>CM069305.1:19795000-25135000 GCA_035609425.1 Epinephelus awoara | reverse complement strand
GTAAGTATTTTTCATTTCAGAATAACATCACATGTAGTGGAAAACTGAATGGAATAAATGCTGCGGCATGAATGGAAATCTGTGTCTTGTTTTCAATCAAATTCCATCTCTATTAACCTGAGTGTCTGCACGCTGTGAATGCTTACATTTTGGTGGCACTGCAGTGGAAAGAAGTTTGAACATTACATTATATTTTTCTCAAAAGAAATATTTCAGGGGTAGAAGTGCTAAAGTTATCTTTCACACCGAGCCTTGGCAGCTGTCCAGTCAGCCCGAGGGCCCTCAATAACCACAGAGGGCCAGCAGAGGCTCATCTTAAACAAAAACCTAATTTCCTGCTTGGTGAGAGTGCTGGGATACTAATCAAGATAAAAGGAACTGAAACAGGAAGTGAGGTGAGTGTTCGGCATGTAAGGTGGTGAACTTCCTCTTTTTTTGCCATAAAAAGCTAATAAAACAATCTGCTGTAAAGCCACCTTTCCTTTTGTTCACCTCCCCCTGACAGAAACAACACCTCTGGATTTCCACTGCATTTCTTACATTCTTTGGGCCAGTTAAGCTGGAGGCCTCATGATTCCCACCCACTGCATTTGATCAGCTGTTCTGTGGGAGTCGGAGAAAGGCCTTGAACATTTAACTGTCCTCAACCAACTGTGGGGGAGGACAGAGGTGGTGGAGACAGTAGCGGCATACTTACTTCAGTGAGTGTTGCAGCTGCCCATACAAAGTACCTACTGTTGCTTAAAGTATGCACACTACCTTGTCATGGCTTTGCACCCTGGACTTTGACCCTCTTGGTCAATATCCGTCACAGTCTGTAGCACGAAATATGAAGTAGAAAGAACTACAATTACCACCTTGTGGTTGTATGCATCAAAAAACCAGTCAGGTTGCAGATACAGTTTACATGCATGTCTGTCCAGACTCCATGTAGCCATGACAGTTGGCAAAGCTTTAAATGTTGCTGCTAAGAAGCTACATATTCTAAAAACAGAAGATCTACACAATCATCACAGTAGAGTCACCAATTCTGTGTCTGGCCAAATGTGTCCTCGTCTGTTCCTGAGTTATGGCGTTAAATAATGGCTAGTAAAGTGTTTTATGTGAAGTGTTTTATGCTGAACATTATGATGTCACGGTGAAGCTGACTTTGACCTTTTGAATATTAAATGTCATCGCTTCACCATTTTATTCTTTCACACACTGAAATTTTGTCATAATCAGCGTATGAATTCTTGAGTTATGGCCAAAAACATGTTTTGTGAGGTCACAGTGACCTTGACCTTTGAGAACCAAATTCTAATTAGTACATTGTTGAGTCCAAGTGGATGTTTGTGCCAAATTTGAAGAAATTCCATAAAGGTGTCCTTGAGATATCGCATTAATAAGAATGAGATGGACGCAAAGTTACAGTGTCCTTGCCCTTTGACTTCTGACCCATGGCAAGACCCATCCTACTAAACTACTTGTTGCCCTCTTGGTTGGGTTGGTTAAGTTCAGGCAAGAGGACTATGGTTGGTTCGACCTAGGGTAAGTCTGCTTTCACACCTGCCCTGTTTGGTTCGGTACAATCAAACTTAAGTTCATTTGCCCCTTAAGTGCGGTTCGTTTGGGCAGGTGTGAACACAGCAATTGCACTCGGTAGCACACCAAAACAACCGGACTAAGATGTTCTTGAAGAGGTCTCAGTCCAGTTACGAACGAACTTTGGTGCGGTTCATTTGTGGTGAGAACGTGTTCCAACCTTGATCCAAGATGCAAGTTGTGTTGTCTGCTCACTGGTCACACAAATGTGATCCCAACACAACAAGAACCCCTCCTTTCTTTTCGATACATGTTTTATAGATTTGATCAAATCTGTTATGTTCAAATCTGTACTCCTTCTTTCATCTGGCTGCAGTAGCAATTTTCCCTTGGGTACAGTAAAGTTGAAGTGTTTCGTAGTTGTCAAATAAGTGCTGCGAACAAGCACAAAATTTTATTATATTTCAATGTCCAATTCCATTTCTCCCCCTATTTCCTATTATCTTTACAGCTCCAGTAATCTCTGAGGATTTAAAACTTTTTCATCTCATCAGAGAAATACCCCTATTACTTTAAATAATTCTGCCCAGTGCCACACTATTTGAAGATGTGTTTTCATCCTGGTCTCATCCCAAAAACTGCTGCTGGAAACCGCAGACACAGTCAGACATAATAGCGCCTCATTGTTAGTGCTGTGTTACGGGAGGAAGTAGAAGCTAAACACTGGGAGATTCTCCATTGTTTGTATGGAAGCTGATGGAGCCGCATGTCCTTTCACTACTAGGCTGTTTTACATTCCCAATTTCCGTCCATTGAATAGGGCTGTGGAGGCAAGTGTCCAGCATTGTGCCGATGGGTGGGTGATAAAAACCTGGGTATCATGCAGAGAGAGAAAGGGTTGTAAATAGATGGGCACATTGTTTTTGCTGGCTAAATGAGGCTTGGTGGGTGCTTGGGTAGGGGGACACTCAGTGTTTTACAGTAGCAATACTTCCATACTGTTTAGTGTGCCAGACAAATATTTAGTTTGTCTCAATGCATAGTGTTTCAAATGCCGTATGCCAAAAATACCAGGATGTTCTACTGCATCCGGTCCCATGTTGCTGTATACAAGCCAGCATGTCTGAAACCCAATCCTCCTCACAGCGAGATACGTCACATCAACTGAACAGCAACCAATCTACAGTTTATGCTAAAGGTTAAAACTGCATACATGCAAAGTAACAAACAGTAACAGCAGAGCTCTTCAGATTGCAAATTTGCTTTTCCTAGGATGTTAAAGGCATGACTCGCCCTTCCCTGCCTTAATCTGCCTCTGATTGGCCACCTTGAAAGCCATAGGGTGCTTTCAGACCTAGAGTTGTCTTGCTTTGGTTCGAATCAGGGGCTAATTTTGTTACCATGTTGCATAATTACCTAGAGTTGGTTCGTGTTCTCACGGCAGCATTTACAAGCGGACCAGATCAAATGCTTAGTTTGAGAAAGCTGCTCTTGATTGGTCAGAAATTCCATGTGGGAAAAATCCAGGAAGTAAACAAAACGTTGAAGAAGAGTACACGTGCAAGATAAATGTGACTCTTTCTAATGTCACAATGGAGGGACAACTACGCAGGTTGATTTAGCGCTGCTCATCGTGGACTATATTGCTGTCATTGTTCATTTTAGTCAAACCATACAGTTTGAAAACGAGGCGCAGCTCCAACTAGAAAACAATGTTTTGATGCACTGGATGTGCTGAATGTGCATATTAAGGCAGTACAGGAGGAGGTGCACATTAATAATCCTCCAGGACTGTAACATGCTCATGTTTGACCCAAACAATGTGTCATGTGACTGCAGTTGGTTCAGATCCAGGTCGGAACACGTTCTCACCACAAACAAACCGCACCAGAGTTCGTTTGTAACCGGACTGAGATCACCTCTTCAAGAAGGTCTCAGTGCGGTTGCTTTGCTGTGCACTCGAGTGCGATTGCTGTGTTCACACTTGCCCAAAGGAACCACACTTTGGGGGCAATTGAACTTAAGTTTGATTGAACCGAACCAAACAGGGCAGGTGTGAAAGCATCCAGAAACAAAGCAGATAAACCAACTGATACTTTCTACGCATTTTTACTTTCAGTATATCAGAAATTTATGAGCAGGTTTCAACCAAAAGAATGAAGATAACTCTACGACTGCAGCGCATTTGACAACAGACAAAGAGGCAGCAGCATCCTCTTTGCTTATATTGTTCCCTGATGAGAGATCTAGAAATGTGCAGCCCGTAGCACAAGTGTTTGTTTACATCATAAGAAATAATACTCTTTCTCAGACAAGGGGTCTCTGAGGCCTTGATAAGGATCATGGGTATTTATTACACCCAGCAGAGCCCTTTCAGTGAATTGTTTGATAATCATCTAGCACACGCTAGAGAGGATTTCTGAATCTGGATGCTAATATTGCCTGTGTTTTTATGCATAATGACAAACAATGGAGACAAAGCCGGCGACACGGAGATGAACAGAGAGCGCTGTCAGACCAGAGTCCGTGAAAATCCTTGAGCATTGAGAGCACAGAGGACAGTTTAAATGTGGATGGAGATCTTGGTTAGGCTATACAATGAACATCCCTTGAGACTGACATTGTGTGTCCTGTAATTGCCCCGAGTCTGCCTCTCTGGTCTCAGTCTCCGCTGGGGGTGACATCTCGTCTCAAAGGCAGAGAGAGGGGAGATATCTACAGACCAATCACAGCCCAGTTAGTCAAAACCCCCATCAGCTGGTCACAGCTCCATCTCTCACACTCCTCTCACTCCTCCTGGGGAGAAAAGCACTGGGCTGAAGCCAATTCAAAACTACAGGGTCAGACGCGCACACACACACACACACACACACACACACAGACAGCGGCAGAGAAAGACCTTGACCTGCTCATTCTCCTCCAAAACCTCAATGCCAAAGCTTCGGCTCTAAATAAATACAGCCTTCAAAGGGAGAGATAGTTTAACCCTCTGGAACCAACACTTTGTTTCAGCCCTGGTTTGACTGATAATCCCTCACAAATCCTAAATCTCTGTGGGATTCACAGTCAGCCAAAGGGGCAGAAATATACATGCAGACACAAAGAGCTTACAAAACATGCAAAAATTCGAATCGAAGCTTGTATCCATTGGAACATTTGGAAGCAAGTACGGGATAGAGTAAATGATACCAAAGGTTTGGGGCATACAGAATGAGTGGTGATGAGACGATGTGGTCATGGATTAATATCATCACATGAAAGCCACATCTTCTGTTTCAGCTGAAGCAAGTGGGACTGAGAAGCCGTTGCACACACACCCACAGATGAATATTTGCATATTCACACAGACTATCCAACTGACACACAGGGACATAACCAGGACGTTAGAAATATCTGTTAGTTTGATCCCCACCCCCACTGCTTCTGGTGGAATATTTTAAAGCCTTTAGCATAAATCATTGCATTTTGGGAGAACACATTATTACTCTAGTCTTTCGGCTCAAAGAAAATAATCAACAGGCTGTAGATCAATTGCATCATGCGTGCAAGTTCTTGAGCAGCACAAAGAACATTTCCCTAAGGAGGACTTCATTTTTAAGTCTGTAATTCTCTTGGAAATAATGTCAGTCAGAAATATATGTATTGCCAATGTAAGGCCCAGACACAACACACTGACATCAAAGAAACAGCGCCGACAAAGGGTGGCTGTTGCGTCCCCTAACACTGCTTGCCTCTCAGCCAGGAAGTTGCACTTTAACACACCGCGAAGACTTTAGCCAACAGCCAACTAGCAAGTATGTTCTGCACCTGCGTGAAAGGAAATAACTCTCCACACCAGCAGGCGTCCGTAGTCTGTATTCGTAATTCAGAGATGGAAACCGGAAGATCGTCAAGACCCATTCAAGATGCTAGTTTGCCATTAAGCACATTAACAACACATCTGACAATGAAAGAACAAAAGATACAGTAACAATAACACAATTATGATTAATTTCTGCTGAAGAGCTTAATGACCAAAAAAATAACCTTACCTAACATAACAAGTTCAATTTTTCTCGCACCCTCTTGACATTAGTCGTTTGTTTGCTTTCCTAACTTGTGTTTCTCTTCTTGCGCACTGACCTGAACTGTCAATCAGAGTGATTTCATTCATCGACAGGCTCCGCCGTCTCCAGCACTGATCCAAGGTCTAAAATTAGAAACACTTATATACATCGATGAATTCAAGGGCATCATAAAGAATGTGGTGACAGAGACATGTGCTTGTGTCTCTTGAGAGGCCACTATGTTTAAACAGTTGTTGTTTTATTGTGAATTTTTGTATTATATGTTTATTTTTTGCATTTTAAAGGTGTTCTGATACCTTGGCCAGGTCTCAATGGGACTTCCTGGTTAAATAAAATAAATAAATAATTCTGAATCGGCATTAAAAAAAAAGCAGACAAGGGCCAACTAGTGGCCATAGTGCAGGACACACTGTAAAAACAAGGGTGACAGATGCTCACTGATGACCTGACATTGACCGAAAGTCCTAATATTCTAAACAAGCTTCCAAACCGTACTCCAGTAAGGACGAGGACTGGTTTTGTCTGTTCTGCTCATCAGCCAACAAGCCTACTTTTTACTCTAGATAGTGTCAGGTTTAGCCTCGGGTTGTAAATAAACTATGTTGTTGAATGCCCTCAACAACAACTACAGAAGCCTTGACATCTGCCTCCTCAACGGCCTACAGACGCGCCAATCAAAAGCCTCCCTGTATGTAGACAGCAGCCATTCAGTGGAGCCCTCTCAGCTGGTAAGGCATATGATTCAGACACTTCTGAAGAAAGGTCACTATCAGCCTTGTGAAAACAAGAGGCCCTCTCAGCCTGGCTCCAGGACTGCGACAGCCTACCCAGCTGGGCGCTCTTCATTCACTGCCCCTGCCGTCGATAGCCCATTGGCCTATTCATCACAGCAAAGAGCCTGGGAGCATATCCTCGTGGGCCTGGTTGATCCACCCACGCTGAATGCTGCTGAGGCAAGTCGCTGGACAGGTGAGGCCAGAGTAGATTAATAATCCCATTGTAATTCTTTCTCCCCCCCCCCCCCCCCTCACGCACCCTAAAGGAAATCACAGACAGGGTGAAAGCTCCTCAGGATCTCCTCTGCGCTCTCTGCTTATTGATCTGCAGCGACTCCATCCTCATCATTCACCGTGACAGCAACCACTCACACTTCTGCAAAGTGCAGCAGAGCTGAAAATGTGTAGGAGGCATCACACTGGTATTTACCTATGGCTCGGTTTCTGAGCTTATTTTGATGTTGAGCACATGAGTGAAATATGGCCTTTTACACATGACATGCACTTTCTGACTGACAGTGGGCTTTCACATAAATGATGGAGGCTGAGCAGGTGACAGCCCCTTTTGTGCCATGTAAACACCTCCGGCACATCACAAAACAACCACCTCTGCAACTTACTCAACCTGTGTTTAGTCTGTAAAGCCATATTTTTTCCAAAGTGACAGATTTGTGTGGCTAAATTTAAACAATTACTTAAATCATGTGTCTTAAATCTTGAACAAAATGTTTTCAAAGTGGACATAAGGCTGAATCTTGCAGTGTATGTGCATTAAACATGTGTAGCTTTCATCCATTGCATGGCATTTGACAGGTGGAGGTCCCTTCTGTGCCACATGACCACCATGATCCAGGTCCCTTCTTACCTTATTAGAGTAGGGCGGCTTGGCGAGGTTGATGCCGTCTCTGATGAGCTTATCCCTGATCATGATCTTCAGCTTCAGCTTGGGGTAAATCACCAGCTCCCTCCTGTTGCCCAGCGTCAGGTTCCTCTGCGCGCCCATGTACCCACCGTTGCGCCCAACCCGGTCACTGTTGGGCTCGGTCCAGGACTTGGATCCCCGCAGTTTGGACTCATACTGGTCCACCATGTGACTGGTGTAAATCTCGGCCGCGGGTGGCATCGGCTCCAGGGTGAAGTAGAGTCCACTGGCCGTCTCGTTGGCTTCATCTTTCAGCCTCCTCACCGCGTCGTGGATCCTCTGCCGGTGGTGAGGGATGTAGACGCCGATGGCATCCAGGTCGGGGTCTCCTATTTGTTTGCACACCTCCAGGTCGTCGTATCCATTATCCACGAAAGCCTCCACGTACTGGGCGAGCTGGAGGGTCTTCAGCCACTCGTAAACGATGACAGGTCCGTTGCTTGTCATTTTGGCTGTTGCCAGATCGGCTACAACTCGGAGGGAAGAGGACGCTAAAGTGATGGTTACTTTCCCATTCGGTGTTTTAAACGCATTATAAGGTCCTTAATAACAACGTGCGCTCTCTCCGAGTGTTAGGGAAGTAAAGATGCCTGCGTTAAATGATTTTTGGATCATCCATGCCAAAGGTTTGGCTACCATCCCCGACCGTGTGCGTCCTCGGTGTTTTATTTAGTGAATTCAAGGCTGAGTCTGACAGCTCTGTAACACCTGTCAATATTTACAACAATCACTTGAAGCAGCTTTCAAATCCCAAATGTCCTCTCAGCATCACAGCCTATCAGTCCCAATAATTACCCTCCCTTAAACAAATAAGAAAGCCTCAAACTATTGTCACTCAAATAGCCGCTCGACCAGATTGCGTCCGTTACGCACGGCAGCTGCTGCGTCTTAAAAATCGTTTTCACGGCTTACCCTCCGTCCTTATAGTCCCTCTGTAGCACCGCGTTGAAGAAATAAATCCACAAGATGCCAAACGAGCTTCAACAATGACACAAAGTCCGCCGCCGACGAGTGACGGCAACCGCACGGTTCCGCGTCCGACCGCTCAGTAGTCCAGCCGGCACATCACCACACTGGAGCCGCAGCCAAGAGCCAACATGCTCACTGCTGCTCCTCTACCGTCCACGCCCCCCAAATCTCACTGTACCCATTTAAAAATAGTGATGCGAGCCTCTTTCTCTTCCCCCCCACTCTCCCAACTTGTCACGCCGCCTCAGGGGCACACTCAGTGGGTCACCAGGTTTCCACCGACTTGGCTAAAGTTGGTCCGGAGCGAAGGCGCGCGTTAAAACCTGTCGCACAGTTGACATGAATATCCGAGGCTGCTGGTTTGTGTCACATTATTCTTCCCCTACGATGTGATTTTGTTCACCGCACCTCTCTCTGTCTCTCTCTGTCTCCCTCCCATACACACACACACACACACACTCTCTCTCTCTCTCTCACTCATTCAGCATTTCCACGGTTTGGTTTCTGCACACGCATGAGCTCCCTCTATGTGGTGAGTAGGGAACTGGAGGTTTTTGCAGCACTGGAGCTGATGTAATAGGAGAAAGTGAGGTATTCACACAGTCATCCACCCAGCCAACTATCCATTAAATGTATGAACACACACTTCATGCAGTTTCTTTTTGACTTTACAACGAGACACACACACCCACAGATGAATATTTGCATATTCACACAGACTATCCAACTGACACACAGGGACAGAACCAGGATGTTAGAAATAAGAGTCTGTTAGTTTGATCCCCACCCCCACAACTTATGGTGCAATATTTGAAAGCCTTCAGTATAAATCCATGCAGTTAAAGAAAACACATCATTACTCCAGTCCTTAGGCTCAAAGAAAATAATCAACAGGCTCCAGATCAGTTGCTTCAAGTGTGCAAGTTCTTGAGAACCACAGAGAACATTTCCTTAAGGTGGAATTTATACTTCTGCATTGAATCAATGCTGGACGTAGAGGATATGCCCTACCCCTACGCCTTAGCCTGAGAGAAGACGAAAAGTCCGCTAGCTGCTAGGCTAATTAATACAATGTAAAATGCCATAGGCTTGTGCTAAAAACATTAGCATGTTGTATTTGTGGGGAACATGTGTCCAGATAAAGACAAGTGTTTGTCTGTGAATGCTGCGAGTTATAGTGAAGCTGATTTGTGTACTTGTGTTTGAGATTGTGTCTGTTAAGCCATGTTTAATGTGTGTTTAATGTGTGTTTAATGTGTGTTTTGAATCAACTAAACTTTACAGCACTTTGCAGAAACCCCTCCGCCAACTAGTGTTTTTGGAGGTGTAACTGCAGAGCGACACAGACACACCCCCGCACAAGTATAAATGCTCACAACAGCGTAGGTGAAGTGCGGAGGCTACAGCATAGGGTCTGCTGCACAGGTATAAATCCCCCAGCAGGCCCTAAGGAGGACTTCATTTCCAAGTCTGTTATTCCCTGGGAAATAATGTTAATCAGAAATGTATGTAATGCTGACTTAAGGCCAACAAACAACAGACTGACATCAAAGCAGTAGTGTTGACAAAGAGTGACTGTTGCGATGCCCGATGCTGCCGGGCACCATAAAACTATACCAGCAACCGGCCGCGTATCATGCTGACTTTAAAGGACACCCTTTTTCGTTGATTTCTGATACCGGTAGTCAAAGCCCAAGTGCCGGATTTCGACAACTTTGGAGTGTGACCAGGGTCGCGTGAGAGAAAATCAATCTCCACACCAGCAGGCAGCAGTGGTCGATATTCGTTATTCAAAAACGGAGACCAGAAGATTGACAAAAGGATTCAAGATGCTAGTTTGCCAGTTAGCACCTAAACACCACATCTGACATTGAAAGAACAAATAGTACTTATTGTGCACTACTAAACAACAACACAAACAGTTATGAACAGCTTCTGCTAAAGAACTCAGGGGCTAAAACATTCAAGATCTATCCATTAAATCTACCCATGAACACACATTTCACGCAGTTTCTTTTTGACTTCACAAAATTTGAGACCAAGTGGACTCCAACTGTCTGTATCAAATCGCAGCACCACTGGACGCCATCATTATTAATATGAGACAAGTCAAACTGTCTGGGGAAACTGAAAGAGAACTAAAGAGGATAACTCTGCCTGAATAAGACCCGTCCTCTCTGTCCAAATGCATGCCAAGCCGGCCGATGCTGATGCATGCTTTATCAAATGTGAGCTGACAGCTTGTTAGGGGTCAGTTTGATACAATCACCATCTCGGCTCCGGGCTGGAAGTGATTTGCCTCGGCCCATTATGACATGCGGCAGGGCCTGGTGAACAAACACGCCAGTCGAGCAGGAGGAAGTGGGGAAGCATATCAAACAGCCCTCCTTTTGGAGAAGCTGGGCATCAGAAACGTGCCAAAAATTGCATGTCAGAATGTCAGAGGAAGAAGTGCGCGCCAGTGTTAGATCCTTCATCGTGTTCCCAGTCTAATCAGAGTGGAGTTCGTTGACATTTGCTGTGATTTACCTGTCGGCAGCTGTCATGGTAATGACTCAGAAATGCTCTATTGTCCCTCATCCTTCGTAAACACTCATATGAAGTGGTTTGACTGACAGGAGCAATAGGGGTTAAACGTGTGCAGAGAGTGATGTGATACATTAGCGCTTGGACTCATATTGACAGTAGAATTTATAATGAATATCCAGCTACTTTATAAACAAATACCCCAAAAAGTCAATGCAATGCAACTCAAACATGGGCCCCACCCAGGAGGAACTGCAATAGTAATGTTTCATAGTTTGTATTGGTTTTAATACCGTCCTGCATCATATATTAAAAGTACACCTTCATGGATTTAGTGGAACATTCATTTTTTAAGTCAAAATCAAAGTTTCCTCATTTCACATGGTCTGGGGATGTTAATATTGGAGGGTCTATAAACCTATCCAACGTATTTGGTGTCTTTCCATACGTCGAACGTTTCAAGTCGTTGAATCCAGCACACAACCGACAAAAAAAAAAAGAAGTCCTTAATGTCGGCATGATACGCAGCTGGTCGCTGTTATAAGGAAAAAGTGGTGGGACAAGGACGAAAGTTAAGGCAGTGTACGTCCAAGTGGGGCGAGTGGGAGGGGTACTAACACCGGAGAGAGCGGTGTTCGTATCCCCTAAGATTCTTAAGCCAAACCCTGTTCTTTTTTTCCTAAACCTAACCACGTGTCTTTGATGCCTAAACCTAACCACGTGTTACGTTTTGAAAGAGACTTTATGTAAACGTTCATTTCCTGTGAAAAGAGGAAAAGGAGTGTATTTTGAAAGAAGACAATGCATGTAACAGGCAGAACTTGACACGGCGTCCCAGAACGTCAACAATCAATGCACCCAGGGTACCTTAACGTCATTATGTGACAAGGCTGGAGTGAGAATGTTTTGACTACCAACAACCAAATTCTCCACTTAACGTTTGTGCCACACTCCTCCTATTCGTGTATCCACATCTAAACTGGGTATAAACTCCATATATATTTCGTATATCTATAACGTCATCATTCACTGTGAGTTTGAGAGTTATGTAGGGGATTGTAGTGCAGAGAGGTGAAGGGTTGGGTTAACGGGAGAGTGTGTGTGAGCTGTCTGGTTCTATAAGCAACTTAGCATCTTAACTCTTATCATCGTCTAATTTACTTAAATTCAAAGAAATTGCAAAAGCAATATGGAACGCTGTGCCTCGTGATAGTGCACCGGAATGGATAACCTGTACGTCTTAGATGGGATGTAACAGTAAACACATACAGTGCAATAGTGGAAACTTCTATTGGTTACGGTCAGAAACATTATAGGAAACTGGTGGCGATTGTGTTTTATGGGTCCAGGTCAGAATTTTCACTAATTGGTGTCATCCAAGATGACAAATTCTAGTTGGTATTATGAAAAACTCTTTGTCTCTTGATGATATTTCAACAAAATACCCCTTCCCGGGGGGTAGCTTAGTCACAACCTTCAATGGCACCAAGAGTTGAACCAAAGAATGAAAAGCCAAGGCATGTTTCAAGCAGTCTGAGTGCTGACCATGCATCATGGTTTTCATGGACAAAGAATTTTGTATGTGCACAAAATTGAATGATAATATGCTTTGTAAGCTCATTTTACTGACTTTGCTTGGATTCAAAAAAAGGTCTTTTTGGGCTAAGGGTGCTCCCTAATTGCACATCAGGAGAGATCATATCTGATGGTTATATGTGAAAGAACATCATAAAAAACATGTTCACAGGCAGAGATATGCACTTCTTTGTGTGATGCTGTAAGTGGCCCCAGATTTCGAGCCCTGAATTTCCCTTGCTCCACTATATTATATATAATGGTATACTTTTAATATGTCATTGATGTCCGAAGAGATAACAAAAAACCCTGAATGATTGGTATTGCAGTTTTTCCTGGGTCAAACCACAGATTGACTGGATTAAAAGCATCTGTGTTTATACTATAGAGCTACACTTGGTGGTGCAGCTGACTTACAGTGTGATATTAATAACAATGTACACAATACCAACATATGGACTGTCTGCAGACTAACAAGGAATAATGTAAAGGCGAGAAACAACCTTTAACATTCACTGTAAACACAAACATGTTAGTTTTTTCCAGCTCTCATATGTAGGATTAAAACGTACGCAGCTCTGCCCTCCCCATTGTTCAGACATGTCATTAGATCGGTTACAGAGCAGGGTATTATGGGAGCAGAGTGACAGATGGAACAGGGAGACTGGTGCTCTCTACGGTGGGTGGACTCAGTGAGTGTACTGGCAGTGCCAGGATTGCTGTGTTTCCACTCTGCTGCCCCGGGCCATGGAGAGCGACCAGCGGGTGCCGAGAGAGGCAAAGGGTGGCAACCTAACACAAGTGTCTCGCTGGCTGTATGGAAATATACCGGGCTGTTTGTTTACGGCGATGAACTGAATCATGTCTTTCCTGAAATACATTCATTTTAGTTGGTGCACTGCAGGTGTGCCTGCTGCACTCTGATGACTGACTTCTTATGAAAATTAACAGTGTGCATGCTGGTTTGTCAGATAAAACAAACTCTAATACATTATACTGGTAGTTTAATGTAGTGACACCACTGGGACCCTTTGAAACAAAGCAATGACGTCTTTAAACATTCTGTCACTGGCTGCAGTTATCCACCAGCTGTGACCATGTCAACCAAAGACTCATTTTTTTTTGCATTATTCTAGTACGACGAGGTAAAATTATCCACTTATTCACACTTAAAAAGCAGTAAAGAGTGGAAAAAGGTCCCAAACATGAACATATACCTGTAGAAGAAATATGTTTTTGGCTTTACTTTCCTATGGATCAACTTGCAACCCCTCAGATTGACCTTGTGACCTCTTGTGGGGATCCTGACCCCACGCTGGTAACCACTGGCTTAGCATTTCAAGTCCAGGTAAAGCACAAGCGTATTTGTGTTCAAAGTTTCTCACACCACAGAAAACTGTGATTGGCCACCCTGCCAAGTTTGAATGATCAAAAGTCACACAATATATTAAAATACGCTTAAAAATCATGTGATGAATTGCAGCAACAAGCCAAAGCAGATAACGCGCCGTCTTTGTGTGACAATGCACTGTACTGGCAACAACACAGCTGTGCTCCATTGACTCGAATGCAATCATTTCAGATTTTCTTCATTTTCAGGCTGGTTTTGTGGATTTGGAGCTAAATGTTGTGCCTGGGGCACGTCGTGTAGTAATGACACGTTACCTGGAGAGGTTGGAAAAAGATAAACGTTTATTCCCTGTTCCAAAACCAAAAGCCATTACTGTTACTAAAATTGGTCAAATTTGTTGCCATATCAAACTACAAACAGTATTTATTAATCAGAAATAAACAAGTTTCAACCATAAGATGTGATCAGGTTTTGGAGATTGACATGGCAGAGATGGCTGCCATCTTGTTTTTACATGGATTAGTGTATTGTGATTTTGCTTCCACTAAATGGCACAAAAAAATGTCCACGAATGACGACAAGAGGTCAGAGTTAAGTAGAATGAAATATAAGGTCAAGTAAAGGTCAAGTAGACACAGGGTCTCAGGAGGATATAGCAAATAGTGCCTTGCTGCTATGTTAATGCTCTGAGTATAGCATTGCATACACAACCTTTAATAAATTAGCAAAACTGTTCTGTAGATCAATCAATTCATTATCTGACTGACTGTTTTAGCACTAAAATGCTGAGTTATGTAGTTTTATACATATGATTAGGGCTGGGCAATATAGACAAAATTAATTTCTTGGTATTTACAGGCTTACAGGCGATACATGATACGCATCTCGGTATTTTCTACAAAATGGGCTACATGTTTTCAGTTGCAAATCAAAGCCACATTTGAGCAGCTGCACAACAGTTACACCTCCAAAACACTAGTCTGCAGTGGGGTTTCTGTGAAGTGCTGTAAAGTTTAGTTGATTCAAACCACACATTAAACACACATTAAACATGGCTTAACAGAGACAATCTCAAACACAAGTACACAAATCAGCTTCACTATAACTCGCAGCATTCACAGACAAACACTTGTCTTTATCTGGACACATTTTCCCCACAAATACAACATGCTAATGTTATTAGCACAAGCCTATGGCATTTTACATTGTATAAATTAGCCTAGTGACTAGCAGAGATTCCCTCAACTCATATGAAGCCAGGATAAATCACACATAAGACTTAAGATGCTATTTTTGTGGAGGTTTTATTGTCTTCACGATTTATTGTTTCTTCTCTGTGAAATTAAAGTAAATAAAAGCTTTGTTTCCACTGAGGGAAATGGTTTCAGCTTACAGAAACAGACAGGAGGTCTGCGTCGCTGTGAGGTGTGGTTACATTTCTGGGGAGGTGCACGTCAGGCTACAGCTCTAAAAAGTGTTGCTGGAGAATTTGTGAGTGAATGAGTGGGGCGGTGTGAGAGAAGAGAGATGCACACTGGTATGGGTGATGTAACCTATCTTGACCCTATATCGATATAAACTGTGTTGTCTAAATTCATATCTCGCTTGGAGATATATGGATATATCATACATAGTCGTTATATCGCTCAGCCCTACATATGATGGATTTTTTGATCGAGTTGAAACACTTGATTTAAGCGCACCATCATGTGTTGTTGCTGCCTAAGAGTACTGTATCATTGTTTTGTAGTGACATAAAAACGACAGTCTATGCTCATTTCAAGCATCAGACCCACTGCTCACCCCACTGAGTGTAGTGTCGCAGCACTGCCCTGCAGCCAGAGGACCGCTGCCACATCAATAACACCTCAATAACTGCCCTCTAATAAATCCAGAAATAGGCAGCTCAGAGCATTAGCGCAGGTAAATATGAATATGTGGCAGAGAGAGTGCACAGTATTGGATCTGGTAAATATGTATAGGCTGCTTTGACTGTGTTGATTGAAAGAGTGCGACTGTGGCAGGTTTAGGGCAGAAAAGCTCCAGTAGACACAGCTGGAAAGAGAGAGCGGAGACCGACACAGCCAGACAGACAATAGCAGCTCTGCTGACAGCCAGGCTTTCTGTATGCTAATAGTCTACGCTGGGTGTTTCTGTTTCTCTCTGAAGGGGAAGACTCCGGGTATTACAGGGTGGGGATTTTTGTTGGGCTGAAATTTTAAGGTCTCTTTAGCTTCAGATGTCTAGGTTGCACCTTTCAAGACCTCAATTTTAGAACCCTTTGAAGCAGAGAATGGCTTCTGTCCACCGAGATGCAGAGGCACCATGAAGGTCATGGATGCTGGTTTCTAGGTGGAGGCTTGTGCGGGTGGCTATCTGTCAGCCCGCTGATAGATATGTAGACTCTTCTGCCAGCGACACAGCCAAGGTGATATAGAAAACACAAATCACAGTTCATGCTTTGAATTGAATGCGGTCCTGCGGTAGATGCGGCTAAGCCTGTCAGCTACTCCTGACCAGCATTCCTGCAGGGATTTATTGTCAGATTAAACACAAATGTAGGATTTAAAGATGAAATTACAGCGTATAAAACTTAAAACACTAACAATAAACATATTGTAACTTTTTAATGCATTGTGGGCAGATGTATTATTGGTTTTGTCAGAATCTTCAAATCTTTTTTTTCCTCCCTGTCTTTCCGCTACAGATTTAAAGGTTGGCTGGAGATGATTCTTCAGGAACAGCCAAGACGAGAGGAAACAATCCTGCAGTGAGCTGATGATTGCCTGTGATTGCTGCATATCGCGTTTGGCTTCATCAAGAATAGTAGGTAGTATTTCAACGCTCCTGGATAGCACAAGCTTCTCGTGATGGGAACCCTGAAAACAAATTCTCAGGATTGTGCATGACAACAAATTGGGGGAGTCGGAGAAAAACTTTGGAGGCAATTATTGTGATTAGTAGTTTTCTGTGGTGAACCTGAATAAAAGCAGAGTAAGTGCACTCTCTATTGTCTTGGGATGCAATTAAGGGCGTAGAAGCTAAACAGCGTCTTTTTGCAGGCTTACAAATGAAGGAGCTCTCGTTGGTGGTCGGTGGTCGAGGGGCATCTAGTGGTTTCCTTTTCAGCCTTCTGGCATCTTCAGTGAGCAGAGAGGGAAAGAGCTTGATCTGTCTTTATGCGCTTTTAATTACAAGCGGCTGGCTGGGCTGCAATCTCCAGAGACCAGAGGTGAAGCAAGCACGTCAGGACCAGCTGCCACTCGGCTGGCAGCTCAATATCAACCTAAACATCCCCAAACCCACGGGGAGAGGAGGGGCGGCGGCCCGGGGGTTAATGCAAGGATTGCATGTCTAAGCATATCAGCCGCAGACACCTGTCAATCAGCAGACAGAATCTGTCTGCAAAGGCAACAGGTCAGATGTCTGTGTTAGCGTTCCCAGCGGTGCAATAAAAGTGATGCCATCAATCAAAGCACTACTTTGAGTTGCAGCTGAAGCTAACTTCTCAACTTCTCCCGGGGTCTGGTTCAATAAGAGCCGCGGGAGGTGATGGACAGATCTCCGATCAGACAGCAGTGTTGATTACCTTCAGCCGAGTGCAGACTTCTTTTCAAATCAGCCCCGACTCCTCCAACCACGCTGCATGTTCGGCTCCAGAGCAGGGCTGGAGGGAGCCTCGCAGCCATGGATATTTGAAACAGAAAAAAAATGTTCAGTGCAGTGATACTGATCTTTTTTTTTTCTTACTGCACAGAACAGAAAGTCTTTGGCATCCTGTTTTATCCCCTCACAACCTGATTATAAACTAGCAGTATACATTAATAGCTTGAAAGCCTCTCCCAAGGAACAAAACAGGAGGCACATAAAAGAGATGAAGTTTGTGCAGAGCAAGTACTGAGACACACTACAATAAAGACACTGCTAATTAAAATCACTCGTGGTACAAACCAGCAGTTAAAATTTATTGTATTTATTGTGCCGAGAATTAAAAACTCACATGGCGGGCTAATGAGCTGCGAGCAGTTGGGCAAGCACGGAGAGAAGCTGCTTTCATACCAGGTAATAAATGGGTCAGACTGTCTTCAAACATCATGTGTCTGCACCGAGCTTCTTTGTGTTGAAATGTGTTAAAAAGCACAAGTCGCAGCTAAACAGGAAAACGCCAAAATCCCACAATTCCCACAAACCGAGGAACCCAAGAAACCAAGCTGCTGCCTCTGTGTAGTCTTAAGCTGTTATCATGGAAACCCAGGCTTCACCAAAGAGAGAATTATCAGGCAATATGACTCCTCTTATTGCCTTTGGCGGTACTTTAATAAGACCCGGCTAACCTGTGACCTGACTTTGCAGCAGCAGAGGTAGTTGTAGGAGAGATTTGGTGGCTCAAAGGGCATCGACATGCCCACAGGAGCCGCCACTTAATTCCCAGTCAGCTGCACTGATATGCCATCACGGTGAACCAGAGTCCATGTAATTAGTATGGACGGCCATGCGCCGACCGAGCACAGCAGCATAAGTGGATTATGTATATATGCTAATTTCTGACACATGGCCACTGGCAGTTTGAGACATGTGAGTAGTGATATAATGCAGAAATGTGTGGCATATTTTGCTTTCGCAATTGGGTGCTTGAGCTGAACCCCTGGCAGGAATTTTCACACAGACTGACAGTCGAACACACTTGTTTATGGTGATGAATTCCTCAAAAGACAGTGGTTTATGCTAGGAACGTGCCCAACGACTAATTTCCCTGACGTTTAAACTAATACTAGATGACTCTAAGAGTAAGATAACACTCAGAAAACAGTCAAACTAGGTCACCTGGTAGAGCAGGGGCCCCATGTACAAAGGCTGTGTCCTTGCCGTTGCAGCCACAGGCACCATTCCAACCCAAGGCATCTTGCGGCATGTCATCCCCACTCTCTCCATTCACGCTAAATCTGTTCTGTCAAATAAAGGCAAGACTTGTGGACTAAGTTCGGCGTTACAGCCGTCACCATCTTGGTGTTTGGAGCCAAAAAAAAATTTGGCGAGAGGCTGAAGCTGTGGAGGATGGAGGGGTGGATCTGACTGAGAAGCTGAGGACACTATTGACAGACAGCCTGTCACTCGCACGGCCTTGCTCTTAGTTATGCGTAACTCTAAGCCTCAATAAAATTCAAGCAGGTGAGTTATATAACAATTCAGCCATGTACAGTTGTTGTGAATGTTGTAATTAGCAACAGGGACCAGAACTGTTTTTTTTTATCATGCTGTAAACATGTTTATTTCTGCTGTGAAGTTGGGCATTAGGAGTCTATGGGGACTGACTGGTTTCTGGAGCCAGCCCCAAGTGGCCGTTCAAAGTACTGCAGTTTTTGGCATTTCTGTGTTGGCGTAATTTTTCCGCCCTAGCGGCTGTCGCTTGACTTTATGAGATTTCCTCTTAGGCCCTGATCGCACAGAAAGATTGCGATTGCTGATTGTCACAGCTCTTTGTCAATCAGATTTATTTGTCTTTTTAATATCTGCTGGAGGCAGCTTTAACTGTTTGGGTTGCGATGCGCCTCGCGTTTCTGCGCTCTTGGCACCTGCCGTTTTTGCTGAAGTGTTCTGAACTCCTCGAGTGGAAAAAACAACTCAGAGCAGAAAACATTGTCATTGTCATTTTTCCCCCCATTGTCCAATCACATGATTTGGGAGGCAGGCCTTCTTTGTTTTTGTTTTGTTTTTAAAATCTAACAAATGCATGTTTTTTATATAGCAACATTACATTTCATTGCAAATTATGTTGATGTGTAATTTAAATCTGTACATTTCTAAAATAATTATCACTTTAAGAATACATTTAAGCGACTAGTGAGGGTAGCAACATTTGATCGTGCACATCCCTAGTATATGAACAAAATATTAACATCTATGTTTTAACATTGATGATATTCACTCTCTCTCACACACAATAACCTCCAGAGGCCCCTTACACACCTGTTGATGCTCAGGCTGCAGATAAGAAGAGGTGTAAATTAGTTAGTGTGTCTGTCAGTCTGCCCGCTAATGAAATATGAATCTCTCCTCTCCTCTCCTCTCCTCTCCTCTCCTTAATTACAGACGTAAGGATAATATAGAGGGGTCAGTGTCTGGCTTTAGGAAGGCTTGAGGAGCTCTGACAGCAGATATTGACTAAAGGCAATCCCAGGCAGCCACATCACCTCGTGATCTATGACCAACCTCAGGGCCAAATGGCACCCAGAGGCACGAGGTTTAACCGGCAAACCAGGCGGCGAGCCGAGAGATGACGGCTGAACTGAACATTCAGGACGTCTCTTAAAGATTGTTTCATTGCTCAGGACAGATGAATTGCACCAGACGTGTAATCAAATCTTGAGAGACAATGAAAGACAAGGCGATAGAGATGAGAAAAAAAACACACGTGAACTGTTGTGTGTGTATTTGTGCACTGTGTGTGTGTGTGTGTGTGTGTGTGTGTGTGTGTGTGTGTGTAGCGCTCTGCACTAAAGGGAAGGTTTCCAGCTGATGATAAATGAACCGTCATGTGACTTCAGAGAATGTTTTATAACAATCCCCTCAGCAAAGCAGCGGTGCAGAAAGCCCAATTAATAAAGATTAGCTCGTTTTTTTTTTTTTTTTACAGACCTCGTTTCCTCCTTAATTAAAACAAGGTGATTGAAAATGAATGAATCATTATGCAGATATGTGAAGCTGTGGGTTTTTTTTTGTTTTTTTTCTAAAAATGAGATGAAATAACTGACAGAAACTTCCTGTTAATGATTGATGGCACAAAATTAAAAGGATTTAACTTTGTTTCTTGGCTGACATGCGTACAGACGAGCAGCCCCAGTAGTCTCACTATATTAAAGATATTAAAAAAACATTTTAACTTTAAAAAAGGATGAAAAGCTGAAAATGGACATTGGATTTTTTAATAATTTAAATAAAATAGAGAAGTTAAAGTTAATACCGTGTTAACGCTGAGATTTTGGGTGTTTGGTGCTGACAGCAGACGCATAAAATAGAGGATTTGTAACTAAGCTTCGGGTCCACCCTTTCCCCATGTCTGCACCTCAGGAGGACTGAAGACAAAAGAGCAATTAGACACGGCGGCCACAGAGTCTCACTGCAATAAATCCAGTCTCAAATGGATGGGAAGATGATGGCTGCGAGCCCAGGTTTGTTAACATGTTATATATTAATGAACAGGACTCTGAGCGTTTGACCTATCCTCCAGGTCCTCAGGGTGTCTGTAAATGCATGATGTATTGCTGGAAAAAACACACACACACACACACACACACACTATAGGAAGTGGGGAAATGTAGACAAAAGATGATTGCTGCATGACAATACCTGAAAATGCGCATGATTAAAATAATTTATGAGAACTTTTTCTTTACCGCCACAGGTCCGTGACATATAAAGCAAAGTGAAAGACGAGGTAAAGTAAATGGGTTATCGAACACGAGGTTCGATGGCTGTATTAATCTCCGCAGCGCCTCGGAGAAGACAGATGGAAAGAATAAAGGTCCATTTTTCATTAGGGGTCATTATTGGTGACAATGATGGCTGTGGATGAGGATTCCATCATAACTCAAACGATTTCCCAACAAGGGCATGACACATCAATCAGATTCGATGTCTGACTATGAGCTCGGCCTCGGGACGATCACCTCATCCGTTATGGTACACTGCTAACATTTTACCTCATATTATAAGAAAAAAAAAAAAGAAAGACTGGAGAAAGAAATACGAGGTCATTTCAAAGGAAAACAGTCACTTGAATGAGATTACCAGACAGATCTTGAGCCTGAAGAGTCCCTCTCACAATGTCAAGTACAAAGCACATTTTCCTATATAATCATTGTCAACAGAACAGACTTGGCGTTTTTATATTTACCTCTTCTTATACAGGGAATTTGATTTAAAATCTGATTTATAAATAATTACTGTTCATTCTGGTTGTCAGCGGTTTATTGTTATTTGTTTAGGACATTTTTATCCTGTTACGCATGTCAGTCTGTAGGTAATTTTGCTACTAATGGCAACGCTAAAAGGAAAAACAAATTGTATATTCTAGGTCAGCGTTTACTGTTAATGGCGGAGAATATTTTTAACCAGTTATGCATGTCAGCCTGTTTGCTAGTCAGCTACACGACTTCATTCAGCATTTACCGCTAGTAATGCATTGCTGTGGACACATTGGACAAGTTGCTACTGTGAGTAAGCTGCCAGCTTTTAAGCCACAAACCCCATTAACCTGGTAGCTCTGTTAGCACTGTTAGCACTGTCACTATGGCTAGTGGTACTAACATAATTAACAATGTTAACTTTGTTAACATCACATTACCTGACCCAGGTGGTGTGCAGGGCACAGCAGCCGCAGCTAACGTTAGCTAACCAGCGGACACCTGGAGGTGGACAGTGGGTACTACGCATGTCAGTGTCGCTAGCCGGGTGTCTGTCAGCAAAGCTAACAGAAAATAGAACAAAAGGCAAACCATTTACACCACAAAGCTTTAACATTTCACCACTTGTAATACCGTAAAATGTAGCGCTAAAGCTCACTGAGCCAATGGAGCCTATTTCATGCTGTTTTGCATTTGTTTTTCTCAAAAATTAAGCAAATAGTTACCAGTTAATGGGTGTTGGGCTATCAAAATGTACCGAAACTGACATCCAAACTGCAAATAAATATGTGTTGAGATATAATATACGACAATAATCTCCAGTTTTTTGTGAGATGGTGTCAGGAAGGTGGGAAGGTCATATTTGAGGCCATAGTGTGTGGTGTTTTTGCATTGCACTGTATTATAGTGGAAGATGTTCCTATTGTTTTGTCCACCCTGATCTGATACAGGATATTGATTACCATACTGACCTCATATCTGTTGAGAGGTTCTCAGATAAGCAGCCATTGAGGCCTTTCCTGGGTCCACCCAACCAACCAATCAGATTCTGCGATGACCAATACAAGAGACATCATCAGCAAATGACTTTTCAATATTTTCTGACGGAAAGTCCCTAACCAGTATCTCCCAGTGCTTTTGTAACTGCAAATAAAAGTCTTGCTGTCCGATGAGACCCATTCTGCTCCACTATAACTACCACTGGCTGGCCTGAAAATTTTATTTTCTCAAATAATTCACTGCAGGACTTCATTGAAATTGTAGATGAGCTCTTTTGGAATACATTACTGAGGAAAAAAAGTTCTGGCTCTGTTGAGGAAAGTTTGCTTTAAGCTCCAGAGGAAGAAGAAAATATTGAATTTACAGGAAACCGAATCCGAGGAAAGGACGGGTGGATTTGAGATAAAGCTAAATAAAGCATGTATAAAGCTTGCAGTGTGGAGGCGATGTGAGATGTTATGATTACGCAAGAGGGACTTGAGTTGGATGTAAGGAAACTCTAGTGAATATAGTAAGCATATATATTGGACACAGCAGGGGGGAGTGGTGCACACCAGAATGATTTAACATAAGCAAGTGATAAAACTGCTTCTGTCTGGTGAAGATGCCATAACAACATCCTTCAAAGAACCTCTGCTGTAATCTCCTTCTCATCTCTGCTGCGGCCTGTCGCCAGCCCCCCCGCTCTCCCATAATGTACGAGTCTGATGATTTAAGTGTTTTATATTCAATTTTCTGCTCAAGTAAGCTCCTTCAAACATGCCACACAATTAAGCCGAGAAATGACTCGACTACATTTGATGTACTGCGCAAAACCCCGGGGACCTGAGAGCCTCACCTTCCAGCACGCACTTCAGAAAGGCACACACACTCCCACGCACACACACACGGACACAATCTTGACTTCCAACTACACATTTTTATACTGGTCCATCGAGGTCTGACAGGAGTGTTTGATCTCAGCGAGACTGTTCTCAGTAGGATTTCAGAAGCTTGTTTTGGCAGATCAGATGCTGCATCTGAGGTACTTTATTCTGTTTAATGGAACACACTTTGAGTTTATGGGAAAATGGCTTGTTGGGCAACTTAACTGTTAAATGGTGAGAACATTCTTTAGACGCCAATGTCATTTACTCCAGCACACTCCACACTATTGTAGTTATATGGCTATACGGCTTGGCAATAACAGCTTCTGGTTCTCCACACAGAATACTGAACACTTGATGGGGAACATTAAATCCTGCAGGGGCACCAGAGCCAAACTAAACAGACACTGACGGATCAGTGGAATATCACTGAGATACAACATTTTAAAAGATAAGCTTACAGAGAGGACAGAGGTACCACGCCCAGTTAACATGTTAGTGAAGAACCAGGCCAGAAACAGGATATGAAACAAGCCTGGTTTGTCTGGCCTGAACAGATGTTACTTTGTTGCTACTAAGGTAAAATTGGGTCACAATTTTAGGGCTTACTGCTTCAGCGAGGCAGTGCAGGACAAAATCATTCTTCCGGCCTCTGTTTAGCCTATGACACTGGTACATGTATGATTTAGTGGTTTACAGTATGTTAGGTAGCTAAACTATCTCCACTTTTGCTAGTTAAATGGTGCATATTCCGGGTGTAAAGTGAGGCGCAAGGGGCAAAGGTGTTGTATCATAGTTCTGGACATAACATAATTCAACCAATCAGTGAAGCAAGGTGAGCCTGCACCTGGCGCACCGCTATTTAACTGGCAGATTTGGCTAATTGGAGAGGCGCAAGTTTTTCTGCTGAGGAAAAGGATCTTCCTGTGTGTAAAGTGAAAGGGCGTGAGCAAGCTGTATACGGGAGAATCAGCAATTCACCAAAGCTTCCTGAGATGAAGCAGACAAGCACATTGGACACTGTGAACCTGCCTATATATATGCATTTTATTGCAGGGCTACCCAGAGCTTTACATCTGTCCCACGGACGATAGGCCCACACTCATAGGTGTGCCTGGACACACAGCGCCTGGAAGAAGATCAGCTCTGCACTCAGGATTTCAAGTAAACAGGCTATATGGTGCTTGTTAAGGTTCCTTAGCAACCTCACACGCAACCCGCTCTTGAAAGCTGGCACAAAAAAGGCACAAGAGTAGCGCCTAGCACCCAACCTAGCATTTTCCAGGCGGTTGAAGACGTGGCATGTGTACGGCCTCTAATTTCCAGGGCTGGTACCTGCGGTTATTCCACAGGCTAGTTAATAACATGTCGGGCAGGAAATCCAAAGTGTGGGATCATTTTGAGAAGGTGAAGGACGAACCCAAGGTGATATGTAAACTCATCTTCATTGGTCGACTATAAACATGACGAATCATCTGAAACATGGAAGTAGCTACATGCCCATTAGCCCACAGCGTCATTAACAGGCGGCTCGCTCAGTGTGTGACGTGCACTTGTAGATAAAATATAGGCCTATATTAATGAAGGTTCATTAGTACGGTTTTGTATTTCTCTGTAATGTAGCACAGTGTTAACAATGTTACTGATACTATTCTTTCTCACACCTTCAACTCAAACCATTGTTTTTAAGCACCCTAAGACAACCTTCTACCATAGAGTAGGTCTGTATTCCTCACAAGGTCGTGAATCTCATGTCTCATCCAGCACCTTGACAAACAGCACAGAGGAATTCCGTGGAATTGCTTCAGAGCCGTCTAATTTAAAGGTTTGCTTCAATACTGACATTTTGAAACATACCATAATGTGAAATTTCCACATTTTGACAACTCTAATGGTTTATCTGTAAAAGTGGCTGCATGAATAGGAGACTGATGGTGGAATCATCCAGAAATACAGCAGAGCGTGAGCAGCGAGGGGTCAAATGTTTGAGCTCATTTTCTCTACGGGGCCCTCGAAACCCTCAAACCAATTACAGTGTAATGTTCAGTGGCATGCGGAAGAGTTAACAGACTGGCAGACTAGCAGAATCTATAAGTAGAACGTATCCATCATTATAATAATACTCCTATTTAAATGCATGAACAAATGCTTTTCTGCAGGGGTGTCACATGCATTTATATAAGAGTGTGGAGTTTGTCTTCTGATTGCTGGGCAGATATTCTTTGTGGTTGAAGTCAGATACTTGCTATTGTGTGGCCTTTTATGGAGAGGCACAGAGATCTTTATGTTAAAATGTCAACTGTAAGCACATTTCTTTTCAAGATGAAGAGCTCCAAATTAATTTGCTTTAAGTCCAAACAGTACAGCGAGCATCTTAAGCATAAACAAGGTCACTTGCTGAGGGCAACACATTCCATGTGCCTGATAAGAAAACTCATTTTCTTGTCAGGAGTATTAGGAAATGTTCTCACTCAAACAATTTCATACTCCTCTGCCTCTCTGCATTGTTGTTTCTCCCTCTGCATTAAAAACAAGCATTGGTCCCATTCCAGATGCTGTAACATCGCCTCCAGCACTGCACATCCCCAAAGCCTGTTTCATCTCCAAGCTGTCTACCTGCTGGGATTGCTTCTATTGCTCCTGCAGCTGTGTTTGTGGGGAAATTGCTGGCTGTGTTTTGTAAGGGGCTGTTTAAACTTCAGGGCGTGTGAGTGCAGCATGTTGAGCACAAGCGTCGGTGGCTTGTTATGCTCTGATGGGAAGCTGAGATCTTTAGTACAATCACAGATAAGAGAGTGAAATATTTTAACGGTCATGCCAGCGTGGATGTGGGCAGAGCGGAATAAAATATGTGTCATGAAAAGTCAACACTTCACTGTTTTTTTAGAGCAAAACAGGTGAGACCAGTTACCAGTACTTGTTGACCTTACATACACTCAGGGAAATGAAAAACACACACTGTGAAGTTTACTATAATTGCCAAAAAAATTTGGACATATGAAAAGGTCCAGTGTGTAGGAGGGGGATATATTGGCAGGAAATGAATAGAATATAATTACTATGTTTTCCTTAGTGAATAATAGCATAAAAAAAACAAAAATGGTGTTTTCGTTACCACAGTATGAGTCATTTACATCTACACACCTGGCGGGTCGTCTTCCACGGAATCCGCCATGTTGCACCTGCTGTTTTTACAGCCCCGAACAGACAAAGCAAACACTCTCCCCTGGCTCCCTGTGGCTTTGACAGAAAATTATATGGAAATTAATAACCGTTACTTGTTATAACATTTTAATTTTCATGTCTTGTTGTAGGCCCAATCTGATCCTTACATTCTTCAACTGGAAATGTGTATTCTATACATTGATTTAAAAAATAAAATAAAATTTCATCCACTAAAATGTGTGTCATGCATCTGGCCTGGCACCCTTTCCTCTCAAACGCTTCATAGTTTAAGTACCAAACAATTTTTGGGCCCAAAATGGCTCTTGTAATAGTGAAGGTTGCCTACCCCTGCACTAGACCTTCAAATGCTTTGCACCCCAAACACAACTTTGAAGTTGTTTTTTGGAATTTAGAATTTAATTCAATCTACCTTAGCTTTAGAGGACTTTGTAAGAGCTGATTAAAATGGTCACCACATAAAGGAGAACTGAAACCGTCCTCTAAATGAGGAAAAAAGCATGGTGCAGATGTCATTCAGTGCGTTTACATGGACAGTTTAATTCCCTTTTCATTCGGAATTAAAGTTCATTCCTATTAAAACTGATCTTGTAAACACGTAATGTGGAATGAAAATGGCCAATGCGATTGAAAATTCAATCCGATGTAAGGGGCTGGAATATTTCGTTTCTAATTCCGAATGAAAGAATTTATCGCACTTGTATACACTCATTCCTCTTTAAGTTCATTTCGGTCTTTCTGCACATGCTCATTTCCTTGCCCTTCTGGCGCGATGACGTGTAGCGCGCAAGCGACACGTTGCGATTAAACTGATCTCCCGTGTAAACCCTCATTCAGAATGAATATTTCCCATGTAAACTACCTGGAAAGACTTTGATTCCGAATTATTTCATTCAGATTTATTTCATTCTGAATGAGAAGAATGTAACCGCATCTATTGATTTGTACCTGACACAGTAAAAATTCAATTAAAAGTCTAGTCCGGAATAAACATCCAGTTCCTTTTACTAGCCTGGTGTAGCTACACATTTTGACAAATACAGGCCTGTCTCCGTTAGAGGCTTGGTCTGGTTGCCAAGAAGACGTTCTTTGGATGTATAAAACCGTACTGTTGACAACCCACTTGAGCTAATGTTATCTAGCTGTTTAGATCACACATACAAATATAAATGATTAAATGTTAGCTCGGTTCATATCATTTTACTCAAGCCATGAGCGCCAGAGAAAATAAAGTCAGAATATGTCCATTCCTCAACTACCCTGTAAGTTATTCATATTCCTTTCCTTTCCTTCACTGCATTTCTGATCTTTACTATTACAAGATAATCACTAATTATAGTCACAATAAATGACATTAACAGGTTTTATTTCATATTTTGATTCATCGTAACATCTGGCAGTTGCTGCATCCTCCAATGAGGTTGAGTAAAAGTGATAACCTTATTTCAAATGTGGAATGACAAATGTGATAAATACTTTCAGTAGATGTTTTTGTTTTGTGTTTTTCGCAGCCACATGCCATAAACCATTCCCTGTAGAGGGACGGCTTTTTACAGCAAATACCTGGCTTTATGTGGAGGTGGCTAAGATATGCAGAGTCACACAGGAGAAAATCCTTGTCTCTTGAGGGCAGATTAAAGAAAGGAAATGGATGTATTCTACAGATTTAGAGGAATGTGCTTAATGCTGACAGCAAATACATATATTGGTATTCCAGGAATACTAAAATTGGAGCGGCAGAGGAAACTTGTTAACATATCAGTTTCATATCTGTATGTTTAGTGAAGGCCTGTGTCAGGTTTAAATAATATCCACCGCCTGTAGATGACTTCGGTTCTGTGGCACCTGCTTGAGAATAAATTACACTGCTCACAAAAATGAAGGCAACACTTAATGGTCACATTGTAACACCAGGTCAGTTAAACTTCAGGGATATCAATCTGTCCGTTTAGGAAGCACAAGTGATTATGAATCAGTTTCAGCTGCTTTGGTGCAAATGAAAGTGACAACAGGTGCAACAGAGAGGCAAAAGCAAGACAAGCCCCAAAAAGGGAAAGGCTTTACATGTGGTGGCCACAGACAGTTGCTCTCTCCTTATCCTTCTTGACTCTTCTCTAGCTTTGTCTTCTGCTGGTGTCCTTGTCACTACTGCTAGCATGAGGCGGTACCTGCAGCCCAATCAGGTTGCGCAGGTAGTCCAGCTCCTCCAGGATGGCAGATGTGTTGTCGGCAGTGCATACACACACCTGGGTCACATTATGTGGTGCCGTGATAAAATCCATGATCAACCTGTGATTTCAAGTTATTACTTTGATTTTCGGTGTGATTTTGAATCCAGCCCTCAGTGGGTTGATGATTTTGGTTCCCACTGACCGTTGTTACGTCATTTTGTTCTCAACAATTTATAGAATGTACATCAGTAAAGATTATCACCTTGTATAATCAATTCATCAAGATTGATGTGTGATTTAATTGTTCCCTTCATTTTTTTTGAGCAGTGTATTTGTTATTAAACATTTACTATATTGTCCTTTCAGAAAATATTAATCTATGTCTCATGAAATCATTAGACAATAATGTCACGATGAAAACAGCAACTGTGAGACTCTGACATGACAGCTACATTAACTAATCTCTAACGATGCAATAACAACAAACACTCCACACTGCAGAAAATCTGAAAATGGCTTGACTTACAATAACAATTATGGCACCTGACTTCCACACACCCACCCAGACGGTGCTGTGACACTTCACACTTTAAAAGGAACAAGCTAGCATCTCTTTTTAAAACCTAACTGTGCCTGTGAAAACAGTCAGACTACAGTACAGTATTTACTAAGAGGATAGAGCCACTGAATCCTCCCGTCCTCTCCTTATCACTCGGGACTCATAGAGCAAAATCACACTGTGTTGTTACATATTAAGTGTCTCATGCAGTTTGTTTTTATTGCTTACACACAATAAAAAAAGTCTCAGGCAATAAAACAAAAGGTTAGAGTACACGCTATGAAAGAGCGATAATAGAGAACGACTCCACTTTCACTTCTTTTGTTATTTCAAATTTCATTCTAATATTTCCTCCTATGAGCTCCTGCTATTTTCTTATGTGCTGGAATTCATAGTTTCTTAAAGTAGTAAAGTGTATTGCCTCTGAGGGTGAGTATATGTCCAGTCTTCATGTAGAGACCATTTGCTAACTGTATTGGATATATTCTTCTGTATGTGTCAGCTAAGATTATATTGGGAGCAGCATCATCTGGAGTCATAGACAGTCTATTTGTCTTGGCGAGGTCCACTCAGCTTTCAGATTAGAGCCTCTGCCACATAGACAGACAGCATTCACTAATATGTGTGTAGACATGTTCTTAACTTGCACACAAAGTAAGTGAGTACACAAACTTATTATTGGATTCATGATGTGAGCACCAGCCAGTTTTGTTCTTACCACTGTGCATATGTTAGTGAATCAGAATAATCCTAACCTGACAGGCACATGCGCGCTATTTGCAATAGAGGCTGACATTTAGTTATATAGTTTGATTATAGCCTAATGTTAGCTTTTAACTTCTGGGGATTTTCATTTAGGCTTCAATAATCATAAAAATGGTGTTAATTTGTGAAGATTATCTTGCTGAACAAAACGTGTAAGTATCATAAACATTTGTTTCCCACAAATTATTATTATTTTCTGCACTGACAAAAAACATCCACAGGAAAAATCCCATAGGTTTTTTGACGAGGGAACCACGGCAACGCTAACAATGCAAGAAGAAGTCAGCAGCTATTCTTTTTTTCCACATAGGAAATATGGCTGTAAAGGTGAACATACAAGTGCATTGATGTTGAGCATGTGAAGTAAAATTGATTGTTAAGAAAATACTATTGTAATCTCAATGCTAATTTATGTGTTGTATTTACCTTTATGGCCAAAAGCAGAAAAGAAAGAGGCGGCAGCTTCTTCTCTAATCAACTGTGTTATTTGGGCAATATCTTCTTATATCGATCACAGGCCTCTAAATCGCATCAAGTCAAAGTCGTATCATGGCAGAGTTTGTAATATCAGCAAATATCGTATCGTTGTCCAAAGAATCGATACTGTGAAACAAACGTTTCTACGTCTGTAGATAAATGGAGGGACTGATGATAAAAAAGCAAAGTTCCAAAAGTTTTTTCACTGCTGATAAATGGCCCTCACACGTAATCCCCACTGTGTGACCCCAACTAATAATTTCCTGTTTAAATACATCATTGTGCTACTTTATTGGAATATCAAAACATGCAGTGTATCAGTTGGTCCCACAGAGACACAGGCTTATGGGCCACAAACCAAACACAAAAATCAGGGTTGAGGTTAGGTTACAAACTGACACTGGATAAATAAAAAAAGGCAATTTACATGCAAATGATACTGCTGGCATTTGCTGTAATTGCCGTTTGTGCTGCTCATCTGAAACGATACAATGGCAGCACCTTCAAACTGCAGGGTGGAGCGAGGAGAAGAAAACACGGACAATGGGTCAAAATTTGATGATCTTGAGTATTCAATACATTCCTTTGTCACATCTTGTTCCTCAGCCTGACAGTTCCTAAATTACTACATTAAACTTGTTTATCTTTAAGATCTGCTCGAGAATCAGTCCGACACACGGGATGAATGGCGTCCCGTTATTTGAGCTATTTTGAGTGCACACTTCAACGTGCAGCTGCGCTGATTGAAAAGACTTGTGTTAGCATAACCAAACTCATTTGAATCCAAATCATTCTGATCACAGGCTAGCCCCGACAACACGTTAAAAATAACATACTTATACTCAATGGATGCATCATCTCTCCAGCAAGATGAAAGGTTTTGATGTAGTTTTGGGAAGCAGCGAGGGAGTATGTTTTCTTTCATCTTTGAGATGTAAAAGCAGGGATACAATAAACACACACAAACACACACACACGCACACACAGACACACACACACTTACAGTACAAGCGGACACAGAGATGCAACAACGAGAGAGGATCATGAACTCACGCTCCCATATGGGCAATAATTTATGAAAATAAATGTAGTTAGCAGCATGTAGCTTTATTGTGTATATATAAAGATGAATATTTAGTATTCAGCTCAAGTATAAGGACAGAAGAAGAAGGAAGCTTAACCAGGGTTTATATGTGATGTGTTGGAATTTATTCATTTATTCTAGAGATTACAGTGCTCCATACGCTGCTTTCAATAATCCCTTCCTACGGAGCAGACACCTACAGATCAGTGAAAATACAGCCAACAATTATATTTATTTAATTATCCTTTGCAATAAAAATGCACATTTTCTTTTAAGATTTATGTAGGTTTACTCTTTGAAAGCAAAACTCTAGAGAGACATACAATCCTGGTCTCACAGAAATATATAAAATGACCTCAACCTGTGTCAACCAGAACCATAGAAACACGAATTTCCTGGTTCAGTGATGTCACACAATGGGCAGTGGTTAATGTTACAACCACATAGGTCAGACGGTCAGCAACCTTACCTATCAAAAGTAATTTAAAAATCTGCCTGGAGTCACAAAACATATTTGATTCTTATGGTAACACACAAAATATGAAGTCAAAATTAGCCTATCAACATTAAAAATAGGTCTTAATGAGTAATCATTAATATGTTTTCTCCTCTGCAGTGAGACATTTACTTTTATGATTTGGAATCCATAGCGAGTCTAGCTAGGGAGGCTCAAGACGAGCCACCGCTGGTGAGGTTCAGGTGCCAGACCATAGACATATAGGCTAATGCATATTTTAGTTGATGAAATGTTGAAACTTTTGCTGCACATTTTTGCAATTTGACAATGTAAAAATTTATCTAGGCCTACAACAAAAATAAATAAATTAAAAAAAGGTTAAAACAAATAAATAACCGTTATCCATTTTCATGTGATCTTTTTTTTTCTTTTTTGTCAAAACCACAGAGAGCCACTGGAGAGGGGCTCCAGAGCTGCAAGTTGCTCACCCCTGCCATAGCTAGTATAAAGAACAAGAAACCTGCGTAGGTTGGACGTCGGGGTGGTGGATTCAAACAAACACTGGACTTCTGCCCAAGATACCACTGTTTATGTCCCATGTGAAACTAAAAGTAAACTTTGGCTTCTTCTAACATACTTTCATTCTTTAGGTTGTTACATGCATAGATAGATGCATTGCGGCCATCACCATTTTGGTGCTTTGAGGCCAAGAGTGACCATATTTGAGTGAGAGGCTAAAGCTTTAGAGGAGCGAGGGATGGAACTGACTGAGAAACGAAGGACACTATTGGCAGACAGCCAACAGACTCAAAGAGCCCATGCATGTAATTCTGCTTAACTTTAAACCTTAACCTAAACAGGTGAGTTATAGGAAAAACTCACAACCGTATAGGACAGGGAAATTAGAGACCAAATGTGTTGTTTGTACCAGGCTGTAAACATGTTTATTTCTGCTGTAAAGTTTTTACTCTGGGGACTATAGCAACAGTAACTACCATGTGTGACCATGGTAACAGTAACTACAGTGTGTGACCATAGCAACAGTAACCATGGCGTGTGTGACCATGGCAACCGTAACCATGGTGTGTGTGACCATGGCAACAGTAACCATGGTGTGTTTGACCATGGCAACAGTAACCATGGTGTGTGTGACCATGGCAACAGTAACCATGGTGTGTGTGTGTGTGTGACCATGGCAACAGTAACTACGGTGTGTGTGACCATGGCAACAGTAACTATGGTGTGTGTGACCATGGCAACAGTAACTATGGTGTGTGTGACCATGGCAACAGTAACTATGGTGTGTGTGTGACTGTGGCAACAGTAACTACGGTGTGTGACCATGGCAACAGTAACTATGGTGTGTGTGACCATGGCAACAGTAACTATGGTGTGTGTGACCATGGCAACAGTAACTATGGTGTGTGTGTGACCGTGGCAACAGTAACTACGGTGTGTGACCATGGCAACAGTAACTACAGTGTGTGACCATGGCAACAGTAACCAAGGTGTGTGTGTGACCATGGCAACAGTAACTATGGTGTGTGTGTGACCGTGGCAACAGTAACTACGGTGTGCGACCATGGCAACAGTAACTACAGTGTGTGACCATGGCAACAGTAACCATGGTGTGTGTGACCATGGCAACAGTAACCATGGTGTGTGTGACCATGGCAACAGTAACCATGGTGTGTGTGTGACCATGGCAACAGTAACCATGGTGTGTGTGTGTGACCATGGCAACAGTAACCATGGTGTGTGTGACCGTGGCAACAGTAACTACGGTGTGTGACCATGGCAACAGTAACTACAGTGTGTGACCATGGCAACAGTAACCATGGTGTGTGTGTGACCATGGCAACAGTAACCATGGTGTGTGTGTGTGACCATGGCAACAGTAACCATGATGTGTGTGTGACCATGGCAACAGTAACTACGGTGTGTGAGCATGGCAACAGTAACTATGGTGTGTGTGACCATGGCAACAGTAACCATGGTGTGTGTGTGTGTGTGTGTGACCATGGTAACAATAACCATGGTGTATGTGACCATGGCAACAGTAACTATGGTGTGTGTGACCATGGCAACAGTAACCATGGTGAATGTGACCATGGCAACACTAACCATGTGTGTGTGTGTGTGTGTGTGTGTGTGTGTGTGTGCATGTGTGTGGCTGGCTATCTTTAAGGCTATGTTTGGTTCAAGGTTCACTGTGTAAAATTGGGAAGCAAGCGGTCAGGTGTATGAATGTGTGAATAGAAGCCAAGGCTTATTCTAAGTAGTTAAAAGCAAAACGATTTTAATAGTTAAACGATTATATTCTTATTTTAACACATTGATACATATTAGGTTAAATTTTTCTCTGGGTTTGTTGTGCTATGTGCCACAAACTTTAAGTTATTTTATTTTATTTCACAAAGTGAGAACAGTCACAACACTATTTTCTGTATTTTCATTTGCATGTAGGGTTACATAGCTGAAATGCACAACCTGCTGACTGAACCTGCTGTGATTCTTTGGGTCCCAACCCCTTAGTGGATAACAGCAGAGGTCCAGGTGCCACACTTAACACTTTTTATGAAGAAAAAGATACATGCATGCATACTTACTATACTATTTTATTTTAGCTATGTTTAGCTAAAGCTATGTTTATTTTATTGAAAAAAAAAAGTCACAGCACATTATTTTCTATATTATAATGTGCATGTAGGTGACAGCTGTAACTTTGAAACACAAATTGAAACAGAATTGTGTGATTGTTTTATTGTTTAAATCTCACTAAAACTTGTGTGATTTTGACCTGCCTTTGTCTTTCATTTGATCATTGCAGTATCTCTGAAGACTGAAAAAGGGAATACTATATTGATGACTACTGACCAATACATAGAAACAATTTAATCATTTCACCTTTGTTTTTACATGGTAGTGAGAACATTGCTACATTGCTTATTTTACTGGGTCTTCCTGGGTCAGAAATACCTCCACAGGTGGGTTGCAGCGTAGGCTGAAACAGTTTGGGGACCCTTCTTAAGGATAGGCTCTTATCTGTCTTGAGTTCAAAAGTTTTCAATATCTGTCTGATGTTACTGAAATAAGATCAAATATGTTGATGTGGCTGCTGACTTATATTTTTACTTGTTTTACTGTTGCATTGAATATGGGTGTTGCCATATTGATTATGAAGCTGACATCAAAATGATTTGCTGACAAAATAATACAATCATGTTGTTTAGTTCAGCATAATACCCATTCATATAGGAGTCCTGGTTTATTAGGGGCACATTTGGTGAGGGTAGGGAAGAGAAAAGCACTGGACTGGAGGACTATGTAGGGTTGCTGTTACAGTTGTGTTTATTAGAGTTGTTGTGTGACTGTCAGTGTGGAATAATGAGCTGTGGTGATTACTGAACCCATATCTGTGTCCGTGTGCACGTGCAAGTGTGTGAGCATGTACTTACGTCACTTTAAGGCACTTATTTAACGATGAACAATCTTTCTCTAAACCTAATCAAGTAGTTTTGGTGCCTAAACCCAACCGTGCTGCCACCATGTAATGTGGTGTTAAAAGATGGTTATTTCTGTGAGATAACATTGAGACATACAAATACTCCATTACTGCTTATAAAAGGTGTAAAACACGTATTGTGAACACATTTTGAAATTGTGGTTTAGACTAGGTCAAGTGTAGTTAAACTGTGTGATCTCGGACATCACACACATCATCATTAAGTGGCCTACTAATAATAAAATGCACAAAGAAGTAGTACAATTTCTCTAAATTCTCAAGTGAATATACTGTATGTGAGTAAACCATTCAGGTGTAGCCGCTCTGTGATACGCTCACCTGTGGGCCGCCAAGGCCACACACATGCCTGTCTGATATTGATTCCTTGATTGATTTAGCCGACACATTGTTCAACTCTCTCATTATTTTATGTTACTGCTGCTTTCGGCGTGACTGGTGCTGCTATGAACGGCCCCTCGCTGTCCCTGGTGGGGTGGTTAGCTGAGGGTAGTTCACGGTGCTTGAAAAACATGGCCGCCATGGGTTAGGCGCGCTGGCGCACCAGTGGGAACGAAAGACTGTATCTAATGAGAAGCTTGACAATTCTCTTGTGGTAGAGCCGAACTACAACAAAAGAAAAGGGACAAGAATCCTCACCGTGAGCGCAGGAATTGAAAATCTTTGGCTGTTTTCACCTCAATCTTTTTTTTACTTTGAATTAAATATTTATGGTGCAACACGTTCCATTTATAGGAAACATGCAAGACAACACAGTGTGGGTAAACTAAAAGAATTCTAATGTTTTGAAGGTGTGCAGCGGCATATGTCTTTTCTTTATTACCATAACAAAGTTTTGACTCAAAAGGCATAGCTGAACAACTGACAGCTTGAGGGAGCTGCTCCATGTTTCTTTACATCTCTGGATTCACACTCAGGTCCCTCAGCGGCTCCTTTTGGAGAGAGGCAGTTCGACGGAGGCAGAATGTCTTATGAGCTCTATTAATAATTTATCTGTTTAGACCACTTTGTTTGCTGAGTTGGCTCTTTGCTCTGTGAGGACTTGTCAATGACAAAAACATTGTATTTTATTTAAACAGTGTTGGGAGCTCCCCAATGCCCACTCTGCTAAAAGGGACAGTTTACCCCAAAATTAAAAATACATATTTTTCCTCTCTGGTGCTGTTTATCAGTCTAGATTGTTTTGGTGCGAGTTGCAGAGTGTTGGAGATATCGGCTCTTGAATATAATGGAATTAGATGGCACTCTGCTTGTGGTGCTCAAAGCGCCCAAAAAAAAAAAAAAAAACACATTAGAAAAACTCAAAAGCAAACTGACTATTGGAGTCAGAGATATTAGATTTAATAATCAAGCCATCCCCAATGATCGCCATTTTTTGTATTCCTGAGGAAAATAATCATGTCAACAAGCAAATATGTTTTCAGTCACGAATTATATAAATTATTAATACATGTAGCCTACTAGAATAATATAATCAATTGCTTTTTCAGTCCATTGGATACATTTTGCTGCTGCTGCAAAAATAGCTTAAGTGAGATGAACAGACTGAAAACTTTATATTATTAGATAAAACATATGTTGACAAAGTTTTCTTTTGGAGACATAACTTACAGTTGAGTAAAGGTAATATATCACAATATATTTTATCACAATGTTCACATCATGCAACATATTAAAAGGCATAATAATATTGTATCATGATTTAAGCATGTTGATAATACTGTATCGTGGATCCTTTGGTGATTCCCACCCCTACTGAAGGTAAAAGAAAAATGTGCATTTTGATTTTGGGGTGAACTGTCCCTTTAACATCAACTACTTTAAGGGGCTACACTTCCTGAATTTATTTTAAAAATTCAATTTAAAACATTCTTTGGACTGTTGTTCCTGTGATAGCAGCCAATACCCAGATGTGAATGAAGTTGTGAAGTAAAGGAGATAAAGTGAAGACACAGAGCTGAAATATGCTCGGTACAATCTGGAGACGTGATGTAACCTAGATTCAGTTGTGGATATGGGACGAGACAGGGGAGAAGAAGTGACACAAAGAGAAGAAAAAGGAATCTCCAGTGAGAAATACATCACAGTTATGGAGAGATAAGCTGATTTGTTTCATCAACTGTTGTTCCACATCTTCTGTACACACCAGTTTGCCTCAGCACTTCAAAGACCGATGGCTCAGAGAAATCTATTTGTTATTGATAGATGATGACAGCTAGGTACAATCTTTTCATCTGGCTGTCTTCCGCAGCTCGAGCTGGAATACCACTGCGTGTTGAGAACGGCTCCGGAAACTGAAACTCACACTGACTTGGCAACAGAAGTGAAATCTATTAGTTATGACTGGTTTAAACTTCAGAGGTTTCTGAAGGAAACAGTGCAGCTATACCAAGAGAATCTCTATATGTTCACGTGTTCTCCTTCAGGAGAGTGGCAGCATCACATCAGCAGAGAGATACAAGAGACCTGAACGGGATTTCTACACAGTACATATCAGCCACAAATTCTGTCTGCATTCGTCAAAGCAGTACCCAAACATCACCAAGTTCAAATGCTCCTTTTACACAGCCTGTTCAGGGTAGCTCATAGTAGTCAGCAGCTAACTCAAAGACGAAGAACAGCAGCCAAAATTGTCCTCGAGTTGAGGAGACAATGAGGTCCTGGAGCTCCTTACCCTCTGAGCAGAGAGCGAGATCAGCTGCCATATAACAAGCATGGTAAATGGTTGTTTTGGCCATTGTTATTATTTAGGAAACGCTGGAAACACTTATATGTTACACTAAATGGTAAATGGACATGCACTTGTATAGTGCCTTTCTAGTCCTCAGACCACTAAAAGCGCTTTTTACACTACGAGTCACATTCATATCACCTGCTTCTCAGTTTCTAACACACACACACACACACACACAGATGAAACAGCCATCAGGTGCAATTTAGGATCTATCATTTTTAGCTGCGCCGAGGGGGTTATACACTTCTTTTTAAAATATAAAAATGTGATATCATCGGTTCTCTTATTGGTCATTGGCCATGAGAAGCAAGTAATTAACGGTTATCGGTATCAGCTGAAAAAAATCTATATCGGTGCATCCCTTTAAAAAACCTGCACATATATGCGAATTTTGGTGGAAAACAGAGTACAACAAAGCTGACCTGAATATTGAGAGAGGTCCATATTGTGAAGCAGATGCACACACTCACACTGTGTTGACAGCAGAGACAGACACACACGGCCCCTTTTGTAAAAAATCTGCAGTTCCGGTGATTTTCATGCTTTGGCTCCAGTTGAGGAATTACATGCTCCCCCACAGGTTGGGAAAATGTCTCGGGCTTATGAGAACATTTTAAAGAACCCCACTACGATCAGATCGATGGTTCATAGCAACCGGGTGGAAAACAAGGCCAAAAAAAGAACGTGCTGAACATGTAGGATTTTTCACAGAAAGACAAGAAAGAAAAGTCAAAGTGATACAAATGTTGAAGCATGCCAGTTAGGGTCGGCGATACGTGCACACGCCATCATTAGAGAAGGTAAATAGAGCGATAGTGCGAGGTGTTATCTTACTAAAGGGGCATTACCGCCTTCATCACAGCATGTCCTATAGTTAATTATTGATTAACATTGCAGAGATAAGTCAGTCAGGGTGGGAAGATTGGCTTCATGTTGGGCCGGCTGGCCACACGCCATCTCAATGATCCTCTCCTGGTTGATGTCCATGTAATTTGACCATTAAAGCAAATCAACCATGCCTCATGTAGAAAGAGCTCTGTCTGTTAAAATATCATCTGCTGCGCTGCTCGAGGATCTCGTTTTAAGCCATTTATGCTCATTTGATATTTGACATTCATGAGTCCAAAATTACATCTGACAAGGGTGCTGGACTGAATGTGGAAGTTTCTATCTGCATTCGAAACACACAATATGATGAATTAACCTTAAACTGAAAGGCTGTGACGGGTTCCTTCTCGCAACCAAAAGCAAGCGATTCATCACTGGCATACGATCAAGTGGGGTGATGCAACAGCACAGTACTGCAAATCTCTTGTGTTTGAGTGATGTAAATTAGAGATGCACCAGCCGATATTCGCCTTGTTAACTGCCAGCGGCCTATCGGTTTTGTAAAATGTAGTTTTTGGTAAGAAACTTGGACACTTGGACGGGTAAATCATTCCACATCCAGAAACCATGGATTACGAGAACCATCCGGAAACATGGACAATTATGGAGAAGCAGCCAACAATGTCAGAAGATGTGAAAATGGACTAAATTACAGGTCACAAGTATAAGGAGCTGATGGCATCACATTCACTGGAGTTGCACCAATTTGACAAATAAATGATTGACTGACTGACTGATTAGTTTAATGTTCTCACGGCAATGTAAAAAATATTTCAGAGGAAATTATAAGATACTTTATATAGCCAAAAGGCTTTTGAGGCTCTTTTCGTGTTTGATTGAATCTGTCCTCATTTAAAGACAGTTTAAAACTGCAGTTGGTATCTTTTATGAAAACAAGTGTAATGTTAGTGTAATATTTGCTGAAACCATCACTATAACAGCCAAGTGGGCTCCAACCAATTCAGACAAATGTTGGAGAAAATGCAGCCCACAAACTGGAAACCACATTCATATTTTTGGTCCTGTCCCAAGTTAAGAAACTTTTGGAAGGATGTGTTAGATGCTCTGAGAGCAGTGTTCCATCAAAATATTCCCAAAGATTGAAGAGAGCAAAAATGTATCTATTACGAATCCTCTTGGGGTCTGCAATTAAATGTATCAGAAGTAGATGGTCGAATGCTGAACCTCCAACATACAACAAGTTGATTAAAAGATTTGGGAACTGTATGAGATGGAACAGATCACATATGCATTGAGGTTGCAAAGACCAAAATTATAAAGAGGTGGAGTCCTGTAGAGTTTGTTTATGCAGGAAGGGAATTCTAAAATCCGTACCCCCCTTCTATTTCCACTCCACTTTTATATTTTTAAGTTTACTCTTTTTTTTTTTATTATTTACATCTTTTTGTCTCCTCTAAGACAGCTGTCAATAGCCCCTTTTACACTGCCAGATTTTCCGCGAATGTTGGGTAGTTTAATGTTGGTTGTAGGGTAGTCATATTGGTGGAACCCTTTTAGTTTAAACAGACCAAGGCGGCCTTCCACCACAGGAGGGGCTGTTGAAGACTTGTGGGAGGAGCTGTTGATGACGCCACAGGTGTGACCCACTGGCAGTGGATAAACAGGAAACAGCTGATAGCAGGAATTAGCTAGCAGCTAGTAGCAAGAGGGAAACACAAACCTGACAGACACTGTAAAGATGAGCAACTGGGGAGACAAAGAATTGCGCGCCCTCCTTGCCCTCGCAAACGAAGAGGCCATTAACCGTCAGATGACGGGAACGGTGAAGAACGGGCCGAATTACAAGGGAATCGCTGAAGGACTGACCAGCCGCAGCTTCCCTCCCATGTCACCTCTTACGTCACACCCTGAACTGCACGTTTTGTTACTTGCTCACGCCCCCCCTTTGCCCCGAAAAAGTCGCGTTCTGTATAAACAAAATTAGGTAGGCGGCATTTTGCTGCACTCCCGATTTTGTTTTTATACTGCCAATGCTGAAAGAAGACTGATTGGGCTTTCCTGCAAATTTACACAATTCCTTTCTAAAGAGGACTAATCACTCAGTGGACTGCAGTCAAACTGTCAAACTAGGCAGCGCTGATCTGATATGAATCAATATTCTATAACTGCATTGCCTATTTCTCACCTCAGATGTTTTCAGAAACATATTTTAGTGGACTGTTTAGCTGTAATATGAGAAAGATAGTTGGGCTTGGCTTGGTACTCTGGTCAAAAGTATCCCACATGGCAGCTGGGGCACACGCATTCTCATTTTGCAGCTAAACAGTACACTAAAGTAGGTTTCTGAAAACATCTGAGGTGAGAAGGAAGGCAATGCTGTAACAAAATTTTGATATATTTGTGATCAGTGATGCCTAGTTTGACAGTTTGAATGCAGTTTGCAACCAGTGATTGACATGACTGAAAGCTGCATTAGAGACTCCTCAGTAGAGCTTACATCAGGCCCAAAAAAATCCAGCTCGACCCCGTGCATGTTCTGTCCGAGCCCAGCCCGGCCCATCCCTTTAACTGTAATTATGAGCCCGAGACGAGTTCAAATGTGACGCTTTTTTTAAGGATATGAACGTGGACATTAAAGGCTGACTCAAGTCTTTTTTTTCCACGGTAAGCCTTTGTCATGTGTCTCTTAAGTGTCGAGGTCCCCGTCTTTTGCTGTCATATACCAGCATCGTGCTGCACCCCAAAGTCTTTTCTTTGTTTCCCTGTCACAAAGGGGGAGTAAATAACAACAACAAAAAAAGAAAATCGGTATCGGCCAAACTGTTATTTAGAACATGTGTGTCGGCCCTGAATTTCCCAATCGGTGCATCTCTAGTTTTTTTACCCCACCGCTCTGATGCTAAACTCCCATGAAATGTGTGAGCTGGTGTGTCAAAACAAACATAACTTGAGAAGCGGTGACACACCCCAGGAAACAGACCTGTTTTTGTAACTGGGACAAACTGCAGCAAACTGTGCCGTACAGACGACCTCTGAGCTGTAAAGATTGAACTGAGATGGGATCAGAATGAGTACTGGCTGCGTTACTTAAAGGTGTAAAAAAACAAACACGGAGGTATTTCTGGAGCCAGAATACAAGAACCACACAAGAAGCAACTAAATCAAATAAAAGAGAATCTAATCCACATGCAACATAGTGCTTGTGTTCAGCACAATACCGAGCTGTACTGCAAACCACTGAAGCACAGTGAGCTTTCACTCAATAGACCTCCCACCGGGCAGTATGCTGCACAGTACACGCTTGTCTCAGCTGTTAACCTCCTCTTCTTCCTCTCTCTCCTCCTCCTTTCCCATGCTCTGCTGTGTCTGGGCTGACTGCGGCTCAGACAGGCCTCTGGGTGGGCAGTTCAACAGTCAAGCATCTGAGCGCACATCCTCTGACACCTAAGTCAAATGTCTTGTGTTTGGTATCGGCCGCCGGCTCTCTGGAGGGCCGGCCTGCCTTCCCCACATCCCACACAATAGAGAAACACAGCCGAGCCGAACGAGGTGGAGGATGACGGATGGGGAAATGAAGGAGAGACAGGGAGAGGAATGACGGAGCAAAACTGAGGACACGAGCGAACCTTTCAACCTGGATCTCACACCAATCAATACGACACAGACATACAGACATACTGGAAATAAAAGCGACGGCTGAAACAGCTCGCTGCGACCGCTGATAACCTCGTATGAGATAAATCACTTAGAAATGTCACGTCTTTTTTTATGTGACTATTTGAGCCTAGAATAGGCTTAGTCTCCCAAGCCCTTGATATCTCTGGATTACCCCAATCGCTCTAATTTAGACGTAGCCTCGAGCAGAGAGCAGGCTAATTTCCTCGTGTGTCGAAATTAATGAAGAAGATAATTTGCTACAATGGAAGAAAACACAAAAGCACGCACACTTGCATGACACACACAAATGCACACACTGCAGAAATACTCACACTATCCTTTAAATGAACCCCAAATGGGGCCAGAAAGTGAAGAGAACTTACTGCAGTTGAAATCGAAACTAGGTTAGTACATCAGCAGGGAAACGTTACAAAAGGTCTGGGATCTCACAGTGCAGCAAGAGACGATAATCAGTTCATGAGAAATTCAGCAAACCACAGATTAACGTTTAATTTTACCATTTGCAACCTCCTGTTCCTGATAAATCTGTCAAATTTTCAAAGTAGGATGAAGCATTTTTTGACGTTACGTAACATTTCATTGAAGCTACGTATATCACACTCACGCTGATGGAAATGGAACATCCTGTGCATCATCTTTACACAGATTTCCCTGTAGTTTAGCAGATTTGGTGGAGTTTCAGAGCATTGGGACATTGTTTGTCTGCACAACATTGTGTGTATGATGCTAAAAGATCTGTCATAATGCCATACAGATGTTATATGTAAGCAATATCACACTTGAGGTTGAGCTGTTGTACTGTATGTTAGCATGGCTGTGTGCTAGGTGCCCCAACAGAGGCGGGACCAAAAAATGGGGATAGTGCAGAACGTTTCCATGGGTACCATCCACAACGTTTCACAGTGGAAATGGAAAAAAAAGCATACCGAACTGAACTGAACTGTACTGCTGGGTGGAATCAGGATTTAAATGGTTAGTGTCACTCAAAAGTTAGTTGCAGTCCTCACCGCTAGACATGATCAAATCCCACTAAATCTTACACTGAACCGATGACATAAAAACTTGGTCAATAAAATTGCTCCTTAAAACAGTTCCTTAAAGCATGTAGAAAATATAGTGAAACATTCCTGAATAATAACATTTTATTCATGTTTGTTAATGTAACATTCATTGAGACAATCTACTGATTAACACTACCTAGAGTGAGCTGCGTTGAAAGAATATAAAAGACGTGATGAAAGGTTATTCAGTCTTACTCAGCTGCTGAATTACCTTTACAGCCCAAAGCTCAGTTGCATTTTCATTTGATTTAAAGGGTAACTTTATTACATCTGACCGGGTTATTACATTATACAGCATTATTACATTATTTGTCACAATACAACTTTTAAGAGGAGTATTCTCTACGAGCCAAACAATTGATTACATTTAGTTTCCTCCATATCCACCGTTTAATCAAAACAAACCAGGCGGGCAGACGATCTCTTACCAGCCGGCTTCAAGCTATCCTCCATTAGAAGCCTCGGGGAGGTAAACAAATACAAACAAAATAATTGAAAACATCTCTTACCAGTCGACAGGGCTGGGACTGATCGAATTTAAACTGTCCATTACAGGAGCTTCCAGTTTAGACAGCACACTAAGTTACGCTAGACTGCGGAGAAAATATCCTCAAACACAGACCACTGAAGTGTATAGTGTGGAAATATCAGATGTTACAGCTGGTAGGGAGGCACTTCAAATGTTTTCATGATGCATAATATCTCCCATGTTTCCAACTCTTTTCTCAACAGGAAGTTAAAGCTAAGTGGGGCAGATATCTACTTTATTCAGTGAGTAAAGAGGAGCAGAGGAAAGACCAAAGGAGTTGTCAGACCATCTCTTCCCCCCTCTGTGAATCTGCATCTGTTGCAGACTGAGAGACAGCTGTTCCTATGGGGAGAGGCAGCAGGCAGATTTTGCCCCTCCGCTCTCCCTCCACGCCTCTCTACACACTTTCTTCATCCATCCATCAACCATCACGCTCACCAGTGTCCTTCCTCCAGCTTCATCCTGTTCTCTGGTGCTGATACCCTCCCCTCCCGACACCCAGTTCAGCCATCCACAGCCTTTGTTTCCCACCTCATTACTTCCCATTTACAATGTGAATATATTCCAACAGGAACGTGCTTTACTTTTATTAGACTGCAGAAAGGTTGGTTATGTCTAGGAGCACGAGATGTGCTCTGGTCTTCTGTCAGTGGGATGCATTTAAACTGAGGCAAGGATAGTAGACAGTAGAGTTGTTGATGGAGTGTTCGTGATATTAGTTTGTCCTGCACTTTTAAAGAGATGGACTGATCTGATAAACTCTAATGAAGCATTTCATTTCCTCTTCTAAACCTATTCAGGAGTGAAAATGGGGAAGTTTAAATGTTGAGGGGAATAAACAGAGAACAACTGAGAAACTTCTTTAAGGGAAATGCAACTTAGTATTATATCAGTAAATTCATCCTCATGTTGTGCACATTAAGCGCCCACTTATAAGCAAACTTAAAGTTGCACTTTTTGGTTCCTTTTGGCCGTTTCAAAACACTGTTTTAGCTGGTCTTTGTAATCATGTGTAGTTGTCCCTGTTTTATGTTCTTATGGTTCACTTAATGAACTTTTTGCCTTTTCCTCTGAGAAATCTCAATTTGGGTTTTCTATTGCTTGTTTTAGAGTTGTATATATATTTTTTTTTATTATTTATAAATAATACATTTTTATTATTATATTTGGGGAGGGGTGGGTTTAGATATTGTGGGTTCAGAGTGTATATGCTCCATGTTTCTTAGCTTTTCGTGACACTGTCCCATCATAAAACGCAGTAATGTCTCAGTTAAAGACAACCTCTTTTAACAGCACTACCCACACTGGAAGAACACCTACATTTGGGTGCAAAAAAGTCGCTAGAAACGCAGCAATGTCTCGCTAACAAACAACCGGTTTTGTTTGTTGGTCTTGAACAGTGGTCTGCAGGCTGGCAGGAGTCTTGCCTAGGCGACACTATTCAACATCCCTCCTCCCCCCAATGCCAAGTCAGCTTATATATTATGTCACTTGATCAAACATCGATGTGATACATATCAAACAAGCAAATGTTACGCATTTGTGGTTTGCAGAAATGTACAACACCAACATATCCTTGAGGCAACTGGGCTGTAATAAAAGTAAATAAAGGGTGACTCTGCTGTTTGGAAGAGCCTTGAATATGGGCAATGACACAGACAGGGCAGTGGGATGCAAGGTCAGATGATCTCACTGGTGGTCAATGTGGCTTTCATGCATCATTGAGCAAAGCCAAGTCAAACTGCGTTTCGGCGACCAGCCATCTGGAGATGACCACTAGCTCTCTAACTCTGCTGCGTGATATGAAGTTTCCTATCCTTCACACTGAATGCAACGTCTACCCAGATTATTTCTGTCACGTCCAAAGCTGCGCACACCCTGTTAATGCTGACAGATCGCTGACGGCCACCAGCGAATGCACTCTCGCCCCACCTCTCCCTTTTTCCTTATCTCTGGCTCCCTCATGGCTCATAAGATAGGGACATAAAGCAAAGGATTCTCTACAGTCCTCAGCTGATTATTAAGGTTAAACTGGTCAGGGTGATATTCAGCCTCTTCCTCTCTGCACAAGGAAATCCTGCTTATAATTCTGTCATTGTTAACAACCCAGGTCTGCCTCCAGACCCACACTCATCCCAGGCAGACGTGTAACCCCACAATGAACTCTGTATCACCTCCACTGCTTGGAGGAAGCGAGAGGAGCAAGATTAACTACACTGGGTATCTGATGCATACCTAGTCTCTTTGGGACAGCCCTGCAGAGTCCAGACGGAACGAGAGGGGTACGGTAAACAACGCCTGAGACAACAGAAGACAGTTGGAGACAGACAGAGATGCTGTAAACTATATTACAGGCACAAAGGCAGCGTGGAAGAAAAGAGGAAAGGAACAACAGCAACAACAGAGGTGATTCAGAGGATGCCAGCTGTGAATGGAGCACACTGCTCAGGTTTGCTTTAGCTGAGGCTATGGAAGAAGCAGAGCTGAAAGCTGCAGTTACACACCGTCTGCTCTCAAAGACAAACAGACGAGCGAGGACGACACGCAGCACAGGTGAATCCAGGATGTGATTTGCATACATTGGCTGTGGTGTTACTCTGGATGCCATACATGCCGCATGAATTCCATAAACTTTACGAGACGGATAGTTAGGCGAGATGAACGCGAGGCAGAGGAGGCAGGTAATAAGCCGTGTATTTATGAGGTGCAGCGGTGTCAGTGACATCTGCATAACCTATTCATGAGAGCCATGATGGAATCTCAGTTATCCTCCACTCCAATCTTACAGGTGACAAAAGAGGAAGGCTGAGGTGAGGGTGGGGAGAATGATAATGAAGATGAAAATGTGGGGGGAGGAAGCAGCGGAGGAAGTTAAGGGTGGATAAAGAAAGATGAGGAAATAGGGGTAGTGGAGGGTGTAACAAGGGATGTACTTAATAGTTTGAGACAGACCAGGAAGAGGACGAGGAACAAGCAAAAAGATGAGAGAAATTGAGAGACGTACTGTCGGGAGACAGAGAGAGAGGAGGAAGCAGAGGAGCGGAGGCAAGAGCGAGAGCAATTACCGGGAGAATGAGGAGAGTATTTCAATAAACCTGTACATGTCGATTCTGCCCGGCACATCCGCTACTTGTGCCCTGCACTCTGCATACCAATGATTCAGACGCGCCATAACTGGAATTCACAATCTATACAGACGGCAAGGGCAACAGCATTCGATATTCCTCCAGAGCACGGAGAGGAGAGGGGGGGTGGAGGAGACACAGAGGCCCGGCTACATGTGGCCTTGCGTAGAAATGAGGGACAGGAGAGGAAGAGAGTCTCACACCTAAGAAGTTGCTTTTGTTTCCTTTTTCACTTGCTGACTGAGAAGAAGACATATGGCTCAGGTAAAGGGAAAGTAAGACAAAAACTACAGTTAAAGGGGATCTATTATGCTCATTTCAGATTAACACTTGTGTTTTGGGTTACTACTTGAACATTTTTACATGCTTTAATGTTCAAAAACACTATTTTCTCATACTGTCTGTGCACAAACACCTGTATTCACTGAGTCGTGTGTATCTCAGTGTCTCTGTACCATCATTGCAGCCTATGATCTGGAATCAGAGATAAATTAACATCAGCAACCAACATTACATATTTCCCTGACGTTAGCATGTAGCTACATGTAGCAGTGTACTGTAATTGCAGCCAGAGAATGACTGTAATGGTATGATGTATAGTGGCACTTTCCACTGTAACAAAAATCACCAATAAATGTTTCAAACCAAAATCTCAGAACAGGACATATTCCTGCTGGACCATGATCTGAAACTACGGAGAAATTAACAACATCTGCAACAAAGATTAGGTCCTACATGTTTTCCTGATGTTAGCATGTAGCTACATGTAGCAGTGTACTTAATATAAGTATAACTAAATATAGAGGCACTTTTTATTGGAAAAATTACCATTTAAAGTTTCTCAACCAAGATCTATAGAACCAGACATGCAAGAACATAAATATCACAGGGAAATTAACAAAACCAGCAAGATTACATGTTTCCCTGATGTTAGCATGTAGCTATATGTAGCAGTGTATTTGTGGCCAGGTAATGACTGTAAAGGACTTCTGTATTGGCAGCAACCTCTATAATGAAAAATTACTCATAAAAGCTTCTAAACCTAAATCTTCAAAAAAGGTAGGTCCAGTAGGAATATGATCCAAAATCAGGGAGAAATTTACAACATCAGCAACCAAGATTACATGTTTCCCCGATGTTAACATAAAGCTACATGTAGCAGTGCACTTGCAGCTGGGGAATGACTGTTACTTAGTATAGTGGCACTTTGCACTGTGGAAAAACTATCATCAAAAGTTTCTAAACCAAGATCTTTACAACTGGACATTTTCCATTAAGAATGTGAAATCACAAGAAAATTAACAACATCAGCAACCAAGATTACATGTTTCCCTGAAGTTAGCATGTGGCTACATGTAACAGTGTATTTGCAGCTGGGTAATGACTATAATGGAGTAACGTATAGTGGCATTTTCTACGATGAAAAATCACCAATGTTTTGAAATCAGAGAGAAATTTACAACATCAGCGACCAAGATTACATGTTTCCCTGACATTAACATATAGCTACATGTAGCAGTGTACTTGCAGCTGGGGAATGACTGTAACTGAGTATAGTGGCACTTTTGACTGGAAGAAAAATTACCATTGAGTCTTCAAAACAGGACATGCTCTAGCAAGAATATGAAAATTTGGGGGAAATTAACAACATCAGCAACCAAGATGACACGTTTCCCTGATGTTAGCATATAGCTACATGAAGCAGTGTACTTGAAGCTGGGGAATGACAGTAATGCAGTATAGTGGCACCTTCTACCCTGAAAATCAACCGGTAAAAGCTTCTAAACTAAAGTCTTCAAAACAGGGCATGTTCTAGCAAGAATATGAAAATCACAGGGAAATTAACAACATCAACACCAAGATTTCTTATTTTCCTGTCATTAGCATGTAGCTAACATCAGGGAAACAGTGTATGTATTATAGACAACTGCAGTAAGTGTGTCTGGAGCAGATGAACATGTAAAGAAATCTAACACAAGCTGACATCAGCTTGTTTCAGAAGCAGAAAAAAACATGGCTTGCAAAGATTTCGTTTACATAAGTTCACCTCATTATTTAAACTTTGGCCACGTTTAATATGAACATCCAGCATTAAATACATGACAGAAAATACAAAAAGACGTAATATGTCCCCCTTTTAAAGAGACTTTCTGCAACATTCCCCAAAATTCTGCATAAATCTTTTTTCCTTTTAATTTGTAATTCATTAATGCCACTCCACAGCTATGTTAAGTGGTTACATTTATCATCACTGGTCTTTTTTTTTTTCAACCAGTTGCTCTATAAATACCTGTTGATACCTGACCTGAGCGCTGTTGTTTTACCTGTGCTGCCTCAAAGTGAAGGCGAGGGACATGTTCTGGACCTCAGGGGGTTTTCCTGTCTCCCACATGACAACAGATGGTAATCTACTCTGCCTGGGCATGACGTCAGGAAGACACGAGGAGGGCCACAAAAAACCGCCAAGAACACAGGGACCTCCTAGTTGAGGTTTACCACAGGGTATGGCCGAAGGCAGCGGGCATCCTGAGCTTTATGCCCCTACTGTGTTTCTCAAGGGCACTGAATGGCAGTCCAGCAGCTCATCGCACAATAATGACCGTCCTTGGTCTCGGAGATGCAGTTTGGCAGCCACCCAAACATCAAAAACTATAATCCTCTGTGGTCACACTCACATCTCTGAGGACCTGAAGTCAATGACTTCAAATGTAATCGAGGGTCAAAAACAGAAAAAAGAAACAGCATTAGTACAGAAAAAAGTGCAAAATACAAAGCGGTGCAAGGAATACTCCACAACATCTGTTTTAAAGAGGCACTCCAGTGATTTGGCATTGTATTTTGGGGTCTCTTAACAGACACATTTTCAGCTTCAGGGTCATATAGTTCCCATGATGCAACTCACTGCATTTTTCATTTGACCCTTCCAGCCTGCTGAATGCTCACATTTCTCAAATGCCACAGCTCAAGTCGGTAACACAGGCTTTGTTAAAATGAAGTCTTAACCCCAAACAGACATTTTAGGGTTATTTTCTCAGACTTTTTAAAGCTCTTTTTAAATCCACAGCTGACAATATGTTTTCATAGGGAGAGTGCTCCAAGTGCTGCTAATTGGTTAACTGCCGAGAATATTTTTGACCGATGAATGTAGGTCCATTGGTTAATTTTGCTGTTCAGTTTACTGCACAGCCCACCAACAGGGTCTGGTGGGAGCTAGCTAGCGGTGCCACCCATTCAGCGATTTTCAAAAACCGGCAACGGGTATTATGCATCTGCAAGTTTATGCAGCTAGTTGGCTGTCTGCCAGCAAAGCCACCAAAATTAAAATAAAAGGCAAGACAGTTACATCGCAGAACATTAAAATGTCACCACCTCTGAACAGATAGTGCTTTCAATACAGTGCTAAAGCTCATTGAGTCAGTGGTGTGCAGGGCTAAAAGGAAAGGCCTCTTGTATTTGTCATCGTCATATATTTTTCTTTAATTAACTAGTTAGTCACTGGTAAAATTAACCAAAGCTGACATGCCAGTAACAACGAAACTGATCTTCATGTGTAAAATTAGTGGCGTGTCCTTTTAATATCAAATACACAAGTGGCTTTGCATGTATCATGACATGACCGAAGACACTTCAAGCCACTCCAGCAGCAAAATGTATTCAGTTTCTGTTCGTGCTTCTGAACTTCTCACACCCTTTAAGCCTACTGGTGGTCAGCATTTAATATTCAAAAGGTAGATTTATATTGGAGCCTTCCTTTAATGTTCAGGGGACGTGCAGGTGCACTGTCATCAGTATATCTGACTTGGAGTCATATTATATATTATATCTTGCACTACTCAGCACCATTCGCCCTCCATGCTCTCTAGCTCCATCGCACACCCCTGCTCTTCTGTTACCTGGCCTAACCCTGAGGCCTTTAATAACTGCATTAACGCTAATAATGGTTTATTGATCATAATGAATCAACTACTTTTACGCTAACGCCAGCATCTGTCCTGCTGAGCAAGAAGGTTGTGTGGAAAAAGTCCTCCATAATTCCTGAGTGGAAGGGCCCAGAGCATTAGTTTGTGTCTGAATGATGAATGGCTTGCAAAGCAGAAGGACCTGGGACCTCTGTGGTTGGCTTAGGAACGGCGGCTGCAAGCAAAGGGCACCATGCTGCCTGCGCTGTGATTAAAGTGAGCCATGTAAGGTTAAGCAGATAGGTGTGCCCCGGTGAGGAAGCCCTGCTAAGGAGAAGGGGATTACCAGGTAAGACATATTCTCCGCTGCCAGCTCTCGAGGAAAAAGTTCAGAGGTTGCTGCTAGAAAGAAACAATGTCAGAGTAAACATCACATGCCCACGATGCAGCATGCCAAAAGAGCCATGCTGTCTTGTTTTTTTACATGATTGCCAAGTAGGACTGAGAGACATAATGTAGAAGCCAACTAGGCTTAACACTGCTGTTCAATGGGCTTCTTTTAAGTTAGCTTGTTTGTTAAGATTAGACACAGACTTGCCACAACATTAAAACCACTGGCAGGTGAGGGGAATAAAACTGATCGTGTCATTAATACGCAATGTTCTACTGGAAAACCTTCAGTCCTCGTATTTGTGAGGATGCCACTTGACACGCATCACCCAGCAAAACACCACTGCAGACCAAGTACACCCTCTCATGGACACCGCACTCTCAAATGGCAAAAACTGAGGGGTCTCCAAGGATTCACCACTGACGGCCTGGCGCCGTGACACTACAGGACACCCCCAAGGTCCTGTGTCCTTGACAGATTATACCTAACTCTGATCCAAGGATGCCCCACCGTGGATCAGACTTGGCTCTGGGCTACCGGCATGTCCCAAATATGCTCGATCACATTGGGATCTAAGGAATCCAAAGGCCAGGGTGACAGCTTCAGCTCTTTGTCACGTTCCTCAGGCCATTCCTGAGCAGTTTTGCGGTGTGGCTTTTGCACACTGTCCTACTGAGGGGTGCCACTGCCTTCAGGGAGTGTCTTTGCCATGAGGCTGTAGGCCTGCTTCGTCTGCAACAGTGTTTGGGTGGGTGGTGCAATCCAAGTGGCATCCACATGAATGTCAGGACTTAGGGTTCTCAGCAGAACACTGCATTGTAACGAGACGTTCAGTATTGCTCACTTCATCTGTCAGTGGTTTATAGTTGTGGATATAAGGTGTATCATTACCGACAGTGTGTAGTGCACACAGGAACAATATGGTGAACCTGTCAGTTTCCAAAGCATATGTGCACAACATTAATGTTGGTATTTGGCTGTGATATAGACTACTTGTTTCCAACCAGGAGGTCAGGAGGCGTCGGCAAGATAATCGAGTGAGGATAAAAGCAAAAAAAAAACCATTCTACACTTCTGACTTTAACTCAAAGGAAATAGTCTGAAAGGAAGAATCACTCTTTGAACTGCTCACAAATCATAGACATTCAGATGTAGAAGAATCCCCAGAAGACACTTGTTTGAGATTTAAAGGGTTATAAGTGTACTACTGCATGGCAGCAATACAATAAACCAAAATTTTTGGATTCATTCCACATTGTGAAACTTTCCAAGGTTGAGAGGTCTCAATCCTCAAGACCATTTTGAAGAAAACATAGGTGGTGAGAGTGAAGAGGTAATGGTCTCTTCTCTCTCAACAACTATCATCAGGGTACACTTACAATGCCCTTCTACGCTTGATTCAAACTGTTTTTACACAGGGCAGCTCAAAGGTGTGCAGTGTGTGCAGCAGAGCGCGGCTCAAAGAACGGATGTGTGCTGAAAATATTTCTGAAATATAAACCTAACAACACCACACATGCTGCCCGCTCTCTGATGAGGAGCAGACCAAAAAAAATTAAACCATCCTGGCCCATTTTCACCCCAGTTCAAAAACACAATGACTGGACAGGAAATTGACAATGTAATAGCATATTTTGGAGCATATTTGGGGCAATTTGTCATTTTCTGACAGCGTGCGCTGTCCCTATGAATTGCAGCACTCTCAATACAAACACATTGAATCTGCACTGACAAGAATGAATTTAGCTTGACCAAGCTGGAAAATGAAAGGCAGGAAAGCAGCATGAAATGTTTTCATCTGGGAGAGAAACACAACTGCAACGCAACCACTTCCCTTTTCTTTCAGACAGGAAAGGTTCGATTAGGTGAATTATACAAAAATTTGAAATCTCTCATAACACGCATGCATTGCCACCCATGTGTGCAGCACAGAAAGGTGTGGCAGGGTTAGCAGATGACCCGAGAACAATGTCTTGTCAGGAACACTCCCTAAACACAGATTTGGGGTCCTATAAATATGCCCTTTTTAATTAGCGTTCAGTGTTTGTCTCTGAGCATTTAACAGTCCCAGCACACTATCACGCAGACTGCAGTGCTTAAGATCTGTGCTGATATTGCAGCTTCATGGAGAGTATCTGATCTTTTCCCTGCTGTTCTCTACTGCTATTAGAAAACAAGGACTCATTTTGTATTGTGGTTTGGCCATTGACAGGATCCTGGCTGCAGCCGAGCCGAATCCACGCACCATGTCTGCCTCAGTCAGCATTGCCTCCAGAGCACGTCTCCCAGTCACGCACCAACAACCCCTGACTGAAATGACTGGTAAATAAATAGGCGCAGCTCACTGTCTTGTCTCCCCCCTGCTAAACATGGAAATACACAAACCCTTGATTGCACAAGAGGGAGAAAATAGTAGGAGGGCAAATTAAAAGACTTGGCAGTTAGTTTCTGCCAAACCGGCGGTAGAATGTTTTTGCTTGCCTGGACACATTCCTCAGGCGTCCCACCCTATTATTATTAGAAGCGTGGGTGTGTATGTGTGAGGGTCCGTGTGTGTGTGTGTGTGTGTGTGTGGTGTGCGAAGCATGCCGAGTATGTTGAGGAACACTGTCTCTTCGCCATGATAACCCACCGTACTTAAGTTGTGTCCTTCAGCTGTCATGCTTGACTTGGCATATTAGAAAATACATCATTTGACATGTGGTGATGATTTTGAGACGAGCAGTAATTCCACAAGATTGTAAAATGATTAGAAGTTGGCTGTCCAAACTCTTGCCTGGAGAGCAGTTTTCCAGAGCACCAGCGATGAATTGCTACCAGAACAAAACCTCTGAAATGATGGACGTGAATTATTGGAGTTTGCTTGCATGATTTCACAGCCATCAGCGCTGATAATCATCCAAAACTGTATTTAGAAAAGGATTTGAAGAATCGAAGGGAACCAATTTTAATGATAGATTCAATAGTAATTTACTCTTTTTTTTTAAGATAAAATGGATTTAATCTAAGACAAAATCTGTTTACTGATGTATAGGCTGATGCAGTTTCTTGCCTGTTTTGTTATACTATTTTATTTTATTTTAACTGTTCCGATATTATTCTTATTTTTATTTATGTTATATTAGAAAACATAGAATCTCATTGTAGACTCAGTCAACGGATTTACCCCCACTGTACAGAAGTTTAGCTAAAATATCCCCAACAATGCTGCTGCCATCTTGCTCTGGTGACTTCATTTGGAGCCAGAGTCTGCACAGTCCAACCAATCGCAAGCAGCACCACTGAATGCAAGCCCACCGATTGGCTCACACAGTTGTCAATCATGTTGTTTTATAGCATTAAACAACTCATTTAAACCAAACTTATCAGAAACGGACAGACAGATTGACAACCCCAAAACATAATGCCTCAGGCCATAGCTGTCGTCAGCACAGAGGCATAAAAATACTAAAATTTGACTTCTGAGGCCGTCCTGCAACAGCAGCATTAAGAAAATCCACCTTCTGAGAAAGATTACAACAGCGAGCATGTGCTCCGCCGAGGCAGGACTCATGTTTACCACATTAAACCATGTCTATGCAGAATAGGCTACAGTCAGAAATCAATTTCACCCCCCTGGAATCTGCATTCCTCTAATTCTAGCTAATATTGACTGGGCTCCAGGTATTTGAGTCTGCTCTAAGAGAAGCAGTGTGACCTTGGATTCAAATGAAGCACATTATTCAGTAGAGAAAATTAGAAAGTGAGAATGTGTGCGCAAGCCGTGAACACGCCGACCAACAAACACGCTCACACACAGACATGAAAACACCTCTCTCCTCCTGCACTGCATCCCCAGCAGAGACAGAGACCACACAGCTCGCAGTGCCATCACTCCTCTGCCTCCGCTGTGTATTCACCACTCAGAGACAAATGGTCTCCTGGCACTGTAGCACTTTAATGAGCCTAGGGGGTCTGCAGGAAGCACATTTATCAGCACAGTTTTATTTCAATTCGCCGCCACCTCACGGTGTACACACAAGCACACAGAAAGAGACAGAGGGGCAGAGAAAAACACTTTGACTTCCTAATGGAATATTCCATTATGAGGCAAACTGCGCAGTTTTCAAAAGGTACACAGGGAGCTAAAATCATCACAGTCTGTCACAAGTGAAGCTAAATGGAGAATGACAGCAAGGAAGGGGTTGAAATGTGCACTGAAATGTCTAACAGCTGAGATTAGGATGTTTATGAAATGGCTTTGATGGCTAAAACTGCATGCAGTGCTCATGAGATGAGAGTGAAAAAAGAGGGAACAAACACTGAATGGATAATTATTTCCTGATCGATATTGTAATGGAGGAAACTCTGGAATGCCAAATCCCAGTTTGAGAAGAGAAATCTCGGAGGAAATCCGAACCTCTGATGGAGCTGCTTTTATTGATCCCCACACATTTCACATAAGTGGTAGTCTACAGGCTCTACATAGCTGAGGTCTTCTCAGGTTAGTACAACAGGTTTGATTTTACCATTTTGTTTCACCTCACTTGATTTAACTAGTTTGCCAATAAGAGTTGTTATTTCTGCAAATGGACTTACAGCAAACTCAACTGCATGGATGCCATTTTGTGGCAATTGACACACTGACAAATGGCACAATTATTCCCTTCAGATTGGATGATTTAGTGATTTTTGTCAGAATTAAGAGCAACATTTGTGAACAAACTGACCTAAAAGTGATATTTACAAAGTGCAGTGTTGTCTATTGTCACATTGACTGCGCAAAGTAAAGCCATACTGCGCCAATTTGTGTTTCCATTATTGGTTAAGATGCACCATGCCATGCCAAGCTGCACTGGAGATGAACCTTCTCAGGAGTAGGTCCAAAGGCCAGGCTGCCCACCCTCAAGCGGGTAGTGGTTACATCTCGCCGACCATAACCAAACTCCGATGACCCCCCTTCACCGTTTTAGGTAAGGTAAGGTACGGTCAAGTAAAGTCAAGTAAGGTAAGGTAAGGGATAAGGTAAGTTAAGGTACAGTACAGTAAAGTATGACACAGTAAGGTACGGTAAGGAAAGGTAAGGGGTAAGTTAAGGTAAAGTAAGGAAAGGGGTAAGTTAAATTAAGGCAAGGCAAGGCAAGGTACAGTACCGTACGGTAAGGTATGGCACGTTAAGTTAAGTTAAGTTAAGTTAAGGCAGGGTAACATAAGGCAACACAAGGCAAAGTAAGGAAAGGGGGAAGTTAAGTTAAGGCAAGGCAAGGTAAGTTAAGGTACAATACGGTAAGGTATGGCATGGTTAGGTAAGGTAAGGAAAGTTAAGGGGTAAGGTAAGGTAAGGCAAGGTAACGTAAGGCAACGCAAGGCAAAGTAAGGTAAGGTAAGGTAAGGGGTAAGGTAAGGTAAAAATTTAATGTCCCTGAGGGGCAATTTGAGATACAGACACTTGTCACAACAAAACAGACAGTACAAATTCATATCACACAGTATCCAGTATCGCACACTGTCAGGGGAAAATCACGGACATCAGCACTTGCTAAGATACAGTAGGCAGTAGCAGATAGAACCAAGGACTATTTGTGCTGCGTTTAGCCCTGATGGAAGCATCCGAAACTCAACATGGAGGGGATGTTTAGAGTCTGAGACAATAGTGTAGTGTAGAGGTGACCCTGTCTTCCTACAGGTGCTGTAGGTAATTGAAAGTAACACCAGTAATCTTACAGCACAACGTGACTTTTTTCCAACTTGTTCTTGTCTTGAAGGCTCAGATTACAAAACCAGCAGACAATGCTGAAAGAAAGAACAGACTCTATAAAAGCATAACAGAACATTTTCATCATCGTCCTATCTACATCAAATCTCCTCAGCTGGGTGCAGGAAGGCAGCGCCCTCAGAAAATCAACAATTATCTCATTGGTCTTAGACACATTAATCTGGAGGAAAGACTGGTTACACCAATTAACATATTCACCCAGTACTGGGCCATGATCATACTCTGATCCATGCACAAAGCTTACAATAACAGAGTCATCCGTGTACTTCAGGACTCAGGAGGGTAGCTTCAGTGTAGTGAAGCTTCATTTAATGTAGAGTAAGTGGCAGCATAGCTCACTACACTTTCCAAGTAGCTTGCCCAACACTGACAAATTGCTTGAACTGTGTGACCACCAGTACAAAATCCAAAGATATATCAGTTTACAATTATATAAACTGAAGAGAAGAAGCAATTTTTCCACATTTGAGAAGCCTGAACCAGTACATGACATCAACGATTAATCAGATATCAGAATTATTGCCAACTGGCTGACCTATTAATCGTCTAGATCTGTCAGCATTTAAACAAGATAATGTTTACCATCCAGGATGATAATACCCTGCATGTGAGTGTAAGGCTATGTGTGTACACTACCTGATGCCTTGGTTAAAGGTTCAGTCCAGAGTTGACAGACGAGGCCACAGCTGCCCATTAAGGAGCCACTTACTGTAACTTCCCCTCTGACTAATCCATCCCATCAGCCATCATATCTACATTTAGGCCAGTGGCGGACATCCAAATGCGCATGAAAAACACACACATCCGCACACAAGCCAAGCAACACAACTCATCAGATGAATCAATTAGTCCTTGACCACTCATTTATCCCCCACTTATTCAGCCATCAATTCCTGCCTTGTAGTATAAGCACATCTGTAATTCCTGCGATGTGTGTGTGTATGACCTCAGTCTGGGACGCAGCCATTTCATTAGCTGGATCAATTAGCCTTAACATTTGTTCCAGTTTGCCACCGGGGGGGAAATACCTGACACAAATGGAGAGGAAAGAGGACTCTAGGCGGCTGAAATCTCCCCAATCTGAGTTGACAGCTCCAACCTGAACATATGGCATCTTGTTCTCTTTGGGCATAATGTTGTTAGTTTAAACGGAAAGACTGGCAGACTGCGAATGGCAACACAATGAAATTACATATGAAGTAATTAAGATCCCAGAGACACCGGTTTATCTTCATTCAGATTACCTGTCCTCGCTGATTTCTCACAGTGGGTGGTTTGGCTCAAAGATGGCCATCGTTTCACCTCTATTATCAAATCAAGCTAATCTATTCAGCATCAGGCATCTCTGTGTGTCTTTGTGTAAACCAATTCTGACTTTATCTGTTTCACTTCTAATGTAACCGTCAGTGCCATAAAATATCAAAGGCCAGATCAAAGTTTGGAGTCTAACAGTTTCTGTTGAGCTGTAATTATGACCCTGTTAGTTAAGGTTATCCTAGTACACTTTTAACTATTGTTTCTGACTCAGGTATTTATTTATTTTTTTTACAATAAACTGACACTTTATTATAGGGCTCATGAAGATGCAGTAGCAATGACTATGTTTACATACACGCTAATATTCCACTATTACTCCAAATATGACTATTCTAAATTTGATATGGGTCAATATTCCGATTGGATATTCCAAATTAGGCCTTCATCAGAATGGAGCATTTTTTGATGAAGACATGGGAGAGATGTCAGAGCGAGGGGACTTGCCTTGGACACATATCCCGAGCAGTTGCAGCTGAATTAAGCGGTATTTATTTATTTGTTGTTATGATTGTTTTTTTGTTTTTTTTATTTCATTTCTCATGGGATCATATGACTGTCAGTGTTCTGTCACTGATTGATGATGTAAGCAGCCTACCTGCAAGACACAGGTGTGCCCCATGTTCTAATCGCTAATTGATGTCACATTGTCAGTATCTATTATATACTTGTGTTCAGACTGTTTGGCCCTCAACCCTGATGAAGGCTCATTTGAGGAGCTGAAACGCGTTGGTCCCTGTTTTTAATATTGTACCAGCCATGCCACAATAAAGGCTTTTTAACTTTTTTCTAAAACAGAGCTGCCTTGGTTTTTCAAGTTTTTGTCCTGCATTTAACTGTGACTGCTTCCTTTTTTTGGTATGTGCAAGGATTCAACTATTTTGTGCATATAAACGTAGTCAGTAATTTCACCATATCTACCTCTAAGGCTGATACATCTCACAGGTAATGTAAATTAGACATTCACAACCATTTTTGAGAACAACTTCTTTTGATTTTCTCCGAAAACAGAGAAATATACCAAACCCTGCATCTCTGCAGAGTGAGATCTGTCAGCAGAGGCTGTCAGGTTGTTATATAATTGCTTGTTTTTATGGCTGCCATCTTTAAGTGCATTCTGTAGATGTGTGGGAGTGAGAATATTATTTTGTTTCTTGCTGGTTCACTTATATCTTTCTGTAAAAGCAACCTGAGTTACATCTCTGCTGTTGTTCTGTGGTCTCTCACAGTGAAGTCAGTGCGCCCACCTCCCAAATCTCTAAACAAGTCAGGCAGAACTGCATATCCAGCAGGCTGATTGTCTTTCCAACCCACGTCCTGACAGGAGTTGGATCAACCAGAGAAATTCAAATGTTATGCAAGTTGTGCATTACACAAGAATAAAGAACAATGTGGCTGGTGACTAACCTGACGTGCCAGATGGTTTGTTACGAAGGACCATCTGAGAGGCTGTCATGAGAAACTGTTTGGAAAGGAGCAGGCACTTTCAACAAATACTCAGCAGGTGACTGGATGAGCCATCTGTCTATCACTGTCTAGGGCTGCCTCCTGAAAGTCATCAACTCAAATCATCAGTCAGAGAGCTGCAGAGTGAGCGCTCCTTGCTTCCACACTGCTCTTCAGCACAGGAAGCTGCAGACACAGAGGCCGAAGGAGGCGAGACTTTGCCCAATCAGGGTCTGAGGTTATGTTATTCTCAGCCTTCTGCTTAAAAGTGGTGAATTTACAGCTCAAAGCAGCTTAATATTATACAGTCTCCAACTTCTGTTTGATATCTAGTGATGTCAAAAAATGGTGTGCACATCCATCGTTAGCACAGATAGCTTGTTAACTATATGATGTGAACGTCATCATCACACACGCCGTTCTTTGCTCTTGCAGCATTGCAGCATGTACGCTAACCTCTTTATAAGCTGGCATGGTCGAACAGTTGCGTCTCAATGTCGTCACACACCTGAGCTACTCCTGTAGCTGCCAGAAGCTTCTCACTGGACATCGAATAGTCAGAACCACTGACGGTGCCGACACAAATGCATCACTCGAAGCCTAACAAGATGGATTTTCGGGTAACTGTGATCCAATGATTCTCACATGATCTGTGAACTGCTTATTTCATTTTCTCAAGCATTGCTGTTTGATAGTCTATAGTAGATACACAATACATAAGCATGAAGTTAATGAACAATCAAAGAAAAAAACAAAAGATAAAAAACCCATTATCATTCATTATTTTTGTCAGCTCCCTTTTAATTATACAAAACAAGTATATCTACATTACACAGGCCTATTGTCTGCCCAGATATCCCAAACACATTTCATGTACACTTTTGTCTTCATACCTGATTTTTTTATTTGTTAGACATCTTGTGTTTAAATTGTTCTGGTCTTTGTTTTTGTGAACACACGCAATGTCAGTCAGAGGTGCATTTATGGGGTTGATCTTGAATTATTTATGAGTGATACAGTTCAGCATTATTCACCTCCCTGTAAGTGACTGTTAAATTCTACCCCGTGGAGAACTTGTACAATCAGTTTCCACATTAACGTTATGAATGAATGAATCACTGATCATCCTTGTTACATTTAATAACGATGATGGAGATTTTACTGTGATGACGGTTTGCAGAAATGTGATGAATTAGTGGTAAGGACGCTACAAATATCCACAGCCATATGTAACGACGGCTGCTCTGGCACCGTTAAAGAACCTCGCCAAAGCAACACAGTCAGTGGAAATGCTCCTCATTGGCAAGTTTAATAAGTGGCGGAGGGTCACAAGTATGGATATACAAACAGATGTTTAAGGGCATTTCTACATTATGGCGAGCTGTGGGTGTGGGAATGAGGCTTGTGCGTATGTATCCAGTGCCACAGTGATCAAGATTTATAAAACTGAATATGGCTTTATAAATCGGACGAAAATAATGCACACTCACATGTCTGTCATTGTGCGCACACGCAGTTTAGTCATGAATCAACACAGAGTTTTATGCATCTGGCCCCTTGTGTTTAGATGAGCAGATGTTTACAATGTCATGAATGGGGAATCACCACTCTGTTGTATGTGTGGTGACAGATAACAGCAAAACTGACACTGTACATCAAAATCCGGCAGATATTATTGTTGAGAACAATGATCACAGGCTTGTCATATTAGCTCTTACTGATCTGAGAAAGAGGTTCAATTGCAAAAGATCAGTCATCACACAGGCTCCGTGCCGCCACCTCTCACCCAGTCTGACGAGCGCTGCCATAGAAGTTCACTGTTTACAACAGTCCTCCCACACAAATGTGTCAACCAAGTATCTGTATTCTCACCACTTGTTGTTAATGAACCGACACGCCGTTTGGCAGCAGTTTCCTGGCTCAGCGGGCTGAGCTGCCGCCAAACAGCCTTTGGAGAGCGTTAGTGCTGACCGCCAGCTGGATTAGAGGGTTAACCAATTAGCAGTAAGAGGATGGGTCAGAATACTGAGTCAATCCCAATCTGCAGCCGAGCCGGTTTAGAGGCTGCTAATCCAGTGACTGGTCACAACCTCAACACTCCGAGGGCCACTGAGGTCACAGAGAGGGAGGAAAGTCACAGGGAGGAATATCCTTTTCATTCTTCCAACAATATGTTTATTGAGTTTTCCATTTATTTTTCCCCCACAAACTAGATTCAGTTCAATTACAAATCAATAATCTTTTATATTATATTCAAAATAGATCTCCAGTACTGTTCCAGACATCTACATGTCTAGTACATGTGTAAAAGGGTCCCTGCTTCAGTCTTACCTCTAGCACAGTACTCTGAGTAGCTTCTACTTATCTTGTGGAGACGATACGGCGTCAAGTAAACCCTGCGTATTAGGTTAAACTGTAGGACTCTGTGTCAGCTGTTATAGGACAATGATTAAGAGCTATTGCAAATCAGCTTCAACTCAAAGTCGTCAAATGTATGGCCACTGTCCACTTCCCATTTAATCTTTGCATTGAGAACTCTACTTTCTGTAAGGCTCATGAGTTCCTTATTCACCTTATTCCTGAGGGCACTACTGTAGAAATGATTATGTGCACAACTTCCAGTGAGATAGCAGAAGTAGCAGTAAGCTGGTTAGTCCCAGTGGCTACTCTTGGTGGCTAACTGCCAACACTGGTTCTTTTCCAAAGTAATTTGCCTTCAGTTTAGAAAATACTTATTTACTTTTTAACAAATATTTGACTGATGTTAACTCAGCATTTTCTAAAATGTCTTTGTGGAGCTCTGGTACCTGTTGCACTGTCCGTGTCTGTAACGACTAAATTTTTATCTTCAGCAACTGTGTGTTGAACATGTAACCAGAACAAAAAGGGATTGTTCCTGTTGACAAAGGTAACGTTGATATGACAGATAAAACCACTAGAGTTTCACAAGACAAAGTGAAAAGTATTAAATCAGAATTAGCAGAAGAGACTGACAGGTCCGTCACTCAACGTCAGTACATGATATCCCTGTCTTTCCCTGTCTGACTTCATTCTCAACCTGCATTAGAAAATAAACTCAGCAACATACCTTGAAATACGTATTTAGTCATTAGGGCTGAGAATGTGTTACTGGTTTACTGTACTTTCTCTATATCATAGAAAAAATGAAAGTCAAAGGTTATTTCTTTTACCACTACTCTATAAAACCTTTTGGTGTGAGTACGAAACAGGACATTAGATGACATAACTTTGGGGTTTGGGAGAGACACACCGACATTTTTCAACATTTTAACACATTTTTTGATAAAATGATTAGTCGACTAATCAAAGAAATAATCAACAGATTAGTCGACAATGAACACAATCGTTAGTTGCAGCCCTGTCCATAATTCGCGCAAGGTATCATGGGGGCTAGGAATAAGGTGGATAGTTATGTTTTTCTTGCATCATAATATCTGTTTGGAAATCCTCTAGTGGAATACGTTTCCCACCCTGCTGTGCCCTAATGTAATCTCTAACCTGTAGGAACTTGGAGCCCAAAGGAGGATCTCAATTGTTGAAAGGTTTTTAAATTATTGTGTTTTATTGTGTTTCCAGAGCTGCTGTAATTAAAGCCAGGTTCATTTCCGGTCTAGACGACACTCTTAATATAATAAATCACAGGAATCAAACAAATAATCCTCGCAAAATGGAGATGAATGATATGAATGTTTTTATTCAGCCATATCTTAGTGAATGGACTTCCAAGGAAAGCAAAGAATAAGTGAACGTCTTTACCTACATAAATCATGTCTAAAAACCTGATAAAGCATCTCATTTCTCATTTCATTTTTCATTTTGAAGTATTGTATCCTCTTTTGCAACATTATGCACAGAACAAATGAAACAGGCAGGCGAATCTAAAAACAACAAAGCTATCAACATTTGTTTTTCCTCCACACTCTCCGAGACGTTATCACACTTCAAGAACAGAGCATCTATGACCACAGAGTTCATGCACATGCATCATCACATGGTACACTGCAGAAGCAGCACAGATGAAAACACAAACACCCCCACGCACAACAAATGCCACGCGCATCAACAAAGGATTAATCACAGCAGGGATTAGTGAAAGCCATGTCACAGTTTCCTCACATCTCCTATTTTGTTTCCTTTCCTATAACAAGAGCAGAGCGTGCACAGTTACACACACAGTGTCTGGTAATTTGCAGTGTGCCGTAGCTCATTATGGTTTACTGCCGCCGCCGCCGCCGCAGTATGGCTTTGATGAGGAAACACACTGCTTGTTTTCTGTGTATTAGCAAAACAAGCGCAGTGTGTCGGGTCCCGCTTTAGGTTTAATTCTGAGGAAATCTCATCCGGTCTGATAAGATGCTAACAGCAGGATGTAAACTAATGTGATGGCAGCTTGAGCTCACTCTATACTACATATGTGCTTCCTCTCTCCATTTGAGCTTGGCTTATCTGGAGGAAAGATAATTTTGGTTATGGCTGCCTGCAAGTATGAACAGACTGTCACTTTTTTCCCTCTCTCATATTGGGGAAAGGATGAATCTCCATGGAGACCATGGCAATGTCACCTCCAGGTTCAGGAAATCCACCTTTATCTGATCAGTTCGCTGGTTGATTCCCTCCAACTGGAGATATTGAACATCTGAGATACAGTAACTTAGAGATGCACATTCATTTGTACTTATGCAGCGGTATAATGTGACTGAAGAGATGCTGAAGATTAGTGTGTTTGTGATTATTTATTTTCTCCGCAGCAGATCTAACAATGAAAAGCATCTTATTAAAATGCCCTTCACAGTGCACATGCAGTACATGTCACAATATGACATCCACTCATCTTTGCCCTCTGTTTCCAGTCCATTCCTCCCAGTAGCTGCTGCCAACCTAATATTTCCAGGTGCCATTTTTAGCTGTTCGAGTGGAAGTGTTGTTAGGAAACAGGGAAGATGACCATTTTTGGTTGCAAGGCTTTTAGCCCACCACAGGCAGTCATGTGGAAGGTGCAGAGACACTCAAACACCTCCTGCTGTTGGACCACACACACAAAATTGTCTTGCATGCATTCATGCACACGCACAAACCTAGGGACTAAAACTGTGAGGATGCACTTACAAAGACAGAAATGTCCCTTCTTTTTATCATTTATTGAGCTGTTCGTACACCTGATTCTTTCTTATAGATCTCAATCATTGAGGAGCAGAGCGCATACGCACAGGCCTCATATCCACACCCACAGCTGTAAATGGATGTAGAAACGCCATTAAACATGAGTTTGCATATTAATGGTTTTGTCCCTCCACCACTAATTAAGGCTGATTTATAGTTGTGTAGGATCTACTCAAAGCATACGGCAAAGCCCACGCCATTGTGAGCTTTTATACTCGTGTGGTGGTGCCTGTACCACCATGCAATTACACCTCCAAAATGCTATCTGGTGGGGTTCACTTGCTTTGGTCTGCATCAGGGACTGATTTTGTTACAAAGTTTCATAATAGCCTAGAGTTGGTTCGTGTTCTCACGGCAGCATTTACAAGCGGTTCTCTACAACACGTTCTCACCACACAAACCGCACCAGAGTCCGTTTGTAACCGGACTGACACCACCTCTTCAAGAAGGTCTCGACCTGGTTGTTTTGGTGTGCACTCGAGTGTGATTGCTGTGTTCACACCTGCCCAAACTACCGCACTTAGGGGGCAAACAAACCGAACCAAACATGGCAGGTGTGAAGGCACCCTAAGCCTAGTGCCTAGTGGACTCTTCTCGTATGAAGCCAGGGTAAATCAACAAAGGAATTAAAATGCTATTTTGTGGAGGCTTTATTGTCTTCACAATTCATCGTTTCTTATCTGCGAAATTTGTTTCCACTGAGGGAAATGGTTTAATTTTACAAACAAACAGGAGGTCTGCGTCTCTGTAACGTGTAGTTACATTTCTAGGGAGGTGCATGTTAGGTTATGGCGTTGAGTATGTGACTATGCAGAGCATACATTGTAAGTACAGCATTGATTCAAAATCCTGCTTAAGTCCTGTCAATGAGAAGAGTGGCAAAGAAACGTCACTCACTGCATCACATCAGTGAGGCTCTCTAGTGGTGCCAGAGCAGCTGTCATATACACGGCTGTGGTTATTTTGTGTATTCAGTACCACTAATTCATTACATTTCTGCAAACCATCATTGTGGTAAAATCTCAATCATTCATTCATCCATTTTCACAAACAGCTTAATCTAGTCCTGCTAATGGCTACAGGTGTTCACATGGATTAATTCTGATGTGTGAATATTGAATATGAGTTGGTTATTATTAGTTTTATGTTGGGGAAGGCTGTCCAAATTTCCTGAGGTCTCCATTGGTCCAAGCTTTTTCCGGGTCATCTGCTTTGTATTTGTAAAGAACATTATTCTTGAATCTGTTCCTACAGACATATTTCCAGACATGGCAGGCTTATCTTTATTATGACCTTTTGAAAACGTAATGAAAATGAAATAAACATTGGTTGAAAAACTTTGTCTGTTATCTTTTAATTCATGCTTGCTCTCTATCTTTAGATTTTTTCAGTGCTGTTCCTCCAGCAGCTGTCTGAAGCACACAACTCGTCTGAGAAGAGAAATATAAATTCTGGGCTTATCAGTCAAATGGGATGTAAGTCAGAAGGGTTTCACCTCAGACAGAAAAACACAGATAAAGCACAAACTCAGAATTGAAAATGTATTATCTGAATAAAAGTAAAAATTCTGCAGTGAGAGTCACAGAGGGAAGCAACCAGAGGGTCTAAATTAAATTAGATATGATCAACAATGAATTAAATCATGTTTAATCAAATACTCCCAAAGAGAGCAGAGGAAAAAAACTCTGTTTACAATCTGACCAACTGAAGGTTTCAGGAGTGTGTTTGAGGACAGGAGCTGCATAAAAACAACCCCAAAGAATTAACCCACAAGCTTATTCAAAATAGGTTTAGCATGAGCTAAAGATCCCACAGGGGATATGCACAACTTAGAGATGGCACGACTCTCTCCGACACAGCAGCGGAGCTACTGACAGTTCTATAAATCCTGCTTCTATCTGCATGGCGCTAAATGTGCCATCCAAATGCCTAAGCCCCCGGTGCTAATGGTACGCACTCGGCTGTCAGATTAAGGCTCATTTACTCCCAGCAGGGTCTTCAATTACCAATGATTAAAACCCCCTTTGGTGCTCTGTTTTAAGAGAAACAGGATCTGTCTAGATTAAGAGGAGCCCAGAGAAACATAGAGGAAGACAGCGAAGGACCCAGGTGGATGTTTCCGTTTACTTACTTTCAAGGAAGGGGTGTTGTACAGGGTGTGTGTACAAACACATTTATCTCCAGACTCATGCTATCTATCAATCACAAGTCGTTTTTTAAATTTGCTTCAAGCACCAGAACTGTAGATACTTTGACAGAATGAAAATTTCACCACACATAACAACAATAACATAAAACCTCGCTGTTGCATACCTCCGCAAATCAGTCAAGTTGCAGTCACAGGTTACAACCATGTCCTTGAAAAGATAGATGCTTCAAACACATCTTTCCCTCGGCACAGAGGATCTTTACAAGCAGCGCAGTTTCTAGGTGAACACCCAAGATTAGTGTCACCAATTCAGTATGTGATCAAATGTATCCACTTCTGCTCCTGAGATATGAGATGAATAATGGACAGCAAAGTGTTTTTGCAGAAAAGTATGATGTCACGGTGAAAACGACCTTTGACCTTTGGAAATAAAATGTCGTCACTTCATCATTTAACTCTTTTACACGCCTGTGTGAAATTGTGTCATAGTTAGTGAATGCATTCCTGAGTTATGGCCAAAAACATGTTCTGTGAGGTCACAGTGACTTGACCTTTGACCTCTGACAACCTACCAACAACCAAATTTTCAGTTCATTGTTGAGTCCAAGTGGATGTTTGCGCCAAACTTGAAAAAAATCCCTCACAGCATTCTTGAGATATCACATTCATGGAACAAAAGGAATGCAAGGTCACAGTGACCTTGACCTTTGACTCCTGACCACCAAATTCTAATCAGATCATTTCTGAGTCCAAGTGGATGTTTGTGCCAAATTTGAAAGAATTACCTCAAGGCCTTCTTGAGATATCACATTTATGAAACCATAGGAATGCAAGGTCACAGTGAAAAATATAATAACTCCGAGGTAGGTAGATAGGTAGGTAGGTAGATAGAGAAATTAAAATGCACTTAACCAGATTTTCTACAAAACATAGTGTTTGTGGTCGACACTAAGTACCAGCTCTTTGATCAGGTGACAGCCAGGCATTTCCCATCATGCCCTGGGTCTTTTTGTTGGTGGAGAGCAGCTGTGTTGCCTGACTATAAACTGCAGCCACCTGGAACTTGTGAGGATATCATTGCCCACATGTGCATGATGTAAGAACAAGGTGGGATCAAGTCTGACACAAATCTAACCGGCATGCATTCTGCAGCGATAACTGGTGATCAGCTCTGCACAGGCCTGGCTCACGTTGAACGAGCCTTATGCATCTCTAGAAATAACAAAAGCAAACTTCCAATAGCTGCGACTACATTTATTCATGCATCCACACACAGCAGCAACAACAACAGCACCACTTGTCACACGCTCACTTGACCTCCGTGCCAAATTTCTGCCTCCTAGGGCAAAAACTGTGGCCACCAGGGTGGGGAAAATTTTTGTGGACTGGCCGACAGTCTGACAGGTGACCTATAGAGCTGCTGGTCACAGCTAAAAATAGGATATCATAACCTTTGTGAGAGCAGCAGGGCTGTAGCATTAGAGTGCAACTGAGCATTGATGGAGGAAAGTTTGGGCTAAAATCTGTTCCGCTGATTTTAAAACGACCTGGTGATGCAAAGTGGAAAGTGGCTCAGTGTCGGGCAGGTTCAGTATTCCAGATTAAACTGGTAAACATCCCCTAAATGCAATGTTATTGCAAGTTAGGGTTTTAGATGACAACAGAGTTCTCTGTCTGTATCAGGGTTTAGTATTACAGACTCGCTCCCATAATATCACACAATAGTAAACATAATGTCAGCCTTGTCCCCTACTATGGGACTAGCAGTGTGATCTGAACCAGCTCAGCACAGTGCTACTAAGTGGCCCTAATCTCTGCAGACAGCCAAACAGAGGCAGATAGTACAGTGGTAAATAGATAAAACAGGACAGAGCTACTCTATTAGAGCAGAGGACACCGTTCTGATTTAATTTGTCATCCAGAGAAAACACAGAGCCACCCATCATCCCAGGAGCCTGCTTCTGTTGCACTGTGTTTGTATGTGTGTCAGTCTCTCTTTCTGTCTCACTCTGCAGCCATCTCCATTACGTAAAGACACACACACACACACACAAAGTCTAATGCTGTAAGGACACTTTTTTATACTGTTCATTGTGGAGTGGTTATTTTCATTATGGATTTCTCTACCGATTAATTTTGACAATCAATTTATATGGTCTATATGTCAAAAAATGTCACCACAATCTTCCAGAGCCCAAAATAATGTCTTCAAATTGCTTCTTTCGTCCAACCAACAGTCAAAACCCAAAGACTTGTCATTAACTGAATTAACGAACGCACCATGTCAAGTATTCACCAACCTTTGCTGAGCAACAATTTGTGTGAAAGGAATTTAAGGCCTGTCCCAAATATAGGCCTTTTGATTTTAGCGATTTACGCAAATAATAGCCCGGGCTACTAACTGAAGTTTGATGACACTCTAAATGGCACAGAATTATTTTTTAGGCTTGATTCCTGTGGATTTATTTCAGCAGTACCTCAACACATTTGGCCTTATTTGTGGGCGGGAAGCTGGCGAGGGCTGTTGCACTACTTACTTCTGCTAGTTGGTCACAGCACCTGCACAGTGGTGGTACAGGAAGTCACAGAGGTAGCACATGTCTGTCCCCAGCCCTCTTTGGGCGATCAGGCATAGCAGGAGCTACAGAGACTACAGTGTCACGCCAGACTGGGAGGAAACAGGGGAAGAACGCTGCTGATTAAACCACTACAGTCAATTAGAAGGCTCTTGTTTGTGTACTTACAAGCACACACAGGAACTGAGCTCTGATAGAGGTGCACCTCCCAACCTAAATTTTATTTTTTTCCATCCAAAATGGATTAATAGGATTTTGGTATGAAGCCCATTTATAATTCACCTCCTCTCCTCTCTCATCTGTCTTGGTCTGCTGTGTGTCCGGCAGCAGCAGCAGGCAGACAGTGTACACATTGTAGACAGCATCTGACCCCTCCCACCCCCTCCCCTTCCTCCCTCCCTCCCTCCATCAGCTCATGTAAGACTGTGGGATGAACAAAATAAAAGGAGCGACAGTTGGACAGAGACCGAGCTCCCCCCGCCTCCTCCTCTGACTGGAGATAATCAGCCCTCTTTGGCTGTCTTTGGCTTCTCTTGATCTCTCTGTTGTCACTTTGTCCAGCAGAGTCACTGCTGTGCACAGGCGCTCAACCCCGCATGCATTTGCATTAACACACACACACACACACTCTTACTGTACCTTTCATGTCAGCCAGGTAAGAAGTGTGTGTTTTGGTCTTCCCCATGAAAACATACAGGCGGTGAAGGTTTACCTCTGTCAGACTGAAGTTTGGAGAGAAGACAGGTAGTCAGGTGGCACGTACGAGTTTTGTATATCACACACACGCACACACACATGCATACGAAGGAGGTGTAGCACCAGCTTGCTGTTTATCTGTGTGTGACTGTAGGGGAGGATTTAAGTGGGCACGAATGATCATGTCCATGGAAGCACTGAAGAGAAAAATAGGAACACTCTCACAACTCTCACCCATCCTCATCCTCTCTGAAATAGGCCCACCAAGCTTGGCTGCCTGAGTTAAGCTCCTTTGAGTCTGTGCTGCAACTCCAACGTACCTGCCAGTGACCCAGTTGCCCCAGAGCGCCCCCTACAGATGTGTATAAAGGTTGTTGCTCTACCTCAGCAGGCTGAGGAAGTGTTTCCATCCTTAAATATTGCCAGAGAAATAATCTGTAATTTGACTTGTAAATAAGATGTCTATCCTCTCTTAAATGAAGACAAATGATGTGAGGTATTAAGGCGAAATCTGAACCATAAATCAACGTTAAACAGCGTTTGCTGTCTCTCCCTCTCGGTGCCTGTGCGTCTGTTTGTACTTCTGTGGCAGTATCACAGTGTGCCAGGGGTGACACTCTCACCCCGCCCCCGCCTGTCATGGCATGTGATGTTTTTCTAATTACTCTGAAAAATGACGGAGCGCGTCTCCATCCGAGTGTGTCGCCGACTACGCCACCACCGGCTGCCGAGACATACATCACTCTAATTGGCTCAAATGGCTCTAATATATGCCACCATGTTGCCTTCATGGATCAGCGACGTCGCCTTTTGAAAATCAATACAGCAACAGCATGCTGGGACAGAGGGGTGTTACGTTCAATACGCAGCCCAATGACTTTGGTATTTCGGCGTTAATCTTTCTGCTCTCACCAGTGGTGAGTGCTGTAATTGGCGGTAATTGGAGGAACATTAAGGCCTGAGATAGAGACAGGAAGGAGTGAAATATGCCGGGATGTGCAGTGTTTTGTGTGTGTGGGTGTCAGTAGGTGGTGTGCCTGTATGTGTCCGGTGAAATATCTTTGTAATTATAGGTATCCTGACGCATAACAAGGGCCTGGAGATATGACAGAACAGGGTGGGAGGTGGATGCTGCAGGGCACTGATGCTTAATCATTAACATTTGGCACAATTTTCCAATGTGTGGGTGATACAGTGACACCTGTAATCTCTGCTTGTTTTGTTGCTCGTGTTGTGAAAAGCACTGGTTACATTGCAAACGAGCATCTTGCCTACAAAACAGTTATTTCAAAGCCAAACCGATAAAATAAAACAACCTTTGAGCTGATCAGTTATTCAGGAAACTTCAATCAGCACATTCAAATTGTACCCTGAATAGTAAAATTTGTTGTAAAAAGGAGATTATTGAAATTCATTTTATCATGCCAGTGAGTTTATGGATATGAAATAAAAGCGAGTGAACATTTGCAGGATGTCAGCTGTCGTCGTGACAAAGTGTTGCACTCAGAGAATCACTACAAAGTAAAACGCGCCATTTTTATGTTTTATACCAAACTGACACTTTTGATCATCCCCACAGACGAGCAGGTGTTTCATCTGCATCTGAATATCTTCAAAGGGACATCAAAGTCATAATCTAATAATAGGTAGTAACAGCCCCGAGAGGTTGCAGATACAAACAGAAAAATCCCAGTGATCCTCACTGATTTAATATGTATTATGTCCGATCAGTTTGTTTTATTGTGCTGAGAGCAGAAACAGACTGAGCTCTGCTGCTCTTTGAGGAAATTTCCCCATTCGCATTCAGTTTAGTTAACGTTTAAAGTAAACATACCAGTGTTCACTACATGGCTAAAGGGGGAATTATACAGCACATCTCTAATCCTGATCAAAGCCAGCATCACACACCATGCCTTCCAATCTAAACCATATACATCAAATCAAGTTTTCTTTGACCACTTAGATGCATGAAAGGGCAGGAAGGTTTGTTCTCTCTGCCTCAGGCTTTCTTTGTTTGCATGTGGAAGGGCAGCGGTGTGTTCTCTCTGCCTTAAGACTTTCCACTCAAGCACATGGAAGGGCTTTCTGCGTAGGCCCAAGGAAAGGCAGAGAGGCCTCAGAACAGATCCATACCGGCAAATATAATACTGCAAATGGAAATGACAAAGTTTTCTTTGACTAAACATGATTTACATAATGTCGTGCGTGTTTATAAGCAGAATAATGAACCAATAGTGTCCAAATGGATGTGCGCAATCTACTGCCAAGCAAAACACTGCTAACATGAGAGCGATTACGTTTTAGTAGAGACGGGAGGGGCAGAGTGGCATATATTGTCTTTGTTTACTGCAAAGTTACGTGTTTTTTAGGTGATGGAACACGATTTGGAAGAGTGCACCAATATGGCAACATTTTGGATTTGAAGCTGTTGAAAGAGGTGTCCTCACTGGCCAAGAGTAAAGCAGCGCGGCCACAGCTGATATTAACGTGGTTTGTTTAGATGATGTAAAGTAACGTTTACATGAATGTTTGTCTTATTACTGGTTTGAACATTTTTTACATTGGTCCAGCTTTAATGAATGTGCTTCATTGCTGACTTTTAGTGAACTGTGGTTCAAATCTGGAGCTGATAGACGGGTAGGGATAAGATGGACAGCGTCCTGCATTACACTGGTATAGTATGTGTTGTATGTTATCATCTATGTCAACATACGTTATTAAACTGTCCTGGAAACCTCCGGTCGACATTTTCTCTTTTGAATCCAATGACAGAGTGACTCAGTGGGAGATGATCTACCATACTCCCAGCAGAATGGCCTTGATAAAGCACTACTGGGGGGTCTCCTCTTCATTCCTTGAGCTGATGTGTTTTCTATCTATATAGTCTATCTGAGATTAAAGGACAGAGAGGGGGAAACTAAATCTATATGGCCCACCAGGAGACATGCATCACTGTCCCCATGGTGGAAATGGATGATGGCTTTGCAGTGGGGACATTTTGCCAAAAACCTCTTCCTTCCTCTTCTTCTCCCGTTGTCTTCCTCTCTATTATCCAGATGTGCTTTGATAAAGCAGCTGTACAGGAGATTTCAGCTTGTCATTGGTCTTCCTTTGGGGCCGTGAAATGGTTCGAGCAATGATAAACACGGGTTCTCTGAAGCCGTGTACCATTGTGGTGCAAAAAAACCTTTGCCGCACTGGGAATCTGACCGTGCCTAAAAAATAAAACCCCGGCCTTGGGTTTTTGCTACCTTATCACACCATTACAGCTGTTGGTGCTCAAAGAGGCTCAGCTGCCTTCCTCTGTGTGTGTGTGTGTGTGTGTGTGTGTGTGTGTGTGTGTGTGTGTGTGTGTGTGTGTGTGTGTGTGTGTGTGTGTGTGTGCGTGCATGGTGGGGTAAAGCGTTCGACTGAGCAAGACAGAGAGAAAGGGAGAATGAGGTAAGAGAAAGAGGGAGCAGGATGGAAAAGACAAAAAAAGAATCATTCTGAAACTCAGTAGCTGCCACTTAAATCTGCTCTTTGCTGCCGAACTCTTCTCATATAAATCTTTTGGTCATATTCTGCCATTTTTTGAATTTATATGTTTATTCTGGAATTATCTGTATGGTTGCCATTAGAAAAATGGAAATGCTGTATCATAATGTCTTTTTCATAAAACCGCACAGTCTGAAGATTAATACTGCTGAGTTACTATTATTCTATTTTGGTAAAGGAAAGTCTTGCTAGTGCAGCGTGTGTCTCAGTAATGGAGGACCCAGGTGGCAGAAGGAAGCATGCAGTCCGTCTCAAAGATGTCTGTCTGTGTCCACTGTCCACTGCCCTAAGCCTCCGCTCTATTCCTGGATCCCAACATCAACACTGCTGTGTGTGTGGCACATCGGCTGTAAACAGTGGGGATAGGAGGGTGTTGATTGATCCATGAAGTGCCCGAGCCAGCCGAGTGACATCACAGTGCTCAGTGCTAAAATATGGACACCTGCATCCCTGTGAGTCCATGATAGTGTATTTCAAACCTGTGCTACCAGCTTCTTTATCCATTTCAGATGTTATCTATTAGTTAAGTTTTTTAAGAAGGGACAGTGCAAATTAATAAATACACACAGTATAAAAATGACAGAATCAGCCAAAAGGCTGTCTTAGATACAACAGAGCACAAAAAAGCAAGCACACAAAAAGGAAAAAGAAAAGAGGGCATAAAGTACTGATATTCCTAAATCCACATTTGATAAAGTTGACTGACTTATCTCAATACGGCAAAGAGAGGGACCACGAACATCGCAACTTTCTAAATCACATGGAGGGCTCACACTCCTGAACCGAATGCCTGGTACACACTAAATGACATTTCTGTCCGTTCTGACAGTCACTATGCCACATTACGCAGTTGTGGAGTCATAAAATCTTGCTGTGACTTGGCCAACAGACATGACACACTACACGATGGTACACACCAATTATCCCCGGTCGTCTTTAACGACGTGCATGATGTCATCGGGTTATTCTTGTGCTACTTTTATTATCATTACTATTATTTCAGTCACTGTGTCTGTTCATGTGCCAGCCGCAATGTTGTTGTAGAAACGTACAAAGTGCCACTAGATGTCAGGAGCTACACTGAAGCACCGTACGCAAACATGGAAGTCACTGAATCCTCCACAACAACTTCCTACAAATGTTTCACAATAAAAGCCTGTTTGGAAAATGAAGGGATTCTCTCAATTTAAGTTATAATGGGCTTTTAATTTGAAACACATACAGGAAGTGTTGAGTTTGAAATGATGGCACGATGCATTAACTTAATCCACCCACATATTTTATAGTATATAAGTATCTTTATCTCCCCTACCTGACTCACCTCTTGATGCATATACACTCATGCCACTGTATACACACCTATGCAACGCCCCTCCCTAAACTCTACCCTTTTTTTGTCCAACATTCCTTTTTCCTCATTTATACCTTTTGTTTCATTTCAAAATCAATACTTTACGCTGGAATGGATTTGGCTTATTTTAATTTATTGATGTTTACCTGTAAGCCACATAGGCACAACTGTAAAAAAGTAAAATAAAATAAATAAATAACAGCATGGAAATCCTGAAAATGACTGTATAAGGTGCTGGAATTGAAATAAAAACTGAGAAAAAAAAGATAAAGATAAAAAGATGAAACTAACCTGGACTACTTACAGAACATGCATGCATCTGTTTATTAAGAATATTGTCTGTCCCTTCTTTTAGTTATTATAAAAACATATCTCCATGCAATGCGGCAGTCGATAAAATGAAAATACTCCTGTGTTTGCCATGAAAATAAATACATAAAAATAAAATAAAGTCATAAAGACTGGGGGCTGCATATTGGATGTTGCCCCAGCCGGCCACGGCTTGATTTAATACTTTGAGTCAGGAGCAGCACAGAGCTGATGACTGTGCAGTGGTGTGTGGGAGAGCCATCCAGGCACACTTAATAGAATGCCTGTTATGGAAGCCATGTTGCATTTGGGCCGTAGAGTAAACCAAGCAGGACCCAGGGGAGGACAAATGGCAGGAGACATCTAAACATGCACATACAAAAGGCTGCGAGGGATTAGGATTGACTCGAAGGTACACACCCCCCTCACACAAATTCAGATACATGTACATACACACACATACAGAATGCATGATTTATTACGTCAAATTCAGCCATGTATGCATGGACGCGTATTATGCAATTGTTTCTACACTACTACCACCACCACTACCACTACCATTACCACAGTCTAGTCATTTTTGATGCATTCTTGCCTTGGACAGAACTCCAATCTCCATCCCAATGGAAGAAGTAATTCAGTCCTGACAGCCAGTGTCATCTCCAACGAAGACAGTCTCAAGATAGTCAGTCTGAATGTCTGTGTCTAATATTTGACCCCAGTCCCCGTCCCTCATTCAGTGTCTCCGATGCTTTGGACTGTTGGTTTTTTCCCCCCGATTGTACCAAATGTTAAATTCTGTATCTAATGATTTTATTGTTTCCAACAACTGACTGCACATTCTGCTCTTAAACTAATATTGTCAATACACTTAAAGATACACTTGGTAACTGTTATATAAATAACTGTCATATTTGCTAAAACTGTCACTACATCGGTTCAGAAGAACATGAGACAGTCTGTAAAAGAACCCAACATTTCTATTGCAGCTCACAGAAAACAGCCAGAGCCAAGGAATCTATGCAGCTGGCAATCATGTCAATGGCCGCTTATAAACTGCAGTCAAATTGTCAAACTAAGCAATGCTGACCAAATATGAATGAAGATTTTGTTACTGAGTTGCCTATTTCTTATCTCAATTGTTTTCAGAAAACATATTTCGGTGTACTGTTTAGCTGTAAAATGAGAAAGTTTGTTCTGGTCAGTGGTTTGTGCTTCATTTCCAACATGATGGCTGGGTCAGTACAGTACACTACAGTACACTAAAATACATTTCGGAAAAATAGGTGAGAAACAGGCAATGCAATAACGGAATCTTGATTCATATTTAATCAGCACTACCTAGTTTGACAGTTTGACCGCAGTTCACAAGCAGTGACTGACAATTGACAGCTGCGTCAGAGACTCCTCGGCTCTGATTTTTTTCCCTTCTTTCTCGTGTAGTAATGTCATAATAAGCAATACGAGGAGGCAGAGAAACTTGATTTTTGTCACAGATTATCTGTCTCGTGTAGTTCTATGTGGATATAGTGACATATCTGGCAAGTATAAGAAAAGTTACATGGGAGGAAGGCAACGAGCAACGAAATAGGAAATGACCCCAAAAAAGCAACAAATTAGTAACAAGAGAAAATTAGAAACAGAAAAAAAGACAAACAAGGAAACAGATGACCAACAGATGAAACTCAGCCATGAAGTCCAATTCAAACAGAGGGCAATAAAATACTCAGATAGTGACAGAGATCTAACGATAAATAAAACAAACTGCTGGAGTTAAAGAAGAAAGAAAAGTTTCATGCTACCTGGAGGCCCTGTAAATGGTTTTGAAACTTAAACTGATAAAAGTTTTTTTTTTTATCTTTCCTTCCTTCCATCAAGGTCCTGGCAGTTACAGTAGAAGCCTAATTACCTCAATGGCCCAGAGACCTCGGGGTCCTTGAAGCAATATTTCCTGCTCTTAAGACTCATCAATCAGACATCAGCTCTGCTGAACACTGAACTGAGAACATTACCGACATAACATATCCCATCCTGTTCCCCTGATATTGTCCGAGCCCATTTCCTAAAGGAGGTAATTCAGCATGACTGTGCATTTATTTTATCCATAATTAACTTTTCTCTCTCGACCGCCTCTCCTCAAAAACTCCCCAGAGTCTGTCATCCTTTACAACTTTAAGCCTGCTATAAAAACTATCCACTTTAATTAATCATTATAAAACAGCTGTCTCACTTTCGATAGGCAGAGGTGTCATTAATTAAAGCATAGTGTTAGTTCTGACACGATGTCAAGCTCAGCTACATCAGCTGATCTCAAACAGCCCAATCAACTGATGGAGCAGCTGATTGATGGAAGGGAGTCAGCAGATCGATCGCATGATTCCTTTCTATGCAACTAACTGGTGAATCTCATTCAGGTCGCCCTATTTAAACTGCTCTGGCCTGCCTACTGTTGCTGCTTCCTCTGCAAGCTGCTTTGCAACCTGCCTCCACCCCAGCTCCTCCTTTTCATGCTGTGTCTGACTTAATGTCCTTTCTGTTTGTCACTGATGCTGCTCTATTCTGTTCCTGGGGGTCTTTGCTGCTGCTCTCCCTGTCTTCGCTTTCAATGTAGGCACATGGAAGGGCAGGGAGGTTTGCTCTCTCTGCCTCAGGCTTTCTTCTGTTGCACATGGAAGGGCAGAGAGGTGTGCTCTGTTTTTCATGTAGGTGCGTGGAAGAGACTTTCTGCGTAGGCCTAGGAAAGGCAGAGGGGCCCCAGAACAGAGCCATACCACAAAATATAACACTGCAAATGGAAAAGTTTTCTTTGACTAAAGTATTCCTGACCGAACAGCAAAAGCGGTTGTTTTTTTTTAGCAGGATAGGACTGGGTTTCCAGTGGCTTTTCCTTTTACCAAGACAATGCTGCATTTTCTGCTGCCACAAAAAGACACATTGCTATGTTTCCTGCCATTATTTTGTGCCCCCAAATCAGGGTAATTTAAGCCAAAACTTGATCTTTTTCTGACCATAACCAGGTGTTTTTTATGCCTAACATGTCCACATGTTAATCACAGCGTTGTAGTGCATTTTTTAACAATCTTGTAAACAAAACTGCCAGGTTTGGGTTTTTTTTAGGATCAACAGGGTTTGTTGATCAAATTTAATGCATACAAATTTTGGCTTCAAAAATGTACAAGTCTTTCCATTATGTGTAATAAAGGATTACTTTGTACGCATTATGTTGTGGATGGAATACCTTGATATGAAAGTGAAACTGTATGTTCATACATGCTCATGTGTGCAATCCAACTGCCGTCCATGTCCTGTTTGTGCATGAATGCCACAGTGGACCAGGGGAGCATATTCCCAGAGAGAACACGGTCAAAGCGATTGATTGGTGGTGACAAATCAAACGATGAAACACGAACTAGAGCTTTGTGTGCATGTCTGGGAATATCCTAACACACAAACAAGTAAACAAACACAGAGCAGCAGCACACATAAAGGGCAAAGAGAGGAAACAACCCCCGCAGGAAGCTCCGTGGGCTGCGTAATGAGTTGGCAGACGATGCCAAGGCTTGTGTTAGGGGCTCGGAGGACTAATAGACGAGGTACCTACAAAGTGTCCTGAAATTCTCTGTCTGAACTGCAGCCAGTGAAAACAAGGTCAGTTTTTTTCCCCCAACACCAACTTTCTAAATGATCTGGCTGTGTTTACTTAGCTGTCAGATAAGAAGGGAGAGAGCTCTTTACAGGGCCACACACTGTTTCAATTCCAAATGGACAACTGAGCCATTCATGGCTTAAGAGAGCTGCAATCTGAAACATGAAACACAACAAAACAACAGCTCATGCACATAAACGGGGGTTAATTGGGGGCAGAGATGTTCACTCACTCTTAAAACCCTTTGGTCTTTACAAACACACTGGGACAGCCATTTCTTGTGTTTACATTTTAGTGAATAAAGAGGATGACAGCTTAATAGTTTACTCATTTTTTACACTGAACAGACAAAACGAGACATCCAACATTACTTAAAAAGTCCAGTGTGTAAGATGTAAGGGGATTTAGTGGCAGCTGCAGTGAGGTTTGCAGATTGCAACCTGCTGAAACTTCTCCTGGTTAGATTTCCTTCAGTGTTCATTGTTCAGGAGGTTTTTACCAGGAGCTGAATTATCCTCACAGGTCTATTTCTGCCAATATATCCCCCTATATTCTCTGTAAAGATGAAATCCTGTTACCATCGCTGTGCAGATGCTGAACTCCAGATACATGTTGTGACCTCAGCTGCCTTTAAACTCCTCAGTGAATCAAGCTGGAATGTAAATGGTCTGTCTGACTCGGCTCTAAACACAGAGTGGGCAAAGAAACAGAAACGACCCACAGTAAATACAATGAAATTCTCTGGCTTGTGGTCATGTTTTACTTACTCTGTCCACAATAATGCACACGAGAGGCTTTATAAACACAGAGTCCAGGTTGTGTATTAGCCAGCAGTGTTAACAGACTGTGTTACATCAAGAAAGTCCATTTTTGGAAAGGTTGTACACCATGGTGACATGTAGTACAGCTATAGGCACTCTCTCTGGTTATTGTTCAGCTCCCTCCCGGCCTCCTCCATGAAGCTATTCTCTGCTGTAGATCCTTTAAATAATTACAGTCTTGTTGACAGTTGTGTGTTCAGATTTATTTCAGCTGAACTTTTCAACTTTAACATCTGTCTTGTGCTCGAACAAGCCCGTGATCCTGGTCGTTTGCGCACACCCGTAATCTTCAACAGATATATGTTTATTGGGAAGCAACACTAAAAGCTTTGGACAAGGAGAGGTCAGGAGAAAGGGTTATCTGGGTAATGTTTTTAGGATGTGAGTGGAGGGGCTGGCCCGCAGCCCTGACCCCAAGCATCTCCACCGCCGTGCAAAACAAGCAAACAACGTCAAACACGTCGCTCTGAGTCTCGGCAGAGCTGCTTGGAGTTCAAAGTTCTGCAGCAACTTTCAGTCTGCGGGAAGAAACTGAAATGTTTTTGAACAGATAATCAAGATCTCCTTAGAAATGTTTTAAAGAACGTGGTAGGAAATCAGAGGGGGCACATAAAAGCCTTAATCCACATATGAATACAAACACTTGATGACAGGTGAGCTTCCAGCAAGAAAGAGAGGAAAAGAAAAACCTCCAGTACCTGATGAAAAAACACTCTGAGACGGTCCTCAAGGAAATGTAGTCATTAAAGTGACAGCAGACAGAAAATGTGGTTAAAAGCAGGAGAGGTCAGCCAGAGTGTGAATGTCTTCTTTATTTTTATCTCATATTTTGAGATTTTAAAAACAAGCATCAACAAGGGACTGTTAGAAAATGTGTTACTAATGTTCACAACATGTATATATCCTACTATATAATGACGAAAACTCTGTCTGTGGGTCTGTCTTTTCCACGTTCTTCTCCTCTCTGACTTGGTCAATCCATGTGAAATTTGGCACAGTGGTAGAGGGTCATGGGAGGATGCGAATGAAGCAATATTACATCAATTGGCCAAAGGGGGGCGCTATAGCAACTGATTGAAATTATAAACTTTGAATGGGCATATCTCATGCCTCGTATGTCGTAGAGACATGAAACTTTGCACAGAGATGCCTCTCCTCATGGGGAACACATTTGCCTCAAGAACACATAACTTCCGGTTATATAGATTAGAGTTTGACCGATTTGCATGAAACTCGGTGAACATAATCTTGGGACCAATATCTAAAGTTCCCTCTTGGCAAAAGTTGGAAAACTTACTAAAACTGAGCTTCTATAAGGCAATGAATATTGTGGAGGGCGTGGCTCATCACATAAAGGTGTATAACATCTCAAGGGTTTCACCCATCACCACGCAACTTTGTAGGCACATGACCACACATAATCTGAGGGGACCCCTCCATTATTGACCCCATCAAACAAAATGGGGGCGCTAGAGAGCTAATTTCTTATCTAGGCCTAACCGCCATATCGATTTCTACTAAATTTGGTAGATATGTAGAACAGGACGCCTCAAAGTGACTGGAGAAATTTAACTCTAATTGGCAACTGGGTGGCGCTATAACAACAGAAAAATGCTTAAAAGTGGCTAAAATGCAACCGATCGCTGTAGCTCCCCCTGTGGCTGAATTTTTTTTTTTTTTTTTTTGTCTAATTTTTGGTATGACTAAGTCATGGTATGCTGTACTCAATGGGTATGGACTAGTATATATATTAATCATACAACTGTTACTGAATAAATGCAGTATCTTTTTAGAGTGTGGAAGGAGGGAGAGAAAGGGGGATGACACACAGCAAAGGGCTGTAGGTTGGAATTGAACCATGGCTGCTGTGGCAAGCCCAAAGCCTTTGAACATGGCTACCTGCTCTACCAGGTGAGGTAATGGGCTCCCCAAATGTGGTCTGTATTTGCAGATATTATAAATGCCATCTCACATATCTACTTACCCCAGTTCACATCAGGATAAGACTTTAAACACATCAAGCAGCTGCAAAGTGTGGCTTGGTGCAGTAATCATGTTTTCTGCAGCCGGGAAGCATGTTAAAGAGATTCTTTGTAACATAAATCAACATGTCAAAGGGGTCTGCTTACTGATTGGCTGCGGGTATTCTCTGACTGCAGTTTGCCGCTACAAGTTAAAGGTCCAGTATGTAGAATTTAGGGGCATCTATTGACAGACATTGTATATAACCCACAACAATGTTTTCATTAGTTTATAATCACCTGAAAAAAGAATTGTGTTTTTGTTACCTTAGAATGAGCCATTTATATCTACATACAGGGCAGGTCCTCTTCCAAGGAGTCCGCCATGTTGTCCTACAGTAGCCCAGAATGGACAAACCAAACACTGGCTCTAGATAGGGCCATCTGCGTTTTTGCGTCAGCCACCACAGTTCTCAAACAAGCTTGGCACATCGGAGAAATTCCAGTTCTGCAGCCTAACCCCAAGATGCTCAGGTTGGACCAATCTAAAAAAAATTCTAAACTGGTTTGATGTTAAACTAAACACCAGGCATTTGATCTGGTCCGCTTGTAAATGCTGCCGTGAGAACACGAACCAACTCTAGGCAATTATGCACCTTTGTCACAAAATAAGTCCCTGATTCGGACCAAAGCAAGACAACTCCAGGTCTGAAAGCAGCCTAAACTATCCCCCACACTTGGTTTGGCTGCACTTTGCTGCAGCATCAAACAGTCTCAGCTTGCAGCGCTCTTTACCACTGCATGATGTGTTTTCAGCAGAAGCATCCAAAGAACCAGAGCCACGCTCATACTGTCAACACAAGCTACGTTAATCACCATTAGATTGTCATATTCAATCAAAGCACTGCCTGCCTGTTGGTTAGGACAAGAAGCTATTGTTGACCAAACTGAGCTCATTCTGGCGTTCAGTAGTGGAGTTCAGTGTCATTTCATATATTCAAAAGAAAAATACTTAAATCATGGCTGCCTCTGGGAAAACCCTGCAGCTCCCATAATGTGTGGTCCCCAGGATTTATGATTATGTTTTTATTATTTATGGCCGTAACTTAAGAGGGTGAGTTGCATGAACCCGAGGGCCCCATGGGAGACATTCAAAACACATGCTAAAATTGGAAAAATGCGTGGTTATAAATCTGAATATACAATGGGTCTTCATCAGATCTTCAAGTATTTCATACAATAAACTCGTCTGACATCAGCAAAAGTGAACACAGAGCGATTAGAAATTATCTCTGCTTAATAAACTCCAGACCCCAGGAAGTATTAATATGCTCCTCTCTTCCAGATGATCCAATTATACAAAATGACAAGAAAAGGGGGCCTGCGTGTTCGTGTCTGTGCTTCACAGCAGCTATAAAGAGCAGACGAGAGAGAGAGAGAGAGAGAGGGAGGAGGAGACTCACTAATGGTGGTTGACCTAATCCAAGGTCTGTTCTAGTCTAATTAAAACCTGCAATCCATTCATTTGCTCCCATAAGGACTCTACGCACAGCAACAGACGGAGGCCTGATTCAAATGAATGGTGGAATTAAACACAGAAACAAAGGCCACAGCCGTAGATAATTGCAGAGGAAAAGGCAGCTCAATTGAGAGTGACATCACCAACATAAACAGCCTTCTCAGATGAAAGCACATCCTGAATCGGACGTCGCGTATTCAGAGCGGGGAGGTAACGAAAGTCAATGTGATTACAGTACAGTAGGTAAATATAATGCCAGACTGGCTGGTTAGGTGGGTGGTGGGAGTAAGTGTTGTTGTTCCTTGTTCATGCTTTGTTACCAGATGAGTTGTTCCTGCTCATTTGACCTTAACAGTCGCTGGCAACTGCCGTGTCCTCAGGCTACAGCGACTAGTGTTGTGTGTTTGCATGCATATGTGGTTGTGTGTGTGTGTGTGATATGATTAGAAGTAAAGCCATAAATAATATCCAGGCCAAAAGTGTTTAATAGAAAGAAACAAGCCTTGCTGCTGTGCAAATACGTGAACTGACAAAACTGAGAATGAACCATGGAGAAGCAGCCCTTGCATATTTATGTCATTTGATTTAATTTGACAATGCCCATGACGACACTGGGTGTTTGTAGAAATTATAATAACTGGATGCAAAAAAAAAAAATAGCCTATAGAACATGTTAATGTTTTTACCTCATTACCCATTGGCACACACAATGTTTTGCACATAGATCTGGTCAGCTACTAAATGTAAACACAGAACAATGCAAATGTATTGTAAAGAACTGAAATGAACATGTAAAGAACATGACACTGTGCATGACGGCAGAAAACTACAAACGAATCCCTACATTACAATGAGGAGCATGATATAATTAATCTATGGCCTATGTGAAGTGTATTTATGGCCTACTTCCTGCCTACCGTAGGCCAGGCATTGCACTGAAAGTGTCTTTGTGTAAACATCCATTAATGTTATCAGCGTGTTTGCTTTACAGGTGCAGATAACATACTGTATAAACAGAATATAGTCATTTGGACAGGTGTGTTGCCACGTGTTGCCACGCCAGGATCAGAAGAAGAAGAAGAAGAATAGGAGGTAGAAAAAGAAGAATAGGAGAGGTAAGATGATGAGGAGTAAGAAGAAGAAAAAATTGAGAAAAAAAGAAGGCAAAGAAGAAAGAGCTTGATCTACATAGCACATTTCATGCAGAGATGCAGACCAAATTGCTTAACAAGACAAGATAAAAATAAATAATTACAATTAAAAAAAAAGATGGAAAAAAGGAAAATACAGCTACAGCAAGAAGTGAGAGAAAACCAAAAATGATTTGGCCATTATACAACAAAACTTTCCCAATGATACCAGTAAAATTAACCAACATTGACAGCCAAATATCCAGCATGAGGGTGAGTCAGTATCATATCCAGGGCCTTGATTATAAGAAGGCACTCACAGGTGATGTAATTTGATCTTAACTTTGTATCATCCAATATTTTTGATCAGATTAGAAGAGGTTAGTTTCAGTGCCAAGACCACTCATGCCAAAGACTACAGGTCTATTCCGCTTTCAGCCTCTTATAACCTGTTGTTCTGTTGTTGTTTTTCAGCCTGTGTTTAGAATGATGGAGCGTCACCACATCATTAACCACCCAAATAAAACTGTCTGTAGCAGCATCAAAAGACAAGCTCACACAAACCAACCCAACATGAAATGTAAAAATGCTCCTATGAAGTGGAGTCATCACCACTCAATTGAGGGGCTCGACAGTAACTGTTGCCAGGTTGTCACTGGCAACCATTTTTTAAAAATTGGCCAGCAATTTTTTGCCTTTTGTTGCCACCAGGGGCAAATGCTCATTAATGTAGAGACAGGGAAAAGCAAAACATGCAGCCCCCACAATTTTTAAAAAATATTTATTGCAGGGGTCGGAGGGGTCCAACAAACACTGACTTTCACCCGAGAGGGTGGTGTTAACGTCTTTCTTCCTAAACCCAACCATGTGTGTTTGTTGTTGAAGGAATAAAAACATCAATGTAGTGCTTTTATTTTTAAGAGAGACAGTATGTAAACAGTAAATTTCCTGTGAAAATGGAAGTGTATTTTGAAAGAGGACAATGCATGGAACAGGCAGAACATGACACAGCTACCCAGAATGTCAACAACCAACGCACCCACGGTACCTTTCACAATGTATGTGGACGTGGAAAGTCCATGACCAAACGCCGATGTGTGACGAGGTCGGAGTGAGAATGTGTTGGAATGTCAGTCATGATTAATTTTCAATTTATTGCCCAGCCCTGCTCAAAAATGTCACTTACACTGAACAACTAGGATTGATATAAATGTGGATCTCTAAAGGGCAATAAGAAGAGAAGAATAGAGGAATCACAGTCTGAAAAAAAAGAGGAAAATGTGATATAAGCTGTTCTGACATGTTGACACATTTTGCTTTTTCTGCGTTAAACGTGTCCGATCCGTCTCTCAGATGGATGAGTGGCTGCTACAGTATAGACGCAGCGAGGCACAGGTGCTCCTGAGATTCTGAGACAGGGAACAGAGGGAGGAAAAGATATCGGGTGCGTTCAGCTGTCTCTTTGTTTCTGATGCATTGTATGGATGGCTGAGCATTTAGGCTCAGGAGCCTCTAAGTGCCAACTGATACTGTCCCCCAAGTGGACAGGGCTGCCGACATAGGCAAGTATAGAATAGACTCTGGTGGGGGGGGCATGGGGCCAGTTTTAGCCGTGTGGATTGAAATCCAAAAGCAACAGCATATGATGAATGAATGTGGATCTGCTGTAATTGTTTTTATGACATCTGGCACCGCATTTATAGACTAAAAAATACCATTAAACAGCGTGTGTGCCAGAGACACGGACTATAGTTACAGGTCAGAATGTATTTATGTAGCTGTCCAGAGACACGTGTTCTTAGCACCATGTAATGCAGCTGAAGAATGGCTATGTAACAGGAGGAGAGAGCGTCACTGAATCTATCTGTATGACATTTTACCTCAGGTTTCGTCCATCAGTGTTGCTTCATTCTTAGCGCTATTATTTTTATTACGTGGGTGTGTGCAAACACTGTGTTTTCTGATATAATGTTTCATCCATTATGAACAGAATTTCTGTATTTGCCCTCAGCTCTGTGCAGAGGTGTGTGTGGGGTAGGATTGTACATTGTTATTGCCTACTGCAGCTGCTGGCATGGAGAGATTATACTGTGGAGATCCATGGATCAGAGCCATCTTTGAGCTTCATTGTCCTCTTTAAGAGCTCTGCATTGACATGGTGGGGCGATCCTTCCTTCCTTTGTACATTATTATCAGTCCATACAGGATGTTGCGATGACGCAACCACACAATTAATGCAAGTGCATTCTGTGCAACCTTGAAATTTTGTCCGATCACCACAACTTTACTGCAAACTTTTAACACTATTTAAAACAGGTAAAATCTCATTTCAATGTAGAGCTGCGCACAGTGTATTGTTTTGCTCTGCTCTGTCTCTGTTTATCATGAGATTATTGCTCTTATCATGATGGCCCACCAGCAGATGGAGTCATGAGATACAATACAATGTATGTCATTTTCAGTTATGTGCAAATTAAGAAAAAGCATGTTGGGTGACTCAGATAGTTCATTTCAAAGCCGATACAGGCAGATACAGATGACGCATCTTTTTTTATCAGCACGTTGACCCAATCTGATATTTAATTTTAAAGCCAATATTGGCTGATACTGATAATGTGCGGATACTATCGTGCATCCCTACTAACTGAGCAGAGACAGCAAGAGGAGAGTGGCTCAACTGCTTCCGATTTTTATTTTCTTTCATTTATTTATTTATTTTTACCCTTTCAACAGCTTTTTGAAGATTACTCATCGGGTACCCAACCTGGTGCAGGACTCTGACCTACCTGACTGGGCATCTCAGTCCTCTAATTTATTGCAGCAATACTGCTACATTAACATTAGCTACTTTGTTTTAAATTTCGGCTGAAAAAACAAAACAAAAAAAAAACGTGCATGTAGGCTGAAATTCAACTGTGCTGTTCTGTTGGGAGATGCAGTAACTTGAACCAATGACCATTATTAAAAATATATAAATAACATAATAACTTTCTGACAGACAGAATTTTTCTTCTGACCAATGGGCTGTTCTCTTATAGCCCCAGATTGCCTTTTTTTACATTCAGTTTTCTTTTTGTCCTTTGTAATTCTCCACTTTATATTCCCAGGAGCTATTTAATTGAGTGTTGCCTCTGAGCTGGAATTACCGCAGTATTTTCACAAGTCCAGGGTGGTCTTTTCGGGCAACTTCACAGGAACATCAGCAAGGTGTCACTATTTTTTCTGACACCGCCTGTCCTCTCAAGGTGACATGTGACAGCTGTCGTATCACAGCTCATCTTGTCACCCTGCTCCCTAAGAGCTTTCTGGATCTGCGCTCCCTGGACACCACACATGACAAAATGCTCGCAAAAAGCTTTATGTGCCCTCCGAGTCACACCCACACTATTTGCTCTCACTCTCCACAGAGCTCAGCCAAACCAAAATTCTCACATCTCATTTGTCTCTCGGTCCATTCCCCTGTTTTTCCTCTCTAACATCTCCTCTTATTCTCAAGCTTGGGCTCTTTATCCCTCTTATCCTGGCTGTCATTATTCTTTCTTGTGTCCTTGAAATCACCAAGTCAGGGAAATGTTCATCTTGAAAGCCAAAGTGCTGACTGAATGGGATCTTGATGGCAATAGAACTGGTGCCAACTAGTGTGTAAGGTGTGAGGATGACAGAGATGTAGAGGTGTGTCGAAGCTCAGCACTTTAGAGGAACAGACAATGACAAGTCTGGAGAAACTGTGTGTGTACTACCAAGGTTATATTTAATCAGCAGTACCTGACTGAGCGCAGCCGGTATTTGTCTTCATTCATAATTGGAAGGACTAAATTTGGTTTTGATGCTTGAAGCTTAAGGACACACAGTAGAGTGTGTTTTTCCTGCCTAGACAAAAGTCTATCCTGGGCTTGGATAGCTGAGTTTTGCCCTGTGCAAACTCTTTCCCTGCTTAGACGTCTCCACCCTGTCCAGAGGTTTCTAGCAGCAGCAGTGCAAGGACGAACTCTTGATCTGATGAAGCAAAAGTTCAGCCCTCTCAAGGCCCCGATTAGCTGAGGTGAGATTTCAAAAATTGAAAACCAATACTGTCTGCAGGCAAGGTGCCTTTCCTTTGAAGCACATTCATCTGACAATCCTGAAAAATCATATCCGTTAGAAAACCCGACACGGACACGGAAACGTCTTTGACCTGTATTTCTTTCTAAGGGTTAAATGAATTCCTCTCAGGAGGGGATTTTCAAAACAGGGAAAATACTTTCACAAATGAATGAAATCAATACAAGCCTTTCATTTTCTTTCCTTTTTTTGAACTGATAATGCACTGCGGCTTAAACCAAAGGATTCACTAATATAACTGGCACCACGGAAAACACTAACAACACCTACAGTGGAAAAAGGAATGAGAAAAACCTTCATTAACACCAGTTACATAACTGTACAGAGTGTGCTGCTACAGCTCTATTATAGCATCCAATGTGCAAAAATCATGGTATTAGGAGGTGCTCTTCACACATCAGCTCTGATGTAACAAGATGTGTGTGTGTGTGTGTGTGTGTGTGTGTGTGTGTGTGTGTGTGTGTGTGTGTGTGTGTGTGCATCCTCACGGGTCTACGTGTGTTACTGACAACTAAATTGAGATTTTATCACACATTTTTTGTCACCCAGATATTATCAACCTATCAGTGCATTGTGAATCAGAACTCAGCAATGTTAAGCATGTGGTTAGGTTTCGGAAAGAATAAAAGGGTTTGGCTTTAGAATCTTACAGGACGCGAACACGGCTCTACAGGGTGAAAATCAGTGTTTGTTTGACCCATACACTACCCCTCCTGCCACTTGGACTTTCGCCACCCTAACTTTTGTCCTTGTCCTTGTCCTGCTGCGTGTCCCCCTGACGCTGCCGAACGCCGTTAAACTATAACAGCAACCAGCTGCGTATCATGACAACGTTAAAGGACGCTTTTTTCATCGGTGTCTGACAGGGCAAGTCACTGCCCAAATGCCTGATCTCGACAACTTTAGAGTGAGACTGGGTTGGGTAAAATGTGATGATGGCTATCAAATGCTTTCTACAAAGAATATTTATCTTCAATTTTGCCCATGCAATTTGTCATATATTCCAGGGGGAAATACCTCTTTACGACTCTACTGGAAGGGTAAGACTTAAAAACTTGAAAATCGGAATCGGTTCAGAAATTTGAAATTGGTGCATCTCTATACTGTATACATTTTCATATTCTGTAAGTATTCTTGATTCAGAAAAAACTTGCACAGGCTGTTAAAATCAGCAGTAAAAAGGACGTTGTACAAGCTATTACACTGAGATATCTCACTGAATATGAGCTCATACTTTCTGTTGTAAATTGGGTTTGGTGTGAGCACCAGCTCTCGGACAGAATACGTATTGTTGACATAAATTTGCATCTAAATGCACAGTTACAGTTTGGGTCCACGCTCCATGCTGGCACGTAGAAGACATTCTTAATACGGTGCATAATTTTCCCCATGAAATATTCTGACCATCCATCCAAGAAGCATAATTGCATATTGTATGTATCTTAAGCCATAGACAAAGGCTCAAATAAATCAGAATACTGAGAAAAGCAAATTGGGGAGATTAGACTGTCGGCATATCTCGTTGGGATCTTTTTCCTCATCCCCATTGTCCAGGAAGGATTATCACAATATGTTGCTCCTGACAAAATGGTGAGATATAAAACAAAAGCAAGCACAGCAACATAATGAGGGCTTAGCTGTATTTGACCCCAGTTCAAGCTCCCAATGTAAATACCAGCTGAGTTGAGAATTGTTTGGTAGTGTGGTGTTATCTTCATTTTTAGGCACTCAGTGGACAAACTTGAGTATCAGCTTGTATAATATTACAACATCAATTTTTTTTTTTTTACAAAGAAATAAATTCACATTCAACCATACCATATAAAGTTTACACAACTCTGGTCTGCAAGGGCCCGAACACACCAAGCCAACAACCGGCCGTCAGTAACTATCGGTTACCCTAGTTTTGTGGTTTGTCCGCACCGTTGGCCTTTTCAGCATGTCGAATTGGTGGCAGAGACCATCAGTGAATAAAGTCACTATAGCCCCGTTTCCACAAAGCAGTACGGTTCAGTTCAGTACGCTTTTTTCCTCGTTTCCACTGTGAAAAGTTGTGGATGGTACCAATTGAACCATTGCGTACCATCCCTATTTTTGGTCCCCCCTCTGTTGGGGTACCTAGCTCACAGATCTGGTTCTAAAAGGTGGAGCTGTGAACACTGCAGTCTGTTGATTGGTCAGTAGAGGACGGTCACTCTGCTCAGGGCTGAGATGTGGCCGGTTTTGAGGCTCATGTAACCACTGTTCATACTGTGCAGAGTTTTATTAGAAACAGGGCTTTTGATTGGTAGTTCAGCTCAGCGCACAAGAGGAGAAACAGAAGTGACGAAAGCAAACTAAGGACTTTTCCTTTTCCTTTTCAGAAACGGCTAGTCACTGTTTGTGTCACTGTCAAATAGCACATGATAAATCCCCTTTGTTCAGTCAACATTGCGATGTGTTGTTAATGTGCTCACTGGCTAAAGTTGTGTCTTGAATCAGTCCTGTCAGTCCTCTGGTTTCCCCTTTTGAATGACGAATGCAGGTAACCACTGTTCGCTGGTATGGAGAGTTATTTCCTTTTACTCAGGTGCAGGTGTATGTGCTAGCTGGCCGTTGACTGTAGCGCTACTTTTTGGCCGAGACAAAGGCAACGTGAGGCGATGCGCCAGTTGACCTTTCTCGCCACTAGCTCTTTGATGTCAGTTTGGTGTGTCTGAGCAGTAAGAGAACAGTGCATACTCAATCGTTCACTGGCTCAGTTTCTCTCCCTGCAGCTAAAACTCCCACATTTTGACAAGACCTTTCAGCTGGCAGTTTATTTCAGGAAAGATCAATGTCAAGTTGAACCTTCTGATCTTCATAAGATCCTGAAGAGTAAATTCTTCTCAGTTCAGACCGTCCACACAGAGATGCCAAACCAGGAATCATCAACATTCCCACCAATCCTCGGCCGAATTTCAGGGGTGCAATTTTGGCGTAGTGATTAGGTATCAGACACAAGCCCGGCGTCTTGGACGGACTCAAACACTATTGAAAACAAACAGCGGGTTTGGCAATGCGGTGCAAGCGAGATCTGCTGACAACAGAACTGCTGGTTTTGTGGTTGCATCGCTGGCCATAAAGTTGTACTGAGACTCAGAGTCTACATCTCGATCGCTGCTGTTAACATGGAGAGGTCCGAAATAGCCCTGAGGATCTGTGACAATCACTGAACCCTGGCTCGGTTCAACTATTATTGTAACTGAATGGAGCCACAAGGAAGAAGAGTCTGAAAACATAATGGCAGTGGGGTATGACAAGAACATGGAGCCAATGATGCTGGAGGAAGAAGAGAGATAAGTGTTTTTAAAAAGAGCAAATTAGATCAGCTGAGTGGTTTGGGAAAAATGAAAGGCATGGATTGACATGAGGGGAGCGCCAGGGTTCTTACATCTTCTTCGCCTTCATAATTACAGCCTAGTTTTTTCTTTTTTGCACATGGTATCAGCTCTGACCTCTACACAAAGTCTTCAAGAGAGAAGCTGTGTTTGACACAGTTGGCTTTGTGCAACTTTATTCAAACAACGGACAGGGTTGAAGAGTTTAGATGGAGAGGAGAAAACAACTGTTGAGGCTGCCAATATGTGGTCCTCCTGAGCAGGGAGACAGTTAAATATACATCAGTGTGTTACTGCTGCCCTCCGGCTACCTGGCAGCTGTCTACTTTAAACAAAGCAGAGAGAGGCCTTTACTCAAATCTTAGCAGAGCAGATTTTTTTTCCTGGTCCGCTTATCGAAAGTGATTTATGTGGACTCACTTTCAAAATGTTTAAACAATTGCAAAGGCTTTGCAGTCATTTTAACCTGGAGTGTAAATCATTACCTTATTCATATATACCATTACAACTATCAATCTGACGGATCAGTAATCCCCATCAATTATCATCAACTCCCAAACCCTTCTTTCGTTGACAATATTTTAATACATTTCTCCTCGGTGGACCAGATACTGCAGATACAACTAGAAACTTTGTGCTAACCTCTGGATGACCCGACAGTAGCTGAAGGAATCTGTTGTTTTCAAGCATGAGTTCATGTTGTACCCAGACTGCCCTACTTTCAGCTCGTGATGTAGCAGCTCCTCATTAGCCAAAAAAGGCTACTTTGCAAACTAATTATATGACTTATAATTAACTGTTATACTAAGGCAATTCTGAGCATAACACTTGCGAAACCGCACGCCGCCCGTTACAAACTGGCATAATCTAAATAGCATTTTCCCTTATTTCACTTAATTATTTAAATCCTCACTGGTTCACACTGTGAATCCATCTGCACAAATTATAGCAGGTATAAACAAGCCGCAAGAAGAAAAACCCACCTCTAACAATCTATCCCTCTTGCCTCCTCATCACTGACAACAGCCATTTCCCATCCTCATAAATGCTTCCTAAATGGATCATGCAAATCAGGCTATGAATTAGCGGGATGGATCATGATGATGTGTTATCCATCTGTGGCATTGCACGTCCCTGATACCACGTCTCTAATTGACGATCACTGTCATTGTAGTGCATTTGAAAATGAGGTTCAGTGTTGGCCCCAGCCGCATAAATTAAGACGCGTGCTGTTACCTAATTGCTCTGATTAGCATGAGCTCTGTGGCAAAAGCAGTGATGCTAATCAGAGTGGCAAATCTATGCTGACTGGACTCACCCAGATGAGTGTCAATGGTTAAACATCAGACAGTGGGAAATTAACTGACTGTCAGATTTTGCCAAAAATGTGTCTGTTAAATTTGTGTGCTTTAGACCTTAAAATCAGCTCAGAGTCCCCCAAAATGATGTCAACATTTACTGACAATGCAGGAAGCAGCAAAGCAGAGAGTAAGGTACGGAGGTTAGGGTAGATCAGGGCAATACATTTGATGTATAGTTAAGGATGTTGTTTAAAAATGAAACTGGATTTTCATTTTAACTTGGGTAATTACAGCACAGAGTAACCACCCAAAAAATAGGTAACATTAGTGGAATAATTTTTCCATAGATATTCCAAGATATTACAGATGCAGTGGCTTTTCACATCGCCCAAAATATGGCGCAGATAAAGAGTGGTGCAGGAATGAGTCCTAAAACCCAGAAATTTGTTGATTAAATCAATTAATTAGAAATCATTTTCATTTTTTTTTCTCTATAACATAAAATACATCAGTAAAAGCCGCGCTTGTGAGTTTTGAAGCTTTCATTTGTCCTAAAAAAGGCAGTTGCTGGGGCGTCGGTGGCTTAGTGGTAGAACAGGCGGCCCATGTACAAGGCTGTCACCGCAGCGGCGCAGGATCGACTCCAGCCTGTGGCCCTTTGCTGCATGTCACTCCCTCTCTCTCTCCCCCTCCACACCTGTCTGTCCCATCTATTATAGGCTGAAAATGCCCCCCAAAAAATATCTTAAAAGGCAGTTGCTAACAAGTGGCTTAATGACACCACAGTGGTCTTAGGTTATAGCCTTACGTTTGCTTTTTCCCTTCGTTGATAGCATACAAAATAAATAAAATAAAATAAATGAGGATTATATTGCTGAACAAAATGCGTAGGTATCATAAACCTTTGTTTGCCGCAGATGTTATTTTATGCTATGATCCTAAATCTAGTGGAAAAATCCTATTGACTTTTTGTGATGCTAACTTTCGGGATGGCCTTCCTAAAAAATGTTGTCTGTGCATTACTCTATATACAGATAAAAAAATCGATAAATTAGGTGTAGGGAAGTCAACAACAATTAACCACCAATTGGTCTTCACTAGTTACCAAGGCTGCTCTGCATCATGCACCAGCTGGATCTGGTGGAGTAGCACCACTCATTTAGGATTACTGCTGGTAACCCAACAGTATTACTGTGGAAACACCGTGGCCACAATCCGTTCTAAGCGACTAATTCTGAGCCGTAAACCCCCTTCATCACTGTTAGCTCTGTTAGCACCATTGGCATTGGGGGGGACTAGAAGGTGGCCTAAAATTTTTCGAAGTAATGGCATGCTGCCACTGAGAAGCAGTAATTGCGAATAAGCAGTGCCACTAGCTAAACAAGCTCCCACCCAACACAGTGCAGAGCAGCCAAGGCTACTGTTAATCATGATCATAACCTAATATTTCTCATACTGTATAGATTTGATATGCATCTTGATAACTGAATAATCACCATTGTTTTCAGTTGATAAGTTAATCAATTCATTCACTAGTTGTTTTAGCACTATCTGATGATCATTTGGATCATAATTTAAAAACGAAAATTGTAAATGCAATCTGAGTGACAGGGTTAAATCTGCTGTTTCTATGTGAGTGAGCAGGCTGGAATAATGTGTTGGCCTCAGGAGCCTAACTGTGTTGTTTTGGTGCTTAATTAGTGGCTATTAGGCTGCTTGGTGCCCTTTGAGGGCAGTACCATTACTACTCCAACCACAGCTGCACACTACAAAGGATCCAGGCACTGAGCAGGCAGAAAGACTTCAAAAGACAATTGTCCGTAGCAAAATTCCTTTGCCCCAACATGAACACCCTGCTACCCTCTAATACTTGTCATCCACAGAGGTCTGTCCTCGGGCCAAGCTGAGAGGAAGAAAGAGACCCTAGCTGGCCCCATGCTGATGGTGAGGTATGTGCACGGGCTTTAAATCACCACAATCACTGATAAATCCATTGATAACACCGTCAGAATCTTCATCCTCAGAGACAGCCATGATTAGCATGAAGTCACGTTGCTGCAAAGTGGTTTTCTCTAATCCCATATCTCAGAGCTGCTCATTCTGATACACATCAGAGATGCTGAGACAGATGAGTGATGTGCTGTGTCAGTGCGAGTGAAAGCAGACAGCAAAGGGTGGCAATTATGGTTTATACGGTTGAAGGAGCTGCACTTTAACTCTTTGAGGAATACAGGGCAACAGCCGTTTAAAAATAGAAAAGATTGAAGGGCCAGCAGAAGACCAGGGAACTAAAGAATTACATGTAAGGGTACTAAACATAAAACATGTAAATCTTCTGACATACTGGATGGAGGCAAGAACTCCTGACTGTGTTCCATTTTGGGGGCGGATGGAGGCGGCCTCCTGTGGGCCGACATCCATATCTGCTTTATTTTATTCAGAGATGCCTGTGACCTACATGATACTGCTTCACATCCTTAAGTCCAACAGTCTCTGCGTGTGTGGGCTCAGTTTTTAAGCCATTTTCGGCTCCATCTATGCTTCAACTGCACTACACCACCAATTTCCACCTTTTTTAAGGAGAATAGCTTTCTATTATGGCAAAATAAGAGAATTCACAGATTTACAGATTTACGTGTAGACAATATACACAGCGGCCACCATTCAGTACACCTTGCTACTATCTGGTGCTTTTGCCTTCAGAACTGCCTGAATTCTTGGTGGCATAGATTCAAAAAGGTGCTGGAAACATTCCTCAGAGATTTTGGTCCATATCAACATGATAACATCACACAGTTGCTGCAGATTTGTCAGCGATGCAAATCTCCTGTTCCACCACATGCCAAAGGCGCTAAGGGGCCCAAAGTGTGCCAAGAAAATCTCCCCCACACCATTACATCACCACCACCAGTCTGAACCGTTGATACAAGGCAGGATGGATCCATGCTTTCATGTTGTTTCTTGACCATCTGAATGTGGCAGCAGAAATCCAGACTCATCAGACCAGGCAACATTTTCCCAATCTTCCATTGTCCAGTTTTGGTGAGCCTGTGTGAACTGTAGCCTCAGTTTCCTGTTGTTAGCTGACAGGAGTGGCACCTGGTGTGGTCTTCTGCTGCTGTAGCCCATCTGCTTCAAGGTTGGACGTATTGTTGGTTCAGAGATAGTCTTCTGCAGACCTTGGTTGTAACCAGTGGTTATTTCAGTTACTGTTGCCTTTCTATCATCTTGAACCAGTCTGGCCATTCTCCTCTGACCTCTGGCATCAACAAGGCATTTTCACCCACAGAACTGGATATTTTCTCTTTCTCAGACCATCCTCTGTAAACCCTAGAGATGGCTGTGTGTGAAAATCCCAGTAGATTTCTCACGTTCAAAGTCACTTAAATCACCTTTCTTCCCCATTCTGATGCTCATCTTGACCATGTCTACCAGTGGGGACCACTCACTGGGCCCACTGTTGGAACAACAGAGGATGAAATATAGGGCATGACCGACATGGATTGTTTGGGGCTGATGCCGATTCCGATAACCGATATATTGGCCAATTACATTTTTATGTTTTTCCAAATACCTGCTTTTGATGGCTTAAATATAGTTCAAACACTCATTACAAAGATATAAATTGAAGGAAGAACATTTTACCATTCTCAAATACTTTTATTATCAGAAATTGTGTGGAACAAGCAGCATATGAACAATTTGAACACAAAATAAATCAAAAATATGATGTGCAAAAAGGCAGTAAACCTCTGGGAAATGAAATAATCATGCAAAGTCTATATGAATTAAGACATTCACATTTATGTTCACAGTACCAGAGTTCTTCTTATTATTGCCAGTTTAATAAAATAAATAAAATACCATATTCCCTGCATTTTGTTAGTGATGAAAATATAAGTGTTAACAACAACTGGCGTCAATCGGCCAACTTTCGCCGATTATTCTCCAATGGCTATAATCGGCCAATAAAATAAAATTTCCAGAAATATCTGGAAAAATATACAAGATAAAAGTGTTTTCAAGGAGCAGAAGCATAAAACAGTGCCTGATTGAGTAACAATAGGAGTATGATAAGTACAATCGATGTTGATACTCACCACCTATGTTAGCGCACACATTTGGTTCTGTCGCAAGCTCTCAGGCTCTGTTACATTCAATGTTTTTTTTTCTGAAATATTTGGAAAGCCTATTAAAACCAACCCCCTCATGGCCATTTTGGGTATTAAACCTGTAGATAAGACTCCAACAAAACAGCCAGTTAAAATGTATTTCATACTCTACTCATCTAGCAAGAAGATTAATCCTGTTAAATTGAAAGGAGGCCATCCCCCCATAATTTAAACACTGGGTCAGGGATACTTTGAGGTTCTTAAACTTGGAGAAGATGAGCTTTGCTATTAATGGGTGTAATGACAGATTCTTTAAAATATGGCAGCCTTTTATCACATGCTTAGTTAACCAGTTGTAAAGGTATTTATCCTCTTAAAATGCACCTTTGCAACCGCAGCTTATGTTAAAGTTTATTTAACTTTTGTCACTTTTTATCTGTTTATTCTATTATTTTGAATTTCATTTTTTATTATTTATTTTTCTCTCTTTTTGCAAACAGGAATATGGTGATTACTTTTTTAATGATACTGTATATTGAAAAACAATATAAATCTTAAACATGGTAATTGTGGGCCAATGTGTGATGTCTAGAACTGTAATAATGGTTAGCAATTATTTTTATTCTGGATTCATCAATTAATAGTTTGGTCTAAAAAACATCAGAAAAGCCCACGGTAAGGTTTTCAAATTTCTTGTTTGCTTGACCAACAATCCAAATGTTTATTTCAGTTTTAGGGGGAGAGTGATTGGTGGTTTTTGCCAATATTGAGTAATACAATGGACAATGTAACCAAAACATGACATTTTGAAAGGAGCAAATCACAGCTGCAAAACAAGGAAAACAGAACGATATATTGACACTGATGACTCGGCTTATTTAAGTTATTTTAATTGTACTCTGTGTTATCTTAAGCAAACCCTGAGCTGCTCCAATGTGACTGGCAGATTTATCGCACAATATTACGAAATAGACTGTTACAGCACTTTGACTTCATGATAAAACACAGACATTAGTTTCTACAAAGTGATATAAAGAGACCAGACAAAAGACGATAAGATAAATTAGACAAGATAAATTACTTCCTCTTTGCCTGAAGTTGGCGCAGACCTACAGCCAGCGCAGTCTGGAAGCTGACTAACACTGAATAATTGGTCATGGGAAAAGCAGATACAGAAATATCTTGAGTGGCCTACATGTGTCTCTTTCTCAAGTACTGTTAATACATGACTCTTATGGATGGTGTGTGAATTCAGGCATACCGTCAGTAATTGATTCAATGTCTCTCCTTTGGTGCAGAATACAGACATCAGGAAGTGCTGATAAGACACTAAAACAGGCAGCCGAGTGAATCCGGGTGAGAGTGGCATGCAAGGGAAGAGAAAAGGTTCTCCATACTTAAAGCCTGAGACTGATGGATTGCCTGTTTAACCACTTTTAACCACGTAGGCGGACTGGTGGGGGTTGGAGCAGTCCAGCTAGCATAGCAGGCTAATGAAGTGCGGAGAGGAGATTAAATGACAGGGATTGAAAGTGCTGATGGTGGCAACATGGGAGGCTGGAGGAAAGGTAGAATCTCACTGCCATGAAATTCAAACCACCACCACCACAGGTCAGGCGTTAAACCGGTCAGGCAGGTGAGAGTCAGTTAAGTCAGGTGTTGAATCAAGTGGAGGTGTATCAAGAGACACCCAACAACATGAACAGCTATTGTGCTGCTGCCCCCAGTAGCATATTTATGTTTTATTTATGGTTGGGTTGTAATAAATTGCCCATAATATGCAGGCAAGTTTTGTTTTTATGTCACAATCGAGCCGCTGTAACTAAACCAAGGGATTGCCTATACATCCACATTAATACGTTTCAAAACAAAAATGATCTCCACACACAGGAGTGTATAAAATATTAGCGCACATTGTACATAGAGACAGTATGATGCAAACATACAAAATATACATTATATAGCCATGGAAAACAGTTGATTTCTTAAAAAGGTTTAGATCGGATTGGTTGTTTAAGTGTTGTTCTATATACAGACATACGTTTTCTTTAATGGGTGGGAATTGAGTTCAATTTATCTGCTGCTCTGACTGAAACTGCTCATTGTCATAATCCTAATTTAGCCAAATTTACTTAAAATAACACAAGTATAAGGAAGTCAATGCCTGGCGTTTCCTGGTGTTTTTGCCTGGGCGCTAACTCAAGTTGAAAAAAATTAGACTCAGAGCGGAAAAATTTCCCACATCAGGACACTCTTTTTTTCGTCATGGTCACAACAGGTTCACAGTTGGTAAACAATGGAGGAGAAACTAGTGGTGGCGGTCGCTGGATACCCAGTCAAACTGCCCCTGAGTCATCCTAAAATACATCTTGAATACGGCCATCATCAAGGCAGACAGCCTCTCACCCTCAACCAGAGCTACAGCAAGTACCCTCTGCCTGAACATTTTAGCAACTAGACACTAATTACTGGGGAAAAAATGGTAGATCCATGACTAATTAACACTTCATTTGGGAAAGATTTAACACACCAGAGAAGTAAACATCAAACATGAGATTTAAGTACTGACTGACCAATCATGTGACCCATCAACAGGCAGGTAATCGAGCAATCACACTATTATACATATAATACCAGTAAGACAGTAATCTGCAAACCCCCTGGTCTATTAGTTACCGTGGTAACCAGCCGCTGCAGAGCATTAACAGTGTGACTGCCAGGCTAAATAATCCTTTGGCCTGTCCTTCGGATTACAGCGAACATATGTCAAGGACAGTATCAGAGTTTTGGATAAAAATTTATCTGATTTGCTCATAATGGGATCATTACGATACATCACAATGTGACAACAACAGCTGGTGAAACATTTGTGCATCAAATCCACCGTGAATGATTCCATTACGCCACACAGTGTTATCAATGAGGAACATGCTCCGGCTTCCTCTATCACAGCAAGTCACAAAACCGGCTTTTGTGCTCAGTTGAAGGCAGGCACCGATCGACACCCTAACCCATTGTGCCACGCCGGTCCGGAGATGTGTGTGCGCATGTTATTCACTTGTGATTAAATTCACTGCGAGCCGTGACAGAACAGGCAGAATCCAGGGGCTGCAAACATCAGCAGCGGAGCCAAACGGCACATTCTGCTGACAGCGGGAAAGAGACGACAAAGGGCCAACGTTCTGTTTATATACACAAGACACACACCGAGATCAAACGTGATAAGACAACTGAAAGATAGGGAGGGAGATGGCAGATGGCGGTGCGCTCTTAAAAACACTTCACAAATAGAGGATTTGTTTTTCACTAAGGGTGTCATGTTGTGCGTTGTGTCTTTATAAGGAAGCAGGGTGACTCTGCGGGGAGGTCATGTGACGAGAATCTGGCCTGAGAAAGTATCCCAGCATTTCCAAAACGGGCTGGAAGGAGCAGCAAGACTGACACAACACATCCTACAAATCATGACACAATCAACAGCTCAAATAAGAAGTGAGCACTCAATAACGAAAGGCAGATATGAAACGTGTAAATAATCGACAAAGAAACTTAAATATGGAGAATTTATTAGGAGCTTTTACTATCTCCAAAGCACATAACCCATCGAGCCAAAAATAATTTGACTTCTGTGCCAGTTTGGAAAACAGAAGAAGAAAAACAATTAAAAAAGAGATTAATCCTTTAATCATATTTTACAGTTCCAATCATGTTCAGCAGTGCCAGATTTTTGAAGATGAATATTGCTTCTAATCTGCTTTGTGCATTCAGATATCTGAGCGCCTTTTTCGAGGAAGGTTTACAGACGTGACGTGTCAGAGTGCTCATTTCAGACAAACAGCCAGTATTTTTCCAAGTGAGAGGGATTTTCTTCAAAAGGACTTTCTGTAGCTGCCTGATCCTCCGCTGCTCTTTTCCCCGGAGAGAAGTCTGACATGCAGGCTGTCAAACGTTCACTACAAAAATGACAACCCACACTGTACCTTAGAGCTGGTGTGTGTGTGTGTGTGTGTGTGTGTGTGAGACAGAGAGAGACAGAGTATGTTTCAGGGTGTATTTGTATTTTTACAGAGGACACTTTTCTTTTCTTTGCCAAAGACTTTCACCAGAGATTCTCTTGTGTTTGCATCAAAGGCTGCCAGAAGCTGCCAGATCCACCAAAGAGCTTCACAACACTTTGACTAACTTTCATTTCAAGAAGGTGATTTTGCTTGACAATGTTTTAAAAGGCTGGAAAAAAACAACCTCACAAAAACATCAGCACCTGGTTTAGATAGACTTGTCAAAACACACTGAGTATGTTGTCTTAGGTTGTCTTTTCTTTGTTTGTTTGTCTTCATTTTAAATAATAATATTAAACTAACTGCTGGCAACACAGGATGTGTCAGGTCATGTGACCGTATGCCCAGACGTAGAATGACCAATCATAACATAGCAGCTTCTTCTGTGTGGAATCAGAAGCACTTAAAGTTGCACTCTTTGGTTCCTCTCGGCCATTTCAAAGCACTGTTGCAGGATTTTTGTAGACAGTCTTTAGTCCTAATCTTTTATATTGCTTGTTTTAGAGCTGTATATTCTTATTCTGTATTTTTATTTTATGTTGCTGCCTGTCTTGACAAGGACACTTTGAAAGAGAATTTTCATCTCAAGAGGTTTTTCTGGTTAAATAAAGGTTACATAAAAAATTCATTCATTCATTTCTGTAACCATTTGTCCTGTTGAGGGTCACAGGGGGGCTGGAGCCTATCCCAGCTTCCCAGCTGACATTGAAGCTAAATTCTTCAAAACCTGGTTCCTCAATCTACAAACCAAACGTCAATTAAAAGCAACACAGTGCACAGGTGTACTACTACTAGTACTACTACTACACTACTACTCAGTTTCTTTTAACGCTCTCACACCGCAATGGAACAGCCATCTGGAGCTATTTGGGGTTCAGTATCTTGCTCAAGGATGCTCCGACATGTGGGAGCTGGGGATTGAACCGCTGATCTTTGGACGGCCCGCTCTACCTCTGAGCCACGACTGCAACACAGAGGTACATGGCAGCGGTCAAAGAATAAGGCAAGTTATTCCACATCAGAAACCAAATCTATATTCAGCAGGATCTCTTGAAGTGATCAGATGACGCAGACCCAAATGTTTCCTCTTACAGTAACTGCTCAAAGTTGTCCTTTAGCTTCATGAGAGTTTTATTTTCATCTGTTTTCAACGAACAATTATGAAAAATGTATGAAGAGATTCTGGGATCGGCTGCCTGCCAGAGGATAAGCAGGTCATAGACGGAGCGATGAGGAAAATCTATCACCGCAGGCCAAATACAGACAGTTACACAACTCAGACAAGGGTAAAGACAAGTTTTATCATGACGCACTTTCTAAATAAAACCTTACTTGACTTCATCATGAGGTCATATCCCCCGAGGCTGAGCGATTATTAGCGTGATCAATGTCTGTCAGCTCATATTTGTCCCACCATTTCTCACCATTAAAAAGACCAGATGAGAAGCTTTTAACAAATAATTGTTGCCACATCAGGCAGCCCACTGGATTCCCAGCATCCCACAGTGTTCCTGTGTTCAAACAGATTAACAGTGCGTGGCTCGTGTGCCAGAACACAATGCCATTCTCAACGGCATGCAAATGTTTTCATCGCCCGTCTCTAAATAGAACTTCAAACGTGGGAGAAATCTTATTAATTTGCCCTTCGATTTTTTTACAGACTGTCCTGGTATCTCCGCTGTCCTCTGGAATAGGAAGCCATTTAATTAAAATGGGAAGAAAGTGTGGAGGAGACAGTATCCCATTTCAGGCCCAAATTGAACACAGCTGCAATCACAAAGTGAAGCATGCTCTTCCATGTCTGAGTCTCGCTCCCTGCAGAGACCGTGTCATGTTAGCGTGCACCGAACCAGGATTTGATATTCCTTCTCATGTTGCGCAGGGGCCTGTATACATGTGTGTATACTGCACATGAGGTGTTCGCAGGTAATCAGTAAATATCACTGGCCACTGCACGCACACATTCACACCAGAATCTTGATGCAGGAACATCTAATTTCCTGAAGTGGTCCCTGAAGGCAGCAGCGGTTTTAAAGCCATTGCGGCCAATTACACAGATGAAACCCTCCTCCGCTCGCGACCCCGCTCACACCAAACTCCCTGTTAATCTTCCTGAGGATCCATGCTTCATTTAAAATCAGACATTTCACTTACAGATAAGAAAAACTCATATTACTGTAAAACTCATATTTATTCACCAGTGTACGAGTCAGTAGCTCTTCACTCCTAAAATGAAAAGCATCACAAATACAGCTAAACTAATCTTAATTATGCGAGTCGTGAGCAGTTGATACGAAACAATGTGACAGTGTCAATCTTTTCATTCATGTTATAGCTTTTAATTCAAGTCTTAGAAAGTCAGTGACATTTTAATTGCTTTCATTTCACCAACTGATGGTGAATAGCAATCTCCATTCAGCATCAGTAAGGCAAAACACTGTTATAATACTCGTTAGGCTGGATTCTAAAGCTTGACAATGACATGTCCTTATTGAGCGCCGCAAATGAAAGCCATGATGGTGACTTTCTGAATACTTCCTCCTTCATTACTTTCCTTCCCACATTCTCAACCAATTACCACATGATAACCGCAGCCCTCATCGTTGCCGTTTCAGACTTTGCATTGTTGGCGCCTCGATTCATTTTGAAATAGAAGCAATCTCTGAAATGTGGCGTAAGGTCATTTTTTCATCAGGCTGCGTGCGCCGACTGAGCGAGGTGTTTGCGCATTACGGTAGCACACAGACATCTGATCTGACTGATTTAATTAGACATGTAGAAGAACAGCAGCTAACACACAGACTTATAATTACCTTGGTTGTGAATCACACATTGGTTAAAAAGCTGTCAGTCGCGCCAAGGCTGCGAGACGTTCAAGAAGCCAAACTGCTGTTTTACACAGTTTTACAGTGATTCTGAAAGATTTCACAAAATTAATGTGAGCTTTATTCATCTCTGATGTTTCTCTAGTAGTACTTCTTTCACATGATTGGAAGTATTGATTCAAAGTTCATGTTTTTTGTTAATTATTCAAACATAAAAAGAAGGCAGGCGGACAAGTTGATTAAGATTTACATGTGTTATTAATATTTCTATTTATTTTTTGTGAGGCAAAGATAATTTGTTAATATACAGGGCTGAAAATTAACTTTTTGGCTCACCGGCCAAGGGGACTGGTAAATGAAAAAATCCACCGGCCAAGCATATTTTTTACCAGCCAAAATAATGAATTGCAAAATTCCATTTGCACTTCGTACTTCAAACCTAACAGTAACTTACAGCAACATAGCAGGCTATGTGGCACTTGCTGCGTTCATGGTCATGGATGTTCTCCAGCTTCATCGTTTTGTTACCGATGAAACGAGTTGTTACATTTTTTTTCTTTAGCATATTGCCAACATACATTACAGCTCATTACTGCACCCTCAGCATCGTAGTGTAGCCAGCCTCTTGGAACACCGTTATCGCCGAACCTCCATTTCTCAGAGAGAATTTTTTTCTGAAATGTTACAGCTTCAGCACCGTGTTTCGTGCTTCTGTGTTTTCTCGTTTTGTTGGTGGCTTACTTGCACCCGGTAAATGTCGCCACATAACGCCCACGGTGATAGCTTGCTTGCTACTAACAGCAGATCATGGATCTGGGTGCATGATATGCCTACGTGCTTGCGTGTCTTCCGAGTCGGTCTACAGGTTCCTTGATGCAGTGGGGAGATATTTAAGTATGACACACAACAAACAGAGCACCTGCCTGCTATTAGCCACCGTCAAATAGCTATTATATATGTAATTTATGACATGACTATTTTGGTACAAACATTTACCCGCCAATGTGGCAGTTAGCCTTCCGAGATTTAGTCGCCAAATGGAAAATCTAACCGCATTTGGTGCTTGCCGGGTGTTAATTTTCAGCCCTGCTAATATATATTGTAGATTTAGACTGGTTTATGCTTGTAAGTCATGGATAATAAGTATAGGTAGGTTATAATTAGGGATGTTCGATATTGGCTTTTTTACCGATATCCGATATACCGATACTCTTAATTTCCGATACCGATATCAACCGATACCAATATATGCGGGCCCACCCCCCCCCCTCAGAAAAAAAAGAAAAGAAAAACTAAATCATTTTAGGCAACTAACATTACACATATTACAAACAAACAAAGATATCTCAAAAACTATACACCACATCTCTCATATTTTGACATTTTGAGTGAGAGGGGAAGTAGCTGAAGAGTTTGATGTATAATATGTGCATGCTGTGTAAAAGTTGTGTTAATAAAAAAAAGTAAAAACCGATACCGATAATTTCCGATATTACATTTTAATGTCAATATCGGCCGATAATATCGGTAGGCCGATAATATCGGAAATCTCCAGTTATAATGTATACTAAAATAAGTTTTGTAAGATAAATGTTTGGTAATAAATAGGGGTGACCCCGAATAGTCGATGATTCGGTGATTCGATTCGGAGAAGTCTGATTGGACAGCCAGTCTCGCCGTCGAATCATCGCAAAATGTGGTTATGAAATAAGACCGTACCATTCTGACTATATGGGGGAGCTCACTGCTGCTGAACATCTTGATTTGACATAGAATGTATTTGTTTTCTAGTAATTCATGATATATAGCCAATTTTGATACAAACATCAGCCTAATTTCTGTTAATAAAAAACTGAAAATGACGCGTGCGTTTAATCAGTAGGCATAATCATTACTACGCATGAATAAATCACCCAGTTGCTTGATCCAAATAAGCGGAGGTGAGTGAGTGCGCTGCAGGACCATCAGAGCAGCATTGAGGCCTATGATGATTTAAAGTTAAAGTTAAAGTCCCACTTATTGTCACACACCTGAGTGTGTGAAATTTTTTTGTCCTTTTTTGAATGATTATTCGTTTACCTGAAGTGCCTGATTGTTCTCTTGATAGACTGATTTTTTATTTGGCTACTTTTTGTCCGACGATTGAGAGCAGTGATGCACGGTCCGTGTGGATGAACTTGTATGAACCTGAGTTGATTAATGAAGTAACCTGAAGTCAGAAAGAAGGAAAACTGTTTTACTTATACTTTTATTATTATTATCTTATTATGCCAACTGAAGAATTAAATTTCTTTATTTGGGTGTTTTAGCTCTTTTCCCTGGAGCGGAAACTGACGCAAATGAGCTCATTAATCAATGAGGGGGAAAACAACATGATTCAACGATTAATCGGCTAAAGGAAAAATCTGTCAAATCAGATTCAACTATGAAAAACCCCTACTAATTAATATTATATACACAGGTTATTTTTGTGTGACAAAGTTAAATGGTAATAATATATTTCTTATGTTATTTTCAACTAACTTCAGATTTAGAAAATGTCTTCTTTGTTTTTTTACTCCCACATAGATGTAGCTAGAACAACCTTTCACACTTTGATGTTGCGCACCTACTCTCCGAGACGGGGGCGTGACAAGGACAGTTGTTTATGTCCTATAACATTATCCCCACCACTGCCACTCATCTCAGTTGCCTATTGAGTCAGACTGACGTCTGGTGCTGCAAGAAGTGCACAATTTGATATGCGTTCTCATCCAAACACACAAACTTGAATGCATCCAGTGCTTAAATCTTGGCCTGTTGCCTACAGATTCTGCACACACATGCAGATACCTGTGTTTTCAGATTACTGTTAGGCTAACAAGGCATTACATTAACCTTGTGCACAATGAACCATCAAAGAATGCACAAGTGCAACAGAAAAATTAAAATCATCCACTACTTCTGAAACAACCTGTCCAAGGTTTACTTTGCAGTAAATTGCTGCTGTTAGTTTTATTTTTTTCAGTTTTCTACATTCGATTCATAACAACTTAATCTGGAATGTTTTCTCAATGTTACTCGACAAGCGTGCGCTCCATCTCTCTCTGAAAGTGCTCCATGAGTGTGAGAGAGACAGACAAAGAGCATGGGCCAACACAAGCCACTTAAAATTTCATTTATAAAGAGTAAAAGTTTTTTTTTTTTAATATCAAAACACTCAACACTGAAGCCTTTAACCGTTCATGATGTTTGCACATGTTTACACTTGTGTTCAGACCTCCTTTCTTCTTCTTCACTAATGGCTTCAGCTCGACTGAGCGCTGGTTTGCCTGGGGTGAGAGATTTGTTTGTAGTGTTTAAAAATCTGTGACAGTAATTTAGCGGTGTGATATGGGTTTGGCAAACACGAGAGAGGAATTCTTTGTTCGCTACAAGGCTGCGAGGCAAATTAACCGAAAAGATGCTTGCACTGTATACAAGTCTCTTTTCAGTTGATTTGCCTGCTGAATCAACCTTGAAAAGCACCTGTGCCGACATGCGTGATTGTACCTGCATCTTCTGCTTGAACGATCTCTGTCAATAGGTCATATGTGGTTTGTTATATAAAGTAGATACACAAGTACGACTTGATTTTGTGTACGTCTTTGTGGGTCAACTCGTGGCCTTTTGGTGGTGAAAGGCGAAATGAAACTACTGTCGAAGACACAAGAGAGGCTCTTCAGCACTGGAAATCTGATCCCGCCCTTTCCATGAATAGCAGCAGTGGATCCATAGCCCAGTATGTCCCGTCTGCTTTCTCTCTGGATTAGCGCTGAGGTAAGCAGACAGGCTCTTCGCCGCTCCATATCCACTGGGGAGGAAGTTTTAGTCTGTGTGAAGAGCTCATGCTGGGACACACAGACACAAACCCCACATTCATAACAACCATTCCTCTGGAGGCTCTTTAGAGTAACAGATAGCTATTCATTACCAAAAGCGTTGATGCTTTAGGGATTTGTGTGTGTGTGTGTGTGTGTGAGTGTGTCTACAGTCTGTGTGTGTATATGTGTACAGGAAAAGCCATGGCTGCCAGTGTGATAGTGTTCCCTGCCATCCCCGTCACTCTATCGCTGTACAAGTGCTCTGTCCTGATCAGTGAAATAAAAAACTTCCCCTGTGGCGTTTCAGTGTGGCGAGCATCTCAGGAGATCAGGGATTTGCTCCGGTGTGACATCCAACAGATTGCCATGACAACCAAGTGATATGACAACCTCAATTATTTTTCTGGCTGGACATGAACAAGTATCATCTGTCCACCTCTCCCTCCTGTGAGTATCATGTCTCTGGGAAACAGCAAAGATGCTGCACGATAAGTACAGATACAAGCACAGTAGAGAAAGTAACCTGGATGGGTTTTTTTATGCTGAAGTCTGTAAAAATCTGAGGATCAAGTGAAAACTCAACATATTAACAAATTTAGGTTTTTGCTGATGCAAAATATGGGACTTGTGACGTGAGTTTCCTTAAAAACTGATCTTAAAAATAATGATATCTGCTGTATTTAAACCTGAATGTACCAGCTGATGTTCATCTGAAGTTTCTAAGAATAAATCAAGTTTTGTCACAAGAAGATGAAAATAAGGATTTCATAAAATATTATCCCACAATATGTGTAACAATGAGCTTAAATACAGTAATGTCTTATGTCTATTAGGGCCCTAAATAACAATTATTTTCACTCATTATTTTTAAGTCAAATAATCTGTTGACTTTTTTCTCGATTAATTGATTACTTGGTCTATAAAATGTCAGAAAATTATGAAAAATGTCAGCAAGTGTTTCCCAAAGGCCTGGATGATGTCTTCAAATGTCTCAGTTTGTCCGTAACCCAAAGACATTTAATTTAGTATCATTGAAGAGTAAAGAAACCAGAAAATATTTACATTTAAGAAGCTGTAATCAGAGAAATTAGACTTTTTTTTTTCTTTAAAAAAAATATTAAACTGACTGATTATCAAATGAGCTGGTGATTAATTTAATAGTTGACATCTAATGCTTTAATCAATGAATCATTGCAGCTCTAAGGTCTATAGGAGATGGGACAAGTTACAATGTTATTGTGGATAACGACAACACAATAAGTTGATTGTGATGAATTTCCATTATCAAGTTAATCATAAATGTTGTGCCCAGTATGTATTTTAGTAGAATAACAGTAACTAGTATTAACACGCTGCCTAAACAAGCTCTTTTTAATTATACAATCTCACTTGACAAACAACACAGGCAACTGAACTGAAGAAAAGAACCTGTTGGCCAGTTAGCAGCCTGTTAGCTAAGCGAGCACATTGTCGTACAGTCTCTCCGAAATCCAACCCCAGTTGACGCCATTTTAGTAGCTTTATCGCGCTAATATTGTGAATCAACACTCAGGACATGAAATTTTCTGAAATCTCTCTACTGAGAGCTCCTGTATGTGGCTTCTTCATGCCTCACACAAACTGGCTAATAACGTCACGGCCATAAAACATCTGTAACAATGTGATTTATCACCTGATATGCAGATGCTCCCCTCTGCCTGGTTGGTAATGCCCTTGCAAAGCATCCATTAGGAGCTGGTTTGAAAGATGCCATTAGATATGAAATTTATATATAAAATATTCACAGCGTCACAGACACGCTGCCAATGTGTCATCAGTGACAGTTTTAACAGATCAGTGTCGTAAAGATTGATAGGAGCCGTCTGTGCTTGTCTCAGTTTAAATTCAGTGAAATTTCATTCCAGTCTTTTTGGATGTGATGTCGGGTGTTTGCTGAATGAATAAATTAATCAGCAACTCTATCGATTTCATGTTAACTCTATGATTAAATGACCAAGCACACGTAATTAATAACATATCAAAAAGACAGCTGTTAGTCACAGAGATGTTACTGATTGTTTATGAGTCTGTAATCTAAATTATATTTGGCTATTAAAGAGATTAGACTGAATTCAGACAACAAGCCGAACGCTTCCAGCCATTCAAGCATTAAACAACGTGTCGGTGTGATGGTGACTTTTAATAGCTTAATTTTGGAAGCTATGATATCCACTGGCAGCCGAGATGAGCACGATCAGGCTGATTGTGATTGGATTGTCAAGGCAGGCTGAACACAATGGCGCTATAATGACGGCATTAATCAACAACTTGGAATAAAATCCTTATTGGTATGTTAAAGTGCCCGTTAATGCAAACCGTTGCTGTACTTAATTACTTATTACTGTTCACTCCATGCACATGTCATCAAATTGTTCATTAAATGTGCCGCCTGATCAAGAAACGGTGATGAAAAGGCAAGCAGAGTGCAGGATGACATCTGCCTCCATTAGCCTGCGAGCAATGGAAGTTCTCTTTATTTACCCCCCGCTTCATACTGCCACACATTCATCACACATTATACCACGGCTCTGAAAACCAGCGAGCAGCCTACTACTCTTAATGGAATACAGACAAGTCAAGCAAAATGCAAATTAATATGCCTCACCAGGGTGAAGACTTAATAGAAGCTTGTGATTGACCCACATTTAACGTAAACTCTCACAGGGTAAAATGTATCCCTGTGGCAGCGCTCAATTTTCCTCGCTGACAGCCACCATTCAAATCCCCTTTCCCAATCACACAGTTGCCGTGGAAACACCGGCAGCTGCCAGGCAGTCGTTTAAAAATTCCAAAATGAAGCGCCTGGATCTGTGGAAATTCCAGCGGGGGAATATCCTCAGCCAGAGACACACGGGTCCAAAGTGGGAGGATAACACACATCACCACATACTGTTAATTTGTTTTCCGTAGCACCTTGTTTTGTGAAATGCCGCATTAAACAATTATCTTGCGTGATCTGAAATGACACAAAGGAAAATTGAATGAGGAAACAGGGCTGAGCTGTGTACTTAGTGGTTTGTGTTTTATGGAGTCCTTTTATGCTCCAGACCGTCTTCCCTGTTTGTGCAGGCGCTACGCTGAGCTGCTGAGTTGGTTCATTCGAGGGTTTTTTTTTTATCACAGCGTCTAAACTGCTGTTGCGGGAGAACAGGGCAATTTAGTGGCCAGACATGTTAATTAGACCCTGTGTGCTATTCAAGCAGATAGGCGAAGTTTAAAGCCCCACTGTGTACAAACACTTATGACTCCATATTAAGGGGTAACAGTCTGTGTCTGTTAAAGAAGAAATTAATGTGTTGCTGAGAAAACAATCTCACCACAAGGTCCGTTTAGGAGCTGTTTTGGAGCTTTTGATCATATCACATTATCTTTATCAGCAGATGTTTGCACACTTCATGATCACTGTGGGGACAGTTTAAACTCAAATTGTATTGTTGTGTGTGGAGCAAAACGCAGCACATGGAGAAGACTTTGTATATCTTACAATAATTTAGGCATCCTAGTATGCTCACACACTGACTTTGTTACATGCACACTAATTCACTATTATTCAAAATATGAGAAAATTCAGAATGTGATACTGGTCATGTAAACAGGTACAAGTCTGTATGTTTTCAATTAGGCCTTTTTCCAAAAGTAGCATTTTCCGATTAAAAAATGCCAACAGTAGTCGGATTTTAGGAACATTCTTTAGATATGTATGCAGCACAGCGCTGCCAGGTGTACGATAATTACTGTATTTGTACGATAATTTGGCCCTCTGTACAATGTACGACCAATAATCCCCAAAAAGGCTAAATGTACGATAATTTGACCATTTCATTAATGTGTGGTGGTAATCAATATGCCGGAGTTTTTTTGTGAGCCCTGAAGGCATTTGTTCCCATGTGACATGTTTCCAGCCAATCACACTTTGCTTAGCGAGAGATACGGGTGACGTTTGTCTCTGAACAATGAGCACGATTGGCTGAATGGTCAGCTGTGCCCGCCCCACGAGACGCTAGGACCTGTCAGGAAGCCGAGCGAGAATAAACAGATTCAAAACAGAAGAAGAAAAAGAGGAAAAACAAAAGCAAGGAAACTAGAAAAAAGTAAACCAAAAGTAAACACTAGAGTGACTATATTTGCCTATAGCGCATCAGTAGGATTGTTATTTTGGTTATGACGGATGTACGATAATTTCCCTCAAAATACGATAATTTTGAGTCTCTGGTACGATAATCCTACATTTCCCACCTGGCAACGCTGATGCAGCACATTTTTTGGGGGTTGGATGATTCAGATGATTCAGCGTGAACGTGGGGTTGATTGTGGACATGACGTGCGGCAAAGGCCCAAGACAAGGACACAGGGCACCTGCTCCACCAGGTGAGTTAGTGGGCACCCCCGTCTGTTGTTTTTTTTTAAACCCAGTTCGTGACAAAGGGCCTCTTGCCTAGTTATGGTCAGCTTTGTGCGTTGCAGTACATGCATTGTGCACAAACCACTAATCTGCAAGGCTGCTGCAGAGATGCATGCCCAAAAGAAAAGCCCACATTTCCGATCGGAAGGAGAGACACATCTACTTTAAAACATTATGAAAGACTTGCATATAAACAGGTTTTTATTTATGTGCAAATATCGCAATGTCGACCTTTTCAAGAGGGTGGCTGAAGGAATGAAAGAGGAACGATGTGTTTGCAGAGTCCGATGGAAAACTTGTATGCACCACTGCATGTAAGCAGGAATATTTTTTGTTCAGTTTCATAAACCATGCAAGCAGCTTAGTAGGAATAGTGTCTTTTTCGGAATAAGGGCAAAAATGGAATAAAATTTTAATATTTTGTGCAACACTGCGATACTATATATTAAATACTAAATATTTCAAAATGCTGACATATTGACGTCATACTGTTACCCACGGCAACAACAAGCATGACTTTAGTAGTGTGGAATAAACTGTAGCATCATTAGGCCTGGGCGTCTCACTCTGAGTTACTTTTGATGTTCACAAACTAAAGAAATTAGAGATAATCTTAATTTTTACTGAATATATGAAGGCAAACTGTAAAACCAGATCACTTTCTATTGCAATTTTAAGTAGTTAAATTAATCATTTTGTTTTTACTAATTTGTCACATCATCAAGAATATTGTTATTTTAGGGCCATATCGCCCATCCCTAATAGTCAGTGTTTAAAATGTACACAGCAGAAGACTTACTCTGCATTACTAAACTCTAGAGAAGGTAGAGTAAAGCATCATTAATATGCAAGCTCATCCACCTCTTACTACAATAATTTCATCCTCTCCAAGCCCACATTTAAAATTGCCAGGTCCATTGTTGAAGTACGGCATGGGAAATCCACTGACCAGCTTTGGCTCTTCACACCTACAGCTTTGCCCTCCTGTAGCCCCGTATTACTCAGACTGCTACATGTCCTGAAGGCCAGCAAATGGCTTCAGTTAACTCCCCTGTATTGTGTGTAATAAAAGCAGAAGGTCACTCCTGAATCACAGCCAGCCTCTCTCTCAAATTTTTATCCTGCAGAGCCTGAAACTTTAATGAATGCCCCAGCCAGTCCATCACAGAGGGGTACAGCAGGGCTGCTTAGTGTCCCCAGACAACTTATATTACTGTCGCAGAGATTGTTACCAAGGACCCACAAGAGAAAGCTGCAGGAAAAATAAAGTAGCTGGAGAAAACACCAGTGTTAAAATCATTTTACACTGGTACAAATCCATTTGTGGGATGTAAGATTTGTGGGAAAGGCCACCGGTGTTGCTTTATACTCTGCCGTCTGCATGTTTCAAAGTCGTTGGCTTTGATTTGCCGCACAGCACAGCCACTGTTACCTCAGCGACTTTACGAAACTGAACAAGTTTACTTTTGCAAATCCATGTTGAGCAAGGCGCCAAATAAATCACACATTGAGCACCCTGGTTGTCTCACATCCACCTCACACCAAACCTCTAGAAAGACAAGTGTGTCACCACGACACAGCGAGGGAACGAGTCAGACGGATGCAAATTATTGCTTACACTGTTCTACTGAAGAAAAGCAAAGGCCGCACTAATTGCAGCTGCTCTTGACCTCAGAGACCACAGGTTGCCCAAACAGCAAGTTACCATCCAGATTTGGAACAGCCTTGGGCAGACAAATTAGGACAATGAATGGGTTTCCTCGCAGCTGGTGACTGGCTTCATAGCATTTTGATAAAAGGGCACCTCCTACAGAACAGGTCACTGTCTATTTTTAACCATTTCATATTAGGCCATAATTACCCGGGAACATTTCTGGCATACCGGGACACCTAATGTGAGTTAATTAAACATGTCTCTCACTTCACAGAAATTGGTCTCTTTTGCAGAGATTCTGCAAATAGTGCTTATGAAGAATGGAGGGTAAGTGTGAAAGTGCATGTCACAGGATTAGATCATCGTTAACAGTTCGTGCTGCAGCAGCCTTGCGCACAGTGAATGCTCTTACACTCCACATTGTGCCCTGTTGGGGAAATACAGACATTTCCAGACAGGACAGATGAGTGGTGTGTTTAAATCTCAGAGAAATGACCACCTCTCTCCTCCTCAGACGGGGGATCTGTGTGGCGGAGATAAGGATCATGGGTATTTATTACTCCCACAAGAGCCCTCTGACTGCACCTTTGGATTATGGGTCTCCTGGGAACATTGAACAAATATTTGAGAAGGGGCTCGGGTATTTGTTACTCTACACACTTCAGGAGATAAAACACACTCACAACCACTATGTATGATTGATCAATATACTTTCAAGCAAGATATAAATTTAGGAACACCGTTTATATCAATATAATATGCTGCTGCTCGCTTAGGCTTTCCATGTCGGTGCATGGAAGGGCAGGGAGGTATGCTCTCTCTGCCTTATGCTCCCACATAGGCGCGTGGAAGAGTCTTTCTGCATAGGCCCAAGGAAAGGCAGAGAGGCCCCAGAACAGAGTCATACCGCCAAATATAATACTGCAATATGTAAATAAAGTTTTCTTTGACGAAAGGGTTACTGAGTGAATTAGACCCCAGGTCCTTGTCTGCGGAGATCGCCATGTTGCACCGGCACATTTCTTCAGTAGCCCAGAAGAGACAAACCAAACAATGTCTCTAGATAGGGACATTGGCGCTTTTGAGTCAGACACTCAAGTTAGCAGGGCCTCCATGACTAATACACTTTTTTCATCAAACTGCTTTAGTCATTGTCGTTACTGTTTTAAATCACCATATCTGTTTGTTTTGGAGAGGAAGAGACCTCTGCTGATAGTTCAGCTTATGAGCACATATTTGCATATCCAGGGAAAGCAGGCTGTCTGCGGTGGGACAAACAGAGTAAGCGAAACACTGATTTGTAAAGTGAAACTGCTTTACATAGTGTTTCTCCCGATTTTAAATCACCTGGTCTGTTTGTTTTGGGGAGGAAGAGACCTCTACGCATGATTCGGCTCCTGGTAAAAACCTCCTAGAGAAGGAGAAGTTTCAGCGGGTTTCAATCTACAATCCTCCTAGATCCTGCTAGATGCCACTAAATCCTCTCTAAATCTAACACACTGAACTTTAGGACTTCATTCTTTTTGTCAATTAAGAGCTGTATTATCCCAATTTAGTCTTGGTTTTATTTTCCCATTGCATTAAGATGATTGACAGGTTTTGCTGTATTTGTCCTGTAGGACCCAAATGCTTCTCTGATGGCAGAGTGAACTGTACTCTTGAAGGAGAGATGGCACTTTTAAAAAGACATGCCTACTATTTCTGCCCATTTGTGCAAGGATTTCATTTGTTGTCTGTGAAATCCTTGAACATTCGCTTGTCAAAACATTTAATGCTGTTTAGGAAAGAGTGGCTTGGCTCTTCCTGGAACGGGACCGATTCAATATGCAAGACAAGCCGTGTTTTAGCATAAAAGGAATGAAACTTTAATGGCTGGTTTGAAAGCAGCCTCAGAGCTGCAGCGGCGAGCACCAGATAATTTGACTGCATGAGATAGTTCCATCATTAACTCGTAATGGCATTCAGGAGAGTTTGCAAAGTTTCTTTTTAATCATGTATGTAATTAATTTTTACCGCTCCCTTTTAATTATTGCTTTAATGTTGTGTTATGATTTAATGTGGATTAATATGAAGGAGAACACATTCTCCCAAGCATACACAGTCTGCCTTTAACGTCCGTCCTTTCAAAAACTGATGGACACTCAGGTGAAACACACTCAGAGGTGCAATCATAGCCACACTGTAACATCTGGCAACCACTCTCATGTGTCCTGGTTACCATAACAAATTCATCAAGGATGTACTCTGTCTGCCATAATGCATATTTGATCATACCAGAGGATCTAATCTAGTGGTTTCATTTCATCAATAATTAACTGTCTCAGCAAGGTATCTGTTTATATTTCCTGTATGGCAACAAGAGACTGTCTGTATTACTGAGGTTAACATGTGGAAGGACATTCTTTGTTGCTGCACAGCACTACTGTATGTAGTGCTGGGCGATATGAACAAAAATTCATAGTCGGAATTTACAGGCTGTTAAACAGTGTGGGAGAAGGACCATGAGGAGATTGCAACTTTGGAAAGACTTTGGAATAACTGCAAGTGGAATATATCAAAAGTACATTAAAACAGACCAGCTATAATATGACAGCAACACTGACAGATGGCAAGACGTGACCAGTTTTCCACCACCTCTTCTCTCTAGGAACAAGTCCTCCATCCCTTAGTCATGGCTCACAGAGGCAGACTGATTAAACTCCACTTCAGTGCCTGTTGTAATTATACACACAAGACCTCAATTTGTGTTTATTAGTGCTGTGGTATTTCAAAACCACATATTACAGCAAATTGAAATTGGTTGCAAAGGCTGAGGGTTTGGATGACGGCCATTTTGTTTTGGTCTGCATTCCATGACGTTGTCTTTTGCACTCGTGCCCATTCCCTCTCTGCTAAACATGGCTACATGGACTCTGTAACTTAAATTACTTTTTATAGCAGTCGTCTCTGCCTGTGAGTGAGAGTGGATAACGTGTAAGAGACAGGTATCACAGCCCAATGGGAGTCTGAAAGGCAGAGAGGAGAGCTTGTGACTGACCAATAAGAGGGCAGCGGGTCACCGCTCCATCACAGAGCCTTCAGACTGTGTTCGTTCCACCGGGTAGAGAACCACTGAATTTAAGCCATTTTAAAATTACAAGGTCAGAGATCCAACCACACCCATGTCTGTCATACAGTAGACACCACTTCACACACACACACACACACAGAGGGAAACCAGCATACAGATGATCTCCCACTCTTTTCCAAAACACAGATGTTTCTCAGCTTGACAGATTGGAGCAAATGATCCTTTTAACACATTTCTCTGTTATGTGCAGGTTGGATGTTAACTGGGTACAGTTAAACCAAACAGAAACATATGTATTTAAATGAGCCTTGACTAACAGCTCAAGAGATGCCTTTTCAGCAGCAGCTGAAAATTGCTTCATATCAGACAGATAAAGGAATATGCTGCGTATTTTAGACATGAAACAATATCCAGAGGCAACATTTAATAGTGTATTTTCTCCGTTAATTTCTTGTAGAAACACAGTCGACATGAAATCATCCTTGTGGCCTCAGTTTATAGAAGCACAGTCACAGTGAGTCAAGATACTCATGTTTCCAAACTCGATCCTCCCTGCAGTGTTTCATTACTGTAAGGAATAACTGTTAATGGGGACGTAAATAGACACTGAACGTCTGCACAGCCACAGTTTTAATCAACTTGGACATATGACTAATAAAAAAGGTCTAAAATATAACAGCACTCTGTGCCCGTGGTTAGTCATTATCATATGACTGTACACTCATACAGTCATTGTTCACTGTACACATTACAATAATAAGTTCAACTGTACCAGTTGAAACAACAAACGACTTTCCTGGTCCTCAAATTATGTTGTTGTCCAGTGGTGTTTCAAACTGACACTGTCCAGTGAGTTATTAACTGACATCACCCAATGGCGTATCACACCACTGCAAAAGGACACCCGATTTTCAGCAGTGTTTGATGCAGAAATAAACGACCAAGCGGTGCCATTTGGCAACTTCAGAATGAGACCCGGTGGTGCAAAACTTCAGAGGCATGTCAAATAACCTTTTAAGCACTGGGGAGGGACTTATGTTTATTATTCTGGCTTAGGGGAGGGATATACAGCTTTAAATGGTTGGATTATGTACTTAATTATGTTTTCTGCTTCTCCTTTTCAGAATGAAATGTTAATTTATGCTTCTCATTGTAGGTCTGTTCATGATTTATTGTTGACTCTGTTTTGTACATATTTTTTCAACAATATTTTTAAATGTTCGAATTTTTTCAAGAAAAAAATCACAACCTGCAAGCGGGTTTCAAAGGGATGTTGTCTTTAAAAATTGCCAAAACTACACATTCATCATAGCCAGAAATTGTAAAAAGAAAAGAATAATGTCCTTGAACATATCATGTGCAATGAATGCTTCCGTCAGGAAAAAAATCTAAATCTAAACTAAATCTAATCCTAAAAAAATTATCATAATTCATTAAAATCAATTTATTCTACATGTCTCATTTAATTTTCACTAATAAATTGTTTTTACTGACAAGATCCTGTAAAAATCATGAAATACTGTACTCCTTTTTTTTTTTTTTTTTTTTTAGATCTGATAGATCTAAAAAAAGGAAATCATCTAATGAAGCACTGACTGTGATTATTTATGATGTATGGAGGGTGATGCATTTTCCTCCAGGCTCAATGAAGAATATTTACAGCCTCAAGGAAGGTCAAGATAAACAAAAAACAGACAAAAAAACAAAGTCACACCTCAGCTACCCTTCCTCCTCTGATAAGTAAAGTACAGTCCCTAATCTGACACCAGATATCTACACCAGATATCTACTGAGACGCAACTGGTAATAATTACAGTATTTTTTTTACGATAAGCTGAAAGTTGGCAGTTTGTGTGTGTGTGTGTGTGTGTGTGTGTGTGTGTGTGTGTGTGTGTGTGTGTGTGTGTGTGTGTGTGTGTGTAGCAACACTGCAAACAGTAAAACACGAGCTTGGCAGTTAGATGCAATTAAGATATAAATAGCAAAACAAGTTGACACATGGGCCTCAAGCCTCTGCTTCTGACTGAAATATCATCTGAAGCTTAACTGAACATGTAATGCTTGTAAAAAACAAAAACAAAAAAGTGAATGTGAGACAGAAGCCATGTTGATTTCTCCCATGAAGCCAATATCAGAGGGAAACTGTAATGTGAATGCTCAGTGTGCAAGTCAACAGTCATGTTTACATCCCTATAAAGCCAATATGCAATATCACCCTGCACTAACTTGAGAGCAGGAGCCAACAGGAGACAGCAGGAGCAGCCGGGGGAAATATGTTGCACAAACAATGCAGCTCATAACACTCAAGTCATTACTCAAGCTCGTGTTCATTCATCACTATGGAAGTCAACAGGGCGCCATATTGTGCATGCCAATTTGCCACGGGAGTTCAGCAAACAACAAATGACAGCGGATATAGTGCAGACACAAAGATGGCCGCAGCATAAAGGCAGAGATTAGCAGCCAACACACACAGATAACTCCACATTACATTCAGTGGCTCAATAAAATAAGCAGAGAAACATCAAGACACTCAACAAGCAGCTAACATGCTAATGCTTACATTGTTGCTGTGCAGACTTCACCTCAGCACAGAGGAAACTCCAGGTCCGAGCTGTTCACAGTAAACTCCAACTTCTGCCCAGAGTTAGTCACTTACAACTGATATGACTGAAATAAGAACTTAAACGAGTGAGAATAACAGAGAGAACTACCTCTTCAGAGCAGACATTTTCACTTCATGATGGCAGGAAAAGCACAGGTGTCACTAATTAGTTTGGGTGACTGTTAGTTACTAATGCAGCAGGAGGTGGTGCAGTTAAAGGAGACATGTCAAATAATGTTTTGAGCACTGGGATGGGGCTTATGTTTTTTTTTATTTTGGTTCAGTCGTGTGGCATCCAACTTTAAATGTGTGTGTGTGTTTTGTTTTGTTTTTTTAACATGACTTTTTGGCATTTATTGGAAAGGACAGTGGTAGCATGAAGGGGAGAAAGAAAGGACCTAAAATGCACCTGCTTTACAATGTGAGCTCCTTGGTGCTTTCCTTAATTTAATTTAATTTAATTTAATTTTTTTTATTTTTTTTTATTTAGTTCTATTTTATTTTATTTTTTATTTATTCTATTTTACTTAATTTACTGCAGATTTTTAGAGTAAACATGCAGGTTTGGAAAGCATGTTTCCTTTAAAGATTCCCTAAATTATTATTTTTTATTTATCATACCCAGAAACTGTTAAAAGAAATTAAAATAAATAAATAGAAATAAAAAATATTGGATTTTCACATTTTCAGACGGTCCTTGGACACAAGGTTTGAGAATCTAATAACTCATTTATGGTGGAGAGAGGCTCAAGGAAAAATATTTGTAGTTTTGGGGAGGGTAAAAAAAGAAAGAAAAAAAGAAGAAGACATTCCCCATTAACCACCCTCCTCTGATAAGTAAAGAACAGTCCCTAATCGCGGCCAGGTTCCAGTAAGTGTTTCTCATAGTTAGCAACTATGCACATTAACAGCGCAGTGGTCCTGGTTCATTTTAATGCAGTGCAGCCATAATTAACATTATTAATTACAGCAGTGTTTTTCCTGCTACCTCAAATATGTCTGCCTAATAAAAAGTCAACTGGCTTTGCCCGGGGGCTACGTCTGCAAAATGAGATGAAGGCCAAGAGCAAGTTAATAAACAAGCGTATTATTTATCAGTAAATATACTAGTTTGTGTTTTCAATTTTTCAGTGTTTGCTGTTTCCATTTGAACTTTTTTTTTTCTAAATATGCTCTATTTGGACAGTTTTTATGCACTCTGACACCATATTTACATTCAAAGTACAAATAGAAAATCCCAGCATGACTTTATTTTTATATGAATTAGAAAATGGCGGCAAGCTACCCGCCACTTTAAATGTATAATAATAACACTGGATGGCAAAATGGCGCCTGGTCATTCCAGCAGAGTTGCTCGCCTGGCTCAGACGCCAAAAAGAGTTTGTAGCTTCCAGGTTTACTGCTGCAAAGTTTCCACCTTCTCATAGACTTAACATTGAGATGATGTCACTGATTTTTAAATTGCTTTTCTCAGGTCAGAGAAGGTGTCCTTTCAGTAGCTCTTCAGATGTGTCTTTTGCAATGGTGGTCAATGGGGAAAATGTTTTAGGGGCCACAGGGGATTTTTTCGCTGCAATACCGTGAGTAGCCACTGGAAAATATTGGAAGCAAGGCTGAGTTGCTTTCTGCTGACATACAAGAGTGACATCCAACATACATTCAAAAATAAAGGCAACTCTTACTTTAACTTACGCTATTTATCTTCTGCCTTGACTCAGCATATTAATATGAGTGAAAGACAAGCCATCCAGTGCCACATGACATGATATTCAAGCTTGAAATTAAACTATATCACTGAAATAAGATATCTGTAAACTGGGAAATGTAACTTTTCCCTTAACAAAAGGACTGATGTCATCAGACTTTATTGATTTTAGTCTTTTACACAGGAAACAGTTCTTGAGATGGCAGATTCAGTCGTCTTTAACAATAAACAGAAGATAGTTTTTGTTCCGTAAAATGTATAGACATAAAAACAAAACTTGACATCACCTGTCACTGCACAGTTTATGCTTTATCTTCTTAAATATAACTGTGAGAAAAAAAACAACAACTTCATATTTCTGATCACAGTGATGATTTAAATCAAGTTCATCCAGCTCCTTCTCCTCCAGCTCCCCCTCAGGTTTGAATCCTGCTGTGAAGACGCTGCGGCTGAGGTCATTCATGTTTCCAGTCACCACGGCAACAGTCACACTGACGTGTCATCATACGCTGAGCAGTGTGCTCAGCTCTGGATCGCCTAACCCTATACCAGAGTGTGTTTATACATGCGCTAACAAGGTTAGTAGTTCAAACAGTATGCATCAACAAACACGTCTCCCCAGTGACCCTCTCTTCGTGGCTTCAGTCAAATTGAACAAATCAAGATGATGTTTTTTTTCCCATCTACCCAATCTCCCTCCCTCTGTCTCCATCTCTCCATCTCCTCCCTTAACTTACCCTTCAACCTCTCACCGGCACAGAAGCTTATCTTTTATGAAAAACACATGCATTCCTTGTAATAAAATTATAACACCATTTTGTTTGACAGTTTTGTTTACACGGAGGAGGGACGATGACACGTCACAAGGCCATAACCTGATTCATTATATATGAGGAGACAGAGGACAAGGGTAGGAAGAGGGGAGTCACAACCACTTCCCTTTATACTTCCCTTGATGTAAGTACTAGCATACTTTTTGGTGTGTGCATTTTTCCTTAGATCTATTATTCATTGTTGAATTTTGGATTTAAAATATTGCAACTCCTGGTACAAAAAATGGAGGAAGAACTCTGCTGCATGGTAATTTGTCGGCATTACGGGAAAGCACAACTCTGATTTGTTCAATTTCTTCTCAAATCAGATCAGCAGACCAGATGACAATTTTACAGACTTAGAATACACAGTGTGGCTCTGCGGACTATCAGCTTATGGAGCTGCTTTATATCTGCCTGTTTGTTGGATTGATCATGAAACGGCGACAGAGAAGACACTCAATCACGGTCTGCTTCATCCCTCCAGCCAGCAATCAATATTTGTGTTTGCAATAGGGTCTGTTGAGTTGGTTTAAAACTTCATGACAATTAATTCTGGGGGAAATTTTGAGCACTTAATTTGCCACATTCTGGTGATTTTTTTTGCCCCAATTTGTTCCTTGTCGGCATAATTTGTGGTTTAAATGTCTTTAATTACGTCAAAAATCTACTTATGGCACTGTTTTATATCTGCCTGTTTGTTAGATTGATCATGAAACAGCGACAGAGAAGACACTCAATCATGGTCTGCTTTATCCCTCCAGCCAGCAATCAATACTTGTGTTTACAACAGGGTTTGTTGAGTTGGTTTAAAGTTATTCAGTCCTTTGGAAAGACAAGAATTCTAGTTACTGCTCAAAGTTTAAAAAACAAAACAAAACTATGTCTGTATTTGACTCTCCTGATCTAATGCTTTGTCTGGTTTCTTGCAAGGGCATTTTGGGGGGTCTTCCACCAGGAGATTTTGAGTATCAAACACTTAATTTTTCACATTCTGGTGTTTTTTTTCTGCATCAATTTAAGGTTTAAATGTCTTTAATTATGTCAAAATAAAAGTTCTCTGCGACTGTCATGTCATGTTTTTATTGGGAGGAGACAAATGAAGCTCTCGCGAAAGTTCAGTCAGGAAGACTTTTCATGCTCAGGCTCTAGGTTTCACTCCTGGCATACTCCGTACTCTGTGTAAGGTACCTGGGATGCATTGCTTGTTGAAGATCTGGGACACCGTGTCTCTACGATAGTTCTTTGTCACTGCCGTCGTGCATGCACTCCACCTCCCTATCACCACCTAGTCTTTACAGATTCATCAGCCTCATACGCCTCATCAGCCTCAGAGTCAGCAGCCACCACCACCACTGGTGTCTGGACTCTATGGGAGATTTATCCTGCTGCCATTCAGATGTCACTTGATCACAAAATATCTCCCACTGGTGTCCAAGTGCCAAAGACTTCTATAATCTTATTATTATTATATTATCTTTTCTTCATTCTTCTGTCTTTCTACATTCTACATTTTGAGGGGAATCTGAAATCTGGTTTCCCGTATTTAATAAGTATTTAACATTGAATTCTACTATGAGTCACCTGGCGTGGTCACACTTGACGTCAGGAAGCAGCAGATGACAATATATGGTTACTATGTGTGAATCTTTCACAGAAAATCAGCAGCCAAGCTGAAAGCCTCTGTGGTTGCCGCAGTAATTGATCTGCATCATAAGTCATTGTAAAGACAGTACTGGGTGAACTTACTGACCCAAATGTGCAGCTTGACCGAGATTAGCACAATTGGATCTCTGATTCCTAATAGCAGCGGTGCACTGTACTGCAGTTAAGTGGAAAAATATACGAAAAAGCCTCCCAGTGTGAGATAATTACTATGTTTCTTGTGGAAGACGCAACGTTTACCAAAAATCACGATCAGGGTCACTTGGAGGTGCTTCGCCATTTCCTGTAATTCAAGTACAGAAAAGCTTAGAAAACCAGCCGAGAGTAAAAAACCTCTTACTCCTGAGCAGAGGTGACCTTCAAGAGCTTAACTGACCACTTCGTCACCTGCGTCGTGACTTCAAAGAAACCAGAGAGCACATTCGGAAATCACTTAGTGTGATCAATACAGGATTGTGTTGCTCTAAGAAGGGGAGCAATAGGGTATAAGCACACAGCAGACCTTAAGATAACAAAGCAAGCTGCTATCAGTGACCAAAAAATAACTGCATTATCCCTTATATTGAAGACCTTTAACAGCTTCTTGCTTTACAGGTGAATCCCATGACCAATTTCTACTTAATCTGTGAATTAATCTAGTCAAATATTACCTGATTTGATCACCTAATAGGAAGTGATAGGACAGATTGCTTTGTTTTCTTGTTGATCACTCTTAAGCTTTTCCCTGTGCAGTCTGAACACATGCAAAGACAACCATGTGTGTTTGCTGCCATCTAGTGCACAGATTTAAATATGGCAGTCCTTTGAATCAATTTTCCCATTCACAGCCACATGTTTGTGCACAGTATTTGTCTTAGTATGGACACATACACTGATCAGCCACAACATTAAAACCTCTGACAGGTGAAGTGAATGACAATGATCATCTTGTTACAATGTAGTGTTCTGCTGGGAAATCTTGGTCCTGGCATTCCTGCGGTGTTGGTCTGCAAACACTGGTGCAGACAAAGTGCTTTCCTTCATGGCAATGGCCCTCTCCGATGGCAGTGCCCACCCAGCAGGACAATGTGCTATGCCACACCACAAAAACTGCTCACTAATGGTCTGAGCAGTGTGGCCAAGTGCTCAACAACTTCCCCAGATCCCAATCTGATCTAACATCTGTGGGGCATGCTGGTACCCCAGGTGGACCTGTGTCCATGCCACGACAGGTCAGGGCCAAGTCCAATCCAGGGTGGACCCTGACCTGTCGAGGCATGGACACAAGACCTCTAAGGTTCTGTTTTGGTGCCTGGCACCTGTTGGTGGATCCTTTGTCTCCAGTGGGTTGCAAGTTTAAGCACCGGCATGTCCCATGGATGCTTGATTGAATTGGGATCTGGGGAATTCGGGGGCTAGGTCGATGCCTTGAGCACTTGGTCATTTTGCTTGGACAATTCCAGCAAGACAGTGTACAATGGCACACTGTAAAAACTGCTCTGGGATGGTCTGAACAAAGTGACCAAGTGCTCAAGGCACTGACCTAGCCTCCGAGTTCCACAGATCCCAATCCACTCAAGCATTTGGACATGTTGGTGCTCCGCCTTGCAACCCATAGGACTCAAAGCACCAACAGGTACCAGACACCACAGGGCAATCCCAGACATCCACTGTGAATAGAACTTGGATTTACCTGTTGAAGCATGGACACAGGAGCTCTGGGGTACCAGCAAGTCCTAGGGATGCTCCATCAAATTGGGATCTGGGGATTTTGAAGGCCAGGCCAGCGCCTTGGGCAATTCCTGAGCAGTTTTTGTGGTGAGGGGGCCACTGCCATTGGGGGGAAAGGTGTTGCCATGAGGGGATGTTGGTCTGTAATGGTGTTTGGGTGGGTGGAGCATGTGAAGTGGTTTCAAGTAGGCCCAAGCTTTCCCAGCAGAACACTGCATTTCAACGATGATCAATGCAATTCACTTTACCTGTCATGTTTTTATTGTTGTTTCTGATTGGTATATGTACCATTAAATATGTCAGTACTCTCTGTTCCTTATATTCACAGTGCAGAAATATAACCTTTTCTTTCATCTAAACAGAATAAAATCTTTATATTTTGAACTCTGTATAAGACTTTAAAAGATGCTTTAAGACGAATACATTTTCCACTTTTATTTTCCATTGCACAGTAATCTCTATCTACAGAATTTCTAAATTTTTGTGGCAGCAGATAAAGTCATAAACATCCATGTGAAAGTTGCATAAAACTGTACAAGAAAATTGGCTACAATGAGAAAAATACTGCAACCCACTGATAACTGTTGAATCCAGGACAGAAGATGGCATATGGCAGATAGACAGGACTCCCTCATGTTGCTTGAGTGTGTGGATCGTATCGGGTAAGAATACTGCATACTGTGGTGAATGGACGAGAAACAAGTCAATCAAAGATGAGAAAACAAATGTAACATTGAAAATAATATGAAAAAAAAACAGAAACACACAAATAACGATTGGGTTGGAGGGAAAGACATTGAACAGGTTTTCAGGGATGACCTCTAGCTAAAACTATTTTTTCCTGAAGTGTTTTTTTTCCTCTTCTTCACCTTAGGGGGGGTTAAAGACAGAGCTACCTACCAACATCCACACTACAATGCTTACTAAACACAGAGAAGGCCATATCTGTAGCTGTGGAACCAGGAGAGTCAGTGGAAGACTCGCTGGAGGAAGAGAGAAATGCAAAAACTGAAGTGAAGGAGAGTCGAAGCTTGTGCGCAAAGACAAAACATGCGCCTTTTAAATTAAACCCGAAACTCAGAGGTCATCCTCTAATGCTCGTTATCCTATTATCTTAGTTTAACTGTAACTGGTGGCTTTAGTTTAACAGACACTCAACTGGACACAGACTGCCGACTGGTGAGACATCAACATCAATTATTAAACAAAAATCTTAAATCATATCACTTAATTTACATGTGCACACCTTGACACACACACACACTCACACACACCCAAACACACACACCACACACACACAGATGAATACCATGAATACTGTTGTGTGTCTGAGCTGTAGAGGAATGGTTCAGGAATTTATCTTACAGAAACAGCCTTATCAACTATCAGTTAGCCCAGTGGTTCCCAACTGGTGGGTCATGGTCCAAAAGTGGGTAATGTGTCGATTCTAAATGGGCCGTAAGTGTCTTGCAAACATTTCTGGTTTGTAAAAAAAAACCTACTTTATTTTTAAGTACCGTGAATTTCCGTCACAGAGCTTTAATTTTAGTGTGCCATTTCATGCTGTAGAGTGAGTGACTAAAGGACAGCCACTTAAAAGAGAGTGAAAACTAGCATGAAGACATGGCCGAATTCAAGTATGATGCTAATGTGTTAAACTGTGTGGACCTTGAACTAATGAGGAGAAATCTGGACCCCAGGGTTGAACCAGTTGGGAACCACTAAATTAGGCTGCTTCGCACGTTAGTCCAAATGTTACACTTTATGACATATTATGAAACAATAGCACAGTGGCGGATCTTTCTATACGCGACATAGGCAGCTCCCCCCCTCCCCCAACATTCAATTGAGTATATTGTGTGTGGATAGCATAAGATTCAGAGAAAATGAAAAGACAAAAGCAATCCGATGACCAAATTTGCAAATTTAACGTATTCTATTATTGTTACTTATCATTATTGTTTGTTAGCTAAGATATTTTTGTGTTAATTTCTCATTATCTCTTTTTTTCATCAATAATAAATACACAGATATAAATTATAATCTTAATTTGGAGGGGTGGCACCAGGGGAACCTGCCTAGGGCGCCGAATGTTCTAGGTCCACCACTGCAATACTATTAGAAATAGCTCCATTGCAACTTGCCCCATTTCTTGAACCTTGAACAGTGATGAAGGTGATAATATTCCCTAAATGGACCTGATCCGGGGTCTGCACTCCATTAGTGAAGTTATACTCTATTACACATACTACCGCATCCGGTCTGCTGGAGTGGCGAGCGAAAATGACAATGCAATGGAAAAGCTAAAGCAACTCTTTGGCGTCAGAAAAAATATGGCCTCTCTCCTCTTCTGTTGCTCGAGCAACCTCGACATTTTTACTTTCCAGTTGGTCTTAGATTGTCAAACTATTTACTTATATACAAATAAAGGTTAAAAGCCTGGTAGACAGAGAGATACACCACATTTGAGCTTCACCGCAAATATGGAATATAGAAACGAGAGAACAATGAGGGTGAACGTTTCTGACACCAAACACGACCGTCTCTTGCACCTCAATAAATAAATATCAACAAAGAAGTCACACAGACGACGTTCTCATACAGACAACTGTCAGAGAAACCTGAAATATGTTTTTAAATGTATGCCTTTAAAGGATTACACATCCGTATTTCTATTATCCTGCATATATGAATACACACAAATAGGGATTCTACTCATGTGCATGTGATCTTCATATTGATGTGTACTCCACCAAATCTGGCTAGACTGGTGGTGTATTTAACACTGATCTCATCAGCATTTGTACAGTCACACTCACAGACTGAGCCAAACCGTGGAAGCGTATGACATTAGAGGGTGAGGGAGGCAGTTTACATCACATCAGATAGGTCAAGAGATGAAATCCTCAGGTGAATGATAAACATGTGGTTCATACACACTTGCTTTGAGATTTCAGCGTCGATGAATCTGATGTCGCCACGTCAGTGAGTACTAAATGATATATGCCTTTTGTATCCTTGCCCTCCTTTTTTTTTTTTTTAGATTCCAGCCCTTTTCATAAGGAGAAATTAATTTGAGTTGTTAGATAAAAGCCACAAAACGTATTTTTTCAACAAATCAAATATCATCCACTTTCACAACAATAGAAAAATAAGAGATTTTCCAATAATACAGACAGAGCAAAAAACCCAACGAATAACAAAGAGAGGAATGGCAAGAAAATAGAAATTAACACACGCACACGCACACACGTTGTTGGTAACGATATGAAAGTCTGTAAGATACAGAGGAGAGTCTAGAGGTTGAGCGAGATGACGAAATATCCAGTGTACATCAGAATAAGTTGCTTTAATCCCCGTTGACTCTCTGCATAGAGGAGGCGTCACTGTCGCACCACTTCCTGTGGCTCTCCAACGCCGCCTTCTTCAGCCTTCTCCTCGATGAGTTATCCCTTTCTTTTGTACTTGTCACTCAGAAGTGGATACAGCGTTGCACATTTATTAGATTTATGTATATATAATGATGTATTTAGATTCTTTTTCCTTCTTTTTACATTTTAAGAATTTTTTTAATAGTCTGTTTCTTCATTAGGTATTTGTCTTTTTTTCAGCTATGTTCGTCGGTTTGAATACCGGCCCCAACGGGCTCAGAGTGGAGACAACAGTGACGGACATTTTGGCAAATGAGAATGAAGAATCTCCAGGTGCGTTGGCCAATCGGCGACCTCGGAGGAGAAGTCGAACAGAGATAAAACAAAGAGACAAAAACATAAAAAAAAAAAAGGACACCATTTATTTGCTCCCTCTGAGGCGGTCCTTCTCCCCTGTCTACCCCTCAGTTCCACCCTAAGACTGAGGTAAGAACAGTATTCAACATTGTGCTAGGGAAGAATTCCCAAGTGTCCCAGTGAAGAAGGCTTGGAGGGATGGATGGATGGACAGACGGATGGGTGGGTGGGGAAGGTCACGGTGAGTCCAAATGATCCAATGGAAGGTGACAGTCGTGTCCGTGGAGCTCTGCTCCTCCCCCGTCACCGATCAGAACTGGTACCACTTTTTGTCTTTGCACTTCAGCATCATCTGGAAACAGAGGAAACGACGGAGTGAGAATATGGTAGTCATCTCACCCTGCCCTCCATCTGTTTGACCTTCTGCCCTCAGGCAGACGTTACTGGACAATTAAAACACGCACCAGCAGACTGTTGAACAGTTTTTATCCCAAAGCTGTTACTACACTGAACGCTGCACTGAAATCACAGTCAGAAATATCTAATATTTTACTTACAGTGTGTGCAATAATCTTAACTTACTGTATGTTCACAGCATATGTTGGCACTACTTGTGTGTGCCTATGTGTGTGTGTGCAGTGTGTGTGTGTGTGTACTTACTTTTATAATGGCTTCCATTTTATTCTGTTCATTTAACTTTGTTGTATTTATTTACAATGACAATAAAAGGTGTTGAATTGAACTGAACTGAACCGAAAGTGTTTCGCCCTGGTCCTGCCCTGATGTGCTGTGATTGGCTAGTACAAACCCCGACCATGACCTCTTTGCCCTAACATTAACCGCCTCCACAAACCAATTATAAACCTATATCACTCACTTGAGAGTCATTCCCTGCATCTTTGTCAAGTCAATCCACCACTAGCGGCCTCCCTGCTTTACTTTATTCCACTGAGAGAAGAACATGAGCACAGATCATGACCAGAACTTGACTCATGAAACAGAACTCATAAACAAAATGATTGTATGAATTGCAACACTACTTGAGTTGTACACCGTCACACTTGTCCATGTGTGAAAGGCATCTTGTACATTGGCCGTACAATTAGACGCCTGAGGGATCGCTCTGCTGAGCATAAATATGCCATTAGTATGAGACACTTCAGTAAACTTCATAAAACTAATGATTCCTTATTGTGCATAGAGGGCATTGGACACAATAAACCTTTGGTCAGGTGGGGGTGCAGAATAAAGAGGCTCAATCAGAGGGAAGCTTTCTGGATCCATCAGCTGGATGCTTTAAAGTATCCTGGTCTTAATGATGATCTATCTATCTATCTATCTATCTATCTATCTATCTATCTATCTATCTATCTATCTACCTACCAACCTACCAGCCAGCCTGCCTGCCTACATACCAATCTATCTATCTGGCTTTTTTTCAGGCAGACAAATCAGGAGAATATTCACTTTGTTCAAGACCGCTGATATGATCTTGTACTCGGGTGATACCAGGTTTTAAGCTAGTAGATAAGTAAGGAGCAAACATGTCATTTGTACTTTATATAGTGTCGTATCATCAAATGTATGTTTACAACCCTTCAATACGAGGCTGAGGGATGCGGGCAAGAGATGACCACACCCACTTAGATGACCAGAAATGTATACTATTTCATAGCGTAAGTACAGCCCGTAATAGTTTATCTTTTGTTCTAGAGAATCTGCATCTGACCTCTGCATGGCGACAAGCATGTAGCACTAGCCAATCACAGCACAGTGAGGTGGCAGTAGGCGAAAACACTCCCTTTGCTGGATATATTTTAGCATCTAGCTGAGAACATGGTACAAAATATGAGAAATACCTTCCCAACTGGTGAGTTACACGATCCATGAATCCCAAGATTACTTCAGCATTTAAAAGACCCTCATTTACTCATTGACTCTTAAGTTTATGTAACATAAAATGATGACATTTTTGTACTAATTTTGGTGAAATGGTTAAATTATACATATTCATATATTTTAGAATCCATGTCTTATCTTATTTCTATAGACTGCCTGTGTCTGACATCAGAATCCATGTCCACAGTACTGTGAGCGTTCCACAGGCACATACTGCCCTCCAGTGGGGAAACAGTGGAAGTGAGTCATGTTTCTGAGGACTACTGCCTGCCAAGCTACTGTGTTTTGTAGTAAACCAGAAGCGCCCCCTGCTGACTAATGCATAATGCTAGAAAAGACAAAGAGAAATAGGAAGGGGGTCGTAATAAGTTTTTGACTGTGTTATGTAATGGGAATACAAAAAGAATATATAGAAATAGGACATTAAGTTGGTAGTGGACTGTACGAGATGTAATGTTGTCAGGACTTGGCCTGTCGTTTTGATTTCTTTTTTGTATTCTCAATAAACCTCGTTCAACTTTTCCCTGCCTCGTGTGAAAACTGTGCTCCAGAAAAGGATGAAAAACATGAGTCAAAACCAAACACCTCACAAACTTAATGGCCTGGAAACATTAGTATGTTGAGGCCTGTTCCTCAGCAAACTATTTATTTCAGCTGAGACTTTTTTTTTCACTCTGTTTGGTTCTCTACACAAGTATATTTGTTTATACAGGCACAAGCAGCTGTGGCGTCCTTGCTGTGACCTTATAAGGGGTTCATCGCTCTCAGTTTCAGGCTTTTTCTGTTACCTCATGGGCGTGTTTGGAAAAGGAATCCGCGCTGGCCATCATGGCAGCTGTCCTCTCCTCCAGCTCGCCCAGTTTCTGGCCTCTTTCATCCAGTGCTATCCGGGCGCGTGCCAGATCTCCGACCACACCAGAGGCTGCCCCCTTCATGCCCTCGATGCCACCGGGGCCTGGGATGTGCTGGGCCAGACTTCGGGATGCCTTTCCAGCTGATACCTCGCCGACTGAGTAAAGAGACGAAAGGGAGGAGTAAAAACAGGGTGAGATATCTGAGTGAGAGGTTGCATCAGCAAACCACTGTTTATCTGGGCGTGTGTAGGGTTGGCATACATAGCTCCTCTCTGTCCAGTGACTGTGCTCCTCCCCCAAAGAGGCCTTTGAAGAACCCTCTGTTGGGAGCCTCTGGTGTTTCCACTGGTGTGAAAAGTTCACCCAGCATCTCCTGCAACATCAAAACACACATCATCCTGCTACACACACTTTAACTGCCTCTGTCTATGTATACAGTGTTGTGTTATCCAGCACAGTACACACACTCATAGTACACTACACACACAGTCAATTTAGCATTTAACATTTACATATAATAATACAGTACCATTCAAACCTTGTATGCATGTTCCCAGGTTATAAAGTGTACAGTGTACTGCATATGGAATATGAACTGACCTGTAGGTTTTCACAGGTGTCCTGGCTGTAAGTGATCCTCTGGATCTCAGTGGGGGAGCACAGATACATGGCCTGACCCAGGTTGGTGAAGCAGAACGTCCTTGCTATCCGCATGTCTGTCAAAGGCAGGTAGTTTACATCCATGAGCGGTCTCAGTCCGGGCACACTAGACAGAGGGACACAGAAATGAAATGCCTTTAATATTGTAGTCTGGGTGAGAACCTAAGCAGATCACTGACAAAACATTTCAAGTTTCATCACTGTCATCACAACTTTTCAAAGTCTAACGTCACATATTTCAATCATCTGAAACCCTGATGATAATGTTCCTGCACTCTGTCCATTTCGAACAAACACACAGACCCACACACACAGACAGGCAGACAGCTGGGCACCCTATCTTTATCAGACACCCATATGGACGGCTGTTCTGTCTCGCTCCTCTAGGGAAGTGAAGATTAATGAGGATGAGCGACAGATTAACACACCCCTTCTCACTTACACCCCTCCACACACTGCATGAAAATGAACCTGGTATGTCTGCATAAACTGTTTGGTTAAATATGGGACGACAGTTGAGGTCAGGGTGAGGAGAGGATAGGATAGGATAGGATAGGATAGGATAGAGGTGTAAGGCTGTGTGTGGGTGTTTGTTGTGGCTGCCCATGAGGACAGAAGTCTGTCACTTTGAATGACAAGTTGAGCAAAAAGAAAAGTTTAATTGAGGACATAATAAGATGTGTCCGTCTGCGTCAGTGGTGGTGACTGTATTTACTTCTGCCTTTTACAAGTTCAGACAGTCTGTTGCCCCGATAATACTGTTAAATTACACTGAAACTTTAACAACAACAGTTGTTTTACACTGGTAGAATATTGGGAATTGTGAATACATCACCTGCTGTGTGGAGGTTTGGTGAAATACACACCAGTCACAAATCCAAATTTTATGCTACAGGAGAGAGCTGTAAAAACTGCAAACAGAGCTGTTTATCATGAACTAACCAACAAATTATTTACAGTAGTTTGAAAAAGGTTCATGAAAATGTGTCGTGGACTTTTAAAATTTATATACATACATACAAATAAGGGCTGGACAATTTGGGGAAAATCAAATATCACAATATTCTCGACCAAATACCTTAATATTGATATTGCAAAGATATTGTAGAACAGTCTGGTAACCGCAGAAATTACATCATTTTACTGTAATTCAGCCTTTAAAACCAGGAAAGACAGCTTTTACGATATATAAACCTAATTTAATCTAATGCTAGTCTTGTCTAATATCACAATACAGATATAATATTGATGCAACGATCAGCACTAATAAGAATAAGGTGATAACAAATTTAAAATGAGGTGTGAACACTAGTGTGTATATGGTTTGGTTTATATAATACACATACATTTCCAGTGTATAAATCTAAAGCAGGGGTGCCACACATACTGCCCAGGGGCACACCTAATGTTGATGCACATTTGAAGGCTGAGAGGTTTCAGGAGAGATTTAATTAATATGAACACTTTCTGTTGCCATATTTAAAGATATTGATCATTGTGTAAAATATTGTCAAACAGAAGCTTCAGTACAAAAGACTCTGCATCAGACTTGTAACTTAAAACAATATGAACAGCTTGGATGCAGTGATTTTTTTTTCCTAATGCACTGTGGAGCTTCTCAGGTGTCAAGCATATACACTGAAAATTGATTTTAACAACTTTATTGTATTTTAGGTGCTCATGTTACAGCTGTATTAAGAAAACACAAGTGTCAGACTGGGACTGGGTCTGTTGGCAGCTGTAAAACGTATTTGAACATAATGGAAAGTGAAGGCTGCGGTCATCTCAGATTCATATTAATTCAAATTGATTCCAGCAAAAAGTTTCAGTGACAAAAAAAGTCTTCCCAAACTCTCCAGTCTAATCCACGTCTCTACAGTCCATCTGTGTGCTGATCAGAATGTCCCAAATACTCATATTCGTGCCAAGATACGGCCTAATACCCAACTTCCATCTCCGTCCTCATGCACCCTGATGAGCTCGTACGCAGGCACCTGTGCCAGCCTCCTTCTTCTCTATTGGTCAGAACTTATCTGGCACAGTTCTGCTACTGGCTGGCTTACACAGTGACAGTGCACTTCTTTATAATCACTTTCTTTCTTTTTAAAATTTCACACTCAAAAGACAGATTTTCTGTGGTTGTCATGGCGATACTGACCAAAAAACTGACCCTCCAGCATCTTGTATTTTAAAAACTAACTCGTGTGTGATACTGTTCTCTGTGAAAGCAATAAAACACCACATCTACTTTAATCTAATCACATGAGCATGATTCATTCAAACTGACACTCACTGATATGTTTCAATAATAACCAGCTATTTCTGCGACATGTCTCTCACCTGAGGGTCATGATGTGGCCGTTGGCGCAGAAACACGCCACACACACGCCTTGGCCCATCTGCACCACGTCGGCCCGTAGGATGAAGGAGGTCTCTGTGATACTGTGTTTGTAGATGCAGGTGTGGGAGGGGAGGGAGATGACTTTGGCCTGTTTCTCTGAACACACCACGGCGTACTGGTTCTCGTTGAGGTCCTGGGAGGTGGAGGGGGACACCGAGACGGGCCGGCGCTTGCGGACCTTCTCTCTTTCTTCGCCGTCTGCTGTGACGTTGGGTTCGAACCACGGCTCGTGCGCAGGGGACAGCATGGCGCCTGATGAGTCCAGGAAAGCCATCCGCATGACGCTGCCCTTCAGCCGCACCAACATGCCTGATGGGTGGAAGGAAAAGACCTCAGTCTAGTGGCTTTATCTTTTTCATTGTGGTGCTGTTGTCTTAAAGGGACCGTTCACACTTGAAAACACTTTCCTCTTCCCTGTAGTGTTATTATCAATCTAGATCATTTTGGTGATCTTTATTTTTTTTTAGGGTGAACTGTCCCTTTAAAACTCTGGACTTATAACACACAATATTGTGAACATCACCAACCATTTGCACAAATCAATCTGGTTTTCATCACAAAACTGCTGTCCACCCCTCCCTCCCCTCCGATGTCCCGTTACCCACCAGTGGGTGAAATGATAACTGGCTGCAGTTGCCGTTGCTCCCCAGCAGGTGGCAATGTGAGAGCTAGAGCCAGCACGGTGCCCAGAGTGGTGCCCACATACAGACAGGGCGTCAAAATGCTGTCCCCCTTTCGGGCGAAGGTCTCGCAAAAGTGGAAGGAGCTGATGGCCTCTCGTGCTTCCTTGTCGATGCTGGTGACGCTGGAGGAGCGCGAGCGGCTGAAGGAATTGTCCCGGTGGTCTAATGGGTTGGCACCCCGCGGCGGGCATACAGACAGGAGGACAGTGAGGAGAAAACAGAGAGAGGTAAAGCACCCGCCAAGAATTGTACATACAAAATAAAGTGATACATAAAACTTTTCATAGTGTCTTAGTAAATGAAACACTTTGACTTTTTACAACAAACTCAAGATTGTATTTGTTCTTGACTGAGCTCTGTAAGATACTGACAGTGTAGATACAGAAAATTGGGAGAGAAATCCAAAGGTATGGGCTTGCGTTCTAGTCTCTCTGACAGAGCAGCATCACCTGATCCTTATTGATGGTGACTTCATATCATATATTATATTATATATCCCCAATTAGCAATTGTATTAGTATAAAAGAAGTGGCTATCAGGCACTTTGGGTCCATATGTGTCACACTGGAAGTCTTAGACAACCTAAGGAGTGTTTTGGCACTTGCAAAATTTGAATTTGACAACGCCCCATCCAGTGTTCTTGGTGCTTTGGAAGACTGTTGTACACCCCTGAAGAAGAAAATGTTTATTTCTATTTGGGCAATTTTTAAGGTACCAATCAGACAGAGAAAGGAAGACATGAGGAACACAGAAGAAAAAGAGAAAGCTGCAAAGTTACAGAAAGCGTTACGGTGAGATGGAGTGTGCATAGTTTAGCTTAGCACCACTGACCTCTAGAAGAGCCCCCAACTGGGGTCAAAAAGTGGGAGTCAGAGCACAGTAGAAAATTTCACACTGTTTTTTTTTGTTTGTTTTTTTTAACTTCCAACACTTTGATTTAGCTCAATAAATAAGAATTTGAGTTCTGGTCAGATCAGTGCTACTTTTGTCTCATGCAAACTTAGGAGAATATCTGCACAGCTTGCCAATTTTGAGGCTAATAACCAGATAAGTACTGGACTAATGGGATGTGGTGGAGTCCAGTCGAAGTGAGAAAGATAAACTGCATTTCATATAAATTGTTTGGAGACACGAAGTCAAGGCTTACCCAGGTCTGGCTTTAGCTCAGTAGGCAAGCTTAATTTCCGTGACATCTTTGCTGGAAAAAAGAGAACATCCCTCTTTACAAACACACGTCTACGCTAACACACGATGCCATGCAAAGCTAGATAACTAGCACTGGGCTAGGATTGTGCACAGAAGCTAGAATACACGGAAACAACAAAAGGCTGTGGAATAAAGTGCCGGAGGGGGGCAGGATTGTGTCATTGACTACAGGAGCCAAAATGCTTTACACAGGAGGAGACACTGCGTAAGGACTCAGAGACAACCCTGTATGTCACAGGGGCATGCTGTGGAAGACGAAACAAAGGAGGTGACCTCTGGTTGCACAATGCCCTGCAAGAGAGGACCGGTACAGTGAGACACATCAAAAAACTGCACAGCCATTCAGGACCCTCATGCCACAGGAGCATGCACCAAGAACAGGAAGGCAACAGGAAACAGAAAATACCGAACAGGAGATGGAAGAAGACAGTGGAGAGAATGGCTACTGAGGTAGTGTACTGCTAGTCAATGAACGTTAACCTTCTTATGAATGTGTTTTTCTTTTATTTATAACCATATTAGGCACACTCAACCAAAACTGTCTAAGTTAGTACACAGCACTTGATGACTCTGCGTGTCCAGGTATTACAAAATGCACTGGATTTTTTGCAATGGTTCACAAATCATTCCATCTTACTAAAAGCCTGAACTTAAAGAAACACTTCACCCCTGAAATGTCCACTTACGTATCACTTACTCACCCTGTGTTACATTCAATTCATGAAATAAACGTTGTTTTTCTCGCATGCCTTCACCATGAACGAAGAATCCAAAAACTGAGAAAATTCTTGATGAGCTGCAGCAAAACTATGTCAAAACATCTGTTTACAAACTCTCTGTAAACTCAACTCATGTAGTTTAATCCAAGTATTATTTATTTATTTCTTCAGTCAGACAGACACTCCTTCGGTGGGAAACTGAACTAAAAATGAAACTTCTACATGCGCTTTTCAGGACACTCGATCAAAGACTTTCTATACATCTAGACTTAAAAACAATGCCGTCTCTGTCTTGGATTTTGATCGACTCATTATATTTAACACTTTGCTAAGATTGTTCCCATAATATCTCCAAGAAATAAAGCCTATTTGGTCTAGATATATAATCTAAGTGGTGATGTTATTTACTCTGTTAGCCAAAATATTTGTTAATATGCGTAGGTCTCTGCTCAGCAAGGGCCGATACGATTGACATTCAGTAGGGTCTTAATCTTCCACGTGTATTACCACAGTTGTTGCTTTCCATCAATGCGCTCTTCAAAGCCAGACTCCACTGACAATAACAGTAATTTTACCTCACTGAACACAGGAGCTGCTGGTCTACTGCTGCCTAAACTGGAAGTTTGTTTGTGTTATTGTGAGACTTTTACGAATCCAAACTAGCCCGTTAAAGCACCAATAACACAAATAAACTAACTGATTGAGGCAGCGGTAGACCAGAAGCTCCTGTGTTCAGTGAAGTAAAATTCGTCATTTTGTCAATGGAGTCTGGCTTTGAAGCGAGCATAGACAAGTTTCACTTTCCATTCAGTTCCTTGTCAGAGAGGGCTGTCTGTTTGGGAAGTGCTGAGACTCAGATTATACTGCATGAGTTTTGTGAGAGTTTATAAACAGTTGTTTTGATAGTTTTTGTTAAACGCCGATCCCTATGACTTCAATCCATCAGCAATTTCCTCCATTTTTGGATTCTTCGTTCATCTGAGACAGACAAGAAAAGGTTTTCTTCAGGAATTCAACATATCACAAGGTGAGCAGTTAATATACAAACCGTCGTTTGAGGGGTGAAGTGTTCCTACGGAAAAAGAAAAGCAGCAATGAATGAAGGTTTAAGATGTTATTTCTCTGTCTGTGGGAAAAGAAGTAGAGGACACTAAATGATGAAAGGGGGCATTCACCATGCGTTCACTTAGATGTTTCGTTAGTTATGAGATAATGGCTAGCTTTGATTGGAAGACTGAAGGAAACCCACCTTAACAAATCACAAAAATATACAAAAACCCTGAAAAACCTGTAACATCTTTAACACCCTCAAGATTAGACTCGTTACATTTTTTTGTTTTCATTAAAACACGCACATTTACTCACATATCAACATGTGTCTTCACTTATTCTTGGTAATTAGACCTTTACTCAGGTAGATGCTGGGTGGAGCTTTAAGGGGAGTTACGTGAGGTCACCAAACTCCTTGAATCAATAGGAATAATAAAGTGGACTCTCTGCCCTCGCAGGTGCAACAAAGCTAATAGGAGGATTGGGAAAATGTGCTGTATATTCTGAGACTTTTTAAACACGTGAAACTTTTAACAGGGTTCAGGCTAATTAAATGAGGTCAGGCTAGTTAAAAAAATAATCCATGACGTTGGTCTGGGCAAGGTCAAAGCTCCAGTCTGTGACGTCGCAGTCATTTTAGATACCTACACATCGTCACCTGAATCTGAAAGAGGATCCAGAACACCAAAGCATTACTTTGAGCAGTCGATATGCACTTATCTGTTTCATCAACACACACTGAAGGCACACAAAGACACAGCTGGACAGATGAGTTGCTCTCCGCTGTGGTGTCGTCATACTATGGACAGAGCCAATCATGTAACTCATAATAAACACCAGGGATCTGCTGTTGGAGGGCAGGACAGATAATCACACGCAGGCACATTTACAATATGACACTCGTGCTACGTACATGTAGCATGCAGTGTGTGTTTAAGGCAATGAAGCTGTATTGTGTGTGTACAGACATCTGAATTCCTGCCCTGCTACGAGGTTAGCCTCCGCTCCGTGAGCCTTCAGTTCTCGGTGTATAGTTTTATAACCATATGCTTGAATACAGACGTTAACATATGAGCTCCTTCTCATGTTAACCAAGAAAACAAAACTGTTGTTAATAATCAAATACAGTGAGAACCAAAAGACAGTGGAACAGAAGCTAACCCAGGACTGAAGCTCTCTCTTCTGTTGTCTATTTCTTTTCACTGTGGTGACCATGACACAGAGGACAGAGACAAGGGGTGAGGGGGGGGGACAAATCTAGACTTTGTCCTGCCTAAACAGCCTCTCATGAAGATCTTTGGCCAATCTTACCTCCTCTACCACCTCCATTGTAGAATTGCTGTAGATTGCTGTTTGACGTCAACACTTTTGGGGGTGTAAGGGGGAAAGTAGAGTAAATGTGAAGTTAGAAACACCCTTTGGTTTGTTACTAAACACACGCTATCTCTAATTACCCTGGTGAATAACTGTGTTTGGGGTCCTTAGCAGCGAACTGGGCTTTTAAAGGAGCAGTGTGTTGAATTTGGCGCCGTCTAGTGGTGAGGATTGTACACTGCAACTAGCTGAAACCTCTCCCATGTGCACAGTGTTAACTCCTGGTTTGAATTTCTTCGGTGTTCACTGTAAAGGAGGTTTTTATCAGGTGCTGAATTATCCGCAGAAGTCCTGTCCTCTCCATAACAAAACATTTAAAACAGTAAAAATAGTGAGTAAAATCTGTATTTCTCCGACGCACACGGTTTGCTAGCCCAGCACCTGCTAATGTGTGCTCAACTTTTTCCTCTGATTACCTATAAACCAGACGTTCAAGAGGTTTTTACAGGGAGCTGAATCATCCAAAGAGATGTCTTGCTTTCCAAAACAAACGGACCCTGCTATTTAAACCAGTAAACATAGCGAATAAAGCAGTTTCACACTACAAATCAGTGTTTTTCCGACACTGCTTGGTTTGTCATAGACAAGCCGCTAACCCAGTGCCTGCTAATGTGTTCGAATCTTTTTTCTTTGAAAACGTATGAACTAGATGTACAGGAGGTTTTTAGTGGGAGCTGAATTATCTGCAGGGGTCTCTTGCTCTCCAAAACAAATGGACCCCGTTATTTAAATTGGTAAAAATACTGAATAAATTAGTTTCACGTTTAAAGAATCCATCTTTTTCTGACGCTCTCATCACAGATGGCCTGCTAACTATGATGGATGACACAAAAATGTGCAGGGGAGGACCTGCTCCCTATGTGGATATAAACGGCTCATTCTAAGATAACATAAACACAACAATCCTTATTTTCAGGTGATTTTAAACCAAAGAAAACATACTTATCATATTATATCTGATTTCTGCCAATATATCCCTCTATATCCTACACACTGAACCTTAAAGATCAATAAAGCTGCTTCAAAAGTCACTGGTTTGACTTAAATATCCTGTTGTCTGATGTAAAACCCTGTACCCTAAATACAGATTCACAGATGAGAGAACACAGTGTAATATTACAACTGCCCGCCCTGTAAATCTAGTCAGGGGGACGCTCTGATATTTTTTTCCACCCACAGATATCAAAGGTCTACACGACATTTAACTTTTGATTGCATTTCTACCCAAAATAAAAACCAATTAAATGAACTTCTTCCTGTTTTATTTGGGAACCATAATGAGCAAAAATATGATTTAAAGTGCATTATATGTCAAACAGAAAAATTAAAACATGAGGATTTAGTGGGAAAAAGAGATTCTGTGGAGGAGTACTTATGTTTTTGTCATGCTGTGTGTGTGTATCCTCACTATGTTAAATGCATAATAAATAAGTCCGTCCATCCTGTTACTGTAATTGGTTTAACATTGACTGTTGTTTTTAATGCAAATCCAACTATTCCAAGGATTTTCTTGAATGAAATGAATCTCCTCTGGCACTAATGGAGTCCTAATTCATCAAACAGAAACTTATTTCAAGGTAAGACAGGTGAAACTGCGTGAAAATTAATCTAAATTATTTTTCTTTCACCAGCAGACTTTATCACCGACCGAAAACATAAAAAGAAGTGTAGCCCCGGACTAAACGACTGTTAAGGCAGATTTTTTTTTTAGAGGAAGGCGCCTTATCTCTCTCTCCCTGTCCTATGAATAATGCAGCGCAGATAGATGTATCAGACCACAGTCTGGTGGCACCAGACATTGGGGGGGGGGGGGGGTTGGGGGGTTGAGACAGTCATCATACCTGAAGCGGGACTCCAGACTTTGAGATTTGTTTTCTGTCTGACCTTTTTAAAAAGCTCCTTATTTTCAGTGCCACACTACCCCTAATGAGATGGATCTGGGCTGTTCTTTCTTCAAGCACCTTCAGCTGAAATACTAATGACGTAGATTAAGAAAGAGGCGAGCTAAAGAGCAGCAGAACATCTGATTGTCGCTGTGTAGTTCCTTTACACAGTCAGCAATGTGATGAATAAAGCAACGTGGCAGCGTTGCAGAATATACAGTGACAATGGGTGTTGTTGGTTTGCATTTAATCACATTAACTGCTTCAGACACATTTGAATATCTAACTGAAGAAGGATCCCTGCTCAAAATCCAATGGTGACTGATACACTCACTGGCCACTTTATTAGGTACACCTGCTCAACTGCTCCTTAACGCGAATATCTAATCAGCCAATCACGTGGCAGCAACTCAGTGCCTTTAGGCACGTAGACATGGTCAAGACGACCTGCTGAAGTTCAAACTGAGCATCAGAATGAGGAAGAAAGGTGATTTAAGTGACTTTGAACAGAGCATGGTTGTTGGTGCCAGATGGGCTGGTCTGGGTGTTTCAGAAACTGCTGATATGATTTTCACACATAACCATCTCTAGGGTTTACAGAGGATGGTCCGACAAAGAGAAAATATCCAGTGAGCAGCAGTTCTGTGGGTGAAAATGCCTTGTTGATGCCAGAGGTCAGAGGAGAATGGCCAGACTGGTTCAAGATGATAGAAAGGCAACAGTAACTCAAATAACCATTGGTTACAACCAAGGTATGCAGAAGACCATCTCTGAACATGTTGAGCCTTGAAGCAGATGGGCTACAGCAGCAGAAGACCACACCAGGTGCCACTCCTGTCAGCTAACAACAGGAAACTGAGGCTACAGTTCACACAGGCTCACCAAAACTGGACAATAGAAGATTGGAAAAACGTTGCCTGGTCTGATGAGTCTGGATTTCTGCTGCCACATTCAGATGGTAGGGTCAGAATTTGGCGTAAACAACATGAAAGCATGGATCCATCCTGCCTTGTATCAACGGTTCAGGCTGGTGGTGGTGGTGTAATGGTGTGGGGGAGATTTTCTTGGCACACTTTGGGCCCCTTAGTACCAACTGAGCCTGGTTTAAATCTGAGTGTTGTTGCTGACCGTGTCCATCCCTTTATAACCACAGTGTACTCATCTTCTGATGGCTACTTCCAGCAGGATAACGCACCATGTCACAAAGCTCACATCATCTCAAACTGTTTTCTTGAACATGACGATGAGTTCACTGTACTCCAATGGCCTCCACAGTCACCAGATCTCAATCCAATAGAGCACCTTTGGGATGTGGTGGAACGGGGGATCGTGGATGCTATCATGTCAGTATGGACCAAAATCTGTGAGGAATGTTTCCAGCACCTTACTGAATCTATGCAACCAAGAATTAAGGCAGTTCTGAAGGCAAAAGGAGGTTGAGGTGTTCCTAATAAAGTGACCAGTGAGTGTATAATACATTCAACTGCAGAATATGTTTCACAATTATACAATTACGCAGTTACTGAATATGTGAAAATACCCAGGGCGCTCGAGGTTGAACTTTTACTTTTTAACTTATTCTCTGATTAATGTAAATTAATGGGTTTCTCTGCCAGAATGCAGAGTTTTGTTTCATTTCATTCATAACTCTGAGCTGTCACACCGAATTAGCATCACAGACACGGGACACGTTCACAGCTTAAAACCCAGTTTTCCACGATACCACATGAGATTAAAACAAAATTGTATTCCCGCCTATTGAGCTCTGCAAAGTGTTAAAAAAAAAAAAGTATGCATGCACAAATGGGGAAATACTCTCAAAAACTCACATGGTAATAGACTCAAACAGTGCATTTCTCAAGATTGAGGTAGAATGAAAATTGACAGCCAGACAATTTTACGGTTCAGCGGAAAAAAAACCTTCAGTATAGTTCCAGTTAGATGAGCAACAATTTCAATAAAACAGTATTAAAAGTAGAGGCTCTTTAGAAACGTTAATCTTCCTCCCAAAACCGATACTCCTCTTGCATTCAAATACGTGGTATTATAGGGTCTATTTTTTTTTTTGACTGCCTCACTGTTTGGCTTTTACGTCTAGATAACACAAAGCCCCTGCTATATTTCTCCCACTTCACTTTTCATAAGACGCTGAAGGACATGTTACCTGAAGTAGGGGACTTGCAGCGGTCCTCTGATGTGGCGGAGCCCTCGTTGATGTCGCACAGACCTGCAGCAGAGATCACAAAATTCAATTAATGCAAAGTAAAGCGAGCCGAAAAGAACCAATGGGGGGTTCAGTGTGTGAGAGTGTGACACCACCCTTTTACACTTTATAATATACTGCAGAGAAAACCTCAAGTATCAACAGGGATTGCTGTTTGTGTCTGGTTTCCTGACACGTCAACAGATTGACCAAGACTTTCTGCATCTCTTAATGTTTCTTCATCCATTCTAGTTCCTCCATTTGCCGCGTGCATGTTTGTCTATAAATGTGTGTGTGTGTGACTTTGTCCTGTGAGGCAGAAAGCCAAGCAGACAGCAGTCCCTGTTGGCAGAGAAACACAGCTGGACGCCTGATTACTGCTCGCACTCGCCAAGCTCTGACAGGTGCCAGCCCACTGCTCACCAGTCACTGACACCAGATGCTCTGTGTATTTACATGTGCACGTGCTGGTGTGTATGTGAGCGTTCCTGTGTCTGCATGTGTAGCTTATCTGTGCATACACAATGACAAACACCGAAAATATATCCCTCTGCATCCACAGCTTAATAATTCATCCATCAAACTTTTGCTTAAGTATGGGCAGTGCAGCGTCATGACACTGCGGCATCCTTGACATGGCTGCACTGCCGTCGTCTAACACAGGGTGGCAGTGTGTCCATACAGAAGGCATCTTGTTATCTATTAGTGGTACTGTGAGTCTGCAGTGGCAATGTGTGTACAAGGGATGGGCTGTGAGAGGGTGTGTGAGCGAATAAGAGAAAAAGAGGAAGACAAAGAGTTGGTATTTGTGTAGTCAAAGCGCTCCGTTGTGTATCAGCTTTGTGAACAAACCCCGGACGGCATCGTTTTAGATGCAGCGGGCGTTGTTCTATGACATCAATCGTTTTCACATTCGGATCAGTTTACAGCTCAGTTCAGGGACATTTTGGACCTGCAGGGTTACTGGAGACTCATCGTAATGTTCACTGAAATGCTATTAAAATTCTATCTTTACTCTTAGACCTTTACTGATAATAAACCTTGAATACAGAATGTATTTTTGCCTCTGAGTTCATTCTAGGAGTTATTTTGCTCAACATCTCTAAACCTGTCATGTGTTCGTCCACCTACATTAGGCTCCATTCACACAAGAGCTTAAAAGAAAACTTCACCTGCAAAATGACCGTTTGTAGATCAATTACTGACGGCCTGTTACCTTAAATACCTTTAATATAAAGCACTTTTGCAAATGAGTAGCGTGCGCTGACGGTGACAGTGCTGTAACATCCATCCATCCATTTCCATCTGTTTATCTGAGGCCGGGTCGCGGGAGCAGCAGGCCAAGCAAAGCATCCAACATGTCCCTATCCCCAACAACGCTTTCCAGCTCCTACTGGGGGACCCCAAGGTGTTCCCAGGCCAGATGAGAGATGTCGTCCCTTTTTACACTGCAAGCGTTGTGTCAGAGTTTGTGAAGTGGTTTTGCTGTTGTTAAATGTGGACCCCTATCACTTCAGTTCATGAAGAATCTTTCCCCTTTTGGATTCTTAGTTAACTGTGGAGGCATGTGAGAAAAACAGAGACTTCTTCATGAATTCAAGGTTACACACTGCGAGTAAGTGATATACAAATGGTTATTTTGGCGAGTGAAGAATTCCGTTAATATGCCTTGACGAGAGGTATTTTTCATGTTCTGTGAACTTCTGTGCAATTGTCCTTGATTGTTTCATTTGCCTTTAAGACAGGAACAGAATCTGCAGCTCACAGTTCAGCTCAGCATATTCAGATGCTGAGACACAGTTTTAGCTTAATGGCAGAAATTCAAAAACACTATAAGGGAAAATAAAATCATGCTCAGGACTTCTGTTTAACAGCTAAACAATCTGAGCTTGTGGAGCTGAAAGAACGATTAAGCATTGAGTGTGTGTACATACATGTGGAGAAAGAACCGGATCTGAGTGATCTCCTGCTTAGCCGGGACTGATTTGCTAGGTTGCTGTTCAGCTGTCTAACCTTTGATTGATCAACCGGCAGAGGCACATTGCTGCCCACCTCAGAGTCGTGGTTGTGTTCGATGAAAACAAGTTTTTCCTCGCCACTGTCACACAGCGGAAGAAAGCAATGAATGCTTGCTCTTGGTTGGACTTGGTTTGAATTGTTGGGTCTCACCAGATTCAAAGAGTAAAGTCTAGCCCAGTGGTTCCCAACTGGTCCAACCTCGGGGTACAGATTTCTCCTTAGTCATTAGTTCAAGGTCGACGTAGCTCAATATATTCAGCGTCACTCTTGGTTGGACAACCCGGTGAAGTCTGAGAAGTCTCATGGTGTCATTAACACCCTGGATACTGGCATTGTCCTAAAGTCTGACCATAAGGAGGAAGAGACTCACATCCTTACTGTGGAGGGCTTTCTGCGTTACACATACAAACCTTTGATCGACATTCTCAACCAACGTTACTTTACTTCCATCCTGTATCAAGAATGCAAACAGAGGAGGTACTCTAGGAACTACATGGTGCCAGACCCCCCGGCCTCTTCGACGGCCACGTCTGGCCCATGAAACACAAGATCACTTTTGGACTGCGACCCACCAGCTGGAAACCACTGGTCTAGATGAAAAGTGTCCTGAGATAAGTTTTGCTTGGATATTGCGCTATATAAAGAAAGTCAACTGGGTTAGTCAACTGTAGACACGGGACTGTTATGTCTTGTGGCCAAACTATAATGGCAAGAAAGCAAAACAAACTTGTGCTGCTGTGTGTGTGGTGAGAAAAGTTTTGACTTCTTTCTCTTGTCCTTCTTATCCCTTTTTCCTCATTACCTCCAGAAGGCTGTCGTGTCTTTCTTGGCGAGCGCGGCTGTCTCTGGTAGGGGTCATTGGAGCCATAAAGCTCGACCGTCCCCAGGTTTAGCACTACCGTCTTCTGGATGTAGTCCACCACCGCCAGACCGTTACTGTTGCCAAACACCACACTGGGGAGGGGGGTGACAGATTCAGGGAGGAAGTGGAAGAAACAGGAAGGCGGGGGGGAGTCAGAGACAGAAAGATGAGATAAGAGGAGAGGAACATATGAGATTTGATTTAGCTTTTAGGACTAAAAACACTGTAGTCAGAGCACAAAAACAGCTGGAATCCCCAAATTTTCCTTGCAATCATAAATCGTGTTGACAGGCCCGGTTGTCACTGTAGCCGTGAGCGGTTGCTGCTTGAATTGCAAAATTCTTTGCGTGTCCACTTTGCATATTTTGTCTGGGTGAGATGGTCGTTATAGATCTAAGTCATTTTAGTTTTCACCTTCAGATGATACAGCTTGATAAGGACGGTGTGCACTTATCAGTGTCAACAACAACGCTCCTGTTTGTATACTTACAGGCCGTAGGAGGAATTGAGCGCCAGACTTGTGATCTGCTGCGGGGGCTCTCCGCTCACCCACACTAACTGGACCACCAAATCTACCTGGTAACCTGCGGACTGCTTCAGAGGAGTACTTCGCACTCTGGAGAGAAGAAGAAAGAGTGGAATGGGGAAGAGGAGGAGGGACGGCGAGGAGCAAGAAAGTGAAAGGGAAAGAGACATTTTAAAAAAAAGGGTCTCATGAAGAGAACGACGAGTGGTGCAGCTGCAGCTCTGAAGCCGCTGTGTGTTGAGGGTCTGGCATGAGTGGCTGCGAAGGGATGATGGGAAGGCCGTGGCTGAGAATGCTTCAGGCGCTAAGTCTGTGCAAGAGTGCTTGAGGCAAAAGGCAAGACTCTTGTGTGCATGAGTGTGTGTGAGAATGTGTGGTGCTTATGAGAGTTTATGTAATCGGTATGTATGTGTGTGTGTGTGTGTGTGTGTGTGTGTGTGTGTGTGTGTGTGTGTGTGTGTGTGTGTGTGTGTCATACTTGAGGCAGGGCATGTTGCCGCCATCAGAGTTGTTGCTGCTGGTGGAGGGGTGTGAAGGTGGGCCGCTCGTCTGAGGGGAGGCACCGGGGGTGGGAAGCGCCGAAGTCTGTTCTCCCCCTCCGCCCCCGCCGTCTGGAGACTCTATGTCGTTCAGCTCGTACTGCATTCGCACCTCTAGTAGCTGCAGAAGACGACACACACACAGGTGCAAGTGCAAGATATTATCAGGTTTACAAAAGAGGAGAACAATTTTCCATGAATTCCTCCGAGGACGGAGAAGTCATCGAGTCCATGAGCTGCATCCACACACGCACTCACAAAGTCACTTTGATAATAGTGATAATGTGTTTGATGTGTGTGTGTGTGTGTCTGTGTATGTGTGTGTAGGCAGATTGAGAGTCAAAGAGGTCCTCCAATACTGAATATTTCATTCCTTCTAAGTCCTCCTTCAGGCTACTTCTCCGCAACCTCCGCCTTCGCACAGTCACACACACACACACACACACACACACACCACCAAAACTCAGACACACACACAATGTTCATAAGCTCCTCTGTTTTGCATTCTGTCAGTCTCATTAGCCCCGCTGATGTGGGAGTGAAGACTGCTGGGTGGCCTTATTCAGATTCTCACTCCCACCTGCCTGTGTCCTCCTCTACCTTCATTTCTGCGAGGTTACAGAGGTGTTTGACCTTGTGGGAAGGGAGGCTGTTCTCCTAATTACAGCTCGCTGCAACTGCATATCTACTGATCCACATCCCAGTCAGTGTAGGAAAAAAGAAGGGGCCTGAAATTTTCTCTGACATACTGTATGTATCAGCGCTCGCTGGCAGTCACACACAGGAAACTCTTCCAGCATGAAGGTGGCTGCTGCAAGGTGCTTCAACTTGACAAATTCATGAAAGTTTTTTTGGTGTGTGCCCGGTTTGTTTGGCAGAACAAAGGAACTGGATAGTCTGGACAAACTGTGCAGAACACATTAAGGGCCCCGGCTACAAAATAAAAATAAATTCGCAGACCTGCGAGGAAAAACACATCCCCGCACCTCCTACGCGCTTTGATTGACAGGTGATCTCCGTCTAGAGCCAGTCCAGAGCAACAACACCACCACAGCAGTGACCGCTTAGCAAGGAGAATGTTGCCAAAACTCTAAATAAACAAAGTGTCTTGCTGGGGTACCAATTTAACACTCCACCGCTCCAGCGATAAAAACAAAAAAACAGAAACTAAGCATGTACAGTATGCGCGCAGCCTCTCTCTTGTAATATAGGAGCTGTGAGCATGTTCACACAGTTTAACAGCATTTCTCTTTACAGTGTGTCATTAAACACTGACTCCCATCACACCCCCAGAAGCACTTACGTCGCTATCAAGGCGGATTATAATGACAGTCTAGCTTTGCTTGTTCACTGCTCCGTCTGTTGGCATAGCAACCATACTGGCTTTGACTAGGCAGATCTTTGAGAGCATGTGAGCGCGTGCATATGTCTCAGCATTAGAACAGCAGAGGAAGTGACTGTCGAGGGGAAAGAATAACAAATAAAAGCACAGTGTATTCTTGATGGAGAGTTGCATCATGTCCCGAATTTGTGGCTGCAATAGGAGAAGAGAACGTGTCCTCTGTATTTCTACTGAAAACTACACATTTCACCTGGATTCTAAAGCCTTACTCACCTGCACCACCTCAGTAGTTACTTCCAGCTTGCTGAAGCGGTAGATGATAACGTTGGCTGACACCCCGGCCACACACAGCATCCGGCTCTCGGGGCACCAGGCCATGATCTGAATGGCAAAGGGGTCTTCGTCTGACACCTCGGTGCTGCCCTTGTCCTCTTTGGACCGGTTTCTGTCAAACACCTTGGCTGTTTTGAGCTTATAGAGCACCTGGAGCATTACTGGGGGAAAGAAAGGAGAAAAGAGCAAAGTGTCAGTTGCAATCCAGGAAAGGCAGACATATCGAATCTGACTCTGAATAATGTGAAATCAGAGGAAATGTGCTGTTTTGAACTTGAGAAAATTCATTACTACTTCAAGACTCGAAGGAATACTTGACCCCTAAAATGACCTTTTGGGTATAAATTACTCACCCCATGTTATGTTGAATTTGTTAAAAAATATATGTTTTTCCTGCATGCCTACGGAGTGCGAACCAAAAATCCCCAAACTGAAAAATGATGGATGAATTGAAGTAAAAGGAAGCACAACACAGGGTGAGCAATTGATATACAAATGTTCATTTTGGGAGGTTTAAGTATTCTTTCATCTAAAAAATACTTATTTTGTTGCTACTGAATGTGTACAGGCCGGTACTTAAATTTAGTTTATTTGAAAAATAAGTTTAAGAAAAGTTTTTACAGTTTCCTTTCCTTGAGCTTAACAGCACAAAACAATAATTATAATCTTGTGAAGCATAAACAAAGCTGAGCCGCTGAGGGAACTCACTTGCAGAGGCATCCCAGAACTTCACAGTTCCATCAGCATGCCTGGGAATTCACCAGAGGAGGACAGAGAAAAGAGAAAAGTGAAGAGACAAGACAGAGACAAATTTCAGTTTCTGTCCTGAATTCTACTCTGATCAAAAAAAAAGTTTCTTTGATTTGCAGCACAAAAACATCTGTACAATATCAAGTGAAGACACAAAATCTGATGTCAGGTAAATTAAAACAAAACAAAACAAATACTGACAAAGTACAATATTTTGTTCGGTCCCAAATCAATCATTTAACACCATAGATCCCCCATATGAGAGGTTCCACTGATGATTTTCATGACCTCAGTAAAAGTTGTTAACCAGAGCATATATTACATGGCCCGAAGTATATGGACACCCATTGGCAGACTATGAGTCATGGGTCCCTTGGCACAGATACTCAAAATGTTCCTGTCTACTGGAGCAAGACAAACAGACTCTGTGGTAGTTTTCCTCTTTCTTTGTGTGGTTTTGTCTCTTTGTAGTTGTTATGCATCGTTTTGTGTGTCTTAGTAGTTGTTTGTGCCTCTTAAAAGTCATTAAGTGTCCCTTTAAGGTAATTTGGTGTCATTTTTGGTCATTTTGTGTCGCTTTGTGGTTATTTTTTGACTTTGCATTTCCTTTGCTAGTGTTTATGGTCATTTTGAATTTCGTGCTAGTCTGTACATGCTCAGTAATCCATCCATGTGGACATCCCTGGCAGGGGTTTGGCTATTCACCTTAGTTTAACTCACTGAAAATCTTGATGCTATGGCCTACAATGATATTGAACACAATAATGTGCTTCCAAAAATCCTGTCCTGTTTCAGCATGACAATGTCTCTGCTCACAATGTGAGGTCTGTGAAAAATGGTTTGTCTGCTCTGGTTTAGAGGCCTGAAACTTGCATGCACAAAACCTCAAACCCAATGCCGACTGTGAGCAAGGCTTTATCGCCCAACATTAGTGGTGAACCTTGCTGAGTGGAAGAAAATCCCAGCAGCCAGGTACCAAAATCTTGTGGAAAGCCTTTTCAGAGGAGTGGACGCTGTAATAGCAGCAAAAGGCCCTAACACACCAAGCCGACGGTCTGCTGTCAAAGTTGGACCGTTGATGAGCATCTGCTGCCCTCCTGTCGGCTTTTTGTTTGGCCGAGTCGGCATGCTGAACAACACCAATTTAGTCGGCACAGTGGAGCCCGTCACTGAATGAAATCGCTTTGATTGACAGTTCAGCTCAGCACATAAGCAACATGAGCAAAGTAAACAAAGAGCTAAAGTCGAGACCACTGCTCTCACATTTAGCTCTCTTGTTGAGCTCTTCAGCAAAAACATTTCGTGATGGTGTGTGTTCTCGTTCAATGGTGCACAGACAGTAAATAACCTTTCATCTTTCAACATTGGATTGTGACCATCTTCCAGTTGCCATCAGTTACATCAGACCATGAGGCAGGTGGCCTTTATCCCTGCTAGTTCTCTGAGGTTCTGGATACATATGGAAGTAATGCTCAGATTCATTCAGTTCATTCATTTTCCGTAGTCTCCTGTCCTGTTAGGGGTTGCAGGTGTGCTGGAGCCTATCCCAGCTGACACTAGGCAAGAGGCAGGGTTCACCCTGGACAGGTCGCCAGACTATCACAGGGCTGACACACCATTCAGACTCACACTCACACCTACAGACAATTTAGAGTCACTGATTAACCTGCATGTCTTTGGACTGTGGGAGGAAGCCGGAGTACCCGGAGTAAACCCACGCTGACATGGGGAGAACTCTGCACAGAAGGACTCCCCAACCCTGGGTTTGAACCAGGAAACCTCTTGCTGTGAGAGGACAATGCTTACCATTGTACACTGCCCTCATTGCTCAGATGTCCACATATTTTTGGATGTGTATTTTAAATCGTGTTACGAACAGAATGCCCAAAAACATCCACATATTGCTAAGTGCCTAAAAATGAATAGAGTGGACACAGGATTGCACTCAATAGCAGGTGCTGAGCATGATGGCTTCTCCATTTGGTGCCAGAGAAAAGAACATTGTCCAAAAAACAAAATAAAAAATTAAAAAAAAAACATGGTTCGGTTGCCATTTTTTTCCATCACTCCTCATTGTTTTGTTGCCAGTTGAGCTGAGTGGATTGGGAGAGAAATATCATGCAGGCTGTGGCACTCTTAGAAAGAGAGTGAAGCCTGTGCAGAATAGTAATCCAGCATGTTGGGGTGAGGAGAGACGGAGGAAGAAGAGAGGAGCAAAAGCCTCCTGGTGCCAACCCCCATACCTCAATGTCAGCGCGTGTGTTCTGTTAAAAACACCCCGTCTCTCCTTGTTGACAGCTTAGAGCGGGATAATAAACATTCAAATGGAGCGAGGTGAGCATGATTGGAATATAAAAAAGACCTACAGTAAATATTCCAAGACGAGCTCCTCGGCTGCGGAGACCTGGCGGAGCAGGAGAGGTGAAAGTAATTGAGTTGCAGCGAGACGATAATGCTAATGAAATCAGTATTGTCTTACCCAGTGATGATGATCTCTGGGTAGCTCTGTGTGCCTTGACCCCAGTTTCCACCGCTAATAGGCCATTCCTGGATAGACAGTAGACACACACACACACACACAGTACATTAGAGCCGATGAGAGACCACAGGTAGAAGTCAATGAACAGCACGTCAATAGGAGCATTGATTCTAGAAATAGATGACTTGATAAAATTGCACATGAGTGTGCACTGGGAAAACAGGCAGGGATCCTTTGTGCGCGTCTTTCGGCGCGTCCTGCAATTATGCACGTCAATGAGTGTGTGTCTCCATCTGAGAGAGCGTGTGTGTGTGTGTTGGCGGGGGGGTTTGGCTTTGAACACGTTGACACATACAAAGGTCATCAGGATGACTCATGGTGATCTTTATGTGAGAATGCCCTCCCGCAGCTCAGCCAGGCCTTTTGCCTAACACAAAATAAATAAAAAATACAAGTGGTGGTGGTAGTGGTGGGGGTGCAGCAGCTAGGCAGCCAGTTTGGGTCAGTACATGCTGACATTTCCGACAGAAAGCTAGAACACGGCGACAGGCAAAAGAACATGGGCATACATAATGGCTGCAAGAGCAGGGGGTCTGTCTTAGATGATACAGGGATAAGAGACGAAAATAAGAGGAGAGAGGAGGTGTGCGAAGGGAGAGGATGAGCGTTAGGTAATGTGACACTATTACTGAGGCCGTTTAGCTTCACGGAAACATTGAGAAATACACTTCAGCGCCAAATTACCTCTTGCTGCACGAAGTTTGTAGCGAAGACATGCATGTTTGTACAGTAATGTGTCCTTTATTCAGTAACCTTGTTGTTGTCGGAGTGCAGCAACATGGTTGGAGGGTGTAGTGAGGAGCATTTACATTTCTAATTTAGGCATTTAGCTCTTTTATGACACCGCTCTCCAGAACGACACAAAGGAAAATTCCTCCCTCAGGATACTATTACTCTGTTATACATCATTAATCTGTGATGGGAGGTGTGTTCACAGAGTTATTTCATGATGGAGTAGTGCTGATTTATTTCATTTCAAGAGTAAAGCATGTCTCCTTCTCCTCAGGAATTTAAATTGAGGCAAACAGTGATGACAATGAACAGGTAGGAGTTTCTGTGGCAAAATTAAAGCTTATTTTACAAAATATTTTGCCAAACATATGTATGTAATTTGGTTCTAATTACAGGACCAAGACTAAAGGTCTACAACTACAGTAGCAGCTGTGAGCTAAACGCTAACATTGCCACGCTAACTTGCTCATAGTGACAATGCTAATGTGCTAATGGTACTATTAACAAGGTTGACCACCTTAGCATGCTAACACTTCTAATTAGCTTTAGAAACAGTTGATACTAATAGTAATGTCCTCAAACTAGTGACTTAAATTTACCGATACATTTTCCATAACTTGCTTGTACTTGCCAATGTAACTTGAGTCTTTTAGTCAACAGTGTAAAATTTTAGAAATAAATGAATGTTGCTGATATTTACTTGGGGTAAAATTGTGTTTTTCTTTCAAAGAAATTCCTATTTTTCCTATAATTAGTTTCAAGTTATGCAGGAAACTTTCCTGGATCCAAGAAACTTTTAAAGATAAACTATGCAGGATTATACTGAAAAGCAAATCTCGTACAGTAGTAGCTGCTCTTGATGTGTACCACCACAGCGCTCAGGTGAGGTCAAGGCCTCCAAGCAGCAGGCATCCAATACAGCTCCACAAAAAGTATAGCAAATATATCAAGGCGGTGCGCCAAACGACGAATAGGTATGATTGCAGCTGTAGCAGCTCTGTGACAGAATGCACGTCATGTGGTTGCATTGCGTCAAATCTGCTGGGAAGAAACTAGTATCTCATCCTCTTCCACAAATGATTTCTCCCTCTCTCTTTTTCCACCTCCTTTGTAAAACTGTAAACCTGGAGAGAAGCCCTTACTTTTTAATTCTCAGAGTCTCAGTCCAAAGCCGGATAAGATTTTCCATTAAGATTACCGCAACAGTAAGAAAGACACATCACGGACCACAATATGCAGCTTACAAACATAAAGCTTTCCTATATATTACCTTTTTGCTGTAGCCCTGTCGTTTCTGCCGCGAGCCAACAGAGTAAAGTGCAGGTATGAGGTCCACAGGGCAGTCGGCAAAATACTCGCAGCAGGTCACAGGAGACTCGTGGATAGTCAGAGGATAGGGGTTCTCGAATATGGGGTAACTGTTACCGAGAGGGCACAGACAAAGTCATTCTTAATTAAATTAGTCCGTCTGCCAAGAATCAGCGCATTAATCTCATTCAGTGCTGCATGTATACCATTGAATAAGATTTATGAATGGAAGTTATATCATGATATAAAGTAGAAGCAATATATAACAAAGATAACGAGCACTAATGGGCCAACTGTGACATTTCAGCCCACATTTAAGAAACAAAAGATGATGAAGAGCTATTTAATAAAGAGCCGGACTCACCCGTTTTGTGCAAGGTCGATCACCACTAAATCCTTTTCTAGGAGGACCACCACAGCGTAAGGTTCCTGAAAATCTGTGCGGGGAAACAGCCAGACAAGTCATTCATCACACCGTACGTTCAGTAGTGTTGCAGTTCTTGGAGAGAGAACTCCCCTGAAATCTGCAAACCACAGGGGAAGAATTCCTCAGACTTTACATGGCAAATGTTATTATCATATCCATGCCCTGAAGACGTGAGGGCAGGAACGCTTAACGCTTCACATTCATTAATCTATGTGATTTATGTCTGTGGGGATATTGCTCTGGTTAAATATTTGTATCCGTCTGATCTGGGAGTAGAATTTTACATTCAACCTTGGATGATTTTCTCCTGTAGTAGATTTTAAACCTTTGAATGAATTGATAAAATTAATGCCCTGGTTTCATTCACTCATATGTAGAACTTATGAGGCGTAACACTGGAACCAGTGTAGCTCACCCTGCTGCTGAATAAGTCATCTGCACATATCTCTGATTCTAGTCACAGTTTGAAAGCGTTATAAGGGTCATGAATACTAACAAGGGAGAGCAAGCACATCAAGCAAGAACTTAAATAAATAGAGGTTAGGTCTGACAGAGGAAAAATGTGAATACAGACAGAATATAAAGACAATCCAAGCTTATTAAAGGACTACTTCACCCCACAAAAGGTAGGCCTATGGGCTTATCTCTGAATGTCCTAAAATCCTACAAACGCCGCTGTGTACACCTGACCTATGTGGAGCTGCTGCAACTGGCCCCAGGCCGCCTGTCATTCTGCCAAAGTGTCCCCCAGGCAAAGCAAGTTTAGTATCCCTGGTTTATGGTTTGACTGCTGGTTGACAGGCAGGAGGAGGCTTAGTTATCTGTGAGTGTTGCTGTGCTGTAAGTAAACAGCTGCCAAAATTAACACTGGTCACACTGGTCATTACAGTAAAAAAAAAAAAGCACCAGCCCTCATGTCAGTGACATCAGAGTTGCTACACAGATATGCACTCTATCCACCAGTGTGTGTGCATGCAAACTGTAGTTTAGAGAACAATCTGTTGTTCAGAGCAGCAGGTTTCAGGCTGTCAGAGAACGCCAAGGTTGAAACACTTTGACAACTTTGTTACTACATCTCTCACTGTCCTTCTCATTTTACTTCCCTGGCGCTGGTCTAAAAGTGATTCACCTCCTCCTGTGACCCGTTATGCAACTTCAGATCACTGTGCAGTATCTCCACAGTATGTCTGGGAGTTGGGAATAACTGTAATTATGGCCACTTTCACTGCTGATTTACCTAAAGAGAAACTGATTACAGCCAAGGCAATCAGCAAAACAAACAAATAATTTATTTGATGAAGAGAAATTTTGTCAAAATTGTAAAAAAAAAAAAAAAAAAAGGAACATGAATGGCAAATTCACGTAAAAGTGTTAAATACAGTCTGTGCTGTGGAAGGAGTTGTGGGACGTGGAAGCATCTCAAACTAGTTTCATAATACGATCCACCTACAACGTCCAGCCATCTCTGAGGACCCTCAGCCAATGGTATGGTGAATACCCTACGTGGCCCCTCTGCCCATCGCCAGCACACCTGAAACATGTTCTCGTTGGCTGCAAGACATGCCTGACACAAGGTTGTTATACCTTGCGGCACAATCAGGTGCTTAAGTGTCTAGCAGCTACCCTGGAGACCAGACGCACATCCATCAGTGCTCCATCCCACAAATACGAGATGGTTTGTTCACAAAGGTGCGAAGCAATCCAAGGCCTGTACAGTAAAATCGGACACCAGCCAACTAGGAGGGGCACGAGTCTGGAGGTTACTGGCACATCTGAATAAGCGTCTTTGCATCCCATCCAAGATTACCTCTACTAACCTCAGACCAGACCTCGTGCTTTGATCGTCCTCACTGTGCCTCGTGTACATCACTGAGCTCACTGTGACCCGGGGGATGCTGTGGAGGAGGCCCACGAGCACAAGAGCCCTAAGGATGCCAAGCTGGTAGCCAATGCTGAGCAAAGTGGCTGGAAAGTGAAAGTTTGCCCAGTTGACATGAGCTGCAGAGGCTTCGTAGGCTCTGGCACAGCTAAACAGGCAAGCCGGTGGCTATGAATTAAGGGGAAAGATGCCACTTTGGCCCCGAAATAGCACTAACAGCAGGGTACGAGGGAGTAAAAGTTGATGGGGGTGCACCTGGGACGCCATGTGTTGCGGATGAGCCCTCTGGAGGTGTCGTGGGCCCATCATCCAACACCAGTGAAGGAGGGTACCCACCTGACGACCCAAAACATATGTGCAACGACTGACCAGTTTGACTCCACCTTGATCAAAGTAAGGTAAGTTTTTCTCCTATTGGTTTACTCTCCCATCTCTTCCCTCATCAAAATGAGGGAGTAGGGGGAGATAGAGTGTACGGCCCAGTCCGACGGGAGAGAGTTCAGTCTGTACAGATGCTTCTCCTTGGCTCTGCCTTCCCTATGCTCTTTCCCACTTTTCTAGCTATCTAACCTTGACCCTTTGGCGCCCACTCAGAAACCCCCAGACAGCACTATTACTCCCGCTCATAGTCTCAGTATGCGCATCAGAGATTGTAACATCTAGTCCTAAACTGAATTTAACTGTGAGTAGCACATCTTTATTTTCTTCATCTCTTTCAAATCTATTTGGCTTCCACAATAGTTGCTCAAAACAGAGCAACACTGGAAACCGCAGCATCAGAAAAACTAAATAAATGAACCTTGTCATAAGAAGTTTTTGTCAAACTGCTGTTTCCAAGGTAAAGAATGAATCTCCAAGCTTAATGTTCACCTCTTAATCTTTGTCTTCGTCTGCACATTTGCACATCTCTGCTACTTTTATGCCCACACTAGTACACGTTACAGTACTTGCTCCGTCTGCCTACACTTTCAAAGACACTGGTGTGCACATATTGCATCACCACATTGCAGCCTGATCATCATGGATTATCCACCTCCTCTACACAGTAACACTGGTTTAAGTATGCACAAATACACACCATCAGCCAGATATGTATTGTGTAATCTAAAAACCCAGGGATGTCCATTACCAGATGAAATCAGTGCATGGTGACATCAGACTGCCGGTGAGGAGTTACCAATATTACATAAGTCACTAATCCTTCCTGTAGCTGTATACATGCCAGTTTACATTGGATTATATAAACGCTGCGATCCCAGTCAGCTCCACTTTGACGTGCTTTAGATGTTGACTCCTCGATACAGGAAATAAGATGATAATTTCATTTATATGGAAGGCTATTGTGTTCAAAGAGATGAAATGAAAATGTAATGTTCCGTGTGTCAGATAATGAAACTGGAATAGGATCCTTCCCCCTTGGGAAATTTCATATTTATTACAGAAACACACTAACACAGGGGCGAGCAATCCCACATAATTAAAAAATAGAAAGGTGCGTGTGTGTTATTCTAATGCACTGACGGAAGGAGGATAAGATGACTATTCCCATACAAATATTATGCTGAGACATGCACACACCACATGAGACACACAGCAAAATAGGCACAAACTTACCGTTGGGGTACGGTGTCTCACAGAGTGTGAGGAAGTCTACTATAGGATAATCCATCTCCAGCACAGCTGTACTCTTCCCATGCATTACTGTCAAGCAAGGCCGCCGGCCCACCGTGTCGTAGGACAGACCACCAGACAGAATTATGAAGGGCTCCCTGGAACACAGACACACAGACACACACACAGACACACACACACAATTCAGCATCTGATCAAATTTTCCCAAGATATGACATTTAGTCATGGCCAGAAAAGTGTTTTATGCAGAACATTACAATGTCACAGTGACCTTGACCTTTGACATATTCTACATGTCATAATTAGCATAACAGTTCTTAGGTTATGGCCAAAAACTTGTTTTGTGAGGTCACAGTGAACCTGACCTTTGACTGCCAGATTCTAATCAGTTTATTCTTCAGTCCAAGTGGACGTTTGTGTCAGATTTGTGGAAGTCCCCTCAAGGTGCTCTTGAAATATCATGTTCACAAGAATGAGACAGACAAAGTCACAGTGACCTTGACCTTTGACCACCAAAATCGAATCAGTTCATCGTTGAGTCCAAGTGAAGGCTTTTGCCAAATTTAAAGACATTCCCTGAAGGTGTTTATGAGATATCGTGTGATGACATGGATGCAAGGTCACTGTGACCTTGACCTTTGACCTTCAACCACCAAATTCTAATCAGTTTATTCTTCAGTCCAAGTAGATGTTTGTGTCAAATTTGTAGATGTCCTCTCAAGGTGTTCTTGAAATATCATTTTCACAAGAATGAGACATACAAAGTCACAGTGACCTTGACCTTTGACCACCAAAATATAGTCAACTCATTATTGAGTCCAAGTAAATGTTCTCCCCAGATTCAAAGATAGTTACTCAAGGCATTCCTGAGATATTGTATTCACGAGACTGATATAGATGCAAGGTACACCATCAGCTCATCGTTGAGTCCAAGAGGACATTTGTGCCAAATTTGAAGAGATCCTCTCAAGGCCTACAAAAACATCATCCTTGCAGCACTCTATTACTTCACACTGGAAGAAGTTGAACTTCAGCAAAGCTACCCTAACAAGAAATATCGTTTGCTTTGTATACTGTGCACGATTCTCCTTAAAAACAATGTACTCATACTGAGGTAATTCCTCTCAATCATTGTTACGACCCACTAGAAGAGTGTGGTGGTGTATCTATCTGCAGAGATTCTGCCCTCTGACTGTATGTTCTCATTGAGGCTAAAAGGTAGAACAGATAGTCCTCTAATAGGAAGATCAGCAGTTTGATCCGCGGCCCCTCCAGTCCACATGTCGAAGTATGCCAGACGAGAATGAATCTGGGGTTGGCCTTTACTTTCACTTTGGCTGGCGAGCATGTTTGTAACAGTTACATACATTACATACCTTGAACTGAGCCTACCTAGAAAAAAAGGCAATTCAAACTACTTTGTAAAGAAAAATTGACAATGTAAATGTGATATAACATGCTAACAAAATATAATACAAAAGGTCACATACCAGCTAAAAATGCCACTCAGTTGAGTTTGTTACATAAAGTGCACACTTGTTCACAGGTCATACATGAACTACAAGAAAGAATACCACATTATTCATGGGAAAGTTCAAGAGTTTTGCAAGAACTCGCTTCATGTCCCCAGGCTCCTTACAATTGTTTGTAGTTTCAGTAGTTAACTACACAAAAAATGTCATACAAGTAATTAACTACTTGAATGTAGTTGAACTACCAGCAAGCAAAATGTAGTCCACTGCTCCGAAACACTGGTGTGACGCACATGGCCATTTGTTACTCAGCTTTTAACCTTAACCTTGATGTCGTAACTGTGTTGTATAATTAAGCATATTCATGTCAAAGCATACGTGCATGTGTGTACTGTATGCAAGTGTGTGCGTATCAGAGAGAAAGAGCAGGACCTTACCCATTTCTAGTGGTTTTGTACTCCACTTTGAGAATGGGTTTACAAGGCTCTGGCTTCTTCCCGTCCTTGGGCTGTTTTCCTAAAAATAGAACAAACACAAGTTCCTTTACTTTGCCACTTCATCTCTCTTCTCTCTTCACCTCCCTTCCTCTCCTGTCATCTCATTTTTTCTTCTCCTTCCCCAGGAGCTGCACTTAAATTGCAGCTCTGAACAGTAGCCAGACAATAACAAGAGGCTATTCATCAGAGAGGATAAAGACAAATGCAGGGGCAGGGACATGCAAAGAAGGTGTGGCCGTCATTAATGATTTACAGAATCCATCTATTCCAACTTCGAGGGAGGTCAGCGTGGAGAAAATGTGCACATCCATCACACATGTGCCGGCCTAAGCATATCAGAATGCACAATAAGAGGCTGAATATAGTGAGCCCTGAGGCAGGTTATACAAGGCAGGTCTGTATAATAAAGAACTGCTTTTAATAACTACATCTAAATAACAGATATCTAAAAAGACAATTAAAGGAGGACTTATAAGCCTTACTTAAACCTGTCAAAGGAATTTGCATAATTGCCCATTAAATACCAAACTAATTACGTATGCAGCAGTGGGAGAAACAACTAATTAAAAAGCCTGTGTGGTAAAATCCTCTCTGCAATCCCCTACACACACAAAAAACAGCTTCCAGAAACTGGTTAGAAGTTTCCCCCTTTCATTTAATTCCTTTTCTTTGTTCCTCTCTCTGACTCTCACGCTCCGTCCGTCCATTTGTTGCACTCACACACTCTGTCTCGTTCTTCCAGGCCCTTCATCTGGGCGAGCTGTCAGAGTGCTCTGTGGGGTGAGTAGGTGTGTGGAGGGGGGGCAGAGGAGTGTGGATTAAAATACATCTTCAAAAGAGCAGACTTGCTTTTTCTGCAGGAAATAAACAGAGCGCCGGCGCTAATGCATGCACGTGCAGACACAAAGCAAAGCAAACAGAGGCAGGACATAATTGAAGTGACAATAATCCTCTGGCTGAAATGGGGGAATGATGAGGGAGCCATGTGTACAGGGGGGAGGCTCTTGAGGGATGGTGCAATTAATGCAGAGTGGGTCATGTGACTGACGGAGGTGGCTGAAGGCACTGGTTTCATGTTTTGTAAAACTCATAAAAAAAACGTACTTATATAACACATTTCATACAGAGAGATAATGTACATCATTGGAAAAGATGGAAAAATACACATTTAAAAACTCTTTTTATTTACGCTTCATGCTGCTGCAACTCTTAAAATCTTTACGATTTATAGGTTTGAGTTTAATGAATCAGTTAATCAATGGTTTAAACTGTTTAAAATGTCATTTTATATTAAATTTATGTTTTATGTTCATTATTATCATTATAGTAAATTAATTGCAATTATTGCAATTAATTAGTAAAAAACGACAAAAGTGTAAGTTTGACGAGTGATAAATACCAGGCATAGGACTTTTTCTTTTAAACATTGTATAACTTCAACCTTCTATGAAATGTATTGTGCCTTTTAAAATAATACATTGAGATGTTCTTTGATAGACTGTTTACATTCCAACATATAACTTTCTAACGTGACGTTTAAATGACACACGAATCAGGCCCCCAAAAGCTTTTCAGAATCATTAATCAAAATTAATAACATAACATCAAAAAATATATTTTTAAAATTATAATATATCACAATTAAAATAATTTATCATAATCAGCTTCTGGGTTTTATAGAGCCAATGTATGGATTATGGACACTTTAAATCAGCTCTTTTTTTATTTTATTTTAATATTTGTCTAAAATCATGCTAATACATTTCTCTTGTTTTGTTCTTTTACATAACCAAGACCACAGAACCCCATAAATATACTGTCGGCTACGTCAAATGATTCCAAGGGACAAACATGAGGAATGTCTGCTATCTTGTGAGGGGTCCTTGGTGGAAAGAAGATAGAGAAACTCTACGACAGAACACACCTGTGTCGGATCCCCTGTGTAATGTCTGTTGAGCTGTTTTATCTCTCAATACCCTGAAGAAAACTCATGTCAAAACGCTGGTAAATTATTTACACACTTTTTTTTTTTTTGCATCGTGGCTATGTGTGCGACTGTCTCCATTCACACTTGGGATATATCCAAACTGTATGTTTATATGGATTTTTTTTATTTTTGAAAAGAAAGGTTTGCCCTCCAAACTGACCCACAGCTGTTATGTGATCATGTTTCAGACTTTCTTGTCAAGGCACAGAAATGGTACTCAACATGAGACGAATGCATTACTATTGCTGAGGGACTGAAATGCTTAATGTTAGGAAATAGAGTATGGGGTTAACTGATTACTGTTGGGGATATAAGGTTCTATCAGGAGCCACAAACCATCAGGTGACAACTGTTGCATTCAACCATTATCTATTGTTGTTCAGAAATGAAGGCCAATGCTGATTAGATGCTTGCTGTGATGTTTGCCATGGTTCTAAATGAAGACAGAAATAAGATATAATATTTGCAAAGTGAGTCACTGAATCATAAATCGAGTCTTTGAATTGCTTCACATTAAAGTACAATAAATGTCGCATAATAATTGGCTGGAGATGTACTGAAATATAACCTTTAACAAACTAAATTAGTCAAACTTGATCAAATTAATCAAATGTTATCCTTAACTTGATAGATTCTCAAAGACACATGGCAAACACCATCAAACACTCATGCAAAATGGTTTGAAGACAAAGAGGAGGAAGTGTGGTCCTGCCTCCTACTTAGTGTGTTAAGTTAAGATTTGGACCAAGGTCATAGTGTAGATGACCTGACGTGTATTCAGCCAGATGAATAAAGAGGCTTCATAATCAAAATTGTTAAACTGCAATACGCTTGGAGTCATGTCGGTGAGGACTCTCAGTCATCCAGGTCATGGTAATCACAAGTGCTATATCATAGGCAACTGGACTTGAGTGAGTTTCTCGAAGACGTTTCGCCTCTTGTCCAAGAACCTTCCTCAGTTCTAACCGACTGGTGCGGAGTCACAGGCTTTAAACTCTGTGTGGGCGTGAACCTTTACAGAGTCATTGAGGTCACATGTGAGTGCTTGACCCACCTGACCATCATAATAGCAGCAAGAAGCCATCTACGTCAAACTGGAACGACCTTCGTTAAACAGAGGAGGTGGCCTTCGACACCACTTATCACCCACCAACAATGCAGCCTTGGGATACCTCCCCAGACGACTTAACCCCCATTTCACACCTCGTCCCATCTATACTAACGACATATATGAAGGCCAGGGGGGTCAACGACTCCCATGTGACCTCGACAACTCTGCAAGGGTTCACACCCACACAGAGTTTCAAGCCTGTGACTCCGCACAGGCCGTTAGAACTCAAGAAGCTAATGTAATGCTTGGAGTGAGACCATCATGCATCTGGCTGTGTCTGAAAACTCCGCCTAGTATCTAAGGGAGTAGTCAATGAGTCAGTAAGGGACTGATTTCGGACACAGCCTGTGAGTGTGTGTGAGTGTTTGTTTCTGCGTGTGTTTCCACGTCCTTACCGTGTGGGGTGATTGTCTGTATGGGCTTGCCCTGGCCTCTGATGTTCCATATGGTCAGAGTTCCATCTGAGTGACTGCAAATGAACTGCTTGCCCTCGTGATGCCAGGCAACTGAGTGGATTGCCTAGGAAACGACATGCAAGAAGAGGAGGGTCAGTGATTCAGCAAGACGAAGCATCATGTGCCACCACCTGCCTTACAAGTTTGTTGCATTGCCGCAGCCATACGGCACACGGTACGATGTTCATATGTGGGTTAAACACAAACGACTCTGGATTATACACTGCTTAACAGATGGTGACAGTGAGATAAAAGGGTCCGGCCCCTGACTCCAGACCACTTCCTGTGGCATGAATGCATATATTAGAGGATGCTTTAATATGACCCATTTGCTGAATGCGGAGAAAAGCTGAAAATGGATTGGTCATTTTATTCAGGAATGCCAGGAGCAAGGTTTTATTACCATGGCTGTAATTTTAAGAATTCAATTTCATAAAGACGCAATGGGAAAATGTCTTCAGCTCTCAGCATCACTGAAACAGCCAATGTGGTGCATTCAGGCTCATCTGGTGTCATTTAGGGCAACAGATTTAATATACCTACACACAAAAAAGGATGTAGTCTGTCTTGCTAACTCAAAAAAAGGAAAAAGCAGAAAGGGCAAACGAGAATATCACAAAAATTAAAGAGTGTCTCAGTAATGTGTATTCAAGAAGTATAACCTATAAGTCTTATTTCCATCCTTCAGTTCTCCGCAGACACCGAGAAAACTACAAAAATAAAAAACAGAAAACAAGCTAATCTCTTAATTGCTTTTAGACTCCCATCAAATGTCCAGCATTTAGACATGCCCAACAACAGTCTCTCACGTGAACTTTCTGATAATAGACTGGTCCCAAAAAGTAAGCACAGCAACAGAAAACATATTCAACTGTCCATACAGGCCACTCAAACAAATACTGAAACCAGATAAAAACAAATAAAGGTGCAAAATGACAACTACCGTGTGGGCCTCTTGGACCATGCAGAATATTATTATTTTAGGGTCGTCTGTACTTCCTTTGAAGCCATGTTGGTTCTCTGCTCTGTAGCCATGTTGGCGCCCTCTGCCGCCGTACTGCCTCAGCCCATAATGCAACAGGTGCGACCCCTGAACTCTAGTCATGTGACATATTACTCTAGATCAAAACAAACTTGCATAAAGAACAATACGTTATATACTGAACAATATCTTTAAAGGTATTATATTTAAAATCATTTTTAAATTAAAGTTATTTTTTTAACTACCTATTTCTTATATTTTTGATTAGTTTTTAATGACAATGAATTTAAACATAAATGACGGCACGGTGGTTCAGTGGTTAGCATTATCGCCTCAAAGCAAGAGGGTTCTTGGTTTTGAACCTCAGGGTGAGGGAGCCTGTCTGTGTCAGCGTGGGTGCATGTCAGCAGCTGACCATATAAAGAAATCCAGCACACTAAGACGTCATAGTGTAGCTGGAGAGGAAAAAACGTTGGATGCTGAGCGTTCAGAGTGATCTGAACCCTGAGATTTTTTCTTTGAGGGATAACTTTTACGTATGTTCACCTCGTTATCTGAGACTTCGGCCATATTTAATATTATACATCCTTTATTGTAACCCTAAAAGACACAAAACAAAACAGAAAAGCATAATAGGTCCCATTTAAAAGAGGCGAATACAAACCATCATGTCAGACATTGTCACATCATTGTGTCTGAGAGAATATTTCCCCTGACAAAGCACTGGACTTGTGTTGGCACCTATTACTGATGCTGCAGGTGTTGTGGTAAGAACACACCCCTGGGCAAGAATTCATGTGACAAGCCTTATAAAACTGCTTTGGAAGCTGTTGCGAGCTTCACACGCATTTGGCACACGTCATCGTATTTACTTAATGTCAGAACGTTTGCTGGGTTTAATTATGAGCTATGAAAAGGGCATCAATAAGCAAGGTTGCCCTTTACTGGTATACTTTGGGCATGACGCGTTTGTGTTTCCAATGATTGCTTGTCAGGAGATAAATCATTCTGAGCCAGGATTACAGGAGCAACAGGACGGTTGAGATGACGGGGAAGATGACAGAGCAGACACCGTCTCTAACTCTTCCCTGCCTTTTCTTGGTCTCTATTTCTATTAGCTCGTCTTTGTATCAATATCTTCATTTGGTTCTTTACTTCAACATTGTCTCTTAAAGGGACAGTTCACCCCAAGAGTGTATTTTTGAGCTGGAGGCAGGGTGCACCCTGGACACGTCACCAGACTATCACAAGGCTGACACATAGAGACAGACAACCATTCACACTCACATTCACACCTACGGACAATTTAGAGTCACCAATCAACTTGCATGTCTTTAAACTGTGGGAGGAAGCCGGAGTACCCTGAGAAAACACACACTGACATGGGGAGAACATGCAAACTCCACACAGAGAGGCTTCCCCACCCTGGGGTTTGAACTCAGCACCCTCTTGCTGTGAGGCAACAATGCTAACATCTGTGCCGTCTACAGATATTCTTTTTTCACAGACAGCATGAGGGGAAATAATGTATTTTTTGAACATTAAAGCACGTAAACATGTCATAGTGGAAACCTTAAATACAAGTACGAACCTTAAAACGTGCTTGCTGGTCATAGTTACGTCCGTTCTTTCTTTAATATGCAAGCTAAAGCTTCACTTATTGTTTAAGTGTGAACCTGCCAATGGTTTCCCTCGTCGCCTTGTCTCACATCCCTCATCTGACATAAATGATTACCTCGCTGTCAATGTCGATGTGAGCACACTTTCAGGTTAAGTCAATCTCTTCCAATTGAAACTGCTATTTATTTAGGTGTATATCAATTTCGCCTTCAGCGTGTCATTAATCATAAATAGTGCTGCGTGTCAGGCTCGCTGAATGTGCTGAGTTTTTCAGAAAATGGTGAATTGAGACATAGGGAACCCAAGCTGGCTCGTGCTCATGTGACACAACACATCTAATTTAATCTCTCCCAAAGTAAACTGTATCATATTCATATGTTTTGAGGGGTAATGAAGCCCATCTATTGCTTGCTGGTAAAGCAGGTAATCCATCACATAGCCCTGCTTGGCCAGACCTTGAACTAACACACAGGCTGAAACCAATAAACTGTGGAGAACTTCCTGAGGTGGGTGTTTTTTGAATGCACAGCCTCGAGGAATTTTCAAATGTCTCATTATTTGGTTTTCTCAGTAAGACTCCAGGTCACCGAGACAGAGCTATGTGACATCATGCTGCAGAGACGCACAACTCACATTATGTCATTACTCAGTTAATGACTCACTCCCTGTCACTCCCACAAAGATGCACAAACGAAACATGACTCAAGTCCCCTTTTTCCAAGTATTCTTTAGTTTCGGAGTTTCCTGAACAATGAATAACGGCTTAGGTGTCTTATCTAAGCTGACGGCGGATGTGAATTCTGTAGGCAGAGTGACAGAGACAGGTGGGATGCAGTTTGTCAATGATTTGTTGCCAGAAGTGATTCACCGGCGTGCGGTGCCAGGTGGCGTGGATGTAGTTACAGCAGGTGTGTTGTATGCAGTGTGAACAAATTTCCGATTCTGTAAAATATTTAGCATCCCACGTTCTGGAACTGAAATGAGTTATTCTACACTGTGGAGGAAGTGTGTATAATTAGACATATAGAGCTTATTCTTGGGGATATGGGACCTGAAACTGAGAGTGAATGACAGGCCTTACTCACATTTTATTTATGGATAGATAAAGTTTTAATAAAGATGAGATATTAATAAGTTTGAATACCAGTAGGGGGGGGTATCAGACTGGGGTGAGCAAACTTTTTTAATACACAGGAAAACAGAAGGAGCCACTGGCCAAACAGCAGTAAATACATAGTTTTCAACCAGTTAAACAGAAAGAAAATCAGTGTGTCTAGACCAGAAAAGCATCTTTGTAGCCAGACCGAGACCAAATCTTCAGGAATGTCTCAGTTCGTTTGTTTTGGTGCACACCCAAATGCGATTGTCATAGTCATAGTCACTACACTTGGTACCACTCCTCTACTATCAGTGAAGACTGGCAGAGTCGGAGCACAGGTTGCTGACATTAGCCTATGTGAACAAATTGTGAGCGCCCATGCTTTTCTATCTCCATCACATAAATAGCAAGTGTGATAACACCATTGTTGCCAAGGTCGCATTTGGCATCGACGACAATGATGATGAACCAGGGTCTTGAGGGTTTCAACCCTTTTGACTCTGCTCTGATGAGCAAAGGAGCACTTCAAAACTATAGATTGGGGGTAAAAATAAGAAATGGGATTGGACAAAAGCCCAGATAAAGGATATAATCTGCAGATATTCATGAAAATGCTAATGCTTCTCACACGCTTTATAGGAAGAATCCTTCATTCACCCGTTCTGTGATGCTGCGACAGACTGAATTCTGAAAATCTATCAGTGCATTGTTCCCTGTGACAGTCCCAACTGGGGACAATGCACTGTGCTTAATTGGAAAATGGGTAGAGTAATTGGAACACATGGTACTCATCATATCAAACAATACCAATTAAAAAGACTAATTTAATGATTTATTACATTAGGTCAGTTTCACAGATTGGTCTTTGGGGGATGACAGAATTTAGTCAACACTTATTAGAGTCACACACATGAGCAAGCGTGTTACTACACATAGACTTATGGACAGACAGACAGACACATACAGACACACACACACGTACACACACTAACTCACGGCAAAGTCAAAAACAAACACACAAATTGAGATTGGTGAAGGAAAACAGATATACACATAAACATGCATATCACAGCCCTAATTAGAATAGCTCCTGCCAGAGTCGTGTCGCACTGGGACACGAAGACAGCTTAGCCCTGAAGTGCCACACACACACACACACACACACACACACACACACACACACACACACACACACACACACACACACACACACACAGCTATGGTAATTGAGCTCAAGTAGGAAAACATTCAACCAAAAAAGGCCTAATCTAAAAAACAAGCATTTGGGGGCAAGTATGTCAACAGTGATTTCCATAGAGCAATCCCTTTTTGTTTTGGAACGTGAAATCCATTCTGTTTCTGCATTTTTTTCTTGCAGTTACTACAAAAGCCCTGAAAGAAACAAGTCCCTGTGCGCTTCTATCTACCAATTAAGACTGTTTCCCTATTAAAAAAGATGATGCATCATCATCGGTTATGTCTGGAGCAAGAAAAGATGCTATGTACTATTACTCTCAAACTACTTTGCTCTTTAGTTTTGGAGTTTTATCATCAAACAGTCTTACAGAAGTGCAAATTTTGACATATTGGTGGTGCTAGATGAAAGGTTAGCAGTATGGCTCGGGGGATGACAATGCTGGTCTGAGGTGTAACAAGTTTGGTGATCCATTGACTTGTCATCCAGCACTATCCTTAGGTCACAATTTTTAATCTGTCCAATACTTTGGTTTATGAATAAGTACTCACAAAATTAATGATGGTTTATTCAGCTTCAGCCTCAGCTGCAAATTCTTCCTAACAGGTCTAACTATAAAAAATGAACAAGGTAATCATTATACATGCTTAACATCAGCTTGTTCACACTGTCATTGGATGCTTTCAAGGTGGACTAAGTCTTCATAGCTCTAAAACCAGACTTATTGTTTCCGTGCCAAACTGCAAACAATTGTTGTTCTTAAAACCCGGTTTTAAGGGACTTTTTTAGCTCCTACTTTAGAGTAGGTTCTCTCCCAGCACAAGAGGAACCCTGGGCGACGTAAGTTTACACTGATTGGTTGAACGCACGAGCCAATGCAGCACAATGCAACTACCAATTTTTAAAATCTGTTAGCCATATAAACAACACAAAACACAAGCAACAGCTCATAACAAAAACTGGAAGCAAGCATGGACAAATGGGTCAACAGTGAAGTCCAGGCATTACTGAGCATATATGCAACAAAATACAAAGTAGAGCTGCCCCCGACTCAAAATTCAACCATCAGTCATCTTTTAGGGCCATTAGTCAACTAGTCGCCCGCATGTTTACGATATTAATTTAATTATTAAATGATATATTTTGGGCAGGGCAACACAATGGTTTGAGTTGAAGGTGTGAGAAAGAATAGTATCAGTAACATTGTTAACACTGTGCCACATTACAGAGAAATACAAAACCGTACTAATGAACCTTCATTAATATAGGCCTATATTTTATCTACAAGTGCACGTCACACACTGAGCGAGCCGCCTGTTAATGACGCTGTGGGACAATGGGCATGTAGCTACTTCCATGTTTCAGATGATACGTCATGTTTGTAGTGATGAGTTTACATATCACCTTGGGTTTGTCCTTCACCTTCTCAAAATGATCCCACACTTTGGATTCCCACATGGTCCAGTCATATAGGTTTTGATTTATTTTGGCTCGGCGCAGCTTCTATGGGAGTTTAACTATTTTTTCTGCTACTTAGCGAACCATGAAATCTTGCTGACCAAGGACCTTTCTGGTTGACTAATATTTGGTCAACTACTAGGGGGCAGCCCTGCATCAAAGCAAAAAAGCCTTAGGGCAGCTTATGTCACCTCAGTATTTGTATTGGTGATGAGAACGGAAACAGAAGAAAATAATGATGGTAACATTTAGCTTGGTGCATCGATACAAGTAATTTTTACTCTGGACCAACAGAGTGAGCAGTTTAAAACATAATCTCGCAATAACCTTTTCAACATCTTTGTTTTCATTGAACTACATTAGGAAACTAAATTGCTCAACAACTCTGGTGAGAGCAGTGTGAGCGAATCACCTTTTCTTAACAACGAGTCAACATTAGTATTATGAAGAGTAAAATCCTGACTGGTAGAGCCCCACAGAGACTGACCATCATATAAAGAATGGTACTCTATCCATGTAGTGGCTATTACGCCAGACTTGCCAAATGACCCATCAGCAATGAATTGTAAAGTATTCTCAACAGGACTTAGAGGGAAAGAAAAAAATACTTCTTAATGAAGCGAGACTTGTGTCAGACAGAGTTTGACATTAATTTGTAGCATTTGCTTTTAATCTTCTCAGACAACCAGATGGGAGGGATTTACTGCACGTGGTCGGACATATCAAGTATTGTCAACTCAACTGTCTGTCAAAATAATTTCTCTCTGGCAATGTATTGTCCTATATGAACAACCTCGCCCATTGGGGACTAGACTTAAAGAAAGGGCAACTTAATTGTTTGCTTGTTTTTAATCTGACTGAACCTACATCCAGCATTCAAGGTTGCTTACATAAATACTGGTGTTAAAATATGTTAATGACACAAATTCCTCCACAGACAAAGCAGTTAAATCTTTTTTGTGTTGCTTGGAAATGAAGTAATTAATGTTTAGTGGTTCTGGGAATAAGTTTGCACTTTTTACTGTGTTATGGTCGGCCTTCAATAATAGCTCTGAGAATTGTGTCTTGCGACCCCACAGTCATTTTTTTAGTGTGTGTGTGTGTTTGTTTTGATGCAGATTTCGACACACCATGCTGCAGGTTGCATTCGTCCATATACATTTATGTGCACAAACTCTTCCTGGTTTTATCAACTGCACCAGAGGTAACCAGCAATTTCTACAAGAGAGTTACTGGACCTCTGGGCACAAACTGCTGGTCCCTTTCCACGATTTGACACAGAGAAATGTATGATAATGTGATGTGTCACACACTTATAATTCCCACATGCGAACAATGATGAAAAGGTTCCCCGTTTTTTTAGTTATATTAAATTATGTTATATTTTTTAGATAGAGTTTGCCTCTCTATTAGGAAATGGGTGTGCACAACATACTGAAACAACTCTGTCTTGCACTGCTGTACCTTTAATACAAGCAGTGAGGCAGAATAACAGTGTGACATTCCCGCCTTGAACAAAAGAAATAAAAAGAAAAAGTGACAGGGAGACGAAGAGGCAAGAAAAATGAGGCAATGTACAAGAGAAACAGAGTCAAAATTATATAAAAGGAAAAAAGAGGTATAAAATCCATTTGGGAGGAAGTACAGATAGATAGCAGATAGCTGTGATAAAAGAAAAAGGGTGGGAAGTTGGGCTGTAGATTGTGGAATAGATTAGTCAGTTTGAATCATGGGCCTTTTAAGGGTTTGAAACACACACACACACAAAATCCATGTATTCATTGAGTGAGCAACAGCCACCAGAAGACAAACGGAGGGGAAGTAGGGAAGTAGGAACTCCGATCTTGCTGGGATATCAGCCATTCATCAGGGCCGGACTCAGACCAAGGTGTTGAGTCAGACAGAGCGGAGTGGAGTGGGGTCAGAGTGACGGATGCTCTCTGGCGAGCACTCACTGGAAACCCATACTGCTGATCCACAGCTAATAATAGACAATCCACTGATAGACACAGAGGGGGAAGGCGTGCTCTCTCAGCTCCTTGAGAGCTTGTAAAAACAAAAGTTTTATCGCCTCTGCTGTTGGTCTGAACTCTGTCGGAAACTCTGTAGCTGTCTGTGGGCCAAGTTCCTGCAGTTTGACAGCATCTATAACTAACAAAAGCCGCCCTAATTTGAGTCAATTTCATTATTCCCCTCATGTGCACCCTACTCGCTGACGCTGTGCGAGGATGTTTCCAAGAATCGTCAAAAAAGTGCCAAGAATACAGGAGCCAACATTACTGACAAGAAACGTTTATCTCTATCCTCTGAAATCCTAGACCAGACTGCTTTCACTTGTTTAAATACCCCCAAATTTCCATCAAAACTAAAATATTCTTTAAGACATGCTTATTCCAAAGTCTGAATCCATCACTGCATGGTCTGCTGGATTACTCCGCAGTTGAAAAGGAGAAGAGGAAAAGCTTCCTTGTTCACTACAGTCGACAACTTTGATACTTGGCGGCGAGCTTCTAGGCAAATAGTGTTTGAATGAAAGCACACAGCAGGAAAAAGAGCGCACAGCAGGGAGAATATAGTCTGCAATGGATTTAAGCTGTACAAACGTATTTCACCCTACAGTATTGTTAGCAGAAGCTATACAGAGACGGAGTTTGCACGCATTCATAATGTGAGCGAGAGACGTCAGGAATGAGCAAAACATCAAATTAGACCCATGTTTCCATAGCAACCATCTTGATGTTGGACATTTGGTTCAGCCTTCACTGTCTCTGCCATCATTCTCAAGTAAGACAGCAAAAGCCACCACATATCTCTTCAAGGGTGCTTTGGACACACACACGTCTCACACACCATAAAGTCTTAATGTGGAGTGTATCGGACCAGAACTGCATTAACTGAGAGGAAATCAGAAATGCTATAAAATCAGCTGTTTGCCTCAGAAGCCCTTCATCAAGTAAAATTAGTTTGTCAAGCAGAGAAGTCCACCAATCAGCAGAGGCCAGTGTATCAAATTACAGTTTACGTGCTCTTTAAGTGGTAACCAGAATATCACTATAGCTCCAAAAAATCAAGAAGGGTATGTCAAATTAAAGGTTTACCATGACGAATTGTCAGGTGCTGTTTGTAATCACGCTCACTGAGCCCCCGGTCGCTACCACTTTATGAAGCCCCCATCTCACCAAAATACAGGCAGAGAACAGAGTCTCTGCAGGAACATTTACCATTTACCATCACACACTTCTTTAAGTAATGATGGAGAGGGAGAGAATGAAGTTTTTGGTGGGCGGGGCTTAGCTGGAGGCACAACTATCCTCCACAGACATTAGCAAACGCTAGCTAGCAAGCTCTGTTGGCTTGTTTTCGACATTAGAGGAAGATGATACGAGTTGTACATTCAGAAATACTTATTGCTGTTGTTCTCATTCATCACTTAGACACTAAAACATGGTAATCATGGGTCAGTTTCAGTGAAAATCATGCCACAATGACATAAAGATCATTTTAACTATGTCCATACGACCCATCCATACCCTCACACAGCCCTGTTGTGTTCACACTCCACAACATTCACTCTTTAGTCCATTTAATTAGAGTTGGCTACAGCCCTGTCCACTACAGTAATAACAGAGAAGTCATGGCCCGATCACATCCACATTTCACTGGTGATGCCACACAGGAGAACACAAGGGTTGTCTTCAGTGCCCCTGAAGGCTGATCTGGGGCCGAATTAAACTTTAAATATTTCTGACTCTAATAACCATTTGGATGTGTGAGCCGGGGGAATAACCCCACGGCATTCCAAAAGAGAGGAGAGAACGGCTGTGTGGTGCAGGCCTCTCTCCCTTCGTCAGTGTGAATCATATAGTGAGCGAAATGAGGAGCCGCTCCCGCCCACTCAACCCCCGAGTCTCTGGAGAGGTGTAACTGTAGGGGTTTGGAGAGAAGAGATGAGCTCCCTTGGGAGATTCAATACGACTGTAATGCCCTAGGAGCAGCGGGAGGATATTAGCTTATCTGAGAGAGCGAGACAGAGAGAGAGGACCGTACAGATTGAACATACAAAATCCACTCCCATTTTTGTGTCCATGTAGTCCTCGGTGACTCTTGTTATCTCAGCGTGCTTACAGCACCACACCACTGCCAATGAGGTGAGCACCAGCATGAGTGTTACAATAATCTCATTATCTTAAACAGGCGGTTTGGCTCTGTGTCTAAGTGCTGCGGACACCACTGTATGACCGTGTGTGTGTTAGTGTGTGTCCACATCTATTTAGTCGGCTTAAACCTCAGCAACAAGTTTATGAATGGCATCTCATATAAGCAGAGACACATGGAGTTAATGTACATGGAAAGATTCTCCAAAACCAGCATAAAATAGGCTGTCACATTTTATCACATCCATGATAGATCATAAAAACAATTCAAACACAGCGACGACATTACTGGAAACAGGACTTTGTATAAAAACTAATCAGGTAATAGATAACAGGCGTGGTCTGGGTTTTACACATGCAAGGTCCAGAGAGGATCCGAGCAGCTCTGACACTGTGTCTCTTTTTTTATTGTCGTGTCGTCTTTTATTTATAGACACACACTGTTGCCTCTGGGGACGCCAATAAAGCCACATGACTCAGTGCTTTAAAGAGGTGGACCTTTTACAAAATGCTGCCCCTTTTTTACAGCTGCAATATGCAAGCGCAATCACTGTGCAACCTTGCAGCATCACTCCAGAGACATCAACACATGGCACTCCACTGTATAAATCATGACATTGTTAAAACATGCATTTCACAAATTGTTGTTCTTTGTAAACGGCACTACTCGAGTGACAAGCAGCTTCAGCTGTGACGGCAGCACCAGCCAAAGAGAATGTTTTTATATCTTGAAGACAGATTCATACTACTAATGTCAAAGGAAAAGTTCAGCATTTTGGGAAATATGCTTATTTAAGAGTGATACCACCCTCATGTCTGTACGCTCAATCCTGGGTCCTCAGCAGGGGGTCTGCGACCTCCAGGGGGTCCTCAGAGTTACTGCAGGGTGCCGCTAAATTATTCTTTGATTTATTTTTTTTTCCAAAGAAATTTTAATATGTCTGAAAATACACATTAATATGAATCCAACATATTAGCAAAGCTAAATCAGAATATTCACAGAAAAACATTTAATTTACAGTACTCAACATTAATAGAGTGCTCCTTGGATGATGTCTGCCAGTAATAAGCTCTGTGGCATACAAATGTTTATGATACTTACACGTTTTGTTCCCCAAGATAGGTTATAAACAAACTACACTGGTTGCATGACCTAATGTCACCACCATAACAAGACTGTAAAGCTATGTTCGGCATGGCTTGGCGTGATGACATTCTGTCGCCACATGTTAGCAACCACTTTTTTTAAGACACGTAGAGGCTTCAAAGTTCAGAAGTGGGGTATTTACTGGTGTATTTTATGTTGTAGAACAAAACGTGAAAAGTCTCTTTAACTTGTGTTAACCACAGTTTGAAACAAGGCAACCAGGAGTGATAAATGCTAACTCATGCCTTGTGTATGTATGTGACTGGTGTCTGTAGATTCCTAAATTTATGACCTGCCAGGTACGTGGCGTGTTTTCTAAAATATTTAATTCAAAAGATGTATGAACGACTGAACAAGTCATGATGACGATCTGACTGTATATAATGTATAACCATAGCAGAATGTGTTAAAACTAGATAAACAAGTTTTGTTTAATCAAACAAACTCATTTGACAATAAACACAGGCAACTGAATCAAAGGAAATAGCCTGTTAGCTAGTTAGCGGCCTGTTAGCTCAGCTAGCACACGGTCTTACGGTCCCTCCGAAATCCACCACAAAAGTTCAATTATTTGAATGTGCTTGCGGCTAATTCAGGACGGAAATACAAGGAAGGGGAGCTAATGCTTAATCATCTGCGGCACTCATCGTTAATGGTAGGGGGTCCCTGCTCCGTCTCTTTTCGACTTGAGGGGTCCGATGGCGTCCCAAGGCTGTCCCATTTCAAAGTCCTCAATTATTAAATGAACTAACTAACTTCCTAGCTTACGCCTTCTTTCGTCAGGCGCAGCTGGTTGCTAGGTAACAGGAATGTCAACAGGTCAGGGCGAGAACAACTGGTGATGCAACCAGGAAATCCTCCACAGACCAGACCGTCCCATTTCAAAAATTGTTTGATTTAACTGATGCGTCCTTCTAAGGCTGCAGCCCCTGAATTGAGACCCAGCTACTCACCTAAATATAAAACTACAGCCAGTAGCTGGCTAACTTAGCATAGAAACTCAGCAAGACTGGAAACAGGGCAGATCAGTTGGCCCTGCTCTGTCCAAAGGTCACAAAATCCGTCTTTGAGTATCTCTAATTAAAAGTTTGTTAGGGAATTACTATGATGAGCGTCTTCATTCTCCTTATAGCTGGATAGCACAAATCCAGTTAGTGGATCCTGTTAGCGCTGGCTGTAAAACTCTGGCAAGCCACACTTCATCTTCATTAAACTGCACATCAGAGCTGTTATTTCCCATACAGACTGACCTGTCCCCTTCTATAGCTATACTGAGATCAAACAGGAAGTAGAAAGTCGTATTTCTTCCCAGTCAGCACTCTTGATACCTGCAGATGAGAGAGGATAGTAACATACTGAAGTGTGTGTCTGTGTATTGTGTGTGTGTGTGCGCAACGTGAGTACACATTTTGAACTTACAAACTCCGTCTGTTGTAGGAAAATATCTCGTATTCTAGGTTTGTTCTAAGAATAACCTCTAACGCACACACACACACTCACACACACAACTGTATACAGTTGAGTTCATGAATATGTGATTTAATTCCCAGTTTTTGTATTAAAAGATACTCTGTGGATCAGAAGTGGGAGGAATGACTGAAAGCCGTTAGAGAAGAAAGGAAATAGGGGAGATTTGCCTACCTCATCGTAAGTGTAGCGATAGTCGGCCTTCTTTGATTTCAGATCCCACAGGACCACGATCCCAGACTCAAATCCAATTATAAGCTGGAGAGGAAGAGCGACAGGCAGTCAGTGAGATAGGTGGGAGAGATGACAGAGAGGAGATAGAATAGACCCCATGATGGGCGGAAAAAGAAGTAATACATTTGACATTCTCGCACAGCATGAAAGGAAGTCAGGTGTAAGCAGACTACGGTGGCTCAGGAAGAAACCTGCGCACCCCGGTTCACGAGAGAGGGTGACAGAAAACCCAAAAAGATTCAGAACATTAACTGTGTTTTTTGGAGAACTTATTCACAGAACTTCAAATATGTGTCACCAAAGCAGATCGTGTGAACATAATGGGCCCTGTTTTAACTGTGCTGTGGGAATTACCCAACAAGCCTGAACCGTTGATACAAGGCAGGATGGATCCATGCTTTCATGTTGTTCACACCAAATTCTGACCCTACCATCTGAATGTGGCAGCAGAAATCCAGACTCATCAGACCAGGCAACGTTTTTCCAATCTTCTATTGTCCAGTTTTGGTGAGCCTGTGTGAACTGTAGCCTCAGTTTCCTGTTGTTAGCTGACAGGAGTGGCACCTGGTGTGGTCTTCTGATGCTGTAGCCCATCTGCTTCAAGGTTGGACGTGTTGTTGGTTCAGAGATGGTCTTCTGCAGACCTTGGTTGTAACCAGTGGTTATTTGAGCTACTGTTGCCTTTCTATCATCTTGAACTAGTCTGACCATTCTCCTCTGACCTCTGGCATCAACAAGGCATTTCCTCTTTTTGGGACCATCCTCTGTAAACCCTAGAGATGGTTGTGTGTGAAAATCCCAGTAGATCAGCAGTCTCTGAAACACTCAGACCAGCCCTGCCACGTTCAAAGTCACTTAAATCACCTTTCTTCCCTATTCTGGAGCTCAGTTTGAACTTCAGCAGGTCATCTTGACCATGTCTACATGCCTAAATGCATTGGGCTGCTGCCACATGATTGGCTGATTAGCCATTTGCACTAACAAGCAGTTGAACATGTGTACCTCATAAAGTGGCCGTTGAGCACTTGGTAAAAAAGCAAAACAAATCACAGTGGCACACAAGACAAGTGGCTTAACAAGTATAGAGAGTGGATGTGGAGAGTAAACTGTGTGATACTGTGCCAAATTGTCATTAAAGTAACATGTTGCCGTTTGTCAGCGTGTGAAATGTAATGCTGTTGGTGGAGACAGGATGACATACGCTATCAAAAACAGCACATATGTATGTAGAGTTTGCATGTATTTGCATGTGTGGGCAGAGAAGGGTTGTCCTTTACCTTTCCCTCATCCATGGGGTTGTCGCTTATGTGGACAACTGGTCCAGGGTGAGCCTTGGAGGACCTTTGAGAGAGACAAACAGAGAGACATATCAGGAGTGGTCTTCGCTTTAAAGGGACAGTTCAAAGCAAAAATAAAAAATACATGTTTCCTCTTATCTGTGGGGCTATGAGATATCAGCCATAGAGATGTCGGTGGTTTACCTCTGAGCCACAGCTCTGCCTGTGTACTGCTAATGACTATTAATTGGAAGATTATTGTCCATGAGTAGATGCACGCTTCCTTCTGCGGTGATACACTTGATGGGTGTAATTCGGTGGAAAGAAAATAGTTCCTACATGAACTGCTCACAACAGGGTCTGTGGATTATCTTGAGTAACTAGGTCATCTAGTTCCATTTTATTCAAGATGAGGTAGGTCAATATCTCCAACACTCTGCAACTCACACCAAAACAATCTAGATGATGAATAGCCCTACAGGTGAGAGGAAAAATGACATATTATTGATTTTGAGGGTGAACTGTCCCTTTAAGTTGTAATGCAGCACTCACACGTATATAGCATATAGTTCACCCCCATCTCAGAGTGATGTATGGAGAGGGTTAAGGTGGAAAGCAAGTGTCTTTGAACCTGCAGAAAAGGTCCGCCGAAGAGGACAGAGCTGCCAATCACTCCGAGGCTCTAAAAGGCTGTTCAAAGACATAAGCTCACTTAAGGTTGTGATGGACGGCTCTGTCAGGCCGGGCAGTCCCCAATGGCTATGTGTGTGTGGATGCGTGCGTTGGTGTGTGTGTGACCATTTGCATGTCAGTGGAGACAGCACAAAATGCTCCGCTGCCCCCCCCCTCCTCCTCCCTCCTGTCTGTGCTTTACCCTCCAGACAGCCTTATGTCAAATCTCCTCGCTCTGCGTGCCACGTGGCTGCAGAATTTACCTAACCTCCCCTGCCTTTAAGAGATGATGTGGGTGCTGCGGAGCGCCAGGGAAGGTCACAGCTGAAAAAGAGTGACTGTGAGGTGCCTGAAACATAACCCCAATACCAGGGAGCAAGGGCAGGGATGCCTGACAAGGGGAGGAGAAGCAAGGAGCTGCAACCAAATGTAAGTAATGCAGAGGGAGGGCAGGAGTTTTATATTCATCCGAGTCTGACAGTGAAGGACGAGACATGCTGGTGATAATATAAAGCAGGGCTGCACGCTATATTGTTTCAGTATCAACATTGCAATGTGCAAATGCACCACAGTCGCATCGCAGAGCAAAAAACACAGTTCTCATTTCCCACGGCTAATGTAACCGGCCAAGCCTTTTCCTTATATATTACACATATTACACTGTCCAGCTGGCTTAGGAGCATGACCTATATATATCTCTGACTGCTTCCCAGTGGAACATAATTTGGACGTCTGCTTTGAGATCCTCTAAATACATGAGATTTAGGATTATATGATATGAGATTCTGTGCAGAGCATATATTACTCTTCTGAGATTACCCAAAATGGATGAGAAACATCAAGACGTATGCTGGCATAATTCTTTATCCCATTTGCTCTGGGAACGTCCAGTTGGTAAAACACTCTGGTTAGAAGTGATATCTCTCATGTCAAAGTTTTTCAATGTCAATTTCCCAGTGTGCCCCAAAGTGTGCTTGCTGGGCCTGAAATAGGACAATAATGTTCGAAGCACTTTCGAGCGCCTATGGACACTGCACTGTCTTGTTTTTTAAAAATGTAATGCCACTAGTGGAAAAAATAAAAATAAAAACGCTTGCTGCGGCCTTTTTATTGTTGCCTGGCAACCACGGACTCACCTCCTTATTCTAACCTCGTGGAATCAATGTACCATTTATCTTTTACACGGTTATAAGTATGTAGTTGCTAAAATGTTGAGGCAGAGGGTACTTGCTGTAGCTCTGGTTGAGGGTGAGAGGCTGTCAGTAAATAGTTTGTTGGACACAGGGAAACAGATCTGTGTGGGTACATGAGACCCTAAAAAAGAGGGTGGATCATGGGGAGTACCACCAGTTAGTCCAGGAGCTTCGCCTCGATGATGGCTGTTTCCAGGCATATGTTAGGATGACTTGGGGGCAGTTTGACAACCTGTCGTCGGGTCGTATAGCTCTGGGTATCCAGCAACCACTACCACCAGTTTCTCCTCCATTGTTTACCAACTGTTACCTTGTTGTCGTGACCACCACAGAAGGCCCACCCCTCTGATGGGGGGCAATGGCTAAAAAGAGAACGAAGTCGAAGTTTTTTCAGCTTGAGGAGTCCAGACTGCTCTGGCAAAAACTCAAGGCAGCTAGAGCGCAGAAACACAAGGCGGGTCGCAACACAAAAGCCACGAGCAAAAAGCTTCATTCTCATTTAAAACAATTACAAAAAGGCGCCTCCAGCTGATGAAACACTTTCTGTCTTCAGAGAGTCTTCTGTCAGGTCTGTTTGATGAGTTAACGTCTTGTTTTGTCTTATTTTTCAGTAGAGTTAGATGTTGTTGACGTCTTTTAAGCACCCAATAACTCAGATTCTTTTATCTTTAGCCATTTGCTTTGTCAAATTTATTTTTGGGGAAAACACACCCACCTTTTTTAACTTTAAACCTGTGTTTTTTGTGCTTTGGCTGCTCAGTCCATGACATCATTATTTTTAATACTGCAGGGAGAAAAAAATCACATCATTTTTTCCCCAAAATCGTGGAGAAAAAAAAATCCAAATATAAAGTATAAAAACCGTCCAATCAGAAAATATGTTTTGGATTGAAATCTATAAACAGAGGATTAATGTAAACTCCTTTTCTGAAGTTTAGCCCTGAATATCTGCACCACTGTGAGAAAAGCAAAGGGCCGAAGAAGGGAAGCATCCACAGCAACGTGTGTGTGTGTGTGGGTGTGTGTGTGTGTGTGTGTATTAGAAGGTAGCAGTTTGTGGGCAGGCAGGCAGTCAGTCAGTTGTCTCTATATTTAGCCTGTTTGTGCCGGAGCCTTATTACCTAAGCTCTGCTGCAGCTGGAGCTGTTGATTTATCTAATCCCCCTCCGCTGCCCGTCTCTCAGCTAACAGTCGTCCACAGCACCACGCACATGCACGCACACACACACCCATTTGCATGTCGGCACAATTAAGTCACATCTTGACATCCGCCCCATTTGTAAAACCCACATCCATAACGAACAATTACCCCCTCGCTGCATTACAAGAAATGCAACTTGCATAAAAGCTTCGCCCGCCCGTCCCACGTGGGTTATTTCCTCTTGTTTGAGGATTTTATACGCAATGTTCTCCGTCTGCCTCCCGTGAGACTGCGTAACAAATCTGTTTCGTTAATAAAAACAAAACAAAACAAAAAAACAAACCTGTTGTTATACAGTAAATAAATCTGACTCGAACACATTCACAAAGTCCACAAATACATGTTCAGGTTTGGAGATGAAGGAATCACCATGGCAACAGAGGCAGGATGGGCAGAGCACAGACAGGCTCCCAAAAATCATCCATACTCTGCCACAAACACACAAACCCACCCACACACACACACACACACACACACACACACACACACACACACACACACACATATACACAAACACACACACACACACACACACACACAAACAACGGCTGCCTAACTACTTCAGCACGCTCCTGTAAGCACACATTTCTGCCTGCGTACTGCTAATGACTCTGCGTTTTGCATACAGAGTAAAAAAAGGTCTTTGGGGACGAGAACATTTGGATATATGTGTGTATTGTGAACGAATGTGTGTATCTGATAGCGACAGACGCCGTAGTGTGCATGCGTGCCGCTGTGTTTGTTTCTATGCATACCTGCATGCCATCTCATATACTGAAGCTTCATTCACAGTTACAGCTATCACATTCTTGTCTACAGCAACTCATTCAAGGTCTTTTATGTCACACACACACACACACACACACACACAGATACACACTCATAAATCCCTGAAAACGTTCACCTCGTGGCACCCTCAGTTCAAAAAAGTAATCTGATACAAACCTTTATTGCACCAAATCCTTCTTTGTATATCGAATATTCATCCCACTCAATGATGCCTTCAGTGCATTAAAGAAAATGGACCATTACGTATGTGTTGCGAGTGCACACACACAAAAATGACTGCACACACACACAAATACACACACGCACCATGGAGCAAATGTCTGTGGGTGTGTAGATGACGCAGGGGGGATGTTTAAGCAATAGGAAGCCTGACTGAATTTGAAAACATCTCTTCAGCGCAGACACACCCACACGCTTCCACACACACACACAACTGATTTCTGATATTCTGCCTGCTGGAGTGAAAGCACAGGTATTCATTCAGCGTGCCCACTCGAGGGCTTATCTACATACACAGACACACATGTGCGCTGACTCACACATGCACACTGAAGTCCTGAACATCTGGTGTCACCACAGGTGACACTCTGTGAGGCAGCAGAGGCGCAATCACCATGACAGTGTCTCCGCGGCAACGTGGCTCGAACAGCCCGTTTGCAGCACGCCCATGCTGCATGTGCCCTCATGTCACCTTGGTAGAAACACTAGCTTCTTCATACAGAGTGGTTGAAGTCACATCAGAGCTTTTAGTTTCAGAGTCGTTAAGGTCACATGTGTGTCGTTAGGGTTAGATGGGACCAGGTAAGAATGGGTGTTAAGTCGTCTGGGGAGGGATCCCAAGACTGTATTGTAAGTGGGTGATAAGTGATGTCATAGGCCACCGCCTCTCTTTAACGAAGGTTGTTCTAGTTCGAGAAGAAGCCATCTATGTCAAACTGGAACAGGTTCATATTTAACAGATAGACATGAGAGTGGCATTGATCCTATGATTTAGTTTTGTAAACTGTTGTAGTAGTGTAGCCATTTACCAGTATAGTTTTGTATTTCACAGCATGAAATAGCAACAGACTGACCCTAAGCCTTATAACAAAACCTCACAGTAAGCAACTACAAATCTGCACCAAACAAAAAGATTTAAATCAGCAAACTGATTTTTAATTTCCACCTCTAAGTGCATGGGGTGTTGGAAGACTGTGTCCCCCAGAAAAGGTCACTGTGGCAGGCCTACACCTGCAGCCATGTGTCCTGGTGCCACTGTAAATGGCTCTGAAGACACCGGAGGCGATGACGCTCCCCTCGTAGTGCGCCAGTGTACCAGCTGAGGACCTCACATATGCATAAAAACACAGAATGCGGGGAACATACGTACGTAGAAGCATGAAAAATTCAAACAAGTAATTACGGTGGCTTCGGGGTCCTGAGTGGGAGAGTAGGAGAAAATGAAAGAGGACAGAAGAGGCCTCGGGCCGACGTGTTCACGTGAACTTATGTGTCACAGTAAGCTGTTAACATTTTACCACTCCTGTTCCACTTCTCCCAGGCTCCCTGCACCCAGTGACCATCTAGCTGCATCAAATCACACACACAGACGCTGCTGGGGACTAATATATAAACATCCCTGCATATACAGTGCATACATGAACTCATGCATCATGTGAACAAACATGAATTCACGCATGGCCTGAGGGTAATATCCTCAACGCCTGTAGCAGTGACTGAACTATAGCGCCAGGCAGTTGGTTCTGTACTGTAGGAGATGTGTTTGTCTAATAGTCTGTCCAGTACAGTAACTTGGGAACAGAGGTGTGAGTCATACAAACACACAGAGCACTGGGCCAGGCGAGGCCTGGGGCCACTGGCACAGCTACAGCAGCTTGTCTCCAAATAGCAGGGCCCAAGGGACCATGACCCCGGTACACACCGTATCCCAGCCTCATTACAGCAATCACAATAGACAGAGGTGTAGCGGGCAGGGCTTAACATTAAATCTTTAATAATGCTTTCAATAACATTTTATGTATTAGAGTCAGGTCATGACAGAGACAACAACACTAATTTTCTGACAACTACAATAGTGCTTAACTAATGACAATGAAATATGACCTAGCTTTAAATTCAGGTCTACAAGGCAAACACACTCTCAGTCCTGACTCATCAAATGGTCAGTAGCCCTGCATGTCAAATTATGATGCGCTGGGTACCCCGCCAGATCTAGTGTTGGACGCTCAGGGACATTGTGTCAAACTAAACTTCCATTTTCACAGTTAAATGTACAGTTTCTGTTTGGTAAATAGATAGTCTCTCTCAAAATAAACTTACAATGTAGGTTTAGCTTAAAATAAGTATGTTTGTTAATGTAATGTGACGTGCATAACTAGCATAGTATGCTGCATGCTCCGGCACACTGCACTGTTAATAAAATAACTCCACTGACTTTTGGTTTCACAAATAAAAAAGAACAGCAGTCTCCGAGACGAAAATCTGGAGTGTGTTTGACCCTTCCACCTCCTCTCCTGCCTGCTCTGTGTAGACTTTCTCGCTCTTTATACCACAGCAGTTGCTCGGAGCATTAAAAACCAGTCTGCCCGAAAGATCGAGAGTCACTCATGGAGCAACATTTCATCCACCACATATCCAGTCACAAGCTTCATCACTGCTTTGTAGCTGCAGCTGTCCATGATTAAAATCCAGTTTTGGTTGTTTAGCCAGTGCAGGACTACAGGTGACCTGCACAGCTCACCTGTGGTGAGGTGTATTTCCTGGAGCTTCACGGTGTTGTGTTGTCGGTCGTAGTAACCGAGGTGTTTCAGACTGGAGGTTTGAGGACTTGCTTTTCGCAGTGGAAAAAGTTTTATTCCGACTGCCTGCAGCAACCAGTAAGGTGAGCGTTTCGTACTAGCTTGCTGCTTCATGACGCAGCACGACGATTACTAAAATGAGTAACAAGTTGTTTGGTTTTGGGGTAACTGTAATGTTATTTCCAGAAATTCATTAGTAATTAGTTACACTATTTGTTACTGGAAAAAGTAATTTTATCACTGTAATGCGTTACTGCCCAACACTGTTGATGAGTGAAGCCATGTTGACGAGGCCAACAACATTTCATTTAGTCCATAAAATGTCTTGACATTGTAGGTTTGCCAACACAGGTTTCCCAGAGCTCAGCTGGCGTAATCAAAATGATTTTTAATCATTTATAATCATTTATGATGATATAAAACAGTTTCATCCTTTAATTTGAAAAACTGCAACCAGGAGTGGTTTGTCATTCCTGCTTTATAAATTATCTAAATAAGAAATCAATAATAACCATTTTTTGTTGGCGTTTTTTCTGTCCTTTAACTAACCGTTACTGCACTTATTCAGGTTCATTTCAGTTTCAAGTTGTGAGTGCAACAGTGAAGGCAAATTCAGCCAGTCCCTGTGAATTCTGCACGACCTTGCAATTTTGTCCAGTCACTGCAACTTTAGTGCAAATGTGACTGTTTAAAACAAGTCACATCTCATGATGTAATTGTAGAGCAGCGTGCAGCATAATAATTTGCTCAGACTCTCTCTGTCTGTTAATCGTGACCACTGCTGCAAGACCAGAGCTCTGCACGTGGGACAAAGTCACACACACACACACACACACACACACACACACACACACACACACACACACACACACACACACACACACAAACACACACACACACACACACGCTGACAGGGCTAACTGGTCACTGGTCACTGTTAGGATCACTCGGCTAATCTATCGACAGAGTCAGGCCATTTCAGTGTGAGATTAACAGCTCGGTGAGGGATGTTAACCGCAGCTGCAGGGATTCTGCCCAAGCAGAAAAATATGACGAGTAGTGATGAGATCACGTTGTGATGTGTTGGTCACAGGGTACAGGGAGCAAGAGGAAAGACTCTTTCGGGGACTGTCCTTCAGCGCTGCATCAAACAGCATTAACAGCTGATTGTCGGCTATCAGCTGTTGCTGCCCCCAACCTTCCACTCACTTTACCATTAAAAATAGATTCTAATACTGTGGGAAACTCTGAATGCCCAAAAACAATGAGCTCGGATTCTGAGAAAGTATCATTCATTGCAAAAAAGCATGCCTACAAATATACCAACATTCATCTCAATTTTTTAGAAAAGCTGCCATGATCCAGGTATTTCAGCCCGCAACAATCACAAATACAGCCTGCCAAATCCAGGGGGCACCTCTTATTTAGATACGTGCTTCTCCTGACGACAGCGTGAGACGAGAACAACGGGAGAGGCACAGAGGCTTTTGTATCTGGACTGCAACCCTACCAACCCCACAGCTGGCAGAGAGGCAGAGGGAGCAAGAACAAGAGAACCACCTCACACCTCTCTGATCTGCATCAAAGCCAACCACAGACATACACTCACACGCTCCAACAGATATGCAAACTGAGAGCATCTGTAACAAATCCGAGAATCGATTCCTGGCACTGCCGTCATCTTCAAGAAATAGTATCCCACAGAATGGCTGCGTGAGTGATTGAGGTCTGAACCAAAAGATATGGAAAGCTCATTTCCTCCAGCTAATTGTGCCAGGCTATAGTTGGGATGAAAACAACAGCATGATGAAGAAAATGTTGTGGCTTAACAAAGCAGAGTGTTACATTAAGCTGGATGACGTATGTTGATGAGTGCAATTAATCATTGAGTGGGTTGAGGAAACGGAGGTGATGTGGAGATGAATACAGCTGTGAGATAACAGGAAAGAGCAGGAGCGTGAGATATGCAAGTCCTGAAGGGTCGATATGGTTCAAGCATATTGGAAACTAAAATATGTCACTTGTGATTTTTAAGTAAATGTCATTGTATTATTGCAGATATGAATGGAAAGTTAAGATTTAATAGGGCTGCAACTCAGAATTACGTGTCTATTTTCACGATTAATCAATGAGCTATTTGGTCTATACAGTGTCCGAAAAATGTCAATCAGTGTTTCCCAAAGCCCAAAACGATGTCCTCATGTCTACAAACCAAAGATATTTAGTTTACTGTCCTGGAGGAGGAGAGAAACCAGAAAATATTCACATTTAAGGACGCATTCACACTAGCACTATTTGGTCCACTTTAAACGAACCCTGGTCCACTTCCACGGATAGTTCGGTTCGTTTGGAGCGGTGTGAACGCTCATTGGAACCCTGATGCGGACCAAACGAGCGAACCCCGGATCGCTTACAGTGGGAAATGCAAACGGAGTACCCAGCAAACCAAAGAGAGGAATTGACGTAGAGCGCAGTGCAATTTGGTGTTTTTGTGCTGACCAAGACAGCTGAAGGGGATGGATTTCCGTTTTTGGACGTTTCAGGGAGTACCGCCCCCCAAACGAGCAGCTGTCGTAACTGCGGGACGTTGTCCAGGCAGTTTGGTCCACTTTAAAAAGTGCAGTGTGAAAGTGAACTGAACCAAATTAAGGTGTGAAATTTTCCAGCATTCCCCGCCAAATCAAACCGAGTCCCCTGGACTATCCCGGTGTGAATGCGCCCTAAGACGCTAGACTCAGAGAACTTAAACGTTTTTTTCTTGAAAATAACTCAAACTGATTTATAGAGGATCAAATTAGTTGGCAATTAATCTAATCGTTGACAACTAATCATTTTGTTTTGGTCAAAAGTCTAGCTGCTGAATTTTGAACGATTTGGAGCTGATGTATAGATTGAATGTTGAAGCAGGTGAACAAGGCATTACAGTAATCAAGGTGGGAGGATATAAGAGCATGTATGATTTTCTCTGTGGTATTGAAGGACAGAGGTGACCTACATTTTGAGATATTCCTCAGTGGGTAAAAACGAGACTGGGCTGGACTACAACAACCAGAATGCACTGCTGCTGATGCAAACTTTTCGGCACAATGGTGGAATTAAAGTTTAACGGTAAGCCAAAAGACGTTTCTGAAAACATCTGAGTTGAAAAACAGGACGCAGTGACAGAACTTTGGTTCATTGTTAAATCACAGTTTTTTCAGTCTCTGTTTTGGCTGTGAAGGAAACAGTATGGCACCAACTTCCTGTTCACAAACTCTCGCTATTACAGATAAACAGTGTACTAAAATATGTTTCTTTAGGCAAGAAATAGGCAGTGCAGTAACATAATCTTAATTTAAATTCGATCAGCACTGCCTAGGGGGACGAGGAGGACATGCAGGCACTTGTTAGCGCTACATGAATGCAGTCCTTTATTTCAAGAACTGCGCGATGGTGGAATTTTTATTCACTTTCTGCACTCGCAGCAGGTATTCTTATAAACTCAAGGTGAGTTTTTTTCTTTTTTCAATCAAGCGACTATTTCTAACATTCAAGAGATGTATTAACTTTCACTTTCCAGCGTAATAAGTCTTTCATGACCACAGGGACAGCTCTGGAATAGAGGTGATGTGTTAAAATAATGTGTGGAAGGCCAGGGGAAAAAAGGCTTTGACACCACGGTGAAACAAGGTGAAGGGGAGTGAAAGGTACTGTAAAGGTGACGGGAAAAATGAGACCAGAGTTAAGCAAAGAAAAGTGGAAGTTATTGCTTGTCCTTTAGTCAAGAAGAACTCCTGTATCTACCTCTCCGTCTTATCATCCACATCTGCCCTCTATCGCATCATTATCACTCCCTACCTTCCTCTCCTGCCCTTTTTTCCTTTAATTGGAAACCTTTTCCTGCCACCTCTCTATCCTCACTTATCTGCTCCACTCGTCTTCCGCTATGCCCTCTGTTACCTGCATTTATCCCTCTGTCACCACTCCGCTCCTCTCCTCCATCACTCTCCCCCTTCTGCATGTCCTTTTCCCCAGGCGAAAGCCCTGTCTCATCCATTCCGCTCCCGTCTCCTCTCTGTCATACACTCACCCTCCTCCTCCTCCTCCTCGCCTCTCTCCCACCACTCACTCTCGCCTTTTCTTCCCTGCAGCCCTGTCGACGAGACGAGACGTCTGTGTGTACCATACACTGATCTCGGCAGACACCTGTTCCACCCCCCTCCCTCCTTCCTCCTCTTTCCCCTCTCTACCCGCACACACACACATGCACAGAAGGGGATGAGGGGGAAAGCGTGAAGCAAAACGCTCCAGTGAATAATTTAAGTCTCTACAGCAGGGAACCAAAATGGAGCCTGTCAAACTGACAGATCCATTGAAACAGCAAAGAGACAGGTCGCTCACAACCTGGAGTCCGATACTGCGCCAGGATATGATAGACTGACTAATGATTCGTTCTTATCTCATTACAGTAAAGCTACAATAACCTTTTAAAAGGCAAAATGCTGATTGCACAGCATCCCATACCTCACTTAGATACTGCAAGGTGAGTCGATAGACCCTGAAATCAATGTTGCAGTGCTGGCGCTACGAGTTTGATTCCTACAGAGTTCAAATATTGATCAGTAGATGCCTCCATATGGCACAGAAACCTATAGAGCAGCATGCTAGAATGTGCAGCATTTGAAGAGGAGAGCAAATGCAAGGAACTCTCAGGGCATTACGAGTGGGAGGCGGCATCAGAGGGTGACACGTGGGCAGCAACACTCACAGTTCAATGGCTTTGTTCCACATGATGACGTAGCCTGAGAGCATAAAGGACTCCACGTTGACGATGTGGATGTTCCCTCGTTCTGTGCCGATGTACAACCATTTACTCTGGAAGGGCAGGTGGCAGAAAGTTATTCTGTGAAGAGAAGGAGAAGGACACATGAGTTAAAACAGTAGAAAAGGTAGAACCAGGGGAGACAGACACAGACAGCCGAGAGACGGGAGCTTCACCAAAATCACTCGACGTCACATTATAACAGGAGACGAATTATGCAAAACTTTGAGAGGATTATTTACCACTCCATCAGGTCGGAGCAGATGAGAGTGGCAAACCAAAAGAGATTTTTGAGTCATTCAATCAGCCACCTTCTCCAGGACCCACAGGATACATGAGGGCAAAGAGACGCCCATAATTCTCCTGTTTTCATCATCGCTCCCCCATCTCTTCTTTTTTTCATCCATCCATCAGACTTAAGTTTAATGAGAGGTTAAAAACCCTTCCCTCCTTAGCTGCTATCCATTCATCTTCTCATCCCTTTTTCATCATTTTGCTCTTTCATCCATCCTTCAATTCAACCTCAGATCCGTCTGAGGAATAATAATGTACAACCTTGGTAATCCGGCCTGCTAATATCTCAAGGTCATCCAGCTCCTCCAGTGATCCTTTTTGATTTAGCACTGTGGTTTGAGCTACAACTGTGCACTTCAGCGGCCTATATCTGCAGGACAACTGGCCCCTGGCTCATCAGCCGGGACACACCGCACGAGTAGGAAGAATAATAAAGTTGTATCTATCCTCTTTGTCCATTATTTCAAACAGGAAGGACACACTGGAGTATTTCCTCAGCGTTTGTGACAGATTATCTTATATTTAGTGATGGAATCACTCTGCAACAACAAGTTTAATATCTGAATGCAATATCTGCTGTCAGAGCGGCTTTAAGTGGATACAGCATGTCAAGAAAATGTCACACTGAGATAAAAAAGTATTTTCTGCTTATAATCCAATCAAATGATATCTTGTCAGAGATGAATTAATAAATCTGGCATTAAACTCAAGACCAGGCCCGATGCAGTATTCCAGGAAAGATGAAGATAACCCCCATCTTCATGCTTCATTGACTTTTTCCAAACTACACAAGTATTACAGATTTGGAGCATCTGCAGCTGCCTGGATGGAAAGCTATCTGGTAAATCGCAGAGAGTCTTCTTTATGGAAGTTACTCAGCGTGGCTGCGGAATGTGGAGTTCCCTACGGGAGCTGTCTAGGCCCACTTTTTTATTACATATTTACCAACAATTTACTACCCGTACAAAAAATGCTAAGTTACCAATGCATGCAGATGACACTACGGTGTGTGCATTAGCAATAACACCGGCAGATTTGGCCGCCATCTTGAACAGTGAGGTAAAATTTATTGGAAAATGGTCCCTTGAAAACAAACTGAGTATGGGTGCATCAATTGGTAAATTCTGGGCTAATGCCAGTGTTTATGATAACAATTTGGCAATTTGTTGTTGTTGTTTATTTTGTTTTTCTTGTTATTTATTTGATTTTTGTGACAAAGAAGAATTTAAAAAAAAGAACTGCTTTAAAGTCATTGGCTTCACACGCCCTAACACACCTATGAAACAGCCACTGGGAGCAATTTGGGGCTGAGTATCTTGCCCAAGGATACTTTGACTCTCCAATCGTCAATCTTTCCATTAGTGGACAACCCACTCTACCTCTGAGCCACAGCTGCCCTTCATTACACAACCTTTAGATGAACACAAATTCAGTCATACAAATTTATGAGACAACCTTTTAAATAACCTTTCACATGAAAAACAGTTTTTTAAAAAATGCTTCAAAAGTATTTTTGCTATCCGTAATAAATTATAATTCCCTCTATAATTCTATTTTATATGGATGTTAAAAAACATCAACAAATGTCTCATTCAAATAGCTGTTCTTGCCAAAATCTACATTTTTATAAAAGTGCATTTAAACACATCATGAGAACTGTTTTTATTTACCTAAGCCCAATACTTAATTTTACTGAATGGAGCTTGAGCACATCGTAATGTAACTCAATGCAACTTCCTTTAGCAGCTAACTAGTTCTCTTGCTGCCAATTTCAACAAGGATTTGTTGTTCACAATGTACCAATTAAAATGAATTAGCAGTTAACATTAAACATCGATTTCAATGGTTAAAAAGAAACTACAATAACACCTGGGAACATATTTGTAAGATGCTTTTTAGTATATGAGTCATATACTTATACATGCATATATTCATTTATCACATATATTAATGTTATTCTCTAATATGTGTCTTATGTTTGCCATTTGTATTCACAGTCATGTTTAATGTATGTTTTCAAATGTATTGTTTTATGTTGACTACAATGTTTAATGCATGTTTATACCATTTACGAACATGTTGATTTGTATGAACTGTAACGTTTAATGTGTTTCCAATGTGTAACTTTGTGTTGACTATAATGTTTAATGTATGTTTTTGAAAGTGTTGATTTGTGTTGACTGTAATGTTTAGTATATGTTTTTAAATTTGGACCCTACGGAAGATTAGCTGTGCTAGAGGGCACCGCTAAAGGGGACCCGAAGAAAATAAACAAATAAAACTAACATAACAAACATTACAACCCTGTCACCTAGCAAATATTTATGATTTTTCCCAACATAAACACTGTAAATATCAACATAATGAGGTCGCACTTGAACTGTATCTGCAAAACATTTACTATCAACATATTTCATTTGTTTTCAGTGCAATATCTGCTCCAAGCAACAAAAGCATTATTAACATTTTTATGATTAAAGGTTTTGTGGTTAATCTTAGTGAAAGTCTCTTCTTCCCCTGATTTAACAACATGATTAAGTAGCCTTAAATGTGGGATACAGTACTCAAGAGTATAAGAGTGTGACACTTCTTGGACTTTAAAAAATGCTTGCAATGCAAGTGATTTGGGCAACAATTATATTTCCTCCTAAGCATATCTGGCAAAGGATGCTAGTGGTATGTGAATGTATTCTATAGGAGTCAGGATTAAACAGAAACACTACATTATGCTGTAGAGACATACACACACTTAACAACACAGCAAAACATGGATTTGTGTAAACATGTCCTTGCAGTGACTTTGACTCTTCCCTGTGTGTTTTAATGCTCAGAAAGCCTCTCTCCCCCTCTCTGAGACACAGTGTTGCTCCAGGGCTGTATTGAGAGAAGCAGCTCCTACTACACACACACACACACACACACACACACACACACACACACACAAACCTTCCCTCTCTGCCCCACTGCTCTCCTCCAAAACATGAATATATTCATTTTTTTGGAGGAGAGGCATCAGGCTACTTGACATAAATCTCATCCACACAGCCCAAAATCTGCACAGAGACTCACAAAACAACACTTAAACACACTAACCTACATTTACATATGGCACGAATATGACCCGGCTTAATCAAATATGAGCATAAATACAGTTGCACATGCTCAGTCTCGTCTGACGAGGGAAGCAGACTGAGAGCAGCATCACTTTCTAGCAATCCTTTCTCCTACAGAATATCTGCAAAATACATTTCTGAGGAAACATAATCGCTGTCTAGACTGTGTTTACAAGTGATGTTCTTAACCAGAAAGTGCGGCATCTCTGAGCAGCACAAATGTCATACGGACTAGTTTGATGGTTGGGTGGGTCAATGAAGCACATGACTTTGACACAGGGGCTGGAATTCATAATTTGCCACCCAGCCGGTCTAGTAAGTGTAATGCAGGGTTTATACTTCTGCGTCGAATCGACTACACCATACCCTATGCAGTAGCCTGACGTGCACCCCACCAGAAATGTACCTACATGTCACAGCGATGCAGATCTCCTGTTTATTTTTGTAAGCTGAAACCATTTCCCTCAGTGAGAACGAAGCTTTTATTTCTTTTAATTTCACAGATAAGAAACAATAAATTGAAAAGACAGTAAAGCCTCCACTAAAATAGCATTTTAAGTCTTTTGTGATTTATCCTGGTTTCATATGAGCAGAGGAAATCTCTCCTCATCGCCAGGCAAATTTATACAATGTTAAACGCCATAGGCTTGTGCTAATAACGTTAGCATGTTGTATTTGTTTGGAAAACGTGTTTAGTATAAATATATTGGGGGCGGCAGTAGCTCAGCTCATAGGGACTTGGGTTGGGAACCGGAGGGTCGCCTGTTCAAGTCCCCATCCAGACCAAAATATAGAGCGTGCACTGGTAGCTGGAGAGGTGCCAATTCACCTCCTGGGCACTGCCGAGGTGCCCCTGAGCAAGGCACCAAACCCCCCAACCGCTCGGAGCACCTGTCATCTCATCCACTTTGTGCATGTATAGGTCCAGTTTGTGCATGTGTGTGTTTGGACCTGTGTGTTAATGACAAACACAGTGAAAAATTGAATTTTCCTTCGGGGATTAATAAAGTATATAAAATAAATAAAAATAAAATAAGACAGTTGTTTTGTCAGTGAACCTTGTGAGTTGTAATAGAGCCGAATTTTGTAACGTTACCTTTGTTAAATGTTGCTGTTGTCCCTGGCTTCATATGAGCAGAGGAAAAGTCTGCTAGCTGCTAGGCTAATCTAGACAATGTAAAATGCGAGAGGCTTGTGCTAAAAACATTAGCATGTTGTATTTGTGGGGAAAATGTGTCCAGATAAAGACAAATGTTTGAAAATTGTTGCTATTCAGTAATGTTTAATGTGTGTTTGATGTGTGTTTTGAATCAACTAAACTTTAAGGCACTTCACAGAAACCCGCTGCCAACTTCAGAGGTGCAACTGCAGAGTGACACAGACACACCACCGCACAATTATAAATGCTCACAACGGCGTAGACCACATGTGTAGGCTATGGCTTAGGCTCTGCATTAAGCTGATGCACAATTATAAATCCCACTTAATGCTATCTAAAAACTTGTTTTTTTTTTTTTTTAGATATTTGTATATGTATGCAGAATCTGTAGGCAACAGTCCATATGGATAACAAAAGAGGCAAAATGCACTGGCTGAAGTGCAGTCTTGGAACCCATCGTTGATCATCTGACAATAACTAAGCTTATATAAACAATGACCGGGGCATGGAGGAGGAAGTCTTGGCCCAAATAATTGCTGGCTACACCAGTGCCTCCAAAATATTGTCCGTTGCCCCAAGAGGTTATGTTTTATTTATCTTATTTAACCTTAATTTAACCAGAAAGTCCCATTGAGATTGAAAATCTCTTTCACAAGAGAGACCTGGCCGAGGTAGCAGCCAATCAAAACACATTTAAAATGCAACAAATACAACATTTAATGCAATGATCCACAATACATTATTCAAGCATTGTGGCCTCTCAAGAAAATATGCCTCTGTCACCACATTCTTTATCATGCCCTTAAATTCATCTAATCTTAAATCTTTTTGAAGATTGTTCCATGTCCAAGGTGCAGAGCAGGAGAATGCAGCAGACAGGTTCGGAGACTGGGTGAGCAAAAGATCCTTTTGGTTAAATATTAAATAAGTCGATGCATCCTGTCTGGTGCTACAAGTAATGACTTCTTCATTATTCAACCAAGAGCTTTCAAACTTTAACCAAGAGCTCAGTTGCCTTAAGATTACCATTAAATATTAATCCTGCTTTAGTTGCCTAAAACGATGCTGTCATGAAAACAAATGAAAAAGGTTGACAGATATTCATTCATTATCCCTAACCGCTCATCCTCTTCAGGGTCACGAAGAGCTAGAGCCGATCCCAGTTGACATTGGGTAACAGGCAAGGTATACCCTGTACAGATCGCCAGACTAGGGCTGACACAGAGACAGACAACCACTCGGGCAACTTTAGAGCCACCATTTAACCTAACTTTTATGTCTTTAGCTGTGGGAGGGAGAACCCAGAGACCATGGTACTCCATACGGAAGGGCCCCACTTGGCCGGTGGATTCGAGCCAAAGACCGTCTTGCACCAACGTGCCAACAGATATGTTCAACATAAATGCTTGTCAATTAAAAACGCAAACAAGGCAGCATTGTCTTCACACGTAATGATGACCATGATGTTTAGGGCTGCAGGAGCATGAGCTGACTTACTGTAACGTGGACAGTTGATCATTGAGATACAAACACTCATTCACACTCACTAAAGATGACTAAGAGCTACATGACTTTTCATGACAACTCGTGGCGTCCTCATATCCAGTAGGCAGACTGTCTGCTGGATTTATGGTCCTTTTCCATCTGCACACACAGATGTACCCCATCTATGAATATGAGGGCGGAGTGTGTGTGCATGTGTTGGTTTCCAGGGTTATGATTTTGTAAACCATAAACACTTAATGCATTAACATCTGTTTTAATGCTTGTGTTTGTGTATATAATTGCCCGTGTGCATGATTCTCAGCAACTGTTATGAATTAATGTAATTACGTGTGTACTGTATGTTAATGTATGTTGTATATAAATGTGTTGGATCTGTGTATGTGCGCCCATAAAAGCCAACTGATTAAGTGTTCTGAGCGCCAGGACGAGAGGGCCAACTGAGAGGCAGTGTCAGGAAGCATAATTATACAAATTTGCTGGCAGTTTAGAAGTGTGCATGCGTGTGTGTGTGCTCAAATGTCCACGCTCGATTGTTTGTGCGAGCGCCCTAACGTGCGTCTCATTGTGTTCACACTTGTTGTGCACGCACGTGTCTCCCGGTGAAATCTCCAGCTTCAAGTGGTCACGACGCACAAAGGCAGCCGCCAGCTCGCAGGCTCAGGGCCAAACACATTGCCTCAGAAATGACAGACGCCTGCCACACACAACTCTGAGGCGAACGGCACTGTGGGCGAGACGTATGAGAGCATGGTTCGCTGCAAATGAATTGAAGAGAGGGGATACTTCAGGAAATCATCATTTGTAATGCACGGCTTTATGGGATGTTCCTATCAAGAGGATCATTGCTACAAATGGAGTAATCTGAGCCCGCCTATCATTAGAGAGTCAACAGCGCAGACACTTTGATCTAAACTGCTTTGATTTAGTGATACTTTTCTTATTCTCAACAGTGTTTATTAAACTGCCCTTGAGCAAAGCACTGACCACTAACTGCAGAACGGCTGACGAGACGATAATGTGGTACAGAAAGGATATGATTTGATTTCGGTAATGAGTTTGTCATTGCTGCAGCGAAGCAGGAACAGGAGTTTTAATGTTATGCATAAATGTAATGTATCCACACATATTTATTCATGTCCAGGTAAAGCAAAAATAAATGTGGTGAGTTTGTGTCACTAACCACCCAGTCAAATTTGGCATCAAAATAGTGGTAGTAGTTTCACTTTTTTCCACCCTATATATTTGGTTATTTATTACTCCACACATTCGCAGTGCAGAGCGTACTCTGGGCACAGACAGAGCAGCAGAGTGGCAGGCGCAGTGAAAGTGAAACTTATCCGTTCATTGCGCTGAGTCTAAAAGTTTGCTTTTCTGCTCCTCTCATCAGTTGGTCAGATCTGATCAGCTCTCATCGGATTATCTCATCAATTATCCACCCTGCAACTCAAAACTCCACAAACTGCTACTGAGGAAAACAAGAAGAGTTACGCCTATGTTGCATTCATGGACCTGCAAAAACTTCCATATTTAGAGAGGGGACACAGACCGATACACAAGGACACACAGGCATTGTCAGCTACCGCCACACATGGATTCTAACTCTGTGGGAAACACTGATGTGTAATGTGCTGAGAAAGAAATCTTTAAAAAATCCTGCTGGTGTGCACAATAATGGCAGGGGAAGATGCTGACAAGAAGATAATGAGGGCTGGTTATGTTTCAAAATATAACACTTGTCATATACTGTACAGTAATCAAAGCTGTATCTGTTAATCCCCTGTTATCTTGTCTGGCCAATATTCTTGTCAGAACACCAACAAGTTTTGGAGTAACTGAGAGTTCAGATATTCCTTTGGGCATTGTTTGAAACTTTGATTCGGACAATAAAGATGTAGATAACAACTAAACAAAAAAGTTGAATACGTGTTAAATAGCCTTTAGATGTTAGTGAACGTGTCATCGGTGTTTACATAAGAAAAAAACAAATCAAACAGAAGTCAGTGACGTGCAGTATCCATTTGGCAAAGCTCCAGACCGGATGGAGGAGTCTGTTCTAATCTGAGAGGCCAGAGACCCCAATCTACCCACAGGGTCTCAATTAAGAAGAATCTAATCTGATAACAGACTGTGTACACACACACACACACACACACACACGCTGTCTCTAAAACACATTCACACACTCTGTCTCAGCTATACACACACACACACAAAGGACCTGTGGAAATCAATCCAAGCCTGGGCCTCATAATTAAAACAAGGCTGAATGAATTCACCTTCACAGTTTTTAAATATGCATTTGTACAGTTAGAAGGTTGGTTCAGATTTTTTTTGAAGTGGGGTTATATGAGGTACTTGTCCATGGTCAGTGTATTTCCTACAGTGTATGTCTGTCGGCACGCCCCCAGTTTGGAGAAGCAGGCTGGAATCCAACATGGAAGCTAGGTAATGTACTGCTGTGGATGGGGGCAGCAGCAAAATGTATTTTAACCACCTAAAACAATTTACAACAGTTTAAGTGTACGCTATGTTGAGAGTATTTTCACCGCTTTATCTTTCTGTCAGACAGAGCTTTCTGAGAAGGAAGGTGTGAACAGCCTCAATTTCCCATTCATGTTCTCCTAAAAGCCAGACTCCACTGACAAAAACAGGAAGTTTGGCTCGCTGAACACAGGAGCTGCTGATTAACGCTACTTCAACCAGATAGTTTGTAGCCCTTTTTAGATAGAAACTGTGCAAATTTGCAGGAAAGCCCAATCAGTCTTTTTTCAGCATTGGCAGTATAAAAACAAAATAGGGGAGCGCGGCAAAATACCGTCTACCTAATTTTGTTTAGAGTGCGCCTTTTTCGGGGCTTTGGGGGGCGTGAGCAAGTAAAAAAACATGTAGCTCAACATGTGATGTCATTTTATGACATGTCATTTATTTTAGTTTCCTTTTCTTTTAAACGTGTTTAAAAGACCACAGCAGTACATTGCTGAGCTTCCATGACAGTACTCCTGTCTGCTTCTCCAAACTGGGGGTCGACTGACATCTACTGTGTGTAATTCGCTTACTATGGTTGGGTACAACATACAATCCCACTTCAAAAGATCCTAACTATTCCTTTAATTTGGAGAAAAACAGAGAGAACGAAAAAAAGGTCCGGCAGCATATTCAGTTTAATGTGTCTGAATAAACTCTAATCAGCTGAATAATTTAATTTTCCAAGTATTTTGAGCCATTTAATTGATGCAATACTAATGTCAACAAACTACAAAGTGGATATTTTAAGGTTTAAGTGTCGTTTCTAAAAAATACTTCAAGAGGGGCTGTGACTCCTGCTGGGATCAAACCTTCAGGCTTTTTAAATTCATATATTAAGTGACTCACATCAGCTTCAAGAGGCAGAAATTCGAGCAGCGAGAGCCAAATGTATCAAGAATGCAATCAGTTATTGTTCTGATAGAAACAAAATCATCTTAACACTTTAACAATGAGCAAGTAAAAGTAGAGATATCAGCTCTTCTCTTCTTTGTGTTGTATGTGTATTTGTGTGTGTGTGTGTGTGTGTGTGTGTGTGTGTGTGTGTGTGTGTGTGTGTGTACATGTGATGACCCCGGCTCCCCCCTCTTATTATCTCCCATCATATCACCCTGCATCGATGATAGATTCCACATCTGCAGTGCATCCCTGTGAGGCCAGGAGGTGACGAGAGCATCCTACGCCAGAATGACTCGGCAGGATTTCTTCTGCGCTCCCTCCATCCCCACACTCCTACCCACAGACTGACTCACTGCTCTCTGGCTGAGGCCCAGTCTGTCTCAACTCCTCCTCTCCTCCCTTCTCTCCTCTCTCCTAGTGCCTGTGATCTGATGTGAATGGATGCTGATGCTGGAGGGCTTTCTGCAACACTGCTTTCACCCATCAACTCTGATCAGGGGAAGGAATGAGAGAAGGAGGAGGGAAGGTGGGAGAGGAGGGTCTGTTTGGAGTATTGGAATGAGGCCTCGGATGATAAGAGGTCTGGAGGTTTTGGAAGGTGAACTGGGGCTATCGTCCAATCAGTGCTGCACATGTACAGCTCTCAGCAGAGATCAGAAGGAAATGAGGGAGCTCACTCGTTAGCTACTTCCAAAAAACAACTAAAAAATGTATTTAATTTAGAACATTGTTGATTTAGACTGCAGTCTCATGAGGTATATAACACGAACAGATACAATTTTAAAAGAAACAAGACGTATAATATTGTTGGCCGACCTGGAAACCAAGTGGGTAAGGGCCCAAAACTGGCATCTTATCTGGGGCGCACTTGGGGAAACCCAACCATGGGCAAGTGGCATGGGGCCAATATGTAACCCTTGATCGATCCCATATAGGGCCCATTTCTTGCCCGTTTACTACCCATATGGGAACAATACAAATGCTGGCTGGGCAGTGAGGCGGCAAAGTGAATTCTGTTTACATTTTTTACTTTCTGTTTACATTTTGAAAAACTAAATTTGCAGAATTAACTATGAAGAATGCATTTGTTATTGTATACCTTTCGGGTTAAAATCACAAACTATAGGCTACCTTATAAATGCCACCAAATACACTGTATCCATTACTGTAAGTCAATAGAACATTTTAAAATAAATCCCTTTTTAGCAAAGAGTTAAATGAGAAAATTGAAACTACTCTCATGTCTGTGTGCTAAGTAGCTACAGCCCTGGAGATAAGAGGTGGATAGCTTAGCGGGAAGAAACAGCCAGGCTGTCTCTGTCCAAAGTAAAAAAGAAAAAACACTAGCATCTCTAAAGCTAAAAACCTAAGTCATTAAATCTTGTTTCTTTAATCTGTACACAAACAAAAATATAACTCTAACAATTTGTGGTTTTATGGGGAGTTGTATTGGAACTTTCCGGAGTTAGGCTAGCCTACGTCAGAGTTTTGTCGTCGATTTTGTAAAGGTTAAACAAATTAGATGTCATGTTTAAATACATTATAAAGATATTGGTTGCCAAATTTATTTACTTTGGAGAGAGCCAGGCTAGCTGTTTCCCCTGCTTCCAGTCTTTATGCTAAGCTATGCTAATCAGCTCAAGGCTTTATCAATCTTCTCATCTGACTCACAGCAAGACAAATCTTTAACTATTCCTTAAATCAAGCAAATACCAACACAATGAACTTTTTGTAATTTGTTGTACTTTAAGTACTTTTGAGAGAACACATTTGGCATGTGACAGGCTGTTATTATTTTTATTCTGTCGCACCCTGTTAAGAGGCTGTCGTGGCAGTTCTGGTTGGGTGACTGTCCTTTTGTTGACAAGGAAATGGCTCTCTTGTCCTCTACACCCTGACAAGCTAAAGTCAAGCTTTGAACAAACAGAGAGGGGAAAAACAAAGGAGCAAAGGTAAAAAGTGGGAGTCAGAGTAGCAGTGGCTGACTAAGGCTTTTATAGGCTTTACAGATCTGTCCGATTCAATCCTGAAACGTGTCTGTCTTAAAAAACCATTTCCACTGTTTCCTGGCTTCGCTTCGATCAGTCATTCTAATGTTCAGATGACACTTCAAACTGTGATCTTCTAATAACCATTTGGAAATGTAACCTGATGGTATTTCTTTTGTCAGCTATATTAAAAAACCTTGATCCGCACAACAACAGTGGGCATACCTTTTACAAAAATAAACAAAGCAGAGATATTTGCAGCTTTTACAGCCAGAGGAGGTCTTTGAAGCTTCTCAGAGTGCAAGACACTTGGCTAAACTGTGTGATAGGAAAGTTGGATAAGATGGGCTCAACAAAACCCTGATGGTCCCATTAACTTAGGCAGCAGCTCCTTTGGGGCAGCTATTATAATAATAGCTACAGAGGACTGCAGAGTTATATATCATTTCACAGAAAGGGAAAATGGAGTGCTGATCTGCAAACACTTGAACACAATCCGATACCAATGTAAAATGCAATTACCTTTCATATAGAACATTTCATATGTACTGCTTGAATAAAGAGGTAAAGACTGAAAAAGTTGCTGCCACGTAAGATTTGTTTCTCTGCTAAATTGAGTCAGCAAAGCCACAGCATAAATGGAGGCTAATATTGCTGCCTTTAAAAAGCTGTGGCACGCTCATTTTTTAAGATAGCATGAAGGTTGTGGTAGAAAACCTTAGAAATTCATTGGCACTAACCATGTCGGCATAACTTGTTGGGAAGCAGGGTAATAACACTCCAAAGTTAGGCTGAGTTTTGGCAAGGGGTCCCTCAGGGTGCCCTGTTTGGTTCGGTTCAATCGAACCCAAGTTTGATTGCCACCTAATACTACGATGTATGACAAGCATTGATGCACCCGCAGCCATTACATGTAAGCCCACATATTGGCTGGGTTTGGTGCAGGACATGTCAGGATATGCAGATTTCTATTTCCCAACATCCTGGATCAGCAGATTTGCGATGCAGCTGATGTGTGTTGCACTTAACACATACAGTACACAAACACATTCACACTTCTGGGCAATTAGGTTTCCAGTTCAGCTGAGCTGTATTTCTTTGGCATGTGGAGAAGCCAGAAACCTCACAGAGAGGAGTTGTTATCATTAAGTTGAGTGATTCCAAGCTGTCAGGTGCAGAACAGCAGACTGATGATCTCAGACCGAGACTGTCTCACTCATGAGCCAGCACTGTATTTGCATTTTCTCCCACAAACATCTTACACATTATGTATGGATGAGGAGTGAAAGCCAGCATTCATCCTCTTGAAATTTTAATTTTAATGGCATGAGGAAAGGGAATGAGGAGTGGGATGTATGGTCCCTCTCAAGCCATTCTCCTGCTCATGTTACATGTTCCTCCTCTCACCTTCTTTCATTCTATGTGGTTACGCTCCCTATCTCTAACTCATTAACTACTCTTCCTCACAAGCCTCCTCTTCCCATTGCTTTCATTGAACTCTCTCCTCTTTCTGAATGTCTCATGTGACTTTGTGGCTTCTCCTTCCCATCCTGACATCCCTTGAGATGCAGTAACTCTGCTCCTTTCTTGCTGATGTGTCTCGAGGTCGTCGCGTTGGACGGCGGTGCTTACTAAATGTCAGAGGCGGTCAAGCGCCTCCGCAAGAACACAACCCGCCCTAAAAGCCGCTGCCGGCCACCTGTCCATCACATCAGCGCTGTCTCAGATCATTGGCTCTGACGTTTAACCCATTCACCACTTTTCACTGTGACAGATCACTGGCCAATGATATGATTGGCTCTGATGGGTAAACGCTGCATCTGTGATTGGAGGAGACAGTGGACGGCAACTTCCTTGAGGTGAGGTGATTCTGCACTTCACTCTGTCTTATATCTCACAACTAGGACATTTGCAAATGAAAAGAAAACATTTTTTATGCAGTGCTTTTTTTCTTGTCAGCCAAATATCAGTTCTTGGATGTCGGATTGTCCTTGATGTAGCACCAAGGAAAGTTTTCAAAATGCTCCCTGATGCCAACTGTATAAACACGGGATAACACTTTTTGATAGTAGATAGTCAAGCCTCCTACTGACTGTGGGTTTTTAGCAATCTTATAAGTTTAGTGCAGCTGTACTGTGCGCTCATTTATAGAATTCATACATGTAATTCCTATGGTCTACGACAGTCCAAAGGGATTAGTTAACCTAAGCAGCTCTCCCAAATCCAAAAACTAGAGGGCTAAAACTCGAATTTGTGATTATCCAATATTCCATAGAATGGAACCATCATCTACTTTTGGACCACGACCCACCAGTTGGAAACCACTGTTATGGGGTTTAAAGTCTGGAGTAGAGCTTAGATCGGGCCATTTAACTGTAATTATGACCCTGAGCCCGGTTTAAACCAATCATTTTTTTTAAGGATACGAACGTGGACATTGAAGGCTGACTCTCGTCTTTCTTTCCATAGCAAGCCTTCGTCATGTGCCTCTTAAGTGTCCAGGTCCCTGTCTTTTTGCTGTCACATACCAGCACCGTGCTGCACTTGTTACACTCAACAAAGCTGACACACACATTGTCAACGTCGACAACTCACATGTGCGCGGCCAGTGGCGCGGTCAAGGGAAAAACAAAGACATAACATTCTGTACGTCCACAAAATCAGTCCCTAATTCATTGTCTACGGAACAGCACCAGACCATGGACATAACATTGGTGGTGTTCCCCTTGAAATTCAATTTTGATTATTCTCATTTTATGTTAATATATTTACCATCTCACACCCGTTATCTGACCTGCATGTTCTTTTTTGCACCAGCAGAACCAGTGGGTCAGCCGCCATGTACCTGTGGGTACCCAGCCTCATGCAGGACTCTGCCCTTCTCTTGTTTTGCTGTGGTCAGGACATTTACGGACGTGTAGCCACCAGCCAAAAACAGCACATAGGTCAGATCAGACCTTATTAATTCAATTCAATTCGATTTTATTTATAGAGCCCAATACCAAAAATTTGCCTCAGAGGACTTTGCAGCATACGACATCCCTCTGTCCTTGTCCCCTCACAGTGGATAAGGAAACAAACCCTTTCACAGTAAAAAACAAATGACAGAAACAAAAGCTAGCGACAAAGTAGTCGCAGCATGCATCCAAGATGAAGCTACAAAAACCGTGGACACAGCACCGAAACAAGACTGATATAGCACATTTAAAAAATGAGTGTATCTAGGGGTGGCTTTCACTTTCACTTTAGCTGGTGAGCACTGCACAAGAGGATGAGAATGAAGAACGATGCAGTGTTTGCCTGTTTTGGTTAGCCTGCATGGCTTGCTGAAGTATTGGCTTCTTCCTTTCAACAAATGTAATGTTCCTACAACAGTAGCTTACAGTGTCTGTAGGGGAAGTGTAGGGAGGAGGGGCCAAGATTGAGTGTTGTGTTTACAAACAGTAAGCAACTATTCCTGCATATTTTACCTCTAATTGCTTGTGTGTGTTTATATTTATGCTCTGTTTGTGTGTCTGTGTGTGTGTGTGTGTGTGTAACAACCCACTGGTGCAACCCTTCAGGTGTTTGGGTAGGTTCACACCTGTGTCCCAGTGATGACGAAAGCCTCAAAGGCAAAGGAAGTGACCCAAATAATGAGCGTTCAGTCAGAGACCAACAGAGAGAGGAACAGAGAGAGCGTCTCTGTCACCTCCTTTGCCCTGTGCACAGTTTTGCAAGCGTGCAGGCACATTTGCCAAATGAAACGCCGTCTGTTTGCATACAGCATGACAGTCAGCGAAAACTAACAGTTCACACAGGCAGCAAACTGTGACACTGGCCCCTGCACAGATAGACACAGTTCATGTTGCAGCAGAGCGAACGTGAGGGCCTAATTGAGGTGAAAAAGAGAGAAGGGGGAGGGGAGGGATGCTGAGACAGACACATCATCGACTTAGCACTGAAGGTTTTCTCGACATCTGCAGCTCCGTGCGCCCTTCTTACCTCTCTCTGTTGAACTTGAGGGAGTGGAGGATGGCTGGTCTCTTCTGCCTCAGGTTCCACAGGTGAACGCTGTCGTCAGCCAGAGCACTCACCAGCGCTCCCTGTCATAACAGAGGGGGCATTTTATTTTACATTCAAAGACAGATGTCATCATTGAAATACATGGGGGTTATGAGAATCTTCCACATATCTGCAGACTGCCTATGGTTGCTGTGGGCATGACGCACATAAGTCAGACAGCACTCCCTGGAAACTGAGTTAAAATCAGGCGGCCTTCTCCCAGGTAACGCCGATGATTCATAAGACGTATATAAGAGTATGTGCGCATGTAGGAGGCACTAAAAATCCTCTCCGTCTCTCCGAGGGTTTGTTTAAACTGCTGAATCACAGTCACACAGACACTGACTGACACACACACACACACACACGACTAGGCATGGAATACTGCATTTTTAATAAACATAAATCAAACTCATGTTTTTTTCATGTGAATTCTGAATCATAAAGTGCTGTAGGTATTCAGCACTCAGAGCATGTTCCCAGCCTGTCAATCGACACTTGACAAAACGCTGAAGAATTTTCCCCGTGGCCTGTGCTGTAGGTTCGCTGCTTAACACGACATAAAGACATAACTGCCTATTCTAAGCTGAGCGATTGCCCACAGTTACAGGGGCTGATGCTGAGCTGTGGGCTGATGCACATCTGAGATTTTCTGTGATTTTAAAAAAGGACAAATGCAAACAACTGTGTGTTACATAGCGTAGTTGCCATGCAATGCCCTTTGACGGATGCTGTTTAAGAATCTTTGATGAGAATAAACTGACAATTTCAATACCGCTGCTAAAAGGTGATAAATTTAACAAAGGTCTCCATAAAGTGTTAACATTTGTCAAAAACCTACAGATCCCCAACAACACATAAATACATACGATTAATTCATATGAATTTGCCCGATAAGACTAGTCTGTACTCTCTTTTTTTTATTTCTTGTTGAAAGTAATCCTGTCAGAAATAATGATTTGTCAATATATATTGATTCTGAATATTTGAATCAGTTTCCATACTCATTTTTCACAGTGCTGACCAGCTGTGCTTTCTCACTGTCTCATATTGTTATGGTTAGTTCAGTTGTTCTGCTGATCTCTTACATTGTATAAATTAGCCTAGCGACTAGTGGTGATTTCTTCTACTCGTATGAAGTCAGGATAAATCAAACACAAGACTTATTGCAATTTTGCAGAGGCTTTATTGTCGTCACAACTTAATGTTTCTTATCAGTGAAATTAAAGTAAATAAAAGCTTTGTTTCCACTGAGGGAAATGGTTTCAGCTCAGAAAAATAGACAGGAGGTCGGCAGAATGTATAGTTACATTTCTGGGGAAGTGCACGTCAGGCTACGCCATAGATACAGCGTCAATTCGACGCAGAAGTATAAATATAAGTTATTGTTTTAACACAAGCTACCCTGCATATTGTCTAAATTCATAAACATTCTTGAATAACAATTTCAGTCAAAAGAGAAGCAAATACGACTAGTGTGAGTGAGACCAGGAATTTAGTGCCAATTCTTCATACTTGACAGTTTAAAATACTCAATGCTATGAACACTGAAGCACTCAGTACTCAATAAAGTATTGAGGATCATCACCTAACCCTACTAACACAAGGGGAATCTGGTCGAATGAATCTTGTACCCTTGGTACAGCAAGAAACAACTTATGGGAACCTCTTACTGCCATAAAACATGGAGCGACAGGAGGGAGATAAGCAGAAAAGGGAAGTGAGTTATTTTCACACTACCATTACGATCATCATCATATATCCTTTCCTGCAGCAGAACACAGTGGGAAATACTTTTTGAACATTTGAAGGGGGGCGGGGGAAATGTCATAAACAGAAATAAGCCTTCATGAATCTGTCTTTGGCTTTGTACTTGTGAATACAGATATAGCACTGGGTAATACGCCATCTTCTAACTCCAATGTTTCTCTCATGTTTTTTGTGACTTACCTCGTTGATGAGAAACTGTAGCTGGATGACGGCTGCTCCACTCTCGTGCTGACAGTAACACTCCACGCCAGGACGACCAAACCTGAAAGGTTCTCTGTCAAGGAACGTACGGTACCACAAAAGGAGATGTTCCACCAAACTGCTCATTTTTGTTTGTGTAGGCACTGCAGCCTGGTGTGCACTGAATATGCCTGAGGTGAATGTGTAGCAACCCAGGACAAACGCCTCAGCATTTGAAGGTCATTTTCTCCTCGCTACACCAGATTCAAAGGTCATGACATCTGTTAGCTAGTTACCTGGAAGTATGGAAAATGAAATATCAACAGTAACATTTTTATGGTCGGCCAACTGAGCTTGAACATATACATCACCTAAGACATAGAAAGGCTGCAGGACTTCATCTTTTCTGACTCCTCACAGGCCTGTGAAACATGTTTCTTCTTTGAAAACATAATTATTCAAAACCTTACCAATACGCATCATAGGCCTTAAACTTACCAGGGAGTCTTTGTTTACGAGACCATGTTCTTAAAATAAAGGCACTTAAGTCAGCCACTAACTAGACACTAAAAGTAATTCAGGTGTTCATGCAACCTAATCTCCAGAATAAATGTTGGCACTGCACATCTCGTCAAACCACAGACAAGTAACAGTTGACATTTCATAGGTAACAGCTATGTTAAAACATTTAATTTCTTTACGTTACAATAACGGCGAGATTAATGTTTGGTTAAGGCACAGGGTTTGGAAAAGATTATGTTCGGCTTAAAATACAAGGTTATGTCGCCACAACCACCACTGGAAGTGTCCCAGTGTCTTGCTAAAAAAAAAACACACCCAGTTTTGGGGCCACAATCACAACTGGAATAGGCCTGACCTCTCGCTAAAAACAATTATGAATAGAAATGCTTCCTAATAAACACTTGGGCTGACATCATGCTAAAAAAAACAGCCAGTTTTGGTGTAGCAGAAGTACAATGTCTCGCTAAAAACACCCAGTTTTGGTGCCACAATCACGACTGGAAATGCTACAATGTCTAACTAAAAAACACTCCGTTTTGGTGCCACAGTCATGACTGGAAATGGGCCGATGTCTCGCTAAAAACATCAAGCTTTGGGGCCACAATCACGACAGGAAATGGGTTGAAGTCTCGCTAAAAAACACCCACTTTTGGTGCCATAATCATGTCTGGAAATGGGTTGATGTCTCACTAAGAAATACCCAGTTTTGGTGACAAAATCATGACTGGAAATGCTACAAATACTCGCTAAGAAAAAACGCAGTTTTGGTGCCACAATTATGACTGGATATGCCAAGATGTCTGACTAGAAACACACAGTCACCACTGGATATGGGCCAAACTCTTGCAAAAAACACCTCATCTTGGTGCCACAGTCACAACTGGAAATGCTATGATGTCCTGCTAAAAACACTGAGTTTTGGTGCCACAATCATGACTGCAAAAGCTTAGATGTCTCACTAAAACACAACTGGTTTTGGAGGCACAGTGTGTCTAGAAGGGCTGAAATGCCAAGTTTTGTTGTCTTTTGGTCTCGACAGTGGTCTGCTGCTTGACAGCCATTTTACCTACATTTTACGCCATTCACTTGCCAATGACAAAGTCAGCTTATATGCATGTCAGCTGATCAGAGCTATGTCACTGTAGAGATGTCAATATGCTCTGTATGAAACGTTTCATATGTAACATGTTTGTGATTTGCAGAAACAAACAATGACTGGGCTGGTTAATAACGACTTGGAAATGCTGAATCACATAACAATTGAGAGTGTTATACAGAAATAGTAGTATGTCAGACAGAAGACAGGGCATGCGAGGAATATAGATACAATCGAAAACAAAACAGAGGAACATTGGCAGTGCTGCAGCGAAGGAAGAAATCTGTAACAGGACCGAGGAGGAGAAAATGGAAGGAGGGGGAGAATACAGATATTCAAATATATAGAAAATGAATCAGCAAGAGAAGAGGTGGATATTATGTGAGCAGACGAGAAAATAATCCCAGGGAGGGAGGGGGAGAGAGAGGATACGGTTAAACACAGATCGGCAACTCTGATAAAAGATGCAGAGGAGAGAGAAAACACGCAGAGAGGGGCGGAAGAGATGGAGGCTGGGAAAAAAAAGAGAGAGATGAGGGAAGGGAGAAGGGACTGACAGAGAATAACTGGCTTCTCCTCATGAGGAGAGTGAATGGGTGAGCTTACTGATTATATCCATTCATTCTTCCCATGACTCGCAGGACTGAGGTGGGGGGTGGCAATTTTTCATACAGGGGGCACATAGAGGTGTAACACCCTGGGGACGACGCTATTGCTCATCATTAGTTAGTGTGTGTGTGTGTGTGTGTGTGTGTAAGGGTGGGGGGTTGTGTGTTTCTGCACATGACCAGCTACTATAAATTGCCTGCAGAGGTTTCTAACTAAAACATGACCTCAACCATGCAGTGACTTGAGATTAATCAAACCATATAAGAGCATTTTTTATGTATTGACATTGAAAACAGTGAGAATGACAGAGAAGGACTGAGAGGGAGAGAGATATTCCTTTAATTACCCATTAAGCATAAAGAACGGCTGCACATGTCAGTAATGGCAATGGTAGCAACAGCAACAAGCAGAGCCCTAAAAATCTAATTGAAACACCAATAATCAAGTCCTCCTCTCCCATAGTGCACACTGCTCCCTCAGCCCCCAGACAGGCACAGTGTAATTTATTAAGTTCTAATGCATGTAATCATTCCTGAGGTGTGCTGTGACCATCTCAATAAATAAAGCCAGCACCGCACACCTTGTTTCTCCTTGGCCAAAAGCCCCTAACTCTTCCTGTGCGTACGTTTTTCCATTGGACTGAATATACAACATGGAGTTTAAGTAAACCCACACTCCGTCCTCACAGTTTGCTTCATTCAGTCAAATTATTCATCTCCATTTGTTGGCCCCTGTTTCATTTATAGGTATGTTTAACCACAAGGTATCAGCGTGATTCAGTAGCCTCTATGTTGCCTGTAAAGCTGCCCCTCAGCTCCTCAGGTGGATTAAGCTCTGACCTCCCCCTCCTGGACAGGCAATTAAAGGACTACAGCTCTGAGCCAGCGATGCCCCGACCAGGAGAAATCTTCAAGCTCCACTGGATTTTAGCCCCTAATCCGCAGGGAGACTGAGCACACCTAAACTATAACACGTGGTGGGCACTATCACACCAATGATGATCAGATTCATCATCTATATGATGTCTTGCTTAGCCTGAAAAGACTAAAGCTTCCTATATGTTCACCAATCACCTCTGTGTAAACCCACAAAATTTCCCTACACATTAAACACCATGAAAGTAACGGAGGCGATACCTTCGCCGAAGCAAACACTGCAAGGGATCTACTGGAAGGAGATCTGACCTGAAAGTTGGCAGTCAGTCTTCAGTTCTGACATGACTGAGATAAAGCTCAGTTATACCAAATCTTCAGCGACTGTATGCAGCATAGTAACACTTCAACCAGACGCTCACTACCAAATATCAAATTCTACCATTGGGCTTTCATTCTATGGTTACTTTATGTATGGTTTAATTGTCATGCATTGTTCATACATACTCACGAAAAGTAAGGCACCACAAATTGTATTTAACACATGTAATCATGAGCCTGTAATTCAGATCAAACCCACTAACTAGGGAAAGTTGCAATCACGTGCGTGCACTGACATAACTTAGGAAGTAGTATGAAGACTGAAAGTCCACTTAAGGAGGTCGGTTGGGTTGTTGGGTGGGTCACAAAACACAGGACTTTCCCCCAGGACACCAACATTCACCAAGTAAACTCTGACTTATTTTAAGGTAACTCATTCCCATGTTTGTTTTTCTAAACCTAACATACGGAGCTGTACTTGCCTAAACCCTGATGTGCATAACTTAACTTGCCTAAACCTAACATACGTAACTTTACTTGCCTAAACCCTAACATACGGAGCTTTACTTGCCTAAACCTAACAAACATAACCCTACTTGCGTAACTTTACTTGCCCATAGCTAATGTACATAACCTTACTTGCCTACACCTAACATACATAACTTTATGACATCCAACCTACATAAAGTATGTAACTTGACAACAGCATTCATGGCCCGCAAGTTTGCTAGATATCATAAGAACTGTTGTATGTGCCTTTTCTTAAGATACTGTTCAAACGGTTGTAGGAGGATATGTTGATCATGGACACCAGTAAAAAGAAATTTAGAGTCTCTTTCATCAAGAAATTTCTATCATTTGAACAATATGCATTCTTTATCTAAGCTGTAGCTTTCAGTTCTGGGTCCATACAGCAAAAGTCTTACAAAAAAAGTAAAAAAAACCCAAAAAAAAACACATCCAGACAATAACTACCAGGTGCTGAACAGAAGAACATGTGAAAGATGGAAAAATAGAGTCAGCACACTATATAATGCTCCCATGAACAAATATTTAATTACCGCCAAGTGACGTTTTGAGCACCAAGCTCTTAAGGCAACGGTAGAAAACGTCACTTGGCGGTATTCAAATATATGTTCATGGGAGCACTATGTAATGTGCATACTGTATTTTCCATCCATACAGCAAAAACACACCAACAGCTAGCGTATGCATGCATTGTATGTAACAACAGGGACCAAAGCAATGGGTCAATAATGGGTGAACACATAAACCCAAGCTAATAACTGTAAAACCAGTGTGAATAACCAGTCATTAATATGGGACCTGAGCAACAGAGATTAGAGTAACAGGAGAGAGGGAAGAGGAAGAAACTGTCTTGGAAAATTACTAAAAAGCTCATTCAATATCACTCAGCATCTGATTTGAAGAGACATGTCTGGCATATTATTCTCTCCATATGCAAGTTTGGCCAACCATGAACGGGACACTGGCGTATTACAATAAATCCCAGCATAAGGTTAAAAGGATACTTCAGGTTTTTGGGGGGTTGTATGGGGAACTTATCCATAGACAGTATCTTACATAAAGTAGATGTCGGTCAGCACGCCACCAGTTGGGAGATGCAGGCTGGAGTCCAACATGGAAGCTAAGCAACATACTGCTGTTTGTTTTGTTCTCATGCACCGTTCATATGTAAGAAATACACCAAGAGGGTGTGGGATATATGGATGCTTTGAAATCATACTTCTACACTGACAAAGAAACAACTCCTAGCCCAGTGTTCCAACATCCACAAACGGCAGCTGCTAGCGCAACTAGAGATTGATGGGGTACAATAACCATGCTACGGCAAGGGGGAGCCAGGGCGACAGATCAAAGTGGGGATGTCATTATCATGCCCACACTCCGAGATTGGGTACCAAGCCCCAACACACAGATTCCCTTACAACAAGGGCGAATGACCTGAGATTGCACCCTCGAGCAACAGTGATCTTAGAGATGCTTGGCTACAAGATCAAGACCACAAGGAGAGAAGTTAGTCAACTCTCATGGCTACAGAAAGGACGGGAAGAAAGGGATACCTAGACAGTACGACAAACTGTCTATACCTGAGACAGCGTACATGGAACGCCATCACCCCTACAGGGGTGTTGCCTTAATGAAACTGAAATATGTAGAGTGACAGAAGGTCACTGCTGCACCGAACATCCGAAGTTCAGAGCTTCATTCACTGCGAGAAATTAAAAAATGCAAAGTACTCCAACTACAAGAGAGAGGGGGAAAAAGCAGCCAGTGGACGAGGACCCCAATGCACTCTCCACTTGACCTATATGGCTGCGATCCTCGAGGATACCGCTGCTGGCTAAACTGTCGCAGACTTGTAGAGGGACACTGACGTCCATGTAGGTCAAAATGTGCGAGTAAGGGAGCGCGAGCTAGCTTAGATCAGCTCATTTAATGAGGGCTGTGATGTATGGGATGCCTAAAAGCTTTCATTATGTTTCTTTTTTTGAAATCGTTTCCCCTTGTGAGCTGGAAAGTGATGAGGGAGTGCAGTTTGCCAAAACATAGGAAATAGTCTACCACATGAATTACCGTCTGTATGTGAAGGTAATCAGTGGAGCCTGCTTCTTGTCCTCATTAGACACGGAGATATTGATAGGCTTAGTGGCTGACATTTTTTAATAGGTTTTTAATATGACCCAAAAATCATCCCGGTAAATCTGTGGTTGTTTATGACAGTACAATGTTTGCTTTCAAGCATCCCTTATATGTAAGTCAGGATGATTTGGGCCCGGCAGCAGTACAGTCCATCTCACTCAAAATTACTTAATTGAAAACTCTTTCCTAATGTTGCCTGGCAACCAAATCTTCCAGGGCCTCAGAAAGAGAGAGGGGAGGATTTAAGGTTGTGCTTTTTAAACTGCTCGCATTGGCTTCTCTCTGAAGAGAGGCAGCACATTATCATGAAGCGCACATACGCGCTGACACAGACGTGATCATAAAAACATCCTGCAAAATAAATTCAAACCATCATAGGAGGAAAAACTGGATTTTGTTCATGTTTCAAGTAAATGCTGGCACTATAATTATCATAAAAATGCAGCAGGGCAACAACAAGACACCGAATCCAGCAGGAGGAGACTTTGCTTCAGCACATGAGGAGGTGGGCAAAGAATTTGACCGTGGACTGAAATTCAGCACAAGCAACTTAGCTGTAGCACGCTCAGATTCTGCATTCCTCTCTTTATGGTTAAATGAATCAAATGAGGAGACACGAGTACTTGCAGAAGACGTGGTATCATTTAAAACCACATGCAAGAAAGTGCAATTGGCACTGACTTAGCGAATAAATCATGACATATAAGAAGCATGTGACAAGCCAAAACCAATCATACCAATTCTTTGTGGCGTCTTTCATGATTCAGTGACACCAGGTTAACATCATTCATGGTTTAGCTCAAAGCAGCCGTTCACATATATTCATGCCACATATTCACACAGCACAGTTCAATCATGGATTGCTAACCACGGTGATGCAGGAGTTAGTATTGTCACAGCAAGTGGGTTCCTGGTTCAAACCCTGGGGTGGGGGAGCCCTTCTGTGCGCAGTTTGCATTTTCTCCCTGTGTCAGCGTGGGTTTACTCCGGGTACTCCGGCTTCCTCCCACAGTCCAAAGACATGCAGGTTAACTGGTGACTCTACATTGACCTTAGGTGTGAATGTGAGTGTGAATGGTTGTCTGTCTCTATGTGTCAGCCCTGTGATAGTCTGGTGACCTGTCTCTCGCCCAATGTCAGCTGGGATAGGCTCCAGCCCCTCGCGTCCTCCTACAGGATAGGCGGCCACAGAAAACAAATTAATAATCCGATTGCCTGAAAAAATGTTCTAATCGTACGCTTTTGCAAACCATGGATACGTTACATTATTTTGCACCAGATACACTACTATTCTATGTTTCTCAGCAATGCTTGGGGGATAGTGTGCTTAGGTTTGGGCAAAAAATCATTTGGTTATGGTAGCCACTGGACAAGCAGGGGCAGAACGGTGAAATCAACCTGGTTCAGTGGCTCAAACACCGGTGGAAACACTGCAGACTTGCCAAAAAGCAACCAGTGTTGTTGTTTTCTAACAGTGATCTGCAGCTTGGCAGGCTTGCCATCCACCATCCCCGCCACCTCACAATGACAAAAGCCAGCTTATATATTATGTCACTATATAAACTTTGATATGATACATATGAAACATGCAAATATAACTAGCACTACTCATAGTGTGCAGAAAGTTATGACGCCAACATTTTCTTCTGGTGGCTACATAATGGTAGTTGATGGACGCATAGGTTTCTGCAGCTTCTATGTTGAATTATTCAGGAAAAAAATGTCTCTTGACAGTTCAAGTTCTTTGTGGACAACCTTCCCCAAAATGTGTCTCATAGTTAAGAGTAGTAGCTAGTGGCCAGGTTTATCTAAGTAGTTAACATCAATTAAAACTGACTGTCCAAGTTAATATTTAACAATATTTTACAACAGTTGTTAAATTAGTTGCATAACAAATTATTTAACAATTGTTACCTAATGGTTTGTCAATTAATGCTTTTAACCGTTGATGATTTGCAATAGTTTTATGATGGATTGGTCAGTTATTTATTAATCATGATAAACTATTGGCTCAAAAATAATAAAATATTATTTTATAGTGTACCAGAAAAAATGAGCGCTCCATCTCTAAAGTACTCGTCTGCCTGTGTTATTTATTTGAATGCCCTCTGTGCTGCTCTCAATATGTGATGGTTATTCAATCTTTACCCGGTGCATGAAAGCTTTTACATTTGTTTGTGTAAACCTCCAACACTGGGTAGCTATTTACCACTGTTGTGTCAAAATGCTTTTCCTATGAAATACATGTTTCCTCTGGCGGTGTGTCTTTGCCTCGATTTCATGGCAGGGTGGGAAATAACATCATTTCAATTTCTGTGGGTTGTTTTCACATCATTGGCTTTTGACATGGTATAATAACATTTACAAAATCTTTCACGGGATTAAAGGAAGAAAGACAGTTGGATACTCAGAGCGCCTGTAATGAACATGATCGGACTTTTTTGTGATCCTTGAACCAAATGGAAGGTGCAGTCGCCCGCGTGTTTAATGTGTTGTACCCACATTATTTCCTCAGGGTGAAAACATGTTGATACACCTGGAAAAATCCTCACGTTCAGTGGAAGTGATTCCTTTCATTTTGTTATATGCAGAAGCAATAGTGTTTGGAACGAAAACAAGAGGACGGGAATGACAACAGAAAGACGAAGCCACATGTGTTCACACTGTGATTGCCAAGCGATATTGAACTGCAGAACAAAAATCCTATCCAAGTCCTCTGAGCGCCAGCGAAATAATATTAAACTTTAAAAAAAGAATCTGTCTACGACCTTTCCTGAGTCTCAAAACGACACGCATTGCTTTACAGGAAAAGTTCCTCGACATCTCAGTTGCCACAGTCAAATTCTTTCCAGTATTTTTAACAAGCGTGACCCAAAGTTACTCTGAAGTGCATCGACTCCATCCACGCGGGACAGGCTCAGTAGGAGATGTGTCACAATTGCTGACAAGAGCATTCCTCATTCCGTTTTAACCGAGCGGGGTCTCTATCTCGCTCCGCGCCCCCCTCTCACCACACTGCACCAACACTAAAAGTGGACAGACTGACCGCAGGCAGCGATGGGAGCGAGACAAGAAGACGGGGGGAAAGAGAGGAAGACAGAGAGCGAAAGCAGAAAGTGGGTCAGCTTCACGTCTTGTCGAGCCTGATGAAATTTTCCCGAGCTATTCTGGAAGTCAAAGTGGACTTATAATTCACTTTTATATTGCCCCCTCTCTTATATTTATTTTCGTCAAAGCCACAGGCGACTTTCCTGGCAAATAAAGGTGAGTCACCGGGCATCTGGCAGAGCAAAGTTGTCATAGAGAGAATTGGCTGGGTACGGTGGGAAGCAGACTGCGGGTTTTATGAAACCGCCTTATCCAGGAATAGAGTTGATCCTGATAAGTGTAATTGAATAGGGATGAGCCTGTATTTCACATGAGAGGAGGGCTGGCTCGCTGCTCGTCTGCTTACCTCAAACATGTCATGCCTCTGTATATTTGCATGTCTGTGAGAGGGAATAGCAGAGAAATGAAGGAGAGGATGCAGCTTTAGATGAGAATAGAAGTCTCCAGAAGGATGGGAACGAGACGGAGGGTGGACAAAGAAGAGAGGCACGTTTCAACATGAGGTAGAGCGATGAAAAATGATAAGCAAGGTAACAAAAAATGAATGTAGGGAAAGGGAAACGGAGGAGGAATCACAGAAAGAGAGAGGTGACTAATGGAGGATGAAGAAGAGGAAGGAATGAGGGAGAGGCACTAAGAGAAAGCACCAGAAAGAGCAAGCCTGGGAGCACTGAGTTGCTATGACGTTGGCCCCGGAGTGACGTCAAAGCAAGCCACTCATACATCACCCTGCCAGGGAGGGAGGCGGGGCCACGGGGCACAGGCTGCTATGCACTGGACCCAGAGACAGCAATGAGGCGATGGAAGCTGGGCGGCAGAAAGCAGAGGGAACGGAAAGGAGAGGCAAAGATAGTGGAAAAAGGAAGACAGGAAGAGAGAGAAAAATAAATGAGCAGGAAAGGATCAAGACGGGGGAAATAAGAAAACATCCACAACAAAAAAGCGAGGAAACAAAAACAGAAACAAGCCTGGAGAAACAGCAGTCGTGCAAAAGACCCCCACCGCAGCCACAAAGGAGTCGGCTCAGCCGCTCGTCCGCACATTACTCAGCTCCCATTTGGACGTGATATCCTACAAATCATCCATAATTCCGCAACCCACCTTGACCTCAACCTGCCTGAACACTCCCATGTCACCCATCTCCCGCCCGCCCTCCGGCTGCCTGCGGCTGTTTACATCAAATTTAAAGGCTGCTGAGGGAGCTGCATCTCCATTCCTTCAGGCCACAATCCATCGCTGCACTGTGGCCGACATTCTGCTATTACGAGGCACTTTGCTCTACCTGGAGTCAGCCTTTCTGTCGCACCACCCTGACATGGCACATTTGATGATGTGTTTCTAAAATTTTTTTTGAATAATAGCTTTAGAAAGCGTGTAATTTAAATTCCCCCTCAAATCAAAAATGTGTTTATCTTCTGTGTATGTCCTCTAAAATATCTGACCTTGACTATATTGACTTGTATCAGGGCACAGTTTGGAGCCTGAGTCTGAGTCTGACTGGCTCAAACATGTATGACTGAATCTCTCCCGTGATTCCTCTGAAGCTAACACCAGCCATCTTGATGCACACTCCTTGTTCACCAGTCAACCAAAAGCTTTCATTGGGAAACAGATGTATGTACATCAGAGGATAATTTTTCGAGCAACACATTCCCTGCGAAATGACTTGTATTACTACTAGGACGATCTGACAACATTTCATGAAGTGTACAAGAGCTGCAAGATTAAATCATTTTATCCACATTCAAGTTAGTGGAGCACTAAACTGGAAGTTAGTTGTTCAGCCAGCAGAAGTGAGACGCTTGGACGCATTCAGGGTTGTTTGGCGCCTGCAAGTCTCTAGTGTAACCAGTTCATGGGCAGCACTGTGCGAAAGTAGTTCCAATAATGCACAGATCATCCAGGTAATTTTATACGTGGCAGCTGAATCATTTTGGCTTCATGCACCACTGAGCAGTTCTCATGAATGAATGGGGCCACACCGCCAATGCTGTATTCAGGTCATGTGTCTTAAGGGTTACTTTAAAGCAGTGGTTCCCAACTGAAAGTCCTTACCTTCCACAGTATAATACATTCACTGTGATACTTGCGTTTGGACATGTTGTCAAGCTAGTTTGCTGTCTGTCTCAAGTAGTCGTCTGTTAGTCACTCACTCCACAGTAGAAAATGGCACTTCAAAATAAAAGCTCCATGTTGGAAATTAAGCTGTTTTTTTAAACAAACATGGCATGTTTTCAGGTCACTTGCGGTCAATGCAGACTGGACTTGTGACCCACTTTTGGACCAAGACCCAGCAGTTGGGAACCACTGCTTTAAATGTATGTTTTACTGTAAATGTGATTTAATGGATCCATGAATTAATAGATCATTCTCTGACACATACAAGCCCCTTTACATCCTTGTAGGTTTTGCCACGAAACATGCATCTGGAAATATACTGCATCAGGTCAACAATGCTCTCTTTTTCAGTCTTAGCAGCACTGGAGAAATGAAATCACATCCCGTGTGTCCACTGCAGACCTCTCTTTACAATGCTGACAAGGTGTTCTTGGTTTAATAAAAAAAAAAAAAAGAACATGCTCTGGACGGAGAGGGCACAGCATTTTTTTTTCACTGAGCAGCACACCGGTCAGTGAAATTTGAACACGTCTCAACTTGAGCAAAAGTGTCCTTTAAACAGGTTTTCTGCTGTCGCTTAGCAACAGCAGGAACAATGACTAGCATCCTACCAAGGTGCTGGTGCAGACTGCAAGCTCAAAAAGCTCTCTGGATGCAGGTCTTCACCCTCCGACTCCTAGAGATTTACGCACTGTAGCTCTGAAGGGCCCCTAAGACTTATTTGTGTTAATTTGCTTTCCTTTCTCCTCCCTTTGGCAGAGCATTCGTGTAGCACCGAATCCATCAATGACAGAGAGGAGCGCGAGGATTCACGCTCGCTCACGTGGAAAAGGAAAAAAAAACAAAACAAGAGACACCCGGGTATTGTCATGCAATCATACTGAAATGCAAGCAAACAGCTCACGAACGCAATCCGCAGGCGCCGACACACGGCCCCACACACCAAGGAAAAACCTAGAGTTGAGCAAACTGGTGATTCATTTGTTTAACACAGTCCTTGTATAAATAATCTCCCTTGACACATTTGATTTATTATGCAGGCAAACAATTAAACTGCGATGGGGCTGCTGAGTATTTGTCGCTGCCTCAGCTTCCACACACTCGCCTTGGGAAGCATTGCGACACACACACACGCACAGCCCCCCCGTCCCTAAGACTCATCTAGATGACATTCCTGAAAACGGCCATTTGCTGAGGTGCACAGTTCAATGTTGCAATAATCTGAAATTACGTAAAAAACGAGGCCTGTTGTTGGAGTACGCAGGCGGATGGCTGCACCAGCAGGTTCCACGTGCCTGCAAATTACCAACAGAAGCACATACTGTATGATCTTAATGATGCTGCACAGTGCGAGATAAGAATATTACACAGATAACTTTTAACTTGAATATTGATTTGAGGTTACCGCAGAGGAAATGGTACACTAAACAGCCACCATCCCATCTCCCTCGTCGACCTGTGAAGATTACAGCGAGGCACACTGCTTAAACACAAAGAGCTGTTGTACTCGAAACACAGCTCTATTAAGAAATATTGTCTATGAATTAGTCTGGGCCTGAGCCAGCACAGGCGAGGCGAGCACTGGGCGATACGCAGTAAAAATCGCATGCTGTAGGGATAATGTGGATTGTTGGTGTCTGGAGCATGGCCAGTTCTGCCCAGTAGTAGGGTGTTAATAGCCCAGTACATCTTCTATTTTTAGCGGGGCAACTCAGCTCAGAGCTACTGTACGACCACTGCGAGGCAAATATCTGAAGAGAGATGAGACAGAGGGAGGGAAAGAGAACAGAATAAAAGCAGGGGTAAAAAGAGGTTTGGAAATTCACTGGCTGTAGAGATCGAAGGGAGGGTGGGAGCAGAGAAGGGGAAGGAGCGAGGATGAGATAGAAGGGGAAGCGTTGGGGGAGAAACAAGGGGGTAAAAACTATGAGGGAACAAATGTTGAGTCAGCAGAACAGCTTGTGGCCAAACCCTCCTGCTAAAGTGTGCATAGCACAGGGGAGAAAATGAGAATGAAAGGAGGGGGGAACAGTACGGGACAAGAGGATGGGTGCGACAGAGGAAAGAGAAGAAAGTGACATGTACTGTATGACGAACCTGGACATTTCTCTACTCTGATTATCTTGCAATGGACAGATGTGACTTTCAGCTATGCTACTGCAGCTGTCAAGCTGTTTAATAGTCTCATTTACAGTGTGTGACAGACAGCAGCTTAACAGAAATCATAAGTTCTGCTGTTGAAAAAGCAACGCAAAGCCCGTTAAAGGATTATGTTCCAACAGGCGACGGAGCTAAACAATGTCTCTGCGAATGACAAGTGGCTGCAATTACTGCTGAAAAGATGACTTTAGTGTTGTCGTATGTTCTCAACTGATTCTGAAGACAAGAATTAAGATTTAGAAGAAGCAACGTCTGTCTTATTCACGAGTCTGATCCCAAATTGAAGTGAATGACCTGTTTGTATTTGGCCGAGCAGCGGCTTTGTGTGTTTTATTCATTGTTCCGCGCACACCTCGCAGAATGTAAGCCGGGTACAACGTGACTATGTATTAAACATGAGCTCTGGCCTGTGGATGAGTGCAAGGACATCGACTCCATCTGCTGCTAACACGCTAGCGCTCTCAGCCCCACTTGGCCAATTACAGCATGACCTGTGGTAAAAGCAGCAACTCCGCAGTCTACATCAAATCTGCCCTCTGTGATTTCCAACTTTACTGTAGTTGTACGCTTCAGCTCTATCGCCCGGTGACTCATGCAGCTATGAACCACTACTTTTTTTTAAAAAAATGAGATCTGCCAGTTTTTGCCGTTAATTAACCCACAACAGACTTGAAGAACTCGTCTATGTTTGGTCGGTCTGATTTCGTCCTAACTTGGCCTCAGCTGGACATTTAGCCTAAATACAGCCTGCGATGTAAATTACATTCCAACATAAAATTGTGGTTCCTATTTTTGATGAAAACTGGAGACTGTGGTGCCAACGCGTGTCATCACAGCTTGGCTCGGCACAGCCTGGCTAAAGCAGACCAACACAGTCTAATGGAAAGAAACATAGATCATGTAAATGTAAATAAGGTTCTCTGGTTGTCCACTGGATGAGGGGGGGACCTGGCCTCTGTGTGTGTGCGTAACAGTCAGATTGGAAAGGAAAGAACTTCATGGGTTGGCATCACGGCCAAAAACACTGGTACTGTGCTGGAAACCATAACAGACACCATCTATCACGCTGCAAAGGAGAGTCAGTCGGTCCAATCTGTCTCCTCTGGAGCCGCATGTTCACCTGTTGGCCTCAGATTAAATCCCACCTGAACTTCATCCCCTGTGTTCTGTCTTTCTCTACTTTCTGATGTTCATCATCAATCAAAGAAAAGAGTGAGGCAAGACTCGTGTTACAATGTAGAGTCTTCACTGATGCTGAGACTTAGGTATGAAACAACACCTCTTTAATTGCAACAACTCCATGGATTGTATTAGTAAAAAAAATATGAGAATCACAACACTAAAAGCTTCAGTGTGTACGATTAAGTGGCATCTAGTGGTGAGGACTGCAGATTGCAACCGGCTGAAAATTCTCCCAGTTAGAATCCTGCCAGTGTTCATTGTTCAGGAGGTTTTTACTGGGGGCCGAATTATCTGCAGAGGTCTCTTCCTCTCCAAAACAAAAGAACCAGGTGATTAAAACTGGTAAAATCACTGAATGAAGCAGGTTCACTTTACAAATCAGTGTTTTTCCAGTGCTGTTTGGCATATTAGACATAGGCAGGTCACCGACAACATGCTATTATGTGCTCACCTACTTTCTCTGATAAGTGAATGTGTGCTCATATTTTTTCCTGATCCAGGCGTTCAGGAGGTTTTTAGTGGGAGCCGAATGATCCACGAAGGTCTCCTCCTTTCCAAAACAAACATAACTGGTTATTTAAACTGGTAAAAACACTGCATAAAGCAGTTTTACACTACAAATCAGTGTTTTTGCAATGCTGTTTGGCATGTCAAAGGTGGGCAGGTCGCCCACAATATGCTACCGTGTGCTCACCTACTTTCTCTGTTAACTTTTCCTGATCCAGACATTCATGAGGTTTTTAATGGGGGCCGAATCATCCATAAAGGTCTATTCCTTTCCAAAAACATACAGAACCAGTTATTTAAACCGGTAAAAACACTGCATAAAGCAGTTTCATGTTATAAATGAGTGTGATCTGCAATGCTGTTTGGCATGTTGGAGATGGGTGGGTTTAAACTGGTAAAATCAATAAATAAAGCCTTTCCGACGCTGCTTGTCGCAGATGGGCTTCTAACTACGGAGGCCAACATGAAAACACAAATGGCCCTATCTAGAGCAGTGTTTGGTTTGTCCCTTCTGGGCTTCTGTAGAAACATGGCAGCTCAACATGGTGATTTATGTAGGTATAAATGGCTCATTCTAAGGTAATGAAAACACAATGATGATATGCTAAAGACAACAAACTTATTATATTCCATTTCTACCAATATATATATATAACCCCCTAAATCTTACACACTGGACCTTTACATTAAAATAAAAGGCTTTTACATTTAATTTTAGATTGGCCAGTTCCGTTATGTGTGTATATTCTTCTAAATTCTCATGCAACAAACAGGATCTTTGATACAAATGAAACATGAGCCACCAGGTCTCCAAAGGGATACCTGTAATTCCCTTGCACACACAGCTCATTCCCCTTTCTCGCCTCACACATTCAGTCCACGGTTATCATTGCGTTCTACATATCGAGCACGCTCGCTATGAAAACAGAGTGTTCCAATCCATAAACAGACTATCAGATAGTCCAAACAATGGGGGATGTAATGCCAGCAGGGCCGAGGAGAGGAGCAGGTACAAAACCCTCCCTGACGTCTGATCAATTTTACCATGTAAAGATAATGTTTGACAACGATACTCGTTATTGGATATCGCGGACGGGGAGAGTGAGGAGGCAATTAAAAGCATAGATCAAGATGAAATGCTTGTGCTATATATATCTATAAAACGCAAACGTCATCCTCCACCCAATTACGATCAATGTCTGCCTTACGGGACTGAGAGATTTAAGGAGCGAGACAAAAGACACCAAAGGGCTGAGGAAACAAGTATAACAGTTTCAAAGACTAAACCCAAGCGGACATTTAAGATGACGAGGTGGAGAATAATTTAAGGAGAGACATGGTTTGGCTATATACAGAGAGGAAAACAAAGGAATAGAGAGACGGGAAAGAAGACTGCAGGACTAAAAGTCTGTGACTGGGTTTCCTCCTGTCTATGAATAATGGATGTGGCGAATGGGAGCCAGCATATGCATTTAGATGGCTTTATGTATTACGCTTTCAAAGTGGTGGGGAGGAAAATGTTTTATTAGAATGTAGCTTAATGCCAAATTAACCTTTAACACGTTCACACTGTGAGATCATGAGACTTTGTTTTAATACAAGCTCCAGAAGGCAATTAAATGCATCTGGACTGAGGAGCTTTCTCATGAAACACTAATCTAGTCTTAATGAGAACCACGCCAGGTACTATACTGTGCTGTGCTATACTGTGCTGCAGTGTGTTGTATAGCACTGCAGTGTATTGTGCTGTACGTTGGCAGGTGTGATAAGTTAGACAGTGAGAAACAGCAGCGTTAAAATGAACGTTACATCATTTACAAAAACGTTTTACAAACCAACGCAGCCATTAAGTCAGTTCCTGGAGCTACCCTCACCATATTCCCAACACTATCTCAAAGCAATCAAAGCGTGCTGTACTGTGTGTGTGTGTGTGTGTGCTCTCTTGTTCCCTCCTCCCTCCTGTCTCCTGACACAAACGCACACACACATGCACACCCACCCTCTGGCACTGATATCAAACAAATCTTTTCAAAGGTAGGACCACGGGAGATTAGCCACCGTTGGCCTCTAATGCGTTTCAATGTGCCAACCAATGCAGAGCCAGGCCTCTACTTTCAAGGACAGGTATCTGTAAGCTGCCAGCGCAGCAAGAGTCAGTATATTGCCAGCCGTGCAGTAACACTCGACTGGCTGTATACTCACACCTCGGAAACAGGAGAGTGTGTGTGCGCAAGAGGTCGACTGCCAAGCAAAAAAATCAGTGAACAGGAATGCTGAGAGAAAGGATGGACCCTGTCTTTCAAGAAGCGGTCAAAGTGAGATGAAATATTTGTATAGTTAGGGAGGTCAGATGAAAGGTAACCTTGAGACTGACTCGCGTAGGAGAGGAAAACATACACTACAGTCGGGCAGTGGTGACCCCAGAAATTTTTTTAAGGGGCCTCTGAAAATGTTGGGGTGGAACACCTAAACCAAAAGCCATAACCGAATTTTAGGAATCTACTATGCTGTTAAAGTATTTAGGCTCGTTGAAAACTGTCAATATGGAGAGTTAAGGAATCACATACTGATGTGCAAAGACTAACACCAGTGCAGTTAACATTTTGAGTTCCTGTTTTGATGCGTGCTGTCTGCATACATTTCATCCTTTTCCTTAAAGTCTAAGTAAAGAGAAATCTGAGATTTCTCTCTATCTATCTATCTATCTTTTGAAAACATGGAAAGACTGTTAACAGTGACAGTGGAGGATAGTGGAGTCTGACCTTTAAAGTGTTTTCACTGTTTTTGTAGGCAAGATTTTTGGCCTGTAATCATGGCTCAGTGGAGCACTGAAGCCCTCCTTATCATAACCCCTCTCCTGCTTTATAAAAGCTAAGACAAGAGCATCGGAGAGCTCTCTAACACTGCCTCTTCAAAGCGGTAATTTCATGCTTTTGGGCCACCTCGTCGTTCTGTATGAAAGGTACGATCGTGGAATAGGGGGACAGCAGTGTCTTGCGTTTTAGCTGGCATCAGAGGTAGTAACAGTGCCAAAACACAGTCCATATAAGCAGGACAGCCGGCAGGACGGGATCATGGACATGGATGTGACGTTGTGACGACATGTTAAGCGTGCAAACAACAGCAGGAGTTTTAAAAATTGCCTGATAGCAGTTAGCAGCTAACTCGAAAAGGAGAACTGTGGGAAATGTTGGTAAACTGGGGAACAACGAGGTCTGGAAGCTCTCTACCCTCCGAAAAGAGGACAAGATTGGCTGCCAGATAACAAAGATGGTAAATGATTGTTACTGCTATGTGATGCAATTATTATTGTTATAAGGCGATGCCGACTTGTTGCTATTTGTCACACTCGAGATCGACGTTGTTGTATTACATGTCACATTTTTGTTCCTCACCCTCGGAGGCTAAGAAGCTCCCAGACCTCATTGTTTTCCCAATTTGCAGACATTTTTGGCCACTGTTGTTCTTCTTCACGTTAGCTGCTAACTGTTATCAACTACTTTTTAAACCTCCTGCAATGGGGTGCATGCTAAACACTTCATCAAAACATCACATCCGTGCTGCCCATGATCCCGGCCTGCCAGCTTCCGCAATGCTGGTATGCTGTCTAAAAGTCACACACTGGAGCAGCATGACGCCATTGTTGTTTGATTCTGTGTAAAAATGCAAAGGCAGGATGAAGAAGGGACTTCGTAGTGGCCCTATAGTGTGATCTCTTTGTAAAAAGGAGTAGCGTCATCCCCTGTTTGCTACCTTCTACAAGCAGTCTTGGCTCTTTCAGTCTAACAATTTCAGGAATAAAAACATACCAGATTATTTATTCTCTATCGTCTTCATGACATAAAAGAAACAACACCTTCCCATTACAGAGCTAAAACAGCACCATGTATAGATTTATTCAGACTGATGGATTGAGTTATCCATACTGCGCTTCCTGCTGACATGAATTCTGTTGTGTCTGCTTTAGGACTAATTAGACACACCGTTGGTACACTGTATGGCTGTCACTTTGCCAGTAGCACGCCGGAGAAGGGCATCTTGCCAAAAGTGTCATGCAGCATATAAAATATTAATCGGAGTGATGTCCTTTGCTCTTTGATTAATGCGAGACAGAAGGCCAAGTATACCCAGAACTGGAACTGGAGGCTGCCACTGAACTAGCACACAAGACAAACACGGACACACGCACACACAGAGGCACTGCTGTGGTGCAGTTTGTGTAGCATCTGCATTTCCTCTCTACCCTGATGTCTGACACACACATACACACTGTAGGCAGCAGGGTGGCATAATCAGTGGGGAGTATGTCCTTCAACTGGAGGACGGAGGTTGAGGCCCCTGTGTTGGTGACCATCTGCCCTGCTGAAGTGTCCTCGAGCAAGATGCTGAATCTCTAATGTGGCTATTCTGCAAACAGGCCGAACAGGCAAGAAAATACATTTGTAAAGCATAAAATACAAAAAGTGTTTGATGGAACAAACATCACACTAATCATATGCTGTTGTTAGAGCCACACAAGTAATGAGAAGAAAGGGGTTAAGGGGTCATTAAGATCGGGATGCTTTCTTCATTTTTAAGGCATGAAGCTCAAATTATATCTTCACCCTCTAAATGGCAGTGAGCATCTACATGATGTATATTTCATCAAGCCCCTTAATAAGAAATAGGCATACATTTTGCAAATACGTCCACATGCAGCACATTTAGGACTGTGCAGGATGTCAGCGCCAACTGCAAATGTGCCAGCAAACTCACCTACGCATACACCCAATGTAGCATGTCTTCTGTCCACCCCTCTGTTTATGTCCACTCCATGTCCATTTTGGGGACTATCAGCGCCTCTTTGATGCTCTGCAAATGTGAAGGGAATCTGGCCTTGTCTTTTGATTGTTATATTACATATCACATATTACAGCTAAACAGTGCACTAAAATATGTTTCTGAAAACACAGTAACAGAATCTTAGTTTACATTTGATCAACACTGCCTAGTTTTAGTGTTTGATCACTGTGGTTCAAGTTTGAGAGGGAGGAGTGGGTCTGTCTTCTGATCTGCTTTTATAATCTTCGTGTCTGTGGTGCTGGACAATACAAAAATTAGAAAGTACAGTCTGTAATTTGAGCAACAGCTCCAAGAACTAGTGAAACTACGCCCAATGATGCTTATCGTGGAATTTAGCTTCAGAGTTTCACTGACAGATGAGTGGGGAGATCCAGGCACTGATTAGATAAAGCAAAGTTCACCACAGTACATTTACCCACATTCTTATGACACAAAGATGGTTGAAAATCAGCAAAGTATCCCTTTAACCAAATATCGTTAGGTTCTGAGACTGTAGCTTAGTTAAAACAAGCAGCCAGAGGTTGAAGAGACTTATTGAGTCTTAGGTCACACCCCTATCTCACTCGCCAGATGCCAAATAACAAATACAAATGAGGCTGGAATCTGTTGGTTCATTTTCATTTTTCCAACAAGTCTGATCAACAGGTTATCAACATGTCATGTGCCGCTCAAACAGCAACCTCTGAGGCTAAGAAATGAATCCAATGCAGCAAAGCCAAAAACTGCTGTTCATATGCTGTAACATTAAGCTTCCGACAGATCATTCAAATCAACATTGTTTTCTAGTTGGAGCCGCGCCTCGTTTTCAACCTGTATGGTTTGACTAAAATGAACAATGACAGCAATATAGTCCACGATGAGCGGCTCTAACATCAACCTGCGTAGTTGTCCCTCCATTGTGACATTAGAAAGTGTCACATTTATTTTGCAAGTGTACTCTTCTTCAACGTTTTGTTTACTTCCTGGATTCTGACCAATCCAGAGCAGCTTTCTTATGCAAGGCATTTGATCTGGTCCTCTTGTAAATGCTGCCGTGAGAACACGAACCAACTCTAGGCAATTATACAACTTTGTAACAAATTGAGTCCCTGATTCAGACCAAAGCAAGACAACTCTAGGTCTGAGAGCACCCTAACATACAGCACATACAAGCCATAAAACTAAAATATCGGACTAGCATGTCACAGTACAACAGGGCTTGATAGCAGACACAGAGAGGCTGTGGAATAATGCAGGTGATGAATTGGATAGGATTAAGTAATTCAGGACTACAGAGAGGAAGACATTCTGTCTGAATGATGGGATTTATAAAAAGAACACACATTTACAAAGACAAACATGGCGCGCACTCGATTAAACAGCAGCACGTTGATGACTCACTAGTCCATCTGTGCATTATAAAAAATGTGTACCTGTGACACACGCACAAACTCGGGAGTACATGTTTGTGTGTTGCTTTATTTCTGTAGCGCGCGCAAGGGATTATGAGAGGCAGGTTGAGAAAGAACAGAGAGGCTGGGGAAGAGACAGACGCACACATAATCCCATCACACACCATATACAGGCCTTCAGTGGGAGGGGTCTGGAACGAGTGCATAGAGCAACAAAGGCAGTTACATAAGTCAAGAGGATTGTCCCTTGTGAGTGTGTGTATGTGTGTGTGTGTTTATAGACATGTGTCGTGCAGTGTGGAGGGCACACAGGACAGGATGTATCCTGTTTCATCGCTGTGTGTCAAGCAAAGTGCTTATAGTGTGGGGACGAGAGGAAAAGGAGCGAAAGGAGGGAGAGCAAGGAAAAGAAAGAGCGTCCTCCTCGCTCTGCTACTAATCCCCTCTGTCGCCCCGCCGCCTCTCCCCCTCATACAATCTCTGTCATTTTTATCTCTATCGCCTCTCTGTCTGATCTCTCTCTTCTTATTTCCTCCTCCCTCTTCTTCCATCGCTCTGCCAGGATGCCTGCTAGGTAGCCCGAGCATGACGGCTGATATTCACCACACACAAACACATACTGTAACTACAACCCAGCTTGTGAGCTATACGTACACACGACTGGCATTAACGCGACACCTATGTGTTGGCACCTCTCTGGTAGAGTTCTTTGAAAACCAGGACAGATGATGGCCGTGTGAGTGTGTGTGCACCTCAGCGTATGTCTCTGTGTATGTTTGCAGCACCTATCAGCCTTGTACTTTCTTTCCCAACATCATCAGTCTTTGCATCCCTCACAGTAGCAGTTTTATTCCTCCATCTCTGCCCTGTGAGAGAGTGAGCAGGAAGCGTGGATCCAATCAAATGTATTTATAGGGTGGCTTTCAAAATAAAGACAATTGATCAAAGTGCTGCTGTTAAAGCTATTAAAATAACAAGCTGCTTTTTCAGTGATGATTTATGCTGCCTTCGCACGGATTCAGGCAGACGGCAGCCAGACACTGAACACATTCTGGATGGCACGAGATAAACAAACAAATAGCTCAATCAAATGGCAGAACTTTGGGCATCATTGCTACTGCTGTTACTGCTACAGACCTGTTTAGGGTCCCTAAATGGGTCCCTTTGTATTTCCTGTTTGAATGTATGTTAATGCAGAAGCTGACAGGAAGTTAACAGGGACCAAAGTTGTTGCCCTAGCAACAGAATAGCAATGAAATGGTCCATTAAGGGTTATCATGTCCACCTCATCAGGAACTGTGGAGGTATTAAGAGGAATACTGGATTTCTCTGACAGTTTTGTCTCCAGCCTCGCCCACCAAAAGTCATCATACTGTTCACTAACAGTAAAAGGGTCTATCCTCTGCCAATATCACCCAATTTTACTGTCCTGGTCTCATCCACTAAAATGATACCCAGTTTCCCTTTACCGTCTGAACCTATGTGAATGAAGCATCATACAACTTCTCCAAAACTACACTTTAAACAGTTTTCAGTTTTATTGGATTGTGTCCTCGGCTGCTCAGTCAAATCCACTCCTCCACACTGCCAGCCTCTCGCCAAAATATGGTCGCTATGTCCTCCAAACCTGAAATACCAAACTTGAGGCTTTAAAACAGGAGTCCACAAACCAATGGGTGTCGTCAGGGTAGCTACATCGGTTGTTCTTACAGTCTATGCTCCTGACTCACTGCCAGCCAGGTGGCATCTCTCATGTGGGGTAGTTTGCATTTTTTGTAGGTCAATATCACATAATATCTGCGGATTAAACATGGAAACAATTTCTGTCTAATCCACATTTATTTCCATGCTATTGGTTGAGTTTCCATAATTTAACTCCACTGGATGCGAAAATGCGAGTTTGGTTTGCCAGTAGGAGTTAGTGTTTTTTATTTATTTAATTACTCACCAGTGTTTCATTCATGTGTGACCCTTATATTGTAGGGTGTTCCTAATATTGTACTTCGTCATTTAAGACATTAAATTAAGCAGAAGAAAATAAAATGCCATTTATTATAATATAACTATAAGAAAGTACAGACGTAAAACGCACTAAACTGAATCCATACATTCTTCTTCCTTGTCAACACTTGGCACCGCAATGCAACTTGACCACCAACGGCTCAGTCAGAGATTCTCGTGTTATGCTAGACGCCGCTAGCCTCAAACAGAGACGAGGAGCAGGGTCCAAAGGTCTTATAGGCTCACTTCTGTCCAACTTCACACCCCTCGATTTTTATCGTTTGTGGACAAACTTCACGTGACATCACTTGAGACAATACGTCAGATTTCAGGAAGCTGTCTCCAGAGCCACATGCAGTAGCTCTCCCCCAACCTCCCCTTTAAATCAAGAGGTCAGTTATACATTTCATTAGACATCGCTTAAAATTACTTAGCTCAAATTCATTTTAGCATGGAACTCAACTACACATTAAGTCGAGGTAATGGGACAGAGAAGTGACTGTACAGAGCTCACTGATGCATGTCATTTATGTGCAATTTTCTGATAGGGTTTCATCATCTCTCATTCCTCAGAGTTGCATCACGTTAATATGCTTTTATGTAACACACTGCTCTCTGTCTTAATCATTAACCCCTTGCAGTAAAATGTCATGTAACGTCTTTAAGCGGAGTCATACGTGGGGGAAAAAGCCACTAATATGACAGCTGATCCTGGTTTCAGTTCTTCAGCTATACTGAATTCCAAAACGAGAGCATGTAGTCATCGGAAATTACCGCTTTCAAGTTGAACTAATCTGTTTGCCCCTTGCATTCAAAGAACTAAAACACATGGGGATTAAGAGATCATACTATGACCCATCTAAAACTGTATTAAACTGGATTAATTAAAGCTGCGGCACATATTTCCTGCACGTTCTTTACAGTAAAGATGATGGAGTATCTAGTCTCATGCCTGGAGTTCTTTCAGCGTGCTGTTGTTGGTATGCAGTCCTGTATGTAGAGCAGATATTTTTCGAAACAAAAACAATAAAATGTGAACTGACATCGGGGTCTATAATCTTGTAAAATGTTTGCTTGCTATTCTATTTCGGACAATCTTTTTAAAGCATCAAATTAATTTTGCAGAGATGCACAGAAGCCACGGAAGCATTAATAGAGAGACCTCTGGGACGCTGAGCCCCACAGGTCTTATTCAAAATGATTCAGGGGGTGTGTCTGAGGCCCAGAGCTGTCGCATCACATTAGCGTCCGAATCACTGTTAGCAAACAAAACGATGTACAAACACAAATGGAAACAGACGCTTACGTACAAATGTACACATATGCTGACAGGGGGATTACACACACTCGAACACACTGGTGCACACACACACATTGACAATTGCACGCGGCTGCTTCTTACCTGGCTCTTGTCCACATATACTGGAGCTTGAGCTGCCTCATACATACAGAACGTACTCGGGAAGGACACACATGCAGTGAATGCACACACACACACACACGCAGAACACAGCCTGCTACAATGGCCTTAGCCATTAAAAATGCATGGCAATGCAGCAACAGTTTCTAAAAATGAGCACCGGGGCCAGCTGCTGATTCCTACCCTGAGAGCGAAGGTGAGATATCTCCCACAATGTCATCTTAGCATCAGACAATAAAAAAACACTCCCACAGCGGAGGCAATCACATTAAAGCCCTGTGTCTGTGATTTAACTGTCAGTGAAAGGGTTAACAGCATGTGTTATCTCTCTAGATGCTAATATTGTCAGCTGTGCCAGCGAGGGTTAATGCGCTCACCGTTGTCCTCCCTCATCGTGTTATCAGCAATCATCGACACCCGCGTCTAATGCGAAAGCAAAAGTGTTGCCAAGCACCAGACAGGAAGAGAAATCACGCCAATAGACCCCAATCGAGGCTTAATGGGGGCCCAGTGGCGCGGCTAGCTGAGACCTCTCGCACCGCCTGTTCATCATTCACTCCCGCTGGTGTCTGGGAGATGGCGAGGGCTCCTGGCTTATCAAACAAATTAGCTGCTTCATCACTGAAATGAAAGTGGCGATGCACAGGCTGCAAGGTTGTCCTCTCCTGCACGGGGCTGTCCTTGTTATGAATCAAAGAAGTAAAATGCATAAAGAGAGGATGCTCTGTATATGGTGGAGACAGAGGGGGGGGATCTGCAGTGCTCCGTGTGCTGGGTAAAAAATAGTGGGCGTCTCCCACCTCTGAGGGGTCTGACACTTTGTCCTGCTCATGCGGCGGGCAAACAACCAACGTGTGGTGGCTTCTGCTTGGACAGCGGTCTGATTACAAGTGGGTCAGGAGCCAATTGTTGCCCTTCCAATCTCTGCAAATCCTACCCACACAACACCAGGGCTCTGAATCACAGAGCTGAATGGCTGTGACCACTTTGGCTCGGCTCCATGTGCAGACACTCCTACAGTGCTCTCTATCTCCTTCTAATTTCTCCTCCTCCTCTTCACTTTGCTAAACTTAGACGCAACTTCGTCAGTCTGCAGTGATTTCACCCCTCCGCTCTTCCTGTTGCTTTTCCTCCTGTCTCCTATAGCTGCAGGGGTTCGGGCCTGGTTGTGCAGCGCTGAATGACAAACCAAGGACACATCTGCAGCCCTTTTAGGTGGTTGTATCTTTGCAGATTCGCACCATGTTGATGCTTTTCTCAAAGTCTCCAGTGTTGTCCATAAATAAATAAAAATACCAGCATACATCAGTCCTGCTGAGTCTGCCAACTCCCACTCAGGATGATGCTAAAGCAAACAGACACAATGAACCACAGAGCTTTGTCTCTGGACAAACATAAGTGTAACTCTCTTCTTATTCTGCCCCATCCTCCCTCCTCCGCACACGTCCCCTCAAGTCCTGAGATGTCTGTCTCAACCCCTCTGCCCCTCCCCCTGCCAGCCTCGCATCTCTCATCACAACATAATCCACATTCTGCTTCAATCAGACGGAAAAGCACAAACAGCCTCTCGGTCGGTCACGTTCCACACACAGACACACATGCTGGACATTAACATACAAATCTACAGCTACAGCAACAGAGCCGAGGAGGGGGGGAAGGGCTGTACGCATGACAGCCATGTGGCAGGGCATTAAAGCCTGAGTCATCACGTCATGCGACACATGTGTGTCTTCCCCTGCAGGCGCTCAGCGTGGCGGCATATGAAAGGGCAGCGTACAGAGGAGCAACAGGAGGATAAATACCATCGCAGCTACCAGCAGGGCGGGGGACGGCGAACGTCAAGATCTGAGTACAGCTCTTATCGACAAGTAAATACGCTGCCAAATTCTGGGCAGAATCACAGTGTCAGCCGGCTAAAGTTAGTCCAGGACATTGGCTTTTCTCAAGCAAAGTCCAATACAAAATGTCATCTGTTTAGGCTGGCAGCAGTGAGGCTTAAGTCACTGAGCGGATATTTAGAGCCCTCTCTCTCTCTCTTGAGCCGAGGATTTTTCTTTTCTTCAAACATTTGTTTGTGATGCTACTGTCAGCAAGAGGAGGAAGTACAGGAACACCGCGCGCCCACGACGGGTTGTCAGTCAAGGGAGGAAATAAATGGCAGATCCCGGAGCGAGGCTGCGATCAAACTGACTTCAGCTGTATTTACACTAAAAGGGATCATTTGTGGGTTCAGCTCAGCACACGTACACTTTGTCTTCAGCAAGTACTGTGGTTAAAGTGTCTTCAGGCAGAGCGGCGTGCCAGGTTGTTTACTGATACATCAAAGGTTTTAAAAAAAAAAAAATCGACTTATATAACAACCTCATATGATGAATCACTGTTTCCTCTACAGCCGAGTAAATTCGGACAATTTGAAATTCACATTGTTTAAATCTGTAATAACCATTTGTGAGCAGTGGAAACAGGCTGTAAAAACAACACTGACATATTATCACATTTTAAACTGGTATGATGAACTCCACCAACTCCTGAGGGAATTATCTGCCTGCTAAATACTCCGCTATCTTCATCTGTAACTTTATCTGTCTGCTGTTTAGTGCTGGCAAGTTGGTTTTAAGAGCTTTTTGTTGCTGACACCCGACTGCCTGGTTCAGCTGAAAAATGTTATTCGAGAAGTGAGTGCAAACCAAAAGCCCCGTTTCCATGGATTTCTCTATGGTACCTTTGGAACCATAACTAGCCCTTCAGACATGGTACCTAGACCCTAGCGTTTCCACTGCAAACAGTGCTCTTAAACGTGGGCGGGGTTGTTGTCACTCACTGCTCCGTCCAGCACCGTCCACACTTCCTCCTTTATCTGACTGCACCTCGTTTATCGTCCACAGAACGAGGCTGCACGCCGACATTTTCAGAACAAAATAAAACAGGCTGCAGTGAGTCTCTCTCTCCATGGGATATTTAAAAATAGTGGGTTTGTGCATTGAGTCCTTCTCAGGCAAGCTCAGTGGTTCAGTGTTCAGTGTTCAGTGAACCAGGCCTTAGAAAAGTTGCAGCGGCGTGAACTGGCCAGTTTGAGCTCGACTCAAGCAGGTTTTTAGTGTTGCAGAACAGTGCATTGCAAGTTGTTGCCTGTTTTACCTCGTCTTGTTGCAAATCTTTGGTCTGAACTGGGCTTAAATGTATGCTATAATTAGAATATCTTCATCACTTATCCTTGTTGCAGTTTACAGCTTCATTTTTCCAGACGTGCTCTCCTCAATGCCTCCAGGCTCCATTCAGAAAAACAGTAATTTTAGCTTGCTGAGCACAGGGGCTGCTGGTCCACCGCTGCCTTGGTCAGGTAATGTGTTTGTTGTTGTGTGACTTTGGTGAATCTGTATTAACCCTATTAAATACCAAAGTCACACAATAACAAACAAACTAAGACAACAGTAGACCAGCAGCTTCTGTGTTCAGGGACGTTTAATTACTGTTTTTCTCAATGGAGTCTGGCTTTCAAGAGAGATATTTAACAGGGTCAGTTCCCAGTCACAAATCATTGTCGAGATAGAGCATGAATGAAAATGACTCCAAAGGTGACTCCACCAAGTTTGATGAAATCATACTAAAAATCTGAAATAAGAGGTCTGATTGTACCTTGCAGAGAGCCAAAGCCCCCTGACACCCCACCTGACTTGAGCGGGGTCAGGCTGAAGGGCAGTGTTTGACTACTCTTAAAATACAGTTCCAGAGGTCTTTCCGCTTTGCTGAGAAATATTTCTGTTGGGAGAACACAGCTGCGACTGTGCCAAATATTATCTTAAGGTAAACATCATAAGCGCTTTGTCAGACCGGTGTACAAATGTAAACACTGGCTAACATTTGTTGTGCAGGAAGGAGTATGAGCTGCTGCGAGGAGGGCAGTCCTCGTCTCTGCTCGAGGGGATCCAGTGTAGTTAAAACAGCGGCGAGTGAAATATCTTCTTATTGTATGTATTCCATAATATGCCTACAAGCAACATTACCCACATGGCCACACTGGCAGTGTAGGCTTGTTAGCTACAGCTGACAGAGACACTAATACTCTCCAGCTGGAGTTGGTTTAGTTGAGTATGTAGAAATTAGCCTTTAGCAAAGGAGGTAAAAAAGCATGAAATAGAACAGTCAGGCTCAAATTGTGTAACACTAGGTGTGGGACTGAGCTTTGAGGGACTAAAACTATAGAATAATGTGAATGTGTGTGTGTGTGCCTTAACAGATGGTTCACCTGGATGCATGTTCTGCTGGATATTGTGGCCTCATAAATATACAACCACAGGCAAGGACACACGCCCACTGTATGAATGCAGGAGAAATCACATACAGCTCTGTCTCTGTCTGCAGGAGCCTTGGTGCACACACACACACACACACACACACACACACACACACACACACACACACACACAAGCACAGTGACAGGCAATTCCTCAAGGTCTCGTACCTCAGGAACCTCTCTGTCTTTCCTCCTCTGTGCGTGTGACTGTGTGTCCAGAGCCCTGCGAGTGTGTGTGTGTGTGCGTGTGTGTGTGTGTGTGTGTGGAGGAGGTTGCAGACAGAGACAGAGTGTCTAGATTTTAGTAAGGTCATAACCAACCATTTACACAGCCCATGGCCATTAGGTGCTCATGGTTTGTCGCCCGTACGCCTTCAAACCAGAACAGTCTCCGTCTCTTAACACATCTGTGATATCACAAACACACAGCAGCTCAGGAACGGGTTGGTGCAATGGCGCAACGTCATCCTGACACTACGGTAACTGATATAATATCAAGATTCAGTCAATCTAAGTCAAACAAGTTCTCCATTTTACATCATAAATATAACGTCCTCTTTAACCTTGCACACTAAGGTCCATTTTTATTTAATGTCCCCAACATAACCTTCAAAATAAACGCTGTGAATTTGGATTTTTGCAATGACTGTCTCTTAATTGATGTAATCATAGGTATTGTCGAAGTGACAGTTCAACCCAAAGTCAAAAGTACACCATTTTCTTCTTACCTGCAGGGCTATTTATTCATCTGAATTGTTTTGATGTGAGTTACCGAGTGTTGGAGATATCGGCCGTAGAGATGTCTCCCTTCATTTGAATATAATGGAACTAGAGGGCACTCAGCTTGTGGTGCTCAAAGTGCCAAAAAGTACATTTGAAAAACTAAACAGCAATGTCTCTTTCCAGAAATCATGACCTGGTTACTCAAGATAATCCACAGATCTTGTTGTGAGCAGTTTCATGTAGGAACTATTTTCTTTCTACCAAACTAAAACTGCCAGCTGAATTACTGAACAGAAGGAAGCGTGCATCTACTGCTAGCTCAACTAGCACCACTGAGCTAGCTAATGCTACAGCTTAGCCAAGGAGAACTGCATTAATGTTTATGTATTATGCTTATGAGCACAAGCCTCTCATCCTTCTGCACAGTGATACAGTCGGTGGGTGTCGTTCAGCAGACAGGAAAAGATCCTGCTCACAACAAGGTCTGTGGATTATATTTAGTAACCAGATCATAATTTCTGGTCCAGTTGTTTCGGTGTGCACCAGAGTGCGATTGCTATGTTCACACCTGCCCAAACGAACCGCACTTAGGGGGCAAACAACCGAACCGAACAGGGCAGGTGTGAAAGCACCCTTAAAGTCAGATAGAAACAATGGGTTTGGATCAGACCCTGTTGGACCAGCAGATGGTTGGACACTTTAGAAAGTGGGTTCTAGGGTGGATGGAGTTATTTTGTAAAATAAAGGTTGTGTGGACAGAATTATATTTTAAAGGGGGGAAATGTTTTCAAAAATATCTGTATACATGTTAACAGGGCCTTAAGGTTTGCTCCTAACTCCTCAACCAGTGTGTATGTGGACACGCAGCCGCTGCTTAATTCATTCTGCTTACCATATCTATGGAGAGCATCATAATAGCTCCTCCTATAAGTGCTCTAGCATGTATAGTGTAGATGATCTGATTAGACACTGGCACACCTCACTGCATAAATGTGTGCATTAAGAACAAAAAAAGCTCTGTAACGCTTCATCATACCAAGATGAGGATCATATTAAACCCACCTACTGTATGTGTTACGTAAAAGGTTATGTTTGCTAATTAATTAGACTAAATTTATCATGGTAGCACATGTGGAGAACACTGAAACACACAGATAACCTCCTGCAACATAAGCCTCTGTATGTTTGGATAAGGCACTGGGGAGAGGAGAAGGTTAAAGCAGACGATAAGAAAATGTATGAAACATTAAAATGGGGAGGGAGCAGAGCCCCCTGAGACAGAGTGGAAGATTACCTACAGCAGCTAGACAAAAATAATGAGCTGCAGAGAATCAGCGGGGAGACCAGGAGCACAGAGAATAAGAAAATCCCATTACAAAAATCCTACAATCCTGAAACAACTAAACAATTATTGAAAAGGGATTTTTTTTAAAAAGCAGCTTGCAGTACATGAGGAGCCGAGGTAAGAGAAAGAACAAAAGAGGAAGAAATACTTCACAGTTATTTCAGCGCTTTGGCCCTGCGGAGACCTGGAGGTCACATGAAGGGCAGGGAGAAAAGCGAGATGACAAAATCTTTGCGCTTCACTGCACTCGGTGAGCCAGTCCCCTTACAAGCACCACAGGGGCTGTGCCAACCTGATAGCAACAGTTAGACCTGAACCTGCCACATTTCTGCACCTCGAACAAAACCGCCGAGCGTCACACACTAATGTTATATTAAAACAAGCACCTGAGAAGACACTGTTTTATATTTAGCTCATCAAATTTAGTGTTTTGATGCAGTCAAGGAGAAACCTTTGATTCAGTCAGGTGACCTTGAGAGTAAACAGACACAGTTATTCGGCATAAAACTGTCTCACTTTGTATTTTAAGTCTTTCTCTAGACAGCAGCAAACACACAAAGATTCAGTCCTCGACCTGTGGACGAACATATGCTTACAGACCAGATTCTGAAGCTAACTGACCAACATCATATTCTCATTCAACCCCCAAAATGTCTTTAAATTAACCTCATGCACAGGGCTTTCCAATGAACTGGAGTCAAACTAGGCAGTGCTGATCAAATACGAATAAAGATTCTGTTACTGCCCTGCCTGTTTCTGACCTCGGATGTTTTCAGACACATATTTTAGTGTACTGTTTAGCTGTAAAATAAGAGTTTGCTCTGTATAGTGGGTGGGCTTGGTTTTGGCTCGTCTGTTTGGCATAAAGTTGTCAATGAATAATAAATAAGGTCTAATGATTCTTAATTACAAAAGTTCTGATCAGGAATACACATGGCTATAACTACTTATAGCTATTTACAGAGCTAAAACACAAGAAGTTTGATTCACCTTTACAATAATTCACTACATGTTTACAATCAGGTCGGAAAACAGAATAAAATATACAACAATTAAGATCAGTGTATATGATGACATGGTGGCACTCCCCACAGACCCCCTTCGTTGGCTACTTTTGCCCTCTGGCTGGCCACTCCATGTCCCTGCAGAAAGCCCTGATGCGGCTCGTTCTCTGTCGCTGTCATGTATGATTTGAAACATGACAGGGACATTTCACTGAGACACTAGATTTACAGCATGCACAATGGATAAAGTGATATTTACATCGCTGGACAGGCAGGAGCTATCAGTACATGTTACAATCTGCTGAGAGAGAGTCGCCAACAACAACTACTTCTACACTGCCTTATTTATAGACAAAAGGCAACCTGGAGCCTTTGTTTTAGATCTGACAGCTGTAAAGAAATCATATTAGAATGATCTAAGAAGTACTATTTAATCCCTGGAGATTTCACCAAAGCCTCAGACTTATAAATGAACCACAATTTAAAATCAATAGGAGGTATAGTGTTACCACAAGCTAATGTACACATAGCATAACTCCTGCACCAGACGCCGCGCTCAGTGACACCAAACAAATTCAATAGTGCACAGGCTCATTTGCTTTGGAAATGTGACTCTTAATGATGAGGGACCTCTGTGGTGTGGAGACTGGACAGTGGTGAAACCATTTGGACATGAGAGCGCTGTTTCAATCGAGAAGAATATTGACCAGGACTCATATGAGTGCAAATCAATACAGTATGTTCTGTACATGGTCCTCGCAAGTGACCCTCAGCAGTGCTGAAAAAGCAGTTGTGTGAAGAAAATCCTGTCATAAATCACAACGGGCTGACAGCACTGCGTGTCCCTGGTTGTCGCTGTCTGCAAGGCTGAGGGGGTGCAGCGAGACATTACAAAAAAACATGGTTACATGGGGCTCAGAGCTGAAGCTATTATAAAATCATCACCGTCATCAGTACTTCCAAACCGCTGAAGGATAATTCTGGTTTATTACAACATTTTTCTCTGTAGTGTTTGTTACTACTCACTGAATATATTGCTAAAATTTGGGATTGAGGCAACATGTAACAATGAAGTTAGACAGAGCAATTAACAAGCTGTCATATAATCAGACAGGTGATAAACAAGGCAACAATTTGGACAGATAGTCTACACAACATTATCTGGAGCTAAAAGTGAGAAGCTGTTAAAGGAAACCATTGCTGATGTTCAACCAGCTCTGTGTCGTTACAGTGTCACCCGTGTGTGCAGATGAAAAGTGATTGATTCAATTGATTTCCCCATGCAGCAAGCACTCTAAGCTCCCAACCCATCTGCTGGCAAAAGCCTGACTTGAAACAACAGCAAATGAGCTGGGAGTTCAAAGCAGTCGTGGCACAGGGGACGGCAGCCAAACCATGGTCGTCTGCACACTGCAATGACATGAGCTGGTTGAAAATTGGCAATGCTACCTTTTAATAACCTCCCATTACACAGAAAAACTGTGTGGAAGCTCAGCACTAGCCTGGTTCCAGACCTCTAAATTGCTAGTCCAATCTCGGATTTGTTCATGAAGGTCTAGGGTAATTCGACTTGCTTTGCCCGGAGGCCACTCTTACAAAACGACAATAGGCCAGGGGCCACTTAATAAACAAACATCAATAAGTAGTACAAAAATAATTAGCCTGGATTTCTTTTCTGCTGTCCAAGGGAGCCTCCCTTGGCATTTTATTCTTAAAAACAAGCTCTATTTTGATGCCTTTATGTACTTTGGCACCTTATTTACATTCATAGTGCTGTGAGTGCTTGTCAGGATTACCCAACAAGTCTATAAAAAGACTACAGCTAGTTCTGAATGCTGCAGCCAGAATATTAACCAAAACAAGGGAAATGGTTGACAAAACCCAGCTGCTTAAGTCACCACACTGGCTAACTGTATCTTTTATAATGGATTGTGAAGTTCTTTTACTTGTTTATAAGCTTTAAATGGCCTCGCCCCTCCATACATCAGAGATTTACTTTCATGTCATGTTTCAGCCAGATCACTAAGGTCCTCCACTGCTTTTAAATGTTCCTCATGTGTCCCATAAAAGTAGCTGTGAGAGTGCTTTCTGTTTTTATGCCCCTAAACTGTGGAACTCACCGCCTCTGGTTGTTAGAACCGCAAATTCTCTGTAGTATTTACAAGTAAATTAAAGATATACCTTTTTAATCTGGGTTGTTAATTTAGAGTAATATTACAGTCTTAATTTTAAGTTTTAAAAACATTATTTTTCACTGTGAATTAGACTTGGTGGATTAGTAGAATTTGTATTACCAGTGATTCCAACCAGTGCTTTGAAGGCATGATTGAAACTGTCAATATCATCGTCCTACATAGCCAGCTAGCAACCAATGAGAAGTGGTGATGGAAAGATGGCCACAATGTTCTTAGAATGTGAATTGATCCGCTCAACTGCGACCACAGCCTTTGTGTCACCTGAAAATCAATCAGCGAGTCACCTCCTACTGATGGTCACAAAGCAGGTCAATGGTGAACCAGGAAGTCGGTCTGTGAACCCTGATGGCTGGGAACACCTTTGTGTTTTCTTTTTGAAATAAGATCACTATTGTTCCTTGACCTATCAGACCTCTTTTTAGCATTGCATTAATTGCCCGTGGAAACTCAGTGAAATTCGTCTGCTGCTCACAGCTGAAGTTTCTTTGGGTTTACCATCAGCTGTCACAAGTGGGTCCGAGATGCTCCCTTACTTCCACCGCCAAGTCTAACACTGCTATTCAAAGTCTAACAGTCACACTAAATGTTAGTAGAACAATGCAGGGCTCCCAGTAACTCACCTGGTAACGCTGGCGCCCCATATACGAAGGTTTTGTCCTTGCCACAGCCGCTGTGGGTTTGATTCCGACCCAGAGCCTTTTACTGCATGCCCCCCATGCTAATACTGTCCAACTGATTAAAGGCAAAAAGCCCTAAAAACAGAAATGCAGCATCCATCATCAGGTCTGATGTCAAATTTTAAAGTAATTTTAGTTAGTTTGTCTTTACTTTGAAATTAATGCTACCTAATTAGCGTCTCAAAACATTATGACAAGCAATCCCAAAGCAGCGGACGCTATGTAATTTGCGTGGTCAAAACACTGTAGCTTCACTCGTCCAAATCACCCAGAATCGAGCCGACCATCAACCAGTGCAGTAGAGACGCCCTCTGAGTGGATGTGCACAAATCTAAACCCATTTATTCTCTCCAGCCCACATGACACTGTATATTTATGATGAGCCGCTCAAGCGTCGCCTGTCGTCAGTTGGGAATAATTACTACGGAGGTTGATGACCTCGGACACACGGCTTTCTTTCTGCATGCAGGATGATTAGGATTTAAAAGGGAGTCTTCCAAGCATTCATTCTTTTGTCCTGTATCAAAGTTTGAGAGATGTTAAATGTACCTTTGGTGAAATGATGATCCTATTTCTTTTTTAAAAACCTTGATGACGGAGCCAAAATCACACGTTGTTCCAGACAACAAGTCTTTAATAGGGTTGCATGTGCACGTTTCAATCACACCCTTTTTAGCACTTATACGAAGGCTTTTCAAATGCAGGTAAACCCGCTGAAAATAAGTATGGGACTCCTTTCTCGTTGCTTGTAATCAAGTTTGCCGTTCTGATTCGCCTTTCAACATCACAAACTGACCATAAAACAGGGTTAGTAAACAGCAGAAAGCAGCAGGAAGCCAATGAAAATGTCCCGTAAAAACAGGATTTTTGGCTGAGATGACTTTCATCCTTTTCCCACCAAAATCAGTGCGTATCTGCAGGTTGTTTAAATGTGGCGACACCAATTAAGTATTCCTTTCTATTTTGTTTTTATTTTTCTGATGTGTCATATTAGATAGACAGACGGGCCAAGTTGGTAAACAGGAAAAAGCAGCATGGAGGTCAGTGAAAATGTTTCAGTGGTACTTCTTTTTTTTGCCCCAGCACACACTGAGAGTCGCAGAAGTTACCAACTCTCGCACTGGAAAAGGGGCAAAGATTCACACGTCCACCCAGGTTTCATGTTTCCATTGTAACCTTTCCCACTAAAGCCAAAAGCCAGATGTTAGTGGGTGTTAGCTGTGTTTTTGCTCAGTGGGATATGGGCTGTAGTTGACGAGTAAAACATAACTGACTTTGAAACCTTCTCACTTGAACATGCAGACATGGACACGCAGGGCTACAATTTCTGGCAGGACAGGAGCTGACAGAGATAAGGGGACAGGGAGCAAGAGGAGTAAAAGCTGGAGTTAAATGTACGCTAAATTATTGAAGAGAAGCAACATGGCAGCACAACTTTAATCATCCTAAACCCGGATCCCATTTGGGGCTTGTCAAGGCTAAAGGACTTAAGCAGGACACTCTGTCAGGATATTGGACGGAGAGCGGCAGCAACTACATTGTTGTGGTACTGATGCAGCAAAATTCGTTTTCCATTTCTAAGAACCGATAGAACAGAGGAAGCTGAGTGCTTTTTGGAGAGCATGAAAGATGAACCCCGGTGCACAAGGGGTCTTTGATTAAGCGTACTTCACCGCAGTGAAAAGGTAAAGTGCGTGCAAACATTCACGGGCACGCACGCACACATACTTGGTTCCGGTAATGGTGTAAAGTTGATGTGCAGTGAACTGACATGAAAGCCGCATCTCGGCAGCTCTCTGGTGACCTCACCGCGGACTCTACTTTTAACTTTTTTTTTTAAATGCCATCTGGCCGACACAAGCTGACTCTTCCAAGCCTACCAGCAGCTCTACACACACGCCATTAAACTCTCATCAGACGTGATAAGATGACTTCATTTCGGGGTATTCTCTCGTATTTCTCTTCACCAATCCTTGTCCCGCTTGTGTGAAAAGTAAAATGAGGTCACCCGGGACGAGATGCTAATCCCTCTTGATTTTGTGTGATACATCTCCTCTTCCCTCGTCTTTCATACCCCATATGCGACTACTGGCTAACCCGCTAACCACTGACACAATCATGACACAGCGATGAGTTTTCCTAGATATCACAACAGGAGCACAGATGCAACACTGCCAGTTGTATATGCTGAAAAAGCATGTACACATCACACATGCACACTCATGTCACTCACACATACTGTACAACATGCTGTATGTATCCATTGGCGGCAGCAGCTTAACTCCCTTGATGAGACTGTTTCTGTCTCAGTCAGCCTCATCTCTGCCGTGCCAAGCTCCGGCGCATTGCATAACTGAGCACAGACACAAACACACAACCCCAGGCCTGGTCTGCACTATGGAGAGCCAGCGAGAAGAGTTCGCTCGCAACTGACAACCCAGATGAGGAGAGCAAAAATGAGGAAGGGAATAAAGATGCAACAAAACAGATAGAAGAATAAATGAATAAACAAATGATCTGTGACCTGAAAAGAAGCTCCCACACTCTTTAGGCAATAAAGTGGAAAATAGCTTGACGCAAACACTTTTTCACCATTTACTATCCTTCTGTCTCTGAAGATGCTCAAGACATGCAAAGAAAAGATAATATCGTAAACATGCGGGCGACAAATTGACTAATGGCGCTAAATGACGACTATTGGAGGCTAGGAAAATTCTTAGTCGGGGGCAGCCCTACTAATGTTGTTAGCAAACTAATGTCATTTCAATTAACGTTGCTTGCTAATGAGATTAGCATAGCTGGCTAACATTAGCAAACTCATAAGCTTAGTATGAGTTATTTGTGCGTTACCTAACTCTAAATCAAAATACTAGGTTGTATTGTTTCCCATGGTGTTATTGGTGGAGGGTGTGTGGCTTAATCAAATTGATGAATGCATCACGCATACTTAAAAATGCACACGTAAACATGTTGCCATTGTGAAGTGCTGTAGACATTCTAAGCTACAAGTGCACTCTTTCATTTGTACATACAATACCAATCAAATTCCAACATCTACTGCTGAGCTCCAATTTCTGTTTCAACACTTCAAAATGATTCACATTCAGTAGTCCAGTCAGAGCTCAGCGAGGTTCTCCTGTGACTGCAGACGAGGCTTGGAGGGGAGCACAGTCACTGAGTGAATCAGAAGGAAGATTAATGATGGAGATATGTCACAGTCAATCTGTGCCACGACCAAAAACTGCACAGGGCCGTTGCCAGTCACAGCAGTTACTGCAAAGCCTCTGTGCTTCTGAACGTGTGTGTACAAAGTCTTCTCTGCAAACATGCGTGCACCACTGTCCGCCTGCATGTGCAAACGTTTGCCCTCCTGTGTATGTCAGTACACATACAGTATTTGCGTGTGCACATCCACTAACATTTGTATTTGTCATCGACCATCATATAGCTGTGTGCGTGTTACGTCTGCCACCTCCGAATGTCAATCCTGAAATAATAACTCTGTGCGTGTGCATGCCCCAATTGTATGTGTGAGTCCTATGATGTCCTGCGCCTGCCGATGAGATAATCTGGCAGAGCATGGAGTGACAATTTGATCAATTGCTGGCTCACAGGGAGTCTCTGAGTTATAGTGCTGCCATCTCTCCTGGCCACCACCAGTAAAGAGCCGTCTCTCCGCAGAGATGAGCCGCCACATTGTTACACACACAGCTGCAGACCACCCAGCAAACAGACACACACACACACACACAAACACATACAAATGACTCTAGTTCGATGGAGGTAAACTGCCAAAATCAACCCATAAGGCCCCTGCAGCATGGTTTCTGTCAGGTAGTGACAGAATGTCTCATTACATAGTGCTCTAGAAGAATTGGTAATTTCCACCCACATTATACTCGCCTTTAACACACAAACTGAACCCAGTAGAGTATAAATTTCAATTATCAAGGGTGGCGACTTTTCTCTATTAAAAAAACTCTACATGTTAAATGGATTCTGTCCGAATACTGGAAAGCTGGTTATCAAAAGAACTGGAAACAAGTTCTGGGTATTATTTGAAATCTTTCGATATTATTGCCATAAAATGTAACGGTAGTTTGAGGAATTCATATGTCGTTATTTACATTCATTCATTCATTTTCCGTAACCGCTTATCCTGTTAGGGGTCACGGGTGTGCTGGAACCTATCCCAGCTCTCATTGGGCAAGAGGACAATCATTCACACTCACATTCACACCTACGGGCAATTTATGGGCACCAATTAACCTGCATGTGTTCGGACTGTGGGAGGAAGCTGGAGTTCCCGGAGAAAACCCATGCTGACACAAGGAGAACATGCAAACTCCATACAGAAGGGCTGCCCCACCCTGGGGTACCAGCACTCCAACCCTGGGTTCTTGCCATGAGGCGACAATGCTTACCAATGCACCACCATGCCGCCAATGATGCCAAACATGCTCGTGCTGGTGACAACATGAGATATAAACATTAATGGCGTCCTCAACTGAGCTGTAACGTTGGCTAGCTCAGTGGTGCTAGGTGAGCTAGCTGCAGATGCATGCTTCCTTTTGCGCAGTGATACAGTTGGCGGGTGTAGTTTGGTACAAAGGAAATAGTTCCAACATGAAACTGCTCAAAACAAAGTCTGTGGATTATCTTGAGTGACCAGCTCATGATTTCTGGAAAGACACATTGCTGTTGAGTTTTTCAAATGTATTTTTGGCACTTTGAGCACCACATGTCGAGTGCCATCTAGCTCCATTATATTGGAGAGAGGGAAAACATCTCTACGGCCGATATCTCCAACACTCTGCAACTCACACCAAAGAAATCTAGATTGATAAATCGCACAACAGGTAAGAGGAAAAACATGTGTTGTTGATTTTGGGGTGAACTGTCCCTTTAAACTACTGGCCAAAATGTCATATGTTGGGTTCAATAATACAGTGATAAGTGACATCGGTGCGACACATTTAGTTCAGTTTGGTCAAGATACATGGACATACAGAAGAAGGAAACAAGGACGGTCCCTTTTCTTTTTGCAGCCCCGTCTCTTTTCACAAAACACTTTGTTTCAACACCTAAAACCAAAGGAGCTTTTATAACTCAGCATTTTTCGAACACAGCCTTTCTCCTTCTCTTCCAAATTACACTGCTAATCCGATGGATAGCTAATATGCGTCGACTGCTTGCACAGCGAAACCTGTTTTCCAAACGCTCACGACTTCTTTTTGCTGCTGAGAAATTGCACCGAAAACAATTGACAGCAGTGTGTGCACTTGGGCATATCTGTCTCAGTGCATTACCACACACAGATCAATAAGGATTCTATTCTTGGCCATTAGATCTCCAAGCAGGGGATAGCCTGCCTCTCTCACTCTTTCCTATCTATTCCCTCTCCCTGCTCTATCGGCCTGTCCTCTCCGTTGGCTCTCCCGCCAACCTCTTTCTCCGCTCCCCTCCTCCAGACAACACCAAAGGGACATTGTCATCTTCCCAGCTGGACAGTGGAAGCAGCAGCAGAGTCAGCGGCGAGCATCAAACACGGGACAGTTTTAGGGGGGATCACAGAAGTGCTTGGCTTTATGGCTAGAGGGATCAGCCGTCTCCTCTGAGGATTCGTGCACATACGCAGACACGTACGCACATATTCGCTCTCACGCATGCACACATCCACACACACCTCCTGCTCCTGCTGTAATTCTCAGTCCTCTGCCACACTGCCAGGCTGAGGCCCTTGATCTGCCACTTCCTGTAATCCTCCATGGGAGAAGGGGTGCAGCCAAATGTCCTGGCAGGCCAGCCAGGCAAATAAACACACACACACACACAAAGATGAATGGACACAAGTGGCCGCGAGTCGCCACTAACTGCAAAAATAATGACCTCTAGGACACAGTTGTGAATCAGCGCAGGAGTCCCAGGATGTCTCTCACAAGACATGCAACCTGATAAAACTTTAACTACATTAAAGAAAAACCCACAAGCTGCAGCATAGCAACGCATAAAAAAAAATATGAATGGTGAAGTCTCCATTATGCCCCTTCATCTGTGCCACGCTGGTATCATTGTCATCAGATAAAAAGACAGGGCTGACTAAACAGCAAATGACAGGGGAAGAGAACCAGAACCAAAGAATAGATGGATGACTCCCAATTCACCTTCCCCTGACTCTGATAAGACTCTATCTGATCCACATCACTCAAACACAAGAGATTCCTCTGTTCATTCAATTTCAAAGTGACCAGTTTCAGCCAGAAGGAACCATCTGACAAGATCATTTCACCCAAACTCTGGATAGTCTGAGGCAAAATGCCTTTTGATCTCAAACCTGATTGGTTGCAGAATTCTTTAACACCACGAGTACAGCTTTTTTTTTTGCCTTACTAAGTTTACCCAGTGTGGAGCTCACAGGAGTAATGTACCAACCAGCAAGACATAAGCCCCATTAAGCTTATTCACCAGTTCCTGCATCAGCCCCGACAAAGTACTTTTAACAGAGGGGGGATTTCATCTCCTATTTTCTAATACATGTGTACCACTGACAGAAACCACAGATTTCTTCATCCAAAGTACAGCAGCTGCTGAATCTGAAAATCTTTAGGAACATTCAGTCATCCAGAAAGAGATGGGCATTATTATCTCTTCTGTCCTCCTCACTGTGTTTCTAAAGGAATAATTCACACCCCAGATGATGAAAAAAAAGTTTCCTTTACGTGTCTTTGTTGAACGAAGAATCCAAAAACTGAGAAAATTAGCCAAATCGCCCAAACTATATCAAAACATCTGTTTACAAACTCTCACAAAACTTGTGCAGCGTAATCCAAGTCTCATTTATCAAGTCATATGCTCAGTTCTTCCCAAACAGACAGCCCCTTCTGACGAACTGAACTAAAAGGGAAACTTATCTTTATCCTATCCTACCAGGCCAGACTCCATTGACGAAAACAGTAATTTTAGCCTGCTGAACACGGGAGCTGCTGGTCGACCACTGCCTCGATCAGTTAGCTTTTTTGCGTTATCGTGTGACTTAAGTGAATCTGAACTAACCCTTTAAAACATTTAAGGCACACAATAGCACAAACGAACTAAACAATCAAGGCAGTGGTCGACCAGCAGCTCCCGTGTTCAGCGAGGTAAAATTGCTGTTTTTGTTAATGAGTCTGGCTTAGAAGAGAGCATCGCTAAGTTTCACTCTTCTGATCAGTTCCCCATCGGAAAGGGCTGTCTGCTTGCATGTACGAGTTGTATGAGAGTTTGTACATGGATGTTTTGATATAGTTTTGCTGTTTTAAAATGTGAACCCCTATGACTTCAATTCATTGTTCTGTTTTTGGATTCTTCCTTCACGGTGGAGGCATGAGAGAAAATCAAGGTTTTCTTCACAAATTCAATGTATTACCCTGTGAGTAAATTATATACAAATGATCATTTGGAGGGTGAAGTGCTCCTTTAAGAGAAGAAGACATTGCCTCCTCCTCATGGGCTGAACACTGTCGTCTTTTTAGAAGTCTGGAAAACATGGCTGTGCAGAGTCTGAGCTCACTCGCCTCTGTCTGCGAGCTTCTCTGTTTATATCCTCACCTCTGCCAGTGCAGGTGAAAGAGACTGAGTCACAGCCATAACTGCCAGCAGGTGGGAACGAGGGACAGCCAGGCGGACAGCTCTTCATCACGCCGTAATGAGCTGGCAAAGGTTGTCGGACAGGCATGAGAACACATGGAGGACCTGTAAAAGCAGCCTGACACAGGCGAGCTCGCGGGCGTTCTCCGCAGCTATACGACTCCCCGCGGTGCCGTTTCATCACAAGCTGTTGTCCCTGTTTGTGTAAACGTCCTCATATTGCAAGGAAGCCGACGCGAGCTACTTCAACCACTTACTTCTGCAGCTCAATTGCGGCACATATTCCAATGTGTGGCTAAATGTGGACTTTTCAGTGGCATTTCTTGTGATTTGAAATGTGCGAGCGAGTGTGCAAGAGCGTGGCGATGTCAGTAAGAGCAGCTAAAATGGGGGATTCAAGGGCTGCTGGATTTTGCTTGTTCTTGCTCTATGGTTTAAGCATTATCTTATCATGCAACAACATCTGGAGCTTGGAGTTGTTACCAAAAACTCTTCAGCATGCTCTGAAAATACCCTGAGACCCCAGCGATGTACATCAGCATCTGACTGTGGCAGCTCAGACATCTGTTCACTTACCTGCTGCTGCCTCCCAGGGATGCAAGGACCCGAAGGAGCTGCCACAGGCCACAGTCACCTATAACAATGACACGTGAAAGGATACAATCTGAGAGCTCCACTCTGGGTACCGATGGCCAGTATCTTCTGCACAGGGTCGAAAGCCATGGATGACGGCTGGTAGGGGAAGCCATGACGGACAGTCTGAGAGATGTGCGGAAAGACGGGGAAAAAAAGAGTATGTGTTATCAATTTGAATTTCACAGCAGGGGTGTTGTTTTGTCAAAGGATATCACACACATGATTTCGGTAAACAAATAGTCCAGATGGATGCAGCGAGTGTTATGAAACAGAAATGTAAAGCCTGAAATTGCACAGACAAGAGAAAACGAAGGAGAGGAACAAACGCTCTTTCTATGCACGGTTACTCTGTTCTTCGTGATAGCTGATATTTGGCTTCGCTATTTAGGATCCTTTTATAATCATGGGCCTATTTTGAGATTTCTTCTCTCCCATTTCACTCTTTTTTATCTCGTTTTCCTTCTCTCGTTGCCTCCCACATGGAGTCGTGATTACACTGAAGTCTGGGAATGAAAAACGAGGAAAAACACACCAATGAGGAGCATTTCATTATGATTTCTTGCAGGGCCTTCTATTATAGGGCACTGTATTGTGAGGTGTTTCTGTTTTTCTGTCCACCCTCTCTATGCTTGTGTGTTTGTGTGTGTGTGTGTGACTGTTGCTTTATGGCATCAGTCAGCCGGTGGTGGGCTGTTGGATTTGTTTGCTTTAGCGGCAGAAGGCTAAAGCACGTTACATAAGAAGCACTCAGTGCAGCAGAGACACCTGCCTTCTCCGCAGAGGAACATATTACAGAGAGTTTCTGTCCAGACAGACAGTGGAGGTGCAGCAGGGAGGATGGAGCCTTGTTCAAAGAGACTTCCATCAGATGCCTGGCTGCTGATAGACATATTTAGGCTACAGCGTCAATCAAAACCTGCAATCTCTGAGCTAGTCTTCCCAAACACAATATCCCCTGAGCCCTTTAGGTGTGTTGACTTGACTCAAGATGATGTTTTCTAGTTATTACTTCAGGCACTCTAACTTATTACTTCTGGCAACTTTTCAGATGATTGCACTTTCAGAAAGTTCATCTGTGCTAGGCCTTGGATTTCTGCAGCTTATGTCAGTGTTTGGGTGGCTGTTGGTGTCTCTAAAACAGTGTTCACTTCCAGAGGCACACTGCCATGCAAAATAAGCTGAGGCCTATCAATGACAATGCACGGTGGCAGAACTAAAGGTTGTGTCATCAGAACTGGGTCACATAAAGGAGAAACTGCACAAGCCTATATGCAACTATCAATAACTCTACTGTTAAAGGTCCAGTGTGTAGAAATTTAGTGGCAGTGAAGTGAAGTCATATAACTGAAACTTCACCCATGTGCCAACCGTGTAGGAGAACTAATGTGGCCGGTGTGAAAACCTGTCTATCACTGCCCCCTATTGGTAGTTTATTTGTGTTGTTGCATGACTTCGCTGAATCCGAACTAACCCTTTAAAACGCCTAAGTCACACAATAGCACAGACTAACTGATTAAGGCAGCGGTAGACCAGCAGCTCCTGTGTTCAGCAAGGTAAAATTACTGTTTTTGTCGATGGAGTCTGGTCTGAAGACAGCAGAGATGAGTGCAGCTAAAGGGCTGTCTGTTTGGGAAGTACTAAGGATTTGACAGGAAACACGTGACTCGGATTTCAGTGCATGAGTTTGTAAACTGATGTTTTTTATGTAGTTTTGTTGTCAGTAAAGGTGGATCCCTATGACTTCAATTCATCAAGACTTTTCTCTGTTTTTGGATTCTTCGTTCACAATGGAAGCATGCGAGAAAAACAAACGTTCTCTCCACAAATTCAACGTAATGCCATGGTGGGTAACTGACATACAGATGGCCAATTGGGGGGGTTGAGTTAGGAGCAGAAAACACAATCGCGAAAATGCAAATGGACGTATCTAGAGTGAGGGATTTGTCCGTTTTAGTCTGCTGTAGAAACAACATGGTGGACACTATGGAAGGGGACCTGCTCCATATGTTGATATAAACGGCTCATTCTAAAGGCAACGAAAACACACTGATTTTTAATTTTAGGTGATTATTTTTTAAGATATTTTAGGGCAAATGTTAGCGTGAAAGGGAGGAAGAGATGGGAGTTGACATGAAACAAAGAGACGTAGGTTGGAATCAAACCATGCATGGGGCCCTGGCTCTACCACGTGACCTTAGTTCTGAATATTATATACCATTACTGCCAACAGATGCCCTTAAATCCTTCAAAATGGACCCTAAAAAAAACCTTAAGAAGAATCCAGGAAGAGTTGTGACTGTGCTGGTGGGGAAATCAATGGCAAGCACACAGTGATACCTATAAAAAAAAAACAGCTACACCAAACCGTTTGGGACACACATGGGGAAAGCCTGATATAATATTATGTAGCGTATACTGCAGTGTGTCAGCTGCATGAGTGTTTATTAACCCCATTCATTGTTGTGTGGCCGATTCAGACAGAAGAGGGCAAGCCATTTTTTTCTTTCAAACAAGCCCCCACTCCAGGCGCCATCAGTCCCCAATGGATCAATGATCTGGGGGTAAAGTGGTGTGTGTGTGTGCGTGAGGGAGACAGAGAGCAAGAGAGAGGAGTGTGAGAGGTGTGTGCGTGAGAGAGAGACAGATAGACAGAGAGGAGGGGGAAGAAGAGGATGGAGAGATACTGGAAGGAAAAGACAACGCAAAAGAGGATGACACACACTCACACACACACACACACACACACACACACACACACACACACACACACATTAACCAGAAAGCACCGTTTTGCTAATCCAAACCCAGCAGATTATGCAAGAGAGGATCAGTTTGGCCCAACCCTCGATGTGACAGTTCATGCCAAGCACACATACAGCAAATGATGGTATTTCACAGAGGATAAAACACACATTACCATAACTGGGATATCGAGCTGGTTTGTGAAATTACAGGACAGATGCACAGAGGAACTTAGTCATGATTATTGTCCTGTCGCCAGAGCGCATTCGCCATACAGTATGCGCATTGTTAGGTATGTTACAGGCTGTCCACCATGGCTTCAGAGCGCTTTAAAGACTCTCTTTCGCAATGGGATTCATTGCAAATGTTAAATAAACCTTCATCCAGCAGGTGTAGTTTAGAATAAGACTACAGAGAAAATGCTTTGCCCGTTAATTAACGTGTGGAGCTCCCTTGCACCTGCTGTATCCTGAGATGGGATACGCGCACTGTGAGTAATAATAATTAAAAGATACATGCGACAGGGTGAGTAATAAAAGCATCAGGCTCGCCCACCTTGCAGAGCTGGAAATGCTCGGACTGGAGGGTCTCCTGGATCAGATGGTTCTCCTGTGGCCCCACTTGGACAGACGGGGTGGAGGAGGACACCTCTTTCAAGCCGTCCAGCACCTTCCTGATGTTGAACTTCTTCATTTTCAGACTGCAGAGCACAGAATTGAGATCACCCGCACAAGATAAAGGGGGATAGCCACTTTCTCTCTCTCATGCACACACGCACACACACGCGCGCGCTCTCTCTCTGTCTCTCCTCTTGTAAATCTCACATTTTTAGTGCTTGGTTTTTAGCGCAGTCTCCATGCTGGAAGGGCTCTGGCGCGCCACCGCACAGGTTTCGGTTCCTGACGTGTAAGATTTGGGGGGAGACGGGTTGCTGGGATGCTGGTGCGTCGGTGCAATTTGCTCGGAGTCCGTGCTGTGTGCCCCCACTGCGTCTCGGTGGCTCCGCTCCTTCTCCTCGGCTTCCCTGCCCTCCCCTCTCGGCTGTGTGCGCCGCTCAGCCAAGGCGGAAACGCAGCGCCGCGGTGGTGTCGGTGCTGCTGCTGCTGCTGCTGCTGACGCTCTTGCGCATGTCTGACAGAGCACAGGCTTCAACACAAATCCCGCCACCTTGCCAGCCCCCTTTCTCTCTCTCCTCCTTTCATCTGCCCCCAGCGACAACGCCCCCCCTCCTCCCCCTCCTCCTCCTCTTCCTCTCGCACGCACACACATAGTAGGTTTTGCTCCACTGCACCTGGTGATGTTGGGATGCTGCGGTGTTGTGAGTGTCCGTGGAGACAGACGAGCAGACAGGCAGGGGCTCAGTCCCATTCTTTCCACTACATCCACTCCGCCTCTGCTTGTGTGCTTGCGTGGAAGGATCGCCATATTAAAGGCCATCCCAAACCATAGTGGAGAGTTGGCTATAAAAGCCTTGCTGTGCTGCACTGGGGAGTTGGAAAAGGGAGAAGAAAATGTGGTGGCATTAAAATAAAACAGGCATGCATTTTTAAAAACCCCACCACACAGGCTGAATAATAAAGCACACTGGTTTGGTTTTATTGTTTGGTGACGCTATGTATTTGCAGGGAAACAGCAGCATAGAGCAGCCCAACAGCTGAGCAAGCAATGCATCTATCAGTATCCATGGTGACGGCTGTTTCCTGCTAATGGCGAAGTCCCACAGTTCACCTGTTATTTATACCCTCCCTCTTAATATGGAGAACCCTCCACAGCTGCAAGTGTGACTTCATGCGGGAGTAACACTCCATAGTGAAGAGCGACTGAGGAGGGAAGGGTTTGGGAAAGGCCCCTGTGTCTGCCAACCAGGTGACATTAGGTGTTCCCCCTGACATCAAATATCAAAGGAGGATGTGTTGTTTTAAAACCGTGCCGCTGCCCCTCAGTGAGCTCAGGACAATGTGTCTGTTGTTCATCCAACAACCGGTGGTTCTGCAGACATACTCAGCTTGGTTAACAGCAGGTACAGGAAGCTATGCTGCAACTGTGTTATGTGCAATAATTTTGTCATTATTTTCTTCTGCTTTGCAACTACAATTGGGGTATAAATCCTTTAAATTAAAAACTATCTTGTGCGATCGTGTCTCTTCTCTACAAGCACTTCACCATCAGGTGGATATATGGGAGGACAGCATGGTGGTGTAGACAGACAACACTGCTGCCCCAGAGCAAGAAAGTCCTAGATACAAATCCAGAGCCGTGTGGAGTTTGCATGTTCTCCTCATACCTGCGTAGGTGTCCTCTGGTGCTTCCAGTTTCCTCCCACACTCCAATGATATGCAGATCTAGTGGCAAAGAATAGCCACAGGTGCTGACTTTTAAAAGCACCACAAATGAAAACAAGCACAAAAACACATAAAACGGCACCAGAAAGATGCAAAACAGCTGCAAAGACACACAGAGACTCACAACTAAAAACAAAACAAGCACAAGTAGACTACAACTACAAAGAAATTAAAAATGACTACAAAGAAACATAAAATGACAACAAAGAGACTCAAAATGACCACGAGGAGATACAAAATGACTACAAAGAGACACAAAAGGACCACGAGGAGACACAAAATGACTACAAAGAGACACAAAATGACCACGAGGAGACACAAAATGACTACAAAGAGACAGAAATTGACAACAAGGACACACAAAATGACTACAAAGTGACACAAAATGATTACAAAGTGACACAAAATGACTACAAAGAGACAGAAATTGACAACAAGGAAACACAAAATGACTACAAAGTGACACAAAATGACAACAAGGAAACACAAAATGACAACAAGGACACACAAAATGACTACAAAGTGACACAAAATGACAACAAGGACACATAAAATGACTACAAAGAGACTCAAAATGACCACGAGGAGACACAAAATGACTACAAAGAGACACAAAATGACAACAAGGACACACAAAATGACTACAAAGTGACACAAAATGACAACAAGGACACATAAAATGACTACAAAGAGACTAAATATGACCACGAGGAGACACAAAATGACTACAAAGAGACACAAAATGACAACAAGGACACATAAAATGACTACAAAGAGACTCAAAATGACAACAAGGAAACACAAAATGACTACAAAGAGACTCAAAATGACAACAAGGACACATAAAATGACTACAAAGAGACAGAAAATGACAACAAGGAAACACAAAATGACTACAAAGAGACTCAAAATGACAACAAGGACACACAAAATGACTACAAAGAGACACAAAATGAAAACAAGGACACACAAAATGACTACAAAGTGACACAAAATGACAACAATGACACATAAAATGACTACAAAGAGACAGAAAATGACAACAAGGAAACACAAAATGACTACAAAGAGACTCAAAATGACCACGAGGAGACACAAAATAACTACAAAGAGACTCAAAATGACAACAAGGAAACACAAAATGACTACAAAGAGACTCAAAATGACAACAAGGACACAAAATGACAACAAAGAGACAGAAAATGACTACAAGGAAACACAAAATGACTACAAAGAGACTCAAAATGACAACAAGGAAACACAAAATGACTACAAAGAGACAGAAAATGTCAACAAGGACACACAAAATGACTACAAAGAGACTCAAAATGACAACAAGGACACACAAAATGATTACAAAGAGACCCAAAATGACAACAAGGACACACAAGATGACTACAAAGAGACAGAAAATGACAACAAGGAAACACAAAATGACTACAAAGTGACACAAAATGACAACAAGGACACACAAAATGACTAATAAGAGACAGAAAATGACAACAAGGAGACACAAAATGACTACAAAAAGACTCAAAATGACAACAAGGAAACACAAAATGACTACAAAGAGACAGAAAATGACAAAAAGGACACACAAAATGACTACAGAGACAGAAAATGACAACAAGGACACACAAAATGACTACAGAGAGACAGAAAATGACAACAAGGAAACACAAAATGACTACAAAGAGACAGAAAATGACAACAAGGACACACAAAATGACTACAGAGAGACAGAAAATGACAACGAGGACACACAAAATGACTACAAAGAGACAGAAATTGACAACAAGGAAACACAAAATGACTACAAAGTGACACAAAATGACAACAAGGAAACACAAAATGACAACAAGGACACACAAAATGACTACAAAGTGACACAAAATGACAACAAGGACACATAAAATGACTACAAAGAGACTCAAAATGACCACGAGGAGACACAAAATGACTACAAAGAGACACAAAATGACAACAAGGACACACAAAATGACTACAAAGTGACACAAAATGACAACAAGGACACATAAAATGACTACAAAGAGACTAAATATGACCACGAGGAGACACAAAATGACTACAAAGAGACACAAAATGACAACAAGGACACATAAAATGACTACAAAGAGACTCAAAATGACAACAAGGAAACACAAAATGACTACAAAGAGACTCAAAATGACAACAAGGACACATAAAATGACTACAAAGAGACAGAAAATGACAACAAGGAAACACAAAATGACTACAAAGAGACTCAAAATGACAACAAGGACACACAAAATGACTACAAAGAGACACAAAATGAAAACAAGGACACACAAAATGACTACAAAGTGACACAAAATGACAACAATGACACATAAAATGACTACAAAGAGACAGAAAATGACAACAAGGAAACACAAAATGACTACAAAGAGACTCAAAATGACCACGAGGAGACACAAAATAACTACAAAGAGACTCAAAATGACAACAAGGAAACACAAAATGACTACAAAGAGACTCAAAATGACAACAAGGACACAAAATGACAACAAAGAGACAGAAAATGACTACAAGGAAACACAAAATGACTACAAAGAGACTCAAAATGACAACAAGGAAACACAAAATGACTACAAAGAGACAGAAAATGTCAACAAGGACACACAAAATGACTACAAAGAGACTCAAAATGACAACAAGGACACACAAAATGATTACAAAGAGACCCAAAATGACAACAAGGACACACAAGATGACTACAAAGAGACAGAAAATGACAACAAGGAAACACAAAATGACTACAAAGTGACACAAAATGACAACAAGGACACACAAAATGACTACAAAGAGACACAAAATGACAACAAGGACACACAAAATGACTAATAAGAGACAGAAAATGACAACAAGGAGACACAAAATGACTACAAAAAGACTCAAAATGACAACAAGGAAACACAAAATGACTACAAAGAGACAGAAAATGACAAAAAGGACACACAAAATGACTACAGAGACAGAAAATGACAACAAGGACACACAAAATGACTACAGAGAGACAGAAAATGACAACAAGGAAACACAAAATGACTACAAAGAGACAGAAAATGACAACAAGGACACACAAAATGACTACAGAGAGACAGAAAATGACAACGAGGACACACAAAATGACTACAAAGAGACAGAAAATGACAACAAGGACACACAAAATGACTACAAAGAGACTCAAAATGACCACGAGGACACACAAAATGACTACAAAGAGACTAAAAATGACAACAAGGACACACAAAATGACTACAAAGAGACTCAAAATGACCACGAGGACACACAAAATGACTACAAAGAGACTCAAAATGACAACAAGGACACACAAAATGACAACAAAGAGACTCAAAATGACAACAAGGAAACACAAAATGACTACAAAGAGACTCAAAATGACAACAGGGAAACACAAAATGACTACAAAGAGACTCAAAATGACTACAAAGAGACTCAAAATGACAACAAGGAAACACAAAATGATTACAAAGAGACTCAAAATGACAACAAGGAGATGCAAAATGGCTACAAAAGGCTGCAAAACGACAAAAACACTGCACAGGGACACAGAGAGATGCGTAACTACTACAAACAGATGCAAAACAGCAACAAAAACAGGGTTAACAACGACAAAGCCTGTGTGTCTAGCTCCTGTGTAGGAGAGATGGTGGGGCCTTCTCCATGTCTGAACCCAGAGACCCACTGTCTCATAATCTTTCCTAATATCCAGACCATGGCAACTTCACAAAGCATACAGGCTAATCATAGATACATTACATTTGCATGTTCCATATCATACAGTGGTGTAGTATATGAGCTCACTTTGTCATCTGGAGCTGCAGACCAAGAAACAACAAAACCAGATGTGATTTGGTGATTTGAGTGACTGCTGCGTTTCCAGCGCTTTCTGGCCAACAACTGTGGGTATTTTGAAGGGACTGTCCTTGTTTTTTTCAGCAGGGATAGTGACACGGTTATTGGTTGATTTTTACAGAGATAACACTGCATTCCCCACCGGGATAGTGGCCTGAAAAGACTGGGCTCAGATCATGAGCTCACAGGGTAAAATAAAAAAAACACTTTTATGTGTGTCTCCACTTGACCTTCCAAAGGAAAAGAAAGGACTGGAGCACACTGATTAATTTGCTTCCTTTAATTGTGCAAACAGATTAACTCACGAACCCTCAGGCTGTGAACTACCTGGATTAGCTTCTCCCACTCAGCCCGACTTCACCCCTGGATATGTTTCCCCTCAGAGCTCGAGCGAGTTGAGTTCAGACCCTCGGTGCAGCTGTGTATGTTTGTAAGGTCACAGATGAAAGTACGAGGCCTGACAAGCTCAGCTGAGGCTGCTCATGCTTGAGTGACACTGACGTTGCCACCTGTTTGGGCTGTTTGCTAACACGCTCGTCTTCGACAGGTTGCCGCCGGCAGCGGGGACAGGGGTGCAGCGGCGGAAGTAATAGCTGTGTTTGCGCTCTTGCTAACAACACCTGATGCCAACTCCGTCCCAGCCTGGAGAAAGTCCAAAAAAGGGCATTTCTGTGTCCACCATATCTGCACATTGGAGCTTCTCTGCATGTGTCTCCACGCAAGCAGCCCTTTGTTGAGACGCAGCTGATATACACTGAACAAGAATATAAACGCAACACTTTTGTTTTTGCTGCCATTTTTCATGAGCTGAACTCAAAGATAAAACATTTTCTATCCACACAAAAGACCATTTCCCTCAAATATTGTTCACAAATCTGTCTAAATCTGTGTTAGTGAGCACTTCTGCTTTGCCGAGATAATCCATCCCACCTCACAGGTGTGGCAGATCAAGATGCTGATTAGACAGCACACCACACCAGCCCAGGACCTCCGCATCCAGCATGTTCACCTCCAAGATCGTCTGGGACCAGCCACCCGGACAGCTGCTGCAACAATCGGTTTGCGTAACCAAAGAATTTCTGCACTAACTGTCAGAAACTGTCTCAGGGAAGTTCATCTGCATGCTCGTCATCCTCATCGGGGTCTCGACCTGACTGCAGTTTATCATTGTAACCAACTTGAGTGGGCAAATGCTCACATTCGATGGCGTCTGGCACGTTGGAGAGGTGTTCTCTTCATGGATGAATCCCGGTTTTCACTGTTCAGGGCAGATGGCAGACGGCGTGTGTGGCGTCGTGTGGGTGAGCGGTTTGCTGATGTCTAGTTGTGGATCGAGTGGCCCATATTGGCGGTGGGGTTATGGTATGGGCAGACTTATGTTATGGACAACAAACACAGGTGCATTTTATTGATGGCATTTTGAATGCACAGAGATACCTTGACGAGATCCTGAGGCCCATTGTCACCTCATGTTGCAGCATGATAATGCGGGAAATGGTCTTTTGTGTGTGTAGAAAATGTTTTAGATCTTTGAGTTCAGCTCATGAAAAATGGGAGCAAAAACAAAAGTGTTGCGTTTATATTTTTGTTCAGTGTATAAAGGATGCATCAAGGAAAGGAAGATGCTATTGAATAAAAGGGCACAAAAAGATATGAAGAGGGCCAGGGAGCAAATTATTAATTCAGTAATCATACCAGGGTGGCTTGAGAACAATTGTTGCGGCGCTGATTTGCATAATGAACTGAAATTGACCATACGCACCTTCCAACCCCAACTGATATCGCCCGATCCAGAATACATTACACGGGCAAACAAAGAGGTCCTTATTAGTCAATCCTTGCATGTGTGTGAGTGAGTGAGTGATGTTGGAGGGGAGGGCTTTTGGCGACTCTGACATCAGTGATTTAATTTAGCACCATTGTGTTGCGGCCGGGCCATTCATCTGGCTGCATTGTGTGTATGTGTGTGTGTTGTGTTTTGAGTCTGACTGCTGTGTTTGTGCTCTTTGATAAGGCTTTCCACTGAGGCAGCGCTGTATTAGTGTTTTCTTTCTTTTGTGTGTGTGTGTGTGTGTGTAAAGGTCCAAAGTGGAAACACAGAGAGGGGGATGGTCAAGCAGAGGTGTAAATCGCGTGTAAAGTCAAGATGATGTGGTTCTGTTTGTTCATTTGACCAGTGCTTGGTCTTTATAACACAGAGTTTAATGCTGATTTCATTTCATAAGCTTTGCCGTAATTTTGCTTTGCTTGTAAATGTTAGCAATGAGAGTTGAAAAGAGCAGAGTAATGGAGTAAAGCTTAAGTACAAGTATTGTAAAGTTGACAAAATCTCAACAACTTTTTTTTTTTTTTATTTGGTGCATAGGTGTAGGTAATTTCTTCAGGCCTAAGGGAAGCCCTCAGGGAGCTACTGAAGAAGAGCTAAAGAGCCACATGTGGCTCCAGAACCACAGCTTGCCTCCCCCTGTCCTTACAGCATCATCAACTTTAGCTATAACTGCACATGGACTGATTACACCACTGCAGAACACCGTGCCCCTGCAGCCCCCCGCATTATATATTATATTATCTACGCATTATCATTCAACACAACAACCCTGGGACAAATGCAAATTGAGTACATACAGATCTATTAGCTGTTATGAGCGCAGCACTAATCCAGTGCTTATCCTGTAGGTCAGAGGTGAGGGTGGATACTCTACAACATGATGACTTTGACTGACGGCACAGTATACATCAGCAGTGGCACAAGACTGAGTCAGTGCTTAGTGACACACTTCGGCTATATTAATGTGTATTTTACACATTTTTGTCCCCTCTAGTTTTGGACACACAGCAGCGCAGCAGAGGGTGAAGTGTATTGCTGGACAGCAGATTGCAGAGTGAAGTGACAACGCCCACCTACACATGCAAATTTGCATATATTACACAGATGTTTGCATGAAGTGTATGAATATGCATCTACATACTTCATATACATACATCTCTACATGCATCTCATCATTCTCATTTACAGCATAGGGCTGTCTGATTATATAAAAATGGAGATATTCTCATTTTTTATGTAATTTGTTTATCTCAATGTTCTAAAAATAAACTAGACAGAATGAAAGTGGAGTTACGTAAACAAGCAAAGCTCCCAACAATGCACATATTCACAAAGAATAAGTGTCCTTACAAACTATTTACCTCTTGTGGATTTCAGCCACTTAAAATCTCACAGATGACCTAACAGAGATAGAACTTGTTGCACCCTCACACACTCACGACAGATCCATCCGAGGCGCCACACTGTGAAGCCCCGGAGCTTGGCATCACAGTCAGCCCTGTTTGACCCCTATAGCAGCGAGTCCCTGTGCTGTCTGGAGAAAGTGAAAAACCCGGGGGGACACGAGGGGACAACAGCAGGTCTCAGAGAGTCGGGGCGTCTGCCTGTCATGCAGAAGGACTGGAGGGACGAGGACCTTCTGCCCTCACTGACAGCTGTAGTTAATCAAGCGGATCTCAGCACACCTGAGTTTAGGGCTCGTGACCCCCCCAAACCTTCCTGCGGCATTCAGCCACCGTGTCCTTCTGCGGCGAGTGTATGCAGTAAAGCGCCAGCTTACGAGTGAGAGGACACACAGTATCATCACACGTGTAGCTCACGCACACATATGCTGCGGGCGTGTGATTAAAAGGAACAAGCAGAAGATGCTCACGCAAGATCACAGGAACGAACACACTCGCAAAACAGCTGAAGAGGAAACATATCAAGCTAACAATCACACACACACATAGATGTCCCAGAGGGTTAGTTAACGAGTCAATGCCCTTGAGGGATTGCTTGATTGTCTCTGCCTGGTTAAATAGGAGGATGTTTTCAATGTCAAACACACCCCCTCCCCCCTTACAAACACACATGTAGACGCCTTGCATGGAGACGGTAACAAAGCTTAGAGGTACTGTACATCTGTAAACGTCCCTCAGCAGAGCCCCTCCCCTCCGCCCACCTACCAGTGCTTATGGCTACAGAGGGGCTTATAAATATTGATGGGAGGATAAAAGAGATGAGGAGATGGGGGTGAGGAAATTGACAATACCATAAAGCTTTCATCATGTCCATAGAGCTCCTAATCAAAAAGCTGGAGTCTAATACAAGCGTGAGTTTATGATCCTGGCATCACACCTTATTTCTGACAAATGTGGGAAAGCAGAGAGGACCGTAAATATACAGCGCGGAAATATTTAGACGTGTTACATCGAGCGTTCAAGGTCATAAGGTCACAGAGGTGTAAATGTTGGGGGGTGGGATACATTTCCCTCATTAGTTAGAGCATGTGCATTTGTCTCCCTCAATAAACACATGAAATGCGCAGTAGACAAAATCTGACATTCATTCATTCATTCATTCATCTTCTAACCGCTTCATCCTCGTGAGGGTCGCGGGGGGGCTGGAGCCTATCCCAGCTGACATTGGGCGAGAGGCAGAGTACACCCTGGAAAACACGCCAGGCCATCACAGTGCTAACACATAGAGACAGACAACCATTCACACTCACATTCACACCTACGGGCAATTAAGAGTCACCAATTAACCTGCATGTCTTTGGACTGTGGGAGGAAGCCGGAGTACCCGGAGAAAACCCACGCTGACACAGAAGGCCTTCCCCACCCAGGATTCAAACCGGGAAACCCTCTTACTGTGAAGTGACAATGCTAACCACTGCACCACCATGCCCACCCCCAAAATATCCGACATTTACACCACAAATTGATGCGTAAAAATTCACCCAAATGCAGGAAATGAAATGTTCAGTGCACAGAAAGGACCCCCAAAATGAAACCTATGCCCCTCTGAGGTCACACATCCCTAACAACCCCAAAATGACTGAAATTGCATTTATTTTCCGGCTTGTGTATGTATCTGCAGGCATGTTTGTGCAAACAGCTCAGGGAACGGACGCGACACGTCAGCTCGTCTCTACCCCGGGCAACACAGCTGGTATCAGTTCCAATAATCAGCCGAGGCGATAAACTGACCATCAACACACACATACACACAGACGCGCGCACAGTTGAGCAGATGGATGCCACTATTAAAGGAAAGGCCATTGCCAATGTTTCCATTGCAGTGACACAGGACCTCCGGGAGGACAGATTCTTAGAAGGAAGCTGCAGTCGGCGCGCAGCCAAAATTAAGTTTACTTAAACCAGCCGTCTGGAGATTGAAGAAAAGGGGACGTGGGAGGTGGAATTTGTCCTCGGTTCAATGTCACTGGCTCAGTGAATGGAGACCACTACTACGGTCAGTCCCAGCAGTGTGAGGGAGCAGAGAGGGAATCCAGCGCAGTCAGCAAAAGGCTGACCATGATTTTACTAGTATCTGGTTGAAGAGGGACCTCAAAGTACCACCATACTCTTCCCTACACACACACATGGTGATAAATTCAAGGAAAATTAGGCTCAGAGGGATGTGTGAGCCCGGCCGCTGTGTGGGTGTGTGAGAGAGAGAGAGAGAAGTCTCCTGTCCCATTATCTAAGATAGCCATAATCAATGCAGAGCACAGGACAGGTTATCGATGACCCCCTTGTACAGCCATCCCCTGTTGGTTTCAGCTCTGATCAATCCACACTTTCTCAAATCAGCACTTCACCGTGACCGTGCCTGTGACGCTGTACCGCTGCTTTCTGTCCACACACTGTCCACACAGCCCCACTACCTCTCCAACACAGGAGCAAGACAGACTTTGTGGTGGTTTTATGTCTCTTTATGGTAATTTTGTGTGTCCTTGTGGTTGTTTAGTGTCCCTCTGTAGTCGTGTTATGTCTCTTTAAGATAAATTGTATCTTACTTGGCCATTTGGTCGCGTTGTGGTTGTCTTGCATCTCTTTGTAGTCATTATGCATCTTGTGGTTTTGTGTCTCTTTGTGGTAATATTGTGTCTTCTTGTCCATGTTTTGTGTTGCTTTGAAGTCATTCTGTGTTTCTTTTCAGTTATTTTATGTCTCTTTCAGGTCATTTTGTGTCTTTTTGTATGTCTTCTTGGTCTTTTTGTGTCTTTAAGGTAATTTTGTGTCTCTTTGAAGTAATTTTGTGAGTCTTTAAGGTAATTTTGTGTCTTTCAGACTATTTTGTGTCTCTTTGTGATCATTTTGTGTCTCTTAGGTAATTTTGTGTCTTTTTGTATGTTTTTGTGGTCATTTTCTGTCTCTGTGGTCATTTTGTGCCTCTTTGTGATCTTTTTGTGTCTCTCTGAGATCATTTTGTGTGTCTTTAAGGTCATTTTGTGTCTCTTTGTGATAATTTTGTGTGTCTTCAAGGTCACTAAGTGTGTCTTTGAGGCCATTTTGTGTCTCTGAGATCATTTTGTGTCTCTTTTGGTTCATTTTGTGTCTCACTGAGGTCATTAAGTGAGTCATTGTGTTTTTAAGGTAATTTTGCATCTATTTGTGGTCATTTTGTGTGTCTTTGAAGTCACTTTGTGTGTCTGAGGTCACTTTGTATCTCTTTGTGTTCATATTGTGTCTCCTTGTGGTCTTTTTGTGTTTCCTTGCAGTGTTTTTAAGCATTCTTCTCGTTGGTACCTGTTAAATTGAGTGACATTTTGCAGGTGAAGGTTGGGGTGCCCCTGACACTTTGGGCCCCTTGGCCTGTGCCCTGCATACCAATTAAGTATCATTCAAGGGTGGAAGTCTGTCATTAAAGAATCATGATTGGGTTTGTTCAAATAAAGAAGAAAACCATTGGCTAAGCATGACGGTGCTGAGAAACAAACACTGCAAAGAGGATTCTGTGGGAATTCCCTCCAGGACTACAGCAGTGCAATGATGAGCCTTCTTACCAAGGACTCCTCTCGTTCTGTAGCCTCCGATGGTGAATTAAGCCGCGCAATTATCCCCCCTGATTGGCAAAGGCTACTGCACAATCCAATAAAGAGGGATGAAACGTAGAGTCCTGTTTTATTGGCAACCTGACACCCCCCGACTCTGCTGTGTAAACTGAGTCTGCACCGCTGAATTAATGCTATCGTCTACCAACACGAGGCAATTAGGTTGGGATTCAAGCAGTCGCTGTGATGCTATTTAAGGAAATTGTGTGTATCCTCCCATCCAGCCATCTATCTATTAGCTTACCCTTCATCTAATATATCAGCTGAGGCAGGGCTTTGAAACTGTGACATCAAATGATGCATGATTAGTCCCGTGCTGAACAGATGTGCTTTTAACACCATGCACATGTGGAATAAATCACCATATCTGTGGATACTGGTACGAACAAACCAAGGCTGTAGTCAGAGAGTCAACACTCAGGGGAGCAAATCTGCCGGGACTGTCTGGGGGATGAGGTACTGACGGTTACATTTTCATGCATGTCCTGACTGAAGTGAATTGTTATTGTTGAAATGGTGATACAATAAGTTACCCGTATGAGCTGTTTGCCAGCTAATGCACTGAACGTATGCTAGCTAGCTAGTGTTCTGCGAGGAATTTAGCATTACATTGAGAGGAGATAACCATTCATAAAAGTATCACTTTCATAGCTTTCACAGTAGACATTGATTTAGCCGATATCTAGTCTTCAACTTCTTCTTACAAGTGAAAGTAATGAAATAGAGCGATGCAGGAATGAGTCATAAAACCTGGAAACGATTTAGCATCTTACCACTCTAGGTTCACTCGTCTTGAAGTCAATGTGTTTTTTGGTTAGATGCCTGAAATAAGGTCTGCGGTTCAAACTTTCACGTATTGTTTTACAACTTAAGACACGTCGGAAAATACCCAACCCACGAATTCTGAAGCTTTAATGTGTTTTTAAAAAAGGTGCTAAGAAGTGGCTAAATGAGACAACAGAAAGTCCTCGTGACGAACATGGCTTTACAGCGTTGTTGTGTGGTGTCATGTGACCGCGGTGCAGTTTATCTATAGCCTACGCCTTACATTTCAAAAATCACAGAAGTGGTGTTTATTGTGAGGATTGAACAAACCATGTAAGTGTCAAAAACGTTCGTTATTTCACAGACCTTATTTTCGGCAATATTTCAGAATCCAATTTAGAAATCCAATGGGCTTTTTAAGGAGGGAACGAGGGCGACACTAACTTCTGCTTTGGCCTAAGTCCAGTTCAGAAACAAAGATTTGTGACAAGACTAGTCCAAATAGGCAACTACTACAACTACTAAAAACCTGCCTGTTCAAACAAATTCAACTAGATGAGGCGGTCTATGATCTCTGTGCAACAACTCTGTACTTTCGTTCTGATTTCCAGCTTTTCAGTCTTATTTTGTGGCTGAATATGATTTGTAGCTTCTTAAAATATGAATGAGAAAAGAGATAGTAAGATACTGGCTGCAGTTGCATTTGTAACGGTGAAAAACAAACAAAAATAGCATGAGATGGACTGTATTCATAATAAATACGGCACAATAATGTAAGTAAGACGTGCAAATTAGTTGGGACAAAAACAGGGCTTGGCAGGGATGGAGCACCTGAACACACCAGCAGACTTCACTACAAGCTGATTGGCTGAAGAAACAGGTGACAAGCTTTACGTTCTTATATTTTGTGGTTATTTTGTGTATTTTTGGTCATTTTGTGTGTCTTTGAGGTCATTTTGTGTCTCTGTATTGGTGGGGACATTTTAAGCATATTTGAATACTGTGGGTGATGTGTCCCCCTCAATATATATAATAATAACTCCCCTGAATCACATAAAGAAGCACATCTAGAGAACTCTAAAGCAACATCTTTTGAAATAAACGCTTTGGACAGGCTGTGGCACAACAGGAAGTTACATCAGCTGCATCCTGACAACCACGACAACTTCTCTATAATAACTATAGACATGTGCAACTTGGAAACACACAACAGCGGCCACCAAAACACGTTACCTCTTATCAGAAGTAGTTAGTATAACTGTCAGGGGATGAAGCTGGGATGAAAATATCCTAGAAGACAGCTGGGATCCAGAAACAAACTTTGATCAGAATGTATAGACACACACACACACACGTAGCAGTGCGCCCACACGTACGCACAGTCCCTTGATCCCTCCACTGTAAAAGTCGTGTAGTGATGGGCTGAGTGAGGGACAGCTGTCAACCCAGGCCTGTGCTCTGAATGGCAACTTGCCTATCTCTGCTGTCACTGTCACATCTTTAAGTGTACGTATAGAGCTGGACCACAAGCGTGCAGCTCCTCAGCGCTGCTTCAGTATTGACTCAGTTTGACCTTCAAATAGGAAAAGACTAATCTGTACAAAGTATTAACTGGTGGTCCTGGGAGGATCCTGCAGACGTTGATAAGTGACGGCCGTAGGGAAATAAGGAAGATACAATTAGAAAGCTAATCTGTATAAGTTACAATAGAACACGGTGTTAGAGAGGATTTCTCGTGCTATACATTAGGTCTCCTGTCACCTAAATCTGATGACAGCTGCTGTTTTTCTATGGTGATGATGACCCTGTGCTCACTGCTTTATTCGCTCGGTACCTCTAAAAACTGAAGTGTTGCAGTTTTTTTTTTTTTTGTGAACTTCTCCAGACTCATTATTTGATTTTCACATCCCCCCCGGTGTCTGCAGAGCTGCGGTGCGTTGGCTGAAGACAGTGAGGTGGCGTTGCTGGAGGGCGGGCCAAAAAAAAGAGCAAAGAGGGAGTGAAGCCAGAGCAAGGTGAGGCAGAGGGGTTACAAGAGCGAGGCTGCAACCAGGTCAGCATTTTTGCGTCTGGAAGTCTGGGGTTCGTAGAGTGTGTGTGTGTGTGTGTGTGTGTGTGTGTGTGTGTGTGCATTAGAGACAGAGTTACAGGGGTTTTAGATTACTGCAGTAAAGCCGGGACGTCAATCTGGGAGCCCTCACCTTTTCCCCTTGAGTGCTATCGTTGTGTGAACATACAGTAATGGCTTGGCCTTTTGCTCCCTGTTGTCTGAGCCGAGTCTTACAGCACGAGGGCGTCTCTCCTTCAAAGTCTCGCTCTTCTGTCTTTCATCAGGGGGGCAGGCTCTTTGGACAGACCTCTAGAGACGCTCGGTCCCAGAGGAAGAGAGCGACAACAATGTGACAATGCTGCAGCATGTTGAGCCAAATAGCCAAAGGACCCTGTATCCACCCCGTGCCAGCTGGGAGTGCATGTGTGTGTGTGTGTGTGCATGTGTGTGCTCACTGATGCATGTGCCTGTGGTGAGTGAAAAGGTAAAAGGAGCTAACTGAGCATAAGGTTCCTGAAGACTTGAAGGGCGCTGCATATTCTTTGCAGACGCTACAGATTTATAGATTGAATGCAAAATAAGTTAACACTTTCTTATGGATGAAAATCACTGGGTGTCGCATAATTCAGAGATGTACATTTAAAGAAACAGTTTAACATATTGGGAAATATGCTTACTTGCTGTCTTGCTGAGAGTGTTAGATGAGGGGATCAGTACCACTCTCACATCTGGATCAAAGCTACAGCCAGGACACTGTTAGCTTAGCTTAGTGTATACAGGGGGAAACAGCTAGACAATCTGACTACCCAAACCTCCAAAACTCACTAACTAACATCATGAATTTCATTTGTTTAATCTACACAAAACCATGATGTAAAATTTTCAAGTCATGGTTTCACAGATTTAAATGCTTAAACTATTTCTCAGCCAGGCCGGTGACCCCAGGAATGGCGCCAGGCTTTGAAGACAATTTGACATAGTGACCAACCAGTGGAATTACAACCTCCATGTCCAACACATGATGCCACTGGGCCCAAAAATATTTTTCCCCATAGACTTTCAATGTGAAAGAGACGCCTGTAAATCAGTGGATTCATTTTTTGAGCATCACAACTCCTGTGTAATGACTCATATTAGCGTCAGAATTTGGTCCACTTAGTTGGCTAACATTTAATAAGTCTATAAAAGCCGCACGATTAAATAATTTAAATTTTTTTGGAGCTTTGAGCACCAAAAGCCAAGTGCCATCTAGTTCCATTTTATTCGAGAGAAGGCAGACATCTCTACGGCTGATATCTCCAACACTCAGGATCTCACATCACAACAATCCAGACTTTTAAATAGCACTGCAGGTAACAGGAAAAATATGTATTTTTGATTTTGGGGTGAACTGTCCCTTTAAGCCTGCACTTCAACGGATCATTTTAACATGTCAGTGATGTACAGTTAAGTTCATGTAGAAGACATGATGAAGACTGTGACCTGCTGATACTGACCCACATTAGATTTGAGTAAGGTGGGAAAGGACGGCAACACAGCTCACTGAAACACAACAGCAGGTATACATTGCATATTTGACAGAGATGTTGTCATAGAAACGGAGGGAGAAACCATGACTACACCGGCAGTTCCTGCAAGTTCCGATGCCCTTTTTTGACATTCACTAAAGTCGCAGCAAAGAAATTGATTAAGGCATTCGTGAATTATTACCTCTAAAATGGAAAGTGAATTAAAGAGCCACCACAGTCTCCACACCGCTCGGGGAATGTGTATCTACTTTCACTTAATTTCATCATCCTTCTTTGTGGGTCCATTTAAGAATCAAATATTTTCTTATTACTTGTGGGAAGTCGAATGCACACACGCAATGAAACACACACAGGCACAGACACACACAGGATGGCCGACTCTCCTCTTGTTTTCAAGGTTACACCAGAGTTCTTCTGACGCTCACAACACATTTGCATCAAACCACCAGCCAACAGCTGCCAATTAACAAACAGCCTCTCCGTTAATATACACACGTCACTGCCAATTAGAGCGTCGGGTGATCTCTCTCTCTAACAACAGGATGGTGTGACACACATACACTCACATCCAACCACTATACCTCATCCACAGACAAGGCGGAGGAGGAGGAGGCTGGTGGGTGGGTGGGTGGGTTTGGGGGTACGGTAAAAAGCAAATAACAGCTAATGTTTTAGGAAGGGAGGAAAGGATTGGGCGAGAGGGAACCGTGCGGAGTCAAGAGGGAATGGTCTGTGCCAGGAACAAGGCTTTCTGGATTAGCTCGCGCAGTTACAGGGGTAGAAATAGTGGTTGGCTAGATGAGGCCTGACAGATCGAACATTCAGACATTTGGATTGCAGTGCGAAATACACACATGACGCAGCAGCACACTTTTATGAGCAGGGAAAAAACACGGAGCAATGCACACACGCAGACACTGAGCAGTAATATAGGCGAATACATGCAGGTGTTCACACGCAAGTACTGTTACAGTTTGCTCGCATCTACAGCGTTCCTCTGTTCAACTAAGATGTTGTACGTCCTAATTTAGGTCCAATGTCATAATGAAAGGGAATAAGGTCTTGTTATTATTTATTTTATTTTTTTTATTATTTATTTAAACATAAATTTATGGTGCTCCCATGTCTTAATTGAGAGGGACACATGCACATATTGTCAGTACAGTACCAAAACTCTACAACTACGAACAAACTGTCAGCAGCAGGGTACAAAAGCTTTCACGCAGGAGCAGATTACTGCAGGATGACTTTGCACATGCACACACATACAAGAGGGCACACATCTAATTCTTCGCAACCTGCTATCTTGTACACACACACACACAGACACACAGACACACACACACAGCATGATAATAATTTCCTTCATGCAGCAGCACAAAATTGAACTATTCATTATTGTCAGCCATGAAAGCAGCACAGTGCAGGCATGGTAATGGAAATATATTAATATCCACAGCCACTAGATGGCACCCTCTGCCCTTTCATTTTCAATTTAGCTTCCCATTCCTCAGCTGGTCAGCTGACTCCCTCTGTGGGATGGAGACCAGCTACATGCACTCCAGATCCTCACATGAAGGGCACTTACTTTACTATATCACATTCACTTGGCAAAGAAACAGCACACACTGATCAACAGTTATGCATATCAGGAACCTGATCATCTGTTTTTTAGTGTATTCACCTCATCCTCGGGGGTCATGGTGATCGATAGTTGCCATGCTGCTGAAAAGATCTGCCACCTACCTGTGTTGCATTTTTCAGAAGCAACACTTTGTCTTGGGTCTTGTAGGAAATGGACTCTCGCGGGCTTCTATCAGCACGAATATATCAATTAGCCAATCAATCTGTACCACTCAGCTTGTGGGAGGTTGGCTGTATCCAGCATGCCCCGAGTCATGCAATCGATACAGTGACCTTCAAGGAAACAAAAGATTTGCGGAATATAATCAGGCGCACCGAGCATCAAAAAGTCAAAGCCATACATCGCGAGTGAGATGGCCTGACATTCTCAGCGCGGTGACAAATGCACACAGCCATTGATAGCCACGTTTTTATTTGTTATATTTGATACAGTCTGAATGAAATGAGCACATAGATTGTTTTTGTAGGTGGAGAGTGACAACAGGATATATATGAAAGATGGAGGATATATATGTGTGCTAAAGGAATATTTTTAAATGTGATACAGAATAAATGCAACAACATGGAAACTTGTACTGAGTAACTTGAATTGCTTAACTTGAATTGCTTAACTTGAACTTGAACTATTGCTGAAGAGTCAGAAGACATAAAGGAAGGCTAAGATGTGATTAAATGAAGATTCCTCTGTGCTCAAACATACTTGTTGAGAGGTGTCTGCTGAGGAGAATTGAGACAGGATCTTAGTGCCAATGACAGTCATTTCTTCTTGCCAGCACTCTTGGCATGTTTTTTGGGCTGCTGGGTGGGAGTCTGTTTCTCTTCTTGTTCCTTTTTCGCGGCCACCATCTGACGGCTGCTAAATGCCTCGCAAGCGTCGAGGAATTTCTTGCAGTGCTGCAACGCAGCTGCCTGGAGATGAGACAGAGAGGCAAAGAGAGAGAAGTTACAGGATGATGTCTAACCAGAGGGAGAGGAGGCTGATGACAGATCCTGCTCGCTGTCTCTTACTTTGATAGTCAAAACTGATCATTATTGCTGTCTACGTCTTCGCTCTCAGACATCACACAGTCCCTTTCTCTGTCTTGACTGACCTGCATGTTCTCATACATCTCCAGCTGGTGTCTCATTAGCTCCTTCCTGTCGAACTCCTGTTGTTTCCGATGTTCCAGCACGTTGTCTCGGACCAAGCGGTAAGCCTGGAGCTTTTCTAAGCGCTCCCTCTGCTGGTTCTCCTCCATCTGTGAGTCCATTAGCACCGGAAAGTCATTTCGCCGTCTATGGATGTACACAAAGACTTGATACAATGTGTATGTACACTTTAAAGGCCTAGTGTGTAAGATTTAGGGAGATTTAGTGGCATCTAGTGGTGAGGATTGCAAATTGCAACCAGCTGAAACTTCTCCAGGTTTGAATTCCTTTAGTTTTTATTCTAGTGGAGGTTTTTACTGCGAGCCGAATTATCAGCAGAGGTCTCTTCCTCTTGAAAACAAACAGACCAGGCGATTAAAACTGATAAAAACACTGAATAAAGCTTACTTTACAAATTTATGTTTCACAGATATGTTTGGCATGTTGGAGACAGACTGGTGGCCTAGCACCTGCTCCAGTATTTAGTTCTTACTCTCCTAAACAAACATACCAGGTGTCTCACTTGTAAAACAGTGTGTAGGATCCATACTAAAAGTGTAGGTGCAGTCAAAAGCAGATAATGGAGCATGCTAAATAACATCCCAAATCAACTTGGAGCTCTCCGCACGTGGATCTGCCTCATATCCCGCCCTCTACACGCCTACATTCAACACCTCACCTCATGAATGCTGATGCACAGTAATGAGCCTGCTGATCGATGGCTGTTTACAGTGAATCATGGCGACATTCACATGTCACAGCCATATTTACATGTTTACAGCATCTGCTTCGCACCGTGCCAAAATGATCGGGACAATCTTGGCCTGCATCATGATTCAACCTCATAATGAGGATATGAAGTTTAATAATTCGAGGAGAGCTGTCACTCATGTATTTATGTCGAGCCTTTACTAGGACACTTTACAGTCCATATGTGCAGGTGGTGAGGATTTATGTAAGATGACAGGAGAAAGCAGAGTGTGTGTGGCAGCCAGTGTGCTCTGTGTGCGCACATTCGTGTTCACTGCAGTGATTTTACACACAAAAACTACATGAAAAGTAAAGTAGTGCTTGGTGATATATATTTACAGTATTGGAAGATACTATTACTATTACTATTTTGTAACTATTTAATGCAAGCATTCCATCGCTGTCCACGAGTGACAGCGGCATGCAGTTCAGAATGTGATGGTGAGACAGTGCTGAAGAAATAAAGAGTTGAATTCCATGAGAGATTTGAGTTGAATTATAATTTTTATATCTGACAGACATTTATGGAAAAGTTACAGCTCACTAGCACAAGCACAAATAAAACGTCTGGACTGAGTGATTATGATAAAGTGAATCTATCAGTAATGTGTGATATGAGGTGAAATTTAATGTGTGATAGGAATCATCATAATCATCATATGCATAATGATTCCTCTCATATTTCATTTTTACAGTCTGGCTTCAATGCATAATCTCACCATCTGCATTGCCAATTTCCTTTCTCCGAAATGTTCGTACACATGGGTTAGAGTTTTCGTACAAATGTGCACAGCCTCCCGTAAGTTTGGTTTACTATGTCACAGCTTTTGCGTGAAAAGTGGCGTACCCCTCTTTCAGGCCTCACCCCAGGTGATTAAAACTTGGAAAAACACTGAACAAAGCAGTAAGTGTTACTATCAGAAAAAAAGTGTACCGAATTGAACTGTACTGTACTGCTCAGTGGAAACTGGGCTGAAAGCTTGTGTTTGGTTTGTCCATTCTGGGCTACTGTAGAAACATGGCAGTGAACATAGCAGTCTCCATAGATGTGTTCCCTATGTAAATATGAACATCTCATTCTGAGCTAACAAAAACACTACAATTCTTAGTTTTAGGTCATTATATAAGAAAGAAAACAAACGTATTACACTCCAGTTTTGCCAATATATCCTCCTAAATCTTACACACTGAAACATTAATTCACTGTCACATGCTCCAGTGCCTCTGACACCTTCTCAATATTGTCTCTAACCGGAATATTAATGCTGGATAGTTGATTTATTCTAAATAAACGCTCAAGACTTTCTCTGAGAAATACAGTGTAGTGCAGTTGCATCTTCTACCAGATTCTAAAGGGATCAGATGTTAAAAAAAAAAATCAGCTCGAGCTATAGAAAATGTATCAAATTCTACCAGATTTTACATGCTATTTTGTGAGATGGGACCACTGACAATGTTGCCACAGGCAGGGGGAATAAAAATGGAAATGTGGCTGATAAATGCAGAGATAGGCAGAGGGAATTATGGACACACAGTCCCACGCCTTATCTCATACGCCAAGTCGTATATCCAGATTGATATCTGCGAAGTCTATTTGGTTCTGCTTGTAACCCCCGTATTTGGGTATTTCTCTCTAAGGATTGGGATAATAACGTAAATGACATTTGTGTGTGTGTGTGTGTGTGTGTGTGTGTGTAAAGAGGAGAGATATAGAATGAGTGAGCAAAGCAGTTAGTCAGTCAACATGTGTCTGACGAAGAGAAATGACTGAGAGTGGCCCTCTGAGGCACACACACAGAGGGAGGAACTCAAAGAGAGAATGTAAGTGCTAAATGTGGCTGCTTATTTCCTATAAGCTGACCTTAATGAAGAGGGGAGGCCAGCGGAGGTGATGAAGGAGTTCATTTGCTTTAATGAACATTGCCCTGCTCAACCTTTTTCATGGCCTCCAACAGCGTGTGTGCCAATGTTTTAAAGATGGCACGCATGAGAGAGTGTGTGTGTGTGTGTGTGTGTGTGAATCTATAACGTGCCCTGTGGTGGCGCCTTTTCTAGAAAGAGGTATACTGCAGACTAATCAGACTCCTCTAATAGACTCCTCCTCGGGATCTCTCTCTCGGCTTCGATTGCAGGCCACGCTGTCAGCAGCCATTAGCAGCTGGACACGGACACAGGTGCGGTCGCTCACACACACACACACACACACACACACACACACACACACACACACACACACTCCTACACACATATGCATACACCCACAGCAGGAAAGGATGGAGAGGGGCACATCTCATTGGAGCGACAAGCTCATTGGGGTCCTGAAATAGCTCTCTAATTAACAGACCCAAATATCATCTCATTTATCATGGAGAGGGACGGACAGAGGGAGAGATGGAGGGAGGACAGGAGAGGTGGTGTTAGGGAGAGCAGAGGGAGGCTCGGAGGGGAACCGTGAAGGGAGACTCTTCCCTTCAGAGCACTGACACTGACAGCAGTCTAAAGATGACACTTTACATAGATGAGCAGGAGACTCATACAGTCGGTGCTGGTGACCCTAACTGTGAATTGATATTAAAGATATTCATGATTTTTCTATTGACAATGCTGAATACAGCTCTCTAAGTCTTTATAAAAAGTGTAACTGAAGTTGAAGCTCTGGGTGACAGAAGCTAGTCACACTGTGGAGCTGTTGTATTTCCTTGTGGCTGTGCATTGTAAAATGGTGTAGATCGTGTCAGCCATGAAGCAGATGCACGGGGGACTGAATAATGTTTAAATGTGTGTATGTTGGTGTGTGATTGTACACTTTAGATAAGTTTAGAGTTTTAAGACAACATATATTTGATTTCTGCAGCTCCATGTAGCATAGAGACAGTATAGTAGTAGAGTAGTGTAGTATAGAGAGAGTCGGGATGTTGTTGCTGCTGGTAACTGAAGTCACGTGTCACTACTTGAATGTTTTTTTATTTTATTTTATATTTTACTGAGTTGATGGTGTGACTCATAACATAAAACCTAATAAAGACTTGTGTATAATGTGAGAATTGTTCTTGAGGTTATTTATGGAGAACATGTCTATACATTACACAGTATACATCACTGTCCTCTAGAGTCCATGTGTTGCCCTTTCAGACAAGCCAAAGCATACAGTCTGGTGACAGTGCTGTTCACAGCACCAATAGGAGCAAAGGTCATGAACACAGGAAATCACTTGCAAGTAGTGTAGTGTGCAGTGTATGAACCAGTCTGCTGAGGATATGGATGATGGTGTGTCCTCCAACATTGCAACATGCATACCGATAATATACACACACACAGTCTCCTAAGCCAAGATTAAATTCTCACACAGCTGGAAAAGCACAGTGATCCAACACCTGCATCATGCAACTGGACTGCAAACATACAGGACTTGGCTGTTTATGTATTTTATGCCATTGCTGCGCTTTAAGCACAGATATGAATGTGTCTGCCGGAACAAGCTGAGTGAATGTCTGTCTCAGAGACAAAACCAGCCACAGTGATATTTCGGTATGTATAGCGATGGGCCTATATAACTGTGTGAGCACATTATGATGTGACAGCTACAATCTGCTCTAATCATCATTCTGCCTTTATACTCCTGCTGTCTAATAATTCAAAATCAATGGAAAAAGAGTGAGTGTCAGAGTGACGGAGCACCTGATGAAGGCAGTGTAGTCCATGGGAGGATGGGAGGCATCAGTCAGCTTTTCATTAGATGCACTGAGAGAGGTGCCAGCTCCAGATCTGGAAGCAGCTGTCAAAGGACCAATCAGATAAGGCATCATCACAATACTATATATGAGGAGTGTGAGTAATAGTGTATATGAGAAGCAGTGGTGGAAAGTAACTAAGTACATTTATTCAAATACTGCACTTTAGTACAAATTTGAGGTACTTGTACTTTAGTTTCGCATTTGCATTTTTATGATACTTCATACGTCTACTCCACAACATCTCAGAGATGAATATTGGACTGTTTACTCCACTTAATTTGTCTGACAGCTTTCATCATGATTGAGATTATAAAGGTCTACTTAAATGGTTTAGCGCCATCTAGCAGTGAGGTTGCAGAACTGAAACTTTTCTGAAGTGCCAAACGTGTAGGAGAACTATCGTGGCCGACACGAAAACCCAAATGGCTCTATGAAGAGCCATTGTTTGGTTTGTGCATTCTTGGATACTGTTAAAACATGGCAGTGCAACACAGCGATCTCTGAGAAAGAGGACCCACTCCTACGTAGATATAAACATTCTAAGCTACAGAAATGATTAGACATAGGTGAATGAAAACATTTTTAGGAATATTATTTGAAATTTCTACCAATCGATGCCTCCAGATCCTTCACACTGGATCTTTAAGCAAAGATTTTGAGTACTTTTTCCATCACTGATAAGTATTGGGAACAGAAAGTGCCCAAATACACATGTGAATGTGAGTGTGTATGTATCTTGAGTATGGTACCTGGCTCACTTTCTGCATCATCTGTGGCAGTCTGATCACCTGTTGTAGTTTCATCACCTGCTTGCCGTTGGAGTTGGTTCAGAAACTTCAGGCGACACTGGTAAGCCTTAAAAAAAAAAGCAAGACGCTCAGTCTGTAGTGTAAGTGTAAGTATAGAATAGTATTTAAAGAAGATTTTCACTGCTGGAAAGATGGTCTTCTCAGAAAACTAGGCAGTCTATGCAGTAAAAAGATGCAAACACTTTTAAAATGGTGCTACATGACTAAACAAATTTAGGGTCTTTTCACAATCAGTCCTTTACAGCCCTCTAAGCGGACTTAGAGCTATGACTCAGCATTTTTTGCACAAATATGAAAACTCCAAGAGAACTCAGACCCCCTCTGAAGCGAACCGGACTCAGACCACCTTCTCAGGAGTACTCAGACCACGTCCTGAGGAGGTCCGAGTACGGTTCGCTTCAAGTCCATGATGCGGTTCACTTAAGCTGTGCACTATGAACACAAAGCACTCCAGATTCGTTTTGCTCTTTGCCATTGTATTAAGCCCTCTAGATCACACACTGTTGCACTGGGATGCTTGAAAAATCAGAGGAAACCACTTAGGCCTATAACGCTTGCAAGGTTGCAGGACGATGAGTAGTTTGGTCCACGGAAGATACTGCACGTCTCCAGATGTGGAATGCAGAATACAACGTTTAGGTTTTCCTCCAATTTTAAGTTCATCTGAGAGTGAGGTGCTTCATTACCACACTGCAGTGCCACGTCAAAGAAGGAAAACAATATGTCAATATATATTAAATATAGGCTATAGTGTGAACAGAAAAAGGACTGAGGCCCCGTTAGAGCTGAAGTTGATCAGAAAGAGAGTCCTTTTTCTGTTGGTCCACTTTAAGAGGACTGAGTTCAGTTTGTTTCTAAAGGACTACATGTAAAAACAGCCTTAATGCAAACTGGTTTCGACTCATCCAAAAACAATATAGCTGCTGACTGGTCACAAACCATCTTGTATTTCAGTTAAACAGAAAGCTAAAATATGTTTATGAAAACATTTTAGGTGAGAAATAGGCAGGTTTTTTTAGCCTTTGTTTTTACAAAACAGGAAACAGCATGGTGCCCACATCCTGTTTACAATGTCTCATATTACAGCCTAGCCTAGCCTAGCCTACAGGTGCACTAAAATATATTTCTGAAGACATTTTAGGCAGGGACTGGGCAATAGAGTAACAGAATCTTGGTTTATATTTGATCAGCACTACCTAGTTTTACCATTTGGTCTGAGTTTGACAGAGAAAGGAAGAGGGTGTGTGTCTCTCTCTCAATCCATATACTCCGTGTCTGTGGCAGCAGGTGTTCAAAAATGCGGAAGTACAATGTGTAGTTCAAGGAACAACCCAAGAGCAAAAATTCAATGGCAAACTTTTGCTGGCAAAGGAGCAGGTAGATCTGGGTGCTGACATCATGGGGGGGAAGTTTACCTCAGTTCATTTATACATACTACCCATGTGATGATACAAAGCTGGTTGAAAATCAGCAAAGTATCCCTTTAAGCACATTTCCTAAATCATACCTTCCACATTTCTGCAGGAGATAATATTTTTTGAAAGTGCTGCAGCTGAAAAGTAATTAAATTAAATCCCCATTACAATCAGAACTGCTGTTTTACCTTGGCAGAGCGGCCTGGTTCAGCCTTTTCCCATTTTTCTTTAATGGCTTTAATCTGGTCTATTCTCTCCGTGTCCTTCTTCACCTCCAAGCTCTTGCTTTTGCTCTTGTCAGTAGCCACACGCAGCGTCCAGTTCGCCTTAGTGAGGTCGAGGCTCTGCACAGACAACTACACACACACAGCCCACAATAAGCACACACTGAGACGCACATGGTGAAGCACAAAACATCCCAGACGAAGGTCACCGTAGCACAATACATTATGAGTATGTCTCTTTCAATGAGCCACTCAGACAGCAGACTGGTACACAGCCAGCCTGGATTATATGTCCTGTTCAGCCGTCTCGTCTCGTCTTCACTGTAAATAATAGATCATTTTTAGTTCATTTATTCAGATATAATCACGTCCTCTGCTGCACTTCCACCGACACTGTGCTGCTGAAATGGAAATTTAGTGATGTGGACCACTTTTCTGAAAAAAAAATCTGCCTTTCAAATTTCATTGTCTTTGGGGTTTGACGTGACGATCCATTACATGGATCAGAGATTTTCAAGCAGCTGTGTTTCTGACTCCTAAACCAAGACCATCACACTGAGAATTATACAGCAGCAGATTATAGTGTGCGATAAGTATCTCTTATTCAGTGTGAATACATGCAGGTCATCCTGGCAGTCGGGGAAGCACAGGTTGTTTTGATGCCAGCCTGTCTTTGCTAGTGTTTCAGAGTCGGCCGACAGCAGTCAATGAAATACGTAAATGCTGACCTGCCTGGTGAAAAAAATCATAAAAAAGATGTCAAGACCAAGTTCAACAGCAATCTTATTAAATGTGAATGGGAATCTGTGAAGTGGAGTTAAGTGTGTGCTCAGCTGAAGTGCCTCCGCTCAGAAAGGTTAATATGACTACTGTTGCTAATATTTATTAAGTTTTACATGACAAATACAATTGTACTTTGTTCTATCACTAGATACTGTGGAAAACGCAAAAATACGCACTTATGTCAAGATTATAAAAGCAAAGCTCGGCCTTTAATTTCAGTGAATGATGTCTATTGCATTTGCCCTTGCTAGGACTCGTTTAATGAATGGTTTTCATATGTAGCATTGGGATATAATTGCCTCTTGCAATCAAATAATAATCTCCACTCCAATAAAAGCTAATGGAACGCAACAGTTATTTGGAGATGCAATTTGGCAGCTGTGATGAAAACCTTTCAGGGTCGTACCCTCGGCTGCACAGTGACCAGCGGTAGGCAGTGAGAAGATTACTTCTGTGTTCATATGACATATATTCATAATATAACATCATGGCCAATCTGCAGCTGACATTATGATGGTGTTTTGTTATCTGTGCTGTGGTGAAGTCTCACCGCCTGCCTGGAGCCAGATTTAGAATTGGCAGCTGGCTTCCCCTTCTCCTTGTCAACTTCCCCTTTGCGGCTGGCTTTGGGTGTGTCAGATTCGTGCCCACGCTGGTGCAGTGTGTCCGTGGTGGGTGAACGGTTCAAGTCCTCAGGCTTGTATACTGCATTTAGCAAACAGAGATAAGGCACATCACCATTTACAACATCAGCTGTGTACTTATGTGATAAATACTGTCAACTTGGTGTTAATGATACATCGCATCATTATGTGATGTAAAAGCATGACTATTGTCACTAAATAACACATGATCATATGACTTCAGGGTGTCCAAAAAGCAGCCAACAAGACTTAAACCAAATCACGTAAGCATGTTTATATCTCCTGTGTTTGAGCTCCCCTTCGTTTGCTGCCTGTTGGTTCCAGAATTGATTTTAATTCTTAGTCTTGACATTTAAGGCCCTGCATGGTATGGTACTGAGCTACCTGGCTGAGCTTCTAAATCATTACTCACCGCCCTGCACCCTGAGGTCCTCTGATAAGGCCCTGCTAGCTGTCCTCTAAAGACTACGGGTGACAGGACATTTGCTATAAATGCCTTGGGAACAGCTTACCTGAGGAACTTAAACTAAACTGCCCTCTTTATAATCATCTCTCAGGACTCATTTTTACCATCTGACCTTTTCTTGATTATTCTGTTTTCTCTGTATTTAATTGTTTACCTGCTTTCTTTGGTGTGTCCTCGTGTGAGGAGCACTTTGTTATATTAGTTGTTTTTTTTAAACAATCTTTTTTTAAACATTAAACGTGAACAGTAACATTTCAACAAAGAAAATAAGTATAATGTCCCCAACCCTGGCAAGAAAAAATAAATACATTTTAAAAATAAAATCTAAATAAATTAAATAGAAATAAATTAAATATAATTAAATAAATAAGTAATTCAAATAATAAAACAATAATAATATATGCAACTTAAGTTATTATTGTTGAACTAAATATTCTACAGTAAGCAGGTATTTAAAAAAAAAAGCCTCAGTATTCTGAAATTGAAACTAAAAGGTGATGGGGCTTTTTCAGTCAACGCCCCTCAGCTCTGGGACTCCCTGCCTGAGGATCTGAGGCTCGCTGGATCACTGACATCTTTTCAATTGGTACTCAAAACGTATCTGTTCAAAAAAGCCTTTTAATAATTTCAGCACACTGCTTATTTTGTATTGTCTCATTTGATTATTTCTATTGTTTCTATCTTGTGTTGTCAGCGGTTATTGTATTCTTCTATTTTGTATTAGTCTAACTGATTTGCTGTACCTGTTCACACTCTACTAATCACAAGTAAAGGCCAGCTGAAGTGGGAGTGTAACAAAGTGCTCTGTATGTGCTGTGTGGTCACATGTGTGCTAGATGGCACTGTTGCACTTCATAGCTCCAGTGAACACAACCCCCAGCTTAGATGAAGCATTAACTATGAGTCTCACTCCCCTGCTATAGAGAGGCATAATAATCCATCATTTAGCTGCCACCCTGCCATTCTGCCTCAACAGCTTTGGTGCATGCTCATTGAGTTACTCTTATCTCCGAGTCCTAACGAAATTCAATGTTCAAATTGGACATAAATATCAATCTGTGTTGTAATTTCGGGCTGATACATGTATTGAAACCTGATTTTCAGCTGGCCAAACTTCAATAGAATGTATCAAAAAAGATTTTGTTCACTGAGAGCCTACAGCCGCATTGTTTAGGTACTCAAAATGCAGCACAGTAAAGAAAATGTCAAGGAGGTTTGCAGGGAAATGAACACCACTGCCTCAACTGCACGCACAGCCACAGCTCACTGCTCAACGGTATATACTGGGGTTTAAAGCAGAGACGGGTAAATGTGCATTCATTAAACATGCGCAGTACAGTATTTTGACTGAAGCTTGTTAAACAGCTTGTTAAAGCGGTTTCAAAGCTCGGCGTGGCATGTCGTGCGTGTGCATTCATGTAGCATGTAGGGAGCATGATCAAGGGCACAGCCTCACCACTGAGACAGAGTTAAACTGGGTGAAATTAATTCACTTTCCTGCTGAGATATTTCCCAGGGCACCAGGGGGCAAGAGCCAACTTCATTTGACTTCCCATCGACCCACTTTCACAGGCTTATTGGAATACCACAGGAGGTTTTGTGTGGACACTGGCCTGCACGTACACACACGGACAAATCCGAACATACAAACCTCAACGTGCTCACGTGTAGCTATGAGCAGAAAGCACACGCAAACGACTGGGTGAACACGCAGCATAGCTACAGTTGAGCTTGCACACGACTATAACCGTAATATATATGTAACCAGAGGTTTGTCTTCCTCTGTAGTCAAAACACATCTGATATCTGGTTGTTGGTTTAGGAATGCCTCCCACACAAAGGCACACATGTACACTCACGTACACACACACACGCACAATATCATCCTCAGATTTCACGCCATGCAAACTGAATGAGTAAATACTAGGACTATTGTCAGAAGCAACAGAGAGACGAGAATGAGAATTCAATGACAGAGGGGCCAGTCTGTCTCTTCAGGCAATCATGCAAATTGTCACCTCTTCCACATCAGCATCCACCCCTGTCGCAATTAATTCATCCCCTCAACATTTTTTAAGAAGCGTTCGCAAATTTCAAAGCCCTGATTTTTCAATCGATCCAATTTGTGCGGCGTGATTAAAGGCGCCGAGGCAGAGTTGGTGGCAGAGGACGGGATTATTGCCTCAGCCTACGACCAGTGGGCACAAGAAATCACACTCTGTGATCTGCGAAAGCAGCTGTATTCATTTGGCTTTCATTAGGCTTGTGATTAACAGGCCCCTGGCTGGCGGAAGCAAAGAACAAACAGCGTCTGCCTTGGCCCCTGACACTGCCTGCTGAGTATCTGCCACATTTCACGCTCAACACAAAAATAAGCTGTGCAAAAACAAACATGAAGTCCGTATATTAGAAAATCCATTCAGAACCCGGGCTGAAATCCTGAACACTTTTAAATGCGGACATGAAAAGGCTTCATGACCAATTATAGGGATATTTGGGGATATGTGAACCCTGCGTGATGTGTATTTAGGCTTTTATTTGGATGCTCAGATCAAGATTCATGTTACTTTACTAAATTAACTGAGCATATTTTTATGCTTTCAAAGGGAGCAAAATAAAAACCGTGACTTTCCTTCCTGTCTGTCCCTCGGGCGGCTCGGTGTAGCTGACTGTTTGATGTCGGCTTTATGATTGTCTTAAGTATGTACCTCTCATTTCACTCTTCTCCAAGTCTCTGAGCATATGGACGAAAGCCAGCTGAGATTCATCCAAGTCCCAGCTCTTACGGAGCACCTCTGCCTGCACCACATACTTATGACCCTGTGAAACACAGACAAGCAAAGTCAATATTCAACACCCACATCACAGCTTCGACACGATGTGATAGACAGATACTGTACACGCATTGTAAAATAAACATACACAGCATAATGCATGCGGCGCACAACACCATAAACACAAGCAGCCAACATGAGAGTGGTTCTGTGTTTTGTGAGCATACAGCTGTAAAGTGTACGAGTGCTGATGATTCAGAGAGAGACACAGAGATCTTAAAGGACTGCACTATTTTGTTTCTGCTGCTCCCTGCCCTCTCTGACAGAAGCACATGCTTGGCACAAAGGGAGAGAGGAGGCAGAGGGCATGTTAGCCAAGATTATATCAGGGGTGGCAGCTCCCACATCCATCTCACTGAACAGAAAAGACAGAATTTCAACAAATCCCAAGGTGAGACTGCTAATAGAGCAAGACAAATTCCACAGAACAAAAAAATTAGCCATAAGTAAACAGTACTACTCTGTCCGATGTTGTGCTTATAGTTGTAATAGAGCCTCATAAATAAAATTTGTGGGGAGTGATTGTGTTGTTATGAATCCCTTTAACACCACTGTACACCTTTATGAGTAAATTTAAAGGAATACTTCACCCCTCAAAAGACCATTTGTATATGCTTTCATTAAATCTATATATTGCTGCTCTAGTTAGGAAGCTTAGAGTGAAGATTGTTTTTTATTTTATAAATAAATCTTGTTTTTAGTGCTGAGAAAAAACTATCAACGTAGCCTTGATTCAGTGCACTGTGCATCTCTACGTTTTATTACAAATGCAAGGTCATATACTCGTCACTGCATTCTTTATGATTTGGTCGGTTGGTTGGATGTCATTGACCGCTCTTAGACAACAGCACATTGTATATTTTTACCCAGAAGAAAAAAAGTTTTGATATCAAGATTTGTTTTATGTAATTTAAGTATTAGACATGAAAGAAACATTTTGCATAAAAAAAAAAAAATCAAAAATATTATTTTTTTATTTTTTTATCACATGTCCTCTGTAGAGGACATCGGGACTTAGTCGGGTCTTAAATTTCCAGAGTTAGTCAATGAGTTTCAGTGGGACTATGGGGTATTTTTTGCTTTATCTCTAAATATATGAGCTACAAAGGACTTTTACTCCCCTGGAATTATTATGTGGCTGTCTTCAATGCTTAACACTATGATAGATAGCTGTAGCAAGGTAGAGTGTATTCTTAATAGCTATACCAATGGGCCTGATGTTGCAGTCAGGGTGCAGGATTGGTACCTTGTACCACTGGGTTTAAGGGCCTAGTGGTCCAACTGCACTCACCCCTCACTATCGATGATGTGATGACGTGTAATGCTTGCTATGTAGTCATTTAACACCCGCCCAGGCAATAAGAAGTGATGGGGAGCCCCATAGTTTGACCCATGACCCCTATGTGACAGACCCCAAAGACCAGGTAAACTTTATTGTGTGTGGTGGCCTAGGAAGGGTAAAGAACAGTCGAGTGAAGCTTTATAGATACTATTGTATGTGTGAATACACTCTAAGAAAGAATTGTCATTGTTTTAAGGAAATAGAGCAAGAAGTTTCTCGAAATCCTCCTTTTAGGTAGTATCCGACCATAGATGCATGGGAATGTACATTCACCTAAGGTGTTCTTATTTTCCAATAAACCTCCAAATTCTTGCATACACATTACTTCAGAGTCTTACTCCAAGCCAAATTTCTGCTTTCACACTGACTAACCTTTAAAATGTATTAGAAATTATGAGAAAAAAAACGTCATGCCCCTTAATGGCCTTCTGACTGCTGAATCACGGAAAGTGGTTAAAAGACAGGGGGTACTAAGTCCTGATGTCCTCTACAGAGGACATTGAATAAAAGGTGTATTTTGAAAAGGTTAAAATTACTCTGGATTTCTGAAATCTCTCTAAATTAAAGTTAAGACCCTTATATTCAGGAAACTAATTAAATATTAACAAAATAATCATAACTTTTGCCAGAAAATGATCAATTACCACTCTGGCAGCAAAAAACGAGAAAAACGTAATGGCAGCCATTTTGAAAAGGGTGTATGTTTGCCCTGTTAACCCCACCAACATAATGTCTACATCATTAGAAAGCCCTGGATGTCCTCTTCAGAACACAATTCGACCCAAATGGATCGCATAAAGAATACATGAGTTACACTAGTTAGACCAATGTCCTCCACAGAGGACAAAAATGAATTGTCAGGACCCAGGAGGTAATACTGGGCAAACTTCTGGCCTCTGCTCCCTCCTGTGTGTGAGCTCTGGTAGTTACCAGCTATATTCATCCAGATGGTTGCTTTTTAATGTACCGTGGGTACTGTATTTTCCTACTCTGCACCTTGGACATGGAACAATCGTCAAAAAGATCTAAAATTAAAACACTTATATCCACTGATGAATTTAAGGGCATCATAACAAAGGTGTTGATAAAGACGTGCTTGTTTTTCTTGAGAGGCCACTGTGTTTGAATAGTTGTTGGGGATTTTTTTTATTATATGTTGTATTTGTTGCATTTTAAATGTGTTTTGATTGGCTGCTATCTCGGCCAGGTCTCTCTTGTAAAAGATTATTAGTCTCAATGGGACTTCCTGCTTGAATAAAAGTTGAATAACTTACTTGCTCTGTGTTACATTGAATTTGTGAAGAAAACTAGGGGTCTGCGTTTAACAACAGCAAAATTATATCAAACCATCTGTTCATAAACTCTCACACCACTCGTGCAGTATAATCCAAGTCTAATTTATCAAGTCATATGGTTCGTACTTCTTAAACGGACAACCATTTCTGACAGGGAATTGATCTGAAAGTGAAACTTATCAATGATCTTTTCAAAGCCAGGCTCCATCCATTCATTCATTTTCATCCGCTTATCCGGGGCCGGTTCATGGGGGCAGCGGGTCCGCAATCCGCAATCTCATTCTTTTGGTCACTACCCAGAGCTCATGACCAACATGTCTTTTCAAAGCCGGACTCTAATAACAAAAGCAGTAACTTTACCTCACTGAACACAGGAGATGCTGGTCTACCACTGCCTCAATCAGTTTGTTTGTGTAGCTTTGGTACTTGAAAGGGTTAGTTTTGGTCAGCTAAGTCACAGAATAACGCACACTACTAATTGAGGCAATGGTAGACCGGTTTTCATATCGGCCATCATAGTTGATGAATCCAAACTTACCCTTTTCTAGTTAGGTGTCCAAATTGGCCAAGCTGCTGAAATATTGTCTACATATGTGATTATGCTAATCAATGCTAATTATGCAATCTTCCCAACATATGCAAGTATATGCCAGTTTCCAAATGCTGGGGACATATTCTGTACATTTCTAACATAAGACTTTGGGGAACTCAACACTACCATCACTGGGTTCACAGTGTTAGCAAAGAGATTGTTTGGAAGGCCACTGTTTTCTCTAATTTGAGGTATAGTGACAAATTAAGGAAAAAGAAAGTGTATTTTCAAGATAGAAAGGTCAACTTGGGCTCAGATTGAAGCCTTTCAACTTGGGAAGTTTTCTATGTACAAGTGAAGCAGTTGAAGCAGTGAAATTTCATACTAAGTGATGAAAAATAATCATTTTCGATGAGGATTTGTAAAACGGACAGTGATTTTTATTTATTTATTTTTTTTAGTGTGTTGTGTGATATTTTAAAATAGAATGGCAGCAAGCTCCAGAGTCTTACTTTGCTACATTCCCCTTTGTGTCAGGAGACTCATAGCCAAGTTTCATACTTGTATGACCATTTATGCTTTCGTAGTGCCCTAAAATTAAAAATTAAAATTTACATCATTTCTCCCCCCTGAGACCAAAAAGCCCTGAGTTGGGGGTGCTTGGTTTCAGCTTGTGATGGCTCAAGGTTCAGGAACCTGACAGGAAATAATAATGAAGAAAAGGAAGCAGAAAACATCATGAGGGCTGGACCAGGCTCCTGGCCTAAGGCTAAGTAAAATAAGTAAAGCAACACAATAATACAAGCTACAACTGCTCCTGTGTTCATAAAAGTTTTTGTCAATGGAGTCTGGCTCTGAAGAGAGCATAGGTAAGTTTCACTTTCTGTTCAGTTCCCTGTCAGAGAGGGCTGTCTGTTTGGGAAGTACTGAGCATATGACTGCATAAATGAGATTTATACTGGACAGGTTGTGTGAGAGTTTGTTCACAGATGTTTTAATGTAGTTTTGCTGTTCCTAAACATGGACCCCTTTGACTTCTATTCATCATGTACTGTCTCAGATTTGGATTCTTCAGTCACTCAGGGGGCAAGTATTCGTTTCAGGCTACAGTTACATCACCGTGTTGTTTTTTCACATGTTTACATGAATTTTCAGCTCCCAAAAACAGATTACACCATAGGAGCCTTTACCATCAACCTATCATTACTGAGTGTCAATATGTCTGGTGTGTGTCCCTGCAGCACAAATCAGTGCTTTAATCACTGGCCCTCTGCTCTGAGTCCTGATCAATGGTCTTACTTGTGATCGATAGCTGTTTATTCTGTCCTGCTGCTGATCTGATCTATGGGATCCGACATGATCTGTCTCATTGCTGTTGTTGTCTCTACACTGTTGGATTCATTTGTCGAACAGACTTTGTACTAAAAAAAATATTTGTAACACACACAGGCTGTGACCAAAACAAACTTCCTGATGGGTCTATTGCAATAAGATATGTTTCTCTCAATCTAGTGCTGTGAATGTCCAATTAATGATACGTCTTTATGAGGTGCAGTTACAGAGGCAACATTAAAATGACTGGTTGTCCTCCAGATGTATCGCTGCCATCACTGACAGTCACAACAGCAAAACAAATAAACCTCAGCTAATTGTCATTGTCTTATGGACTTGTGAACACTGTACAATGTGTGAGTGTGTGACGCTACACACATATAGTAAGCCCTTTATACTTTGGCAAACATCAAAGCACGACAACAGGTCTGTTAGATAGGGGGTCCTCAGACAATCCAGTGACTCATAAATCATGTACAAATCACTGCTCCCTGACAAGCGCTGATAAGTCAGACGGTAACAACAGAACCACCCCTCCAGTTTCTGCTGCTCTCCTCTTGCAAATTTTGTCTGTGTAAGAATGACTGTGTGGGTGTGTGTAAGTTCATGTGTGTGTGTGTGTGTGTGTGTGTGTGTGTATGCCTGCAAGTAAGGCGTTATGTGTATCTGGCAGTGAAAAATTGATATCAACACAGGCAGCAAGCAAGTGGGTGAGAAAGACAGAGAGGGAAAGTGAGATGCACGCTTGTGTGCGTGTGCAAGTGAGATCAGTAAAGTGTTTGAGCAACAGCAGATACCACGCAGGCAGTTGTCAGTGATACCATAGTCTCTGTGGGAGGCTGGTAGTGGTCAGACCAGGAGTCTGATTTCCCAGCTATGCTGTCCTCCTCATCTCTTTGCTGGGGAGTGTCTGCCACTTTGACTCCCTTGCCCTGGGAGGGGGATCCCTTCTGGTTCTTCTCATCTACGCGACTGGTGGCTGTAACAGAAAGAGAGATATTAAACTAAGCCCACGACTAAGTGACGACAAGTGGTCAGCAAGTTTTGTTTTTGTACCTGGAAAGTAGACTAAAGAGTTTGAGAGGCAAGTTTTGAAGAGCACTTTTGTGTTTTACTGTAGATCAGGCTGGCATAGAAAAAAGACCAGTTCAATATCACTTTACCACTCAACTTCAGCCAAAGTAAAACTACCAAAAAATATTTTCTCACGAGCCATTAGTGGTTTTACCCTTGGTGATGGTTTTAGTTTTATCTGCCCAGGTTTTAAAGTAATAAATGAAGATTTTATCTTCAATAAATGTCTGTTAGGTGACTATATCTTGCCAAATGAGGTCACACAACAGTAACTGAACCTTTGGCCCACTAATGGGAGTATTGCAATATTTATATATTTGCAGTGAAAATGAACTGGGTGTTGAGGGCCGACATTTACGGAAATAATGCTGTATTAACTCAATGGTGTCTTATTGCTGAAGCCTTTGCATCATGAATATGTTTTATTTTGGAATTGCTTTTTTTTTTTTAATGCAATAGTGTATTTTAGCAGAGAAACCATTTTCTGTTTCTTGCCCAGGGACTACAGATGAAAATTAGCTAACTCTGCGGCAAAGTAGCTGTGCACTGTCCCTGTTAGATAAATAAACAAAATAAAATAAAGTTACTGTTAGTGAAAACCAAGCATTTCCTACAGCTGCATCTTTACATTAAAAGCATTTAACTGGCAAAACTAAAATTGACTTCTGTTATAAAGTAGTAATGGGAAACGCAATGTGTTTTTCAGTGAGATTAGTACTTAAAGCTATCTTTCATCAAATATGCATCTCTAAAACAAGACACCATTTTAGGCATTTTTTGACAGCGGATAAGTTTAAAATATTGCATGGAGCTAAAAAACAAGAAGGAGCAGCCACAGTGAGCTGTTAATAATAATAAAAATAATTATATATTTTTTTATATATAGAACCTTTCACAGAAATGAAATTCAAGCAATATAACAATGAAACATGCAATCAATAAAAACAAAGGCAATATAACAAAAACAGAAACATACCATGGAACAAGCACTGGACAATTCAGGGTGGGACAAAGGCCATTTTGAAGAGATGGGTTTTCAGTTGTTTTATTATTTATTAATTTCTATAGAGACTGCAGATCATGAATCTAAAGGAGGAGAGTTCCAAAGCGATGGAGCCACAACTTCAAAGGCACGATCACTTTTTGTTTTGAGTCTGGAGCGGGGGACTGTCAGAAGGTCCTGTTCTGAAGACCTAAGGGACCTACTGACAATATATGGATGGAGGAGATCACTTATGTATTCAGGTGCCTGACTGCGGAGGGATCTATACATGAGAACAAGTGTCTTGAAGTGAATCCTGAACCTGATGGGAAGCCAGTGTAAAGACACTAAAATGGGAGTGAGACTGTCAGACGAAGAGCTGCAGGTGACAGGCTGCACACCCTTAGCCACGGTGCAACTTTAATTTGAACTTTAAATCGGATTTAATTTGTAAAACAACAGAAGCAACTGTACCAAAAGCTACAGTTGAATTATTTCACAACCAGAAACTATGGATTACCAGAACCATCTACAATCATGGACAGTTACAAAGCAGTAGCCAACAATGTAAGAAGATGCAAAAAATAAGTTTACATTGCAATGCATATGTTGCGGGAGCTGAGGGGATCGCATTTTGTATGACTTCATGTAACAAATGAATAAATCATTGATTGATTTCATCCTGCCCTGCTGTCCGCGGACTCATGCCCTTTGCAGCACTAAATCAGATTACTGTTACTCATAGAATGACGGCGAAAGGCCAATTAAGGCCTAATTTCTTTAAGAAAACAACAGTAGTTTGTTTTGCTGCCTCCAGAACTCTGTGGCCTGTGGTATTATTTTGTCGCCAAATCAACAAGGACTATGGTGCTTAAAACATACCAGCAATTTGAGTGCCTGTGGTTTGATTCTGGCTGGGGACCTCTGTTGCATATCATACGCACTCTCTCGCACGTGGCATTTCCTGTCTGTAAACTGTATCTACTGTCTATCAAAGTAAGGCAAAATGCCCTAAAATCAACAAATACATAATAGATAACAGACAAAAAATTCTACAGCAATCTCTCTTTCCACAAACAGGGTTCCTGTTACTCTGGCAAATTCACAGAACATACTGGCAACAGTTTTTACAGGTATTGTTTCTTCACTACGAGTAGAACCAATCAATGTATTTCTCAGACTCTTACTTAGATTTAATGGAAATACAGGGAATAAACACAGACAGACTGAATTAGTATTTTCATTTTAGGCTGAACACATCTTTTGATTGAGCCACAATAGGGAATAAGTTGGTCCATCACATGAATTATTCTTGACGACTGTAACCCTACATATTTAACAGTAAACTCTACCAACAGGATAAGTAGAGTGTTGTCATGACGGCACCAGTCAACAACCAAATGAGGAAATTAACCACTTTCACCCTCTATCCAAGAGGTGGTAAAATCACTTAATCCACAGCTTACAAACTGCCACTCACTTCAAACATACTATCCTTAAAGTCCCTGTGCCCAAACATTAATCCCAGCTCACTAGTGACAAGTTACACAACTCTTAATGCTAAACCCAAAGGCAAGCTATTTAGTGTTTGGCAAGCTCTTATCAGCACTGAGACTTCATTAGTGTTGTTCAAAGTAGCAGAAAAAACAAGTTTGCATGATAAATTTGATTTTGTGTCTAGAAAAGGAATGTCTGCACAGAACTGAAGCAACTGTTTAAGACTTAATTTGATACATTTTTATCTAAAATGTAAAAAAATAAATTCTTAAACAAGCGTGAATTCAGAATTTCTGCAACCATGTTTGCTAATGCATCCATATGTTGCCCCCATGCAACTGCCAACTGGCATGAACACATACACACACCTTCACACACACATACACTTGACCTCCATGCAAAATATCAGCCTCATCGGGCAAGAACTGAGGCCACCAAACAGTGGGGTAATTTTTTTGGACCACCCAATCAGCGTCAGAGACAGACTGTTCATGGATTCCAGGATGGTTCCAGGGTTTCATTGTGGTCTGCTGCATCAAATACTGAGAGAGAGAAAACCAAACATGCTTTCTGTGAAACAATGAGCAACAGGTCAAAGGTCAATGAGGACAGGAAATATGCTTTAAGAGCCTTTACTAATAGCACTTCTTAAAGGGAACAGTGTGGGGGGGGGGGATGTTAAAAAAAGAACAACAGATGCGCTACTCAGAGCATCAGAAGTGTCTCTGACACCAGACTCAGAGCGGACTGGTGGAACTGGAAAATGCATATTTTACATCAATAAAATCTATTTTATCATTATTTTGAGTCACATTGTTTAAAGAATTTAGTCGTCTGTGTTCAAGCAGGATAATAGCAGGTCTCCATTGTGCGTCAGGCTTTTCTTTTTTAATTACATGATATATAGGCTATTCTCCCTCAACTCACCAGTGAAAAATACCTTTATCCATTTCAAATGTGATATGCCAACTGCTTTTGGTAAATCTGGCACTCTGCTTTCTGGGGGTTGTCGGCGCATATTTTAAAGTGCAACCACACATCTGATGACCTCTTGGACATGACTGTTGGGGGTTAGTGTTACGTTTAAGGCCTCCCCAAAAAAAATGGGGAAAAAAGCACCGGAGCTTTGAATTTTTTTTTTCATAATCTAATTCCGTGCCATCAAACGAAGCTTCCAATTTTTTGGGTCAGCCCTAGTAACAGGTATGTGTGCTTTCACAGAGTGAGGTGTTGCCACTATTAATCTCTCTGGAAATGGCTCGCTGCCAAGCACTGTCCACCAGAGAACTGCTAAAGCATGAATAAGAAAGTGTGAAAACAACAACAACAGTAACAACAACAAAAACAAGTAAGACAGAAAAGAGTAAAAGGAAGGACAGTCACGCTGACTTTAGCAGAGTAAAGCAGTAGGGCTGAATCCTACTCATGACATTTACTGTATACCCTCACCCCTCTCTCTCACACAGTATATCCACTCAGTCAGCTCTGAAGGGAAATGGCTGCATATGGGAGCTCTGCTGTTTTGATAGTATCTGTTTGATGAGTTTGCAAAAATTCTACTGTAGTAGAATAACTAGGAAAAAAACAAACTGAGACGAAAAATTTGAAAATGTGGTTCAGTGATTGAGAATGGTAAAACAGGAACTAGGGCTGTGCCGATGGGCGGCGATAGAAGCGTTGTTTCACGATGTCTTTTTGTGTGACGCATGCTAACAAGATCGAGCCTGAAGGCTGAGTGAGAGGAGACACAGGGAGGCTGCTTAGTGAGAGAGCAGAGGGTGGGGGGAGGGGGGAAGATCAACGCCTCCGCCCCCTTGACAGTAGCGCATGTCGCGGAGTGGTGAACAAACCAAACAACACAATGTCAGGAGAAATTGAAAAGATATGCCGTCTATGTAAAGTCAACTTGCTAATTAAGGAGCCATTACATGTTCAAGAGTTTTATAAAGCTTCTTCGGCACCAGTGCCATCTTCTCTTCTTGACACGGCGACGCATAATGACCGCGACCCCGTAGTCGCGCACGCTGCATGCTTTTGTTTTTCACTTTACCATGGCTACAGAAAATGAGCGAAAGCGAAGCTGTCACTCATCTAATAATAGCAATGTGATTTTCCTACACCGTGACAAGAGTGTGTCAATAAAGCATTAAGATGTTACATTTTACTGGCTAGTTAGCTAGCTAGCTCACTAACTCCACCATGCTATCAGGCTACACTTGATATAAAAAATGAAGAATACGGTATTATACGTCTGCATGCATCTATTTGTTTCGAACGGTCACTCTGACCAAAAGTTTACCTTCATCACTCAATAACTCAGTCACCCACTCACTCATGGACAGACTTTCTTGTTCATAGAGCTGGCCTCGCCTCTGTAGTCCAGCCAAAAAGATCACCACAGAAGAAAACAGATACTGAACATGTAACTTTCCAACACTCAGATAAAAGTAGGGTTGCAACAGTATGTTATTCTCACAGTATGATAACCGTCTCAGAAAATATCGCAGTTTCACAGTATCATGGTATTACAAAATTGTTATTATCATCAGTCAGAATGACCCTTAAAGGAATGAAAACAGAAGGGATATTGTTGATTGAACAAACATTTCATTACTATAACTGAAACTTGAAACCATTTTGTTAATGGAACTGTGTGTAAAAAGTCCTCCCTTAGAAAATAACTCAAATAAAGGGGAGATCCAACGCCCCGTTGCATTTTTTCACCAATATCGTAGATAAACAAATGTACATGGTATGACACCCCCTTTATATCCCGGTATACCATTAAACCGGTATATCCCTGCAACCTTAGATAAGAGACAGTCTTCTGCCATGATCCACAAAATTATCATTCAGTTACTTTGATTACTTTAAGTCTCACCTTTGTCGGCCAGGAAGTAGAACACAGGAATCACCACGTGGCCCTTCCCAGTGTTGCTGGCCACCTCCTTCTCCTGGTCCAGAACGGACAGGCGGATCAACACGTCTGGCTTTGAAGTCTGAAACTGAATTGTTCCCAATACGTCTGCCGTCACCTGCACAAAGTAACTGTGGAAAAGTGTCAAATTACTGTAGGTACCATTAATCTCTCAGAGTATCTCTGATGTTGGCTTGTGTTGAAAAATGGGAATTTTCAACAGCTTTCTTGCTCTTTGACTATTGTCACGCCCTCTAATAATAAAACACCATACTGCAGTGTCAGTGAGAATCAGTGAGAGCTATTGGACAAAGTTTATTTTTATGATCTACCTCAGAAACAATGAATTTTTATAGACCAGTATAAACCCTATGATGATGATTCGACTTAAACTGTCAATTAAATATACAGCCCATGTTTCTCTTACCGACAGATGAGGTTTTTGTCATTGGGAATGTAGTAATCCAGGATTTCCTTCACTGAGAACGTGTTGAAAGTACTCTCATGGGACAGTTTTAGGGGGAGTTCCCTTGAGCCAATCAGGCGCATCCTCCACTTGGCCCCAACAGGAGGTGATTCAGGTGTGATAGCTACTGCTACAAAGGTGTAGCCAAGCTGGAACAAGAGATACAGAGAGATTTAGTCAATAACAAGACTGTAGCCAGTTTTTGATTGATTCAGGCAGGAAGCATTTCTAAAGTGAAGCAATTTATCATGATAATAGGACGAGTGGGAAAATGCTAATATTAAAAAGTTACTAAAAAAATGAACATGAAGGTTTGAAGTGCAAGGATTCACAGCATCCACAGACCTTGTTGGGTTGATAGACATGGGGCGCTACTTTATTTAAAATCATGTCCAGCTCCTCTCCTGTGTCGTTATTTATGACGTGCAGCAGATGGTTGAGGATTGGGCAGTAGACTTTTGGTACCAGCAGCATTTCTTTAGGAACCAGGAACACCTCTCTGCGCAAACAACAAACATGAAGTCAACAGCAAGATATCGGGTCTGACCAAATAGTCGGTAGAACCGGGGTTATATCCATAACCTTAAGATAGCTACACATGTCCAGACATTAGCTTCACCAGTGCTGAGTGTAAACATAATGACATTAGGTGGGAAGAAGACAACAGGCATTTACACCCAGATTCACCCAGATTTTCCAAGACATGTTTTCTTTCAGTGACATATTTAACAACCCTTAAGTTGCAATGTTCTCCAACCTAAAGACCAAGACCCAGGAGTTGGCTGTGTCTGGAACAGAGACAGAGTAATCAGCGAAGGTGACTCTGGTCCATTCATCCTTCTGACAGGCGTAGAGCTCGGCTTTCCTCTCAGAGTGGTCGATGATGTATCTGTGCAGGGAACACAAAAGGGCAAAGCACATTGACTACGTTTGCATGCACACTAATATTCCACTATTATTCAGAATATGACAACATTCTGACTTCGATACAGGTCATGTAAACAGCAAATTCCGTCTACATGAGTGGTTCTTTACTTTTTTTGGACCAGCCCCCCCTCCCCATTATCCAGGTCCCTTACTGCCCCCAGTTGGGTAACACTAGTTTAGATATTCCAAATTGGGCCTTTTCCAAATTGAGCATTTTCCCATAAAGACGTGGGATATTCCTGTGTTATTTGGGTTTTAATGACATTCTTTGGGCATGTATAAAGCGCATTCAGAACATGCGTCTTAACTGGGGTTTTTAACTGCAGTTTGCGACACATGGCCTCCCCTCTGTTGACAGTCAGCTCTGTGTGTTGTCATGGATGCGTTGTACACACAACAATTCGCCAACAGTTTGCAAAGCTGGTGTAGAGATGCATGCCCTAAAGAAAAGCCCCACGTTTCTGGTCGGAACAAGAGACACATCTACTTTTAAACATTATGAAAGATTTGGATATTAACAGGTTTTTGGATATGTGCAAATATCGCAATGCTGATCTTTTCGAGAAGGTCGTCATTTTAATGCAAAGAAGCAAAGTGATGTGTCTCCGACTGTTACACTTCTCTATAATTTAACGTGATAAACCACACATTGTGGAAAGAACAATCTGTTCTCAGAAAATAATTACACAAACGTTTTGGAGAAAACATAACCCTAATGTAACTGGTTGTATAATAAAGATGAATGAAATGACAGCTCCCCAAAAGTACATGTCAAATGAATTTTTGAATTTGTCTGAATTTGTCTTTCCAGGTAGTTTACATGAGAAATATTACATGGGAGATCAGTTAATTGCCTTTATTCGGATCTGCGCAAGTTTTGGGGCAGGGAAGGTTTCTGATTGGATAGGGGGCGGGACGGATGTTACGTGTTTATATTTACCGGAAGAAAACACTGTAGTCCTCGCTCTGGATAACAAGATGCTTGACGATACCGTTCTTAGCGTCTTTTTCAGACTTGTTTTTATTTATATTCTTGAAACAGCAGTACGTGTTCTGTTAATGCTTCGTCTGTTGAGGAGGAGAAGGGAGGTAGAAGGTCGAAGAAGGGAGACAGAAGACGTGCTTTGGCGAATGGAAACCGGTGAGTGCAACAAGTCCGACTGCTCTATCTCAGCCTGTTGCTATGCGTGCTATATACGTCATCACGCCAGAAGGGCAAGGAAACGAGCATGCGCAGAAAGACCGAAATGAACTTAAAGAGGAATGAGCGTTTACATGCACACAAAATTCTTTCATTCGGAATGACAAACGGAATAAACCACCCCCTTTTATCGGATTTAATTTTCAATCAGAATGACCGTTTACATGACCGCTTTCATTCGGAATGGTCTTTCATTCCGAATGAAAGTGAATTTAAACTGTCCATGTAAACGTACTGATTGTGACTTATGAGTTTCTGATTTACATATCATACAGCTTGGAATAGACAGTAGCTGAGGGAGTGGGAGTCATGACAACAAGTAGAGATTTTCAGCTCAAAGCGCTTGGAGCTGCTGCCCAAAAAAGTCAGAGCTCTCTGAAGAAAGATACGAATGCTCAGAAATAAAAAACACAATATAGACACAGATCTTTAGTTATTCAACGTTATAAAAAGCAGGTGAGACATCACGATTGACAGCTGTCTGCAAATCAGTATATTTGAAATTGCTCCACTTCCAAATAGCTACTGCGCAGACTCTGGCTCCAAATGATGTCACCAGCACAAAATGGCAGCGCCTGTATCTGAGATATTTTGGCATCATTTTTGCACAGTGGGATGAGGTGTAGAGGTGACATCCATCTTAATATACAGTCTATGAGGAAATCCAGTTAAAAAAAAAAGAAGAAATAAAACCCTACTCCCTCAGAGGAAAATAGATGCACTTCACATCTCAGCATGAACTTTGACTGCAGTGGATGCTGGTTAAGGAAAACACATACTCACAGGCTCATAACACCCCACCAACCCCCACCCCACCCTCCACACACACTCACACACTGACCAAGCTCTCAGTACTCATGCACACACATACTTCCCCAGGCAGCGGGTCATTCGGCAGACGCTGCTAGCCGATTGGAACGAGGAGAGGATAAACAGCAGATGGTACCACTGGGAAAAGATGGAACACAATGTGGAAAATGCTCCCTGCCTGGCCGCCACAGGCCGCCATAACCAGGAGAGGGAGCAGATTCTGGGCATGCGGTGCAACAGAGAGGCTAAATGCATGCCATACAATGTACATAGCATTGGCACAGGACTGTAGGAGGAGCCTCGGTGTTCTCTCATATAAAGACATTTGGTTGAATGAATACCTGCTGCGTTAATAAGGTGTGTCTGCACAATTCCTACACTGAGTGATGATAAATGATGTGCACACAGAGTCATTGTGGTTATGCATTTGTAGTCTTCATTTACCGTAGCAACCGTTCCGCATGCTTCTCTGCATCTGATTCAACCTTCGTCCACATGTCCGAGAGGATCTTGGATGCAGAGAGGTTCTCCTTTGTGCCTGGATAACACGAGCATGCACACAGTAAAGTAGCCAGCATTAAAGATGGAAGACGAACCATGTTGCTGTCAAACACATGAAATCATTATTGCAGCTGACCTAGATCAGGGGAGTAAGTAGGAATTGCAAAATGTATTTTAGCCTCATTCAGCGAGAGGTGATGGAGGAGATTATTCACACCTTAACATCAACTTTCACACTCATCTCACCAGACAGGTAACCACCCCGACAGAACAGAACATTTGATAAAAGATAGAGCACTATGTGTTCATGACTAAGTGTGTGTCAGTAAGTGTGTGTTTGTGCATATAAGTGAGAGAAACGCTCCGAGACGACAGCTGCATGATGGAAGTTTTCACATCTGACTGTGACATAGGTGTCCTCACATCCTCCCTCCACCCCTCCCCTTCCCTGGTGCTCGGCTCTCGCTTTTCAAATGGCCACTTTTCCAAATTGATACAGCCATTATAGCGGGCCAAGGCTGGCTATTGAGAGATGAAGACCTCCTATCATCTTCAGAACCAAAGAGAGGCAACAGACAGACAGAAAAAGAGGCAGACAGGAAAGAGTAGATGGGGAACATACAGTGGGAAAGAGCGAGGAGGAAAAGAGAGTTGTGCGTAATATGTGGTATAAACAGATGTGTGGTGAAAGAAATAAGAAAAGACAAGTTCTTACTTTTCTTTAAATGAATGGCTTTTCAAAGTGTAGTTAGACAGGCGGTGTTTTTTTTAAAATATGATTGGTGTTTTGCCATTACTGTAAGTGCCACTCTGAAAGCTGCACTTTGTGCTTTGACAAGTAAATGAATAAAATTTGAGAGAAATTAACCATGGCAGGCCTATTTCGTCGAAGTCAAGCTGTTCAGCCTGTGTGTGCGCTCATGCTAATGCCACATAACCACCAGCAATATTTTTAAGGTTGCCGGCAGATGGGTTCTATAATGATGTAGATATTTTGGATGTCTGGTATGCTTGAACTACATTTTCAAGCCTTAAAAAAACACATCGACATAATTTTGCAGCACTTTTTTATGCAAATATTGCATTAATGAGGCTGTGGAAACTCCCTTATGTGCACATTATTTAGAGGGTGACAGAGTCATGTGTTGCGTCTGGAGAAGACACTGGTAGCTTCAGGATCCCTGCGATAAATAGAGACTGGGCAATAAAAAGCTGCAAACAGTGGTGCACCTTCACAGTAAGATAATTATCACCACTTCTAGAGAAAATTAGATATTAGAAAAAAATTGAATGAGGAACTGATGGAACTTTTTAAATTGCTCGCAACCTGCACAAGAGTATAACTGGCACTGAAACAGTGGGAGAAACAAAAATAAAACATAATTCCAAAGCAACAGTGAGGACTAAATTTACAAAGAAAAAGCGGCTCAGTTCTGTCTCTCCGTGTAATCTCTCATTCTCTCCTGCCAGCTGTCCAGTGTCTCCACGTCTTCTCCTCTCCATCTTTCACTTGCTGTCACTACTGAGAGGTTTAGCCATCGATGCAAGAATGTCGTGTGCATGCCTGTGTGCATCTCTACATGTGTGTGTATGTCCCCGCTGTGGCCACCGCATCTGTCAGGGTGTGTTATTGAGAGTGGCAGTCTCATCAATACATATTTCTGCCTCTGCTCAGAGGCTTGATATATGCCATCGGGCTGAATCAAACAGTGACTGCAAGAAGCAGGAGGTGTTTTGTGTGTGCATGTGTGTTTTTGTACATTAAATAATAATCTACAAATGAATCAGGTATTCTGTTGTTTTATTTGACCCCTTTAACCTTCCCAATGGCTGCATATCGGTTTGTCTTTCAAACATTGAGCACTAAAGAAGCAGGTAGAATTTAAAGGAAAACTTCACCCCCAAATGACCATTTGTATATTGATTACTCCACCCCATGACATAATGAATTGGTTAAGAAAAATGTGGTTATCTTCCATGCCTCCAGTGAATGAAGAATCCAGAAACCGAGAAAATTCCAGATGAATTGGAGTCATAGGGGTCCAAGTTTTACAGCAGCAAAACTATATCAAAGCATGCATATACAACTTTACCACAACTTGTGTGGTATAATCCAAGTCTATTCAAGGAGATGAACTGAAAGTGAGATTCTCTTAAAAGCCAGACTATCTGTGCATACCCATAGTACCGTACTATACAGTATGCCAGAAAAATTTATTATGCCCCAATACATAGTTTGTCAAATGCTGTATGCCAGGATGTTCTACTATATCAGGTCCGACTTGGCAGTATGTAAGCCAGCATGCTTTTCTGGCTATTCTGACCCACAACCCCCTGCGCAACGGACGACACATCACATTGACTGACCTGCAAACAGATGACACCTGATCGACAGCTGTCAGTAGTCGCAATGACGGATGACAGCGCATTCAAGTAACTGATGATCAGTCAAACAGTAATAAAAGGAATATCAATTGTTTAGGTAAACAAAATAATCATAAACATTACAAACAATCAAAGGACACAACTATGAAAATAACAATGACAGAGAACTGCAGATGTGATTTCACTGTCACGAATATCATGTTAGAATCTACAATCTGTGCAGGTATAACTTTTAAGTTAAACTACACACATTGCAGAATAACAACAGCAGAGCTCTTTGGGTTGATCTCCAACTCTGGTGAACTTGGTGAGTGGCGTTTTTGTTTAATTTCCAAGGTAACAGATTAAAGCAAGAGGGTCATAATTCAGGACGTAATGTTATGAGAAAGTAGAATGTCCCGATTTTGTGCACACTGCATGAAACAGTACGTACTCTTTAAGGGCAGCTGCAATACATACTAAAAGTAAAAAGAAAAGGTATGTGATTCGTAACGTACCCTCTACTGATAACAACAGCCATTTCACCTTGCTGAACACAAGAGCGGCTGGTTTACCACTGCCTTAATTAGAAGTTTGTGTCATTGTGTGTCCCTATTGAAACACCAACCAAACTAACTAATCAAGGCAGGTCCCCCGTTAAGCAAAAGAAAGAATACAGATAAGTTTCACTTTCAGTTCAGTTCCCTCATGGAAAAGGCCGTCTGTTTGGGATGTACCGAGAACCGACTGGATGAACGAGACTTTGTAAACAGATGTCTTGATACAGTTTTGCAGTTGTCAAATGCTGACCCCTACGACTTCAATTCAAGAATATATATATATTTTTTGGATTCTTCATTCACCAGAGGCATGCGAGAAAAACAAACTTCTCACAAATTCAACATATCATGGGGTGAGTATATGATACACAGCACAAATGGTCATTTGGAGCATGAAGTATTCCTCTCAGACAGTGTAATCAAAAGTAATAAGCTAGGATTTTCAACTATTCAAATGAAATATATGATTTAAAACTGACCATGAAACTTGAATGAATATGTGTGTATGACAGTGCTAACCTGGTTTCGAGGCATGGAAAATCTCTCGTACCAAGTGCCCTTTGAATCCAGCCTGCAGAATGGTGGCTGCCTTGACCTCGCTGTCTGTCGGCTCCCTGTCTCTCCAGCCCTTTGGAGGCTTTGACTCTGCATCCACTGAGGAGAGTAACAGCAGAATACTGCATGTTAATATTGATTACTAGTTAAATATGGTACAACGAGTGAATGATTTTAGATACAGTATTAGGGAATTATTTCTGAATTGATGGGCAGTGTACAAAACTGAAAAACATACAAATAGCACTTACATGTAGGGGGGTGTTTTTTGGGGTCAGTGGCCAAGAGTGAAGGGTCAGCTGTGAGGGCCAGTATAGCAAACCGCTCCTCTGCTGTTAGCTTCCTGCCCAGAGCCTCACTGAACATGTGGTAAACTGCAGAGTTGAACACCTAAACACACACACACACACACACACACACACACACACACACACACACACACACACACGCATACAATAAACATGCTTAATATGGTCAATTCAGCCTACACCATTTCACTCTATATTTCATATCTCATCTAGCCTGGGAACACCTCGGGGACCCCAGAAGGAGCTCAGCAGCGTTGCTGGAGTGAGTGGGGGAGGGGGTGTCTCGGGTGCTTTGCTTGGCCTGCTGTCCCTGAGACCCAACATCGGATAAGTGGATGGAAATGGATGGATGGATTGTTATTTACTCTTTATTATGTGCATTCATTTTGGAAAACTGTCCAGAAGGACGGGCATAAATTACTACTATTACTCTTACTATATGCAGAAGGGTATAAGCAATTGTGTGATGTGTGTGTGTTTCCATGTGAGCATTCAGTGTGTGAAGATACTTATTTTTCCAGGTGTTTTACTTTGTAATCTACATGAATGACAGTATCTAGAAGAGATAATTCATGACTCTTCACTATGAACCACCCCGTTCTTCCAGCATGCAGGTGGTTAGACAACATTCAGTTTTTTCAATAACAGCATAGGTCAGGGTTATTATCCGTCTTTTACCGGCAATCAAACTCTACAGACATTGATAAGAATGAACATTCTTGGCATGTGGGACCTTATTTAAATAAAAAAACGTTGTCTGTCTTAAAAAACATGTTATTTTACTGTTCCAAAAAGTAGAAGAAGCAGCACTGTAAAAGCTAGAACAGGTAGCCTTGTAACTCTGAGTATTAGCTCAGTGCATTGCCAGTGTATATCAGTATGCATCCTGGTTGTGCAGTTATCTGAAAATGAAGCAGCCCCTCTGGGCAGAGCTGATGAGTGTTCATAGCAGCTGAAAAACAACTGTGACTTTTAAAATATTCTGAAAGCAGTGCACAGCGGTGGCATCGATGATAAAATACTTATACATCCTCGAAAAAACTCTTTAACTTTTTGAATTGCGAGGTGAAACATTTGTTGCACAGTTGCTACACAGCGTGGCTGGTCAGGAATTCATGAGTAGTACCAATATGACTGGTGATGTTTTCCCTCATTCATTATTAACTCAGTGACATGCTGCACTGCAAAGTGTGGCTTCGCAAGGCTGCATCTAGGCATAGCAACTATAAGGCCACAGGTAAACATGCTACCTTGTGGTGTTCCCCTTTTTCCAGGTTGGTGTTGATATTTTGGGGGCAGTGAGCATCTTCTAGGCTTCTTCTTGCTGCCTGCTGGTCCTGCTCATGGCTAAAGGAAGACACCATTCTGGACAGGGCCCTCAAGATGGACGAGGCCTGCTCAGTGAAACGGGCACTTTCCTGTTGAAAATAGGAAACCAGGAGGAAACATTCAAATGTTACTGGCGCAAATTAAACAAGAATGTAAGTTTAACAGAAGAGAAAAGCAGAACGCCCACAATACATATACATTACAGTGATTTTACGGTGGTGGAACACATCGGGATTGTTTACAGGAAATTTGCTATGAGCATATAAACCGTGCTGGATCGGGGATGACAGATGAGATAAAAAGCATTTTATTTCTTTGTTGTTCTCACAAGCATGAGCCTCCTACACCCATTGTTTATCATGTGAGAAAATGGCACTAAAAAGGTTACAATCAGCAGCACAAACATAAGGCTGAAAACGAAGGAAGGATGGCATGTTGAGGGATTATCCATTTCTTGATTTGCCTGTCTGTGACATAAGAAAAAGGAGGGAACAGGGGCGTCGGCAGCATAGTGGATAGTGCCGGCGCCCCATGTATAGAGGTGATGCTTCGCTGCACTGGTCGCGAGCTCCACTCCGGCTTGCAACCCTTTGCTGCATGTTTTCCCCCACTCTCTGTGTCTCCCCATTTCACACTCTCCTGTATATTAAAGGCAAAAAGCCCAAAAAATAATCTTAAAAAAAGGAGGGAACAAGGAAAACGTCATGTAAAGTTTCCTTTGCTGTACATAACCAGCTGTGGTGGACCCCTCAGCAAACAAATTAAAATTCCCTCACAAATCCAGAAGAAGATTTTACATGTTGATGTTGATGAATCAACTGATTGTCAACTGATAACTAACGGCCGCAGTCACCTTGTTAAGGTGTGGCATGATGGCATCTTCATCCCCAAAGATGAAAGGTGTCTTGCTGCACAGGTGAACATGGTAGCCTAGTTTTGCCTTTGTGTGGAGGGACAACACGAAACGCCTGGAGAGAAGAGAAAGAGAAAGAGAACATTTTTAAAACAGGAATGCACAATGCAGGTTTACTGCACAATATAAAATACTCTAAAAAAACAGCAGCTCCAAATCGTTGTGACCGCAGATACAAGCGGCTGATATGAGTCTCCTCTGTGAGGTGGCTGGGCTCAGCCTTAGAGATAGGGTGAGGAGCCTGGACATCCAGAGGGAGCTTGGAGTAGAGCCGTTGCTCCTTCGTGTCGAAAGGGGTCAGTTGAGGTGATTTGGGCATCTGACTAGGATGCCTCCTGGGCGCCTACCACTGGAGATGTCCCAGGGACGTCCCACAGGTCGGAGGCCCCGGGGCAGACCAAGAACACATTGGAGGGATTACATATCTTGTCTGGCTTGGGATCGCCTTGGGGTCCCCCAGGAAGAGCTGGAAAGCATTGCTGGGGAGAAGGATGTCTCGCTCGGCCTGCTCCCCCACGGCCTGGCCCCGGATAAGCGGATGAAAATGGATGGGTGGATGGATGGATGGATGGATGCATGGATGGATGGATGGATGGATGGAAGGAAGGAAACGGGCAAGGATCTTGAGCTGGATAGCATTTGACCCAGAATTCGAACCTGCTAGGTTGGATGGGAGATTTGAACTGTGGGTATCACGCCTCTCTGTTCGGTCATCTCTGACGGAAAATTACAGAGCTATCAGGATATTTCAAAGGCATTTGAACTAGAAAAGCAGGACTTCTACAGATACCTGCAAGTTAAGGACTACTTCAATAAAAAATGTCAAAGCTTAAAGATGAACAAACACAACCTTATTACTATATTTTCAAATGCATACTTAATGGAAGATACTAAAATGTTAATTTCAAGATTGTATGGAAGTATTCAAATTTCAAAGAATCATTCTACAAGACATATTAAACAAAAATAGGGGAAAGAATCGGACATACAAATATCAGAGGAAGACTGGGCAGAGATATGTGAGACATGGGCAACTACTGCAAACTCAAGTTGTGTAGTGGCAATATTTCTTTCTTTTTTTCTATCTTATTAATCATCTCAATATCATAATATTATCTTGTGCCCCCTTTATAGTTCCTGACCCCCAGGTTAGACCCTAATAATGGCACAATCACAGGAAAAAAATGAATGAAATAACAGTTAATTTAACTGAATAAACCCCTTTCTCCACTTGATAGTGGAACTATGTTTCTGTCAAGTAATACTGAATGGGTCAAACAGTCAGGAGTGCTGTAGCCACATGTCCTGCCTGCCAAGTGCCAAGCTGAGTTCACAGGGCCTGGTCAGGCATGAGAGAGTGGAACCCCACTTCCTTGGCCCCATTAGTTTTACATAATTCAGCCATCACAGCCTAACTAGATGGATGAGCAGTGAGGCGGAGCTGGGCTTGTGCTGGAGAAGCAGAGGACAGCATACAAAAGGGAAATGGATGGGAGAGAGAGAAAAGAAGGTGGGGAGTGTGGGAGAGATGAAAGGAGGAAGAGACAAATGGAAATGGAGAGGGAAAGAAAGGCGGATGTACAAAGGAGGAGAGACAAAAACCAATTTAAAAATTAATATATTAGCATAGGACAGTATGTTCGAAAACTGTAGAAGAAGAAAGCACACAGGGTCACTGCAGAGACGAGAGAAAATAACACATTGCGGAAACAGTGTAACACATACAGATGGGCTGACGGGAGCATACAAAGAGAAAAAGTGCTTATAAAATGATTGCTGCCCAAAAGACGTATCAGCTATTCTCTGCTGGAGAGAGGGTACTGTGGGGCGTATGGGCATGATAAGTTGAGTGCTATGTGTGTGATTGTGGCTCAGTGGTAATTGCACTGCTGCATACCTGCACCTGACCCCAGAAACTAGGCCCTCTGCTTCTAGGCCAAGTAGCACCCATTAATAGAGACTAGGACAGATGCTTTTTACTGCTTTTCAGAGCATCTGAGGTAGGCAGATATCCTCTGCTCGCTTCATGATAGCTTTAAGTAGATCTCTGCATAGTGTTAAAATCACAGTGAGAGTGAAGCTTTCCTTTCATCGACATCCTGAGGGTGCTGTGCAAGAAAAATGCATACATTTCTACACCAGATTCCCATGATTAGAATTAAAGCTTGGCACCATTAGTGTCATGCTTACAAGCGCTTGGGGTAATTTAGGGTTATGAGGTGAAAGCATGGAAGTGACGGGATGACATTTTGTTTGCGTACACGTGAAAAAATTAAAAGTGACATTAATTCCTGAGTTAAAAAGACATCAAAGAATGAAAGATGCCAGCAAACCATTGATGAGATTGAGTGTTAAGACGAGTATAGCGCAGAATATTTAATTAGCATGGCATGGTTGACTCAAGATGTTACTAAAGAATCAAAATATTACCATAAGAAGACGATGAATAAGACGAAGAAGAAGACAAAGAAGGCAAAGAGGAAGAAGACAACAACGAAGACAAAGAAGAAGATAAAGATGAAGACGAAGACAGACGAAGAAGAAGAGGGAGATGAAGTAGAAGATGAAGAAGACAAAGACAAAGAAGAAGATAAAGATGAAGACAAAGACAGACGAAGAAGACGACGACAAAGACGAAAAAGATGAAGGATGCAAAGAAGACAACAAAGAACACAAATAAGAAGAAGACGACAAAGAGGATGTAGAAGACGAAAAAGACAAAGACGAAGAAAAAGAAGAAGATGACGAAGAATGCAAAGAAGACGATGAAGAAGACGACAAAGACAAAAACGAAGAAGATGAAGACAAAGAAGATGAAGACGACAAAGAAGTTGAAGAAAGAATTAATCCTAAACAGGACCTATACATGCATTAAATGGGGAGATGTCTTGAGCAGGCGCCTTGGGCGTTTGGGGGCTTGGTGCCTTGCTCAAGGGCACCTTGGTGATGCTTGGGAGGCGAGCTGACCTTGCTCCAGCTACCAGTCGACACTCCATGTTTGGTCCGGACGGGGCTTGAGCCAGCAACCCTCCTGTTCCCAAGCCAGGTCCCTACGGACAGAGCTACTGCCGCCCCCGAAATACAACGGAGATGACAAAAACTAGGACCAACAATTTCTTTTCTTGTAGGGACGGCTTGGTGGAACTATTACTCAAAGTAGCACATGAGTATAAGGCGGTCAAAATGACAGAAAACAGATTGAGAGACACTGCAAAGCAAATACAGCGACACATCAGAGCATTATCCATCGCTGGATGAAGTCATGGCAATAGCAGAGGAGTACCAACACAAGAAGGATGAATTCACAAAAAGTATGTAGAGCTCGCTATTGTGTTTTAACTTGACACGTCATGACTGATAAGATGCAAGTAGAACCTAAATGCAGCCCTGGGTTTTACAAACAAAAGGGGTCAGCTGGGTTTCCAAAGGTTTGTGTTTAAGGTTCCAAACTGTCAGAGCAGTGTGGATGCAATGTGTTTTTAAACCAAAAACATATTAGTGCAGAGGTAGCCTAAAGGACATACTACTGTGGTAGTAGCTAATGAGAATCCTGATTAACATACACTTTCATTACAGAGTCTTGGAACACAGATTTGTGACATCCTGATCTGCTCGTGAACTTGATCTAAGCTTTTAATTTCGATCAATACAGTACTCAGCATTTATTAATGCCGTCCTACCCTGGGGGTAAGTTAAGTATGGCTGCCTTTAAGGAGGTGGTCTTGATGATGAGAACTGGCAGGTGAGACTGCAGGCTTTTGTAGGAGTGGGGCTGGGCAGTGAGCAGTGGAGGCCTAAATGCTGCTGACATCTCCTTTCCTATGAGGTGAGGCAGAGCAGAGAAAATGTGATCGGTCACACACCACAGTGAAGTATTAAAAACACAGTAGGTCACAGTCATGAAATGTTCATACATTTTTAGGCATGTTAACATTCTCTGTATATCCCAAACAGGTGGTACTGTAGGGTTTGTGCATGCTTAGATGGAGAGCTATAATTGCTGTCAGAGACGTGCCCCAAGCTCCTTACAGTGCTTGATTCAGAAAATCCTTTTGTATCTGAGAATCTGTGTGTGTGTGCGTGTGTGTGTGTGTGTGTGTGTGTGTGTGTGTGTGTGTGTGTGTGTGTGTGTGTGTGTGTGTGTGTGTGTGTGTGTGTGTGTGTGTGTGTGTATAAATCCTTACTCTCCTCAGCAGTATCTCTCCAGAGGTGCAGAGCAGAGAAGCCAATGAGGATCTGAGCAGGGTGCAGGCTGTCCACACACAGGTAGTGAGTGCTTCTCACCTCGAGACACTGGGTGAGGGAATACACACACACACACACACACACACATACACACACACATAGGCCTTAGTTATCAATATAAAGGCAGACAAGGAAATGAAGAAGCAAAAGAGAGCAGGAGCAGAAAACTGTTGGAAGGGGTGATGGAAAAAACTGATAGAAGAATAGCTTAGTGCGAGCTGGAGAACAGAGGAAGAGAAAAAAAGACGGGGAGGTAAGTGGAAGAAATAAGAGGAGATACAAAAGAGCTGAGTGAGTTGAAGACCAATTTAAGGTGGCACCTGAATAGGAGAGGCCAAGACAGTGAATTTAGTCATGTAAGAAAAAAGCAGCTGTCGAGAAAGACAGTGAGAAAGACAAACCAGGAAACAAAAAGAGGGGCAGAAGAGACAGATAGAGAACAAGAGAAGAGGGAGAGAATGTATACGTGTCCGGGGTGACAAGCAGACTCAGTAGTCTACACACACAGACGTGCAAACACACACACTTACAGAAAAAGTTTAGACTAAAACCTGCACTACACACACACTCAGACAACTTCAGAGGTGCATATGAGATGCATACATCATGACACAGTTTACTTGGACAACTTTACAGATTCATGACTTTCTGCAGACAGACAAGGGGCACTAACACCTCGCATAAGCCAAGAACTACTTTCACCAGACACCAAATCTGGCCTCAGTGAAGCAGATCGTGAATACATTTACGATGTGTTCTAAATTACTTTCAAAGCTTTGCACAGCTTGCAGTCACTAGATATCTGTGAGCTGCTGAACCCTAAAGAAGCTAATGATTCTTTTGTTCCGCAGGTAAATGACCTGCGCCTTCTGCTGTGGCATTATACTCTGAAACAGACTTCCACAGAATGTTATGGCAGCAAACCTTCTGTCAGTCTTTTATGCATGGCTCTATTTTGGCCTTGGAAATAGCAGTTTGACAAAAACAGTCTTAACTCAAGGTCCACTGATCAGCTTTTACCAGATGCCAAAGATGTTTCTGTGTCTTTTTTAAAAGCGATCTATGATCTCCCCACTTCCTGTAACATGTGACCAAAGTTCCACACATGACAATTGAGCCATCGCCATGACAACTGAGCTAAATCCATCTGCTGATTAAGCCTGTGAGATGCAAGTGAAAGCTTTGGAAAACTTTGGTAAGTAGACCTTAAAGGTGCAGGATTTAGTGGCATCTAGCAGTGAGTTTACAGAACTGAAACTTGAATGGCCCTGACAAGAGCCAGGGTTTGGTTTGTCTGTTCTGGGCTACTGTAGAACAACATGGCGGACTCTGTGGAAGAGGACCCGCTCCTTTTGTAGATATAAATAGATCATTCTAAAGCCAAGTTCAGACCAATCATTCTTGACAAGACAAAACTGTTTGGAATGTTGCATAGAGATGATACACCATCTCATCTAGTTGCATTGGTGTGAACTGGCAGGTTTTTACAACGCTGCACAACATTCATATGCATGAGGATGCAAACATGCTTGCACACACTTAAATGAAGCGATACACAATCCTGTCAGTGGGTTTAGACTCTTCCACTGATCTACAAGTGGCTAGAAACACCAAGAAACGCAGCAGTATGCCATCAAAGGCAGGGTATAAGACGACTGCATGACAATATATAACTTTTGTTTGTTTACAAGAAATCTCCACAGGGCACCTTGAAAAGTATACTGCGTAGTATTTTCCTAAAAAACAATGTACAAGCTGACAGAAGAGTAATCCCTCTCAATCATCACTTGTGACCCACTAGGAGTGTGCAGTGGTGTTTTTATCTGCAGCTACTCTGCCTTCTGTGTGTGTTTCCTTATTTTCTTTTTATTTTGCTGTGGTCAGAACATTTTTGGGCGTGCCGGCAGCCCCTAGCCAAAAACAACACACAGGTGAGGTCGGGACTTTCCAAAAAAGGTAGCAGTGAGGTACTTGAGGCCCAAGTTCAAACATTGTGTTAACAAACAGTAGAGCAGTGGTTTCCAACTGGTCCAGACACGGGACCAGATTTCTCCTTAGTCATCAGTTTAAGGGCCACACAGTGTAATATATTCAGCGTCATACTTGGATTTGGCCATGTCGTCGAGCTAGTTTGCGGTCTCTGTCATGTAGTTGTCTGTTAGTTACTCACTCAACAGCAAGGAAGAGCAGGAAACGGCTCTTGAAAATAAAAGCTCTGTGCCAGAAATTAAAAATAAAATGCGTTTTTTACAAACACATTTGCGAGTCACTTGAGGTCCATTCAGAAAGGACCAGTGACCCACTTTTGGACCATGTTCCACCAGTTGGGAGCCACTGCTGTAGAGCATACTTTCAAGCTTATTATGTGCACATGTAAAATTTGTGCTGCATGTGTGTGTTTCTGTGTGTTTGCATGTATGTACGTCAGGGCTTGCAACAGCAGAAGTCCCAGGGTGGGATCCAGTGGTAAGAGAGGGTGTAGATGATCCATTACAGTTGGTGCGCGCTGCAGTTTTGGACAACACGGTGCTCTATGGAAAAAAAAAAGACAAAATTAATGGAAATATATCCAATACTGTGGAGAAAATTAATGAAAAGTACCAGCATTGGAAACTGAACATGCAGAAACAAGTCACTGGGTCATTATATGACACATACTTTACCTTAAAATGAGATGTCTGGATATTGTGTGGGTACATCTCTGGCTTATGGAACACCCAGAGAGTCCTGGAAGAGGAACGAATAAATGTCAGTTATTTTGAGTTTAGTTAATAAGAGCAATTACAGTATAATCTTCATTCATCTTATCATTTAGGCCCTTGTACAGTATGTTTGCAGTACAGAAGTATATATGTGTGTCTGTGTGTGCATGTGTCTCACTGAAAGCATTTAGCAAAGTCATCCACGTCCACCCAGGTCTCCTGCAGGATGGGTGTGACAATAGCGGCGGGGTCCTCAGTTACAGGCTCCTCCAATGAAGTTTGGGGCCGCTCTGGTAGAGAGATTCAAAGTCCACTCTTTAGTTTGACAGAATTCGTGATTAATGATGTTTTTATAATGTGATGTGAGGTAACAAGTTTGCAGTAAACCACTGCAGAGCTAAGATATTTCATTTTGTAACACCCATTATTGCTAATGCAAATGTGCAGCTTCTCAGTCTGAGAGAAGTCCTTATAAAGCTGAGCAGCAGCCGAGTTGACTGGGGCTTTTTAATGCCACAAAACAGATATTGCCTGTGAAATCTCCCATTGCAAAATGCTGCGAGTAACAAAATGCCTTTCCTCTTGTGACTCATAGCAAGTTATCTGAGACTCAAATCATTATCTTAAACACAGTGAGCCGAATTGGCCAAACTCCCACATAATGGCATAGTGTAAGCGCACATGCACACCCATACTCCCACTCACTGACTCCCACTATCTCAATGCATGCAGAGCAAAGTCATAGACATGTGCACACAGACACACACTCCACCCCAAAAACACACACACACATACACACACAGAGTTGCTCTGCCCCCAGGCTCTTCTCAAAGCGAGAAGTCTGATCAGAAAGCTGAGGCGGCGAGGGCCAGTGTCTGTGCTGCTGAGCAATGGTGGTCCGCTAACTCAAACTGCAGGTGTTACTAAGCAACTAAACGGGGGCAGAGAGAAGGCAGTGAATTGGCTAGTTGTCATAAGGCATAATTACAGTCCCATCTCCTTCAAAGTGTCTTGGCCAACTGACGGAAGCACGGAGTGAGAGAAAGATGGAGGGAGTGGAGGCGAGAGATGGAAATACTTGTAATCACATTAATTGGACTACGCTGCACAGATGCTGTTTAAGTCAACCAATAACGAAGACCTTTAACTACATCCATCATTTCCAATAAAGCTGAATTAATGGGCACCTGTCCATTCTGGAAGCCAGATATTTGACTCCAGTTAAGGCGCAGATACAGTGCAGGTTATTCTCTACATGAATGAGGGACCCAGCATTAAAGAGGAACAGCTTTTACCATTGGAGATGTCATCATCGTCCTTCCCCCTGTCCTCTGCAGTAACCTAAAGGGACAGAGAGACAGAGTTAGAGAGGCATGAGCAGTGAGTTGCTGATAGAGTAACACTGCCAGAGATACGCCTCCGCCCTCTAGTGATTCCATGCCAGCTGTGGTGTTGCGCTGTTCTCGCCGAACAACACGGGACACGAGACGCGGTTTAATGTGACAAGGGCTGCTCCTCTCCCGCTAAAAGCACCACTAGGGAATACTAGCTCTAATTTACTTTGACTGTCAGTGACAGACGAGGGGATATTATGTTGTTTAGCATGTTACTTCACTTGGAGGGGAATTACTCAACAGCTCTGATTTCATGCTCGTCTGCCCGACACAATACAGACATATAGCTAATGAGTCATGAACAAATCCTTCAATAACACGTTCTTCTGTCCGATCAAGGCACAAAATGGTGTGTCTGGGAAAAGGGCATCGCCGTCTGCTGCTTCAATAACAAAACTGGATTAAAGTGCGAGAAGCAGCACACCTGTGTCGTATGATATTCATAATGCTCCCTTGAGGAAAAACCCTGGTGAGTGTCCAACAGTATACTCCACTCTGAATAAGAATTATGGCTTTGTGTCGTGTAACTTCAAAGCAACCCCAGCCAAGACTCTCCGATGAGTCAGAGTGAGTGTGTGTGTCTGTGTGTGTGAGTCACTGCTTATTTGAATAAGTACTCGGAGACCCAGACAGACGGAAAGAGGCATTGTGATAGGGAGGCACACTTGACCTCCTCTCCACCTCTATAGCAACACTTTCACAACAGCAAAAACATATAAACGCGCGTGTGTGTTGTCGCAAGAGTGTGTGAAACTTTGAGTCTAGCTCTAAGGCATGGTATGTCCCGTCCACCCACAGCATGCTATTTATTAGATCTCTTACCTGTGTACAGTAAGAGGACATTGAGAGTGATGGATCTTACACACAAGGCTCCTGGGAGTTTAAGCTGCTGCTGTCGGAGGAGAGTGCTATTTTTTTTCTCGTGATCAAATCACAGTCATGGGCTGATGGGTGGAAGAGGGTGCGTTTCTTTAATCCCACACTTCATGGGGCTTTATTTTACACAGCCAGAGTTAAGTCTTTGCTCTCCAAGAGACTGTCTCCATATTTCACATTTTCCCCTGAAGTCTACCCCCAAATACATACATGAAACATGTCAAATAAAATCAAGTTAAAGATTTCTTTGTGGCTATTCACAGTTAACACAAGGATATGCGTTGATCTTAGAGTCAAGAATGGACCATAGGCTGTTCAATAAAAATAGATGATATGACAGCTCCTCAAAAGTGAGGCCAGAACATCGTGATCGCCCCCTGGTGACTGGCTGCATAACCCCCACCCCCTTCATGTTAGCAGTTAGGACATCAGACAAACTAAAAAACTCAAAGTAAACATCGAATATATTTTTCCCAAAGATGGTTTCTGTCAATTCAGATAGTTCTTACCACCTTGACGAATGGGGGGTACACAACTTTTGTACACAAATACTGTTTATCTGTATGGATTATACTGATGCCAAATGGATAATACTACTGTCAATATATGATGCTTTTTATATAATACGTTTTTAGAGTTATGCTGAAATATACGTAATTGTTACAGGGGGTCTACCAACATAACCAAGTTAAATTGAAGACTTTTAAAAACCTTTTTAATATCAAGCTATATGAAATATAAGACCAAAGTATGTGTGTTTCTGTGTGTGACAAGTACACTTCCCAAGTAAACTACTGGATGAGTTTAAGTTTACCGTTTTTAATGAAAAAAGAAACCAAAATGTCATCGCTGTCAAAAATGCTATTAATTATCGCAATATTCATTGAAATACCACGTGATTTTTTTTTTTCTTCAGTCTGTCCAGTGATTATAAACAGGCATTGGGTCTGTCAGGCTGAACTTTGAAGGTAATGTGAGCGAAAATATTTAATATTTAATATTTAATTCATCGAATCTGAATTTAAGACAATTTAAGACTTTTTTAAAGACTTCTGGGTTGTTGTTTTTTTTTTGTTATTTTTTAAGATTATTTTGTGTTCTTTTTGCCTTTAATTGACACGATAGTATGAAATGGGGAGAGAGAGAGTGGGCGGATGACATGCAGCAAAGGGCTGCAAACCAGAACTGAGCCTGTGACCGCTGCAGCGAAGCATCGCCTCTGCACCGGCACTATCCACTACGCTACCAACGCCCCATTTTAAGACTTCATAAGGACCCATAGACACCCTGGGCCCTATTTAGATGGTCTAAAACGCGAAGCGCCAGGTGTGCGGCACATGGGCATGTCCCAGTCACTTGCTAGTTAGACAGCGCGTTTTTAGACTGTGCACCATGGCAGAGAGTACTCTGTGAATTAGTCATGGGTGTCTTTTGGGCGTATCATTCAATAAGCCAATCAGAGTGTCACCTCTCATTCCCTCTAAAAGAGGCGCGATTGGAGCGCATGGTGGAGAGCTGGTTAGATGGCGGACCTACCAACTGGAAAGAGTGAGCATTTTACAGCTGAGGAGACGATCTCCTCGTGCGGGAGGTGAAGGCCCATCAGCACCAGATCTACGGGGACAGCAGACAGGCACCCATGCTACACGAGGTAATAATGGAAAATGGATAGAATATTATTCAAACTTGTTTTCATCATATAACAGAGCACAGCTGTCAGGACTGCCGCAGACCTCCCCAAGGTGCTGATCCTGCAGCTAGGACCTGTTCAGCGTTTTCTCCCCCACCCATGTTTGTTAATTGTTTTCACATGTTTCCTAGAGCTGTGTTCTGCCTCTTATTTGCATGTGTGTCCTCTCTACACTCAGATAACAATATAATATAATATAATGTAGCCTAGTATAACATGTTAAAATAAGTGCAAAGTGTGGGCTTTGGTTTTCAATCAAAAAAAAGATTATTTGGTCAGATCATTTCACAGTTTCATTATTACAAATTATGACGATCATTATTACTGCGATTAGATCATTCTGATTAATGACTGACCATTAAGACGTGTTTCTGATAAATATTTTAATGTGCACAATAATAACCTTTCACACTGTAATCATATTTTTATTTGTTATCTTTTGCATATGTGTGGCTGCTCCATGTGTGTCTGAGCAGAGTGCATGCGCGTTGTGCACCCGCCAAGAGACGCATATTACTAACTTGTTTAACAGCGAAATACTGCGCCGTTGACTTTAGACCAGGTTTTTGTTGGTCACTGGCGCATTTGCTTTTTACGTCATCTAACTAGCAACACGCCATGACTGCGCCTGACCACTCCTCATTTTTAGACCAACACACCCAGAGAAGCACAAGTTAATTTGCTAGTTAGACGACGAGGGCGCAGGGTGTGAAAATGACAACTGCTCCTGCATCTAAATAGCAATGACACTTGCGACATGGATTATGTGCCCTACATCGTCCACTTTAGACCATCTAAATAGGGCCCCCTGTGTTAATATGTCATATTTGGTGTAATATTTTCCACTGGGAGCAGGATGGGGAACAATCTCAAAAGGAATCTATTTGCAGATTTGCAAAACACTGAGCCTGAAAGATCCCCAGTCTTTACAAAATCTTAGTGTGTGACTAAAAAAGTCATTGTCATTAGATGTGATATCTTTAAAAAGTCTTTTCAAAGTTTTCTCATGTATAGTAGGCACAAACTGAAACCATAGGGGCTTTGGTAATTTAGTGATTAACCACATACCAAGAGGTTAAAAAAGCTCTGTTACACTGGGATCTAATTCTTCTGAGTGAGTAGGCCATTGAGGGTCTTAGGGACATCATGTGACACCAGCGTCTTATATTCTAGGAGCGAGGCACAGAGGTTAATACTGTTGGCCAGAGTTGACAGAAACAGAGGGAGGGGTCACAACAGCAAAAAAAAAAAAAAAAAAAAATCCTTCTCCCTTGTGTACTGTCCCCACAACACGTGACCCACCACGTGCTTGTGAAGAGCGGGAACACACGCTGAGTAAAAATGTGGCACACATATGACACATACACAAACCAATCCACAAGAGTGCGTGCACACACACACACACACACACACACACACACATCAAACGACACATCAAATTAGCGTGTCCATACTGCCCTAGCCTAACCGCTCTATAACTGGTCACAGTTACACAAGAGGGCGATTAATATGAACTCTATTTTTTCTCTGTATGCTAGGAGTGAAGTGTAATAATGAACCCCCCAGGAGACGCAGACACTGATGGCTCACCATCTAATTGCACTGCTTTTTTCATCAGCGCAGTACACGACCTCTCCCTGTATGAAACCCACGCGCCCCATTCGCCACCATCACACACCAGAGATTCTCTCTTCCCCGTCTCCCTGTTTCCTGCTCCGCTTTCATCTCTCCCTGTCCAGCTGTCACTTTCTTTCCATTTTTTTAGTCCCCCTTTTTTCTTATTCTGCACAGTTGTCCCCCTTTTTTTTTATTCCTCTCTGTCTTTGTTTCTATCCTTGTCTCTCTGTGTGTCTCTCTGCTGCTCTGAACCACCACCCCCCTCCCTCCTCTTCTCCCTTCTCTCACTGGTTCTCTCTTTAGTGCAGATGTGCCCCTGGTCAGTGGTGGCCTGGCTGGGAGACAACAGAAGTGACTTTGAGACTGGGGGATGGCAGCCTTGTTGTCACTGACACACAGCTACTCTGATGAGCCTTCAACTGCATACTTACAGGGTAGACAGAGGGGTGAGGGAGGGAAAAATAACAAAAAAAGAGGCAACAAAATTTTGCAGACAGCTGCTACCATCTTAGCTGTTGGACGGATATATTATACTGGGCTACACAGATCATCACACCTACTTAAACCCTGCAGACATGTTTCAAAGTATGTACCTATTCATTCAAATATTGCTTACAGTGGTTTCCCCCATGCGGCAACAACAAAATGCTCTGTACGATATCAAAACACACACGCTGAACGTATAAATCAACTCTGTGCCCAAGCATACAGTCATTCTGTGTACCTCTGTTTCGTCTGTTGTGCTGTTTGGTGAGTTAGTGGTGCGTTCAGCTGCGTCAGGCTCAAGGCCTTCTCGCCATTCAGTCCCCTCTCTCTCAGCAATGGACACTAGAGGGGATCCATAGGAACGTTTCCTCTGAGCGCTCTGCTTGGCCTCGCTGACACACAAAGACACATATCCATGCCACATGTTATGTGGGCACATAGCACATTCATTATATCACAATCATGACATACATGCATCTCATCTCATGGCAACACATTTAGAAGCAATACACCGGATCATCCACACATGAGTCATGCGTGTCACATTATAAACATCAAATGCAACAGTATTGTGACCATAACCCTGCTTTGATCTGTGATTTCTTTTAATACATCTTTATGACATTGTAGGGTCATAGCACAAAGGTATAGAAGAGGAAAAAAGCCAACAGAGTTTGACTTTTTCAACTGCTATATGCGTTGTCGTATGTCGCAGGGAGAATGGGGGTGGCGGAGATGGAGGTGTAGTAAGAAGTATGGGTGTATCGATCCATTGATCTGGATCGATATATCCATTCAGTGATCAATGATCCAATGTCATCCACGCAAAGTGAAAACATCGACCCATATCATCATATTTAGGTTACGCTTTTGTTTTCAAAGTCTGTCACCGTCAAACTGCGGCAGGCGGATGTCAAACAGCCGAGAGAAAGATGATGAGGATAATGTTATTTACTCGAGAATAAATCAGCAGTATGGAAATATTTTGGATTTTGGAGCAAATATGGGTCAACAGAACACATGCCATATGTAGACAATGCTGTTAGGAGATAAAACACGACGTAACGTAACGTAACATAAAACACCTGGACGGGCGAAATGTGATCACTGTTAGTGTGATTTTTTTGATCGTCAGATTAAAGTTGTTTCTTGCCTTTCTTCCTCTACAGCAGAAGGTTAGTTATAGTAAAGTGAAATACTTTTTAAGCAATACGATACAGTAAAAAGAGCAGGACGACAGAAAAGACTCATCTCCTTTCATTTCTCAGTTTTAGATCATTTAAGTGTACACACAGCTCCGGGATCGGGCCAGCGCTGCTCTTGACATGGTAGGAGAGAAAAGGGCTGGCGACCTCAATGAACCGCTCTGGTTTTGACACAGGAGGCTCTGCAAAAAAAACAGAAAAGGGAAAAAAAATCTCACACATCATTCTAGCACTGCTTTTTTCACACTCTGACTCTTTTTGCTGCATTTTCTGTTTCACCCAGAGATCAGCTGATGTCAGATATGCCCGAGCCAGCAGCTATTTTCATTACAGAAATATTGTAGCTATCCTCCTCCCTTTTTCATTTCAGCATGCGGTGCTGTGTGCCCTCTGTACTGCAGCTTCTAAATCTCCTGCATTAGCACTCGCTTCTCTTTCTAGTCATATTTATTTATGACATTCACCTACACTCTATCGCATAATTTGTGCTTTTCTGTCTATTTGATATCCTCCCCTGCATCCTCCTTCCGGCCCCCCCCCCCTTCACCACCTTTTTTTTTTTTAACTTAATTTTAACATTTTCTATATCCTGCCTCCTTTTCTGTCTCTCACGTACTCTGTGGCTCATCTGTGACCACGATCTCCTTCCGCTGGCGGATGAGTTTCCATCTGGGCACAGGTGGAGGTTTGGGTGGTGCCTCCAGCTGGCATGCCCGGGTTTTGGTCAGCAGGACAATGTGGCTGTGCAGCAAGGAGAGACCGTACTGACGGAGATACTCTGAGGAATTAGCCTGTGAGCCAGCAGAGAGACAAATGCACAGAAATAAGCACTCATGCAGTATTCATTTTAAAAATTATTCTCCCATACTGAGATTACTGTCACCTGTAACCAGCTCTACAGGTAAATCAGGTCTAACTTTAAAAAGGGGGTTCTGACCTATGATCACAGAGTGGAGGCGATACAACACCTCTAACAAAGCAAAATCCTGCCCACCAATTAGCCCTGTGTAGTATGGGCGTAAATAATAAAACAAGTGAAGCCTGTTGAGGGGAAGCATCCAAATAGAACACACCATGCCCCCAGGTCACAGGCACTGTTGTGTTTCATCTCCACCACCCACTATTACTTTGGGGCTTCAGTACATTTTTCACATTACTGTGCTCTGTAACAGAGGTGACTAAGACAGCATATATTTTAATAACCATTGAAACACAATTACATGTTTCACATTTAGGGTACAATCATTATTATGTGTGAGTTAAAGTTACAGTTGCTAACTTTTTTGAAAATAACTTTTTGTAGTATTTGAAACTGTCATTAAATTCTGATAGAAGTACATGAGACAGATAGTCTGTGAAAAAAGCAAGTCCCTCTTCTTCTTTCAACTGCCTCTGATGGCACCTGCTAAAAATCTACCATGGCACAGTAGAAACAGAAGTCTCTAATGCAGCTGTTTCATTTCATCATTTCAATAACTCTGTGAACTACGGTCAAATTGTCAAACTAGGCAGCTCTGATCAAATATGTTTCAAGATTCTGTTACTGCATTGCCCATTTCATTTCTTGTTTTGAGAAACGTATTTTAGTGTACTGTTTAGCTGTAAAATGAGAAACTTTGTGACCCGGAGGATCAGCACCTCCAAGTCTGAGGCCATGGTCCTCAGTCAGAAAAGGGTGGATTGCCCACTGCAGGTCAGGGGGGTGGGGGGGTGGGGAGAGCTTAACCAGAAAGCGAAGCTCTGGTCGATCTACGTTCCAACCCTCACCTATGGTCACAAGCTCTGGGTAGTGAGCGAAAGAACTAGATCGCGAGTACAAGTGGCCGAAATGAGTTTCCTCCGCAGGGTGGCTGGGCTCAGCCTTAGAGATAGGGTGAGGAGCTCGGACATCCAGGAGGGACTCAGAGTAGAGCCACTGCTCCTCCACATCGAGAGGAGCCAGTTGAGGCAGATGCCTTCCGGCGTTTTGGGCATGTCCAACCGGGAGGAGACCTTGGGGCCGCTCCAGGACACGCTGGAGGGATTACATCATCGGCTGGCCTGGGAACGCCTTGGGGTTCCCTCGAAGAGCTGACAGAAGTGGCTGGGAAGAGGACTGTCTGGGCATCTTTGCTGAGGATGCTGCCCCCGCAATCTGGACCCGGATAAGCAGAGGACGACGAGTACGGTTCTCAACATGGAGGTGGGCTGGCAAATGTTGGTAACCCCATAAACAGCGCTAAACAACGGTGACAGCGCCGACAAAGCTAACAGTGTTAACTTGGGAAGGGAACCAGAGGTTGAGCACTACACCTCCACGACAACACCATGCTGTTATCAGTGGTAACCGCCATATAAGCTCAGTACAGTGTGGTGGCGATTAGCTAACCATTGGGAAACACACATGCACAAACATGCACATGTAGCCGAACTGGCTCACCACAACAGAAGCTCGGACTACAACACACACACAAAGGTATTCATTCATTCATTTTCTGAAGCCACTTATCCTGTTGGGGACCATGGGGGGGCTGGAGCCTATCCAAGCTGGCACTGGGCGAGAGGCGGGGTACACCCTGGACAGGTCGCCAAACTATCACAGGGCTGACAAATAGAGACAGACATCCATTCACACTCGCATTCACACCTACGGACAATTTAGAGTCACCAGTTAACCTGCATGTCTTTGGACAGAGTACGAAGGGAAAACCCACGCTGACATGGGGAGAACATACAAACTCCGCACTGAGGGGCTCCCTCACCCCAGTCTCAAACCCCCCACACCAGGTTTGAACCAGGAACCCTCTTGCTGTGAGGCGACTATCTTTACATAGCAAATAGCGATCTGAATATCGTATAGAGCTCCTTTAAAAGTGTACCATTTGTACTGCGTAGATCATCGATCCAACTCCTAACATCAGAGGTTGAGTTTCCTCCTCCTCCTCTACACATCTCTAAATGCTCATGTAGACATTCTGGCCAGATTGCATCCAGACTATGTAGTATTTGCATCATAATGTGAATCTCTCTATTTTAGGCTTCCAAATCTGTAATGAAGACCTGACTGCAATCTACAGAAGGTGAAATCTAATTTTCATGGATATAAATGTGTTTTGTTACAGTGTGACTGAAGTACAAAACCTGCACTGAATGAGCAAGTGCATGCGTAGTCAGCAAGAGAGGAGGGATAGAGAGAAGACCTACCATTTGTCCAAACCCAAAGGAATTGTTATGTGGCTGTAAAGGGGAGTAGCTGGCACACACCACTACCTTGGGGGCACCTGAGAATCACACACAAATCAGTTCAGGTAAAGCCAACAGGCATTTGCAAAGTCACACTATGGGCACACAAAAAATACTCTATCACTACACAGTACAGCCTATTAAGAGACTTAAATGATCAATTGACATGTCATTAAACACGATGAAGATAATAATACATTACATTTCAGACATGAAAGCCCTATTGGCCTCCACAGGTATAAATACGGCAACAAGAGAGTATCTAGGTTATCTATGGATGGCCCTGCCCCCTATGGTGCATCTTAGAGTAAATCGTATACGGAGCACATGTGCCAGGAGACACGGAAAATCAATTTGGAAGACCGTGGTGAAAAGGGATGGGAGCACTGCGAGACTAATATAAAGGCTACACATTAAGAATTGAACAGAGAAGTGGTTCTCACACTGCATCGTGCTTTATGCATTTCAATGGAATGCTACTGCGGGCGCCAAAACAGTGGGAGAGAAAGAACGTGTAGGGATTTTTTTATTTGTTTTTGCATGCGTGTACATGATGCATTTCCCTAAAGGATAAATGTAATACCACTCTAGGCCTGCATGTCATTATGCTGGTAATACCCAACACTTTAATTACTGTAAACAAGTGCAACTGTTGGAGAGACCAAGGAACAGATTAATGTGGGTAAGAGCAAGACAGAGGGGATTTAATTCATATTGTGGCCCAATATTCACAAATGTGTCATGTTCTTTAATGAGTTTATACCTTTAATGTGTTGCATTGCAATTACAAAGTCTTCTCGCAATTAACTGCACAACCTTAATGAAGACTTTTACTGTCGATGACCTGAAACAACTCCAAGCCACACACTCTTTTCTGAGCACACGTTTCAATCCTGCATTCATCGCATAACCACATTTGACTTGGGAGGCTCTTCTGCCCTGCGGGAACACCAAATAATTCACCCTGCCACTGCTCCCTCTGCTGGTTTATTTATAGTCTGCCATACACGCATTAACCCTCCACGCGCTCCATAATACATGAGCTCGGGAAAACAGGAAGTGATGCTTGAAACAACAGGAAAGAGGCAGCTGAAGAAAATTGCTGCATGGCATGGTAGTGAACTTAGGCCTGGAGTGTTTCCCAGTCGTAAAGGTGTAAGTGTTATTACAGCTATATGAGAATGGAATCATTGATAAGTGCGAGTTTCTGTACGACAATTAAATATTCATTGTCATGCTCTGGAGTAGCTGAATTATGGATGTAGCGGGAGGAAAACAGAGATCTACACACACACTGTGCATTCACATACATATAAATATACAGTACTGCCAGTGGTGCAAGACATACTCAGATCTTACACTCAAGTCAAAGTAGTAATACATCAGTAAAGAAGCCTTGCATTCGAAATAATACTTCAGCAAAAGCACTAGCATCAAAATACACTCAAAGTACCAAAAGTCAAAGCACTAATTTATGCAGAATGGTCCATTTCAAATCAATATGCATAATCAGATTCTAATCACTGATGGATTAATGTATCACTTCAGTTCACTTTAATTACTTTACATATGGCTGGGTAGCTTGTGAAATCCCCACCTTGGATCAATAAAGTTTCATCCTACTCTGTAATGGCACATCATCATTTGTTTTTTGGACTATATTTTGTGTCATTAATCTGAATCTGTTTAGTTATTAAAACTGTCAAATAAAAGTTATAGTAATAAGTAAGTGTAGTGGAGTAATGTATATAAGTAAAGTAGCAGCAGCAGTAAGTAGAATTATGTCAAAATTGTACTTAAGTAAATGTATTTAGTTTTCCACAATTGACTACTGCACACACACACACACACACACACAACACATAACTTTTCAAAAAATGCACTGACTAATGAATACACTGTAGTGTTATGTGCATACAAATGATCATACTCTAATGAATGGTTGATTTAATTGACTCACTCAATTAGATGTGCAAGCACAGTGTGTAATTGAGATGTATGTTTCTGGGTATGCATGTATGCCTCTCTGTGTTTGTGTGTCCTTGTGTGTGTCTGTGTTTGGGTGAGACTGTGGCACAATTCAGACCTTTACTATTCTCTGGCTCAGGCAGCTGATTCTTGCCGTCGCTGAAACTGGAATCTCTCCCAGCAGCTAGATCTGCAGTCTGAGGCTTTGTCTCCGGCGGACTCTCATCTGGGTGTGTAAATATGGGGATGGTGTCTTGTAAGAAATCCCAGGTTTTTCCAAGATATACAGACCTGAGAGGAGGGGTGAAAAATTAACATTGCTTACTGCATTTTTGAGTCGGCTTTGTCTGGAATTTGTCTGCTTGTCCAATACAAAATTACAGATTTGCTGGAGGAGAAGCACTGATGTTGAGTCGTCACGTCTGTTGTTGAGCCAGCACCACTTACAATGCCACGACTTCTCGAATACCAGATGGAGTCTACCGTTTCTGCACTCCATCTTAACCCTGAGCCTACTGCAGTTTCTGTTCCTGCTGCTGTGCATTCATTGTCCCTATATTTGCAATACATAGGCTGCAGTTATTACATCAGCATTTCCCTCTCGCTTTGAAATAAAAGTGCATAATACAATCTCATTTCTACTTAAGCACATTCGTTGGATGATATTGTTTACCAAAAGCAAGGTTAGGTTTGTTGTTGTATAGCACATTTCATACAAACAGGCAATGCAAAGTGCTTTACATAATGCATCAAAACATCTTTTAAACTGCATAAAAACATTGAAATGCAAATTAAAAACAGAGACCTTTTAGAAAGAAGACTGACCCTCCTAGAAACAACTGAACATATTGGAGAGACCAGTGAGGAATGAAGTTGGAGCAAGTTCCTAGCCTCCCTACCATGCCAGATTTAAGGGTAATCTCAGTGCACTTATGCAGACAGCATGGTGAGAAGCAAGTTAGTATCACAGAATCAGTGAGCATCATTTTATGTGTGATAAGTAGAGTCATGTTATCACTTTGTTTCTGTTGGTTGAAATCTGGCTTTAACTGCAACATGTACTTCTCCCTTTTTAGTAGGTCTACCTCCAAGTGAGGGCGGAGGAATCTCGAGAATCAGGCAAACCAAAAAATAGTTCCTCCAAATTGTTGGCTCACTAATTGTGGAAGGTACAGACAGTGGCTGATAATGATGCACCAGAGCACAATATGGACTAATTTAAAAAATACAGAACTTGATAGCAACTAATGCTGGATATCATTTTTTTGAAAAGATGATACCAATACCAATGGAGCAGTGGTTCCCAACTGGTGGGTCACAGTCCAAAAGTGGGTTGCAGAACCATTCTGAAAGGACCACAAGTGACTCTCAAACACACTTTATTTTTAAGTACAGTGAATTTTCAGCACAGAGCTTTTATTTTGTAGTGCTGTTTCCCACTGTAAATAGAGTGACTTACAGGCAGCTACTTAACAGAGACAGCAAATTAGTTCAACAACATGGCCAAACACAAGTATGATGCTGAATCTACTTAACTCGGTCGACCTTGAAGTAAAGACAAAGGAGAAATCTAGAGCCTGTGTCTGGACCAGTTGGGAACCACTACAATATAGTACTTAACTCCATACCAGTCATGTGAATAGAGCTGTGTGTAGCATTAGCCTCGAAATCCAGACAGAGTCTGACCCTCACTGATACACCCCTCCTACCCAAAGGGTGGCACTAACTGAGGCATATTGAATGCCGCCGCACGCAATCGGATAGCACGATAGCCAATCAGAGCAAAAAACAAGGTGACGTATTCATTGCAGTTAGCCCCATTGGTTTGCCGACCAGTGGAGCTAACTGATATATTATGCTTTTGTCCAGTCCAAATGCCCGGATGTGAACTTGCTCTGCCCCTTCCATCGGGAATGCATCAGGAGGTGACTTGTGTGGACTTTTGACAGCCAGGTATCTCAGAATGCATTTCTCACAGACCAGCAGCAATGGCAGCCGTCTTTGGGAGTTTGTACTCCCGAGTAGAACTTGCCAGGTCCGAACTCCCAAGTGCGCAAGTCCGAACTTGGCGTGCTTGGTATTGAGAAACGCCTTAAGTGTTAGCCAGAATAACAACTATCCCAGGTTCTTATGGCAACCAGCTAGTGCTAGTGGTAGAATAGTTCTTTTTTTGTTAACAGCAGTAGATGTTGTAAGTAAAATCCTATGCATGTGTGGGTGTATGTATGTGTGTGTGTGTGTGTGTGTGTGTGTGTGTGTGTGTGTGTGTGTGTGTGTGTGTGTGTGTGTGTGTGTGTGTACGTGCTTATGAAGCTGCAAACCCATGTGTCATGAATCAATCTGAAACACAAACACGGTCATGCTCAGTGCCTGTACGTGTTGATAGACTCCCCAGGCGACCCACTAACAGCAGCTAACCTGCTGAGCTAGAGAGAATAACACTCCCCAGCTCCACTCCAAAACACTGTTGCCCCATTAAAGTTCCATCACTGACAAGCTGACATTCTCCACTGCACATTGCCTCTCCTCCCCCTTTATTATATACCTCCTTGTTTCCATTTTAGACCTCAATCATTTTCTCCCAAAGTGTGACTTTCCATACTATAGTACACAGATACACTTCCGTCTCTCGTTGCTACGGTATACTTTATAAAATAGCACACATGAGAGGGGGAAAATGCACAACTTATCAGTGTGAGTGCATTTAGGGCCACAGCCTTTATTGTGATGAACTACCAGATTAAATCATCTCTTTGATTCTCACTGTTTGTTTCCAGAGAGGGAAAAAATAAAAGCAAAGGGAGAGAATGTCAACCCCATTAAAAAGACACAATCAGTGGGTATACTTATGGATAACATTTAGAACAAGAGATGTAGAAGACAGGTAGAGTAGAGAAGACGAATGAAGACCTTACTTTATAGGGCTGATTTCTGGGATCCAGCCAGTGAGGGTGTGGATAAAGGTGAACTCGCCCACCTCTCCTAAGACCTGTGACTCCACACTGAGAAACAAACATAAAAAACCAAATGAGCAACAAACCAGAGACCTGGTTCATAGAGGTATTGGCACTGTTCTCAAAGGGAACTTTTGAGGTCATGGTTTCAATATGGGAAATCGCACACAATATGCTTGGCTTTCAAGTGGTTTAACCCTCAAATGCTGTTGCTAGGCAACTGATAACAGTTTCTCTTGTTTTCTGTCCTCATTTTAGCATCATGTTTAGGGAGGTTACCAGTGAAGACAACAAAAGGTAACTGACATCCTTGAACTTCACCATATTTAAAATATTAGTGTTTGGGACGGAAATGTATACTGCATGATCAAAAAATATGCATAATGCATAAAATTGACTCTTATTGTGGTTTGGTAGATTGGTGAACATGATGACCATTTCAGGCATCATCACAAGTATGTCAACAAGTCACCAGAACTGCTAAGTGTAAAACAACAATTACGGTCTGTGTGACTGAAAGTCAAGGATACAGGTTCATCTTATGTTATACATTTTTATATTTGCTGAACGTGTATTGCACATTTGAAAGGTAAGTTCAGTATTTTCAACCTGGACCCTATTTTCCCATGTTTTTGTGTCTAAGTGATTAATGGGGACAACAAGTTTTGAAACTGGTCCAGTATATTCAGCAGCACCAGAATTGGCTGCAATGCAAACAACAATGCCCATTCACAGCATCATCACTGTCCTTACAGATATTTTTATTATCATCATTCAACATGTAGAAAGAATGTGTAATCTGTTGAGTCAATTTACATAGATAATTCACAATCATGGACCTAATCTGGATCTTAAACCTCTAATTAGCAACTAATTTAACTAAATGTGTTATATTTTTAATATTTTTGTCATGTTTGGATTACGTGTTTCAAAGGCATCTGTGTATTGTGTACATAACAGAGCGCAATACAAATTGAAATAGTAATTTCCAATAGTGACAAGCAATATTTATGTGCTTTACTAAATTTACACAAGCACTACGAGTGGTCAGGAGCAGGAGTAGATTTTGTTAGTAGCTACGAAAAGATATTGATGAATGCGGACATGCACGTAAATTTTCATCTGTGAACGGTTTACACACAAATTCCTTCTACTCATGTTTCATGAATGAGACCCAAAGTGTTTAAGCAACTGGAGGCAGCTCTCTGTTTCTGCATTTTAGACGCAACTCAGAGTTGAAAAGTGCTCGACGTCATTTCCACTTTCTTCTCCATTGTCCAATCAGATGATTTAAGGAGTCGGCCTTCTGTGGTAGTCAGGACAACAAGTTTACAGTTGGCAAACAATGGAGGAGAAACTTGTGGTGCCAAGTTGCTCGGCAGGACCAATGGACTCCCTGCAGTTAGTATTCATTTTTGATATGCTAGGCCCAACAACAGACAGCAGGTTGTCAAACTGCCCCTGAGTCATCGTTAAATAAGGCTGGAAACAGCCATCATGGAGGTGAAGCTCTTGGACCAACTGGTGGTACTGGTGGTCTGTTTCCCTGTTCCCAACAAACTATTTACTGACACTCTCACCCTCAACCAGAGCTACAGAAAGTAACCTCTGCCTGCCTGGCATTCAGTTAAAAAATAAAATAAAATAAAGGCAGTGCGGTTTTTACAACATGCAAAACGCCATCTGTGTCATCAGGGCCTAACAGCTTTTTGCTACTAACAGGCTCAGATTGTTATTACAAGCGTCTGACACGTTATGGAACAGATCCCCATAGAGACGGACCTTTTTGTCAAAGAGTTGAGAACCTTTTTGTTTCACCAAGAACAGCCTCAAAAATCATTATCACCTAACCAACCAGGCTCTGTATAAATAAACAGCCATTTTAGCATGTATAGAGCCAGAATATTTTCACATCTAACTGGGTGAATTAATGGTTTATTTCAACCAAACCAGAGTTGGTGAAGACAAACTGGGATGGTTTATGTGAGTTTTACGATGTTTCTTTGAATTAACTGAGTTTTACAATGACAACATTACTGTTTATGGAGTCTGGTGAGTTTGGCGATGGTGATTTTGGGGCTGTGTCTGGTTTTAAAAAAGGATCTTACTCTTAAAAAAAGTCTCTTTCTGTAGGGATCATTTCTGTGATATTCTCAGACTGAACAAAACTAGCACTTTTAGCAGACAGAAATTATCGGTGCAAACATGGCCCGTGTAGTTACATTGCAGCCTGTCCTGCAATTTCAAAAACTGTTGTTTCCATTAGTCACTCAGACACAAACAAATGAGAAAATAGGGTCCAGGCCGACAAACACCAAACATACCCTTTAAGTCTCTAGAACCGATTTTGCTGAATGAGCGTGTATGTATCCCTAGCACGCAATTCTCAGTTGAAACAGATGGCTACAGCGGCTCTAATTGGTCCTCTTGGGATCCTGTGGCCAACCTGTCCAGTCAACAGTCAAGATACCCGAGGAAGTGAAATCAATACAACTTGATCAGTAAAGCCACAGCCCATAACCACTACAAAAATGCTACTCAGCGCCAAATAATGGAGCCTTCAAATTCATCTTTTTATTGTAAAAAGGCTTCTCTGAAGAGCCCCAGAAGACACCTGGGCAAAGTTTGGGACTAGTTCAGTGTGAAGAACTTTCACTACAGTTCATAAATGATTCATCAGAAGAGAGGGCTCCTTTGTTTCCTGTTTCAGATGAAACATTTATGTCTCGACCTTCTGTGGACACTGGAACAGCCACCTTTACACACGCCACGCTGCCCCATCACAGACACGCACACTACCTGTCTGTCACCAAAGTCAAGACAGCCCAAGGCAGAGATTAGGTCAGATGAAGGTTTGGCTAAGTCAGCAAAAGGCACTCTGTGGGGGTTCTTGTGCATGTCTGTGTGTTTGAGAGATTTAAAGAGGGTAGTTTACCTTGTTATGTTCAGTGTGTATGTACATGTCAACCAGAGAATCAATCTCCTGAACCCTGATTTCCCCCTCAATTTCTCTTTTATTAATTTTAAAGTCAAGCATACACTGCACAGTACACTAACAGAGGGGGCCCATATTCAATATTCTATTTTTTCACGGATGCACCAGTATATGAAATGGAGAAATTCTAGGTGTATTGTGCATCATTTTACAAACATTTCCTCAAAGTTCAGCATCAAACATTTGGTATCTTCAGAAACTGTGTGATCTTAACTAGATTTTAAAATAAAGTTCAGTGATCATATTTACTGTAAACAAGTGCAACTGTAGAAGAGACCAAGGAACAGATTACTGTGGGTAAGAGAGAATACAGAGGGGATTTTATTCATTTTGCGGCCCAATATTCACAAATGTGTCATGTTTTTAAATGAGTTTATACCTTTAATGTGTTGTATTGCAATCACAAATTGGCTCTGTGAAAAAACATGTCCCTTTTCATCTTCCTTCTGCCTCTAATGGCATTTGCTAGAATCAGACCGCATGCAAAGCAAAAACAACCAATCAGTGCCGGGGTGTCTCTAAAGTGGCTGTTTATCATTTTAATCTCTCTGTGAAAAGCGGTCAAATTGTCTACTAGGCAGCTCTGATAAAATATGCTTCAAGATTCTGTCACTGCATTGCCTGTATCTCACCTCAAATGTTTTAAGCAACATACTTTAGTGGACTGTTTAGCTGTAGAATGAGAAACTTTGTTTCAGTTGTTATTACCTGACATGCTTAGGCCTCCACAGTCAATATGTGGAATCTTTGATACAGTTTCTGTGTCCCTATGTTCACCTTTGGGGGTACCCCACTTATAAAGGGGTGTCTCCCGCCTTACCTCTTCCCTTCTGCTGTTGTACTCCGTGGTAAGCAACATTGCTCTCGTAGTAATTTCTGTGTTTAAGCGCTGTTTATAAGCTCATTGTTCGGCCTAAACTTATGGTATAATATGCCAACGTATTCCTGTGTCACTTAATTTGTGTAGGGTTATATGGTCGTGATTGCTTTTACCTCTTGCTGTAAGATATATTTTCTGTGTTTAAGGGTCGAGCTGAATGTTCGGAATCCATGCAGGATTTTGTTTTTGGTCAGGAATTGTCAGGCATAAAGATCACCTCCAAAGATATCTACGGTCTGGGCCTCTTCATATCAACAAAACGCAAACAACATTGGAGTTCACTGGTTACACATATAGTGCACTAAAATAAGAAACAGGCAATACAGTTACACAGTCTTGATTCATATTTGATAGGGCTGCCTGGTTTGACAGTTTGATCACAGCGTACGAGCAGTGATTGACATGACTGACAGCTGCTTCTGAGACTCCTCAGCTCTGATTGGTTGTTTTCATTAACATGCCGTAAGGTCATTAAAATGCTACTAGTCAGCTAAGTAGGCTTGTTTAGTGCGAATATAGGGACATTTCAGCTAGAATAATAAAAACTATTTTTTGGTGAAAGTTACAAACTTCAGTTTTAATGTCCTTGATCTGGCAGGGTTAAACTGTTTTTAAAAATCAGTTAGCAGATTCAATGTTCCGCCTTCATTTTGTTTATTACAAATAATGGTGAATCACTGTCTGTATTCATTAAAATTCAATCGTCAAAAGTACCACCCTGTGCTTTGCTTGAACAGGGTTAATGTCCTGTGGTAGTATAAATATGTGCATGGTGTGTAGTGTATATTGACATGGTAGTCTTATTAGAGTCAGCTTTGTGGGTATAAACTTAGAAGAAGCGTGAGTCTGTTCTTAAACCCTCTTACTTCAAGATTATGAGCACCTTTTCTTAACTCCTCAAAGCAGCACAGAGATGCTTTTTCAGAGATTCTGTTGGAACGTTACTCACTTTGTGTTGGACACTTTAATGAGAGCTTTAGCCAACAGCATGGGCCACAGCTCTGACTGACAGGTGGAGGCAGGGAGAAGCAGGTTGTTTTCTTCATCAAATGGCATAGAATCATCTATTGTTATCTTCCTCCAACAACCCTACAAGCAAGCAAGGAAGGCACAGTGAGTGAAGATATGGTGCAACAATCAGTGCACCTCAAATAGCAGTTCTGAGAAATTCTTGTTTTCTCGCCGCTGCTCAGATTCCTTGAGAGTTCCCTGAAAGTGAATTCTGTGACTTGAATGCTTGTCTGAACTTTCAGCTTTTTTACTAAACACTCAACAAACTGTGGTGGGGAAGACAGCTGCATTTAAAGGTAAGAAGAGGAGCTGGTGGTGTGATTGGCTATGACTAAAACCAGCCCCTGATACATCTACTGCTGATGTAAAATGTGTCCTGCCATTTCAGAATGTGCCACAGCTGTGACTCAGATCATCACAATAAGCACCAAAAGTGGAATTATACACCACTGTTGAAAAGTTTGGAATCATCTGCCATAAAAGCTTGATTCGGAACAGTCAGATAGCTGGGAGGACTACTCTATATTTTTAATGGTCTTTCATGCTTTTTAGGTTGTAGAAAGTCCTCTTAACAAATAGATGTTATTTTGTATCGAGGGTTTGTAAAAAAAGGTTTTGTTCATGGAGGAAAGAACGCTGCACAACGATCCAACCACACTGACAACTGAGAGAGCAGAAAGAGGCACAGTTATCTCCGAGCAACAGTTCAGTGAGAATAGAAGAAATCTTCAGTAAACGATAGATTTTGGATATCACAATGACATATACGTGTTGTCTTTTCCTGGTTTTAAAGGGTGCATTACAGTAAAGTGGTGTCATTTTTTGAAAATATTGCAATATCCACATCCAGGTATTTGGTCAAAAATATTGTTATATTGTATTTTCTCGTCACCCAGGCCTAAAGCTTAGCATTAAAATGTGAGCAGATTAATTAAAAACAGGTGTCTGTTTCAGTGCCAAGTGAACAATACAATAAGAAGGTTAGTCTGGGGTTAGCACTATTGATCTTGGCTAACGACTGAGTAGACTGCAGAGGGCCCAAAGAAAAACAACTTCTGAAAATATTTTAGAGCAAAACTGCACCGCTGTGGTTCAATAATGACTGACAGATGCTTGTGCATTTCTGGAATGAAAAACACATTCATAATCGGAAGTTCTTCTGGAAAAAAAAATGGTTACAATATATTCTTGAAACAGCCATTATTGAAGGAAAGAAGAAAAAGATCAACAGCAGCGTACCTAAAACTAGAGTTGTTCCGATATCATTACCAGTATCAGAAAAGCCTTCGATACTGTCTAAAATGCTGGATATAGTATCAGTGAGTACGCAGGTGTATGCACCGATCTGACACCACATACTTACTAAACTTTAAAGTAGTTTAACACCTGAATAAAATTTCCCAGTTATAAATTCTTCCTCAATGGTAGCCTACACAGGAAGTTGCACTGTGCAACCACTGGCAACTACTGTTTCAGAGCAGTGCAAAAGAATTAGCAATATGTCAGCAATTCGGCAAGGTTTTACACTGGGAAGTCCCACTAGTAAAAAGGTGACGAGTGCAGCATTCATTCTCTGTATGTATTTGTTTATGTGTTACAAAGGGTTAAATCTGTGCCATGCTGTACAACAATCAAAGCAATTAGAGACCGATTGATATACAGTATCGGTCAGCCTATATTATCAATATATATCGATTATCGATATATCCGTATCTGCGTATTTAACCTCAAAAACGCATTGACATAATATTTTCATTGTCAACTATATGACCGTCATATAAAAATATAGAGATCTGTAATTTCCCTGGTTGATCCAGCAGGGGGATTTGATTGCAGACTGTCGCCATGTGGTTTGAGGTTGTATCGAAGCATTATACTGTATACATTAACCCCGCCCCTTGTTAAGAGAAAATACAGCTTTACTAAAGAAAAGTCACCTCACTCATGGTTGAAAACAAAAACGAGCACAGAGAGGATAATCACCAATGTGAGCTACTCTGTTCTGAACAGACACCTTTTAATCAGTGTTTGTAAGGTGTCTGTTCTGAACAGACATATTGTATTCAGGGGCCTGTTTCAGAAAGCAGGTTTAACAAACTCTGAGTTTAACCCTGAACTCTGAGTTGAAGAATCCGGAGATGGAAAAATCTGCGTGTTCGGTTCCAGTACAGCTGATCAGAGTCAGTTCAATCAACTCTGAGTTAAGCTTGTGCACGGTGAATGTAAAAAGCCTTCATCATTAAAGCTCCAATACTATGATTTACCATGGCAACAGGTCAATAAAAGGCGGAACCTTGGTTACTCCAGTGGACGTAGAGATATTAATGTATGTATATGCAGACAGTGCACATTTATCTTTAAAGAAGAGAGTTGTCGGCTGAGTCAGAGCAGAGGAAAGTGTCATTAAGTTAAAACAATAAAGTTTTATTCATCATTAGGCCATGGGGAACATTGAACTTTAAATATATTTGTACAGCTTTAATCTGACAGTGATAAAACACAGGGACAGCAATTGGAGATGAAAAATATAGCTGAAGATTTAAAATATATATTCATATCAAAGACAAAGACATGATTGTAACGTCACAATGTGGCCCAGTAATAATGTATTTCAGGGTTAAAATACAGTAGGGTTAAATTATTAGAATCTATTTGGATCTTTGGCCCAACAGCGTTCAGTGGCTTTATGTCAGCTACTTTAAACACAGCCACTGTCTGTTTCATTCTGCAGCTGTAGCATGATCCTGTTCATGGGAAATATTATAATATAATCATAATATTATGGGACTCATATTCCATCAGTGCAACCAATTACATTGTGAGTGATAGAGATAATTATTCTCTCATTCCAATTTTTACAACTTAAGTCACAGTAATGAAATTTTCATTTTCAAACCACTTTATTTCTGTGATTTAAACTTATGTGCATTAAATTTTTTAGTGGTACTGCTCAAACAGCCTGACAGCTGTCTTGTGTGACGAGTCACTATGTAACCTTTAAAAAAAGAAAAGAACTTCCACCCGTAAAAAGGACATGCAGAGGTTTTATTCTTAGCAGTGGGTGACTTAGTCTCTGAACCCATCATCTATTGTGTGGTGACGATAAAGCACAGGCCTACATATCAGATATGTGTGTAGAGAAAGGGGTGACATGACGCTGTGTGAGGTTTTAATGTGAGGGCAAAAAAAAAACGCTGTTTGAAATGACTGACAGCACAATAACGACATAACTGTGGATAGTCCTGGGTAACAACCTAATATTCAAGCATTATGATTCTAGGCTCTGTCCGAGGTAGGAGAAAGAGAGAAACTCAGAGTTCGCTGAAGAAAACCTGCCAAAGAGCAGGCTAGGTTTACAGAGTCAGTTACCATGGTAACAGACCCAGAGTTTAAGTGGGAACCCTTTTAGTTTAAACAGACCGAGGTGGCCTTCCGCAACGGGAGGGGCTGTTGATGACTTGTGGGAGGAGCATTTGATGATGCCGCACGTGCGACCCACTGGCGGTGGATAGGAAACAGCTGATAGCAGGAATTAGCGAGCAGCTAGTAGCAAGAGGGAAACGCAAACCTGACAGACACTGTAAAGATGAGCAACTGGGGAAACAAGGAATTGTGCACCCTCCTTGTCCTTGCAAACGAAGAGGCCATTAACCGTCAGATGACGGGAACGGTGAGGAACGGGTCGACTTACGAGAGAATCGCCGAAGGACTGACGAGCAGCGGCTTCCCTCCCACGTCACTTCTTACATCACGCGCTGAGCTACACGTTTTGTTACTTGCTCACGCCCCCTTTGCCCCGAAAAAGGCGCATTCTGTATAAACAAAAGTAGGTAGGCAGCATTTTGCCGCACTCCCCGATTTTGTTTTTTATACTGCCAATGCTGAAAGAGGACTGATTGGGCTTTCCTGCAAATTTGCACAGTTCCTATCTAAAAAAGGCTATTGTTACACTGTTAAATGTCTATACTATCTCTGTCACAAGGCAACTGACTATTTTATTCTAGTAGGCTACCAAAAGTTCAATTTGTATTTGTAATATTAATAATTTCTTCGCACATAACTCCACAACCTTTGGTGCAATCATCACAAACCTTGCAAGCAATGTCTCAAGAGGAACCAGGAACATATCCTGCAAGTTTTATTCAAATTGACCACTAGGGGGCAGGGTATGTTAAATAATAATAATGAAACACGTGTGTGAAATTATTTTGAAAACAGTAGGAGGCGCCACAAGTTCCAAACAAGTGCAATCACTTTTTGCAAAATTTGGCCATAAATAAATGAGGGTTTGTTCAAACATCACCAAACTCTGTGGACTTTTTTAAATTAAGCCATGAAAGCATGTCCCCAAAATGTTTTTTGCAGTTGACCAATTGGAAGCGACACTGTTTCCAAAAAAAGAGCACAGCCCAGTAGAGATTTGGACGTTAATGAATGAGCACCTGTCATAAAACCGGTTGTTTATCTATAATACAGCCATCCTAAATTGTCAAAGGTCTTGACTTAACCAGCTTTCAAGTTTTAAAGGTCAATGCTGGCTTGAATCCCAAAGTTGCTGCTTGCAGCTATATTTATTTATCTATTTTTCTAAAACAATGGTATCGCATCGGCACTCAATATTGGCTGATACACATGTTCGCTAAAGAGATCATCTATGGGCTTCACATTTCAACACCTCTCCTAGCATTAGCTTCCTTATGCTTGCATCTTAGCATCCTGTTCGGTGTCAGGGCTCGTTACATGCTGTCTCTGGTGTGGTCTGTCTACTGGCCGTCTGGGGGAGTTTCACACTGCTCGTGAGAAAAAGCAGCACAAGCAGTTGATAATCTGACTGACTGTTCACAGCTGTGCCTCTCTTTATCTATCAGAGCAGTGTGCTCAAGCAATGCAAGCCTATATACAGTGTGGGCGACACACTTTTTTTCTTTCTTGTTCTTCCACTTTCTTGTCAAACCATCGCCCCAAGGAGGAGCTAGATGTGTTCGCAGATGGGGTAAAATACAGTGCGAAAGGGCAAGTTAGAGGAGAGAGGAAGAAAGGCAGGAAAGCAGAGACAGAGTTGTTGGATGGTAGAGAGCAGGGTGAGAAAATGAGGAATGGAATATTCACAGCGGCGTGAAGGAGGAAATAAAGATTGGTGTGGAACAATAAAGGAATATCTGAGCAGGGGAGAAAAGGAGTAGCCCATGAGAAAGAGCAGGCGAGGAAACGGGAAGGGCGGTTGGGGGCTGGGTGCTTAATGCCATCTCAACAACCATCTGTTAGCGTGCTATGGTTGGCACGGGGACTGCTGCCTACAACCGTGTCATGCTTGTTTGTCAAGGCAAGAGTCACAGTGTTGCAGAACACAATCATTTTTAGCTCTGTCTTTTTTTCACTCCCTCACTGACCCAAATTGTTGTGCTGGAAGAAGTTCCCTTTCTAAAATGACACAATGATGTAGTGTCCACTACTTAGAGATCTGTGGCAAGCAACATACATACTGAAACTCTGCAACTTCAAACTGCATCCCAATACAGTGACGGCCTTTATTTGGAGGCAAAAATCTGTAAAGTCTTTACATTTGCACAGAATCAGCATGAATGACCTCTGAGGGTCGTGCCTGCTCCCATGGTCTCTCATAGATATCCAACTTGAGCCTTGCTCTCTGAGAAGCAGTTGACTCCTGTTGAGCCTTATCTATTCATCAGGGAATGTATGAAGCCCCTTTACTTTGGGCACAGTCGTGAGACTGATTGATCTGAGCTGTGAGTGGATAAGGCTTTCTCGTCCCCTCCCCCCTTCAACCCTCTAGTCCATCCGCATTCCCCTCTCATCTGCTGCATCCTATGAGGTCTGCTGAACAATACAATGCAATCTTATATCATCCATCGCCTCAAGTGTGCCTGTAAAATGTGATTAACAACAAGGCACTGAGAAGCAGTGAATTCATCTGTGAGAATCTTTGAGTTTACTAAAAACTACATTTTTGGTATAAGTAATACATATTAGTATATAAGCTTTACAAAAAAATTATTTCATTTTTCATTTCTTTGTATCTCCTTAAAAAACTCTTTTCCACCTGGCGTGTTGTAATCCTGTGTAATGTCCTCTGTCCCTGACACATTAAAATCTGTAAGGACGCAATAACCTGACTATTCGCACATCTGGGGAGAAGCACTATTGTTTTACCCGATAATGCCACATTGTGAACATCAAATCCGTGTTAAAGTCATAGAAACAGTGGCGTTGCATGACTTTAGTTTTTTTTAAAGTATTTCTCATGTCACATAAACCACAGAGAAAATTTTTTGGATATTATTATCATACTGTTGGCCTGGCCGACTGGGTGTCTAGCAAGGTGGCGACGTCAGCAGCATGACACAGATGTATAAGGAACCGGCGGTAGACAATAACAGTGTATTTTTTGGGTTCATTAATGTAGCCAAATTCACAGATATGTTAGTACAACAGACATTCCTGTAATCATACATTGCCAACGTGTGCTGTGACAGCAGATACTGTAAGGACTCATGTCGATGATGACCTGATGGTGCTTTACCATCCAGGGGATCTGCAGTGTTGAAGAAATATTTTCACTGGCAACCACATTTTTCTATGCTCACCAGGGGTGTGGGGGAAAAAACGATACAGCATAGTATTGAGATATATTTGTGTGTCAACATTGTATTGTTACAATTTTTTTATTACATAAATGATTAACATAACAAATAAATATCAAACTTTAAGCAGCCTACTTGAATAATTTTATCAGTTGCTTTTTCAGTCCACTAGATACATTTTGCTACTGCTGCAAAAAAGCAGTTTTAAACAGGTAATATATATTGCAATATATTCTATTGCAATACTCAGCATATTGCAACATGTTTAAAATCACTATAATATTGTATCATGACTTAAGTATTGTGATGATATTGTATCGTGGAGCCTCCGGTGATTCCCAGCCCAAATACTCATGTGCACATTTATCATACAAGACAAGATCCTGTTTTGCTCAAGAGTCAACAAGTTAAAGGACAACATAAAACTTTCTCAGTAAAACAGTGAATAAGCATATTTTTAAAAATGTTGAACTATTAAATTTATACGATGGCTTATTTAATTTTTCATGAATTATCCCGTATTATAATCATATGTCACATCTGATTTAACTCATACTGGGCAGATGATGTTGGTTGCTCTCTATACTCAACTCAAGATGTGACATTTGGGGGCGTTAGTGGCTTAGTGGGTGGAGCAGGCGCCCCATGTACAAGGCTGTTGCCGCAGCGGCCAGGGTGCGACTCCAACCTGTGGCCCTTTGCTGCATGTCATTACCCCTCTCTCTCTCCCCCCTTCACGCCTAACTGTCCTATCTATAAAGACAAAAATGCCCCCCAAAAAATATCGAAATATGTGACATTTGGATAATGTTTTGTACAAAGACTATATATGTAAGAACTGTGGTTTTCTAAGTAAAGTTTTTGGATGTAAACGTAATGTATGCTTTTCGAATAAAGTTTAAAAAAAATAAAATAATAAAACCTTCAGTAGTCCATGTATGTGTGTGATTCAGGCTCACCATCCAATAGAGTCTGACCACGTATTTCCCGTAGCTGTTGTAGAGCGGCAGATGACCTTTCGCCACCTTACACAGCGAGTAGATGTGCTCCCAAGGTCTCCAACCAGCTTGTTCTGTAAATGTGCCATTATGAAGCGTCCAAACAATATAGATCTCGCTGATTATCCACCTCATTAGCTTGATCAAAGACGGGGGGTAGAGAAGGGAAAGAAAGTAATTATGAGTTTGACTACCAACGGATCTTTCAATCTGTTGGCTGAGTCCTCAATTATCTGACCTATCATTCATAAAATCAATAGGGTATTGCATCACCCCAGTGTAATTCATTACTGTCAGTCAAACATCACCCTGACTGACATCTAAATTACACTACCCAAGTGCTAATCAACAGTCAGTGGGAAAAAATAGAGAGTAACAGTTAAGAAAACTAACCTCACTGCAAATCAGATGATCGTTGGGAGTGATAAGGTCAAAGGTCCTTTGATTTTCAACTACAGTGAGATCCTAAAATGAAGCAGAACGTTGTTTTCATTGCATGCACAGATTCAGAGTCATTCATTATAATAACACAGTAGTCAACCAGCTTTTAAAAATGTCTGTCAGATGTCATCTTTTTATAATGGACATGAATTTGTAACCTACTTACTGTTTCTCTACTCCCAATCACAAGACCCAAACTGGTCTAACCTCACAATGATACTCCCAAGAATGTGTCTGCAGTGAATAGTTCACTACCAAGTTAATAGATTCTGCCAAGTCACTAATTAAATATGAATTAATGGGTCAGGTGATGATGAGTGAGGTCAGCTGCAGGTCAACGGAGGTTGTGTTTTCTCCCATCATAACAGCAACTCTATGCGAGAGCCAAACTTTAAATTATTATTAATAACACAGACTTTTATACAGACTACTACACACTGATGAAAAGAGAGTTTCACAGTGGAGCCGTTGCCTGCATCTACACGACTGATTGCTTTTGTGATTAGCCCGTGTTCCTCGTGAATGAAATTAATGAAATGCTTTTGACATCTTGAGTGAAAAGGCTGCTCGTGACCTGGCAAGGACTAATTCAAAAAGCAGGAAGCTGCCGGTAATTGCTCAATACTGCACTGAGAGAGGGGTACAAGAAAAGTGGAGTGATGCAATTAAAACTTCATTGGAGGCGACTAGAGAGCAGATTTCCTTAACTACATTTCAAACTGTGTGGCAAAGAACTACACTTGTATATGTAATGGCTGTAACAAACAGTCAATTAGCCTGTCAATTGTTAATTTTTTAAAATAGATTATGCTTACAGTCCATGCACACCCATGTAGCAGGGGTGTGCCATATCAACTCGTTCACTGGTATTATTTTAATATCTTGTGAAAAATTCATATTGTGTTACTCGCAATATTTCGTCATACTGTTACCCACGGCAACAAAAAGCATGGCTGTAAGCAAAACTATTACAGACTCCGCGGTGGTTCCAAAAGAGGAGCAGCTTCAGTAGTGTGGAAAAAACTGTGGCGTCCTTATTGTTTTATGAACAGCCCCGCACTTCTCAGACTCTTTTAGCAAGTTACTGCTCAGAGGGAACTCATTTAGCGGCTCCTCTGGCAGCAGCACAGCATCTCTCCCACTCCTCTCTCACGGTTCCCACACAGGAGTCAGTGTCTTCAAGTGATTTTGTCATAAACCTTTGGTAATGTAAACCTACATGACACTCATGGCTCGACAAAAAACTACATATATCTTATTGTTTAATAGTTATGGTGGCAAAACAGCCTGTCACAGGTTAAAGCGGGATGATTAGAGGAGAAATTACCAAAAAATGACCTGTTAATTTATACATATAGATCCCAAGGTAAAGCCTCAAAAGGTTACAGGAAGCAAATATCGTACTAGAATCGGCCATTTTTTTCTGACTAACAATCCAAAAAAACACATGTTTACAGGGATGTGAGGGAGGAAATAACTATCACTTATAGTATATGTGTACACCAGCACGACACATATGTCAGCTCCTGTTCATTGTTATCCTTGTACTGCTACATAGTGTGGTGTCTATAACAGTCCAAGCATAAACAAGACATTTGGCATATACTGTCCCATAAGAAAACATATTCTAATGTAGATTACCTTGTTGTCAATAAACTCTGTAGGACGCTTCCAGGAGTGCACTTTCAAAGACAGAGGGAGGGAAATTTTCCCCTCAGGATCTTCAAAAAAATGCTACAGACAAAAGCAAACACAATGAATATCATATAAAGAAAACAAAATGAACAAAGAAAGAATCAACACAATGTCAAAATCAATACCAGTTGTAAAGTGGCAGCAACTTATTGATTTTTCAATACAGGTGCAGTATATATTGCTGATGGCAAATATGTGAATGATCTATAGAGTCTTAATAATTATATGCTGCACATTTACAGCATTGTGACTCTTCTTGGCCTTTCCATCCTCAGCTCGTTTACTTGAGTCCCATCTCTCCTTGTTGACTTCTGCATCGCTCCACTCAGGCCAGATGGGGAATCTGCATCCCCATGCTCCTCCTAGGCTCTCAGCAGAAGTGGCTGCTGGTGACGCTGCTCTGCAATGATGACACATAACTATTTCATTTGTTCTTGGCTTCCCTTTTTGTCAATATTTAGCAACCAAATTAGCTCAGTGTCAGTGAGTCAGCCTCGAGCCCAAATGCCGGTTTCCCCTTTCACAGTGGAAGTGATATTGGCTCAACAGCTGGCTGTTTTCATCATGATGTTAACAGACAGAATGGACTTAATGGACACTTCGTCGGGCATTATCCCTCACGTATTTAACGTTACACACAAGCCATAAGTAATGTAACGATACTTAACGTTACTGAGGTATCTGTTCTTAAATGCTAGGCTTTTAAATACAGATAGGTCGAGTACATCTTTTTATTATGTTGCACAATAAAACCTGCGACAAAAGGATCTCTGCCGGTTAGCGAGCTTCCCGAATGCTAAAGTTAGCTAGCTTATTTGATGCTAATGATACGCAGCTAACGCCAATGCTAACTACAGGTGTCCCTAATTGACGCTAATTGTCAACGCTAAACAAACTCACTCATTATGTCGGTCGGAGACAGAGCCTCTCCTGGAGGAGGACTTCTTTTTCTTTATCAGCTGTCCCTTCGACATTTTATTTGGCGACCTGGAGACGGGCAGGTCAGTTCACAGTTGTGGTTGTGCCCGTGCTCTTGAACGTTTAGTCGTTGCTAAGCAACGGAGCTGTAACGTGGGCGGGGTCTGGAGCTGTTGCATCACTTGTTGCTGCAGTGAGGGGTGGGCAGATTTCACTTTACAGTGCATCCATTCAGGGACTGTTTGTTACTTATGAGGGATACGGGCTGGATGAGACATGTCTTATTATTATTATTATTATTTAAGCACTGGGCAGGGACTTGTGTTTTTTATTTTTTATCATTTATTTTGGCTTAGGGAAGGGGCAAACAAATGTAAATAGTTGTATTTTGTATTTACATGAGATCTTTAAAGAAAATACGCCTTCCAAACCCAAAATGACACCAAAAACTGTAAAAACAGAAATTGCTGTGCGATGAGATTTATTTTCATGAGGACGTATCCCGTAGATTGTCTTGTTTTTCTCTGTTCATTATTTTGCATCTACATATTTTAATATAAACAACATTCATATATTGTTAACATATTTTATTTTGCTCTTTACGTAAGTTTGGCAGAGTGATATATGTATATATAAAATGTGAGATGCCACTATTGTTGTCGATGTTCAAGTGTCCTATGTTCAACTGTTGGACATTAAATTGGATCTGGTTACACAGAGGAGCTGTCCCTGTGCACTTACTTCACTCCTCACAGCCCTTTAATAGTTAATTCAGTAACTCGTAAGTTTATAGGTAAGACACGAGAGAGAAACCTGCCTTACATTATCGCTGGATTTTCATATTTCCAGTGGTCCTCGGAGACATTATATGCAATGGACACTTCCATCAAATAAAAAACATAACCAAACCTGAGCGTAAAATAGTAATATTTCATCTTTCTCATTTCAAATTTGTATTAAAGCATGTGTATTAACTGTCCAGCTTACACCACAAGAGTGAAAATCCAAAGGTTTTTCAACTCCAGGATTTCGTCCCCAACTTCAATTTTTAACTTTTTAACATCAAAGTGTAAGTTTTGAAAAATTACTAACTAATTTTTGTGTGGGGGGGGAGGGTCATGTACTTTCCATCAATCACTCAGGAAGGCTTAAGGAAAAATATTTGTAGCTTCGGGGAGGATCAAAAAAGAAAATGTCACACACCAGACACCCTCCTTCTCTGATAAGAACAGTCCCTTACAGAAAGGTACTTCAGAGCTACAAAATGTAGATACCAAAACTTAAGGGGTAGTTTTGATTTTTTTAAGTAGGGTTGCATGGGATACTTATCTCTAGTCAGTCTATTACATACAGTAGATGTCAGTCTTAGCTTCCATGTTGGATTTCAGCCTGCTTCTCCAAACTGGGGCCGTGCTGACTGACAATTACTAGTTAAGTACACCGTACAACATCATTTCAAAAAATCTGAGCTATCCCTTTAAACATGTGGGCTCATTGTCTTATAAATAAACTGGCAAAACATTGGACACAGCCTCAGAATCTGCCTGAATCAGTACCTTTCAGTTCATCTCACCACTGTGATCCAAGTGTAACAGCAAAAGCATCACAATGGCTGCAGCTTCCTGAGGCCATGGTATTGGATTGCATTGTGTTACCTCAAGGCTGTCACCATGTGATGCACATATGGCTCACTCTGTGGAACCGCACAATTGTGGCACCATTTACAAAGAAACACGGAAGTACACCCAGAGCTGAAAAGCAATACATCAGTGAGCTGTCATGGCTTCAACTCTGTCTGAAATGCATGCTGAAGTGTTTTAACGAGGTGACGTGGATAGCAGTATTAGCGCTGAATGAGAGCCGCTGTGATGCTTGTACACTAAACAACTGGCACGCCTCCATTGCATTCCAGCTCTGGTAACAGTTAGGTGTGTGTGTGTGTGTGTGTGTGTGTGTGTGTGTGTGTGTGTGTGTGTGTGTGTGTGTGTGTGTGTGTGTGTGTGTGTGTGTAAGAGCACAAGCTGTAGTGGTGAGAGCAGTGTCTGATGACTATCACACACTGATTCTTGAGTGGAGTCACATGGTCCTGTCTCTCTCTCTTAAACACACACACACTCACACACACACACACAGGCAGTCTGAGTTGTAGCTTTCACACATACAACTTCATCCATTTGTGCTACTAGTTTCTTCAAGGGAAACGTAACACTGTAGGTATTGTGTTTACCAGCGTTGGCTCGACACACATACAGTGACAGATTATACAAAATCTAGGCTGTTAAGGTTGTGGAAGTGAAACTTGGTTGACTCTTACGACAGCCATTATTCTCATCGTTGGCCTTTAATCTGTGCTTTTCATTCGGGTGACTAATACTTAGGCCTGCTTTCAAAGTTGATGTTGCCACTCGATCATTCTACAAGTCCAGTCAGAGTGCTGTCTATTATTGTCATTCTGTAGTGTTGCTTCAGCAGCTCTGCCATTGCTGCCATTTTATAACCTGCAATTGCCTGCACCAGGCATTATTGCTTGTGCTGTTTTGGAAATGTGTTCAAATGAGAATAAACCCAGCTCGAATGGCTTAAACCAAGATCTCAATGTGCCTGTTACACAGGTAATTGTATAATCTAAAACATTTCCTCGGGACAAAGAAACATGATATCCATGCAGGGAAACAAAATGTTTGAACTGTATTTGAGCCAAATACTGTGCTTTAAAGAGGATTCACCACTGGGAAAATGGTCTTTTCATAAAACCGGGCTGCCTGTGTGGCAGAAGGACACAAATACTTTAAAAAAAATTGGTGCTACGAGATCAGATGAAACAGAGAAAAAAAGGCTGTGGCATCTGCTTTTACTAAAGACATAGAAAACCTACAACTACCAGAATGCACTGTGCTGTAACCAGACCAATAAACGCTTCAGCTGGTGGGTGAGGTGAAGCAAGTTGGTTTCAGCCAGACCTGCAGGAAGTGTGCCGACCTTTGAAGCCAGTTTTCGTAGTGTCATACTTTTGGGCCCAGAAAGATTCCCATAGACTTATATTAAGAAAGAGATGCCTATATATCAGTGGATACATGTCACAAAAAAATGACTCTTTCCACAATCAAGATTAAATCCCTTTGGTCTGATAACATTTGGAGAGTCTTAAAGAGTCACAAGTATTTCATCCCAGTTCCAAGTTAGCTAGCGGAGCGCTAAATAGGAAGTCAGTTGGCTGCTCGGTCATGCTTGGCTTTTCAGCTGTAAGTCTTGAGTGCACCTGCTCTATGGGCCAAATGATGCGGACACAGGGCTGATTAACCGGGTAATTTCATACCCCGTAAACAGAGCGACTTTGGCTTCATGCTCACATTCATGGTTTCAGCTCATTTAAAAATAACATGGCGGCTGGTTGGTCACAAACAATCTCGTAGTACAGTGGGACAGTACACTAAAATATATTTCTGAAGACATTTTAGGCAACGCAGTAACAGGTTGGTTCATATTTGATCAGCGCTGCCTTCTTTTACCTTTTGATCTTACCTTTGACTCTCAATACGCAATACACAAAACAGTATGTCACTCACTTCCTGTTCACAGACTCTTGTATTACAGCTAAACAGTGCACTAAAATATGTTTCTGAAGACATTTAAGGTGAAAAAATAGGTAATGCAGTCACAGAATCTTGACTTGTATTTTATTATAACGGCCTAGTTTTAACTTTTTGGAGTTAAGAGGAAAGAGGTGGCTTTCTATTTCTATCTGCTTCTGAAAGTTATTTCTGTGGTAGTGGCGGGCATACAAAAGTGAAGGCAGATAGATTAAGTAAAGACTGGGACACGCTCTCTGACCACATAGTATGAGGTATTACATATATACAATGATACTGGATTTTCAGTGTTGGAGGGTTACAGAAGACGGCGCTAGAAATAAAGGCATGGTGTCGGCTCAGGTGCTATTTGAGTGCATTTGTTTTGGCCTCTTCGGGCATGCTTGGCCTGACTGAAGGTTTTTGGGTTAGGGTTAAAATCGATGGTAGCGGATATATAATGAAACCTTTTCATTAAGTACACATTTGTTTATTTCTTTTATCATGGAACTTTTCAGTAATTGCAGAATTTTAATCCTCCCCCATATCTTTATTATTCGCATCTAACGATTCAACCATGTCCCTATGTTCTATCATAGTGCTCAAGGTATTGAACCTTTCAGATTTTACTGTGCATGTGCTGTACCCTAAGGATATGATGTCATATGATGCCACAATGTCTCCTCTTTTTAACCTCCTTCACAAAAATGAGGAAGCACAGTATGTGGTTCGAGCAACAGAACCTACTTCATCTGACAGATCTCCTCTGACAAGCTAGCTGGGAGATTTGGGTACTGGTAAGCTAAAATGAAGTTTAACATAGTTCATTTGCATATGCTATACACATTATTATGACACAAAGCTGGTTGAAAATCAGCAAAGTGTCCCTTTAAGTATATGATGCAGATCTCATTTATTCACTGACTTAGCTTGTCTATCAGAAGGTCATATGATTGATTGAGTTATGAATAATGTGGGGCATGTTGGCCAACGCCACCATTGCTCCAGTGTTTTGTTATTTTATATATAAATGCAGTAGATAAACTAGATCAGCCAGTCTAATCACTAGTGGACAACACACATCTGTTAAAATGTTTATTCTATTTTGGTCTTGTAGATTTAAAGTATTTTCACATGTAAACTTAATCTCAACTCCAAGTTTAAAAAAAAAAATCCTTCATATTTCATCTGAACACTTTAATGTACAAGAGAGTGTATTTCTCTGTCTGATTCTGTTTTTATACATGTATCTCACCAGTTGCCTCATGCATGACCCAACACATTTAAGAAAAAATACATACTGTAATCAGATCCACATTTTCGTACTGGTGGACAATCAAACAAATTTCTCAATGTCTCATGTAGTATCGTTGTTAGAGTTTTTTCCGAAAATACTGTATTGTCCGTCTTTGTGGTGTCTGTACATGTTTGAGTGAATAACAAAAAGTGTGCCCGCTAATTAACATGACAAAAACTGTATAATGGCACATAACGTCAGAGAAGAAATGGCATTAAGACAACAGTTCATGGCAACATTATGAGATATATTACACTTGATAAGATGTAGCTGTGATGCCTGTTTGCTTACTTTTTACACAGTAGTCTAGAAAACAGCTGGAAACCCAAATATGAGTGTGCCGTCATTGACGTCCATCTGAAAACAATCCAGTGTCTTGTTTCACAGATAAATGTTAAATGACAAAGATACTGAGATAAAAAAAAAGACCAAAGTGGCAGAAATTAAGAGGTTACAGGTTGTTTTTGAGCTTGTGTTTCTTAAATTCCTGCTTAGTTGCCCCCCCCCCCTCTCAGGCATGGCATAGTCCAGGGCTTCAGAGGTTGTAAGGGCAACAGGAGGGGCAGTGTGGTCCCAGCGTGGAGAGTTGGGTGGGGGTCATAGTTTAGTTGGTGATGGGATACACAATCAGGAAAATAAGCAGCGAGACAAACACAATAATAAAGACGCTGTGTGTGAGACAAAGAAGGAAACAGTCCGATAGAGACAGAGACAGTGACAACAGTTGCGACAACATCAAGATAAAATTGGGCTTCTATTCTGGCCAAAAGAGAACTACGAGAAACTTGGATGTGCAGGTCTAACAGGCATCAGTGCAGAGAGGAGAAGATCCCAGAGCTTTGAAGACCCAATAATTCATATTCCTCAGAGAGGCTGCAGTAGAGCGCTGAGAGCCACATGCTGGGTGCCTGGGTTGAACCTTGCCAAAGGGAGGCGGATGGCTAATATGAATGGATCGAGTGTCAACAGCAGCCTGACTTGCTCTCAGCAGCCACTGCCTCCTGGTCCAGTTTGATCCGGTCTCCATTGCTCTCCTCATACGGCAAACCTTTGTCATTAGCCAAGATATTCTCTACCAGGAAACGGGCTGCCTCATCGACATTGATGTTTTCCTGGGAAAAGTAACAAAACAGTATGTCAAAGCAGTGATTGGAAACTTTATAAAAGTGCATCACAAATATACATACAAACTATCCAACTTTAACAATCCAACTCGTCATCACTAAATATGCATCAACATGCTTCATCATATGCAGTGAACCTAGATATTTATAACAAGACAACTTAACAAAAATAAACCATTGCAAAACAAGGAGGTACAAAACAAATACACATTTCAGTCGGGAATACTTAAGTCAAAGAAAACTTAATTTCCATTTGCAGTATTATATTTGGCGGTATGGCTCTGTTCAGGGTCCTCTCTGCATTTCTTCGGGCCTATGCAGAAAACCTCCTCCACACACGTACTTGGAAAGCCTAAGAAGGAGAGCGCACACTTATCTGCCCTTCAATGCGCTTGTGCGGAAAGCCATAAGGCGGAGAGAGCACACATGTCTGCCCTTCCACGTGCAGACGAGCAAAGCCTGAGGCAGAAAGAGCAAAGACCCCCCAGAGAAAAGAACTTTTGGCACAGAATAAGACACAAAACAAAAAAATGCGACTGCCTACAAATTGTGGCCCATGTCCAGGGCCCTCCAGGAAGTTTAAGTATTTGCCCCATTTTCTAATGCAGTGGTTCCCAACTGGTCCAGCCACAGGCTCCAGATTTCCCCTTAGTCATTAATTCAAGGTCCACACAGTTTAATACATAAAGCGTCATACTTGCGTTTGGCCATGTCATCGAGCTAGTTTGCTGTCTCTGTCGAGTAGCTGTCCATTAGTCACTCACTCTACAGCAGGAAACGGCACTTCATTCTAAAAGCTTTGTGCCGGAAATTCACTGAACTTAAAAATAAAATGTGTTTTTTACAAATCTGACACATGCGAGTCACTTGTAGTCCATTCAGAATAGACCCTGACCCACCATTTGGGAACAAGCATTCTAATATATACATCCAATCTTCCAAACAGTTGATCAGACATCTTTTCAAATGCTGCCACTCTGCAGCCCGTTCTTAGACTGAAGGCACGCCCTTTGTCTTTAATACTCTGTGAAAAATCTGTCTGCCTATCACAACACTAGTTTGGACCCAACTTCTAGTATATTTGTCTCATCCCACTAAGACCGATTCATCACCTAGGACAAATAATCTGGGGCTGAACAGACTTTAGGTGTTGGAAATCTCTCAGAAATATCCTGGCCCACAATTCTTGAGCTCTGTCACGACAAGACACTTATTGAAATAAATATTGCACACTAGACACCAGTCCGTGTCCTTGCTTCAGCTTGTAAAAGTACACTCAGTGGGAGGAATCACAGGCTGTTTTGCATCTTTTCAGAATTGCATCCTGAGTCCATGAACCCCCTTTGATATGAACCAGCCTGTTAAAGCAACAGCTGGGAGACAGAGACAGTTAGCAGAGATCTGACGCCAGCAGAGACAAGGTACAAACAGCCATTTGCTTTTGTCCTTCACACTGTGGCCAAAAACTGTCATCCCGAGGATTGAGGAGGTAATGAATGTTAATGGTCTTTCCCCAGGCTCTATAGTAACAGAGATGTTCACAGAGAGGCCTGGGCGTTAAGGTATACTGAAAAATTGCTTATAGAACAAAAAATAACTGAGTTGCAAAAGTCAAAAATCAAGTTAGCAATGACAATCTAGTTGCTTATTATTTTAGAAAGTCATAACAAATCTGGAGCGCCGCGGTGTATTATTTGCTCAAATTTACTGCCCAGATTTGTGAGTTAAGTGGAAGTGTATGCAAGTACAATCACATGTTTATGAGTGCTGTCTAGATAACTTAACAATTTCTCAATCAGTAGACGATGTGCAACAATCAAAACTAGATGAACCTCCTAATTAGAGAAAGTTGTTGATTTCATCACAACAAAGGCTGATTAGGACCAGAGAACATTAACAGTCCTTCAGTTTCTGACAAAGTGACCTGCCTCAGGCTCAAACTCTTCAAAACTGGGATTAAAACAATGTATCTTATCATGATGATGCATTATTTTCTTGTATGACCTTAAAGGAATACTTTACCCCCAAAATGACTATTTTTGTATGGTATTACTCCCATCTAATGTTATGTTGAATTTGCTAAAAGAAACCTTGTTTTTCTCGCTTGCCTTCACTGTGAACGAAGAATCCAAAAAATTAATTAAGTTTTAAAGAATTAAATAATATGATCCATGTTTAACAAAAGCAAAACCAAATCAAAACATTCGTTTACAAACTGTCACACAACTTGTGCAGTATAATTCAAGTCTCATTTATTCAGTCGTATGCTCTGTACTTCCCAAACAGACTGCCATGTCCGACCAGGGACTGAACTGACATTGAAACTTATCTCCATTGACAAAAACAGTAATTTTACCTAGCTGAAAACAAGAAGCTGCTGGTCTGCCGCTGCCTTTATCAGTAGTTTGTTTGTATTATTGTGTGTCTTTGGTGAATCCTAACTAACTGTTTAAAACGCGAAAGTCACACATTAACACAAACAAATTAACTGATAAAACAGTGGTAGACCAGCAAATCCTGTGTTAAATGAGGTAAAATTACTGTTTTTGTCAATGGAGGAGAGTTTCACTTTTAATTCAGTTCCTTGCCATAAGGGATGTATGTTTGGGAAGTACTGAGCATACAACTGGATAAACAAGACTTGGATTATACTGCACGAGTTGCGCGAGAGTTTGTTAGCAAATGTTTTTATAAAGTTTTGCTGTTGTTAAACATGGACCCCTTTTATTTAATTCATCAAGACTTTTCACATTTTTTGGATTCTTCGTTCACAGTGGAGGCATGTGAGGAAAACAAAGTTTTCTTAATAAATTAAATGTAACACGGGGTGAGTAAATAATGCACAGATGGTCACATGTTGTACGCTGTACGCTTCACTTTGAAGCTGACAATGAGATTTTTAAGGTGAATTAATGGCTCAAGAGGGTAATTTCCTGGCTGACACATACATGCTAATGTTCATTTTGAGGGGGAAGTATCCCTTTAAGAAATGTGATTCGTCACTTTGAAACTAAAAGAAAGTCTGGTACTGATTATAAAAAAATTCCAGTTACAAGTAGTTGCAAGTGGAGTTTATAACCAGCGTGACAGGCACAGTAAACAACAACACTTCATTGCTCTCTCAGAGAGAAACTGGCCAGAAAGGCTTTGCCCACATCTCACACACCCACACACTTCACATGACGCAGCACGTGACATAGCTACAGGGACTAAGGTTACTTGGAATGAGTTAACTAAGTTTACTCCGGCTGCCAAAACACATCAAAGCATTCCTCAACATGGAAGTAAAAAAAAGGCTGTGGTTTAAAAAGCAGAAGTGTGCGTTTGCAAGCATATTTTGGATCAGTCATTTTATCTAAGAATGAGGCTGAGCTAGAAAATGACACAAATGTGACGGGGAGAGGAGGTGAGGGAAACACGGAGGGGGCTTTTCCCTGGAGTCCCATAGTTATTCAAGCACCCGTCAGACACAACTGCATCTTTCAAAGGAAGTAATTTATCAGTTAACATGGAGGTGCACACGCAGACTGCTGGCAGCCTTTTGTTTGTGTCAGTGTCATGCTCGCACACAGTTACCTGCTGATGAGTCTTGTATTATAGCATCAAGAGTTTGCGCTTGATCAGATAACACAAGCCCCAGAACACAGACAAACAGCTGTGGACAGTGAGTCAGTGGATTTACTCAAGTACTGTGCATTGTTTTGGGTAATTGTACCCATAATTCAAAGTCAATGGTAAGTGCCCTTTTACTCCATTGAATTTGTTTCACAGCTACTGCTTACTTCTCAAAATCAAAGCGTATATGACTGGACCATGTGGGAATTTAATTTGAAAGGATAGACATAGGAGGTGGCCATGCTCACATTCATTTCCAGGGCTGGTACCTGCGGTTATTCCACAGGCTAGTTAATAACATGTCGAGCAGGAAATCCAAAGTGTGGGATCATTCTGAGAAGGTGAAGGACGAACCCAAGGTTATGTAAACTCATCCTCATTGGTCGACTACAAACATGATGTATCATTTGAAACATGGAAGTAGCTACATGCCCATTAGCCACTTAGCATAATCATTACTAACCCTAACCCTAACCCATTAATTTCAGAAATATGCGGGCCACTAGTCGACTAATGACTCTAAATGACGACTATTGGTCGACTAGGAAAATCACTGGTGAACTAGTCTGGCAAGGGCTTGAACATAATGCACTTTCATTTACATGCAAAGGTCCCACACTTCTGCTTTAAGTACATTTTGTTGTCAATATCTTTTTGTTAGGTAAAATGTTACATTAAGGACTTTTTATCGTGTGGTATCACTATTTCTACTTTAGTAAAGGATTTACTAAACAGTCACATATTTTTTTGGTCCTTTCATGTACAAATGTATCTCTTTACTGATTACTACACTTAACTTTTTTTTTTTTTTTTAAAGGGCATGCAGCAAAGGGCTGCAAGCCGGAATCGAACCTGCAACCACTGCAGTGAGGCATCGCCTCTGTACATGGGGTGCGGGCATTATCCACCACGCTACCGACACCCCAACACTTAACTTTGTTGAAGGCAGAGGCAGCCAAAACCATCTCAATTCATCAAATTTTTACCACAAAAAATACAGAAGTACAAAGCACAGCCCAGAGACGCAAACACAGCAGCACCAACACTCTGACACCATCACCAAAGTTGAGGAGAAACACTACCAAACATTATCTTTCACATCCGTTTAAGAGCCCAGCCTCACAGCTCTGAGCTGCAACATCAGTCAATGTCATGTGATACCATATCGCACCAGCTGTCCAACTAATCTTTTCACTGGTAGGGAAGATAAATGTCCATAGATGTTGTGCATGAATGACAAAGACAGCAGGATAATAATGAAAAAATGGTTGTCACAAATTTTCTGTCACAAAATCCAAACTCTAGCATGTGTCCAATATAAAAATAACTTCAGTAATTTAATATAATGTTCAAATTGAGACTCAAAGTCTTTGAAACTTTGCCAATTATCTACAAACCGCCATACTTAACACTGAATTTTAGATAGAAATGTTAATAAGAATAACTGCTGAGTGAGTGATAACAAAAACCATTACTTCGTGTAAGTATTTCACAATTGCCACAGTGTAACCAGTGTGATTACACCATTTAGGAGGGGCCTAGAGGATTTCCTGTCATGAGCAGTGAGGAAGCCATTCAGTCTTAACTATATAAGTCCAGTCCTTTTTTATTTTGACTCAGCTGCGAGGGCATCTTACAGCTCTTATCATATCTGATTTGCTGCTCACAAGTCACGTTCATGCGTAAAATAAGGTTTGGAGCCATTACTGGTCATGTTTGAACCATTGCTCAAGAAGCTTTAAAAGGAGATATGTAACCTCATTATGCAACATATTTCAGCCGGCATTAATATGAGCCCTAACTCTGGTAATTTCATGCTGCTGAAGTGGAGTGTCATGAATGGACCACTGAAAGGGCCTACCAGGCACAGGCCCAGGGGCCCAACTTAGACATTCCCCGGCCTTCACCTGCAAAAATGTCACTCAAACTAACACAAATTCACCAGGAAGAGATCCTGTATGACCCCACAGAGACACTAAAAGACCACAGAGGGATGAAAAGTAACAATAAAAAACAATAACAGAGGCAAAACCACCACAAAGTCTGTGCTTCTTGCTTGTGATAAGGCCTCTTGCATATCCCGCTCAGGGCTCACTGTCTCATTATCTGCCTATGTGTAAAATGAAATAAAAATGAAACATCAAAGCGAAGATTTAAAAAAAAAAAAGCCCATTCAACAGATACAAACAGAAATGTACTTAGAAGCACATTGATCTGTTTGATGCCTATGTGCGCCTAATAGCTTCCTCGTCTAATGCATTAATCTCTCACCTTGGCTGAGGTTTCAAACCAGCCCAGAAAGCCAGTCTCTTTGCAGAAATTGTCCATTAGGGCTGTGCTGTTGGAGCTGTCTTTCTTCTGGTCGCATTTATTGGCCAGAAGCACTGAGGGGATGGGGTTGCCATTAGCCAGCTTCACCTTGCTGTCCAGGTCGTGCTTCCACTTAGACACCGCCTCAAACGTAGAGCCCCTTGTCACATCGAACACCACAAATGCCCCCACGGCCTCTTTGTAGTACACTCGCGTCATGTTCCCGAATCGTTCCTGACCTGGGGGAGAGGAAGAGAACTTAGCGGGATATTTGCAATTTTACAAAGCAGCTAAGAGCTAGATGAGTAACAGGGTTTTGGGTTTGGATCCATCAGAAGCAGATGTGATGTGTGACAAAACACTACTTTAAGGATGTCTGTTCCTGATCTTGGCAAGATATGAGTACTTCACTCTCATTCCTTTCCAACTCCATTGAGAACTCAATGATTTTCCTTCTCAAAACGTAGCCAAAAAATGATGAGGGTAGAGATGGTTCTTATTCGACCTACTTTTCCTAATTTGCCATGGGCCTAATCCGCACAGAGAATGGCAGAAGTAATCTGCCATAATAATAAGCTCTTTCTCTGTAGTCATTCTCTGAGAAAATCTGAGCTGATACTTCACAAAGGCAAAGCAAGGGGAATTACTAGCAGGATATTTGGTGTCACAAACACAACTAGACCACTTTAAGGGTTTGTTTTATACTTCTCTTAAATTGACTGACTGTATTAACACCAACTCTTTAAAGATTAAGTCAGGTATTGTTCAGTTTTTTTGTGTATTTTAAGTATATTGGTTTTAGATGCCTTCACATTATAAAAAACAACCACAGATCGATCAAAGGTTTAACAGCCATGGTCATAACTCATTCAAAGTCCCCTGAAAATTTCCATTACTTTAATTAGCTAATTTAAAGTGAAACCTTTAAGCGGAAACAGACATTTGAGGTGAGAAAGAAATTCCAGGAACATATCTTCTAATCTGCTCACATCACTTCACTTTAGCATAAGTGTTCACCGAGGCGTGCAGGGCAATGGGGAAGTGAATCTATGATCAGCCGGCATAAAGTATCTCTGGTAACACTCGGCTGAAGTCACACTTTCAAGCATACCTCTCTGATCAAAAGATCTTGATTTCTGCCTCGGATTGCTGTATTTATGACTGTAATCCTAAGAAGCAGCCGTTTTGTCTTTACATCAGTAAACCTCCCTTTGCTGTTGTGCAGCACTTATGGTTTTTTGCCAGGCATGGTAAACAGCGACAGTGACAGCCTCCGACTTTCAGCACATGGAGTATTTTGCTATCCTAAGTTAAATTGATAAAGCCGCAGAAATCCTTTATCTTTACTTCTGTTTATTTTCAATACACACTGTTGCATGGAGTATAACTTGGACATACTACTTCATCTTAACATTGTGCCTTGAACTTTGACTGTCATGCTCACATATCCATCGCAGTCCATAGCGTGAAATTTGAAGTATAAAGAAAAACTCTGGTGCGGTTTGTTTATGGTGAGAACGCGTTCCGTTCCGACCTCGATCTGAACCAACTGCAGTCACATTACTAACTTAACTTACTCCTAACTTAGACCTGTTGTCCTCATTCATGGACACTTCTTTGTGCCATCTAGCCGTAGTAAGAGCAGAATATACTAATCTGTGTATGGCAGCCATCTCTGCCAAGTCAGCTCAATTAGCTGTCATCTATCTGCTGCACAGAGCACGTTGGGTTAGAGCACCCTGCTATTTTTGGCAGACTGCTTTTGACAAACTATCTATAGGGATATACTGAATCTTTTTCTGGTGTGCTAAAAAGTGTGGTAATATGGGTACTGTAACATACCTCATATTCTCCGTACAGCCATAAAATCCCATGAAAAAGAGAAAAACAAACAATGTGTTATTCTATCTCTCAATACTTGCCTCTATCTTTTGAAGACGGATCACAATACTTTCAATTTTACAGACAACAAAATAATTTCCTACAACAGCTGGGCACTATAGCTTTAAACAAACATTACTCAAATAAGAGTAAATTCTGCATTCATTGGGGACTATTTTCAGCTGCGGATGAATACACATTTGGACATACAAGTATTTGAAACAGCATTACAGAGTTTGTGGGATCAACTCAAAATAAATGTATAATGCTACAGTTCAACGAGTTGAAGAAATATGTCACAATGATGTATTTAATTGATGTTATTAATAGTTACTGAGCAACAATGTTGATTTATAGACAAAGGAATGAGCTAGTCGGCTCTTTCAGGCTGTAGCTGTACACTTGGTTTTGGTCTTTTCATTGGATTTGTTGATGATAAAAAAAAAATCACCAGCTGTATCCTGTAACCACAGATTAGTTTGTTCCCTTAAAATGCAGCCAGAGCAGATGAGTTGGTAACTGAAAAACAGGCCCAGTGAGTGGGATCTGATGCTCACTCTCTTACCGGGTGCCCAGACAGTCAGGTGTGTTGACGCTGCCGGCAGCAAGAGGGATCTGAGCACAAGCATGAACAGGTTATAGCTGTGATCATAATCTGTGACTTATCTAGACAGTCTGGGTTGCAAATGCAAAATGAAAACATTTTTCAGGCAGAAAAGTTTTGGAGATTCTTCAAAAGAATTCAAACATCGACTATATGTTTCAGACAGGTCAGAGACAACAAAATCAGCTGAAAGTTGTATGAAGGAATATGGTTGTTTATCTTCTGATGACAGCAGTGTTTTCTCTACACACAAAAAAGTAGTTTGTCTCTGACACACACACACACTCACGTGATCTTGCATAAGCTTCCAAATATAGTTCCTGTTTTGAGTTTTTGTGTGCCAACATCAGTTACGTATGATCAGTCACCATCCTAAACATGAGCTTCACGTGGTTAAACGTCCCTAAACTACTGAGTGGTATTCACATGCACATATAACTGATGAGGTTGGTTATAAAGAAAAAAAACAAGGACCTATAGTATCATCAAAAAAGCATTCATGACTCAGATTTGACAGCAGATTACATGATTATGTGTTCTGATTTCTGCTGACAGGGCTATCACATCTTTACGCTGGATCACAGCTTGTGCCTGCTCATTTAACACACTTTCAGATTCCGTCTCTGCAATCACATCAAGCTTCCAAAGACTGGAGGTAGCATTTGACAGTTTTAGCACATATTTTTGCTACACTGCTCCGATTCCAGAGAGCCTACGGGGAAAGTGTAATTGTACAGTGACAGTTAGCGTCCGCCAAAGCCGAGTTACAAAATAGAAAATGAACCAAGAAGAGGATTCAGGAACTGCGAGCAAGGCTTCTCCCAGCATACTTTCGCTTTGCTGTGGGTACTTACCCAGCCACGCAAGGAACTGGAGTGGCGTGGCGCAGTGCGGGTGTGAGCGAGAGAGTGAATACACTGTGGGGCCCACAGGCCTGACGGTAATTGCTCATAATTGAGAGTCTAATTTTAGCTGATATAACCCCAGGTGAATTCACCAGAGACACGACACAGTGGGATAAAGAGCCGATAGACTGAAATAAGGCTTTTATTTCCAGGCCTTGTGGAGCTCATACATCCAGCAGAGTGGAGGCTAAGGCACAGTATAGAAATAATTGCTTAATCATTTTCAAGGCACTCGTGTTCTTTTTTTTAATTTTTTTTTTATTGCACATCTGACTGAGCCCAGTATAATGTTTAGCCAGAACTGGGGGACTGAATGATATTAAGGAACACAGTCAATCGTGTTTTATTCAGGTAAATGAAATCTTGTTGAAGTAAATAGAGCAACAAGGACAGGTCAGAAGAAATATTACGATACACTGACCGTCATACCATCCAGAAACGACTTTTGCGCTCATCTGAAAACATGGACGAGAGCTGGTAAAATGGCTGAAAATGTCTTTTTTTGTCTGCTCACCTTGGAAAAAGAACTGGTTTACATAAAGTGCAGACTTGCAAGGTTGGCCAGCACACACAGACTTGCCCACAAAAAAAGCCTGTCAGTACACACTTTATGTAACTCATCTTCTGACTCTTTCATCTACAAAGAGTTTATTTAATGAGAATAAATATGACGAATAATTACTTCTAGGAACTGAGGACAAACTGTTCCGTAAAACCGAAGAGGCCATGACAGCGTGTCACTGTCTACAATCAACACTTCACTTGATCTTCTCACACGTCCGGTCCTTATTGCGAGGTTGATGTGCGAACACAGGCAGTCTGAGGGCGTTAACCTCGCTCCTGGGAGAGAACCGTCTGGATGGAAAAACTCGTATGGTGTGATTATATCAATCAATATCACACATGCACACTCACACATACACACCTGACTGTGGGGTGTAATGAGTTATTTGGCGTATTGATAAGGTGCCCTGGTTCCACGCAGAAGTCGCTAACATTAACTGACAGCAAATCCCGTGATGTGTGACCTTTAAAGTGTCGTAAGTAAGTCCTGATAATCATTCAGCTGCATTTACAAACCCACTCCTGTTGCTGAAGAACATTCAGCACCACTTCTAATTGCTTTGTTGGATAAAAGCACTCTTTGTTGAATGACCTCAGAGTGCCTCGTGTTGTCTGTGGTTAAAGGATACAGTGTGGTAATATTCTACATTTTTGTGATTGTCAGTAAAACCCCTGAAACTGAAAGCAACATTGCTTTCGCCCGCCTCGACATACCTTTCAATATCCCCAGCCAGTCTGTGGCGCTCAGCCCAAGGGCTGGAAATTCCAACTGAAGATATAAATCTGCAGTTTACGGATATATACTCTCATTTGTTTTTAAAAAAAAGTCAAAACACTTCCTTAAACAGCTGCCTAATGGAGTTTTTTAGTGCGTTTTCAGTTAATGAAAGTTAATAGTAGCTACAGCTAAACTGTCAAACTCAAGGTTTCAAAATGGGAGTCCAAACAATTGGGAGACGTTATGGTGGTAGAGGAGACATTCATATCTTTAATCGTTAGTCAAACAGGAGTAAATAATATATTTGTTGGGACTGTTTGCGAATATTAACAACAGCCGTATAAATCCCCACAGCCAAAGGTAATGTCTTCAGATGTCTTGTTTTATCCGACCAACAGTCCAAAACCCCCAAAATATAAGTACTGCTATCATGTGTGACAAAGAGAAGCATCAAATCCTTAAATTTGAGAAGTAGAAACCAACAAGCCAACATGGGAATTCAATGAAACAATCTATATTTGAATAAAAGGACAAATAAAATTATCCTAAAAGCATTAATGACTGCCATGTGCTGCTAACCCAATCAGTGTAAAACACAGGAATGGAATGAGCTGTGAGAACAATAGAGTATTTACACACTGAATGCCACGGAAGAGCATGAGACTGCAGGAGAGAACAAAGACATGTGCTGCTGCCTCAAACGCTCAACATGCCTACAAACTAAAGAGAAGTACGTCCGTGAAGAGAGACAGTGAGCTATTGTGAGATTCCAAAGGCTTTAAACAAGGACATTTCAGTTCAGTCTACCACACTGATGAACACTGGTGCGTGACCTCAAGTACGGTGAGGTGTTCTGGGTATGAACACGTGAAATCGGCAGAACTAGTTGATGAAAAAGAAAAGCTTTAGTTGCAGCCACTGTATCATCTTTGTTTGTGTGGGAGAAACAGAAAGAAAAGTCTCATCATTATCCATAGCCCTAGCAACCCCAGTTTCCTCTACGGTCGTACATATTGCTATCCTGTGGGTGGGTTACCATAGAAACTGTCCAAGCCAGACACGGCAGTAGCAACAGCAGCAGTCTCCGTCTGTTGTTAGGAGGCAACTGGCTGTGAAAGTTCCCCACAACGTTCTCCCAACAACTGAAATAACAAAGACAAGACAGGGTCCAGCTGTGAAGGTAGTTTTCAGCACGAGCTTTGAGAAGGAGAGACTGTGAGCAGCACATGACCCACACGTTCAAATTCCAGTGAGCAGCATGTGAGGAGTGACTTACTACAGCTTACTACGGCCGTCAGCGCTGAACAGAGTCTGAATTGAAGGAAAATCCCCAACCTTTAAGTGGTATTACCCTTGTTTCCCTTTACCTTCAGCTGAAGGGTTGGGGGGGCGGATCGACATAAAGCCTTGGCACAAGGTTAAAGGAATTTAGCTCAAAATACTAATATTTGTTGTAGAATTATTACACGTGACCCATTTAATCTACAAAGCCTTTTCAGGAATCTGTGTAACAATCCAGAGCAGGCAAGGAAAAGTTTCTTGGTCTTAACAGTGGTAATCATTACCCTAAAATATAACTGTAGGAGGGTCGCAAAATGTGAACAATAAAACTTTATACTGTACACAATGACTACAACTGACCAAGAAATTCTACTGTGATGACTTCTACTCTAAAAGTGAGGAATGTAAAATGAATGGAACCACTAATGAACTTCTTCATGCACATTGTTGGTGTCAGGCAAGACACCTTGTCCTTGTTACATTCAGTCCTCCTTCAATGGTGCTGTTCGTCACATCATGGGAACAGGCCTACGCGTCACACTGAGTGCTATATATACACAGTCTAGTTGCCAAATGGAGCTACATTGCTTCACAGTGATGACGTGTTGCTCAGTATTTCCCAGCCACTTGTGGAATATTTCGTTTATTACTCTTCTAGATTGAGGTGTGGACTCGAGTCACAAATTCGATGACTTTAAACTCACAAAATCAAAATCGACTTGTAATTGAACTTAGAATGACTCGTGACTTCACCTGGACTTGAGCCTTTTGACTTACTTGATACCTTCCCCTAAACCAACAGATTAAAAGGATGTTATTTAAAAGTTGTGCCACAAATCAGTTAATTCCCTGAATCATCTAACATTAATGCTGTTAATTCCCAGCAAGCCAACACTTCATTCTTTGGATCCATTTTGTTTGAGCCAATCCGACAACATCCAATCAAGTTGCAGGAGAGAACCATGAAGAACTAATATTTTGTTTATTGACTACCACTTGGGAAAAATGCTACCAAAGATGATTTTCGTTCGGGTACAAAAAATGTGTGGGTCGAAACCTACATAGACGCAACAACTTCCACCTTTGTTCCACATTTGAAGTTGCATAAAGAACAGTGGCATAGTGGTACAGTTGTCACCTCACAGCAACGGGGTTCCTGGCTCGAACCCAGGGTGGGGGGTTTGAACTCAAGTTGGAGCCCTTCTTTTGTTTAAGTTTGCATGTTCTTCCCGTGTCAGTGTGGGTTTTCTCCGGGTACTCCAGCTTCCTCCCACAGTCCAAAGACATGCAGGTTAACTGGTGACTCTAAATTGTCTGTGGGTGTGAATGTGAGTGTGAATGGTTGTCTGTCTCTATGTGTCAGCCCTGTGATAGTCTGGTGACCTGTACAGAGTGTACCTCGCCTCTCGCCCAATTGACAGATAATTAATCAAAACTACTTTGATAATGAGTCAATTTCTTAACTAACTGTCCTTTGCTTATTTAATTTTGTTTTCTCTTACTATGTTTATGTGATGCACCAATACGCCAAAGCAAATTCTTCATACGCAAAACTCACCTGGCTATTAACCTGATACTGCTTTTGTTCAACCAACATGCTAAACCTTAGTTAATTTTACTTTCTCATTCGATATTACCAAATTTGATTTTCTTATTCAAACATTACCTACTTTCACTTTCACAAAGCAAATTCCTTGCATGTGAAAACCTACTTGGCAATTAACCTGACACTGTCTGTGCTCAAGGACCACGCCAAACTTTAATTAGTTTTACTTTCACATTTGTCTTGTTCTTGGCTTTCTTGTTTTTCCTCGTCTTTATGCAACAGTAAACTGAGTATCATTTGAAAATGTCATCTTCCACACTCTGTAGTTGTGACTGGATTTTTTAATTACTTTTTGCCCCCAACAGACTGGGAGAACTGGTTTTGCCAACTTCATAAATTTCTGGTGGGAAATGGCAGTGATTGAGTGAGCAAGAGAAGAGTTAATCACATCACTGTCAGAGGTCAATGTTTCTGACACTACAGCACTGTCAGCGGCATGAGAAGGCATTGGAGGGTAACACTGGTGAAAGAGAGCTCTTGTGGTCCCCTCAAACTGTCAAAATATATTGTATTATAATAATTTATATAAATAAATAAATACATTTAAAATTGTTGTTAATATCAGTTGTAATACATGTGCTACATTCAAAATAATTTCACCGCATTACGCTGCAGTCAGACAGCCCTTTCGAACGTGGAACTTCAGTCATGTCCATATATGCTGTCTTCAAAGCTACCAGACTCAGCATTTGTTGTGCAGATTGGGGCTGTGCAGTGTACTTTTAGGGACGTTTTGGCCCCCAGAGTTTGCTGCACAGTTAAGTTTAGTGCTACTTTTTGGTACAGACTGCTGCGGAAATGATGCAGCGGCATAGAGGAGGAGAGACTCTGCACTGTAAAGGCCTTTGCACACCGAGTCTGTTTTCTTCGGATGCATTTTTTTTATTGGTCATCCGAAAATGTTTTACTGTAGGCACATAAACCTAACACACTGACTACCATGCATGTTAGTGTTCTATTGTTGCAAAAATTCCTAATACGTGACACAATTAAAACACACATCTCCTCCATTGCCTCTCTCCATAGTTACCTTCCTGACTGTCACCACTCCCATCCTGCCTTTCATTTGGCACCACAGCTGCATGAAGGGGCGGAGCTGTGCTCCCTCTCTGTATCTACATCCTCCTCCTCTTCATCATGATCCACCTGAATATTACTATCTGACCTGTTAAAACGGAGCTATCTTGGTTATGAAATGATTCCTCGGTCTTGCCACGGATGTCTCCTGCCACCACATTTTATTCACTGATTCTTGGTCAAACGTCTCTAAAGTCTTCTGACGGATGAGCAACACAGAAAATGGAACCTGTTCAGAAAATTTTGATGACGGACCAAAGTTTCTGACAACTGATTATTTTCTCCTCTGTGCTTAGAAGCAGTGAATTTACAGCTCACAGCAACTTAATACGACACACTCAGATAAAAACGTTGTGCACATTTCCGATACATCGTTAACAGTTAGCTTGTTTACCATATTACAGGAATGCTGCTGTCACACTGAACGTCGTGCTGAGCCTGTTCAAACTAAAAGAGTTAAATATTTGTATTGAACGGTAAAATCTGATTCCACTGACATAATTCTGTGTCGGGCACAGCCTTATTTTAGGTTTCGCCACAAGACCAGTCTCAAGTATTACAGCACTGCCTGCCACATATTGATTTTCTTTTTTCCCTGTGCACCCCACTGTGCTTTTTCTCCCTCACAGACACACTGACAACAGACCCACTTCCAACAAAATGACCTATGACCATGTAAAAAGGAGTGCCCACCTGTGAAACCCTGGTACAGCAGGTTGGCACTGTGATGGAAACCCCTTCACACACCCTGGTGATGTGCGACCTCCTGCTCCGACAGGACAGGCATGTTTGATCTTAAAAGGTGCAGGCTTTTTTACACTATACCGCGGTGGTAATCATCCTGTCCACTGGCTTAGAGAAATCCAGGAAAGAGTAGCAATTCTGGCTGAAAAGGGGGTGGGAGAGCTGCAAGCCTCACACTGACTTCCATGGTGCCCCCATCTCATGCAACCCTCTGATTACTATCATTCCTCCCAGACTGTAATCATTAGTAAGGTTGGTAAAAGACAACGCAACTCTGAAGTTGCTCTCAGCATTGCCCAGATGATAATTCCTCCTCCTTTTCTGCACGATTAAATGGCTTAATGGCTGGTCTTAATGACTTGGCAAATATACCTCCAGCTTTCGCTCTTTGACACCCACGTTTCGTTACTTATTTTATCCTCGGAGTGTCCTCAGGCCAGGCCTCGGTGTAGGTGTGAATAATGAGGTTTAGTATCTGTGTCATTTAACCTCAAACTTTCTTTCTGGTCACAGTGTGTGTGTGTGTGTGTGTGTGTGTTCTGTTCACACAATATGTGCAGGCATGTTCCCTTTGTCTCTATGGATGATCTCAGTCCCAGTGTGTGTGCATGTGTGTGTGTGTGTCAGTGTTTTATTTACCCTCACAGATCCTCTGACCGAGTGCTGTCTGGCTGTGACAGGCAGACGGCCTTCCCTGGCACTCAGTCACAGATGCCCCAGCACACTGAGCTCATTCTGCCAGGGCCCAAGTGACAGCGGGGGAACATAGCCCACACTGCCAATCAGTCTGCGATGAACCCCCCTTCCCCCGCCACACACACCAAACCGTCCACCCTCTTTCTGTCACTGCTGTAAGCGATGCAATAAATATAAAAACAGCAGTCTCCTGACCATCTGTCCTGATCTGTCTCAGCATATGAGGTTTGTTTGATGGAGGGAGAGGATGGACCCGCGCAACCGTGACGGCATGCAGAAGCATGAATAGAACATATCTACAGGCAGGGATGGGTTTTTTTTTTAATGTGTTTCAACGGGATAAAAATTTGATTAAAGGATTGGCTCACATTTTCTAAGACTGTCTGAACACGACACAAACATGCCCACATGTGCACAGTGGCGTATTTAAGTAATACTTTATAGTACTTAGATATTTTTTGGCAGTATCTGTACTTCACTTGAGTTTTCATGTTTCTGTTAACTTGCCCTTTACTTACTTTTAACAAAATGCATACTCCAATACTCCAAATTTTTCTTGGCCTTACTGACCGTACTCCAAAATAAAATCAGAGGGTTTGTCAGTGGTCCAAGCTTGCAGGTTAGATCACAGATTAATCACATAAGTGCTCTCACAGCCACAGGTAAGTTTCCATTTCCAGTCAAGCCCAGGCTGCATCAGCTCTGATGCTACATGCTCACACCGACATGAAAAGAATTCCACTCGACGATGAGACCGACTTCATGATGACTGTTCCACTGCGGTGTCTCGGCCCTGAATAACTTTAAGAGTTTCTTTAAATCCCTTAGCATGTGAAGAAGACCTTGTTTTCTTCAAGTGTAATGTCCGCTCCTTTTTAAAGGTGGTGTTAATGTAAGAAGAAATAAACTTAATAATTCTTCAGAGACTTACTTTTGATACTTAAGTAGAGCAAATGCCGGATACTTTAAGACTTTTACTCAAGAAATATTCGAAAAGGTGACTTTAACTTCTACCAAAGACATCCTCTGGTAAGTAGGGCTGCCCCGATAGTCGACCTAACATTAGTCGACCAGAATGGTCATTAGTCGGCAAGATTTCACTGGCCGCTTAGTCACAGAAAACAAAAGGTGAAACTCTATAGGATCTGCACCTCATCAATATAAATCAAAACCTATATGACTGGACCATGTGGGACTTTAATTTGAAAGGACAAACACAGGAAGTGGCCATGCTCAGCAGTCAGACAGGAGTCAGGTTAATTTCCAGGGCTGGTACCTACGGTTATCACACAGGCTAGTTAATATCATGTCGGGCAGGAAATCCAAAGTGTGGGATCATTTTGAGAAGGTGAAGGACGAACCCAAGGTGATATGTAAACTCATCTTCATTGGTCGACTACAAACATGACGAATCATCTGAAACATGGAAGTAGCTACATGCCCATTAGCCACTTAGCACAATCATTACTGCTTTGCCGACAGCGTCATTAACAAAATATCAAAAGATGTGAGCATATCCTTTAATCAGAGCTTATAGGCTATATATATATACACATCAGTGAACATGACCTATAGCAGCAAACTTTCTAGGTAGAATCAAAATGTCACAGACTGCTCAGGCAGCAACACATTTTATGTCAAGGTCAGATGAGACTAAACTACCACTTCAGGCAAAGACTGTTTTAGGAAACAATCCCTCTCCTCTGTGGTGAATGTGGTGCTTAATCACTTGCGCATGGTATCTTTCGGTCATCTTGAAATATTTTGGAACAACTAGAATCGTCCTACACTGTTTACTCAAGTCTCTCCAGCTCTGTCATGTGCATCATCTCTGGAAACCCATGACTCACAGTCATTTACAGTAAAATATTACTTGTACTTTAAATCGGCCGTTTGCTGTGGGCCAGTCAACACGAGGGTGTAGTTAATAAACTGTAAAAAAAACTATGGAGCACAAAGTCAAATCTTAATGTCAGCTGATATAATCATCGATAGTCATTTAATTACCCCGCCTTTGGAAAACAAGCTTCCAAACGTACTGAGAGCTTAGCTAACAACATTAGCAGGTGAAGAACAGCCTGCAACTTAACTCCATTACACTGACAAGACTTTTAGAGCAGGCAGCTGACAGAACATTTTGATGATCAATTACTCTTTTCAGGGATTTCTTAAAACCTATACCATGCAGGATTTTCCTAAAAACAATGTACAGACTCATTAAGAAGTAATCTCTCTGACCCTCTACAAATGTGTGGTGTTTTTGTCTCACTCGGTACTCTGCCTGTATTTTCTGCCTGTCTCTGTGTTCAGGATGTTTATAGGTTCCCCCGCAACACTCAGGTAAGGTCGGAGCTTGATCCAAAAAATTTAGCAACCAGGTGTCAGACTGTAAGCAGCAGGCATCCAAGAGGCACAGCTCTGGAAATACAAATATAGGGAGGCGTAACGCCAAACAAAAGTGAATCTGGGATTGGCTTTTACTTTCACTTTCACTGGTGAGCGTGTTTACAAATAGTAACCTACAATCCTGCATGGTACACCTTTGAATGATTCTGACACATGCCCTTCAGTTCCACGTTCTCTAATGTGAAGATTTGCTTTTCATCTTGGTCCTTTATGATAATAAACTAAATATTTTTGTGTTTTGTACTACTGTTTTGTACACCAACCGAGCACCTGCTAATGTGTGCTCGCCTTTTTTCTCTGATAAATTAAAATCCAGACGTTCAGGAGATTTTTACCCAGGGCCTAATTATCTGCAGAGGTCTCTTTCTCTCCAAAACAAAGGAACCAGTAAGAACAGTAAATAAAGCAGTTTCCCGTTAATAAGTTTTCCGATGCTCTTGTCACAGAGGGGCTGCTAACTGCGGAGGCTGATGCCAAAATGCTACTGGCCCTATCTGGAGCCAGTGTTTGGGTTGTCTATTCTTGGCTGTGCACCATGGTGAACTCCATGAACAAAGACCCGCTCCCTACATAGATACAAGCAGCTCATTTAAAGGTGACGAAAACATGACGATTCTTATTTCCAGGTGATTATACACATAAGAAAACATACTTATTATATTATATTCCGTTTCTACCAATATATCCCCCTTAAGGTGGATTTATACTTGTGCGTCAGCTCTATGTAGAGCCTACGCTGTAGTGAGCATTTATACTTGTGCAGTGGTGTGCCTATATCACTCTGCAGTTACACCTCCAAAACACTAGTCAGCAGTGGAAGTGTTGTAAAGTTTAGTTGATTCAAAACACACCCAAAAGACAGATTAAACATGGCTTAATAGCGACAATCTCAAAGACAAGTACACAACAGCATTCACAGACAAACACTTTTCACCACAAATACAACATGCTAATGTTTTTAGCACAAGCCTATGTCATTTTACATTGTATAAATTAGCCTTGCAGCTAGCAGACTTTTCCCCTACTCATATAAATCCAGGGACAACAGCAACATTGAGTTTCATGGAGTTTCACCATTTCAGCTTACAGAAACAGACTGGAGGTCTGCGTCACTACAACGTGTTGTTACATTTCTGGGGAGGTGCACGTTAGGCTATGGTGTAGGCTACAGCATAGGCTCTGGTAGTTGAGCCCACGCAGGAGGTACATCAGCGATTCGACGCAGAAGTATAAATCCTGCTTAAATCCTACACACTGGACCTTTAAATGTCAATTTCAGCTTTGGGATATCGTGATGACCATTTTTGCTATTTTCTGACTTTTAATACACCTAAAAACTGAGAACTTAATCTGCAAATTAATCAATAATGAAAATACTCTTTTACTTTATCTACGTGAACAGAGACAACATTCTTTCTTCGCATACAGAAAATCCTTTAGCCACACTCCTTCTCAGAGAATGACAAACTACTTGTACTGTCCGTCTGCACATTTGAGATGATCATTGTTTCGTCTGGAACAAACAATACAATCTCATTTGTAAATTAAAGCCCAAAATGTCCAAAACTATCATCTAAATGCAGACACACAAGGGCCCTGAGGTCACGTGATCTCATTACACCTAACATAAAAATAGCCACTGTAAATTGGCCTTACGAAATACAGTAGGCCTATATGTGACCAAGCAATTTCACAAGCCCTAATGTGAGATGTATTTTTGGCTATGAATATACTCCAGGTCCAATATGAAAAGACAGAAACTAATGGGACATCACAGACACCCCTCACCCACCCAACGCCCCACATTACACCCCTCATTCCTGCTGACTGAACCGTAGACAGCCTGCATCTGTCAGCTTGGTCGAAATTTAACCGTCATTGTGTGTGTGCTGGTTTGTCTGCCTCTCACTTCCTCACCTGTCCTTTCAAGCATGACATTCTCAGACAGACTCCTCTGTTTGCGGTGTGATATTTCTGTGCCGGGAGATGAACAAACAATGAGAGTTTGAGCGGGGCCGCCTGCTGCATGATGTGTGTGAAACTTTTATTTACACTGCTCTGATTTCTCTCGGCTTGCTTACTCAAGCTGCTGGAATGCACAGGTTGGCATGTGTGCCAAGTTTACAAGCTCTGAGGAAGAATTTACTGAAGTTTACTGAAATCTCCTCATAAATACAAGGATCACATGGGACAGGGACATGGATGGATTACTGAGGAGGCCTGCTGGGCTCAGACCCAGGGGCCCAAAGTGTCAGGGGTGTCCCCTGGCCTTCACCTGTCACTCTACCTTCATCTGCCACTCTACCTTCACCTGTCACTCTACCTTCACCTGCCACTCTACCTTCATCTGCCACTCTACCTTCATCTGCCACTCTACCTTCACCTGCCACTCTACCTTCATCTGCCACTCTACCTTCACCTGCCACTCTACCTTCACCTGTCACTCTACCTTCACCTGCCACTCTACCTTCACCTGCCACTACTTTCATCTGCCACTCTACCTTCACCTGCCACTCTACCTTCACCTGTCACTCTACCTTCACCTGTCACTCTGCCTTCACCTGCACTCTGCCTTCATCTGCCACTCTACTTTCATCTGCCACTCTACTTTCATCTGCCACTCTACTTTCATCTGCCACTCTACCTTCATCTGCCACTCTACTTTCATCTGCCACTCTACCTTCATCTGCCACTCTACTTTCATCTGCCACTCTACCTTCACCTGCCACTCTGCCTTCATCTGCCACTCTACCTTCACCTGCCACTCTGCCTTCATCTGCCACTCTACCTTCACCTGCCACTCAAAGAGACATACTGATCTGGAGAAGACTCAAAATAAACCACAAAACAAGCTCAAAGAGACTTAAGATGACAACAAATAACTTAAATGGGTAATAGAAATGCAAAGCAACTACAAAGACACACAAAACTGCTACAAAAAGACACAAAGAAAGTACAGAGAGACACTAAATGACCACAGAGACTCAAAACAACCACAAAGACACAGAAAAAAACACTACGAAGAAACATAAAATCACCACTGAGATACAAAACTACTACAATGAGACACAAGTGACTAGAAACACAAAACAACCACAAAGAAATACAAAACAACTACATAGGGGCACAAAACTGCTACACAAAGAGACACGCGATGACCACAAAGACACACAAAACTGCTTCAATGAGACACAAAATGACTAAAAATTCAAAACAACCACAAAGAGACACAAAATGACCACAAAAAAAAAAAATCACAAAATTACTACAGAGACAAAAAACAACTAAGAAGACATACAAATGACTATAAAAAGGCACAAAAAAGTAAACCCCAGAGACACAAAACAACTATTAAGAGACACAAAATGACTACACAGCAGAGTGATGCCTAATCACTACAAAAGGGACACAAAACAACAACAAAAACTAACCAGGCCTGTGAAATCTGTGTTTTGCATCTATGTGGGAGGGGTGGTGGGGCCCTCTGTGTGTCAGTGCCCAGGGGCCCATTATCTCATAATCCGCCCCTGGATAGTGCCATTTTTAAGAATATAACAGTTGACACTGCGACATGAACAACAGCATGACATAAAGATAAGGGCCAGTAAAGTTACTGAGTAAACCCAGAAACACATGTTAAATCCCCGGGGAACATGGTGGTGGAATATGATGGGGAGTTTCATGAGCTGGAGGGGGGCGGCGCTCAGTCCGTAACAACAACGTGACCTACATTCCTCTGACAATTATGAGCTGCCGTGATCATAAAGTGGAAAAGACAACGAGCAGACATGATCGACCGGTCCTTTCTGCTGGAAACTCCTCTCAGCTCGTGGGAACTTCATTACATAATGTTTCCAAACACGTGTGGGGATTTCTGGTGCAACATTAAAACTGATTATACATTTAATTTAACCGTGGAAGAAACTTTTAGGAAAGCGGTCTGTGAAAGTGAAACTTCCAAATTAAAACCAAGTGATTCAGGTGTTCAGACCAAATGAGTGTCTGTTGGAGTGGACGTGTGTCCTTACCTGCGATGTCCCACAGCTGTAACCTGACCAGAGTCTTGCTGTCCCAGTTGATGACTTTGAGCGCAAAGTCGACGCCGATCGTCGCCCTGTAGTGCTGCGAGAAAAGCTGGTGCACGTAGCGTTTGATGATGCTGGTCTTCCCGACGCCCAGCTCCCCGATGACCAGCACTTTGAACAGGTACTCCTTACACTCAGACACCGAGCCCCCGGCCATGCTGACACACTGACACTGACAACTTCTGTGAGGACTCAGCTACAGGCTGCTGCTGCTGCTGCTTCCTGGCTCATGTAGGCTTCCTGTGAGGAGCTGCTGTGCTGGAGGACTGGGCTGGTCAGTGACAGGGCTCAGGGCCAGATGAAACTGAAATTACATTTGTCTCCCCCCACTTTCTAATGCTCCTTCTCCTTCTCCTCCTCCTCCTGCTCCTCCTGCTGCTGCAGCCGCTCAGCAACCACCTGATAAGTCACAGGACCCGGAAATGTAAAAACCTTGAAGCATGCTGCAGCTTCCTTGTGCTGCTGCTGCTGCTGTCACTGTAACTGTCTCATGTTTACACGGTGATAATATTTATCACACTGTCAACACGACACTTTAGTTTCAATGCAATAAATGATCAGGTAATTTATTGTCCTCCATTTTGTCTTCACCAGCAAGAAGACAAACCATCAACCAAATGCTTTCTTCTTTTTCCCTTCTTTTTTTTTAAACAGAGATAAAAGGAAAAATAACTGAATTAATTCAATTGAATAGTTATTTATCTCGGACATGTTTTTTCTTATGAGAAAAAGTCCAATTAACTAGTTGGAAAACCCCCACAAACTACTGTTGCTCTCTCGGTGAATACACAAGTATTCTCTTTCCAAAGACACAACATGTCTCTTACTAAAATAAAAAGTCAATTTTAACATATGTGCACCGGAGGATTCAAGTCTCCACATCACACCTGTGTACATGGGCGCAGGCAGGTGGGTGCTAAGGGTGATGCCGCACCCTCTAATGACACGTCAGTACACAGCTATTGTACCATAACTAATGGGCTGTCTGAACATTTGTTTTAAGGATTATTGTTGGGACTTTTTATTGCTTTATTGGCACGGCAGCCTCAGAGTAACAGAGATAACATGCAGCAAAAGGCCACAGGTCAGATTCGCGCTCACGCCATTGCCGAGGAACAAGCCTAAGTGGGACGCACACTCTACCAGGTGAGCTAGAGATCACCCCAAACATGTTTTGAATCTTGAATAGCATATGATGAGGTGCTTGATGTAAATAAAAAGGATGTGCAGCTCAGTTAATTCCTCAAATCTGACATGTCCTCATCACGTCAGGTCAAAGTGTAAGGGTCGGGGTCAGCTAAACTTAGGGAGAGATTGGTGCTAGCGGGAGCTAATCAGTTTTTGAATACAGGAAAAACAGGCTGAGAAAGAGGGGGGAAAATGCTAGGATAGTTTTGGAGCAGCCATGAAAATTTGTTCCTGCGCACATGTATGTGTAAATTGAATTTCAGACTGGGATTGGCTCCAAAGTAGTTGTGATGTCACAAAATCCTGCACATAAGTACACTCTTACACTGAGTTTAAGATTAGCCCAAAAAGAACAGTCCCCCTTCAGCTGAGTGTGAAAAAAGAAAAGTAGTGTCAAACTCTGCACATACTATATTCTGCATCGTGACGCTCAACATCAAAATAACAATAAGCAAAACACATTTTTGAACAGAAGGGGACTTTAAATTTCATAAACTTTAAAAAACCTTTTAAAGATCCCTGATTGACCCCAACATTTAATTTGGAAACACTGATTTTAAGGTCCAGTGTGTAGGATTTAAGGGGATATATTGGCAGAACTAGAAAATAATGCAGCAAGTGTTTTCTTTAGTGTTTTAATCACCTGAAAATAAGAATACTGTATAACTTCAATGAAAAGTCAAATTCCAATAAAATACCCAGTCTCTTTTACTAGCCCGGTGTTGCTGCACATTTTGACAAATAAAGGCTTGTCTCAATTAGAGTTCTTCAGATGTATAAAAGCAGATTGTTGACTACCTCAAATAAAGCGTCCATTCCTTGACAGCCCTGTAAGTTATTCGTATTCCTTTAGTCTGTAAGGGTCCTCCGATCAAAAGAATCAAAGGGTTTTTCATAAAAACAATAATCCAATCCAAGTTGTGATTATTGTTTTAACAAGATAAAGTGGTGTTGCTCTCTCTTTCTGTGATGTGCTGTCTGTCTGAGCTACATCAAATGAATGATTCATAATCGATATATTATCTGAAGCCTAATTTTAAACAAGTAATATTCATACTTGTTCAAATAAACAGTTTGATTGTATTTCCAGATCTTTGCTAAGCAACAGTTTTGTGTGAAAGGAATTAAAGGCCTGTCCCAAATATAGGCCTGTTGATTTCAGCGATTTAAGCAAATAATAGTCCGGGCTACTAATTGAAGTTTTACAGTAGTTGTGTTTTCATTACTTTACAATGAGCCGTTTACATCTACATAGGGAGGGGTCCGCCGTATTGCACTACCATGTTTCTACAGTAGCTCAAAAAGGACAAACCACACACCATAGAGAGGACCATTCATGTTTTTGAGTCCGCCATCATAGGCAGAAGCCCCTCCCTGACCAGACCATCGAAAAACACTGATGTTTTTAACGATTTAAAGGGATAGTGCACCCAAAAATGAAAATTCAGCCATTATCTACTCACTCATATGCCGAGGGAGGCTCTGGTGAAGTTTTAGAGTCCTCACAACACTTACGGAGATCCGAGGGGGAAGTGGGTAGCAGCACAACTGCACACCTAATGGCTGACGGCGACCCAGATTAAAACGTCCAAGAACACATAATTGAAACCACAAAATATCTCCATACTGCTCGTCTGTAGTGATCCAAGTGTCCTGAAGCCCCGACATAAAAAGTTGTTTGGAAAAACGTCATTTGAGCTCTGTTTTTAGCCTCATTGTAGCGTGTAGCTCTAACTGCCTCTGTGTACACTGCGCTGACGTGTGTGCGCTTGCACGAGACCATGAGACATGGGCACCGCCTTCATGTGTGTTCACGTGCTTTCGCTGGTCTCATGAGGCTAAAAACAGAGTTCAAATGACATTTTTCCAAACAACTTTTTATGTCGGGGCTTCAGGACACTTGGATCACTACAGACGAGCAGTATGGAGATATTTGTGGTTTCAATTATGTGTTCTTGGACGTTTTAATCTGGGTCGACGTCAGCCATTAGATGTGCAGTTGTGCTGCTACCCACTTCCCCCTCGGATCTCCGTAAGTGTTGTGAGGACTCTAAAACTACACCAGAGCCTCCCTCGGCATATGGGTGAGTAGATAATGGCTGAATTTTCATTTTTGGGTGCATTGTCCCTTTAAATTACCGAGTCTGAAGAGACCTCTGTGGATAATTCAGAGGTAAAAACCTCCTGAACAATGTACACTGGAGGGACTCTAACTGAGTGAAGTTTGAGCTGGTTGCAATGTGCAAGCCTCTCCACTAGATGCTACTAAATCCCCCTAAATGCAACACACTGTTCCTTTAAACTAATATTGAGCTTGGCCAGTTGTAGGAGTTTTGCAGTCTGACCTAAATTCAACCCAGTTTTTTTTCAGGCTACTGTAGGCAGTGATCAGTCTTCTTAATATAAATAGTTTTTATTTTACAGCATTGTTCAGCTTGCCCAAAACATAAAGACCTATTTCACTCTAGATTCGACAGTGTTAAACAGGTGGCACCCTCGTATATTTTACATTGGTTAAAATCATTTAACAACTTACACTATAATAGACTAAAAACATTTGGAAATACAATACAATTGCACTATGCACTGTATAGTCTCGTACTTTGAAATAATTTGCATTCTTATAGATAAAAACTAAGAAACTTAACCTCAAGTAAACTACTTAAGTTCATAATGCAAGATTTAAGCAAAATCGAAACATGTATAATCTCATTACAAGAAGCAACTAATCATCGGTTACTTTTACAACTGAATATTTTCAAGAGGATACAGTCGACTCAAGTTTAAGCTTAAAAGTTACCCAAAAACCAAACACACTGCTCCTTGACAAGTATCTGAGGACGGTTTCAAAATGTATAAACTCGTGGTTTTTTTTTTTTCTTCGGTTGACATTCTAAATATAGAAACATTTATCAGTATTACAAACATACCACCTGTGTGAAAAACAAGAGATGGCTTAACAGTATTACAAACTTTGAGAACTTGTACAAGTACTGTGTTTTCATTACAATGACACAGCAAACTCAGAGAACATGAGAGATATCAACACGGCATGGAAAGCAAACGGAGTTCTGTTGTCACGTCCCATGCTCGTAAAAATACTCTGCTCTTGGGGCTATGATCGAGTGTAAACTGAATAAACAACATCGCCATCATCTACAATCACGCTAACCTGTATCAGCTACATTGTAAAAAAAAAAATCGAAAGCAAGGATGTAGGTTGATAACTTTGATTGGCACGTTATATCCATATATCATACAGCGCAAGTCTTCAGCAGAATCTCAGTTTAATCTCGCAACACATAAAAAGTAAAAGTCAACCAGCTTACTGCACGTTTCTTCTTAATTAATCTCTTTGTAATATTTAAATTGCGATGAGGTCGGATGAGAGAAAGCTGAGGTGAAATTAATTAATGACAAAAAAAAAAAAACAGCAAGTAGTTTTCCGATGCAGCTGCGACTGCTTCACAGACCTGTACATGTGCAGCGGAGAGGAGCAGAGCTAATCAAAACTGGCGTGAAGCACACCTCTGCGGCCCTCGGAGCCAGTTTGGTTGTATCTTACAGTGCACGTATATACACACAAAACTGTGTTCGTCTTGCCGTTTGTTTCCAGTAGACCATTTAATTGCACCGCCATTATGAGAACCACAGCTACATCCTTTATTATGATTCTCAGTGTTGCTTAATTCGTCACAATTTGGCATGAGAGCTGACTAGTTTTGGCACTCCTCCCGGTTTTTTACATTTTACAGACAGGCTTTGTGCACTGACAGCCCTTCAGAAATGCAAGCACTCATGGATGATTCCTGCTGTTTCTCTACTTATAATTCTGATTAAACCCTTACCTATAAAAGCAGAGTAATAAATACAAGCCAGCAAATGACAGAGCGAAAGTAAAGCTAAAAACTTGAAATGATAATAAAACAATGTTGTTGTACAGTGTGTATCTGTGTGTTTGTGTATGTGTGTGTCAGCGCCTTGTTTTGCTCTCACAGTGTCGAGGAGCTGTGTGCAAAGTCATGGAGGATGTTTGAGGTGTAGACTGAGCTCGGAGGGCTGGAGTCGCTGACAGACTCCCGCGAATACACAGAGTCTCTGAAGGGGGAGGGAGGCGACAGGGTGAGGGAATCCTCCAGAGTTGGCTTGTGTGGAGTTAGATCCTCGCCTTCCCCGTCCTCCCCCTCCCCCTCCTCCTTGGCATCATAAATGTAGCTGTGTAAGAGGTCCAGCGCCTCGTCCTCGGACCCCTCCTCTTCAAACGCTCCGGCTTGTGGGGCCAAAGGGAGCTGAGAGGGGGTCAAGCTCAAAGGCTCGTTGGCAGGGTTTGCCTCCTTGGCGGTGTGGTCATTCAGTGCGGGGACGTAGGAGCTGTGTGTGTCCACCACAGCCCCTTGCAAGCGCTCTGTGGTGCAGCCCCTCTTTTGGGAGGGCAAATAAGAAGCCGGCTTATCTAAATTCGACTCCAGCGCTTGCATCTGTCCGGAGCAAGTCGGAGTCCAGAGGGGGCGCTGCGAGTCGCCCTCGTCGTCCTCCTCCACCAGGTTGTACAGAGGCTTAGCACCGCGCGGTTCTTGTCGGAGATGGGGTTCTGTGCCAAGGTCGCAGGTGGAGGGCTCACAACTGTGGGGGTCGGGGGTGTTAGTTAGGGGCCTGATGACCGCCGTCTGATTCAAGCCGGCTTCCTGTTTCCTCACATGCACAGACAGTCTGTGCCACACATTCCCCCCCCTCGGAGGGTGTCTTGCACCTGATTCAGACCATGACACAGACTTGCCATTAGAACTATGAACGAAATAAAGACCCAAGTTACTATCACAGGAAACCGGGAGGTGGGTACAGAGAAACAACATCAACATAGCAGCAACGTAACACAACAGAGCAGCAGCATTTCAACATTTCTGACGCATGTTAAAATACTTCTTAACCACATGACTTTGACATTAACAGCTTTGCTTAAGGGGTTCAATGATGAGCTCTGAGGAGCGTCACATTTATCAACTGTGGCACTTCACAAACATAGTGAGTCATAATGTGCTGCAGACAGCATTATGATCTTCAGATCGCTTCAAACACTGAGCTTACGGAATTATGGAGCCACCCAGCTCATTTCCTGATGTCTAAACTAGTTGCTCATACACTTAAAATGGGGCGCATGCATTCAGAGTCAGTATCTCAGCTGGTGCCTGAACTGGCCTGAAGACGACACAGAGTTTAGTAGAGAATGAGCTAGGACTGGCTCTAATGTGATTAGTTGGAGAGGTGGGGGAGGGGAGGGGCGTTCATGCTGAGAAAAGTTAAATGTGAGGTTAATTCAGGATAAACCCAAAGCAGCAGGGTGGCAGAGCTCCTTCATGGAGGGCTGCAGTGTCAAAAATAAATTTGCCATTGCAAGCTCAGGAGTGACGGGATCACAGAGGCGAGTGATTCCTTTAATTCATCAGACACTTTAACCAGCCAGGTAGGCTCTGTGCTCCGATACAAAACGACTGAACGAACTCAAGCTGAGAGGCAACCAAATTATGAATGGTTACTTACGAAGTCTTTTCCTTTATGTCATTCAGTGGAATAGCTAAGATAGGATCAACAGAAGGTTTCCACACCATCCCTTACATCAATGCCACCTCCAAAAATATGGAGGCTAAACGAGGACATGCTGCAAGCGCCCGAAGCAATTTCATTAGGAGGAAGGTGCTGCAGCTTCAGAAACGATGCCAATTCAAAAACACACATAAAAATCCAGAACACATACAACGGAAATGTGCTGTAGAAAGACAAATAAATACATCAACAGCAAACAGCCTACGAAAAAGTCAAACCCCGCATACAAATGCAACAGAAAAACACTGAATAATCAGGCAACACAACAGTGGTTCTCCAGGCCTCTAGGGGGAGCAAGGGGGGGAGATGCTTGATTTTTGACCAAACAAAGAGAGTGCAGACAACAGATGCACATGACGGAGTGTGTTTGTTTTTAAAGTGGGGAAAAAAATGAGAGACATGTAAAGATAGATTTTTTTTTATTTTATTTTTTACATTTGGCTTGATTCATGGAGCTATTGTTTCACTTGGCCCCCCTGCCCTCAGAAGCCTGGAGAACTTCTGTGGTGTTGACTGGATATGCAGCAATTTTATTTTTAATTTAATTCAATTTTATTTTATTTTATTTTATTTTATTTTATTTTATTTTATTTTATTTAGTTTTATTTTCCTGTTTTATTCTTTTTCTTATCTTTTTTTTTATTTTCTTTTATTTTACTTTATTTTTTAGGGTCAGTATGACTTACAAAAATGCACATACAATGATAGGTATGACATATAAAAAAAAAAAAAAATCAGTGTCCCCACATCATGTTACGTACTTAGCGTAAAGTTACATATTTAATGTAAAGTTACAAGGGTTAAGTTTAGGAATGTCGTTAAATAGTTTGGTTAAAGAAAGTCATTTAGGTTGAATAAGGATAAGACGCATAGTTGAGCCCTGTAAATTTACGTAGGTAAGGTTTAGGAATGTAAAGTTACTTTTGCTCTTTGTACTACTTCCTTCTCCTGTCAGCGCATTGGTCACATGACTGCGGTCTTCTGGATTACATGGGTTATACAAGAATTACTTGTTCATGATTACGTTGGTTCAATATGAACTGTGAAGCATTACCTTTCTTAGGTATACGTACGAACAGTGCATGAGAACAGCCTGGTTTGTCTGTATTTGCAGCATGTTTGCTGTAAAAAAAAAAAAATTCGGCTTCCTGCAGCATGTTTTTTCATTTGCAGCACCTTTCCATTGTTATAAGTTCCGTTGTTTTTGGGTCGGCATAGTTTCTGATGCTGAGGCATGTTTCTCCTAATAGAAACACAAGTGCATTTGCTGTTGTTTGCCACCGTATCAACGTATGCAGAAAATTATGGATTTCAGCTTTAACAGTTTTGGGCAAACTGATTTTCTTGATGATAAATTTATGATCATCTGGCTGGTGAGTGTCTAAATTCCTCCTGGTTATATATATTAATAAAATATGTCTCAGTTGACAGTGCAGCTCTCCAGGGAAGGACTTCAATGACCACCATGCCAAAACATGTGCCAGCCTCGACACTTTGCAGACAGAACGCTGCTCAGTTTAGAGGGTTAGAAGATTAGAAAGGCTGCATAACAAGGGTGAGAGACAACACGTAACATATTGGGATCACTCTCATACTGCCCCACTCCTTACTTTAGACACCTGTCCATGTGTCACTGCTGTGGATCTCAAAAAAGTTATATGCAAGTCTTAAATCTGGTTTAGATGTGTGAAATCTATACTTTAAAAATCACTGACACATTAGCATGGCCTGTTAGCACTAAATCAATGGCAGCAAATTGCCCCCCCTGAGTTTTCCGTTCAGTTTATCTTAATTTCATTGATGATATGTCATGCCCCGCAGGGGGAGGGGGATGTGCCAAATAAATTAGTGTTCGCTGCTAACTGTTTCAATCAATGTACAGATTGGGGTACTGGGAAGTTAAAATTGGACCATTAACATCGAGCATAAACACTCAAATATTCTTGTGATATCATTAAGAAAGAAAAAGAGCATGTCAACATGTCAACAAAGAGCATGTTACTTTTGGTTATTTATTTAGAAAAATGCCAAAAAGATCATCTGTGGAGAACTCCCTGTGCTATTTGAGTGTTTAGGCATCTTATAATTTTGTCTCTTACCAAATAAAATCTAGAGATGAACAACGTGAAAGGTCACTCACTTGGCATTGCCAGACCCAGGCTTCTTCCGGCGGAACATATTGAGGAAGCTATTGCTCCCACATTGAGCCGACTTCCCATCTCCAACATGCATTCGCACCACATCAGACGTGGTGAAGGCGCTTCGGACGTTCCTCTCTGGTTTGGCAATGATAATGTACATCTTAGGAGTGAACATGCAGCCCAGTGCCACTGTCACACTCAGGCTGACGGAGAAGGACGTGGTTATGATCTTGTAGTTTGAGCCAAAATAGATGGGCACAAAGGCCAGCCAGATGATGCAGGTAGTGTACATTGTGAAGGCAATATATTTAGCCTCGTTAAAATTGGCCGGGACGTTTCTCGTCTTGAAGGCATAGTAGGTGCAGCTCAGAATTAGCAGGCCGTTGTAGCCCAGTGGCGCCACCATGCCTACGTTGCTAGTGTTACAGATGAGGTAGACCTCCCGTATGCTCGGGTAGGACTTAATGGGCTCAGGAGGCTCCAGTATGATGAGTGTGATCTCCAGAGTTAGCTGCACACTGATCAGCATAAAGGCGATGACCACCTGGGCCCAGGCGCTCATGAAACGGGGCTTCCTGGTGCAGATCTTCTTCTTGCTGCCCGCCAGGATGCGGGCGATGCGGTTAGTTTTGGTCACCAGGGCAGAGTAGCACATGGCAGACGAGAGGCCCACCAGGAGCCGCTGCAGGTAGCAGGAAGCCACTGTGGGACGGGCGATTAAGGTGAATGGACAGATGTAACCCATGAAGATGCCTGCCAAGATGATGTAACAGAGTTCTCTGCTCGAGGACTTAACCACAGGTGTGTCACGGTACTGGATGAACACAAAGGTGACGAAGGAGGTGATCAGGATGCCGACGCAGGAGAAAACCACGGCCACGATGGATTCAACATCCGCCCAGTCGAGATACTTCAGAGGGAGAGGCTGGCAGCCTGGAAGAGCAGAGGAGATGCCAGGTTAATATAATGTTGGTACTGACATGGACTGTATAATAAAGATGGATGAAATGACAACTCCTAAAATGTGAAGCCAAAACATCTAGATCACCCTCTGGTGACTGGCTGCAGTATAAGTGATGAACCCTGCCTCCTCCATGTTAGTGGATAGCGACTAGCCCTGTACTAAAGCCACTACTGGTTGCTAATTGGCTGAATTGTTTGGACATGTACTCAGAAAATTACTCCCAATCTTTACCAATGCAGAATATCATCATACATTTATTTTCTCATCAGCATCCATAATGTCGGTATGACTTCCAATAAGTTTCAAGAAAAACATCCAGTAAATACAGCCATATAAATCCTAATCCGAGCAATACAAAACGGTTTGCAACACCTGTGCATACTGGCATGAACTTTAATACCATGGCCTGACTCAGCCAGTGACATAAGCCACCTAGTGGCATGGCGGGATAATGGCTCCAAACAGATGGTATCTGCCATTTAAGGTAGTTGTTGTAAGTTCAGGTGTTCGTTTTTCTTAAAAGTTTGGTTTCAATTAGGTATTTGATGCTATTAAAAGTTATCTGATTGACAGCTGTGTGAGCCAGCTGGTGCACCGGCGCTACTTGCGCTTGGTAGGGTGGGTGCATAGGCGGGAATTTGCTAAACCTTTTTACACAGAGATCATGCCGCTACAAAGTCCCTTCTTTCTGCTTCCTTTGCATTTTTGCACAAAATCAGACTACGGTAGCATCATTCCGCTACAGTGTATGATTAAAGACAGCATTCTGGCATCGTGCAGCCAAAAGAGGCATGACAGATGTGACATGTAACAACAGCGTCGGCCTCTGGTGTGACAAAAACAACAATAACTGTCCGTAGTGCTTTCTAAACAACAACAATGCCATAGCACAGCAATAACAATCATCTGAGCTCTGTTCCAGCATACAGATAACCAAGGTTGTGCAATTGTGCTTTCATCCAATTAGAAACATTGCAAAAGTAAAACATTTTTTATCTGAAGCGGACCTTGAAAAAGTCATTCATGCTTTTATCTCATCATGTCTAGATTACTGTAATTCTTTGTATTCAAGGCTCAGCCAAAAAGCCATTTCCCATCTCCAGCTTGTTCAAAACTTGGCTGTATAGAATTGATTTTAAACTTTTACTAATTACTTTTAAAACCCTTCATGGCCTTGCTCCAACATACATTACAGATTTACTTAAGCCCTACGAGCCTAGCCGCTGCCTGCACTCTTAAGGTGGGATCCTCCTACCTGCTTCTACTGCCCGCCTCATTACAAAAGGAAACTCAGTGCGTTCACTTAAAACACTCCTCAAAACATACTTTTACAGGTAGTTTTTTCTTACAGTAAATCTGTTGTGTGTCTAGTTTCTTTCCTCCTTTTATCAATTTTGTTGTTTATTTGTTTTTATTACACACTCTGATTTATCTGGTCTTAGCCTCTGTTATTGTTATTTACCGTCCCTGTTATATGGCAGCTGATTTCGTCCTCTGCTTGTTTTCAAAATTTGACATTTACGGCTGCTGATGTTCTTCTTTGAGTTAGCCGCTAACAGCTACTATTTTAATCTCCCGCTATGGGACACGCACATAACATGGCATCACCTGCGTATGGTCTCGTTCTTCTGTATGTCCTGCTTATATAGACAATGGCTGCTGTTACTACATGCCGTGGCCGATTATAGAAGAGACCACACTGTGCCCCCATTTTGCGATCGTACCTTATATATAGAACGGGAGGTGGCATAACGGCGCGATATTTTTGCCTTGAACAGGCAGTGTAAAAGGAGCTTCTGTCTGCAAATGATGTCATCAGGACAAGATGCGGGGTATTTTGGCATCATTTTTGCACAGTGGGAGTAAGTGTAGAATCGCTATCCATCTTTATATACAGTTTATGTCACCGTGGTAGTTTTTTTGTGAATGAAAGGCACATTTAAACAGAGACAAACCAATGAGCAGAAAGTGGAGAAGACAGCAACACAGATTTGGACACACAAGGGAAGTCAGGTGTGTAGCAGAGATCAGAGTTCTCCAAGATGGCCTAAAACTGCTCAGAAACTAATTTGCATGTGTCAAGGCGCCAGGTCTGTCTCTCATTTTTATACTGCCAAATATGTATGTGCAGACACGTGGGTATGTGTGTCAACTCTGTCATGCTGCACTAGTTGCCATCCAACACCCAAAGGAAGTTTATGGAGCTTAATGGGAGAAAACTGACATCCCTAGACTTCCCCAGCTTAACACTCCATAAATTACATGCTCTTGCTAATAGCATTACAGTCACTGCCATCACAGGCAAGACCATGCACAGAGAAGCCCACTCCTGGTCTGCATTGCTAACTCCCAGTGTGTCAAATCATGATCTGAAATTTTAAAATAACTAGTCGCCTCAGGAAGCTTGGATAAAAATGTGAAAGGCACTAATGTGGGTATGAAGGTGTAAAGCAGTTGTTCCACTGAGGTATTATTCAAAAGCACTCCTGCAAAAGCACACAGAGGCACTCTTGAGGAGAAAGTGTCTGAAGCACACTGCGGTGAACTGTTGCTGTTTTCTTTTGACCACCCACGACCACCCGGCTTAGTTTGCCGAGGCATCCGCCACGCTGCGTGCAAACGGACAAGAGTGGCAAAGATGAAATGCTCTTATCTGTATCTGTTCTTACACAATCCTCAAAAATCCCTCATTCCTCTAAAACCTCTGCTGTCATATCTAAGCTGGGAAGACCTTTGAATAATTCAGAAACAAAGCTCACTCACTCACTGTGCTGTAAATGGTCTGTGGGCAAACTCACATTGGCTTCAGAGAGAAGCCAGCACTGTAATGAAATTACATGACAAAATAAAGGTATTAAAAAACTCCTGCCCTAAATGAGAAAATAAGTGAACATATGGGCAGTACAACCTCACTCTGCGAAGAGGACGCCAACTCTATTAGTATATTCCAGATAGTGACATGTAATGAGAGTAAAGGGAGAATTTCTTCCTCGACAGAGTGCTGAAATGTATTCCCAAGCCTCTCATGGCAGTAATAGGATTTTACACCTGGGAACTGAGAGCTCCTCTCAACTCTATAAATCGCTGTCAAAACAACCACTGGGTCACAACAAGGCAAAGAGCAGGGAGGAGGGAAGGAGTAGTGTGGAGGTGGAGGGAGCAGAGAGAGCAGGGTCATAGGACCTGGATGATGAAAAGCGTCAGCGAAAGGAGGTGTCAGGGTGTGAAGTGCAAACGGGTTTAAGGGGGGAGGAGGACTTTTGAGAGCGCAAAATAGTTTGAGAGAAAGAATTTGTGCTACTTCAGTGAGATTGGCATTGTAAGATATTAATGACCTGAATAGGCCTGTCACCATAAGTACCTTTGTGGGATGATATATTGTTCCAGAGATAATTGCGATAAACGATATTATTGTCATGTTGAGACCATTTTATGTCACTAATATAATGACAATATAACAGCATAATAATGCAAGTACACCCTTTCAAAGAGCAATTAACTTTTGGAGGAGTAGCCCAAGAATACTCCGTTTCCGACTTGATTGATCAGTCACTCCAGGAATTTGTGACTTTGCAATAGCAACAATTAACGCAAATTCAACCAATCTCTGTGAATTCTGTGCAACTGTGCAATTTTGTCCAATCTCCGCAACTTTTCCGCAATTTTGACCAGCTTCCCTTGAGATCCATCAATCATAGCAGTCCCCCCCACGCAAATGTAATGAACGTACGTTGCCGAGTTCACTTGGTTTATGGTATGAAGATATAGACGTGTGATTCTAATGTCTCACATTTACCAACAACAATCAACCCTAAAGATCGTGCAAAACAATTCCCTGATGTTCTTCACAAAACCCGAGGTAATCTGTTCTGCACCACGTGCAATATTGTGGTGGAACACAAATGAAAAGCATCGATTGACAGACACTTTTCTACGGTGAAATATATTCAGAAAATGGCTGAAACTAGACCAGACTACCACAGAAAAGACAAATCACTGTGACAGATACTGTTGCATCCAGATCTGTTGCAAGCGCCGAAAGAATGAAGGTAAGTCGAATTAAATATGCATGGTGGGAAGTAACATGTTTACTTGCTTGTTAGCGTGACAAGCCGTGTGCATGTGTGTGAATACATGTGTGCCAGGATGGGAAATAAACTTTTTTATATTTGAACATCTACCAGCTACTGACAAATATGTTAAAATTCGATTCATTCACGATTCATTCAATAGGAAATTATTATTTTGTGTCTATACTAATATAAATATACCAGAAACTTCATTTTAAACCAGCATTTGGCTGGTGCTAATTTCCCACCTTGGTGTGTGTGCTTGTGCAAATGTGTGTGAGACCTAAGACCGGAGTTCAGTTTTATTTCGCCGGAACAAGTTACCTTTGTTTTTTAATGAATTATAAAAACAGAACAAAAACGAATCAAAATAAAGCAACTTTTTTTGCAATTTTCACTGTAACGCACATTTTTATCGCAACAAATATGCTTAATAGTGCAACTTTCATCGCAAAATCAGGCATTCTACGTTGCAACAATCTAAAAAAAAAACACGAAATCTCGGAGGAATACAAAATCTAGCCATCAAGAACAAAACCAAAGGATGCCTCTTGGAAGCCAACAGTCAGCCATTGGTCAACGTCGGGCTGTTGGTGAGCGTATGTCGCCCTAGTTTTGGCAGTGTGTCCTGCACCCTTGGTAAGAGACCATCAGTGAATGAAATCACTCGGATTGGCAGTTGGCCTCATTGCATGACAAGAAAAATGGAAGTGAGGAAAGTAAACAAACAGCAGAAGTCAAGAGGGAGTGAGATCACAACAAACTTGTTCTATGAGTTAAGATTATATTTTATTATGTTTATGTTTAGTTGACCTTTATCATCACTAGTTCTTTCATGTCAGTATAGTGTGTCTCTTAGAAGACAAGCTTAGCGAAGCTTCAGGGACACAGCAGCTACCTGCATAATCCAGCTGGCGTGCTGCACTCAGCTCGCAGGGACGGATGGCTTGGGAGACGGGCAGTTTGATGCTGGGTTTATAGAGTGGAGGATGAAATTATTGGAGGGTAAAACTACAAAGAGCGGACTTTTGGGCTTGTTGCCAGAGGTTGGAAAGCTAACAGGACTGTGCCTCTGTCCCTCTTAAAGTGCAGCTGCAAGGTACAGTAAGATAAGTGTTGCTTTATTTTTATTCAAACTCAAAAGTAAGTGGGCTGGAAAGGAAAAAAAAGGGAGAATCGCTGCACCCGAGTCTTTTAATGATCGGGAAACCCTGCTGTTTATTCTGGCGTTGTGTTGACTGAAATGTCATTAACATTCTTATCTCAACAGACACAACGGGCAGTATTGAGGACATCAGACACAATCAGGGTCATGTCCAATATGTACAATAAGTCAATGAGGTGATTATGGTGACAGACCTGATAAAGGAGCAGACGAAAAGTAAGTTAGCTGAATACTAATGCATGAAGTGGGTGACATAATGAGTGAGGGTTGGTTTAGGGACAGGAAACAGGAATTATTAATGGACACTGTTCATAAAATCAAAATGATGGCTCAGAGTGTCAGGTCTTACCTGCCAAGTCATCATCAGGCCACCATCCCAGCTCACACGCCTTGCAGGTAAACTCATCCTGGACGATCTCATTGTCCTTACATGTGGTGCAGATCCAACAGCAGCTCACCTCGCCCTTCCTAATCACCTGCACGCAGAGAGGCCAGACATCAACAATGAGGGGGTCACAGACATCTGAGTAACCAGTCACAATACAGATCAAACCGTGACAAGAAGCACATCAAACCCAAAGCTACCGAAATACACAATCAGCATCAAGGGGATATCAAAGACGAGGATATGTTGTTGCACTTTTTTTTTTTCTTGAGCCCCAGACATACTGTTTATAAAACAAGGCCAGCTGCTTTTAAATTCTGCTCCCAGAGAAGCTGTTACCAGCACTGTGATATGTAAAGCAGGGTGATAAGTGGGGCAGGAAACAAAGCAGATAGAAGGGGAAGCGTGAGCAGCCAGGAGAGAGGATGCACCCTCCCTCAGGGCGACTTAGTGTATAGCTCCACTGAAAACAATCGGCTCAAGATCAAGCAAATCAGGGCATTTCTTCAAACTGGGCTCAATACCAGATTTTATTATTTGCTATTCCAAACTGGCTTTCTCCTCAGCTAGATGGGGTGAGAGGCATTGGAAATCATTTGTGAAAGGGAAACGTTAGTATTTTTCAACCTGAAGCCTATTTTCCTGCGTTTTTGTGTTTAAATGACTAATGGAGACAATAACTGTGCACTGTAGGTTCATTTAAAGTGCTTGTTTTTGCCACTGACAGGTTCAGATTGTTATTAGAAGTGTCTGACAACATTATGGAAAGGAAATTAACACGTCCTCATGCACATCCAAAACTTCAGTGCAGAGCCTAACTGCTAAACAGAAATTTAAAAAAAAATTAAATATTATGGAAATGACCCTGCAGAGAAATTAAACATCTTTCCTCACCTTTTACTAGTTGGTTTGCTACTGTGACCAAGTCTCGTTCAGGAGAAGTGTTGTTCTGAAATCTCGTGAGAGGTGACTTGTTATTTATCTGATTTCGACAATGTGAAAAAGTCTGAGATTTCAGAACAAGACTTTTTTGGAGTGAGACATGGTTACACAGACTAACAGACTGAATCGATGTAAGGTAAGGAAAAACGTTTCATTTCTCTGTAAGGGTCTCTCCATTATATAGTCAGACACTTCCAATAACAATCTGAGCCTGTCAGTGGTGAAAACAAGCACTTTTAACAGATGTATATTGATGGTGCACAATTGGCTGAAGGGATTACTGCAGATTACCAGCTCATTCTCACTCCCAACTCATTGATGACCTCTGCTTTGTCAGTGATCTCTGCTTCAGAGACCTACTAACAGAGGCACCTTTCACAGCAGCATGATACACATTGGGTGGGTGCTTTCAGACCTAGAGTTGTCTTGCTTTGGTCTGAATCAGGGACTAATTGTGTTACAAAGTCGCATAATTGCAAGAGTTGGTTTGCGTTCTCACGGCAGCATTTACAAGCGGACCAGATCAAATGCCATGTGTGAGAGAGCTGCTCTTGACTGGTCAGAATTTCCATGCGGGAAAAATCCAGGAAGTAAACAAAACGTTGAAGAAGAGTACACTTGCAAGATAAATGTGACTCTTTCTAATGTCACAATGGAGGGACAACTACGCAGGTTGATTTTAGCGCTGCTCATCGTGGACTATATTGCTGTATGTTTAACCCAAACAATGTGTCATGTGACTGCAGTTGGTTCGGATCGAGGTCGGAACACGTTGTCGACACAAATAAACCACTCCAGTTCATTTGTAACCGGACTGAGACCACCTCTTCAAGAAGGTCTTAGTCCGGTTATGTTGGTGCGCACCTAAGTGCGATTGCTGTGTTCACACCTGCCCAAAAGAACCGCATTTAGGGGGCAAACGAATGTAAGTTCGATTGAGCGGAACCAAACATGCACTGGTCGACGGCAGTTTCTAATGCTGCTGGCAACCACTATAATATAAAAAGCAAGGAAGACTGTATGAGCGGCAAGAGGGGGGATAGATGAACTCCAGGCTTTCACCTGGGAGCCTCATGTGAATTTTAAGCCAATCCATGATGAAATCAAACTCAAAATGAGAAACTGTACATTTCCTGTAAAAATGGATGTATGGATGCATGTAACAAGCATAAATTGACACACCTACTGTGAACATCCAAAGCAGACTTAGTAGGCTACCTAGTGGGTCATATTTTGACGTGTATGTCCACTGACAATGCAGCGATATTTGACAAATTGGGATTATGGGCTGCAGCAGTCTCTCTCAATACTAGACCAACTCCAAAAATTGTTTCTCCATTATTCACTTAAAAATGAGAAACATGGGAAAAAGAGTCCAGGTTGAAAAATACACAAGTTTCTCCTTAATCATGTGCAAAAGTAAACCTTATGTGTGTGATCATTTAGACTGATAAGACTTGAAACCTTAGTAATTGTGAAAAGCACAAGAATTTTGCTTTTTTTTTTCAATCAAAACCTTTTTCAGTCATGTTTACTTAGGCTGAGAAAACATATGCTTGTAAGTTCTTTTCTCCTTCAAGAGGCATCTTACATAATCATTAATTGATGAAGCAGGAAGCCAAAATGTAGGACAGAGAAACATCCCCAAAGTTTGCTTGCCAGCTGAGGATGGGTTGGACGTTTACCAAAAAGAACAAATGGTAAGCATCCAGATTCATAGCAAGATTGGTGCAACACGTCCAAGCAGTGACACAGTTACCAGTTAAAAAAAAGTATCTGAGAGCACAGAGGAAACACCATCTCTGTCCTACTGTCCTAATAGACTGCACTCTGTGTGCTCATTTTAAGCGATGTGGACCTGCGGATGGCCATGTTGGTTGGTCAGTTAGTCTCCCACTTGGGTCAAAACAGAAATATCTGAACATGAAAACTTTTGGATGGATTGCCTCCAAATTTTGCACACACATTTATGGTTCTCACATGATGTGCCCTAATGACCCTTCTGGTTCAGAGTGACATGAATCAAAAACTAGTGGATTGATTGCCATGAAATTTTGTGCAGATATTAATTTCCCTCTCTGTATTGTGATAACTTTGGTGCTTTTCATAAAAGACAAGTTTGACATTTTGAAAAATACACCCATTTGCTTCCTTGCCAACAGTTAGATGAGAAGACTGATATCACTGAAGCCAACACCAGCAGCCAGATGACTAAGCTCAGTTTAAAAATTGAAAACTGGAAACAACTGGAAACTGGAAACAACTTGCCTGGATATGTCCAAAGGTAACAAAATTAGCCTGTCAGCACTTCTTCAAGTAAATTAACACTTTGTTAAGGCCCTGACACACCAAGCCAACAGTTCGCTGTCGGTCAATGATGGCGTGTTAGTGGGCATCTGAGGCCCTCGTCGCTGTGGTGTGTCTCGGACGGCCCTCATCTTTTTTTTTTAACCGCCATTGGCAACTGCGGAGTGCGTCGGTGGATGAAATCATTCTGATTGGCTGTTAAGCTTGGTGCACAAGAAGAGAAGCGGAATTGAGGAAAGTAAACAAAAAGCAAAAATGAGCTCAGATTATTTTTCTTTGGCAGAAACATTTCCTGGTAGTTTGCGTTATTCTTCATTGGCACATGGTAAATATGCTCTGTTCTTTTAACTTTGGATTGTGTTGTTAAGGTGCTAACTGGCTAACTAGCGTAAAGACGGTCTTCTGGTTTCCCTTTTTTGCATGTTGATTGCAAATGTTTGCCGTCTGCTGGTGTGGAGAGTTGTCTCCTGTCACGCAAGCGCAGAACGTACATGCTGCTTGGCTGTCAGTTGCAGTCTCTGCGGTGTGTTCATGTGCATTTTTTGGCCAAGACACAGGCGACGTCAGGCAATGCAGCAAGGGGCTTTCATCTCCGCTAGTTCTCTGAAGTTGGTTTGGTGTTTCTGGGACTTAACACTGGGCTTGAAGCGATGCTCAGAGCAGTAATATTTCAGAAGCTAAACTTTTAGTTCTGTTCCTCTGTGAAGTTTTTAAATTCAGTTTTAGTTTTGCCACTTAAGTGTCTCATGACATTTGCTGTAGTGACGTTATAGCTCTTTCTGCATGACTCTCAGGAGAAAACCGCTCACTTCTTTAATTTGCCAAATCCACCATGTTAACAACAGTGCACCAGGTGCAGGCACACCTGGCTGTTAGAGGGAACAACACTCTGGTTGAATTCATGTTATGCCCAAAACACACCCACATTAATAAAGGATATGAATCACAACTCCTTTGCCCCTTATTTCTTACTTAATGCTCACATAACTCATTGTTTAACTGGCACAGGTATTTGGACACACCCTAAACGCACTTGTGCCATGCAGTTTAGACAATGTGCTATTGTTGATTTGAACAGGGCCCTTTATATCTTGTGTTTAATCCGTAGCAAAAACAAAGTTCCCTGCCAAGAGAGAGTGCAGCACATAACAGTAACACTCCATAAAATGCAGACTTGTTGCTTTTATATCTCAGTTGTTTTAGGCACATTGCCTGGTAAACATCAGCTTTTTAGCATTTTCATTGTGAGCATGTTAGCATGCTGATGTTAGCATTCAGCTCAAAGCACCACTCTACAATGGTACAGCTTTAGTGAGATGCTAGTGCTGCTACAGGCTCTCTGTCTTGTTAGGAGACTTTTTACTCTGAGATAACTTGGAAAGCACTTTCCTCAAGTATCCCCTCTTGTGCTGGCATTCTTGGAGCTGATAAAGACCGAGTACTTTGTGAAACTCATTGTGTTTGTCTGTCTGGCCAAACTCATCTCCTTGTTGCAATGAAAATGAGCTATTTAGAGCAGAATCAATGTGAAATTAGCTTTGCCGGTATTTCCCATTATACACTGGCACAGTGTTGAATTAACACTTGTAGATAGTTTTGGAGCTCCAGAGTCACACAGCAAACTCTCCACTGTTAACGACTATTGATTTTTCAGACGTCAGGTTTTTCAGACTAAATGAACACTGGTGGAGTTTATTTAACTGGAGGATCTGAATCTCTACCTTGATCTGTCCTTTGGAGCAGGGCTCGCTGCAGACCGAGCGGACCATGTCGCTGCTGTTCAACCATAGCTTGTAGTCATCGATGTTTAAGATGCCCTCGTGCCAGGAGCCCACGTTTATGTAATCATAGCGGCCGTCACCCTCAACCTGTAGATTCATGATGTCATACCTGGAAGGACAGAGGGAGGAGGACAGAGTAGAATGAAAGAGAGACGCAGATCACAGAGTGAGAGTGAGGAGGGGGGGAGATGTGGAGGGAGGAGAGAGTGACAGGTAATTTAATGATAACGATTCAGCAGCTTAGCAAACCTTTTATCCAAAGTCACTTAAACAGCTTACAACCCTGTTAGTGTAACATCAAGAGCTCATGCCAGTGCACACTGTGGCCTCATCTTTATATTGAACCAGGATGTGCTTCACCTGACCTCTAGTTGACGGTGGAATGACACGGCTGCGTTTTCTGACTGTCATATGCTGTCTGTCGGACTCAAGAGAGATGAAAGTGGCTGCCACAGCGGACAATCCACTGAATCTGTTCCAGTCCAAACTAATTACATCCCTCTGAGCTCAAGATCGGTGCACACTTGTGTGCATGTACACGCGTGCTAATGAGTAGGAGAGTGCTAGACGGGAGAAATTCACAGCTTACAACCGCGTTGATGGTATGAAATCTCTGTTTCCATTTTCCTGCCTTTTTCTATATTCTTACCGCCACCTCCTCATCCTCTCACCTTCCTGGGGTGTCTCCATTTTCATCAAAATAAATCTCCTCTCCTGAGACTCCTCTGAAGGACGTCTTCAGCAGGTAGTCCAGCAGCTTACTGCCGTCGATTGGGTCCATGGCCTTGCAGAGCCCCGGCTGCCCCGGGCACAGCTCCTGGTGCATATCATGGAGGCCATGAGCCATGGCATAGATGGCATTGATGACAAAGCCCATTTTACTATCCTGCATATAGTTTTCATGCAGACTCTCATTTCCTGTTAGAGGGGAAAAGAAGAGTGCATCAAAAGGATGGAAGAATATTTGAAATGTTTACAATTGAAGAAAACTTTCTTGTCTGTCTGGTGCTGTGTTCAAACTGCAGGTACACTGCAGGAACATTGGGTTTCCCAGAATGCAAAACTAAATTAGAACCAGACATGGAGAATATAATGAAAAACAGAACCTTGTTTTGCAGCAGAATATATCGGCATACAGGGAGATCACAACATGATGTCTAAAAACTCAATAGAAAACAGATGTGGAGAAAAACCATTGTCTGGGAAAATACCGACTGTGAATGCCAAGTTGCAGAGGGGGGACCAAGTCATTGTTTTCCCAGTAAGTCACAAGTAAGTCTCAGGTCTTTGCAGTCTGAGATCCAAGTCCTAAACTAGTCCTAGACAAGTCATAGTGTCTTCTTCACTGAAGGTAACAACAGACTTATACTACAGTATAATGGTCTGAAATGGTCTGTTGACATATGGTATAAACTAAAAAGAAAAAGAACTTATGTCTCATAAACAACAGCTACAGTGTGAAACTTTATGTGAGGTATCATCTAAACAAAAGACAGATCCCTGTGCGCGCAGCTGCACTCAGGAACGTTACCATTAGCCTTAGAGACTGGAAGGTTTAACACCTCCCAAGAGCAGGACTGAATTTGTTTGTTGTGTAATTAAGGTTGAGAATTGAGAATGAGGTTAATTTACTTTTCAGTAAAATGACCTCCAGCTACATTGGTTTCCTTTAGTTGGATTATTATGAAAAAAATTGAAATTGAAAAAATTTCTTTGCCAGGTCTGGGACAGAAGGCAGAGTATTCTGTTTCTGGACTGAGCAGTAAAATAACATGTACTTTGGATTGTTACTGTGCTGTCACTGTAATGGTATCTTGTAAATTCATGAGGGTTGGGCACATGTGAGTGTGCATGACACAAAATAAAAAATCAATCAATCAGGCACTGAAATATATATTTAATACATTTTAATAACAAAAATATGATTTTTTACTTTTTACATTTTGAATGTATTTGTTAAAACATGTACTAAACAAGTGTGAGTGCACTTAATCATAAAAAAAATGTCTCCCCTTCTGTTCCTGAGATATGACGTTATGTAATGACCGGAAAAGTAGAGAGTGGAGAGAGGTGTGGGCTGGAATCAAGCCCGCGGTTGCTGCGGCAAAGACATTGCCTTTGTATATAGGGTCTCCGCTCTAACCACTGAGCTACTGGGTACCCACAGAACATTATCATGTCACAGTTAAGTTGACCTTTGACCCTAAAATGAAGGTTTAAGGTCCACACAGTTTAATACATTCAGCGTCATAGTTTTGTTTGGCCATGTCATTGAGCTAGTTCGCTGTCTCTGTTAGGTAGCTTTTCTTCACTCAATCTAAAGCAGCAGACGGCACTTCAAAATTAAAGCTCTGTGCCAGAAATTCACTGTACTTAAAAATAAAGTGCATTCTCTACAAACTCCACTCAGAATGGACCTGTGACCCACTTTTGGACCACAACCCACCAGTTGGGAACCACTGCTCTGAAGGCACTGTCCCACAGTCAAACCTCAATGTTTTGGAGGATGAATAAAGAAAGTAGAAAATGTTACATTTTTTTGCATCCTTGTAGGAAGATATTTCTTCCTGAGTTTACGACTGAATCTACATTCCCCTTTGCCCCCTTAGAAAATGCATTTAAAATAGGGATATTCATTGTCTACATCATACAGATCAACATGCACATACAGTCGAGAGTGACCTATTCAATACAGCTGCATCTTTCAGGTGTGTCAGCCTCTTTGGTGAACAGTGTGTGCTGGGTGAGTGTTTCAAAGTGTAAGGTTATTTCCTTGCTATATCTCACAGAGTATAAACAAGCCCAGTGCTCCACATCAGAGTTTGGCTGATGCAATCCTCGCTCTGGCCAAGAGCCCGAGAAGGCCAGCATAATGACATCTCTCTATTTTTACTAAACTGCACTTTTAATGCATTACACAGAGTGTTGTGTTAAAGGAAGCATCAGTCAAACTCTTCCTGTCTTTGAGGAGTCAAACACTTACAGAGTGCAGGTGCCATTCTGATCAAATCATCACCATAACAGTGGCTGGAAAAATGCACTTACCACCTTGAAGGTCTTTGGAATAAAAGAGGAACATGAAAGTGTGATAGAGAGAGAGTAGAGAAACAGCTATGACTGCAGTGCTCTGAGGTAGGAACAGTCATCACGAACCACTAATTGTTTTATTTATCAGTTGATTAAAAGCATGCTGAGCAATTTCATTTAATGTCATTTTGGGTGCATTGTTCATTGTATTACTTTTTTTTCTCTTTTGATTGGATTTGTTGTGAGCAAATTTGAATTGTGATTTAAATGCTAATAACAAGCCGAGAACACAATTTACCATGATCACCTTTTGGGAGCAAAGGGAGAGAATATTGGGGGAGGAAAACAGAGGAGAAAATACACAGGTTTTGTTATTATTCATGAGTTTTGCACTCTGGTCAAATTTAACCCTCTACTTTCACTGACAGCAATTTGCTCCTATGAGTAAAAAACAAGAATATAGATGCCTCTGTTGTCACTCACCGGAGCAGACTTTCTTGTAGTTCTTGTTCTCCTGTGGGTGGCCCACAAGGCGGCACTGGAAACGGTACTGCCAGAACTCCGAGAACCAGGGGTTCCTGGTGTTGGTGTCCAGACGCAGCTTCAGGTAGTAATCATCAAACGTTTTAACCACCTCTGATTGCAGCTTCATGGTGATACCTCCCTCTGCTTCCTGCTCATAGCCCTCCACAACCTCGTAACGGTCTGCCCATCCGTCACTGCAGGAGCAAGAGAGAAAGAAGAGGCTGTGACATAACGATCACAGGGGCAGCAGTGACTTTTTATGAAAGGAAAGAGTAAGAATAAACGTTGTCATAATCTTTGATAGTGATTATAATCTGTACTTGTTACTGTCTTTTAAATTGGATTGTTGTAATTATAGTTTACACTTATCTGCTGATTCGGAGTGACTAGCCCACTATTCACAAGAGCGTCATCGCTGACTACAGTAATTTCATTTCACACAATGTAAACACTAACGCGCCTTCACTTTGACAGATAGATTCTCTACAACATTCTTGCTTTTCTGTCTCTTCTTTGTGGGAAAGGGCAGCAGAGGTGTTCAGTACGTGTACAACACCAAATGTTCAAACTGAACTGACTGTACTGAACAACCACTCTCACTGACTAAATGGTAAATGGACTGTATAGTGCTTTTCTAGTCTTCCAACCACTCAAAGCACTTTTTACGCTACACAGTGACACACTAGTGGCTGAGGCTACTATACATGGTGCCACCTGCTACCTAGTAACCATTCACATGCACTCACACACTGATGGAACAGCCGTTGGAGGCAATTTGGGGTTCAGTATCTTGCCCAGCATGCAAAAGCATGACCAAAAGCATCTTTGTCAGTCCAGCCGTTAATTCCTTGTTAAAACGATAGTGATGTGATAACTCTATTACACCTGTAGTCATACTTGCATTCTAATTTTCTAGCAGAACATATTTACCTGCTTTAATGGTAAAAAAAAAACCCACTTTATTTTCCTCATACTGGCTAAGCTGGAACACCTGTATTGACCCTCTGTCTGAGATGCTCACATTTAGCAACTGTCTCTTTAAGCTCGTAATGTAAATGCCTGCATGTCGTGCATTGGTTGCAGATGACTGTATAAAGAAATCAGTCATGAGCTGACATTTCGTCTCAGAAGTAGGAAAAAAACCCATTGGAAACAGTATTCAGAATGGTCTGGTGCCTGAGGTTTTTGCTCGCAATCTGAACATCCATCCTTGTGATATTAGCCGACTGGTCCAGTGTCTGGTAGAAACACGCCTGTTAGGAATGAGCTGATTGATTGGCCAGTGGCATTGCTGCTTCTTGAGAATCACTTTTACAAACACTTTCACAGCACACACTGCTCTTCCTTGGGTAACGAGCAATACATCTGAGCCCCAAACAACTATAGATGTATTATGATGATGAAAAATACTGAATTATTATGTTGTTATACTAACGTATTGTATCCAGAAATAACTTACAAAAGGCCCTGAAAAACTCTAACTAATAATGACCAATCAAGAGCAGCTTTCTCACACAAGGCATTTGATCTGGTCCGCTTGTAAATGCTGCCGTGAGAACATGAACCAACTCTAGGCAATTATGCAGCTTTGTATCAAAATTAGGCCCTGATTCAGACCAAAGCGATAGGTCTGAAAGCAGCCTAAGAAAAGGCATAATGGCTCTGAACTGGACTGAATTGAACTTAACAGCTTGTGTTAGTATTTGACTGGACTTGAACGTGAACTGCTATAGGAACAGTGATGCATTCACTGATCGATGCACCGATTGTGCATTTGAGGGGGACGTGATTGATAAGCTTAGTAAAAACATTGGCAGTGGCTACAGATGTTTTTACTGTTCTGAATGATTTTAACTAGTCAATAAATTTATAAAGTCCACATCTAAAGGAGCAGCTGCAATGCAGAGGAAGTACAGCATGAAAAAGTCATTTGGACATGCAGAGCAGCAATCATAGGCGGCAGTAACAGAGTTAGAGGCAATACTGTTGGTTGAATCTCATGTTTGGTCTGTCTGTGCTCAGCAAACAACAGCAAACATATAGACAGAACATCATCAGCGCACAAACCCAAACTTTAGGTCATGTGTAGCTTTCATTAAAATAATGAGCTTCAAATACAAGTAGGTAGACTACAGCCTCTGCTCTTGTACAATGTTAAATTAGCGTGGCACCACTGGTTGGAGGCTTATCTCAAGTCTGTGCAGCAATCCTCAATTTAAGAGGATGGAAATCTCACCATTAGTGCCTCAACCGTAATTGTAGGCTTTACACAATCCCTTCAGCTCGCTTGTTTGTTTGCTTGTGTAACCCTCTGTGCGAGAATCTCTACCCCACCAAGCCAATTTGGACACACAGCTGGCCAGTGGTCTCTAGGAGAAATGGAAAACACCAGCGATGGGGACGCTGACAAACAAATTAGCAGGTAAACAGCCCCACTCTGAGCTCTGCTTTCCTCTAAATCTGAGCCCGTGTGGGGTTTCAGGCTGTATTTTATACCGTGTCTCTCTATCTTTAATGTGGGCTCCAGGCTACTGGCTTGAAATACCTGTGCTATTGACAGCTAGACGCCAATTAGGTATGACTCACCATGGAACCAATTACCTCGCACACATGGGATGTTCTGGGTGATGGATAAGGACGTGTGTGTTCGTGTGTATGTGCAGGTCAAAGTCTCTGACCTTTATGTCTACAATTAGCGTCCGTCACGAAAAGGAGACTTTCAACCGAATGTGTGAGAGTGTGAGGAGCAAACTTAAAAACCAGTGTGAATGAGCTCTAAAAAATTCTACTCAAGCTCAAAGACATATGGATTCCTACATATAGGCAGCAGGAGACAGCCAGTATGAATATCATCCTGAGAACAGAGCCCTGTCATCCAGAAGTTGTTTTAGTGTCTGACGCTGACCCTGACATCTGTCTCTCTGATCCTACACACTGGAAGGTGGAAATTTAATGGCTGGCATTGTCTCTATTTTTCTTACTGTCAGAAAACACTCATGACAATAGCAAAACCAACAATGTATTCCTCTGTCCCTCCGTGCTGTCTGACTTCCCTTAGCACAGAACCCACTGGTTCCTTCATTTCCAAAAACAGCTGGGCACTGTAGTTCTAAGCAAACATAACTAATCCAAGAGCAAATTGTGCATTTGTTGGGGTCTATTTTCAGCCGTGGATGAACACACATTTAATGAACTAATGAGCATCCACAGCACCAAAATGGTGTATGAGATATTGACTCAAAACAGTGCCCATGTTTATGGAAATGAAAGGACATGTCACCCAGGGCAACAGTTGCATCATTGGTCTGTTTTTAATACTTTCTGGACAACGATGTAGCTCCATGACACAGAGGAATAACCTATATCAGGATGTGGCTAAAGAGGCCGACTTGATTGTAGGATTAAGTCATCATTAGTTTGACACTACAATTGCAAAGCAATCAGCAGAAAAAATGTTGGCATTAGAAGTTTCTGTTAACCTTAGATACCTTACATTAGCATGTTATTGTATGGTTAGGGCTTTCCTTAATTACAGTTTGGGAAGTGAAGCTTCGTTAAGAAGTATTTGGGAATAAGCTTTGATTAATCACAAATACTAATCAATGAAGAGTTGTGATTTGCCAAGCGCTAGTTATAGGTGTGTGATATGCCAGATGACATTGGGTGAGAGGCGGGGTACACCCTGGACAGACTATCACAGGGCTGACACATAGAGACAGACAAACATTCACACTCACATTCACAGCTACGGCAAATTTAGAGTCACCAGTTAACCTGCATGTCTTTGGACTGTGGGAGGAAGCCGGAGCACCTGGAGTAAACCCACGCTGACACGGGGAGAACATGCAAATTCTGCACAACAGGGACTCCCCCACCGCAGGGTTCAACCCCCCACCTAGGGTTTGAACCAGGAACCCTCTTGCTGTGAGGCGACGTTTGGTATGAAACACAGCGGTTTGCGGAAACACACAATGCCAACATTTTCTAGTGATTGGGGTGACAACTGACACTTTAGCACCTGAAATATAACACAGCATTCCTCGTGTGCAATCCATGCTAATTCATATCTATTCATCTACCGATGTGCAGATTGGTGGAGCTCAGAGTAGTTGAATTCATGAAAATATTATTATTTTAATGAATGGTGTTAAGTAAGGTAGGGCTAGGATCCATTGAATTATACATGCGTACTCTTTGTCTGCAACAACTACTGTTAAAGACAAGAACAGTGTTGGGTAATGAGGTCCAGAACACAACATAACCTGTCTCATATTCTTTGGATACAGATATCTGTCTGTTGCGCATCCTAAAATGTTTGCATAAATTTTAAAAGAAGAATTCTTTTCACTTGGCTAATTGAATTTAGAGTCTGAAACATGTGATTTCCATTAGTCCTGGTCACATTTTTTTAATAAGCTGAGAGTGAATACTGTCTCTGTCCCTCCTGATCTCTGTCAGTACGTGTAGTACAGATAGCGACACACACCAGATTTGTGTGCATACGTCATCCATGTTTATCATAAATGTTCCTTACATGACAGGGTAACTACATTTAATATGCTCTATTCAATACAATTCAGTGTTTAACATATTTGTTCTAACAGAACGGTGAAAAACAGATTGGTTTTTAGATAAAGACAGAGAGAGAGAGAGAGAGAGAGAGAGAGAGAGAGAGAGAGAGAGAAATGCTGCTCAACACTCTACATGAATAATGCATGAGGCATTGAAGACATGCTTGACTGTTTCTCACAGTGGAGTTTGTGATAAAGTAAAATGACATTCCCTCTTTTCGCTCTCCTCTCTCAGGATCGCGCTGTCTGGCAGAACTCCAAACAGCTCATCAGAACTCTCGGGCCATCAGAGATACGCCTAATGGGACAAAATCTGATTTAATGTCACCTCAATGTTCCGCAGCTTCGCAGTGCATATTGGAAGGCCCATTATTACATAACCTGAGTCAGATATACTGGAGGAACACCTGTTTAAGCAGATTAAAGAGTCAATGCTGTCCAAGTATGTTATTAGCTCTGCAGTTGTACTGAAGACAGGACAGGTCGCACAGGTTGGAGGACTTGTTGGAGGAAGACAAACAAGGCAGTGGCTCTGAAATATAAAATAGAGCTTACCTTTTATATAAATACAATAAAAAATATTCTTAAAGGGACAGTTCACCCCAAAATACGAAATACACTTTTTTTTCTCCTCGTAGCTGTAGTGTTATTTATCAGTCATGTCAAGTTTTGGAGATACTGGCCCGTAGAGATGCCTGCCATCTCTCAAATATAAAGGAACTAAATGGCACTTAGTCTGTGGTGCCTAAAGCGCCAAAATAAATAACTAAATAGATATATAAATTGAAAAACTCAACAGCAATGTCATTTTCCAGGAATCATGACCCAGTTACTAAAGATAATCCACAGATCTCGCTGTGAGCAGTTTCATGTAGGATCTATTTTCTTTCTACCAAACCACACCTGCCAACTGTATCACGGCGCAGAAGGAAAGTGCTAGGTGAGCTCGCAGCAGATGCGTGCTTTCTTCTGTGCAGTGATACGGTTGGCGGGTGTAGTTTGGGAAGAAAGAAAATTGTTTTCACATGAAACTGCTCACAACAAGGCCTGTGGATTATCTTGAGTAATGGGGTCATGATTTCTGGAAAGAGACATTGCTGTTAACTTTACGAATGTCTTTTTTAGGAGCTTTGAGCATCACAGGCAGAGTGACGTCTAGTTCCATTAGAAAGACATCCTGTTCTCACTCCAAACTGGTCTCCAAACTTTGTCAATGATATTGGTGTCAGATACTGACGTACAAAGGCGTCTGACACCAATGCGCCAAGACACTCCTCGCAGCAATATGATACACACGGAGTGGCAGCTATTCCTGTAGCAACTGGCAACTTCTGTAGTATAAAGAGCGAGACAGTCCCTGTAGGGCAGGTGGGAGGGGAGATGGATGGGTCAAACAAACACTGGACTTTCACCCTTGAGCCCAGTGTTTGTTGTTCCTGTAAAACCAAAAGTCTATGGAGTTATTTTTATAACATCATAGTGTGTTAGTATGTGCAGCATGCTACTACAGTTACATTGTAAGTAACATACGTCACATGATGTGACATTACCTTAGTGAAAACCATAGTAATTTTAAGCCAAACCATTATGTTTTTTCTAAACCTAACCATGTGGTAGTGTTGCCTAAACCTTTGGAAATAAAATTAAAAATAAAGTGTTTTAACTACATAGTAAATTTATTTTGAAAAACACTGTGTACATGTAACAGTTTCCTGTGAAAACAGAAAAGTATCTTGATAATACACATTAGGGCTGTCAAAAGCACCATGAAATTGAGTTCGAATATTTTCAAATTAATTTAGTAGTGTTCGAATAATATTCAAATTTATTATTATTATTCTATTTTATTTATATATTTATTTATTTTTTACAAAACAACCCACAAAAATAAAATGCTTATTGCTGGCGCAATATGAGCGTGACACCCAGATGAAAACACCCGTTCCGACCTCACTGAAGTGCCAGCCATGACCAACTTCTGCGTCGCTATTTGAGCAATATTTGGATACTTCAGTGCGGCCATAGTTTTCCACCACGAGTGGATCCTGGTCGGCTCGTGGTGGTGTCTCATTCTGGTAACATTTCATCTCTTCTTCAATAAAGGTAGGCAGGGAGGCAGCAGGTGCAACACTCCCTGTATGTCTCCCCGAACAGGTCACACGCTGCAGGCAGCGCAGTGGGTGGTGGCCCGGCTTGTGCGCGAGCCATCTCCACCCAAACAAAAACCGCCGCAGGAGGATACCTAGCGAGCCGTATTTTTACATTTAGGTCAACTGACAAAGTGGCAGTATTTGTCCAGTTGGGATGAGAACAGATTGGGAGAGAATCACTTGCGTGAGTAACACTTGGTGACTCAAACCAAAACAATCTAGACTGATAAACAGCACTACAGGTAAGAGGAAAAATGTGTAGTTTTGATTTTGGGATTCGAGTTAGTGTCTTCATACGACCATTACAAGAGCTATTTAAATGGGTTTATTCTGATCTGGCAACAACAACATGAAAGACTGAAAGAAAAAAGTTGTCATCATAGTTAAAAGAACTTGTGTAAGTAAGTACAGCACGAGAACAAATGTATTTGAGGCACAGCAGAATCAAACAAGTAAAACCAACAAGACTGAGGTTAATCTTGACGGTTTAAACTTAATGTAAAGTCTTTTTCACCCTCAACTTTCCAAATACATTAAATGAATCATTTAAGTCAGTATTTATCTCTGCAAGTTAAGTCAGCAGGGTGCTATTCCTTTGATGCCACATGCCTAATAATGAGACGTGTGTATTCTGATGACTTACTGAGACTTGATGATGTGTGCCGTTGTTTAGACGAGCGCAGCATGCCAACAGCTGGATAATTTATAGAGTAGTATACAACAGTGAGTAGACTGAGAGCTCCCCCGACTCTCCCGGATGATCTAGTTCCAGTTTGATAGCACATTTGTATATTTATGAAGCCATGAATTAATTGGCAGGGCAGAGATTTAATCACATGCGCTGTTTCCCCTGGAGGGTGAATGGGAAGAGTTACTTTAAAAAGAGGAAAGGGAGGATAGGGGAGTCAAGAGTTTCCTAATTGCTCTATGCGAGCGTTGGAATAAAAGTTCAGGTAGTTAATGGAAAAACTTTTAATCTGTCTGTCATTCACAGAGCACTACAACGTCAACCAGCCTAATTACAGGAATTACATTAGTCTTAAAGGTAAAATCAGGATCTTAATGTAACACACACACACACAAGCACTTCATTTACTCCCATCATAACTTCTTGTCTCTCTTTCTGTTTTGAATCATTGTCTGTACATCTCATTTTCAGTGATGGTGGAAGTTCAGATCAGGTCTTCACATACAAGTAACTGTACATAATTGTTGGCAGGAATATGAGCTCAGATATTAAAAGTAAAAGCACTTGACTTGCAGATTGGCCTCGATCAGTCAGCCTGCCTCAGAAACAATTTTGGATCCTATCATTTTTAAGATAAGCAGGGCAATTTGAAAATGAATAAATATTTGATGTGACTCATTTTGAATCATTTATACACGTACACTCAATGTTTCCTTCAACAATTCTTGTTACAAAATGGGTTTTGTGATAATTCTGAAGGTGTCAAATATGACAGCTACTTACAGAACAGCGGTCCAACTAAGCAGTGAAATCTGTGATGTTTTTGGTGTAACTGGCAGCGACTGTTGGCTTACAACCTCCTCACAACCAGAACAGAGAAGTGCAACAACAAATCTTTACTCAAGTAGCTTTTACTCAGGCTTTAATCAAGTCCAAACATGTCACTAACAACCTAACATTCATAGGAAACCTAGAATCTGAACATGTTGAATAAAAGCATCATGAGCTCCCCATTAGGGAGAAAGGGACATAACCTACATTTGCTGCACAAACACCACCCTGACCGCCATGACAGCACATAAAAAGGAGTAACAACCACACAACGTCCAGCGCTATTGATGATGTTGGCTGATACATGAGATACAACAATCAGGTCATGAGCAAGCGTCATTTGAAAGCAGTGGCGGGGGCTGTTTCTACCCAGCCGACTCGCAAGAAAAATGTAAACAATGGACATACTGTGTAGCAGATACTTAAAAAAATGTCAACATGTGGTTAAAAAACACTTAGTTATGGATTGAAAGAGATCATATTTTGGTTTTAAATACTCGACTGGAAATGGAGCGATGTACTGATAAAAAACAACCTTTTTTGTTGTACTGTCCTGGCGGAAAATGCACAGATGCCTTGGTGAAAACCGCTTCACCTGACACTATCCTGGCAGGAAAATGCACCAATGTTTCAGTAAATAAACGACTGCCTTTCAGATAAGTATACCTGCTGGAAAAACAGTGATGCTTTATCAACCGCTTTACCGCTGTAGGAAACACACCAACATTTTATCAACAACCGTTTTTTTTTGACATTATCATGGCAGGAAACTCATCGATGCCTTGGGAGAAAATAAAACCCTTTTCATTGCACTATCCGGGCAGGAAATGGAGCAATGTTTCAGTAAAAATCACAACTGCCTTTTGTGGCGCTATCCCTGGTGTAAAAACAGCGATGGCTTACTTGTTGGTCACAAACAGTGGTCTGCAGCTTGACAAGCATCTCTGCTACTTACCATGTCTCCCACCCACCATCCCCTTCTCCTCCACATGAGGTCAAGTCAGCTCATATTCACTGTAGAGATGTTAATATGATACGTAGGTAACAAAAACATACAATGCCAACATTTTCCTCTGGCTAATGGGCCGTTTCTACCACTTCATATCCTATTGGGTAGTTTGATCTATAACAGTGTGTCATTATATGTTAGAAGATGAACTTCTGTTTTAGAGGATGCTGTGAAGTAAATAACGACATTTCCTTCAGAAATTTAGTGAGCAGAAATAATAAAGCACATAAAATGAAAATGCTCCAGTAAAGGAAGTACCACTGGTCTCTTTAATTTCACACAACGGGAGCTTTTAGGGGTAATTTTTGTTTTCCGTTCTACATTTATCTCCATGCAGATCCCACCACATCCTTAATTAATTCGAAACTGCTCTGGCAGTGGAAGAAATATTCAGACAGGGGTTTCTCTCCTCAGCTGAACACTAACACTCCGTCTCCAAAAACTCTCTCTGCCTTTATCTCTGTCTCTCTCTCTCTCTCTCTCCCCCTGCTCTGCCATTCTCCTCCATTTTTCCTTACTCCTGCAGCTCTGTGGAGTTAAAGTAAAGGAGGAGTGGTGCTGGTGGCTTGTTAGCTGGATGGCGGCAGCAGCATGACTCTCTTGAGGTGACACAGAGGACCCTGGGTGAGCCGGGGAGCCTTTAAAAGCCCATCCAAGCTGCTTTTACTAATTCATCATGCCCCAGTTTGAGTGGGGAGATCAGTCTCCTCTACATTGACAGGGAACACTGCAGGGAGAAAATCCTTTTTGCTTTTCACCACCAAGGGACATCAATTCACTTCTTAGCTCCACGATAAAGTCTCTGCATGAAGATCTTATTATCAGTTGGTCAATTTAATGTAAAAATCACGACGTAAGGTTGGTTAGAGCGCTGCTGCTTAAGGCCTCCTGCATTTTTAACATTCCTCTGTGTTCTCTTCTGACATCTTGGTTGTTCATTGTTGCAATAATTACGCCTACTCCAGATCCATTTTTCAGTTTCACTCAGAAGAAGGTTTCATTGATGTCTTTTATTTTCATTATTGACAAGTGTGTCTTGTTTTCATGTGATTAATCATTTAGTGAAATATTTGTAGTGTGTAGTACCCATCCACCCTCACTCCCACCATCTCTATTCGGACTTTCTGTGTCTGACGCCAGGAGTCACTGCCCAGGCGATGGATGTTGACGACTGTTTAGAGATTAGCAGAAATGACCAGCATACAGAAGAAGAGGTCTTGATTTGGGTACCTGCTGGCTACGGCTGGGACACGTCCAATCTCTCACTAAAAGGCAGTGCTTAACGCAGCAGGGCGTTCAACACACCAACCTTTCTGTTTGAATAAATGTTTTCCTATTTTGTTGGGACTGGACGCAGCCCACATCTACCATAAATATTGGCCCTTGCCCCCAGAGGCTTATGATCATCTGTTCAATTCTAAGTTTGCTGTGCACATAAACACTGCAGCCTATACAGGACTGTGCATAGATTTGTACACATTTTTACATTTTTGCAATCCCCACAGACTGTAAAATGAATGGACGTAGCCACCGTGACATCACCCATTGGTTTTTGGACTGCCACCATCTTGGTTTTTCCATCTCAGCTTCTTCATCCTGAGACGCTGAGGACACTATCAGCAGACAGGCCATCCTCAGAGTGGTACATGCTTACTTATGTGTAACTTTAAGTCTTGATAACATGTAAACAGGTCAGCTAATACAAAAATTCACTCCCCATACAGTTGTCATAAAGGAGGAATTAGCTGTAGAGACCAAAACCATTTTTTTCACCGGGATGTGAGCACGTTTATTTCTGCTGTAAAGTTGGGCATTTTAACATGATGGGGACTGACTCGCTTCTGGAACCAGCCTGAAGTGGCTATTCAAGTAACTGCAGTCTGGCACATCCACGTTGGCTTCATTTTTCAGCCCCAGAGGTTGCTGCTTTGCAATACCCCCTTTCCTTTTTTTGATGAGAAAAAAAGGGTAAATGTTGCCATAAGAAAAACGAATCTAAAAGAAGCTGAGGTTTTGGGAGCCGTACTAGGGAGGTGTATTAACAAAGACATTGTAAGTGTAAACTAGCAATCATTCAATTTTTGGAAGCTTGCAAAATTCACGGTGCAAAGTGCCTCTCCTTTTACTTTGTATGCTGCTCCAGCTGTACCCATGTGGAGTTTGATGAGCATACTTACATTATTTTACATTTTATTGTTTAACTAGGACTACAAGATGATGATTTTATTGTCTGACCAGCCATCCAAAACCTGAGGTTATTCCATTAACCGTAATGGCAAAGAGAAAAGGCAAGAAAACCTCAGATCTAGAGGCTAAAAACTGATTTTGTTTTCAATTATTTTGCATGAAAAATGACAAACTGCTCATCTTTTTTTTTAATGATTGCTGATTTTTTTTCAAGCCTTATTGTTTTAATACTTGTTGTAACACTATTCTGTTGTTGCAGATAATGACTAATTTGTTGTTTTCCGGGTGTTTGTGGTTCGAGTCTCGCGCGCCTTCGTTCACTATTCTCTTTGTGTTTACATGTTGTACTCATACACTGTGGTCCAATATTAGCTGTATGTACAAGAAAGCATTTTAATTTTCTGCGAATCAGGATGTGACAACTATGTCCAGATGCAAAGCCAGTGTGCTATTTTTGATCACTCCAATGTCATTCAGACATCCCCTCGCACGAGGGAACACAAGGCATCAATTGGGAAGAGAGAGATGTCCTTGACAATGTGTGGCTGCTTTCAATTAACATCAGAGGCGTGTTATAAATATTCAGATGCAGTTCATTGTGCTCCCTTGCTTGGTGGAACACAAACAGATGCAATCGCCAGTCCTGACTCAACTTGAATGTACTTCCCAGAGCCACACGTGTGTACGAGTAACGCAAGCAGGGCTCCATTACTGAATGAGTGTAGACAGCGTGTCCTTATCTTATAATTACAATCTTTGTTGCTGTTGTTGCTGCGAGGAATTTTTCAGATGTCAGCCATATTTCCCGAGAAGGGACTATTGTGTTTGGAGCCCTGCTGACAGACTGAATGACAGATCTGCAGTGAGACGATCACACCAACTCCGTCATGAGCCCAAACAAAATCTCCATGGTGACTGTGGCACAAGCAGCACACACGAGGCTTTTTATTCCACACAGTACAGTAAATCCTGTGCTGTTAACAAAAAATTATATTGAGCTTGATTCCTGCATGACGTGCCCCAGTAAACTCTCACTAAACTTGCATGACGATTGCTTCAGCGCGGAGGGTCAAAAGGACAGAATCATGTCGCACAGAGAGAGTAACGTAAAGATGGAGGCTCGGCTCGCTCGACTTCATTCCTCCTCTGGTTTTTTTGTCTCAGACCCAGCACACCCGCTCCTCCACCTCCACCCCCCGCCACACTTTCTCCCTCGCTCTCTGAGTCTTTACATTCATAACTAATGTATCAGTTGCTATTGTGCTCCGACTGGGAGCCTACAGAAAGAAAGATGTTTCTGGAGAGTGAGCCTAGCGAGCGAGTGCAGCACACTGTCAGTCGTGGGGATCATGGCACACACATGATAATCCTGAAAGGGGACGAGGAGAATTGTAGATGATCAGAAAAAGCCGCCTGTGATTTTAGGCTAAACACAATCCAAGAATGCTATCATCCAAAGGTGTGGGTTTTATGTCAGCACTGGGAGGGGCACGTATGAAACGAGAGGTTTAGGGGTTCTCTGCAAGAAAAAATTGAGCATCAAAGACTTAATTTCCTGTATTCTGGTTAGGGCTGGGTGACATGGACAAAAATTCATATCTCGGTATTTACAGGCTGACTATATCCCGGCATTTTCTATCAAATGGGCTACAAGATATCAGTCAGGAGCACTTACACACCTATGCTATCATCCCTTCTTTTTGAATCTGTGTTTATCCATCAAGTTCCTGAATCGAAATCATATCCAAACACTTTTCATAAATCTGAATATATCTTTGATTCATGACGGATTGATTAAACTGCAAATTCAGTCTTAACCCCGTGTTCATCCACAATTCTGGATGAGAGAGATACTCATTTATTTTGGCGTAGTTGCCAGCGCTGTTGCCAGAGATAAGGTCTCTTTTTGCTCATGCCCTGCTATTTGCCAAATTACTCGCAAGTCAATAGGCAGAATTCCACATCCTCCGCGCTCTCCTTCCTGAGATGGGGAGGAGATGAAAGCCTGAGAGATGACAGGAAAAAAGGCAGCTAAATGTGTCGCGCCACAACTCCCCTCGCTCTCTGGCTCCGTAAACATTTCACTTCTTTAAGCTAAGAGCAAAACCTGAGTCCTCTTGTTGCAGGAAATCGAAGAGGGCAGCCAAATGTGGAAACGCATGTGACACGCACAACAGGAGGTCGCGGCTTTGTCTGCACTTCTGTGCACTCTCGAAAGGCGCAGTCATAACCTGCTAATGACTTGTGCCAAGTCATTACAGAGACTGAACATCCACATTCCTGTCTCGGTGTCCATTTTGTCAGGAATAAAATTAAAATAACATGAAGGGAGCATTCAAAATGGGACCCGGACCAAGACTGTGTGTGTGTGTAAGACAGGGGCAGAAATGAGCGTTACATGTGGAAAAGCAGCTTATGCAAATGATGTTTAGTAATAACAGCATTCAAGCTGCATTAGCGAGAGAGAGAAAACGAATGCTGCTAATTGCAAGAGAGCGAGCAGGCGGGCAAATGGGTAGGTGGGTTCACTCCATGCTGCCATTCAGAAACTAGGCTTGGTGCTTGGGAACAGGCAGAGAGGGAGCGATAACAAAAGACTCTGTACAGTAGATGTATATCTAGCTGACAAAACTACTTCATGGCAATTTCTTCTATATAAGCGAGTGGGTGGAAATTCAGTCAGGATTCAGAGATTTACAGTAATACTCAACCGCCTCAGGGAAACCTTGGTTAAAACACACACTGCCAGATATTTTTCATGGGTACTATACATTCCTGTCAGCTCACAGACATATTCCATCACATTCACTACTAACAGTCTGAAAATCCAGTTTATGAATCAAACTTATTTCACTGCACTTCGATCAGCTGTTAGGGTGTGTGGCATTCTTTTCAGCGGTTCGTCTTTCTTCAAAAGGCCACAGCTGCAATTTACAAACACACACATATGAATGTTATTTTTATGTGCAGCTGGGGCCGGTGTACTTGACAGCACAAATGTCAAAGAAGCCACAGTGATTTTCAAAATAGGTACACGCATTGAGTTGTTGGCAGGAAGAGAGCTTGTTCTTAAGCTACTTAATGACTATACTCTAGACTTCCAATTGTGATTACAGTGCCCAGTGTGCTTCAGATTGCTGTTGCTAGGTGCATTTTACTCCCATCAAGTGTCTCTGTTACGTAAGTGGCTATACAGTTAGCTGCAAAGCACAAATACACTGCTTTTAAAAGGAGGTTTTTGAAGTACTGAACAGGCTTTCAGGGGCCAAATATTGGTGCCTGTAACAGTGGCACCGCCAACGGGTGGCCATGGCTACCCTGATACAATTGCTCCCCCCCCCCCCCCTGCTGCCCCTTTCCCCTCTTGTGAGATGCATAAGCATAACATGGGAGGCCTCAGTGGTGTTTTTAACCTTGAGTACCTTGTTCTCATTAAATGTATAGCTTTTCTCTGCGCACACTCGCCATACAATCCTTTTAAAATCATCACAATGTGGTGCCATACATTCAAAATTGCATCATAACTAATGGTACGGTAATGTTTAACTTCTATCCGTTTGAAATTGTTTTGTCAAATTAGTGGGTTTTTTGCTGATAGAGAACAGTGTTAAGGTCCTGGCAGCACATGGTGGCTCCCAATAGAGCAGTTTTTTAAGTCTACCCATCTGTTGTGACCTTATAAAAAATTTGAGAGGCAGAGAAATTAGAGGAGATCAATTCACACCTGTTACATGCATTGTGTCTTTTCAAAATTCACTTTCATTTTCATAGGATATGTACAGTTTCTGCTCGTTTGATACATACAGTCTTTTTCATTATAAACACTGCTTATTGCATTTTGCAACCAATGCATATGGTTCAGTTTTGGGGGGGGGGGGAAACATCATGGTTTGGCTGTACATTCATATAAGAAGCAAACAGCGGCCTGCTGGGTGAACGTCCAGTGTTGCTGAACCCATCCACCATCCCTCCCGCCCGCCCTATAGGAACTTTCCAGGTCCTTAAATTACGTAGTTGTCTGGTGGGATTTAAAACTGATGCCTCCTAATGGCATATGGCCATGAAAGGATGCCTGCTTTTCTTCAGCATCTGATGCAGAAATCTATGACCAAACGGTGGCATTTTACGTTTGCTTACATCTGCTGTGAGTAATTTTTGGTTTTGGAGCCTATCCCAGGCAGCTGACATTGGGCACCCTGGACAGATCGTCAGACTATCACATGGCTGACACATAGAGACAGACAACCATTCACACTCACATTCACACTTACGACCAATTTAGAGTCGACAGTTAACCTGCATGTCACGCCGACACGGGGAGAACATGCAAACTCCGCACAGACGTGCTCCCCCATCCCAGGTTTGAACCAGGAAAACTCTTGCTGTGAGGTGACAATGCTAACCGCTGTACCACCACTATATTATTATGTGTAATGACTACTACTGATTTACAGCTTCAAATTAAAGCTGTATATTTGTCTTTTTAAGGACAACTAGAGGAAAAATGAATCAGCTGACACATGTACATTCAGATACATAACACAAATCCCAAAATGTTGCATCAGATATTTAGTAATACGGGCCTCATTTACTAATGTACACACAGAAATGTTGCTACTCTGCGCATAAAATACGTTCACACCCAAATTCAAAATTGGATTCATGGCACGTGCACACCAGTTGATTCTGTTCTTACCACCAAGCATGTGTTGGTCAATCAAAATTATTCAAATTGAAAGGCAAAAGTTTTTATAGAAAGTTTTTTTTTTTTTTTAATTAATAATTAATGCGAATTAAAGGGTGTCAATTTTATAGTTATTTACTACTTTTGACCAATTATATGAACAGTTTTGAATATGTGCTCTGAAGCATTTTTCAATAATTACGGTTTTAATATGCTATGATTTTAGGTAAAAGTTTTGTCTTTACATTTTCTAACTTTTGTCATTTGTCATTTTTTGTCATTTGTGACCGAGACATTTCTGAATTTGTTCGCAGAGTAGAAACAAATTCAGATAAGAAAACACTGATGAATCCCAGATTTCTACAAACATGTTCGTACACTTGGTTTAAGCACAGATTTGTGCGTATATGAACTGTTTCTGAATGAGGCCCATTAATGGTTAAATAAGAAACTAAAGTAAATCAGTGTGTGTGTGATTCCTTAACTCTCTCTAGAGAAAGTGTTCATCTAGCCTGTATACTTTAACTGCATAATAGAATTCCTGAACTTCAGTTTTAGCTTTTGGATTTGGTGTGCCACCCCAGGATTTTCCGTGGCCCCATTTGGCAACCCCTATGAAAAATTTCTGGGGGTGCTACTGGATTTGTTTTTGCTTGCAAAACTACTCTTTTGACGAGATGAAAGATCTTGACAAAACAATCTATAAATGGGGCTTCAGCAAAAAGACACATTAGCTGCAAGCACTGGTCACAGCTCACTCACAGCAACATGGTGATGGCTGATCTGTAATAATATGGACAGCCATCTCCTGGGAGTCATTGTGTGTATTGCTCTCTGTGGTCAAATAACAGTCAAGGAGTCTGTGGCCATTTTACTGCATCAAGTGCACTCCATGCAGCACACACTGTTCTACATTAACATCCTGGTCTCACCATGAAACTCAATAGGAAATACCTCCCCTCTACAGTTCGAGTGGCTGGACTCCAAAGACGAATAAGGCTGCTCTGAGGATAAAGTGGAACAATCATTTCATTTTCATACATATATTCAGCTCATAATGTGTTTCACATTCACCTGTAGCTGTTGCTTGCTCTCAGGGGGACATTACAATGATTCCTACCTACGGTGAGACTGATTTCTGAGTTATGTCCTACAGCTGTTGAGTGAAAAACTAACTTCAAAGACACTCAAAAGAAAAAAACATGTTGAGGCGTGATGTGCTAATTCATTTTGGCAAGCTCTATTTGTCATGGAAGTGCCATACACCGCACTCGGTCTTTGATAGTTTATGAAAGGTAAAGCAAAACTTTGTACATTTCCTTGAGAAATTGCCAAGTGAAAATATATCAGCTCCCTCAAGGCTCCATATGCAAGCTCTGTCAGATGAGAGCTCTTTTCTGAGCCTGGTGACAAAGCTTTCATGAGATTATCCAGTATGTTTTATGCAACAAGTCCTCCAAACTACAAAACAAAACATTCCTTTTTTAACTGTGTTTCAAAACAACATAGATGAGGATTTTCTGATCTGAAGCACTTGCGACATGGTGATAATATTCGTCAGTATTATAACCAGGCCAGTTACCAGAGGAAAATGTTGGCATTGTACACCGTACATTTCTACAAACCACAGATACGTTATCATTTGTAAGTTTAATATGTATCATTTGAAGTGGGGCTGTCGAAATAATGCATTCATTTTGATAAAGAAAAAATAATGCATCAAAAAATAAACGCTGATTAATCATGTTTCGAGGTGCCCTTTGACCCTGGTGCATCACTGAAGGCCACAGTGGCTTTGTCACATGATGGAGGGGCTCCCCCACTGCAGGTTTGAACCTCCCACCCTGGGTTCAAACCAGGAACCCTCTTGCTGTAGGCGATAATGCTAACCACTGCACCAACTTGCCACTGAAAAACGTACAATGCCAACTTTAATCTACAAGTAAAGGCAACAAAAATGATTCATATAACATTTTGGCACCTGCCTTTACTATGGTTAAGATTTTGTGAGGTTTGGTATCCAACTGCTTAGTTAAACATACATTAGCTAATTTTTGCCCTGCACACCAAGCATAAAACACAACACAAGAAGCAGATATTTTTTGACGTACTTTATATACAAACTTATAAAGTTGTTGTGGTGAGTTTGTCAGCAAACTGCCGACTATACACACATCCAGCAGACACAGAAAATGAGCGTGCAACTGAGGTTGGCCACCGGATGAATGTAAGACCAACATTTTCTCTTCGTCTCTGTTTTGGTCTCGATCAACTCCAGAGGGAAATATCTGGCTCTTTAGACTCTCTACCTTTTTGTTCAAAACATCAGCAGGCTGGAAATAAGGTTGACTCGTGTCAGGCATACAAGCGACACTTCTCACATAACACATAGCCGTTTATCAGCCTCATCGCCAGAGGGAAATGTTGGCAATGTGCATTTCTGCAAGACACAGATACTTTACATTTGAACATTTCATACATATCACATCAGCGTTTCTAAAATGACAGTTTCGATTACTTGTATTTGAGCTGACTTTGTCATCTGGAGGTGGAGGGGATGGTGGATGGATGGCAATATGGCTGCCAAGCTGCAGACCAGTGTTTGACACCAACAAAAAACAAAACTGGTTGTGTTTTAGCGAGGCACTGCTGCATCTCCAGCGGTGATTGTGCCACCAGAGGCAGGTGTTTTAAGCCAAAACATGATCTTTACTTAACCAATGAAGCTCTAGTGAAAGTCCAGTCAGGAAGACAATACTTTTCATGCTCAGGCTTTAAGTTTCAGTCTCAAACTGCACGTGTGCTCACTCACTATTTCCAGGTGTCATTGTCTAGTAGGTAGGTCCATTGAGTCATTAGCTGATTCACAATCTACCAATAGCACAGCGAAAATCTTCACTGTCAGCCTATCATCTTACTGCTCCTCATTTTAAATATGGTTCTTTCTTTGCCGTCGTTCTCTCTTGCTGCTGTCGTACCCATCACCACCTAGTCTTTACGGATTCATCAGCCTCATACGCCTCATCATCCTCAGAGTCATCAGCCACCACTACATTGGGGGGAATAATCCTGCTGTCGCTCAGATGTCCCTCGATCACAAAATATCTCCCTCTGGTGTCCAAGCGCCAAAGACAATATTAATGTATAAATTATACATATCAATGGTTTGCAAAAAACGTACAATGTCAACATTTATTCTGGCGACTGGGATGGTATTATCCAACGTTTATATAAAAATATTGATTCTTGTAGCTTTAACATTCAGTTAAAACAGTCAGATGCTTTACTGACCCATCTATCCATCCCAAACTTCTTCCCATACGGTGTTGAGGTGGTAATAATGTCACACCACAAGGGTCAAGGAGGTCTTGTTGCATAAATTATAAGCCTATAAAGTGTAAGAAGTTCTCATCTTACTGAGAAGCATGTCGCCCACACGATCCACTCCCAACCATGCTTAGCTTTCTTATCTCGTCCCTTTCTCTCACTGTCTGTACCTTCATCTCTCTTTGTCTCCGTCTTATATTACATCTGTCTTTGTTACATCTCTCACGGTGCTTTCTCTGCTTTAATCTGTGGACAGACCAGCACGACTCCACAGTCAAAGAAGCTTCAACCAACCTACTGCAGTACTGACTGACTCTCCTAATCTGCTCATCAGCCAGCTTCCTGCTTGGCCATACTGTCACTTCTCTTCTTAAAAATTGACTGAGGTTTTATCCAAACACTCCCTGTGCATCCTGCTTCATCCCGTCAGAGCTGAATTTGTTTCTCATTCAAGAGAATCACTTTGAAATGTACTTACACAAAACAAGAAGACAGACATCAATGTCTCCTTGATTGGAATGAAGTGGATAATCTATGTCGGGAACGTGTGTCTGTATCCGCGCGCCTGAGTGTATGCATGGAATAAATGTCGTCTCTTGTGAGCGTGGATGTGTGCTGGCGTGGAGTAATGGAGGCAGCTGATTGGAAAAATCATGATTGACACCACAGAGAGAGAAAGACAAGAGCCCTGTTGACAGATAGTAGCAGAGCAGAGTGGATGTAAAGTGCTGAAGTGATGCAGAGTAGAGTCTGCAGGTCAGGGATAAAGTGGGTCGAGCACGCTGCCACACCTGGCCCTCGTCTGAAGAGCAGGTTAGCCGAGCAGCTAAAACAAAAGCTCTCAGATTCAAAACTCTCTGCATGTCTACTTGTAGTTTACGTAGCCGCTGCTGTATAGTGTTTTTATCTGCCTCTGCTGTGTTCTACGATCATCTCTACATATGAGATGTGGTTAAAAAAAAACACTGCCTGCTCTTGGATGTTCTATCTTTTTAATGCCTGGTGCGCCATCTCTTATCTGGATCTGTTTGTTTGGGCCAAGTGCAATAAAAGTGGGAGATGTATAAGGTCACAGAGATGCCAATAACTGTCTCACCATATTTTGATGGCACCAGCTGCACACACCGTGTTACCCTTACAAATTATACTGACTGTCCGAAGGTAGTGTGATAATTAAAACACCAATATCCTCAAATTTTGGAGTGGTGCTTTGACATTTAAATTATTTTTTTGATTGGGCTGAAGGGGATGCAATAATTGGAAGTTGAATTTTCTAAATGAAAACATTTTTTGGAAGCTCTGACTGCAAGAGTGCCTGATGATGAAGAAATTTGGACCCATAATGCTCCCAGTTCCTGGCATATTTTGCTTGTTCTGGCATGATCGTAGCCTTGATGATTTTAAAGCTGTATGTGATGACTTGTTTCAGGGCAAAATATCAACTTTTAATTTTTATCAGTTTTGTAGCTGACTCATACAGACTGTAATGAAACATTTAGCTTCCATTAAAACCCTTTCCAAATGCCTATTGCGATGTGTTGTGATACCCGAGAGTACACTGGTGTGAAACTGTAGTTAAAGTAACAGAAATTATGTTGTAGCTATTACATATGTATCTGTTTCTCAATTCAATTGAATCTGCAGGCAGCAGGCAGCACAAGTTCATCGTTTAAAGTCCCCCTTCACTCAAAAATGTGTTTTTCTTCTGTTTATGCCCCCTAAAATGTCTGAGCTTGACTATATTGATTTGTATCTGTGCAAAGTCTGTCACTAGAGAACGGTTTTTCCATTCTTCTACAGAAGGGGACGATGTCTGTGTACTTACCTAGAATCTGAGATTAAAACTTAAGCCAAACACTTTCTCATATAGGACACACATCTAGACGATGCAACACCAGAAAAGGAACCTGAAACTTACTTTTCAGTAGAGAAATAGCATTAGCATAGTGAAAGTTTTGGCATCTAACATGGTAAAGAGTGCAGGTTTTGGATGTAAACTGGACCCTGGAGCTTCCTTCCAATATCTACCAAAAACCTCATCATACCGGATTTTATTATATGTTTCACAACCATTAATGCTGTGTCAGCCACTGAGGGTTAGCCTACGAGCTAACAAACAACACAAACAAATAAAAAATGCCAACTGCACCTGAAATTCTGATACATCTTCTAATCACTGATTTGGTGCACAATACACTATTCATCTGAGTCTGGGTCTGACTCAGGCTCAAACATGTTTGGCTGAATCTCTCCAAAGTTTCCTCCAATGCTTACACTCTCCAGCACTGGAGAAAGCAAAAGCAAAACCTTTTGCAAGCAGTGGTGTTAGGGACGGAGGTGCAATCCAGAATTTCTCAATGAGGGAAACAATCTGCTTCCCCTTCCCTCTTCTCTGGGTATTTTTCTGTAGAAGTACCATGTTAAACAAGGATAGCGGAGTATTTTGAAATACTCTAAAATGTGTCTGGAGGAGGACTTGAAACCTTCATTTGCAGATTCTTTAGCCACTCTGCAGTAGTGGGAGCAACCTATAAACACAACATTGACATACAATCACCAGATGATATGGTGAACATGATTTCAAACAGCTGCCTATTTATACATTCGGGGTTATGTTTCTAGCCACCCACTGAACAATGCTTTGACCAGCTAGTTGCTAACTGTGTCTGTTAAGTGTTGGAGCTTTCCAATGAAAACAGCTGCCTGCTACATCTGCAAACAACACCCACAGATGAGAGGTGTGAGAACCAAAACTGTAAAGTGGCAGGCCGTAAAACCAAAACAGTGAACTGAAAGACATTAAAATGTCTTGTAGAGCCAAGGGGAACTGCAAGCAAGTAGTCATATGATGCATTGTTAATATAAAGATATTGATTATGGCAGCTTAAAGGTTCTGTGTACAAAATTCAGATACAGCCCTTACTGCTGATAATGCCGTCCCGACCCAAGGCATCATTCCCTCCCAGGTTAACACCGTGAGCTCTGTCAACACTGTTGCTGTCGTCAGCACTGTTCACACTGTTAGAACCATTAGCTGCTAGCTGCTGGTTAAGCCACATCCATGTTAAGAGCCGTGTGCAGTCAACCTGAATCAGACTAAATCATAGATAGCTGAATGTCACACAGAGCCCCTTTAAAAGTCAAAAAAGTACAAAAGACTTTAGTTGCAAATTTTTAACTTCTGTCCACTGCACTATTTTTTGTGCTATATTGCCAGTTTTAATATGATTAGATTTTTGTTGACAACCAATTTAGCACAGTAAAAGATAATAAATTTGCAGTGGTTAAGAGAGACTGAGAAACCGGTCCATTAGATGTTCAGTGTAGGAGAGACAGATTGGCCTGTCTGTACTCTTATTGCTCTGTCACTTTGTTTCATTCATTCTTTGTTTGTCTTTGTGCAGCTTACATCCTTCTAACTCTATAGTACACACACACACACACACACACACACACACACACACACACACACACACACACACACACACACACACACACACACACCCTTCATGACAGAGGCTTCTTTGGAGGTGAAGGTATGAATTAAGAAAACAAGCTCCACTTTGATGAGATAATACCTGTCTGACAGCTTCATTCAGTTCTGCACTACATCCTGGGAAACACACACATGGCTTGGCATCTGTGCTGGCCCAGACTTCCTCTGTCATTTTTACACACTCTCCTCCTCTCTCTCTCTCTCTCTCTGACCCAGAAGCATTTCTTCCGCCCATGGAGACTTCCACAAAAGCTAAAAAAAGACCCACTTTCCCATCTCCTATGGAGGAAAAAGAAAAGGAGAGATACGGGAAGGAATGTAACCCTAGAGTGTCATAATAATGGATAATTTAAAAGGCAGGTTCTGCATCTGAAAAGAAAGAGTGCCTTCCCTTGCCAAAGACTTAAATATGTACGTATGCATTGAATATAATACTCATAAACAGAGGCTGGTGAGAGCAGCACTTGTCTTCACTTCATTTCTACCACTCACAGGAAATAGAAGAGGCTCAAGGATAAAGGCAATGACAAGAAACAAATCCCTCAGTGGCTGCCAATAGAGAAATGTCTATTAGACTGGAGAATCTTATGAATGTGTGTAAGTACATACAAGGACATTAACCAGTTGCCAGATTTAATCTAATGCAACAAGGTGTCCTAATTCACCTCTATTAGATACTTTAGATATTTTTTATACTCCACACTTTTTCTGCATTTTTCTCACTGTCAATAAAACCCATGAAAAAAACCCAACATCTTTTTAATCCATGTCTCAATGCTTTCCAACTTCCCTACCCTGCCTGAGGCTCTCAGCTTGAAGCCTGTTGATTTAAGATGAAGTTGGAAATCCTTGAAAACTGGTCATACATATAAAGTTCCTCCTTTTAAGCAAATGTAACTCAAACAGATGTAAGACTACATTTGTAGGGGACTGTTTTTCAGCTGTGGATTAATACCAAGAGGCTACCCAAGGGCTGAAAAATGACGCCAACCAGGAAGTAAAAAAAAGTTCCTCTAATAGCCACTTGAGGCTGGCTCCAAAACAGAGTCAGTTCCCATACACCCCTCAGTTAAAATGTTCAACTTTACAACAGAAATAATATATATATATAATATTCCAGATTCACAGATTAGCTGTTGGAAGATGTTTGCCTTCAGGGCTTTCTACCAGAAAGCCTTTACTTGGCTAGGTTCAGGAGAAAGATTGTGCGACATGGGTAAAGTCAGCCTTCCTGTCAGAAATCTGTTCATTTAAACCCAAAGCACAGATTACTGCTGTAGTGGTAGCTGCTGCTACTTCAGTGTGTTTCCAGTTCAGGAAAATTAAATGTAATGTTTTGGTTGCCTAAAAATGACTTGTTGCGCATTTGGTTGTACCAAAAGACCCTACAAGAAGTCTGATATTCCATTTGTCTGGTAATTACATTTTGCCTTTATGGTTTTATGGTTTTCTCCAGATAAAGACAAGTGTTTGTCTGTGAATGCTGCGAGTTATAGTGAAGCTGATTTGTGTACTTGTGATTGAAATTATCTCTATTAAGCCATGTTTAATGTGTGTTAAATGTGTGTTTTGAATCAACTAAACTTTACAGCACTTCACAGAAACCCTGCTGCCGACTAGTGTTTTGAAGATGTACCTGCAGAGTGACACAGACACACCACCGCACAAGTATAAATGTTCACAGCAGTGTGGGCCACATGCGTAGGCTACGGAGTAGGCTCTGTATAGAGCTAATGCACAAGTAATAATCCCGGTTTAGGGTTAGCTCCACCTTCTGGTCCAAAAATAGTCTTTTCTGTCTCCAAAAATCCAAGGTGGGGACAGCCAAAATACCAAACTCAAGGCTTCAAAATGGGAATCCACAAACCAATGGGTGACATCACAGTGGCTACGTCCATTATTTTACACAGTCTATTATTAAGGCAAATTTAGTTCTCTGGTGTTACAGCATTTGGATAGTTCTAAACAAACATGGTGAGAAATCCACTGACGAGGAAAAAACAACGACTGCTGAAAATCTGCTGACTGCCAAAATCTGCGCCATCCAACATAAGTACAGACACAGCAAAGATGGAAGCTACTGTACTGCTTTTTGTCTCTCAGGTTCTTCCTGCTACAGGATGATGGCTCAAAATTTGAGCTGCTCTCATGCAGAGTTTGTCAAATCTCCAACGAATACCGCTTAGCTCGGCTGCAAGCCTCGGTCATCCTTAGTTGTCTTTATTAATGTCCTCCTCGTGGAACATACAGCTGACAACTGCCCTGCAACAGACCGGCGCCAAAATATAGCATGAATGAACTGAAAAGTAGCATCAAGGTTGCTGTGGCTTATACTGACAAGTGTGAATGTTACTTGAGGGTTATTTCATGGTGTAATGTGTCGCTGTGTAAGTGTGTGAGACGACTCTACTTGCCCTTTTGTAATGACTAAGATTCACTGTCACTCAGCATTGACTAACAGAGACAGAGAGGTGGAGGAGAAACATACAGAGAAAGAGATGGAGCGAATGTCCAGAGTGGAGGTATACTCACAAAAAAAGAAAGGCTTTCTACACTTCAGGGTGTTTCAATACAGATTCAAACAGATGTGTGCGTGCTTCTCTTTGATTGCTGAAAGCAAAATGACTGCCACTGCCACGAAAAAATAAACAGGAGACAGCCCAAAAGGGAGAGAATGGACTAGGGGCATTGTTTCCCTCTCTGGTTTTGTGTCTGTGACAGAAATACCAATTATTCATCGCTGGAGAACATTTCTATTCAGCGCTATTGGTATGTGGTCTAATTCTTCTCGGTTGCCTTGGTGACATGCACATCAGGAAGACAACACGGCATCTCGCAGCCTTCCAGCCTGTTAACCGATTTCTTGCCATCCACAGAGATGCTCTCAACTGTGAATCAAAAGGTTAAAAAAAAAAATCAAACACATCCGTACCTGCCGATGAGGAGGAACTCTCCGTACACCCCCAGTCTCCTCATGGCCATCAGGAGACCTCGGACGGTCATGCCCTCGCAGAAACACACCACCACACGAGCTTTGGGCAGACGTTCCCGTAGTTTTCTCAAAAGGCGATCAAAGTGCTTCTCCCCCGCGTTACTGTAGATCTTGTCCGAGTGGGCAATGCATAAGCCTTCCTGAGAGGCCAGCTCCTTGAAGGCCTCCATGCCGCTCTCCCCATAATTTCCTACAGGTGATGAAGAAAACACTTATTTAATAGTGAGAATTCAGCCGGAAAACTGGAATTACACAATAAAACACTTTCCATGTGGAATGTTTGTTCACTGTCTGGTAATCCAATTTCTTAAATTAGCCTTTGTGGATATGGATATTACACTGGCTGTGTCATTTTCACTAATTGTGTGCTCAAAATACGCAGCTTTATTTCCTTATTAGAAGTGTCACAATCAATGTTTTAGCGATAACAAAGCATTACATGCCTCATTGCTCGCAAAAACACATTAAATGCTCGCACCCATACATTTCTAATTATGTCACTGATGGATAATCAATGTTATACTTTAAACACCCCCCCATCCCCCATCCCCTCCCCCATGTTCTTTAGTGCGTCGAGTCCTGACTGAGCTGAGGCTCTGATCCTCTCGTAATGAGTGTCAGAGAGTTTGCTGGCTACTGATTGCAATCAAAGCCAAAAGGGGTGAAGATAGCTATCCTTGTTTAACTGCATCCCAATCAAGAGCCGCGCAAAGCTGTCTGAATCTAAATCTTTTATTTCCATGTGGACCGCAGCACTCCAGCGCTGTGTCACAATCTGGATTGTTGATAAAGCCCACAGCTCTTTAGCATGAGAGCTGGATTACACAGACAATCCAATCACTTGTGCATGCCTGAACATGTGTGTGTGTGTGTGTGTGTGTGTGTGTGTGTGTGTGTGTGTCTGTATGTGCATGTTGTCAAAAGGAAATTAAAAGCCCCCTGTCCATAAACATTTGAAAACATTTGTTTTGCAATTGCCTTGATGAGAGGCCATGTTCCCGGGGGCCTCCGTGACGCTCTCCCCTTACAGTGCATGGGTGATGAAGAACAAATACTTTCTGTGTGTGTGTGTGTGGCGACGACGACTGCAGCTGAAACAGGCATCACAGTAATGCATTTACTCTGGCACACAATGGGCCCATGTGTTGGTTTTCCAATAGTCCTTTGATGATATTTCCAGTTGCCTCATTTCATTCTCCCACTGGTAAATGGAAATAATGATATCCAATTATTTCACTCTTTCCATCTCGGCTGTGAGACAGGTGGGTGGCGGTGCATTAGTTGACAGCCCGTTTGACAATGACTACCCAAAAACCTGCTTTGAGTATTCCTACCAGGCTGATGATAATCGGGACAGGTAATTTATGCAATTTCACAGCCCTAGCTGTTGCTACGGGAACAAGCTGCATTTATAACTTGTCTAAGGTGGTGGAGGGAGAGAGAGCTCATGAGCTTAAGCCAGTCGTGACCACTATTGCAGAGATAACTAAAGATAGAGCGAAACAGATTTACATATGACTCCTCAAAGGTCACATCTGCATCAGACAAATTGGGATGTGAAGGCTTAAGTTTAAAATATATACTGTGGTTCTCAAAAACTGAACCTATAGTCCCTGTAAAGGTTTATGTTGATGTGAAAGTAAAATCCAATTAAAGCCTCCAAGTTGGAACATCTTTGTAAACTACCCCACTTTTATCTCTCGCACTGCAGCCTGTTGAGTAAATTATGTTGCTTGCAATCAAATCCATCCTTCCCCTGACTGGTTTTTCATTACTCTTAAATTATGACTTCAGTCCCAGAGGCACCTCCTGTATGCTGAAGGTCAGACAGCTGACGCCACCTAGTTATGTCTCCAGGTACTACAGCTCCCTAACTCCCTCTCTTCATCTATCTGATTGCAACCTGTGTCACAGCCCCTCACCAGCACCTGACTATAATAGGACTTTCCAAAGATGTTTTACACTCCCTGTGAGTCCGCAGCTCCTCGGGGGGGGGGCTTGTGTAATGTTGCCTGTCAGTCATAATTTGGGTGCACATCACTGAGTGTGTTTCACTAAGACTTTAATGAAAAGCTATGGACATAATTCACTTCACAGTAATTACTATCTACCCAACCTCTCTCCTCCCTTTTACCTCCACCATAATACAATGTTGTGCTGTTCGGCTGAACAAATTAGCATAAGAGTTCTCAAAAAGAAAAAAGAGAGCCCATCATGGCATGAAAGACTGAATGCTAATACTGCTAAGGTTTCTGTAGAGATAAGACGTTTATTTTAATTCATATGTATCTGGTGAAATTTGAAACGTTAACGTCATTTTTCATTCCAGCCTCATCCTCCGTACTTGGAATTAATTTAACATTTCCAAATGAACACCTAAATTGTTAATGCTGAGCCGGTCCACCATGTGTTTGGCTGGATACTGACTTTTAAAACTTGCCGCAAGGACTCTAATAACACAGCTGAGAACCCCCAGCTTTGGTTCCACATGCTGAAGCATATTATAACAAAGTGTGAGGGAGGACGAGTGCCTATAATTCTCAAAGAAACATAAAGAGAGACCTTTCGGTGCTTTCTAAACATACACTCTACTTACAGTCCATACCCTGATGCAGGTTATTAAATAAATGGCCCTGGCCTTTACCTGCAAATTGTCACTTAAATTAACATGTACAGACAAGGAAGAGACTCAAAATGACCACAACAGCTGCAAGGTAACTGCCAGGACACACAAATTTATGACAAAAGCGGCAAAACAACCACAAAGAGACACAAAATGAGCCCAAAAAAATTTATAAAAACAGAAAAGGAGACAGAAAACGACCACAAAGACACATACAATGAGCAAAGGAAACAGAAAACTACAACAAGGAGACACAAAATGACCACAAAGAGATGCAAAATAGCAAAAAATAAATCCATTTAAAAATGAACAATACCACCACAAACTGTCTTGCTCCTGTTCAGGAGAGATGATGGGGCCTTTTGCATATCTGTGCCCAGGGCCCCATTGTCTCATAACCCACCCATGGATGTGCGGATGTGTAATATCCCCACAACCCCCCAACTCCAGACCATTGCATAAAAATCCTCCAAAAGATACATATGCACATATGCGGCGGCAACTACCTCTTCTAACAGTTCAGAGCAAAAGACTGAGACACAGATGGGCAGATACTGTTCACAGAGAGGTAAAGGAGTGACTACATTTCTTTGACATCCTGTTCCTCTTTAAAGACAAACATGAAAGTGGACCTGCAACATTACTCTCAAAGGCCATTAACGAAAAGCTGTGGAAGTGGGATTTTTGAGAATGTTGGCCCCTAGACCCTCCATTTATTTGGTCTATGTATATTTCGTTTTCCATTTCATCAAATTCTTTAAGAAGCCAGTGGTTTACCATAAAAACTGGAATTATCTTTCCAGGTTTCCCCATACATCTCAACTTTACGTCACTCCATCAAACGGCCAGAATCTCTATTAAGTCTTGAGGAGAAAGAACTGGATAATAATTCTATTTGTTTTGAAGATGGCGCAAAGTGTTACAGGAAATGTCTTTGTCTATCTCACACTATAATCAATGAGAACACTTCAGTGATGCCATGCATGGGTGATTCAAAATATCATAATAAACAATGAGGTCATTTCATTTTCCACTGGCAAGGGCATAGGTTTCATTTGGACATATGAAAAATGGGGGTTTTGGGTACTCAGCCAGAGAATTTTTGGCATCAAACACTTAATTTCCCACATTCTGGTGAATTTTTAGGCACCAATTTGGGCCTTTTCTGTATTCATTTATGGTGTAAATGTATTTGTCATTAAAAGTCCTCTGCTGCAAATGGGGACAAATGCAAATAAAATCTATACCCATATCCATGACCACACTGACAGACGACATGACTGATGGCAGATGATGGTGACTCTCCAATGAGAGAGGTCAGTGATGGGGTCTCACCCTCAGTGTGCACCGCAGACACATAGGTCCAGTTGTACCGCTTGACAATGTCCAGCATGGCCCGGGCCTGGAGGGTGTCTGACGGCACCACCCTGAGGAAGTACTTGAACAGAGTCTTGTCACTCAGGTCGATGCTGGTGGCAGAGTAGGCGATCTGCGGGATGTTGAAGAGCTGCAGGAGGTTCTGCACTTGAATGGCCACAGAGCTGGATCCCGGTCCGATCACTCCTGCAATGGGCTTCTTGGAGGGTGGAGGCTGGTGGGACGGGGTGCCGTCAATGCACCATTTGGACCCGTCCTTATCATCCCGGATGGAGATGAGGGAGTCCCGGATGAACTCAATGCTCTGCTCCAGGGCCACAGACGAGTGCCAGCAGGAGTCTCGGATCTCACAGCCCAGGCTGATATTGGGGAGCAGGTTCGGGTCGGCGTTGATCCGGTCCAACGTGTGGAACATGGCCTCCACCCTTTGGATGCCGTACTGCTCGCGGACGTCCCCGCACTTCCGCTCGGCCACTTTCTCCGCAGACGGCTGGTGGTGGACGGAGAAGAGCGCGCCGATAATCACGTCTCCATCCATCCGCGCCACGGAGCGGGACACGGCGCGAGGCACCACCGAGCGCTCATAGATGCTGCTGCTGTGGGAGAGCACGAGGCAGCGGAAGAAAAACGCGGGGAGACACAGGAGAGCGAAGAGACCCATCTTTACGCGTGCCATGTTGTGCCACATCGCGTGAGCCGCGCCAACTGTGCAGGCATACTATCCGCTGTCCGTCAATACATCCACGTTTATCCCAGCGACCACGAGCTGTGAGCACGACACCCGGGGCATATCCGCGCGCACCTGCGGAGGGAGAAGACAAACTGCTGTGACATGGAAGCTGAGAGAAACGAGGCCAGATGTGCTACAGGGGTATGTGGGAATAGTTGACTAAGCACGCATGCTCCTTTCCATCAACGCCCCTGTTTCTGCATTCCTACAGCTGACAACAGTCCTCATGCCTCTGAGCCTCTGAGCAAGGCACTCAAACCTCACGCCCACCTCATCAACTGCTGTCCACTGGGGACTGCCAGGTACTTTCTCAAACAGCCCTGTTACATTACAAATACCCCGGAGTGCACAGGGAGAGGCTCAACGTGCAGAGCTCTGTCCATTGAGAAAACCAGGCAGAGACCAGATTTCAGCACCGTGGACAGCGCGCTTTCCAAAACACGTTGCAAGGACGTCTTTGGGACTGTTGCCTGGGCTCGTCATCCTCTCACAGACACATTCTTCATCATTTGGCTCAGCTAGTTTCTATAAAGCAGAGAAACTACAATCCTCACACAGTCGAGTCCTATTTGAATTCTGCGTTTGGTTTTAAACGCACCGTGCACCCTTCCTCTGATCCATACAGCCTCAGGTAGGCTAGCACCGATCGATAATATTACTACCAGTACTACTACTTCTATTAATAATAATGATGATAATAATAATAACATACTAAATGCGACTATCATTCAGCAGAAGGCACAACATGAATTGTCTGCTCTCAGTTACATATATAACCCCCTATCTATGTATCTATCTATCTATCTATTGGCCTTTTTACATTACACATATTTATTCTTATTTATAAGAGTCATTGAATTAAAACTTACCTGAATCCTTGAGACATGTCGCGTGCCTTCGTCCGTCTTCTGTAGCGCGTGGTCCTCGGCTGGATCACTTGAGTCTCTCTCAGTCTCTCCCTCTCTCCCTCACACACACATACACACACACACACACACACACGCACGCAACTCGAAACGTGAACGCATCACCCGCCGCAACCATCGCCTTTGATAGTTTACCTCTTCACATGCATCATGACAGTGAGACCTGTGTGTTTTATCAGAGCTGAAATGACATCAACAATCTGCTGTCATATTTAATGCATTATAGAAATCACACCAGCGGAGCTTATGTGCAAGACAGTTCTGTATCTGGTACTTCATATAAGCAGGTTTGGAAATGTCTGGAGGAAAAGCACAGCTGCAGCATCAGTGCTGTGGGGTCTGCAGCACCACCACAAAACACGAAATTGTGTGTGTGTGTGTGTGTGTGTGTCGTCGCAACTTAATAATTTAGTGTGTCAATAATTTCGAGGGGGAGACAGAAAGTGAGATGAGGTGTCAGGCGTTAACCGCACTTTGAGTTATGTGACAGCTCGCTATAACTGAAGGGACTTTATAGGGTTTTAAAGTGACAGGCGCTGACAAGCAGCAGACAGAGGCGTAAAGCACCGCTGCCCTTCATCTCATATGTTCACTCCTCCACTTTCACTTGAGTTGTGTGTGTCCCCCTCCCCCCCGGCTTCTAATAGGCGAAGATGGGTGTTTTCAGCACCGTGGACAGCAGTCAACAGTTTGCATCGCGCCATCTAGTGTTGGACTGAAGGTCATTGATGACATTTGAGTCATTAGGTCAATAGAAGAGCTCAGTGTTGCTGCTGTTTGACCTGCTGGTTAGATTCACTCAACCTGAGATTAGGGGAGACCAGGGTCGGTTGGAACACATTTCACTCCCCCTGAGCAAATGGTTGAACATTATTCGACTGAGTTTAGTTTCTTTACCCTCTATCAGCCTCCCCCAGGAGTCAATAATTCTCCTTTTAACTGTAATACACAGTGGATGTCTTCCTACCTTCCCACAGACCGTATTATTGTAGGTTGTCGTTCTAACTTTGTGCCGGGGTTGGTTGGCACACACCTATTTTCGGTCATAAGGTCACAGGAACATACATGTAACATCAAAATGTTTGGTTTCTTTACTGGCACTCATTTACCATGCTGAAATATATGAAAGTCACTAACTGTTTTGGTCAGTTTTACATGTAGTATCAAGGTTAATCAAGGTTAAGATCTCAGCTGTAAATAAATGTCTTTAATGTACTTTAATGTGTTTTTATTTTTCTGAAATTAGGTGATTTGTGATTGAAGAAATGTGCATTTGTGCCGGGGTTGGTTGGCATAATGTTAAATGCTAAAGTGACAAAAAATGAGGCAGTCGATAGACAAAATTTGAACATTTAATTCAAACAAGAACCAGAAATGTGAACACGTATTAGTGTATCTGTCGGAGCAGAATATTAGCAGGAATATATAGATATTTTTGCCATTAATCATATTTTTGCCTTTGACACATGTGCCAACTAACCCCAAAATCAGTGTAAATGAAATAAATAAATGTAAATAAATGTTTTTAATATACACATTTTCCCCCAAATTAGGTGATTTGTGATTGAAGAAATGTTATGTATTTTGTGCCAGGGTTGGTTGCCACAATGTTAAATGCTAAAGTTACAAAAAATGAAGCAACCAATAAAAACAACTGAACATTTCATTCAAACAAGAACCACAAACATGAACATTTAATAGAGTATCTGTCCATGTTTTAAGCAGACAACATTTTTAAGGAATTAATTTGTAGGAATGTCTAATTATTTTTGCCATTGGTCACTTCAAATAGTATTAATTAACCAACAATGTGAACATTGTTTTTAATCCTTGGAAATAGTTATAATCTCTCAAATACTTTTCAATTCAATTCATTTTTTTATAAAGCCCAATATCACAAATCACAATTTGCCTCAGAGAGGTTTACAGCATACAATATTCTGTCCTTAGGACCCTCACAATGGATAAAGAAAAACTCCCCCAAAAAACCCTTTAACTTGGAAAAAATGAAAGAAACCTCAGGAGGAGCAAGAGAGGAGGGATGCCTCTTCCAGGACGGACAGACGTGCAATAGATACAGCCATTAACTTTAGTGTGCTAACGAACCCTGCTCATATTTTACCCCATTGTGTGATGAAATTATGTTAGCCAACTACTGTCACTTATAACAGCCTTTCGAATCTTATATCAAAATGTAACTGATTCCTTTATCTATCAAAAACAAGAGTCCCACATTTCTAATATCTCTGTCTAACACAGTTCTTATATTTAGTCCACAGACCACTTTTTTTTACTGTTCATACTATGACACCAGGGGTGTCCAGGGTCAGGTGGAACACTTTTCACTCTTTGACATGTTTTTCTGGTATAATCTTTATTACAATAATCTAACCAGCAGCAAATGAAAGGTTAAAGTCTCAGCTGTAAATAAACACGTTTTAATGTACACATTTTATTCCTAATATTCGGTGATTTGTAATTTAATTCATGTTGTACGTTTGTGCCAAACAGCCCCATCACAGGGTTGGTTGGTATACAGTAATGTTTAAATGCTATAGTTACAAAAATGAAGCAACCAATAGAAACAATTTGAACATTTGATTCAAACAAAAAAACAGAAAACACAGGCCTTACATTTAGTCCACAGACCGCATTTCTACTTTTGATACTAACTGAAATGTTGCTGTTGATGTTACCTTTATGTTTCTGTGACCTTCTAAGGACCAGTAAATAGCTGTGTGCCACCCAACCTCGTTCTCCCCTGAGCCATCATGTCTGCATTTTAAGTAACCTGACAGACCTGAGGCAAACATGTTTCCATTAGAAAATAAATTACAAATCAGTATAAATTTTGTTCATATCAGTGCTTGTTTATTTTAGGCCAGCTCCATAAATCTACCCGCCACAATCACTGAACAGCCCTCCTGAAACCACTCTGCCCCTCAGTGATGACAGTGAGTGAGTCTTGAAGGTTTAACCTCACAGTGCGTATTATCCCACGCAGAAACACGGCCCACTCCCGGGGGGCATGCAGTTTATTTGGTAGGGTCCTGTCGTGACTCGCGCCAGGCGGTATAAATCACAAATAAACTTATAAAGGAGTCGCTATGACACTGCCACTGCTGGTGCCCGGGGCTGCGGGAGCGAGCATCTGATATTGAACCTGAATAAAAGTGACATGTTTGAGGAGGAGAGACAACTTGGATGCTGCAGCCACACTTCAGGGCAAAGGGCGACGGCGGTTTATTCTAGGACTGCAGTCTGCGTGGGTCAACCGCAAGGCTTTCAAGCCGTGACTTAAGCATTATTGTTAGCATGTTGATGATGTAGTGTTGGTTCTTTTGGGGCTCTGACGTGTTTCTGCCTTTCACCCAGTAATATTGATGTCACTGTTGCTGCTTAGGGTCAAGGAAAAATAATAGATGAGCCAAAAAATAAACACGGCTTACTTCCTCGAAACATAAACCCCATCAATCAATCTTTTGGCAAGTCTATTTTTCTTGGTAAACACTGTTTTGTGCAACGCAGAGAAATCGGGAAAGTTGGCACTTACTCAGCAACATTTGTCAGTTTTCATTAATGTGGGATTGATTGCTTTGTAAAAAATGTGACAGTTTACAGACAACAGCAGAAAGAATCTCACATTATTACTACAGAACACAAGTCTGTCCCAAACACACACCAAAATTTTGTAATAGTGGATTTCTACTTTCAATGCACTCAGAAATAATTGGCAAAAAAGATTTTGATTAGGATACTTAATTGTTGCCATCCATTCACTCGTAACGCAGATATCACCCAACAGGAAAAGTAACAATTAGTCTTAACTGACCCTTTTTTTTCAACAAAAAACATGAGTTTATTCATTCTTAATGAATAGTTAACTCATATTTAAAACACATTTCTTCTATTAAGTGCATTGTATTCATCATTACGACTCAAAATGCCCTCAATTTCTGAAATATGTCCATAAAACAGGATGTTGAAAACCTCCTGAGATGAATATTCTGTGGATATAATCAATAGCAGGTATTAAAAGCTGTTTCTATCATTAGAAAATCAAATCAGAAACATATTTCTAATATTTAAAGAGTATTTCACCAATATTTTTGAAATACTGAGTAAAACCTAATATTTTTTATATTAAAATTCCACATGTGTAAGTAATATAAGCGTTCATGTTTACTTTAAACACAGTTTAAACACAAATTATGTTCTTTAACAACATGATTAATAGACTAAAACGTGCCTTGTGCTTCCTCTTTGCCTCACGCTCAGCCATGCTTGTTTAAAAAAGGGGGCGTGGCTCTACTGCAGTCCACTTTAGATGATGGGCAACACTGTGATTGGTTAATAGACGTCTCATCAAATAATGCATTTGTACCATTTACGACCTAAACGTAAACAAAGATAGATGCCTCCAAGAAAGCAGTTGTCGCTATTGCAGTAGTGGAGCCTTTATCATTATTATTATTATTATATATATTTTTTACTACACTGCTAGCTACTTTCACCAATACCAACTAATAAACAACACGTACAAGACATTCCATGCACAACAATGCATCATAAAGCATTCCCATAAGGCATTATAATGTGTACGACTAATTAAAATGAAGACTCAAATTTGCTGAACAGTAAAAAACAATAGTAAAGAGCAGAGTCACTTATGGTAAATATAGGGCGCAGCCACCTTTGCTTTAGTCAGTCTTTTGAAACTCCTAGTTTGAGACCACTACATTCATGTCATGAGGTGTCGCTGCGTAACTTTGCACAGCTTCCTGTCTTTCCTACAGTCTTACTAATGATAAGCTCTATGGAAAGGACCATAAGTCTGTGCACTTAGGTGGGGTCAAACAGTAATCATAGATCTAGACATCCTAGAAAAGTTAAGCACCAGACAGCGTGCAAAGTTTGTAGCACCATTAGTGGTGAAGTTAAAGATCATCCACCCACCTATTGTTTAATCTCTTTATTCATTTATTATATCTGTCTCATGGGTTGGTTGTCGATAAAGCTTATAGATGTAGATTTCAGGGGAGACATAGGGACACCTCCCCCTCATTACTACATGTGCATTGGTAGCAGAGGACTTTGATTATGACAAAATTAAATTCATTTGCAACATAAATCCATACAGAAATGGCACAAATCAGTGCATTCAAATTCAACAGAGAGCAGGAAATTAAGTGTTTGATGCTGAAAATGTTCTGGCAGAGGACCCCCAACCCCCCATTTCATATGTGTCGCCCCTAATGTTCAAATGAAACCTATGCCCTTGACAAAGCATCTGCACAGTGTGTGTGTGTGTGTGTGTGTGTGTGTGTGTGTGTAAGAGAGAGAGAGAGAGAGAGAGAGATCTGGCTGGTCTCGTCACAGTAGACCTTTTGATAGTCTCACTTTCAGTATCACATGTTTTCATGGTTGCCTGGCACCTATAAACAAGTACACGTCAAATGAGGCACATGAACCAGTGAATCAGAAATGTTTGCATGACATAAGTATTGGATTCATGGTAAATCCAATGTGCAGTGAGCACAAATTTACAACAGTCTGACTGAGAAAATCCAAACAAGAGCTATGATTGCATGTTGTTCTCATGCAAAATCCACTGAGCATCTAATACAGCATATATCTTATAATAACCCAATCTGTATATGTGACATTAGAAGCTTATGCATGTGCAGTATTAAAGATTTGGAAATCTGAATTGAGTTGAAACTGTATATAATGGTTGAGATTTAATACAACAATTTGCTTATAGCTAAAAAGTATAAAGACTTTAAAGATAAAAGTCATTGTAAATTTCTTTTTATATGTTTATATTTTCTATCATGTCATGTCCCACTGACTGCATGGGTTTGTTTCAACACCTCATAACAAGTGTATTCAGTACTGCTAAGCACTGTCCTGCTGATGTGTCCATGAGTCAGCTCCTCCAGCTCCAGGGGTGCTGGCGTGTAGGTGACCCCGACCTCGAAACGTGGCGTCTCCCTCAGTTAACGACATGAAATGAGGCACAGTCTAACCACTGCCAGCTGGGAGGCCGCTGGGCAAAAATAGTACAACAGTGACCTCTGCTGTGTGTGAGTGGCCACTGCATGATACAGTCACAAATATATAAGGGACACAATTGCATGAGAGTAATACAGAATTAATGACTACATTTGGGATGAAAATTATATTTAAGTGGGATGAACTCATCTTTGGTCTTTTCTACAAATATTAAAACAAAATACCTATTTAGAGGAGTGCAAAGAAGAAATGGCCTCAGTCAATAGAGAACTGACATGATATCATTCATGAAATCTTTGTAATGGAAAGAATTACTTTCTCAATGAGGCTTCAGGGAATTAAATTTGAGGAAATCTGGAGGAATATAAAAATGTATATTTCCCTGAAACACCTTTCTGTTGTTTAAATTTATTTGTCTCCTAAATATTCTTGTTATTATGTACTTAAAAAACAAACAAACAAAACAAGGCATGTTCTTTGTTTAACTACAACATTGTCAAAAAAAAAAGCTCAGATTTGGTCATGTTTTTTTCCAGACAGAAGCCTTCGTTGCACACGATGTGTCCAAAGATGTTCAAAAATGTGAAAATCCAATTATAAATTTCTGCTTTTTACAGTTTCTGACTGAGATAAATTGTGTAATTTTAGCATTTTTTTTTTTTTTTTTTAAAAAAAAGCAAAATCTTCTTTAAGTTTATTAAACATCTGTGGTTAAATAAATACAAAACACACCCATTTAAAGTTAACTGTCCCTGCATTTAACCAAACAAAAAAACTCTAAGTTTAAGCCAAACTATAAGTGCTCAAAAACTTGTTTGACAAATTATTTGCTGCCCTTTTTGCATCATCCACTTCCCCCTTATAAGTTACAAACAGTCCCTAACTAATTTTCATAATATAAAAATAAATTTCTAACTGTTGAAAATATTAGTGCATTATAATTAAAAGGACCTAAAGATTAATTTGAGTCTAATATATTTTGGATTTTGTGGGTAAACAGGCCTACTTGATCACATTTTTTCTTCTACTGATCAAAACTTAACTTCCAGACTTTACATTTTTAATATTAAAAAGAGATGCCTAACTATCTACACAACTACATTTCTATATTTGTTTTTACTTATGTTTACTGTGCTTGTTGTTTTTCATGCCCATATCAACCGCTGTAGTGATGATGATGATGATGAGTGTAAATTGTTTTGATCAATAAAGTTTTGAAGCGAAAAAGACAAGGCTGAGTAACAAGGGTTGTAGTTAGCTATCATTAGCACTTTCTCAACAGAGGTAATAACAGTAACAGCGAGTAGTATTTTCATTTAACAACTACGTTTATCTTATCGTTTATTTTCCTGCCAACACACCGATCAGGTGAGAAGCTACTCTCGAGCTAACACAACATTATCACGCTAAGTTAGCTTGTTGTGAACTTACGAGCAGCTAGCTGTTGTTAGCCACCATTAGCCGGCGGCCAGTTTAAGCTAGCTCTCCATTGTTACAAAAACAAGTTGATTTCATAGCGAAAGAAAAGCTGACAGCAAACCGGCTGGCAGTACAGGGGTTTATTAAAATGAATGTACACGGCATTTACAGCTTCTTTTGTTGTCGTCTGCTCCTGTTTGTTGTGAGTAAACTTTATCTGTCAGGGACATGAACAAGCTACAGTAACGTTACTGTGTGTTCCTGGGAGGAAGAAGCCTCAGTTTACATCTGTGCATGCGACTTGTTTGAGCTTCAACCAGCCTGATTAACAGATTTAATCAGAGCTGGCGTGACATATTCACCACAGTTAAGGATTTAGCTATGATAACATGAATGATGTAATGGCTTAGGGACTAGTTAGATGATGCAACCTGCAGCTATAAATCCATTCATGGACTGTGAAGTGACAGATCAGCTAATGTTATTCCTTTTCCAGTTGTGCATGTACGTACTGATCAGTTAAGTGGTTTTATAATCAGACACAGAGATACTGTGTTTACTTTAGCAGCAGCATCACAGAGGAGCATCTCAGCTGCAGAACATGAACTTTCTCAGTACTCTGTCTGCACATTAAATGATCAAAACACAAGCACAAACATGTTTGATGTACTGAAAGAAATGCCTAAGTATCCTCTCTGTCTGTTCAAGTCCTTTGGGTACACTTCACCTCTGTGGTTTAGGTGTTCTAATTAATAGTATATGACATGCATTATATATTCATCATACTGTGCCACTTTATACTAACTATAGAAAACTATACAATTTGTGCACAATCAGATGTCAAACTGCATTTTTGGCATCATCACACTGTAAAATTAATTTCACAGAGAAAGCAAGATGTCTTTGCAAACATGTAATATGGTTGTTTTGTTTTCCAGGGTCTCTCTGGAGCTCTCCTCCTGATGTAAGAAAGCAAAGGATTTGACCTCCTTGATATCTCTCTGGGAAGCTTCCTAATAAGGTATTTGTATGAGACAGCCGTTTAGGTGCACCACGTGATTGCAGTTGACCTCCCTAAACAAGTGGGGGAGCTGTTTTACAGTGGCTGTGCAGGCTCTGGACATGGCCAGAGACCAGTGACACCAGCACCTCAGACAGTTTAGGTTTGCTTAGTCATTCAGATTGTTTGGTAGTCCTGAGCCAAGGACTGTCAGGCCCGTCTTCTTATGAGAAGGCTGTTATGTCACCATGTCAGTGCTGAATCGCTTCTACCATAAATGATAAAAAGATTGTTACATCAGTTCCACATGTTAAGATCTGACTGTTAAATACTCATCACTGTGATGTCATTTAGTCTTTTTTTTTTCTTCTGAGATCTGAAATATGTGCTTGTTTTTTTTTTTAAACATAATGGATGCTCTGCAGCCTAGAAATTCCCATCAATCTTTCCCATCACGCACCTCAACTTTTCATGTTTCATGTTATTTTTGTCCCCCGTCACTCCTTTTGCATTGTTATCAGATGTAGTTTTTGGTTGGAGTGAGCCTTGAGAGGTTTTGGAGCTTTCTTCCTGTTTGGGAAAAAAGATATTCAGCTTTGGGGCAATAATCTCACCAAGTACAGTGATATCTGGTGGTGTGCATAAATTACAGCGGCCATTTACAACCTGGCCAAAGCTGTAATTTCAGAGTTTAAATCCTGTACTTGCTAGGCCCGGGCCAAAACATTTGATTATTGGGATATTTATTCTTTAGGTAGGTATTCAGTTTGCAGTTTTTCTGTTTGTAGAGCTGCAGAAAGTAAGTTGATTCAGTCAGCCCCTGCCTCGCTCTTCCTCTCAGTCTCTCTGTTTATCAGCTCCGCTATGCGCCCGGGACAGTAGGTGAGAGTCTGCCCGTAAACACACAGTGACAAGGCTAACTGTCATCATCACACAGCTAAACATTAGCTCTTGTCTTATCTCATCGTCATTACTCTGACATTATTTGCTCTTTCTGCTTATTTGACAGGTCAGTTGATTTTCTCACAAGTCACCCTCAGAAGCTCTCCACCCCCTGAGGTCTGAAGATGGAGGAGGACCATGCTCACTGTGTGTCCTGTGTTCATCAGAGATGCACGGTCAGACCTCAGCCAGGCATTTCCTGTGATCTTATCAACTGCCCTCTGGTGTGTGGGGCTGTATTTCACTCCTGCAAAACTGATGAGCACCACCTTATGTGCCCACTGTTGAGGATCCCATGTTTAAACAGTGGCTACGGCTGCCCCGCCACCCTGGTGCGCAACCAGATGTACGCACACCTTGAAGTGTGTCCAGCTGGAGTTGTGTGCTGCACTATGGAGTGGAACAGATGGCCTGTTAGCTGCCTGGACTATACTTCCTATGAGAGCCTGAGCCGTGGGGTGGAGGAGGTGGAGCAGCTGGACATGGCACTTGCTCTTCAGGACCAGCGTACACTACTTGAGTCCCTCAAGGTGATCGCCATGGCACCGACTGCAGAAGGAGAGCCACTTGTTCCTGTCATTAAGGCAAACAGCTTAACAGACTCTGCTTTGCTTACACCTGCCCCAGAGGCCTCCACCATTATAGAGTCACCTTCACAGTCATCACCCTCATGTCAGCCACAACCTCCCCCACAAGGCTCGACGAATGAGAGAATAGTCTCTGGAATTAATGGCTTGAAAGAGGAGCACTTCGGTAAACTCTATGAGGCCACAGTGGAGACTGCAAGAAGCTTAGCTGCTGCTTTGGACTTTGTTAGCAGCACAGACTGTGTGAGCGGAGGAGCTGCTATGAAGAGGAGTAGATTGAGCAGCGATGGGGATAATAAGAATGGACTTGAAGACAAAACACCTGCTGATGGTTTGAATAAAAAAGAGATTGAGGAGCAAAGTGTTTGTTCAAGCTGTTTGAGAGAGAAAGAAACAGATCCAAAGATTTTAAACACAACCAATGGACCACTGTCAGGAGAAGTGGTGGCCTGTCTGGAGACAGCCTGTCCTGCTGAGGTGAAAGATGACATGAGTGCTGTGGTTTCTCAGGAGCCGGACACCCCTCCAATGGCATCTCCAGTTCATGTCAGCCAGGGTGTGGCACAGAGGGCTGGTCATGTGGTCCTGGAAGATAGGGGGCTAGTTCTTCTAGAAAACCACGGGCCTGAGCGAAAGTTCCACAACTACCAGTTTTTCAGAGGCCAATGTTCATTACCTAATGGACGGATAGGTTTCATCCCAGGCAGGTCACTGTATAGACTACGACCCAAAATGGAGGACAAGTCAGTGGATACCTCGGACCTGGAGCAGGATGACGACCCCATGGGACTGGGAGAAATTGATCTGATCACAGCAGCGCTGCTCTTCTGCTTAGAGGAGTCCAGAGAGTGTAGAAGAATATCTGACACGGTCTATGTCGATGGCTACCGTGTCGACTTTGGCACACAGACTTTCACGTTCCCCGCAGCAATCTTGGTAACCAACACAAGAGTGGGTGACATTGCCTCTGCATCTGCCTGTGACCATGCCGCCCCCCAACTCTCATACCCCAGCCCTTTCCGCACACTCCGCCTCGGCCTTGTCCTGGAAGCTCTGGAAGTCGAGGCAGTCCCACATAACCGCTACCTCCCTCCCAACCCCCGCTACCAGCACATGTTCCCCTTCGTCTGTGGTCAGTCATTGCGCCGGGATCAGTTTTCCTCTCACTTCACAAACGTCCATGGTGACATTCACGCTGGTCTCAATGGTTGGATGGAGCACCGCTGCCCGCTGGCATATTACGGCTGCACATTTTCACAGCGGAGGTTTTACCCATCCACCAAGGGGGCCAAAGTGGTTCATGACAGGCACCTCAGGTCCTTCGGGGTGCAGCCATGCCCAGGGGCGAAACTTCCAGGTGACTTAAAGTCTGACCAATTTAGTGGGCTTCCCATTGAGATACTGTGGCACATAGCTGGGTTCCTGGACAGTTTCAGCCTGTGCCAGCTGTCACTGGTGTCACGGACTATGAGGGAGCTGTGCGCCAGTCTCCTCCAGACCAGGGGCATCGTGGAGCTGCAGTGGGAGCGAAGACCACGTCCTGGTGCCCCTGGGACTATGTCATGGCAGATCAAGAATAAAGTGAGTAAAAAACCTGATTTGTAAAGCTGCACACCACTGAATGTCAGTGTTTAAAATGTATGTTTTAAAGATGCTGGAAGGATATTTAAGGATTTGGGGCTGCTGTAACAAAAGCAGGAAGTGTAGCTTCACACAGGGATTTTATGGAAATTGCATTATCAAATAAACAGGAGCCCTACTTAAAGTTTTGACATGCAGCGCCCTCCTTATTCCAGTATCTTTTTTATTTTCTCCTGCAGGTGTGGAGGTTCAGCACTGCCTTCAGCCCTGTGTCGTCGTGGGGTTTCACTGATCTCCCCAGCATGTCGGACCATCTTAAGAAGTGCCACTTCAACATAGTGGAGCACAAGACAGAGCCTGTACCCCTTCCTGCCATGTGCACCGCACGAGACGGACAGTCACTGCGTCGTGTGCTGCGTCACGTGAACACCTGACCAAACAAGGCTGACCTCTCGTAGCTGCACGAGAGTCACTGTGGCGTCACGTGGATGTTGCAACTACAAAGTGTCTGTCGTGAAAATAAATAACTCTTCCTGTATTACACTAGATTATCAAGAAGCCTTAATGAAATAACTCCTTACCTGCCACACTAAGGTCTGTTGTCGTGAGTGTCTCTATGTGGAGAAAAAGAAACATTAAGCATTTAGCTTTGCATGGATTTGTGCTGAAAGTGTGCCCTTATTCTGGTAAGATAAATATATTTTCTTGAAGACAAAGATGCACAATAAGTTTATATTATTATATATATATTATACTGATAAATGTTTTCACTATTATGCCTTTCACTAGTAGCCATGGGGAAAAAGCAGATTGTTGGTTATATTGCATTATTTCTGTGTGACAGAAGTTTTGCCGGCACTTTACACAAGATTTGCTAATCCCTCCTACAGAGTGTTGATCTGTGACCCTAAATGATCAAGTGTTTCCGATCTCTAAAGCGGGTGTTAACCCGGTGCAAGTCTGTTGTCTGGGTTTGCGGGATGTCAGGACGAGTCAAACAGATTGACTTATTATGAAGATAGTCCGATAATGCATGTAATTTGCTACAATTTAATAAAGTCTTTTCAGCCTTTTATGTATTTGTTTGCCTTTAAAGCTCTCCTGCGGTATTTTATATAAAGTTTCATAGTTGTTTTTTCCAGAGGTGTCTAGATCAAATGAAAATAACATTTAAAATGCGACTGTTTTCCTACTGAAGCAAAGCCTACTGAATAACAAAGAAGCCATTTTTTTCTGGGTTCCTGCCTCCCCCCCTCAGCTTGTTACACTTTACCTGCTCTCTATGGGAAATAGGGAGTTGTCTGATGTCACGTGGACCCCGAAACATGCTGTATCGTTATCATGTGAAAACAACAAAAGCTCTCTGGTGCCTACTCAACTACCACTACTCTACTGAGAGTCTAGGGCACCAAATGTGCTAGGGGTTGCCACCTGCCTTCACACATCATATTGTTGCCTCAAAGCTTGTTTGAAGTTTGCTGCTTGAAATTTGTAGAGGCCTGTAGATTACCGGGAGAACATAGTGTGGTCAGACGAGACGAAAATCCCAATTTTTCTACAAACATGATGACGTCATGTTTGGAGGAGAAACGCCTTTGCATGTGACCTTAAAATACCACACCCGCATTTTAGTTTGGAGTTGGTTCCATCATGGTAGGGAGCTGTTTCTCTTCCAAATGGAGCCATGTATCAGGAATCTTCGAGAACAATCTGTTGCTATCCACCGGGATGATGTGGATGAGAAGCAGCTGGAACTCCAGCAGGTCCACAATCCAAAGCGTAGAGCAAAGAAGACTCTCAACTGGTTCCAGAGGAAGAAAATAAAGATGTTTGAACGACCCAGTCAGTCATCAGACCTACACCTGATAAAACATTTGTCGAAGAACTTGAATTTGAGAAGTTTCCTAAATCACTCCTAAGCTAGGACTCTGTTCTAAATTTATTTCGGCTACATTAGGAGCTGTCTGAGAGTATTTTCAAAATGTTTGTGAATATGGCCCCAGAATGATCAAATTAAACACTGGCTCTTGAAAGGGCCAATTGTGTCTTTGCATCGACCACCATAGTTCTCCTGCAGGCTTGGCACATGGAAGAAGTTTCAGTTCTGCAACCTCACCACTAGATGCCACTAAATCCTACACACTGGACCTTTCAGAAAGCATCATATGCAATAAAGATACAGAAAAAACATGATATAAGCTATCTGATGAAGACAGTGAACATAATATTTTCAAAAACAAGAAAAACATATTATACTCATGGGTTAATATGAGTAAGTAAGAGACCGTTTACCAACTTCATAGTGGCCCAGATCCAGTTATGCAGATTAGAAAGCAACTATGTAAATTATAACCACTCCTGGAGGATCTAACTCCATCGGCCTTGAACCATAAAAAATACCATCACATTGTCAGTTAGCAAGTCTCTAAAAAAAGCTGGGTTTGCTGTAAGCACACTGCTCTGAGTGAAATAAGCTTAAAAAAACAGCTTATTCTTATTCTTCATGGAAAGGGATGAGGGGATACGTATGTATGATGTTAATTATCCAGGACCTACAAGAACACCAGTTTATTGAAACTAAAGATTGAGTCGGTCTGAGTTTATCCACCACTTTAAATTAACACATGACTTGGAGGAGCTGGTACAGCACACAGATTACTCAACAAATTTGCAGTGTTGGCACAGAAAATAACTGCTACAAGCTTACAGTTTATCCTGATAATCTAAATCTTTTAAATCAAAATCAATTTGTTTTTAATCTTTCTAAAAACACCAGTTCCCAGGAAAAAGGACAATTTAAAACAAATAAACTCAGACAGCACATTGAACAAATCCACTGTTCTTCTTCCAGACTAACACACTGTCCAGTTTGAACATCAAGTTGTAAAAGTAAAAGTATTTGCCTCTGATATATATTCTATACAACATTATTCTCAGCACCATATTCCTATCATCCTTAATTTACCAGCCGACTGTTGCAATGTGAACTAGTATAAATTATCTGAACAAACGAAGTTGATCTTTTAATTTAAAAAACATGGATGCGCCACACACATCTTCCCCCCGGCAGCACAGAAGATCTTTACAATCAGCACAGTTTCAAGATTAGAGTCACCAATTCAGTATCCGACCAAATGTCTCGGTGAATTTGACCTTTGACCTTTTGGATATAAAATGCCATCATTTCACAGTTTTATTCTATTAGACAGTTCTGTGAAATTTTGTCATAATTAGTCTATAAATTCTGGCAAAAACATGTTTTGTGAGGTCACAGTGACCTTGATATACAACCACCAAATTCTAATTAGTTCATCGTTAAGTCCAAGTCAACAGTTGGGACAAATTTAATTAAAAAACAAATGAAATAAAATAAAATAAAAATTAGAATTAATTAACTAAAACACTAGTTTGGTTACAATCAGAATGAAATTTCTGAAAATATAAGGAGAAGGATCAGGAGGAGGTTGGATTTGACTCTGTTGAAGAAGAGGGTGAAGATGAGGGGGAGTATTGACAGGGATAAAAGCATTACTTGAGGGGGAAACAGTTTCAGTGTGTTCTTAAATATATTTCAATATCTACTAACTTAAATACAAATTTGGTTACATTCAGAATGAAATTCCTGAAAATGTAAGTTTGAATTTTTTAATGTTTTTTTGTTGTTGTATGTGTTCCAGTTTGTGTGTTTATTATATGTGCATAATAAAAATCCTAAAATTGTCAGTGTTGTGAATTTTTTCACAACAGGCTTAAAGTTGAAAGTGAAGGAACAACTTTCAACGTTGTTATCAGCGCTCTACATTTTATAACCTCATAAACATGGTGAGTATGGAATTATGTGAATTTGGCATATTTATTCACATACGTTAATTAAATTGAAAGCTCGGAAGTTTCCCTGGGTTAGCTAATGTTAGCTTGCTCTCATTTTGCTCAATCATCATCGGTTCACTGTCGCCATTTTAGCATTAACGTTTGCTAACGTTGATACCATGGAGGGTGGCGGTTAGCATCGCCATGTTTTATTTTTGAGGGACGTTTATTTTAATTGTACGTCACATTGTTTTTCTATGAGGTCGAAGGCCGCGCTACTGCGCCTCTGCTCTACTGTCTGACAGCTTTTACAGTATTTGCATTGTCTTTCCTGCCTGCAGTTGTTCCCAGTCTTGTCTTTTTAGCTGCATTTAAAATGTGTTTAGGGATCTAAAGCATCTGATTAGTATGAAATTGTTAAATGTTACAACTCGCCCATGTTTTCCTCCAGCGTGAGTGTATCTCAGTGCATGTGGGTCAGGCTGGTGTCCAGATTGGCAATGCCTGCTGGGAGCATTACTTGAGGGGGAAACTGTTAGTTGAGTGTGTTCTTAAATATGTTCCACTATTTGTTAACTAAAACACTAGTTTGGTTACATTCAGAATGAAATTTCTGAAAATATAAGGAGAAGGATCAGGAGGAGGTCAGAGTTGAATCCGTTGAGGATGAGGGCGAAGAAGAGGGAGTGGGAGAGTATTAGAGGGAACATAGAGCTTCTAGTAAAACAGGACAGATAAATCCATCGTGGTTTTAAATACATTCCAGTGTTCGTGCTGTGAAATGCTAGTTTGGCCAGTTTGTGCCAAAGTCCTGTGACAGTAAGGACCAGGGAGGGTTTGGCAGCTGCACAAAAAAAATGGAGGTGTCTATTGAGGGTGAGGAGAGGTAAGGGGTTTCAAAGCATGAATAAAACTGGAGATGTAAATGTATGTTTAATAGTGCATGTTCAAAATAAAAGTCCTGGCTGTGTTTTTAATAAAGTTCCTTGCATGTAAAGCTGTGCATCTGTTTGTCAATCCTTTTTAGCCTTTACTTTTCTGTTGCGTGATGAATCCAAACCAGATCCTTCAAAATTGTAAAACTACAGTCAACTGTTGGTTATTTTCTTGATTAACAGATTAATTATTTGATCAGTGAAATGTCAGAATATGAAAACAATCATTTGACATTAGACCGACTAACAGTTACAAAGCCCAACGACGTGTCTAGTTTACTATCATGTAATACATCAAAAAGCAGATGATATTTACATTTGAGAGGCTGGAATACATACATATTTATTCTTTGAAAAAACGTTTACTATCGTCAGAATAGTTGCCCTTAAATTTTCTGCCACCAATCAATTTTATGTCACCTCCAGAACAGCAGCTGGAGACGCACCTGTATGCAGAGATGGAAGAAGTGTTCAGAATATTTACTTAAAAATAGCAATACTACAGCGTGAAAATACTCTGCTATGAGTAAAAGTCATGTATTCAAATTCTAAAGTATTGATATTACTCATGCAGAAAATATTGTTGACTAGAAGTACCTCAAAAATATACTTAAGTATTTTACATGAGGACATACACTTAGATTCCTCCACTGCCTGTTTTTAGTATTAAGCCTCCATTTCATGTGATTAAAACAGCAAAGCATTGTGGGGAAAACTACAATAAATTAAAAAATATATATAAAGCACCCTCAGTTAAAGAAATACAGCTGTAATGCCTGTTAAACCAGCATTTGTTACCTACACTGTAAATATGCCTGTTATTTCTCAAGTGAATGTGAACAACTGCAACTCTGCCAGCTACTGCTACATTTGCGTCCCCATATAGAACTCAGCGTGAGATCATTCATCTGATCTACCGGATGCTTCTTTGAGCTTCATTGCTTCATTAAGAGCTGTGTGTGTCTGGTATGGTGACAGGGCCCATGACAAACCTGTCTCTCATCAGAATTGGAGCAGTTATAATTTACATATTTGAATTCAAATGTGCAAAATGTTTGCATTGCTGGATCTGAGCGATCATAAACTTCCAGTCAAAGTCATAGTTCAAATAGTATCAATCAATAGGTTTGAATTAGAAGGCTGTATCTTTATGTAAAAATGAATGGTGTGTGATTACTGAACGTAAAGAGTAACCATTTGTCTGTAGCTGCCTGTTAGATCACAGTACTTTAGTAACTTTATAGTCCAGAGGTTATGATTTGCATGTGGATTTGCGAATGTATGTATATTGTTTCCAGTGAAGAAAAAGGACTTAAATTAACCCTCTCTAGTAGTTTAAATTTTAATAAATCATAACCAAATGATCTGCGATAGTTCCACCTAAAGTGGGAGGACCATATGAATGTGGAGATGTATAAAACAGAGCACAACTGAGAAAAGCAGGAGCCAAATAACTAAGGCCCAAAGGTAAGTGATACAGGTATTTTTGCTTTGACAACATTAGAGACGTTTGCCATTAACGTTAGGTATTTTGTTTCCTTATTCCAGTCCACACAGAACTGAAAAAGGAATGACCATGGCTGAGTACAAGTTACAAGTGACAACAGGTGACATGACAAATGCAGGAACATTTGACCACATATATGTCACTTTAATTGGAACTGGAGGGAAGAGTGAGCGAACTGAGTTGGACAACTATGGTATGGATTTTAAGAATGGGATGGTAAGTTAAAACCAGCTGACTGACCATTGTCAGCAACTCAAATTAGGTCATTCAGAAAGCAGTTTAGTAAAATACAAACGTAATTTCTTTGAGTAAGGGTTGCAAAACTTTACATTTCAACAGTGCTGTGGTTAAAGTAGATTTAGACACAAAAAACACTTGGTTACAGTTAGGAAAAGATCACGTTCTACCTGATTTGAGGTCCTGGAAAAGCAGCAAAATCCCTTTAAGAGGGCTTTCACACCTGCCAACCAAACTCAAGTTTGTTTGCCCTCTAAGTGCAGCTTTCTTGTGCAAGGCATTTGATCCAGTACGCTTGTAAATGCTGCTGTGAGAACACGAACCAACTCTAGGCAATTATGCAACTTTATAACAAAATTAGTCCTTGATTCGGACCAAAGCAAGACAACTCTAGGTCTGAAAGCATCCTAAAAAACACAACAGATTTTTGTGTCACTATTGCAGCAGGAAAATTCAGCAACAGGTCGCTAAATAACACCAACTTTGATATATGTGAAAGTCTGCTCAAATACTACGTCACTTTAGAGACTTTGATGCAATACGTATGAAACCTGCAAATGTAACATATTTGTAGTTTGCAGAAATGTACAATGCCAACATTTCCTTCTGGCGTCTGACCTGTTCCTTCATATGCTATTACCATGGATGCTACCATTCAGAGATAATTAAAACGATGCCAACAAAGCGCACTTTTATTAAGAACACCAGAGTAGGAGCACTATTATGGTCTGTAAAGTTTTAGTTTTAAATTATATTGATGAACGGCTGTGAAATCGCTTGCTCCTATTCAGCATCAGCAAAAATGGTTCTTTGAGCAAGTGTTGGATTTGTTGATCTACCTTGATGTCATTCATACTTTCTGCTTTGTGACAGGCATATGGTATAATGTTAATGTTTTCCAGACATCAAACTACACCGTGAAAACCAGTTCGTCTCTGGGGAAACTTCTGCTGGTCAAGGTGGAGAAAGATCCTTTTTTATTTCTCCCAGAAGACGAGTGGTTCTGCTCCAAAGTAGTGGTGACGACTCCAGAAGGAGAAGCCATTCTTTTCCCCTGTTACAGATGGATCTCCAGGGGAGAACTGGTGGAGCTGAGAGGAGGGAAAGGTCTGCCTCAACTTCCCCAAATAATTAGAAAATTATTGGATTCCACTCCTTAAAATTATTGTGCCACTCTTTTTATTAGTTTTGTCCTTGAAATTTTCCTGCTGTTATGTTCTTTGTGTGCTTCAGCCACGAAGGTTTTTGAAGACGACCATCCCCTTTTGACTGACCACAGGAAAAATGAGCTGATGCTTAAAAAGACTTTGTACCAGTAAGTTTTAATGTGTATTTCTACAGCTGCTGTTTGTCTCAGATGCCTACCAGGACGAATCTTTATGCAACTTTCTGTTTTGCCATTTTTAGATGGGAGAATTCTGATGAAAAGCTACCACACAAGAGTAATTTCAAAGATGTATCTGAGCTCCCATCAGAAGTCTGCTTCTCTTTGTCCAAGACAATGGAAGTTCTTTATACAAAAAACGTAGTGTGAGTGAGACAGTGATTTCAATATAGTCAGTGCTTTATTTAATGGAGCATTGATGTTGCTTTGTTGTTTAATTATTTGCAGGGGTGCTGAGCTCATGTTTAAGGGGATGCTTGGATCCACTGAAAGCTGGGGAAAAATTGAGGATATAAAAAACATCTTCAGGTCTACAGAGACACCAGTGTCAGGTATTGCTGTAGTTCTGCAACTTACCTCATTTCAAACTGTCATTCCTATAGTTTCGTAATAACATGGACTATGCATACAAGAATACATGCAAGTGCTAATAATTGTGTAAACTTAACAATGCAGCTAACACCCTAAACAGAAAGAAAACACCTTTAAATAAATATATGCTACAAGTTGAAATGGATTTAATATGTCTGTAATGGGAATATAATGGGCTGAAAAACTTAAATTATGTTTTCAGTGGTTTAAAACGTGCTGAGGGACAGCTATAAAAATGAAAGGTGACTGACAGAAATCAGTATTGTTGTATTGACAAAGAATCAAGTGAGCACATTCTGTAAAACAAACATGAGTAAATGAGCTGAAGCTCTTTAAACATATAAATTAATTTGTATTAGATGTTAGAACTTAAGTTTTTCTACAAGAGCAAAAACCCTCAAACAAAAAATGTTGTTTTTAGTTGAATGACCGTGAAAACTATATCGCACTTTACACATGAAGAAAGAAATATGTTTCGGCATTAGATATCATATTTGCCTATTCTTATTCCCTCAGAGTATGTGTCAGAGCACTGGAAGGAAGATGACTTTTTTGGATCCCAGTTTCTAAACGGAGTCAACCCCAACATGATCAAGCGCTGCTCAGAGCTTCCCCCAAACTTTCCAGTCACAGAGCAGATGGTGAAGCCGTTCCTGGCAGAGGGAACCTCTCTGCAGAAGGAAATGGAGGTATGAAAGAAGAGTGGCTTTAAATGGGTCATAATCTTTGCTTTTGAAATTATTTGTAAATTTAACGTTAGAGTTAAACAGCAGTAAGTCACAGCACTAAAAAGTGCTTGAAAATTTTAGGTCTATACCATGTAATGGCTTCCCTTTGTTTTGATTTATAAAGAGGTTTTGCCTTCATTCATTATACAAAGCTGCGATACCTCTTGATATGTGCCACACTTCTGTTCTCTATCTTCCCTCCCATATAGGAAGGCAACATCTTCCTCTGTGACTACAAGGTGTTGGATGGATTGCCCACTAAGGTTTATAATGGTGAATCTCTGCACGTGACTCCTGGTTTCATAATGTTCTACTTGAATCCAGAAAATAAACTGCTGCCAATTGCAATACAGGTATTTTACCGACAGATCAAATCAGCTGCAGTGTTCACACTGCAGATGGAAAGTTGTAGAGTCATTGTATATTCACAGAGCATCTAGATGATACAACAGTAGCACAAAGAAACATGGCACCCTGCTATGAGAATGTCCCTCCTTCACCACAGTTGAGCTGCACTTTACAATGTGAGTGTCCAGCAAAAAAAACCTGTTTTATTTAATTCACAAAACTTCCATCTTGTGTGTCAGCACCATTATGTACATGTCAACATGCCTTTGCATCATGTACTGCATGAGGAGAGGATAGCAAAAGAAAGGTGCCTCAAGCAGCAGTTCTACAAAACGTTTTAGGCCCGATCACACAGAAAGCGTTTTACAGGTTGCAAAATGTGAGGCGCACTGCACTGCCTCTTTTTTTTATTTATTAAATGCTGCTGGTAAAAGAAAAATTGTTATTGTTGCCAGGCAACCACGCCATCACCTCTGTACCCTAACCTTCCTGTGTAATCAATACCATGAAATTATTCATTTTATTTATTTCACGGTAATAATTATCTAGTTCCTAAATTTTCAGGCAGAGGGTACTTGCTGTAGCTCTGGTTGAGGGTGAGAGGCTGTCAGTAAACAGTTTGTCGGTGTTTTTCCACTTTGAGTTTAAGGTTTTTTCAACTCGAGGAGTTCGGAGTGCTCCGGCAAAAACGACAAGCGCCTAAAGCACAGCAACATGAGGCAACTTGCAACGGAAAAACAGAGCGCAAACAGCGTAAATCTCATTAAAAGCAATTACAGAAGCCGCCTCCAGCTGCTAAAATGCTTTCTGTGTGATCGAGGCCATGGTCATCAGTTTGCATTTGAATTTAAAGTGCATCACTGTGATTTCAAATATTACCATGAAAGATTTTTTTTCACATTTCAGCTGTGTCAACAACCCTCTGAGCAGAACCCCATCTTTCTGCCCAGTGACCCAGAGACTGACTGGCTGCTGGCCAAGATGTTTATTAAAAATGCAGACTTGTTACAACATCAGGCAGTCTATCACTTCACAAACTCTCATGGTTTGGCAGAAGTCTTTACTGTTGCCACTCTGCGCTGCTTCCCTGTTATTCATCCCCTCTACAAGGTATTGCTACACTGTTGTAATGGTGCCTGCGTGATGATCTGAACCTGATTTTTCACTCGCTTTTTCAACAGAACTTTAAAGCTATAGAGCTATAGTGTGTGCTAAAAAGCCCTTTGGATCAACCATGTTTGTGTGTGAAGTGCAATATAAAAGTTAACTTGACTATATCGAAGATGTTTGAAAGCAGTAAAAAGTAATTTGTTGAGAGTTTGGTTGTAGCGGACTCTGAAGACAGAAACACAGTCAGTATGTGTCTCCTGTTATTTGCTGACTGATTTATAGAATTGTTAACATTCTTTGACTTTGGTGGTGACATGTCAATGGACACTTTGAATTAAATATTCTACCTTCTCTTTCTGTGCAGCTGCTGATCCCTCATTTCCGTTACACTCTCCAAATTAATACTGCGGCAAAAAAAAAAATTTTTGGACCTGAGGGGATATTAAGTCAAGTATGGATCTTTAACGTGTTTATTTATGAATAGATACTGATACTAAAAATTACATTATTTTGAAAACCACATCCACCTTCCGTACTTCTTTGTTTACTGAGATCTGCTCCTTGTTATTTGTCGATTATTGATTGTTAGAGTTCGCTTGGACTCCAGGGGAACGTAGAGCTCGCGGAAAAGGCTCACTCTGAATTGACCTACGATGACCTCTGTCTGCCAGAGAACATCGCTGCACGAGGACTGGAGTCCATACCCAACTTCTACTACAGAGATGATGGCCTGAAGCTGTGGGACATCATCTACAGGTTAGGCAATTGCAGAGTGACGGAGTATTGAGTTTAAGCTACAACTGTAACTAAATTACTGAACTGAATTTTTAAAATAATTTCACAATACTCATTTGAAATCAAATTGTTCTGTGTTCACCAGCTTTGTGAAGGCAGTAGTGGAGTACTATTATCCCTCAGAAAATGACGTGCGGAACGACACTGAGCTGCAGGATTGGATCAGTGAGATATTCACACATGGCTTCTTAGGAAACACAACCTCAGGTATTTAAAACATCTATTTATCTATCTATTATATCATGGTCTGGTGTGTTAAAAACTGACAATGCACACCTACTAAGTATTTCTGGTGTAACTGTTCACTGTTCTAAATGAACGCGTTGGCTGCATAACAGTATCTGCCTGTATCTAATATGAGTAAGGGATGCAGTCAGAGTCTCTGTTTACAATTAATTTCCAACACTTAGTAAAGTCCTTCTTGCCTCAACCTCTGAACACCACCAGAGGAAGATGGTAACACACCCTGCAGGGCCTTAACTGCCTCTCTGAACTTAAGCAATCATCTCACACCCTAATTCAACTCACTACTTCAGGCTGCGGCCAACAGTGACGTTAAACATGGCATGTTGATTGTTGGTGACATCTTGATATTGATTTGGGGACAATGAGATGGCTGGATATCGAGCTAGTCTTGTTGTTCAAAAATACTGTCAAATCATATTTACTGTTTGCGAAACACTTTAGATTTTGAGTGCAAAAAGTGGAAGTGACCATGGTATAAGCGGGATAATGCCCTTCAAGGTGTTCATTTTCAATTTTTAACAGCATTTACAGAGGCAACTGTCCAATGTGCACGCCTCAACGACAGCCATTGAAAATGTGATAATGGACACCTAGTTGGGTATTATCCCTTACATTTATTTGTATTGACCATTCGGTATGACTATCTTATTACAGTTGGAAATGAAAGTATGTAGTTTAAATTGTGTTTAACATAATGTTATCAGTGCTCACCAAGGCAGACCACAGGATGTGACAGGCAGCATTCTGTCTGCCCCGCGCACCTCCAAACCAAATCATTCTCCTCCAGTGAAACACACTGTGAGGCAGCTGCGCTAAGCTAGCTCGTTGTAATATGGTTAGTGATACCCTTACCAAACCAGAAATAGAAGATCCTCCAATAACCTACAAGTCTGGTATTTGGAGGAGCCTAGTTTCACTCCAAAGTCATTGAAATCCGGCGCTTGGGCAGTGACTTGTGGCGCCAGACACCGACAAAAAAAAAGTCGTCCTTTAATGTCGCAATGATACGCAGCTGGTCATCGTTAAAGTTTAACGGTGCTCGGCAGCGTCGGGGGAAACACGGCAGGACAAGAACAACAGTTAAGGTGGTGAAAGTCCAATTAGGGCGACAGGAAGGGGTGGAGGATGGGTCCAACACACATCGACTTTCACTTGGGAGAGCGTTGTTGTCACGTGCTTTAGTTGATGGAGGGAAAAAATGTCAATTTGCATTGTTGTACTGACTTAGTGCATTTATTTTGAAAGACACAATATGTAAACTGTAAATTTTCTGTGTAAACTAAAGTGTATTTTGAAAGTAGACGATGCATGTAACAAGAAGAACTTGACACAGCGTCCCAGAACATCAACAACCAACACACCCAGGGTACACATCAATATGTGACAAGGTCATAGTGAGAATGTGTTGTATGGAGCCACTTTGGTTTTGCTTTGAATCAATGGGACGATGTTGAGAGAGGGGTGGACAAAGAAACAAACAGTATATTGTATCTGCTACATACAGTAGGTTGAAAATACTTCAAACATGTCAACTAATTTTTGACAACTTCACTTAAGTGTGTTAATAGGTGAAACAAGACAAAAACAAACAGCAACATACATGCCTCAAGCTAACGTTATCCTTGCAGCCATTCCTAACCGATTAAAACAGGGCGTAAGAAATCACCGTAGGAACTGGTACATTTATAGCTGAGAACATGGGACCTGACTCTGTAAGGCAGGATTTACGAACACACGTAATGTAATTTAGTTTCGTTACGACCTAAACCTTTATTATTTACTCATGCTGTGATTGTGCTGCCAACAGGGTTTCCATCAGAGTTTACGACTGTCGAGGAAGTGATCAAGTTCATCACCATGATAATCTTCACAGTGACAGGTCAACATGCTGCAGTCAATAATGGACAGGTACGGCAATGACTAGTTCTCAAAACTTCCTGAAGTTTTAACAAACCCGATTATTGATCAAATGTAGGAATTTTAAAGTGGTGGAAAGATTACATTTCTTACATTGTTTAATATTCTGTTCTATATAACAGTTAATATTATACCTATTTCTATACAGTGGATTTCAATTAAAGAGCCCCTCTAACAGAACGCTAGACTTCTGTTTGTTTGTTTGTTTTCTACTGACTTTCAAGGTTTATGATTTTACCCCAGACTTATACGTATGAGCACGAACCAGCAACATAAAATGTGATTTAAGTTGGAGGAGTTGTGTGTCTGATGTGGGGCCCTTTAGTTCAATTAATGTGTTAATTATTATGGTCTGTACCTCACTAAAAAATACTGAATAAATATGCAAATAAACTGAACTGCGGGACACAATGTCTATTTCAATTATCATTGCGACAAAAGAGCAGTTGTTGTTTAGTGCAGAGATTGTATGCAATAAAGCACAAACATAATATCTTTCAATCACCATAGATCTCCAGTGCTTACAACCACTGGTCTCCCTCTGAACAAGCCACTAAATGTAGATTGTATACAGCTGTAACACTTTAAAACAAGTTGAAACAAGTTTCAAAAGCATGTCTTTCCGAGAACATGTTTGAAACCAGCAACAGAAGGAACTCTACGTTCTTTACATCTAGCTCCCTAAGTTTCCACAAAGTGGTTACACAAGTTGGAGAGTCCTAGTCACCCCCACTCTTACGCTCTTCTGTCTTAGCAACTTCATATGTTATGCAAGCCGTTTATGTTAAGTGGATATGTACGCAGAAATTCTCTGAACAAGAAAGTTACACTGCCATGAATTCATTACCATGTGAGGACACATGTTCTTGCAGCATGTACATGCAGTACATGTGCATTTATTAAACAATTTTAAGTACACAGTGAGAAGGCCACTCTCAGTGAGTTTGAGCTGGAGATTTCAAGTTTCACAATTACAAAATTAATTAGTAATACATACTGAAAATTCTTTGATTATTTAGTATGACTACTACCCCTGGATCCCCAATGGCTCGTTCCTGCTACGCAAAGCTCCTCCAACCACTAAGGGCCAGTCAAGCATGAAGACACTTTTGGAGACCCTTCCAGATGTTGGACTGACGGGAAAATTTGCAGCATTGTCTTGGATACTTTCAAACAAGTACACTGATATGGTAAGTTTGGTGATGTTATACAAAATCATTATAATCCATCCACATTTTAGAAGCACTTCTAATAAACTGTAACAAATAAATTACTGTGTCAATCTAATCTTCTATTTTACTTTGTCATTTTTGTAGGTTCCCATGGGTTCATACCCAGATGAACGATTCGATGAGCCTGCCCCTAAGCAGATGATTAAGGAATTTCAAGCAGAGTTGTCTTGCCTCAGTGAAGAAATCACAACAAGAAACTCACAACTTGAAGTACCCTACACATATCTGAACCCTGCTGTTGTGGAGAACAGTGTAACTATTTAACTAAGCCTGATAAAGCCTTTTTTATCCTTCTGCAACTAGTGCAGTGCCTGTTAAAACTGTGTCGACTGCTTGGCCTATTTTGCTGTTTGCTGCATTCTCGAGAACCACTCATACAAACAGTTTCACACACTGTATTTCCGTGAGCAATGGCGACACACCTGACCCCCAAACAGCGATAGATTTATTATGGTGTGTAGATATAATTCAAGGTCATTGTACAGAGAAATAAAAGGCCCCCAAAGTACACATCTTAACAGCATACGACCTACTTGAGTGTCTAGCCTACTACTACATTTGCCTGACAGAGAGAAATGACACAGATTCAGATTTTGCTCACAAAGAAATTTAAAATGTGATGCTTTGTTATTCATTAAACTATTCAGGAATATTTGAGAATCGAACACTTCACCTTAAACAGACTTTAATTACTGATAATGCCTCGGTCACTCTTCACTTTACAACAGACAGTAGATTTAAACAGCGGCAGTGAGTTGCTGGCAGTAGCGTTATTAGTGTTGTAAGTTAGGATAGCAAACTTACAAAATGGATGCAGGTGAAGACACTCAAGTCCACATCACTGTAGTTTTAAGGCAGAACAGGGATTTACATAGCAGGTATTTGGCATAAGCACACACACACACACACACACACACACACACATCACTCACTTGGCAACCTTTAAGACACTTTTTGTAACTTACAAATTCGAGTAATCTCAGTCAGTGGCTCCTCTGGCAACAGCACAATGTGCCAATGCACACTCTTCCTGAGATATGTGAAGGACAAATATGAAAAGGCTACATACAAGCAGAGATTTCTTGGTTTACAGTTAGATATCGATACCTTTATAATAACACCCGTATTGCATGCTGGGTTGTGTGTTAAAACTATATTCTGGGTTGTGTTATTTTAAGTATAAGGGCACCTATATCTTTGTGTGAATTACACAGACAGATGTTGAGAAATAACAAACGAGCACATTGGGTAACAATCTTTTTAAGTGTATTCTGTTATTCAAGTTCTTCTTACTCTTTAACGTTGTGAGTACAAAACAGTGTATATGGTGATGAATGATTGCTTATGTACTTCACCAGTATGTGCTTTAATTATTAATTTGCTTTGTTTGCAGTTCATATTAAAATGGCATGTGGTTCAATAATCTCATTCAGTGTGTGCTGCATATGTCAACATTACTTGAGCAAGAGTACAAAAAAAAGTATGCAATTATAAATAATAAAATACTTTGGTATGGTTACTTTATCAGTAATTGTACCCACAGCCAAGGCAGTTGTTTCTGGAAGCTAAAACAAAAAAATCAGACTATCAGATTAACACATTTGGTAAGTCACTCATCCACTGTGGGACCATTCATGAGAAGAGTTTGGACTGAGATTTAATGCTTCGCTGTGAACGCAGGGCTAAATAAAATAAAAATAAGTAATGAGTCATGAGAACACAAGTCAGACATTTGTGAAACATTGTTTTCAGTCAGTGCAACTAAACTAACTCGATATTCAGACACTTTAGTAGTATACAGGTTGCAGTAATATTAGTCATAATAGCTAGACCGTTGAAACACCGACCCGCCTCTGCACACCAGTCAAATTTCTCTTACATTTTGTATCCAAGTCTGTGAAAACATGGATGCTTCACACACATCTTCCCCCGACGGCACTGATGATCTATACAATCAGCACAGTTTCAAGATTAGTGTCACTAATTCAGTATCTGAGGAAATTTGGCCTTTTGAATATAAAATGCCATCATTTTATCATATTAGACATTTGTGTGATGTTTTGTCATAATCAGCATACAAATTATTGAATTATTGCCAAAAACATGTTTTATAAGGTCCCACTGACCTTGACCTTTGACCATCAAATTCTAATCAGTTTATTCTTCAGTCCAAGTGGACATTTGTGTCAAATTTGAAGAAATTCCCTTCAGGTATTTTGGAGTTATCGTGTTCATGAGAATGAGGAGAGCCCAAGTATGCAGTATCACATCTGTTTATTATTTGTCCCAAGGGCAGCAAATATTAAGACAATAACAGAGGCCCCTACGCTCCTGCTCGGTGCCTCAGGTCAGCTGATCTGCTGCTCCTGGAGGTACTGAGGTCAAAAATGGGAGGGGTGTACTCACTTACGTGAGATACTGTACATAAGCAGTGGAACTTCACTGAGAGCTTTGTGTGTCTGGTATGGTGACAAGGCCCATGACAAACCTGTCTCTCATCAGATTCGGAGCAGTTCTAATTTACATATCTGGATTCAAATGTGCAAAATGTTTGCATTGCTGGATCTGAGCGTTCATGAACTTCCATGAAGTCAGAGTTCAAATAGTGCAGATCACTGAATTTTAAGTACAAGGCTGTATCTTTATGTCGAAACCTCCCTTGATAAATTGTGTGTGTGTGTGTGTGTGTGTGTGTGTGTCTGTACTGAATGTCTTGTTGAGTAACCATTTGTCTGTAGCTGCCCGGTAGATCACAGTAAGTTCGTAACTTTACAGTCTGGAGGGTATGATTTTTTATGTGAATTTGCGAATATATATTGTTTCCAAAAAAGGACTTTAACGAAAACTCTCTAATAGTTGAATTTTTTATAAATCTTAACTTAACGATCTGCTATGGTTCCACCTTAAGTGGGAGGAGCACAAGATGTGGAGATGTATGATAAAGAGCAGAACTGAGAAAAGCAGGAGCCAAATAACTAAGGCCAAAAGGTGAGTGATAACAAGTATTTACTGTAGCTTTGACAATATTAGTGACATTTGCCACTGAGTTTAGGTATTTCATTTCTTTATTCCAGTCCACACAGAACTGAAAACAAATGACCATGGCTGAGTACAAGTTACAAGTGACAACAGGTGACATGATATACGCAGGAACGTTTGACCACATATTTGTCACCTTAATTGGAACTGGAGGGAAGAGCGAGGGGACTGAGTTGGACAACTATGGTTTGGATTTTAAACCTGGGATGGTAAGTTGGATCCAGCTGCTGATGCATGTGTATTGGGGTGGCATTTGTCTACATAGGAACAAACATCCTCTAGATTAACAGGTTATTTTACTGCACTTATTTTACTCTACTGCAATTGTGACTAAGTGGTCCATACAGAAATAATAATTTGTTTTGATATATACTATACAGTAAGCATATGTGCTCATTTCTAAACAGTCAGTGTTTTCGGTAGTTTTTACTTCCAATTCAATCACGAGAAAAACACATTGGCATTGTACGTTTCTGCGAACCATGGATATGTGCCATTTGTAAATTATGATAAGAAAAAGATTATCTTTTGGCTGAAAATACCCTATTTTGGGTGCACAATTCCCACTGGAAAAGCAGCAAAATTGTGAAAAAAAAAACAGTTGCTTTTCGTACCACAATTGCAGCAAGAAAACACTGAGAATTCACTACAACAGTTTGGAGACAAAAAAAGCCACTGGGAACACAGCATAGATTCCCTATAAAACAACCAATTCTGTTGTTTGTTGGTTTAACACAGTGGTCTGTAGCTTGGCAGGCATCTCGTCCTGGTGCCATGCCATCCACCTCCCATTCCCCTCCATATGTCAAAGTATGTCACTGTCACAACAGAGAGCACTGTTTCATTTGACAGAGACTACCGGTATGGGAGCATTGTAAAAGTCTGTTAAGTCTTAGTTTTACATTATGCTGATGAACAGCTGTGACATCGCTTGTTCCTATTCAGCATCAGCCAAAAACAGTTCTTTACACAAATGTTGGATTTGCTTTGTCTTTCTTTCTTCTTGTTGATCTACCTTGATGTCATTCATACTTTTTACCATTAGGACAGGACTAAGGTATAACGCTAATGTTTTCCAGACATCGAACTACACCGTGAAAACCAGTTCATCTCTGGGGAAACTTCTGCTGGTCAAGGTGGAGAAAGATCCTTTTTTATTTCTCCCAGAAGACGAGTGGTTCTGCTCCAAAGTAGTGGTGACGACTCCAGAAGGAGAAGCCATTCTTTTCCCCTGTTACAGATGGATCTCCAGGGGAGAACTGGTGGAGCTGAGAGGAGGGAAAGGTCTGCCTCAGCTTCCCCAAATAATTAGAAAATTATTGGATTCCACTCCTTAAAATTATTGTGCCACTCATTTTATTAGTTTTGTCCTTGAAATTTTCCTGCTGTTATGTTCTTTGTGTGCTTCAGCCACGAAGGTTTTTGAGGACGACCATCCCCTGTTGACTGACCACAGGAAAAATGAGCTGATGCTTAAAAAGACTTTGTACCAGTAAGTTTTAATGTGTATTTCTACAGCTGCTGTTTGTCTCAGATGCCTACCAGGACGAATCTTTATGCAACTTTCTGTTTTGCCATTTTTAGATGGGAGAATTCTGATAAAAAGCTACCACACAAGAGTCATTTCAAAGATGTATCTGCGCTCCCATCAGAAGTCTGCTTCTCTTTGTCCAAGACAATGGAAGTTCTTTATACAAAAAATGTAATGTGAGTGGGTCAGTGATTTCAATATAGTCAGTGCTTTATTTAATGGAGCATTAATGTTGCTTTGTTGTTTAATTATCTGCATTTTGTTTTACCCTTCCTCATCTCAGGGGTGCTGAGCTCATGTTTAAGGGGATGCTTGGATCCACTGAAAGCTGGGGAAAAATTGAGGATATGAAAAACATCTTTTGGTCTAAAAAGACACAAATGTCAGGTATTGTTTAAGTTCTGCTATATTACGCTCTTCAAACTGTCATTCCTATACAGTAGTTTCATTATAACAGGTGACTAAGTGCTGATGAATGTGTTAACTTAACAAAGCAGCCCAGGCCCTCAATAGACAGACAAAAACTGTAAATAAATATATGCAATGAGTTGTAATGGGTTCAATATGTTAGTAATGGGGAATATAATGGGCTTAACACTCAACATGTTTTGAGTGGTTTAAAAAGTGTTGAGGGACAGCTATGAAAATGAAAGGTGACTGACAGAAACTACTGGGCTAAGCACTGTGCAGAAGCTGTATTCTTCTAGCTTTTAGTAGAACATTAGATAGACATTAGATATTATACTTGCCAGTTGCTGTTCTTCCAGAGTATGTTTCAGAGCACTGGAAGGAAGACGACTTCTATGGATCCCAGTTTCTGAACGGAGTCAACCCCAACATGATCAAGCGCTGCTCAGAGCTTCCCCCAAACTTTCCAGTCACAGAGGAGATGGTGAAGCCGTTCCTGGCAGAGGGAACCTCTCTGCAGAAGGAAATGGAGGTATGAAAGAAGAGAGGCTTCAAATGGGTGATAGTCTTTGCTTTAACTTTAGAGTTTACTTGTACAGTACAGCAGTGAAAAGTGCTTTAATATTTTGAGGTCTATACCATTTGATGGCTTCACATTGTTTTGATTTATAAAGAGGTTTTGTCTTCATTCACTGTACAAATCTGTGATACCTTTTGATCAGGCTTGGGCGATATCTGTTTGACATTTCACCGGGGTATATGGTATATGATGGTATTTGTGTAAAAACAATGACAAAAAAAAAAACCCATAAAAGCCGAGCTTTTGGTGATAGAGTTCATTGTAGTAGCCTATGCATGACACTGTCCAGCCTACAATGCTTTGTTTTTAATATGCAATTAGCGTACTAAGAAGTCTTCCTGGGTTTAAATACTTAAGGCCCATGGTATAATGAATAGATGAGAAATAAGAACCCGCCTTGCTGGAGGAGCCGATGACACAGTTTATGATACCTCTTTAGCCACAACTTTATTGAGGCAAATAGTGCACACAGCTTTGTCCACGTTTGCTGGCATTTTTCTGTGTTATTTGTCCTGTAATGTTATCTCAACCACATTCACCATCTTTCTCAGCTAAGCTACCTGTTTCTGACTGACTGACCTCTGGAGGCGCATGTTGTTCACTACGATATATTACCAAATACAGTCTGTATCAGTTTAATAGAAAGAGAATAGTCTAATACTGCCCAAGCGTACTTTTGATGTGTACTACGCTTCCGTTCTCTTTCCTCCCAATACAGAAAGGCAACATATTCCTCTGTGACTACAAGGTGTTGGATGGATTGCCCACAAAGGTTTATGATGGTGAATCTCTGCACGTGACTCCTGGTTTCATAATGTTCTACTTTAATCCCGAAAACAAACTGATGCCAATTGCAATACAGGTATTGTACCGACAGATCAAATCAGTTTGCATCTGGATTTAAAGACCATCACTGTGATTTCAAATTTTTTTTCCACATTTCAGCTGTGTCAACAACCCTCTGAGCAGAACCCCATCTTTCTGCCCAGTGACCCAGAGACTGACTGGCTGCTGGCCAAGATGTTTATTAAAAATGCAGACTTGTTACAACATCAGGCAGTCTATCACTTCACAAACTCTCATGGTTTGGCAGAAGTCTTTACTGTTGCCACTCTGCGCTGCTTCCCTGTGTTTCATCCCCTCTACAAGGTACTGTTACACTGTTGTAACGGTGCCTGCGTGATGATCTGAACCTGATTTTTCACTCACTTTAACAGAACTTTAGAAATATGTTGTCTGAAATCAGAAAGATACATACGTTTGACTTTGAAATGATCAGGAGTGATTATAGTGTGTGCTAAAAAGCCCTTTGGATCAACCATGTTTGTGTGTAAAGTGCTATATAAATAAAGTTGACTTGACTACATCAAAAATTTTGAGAGCAGTATAAAGTCATTTGTTGACAGTTTGGTTGTAGCAGACTTCAGTGGTAGACGATAGATAGTTGGGATGTACTTCCTGTTATTTGCTGACTGATTTATAGAAATGTTTACGTACTTTGACTTGGTGGTGACATTTCAACGGCTACTTCGAATTTAATATTCTCCCCTTTCTTTCTGTACAGCTGCTGATCCCTCATTTCCGTTACACTCTCCAAATAAATACTATGGGACAGAAATCTATTTATGGACCTGACGGCATTTTGAGTAAAGTATGGATCTTTAAGATGTTTATATTGATAACATTACTATGAAAACCACATCAACCTTCAGGATGTCTTTATTTACTGAGACCTGCCCCTTGTTATTTGTGTTATTGATTGTTAGACTTCAGCTGGACTCCAGGGGAACGTAGAGCTCGCGGAAAAGGCTCACTCTGAATTGACCTACAGCTCCCTCTGTCTGCCAGAGAACATCGCTGCACGAGGACTGGAGTCCATACCCAACTTCTACTACAGAGATGATGGCCTGAAGCTGTGGGACATCATCTACAGGTTACCTTTACACAAATGTTGCAACAGTTCTTGCTACTTCATTAGCAAAAACATATACAAATTTTCAAATGTAAATATTTAGAGTATTTAATCAAATTGCTTTGTGTTCACCAGCTTTGTGAAGGCAGTAGTGGAGTACTATTACCCCTCAGACAGTGAGGTGTGTAAAGACACTGAGCTGCAGGATTGGATCAGTGAGATATTCACACATGGCTTCTTGGGAAACAAAGCTTCAGGTAATCAACCCATGTTCTGAAACATATGTATTAGGCTTGTGCCGATTTCCGGTTTAACCGGTTCGGCCCGGTTTAATACAGTAAATATATATATATATATATATATATATATATGTACTGTATTATGTTATTATGTTAACCAATGCAGATAGTGAAAGCCAACCAATATTTACTGATAATGACTGTGCTGTCAACAGGGTTTCCATCAGAGTTTCATACTGTCGAGGAAGTGATCAAGTTCATCACCATGATAATCTTCACAGTGACAGGTCAACATGCTGCAGTTAATAATGGACAGGTAAGGTAATGAGAAGTTCTGAAAACTTCTTGAAGTTAAAACAAACATGTCAAATCGATGGTACGAGCAACAGATTGTGTTCGTACTGTGGTGCAGTGGTTAGCATTGTCACCTCACAGAAAGAGGGCTCCTGGTTTGAACTCCAGGGTAAGGGAGCCCTTCTGTGAATGGTTGACTGTCTTTATGTGTCAGCCCTGTGATAGTCTCGTGACCTGTCCAGGGTGTACACCAATCTCGCCCAATGTCAGCTGGGACAGGCTGAAAATTATATTCTGGGTTGTATTATGTTAAATGGGACTATAAGGGCACCTATATCTTTGTGTGAATTAAGTAACAAATGTTTAAGCTTGGACTCATAATATGCAAAATGCCTCAGTCCAGCAGAATAAAAAGGGTTTAACCTTTATGGCTGTGGAGAAAGCTTCAGAGTGGAGGGTACTTGTTTTCGTATGGAAATAGTGATTTAAAGTGGGGGCTTTATCAGTGATCCACACAACTAAGATTTACATTACATTTCCGAGCATTGCAATAGAATATGCGAAAGGTCTCTGTGACAAAAATCAGCACGTAACTCGTCATCTAGTCCCAGGAGGCTAGTCCATGGACCAACATGTAAATGGCACTTAAAATTTTTATCAAGCTATCAAACAATCCTAATCCAATATCAACGGACATGGGAGCAGATCCACAAGCAATGGAAAAATAAACCAACACCAGACTGACATTTTTGTCTGGCTTCAGGAGGAGTATTATAAAAGCTGTGTAAAATCTTCAGTTGCCTCTCACAGAGTGAATCAGATGCCAGGGCGCTTGGAGGCTGGCTGCACAGGACATTCCAAGCCTTTGGTTGTGCTTTAGCGCCGGGATCAGATCTCCCTTGCCATTAACTTCAGGTTTCCACCTTGAGGCTGCAAAGTATCCTGACTGTTTGGTGATGAATTCAGTGGAAATGAAACACCGAACAACATGACTGTGCTTTGGTTGATTCCTAACTTAGGCCGGGTATGACACTGCAATCAAACTTAATATTCATCTAGATTTGCTAGAAAACTAGATTGTATTTCGTTTTTTTTGCCAGCAGAGTGCAGCTCTCCTTCAACAAGCTTGTTGGTGGCGTCACATTAACCGTTATCTGCTAGGAGCACTGAGTACAACACTGTACTTAAGAGCAGATAAATATTGATACAATAGAGTTAAAGAATTTTGATGGGATACAAACAATCACAAACAAAATTAAAAATCAATTGCCTATGCTTTTTGAGCCAGTGAAACCAAACAGAGTGGTAAGAACAGCTCCGACTTGTGTTGTTTTACTATGTTCTTATTGTTTTTATGCTGCCTTGCTGTCAAAACTATTTGCCACAGGACAATCAAGAGCTGAACTGACATGCAGTTTTTCTCTGGAAGCGTAACTCACCTGTAGAAGTGACACTCTATATGTCAGCACATTATTTATTGAACTGTAGGAGCACAGTCGAGCCAACACATGCGTAAGAACGTGACATTAACTGATATAACTGATAACCGTGATATTAACCCTGATACACAGGATCAGAAAAGAACAACTTCAAATAAGGGAAAATATTTCTAGATCGATGCCAGAACACTAAGTTGTCTGGTCGGGACTTGCATAATAAAGGCTAGTGTCGACAAGCTAAACTTCTGACTTCATTCCCCTCGTAATGATGGTGTATGTGCTGTTTGTGTATTTGTGTGTCTGTGTATTACTTTGTTCTCTACTCCGCTGTAGTTCACTGGTGTGTGTAGGCAGGGAGCAAGATCATCAGCACTGAAGAGAAAAGACAGCAAGAGATACCATTAAAAAACAAACAAATTAGAGCCTTGTGGTTTGTTTGCTTCTGCCAAACAGTCAAGTTGCAATTGAAATCCATGTCTGCGCGGACTCAAATTGCCCTTGTGCACAAGTTAATAAATATTCGTTTTAGAGTCTCTCCTGATTGAATTGGTTTTATGTGATCGACTGCTGTTGACTTAAATTTTGAATATTGTATTGTGTTTTCCTCCAAAGTTAAGTTCATAACGGCACTGCAGTGCCACACAGGTAAAAACAAAGAGGACTAAGGACTACCATCAGAGCTGAAGCGGACCAGACAGAGAACTGAGTCCTCTTTCAAATGTACTGACAATGTGAACGCCGGAAGAACTGAGTCCCTTTTCTGTTGGTCCGCGTTTTGGTGCACTTTACGGGGACTGAGTTCGGTTCATTTAAAAAGGACCAAGTGTGAAAACACCCTTGAATGAAGACAGTTTTTTGTTCAACATTCTCAACAGGTTGCCTGTAATAAAGGTCATGAAGAGTCTTTCAATAAAAAACATTACATTTAAGCAGTTGCTCTTTAGTGCAGTGACACTGCATGCAATCAAAACACATAATATCTTTCTATCACCGAAGATCGTTAACGCTTGTATCTAAGATAAGATAAGCACCTTTGTTGCTCCCATAATTGAGAAATTCCAGGTATGAGACTGCGTCTTAACAAGTACTGTACGCTCCTGAATGTTAATTATATACAGCTATTCAAATTCAAAACAAGTTCAAACTACTTTCATGAGCACGTCTTTCCTACAACCAGCAATTGAAAGAACTCTATGTTCTTTACCACCAGCTCAGTAAGAGTCCAGTATTCAGTACTGAGTCCTGACATGCTCCCTCTTCTGTCTTAGTGACTTCATATGTTATGCTAGCAGTTTTATGCTGACTTGATATCTACACAGGCATTCTCTAAGTTACACCCTGCTATGAATTCATTACCATGTGAGGACATATGTTCTTGCAGCTCATAAGCGCACATGCGCTCCCAGTGTGTTTGTGCTGGAGGTTTGTGTGTAAGTTGCACATTGGACCATAGTTTTCTACCAAAATAGTTGAACTCATGAAATCATGCTCGTGCAAACTCGAATGCATTACTGAGTGAAGCGGAACTTTAATAATTGTACAAATGAGCAGTAATACATACTGAAATTTCTTTCAAAATTTAGTTTGACTACCACTCCTTATAGGCTTTCTCATTTCTGTCAATAAGTCAACAAACCCTTCCTGACTGTCTTGCCTACCAAGTTATGATTTATCAAACGTAATTAATATTTAGAGAACTGTGTTTGTTTTAATTCAGGTTGGTTTCTGGCCTGCTACCAAAATGGGTGGTTTTGTGAAACTGCAGCTCCTTCCCCAACAGTCTCCATCTCCGACAGATAGTTAAAAAACAGAAACATCATTTTGAGTTACATCGCCTTTCATATCAAAGTACAATGTGGGAAATAGTATCAAAAAGGTTGTAGTTAGGCTGGAGGGGCTTACCACAGAAAGAGACTGCGTAAGAACATATATCACAGAGACAGAAAACCAGGACGTGCAGCTATAAGACAAAGAGGTGGTAAAAACAGCCTCCATCTGAAGGTACAGGTAAGAACTTGACTCATCTTTCCTCATTTTTATGACAACTGATGATCCAAACACTTAACATTTAATAATGTATGCAAGATAATACTATAAAGTTAAGCGTTTAAAAACTTTTTGGATGCCTGTGGACGAACAATTTGAGTATAGAGAAACCTTTGTGTGGATGGATTCTTCCAGACAGTTTCCACAGAGTGATCATGGCTGACTACAAGCTAGAGGTGACAACAGGTGACAAGCAAAATGCAGGAACATTTGACAACATCTATGTCACCTTAATTGGAGCTGAAGGGCAGAGTGAGAGAACTGAGTTGGACAACTTTGGCAAGGACTTTTCAACTGGGACAGTAAGTTAAATCCAGTGCTCATATGGTGATTCTGAGATTAGGTCTGGGACAATATTGGATTTTTTTTGTTCATATATTTATGATGTGGTAGTATTTGTCACTATCCAATGAGCAACTGAGGTACATTATATTTATATTTCATTAATTACTACACCTAACTATACATAACAAATAGCTCATTATGTGGGGATCTAGTAAGCACCTTTCAGTTTATAATTCAAAGGCCGTGTGGCACAGAAGCAAATATTTGGATGACTTCAAGTTTACATTTTGTTTTTCATACAGTAAGCCACACTAATTTGATGAGTTGTCAAGTTCCTCTTCAAGGTGTGGCTTGGACACAGACTGACCATAAAAACACAATCTAACGGCAACTCATCTTTATGTTTGCTACAGTCATGATACATTTAATTTCAGTGCAACATATTTCAAATAATCCACGATTGTAAAAAGCCCAAATATTCTCAGACAGGGTTTTAGTTGTTGGATAAAATCAGGGCTTTCACCAGCCAGTTGTCATGATTGTCTATCACAACATGTACTCGTTTTTACTCTTCAGATGACGATTTAATGTTCTGCTAAACATTTTAGGTTAAATGTGTATATACACTACACCAAAACATACATGTTGAATTGCAACTTTGTTTAATTTTATATTAATCCTTATTTCAAGACAGGGACCTACACCGTGAAAACCAGTTCGTCTCTGGGGAAACTTCTGCTGGTCAAAGTGGAGAAAGACCCTTTTATGTTTCTCCCAGAAGATGAGTGGTACTGCTCCAAAGTAGTGGTGACGACTCCAGAAGGAGAAGCCATTCTTTTCCCCTGTTACAGATGGATCTCCAGGGGAGAACTGGTGGAGCTGAGAGGAGGGAAAGGTCAAATTTCCAGAATTATTGATATACAGATTACTATTTAGATTTATGGATATTAATTTTTATGTTCTTTTCTTGCTTCAGCCATGAAGGGTTTTGAGGAGGACCATCTCCTGTTGATTGACCACCGGAAAAAAGAGCTAACACTTAAAAAGAGCTTGTACCAGTAAGTTTTAATGTGTGCAGTACAGCACGTACATAGAGCTGCTGTGATGATCTTCGAGGTTTATCTGGAAAAATGTCTCACATTCTTTTCTGTAACTTTGTTTGTTTTTTCAGATGGAAGGTTATGGCTGACGGACTTCCCCACATCAACCATGTCAATAAACTGTCTGAGCTTCCAGCTGAAATCCGCTTCTCTGAGTCCAAATCAAGTGAAATAGATAATACAAAAAACATAATGTGAGTCTACATACAGATACACAGTGAACACAATGTGCTTTATTTCTGTATTGTGTTTTTCTTTTTTAAACCTTGTTTTACTTCAGCGGTCTTGAACTGAAGCTTAAGGGAATGCTTGGATCTAAAGAAAAATGGGAACGCATTGAAGACATGAAAGAAATCTTCTGGTTCAAAAAGACGACAATGTCAGGTAGATTTTTTCCCCCCATTTTACAGTTCTGCAGCATAAATTATCACAACAATGTCACTGTCATAGTTTCAAATAAACACACATATATAAAACAATGACCATGATCATCATGTTGTACTTCAAACCCAAAGAAAGAAAAACATTTTAGATATTATATTTTCTAACTGCTGTTCTTCCAGAGTATGTTACAGAGCACTGGAAGGAAGACGACTTTTATGGATCCCAGTTTCTGAACGGAGTCAACCCCAGTGTGATCAAGCGCTGCTCAGAGCTTCCCCCAAACTTTCCAGTCACAGAGGAGATGGTGAAGCCGTTCCTGGCAGAGGGAACCTCTCTGCAGAAGGAAATGGAGGTATGAAAGAAGAGAGGCTTTAAATGGCTCATAGTCTTTGCTTTGGGATGACTTGTGAGTTTTAAGAGTGTACATATATCACTGTGGAAAGTACCCAAATCATATTGCCTCGACTTATTACAAATCTGTGATACCTCTTGATGTCCCTTTTTTTCTTCTGTCTTTCCTTCCCATACAGAAAGGCAACATATTCCTCTATGACCAGAAGAAGATGGATGGAATAACCCCCAGAATCTATAATGGTGTGACTGCTGGTCTCTGTTTACTCTACGTGAACCCAGAAAACAAACTGATGCCAATAGCAATACAGGTATTTAAATGACAGAGCAAATCAGTGACATTATCTATACTGTATAAACTTGTGTAAACTATAAAAATTAAATATGTTTTTGTCACATTTCAGCTGCACCAACAACCATCTGAGCAGAACCCCATCTTTCTGCCCAGTGACCCAGAGAGTGACTGGCTGCTGGCCAAGATGTTCATCAAAAATGCAGATTCCATGGATCATCAAGCAGTTCAGCACCTCATGAACACTCACCTTCTGGCAGAGGTCTATACTGTTGCCACTCTCCGCAGCTTCTCTGTGATTCACCCCCTCTATAAGGTAAAATTACACAGCTGAGGTATTTTTTTAAGTAAAGACTCCTTAGTCGCTTAGGAGCAATTTAGGAAAGTTTTCAGAGCAACTCTGACCAAGGGAGAGACTTTTACCTTAGTGAGGAGCTGTGATTGGCCCTGTTAATAGGTATGACACATTATTTCAAAAGATGTGTCACAGACATCGTGTGCGTACCCCTAATGAGATTGACCATATTTCCCCTACATGATCAAAAATGTAGCATTTTATTTACTCACTATCATAGAAAACCTGTTTCAGTTTTTGTTTGTTAGTTTGCTCATGGCCTCCATTGATGATTGACACACCCAGGATGTGCTGCTTGCTGTTCACTTAAATAAGCATCGTACTTTGACTTGTAATATTTTTCCATCTGTCTGTGCAGCTGCTGTTTCCACATTTCCGGTACACTCTCCACATAAACATTGGAGGCCGCACAACTCTTTTAGGACCAGCGGGGGTTTTACATCAAGTATGGCTCTTTAAAATACACATTTCCGAATCTGCAGATTCAAGCTGTATTGCATTCTTGCAAAACTTTTTTTTTTGTTTTGTTTTTTTATAATGTTAATTATGTTACTTCAAGAAATGTTTTGGATGGCAAATATTTGTTGATCATGAACTTGATAGACTACACTTGGCTTTGACGGACTGCTGGAGCTCATGAGAAGGGCTCACTCTGAAACAACCTACAGCTCCCTCTGTCTGCCAGAGAACATCACTGCACGAGGACTGGAGTCCATACCCAACTTCTACTACAGAGATGATGGCCTGAAGCTGTGGGACATCATCAACAGGTTACCTTTCAATGAACGCTGCAACTGACCATACTAATTAATTTTAAAAGCAACACATACAAATATAACCACTTCAAACTTACAATGAAATTGTTCTGTGCTCACCAGCTTTGTGAAGGCAGTAGTGGAGTACTATTACCCCTCAGACAGTGAGGTGTGTAAAGACACTGAGCTGCAGGATTGGATCAGTGAGATATTCACACATGGCTTCTTGGGAAACAAAGCTTCAGGTACGGAGCCCATGTTCCCAATAAATGACACTGAAGTTTCCAAGTTTCCAAAAATAAAGATAATAAATCCTGGAAATCAGTTTTTGATAATATTTCCCTTATATGCTAAATAAATATGCTAATGAGACTACTTTCTTTCTCTTTCATAGTTCCAATATTTTCATCAAAGTAATGTCATTTTTTTTTGATTGAAAGGTATCTAAACCCTAATTGGAGTATATTATACAGTATAAAGTGATACTGCCATTTGTCCACTGTTTAAATCTACCGTCCACTTCAGCTGGTATTAATGTCATAAATCATCCAACTTAATATTCAAGCATTTCTTTCAAATGTCTTCCAGTTCATTATGCCAAATGTTTAAAGGGGCTGCTGTCCAGTTAGTCAGTTTGTCTAAAAGTTTTTTAAGCTGGTGTTGATAGAAGAGGTATATTTATTTGATTTTGTTCTACTTCCTTCCATTTTGCATCACACTTTGGATCACACCAATGTACTAGAAGATTTGAGAGCCTGAAATGCATTTTTTATTTGTTTGAAGTTGTGAATTCTTGCCTGAGACAAGGGTGTTTTCTGGCACGGGGCAAGTTAGAGGTTAAAAATATGAAAGCAAAACCCCCGAAAAATGCCACTAATTAACTGATATAATTTTGCTGTCAACAGGGTTTCCAGCAAAGTTTCATACTGTCGCGGAAGTGATCAAGTTCATCACCATGGTGATCTTCACAGTGACAGCTCAACACGCTGCAGTAAACAATGGGCAGGTGAGCTGAAAAATAGTTAACTTTTGGTAGTTTAAACAAACATGATAATGGATCAAACAGCTCTAATCTATGGAAGGGCGTGGACAAACAACATAGCTTGATATTTAATTTGGAGGACTTGAAGTCTGATGCAGTTTTTACAAGAAGAACTTGAGTTAAGTACTTAGTGAAGGGGGACTTTAAGAATTTCAAAACTTAATACTAATACCTACAGAAACTTTTATATTTTAGTTTGACTACTACTCCTGGGCACCCAATGCCTCCCTCCTGCTGCGCAAACCTCCACCAACCACTAAGGGGCAGTCCAGCATGAAGACAATTTTGAAGACCCTCCCAGATGTTGGCGAGACGGTCAGCTTTGTAGCCATGGGGTGGATGCTTACAAACGAGTACACTGATGTGGTAAGTTTGGTGATGATAAACAAACAGCGAAAAAGAATGTACCAAACAAAATACTGTGTCAATGTGATCGACTGTTTCGTTTTGTCATTTTTGGCAGGTTCCCTTGGGTTCATACCCGCATGAACGCTTCGATGAGCCTGCCCCTAAGCAGATGATGAAGGAATTTCAAGCAGAGCTGTCCCGTCTCAATGAAGCAATCACAACAAGAAACTCACGACTTGAAGTGCCCTACACATATCTGAACCCTGCTCAGATAGAGAACAGTGTAGCAATGTAACTAAGCCTGATAAAGCCTTTTGTTTCATTTTCTTTTTATCTTTCTGCATTAGTGAACAGTATCAATACCTTTTTAACACCTGTATTGCATGCTGTGCTGTGGGTAGCAAATGTTTGAGCTTGGACTCGATATGAGTCAATAATCTAAAACATCTATTGATCACTGACGACATAATGTGATGGAATGTTAGTGTTTAGTGCTCCTTATTATAATACAGGAATTTGTCTTCAATAAATGATCTCACATGAAACTGGGCACCTCATCATTTTTATTCAAGCAACACCAAGAATATGGCAGCATATTTTCTGCCCACTGTTACGGCGGCTGTAACAGGCTGTGACATTAACTGAAGTTATTTACACATGTGCTGTGTATCTGACTTCGTTTTACTTTTTGATCATGTGAGTGCAGAACAATGTATATTGTGATATCAGCTGATGTACTTTTGCAGGGGAAGGCTTCACCACTCTGAATTTTTAATTTGCTTTATTTGATGATCAAGTTGATGATGTCATTCAGTGTGTAATTCCTATAGCCTAATATTGGGGATTAGCCTATATGTTAATATTTCTGAGTGAGCAATGGTGCAGCATTTCAGTGTCTTTAAATTTACTACATTTGTAGCTGAAATAAAGTCACTGAATGCTGTTGAGTCAAGATACAAATAGATGTCCAGCATTTTAAAATCTACTGTATTTTAACCTCAACGTCTTTTCAAGTGCAAAACACCAAACATATTATTACTGGGTCAGACTGCGAGTTTACAGTCCTGTCTTTATGTCTTTGATCTATAGCCTAGCCTATATGTTTTAAATCTTCCTATTTCCAGTTGCTGCCTCCTGTGTTTTTCCCCATCAGATTAAATCTGAACAAATATATTATTATATATTATTTATATAATGTAATGTATCTACAGCCTGATACACAGTCAGATTCCACCACTTTGTCTTCATTAAGGAAATGTAAGTCTGATAAATGATGAATTAACGGACAACAGTGAATAAAACTTTTTTATTAACTTTATGGTTAACTTATTTACACTTTCCTCGCTCTGACTCAGGCTCTTCTTTTAAATAAAAACGTGCACTGTCTGCTACACATGCATTAATATCTCTACATCCGCTGGATTAAAATGGAGGCGCTGTCTTTTATTTGTGAGTGAACATACTCAGAGTTCAGGGTTAGACTCAGGGTTTGATGAACCTCCTTCAACACTTATTCCTAATATGAACTGTTTCACAAGAAACCTCAAATGCAAGACATTGATTGCATGAGATTAAGTTTGTCTGTATGAGTTTGTAAATGGCAGCCCGTGTCCTTATGCAGTGTGAACATACTATTTCTCATCAAACTGTGATAACTGTGATTAAATACGTCTGCCATATGTTGCCACCCCTCAAAAATTCCTGCCCCCCTCTTGCCACCCCATAAATATTTTTCTAGATCCGACCCTGTGTGTGATATTTGCGTACAGTCTGAGCTCTACACGATGTTGAGTGTATGACATTTATACGAGTGAGTGATGGCACATTATAAATACACCTTTCCACTGTCTGTGTGCTCAGTTTCAGTATCTGAATTCCTGTTTTCAATGGAACCTCAGTTAACTCTGTTTAGACTTGCTATCCTTGCCAGTACGCCTCTTAATTTTGTTGCCAAAAAATTATCCAACCTTTCCTGCCTGCCCCGACTACATGCATTTAGGTCCTTCACTGTGCTTTGCACTCACACTCCTGACAGTCTACTCCTGACCACGTCACTGATTTATCACACTATATATTCCCTTCGGGTGTATTTTAGGCTTTGTTTTTTATGTGGTTTTTGGCCTGAGACCAAAATGGGTGGTTAAGTTCGACTGCTGATCCTTCCCAGAGATTAAAAAACAAAAACACAACATAATTTCTCTTTATATCAAACCACAGTAGGGGGAGTAGTATCAAGAAGGTTGTAATTAGTGTGGAGGGGCTTTCTACAGAAAGAGACAGAGTAAAAACACAGACCACAGAGAGAGAAAACCTGAATCTGCAGCTGTAAGACAAAAAGGTGGTAAAAACAGCTTCTGTCTGAAGATACAGGTAAGAACTTTCCTCATCTTTCCTCATGGTATGACAATTAATGATCAAAGCACTGTACATGTCATAATGTATGAAAGATACTACTAGGCAAAGTTAAGTGTTAACAAGCTTTTTGGATGTTCGTGGACAAATATTTTGAGCATAGAAAAAATATCCAGGGCTTTCCTTGAATTAATTATCTGCAAATAAAAACAGCTTTCTTTTGTAGAGTGTTGGAACATTCACTCTGTAGTTTTAAAGATTTTATCTTGTTTCTTTATCCAGACAGTTTCCACAGAGTGACCATGGCTGAGTACAAGCTAGAGGTGACAACAGGTGACATGCAATATGCGGGAACATGGGACCACATATATGTCACCTTATTCGGAACTGAAGGGCAGAGTGAGAAAACTGCGTTGGACAACTTTGGCAAGGACTTTTCAACTGGGACAGTAAGTTAAATCCAGTTCACATTACTCATATGGTGATTTCTTAAATTAAGAGTGGGATTATGTAACACCTTCGGTTTGTGCAAACATTTATGTTGGAGTCATATTTGTCTCTATCTAGTGACTAAATAGAGTACATCACGTGTAACTTTTTTTTATTTACTACTCTTAACAACACATATATAGCATAATCGTGTGGAAATGTAGTGATCACCTCACATTTCCCACAGATCACAGCAGAAACTATTTTCTGTTTCAGAACTGAGAACACTACAACAGGATGAAGCTCATTTGGGTATAAAAAATCAGGGGAAACAACAATTCTACGGATCCACAAAATCAGGCTCCCATTCATTGTCTACAGAGCAGCTCAAGACATTACACCATGACATCACAAATTTGAGATTTCTCTGGTTTCTGGCTTTGAGAGAGTGGCTTATGTTCACTAATATTGTTTGAACTTTCCTAGGAAATGGATAAAATATTGGACTACATAATTTAGGTGGTGTTCGATACAAAAAAAAAAGTTATATGAACAGCATACAAAAACTACAAATACAATTTAAAAGTTACAGATAAACAAATCAGTAAACTAAATATAATATGGAGTCAGTAGTACAATACTGCAACATCAGTGGCATCAATTTTTTCTATATAGGATAAAAATGTTTGCCATTTAGCATAACATTTCTGAAAACACCTTGTAGAACAGCAAATTTTTACTAATGTTAAATGATGCATAATGTCTATATTATTATATTATATTAGTATATAGCTTAAAGAGGAGATAAAACACCAAACAATATGTGGTTACTTGGATTTTAACCTTAGGGAAGACATGATCCTGCAATTATACTAAGCACTCACCTCAACTGGCTAGGAAACGGGATAGCATTTCACTTTTTTGCAGCCATCTTTTAACGAGCTAGATGGTTACATCCCAAGATCAGGAATCAACAGGAATGAATGCAGCCAAACTGACCATGAACAAAGGGAAACACACAGGTATATATACGCAAAAAACTAACGAAAAGAACGAGATATAGTTGGAATAGGTGGATATGGGCCAAAGGAGGGAAATGGGGATTGGCTTGCAACAAGGGTGTGGTTGGCAACACTGAGGTCCCGTTTATGCGACAATGATTTCAACTGAAAATGGTAAACTTTAGTTGCGTTTTGGCCGATCGTTTACACGACAGCGCTGTTTTGGGTGCCTGAAAATGGAACGTTTTGAAAACGGGTTCCAAAGTGCAATTTTTTGGAAACGGCAGCATCTCCGTTGTCATGTAAACTTGCAATATACAGTCTACAGTCACTAGACATGCGCGAGAAAGTCGATCGTTTCAACAACAATGCCGAGCTCTGTTTGTGCTGCTCACCATGTTGAGCGTAGATCTGTTACTGTAGCAACTCCATCTCGTCCAGACAAAGTTATCTGTACATGCTTTCGCCATTGTGTCTTCTTTGTTTTGGTTTGTAATCACCGCGTAATAGAGGGAGGGGCTTCAGCGCAGGCGCATGGTGTCATGCCGTGTTGTTGCTTTGCAAATTTACACTGCCACCCATTGGCCTGGCGTGCACACTACAGCGTTTCCAGTAGATTTTGCGGCTCCGTGTGAACAGGGATCGTTTCAGTAACATCGTCATATAAACGCAGAAGTTTTTTAAAACACAAAGGACAGACTTTTCTGTTTTTAGAGAAACCATTGTCGTCTAAACAGGGCCTGAGTGGAGCAAACAAGACTAAAATAGAACAGGTGTAAAGGGAAGACTCTGGGAACAAGGAAGGACCAATGAGACTGAAGGAAGACAGGTGTGATAGAAATAATGTAATAGTTTATATAAGATTCATATACGACAGTCAAAGGCATGTTAATTTTGAAAAAAAATTACATTATTCTTTTTTCAATAAATTCTGAATTTTCGATTTAACAACACTCTAGAAATGTTTGGGTCACATAAGCTGGAAACAATCCCACCACTGGAATCCAATTCTACAAATAACAGAATACTTTTCATATTATTGTAGTCTAATATTTATCTACAACTGTGCGGAAGTACGGGTTTAACAGAATAAAGAGACAACAAAAATTAGCAAAGCATTTATATGTTGATTCTGAATTTGATTCTCACCATGAATGAAGCTTTGAAGCTCCAAATTATTCTGTACAGCCCTACCATATTGTATTTCTTTGTTTATGTTTATATTTATCCTTAAATCAAGACAGGGATCTACACCGTAAAAACCAGTTCGTCTCTGGGGAAACTTCTGCTGGTCAAGATGGAGAAAGACCCTTTTTCGATTCTCAGAGAAGATGAGTGGTACTTCTCCAAAGTAGTGGTGACGACTCCAGAAGGAGAAGCCATTCTTTTCCCCTGTTACAGATGGCTGCACAAGGGAGAACTGGTGGAGCTGAGGGGAGGGAAAGGTCTGCCTCAAAGCCCCCAAATAATTGATATGTACATCATTGATATCATTTCTTTGCACATTTTTGTAAGTTTTGTCATTTTTTGATGCCTCAGCCATGAAGGGTTTTGAGGAGGACCACCCCCTGTTGATTGACCACCGGAAAAAAGAGCTAACACTTAAAAAGAGCTTGTACCAGTAAGTTTTAACGTGTGCAGTGCAGCACGTACATAGAACTGCTGTTAAGATCTCGGAAATTTTATCTGGAGAAATTGTCAATGTGCTTTTTGGTAAAAAATAAATAAATAAATAAATTTCCGTTCATTTTTTAGATGGAAGATTTTGGATGAAAGACTTCCCCACGTGATCCATTTGGATGATCCATCTGAGCTCCCAGCAAATGAAATCCGCTACTCTACATCCAAATCAACTGAACTATATAATACAAAATTAATGATGTGGGTCTATATACATATATATATATATATGTATATGTGTGTTTACATATACACACATATATATATATATATATATAGATTATATATTAAGTATTGTATTGAATATTATTAGTGTGTATTATTACGTGTGTTGTTTAATCCTGTCATGTTTACCCCTTTTTATCTTATTTCAGCGGTCTTGAACTGAAGTTGAAGGGGCTGGTTGGATCTACTGACAAATGGGAAAACTTTGAAGGCATGAAAAAAATCCTCTGGCGCAAAAAGACGACAATGTCAGGTAGATTTTTTTGCCAGTTCTACTGCATAAATTATTACAACAATGTTATTGTCATGGTTTCATATGAACACATAGATATAGATGTTCCTCTTGGGTAAAATAATTAATTTTTACACAAAGTAAAAACCATTCAGTGACAAACAAACAATATTGTTTTGGGTAAAATGACCATGATCATCATATTGTACTACAAAACCAAAGACAGAACAACCATCTAGATATTGTATTTTCTATTTGCTGTTCTTCCAGAGTATGTTTCAGAGCACTGGAAAGAAGACGACTTTTTTGGATCCCAGTTTCTGAACGGAGTCAACCCCAATGTGATCAAGCGCTGCTCTGAGCTTCCCCCAAACTTTCCAGTCACAGAGGAGATGGTGAAGCCGTTCCTGGCAGAGGGAACCTCTCTGCAGAAGGAAATGGAGGTATGAAAGAATAGACAGTGGCTTTAAATGGCTCATAATCTTTGCTTTGAGATGACTTGTGCATTTAAGTAGAGTACTTAAATCACAATGGAAAGTCCCTGCATCCTATTGTCTAGATATATTACAAATCTGTGATACTTCTTGATGTCTTCAACATTTCCTTCTTGGGTCTTTTCTTGCCATACAGAAAGGCAACATATTCCTCTGTGACCAGAAAAGGATGGATGGAATACCCTCGAGAGCCAAGAATGGTGAACCTCTGCATGTGACACCTGGTCTCTGTTTGTTGTACTTAAATCAAGAAGACAAACTGATGCCAATTGCAATACAGGTATTTAAATGACAAATAAATAAATGACATTATCTATACTGTATAAAACTAAGTAAAGTCACTGGTCTAGTCATATAATCATATTACATTTCACCATATATTAGTGTGTTGTCAGAGGGAAGGCGAACTGCACAAATTTAACACATAAAAATATTACTATTCTTATTATTGTTATTATCAATATTCATTCATTTTCCATTTGTTTATTCATTTATCATTTTACATTCCAGCTGCACCAACAACCCTCTGAGCAGAACCCCATCTTTCTGCCCAGTGACCCAGAGAGTGACTGGCTGCTGGCCAAGATGTTCATCAAAAATGCAGATGTGATGGATCAAGTAGCAGCCCAGCACCTCATGAACACTCACTTTCTGGCAGAGGTCTTTACTGTTGCCGCTCTCCGCAGTTTTTCTGTGATTCATCCCCTCTACAAGGTAAAATTACACAGCAGAGGTCATACTGCTATTGACCTTTTTTCTATTACCTTGGCCAGAATCATGGATCATAAAAGAGTGACTTTTTGCAGTCAGTTGTATCTAAATAAGTCTGCCCTTGTCAGTTTTGTTTGCTTATGGCTTCCTTTGGAAGTTGACACCACCAGAATTAACTTTTAATTTTTTCCATCCTTCTGTACAGCTGCTGTTCCCACACTTCCGGTTCACTCTGTCCGCAGGCATTTCAAGCCGCAAAACTGTTTTGTCACCGCAGGGGATTTTAAGTATTGTATGGTTCTTTAAAATATACATTTCTGAATATTCAGACTATTCCACTTTTATGGCACCATTGCAAAACTTAGTTTAACCTTTGATTTGTTTTAATATGTAGACTTTTTTCTACTTCAAGAAACGTGTCTGTTGATGAATATTTGTGTATTGTTAATATATTAGAGTTCACTTGGCTATGACGGACTGCAGGAGCTCATGAGAAGGGTTCACTCTGAAACAACCTACAGCTCCCTCTGTCTGCCAGAGAACATCGCTGCACGAGGACTGGAGTCCATACCCAACTTCTACTACAGAGATGATGGCCTGAAGCTGTGGAACATCATCAACAGGTTACCGTTAAATAAATATTGCAATTGTTTATCATGATTAATTTTACTAACAACGGCTTAGAGTCCTTATGTCTCTTCAACTCATCCTACAGAGCATGCACACCATTATCAAGGCTAAATCTTTACTGCAGCGGCCTGGGGTTTGATTCCAGCCCGCCTTAAAATGCCTGAAAATATCTTAAAGAAAAAAATAAATAAATAAATATAATTAAACTGTTCTGTGTTCACCAGCTTTGTGAAGGCAGTAGTGGAGTACTATTACCCCTCAGACAGTGAGGTGCTGAAAGACACTGAGCTGCAGGATTGGATCAGTGAGACATTCACACATGGCTTCTTAGGAAACAAAGCTTCAGGTACTTAACCCATATAAAATAAGCACAAAAAGGAAGGAAATTTGTTTTTGGTAGATTATTTCCAATGCTTCTTGGCAATACATCTCATACCACTGGAAAGCCTGTTTATATCCCTTTTAAATGGTGCCACATTTGTAAGGAGCATGCATTTGTGGGATGAACCACTGGATGTACAGACACAAAAAAGATATCAATCATTGTGTCTCACTATAAAAATGACAGAGAGAGAGCATAAGTCCCAAATCGTCGGAGTATTCTTTTAACCCCATTTAACACTTGTGGGATCAGTTTGGGTGTGCTGTTGGTGCTAGAGTGACTAACACAACCACGCTGGCTGACTTGCGACAAATGCTGGTTGAAGAATGGGATGCCATCCCACAGCAATGTGTGACCAGGCTGGTGACCAGCATGAGGACGAGATGCCAGACTGTTGTGGTATGGTTCTTCACATGCTACTGAGGCTCCTGAGGCTCCTGTTTGTCAGATTAATAAAATATTAAATTTCCAATATGGCTTGTTTCTTTAGATGTCAATCATCCAATCCACCAAACAACACCCAACAAGAGTCAACAGCAAAAAAATAAAAAAATAAAAATGAAAAAAGCTGTTTGGCATTGGCAGAGAAGATTTGGCAATTTTTTCACGGGCGCAACCCACATACTCAGCTCTGCTACTCATCCCACAAATGCATGTTCCTTACAAATGTGGCAGCATTTAAAAGGGAAATAAACAGGCTTTATAACAGTATAAGATATATTGCCAAGAAGCATTGTTACAACAAAGAAATAATTCATCAAACACAAATGATATATATATATATATATATATATATATATATATATATATGTATATTTCCAATGCAGATAATGAATGCAGATAATTGACATATCATTATTATTATTACTATTATTATTATTAATTTTATTTTTATTATTATGACTGTGCTGTCAACAGGGTTTCCAGCAGAGTGTCAGACTGTCGCGGAAGTGATCAAGTTCATCACCATGGTGATCTTCACAGTGACAGCTCAACATGCTGCAGTAAACAATGGGCAGGTGAGATCATAAATAGTTGGGAAAATAGAAAACGTCGTGGAGTTTAAACAAACTTGATAAATAATCAAACGATGGTGACTGATCTTCAAATGTATGGAACATGCAGCAGTTTTGGGAAGTGCTTTATTATCATTTTTCTTTCAGTAGGAGATCCGCTAAGTTTTAAACCAGGGGACATATAATACTGTATTTTAACATAGTTTTACCTTCTATGCAATTATTAATATCTCAACTTGTATACAGTGGTTGTCCATGATACCCAGGCCCCTGACCCCACAATAATAATAGCAAAAAAATAATAATTTGAAGATCCCATCTAGTCATCTAGATGGGATCAAAGAAGAACAACAGCATCAGTCATTTGTTTTACCATTTCAAACTCAAATTCAGTTTTTTAAAAGCATCACCTCTTTCATAATTCAGTTTGACTACCACTCCTGGGTGCCCAATGGCGTACTACTGCTGAGCAAACCTCCACCAACCACTAAGGGGGAGTCAAGCATGAGGACAATTTTGGAGACCCTCCCAGATGTTGGCGAGACAGTGAAGTGTGTGGCACTGGCATGGGCCCTTACAAGGACGTATACTGATGTGGTAAGTTTGGTGATTGTGAACAAAATCAGTTTCAACCATCCCTATTTTAAAGCGCTTTAAAAAACTTAAACTTAAAAAACAAAATACTGTGTCAACGAGATTGTCTATTTTGTAATTTTGGCAGGTTCCCTTGGGTTCATACCCGGAGGAACGATTCAGTGAGCCTGCCCCTAAGCAGATGATTGAGAAATTTCAAGCAGAGCTGTCCCGCCTCAGTGAAGCAATTACATCAAGAAACTCCCAGCTTGAAGTACCTTACACATATCTGAACCCTGCTCAGATAGAGAACAGTGTAACTATTTAAGAAACTGTCAGGAAGATATTATGGATGACACAATAAGTGTCCACGCATTTCTAGAAACCTGTCTTGCTTGCTGGGAGGTGTTATACTTTTCATATGGTATATACAATAAGTGGGATGTTGCATGCTGGGACAAGAGAACTATGTTTTGTTTGTGTCATGATGAATGATTGTAATAATGTGGTACAGTAACAATTTTAATATGTTGTTGTATAAATCAGGACAGGTACCAATAAAAAAAAAACTAGTTCCTGCTAGTACAGTGAAAGAGAACAAGATTAAGGGGAGCAAGGGAATAACAACTGTTATTTTAGAGGAAAGGAGAATTACATTATACTTTTTGTAAATGCTGGGTATCTACTGGTTACAGCTCTGGGAAACAAAACTGAACCTACAAAGTGATTATGGTAAAACATGTCTCACAGTTACAATACCAAAACTGCAGGGGAATAATAAGCTCATGAAATAGGGCTTTAATGAGGAACATATCAAACTCTACCTTCATAAAGAGGGGAATCTAATACCCACTTCAACAGTTCTTACCCCCTTACCTCTGGCCCTTTTGCGTAGACCACACCCACACCGCAAGTGTATTTTCTTTTCTAGGTTTGTGTGTTCGGATCCAGTGTAGCACACCTAACCCCCTCCGCTGCATTGGCCCAGATCTGTTTACAGCTACCCACATGTTCCGCCCCATTTTTACCTAATCAGCACCTCTCATCAGTCCATCATCTGCCTGACCACCCCCCACTTGCAGTGTCGTGAATACTGACTCACTGGCCAAGTGGCCTGGTAGATGATAACAACCAACGGCCACATCAGCATAATAATAATGTTATTTACTCTGGAATAAATCAGCAGAGTGGAAACATTTTGGATTCTGGAGAAAACACAGGTCAACAGACAGAGCACACAGCCTGAATAAAGTGGTTAAAAGATAAAACACAACAAGTACCCGCCTGAACATCTCACTCCACTAACTTCTCACTACAGCAACGTGAGCTGCTCTGCATCAACAGTGCTCGACTGAGAAGACATGCATGCAGGCTGAAATTCAACCGAGCTTTTCTGTTGGGAGACGCAGTGACATAAACCAATAGTGTGTAAGAAAAATAATAACCTAACATAAGAATCTAATTCAAAAGCACATGCTCTGTGCCCAGCGCTGTCAGTCCTTATAACTTGATGCAGGTGATGGCAGGAAACATCAGATTGATACTAAATATATCAAAACACCCCGCAGTACCAGGTAGCAAGCAGTGTAGTCAGATTGGAACCAGAACAACATATTTTCAAATCATGGGCACACTCCAGGCCCTCAGGCACTTTTGCATCAAGAACAGGTTCCTGACATTTAGCACTTCACATGTAAATGCACGAATTGGGTACAAATGAAAAACAGAGAAACAAACAAGTTTCTACTGGTACTTAGATGAAGGTGCACTGAAAGAGAAGAAGACTATGGGGAGCAAGGGAGAAACAACTGGGTATTTCAGAATAAAGACAAAATAAATTCTACTTTTTTTGTATATACTAGGCATCTGCAGGGTACTAGGACACAAAATTGAAGTTTTGGGAAAGTTGTGTTAACAACACTAATATTCTGTGGAACCTATAATTTAAATCTGTGAGTCTGTGTTCAGAACCAATACAACTAATGCCAGTTGCAGTACAGGTATTTCAGTGTGTTTTTACAATTTTACCGTTCATATGTTTCTCGTGACACTATTTCAGATAGTTTTGTAAAAAAAATAAAGTGTATTTTTATTACATTCCAGTTGCATCAAAAACCTTCAGGCCCAGAGACTGACCAGCTGCTTGACAAAATATTCCTTTATTTAGTTATTTTTAAAATGCAGATGTCTTAACATTAGGAAATCTATCAGTAGTCAATAGTTGTTTGAGAACACAGGAACATCAAGTTTGACTTTCGGATATTAAATTTCTAATTTTCCAGAACAAGAAATATAATGAAAAAAAAAAAAAGTTCTTGAGTTTGTTTAGCTGAACCTTCTTACTGGATGATAAAATCACCCTCAGGATGAGCTGACTATTATAAAAATGTTTGCCAATACAGCTGATGATCCCACATCTACCTTACACTCTCTAGACAAACACTGAAGGCCACCAATCCCATTGGGCTTTAACTATAGTGTGGTCTTCACAGTTCTACACTACACTAGAGCTCTACACTATAATGTCAAAAGGGAGTAGCTGTTTGTAACATGTTTGACATTTAAAAAAATGTTTACACATATGGGTGTTGGCGCTGTGTAAGCATTTCTTTCTGCTGTCGGCTCAGTTTCAGTGTCTCAGTTCCTGTTTCCAACGTACCCTCAGTTAATTTGGCTTAGACTTGCAATCCATGCCAGTAAATCGATATATTTTCAATTTTGTAAATAAAAACAAATAAAAACTCATCTGCCTGGACTATACGTTTTTGGGTCCTTCACCAGGTGCCTCGCACTCACTCCTGACAGCCTATCACATTGTGTATTTAATTACTTACCAAGTAACTAATTTAACATGCAGAACTAATATTCATTTAAGTGTGTTTGTCAGACTTAAGGTTGGTTTTTGGCAAAGTGTGTTTGTCAGACTTGAGGGTGGTTTCGACCTGAGACCAAAATGGGTGTTGAAGTAAAACTGCTGCTCCTTCACCTACAAACTCTGTTACAGATATTAAAAACCAGAAAGACAACTTCATTTTGAGTTGCATCACCTTTAATATCAAACCACAGCGGCGAAAGCAGAGTCGAAAAGGCGGTGGTCTGGGTGGAGGAGCTTAACTTATAAATAGGCAGAATAAGAACACAGCATACAGAGACAGAAAACCTGAACCTGCAGCTAAAAGACAAAGAGGTGGTAAAAACAGCCTCCATCTGAAGGTACAAGTAAGAACTTTACTCATCTTTCCTCATGGTATGACAACTGATGATCCACTTTACATGCAATAATGTATGCAAGGTAATACTAGACAAAGTTAAGCATTAACAAGCTTTTTGGATGCAAATAAAAAGTTTTATCTTTCTTTTTCCAGACAGTTTCCACAGAGTGATCATGGCTGAGTACAAGCTAGAGGTGACAACAGGTGACATGCAATATGCAGGAACATGGGACCACATATATGTCACCTTAATTGGAGCTGAAGGGCAGAGTGAGAGAACTGAGTTGGACAACTTTGGCTTTGACTTTTCAACTGGGACAGTAAGTTAAATCCAGTTGAACATCGCTCATATAGTGATTTATTAAATAATGGGATAATGTAATGGCTTTTGTTTGTGCATTAATTCATGCTGGGGCAGTATCCATCTCCATTGAATAAGTAATTGGTGTACATTGCATATACCTTTATTTAATTCACGACAATTATTTATACATAACAAATAGCATCATCATGCAGACATCTAGTTAGCACTTAACATTTTAATTCAAGGGTTGTGCGGCACAGAAACAAATTTTCTGAGTTTGTTTAACATAGTCTTTTGGACACTCTTCTAGCAAATTTAATCCACACTTCTAAATTTACTATATAAAATATCTGGATGAGTTCAAGTTTACATTTGGTTTTTCATACAGTAAACCACACAAATTTTACGAGTTGTTCAATTCCTCCTCTAATGGCACTTTATGGTTATGGTGCCACAGCCACATGAAAGCTTTAAATTCAGTGGTCTGAGTTGGAGACTAACTGAGGGATGTAAAACATATAGCCTGTGGACCAGAACTAACCCACCAATGGGTCCAATCCAGTTCAATGGATGGATTTGCAAACATGATGCACGAGTAAAGTAAGTAAGTAAGATTTATTTATACAGCCTTTTTTACAGACATAGATCACAAAGTGCTTCACAAGGGCATTATGTAAAATACAGGAGAGAAAACATAGAGAGGTTCCCTCTTTTACGAACGGCTTCCCATCTCCTCAACAAGATAAGGTGACTACCTGAGCCATGTAATTTAAAGTGCAAAACTATTTGCACAGTACATCATGTGCAGACTTTACAGAGCCAGTCCCAACAAGTTATCCAAATGACTGTTTAAGCAGGTGTGTCCTTAGTTGGCTTTTCAAAATAACCACAGAGTCAGCACACTGTAAGGGTGCAGGCGGAGCATTCCAAAATTGAGACTGCAGACTCATAAAACTGGATATATATTATGGATATATATTTTAGTATAGGGGTAATATAAGAACATCTATTTGATTTAGTTAGTAGTTTTGCAGCAGCATCCTGAGTTGCTCGCAGAGCAGACATACTAAGTGAGTTGAAAAGTGCATTACAGTAGTTGGTGCAAGATGAGATAAAGGCATGTATGATCATTTCCAGCTGTGAAGGCTAAGAGGTGTCAGGTATCAGGATCAAGGTCTACAGTGAGTAGCCTACTTCATGTAAAATGCTGCTAAAAAAAACAAACACTGAATAGTTACTGTGCTCACATTTAAAAGATACTGAACATTGCACAAAATATTGTCAATCAGCAGCATCAGTATGGATCTGTATCAGACATCTGTCTTACAATAATGTTGGTGGAACCATATTGACTTGTAAATGGTTCGTAGGGCAGGGGATAGCTTGCCCTGCTTTCTCAATAGCTTCCGTTTAAGTTTGGGGTGGTGATGCCAGCATTGCCACACAGGGGTGGAAAAGTATGGAGAAATACACATATAACGGAAAGCAGACTTCCTGGTCGTGGATAAACTGAGACTTACTGCTGACACTGCACTTATTTTGCTTCAGACATCTCATGCTGTTCCTCATCTGTATTGTAAACTGTAAACTGTAAACTTGTACTTCTGAAAAGTAAGAGAGAAAAAGTTATGTTTAGGTTATTATGCGATACTTTTACCGGTCCGGCCACCTTGAGGTCAAGTTGGGCTTATGTTCTAATATAGGCATCAAAAGAGTAAATACTTTGGGTTACACTGTAACATAGATGTTGAACTATACAATATTGTATTTGGCTAAATCTATATTAATCCTTATTTCAAGACAGGGACCTACACCATGAAAACCAGTTCGTCTCTGGGGAAACTTCTGCTGGTCAAAGTGGAGAAAGACCCTTTTTTCATTCTCCCAGAAGACGAGTGGTACTTCTCCAAAGTAGTGGTGACGACTCCAGAAGGAGAAGCCATTCTTTTCCCCTGTTACAGATGGATCTCCAGGGGAGACCTGGTGGAGCTGAGAGGAGGGAAAGGTCTGCCTCAAATTTCCAGAATAATATAAATATAGATAATAATTATTTAGGCTTATGGATATCAATTTTTATGTTCTTTTCTTGCTTCAGCCATGAAGGCTTTTGAGGAGGACCATCCCCTGTTGATTGACCACCGGAAAAAAGAGCTAACACTTAACAAGAGCTTGTACCAGTAAGTTTTAATGTGTGCAGTACAGCACATACATAGAGCTGCTGTGATGATCTTAGAAGTTTATCTGGAAAAATGTCTCACATTCTTTCCTGTAACTTTGTCTGGTTTTTCAGATGGAAGATTATAGCTGACGGACTACCCCAAATCATCCATTTTGATGATCCAACTGAGATCCCACCTGACTTTCGTTACTCTAAGTCCAAGATATCTGAGCAAAGTTATTCAAAAATGATAATGTGAGTCTACACACACATTTTCGATGGACAAAATCGGGTTACAACTACTCTCCATGTTTTGAGGCAAAAAGTGAATTTGAAGCTTTAATATCAGTACATAGTTAATCCTGTATTGAGTTCTCCATTTTTTAAAACTCTTTCTTACTTCAGCGGTCTTGAACTGAAGTTGAAGGGGCTGGTTGGATCTAAAAAAAAATGGGAAAGCTTTGAAGACATGAAAAAAATCTTCTGCTGTAAAAAGACGCCACTGTCAGGTAGACTGTTTTCCCATTTTCCAGTTCACCAGCATAAATTATCACAACAATGTCACTGTCGTAGTTTCATACCAACACAAAGATACAGATGTTCCTGTTAGATAAAACAATCTGTTGTTGTATAAAGTCAAACCAATCTTGTTTTAAGTTAAATGACCATGATCATCACGTTTTTCTTCAAAACCAAACAAAGAAAAACATTTATTTATATTTTCTATTTGCTGTTCTTCCAGAGTATGTTACAGAGCACTGGAAGGAAGACGACTTTTATGGATCCCAGTTTCTGAACGGAGTCAACCCCAGTGTGATCAAGCGCTGCTCAGAGCTTCCCCCAAACTTTCCAGTCACAGAGGAGATGGTGAAGCCGTTCCTGGCAGAGGGAACCTCTCTGCAGAAGGAAATGGAGGTATGAAGGAATAGACAGTGGCTTTAAATGGCTCATAGTCTTTGCTTTGGGATGACTTGTGAGTTTAAGCGTATACATATGTCACAATAGAAAGTCCCTGACTCATATTGCCATGATTTACTACAAATCTGTGATACCTCTTGATGCCGCAGTCCTTTGCTGATCCCCCACTCCCCCATATAGAAAGGCAACATATTCCTCTATGACCAGAAAAAGATGGATGGAATAACCCCCAGAACCTATAATGGTGAACCTCTGCATGTGACTGCTGGTCTCTGTTTACTCTACATGAACCCAGACAACAAACTGATGCCAATAGCAATACAGGTATTTAAATGACAGAGCAAATCAGTGACAGTATTTATACTGTATAAACTTAATTAAAATAACTGATCTAGTCACATACTAATATTACATTCCATTGTATATTAGTACATTTCAGAGGACTTGCACTATTTTAAAACATTAAAATTAAGTATGTTTTTATTTCAGCTGCACCAACAACCCTCTGAGCAGAACCCCATCTTTCTGCCCAGTGACCCAGAGAGTGACTGGCTGCTGGCCAAGATGTTCATCAAAAATGCAGATTTCATGGATCATCAAGCCGTTCATCACTTCATGAACACTCACTATCTGGCTGAGGTCTATACTGTTGCCGCTCTCCGCAGCTTCTCTGTGATTCACCCCCTCTTTAAGGTAAAATTACACAGCTAAGGTCACAGTGCTGGTGCACTTTATTCTATTCATTTTACCTGAACTGATAATCCAACTTTTTATTGATTGATTTCTCAGGTACTTTTTGGGGCGTTTCATGTCTCTATTGTACAGTTGATAGTCACTATCTCAGTATATTCACAAAACATATAACCAGAGTTGGGTAAGGGTTACTTTAAAAGTAATCAAAGTACTTTACTGCATTACTTTTTTAAAAAGCCATTTCAAACTCAACACTTCCTGAATTTCTTTCAGATTAAAAGCCCCTTATAACCTCGGCTAAGAGAATCTCTCCATTTTCTAAATAGGCTTTTATTGTGAAACATTTGTAGGAACTCGGTTGTGGGGGATACAGTAGCTTGAATGTTTACGTACAGCACTTCAAATAGAGCTCCTGCCACCTGCTGACGCTTTAAGGTGACTACAACAACATTTCAGCTGGCACATGAACAGACACAGTGACTGAAATAATAGTAAAAGTAATAAAAATAGGACAAGAATAACCCAATGACAACACACACGTCTTGAAAGATGACCAGGGATAATTGGTGAGTACCATTGTGTAGTGTGTCATGTCTGTCGGCCAAGTCACAGCACGATTTTATGACTCCACAATCGTGTAATGTAACATAGTGACTGTCAGAACAGGCAGAAAAGTCGTGCAGTGTGTACCAGGCATAATGCAAGTCCTGAGTCTGACCTGTCTGTCAGCTAGTTCTCCTCCACCTATTGAGTTGTGGGGATTTTACTGATGATCCTGCGAAAAGTTTTGACTCCATTGTAGACAACAGCAGAATTTCTTCTACCATGTAGCGAGCCACAAGCTTCGTGGCTTCTTTTGGACTGATAGGTTTTACGTTATCTCCGTTATTAGAACCAAAAGACTGTCATTGCTGTTTCAGAGCTGAAGGACCAGCTTTCTAAAAGTAACTGAAGTAACTGATCGCTTGTTTGAAAATGTAGTCCAGTATTTGATTACTTAAACAGCAAACTAACGGGCGTCGGTGGCTTAGTGGTAGAGCAGGTGCCCCAGCAGCCCGGGTTCAACTCCTGTGGCCCTTTGCTGCATGTCACTCCCTCTCTCTCTCCCCCTTTCACGCTTGTCTGTCCTATCCATTAAAAGCTAAAATTGCCCCAAAAAATATCTTAATAAAAAAAAACCCAGCAGACTAACGCGTTAGGCTACTCGTTACTGTAAAAAGTAATCAAAGTACTCTAACACGTTACTTTATAACGCGTTATACCCAACTCTGCATATAACATGTCAATTTCAAAAGAATATCTTACATTAACTAATGCACAAACAATAAATAAGTAATTAAGCAATAAGCCAGGAGAGGCCTTTCAATATTCTTCCCTCTGTCTATACAGCTGCTGGTTCCACACTTCCGATACACTCTCTTCGTAAACACTAATGGCCGCAAAGCTCTTTTTGGACCTGATGGGATTTTGAGTATGGTATGGTTCTTCAAAATATACATTTCTGAATAAATTATTATTATATTAAATCATATTTCACCATTGCAAAACTAAGTTTTAGCCTTCTTTTTTACTTCAAGAAACGTCTGATGGTAAATATCTGTGTATTATTGATATATTAGAGCTCACTTGGCCATGACGGACTGCAGGAGCTCATGAGAAGGGCTCACTCTGAAACAACCTACAGCTCCCTCTGTCTGCCAGAGAACATCGCTGCACGAGGACTGGAGTCCATACCCAACTTCTACTACAGAGATGATGGCCTGAAGCTGTGGGACATCATCAACAGGTTACCTTTAAACAAATATTGCAACCATCCATAGGGATTTATTTTTACAAGCAACAGCTTGGAGGCTTTTGTGAAAAATTGTTCTGTGTTCACCAGCTTTGTGAAGGCAGTGGTGGAGTACTTTTACCCCTCAGACAGTGAGGTGCTGAAAGACACTGAGCTGCAGGATTGGATCAGTGAGATATTCACACATGGCTTCTTAGGAAACAAAGCTTCAGGTATTTATCCAAAGTTCTAAAGTAATTTTGAAACACTAATATATATATATATGTTGATATGAGTTACCGTGCTGTCAACAGGGTTTCCAGCAGGCTTTCAGACTGTCCAGGAGGTGATCAAGTTCATCACCATGGTGATCTTCACAGCGACGGTTCAACATGCTGCAGTACACAATGGGGAGGTAAATAGTTGGGACAATAAAATATGTATTGATGTCTGATCAACTATCGAGCTTGATATAACACTTAATGTATAGCACCTTTGGCAGATCTGTAATCCACTTCATCCCTTAGTATTCTTCTTTTAATGATTCACTTTAGCAGGGTATTGGCTGAGCATTACAATAATGCAAATGTTGCAATTCCCATGTAGATTAACATCCCTTTGTTGTAATGAGCAACATTAGATTTAGTTTAGATTGAAAATGATACATATTAAAGTTTCTTTCATAATTTAGTTTGACTACCAGTCCTGGACGCCTAATGGCTCACTGCTGCTGCACAAAGCTCCTCCGACCACTAAGGGGCAGTCAAGCATGGAGACAATTTTGGAGACCCTCCAAGATGTTGGCGAGACAGTAAAATTTGCAGCACTGACTTGGCTGCTTTCAGACAAATACACAGATGTTGTAAGTTTAATGCTAATGAATACCCACAGCAGCATCATTATGGCCTACCAACATTTTGAAAATACTTTTTTTTTAAACCACAAATTGCTGACAGTCTCATTTTGGCAGGTTCCCTTGGGTTCATACCCTGAAGAACGATTCAATGAGCCTGCCCCTAAGCAGATGATGAAGAAATTTCAAGCAGAGCTGTCCTCCCTCAGTGAAGCAATTGCAACAAGAAACTCGCAGCTTGGAGTACCCTACACATATCTGAACCCTACTCAGATAGAAAACAGTGTAACTGTTTGAGAAAGTCTGAAGGAGCCATGCATGAGACAATGGCACCATGCATTTCTCAAAACCTGTCTTGCATGTTGGGAGGGGGGGAGGTTAAAAAAAATTATGGCGAAAACGTAGTTTCTTCCAACACCAGAATTAAGATAAAAAATATTCACAAACGAAAAAACACTAACTAAACACTAAATTAAAACCCTCGGCGCACACTGCAGCACAATCAAACAGATGCGCAACTCAGAGCATCAGAAGTGTCTCTGACACCAGACTCAGAGCGGACCAGTGGAACTGGAAAATGCATATTAGGCCTACTAGTTACTACTTACGGTTTTCAAGTGATTTCCCAAATTTGTTGTTGAGTTGTGATATGCCAGTTTCTTTTGGCAAATCTGGCACTCTGCTTTCCGGGGGTTGTCGGGCATATTTTAAAGTGCAACCACACATCTGATGACCTCTTGGACATGTCTGCCAGCTCTGAGTGCGCTCGTTGTCAGTATCGGACTGGTGGGGTTAGTGTTGCGTTAAAGGCCTCCCCCCCAAAAAAAAAAAAAAACAAACAAAAAAAAAGCACAGAAGCTTCGATTTTTTTTTTTCCACAATCGAATCTCGTGCCATCGAACGAAGCTTCAAAGCTTCGGATTTTTTGGGTCAGCCCTAGATCACACTATGGGGAACAGGGGAATAATAACTGTAATAATAACTCTTTAAAAGAAACACATAATAGTCTTTTTTTGTAATGCTGGTAATCTACTGGGTACAGTACTGGGAAACAAAAAATAAGTTTGGGCTAAAGGGTTTAATACGTAGGCCTATATTCTGTGGAACCTATTGTTGGGATCACTGGACTCCAGAGTTGATGTATATTTATTAACACCTTGTACAAATAAGACCATTCCAGTCGATCGAAAGCTTTTTCAGCATCAATCGCTATTAATGTTCAGTCTTTCTTATACTTCTTAGCGTACTGTATTAAAGATATACATGTTCTGGTATTGGTTTTTAAATCTCTGTTTTCTATAAATCCAGTTTGATTATGATTAATAATATTTGGTAGAATTTGTGCTAATCTGTTATTCATGACTTTAGTCATAATTTTTTTATCGCAGTTGAAACTAATTGGTCTAAAATCAGAAGGCCTATCACAATCTCTGCCTGGTTTCGGTATCACAGAAATAGTAGCTAAATACATTGTTTGTGGAAGTGTCATTATTTTGGAAGGTATTAATGACTTCTATGAATAGGGGTTTTATGCTTAACCAAAATGTTGAATAAAATTCAATTGGCAAGCCATCCATGCCTGGAGCTTTTTTCAGAGGAAAGTTATCAATAGCCGATTTAATTTCTGTACAAGCTATGTCCTTATTAAGTTCTTCTTTTTGCTCCACTAATAAACCTCAAATTAAGTGATTTTAGAAAGGGTGGAGGATCATTTTCTTCTGTTTCTGATGTATATAGGCTCTCATAAAATGATTTGAATTCTTTGTTAATGATTTGGTTATTTGTATAGACCAAATCTTTTGTTTCATTTTGTAGAGATTAAGGTTGTCTCTTGAGGTTGAATGTTTACCTGATTTATTAGCAGATATGTAATTAAGCTTATTGGAATTGTGGAATCACTAGCTTTCTTGAGTAATAAGTTGTCCAGTCTTAATTTCCATTCCTGTAGTTCTGTTAGCAATCTACTATTGACTTGTTTCTTGCGTTTCTTCTCCAAATAATTTATATGTTCTCTCACTTTGTTTATTTCATTATCAAGATCTACTCTCTTTTTTGCTGCAATTTCTAACATTATTCCTCTTATATAAGCTTTGAATGCATCCTAAATTATCCCATTTCTATTTTTTCTCTGACGCGCTAAACTGTGTTGGAGAAACACTGATTTTAACATGAAACTGCTTTACTCAGTGTTTTTAAATGGTTTTAATCAAGTGGTCAGTTTGTTTTGGAGAAAGAAGAGAGACCTCTGCGGATGATGCAGCTTCCACTAAAAATCTCCTGAACACCGAAGGAATTCTAACCGGAAGAAGTGTCAGCTAGTTGCAATTTGTAAGCCTCACTACTAGATGACACTAAATCCCTCTGAAACGTACACACTGCTCCTTTAAAAAAATAAACTATAATAAAATAATACAGGAAATGTCTTTAGTAGTAGTCTTTGTAAATTTGGTCAATTTATCAACACAAGAAGCATGAGAAAACATGAGTGCTTAGGTCCATTGTGACTGGGATGTCTTCATGACCGAGTCAAATGCATTGACAAAGTGCTGTGTTGGTATTGTAATACCTACTTAAACTAATCTGAAACGAGCATGAATTGAAAACAAAAATTAAAACCACATAAAAAATAATAGAAAACTGATAGAAAATACAAACCATAATAAGTCTGATGAATACAGAAAATAGTAATACTATCACAAGTTAGGTGGGTTTGGCAGATAAAGCAACTCAGAGCAGGTGAGTTGTCAGTATGCTAAGAATGTTGGGGGTGAGGATACAGCATCTCTGTATTTAAGTAACCGGTTAGACATCCGTGCAGTGTTGGTAAAGGCACTACAATATGCACCATAGTTTTCTACCATTTATTTTGGGGTTAAATGTGTAATTATTGCAGTAAACATGTGTGAAAGAGTCAGATAACAAGATATAAGTAGTAACAATGAGCATGTGTGCAAGTGTGTCAGATTAAGATGTGCAAACAGTTTCAAGCACAACAACCCTACGACAGTCCATGATGTGTTCCTAATGTGACCAGCTGGTAGACTGATTCATCATACTGAAATAATATTCACTAATGTGTTTCTTCTTAGATATCAGGTTGTTGTTTTTGTTGTTGTTTGGCTTGAAGCTACAATGGATGGTTGAGTACAACCGCTGCTCTGATCCCTCACCCTACAGCTACATGTGTAGACACAAAAACCAGAAGTACAACTTTGTTAACAATTACTTGACCTGTCGTGTGAAAGCACAGTGGGGGATGTGGTCTCAAACAGGTTTAAGTTAGTGTGGAGGGGCTTACAAGAGAAGGAGGACAGAAAGCAAGAACACAGACCACAGAGAGAGAAAACCTGGATTTGGAGTTTAAAATCAAAGAGGTGGTAAAAACAGCCTCCATCTGAAGATACAGGTAAGAACTTAACTCATCTTTCCTCATGGTATGACAATTAATGATCAAAACACTGTACATGCAATATTATATCCAATGTAATACTAGAGCAAGTTATGCATTAACAAGCTTTTTGGATGTTCGTGGATAAGTATTTTGAGTCTGGAAAAACAATTTCAGAAGCTTTTTTTTAGTGAATGAATTATTTGCATTCACTTCACAATTTAGAGATTTTATCTTGTTTCTTTTTCCAGACAGTTTCCACAGAGTGATCATGGCTGAGTACAAGCTAGAGGTGACAACAGGTGACAAGCAATATGCAGGAACATGGGACCACATACATGTCACCTTATTTGGAACTAATGGGCAGAGTGAGAAAACTGAGTTGGACAACTATGGCTTTGACTTTTCAACTGGGACAGTAAGTTAAATGCATTTCTTTTATAGTAATTCTCAAATTAGGTCTGGGTTAATGTAATGGCTTTAGCTTGTGCATACAGTACATGTATGTTGTGGTAGAAAAGGCCTCTATCAAGTGAGTGACCCTTATTTGTTTACTACACCTAACTGTATTTAAGAAATAGCATCGTGTGGCATTTCACATTATAGTTAACAGTTCATGAATTTTTTTTGCATTTAATATGCTGTCTGACTCAACTAAAACAACCTTTTTGACAAAACTTTGTTTATGTTTAAAATAATCCTTATTTCAAGACAGGGACCTACACCATTAAAACCAGTTCGTCTCTGGGGAAACTTCTGCTGGTCAAAGTGGAGAAAGATCCGTTTTTGTTTCTCCCAGAAGATGAGTGGTACTTCTCCAAAGTAGTGGTGACGACTCCAGAAGGAGAAGCCATTCTTTTCCCCTGTTACAGATGGATCTCCAGGGGAGACCTGGTGGAGCTGAGGGGAGGGAAAGGTCTGCCTCAAATTTCCAGAATAATCAATATATAGATCATTACTATTTAGGCTTATTGATATCAATTTTTATGTTCTTTTCTTGCTTCAGCCATGAAGGCTTTTGAGGAGGACCATCCCCTGTTGATTGACCACCGGAAAAAAGAGCTGACGCATAAAAAGAGCTTGTACCAGTAAGTTTTAATGTGTGCAGTACAGCATTTACATAGAGCTGCTGCGATGATCTTAGAAGTTTATCTGGGGTCTGATTTTTTCTTTTTAGATGGAAGATTATGGCTGAAGGACTTCCCCACATCAACCATTCTGATGATGCGTCTGAGCTCCCAGCTGAAATCCGCTACTCTAAGTCCAAATCAACTGAAGCAGATAATACAAAAGCAATAATGTGGGTCAATATAGATATATAAAATGGACATAACCAAGTTCCAATATAGCCATGTTTTTTATGCTTTAAGGCAAAACATAAAGTTGAATTATTATTAGTGGGTATTATTAAGTGTGTTGTTTAATCCTGTGTCATGTTTACCCCTGTTTTTTCTTACTTCAGCGGTCTTGAACTGAAGTTTAAGGGGCTGGTTGGATCTAATGAAAAGTGGGAAAGCCTTGAAGACATGAAAAAAATCTTCTGGTGCAAAACGACAAAAATGTCAGGTAGATTTGTTTCCTATTTGCCAGTCCTGCAGCCTTACTCATCACAATGTCACTGTCATGGTTTTATACCAACAGATAAATACAGAACAACAAGCTTGTCTGTCACATAAAAACCTTTCTTCCAGAGTATGTTACAGAGCACTGGAAGGAAGACGACTTTTATGGATCCCAGTTTCTGAACGGAGTCAACCCCAATGTGATCAAGCGCTGCTCAGAGCTTCCCCCAAAATTTCCAGTCACAGAGGAGATGGTGAAGCCGTTCCTGGCAGAGGGAACCTCTCTGCAGAAGAAAATGGAGGTATGAAGGAACAGTGGCTTTAAATGGATCATAATCTTTGCTTTGAGATGACTTGTATAGTTGTAAAGTTCTTAAATCACAATGGAAAGTCCCTGAATCATATTGCCTCGCTTTATTACAAATCTGTGATACCTCTTCATGTTCTTCTTTTTTCTATCTTTCCTTCCCATATAGAAAGGCAAAATATTCCTCTGTGACCAGAAGAAGATGGATGGAATAACCCCCAGAACCTATAATGGTGAACCTCTGCATGTGACTGCTGGTCTCTGTTTACTCTACATGAACCCAGAAAACAAACTGATGCCAATAGCAATACAGGTATTTAAAAGTAAAGTGTTTAACATTCAAAGGGGTTTAGTGGCGTTGGTGACGGACCCAGTGATTTAAACCAGTAAAAACACTGAACAAAGCTGTTTCACGCTACACATCAGTGTATCTCAGACGCTGCTCATTGCAGATGGGTTTCTAACTAAGGTGGCCAGTAGGAAAATGCAAATGGCCCTATCTGGAGCCAGTGTTTAGTTTATCTATTCTGGGCTTCTGTAGAAACACAGTGGCTGTGCCCTAAGGAGTTATAAGCAGCTCATTCTAAGGTACTGAAAACATGATTCTTATGGTAAGGTTATTATACACAAAAGAAAATATGCATATCATATTCCATTTCTGCAAATATATCCCCCTAATGCCTGGTTCCCACTACACAACATTTTTGTCTTTCTGACAGTCACTATGTCAGATTACGCGATTGTGGAGTCATAAAATCGTGCCATGACTTGGCCGACAGACATGACGGACTACTCGATGGTCCACACCTATCATCCCTGGTCGTCTTCCATGACGTGTGTGTTGTCATCGGGAGCTACGTTTGAAGCACCGTGTGCAAACTATGCAAGTCACTGAATCCTCCACCACAAGTTCCTGCAAATGTTTCACAATAAAAGCCTTTTTAGAAAATGAAGAGATTCTCTCAACTGAAATTATAATGGGCTTTTAATTTTAAACGGGTACAGGAAGTGTTGAGTTTGAAATGACGAGGCAATGCATTACTTTAATAAGGCAAACGAGAGCGGTAAAAATATAAAAATACAGAGGGAATAAGAAATAATGGCCTGTTTCTGATGCAGTCTGTTTCAAATGAGGCTGATATCCTCTGCAGTTGTGGTAAGTAAAAGCTCCGCCACTACTTTATAATGTTATTGCTTTATAACCTTTCTATACACTCACACTCACTCATTCACGGTCCAAGCAGACATCGTACGACGCTGCATCGGGCTATAATGGGGCTGATATCACGTAGTGTGAACCAGGCATAAATCGTACACACTGGACCTTTAACTGACAGAGCAAATTAGTGACAGTTTTTATACTGTGTAAAACATTAGTTAAATGACTGGTCTAGTCACATGATCAGTTGCACTATTTTAACCTATAAAAATTAAATATGTTTTTGTCACATTTCAGCTGCACCAACAACCCTCTGAGCAGAACCCCATCTTTCTGCCCAGTGACCCAGAGAGTGACTGGCTGCTGGCCAAGATGTTCATCAAAAATGCAGATTCCATGGATCATCAAGCAATTCAGCACCTCATGAACACTCACTTTCTGGCTGAGGTCTATACTGTTGCCGCTCTCCGCAACTTCTCTGTGATTCACCCCCTCTATAAGGTACAATAACAAAGCTGAGGTGATGCAAGGTGATGTTTTTTATTTTGTGCACACAAGTTTATTTCCTTATGTTCACAAAAGTTATTTTCTTGTGCGCGCAAGTTTTATCACATTGGCACAAGATAATTATCTTGTGCATTAAAGACAGCTTGTTATTTCCTTGTGTGCACAAAAGTTGTTGTTTTTCTTTTTTTTAAAAATCACCTTTCATCAATTTTTATGACATTACAGTGAACAATGAAGACATAATGACTAGATAAATATATAATACAAACAATAAAGCAGAAAATGTTGGAAGGAGTTATGTGGGGTAAAGGACTGGCACAAGATATCTTTATTAGTATAGTTTTTCTGAGCTGTAGCTCAGACTGTATTTCAGTTGTTCTGTCTTATTCCCACACTTCTAAACACTTTTGTTTGCTTTGACTTTCTTCGGTGATTGAAACATCCACAAAGTGCTGCTTGTTGTTTGCTTCAATAAGCATCTCACGCTGACTTCCAATATTCTTCCATCTGTCTGTACAGCTGCTGATTCCACACTTCCGATACACTCTCTACGTGAACACTGCAGGCCGCAAAACTCTTTTTGGACCAGAGGGGGCTCTGAGTATGGTATGGTTCTTTATATATATATATATTTCTGAATAATCAAACTGTTCCAATTACATTGCCCTGTGCAAAAATAATAATTTGCCTTTTATAAACAATGTAGACATTTTTAAGCTTCAGAAAAAGCATCTGATCGTAATTATTTTTGTATAATTTATATATTAGAGCTCACTTGGATATGATGGCCTGTTTGAGCTCATGAGAAGGGCTCTCTCTGAAACAACCTACAGCTCCCTCTGTCTGCCAGAGAACATCGCTGCACGAGGACTGGAGTCCATACCCAACTTCTACTACAGAGATGATGGCCTGAAGCTGTGGAACATCATCAACAGGTATTTTTTTATTTTATTTTACAAGCAACAGCTTACATGTAGAGAGAGGAAGAGTTGTTGCTTCATGACTTCTGGTGTCTTTTTGGGGCACTCTCTTTCTCTTTTTTCACAAATGTCACTACTTAAAAGTTTAAATCAAATTGTTCTGTGTTCACCAGCTTTGTGAGGGCAGTAGTGGAGTACTATTACCCCTCAGACAGTGAGGTGTGTAAAGACACTGAGTTGCAGGATTGGATCAGTGAGATATTCACACATGGCTTCTTGGGAAACACAGCTTCAGGTATTTATCCCTTATTCTGAAATCATTTGTTAACACAGTTTATATATAAAAACCTCATAGTAGCCAGTAATATTTTACAGTTTTCAATTCAGATAGTGAATACTAATAATTAACTGAAAATGATTTGCTGTGCTGTCAACAGGGTTTCCAGCAGAGTTTCATACTGTCGAGGAGGTAATCAAGTTCATCACCATGGTGATCTTCACAGTGACAGCTCAACATGCTGCAGTAAACAATGGGCAGGTAAACAGTTGGGACAGTATTAATGTGTAATCATGTACCACATTTTCAAATGTATTAAAAATTTGTCAGATGTGTAATCTGCTTCATCCGTTACTACTTTTCTTTTAATAATTCACTTTAGCAGGGTATTAGCTGAGTATTACAATGGTTTAAATCCCTTTGTCTGTATTGTTTAACATAAGAAATTGTTTACTGAATTACCCCACAGAATATAATAAAATTAAATATAAATAAAAAAACTTTGGTGACATACTAAAGGTTCTTTCATATTTTAGTTTGACTACTACTCCTGGATGCCCAATGTCTCCCTCCTGTTGCACAAACCCCCTCCAACCACTAAGGGGCAGTCAAGCATGAAGACAATTTTGGAGACCCTCCCAGATGTTGGCGAGACAGTCAGCTTTGCAGCTCTGACTTGGCTGCTTTCAGACAAATACACAGATGTTGTAAGTTTGTCGCTAATAAATACACACTGCATGATCATTATGGTCTATCTACATATTAAAATGTGTTCCTATTCTCTCATTTATTAACAACAAAACACCACCAGACTAATTTTCTGTCTTGTGTTTGTTATTGTGGCAGGTTCCCTTGGGTTCATACCCTGAGGAACGCTTCGATGAGCCTGCCCCTAAGCAGATGATGAGGGAATTTCAAGCAGAGCTGTCCTTTCTCAGTGAAGCAATTACATTAAGAAACTCACAGCTTGAAGTACCTTACACGTATCTGAACCCCGCTGAGATAGAGAACAGTATAACTATTTAAAAAGTTCTGAGGGAGCCATTCTGCATGAGTTGTCTGTATCCATGTATGTCTCAACACCAATGCTGCATGCTGGGAGGTGCGTTATACTTTGCATTTAGCACATACAATCAGTGAGGTGTTAGAGAGAGCTTGTGAGGTGTTACATACTGGGGACAAGAGGACCATATTTAAGTTGTGTAACCATGAGTGGGACCATGTTATGGTGGCATGTAGACCTGCAGTACAGTATGTGGAGCCGAAACTTAACTGATGAACACAGGCCCCCTTTTATTATTAAGCTTTCGCACACATTTTTGTAATCGGAGGATTGTTCTTTTATTATGTGCAATGGAAATGCATGAATTCATGACCTAAAATATCAAAATAAAGCTGGTCTGATGTGTGTTATTACCTCCACGTGGCCTGTCTCCTACTTCTAATCCAATAAAGTTCTGCAATTTCCATATAGTTTTACTACATGACCTTTTAAACTTAACACCCTTGACTTGAAATAAAGCAGCCAAAGGTTAAATTCCTCAAAATGTAACCTCTGGGTTAAATTGGATTTTTAAAGAGTAATTTAACAACTTATCCACTTATACATACAGTCCCTTGGTATCAAGTGATTCGGGGACAATTATATAGTGTTAATTACAGTTAAATTATTATGTCTCGAGGACAATCCCCCCTCAAAAGTCAGTGAAATATTCATGACATTCCCTGCCCCCTACCTACAAAGTCATATCACCTCATGCTTATAGCCATGTAGAAACCTTACTACTTAACAGTGCTTTTTATTAAGCCACTGGTGCTCATTGCTGGCAAACTCAACTGACGTGCACCAAAGGCATCAGCTGTGTAGGCACAAACCAAAATGTCCACAAACATTTACCCCTGACCTTTACCACTACTTAATTGCTAACAAATCGAACAACATTTCACACATCCAAATAGAACAATACAAATACTACAGTCTAATAGCCTCACCAAAGTTATGCTACTGTAAATGGCTTTCAAATACATGATTGAAACACCTGTCAGTGCTCATAATGCAATGCAATTCAACAGCACCACTCACACACACACACACACACACACACACACTCTGTAAATAATATAGGGGATACTCTGCTTTCAGCTGTACTTGACTACAAAATTTAAATAAGCTGGTAAAAACATTGAGACTATTTTGAGTAACACCAGTTTGGAGTTCACTGTGATGTGTCTCATGTGAGGTGCGCAGTTATTTGGACAGAGTGGGGCATCGTCTTCTTCACACCACCTCCCTGCTGCAGAATCCACCATCCAAAACCAAACACGATCCGATTATTTTTAGACTACACCGTACAGTAAACAGACCGCGCGGACTTTAAACAAGGGCCATATTATAGGCTTTCATAACCCAAGTCAAGTCCGCCATATCGTTGAGTTAAAGCAGTTGCAATGTTGTTCAGATTCGGGGTCATCCTCACTCCGGAGTCTTCGGATGTTGAGGTTTTTGTTTTGGGCTCGCGTGCAGAAATGGGTCACTGGGACCCGAGCGGAGCGGTGCACATGACAGCTTCACAGAAGCTCCCGTCAACACATGAACCGTGTCTGTGGATCGGCGACGTGCAGCTGGCGGAGCCCTTCAAAGACACGCTGTGGTTCAAGTTCGTCAAAAGAGTCCGTGGCACTTACATCTGGGAAGGTATACATCAGTGCTGAGGCGCTGTGCGTCAGACTTAGCCGTGCATGTAGTGTTTTTATTGGGTCATACATGTAACTCCCATCCAAAGTAACGTTTCAGGGAAAGGACAAATAACTCCGCCATATTTGGTTTACACTGTGTAATGTGTCCTTACCGCCACATGATGGCAGTAAAGTGACACTTGTTATTCAGCATGTGACTCATTGAGTCAGTGAGCTTGTAAATGTGTTTTTACCAAGACTTTATGTAAAGCAGTAATTCCACAGTGTAAAATATGGCATTACAATTAAAAGTCCTGTATCCAACATTATACCCATGTATAGTTTTTTTTTATTACAGTACAAAAGTATTATTTGCAAAATGTACTTAAATATCAGCAGTGAATAGACTGTGAATGTAAAATGGCCACATTCAGTGTCATTATTAATCATAGTATATCACTGGATTATTATCACTGACAGATTATCATAAAGCAGTATTGTAATGCTGCAGATTGTTGAAGTGGAGTGGAGTTATACACTGTTGTGTTTTATTAAAAAGTGTTTTGTTGTGCTGTTGTGTTTTATTAAAAAGCATAATAATTAGTAAACTGTTCATATGATTTCAATTTAATTAAAATCTGCAAATTCACTGGTAACTGTATTTTGTCCATCAAAGACAGTGACAAGCGAAGCCTTTCCTAACCTTCAGAAGGTCGTCTTCTTTGTCACCAGGTAACGGTCCGTGCCATGACAGATGCTGTTCATATGATGAGAGGAACGTGGTGGATGGAGTGTACTGCCATCCAATTGGTCACTGGATAGAGGAAACAGGACACACAGATGAGATGAAACACACCACTGACTTTTACTTCAGCGTGGCTGGTCATAAGGCCATACATTTCTCCAGGTAATACAGTACAATAAAGCTATCAGCGTGATGTTGTATGGGACTGCTGTATGTGTCTCAACTTCATGAAGCGAGTAAAACATGTCACTGTTTTGGCTTAAAGATTTTAGAAATCTGGCAGCTTGACTTTAGACTTTTGGAGGTGAGCAGTATTGCTGGCCTGATACACAAAGTCAGTCATGCAAACCTGAATCCAGCAACCTGGATGCAAACTTGAGGGCTTTCTGTTGTGTTTTTCTGTCAGTTGGACATTTATATATTCTTTGCTTCACGCCTGCAGTTTCCAGTGGGAAAAAATCCCTTTATCTGCAAATTGATAAAGTACTCCTGTTGTAGCCTGTAATAAGTACAAATAGAGATTCATCAATCTCCCCTGCATTTAATGAAACATGTTAGATGTTGCAAGTTTTCTGCCTTTGTCATATGGAATTCAATGTGTGTCCCATATTTAATAATACAGGAAATTAATGAGGTCCCCTGGGGCCAATGATTTTCCATGCTGAAGTGCGATTGTCTCTTGAACAACACTGAGGTTCACATCAGCTCCTCTTCGCTCATCTTCCTTTCCGTTTTCAAACATAACCAATCTTCTTTAGTGAGGCTTTTCTATTAATCTACATCCTTAGTGCAAGTCTGAATTCTGCTTCATCCTGATAATATATCTATTAGAGAAAATTCTTCTTCAGTACAGTGTCCTGAAAAAGGAGGGCAGGACAGTCATGTCACACTCCCCTTTCTTGATGAAGGCTGTCCCTCACTTACAGGACAGACAAAGCCTCTTATGCCCACTCACTCCTTTGTTTTTTAACCTTGCTCTTTCCCATTTAGTTGTAAATGCTGTCCGTCACTTGCTAGACCACAAACAGCTGTATTATTATTACCTCCTCAACCTTGTCAGTGATCTCATTGGAAAGGACAGGGCATCAGTCACAATTCACTTTAATTTTCAAGGCAACTCCTACATTAAGTGTTAAGTATTTAAGGTATTTAAATCTCTGCCCTATTCATAAGTCTATTTAAGACACAGCAAGATGTTTTTGTATCAGTGAGTAACATCGCAATGACAGGTTTTGTACCGAAGGCTCAAAATTTCAAAGTCCCAAAAATCTCCCATTTGTCCAAAAGGCCATTGTCTGACAGCCCAGTGTCTTGAAAACAAACGTGCATTGCTCTAAAGGAGAAAGCCACTGATTGGTTTATCCTGATATTCTTACCCTAACCAGTCTCACTCCTCATCTCTGAAGCGAGTCACTCCTTCACCATGGTAGGAAGGTTCAATGACGCCATTCTGCATAAGAATTAGCCTGCATGTCCCTCTGTTTGGGAGTGTAGCCAGTTTTCTGGGGTTGTCACATTCTGGTCAGTTGGTCTATTGGTTGGTTGTTATACTCTGTGTCCACCCAAGCATTTCCTTTCGCTGCTGAAAGTGGCAGCTGTTGTTGTTGTTAAGCACTTGTAGATGTCCTATGTGATGGTTGGTCTTTCTGGTATTTGTCCTGCCTCTTCTCCACTGTGATTGGACGGCTGGTGACAAACCATGGCGTTCTAACCAAATATTTTTAAGCTCTCATTTTTATTCAGAAAATGGATTAATTACATAAGACATCCAGTTTAAGTTTTAGCATTATGAATGTATTTTACTCAGTCTCCAGACAGACACTGCAGTTCATGGCTGGATTATAAAGCTTCTGAAAGAAATACAATAACACTGGAGCCCTTGTTGGAGTAGCAGAGTGGCTAACATTAGCTACTGGGCTGAAAATAGTAACTAAGAAAATCAAGATTTTCTTTGACTGATTAAAACGCTACTATTTTCATAGAGGCCCTTCTGAGCACTATGCATTTGTTTTGGTGATACCAGGCTTTCAGATAAATGAGGTTTTGCTCCAATGGTACATTTTTTGGACTATTGCCAATGATGAGCCATCGGAACAATAGGCAGTCCCCAGCTAAAGACGGAGACATAGATTACAGCAGTGATGCCCTCCCCTAAGACACACAACTGTAAAAAAAAACCTCAAAAAAAAAATTAATGTAGCCACCCTTTAATATCTGGGGGTTATCTGCAGCAAAAACAATTCCAATGACTGGTTTGGAGGATGCATGTTCATATTTCAATGAAATCCGTGTAGTGGTCCTAAATTGATGCCAAGAAGTCACACACACAGCACCCAGCAGACACTCATCAACCTACCCATGCATGCCTTCCTTTTGTAAGGCACATACTCAGTGCCATGGTATACCAGGCACAGCAGAAATTAGCCCGGGACCCCTGAGGCAGTGAGCACATAACTTGCATAAGAATGAGCAGGCTTGGCTGGTGCCATCAGGTTTTAATTTGTGTCCGAAGACCTTACAAGGCTTATGTCAAGGACCTGTGTTCAGTAGGAAGCACTGTGCCCTTGTATCTTTCCTATTAATAGCTTTTTAAATTAGTCTCTCAGACCTTGCATTCGTGTAGCCCCAAGTATCATACACACTCACCTCTGCAATAACTCATTATATGATTCAAAGAGACTTTAACTCACTGTCTAGCAGGTGCCTCGTCTCTCTTGCTGATATTCAGGGGAGAGGAGGCCTAAAGGTTATAGAGCCAGTTTTGTAATGAGTTTTTATTACCGCTGAACTGAACAAGAGTCAATTTATAAAATCAGCTTCGAACAACTGAACACTAGAGACAAAACTGACAGTTTCCAAAACAAATACTCCTTCACTGTTAGGTCAGGTGACACAGTATATGAAAACTACCAGAATCGTCCAAGAAAAAAATGATTTTCATTTTATGTAATGGAGTGAAATGGTTATTCAAACTTTAAGTCATACAGGATAGATGAGAAAACTGCTATAACACAATACAAGTTTTATATGGTCCAGTTGTTATGTAAGGATAATGTCTTCCAAGTTAACAACAGGGGTCAGATGCATCAAATTCTGTAGATTCATGACTAAAATTGCGTGTACGCAAAAAGGCAATATATATGCATTCGCATTCTTTTCATCAGATTTATAATGTCTGATTCTGTTTTATGAATTTTGATCACCGTAGAGCAGGGCATATGCACACAAGCCTCATTTCTACACACACAATTCTCAATTAATGGATGTAGAAACACCCTTTCGCATATCCATACCTGTGCCTCACCACCATTCATTAGACATTTCAATGAGGAACATAATGAAGACAGTGCAATTTCACCAACTGTGTCACATCAGCGAGGTTCTCTCACAGTGCAAGAGCAGCTGCCATTGCTCACAGCTGTAGCTATTTGTAGTGTCCGTGCCACTAATTCATCACATTTTTGCAAGCCATCACCGCAGGAAAATCTCATTTTGATTAAACGTGAGAAGGATGACCAATGATTCATTCATAGTGCTCAGTTTGCTTCGCAGGATAACATTAAACAACCATGAACAAGGAGGTGAATTCAAATAAGATTAATGATGAAATTAATCTCTCATAAATAATTTTAAATTCACTTTATAAACGCACCTTTGACATTTTACAGAACTCTGTGCAGCCTGGAAAATAATAATGCAATCATCACACATTGTTTCTGTGCATATTGTTTATGTATCTGATGTATAACGTGTATAACTCTTTGGCAAAATAATCCTGTTGATTTACCTACAACAGCCGTTTTGCAGGGATTTTTTTATGTAAGGAAAGGTCATCTGATAACACCAAGTCAAGACCAGAGACTGCAGTGCCGCTGGAGTCTTCCTTAGTGGTCAGGAGGAGAATTAAAGATGTCAATCAAACATCAGTGCTACGAAGGAGAGAGGGAGGAATGTCATGTAGGAGGAAGAATCAGAGAGAGATGGATTTGTTTGCCAGTGACGTGCTGAGGTCAGCTTTCCTTTGATCTGCCTGCAGGACTCTTTTAAAAAAATAACATCATTTTGCTCAGGAGTAACTTGAAATTCTGTGCTCCTACCTATCACACTGGCCAGCGGTCTCTCTCTGTACCCATTTCTTTTTTTTGCTTTCAGTGTCTGAAGCTCTATTCAGACCCTTTAAACCATGTTATCCTCTAAAATACAGCTACAATACAGTTGTAACCCAGCATCACATTTTTTTATTCTGTATCTCCACTTGGCATCCTTTGTGTCCTTTATTCAAACATCACTGTTGAAATGCAGATCCATTCTGAGCCTGTGTTCTTGGAAGATATTCACCTGTACAATCAGTCATTTCTTGGACCTCACAAGTTCAGAAAGTATGGCATATAACAATGACTTAAATGCATGTAATTGATTAATGCATCCCTGTGTATTGCTCCCAGGGTGCTGCCACGCATTTGGCTGGGCAGCTGCCCTCGACAGGTGGAGCATGTGACTATAAAGATGAAGCATGAACTGGGGATTACTGCAGTGATGAACTTCCAGACAGAATGGGATTTGGTGAACAACTCCAGTGGCTGCAGGCGCAACCCTGGGGAAGCCATGACCCCGGAGACTATGATGCATTTGTACAAAGACTGTGGCCTGGTGTATGTGTGGATACCCACACCTGATATGAGCACTGAGGGTAAGGAGAATTTTGTGGACATACAATAATAAAAACAGGAATGACAATAGTATTAAGAGGAGTCAGAGTGAGGGGACAGACAGCGTGGAGCAAATTTCACTTTGGCAGTGCATATTAAGGGTGTAAATTTCATTATGATATATCGATCTTTTGGACAAGGGTACACTATTTGCTGATATCACAAAGGCTGCCAGGATATAATTTCGATTTGATTCAATTCAGGGGCCTGTGATCACTACGTGACAATTAGAGCTGTGACAATAAGTCAGGTAAATCAATATAACAATCTACATAGATAGATGTATCGCAACATACCTTGTGCATACACAGTACTGTGCAGTTATGAGTCAGAGTCATCCAGCTAAAAAGCTCTAAGCTCACCCAGAATGCCCACCTTCACTGTGTTGTGTTTAGTTACCTCAGAAAGCTCACTGAAGGTTCCATTCAAATATTTACAAGTCAGAAAATGAGCAAGGATGAGTTCTTGTGATAACAGTTACTATAACTAGACGGCTGCAAGAAATGAGCCCCAAAAGGATCTGTTATTGATGGAATTACAGCAGACCGTGACCAATAATCATCCTGCAAGCTTTCCTTAACCAGAACGTTAATAATTAATCATACAGTACAGTATCTCTTGTGTTGTGTCAATCACAAAAAAAAAGGAAAACATCAGATTCCACGGTGAATTTAAGCCAATAAATAATTGATAAACTAGAGTGCAAACAAAATTTCCAGAAATAGAGATCCTACAATATGTGCACCCATCAATACTGTACTTCTAGTTTACCCCTGACAGTGTGATATTTTACTTATGAAGCGGTTTCTTGGTTGAAACAAAAAATGACCAATGAGCGACTGAGTTTTCATTAACTCTCTTCTGCAACAGCCGCTCTTCTCATCCATCAGTCTCATCTGATCAGCTTTGATCACATTGACTGATCAATTATCCACCTCACAACTCAATCTCCACAAGTGCCCAGGAAAATTACTAAGCCTTCTTAAAAACATAAAACATACACTTTCGAGCCATTTCTCAAACTTGAACACAGCAGGAATTTATGGGCTTTGGGCTGAGTGCCACAGACAGAGTTGGGAAGTCAGAGAAAAACCAACACATTGTTAGTTTTTGTCTTTTCATTGCATTTTTTAAAGAGTGAATAGAAGAAGAATACAGAATATCTCAGGCCCTCTCTTTTAAGTGTACTGTGTGTTACTGTCTTCTTCTGCAGGTCGGATCAGGATGCTTCCCCAGGCTGTGTTCTTGCTTCATGGTCTCTTGGAGAATGGTCACACTGTCTATGTTCACTGTAACGCTGGTGTAGGCAGGTCGACAGCTGCCGTGTGTGGCCTGCTCATGTACGTCCTCGGCTGGAGCCTGAGGAAGGTGCAGTACTTTGTGACAGCCAGGAGGCCGGCAGTGTACATAGACGAGGAGGCTTTAGTCCAGGCTCAAGCAGACTTCAACCAGAAGTTTGGACAACTGCGATCGTCCATCTCTTACCCAGAGACATGAGAATCAAGTGTCCTTATACTGAAGTCTTTGGATTTGAAGCAGAATTTTGTCATGATTTTTGACAAAGTGTGAAAAAACAGTCAGTATGAAAGGTGCCAGAAGGCAAAATAAGCTACAAGAAAATTAACTTCTTTCCACTTAAACCTAATGTAAATAAATGACCCAATTCAGCTGAAAGCCTTGTGAAATCTGGTTGATCCCTCAAGCACCGGGAGAAAGTTCTGCTGGCTGACAACATAGATGTGTCAAGCAATTAATCCTTCTGTGATGTGTTCCCTTTAACTTCAGGAATTAGTCTTTTCCATTAAGCTCATACTTATGCAAATTGTGCACCTGAGTTTTCAGTAAACGTATACAGGATGTCTCTTTTGTAACAATCAATAAATAAAAGTTAACATTTTTAGATGGCAACTTTTAGATGTGTTGAACAGTAATGAGTGGAACAGAGGCTGATCTGGTAGAATTCTTTAAAGGTTGATATAATAACAATAGTTTAGAAAAGGAAAAAGCCAATTAATTGGCAGACATCAACGCCCCAGTACACTTAGAGAGGGAACATACAGCAAAAAAAATAAATATCACTGTGCGGCCTATACCGACAGTGGGTCTCATTCATGAAAAGTTAGTAAATCTGTGTGTAGATTTGCACATAAAAGCCTACTCTACTAAAAACCTACTCCGGATTCAGGAACGCTGCGGGAAACTCAGATTTGGTCGTAAACACGTGCGTATGATCATGATTGCCAATCCATCGTAAAGTGACAGCGCGGTGAATCTTGTCAACCTGTCAGTCATGGCGCAAAGAAAGAGAGAAAGAAAAAAGAATTTTTACGAAGCGGAGATCGAAATAATTTTGGGTGAAGTGGACTTAAGAAAAAACATTTTATTTTCTTCAGTTAGTGGTGGTGTGACAGGAACAAGCAAAGCGAAGGCCTGGAGGGAGGTAACAGATGCTGTTAATGTTGTCTCCGTAGTACAAAGAACCATGTCAGAGGTGAAGCGTAAATGGTTTGATATGAAACTGGAGGCAAAGAAACGCATAAGCACCCACAAAAAAAAATACAGCGGTCACCAAACAAACAGAAGATTCATTTGTGGGGTTTTGAATGAAGTGGGAAATGGGAAACCAGAGATGTTTTGTGCGTAATGGATAAACTAAATCAGTGATCGCTGTCGGAATGTATGATAAGGGTAGCACATAGCCTACAGCAGTTTTGTATGCATCGTCTTCAAATGATTTGAATCTCAATAGCCTAAAGCTCTGTTTTATACAATGTAAATTAAACATTTTTCAAATCAGATTTATTCATTCAAATGATCAAAAAGCCACAAAAACCAAACAAACAAACAAACAAAAGAAGTGTTGTCTCAAATAATTCTTTCAGCTGGCGCGTGCTCCTTCGTGGCTCCACCACCTGCTGCCCCTGCTGAACCCAGGCACCGAGGCTGAAGAGGCTGTGATCCAGCTGTCCTTACGAATATTTTTATTATCATCACTCAACATGTAGAAAGAACGTGTAATCTATTGAGTCGATTTACATAGATAATTTACAAGCATGAACCTAATCTGGATCTTAAACCTGCTAATTGCCAAATAATTTAACTAAATGTGTTATATTTTTAATATTTTTGTCATGTTTGGATTACGTGTTTCAAAGGCATCTGTGTATTGTGTACATAACAGAGCGCAATACGAGTTAAAATTGTAATTTCCAATAGTGACAAGCAATATTTATGTGCTTTACTAAATTTACACAAGCACTACGAGTGGTCAGGAGCAGGAGTAGATTTTGTTGGTAGCTACGAAAAGATCGATAAATGCGGACATGCACGTAAATTTCCGTCTGCTAACAGTTTACACACAAATTCCTTCTGCTCACGTATCATGAATGAGACCCAATGCCTCTCCCTCGCTGTCAGAGAGATATTCAGCTCCCAGACACTGAAGAATACAGCTCCGCCCCATCTCTCTCAGGGAGCTTGATAGCATTTCATCTTTATTTATTTATCCGACAGATGCTATTCCAACCCATCTCCTAAATAACAAAAGCAACATCCCTGCCAGACCATTTTAATGCATACATAATAAGACATTATTGGAATATTGTTTGTTGTCAATTCTGAAGGTCTGCCTAGACTCATACTGAAGACATATTGCTTTTTTAAGATACAGTGTTTTGTTACCTGCCCCTGATTTAAGAAAGTTTATGGATTAGAGAAGAGGAGAGAATTTTCTCCCAAAGCACAAGTCATATTCTCATTACCTTTCAGTGAGTCCTCTCAGAAGACAGCACCTTATAGAGGGTGTCAGTGAAGATGGGTGGGTGGATTGAACCATGCATGTGTGCTTGGGAAAGAAAATCACTGTGGATTTCAAAACATTCTAAAAATATTCACAAAAACTGAATATAAAGTGAATGAAATACTTTTATTCTTTTTTTTGAAGACGCAGAGTGTGTACTGTGTATACAGTGTGTGAGTGCTGGAGTTTGTCACTGTATGGCTGCCCATGTAATTTGTAAACATGTTGCATTTATTCCACCGGGTTACTGCCGGTGATTGATGTTACAAAGTATAAGCAGTCCACATGATTTTCAGGATCTGCCAATCACCCACACCAGTTCCCCGTATCCCTGCATTCACATTAGATAAGCATTAGAGAGCATTTGCAACTGTCAAAGAGATGGCTTTTTATGGTGCAGAGGAATCCACAAATATCTCTTAAATTCCATTTAATCCAGAATGTGCCGAGAGGAAACACTGTGTACCTGTGCTGATCCTATTGTTTTGGTGTGCTATGTCCCTGCAAGCCATCAGCTTGTATTTATTCCCTCCGCTCCTTCTTTTACAGACACGTTCACTCTGCTGATTTAAAGCGTCACAGACCCATTCTTTAAATTTGCTTCTGCAGTACACATTCTCTTTTGTCCATTAATAGATCCATCCACTGAGACACACCGTTTTCCTGATGAATGAAATAAACAAGTAAAAACAATGACCTTTTAGGATGGATCACGGTAAATGGTTCAATCCCAATGTCTAAGCAGACGGGCTTGGTGATAATCCATTTGCGTGAAAGGTGGACAGCAAAAATTATTCCGACAGTATTTGAATACATTAAACGTCCTCTCATTTATGCAGAGACATTTTTAGTACAGTCCTTGGAATGCATGTCCTGTGTACAAAGTAGGCTTGGGTGGTATCTATCTTTTCATACCACAGCATACACAGCATATAGCTGTATTTATGTGCAGGGCTGTTTTTCCTGTGGTCTCTCAACTCTCTCTCTGCTGTTGCGGGCTGGCTGTTTACCGTTGGTCCTGTTATGTTATCCCCACCACCTACAGTCAGCTCAGCTGCCTGTTGCACCAGACTGACCTCTGGTGGTGCATAATGTGCACTGCATGCAAAACATCCTCATTACAGCCTCTCCAGTATGAGGCTGATAGAGAGATGAGAGTCTGTATTGTTCACTATATTGAAGTCTGGATTTCTAAATACCCTGGTATACTGTAATACCATGATTCCACCCAAGCATAATGCAAAGTTCCCAAACAAACTACCTACCTGTGCAGATTACAATAACTTTACTAGAGCAATGTTACAGATTATTTTGACCTTGTGTTGGTCAAGAGGATGATGTTCTGAATTTTATTTCAAATCTCTGTCAACTTGCTTTTATTGAGGAAAATATTGGGAAGATATGAAATAGACTGACCTGCTGAATTGAGATTAACTGAGATTATAACTTAATGATTTCAGCCATTAAAACTGCTTCAGTTATGTTCGGGATGTTAATCAAAAGGATGTGTCAGGATAGGACAGGATACATGCAGCCTGAGCAAGGCAGGCAGGCGGAGGGGCTTACATTAAAACCACTATTTCGACGCACATTATATTTAATGTATTTTCACAGGCAATAATGTCTCTCCCTACATGCTATGTTGTTTTAAATGCACTGCTCCAGTTTCTGATTCAGATGGTTAATTCAAATCAGTACACGTTAAGTGCCACAGACTGCTATCAGCTCAGAGACTCCAGCCAAGATGAAAACAAAATACCAGAACTGTGCCCAGGATTTACTGCCAAGCTTCCTAAATAAAATCTACAGAATGTCTGAAATGGCAAATTTCACCAACTGTGAAGATTTTATCATTGTTAGCAGTGGGAATGAAGCATGTCAGTGTATCAAAGACGGCAAATACCCCGGACAACCCCTGCATGCCTGGTGGCCTCACGATTAGCACTTTAGACAGTGACAGTTAAACAGGGGTTCAGAATGTTTTAAAAGATCTACCTGAGCTGTACAGGCAACAAGGAGAATGCTATAGACCGTGGGCTGATCTACTGATTGTCATATAAACCTGAGTCACAGCACTACTGAATATTGTAAGCCCATATCATCATACAAATATGAAGTCTCCATCATCTAATGTATTAGAAATGACTATTGTATATGATAACCATACTAGGTTAACTTCCCCAACTATTCAAGTCTTAGCCGCCAGTTCCATGTCACAGTTGGTGTTCCATGCGCATCACTGACAAACATCACTGATGCAGTGCAGATGCATTTTTTTATTGTGGTCAAAAACATTGCTGCCTATCATATTCTGTGTATTTCAGCCACACAATCATGCAGTATAGTTTAGGGACGTGTGATTAGTTGATTAGACGATTAAACCTTGCTACCCTCGCCTAGTCTTACCAGAAGTACCAGTTGGTTAATCTTAATATTTTAAGATACCCAGAGGAAAACAGGAGGAGTTTGGATCAGCATGTGAGACTAACCAGTAGCTCTGACCATTTACGGCTCCTCCCCGGCTCTATCTTTCTTTCACACACAAACACACACGTTTAATCTCAGATTCAATGAATGGAACTGTGTACAAGTGACCAGTATAAGTCAGCAGCTATCCACAGACACTCAAACACACTCACAGGGGTGTAGTACCGAATTCTGGGTCCCATACATAAGCAGTCTCTGTGGGCCCCTACCATTCGTCTCACAACTTTTGTACTTTTTTATTTATTTATTTATTTTTTTTACAAAGTCACTTTGTTTTCTTTCCCTTTCTTTTTTGTTTTTGGAAAGTATTTCCCATTCTTGGGGAACACATGACAGTGTACACTGGTGTCCAGCAGCATATGCAGTCACTCCCTCAGCTCTAGCTGCATTCAAAGACGGACTAAACCATTTTGCACTTTTAAGAGAATGAGGGGGGCCTCAGAGAGCTTCCACTGTTTTTTATACAAAGCATAGTCTTTCAACCTATTTATTCAGCCAGTTTTAATATAGTTATGACATTAATTACTTTGAAATAAAAAACTACAAACAAAAACAAACTTTTCATTTCAGGCTTTAGAAAACCCTTAATCAGTCTTACTCCCCCATTTAGGCAATCTTTTAACCTTATAGATTAAACTGTGCAACTAGTCAACTAGTCTAAGTTAAACTTCCATTTAAACATCAGGTAAATGTGTCATCAGGAAAATCCCTTTTATAGTTAAACTTGACAGCAAAAGCAGTGACCACACACCCAGGACAATTAAGCAAGCTGAGCGGTACACCACTGATTTCCAATACGGTACTAGATCCTTGTGACATTTGACAGCTCTTAGTTACTCTGAAGTGCACACTGTCATGAACTTCAGATTATGTCACACAGTAAAGTGAGTGACACATCATCTCACTGAGTTGACAAATCCATCTCCTGAACAAGCAGTGCTCCACAACATCTCATGTTTACCAATATCTGGGATATCAATACCAACATAATTGTGTGTGACGCAGAAACTCTTGTCAGAATCAAATCCCTTTAAATTCAATATATGAGATATTAGAGGATTTGCTTGTTGCAGCAGACAGCTAACAGACACAGAGATAGCACAGGGTGCAAGCAGACATCACAAGTCAACCCGTGTACAGTAGTATATCACTCTAGACAAGATATATATTTATATTCTATGGCTATATTTACTCTCAACTGTTGCCTCATTTCATCTAACAGTTTGATAACAAAGCTGTTTCCAGTAACAAGACAGACACTCAGTCCACGTCTTGCGAAGGCTCATTAAACGTCCCTCCGCTTTATTTTGCATATCTGTGAGATGGATGAGCAAAGCCATTTAAAGTCAGCAAGGCAACACTCACAAGAAGATATTTGTTTACTTTCTCTATTAGATATTATTATCTAAGCACAGCCAGTCAGCTGGAGAGTGAGTTGTGTGTTTTGCAATAAGCCTTTGGTCCTTTAAGACGCATGATGATGATTTTTTTTACACGAACTCTGCCCTTTAAAACGTTTCCCATTTGTCTTCTATGCAGTTCTATTAGCTAGACCAGTCTGCACTGGGGATTCATTTATCACAGAGAGGCAAAGCTTTTTCACCTGCACAGACAGTCCCACAAGTCCCACATACAAAGAGCCACAAATGATTTATATTCATCACATCAGTCCAGGCACCCCTGGTCAATTTACTTAATAGATTCCAAGTCCAGCCATATTATTTGCATGGCGCGGGCTCACTGTGTGCTTAAGAAAAATCCAGCAATGAAGACATTGCTCCTGACTTTGCTCCCAGGCAGAACTCCAGTCACCCTGGCAGGTACTGACTGGAGAGGGGAAGTGAAGAAAGGCAGTTTGACCAAGTAGCTCCAGATTTAAATGCTTATTCTGTCATGCATACTTCAGTAGCTTGCAACGGCAGCCCATCATGTCAGAGGACGGGGGGAGGTTTATCTAAGCAGTCCAATAACATCTGACTGTGAGGCATTCTGTGGAATGTGAATAAGCATGTCAGACAGTTGAAAATATAGTAAAAAAAAAAAAATCTAAGAGGCCACAGTGTGATGTTGTTAAATAATAAATATGAGATTGAGAGATGTAGACTGACAGTGTGGGGCTAAATAGCATTATTTCTGTGTGTGTGTGTGTGTCAAGCTAAAATATGGCATGTGTTCCTCCAGACATACTTAATAGACATGAATTCTGTGCTGACACTGACAGCAGCTTTTTCCAACAGGTTTTGCTTGTTGAAAAATGCTGACCATTCTCCACACATCACCTCCACTGTAGCAGTCCAGAAAAATGCTCTTGTGCTCAATGGAAAAAGATACAATAAGGTTTGTTGGAGTGTCAACCAACTTTAAAATTATTTTCAGTAATGAGAGACCTCGATCACATTGCTTGCAGTTTTCCAATATAGCTGTGCATATTCACTGCATGTTGATACACGTACAGTATAAGGATTGGAAAGTGATAACTCAAAGTACAGAGTCACAGAGATGGAGCCGTCAAAACATGCACCAGAGCCTGTAGGGGCGGATTATCCAAGCAGCCAACATATGCTAAGCTGGTCTATTGGCCAACTGAACTTTGATGCATTATTTGCAGTCTGAGTCATTCCTTAAGCAGCTCGTGGCAGTGCCCGACTGATATTCAATAATATCCAGTCTTTGTCCCTGGGGGACCATAACAATGACTGAGCTGATATATGCAGACTTGATATTTCTCAGGCAGACTGTGTGAATAAAATCTGAAAATTGTTTATTGCTGTAACACATTAACTATGCACCCAATTAATTCCGTAATCAGTTGGTGGGCTTTTACCATTACTCGGGGTGCACTTAATTTTCTTTTTTATCAAGAACCTTACTGAGATTTCACTTATGCATTATGCATGTCTATTCTAAAGATATATTATTCCACAAACTTCTTGTCTGAATAACTAAAAAGTGCAGTTTGTTCACCACACATCACTGATTCAAATTCATCTTAATGACTTCTGTTTGGAAATGTTATCAAATCAAATCGAGTTAATTTATGTAGCAAATTTAAAAACAACTGCAGTTGACCGCAGTGCTGTACAAATTAAAAGAATGACACACAAATATAAAGCAATAAAAACATGTACATAAAAATAAAACAGAATAACACCGGCAAGAACAATTACATGCGCAAAAAGATTATAAAATACTTAAAATATTAAAACCACTATGAACAACCAAAGGCCATTGAAAATATGTACGTCTTAATATTTGTCTTTAAAGTGTGAATGAAGGGGAAGCATTTGATTGAGAGTGGAAGGCTATACCGGCAAGTTACAATCTCCCTTACCCACCAGTCTCGATGGTGGGACAGTTAAAAGACATGAAGATCTAAGAGGTCAAGTTTTTGAGTGGTATTTGGAGTATTTTACATCAGCGATCCAGTAAAAGTAGGCAAATAACAACCAAACAGAAACATGAAGGAAAAGGAAATTATTGTTGTTTCTTTTATAATGTTTGCTTTTGTGTTTGTCATTGATTCAAGATGTTATTGATTCTACTTTATATGCAAATCCCGTCTTTGTCAGATTGTGAATAGTCGTCTTACCTGAATAATAATCGAATAATAATCAACTTGACAGCTTGTCTTCTTAATGGTCCAGTTCTCAATTAGCTTGGGTAGGCAGTCTCTTCCAGATTCCTCCTAATGCCAGTAACTGATTTAAGAATTATTCTCGGTGGATAAAGTGAATGGTAGTATTTAAAATTCATGTCTGGGAGATTGAAGCTCTGCTTAGCTGGATTTCAAAACGCCTTGGCTGATGAATGTAGCCAAGAGACAACATCTGTGAATCTTGTGTGTGAGTTTTGACAAGACTAATCTTTTTCACACAAAGATTCCTTATGCTCTCATTACATGCGTGTCTGAAGTTATTTAAAGTAATGGCACCAGACTGTTGTTCACTGTTGCTGGACTGCAAAGAGATTTTTAATTTCAAGACACAACTGCATGCAATATAGATGATTGTTGGTGGTTGTAATGACTGCCTCCATTTATGATAGTGAAGCACTGTACTCAATTTAAACACATTACTGTTCATCACAGAGAAAGGAAGAGTGGTGTGCGAGGAGAAAATGAGAAATGGATGAAGTAAGTCATTTGCTTTGATAAGCCCCCACAACAGTCGGTCACTGTGCAACTACACCGACTGGCTTCCTGTAAAATCTATTCTTGTTGTCAATACCTCTGTTGTTCTCTCCATCTTGCATGTTGGCACTGCCATTGATCAGTGTCAGCAGGACAGATTCTGATATGAACAAGGGAGGGGGTTCAAAGCTGTTGTGCTATAGTGAGGAACAAGAGTGTTGGTGTGTCACAGGGAAAACCGTGACAGGGTAAGGGTTGTGTGTTGTGCACAATCCCTGTTAAAATACAGTTGTTTTTATGTGTCAAGTTCTGCAGGTCTATATGGATCGGATGCCATTTATCATGCTCAGCACAGACTGACAACGCTTCACAGGAAGACATTAAGTTCAGTGACCTTGGACGTGGCTAATAGAGATATATCCCAAATCAATAAATTCCATCTGTTACCTGGGGCTCTGCTCTCGGTCTGTGCACACAGACCTGTTGTGGCTCTACATTTCACTCTCCTTCTCTCCTTCCATGTCTCATCTCTCACGCTGGAAAACAAGCAAAGAGCTTGAGTCCCATAGAGGTTGAAGGAAACATTTACGGAACCGCCATGTGACTTATTTGTTGTTGGTTAAGATGTCACTGATTGTTAGCTGTAAACTATAGTTGCTAATTAACTGACTCTACTCGAAATGATTAAATCTATATTTGTTAACATTATTAGTTCCCCACAAAAAGCTATAAAGGACCGACCTTAGTCTATTGAATTCTGTTTAAAATGATCAAAGGTTTAATAGGCCCCGTTTTTACAAAGACAGATGGAGCATTATTAAAGGACCGCAACAGTAGTTCTGTTTGTTTTGGCCCATTAACTACAAACTTCTACTTGCATTCTTTATTTTTATGCTGTTATGTTATTATTATGGGCAACAACAATCATGTTAGTTTGGCAGAAAATCCAAATATAAGTAGGCAGGTCGTAGAATTGAGTGGGTTTAGAGTTTCGTCTATTTAATCAATATCACACCAGCATTGTATTTTTGTGTTCTAATCGAACTAAAAGGATTTTGATTGGAGTATTAATCAAAACTGGGACCCCTGAATATTTTTTTTGCATAAATGATTTATAATGCAAGCTCTTTGTGCGTGAAAAGAAAGGTACAGAGTTTTTTTTTTCCTTTGCTGCACTGCAGATTTACAGCATAATAAATAAGAGCCTCGGATTGTCTGAAATAGTATCATTAAACCGTTGTTGGTGGTCTCTCACTTCATCTGATTGTGGGGGTGGATAGGCAAATTTGACAGCTTGACAAAACAATCACTCAGTTGTCTATGCTCTTCAAATCATAATGCTTTTTTCTTCAGTTCATTTTGGTAAATCATCTCCTGATCCTCTAATCCATTATATGGCTTTGCAGTGAATAACAGCGGTGAGTTGTGAAGAAAGAAGTCTGATCTTTCCATTTGAAATGTACGTGTGCGTCGCTACACACTGTTTGTGTTCATATTTACAATCCAGCTTGAACTAAACAAGACTGGACAGGTGTACATTACTTTGTGAGAGCAGTTTGTTTGAAGATGTTTTTAGCACGTAATTAAGCCGACTAGCCTTCAGAGAAAGACAAAAGCGATTGTGTGGCCATGCATGATAAGTGAGCCTGCCTCCCTAGTTTCTTTCCTCCTGCCTGAATCAGTGATGCCAGATGCCAAAGCTGACAGCTCAGTTAACATGGTAATCATGAGATCAATGAGCGCTAAATGATCCAATGAAAGACGCGTCCATCATTTTAGTGTGACTCTGCAGGGAAAAGGCTACCATGTGATATAGTGGTTTACACCAAATTTTTTAAACATTAACTTTTATTTATTTATGAATACTGTCCTCTGACTGACAATGGAATTACTCCTGCACAAAGATTAATTATGCTTTGACAATAACAATTCATATCAGAATTATTTAGGGCTATGCATTTTGTATCAATATCGTGATATGATATTATATTGATACTGTAATGCGTGCCTCATTTGATGCATGTCAATTGATGCTCCAATGGCACACTGCAGGTATAAGATTTTAAATCAGAATCTATATAAGCTACTTTAGGGAAAATTATGCTAATTAGGTTGGCACAAGTTTGTATGCGTTACAGATACAGCTCATTAATCTTCTATACATTTCTATTTGAGTACCCTGGAATGTTACATACTGTAAGGCAGAAGGGGAAACGCAGGGTGTGTGCTGCTGCTCTCATCAGTTGGTTTGTAGTAAAGCCACAGGGGACAAGCCATCTCATTTCATCTTTTATTTTTTCTTCCAGGTGGGTGAACGTCACCTAAAGAAAAGCAAATCATAACTCTATACCATGTAAATAACTGCTTGTTAGGTTTTACGTTGCAAGTTAAGTTTCATGCACAGTAGATGTGTCATGATGACACAGGGTGGGCATGTTACACTAACATTAACTACCACTCTGCCTCACTTGGTCGCTGGGTCCTCCTTTGACCCTTCTGAAATGAAGATGAACTGAAACAGTGCAAATTAGGGGTGACAAAGCAGTTTGACATGCCTTGAAATGTTTTTGGTGCGTGTTCGACCACTTATAACAACAGGTGTACTTCAAAACGCGCCGGATGCTTTCAGTGCATTTGGGCTTAAACGCTGTCTTTTCCTGTTTCAAAGGCTGCATTACATTAAAGTGATGTAATTTTCTGAACTTACCAGACTGTTCTTGCTGTTCTAGTATTTTTCCTTTACCCACCACTTAGTCACGACAAACACATTACTGATAATTATTGATCAAAAAACAGTTTAAATCATTTATGAAAGCACCAATAGTCAACCCTGCAAAAACGCAATATTGACAGATATTTTGTCAAAGTTAATGTGATATTTGTTTTCTTATAATTGCCCAGACCTTGAATGATTAAATTGCTTCATGCAGTAAATACACAGGAAGCTGTCGTGTTTTCTTGTACATTGTGCACTTCAGTCACATCTTCCCTGGCCTTTTAAGTTACAGCAACTTGGTTGCTACAATATAACTGTACATACCAAAAGTTGGTACATGGACAAGAGCATTACGTCTGATTTCAGCCACAACTCTATTCATGCTATCTTTGGAATCACCTTACTCTCTGAGCACACTTCTTTGAAGAAACTGCAGACTTTAAAACAGGGAGTTTTCCCAGACAACAGCCCTCACAAAACCATGTCCCTGAATGTCCTTGTCCAATTACTAATCCCACATGGGGGCTGTTATTCCACTCAGGAAAACGGATCCGACATAGCTACCCTGATCCCATCTGATGTACCAGTACGACTGGGTTGTCCGCGATCACAGAGACCCAGCAGGCCACTGGGGGAAGGAGGGCAACCTGAAGTGGTTTGACAAGGGACAGAGCGTGACTCTAACCCGCTTTGCACCCTCCTCACCCTCACACCATTTGACATGGACTCACTGCCAGAACAGATAACATTTAATACAGAGCAGCGAACAACCCAGCACAGATGGACCAGAGTCCAACACACACACTGCAACTGACCTCTTTCCACCACTGTAGATATTCATATGAATTCACATGGAGAAGTTGCTGAAATAACAGTCTTTGCTTGATTAGTCCTCTCCAATTACTTGAGGAGGGGTTCTTAACCAACCATACCATTAAGATAAGTATTTACAAGTACATTTTATGCAAATGTATTACATATACCTGAGTATTCCGTGTGCTGAAAGCTGGTGGTGTGCATCTTATCATTTACATGGAATTAGGGCGCTAACCAGATAATGAGACACGCAACACAATGGAAGGCAAATTTAGATTGCCATGCCACTAACTAATGGACATCTTTAAACCTAATGTGATTTTCTCTCTTTCAACCTAATACCACCCTGACTGATGGACAATTGGAATAGGGTAATTTCTCCGTCCGTATTTGGCAACAACACCCTCCACTGAAACCCAAAATTGCTTTACAGAGTTTTTTCTTTCCCAAATCGAAGTCTTCTTTTATGTTTGTTTAGCAGAGCTAAGAGTTGAAAAGAGGAAAAGCTCTGGTACTGTCGATACCATTAAAAGTTCATTCAGTGTGTTTATTGTGTCTTTGGATGATGAATCCAAACATCATTAATAGGATGGGTCCTGTGTGTGTATGGATGAGCAGACATATGGTTGCCAGTACCCCGGACCGCCAGACTCATAAATCACCAGTGACAACAGATAATGAATGCAGGCCTATCAGAGAAGATTGGTTTGCCCATCTCTATATCAGCTCTGTGAAGTGATGGTAAAATTAATATTTACAAGAAAATTTGTGTTCAACATGAATGAACTACATGGGTCAGTGTCCAAGTATGAATAACTTAAGACCAGGATGAAAAAATAATTTTGCTACAGCTACAGTGTGGAACATTTGCCCCAAAATAACAATAAGCTAAAAACTAACTTGTCTGAAATGTTCTGAGAAACATTTATTTTGACAGAAATGCAGCTAGGAGAGGGTTGGCTTGTTTTCCACTCTGCATTTATCCTGATTTTCTGCTCTTTCTACCTTGCCTTCATTACTGTTCCTGGTCAGCACATCTGGGCCCCACGGCCAGACAGATGGAAAGTAGATGAGGCCTGTCTTTAGTCTGGGGACTAAGCCAGGTGTTCAAAACTTACTTCAGGAATATATTAGTATGATCAAATCCCAAAAGATATTAGTAAGGGCCTCTGGCAGAGCCTTAGAGGCTTCAGTGTCTGGTTGAAAAGCCCAAATATGATTGCAAAGCCTTGAGGCAATATTCAAAGGTAAATTAGTCTTGCAAAGCAGGCTAATATTATACCACAAGTTGTCATATACTGTTTAAAAAGCTGACATATTAAGAGAGGAGTGTTGGTGTAGTTCGTATGGTAGTTAATGAGGCACATGAAGGGTTTACCTTCACTGTCAAATCTCTTGCACTAAGACTAGTCTATAATGACTTTGCAAATGATGCAGTAACAGGAAGAAGTTTGTGCTTTTGGACTCCTCTATCTGTCTATATCTTCAGAGAGAAAGTTCCATTCCATTCAATGTCAATCTTTCAACCTGAGTATACGACTTATCTCTTTCTCATTCCTTTACACACACACACACACACACACACACACACACACACACACACACACACACACACACACACACACACACACACACACACACACTTGCATGCAGATGTACACACAAGCACACACAATTTCGCTTGAAATCCCTACCTAAATTATCCTGCAACTCTGGGGGGCTGTGAAACTGCCAAGTTGATGGGAGGGCAGAAGGGGATTGTGGGTAATTTCATGTCACATTTCCAGCAGACTGATGTCTCTTTGGACAGATAATAGCCTACAGCTCACAGTGACAGAAAAGGCAAAGTCATAGCGCACCATCTCTTCAAATACTCTACTTTTCCCCACATTTCGAGAAATGGCTCTATGTTTTATTTCTGAGGGATATTTGCAATTTTACCCCATTTATGAATTTGCATAGACATGTGGAAATTGCTTGTTTCTCTGACTGTCTGCATTATTGACTGCCTAGTCTCATCGCTTCTGCCAACCATACACTGTCATTACCACATGAGTAGCAAGGGTAACGCTGACAACGCAGTCATCGTTCCTCCATTGGACAAAATGAATTTTTACCTCCTAAAACTTCTGTTAGCTCTGTCAATTTGTCACTTCTGTCAAGTGAAACTTCTTCTGTCAACCCTGTTATTTTTCTCTTTGTTGTTGGATGTACCATTCTGTTTTGGTCTGTCAGCTAAGCATTGAGTTGCAAAGTGAGTTTTTGTGTCAATGTTTTCGTTTTAAAGTTAAAGTCCTCCATTTTCCGCACTGGTAATGTTAGCTGACTGACGGTATAAGCACCATCAAAGCTTGGACGGACTTTCACGATTAAATCAGTATAAAAGATGAACAACTGATTAGAAAATGTCAGTTTAAAAAAAGTTCAATATGTGCCTGTGCATATAAGAGAAGATGTTAACCACAGCTCCTAACATTCTGTCTGCTATCTTATTGTCTGTAAGGTGACCTTGGGTGTTCTGAAAGACACCTTTTAAATTAAATGCATTATTATTATATTATTATAATTATCATTAATGTACATTTCAGTAAGAACCATCCAATTGCTAAGCTATAAAATTTGTTACATGCACTGCACCAAGAGGCAGATGTTACATAACTTATTGGGTTTTTAGATAACTACTTGAACAAGCTCCAATTTAAATTAGCTCACTTTGCATCAAGACCAGACAGTGGTCCGTGCCAGAGACCACTGGTCCCTACCACTAGGGGGCGCTAAAGACACTGGTCCGTGCCAGCTCCTCAGTGGTCTCCCCTCTGGTCCTTTTGCTTTAGCCAGTTATTAAGTGGTGTTATGGAGCGACTTTTGCCATTTTAATAAACTTACATGAACAGATGTCAGAGATCACAATATTTTTGTCTATGAATTACTACCATATAATGTCTGTATGATTTATGCAGGCCGTACCAGCTCCTCAGTGGTTGTGACCAGCTGGTCTCTGGCACGGACCACTGGTCCTTACCACTAGGGGCGCTAAAGACACTGGTCTGTCCTGCGGTCCTTGTCATGTACCTGTTGTCTTGACTGCATGAGTGGGTTTTGAAGTAGCCTATTTATTGTAATTGCTTGCCTCATTACAAAAATAAAATCATAAAAAGCAATCAAACCTTCTACCCTTTCTCATTGTGTGACTTTTCTTTTGGAAGATCTACTGCCAGAATCAACATGGTAAATCTGACTCACCTGGTCATTGAGCATATTCAAAAGATGTGTGTGTGTGTATGTGTGTGTGTGTGCATGCGTGTGTTGTTGGTTAATTGAAGCATATAAAATACATAGTCTACAAAAATGAATGAATAAATGTTTGTTTATGTCCAACAGATAAGTGACCCTGCTGCTCAAGTCAACACTGGCACTTGACTACACCCAATTCGCCAACGTGGACTTCATTATAGATGTCATGGTGCCAGAAGTAAGTTCCAATTTTAGTTGAACAGAGACACCATTAATGTCACATTTCTACCACATTTACCTTACTTCTTACTACTTACTTGATCACCCGTAAATATAATTAATTTAACATTAATATACATGGTAATGTGTCCTCTTTTTTTCTGTTGTCCTGGACTGACATGTTTTCTTTTATGCAGGCCACTATTGACATCCTAATGAGGATGGAGGCTTGTTCCAGGTACTACGCCGAAAGAATCCTGGTAACAATGATTGAGTAACAATGATCCCAAGCCCCCAAGCACGTGCCAGATGCCCACGATCAACACATTCTTTCACATCCTCGCGAGGTGGCAGCGGTAACACCTAAAATGTGTGTGTGGTGTTGTTTTTAGGTAAATAAATTCCTGTTGTGCACAGAAACCCATTCGAGGTACTTGTACTTTATTTAAGTGTTTCAATTTGATGCTGCTTTATATTTATCCACCACTTAGCAGAAACAAATACAGATACAGTCTATGGGAGAGACCACTGAGGAATACATCCATGGGCACGGACCAGTGTCTTTAGCGCCCCTAGTGGTAGAGACCAGCTGGTCTTAGCCTGATGGCTAAACTAGCCGGAACAGCTATAGTCAGTGAAGAAGATCTATTACTGAGGAAAGCAAACAAAAAGATCACTGACCTTAAAGAGGACATCCGCCGGCTCTCGGATAAGCTGAAAAACAAAGAGTCACTTCTGGCTAGCTGCTTGGATGTGGCGCACGAGCAGTCACTGCGGATTGTCTCCCTCACCGCAGCCCTCCGGGACACAGCTCCGTGGGACCCCTCCACCTGTCCCCACACTTGGGCGTGGAGCGACACGCTTCAACACCTGGCTCCTGTCCGCCTGCAGTGCCCGTGGCCTTGCTTTTATTGACAATTTTAATCTGTTTTGGAACCGGTCTTCCTTCTTCAGGAGCGACGGACTGCACCGCAACAGGCTGGGTAGCCACATGCTATCCGCAAACATCCAGCACGCTGTTCAATCTGCTCCGCATGATATGTTGACATCACACGCCCCCTCCACGGAAACTCTACCTCTACCTGCACCAGCAGTGGCTCCGAGTACTGTTCCTCCTGCCAGCTCCCTCTACCGGTCTCATTTGTCACTGACACCCTCACCAGAAACATTCCCAATAGAGACCATCATAAGGTACAGAGCACCCCGTCCACACAGCAGACCCCACTGACCACTACTGTGTGTATTTTAACATCACCAGTTTTAGCCATCAGGAGGCCCTGGTTAAGAACAGTGAGGAAACGCTACCTAACTTCTGAAGCGCCTGCAAATTTTATCCAGATTTTACAGAGCACTCCTGCCGAAATTTTACCTGCACCCTGTGATTTTATTGTGGACAATTTTAACAGTAAATTAAAGTCAACACTTGACTCAGTGGCTCCACTTTTAACAAAAACAAAAACAATAAATACAAAACCTACACCCCCGTGGAGAAATGATGCCATCAAAAGACTGAAAAGAAAATGCAGGAGTGCAGAGAGGAGGTGGAGAAAAACAAAACTGACCATTCATTACGAAATATTACGTGAACAACTCAAAACCTACAATAATACAGTCAAACAGGCGAGAATATCCCACTTTTCAAAACTCATTACAGATAATAAAAACAACCCCAAATTCCTGTTCTCCACTTTCGATCTCTCCACTTCTTTTTAATCTATATATGCTTCCCCTTGGGGACGTCATCAGGAGGCACGGCATCAACTTCCACAGTTACGCAGATGACACACAACTGTACATCCCCGTGTCTCCTGATGACACAGGGCCAATTGATGCCCTTTTTAACTGTATTTTAGATATCAAGTCATGGATGGCAGTGAATTTCCTACAGCTCAACCAGGACAAAACAGAGGTTTTAATCATTGGTCCTGAAGGCAAGAGAGAGAAACTTTTAACAAAACTACAAGATTTTAAACCTTCACAATGTGTAAAGAACCTGGGCGTCATTTTTGACTCTGAGCTTAGTTTTATTCCACACATCAAAAATGTAACAAAGACTTGTTTTATCTTATCATATTGCCTTTTAGTCTTTTAGTTTTTAGCTCCAGTGTTTCCTCATGGGGGGCCTCCACACTGGGAGGTGTGTCTAGTCTGCCCACGTGAGCGTTGTCTTGGGGATTTTAACTGATTAAAGTAATGGTGTTGTCACTGGGATGGTACCTTTTCAGGTGATGGAAGATATACTGTGTTTCCTGTCTTGGTTGACTACTGGCATATTGTATTTATTCATTTAATTATTTAGTTAAAAGGGACCATGTCCATTTCAGGACATAAATGTCACCATTTAATGCACTGAACCAGATTGTGGCTTTGAGCCAAAACACATCTGTAGTCCCTTGGCAGGTCTAAACAGAGAAACAGCACAAGTACAGAATACAAACACAATACAAAGTTATATATATATAAAAAAAGAAAGAATACAAGATGAAAAACACAAAGTTTCACGTAATAGTACATCAAAAATGTACGCTTGTCAAAAAGAGAGACACAGTCGACGTGAGGTGATGCAACAGTCGGCCTTCATTGCCGTCAGTTCTTTGATGTCAGTTCAGTGAGTCTGGGCCTGAAAACAAACTGGGTGTGGATTAAGAGGAGGCAGCAAGTTACTGCAGACAGAATGACGAAACACATCACATTTCTGTAAATTTGTATTGTGCCACTTCAACAGGTGTTTGATAAATTGATAAATTCATATTGATCTCCTTTTGTTGAATTTAAAGATAAAGAGTAATGTTGCCACTGACACCAGTAAAATATATCCTTAAGACTGTTTAATTCCTTTTGTTGTGGGCTTTGGTCTGAAATTACACTGTTGTCCACTCTGTGTGTGTGTGGAGCACAGCCCCACCCTCCTGCAAACAGGCAGAGCTGAGGTAGAGAAGAGAGGTAGCAGACTGGCTGGCTGTTGTTGCATTTATTTTGCTGTGTGGTACGCTGTTAGATCCATCCAAAGCTAGTAAAAATATCCCAAGCCTATCTTTGTCATCAACATAAATTTCATCACGATCCCTTATGGAGATCTTTTATTGCCCAGTCCTATCACGAACCTCATCACAATTTAAGATGACTTTATTTGAGATCTGTAAAATTTCTCTTCACCACAGAGATCCATCAGCCTCCAGATAAACAAATCATATTTACTTGCAGAAAAATAAGTAAATGTGCCCCCTATGCCATCTAAATTTCCTTGGTGGCCTATTAAACCAGTTCCAACTCATAAAAGCTACAAGCCTAAATGTGAAATTTATTACTGATTATGTCTAATGTGTTTCTGTTTCATTAAAACCGAGGCAGACGTTTTACATTTTTCAGTGCTGGATGAAAAAAAGTTGTATGCAGGTGTATGATGTGCTTAAAAATTCAATGAAGCTCAGTGCAAGTGCCATCAGAAAGACTTTCTTTATGCTGTATCCATTCACAATTCTCTCTCTTTCCCACTTCCACCAATCAGCTGACTATTGGTGTTCCCTCTCCCTGTTAGCCAATCAAACTTTGCCACAATCTCCTTCAGCCATTAATGTCGCTGCCACCAAACTTTAAATCTGTTCTCCTGTCTGCTCCTGTCAGCTGTCACTATAGGGAGAGTCGTCATTCACCTCCAGTCATCTTATCCAGAGCCCAGGACGAGCTCATCAAAAGCCCATTCCTCTTCACGTCTTCACATCAGACCCTCGTCATCTATCGATCTCTGACCTACTACCTCTAAACCACCATCCTGGAAAAATGATATTACGATGGGTTCTAATTGCCAGACTTTCTTATACCTCGGTGCACATGTAAATAAATATTATCTTTCACAGAACAAGTCTCTCCTGACTGGACTAGTGTGAGACTGACAATGACCTCTTTACAGGCTGTATAGTCCACCATCCAGGCCTCCATTTCCTTTTTGCTAAGCCACATTGATGCCATTCTACTTCCTGTACTGTACCTGCTCTGCCAGTTGCCACTGAATGTCTATCACTGATAGAGAATAGCTGCATATAAATGTCATTCGTAGGTAACTGGGATGCATCATCCTTTCCCAATTTCTCAACTCCTATTTTGCCCCTTGATCTCTGCACAAAACTTCATTATTTTCAGTTTCCACCATTCCTCTACACCCCTCTTCCTTTTCTTATTTTCAGTATCGGCACTTTTTGCAAATTGCTCTGGTAAAACAGTAGTTTGTGATCTAATCTGGGCTCGCTACTGCCTGACAATGAGCCTCATTCTCTATTCTATCACCCTCACGTTCTTTCTCACCCTGCTCTTTTACCCCTCCCTTACTCTTACACTCTCTACACTTTTTATGTATCATCATTTTTCTCCCTCATTCGGTAGACTTCCACTTTTTTCTCATACATCTCGCGCCTTCCCATCAGCCAGTTCTCCCCTTGATTTCCTCTTGTTTTTGGTCGACATTATACTACAGCATTGCCTGGCTTAGAACTGTCCTTTTAAAAGCTGTGTTTTCCAAAAACATGAATCATTTATACTGTCTATTAGTGAGAAGACAGTAAGGCAGAACACAAGACAACAGTGGGTGCTTTATTGGCTGCCAGGGCTGACAACACTGTCTCACTGTTTGGTGTCTGCTGTTAATTTAGTTTGGCATCTTCATGGGTGTAAAATTGGAAAATGTTTGGGTCGGTGCTTCAGCGGACACAATAAATGGTGCATTCTCACACACAAGCAGATGCAGTCAAACATGAACCCCGCCACCACCATCTGACACATACAATTATTTGTGCACAACATGGATTTTACTCTTTGGCATGAAAGTAGCCAAGACATTCACAATCTCATTCTGCCGTAAAAAAAAAAAAAATGGAAACGTACATAAATGGCTATCCACATGTTGAAAAAAGTATGAAAAAGTCAAACGCAGTTCAGTTTGCATTCGTGGGTCTACAAAAAAACAAAAACAAAAGAGTCAGAAAACATTACCACACAGCAAATAATACTGTATGAGTGAACACCAGATTTATGGGTACATTTTACTTGCCTGTGTTTTGGAAACCAACCGCATCATTTTGATACCCCTTGACAAGTAAAAACAAACAGACAGTATTCATTTTAGATGTGGTTGTCTTTTCTCAGAAGATCTGTCATGCGCTAAGGTTTTATGTGTTTCAAACTTTTGAGGCATAAAATAAAACTTCTTCCCAAAGCGCTTGTCTCTCAGCAGTTCTGCTCACCGTACATTCTTTCATTTGCAGACAACAGAATAAAACATCCTCAGCTGTATTTTTATGATGTATGAAAAACAGAGCAAGTGTAAATTCGAGGTAACTACCACTGCCCATGATTTTCAACTGGCAACTGAGCATATATCACTGTGAGGACCCGAGGGGATCATGTTCAGAGGGTCGCCATTAAAAAGCCCACTACATACTCCAGCCCACATGCTGAGCTGTTCAGACACTTGGCCCTAGCACTCATTCCCCCTAACAGCCATCACCCTCATGCTGCTCTGACATGTCCGCCTCTCCACTTGCTTGTCACCCACTGCTGTGCCAGATATCCCCCACACTTCAACAGCTGCCCCTCTACCTTCAGGAAGGAAGATCTTTGGCCGGAAAGAATAAGAGAGAGATGTGAAAGTGGAGAGAGCTGAAGTGTTTGTATATGGTCTTTACACTCATGTCATGATGCTATAACTTTTACTGAGTTACAGCTGTGTGAGTGATTGTTTGTGTCTGTCCTTCTTGTATTTGTGTGCAAGTCCATGCAAGAGCAGTCCCGTTCAATTCACTGCTGTCGGCTGTAGGAACCAGGAGGCAGCACAAGTGAGATGTATTTGCAGGACATTGTCACACTCACACCACTATGAGATGCTGAAGTTTTGATCATTTTGGCCATGTAAACAACAGCTCCACAGCTACAAGCCCTTACGCAACAATTCTCAACAGCCCTGTGCTTCGTTTAATAAACCGTCTTGCGTGGCAGCGCTGAAAATATCCTGCAGGCAATGTAGTACGTTGACTGAATTTCCCTAAGTAGTTGTAGTTCTGCTATTCTCGAAGAACAACAGAGAGCTGTTTAGGGTGGTGAGGGTGGTCATTAATCAGAAGTGAACATCCTGTGGTGCTTCATGTAAAATAAAAACAAGACTGAATATTACACATTTTAGAATGGATTAAGATGTTGCATGAATCTGAATTAATTTACACGGTCTGTAGCTGTAATCTGCAGCTGCAGGGGGCTAGTGGTACACGGATCCTGTTTATGATTGGTATACACACTTTTGATTGGTAGTGCTGGTGTTACAGTAAAACAAACTAGGACATACATTTCAATAACCTTTTTTGCTCCCTGTTGCACTAAGCAGGGGTTTTCATTGTTTTTAAGGCCAAAGACCCCTGGGCTGAAACAGTGGCGGGGCAGAGACCCTCTGTTACATACTGTATATTGAATACATTTGAGTTGCTTATTACTGGGCCTACAATTATGTGCAGGGCAACCTTAAGTGCCACATATTAGCATACCTTTTTATTTAGGGATATAACCGAATATATTCGGCCGAATATTGGGAAAAAAAAACCCAACACATTCGGTGGAATTAAAGTTAAAAGCAAGGTTGAATAATAGCGGCGTGTTTTGATACCGCAATCAAACAGTGTGCCGTGACGGGCGGAATAAAATATCGGCAGTGTGGCGAGCCGAGCCAGCCGAACACAGGCATGTGGCGTGTCAGAGGAGAAACGAGCCGTTCACATTTCTCTCTTGTGGCAGGTAACGGCCCACAAACCTCACCTCACTTCAGGGACTGTTCTTTACTTAGGAAGGGACTTGTCAGGGGAGGAGGGTGGCTGGATGATTTTTATTCTATTTATTTATTTTATTTTGAACCCCCCTGTGTTAATCACTTATTGATGCTGTTTTTGAAGTATGAATAAGTCAATAAGTAATTTATTCCATTGAAATATCATTGATGTATTATAGAAAAGTGATTTATCTTTTCCTAAATGACAAAAGGCACATCTGCCTCATTCTGGAGGACCCCCCTCAGGGTCTGGACCTGCTGAAGACCCATTGCATAGAGGATGCTGTCCACCAATTTACTGGTTTTGCCTTGTTGCCGCTTCTGTGGAAATGTTTTCACTTTACCGAAGAATATAAAAATGTTTTTCTGATTAGCTGCTCTCTTGTTTCAGCATAAATAACCGTGGGTTTCTATGTGAGAACTGTGAGTTTTAGTTGTGTATGCACTCGAAGAACAAAGGCCCTTTTAGGACTCTGTTAGTCTGAGTGCCTTTGGAGTTTAATTTGAAAGGGGTGATTAATGGTTGACTAATGTTAATTATTTTGAGGGTGTGGAGAAAACAATTGCCACAAGAAAATTGCACGCATACTGAATTTTTTACTGAATAACAGAAAGTTATTCACTGGAACTCAAACTCTGAAAGTATTTCGAAGTGATATGACTATATAAAACGAGGAGATGAGGAGAGAACTGTAATCTCTCTGCATAGGATTTTGGGCAAAAACCGATGTAAATGTAGATTTTTGAAATCAAGAATCAACAGACACTAACCACAACTTTACTGACAGTAAGAGACAGAAGAAGACAAAAAGCTGGGCAAAAGATAATAGATGCAGATAGATCTGATCTCAGAAGAGAGAGACAACCATAAGACACATTTCATCGATGCAATGTACTTCAAAGAGTGATTAGGAAATGATAGTCACCACACAGATGAAATGGAGAATCAACAGCGTTGTACTGATGGCTGTGAAATTGGTTTTATCCATTTGCGTGGTACTTGAAAAGAGAGATCCATCGAGGAGTTCAACAGAAAAGTGCTCCTGATTGAGTTCTGTAATGTGGGGGCAGACACAACGTTAGGCTCTGATTGCCAGGAGGCAGGAGACAAAAGAGCGAGGGGAGGAAATGAAGAGATGGAGGAATGAGAAGAGGGGGCTGATTTTGTACAAGTGATTGGGCTTGGTCCTGGGGCTGTCGGCCAGTTTCATCTAAGTGAAGACACTGATGACTTACTGATGAGCAAAAGTTAAAAAATGAGTAAAAAAGGGTAATACATTTGGGCAGCAAAAAGCTACAAGTGTAGCCATGGTGACAAAGGATGTTAAAAACTACTTTCTTTAACATTCAGAAGACTGTAGATACTATAAAAAAAACAAAACACTGAATGCAATGATCATGACATTCAAACAGATTTAAGTGATCCGGTAAACAAGCTATTTAGTATGTGCTACAAAAAGACCATAAAGCAAAGAAGAAAATAGTAATTCAAAGTATGTTAAATGCAGCTCTTTTGTGTCACTGTATGAATGTCAAGTCAATTTTAGTCATATTCACATTGACGCCAATGCTGTGTGTCTGAGTTGTCTGATGTAGTTACAGATTTTGCTCCAGATCCATGTTGGCACAATAACATCACCTTGACCAAGGGATCAGAATTTGCGACTATAGTCTGCTAGACACATTATTTCTTGTTCGGCACTACATTTCATTTGAGAGGGAACAATACTGGCAAAGTAAACAATTAATACTTAACTTTGAAATAGTCATCACACAGATATTTAAATACCACATTTTATTTGTGAATGAATTCTGGTATTTGATAACGCATTCTTGTCCAAAGATATTATAAAATAGTGAATTGTTACTTTGTAATAATACAAGTTATTTATTAAAAATGTAGCCTTCAGACTTGTTTTTCTTCAGAAATTTCACTTAGTTTACTGCAGTTTTTGTTTTAATGTTCTAGAAATAAGCATCAATATCTTGAAATAAGACATGATAAGGCAGATTGATACACCTGTATCACAAAAAAAACCCATGCTGATTAATTATAAACAAGTGAAATTATTTTCTTCTTCTTTTTGTTGTTTTTTTTTCTTAATACAATATTTGAAACTAGATAATAAACTGACTTGATATAAGGATATTGGTCCCACGGTGCCTACATGCAAACACAGATACGATTTACAATGTACCTCTTTCAGTGACAAGCAACTCAATGCCAGTAGGCTTCATTAGTTACAACTGCACAGCTGTCATGTTGCTCTTTTTTGCCAGTATTTTATTATCCTTTCCATCTGTGTCATTCTGTGTTCTGCTCTCTGAGGGTGTGATGGCCAAGACACACAGTGATTGCATCAGGTTTTAATATCTGGTGTTTGTTTTCATGGACAGAACACAATGAGTAAGAGAAGGAGGATATTGAATGTGCTGAGAAGGGAAGCATCTGTCCCATTTGCCACCCATATATCAGCACCCAGTTCCTGTAACTAATGCAGCACATTGGACACACACACGCTCAAAGACTTCCCCAAATTCCCCTTCTGAATGTGAATGAATCTGTGTGTATGTATATGTGTGGCTTGTGCGTATGCACACGTGCATGTGAGCGTGTGTGTGAGCAGAAGGGACATTTTTTAGGGATTGGGAGAGAAATGAGACTACAGGCACCAGAGCTGATGCTTTGTGTATCAGAAAACACAATGGCACAGTAATGCTGGTGATACATCACAGTCAGACTGTGTACCAGAGCAGCTGGTGACCCATGGAGTGTTTTAATGTCAACTCTCACAGAAATACCTACAATGCTGCATGCCAATTTATTAAGATGCCAAGACAAGGCTGCTAACAATATGCTGCATAGGTAGCCACTGTGGTCGCTGTTGCTCAGGACCTTAAATGTTATAGCTGCACGTGCAATTACAGCTGCTTTGCATCGTCCCACCATCCAAAAGACATTAAAGTAAAAAATACCAATCATTACATTGCAAATGTGCCTGTCCACTGCTGTCAGCCCTATCTCCAAGGTGTCTGCCACGTGCATGCTGGGATATAACTAGTCTCAAGTAACCCTGGGAACTTTCAATATTAAATTGATTAAAGATTAATCTGTGGAACAGAAAGAATTTTACTCAGACTATGAAGTGACTTATTAGCTAAAATTTAGCATCATGATATCTGCTCAAGGCTTATACCTTTTAGAGGAGATGCGTCAAAGCAAACGTGAGCAGCAATAGCAAAATCTTCTTCCTAAGAATATGTTCATTAGGCGATAAATGACCTGAAATTTGGTTCAGCAGCTTGTGATCCTGACAAGAACCAAATCAAGTCTTTTAGCATAGACCAAGGCAATTGTGTTTAAAGGGATGCTTTGCTGATTTCTAACCAGGTCTGTGTCACCACAGTGCTGGGCAGCCCCAGAAAATCCCTGCATGTGCCGTGAACAAAACTTCACCAGATGATGTGAAACACGTCATTTCACTTCATCTAGTGGATTTTGGCTGGTGAACAGGCTGGGAGCGCATTAACACCATTCATCTGCACACACTCCCCATAGTGGTGACACAGACCTGGTGAAAAATTGGCGAGATTTCCCTTTATTAAAACATCTGAAGTGAAAGATGACTTAATACGATTTTTTTTTTTTTTTTTTTGCATACTACCAGTAACTCTCAAAATTACAGATACTTCAGTGATAAACAGATGAAACCTACAGAGTAGTATGAAATACAATTACATATATTACTACTATATAACAGTGTTATAAAAATGAAGACAGACAAACTGCCTGCAGGTTCACACAACAGATTTATAAGGAAATAGCTACAGTACAGACTGAGCTTGTTCAATCCCTCAGTGCAGCCTGAAGCCAATTTTCAATCCTCTCTGCATGGTCTACCAATTCCATTGTAACTTGTTCCTGCTTCAGCAGTGGTATTTTGGGTATCTGGGTAGTCTCCAGAGCCTGCAGCAGTGTGTGTGTGTGTGTGTGTGTGTGTTCGAGTGAGAGAGAAACACATGTGTAAATGTACTACAAAGAGAGCCATATCACTGTTTCTTCTTGCTTTTTAAGTTGTGCATGTAAGCTAATTTTGAACTATAATCAAATCCACTAGACCTGGTTGCACCTGTAATTATGCTAATTTAAGCACAGAAAATTACCTAAAAATATACATTGGAATACAATTCAAAGACTTAATTTCAGACAAAATTACAAACAGGAGAGAACAGGGATTGCTGAACCTTTCTCCAGGAACTCCACGTGTGTGTTGTCACACTTTGACTGTCTAAATTTGACAGAACTTGATAATATTGTTGGTCAGCTCAGGTCCTCTTGGATCCTCTCCCAACTACATTTTTTAAATCTGTTTTTAATTGCTTAGCAGCTGAGGTTTTAGACATCATAAACTGGTCGCTTCAATCCGGCACATTTCCCACATCACTCAAAACAGCTGTCATCAAACCACTCCTGAAGAAAAATAATCTGGATCCAGTTGTCATTGCTAATTACAGGCCCATCTCTAATTTACCATTCCTCGGCAAAATACTTGAAAAAGCAGTTTACATTCAGTTAAAAAATGATCTTACCTCAAATAGCATTCTTGATAATTATCAATCAGGTTTTCGTCCTCACCACAGCACAGAAACAGCACTTATCAAAGTTGTCAGTGATCTACATATAAACACAGACTCCAGAAAAATATCCATCCTTGTACTACTCGATCTCAGTTCTGCGTTTGACACGGTTGATCATAACATTCTGCTAGACAGGCTTGAAGGATGGGTCGGCCTATCTGGCTTAGTTTTAAATTGGTTCAGAACCTACCTACAAGACAGGAAGTTTTATGTATCACTTGGTCATTTCTCCTCCAACAAAACAAAAATTACATTTGGGGTCCCCCAAGGGTCAATTCTTGGTCCACTACTCTTTAATCTTTACATGCTTCCACTTTCATGTCATACAAAAACATAACATAAATTATCATAATTATGCTGATGACTCATAACTCTACATTTCACTATATCCTGATGATCTATCTCCCATACAGTCCCTCACTCAATGCATCAATGATGAAAACCTTTTACAACTAAACAAAGGCAAAACAGAAATACTTATTTTTGGTCCCCAAGCTCAGAGACAGACAATTGCAGCACATCTCAATAGTCTGTCTCTGGAGAGCAAATCTACAGCAAGAAATCTGGGAACAATAATGGACAGTCATTTAGATTTCAAAACTCATATCAACCACGTTACAAAAACAGCATTCTTTCATCTCAGAAATATTTCCAAACTGAAAAGCTTCCTGTCTCAATCTGATTCTGAAAAAATAATCCACGTATTCATAACGAGCACATTAGATTACTGTAATGGCCTTTTCACTGGCCTTCCAAAATCCAGCATTCACAGGTTACAACAAATTCAAAATGCAGCCGCACGTATTCTCACAGGAACTAAAAAATATCAACACATCACTCCCGTTCTTAAATCTTTGCACTGGTTACCCATTAAAACAAGAAATGATTTCAAAATCCTCCTCCTGGTTTACAAAGCTTTAAATGGCCTTGCACCTCAGTACATAACAGACATGCTCATCAGTCACACACCAGTAAGATCCATAGGCAGCAACAACTTACTTATACACCGCACAACAACTAAGAAAGGAGAGGCAGCTTTTTCTGTTTATGCCCCACGCAGGTGGAATACCCTGCCTGAAACAGTGAGAAGCGCCACATCAGTGGCCACTTTTAAAAGCAGGTTAAAAACCTTTCTTTTTATGACAGCATTTGGTTAGGTGTGTGTGAGTGTGTGTATAGGTGTGTGAACATGTGTGTTTGATTAGACTTGTTTATCTCGTTTTATTTTACACTTGCACTTTGTTACTTATTTTTGATTATTTGTTGTGAAGCACATTGAGTTTACCTTGTGTATGAAATGCGCTTTATAAATAAATTTGACTTGACTTGACTTGACTAACAAATATATAAAGCTTGAGGCTCATTGTTCTTACTGGGGTTTAAAAATGGGGGTTGTTTTGGGCAATATTTGTTATGATCATATCCCTAAGTGTCTTCAAACCAGGAGAAAAAGCAGAGTAAATGTATGAAACCATTTTATAATCCTTCACCTTATCTGCTGCGTTGAGGAAGGCCACCATAATACTGCACACCTCCAGCACAGGCTCAAATGGAGATGGATACAGCATGCAAATGTCTGTTGTGTGTTTTTGTTTACACAAAAAATATGGTCAGTTAGTCTCTCTATTTCCTCTTCCTACAAGGATGCACATTTTTGTATACAGTACACAGACACTCACAAGATGAACACACTTGGCTTTGGATGAAAAGTCATTACACTTAGCTGCTTAGAGCTGGGTGCTTCTTAATTACGGCAACTAAACAGGCTGAGGAGAAATACCAAACAAAAAAACCTCATAAGCAGAAAGGGGGCTATATTTATTACTGGAGTGATCATAAATACACACACACACACACACACACACACACACACACACACACACACACACACACACACACACACACACACACACACACACACACAGGAAAGCTGATAAACATGCACACAAACAGCCAGTCATCAGAATCTGTGATTTCCACGAGGAAACACATAAATAAGACTGTGAATAGTGCTAGCGTAGATTTCCTTGAGAATCCTTCCAAAGTCCAGAAAGGATATGAAATAAAATATTGTAGAAACTGAGAGAAAAAAACAAGAAATGAGGAGAACAATCTGTCTTGGTACAAAAACCAAGCACAAAAACAGAGATGTTTCTTCTCAACATTTTACATTTAACCTTTTCAAGCTGGTGTCAACACACCTTTGACGAAGTCACAGCCACACTGTGGATGTCATGAGTGGCTGTGCTTGGAGGGTGACATATTGTCTGAGTCAGAGGGAGACACAGAGATCAGGCTACGGTGGGTGAACAATAATTGAGTCTATAGTCAAACCTTGGGGAGGAAGAAAAGGATTCAGAGAAAGTCTTTAGGAAAGAAATTTGAAAGAAAGGGCGTTTAATCTCTGTGAAGTACTATATATAATAGACTGAAGAAATAGCTACGAATCCTTAGTCCAACGTGCTTCAGAAAACAATTTCACCTCAGAATTAACATTTTCACATTTTATACTGTGTTAGATGGAGGTCTTGTGTTGGCCTTCAAAGACAAAAGATAAGTAAGTAGATGTACTGTACGGAATGTTAAAATATGCACCCGACTTCATTGTTTCAGTATTTTACATTTGATGTGACAAAAAAAATCTTTTGGCACAGCCGTAATCTTGGGATCCACAACAAATCACCCCCCGGTGCCTCCCATCAGTCAGAGCTGTGCAGAAATGCATATTTCTGATGTCTTTGTGAAGCCTGTTGTTTATCCCCAGGCTCCTTAAATACTCAATCATGTTCTGCTGCGACCAGTGTCGAAGAGAAAAAATAGATATGGGAAATCATATTTTATGGTTTCCAGGGAGAAAATCAGTCCCGATTCTGAATAAGTTCCAGGAATTGATGTTGGATGCTGCTGAATAATAGACAGCCCTATTGGCAGTCGACACACCACATCCCTCCCGTTTTAATAAGAAGACAGCAGCTTGTGCACTATGGTGAATGCAAACAATTTTAACACCAGGAATGTGATGCCAAGACACCATTGATTCGGTAATTGTGAAGCTTAAGTAATGGTCGATCATTGTTACTGTCCACTGAGGATGAGATGAATATGGCCCTCATAAATTAGGGTCATATTTATCTCATAAGATCACCATCAGTACAAGGTTTATCATTTTTTAGACATCTACAATATGAGCCAATGCTATCTGTGCTGTACAACTCTCAGATGCAAACTTTGATTAAAACTTAGAAGCGAGGGGAACTCAGTGAGTGCACTTCTACCAATTCACTGACGTGCACAGATTTTGATCCAATATTTTCCATCTTTAAAGAATAAATACAAACTGGACTAGAAACCAATACTCTTGCTGGAGGAAGTGCTGATCTCCACTGGTCAACCATACCTACAAATGCCTACAAAAAAAGTTTATAAATGAATTTATCAAACTCATTTGATAAATGCATCTGATTAGTTTTAATAGCCTGACTCTCCCTAGAAAATGATTGCTTATTTTATGATGGGAGAGAAACACTGAATGGCCGACAAGCTAATTTTAATGACTTGAATTAGAGTTCTCAACGGGCCCAAAAATTCAACCCGAAACCGAAATGACCCGAGGGACCTGAAGCCCGAAACCGGCCCGGCATCATCACATACATCACTGGGTCCGAGCCCGACTGAACCTGAGGTTGTTGTTTTTTTTGTTAGTTTGTTTTTTTAAATGGAATGAGTAAAAATGATGCTCCCCCTGTGCGCCTCAGCAGTCTGGCTTCCCTGGCTCAAATACAGTATCTTTAATCACTTAAAGTCAACCAATCATTCATGTCCCAAAATAATAATACCAGACAGACAGGCTTCAACGTCAGCGTGGGGGAGAGCAACCATTGCACATCATGTAGCACAATGGTTGCTCTCCCAAAATAATAATACCAGACAGACAGGCTTCAACATCAGCGTGGGGGAGAGCAACCATTGCACATCATGTAGCGCTGCGCCGCTGCATTTAATGAGACGCAGCCGCTCTCAAAACTTTTCCTGCACCTGAACGCTGACTGACAGACTGAACTTCGCTCACACTTCACAGCAGCATATCTTGTTTTAGTATTATTTTTTTCGTCGGAATTCAGCATTCTTTATTTTTATAATTCGCATATATATATATATATTCGCATATACTTCTTGCTTAATTATTCTAGCCCTATTATCATCCCCCTTACACACACACAGAGCAGATGATACTTCAACTTCAACTCAAACACTTTATTAAAAACGGTAACTATAACCTTCAAACATCAGCAACATAACATTGAATAATGAATGGATTTGGAATAATCTTAATAGACATGCATATTTTCTTCCTCACAGGCTGCTCAGAAGTGAGAACCATGGACAGCAGCATTGTGTGTTAGTGCTGATGTCACACCCTCACACAGTGTGCTTCTCCAACAGACACACTTTTTTTTTTCTTTCTCGCTCTCTACTGCCCGACTCAGCCCGCCCCAATTAACTTAATTCGTCGGCCCAAACCGACCTGACCCATCGGGCTTATTCGGGTCGGGCTCAGGCTCGGGGTTAACTTGAATGCTTAATGGCAAACAGTAAAGGAAAGGAATAGTAAAAAATAGGGTATTCAGCTGGAAGGTCTGAATAAGTAACCCAAATATTCAAAACAGAGAAACAATAATCTACTCTATGTTTTAGGGTTGTCAATCTTCCCCCAAAATCAGATTCGAATTTTCAATGTTTTTTATGTTAAAAATTTTAATAATATTATAATAATTAATAATAATAATAATAATAATAATTTTTCCTCGGTACAGGCTATAGCCTTGACCTACCACCGCATTTTTACATTTTTTGTGATATAACGACAGATTGAGTTTGAAAGAAATGAATGACTCATAGGAAGAGACTGGAGAAACTGCTGCCTAATTGATGCCTAATCTTTAACATCAGTTTGAAGCGTGGACGTTACAACGGATTTCCTGCAGTCTGGGCCTGCAGAAGGAGAGGGGAGGGGAAAATATATAGCGGTATATAGTGAGTGCAAGCCAGTAGAGACAGTAATATTAAAAGCAGAGTGAAGGGTGCTGTTAATCGTCCCATAGGTGTCTGTGTGTCCATGTGCACCGACCCCCCTTCCACCCTTGGAGTAATGAAAGCAGAAGTCAGTGTGCCTGTGTCCTGATAGCGCCCCTCTGTTCCAAGACAGTGGCTGTGCTCCCGCCCTCAGGCCCTGAGCAGGATCTCTTTATTCCGCTTGGATCCTCTTCTCTTTGCAGCCAGCTGCTGCCCTACTTGGATTTCTCATTCTGTGCCTATGATTGCCCCCCTCTGCTTAAAGCCTGTGCCACTTTCCTCAGAAGACTATTTGAATCCATTCCACCTTGAATAATTGTGCAGGTCAAAGCTCTGTGTGGCGGCGCACAGTTTGAAAATGGTTCGTTATGCAGGTTTGACTTGAGTTTCAAGCATTCGAGTAAATTGGTTCATTTGGAAATGCTGCATGCAGCAGATAGGGTCTCCGTCTGGGTTTAAATGACATACATTGATTTCCTTCTTGCAAAGTATTTTTCACTCACTTGTGAATAAGCTGTCTTTTTAGTATTCAGTTTGGGCACCTCATGCAGTAATTGAACCTGTTACCTCAGCATGGGCCATTTAACATTACTCAAGCAGGCATGCAACTCATTATAATAGGCAGAGGAAAGAATGTTGAAAAAGGTGTAGCATAAAGAAGTGCATTGTATTTATCATAAATATAATCAGAAGAAACAGAGAGTGAGTGAGTGTAGGTGAAACATGAGGCTTGTTATGAATTCTGCACCAGACAGTAGATTTAGCAAAACATTTTGTAAGACGTCAAGACGACCCTCATTAAAGCTCTCTTTCCATTAGCATGAGCTAGGTGAGTGAGTGTAGCCGGTAATAGATGTGGCTCTGTGCTCGTTAGGCGACCTAGTGTCCATTTGTCAGGATTTAACGGGAAGCTGTGTTCATTAAGAGCAGATAAGCCCTGGAACGAAGGTTAACCGATAGAGCAGAGGTTATCCCCCGCACATATCCTTATGAGGCGTTGACTGGGTGGCACATCTGAGACAAGTGTGTGTGAATCTGTGTGTCTGTGTGTCCTCTTATTTTCTGTTTCACTCATAGTTAACATTTTTAACATGTTTATGAGCCTTTGCTCATGTTCACAAAGATTTATTGTGACAGAACAAGCAGTGAGTCAGGCGTACAATGTAGTGCAGAGAGCGATGACAGACAGGGACAGACACGAAATGCAGTCATGAAGAAACACAGTCATTCTTTGCAGTCCTTTACTGTCCAACCCTGATGCAGTCATTGAGACATAAAGCTCCTCTCTCTTGCATAATCAGCACCTCTGGCCACTTTCTGCCTGAAATGTTTTCCCCTAATCTCTCCTTTTGTACACTTCAGAGTTGATGTTTTCAGTTCTACCTGCCCACTTCCCATGCAGTCTGCTTTTGTATTCATCAGCAGAAGGGCCTGGTTAATGTTGTTCTTCTGGTACCTCACAACACAGACACTGTTCTTACAGACCTCTGTGTGGACATAAGTTCCAGATGTGACTTCTGTGGACATGATGTGTCTGTACTTTACAGTTTGAGGAATGTCTCTGTGTGCATTATGTTATGTTGTAGAAATGGAAAAGGAAAAGGGCAAAGTTCAGCGAAACTCAATAGCTATGCTGGTAGTGAATGACCTTTACGGTAAATGCATTCCTTTTTTCAAGCCAAGGCAGGATAAGCAATTCATCCAGTCCGTCACAATAAAGCAAACTTAAACTTTAAGCGAAACTTTAACTTTAAGTCTACTTTTACCCTGCAGGTAAACATGAACCCAGGGCACCAGGAACAATTGCAGTGTAGCCAGGCCTGAACACAATGTGCATGCACACACACAAACACACATACACATGCTGCTCTCTGGACCAAAATAATGTCAAACTTTCCATTTCTTGGGCTGGTAAACTATAGGCCTGTTTCTAATATGGATTGGGACTCATCACTGGCCCATCCCTGTTCTGGTATGACACCAAGGACAGGAGAAGTATTCCTCTATCATCCTTGGTCTAAGAGTGATAAATCTGGTTTCAACATTGTTGTTTGGATTTCTCAAATAGTGACAGGGTTCGACATAAACCATGGCTTGATGGCCTGGGGCCAATCAAAAAGTATGTCGGGCAAGTTGACTGACAGGTCGCAGGCCCACTCGGGCCAATGACGCTGTAAGGCTTTTTTTGTCAGGGGAACAACTCCAGCGGATTTTTATCCCACTTTTCTCGAGCCTTCAGTGGATTTATTGGGCTTTTTGGCCAAGAGTGCCCTCACCTTTGCTCGTGCAGTGAAACACAGGAGGAGGGGGAAGTGCCGGTGTGCTTCAGTGTCTCCGCCAATGCGGACACCGCACACCGCTGCCATGCAGGTATATTTCTCTCCAACGTGCGTTCGCTGGCCAGTAAACTGGATGAACTTCAGCTACTGATGGTGAAAAACGGATATTTTTCTACACCTGCAGTTTTGTGCTTCACAGAGACGTGGCTGTGTGTCAGTTTATAAAATGTCCGACCAGAGAGAAGAATATCCTGGATCACAGTTACACAACTGTTAACAACGCCTATCACCCGGTCCCCCGGCGCTGCACTGGGCCACTCTGACCACAACACCGTCCACCTGATTCCCTCATACAGGCAGAAGTTAAAGCTCTGTAAACTGGCCCAGGGGGCCAGTGGGGGAAAACAACATATGTAAAGACAGATCAGGATTTAGAGCAGTAAAATGAAATCATACAGTGATATCAAAAAATCTTTAAACTTGTTATCAACAGCACAATGTTGTTTATATTGTTTGGGAAACCCTGATTTTAGTCAAATTCACCCACACTCTCCTCTGCCACAATTATCTGCCACTGCTATTGTTAGTAGCAAATAACAAAAGCAGACTGCTAATTTATATTAAAGCTATTTTCAAAATCTTTTTATGTCGGGGCTTCAGGACACTTGGATCACTACAGACGAGCAGTATGGAGATATTTTGTGGTTTCAATTATGTGTTTTTGGACATTCGAATCTGGGGCGCCGTATGCCTCCATTAGGTGGAGTTGTGTTGCTACACCCTCTCCCCTTGGATTTCCGCAAGTGTTGGGAGGACTCTAAAACATCACCTGAACCTCCCTCTGCATATGGGTCAGTAGATAATGGGTGAATTTTCATTTTTAGGTGCACTATCCCTTTAAGTGTTTTTGTAGAACATTAAGATGTCACAGAAAAAATTGACCTTTGACCTTTTAGATATTAAATGTCATCACTTCATCATTATATCCTATTAGACACTAGTGTGGAATTTTGTCATAATTAGCATATAAATTCTAAAGTTATGGCCAAAAACATCTTTTTTGAGGTTACAGTGACACAATTTTGAGGAAATCCCTCAAGGTGTTCTTGAGATATCAGGTTCATGAGAATAAGACAGATGCAAAGGTCGCAGTGACTTTTGACCACTAACATCTAGTAATCAATTTATTCATGAGCTCAAGTGGATGTTTCTGCCACATTTTAAGGAATTCCCTCAAGGTCATTCTTAAGATGAATGGGACAGATAGATGGACGTCTGTTTGTCTGTATTAATGTTAAATTTCAATAAAGACATCATATAAATAGAATATGATGACAAACAGATGTGACAAATGTTACTCGGAACAACTTAATGAAAAAACATGGTTTCATAGTTGCCTCACTTCACATGTAGCAGCTTAGTTCATTACAGACAGCCACTCTGGTGAACTGCACCAGCCGATGCTGGCATTTTGTGTTCCTCTCGCATCATTTCTCAGAAGACTGTTTCAGCATGATATGGATCAGTGAGTGTGAAAGCGTCCCTAAAATGATTCGCACAGGGGGTGGAAGTGACTTTATTTAGAGATGGAGGGAGAAAAGGACATCTGTGAGGATGTGAGTACTTTATTAGTGCAGAGTTTGGCATTATAATTTTGTCCTGCTGGCTCTTGCCAATGGCTCAAGTTTGCCGTGAAAACGTTTCATTCTATTTGTGAAACCTTTACTAGGCATTATTTCCCCGCCTCGCTTCATCTCAGCACAGACACCAAGTAACGGGGGGTGTAATGCTCGTGATTGGCCATGTTTGGGCAAGTCTTAGGAAATCTCATTAAATTGTCCAAAGGTGGCATTAGAAACCTATTTCTGGCTGTTAACGGGGTGGATGCTGGCTGGCATTTGCATCCAGCCCTCAGAACGGCTGTTAGGGGTTTGAGGAAAGCCACAATAATGTCTGAAGTGAGCACACTAAAGTCATTGTAATTATTACCTCCTTCCTGTCTTCACAGGGCTGGGGCTGTTGGACAGAGAGAAGAGACCTATCACATTATATTATTAGCTGGTCTGTCATGGCCTAGGAGGAGCTGGATGATTCAGAAACATAATAGACTCAATTAAAAAAGTGTGTGTGTTTTCATGTGTGCCACTGTGAGTGTATGTGCGTATAAATTCAATTTCCTCATAATTTCCCCATCACGGCAGCAAAGATTCCAATTACTTATTCATGACATTTAATAGAAGCAATCTATCTAACTCTTAAGTGGGTAAAAATGGCTGTGGAGGATTCTTACTGGAATGAATAAAACCGATATCCATCCAAGCTTTTTATGAAGTCACTTTCACATTAGACTCGTCTTGTTAGCTTACGTAGAGTTCTTGATAGTTTTTATTTTGTGTTGTTGTTTTTCAGAGACCTCAAACTATAAAATAGGAAACAAAGCTTCTAGCAGTTTGAGTGAACACAATCCATGGTGGCCTTTTGTTCACAATTACCTACAACCTGTTTCCGTGTGCCTTTTTATAGGACGAAGTGGCATTTCAACAGAATTGACAGAAAAACAACCACTGCAGCTATTTTGGTACCAAAATTGCTTTTACACTGAATGATCACATACAACTGATGAAATAAGTTTTTCTTACATTAGAGGATGGAAATGTCACAATAACTGAATGTGCACAGTACAAATGGCACAGTGTATTATTGACCAGCAAAAAAGTGTAGTGCTGTCATCCCATTGATAGATTGTGCAGTATGGCCTATGCCCACTACAGAGTCCTGCTTTGAGTCAGGTTCCTGCGCATACTCGGTGGGCAACACGGAAAAAATGTGATTTGTGGGTGGCATTTTGTCTTCTGGCTGAAAAAGAGAACATGTGGAACAGATCACGGGTGCTGGATAACAAATATGCTAAAACAAAATGAGAAGAAGAAGAATTTATTTGAATGTTTTAGCTTTTTAAACCTGTGACTGCTGACTTTGTATGTCAGCTCTTAACCCACACAAAATGGCTATGGTTACATGCAGACTAATACTCCCCTATTATTCCGAATATGATAATATTCTGAATTTAATGGGGGTCATGTTACCAGCATATTCCACTTAAATATTCCAAATTGGGCCTTTTTCTGAATTTAGCATATTCTGATACAGGCATGTGGGACATGCCGGTATTATTCGGGACTTATATACAGCCTATTCGGAATGTGCGTGACACACGGTCTCCAATCTGTTTATGGTTGGCTCTGCATGTTGTCATGAATACTTTGTACACAAACTAACTCATCAACAGTGTGCAATACTGGTGTAGAAAAGCATGCAGAAAGAAACAAATTTCTAGTTAGAAGAGGAAACGCACCTATTTTAATCATATGAAGGCGCAATAAACGATATGAGAGGGTACATTATCGGAGTATGCATGGCTGCATGTAAACGGGAATATTAGCGGAATATTCATTTTTATTTGCCACGTAAACAGCTTCGTAGGAATGCTGTCTTTTTCGTAATAAGGGCAAGAACTGGACTTTTTTGTGCATGTAAACATACTCAATGAGAGTCACGTAAAGGCTCTCCAAGTCGTCCTAAGCTTGAAAAGTTTTTGTCACATACAGGAAACATCTCCTCACGATCCGGTAGCTACATATCCCAGTGTTTCTGCTACATTCATTCAGCAGGAGCGCCGCCGCTGCTCCTTCAAAACATTTATTTTATATTCGGCCAAATATTGCAAAAAATATTATTATTCGGTGGAATAAGTGAAATTCGGTGGATATTCGGTGGAATAAGTGAAAAACAAGGCCGAATAACAGCAGCGTGGTTTGATAACGCAATCAAAGAGCGTGCGGTGACGGACAAAGTAAAATGTCGGCAGTGTGGCGATATTTTACTCCGTCCGTCACCACACTCGCATTTGCGACTAAAAATAGTTTTGTGCGGGTAAAATAAATCATTCAGCACACTGACACGGACAGGAACACGTATTCCTGTCAAATACGGCGGCGCATGATAACGGCGACGGAGAAGTCCGGCTCCAGGTGAATAACTTGTTGTCATGACTGCTCAAAAGTACCCAAGAGTACCTGAACAGCCGAGCCAGAGGAGAAATGAGCCGTTCACATTTCTCTCTCTGTGGCAGGTAACAGCCCACAAACCTCACCGCACTTCAGGGACTGTTCTTTACTTATGAAGGGACTTGTCAGAGGAGGAGGGTGCCTGGATGATTTTTTTTTAAATTTATTTTATTTTGATCTCCCCTATGTTAATCACTTATTGATGCTGTTTTTGAAGTATGAATAAGTCAATAAGTAGTTTATTCCATTGAAATGTCACTGATGTATTATAGAAAAGTGATTTATCTATTTGTAAATGACAAAAGGCACATCTGCCTAATTTTTGCTGTGGTATCCTGATACTACTCAGAAGGAGGGTGTTCATTTGCAAAAACTAAACCCCCCACCCCACTGCTGAAAAAAATCCTAGAGGAAACACTGTATCCTCTGAATATGCTGTGAAAAAGTCCGGTCTCTGTAGGCAGCCCAGGCTCCACAAATGGCAGCAAAAACATTGTTGCCATTTGCAGAGCCTGGGCTGCCTACAGAGACCGGACTTTTTCACAGCATATTCAGAGGACAAGTAGCTAGCGGATCATGAGGAGATGTGCTGTACTGTATGTAGGTGCTGTATGTGACAAAAACTTTTCAAGCTTCGGAAGACTTAGAGAACTTTTAAAGCAGCAATAACAGAATGCTATCCAGTAGCATATATATATAAAGAGAGTCATTGAATGTGTGAGCTAGCAGCAATGTCAGCTCCTGTTGACGCATTGTACTCTTACAAACACAGTTACTTTAAAGATGGCGGAGCAAACGGAGCAAAAGCAGCAGATAAAGAAATTAAATGAGTGATAAGTGACTTTTACTGACCTCTGTCAGCGTCCAACAGCATTTAGGTGCCTAGCACAGCTGATAACTGACTCAAGGCTTAATAGTTACAGTATGGCAGCCACTAATGGGCAATGCAACAGGAAATGGAGACATGTATGGAGACCAGCGGGTCTGTGGTAGCAGGGCACTTAGCCTTGCAGCAAATTTCTCCCAGAGGCCACTCGTGCGGTATTGCAGCTAAAAAAAAACTTTAAGCCTAGAGAGCATTTTCCCCATAGGCCACCATTGTAAGCGAGACATCTTTAAAAGTGTTGACAGGACACTTCGAACTGCAAACAAGTTCAACTATGAAACTTTCCATTCTGAATTTCTGAACCATGGTGGTTTTATATTTGTAAAACTTTCCTTAAGCCAAAAAAAGCGATTTAAATATCTGACATTATCACAATGTAAAATCTATGTTTGACAGTCAATAAGAGCACATCTACAGTCCATTGTCACCCACAGCAGAGGGACAATTACAGCACATGCAAAACCTCTTTCGTTAAAGGAGAGTGCTGCTGCGAGGGTACCTGTGAGGATCTCTCATACAAAAAACTCTCTCATTGCATGAGGGAAACGACATTGTAAGATACATGCTTTTTAGAGTTACTATCAGTCAGCCCTAAATGTCTAGAAAAACTCAGGACTTTGTGACAAAGTTATTGGCAGGCTCACATGAGCTGTTTAGTGTCAAAGAAGAAAAATATATATATCTTGTTTATATACAATGGCCTCTCTCTAAAGGTGTGTGAAGCATTGTAAACACTGGCAGCAAAGAGCCAGGATAAAATAGCTCAGAATCCAGAGATTTCCTGACCGCTGTTCAGAGCCACATTTCTTGGAAGGCAAAAGGACAAAAATACCCACAAAAGAGATGATAAATAGAAAATGACCAAAACTATGACTCACTGAACTCTCATGCTCAATCGGACAGACGGATGGAGGGAAGAAACCTGGAATTTGAAAATAATAATGGAATCAGCTGTGAATGCACAAAGTTGTTTTTATGTTGTGTTTTTTACACACAGCAGTCAAGCCAACTGAACAGACAGAAACGATGCTGCTATGTTTTGGTGTCATTAACGGGCATGCTGCTTCTGTCTTCTGCTCTCTGTGTTGGTGTTTCACCAAGGGCAAGGCCCAGTCCTCTACACACATCGGGTGTAAAAAGTAATGTCGGGCTAGAAAACAGCCAGCTGACTGGACTCACCTACTCTACTCTCTCACACTGCCCGTGTCTGTCTCCAGCTTTAACGTCGCCTGGTTTGGCCGCAGAGATGCGAGTGACAGTTAACTGTTGCTTGATCACCGTTTTCTTCACGGTCAGCCAAGCTGAATCAAGTCCTGTCCCTCTGTGCTTCTCGAGTGGTTGAGAAGCTGTGTCTGATGTGTCGGTATCAAGGTAGCAGTCACTTGCATCTTCATGGTCAAACCACCTGACAATGCATTGTAACAGCCCAGGATACATGAGACTATGTTCACTTTTCAAAATAATAATAAATATGAATAATAAGGTGTTAACACAGTAAAAGTACATTTATAAAAATAAGATTAATTGAATTATATTCACAAAAAGTTAAAACATATTACCTGCCTTCCTCATTCCCACTAAACTGTGAGGTAAATTACTTTATTCTTTGATGATGGGTGGAGGATGTACTAGCTAAAATTAGAATAACTTTTGAGTATTTTCTTTCTGAATTGTTTGAAATATATTCATCCACCACATGATTAGACACTCTTTCTGATGATGGTGCTAAAAACTGTAAAACACAGAATAAAAAAAATCAAACCAAGAAAACAGAATTTTGGAAAAGTAAAATGGTATCTGGAAAAAAGTTAATACAGATTTCAAAGGGCCCTACAATTATTCTTTTGGACCATCTGAAAATAAACAGTCTGCACAGATGCATTCAAATGTTGACATGACGAGTGCTACCGTTTAATTTTGTCTACAATAAGCAAAAAATATAAATTTGCTACTTCAGAAACTTTTTTTTGGGTGTAGACAACCTTTAAATCCTTGTTATTTAACAAAGTTATCCAGCTGCCACAAACATTGTCAGGCCAGTGAAATCATTGCATTTTGTACCTTCATTTATCAGTATTTTAAATTGTTGAAGATCATTGTTCAGCCAGGAACATTATTTTGAATGATTATGTCATTAAGGCCACTCTTCTCCTGGTCTCCTGTCAATGACCCTGCATGCTAACTTAGAGTAAAATATCTAATAATTAAATGACGGATCATTGCAATGATGCCTGCAAAGAAGAATGTAATTTGGATTGATTTTTTTTTTTTTATGAAATACTAGCCCAGCATCAACAAAGCCTGAAGCTGCTACCTTGCAGATAAATTGTTCATTAAAGGAAAGAGCTCGGGGAATCCAAGAAAAGATACATACAGAACAGGCAATAAGTGGCAATGATATATTTTGGCCCTCTTCCACGGAAGTAAATTGGATTGTAAAGGCAAAGCCAGTGCCTTGGGCTCTCTTTCTAATCTACAAAGCTGCAACCGCTATCCACAATTGTATTGAGGCTCTCATAAATGGGTGGTTTGTGATATTGTGGCTAACCAGACAATAGTTTGGAAGCACTATCGACTTAATATCTTGATCTCGTTGTCCTATGATAGTGGTTTTAGACAGAATTCCTCCTCAGATAGAAAAGATATCTTCTCTCCATATAAATGTACCATTATGGTTGCTTCTTATCCCGTCCTTTGTTTTATTGTCATATTTATTCAATAGGAAATTTAAAGTGTTGGGGAAAATGTCGAGTGCCTCTGTTTTTGCTTCATCTTGACTAGTGTGCTTTGGCTAAACAGGCTCACACAGAATCTGCACCCGCATAACTTCAAAGACACTTCTTCAGATTTTCCGCAGATTTAAAAATAAAATGAAAATGTAACATTACATGGTTATTGTCTATTACATTTCAGGCACAAAAGAAACTTTTATCTGGATTGCAAAAATATCTGCAGATTCTGTTTTGGTCTGGGGATGATGTGCCTGAAGAGACTGAAACCAGTGTGTTACAAAAGCAAACAAATCTTTTCTTTATGCTGAATATTTAACCCTCATCTGTTTAAGTTGTTCCATTCGCATTCAAGCATGAGATAGATAAGAGCCTGGTTTCAGGGATAAACAGCTGTAAAATACCAGCCTACCAGTCTCAAGAGATCTCTGCTGCAGAGCTATGGTGCCAGGCGAGGACTTACTGTAGTAGGTTCTATTCATGGTCTGTGAGCTCCAAGGTACTTGTCTGAAGATGTAGATAAAGAATGTCACCTCACAATGATTGCTGGAGCAACCGCACACACACACACACACACACACACGCACACACACCACATTCAAAGAAAGAATTGAAACAATGTCCACATCAGCCAACCATGACAAGCCTGACAGGTAATCTTGGGAGAGCAAAGAAAAGGGCATTCAATATGTCTCTGCCTTGAGTCTTTGTGTGTGTAAATATGAAGATGAGAAATGGATTTGGTCATGCTGGTGTGTGGAAGAAGTCCCAAAGGCCTCGCTCAGTGTAAAGACCCTCAAACCTCACATCAACCGGTGATGAAAACCAAGGCAGAGAAGAGAACGATTTGCACATTAAACAAAGTTTTTGAATAATCTTGTGTTGCAAGTATTAGATTACGAAAATAAACTCAGTGCTCGCAATCATATTAGTAATAACACAGTGTTTATCCTATAATTGTACGACTGGAACCCCCGACAGGCCAATTTTTTTTTTTAAATGCCTATAATAACACCAAATATCCATTCCAGTGTTTCCCATATATTTATTCTACAGTTAATCTACGAAAAGGGCAGAACAGTTGACAATCTGTTATCTAAAGTGCTAAAGTTAGTTACATAGGCAAAGTGAAGATAACGTGATTGGTAAAGGTTAAAAACAGGCTTGGTAGTGAATGAAAAGTGATAGATTTTCTTTTTAAATAAGTGCCGTGCTAATTTATGCCAATGTTAAGAGCGATTCATGTGGATTTCCAAAAGTTATTTAATACATGTAAATATTTGGAAAAGTACCTGATAAATATTTAAAACATTGTAAATGCAATTAAAAAAAGGGGCCCTTAATTACATACACTGTCTCATATCTGAAAGTCAAACCTTCAGCCAGAATGGAAGACAGTTGATCAATTTCCTACTTTGAATCAAAAACAAACAATACCAATTATTTTCTTGTGTAGACAGAGGATGCTGGTGTATTCAGCTGAGACCCATCTTTCAAATGATTAGATAGTCACTCACAATGTGATATCATTGTGAAGAATAGACCTCAGTGTGCAGTACATTTGCTCCCACACAAACAAGACCCTTAATTTACATGGTTAGAAAATGAAGCGAGAGGAAAAACATCATTCTAGTATCTTCCATGTCCCTCAGCACTTCATGAAAACATATGCACACATAAATTTATAATCTAGCACGCATCCTCCCACTTAGTGTATGTGGTATATACCCACGCCCACACCCACGCTCACAAAAAAAGCGAAACTCAACAACAACTAATTAGTTTATCCTTCTGCTGGGGAGAAACAAGGCGTGTAGGGGGGGAACGGAGGAGTACGTAACATCAATTCATCTTCTCCCATTGAAGTGGGCAGTGAGGAGGTCTGGGCCCATCACATTAGCATGCAACATTGTCGACAAAAACAGCGAAATAAAGCAGCAGGATCCCAGCTTCCCAGCACACACTGGGCTTAGTCCCGTGCTACTATACAGCTTGGCTGAAAAACGAAAAACAGCACACTAACACAGGGCTGTGCAGGTTTTCACACCACATTGTATACCAGCGGTCCACACAATGCACCTTGTTAACACAGGACAAAGACAGCACCTGAAGTGTACTTCACCAAAGAGGGAATCAGTGAAAAATATGACAATTTGTCATGAAGCACTGGCTGGCAAGAGGGGAACTTACATGCTTAATATATAAGCTAAGGAAAATTATGTGTACTGTACGAATGTGTGTGTCTGTGTTCTGGCCTGTATTTGTGTTTGTTTTGTTTTCTGTACGTGAACATGCATGCACAACTGCATGAAATTGTATGTGTGCACAAACAGTATGCTCTCAAGTTAATATCTCTGAGGCTTTTCTCTTTCAGTTCTTTACTGTTTGGCAGAAAATGTAAGATTTTCCTCCACGGCCCAGAAAGTGATCCATAGAACACTGGACAGAATTTCTAAAAAGGTGTAAAACCATTATCTTTACACAGCTGGTCATTCAACAAAAGCTATCTTTTCAATCGCAGAATATCAGGTGCCACCATGACAGACCCTGTCATTGGCCGGATTATGACAGATCAGTGTTAGCTGCTGGTCTGATTGAATTCAACTGGGCTTTCTGATACATTGTTGTCTTTGGTAAACAGTGGTTTGTACAGTCTCAGACAGAGATAATCCTGTACACAGGGAGGGATTAGCCGAAATCAATAATGACCCCACACTGTGAGCACGTTATGGCAACCGGCATCTACCTTACAGAGCTGTTCGGGTGCATTTACCCAGGTTTTGTTTCAAAATCAGGGAGAAGAGCTTTCAGGATGCAGAGGTAAATCTGTGGATTACTGTGGAAGAAATGAGGAGGTTACCCAACGGGAGAGCTCGCAATCCGTCTCACACTTTCAAGCATTAAACCCAATATGTCATTTCACTTGTCTTCTGTTTCGAGTGAATCGAACAGATCCTCATTCATGAGCTAAATTAAAAAACTATAATTAGGCTTTGAATGTGCCAGTTAAAGATTCCAGCTAATGCAAGCAGTCCTGCTTTTTGTCTGGCATCCAGTGAAACAAAATATTCCTCTCAGTTGCTCAAAACTAAAGCCCCGTCTGCAAGTCAGCATTCTCACAGGTCCAGCTAACTAATCAATGAACTTGTCAGTCAAGACTCTTCAACGTGCATGGGAAGAGAAGTAGTCCATATATGGAGGCTTACGACATGTGACGTGGCATCATCAGATTGCTCTAACTTACCCTTTGGCACTAGAAGGATGAGGAGAGAACACCTAAAGGAAGACTAGTGAAGCACAGAAGACGCCTGGCAAAGACACCACACAAAAAACACCTGCAGTAGAGAAAAGCATATTCACAAACTCAAGTCTCCTACTAGTAGTGCCTATACTAGATTGCATTTGTATTATCCAAGGACAAATCAAAATTCATACACCTAGTCTTACAACAGCAGGTTGGGTTTTACTGTGTGATTGTGTGATGCACATTCAGACTCTTTTTGCAGCTTTTGCCAGAGCACTTTGGGCTCTTTGCTTGATTTGGTTTTTGTGCGTATAGTTGCAGAAATGGAGCATTATTTTAGGATATGAGTACTATAAGCAGTTGTGAAGACATTCACGGGACACACACAGCTATGCATTATAGCAGTAGCTACAGACTACTAGTGTGGAGGTTTGGACCGCTGAATATATTTTCCAGTTGTTCATTTTCTACCTGAATCAACATGTACTTCATATGTATTTTAAGAAATGCCTTAAACACATATGCTGAGATTGTCTCTTTAGTTATGCATGGAATAGTAAAATGAAGGCATGGGAAAAGAGGTGCGTGTGAGAGCAAGAGAGAAAAGGAGGGAAAGCGATGGAATCCATGCAAAGAGATGAGAGAAATGTGGAAGAGGGATTAACACAATTTCAACTGAAGGTAAGCGAGTCCTGTAGGTGGTGGGGGGAAAGCAAAACGGGAGAAGAAAAGGAAAGAGATTCATTAATGCAGGTGACGGATATGGACCATTAGGCGATTGCTGCAATGTTTCCCAATAAGACTCGCAGGGCCGGCTAATTCACCTGCAATCATTTACCCTACAGTAGGTCTGAACACAGGCACAAAGGCTGCAGGGTAATCAGCATGCAGAAGAAATAAGACTCTCTCTGCTGAATACATGCAGAAACACATGTGAGCGCACATAGATTACAAAGTACGGGCACTCTCCCTCTTAGTCTCTCACACAAACTGACTCTCAAGCTGCCTCAAGGTCATAAACAATTTTTGTTTCCTTCCTGCTGTGCTATTGGTCTTCTTCTGCGTATTGTGATAATTAACAATTAACCTTTAATCGACAATGCTTGTCAGAGCTCACACTTTACATGTCCATTAGTTTCATGTCAGCGCACAGCTGAAACTAGCAGCCTGCACACACTTAATATCTCACATAATCCAAAGTACACAAAGTCTGACCTTCTAGCTATTGAACAGATGATTAACCTTTATGCTCATTTAGCCTCTGGTCCGCTTCATTACTTGATGAAATTTTAATTACAAAGCTGAAATCATGTTCCGAGAACCCTCCCTAGAAATCCATATCTAAGCTCTCCCTTGAAGACTATCAGCTAATGTGCAAATTGAATCCATCCACACGTTTTGTTTTAGTTTGCTACTAGGGACAAGAAAACTTTAGCTGGAGTTAAAAGAATTTGTCAGCTCAAACTTTTGTCGGAGAAATCTCCTGGCGCCCAAATACATGTCAAGAAAACCTCTTGGCCGTCAGTATGTCATTTTGTGAAATTCCCAGTGCTGAAAGTTATACATTATGACTGTTCAGTGGCAGCAGGAGCCCATATTAAATGGTTCTTCAAGCCTCTTTGCTGCTTCAGGATCTAGAGCTTGACAAGGAATTCTCCAAAGCAGATGTTGTTTTCAATAGTTAATGGAAAGACTGAACACATATCTCCCAGAGAAGAACTCACAAACCCCAAAGCTATAGACTTGTAATACACCCGAACAATATTCAGGCACACAACTACACACAGCTAAACAAAGCTCTGCGTCGCATCAGAGCTCACAACATATAAGATAATGCAACCGCATTCACGTTTGGATTAATTCAAGAAAAAAATACAAACATGTACGCTCTCACAGCAAGGCACAGTGTAAATGTATTCACACAGGGGCACAGTGCTGATCTTGGGGCAGTAAACAGTTTTTGTTATATTTAGCTGTATGCTCCACTTTTGCACTTTGGCTTGTCCCTCGTCAGCAGAAAACAAAGTGTGCAGAGGAGACAAGGCTGGCAGCTCTGGTTCAGTTGATGCCAGTGCACAGTGCTTCTATTGTTCACCTGCGGATTTGGGAACAACAACAAGGTGTTGTGTCGTGTCATCCTAGGCCTATTCCTGGGAAAGGATAACCTGCTTTCCAACTGCAATCTGTATCACACACAGAGGCCCGATTTCCAGCTCATTAAGACTACAGAAATGGAAAGGGGCTACGGGAGAACACAGAAAGGGCCTTAAGCCGGATTGGTTTCAGCTTTATTTCAACATATTTTGAGAGGGGGGAAAAGGGAAAAGTGGGGCAACACTTTCCCTGGCAAATCTTGTCATCCATGAATAATGGAATAAAGACATGTGGAGGGAGTGAGGGGGTGAAGTTAGGAAAATGAGATTCCAGCCATGAGACTTCCATTTTGAAGGCCGTTATCCTGCAGCTTCTCCCTTGCTTCTCTTTGTTAGAATGGAAAACAGAAAATATACTCCAATTACAATAGATAGTCCCAGGCCTCCTGCCTGTTGAAGGCAGGAATATCACGCCATTACTCCGCCTCAACGTTCTTCATAAAAAGGTACAATCGCGAAATGGGGGGACAGAATGGGAACCTTTAAGTAGATCTAGTAACAGCACCAAATCAATGTCTGCGAAAGAGGGACAGCCAGAGGGATGGGACTACAACATGTTATGTGTGGGACGCCCCACAGAGAGACTGAAAAAGCAGCTAGTGGCACTAATTCAAAAAAGAAGAGCAGCCAAAAATGTCAACAAATTGGGAAAACAATAAGGTCCGGGAGCTCCTTAACCTCAGAGCAGAGGGCAAGTTCAACCACCATGTATCAGAGTCGGTAAATGATCGTTACTGCCGTGTTAGGCCATTTTTATTGTTTAGAAAGCGCTGCCGACATGTATGTTATGTTAGGGCTGGGTGGTATACCGGTTCGTACCAAAAACCGGTATTTATTTTCGTTATGATAAGAATTTTTCATATACCGCAATACCGGTGAATAGCCCAAACAACGTCCGGAACGTGCGCGGCGGGAAAGTGCTTCAGTGGGGACCCATTTCACCACTGCACACCACAGGGGCGCTTGAGCAGGCGAGAGTGAGAGCATATAGAAACGTTTAGAGGCGAGAATGGCTGCCGGAGAGAGTCCTGAAAGTGAAGCAACTGTACACGATGACCCAGAAGAACTCATACCAAAAAGAGCAGTGTTTCCCCTATTTGCAACTAGCAGCAGCGTTTACAATTCTCCTCTGCCGTCTGTATCCACACACACACACACACACACACACACACACACACACACACACACACACACACACACACACACACACACACACACACACAGACAAAGCGCACACACACAGGTGAGCACACTAGAGCATGGCTCAGGCCGCATTTTCCTGACCGAAGACGACCCGTCCCGAGTCCGAGACAGTTATAACCGAGCACAGCACTAATGGAGCAGAGCGTGTGTTGCGTTAAGGCGTTGTCAGGTAACTAACAAATTCCGGCACTTAAATAGGCCATAGCACAACACAGCAGCATGTCAAGTTGGCCGAACCTGAGCAAAATACCGTGAAATACCGTGAAACCGATATGAATTTTTCTTAAAACCGTGATATGAACATTTTGTCATACCGCCCAGCCCTATGTTATGTCATACTATAGGCTGATGCTGTTGTGTTCCATGTCATGCTTTTTTGCATCTGTGATACTGGTATCTAAAATCAAATCACAATCGGGTTAGCATGATGCCACCGTTGTTGGTTCAGTGTAAAACAGCGAAGGTGGCATAAAGACAAGACTTCATATCTGCCCTATAGCGTGATCTCTGTGTAAAAAGGGCTAATGCTGTACAATACTGATTTGCTAAGGTCATGGATTTACTGTACACACTGTTGATCCAAACAAAATCAACTAATGTAAAGGCTACCCTGAACTATAAAAAGTGTAACCTGATAGCGGTCTCCATATCCAACACTGTATAAAAAAAAATTGTATCATAAGCTAAATGGGGCATTATTTTGTTTCAGAGTACACTGTCACACCTGATGGACAAAGAATATAAGATAGCTGCATTCTGCTGGCTTACAAGGGAACTGTAGCATAGTAAATTGATAAGATGTGAAGTAGGTCTTTGACCTCATCAAAAAGTGACACTGGGAAACGGAGAGGGATGCGAGAGAAATAGACATCTAGATCAGAGCGTTGACAAGTGGGCCTGTGTGGGCATTTTAGGCCATTTTCAGTGGAATGTGAGAAAGATTCACGCATCACTACTCAAATATAATATTACATTAGTGTGGTCCCATAATTACAAGCTGCTAAATTAGTGATAAACCCGTTTGGGTTTGTTGGAGGAGACTGAGCCATATTGTCGGTGTTACGTGTACAGTATCATTTTTAAAGTAAGCATGAGAAGAACGTGAAGATGAGTCTGATAAGGCTGATTAAAGAGGACAGTGTCAAAATACAAAAGCAAAGCAGCATGTTTAAAACCCTGTGTACCTACAAAATTCAGGCAACAGAGGGCAGCTATAATATTTTGCAGTGTACTGCTAAACAAGGAAAGTCCTTCAGACGTACACTACATAAAGTAGGCTTTTCTCAACAGAGGTTCTGTTTGATGAACCGCAGAATAAAGGCCTCTGTGACTAAGAACTGCTGAGAGGCACATAATTGACATGGCGGAAAATGTACACCTCCAGCAAACTGTTGCACTGACAAATGCACAGGTGTTCAGTGTGATTGTGGATTGGAGTGTGTGGACATCACTGACATCCCACGTCTCACAGCTGGCTGACAACAGACCGTTCAGAGGCATGTGTGCAGCTGAAACAACATATGGACCAGACATAGCGTGACTGAGCAGTGACAGGCAGGGACAAGGATTGCACTGAGCCCGATTTGCATTTTATTTATTGGTAGCCTACATCACAAAATGGTTCTGTATGAGTAATTGAGAGAAGGGATACTCTGCACAAAATAGGCCTACATCTCTATGATCATTATAAAAAAATAATAATAATGCAGTTAACAACATCATCATCACCATCAGTGCCTAAACTGAGAAAATAAATAAAGTGAAAAAAAAGTAATACATGCACATTAACAAATGCCACTGGCACACCGGCCATCTTTGTATATGTAACAGTCATTATGTATCAAAATTATGTATAACAGTCATTACTGGAAAGTAGGGCTGTGCGATATGGCCTAAAAAAAACCCCAAAACTCTTCTTTTTTTTTCACAAAAAATCCGATTCACAATTTAAATCGATTTTTTCCCCTCCTAGTTAAAAAAAATATTTGCGGCCTGGTAGCACATACCTGGGGTCCAAAACTTTCAGCATGTGAATAAACCCCAGCTTTTCCACGGTAGCCTATATATGGGCAGCATATCTCTTGCAATATACATGGCGACTGCATCTGTAATCGCTTTCCACTGGACCCCTTTCTTATCATATGGCAGTGTTTCCCCTACCATCATATTGGATCACAACAGAAGTCATTTAAGGTTACCTTTCCTATAGAACAGGTCTATAGTGCGCCGGGTGGTGTGTGACGTCAGACAGATGCACCCCAGGAAGAAAATGAGGCATGTGCTATGTTGTTTACATAGAGCAGCCACAGTGAAGAAGCCTATGCAGTTCTGCATGCTGTTTTTGAGTTATTTCCCTCTATGTAAAAGTCGGACACTGATGAGAGAGGCTGTGCATCATCCCTGCAGTGCTGAAAATAAAGTGTCGCTCTTTAACGCAGACGAAGTCCCGTTGTTTATGTGTTGTTGCCACAGCGAGCTAACCCAAGCTAAAGCTACAAATTCGAATTAATCAATTAAATCGATTTATCGCCCAGCCCTACAGGAAAGGCTGCCAGCCTCGGATCTAGATGCTAAGTGGAGGATGCATGTTGGCTTAAAAGGGAACGTCAATCTAAAGGGATACTTTGCTGATTTTCAACCAGTTTTGGTTGTAGGTGTAGGTGATATATGGAAATGAACTGTGATAAATTTCCCTCCATCTTGCTAGCGCCCATATTTCTCTGCTTATTTGCCAGCATATTTTCACTGGTTCTTTGGCTGCTGCTCAAATTACAGATTATACTTCCTCATTTTTGTTTGTCCACCGCCATCACTGACACAAAGTAAAGAAGCAGACCCATCGGCATCACCTATTTCTTGCCTACAATGTCTTCTGAAACATATTGACTGTTATAAGAGAGTTTGAGAACAGGAAGTGGAAGGAGGGCTGAAAAAATAAAACTGTAAAACTAGGCAGTGTTGATCAAATATGAACCAAGATTCTGTGACTGCATTTCCTATTTCTTGCCTTAATGTTTTCAGAAACATAATTTAGCTTAACGTTTAATTGTAGTACAAGCTTGTTTGTTACCAGCCATCAGCCATTTTTTTTTCATGTCTAAAAACAGACATGCTCACATTGCATCACCCAACCATGAGAGTCTGTGTTGGACCTCTGTGGCACCGTGCAGTCTGGTAGGTTTTCTACCTCTTGAGCAAAAGTGAATGCCACAGCCATTTTCTCTATTTACTCTGCTAGGCAAGCACAAACTTCAGAAGTATTAATATTCCTGAAAGGTACAGCTTCAGGGAGTCTACTGTAGCAGCGATGTGAATGATAAATCACAAATAATTAATTTTTCGGAGCCAGTGCCAGATGTTTGGTGAAAAGATAATCTTTCAACTACAAGCAATACAGAAAGCTGGCAACATCTGCAGAGTAGGTAGGAGACGGACAGGATAAGAAGAACAGAAGGGAAAACATGAAGAAATAGAGAACAGCAAGAAGTTTTGCACCTCAGGTTGCGCAAGGAGACAGGATCACTTCAAACCTAGAGCCCACTAGAAATGCCAATTAGAGCAAATGAAAACAACGACGGCCAATGATGGATAGCTCCTGTACTCATTTGCAGATACTTGAAAGCATAACTCCTTCAGTTATTATGAAAAACTCAAGCAGAAGACTGTCTCAGGCTCAGAGGAATATGAATCTCAAGTGATTCACTATTCAGTTATTCACAATAGAACTGATTACGATAGGCTGAATCAGAAGTGGCTGCCACCAACTGACAGCTTGATTCTCTGCTTACCTTTCCTTTCTCTTGAGCTTCGGCTACTTTATCATTTCTGCTTATACCATAGAATCATGGCTACCCCTTTCCTGTTTTTTCTTTTTGCATTTTTCTTTGGTTTTGCACCATTTTTCCTTTTCGATTTACTTCCTATTCTTTCTTTACAGGAGCTGTCAAGTGCAATCAAACAATATAAAAAAAAAAAATCGCAGCTTGGAGGTTTCAGAATCGCACACACACACACACACACAGCTTTACACAGTCTTTAGTGACGAGTCAAATGAGCATATCAAACCACTCTCATACAAAACTCCTACCTACATTATTCACTGACATCGTCTTCCTTGTTTCACGGGTGGTAGCGTAGTTACCTGTTCCTTTGACACATGACATCTCCCCTTCCTCCCACCTGCCTGCTGAATTTGACAGGCTCTTTAAAAGGCCTCTGTGAGTTGTGTTTTGATCATTAGCACCCCATTTGTCAAAAAGAATATGATATGCATATTCTGAAAAGAACTTGGGGAAAAGCTGAACCACATGCAGTCTCTTCTCTGTGGAGCAAGTTTCCTCTTCTTGTTGTGGAACCAGATACTCAGATTTAGTATACTCAGTGTGTTGGCGTCACACATGAACTTTCAGACACACTGCAAATGTCTATGCAAAGACTCCAATCCATGTTTCTTGGAGTTTGCACTGTCACCTCCAGTAGGATTGACTATGGAAGACCGGAGAGCCACTTGCCTCTTGTCTATGTCTGTGCTGATTTGTTTATTGGGTGATGGGGCAAAAAGTATTTCTTAAATTGTATAGAAGCTGTAATAAGTCTTCTGTGACAATCCGCTGGTAACATCATTATTATGTGTATTTAAGCCTGATTTATGGTCCTGCGTTAAATCATCGACGTACCTACGTCGTAGGGTACGTTGCTATGCAGGAGGCTCGCCGGTGCTGTGGCCGTGCTGCCTGCTCTCTCTGGTTTTACGCCAGGCTCGGCTCCTTTCAAAGACTCCTTGCAAAGCACTCCTCCGGGGTTTTTTTTCCGGACCTAATTGTATTGCGGAGGTTTGCACAACGACCTTTGCTCTCAAACCACAAAAAATGTGATGGCACAACAGTCTCCTTCAGTACATTATTCTATGCTTTCTTTTGATCACTCTGTGCTGCAATAAAATGGTTAATCAGCAGTGCCGTGCACTGTAGAGCCGATGCGCTGCTGGTTCTGCCGGCCTGAATAGAATATAATGTCTACTGTTGTGTACAGCCTTATAGACTGAGCTGAGTAGTGATGCGCGGGTTGACCCGTAACCCGCGGGACCTGCAAATGGACCTGTGTGTCGGGCAGCAGTGATCGTCTGTTAAATTGGTCTGTAAATGATATTTTGACATTATTATTGTAATCTATTAATCAATAATCTATTACTGTCATGGCATCCGAAGGTACTGATGCGCTGAGCAGGTGCGCTCAAGCGTGCCATGCGCACAAGCTCAGTTGGTAGGCAATACTATATTTTCACATTTTTAACAATGCAATTTAAAAGTTTTGATTTTTATTATTATTATTATACAAAAAGACTACTTTTAGCACAAAAAAATGTAAAAAAAATAAAATAATAATAATTTTTAAAAAAAGTAAATAAAAAACAAATATCAAATACCAAATTTTCATAACAAATACCTACCCACAGAAACAAATATTCAAATATCCAAATATTTGGGTACTCTCTCTCTGTCGCCATTGTTCACTGTGACCGGAAAAGCTGGAAGCTAAACAAAGAATCAACTAGAGACGATGATAAGGAAAGCAGCCCCCTACCGCTCTGGCGGTGAATTGCACCGCAACCAAATGGAGTGACGGATAAGTTCAAGGGGTTCACGATGGCATCACGGCAACGACGTAGGTACGCCGCAGGACCATAAATCAGGCTTTAGAAGTAGAATATAAAAACAGCCTAAGCTCTGATTCCTCCAGTGTATCTTCTGTGTGTTGGTACCTTCACAAATGTGACAGAAAGCTCCTCCTGCTATCTGCTCACTACTCTTCCAAACTGCTGTCAAGTCACGTTCTGGGAAAGGAACTTTTAACTAGGCAGGAATAAAATGATGAACGTGATGTTAATCCAAATGAGAAACTGCACATCTTGTAAGATAAACAGACAATGTTTTTTTTTCCTGATGAAAGCTTCGCATTGTGCTCTGTGAGGAAAGTTAATGGTATGGAAAAGCTTCAATTCTGATAATTAAATATTATCTCTCTACTTTAGTGGAACTAACACTGAGCTGTTATTTTGTTGTGGAATTCATCATCAAACTGAGCCGATCCAGAGCTGTCAACTGACGTCGTCTTTTGTCACACTTTGAGAAGTTGAGAGTCTGCGTCAGTGTAATCCAACTGACTACACAGCTAACTCCAGGGGCCTTTTTCACAGCAGACATTTTGACTTGTCACAGCTGGAAAAGCACCTGTGTTACTAATAACATTAATGTTGCCTCCATTATGTTCAAGTGTCCCAGTGAGCCATGACAGTGACACATTACCAAGAGTCAGACCCTGAAACCAAAGCAGCTAAATGGAATTAAGCCATCATTAATTTTATTATTTCCACCTGTGCTTACCCTACTGTGATTCGTCTTCCGTAAAAGAGGTTCAGGTGGTAGTGTGCCGACATCATAGATGAGTCCCAAGGCAGCCCGATCATTTCAGACAATCACAATCAAACACAATGATGACAGAACGATCTGAAAATATGGATGATTGCCCCCGCTTAACTTGTGTCCCCTGTCAGTTGCTACTATCCATAATTGAACACTAGCCCTTATCCATTTTGCCCCCTACTTTTCTGCAAAGCACTTGTGATAAAGCTGAGCTGTATGTTAGGCCAGCTCAGAAACATCTGGTCCATGGGCTTCACATGTGAAAATGGCCATGGCCTGGTTTAAGTACAATCCACATGAATACATGCCTATTTAACTGGGGGTCTGCAGGCACACACAAGCTAAAATGGAAGATGCTGTCTGTATGTAGTCTAACTGTTTACAAACTGTTTAGCTTAGTTTGCCACATATATCAAATATACCAGAGGCAGCCTACCTGCAGACACTAAATCACCTTACTGCGTTCTTCATTTTTTAATAACATTATTTACTTCACTCAGTATTGACAGGAATAATATTCATTTTGACAGGTTAGATTTGTTTCCAGTGATATTGAGTTGATATGTGACTTTGTTGCTGTAAACATGACTGCTGCTGCCATAGCCTGTATAAATCTATGTGTACTTCTTAACACTTGACCTCAAAGCAAAACATCATGAGGTGAGGTGTGTGCATGGGTCTGTGTTGCATTTGTTTAAAATGTATATAATCAAAAGCTTAAAAAAAACAACAACGAGGTCATCATAACACTTATGTCTGGCCTATATGACAAAGCAGTTATATATTGATAACTGTATCCAGTGTTGTCCAAATGAATGATTATTGTGCATAGTGAGTAATACAGAAGATAAAAGAAACTTTTTCAAAAATCACAAACTGAATTGCAATACTGGTCTAAAAAAATTGCAGTTAGATTATTTTCCCACATCTTTCAGCCCTGCAGTATGCAATATGTATACTACTCGTCTGATGATGAAAAATCTTAACAACATGGGTTTATTACAGGGAACCATTATGAAGACTTACAAGATGACATTTTATATACACATCCTCAGGCTAATGTGGATCGTGTATCTGAACCTGTCTAGCATAGAAGTATAATCATTACTGGATTTGCTGTCGGCATGAGCATTTCATTTTATAAACATTACAAACACTATGTAAAGCCAGCGTTTCAGCCACTGTTGTTTGAGGCAATTGATGAAAATGACAATGAGCAAAACACCTGCAAGCACATTTAGCATGCCAAAAGTCCAGCTTCATTGAAACATCAGAACATAATCTCCTCACCAAAACTACCATTATGCAAATGTGATTAAAAATCATAGCACCTGCAGTAATGGAAACATTTTTTTGTAATATCCTCTAGCTTTAAAATATGGACCAGATAACTCCATTACATATTTTTTTCTGTTAGTGACTCATCTAAAATCTAACCACTATTGCTATTACTTGGTGGATACTTCATCTAGTATATTACTCTCATCAACATGCTGATGTTGTGGCAACTGGGCGCTAAGTGTCATGGCCAAGAGCGATCTTTTAATAATTCAGAGTATTTCTCATTCACAATCTGCAGGATTGTGGCAAACTGTTGTGGTGCATCAACCGCAACCTGTCAGCCACAGAGGTGTGATGAGCATTAGATTTGCCTCTGGCAGATGGTTTGTTATGGAAGTAAAGGGTGTGAGGAGAAACACCTGGGACAACTTTCTGACTAACACAGACTGGGAAATATGCAAATCAAACTGCAATCGTTCAGCACAAAATGCAGTCTGGCACTGTGGTCATTATTTATTTTTCATATACACAATATAAAAAAAAGGCTATTTCATATTTTCCAGAAATCTTTCAGCCGATACAAAATGCCCATCAAATTTCATTAGTGCATTTGTTCAGTGTTTACAAGTGGCCTGATTGGTTCATACTGGCATCGTGGCAGGCAGCTGGGCTCTAAACATCGTGACCAGAAATGTCAATGACCTGCCTGCAGCTAATGGTCCATGCTGTAATGAAACTTGGAAGATACTGACTGATTCCCTACACACCTCCCACTGCTCTAATTTCAGACACACCGATTTTGGTTTGTCTCCCTTCATTAGTCCTTGGCCCTGACCAGGCATCATGAATAAGCCTGTTACAAAAAGGTGTGAGACATTTAGTCTGAGAGAGCTTGGTACAGTAATCATGGCTTTGGAGAAAAAGGAGAAATAAAAAAAAAAAAAAGATGAAATAGGTGAACTGCAACAACAAGAGTGCATGGGTACAATATCTGTGTTTGTGTATCTGTTAATCATATAAGTGTAAAGAGGGATGATAAGTGTCAGCAAATGGGTGGGTGCCAATTACTGTACATAAGAATGGACAACATATTTACATTTCGCACAAAAACAAGGTCAGTAAGCGGAGCCACGCGTACACACCCATTCCACCCAATTGCAGGCAGCGCTATTGACCACAAGCACACCAACTGAAACATACAGCTGTCAATCATGACATTACATCCCCTTTTTATAGCATCAAATACATAAAATAAAATAAGTAATATGAGCAAACTTATCAGAGAAATGAACACTTCTATGAGTATAAAGGAGGCAGGTGACTGACAACATAAGAATGACATAACAAAAAAGGGAATTCATGAGCGATGCGGGAAAATGTAAATAGGATATACATTTGAAAAGAATCTAAGTATTAAAAGTTAAAGGAAGGCTGAGTGATGACAGAGAGTCACAACTTCAAAAGTTGTGGATGCACTGAGCCATACTGAGGCTGGCTCTTAATAAAGTACATAAAAGTGATATAAGAAAGTATGCTTGATATATCAGGTTACGCTCTATTTCTTTTTTAGGGCCCACAGAAGAAAATGCTGATATGGGACGAATGCCCAGAATATCCCCTAAAGCATCCAAAATGAAAACCCGAGGTCGATGCCCTGCCAGAAGAAGGTCCAGTGCAGTTAGCTACTTAAAATTAATTGTCAAAGAGAGAGCTAAAATGGTGCTAATGCTAACTCACCATGTGCACTCAGCATATTCTCGGGATCTGTAGTGTACTGAGGACAATAAACTAGCAGATAAGTACTGCAAGGGAATTGTTAAAGCTGGGAGGTTCATTAGAATGCATGCACGAGTTTAACTCAAGTTTGTGTGGGCTGGAACTTTTACATAGAGGAGCACTGCGTAAGCATAACAGAGATTCAACTGCTGACAAAATAGCTATAATGAAAACAGAAACTGGCTATTCTCCTGTTCTGTTTTTGCTTCTCCTCTATAGGATGCTTGTCTTGTAATCAGCCCTTCCTTGCTTTCCCTGACTAACTCTCTGGAGTCTAGCCTGTATACCATATCCCAGACAGGTCCTGCAATGTCCTGCCTCCCCCCTCCTCAACATCTGTTCCCCGTCCTTGCCTTGTGCCAGGGGCAGCTACCCGCCAAGACACCCATACCAACAGCTCTGTCGCTGCCTGCCAAGCATCTGATCAAAGGGGACAGCTGTCGAACGGATCTGCATGCCAGCCAGCGTTGATGCATGAATGAGAAACGGGCAGAGGAAGGGAAAAAATAAACATCCAGCACCATCAGCACCACCACCCAATCCAGAAAAATGGGTTGGATGGTTGATTGGTGGACAGCTGAGGCCATACGGCCAAAGCCTGGAGGAATTGTCGTAGTCTGTTTTTACCCACAGCAAAGAGAATTAGCAGATCACAGATGGTGATGCTCAGAAGAATATAAGGACAAGAGGACAGGGCAATTAAATAGATTAGATATTGTCTATTATCCTGTGAGAGTCTCATATAGACAGGATGAGAGAGCCTGTAGTGAGGTCTTTGCATGTAGAGCAAAGTACTGGCAGGGCCAGGGTAAACCTGTGATTGCCAATAAGGTCACCTACACTAAAATGGAGGCACTAGGGGAAATGGTGGAACAGGGGAAACCCTTGATGATTCAGTGTGTGTTTAAATAAACAGAGAATAGAGGGATTTAAGATATTAATTGCATCAGAAGGTTTGGTTAAGCTCTTTATGAGGGCCCCCAATTTTTGAGCTGAGCCACCCAAGAGGTTACTTGCTTAGTTACTTACTTGTGCATGTAGGTGTTGGTCTGGTCTTCAACACTTTGAAGTAAAATCTGTGTCATCTGAAGTCTGGATTTGAGGGAAACAAGGGCCACTGCTGTCTTGCCACCTGGTTGAGTTTGCTCTAAATAAAATTAATTAACAAAACAGTGTCAGAGACTGGGTTTACATGCTCCTAGCTAACCGAGCTAACATGGTCTAAATTAAATTAATTAATCAAATATTTAGCTGTCAATTAATCAATCTAATGGAACAAATGAGTTGCCACAAGACAATTACAAATGACAAATGGCTTATATGACATCAACATGTCTAAAAATAATTTCACTGTGTACCAGTGGCTTATTTCATTCTTTGCAATAAAACTGAATCTTACCAATAGATGTAAAGATAAACATAGAAGAATGTGTGTAAACAAGAACCTCCTGCCACACCAGAAGCTCTCTGAAGATGTAATTAGCCACAGCTGTGTCATTGTGTCAGCATGCTCATAATGACAGTGCTGACATTCATATTCTGAGGATTATAGCTGTCTGTATAAAATGTCTCAACAGTCACCCAACAGTTGCAGGGACCAGTCTGGACCGGTCTGGACCAAAATGGTAGCTAAACCAAGTGACACTGTCACCCTTAGAGGCACAGATATGGTTAAAAACATGAAAACTAAACTCGAGTAACAGTTACAAAAGAGTAGGGGGGACTCATACACTTAAAATTGGCTGCTGAAAATGTAAAATAAGGCTCTGGCACACATTTGAAGAAAAAATACATGAGGATGTTGACTGTTAATGTTAACATAGTGAACACTGAAGTTATCTTCGAACAAGAGCCACAGATATGGCTAAAACATAAAAATGAAACTGCAGCAACAATTAACAGTTACAAAAGAGTAGGAGGGACTCATATACATAAATTTAACGTAACTTTACCGGTATAGGGCTCCGAGCTACTTTGTATTAACTGGCCTAAAGGCAGCATGTAGAGATTGAACAGAAGGGGACCCAGGATTGACCCTTGGGGCACCCTACAGGTCAAGGCCATGTTGTCTGAGACACAGTTACCAATTTCAACAAAGTACTTCCTGTCTTCTAGATAGGACCTCAACCAATTTAGGGCAGTGCCAGAGATGCCCACCCAGTCCTCTAGTCTCTGTAACAGGATCTCATGATCGACAGTGTCAAAAGCAGCACTCAGATCTAGCAGGACTAAAACTGAGACTTTGCCTGCGTCAGTGTTCAGGCGGATGTGATTTGTCACCTTAATAAGAGCGGTCTCAGTGCTGTGATGGGGTCTAAAACCTGACTGGAAAACAGCAAAGGAGTTGTTCATTAGGAGAAAGTCAGTAAGCTGTTGGTAAACAACTTTCTCAAGGACTTTGCCTAAAAACGGCAGATTTGAAATAGTCCAGAGTAAGTTAATGGTCACAAATTTAGCCGAATATTTCAGTTACTACACATTCATACGCTTATGGTAAGAATTTAAAAACGCGAGCTCTCCGAATGTAAGGGGGGGAAAATTGGGACACACAAGGCGGAAAAACACCGTCTAGCAAGTAATTAAAACTATCTCATCCAACTTGGAGGACTACTTCCATGTACCGTTGAGCAATAACAGCAGCATAAACTGCCTTCACCCAAGGCTCACTGATAGCAGACATTTACCGAATCAAAATATGTTTCATGTCACCTCTTAGGGGAGAAATGTGATGTATTAACTGATTTATTGTTTTTATTTCCCATCCAACCATTGTAAGAGAAGGGAATCTGCCGCTCATAGACAGACTGAGAGCTAATTATTTTAATTCAAATATCATTAATATGTTAAAAACACATGCAGCAGGATACACAAATATATTTATGTGATTTAAACAGCTGTCTCTGCAGATTAAGCTTCACTAGACAATAAAGAAACACTCGTGACATAAACACCACAAGGGGTCTCTGCAGGAGGTTATCACTGAAATGACTTAAACCTTTTGCTGACGCATAAATTGAAAACCACAGGTGACTGTTTAATTTCTGCCATTTCTGTCAGGCTTTATGCACAGCTTGCACTCAATAGCTAGCTAAATTGAATTAAATGAACAATCAAATTAGAGCTGCAATGATCAGTCACTGAATTGATTACTCAATCAAAAGTAAATTAATGACTAACTATTTTGATAATCAGTTCATGGTTTCAGTCATTCTACAAGAAGAAATGTCAAACATTTGATGATTTCTGCTTCTTAAATGTGAGAATTTGTTGCTTTTCTTCGTCATTTATAACAGTAACTGAAGAGTTTTTGGTTTCTATTGGTTGGACAGAAGAAGCAAACCGAAGACATCACTTTGGGAAACTGATATGAGCATTTTTCACTTCCTTTGACATTTTAAATCATTTATCGTGAAAATAATCAGCAGATTAATCAATAATGAAAGCAAACTTTAGTTGCAACCTTAAAACAAATCATAATCTGTTGTCGCTTATTACTGTTAACTGATAACTGAGCAAATATCACACTTGAGGTTGTGCTATTGTACTGAATATCATCATGGCTGTGATTATCTTCAGCATTTGGCTGCTACATCAGAATCACAGCCATTATTGTATTCAGAAGGCTACAACAGCACTCCCTCGAGTGTGATTTTGCTTAATTAAAAGTCTCATTAATTAGCCCCATGCTGGACATAATGGATGTGTATGCATAGGATTCAGAGTTGTACCACTTGACATGAACAATGCATAAATGTAAACTTGGCAGATAAACCTTTTGATGGATAAATAAACCTAAATAAATAGACTGTTTATTAAGAAATGTCCATTCTTGAGGCCTCCTTGTAGTCCTTGCAGTGCTCAGATGAAGGGACATTTATACATTAACTGGGCAACTCCATCTGCTGAGGAATGAATATGATTGAACGCTCCACAGCAATCGAGATTATTTTGTCTACTGCTGTTTCCATGGTCAGAAATAAAGTTTCAGTCTCAACTTTTCAGACAACGTGGGCGACAGGAAGTCGTCAGAGGGGCTAAGATAAATGGACAGTCTTTTACAATTTGTCAGCGTCATCTGCTGATGCAATTTAAGCTCCCAGACAGTTACTAAATAGACATTGGGTTAAGATTATTTTGTCAACTTTTTGATTTAGGTTACAACAGAGCTTACTGCTCCCTCAAGCAAAACATCACATTTTTCGCCTCAGTGAAGTTGCCTCATCGCCTAATCCGTCACCCATTCAACAGTTTTGTTTGTTGGTGTGTAATGAGCATTACAGCCACATGAGGCTGCTATGGCTGATTAAGATTGAGGACATGGCTTGCAGGATGCTGTTGATTAGAGTTCCCCAAGGTTGTATCTTCCATGTCAACAAGCATCTTGCACTTCCTACCAGCTCCGGGGGCTGCACTGCTGTGTAGCAGAGACTGACCTTTGACCTCCATTTGGAGTGCAAGAGAATTTCATTGTTGTCACATAATTATTGCAACATCCACTAAATGAATTGTGTTCTCCTTGATCTGCAGAATATTAATCTTTGCTCAGCCTAGCAAGCAGACTGCACCTCACTGGAGCTTGACAGTCTAATGTGCTAAGTCACAGGGAGCTGCGTCTGAGCAGGATTAATAGACTTTGCAAAGATTGCTGATATCTTACGCAATCTTGTCTGACCAAGTTTCATATGAGCACATTAGACTGTTAAAGTAATTAAACCAAATCCTCCTCCACATATAACCTAATTGTCACATTAATATTAATAACAATACTGATGCACTTCTTTATGTAATAGGCTCCAGTATAAGGAATAAGTCCCACCTCTCCCTTGTGTGCCAGTTTGTTACTTAAGAAACTTCTTTGCCCTTACAAACAAGCTGATTCCTGCAGTGCATTACAGAAATGGGAGTGGTAGACTAATTAAAGCACCTCAGGGAGCCCAGAGGATGTGAGTCAGAATATAGTAGCCCCAGATCCAATTAGGGTGCACTACCACTTGGCTACTGTTGCATTATTGAAGCGTGTTCTGGAACAACTGGACCATAGATGATAGGGAGTGCTATTAAGACAAAACCTGGCATTGAGAAGTACGGCTTTTAAATGGTGTCCAATTTGCACGTCACAACAAAAATAAATATGGCAGCGACCTGGGGATTGAGATGTTAGTGATCTTTTCTTTTGAACTATGATTTATGCAGTTAAAGGAAGGACACAACCCATTTGAATGTGGTGTGATGTAATAACTGCAGCCTTAAGAGAACAGACAACCTCTTGTTTGGATGAAATTAAATCTGACAGGTTGCTAAAACTAGCAGACTTCACAGCATAAAATGACTCGTGTGGTCATATTTGATTTATACCCAGCAATAAGCGACAGCACAGCCAAGTCAGGCCAAGGTAAATGTCTTTAAATGAACATCACACAACCTTTAAAAATAACTAATGAATGCAGCCACGAGAGCGTAATGCTGCTCATGTGAAAATAAATGTTTGAAGGGCAGGAGTAAAAGGAGACGAGGCTAATTACCTTTCATCATTCATTTGGAGTTTTCAGTTACAGCTCAGCGTGCCCGCTGTATGATCAATTCATTTCATATTATAATAATGCTACAATCCTGCTGGATGACACTGAGGAGTTGGCAGTAATGAGGCCTGTATTTCTGAAAAGTAGGTGTGGGTGGTTTTAAATGCAAGGCGAGTGCTGCGTATGAAAACACTTAAAGTAGTGGGGTGAATTTCTGATAAGTGTTTATCCAGTTCTTTGAAGTGATTCATCCATATTACCTTAAATATTTACAGCCTCAATCCACCTTACAGTCCTAACAATTAAACTAAAGAGGTATTTCACTGCCAGAGAGATGGTCTTTTCATATAATTGAGCTGTCTATGCAGTAGGAAGATGCAAATACTTTTTAAATTGGTGCTATATGACCAGAGTAAACAGAGAGAGGGGGGAATGCACTGCACCACACTGGACAATTAAACACACCTGCTGGTGGGTGATGTAATGCAAGCCTGTTCATTATGACACAGGAAACAATATGTCGGCTAGCTGGTAAGTACAGTATGCCCGTCAGTGGATACCTTTTTTTGAGTGCCACAACCTCCGCAAGACGACTAGTTTCACTATCAGTATTTCATCCATCCAGTCTGATACCACTTACAAAGTCTAGAAAAGCCACACGATAAAATCACTTTTAGCAGGAGGCTAAGCTGCAAGTTAGCTGCTCAGCTCACAAGTCTCAATTGCACTTGCTCTGTTGGAAAATGGCAACAGTCCTAAAAGCCAGCAAAAATCTGCTGGATCAGCCAGTGGATCTGAGCTGAGAGACGAGCAGGGAGATCCTAGCGCTGGTAAGATAGAGGTAAGTTTACCACAGTTCATTTGGTATCATCATCTTGGGCCCTGTTCTTTTCTTGTTGTATGCTGCCCCGAGGTGATGTTTTCAGAAAGCACAAGATTTCACTCTATTGTTTTGCTGACGATGTCCAGATTTACCTGCCACTAAGGTATTTAAGCAAGCTACGTCTTCTAGCCAAAACCAAGCCCTATTTCTCAGCTGCAGACTTTGAAAGGGTGATCCATGCCTTCATAACCACCTGATTAGACTATTGTAGACTATTATTGGCCTGGATCAGTCCTCCCTTAACCGTCTACAGCTCGTCCAGAACGCTGCTGCTCACCTTCTCACAGGCAAGAAAAAGCGCGACCACATCACGCCAGTTTTAGCGTCCCTCCACTGGCTCCTGGTCCGTTTATCGTATTGATTTTGAACTTCTTTTAATTGTTTTTAAAGCCCTAAACAGTCTGGCCCCTCTGCACCTCTCTGAGCTCCTTTTGCGCCACACCCCAACCAGAACCTTAAGGTCTTCGGACCAACTACTCTTGGTGGTGCCAAAAACAAGACCCAAGTCTTGAGGTGACAGAGCCTTCGCAGCGGTTGCCCCCAAGCTCTGAAACAGCCTCCCCCTTCACATTCGCAGTCCCTAGAGACTTTCGAATCCTCCCTAAAAACCTTTCTCCTCCACCTGGCATACCATTCAGCCTGAGCACGATGATCTCAAGTTTTGTTTTTAAATTGCTATTTTAATGTCTGCTATTTTAATGCCTGACTTGACTTGACTGGACATTTACACGTACTACCCAAATATTGGCTGAATCCAAATGTCTGGACTTGACTGCACTTGCAGATTTTGCAGGCGTGTACCTGGGAAGTCTGGGATGGACGAAAAAAATAGAATTAATATTCAACCACATCATGAAACAGAAATATGTAGAAGTATAGGCTGTAGAGGGACTGAAAATGCATTCTATCATTGAAGCCTATCAGGCTGTGCAGTGTAAATTGGCCAAGGTCTTCTAATGTAAGTAACACCCAATTTATTGAGCTATAGTCCTGGGATATAAATGGCTATACGTGGGTTTTATATCTTGTTATCTGCAGAGACAGATGAGTTTGTCACTATTCATCAACCTACATGACATATATATGAATATGACAGCAGCAATAGTTGAACATTTCCACGGCAACGAGTAAACAGTCTCGAAGGCTGTCTGTCAACTGCAGTCTGCCCTCACAGATGACAGCGATGACAGTAAATACATCACACTACGTACAACTGAAGTCCACGAGGGCTCAGTCTGCAAGACCAGAGGGTGGACGTTTGGATTCAGCCATTGTTACAATACAAAGCTAGTTGATAATCAGCAAAGTATCCCTTCAACAGACACAAAGTAAAATAACACTCATAATAATGACAGGAGAGCAGATGCATACTTGTTATAAAAATTTTATTTAGAATAAAACGTAGCCATATTACACGTAGTGTGGTCAATCTATTTTACATACCTCAGGAGAAGCGACACAGTTCTGCCATGGTACGGTTCATCATGACTGGAATCATTAAAATCATCACCAACATCATCATCATTAGTCTACAGTCAGAGGAGGTTATAGTAGTGTTGTTCAGTCTCACAAGTTTTACAGGATAGCATATAGCACAACAACACAACGCAGTGAGGGACCAGTGCTAGAAGGCCAGTGGAAAAACCAACAACAGAAAGTAATACTCGTCAAAACGGGCGGCTAGCTTCAGCAGGCCACAGACCCATTGTGGTACAGTAATAGTAACTTTTTTTTACTTGGTATCTCCTCGTTGCAGTGTACACCAATACAGTAAGCTAAAGCTTAGAATGCTAAACCAGGTTGTTCTTGTTCTGTAAATGATCACAATTGTTTTAAAACAACTTTACAAACCACGAAAACAAAACTGTGTCTATGAGTCTGAGGTAGCAAGGCAATCATGGCTTTCCTCTGATTTCTGAACATATATCTTTAAAAAACAACAACTATTCTACATGATGACAGCGGGCCTCTTACAAACCCAATTTCAGAACAACTGTAGATTTAAATCTTTATTCTCCAAAACCTCTCTCTTTATACAGAATCCCACTTTCATTCATCAACTCTATCTATCTCTGTCTTCCACACGTGGAATGACAAACTGTATAGGCACAGAAGGGGTAAAGTTACATTTACAAATCGCAGTTGACACAAAGTCTGCCGGCATATCAATGCTTTAAAGGGGAACTTGACATCAAGCATGCTACGAGATAGATCTTCAAAATAAAACAGATGCTTTAAGAAGTGATGTCTTCAAAACGATCCTTTGGGCCATTAGATGTTATTACTCAGGAACTGTGTGTGCTCCAAAACATGGAAACCTGTGGCTACTTCCATTGACAAATAATTGCAATTGGAGGGTACAAAGCAGTGGAATGACAAATGTAACAGTTTGATTCCCAGTGAGGGCTGAACTTAACAAGAACGAAACACAAATCTCAAACCGCCCTCTGAAAAACAAAAAAAGCATATTTTACTATACAAAGCCCCGTGTCCATATACTCATCTGCATATCTAAACAAATCACTGACAAATGTTGAACCACGTTCAGGTACAATCTACAGTTCATAAAATGTACAGATTGCATAGTACAAGACAAGGTGGTAAAAGTAGTTAAGTTGTCTGGTCCTGTGCGTCTTTGGGATTTAGGGTCGGGGGGGATTGTGTGTTTGGGAATGGTCCTGTCTCCTCCAACACTTGCTGCGCGCACACACACTCACATATGTGGTGACAGTCCTCACATCACCTGCAAAACAAAGGAACAAACATAAAATCATCATGACGACAAAAAAATGGTACCTTTTACAACACAATGGTGCAATAGGTGCGCGCCTGGGTTCAAGTGGGCTCGCTGGAAGTTAGTAGTCTTGTAGCGGAGCAGATAAATCCGCCTCATTTCTCTTCATCAAGACATCACTGTGTGGAAATATCAGAGGTTCGACCAGAGTAATCGGGTTTGAAAGCTGGTAAATGGACTGCAGTCCCTCAAGCCAGTTACAGTCCATTAGGAGCTCAGTGTGGAGGAAAGGAAGGAGGTGGGTGTGGATGATGCAGGGGAGATTTTACAAAACATCGCTGTCTTCTCAGAAATGGAATTAGGCACTCAAACCTATTCACCCATGCCCTTGTGTGGAAACCAACAGAGTGTATGGCACGGTGTTTGCCAAGGACAATGAAAAAAGAACAAGTGAAAGGATGACTCAACTAAATATCAGCAAAAGAAGACTGAAGAGACATAAGCAGTTTGTTTCACTTCATTTCAGTGTACTGGAAACAAAGCATGTACTGCGGGCATTATAGAGTCTTCAAAACTTTCCTTAAATGAAATTCAGGGGTGTAAAACGCTGAAAGCTGAAAGTTAAAGTGATAGTTTGGATCAATTTAACTGGGGTTATATGACGTACTTATCCATAGATGGTTGGCATGCCCCTAGTTTAGAGAAGCAGACAGGAGTATAGGTACAGAAGCTAAGTAATGTACTGCTGTAGAGGGAGCCAGCAGCAAAACATATTTTAGCCACCTTAAAAAAGTCAATATCAGTTTCAGTGTACACTCTGTTTGAAATATTTTCTCCACTTCACCTTGTCACAGACAGCCCTTTCCTACAGGGTAGTCGTCAACAGCTTTAGTTCCCTTTTTATACTCTTGTTACAGACAGCAGACTCCATTGACAAAGACAGTAATTTTAGCTCGTTGCCAAGTAGTTTGTGTTACTGTGTGACTTTAGTGATTCTGAGCTAACGCTTTTAAACGTACAAACAAACCAACTGATTAAGGCAGCAGTTACTGTTTTCAGTGATATTAAATTACTGTTTTTCTCAATGGAGTCGTGCTTTGAAGAGGGCGATATAATGGCTTCATTTACTGGTTGGACATTAATGTCTGATGGAAACATAAAGGGGAGAGAATATTGCAAATGTAGCGTACACTTACACGGATATTTATTTTCTTAGCTGGGACTTTCTTATGTTGCTAAAATACAGTGCATTTCTTAGGTTTCCTGTCAGTACTCCTGCCTGCTTCTCCAAACTGAGAGCATGCCGACTGCCGTCAACTGTAGATAATACACTGACTATGTATAGTAGTGTCATACAACCCCACTTCAAAAGATCCCAACTACCCTTTAAAGCATTATGGGTATCAAGAAAGAAATTAAAGGGAAAGTTTGTGTCTCCTAGAACAGCCACCACAGATGGATTCATGTAACAAATAAGCACTTAAACTGGTGTGTAAAGCATTAGCTGTGTGTGAAGAGAAGAGCCAAGCAGTTTAAAAATACAGTGAGGGACAGAAAAGAATGGTGCGAGCGGAGAAGCACCAGAGGGGGGTAAAAAATTACAGCAGGAAGAGGTCAGTGGCGCCTGCTTTCACAATACTGCTGTCCCAAAATGCACCTTGGCCTCAGACTGGGGGAATGAGAGGAGAAGCTAATGGCACTCTGGAGAGATCCATTAGCTGTCTCTTTCTCACAGGCCTCCAAATGTGCAAGGCTGAGGCAGGTGAAGGCTACATGGAGGGGACTACTTTTGTGGCAGCAGCTGTAATTACCTCTAAAATGTAGCTCTGCTCAAAGTTCTCTCACCTGTACCAATTACTCAAATAGTGACCCGTAAAAGACACACACAGTGGAGCAAAAAGGAGCTTCCACGAGGCTGGAAATACAGAGTGATTTATAAAGGTGTTGTGTATCTTAAGGTGCAGAAGAACCTTGTCTTACCTGTGGTCTTGAAGAGAGGCTCGAGGCTGCTGGAGAGACAAAGAGACAACAGAGTAGTTAAACGCTTGAACTCCCAGGTTCATCTCTGTTTTTATAAGTCTACACTAAATTATCAGACTCTCACATATTCATGCACACACTCAGCAATGTGCCGTTCAGTCCCGGTGCCTGGGAGCTGTGCAGGAACCAAATGCTAATAACGTTGAAGCATCTGCCAGATTAGAATGGATTTTTAACTAAAGCCCTCATAGGAGTTTTGACTCTAAAAATTCGAATGCAATTTAAAGTCAGTGAGCTCTAACTCGCTATTCGAACACATTTATTTATTTTCCTATTTGTTTAATGCTGCCAGAGGTAGATATCCTTTCAAATTCTGCTATAAAGAGTAATGAGTGTCTGAGGTGTTCTCTGTCTATATCAAATATCAAAATTAAATGATAATCAGAAAAACCTTAGGGCTGTATTTAAAAATCTATGTGTTTGAGAAAGCATTTCATCATAATCAAAACCACAAAGTCACGATGCAGCGGCACCTGCATGCACAGCACAGACACACTTTTTGAAAAAGCATACTGAATATACCACTCTTCATTGAAATACAGGACAAGACCTTTTGAATTCATAACTACAGATATGAAAACAGCTGCTCCAGCTGCTATCATTTATACATGACAGCTCACAGTGCACACACACACATATACATTCATACACTCACAAACAAAGCCGAATGATGGTATGAGGTAAAAGGTGGGATGCAGAGCAGCAGTGTGTGAGGTGGTGGAAGAGGACGTAAAAGGCAGAGGGATCAACAGAGGCAGTGAGAGGAAGTCAAGGAAACAATTAATAGGTGGAGGATTAGTCAAGTAGAAATTGTTGATTATGTTGATTGGATCAGGAAAGTGCCACCGTTTCTCCCCTGCCTCAATGTCCTGTTTCTATTTCAGTTATAGTTGCTGCATCATACATGCTTGGAGTGTACACACTAAGATTTTCAAGTCACAGATCTGCACATTTAAAAGATGCAAGTTGTGACAAATATCTGCAGATTCTGATTTAATATCGTTTTAATGATCTGAAAGGTTAGATAACAGCAGTGAAGATTTAAGCTTAGCTGCTTTTTTAAGATGAAACATTCAGTCTATTAAGGAGTTAATTGGCAGGAAATTAATTGGCAGCTGTCCTTGATAACTAATGAATCATTTATGTCATGTTTCAAGCTGAAATGCTGCATAGTCTCTGCTTCCAGATTTTTAAATGTGAGGATTTTCTGCTTCTTTTTCTCATGTATGACTTTGAACTGAGTATCTTTGAGTTTTAGACTGTTAAAAGAATAAATACTCATTTGAGGGTGTCATGTTGAATGTTAGGGCATGTGGTTGTTGTGTTGTTGCCTAATTCACTCATCTCAAATGCTACACATGAACGTTCCCTGCAAGGGATGAAGTATGAACGGTTAAATGGAGTGACATGCACTATTTTTCTGCTGACCAGCGTCCTTGTGGCGAAACACAAATCTGCCTTCGGAGGCTAGGAAGACACGGTGGGAGTGAGGAGGAGGAGGAAACTTACGACTGCATGCAGGGAAGGAGTTGTTAATCTGCTCCATTACATCTGCCAGGTCAGAGCTGCTGTGGTGGGAGTCCAGCAGCTCATCTGAACACACACACACACAAACACGCACACAATTTGAATTTCAGTTACCACAGACACTTTAATACAGTACCAAACCACAGAGAGCAACAAGTTTCCATTTGCAAAGAAACAGCGTGCAAGCAAACATTCAGTGTACCAGCTAAGAGACGCTGTAAAAAGTAGCTCCTGTAATAGTGATTGAATTCCAAGGACAGGGTTCATGTTTCGAGATCAATGGAAGTATGAGTGTTTGTGTCGGAGCGTACAAGTCTTTTTGAGCTTTTTGAGTGTCTCACCTGAGTTTTCAGTAAGTGGCCCTCGATCTTGCACAGTGGGAGAGGACACTCCATTTACCCTTGAGTCCATCTCCGGCTGAGAGAGAGAAAGAGACACACACACACACACACACACACACACACACACACAGAGGGAAGAAAGCACACAAAAAAAGAAAACTCCATTATTATAACACAATTATTCCGCTTGGCATCCGCTTGACAAGTTCAAAATTAGCTGTGCTTCACAGTGCCAGGCAGAGACAAGGGAATACCAGAGGGCGGTACAATGAGGCTGTTGTTTTGTGTACAAAAACATTGCTCATAAACACGTCTCTGCCAATGTCCCAACAGTTTAACATGCTACAGTATCAATCACATTCAAAGACCTCAATAGAGATTTGAATAGGTTGCTTTTTAGTTTTCTAGCTAATTGCAGAGTTATTTTACTGAGCGAAACAGTGGAAATTCCTGCACTGCCAGCATGAACGATTGACAGTCATGTCATCCAGCCACAAGACCAGATATTCCTGTGTCCATATAATATATTATACACACTGTGTCCATATCCAAAGCAGCATTATAAGTTTCCTCACTGAGGGAGAAGGCGGGTATTTGTCTTGCCTTTATAACCACAGGTCTCCTGTCTAACACATTTGGAAATCCATCTCACCCGAGGCTGATATGACTGACATTAATGCAGCTGCCACAGGTGCTGCAGAGTAAGACGGTGAATGCAGATGACCTGCAGTAATCTAGCAATGTTTATATTAACTATGTATTGGACGGCGTCTTGTCTGTGACAGATTGCTTTTTGGTTGGCTTTTTTGGATCACACTGCTATCCAATGTAACTACAGAAAACCTGTCGTGTCCTGGGTATTAATGAAAAGACAAAGGGCAGAGTTGCTGTTTTTACTATCTTTTCTTGAGCAGCACTGTACATCGAGCATTTTGACTGGCTGTGAAACACTACAAGAAACAGTAATGTCACCGCTAAAATAAGACAACAAATTGTCATGCCCTCAGTCGTTTAAAATTTGGATTCCTCATCGTTGGTGCAGATCCACAGATGAAGTGATGATCATATTTTTACATTCTTTATGATTGAAATTAAGATTCAAGTCATGGCTGATAAGAAAAATCTGATAAAAACAATTTGTCAAGCACACAAAAAGAGAACTCAATGACAGTGAAAAGCCAAGTTACTTCGAGAAAAAACCTTAACAAAACAGCATCTCTATCGATCAGATACAGATTAGGATTGTGTAACTGACGCATTGTGGACAGCTGATCAATTGGTGAAAACACGCTTTGTTGCTTCGATGCACACTAGCGAGCACTTGATGTCTGGTGACATTTACGGCAGACTCCCACATTCCCTCCAGCTTTTCAGCTGCAAGAAACCGAATCAATGTTGCCTCCATCCCCTCCCTCGTCACCCCTCTTATTCTTCCTCTCCTCCTTCATCTCCTGGTGCCCCTGGCGCCAGTAAAGGCTAACATGTTGGAAACGTCTCTCGAGCACAGCCACTGTCTTGAGGCTCCTCTTAGAATAGCTAAGGTCAGGGCTTTGGTCAGCCTTCAGGAGTATGAATTTAGTGCGTGCATCAGGCTGGCTGGATTTATTATTCTGCATCTCGGCAGTAATGCCTCGGTTGATGGAGAGACATGTTGACATATCATCAAGACTCCGGGGACTTAAATGTCAGAAGACAGAAGTTCTTATTTAGCGTGGGGGTTGTTCAGTGTATGCAGGTAGTTGTGTAAGCGATTAGTGTGTGCATGTATTGTCTTTCGGAATCAGCATCAGACTCACTCTATGAATACAATAAACACACAGGAGAGGATGGCATGGTGCAGAAAAAAGCTCAGGCTAAGCTAAGTACATGCAGGGAAACAGTATCTTATAGACAGACTTTGACAGTTTACTGTATTCACCTCTACAACAACTGGCACATCATGCAGTACAGTAAGAAAGTACAGTTTTAAAGTGCTCGTACTGATCTTAAACATGTTTAGTTTATGTTATTTTCCACTTTACTTCACTACATGTATTTGACAGTTATAGCTACTTCTGTATTGGCCTTCTGTCTGGAGTTTGCAATGGTCTCCCTGTGTCAGCATGGGTTTTCTGCAGGTACTCCGGCTTCCTCCCACAGTCCAAACACATGAAGGTTAATTGGTGACTCTAAATTGTCCGTAGGTGTGAATGTGAGTGTGCGTGGTTGTCTGTCTGGTGACCTGTCCAGGGTGTACCCCCCGAGTCCTGAATGAATATAATGTATCAGTAATAACCTTAAAATACACAGTAATATATGATAATATAACACTGTCAGGGGCCACTGTGCTGCCTACTTCTACTTTTCAAGATTCAAAACTTTAACTTGAAAAGAAACATTTCTGAATTTTCTCACTACATAACAATGTATCTGAAGTCTACAAACCGAGGGAAATCTCCAATATGGTAAACAATGGTTGCACAAAACCCTTCTTCCTGTCAAATTGTTAATCTTCATCCATTAAAAATCTGCCGAGTCACATCAGCTGCCTTCCTCGGGCCATATTTGTTGTGAGTTATTACTGTGCTGCCACAGCTACCAGAGAGCCAATACCTGCTCCTGTGTTTGCTCACTCTGATTTGTCGGGATTGCTGTTTGTTTGGCTTGAGGGTTGTGCATTTCTCACTTGGCACAAAACAATCCAACCTCAGTGAGCAATTAGGCTGGGCATAAACAAATCTGGAAGTTATTGATAGAGAGGCTGGAGACGGTTGCTGGACTCCTGGATGGAATGGTAATGACATGATTAGGATCTAATCTGAGCGTTGATGAACAGCTTTGTTATTCAAAGACACAACAAACCAAAAATAAAAAGTGAATGTGTCAGCACGTTTGTATTTAAACAAGTGTGGATGCCTGCATGGAGGTTAATAGGTGCACAAGTACATACTTAGGTTGATGATTTATTTGAATGACTTTAAGAATCCTTTAATTTATTGGAGACAATTGGTTTGAGCGTTGCACTTTTTAAATGAGTTTTTGCATTTTATGAGTTGCACTGCCAGCTGGTGTATGTGAGTGAGTCTGTGAGCTGTGATTGCTGCCCTGCTGCTCCCCAACAACAAGCCTAATGAACTAAAAAGAAAAGAACTTCATGAGAAATTAAGGCTTTAGAAATCAGAATTCCTCTGGAAGAAATGATGTGATTTGATTTACTTTGAAGAACAACACTAAAATCATGACTAAATCACCAGAGTAAACTGCCACAAATTGTAATCTTCATTACTGTGTATTGAGAGAAAATCTTAGCTCTCCCATGTTACTGCAACAGCCCACATACTATGCTTTTTAAAGCTGACAAATGCTTCTAACTTGCTTTTATATCAAGTAATTGTGATTAAGATACGTCAGGTTGTAAGTCCTTTTCTATAAGAAGACAACTTACAACATCTATGTTGTTTTCTGTCTGCTAAGCACCAAAACTACAGCCATTCTTTCTGCAAAAGGCCTCTTCACAGCTGCAGTCTGATTCCATTTCAAACAAGTCCACTTTGCAGTTGTCAGGCAAAAGCCCACAACAACAAGAAACAACCCTGATTCCTTTCTTTTCCTGAGGACTATTTTTTGTAAAGCAAGAGTCTGTGAATATCTATCTCTGTCTCCTCTCAGCCATAACCTGTGGCTTCTTGGGATAAAACTGCCGAACAAATCTGCGTGAAGCTTTCTGTCACCTGGTGCAGTAGCTGTCGGAGGCGGTGGAGCTGAGACTCCAGCTGTTTGTTGTGTTCCTCCAGGATGTGCATGCGGGCCTCCAGCCGACCCTTGTGTTGTCGTAGCAGCTTGGCCTCAGCTAGAAGATCGGCCTCATCAGGATGGGCAAAAGGACCCTCTGACTCCCAGGAGCCTCCAGCAGGGGCCCCTCGCTGGCCGTGCTGCTCCTTTAGCTGCTCGTACTCCCTCTGCAGGCTCCTGGTAAAGAAGGAAGAAGGGTAAATGAATCCGTGAAACCCTAAGGTTGAAGAAGTATTCATGCCATGCCAAGAAAAAGTCCTACATTTAAAATTTCACTGAAGCAAAAATGAGATAATATTATCAGCAAAATGTCCTTATGGTGTGTGTTTTTCATTTCTTCTGGACTTTTATTATTAGAGTAATAGGTTGAGGACAGTGCTTGCATAAATGTGATGTTTTGGAAGAATTGTGAGTTAGAGTTAGTGAGAAACTTGGATGATCTCTGCCAAAGATCAGTGAAGCTATTCTGGTGACTGTGAGTGGCCCAAAACTAAAACTACAGTTGGGTAAAAGGAAAACCATAAATAAAGGAGTGGAGTGGTCTCTTCCAGGACGACTATGCCTCCATCCATAGGCCACGAATGTTTTGATGAGTATGAGAACCATGTGAATCATATGCTATGAATTGAACAGTCACCAGATCTAGACCAAGTTTAACACCTGTGGGTGATTTTGGACAGATGTGTTAGACAGCACTTTCCACCGCTATCATCAAAACGCCAAATGTGTTTAGGAATAATGTTTTTCATCTCTCCGGCAGAGTTCCAGAGGCTTGAAGAATCCATGCCAACACCTTATGCTGCATTCACTTGTAGCCTAACTAAGACACATTATGTTTTTTTCTTTCATTTTCTATCCATCTCAAGGTTACTGTCATTCTCCCCTTATATACTCAGTTTAAAAGGTGCATATCTGAGCTGTATATGTATAAATGTTTTTGATGTACTTTACTTGTGGTGAGAAACATAGGTCAGTATGCATGTGTCTACTGTATAGGATATATGTATTATTAGGGCTGGCTGATTTGGAGCAAATCAAATAAACTGAGACCATATTATTATATCTGAAAGATATTTGATTTGATGTAATTGCTTTACTTTTTTATATAAGAATTCAAGGGTCCCTTAAAATAATGTTTTTAATATTTTACTTGCTTGATTAGCAGTGAGACTTGTCGCAATGTGTAACCATTAACTTGACAGTGATGTATTCCAGGGCGTCTTGTATAAATAGATCAGAGGACTCATGTTCCTGAGAGCTGGGCTTTAATTTAATTATTACATATTGTTGTCAAGATTTATAAATATTAGTGCTGTGCTGTTTTTGTAACGCTGCGACTGTTTGCCCTGGAAGACGTCTCTCTTGTGTGATACTTACTACGATTACATAATTACAACAAACTACCAAATGTGGTTATGTATTATTATTCTTATCAGTGAACGACTCTCAAACAGAGCCCTGAAAAAAGACTCCTTCCTGAACCCTCACAGTGGGGGGCCAAACAAAAATACCACAGTCATGTTTACCTCTGCTTTCTGCTTTCTCAGTGAAATCCTATTTGAAGTGGATAGACAAACATAAAGGACCCCCTGCCAAATCTCTCGCTTCATTCCCTCCTCACAACCCCCCTCCCCTCTCTCAGAGCAGAACCATAAGCTGCCGTGCTTTACTTAAGTTGGCATTTATGAGTCTGGCAGTAAAGCTATCTCTCTCTCAACCTCACTCTACCCGAGTGTCTGTGTGCGTGTGTGTGTGTGTGTGTGTGTGTGTGTGTGTGTATGTGTGTGTAATCAGTGTTAAATCACTCCAGTCGAGCCACTGGCTGTGCAAAAGCACCACTACAACAATAGATTGTAGAGCGAGTCTGTCTCTAAGCCATCTCCATTTACTAATCAAACCGGGGAAGGACTTGGCGTGCGGGACACACTGGGGGTACGGGAAGTGTGTGGATGTTTATGTACTGTGCACACCGGAGTGTGACAATGAGCACATGAACTCAAATGACACCAAGAGACTGTGAGCAAACATCAAAGCAACAATGAAAAGGAAAAGATAAACACTGAGTTTGATGTACTGTGGAAAATTCTGCTTCCAAATAACTATTATCATTATTATTTAACTTGAATAAACCACAACTCAGACCTGATTGCCCATTTTACAAAGACTGTCCAACCATAAGTGATATTTTCCTTATATTTCCGGGCTTAACGCCCTCTCTCCACATGGATTCACGTTTGTAATGCCTTACCTCTGCTCCTCCTCCAGTCGAGCTATGATCCGCTCCAGCTCGCCTCTTTCCTCCCTCTCCACGGCCTGCAGGATCTGGGCAGGACTCTGGGGCTGACTGCAGGGGGAGCCCTCTCCACCCAGCGTCTGACAGTACTGCAGGATCAGGGCATGCTCGTCATCCCTGTGGGGAGTGAGTGCAGAGTTATGTGATGAGTGAGGAGCTCAGACATCTTGTCCCCGTTACTCTGCTCAATTCACCTTCTGTTCAGCTGTGCAGGGAGGTCTTTTTTCAGCACATGAATGATGCGGAAACTGAAAAAATGTTTTGCAGTTTAAAAGAATTATGGTAACTTACTTACAGCAAATCATTATGTTTGGAACTTGGAATGGATGCTTAGAAATTAGCATATGACAGTTCTGCTCTACAGAGAGCAGAAACTACAGAAGCACGGAAATTGAGAAAAAACAGTTTAAAGTTTTCAGGCTGGCCAACAAACTGCGGAACAAAAGGGATGTTTGTAATCCTTCATTTTACACCCTTCAGGCGTGTTAAGTTACTACAAAAGACCTACAGTAAAAGAAAAAGCAGATCTGAGGAAGTGGTATCTACAAAAATGTTCTGTCACCATTCTAATCTGTTTAAGAAGAAAAACACCATTGTAATTAAGTAAAGTCCATCACTACAGAGATAAATATCTGTCTGTTTTGTTAGTTGCGTGTCTACTATAAATAACAGTAAACTGAAATTAGTGAAGGCATCTTTAATTGAATGCATTCAACCGTGATTTCAAAAGCTGCTCCTCTGCTAAACATACCTTTCAGCAGGAGTCTAGCCACTGCCTCATTTAGTTATGTGGCAGACAAACTGAATTACCAAGATTGTATTTCATTGAAATGTATATTTTTCAATAACAGATAACAGCTGGGGAAAAATCACTGAGTAAATTTTGTTAGCGGTGCCTATCTCTCCTGCTAGCTTTCAATTGATTAATTGCTCCTGCTTTAGCATTAGCTGTCTAGTTTCCTACAGTAAATGTCTGTGACAAATTCATATGTTGTTATTAGGAAAATTGCACATTCCTAAAGAAGAGTTACAATAATATGGTAAAATAATTGCAAAAAATTCAAATTCTAGTCTAAAAGGGTAAGTTTGGTATTTTTCAACCTGTACCCCTTTTCCTTGTATTTCTGTCTGAGCGACTAATGGGAACAAATGTTTTAAAATTGGTCCAATATTGAGCACGAGGACTGTAGCCGGGCGCGGCAAAACAGGCTGCAATGTAACCACTCAGGGCATGATTGCCACTCAATGTACGTCCAAGAAATGTGCTTGTTTTTGCCTCTGACAAGCTCAGATTGATATTATAATACTTCCACCAAAATAAGTGCATGTATGTGGGTTTTTTAAACACAGAAAAACACCTACCAAAAATAGGCGATTGGCTATTTTTCTATTGCCTATAGACCAGAGCAGTGTACCCGGCTCTGCAGGCGGACAAGTATGCCTTTCTTATTTTTCTGGTGTGTCATGTTCAATGTCACGGAAAGTCCAGGTCAGTAAACAGTACAGCAGCATGGAGGCCACTGAAAATGTTACGATGGTTACTTCTTGTTCATATTTCTTACTAATTGAGCCTCTCTTTCAAACTCCACATAGACTAAATTTGGATTGATGCACAAGTGCGCTGTGTGTGAAGACGGATGGTAATTTGTGGCGGCTCACTATTGTATTTTCTGGTAAAGAAACTGCAAAGTTATTTGACCTGGGAGTGAATGCTTATTGTAATCTTTCCCATTTAATACAAAAGCCAGATATTAGCAAGTGTGAGTGGGTTATTGTGCAGTGTAAAGGGGCTTAAGCGTCTGACGACATTATGAAAGGTTACCTACAGAGACAGACCTTTTTGTTAAATAGTAAGTTCATTTTTGTTTAACCAGAAACAGCCCCGAAATCTTCATAGCCAAACACACTAGGCTCCATTTAATTCAACAGTAATTTGCAGCATGTTTTCACATCTAACTGGGTGAATTAAGGGCTTATTTCAACCAAACCAGAGTTGGCAATTGTTGGAACAGTGGAAAGATGAACAAAGGTGATTTTTGTGAGTTTTATTTTGCTGCTATTTAATTTGAATGAAGTGTGTTTCAGGATGAGAAAATTACTGTTTATTTAAATGGAGTCTGAAGTGTTAGGCACCAGCGATATCGGGGTGGTGTCTGATGAAACAAAAATGGTCATATTCTTTAACAAAAAGGTCTAAGTCTGTAGGGATCCTTTCCATCATGTTGTCAGACACTTGGACTAATAACCTGGCCTGTTTAGGGCAAAAACAACTTTTTGTGGAGTTAAAATTTCAACACACATATGCCCTGAGGGTTTACATTGCAGCCTGTCTTGTTCAATACTGGACCAATTTCAAAAATAGTTTTTCCCATTAGTCATTTAGACACAAAAACACGGGAAAATGGGGTCAAGGTTGTAAAATACCAAACTTACCCTTTAGGTCAGTTTTGACTAAATATGTGGCAGTAAAATTAATGAACTGATGCCACCACAGTGTTTCATTGTCTTCTCTCATGAATAAAGGTCAGATGACATCAAACAGCCTTTAGGTGGTAACAAATGCACTTGTGAGAAAAACCCCCAGCTTACTGTAAACACAAATAGAAACAGCAGCCTCCAACAAAGCTAATCTAAACACAGATTGTGGTATCTGCCATGATATATTAGATCTTTAGCTATTGTAGGTCTGCCACGCTGTAAACTCCACAATCACTGGTGGAACACAGATGTGTCAGTCTCTACTATCTGATAACGGGAATAAGGGAGGGCTGTGAGGAGATGGAGAGAGAAGAGGAGAAGCCTGGCAGACAGATGGAGAGATATGGAGGGAGAGAAGGAGAAATGGCTGTTGGTTCCTGCTGTTGTGTACCTGAATGTGTGTGTGTGTGTGTGTGTGTGTGTGTGTCGATCTCTTTATGTGCTATCTCAGTGATCTGAAAAGGGGTGGCAGGTCTTGCCAAAGCCCAGCTGTCACCTTCATCCTGAAACACAACCTGAGCCTTGAAGACTAAAACCTGACAACCACACAGGCACACAAAAAAAAAGAAAAGAAAAGGTGGCAGACTGTTATTTAAAAGTCCTTTCCATCGCCAGAGTGACTGTAATTTCCACAGCCAGTTTGACAGTTCAAATAAAGTTTGGCTGAGAAAGTTTAGTGGCATGGTGACTCCACGTGCGGCTTTCTATCCACTGCTGACTTTTTGCCATTTTTATTCATGGATTCAGCCCTGTCCAAATATCCAGCAGTGCTCAGGCTGTCATTCTGTGACGTTAACATCCAGCGGTTACGTAACTTTAAAAAGAATATACCTGGAGCCAAACTATTACAGACAAAAGGTCTGCTGCCACTTATAATCCATATATACATACTATAGATTTAAAACAAATTTTGATGCAACTTGATCCCATTTTTGCAGCTTTAGCCATTGTTTCTCTGGGTTATAAGAAATGGTAGACACTATAGTAAGTGCTGAAACCTGGGAACATGATTACATGGTGACAACAAATTCCAATGGTGAACGAACCAACAATTTGGCTAGATTACCAAAACAATTTAATTTGAAAGTTAAAGTGAGGAAATCATTGCATAGAAAACTGTCCGTGCATAACTAGGTTAACTATGATGGGTTGGGTTGAACTGCAAAGTCATAAACTGTGAAGGACATTTATGACAAACAGTTTGGTGATAATTTAATTGTTCACCAAACTCTGAGTGTTTAAATCCTGTCTGGTCACCTGACTGCATATGTTTCTTGCTTTGTTGGACTTTCTCTCAGTGGGCCTCATACACAAACAATACGTAAGCACAAATCTGTGCTACAGCTGTGCACGTATAAACATTTTCCACATAAATCAGGGATTCAGAAATATCTTCTCTCCTAAATTTGTTTGTACTTTATGAACAAATTTAGAATGGCTTTAGACCATGATTACACACAAATGATGAAGGCCTGGCTGTCTTAGAAAATGTAAACAGACGCCTTTTAATTTAACACACAGCATATTAAAACCGCATCCACTAGACAATATATTTACAACCTTTATTTACAAAGCATTCTATTAAATAACTATGAAACTGATGCCTTTTCATCCTCACCAATAATTACCATAATTAAAATATTTAGCTATAAAAACTGTGTCCCAGTCCTAGCTTACAATGGAGTTTATGAGAATACTGTAATATAATGGAATAATTCTTTAAATGATTGATACTGTATTTTCATTTGCTTTGAAAAGGGTGTAAACCATTAGACATATCAACAGGAAGGTAGGTGCAACTTTCTTTGCATCAATAGCAATGACGAACTTAAGCTTTGTAGCAATGACGAACAAGCTATTCTCTATTTGCTGTGTGTTGTGCTGCATTGACCTCTGAGTTGGAAACCGTGCTGTACTTTATGCCACACCTCAAACAGTGACATGCAGGCAGGAACTCTTTGCACCTTTTAAAATAAGCGGTGACTTGCCATAAACTTGGTTCACACACTCTTATCAGGGCCAGACCATAGCTGAGTGCATAATCCCTGGCTGTAATGAGTAAGTTAATCAAATACGCTCTGGAGAGCAAGCTGGCAAACTGAAACGTCTCAGGTTTTACATAAGACACCCTTGAATTTCACCATAGGAGACAATCAATGAGTATTCAGGAAATATTCAGAATGCTATTATCACCGCATGTATAATACGAGAGGTTAGGAATGGGACGCTTTTTCTCTCTCAGAGATGACGGTAATTATACTATTTCATGACCAAGAACTGCGGCGAGTGGATAGCTAATGAAAGGTACACAGAATGAAGCTTTCACCTCTTTTTAGATAAAAGGAATAATATGCCAAGCCAGGAGCCTTCCACGAACATTAAAGTAAGAAAAAGGGGTTTTATCATTAACCAGCCTAAGCTCCCCGTGTGATTTGAAGCACAAGTTTAGAGAGCTCTTTTCTTTAAGAAAGGGATTTGTGTCAAGTTGAACCTTTTCATATATTTTGCCAAAATGACAGGCACAAATGATAAAAGAGACGTAAATTAAACTTTCTAAACAGGGAACTCAAATATTCTCAATTAAAGTAATGTTTATTTCCCTGCTTCTTTTTATCTCATGTAACCAGTAGCTCTTCTTTGCCTTTTCTTTCACAGAGTTTCTTCCAAACATTCTTTATGCCTTTGTCTTTACTTTTCTTTTCTTATACTAATCTAACTTTCTGAAAGCTCTTACAGAGCTTTCATCATATGCATGCACACAAAGCCCTATTCACACAGGACAAGTATTACGAGGAGACCTCATGTGATTTAGAAATTAACCCCCCCATGCCTGTGTTTTGTGCAGTGTATTCACGCGGGGAAAGGAAGACTGTATTTTACTCAAATTTACTGACATTATCCACAGGATATGATGCACACAGTCATTTGTAACTCCACTCTACACAACACAGAGACACTACACAGCACCACTAGTGCAGACGTACACTGTTAACATCCTTTTTTTCTTCTAAATGTGGGCTCAGGAGGTAGAGCGGGTCGTCCACTGACCATAAGATTAGCTGTTCGATCCCTGACCCCTTCAATCTGTGTGCTGATGTATCCTTGGGCAAAATACTGAATCCAATACTGCTCCTTAAGGGTGTGCCACCACTGTGAGTGTGTGTGAACGTTTAAAAATTGAGTAGCAGGTGGCAGCTTGTATAGTAGCCTCAGCTACCAGTGTGTGAATTTGAAATGTAGAATATAAGCGCTTTGAGCAGTGTGAACACTATAAAGACGCTATATAAGGGCAGGTGCATTTGCCATTTTAAACAAACATGACCTATGCTGCCACACATTGCCACATCCGTCTCATCATCTTTAGAGATTTTGCTCCGCTGATGGATTTGAGGTTGCACTTTAGTCAACTGGGTCTCTATGCTGTGTAGTGAGATGAGCCTCCTGCACCCAAAATGCTGTCAAAACCTTCATTTATTGTTTCCAACACAGCTTCAATAATTTTCTAACAAGGACAGAGGCAGAAAACAGGCTCAGATAAATCTAAATAAAACCCAAAATCACTAAGATGCCACTTCATGTGGGACTAATATTATTCCACGACCTCTGCATTTGGCAAAATATGGTAGGTAATTTGGGGTAACATTTTTACTTGACAAATTATTGATATAACAGCTGGGGCCCTTTTGTGTGGAGTTTACATGTTCTCCATGTGTCAGTGTTTCTCTGGCTTCCTCCCACAGTCAAAAGACATGCAGGTTGGGTTAATAGGGGACTCTAAATTTGCTCTAAATTGCCCCTGGGTGTGCATGTGAGTGTGAATAGTTGTCTGTTTCTATATGTCACAGTCTGGCGACCTGTCCAGGTTATACCCTGCCTCTCACCCAGTGTCACCTAGGATAGGCTCCAGCCCCCTCCAGTGACCCTTAACAGGATAAGCGGGTACGATTAATGAACGTATGAATTACAGACATGGCCTGATTTGCACAGGATTAAGATCATAGACAACCTCTGCAACTATTAGAAACCACAAGAGGTTCCCAGGTAACACTAGTCCAGTGCAAATTGGGCTATATGTGTCGTTTATCATCAATTTCACTTTAACGTTGAGACTGAAGCCATGCTGAGTTACTGACAAATGACACAAAGACTGACAGGATATCACATTTCACACTGCCACTGCTGCAACATGGAGCAATAAACCAACACACACACACACACACACACACACACACACAGGTTTCTATTTGAAATATGGGATCGCTGTGACAACAGACACAAGGATGATGAAGACAGGCTTAGTTCCTGTAGAGAAACTTGAAAATTGGTGGCACTGATGTCTGCTGAGGTTAGGGGGGACTGGGGTCTTGCCCAAACTGAGTGACCAATTAGGCAGGTCCCTGGCAACAAGACGCTGCGACAGGACATTATGGCTGGCAGAAGGAGCCCTGAGGACAGCAGGAAGGGGGTTCATTACGTGTGGAAATGGGCACGGCAGGAGGCAGAGCTGGCTCACAACCTCCTGCTCTGGAATACTGGGAGAAGGAAGAGAGAAGACGGGAGGCTTGGGCAGTGTGGTGCTGGTCGAAGAGGAGGGAATACAGAGAAGAAGGAGATGAAAGAAGAAGAGAGCATCAGTGTGGGAGAAGAATTAAGTATGAATAATGGTGATGAATGTCTAGGCTATTAGCTGCAATGCATTGTGAACGTGAGCGTGGTGCTTGGTGAGGGTGCGCAGGGATGTGGCTGAGGGGACGTTTACAGTCTTTACCTGACAACAATGGTCCCTGGGCCTGATGCCTCACTAACATATCACAAAGCAAGCAGCTCCTCTCAAGCTGAATAGCGCTATCAGCTGCCTAGGCTGAGCTCAGAGAGAAATGGAGAGAGATAAAGACAGAGGGAAACAGGTCTACAAGTCTTTCATTCCTCCCCTCTGGTAAGATATTAAAAAGCTTGCTTTCTGTGTGACTTCCACATTTGGGGACTGATCACAATAAAGTCCAGGTATATTGTTTATGATGCAGGGGCTTCAAAAAGAAGGTCTTTCAGTGTTTACCTCTGTGCTTAGTGTTCAATCTGAAGGTTGCCTAAGCCCAAAGGTAAAACATGAGTTGACTACGACTAAAAATGATGAAAGGAGGAGAAGAGAAAGAGGGGAGGACAGGGCATGATGAAAGGGGGCTTAAAAAAGAAAAGAGCTGGTGAAATTAAAGAGGGATGTGAATAAAGGGCAAAATATCAAAAGACAAAAAAGAAAAAGAGACAGCACTGGGGGAAAGACTGGAAAGCCAGAGATAACCAAACAAAAAAGCCAGGCTGGAAAAAGCGAAGCAGGGAGTCTTGCTCCTTGGTGACGTCCCGAGGCGTCGATGACAACACTGTGCTTTGGCTGGAGGTCAGAGAAAATAGGCAACACCGACTTCCTAATTAAGGATTCCCTTTTAGATAAAAGCAATGCAAGACCAAAATGGCACAAACACTGAAACCACTGGCACACACACTTTATCTCCAGAGTTCTTTCTCACACGCACACACACACACACACACACACACACACACACACACACACACACACACACACACACACACACACACTAATTATTGATATCACTGCACAGCTGGCAGCGAGTCCAAATCAGTGTTTGCAGGCTTTGAGCGATCAGAAAATACAAGCCAAAAGCCAAACATGCATGTAATTGGTAAACGCAGTCATCCATGTTGCACTATGCATGTTTTCATAAGCTTAAACACTGCCAAGAAGGCACCTTCTACCATCGTGTCAAGCATGGGGATCATTTCTATGTGTGTGTGTGTGTGTGTGTGTGTGTGTGCGTGTGTCCTCCTCACAAACAACCAGCAGCTATGATGTGATAGACAAAGAGGCTTGAGTGAAATCAGCTGTAGGCGGAAAAAGAATGAAGCTCACAAAAAGAGACAATCGGCCACTCCAAACCAAAGGCATTAAAAAGAAGAGGAAATCTTCTGACAACACAATGTGCAGCTTCCTCTTTGGAGACAAGATATGGCTGAGTGGGCTGTTTTACTTTAGCGGTGTATATATAAAGCACAATACTGCTATTTTTACAAGTTACTTTTTCCTTAAAAGTAGGGCTTGACGGACACGTCAGCGTTATAAAACATGTCTGCAGACGGATTCTGGCCTTTTGAAACAGCCCATATTTCAATCACAACTACAGTGAATGACATTTTATTGCAGCGCAGTAACAATAAAGCGAGCGTTATCACATTTAAACACAGCAGACTTACAAAAAAAACAAAAACATCCCCGCAAAGATGTATATTAAGTGTACAATTAAATTATTCTCAGCGAATGAAGCAGGCTGTAATGATGACTGTCACAGTACTAATTTTCATCACAAAGGTCTTAACATATCTTGGCTTTGTCAAAATCAAGAGCCATTCAAATATGTTAATTATCAGCAGACAAACTGGATGCAGTGAATACTTTTTCACTAATTAGTGGTACTGTGAAGACTAGAGCTGCAGTGATTAGTCGATTAATCAACCAAAAGGAAATTAATCGCAAACTACTTTGATGATCGTCTAATCGTTCTGTCATTTTTCAAGCAAAAATGTCAAACATTTGCTGGTTTCAGCTTCTTAAAGGGGAGCAGCACCTAAATTTAGAATTCCAATATATTATTTCCACTGCCTTGGAAAGTACAATCAATATTTCTGAACATGATCTACTTTCTCTCAAAGCCAGAAACCAGAGAAGTAAATCTCAAACTTGTGACGTCAGGGTAAAAAAGTCTGGAGCTGCTCCATAGACAATAAATGGGAGATTGATTTTGTGGACCCACAGAATATTTATTTATTTTTTACACCCAAATGAGCTTTATTCTGATGTAGTGTTCTCAGTTCTGAAACAGAAAATGTACCCATATACTCAGAACATTTCCCTGTCTGCACTCAGTGTCCCCGAGAACATCTTTTACTATTCAGTGTCTATGGAGCCGCTACATACTTTATACTCTATGACATCAAAAATTTGAGTTCAGACCAAAGATTCATGACGAGACGAGTTGAAACAGGCAACATCTTGTAAGGTGCCATTCAGCAACGTTGTAAAACCCTGCCGGTCCACACCAATGCAACTAGACGAGATGGTGTATCATCTCTATGCAACAACTCTCTGTACTTCTGTTCGATTTCCAGCTTTTTAGCTTATTTTGTGGCTTAATATAATTTGTAGCTTCTTAAAACATACGTGAGGATCATGATAGTGAGATACTGGCTACAGCTGCATTTGTTGTAGTGATAAAACCGTGAAAAACAAACAAAACGAGCATCAGATGGAATGCATTCATAATAAATACGCCTAAATAATATAAATACCCAGCAGCAAATAATCAGTAAATGAGAATGTGTGTGTGTGGAGGGGGCATAAGCACATACAGCGAGCAGCAGCAGCAGCAACCCACCGTCCGACACCGGCACAGCTTGAGGACAAAAACAGAGGGCTCTACGGGGATGATTGGCTGTTGAAACAGGCGATGTGCTTTAATTTCAAAAACCAGCCGCTGGCGATTTGGCCAGCAGAGTTGTAGGTGACACCATCAGGCTTTAGTCAAGCTGAGACTGTCAGTTCACACCGCTCGGCTTTTCTCTGCAATGTTCTAAAATGGTTTCATCTCATTGCAAACTGGGTGAAGCTTCCCTTTAAATGTAAGAACATGCTGCTTCTATTTGACATTTATGATAATAACTGAAGACTCTTTGGGTTTTTAACTGATGGCTGGGCAGAAGAAGCAAACCGAAGATGTCACTTTAGACTCTGGGAGACTGTTATATGAGCATTTTGCATAATTTTTGACATTTTATACAACAAATAAATGAATAATCAGTTAATTGTGAAAATTATCAGCAGATCAGTCGATAATAAAAATAATAGTGAGTATCAGCCTTCATTCATACTGCAATGAATAAAATTATATACTGTGTCTCAAACCCAAATGTCCTCCATTGAGAGCCTGGTTGTGTATAATAATAACCAAATGTGGCTTTGCATTACAAAAAATGTGCATCAGCTCATAAAAGGATATTTTCTTTCCTGAAATGTAAATTATGCAGCACACACACACACACACACACACACACACACACACACACACAGACACAGACACACACACACACACACACACACACACACACACACACACACACACGCACACAGATGCTTTGTTGTGCGACACAGCCATTATTGTTAAAAATATGTGCTGGGAAAATGCACTAGTTCTGGAGTTGTTTGTGATCTGCATTTAAATTAGCTCTTTTTTATCCTGCACTTTATTGTCTTCACAGTTGCATTGTGGCTGTTGTTGTTTTGCAGCATAGCCGGATGCAAATCTTACAGAAATGACACTGATGTGAAAGTGAGTGAAAGCACAAGAACTATGATTATGTTCTAAATGTGCCCTGGTGGGTGTTTTTTCCCTCTGCTGTTAAACCCATTAGCCTTCATCAAACCATCATCTCCCTCACCTCATTAGCGCTCTACACACTTTTGTGTGCCGGCATCGGTGTTGTTCCGGAGCTGGCAAAGATAATGGCTTCTTCTCTTAAATAAGCCCGAATACAAAGCACAATGGAGCAAGGAGGAGTGGGGATAATGTGTTTGTCTCGCATTACGGAAAATAAATCTACCTTCTCCTGCTCACCAACACATTTTGTCTTGCTACTCTCCCGTCCTTCTATTGATCAGCTGAAAAGTGAAGAGAGCTTTTGGGAGTCTTCAATCAAACACCTTCTGTTTCTAAAACTGCTTTTCTACACGGCAAGGTCGGATAAAGGTGAAGTGTGGGAGCAGTGGTCCACATGATGCAGAGACATCAGCAGGGGGATACAACCTACAACAGAATCAAGCTCGCTGCTTCACTTCATCTTCACTCGAGATGCTCAAAGGGTTATAACCGTGCTCCTATGTGCCTTTTCACTGTTGTGCTGCAATACTCCTTTTTTAAAAGTCCCAAATGGCGTTATATGGCGTACTGGGAATCTCTCCACCCTCTGTGTGCACACTTTTTTAACACATTTGTGTAAAAAAGTTGATTTTTGGCTTTGTGCTACTTGAAATTGTTGAGATAAAAAAATCTCCTGCATCCCCCTCCTGTATCTGTTACATTCTCATGCGCAAATTCATTTCACACATTGCTGATTTCCAAATCTGTGATGACGATCTATGATGTGGGAAATCTTGTGATCTGCGGCAGCCTTATCAAAACAGGCTATCAGGACGGAAAGTAATTTCCTCCAAAGACAGGAACACAGTAAAAAGTGTGAGTGTGCTTCTGTTTGAACACATGTGTCAGTGTGTCCATGAGCTCAGAGGGCGTTTGAACCTCAAGAGCTCATTCCCCCGATTAGGATCTCAGTCGAGAAAAGAGCCTAATGCGCCCTTCAACTCAAATGGCCTCCAGAAGACATGCACATGTCTTCACACACACACTCACACATCAGAAACTTCAGCGCCTGTGCTCCTCATCAGTTTCTCCCCCCGTTTTTTGTGATTTTTTTTTTCCTTTTTCAAGTTTGCCATGTCCTCATCTCCTCTGATCAAAGATAAGTGGTCGTTATCAGAGATCCTGAAACCAATCACTCTCACTTCTCATTGTTGGCACTCTAATCCATTACATTTCTACTAAAGTCCTGTCCTTCCCGCTGTATTCAATCACATCCCATCTTCTTTTCCCCTCTCACTCCACTCTTCTTTTGCTCTCTCAAAATCATTCCCAATTCTCACTCGCTCCCTCCTGATCTTGTTTCAGGAACGCAGAAAGCGACCTTATTAAATCTTTGGCTGGTTTCGATACACTGAAAGCAGGGAAGGAAAGTTTTTGGGATACCCGGACAGGTAAACAGTGCACGGGAAGATGTATCAGAAGATGTCTCAGGCTCAGTTCTGGACCTGATTTTGTTGCTGCTCAGGTTTGATGGAAATGTGCGGTCACATTGAATGTCTTGTGGAAACGTATATAACTGTTGGGCGTGAAAAGAGGTGACTTACATGCTTCCTGTGGCTGAGCTGCTGTCTGTGGGCAGAGAGCCGTTGGAGCGCTCCATCTGAGCCAACCTGTGAAAGAAACCCTCATCAGTGACTGAAGCTTTAATTACCAGTTCAAACGGAAGCATTCAAACGCTGCCATCGTCTCATCAAAATGCAGAACAGTGATGTCAACAGATGTAGATCCCAACGCCACACTAGCACACCAATAAAAATAAAAGAATGGAGTCTCCAAGCAGGGTAAATGACGAATGACTCAAGTTGTGACTAAATACCACTTTGTGGTCTTTTATGTGTGTGCACAAACATATTTGTGGAGACATTTGTACAGCAGAGATGTCTGAGTGTGTTGGTGCATGTGTCTGTGTGTAAAACATTTTGATTTCTGGTCATATATTCAGACAAAGCAGCCGTTTTGTGAATTCGTACCAAACCGCCATGATACAGGGGCCACAGTTCAGTGCTTGCAGCCACATGCAGAACACAGGGGCTGGACGCAATACAGAGTCAAAGTTCACAAGCGTGAGCTCCACTCGGAAACTTTTGGCCGTACACTGTTATCAGCATATGTTCATTTAAGCAAACAAGCGGACTGGGGAGTCAGTCACACTGTGGTGAGCGCAAATCAAATGCCAGAGCAGGAAGACCTGCCTGCGGGTTCTCGGTCAGCTGAAACAGCAACAGAGAGAGAGCTATATATAAAACAAGGACAGTGTCAATGGAGACACATCTAACCTAACATGCATTCAACTGCATCACCCAGATGTGCCAATTATGGATGATAAATGTTTGGGTGCTTTGAACGTTCAGGTATAGGTGAGGTGGAACTAATTAAAATTCTCCTCCTAATGCACAAGTTTTGTTTTTTATTATTAATTATATTTTATGTTTTTTCAGTTTTATGGCCTGTTGTGACCTGTTGCTTTTTGGGAAAGTGCTTGTTCAGTGTTCATTAAGTGAAACACAGAAGGGTTTAAAATGTTCCTAATTTTCATAATGAAAATAATTTACTAAAGTTGCCAGTAGGTAAAATGTTACCTCAGACCCCAGCAAGAGGAATGTATCCGTCATTAACACAAAATAAACAAACCTGCTGTAACAAACCTGTACCAAACTGTGGCTTCTTAACTGTGGTATGAACCGAAATGTGACATCTGTGTACCCTTACACCCCTAATTTACTGAGCTCTGCAACAGGGGGCAGCAGGGTCGACCAGCAGATTAAGGACACACACTTAACTTTAGAATGAAATTTACCTATGACAGCATATGCACGGAGGGAGATATTTAAAGTTATTATTCCACTGATCATTGGGGACATTTCCCCATGCAAATCTTTAGGCTACACTATAATCTACAATGTCAGCGTCCTATATTTCAGTTAAAATTGTAATTCACGAGGCTCATGTCTGTGTCACTGCTGATAAAACAATGCAGGCAGAGACGCTGAGCGAAGGTTAATGGTGTGTGACCAGTGAAAGGTTACAGGCCAGACAGAGGCGCACTACATCAGACGAGCCGTCATGATTAAAGCTTTTTGTGGCAGGATGCCGGGTTCCGTTTTGACACAAGTAACCCTTGTCCGCTTTAGGGAAGATAAGCTTTGGACTGATTAGAGATTCATTAAAAGCGGCAAGACGGGATTTGTGATACTTTGGGATCCTTATATTCAGACTTATCTTCGGATCAAACATGACAGGTTTTCAATCTCAGCGCAGCAAAACATTAGTGTTGTGACGTTGGTGATGATTAACTGCAGATCACACACTGTGTCCATGGGCGTGCTGATGTACGCAGCAGGATCATTTGAAGTGGGCAGCTGAAAACAGCTACCAGGCGTGGGTGGCTGAATGTTTTCGGAGTTCACTCACCGAGCAGACTTTGACAGTCATTTGACATTTAATTTTTGGGTTCGCCGCAAAATAAAAAGCAGATACACAATGTTCAAAGGTGTATACTGTGATTGCTGTTTGTTCCTTCCCTGACACTTAACAATAAAAGAAATACAATAGTCTACTGAAACATAATGACACTTCTTGTGCCACAGCAGCAACTTTCCTCTGCACTCAGGGTTTCTAAAATATCTAGAGATGCAGTATTTTCCACTATGGATATATTAAAAAGTTCAGGCTGACAGTAATGATTCTATATTTAAAGTCACACTGAACTTTGTAGAGCATTAATGTGAGCAGATTCATGGCCAGTTGTTCAGCTGCTTTCTGAGGGGGAGACATTTTTGCCTCTCATTTGTCTGCAATTTCATGCTGAGACAGGTTTCCAAATGACACTAAATGAGGGCAAAATGCTTATTTTTCTCCCTCATTTTGTGGTAAACATGTTTTTTCCTGCATTCTGTCTTTGTAATGTCACAGCTCAGTAAAGCCAGTTCATATTTCTGCGATAAGCAACAGGGTTCTTTGATAGATACTGGCAGAACATGCTCTGTTCTGACCTGAAAGTGTCAATTTGAGACCTGTTTCATGGTGTACTGAGAGTAAACACCAAACATCTCCCCTACAAGAAGCACAGGAGCAACTAATGAAGACATCCGACATAATTTGGAATTGTAGGACTGTCTGGAAGCTTTACTGTAGAGTCGAAGATCTATAGCAGCTCAACAATTCTTTAAATGTGTAAAGAAATGTCTCAGCCCCCAAATGACCATTTGTATATCAATTTCTTTTACGTTAAACTTCTGAGGAGAACTTCTTGCCCAAGTCACAGAACAAGAGTGAAACATCTGTTTATATACACAACTTGTGCAGTATAATCCAAGTCTCATTTATCCAGTCGTATACTCAGTACTTCCCACGTAGGAGCTGCTGGTGCACCACTGCCTTGATCAGTTAGCTTGCTTGTGTTATTGTGTGACTTTGGTGAATCTGAACCCTTTGAAACACCAAAGTCACATAATAACACACAAAAAAATGATTCAGGCAGCAGAGGACCAGCAGCTCCTGTATTCAGCAAGATAAAATGACTGTTTTTGTGAATGGAGTCTGGCTTTGAAGAGAGCATAGATAAGTTTAAGTTTCCTTTCAGCTCCCTATCAGACAGGACTGTCTGTTTGGAAAGTATTGAGCGTATGACTGGATAATAGTACACAGAGTGCGTTAAAAGATTTTCTAAAATTTCCTGGTGTTTAACATGGATCCTTATGACTTCAATCAATAAAGATTTGTCTCTGTTCTTAGATTCTTCGTTCATCATGCAGGCATGTGAGAAAAACTAAGTTGTCTTCATGAATTTAACATAAAACAGGGTGAGTAGTTGATATACAAATGATTATTTGGGGAGTTTTCCTATAAAACAATGCACTACATGTGCATCTTATGAGGTTTGGGGTTTTTACTTCATTTAACTTTACTTGGGGCGGCAGTAGCTCAGTCCAGCTGGTTGGGAACTGGAGGGTCGCCTGTTCAAGTCCCTGTCCGGACCAAAATATGGAGCATGGACTGGTAGCCGGAGAGGTGCCAGTTCAACTCCTGGGCACTGCCGAGGTGCCCTTGAGCAAGGCACAGACCCCCCCCCCCCCCCCAGCCGCTCCGAGTGCCCGTCATGGGCAGCCCCACTCTGACATCTCTCCACTTAGTGCATGTAGAGATCCTGTTTGTGCATGTGTGTGTTCGGACTTGTGTGTAATTGACAACAGAGTGAAAAAATTGAATTTGCCCTCGGGGATTAATAAAAAAAAAAATTCATGTAACCAAAATTACACATATTTGCATTTTTCTTGACCTGTGCGATTTTCCATCACTTCAAGGCAGCAACTGGTTTCTATTTGTCTCACTGCTCTCGCCAAGTGAATATATAAAGATCTGGTTAAGCATCAACATCCTGTCTGCATTTACTGTCTCCAACTATAGGAGGATAACTGTTGTATAGCAATGCATTGTAAGTATAGACTGAATGTGAGTGCTCCTTGAGGAAAAAAGTTAGAAGTGAATTTTGTGTGGTCCTTTAAAAGTGGATTTTTCATTCTATAATGAAGCTTTTTAAACGTGCAACATTTAAACACAGTTGGCAAGTCTTTATATGTGTGCACCGTGGCATCAGAGATGATGAGATGATGATGATTGGGGAATGCAATGCATACCTGCTGGCATACTGCTCTATCCTGGAGTGGGTGTCATCATGAGAGAGCTGAGGTGACTGGGACAGCCTGGAAATGAATGGGGTAATGGAGATGAATGAGATTCTGCATGCTCACACAACCTCATTAGCACACAGAAAGTCACAGGCACATGCACACGCTCGCTCTCTCTCTCTTTCTCACACACACACACACACACACACACACACACACACACACACACACACACACACAACCTAATGGCTCTTCACAACATCACCTAGAAAACAAATCTGATGATCCTAGAGAGAGAAATAGGAGAGCAGGATGATCTACGGAGCGGTTGGATGGTTTTTGGCAGCCGCTGCTGGGATGAGCAACTGAATGCTAGTTGGGTGCTTCAGAGAGGCGAAGAAGGTGACGGAAAGGAGACAGAGGGTGAGTTTTTCGGTTGCATGTTCAGCCAGTGAGTCAGGCAGCCATGCAGGCAGGCAACATGCAGTGCAGCCGTGGCTTAGTTGGGGGTGAGGACTAAAAAGGGGTGGGGGGGTGGGGCTGGGGGTGCGCAGGGAGTAAAGGAGGTGTCGTTAAAAGGCATTCCAGTCTGGAAACGAGGTGTTGTTGCTGGTGGCGTAGATACTCACTCATACTGCTCCGGACACATGCTGATGAGGGTGACGGGACTGTAAGAGAATCGGAGGGAGGGAGGGAAGTAGGGGGGAGGTTATAGGTACCACAAAACATTTCAGGGTCAAAAACACAGCAGGTGGAGAAAGTGGAAGGAAATGTCAGTCCAACAGCTGAACAGCAGCCGGACTCAACATGAAGCGAAGACGTGTAAAACAGTCACCAATACATACACCACATGTGGTTATGATTATTCCCCGTGACATTTTCTGAAACCTGCATGAAAATAGACTCGTGACACAGGAAACATGTAGGTTGACAGCATTGAAAGAGTCATAATGGGCAAGTGTACCTGTCAGCACACTGTAGTCAACACAGGTTGTGTGCATGAAAGCTTGCAAGGAAAAAAGGTTGACTGTATCAGTTGGCTTTGCCGCTGTCACACATATTTCATCACACATATTTTCTTTTATAATTCCCTTCAGCGTACAGAATGATACAGCCGAAATTCATTTCTTTTTCTTATTCATTTCCAGCAGGATTTACTGAAATAGCATGCCAGCAACAACATATACAGAACCTATTTTCTAGTTAATCTGTGATTGAGTACATTATGTTATAAAAAGATGCATTTGGTGCATAAGAACCCAGCAAAGGAAGCCGCCATTAATTAGAGATTTTGGAAACAAAATGTGACAAACCAGGATGCTCGGGGCGTGCGTCTTGATTTCATTAAAGTTTCTGGTTTCTCGTCCATGATAATTGCAGCTATTCTTAGCGACGCGGAGCATTAGTTGTTATTTGTAAGCAAATGGGACGCCCTCTTATCTCGGAAACACAAAGAAATGTGTTGTTTTCACGGGGGAGGCTGGCTAGAAATTGGTGAGATAACAGCTGAGGTTGACATTCTTTCGCCTCGCGCTTTTGTTCCCACATTAAAGCAGGGAAATTCAGAGGGAGACGTGCGGTTTGGTGGTTATGCTTCTCACAGCAGGGCAGCCAGTGTAGTCACACTTCTGTGGCTGCGAGGAGAATTTGAAATGTAGCAGGGGATTCAGACGGGAAAGAGAGAAAAAGAGATCGGGGTCGGCAGGGCACACTCAGCTAACTATTCACAGCCGGTGGCGCGGCGGCTTTTTTGATGCGCCCCCACCAACATCTTTGCCAGAAGGAACTCTCAGACTGCTCATTTTGTTTTTCGGTAGGGCGATGTCAGTTTTCATCTTTGCCAAAAATTGATGGCTTCGTGGAGTGTAGGAGGTTTTCATTTCACCCAAATGTGTCTGCCCCGCATACAATGACATAACTTTAACCGTCAGATGGATGCACTTAAAAAGAGGTAGCTTGTAGCGAAGACAGAAAACATGAGTTACTGTAACAGGGAGGGAGGCACAGGAAATGAAAGAAAAGTGTGAGGAAAAAAATGAGCGAAGGAAAGGTGACCAAAGTAAGGAGAGGGAGGGGAGAAATCACGACAGCAGAGACCTTGGGAGTACTTGGGGTCTGACAGATGTGGCTGCTATAAAGCCTGTGTTTTTATGGAAGGCTTGTTGTGCTTGTTGAAGTACAATAACAGGGAGCAGAGCAGAGGCCTGTTCACATTTCACTTGTGCTAAACGTCTGAACAGGCTGAGCTGTGGTCAAAATTCACGACAAACCCAAAACTACCAACAGTATCCATAAAATATCATCAAACAAGCTATTAGGATTATCTCTTTCTTGTGTGTTGATCTAAAAAATGCTTTTGAGTGAGAATTTGGCCATCTGTATTAATCTGACAGCATGTCGAAAATATTAGAAAGCAAGGCTGCTCTTCCAAAATTACAAAAATATACGTATATATATTTTTGCATCTCCACCTTTTAATGTGGCACTGACCTGATTGAGTACATGAGTGACAAGTCAAACTCATTTAGACAGAAAATGCCAAATACACCACTAAAATAAAGATTTTAACATGCTAACAGAATCTTTAAAAAAACCATGTCTTGCCAGAAGGGTGAACGTTGAACCGTGAATGTTGAGCCTTGATTAAACAAATGCTGACAGATTTTGGTTAAGCAATAAACACTCATTCACAAGCTGTGAAAGCCCCGAAGAAGGGTATGTTTTTGGAAGCTGACTGAAATAAAGCCACTACACTGAAGACCTGGAGCACTGTCCTTCTTGCTGACCTCTTAAAGGTCCAGTGTGTAGGATTTAGTGGTATCTAGTGGTGAGGTTGCAGAACTGAAACTTCTCCCAAGTGCCAAGCATGAAAGAGAACTATGGTGGCCGAGAATGTCCCCATCTAGAGCGAGAGTTATATTTGTCCATTCTGGGTTACTGTATGACAATATGGGGGACTCTTTGAGAGTGGAACCACTTCGTATTTAGATATAAACAGGATATTCTAAGGTATTGAAAACACAAGTCTTTTTTTTCAGGAGAATATAAACAATTGTTAAAGCAAATGAATACCATTTCTGTCAATGGATGCCCCTAAATCCTATGCACCTCACCCCCCTTTAAAGAAATGTGGAACCCCTGATGGAGAAAACAATGCTGAAAACAGCTCATGTCTATTGTCATCCTTATATATTTCTAAAAATTTTTGCAGTACCTACTTTGCTGTTGTTTAGAGTATTTGTTGTTGTAGTTGTTGTTGAATGCCATGTTAAGTTTCTAAAACATCTGTTAAGTCCATCATGCTGTGGTATTGACTCTGTCACAGTTAGCACTCCTTTCCTCTGATTCCCCGTCCTCCATTTTCTCAGTCAGGGATAAAAGACCATCTGCTACATGTTGACACCTCTACCTGTCTGTCAGAAAGACAGCTAACGGACTGGAAAGACAAAAAGCTTTTGTTTGCAACTGCAGGTAAGTATAAAGCCAAGTAGTGGTGAGTTAGGCTAATCTAAATTTTGTCAACTGATAAAAAGAGAGTGTAAGATTTAGTGGTAAGTTTAAAGATTTGTAACCTCAGAAATGTGGACTCTCACACAGAAGAGCTTGATTAATTTTGATAAAGGGAAATTAAAGATGGATAAATTACATTCGATAACATGCTTGTGGCAGTTAAGACCTCACAAATTCAAATTTAAGGCCATGTAATAGTTTTGAAGGCCTAATATTAATAAAAATAGAACTGAAAACTTTTTAAGAACCTGTCGACTAATCTAATGAATATTACCTCAATTAATGATGAACTGTTTTGTCTATAAAATCTCAGAAAATTATGAGAAATGTCAGTTAGTGTTTCCCAAAGCCCAAGATGCCATCCTCAAATCTTGTTGTCTCTGCAACCCAAATATCTTCAGTTTACTGTTGTAGAGAAGTTTGAAGCTGGAATCAGATACTCTTTTTTCTTAAGAAGCACTTAAACCGATTTAATCACTTAGCAAATTATCTATTGATTAATTTCATAGTTGACAACTAATAAACTAATCATTGCAGAGCTTTATTCAATTTCAAACTAATTTACTTGGGCTACCTACATATGGTAAACATACATACATAAAAGCTGCACATTTTCCTAATGTAATAAACTCAAAAATATAAAAACTACTTTGCTGACATGTGCCTGTACAAAAACCTGTTTACTTTGATTTCATCTGTCACTGACTTTTACCTGCGAATGCGCATATGGCCACAGGAGACCTTTAATTTACTTTATTTTTTCCCATGACCACAACAAAATTATTTTGTTCTGACTGGATTCTTGAAAACACTTTCAAATCCACGTACAAACCCATTAAGCGCTCTGCAAGGCCTAATGCAGCGGAGACTCATCTCCTCTATCTGGTTATGCAGGGTAAAAAGCAAGAAACAACACCGAGCAGGAAACCATTAGAATGGCTCTTTCACATTATCAAATACAGCTGTGACGAATCAAAAATCCTATCTGCCGTGAAATGAAGCAAAGATATAAGTGGGAGGTGAGAGAGTAGGTGGTGTTTTGCTCTCTCAAGGTGGAGAGAATTAGAGTGGGTGGAATTAAAAAAAAAAGAAATGATGATACAGGAGTGGAAAAGAGAGAGACAGATAGTCAGGGCATTAGGGAGGCCAATTATACAGCAGACCATCTAATTTTCTCTTCGGCTGTTACAGTGCTTTAAAAATTACAACTTCTTAGAAGTTCACTTTGTTAAAAGATGACCAATGGAGCTCCGACTACACATTAAAGAGGTTTTGAGGGGATGTTTATCAGATTCAAACTTCATTCAAACATAAACCCAGCTAGATGGAGGGAGAGACAAAGCGTGGGGAGAAAAAGAAACGTATGTGATGGTGAACAAAACATTGTCGCGTATCAATGCATATTGGAGCTACTTCATGCCAACAGCTAAAAAAAAGTAGATTTTGTTGCTGTTACATTATGTGTGGACAGTTATCCACGCAAGATTAGTGTTAACAATTTCATTGCACACCACAAAATTCCATGACTTTTCCAAAACTTCCAAGGATTTTAATCATTCCATGACTTTTCCAGGCCTGTTAAATGAGATACCATGACTTTTCTAGGTTTTCCATGGATGATGTTAGTCCTATGTTTGTTTCAATTCACCAATTAGATTTGCATTAGACATAAATAAAATATATGTTACATAATATAAGAAATCATATTTTTATTACAATGAACATGGCAGCACATGATATGACACTTACATAATCTGTGTAATTCTTCTTTTTAAGCAGGGACCATGTTCCATTTCCAGAAAAATCCATTTCAATTTAGGTCACATTATTCATTTTCGTGACATGTAGATGGCAAAAGCCACTAAAATGTGATAATATAGGTCTAAAATGAAGGTGAAAAGCTGAACATTACTCATCACTGATCATATTTTTGAGCCACATCTTCGAGACAGTCCCAAAGGCAAAATAATTGCACATCCAGGCTTATTTTTGCACACAGAGGTGTTCAGAGTGCAGTTAAGCCCGTGGCAACAGAGCCCACAGTTCACAGGAGAGACCTGATGCCGTAATAGACGGGAAAATGATGACGATGAAATGACCCTATATTTTTTTAAGTCTCCATTCCCTTCTGCCATATTTTGAAAAGATCCTTGCGCTTCGCCGCAATTCCTCAACCCTTCAGAGGCATTTATCAAGCCAGCATCTCTGCAGGAGTCATTTTTCAGAGAGTAAGGTAGTGAGAATGGAGCGAGGTGGGAGGTGAGGGGGAGGACGGGGCGAGGATGGGAGGGATGAAAGAGGGAGTGCAATCCATCTGAGAGGTGACTGTGTGCAACTGGATGTCGGGGAAAATCTATCGCGAGCGAACAGGTGAGTCACTGCGAATGCACGCACGAACATCTTTGAGAGTTTCTGGTGCTTACAAGATGCAAAACGACATCGTTCAAAAGTACGAGAGCCTGAGCGGGAAATGTCTGACAGGCGGAGGAAAGAAGACAATAGATAGATTGATGGATAAAATGGCGAGAAAACATGAGAACGTGTAAAAAGAGTGACAGTCTGGGAGCACACGGTGCGAGCCGGCTGGTATTTGAAAGGGCCACAACTCAGACACACACTCCGACAGGGAGGACGAGGAGCCCGCCTTGGGCGTCTGCATAATATAGGCCAAGTTAAATGGCTCTCCAGGGGGATTTACGGCTGGCAGGAGCAGGGACATAAATCAGACGTAGTCACTGGGGCAGGTGCTGCAGACACAAGATCTACAGTGCAGCCACGACACCTGGTAATGACTGGACCGACAGGTAAATAAACACATAAACTGAGTGGGAAATTAACACTCCCCCACACACTGTGGCACAAGTGTGTTTGTGTGTGTGTGTGTGTGTGTGTGTGTGTGTGTGTGTGTGTGTGTGTGTGTGTGTGTGTGTGTGTGTGTGTGTGTGTGTGTGTGTCAGGCATGAGACTACATAATCTGTGACCTGAGGATATTTATGGCAGAGATTTGACAGTAAAATACATTTAAAGGGGCACTCAACCAATTTTACACATCAAAGTCAGTCATGGGGGGGTACTACTCATCTTGTGAGGCTCTTGAGAAGCCTTGTCAAGAAAATTTATATTACAAGTGTTATCACTCAAGTTATCTTGGCCTGGAGACTAAAAAGTAGTGGATGAAAGCCTGAGTTGTAAACTGGGAGCATTGAGTTTTAGAGACTTTAGAGCTTCACAGAGCAGCAGGGAAGTTCTAATGAAAGATGCCATCAAGTTGTATTTTGAGAAGTGTAGGATCCAAGGTTTTTGGAGCTTGGGTCAGGATACATCAGACTCTGGGGCAATAAATTTGACCAATCTGATCTGAGTCTGTCTCTTGCAAGTCCCGACTTGCAATTCTAATTCACTGAAATACCACTTTCATACACGGTTGAAGCATTTTGTCACAAGCAGTCCTGCATCTAAAGGCATATTTCACCCCCTAATGAACATTTGTTTACAGTATCAGTTACTCACCACGTTACACTGAATTTGTGAATTAAACTTTGTTTTTGCCTCCATAGTGAACAAAGAATCTATGCACACTCACATTCACACCTATGGTCAATTTAGAGCTCCCAATTAACCTAACCTGCAAGTCTTTGGAATGTGGGAGGAAGCCGGAGTACCCGGAGAAACGAAACATTGACACGGAGAACATGCAAACTCCACGCAGAAGGGCTCCCCCACCCAGGGTTCAAACCAGGAACCCACTTGCTGTGAGGCGACAATGCTCAGCATTGCATCAAACATCTTGTAGACAGATGTTTTGATATGGATTTGCTGAGTTTAAACACAGACCCGTATGATGTCGGTTCATCATTTTTCGATGCTTTGTTCACTGGAGGCATGTGGGAAAAACACAAATTCAACATAACAGATTAAGTACCTGACAAATTAATGGTCATTTGGGGGGTGGAGTGTTACTTGAAGCATCTTGTCACAAGCAGTATCTTTTAAAGACACAATAAAACATACATTTTCCAAGTTATTATTCTGCCTCTGTGGGTTAACTGTTCAGTTATCTCTTGTTATATGCTGAAAATATGTCAGTGGCAGGTCAGGGATGTGTGGGTGGAGGCCAGTAGTCCTCTATAACTCACTAGAGATTTGTATCGCACTGTATTTTTTAAGCATTTGATTTAAATGCCTCTTGTGCCAACAGTAAACCCTGCCACATGTTCCTTTTCACTCGCAAACACATCACATTAATGAAGCTAAAGAGAACGTCCCCTTTACTGTGACTTTAGGACTGCTGAAAGGCATTGTGATGCATGAAAATAAACAAGGTGGATTCTGTTTTTAATGTACTTCAGCAAATCACATTTCAGCTCTGTTCTGTTTCATAAAGACACTCAAGTGTTACTCACGTTTCCATGTTGTCGCCCTCTAGGACTGTCTGGACCGGTAGGTAACCTAGCCGAGGATGTTTGGCAAAGTACTTCTTCGATCGGAACTTGTTCTTCAGCACTTTGGTGAAATCACGCATGTCCTCACCTGATGTCGTCTGCAGTTCGAGACAGAGAGAGACAGACAAAGAGTCAGACAAAGTTTGTGTGTTATTTACTGCAGTGTAAGTGTGTGTGAGAGACAGAGTTTAAGCATTTCCACAGTCTCTTGTGCACACATCAGCAGCATGTGCACTTGTGTGGAAGAGAATGTGTTTTGTTAATTAGATACTTAGCAAAGGTGTTCTCCTGCAGAAGCGGTTTCTGCCTTGCAAGCAAACAACAAATTACCACAACAGTCTGACCAGAGGGGAAGAAAATCCCTCTGCAGAGGATTCAGACAACCACTACTCAACACACACACACACACACACACACACACACACACACACACACACACACACACACACACACTAATATACAACTCCCACCGTTGACAGATATGCGTAAATGAACAGACTCTATTGAGTTCACTTGGCTTATTGACTAATCCACGCAATTTAAGATGGTAGCTTGAGCAAACCAACAGCAATTAAAGAACAATTATACTAAAGCTGTGGGAGAAATTATGCAAGTTTATGTGTGTGTGTGTGTGTGTTTCTGTAAGCTCCTTGTGTGGTTTAACAGACAGGATTTTTTTTCTCTTCAAGATTTTGCCTTTATTAGATAATAACAGTGTGGACACAGACAAGAAACAGTTAGGAAGAGAGAGAAAAGGGGGGGGGGGGGGGGGGGGGGGCTATGCAACAAAAGCTCCACGGCTGGAATCAAATCAGAGATATTGAGGCTACAGGGTGTGCGTCATAACCTCAAGGCCACCAGGACGCTCTCCTGACGCATTGTGACAACGAAATGACACCAGGGACACCAGCCGCAGTCGAACCCAAACAACATCTCCACTTAGGAAAGGTAAAAACATTGAAATTACAGTAATCAATACAGCACAGCACCTAATTTGGCTTCTTCAATATCACTGACAAAACCCATTGGAACGATGAAAATGCCACTCCCATAAAAATGAAAACCTAATAAAAAAAAGCAATATTGTGGCTATAAAGCAAACAGTGCGACAAAGATGAGAGAACGAATCACATTAAATGACCGCGCTGAGGCTCACAAAAGCCACTATCGGTCTTTAACTCTCTGCAAAATCTGTTTTTTGTAGAATCATTATTCAATATGGACTCCGTATTTTCAAAAGCATAAAACTGAAACACAATTTGGTTCGAGTTGGGGGGGAGGGTAAATATAATTATGTAGAATGCTGATATTTTGGGGGGAAACGAATAGAGAAAAAACTTCAAATCAAAGTTGTCGAATAAAGTTGAACTGAAGTCTTCAAAATTACATTTTCATTTGATTTCCCTCTGGCAGGTGTTACAGATTCAGGCCTTGATACATCTAACAGATTTGGATACCTTTATTTTACCGGCCTACAGAATCTTGCAGTTCAATAAAGCTCTGTAACATTTGATATGCAGTGTTCATGAACAGCAAATGTCACGTGATATCACAGCTCTCAAAGCTTTTCAAGGTTTTTCTTTTGTTCTACAGCCACTCCATTATTGATCTCACTGTCGTGTATGCTTCAGGTCATTATTTGAGCAGAACATGAGTTGTTGCACCAGTCTAAGGTGTTTGGCACTGCGAAGCAAGCTGTCCTCAATAATTTGCTTGTATTTGGCTCCATTCATTGTCCCCTTTATCCCTGTTTGTGCTGAAAAGCCTGCGGACAGTGTGCTGCTGTCACAGCCATTCTTCAAAGTAGTGATGGTGATAAGTTGCGACTGCTTCCTGGCAGACGCAGAGCTCAACATTGTGACTGATAAGTTCACATATTTTGTTTAATCAGTGGTTAAAATCTTTTGTCTTTTGCTCTCAGTCTGTCACAGGATTTTATTTCATTTTTTTCTGCAGCTTCCAGGCTGCTGTCACGAGCCTCTCTTTTCTGCCAAACGCACCAGATTTCTGCCACACTGATTTTTGTCCTTCTAGCCAGATCTGCTATCATATCTGTCTCATAAGCGTGGGCCTTACATCCACAATCTCATCATATCAAAGTCTGTGTTGCTTAGCTGCTTAGGTCTTTGTGCGACCGGCTGTAAGAAAATCTAAAACTGTCCTTACTGTGCCCCTAATAGTTACACTGATGCAGTTGTACAGAAATCATTTCAAATGTCTAATCAATTAAACTGGCCACAGAGTGGGTAAAACTGCACAGAAACCGAAAGAAGATTAAATATAACTTGGATTAACCTTAAAGGGACAGTTCACCCTGAAATCAATCATACATTCCTCTCACCTGTAGCGCTATTAATCAGTCTAGATAGTTTTGGTGTGAATTGCAGAATGTTGGAGATATTGGCTGGAGAGATGTCTGCCTTCTCAAGGCTAACTGGTTTAGCACTTCACTAACTTCAATGAGGATAAAATCATTTAACTGTGCGGCTTATTGAGACTTTCAAGGTGTTCTTGGACTTAACGGATGGAATCCCGATAGTGAAGTCATTTTGTGAGGGTTGTAGCCCTTGAAAAAAAAGTGTACACTAATTTATAGATGCCTCTTTCCCAGTGTAAGTTTATGGTAAAAAGTCTTTTTCTGCCCAATAGCATCACGTGACAGACCCGGATGGTGGAATTGAACTTTTGACCACATGTAAAATTGGCTTCAAAGCTCTGTGCTGTTCCTGGGGGCTTTGTTGACATGAAGCTCTAGAACCATCTGAAAGTAGCACAAGGAAAAGATGCCAGCTGGAACTTAAGTTTCAATTTCAGTTTTCTGCAGAGCTATTATAGCGATGGACTGATGAAGAGAGAAGAAAAAAAAAAATCAACATGAAAAACAGCTCATCATATTAAGTTTAGCCATTCAGATTTAGGCCTACTGGTGTTGCTGGGGTTTTTAAAAGTGGAGCGAAGAAAAATTTTACTACTATGTCGCTCAGGACATCATCAAGATGAGGGCAAAAGGAGAACATACCGCAAGATGGTGATGTGTTAGAATTTTAAAAAACAAAAAAGCTGAGCGGTGTCTGATTCTGAGTAACGACTTCATGAACAAAACTTTGGTAAAAAAAAAAAAAAAAGTCAGCATGTGGTTCATTTTAATTTCAAGGACTTGTGAAACACTTTGCCAAAAAAAAAAAGGGGCTATTTTTTGGGTGCCCGGTGGCTTAGTGGGAAGAGCAAGTGTCCCATATACAAAGGCAATGTCCTTGCCGCAGCGGCCACTGCATGTCATCCCCCCTCTCTTCCCCCTTCACACTTAGACTGTCCTATCTAATAAAGCCAAAAACTTATCTTTAAAAAAGGACTATGGTATTTCAGTACTTAACTTTTTTCCACTCAAAATACAACTTCAAGGACCTTGTGTGAACAGGTAAGAGGAAAAAAGAAAAACAAGTGCTTTTGATTTTTTTCCTGTAAACTGTTCCTTTAAGAATGAATGAATTTCCCAGAGGTTTTCATACATACACACAGGCCCGGACTACACACGCATGCACAAAGAGAGAGAGATGTCGGGGGCGAGGGGCCCACCCATTAACAGGCGCCCCAAGCAGCTGGGAGTTTGGTACCTTGCTCAAGGGCACCTCTGCAGAGCCCAGGAGGCAAACTGGCACCTCTCCAGCTACCAGTCCACGCATCAGTGCTACAGCATTTTAGCTGTATCTCGGCATTGTTTTGGCGTTATTTAGTAGTGGCAATAATTTGGAAATACAATTTAATGGGGATGTGTGTAGATCATTGTCAAAAAGCCTTTATAAAACTCACTTTGATTTTAAGATGTGACACAACATGTGGAGGGGAAATGTTGAATCCTCTGAAGTCACTGTTAATTTCTTCCTTTTTGGTGAAGCTGCCGAGCAGTAAATTCCTCAGTGATTAACGTACCCCATAGTTGCCTAATAATCTTTAACCAACATTTTAAGTGTTTGTTGTTGCAGCACAGCTGAAAATAAGATAAAGTTTTTTCAAAGTCGCAGCAGGCAGCTGCTGGGCATCTTAACTCAGGGAAGAATGATCGCTGCTCCCTACAGCTGCTCCCTCAGAGTCAATATCTATCCCATTTGCAAAATTGAAAAAGCAAATTAAAAGACAGAAATGAGAAACGTCCCCACTCGAGTCACTCAAAGTTTGACATTAAGCAATATTGAAACGAGTTGGCCCACAAGTGCGCGATCCTAATTGAGAGAGAGGGCAATGTTCAATTTTGCCAAGCTCCCCCTTTTCAATATTCTTCTCTCTGCGTAGTAATAAAGTGAAATATTGCTTTCTGGCAGAAATTATAAAAAGACCTCAGAGAGCTGCTAGCATTTTACCATTTGTTCCTGAAAATTCAAATTAGGCCAGAGGTCTGTCGGGAGAGTTGACCGTGGAACAAGTTGGAGAAATCAACTGCACGGGAAGTGGGATGTAGAGGCAAGTGGCAGGAGTAATGCCAACATGGATTCATCACAGTGAGAGGATAAAAATATGTTTCAAACTTGCAGTACTGTATCAAACGGCTCAACAACAGCAACACTATGAAGCAAAATGGTTTTCTGAGTGTAGGGTGAAATAACTTGACTTAACCCCACTTGATCCCAGTGTCCCAACCTCAACCTTTAAGACAAAGTTTCCCAGAAACATTGTGTGGCCCCTCAATGTCACATGAAATGCATGCATTATATTTTAATTATCGGCAGCCCATTTCAATACTTTCACTTTGAATACCTTACATTTAATGCACTACCAAGCCACTGTCACTGCATGTGCATTTATCCAGACATTTCCTGATTCAGGTTCTTTTGAAGTGAAGCTGCTGATTGACAATATGTTGTACAATGTTCAATATCTTTCAACATGATCACAATTTTGGGGACAACTTTGAGTGGCTGACACAGTTCTTTGGCCAACAATGTTGCATTGCGACAAAAAATGAGCTGAGTTCTTCAGGAAGACCCTGTGTCTTTTTGCCAGAGCCCTCTGTGCTGGCACCCCGACTGCATCAAGGCAGTGATCCCATCCAAATGAGATGAATGTTATTAGCAGCATATTGATGCTCATGTTTTTGGAAGGAGATGTTCACCGATCACATGTGGGTGAAACATTCAGCTGCCCACATACTCTGAATACAAATAACCATTCAACAGATTCACAAAATACTTGCAAATTGAGACAACAGCTTGTGTTCAGCGTGAGGTAATAGATTTAAATTGGAAATCTGTATAAATGTGCTGCTGTAAGTGTGGATGTGTGTGCCTTCATTAAACGGATGAGCGAAGTGTGTGAGCGCGTGGAAAAGAGATATGAGATGAGCTGCTGAACAACGTGTGCTGCTATGTATGTGTGTGTTACTGTCTCACCGGTGTGCAGTACTCCACCATGGGGTAGTTGAGCTTGTGGCCCTTGGCGGTGCGCCCAGAAAAGAAGCAGCTCTGACACACGTCATAGTTGAAATGCTTCAGACTGCGATACCTAGACAGAGAGAGAGAGAGAGAGAGAGAGCGAGAGAGGGTGAAAGTAAAAAGGGAGGTGAAAAGTGAGATAAGTTGAGTTGGGAAGTGGTGTGTGCAGGTGTCACTTTCATGTCCTCAAGTTGTGTGTGTGTGTGTGTGTGTGTGTGTGTGTGTGTGTGTGTGTGTGTGTGTGTGTGTGTGTGTGTGTGTGTGTGTGTTTGTCTTGCTATACTTGTGCGGACCAACCCCTGACAAACAACCTTTCTTGTGAGGACATTTTCCCTTGTGAGGACATTTTGCCTGGTCCGCACAAGGAAAATGCTTAGATGAGCTCCTTTAGTGCCACTAGGTGGCCTGTATAAGTTTCAGAGAATGTCCTCAAAAAAATAGTAAAGTCAAAAGTGTGTGTGCGTGTGTGTGATCTTGGGCTCCCCTAGTGGACACACTCGTGAACTGCAGGTGAAATTTGATATAGACGGTGCAGGAGCAATCCAATTTTCTGATTGGCTGAGGCTAAGAAATTTTGTGATTGGCTGCTTTAGTCATGTGAGAACATGACTGTGGGGCTGAACAGGAACAAAATGAAGAGCTGAGGCAAAAAGTGCATTTAAACTGGAAAAACAGCAAATAGAGCATTTGTCACATCTAACAATTTAATTATATTATAAATTATAGTGAAATATTATATTAGAATAACATAAACAATGAACAAACAAATAACATCAGTACTATTAGTACAGGTACTACTGCTTCCTCTATTAGCACAAGTAGTATGCATACTACTATAAATAATACTACTTCTACAAACTGAAATACAATGCTCATATGTTTTTGAGGTGCACCTAGACATCCAGGAGTTGAAAAGAAAAGTCTGTCTTCTTATAAAGGCTTTAGCCAGAATCTTAGACACCAGTTGCTTAAAATTATTTTCTAAAACTTTTTTTTTCTCTTCAATTATTTTTTTTTCAACATATAGTTGTTGTTTTTTAAAACATAGTTAATCTAATTAGTTAACTTCCCAGACTTTTAGCCTTGTGTGTATTATATCGAATTAAATGGTAAAATATCTATGTCCAAGTTGAGCAATTTTGTAAGGTAATGGTGAGGATAACTACAAACTTCATCTGGTAAAGCAGCCTGCTAATAGCTTTCCCAAAGAGGCCTCACAATTATCCTGTATAACTAGCAAGTATTACTTTGGATATATCCAAAACATTTTTTTGCATGTAATTTTGTAGGCTTGTATAATTCTTTAGTTCAAAGTGTTCAAAGCAGATAAAGCAGACTGACCTCCATCTAACTTATCTGCTTTCTAATTCATTTCTCATGCTCATTCATATTACCATGCTTTACTAATCTCTCTTGTCATTTCAGACCCTATTTTTCACCTGTCCACCAGTTGTAGTTATTCCCACCCTAACCCATCACCTAATCAGTCTCCTGACTCACTGACCTGCTTCCTAAAAACTCTCCAGCCTTGTGTGCATGGACTTTTGCCTGTTTTGAGACCTCCTTGTGTTACATAACCCATTTTGTGTATCTGACTGTATTACTGGTGCAAATATCCTGTGCAATTATCCATCATGGTCACATCTGCATAGTAACAGGTATATATATTGTGTACACAGGTTTTATAGTTTGATTTTATTTTTATTTATACCTTGTTTTTGTCTTATTTAACACTCAGTCACTTTTTTCTTTGCATTTGACTCTTGACCTGCTGGAACAATTGAATCTCCCTAGTGTGAGAAGTTTATCTTATTTTATTTAATAATTATTGATCAACTAAAGTGTTTTTGTGTTGCCGGGGCTAGCTGGGAAGCTAGCAGAGGCTAACTGGCTGTGCTTTCCTCCATCATGCTCTGCTAGCCGCTCCCAGCTAGCTCCGAATTGTTATTCAGGTTAAAGTGTGAAGAAGCAGCGGGTCTGTGGGGCAGCTGAATGAAGTGGAGCCTGAGGAGGAAGCACTGGTTAGCCCCGGTTTCACAACTGGCAGATTCACTCGCTACAGGGGCAAGGGAATAAAACCTAAACAGCCAATCAGAGTGTTCTCTTCCACCGACTAGCTCCGCCGCTGATTCAACATGCTCAATTGGCTGAAAAGCCACCGATGCCACAGGCCGACAGCGTGGGACACACCACAAAAACTAGGCCGACAGATGCTCACTGATGGCCAGACTTAGTCGACGGCCAACCGTTGGCTTGGTGTGTCAGGGCCTTAAGACGGCAGGCCAACTACCTAGTAATTGTTATGCATGTATCAGTAATTCATTTGTTGACAATAAAACTGAACTGAACTACTCTTGTCAATTTCACATGACTAACCAGCACTAAAAAGCAGCTGATCCGCTGTTCAGTATACCTGATAATGCTGAATAGTAGTGCAATACCTGTGTTAAATACTGAATTGAATCACGCAGGGAATTAGTTATATTATTCCTGGACAAACCAAAATGAGTGCAGTCACATCACATCTGTGTGCAAGGGTGGGTAAAAAACAACACTGAGAAAAGCCTGCACACTGAGTCCAACACACTAATTCTTTTAAAAACCCAGTGTTTAAATCCCAGCTGCTTTTTTAAATAATTCACAAATGCTTTGAGCTAGGATGCTGAAATTAGAGTATGTGTATCAGGAGGTCAAAGGCATCGACCGTGCCGAGTTTCAGACCCATGTGACCTTCAGAAGTGTCAAAGGTCACTGTCTGGGTTGTGAGGCCTGCTTTTTTGAAATAATTCACAAACGCTTTGAGGCAGGGGCCTGTAATATGAGTATGTTTATCGGGAGACTAGGCACATCTGTCGGGAAGGGCTTGGAAGTGAAATCTTGTGGTGTGCATACACAGGTCGTAATGCAGTTAGTGAGACTCCTGACGACAGAAACACACATCATCAGATATGCACACTGAAAAGATCTCTGCGACGGCCACTCTTTCCTTTTGTGCTACTGCCAAGCAGAGCTAGTTAGCTTTGCAGAGGGCCCACAGAGTTGGGACTCAGGAAGGCAAGGCAAGGCAAGGCAAGTTTATTTGTAGAGCACAATTCGTACACAAAGTAATACAAAGTGCTTTACAGAAGAAGAAAATGCATTAAAATCACAATACAAAATAAAAACATAAATAATCATTATAAAATGAACTTTAAAAGAGAAGAGTGCAGATAAGATCCTTTCAGTCATATGCACAGTGAAATAGAGCTGTTTTGAGCCTAGATTTGAACATTGTCAGAGTAGAGGCCTGTCTCACATCTTCACAAAGACTGTTCCAGATTTTAGCTGCATAAAACTGGAACCCTGACTCCCCATGTTTAGTCCTGACTCTGGGCACCAGCAGGAGGCCGGTCCCTGAGGTCCTCAGAGTCCGAGATGGTTCATATGGCACTAACATGTCAGAGATGTACTTTGGTGCTAGGCCGTGGAGAGACTTGTACACAAGCAGAGCTGCTTTAAAGTCTATTCTCTGAGCCATAGGAAGCCAGTGTAGAGACCTGAGCACAGGACTAATGTGCTCGTACTTCCTGGTTCTGGTCAGGACCCGAGCAGCAGCATTCTGGATGTACTGCAGCTGTCTTACGGCCCGTTTGGAGAGGCCAGTGAGCAGGCCGTTACAGTAGTCTAACCTACTAGAGACAAATGCATGGATAAGTCTCTCCAAGTCAGGTTTAGACACTATACCTTTGATTTTGGCAATGTTTTTTAGATGGTAAAAGGCTGCTGATGTTATTGATTTGATGTGGCTGTTAAAGTTCAAGTCTGAAGACTGGCATAGGTCCTATATGGAGCCCACAGGCCACGTTTCATGTGGTTTGGTCCACTTTTGTGGCAATGGCGAGCATTCAAAGGTCGGAAAAGGTGATCCTTTAAAGCCCCGCCCATCGGAAAGTACAGGTCCGATCTGCACCAAATCAACGTCTATCCGCTCGTCTGGGGCCCCCGAACAACATATAAAAAGTTCAGACTTCCACGACTTTTACAAAACTGTTTGCTCCAAAACGTCCTCCTGGTTCAGAGGGTGTAGAGGGCTACAGGTCTTACAGCTCCTGATTGAGAGATTCTGAAATAAGCAAAAACAATTTCTACAGGACTTTGTTTTTTTCCCCCTCTGGATTATTGTTTAGGGGCTCCTGGGGGTCCTCTGCTCCAATTCTGGTGTCCCTGGGGTCAAAGGTCGCCGCGCGGCAGCCAAAAAGACACATTTTACAAAAAGTAGCCCAAAAATGAATTTTCTTCCTCTCATTTGAATTGCAAAACGGTGGGAAACTATAATTTTTTTAACAGCTCATAAACACTTTGAGCTAGGAGGCTGAAATTCAAGTAGAAGTGTCAAAGGTCACCGTGTGGGGTGTGATCTGGCCTGTGAGCCCTGCTTTTTTAATGCCTTTTTTTAAATAATTCACAAACGCTTTGAGCTAGGATGCTGAAATTAGAACACGTGTATCAGGAGGTCAGGGGCATCGACCGTGCCAAGTTTCAGACCTGTGCAACCTTCAGAAGTGTCAAAGGTCACCATCTAGCGTGTGATCTGGCCTGTGAGGCCTGCTTTTTTTAAATAATTCACAAACGCTTTGAGGCAGGGACCTGAGATATGAGTATCTTCATCGGGAGACCTGACACATCACCTGTGCCGAGTTTCAGACACATGTGACCTTCCTTTCATTTTGGCCTCCTGCCAAGCAGCCCAAAATGAACAAGGGTCAAACAAACTCAAACAAGGTCAAAAGACTTTCTCTTGGAATTTCCACCTGATTTTTGACTATGTTGCATGTCAGAGGGCCCTCTACTAGGATTTTTTGGTCCCGTGGTGATACAACCGCCACAGAGCTAGTTAGCTTTGCATAGGGCCCACAGAGTTGGGACTCAGGGAGACTGGTATAGGTCCTATATGGAGCCCACAGGCCAAGTTTTACGCAGTTTGGTCCACTTTTGTGGCAATGGCGAGCATTCAAAGGTCGGAAAAGGCGATCCTTTAAAGCTCCGCCCATCGGAAAGTACTGGTCCGATCTGCACCAAATCAACGTCTATCCGCTCGTCTGGGGCCCCCGAACAACATATAAAAAGTTCAGACTTCCACGACTTTTACAAAACTGTTTGCTCCAAAACGTCCTCCTGGTTCAGAGGGTGTAGAGGGCTACAGGTCTTACAGCTCCTGATTAAGAGATTCTGAAATAAGCAAAAACAATTTCTACAGGACTTTGGGTTTTTATCCCTCTGGATTATTGTTTAGGGGCCCCTGGGGATCCTCTGCTCCAATTCTGGTGTCCCTGGGGTCAAAGGTCGCCGCGCGGCAGCCAAAAAGACACATTTTACAAAAAGTAGCCCAAAAATGAATTTTCTTCCTCTCATTTGAATTGCAAAACGGTGGGAAACTATAATTTTTTGATCAGCTCATAAACACTTTGAGCTAGGAGGCTGAAATTCAAGTAGAAGTGTCAAAGGTCACCGTGTGGGGTGTGATCTGGCCTGTGAGCCCTGCTTTTTTAATGCCTTTTTTTAAATAATTCACAAACGCTTTGAGCTAGGATGCTGAAATTAGAACACGTGTATCAGGAGGTCAGGGGCATCGACCGTGCCAAGTTTCAGACCTGTGCAACCTTCAGAAGTGTCAAAGGTCACCATCTAGCGTGTGATCTGGCCTGTGAGGCCTGCTTTTTTTAAATAATTCACAAACGCTTTGAGGCAGGGACCTGAAATATGAGTATGTTCATCGGGAGACCTGACACATCACCTGTGCCGAGTTTCAGACACATGTGACCTTCCTTTCATTTTGGCCTCCTGCCAAGCAGCCCAAAATGAACAAGGGTCAAATAAACTCAAACAAGGTCAAAAGACTTTCTCTTGGAATTTCCACCTGATTTTTGACTATGTTGCATGTCAGAGGGCCCTCTACTAGGATTTTTTGGTCCCGTGGTGATACAACCGCCACAGAGCTAGTTAGCTTTGCAGAGGGTCCACAGAGTTGGGACTCAGGGAGACTGGTATAGGTCCTATATGGAGCCCACAGGCCACGTTTCATGTGGTTTGGTCCACTTTTGTGGCAATGGCGAGCATTCAAAGGTCAGAAAAGGCGATCCTTTAAAGCCCCGCCCATCGGAAAGTACTGGTCCGATCTGCACCAAATCAATGTCTATCCGCTCGTCTGGGGCCCCCGAACAACATATAAAAAGTTCAGACTTCCACAACTTTTACAAAACTGTTTGCTCCAAAACGTCCTCCTGGTTCAGAGGGTGTAGAGGGCTACAGGTCTTACAGCTCCTGATTGAGAGATTCTGAAACGAGCAAAAACAATTTCTACAGGACTTTGTTTTTTTCCCCTCTGGATTATTGTTTAGGGGCCCCTGGGGATCCTCTGCTCCAATTCTGGTGTCCCTGGGGTCAAAGGTCGCTGCATGGCGGCCAAAAAGACACATTTTATAAAAATGCCCTTTTTTTAATAATTCACAAACGCTTTGAGCTAGGATGCTGAAATTAAAGTATGTGCATCAGGAGGTCAGGGGCATCGATCGTGCCAAGTTTCAGACCTGTGCAACCTTCTGAAGCCTGCTTTTTTGGAATAATTCACAAACGCTTTGAGTCAGTCGGGAAGGGCTCAGAAGTGAAATCTTGTGGCATGCACACACAGGTCGTAATGCAGTTAGTAAGACTCCTAATGACAGAAACACGTCGCCAGATATGCACACTGAAAAGATCTCCGCGACGGCCAGTCATGTAATGTGAGCAAGGCTTAAGTCAAGATCATATCAGCAAGAAAACGTCCAGAATTATTATTTTTTTCACTGGAAACAAAGTGGCAAATATTATCTGGGAGGACATCATTGCACTTGGTTGACTACATTTCTATAATTTTAGATGTAAATATTGCATGTTTATTTCAGACAAAACACGTATTTGACTTGTGAATGAGTCAATGGAATTTCTTGCAACAATGAAAAAATACCGGCAATCATGTTTTGGACAGCTGTGAAGTGACAGAGTGTCCCACCCTCATGGTTCTTATGTTGCCAGATTCCAGAGAGTCTCCCCTCTTCATATATGGCAGAATATGTCTACTTCCAACTTTCTTTGGTGATATACATGTAAAAATGTAAGAATTTAGTGACACAGATTTTTTTTTGTCATTAATATAAAAATTAATATAAAATACAGGCACATAGAAGGACATGGAATGATGACAAATCTGGATAGCCTCGACTGTCCTGAGAAAAACAAGACATAGCATGTGTATGTAGCCTTTATAATGACTGTGATATGAGCTTAAAAGTAAAGTCAGGAAAAATACCCCAAAAAACGCCTAGGACCCAAAGGGTTAACTCTGCTCTGAGGCTGCAGCAGTCTGGGTGCAGGGGGGGGGGGAGGGCCCCTCCTCCTGATGGCCCATCAATTAAGGCTGAGCTGAAGGCAGCAGAGGACCAAACAATATTCTGCACTTCTCAGCTCTGACACTCAGGCCTGTTTACAGCCAGGATCACATTTATCAGTACATGTAGTAATACCACAGTGTTAAAGTACTTGCTTACAAGTAAAAGTCAGGCATTAAAAATACTTAACTGTATACTTATTAAGTTAACAGTTACATTATTAATACTTAAGGTATAAATATAAAAAAATAAACTTAAGTAATGTAGTGTGATTTTATCATTTATCATTAAATCATAATAATTGATGCATTACTTAGTTTATCACTTTAATGTTTCAGCTGGTAAATATGGAGCTAACTTGAATTACTTTGTACTACTAAGTACTTGAGTAAATCTATTTAGTTACTTTCCATTGCTGATGAAATAAAAAGCATAAAATAAAGTGCAGGCTTGTGTTGGGATGTTGCTCAGACTGTATGCATGTATACTGCTGTGCCTCTGTTCAACAGCTCACAGTCAGGTCAGGCCTCAGGGTGGGGGAGGGGAGACACACTCAACCACCTGCACTGCACTTAGTGCTGCATTCAGGGAGTATGGGATACAGTTATACTGGTCTGATTGAACATGTTTTATACTAAAATGGAGGACAGCTCAAATCTCTGATGTTGTAGTAATTATTTCATCACCAAGACTTAAATATAAACTCCATTTGGGTTATTGATTTCCAGTAAGAATATTCAACTTCATGAGTAACATTTTCGAGTTTTTTAAAACTTCCATTCAACACGAACGCTCACAATTCGGACTTTCCTTGTGGACTTGAATGCACCGCTAGAAACATGCTTCGGTACGGGAAGGCACGGAGGCTACAGCGAGTGAAGGAGAAACACAGTGACTGTCAGGAAAGATATGGCATGGATATAACAGCCAACACCCAAGCAGAACAGGAGAAAAATCTACAATTGATTGAGGTAAGACATATTTCATGTTTTATCAAACTACATTAGGCCGAAAAATAGGTGTCTTTGCTCGCCGTCTGGTGTGCCCTCCAGCCTGAGTGAAACAGTTTAGCTAACGTTAGCTTGTACTTAATCAGATGGAGAGAAGGCTAATGTTAATTAGCAAGGGAGCAAAACACAGTGTTTGTCAGTCTCTGTTTCATTACACTGTTAAGGTTTTATGATTGGTGTCATGTTTAATCATCAGATTTAAAGGTGTATTTTACGGTATGTATAATGGTGGATGAAACCTAGCTGTGCTCTTACAGCCGCTGGATACCAGTATCATTTGAAAGCTAGACAGTGACTGATACTGTTGAAACCAAAAGTCCCCAGACTGGGGGGACTTTGGGAGCGACTTTGCAAACACAGTGAAACAATGCACTAATCACAAAGAATATAGTTATGCTGCACATCAAATTAAACAGTAGAACCTGGGCTATAAGGCTGTTTTTTACATGCCACAAACACAGCTCAAACAATAACTAAATAAATAACAAATAATCAAACTCCATGCTGACCCACTTCTCATATTTCGGGCTCTAACTTGACACCACCTTATGCAAAACACAGACAAGCATCAGAGAGTTAGAGGCTAAAGAACATCAACAGAAATAGGTGGAAAAGACGAAACACACAGTTGTATGTGTATACCCTAAACATCAGTAGGGATTTACAGAAACAAAAAATTAAAGATATAGGATTGTACATGACAAAAATCACATGCAAACATGGTGCAATTTTGGAGAGCTCGCCTGAATTTTCTGTACTAAAATCTCTCTAATATTGTTCTGCTTCACTTTATCAGAATCAGCCTTCGCAGAGTTAATGTTCACATATTGTACTATGATGTGATAGAGGTTTAGAGCTGCAGCTGCATCATTCCAAAAGGATACTCATCCTGAAAATGCTTTTTTGGTGGTCATGACAGTTAGCTGTAAAACCGCTTTGCGCTGGCTGTCCCATTGTTTGTCTGTGGAGAGGGCAGCAACGTCTGACAAAGTGGCACTGCTACCCTTGGCGTCGTGCACTGCTCGGATTTTTCTGCCCGAGCGCTGTAAGAGAATTAGAATTAATGTCTACAAAGGCACAGGTACACCTGCACTCTGGTACAGTAATGCAATTTAGTACTGTTGTGCCATAAATGTGACTTTTATGATGCCTACAATGTTCAGTTTTGTTGATAGTGTCACTGAAGAACACCTGCTCCTAAAGGTTCAGTTTATGGCAGAGTTGTTGTATTGAGTTGCAATAGACTGTACAGGTGTACCTGATAAAGTGGACATTGAGCGAATCTATCCTATAGTTGTTTATGATTGTTTGTTGGTCTGTAACATTGCTCTTTGTTAATTTTCTTTTATATTTTACTTTATAGATGACAAACAGTAAAAAGAAGGATCAAGAGGAACTGGTATGTATTCCATTTGGCTTGTTAACCATTAGACTTGCACCGATTTATTGGCAGTGCTCGGAATTGGGCTGGTTTTCAAGTGATCGGCCATGACCTGCGACTGGCCGGTCAGTCTAACGCATGACTGACATTGTGTAATATCAGCAGCGTATACACACGCACAAGTGCAGCTCACGGCTTGAGTGATGTGAGGAAGGAGACCTCAGGGACACAATGATCTGGGTAGAACAACTATAGAGTAAATCATTATAGCCAGAGAATCAGGGTTGAGAGGATACTTGAATTTTCAATGCAGGAGGTTCACAAGTGTAGCGTGTGTGTGGTTCTAAAATAAATAAAAGGTTACATAGCTTTATTTCTTCTTAATTCTTACAAATATGCACATACTGTAAACATGGGTGGCTTCTCACCTTAATCATTCATGCACACACATCAAAAGAGAAGGAGAAAGTTGTTAATTGTCCGTGTTAAACTTAATGCAGCAGAGTTCTCTCTGTTGCACGGTGCCGCTTCAAACTGACGAGGCGCATGTCCGTATGCCGAAGATGCACATGCACATCTACGCTTACTGATGGGAGCGTTCTCACGGGAGCGGCAGTCTGTTCAAATGTGCACCAAATATAAATGTTCCATGGCAGCCTGTTCAAATGTGAACCTTTTTTCTCGTTGTTAAAATAAGAATGTCCATAACACTGCATTTTGTAGATGTAAAGCCCTGTGTGAATTTTCTTGGGGGTTTTCCCTGTTACAGTGTTCTAATAAAGGAAAGCTAGATAATACTGCAATATCTTATGTGCTGTTAAGTGGCTTGAAAAAAAAGAAAGAAATCGGAATCAGCCAAAATCGGAATCAGCCGTCCAAAGACTCTGAAAATTGTAATCGGCCCAAAAAATTGTAATTGGTGCAAGTCTATTTACCATTTTGATGTGGGATAGAGCAGAATAGTCTACTTGCAAATTGGTATTGGATAACAGTATTCTCTGTAGTTATTGCATACATCATATCTGTGTCGAATTTATTTGCTAAATTTGCTGTGAGTCAGTTTGGCCAGGGCACAACATGAGCACTTGTCCTTTGCCGGTGAACTTGCCTCCTAACTTTCACATGCTCAGGATCTTTTCAGCCTACATTTGAAAATGTATGTATCTCTTATGTTAGGTCACCCTGTAGCATATACAGGCCAGCAATGGCAGAGAGAGGCAGTGAAGAGCAACAATGTATAAATCCACTGAAATCCACTTTTTAATTCCAAAAGTTTAACTAATTAATTCTGAGCGGAGTGTGATTCATTGTTTATTCCTCCAGTGAAGCTCCAGCTCTGCCACCACCACTCCTCTAAAGCTCCCCAGCACACAGCAGCTATCTGTCTGCAAACAGCAGCTCTGTCCGCACTGCTCAGACACTCACATCTCCCATATATTTGAAAATTTCGCCCAGCCCTAGTTGTAACTTCTTGTTGCATGCTGTTATAGCGAGCCAAGGAACATGTAAGCATCAATTTTGGTTGTGGCCCATTCTCCCTAATAGAGAAATTGGTTATTGGTTATTCACATGATCTTTGATCTCTATGAAGTCAGAAAGATCAGTGACATGTTTGATTTGAGTAAAAGTTACATTGGGTAAATCTTTGTTGTTTATCAGTTTTCACCTCCTTCGTTTATTGGTTGTGAGGCTGTTGTGAGCACAATGTTTTTCACAGATGTCACTGATTAGTAGTGTTATAGTTCTATAATGACATTTTTTCGTAACCTGTTGTGCATGTTATAATAATCCATCATAAATCATTACTGCAACTATTGACATCAAATACTTTTTTTTTTTCTCAAACAAACCTGTTTATTCTAAAAAAGATATATTTGAACTAATAGACTTTGAGCAAGTGCAGTATTTCTTAAATGGATAATAGATGTTAAATAATGATGTGCTACTTTTGCAGCTTATTCCTTGAATTTCATCCAAATTTGGTCAACAAGCCAACTTGTAACTTTGAGTGACTGCTTCTAGGTTTAGTTCCATATTCAAGATTTGAAACATTTACATTTTTATCTGTTTATTTCTTTCAGTTGGACTGTGTCGAAGCTGATTCTCTGTCGGAATCCAGCTATGATCTGGAAAGTGATTATGTGCCATCATCTTCAGATTCCTCGGACAATGAAAATCATGACGGTAAAACAAAACTAAAATTCAAGAAAAAATGTGATAAACTCAGAGAAGTTCACGCAACTTCACCTACCAAAACCTTAACTGACGCAAATGAAAAACTCAGCAACACAGATGACATTGACAGAGACAGAGATGACCATGACACAGATTACAGTGCTGATGGTCAGAATGAGGAGGGGTCACAAATGTCAGTGAAATGCTGCGTCAAGGGACAAAAACGGAAGTGGGACAAAAGACATTACTGTGTTTACTGCAAAAAACCACAGAGTAAAATGGCCCGGCATCTAATACGGAAACACAGTGATGAAAAAGAAGTGGCACTAGCAAGAAACCTTCCACCATCCTCAAAGAAGCGTCACCAGATGTTAGAGGGACTTCGCAGGAAGGGCAATTACTATCATAACATTGAGGTCTTGCAGAAAGGACAAGGTGAGATAGTAACCTACAGACAGCCATCAGAACATGCAGATCCAGAAGATTATTTACCGTGCAACATTTGTTTTGGATTCTTCTTAAAAGATAAACTATGGAAACATGAGAAACAGTGTCGTAAAATGATGGGTGAGCCAGAAGTTCAGTCCAAGAAAAGGCGAAGAGTTCAAACTACTGCTTCATCTCTTGTTCCACACAGAGGACAATCTACACAAAGGTGCTCAGACATTGTTAACAGAATGATCATTGACAAGGTGTCTCTTGAAGTCAGAAATGACCCACTCATATGTGAATTTGGTGATAGACTGCTGGAGAAACACGGGAGTGATCAGTCAAAACATGGTCATATCAGTCAGAAGATGAGGGAGTTGGGTAGATTTGTACTTGCTGCAAAGTCCATTGACCACAAAGTGAAGATGCTACAAGATGTCTTGGTGCCACCTAAGTTTCACTTAGCTGTAGAGGCAGCAAAAAAAGCATCAGGTTTCACCAAATCTAAGTACAGGTACGACACACCTTCTCTTGCTTTAAAATTAGGGCACTCACTAAAGGCAACATGTGACATTGTGATTGGGCAACATATAAAGGCTGAAGATGAAGTGGCTGCAGCCAGAGTGAGGAGCTTCTTGGGCTTGATATCTGCAGAGTGGGATCTGTTTGTGTCACGCCGTGCACGAACAAACTTAGAGGAGGACAGGTGGAACAAAAAAGAAATGATCCCACTCACAGAAGATGTGATGAAGCTTAACAAAGTTTTGAAGACCACAGAGGAGGAGGCAAAAGAGATACTCTTGACAGGACCTAACCCCAAAGCATACAAGACTCTTAGTGAGTGCCTTCTTTCACAAATCATACTTTTTAACCGAAGACGGCAAGGTGAGGCAGCAAAAATGCCTCTGTTGACCTACAAGAACAGAGCCACAGAGGAACCAAATGAGGATATCATGCAGGGCCTCTCAAAACTGGAGAAAGGTTTGAGCCATGAGTTCACCAGGTTGGTGATCAGAGGGAAGAGGGATCGGAAAGTGCCTGTGCTTTTAACCACGGAGATGACCAAATCCCTTGATTTCCTCATTGAGCAAAGGAGTGAAGACAATGACATTTTGGACAGTAATGAGTATGTCTTTGCAAGACAGAATTCAGGATCCCATCTCCGAGGTTCAGACTGTTTGAGGAAGTATGCGGCTGCAAGTGGGGCAAGGAAGCCTGAAACACTCACATCAACCTACCTGAGGAAACATGTGGCTACAATGAGTCAGATCATGAACCTTAAGGAAAATGAGTTGGACCAACTCGCTAAATTCATGGGACATGATATTCGTGTTCATCGTGAATATTACCGGCTAACGGAGAACACACTTCAACTTGCAAAGATTAGCAAGCTGCTTATGGCAATTGAACTCGGAACTGAGGCCTACAGAGGCAAATCACTCGATGAGATTGATTTAGGCCTAGAAAGTGAGTATAAAAGTATGAGATTACAATTATACCAAAGTCACATTTGCAATTTGAGTATTGAAAATGATGCTTGTCTGTTAACCCTTTTTAACAGAATGTTGTGTGTGTTTGTGTTCTATCAAAACAGTTCCCCCATCTTCAGAAGTGGGAGCTGTACAGGAGCCACAAGTCAGTGGAAATGATCTGGAGATCTTCAATGAGAGGTCTTTCGAAGAGTCAGATGGTATGAAGTTAGTTGGTCTGCAACTGACATTCTTTCATTATTGATTAATCTGTCAATTGTTTATTGGATTAATCAATTATGTTCTTTCTAAATGTCACAAAATAATGGAATAACTCATTTGGTATGAGTGTGTCTGTCAGTATGATGAACAGGAGTTAATGCTGAGGTGATAATCTTTTTTTCTTCCAGAAGAAGTTAATATTCTGACTCAAAAGTCTGTGACTCGAAGACCATCGGATGAGAAGAAAAGGACTGAGAAAACAGGTAAACTCTTCTCTTGTTAGCTTTGTCTGCTGTGCTGTAGTGTCCAATCATGTTAAACCAGTGGTTCTCAAACTTTTTCACTTCAAGGACCCCCCAAAGTGACACAGATTAGACTGTGGACCCCCATTTGATCAATTTTTGTTTTTAGATGTTTTTAGGGCCACAACTAATCATTATTTTCATTGTCAATTAATCTTTTGATTATTTTCTCAATTAACAGATTATTTGTTTGGTCTACAAAATGGTGAAAAATGTCCATCAGTGTTTCTCAAAGCCCAAGATGACGTCCTCAAATGTCTTGTTTTGTCCACAACTCAAAGATATTCAGTTTCTGTCATAAAGGAGCAAAGAAACCAGAAAATATTCACATTTAAGAAGCTGAAATCATAGAATTCGTGTTACAGATGGTATCAAAAAAGATTCCCCATTTTGCTGGGGACCCCATGGAACACCCTCAAGGACCACTGGGGGTCCCTGGACCCCACTTTGAGAACCACTGACTTAAACTATGTAGTTTCAAACTGCACTGATGTTGTTCTCTCTCTCTCTTCTCTGTTTTTCCTCTTGATGGATCCTCCAAAGGAAAGAGACGAAAGAGGTTTTCTGAGCCTGTTGAAGATTCAGATGGTATGAGCATACAGTAACTTCAGATTCATTGCAGAAACAATGTGATATGGTGTGTTAGTGTGTCTGTGAGTATGATGAACTGGAGTTAATGCTGAGGTGATGATCTTCTTTTCTTGCAGAAGAAGTAGATGTTCGGACTCAAAACACTGTGACTGGAAGACCATCGGATGAGATGAAGAAGGGTGAGAAAAAAGGTAAACTCTTCTTCTGTCAGCTTATTTTGTTTCCTCCTGCTGCACTGTAGTGTCAAATCATGTTCTATATCTTAACCTCTTTAACTCCGGTCGGACACTGGCGTCTGCGCTCCCTCCTTCCTCTGTTAAATGGGATCTCACAGGCGCACTATGTCATCAAACCATGCAATGCTTGATATCAGTGGAAACAGGAAGCTCTCAGCTTCCCGAAGAAAGAGGATCACAACTTTCACGTTTCATATGGCTTTATTTGGTGATATTTTATGGTGTTTCTGTCATAAACAACATCAGCTATCATAATCACACCTGGTTTCAATAAGGTACGATGTTTGAAGCTGGCTGAGTGTTGTTTGATCACTGATAGTACTGTTTTGAAGCGGAGTGAGCGCTCTGTCATTTGGAGCTCTGCCTGGATCTTTTCATGGTAAAAACACTGTAGAATGGTCATACTTTGAGCAGTCTTCTTCAAACTTGAAACAAGTGTTCATTGATAGAGTGCCTACAGCCCCACAGTGTCATTTACCTGCTCAGATGAAGCCACAGACAGTTATTCATCCTGAAATACATTTTTTATTTTATTTTAGGCAAAATCTTCAACTTATTACTGATTTCAGAGGCCCATTACTCTGTCTCTGTATCACCTAGAGTGTTTCTGACACTTTCACAAGAAACTTCAGAGAGTTTGCTTTCTGGCAAGACCTCATGCATGCATGTAGTCACAGCGGTTCAGAGGCTACAGTCATTTTAATTTCAGTATGTCATTTTAGGCGTTGTCGCTACAAAATAGGGGTGGAGTGCAAGCGGTTCATACACTATTCATTTAATTTGAATAACTTTAAATATGTAGTTTCACACTGCAATGACGTTGTTCTCTTGCTGTTTTTCCTCTTGATGGATCCTCCAAAGGAAAGAGACGAAAGAGGGTTTCTGAACCTGTTGAAGATTCAGATGGTATGAGCATACAGTAACTTCAGATTCATTGCAGAAACAATGTGATACGGTGTGTTAGTGTGTCTGTGAGTATGATGAACTGGAGTTAATGCTGAAGTGATGATCTTCTTTTCTTGCAGAAGAAGTAGATGTTCTGACTCAAAACACTGTGACTGGAAGACCATCGGATGAGATGAAGAAGAGTGAGAAAAAAGGTAAACTCCTCTTCTGTCAGCTTATTTTGTTTCCTCCTGCTGCATTATAGTGTCAAATCATGTTCTATATCTTAATACACTATTAATTTAATTTGAATAACTTAAAATATGTAGTTTCAAACTGCAATGATGTTGTTCTCTTGCTGTTTTTCCTCTTGATGGATCCTCCAAAGGAAAGAGACGAAAGAGGTTTTCTGAGCCTGTCGAAGATTCAGATGGTATGAGCATACAGTAACTTCAGATTCATTGCAGAAACAATGTGATATGGTGTGTTAGTGTGTCTGTGAGTATGATGAACTGGAGTTAATGCTGAGGTGATGATCTTCTTTTCTTGCAGAAGAAGTAGATGTTCTGACTCAAAACACTGTGACTGGAAGACCATCGGATAAGATGAAGAAGAGTGAGAAAAAAGGTAAACTCCTCTTCTGTCAGCTTATTTTGTTTCCTCCTGCTGCACTGTAGTGTCAAATCATGTTCTATATCTTAATACACTATTAATTTAATTTGAATAACTTAAAATATGTAGTTTAACACTGCAGTGATGTTGTTCTCTTGCTGTTTTTCCTCTTGATGGATCCTCCAAAGGAAAGAGACGAAAGAGGTTTTCTGAGCCTGTCGAAGATTCAGATGGTATGAGCATACAGTAACTTCAGATTCATTGCAGAAGCACTGTGATATGGTGTGTTAGTGTGTCTGTGAGTATGATGAACTGGAGTTAATGCTGAGGTGATGATCTTCTTTTCTTGCAGAAGAAGTAGATGTTCTGACTCAAAACACTGTGACTGGAAGACCATCGGATGAGATGAAGAAGAGTGAGAAAAAAGGTAAACTCCTCTTCTGTCAGCTTATTTTGTTTCCTCCTGCTGCACTGTAGTGTCAAATCATGTTCTATATCTTAACCTCTTTAACTCCGGTCGGACACCGGCGTCTGCGCTCCCTCCTTCCTCTGTTAAATGGGATCTCACAGGCGCACTATGTCATCAAACCATGCAATGCTTGATATCACTGGAAACAGGAAGCTCTCGGCTTCCCGAAGAAAGAGGATCACAACTTTCACATTTCATATGGCTTTATTTGGTGATATTCTATGGTGTTTCTGTCATAAACAACATCAGCTATCATAATCACACCTGGTTTCAATAAGGTACGATGTTTGAAGCTGGCTGAGTGTTGTTTGATCACTGATAGTATTGTTTTGAAGCAGAGTGAGCGCTCTGTCATTTGGAGCTCTGCCTGGATCTTTTCATGGTAAAAACACTGTAGAATGGTCATACTTTGAGCAGTCTTCTTCAAACTTGACACAAGTGTTCATTGATAGAGTGCCTACAGCCCCACAGTGTCATTTACCTGCTCAGATGAAGCCACAGACAGTTATTCATCCTGAAATACAATTTTTATTTTATTTTAGGCAGAATCTTTAACTTTTTACTGATTTCAGAGGCCCATTACTCTGTCTCTGTATCACCTAGAGTGTTTCTGACACTTTCACAAGAAACTTCAGAGAGTTTGCTTTCTGGCAAGACCTCATGCATGCATGTAGTCACAGCGGTTCAGAGGCTACAGTCATTTTAATTTCGATATGTCATTTTAGGCGTTTTCGCTACAAAATGGGGGTGGAGTGCAAGCAGTTCATACACTATTAATTTAATTTGAATAACTTAAAATATGTAGTTTCACACTGCAATGACGTTGTTCTCTTGCTGTTTTTCCTCTTGATGGATCCTCCAAAGGAAAGAGACGAAAGAGGTTTTCTGAGCCTGTCGAAGATTCAGATGGTATGAGCATACAGTAACTTCAGATTCATTGCAGAAGAACTGTGATATGGTGTGTTAGTGTGTCTGTGAGTATGATGAACTGGAGTTAATGCTGAGGTGATGATCTTCTTTTCTTGCAGAAGAAGTAGATGTTCGGACTCAAAACACTGTGACTGGAAGACCATCGGATAAGATGAAGAAGAGTGAGAAAAAAGGTAAATGGATATTTTGCTCCAAAACTGACCAAGTGCCTCACATAAAAACAAATGGAATTAATATAGAAACAGGCCTAGGAGACCATAATAAATGAGATGGATGGATAAAACACACAGAACAATAATAATAATAAAAGTAAATATACAGATAGAGCACACAGAATGCATAAAATCAAGTAAAACAACATTTAAGGGAAATGCAGCAGTGTGGAAGTGTGAAACAAAGCAGAACAAAAGTTTCAGGCCTGTATCAAGTTACAAAACAGTCTCAGTTTAATACTGATACCTCTGTATTACCCACCTAAGCAAATGAGACCATTATTATTATTGTTATTTTTATTGTTATTGTTATTATTACTATTATTATTATTATTATTATTATTATTGTTACTACTATTAAGATTTGCATTTTGCAACACAAGGTTGTATGTAATCAAGATGTAGTCCATATGCTACTCAAAACTTTTTATATTTTATACTTTTTTTTTATATTGGAGTGCAGTGGATGAGTTCAGGAGTCTCAGTCTGAGGAAAGAAGCTGCCCTTTAGTCTGTTGATACAGCAGCAGAAACGTCTGTATCTCTTGTCAGACGGCAGCAGATACTTGTGAATCTTTTGTCAGAGAGCAGCAGGGTGAACAGGCCGTGGCTGCTCTATTAAATGCTGTATTCTGATTGGTTAGTCGCGGCATTCAGCTGTCTGATATTACTGTGTAATGACCACTTTCTCTGCCAAAAACAAAAGAACACGTATTTGAATACACACTCGGCAGTCATGCTTAATGACCTTTAACGTGAATTTTATACCTCGGTTCAGTCCACTAAGCGTGGTTGAGTACAAAACTTTCACCAAAAGTTGTCAAATCCGGTCGGTTTTAATGCACTTCGCGGAGGCAGACAACATTATTTATTTAACTGATAATTAACCGTGTAATAAGCAGGATAATGTATAATGAGCCAGTGAATACTGGGAAAATAACTAGTTATTTTCACCGGCTCACTACACATTATCCCTTACATATCCTTCAGGCTTTGGGCTGTCACCTCACTTCACTGACACGACTGATGCTCTGTAGATGGGTACCGATGATTGAGATTTGATTTTGTTTCAGGTTTGCCATGATCTGATCATTACACATTATATTCTCATTGCATCTTTATACTTACATTGCATGATTTAACGCTACACCATTTCCTATCTCGGTTTGTGAACACTGTCATCCGTCATAGAAAATGCAGTATACATATTAGCGAGTATGGTAACAGATAAAGTTGAGTGATACAACAATATAAACCATGAGACAATAGAAATGTGTCAATTGATACAGATACGTCTATACTGTGTAAACCAAAATAGCTATCCCTTTACATGTCTGGTTGTATTAGTATCCTGCTGACAATATTGCAAAGGATTTTTGTTGGAATAATGATGAAATACAGTGACTATAAATAGTCTCTTCAGTTTTGTTACACAGTCTGTATATGGTTGTTTAATTAAATATACATGATTTTTTAATAGTGAGGATTTCAGTACCTGTCTACATTTGTAATTTCTATTTCAGGCATGAATCCACAATTTCTCAATAAAAAAAAATGCCATCGCAGGCCTTGGAGTTCTGAAGAAAAAGCAGCAGTGTGGCGACAGCTGGGACGGTACATCACTCTGCAGAGAGTTCCTGGTAAAGAACCGTGTGTCAAGGCTATTCAAGCAGAACAGGTACTCTGTAGTCGCACCTGGAAAGATGTTAAGAACCAAGTCTACAATTCCATCACATCTCAAAAAAGGAAACTGTTGTAGTACATTTTCATGTTATGTGGGGTTTCCCCCTACTATCCTGTTCAAAATAAGATGGATCTTTATTATGTTACTGTTCATGACTTGAAGGAAGTCCTTGATCCAGCTCTCGTAGTTTTTCAGAATATATTGGACCTGATATGGTTAACAGCAACTGGATCTGTTTTAAGTTACTGTTTAAAACCTGAAGGAAGTCTGTGATCCAGCTCTCCAGTAGTTTTCCAGAATAAGTTAACAACAGCCACATCTGTATTAAGCTACTGTTTAAAACTGTTTAGTCCTTGATGCCAGCTCTCCAGTAATGTGGTGATGTTGTGTAATGTGGACAAAAAAATCCAGCTATTTGTTAAGCTATGCCACTGAAATAAAGTAATTCTGGCATTACCTCATTTGTTAAGTCTTTCATCAAGTCATTGATGTAGTAGTAAATACTTGCATGGGTTTGAAAATACAGGAAAATATTAAACTTATTAAAAATACATGGGGTCAAGAGGGTGGACAAGTTGGGTTCTTAATAGAATGAATATAACTATTAAGCTTCTTTGATATAGTGTATATCAAACATATAATGTTACTAGTATTCGTGACATAGAAGATTGATTTTTTTTTTAAACACAGTAGATCAAAACTAATGTCTTCAAATGAAATCACATAACTGCCCCAAAGCTGCACTTGAGTACAGTGAGTACAGTAACTTGTTACTTTACGCTTTTACGTATGAATGTCAAATACAGCTGCAACAGTTAATGAAATGATTTATCAACCACTGTTTTAGTAATTGCATTATCATTGTTGTCATTTTTATGCACACAAAACTGGTTCCAGCTTCTTAATTATGCTAATGTGATGCTTTCCTTGTTATAAGTTGTAGTTAACTAAATATCTCTTGGTATTGGAGTGCTGGTAAGACAAAAGAAGCCATTGAAGACGTCACCTTGGGCTGTGTAAAATTATACAAGGCATTTTCACCATTTTCTGACACTTTATAGACAAAACAATTGATTAATCAAGTAATAATCTAAATATTAGTAGTACAATTTTGCAATGCATCAGTATAATTTTACACTGACTTTAAACTGGAGAAATAAACACCAGAAGCTCATTTTAACAACACTGTTTGTTACTGAGTTGAGTCTGCAAAATGCTAGCAATATAATGTCTATTGATTGGCTACTGAGAGAGAAACTTAAAAAAAAAAAAAGGTGCATGTCAAATCTGCCTAGCAACAGGGGTCGGTCCTCACAAGTATAGCAGTAAAATATTTTTTTTACTTTGAGTTTTCTGAAGTCTGAAGTGACATTCTAACTCTCTAGTCCCACCTAGTGATAGTTTTGTTTTTTGCACCATTCTAGCTACAGTGGAAGTGGTGGTCCTCACAAAGACTTCTGAAAACGTGGTCCTCACAAAGAGATAAAGACACGTATGTGTGTGTGTGTGTGTGTGTGAGTGGGTACATTTGTAGCCCTACGACATCATTCATCCCCAGGCTTCAATGAGGCCTCCTAGAGAGCTCTTGATTTCCACTGTCACGCAATCCTCCACATGCATTCGCACACTCACACACACACACACACACACACACACCCTTCTCAATATGCTGACAGTGTGACAGACAGTTGGATTTCCACCAAAACACAACAACGTGACAACAACTGTCAGGATGTTGTCCTCAGCAGCAGCTGTAGCCAGAAGGCCATTTAACAGCTCAATTGAGACAGGAGCCATTCAGACATAATAGCTTAAGTCTTTTATCTCTCTCTCCTCCCCGGCTCTCCCAAGGTTAGCTGACTGATGAGCTACGAGAGACTGCCATATATCAAAAGGATGCAACAGCGCACATGACACCACCAAGTCAAATGCGTCATTACATACTGACATGCAGCATATTACTTTGAGAAGGGGGTGTTAATTCACCTTCACAGCCAGAGGTGCAGAGGTGGCCTTTAATTAATGAGTTTATCGACTAACAACTTTACTTATTGATGGAACGTGTATTGTCTGGTCTTCTTAAGCGAAAGTACTTTTTATTAGGCAACTTTTGCGCAAGATTACTGTGCACAGGCTTTACGAAAAAAAAGAACAATATATGATCAATTTCAGCAATATACAGGGTTGGGGTAGAACTGAATACAAGTTACGCCGTTTTGTATTTAAAATCCAAGAAATAAAAAAGAAGCTGAGCCAGGAGGATTGATTCACTGGTCTATCTACGTCCCAACCCTCACCTATGGTCACGAGCTCTGGGCAGTGACCAAAAGAATGAGATCGCGGATACAAGCGGCTGAAATGAGTTTCCTCCATGGAGTGGCTGGGCTCAGCCTTAGTGATAGGGTAAGGAGCTCGGATATCTGGAGGGAGCTCGGAGTACAGCTGCTGCTCCTTCGCATCGAAAGGGGTCAGTTGAGGTAGTTGAGGCATCTAATCAGGATCCTCCTGGGCGCCTCTTGTTGTAGGTGTTCCAGGCACATCCCAATGGTAAGAGGCCCCAGGGTAGATCCAAAACACTCTGGAGGGATTACATATCTCATCTGGCCTGGGAACGCCTCAGGGTCCCTGAGGAGGAGCTGGAAAGCGTTGCTGAGGAGAGGGACGTCTGGAATGCTTTGCTCGGCCTGCTGCCTCTGCGATCTGACTTCGGATAAGTGGTTGAAAATGGATGGATGGAATCCAAGAAATTAGTAACTGTATACTGTTACATTTACAATTTAAATTGCTGATATCATGAATACAGTTACTCTCTTTAAAAATACACTTGAAGGGATTACTTTATTTGTTTTATTTGCTCTAACATTATGTCCTAACTAAATGCCACGAAAGCGAGCATTAGTTTGATTGCATTGTTTTCTATTGTAATGTCTCAAGTGATGTGCAACGCAGCACTGCCATTTTGAGCTGAAAATTTTCAGACATCCTGTTTCTATTAACTCCTGTCTCTGCAATGGATGAAGAACATCTCACACCTTTTCCTAACTCGACGTAATTCAAACAAATGAGCAAGTGAACATGAGAATGTTTCAGTGTTTCCCAATGGAGACGTCCTAAACTGCTCTGTGCATCAGTAAACAGCCTGAGCAACGTGTCGCTTAGTTGAAAAACAGCTCACCCTGGCTCTTGGATTCAGTGTGGACGGAGAGCGATGCTTGCCTGCTGTTACAACTTAGTGTAAAATTTATATGAGCCTTGCATTTCTCATAAACAGATAAAATAGCAGTATGTGCAGTGCACCTGCCACACGACAAGGGAGGAGGAGATGCACAGCCAGGACGCTGTCAGGAATGTGTTTGTGGCACAAACACGCAAATGAGCTCTGCAAGATGATTCTGAAGTGTTTAAAAGTAATCCAAAGTATTTAGAATACGTTACTTAGTTTGAGTAATCTAGTGGAGTACATTACAAATTACAGTCTACAGCATACATTAAGTAATTTGTACTAGAATACATTTTAAGAGTAACCCTTCCAACACTGGTAATAAAGGCAGTTACAACTGACAACATCACGCCAATTTGGATTATTCTATTTTGATTGTTATTATCAGCGTTAACACAAATATGTTATTTTTTTTAATCAAATCATAATTTCTTTTTTTTAATTAGTTGAGTTACTCCACAGTTTTTCACATACCCCAGTGGCAAGTGCATAAATCCCCACTAGGTTATATGAACCCCTGGTTGGGAGTCACTGATTTAAATCATGGCAATAAGATGCCATGAGCAAGAAGATATTAAAACCGAAGTAGAGAAATAAAACTGCTTTATAAAATAAAGGTCAACATCCAATTCTAAGTTATTAGTCCTACAAATTATCATATTAAAAACGCCATGAAGGTCTTTTGTCTCACTGGCATTTTGAAGCAGGAGCCGTAACATTTTAATTATTGTCAACAGATCCAACACTGAAACTAAGTATGTATGTATGTATGTAGCACGTGCGCAGGACAAGTTTGCTTGAATGCACAGGAAACTATGCATGTTGAATGTGGCTCAGTGGCTTGTTAACGATGCAGTCAATTTTGACAATAGAGTGGGCATTATTTCAATGTAAATATATCTGCTGAGACATTATCATTTAAATTCTGTTTGAGTTCCTGGATGATCCCATGTACAATGCTCATCTGAAAACCGCTGCTTGTGGGGTGGGGGTGGGGGGGGATCTGCAAAATGCCTGCTATGCATTTTCCTTCCTTTTTCTCACTTGCTCTCAGCCTTCTCCTCCCTCCATCGCTTCCTCTCATCGATCAATGACAGAACTTGGGAGACGTGTGCTTCATCAAATGTCTGACTGTATTTCTCTTTCTGCTGGCAAAGCAAAGGATCTGAATGGGACAATTCTGCAGCCGTACTTCACTTAGGATAGTGTTACACATATCTCTAGCCATGGGAAAAAGCTTTTCCCTGCACAAGTGGTCGGTGAAAAACTAAATTTTATGATAAATTGACTACAGCTGTTGAACAGCAATGCACATCTCTCTATACCTTATTGTATAAAGGCCCACACACACTGAACTGACATCAAAGAACTATTGCTGACAAAGGCCAACTGTTACCTCACCTCATGTATTGTGTCTTTGATAAAATGATGCTCTTGAACACACTGCAAAGATTAGAGACACTGGCTAAGCAGCACGTACATTGTGTGTCTGCGTAAGAGGAAATGAATCACCATAACAACAGGAGGCAGTTGTCTGTATGTGTTATTTAAAGAGAAAAACCGCCAGAACAACAGGAGGGATACAAGACACTAGTTAGCCACTTAGCATATTAACAACACAACCTGACATTAGATGAACAAAGTATATTGTGCACTAGCCAACAACAACACAAACAGCTCAGTGGCTAAAAAAAACAACCTTATCTAACATAACAAGCTTGTTTCAATCTCACACACTCTTGCCTTTAGCCATTTGTTTGGTTTCCTCAATTCTGTTTCTTTTCTCGTGGACTGATCTGAACAGCCAATCGGATTGTGTTTTCATTCACAGGCTGATTCAACATGCTGAATGGGCCTAAAACTGGTGATAAGGGCCGACTAGTGCCAATGGTGCAGGACACACCGCAAAAGCAAGCCCGACAGACGTTCACTGACCACCAGACAATAACCAACAGCCGACTGTTTAGGGCCCTAAGTGTAAGAGAACAAGTAAACCAAAGGCAGCTCTGGGTGTGTTTATGTGTGAGTGCGATTGTCAGTCCAGCAAAGTATCAGAGGGTGGTCTGTTATGGATTGTTTGCCAGCCAATCAGCTCTTTGTGAACTTTGTAAATGTGACTGTGCAGCGTATGTTTGTGTGCATGAGTGTGTTGCTGACTTTGTAAGTGTGTGTATGTTTCGTTGCAAACCACCGGATGGTATTTAGTCAGTGGTGTATCAGCTGTTGACATTTAGATAAATGCCTGCCCTCCAGAGCAGATCTGCCCTTTATGCTCAACCAGGAGAGAACAACACAGAACACTGCCACATCTGGTGTTTGTGTGTGAGGGGCCTGTTACATGTTGCAGACTTGTCTCTTATTTTGTGTTTTTCGGCAAGTGTGTTTACCTGAAGCCAACGATAGGACACTCCTTGCAGATGTTACACTTGGCCTGATGTTTCGCCGTCTCTGCTGCAGCCACTCTGTGCAGGACAGGAAGCCAAACCATGGACTGGGGCTCCAGACGCATCCAATCAATAAACTGCCGAGGCTCCAGCTCCACCTTATTGGTCACCTGTGCAGAATAGAGGCAGGGCCGAGAGTTAGGAGCATTCAAGTTCAAAAAGTTCAGCAACTGTGTGAAGTTAACAGTTTTTAAAAAAGTTCAACAGAGCTGATACAGTGTCAGAACACTTTGTAGAATGATAAAGAAACACACATTTGCATGAATGAACAACAGGCTGTAATTCTTTGCTTGTTACTGAAAGCCTAATAAAGATGCACAAATTTAAGATGACCGTACCTATTAAAGCAGCAATTCCCGCGGGCGCACTACGGCCTTGAAATTCGGACCAAGACTAAATAACTTTTATGAGCAACTTATTCAAGTTTATTGGTTGAAATATCTAACAATAAACAGTGATTGATTTGAACACCCTCACTGCCCTTGTCATACACGCCCATATCTTTGCTGTTAGCTAACAGCCATATTGCTCTGTGCAAGTATAAGTATGAACACCCCCGAACTCCTACTCTTAACTGCTTCTCTAAACTTTTGGAGGTGTAATTTTTTATGTAACCTTTATTTGCATGGTGCAACCTCTACTATTTTGAATAATCTGGATGTGAAACAATATCTAGCCTTCTCCAAGAACAACAACCTAAAATCAATAGTGTTCACTTTCCAGCTGTTGTCCCTTTAAACATTACAGGACAAGAAAACACATTCACATAATTTATTCCAGGAGAATATTTGTTTAACTGAAAATTATAATGAGCCCATTGGAAAAGCCAACACAGGGTGAGAAGCTCTGACATGTCTGTTGCCGCTAGCAAATCAAAGACGACCTTTCCATCATTCCTGACACACAAAAAGGGCAGCGAATGCAGCAAAGGGCTGAATGCATTTGAAATAGGAGGAGAGAATAATCAAAAGAAATAGAGTATGTGTGTATATGTGGGCGTGTGTGTGTGTGTGTGCTCCCTGATCCCTTCCCAGGGCTTATGGTGTGCAACACTTAGTGTCTCGATTTTATTAGCATACTCTCCTGAAAATAAATTCATGCAACAAAACAAACTAAAGAGTTACATTCCAACCTGAAAATTGGAATCAGAGATCAGCCTTTTTAAATCAATGTTTGCAGCCATTCTCCAAAAAAACAATTACGAGGGAGCTTTGGTGTGTAATAAGAGGTAATATTTTCATAGCACCAAATACTGAAAAAGGTCAAGCGCCCAAAACTGGCATCAAATATTTACTCAGGTTTATGCTCGTCTTTACTAACGAAAATTCTAAAGCAGGAGTGAGGGAGTTTTGTCTCCCCCATCTGTCAGGGAGAGGAATTACACAAACAATGTCAACACACGTACGCCTGCAGGTGAGTTCTCTGCAGCTCCCCCTTCCCCCAGGAGTGCTATCTTTTTATCCAGAGCATCCACTCTCGAACTTTTCTTTAATGCTCCTTTGGATTTTCCACCATGCTCGTAGCTGCTGCTCCATTGCCTTCCTGCCACTTTTAGCTCTCGCTGATGTAAACACACGCATCACTTCCAGGGCACCAGTGCGTCTAAGTCGCCATAGACATCACAGCTCTTGTACACTGCAAATAATTAGAGCTTTCCCTTGTTTTTGTCCATTATATCACAAGCTTAGATACAGGCTTTTCCTAATAACGTCTACAGAATGTCCTAATTTATTTTCTACTGTATGTCTGATGAATTTGGACCTTTGTGGAATAGTACACACGAGCTGTTAACACACTCTTTATTTCTTTAACACACTATAATATCTACGACAGAAAAAGGTATTACTTTTCCAGTGGACTGCGGGCATGTTTCCGGTTTGATCGCTGGTTATGTACTTGGCCACCACAGTGTGACGTCAGATTGTGTTTCTCCAAAAGTTCAATCTGTTTCAACTTTTCGCTGCAGGCTGCTGCGTTTGATGTAACAGCCGTCCATTTATATATGAGAGTCCCACACTCCAGCTCAAAACTTTGTCAACTATTGACTGTATTCATAAGGAAGGTTCTTGCACAGCTGTTCAACTTTAGACAACACTGAACTTTGAAGTTTGAATTCAGTTAAAGAAAAACATGTTTATGTTCTTAAAAGTAAGGTATCAAAGAGAGTATTGATTTGGTATCTGTTTTGAAACTCACCTAGGGAAATTTGTTTCAGACATCATCAATCGTTGGCCCAATCCCATTTCTTATTTTTGCCCCTGCCCCTTGTTTTCGAGTGCACCTTTGCCCATTGGGACAAGTTTACAAAGGTCAGTGGTAAAAAAATTTAACCCTATCAAATGGGATGACCCTTCAAGTCCCAAAGACCGGTAAAGCATACTTGAGTTTCACACTATCAGTCGATCAAGTAAGTCATCAAATAAAACATAAAACAGAGGCTGAGGTAGGGTGCAATATGGAAATATGTCAAAATTTGGTAGTGACATGCAGAAATAAGCAAAAACAATGTAACTTTAGCAAGCTAGCTACTCAGCAACTGAGACATCAGCATACTACTTGTGCTTTTTTTGTTGTGCTTATCATAAAGCAAATGACGATAATACGTTGAAACAACAATATGATGGCTATCATTTTTAAATCTTTATTAATAAAGAAAAAACATTTATGGGTTTGTTTTGTTGCTTGAGGAGCCATCTTGCCCATGATGTCTTGTAACACTCGTTAAAGTGTGCCCTTGATAAACCTCCATTTGGAGGGTCATGTAGCCCTAAAACTTCGCCCTAGCCCTCCATCCCAGTAAGAATCAGGACGACTTATCCTGAGATGTGAATGCATAAAACGGACGGGTGAGAGGTTATGACTGAACAGTTGATTATTTTTTAATGTTCAGTGAATTACATGTCCATTTTGAAAACCTGAAAGCCATAAAATGTTAATTAAGCGTGGTTCTTTCAGACGGGCTGAAGGGCATACTGTAGGAAGGCTTCTAAAAGTTACTGGTTGACAAATTAGAGCACCACCAATGAAACTTTCACCTTGATGACATCTCAAATCATCTTTACATCCTTCAGCCTTCCGTTTGACCTTCCCCCGAACAATCACAATACCTCTCTGTCTCTCCTTTCCCATACGCTAGTCTCATCTTCGCCTCCCGTCCCTCCTCCGTGCCATCTAACTGCAGAATTATAGCACTTACAGATTAATTACTGCAGAGGAGACGATGGCTGAAAGGATGGCTTGATAGAGGGATGGACGGATAAATGAAGGAGAGTGACAAAGGAACAGTGAAAAGAGCCATATTTATAGCGGTGCAACTCATTCATCACGGGCCCATTAAACCAAATGGACTGGGTGACTGCAGTGTCACTGGCAGGGCAGACTGACACACAGGTGGCACGGGGCTCTGCTTGTGTTTGTGTGTGTGTGTGTGTGTGTGTGTGTGCGTGTGCGTGTGTGTGTGTGTGTGTGTGTGTGTCAGTCTGCTTTCTACCTGCCAACTTGGTTTGATGATTGAATGATTAATGAGCGACTGGACTACGGCTGGCACAGCAATTCATGATCAAGTCTGGGAGCAATTAGTGCGTGCACTTGTGCGTGCTCACCTTTCCGGGTGCATGTGTGTATTAATATGTCATCAAGAGAGTGAATTGTGGCAACCTGTTTGCCTTTTCCATTATTTTGAGAATAAAAAGAGAGAGAGATAAGGTTTAAAAGTGCCTCACTCTGCTATTTTGAGAGGCGCAGAGCAGGAGATCAGTGTAATTTATAGCTTCCTAATTTTAATGTTTGGCTCCCATTTATGACTGCTGAAGCATGAGCCAGGGGCAGAAGAGAGAGAAAAATGAAACAGTGATCCTGAGGGATGAAGACATCATTAAATGCCAGTAACATCCGGAGATAAACCAGAGGAAAGTGGTTAGCTGGCCACGGTAAAACACTAGAGGACAGCCAGCAGAAGACTGGAGGCCATTTGAGGCTTCATGGTTGGTCAGTGGAGCTTAAATATTGAAGCGCTTTTACAGGATTGAGAGAGGCAGGTGTTAGATTGCTGAGAAACATGGAGGAGACTGAGGTGCTTAATGACAATTAACTAGGAGAAGATGCACCGAAACTTGATCTCTTACAGTACTGATTACCTGCAAAAAACTATTATCAGTGATGCAACTCAATTTTGACCAACCTCTGGTTGCTGTGACTCCAAAACCTTTACACGAACATAAAGCTGTAAAAACCCGTGGGGAAAGTCGCCAGTGTGGAAATGCTGGCAGAGACAGATACAAAGCAGTGAAATAGCCCGACAATAAATCTCGACTGTTTTGAGGCTTATAATGTTCAGCTTTTTGAACACTATATCAGATAGGTGTTGATTCTTGTCACAAACTGGCTCACAGAGTGTGACAGGAAGGAGTCCATGCAAGAAATCTTCTACGGATAAGAGTGGAACACCATCCATTTTATTCAAGCATCTTTAAAGGGACAGTTCACCCCAAAATCAAAAGTACACTTTTTTTCTCCTACCTGTAGTGCTATCTATCAATGTAGATTGTTTTGGACTAGATGCACTCAGCTTTTGGTGCTCAAAACTCCAAAAAAATAATACATTTGAAAAACTCATCATCATGTGTCTCCTTCCGGAAATCGTGATCCCATTACTCAAGATAATCCACAGACCTTCTTGGGAGCAATTTGATGTAGGAACTATTTTCTTTCAACAGAACTGCCAACTGTATCACTGTGCATCTACTGCTGGCTCACCTAGCACCACTGAGCTAGCTAACGTTACAGCTAGGCCAAGGAGGACACCATTAATGTTTACATCTTGGACTGTCATGAGCACGAGCCTTTAGTCCATTAGTAGATGCATGCTTCCTTCTGCACAATGATTTCATTGGCAAGTGTAGTTCGGTATTCATGTATGTAATTATATGGATATTGTATTTGTGCCTGTCGGTCTTGCCAGATTGACTTGCCCCCACAGAGGATCACAATGGATATAGGCCTGCGGCTTTCTTGTATAATTCAATCCTCGACAGCTGTACATATATGTGATAACTCTCTTCAGGTGAAGCAGTTTAATATGTATTTTATGACTGTCAATTCTATCTACCTACCTACCTACCTGTCTGTCTGCCTGTCTGTCTGTCTGTCTGTCTGTCTGTCTATCTATCTATCTATCAGATGGGTGTTCTACTCAATTGCAGGACTACCACAGAACTAAACGCCTGAATTGTCCCTGAACATTCGGATATTTTAGTTTTTCAAAATAAGGAAAAAAGCAATCTGTAGGTCACTTTGAGAGGAGTTGGTTTAAATTAGTTCAGTCACACTGTTGTAAGTTGTTAATTCTCAGGCCAGCTTTATAAGCTTTAACTAGCCTTGGGCTGCATTAGGGCTGCAACAACTATTTTTATTAGCAATTGTGCTTCTTACTTTCTTGATTGAAAACTTTGGTCTCCAAAATGTCGTAAAAAGGTGAAAAAATGTTCATTGTTATTTCCAAAGCCGAAGGTGACACCTACAAATTGCTTTTTTTTGTCTGACCAGCAGTCCAAAAACCTAGCCTGGAAATCCAGACCCAAATCTAGAAAGATTTAGGTTCTGGCCATGAGTAATGCAAATGGCCCAACTCAAGGGGCGGGACCAAGCATGCATTTGAAATATCACTGCACGCAATTGGATAACGCTACAACCAATCAGAACAATACACGGGGTGATGTTTCCAGAGCGCTACCAGCGGAGCTAACTGGTAGATTAGACTCTTGCTGTATCTGGTCAGCAAAAACGTCCTTCTTGCAAAGGAAAGATTTGAGCGCCATCTTCTGTTCCTCTTTTAGAGAAAAAGTCTAACTCGTTCATTGTAGCGGCCAAAGCCGTTTCAAACTTCAACTGGTGTTCAGCCATTTTGCAATGTTTACTGACAGATTCCGGACTTAGTCGTCGCGGCACTGTTGTCGTCCGTTTACCCCGCCTCTGGCCCGCCTACATCAGATACACCGATGTGATTGGTGCAGCTCGGTTAAGGGGGCATGGGTAATGAGCATCATTACTGATTGCCAAAGTGACTCGCTGAGCAAATTTAAATTGTGCTCTCGTGAGAACTCTGGATTTCCAGGGTACCAAAAGCCACAGACTACTTAGTCTACTCTCACAGGGGGCTGAGAAAATGAGCAAATATTCACATTTGTGAGGGTGAAAGCAGTAGGTTTATTTTGGGCATGTTGCTCAATAAATTATTTAAACGATTATTCAATTATTAAAATAGCTGCAGACTAATTTTAGGGTCAAATAACAATTTGAATTATCTTACAGTTTGACACTTTGCCCATGAAGTGAGATTTGTCTGCCTTATTTTTGAGTAAATATTTGTCATAATTTCGGACATGGGCTGCTTTAACTGATAACACATTATCAATTATGACTTTAAAATGAAAGTAAAATGTGGATTTTCATGTGCGTTGTTGCATGCAAAAAGATTTCTTCCCCATGCCTGTAATCTATCTTAAGACCATCATGTGAGCTTATGTGCTGACATATTCCTTAGATGTGTGTCTAAGTACACTGACCTGTATGCGTTAAGTGCATGACTACAAGCTTGTGTGTGTGTCCCCGTGTGTATACATACGTGCTGGAAGCAGCTGCGCACACTGGGTTCGATGTTGGAGCCTCCGAAGGCGGCCACCTCCCCTAGCTGCCTTGGGACCTGGATGGCTTCGTGAAGCAGCAGACCGAGCTGCCTCTGGTCACATGTGTCACCTGCTGACGCTACCTGGCTGAAGAGGTCTGAGGGAGATTGGGTGGAGGTGGATGAGGTAAGGAGAGGGAGAGGGAAGAAAAAATAGACAAAGAGGGAGTGAGAAAACGAGTCAAAGCATGTGGGTGATATTTAAAATAAAAGACAAACGTATAAATAGCTGTGGAGGGAGAAAGTGTGACTGTAAGTGGGAGGGAGAGTGTTAGCGCGTGTATATGTGGGTGGGAGGTGGTGGGGAGGACACACATGAAATGAGCAAAAAGATGCATTTTTAATCTTTCTGTCTTACTTCTTACATGCCAGACTTTTTTCTCCTTTAATCTCTCCCTGCCTGCAACACTCCACCACATTCTCTTGGAGATTGACAGAGCTGTACTGGATATGGATACCTGCCCAGTGACACGCAGTCTCGGCCAGTTAACACATTATATTTTAGAGGAAGTTATGGAACATCTCCAGAGCTCTGAGCAAAGAGAGCAGACAGAGTAATCCGGAGGAAGAGGGGAGGGAGAGGGAGAAATGAAGGGCATGACAGGTCTTTCTGCTCCGCTTGCAGCTGACTTTGATCTCTGTGTGAGGCCTGGCCCTGATGCCAGCTCCTGTTAAGTACGTGTGTGTGCGCGTGGTACATGCAAACACCAGCAAAGACGCGTGTTTGTGACCCCCTTCCTTCACACACCTCTTGTGTCATCTGAATGATCAGCACCCACATCTCCTACTCACTTTTTCTGCTACAAGATTACATTTGACATGCGCAACTGTCACAGAAAGAGTGTCGAATGGCAGCACGCCTGGTTAGGTGTATGTGTGTGTTGCAGTGTAGAAATATGCACGGGACTGACAACCAATGAGACTCTAAAAGAGTAAAGGAGGAACGACGCAATCAAGCGTGCTTGATACCCTTCTCAGGCTAATAGAAACTGCCAGTGGAACGAATAGGCTCAGGGATGCCATGGCAAGAGAAAGGGAGGGGAAAAAGGAAGAGGGGAAGGAGGATGGAGAAAAGAAGGGAAGCAAGAGTAAGTAAGATAGGACAGAAGACAAAGTGGCACTGTTGGATGGATGAAGGATGGTGTGAGCTGTGACAGCAGTGGAGGATAGACACAGAGAGATAAAGCAGCAGAAACAAAGAGCAGGAAGCCAAAATGACGGTCTCCTCCCAGTGCAGCAAGCCTATATTCACGCTCGCTAATCCTCAAAAATAAATCAGAATAGAAAATTAAATAAAGAACAGGGGAAGCGCGTAGGAGGTCTCTCATGCAATTAGACGACCCGTTCTCCGTCTCCTCTCTATCTCTGTTTCTGTGAGTTTGATTAATACTGCTGGGATTACAGCTGTGCTGGAACAGTATGGGATGGACTCACCGCAGACTGGCCTCTACATGGGTGGTGGGGTGGGGGGGCAGGACAGTGGTGTGTTTAATCGCATATGTACATCAGCAGATATCTTACATACTCGTGAACACTTACATTTGTATTTCTCCTCCAGATGTCCCTTGCAGAGAGAGAGCAAACCAATCTTCATGGATAGGACGCGGATCTTGCCACTGCGACCACTGCAGGGACCACACACACACACACACACATATATATGTCAGACAGTGGCAATGTGTATAATGTATTCATTGTGGGTGTATGTTTGTGTATAAGCAGTATGTTTATGTGTGTTCAGTTCAGCTCAGACCTTAAATCTATGCAGCAGCATTGATGAGCTGAGAGAGCTGCTGAGTTTATTATTACATTTTCTGCATACCCACAAACAATATTTATTATTTATTTTATGTTGGTTTGCCACATGTCAACACACGTGCCCACGCTCTGTACACTCTTAGAAATAAAGGTTCCAAAGTGGTTCTTCCCAAAGAGCTGAGGCTCTACCCAGAATCACCTGTGTTGAACGGACACTGTGTTAATTAGTTAACGGTCAGAGATACTGTTCACTCTGCCACTGATCATCCTGGTAGAGTTAAGATCCACTGCATCATTGAAATAGTAAAGATTGTGGTGGTTGTTCACAAAATCTCCACCTCCTAAAAATACTCATGTGAACCATTAGTTTTGTGGGTTCCGCTGGACCACATCAGCCCAGGTCCTTTAGAAGCTTCATGAAGCCTGAGGCTGCTGGCCGTGGTTAAAACTAACTTATTAAACTAAAACCATGATCAGTGGAATATAAAAAGATTTTTGGTAGAACCCCGTGGTGGGTTCTAGATAAAACCCTTGAAACGAAACCATTTTGGAACATTGCAGAGAAGAGTTGCAGCAGTATGAACTGGTCTGAGCTCGACTCTGATGATGTCGCCTGCAACTCCACTTGTCAAATTCCCAGTGGCTGGTTTTATAACTTAAAGCTCATCACCAGTTTCAACAGCCAATCAGCTTGTAGTGTAATTTGCAGGTTGGCCGGAGTCAGACGGTGGGTCGCTGCTGATGCTCGCTGTATGTGCTTATCCCCCTCCCCCACACACATCTCATTGACTGATTAATTGGTGCTGGTTATTTATATTATCATGGCATATTTATTATGAATCCAGTCCATCTGATGCTTATTTTATGGTTTTCACTGTTGCATCACTACTACAAACATAGCTGTAGCCAGTGTCTCACTATCACTATCCTCATTCATATTTTAGGAGGCTACAAATTATATTCAAGAATTCAAGGTGAAACTTTTACAAAAGGTTCTAAAAAGGGTTCTCCTACGGGGACAAGACCAAGAACCCTATGTGGTTCTACTTAGCATTTACATTTATGACAGTGTAGGCCAGTGCAGTGTATTTTAGAATGTTCGTATGCATGTGTAGTCTCAGCAAACACAGTATGTAACAGCCATTTGTATTCCAACAGAGGCACTTGCTGGTGCAGACTGTAAAGCATGTTGACAGAACATGTAGAATGAGTGTGCAAATATGTATAACATAATCATCATGCACAGATAACATTGTTTCAGATGGATTTGAAGATGCGAGAGCAGAATGATGAGATGCATCAGTTCTGCCACTTTCATCCATTCCGATTTAAGACATTTTACATGCTGCGTTCGGAGTAAACAAACTTCGTATTATAGCAACCCTGAATGCAGTCATCAAATCCATTTTCAGAAAGCAAGGATGCAGGTGGGGACACGCACGACTACCAGGTTTTGTCATAATCTGTGACAAATTCAGAAAAGCAACGAGTCTCATTTGTAATTTTCCATCCTAAATGTGTAACAGATGGCATACGTACGTGTCGTAAACGTTGAGCAGCCAGTTTAGACACATGTCAACACAGAGCGGCACGTTGACCAGGTCTTTGTGCTCCTGCTCCAGGCCGTCGTAGATTGAAGTCAGGCAGTTGATGACGTCGGGGACGGACAGCAGCTGATTGTTGTTGGTGAGCTTGTGCTGCTCGAAGGTGTTCTGGGCCACGCTGAGGTCCAACAGGTCCACTGCAGATGAAGAGGGAGAGAGTGGACAAGATGAGAGGAGATAGATGGAAAAGAAAATAGAGGACAGGGTAGGAGAGAAACAATGAGGGAACACAAACAAAAAAGATGGGGAGAACAGTGAAAAGTGAAGAACAGAGGAGAGTTGAAGAAGGTTAACAAGAGCAGAGAGAGGAAACAAAGGAAAAAGTTTTTTTGAAAAAAAGGGGTGGCAGGGGACGAAAAGAAATAAAAGGGCGAGTTAGAGCCATTAGTAACCTTCCGACTTGCTCAATGGGCTTTCAGTGGCGACTCAGATTTTTCTAAAAATGCCAAATCTGAACAGGACGAGGAGTTGAAAATAGCACAGACTATTCATAGAGACACTTAAAAACTGCAGAGTTGACTGATATTTTGTCCAAAATAGTTCAAAACAACTAACTGAGAGAGTCTGCTGGGACTACAGAAAGAGAACAGATGGATCATTGTGCTGAAATATTAATATGAGAGAGAAATCTGAACAGAAAAAGACAAATGAGGAGAAAATGTCAGACAGAGAGCAGTCTAGTTTCTGCTAATTTAATTTGTTGGCTACATTTTCAATGACAAAGAAAAAAGAAATCATATTTTACCAATGTCTCAATTATACTTCCATAGTCTTCTCTATACTGTAGCTATCACATGTATCTTTAAAGGAAGAGTAGAAAAGAAGACAAAACTGGCTAATCAAGGCCTCTGGGGTGACACAATCAAAGTAGCCAGATGCACAAATACACAAAAACACATCAAGGCAAACAAAGTAATTGAAAATTTGATCAAATACAACACACTTTCAGCAGCTGTTGTGCGGACTGAATACTGCCACACACACACACACACACAAACAGTCCAATTGAAATATGTTGGTATTTTTAGTGCTTGCATCGGTAAGCTTTCTGTTAGAAACGTTGCATAATTAAAATTGCTGGGAGCAGATCTCTCGTCGGATTTACACTTTTTGATCCAGCACTTACAAAAGTTTTTTGGATGTGCACACTTTTCACCCTGCTTATTTTTAGTGTTTGCACAGCACATCAAGAACTCTCCATCTTCACAAGTTATTTTGTTCATCACCGAGTATTATCTTCTTAGAGTAGGCAACAAATCTTTCATTGGGATGAGATTATTCACCTGTTTCATATGATAAAGTGCATCAAGAAGGGTCTGGAATAGTTGCTGTGTTACCAGTTTCTTATTCCATGCTGATTCTGAGGTGGTTTTGATCATGTCTTGTGTTCACACTAGAAAACTGTGAAAATATATAAAGTGTTCTCAAAGCAGGCAGCATGAACTAAGTTAGATTCTGATGTATGTCACCCTCCCACATTGTAATGCACAGTTGCTAATGTAATACTGTGCAGTATCTTACAGCATGTAGTACATACTGTAAAAGAATATGTATGGATCTGGGACACAGATCAAGTGCTCTATTCTAGTGCGCTGTTCTGCTTTTTTCTGTTGTATCGAGATAATGACACTCCCCAGAGTGATGAGACAAAATTAGTTTAAGGAAGAGATTGGCACTTTGGCAAATGTGCTGATTCACTTTCTTGCTGAGTTAGATGTAAAGATGTAAGTTAGATGTAAGATGCTGAGTTAGATGTAAAAATCAATACCACTCTCATATACGATGTCCCGATCCAGCTTTTTTCACTTCTGATCCGATACCGATATTACAGCCTTGAGTTTTGGCCAATACAGATACTGATCCGATCCAAGCACGTAGTCATGTCATGTCAGTCATGTTAGAAAAGGTTTGATCATGCGATATTACTCTAACAAGAACAACTACTTAATCAGGTTAGTTAGAATGATCCACAACAGTTGGTATGAGAAACTGACCTGTTTATTGTTCACAGGGTTAAATAAACAAACTTTGAACTTGAACATTAACATTAAATAAAAAATATAGCTGGTTTGCTTTGGCTGCTTTGGCCCCTTAATAAATAGAAAATAAATCAACACAAGAAATCTTTAAAATGTCTAACTTTGAAATTAAAATAGCAGCAAGACTCCACACACTTGTGCTTTGGCCCCCTAATAAATAAAAAATAGAGTAAATAAAAAATAGATTAACATCCCAAGACATTTTTGACATTTAACAAACAACACAGCCTTTCCTTTTCAGTTATTTTTGTAGTGTCAGTGCCAGCCTGGTGCTGCCCTTTCCTGTGTGTCTGCATGCTGGCCTGGTGGATTGATAGTAAGTGCTGGAGCGGATCACTGGAATGGACTGCTTGAATTGTGGAGCGCTGGGCTGGCCAGAAAACCTGGATCGGATCCCATGAAAAAATGGGATCCAACTGTTCTTGGATCGGCATTTTTCCATGCAGTCCGATCCGATGCCGATGCGCATTTTTTGCTAATATCGGCGGCCGATCGGGACATCCCTACTCTGATATCTGTCTGTTTAATATGGGACTGCACCTTATAGTTGGTTAGCTGAGCTTAGCAAAAAGACTGGGAACTGGGGGAAAAGCTAGCCTAGCTTTTGTCCAAAGGCAAGAAATCCTCCTCTGGGTCATTAATTAACACATTATGTCTAATTTGGTTGTGTTGGCAAGAAGGCAATTACATCTTAATTTCCAAAAATGTTGAAATAGTCCTTTAAGATGATTGTTTTATGCAGTACATAAACTGCTGAGTCAAATCATGTGAGGAATTATTACCTAGTGTGGTGCATTGTGAAACAGAGGAGGTGGCCTATGACGGCACTTATCACCCACCTACAATACAGTCTTGGGATCCCTCTGACGACTTAACACCCATTCGCACTTGGACCTATCTAACCCTAAAGACACAGACGATGGCTGGGTGGGTCAGCGAGTCATGTGACCTTAACGAGCTCACATGTGACCTCAGCAACTCTGTAAGGGTTCACACCCCTCATACCAGAACAATCTAGACTGATAAACAGCCCGACAAGAAAGAGGAAAATATGTATTTTTGATGTTGGGATGAACTGTCCCTTTAAGGGAAAGCTCAGATCCTGATGGGATTCTTAATTAGCGCTTTATTCAAGGTCCACTGAAAACCCAATCTCTGTTATGTGATCTGTGAACTATGTGATATAAATACACAGTGTGCTGTCTGCTATAGGTGGTTAATTAACATGGATATAGAGCTTTAATTAAATAAATGTTACAAACCATTCTCAACATAATTTTTATCTTTATATACATCTCCATACTCTACTTCCATCCAACAGATACTAAAAGGTTCAGAAACGTTTTACTGATATACTACAGAGTGGAACAATGGACAGAGGTTTTCATGAGGCAACCCTCTATTGCTCCGCTCATCTCTCCCTCTGACCCTTCTCCACAAACCATTTGAACTCCCTCTCCTGCAGCTCTCATCCCGCTCACCTCTTCTCCTCAGTTAAGTCTCCTCATTTGCCCCGATGCGTGCTCCTTGTCAACACCTCTGTGTCTCCTCGCCTTATGTTGCCCCCCTTTTCCCCAGACAGCACTAATTACTGGGGTGTATCCACGTGGAGCGGGCACAGCAGGGCAACCACGCTGTCAGGAGGCAAAACTTTACTTCTCTCTAGCTTTCTCACTTCACACGCAGATACAAAGCTACAAGATATGAAAGGCTGTGGCACGTTAGCTGGATGCCATGCTGGCTCATTTGTGCTTCGCCGGCCCCCTGGCATAGACTTAACCCAATTAGACGTTTCATAGTATCCCTGTCATGTGTGTGTGTGTGTGTGTGTGTGCCATTCACTACCACACATTTACAAAACACTCATACAGACACACACACACAGGTCTCCAAGCAAAGATTCCACATGAATCCAGGCTAATAACTACTGATCCTTCTGCGCTGTGTGTGTGTGTGTTTGTATGCATGTGTTTTGCGCAGTGACTGTTCTAATCTAATGGATGAAATTGAATTGCAGTGCCCCAAGTCGAAATCACTCAGGCTAATGCATTCCCATCACAAACACACGCATGCGATCAGAGAGCCAATATGAGATAGCAAACTAAAACGCCTGAATCATTCAAACTCATTAACAACCAACCAACACAATAACACACTTTGATACCCACGATTATTCAGGTCCACAGGCCCACGCTGCACACACACACACACACACACACACACACACACACACACACACCTACATGAGGCACAGTATATACTTTGTCTGTTTGTTCCAAACATGCACACAGAGAAAACTTCCTACAAACAGCGGGATGTAAATGAGCAGTGTGGGCTCGCAGTGTGTGCTGCTATAATAATGTCAACAGCTGGATAATAGTTAACATTTGTCACCATTATTACACTGTAGTGAGCACAGCTGTCATGCTGGTTGAAACCGCACAAAGGGGGGGAGTCTGCATGCACCTGCAGTGTGTGTGTGTGTGTGTGTGTGTGTGTGTGTGTGTAGATGGGGCTGATAGCCACCTGAGACTGTAGGTAATAGCCGCCTTTTATCAAAGCTTCCATTATAAACGACAAAACAGCAGCTCTCGTGTTAAGAAATTTTTTTAAAAAGCACCGCGTAAAAAAAAAATCCCACCTGTGCACAGCAAATGAGGCTATGCTCAACAGGCTTAACACAATCACCAGCTGTGACTGTGCATGGTCGAAATCATGCGCACACACACAAACACACACATCGACACAGTGTGTGTAATTTTAAAGCCAAAATATCCTTGGCTCCTGCGCAGTTTCTGGCACAGCATCTGGCAAAGCTTCAAATCATTACTGCATCCCCTCGTTGCACCCAGACTTCAAAAGAAGCAGACCACGACTGTAGGTAGGTATTAAGGTGTGTATGAGTGTGTGTGTGTGTGTGTGTGTGTCTTACTTACAGCACAGTGCCTTCTGTAGTCTGCGGATCTTCATGGCTGTTCGGTATGCTGAGAATCTCACATTGTTTAAGTCCGCTACAGGCGGGGATAGAGACAGAGGGATGAAAGGTAGACAGACGAAAAGAACACAGAGGCAGAAAATCAGAAAACAAAGTGCAACAGAAATCTGGCTACTGGGCAACGTAAGCAGGACCTCTGTCTTCAATGAAAAGCCACCTTTTTGTTAGTTATTGTCTGTAGAGATGACTGAGGGGAGGGGTGGCTAATGTGGACTGTGTAATTAGGTTAGTGAGTTCGGTCTCAGCGGGGGCCGGTGCTATTTGTTGAGCTGCTGGCCTACAGCAAACGCTCCCAAAGTTTCACAGCTTATTACTTATCTGGCTGCTCATTAAAGAACGGTCATACTAGCCACCCTGCTGGGACAGACACATGCATATGGATATTAACAGGGAGCAGCAGAGTGAGAGCGAAAAGATCAAGGTGCAGTTTTCATCATGTTAAAGAGTAAACTAACAAGAGAGAGAAATGGGCCTACAGGATTTTGTTGATCCCTCACAAGGAAACTGAGAACACACCGTGAAAACTTTTCACTGAACTTTTTACTGAAGAAATGCCATAAACAGGGTTCCCATTAATGTTTACCAATCAATTTTCACACAATTTTCTCACTTTTCCACAATATTTACCCCATTTCCATGACTTTCTATAGGCCTATTTTATAAATCATAGGGCACAACATCGAGGCACTAACTCCAGTGTGCTGTGCCCTGTGACAGGTATTGTGGCACAAATGTAGCATGGAATGAGGAATGAAATGCCTCTCAGTCTACACAAACGGTACACACAAAGTGCTAACATTTCTGGCCTGGCTAAGGCAGGCTTGAAATATATGCCGACTCTGGCAGTCTGTTGAGTGGCCTTTTGGCTGTCTTGATGCTTTTTCTTTTTAGCATGCCTGACAAGAGTCGCTTCCCCCATGCTGCTATCATCAAACGTTTTGGTGCAGAGCCTACATCCAGTGTGGGTAAGGTCTACAGCTGTACTTTATGAAACATGCACTTCCTCTGCATTTTCGGACAAGTTTACTGTTGGCACTTGCTAACTTTACTCCAACTAGCTGCATACACCATTGTGTATCACGTGATACAAGTGACATTTTTAAAGACACAGCTTGGCACTAGATTTTAAGTTATTAATACAAGGAACATATTTTACATAAGGTTAGACATGTTTAAGGATTTTTATAATCACACTTTTTTAAATGACAGCCAAAATGTATAATCCAAACTTTTCCAAAACATTATGTTAATTTAAAACTATTTCCAGGTCGTGAAAAAAGTTTTTCTGATTTTATAACTTTTCCAAGATTTCAATGATCGAGGGGAACCCTGTATAAAACAGCTCATAGTGAATTCTATAGTAATTTCTGAACAGAATGGCTGCTACTGATTTTGTTAAATGACATTTGTTTATACTTGAAGCACCACAACTTAAAATGAAAATCAAATCCAATGTCTGGTAATGGAGGAAATCTCAGAGACAGTATGTGCAACAGAGTGGTGCAGGGACGTCTGAAGTTGCCCTGGTTCCCTCTGCAGCAAGACAATTGGATTTTTTAATTGGGTTTTCGCTTTGTGACAAAAAAGAACAAGACAACCTTCACAAATGAGCATAACTTTTTATGATTTTTGAAGCCTAAATGAAATTGGCAGATGTGAAAAGGCTAACATTTCTCTATAAACACACTACACCACGCTTGCATGGCTTCAGCATCACTATCACTAAACTTGTTCAGCATGATGACGTTTAATATCCAATTTAACAACTTGTTAGCAACCTCATTTTATGTCGTAGAACAAAACGTGAAAATCTTTGAAGCTTGTGTTGTCCACAGACATCATTTTAAGACGAGGGAACCAGAAGTGCAAACATGCTGATTCATTTTCTGGTTTTAGGACTCATTCCTACACCACTCTGTACCTTATAAAATGGCCAAATGAAACCCAAACCATCTGATTGGCCTCATATCAACAGAGATAACTGAGAAAATGTCTTTTCTGTAATGACATAACCTGCCCCTTTGACAAGGTTTTTGCTCTATCAAGATTATTTCAGGACCTGAAGACACCAAGTGATTGTGAGTGTGTGCTTCTTACCTAGTGACTGGTAGAGCTCTGTCATCTTTGGATGGTCCCAGCAGGTTGTCTGTGTCTGATGACTGAAAACCACAACAACAGAGGAGAGAACCATTAGACTGAGAAAACACACTAAAAAAAAACACATAAGATGACACACAGCGCAGAACAGGAGCCCCTAAAGTCAAAACAAACACACAGATACTCACAACCACTTTCAAGGCTTATCACAAAAGAAAATGACAGACAAAACTACTTCTAAAGCTAAGGTGCACAAAAACCCGGACAAATAAACACAAGCTAACATCCTTATTATCATTGTAGCTTGGTGTGTATAAACACTGTCGATGGCTTTATTGCCGATTCTTTTGTTATCGTGTGCAATTTGAGGACAGAGGTCACAGATTCATTCGCAAATCCACAAAGCATGACTCACACACACAAAACCAAAAAATCTGTCTGAACAAAACCGCAAGAAAGCACACACACGTACACACACGAACTGTGTATTGCTCTCATCACCAGAGCATCTGTCTTTTCAAACACCATGGGACATAAATATGAGGGGACCGAGTCTCAACTACCTATTTACATTTCTGCCTCAGACAGAAGCCTCACAAATGCACACACGCACACAAACAAAACAACATGAACAAACCAAAAACTACTAAAAAACCAACGCTATAAAAATAAATAAAATAAGACTGCACTACAACTGATCAAACATGGTTGCCTTCACACACAGGACAGCAAAGAATCTGACTTTCCACAAGTTGCGGCTGCCAATCAGTGCTGTGGCCATGATGTGGCTGTGTGTGTGTGTATTTCAGCAAGGCATCTGGCTGTCAGAGGCCGCACTCAGATCTGTGAGGAATGTTTGAGAAGATCTCTGGAAGACTTTTTTTTTCTTTAAATAGAAGTCTGTTTTTGAATGCAGACGCTCCCTTGTGGTTTCTGCGATGGCTCGCTCTCCGCTGACAGGCAGCAGGAAGTGAAGTGGAGTGCTGACAGTGAACTGAGGTGGTGAAGTGGACGACAGGAGCCCTCCTCGCACGCAGATGTTCATCACTATTCAACGGCTGTACAGACCGATGACCCCTTTCACACCTGCACAGACATCGCTAATGCCGGGGCCTTGCGGTGCTGTAGACAGGCTCGTGTTTTACTTTTCAAGGAGCTCGCCTGAATGACAAAGGGCTCCAATAAATCCATGTCGGGGGATTCACTGATATTTGCTGCACACAAACACACAACTGGGGGGAAAAATGTTGGTGATCCAGGCCACAATTGGCCGGTCACTATCACCATAAAACATTTTTGTTACTGATTTGTAGAAGGGTACATCAGAGACGAGATAAAGCCGGTGCAATGATGGGACACACAATCAACTTACTACACACAAAAATCTGTATCGTATTTACACGGACGCACACATACACACCTTCCATCAACAAAAAGATTAGAAAGCTTGTGCTTATATCCACAACTCATGAATGCCATAATGAGGACGGCTGAGTTGTCAGGTTCAACTGTACTCAACGCTTTCCTGTCAATGCATTCCCTTTGTAATGCCTAAGCAATCTTTTTGTTGTCCTGTATGTAGGAGGAGAAAATAGCAAACTGTTGGCACATTTACTACAAAGCTGCTACAGTTTAGATAACACAGCGGGAAACATTCATGGGCGAGAGGAGCGGCATCAGAGAATATTAAAAGGCATGGGACAAAAACAGATTTTCTGGCAGATATTTGAAAGCTTCTCGGAGATAACAACAGCAGTACATCCTCGGTGAACTGCAACCCCACTGTGAGGTCTTCTCAATCTACGGTTGCTATCACACCACTAATTTGGTTTGTATTAACAAACTAACCAAGAGCTGCACGCTTGCATCCACATGGATTTATATAATATACATGTCTAGTACAAACATTACTTGCACAGATAACTTGTGGCAGTGGCGTAAGGTGGTTGAGCCTAAACTAGCTATCGTACATCGGTGATAGAGACATGCTTGTTTTTCTTAAGAAGCCCCTATGTTTGAATAGGTGTTGTTTTATTGTGGACTATTGTATCATATGTTGTGTTTGTTTGCATTTTTTTGTGTTTTGATTGATTTTCAGTCTCAATGGGACTTCCTGGTTAAATAAGGGTTAAATAAATGAATAAAATGACAAGAATACCACAACAGCCAAAACGAGCTAATTAGAAATGAACCATCAAGCTTAGGCATTAGTGCACCTTTTAAAGCCTCCTCAGTCAAGGGACATGTGTTGCATTCAAACAATTATTTAATTAGTCAAGCAACTGAAAATAACAAGAAATGGTGGTTTTCCAAATTTTCAGAAGGTGGTTAACTGTGAGCAATGTCTTCTGAGGATGAAGCCACCTGGGTCTTGTGCACTGCATGTGACATTTGGCTTCATAAACATCACCAAATGACATCTCGGAGTGAGCATCCAGAAATTGAATGAGGTCACAGAAGGGGACATTGCAGCAAGTGGAGGAAGGGTAGAATTTAAGTAGCCACTGGGGTAAAGTGAGGGGTAAAAAAATGACCTCCTACAAAATGTTTTTCTAAGATTTTTCCCTCTCAAGCAAGCAAAGTTGGGAGCTGAAAACATCCAACACAAGTGCACACTCGGAGTCTTTCAGACTAACGGATTACCACAATAACAATTAGGCTTATCAAAAATAATTGGTATTTCCTTTGACGTTAGGGCTGCTACAGAGTCCAACGGAAAGTTAAAGTGGTTTTGTTAATTGCTTACTTCTTATGTGCTACTCCATAATTAACCATAACCACAATTTTCCCAAAGCTAGTGACTATGTCTGGGGTTTTTCTTTCTTTCGCACAAAAGGACAGTGAAAGATCAGAAAATGTCAACGCCGGACGGGCTGAGGGGTGGACGGATCCCATCAAATCGTTGGCTGCAAACACTTCTGCTGCGTGTCTGGAGTTTGTCACTGTCACGGACTGAGAGAGCGTCATAAATAATTATGAGTGTGCAGATGAATGATGACTTGCAGATCTGAATATCCAAGGAGACAGAATTAGCCAAATATCTGAGCAAGCAAGAGGAAGGTTTCAGGAACCCTTTTTATTATTTCAGTGACAGCGACCTGCCAGGCGTATCACGAAGTGTCTGTGACAGGTGAGAAGAGCCTGCATTCACCAGCTGACATCTTCTGTCGTTCTCTGCCTTTAACCTTTACTCCTCTGCCTCCTTTTTTCCCCTCTTAGAAAATTAACCCCTTCCGTCTGTCTGAAACTTATCTGTATTCTGCGTTTTGAAATACAGTTCACACAGCTTTGGATTCTTCTTAAAATTAACTTTCAGAGACACCCTCAAAAGGGGATGCATAAAGTCCACTCAAGTGTATAAAGGCTGTCTGTTCTGTTCGGTCCAACCAACCCCACAAAATGTTTCCTGACAAAAACACGGACCGACAGCACGTCCAGAAAAGCCTCAGAATGTAGAGGAGACTTTCTCTAATCTTTGCAGAGATGCGGTCTTGCTGTATTTCCTCTCAAAGAGGCATATGAGCTCACCCCACAAGTGCCAGAACGGGTGAAATGGGACAGCATGTGAAGTTGCCAGCATGAGATGGCACAGAACTTGTGTGAAGCCATTTGATTCTCCCCCCAATATGTCGCCTGAACTCATCCCTACAGGGGGTGGACAAGGCGCGGTTTTAATCAGGGGGCCTTTGTCAGCCCAAAGAAAAGAGGCAGAGTATGAGAGGAGATGGAAGAGGAGACGAGGAGGGGTTTGGGGAAATGAATGTGTCAGAGACTGACGCGGGTGTCCCAAGGATGTCACAGCACTGAAAGCGACCTGTGATTAGTCCTGGAGATGGATTTAGAGTTCAGTTTTTGAGCTGCAAATTAAGTGGGTTTGCATGAGCGTACACCAGCCTGCATGTATATTTCTATGTGAGGGTGGAACTGAGAGGGGAGTGCACAGCACAGCAGACGATCTTCATTTTAATATGAAAGAAAAGCCACACACTGAGGTAAAAGTTGAAGGGGGATTGATTCCTTTCTTCCTGTTTCTGAAAGGCAATTTAAGGTTAATGTGGAAACTGCCACTGAGAAGAAAAACCAGGTCCAACCAACCTGGACGCATCAACAGAACATATGGTGTGTGCTCAGAATGGTGTGTGTTTGGTTAGCGAGTTGGAGCTTGGTTCCAGTTGGAGTTCATATGCATCTTTGGGTCTGTTTAAGCGTTTCCTTGCCAAGGAGAGGATGTGCATCTCTATTTGCGAGTTTGCATGTGTGGCTACTGTTTTGTGTGGATGCCCTTGTGCACATGTGTTTTGTTTGTGCGAGTGGGCGGATGCTGGTTCAATGGCTGGGCACATCTGTGATCACAGGCTGTTGTTGACTCTAAAGTTATAAGCCTGTCCTCTGAGTCGTTGCCTGTCTCTGGCTTTCATCTCTGATCCCCCTCTAGTGCCAAGCTGCAAGCCCAAACACAGCGCAGGTGTATCCCCCTCTCTCCTTGTCTAGATCCTTTATTTCTCCTCCATCTCTGTCTGTCTTTATTGTCTGTCTGAAAACGTTTTATCTTGATCTCTTCCCAAATTAACACGATATGCTTTTTCCAATATGACTTAATAAACTGAATCAACTGGTTGAAATTGCGGGTTTTATGATTGATGAATGTTTTTACTGGCTTTCCAGAAGCACTTAAATGCACCACCAAGCAAGAGTATTCAAAAACAGTCCCAAATGTGCATGAACTGACTATGAATTGGAGTAAAAAGGGACCAGGATAAACAACAGAAACACTAAATCAAAGCCTGTTTACAAACTCTAACAGGACTTGTGCAGTACAATCCAAGTCTAATTTATCCAGTCATATGTTCAGTACTTCTCAAACACATGCATTTTCACTATAACACACTTTCGCATGTGAGTAACACATATGGGCATACTTGTGTGATTGATCTACCCGTGCATTACATTGAGCAAAGTTCAAACGTACACTCTTTGCCCTGGTGTACAACTTGCCCATACATGAGACTGTTTTTGCTGTGTTCCGAATAGCATGGTTTCAGTAAAAAATGCACGAGTTTGGGAAGTACTCAGTATACTACTGGATAAATGAGACTTGGATTATACTGCACAAGTCCTATGAGAGTTAGTAAACAGGTGGTCTGATATAGTTTTGCTGCTGTTAAATGCAGATCATTTTACTACATTACATAAAGAATTTTATCTGTTTTTGGATTCTTCATTCATCATAAAAGGATGTGAGTTTATGAACTCAACACAACACAATTTGAGTAATTGATAGACAAATGGTTATTCTTCGGGTGAAGTATTCCTTTAAAGTTTCTACAAATGTTGCATCAGAACTTTTTGGAGGCATTTAAACGATCACAAGACAATACAAGACCTGTAAATCTTTGTGGCTGAAGCTTTTATGGCAGGTTGTTCTGCGGACAATGGCACAAGGGGGATTTTTAAAAAATGACTAGTTGACAATTTAACTGAGAGTGTGACATTTCCACTCGGGGCACAAGGCGATTTAAGGGGGCAGCCCTGAAAGTTGCACTCATTTTATCATCCTAAATCAAAAAGTGAGCCTGTGACAGTGTCCCAACAGAAACGTGGGAGAGAAACTAAGAAAGCGGGACTGACAAATGATAGCTGAAACTGCAACCCGAAGATTTTTCTGAAATAAGGGTGAATTCAGGTTTTATAAGTCAGCAGTTTACTGACATGCGGTTACATGATTTCTGGATAATGAGGTCCTTCAAACTTTCAGACCTGACACTTCCTTAACAGTAGAGAAGCTGTCTTGTTTGCCACCGACACAGATCTCCTTTCTGCCTGTTTTAATAGAAACCTGCTGTTTGGTCCTGGTTTTTGCAAAAAAAAAAAAAAAAAAGTAAGAATGGGAAGCCAGACGTCAAGCTAGAGTTGTTATAATCACTATTAAAACAGTGTGGGAAGCTGCCCTGGGATTCAGACAGGTATTATCTATTCAAAAGGAGATGTTAATGTTGGACTGAATGAGAAATATGCAGGTGATACAGCTTGAATTTTAATATCCACACAGGAGCAAATGGACAGAAAGAAGCTCCTAATTGGGAGTGAAATAAATTATATACGTGCAAAGAATATACTTTGAACAATCGCTACCTGACCATTCGTGGGCGATGTATGTGAGAGATCACGACAGGTCAGAGCTTTAATGTAAAAAGGTTAAAAAGTATTAGATTCTCAGTGGAATGATGGTGGAGATAATGGGCTATTTCACAGTCGACTATGAAACTATTTTTTAAATGTCAAATGAAAAAAAATCATCTGCATCATTCTGCCCACATTTGTGTCCATCGTAGGAAAAATAAGCAGTTGAAAATCTATATATGAACCCATTTCCTCTATGAAGTTAAAGTTGTCAGAGATCACATAACAGTCTGACTGTTAGGTATGTTTTGGCTTGAATGCATTAACGCGGAGGTTATGGACCATAAATGACCCAATATAGACAACTTAAAAAGGAAAGTCTTTTGCTGATATTTGCACGAATTCCTACAATCTTCAGGTCTACGGTTGCTTGAATCTCAATTGTACGGCAGCAGTTCCCAACCTGGGGTTCAAAACCCCAACAGTGGCCACGAAATCTAATGCCTACCCACACTATAAGACTTTGAAAACACTTTGAAAATACATTCTTTCACTGACAATATGAATATATCATATATGAATGAATTTAAATCACACACTATAAGATTTTGCAAAGACTGGGGATGTTTCAAGGTCACGTTGTGCAAGAAAACAACATTCTTTTTGAGATTATTTCCCATCCTGGTCCTGTTAGAAAAAACTGTGCCTTACTCTCTTTAAGAGATAAGACATATTATGAATTCCTTATTTGGCGAACACACATAATTATGGAAATAGAAGATGAAAGGAATCGTGTCGACAGTATTGTTTGTAAATTTGGCAACAATATAATCTATGAAGATTTGTGTATAAACTTTACATTTTGGATTTTGTCGCCTCAACTTGCCACCAGCCTCCGTTGGTGAGCTGTGTTGTTTTAGTGGGAGGAGGCTGTGGGAATTAGAAGTGAACCATTTCCAAAATTAGGATTTCTCACTAAAATAAGTGCAGGTTGGTGGATAAGATACACTGCAAAATAAGGACTAGCTCTTGTTCACTCCACAACTCCACCAGTTTCTCCTCCTTTTCCACAGTCCAAGAGAAATGACACTTGTTCATGTTCTCCGCCTCCCGAGAGTCCCCTAATGTTTACTGTCTACCCAGGTTGCTGCTGAACAGAGCGCAGTTATTGGTTTTTGACAATGTTCTGGTCATTAAACTTCACTATTCGCATGAGACAAGGCTAAAAACTTATGATAATAGTAAACTTTTGATTTTGTCGAAACGTTGAGACGAGAAAGAGTTTTATGAGCACCCTACACCAAACAATCAAGATCATGGGAGCACGTCACAACACTGCCAAAACACGATTTCACGTCGACACTGCGACAGTGATATCACTTGAAAAGTCATTATGGTGTAGGGCTGACGTAAGGGGTTGAAAGATGATCGTTGGGGTAAGGAATACAAAACAGATTAAACTCTGCTACACAAAAGTCTGTTTATACTTTTTCATTTTCAGACTTTTCTCCAACCTTTATTGAAAAATGCTTTGCAGTTTGACCTCTAAAAATGACCAAATAAAATTGTCTGTGACAACAAAATCACTTTTCAATTCAAGTGCTCACAACTCACAGACATGCACCCTGTGATGACAGACAGACAATGCATTGTGTTAAGGGGCACACACACAAAATAAATTGGAAACTTCTAATAAGGGAGATGAAAAAGAATACATAAAAAAAGTAAGAACATGTTTACTAACTGAATTACTGCCTTCAAAGCCAACCATTGTAAAATAACGATTGACAGACGCTAACACACACATACACACACGCATACAATTTATACAGACACAAGGATGACTATCGAAGCCCTTTCTCGCCACTTACTTGATGTAATATGGAACCTTATTCTGAGAGACTGCACGTTGCCAGGGGAGCTGTACAGATGCTGTAGAGAGAGAGACAAAGACAAAGATAAAGAAAAATGAGAGATGCAGAGAGAGACAAAAAAGTCAAGCAATAAAAATCGAAACACCATCCTAATAAACATTGCACAATTGTACCGTGCATTACAGTAACTCATTTAGTGTTTGGGGCTTGACTTGAAATAATTCTCACATCTAACACTTCCATAACAACATAGTCTATCTATGTAAAAAATAAAAAGACTCTTACTGTGCATGAAATTGAGAGAGGGGAAAAAAAAGGTAAATGGATATTGCTTTCTTGGCAGAAGCAGAGGGAAGAGGGAGACAATAGGGCATGAAAGGAAAAATACATTTTTAAAAAAAACTGTTGAGAAAAAGGTGCCACGTGTCCGGGTTTACGTTAAACTCTGTGGATACGGAAGGCAACGATAAATACTGACAGAGCAAGGACATCTTTAAAATGACACTCATTGTTAAAACCAGCCAGATATAAGACTTGAGAAGCTCTCAAGAGCAATACGGAGCAGAAATGTTGCGTGATTTATTGCCCTCCCACTTTCCCTCCTCCTTGACACAGCTCTGCGCTCAGATAGAGAGATGAAAAGACAGTAAGAGAAAGAGATTAAGCGAGATTGGGAGATATACGAGATGGATAGGGCAAGATAAGGACGCGGTACTTTATTGATCCCTGAGGGAATATTAAGCTACTAGTGTAATGAGAGCGAATGTGTGATGGAGTAGATAGTGTCATAGTGCCAGGAAGATGAAAGAAGAGACGGAGTGCTGTTTTGTCTGGTGCAGTTGCTGAGCTCTCAGCAGGGCTTACTTGGCAAATTCATGTCTGCTGGTGACACAGCACGGCAGGCCGAGCTTACCACCTGCTCTGAATCACACACCGTCCATTTTGTCTCTGTATCTGACAGCCGGCAAAGCAAATCAGGTGGAGCAGAAAGAACACTAATGGCCGTATGATTATAGAAAATGACATTAGAGAGAGACACAGGGAGAGAGAGACTGGCTGCTTTGTTTAATGTTCGCACTCGTGCATTTATCTTTTCTCTCTTTTGCTTTGTCTCTAACTCTCTCTGTTCCTCTCTCTCTGCTAATGACCACTCAAAAGAGGGAGAAAGAGGAAGGGAGCCAGTGGAGAGCTGTAATTAAGCCTTGCATTATTCAAGAGTGAAGTGCCTCGTCTGCAAACTGCGTTTGTGTGTGTGTGAGCACAAGTATGCGTGACTGTGAAGCGTATGGCTGAAGATTAGAAGATGGGACATGAAAAAATTAGGGGGGATGTGAAACAGTGTAACTGAGTGGAAACAACCCAAGCCCCCCCAAATGTTTCTAATTACCCTGGAGAGGTAATTGGCGCTGTACTTACTGGAGAGGAAATGTTGGGAAGAGGGGCCGAAGTCTCGGTGGGCTTCCTGAAGCAGCTTCAGTCTGTCCTCCACTGCCACCTGCACAATGACCACACAGACAGACAGACAGACAGACAAACAGACAGGAAATAAGACAGTTAGCTGTGGGCCTGATAGTTGTACTCAGAGAAAAAGAGCTTTTTACAGTGGCTGGAGTTGGCGTCATGGTTGGAATGAATTCAATTCCAGTGCAATTAAGTTGGAAGTGGAGTTGCTGTAAAAACTCAAGAAACTTTTTTCTCTATATAGGTATAAATAAATACTGCATCAAATATTGAATATATATAGATATCAAGATATAGATCATTTTTTAACCAAATTAGGACTAATGTTTGGACAAGTCACCTTTTTCTTAAATAAGGCAGATAAATACAGAGGTTAGTAGTCTACATAGTCCTGTGCAGAGGTAGGTTTTCCTTAAGAATATGATTATTCAAGTGAGTTAATCTACATTTTGCCAACAGGTAAATGTAACTAAAAGTAAAGAGAGATTATTAGACCCCTTATTCACCGAAGCAGTTTTTCCTGAGGCTAGTGTATTTTTTATATTCATTGCAATGAGAGTGCCGTGTATTTACACTACATTACAGACAGCAGCAGCGTGATGAGGTGCTGAGCATCTACTGCACATTTTACTTTCTGTGTGGCGAGAGTTGAAAATCAAATTTTGGGATGACCATAAGCTCACCTTTGCTGCATGTCATCCTCCCTCCCCCTTTCATGCAATAAAAGTCCTATCAAATAAAGGCAAAAAAATAGCCCCGGAAAATCTTAAACAACAAACGAAAATGCTCAACTGGGAGTAAAACACTTCGCTCTTCAATGTCACTTTTACCTAGCTGTCCAATGGAGTGGAGGAGGGGCAAAATACCATGAAGACCCGCTATCACAATTGCATGTGCTGAGCAACAACAATGAAGATAAATATGTTTATATACTGTAGATATAGTAATATATGTTTCCTTTCATAAACCCACATAGACCAGTGGCCCTGTCCCGTCTCTCTATGTGCTTCGACACACAGCCTTCAAGATTTGTAATTTCAGAAATCAGTTTCAGAGAAACTTGACTAATCTTGGCAACAAAATGAGATCAAAAGATGGATAAATATAATAATAATAATAATTTGTGGCAATTAAGACTCCACTAATTCCAATTTAACACCAATTATTGACTTTTCAGATATAATGGTAATACTTATCCAGTTGTATGAGTAAAGTAACGCACCTGTTTTCTCATGAATTCAAGATGACATGGGGTGAGTAACATAGAAATAATCATTTTGTGTATGAAGTATTCCTATAACACACAAAAAATAAATATGAATATGCTCTGGGTCACAGTTAGGAGCCATTAAGTTGCTGGTGTAGACAGCTGTATTGATGAAAACTAAGACCAATATTTTCTGTCAGTATTGTGTGTGAGACGGTGCAGATCAGTCTGGTGTAGATACCCTGTATTGATCAAGTTATGTGTTTGCGCAGACAACATAATATCCTGTTTTCAGCATGATAAGTCCCCATGGGTAAATAATGGCTATGTACGCAAGTTAGGAGCAGGTGATATAGATTTTGTCCTCATACATACATCTTGAGATATACTGTGGTACAAAACATGTTGGTATGACACACGGATCAGAAACCTTAATAATATCAGATGTCTCGTGGTGTATGTAATATCCTGGATATGATGAAAACCAGGACAAGACTCTGTGTGCAAAGACACCACCCATTTCTTTTCCTTATATACTCCATATAATCTTTATTATTATAAAACAGTATTTCAGAAACAGATATACTGCTCATAAATAATGCTAGTAGCAATTTTACATGGAGTGAACTCAATAAACGGTGAGGCTTCACACAGCTTTGAGTTATCATTCACACACACATTCACTGCTGTACCCCCGTGAAAGCTGTGTATTGACCTCTCAGGCAGTGCACCTGTGCCCTGCACGGCTGTGGAGTTGCTTTACTCCATCAGGCTGGCTAGCAGGACAGTATTGGCAGCCTGTAATATTGAGACTCGCACACGCACACACACACCTTAGGCGTTATGGCAGCCAGATCACAGCTGTCCACACAGGGATCCTGGAAACAGGCACAGAAAGGCCAATAGCTCAGTTTCTCTCTGGCCACTAATGGCTATAATGGCCATAGTCCCACTGAGAGGAAGATGGGAGCCGTCTGCATATGAAAACCAAATCATCAAACTGCACAGTCAGATCTGGCTTATTAGTGAAGCTGTCACCTTCCTGCTGACTGGAAAAAAAATTAACAGCAAACAACAGAGGGAAGTGTGCAGTCCACTGAAACTCTGCCATCGTCTGACTCAGTTTTTGAGTTATGGTCATTCTCTAGGCAGAAAGACTATTAGTGGGTGTCTGTACAGTACACGGGAAATATCACAAGGCTACAAATTAAGCCCAGCTTCCCAGTTTCTTTCTGCTGCACTGTCACGCTTAAAAAGAGATGACTTTAGGTTTCCTTCGAAAATTTCATTTTTTTCTCAACATATAACTCCCTTTCCTGCTTCTTTCTGCCCCAAACTCATTTATCTGCAGAGATGACGCCGCTTGGTTGTATACAAGAAAAACTTCAAATGACAGTGTCTTTGAAATTGCGAGGTTATCTGTGGCTGCTTGGTGTCCTTCAAATTGGTGCCATCACAGCTGGACAGTGTGACCCGCATTCAGTCCTCCAACCACTGGGCACCAGAGGCATCACCAGCCAGCTCGGTCAAGGATCTCAAAAGCTCAAAGAGTCAGTCATTAAGGATAAAAATGCCTTTACATCACCTTTCTATGCAATAATTTCTGTCATGAACCAAACATGTACTGAGACATGGCTGGGTGATATGACCTCTAACGAATAACATGTAGAATACTAAAATACAAAACTATGAAATACACTTGTGTTGTAATGAAGTAATTGATAGTACTAAGTTAAAATACTGTCACAGTAAAGTTAAAGAAGTACTTTTAGCATTAATTACTGGTGCTTTTATTTTGAAGCATCCAGCTTGTCTTTGGCCAGAAGTGTTGATGCCTTTGCTGTGAACTTAAAGTGCCAGGTCAACAGTTGGCTGTTAGAAGTTAGAAAGTTAAACCTTTACTGAGGCGCCGATAAACAAGAGGTTGCGGTCTGGAGACCTGCAGATACAAAATCACAGGCCTCCCCTGTTCACACACTAGCGCCCAGGAGCAAGTGGTCTGGATGGGCAGGGGAGTTGTGAGACATATCATGTTTGCTTCGGTGGCTTGAAAAAAAAATTCATACTCAATGTTTGCAATATAGTCATTTTCTACATCCCTTTTGAAATAAGCCATGAAACACTGAGTATAGTTGATAAATTGTCCACACCTATAGTAGAAAAAGAAAAGATGAGATAACTTGTGAATCCATCCATCCATTGTTGTCCACTTATCCGGGGCCACATTGTGGGGGCAGCATGCCAAGAAAAGCACCCAAGACGTCCTTTTTGCCAGCAATGCTTTCCAGGTCCTTCTGAACCCGGGGTGTTCCCAGGGCAGATGAGATATGTAATCCTTCCAGCGTGTTCTGGGTCTGCCCCGGGGCCTCCTACCAGTGGGACGCCTCCAATGGGAGGCACCTGGGAGGCACCTAGGAGGCATCCTGATCAGATGCCTGAACCACCTCCACTGACCCCTTTCAATGCGAAGGAGCAGCGGCTCTACTTGGTGCTCCCTCTGGATGTCCAAGCTCCTTACCCTATCTCTAAGGCTGAGCCCAGCCACCCCACGGACGAAACTCATTTCAGCCACTACCCAGAGCTCATGACCATAGGTGAGCGTTGGGACATAAATGGACCAGTAAATTGAAAGCTTCGCCTTACGGCTCACCTCCCTCTTCACCATGACGGTCCGGCGCAGCAGAAGCCACACCACCGATCCATGTCACGCTCCATTCTACCCTGACTTGTGGAAAAGGCCCCAGGAAAATAAAAGCTAGTGCTTGAATTAGGCCTGGTGAGGATACAGTGTAAACAAATGGAAGCGAAAGTGATGACTGACCTTGCTTAATAAGGAGAACATGTCTGAAAGTACCGGCAAAACTCACACGCTCGCTCATTTAAAGTGTACACTCCTACAGACTTAACATGGAGGATTTCACTCCCTAATTCACAACCAACATCACTTCTCCTCTCTTTTCTTTCTCATGACTTCTAAAGAAACTCCTCCACGACTTTCCCTCTAGGGCTAAGACATGCTCCACTCTGAGAAACACTCAGCAAGTCCCCCAGGGGATCACACCAAGACATTCAGATGCATAGGGAGCCAAGGATGTGACTGGTGTTGTATGAGAATAGTGTCCATTGATGTGCAATGACAAAGTGTTGCAGCGAGCACAGAGCTGCGTTCAAATAAAACAGGTACACAGGTAGAGGGACAACTCTCAGTCCCCTGTGTGTTTTGGCTGACAAAAAGTGAAATCAGCATGCACACGGCGAGAGAAACTGGGGGAGAGGGAGACAAAGACAGACTTAAGAGATAAAAACACACAGGCAGGCAGAAGGAGAATGAAGGAGCAGGAAGAAAGAGGATCAAGATATATATTGAAGCCAGCATTCATTCAGGTAAGCATGGACAAAACGCTACAGGAAGAAAAGTGGCAGAGAACCCGAGACAAAGCAAGAAAGAGGTATATGTGTGGAGAAAAGAAAATGTGTCTGCTCTAACATCTTGAAGATGATTCTGGAGGATTTAAACTACCTGTAGTAGTTTCCATCTCATGTTGAGCTGGTCCAGTTGTCTGGAGGCAGTAGAGGACAGCTGGATGTCCAATGGTGTCAGCTCTGCAGAAAGCTCATTGACGATTCTTACATCCTGGCGTAATGGGGCGATTTCTTCTCTGAAGGTCTGAACAGAAAGTTTTGTATTTGAGGGTGAAAGATTGATACTGTAACTGTGCTATAATTAAAAACGTAGGCTAACTAATTACTTCATCATGAAGTTCGTGCCTTCACAAACAATAACTGAGTTTCTAAAGAGTACCAGTTATATCCGTATCTTTCATCTTAATTGCTGTTTAACTTTTTCTTGTTTATCATGTTGACCTTATGATGTAATAGGAGATAAATCAAGTTCTTAATTGAGTTTCCTTCAGATATAATATCTATTTGAAGCTTCCACTGTGGCTGTCTATCTACACTGAATGCCTACATACTTGTGTCACATACTGGAAATATACTGGTTTGAACTGTTGTATTCATCACTAGAAATTTACCTGGAAAATTCACCACATTTTATGTGAATGTAGTCAACTGAAGCAATAAATTGAATTGAATGAAGCGAGTCCTCCTGCTCGCTAAGTCATGTCAGCAGTGGCCATATGTACTAGGATGATTGCATGAGAGCTTTTGACACCCAACCCCAAAACCCTTCCAAAACCAGGTAACTCATGGAGGCAGGTGTTTAAAACGCAGCTCTGTGTACACAATGTAAGAAAAGAGTCTTAAATATTTTACGCTCCAATCAGAAAATTGACAGTATAATCTTGTCCATATCATCCTCTGCACTCCTATTTTGGGATGCCATTTTCGCGGTTGGAAATGTAGCTAGTTTGCAATAGATACAGTCAGTATTTATGGGAATGCGAGAGAGAGGAAAAACAAGGCATTCGTGAAAGTGCTGAGAAGTTGCTGTGTGGCGCTCTGCACGTCAAATAAGCTTAAAAATCCATGCTTTAAGGGTATTTTTCAACCTGGACCCTATTTTCCAATGTTTTTGTGTCTTACATGATTAATGGGAACAATATTCTTTAAAACTGGTCCAGTATTGACCGGGAGCAGTGGCCAGGCTGCAGTGTAAACACTCAGGCATGTTTGCACTGACATGCTCAGACTGTTATTGTAAGTGTCTGACAGTATTATGGAAAGGATGCCTATGGAGATAAATGTTTTTGTTTAAGAGTAAAATCACTAAACCCACTAGATTCCATTTAAATAAAAAGCAATTTTATCATTGTAAAAGCCCTGATTGGCAGCCAGTGCGAGGGATGATAACAATTAAAAGGAGAAAGCTGTGAGTGGGACAATGGATCACTTATTGTATGGAGCAAATGTGCCTTAAGATTTTGGCTTTCCCTTTGGTATGTCTTGGGCACTACAACTTTTACTTCATAGTGCTAATAGCTGCAGGGTACTTATAGTATGATAAGTTTATTTAGTCATATCTAAAGCAGAAAAGTAGACAATCCTCTCTTTAACAGTTGTATTCAAAGCGCCTACATGACATGGATATTAAGAGATATAACTGGCCAGACTGTCCATGCCACTGGGAGGCAATCATTAAGTTGTGAGATGGTGTAACAGACAGCCAAATTAATGCAACACTGGAGGAGTTGCCTTCGCTCATGCAACCTGTTAACTATTATTTCAAATTTGACGAATTTTGATGCAACTGTTGCTCCTCTGTCCTCTACTTCTCCTTCATCACAACATCCATTTATTGTTTACTGCTCATTAGGAAGTGCTGTCATTTTTCTGCCTGTAAACTAAATGTGTTGCTTGTTTCTTGGCCAGGTCTCCTTGGGGAACGACATCCTCAAATTTGATGAGTGGCATTTGCAAAGAAACAAGACAGAATCATCAAACCGAGTACATCATTAAATCAAGTGGCTTTGTTCCAGGAAGAACAGAAGAGAGGCGGAAACTGTGCGAGAAATCGCAGCTAAGTCTGACTCACACTATTGACACACTTATTTCATGGATGTGCAGTTTCGGATAATACTTCTATGGAGTCAAATCACAATTGGCAGCACCGTCTTAACTGTTAAATCAGTTGGTCTCATGAAAGATCGTCCAAGATAAAGAGAAGATGAGATTTATTCAGGTTGATTCGGTGTTGTATGCCGTAATGATGTACAGAGGGGTGTGGTGTCTAACTCCTGACTTGATGTCTTGATGAGTATGGCACTCTGGCAATAGTGCACAACACAGCAGTGCTGTCTCTCTAACTCACCACGGTCTTGTCGATGTGGTCCTGCAGAGAGTCGATCAGCAGATCCCCCACAGGCTGCCAGGTAGCTTTGGCCTCCTCCGCCCGAGTCAGCCGGAGGTCCAGCTGGTCCATGGAGCTCTGCAGCTCCTGGAGTCGCTCCAAGGCTCGCTCCACCTGACTCTGCCAGCCACCCATGTGTCCTTTCAGACGCTCCCATCGCTCCCTCACCTCGCCCGTCTGCTTGCGGATGGCTCGGGCCAACCCTCGAGCCTTCTCCTCCGGGGTGAGGTCTGGTGGAAGAGAGAGAGTAGAGAGAAGAAAGTTATTTTGTTGACACAGACAGTTTCCATGCATGTTACTACAATATATACTTAGTTTCCAGTTTCCCATTAGTTAGGAACTCTTAATAAGATCATCCTTCGCCAAAAATGCAACTCATTTAAATCCTTGCCTCCAACCATCTCTTTTTATTTCAGAAAACTGAACTTCATCAATATTCTGATATTACTGTTTTATTATTTATACATTTTTACACATAGGTTATAATTCGAAGAAGAGGTAGAAAGATTTTCTAGACAATTCCATGTTGGATTCTTTTCCATTTTCCCTAATTCTTCAATAGTTAATTTTCACAAGATATAGGGGTCCATAAATCTGGATGACATTTTAGGGCCCAGAAAAATCAAACAAACATTCAAGAATAGATGGCGATGAAGGCCGACTGTTACATCGCCTCACATTGTCTGTGTCTTGGAGAAAAAGTTGCACTTGAATGCATGGCAAAGACTACAGCCAACAGCCAACTAGCTGGCATGATCTGCACCTGTGTGAGAGGAAATAGCTCTCCATTCCAGCAGACGGAGGTAGTCTGTACTCGTTATTCAAAAAAGGTAACCCAGAAGACTGACAGGACAGCTTGAAGACGCTAGTTAGCCAGTTAGCACATTAACAACACAACCCGCTGTTGACAGACCAAAGAATATTTACTGTGCGCTAGCAGACAATAACACAAACAGTTACAAACTGTTTCTGAATGGCTAAAAAAAAAAAACTTAACTTGTATAACAAGTTTGTTTCAGTCTCATGTCCCCTTGACTTTAGTTTTTTGTTTGCTTTCCTAACTTCTGCTTCTCTGTTCGTCTCGTTTCTGACACCAATTTGTGCTGAATCCACCAAAAAAGGGCAGATAAAGGCTGTCAAGGGTTGACTAGCGCCAATGGTGCAGGACACACCACAAAAACTCACGGACAGCCTGACTTTGATCAACGGCTGACCATTGGCTTGGTGTGTCAGGGCTCTTAAGGTACTGAAGAAGGCTTTCTTGGGCATTTTTTTCTCTTCCTGCACATTATTTTCCATTATTCCTCTGTCCTTTATTTGATTTTAGCTTAGGCAAATAACTCAAGATGAGGAGGGAGAAGAGAAGGGCAGAAGGTAATAAGACAAAAGAAAAAAGGATTCTCAATTACAGCGAGGGAGGACGTGAGGGCAGTCAAGGCATGATGAAAGTGACCAAAAAGAGAGAGAATTAAGAGACACAGAGGACAGAATAACTGTGACATATCAGAGGACACAGACAAAAAGGAAGAAAAAAAGATGGCATAAGAGAAACTGCTCCCCAAATACCAATTTAAACTACAAAGAAAGATGAGCAGCTTTTATGAGTTCTAAGGTCTCATCTCCAGAGTAGGGACAGGATTACCATCTTCACCTGTTGGCCCTCTCTCTTCTACACACACACACACACACACACACACACACACACACACACACACACACACACACACACACACCCACACCCACACACACACACACACACACACAGCAGACATCTGTGAGATGTGCTGCAGGTGGTGTTTCACACAGATGCACACAATGTGATGCTAACTGTCTCTTGTAATGAAGAAAGCGGGGTACAAACAACACAAGAAAAGTCAATTTAGTGTCGTAGACGAAACTTAATTAATAAGACGGAGAATGTAAGACAATTAAAGTTGTTATGACTTTGCTACAGAGTCACTATGACAAATCCCATCGCCACTGATTAAACAACAAGCGCAGCCTCTGATCTTAGATCAGCTTTTTATCTATTTATACAATGAGGCGACGCTTTGATATCCGTATCAAAGATCACAGACAACAAGCCTATCAGAATGCGCTCTGAAGTCTCACCACACCCCTACACAGCCCCTTGGGACGGTTTAATTATTTACACAGTAGGGTTTTAGTTTGAAGGGAAATGTGCTGACTTAACCAAGACTTCCCTGCCTCATCCGACCAAGACATGGAGGGAATGCTGAATGAGTCGCTGTATATTTCATTCTCGGGTGCTCTGTTAGATATTGGCATTAGAAGCAGCTCCAGCATTAGTGAATGGTGCTTCTAGAACACTTAACCTTAAAACTGGGCCAAGTAAGTCCTCACATTTAGTTTTAAGACAACATGACAGGCTTGCTGTGAATTTCTAAGTGCTTTTTGGTACAGAATGTACTGAGTCAGACACCATGGTGATCTGGTAACTACCAGCTTGTTCGAAAGGAGTCTACAAGGACATTCTGGTGACCAATGGGCGTCACGCCAAACACACCATGCAGCAGCGAAGTGCAGCATGCGATGAGCTCACATGCAATGGCTGTGGAAAGCTGTGGGAGCTGCTCTGAGACCAGCTGATTACTTCAGCGGGAAAGTAGAAGTTGGGGATGGTTTAAAGGTATACTATGCAGGATTGTTGGTTACTGTTTGTACAAGAGCTCGCCAATAAAAAGTGGAAGGAAAAGCCAATCCCAGACTCACCCTCGTTTGGTGTTTTGCCTCGCTATAATTGCATTTTTTTCGGCACTGTGTCTCTTGAATGCCTGCTGCTCAAAGTCTGGCACCTGTTTGCTACGTTTTTATAAAGCTTCAACCTCACCTGAGCACTGCGGGAGAACACACCCATAAACATCCCTAACACCGAAAATAAGAAGAAAATAAGAAAATTCAGGCAGTGGGCAGAGTCTCTGCAGAAAAAACACCACTACACTTCTAGTGGGTCATACTGTAAGTGATGATTGACACACATATGCACACACATCCATCTGTATACACAGTTTTGCTGGATCTCTGTTTTTGCCACATTGCCTGTATACCCGCCACTTTAAAGGGACATTGTGTAACATTTTCAGTTGTTTATTGGTAAAAATTGATGTCTGCATTCATAAATATGTCATCACTGGTGTACTATTACCTCCACCAATAATCTGACTTATTCTCGTAAAAGGAGAATTTCGGATTTGTTTGTACATTGTGCGGGTAAGTTGTCTGTAGGGTTCCATTATGTTTCGCCATCTTGAGAATACACCCGCCAGCAAGGGACATACAGCACCGCCTTCGGCGTTTTCGTTGAGAGCCAGACCAGCACTGCGTGACTGAGGAGCCAAAGGAGAGGAGCAAGAGGCGTTTCGCTACTACCCTGGCACATTTGAAACTAAGTCCCACTCTTTGAGCATAATGCAGGATCATGCATATGCAGCATCATGGGAGATGGAATCCTTGTCGCCAAGAAAGCGCAAAAGGGAATAGAAAAGGCAGCATGACTGGCGAATTAAAAAAACGAAGGCCCACATCGGGGTAGCCTTTCCCAGGTAGAGAGAGCTGTTGAGGGAGAATGGTAATGCAATCACAGGCCAGCCCCGCTGTTGCCCTGAGCAGTTTGGGGTTCAGTGCCTTATTTCAGTGCCATATTCAGTGGCATATTTGGTCCTTACAAGGACTTGTACTGGGCACCCTCCCGTTCCCAACCCAAGTCTGTATGGGCTGAGCTATTGCCACCCGGAGTCAACAGAGTATTGACTCATATGACATGTTTACCTATGTTACAATGTTACATTTCTCCTGCCTGAAACACATGAACACACCTCCTGGCCTGCATTCGTAATGTATATGGCACTATTTTGACCCTCTTATTTTATTTTAGTGTTCAAGAGTGAAATGTATCCACTATATACTGCCTTGAAAACTTCCCACAGAGGTAAGAAAAAAGTGTGTCCATGATGTATTCTCTGGTAACAATCCATCACTACTAGTAAATTACAGTTTTGCAACACCACGCCTGTCAGTGGTGGCAAAGAATGCTTACTTTAGCGTAAACCAGTGTTTAAGGGCAATGATACTCAACTTACCACCAGCAGACCACATGTGGTGGCCTGCCTACCATTATTTCAGTCAAAATTAAAATAAGCTGATTCACATTGTGAATTTCTGTCTTGCACTTTGATTGTAAATAAGGTACCAGAGTGCATACAAAAACAGTGCCATGTGAGGATTCCCCTGACCCCAGACATAGGTCCAGGCCAAGCAGTTAATAAGTCAGTTAATTTCAAAGTAAAACAATTCAAAGACAGATGAGTTAAGAGCCTTTTAATTCTAATAAATTTTCTCTCATAAGAATTATTGTTTGTTGATTAACTGGTCCCTGGCCTTCTGCCATTTTACAGAAGTGGCCCTCGGGCAAAGCAAGTTGAGTATACCTGATAAAGGAAGCATGCAGATGTTTTTATGGAGAGTGTAAACATGCCTGTCTTTGGCTGCAGGTTCTTGCGTGGCTCTCCAGGACCCTCGATGGGCTGGTCAGCGAGAAACATCCGGGCTTGATCCAAAGTACTGATCACCAAATGCTCCCGTTCCTTCAGTTCTGACCGTAGTACCTGCAGGAGAAATGCAGAACGATGGGTTAAAGGGGCTGAGATTTCTAAGAAAAGGTTAGAGTTAACAAAAATAAATGACTTTGTTACTTTGTAATGATTGTAACAGAGATGACAGTGGCTGTGTGCTTGATTTGTAAGCACTGCATGCTGCCTAAAGTATGCCACGTGTAGTAACCTACTGAAGTAACAGCATTTAGCCTGGCTCAAAATCTCCGCTGTTGCGCAGTCTCAAGAGACGCAATGCATTATATGACGGTTGAGTATATCCAGTAAACTCACGTCACACTTAGAAATTATTGTTAATGGAGTATACATCTATGCACCAGTGTGTGATATACAGTGACTGAGGACAGAATGACCCATCTTAATGAGAAAGAAAGTGCATTTGTAAGCAGAGTCTTTTTTTCAACAATGGATTTGAGAAAAGGGTAATTAATGCATTTCCTCTGCAGGTATGTGCATGTGTGACTTTGTCTCCTTATCAGCACCAATGAACTCCACATGAACCTGCTGTATTTTGAACCAGGATGTTGTACCCCCCCACCACCACCACCACCACCCCACCACATAAATATCTACTAATCAACCAGTTCTGCTTAAATCAGCTCTGACTTTCATTATATTACCACAGAGACACTTATGATTAACTCACGCTCCACCAAAGAACATGAGCAGATGTTTACGTTCAGCTTATGGACAAAATAAACAACACTCTCGACTGCTAATTAGGTGATTGCTGCATAACAAAACACTGTGTCTGCCCAGTCTTCTCTTGTTAAGAGGGAGAGAAATAGGTAAGAGCGACAGTGTTAGGAGTGTCAGGGGGGGAGTGAGAGGGCTGGAAACAGAGTGGTGATTGAAGGCAAGTGTCCCGGGTCAAACCAGGCGTTTCCTTGGGGTCAGTGCGGAATTAGCTGACTGATCCGTAGAATAAAGTGAGCTGCTGGGGAGCTATAACCCTGCAGGAATTATCATTGCCAGCTAGCAACACCAAAATCTCCTGCACATCTTCTTACACAGCAGAATTACCACACACACACACACACACACACACACACACACACACACACACACACACACACACACACACACACACACACACACACACAAGCACAAACATGAAGCCATTCACGCACACTCCAGTTCCCACTGTATAGAAAAACAGGTATGAAAAGACACTTTTCTTAACCTCATGTCACCTAGTCATCCTCGCCACAGCTTACAGCAGCCTATAAAACTAAATAGAGGGAGTAAGCATGGCATGTAACAGTATAATTATTCTTGTTTTAATATAAGTGTGACCCCCCGGGGACCTCATTGCCTATCGGAGTGTGTGATTGCTTTGTGAGGAGGCGATGTAGTTTAAGATGCTGTGAGGCAAGTTGATTAGATGGGACGACTCTCTTTGATAAAGTCTCACACTTATCAGACTTATCAAGCAGACGATGAGCGCAGCGAAAAATGAGACGCCTAAAATTTTGTAGTCGGGAACACATCGTCGCATGAGCGGCAGATGACATGCTGGTTTCAGTGGGATCGTCTATACAGTACCATCTGGAGAGATAAGAGAGGGGGAGAAAATAGCAGGGCAGGAGGAGTGGGAAGTTTTAGTCTGCACACAGGCCTTGAGATGTTCATGTACTCACTCCTTTTTGTTCCAGTTTCAAAATAACAAAGCTCATTTCAGGGTTTCTGTAAAAGTTAAGTTTGGACCACTGCAATGACAATTTCACACAGCCTCCTGTGGACAAATGAACCCTCACGCTGAAACGGAGCATCCTGCTGAAAACAAATTAAATCACACCTGCTAATAAATGGTTTGCTCCGTTCCAATGATTTCCTACCAGCTCACATGGTGGAAGCATAAATAGGCAGGTAGCTCAGAGAGGGGACCTTGAGAGATAGAAAGTAAATGAGAGGTGATTGAGGGAGAGGAGACAGAGGTGTGTATGTGGCGCAGAGATAAGAAAAGGAGGGTGAGGAGCTAAGCTGAGAGGACAACTACCAGTCGAAACTAACTTCTCGCTTTTTCATCTGCTTTTTGTTTCGCGCCCACAGATTTGTTGCTGGCTTAAATTGGGCTTTGAAAGGGATTGAATTGAGTGTGAAGAGGTTGTTTATTCGCAAATATTCTTTGCATACTGCTTAGAGTTTAGCAAGTAAAATATTCTGATATCAGTTTTGTAACGTCACAATAAATTCTCCCCTGCAAATCACAGATAGCGGCTCGGTGTGAGCACAAACACCCCTGGTTGGATGAATCAGAGACGCCTGATTACAACCACATGTAAAAGAAACTCAAACCGCTGCTACTGCCAAAATATTTTCCTACTTTGGCTCTGTTTTGTATGCAATATCACTGATTCTCAGATTATATGGAGTGCATAGCAAATCTTCAGACTGTTTTGCTTGAGGCCTAGGCGATAACTCAATATTATCTTAGGCTGCCACTAACTATTATTTTCAAATTCAATCTGCTGATCAGTTTTTATGATTCAATTAATTGTTTTATGCCAAAAAAATGTGAGGAAAAATGTCCTTCATTAGTTCCCTAAGCCCAAGGTAACATCTCTAAATTGCTTGTTTTGTCTCACCAACAGTCCAAAACCTTAATTTATTCAAATTACAATGCTGCACAACAGCAAGCAGCAAAGCCTCACATTTCAAAGCAAAGTTTTTGTTTGTAAATGCAGACTATAATGACTGATTATCAAAAGTGTTGTTGATTAATTTTCTATCGATTGACTGATCTATAAAAGGACTGTTTCAGCATCATTATAACTGTTTATCAACTTTCAGTTTAATCATTTTGTGGTGTTGTGAAATTATCGTTTTATCCTTCTACAAAAGGTCTAAAATTAATGATTCCAGGCCAAAACAAAGAGTTTGGTCTGATGTAAGACCTTTTGTACATCTATCATTATCAGCTTGATCATCATGTATACAGATGCTCTGAAAGGTTGGCAACCAGTGGTTTTCAGACAGTACTTGCTCTGAATAGTTTGACTGATGAGGGGACGCCATTGTAAAACTGCAGCAGGACAAGTAATGATTCAACTTTTGTTTATCACAGGATAATGGTAAGATTAAATGTCATGTGAAATAACTCTGACTAAAATGAAAAAATGGTTGGTGTAGATTGACTGTAATGCTCAATGAAATCTAAAAAAAAGACTCAAATGTCAACAGTTTTCATTGACTAAAATTACACTACAATAGTTCCGATTTTCTTTGACAAATGCCCAGACTTTTAGTTAACTGAAACTTGACTAAACCCCAGGAGGAACACTATTTGCCTCAGTGTTATTTATTCTTCTAACATGGTGTGTTGTGTGTCTATGATCAGTATTGGCCAATACTGCCTCCGGTGATCCGCCCCCAAGATTCTGATAGAAGCACCCTGAGTTCTATATATGATGATTTTTCATATTGTGATACATGCTGAATTTGGAAAGAATCTTTATAAATTGTTTTCCAAGTCAGGAACAAACCCTGAGATTCAAATTTTCGACCAACATGGATGAGAAGTCTGAAATCTGCTGATGAAGATCATGTGATCTGATTGAAACCTCCACAACAGCTGCTGCTGAGATTATTTTGTCAACTGCTGTTTCTAAGATCAAGAATGAACTTTGAAGTCCTGAAGGCTTTATTAATATCATGTCAATCATATTCATAACCATACTGCACAGCCCTAGTTTGCATAATATTGCATGTACTGTATTACAATAAATGTTGAAGTTCATGGCAGCATGATTCTCCCAAACATCATCCTTTACTGTTGACTGGCTCCAAAGAGACACAGACAAAGACACAGACGGTTGTAACAGTGGCAACACAAGTAGTGCCAAGTAATTCCCCCTGTTAGAAACAACCTCTCCGTCTGTCATCCAGCCACCGGGTATCCTTGCAGTTCAGACAGAAGACAACACCAAAAAAGACCTTTCCCCCAACACTCAAACAAGTCTTTTTATTGAAACTTCACGCTTGCGCTCACATTATCAGTGTCAACCGGGGACACACTTTTCAGAGGGAGCATGAGAGGTAAATATCAAACACATGTACAGCTTTCAGGTTAAGAAAAAAGCTCTTTTTCTGGCAAATCCCAGGTGGCCTATGAGTGATAAGACATGGCTGTCTATGTCAAAGATAAAATGGGGCACTATACTCTTCTTTTTAATAGTTTTTAGCACTGGCACATCAGAACAGGGTCTGGGCCGCTGTGATTTGTGAAGACCAGAGGAAGACAGGACTCCTGTCACTCCCACAATACTTACAGCATCTACTTATAAGTGACTGTGACCTTGGCTGGGTGCGTTTCTGTGTCTGAGTGATTGTGTCTGTGTGTGGGGGGTGTTTGTGTTCAGGTCTGTGCATGTGTGGCCGTAGTAACACAGCAAACTCTTATCACCGTGCGCCCTGTGCTGTGGTGGAGATAAGATAACATCACAACACAGCTACTTTCAGGGCTCTGGCAAACATCCTTCTTTCCCCCTCTCAAAACCCTGCTATCTGCAATATTACCGCACCCCTCATCTTCTTCCAGGAGGAAAATAAGCCTCCCAAGAGGACCACTACAATATACCAGCTGTCAACATCGGAAAAGCCCCTGAATCAAGGAGACTTCAAAATATAAGGGTTCACTCACATTCAAAGATATTGCAATTTTTCAGGAGATTGATGACATCTTATTTTTCTTATAGCAAATAAATATTAAGGTATTTTAGTGGAGGTGAATGTTTGAGCTTGTTGTCTGAGCCAAATTAGATTTTGCAACTGTACTTAGTTACACAGCTCATGAAGTTACCTCAGAGTTACTTCAGCCTAGCAAACATGGATGCAGGTAATTTTGAAAACACAAATTTCCCCTCCCTTTTCCCATCCAAAGAAGCACTTTCATTCAATAATATCAGTGCAAATGAAAATGCAAAAACACAATTTGTCAAGAGCATGCCAATAGGCGGAGATAAAACCATAATCCAGAAGTTACACAAAGAGGAAGAAGACAATGTTGGCCAATCAGAAGCCTGAAAAAGGCTAATAGTGGAGGCTACCTGGAGCAGTGACCCTCCGTGGCACATTCTGATGTCTATGGTCCTCACTACAGTGGAAAAGCAACTTCACATTTCTGTGTCAGCATGCAAACTAATTTAGTAAAGTTAAAACCAGTTCTATTTACCAACCTATGCGAAATGTTGCCTAATTTGTGATGCCTCACAGAGATAATGGCACACTATCTGACGTCTAAAGCCCAAAATTAATTTTCCCTGTCTACATGTTAACAGTGAAAATGGAGTTTGTGTGTGGATAAAAGGCCAAAATGCTTAGAAAAAGCTACGTTTAGTCTGAACTTTTAATTATCCCTTGCACTTAACATCAACTGTAAAAGCTACTCTCTCACATGCTCCGCTTATCTACTGCCTCCAACATTAACCATATCTAAATAAGTAAAATACCCACACTAACTGACTGCTTTGCGGCTGATAAAATAGTAAGGCACAGTTAAGTAATAATGCAAACATAAGTTTCTTCAGTGTCAGCATCAAACACAACATAGTTATTTTACTATTTTATTGGATATGTTTATTTTACAATGTTGTGTTCCTGCCACACTGGAATTATTTACAGAAGAGAATTTTTCTTTTGCTTCTGGCAGGATGAAATATGTTTTTAGACAGTCTGTCATTCCCCAATGCAAATTAAACTTGAAATCATAGCATATTTACTATCATTTTTATTATTGCTGATCTTTACTACGACTGTGTGGTCCTAGTTATTTATTCATGTCTTTTTTGTGATTTATTGTTGCACATGTTGTCTATTTGTCTGACCTGCATTTATTAATGTTTAGGTGACTTGGGCGCAGCAGAAACAAACTGCAAACAAAACACTGACATATTATGACCTTAAAAATTTAATATGGCAAACCTGATAGTGCACGGCTGCTTATTTACACATCAAACATCCAACACAGAGTAATTTGGTCATTCATTCAGAGTCCTGTTTCTGTCCACCAGATGAATGCAAGTCCAACATTAATTCTCTTTTTAGGTCTGTTATTTGGTCCCAGAGGGAAATATCTGTCTCTTTAGCTGCTAAATGCTCTATTATGTGCTGTTTAACACTGGGCACGTAGTGTACTATTTTGCTAAACAACTGCATACTGTGGCCGGAAATGATGCTGATGAGTAAGGTATCACCACTGATTTAACAAACTGATTACGATTCACAAGGTGCCAGTTCGATTTGGTATATTGCAGTTACAATATCACAAATACCTTCTCCTGTGGAGTTTGTTTTGGATTGGACGTTTTTGCAGATTGCATATATTTAGGCTCTGTGGTGCTCCGTGCATGTTTTGTCTGAGGTTTGCTAGTCTCTCATGTGGCCAGATCTTGTTTCATGAAGAACTACAGATTGACTGTGTAAGACTAACAGGGTTAAAGCCATGCATCCATGGGAAAAGACATATATAAGAAGACCAATTTCTGGATTTTATGTATCGATATCTGACCATTCAAATGAAGATTGATTTGAATCGATAAATCACTCAGCCTTGCTGGTGAGAGCAATGACAGTGAAGCGAAACAGTAAAGCTGTGGGTTATAAAGCCAAATAATGAGCTGAAAAACACTAAAATGCTCCATAGAGCTCAAGTGAAGTGCAGAGTCAGGAAATATTTATCTGTGGCTTCATCACATACTGTACATGCAGTCATCTGAGCTATTGTTAATAAAAATGTATCGACTAGAGCTTTAATGTTTTATATACTGCGGTGCGGTCTAGATATTTCACTATAGCAGACCATAAAGCTGTAACATTTAGTGAGCCGTGCACTTGACTCAACTAAAACAAAACTGTAATCAGCCAGCAGACTGTAAGGACACGAGTCTGACAACGTCATGACCCTGCTTCCAACAAATGCAAAGGAGGGAGACAAAAACAATTAAAAGTTACTCAAAGGGAAGCAATTGTGAGTTAAAAAAAAGTCCTTCCTTTCCCAGGAGATAAGGTAAAGTCCAGCACAGCACTTTAATCCATTTCATTCTCCTTTACGACCTGTCCGTTCAGGTGCAAATGGTGCTAATCAATCATGCAGGCACAATGATTAAGATGGGTTCTGTAGCAGATTATTAGACCCTCCTCACTTTAGACAGGGTAATTGTGGGCTGCTCTGGCATATTATTATAGACTGCTAAGGAAACAGAGTTGAATACATTTAAATTTAAATAGAATCACACGTTGCCTGTTTGTCTTCATATTTACTCGCTCTGAATAAACATCTGCAGCATTTGAAAAGATTGCACTGTCCTAACAATGTGGACAAAAAGCCAACTGTTGCTGGAAGATAAGCGTTGTTAAAAATGCCCACAAGCACTTGGTCCCTTGTTCCCAATCCTTGAAGCCGTTAATTTAATAGAGGAGATTGATGAGTTTAATCAGCAGGATGCTGACGGAGGCCTTTTATTGGATAATTGAATGTGCGATTAATAAATGCTATTATGGCCATTTTAGCAGAGAAAAACACAGACACAGATCAATGTAAAGGGGTGGGAGCAAGAAGTCAGTCAAGTAAAACGGAGTACCTCTCCCTCTCCCTCACAATCACTTTGAATTCCTCATGTGAGTCGCCAAATAAACAGAACTGCTTTCAGACGGGATCTAATGCAACTGTCGTGTTAGAAACTGAATATCCAAAGAACAGACAGGCAGGGCTCAGCACTAACTTTTAAAAGTGGTTGCCAGGCCGCCCACCAGGCACCAGCTTTTAGTTGCCAAAACCAAGGATGCCATTTTTTTGTAACTTTATATTTTGAGTTATAAAATATTCAAATGTGAATATGACGTCATAGTGTGCCGACTGTCTTTATATGGTCATCATCTCCAGGCACACTAATGGGAATGCTTACATTATGTCACCTGCACTACACTGTAGCTACTGTACATGCTAGTGACAGGGAAACATGTAATCTTGGTTCCTGCTGAAACATCACTGGTTGTAAAGGAGTTGGTTTAGAAGTTTTTATTGGTAATTTTAAAAAGCGCCACTATGCTCTGTTACATTCATTCCCCTCGCTGCAGTAACGGTTCAGAGACGCAGAGATATGGAAGACCTGGAAACGCTGACCAACCAGAACAGACTGGACTTTTCTGAGACGAAGGCTTTAACAGACAGGTGTTAAACTAAGACTAAGACAGTTTGGGGAAATAAAGTGTTTTTTTGAATATGCTCTGGTAAAAATGCAAAATACAAGTATAAGTGTGGAAAATAAGCAAAATAAGTCCTCTTTAAGTTTCCATCTGGTTCTGATTTGAACTACTACCTTGGAATTGTATGCCACCGTGAAACAGTCAAGGAGCAGTTTCAGTGAACATTCATGTCTGTGAAAACACGGATGCTTCACAGATATTTTCGACTCTGCAGCATAGAAGCACAGTTTCAAGGTGGACACCCAAAATTAGTGTCACCAATTCAGTATCTGACCAAATGTCTCTCCTTCTGTTCCTGAGATATGACATAGGATAATGGTCAGAAAAGTGTTCCTGCAGAACATTATGATGTCACAGTGAAGCTGACCTTTGATTTTTGGGATATAAAATATCATCACTTCATAATTTTATTCTATTAGACATTTGCGTGAAGTTTTGTCATAATTAAAAAAAGAGTTAAGGCCAAAAACATGTCTCATGGGGTCTCAGTGACCTTCAACCACCAAAGTCTAAACAGTTCATATAGAATCCAAGTGTCCAAGTGGACGTTTGTGCCAAATTTGAGTGAATCCCCCAAGGAATTCTTGACATTTAGCATTCACGAGAATGAGACAGACACAAAGTCACAGAAACCTTTGATAACTTTTGCCAAATACAAAGAAATTCCCTCAAGGCATTCTTGAGATATCACGTTCACGAAAATGGGACAGACAAACAACTCAAAAACATAATGCTTCCAGCCAGGGCTATCTTTGGCACTGAGGCACAAAAATATATTTATTTTGGGGTGGATGGGGTTTGCTGTCCTTATTTTTAAGATGTTAAAAAGTTGTCTCTGATGGCAATCAAAGGCTAAGAATTGGTTGGTAATCGTTCCTGTCGAGCCCTGCAGACAGGTGAAAATGCACCATAATCGTCTGCTTTCTACCTCTTCTAATTTTACCTCTTCCACATATAAGCCTCTTTCCAGCTTACTTCTTCCTCTTTTCCTCAGCTCTCAATTTGCCTCTGTTTTTCCACTCCCTGTCCGTCACTGTCTTCCACTGTTCGGACCACTGCTCTCTCATATTTTTCTTTCCTCTGATTCTTTAATAACAGCAATATCCGTTGCTCTCTGTTGGGCTAAGTGGCTTAGCCTTCCTCTTTTATCTCCCCAAGTCTCCCAGGAAAAAAGGGGAAAAAAGACAAGTTTTTACACTTAGCCTTTCTAAGCCCTCCCTACCTCATAGATACCAATTTCCATACGCACATTCCCCCCATCACACTGACTGAGACCTTGTGTGTGTCTCTGAGTGACTGAATATGTGTGTATGTCTGCTTGAGCACAGGGGAATTGCATGTGTGTGTCGATGTAAGCAAGTAATAGAGCATGACGTGTTCAAAGCCCCAGCTCTTTGTGCTGCTCAGCCCCCTCATCCCTCTCAGGGTCGGCGAGACCTCCAGGCCAATCTATTAAGAATACAGAGGAAAAGGAAGCGAAGGGAAAAGTGTAACATAGTCAAAATGAAAAGTGAACCTTCAACTCCCCTTTTCCATTATTTCCTATTCCAGCACCCTCAAAGCTGAAGACCCGGAGACGAACAAGGGAATGGTGAGAGGATAGAGTGAAAGAAAGAAAGGAGACGGCAAGGGACACCAACAGCAGGACAGACGCCACAGAGGAGAAAACGAGACAGAAGTGCCGAGAGAGGGTAATGAGAAAAGGAAGGTGAAAGTAGAGATGCAGGAAGATTGTACTGTATTCTCCCGAGGGTACTGTGTGCTCTCGGTCCCATTCCTTATCTAATGGACCTTGTCTGATCTGCTGGGTAGAGGCCTGTCTCTGTTCTCTGTCAGGTGCTAAGAACAAGACGCAGAGCGCGTCTCAACATCATCTCAGACCTCAGAGGAAAAATTTTGATTAACCTGGACAGTTGTTCGTTGTCTCGTGGCACAAAACACAGACAGAACTCCAGCTCAGATATAAAGTCCCTGGTTCTCAAAGAAATACTTCCCCCACAAAAACACGGGAACATGGTGACATGGCTACAACAAAATGCAGCAGTACAAGAAACACAGGCGTGCAGACAAAAAAAACAAACCAGCAATTTGGACAGATTATCACAACAACTTAATGGCTTGTTTGCGCCCAACTGTTACAATGCACAAAATTCAAATGGAGGGCAGAAAGTGATAAATCCATGGACTGTATGAACTGGATACAGAGGAAAGTGCAGGCAGCAGGTATCTTTAGAAAATTTAAACTCATGTTGGGTGTGATCCATGCGAAACAAAGAAAAGAGATTTTTCTCACAACTTGACCAATTTGCCCAGCATGGACACGATCATAGTTAGAAATAACCTTGTCCAATGGACCTCCCAATGTTACTAACGTTACACAGACGGCCGCTAAAAGCGTACAAGTGTCTAGTTGACTATAACTTTTTCTTATGTGGACGAAACGACAGCTGTCTTGTTTTTGGTCTGGTGAGTAAATGTGTTTGAGTTTAACTGTCTTTTATATTTCAGCTCTGTACATGGATGCACCGCTGTCAGGCTATCTACTGGAACAACCGTTCCCAGAGGTTTGGTGAAACACTGTTAAAAATCTGGGTTGTAGCTAAAAACATGGAGAAGTTGGGCGCACTGTAATTGTATCCAACTTGCGCTATGCTTAAACATTTACGCTTGACATTAATTGATTGTTTGTCATCCACATCTCCCATTTTTTCACAGTTACGTCCCACCATTGTCTGGACTTAAAGTGGCCTTTGATTTTTCCAAATTTGATGGATAAGCACAACTCAAACAGTGCAAATCATAAGCATTACTGTAGTGTTGTATAGGATCCAGTTCAAAATTCTCACTCTTAGTCACAGAGGATTTCACTGTCAGACTCCCTCTTATGTAGCTGAACCACTATTCTTCAGCTTGTGCTCTTCAATCAAATACACTACATTTTTTGTCTGTCCCCCGCACTCTCGCCTTAAGACACTTGGTGATCAAGCTTTTGCGACGGTAGCACCTACATTTTTGGAAGGCTCTGCCTGCTCCCTTACGATGTGCAGACTCTGTGGTTCCATTCAAAGGCCAGCTAAAGACACACCTGTTTAGACAGGCATTTGGGTGACTTCAATGTACCAGAGCTGTATTTTTTCAAATTTTGTGTATTGTTTTTGTGTTGTGTGAATTCTTTTTTTTCTTGTGTGTGTGCAGATAGTTTTGCTAGTTGTGCACTTCCCACTGCATGGCTCACGTAGCTGTACATTGCCCTTGTGAAGCACTTTGTGACCTACGTCTGCATCTGCAAAAAGTGCTATAAAAATAAATTTTTCTTACTTCCTTTTCTAGCCTTTGCCTGCAGTTACCTGCTCTCCATCTGGACATTGCACCAATGTATAAAGTCATATGCAAAGAAGCTATTCAAAAGGTTAAAAGTGAAAGGGAGCCAACCTGAAATGTCATTACTTATCCATCACTGTTAAAAAAGGACTGTGTGCATGCACAACTCTTTTAAAAGAATACTTCACCCACAAAATGATCTAAAAATAAATTACTTAAAATAATTACAAAATGATTTAAAACAGTCTCACATATGGCAGAAAACTTGGATCTAAGCAAGTCAATAAGACTCACAGTCGGTCCCCTTTTACCCCATTTCATTAAGAATTTTCTTCAGTTTTGGATTTGCTGTTCATCATGGAGGCATGCAAGAGGGTTAGGGTCAGTGTATACAAATGCTAAGTTTAGGGGTGAGGTATTCCTTTAACTAGCAGAATATGTCTCTCTTCTCATAATCCCAGTCATTCACACATTCTTGTCAAATTCAACACTAAATTCATACATCTCTTTTTTTCACAGACATATAATGAAGGCCAGATCATCACCACATTGTAGTTATGTGCTCCCTGGATCCAGTATAGTAACATGGTCTGACATTGCCCTGGCAGCAATATCTGAACAATATAAAACGTTCAAGCCATGATCCTGAGTAAAACTATCCTTTTCTATAATCTGTTCTGCTTTTGAATGATGATCCTTCATTAAATCATTAAAAGATGATACTTAGCAGGCATTGCAGCGGCCAAGAAATTGATTGTCTGCCGATGCACGGAGCCCCACTCTGTCTCTACAGCAGATCAGTTATCTGCCAGTTTCAATAGTTTGTCTTTGAAATAAGAGGCTGCAAGGATGCACCGTGCACGCTGTTTTCATATTGGAGGCTAAGTTCTCTTTTTCTTTGATGGAGTTTAGGGTGAGGTTTAGAATTCCTAAGGTTTATAGACTTTTATTAAATGTGAAATTATTTTTAGTTGATCTTCCCATCTCAAAACTTTTATTTGCTTTTTTTCTTTATTCATTTTTCTTCTCCTTCCAGGTATTCATTTGAGCTTTTCTTGGAAGCTCATTGCGTTTCTGTGTGCATGATTGCTTGATTAGTCATATATCTACCAAGATGTAATGAGAAAATTAAATGTAATATACTGTATAATGACGTAAAAAATCTGGCAATGTCTGTCATTGGAATTGTTTTTCAAACTCTAATAATATCGTACACATCCTTAAAGTCATCACACATGCATCGGGACACATACAGTATACATGTGCATTTGCAAAAAAATAAATGTGAAATGAATGTGTGTGTGTCTGTGTGTTGATCTGTCTCAGTGTGTGTAATCCTGCAACCCTGCACGACAGCACGTGTTTACTCTCAAGGCGTTTTGGTGAGCAAAATAAAAGTGTGGTGAATGGGGTGCAGAGAAACGCATTACGATGTCAAGAGTGACATCAACAGTAGTGGCGGCCCGCGGACTCAGAGTAAACAGTAGCCACAGGGTGAGTCATCTATCTGAAAGCAATTACACGCCAATGCACTATCACAATAACCAGTGGTTACAATAAATAATACAGTGGGGAACACGGATGACAAATAGCAGTGATGATGACAAAGGTGTGAATGGGTCGGCACAATGAAGGTATTGATCGCTTGTTAGAATAAATGAAACAGTGTGGTACAAGGGTGATAAATAACAATATTTCTAGGAATGAAATAGAAGGAACAACAACGACTGCATAGTAGTGATTTTGATGACGGTCTTTAACTCCCCCCTAATACAAGTTTTGTGCATGCTGACTCCTGAGTGACCATAATAAACATAAAACCTCATTCTGTGGTTATGCTTGATTGCTGCAATTTGTAGTTTAGCTAAATGTACTGTGGCCGCGGTGCTGACCAGTCTGATGCTTAATAATGTCAGGGTGATTACTGCCATTGCTTTACAATAATAGTATGTTCCTGTGGTTTTAATCCTGACTGTTCAGCAGACCACACTCATCAACTTTGGTCAGGAACATTACAGTCCTATATGCTTCTCTGAGCTTCTAGTGCAGTTACCCACCCATAGTTTTCATAGTTTTATACAAACAGTGTCTGTCCCCCGACCACCTAAATCATTTGAATCTAAAATTAAACATAGCGAAGTTGTGCATAACAACCTCATAAAAATTAAAACCTCTTCTGTGACAGAAAGACAAAATAGGAGAATTAAATGCGGACTGTTAAATATCAGGTCTCTATCATCTAAAGCAGTGTCACAGTGTCACAGTCTCACTGAAACCTGGCTGTGTCCAGATGAATTTGTTAGTCTAAATGAATCCACTCCCCCAGTCATAATAATACCCACATTCCTCAAGGCAGCAGCCGAGGAGGGGGAGTTGCAGCCATTTTTAACTCTAGTCTGTTAATCAGCCCTAAACCTAAACTAGATTATAATTTATTTGAAAGCCTCGTTCTTAGTCTTTTACATCCGACCTGGAAAACCTCGCAGCCACTTTTATTTGTTATAGTGTACCGTGCTCCTGGCCCGTATTCTTAATTTGTATCTGAATTCTCATTTATCCAGTTAAGTTCTTAAATCAGATAAAGTTATTATTGTAGGCGATTTTAACACGCTGATAAAGACTCCCTGGCTACCGCATTTATCTCATTATTAGACTCCATTGGCTTCAGTCAGCGTGTACATGAACCCACTCACTGTTTTAACCATACCCTCTATCTAGTTCTGACGTATGGAATTGAAATTGATAACCTAACAGTCTTTCCACAGAATCCCTCTCTATTGGATCAATATTTGATTACTTTTGATTTCTTTTTACTCGATTACATGCCACTCAGCAACAGTTACTATACTAGATGTTTATCAGATAGTGCTGTCGCAAAATTTAAGGAAATGATTACTCCGTAGTCAAATTCAATACCATGTCCTTCAGTAACAGAGGTTCCCACACCGACTTTAACCTCTCCCGAGTTGATCATGTTGTCGACAGTGTCGTAGGCTCGCTGCGAACAACATTCGACTCTATAGCTCCTCTTAAAAAGAAGTTAACAAAGCAAAGAAAGTTCGCTCCGTGGTATAACTCTCAAACCCGTAAGTTAAAACAAATCGCGAAACTTTGAAAGGAATTGGCAATTAACCAAACTGTAAGAATCTCGTTTAATCTGGGCAGACAGTCTCAAAACGTATAAGAAGGGCCTCCGCAATGCCAGAGCAAACTATTACTCAGCTTTAATAGAAGAAAACAAGAATAACCCCAGGTTTCTTTTCAGCACTGTAGCCAGGCTGACTGAGAGATCTAAATCATCAACGTGTCTCTTAGACCCCATCCCAACTAGGCTATTTGAGGAGGTCTTACCTTTAGTTAACACTCATATATTAGATATGATCAATATATCCTTATTAACAGGCTATGTACCACAGTCTTTTAAGGTAATTAAACCTCTCCTAAAAAAGCCCACCCTGGATCCAGAGGTGTATATATATATATATATATATATATATATATATATATATATATATATGTATATGTATATATATATATATATATATATATATATATATATATACACATATACTGTATATGTATCAGATATTAATATATACTTTCAACATATTGTACCACAGTAGCCAGAACTATAATTATAATATTATTACTTTCATTAATGTTGTTGTAAGCCACTGTCATTACCGTCTGTCCTGCATCTCTCTTTGTCTCTGTCTTTCTGTCTGTCTCTCTTTCTGTCTCATTATGCTGATCTGTTCTGTACAACAAATTATTGCACGTCTGTCCGTCCTGGAAGAGGGATCCCTCCTCAGTTGCTCTTCCTGAGGTTTCTACCGTTTTTTCCCCCCATTAAAGGTTTTTTGGGGGGGAGTTTTTCCTTATCCGCTGTGAGGGTCCTAAGGACAGAGGTGTGTTGTATGCTGTAAAGCCCTGTGAGGCAAATTGTGATTTGTGACATTGGGCTTTATAAATAAAATTGATTGATTGATTGATTGATTGATTGATTGATTGAAGACTATTTTCCCCTTTTATAAGACACTTTGTCCCCTGAGCAAGTATCTGACTAATCCAGCCCTGTTTTGATTCGTCTCGTCTGGGAACAGACTGACTCTCAATTATGCAGATTGTGTCTGATACATACTGTTATTCAAAGGCTGTTTTCACAGAAGACACTTTGACACGTCAAAGCCGGACAGCATTGGTGTAAAAACATCAAAATGAATGGTAGCTTAATTCTATTTATCTGCTTCAGTTTCAGGATCTTGGTATTGTGCATGCTGGCTCACTGTCACACTGCCGTGGCTCACTGGGACAGAATAGAACAGAACCATTGCTCATGTTACAATAACACTTGTACTTTTCCTACTAGGACAAATCAAAGGGATGAAAATGAAAATGTAACTACATGGTTCTTCCTGAATAGAGAATTAGATTAAATTTCGCCCTGCCTCCAGGTCTCGACGAAACTCATAAATAATGGAAACAATATTTAAACAAGTGTTGCACTTGTTGGATTTCTGCCATTTGTAACTGCAAATCATCATGGCTATGTGGTGGTGCTATCGTAATCTAGCCTGGTAATACCACGCTGATGACATGAGCTCAACATTATGTTTTGCTCTCTGTATCTGAACTCTGTCTGGCAGTGCCGCGCCAAACACCTTAAATGAGCAGAACTGGCCTTGACAGACAAACTCCTTCAGCCAATAAGTGTAACAAAACATGACATGACATGCAGAGTTCCCCAAGGCTCCATTCTGGGGCCTCTTCATCATCATCATCATGTTTGTTTTGTCTTCTGTTGACATCCTTCCACTGGCTCAGATTATGGAAGACAACAGACTATGTTACCATAATTATGCAGAGGACAGGCAAATTTACATAACCACTTCCCCAGGAGATGATGGCCGAATATAAGGAGCAAGTGCATTGAACAAATTAATGATCAAAGGTGCCAGAATTTTCTTCAAGTAAACAAAGACAAAACTGAGGTCAATGTTTTTGGAGCCAAGGAGGAATGATTAAAAGTCAGCACTCAGCTTCAATTAGTGGTGTTAAAAACCACTGATCAAACATGAAATCTTGGTGTAATGATGGAATCAGACCTGAATTTTAACAGCCACATTAAGACAATTAGAAAGTCAGCCTACTATCACCTTAAGAATTTATCAAGGATTAAAGCACAGGACTTATGTCTCAGCAGGATTTGGGAAAACCTTTTCATACATTTATCTTCAGTAGACTTGACTACTGTTAGGGTCTCACCAAAAAAAATCAATCAAACAGCTGCAGCTGATTAAGAACGCCACTGCTGGCTTTCTGTCTGTCAAAGAATTAATTTCAAAATACTACTGTTTGTTAATAAATATCTGAATAGTTTATGGACATTTCTGATGTTCTGCTACATTATGAACCATCCAGACCTCTCAGCTCTTCCGGGACAGGTCTGCTTTGTGTCCCCGGAAACACATACTCTTCTTTGAAAAAATTAAAAACTCAACTACTTGGAAACTTGAAGAAAACAATGAGGGACAAGGTATGATCAATCTTGTAAAGCGTGACAGGAACATTGCCTGTGGCGACAGGACGTACCGTACAGTGGTTCTGCTGCTGCAGCAGGGTGGGGACATCTCCTCCGATGGGCATCTGCTTGGCCAGCTCCTCATCCTTCATGCAGATCCACCTCCACAGCTCCTCAAGGAGACCCAGCAGACGAGACCAGCGCTCAGCACTTGCCTCCAGATGGGCTCTGCCAAAACACGCCATTTTTAACTCTCACTGTCGCAGCATTTGTAGCCTTGTACACACAAATCAGTCTATTTAAAGGGTGATTTCTGTTATTTCTCAACCTGGACCTTATTTTCTTTTGTTTTTATGTCTAACTACTAACGGGAACAACAATATTTAAAACTGGTCCAGTACTGAGCAAGAGTGCCGCAGCCAGCAGCGGCAAAACAGGCTGCACAGTTATCACTTAGAGCATTTGTGCATCATCAATTAATGTCCACTCAAAATGCTTGTTTTTGCCACTGACAGGCTCAGATTGTCAGATTGTATTAATTCTCTACAGGATCTTGTATGTTCTTTAATGTGTCTTCAATTTATTAAAAAAAAAAAAAATGTTTTGGTGAACCCTGCAGCAAAGTGAACCCTCTTCCTCAGAGAGGATCTTTGCCTCCCAGTTTGTTCCGGGCGGCAGAGCAGAGTGAACTGTCTTCCTTCTTTGTCCCATGAGAGCAGGCAATGTAAACAACTTTCGCTGGTGATTTGACAGTCACTAGAAGCACATTATGACCCTTTGTAAAAGTTTCTATGTGGTACCTATGCTGTACATGAGCTAACGTTAGCGGCTAAGGACTGAGAGGCTGTCCGGTATGTGTGTGTGTCTGTCTGAGGAGTGTCAGTACATTAACTTGTTACCCACAGCCTTGCTGTTTGTCATGTTAATGTTAAAAAAACAGGACATGCTACACTGGCCATATGGGTAGAAGGGGGATTACGGCACTGGCCGTTTGGCCGTGGTATAATTCCTGCTTGCTAGATGGGGCATGTCTGCGCAGGGTCTGCTGGCCCGCCGGCTATTTTTACTTGCCCCGGGCATTCGGGCAACCGTTAATGTTGGACCCTGTATTACCTTTGAATGAAGGTCTTTTATTTTCACTAAAACATAACATTAAAGATGGAATCAAAAATAGGTCTTTCTTAATATAATTCGTCTGGAAAATCGAATGGCTGACCACTCAGGTTGCTGCCCTTCTAGTGTAGGTACAGGCTGCTAATTGTGTGGGCGGTAGCATGCATGCAATATATGTTGATAAGCACTTTTGTTTTTCTTCTCTCCTCTGTCCATAACATGTCTGAACACTGTGTACAGAGACCTCCTACTGCAGCTCGCCGAGTTAGTCATAATTACACATGTACCGTAATTAAGGCATAATGGGTTGTGTACAAACACAGTGTCCCACGTCCACACACACACACACACACACAGATCCCTCACTGTCTATTTTTCTCTCTTTCGTCTTCCTGTGGAACAAGTCCAGCCTAATATGTCTGCACTGCTTGACCTTGACCCACCAACTCTATCCAGCACAGAATCTTCCCTCACACCTTTTTTTTTTTTTCCCCCTCTGGTTTCTCTTCAGCCTCTCTAACCTTTCCCCTGCCCCCGAAGCTTTGTTGTGCTCCTCTGCTGCTTCTCTCTATCCCTCCCTCCTCCTCTTTGTCTTTGAACATCTCCATCTGGTCCTGTCAACTTCATTTCCACCTTCACTTTCTTCACCCTCTACATCCTCACCCATCACCGGTCTTCTTTATTTATGCCAAGGTTGTGGCTGACGCGGCATTGCCTCTGTCCTCAGAAGTTTATGTGTCGGCTTTCTTGTCCTTTTGGAGCTGTATTTCATGCCTATGGGTCATGGTAGACGTGTATCACGGTAGACGTGTATCACAGGAGCAACTGTATCCGCACAGCTGATAGGAAACACAACTACCTATTTGACTGTTCAACAACATGTGTGTCACATGTGATCTTCCATGAATCCAAGAATCCAAAATGAACAGGACTGAGAGTAGTGAATGCCCCAGTTAACAGTCAGGGAGATACAGTGTTTATGAGTTAACCACAAAATAAAATGTATTGGTAATTATATTATTACTTATTTAAACATGCTATTATAGTGTCTTGGGTGATCTGATCATAAGTGGGTGGCTCTATGTCTGTCTGTTCACACCTGGCATTAGACAGAACATCTCCACATGCGTCCAGAATGACCACTCGTGGTCGGATCTCACTTTCTTGCTTTATATGCAAATAAGCATGTTAATCATTTTTGTGCAGTTTGTTTTGTTCTGCTACTTAGCTTGTGCTAATCGGGCATACGGTGAACTGATCATTTGCGTAAAGGAGGCTGGCTCTGGGGACAGTCCTTCAGCTCTGTGTAGCACCAACAGAATTTTTTCTTATCCAATGGGTTACCAGCGAAGCAAGGCTGTCAGTTGGGTAGGCAGTCCTTCAATGTGGCCCAGGACACATTAACATAAACACTGCTGAAAGAATGTTGCCATATACGTCCCAGACCCCCACTGAATGTGGTCTGATCGATCAGATCTCACACGTATTTGGAGCATTTGCAACTGTACTTAGAGCTGCCCACATTTGATCCACACACCCAGAAAGCATGTTGATATGAGGTGTAAACAGGGCCAGAACATAGTGGCCTTAAACTGTACCTGACACTTGATTTGTGCTTCATGCACTTTTGTAGAGTGGAGAAAAAATCTCTTGGAGACTTGGTGCTTGGCGTTTCAAATGGGATTCAGTGTTTGCAACCTTGAGGTCTTGAGTTTTCTCTTTTGTTTGTTTTGTTTTTTATCTAATGTGTGAGAATTACACTAGATTTACACTTAGGAACTCACTTCTGCAACGTGCAATTCACTGGTTGATTCAGATGGTAAACTGAGGCAGAGACCAACATGTTTTGTCTCTTCAGAGTTGAGAGCTGAAAACTGCAATCTCGGCTGCATGACCATAAACACTGGAGGAAACAAACATTTCTCTTTGTAAGTATTGGATGAAGTTTTACTGACCTGATGTTGGCCGATTTGGCCTTCAGGTCGCTCCAGCGTTGGTTCATATCATCCAGTCTGTGTTGAAGGAACACAGCTTCCTCTGAGCTGCCCAGTGCCTTGACCATCTTGGACTTGTTCCCGTCCACACTCTTGTAGATGTCATTGTGGGCATCGATTTCAGCCTGGATGTCCTGCAAAAACAAAGACAAGGAAGTACTGTTACAAGTGACCACTTCTGTTTCAGCAAATGCAGAGTGGGCAGCAGAAGAGAAAGGTCTTAACAAATTCACCCAAAACTGGACGTCAAAGTCTTCTAGGCTGTCACAGCTGGTTATTCATGAAGCGAAAATAAAGGATTTTGTCGCTTGTCTTGAGGGAGTTCACAGTGTACTGCACACAACATTTCCAGAGGGCAGAGAAGTTTATATTTTCATGAAATGCCCCCAAGGTACTTTTTGACTCTTTGACTAAAAAGATTTTAACTTCTCCCCTTTCAATGACTTCCAAGGCCCACCCCAACCAGAAGCAAGTCCCTAGGCAACATCTGCCTCCATACTAATGCTGCATTATGTTGTACCAGGGACTACACCAAAGCAAGCTTTGCTGTAATTTAATGCTGGGTTACAGTATGCAATACTAATATATTGCAGTGTTATTCCAAAATACTGTGATTATGTGTGTGCGGCTGTGAGAGGCCACTATATTCATTACTGTGACAAAGTGCGATTTTTCCGTGTGTGCGTTTGTGTGAGCGTCCTTAACGAGGCAGCTCTATTACACAACCACATCTCAAAGGATATGTGTGTGTTTGTGTGTGAGGGTGGAATCACAAGGGGGGGTGACGCAAGCAGAGGATCCTGTCAAATGTTTTATTTTTAGATGTGTAAAACTGCTCCATTTTCTCCTTTCTCTCTGGTGGGACTCCCCTCAGTTCAACCCATTTGAACTGCAGATAAAGGAAAGACTCCAATACCGTATAGATGAGTGTAACACTGCCTGCAGCACAGTGACAGACTTGCAAATGGGACAAAATGAGCGCAGGTAAGAGAAGTGTAATGAGACCTATAGCCTACAAGAGTGTGGTAATAGAAAAAAATATGCTGGTCATTGTGTGTGAAATGACCCATCTTCAGTGCCAGCAGTTGTTGCTTGTTGTATATATCCTTTGGATTGTTGCATTGCAGATTGGAAATTACTGTATGTAATCAAACTCTTCGTTTTACAATTACTATAAAACTGCCTTATCTAGGAAACTGAAATTAATGTTGCTGCACTGTTTTCTTGTAGTCTCTGTGATATTAAAATAAATTAACAATTCCGAAAAGAGGTTATTAACTCTAATTCAAGACTGTTCTCAGTTTTCACAAATGTGTAAATGAAGCTAAAAGCTAGTTAAAATGTCTGTATATTAGATATGGTGCACTCCATGTGCCTGGAAAAAGTGACTGCTCATCACCAGCCAGATAGCACACCTCACAAATGGCTTCATGCATCCTGCTGGCCATTGTGTGGGCGTTGGAAAATAAACTGGACGACCTCTTTGCCCACATTAGTTTCCAACAGGATATCAGGAACTGAAATATTCTTTGTTTTAACAAAACTTGGCTAAATCCTGGAGAGCGCCATTCAACCAGGAGACTCTTTGTCTGTAGATTGATCTGACAGAGCAGAGGACCCTTGTGACAGAAGGAGAGGAGGCATGTGCTTATGGTTAATAAGAACTGGTGTGAGAGTTAGAATAGGGTTAGAACGTGAGGTGCTGTCCAGTTCCTGCTTTGGATTGCTGCTATATGCCGTCAGAGGCAGCTGTAGAGAAACACTGCTAGTGTTTGGGAGTAGCGACCATGAAGCCATCGTGTTGAGTCCAAGATATGTATACAAACCATGATGGATGCCTCTAGTGACAAAAGACAATAAGCCAATCAAAGTCTGGAGAATATTCCAGGACACCACCGTAGACGTCACTGATGACACCAATTAACTCACTGAGTCTGTGATGGATTTAATTTGTAAAACAACAGCAGCTACTGCACCAAAAGTACATTTAAACAATTCCACAACCAGAAGCCCTGGATCACCAGAATCATCATGGGCTTCATTAAAGCGCACTGCAGCCAGTCTGGAAACATGGACATTTATACGGCAGCACCCAACAATTAAGCATAAATTACAATGCACAAGTTGAAGGAGGTGATACACAGGATCAAATTTAACTTTGTATGTACTTTGTATGAATTCATGTGACAAATAAATTATTGATCAATTGATTGATTGATTGATAGTAATATAAATAACATACAATAAAGGGAAAATACAGTAATGAAAACTAGGCTTGGACGAGGCATTACAGCATAGCGGGGAATTTCGAAATCCTGAAGGTAAGATTTTCAGTACCGTCCAAAGAACAGACGATCTTGTTTCTATTAAACTGATACGGATAATGATTTTATTCAATGCATCATCTCCATTCAGCCCACTGATGTGTCAGTATCTGCCAAGGCAATAGGTCTCTCCCTTCAGGAAGAAAGGCTCTTATTTGATATCTATTCAATATTCTATGGCGCTTAAGTATTTAAACCCTGCAAGACTTTTCTAAGTAGGCTAATTGCATATTAGAAAAACAGCATTGTAAGATAGAAGTTATTGTAGCAAGTATGTCTTTGTCTATCACCAACAGCTCAGCTCAACACAAACACTGTCACCAGCGAAATGTCAGGAGGGTATGAATGTATGGAAAAGTAGGTACTGCCTGAGCCTAATGGAAACTCCCATTATGATATATATATACACACCAACATACACACCAGAAAGGGGCTGAGGATATGGCACAACATATCGGAGACACACAGTGGATGTATATTAGGCGCACATTACAAGATGTGGTACAGTAAGTGAAGAGGTGGCCTCAGGTCAGCTCCTCAGTAAACTGTCGTCTTGAAAAAATGGACAAAATACAGTCCAGTAAAAGTAGACTACACACGAAACAACTATCAATTACCACAGCTATGGCACAGTGCTGCAATTTACTGAATGCCAATAGCCATTTCACAAAGGCTGGAGCAAATCCCTCCACTGTGATCTGCAAGGATAATCACCCGCTGGCTTTTTGACACAAATCAAATGCCTCTTAAAGGTCATAGAAGAAAGTGTGTGTGAGAGAGGGAGAGACAAAGAGAAAGACAGAAAAAAAGAAAGACAGAAGGACAGACAGTGAAAGAGTGAAAGAGTCGTTCTGTCACTTAGCCAGCTGGCTGTGTTTCAAGTCATTTCCCAAGTGCTTCCTTTTTCTTTTTCTTTAACACTTCTACTTCCCCTGGAAGTTAACACTGGCTGCACACACACACACACACACACACACACACACTAGACAGAAGGTGCAGACTGTGTGGGCATACAGAGGCTCATATATTCATTTACAAAGCTCCCTTTAAATTTCATTTCACCCACTGAAAGACTACTTTGAGCCAGTGGTTTATGTATGTCAGTGTGTATCTTGGGGTGCTTAAGTGTGGTGATGGATCACTTTCTGTCTCATGCTCTTTAACACACACACACACACACTATAAAAAAAAACATTTGTGTGCCATAGGTCACCGTATCAGCTACAAAAAGCCTCTGTTTGCCACTACTCCATGTTTTATTTATGGGTTATTGATGGAAATTAACTCAATATGAGTTTTTTTAGTCCTGGCAATGGATCTTAAATTCAGCTCTTTGGCTTCCACACACCTACATGCACCGACTCACACACACAGATAAGTGAGCTTCTAGCTTTAGGCTAATTGTTAAGCTGCTGAAAACAGTGAAAACATGTCTGCATTTAAGGAAGTGGGTGGCACATTTTTGTGAGCATAGTAGATATACAAACATACCCAAACCACACATACAGACTGTACAGTACATAACATAGACAGACAGCTACTGAACCAAGTAAACCACTACTCTGAACTGCATGTGAGCGTGTGGGCAGAAAGGCAGCAGAAAGGTTAATGGGTTCTGAATCTCATGCACACTGTAATGAGTGATAAAGACTCATTGGCTGTGGGCTGGTTTAAGCGCAGATTGGACGTGACAGATTCTCCCACGGCAACTAAAGTTACAACTACTACTTAGAGCTTTATGAAGGATAAAAGCATTAAATACACAGTTAAGCTGTGGCTAAAGCAAAATAAACATAAACCCACTGCACTTTTGATGATAATTTTGCGTCAAATAACAATTTTCCATTGACAAACAACAATGACCCTTACTGGGCGATGCCACGTTTGTCTTTAGCCTTTAATGACACAATTACTGCAAAGGTTTGCTTTGACAAATTAGGCCTAATTCAAGGCTCTGGGTCTCATTCTATACTAATTCTCTCTCTGCATGGTAGCGCTCTCTAATAACTAGCAAAGCAGGCCAGAACCGATTATTCCGTTTTAATGAGTGCAATAATGACTGCTCAGACCTCATAAAACTGACTACATTAGGTCCACAACTACAAACACAAGGGGAGATGGAGAATGAACGGTGACTGTGTTTGTATTCATGGTGTTTAAAAGACTGGATTTAAAAGCCACTGCGATACAAAAGCTCAATCAAGGACCAAGGGGCAGCAACTGAAATCTTCGTCTTTGAAATGGGACAACCCTTCACATCATCAGTATCACCATCAAAGGCATTTACATAAAAAGATACTTCTATGGCAATAATGATATATTACAATGACTTTTACCGTTTATCTGTATTCTAATGTTAGCTTAGCTTAACCTGTGCTCCTACCCTGCCAGTCTGCACTGATATTAGAGGAATGCTAACAAGTGCAGTAAGTTCGCTGCTGGACTTAAGTTAAATTTTGGGTGTCATATGCCTTTAAAAGAGGGAACTGATGCAACATAGAAAAATGTCGACATGCAGGACTGTCTTGCACAAATCAACAACAATTTAACGTTAGCTAGCAAGCTTGTCAGCTACCAAGACATCAGTATACTACCATCGACTTTTTTTGTTATGATTGTTATAAAGAAAAGGACCTAATACATTGAAACGGCATTAAACTAAGGTGTCATGATGGTTATTTGAATTTTTTAAATCTTAATTAACAAAGAAATACATTTGTAGGTTTTTTTTGTTGCTCACGCAGCCATCTTGCTGATGATTTCTCATAACACTCAGTTGAGTGTGCATCTGAAAAACCTTGATTTGGAGGGCTAGCAGCCCTAACACCTCATCCTATCTCTCTATCCTTACATGAATCCAGACACCCTATGCCTATACCTGAACGCGCAAAACAGAGGGATAAGGCTTAGTGGTAGGGGCAAGGGGTTTATCGGTTTTCAGCCCAAGACCAAGCTGTCATCAAAAATGCACTATAAAACCAGCAGATATATACCTGTTCAAGCTTTTTGAGCAGCTCCTGCAAGCTGAAGTTCAAGCCAATCATATTGGAGCTTGTGCACGGACTCCTCCCGCTCCCTCCAGTGCCTACATGTTCTCTACTTTCATACAGGTGGAAAGTTGGCAAGGAGTCGGCACAAGTAGGTAAGTCCTCCAGTGGTTATGGTCAAAACAGATACCTTCAAGGTCAGAGTTTGGATCAATACTAAATCCAAAGTATGAACAAACTTTAATCCAACTGCAGAGAAACTCGGCTCTTGTAAAAAATTCAAACGCAACAGGGTCAAATTGGGATCGCAGTCCCAAAACAGGCGATTTACACACTTCACACACTTGGCAGCACTTGTGCATGCATGGCGGTGTGTGTGCACGCCCAATCCCGCCACATGTTCGTAGCATCCTCTTGGGAAAGGCAGCCAAGCTGAGAAGGGGGGATGACAGCTACCCTGCAGTCATGCTTCAGAAGTGGGACTAGGATTAACGGGACGATTGGTGCCACTGGAGGTTTGACAAAGTAGAGGCTGGAGGCTGACAGCTGAGTTCCTCTGGCCAGTAGTGGGGCACTAAAACTGGGAGGAAAATCCAACAAATCTTGGGTGGAGGTCTGCAAAGTAGAGATAACGGTTTGTGTCTTGAGGGACGGCCCGGCTGATGTGAACCTCCGAATGGCCGGGGACAGGTCTGGCTCTCTCCTTCAACTATGCTATGCTCCCGTTCCTTCACTTCCCCCTCTGGGCATGAAGGAAGCTGTTTACACGATGTCCGGCAGTCCAACCCAGGGCAGGGCTGGGGCATTTGCTCTCAATTACTCTGATAAAAAGCACTCTATTCCTGCCAGTCACACAACTGTATACCCTTCAAGAGGAGAGACGGCAGCACAAAGAGGCACATGGTTTGCCGGCTCGTTCCCCTGAGTAAAAGGTAGTGGGCTCAAAGAGACAGTCACCTCAGTGTCTGCCTTACTACCCACCCCTCGGGTCTCCAGCCCCGGTCTGGTCTCGCTCTATCACACCCTCCTAATCATTGCCATGACTGGGCCACTTAGTCAAAGAATGCCTTCTTCTTTTTCTGGAGCCACGTGTTCGCAGGGAGCTGCCTCAAGAATCAGCGTCTCACTCCTGGGTAGGGAGTCTGACTCGCTGGCCTCTTAGAGCCGAAGCTGTGCTGATTATCTTCTTCAGAAGGAGGAGAGGCTGATATGTTTGTCATCCAGTTCGTTCTCCCCACCCTGGGACGAGGAAACTTCTTACAAAGTTACGATTCTTCTTTGGGTTTTCCTTCCCTCGGGGGTCACACAAACACCCAGGCTGGTGTCCTCATCCTTCTCTCCTCATCCTCTGTTGCTCTCTCTGGCCACTCGCCCCACTCTTTCACACAGCTGTTTATTATTTTGATCAGTATCCTCCCTTTCCCCTCCTCTCTCTACCTCTCTCCCTCTCCCCCCTAAACTAACTCGACACACTACACACCCACTTCCTGTGGCCTGTGTGGGCAGAGAACATGGTAGGGAGAAAAGAGTTGCGGAGAAAAGTAAAAACTTAACATGGAATTTAGTAGTAAAATAAGGATTAGCATTCAAAGGAAGACTGGCTAAAATATAGTAAGAGAGAAATTGAGCACGTAAAATAAAAAGAAAAATGAAGTCTGTAAAGGTAAAAAGAAATAAAGGGAGGGCAGAGGGCCAAATGAACAGAGCTCCGCTAGTGGAACTTTCTACCTGTCTAGCTCAGAGGTGATGAAAACATGGCTGTTTGGTTAAAAGAATACAAAAAAAAAGAGAAAGTTTAGGACTGTGGGATCAGGACAGGGCAGATATAATCTTCTACACAGAGAACAGTATTCATGCATTTTAATCAATATGCAACACCTTTTCCCTCGACAGCTCTTATTTAAATTTCAACTCCAAGAACCACCAAACTACTGAAGCCTGTTACAGTTCAGATTCTATAATTTGAATACCATCAGCCTGCAGAGGACCGCATTATGTGAGCATTGCAATTCCTACTATAGAACAAAGGCTAAACGCTTTAAATGAGTCCATGAATAACATGTTTGGAAAGGCGGTGGTCTACAGGGCTATGCTAAAGAGATGCAAGTATTAAATTAAAATTCATTCCATATATTAAACCTGCATGTGGAAGTGTTTGTGTGACTCTTTCTGCACGAGTGTATGCTGGCATTTTGAACAGCAGGGTAGACATGTGGTGTGCATCAAAGACACGCAGACAGATGGCTGTCGAGTGAGAAAAAAGAAAAGATACAATGAAACTTTGCATATTCATAAGAGAAACACTTTGAAGTGCGCTTAGCTAATTAAAAATATGTACATACTCCAGGGCCTTAAACAGCATTTTTGATGTATGCAGACAAATATATACTATTTGAGGGCTTTCCAGCGAAAGATGTGGAATTAACTGGTGGGAATTGGCACATTTGACAAGCGTAACTAATTCAACAATGAGTGGAAGATGAAATTAGAGGGGAAAAAAGAGATGAAACAACCTTTCTGTTAAACATGTTTAACAATTCCGGCTTACTGAGTGTTTGGATACTTAAAGTTTGTGCTAGCAACTGTTAAGACTGTAATTCACAAAAGCAGGCACTTAATAAGAATGCAATCACACACACATATGGAGCTAAAGTCTGGAGTCGTGGGGGTTAATGTTGGGCTACATTACTAAACTAAGCGGATTAGGACCATTACAGGGGTAAGAACGTAACGCTTCCAATCCCTCAGGCACAAAGACGAGAGGAGAGAAAAGTTGCTTGATTGAGAAGAGAGAGGCAGTGACAACAAGAACTGAGGAGGATCACTCACACCAAGAGGAGGAAAGAGAGCATGAATTAATTATTAAACAATAAGTCACCAGAGCAATCTAGAAAACACGAGAAAAGGAAGAGTGTAAGGGATTGAGAACAGAAAGAGGACAGAGGGAAAAAGAGAAGAAAATAAAAGACAAAGAGAGGCTCCAGTATGAGATTTTTTTTTTTTAGGAAGATCTGCCTGTAACTCCCTGTGAGAATCAAAGCTGGGAGACGGAAGGAGGGGAAAGAAAAGGTCAAGGCATTTAATTGGAAAGATTTATGCAATGTAAAATCAGGATAACACAAAGTGAAGGAACATTTTTTTTAAACATCACAGTGTAACGTTAGGTACAGGTCAACTGAGTCAAAAATCTGTCCTCTCCATCTCGGCTTTGGTTGCTCTACTCTTCTGTCTGCAGGGGCGAGATTTTGCGTCAGTGTTGTTGTGACTCAATCAGCCTTCTTGGCCTTCAAATCTGACAAAGAGGTGCTTTTTACATAACCCTTTAAAGCTGTAGTTGTGAAATTTTATAAAAATAACCTTTTGTCATATCTGATGAAACTGTCACTGCACCCACACAGTACTACATGAGACAGATTGTCTGTGAAAAAAAAATCTAGAATCTAGAATCTACCTCGTCTGATGGAAAACAACCAATCAGAGCTGAGGAGTCTCTAACGGAGCTGTCAATCATGTCAGTCACTGCTTGTGAACTACAGTTAAATTGTCAAACTAGGCAGCGCTGATCAAATATGAATCAAGATTCTGTTATTACATTCTACTTAATGAGGTGATAATATGGCACAGTGCTTTTAAAGCTCAACATTTTATTCATCTACTAACAAATAGGGCTGCAACAATTAGTCAACTAATCGATGACTAATAGACTATTAAAATAATCGGTGACTATTTTAGGAGTCGACTAATCGGTTTGAGTGTGAGTTTGGTTTTCATAGAAAAGTACCCTAAAATACTCTTATTGCAGCTTCTTACATTCAAATATTGGCAGCTTTACACACTCTCCCATGATGGTGAACTAAAACCCTTTGGTGTGAGTACAAATCAAGACATTAGATGACATAATTTAGGGGTTTGGGAGAGGCAGGCCGACATTTTTCGACATTTTAACACATTTTTTGATAAAATGATTAGTCGACTAATCGAAGGAATAATCGACAGATTAGTTGACAATGAAAATAATAGTTAGTTGCAGCCCTACTAACAAATAAATAACACTGCAGCACACTTAGATTCACACAATGTTTTAGTTCCCAATAGGTGCCACCAGGGTTGTGCACAGGTGTGTTGCATACTGCAAATGATTAGAAAGGAATTGGTTACTTTCACCTGCCTGTCTAATGTTAATTCATGGATGCTCTGATGATGGTCTGATAGACAGAAAGCTCTACAGTTTAAAAGTGAAACTCTGCATTAGAGTTTTCAAAAATGCCAATTTGTTGATATATGTTGGTTCTAAATATTTGAAACAGTTTCAATACTCATTTTCCACAATAGTGATACTGTCAATACCAGCTGGATTTTGTTATTCTTTTCTCTCCAACAGCAAGCTGACACACACACACACACACACACATACACTGTCTCATTCACTCTATAAAAACAGTAATTAGCCGCATTTGATTTTATTTGACTCATACGTTACTTGAAAATATATAAAATTACATGAGGAAAAAAAGACAAAATAAAATTGCATGGTTTTGTTTAGTTTTTTGTTTGCACTTTACTGCCTTTGGAGTGAGACAATCTCAAAGGCTTTTGAACACTGGCATTACCTCAAGAAGAATATCATTCATTTTTATTTAAATGATGGTCTTTGCTACTAGCAGAGAAAAGAAAAGTAGCTGTGATGTTATATTTATCTTTTAATACAAATCTAAAATTTTATGCAATCAATGCTGTGTGGTTGGTATCGAAGTTAGAAATTCCAGTGTCATGACAACACTACACTGCATAGATTAAAGTGTACGTTTATCTTTTCTGTCAGTTTGGACTCAATAGATACTGCAGTACCTTTGCCAAAATTAAGCCAGGCAAAATGGCTGCCTTTATTCCTCCAATAACATCAGTCAAAACAGAAGAGACACGACTCAAAGAGAACAATTTGGGTGAAAGAAACCGCCAAGAGATGCATGGGAATACTAAATCCAAAATGCATTTCATCGAATCCTCAAACAAATGCAGCTAACCTTGTCTCACGATAAACCACTTTGGCTTTGAAAAAAAAAAAAAAAAAAAACAAATACAGAGAAGACTGCCAAAAGGGAAAATGTGAAAAAGTCAAAGAGCACCGGCTGAAAGAGAGGAGGCAGAGGCACAACAGTTTTACTGTCTCGGATGATGTCAAGAGGGAGCAGAGGCCATACCGTCTAAATAAAGTTGGGCAACCATATCGCAGGATCACAAACAAAGCAAATGCACACCAGAGTGAACAAACACAAATATGGCCACATAAACACTGATACACAAATACACCCCGAGCCAAATTCCTCTGGCAGACCTATCTACCAAGGTATAGCTCAGAGGGTATTCCCCAATCGGATTACTTAAAATTCATCCAATCCCACTTAATCCAGACTTTCTACCTTTACATTGTACAGTGTCTGACAAAAACCAGTGCAGCTTCAGGACTATAATTCTCACAAATAGGCTACATCCAATGAGGTCACTTCCTGTGCCCGAAGTTATCAGTGACGCTCCTCTTCCTGTTAGGAGGGCAGCTCCCTTCTGGGGAGATTAAGGCACTGATTTAGTTTGTATATACATGCATGTGTGTGTGTGTGTGTGTTTTTTTGCTGTTTATTTGGCGGCACAACAAGCCTGTCAAACGGCGGAACGAATCATAGTGGGTGTGCAGAGATCAAAGAGCTCTTCCTGTATGTTACAAGGCAATGGAGCTCTGCATTCAAATATACTTTTATTTAATGACTTGTGCAATTGTGCGGTGGTAGTAGCTCTCTACATTTCAAGGTCATTAAGTGGAGCTTTACTTCAACTGTCAATAATGTGATCCTTTATCTTCTCTGAGAATACGATCACAGAGTAAAGAGTAGCTTCAGCCATGATCCATCACATGCTACATATGCTTTGCTTTTGTCAACACAAGGTTAGCGCAGCTCTTAATTTGAATGTTGGGTAGGAGGATGAACGAGGGGAATAGTATGGTTGATGAAACAGCTGCTGCTGTTCAATAGCATGTGTGTGTCATTTGTATTTTAGTTTCACATCCTTTGTCTCCCAGGAAAAGAAATGTCTGACATACTTATTCTGGACCATGTACATATATTATAAGTTACTGTTATATACATTTTATATGCCAGCTGACAGGATAAAAGTATTGCAAGCAAGTCATTCTCTTCATGTTGATCACACTGCCTGGATGATACATTTATATTTGACATAGCCTGTCCACATAACTCCAGCGAAGGACTTACTAATCTAGTTCCTGTCTAAATCTGAGCTTCTGCACGTCAACACAACTCCAGATCAAAATCAAGATAACTCCACAAAAAAACAAAACAAGAGTGAGTAGAGTGCAATGGAAATGAGCATGATGCAAGCAGCAAAGTCAAAGCAATAAGGCATGTCCCTGAGACTGCGAATTGTTAATGTGCACATTAGAAAGCCACTGTTCCCCACTCCATTGACAGGTGACCTCCGCTGATGTGACAGAGCTGCCATTAGAGAAGACAACTGGAGTCAGAGGTCACACAAATCACTAATAACTTATTCCGGGGATCCAATAATGGACCACGAGTCACATCTTAGTAATCATAAGCAAGAAAAAGGACATCCTGGAATTCATATGTGAGCTCCTGAACAGGGGGAATTGAAATTGATTAGGAGTGCTGTGTGCTGTTGCCTGATAATCAGCTATTGATTCTGGTGGGCCTTTTGTGTTTTTGTGTGTCGACAAGACACTTGGGAGATGACCTTAAGATTAAGGGAAAATGCAGAGGTTCGTAGATGCTAACCCATGTGCATAAAATGAACACAGTGGCTTTGTGGTTGTGTTTAAGAGGCTGTGTTTGTGGCAGCGCGAAAAACACATGTGGTCTGTGGATTATCTTGAGTGACTGGGTCATGATTTCTTCAAAAGAGACATTGATGTTGAGTTTTTCAACTGTATTTTTTGGCACACTGACCACCACAAGCCGAGTGCCATCTAGTTCCATTAAATTCGCAAGAAGGCAGACATCTTAACAACCAATATCTCCAACACTTGACAACTCACACCAAATATATCTAGACTGATAATTAGCACTAGAAGTAAGAGAAAAAAAAAAATTGATTTGGGGTGGACTGTCCCTTTAATATAGCGCCAATATGGCTGTCGGAAAGTGAAAAATAAAGACCGAGGCTAATATCAATGAGATAAAATTACATCTAGAATTGCTGGATTGCAAACATTAATTGTTTCCTGTGAATACTTTGTGCAATCCAAGTCCCACCTGGAAAACTTCTACACAGACAGTTAACTGCAGTATCTACATATACCATTGAAGCCCTACTGCTGGAAAAATGACAGCCATAAACAGTATCATAACGAGGTTTGATTACATAAACATTCTGAGGATTAATACTTTAACAGTTCAACACTGAGTCTGAGGTCTCCAATACAACAGGAAATAGTGAGTTCCTGGATAACAGCCCCCCTTAAGCAAAATGATTTCCAGTCATTAACTTTTGAGGAAAATTAACTTGCTGAATTGACTGGATTTTAGAACGGGAGGCCTGCTGAGGGCCCTTATCACCCTCCCTTCACTGGTGTTCAAAGACTCCTGCCCCTCCCTCTTTCCTTTTATCACTGCTTTCCTCCACAGGGCATCTCTAACACTTTCTCTCCACTCCTCCGACTATTTGAAGTGCTCTGTCTCATGGGACCAGAGGATCTTGACCGTAGTAGGTGGTCTGGCAGCACGCAGCCCCAATACACCACAGTAGGTAGGGGGGGGACCTCTGTGACGTGATCGCTTTTTAAGTTGCTGTCGCCTCCACAACGGGGCAAGGATAGGAGTACAATTAGCGCATGAGCCTGCCACCTGCTGTGTTTGGTGGGGAAGACGGGTCCTGGAAAGGTTAGGTGACATCACCAATTAGACTGTTGTGCTAACAAAGTGCTGTTTCCCGCTGTAGAAATCCACTGTGGGAATAAAAACACAGGAGGAGGATGTGGAGTTATGGAGCTGATGTCAAAATAATGGACCATCACACATCATAACTAAAGCCTCCCAGCTGGAGCAGGACGATGAAAAATTTAAGAGTTATGATAGAAAAGGTAAAACACTAAAAATATGTTGTGCAACACACAGACTAAAGCCTCTTTCACACATAGTTCCTGGTAAATTACTGGGATAACCTTTCAGGCACTACTACTGATTTTCACTATTCACGTATGCACTACATTCAGGAACATTTGCGCCTTCTTACACATGCCATGGCGATGTCAGAATAGATGGGGTGAGGTACAGTACTGCAGATGATGGTAATGAGACACTTACGATTGAAACCACCATAAAAACTCAACAGAGGAAGATGGGGCAAGGTTGGGAGACGTTTCCTATTATTCTCAGGAACACGGCAGGTAACGAGCTGTTTTTGTAGGGTGCCAATGATTCTGTATTGCTTGCTAGTTGACACATCACCTTCGATAATGCTCAACAGAAAACAGGTGCGGATTCATAAACGTCATCAGTAGACTCTTGTGATTGGTTTGCTCACTCCAGGTGACATCAGATGGACCAGACATAACCTTTTTAAGTGCTTGTCCCAGGCCCCGTGATACACCGCTCAGCCTTGCTTCCAATTTTTGTGGCAACTTGATGTATTGCTGCAAAAAAGTCACCTGCAGCCCAAAAAGCATTTTCCTTAAACTGTTGACAGGAGACCTTGAACTGAAAACAAGTTGAATTATGTCACTTACTATTATGAATTTTTGATCCATGGAGGTTTTGTATGTGTGAAACTTTCCTTGAGGAGAAAGAAGCTATTTCTGATCTGATTCATCACGATGAAAAGTCGGCAGGCTGCTAACCCCAGAAGTAAACCCAGTGGCTGGAAACTTTTTAGTGTCTGTATCAGGCAAGCAATTTGGAATCCTTGGACTTAATTGGCATCATATTGGGGTCTTATATCCAGATCTGATAATACATCCATGGCTCATCCCTGCAATATTACTGTAAAATGTTCCTCAGTCTTGAGAGGGAAAAGCGCAGGTGCAGATTTTCATGAATATCAATCCTTGCTCTTATTCACACATGACCCCATGCAGGAAATGTTACTGAACATTTCAGGAATAGACTGCATGTGTGAAAGGGAGATGACTTAAACACACACAGCCTCAAAAAAAAAAAAAAAAAAAGAAAGAAAAGAAAATGACTCACTATACGAGTATTACATTACAAATCATTGTCATTATTCTACAAAAAAGCAGTAGACAGCCGTGGTCTATGGCCTGGCCTGGAGCAAGAGACAAGACAAATTAATGGAGATTTTGATGAATTAGTACACGCTTAAGTGAATAAGTCTAAAAGGTAATGAAGAAAAAGTGACAAAGACTGCAATAATATCAGTAAGAGAACAGATGGTATCATACCCTCAAGAAAGCTACAGTGAAGACAAATGTGCAAAGCATTTGGTTACAAAGGCATGACAGGATTACCTTGGGTTATTTTTCAGTCATTTGAATTGTATTTTTTGGGGACTAGAGAAAACAGATCAATGAATAACAGGTAGCGTGGGAAAGGGTGTGTTCAAATCCTCCTCTGCCCGACTTCCACCCCCAAAAAAAACATTCCACTGAAGTTTCTGATAACAGCCCAAAAACCCACCTCATCATCCAGTGAAGTCCCATATTCAACAATTTTACCACCACCGCCCACACATCTTCTTGTATATACTCCATATATCGACTCAATATGGTTCCAAAAGAAGAAGAGAAAAAAAGACTGTTTGCTGATACTTTTGCTTCATAAATATTAATCCTGCCCTGCGTGTTCCCCTCAACTTCAAACATTATCTTTGCCTTCAAGCACCAAGCTGAAGAAAAACAAAAACACCATTCAGAGAAACAAAAAGGATGACCTTAAAATCTCTGGACACTGTGAGCTCATAACAACTGACCCGCTCCTCACATATTGTTTACAATCCCCTTTCATTGAAGTCTGAGACATTATGTTCAGCTCTGGTGTCTCCGGGACAATTTATGGAGTTCACATTGTTCAATGGAGGGGAAGAGTTTCCCAGTCGGAGTGAACCCTCTGGTTGGGGTTCAGCTTTGAGCATGCAGAGATAAAATAATCTGACACTTTCCGCGCACCCTTAAATAACTGCTCTATTGATCTTACAGATAGCCCTGCTGGGATTCTGAGATGACGTCTGGATGAGAATTAGAGCTTCATTACGGTTCAAAATCTATATATAATAAGGTTTCCGTTGATTGAGCATTGTTCGGATCAATGACCACAACCCTCATCCCACTCAGTTCTCTGTCTGTTAAATGAAAAACACCATGACACTGTACTCAGCAACTCAAACAGCATGCAGAGAACAAGCAGCACTGATTTGATGACAGATGATTCACGCTTCCATATGTGACTGCCTACATGCTACAGACAAAGTTCCTGTTCAGCCCCTCAGGGATGAACCACTGGGTGGGACTCACAGCAGTGCAGCAGTTTAGGAGGAAAGATAAGACCTGTAGTTTCCGAACACTAACTGCTACGCTGTTACAGTGCGACAAAGTGGTGACATTGCTATAGCCAAAAGCTTCATTCAAAGTGTTAAACAATTAAAAAAGGGCTATGGAACTGTTTTACTATTAGAGAACACTTTCAAATTGCTTAAACAAAGAACTTTTGGGGAGCCCTGGTGGTCTAAGCCAGATACACTCAACTTACAACCAGCAGGCCAAATCTGGCTAGCAACAGCGTGCCAGGTCCCCCACCAACCATTTTCTAATTCACAATGAAAACAATTTGATTCACACTAGGAATATTTTTTGTGATAGAGCTTGTTTATAAAAAAAAAAAAAAAATGTCAGAGGGGCATCCAAATGACTTCAAACCCTAGAAATGCCCCTGTATGCACCTGACCTATGCGGGGCTGTGCAATTGGATTGCCTCTTGGCAAAAATGAGTGAGGACAACAAACATCAAACGGTTCAAAACAGGCAATTAATTTGCTATCTATGCTGATCAGGTCAACGGACCTCTGGCCTCCTGTTGTTTTGCAAAAGTGGCTCCCTGGCTGACCATGAACTGCAACATTACCCTCTGAAGTCAAGTCGTAAGGCCTTTAAATACGAGGGGCGAGACAAATAAACAACATGACAATGTAAAATACTTGGCGGCATTAAAACTATTTATACCAGCAGTGATGCAAATTTGTGACAGTTGTAAAAGGTCCACCACTGACGCAGTGATGTAACATTTGTCTTTATTCGCAGTGCCTAAACTCAGAATAATAAACCTTGTTTTTAAAGACATTGTGTTTTTGCTGCCTAATATTTGCGTTCTGTATTAATGTACTCAAGACCAAAAGAACAGTTTGAAAAAAATATACTGACGCGCCAAAAAACACCCCTGGCGTGTAAAGGCTTTATTAAGGACAAAAAAGTGTTTTAAAAGAAAACTTCTGAAAAGTTTAAAGACACACAGAGGACACTGAGGAGGGATTCAACAAGACACGTTTTGATTAAAGGAGAGAGAAGGGTCAAGAGGAGGAAGAATCAGTGAGGAGACTTGATTGTGGAAACAATTCAAACCAAGCTCCTGTGTCCTGACAGAGATGAGGAGACTGCAGCAAGTGAAAAGAAGTCTATGAAAAAAAACAGCAAACACATCTCTGTTGGGCACTGAGGCAATGTTCAATAAAGTGCGAGCTGACATGATGAGTAAGATACGACAGTATGTGATAATATGTGCTGTGTATCATGTTGGCAGCCCAGGTTGTTTGGTCTTCCCACTGTACCTAGTAAAGTCCTTTTTAAAAATGTTTGCCTTTGAAAATCCAAACAGACCGGATATTTTACATAAACACTCTGACAAGGTTGCAAAGGTTTGTTTATCATTCAAACCCTGGGGAGATTCAAACAAACACTATTTGTTGGAGCCAATATCTGTGTTTTTTTGGTTTCTTTTTGAAAGACTTGTTCATTTTTAGTGGGTATTTGTATGCAGCACCACAAGGAGTCTGTTAATATGATGGCCATGGGTCACGTCACACTATCAAGTAAAAAATAGACACAGGTGTGTAACCTCAGTGTGCCTGGACTGCGGGAAATGAAATGGTTCTTACCACAAAATGGTATAATACAGACAAACACAAGGAAGTGACTCAAAACAAAAGGCTAGGTTCTAAATATTGTACAGGTATGAACAACAAAGGAAACTGCAGACAGCACTCTACAACTCCAACAAGGCTGAAGACAAAGAATTCACCATTGGTAGTGGGCTAATTGGTTACAATGAAAAATCAGACCCAGTTGCTGAAGACGTTTCTATGAAGGACTTTGTTGAGTATCTATAAAGGCCTCTGTTACGTGAAGGACATTCTTCGGGTTGTTTCAAGTGGAACTATTTGATATTGTATTGACAATCCTTATACGGTTCAACGTCAATCATGGTTTCCACACCTTCTTAAACATCCCATTCAAGGACTTTTTGAGGACTTTCCTGGCCCAATTCCCTCAAGCTCAAGGACCCAACACAGCATAGTCTGAGACATGAATCAAGCTTAATTACTGTTATAACACTGAGAATTTTTATAATGAGAATTAGCAGGCTTTACAGAAGCTCACAGACAACAATTAAAAAGAGAGAGAGGCTTGATTGAGTGTTTCAATTATGATGGGTTACAGTGATGGCTGATAATATCTAATGAACTTAATGTTATATTAAGTAACAAACTTTATGTTAGTATTCTTGCACAAAATATAAATCAATGGGAAATCTGTGGAAGCCCTGGTTAATATCAAGAAAGGCACACTACCTAAAGGTTGGAACAGTGTCGGGTGAATTACTCACATCACTGTTGGACCCAGTTTAAACGTGGTATAAACATGCATCTTGGGTGATCTGATCACAAGTGCACAGCGCTAAATACAAGTGTGAACAACCAATAACATGCATTGTGATCCAACCACTCAAACCACTTGCAGAGGCAGTTTGGGACATGTTTGACCACATATCTTTTGATGCATCCCTGACAAGGACGATGTCATCAATGCAGGACGTGGTGGCATAGCACTAACACTCTTTAGGTTACACATTTTACAACTAGTCGGACAAATTGTTGCATGACTGTGGTTTTGATGCTTTGCCCTATGTAAAGAGATGTGTTGAATTCTGTTGACAGTGATATCTCTAGCTGTACTGACACTAACGTGACGAGTGAGCATGTTTGTGAGCAGCTAGAGTGTGGATGTAATAACTGCGCACAGGGCCTCTAGCATAAGTGACATAGGCAATAACGAAATCTGAACACACGTGGTAGGGTGGAGACAGATGACAGGCACAGGTGTGAACTGTGATGTGTCTCAGCTGTCCACTTGTGTTCGGATCACCAAATGCACTGATACCAGGTATAAACAGGCTTTTAGATTCATGCTAAGGAGCTACCCAAAACAAAGCCGGTGGTGTTCAGTGAGCACTCAAAAAGACAGAGCTTACCTATATTGAGGATACGTGACGGTGAGGAGGAAGCTATGACACTGACATAGTGGGCACATAAGTGCATGATGAGTTCTTTTTATTGCAGTGCAGTTTTCTGGTTATACAGCCTATATGCTCCCACCACACCCCTGCTTCTCCAGCCTACCCCTCATATAAAGTTTTCATCCCTTCTCTTAGTCATATTCGTCTTCCTCCACTGCTCCTGTTAACTCCAACTCCTCTTTCTTCCCCTCTCGCTCCTCCACCTCCTCCTCCTCCTCTATCTCTCGCATTCAGCGCCTCTATTTCATCCTACTCATCTTTTTTTTTACTCTCTTCTCCTCCTCCCAGTTAGTTTATTGCTCAGGGAAGGTGAGTGAGATATCTAACCTCCACAGGTCGCCCTCCCTGTGAGCTCACCCCCCTCCTATCACCACAACAACTGGCTGACGGTCGGCTTATTACCTCCTGGAATGTTTACTGTAGGAAAGCCGCCTAGGCCCATAGCATCACAGTGTTTTCTGTCGTGCTGAGCTAAATTACTTCGCCCATCACTCACGCACGCACAACTCAAGTTGGAGCTTCTGTCTTCATTTGTCCTCCTCCCTTCCCTATCCACTGCTTCCCTCAACTTCCCTCTTCATATATCTCTCTCTACTTATGTTGCTGTCTTAACACTCGCTGCATGCTGCTATTTCAGAGCAAGTTAGAAGCCATTTGCCATTGTTGAGTGAAATTACTCATTTTATGGCGTGTAATCTACATCGCCCTGATATCCAGTGTGCCCATCAGATTTTGAATAGATTTGACTCACAGTCATCTCAGCAGGGGCACATTTTTACCCTGGTCTAAACTGCCTCAATTCTCATGCACATGACTGGAATTTGATATTCAGGCTCCCACTGTGAATCCATTACAAGTTTTGATGAATGTCATCAGCGTACAGCACTTTACTCGCTGAAGATGGTTTGCACAGAGCAACAACTTAGCACATGACGTGGACTCCTGAGCTCAATCCTACAGACGAGCAGAGCTGCTTTTTTTTCCACTCCGCTGGGCATAAGGTGAAAATAAGAAAATTGAAAGGAGAGACTGTGTCCTGTGGTCCCCATGGTTTCCCTTCATCTCTAGAGATACATGTCTCCTTTTCATCAGTGACAAAAGCAATGTTCTCTCGCCGTCACCATAAAAATCCAATCCTGAAATACGTCATCTTCGCCCAATTCTCTCCCTTTTCACTAACACAGATCTTGGTTGTTCCCTGTTGACTTTCACACAGAAGGATCATAAAGGAATAACGCCAGCTTACGTAATATTGTATAATTGTATAATGTCTGTGTCTCTGCGGGGATCACGTCCAACTCTATAATTGTAAACCCTGAAGTCAGGACAGCACACTCCAAACTTGCCTGTACTGTACTACTACTCCCTCCAGAGGATGATTCAGGACCACTTGAAAGAACTTTCCTCACTTTTCAGCATGCACACCTCCACTAAAGTTTGAGAAGAGTCAACCAACAACACTGGCTGCCTCGGGCTCTGCTGTCACTAGCAGCATTCAGCAGTTTCCTAAGCTCCTAACACTGGTAACTACCAACAAGCAAAAACATTTTTTTAGAAGATATGTTCAAAGTTTGAGTCAGGATCTCCCGAGCTGTTACTTGTACTGGCTGGCCAATTACTACGGTATGTTCTATTTAGTGAATTTAATGATGCTTCAGAGCTCTGTCATAGATCAGAGGAAACTCGGCTTTACAGCATCCTTTTGTCTGACTGAGATAAAGCGTGATGCAGATGTTATGAAATTTAGATTTCATGCAGATATCTGTCTGCAGTTGATATGCTTTATCACTTCGCACAACCCTTAACATTAAATTCCAGCAATCATTCATCACACTAATTAGCTACACACTTGACTCCATACAAAACTTGTTTCTGCTACTAATGAGACGTATTCTGTCAGACGTTAACTGAGGCACAAATTGAGTTCTGCAGATTCATTGGTCTGGAATAACTTCTAACATTATTTGGTGTCTTGCCTGATGCCTCCCCACCCCCCCCAAAAAATGTAAACACACATACTCTAATCGAGAAACTGGAAGAAAAGTCAGTAGGGCTGCAAGTAACAATTATTTTCTTTTTTGATTAATATGTCAGTTATTTTCTCAATTAATAGATCAGTTGTTTGGTGTTTAAAATGTCAGAAAATGGTGAAAAATGCCAATCAGTGTTTCCCAAAGCCCAAAATGACATTATAAAATACTCAGAGGAGTAAAAGAAACAATATATATTTGAAAAGCAGGGAATCAGAGTATTTTGACATTGTTTTCTTAAAAAAAAATTCAAACCAATTAAGTGCTGATCAAATTTGTTGCAGCTACAAAAGTCTGAAATGTGGCCCATTGCAGGTTGTCAAAGGGCACTAAGGGCTACGTCCCAAGAAAAAAATGGTGAGACAGGGTATCATTAACCTGACAACACACTAGTTTTTTAGGCCCATTAGCTCAGTGGGACATAACAGTGAAACAACAAGGTGCTATCACCACTAAATATCAATGCGAAAGTCGAATAGTGACGTACTGAAGCCAGACAGTCTGCCTGACTTTAGGTTGAAATAAAGTTTATCTCTTAATGGGTAGAATGGTTGTCTCTTGGTCTGGAATATTTATATGATGTTGTTTTAGGGAAATACAAATTTAAAGTCAGTTACTCTACTGTGTGCTCTGCCATAATTCCTTTCAATGACATAACACCTCCACACAAACGCACGCACACGCACCCAACACACAGCTTATCACGTCCTGTAGTGATGGGGCCATTATCAGTTTTCATGATAAAACTCCATCATTTTATTTCCCTGTGGGGACGGGGTCAGTCGAGGACGAGCGAGGGTACAGATACACACATAACAGATGTCAAATCAGTACGGGAAGCATGAATACATTCAACACCCAATTCAGTCAAATGAATAGCTGTGATGCAAAAATGCATCTATTCTGGAACAATATCATCTGTCATCTGTTATATGGGTGTCTTCACAGCCATTCATCATCGTTGAAATGCGGAGGAAATGACATTTTTAGGGTTTCCAAAAATCCAGTGTATTTTTATTTGCAACAGCCTTTTGTAGAGCAATAAAACATAGAGGAACGACCGTTCAGGAGTTCAACGTTCACGAATAAATTAAAAAAAAAAAAAAAAAAGAATTACTGCTGCCTGAACATGGCCGTGGAGGTTTAGGAAAACAGGATTTGACACCAAAAACTGCACTGCTATGTTGCTCTAAATGGTACTTTGAAAGATGTTAGCTCAGATGTGCTTAAAGGGACAATTCACCCCCAAATCAAAAGTACATTTATCTTCTAACCTGTAATGCTATTTATTACTCTAGATTGTCTCCAGCACTCAACAAATCACACCAAAACAATCTAGATTGATAAACAGCAGTAAAGCTAAGACAAAAAAAAAGTGTATTTTTGATTTTGGGGTGAACTGTCACTTTAACTGTAGTGTCTAGTCTCCCAGTTTCGCATTAGAGGATGCACACATTCCCATTACTGTACATGAAATGAGCCTTGAGATGTTCAATTAATGTCACTTAATTCCACTCACTAGTTTTTAGTAATATTGCAGCAGCACATGCCCAGTCAGCACATTTTTGTTTCTGAAAGGGCAATGTTGAACCAGAGTACAGTATCAAATTCTATAAAAAATTCTGGCAGGCTGTAAATGAGATCTCTTTGGGCCAGGCATTGTTTGACAGGGCCAATTATAGAGGATTTGCCTCTTCTGTGCATAAACGCACAAAGATTGATGGTGTTACATGAATCTGTTTTGAGCGTACATGCCTTTAAATCGTAACTCACACGCCATCTTGATCAATCATTAAGAAAAGTTGACTCCTTCCTCGTCCTTATAAAAGTTTGTGCAGTTTGATATTATAAAATAAGGTCACAAACAGACCGGAAGGGACAAAAACACAAACTCATCTAGCGTTGTTGTTTCTGTATGCATTACACTAACTTGACCTCAATGTGGAAATCAGGGCAAATGCAATCCACTTTCAATCAAATGTATGAGGAGAGGACAGGGTGACAGGGCTTTGAACTTGCACTTACAAGTACACCAGAGGGTTTTTCAAATGAATTTGCGAGAGGGACAGGAAAAGGTGGAGAGAGAGACGTAAAGATCAGAGAGACAGAGCCTGTGTGGCCTAAAAAGACTGACATTTCCTTTTCGCCTTGATTCGCACAGAGGGAGATCGTTTTGAGCCTGTACAAAAATATACGCATCCCGCAGTTTGATCTGTCTGCGCCTTTCCTCTTCCTCAGACTTTCTGACTGATCAAACAAAAGCCGCACTCTTAGGAGAGGTGCCGTAAGACGAGTGAGACACTTCAGAGCAAAGAAAACTCAATTAGTCTAATTAGACGGATAGACACAAATAATAAGTGTGCAAAAGCAAGATTGAGGGAGAGGTGTGTTAAAAGGAAAACAAGATGTCGGTGTGTGTGTGAGGGCGCGCGTGGCAGTGTGTGTATGGGAGCGTGTGATTGCACGAGCATGCCACTTACACACTGTGGGATATGTCTGCTACCTGAAAGAAGTTAATGAACAAACAACAGCTGCCTCCATCACTGAGGAGCAGGAGCACAAGGAGTGGGAGGAAAATGAGAGAGATGAGGAGAAAAAGTCGAGGAGCACTGCTTGTGCTCATCTGGGCCTCTGTGGTGTCTGCCATGGCTCAGTACCTCAAATGAAGATGGGGGGGGGGGGGAGAGAACAGTGGCAAACACAAACAGACTGGGCCAGGCCCACTGAGACCGCTTCACACACTCCTCAAACAGCACTGAAGGAGACAAAAATGTTATGTAAGTATGCCTTTTGACTTCAAAGCCACAGATGGATGCAAATGTACATGTTGAACATCTTTCTGCGTGCCACAGAGATCTGCGTAAGTCGTGTTAGGTCACTGGATGACACAAGGGGGGAATAATGAGTTAGTTAGCCTTACTGTCACAAATGTACAAAACCACAAATCAGATACTTCTGCAAATCTAATACTGACCAAGTGTAGATTAAATAAGTTAGGAAAAGGAGAGACAAATATTCCATCTAATGAGTCTAGTCTTAAATAACAGCTGACTCATTGTCCATCCAATGTCTCCAATTTTCTTTCTTCTTTAAAAAAATATAACACTAACAGGTCTCATATCCTCACTTCTGACCATTGCTCATCGCTTTTGGCCAATGTTCTTGGTCAGTTTCCCAGAAGCAGTGAACAATCCATTAACAGACGCACCAGCAAGAACTTTCAGATCATTATTGCATCTGAACTAAATATTGATTTTGTGTTGTTGCTGGCTTGTCAAACATCTTTTGAGTGTTGACAAAAAGCGGATTAAAGGGTCACTACAGACATCAGACAAATACAAAGGACCAGACCATATTAAATGTCCTAAATCTCCTAAAATCTCACCTTATATAAACTGTCGACAAGTGTTTCCATGGATTTTTTCTAACCTTTTTGCCGAGTGGCTGCACTTGTATTCGCAAATTGTCTTCACATTAATGCGCGCACGTCTTGTCCTTAACAAGCGGGGAACAAACTGTGCAGTTCTGTTACCGAGCAACCCAACTCACTGTCAATGAGAGTTTCCATTTACATTCTCTCTTTACACTTGCCCTGTCATTCACCAGGTCCACTACTAGTCTGAAAGGTCCACACTTTTTACAACACAACAAAAGCTATATTGCAGTGGATTTTTTTTTTATATATATATATATATATGTAAATACAAAAGAACCTGGGAGAGCCGCTACCAGTGAATTAAAACATTTTGACCCTGGCTGAATGAAAGAAAAAGCTGATCATCTTAAGACACCAACAGAGCTGTACAGTTATAAAAGTGTTTATTATATTAAAGCTAGAGTATGGGGCTTTTACACATGAATGAATGTCCGTTACATTCAAGCCCTTGCCAAACGAGTTCACACAATCCTAATTAAGACTATTGCTGCTGGGGAAACCCTCTTTATTTCTCTATATACCAGCGCAGGCCTACCAGAAGTGATGCATTTTACATGAGTCTGATCTGATGTTTTCTCCTGATACTATGTATGTTGACAGTTTAAAATAAAGATTTTAAAAAGGTCCCTCTTTAACACTTGGTGCAGAGTAATTTGGTTCGATCTTTGGGTGCTGCTTGGGTGGAGATGGACAGCATTTTGTGGTGGCAGGTCATTGCATCTCACAGGTAAAGGGGATAAAATTAGCAATCAGAATGCTGATTATAACCTTTCGGGTTACATTAAAGAGCCAGATGCAGGTGTTAGCAAGTTATTTTGTTCACTGGAAAAGGGACTCACCTGCAGCAAGCAGCAAGCTTACCTGCAGGCATGTGTTACAAGCATACGTCGACATTGTTTCTGGAATTACTCTCATTCTTGCTGTCCACATTCCAGCTTTACCACTGAATTAAATTACTTCGTGCAATGTGCAAAGTGTCACTGGTAGTGCCAATCCAACTGAGAATCAACACCAAGTCAACAAAACATTTCAGCTTCCAAAACTGCCAGCACCTCCATGCACACAAACTCTCACAAGATGATTCTGTTTGCTAGTCCTGCACAAAATGGCATAAAGTTTTAGTAGAAAGTTAGGAGAGACAAATATCCAAGAAGCAAAAGGGACACAGTTATTTATTTTTTTTTTTAACGAGATGGGAAACCAAAACTGAAAAAGTTGAGTAAATGTTTGACTTGCACTCCACAAGCAGCAAAAATAACAAAAAATAACAAAATAAAAAGACTCCAATAGGAAATCTGTGTTTCTTCAGTTTGCTGTTGAGTCTGCTCTCTGCACCCTAGTGGTCAAACTTACATCACGCAGCCTTAAAGAGCCAACAGCCAAAGTTGGATTTCCCACCCCACTATTGAGTGTTTCAGAAATGTCATAATTCGAGTTGCATGCTCCGCTGTTAAGTTAGATAAGGATTAAGACAAACAGATAAAAAGTGATAAACACAGAAAAAGGGAGCTCATATCAGCGTTCCCTCAGATGTCCTTTTTATGATGAGTATTCACAGACTCACATGCATGGATGTATTCACACACACACACACACACACACACATTTATACTGTCTTCTTTCTAATCTGTAAGTGGCTCCTTTGATCTGCCTCGATGAGGAAACGCATATTCAACAGCAGCAAGAGCGAGAGATGAAAGGCCTGTCCAATTATGGCGAACTAAAGCGATCCCTGAAATATGCAGTTGTTCATAAACACTTGTACACATTAGTTCGATACACTGCGAAAAGTCCATACGCCGACACATTTACAGAAATGCAGACGTTAGAAATCATTACGAAAATACAGAAATTAATCCTGTTAATCATTCAAATCGTGAGAAGGCACAGTTTGATACATTATTAATACACAACATTGTGACTGCAAAGAAAAACAACAAAGACTGCTACAAAAATAAAATATAATAAGGTACTTTAATAATACACTAGGAGACATTATAACTAAGTGAAGTGTCTTTTTGAAGCTTTCCAAAACTTACTGACACCAGTTTGGACTGTATTTCTCCACGAGACTGATTATATATATATATATATATATATATATATATATATATATATATATACATATATATATATACATATGTATGTATTATACTGCCCATCGTCACAGCAACTGTAATCCTCTACTTATTCTCTAATCTTCTTGGTTACGCTCAACCACATCTACTATCCCGTCATACAATAAATTACTAGCACACACTCAGTGATATGAGCACATATGCCCAGAGCTTCTTGCAAACACTGAAAAAAACTACAATAAGCTACTTACGCACACCAAATTACTTTTTAGAGTGTTGTATACAGTTAACTTTCTATTGTTGGCATGGCATCAATTTTATGCTTAATTTGAAAGGATTGTTCTTCATTCAAATGGATTCTGTGGATTACTTGTTGGCTTGTCATCAATTTCATGGTTTGTTTCAAAGGCTTGTCTAATCATTGAGGCTTCTGCTATTACAGCTGTAACATGGAGATGCTTTAAATAGTCCAAAAAGCTGACTTGCCAATGACAACTGAAACAGCCCTGTTTTCAAAGGACATTTTGACTTTGGTAATCCCGCAGTGATGTGGAAAAAATTACCAAGGCAGCACATGCAACATAACAATTTACTTCAATGGAAGTAAATTTATTTCTTATTTTTTGCTAAAAAATGCCTTATAAATAGTGTCTGCCAGATACGCTAACGGCACTGTGAGGCTGTACTTGGGCACAGCAATGCTTTAAACTAAATCCCAATTCCAGCATGCCAACAAAAATTATGGTAACATGATTAACATTTGGAGGTCAAAAAGAGACAAGATATTTCACACGATAGGTGAGCACTGATAGCCAAGTCTTCTGGATTCATCTCCTGGGGACCATAATGATCAGTACCAGATTTTATGACAATATTCAACAGTCATCACAGACATTTCAGTAAAACCAAAAATGCCAGCATCACGGTGGTGCTAGAGGAACTCTAAATGTCTGCATAAAATTAAAGGTAAGGTTTTGTAGTAATGACCAAGTGATGCAAGTCCAAATGTTTTTTCAAAAAAGCAGTCCATTACATCTGAAATAACACCATAACTGTTATTTCACTGTTTCTTTTTTTGGCATTAATTGCATGTTTGTTGAAACGTGATGTATTGTAGCTGCCTCCAAAGAATAAGAGAGAGCCACTGCTCAGTGGACAGCTGGGAGGCAGAGACAGCGGGGATAAACAGGGGATATCTAACTTGGTGAGTTAAGGGTTCATTTCGACCAAACTAGTGTTGGTGATGGTAAGTTAACAAGGCAATTAAGCTAATGTTTGTCTTAGTTCAGTGAAAGAGAGAAAATTGGTTTGGTGTACATGTTCAAAGAGGAAAACAGGTGTAAGAAAAGACCAAAACTGAGTTCTCAAACTAGCGAGTTTGACACACTCCCTGACCCACTGACGTGTGTCTTCACTATAACAACTTTTTTGTACATGTCAAATGACCACCATAAAGAGCTCAATTTCCTTTCTATTCATTCTTTTTCTGTGTCTTTCAGTCTGGACTTAAGTAGTGGAGAGACAGATATTACCATCCTTAGAGCCATGCCAGTAGTATGGCTAAAAACATAGAGGACAGTGGTTACACTTAAGGCCTGAGCTCATTTCCTGAGTGCTCCTTCCAGTGGGAAGAAAGGAAATAACCTTTCATGTCATATCACCACCTCTCATGTCATACATCATTTCCAACAGTGATGATAAGCTCTTTAATGTAGAACATACTAAGAAATGCATCAGGATGTTTTATGCAGTTACTTTTAAGTGGTAGTAATATCCATCTGGGGTAAGTGCGAGATGACCGCTAAGATCCATTTTCATGCCTGTGATTTGCATCTATTTAGTGCTTGCGGGTATGAGCGGTGTCGGCAGCAGCTCACCTTACGCACCCAATTAACCCTCCTCTAACCCGCTATACTTTCAGCAGCTGTATAAAGAAGAAGAACAGAGAAGAGCTTGACTGATCCGAAATGAAAAAAATATTTCATTTTTGTTTGTTGTCTTGAAAAATTCAGCAGTCTGCAACAGAAGCCAGCCGAAGGCACGATGGGAACTAATAACTTTACAGTGCCAACACAGATATTGTAGAACAGAATGAAAAAAGCATCAAAGTAAAAGTTTAAAAAAAACACTGAGGCTGCTCTGGCTGCAACAAGAGACCTTTGTAATTTGTTTTATCACATATGTAATCAGTGAAGTACGACTTCGAGGGAGTGAGAAGCCCTGAAACTCTGAGTAATATGAAGTGATTAGTCATCTGTGGGAGGTCTGTTAGAATATCGTCCCACAACCTAGAACGCAAAAAAGTGTTAGAAAAAGACTCATAACACCAGACATTTAAAACTAAAGACACACTGGTTCTGTAGTTCTGCAATTATAGAAACTTATCTATACAGATTAAACATGTTAATACCAGCTCTTCCAGGTAGACAATTGGCAATTGATTTCAACAGTGAAGATATGCGAAATTGGCTAACTTGGTTATTGCTGTTGTCATTATCAAGCCGCAACTGAAACATTTAAAGATATATGGATAACGTGGTGGTCCAACCTGTCTGTCATTTCTACTGTGCTCATTTATGTACTGTGTTGCTTTGCTAGCATCTCTAATACATCAACTCTTGTGTTTTGTGAAGTAAAATTCATGTTTATTGTCAATGGAGTCTGGTGGCTTTGACATAAAGGCTTCAGTTCCTCATCCGAGAATGCAGTCTGACGGCAAAGTAAAGCAGTGAAAATACTCTAAATAGCATACATTACTGATGCTGCTTTCTTTAGGTGGACCTTTTTTAGTGGCTAAGCTCAGCACGGTTTCATTTTATGTAACATGGAGTAAACACTGTGATTCAATCTGTTGTCCAGCAAGGTGTGATGTCCTCAACACACTTCAGAAACCATAAAAGGTCAGTCTACTTTATATGATTAGCACACAGCCACTTGCAGTTGAAACAGTAGCACAGCTCCTTGTGTATCTGTGTACTGTATATTAGCATATGCATGTTTCTGACTGGCAGTGCTTGGGAAAATAATAATACATTTTCCCTTCTTTAATGAAGCCTGAACTGCTGAGCCGTCCTCCCTGATGATAGCAGCCTCTGTAATTGAACCTAGCATGTGGCTGAGATTCTATTTTTCCAGGCTAAAAATAATGAAATAATAACACGCTTTGAAGAATCCAGGACATCCTGGTGATAGATGTTTACCATCATGAATCTTCCAAACACTTAAAAAAAAAAAAAAAATCCTATTCACAGTGTGTTGGCCTTAAACTGCGCTGGTTTAGAGCAGAATGAAGAGTGGGCACAGAAAATGTCTGAATGAAAGGAAAACACAAACAAGTGAGTTACCATTGACATTGAAGCTATCTACATTAAATAATAATAATAATAATAATAATAATAATACATTTTATTTGTTTGTCACCTTTCAAGGCACTCAAGGTCACCTTACAAGTAAATAACAGAAAACATAAGAACAGTACAGTAGCAAATAATAAATATACAAATAACAAACATGCAGCACATAGAAATAGCAAAATAAATGTACAAGTAATAAATATAGAGAACATACAAATAGAGATGGCTAAACGGATGGATAAACTATTGGGATTAAAGGGAGTAGGCAGTTTTGAAGAGGTGTGTCTTGAGGTGTGACTTGAAGGTATCAACAATCTGATTGAGTGAAACTTCCAAAAAGCACTTTACTGGGTTTTATTTTTATAACCAAATTTAAGGTTCCAAACACTGCACCACTCAACCACTATGACTGTCATCAGAGCCGCTTGGAGTCGGGATGTGATTTACGCCTCATGGCTCTCTGTTAGTCCACTTAACCCTGACTGGGAGAGTTGTGATGCAGTAATTGGCTTGACATAAAGCTCAATCTCTAAATCACGTTGCAGGCAAACTCACAGCCACACACACACACGGTCATCACGGTATCATCTAACATTAATTTTACTTGACTTGACCGCGTCTCCCTGATACAGCACTCCTTAGACACATTAGGATGCTCCAATGCTTTAAAAATTGACATGACACTAACAGCAGCCCGTGCTGGGAGCTCCTTCTTCATCACAAACAAACAACAAACATGCGAGCGCATTTCACACAGAGTAAATGTACTAAATGCAATGATCCAGAGTAATGGTCAGCATTACAGAGCTTCTCTTTCAGGGAGGCCAGTATTGATTCAAACTCAAAAGAGGTGCTCTAAAAGCTTTAGGGCAAATGCAGCAAGGCTCATGTCTCTCTCACTTGTTTACTTGTTTGTAAAGTAAAAAATACACAGACTGTGCTAAAACATTGCTAAAAAAAAAAAAAAAAGGCCGTGTCTACTGTGTGCAGTGTATTCACAAGGCTGACTTTTGGATATTTAAGTCACTGCTATCAATCTATGAAAATAAAGCAAGAGCTGATGACTCTGATGTTGACAGGCAAGAAATAGAGACTATTAGTGATGCATGCTAGTTAGCTATGACCTCCAAAATGCCTGGCACAAGAGACAAGGGCATGGCACAAGAGGATAGCAAAATATGAAAAGCAAATGAGAGAACAGGAAGAAAGAGCTGCGTGAGGAAAAGGCAAACAGAGCTGATCTCATGTGACCCATTATACTTTTCATGAGTGCTTTTTTCCGACCTATCAGTCCTTAAACACAAAAGCTTTCTTATTTTACTTCTCTTTTCATTGACTCAGATGTTAATTTATGTGCAGCAACTATTTGAACAGAGTGAAGGGAAGGCGGACAAGAAGACTGTGGCCTAATCATACACTTGCTGAAAAACAAATTAAGTGACTCTTTTGATGGATTCATTGAGAATGTACTGTGGAAAAGTACAATGGGTTATATTAAATCTTTGTTAGAATTTAAGAAGATGCAGTTTAGGATGTTTGTTGACTTAGCTGTGGGAGCACAATGTCAGTACAGTTTATTTTAAGGGGACATTTCTCCTTCATTCAGGGCTTAAGAATTGCCCAGGGCAAGTAAATCGCCACATCGGGCTACTTAAACTAGCAACCTCATTCCCTAATCGAGCAAGTGGTAAAAAATAATTACACACATCATTTCAGGAGGTGATGATGGAAGTAGCTGAGGAGTGAGCCATCTCGCTTCCTTGAGTGGAGAATGGTTTATGAACTGAGGTGCAAGCAAGCATTTTAATCATTCTGGAAACAGGTGGTTAGTTGGATGGTTTGAGAGTAAGGTGGATAAAATGAGGTTGATTTTCAAAGGAACGGCAATTTTCCAAAAAAACATAGCATGAAAATTTACTTAAGTCTTTGTTGTTATCTTATAACTGCTGATAAATAAAACCATTTGTAGAGAGGCAAGTAAAAACAGACTTTTTGGCAAGTAGATTTTTGACCCATCAACACTGATCCCTGCTGTGTTTAGGGTTTTACTCAGATGACAATTTCATCATGTAGAAATGTGTCTGTGATTGGCACAGCAGTGCCTCTGAAACACGGGTACATCCTTGAGGTCATGGGAAGGTTGGTTTTCACACCACAGCACTGTGGTGCAGACACAAAGCATATGTCACCCTCGTGTCAGAAGGCATAATATCAACTGTGCCAGCTGAATATGAATGGCTCAGGGCACAGAGAGCAATTTAAGCCGGAGATTTTATGTGTGTATTTTAAAGAATGAGTAACTGAGTCATTATCAAGGTTGGTTGGTTTTGATCTAACAGTAAGAGAAATTTTAGGAAATACGTTTTTTTTCTTTCTAGCTGGGAATGTCTAATGGAAGTGAGACATAAGAGAGATGTAAGTCCTGCGTAAGCATCCTGCCATCCAAACCACACTGACTTCATCTTCTTTAAACATCTCAGCCGTTGGTCAGCAACAGCAGCTCCTGGGGAGCAGGGCGCTACCCTGCCTTCACCACATTGACTGACAGCAGAAATCCACTGAACCAAAATAGTTTTCATGTCGGCTCCACAGGCAGAAATTAACAGTGTTTACATGCATTGATATATTGATTTTATTTCCCCACCCACCGCAGAGAGTGAGGAAAATCTAGCTGGAGTCAAACAGATGAGCTCACAGACACACTGGGAGCTGATCAATCAATGTTGATAAGGTTGATAAGTTCAGAACACATGTACAGCAGGATATTTGTGTGATTTAAACAGCGTCTATGCAGATTAGGCTTCACTGAACTCGTCAAAAATAGAACCGAAGGATAAAAAAAAGGAAGAAGGTCTGTGTCAGTGTGGATTGATGCATTTAATAAAACGTCTGTTCTGTCAGACAAGCGAGTGACAGACGTCAAAAATGCTTCTGAACTGCTTTCAGTGGGGAGTGGCTGTTAGACCATAAACTCTTCTTTCTTTCTTTGATGCTGCAATGGCTACTCTTTTACGCCAAACAACAGTGAGCTAACATGGTTGATTTTGTGTGAAAGGACTGGGCTTATTTGGTCTGACACATACAGTATACACATTTGAACCTTTTCTTTAAAATCCTTGTAGTTTTCCTAAAAGTAGTTTCTGCAGCTTTGGGATATATCAGGAAACAGGAAGTTAAATCAAAGACAGTTCAATGGGTTTGACATAAATGGACCGGGTTTTATTAACGTTTTTGAAATGAACCAATCAGCGTGGAAAGGTTCTCATAAATCAAAGATATTTTTTGTCAGTGCACAGATTTGAGTAATCCTGTGAATGATCTGAAAATATAAGAATGACCAAGTTAGCGTTTCACCTGCTGACAGAAATATGCAGCACATGATATTATCATAAAGGTCATTCCATAAAGCTAGACTGCGTCAATAAAACAAAATGCCACAGAAAGACAGCATGACAAACAATCTTGCCACACTCAATCTTTAACATCAATTTAAAAAAAAAAAAAAGTGAGATACCCCAGGCTGAAATGAAAAATAATATCTAATCATAATTTTCCCATTGATATATTAATTAACAACAACAATCATCTGCTGAGAGAGGGAAATGGGGAGCTGGATGCTGAGTCTCTGAGTGAGTAAAATAGGACAGTCAAGTTTAGAAGTAATAAAACTATAATCTGTAGCAAGAAAAATTGGTCTTTTCAGGTATGTGTACAGTCTGTAAATGTGTCATGTACATTCTGTAGTAGCAGCAGAGCAACAATAAGCCAACAGTGAGTCACCCTGAAATGAAATGATGGCACATACCATCTTTATTACATCAAAATTAGCTTAACTCCAAAGTAAAATATAGTTTTCCTAAATAGTGATTTTCTTTCATAAACATATAACTACAAACGGGTCTATTTTGAGAGATCAAAGCCATACTGGACCACGAAAATGTGGCTAAATATACAAAAACAGCTTTCCTCGGGCTGAGATTCTTGTTTGCGCCGGCGGTGTTGCTGTGGGTGTTTCTTTCTCTCCAAATTGATTTTCCGTGAAATATAAGGCAATGTGCAATTTTTTGATACATGCACCCATGAAGAGGGAGATGTTGCTGACAGCATTTAAATCACACTTGTAAGTCAGATTTAATCACAAGAGTTTCTGAAGAACACATCTCAGTATATCACTGAGACACAGCCGTCATGGAGGGAAAATAACCGTAAAATCCTGTTAATATGCACGCACTGGCTTCTTCGTGTGTGTGTTTTTTTTTAAAATATATAGCTAAAATTAATATTTAATATTTCCCTTCCTTATCTCCTCTGTACATATCTCACGGAAATGAGAAAAAGAGACCAAACAAGATTGCAGAAAGCCATTAAAGCAACAAATGCCCAGAATATAATCGTCGATTTAGTGATTCCAGTACATCTTGGCCTGAAACAACTTAATCATTATAAGGGAAGCAGCCACTTAAAAATGTCACTCCAGCATTAACAAGGCACTCAGTACACTCAGTACAGACAAGAGAAGTAGAGGCAGGAAGGAGAAAAACGATGGAAATAGAGTTAGAGACAGAGTGTATGTGACGTCTCAGCTGTGCAGCCAATCAGGTTCACAAACACCAGTCAGCACCTCCACTGTTAAAGCCATTTATCAATCTGGTCTGCTCTGTGACAAACTGGAAAAAAGTGGCAAAGCTGCTGTGTGAGCACGCCTCGATGTGTCTGTGCGCTCGTTAATTAAAGTATACTAGTGAACGGAGCAATTAGGTGATGAGTGACACGTCTATGGAAAGGTTGGAGCCCTAAATTGATTTACCACCTAGCTTAAGGCCCAGGCCTGTCAGTGCAAGTGTATAAACAGAAACAAGTGGGTTTCAGACAGAATAAGAAAGCGTAATCTCACACCACCAATGTTTAAGCCACCGGGGCACATCAGGCTATTCACAAAAAACTTCTAAGAAAAATGAAAAAAGTAGACAGAGACGAAATGGAGAAAAACTGCTCTGCCGCCTGTGATTGCTCTGTACTGAAATTGGAGAATGGAAGTGAATAAAATCCACAATAGCCTAGGAAAAACTGAGTTATACCGCAGACATAGCCTCAGGCCATCTTCCATTACAGCGACTATTTGTCCTCTCCAATTCAGCTCCGTTATACATGCAGCTTCCAGGAGCAATTCAGCAACACAGCACATCCGCCCAATATCCTTCATACTATTGGGAAAATACAATTCTGGGGTTGGGGAGCGAGCCAATCAGACTTACAACTGTTTCATGTGATGAAATGGCACCGTGGCAGCGATATAGCCTGCAATGCCCAAGAGAGCTTTGGCTGGACATTACGATTCAGTGTGAATTCACATCCGAGTACTAAGTGCATTATGCCTCGCTCAGCTGTGGGGTTTTTTATAGCTCTTTTGTATTATTGTATTTTTTATAACAGCGGCGCAGAGCCTGCCTCATTAATTTCCATCAAAGATGAACTCTGGGCAGTGTTTGAGTATTCATCTTGCAAATCACAAGTCAGCCTGGTCAAACAATCATCCGCTTAGTGTGCATACACACAACAATGGAGGCCATCCGTGAGCGTTTGAAACTCCTGACAGCCACACACTGTCCTGTTTCTAATAAGATACCAAATATCACACCCACAGAAAGGGTTAGCAGGCGAGATTTTAAGAACCACCACGAAGCCAGACACAATTACTCTAATGCGCGCTATTTAGTGCAAGCCAGTTTTATCATAATTGAAGCCATTAAAATATCTGTACCGGAGATTTGAATGGCTGGGAATGAACAATGAACAGCCTCTTGAAGCCAGACTATAAATGAGCATGAATGCTGTGTCTCTCCTTTCTGAAACACTTTACCAGCAGCCTGGCCCTTTTTTAGCTTGACTGACATTTGTCATACAAATTGAAACTTCCCTATAATTGTTGGGCTCATACATCCCTTAACTGTGATTGATTTCATGCACTGAGGTCTTATTTCCCTGTTTCCTGACTTACAGGTATTTCTGCTCAGCCTCTGTCAAACAGACATTTATAAAAACCAAGCGACAACCTCTGGGACTGAAAAATAAAGCCCATACATGCAGTTCTTCTAATGGCCACTTGAGGCTGGCTTCAGAAGTGAGTCGATCCCCATCAACCTCCATGTTAAAATGCCCAACTTTACCACAGAAATAAGCATGTTTACAGTGGAGTACAAAAAATGATTTTGGTCTCTATAGCTACTTTCCCTGTCCAAAACAATTGTACGGGATTTAATTTTTATAGAACACACCAGCTTACATTTTAGCAAGGCTTAAATTTATGTATAATTACAGCCAGATCCACCCCTCGTTCCTCCATAGCTCTCGTCCTAATATGGTCACCTTTGTCTCCAAAAATGTAAAATGGCAACGGCCAAAATGCTGAACTCAAACCCAGTAGCTAGCTACGTCCATTATGTTAAAAATTTTATTCTAAAACCTTTTTTAGTTTCAGCTTACTTCAACCCTACCTCAAACCAAATCAGTCAAGTGCAATGATGTTTTGTCATACAAACAGTAAAATTACGACACTGAGGAGCATGAGGGCACGAAGCCTGAAAGAACTGGTAAAAGGGGTTAGCATGGGTCACGTAGCACTATCAAGGTGGCGAGGTGTACAACTTTGGCTATTTTCTGTGGTCAGCCTTAGTCCCAGTTTGCTGTTACAAAACCGCAACCTTTATGCAAACTAAGTCAGGCACTTCTTTGGCTGTGACTCCTCGTATATTTCTGCCTTATGTGTAGGCAACGATGACACTTCTTGTTCCTTCATTATTTTTTCCTTTTCATTTCCTCTCGCCTGCCCGCTCGCTGGTCCTTTTTCTCTTTCCAACGGGCTGCCAGTGACACTGTCATGGCAACCAGCTTTTGCAGTTCATGCTTGGTAGCTGTATAGTATTGTAACCCATACACAATGAAGCCCACACCTTGCTTATGCAGTCAGTCTATTCATTCAAAGAAGATGTGCTGAGTTGGGAAAGGTATGGATCCCCCAGGAGGAGAGGAAGGTGATGGCTGGGCAGAGAGACACTGAAGCCACTCAACGTTGTTTGTTGCCAATACATGAATGCCTTTCCTCTTATAAACATTGCTCTTAACACTTGTGTGGAAATAAAATCAAAGGGTTTTTCACAAGATATTATAAAACCACTCGAGCACATATAAAAGCAAACAAGTATTTAAAAGAACACTGGAGAAGTCAGTAAAGCTCTGAAAAGGAAAGGAAGAATGATAATACTCCAACTGATAGGCACACTGAGATGCTGCTAAGCAGAGACACAAAAATATAACCAGCTAGATTCCCAAAGCATGTACTGTCAAATAGTCATGACACCATATTCAGATTTGTCACCCCGTCAGAACGCTGCTTCTGCTGATCTGGAGACAGTGAGCTCCCCATGCTGTCAACAGACGTTATAAAGTTAAGAATTAATATCTTTGTAGTGCTAACAGGAGACTGAGTGGTACCATCGCTGGAAGAGTTAGTGATGAGTACAGCGACACTCCGGGGCACTAATTCATCTTCCTGCCAAACTGAGAGGAAGACAGCGACACTGTGAAAGTGAAGCCACTGTGACAATAAAAGGGCCAAACTGGAGACTTTAAGCTGGTTTGAGCATTTGGACTGCTTTTGCTGTACATGTGAGAATCAATGTGAATTTAGTACCATGGCAGTATATGTGGAGCGATTTATTCAAACTCTGGAGAGGAGTTTGAAATCTTTGTAATTAAAATTAAAGTGACATGACATTCAAACTTGCACCATATTACATTTAATACTGATACTATCTGAAAATTCAAGTCCTAGCACACTTTTCTTTCATTTTATTTTGTTTATTCATTTTCATCACTGCCTGCTACTGCCTACTGCCAGCATTTTCAGATTAAGTTTATGTTTTTGTTAATGGTGCTTTGACAGTGTGGCTATCACTGCTCATTTTATCTTTTACTCCGACATTCTTTTTTATTAAAAACAAAATACTGTTGCTGCAAATGTACGAACTGGGACACATGCCATGTCTTTTACCGCAGGGAAAATGTAAGGTTGGGCACTGGTTGTCACTCTGTGCCAACTTTCAAGAGATCAGGGGAATGTGAACAGATGATAACAAATCAAGTACCTAATTTTTTTCTACATGCTCAAACAGTAGTCGAAACTTTGACTTAAAAGTAACAGTCCAGCTTATATACAGGCACAAAGGTTGGGGTTAAAGGGTAAGTAATTAATGAAGTCATGTACATTAAATGTAGTGTGTGAGTGAGTGTTTTATGACCCTCATCCCCTCTGTGAGCTGGGTGCTCCATCTCTGCGTGGAGGGGACATTTCGCAGTGGGGTGTAAGGCCATCCAAACTGAGTTATGATCTCACACACACAGACAGTACGCAGTGAAACTAGACAGTCAGACACTGGTGATGTCAGAGGGAAGGTCAATGAGAGGAAGGAGAGCGCCAGATGGATCAAGCCTGCTCGTCGATTGCCCTGTCAATCATTTAGTTGCCATGGCGCTGTCTGGCAGGGCGGGGCCTAAAATGGGCTATAAATAGAGCAAGGCAGGGTGGAAAGAGGACAGAGGACAATTATGATACATCAGCCAGGGGTAGAGGTGTTTTTCTGAGTAAGAGTGTGTGTGTGTGTGTGTGTGTGTGTGTGTGTGTGTGTGTGTGTGTGTGTGTGTGTGTGTGTGTGTGTATTTTCCCAAAGTGGTTAGTGGTAATTAATGGTCTCTCTCCGGGATGGAAAACATCAATCCAAAATTAAATCCTGATGAACTACCACAAATCGACCAACCTGAGGGCGAACAGAATACACACACACACACACACACACACAATTTGTACCTCTGTCTTTGTGAAGACCGACTAAAAAAAGATTTTTTTCCAACCACAAAGCCTAGAATTAATCTTAACCTTGACCCACTTGTTAGATGTGACCCCAAATCCAGGAATAGTTCACACTTCATTTCAAATTATCTCAATTTGGAGGCTTCCCTTGATTTGACTACTGCTGTGAGAACACTGAGTCCTCAAAAACACAGAACATACACACACCCACACACAGACTGACTTCATACGACCTTAGCTAAGAGTAGAGTTCAACAATCTGAACACGACAGGTCCAGACAACAGGTCATTCGTAGGGTCAGTTTTGATGCAGGCTGGATTCTTTTCACATGTAACTAAACGGAAATCTTTTGCTCCTTGACTCTGCCAATCATCCAGGTCAATGTGTGTAATGTGCTGTATGTAAAGATGTAATGCCCACTGGGAAGCAGGGGGAGAGAAAGAGCATAGCCAGTGTATTTGACCAGAGGAGGCTAGCTCTGAAACCATCTACGGTGATCAGTTCTCCTTCTCCACAGCTCCCACTCTCAAAGACCATCACAACTGTGCCTGTGCAAAGTACTGTTTTTGATTTTAACGGTTTGGACTGTTGTCAGGTTCAGCTGGGAAAGACATTTTGAGTTCACCAGCCAATTTGGGCAATGTTGTGAAAAGGCACAGTTAATCTAAAGTAGATGATTATTCAAAAGATGAAATAAAAAAACACTGCCTCAGTCTCTGGTCAGGTTCGGATGTTCATGTCTGCTGCACCAGGCGGGTTCAGTCAGGTCGCATCCGAAAGGTGTGGGTACAGTGTACATGCCACCTCTCACAGTTTTCAGCAGTAGACTCTGAAAGCCTGTTTCCACTGTCCCCACCAGAACAATAATATAGCTACACAATACAGTGATGCAGGAGAGAGCTGCTTTCGCCTCATCTTCCTCAGGAAATGAGAGACAAAGAGAAGATTGGAGAGTACTATAAAGCAACTTTCAGACGTTAAAGGAAGGGATATGCATTTAGCAAATCTGTCATGTCAATTTTTTGTTAGGCATGGGGAAATGAAATCAATGACTGAATGAACAATGATGAATATTAGTTCATGCCACAGATTCATGCATGTTTATGTCAGAGGAGCGAAGTATTTTGTTTTCTTTTATGAGAATTTTTAAAATTCAAAGTAAGAAAATATTTAACAAAAAATGCTGTGGCAGAATACTTATCATTTTATTTTCAACCTTTAAAAGTCACCAGAATGCAGGAAACAACGTCTCTGAAACCCACACATTTTCTCTCTCTTTCTGAGGTCTCAAGGTCAGCAAGTATGAGGCAGAGGTCATGTTTGGGTCTCGGTTTTATGCATGTTCAGAACTCTGGCTCAGAGTGACTAACATTTCCAACCCTTTAGCTTCAACCATTGTAATGTATTCCCTGAACTCTTTACCCAAACCCTCACGCTCGCGTCTTCAGTTTTACAAGTGAGCATAAGGCATCCTTTGTATTCAGCAAGCCCCGTCAGCGTTACAGCAAAGGAAACGACACACACATTCTTGGCAGATTTCCCTCTACTGTCTCAAGCATACAGGGTTTTTCAAGGGCAACTCGCAGTGAGTCTCAAAGAGATGATCTAATTACTGTCATTAGCAACATCTAATTGGAGCTTTAAAATTAAAAGATTAGCTCTGGTGCTAACTGTGCTAACCTATTTTAGGGTTTCCGAGACCAAAAAAGGGAGAGAGATGGACAGAGAAAAAGAGAGAGCATGCTCACCAGTCCATCATCATTTTTTCGCCTATATCATTTGCCCCTTTAACCTCATAAATAAACAAAGAGGCTATGAGAGGCGGAGGGAAATGCAGCGTGTCTGGCCCTACAGCCCCATCTCTACCCTTTCAGCCTCCACCCCTCTTCACTAATTAACAATTGTTTTAATCCTCCTTTAATTCTGCAGACAATTGCACAATTTGTGTGCGTGTTTGTGTGTGCATTGCACGCTGAGGGTCCCTCACACCATTCACCAGATTAGTCGAGCTACTCTCCGCCAAGCGTCGCCCACAGCGACCAAAGGTAATTGCTTTTTAATTAAGCCCCCGGTGCTAATCCCAATGATATTTAGCAGGCACGAACTGGCACGCACACACATTCGCGCACACAGGCACTGAAGAGGGGACAGAGACTAAAAGAGGGAGACGTTCAACAAGACCCACCCGGCTGTAAACTGCACAAATGTGTAATAGGCTTTGTTGGTACTGCTCTTTTGTCCACAGTGGGAAGCAGGGCAGCCGGTGAAAATGAAGTCGTTCATGTACTAAAGCAGTAAATGAATTTTCACCCCATGCCCAATCTGAGAATATCCTTCAGACTGAAAATGAGCGCTTGGATCGATCCCGGACAGTGTGTGTGTGTGTGTGTGTGTGTGTGTGTCTCCAGTGACCCTCAAATAAGCCCGGCAAACCTCAAAGATGGGAAAAGTAATCGTACCCTTCTATCGACCATATCTTCCTCACCCTTTTCTCTCTCTATTACACACCCGTCTCTTCATCCTTTCTTCCCATCTTTCCCACCCTTTCTCCATGTCCAATTCCCACTTCCGCTTGTCAAAACACCCCTCTTTTTTCATTTTCTATCCTCCCACAATGTCATGTTTCTGTCTCTCTTTCCTCAACTCAATTTCTTTACTGTTAAAAAAAAAAACACTTGGCAGCCATTTTCTTCTCTGTCATGACGTTTTTTTTTCCACCATTGCCTTTTGAGTCACCCTCTTCGCTTCCTTTTCGTGAAACCAGACTCATCTCCTGCGGGGTGATGAGTGAAAATGTCCCTCTTTTTTAGACATTTGGGTGATAACTATGAAATGTGCTGAACCAATGAACACCCACACTTGCAGCGCTGTAGTAAATCTAATTTGATTCCTCGTCACGTCTAACAGCTCTGAGTTTTCTTTGATGTCTACGGTCCGATGTGTGTAGGTACCACTCGAGTGCAGTGAAAGCTTATGTTGGCCTGTCTTTCACAAACATTTTCATTGCTCACACTGATCCTTCCTCTGTCATCTCTGATCCCTCTCTCAACTTTCCTGAACATCACACACATTTGATGGAGCTGTCTCGTGTCTAATCTTTTAACCACGTTGTGAGAAAAGGACATTTCTGATTTAATGTGTCTTTTTAGTTTTACCGAAAGCTGCTTAGCGTACAGACTACATGTCAACAGCAAGAACTCCTTTGAGCAAAGTGAAGAATACAAACTCTTCTCTATATTTCTGTGAAGTGCTTCTGACTACACATCATACTGATATTTTTCCAGACAATTTCACTCAGCTGTATTTCTACTGTAGCATTTGACTCTGGCTCCTTTTGCAGGCTGCACCCTCCTGCAGATTACAGACTATATATAGCAAGATTTATCTTTAATCTCCCTGTGATATAACAGCGGAAACCATTTTCAGTTGCTTTTGTTTTTGCCGCACCACAGTATTTACCTCTAAGGGCATGCTCAGTGCACTATCCTGCTCCTTTAACCAATGCACAATGCTGTTTCCTTCATCCCTGTGCCTTCTCCTTAGTACAGTCTTTTCTGTTGTACTTCCTTCTTTCTATCTTGTCTTTTTTTTTTTTTTTGCCTTTTTGAACCCCCTAGCTACATTTATCTTTTCTTTAAACCTCTTTCCTCTTCATTTAGGCCACTGATAGTCGTCACAAGTCAGGGTTCTGCCTATCACAAGGAACATAAAAACTGAGGCCTAGTCCACATGGACACAGGTGTTTTTGAAAACTGTGTTCTTTCCTCCTTCATTCTCAAAAAAATCCCCTCCCACAAAGGCACTGGTCTAAAAAAAACACAAACCACATTCGAGGCTTTGTCAAGCGCATGCCAAACCAACAGGCAGCAATATAATCGTAAAACCAAAGCCACAACAACAGAACAAGATTATGTAGGCCAATCATAAACCTGAGAAGAAAGCCACAACCAGAAGGTTACCTGGAGCAGTGACCTACAGTGACTTGTATGTAACGCATTCTGATGCCTCTGTTCCTCCATATAGTGGAAGAGTAACTGTAAATTTATGTGTAAACATTTAGGAAGTCCTGTTAGCAAGGTTAGAGCCAGCACTATTTTGGGCACAACCACCTTTGCATGAAATGTCACCTCATTTGTGATGCCTCACAAATGAGACAATGGCGGACACTCTGATGTTACAAGCCACAAACTCTGTTTTCTTTATCTACATGTCAACAAAAAAATCTTCCCCCTGGACACAGTTTTACAAAATGTCCATTTTTGGTGGCCTAAAATACAGTTTGCTTGTGGATGAAAGGCCAAAAATATACAGAAAAAGGCACATGTTCAAATATTGCCATGTACAAGGGGGAGGAAGAGCGGGTCATCCACTAATCAGAAAATCAATGGTTCCTTTCCTGGCTCCTCCAGTCCTGGTGTTGAAGTATCTTTGGGCAAGACACTGAACCCCAAATTGCTCCCAATAACCTTGACATTGGTGTATGAGAGCATGTTTAAGCTGAGAAACAGGTGGCACTTTGTATGACAGCCTCGGCCACCAGTGTAGTAATGTGTGTGTGTGTGTGTGTGTGTGTGAATGGTTGAATGTGACAAGTAGTGTTAAAGTGCTTTGAGTGGTCCAAAGACTAGAGAAGTGCTATACAAGTGCAGGTCCATTTATTGTTTACACGTGGGCAAGGAAAGTGTAATTGAATTTCAGCACAGTATTTACTGGAAAAGATGCAGACACACCAAAAGCTCGATAAAATCAACACACACACACACACACACACACAGAATCTTGCACCTAACCTTGAGCTGTTAAGGCGAATCACATACAATGTGTGAGTGGGTGTAGTTTCAGTAATAGAAACTGGCCCCCCAAGGATCTGACCCTGCATAATTAGACACTGCTGCATCAAAAGAAAGCATTTGATCAATGTTTTAGCTAGGGATGCACTGAATATTTGGTAACCGAATATATTCGGCCGAATATTGCAAAAAAACACACATTCGGTATTCGGTGGAATAAGTGAAAAGCAAGGCCGAATAATAGCGGTGTGTTTTGATAACACAATCAAACAGCGTGTAGTGACGGATGGAGTAAAATGTAGGCAGTGTGGCGATATTTTACTCCGTCCGTCACTGCACTCGCATTTGCGACAAAAAATAGTTTTGTTCAAGCAAAATAAATCATTCAGCACGCTGTGCGAGTACAGATTTCAACCAGCAGCAGAAACGAAAGGTGAATCCCGCTGGTTGTGGGTTGAATGGGGGTCACAGACACAGACAGGAATACGTATTCCTGTCAAATACGGCGGCCACAGGCTTACCAGCGACGGAGAAGTCCGGCTCCAATAATGTCCTCTTTTTGGCGTCATGACTGCCTAAAAGTACCTGGACAGCCAAGCCAAGGAGAAATGAGCCGTTCACATTTCTCTCTTTGTGGCAGGTAACTGGACTGTTCTTTACTCATGGAGGGACTGTTCTTTACTTGTCAGGGGAGAAGGGTGGCTGGTTGATTTTTTATTTTATTTTGATCCCCGCTATGTTAATCACTTATTGATGCTGTTTTTGAAGTATGAATAAGTCAATAAGTAATTTATTCCATTGAAATATCACTGATGTATTATAGAGAAGTGATTTATCTTTTTATAAATGACAAAAGGTACATCTGCCTCATTTTCACTGTGGTATTGTGATACTACTCAGAACCATGATATTTTCACTGGTATCGTACCGTGGGTCCCAAATTTGGTACCGTGACAACACTAATCTGGAGGGAGTTCATCTGCAAAAACTAATGAAAAACTAAACAACGGTATTCGGTACTCGGTACTCGATATTCGGCCAAGCATTTAATTTCATTCGACTTCGGCCACAAATTTTTATTTCAGTGCATCCCTAGTTTTAGCAGCATGTAATGATCTGCTTCATAAGCATGGCATCAAGGCATGCTCAAGTAGCATGTAAGCCATCTGTCTAAGACTTGAGGAAGAGATGGGCAGGAGCTTTTAGGGAGGATGGGAGGAAAAGAGGGAGAGCATGAATGATTTAAGAGTGGCATGCGAAGAGCAGATGACGGCATAAATGGAAAAAGGAGGATATGAGCCAGAGCATATGCTAACTTACAGGCTTACTGAGGGGTGGTATTAGGGAAATTGGTACTGAGAGGAGTGATAACAGAGAAGGAAGCAGACAGGTACAGCAAGAGAGCAGAGTGTGGCTTCATACTTCTCAGCTGGAAAAAAAAAAAAAGCTTGCTTCGTCAAATCAAAGTTATTTTTCTCCTTTTGTGTGTTGGTACAAAGAGCCTACATGGTTGTTTAATTGATCAAAGAAATGTTTGTCTCTCCAAAAAGGGTAACATTCAGAGACAGAGTGACAGCAAAACAAAGACATTCGCTCTGATGTGGATAAGAGATTTGAAGTGATAAATCACTGAAAATGTGCTCTGCGTCTTCCACAAAACAGAGGAAATGCAAAGTCATTTGTGCGCCACAGAAATAAAAACAAACCACTGAGACAAAGAAGGAGCAGACGTTATCTTCCAGCAAATGTGCCACTTCATTTTAAAGAATTAATTACCCATGACAGAAGAGGGAAAATGGCCAAAGGTAGAAAAACACCAAGGAAAAGAGTGAGTATTGAAGTCAAGGTGAGTAAATGGGAGGGCAGGATGAGTGAGGGAGAAAAGAGGAAGTAACAAAAAAAAAACAAAAAAAAACAATACGATTGTTAAAATCTGCATGATTACAAATGGGGCAATACTCTTCTGAACAATATACTGGTCTAATGCTGTCAATTGTGTGCGTGAAGCTGATTGAGTAAAGGCTACTATGAGCGTATTTGAGCAAGGATTACACACCATAATCTCATCTCCAATCTGAAACTGTGATATTTGTCAGCACCACAGAGGTACAGACGCTCGCCCGCTGAGAAAAACACAATATGGACTATGAGTCAGCACTGTGTTTGTGTGCTTACCATAGATATTGGCAGGGTGGGACACAGGCGGGGGGCAGAGCTCAGGCCTTGTCCCCGTAGATTGATCGTCAGGCCAGGAATAGAAGGAGCAGCAAAAATGATTGCACCCCTCATTTTATTTCCCCCACTTAGGCCGCCCCCTGACTCGGTGTGGCGAACAGTGTGGGCGATGGAGAGGGGGGGGGGTGAGGGGGAGCTGGAAGGTCAGAGAGACTTCAAGCTGGCAACATCACCGCCTTCTGCCTTTCACTGCCTCTAGGTCAATGTGTTCCCTTTTCTCTCTCTTTCTGTGTTCATCTTTAGAGATCTCACTGTACTTTTATTCACTTTTACAGTGAATCTGCTCTAGAGGGAGAGATGGCCATGACACGAAGGAGAGAAAAGAAAACGAGGGCAAAAATCTTGAGATGACATTAAATGCTATGCGGTTGTGCCTTGTGCCCACTGAGCCCACAGGACATCATAATCTCTACCCTGTCTCAACTTGGTGTGATCTGAAGCAGGAAGTCTGGGCCGGACATAGATCTTGATGTCAGGTGTGTCACAGAGTTCTGGCCGAGTCGGCTGGCCTAAAACAAACGGGTCTTCCCGTAGAGCTGGGTATTGAACTTCAGTGCCCTTAACTTCAGTGTACACCTGAAATATGTCTGTAGCATTGGGTATAATCTTGTAGTCTGAGTGGTACTGACCAATCATGATTGAGAAGCAGATAAACAGTCTGTGTGGAGAGCAAGAGGGGTGAAACAGTGGCTGAAATGCAATCTCAGAACCCATCAGCTATTGTCTGAATATTTAGCTTTTCATTAACTTTTCAAAAATGTATTTATCTGCATTCATATGCAGATATCTGTTTAAAGAGATGCGCCAAAATGACCAGTGCACTGAAGAGGAAGACTTAGCCCAGTTATACGCTAGGTTTATCATCATCAGATCAGTAGCTGATGGGTTCCATGGTTGGATAGAGAACTGGATACAGTTTTAGAGGTAGGGCCTCGTTCATTCCTATAAAAGTTGCTCAGTGTCAAATGAGGCCAATAAAGTTCAACTGCCTCCTACAAAATGACCCAGATGATTGGCAATGCTTCCATATTGTGTGGCCCATAGAGTAGAAGCACTATAGACTTCCGCTGGCTGAGCGCACTACTTCCGATTTAGCACTCCACTGACTTGAATGGGGATAAAATGACTCAACTGTGTGGCTCTTTAAGACTTCTGAAATGGGGATCAAATTCTAATAATGAAACGGGTCATGAAGCAGAGATTACTCAAACAAAATCATACACTGCTTTACAGTTGTCTCTTTCACAATGTAAGTCTATGTAAAAAACATATTTCCTTTACATGTAGGATGTAATTCCACTGTTTGGCCACCACGAAAATTGGCACATTAGCCTGGCACACTTCCTGGGGGCCTGGCTCTACCCCTAAACACAGGTAACAAGCAACAGGCAGGGAACACACTAGCCCACATTCTGTCAAATGTAATGATTCATCATACTAAGAAAGATAAGGATTATTAACCAAAGAACAAAAAAAAAAAAAAAAAGTTTACTTGGTGATCAAAGAAAAAGACTTTTAAATCACCACATTAAAGCCAATACAGAGAACTGTAAAGCAAAATTAATGCAACCATATATGAACATACACAAACATGTAACTCTTTCTGTGGATATCTATGTGTCATCTCTCTTCTTTTCGCTCTTCCCTCCTGATAACAATCTGTTGTTTACCCTGACCATCACCATGTTGAGGGGCAGAGCTTTCCAGCACTATAAAGTCCATCTGACGATAAAGCACACAGGCATTACCAGGTTTAGCTTGCTATTGGGACCTGCCTGAAAGCCACTAATGGAAGTGTGTGCACAAAATCCATCGCTGTAGTGCACAAAGACACAAGCCCAACGCACACATGCAATACTGACTTAATAAATGGGTTTACTGGATGTGGATGTGGGAGAGACAAAGTAAACAGAGAGAGAGAGGAGAAAGACGAGGGGCAGGGAGACTGAAGGACTTTCTCTCCACTTTAGATTTACATCTAATAATGTAAAATGTAGTTTATCATATATGTAATCTAATCCCAGGATGACATTTGTCAATCACATGGCAAGTTTCTCCTCATCTCCTCCTAATCGAACAGTCACTTGCTGCCGTAACGGCAATTGAGAACAGGAGAGCAGCTTTACTCTGGGCTGTATCAGTGATTTAAGTGCTATTTCAAATCACCACTACTGCCAATGGGAGGTCCATCACAGTGATTTACATGTAATGTTGATTGGGAGCAGAATACCGTCTTCATTTTCTTTTATTGTCCCTGCTCTCTCCCAATTTCGTCTTGATGAATTTAAATGATCTGCATTTATGAATCTGTTACCACATAATTCTCCCGTCTGTGACTCATCATTCAGGTTAGCTGTGGAGTAAGTGAGTGTGAGTGTGTGTGTGTGTGTGTGTGTGTGTGTGTGTGTGTGTACTTGTGGCTGAGTGAGTAAAATGGGTGCATGTGTGTGTGTTTAGGTGTGAGAGAGAACAGAATGCATTGTGGGCATGGGTGTCCATAAACTAAATGTGTCTAAGCATGCATGAAACAAAAAAAAAATCTGTGATTTGAGTGCACGCCAGGTTACAGAGGGAGGAGTTGCAGGGGCTATTTGCCTGCACCTGAGGCTCTAACTGCTAATGCTAACACTTGCTAATAACCCAGAGGACCCCGGTCTAGCTCAAGGACGGGGAGGTCAGACAGCTGGGCTCCATGCCCATGCCTGAGTCACCTGTCCTGGGGTAGCAGTGAGCCACAAGCAAAGGTGGATGGAGTGTGGAGCCCAAAGGCCAAAGTATTTGCCAGACAAACAATGGGGAAGAGAAAGCATGACTACACACTGTCAATGCTTTAGGGCTGTTTCTAAAGTGGGTTTTGGCTGGAGAAACACACACGCACACACACACACAGTAGGAGCCACTGCCACAGTAATGAGAGTAGGAGGACACTCCTCAGGAGGGAGGTGGGCCCTTCAGCCAATTCTCAGCGAGTGATTACACACAGAGAGACAGTGCAGAGCAAAAGTGAGGAGATGAAATGAGCTGCCAGGGCCCTCTGTATGTCTCACTATAAGCCAACCAGGCATGCTACTCAGAAGTACTCTTTACCAGTAAACCTCTCATGTCACAAGCATGCAAACAAAGAAGAACACTTGAGAACAAGGACGCTGCAGAGCTAAAGGAAGGCGAAAAGAAGCGCTGAGGACATTACAATGACTCACATTTACATTTAAGGCGTTAAGCTGGCGTCTTTAATGGGAGTAAGTGCGATTCGGAGTCTGGGATAAATACACTACAGGACGGTACACAGAAACAAAGCCTCAGGGAGTGCTGTATAGATGTAAAAATTTCTCTTAATAGCCTACAAGCTCATTAAACATTATCGCTTTGAATTGGGAAAGTGGGAGAAGAAAACCATTTACACACAAAATAATAGATGCAATTCTAAAAACGGTCGAAGCTAAATGGCTTCTGCTCGCTTAGACTGCAAAGCTCAGTATTATACATCAACATAATGAGTGCTGTAAAAGGAGGCACACAAACATGCAAACTCCCAAAAGCTACCAGCGAAGCACGATTAACGGGAAAAGACGACGAGACGGTTATGACTCAGGAGATTTTATAAACTTCCCATCAGTCATAGCTTGGTGAGCTGGCACGGCGGTCACCCCCGCTCCATCCTGCCACTGTTAAGACATAGTGAGGACCAATGATGGAGGTCAATATGTTTTAGAAGATAAGCTTGGCTTTGCAGCTTAATTGGACTGCCAAGAGGAAAATACAGCCTCCATGTAATATACAACCTCCATGTCACAGAGTGTTGACTTGGTCAGATCAGCTAAATATTATTTATATGCTGATTTTTCCAGCTACGGGATGGTATAAATACCGTGCATTCCTCCGGAAAATAAAGAGTATGAAATCTGAAGCTTCTCTCAAAGTTATTTCCCTCACTTACAATAATTAATCGCTATGTTTCATAATATAAATCTGCTTTAAAGTGGAAAAAGTTTTTTTTACAATGGTGTCTGCCATCTGGTACAATCTTGAAAAACACAGGCTCAATTTACGGCACTTAGGAAGTGCGTTAACCATTGCAGAACCTGGTAACTATCGGTAGCTATCCACAGTTACCACAGAGCATTAACGTATGTTAGAAAGCGCACATCAGTGTTTAAGTTTGCCTGTTTATCGCATTACAAGTTTGTTTGCTTCATTCTGATAGTAATTTACTTTGTCACCTCTAAGTGACGTCATCAGAGCTGCTGTGTTAACGAGCCAGCAACATGAGGTTTAGTTTCAGTTTTGTTCCTATGTATGACTGTCATTTTCCTTTCCTGTTTGGTTTTTTTTGTTGTTCACCTGTACTACCTTTGTTTATTGCTTTGCATAAATGCTGAAAGGTTAAGTGTGTTATATTTATAATTGAAACCCAGATGTTAGTGTGATTTTTTTGCCTGTCTTTGCCTGGAAAACCCAAGCCCATCCAGTTGTCTTTGTGAACAATAATACCTCTTGGAAAAGCTAGAGGGGGATATCTTGAAAAGTTTTCTGTTCCACTTTCAGAAGAGCCACTAGTTTACTCATTATCCTGAAGCAGACAATAGCCAGGTGGGCTGTTTTAGAACCGGCGCTGTCCCGAAGCAGAAAGAATGGCCGACCCCTAAGGGTGAGCCCCGAGCAAATCCATCATGCAGAAGTCACTGTTCCAGTCTGGCAGCCAGTGAGCGCACCCCAGGGAGGCAGGACAAGCCCAGCATCACTGATTCCCCCAAGGGAAGGCCAAACGAACCCGGAATGACTGATGCAACCCAGGGGAGGGTAATCGAGTGTGGAATGACTGATGCCTCCCACCGGTAGGGACACAATCCAGGAAGGTCTGGCCTCTAAGGATGCTGAAGCGGAGCCAAATGAGCGATTCAACTCCTGAGTTGAATAAGTTTACAACTGAAGAAAGAGCAAGTGTTGGTTGTGCGGATTCTGTATACACGCAGGGCTGCAGGAATTTTCTGATTTCACTTGGTTAAACAAACAAAAGCAAGCACAGCATCCACAAGATAAATAACTGAGAAAGAGCAGGAAAATTATTGATGCCTAATGCTCTGTTGATCGCTCTCTCTCGCACTGCATCTTTCACCAAGTCTCGTCCTTGTGCCATCTCTCTATTCCTTTCTGTGTTTCCCTTTTCTTCAGACACAAGAGAAGTTAGTGAAACCTGTAAAAATACAGTTCACAGAATAAACCCCTGAACAAGCTTTGGCAAAAAAAAATCCCCAAACTGACAAATAACCAAACACACGCAGTAGAAAAAAGGGTGGAGCAACACAGAGAGATGGAATCATGGATTAGGGAGGGATTAAATTGAACCACCACATGTTTGCTGAGGCATGATTGAAGCAGCAAAGTAATCAGAAACTGCTCTGATGCATTAGTCTCTCACGCTGTCAAATCTCAACAGCTGGTCCCCTCTGCCCTCTGACTGAGAGCAGGTCAATGTTGTGCAACGCAGGAGAGACAGCGATGGAGATCAGCGATCGATTATGATCAACAGTGATAGAAAATAACAGCAAGTCCACCACACAGCAGCAGTCGTTTCCTCTAAGGTGAAATCGATGGAGCTGACAAACGGCTGTAACAAGTTACAGAGTGATACAGCTGACTTTGTTTTTTCATTAAACATCAAGAACACTTAAACTCTTATTAGAGCGGGAGCTACATGTTCAGCTGTGTGTGATTTCAGCATTTAAATGACTTCAGCATAACAAAGTCAGCTAATGACTTTAATAAAGAGCTTTAATTGTTCATTGCAGCCATTATACGTGTTGAGCAAACTCTCTCACCACTCCTCTGACCACTGAGGAACTCAAGCATCCTTTCATTGACACAATGTATCATGTCTGAATCCACGAAAATACAGAATCACTGAAAAACAACACACCACGCACTCTGCTCTGCCTAGTTAGTTTGTTTACGCTTGCACCACTATAGAGTCAAAACTTCTGAAGTGACACTTTTTACACAAAAATATAAAGCACACATACGCACGCACAGGCGCACACACCACAACAGGGATGCACAGTTGGAGTCATCATTTGCTATGCAGAAAAAGTGCCAAAAGTCCTTAAGTCAGTGAAGTATTTTATATATATATTTAAAATGACATACTGTGGAGGTGACAGACTCCCCAGAACAACATCTCCTGGAACAGAATGTCTTGACAACCAAATGGCTCATGAATAAAAAGACCAAAAATAAAGGAGAAACAATGGATGTGGCAAAGATAGACTGCATGGTGAGCCACTCCTGATTTGTGACATTTTCACTGTAAATACACACACACATCCAGCGAAAACTTTGTGGCTATCTGCTGATACACAAACAGCCTTTACACTGGTAAATATAGTCTCAAAAACAAACCAAGATCAGACTCTGAAACATGTGCTGAAAGTTTTCAGAGCAAAGTAAAAATAAATAAATAAATAAAGCGCACACATGTACAAGCTTAAAAATAACTTCCATCCAATTCAGGAAAAAGAAAAAACAAAAACAGAAACTCTCAGCCCTCCAGCTCTCGCTCTCTCTCTCTCTCTCCTGGAGTCCACGTACCTTGCAGAGTTTCTGGTAGCGCGGCGAGGAGATGGCCATCCTCTGGAGCCTGTGTAGGAAGACCACCACTTTCTGGAGGGAGGTCCGGACCATGGCCATCATCTTAAGACTGCTACAACTCTGCAGCAGCCTGCTCCTGGTCCGCATGCTAGCACTGCCCTACCCCGCTCATATTGTTCTCCCTCTCCCTCTCCCTAACCAGCCGACCAGACCCCAGCCAAGCTGACGTGATGCGCACACACACACACACACAAACACATGCACACGGAGAGAGAGAGAGAGAAAAAAAACCCACACACTCACAAGCGTACTCAGCTCAGCATGCCCCCGTGTTTCGTCACATATACACACACGCTACACACAGTGAGTGCAGCCTCAGTAATCTCCCCCTCTCTCCCTCTTTATAAACAGTCACTCTCCCACAGCTCTCAGCATGCACACACTCTCACACGCACACACATACGATGATGCGGGCGAGCAGGACAAGACGAGACACTCACTTTCTCCTCCACGCGGACATTCACACGCGCAACCCGACTGCAGAGCCAGAGGAGAATCAAACAAATCACTTGTGACGGCACCCTGCAGAGTCAGAGGAGGGTGATGAGGGAAAAGGAAATGAAGAAGAAGGAGAAGATGACGAGGAAGAGGAAGAAGAAGGAAAAGAAGAAGGAGAAGACAAAAAACCAACAGGGAGAGAAGAATGGAAAGTGCCGGCAAGCAGGGGGGGGAAGGCACGAGTTGCACTGGTCGAGAAGAGAAGCTGATCGTACGCGGTTCACTTTTTACTGCCACTGATCCGAAGAGCGACAGAGAAGGAATGAGTGAGAGAAAGAGAGGGAGACAGAGGTAGTACTCCTTTTAGACCAAGGAAAGGAGGAGAGAGAGGGAGAGAGAAAGCAGAGAAGAAAGGAAGGAGGGAGACGGATCAAAAGCAGCGGTGTAAGGGACGACAAACACTGCCTCTGCCGTGAAGGCAGAATGACATTACCCGAGACAGCCAACAGATCAATGAGCGAAAGACAGACAAAGAGAGAAAGAGAAGGAGAGAGGGAGAGAGAAACAGTGAGAGAGGGAGCCAGAACTCGGTGCACAAATGAGATGCACACACACAATAGAGTTACGAAGAGGGAGGAGTTATTTCGAGCGTCCAGGGTTCCTGGAAGTAAATGTCCCATTCATTTTCTGCCTTGGCAATGACTGACAGTTGGAGCACTTCCATGGCTTGGATGGACATGGAACTCTCCTGGTGGAATCAGGAGGATGAGCTGAGTGACTGTATTAAAAAAACATCAGTTTCTTTGATTAAAATCAAAATTACGAGCGTGCTTAAAAACGTAAATAGGCGAGTTAACGAGGTGAGTGTCAGCTACTCCAATCAGAGCTTAAATTTGTGATGTGTGCCACTAATGCCAATAATTATGTTTTTTAGTAGAGACCCGCTGTTATAGTGTAAATTAGTTGGCTAGATTAAGGATCATATCTGTATGAATCTGACAAATTCACAGTTGCAATAACAAAGTGATTTTAATGTCCTGCAGCTCTGAAGCTCATTAGTATCATTAAAGCCATTTGCTTTGCCAAACTGGCAGAAAAAATGACTTCTCACAAAGTCAAACTGGGTAGAACAAGAGGTTAGATGGAACAAATCAAGGTTCGACTAGCTTTTTGTGAAAATTTAATTCACATCGCACTGTCTTCCCTAGCAAATGAAGACTTTAACCTCTGGGCTTGAAAACTTCTCTGGCTGAAACCTTTTGATTTACACTGTCAAATGTGTCCCCTGCCAAATAATATGAGATGATCAAAATAACGCTGCTACTCACATGGTAACGACATGATCATTGCCTTAACTCTTTCATTTTCGATTAGTGTACCTTTCGGAGATGTTGGTCATCTCAGACACCTTTCCAATCTTGGTGACAACTCGATTGACTTTGTAATAAATGCGCATTTTTTATTCTCAAACTAAAATTTAAATGAATAGCCACAGCATAAATCTACAGTACCATTTAATAATCCAAAAGACTTATTCCTTGCTAACACTGAGCACATCATTCAATAGGAAATTCAATAGGAAATTCACAGTGGAGTAAATATTTCAGAAACCAGCAGCTCCTCCTACTTCGTGACACTATAGAACATGTGTGTGTGTGTGTGCGCACGCGTGTGTGGGAGAGAGAGCTCCTGTGTTTGTTATGTGTTCGTGTGGCCCCAAATGCAGCTTTTAAAAGATTAACGCAGAAGAAAAGAGGCCTTACTGGAAAACAGCAAATGAAAGAAGACGAAAAGGAAAGTGGGAGTAAAGTAGAGCAGCAAGTGAGAAGGTAGGAGGGCAGGGTCAGGAGAAGATAAAGAGCTTTTAAGCATTTTTTATCGACGCAGAAACCGTTTAAATCTTGAGAGAGTAAATCTCTAAGCAGCGCACACAAATACCAGAGAGATGACATCCAGAGACAAAAAGGCATCGGAAGAAAAAGAGAGTCACGTAAAAAGCAGAGATAGGTGAACAATCAGCAGAGATTATCATAACGCAGCTGCTCAGCTCCCGCAGAGAGCCACTGACCACACAGTGTTACACACTGGGTATTCTAAACCTATTCATGTTGTCTATGACTCTTTCTCTTGACTTTTTATTTGAAGTGCCACTGAAATAAAAAACACTTTCTACCAACACAAGGGGCATCTATTTGAAGTGAGGATGAAAACCTCTGTATCGCCCAGCAGCAGCACACTTCACACCAACGGCTCCCCGTAACTATGACTCATGCATTTAAAATGAGCACAAACTGACACACATACACGAATGGTGTTTTCAGTGGAACACCATGGGATGCATTACAGCGCTTGGCCCCCGCTTGCCTTGTCTCTTTATACAGATGAAGAGAGACTCCGAGGCAGAGAGGAGAAACGAACACAAACAAATTCCTTTAAATCAACACGCAGCTTACCTACGCTACCAGCTAGAGTAATCATCGTTTACCGAGAGATACACACACACACAGCCACAAGGAGAGGGGATCACAATGAGCTTACTGAAGGGCTCTGTTTAGACAAGGTTTAACTGGCTATAGCGTCCATCCCAGTCATTCCACAGTATCGACTCTGCTTCACAGGGAATTACAAGGGAGAGTGTTTTGTTGGCTCAGTGTTAATGGGGCTGACAGTGCCCGGTCTAAACTAAGGCGCTGTAGGAGGCATGTATGTCTCTGCTGCTCACATTGCTGTGGTCAACACACACACACACACAAACACACACACAAAGGCACATGTGCTATTCCAATGCCCACAGCCAAACACGTATGGTGAAGCTTGATAAAAGCAGCTCCTCCAGCTGTGTGCACCTTACACTTCTCTGCTGATGCCATTATTGCTATACCCTCCACCATGTGAGCACGTGTGTGTGTGTGGTGTGATGATGGAGGGACTTATATACCACATACCAGCTCCAGTAAGAGTTACACAACGTGATATTATGCATCGTGCTATGATAGAGAAATGATTCAGAATTAATTAGCCCTTTAATGTCTCTGGTTGTTATTGGACCATTGCAGACAATGCTGCTAATTAACAAGCAGGGCTGCTTTATAGCAAGATTGGATATGCATGATTTGCTCAATCACGTTTGAAGAAAATAAGCTATACCACAATGCACTATATAGGGAGCAATATAAAATTACATACACTGTCATATGATATTATCTTTATTGCCGACCTTTCCCTCCAATGCCAAGATGACTTAACAGTATTACAGTTAACTGCTTTAAAGAGAACACTAACGTTGTGGGCTGCACGGAGTTAAGGACCTGCAGGCCTCAGATGCAGAATAACAATCCTCTTTATTCGTTCCATCATGCATAAGGGCGAATATAGTCCATTTTCTTCATTTCAATCAATAAACCAAACAGCGTGACAAACAAATCTTTACAGCTGTCAAAAACTCTTTTTCCCTCTGGGTCAAACACCTGCCAACAAATGACCTTCCTACCTACTATATCCTCCTGAGCCCAATACACCAGCACAGAAACACCCAGTGTGCACATATGAAAAATGATTAGTTGAAACAGCTAGCTTGGCACTTGATAGACAGACAAAACCTGTTAAAAGGGAAGTTTTTCCTCGCCACTGTCGCCAAGTGCTTACTCATGGGGGAATTGTTGGGTCTCTGTAAATTAAATTAAAGAGTGCCAGACCTGCTATATATGAAAAGTGTCCTGAAATAACCTCTGTTATGATTTATTTATTTATTTTGAGGTCTAGTGATCAGGGACAATGCACATTAATAAAACTTTTTTTTTTTTTTTTTTTTTTTTTAATGTAAACATGCCAGAATTAGCCAAAAGGCTATTTTACATCTGCTGTCCCTGGACTGATGTGGAATAGTCACCCTAAAAGAATTGAATTTGGCGCTATATAAAGAATATTGACTTGACTTGACAGAAGAATGGTATCAGTCTTCTCATCTATGAAGATATAGATGATCATTAATGAGCTGTAGTGGTGCTGGTACACATTATTGCAAATTTTGCATTTACAAAAGTTGGCAATTCCTGTGGTCCAGTCTATCACCAGTGCATCATATGCCTGAGTCTTAAGTTTAGTTTTATCTAATATCCATTCAGCCTCTATGTTTCCAAGACATTTCAGTTAATGTGCCACATTTGTATCTGTCACTGCTCCCACACAACACACCAACTGTGCGCTTAATATCAAAACAGCAGTGAGAGGGACAATGGCCAGTGGCCAGAAAAACTGTGATTAAAGTAACCCGACACTCAACAGTGGCAGAGCAGTCATTGTGAGTTAATAAAAGGGGTTGAAGAGACAACTCTCTATGTCAACACGCGTCCTCCGAGGCTCAAAGGCTGTTTTATTATCCCACTTGGTAGACATGAGTGCCATCCATCAATCTCGACTCCAACTGAGTCAGAGGGATGGGATTGGGAATGAAAAAAAGCAAAAGAGGATAGAAATGAAGACAGTGGGCGACGAACAACTCAGGAAGATCAGATGCTGATGCGTCAGTATGTCTTGAGATATTAGCCTATGACTGATTTCCCACAGTGATCAATAGCCAATACCATGCACATTCAAAACATTCTGTAAATTCCCAACCATTTCCAGGCCTGAAAAATTGTTTTTCTCAATTCATAACTATTCCAGGAACTTCACGGCCGTGGGAAGCCTGAATACCTGAATTCAATTTGAACTTTTATTGTTTTTTTTAATACATGTATCACACACTTGACCTCTGAGATAACTTTGAAAGACTTTGAAAGACTTTCCAGGAATAAAATTCAACAGTATAATGTGTCCTTTAAACTTAAACTACACGGGAAAAGGCTTAAAATGATGGATTGTGTTCAATACAACAAATATAGATCACTGTAACGGGCAGATGAAAGTGATAATAATATCCATTTCTTCCCAATGGCCAGAATTGTATTAGACCAAATCCAGCCAGGGCTCAACAATGAGCTGCAGAAGTCTCTTTGCCTCACGTCCACACCAAGTTAATGAATCCTCAGAAATCTTTGTGGCCACTCATGCAGTGATTCGCTGTCATTTTTCTCTATAACCTTGGCCTGCTTTTAAATAATTGGACAACGGAAATCGGAGTGATAGCTCTGTCGCATGCAAGACGAAGAAACCAAGAATGTTATTATTGGTTTCGGTTTTGAAAAATGTACGACATTGCAGCAATTTCTCGGGGACAAGGACTTTATCCGGAGAGCAACAGGAAGCTTGGATACGCACGCATATTCCAAATCTTTGACAATGTCTGAAAAAAAAGGAGGTTGTGCAAATGACAGCCCCTCAGTGTACAATCCGAAAGAGATGAGGGAGGGTGAGACTTACAGGGTCAGCATTTAAAAAAAAAAAAGACCTTTCAACCAAAAAGAATATTAGTGCCCGATTTATCTTTTGAAAGGGTGAGGTGAAGTGATTTGGGGATTAAAACGTTACATAAAGCATAAGATGATGTGTGTCAACAGATCCCTGAGGGAAGGTCTGGGTAAATGACAAGCTAGTGAGAGGGAGCGCGAGCACACACAAGAACGCGCGCACACACGCACTGAATTCCTAAGTAGCATAGGACAAGAGGATCAATGTGCAGCACTCAATGCATACAAGCACTCACACGCCCTCTGCATGCCCTCCTATTCACACACCTTAAACCAGCCGCTTACACGTGGATGCACCCACACACACACAGCCTGCCTCAGTACTATTGGCGTAGGATGCGTTAATGAAGGATGACACTGAGATAATAGGCTAGCACCTGTGCATAGATTCTCACACACACACACACACACACACACACACACACACACACACACACACACACACACACACACAGCTCAGTTTCTCTGTCTGTTCACAGCCTTACCTCCAGTTGTCGCCTCAGCTCCTTCGCGTGGGCGGAGTCCTGCGACAGGTCTTCCCTCTGAGAGGCATCGGCCAGAACGTTGACTGTCGTCTCTGCCTCCTGGAGCCATTTGAGGAAGGACTCCAGCTCCCTGAGAGACATCTGCAGGCCCTTCAGTTCATTGTCCAGCTGGGCGTGGCGGTCACTCGCCCTGCCAATCAATAATGATAAGTACATGATTATGCATGTAAAAGAAGTTTATGAGCAGCAATATCTGGCCCTTGTGAGACAGAGTCAAACTGTAAGTGCAGGTAAACAGGTGAGTGTGTGTGCACCTATTATTGATGCTGTTCCAGGCAGCGTTGTGCTTTTCTGTGACCTCTTTGATCCTCCTGGTGTCATCAGTAGAATACTCCCGCAGAAGATGATTGGACAGCTCGTTGAAGGCCACGACTGTAGCTTGGCCTCGGCCCAGGTCTTGGAGGAATGCCTATAAAACAATCAACACAGTGGCGTTAGGATCATCATGAACAAGGGCATAGGTTTCGACTGAACATGGTGGGGGGGGGGCAAATCAAACAAGTGACTCAGGGGTCCGGCGCCAAAGAATTCTGAGCATTGAAGACCTAATTTCAAATGCACATGTTCTAAATATTAAAGAGGATGCGTCCACTGCATTCTCCCTGAAATCTACACCTGTGATCATGAAATACAAAATGTGACAGATGTGATTAACCAGTGTGTGTCACTGTAAAGCCCCTGTTTCTATATATCGCTATCAGCTTTTGACATAATGCCAGCAGGAATATTAATGACCTATTCTTTTAAGTTTATAAAATTTAATTAAAGTTCAGGCACTAAACACACAAAGAAATTTGTTATTCTGCAGCTCAGCAATCTGACATTGTTATTTTAACCTCTACTTAATCAAGCAGGTTACATAAGCCCCAACTGTTATTCATGAGGCCATGTTATTATTTTAAATTTAGCATTAGCAAATGAGTCATCCATATATGACCCCAAGGCATTCTATTCCTTTAACAACAAGGTACACTTCACTATTTTAAATGGACAATTACTTATCATTACAAGAGCACACACACCAGGAGCAGATAGCTGTGTATCTAACCTGCTGGATTCTGTTAAACTCAGTTGCCCTCTAGTGTTTGGTTCCTGTAATGCGCCGTACACACTCATGAGGCAGATTTTTTTTTTTCCAGAAGTCATCATCTCGAATTAAAATGATGGATGATGTAGGTGTACGGATGTTATTAAGGTTCAAAGTGATACTGCAGAGAGGTGATTTATTCATTCCCACCTTGCATACAGCTGTATCAAGGACCTCTGATAGTTTATAAAGTAAAGTTTGGTGTAGTCTAAGATTTTCTCCTCAATTAGGAAAGTAAGCAGCCAAATTCCCTTGAGTACATTTCTATTCCACCCATAATGACAAGTACACAGAATGACAATAAATGACCGGAGGAAGGACAGGCGTTAAGACACCCAGAGGACATGGAGAGAAAGTCTAGAAGTGAAACTTTTCCCTAACCTTGTTGTCAGCAAGTTGTTTGGTCAGGGGATCGCCCGACTGCTGAAGAAGGTTGTGGAAACGTCCTTCGTTGTGCCCAATAAGAGCATTCACCTCCCTCCTCTGCTCCTCCCACTGGTTGCTGTGACCAATCATGTTGTCCAGCTGCTGAAGCCGTGCCTCGACGCCATGCTGAGTGCTGTCCCACTGGCTGCGTACCTTCTCCACTTGAGACAGAGAGACAGATGCATATTCAGCAGCAAGGCACAAACACAAAGTAACGACAGCACCTTAAAACCAAGATGTTGTTAAATGATGAAATACAAATACTGTTCAATAAAGGACCAATTAGACAGGGTTCCCACACCAATAAATGTTCAAAACTTTCCTATAAATTCCCAATAATATTTTAGCCCATTTCCATTTATTTATTTAAGTAGATAAAAATGCATAGGCCTATGTAGCAATACAGCCAATCAGAATTGGACAAGCACTTCCCATGCTAACTACAAGCTAACTGCTCGGGCTTGCTAACTTAACTTTTTTCAGACATTCTCACTGCCAGCTAGCTGCATAACTGTGCCCATTGCCAATAGACCTGACCAGCACATATGGACACTTCCAGCAAGGTCAAGGCTACGCTGCTTTTTTTATTTCACATAATGTTAGACATGTTTTGGGATTTTTATGAACGCATTATAAACAATAGCCAAAACAATGTATATTCAAAACTAGCTCTGTACATACATTTCTCAGTAATGGATGTGCGAACATCAAGATTAGAGGTCTTGTTTTTGATGTTCTGTGCCAGGGTGAAAATGTCCTCCAGCTGGGGGTGACGCTGTTCCAGGTCACTCTTCGTTACCTTCACAAATACACACAGACACAGTTAGACAGTCTGAAAGTCATAGGATTGTACTTGGCAGTTCAATTTTGCAAAGAAACATGCACTATTCCATAAAAAATGTTCAGTACATACACATATCCACACATATCCTTTTTTTCCATCTGACCTCTCTGCTCCCCATTTCTCACCTGAAGACGTCCCATTGTGGTCCTGATTTCCTCCGTGTCCCCCACAGTGACAATGTTAGACTTTAGCATCTGTGTGATAAGGAGGAGCCAGTCTGCCAGTTCGGTGGCTGTCTCGTTGAGGTCGGTGGGCGCTACGGTGTCCGGCGTGTGCGGGGTTTGGTGGTGGGGGTCCTCGCTCACGAGGCTGGCCATCTGCACGGCTGAGGGGACTGCAGACACTGGAGCGGGGATGGGAAAAAAAGCGGTGAACACGAGGTAAGTAATGTTGACATATAGAGCTTCTTTAAAAAGGAAATGATGCAATGAACATTAAAGATGTTGGAGTGAGAGAGGAGGTGCTGTCAAATAGCTCTCAGAGGATAGTGGCATCAGAGTAAATCATGATGAATGAGGCGCCAGGGTTTGTTTTAGTGTTACACAAGCAGGACTTTGTTGCTCACCTCTTATTTGTTATTTCATCATGCATTTTCATGCACCAGATTAAGCCAAGCCAATAAGGAATTTCAAATCTGCCACCTGAGTTCTCATTACCTGTAATACTAGTACATGTTTATATGTTTGTCCTCTATTGTTAATGATCCTACACCTCATTTTCCCTGTCTCATCAAAGGCTTAAAATGGGACTGTGTTAAATCTTTTCATCTATACACCACTGATGTGTTAAATAAATAGAGCTAGAAATGAGAGAAATCATGACATGAAATAATTGCGTTTCTAAATATCATTACCAAGCTGCTGGTGCTGGACGACATGTTGGTGCTGTGTCCATGGAGACACGGGTGGCTGCAGAGTTTCCCTCAGTCGACCATCCAGAGCTTTCCAATCACCTGCAAGCTGCTCTACCTTGCTCTGTATGCATGAATGCATCGACGGGAACATATAATTAATGACAACAGAGAAACAGAGTATATTCAGCTTTTAATAAGGCAGCCAATTAAACTTGAGACACTTTAACAAGTAATACAGTATAATCATAGGTTGCAATTAGTAGTTTGTCTTTATTAAATCATGTAACTATGAAAAATGGGACCTTTTCCTGAGGCATCAGCTGCTGTCGTCTCTGTAGCTCTATAGAATGAGCCAACAGGTCCTCCAGGTCCTTCTTCCTGTCTTTCATAGAGATCTCCAAAGCCTACAATAGGTAAGAACTCATTTTAGGTCAAAAAATGGATTTTCAATGAGTTATGTTAGATGTGTTGGTTCTTGTGATGTATTCAGACAATCTACCTGCGCTTGGCCAGGGGTCAAGCCTCTGGTCATAATTGTCTGGTGCGTGACGATGACCCAGTCAGTAAGTCTGTTCATCCTGTCCTGGAACTGGGCATGGCTTTGCAGGTTTGTCTCCACCTCCCCCACTTTGTCCAACAACTCATGGGTCACCTGCCGAAAAAAGGGGGAGTTAAAAAAAGGGGTAACAGAAGGAGGAGAGAGTGTAAATTGCCAAGTAGCGCAATAAAGGTTTTTAAATGTGGTGGTGTGTTGTGTCAAATGCATATACATTATAAGAACAACAGCTCAAGGAAATGTCTGACCCTCGGGCCCTCAGCTTTCTGCAAATGTGGCTCCCTGAGCAATAATATAGTTGAATCACCCTGGTTCGCAGTATAAAGTATAATAAACTAGCAAAAGGTTTGCACCTTGCTCCAGCTGAGGTTGATTGCTCTCAGTTTGCCAACATGCTGGTCTCTGCTCTGTGGGCTCACACTGGGACTGGCCAGGATCTGTGGGGCATGCTTGTTAAGCCATCCGAGACGTTCATTCTGTGCGTCCATTTCCTCTGCAAGGGCCTGCAAGGGGAGACGAATTGACTCTTAATTCCACAAAGATGGATCGATTGGTTCATTTACTAACAAATGAGAGTACAAGAAGTAAAGAAATATCACTAAGTAACACTGTAAAGGTCAGCAGCAGAGCAGAGTTGTTTCAGATCGTCACATCACATCATTCACTATACTTTTCTCAAAGTGTCTCCATGGGGGTAAAAGTCTATCCGAGGTTTTTCTCAGGAAGGATTGAAGACAGAAAACACGGAGTGACTGTATTCGCTCCAACAAAATTGCATTGTTCAAAACAAGAGATGTGAGTTAGGCTCTCACTGTGTATGTTTACTGGGTTTGACAGGTTTTGCTTGTGATTGAGATACATGGAGCAAGAAAAGTAGTCAGAGCTGACCATAAAAATAGCTGAATCTACCAACTCTGGAGCAGAAATAGAAATCTCTGCGCTCCCATGAATCACTATATCATGAGCATGTTTCAGGGGCTTGCTGCACCTTGAGTTCTTTGAGGTTGTTGTCAGTGGCAGTGACAGGTAGGGAGCTGACAGCGTTCTCTGCCTGCTCCAACCATAGAGCCAGGTCCTCGCGCCTCCTCACCAGGTCTGACAGGGCTGGGTCTCCTCCAGCCAACCTGCACACACACACACACACACACACACACACACGTGCACATTATTGTTCTCAGATTAGGATCTCCATTTCCCGCAGGTTGCAGGCCTAATCCTAAAATTTACATTTAAATTACTGTTATAGACTGATTGACCACTCTGATAATGTTAACCTGCCAAATGCTGATAAAGAAACGAAGACTGTCGGTGAGGGAGAAGGAGCTTCCAATCTGTACTACATTATACTGTAAAACTAAATGTTACATAGTCAAGACACCACAGTGAAATGTATCATGTGTCAGAAACCACCTTTGACAACACCCCCTTAAACGGTAACCCCAGCATTTTTCAGCCGGGACCATATGATTCATGTTTTTTTGTCTTAAAGACTAATTGGAACACCAAATTTTGAAACTGATCCAGTATTGAGCGAGAGCGTTGCAGCCACAGCGGTGAAACAGGCTACAATGTAACCCCTGCAGGCATTAAGCACCATCAGTTTCAGCCCACTAGAAGTGCTTATTTTTGCCACTGACAGGCTCAGATTGTTATTCTAAGTGTCTGACAACATTATGGAAAGGATCCCTACAGCAACAGACCTTTTTATTACAGAGTAAGATCCTTTTGTTTATCCAGATGCCACCCTAAAATCGCCATCACCAAACCCACCTGACTCCATCCTACTATCCTACTATTCCTACTATTAAATGGAGAAACCTCTGTCCCTCCGTTTGTCCTGTCTGTCTGTCATCATCCGTTTTCCTCCTCACTGCTTTGACCTACTTCCCTGAACTTGCAAATAGGCTTTCATCTTGGTCATGTGCAGACAGCCATGATGCCATTTTTGCATTTTTCCCCACATTTCTACTGTTTATATTCGCGTTTTTGTCCACTACCCATTCATACTGTGAGCACCATTAGCAGCGCGAGCTGCACATGTGCAGACCACTTCGAAAACACTTGTGCTGGGACCACAGTTTGGCTAGGAAGCCTTTATCTCCAACACTTGCGGATCAAAACCTGTATGTGTGTACCTGTTTGTCTTACAATAATATTTATTACACAGTGCATTTACAGTGCTCTGATTTTGCATCTCCTCTAATATACTGTTTTTGATTTCTTATTCCTCTATACATAACACATCCCCGGGTATGGACTACTTTAACTAAATAGGAATTCTATCATCGTAAAACACACTATATTCAAAGTCGACAAAAACAAAATAACACTCACAAAAACTATCTTGGCTCGTCTTTTTCACTGTTCCAACAGTCACCAACTCTGGTTTGGTTGAAATTAACCCTTAATTCACCCACTTAAATGTGAAAATCTGGTGTGTTTGGTGATGATGATTTCAGGGCTGTTTCTTTTTTTAAAAAAGGATTTCACTCTTTAAAAAGAACTAACTCTGTAGGGATTTTCTCCAAGATGTTGCCAAAAAGGTATAACAATCTCAGCCAGTCAGCAGCAAAAACAAGCAGTTTCTGTGGACGTAAATTGATGGTGCGTAGTTGTCCGTGGGGATTAAAGCCTATTTTGGTCTTGCTCAAATTGGAACCAATTTAAAAAACTGTTCCTATTACTCTCTTAGACAGAAAACCATGAGGGGAAAAAGGGCCAGGTTGGAAAATATCAAAGGTACCCTTTAATCTGCTCAGTCCATATGTGACATAACATCTTTTGTGTTTGCAAAGATACATTACCTGCGCTGTCTCTCGATGACCTGGCGGTTGACAGCTCTCCACCGCTGACCGAGGGTGTCCAGCTTTTCTTCAAGCAGGGATCCGTCAGGGGATGACAGCTGCCCAATTATCTGCTCCCCAGTGCGGGTCAGTTCGGCCAAGACAGGCTGGTGGCTGACAAGACCTTCCTCCAGCTCCTAAAATACGTATTAAAGATTTAAAGAGAGCACAAAAAAGAGGTGGAATCAGGGATCAATCAAGCAGCATAAGCCCATTCACACAGGGCCAAATCCCCTGCTCAAGTCCATCTCTCCAAGAAAATCTCTGATTGACACAGAAACATGATTTGTGGCACATCAAGATTTAAGCTGCCAAATCTCTACTTGTACCAAGAGAGATTTAACTTGCCAAGACAGACCCTTAAAGCAGGGTGAGGGATTGTGAAGTCTGCTCAAGGGTGAGTCAGCTAATTGATCTCTCAGTTCCCATCCACTTGATCCCCTGTATCAATCTCAGTGACAGTGAAAACATGTAAAAGAGCCAGACAGATGGAGCCGTAGCTCAAGCTTTTGCAAATAACACTGATAAAAGGTGTCAGAGAATCTAATTCCCCTTGGAAATTAAATTAGCGCTTTAAAAATCAAAGAAAGCAGAATTAGAGGCCCTTTCTCATCTTACTCTTCATTTCACTTCTTTCCATTTCTCGTTCTGGGTAACGAACAAGTCGATGTGCAGTGTGTTTGTTTATTAGGTACAGTATAACACCGGCTTTTTTTCCCTTGGGGAACAAAATGCAATTATCTCCGGTGTTACGTTTCCAACCATCTGGCTGCTTATATTTCAAAAATATTACTACTGCAGCCTGGGAAGGCAATAATCTTGCTTTGAGCTTGTAAACATATGAAACATTGTGAGTCTATATTCTGACTAATCAGTGTTTATACTGATTAAGGTGAAATGCAATCAAAGTATATAACATCTAAAAATACAAAATAATACCTGCTACCATTAAACTTTGCATGTAAAGTATTAATTAAAAACCAATAGTGTTTTGGAGAATCAATACAGTATCACGATATTTTCTTACACCCCTGTGCTGCACTTAGTAAGTGTTCAGGTTGGTGTGACTGATTGCACATGTAAAAATGATCAGATATACACCAGTATTCATTGAACTGGAGGCTGTCACACACACTTGCGCAGAACACATATGCAGACATACACCTGCTCCACCACCCTCCCCTGACCTCTTGGTGTTGTCGTGCAAAGTTCAAGTCCAGCTGTCCATCAGGGTCAATGCTCTCTGACAGCAGGGTCTCTGTATCAGTCAGCCACTGGTTCAGGTCATTCATGTCGCAGTGGAACTGCCTCCACTCCTCTACAGCACGGTCGAAACTCCTGCAGCAGAGCAAAGAAACACACACACTCACACACCAGGTCTTTCTTTGTAAATGTACATCCAAAATTGTGTAAAATGTTTGTAGGTGCAACTTGAAACACTGGCGGGACATTGGAACATTTTTCTAAGTCTACCTATTACCTATATCATTAAAGCTGGGCAAGGCAGTTCCATTTTGGCGTCACTCTTGGCTCTGTTTTCAGGTTTCAAATAGTCTAGCCCATGATCGGAGACTTTGGCCAATCACAGGCCAATTCAGTGAGAAAGTGTTCCTATTGGCTGGTCTACAAAAAGCAAATGCGCATGCACATCCTTTCAATGAGAGCCTGATTCAACGATGGAGAGTCCTGCAGAGTGCAGAGAACATTGTTTTTCTAGTACTGGCAACACTGCAAAGCCATCAAGAAGAGGACAACGTTCTTATCAAAGAGAGAGTCTTAAGGAGAGTCTGACAATAAACGAAACAAAACTGCCCGTAATTAAGCTGCTGACCAAAGGTCCGTCTCTGGCATTGCTGCCTGCTTTCCTCCCAGGGAAACAGCAACGGGAAGTAAGGCGGAGAGACCAAGGGATGGCTAGCTAACTAATTCTTTTCTCATTGCAGCCTGACAAAAAGACGGAGACAGAGCGAGGCAAGACGGGGATAAGTGAATACACTGTGTGCAACTATACAATGAAACAAAATAGGTCAATGCAGGAGAGACACAGGGTTACTGTGTGAAGCGTGTGTATATACCTGTGATTTCCTGGTGAGAGGGGCTTAGAATGGAGAGGGGGAACTACAGGAGGAGTGTGTATTTTCAAATTCTGATTTTCCAGATTTCTGTTCCCTAGCTATAAAGAAAATACGTAACAGGAAATCTGACAAACATGAAATACACTTCGGGAAATCTAAAAAAGAAATGCTGAATGTATAGCAAACACACAAATTGAAATCTTCACACTCTTGGAGTGGAGACCAATTACCTTAATAAAGTGAAATAGCAACTAACTTTTTAGGAAACCTTTTTATGTCATTCTTCTTAAACTTAAAGCTCAGTTCATTTAGCAAAGGTCTTGATTACAACAATGACACTGGATTCTGGCTACTGGATCTTTACTCTTGTTTCAGGGCCAGTGGGCTTAATATAGAACTGAATGAGATATTAATGAATTCTGGTCTCTAACGGTACAATCGAATTTACCCATGGGGAAATTCCACGGTTTATGATAAGGAAGAATGGCACCGTTGACCTCTATTAAACACCAGAAAATGTCATAACAATCAGGAACCCCTGACAACGTAGGAAAGTTCATAGAGATGCTACTGAATAAATCAGCATAGACGAAGAGGCTGATTACTTAAAATGCCTAATATAAAAAACAGATCTTTATCTCATTGATGGTCTGCGTGAGGGCTATTTCCTCTCACAGCATCGCTTAGAGCCCAACAAATCTGATGAGAGAGACAAGGTGAGGAAATGAGTTTTGGACGAGCAATTTTACAGAATATACTCCATTCTTTTGATTTTTAATGACGCCCAGAGGTTATTGTGATTACAGACGGAGTGCCTCAGCATTTGTGTGCAATCTTCAGAATAAGCTTACTAGTTTATTCTAGCATGTGCACATACTGTACTGAGCAAATGAAGACTGTTTATGCCCAAGGGGGGTAGTCAAGGTCACCCTGTGCGTGTGTGTGTGTGTGTGTGTGTGTGTGTGTGTGTGTGTGTGTGTGTGTGTGTGTGTGTGTGTGTGTGTGTGTGTGTGTGTGTGGCACTAAGTGAATGAGTGAGTGAAAATGTGAATAGGCATGAGATTGTTTATGCCCAAGGAATTGTTTTGATAGTAATCAAGGTCAGTGTGTGTATCTAGGGAGCTTCATTGTGTGCCTTGGTTTGTCTCTTTATCTGCTCTTCCTGTCTCCTGACTGGCGGACAGCTGGCATTTAACGACCCTGCAGCTTTGACCACATTCCCTGACACACAGATTCACATACATTCACATCTAAAAATAGCAGCTCCTCTCCCCTGCTGCAACATAGTCTGTGTCAAGTCTGATTCTACACCTAACGTCTAGTTGATGGGTGTATGTACAGTGTGATCTGTTGCGCTGGTTGTGTGTAGGTTGTTGCACGCACCCCTTGCGGTGGTTGTACATGCGGTTGAGGCGGTCCCACTCGGCGTTGAGCTGTGTGAGGGCGTCTCCGATCTGGGCAACATCAGCAGGTGAGGCATCTCGAATGGCATCTGGCTGCCGCTCATGGATCCCTGTGACCTGCTCGCCAACGCGCTCTAGATTTTCTTTGATATTCTAAAAAAAGAATAAACCCAAGATGAAGGAAGAGAGACAGCACAGTGAGAGAGGGAAGATTGAGAAAAGTTCACACACGTCAGAATGATTGATACCAGAACACTTTGCTTTGGAAAGCTCTCCCCAAGGTGCAGAGCTACTGTTTTTCTATTAAGTTATTTCTTCTATTTTTACTACATAAAAATCTTCATATACTTTCTGCTTCCTTTTCTTGTTTGTGAAAACTGCTACCCAAAAGCTAACGCAGCATGGTATCACAGATCATTTTTGTGACGTTTACAACAACACTGTTTGACAACCCACCCTCAGTGTGTCCTCCTGGCTAGAGAAGTCTTCATAGAGCCCACCGCTGAGCTCAGAGGAGTTCAGAAGCAACTCGTTGTCGGCCATGGCGAGGAGCACTTTGTTGATGTCCAACAGGTAGTCTGAGGGGGTCATTGAGGGAGCACTGCTACGCTCCACTGAAGACATCTCCTACACACACAGCAGCGGGAGAAAAAGACAAGCCAGAAGGAAGTGAGAGAGGAAAACTGTACTAAAACTTAATAAAACCTACAACCTAATCATAACAAAGCACACTATGCTAAACTAACACTATAGTGAATCCAATTTAGCACTTAAATGTTGTTTGTGTACTATCTAACATTATACCCAGCCCAAATGGGCTTAAAAGGCAGAGAGTCAATGTCCATGAACAAAGGTGTGAGACCGAATATACACATTACAGGAAAACATGAATAGTACGTTCCAAATGCCTTCATACTGGTGTATTATTCTGTCTAGTTTACCTTATTTTCCAGGCTTAAGAAATAAAACTAGCCCATACTACCACTCACTCCAACTTTTAATTTTCATCAAACCAAGATAATTGAGGACTTCTCTTCTGCATTCTTACAAAGGTGCATACATACAGCATATATACTAAAGTATAAAAGTGCCCCCAGAGCAAGGGGGGTGGCCACAGAGTTTGTCAAAGACTACCATGCTAAACCATCCCCATACGGGTAAAATACCACGTTTTTAGGGAGTCCAATTTAGTGTGTATGTGCACAGAACATGAGTTCATGCATGTGTGAATCCCTCACCCCAACTGAGAAGTCTCTTGTCTGCTCTGAGAAGATGAGAGTAGACGACGACTCTGAGACTTCCACCTGCCTGATTCGTAGCACCCTCAGCTCCTAAAGGTGGAACACACACGCACGCACGCACACACACACACACAAATATTGACCAAACTGCAACACTGCACAACTAGCAAACACAATATGACTGAGAGCTACAATTTCTTGCATTAAAAAAAACATTCCCATATAAGCGCGGCTTAAGAAGGACAAAGTATATTTTTTTAATGAGTCTCACCCTATGAGAAGAATACTGGCTCTGCAGCCGGAGCAGTAGAAGTCTCAACTCTTCCCTCTGGCTGTCGTCTGAAGTTTGCTGCAGCAGTTCTTCTCCTCTTCTCAGCAAGTCTTCCACGCTGGCTTTCTCCTCATCCATCTGATACAGAGAGACAGACGAGTCAAATGAAGAGTTCAAGAGGCTTTGATTCAGGTCCAACTCATTTGGAGACTGACGATTCAATACATCTAAAATCTGCGTACCAGTTAAGTTAGCATACGGAATAACCACTTACACACCAGAAACTGACATTAGCTGTAAGTTGCTCCTTCGCTTAACAAGCAATGCGTTGTTCAGAGTCGAGAAGCTGTCGACGTTTCACAGAAAAACACTGTTTAAAATACACCAAGAGCTTCCCCCTGCACACGACCTTGATTTGGACTGGTCAGGTCTGTTCAGGCAGTGTGTTTAACGTCATAAACTTTGATAACACAGATTGGATTCCAGACTTGTTAGGCCTTGAAATGCCCAATCAAAGCTGGCCTTATCAGGTGGCAGCTTTATATAGCCTGTAGCCTGGCATATTCCTCACAGAAAATCTCATAAAGCTTCAGAAAGAGAATAATAGGCAACTTGGGGCAATTTTTCTCTGTATGTTTCCAAATGTATTTGGAAAATTGCTAGAGATGGCTAATCTTAATGGATATATTTGGCTAGACAATAGCCAGAGAGCCCATTTCCCAATACATAATACTACTACATTGTGGGTCAATTACTACTTGTCTGTCTGTACATATCTCATAATGATACCATAATTATAAAGCTTCATCATTCTGATTACTCAATTAAAAACTAAATGAAAAAGCTTCAAAATGATGAAATTGAAAGGTGACCTTCTCATCATCCAGGCTGTTTGCGGGGTCTTGCTGCTGCTGCAGAGCCTTCAGTGTGTCCTGGAGCTCTGCCCGCAGGTCCTTCACCTCAGTGGAGACCAAAACCTCAGCAGGACGAGTCTGAGTCAGGCTCTCTGCTCGGACCTCCTGGCTGTAAATAACCTGATGGGAAAGAGCAGAAACACAGCTCAGGTCAAAACAAATAAAATATATGTAATTATCTGACTGCATGCTCAAAGGAAGTGTTCAGCTATGCTATGATTTGTGATTGTACACTGATTCCAAACAGACCTTTGCAGTATTTTCAACAAAAAGTCTTGGTATTTTAAATGTAGCTTGGATGAAAATGCTGTACCTGCTGAGGTATCTGCTGGTTCAACTCAACACCACTGGACTCCAGACTGGTCATCATCTAAACACAAAAAGACAAGGAACAGTAGAAGTGACTGTACAGGCGATGCCACAACCTTTCTAAGTGAATACTTCAGCCCTCAAATTACAATCAATCAATTCAAAAGGTGGTTTGGGGGGTGAAATATTCATTTAACCTTTGTGTGTATATATAGCAGGATTAATTTACACACTGTATTGTGCATTAGTAACGTAATAATGAATTCTGGCTTATTTGATGCAGTGGGTTTAGGTTTACATACAGTTAATGATTTTGTACCTTGGCAGTTTTGATGTGTTGGGACACTTTGTCAAAGTTGCAGTTGAGCTCAGCCAGTTTGGGCTCCACAACCTCTCGGCAGGCAGGCCCCCTGCTGGTCATCAGGATGATGGCCTGGTCCCTCACGTTGTCCACACGCAGACTGATGTCCTCAAGCTCCTCCAGCATACGCTGAGGATAGACCACATAGTAGCTGGTCATATATTTAAAATCAGTTCATGCTATCAGTCATTCTCTGTCAGACTGGATGGCAGCATAGCCTTGGTTCAGACCAAAGAGCTTAGCACAGCATGTACTGATCAAGGTTAGCAGAGCCAGGCACCAGCTGATATTTAGTGGAGACCTTCAGTGGCGAGAGGAAGGGAAGGGTTAAGACTTTAATATAACTCTGAGAGGCTCATCTTCTCCTCTTTCCTCATTTTCTCTATTAGCCACGTTCTTTCCCATACACACCTCTCTTCTGTCCTGACTACCTCTCACTCTTTTTTATTCTATTAGGTGACGCATGATGAAAATTGGGCAATTACTATTAAGAACTACGGTGTGCAAAAAAAGTGCAAATGGTGTCCAAATACGTGTGCTTCTTGAAAATTCCTATCTTAACCACACATTAAAAACGTCCAAAATAAGACATTTCAAAATGAGTAATCATTACCTTGCTATTCACTTCATGTAGAAATGCATTAAAATCTCTGTATACCACAAGGTAACAGGACAGGAGGGGGATTTTCTTGATGGATTCTCGCAGAATGCATTTCCTTGCCAGAGGAAGCGATTTCCATAAAGCAATTCTAAACTACTATTAGATGCTGCTTGTTATGGTATAAGCTCTGCCAATTTTCAAATGTATTCAGACATATGGACTAATAACTTTGATATGATAATATGGAAAAAGACAGGCTGCTACTCCACAAGTTTTAACTGTCCTCTATGTGACGGGCATGCTGTATCCACACTTGTTGCCTTACCTTTATCACCTTCTCTCTCTCTGTCGGGGCGAGCCGCTCGGCCTCGTCCAGGTGGATCTGGGTCTGGTAGAGCCAGGTGCTTATGTGAGCCAAGTTCTCGTCGAAAATTTCCACTTCATTCTGGTGACTCTGCACTCATACAAGGGAAAAACAAAGAGTCAGTGTTTTCAGTAGGAAATAAAAAAAAATACTGTTAAAGGTCCTCTTGTGTTTTCCCCATTTACTACTTAATCTGAAACAAAGGCATTTTAATGATTCTCTGAGTGTTTCATTACTTTTATATGACTTGCCGCAGTATGCAATTACAAGAAGAAACACTTCTTAGTCTCTTCAAAAGGTAAATATATTTTTATTGAAGAGGTGATTTGCATGTCCTTGTTTTGGTCTTGATTGTAAGTTTATTTCTTTGTTTAGCTGTTGCAATCACTTGACTTACACGGCATAATGAGTACTTGTTTTATTTGGGTTGTAAAGAAATAACCTTGATTTTTTTTTTATGTTCGCATGGTTGGGAAAAACAACTTTGAAATTCAATGAACTTTTTAGAATTTAAAAACTTAGATTATTCCAGCACACTGAATATGTATTGTAAATGCAGTCATTATTGATAAAAGAATTCTCATTACCCAAAGAAAATTGCATGCTAAAAGGTTCAGCTATGACAAAAATAAATTTATTCCCCCATGAGTAACCCTTGTTCATTTGCAGATGATGGCAAATAAAAGTATTGTTTAAGCATAAAACTACAAAAAAAAGAAGCAGGTGGGAGAATCTTCTTACTCAGAGAACATGAAATAAAGAACACAGCAACTCTTTATTTATTAAGCCTTACTGTATAAAATATTTGCACTCACCAGCACAGCGCTAAGCCAGTCCTCAGTCCAGGTGCGGACACGGCCCCAGGCTTCATTCAGGCCACAGAGTTTGTCCTCCAACTGAGCCTCGCTGCCCTCCACCAGAGTCTGCAAACCAGCACTGGTCTCCATCAGGCTGGACAGCTCCGCCTTACGACGCTCTGACTCCTTCAGCAGGCCCTGGAGGACGGACACGGACACACGCACAATGCAATATACAGTCTACTAAACATGTGATGACCTCCGTCTCTCAGTAATTTATTGCCATATCAGCTAGCTGTTGTTAGGATTTATTATGCAGCACACTCACACTGTAATACACACCAGAAATGAGGCATGATTGCAGGTCAATATACATACATTATAAACAAATACATGTGGAGAACAAAAGAAGCACATTTAAAGGACTTTGGTGTACTGTAGTGGGAACCTGTGACTCATTTAAAATTCATATTGTTTCATTTTTGATACTGTTGCTGGGGTGGGTTCATATTAAAGTTTTAGTCTCAGAGAGAGACCACACAGTTCTCAACAATTTCCTCCCTTTAAAAGGTTGAATGTGGTTTGAATAGAGGCTTTTTAGCAGCAAAGCATTGTTAACATCCACAGTCGTCCTCTTTTCACCCTGCTGATTACAGTTTATCTCAAGTGTTAGACAGAGAGAGATTTCAGGAACATCTTATTGTCTCTCTGCTCCACCTACTGGCCAACAGCAGAAGCACTATTTTGCTCCTGCTGTAGATTTGATGGAAAGGTTTGGACAGTAACTCACGTTAGCCCATGCTATCTCAGCATCGATGTCAGCGGGCATGTCTCCACAGCTGTTCTTCTGCTGGAGCTGAGCCTCGTTGGTGGTCAGCCACTCCTCCAGGGCGGCACTCTCCTTCTGGAACTTCTGAGACAGAGACAAAGCTTTTTCCAGGTCCTGTTTGCCTTCAGTTACCTGTAAAGGAAAGGAAAATGAAAGTGTCTTTAACTGGTCTCACAGGTGTTGAATATTACTTATAATCCAACATGTTTTCTTTTTGTAAAGCAAGGACATTTCATGTAAAAATAAGGTACCTGTGCCCCCAGGTCATTGTACAGTAGTTTGAGAGCCGTGAGCTGTTCGTCCATGGCCTTGGGGTTCTCCGTCTGCTGTTTCTGCACAATCTGCCGACCGGTCTTTATCACCGTCTCCACCTCCAGCTTCACCTCGCTCAGCAACTTGTATAATTTCTGTGATTTAAAAAAAAGAAAAAGAAAGAAAATTAGCTGATAAGTAATACTTTACCATATTGCATAGGAACCCCACATTTATGTTTGTGTAAAAAGGAGATTAAGAAAGTTGTAGTTCTCACCATGCAACCATTGAGGTGGGTCTGGATTTTTTCCGGGTCAACATCTCTGGCATCCAGAATGGGCAGCTCAGCCTTGGCACCATCCAGGACCCTCTTACAGTCCAGCATGCGCTGCTCAAAGTTAGCTGGCTTCTGGAACAGCTGGTACTTTGTGGAGATCTCTCTCAGTTTCCTCTGCAGTGGGTGAAGGGCAGAGGTTAGTAAAGCTATTCATCTCTGTCACAACAAAGGAAACACAAGCTTCTTCTTTTTCTCTTACTGTGCTGCCATGATTTAGTATTTTTCCACTGTTATAAAGGCTTAAGTGCTTCTTACATTAGTTCTAATAGCATGATTACATAGTAATGGTGGCAGTAGGAGAAACAAGTCTCCCAAGATGTCCTGCAGTTCCCAATGTTCTCCAGTAGGAGTCAGTGTTACCTGTAGCTGGTCCAGCATGGTCCCACCCCGGGCAGCTTTGCCATCAGTGGTGGGGGGAGGCAGGTTGGCCACATTCCTCTTCCTCATCTCTTCCACTGTTGCCTCGTGGGCTGCGATCTCTGCCCCGATGGTCTGAAGGACAAATGGAAATGAACACATGCACCATGAGAATATGGGCACTGATACAAACAGGACCTCCTACATGTACTGATGCTGGTAAGATCAAGAGCAAAATATTTTTTCCCATCAAAAAAAATTTAACTTTAGTTAAGTTTTTCAGACTGCTGACCACTGCTAGTTTCCCAAAGCATCTATGGACAACCTGATGTGTAACTGCGTGTATATAATATTAATACTGTACTGCTTGCATGGGCATCTAGATGAAGGGATTGCCTTTAGCCAAGTGAGACATCCCTACATGAAGTAACATCCATCAGGTGCATGTGAACTGTACCTGTGCCTCCTGTGGGAGCTGGAAGGCGTCGACGCGGTCAGTGAGGTAGGAGGTGAGTGTGTGGTCCAGCTGGCTCAGAGACTCCTGCAGAGTTTGGAGCGCCTGTTCGTTCTCCTTCAAAGTCTGCAGCTGCTGCTCAAGGCTGATCTGCCTGTTCACCGCCTGGAGGAGAGAAGGGGTCACGGACGTCAAGTCATCGCTTTGAATATTTCACAATCAAGGATGTCAGTATTGTGATATTCCAGATTCAAGCAACTACGGGAAAATGTATTTCCTAAAAATGTAGCTGGAAAAAATTGATATACTAGCTGGCATATTCACTTACTAACAATTATTCTCAGGAATGTGGACACCCATCTGAAATACAATTTTCCATTGTATTTGACTTGATAATGCAAAGAGGGCACCAAATGCTTAGATGCTTACAAACAGAATCATTAACAAGTGTAAAATAATAAAATGCGCTGTTAGTGTACTATTTAGTGAAAATATATGTTATCTATCTTAATATAAATATAAGAAAACATAAATGTGTTTGGTATTATGATCATTATTTATCTCAATGGTGACAATTTCCTGTGTACAGCCTCTGGATGTGTTTGGAGAAAATGAAACAGCATCATATTTACAAAGGTTTTAATCAAATACAGATTCCTACAGTACAAGAAAATGCATTGTAATTAATGCATTATTTACTGGAAACAAATCCAAACACGTAATGGATGCCTTTTTTCTACAGTAACAAACACACAGAGCACATTCGCTGACACACAAAGCCAAGGTCCTGACCTGGTGGTTGAGCTGCTCGTAACGTGAATTGAAGGCCTCAAGTTTTTCGCTAATGAGTTCGTCCAGAATGCCCCCGTCTATCAGCGTCTGACCCAGCTCTCTGATTTGTGTCCGGTTGTCCCCAGGGTGGCGAAGCGCACTCTCCAGAGACTGGTGGTGGATGGGGAGATGGAGAAAAGAGTGAAGTTATGAGCAAAGAATCAGAAAAACCAAGCAAAAGGGGGAAGAAAATGAAGTGAGCGCAAATAAGCGATAATATAAAACAGTCCTTTGGTAAAGCCACAACAAAGATCAAGAAAGTTACACTGCTTCATAGTTCCAAAAATCTGCCACAGAAACTAGAAAAAAAGCAAGAATAAAAAAAACCCAACAGTGATAAAAGCTAGAAACCAAACTCTCAAGAAACAAAGATCAGTGTGAAAAAAGCAATCCAGCGAATTAGTGAATGTGTGTGTGCAAGATTGAGAAAGAACAAAATAGCTGAGCAAACAGATGGAGTGCAGATGCAGAAATTGCAACGTTGGGCGTGTCAGTTGGAGGCAAACCGAAAAAAGATGATAACTGAACGAGAAATGAGAGACAAGTGAGAGAAGCTCGTTGAGTCATTGTTTGCGTGGGGTCATTAAATGTGCTTTTCCTTCCCGGAGGTAATGGACAGAGAGAGAGAGAGGGAGAGAGACAGAGAGAGACAGTTCTCCCTCCCGAGGGATGAGTCTGATTAGGAAACTGGGAGAATGGGGAGGGTGAAGGGTGAGAAACACAGAGAGAAGGGAGAGAAAGAGAAAGAGACTGCATGGGGGAGAGAAGGGAAGAAAAAATAAACAGCAAAAACATGTAAGGACAAAGAGGAGCAGGGGGAAACATTGTCTTCAAGGGTCTTCAATTTCCTTCATCAGTATGCGATGTTACAGAAGCAGCACTGTGATTAAAGTCATTTTGACAGTCACGCTGCAGGCAAGTCTACAGATATAGTAACGGAGTAAGACAAAGTAGAAGAAATTTAGAAGACAAAGTCAAAGACAAGGAGGATATCAGCAGAAATTGAATATTAAACAGATTATTTGATTTATGAAATGTACTACTTTTCCTGCTCACACAGTCAAGACCAGTGACCTTTTCTATGCGTCTCCATGCAGTGTGAAGGCATGTTGATTGGTAAGGTGATTTTATCTTAGCTGACTATTCCTGGGTGTAATGCAGGTATAGGAATATAGAAGGAGTGTAGTTCTAAAGGCAGGGGTTAGCATTGTCCCTCACAGCAAGAGGGACTCAAAATTGTCCGTAGGTTTGAATGTGAGTGTAAATGGTTGTCTGTCTATGTGTCAGCCCTGCGACAGTCTGGAGACGTGTCCAGGGTGTACCCTGCCTCCTGCCTAATGTCAACTGGGACCCAGCCCCCCTGCAACCCCCAACAGGATGAGCAGTTACAGAAAATGAATGAATGAATGCAGTTTTAAATATATTTAAAGATGGGTGGTTCTGTCTAACTACATAATTTAAAACATTTAATTTAACATACCAATGAGATTACTCATTTCCCCAATAAGTAAGAACAAAGATTAGATCAGACTTTTTATTCATTTTCTGTTGGTTTTCCAAAAGTGATTTAGTAGTTTAGATACAGTAGATTTTTTTTCTGTATGTACAGTATGTGAAATTTTGCAAAAACATATGCTGAAATTATGTTAATTCATATATCATGTTTTTTTTAATTTTCGATTTGGTTTGTGTGTTACAAGAAGATGTCTTGTTACATTTTTGATTCACAGGGCAATCATAATAATCTTGACTGTGGGTAAGTAAGTATAAATAAATGATATGAAATATGAATCCTCCTTTAAAAAGACGAACTTAACAGGAGATAAAGAAAAGAAGATGGACAAGTATAAGATGATGGTGCATTAAAGGGTAAGGTCACTATTTTTCAACCTGGACCCTATTTTCCCATGTTTTTGTGTCTACATGACTACTTATTTTGTTTCTGTCAACTTTGAGTGAAGTGTGTTTTATGATGATAAAAATCATTAATGGAGTTCTGGTTGACAGAAATTTTGGGGCTGTTTTTAATTAAACAAAAAGGATCTTACTCTCTAACAAAATGATCTATCTCTGTACGAATCCTTTCCAGGGTCCAGACTGACAAATACCAAACTTTCCCTTAAAATGTGATTACAGGAAGTATGTTTATGTGTTTGCATTTGTACCTCCAGAGCTTCATTGACAGATTCAGTGCTCTCTGGTAAGTTTTCAGTAGCTTGGACCTTCTCCCCAAGACTGTTGAGCCAACTCTCCTCCATATCCAGATACTGAAGCAACTCCATCCAACAGGACCAAACCTCCTACATGACACACACACACACACACACACACACACACACACAGTCAGAAGTTTAGCAGAACCAGAGAGACATAAATTATGCCACTACAAAGTGACTGCTGTATTACGTATGCCCTCATTTACAATCTTAAAAGGACATTATGAAAAAAAAAAACACTCACTGTGAGGCATTTTTAAAAAGTATACTCAAATTAAACAGTGAAGTTCTAAAGCTAAAGAGGGGAGGGTGACTAACAGACTTCAGGCAAATAAGAGTATACATGAACATAAGCACAACTCAGTGATGTGTCTGACCTTTACCCTGCAGAGTCCGGGGGAGGATAATCCAAAGCAGTGCCCCAAACTATGACTTTACACTCACAGATTAGCTCTGAAAACCAGAATTACCAGTGCCCTTCAAGCTTCTCTTGTTCTTTGCATGAAAATTAACAAAAGTGAGCCTGAGAAATGACACATTGCATAAACCAACATGTCATTCCAAGTCTGAACTTAGGGAGTTGCAAGTTGATGGACAAATTGGACCATTCATGCATAAAATTATGTTTTGTTTTGTTGTTTTTATTATGAGTATGTGTCATAGGAGCTTTTTATACCGACGAAGACTTAAACCTTAAACTCAAAGCCAACTTAAAGGTAAAGTTCACCCAAAATCAAAAACATAAAGACAGCTAATTATTAGTCTACATTGTGTTGGTGTAAAGTTTAGCTCCTACATGAAACTGCTTACATCAAGGTCGGTGGATTATCTTAAGTAACCAGGTCGTGATTTCTGAAATGAGACATTACTGTTGAGTTTTTCAAATGTATATTTTTGGCACTTTGAGCACCAAAAACTGAGTGACATCTAGATCTATTATATTGGAGAGAAGGCAGACATCTATACGGCTGATATCTCCAGCACTCTGCAACTCACACCGAAACAGTCGAGACTGATAAATAGCACTACAGGTAAGAGGAAAAATATGTAATTTGGACTTTTGGACTTAGTCTAAAATGATAAACCATGAAGCTGACGAAGTACATTTCTACAAAAATAAAACATAGGTGACTATCATTTTTAAATGAAACTAGTAGAATTAATTTGTTCGAAAACAAATATTTTTATTTACGAACAACCCACACACATTACCTCCAGAGTGTGACACTTGCTCTTGAAGCGGTCACAAAGCTTGTGGTAGTTGGCAAGAACCCCATCGAGCTCTGAGGTCAGCTCCTGTGCACTGCTTCCTCCTCCACCAGGGGGTGATGTTCTGGAAACCAACATGTTGATGCTATCTTTCAGGATCTTCACCTTCACCTCCTTCTGGAGCACATCCTCTTTAGCCCTCTGTGAGAGAGGTAAGAGGACAAGGACAAAAAGTAACAGAGGAAGACAGTTAGACCCACACTCAAATAAAGCACAGACACAATCACTGTGTTGATTTCCCCAGTGTTCCCGAACAATTCATTTTAAGTGTCCTTATTAGGTTATAAGCATGCCTCCACTCCTACCTTCATTTCCTCCAGCGACGCTTCAAGCTCCTCAGGACTCTTGTACTCAAAGTCCCTCATGAGAAACTCCTCATCAACCTGGGTCATCCACTCCTGCATTTCCGCCAAGTCCTTCCTCAGATTCACCTGCCTCTCCCGACTCTCTGCCACACGGTCCTGATGTCTCAGCAGCTGGAGGGAAGCATATGCCATTACGTTTCAAAGTGCTTGCTAGTGACACTAAAATGTCACTGTGATTATGTGAATGAATACAGGCATACAGGCACACAACATAAGAAGCCATAAGAAGCCGTGACAGCACACAATGAGAAAAGTTTTTCCTCACCTGTTTGCTGAGATCGTCCCATTTGCTTCGGCACTCATCCAACTTATCCAGCCCCCATTTGGCTAGTCCCGGGACTGCAACTGTCTGTATGGCGCTCACATTCTCTCCCATCTGCTTCAACGAACCTTCCACTGACTCCATCTCATTCACATACTCCTTGTTAGCAGAAAGAAAGAAAGAAACTGTAAAATGACTGCAATCTTCACATAAACAGCAGTAAATGTAACTTTTAAGTTGTAAAGTCGTGGTATCTTTACAATAAGAATGTCATAAAGCGTTTATGTTTTGCATTGTCCTCTCACCTTGCACTGGTTAAGCTCTTCCTGTAGACCCTCTTTGTCGCTCAACCCTGTAGCATCACGAGACAACAGCTCCTGAACCGCATCCAACCAACGATCCACTTCCACTAAACGCACCTAACAACAGCATCAAACCAATGAATAAAAAACACTGAAGTGAAGAGAAAAAAAGATGTGTTATTCTTCTAGCTTTTCTATATTACCAATTACAGCTACTCTACCTGATAGTCCTTCATGCTACCCAGGATGCACTGCAGTGTACCCAGCTCCTCACGGGCCCTGGAGGAGAGCTGACTCCATCTTTGTAGTTCTGCTGGATCGGAGGCTTGCTGTGTTTGTTCAATCTCCAGACACAGGCCCTGAGTTGAAAAAAAGTTCAGGCTTAAAACAACACGTCCAAGCTGTGTTTGTAAATACTGGGTGACCATGGAAACGGTTATTGTCTGATATGGAATTTACCATGCAGTAAAATTAACAATAACAATGTGTAAGAGTGAGTCATCCCCTTGGTGAGAAGAAGAGAAGTCCTTCATCTCTTTGATTAACTGAGGCTTCACTATAAAAGAAAGAAGCTCTGTTCCACACACAAGTTTTCATAAAGTTTGTCAACTTTTTCCAAACTTATCCCATGTTTTTTCAAGTCATTTCATATTGTACCCCGCAGTGACCTTGTATTATGAACCCGTTAAAAACACAAGTACTGTATGTCTTACTCAAAAACACATTGTGTGTATCGATGCGGATGGTTACAACAGAAAAGATTCCTATGTTTACGACCAAGCGTTTAAATCACTAGAGGAGACAAGATTGACTGCAGAGCTGTGGTGTGAGGGTTAAAGCTACTGTGTGCTGACATTATAACACTATTACCATTTCATCTGGGATTAATTATCTTGAATGATGGACTTCGGCAAACACAAGGCATCCATGTTTGTTTGGTTTTCAGGCACTTCCGAGTTCTTACACGCCAAGACAAATACATTGAAGCTATCTTAAAAATTCCCACTTGTAATTACAGCTTGGATGTTGACGTGAATGCTACTTCAGTTGGAAACTGGTAACAATTATCGGCTAAAATGTTGTGTTTACAAACAGTAGCCATTCATTCCTGCATAGTTTACCTTTAAGAATGTAATAAAAAATATGTGTTTTAACCTTTCAATCACATAAACTTTCTCAAACACAGATAAATATTCATCTGTTGTTTAACTGCTGCTTCATTTGTATGATTAATTTATCACATCAAGTAATTCACAGGGGTGTACAATGCAAGATGAATCCATTTTAACATTAGGAAACAATACTGAGCCAATCAGACAACTATCACCTTCTATCACTGGGCTAATTGCTAATGGGACTCAGAGATGCTGTCATGGGACTGTGTGTGGAGGCTGTCAGGCTGACTGACGGGTTGAGTGGCCCCACACTGAGCTGTTAGGAACTCCATGCTGCATGCACAGGCACGCTGCCCAGAATGTGCCAAGTCCCCGCCCCCTTCCCCGGCACCGTGCCCTATCTGCCACGATAACAAGAGCTTGGACTGAGCCACATTCCACGGGAGGATGGAGGAGGAGAGAAACACGCACGGCAACACACAATCACGCATGCATCACAAAGCTACATACCAAAACACACACACACACACACACACACACACACACACACACACACACACACACAGTCTTCCTCCTACACAGAGGTTTGATACAGTGCAGAGGGAAGTGACTGGCTGATAAAGGGGCCTATTGTGTTGTGGAAAGAAAAACTGACAGCAGACAGAGATTAACGCTCACTCTGATATATGTACAAGCACATAGACAGACATAAACAAAGTGACTGTTGAGAATGAAATCCTTTAAGCTTAGAGGTTAGAGGGCACTTGTTTTATCAGCTGCAGTCTCCAGATAAACCACAGCAACAATTCAAGATAACTAATATTCAATTTAGATTCTTTTAGCATATGAATATGCACTTGTGTCTGTATTTTTCTCCTTATTTTGTTATTTATTTTCATCTTTATATAAAAGGTATACTATGCAGGATTTTTCTAAAAACAAAACAACAATGATATAGACACATACAGAAGTAATCCTTCTCAATCATCATTTATGAACAACTAGAAGTATGTATGTGTATGTAATTTATCTGCAGTGACCCTGCCCTAAGCCTGTGTCTTCTAATTTTCTTATTTTTGTATGTTTGAAATGTTCCTGGTCAAAGCACTCAGGTGAGGTCAGGATAATATTAAAAAGGTAGTGACCAGGTGTCACAATGTAAGCATCATGTATCCAAGAGGAAGCTACAAAAATCACAGACACAGTGCAGAAAAAGATGCAAATATAACAATGAGAGTAAATCTGGGATTGGCTTTCACTTCTGCGGGTGATACTGTTTACGTATCATAACCGTAACAATTCCTCCATAGTAAACCTTAAACTAGGATGTGTCTTGTTCGAATTCAGATCTTTCAGGGGCGGCCTTGGCACTAATATTCCACTAATATTCAGAATATGACAATATTCCATATTTGATACCATTCATGTAAACAACATATTCCATTTGGAGATTCAGAACTAGACATGTGGGATATGTCTACATTATCTGGGTTTTAGACGCATTTTTGGATATGTATACAGCACATTCAGAATATATGTCTCAGTTGGGGTTTTACCACAGTTTGCAACACACCGCATCTTGACTGTGAATGGTCAGTTCTGTGCGTTGTCATTGTACACATGCCAACAATTTGCACGGCTGGTGTAGAAATGTATGCCCAAAAGAAAAGTCAAAATTTCTGATCAGAAGGAGAATCACATCTACTTTAAAATAACATTATAAAAGACATTGAAAAGGTTTTTGGACATGAGCAAATATCGCACCGCCAATTTTTAAAAATTCTATTTCGACACAAAGAACCTAAATGGCATAAGCTGCTCCAGCCGTTTCATTTTTTAATCTTTTGACATGATAAACAACATGTTAGGGGACATTAATCGAAGTACACACATCTGCATTTAAACGGGAATGTTAGCTATGTAAACAGCTTAGTTGTAATTAGGGAAAAGAACTGATTATATTGTGCATGTCGTAGTCATTGAGTTGCAAACTTACAACATAACACAAAATATGTCACTAAATAAGGGTTAAATATCAGTTTGTATTATAAAATCATAAATATAATTACAAATAAGAAAAACAGAGGAGGTGAATCTGTGACATTTGTTTGTTTGTGACAATTTATAGACAAACAGTGGAATAAAAATATTTGACTAATAATGGAAAAGATTGTATCCAAGAGACAACGTGAAGAGGCACAATCTAAAACAATACATAATGATATTCTAATACTATCTGTCAATAAATAAAGAGACTGTGTTCATACTTTGTGTTGTAAGCTCCACCTAGGAATTTATGTTTTTGGTTCCTGATTATCTGACTATTATCAGAATATGTGTACTTGATTTAAATGCAGTTTGTTGACCATGGTTTTTACAGAGAGCCCTGACTTCATTTATCAAGATGATGCACTACGCACCTGTGCCCGCTCAACCGCCCCCTCAGCAGTAGGGATGTCCACTATTCCGTCTCTCAGAGTGGCCAGTCTGGCCTCTAGACCCTCCACCTGGTTCGACACCATCTGGCTGGCCTCAAGACTGGCCAAAGCTGCAATAAGACAAGGAGGAGGGGGAGATGTATGGAGAGTGGGAGAGAAAACACAATATATTAACTTCAGGAATCAAAACTTTTCCATCACATTTTAACCACAAGGGGGCAGCGAGCAGTTTAGGGATGTCCCTTCAGTGTTTTACATGCTGCAAAAGGACTACAGATGTTTGGCAGTCTGTTTCTAAAAGTAAGTTTAGTTGTACTCTTCAAACCAACTCATACATGTCAGTCATGCCAGATGAATTTTAAACATACACTATAAAACCATGGCTAATCTGCTGTCTGACCCTCCTGCGAAGGTGATTACATTAATAGCAAAAGTTAAGTAGTACCCACTTGTGACTCATTTATATTGAATTGCTATATTTCTTTCTATTCCTGTTCTTCCCCTTGACTGTCTTTCTTCTCCTCTCCCTCTCTGTCAGCATTTTAATTACCAGGTGATTTAATGCTTACATAATCCAGCTATGTTTATATACACAAAGAGCAGAGATGGAGCGTAGGGGTGGGGGGGGTGGGGGGGGGGGGTGCACAGAGAGAGGCCCCAGCTAGAGGCAACCTGCCCTCAAGCAGAAACAAAATAGTTTTTCTTGGCTTTCATCCAAATCCTCACAGTCATAAAAGCCCAAGAGGCACACACACACACACACACACACACACACACACACACACACGCACCTTTGGTCAGGAGCACAGACAAGTCAAGTCTCCCTTTACAGACTCATTTCTGGCCAATAGGAGTGCATGTAAATTCCAGAGGTAAAACCGTAACTGACTTTCAGGACTGCTCCAGGTCCAAGTCACGTCTTCAGGTAGAGATGGAGCTGGCACAGAGGGATGATCTCACGCTCAATCGCTCACGTACACACTCACGCGTCTGTGAGCTTTTGGAGGCCATATAAGGGCATCATCCATTACTTGTGGCTGGCCAAGGATTCATATAAAAAGCTGATGTCAAATTTACACAACCCCTGTGGGACTGAGCTCTGCTGATCTTAGCTATCACTCTTTCAGTCTCCCTATAAACCTGAAAGCTTTGAGCCAAGAGCACAGAGGGAGAAATGGGTCTTTGTTTTAAGGAAGGCTTAAATCTCCTGCACTGCAGCTCTGTGAAATAGGAGGATGCCTCAAGGCTGTCAGGTCCCTTGAAACGCATACGGTACTGTTAATACAGAGGAACAGAGTTTTGCAACGGTTTTCCTCTGTGCTGATTTAACAAATCATTTTGATCAGCAAAAGTACCTTTGTTGACCTCTTGCTCTCTGCCCTGTAGTCGCTGTAGTGTGGAGGCGTGATGTGCCGACACAACCACCATGTTGTCTTTCAGAGAAGGTACGGCTCCCAGTGACCCCACTTCTGCAGAAAGCTGCTCCAGTCGTGGACTCGAAGCACTGACCTGGACAAGTCGGGACTGAAGAACACAAGGGGAAGACAAACTCATTTGTAAGTGGAGAATTGTCAAAGGATGTCTCAGCAGGGAACATTGTTGGAGTCTCTGTACACCCACACAGTAAGGGAAATGTTATAAACTTGGCTCAAGATAAGAACATTCCCTTGACTTTAATACAAGCCTATGGTTAGTGGTTCACTTGAAAATTACATTGACTGCTGTTTAATAATGATGCAGAATGATGAGACATGATGGAAAGCAAATCTTTCAGCAAATCATTTTGCCTTTATTTGATCTATTTTGTGCAATTGAGCATAATCAAGATCACCTTAAAGCTACAGTTGGTAACGTTTATGAAAATAACTTTTTGTCATATTTACTAAAACTGTAACTACATCCACACAGTAACACATGATGCAGATAGACACTGAAAGAAAAATCATGCTCCACCTCATTAGGCTTCTAACAGAATTTGCTGTAATCCACTGCAGCTCTTGGAAACCAACCAATCAGAGCTGAGAAGTCTCTAACGTAGTTGTAAATCATTTTAATCACTGCTCAGTGAGAGAGTTTGTGGTCCGCCCAGCATATTGAAAACAGTCTAGCCAAAACCAAGCACCACCCACTGGCCAGAGCAAACTTTCTCATTTAACAACTAAACAGTACACTAAAATAGGTTTATGAAAACACCTGAGGTGAGAAAAAGGCAGTGCAGTTACAGAATCTTGATTCATATTTGATCAACACTGCTTAGTTTGACAGTCTGACCGCAGTTTATAAGCAGTGACTGACATGACTGACAGCTGCGTTATAGACTCCTCTGCTCTGATTAGTTGTTTCCTTCTTAAGTAGTGGATTCTGCAACACACGCTGCAAAAATCCATTAGTCTGGAGAGAAATTCACAGATTACTGGATGGAGTCATGCTTTACACTGACAGGGTTTTCCCTCACTGCTCAATGTAAATTAGTCTCAATTGAAAAATCTTAACTCCACACCTCAGGACACTTCAGGAAGGGCTCTATGCATCTTACTCTGTTCCCCTCCCACTGACTTTGCAAGCATTTAAGGCACTCCGTAACTTTAATATATCTCTTTTTTGGCCTAATGGTTGTTTTGATCCATGACCTGTCTTTCTAAGTGTTTCATCTCTGCGGTAATAACTAAAATGTTTATGAAATTGCTGCAGTTGAGTCTAAGAGGATTGACGAAAGGGTCAGAGGTGAAATTCGGGATTAAAGTCACACAAAGGAGATCAGGGTGAATGTGGATAGAGACAATGACTCTTACCTGACATTCTCCACTCAGGCTTCTGAGCTCGGCCTCGTTGCACTTTTCCACAGCCAGGTTCGAGTCCAGCCACCGGTCCTGCTCCTCAAAGGCTCGGTCCAGGTCTGCTAGCTCTGCAGACACCGCTGTCACCCGGCTTTGAGTGTGAACTCGCTCACGGGCTGCCTGTAGCTCCCTCGTACACACATCCCACTCCGTTTGGATCAGGTCTATGTCTGCCCTCACAGAGTCCACACACACTCCCTCTACAGAGACAGACAGAAGCCAACAGATAAAAATAGTCACTTAAAATGCACTTAACAATAATTAAGTAGACTTTGAATGGATGTTAACATCATTTACATATTCTTAATGTGTCAGCCTGTGTTGTGGGTTTTGACTGTGAGTGAGAGACCCTAGTGAGAGTAAAAACAGTGGATGAAAAATTGGAAAACAGACACTTTGGTTGAGTGAACAGCAGATATCAAGGAATAAAATGAATTTAGTGGAAAGTTTGGCATTTAACAAATCTCCTCCAACTTAGCGGTGCTGCTCCACTACCCCTCACTGCCTCCAGAACAGTGTAAACACATAAAAATCCTGAGTGCCTCTTCATTTCACTGAGCAGTTATATGAAGTCAGCAACCCTGCAGGCTGACAGATTTTTACAACTCTATCCACACACAAACACACATACACACACACACACATACGTTCAGATTACCGGCATCTAAAACAATAAAAAAAAAATTTGGGCTTGTAAATACCCAGAAAATACCAAGCAGCTGTGGAAAAGTAGTAAAATCTTATGTGACGAACACAATTTAACAGGGAAAAGGAAGATTTTCTGTTAAAGCCAGTAGTTGTGAGCCTCTGAGAAACGATAAATATGAGCCAGTATCTTCCAACACTTTACAAGGACGTGTTTGACAAAACTTGGATGGATTTGAGTAAAATAATTGCTCAGTTTATTGTGTATAATAACGTCGTATTTCAGTGTCAGTGAGCAAGGACAATCTCCTCTTTCCCTCATACCTCTCTCCAGCTGGTCCATCAAGACGCGTCCCTCCTGGATCACTTGACCAACTGTGGCTTCCTTTGCTTTGAGGTCCAACTCCAAACCCTACAGTGATTTGTCACCACACATTTGAGTTGTGATTTAATTTAATTGTTAATTTAAGTGTTTGTTTTTTAACCACATCATCTGCAGGCTCACCTTGAGTTTCTCCTGCAGGTCTGAAGTGCCAGGTGTAGTGTCAAGTTGTGTGGAGGCGAGTGCCTGAGCAGACGACTTCCATTTTTTAACCCAGCTCAGCAGGTCTGAAAGCTTATTTTCAAACCTGCAGAACACAATGTGTGCATTAGTGTATTTCTGTGCATCTTTTATTCTTACACTTCTTTGGCAAAGGAGGTGTAGTCTGTGCATGTGCGTCTCAATTCTTACAATCGTCTGACTTCTGCGTCTGTCTCCACCAGTCGTTTCTTAGGGGGAGCAGGTGGGGCCAGCTCCTGGTCAGCCAGCGAAGCAGCCGCAGCCACAGCAACTGTATCCACGACTACCTGCTCTTCTACCTGAGTCATCCCGGCGTCAGTCACTGCTTCCATTACCTTAGCAATGAGTTAGAGCATCAGTGAGACTGGTACAGAAATCAGCCACACACAACCAAACAAGTCCTGACCAGAACATTTTCATCTACTGACTTACTTTACATCAAAAAACCATGGCGGCTTTGGTGATTTATTATTCACACCACTGAACTTAAACTGACACTTTTGAATGTAATAGAAAAGCAGGATGATTTGTATGTTATCATTTCCCCGTATCCTCATTGAACCTACAATAATCTCCCCCTGCCTGACTTCCCCTTTTTGTTCTTTTATCTGAGGACCACTGCAAACACCACAACAACACATTTAAAGTTATTTGGGGGGGCTTTTTAGCCTTTAATGTATAGGACAGACAAGTGTGGAGGGGGGAGAGAGAGAGGGAGTGACATGCAGCAAAGGGCCACAGGCTGGAGTCGAACCCGGGCCGCTGCGGCAACAGCCTTGTACATGGGGCACCTGCTCTACCACTAAGCCACCGACACCCCAAACAACAACACATTTACACTGTCGAGCCAGTGCAACTGTCTTTCGTTACAAAGCTATATTCATCACTATAGTAAACAAAAATACATTTTTCAAGGGGAGCTTTGTTGTACTTCATCTTCTTCCAAGGTGATTTAGCTTTCACAAAACTAGTCTGGCTCACAGGATGTAGACTGTGGGTATGAAGTCTGTCATTGGCTGCCTATCTCAGACTATAACCCTCTTCCTGTGTGATGTTTTCAAAATAGCCAGACCTTGCATAGCCAGACCTATCTCCACAATTTAGCACTGTGCGTGACGGCAACAACAACAACAACCTCCAAACTAGCAACCTACACGCTAGAACATCTTTAAATGTTTTATGTGGCGTTTTCTTTAAAAGGAAATTAGACATTTTTGTGCCAGCGCTCGCCTCTACACCAAGTTCCCTTGTGACACTATTTTGCAAGGTCACGATCCCTGCATCCTGGGCTTGGCGCCGCCCAACATGGCTGTGACTGGTTTAAAGAAATACAAACAACTCAGGGCACTTTTTTTTTCCCCCTCATGTGGAATTATGATGTTCAGTCAGACGTTAGGCTTGATAGGTCTGGCTATGCAATACTACCCAAAGACTGACTGCTGCATATTTAAATCAATCCATATTCTGATGTAACCTGCTGGATTTTTCTGAATAAGTAGCCAAGTGCTTTGTGCATTGAGTTGCCACAGTTAAGATTCATGCATCTCTATGAGCTCAGGTGTGCTACTTATTGTGACAGTTTTTAAACACAAAAACAAAACCTCTTCTGAATAAAGTTACATGCACTTAAAGGAAGAAAAGACACACACACACACACACACCTGAAAGGAGCAGTCCTCCAGCTTCTGCACCAGGTTGTCCCATCTATGTGCAAGCTCCTCTGTGTCTGTCTCAATCTTGGCTCCGGCCTCAGGGCTCCGCAGTAGTAATATTACATCTCGTCCTGCATCGGACAGCTGGTCAAGAGTCCTCCTCTTCTTTTCCATGTCTTCCTTTAAAATCTACAGGATTGAATCACAAAAACATATCAAAGCCTCCACTAAAAACAGAAACCTTATTACTGTATTGAAGTTCACAAATTAATGGTGATTAGTTGTTTTGTAGTTGCAGCAGCAGCAGCATGGCAACCACAAATACTTGCCAGACGACTTACCGCTAATCGGCGCACATTGGTATTCATTTCACTCGGGTCCTTAAAGTTGCTGGTCTGTACTTCACTCAAGGCCTCTTCTTTTTCTGCCAACCAAGCTCCAAACAAACTCTACAGAGGAGGTGGGAAAACAGCATGAACTTAAACTACTTAGTACAGAGAGTGGTGTCCAGGAGCCAGGGTAACGTGTATAAAAAGGCTTGAAATCTGAACTCAGTAATCAGGTCAACATCTAAATTCAAAACCAGATACATTTCTTGCTCAAACCACAATGTGTTCAGGGTTAAATAGGAACGGCAGGGTATGGAAAATAAGGTTTTGATGTGACACTTCATGTTAAAGTAAAAATAGTGGATCTGAAATATTAGCAGATTTACTGTGGGCTGAATGAACTTCAGTTAACTCATGAAATGTAGAACTGAACACTGTCTTTCAAGTGGCTTTAACAGTGGATTTAAATGACACTGTGGGCCTTTCTCTGCATCTCAATAAATCTCAATGTGAGCATGCTTGATTATTTAACCAGGAGGAAGGAAAGGAAGCAATGCACATGTATGTGTAAGAGGGAGAGCTTTCACATGTCCTACCTGGTCTGATGTAAGCTGCTGCCACACCATGAAGACTTCCTGCAGCTTGTGCCACCGCTCCTCTGTCCAGCGACAGACAGCTGCCCAGCGCTCACCCAGAGACTTAAATGCAGGATGAAGACAATCATCAATACAAACATGGTTGTTCTCTAACACATTCACATAAACTGTCAGGCTGACAACTCACTTGTAGTTGCTCCTCCAGAGCAGCAGTGGCGCTCTCACCGCTGTTCTCATCTACCACGACCACCATGTGTGTTAGAGAGTTGACCTTCACCTGCTCCGCCTCCAAGTCGTTCTGAAGCTCCTGAATGGAACGCAAACAGTGCATTCAGCACGGTCACACATTATCCATTAACAGAGCTGGCAAAGAAGCCACTTCATGGTGACAACATGGAGACAGTGAGTGAGTCATGAAAGTTCAGGATCAGACATGTGACAAAGTGGTCATAAGACTGTTTTAGGTGCAGTGCAGCAAGACTGACAGTTGTTTTTGTATTCTACTTCCTGTCCAGGGTAAATATATTACCCATCCATCAGTGACAAGATTCATGCAAGAGAAGCAATTTGGCAAAAAATGTTTCAATGTGAATGTTTACTTTGTGCTGCTCTATCTGTTCTTTGTAGAGCTCTAGGTCTTTAGCTGCCGGTTCTGTCTCTATCTTTCTGATTCGCTCCTCCGTCAGTGTCAGCCAATCAGAGAGCTGCTGTAACTGCTGCTGCTGGAGATCCATCAGGACTTCATGGAGCCTGGAGAGGGAGAAAGTCAGAGAGACAGGGAGTTGGGTGTGTAGTGGAAGAAAGGACACGAAGGTTACCAGTGTAATCATTTTAAGGTGAAACTTCCTGTTCAGCTGGTTATTTAACTGCCTCACAGTAACACAGACACCAAAATAAGAGACAATGCTGTATACAGACTCCACGGACAATGAGTCATGGCACGCAAGAGCACATATAATCAGGGTCAACAAATGCTCTACTGGACACCATGAATACGATTTATGAACAACCGTGTTGTTGTTGTGTGTGTGTGTGTGTGTGTGTGTGTGTGTGTGTGTGTGTGTGTGTGTGTGTGTGTGTGTGTGTGTGTGTGTGTGTGTGTGTGATTGAAGCATCATAAACCTTGATAACACAGATTGAGCGTTAGACTTGTTAGGCCTTGGGGGCCTTGAGGCATATCCGGTGTCACCTTCACACAGTTTGCAGCCTTGCAAGCACATTGTTCACAGGAAAAACTCATTAACATCTGAGAGATCTGAGAGAAAAATGACCTCCGCTGGGCAATTTGTGCCTCATGATGTGATGGCACTGCACTACTGCAAAAGGACTTCACTTTTGAGTTCTAAGTCTTATTTTTCTATTTTAGTTTTTTTAATGACATCACAATGGAATTATCTCACTTGTTTCAAACACAAATAGAGTAAAATCATGCGGTATCTGCAAATTATCAATAGCAAGAAGTACTGCAGTACTTCTACAGGACTAAAGCAAGTGTATGTGTATGTGTATGTGTGTGTACCTGGCCTGACGATCCATGCTGGCCACTCGGAGGTTCTCCCAGCGGGAGTTGAGGAGGCTCATCTGCTCCCTGATTTCCTCTTCTTCCTCATCTGTCAGATGGCCCTGAGCAATCAGTTGGTTACCCGCCTGGAGCACATTACCCACACTGCTTTGGTGCGCTGTCAGCTCCATCATGAAGGCCTTTTGGGGAAAAGAGATACAGTTTCAATTTAAAACGTTGGTCTTCCAGACAAACTGTTTGCTGGAAACAAAACAGCCCTGGGATCCACTATCTATATGTATACTATATTAAGGTATGAGAGACAGTATAGAACCATGTGCCCTGAAAATTATTCAGATTCGGTCGAACATGGGGACCTAACATTGCTTGTATAATCTGAGGCTGCATGCTGGCACTTGGCATCGGCATACTAAAGTCTAGGTGCTTCTCTCCCCATCCTCTCGCTTCACTTGATATAACACTTAATAATGCCCTGCAGAAGCACTGGGCATCACCTCCGCACCCTTGCATTCGCGAGTGTTGCTGTAGCAACAGTCAGACAAGCCTGCGAGCACAAAATGAAGAGCGGACTCTGTCAAGCAGCCAACTGAGGCCAATTGCAAAACAAAAGAGGAAGAAGAAAACGCTTCAAGAAAAAATACAAGAGCAACTTCAGTCTTCAGTTTGGCTGCTTCTTAACTCCTCAGTGAAGCTTCTTTTCGCTTGTGAGCAATATGAAGCCCAGTGAATTGAGTTACTGTCTGTTTTTTTTTGTGAGCTCTCTGGATGAGTAAGCATTTTTGACTGCACCTCTGAGCACATTGTTTTTGATTAGGCTTTGCGGAAGAAGTTGGAGTAAGTATGTGAACAACAAGGCCGAAACAAACTGGATTGATTTTTTCAGACCTCCTGAAAAGCCTGGCTGTTAAAGAGGCTTTGGGTCTCGCTGCTCTCAGTCGCACTACCAGCTTTCTGCTTTGACCTGGATTCCAGACATTAGACTTCACAAATATTCACATTTCAGCCAAGGGAATCCAGCCAAAGCCCCTTTACACACATGCACAGACACAAACCCTGCAGCTACGCCTTCTCAAGCAAGCAAGCGAGTTGTGCGCCAGGGCACCATGGGGTGCTGTGCGCCACTGTTCTCAGCAGAATTCCTGGCATTCCCAACATGTACGGAGCATGTACTGTTGTTTGTGGGAAGCTTCAATCTCTTGGCCACTATCTTCTGTCTCAACAATGGAGAGTGACAGGTCATAGACAAAAAACTGGTGCACAAATAAGTGTCATCCTTTGTTTACAAAATACTGTACATGTCCATTTCATAAAAGGCTATGAGCATCTAGGTTTTTTAGATTTAGACAGTTAGGAACTTGTCATCTACTAACCATTGAGAAGCACCACACAATTTATCAATTTATCACTTTTTTATAGTAATAGCAATCTCAGATACATTCACACAATTTGATAAGTAACACTGCTGTTTGCACCTCTGTCTACATGTACATGCATGTTTACATTTCTGCAAGCCTTACATAAGCCTGCAGGTCTCATCCTACCTCATGCGTATGAAACTGCTCTTTGACTTCTTCCACATCGTCCGACACCTCCTCCTGAATCTGCAGGGCATCCTCTGCTGACAGCAGCCAGGTCAGTACCTCCTCTAGCGTGGTCTGGTAGCTGTCCAGGTCTACATCCAAGAGGCTGTCCATCTCCCCTTCTGTCTCTGTTAGGGTGCTGGGGGTCTCGGGTCGGGGGCTGCTGCCTGCTTCCTCCATCTGAACATTCTGGAAAACATGAGGCAAGAGATGAAGGCAGTGGTTGACCATGTCGACCAGAAGTTGACAAAGTTTTCCTTTTGGGTCATAATGTGCAGTTGAAAACAATACATGTTATCGCAATTCTCAGCATACAGTAAAATGTTTAAAATTGCAATATTTTGTAGAGAGACTCATGATGATATTGTATCATATGGCCACTGGTATTTTCGTCTCCAATGGGGTTTTTAATTGCTATTTGCGACATACAGCCTCTTGCCTATTTATGGTCGGCTCTGTGCGTTGTCATGGAGACACTGTACACAAACCATTTCGCCAATAGTTTGCAAGCTTGTAGATGCATGCCCAAAAGAAAATCCCACATTTCTGGTCGGAAGGAGAAAAACACGGTCTTTAAAACATTATGACAGACTTGGATGTCAACAGGTGTTTGGATATGCACAAATATCGCAATGCCAACCTTTACAAGAAGGTGGCTGAAAGAATAAAAGGGGGAGGTGTGTTGCAACAATCGAACAAGTTGAAAAAATCCTGTTCTGATGCAAAGAAGCAGAACAGCACAAGCAGGTCCAGTTGTTCCACTTTTCCACATTTTGATGTGATAAATGACACCTTAGGGCACATTAACTGGGGTATGCACAGCTGCTTGTAAACGAGACAGTAAGAGGAATATTCATTTTCATTAGCCCTGTAAACTGCTTAGTAAAAATATTGTCTTTTTCAGAACAAGGGCAAAAAAAGCATTGGACAGGAGAAATGTGAGTTTTTGCCTCCCTGATATGTCACATAAACACAAAATGCTCTCCGGACAATGATGTCTATGAAGCACAGCCATGCACAAAAGCTTCATTTGTCCTTCAGCCTGATTTTCATCTGTGCACATCAGTTAGTGAGTTTTAAAATAGAGCCAGACATCTAGGAGGGGCCTGTGCAGCTCTGGAGCACGCAGAGCGACCTGCCCTGCTCAGTTGAGGAAAAAAACAGAAACAACTGCGGGCCTATTATAGGATGCTGGGAGGTGCCCCTGACACGCTGGGCAGGTCATTCCTCATTCTAGGAATAGCAGTAGGTTTGAAACACAGGGGCATCCTGGGTAAAGTTGGGTGTGCAGTCAGAGAGATGGATGGTGAAGCTTCACAGCAGAAGTAGGACAGATGTTTTAATGTGACACATGTGTATTAAACAAAACTTTAGACCTAAGTGGAGAGATAACTTTGTTATGTAATGACAGGAGTCTTGTCAGCACAGTGTCCTTCAACAGCAACTTCCCTGGCTACATTCCTTAGTCTAACATCATAAAAGAACTAATTCATTTATATTTTCAGCATGATCCCACTTCTGAATTCCATTAAATACAGAGCTGTTTCACACTATGCAAACATTTGTAGACAACTGAAATTACAAACTATTCTAGGTTTCCATTTTTCTGAGGGAACATAGGAAAAAGTTCGACAGAGCTCGACAAATCTGTCTGGAGCTGAAATGAACCGGAGATAAAATCTTTACAGCAGCAGCCGTGCCAAGTCGAAGATGACAGAAATGCTAATGGGTGTGTAGAGACTGGTACAGTAACAAGTCAAATGGACCTTTGTTTTCCAGGCTGAAATTACACAGCGGTAATGTCTGTGTAGCGAACTCAGGAAAAGGTCACCTGCTGAAAATATTCAATGACCTTTTGCATATTCTGGGGTAATAAAAACACTGTAAGCCCTTATGTTAGACTAGTGTAGGCTGGCAAGGACAAAGCAACAATGAGGAAAAGAAAGACAAGGGAGAGGGGGAAAGAAAACTGCAGCCTTGGTCTATTTATTGACTCGAATGGCTGTAAAATAGCTGTGGTCTGGCTCAACAGAACTCTTTATTATCACCAGATGATTTGCTCAACGCGATCCCTGCGTTCATCACTTCTGCAGTTGTGATTCTGGAGCATGTAATGCATCATTATGCATACATCAGTGCACTCAGCATCAGTGATATTCCAGCTTTGACGGTGATGCAATAAAATTTAATTAGATCCTTAACCAATGTTGATATCGATGTTAAAACCAATCTTACACTAACATCAACATTAAGAATTCTACAACCATATCATGAACCTAAAATTAAGGGGAGGAACAAACACAGTCATCAGAAACAAAGAGCCTTTCTTTTTCCTCCACTCAGTCTCACAACCAGCAGCATTACGCATCACTTCCTATGGAGGAAGGAACTGTGCCAGGAAAGTAAACCCCTTGTTGGACCAATCAGGACACTATTTAAAAAGACTTTTCCAGCTCTCGTTCCAGGACGTGTGAAGTATGTGCCCATGGGCAATAAAAACTTAAGAGGTGGTTTCGGGATTTTCTGACTTCTGACTACAAACCTCTGAATCGAGCCGCCTCAGGGATGTACGTGAATGAAAGAAATTACATTTTTTGGAGGGTATGCAGCTTGGTCTGTTGCAGTTATAAAGGAATTAAGAGTACAACCAGGATCACAATCACTAGTCCAATTGAATCAAGACAAGACAGACTGAAATACTCACAGATGTTAAACAAGGAACAGTGTTAGTATGTGCATGTCAGTCACCCGCCCACCAGCATTTTTAATGCTTAAATAACCTTCCCTGTCAGCTCTCTGCACACACTCCTATTCTCACCAATTTATTCCCTCATTTCCTTCCACCCCTTTACAGCTCTGTGTTTCCAGCAGCATGAAGTTCGGTCTGTTGGCTAATGTCAGAGGGGTGAGTCATTGCTCTGCTCCCTATTTGCCTGTGCCTGCTGTGCTTTTCATGAGCGGGGCTGGAGAGAATGAAGGAGATGGCTTTTTCAGGGTGGGAGTGACTCATTCTATCTGGAAACACACAAAGAGACACTTCACAGTATTCCTTAGGCTTGCACATAACAGCGTCTGTGGCCTTCTAACCGAACGTTATCAGAAACATAACACAGCTGTAAAGGTGGAAGCAGTGGTGGGTTCAAATTCTTTTTCGCAGCTTCAGCTTTTCAGTTGTTGAAGCTGACGTTCAGGAGCTGAACGATCGTCTCTGTTTATAGTAAGAGATAACGGTTTGTTTACACCGGCACAGACAGTTTCAGAGCCTGTGTCTTTAAGACCCTCTCCCCGAAAGGCCTAGTCTGCTCTGATTGGTAAGGCTTCCAGATCTTCAGTATCTCTGCTTCGTCATTGCAGCCAGGGAATGACTGTAACTAAGTATAGCAGCACTTTCTACCATGAAAAATCACCAATGAAAGCTTCTAAGCCAAAATCTTCAGGACAGGACGTTCTAGCAGGAATATGATCCGAAACTGGGAACCAAGGCAACCAAGAGTACAAGTTTCCCTGACGTTAGCATATAGCTTCATGTAGCAGCGTCAACTACACAATATAAACATTTGCAGTAGCATGTCTGGAGCAAAAAAATTTATATCGCAAGCTGACGTCAGCTCGTTCCAAAATTAGAAAACAACACTAGAAACAGAGCATTCAGAATGGCCTGAGGCCTTAGGTTTTTGATTACATTTAGACATGTTTACCTGATTTGAAACTTTGGCCATGTTTAGTATGTACATATATCGTTACAATTTTATACATACACCAGAAAATAAGGAAAAGCATGATAGATCTCCTTTAAGAGACACATCTTTTGATTCCAGTTCCTGAAGTTTGGACTCACTGAGCTTTTGTCTACATTGCTGGTTACCAACTGTGGATTTTCAAAGTTTGCACATGAAAGGGGCACCCTAAAAAAACAGATGTAGCCATGGACACAGGTGAGCACCTTTTTGTGTGAGCACTTAACAAAGCTGTTAGTACTCTCTTTGGTTTAAAGCCACAAAACCTTTCCACTTTGCACCAAAATCATAACTCAGAAAAGCCTGTGCTGTCTCTACCCTGCTGTATCATATCACATGAAGTAAAAACTGTAATCTGCTGTGTTGTGTTTTTTTTTACCTGAGCACTGAGGCCTGGACCTGAGTCCTCAGACTCCACTTTGTATTTGCGTGGCAGGGTCTCCACTTCTCTGATAGCTTCCATGCTCACGTCTTTGGGCAGCACGGCGAACAGCGACGTTACGTACATGATGATGGACTTCTTATCTGGTAACTGCACCGCCACGTCTGAGAAAGAGAGGGTGGCATGATGGGGAAGGGGGAAGGTTTAATGTAGGGTAGAAAGATCAGAGATAGAAAAAAAGCACGAGAAGAAGGAGGGACAGAGTGTGGAGTAGTAAGGTGAAAATTGCATGGGGAAAAAAGCAGCATGGTGGATGAGTGATAGCAGTTAAGGGTGACAGGAGGAGATGAGATGGGAAGGAAGGTGTTGGGGGTGGGGTCAGGTTAAGGCAAGTTGTGCTGATCAAACCGGGCTTTGACACAGGTCAGGCTAGACTACCTCTCGATCATGACCTAACAAGAAGTGTCTGAATACAGACAGCTCCAGTACATGCACTCGGGGGATCTACAGGTGCTCCATGAGAGAAAAATTTTTTTGGAGCAAACACAGCTTCCTACAAATCTTCAGCCAAAGACAACACCAAGGTATTTGCTCCACCGTGAGTGTATCCAACTCCTGGCAGGACATAAAGGCAGGCTTCATGAACACAAACCATGTTTTAATATGTGGGAATTTTGGATAATAAAAGGAACGTCATTCCATATCCAACTATTCTCTGTGACTACTATAAAAGGTATTCGATAGGTGCCTTTTCTTTTATAACTAATACTTACTTTTCCATAAAAAAACATTTCTACAGTTATTCCTGCCCAAATAAATACAGCTGAAACTCTGTGTACAAAGTGGGAAAGTGTTAAATGGAATACTTCCCACCCAATGACAGACCCCTATGAATTCAATTCCTCAAGAATTCTCTCCACTTTTTGATTCTTTGCTCACTGCTCTACAGTGACATGCACATAAACAAAGTTTTCTCCACAAGTTAAAATATAACACAGGTTGAGTAACTGCTACAAGAAATGATCATTTGGTGGTAAAGTATTCCTTTAAAACAGCCCCCTGTGGCCATACCTTCAGGATCCAGCAGCCTCTCAATAGCCAGCTGGTCTTTGGCTACAGTGAAGGCATGGTCCAGTCGCTCGACAGGGCTCATTCTGACCACCTGATCCCAGCTGAATGCATTTGGCCTGAAGACACAAAGAACAGTGAAGACACTGACATCCAGGGTTTCCATTATCAAAGTTCATCTCACATAATTCATAAAACATATATCCACATAAATATGCACATTTCTTTAAGTACTGCCACTGTTGGAGTGAAGGTAAATCTGAAACACCGATAAAAATTGAATTCTTTACTTGAATTGTTAAATACACATGTAAAACATGTTTTTTTTGTAGATTAAGGGGGTGGAGATTTCTAAATTAATTTCTTAAATTCATAAATGACCTTTTCCCATATTCCTTGTGTAGAAAAAAGAAACAAATATTTTAAACATATATGTGTCCTCCACACAGAAAAGACTCTTCCCTTAGGAGTGTAGTGGGGACTTGTGTTGAGGCCAGTTGGGTGTGGAATGTGTGTGTTCAGTGATCCACCTAAACCCCAGCCCAGGTCTAAAACAACACTGGCCTTTCTCACAGCTCACAGGCCTGTGTCTGAGTGTGTGTGTGTATGTGTGCATGCATGTCGCTGGTAAGGACAAGGGGTTACAGAAAGCGGGGAAAACACCCCTGACGCTTCACTCATTCTCTTTCTTCACACACACCGAGCGTGTGCAAACAGTAGCATGGCAGGCGTAAACAGAACAAGTCAAGCAGTGTACACACACCCGGCAGGCGCTGACCTGACAACCTGACCTCCCGCCACTTACACAGCCGGGGTATCCTCACAATTGCTCACACACACACACACACACACACACACAGAAAGCTTCCTACATATCGGGCATTCCAAAACTCTAGGCCTTGAAGACATTTTGAAGTCTTGAGTCAAAGGGCATCTATGCAAATATGCAATGTCAACTTAAAGCCAAATATTCATCCCACAGCAACAAATATCACAACATAGCACATGAGAATATGGAAAATGCAGTCTCACAAAACTTGGTATGCAAGAAATCTATTCAAACTAAATATAGTGGCAACAAAGACATGAATGTAAAGAAAATCTTCTCACTGGTTTCATCGAATCAGAAATTTTGTTTGTTACCATGACCACATTTTGCACTCCAGAAGCCCCAGAATCTATGATTCCTCCTCACCTGAAGTGGTGTAGGATGCTGTTGAGAGCCAGGCCGTCGGCCCAGCTGGTGGTGAAGTTCAGCACATTGACTTCTGGGTGTGAGCGGGTGCACTGGCGTACCCAGCTCAGTAAGATCTTCTCACTGTTGGTCTGCTGCAGGTTGGACATGATGTCCTTCATGATGTCTTTAACCTACATAACCATGAAGAATTATACATTAATACAGGTGCAAGAATTCAAATATTTGTTCAGAGCTCCTAGACTTTGGAATGACCTGTCTGAGGAGACATTTTAATTCTTCTTCCCCTGTTTGTGTTTGGATCTTAGTTCATGTCATCCTCTCTATTCTCTTTCATCTCATACCAACCTCATACCAATTGCTTTATTCTGGTTGTGTACTGTCTTTGTTGAAATGAAAACTGATAATCATTCTAATGATCCTGTTATAGCATAAGCATCAGCAGCAAGTAAAACCTCTTAACTATTTTCTTAAGTTGCTTCTCTTAATTTCAACAGGTCAAACTTACACAAAGCAGTGGATCATTAACACGTTACATGCATACACGCATGTGTGCACAGTGATACAGATTCTCCATCATCTGTTTTTTAACACACTGGATCGTCAGTGAACTGTGAGTTCACAGCCAGAGCAAACATTAATGAGCCTTTGTGTGTGTGTGTGTGTGTGTGTGTGTGTGTGTGTGTGTGTGTGTGTGTGTGTGTGTGTGTGTGTGTGTGTGTGTGTGTGTGTGTGTGTGTGTGTGTGTGTGTGTGTGTTTGTGCACACGCAGGACGTGGGTGGAAAGAAAAGAACAGCATGTGTGCATCTATGTGTGCTCACCTGCCAGTGAAGAATAATGCTCCAGATGAGGCCCAAAGTCAGCTTGTGGTTCCCATCCACAATATCTGTCCCTCCTATGTTTACCAGATCAACCTGAAAGCAATGACAGATGATAAGAGGGAGACTCACTGAAAACAAACATTTATAGTCGCCACCTGAATTAAGAGATCCAATCTGTTATATTGAAGTTCAATCAATATATGGAACATGAACAACTCTCTCTCAAAACCAGAAACCGGAGAAGTAAGTCTCAAATTTGTGATGTCATCAAGTATAAATTCTGGAGCTGCTCCACAGACAATGAATGGAAGTTTGATTTTGTGGACCCTCTGCTGTAGTGTTCTCAGTTGTGAAACAGAAAATGTACCCATATAATTAACACATTGCCCTGTCTGCTCTCACTGTCATCGAGAACACCTTTCCTAACTCTTTGTCGATGGAGCAGTTCCTGACTTCATACTTAATGACATCGCAAGTTTGAGACTTACTTATCTGATTTCTGGCTTTGAGAGAGAGTAGCTCATGTTCACAAATACTGACTGAACTTTACCAGTCCATGGAAATAACATATTGAAGTTCATAATTTAGGTGGTTGCACTTAAATAATACAAGTAATGGTACAAAGTTGGAAGTAGAAACAATTCTTGTTTTCAGCAGATTAGTTGGAAAGCCACCCCAGTTGCACACAATACAAAATCTTCTGAGTGAAAATCTTTTGTTTGCTATAATCAGAATATCCTTTCATAATTAAGCTGTTTACTGCACTTACAAACCCCTTAAAGCAGAGTCTTGAATCGCGTCGGGTACCCAAGCAAGTGACCCGCAAAAAATGCGATTCGAGGGTGGTATTTTGTCTTAATTTCATCTCTGGGTTCAGTTCTGGGTCAAACAAGGACCATGCAGATCGGATCACGGGTGCCGGATGATAAATATATTAAAATAAAATGAAAATAATACTAATCTAATTCAGTGTTTTAATGTTTTAATTGTGTGACTGCTGACTTTGTGCATCAGCGCTGTCTTCTGCACCAACTGGAGTATGAGAGCCACCTCAATCAGATACATTACTAATAGGCACGTTAACTGTGGAGATGTGCTGCTCAGTGGTATGAGAATGAGCATAACTATTCATTTAATTTGTATGTCCTGAATTACCTTCACTTAAAAATATATCATCTTAGTTTCCCATGTATTAAATATCCCAAAATGATCACTTTAAACATTAATAATTAACTGAATTATGTGAACAGTGCACGGTTATTATAGGATTTGTGGTTTTCGATCAGGCCGCGGATCTTGTATCGACGGGTTGGGTCGGATTGTGGAACTTATTGGTCATATGAGTGGGTGTTGGGGCAGGTGCGGTCTTGGTTCAGGAGTGGGTCTCAAAAATCAGACCCTTGCAAGACTCTGCCTTAAAAGTAACACATAAAAGTATCTGAGTTTCTTTGTGTTGTGGAAGAGCACATAAAATTGCTTTGACTCTTTGTGAGTGTCCACAGCTGAAAACATCTGAACCATGCATTACCATCACACAGTGAATTACACCACTCTAACTACACCCTTCCAATGCTACCTTTTAAGTGTGTCTGCAGCCATGTCAGACACTTATCATATGAGGTGAGGCCAGACAAGTGCAGACTGATTACATATAAATATTTTGGAGAGGATCAAGGCACAGAGTGGAACATGAGGTCAAGTGTCTGGTCAAACTAAAAAGTGACCTCTGTGTCTATGGCACAGCTGACCTCTGACCCATCGCAAGTCCCAATTAACTCCATCCTGCCACACTATCCCTTCTCTGTCTTTCTTTCTGTGCCTCTATTTCTCTCTCACACACAGAACCTCACATACACAGTTCAGCACACTTCTGCATCTGTGTGTACTCTTCTATCCCTAACTTCTAAAACTAGGACATACTTTTCTGTGAACTCAAGTTTTCCCAAGAGTTTTTAAAAAGCGTTTGAAGCGACAAGCAACACTCCATGACACACATTTAACCTCTGGCCATTAGACAACAGAAAGGGAATAAATGATAGTGTAACATCAGTTCATCAGATGCAGCTTTAGACTTTTTTCCACAGCTAGTACATGACATCAAAGTGAAGAACATTCCAATGATAAATGTGGTGTCTTTGCTTTAAAGTAGAAACATTGAGTATCTTTATAATACCTATTTATTTTCAAAAACTTCTAAAGCCTGATTTCATTTTCTCCAGTTAGCAGACTTAAAAGGCTCGTGGGAACTCTGTCCTTCACTGCCAGCTGACAGTCTCTGGCTCTTAGAGGAGAGAAAGCAGCAGGGGTTGCATGCAAACTCCTGCCTCTGCTACTTCCCATGAGCATGGCCTTCCCATTATCTCCCACTGCTAAGGTCAAGGCATTAAGAACAACTATTGTACACAGAGAGGAGGAGGGAGGGAAGAGGCAGCGAAGGAGTGAGGGAGCCAGACAAAGAAATAGACAGAACTCAATGTCGAAAAAATAACACATTCAAATAAATGAGTACAAATTCAGCTAGTGTGAGACAATGCCAAACGTACCACAGCCAAAGACTTTGTGGGTTTTAACTGCAACAAAACACAACAGCAGCTAAGTTTACAGTTTCCTGTGGTTCCCTTTTTCTAACTGTACCGTGCTGTACTGTGTGGCCAAAATGAAACCCTGCAGACTCAAAGGCACCTGGTTCAGAACCACATGTCTCTGATTTGGCTAAAAGCATCCGCCAAACAGCAGCCGATGTAACAATAGCACCAAAAAAACAACAACAAATACTCACATTATTTTGATGCAGGACTTGAAGTACTTTGTTGACGTTGTTGAGAGCGTGCACTCTGGTGGATCCTCTCTCTTTGGTCTGAGGAACAGGAAACAAGAGCACAAATCAGGTGACGGCATGTTCAGGGTTTTACGAGCCAACCAAAAGGCTGCAGGAATATTTGTCAGTTCGTGAAATCAGTGAAGTAATTCCTTAGAGTCTACAACACATTTATTTACACTCATTCACATTACTGACAGGAGATATAATAGTACAATGTACAACGTGAGTCATACCTTAACCAAGGAAAAGTATGCCATCACTCAGCACAGTGTTCCTCGCCATACATTCAACACAGCCATTATGCTATCAGCAGTGTCTACAGGACAACTTATGGAAAGAATGGCGAGATGAACAGCTGCCAACTGCAAATCTCTTTTAAGTCTTCCCATACCTCAACCAATCATTAGCACCTCATTACAGCATTAGAGAGAGGGAAAGAGTGTGTGAGTGTGTGAGTGTGTGTGTGTACAGTATCTAGAGAGCAGATATGCTCCTACAGGGGTGACAGGGAGGTGACTGCTTACATGTGCATGGCTGGTCACTGTATACACAGTGATGGACACTGAGAAAATGTTTAAATTCTGCTTATCAATAAGAAGTTTTATCAGTTTCTTTACCACTTTTTTGATACTGTTTGTTGAGAAAGCAGTACACAAGGTATTCATTTAACTTCTTTATTTTTGTGGAGGGAAAAACTTAAATGCCTTGCTGAAAATAACAGATGTGCAGAACGTACTACAATGTTCTACGTATCTGTAATTGATGGAATGGGAGATGTAATGTGTTTGCAAAACATCTGTTTTTAATTTAGCTGTTTCTATTCAAGCATCCAAAATGCATCTGCTGAGGTCCCCGGTGAGGCTCTAATGTTTACATCAGATTGAAAGTTTGAGTTTATGTGAGGCAAGGCATGTGCTTGTGCTGCCTTGAAAAACACTTCTGTAGTTCAACTGACAAAAAATATTGAGCTGTGTTACCACCCTTGTTTGAATCAGTGTTTTTGCCCTTCTCGTCCAGCTTGATAAAATGCACTCACCAAGCAAATGTGTATTTTTTTAAGTGCAACAGCTCAAGTTTCCAATCAAGTCAAACTTTGGCAAGTATGTCTGGATAAAGATAAAGATAAAGTAGAGTGGTGTAAGAAAGAGCCCTAAAATCCAGAATTAATTTAGCATTTTTGAACTTGCAGTTGCCTCTTCTCAAAGTCAGTGGGGCTTTTTGAATGGGTTTTTGTTCAGATGCCTGAAATAAGGTCTGTGGTTAACACAGGCGAAAGAAGAGATTATCACACTGTGCTTTAACATAAAATATGTCAGTAAATACCCCACTTGTCTGTGTCCTAAAAAAGCTGGTTGGGGCGTCGGTAGCTTAGTGGGTAGAGCAGGCGCCCCATGTACAAGGCTGTTGCCGCAGCGGCCCGGGCTCAAATCCAGCCTGTGGCCCTTTGCTGCATGTCATACCCCCTCTTTCTTCCCCCCTTTCACGCTTTCCTGTCCTGTCCATTAAAGGCAAAATGCCCTAAAAAATATCTTAAAAATAAATAAATAAAAAAAGACGGTTGCTGACAAGTGGCTAAATGAGACTACAGAATGTCATCATGCTGAACACAGCTTTACAACCTTGTTGTGGTGGTGACGATGAGGTCATGCAACCGCAACATAGTTTTTTTTAAAGCCTAATTGTGGCTTTTTGCTCCCAGCGATTGCATTCATGCTTTGAAAATCATAAAAGTGGTGTTCATTTGTGAAGATTATCTTGCTGAACAAAACATGTAAAAGTATCATAAACTTTTGCTTGCCACAGAGCTTATTTTCTGCAATAATCCAAAAGCAAATGGAAAACCCTCATTGTTTTTTGGAGGGAACCAGGGTGATGTTAACTTTGGCCTACAAAAAAAAAAAGTCCTGCAGCAGTTGATACGGTTAATCAATAGTAGTGAAGCGAACAGAATCTCAGCAATTTTATGGTCAGATGAGGAATTTCTTAATAATTTGTTAGCTGTTGTTGTCTGCAAATTTTGATACACACAAACACAAACTCACCAGTACAGTGCCAGTGAGACCCTCCAGCAGGTCCAGCAGCTTCCTCCCATCCTTCAGGTCAGAGAACATATCTTTGATGGGCGTCTTCCCCGTCTGATTGGAGAAAACAGCGTGACTGGTATGTTTTGTCAACAAGGATGACAGCTGCAGTGTGGCTGCAGCTCAGAAAACAATAACCAGATGTTGCTGCAGCAAGAAATCAATAAACAAGCCAATCGACTAACACACTCAGATAAATGTATGTCAGAGCTAAAAGTATGCTAAGCAGATGCAATGTAAAGACTCATAAAAAAGTAGTCCCTCTCAATCGTCACTTGCGACACACTAGAAGTGTGCAGCAGTGCATTTATCTGCAGAGACTCTACCCTCTGCCTGTATTTATTTCTTTAGGTGTTGTGTTCAGGATGTTTATTAGCATGTGCCCCGACTCAGGTGAGGTCAGGACTTAGTAAAAAGGTAGCAACGAGGTTCCAGACTGTAAGCAGCAGCCATCTGAGAGACAAAAAAGACTGAATCTGGGACTGGCTTTACTTTCACTTTCGCTGGACAGCATGTGAAATACCAGTAACCACCATTCTGCATAGTATACCTTTTACTATGAATCGACTATGTCATCAGTTCAGGGAATGTGGATGTATACAGTGACTGAGAGGAAATTTACATGTCAAAGTGGACTTAAATTCCTTTAAAAGGCATAACGTCTACATGCATTTTAAAAACTGATTGAAATGTGAAGTTTAGCTTTTTCTTAACAGTTAAGTTTGTAGGAAATCAGAAAGTGTGAAATACAGCAAAGCCAAAGAGAAAGTTAAGCAGGACAAAACAGCCGCTGCTGTAACCACAGACATTGAACATTTTCAAACCATCAAAAGCAGGAAAAAGGAAGACAGAGTGGAACTACGAGCATTTAAGAGCTTCAGAGATTATTCTGGCGAGCCTGAGGAGTACAAATATTTAAACAAGACCACTTCGCAAAATCAACTAAGCATCAGCTAAGCATATTTAACACAATTCGTCTGTATGTTTACAAAAATAAAGAGACAGAAATAGAGGACCACACGCATGTAAAGCCATTAGTACTCTGTAGAATGACGGACTAAAACATGCATTAAAACAAACTAATGTGTTTAGTTCATTGTTCTGGACAATTAAAGTTTGTGCTTCATTTCAACAAGTAAGTAGTATAAAATAAATATATAAATAGTATAAAGGCAACAACATTTACACAACGAGAGGCAAACATTTCAACAGTTTACTCCCCTGCAAGCAGCAAAGCTTGCCTGCTGTGGGCTGTCACCATCTTCAGTGTGGGACAAAACACAAAAATCACAGTCACCAGGGACAGCTTGTTATCAGAAATAGACTCAATATTTTAGGATTAAAACAACCCTCATTCAATCTCACAACTTCAGATATTTACTCAGAATATCCGGCAGATGAAGCTCTTCAGTTTTAAAATCATTAACTCACGTTCTCAGACTTTCTGAATACATTTGCATTTTGTAGTGTATTTTAAGTAGTGCAGTTAAAGTTTGGCATTACGTTACCTTGGAGAACTGTGCATTTATCCATTTGGTGAATGTTTTCTTCTGTACTGCATCATGCTCATCTGTAGAACAAAAAGAAGAGGGGTTGTTAGAAAGATAAACAGGTGTATCAAAACTTGGACATCAGCAGTATGTACCTGTCAGTCTTATGACAACAGGAAGGTACACTGTTCCCACTCAAAGTCCATTTCTGCTTGTTCATTTCAGGAACCCACTGACCAAATTCACTTTCACACCGACGTGCTGGTAAATGGTAATTGTAGCTGGAGGCATCACGGCTTAAAAGCATCATGATCAATGTGGCTGGAACATCGGAAAATTACAGCAACAAAATGTGGGCAGGATGTGTGTTTGGATAATGCATACAAAATGTCAAAAGGTGAACCCTGGCTGTCAGTAAAAGTAACACACTACAGTGTCCCAAAAAATACAGCCCATCTGCACCTGTGCACACGCCCTTGCCCATTTATAATGTTCCCCTGGTTTCTGAATCCAATTGTACAAATATTTCACATTCTCTTCCCGCTTGACTCCCTCCCTCCCTGCTCCTTCTTTATTCTCTCCAACATGGCTCTCTAATAAGGCCTCATTGTGTGTCAGGCAGAGGGTCAGCTGCTTTGATGTGGCTGGGCGATGGCTGCTGCTGTAATGGATCAGAGTAGCTCATAAAAAGTCTTGGACATGACTTAGAAAATTAGTTTTTTTTAATTTGCCCTACATTATCAAAGAATATGGATGAAAACAATCCATTTCAATTATCATTATTAAGACTAGATTTACATCTTAACAATGTATTTTTGCTTGTGATAGAGAAAATTGGAGAAAATTGCATATTAAGATGAATGTTTTGCAATTATTACTGAAGATTAGATTTGTTTCATAGAAAAGTACTATAAAAGTACCCCAAAATACTCCTACTGCAGCTTCTTACGTTCAGATATTGGCAGCTTTACACACTCTCCTGTGACAGTGAACTAAAACCCTTTGGCGTGAGTATGACACAAGACATTAGATGACGTAATTTAGGGGTTTGGGCGAGACAGACTGACATTTTTCAACATTTTAACACATTTTTCGATTAAATGATTAGTCGACTAATCGAAGGAATAATCAACAGATTAGTCGACAATGAAAATCATTGTTAGTGGCAGCCCTACTCTGCAGTGTTGGCAGCAACTTTCCCTGTAGGTCACTATGCCACTGAATCAGGCTTTCACTGAAGGGATGTGCATGCACATCTGCATTTGAAGAACAGCCAATAGGAACAACCTAAAATAAGACAGCCTGCCTCCATACTTTGGACTTTTGTGACTTGTCATGGGCATTTGTCATCACTCTACATGCTAAACAATTAACTCAAAACAAATCAGTATATAAATTACGGAAACAATCCCCTAAATGAAATAAAACAGGACAGGTACTTGGGGCCATGAAAATAAAAATCATCTTGCACAGAAGAACACACAGTCAAATCACAGGATGTAGACTGGTGGATCATTACATCATTGAAGACACATAATAACATTCTTAAACAAGATTCAGCAGCAATATGAACTTCCAAAGCCAAATATAGAACAGCATCGACAATAACATTGTACAGAATTGCACGCCTGAGGGAATGGGTGCTATCTGTCAGTGTCAGAGAACCTGCACATCAGACACGTCAGTGCTTAAGCCTGCATGTTCTGCAGGTTTAGGTTATGTTTACTTTCTTTCTCTCTCATGTGCCCTTCCTGCTCTCCTAAATAACCAGTGCATTAAGTTGTCAGTCTGCCTCAGAATTGTACACCTGAGGGAGCAGGTCAAAAGAAAAATGCATTCACATCTGCAAGCAGCGTGGAGAAGCGGTAAAAGTATATGTGCGTATGAGCGTTAAACTGCCACTGTCATTCAACTAGCCGGTGTGTAAAGCACCATGAACTGAACAAAAGGTCAAAGGTTATGAACACCAACCCCAGCAGTTGTCAGCCTCTTTGTTTGGGGTGTGTGGAGTGCATGTTGTGTGTGTGTGTGTGTGTGTGTGTGTGTGTGTGTGTGTGTGTGTGTGTGCGCACAGACACTGGCTGGGTGAGAAGGGGCATAAAAACAAGAATGTACTGCTAAAGGAGGCCAGAGGTGGGGGTGAGAGAGGTGAAGAGGTGAGAGGATGAGATAAATGATAGTGGAAGAGAGGGGTTTTTTGGAACCAATTAAGGGTCACTACAAGTAAACGATCCACCATAAAAGTTCCCGGCAGTCGGCCCATCCTTTCCTTTTTTTAGTTAAAGTTAACTAATGTATGTAAGACCTGCCACAGTATGAACAGTGGTTACAAAACCAGCCACAACCCGGCCCGTCCACTACTGACCAATCAATGGACTGCAGTGTTCACAGTTCCACCTTTTGGCACCAGATCTGTGTGCCAGGTACCCCAACAGAGGAAGTGACCAAACATGGGGACAGTACGCAACAGTTTAGTTGGTACCATCCACAACTTTTCACAGTGGAGACTGAAAAAATGCATACAGAAATTAACTAAACCCTACCGTACTGCTTGGTGAAAATGGGGCTTATGTGTAAAGAGTATTCTGAATATCCAGTGGCACAGTATGCATAAATATGCATAAATACTTACAACATGTCTGAAGACCGAATTATCTTTTAATCATTTTTTTATTTGTGTACACCATTCACAGTAAGAAACAGGTAAAGATACTGTATATGCAATCTAAATGCTCCAGAAATGTCATGAAGATCAAAAGAGAAGATGATTGGGGCTAAGACAACAAGTATGGAGGGTCATTTCTGTGGAAAGAGACAACTGAAAGGGTGAGATTTTGAGATAGGGACAAAAGCAAGACAGGCTACTTTCCTAGACTGGTATACACTTGCACAGTGTCCTCTTCTCTGTGCCATTGTCTTTACAGTCCTTTGAACTGTAACACTGTAAAAGGCCCTCCTGAGAGTATTTTTGACCTGTTTTTCCACATAAATCTCAGGCAGCAACAATAAAACCTAAAGGATTCTGTCTCGAGGTGAACAAGACAAAGAGGTGCTGGCTTAAGGAGGCTATGACTGAGGAAGATGATGGAAAAAAAGGATACAGGAGACAAAGAAGGGGTCTTTGAAAAATAAAACGACAGCAAGATTGACAAAGGGTAGGTGACATAACGGGGGCCCAATAACTGACAACAATCAATGACGGTGGATAACTTACAGGTGGAATGGTTAAACTTGTCTTGACAGACAAAGAGAGAGGAAGAAAGACAGACAGGCGACAATGGGACAAAACAACTAAAAAAAAAAACAAGGAGAGAAGGCAGAAAGGATAAAGAGAGGCAGCCAGAGGGAAGGAAAACGCTGGCAAGAACATTTGGAAAACAACTCACACGGAGCAGGACAGGTATAGTACAGGCATGCTTTCAACACAATATCAATTTTCCTTTTATAAAAAGCCCCATGTGGAGGCCTCCTGTCCATACAGCCTTATCGGCACCCTGTGGAGGGCCTCTGAGGCCCCTGAGGAGACGGTCCCTGTGGGCTCAGGTCTCCTGGGCTCTCCACCTTACCACCTTGACAGGACAATACACTCGATTCATACACTGTGCTCCACCTCAATCTGTCTGCTGCTCCTACTCACCACAGCACAGGAATGTCTTACTGCTGGACGGATCAAAGCAGCGACGGGACATGTGTGCAAGTGTGTTCCAGAGTGGGTGTGTGTGTATGAGCAAGAAAGAAAGCATGCCCTTATCAAGGGGAGTCTGTATGTACACCATTAATACAGTTATAGTTTCCTTATATACTGTATGTCCACTTTCATCACTTTGCTTATGACTATTCACATCTGTACACACTGGTTCTTCGGCAATTGATGTAACACTAACATGCTGACATTTATATGACAGTGATACACTTTTACAGTTAGTTTTGAACAAACTGTCAAATCAGCTGTGGTCATAACTTTATGTGCTTCTGCCCTTCAGCAAGTACATAACGCTTCATGTTTATCTTCACCTGAGTGTTAAAGCTTCAAGCTGATGGGGTTAGCAGGTAAAACCATTACACAGACTAAATTCTTAAGTATCCAGTCACTGTAAGTAAATGGCTAATTAGTCTAATTAGTTATGCTCAGGCCATTAGAGTTAATATTTATTTTAAAACTACATTAGATGAGCTGTTTATGCAGTGCCAATCTCTCAAGACAGATTCTGCAATTTATATTGGAAAGGAAGAAATTTTTTTTTTTTTTTTATTTACCGATGGATTTCCAGATTGATGCAGTGCAAGTACACCCATCCTTTGAGCTAAAGTGCCAAAGTGAGGCTGACCATTTCACTGACAAACATATTTGTGTCAGCACAAAAAAAGAAATGCATAGTTTCCTACAACTCAACTCTCTGTGCAGTAGGTTTTCTGTCTTGTCCTTTTGTGATCCTTTGCCATTAAATCATCAAACTGGATAAGCAGAGGCAAACTGATAAAAAAATACAGTACAGAGATAAAGTAAGTAAGGATGCCAGGGACTGTTATTTGTCTGAACTGTCATCTATTAACATCACTGACTGATGCATAGAAGCTGACAGCAGAAAGTTGGAGTGCTGACCCCAATTTGCTGCTTCTAACCTCGTACTACCAGATATCTTGTTTATGTACAGGTGCATATACCTGTGAGCAGTTCAGAAACTAATCCCTTTTAGCCCATGGAAATTTCACCAATGGCTAGGTGCAGGATTTGTTTTCAACCCATGCTGACTACTGACTGACTAAATGCCTAAAGTTATTCATAATACAACTACTTTATATTACTGATATTACAGAGAATTTATGCTAAATTCGGCTTGATGTTTCTCTCAGAAGAACTCCGATTTAAATCAGCAGTTATAAAAATGTGTGAACTGCAACATTAAGGCAGACAATTATTAGTTTATTTATTTTACATGGAGCTACAATTGTTACTGATTATGTTCAATCCTCACTAAATGAGTCAGTGACTGTTTGGGAGTCGTAAAAATTCATAAATTATCTTTAAGAAGCAGGAGTAAGGTAAACTAATTGCTAACGCGACCGGTTTAAAAGGAAAACAACCAATGCTTTAACACTCACAAATAAAGAAATAAACATGTTTTTAAAAAGGAGTAAAAGAAGTAAAATGATCTAATCCCTTTTTTATATAATATAATTACTTCAGCATCTTTGAGTTATTTACCGCTAAATGTTTTAACATAGAGGCCAATGCAAAGAAAATGCAGAATACTTCAAAACTTGCGGTTAAGGCCACAACACACTTAGGTTTTAGCAGTTTTAATGTCATCTGTCAAAACTGATTCCTGGCTGTTTAACTTATAATTTAAATCGAGTACTGCTGCTAATTGAAGCCTGTCAACAAAACATCTTGGCCTGGTGTATGTTAAAGTAAAAGTAGAGGCATTGCACAAATCAAATGGTGGATTCCCTTCAATATAAACAATCTGCCTTCCAGATATGTTAATTAATACTGAGGAAATAAAACCACCACTGACTATGAGGTTGTGCTAATATTACAAAGTAAAGTTTTAGCCTGGTCCCATTCAACACAACTGGCAAAAGTCTAGTAAAGCTTTTAGTGTAAACCAGTCTTTATGGGTCACTTGGTCATATGATAAGGATATCCTATCAGCCCAGTGAGTGGAAACGAACAAACTGCACTAGAACAGTGAAGCAAGAAAGTCATGGGCACATTTGTTTGCAGAACAAATGTCAACCTCTGTCAAACAATCAGTCATCATATTTAACATGACTGAGCCTAACACTCACACACGTTAGTATAAAAGCAGAGTCATGTACAGTAAATGTGCTGAGAAACAAATGTTTCTCTTCCTCAACAGCCAAACAGGAAGTAGTGATTACATCAGGAAGAGAAATCCCATTGGTGTCCTCTCATAGCTCACTGAGCACACACATGCTCTTAATATACTGCTATGTACGCACATGCATGCTCACACCACAACAGATGACTGTGTTGTGTTTCAAATTAGGTACAGGGTTCCCGTCCAAACAAAAGACAAATTGGCTTACTCATGCTCACAGCCTGTGTGCAGAGCTTTCTGTTAATACGAGTGCTTCGCTGAAAAAAGATGAATGAATGAATCCAAAAACAGCCAAATAAATTCTGCAAAAAAAAAAAAAGTTTATTTTTCTGAGATATTACTGTGCTCTATCAAATTGCCAGGCTGTTCCCATTTCCTTGACCCAGTGTTGACCAACATTACATAACCAAGACTTGACTGAACTGAGAAATTTGAGAGAAATGAACCGCAAGCAAACCCCAAAATATGACATAACTAGGCGAGGAAAAAAAAAGTTCACAGAAACACACATGTTCCTCAAAGCAGCCAGCTGGAAACACAGAGCAGACACATAAAATATACAGCTCCAGTCTATTAGTATATCCCACCCTCTCACAGGTGGAGATAGCCTGTGACCACACAGCAGCAAGGGGGGGGTGCACTGTGGTAAAAATCAAACAAACCATCAGGGTTTCCACGGCAGCATCACACAGTAAATACGAGAGCTCACAGCTTAGACAAACAGAGGTATTTACAAAGTTTGCCGCACCACTGAGCAGCAATTACCTTTAGCCAAGTTATACTTAGCAGCTGAAACTTCTAGATTTTCCTAATCGTAAAATTCGATAAAGCTTTAAAATGCATGTGTGGCAACAGAGAAAATTACTAAGTAGCCTCAGTATCAGCTGATGAAACTACAAAAAATATATATAATTGGCAGAAAACCAACATAGATCTGTGTTTGAAATAGAGATGTTCCCAAAAAGTAAAACGACAAATACTCGGAAAACAGTCACAATTCAGCACGATTCAATCTTTAAAGTTAATTTTTCCAACAGCACTTTTATTGGACGGAAGAAGGGAGCAATACTTAATCTACTAGTTGATTAATGGCGCACATCCCTAATTTGAAGGCTGTCACAGTGTTCAAAGTGACCGCACCAAAAATAAACTTTTCTGTGCAAGCTTCACTTGGGTCATTGGTGATGAAAAATTAAGGAAGGCTTATGTCTTGGCTACGATACAACTCTCAAGCAGAGGCTGCACTCATAAAAAAAGTTTCCCAGGGTGAACTTCACCTTGATGTGAGTCTGGAAGGAGGCTCAGCTGTTGGCTGTCTTTAAATACAGCACCACCCACAGCATATCGGAGGGCACTAATCCTTACACAGGACACACACACAGTCAACAATCACACTGTCAAGCCAACCATTAACCATCACTAAACTTAGAAGCCATCTGACTAATGTCCTCCTTTTCCTCATATATGTACACATAAGTGCACATAAAACTTAATCTAATCAACAGATTGGTGGTAGACGTGTTTTATTTTGACTATGTAGGTTGAGAGGAATGCATAGAATTCCTATAATTTCCCTGTGCATTCCTCCCTCCTCCCTTCAGTGGTCACTTGTCTAAGCTTGTCCCAGCCGGCACAGCCTTGTTGACACTCTTCCCTCGCCAAGATCTGGGAATCTGTAAGGAAAACACTTCCAACGTCCAGAGAGATTAGGCCATATCCCCACTTAGCGGCTCGAAAAACACCACCGTGGTGTGGTTTAGGTGCATGCGCTGGTGTAATTAGGGGTGAACAAGAAGGGTGAGGTGAGGGGCACTGGAATTTAGTGAAGTGAGATCGAGCTGATGAGCTGTGAGCAGTGCACCAAGTCAGAGATATGAGAAGCAAACTGATAATTACTGCTGCAGTGTGTGACATAAGCGGGAAATACGCAAAAAGCAGGGAAGATAGAGCGTAAGTGAGTCTGATTGGCGTCAGTGCGATCTAGGCAATTCATCACACTCAAATCAAATTATTCCTAAGTGTTTCAGTGACTACTTTAACGTTAATACAAGATACTAACGTGAAAAAGACTATGTTTTTGGCTTGAAAAACTATTTTGAAATAAAGACTGGCACAGCTTGATTAGGGCTGCAACTAATAATTATGTTTGTAACTGATTCATCTGTAGATTACTTTTCAATTACTCAATAAGTCATTTGGTCTAAAACATCATTACAAAACAGTGGAAAATGGCCTGTAACAATATCCTAGAGTCTAAAGTGACCTTATCAAATATCATTTTTTGTCCAACCAACACTGCAAAACCCAAAAATATTGAATTTACTACAATGTGAGACCAAGGATAGCTGCAGCTCTAGTTTGAATACTTCTCCTGAAAGTAATTATGAATGTCCAAAAAGCATGTGTTCCATTAAGTCAATATCTAAACTGTGGTAAACCCTGCAGCAACATTGCTGTGTTTACCGAAGAGCCGGATAAAGTACATAAACGACAATCCACATGAACAACTAACATCTTGCTTCTTATAGCAAGTCGACTGTTCTATGCACCTGGTTCAAAGCTTGCACACACCTTGATCAGATTGTGGAAGAGCACTAAATCTATACAGCATTTCTCACTTATGTCTGCACTCCGAGTCTTTCACACATGACTGCACCACCTGTAGCACACCTACCAAACCATGAGTCACACACCTGTCAAAAGTTCCTACCTCTGAGTTTGAGCCCAAGCTCTGCCATCTTTTACAATAAGCCTCCACAATGCTAAACTGCAGGAGAAGCAAAAGCCCAAAAAAAATGTAGGAAGAGATAGTCCAAGAGTATCAGCACAAAACACAATTTGACATTCCTTCCTTCCTTCCTCTCCTCCTTTCTCCTCTGCCTCTGTCGCTCCTTGACCGGCGAGGGAGGGAAAGATCAGAAGAATGCTGCAGCAAAGGGAGAGGGGAGGGAAAGAGGGACACTGCCAATGAAAGGAAAACAGATTGGGGGCAGAGCAGAACAGGACAGGGCAGGCCTAGTGTGGGGAGTCATAATGCATCGTGGGATGGGGGATGAACACAGGTAAACACAGAGACACCAGCACCGTCTCTGCATGCACAAGTGCAGAATGCATGTGCCATGGCAAGATGGGAGAAAGAGACAAGGAAGATATCAGCCAAAAATCACTGCACACATACAGACACAACACCGGACGGTTGTGGAGTCGATAGCTTTCTGATCTTTCTGCAATGCTGGAAATCAATCCTGCCCAAAGTTCAGGAAATGCCCACCTACACAGATCCAATCCCACATATATTATATTATGCTTACCCTCACATGGAGACTTTTTAACTCATACACAATGTAGTTGTCGTAAGCAGCACAATATACAGGGGCCTGAATGTGAGTGATATAAAATATTGGGTCATAAAACAACTGCAGTGATTTTATAATTCTGTCAAAGTACGCTCAGCAATGACTATGTTTACAAGCCCAGTAATATTCCGCTATTATTACAAATGTGAAAATATTGTGTTTGTGTGTTTGTGACACATGGCCTCTTGCCTGTTTACGTTTGGCTCTATACTCTGTCATGGATGTGTCGTACACCAACCAACTAGCCAACAGTTTGCAAGGCTGCTGTAGAGATGCATGAAAAAAGTCAAAATTTCTGGTTGGAGGGAGAAACCCATCTACTTTTAAACATTATAAAAAATTGGATATCCACATGTTTTTAGATATGCGCCAATATCACAACCCCAACCTTTTCACAGAGGTGATTGAAGGAATTAAAGAGGGATGATGTGTTTGCACAGTCAAACAAGTCAACTTCCAGTGAGAAAAAAAATTGATGCATTGAAACAAAATGGCACAAGCTGCTCCACCCATTCCACTTCTCCATATTTTGATGTGATAAACAACATGTTAGGGCACATAAATAAGAGAATGCACAGCTGCATGTAAACACAAATATTAGTGGAATATTGATTGTGTGGAGTGATGCAAGAATATTGTCTTCAGAATAAGGGCAAAAGTCTGAACCCTTTGTGCATGTAAACACAAACGATGTGGAAAGGTTAAAAAAGAAGTAATGTCGCATGTGTGTGGCGCAAGTTTATGATGCTGAAAATGCCTGCACCTTGACAAAAAAACTATTAAAGGCTCTACAGATGCAAAAATGGGACAGTCTATTTCAAATACAAATGTGAATCGGTGTGAGAAAATATAGTCTTATGCCAGAAACATTCACCTTTATTTCACCTTCACACGTTTCACATCTAAAAAGACTCTTCTAGTTAAGTACAAGCCTTCTTTCTTCATGATGAAAGAGAGGAATCTGTGTCTGTGCTTTTCATTTCAAAGAAATAACCCAAAATGAGTTTTTCACATGCTGGGTTCAGCAAAAGTTGTGAGCCACAGAGATGCAAGAGACAGAGGCCAGCAAATTATTAGAATTGACAATATACGTATATGTAGATTGAGAGGTGAACATATACACACACACAACATACGTAACTATTTTTTCCATAAGTCAACAAGGACAAAACAAGTCAGTGCAAGTATAAAATGAAAAGACAGTATTAGGTTCAGTGATAGGTAAAAAGATTTTTCACATCAGAAATGTGAACGCAGAAAGCTTGACTCAACCGACATTAAAAGACGGATGCTTTTTAAAACTTTCAGGACACCCTGCGTGGGTATGAAAATCAGTGACAGTCAACTGCTGGCATGTTAAAACCGATCTGAGTTACCGTAGTCCATCAGAGCATCACTGGGACATTCAGTTTGGTTTAAGAGACATTTTGACTAGTAAAAGCAGTGCCTGATCACTTTGTAAGTTAAGTGCATAAACAGCCTAGTTTCCTGTAATGCTTCTTTGATTCATGGTTAAACTCCTCCACTGATGGTGAGTGCTACAGATGCGCTTATCCACTTACCTAGATCAAGATTTTCAGGCTTTCCTTTCCTCCTGAAAAAGTTACGCTTTCTCCACGACATCCACTTACTCAAATTCATGATGGAAAGTCAGTATTTTTACAAAACAAAAAGAGAAAAAGAGCGAGGAAAAAAAGAAAAACAAGTCCGGAAGAGGAAGACAAGAAGGTGGTGGTGGTGGTGAGAGAGTGGGACAGACAAGAGAGAAAAGAGAAAGAGGAAGTAGAGGTGCGAGAGCATTTATCGAGTACGCCTGGTCTGTTTGTTTGGGGTGCTGGGCCGGCTTGTCAGATGTGACATCACACGCACTCGCCCACTCACACTCACTCGACAGGGGGGTGAGAAAAGTGAGTGACAAGAGCAGGGGCTGCTTCAGCATGTCAATTAAAAGGTAAGTGACAGGTGACACAGAGGTTTGTGTGTATTTGTGCCATATGTATTGCTGTAACTGACAGCTGATTCTCCCCTGAAAACACAAGGTACTGAAGGGGACAACAGCTCTCGTTCTCCCACGCTGCAGAGAGTGACAGCGGATAAACATGATCCAGAGTGACCTAAACCATGAAAGATTCAGCTGACACCCTGGGCTACGACAGCCACTTCCTCTGTAATGTTTACATGAAAGTGAAACCTTCAAGAATCAAAAGAATGACTCGGAATAAATGCAGGATACTCAGTCAAAACTGTGGCATGGCACCTGACATTTAATGCAGGTCTATGAGCCAGTGTAGTGGAACAGGGAACAAGGCAAAGGCCTGAGTCCATTTGCTCATTGACATATTTAGTCAATGAGGGGCAACTGAACAAACAACTCTATTCCCACAGAGAGGCTGAAATACAGAGAGACTGGAGCGGGAGTAGAGGGGAAGGGGGGAGGGAAACAGAGAGAGAAAGTTAATTTCCCTGTGTTTTGTTTTCTCTTTTCCTCTCCTTCAAAAAGAGGAAGTAGAGGAGGAACACCAGCCCGGTCAACCAGCAACCAACTTCCAGAGCCTGACTGAATTAAATCCACTTACTCCCAAAGAGAGTAGCCGCAGCTGGTCTGGTCAAAACTCAGAGGAATGACTTGGGTTGGGTGAGGCTGGCCTTGGCAGTGACTGAGGGAGTCAGAGAGCGAAAAGGGACTTTCCACTGGGCTGCATCAGTCAGGAACTCAGAGACAGGCGTCCCCCCTCTGTCACTCTGTCCTCGCACACCACCCCAAGAGTGTCCGTCATCGCGCTGCTCAAATGAAGCCGTGCGAGTACATATGCACAGGCATAAACATCTCTCTGTGTGTCTCTCTCACACATTTCGTACAGACACTTCATTTGCTCATGGTTGTACTTGATATCAGAATCCCACATCTGACTAATGGTTGGAAAAAATGAATGACACCTTATTTTCATGTCTCACCACAACAATTGCTTGAGTTTACGTGACATACAGAGCTGCTTGTTTACAGGACTTTTGCCATTTGAACTTGAGTAATTAGTAAGACACTTTGAAGAACAGCTATCGCTAAAGGGAAGCTTCATTGTTTTTCAACCTGGACCATGTTTTCCCATGTTTTTGTGTCTTTTGTGACATGTGGGAGCAATAATTTTCTTAATTGGTCCGGTATAGGGTGGCGCAGGAATAAGCTCTTAAACCGGGAGATGAGTTGGCATTTTGTACTCCTGGTTCCCTTGTCTTCAAGTCAATGAGTTTTTTTAATTGGTTTTTGGGAGACTACAAAACATCATAATGCCGAACGACGACAAACAGGCTCAGATCGTTATCATGAGTGTTTTACAACATTACAGAAAAGACCCTGCAGAGAAATTTACATTTTTCCGTACCTTTCGCTTGTTCCGTTCTGTTTTGTGTCCAATTCTTGTTGTCTCGCTCTGAAATTTTGCTAAAAAATTAGCCATATTTAAAATCTTTTAGATTAGAGTAAGATATGCTTTCTGTACTCCTACCCGCATTTCCATTGTTTTCTTTCCGTAACAAGTCACCTCTCATTGCACTTGTAGTGGATGTAAATTTAAGGGGCGCACTTGCCCCACGTGGTTACATTGCAGCCTGCGTCGTGGCTGCCAGGTGCAGCCCTTTCTCTCAATACTGGATCAAGTTCAATAATTGTCTATTTTCAGAAGTCACTCACACACAAAAACATGGAATAATAGGGTCCAGGTTGATAAAAACAGTGTTCTCCTTTAAATTTCTATTTATAGATGAAGCAAATAACAAATACTGATGTCACGCAGCCTTATATAAAAATAATTGGGTCAAGCTACAAAGTTCTGAGTTCTGAGTAAAAAGACCCTGACTGTGACCAAACTCCTGCTGACCAGCAAAGCCTTCTCTCCCACGACTGAGTCTATTTAAAAATAAATCATTTATAATCAAGGATAGTCACATGCCCATGCCTTCTAGAGTGTTTCAAGTGACTCCCTTTCTCCACTGGCAGAAACATCCTCTGTGTGGTCATTCTTTGATGTTCAACATCCTGCAGAAATTTGTGATGAAACGGAGTAATTTTTTTTTTGTTGTGCCCTCTTTCTCTCAGCCTCCCATCCTGATTGTAAAGTTTGATTGCTGTTTTTGATCCCCCACCAGTCACAAAACAACACAGGTCACACCCTTGTAATCAAACATGTTTTCTTGCAAAACCCTATTATGGCCTTTTGGGACTACTGCTGGAGTAGAATCTGGTATTTCCACTTTAACGATTGCGTCTTTATGATTATTATCTCAACACACAGCCGTTTAAAGGACCAGGCTGCTTTTAAAGATGTTAGATTTCTCCTTTAAAAACACCTCTTCGGATTTGTCTGAGGCAATCATGGCTGTGCGTCTCACACACATATAGAGCAGTGAGTCAGTGGTCCGACCGGGATCCAAGAGAGAGAGATGGAAAATTGTAATCTCCCACAATGCCACAGGCCTCCACCCTTGGAAAAAGTAGATTCCCATGTCTAAATCCTTAAAAATGTCTTTGAAGAAGTGCATTACATGTAGCCACAATGTCCTTGGTTCAAGTCTGACCTGAGACCTCTTTGGCACATGAGTTTCTTTCTCAATCTCAGTTTGTCCTGACTAACTCTACTGACTGCTCTCTGCAATACTGGAAAAATACTGATGGATCTGTAATATTCTGAACTCCCTCCAGGGCTCCGGGTTTTACAGTATACCATGAAAACTGACGGTTATCATACCATGTGCATTTGCTTATCTAAGGTATTGGAAAAAAGCAATTGGACAGAGAATTTTGCTTACACATCTCCTTTCCTCATCGACTATCTGTCAAGACTTTCATTTAATAGTACCCTCAAAATCTCATACCGTTATAATCTTAGTAGCAACATCACTTTTAACACAAAATCACAAAGCTTTAAAGTGTTCGCCCTAGTGCACCTACTTTTAGCACCACAAGTAGTAGAACAAGTAACTAAAACTTGTTAACAACCAAAGGGCAAATAACTATGGCACTATGTGAAAGTGGGCATTTCAGCAGAGGAATTCAATCCCTTCAAGTTATTTACTCTGTAGTGAAGCTTTAAGGGGTTAATCTAAACTCTCTGGGCCTCAGGCTGTTTTTTGTTTTAGTAAATCCTGTCATGCGAGGGGTCAGAAGGTAGATTGGGCAACATGGCTTTGTAGGCCTAATGAGCTAGGAAAAAGGGGCTGAAAGGGGGATTTAAACTGAAAGGGCTTGCTTTGGAAAAGGGAGATTCACAGCAAGAGGAGACAGGTTTGTATGTATTTAACAACCACAAGAACATTCAACACTGATCATTTTCTGCCATTTCCAGCCCTCTCTAGAAGAGTTTAAATGTCATCTGGGCTGGGCGGGGTGTCTGAATGCTGCTGGGTGCACACGCACACATACACACGGACCAAAGAGGCAGAGTCCCACAGACAACCGCACCCAGGGGAGATGTTTTGGCCAGTGCTTCCATTCCCAAATTTCCAGCCAGGGTTTTGCTGTTTCCTCCCACTTCCCAGGGAGCTACATCCAGCCACAAGCAAAGAGACCAACACAAACACACACTTGTATCTATAAATTGCTACGAAGACCCTTCCAGCTGCATTCCCTGTGGAAGTTTTGCTTCCTCAAAGACAGAAGACGCTCATGAGAACTCTCACTGGCCAGAGAAGTACAAGAAAGTGGAGCTCAAACACCAGAAGCAAAGAAGAAAATACATTCAGGTCATGACATCTCAGAGCGAGGAGGCGGCCGCAGTGAAAGCTTCTTTGTTTTGATTTGTGTTCCATGCTACCCACACATGCAGATGCACACCCATCATTACGTATTTGCATAACACTGCATACCACAGCACTGACAGTTAGAAAAATTGTTACTGTCATGGCTAGGTGGCGTATATCTCTCCAGATATCTTTGTTTCATCCAATTATTTCTGAACAAGTAATCCGATCTCTTTCCAAACATGTGCTCACACTCCAGCTGAAACTTTTCAATGCACTGGGTCCACCCTGCTACCAGTGGCCAAGGCTAGAATTAGGGATCCATGACATGTGTCTGAGCTAGTATGGTGACAAATCTTCTTGCCACACCCTCCACACCCTTTGCTTGCTGACAATCACACTGACAATCACATTCTTCTTCTTTACACACACCCAAGAATGATGCGTAAGGAGACGATCCTCTGTACAGCTCAAATGGCAAAATTGAGATTCAAATTCTACAAGGGAAACCAATTTTAAAGCAGTAAACACTCAAGAAGCTGCAATGCACCCACCAAATCTATCGTATGTTGCTTGCTGCTGCAGTCGTACTCATCTTCACAAATACACTGACACACACCAACTTATAGGACAGAGTAATGAGCGGGGGAAGGAAAAGGTATGAAACAACAAAAGAGAACGATGGACAAGAACAAGATCAGGTCAGGTCACCAGAGGTGTACGAGTGTGGTTTTAAGACGGTTATTCCATGGCAGAGCTTTCAAGTGACATATAAACAGAGAGGAAATAAGGTCAGGTGAGTGTCCATTACTGTGTAATGGTTGTTAAACAACAGACCCTAACCCCGTGGATGATATTTAACCTTTCACATTTGTCTGCACTCTGTAATGGGTAGGGGGAGGGGAAGTGCACAGGCAGGTCAGGTAGACAGGGCTTTGGGGTGTTATAGGTAATCCAACCGGGACTTTGTCAAAAAAAAAATTGAAACCACTTCTTAACATCTGTTTCAGCCCTTTTAGAACTGCCACGTGATGACGCCAACCACATACATCTGGTTCTCGGCACAGTTCAGACTTTTAGGTCAATTTTAGGGCAACAGGTGTAATGTCATTTTCATAACAGACTGTTCGTATTTGATTTAACTTCAGATTAACTGTTTACAATTTTAGTTTATTGAATGGGAGACAACAGTAAAAATGCCAAGTACAAAAGCTCAAGGTGATGCCTCAAGGTGATACCCACAAAAAACAGCAAATACAAACATTTGAGAAGCAGGAACCAGTTTTGTTTTTTGTTTTTTTTTACTAATGACTCATACTATTATTTCTAATCATATTTGTTGTCCAATAATTTTCTGTCCATTGAATTTTTTCAATACAAGTCAAATGTATAAAACTTATAAGTGACTTTCAAGGAATACTTTACCTACAAAATGACCATTTGTATATCAGTTACTCACCCAATGATTTCACAAAGAAAGCTTTGTATTTGTCACATGCCTCCAGTGAACAAAGAATCCAAAAGGGTGAAGATTAATTGCTTAATTAATTAAAGTAAAGGGGTCCGCAATTAACCACAACAAAACTATATCAAAACATCTTTACAAACTCTTACACAACTCAGTGCAGTATAATCCATGAATCATTTATCCAATTATTTATCAATTCATTTTAAGTCTTTTCGGTGGCTTCTGCTAAAAAAAAAAGTACTGATATGCTGCATCCCACCAACCTGGTATTCTAGCAAGGAAAAGCTTAAGGATTATTTGACTGAGAGAATAAGCCTTATAAGGCAGCTAAACATTGTTCATATGTTTTAATGCTTAAACCTGTCAATCACATGTGTTGTTATACCAAATTAGAGTCATTTTTCCCAGATGCATAACTTTGTCCAGCTACACACGGTTCTACCCTGCACATTTTTCTGTCTCTCCCTGGTCCATTGTGAGCTTGCATAACAACTTGACACGCTGGAAAACATGAGCCACCCCACACGCCCCTCAAAAGGCATGAGTGTGCATGTGTCAGTAAAAGGGACAGACTGTCTAGCTTGCTGGCTTCCATCATACAAGGCAGAATGACAACACACACACACACACACGCCCCTGCCTCAGAACACACTGTAGTGGTGATCTCACCGTAGTACTGGTTTACATATGGAACACACGGCAACTGAAATAACTAAAACAAACTCTAAAATAACAAAATGTGTTTATTCTCTCTACAAGATCAGGATGAACAGTGTGAACTCTCTGGCAATCAGTAATGATGACACAAAATAGAGGTGTGTACACACATACTGTTTGAGTATACACTCCACTGTTGTGAATAAATTCTTCAGCCATTCAAACACGCCCCCACGGCGGCCGGTATGGCGATCAGATGAACAAGTGCGCTAATGCTTTTCTCACAAGGCTTGTCGCAGCTGTGAAAACATCCTTCCACCTGCCCACCACCACACACACCCTCACCTGCTTGTCAATCACCTCTCAAAGCCCACGTTTCAGCCACATGTAGGCTGTAAATCTCTCTCATTCTCACCATCTATCTTCCTGTCTTAATGTCTGACAGCACAGTAAACAAACCCAAGTTTGTAAGGCTGTCATGGGATCAATTTTAACAATATGCCTCAATATGTCACGGTGGAACAACGTAAACTACAGCGTCCTGGTGAGAAATGGCATAGTCAAAAGTGTCTAATTGTAAAGTGAGCAGCTGTTTCCCTTGGTTTGACCTGGTTTCACAGAATTCACATACTCACTGAATTATATCCTAGAACACCTAATTTCAGCCATATTTCTGTAAGGCCACCGACTGCACACACACCACAAAATTCCATCCACAAAGTATGGGTAAGAAACAGCATTGCTACAGTCTGCAGGTTACCTCGACACAAGTGTGCCCTGCAATTTTTAATGGCTTGTTTTAGTGTGCAGCTAAGCTACGTGCTAAATTTTCCCCTCTTTGCCATAAAAGAAAACATTACTTTCGGGGGTTGCTAGGGAAACCTGAATCTTTGTAAGAAAAGCATTGTGGTCTGGACACAAGCGTTGTAAATTACAAACTCCATCGGCACAGTGGAATTCCTGGCGTGGAATCTGCCAGCCTTCTGAGGCTGGACGGGCGTGGAAAGCTGGCACACGGAGTGGACAGGATGGATAAATCTACTCTTTTCTTATATTCCTTTTTCTATTTCACAGTTTACAACACAGAGAGAGAAACAACAAGGATGGAGAGTTGGCTGGGGGACTGGGGAAGGATGTACGGCAGATAAAATCATTTATATGATGAATCCTGAGTGCATATTACATTTAACATTATCAAACACAGGAGTTACATGAGGTACATACCAATGATTTTCTGTCTTAAATTGATTGATGGAATAACGTAATTTACAATTTTATATAAAGGCTCAGTTTTTGTTTAAGGGTAACCATCACTGTATGGCAGTGTTGCATGCTTAATTCTGTTGAGTTTAAGCAGGGCTAGACAGTAACAGTTGCCAAGTTGCCATTGGCAACCATTATAAGAAACTGGCAACCAATTCCTGGCCTTTGGTTGCCATCTGTACCATCAACTTTTTACAAGGGACACCAAAATAAATACATTTTTAATTTTTGTTGCATTAGTAATATTTACATATTTCTGTTACAGTCAGAACTAAAACCATACGGCACTGCATATACACTGGTGCGTTTAATCACATGCATAGGGCTATCTGTTTTAGGGACAATATCGAAGAAAATTAAGTTGTGCTTACTTACTTACTTAAGATTCATTCTTTTATGTCACATTTTTATCATTAAGCTGACAAATAACTGCACAGTATCTTATTTTTTTTTTAAACATAAGGTGACTCAAAATGGCAGGATGAGTTCAAGGCAACACACACCACTTGCTTTGTCTTTGTGTTGCAGGGAATCAATACCCCAAAAGATCAAATTTCAAAAGATTCAGTGGACGTCTTCAGAAGGGTCCTTTTTAACTTAATCAAAGCAGTGGTGATAATGTGTGCCAGAGCTGACTTGAAATGGGAACCATACTTTCAGTTTTGGCAACCAATAGCTGACGTCTGATTGCCAGCCTGAAAACCACTTTTGGAAGTTACTGTTGAGTCCTGTTAATCTAAAACATTATGTCAGTCACCATATGTGTGCTTCCTTTCCTCTGTGTGTAATGTAATACAGCAGCCACACTAAAGCGGTAGGTAACAACTTTGTGTAAGAAAAAAGGAGGTAGGAGGGATTTATTCAATTCACTATAGAAATAATCAATATTATCAATATCATAAACTTACCACATTATCTACCAAACTCACTTTACGCAGCATTTAAAATGTGAAATAGTTTATCAGCCTTTTCAGCCTGATATCCAAGTATTCATATATTAATTTGATAATTACATAGTGTCGAATAGAACTTTTTGAGAAACAGACTAAGTCCTGTACATTAGGAGATGAGTTTTTTATATCTTTCTTTCTATCACTCCCTCAATCACTTGTCATCACACTGATGCATTTTTAAGCAGAAGTACAGCACATGAACAAAGTCACTTTAAGTTAAATTTTATCCCAAAAGCAAACAAGAAATTCCATTTTTGAGCAGCTAGAGAAAACACAGTACCAGGTAAATTGTCAGGTACAATACTGTGCTTATCTTGAATGTTTACTGTTAGCTCAACTAAAGCACTCCTTCTGCCAGAACAACAACTTGTTTGTGTGTCTGCCTCTTTCTCTCTGAGGGTGGCGTCTACAAAAGATTAACCTATGGAATGGAATGATCCACAGAGAAAGGGATCAGAGGGCGTGGCTCTCTGAACCCATCCCTGTATTCTTGTCTTCCCTTTCCTCTGCTGCCATTGGTCACCTTGCCTGTGACTTTCTCTTTCTCCGAGCAAAGGTGTTACAATCAACCATCTCCTGTTCTCTACGTGCCTTTGTTGCTTTGCTTTGCCTCTGTTCCTCCTTCCTTGCCTCCATGGGAACTGAGGTTAACCATGCACAACAGGATTTCTGGCTCAGCCAGTGTTTCCTTTCAGAGACTGCTCTTATGCACGTACAACAAAATGTTCTCTTAAATGTAGTTATAGGACAACCAGTCATTTCTCTAAAAACCCTTATGTGATCTAGCAGCATTTGGTTCAGCATGCATGCTTACACACCCTGAAAGTGGTGTGTCCTAAACGGCGCGTCAAACATTAAACATAACCTTATGATAACAGTCTTAAAAACATACCTGATCTCCACTTGATGATGTCGTTGAACTCTTCGTTAGCTCCTCCCTCTACGGTGTCACCGTGTGATGCCATGGTGGCCAATAAATTCAATGGTTTATTGGTGAAATTGCGTGATACAGTCCCAGGTCTCTTGACACACAGTGCAGCCCTCTTTCTGCACCTGTAAGAAAGAATAAACTTAAGCTCCTTTCTGCTTTAATGTGACTTTAAGAAGTGGAAATAATCCCAAAAGGAGGCCTGGAGAGTGGAAGTATCACATGCATTGGCACTACACACACAAAACATTCAGGGTCACATAGTGCACAGGAAGACCTGGCACTTCATAAGCAACACCGTCTGTCGTTAAAACAGCTGTTTGAGACTTCACTGGTTTCACACCATGGCCTTAGGCTGACTTAGGCTGGGCATTGATTTATGTGTAAAACAACTCCAATTAAAGTAATTGATGCAGCAATAATGGAAAATCATAGTGTAGACTGCTGTAAAAGCTCAGAAACCAACTAGCCAATAACCTCCAAGTTTGAAACACCCACAGAGGATCAAGTAGAAGTGAAAGTGGTCAGCCACCATAGACATTTGTTTTGGTGAGCTTACTTTGCTTTGGTTGGTCTTCACAAACCATCAAACATAGCCAAAGTCTTGGTAGATCCAATGCTTTCTTCTAATGTTTTGTGCTGTTGAACTTCATGCTGAATTACAAAGTTTTTCCACTGTGTGCGAGTAGTAAGATTTCAATCTTGGCAGTAATAATAAAACATATTGTACTGCAGTTCTGTGTATTGTTAGTGCAGTAGTGTTGCCATACCCCAGCAGAAGCCATTGCTTGACCGCCCTGAGTAGGTACAATCAATGTCAAACACTGTACCTTCTTTATCTAATTACTTTCAAATTTATTAAGTTGAATAATTGTTGCATAGACAATAACACTGTTGACTGATATACTTTTTGTTAAGTGTAAGTATGTCATGAAAAGGTCATAAAAAAGTTATAGTGTGTGCACTTTTCCCATGCAGCCCAAATCATGTGCTGGCTCTCTACGATGGCACTCAGTGATCAATGCAGAGTCCTTATCTAAGATTTTTTTTGTTTCAAAGTGCTGTAAAATGGTCTGTTTAGCTGCGAAGTTTCATAAAGTTTCTCCTGGGGGAAATTACCCCTGAAACCCTTGTAGAAAGAAGATGGTCCCTCCCAATGTTACAAAGGCAATTACAGCCCTTATTTCAGTAAATACAAAGTCTAACTATGTTGAGTTGGTTTGCATCTAGTCATTAGCTAGTTGATCATTTAAGAGGTATTTGACACCATCATGTAGGATAGCGGAGCACGACTGCATGCAACAACTAAGTTTTTCAGGTTCAAAAGTTACAAAACCCTTGTCCAGAGCAGCAAACACTGCACAAGATTTCTTGCAAGGGGATGGTGGAGTTTTAAGTCATGAGAGCAAGTGATGTTTGTTCCCTCCAGGGGCTTATTGGAATATTATATTACTCTTGTCATGTGCTTATTTGCAAATGGCTCTGTGTTTTCCATCAGTTTCACAAAGGCCGCTGGGATGTGTGTTCAACTGTCAGCGGGCCAGCTCCAACAATGAAACACCTGTCATTATCCCCAATGGTTCAATCTGACCTGGTGAGTAGGTCAGATGGTGGAGCAGCCTTTTCAGACCTGCTTCCTAGTGTAGGGTTAATGCTTGTGCTGGTAATCTGTTTTAATTCAGGGTATCCTTTCATTAAAAAACTCGCTCCCAAAATAGCTTGCTTTTACCATGAAAGGAGTGTGTGCAGTTTTATCGAGTAGAGCTTGGTGAGTTACAGTTCTTGAGGGATGATGCAAGACCCAAAAATAACAACAGTAAAGTCAAGGAAAAGACAGCCCCATTTGTCTTGCTGGTGTCTTTAACAATTTCGGTTCCCTATCACTGTGTGTGTGGAGTCGATTTGACAACCGAGGCAAAACAACTGAGGGGATACAATCAGCCTGTTTGATCTGAAATCTTTGGAGCTGTAAACTTCAGCAGGCATACATCAAGTTTAGTACTTTCTAGTGTCAATGCCTTGGCTTGAGATCAATAAATTTAAAGTACTCCTGTGTTGTCTTAATCTTGAGCGATCACCGCCCACTTAACAAAAGAAAAACCCAATGATACTGCTTCAGAACACACAAAGGGACTTTTAAACTGTTCATGTGTGGTGGCCTTGTCGTGGTTAATGTTTTATCTCTTAGGTATGACTGCGGAATTTAGAGTTCACTTTCTTCATCAAGTCAAAAGTGGTTTCAACGTACAGCAGCGGCAGCTAGCTAACTGCAGTGATTAACTGACGTCATATCTCAACGTTTTAACATTTAACGGTCACTTTAAACCAAAAGGCTGAAATCAAACTTCACATTAACCGTCGTATTCATTGAATACAATGACAGTCAACGTTACAGGTCCGAAGCATATCATGGACCCAAATCACACACACACACACACACACACACACACACTCACCTCTGCTGTCACCAAGGAGTCAGGAGACGTGCTCCCTCAAAACAAGTCCAACGCGTGGATAGACAAATACAGTAAAAATGTACTGGGGAAAAAAGTTAAAAAGTCAAAAAAGAAGTGCATTAATCCAATTAATTTAAGCCATTTTCTACTCGGGAACGACGCACTCTTCTCAACTAACTACTTAACGTTAGCTAACTAAAAAGAACCGTCCTCAGGCGCATCCAGTCTTCACAATGTGCCCCAAAAAAAGCTCCCAGAGACGCCTTATAGCAACGCAAAGCTAAGCACAGCTACCGTGCTCCTAAACGCACACTGTCTCTTGGAAACGGAGAGATGGTTATTACATTTCACGGGTGGACACCGCGGTACTGTGGACTCAGGTCCCACAACTTTGTTCCTGTTGCTTAGTTGACTCTTTCTCCCTGCCGCTCACACCGCGTTAAGCTCCACGCAGTTAGCTAAACAAAACGGAAATGCTAAAGCGGGGCTTTCAAAATAAAAGTGTCTGAAGCTGGTGGCAGTCATTATGAAGTCATACAATCCGGCAGCAGCAGCCTCTTTTGCTACTAGTAGGCTCACTGTGCTTTCCTTCAATACTTAATCGCCTCATTAATATACAAATAGCTTTTCTCTGAGGCTGACCATAGTAAGGTACCCTGCCACTCCCCATCCCCTCCCCACTCTGTTTATTATCGAAATTCAGTATTTTTATGACATAAACTATGTATTCAACAACAAATGTAATATTAATAAATGTGCTGCTTATCTTCGTTTCATTCACGATACTCGTATTCTTCGAGGTTTCTCTCCAAATGTCGCATCAGAAAATTTACTTTGAAGATGTGGCCGGAAGCACAGTGTTCACTCTTGGTGGTTTGACGCTGGTCTTGAGTTTTTCCCTCTGGCTGTAAAAGTTTTCCTGACGCGGAGATGGAAACATGGCGCGGTGGGCGTCACGTGACGTAACACCGACCAAACCAGTGATTCCCACTGGGAAACACAAAACTTTACAAGACACTTTAATTGTGGAATAATCACAGAAATGTTTATTAGGCCAAAGATCTGCGAAAGTTTTCCACGTAAAGGAACCACAGCTATTGACCTCTCACACAAAGCCATCTGATCCAATATACTGGTTTTATTTTAATATGTGTAGTGTGACAAAGACTAGTGCAGTGGTTAAAATAAGGATTCATGTCCTTTACTTGAGTAAAAGTAGAAAACTAAATTCAAAATCTTTAATAAAAGCACAGAGGTATTGTCAGTAAATGTAATTAATGCATCAAAAATATACTGTCAGCATATCACATATTAAGGAATATTACAACAAATGTATTGACATGTACACAGCATGCATATGCTGGTCAGGGCTGAGTTAACTTCAACTACTTTTTACACTGTTGGGCAGTTTAATCCATAACTGATAACGTGTTTTATGTAAATTATTAAACTGCAAAGTAACTAGTAAGTATGGTTGGATAAATGCAAAAGGACAATCATTTTCCTTTATAATGTGGTGAACTAGTATTATATTTGTTGCTGTGTATGACCTGTTATATATGTTTTGATATGTCAAATCAAATACCTCAATGGTGTATAGCAGGCTAAAGTTCTTGAGTGCATCGACCTTGCTGCATTCCATCACAGACTATTTATCATTTTGTTAAGGTGTCCTGTCAATTTCAACCTCCTGGAAATTATTGAACAAATTTGGAGAACCTCAACATAGTATTACATAAAAAAGCAAAAGGGTAATGCTGTAACACACCTTTTAATATCACAAAAAGTCTTACTATAAAAACACTCAATTTAATTTCCATTATTCTAGAATAAATTCACAAAATAAAACATTTCACTCAATAAAAAACTTTATTAATATAGTACCTTCCATTGATGAAATGCAAATTAATATAAAAAAAGAGCAGACCGCTTGACACTTTAAATGTGAACATAAATTTACAATAAAAAATTACAGTGACCATATAAATAACCATAATAATGCTAAAAGCCGTTATCATTGCCATAAACCTTTCCAACACCTCTTGTCTCAGGTTCTATTTTATTATACTGAGTGATGTGTTGGCCTGAAAAGCAACAACTTCCTCAGTACCTGAGGGGACTGAATAATAGATAACGGCCCATTGGAGAGAGTCTCTGAAGCTTTGAGGATGCAGAGATGTTGATCATCCATTGTGAGCCTTCATCCTTCTCCCTACCTCTTCTCAGTTGTCAGGGCTCTTTTGTGGATGCTTCCTCGCACAGCTCAGAGAAGAAGCTCAAGTTCACAAATTAGTGCTCTCTTAGGCCTCAAACACCTATCGAGTGACAGCGCATTTATTTGATGGTGAGTTTAGAAGCAGAAAAGGGACAGGTAGGCATGCTCACATATGGTTAACTGACATGTTGACTTAAAAAAATAAGGACATCTGAAGGCTCCAGTATGAAGTATGCACCAGTATGCACATAATTATCTACAGCATTAGTCACAGATCTGATACAAATGTGCAAGTTTACATTCACCGTGTTTGTGAACACTGCAGAGCCAAAGACCTATACAGAATTTCACAGGGTGAAAAAGTTTCAAAAGACACTTTTAGGATCCATGTGTGCAACAAACTTCTGAATACCACTTTAGAAGAGTTACAGCTATTCCCTGTGAAGCTTTTCCTGTGGCAGATGCAGATGACTGGGTATACATGAGTCCAAGGCATCGCCCTTGTTGTGAAATTATAGGGGTGAGAGTGTGCAGGCCCTCAATGAGCCTGCATTGGACTCCAGCCCAGAGGCTACAAGAAGGGCTTAGAGTGCCCTCTTCTGCCCCAAAGGTGCAACTACCCCTAAATAATCAACCCCATTTACCTGGAGGCCTTTACTACATAAATACAGCATAAATCGACAGATATTCATACATTTATAAATATGTTCTTTACAATTAACCTAGCTGAAATTAAGCTGGTATCAACACATAGACATATTCACCAATATGCCAAATGTATGGACAATTTCACTGCATGAGCCTGCAGGAGAAACTGAACTTTCTATTACACTAAATAATGAGTGCTACTCATTATTATTATTATTATTATTATTATGCTACAGCTGCTTCGATGTAAAGAATAGAGAATTATAAGAAGTAAGAATAACAAATAGAAGTATGTAAATATAAAGCAATAAAATAGAAATGAAAATGTACATTATAAAATCAAAATAAAAAATATAATTTGCATTATGCTACAGTGTTTAACACTGGTACTTAAGATATAAAAATATTAAAAATAAAATATGTTTCATCACTGTGCTGAGGCTGTACGTGTGAAATCCAACTACCATATATACACCAACTGAATACACAAGAATAGAATAAAAGTAAACATGAGAAATATGCACAGTTGTGTGCATGATTAAGTCGTGATACTTGTAACGCTTGCAATACTTGTTATAATGACCTCATCTGCACAATGGTGTCTTCGACTGACGTCGACTAAAGCATACCATCTGTCTCCGTTCTTGATATCATGCATTGGAATTTATTGTCCCGTAATTCCTCTATGGGCTTGTGTTTGCCAGTGATGCATCTTGTGCTTCGTCTGGTTAATGTCACGACGATCTTGGAAACACCATCAAAATACTATACCAGGAGTGGGGTTCGAACCCACGCGGACATATGTCCATTGGATCTTAAGTCCAACGCCTTAACCACTCGGCCATCCTGGTGTATACACCACATCTCGCCACATTTACAGTAGAAAAAATCGTCACCCCGGTCAAATATAGATTATTATTTTGTCTTTCATGACTACGGAGCTAACCATACACCGCTTTGTTACAATAGTCCCAATTTCAACAACGCCTCGTGAGTATAACTACGATGCTAGCACCGTGTTAGCAGCTAGCAGCTAACTTGTGCAGCCTGGAGCGAACTTGCTAACGTTAATGTCACGCTCGTTGGCAAAACATCACAGGATTTACACAAGCTACCGCCGTAACTGTGAATGTGTGTATCCAGTAACATGTAATGCCAGCTAGAAGAATGTTAACTTGTTAGCTTTTGAGAAGCCATGTTTCATATGGCGCTAGCGTTACTCCAACAAAGTTATGTTAGCCATGTAAATAACTAGCTAGCAGCTAATAGCGTTAGCATGTAGCTTAAGTTACAGCAGGCTCGCAACTCTGCACAGCACGGTTGACGTTACTACACCGTCATTTCAGCCATGCAGTGGAGCGTCTCGCTATTATCGCCACATACTGTGAACAAACAAGTGCGCCAAGACAATAAAAGAGACAGACACCTCTGGAGTTATTCACGGATCCTCACAGAAGTAGTTGCCAAACTTGTTTGGAGACTTGAAGCGAAAAGTGACGGTGAACGTCCTGCTGGGTATTTCTGCGCCTCACTGGTGGGCACTGGGACAGGACAGGCACCAAGTCGTTTCATTCATTTCTTTGTAGGCCTAACTTGTTAAAAAACAAATAATGTATTCGGTCCATAAAGTAAAATCAAACACCACTCTCACATAAAGAAAAGACATGGTAGAGTAATTTGGATAACCAGCCTACTTTATTTACAATTTATAAAAACACTTTTTCAGCAGACTGTGTAGTTTGTATGTATTAGTCACACCAGAGAGGACACACACTGTCTCTCAAGTTTGTAATTTTTAATCTGTTATTCTAACTCTCTTAATGCATTTTTACAAAGAAGTAAACAGGGCTCTGTGGTGCCTTTAAGGACCACCATCTCACTCCTGTCCATCCTCCTGGATCCCCTCCTGACCACAACAAATAGAACAAACCATATTAACAATAATAATAATAAGAAGAAGAATATTGATAAACAATCAGTTACTGATAGTCACTGAGACAATATTAAAAAAGGGCTGGCAAATTTTGTAGAACATCTTAAAGGATCCCCTCAGAGAAAAAACGAACTTCTGGAGCCTGATGCACTGCAGTATCTCATGCGGACCAAGGCAAACAAAAGGCATCCTCTGTTATTCAGCGCGTTTATACGTTGTTTCCTTTTTAGCGTCGGTAACACAACTTAATACGAGCGCAGCGGCTCCATTTAGGCTACTCACAGACCGCGGAGGCTCCGTCCACTGCCTCCGCTGCTTATGTGTTCCTCCTCTTGTGAAGTCGATCTTCTTCTGTCCAATCAAATGGTCGGCAGTTTTCTTTGATTGCAGCCATGGGTGTGTCCAAGCACTCTCCATAACTCTCCAGAAGTTTCGATTTCAGAAAGTAACTGCGTTTACTCTTCAACTCTAAAATGAACAAAGATGTCTTCTTAATCATCAAAAGGAAACTGGGAAACGAGCGAAACAATCATTAGCCACCAATCAACTTAAAGAACATGGTTGAAAAACTTTTTAATACCACCCCTCTTTCCCTTGACATTCAGCCTCTGCATTATCAGATACCTGGGGGTATTGAAGAAAGCAGGATGTAAGTTAACCCTGAGATGAAGGAAATTCTGAGTGATCTGAAACTGAGTCAGTCACTATGGTAACAGACTCTGTGAACATAACCTGCTCGCTGGCAGGTTTACGATAAGACACCCTGAGTTTCTACATGTCTCCTCCCACATGAAGAAAGCTGTTAGACATGGATTGCCCATTCATTCCCAATCCGATTGATATCGAAGCCAAACTGATTCGAAATGCTTTACGTCACGAGAGAATCTTCCCACCCAGATTAGATGTCCTGTCATTTCCAGAGGAATATCTGTTCCAACGCTACCGCTTTTCATCAAACAGTATAATTTATCTCGATAACATTCTCCGGCCATACATCACCAACCTCACACACTGCGGACGTGCGCTCACATCACAGCAAATTTTATGCACAGCGCTACGTTTTTTTGCAAATGGTAGTTTTCTGTACAACATTGGGGATGTAGAGCACTTCGGAAAGGCAAGTGCCTGCGTAAGCTCAGAGTCACCCCAGAGAGGGTATGTGACATCACTGTGGCATGTGTTGTTCTCCATAATATTGCAACTATTAGAGGAGAACAACACCCTGCCGTACAAATTAATGACCCTGAAGATGACCATCCCATCCCCCCTGCAGATGTCCAGGATGGAAGGGCTGTAAGGGACCTAATTAGCAGAAATTACTTTTGATTAAAACAGTCAAATAAAGACAAATTCACATGTGATTTGGTTCTTCTTTATTCCTTAAAAGTACAAAAGCAACAGTTAGGACTTCTAATATAGTTCCAACCATTAACATATTTCACATATTCACCAGCACCGGAGAGGTCTTTCTGTTGGCTGAGCAGAACTCAAATGTTTGGGTTTTTTTTTTAAATTAGTATTTTATTGAGTGTTCGTGTACACATCGTCACATTTTAAATGACTTCAATATTATAAAATAAGAATGTGTAAACATTGTATCAAGTGTTATTCTACTAAGTGGGGTATTAAGTGAGAGGATGTGTTAAAACAACATTTTATTAGGGGTTTAAATTACTTTTTGAAGTAGCCACTGAATTAATATTTATTTTGTTTAATAGCCTAAGTCAATTAAAAAAAATAAAATCAAAATCAAAGTGAGGTGCAATCATAGCCTAGCAAAATATGCCTTACCTTTTTGAATTATGTTTCTATATTTCATTTTTAGCTGCTTCCAAGTCTGTTTTTCCCTGTTTGATTGCACCTCAATGAAAATATTTTTTTATTCCAATGTATAGGCTACTCATAACTATGCTATGATCTTACGGTTAAATGTTAAGTCAGTGGAATGGTAGGCTACATTCAAACTTACGTGTTGACTCAGGTAGCAATTTTCTCCCAGGCCGTTTCTCTGTCCTTCGCTGCTGCAGAGGTGTTACATTTACGGCGAAATATGTGGTCATATTCTCCATATGCCTGCATTAGGACCTCCAACTCTGTCAGGGTAAAATAACTGGACCTAGGCCCCCAAGCATTGTTAAATTCGGCTGTACAGTTGGCAATGGCAGTTTTATTTATATTCATATAGCACATTTCATTACACTTAAACTCAAAGTGCTTTACATTTGAAAAACAACAGAAAGACAACAGAAAAAAATATTACAACATAAGTACTGTAAACATATGATGTTTCTTGGTTGGTTAATTTTCAGGAACAAACTAATAGGCTACTAAGCTAGTGGACTTATACAGCCCTAAACTCAACACACTGTTTGCTGACATAATTTAGCTTCTTCTACCACAGTCTGACATGTTGTCTCAATAACAGCTTGTGAATCAGTGAATGGTTTAACTCATTCAACTTAAAATAACATCCCTTTAAAATGTAAATTTCTCCCCTGCTCACACATCCACAATTGAATTAATTCTGTCATGCAAATAAGGCATAAATCTACTGTAGATCAAACTTTAGATGGCTGGTAACTCCAAACCTATACTTTACATTGCCACTCCTCAGAAACAAACAGCTCCTTTTTTCACTTTGTACTCATGAGTGTACTTGTAAAGTTGCATTAAATATTAGTTAAACACATTGCACAGCATTTATTTTCAGCTGTCCATAACTTTTACACAAGTAAATGTTTTATTTCAATTGTCAATCATCCATAAAATAGTGTAAAAGTCAAAATAGCCCTAAAACGTTTGGTTGTGTCTCCAGCAGGGTAGACAGGGACAACACTGCCGGAAAGGATTCTTCCTCTTGTACTGTAAGGCTTTCTTGATGTGGACATTAATTTTTTCTACATATTCCTGAGTGCCACACACATTAGCCTCAATGTTATTAACCAGAGATCCCTGCTCCTCCACCAGCATGGCCATGTGCAGAAACAGGTCGTGGATCTCCTTCATCCTGACCTCCAGCTCCACCAACTCCTTGTGTCTGCCTTTGATTTCACACAGCGCCCAGCGGGACGAGCGTCCGCCTTGGCTCTGCAGGCTCTGGGACAGCTCAGCCCATCCCTCGCCACCTTTGTCCACCATCACATCCAGCTGGTCGTCGGTGATTTCAGCCCCCATTATAGAGGCCTGCCTCTGGATCCTCCCCCGACATGTATCCCTCTGCATCTCCTCCGCCTCATTGTAGTCACTCATGACATCATGGAAGGCACGGGTCAGTGTGTCATGCTGAGTTCGAGCAATGCGACTAACAGCAGAGTTGGGACCTTCTTTCTCCTCCAGCTGGCTGCTCTCCTTGCCCAGGGCCTGAAGGCGGGCATACACTGCTGCCCCACGTTGCTGGATCCCCCTGGCGATGGAGTCAGAGTCCTTTTTGATTAGGGTGAGGCGCCGCACAGAGGTGCCAAAACGTTCATTATGTGTGCCCAGACGCTCCACCTCTAAGCGAAGCATGGAGATCTCTTTGCGTATGGAGTGGGCCTCCTCCAGGATGTTGTCAATAGCTGAGGAGTTCTCGAACACCACTGCCTGTTGTGACAGAGTGTCTTTGTCTACATCGTACTCATCTCCATAAAACTCTGTCTCATAGTCCTCCTGCTCCTCACTAATGGTCTGCATTCTCTCCAGCATGTCCCGCATTCTGCCTGAGAAACCAGTGGGAAACAAGATGCTAGTTATTGTGCTCAGATGTGGTCAAACTTTTGGTCTGATTTAGGGGAGACTAGGTATGGTTGTAACAACAGAGTGGTTCTAACAGCACTACTTTTACCAAGAAGGGATGAACTACGAGTCATGGAATACATTTACAGTGTGACCATTTCCTTCTTGACCTTGCATGTGAAATGTAATGAGTGAGTAGATTTTACAGCCAAAATACTGACGTTCGGTTATAAAAAAAATTTTTTTGCACCAACTCTTTATTTTGATTAGTTCTGATACTGTTAAAATTAGAATTATGTAACTTGATTAAAGATTAGAGATTAGTTTTGGAGGTAAAACGTTTAATCTTTGCTCATTTTAAACCACCATGCTATGAAAGCTAGCCAAACAATGGCTGACTGGGGTGGGAAAGGGGCTTGGGAACCCAGAGGGTCACCTGTTCAAGTCCCTGTATGGACCAAGTGTGGACTATAAATTGGCAGCTGGAGAGGAGGACACTGCAGACGGCACTGGACCCCCAAAAACCTGCTTCCATATTATATCTGACCTTACGCTACCTCCCTTAACTGCATGTATGTGGTGTGTAAAAAGAGGGATAAGCAGAAGTTACATTTTCACTGCCAGAATCATGTGGACTGACAAATAAAAAAATAAATTAATTAAATCAAATAGCTGAAACACCCTTTAAAAAAGTGTTACAAATACCCCCAGTGATATGTTAAGGGTGATAGGGGTGTGCTTGCAGACATACTTAAGTCTGCATCAGATGAGGTGAGGCACGGGAAGACAGAAAGGGCTGTCCCCAGATAATACTCTGCCATGTGGCACTTTGCAAATATTACAAGAAATTCCAGAACCTCAAGGAAGAGGACCAGCACAGCTGCCCCATGTGGGCGATCAGAGCAGTCAAAAAGTCTGAAATGTGCAGCAATAGGATATCTTGTGACGTACTAAGCATCTGACACAAACAGCGTAGTGACATAGCCCAAAGTAGGAATTTTTAAATACTATATATGTCAGTTTTTTTATGTGTATATTCTGTAACATTGTAATTTTTAATTCCTGATTTATTATATTATATTAATCCCAGTAGTGGGGCAGATTGTAACAACAGAACTCCTTGTATTTTACACCAGATAATGAATTCTGTGCCATAGCTGGATAAGTTGTAAACATTATTATTTTTAGTAAACAAATTTGGGTACTTTGTGTAAAAATTTGAGAGCTTTGTCACATGAATTCAGCAAGTTAAAGGTGCTGAGAACCATACCTGGTCGCCCCTACTCTAGTGTTAAAGTAAAAGTTTAAATTAGTGTCACAGTTTCAAGTATGACAGTCAAATAGATACAATGTGAAATACAAAACTAGTATGACATACCTTCTATATGTTGGGTTGTAGACACCCTCATTATAGTATAACCCTCCTCATAGTGTTAAAATAGTGATTATAGTGAATTATAGTTATTTTACCCAGGCAAACTACACCACCCATCCAAAGCCAACATATCAGTATTATATAATTACCGCAACAATGACTGGTCAGTTTTATCTACAGTAGGATTTCTGTCTATGGTGAACAATAGTGACAGCAGTCACAGCTTTAAACCAGGAACAAGGAAGAAACTAGCTCACTGAAAAACAGGTATTTCCTTTTAAAGTGGGGTTAAGGCAGAAAATAGTGTTGCATAATGTGTGTTTAAGTAGTTATTCAATACATTAAATTTTGTCAGCCACATGCTTCACAAAACTTTCAGAACTGTGGTGCTTGCCTAAATCTCTGTCGCTGATTCTTTAATGCAGTCTCACACAAAATTAATTTCCTTAAAGAAAAATAAAATCATGAAACTATTTTAAAAGCTGTCAGAATGCATGATCAAACATTTAAATGTCATCTCCTTGATGGCTATTGAATCAGCCCTGTCTTTCTGCACCAATTAAGCCCAATTATCCACTTGTCTCTATGTGCCTCTGCCACGTATCACCCAAGATATTGAGTTATCATTTATCTATCATTTCAAAGTGTCTTACCTCTTGTGACTGGCTCCCACAAAATCAGAAAGCAAGTAAATCACTTTAATGTGTCGCACGCTGATTTGTTTGTTCCGAGGCACTTTGGAAACACATATTTTTACTCTGTTGAGTCTGTCTGTCTGCTTTGTGTTCAGCGTGTGTGTGACTGCCGCCCCTTCCCAGGTGACAGACATGGGCCTTCCCACTGCAACACTCAATACTTCCTTGAAGGAAGGTGCATTTTTGTATGTGTGTGTGTGTGTGGTTCTATCCATTTCAGGAAGCAGGGTCAGTAGAGTTAGACAGCATTCCTGTGATACAATGCATCCAGGACAAGTGTCTGTGAGAAAGCTAGACTGAAATGTTTGACGTGGCATCACTGGACTAATTTGTAAAGTGATTACACCTGTGTGAGTGCATGTATGTGTGTCTGGGGGTGCTGCTGAGCTGAGGGGACTCTGGGTGATACATAAGGCCCAAGACTGGACAGAGAACATGGAACATGCCAGGGATTGCACACAGGGTTTGGGAGTAATAGAGTACAAGTAACTAAGCTGCGTCTTAAGAATACAAAATGATAGTAATTGTCTGTCATTACTATTATTTGTTGTATTTCCTCTAGAAGCATGTCCCAACCAAACGTGATGCAAGCAAGGCCCCATTTGTTTTTCAGCTAACACCTCCCAGTTCTGGTCATCTGCAGCATCTTTTCTCACAAAATATACAGGTGAACATAAAAAAACCTTGTATTTCAGTGTGTTGAAACCTAATGACATAAGTACTTAACAGTGATTCTGACTGTCGCTTAAATCAATTTGTGTTCTTTCAAATGAGACCATGCGTGTACATATACTACAATGGAAAGGAGAACAGCATTCATTTTGACATTTTTCCACTGAGGATGGGGAGGAGATGTCCTTTGTAAATCATGCTTGATATGCTACTTATAATCATAATAATAATAGATTTTATTTATAGGCATCTTTCAAGACACTCAAGGTCACCTTATAGGTAAAGATAGAGAATAACATTTTTTTTTTAAAAGTCAATATGATAGGGGATGAAGTAACATAAATAAAATAAAATAAAATACAATATCATGTTCTGGCTGAGAATGTGAATTGAGCTGTTGATTTTGCTCTGTTGTATAATTAGCATATTTAGTACTACACTGGCAGAATCTAACATGACGACCAACTGAATTATTTCCTAAATCTTGCTGTGGTTACTGTAGTCCCTAAATGTATGTAACAATGCCCGAAAAAAGGTATTCAAATCACTTTTCTTTCTGTGGGAGAACCCCCAGAACCTATGTTCAAACAGAAATAAAGCCAGACTCACACTAATTTTTAATATAACTATTTATGTAATATACATGACACAACAGAAGAAATGTATTATCATACATATAGTCAGACAAGTTGCAGTGAGAAGTAGCAGACAGGGTTACATCACTGTACATCAGAAGTGTGATCCCTGACACCCCTGCATAACATTTAGAATCTAGTAAAACATATTGTAAAACTGCAGCCACTCCTCACTTAATGTGTCCTTAAAGAGATGGTAAATATGGGGAATGATAGCGAATCTTGACAGTGTGAATACAATATGACTGGTTACTATCAACACAAGAATTTCATAATTTATACATATAGTAGGGCAGAAGACATTTACAGTTGAATCAACCCCATAAGCTGTACAATTTTTAAAACAATTCCTTTCAGCCATACATCTAGGATATCTGTTTTTACAGACACTTGAACATGTTTTAGGTGCAAATCATAACATTTCTTTCGGCTTGACTACTTGGATAATTTACTGCATCAGGAATCATTGTTTCGGGCAGCATGACCCGCACAAACATGTATCCCATCTTTGAATTCATCTGCAAACGTCACCATCATCAATCTTTGAGTTGTGTGATTTGGTAAAAACTCATCAGGCTATAAAAACATGAACAATAATTTCAGGTACTATTTGTTTCAGGTCTGCCCCACACCTCAGTCATGGGGGGATGAATTCTGATTTGAGATACCTGTCTCAAGCCTCTCATACAAACATTACAGACATCAATGAATTACCGAAATACATTTTTTAATATTTTATCTGAGCATAAAACATAAAACCTTTATTTCACTTCCTGTTTTTTTATATCTATAGCTCTACAGGTCAGTAAGACAAGTGTGCTAATGAAACATACAGAAATTATTTCACGTCATTAGATTTTCCTCTTCTCTTTGCATATTTTGCCATCCCTCTGCTCATTTCTGTCCTGTTCAGTCATTAGTCAACACATGGGAAACAGCTGCAAAACATCTTTCTAAAGGGGTTGTTCTTGTCATGACGTTTGGCCCTGCCCAGTTTGACGAGGGCCTCCTGTATGCCTTCATCAGTTTTCTGAACATTGGTTTGGATGGTGGTCAGCATGGGGCCTTGCTCCTCCACCAGCATAGCAATGTCCAGGAAAATCTCATGGATGCCCTGGATACGGCTCTCCAGGTCCAGCAACTCTTGGTGGCGTTTCTCAATCTGGGACAGGGCAGATCGAGCTGTTTTACCCTCAGCCATGACGTTGTCAGTAAAGATGTTCCACTGACCCTTCTCGATCATCTCCTCCACCTCCTCTCCTGACACCTCACGTCCCACTATCTCCATCTGCCTCTGGATCTGGGCTTTACAGTTCTCCCGATGGCTCATCTCGGCCTCATTATAGTCAAACATGGCATCGCGGAAGCCATTGCTGAGGCATGCATACTGGGTTCTAGCGATACGTGTGACGGCGGAATTTGAGCCGTGTTCTTCTTCTAGCTTGTGGGCTGTATTGTCCATTTCCTTCAGGCGTCCCAACACATCCTCAGCCCGACTCTTTATATCAGCACCAATAGCGTTGGAGTCCCTTTTGATAGTGCTCATGGTGGTGACGCCCTGGAGTATGCGAGAGTTCTGCTCACGGAGCCTTTTGTTCTCCAGGCGGATGAGCTGGATCTCTCTGTGGATGTCCTGCGACTGGGAGAAGACCTCGACCAGAGCGGGGCTGTTGTCAAACACCACTGCCTCATGGGGCAACTCTTCCTCCAGGTCCACGTTGCTGAAGGCATCAGAGACAGTGGACTCCGCATACTCCATCTGCTCCACATGGCCGTTGGACAGTTCCTGCAGGTTGCTCAGTCTGTCCCTCATGGTTGGGCCGGAGAACAAGTGACGGTTACAGATGTCAAGATGAATTTCGGTGTCTGGTTATCTCCCCTCCTCTAACACACATTGGAAAAGATGACTCACCAAGGATGGCTGACCTGAATAAGAATAAGAATAACTTTATTCATCCCCGAGGGGAAATTCAATAAAAGGGCAAACACCAAATCTTTAGCTTCACACCACACAGAAATTTCCACCATAGATGACTTGATAAAACAAAATTATTAATAAATGGACACAGATTACATTTAAGACACAAGCAGAAAACACTTGCAAGTTCAAACACACCCAGTCTCTCATCCTAACTGGCAAAAGCCTTTTCCGTCTTCTTTCAGCCGTCACCCAGCACTAGTCTAACAGGTTCTCAGAAGAATAGTCAAAGGTGTTGCTCCTCACCAAACTAGTTCTTTTAACTTGTGATCCGTCTGACGTCTTTATCCAGACATTCAGTTTGACTTTTAATCTAACTGGCGCATCAGAATCAGCAGATACTGGAGTATCTTGGATCTCCAGTTTGAGCAATACTTCAAACATAAAAAAACAACATTGCCCTTGTGAAAAAAGAACTCATACTTGATGTTTTTGTTATTGTCTTTTCCTACGTTCAGCTGGGTATAAATGTATTTAATTGTGATCAGAACAGGCTTTAAACAAGTTAAATGGATAAAATATCTAAATGTATAAATACTGCTATTGACTCAATTGCTCCTGGTCATTAGGTTAAAAATAATTTTTCTAGACTATTAAATTTATTATCATTTGTCAGTAGATACTAAATAAATAAAAAATACTATTTTATAGTGGGGATTATTCAGATGATCTACAACAGCTCAGTCTCATGGTTAAAATATCATCAAAGTAAATGGCAAGGGGTTATACGGACATGTACAGTTAAGACTTTATATATGGTACAAATAATGAGCAATTATTTTTGCAATTAAATACATAAACAAATAAAAAATAAATGTTATTTTTGTATCAATCCATCTCTCTACCCCACTTGAGTATCTCTCACCACAGGGGCTAAATCTCAGGCACATGTTATGACAGACCCCAACACACACAAGTTCATCATTTCTTACAATACTGGCAGCTTACTGGTAAAAGGTTTTCTCTTTTTCATACAGGATTACAAAGGAAATCAAAGGAGAGCGTCTTACCTGTTGTGCTCTGATGAACACAGGGATCAAACTTTGTCCGTTAACGTAAGATGGCCGTGGTGCCACAGCACCATCCTACAGTTGTGAAGTTGCTCCGTGCTGTGAGCAGGAACAAAGGGCCCTACATGCGTAATGCAGCTATCTTTGGAGCCTAAACTGGTATTCAACTGTGGTTTAGAGCCACGCCATGCGACTGTACTGATGTGACTTGAGGAATGAAGCCCGGTCGGTTTGGCCTCTGCAGTGACGCTGCGCCTCAGGAGCGTCGATTGGACAGGGTGAGGTGTGAGCAGCTGGTGTGGATGAACCGACTGAGTGCCAATTCAAGCGCACAGGCCTCTTTTTTCCTAGGGCAGAACTGGTACAAAATGAAAGGGGGAGTCCAGAACAGGTGATTTTATGACTCGACCCATGTCAGTCACTATATTTGTCTGTTGAGCTGCAGCCGCTATGGAAACGTTTTATTTGTGAGTTTTGATGGCAGTGATACCTGACGGTGCTGGGGCCAGATGCCGTTGAGATTTACCAGTCACGCCCATATGACTTCTGAAAGTCCTCTCTTGTGTTATGTGTCTGAATGTGTGTGTGTGTGTGTGTGTGTGTGTGAGAGAGAGAGAGAGAGAGAGAGAGCCTCACGTGTACTGTTGGAAACATATGTCACAGCTTGCTTCAATGCCACTAAGGTAAATTTGATATTAAGTGACGTTTGCTCAGATATTGGCATTAATTATTATTTTCCATCATTTAAAAATGTGGTTTTGTGGAGAGAAGTATTTGATGCCCTTTAAGTGGGTTTTCAACAAGGTGTATAACCACCAGATGGCAAAAAGTCCTCTCATGGTTTTATTAATACAATGAGGTTTATCATGCAGTAGGGCTCTGCCAGACTTTTACTTTTACATCCCCCCATGTACATACTTTATCTGTGTGATTATAATGTGGAGTGGACAATTATTACTATTATTTTTCATTCCTTTTTTTAAAAACGTATTTTTATATTTTTGTATTTAAGTTTTGCTTTTTCTAACCAATGGGTAAAGACTTCAGAGTGGATGTCTATGCTGTCTTCTTCAAGTTTGGGTAATTTCTATAATATAATGTGTATGAATGTTATATACAGCTGAGAATAAGGGAAACATATACACAGTATTGTTGTTGGTGAAAACTAAATAAAAAAATTAAGTTCTAAGACAGGGGCCCCTTTTGAAATTAAATAGGCTACTTGGATTGCAGCAGAAAAACGAGCCTGTATAGAACTGCAGGCTATCTCCCATAAAATCAATTGGCTGTTTAAGAGTATACAGTAAGGAAAAACATATTTTGTTCTCTTTTCATATGAAGCGTTTCAATTGTGACAACAGAAACATTCTAGATAAGTCCTTTTGTATTTCCAGTGAGGATGTTTTGCAGTGCATGTGAATGACATCATCTGAGAGGAAGTAAACATGGCCCTAAGCTGTTGCCTAATTCCTTTAAAATGGTGGCAATTCCTTCCTTCTTGTGAATGTCTAACACATTTGTTTTACATTATGATGTAATGTTCATTTGTTTGGACACAGTGGGAATAGTTGTCTCATCCCACCAAGGTAGAAAAAGGACTTTGCTTTGCTTAGTTTGTCAGCTGGTTCTACTGTAATACATGACTGCCCACCTGTGGAACTCCTTTAACAACGGCATGAGACTACTTCTTAAACTTCCACGATGCTGCAGTGCCAGCCAGATGTTTGTAAATGTAAAGTTGGTGTGCATACCTCTCTTGCTTTAATATGAAATCTTATATATCGATATATGTGCAGACTCTCTGTCTAACAAAATGCAATTATCCAGGCCTTGGCCAAAGTTTTCATTGAGGCTGTGGGGCCAGTGGCTCTCCAGCTTGTTTGTGGGTGCAGTTTATTGAATTATGTCTTTTTATATTAACTTAATTAGCATGATGTAGAGTTGGGTATTTCTTGTCTTTTTTATATATATATATATTGTATTTATTATATCATATTTATGTATGTAGACTATTGTGACTCTGTGTCCTTATTTAAGTCATTATCATTGCATCAATTATTCTCTAAATCGACCAAAACCTTGTTTGTTATTACAATGTAAAAAAAAAAGAAGTAAATAAATAAAATAATACATGAATAAATGCCTTGTTGTTTTTTTTTGTCTATTTTGTGTTTAACACATAGGTCTATTTGCATAACTGTAAACCCCGACCAAAGACAAAGCTTAGGATTTACTCTATTGCAAAACAGCTGCATAAAACTATCATCTAAAAACTTTCTCAAAATTAAATCCAGAGACACTTTGGTTCAGCTTTTTCCTTTTTCTTTTTAAATTACTATTTTAAATATTTGTTTAACCTCTATAATGTTCCCCACGCCAATAGGCCACCATCTTTTTCCACTGAGGGCCTACCTGGATGCACAGGTAATAGTTTGTGAACTAATGTGACCTTAATCTAAAGGACATTTGCATATGTATGTAAATGCTTATCGTCGTCAGACCGCCAGCTGAGAGACTGATGTGACCTGATGTGTCCTCTTCTATGTGCCAATATAGCACGTGAACGCGCGTGCTCGTAACCTCAAGCATGTCTGTTCTTCTGAGCATGCTGCGTTCAGGTGTATCTCGGAAATTTGAAGCGACTATATCAATGTCCCGCTTAATTAATAATAAAAGAACGCGTGCCAGAAAGGTTGGATACGCATTACATTGTGTAAATTATATTACATTTATCGTGTTGGTAAAATGCTTCTGAGCGATAGGATGCACACAGAGGGCGTGACGTCCGAATTGCCTTGCCTCTAACGTCATACGGCTTAAAGCGTCATAATGGGATGTTAATGTGTATCGCCCGCTGAGTAATCAAATTTCCGAGTGTCCCTAAAGACAGCGTACCTCCATCAGCACCTTGTCGCGAGCTCCCTCAACTTTCTTGTTGTTCCTCCGGGAGTTTGAACCCTTCGCTAAACAACGCAAGACCAACAAGGAGAAGAAAAACGCAAACGCTACGATTAAAAAAAACACTTAAAGAAACAGCCATGAAGTTGTCAATGATTCGCAGTGCCTGTGGCAGCCTTCGGATACATCCAGCCCGACCAGGAAGCAGAGTCAGCGGCTTTCCGAGGAGATGCCTACCGGTTGGTCCTGCCAATGGTCGGGTCTTCATCCGGGCGGCCAGCGCTACTAGCAGCGGCGGCACCAAGCAGAAGTTAGCCGTTAACTTTGGGCAACTGTCCCAAAAGGAAGATGGGTTAGAGAGCGACAGTGTTTTGAGGTAAACAGGAAATAAAAACGGTGAAACATATGTAACCACACGTTACTGAATTAATGTTTTCTTTGTGTTGTTTTTAACCGAATATAATGTAAAAGTCGAGTTTGCTGCAGTGATAAACTATGGTCAGTATCTTCCGACTCGCCGTAGCTTTCGCAGTTGGATAGCGGCCAGTTCCGCACGTGTAGCCGGTATGATCAGAGGGTCTCCAGCCAGCTGACGTAACTCTGCTCCGTTGTTGCCAAACACACGATGCTAAAATGTGCCTAGGGAATTAAGCCAAAACACATATGGGTGAATGTGCTGTGCTGAAGAGGTATGTGACACAAACTGAGACATTTAGATGTGGATTTAGCGGAATTAAAGACCCTGCAGAATATATAGGTCAGTGTGTTAACTGTAGACATTAACATATGGGCCCCTCCCACACCTTATCACATGCGCAGTTAGGTGCTCACTTACAATTATTATTAGTTTAATTTTAAAACAGATATTTCCGTGATACTTTTTGGTTTTACTGGAATGTTATTCCTTTAACTGCAGCAAAGATGGCTAAATTACCCTCTTTATGATATATTAAGTGGGATTACATAGGGGTTTCACAGGAGGTATTATTATGTCATTTGAAGAGGGCAAGTGAGAGAGTTTGAGGCATAATTTACAGCCACAAACAGCATTGACATGTCCAAATGTTGTCCAAAGTCCTGCAGAATGTTTGTGTTTGACTTGAATTTATTTGACCACCTTGTGCATACCCCTAAATGGATGATGGGGCATTGTTTACCAGTTTGTTTTCTCTCACAGGGATGTGATTCAGGGCACCAAGGAGGCCATGTTGGCTCTGCAGAAAAGGAATCCATCTGTCCAGCCTTTGCTAGCCATTATACAGGTATTGTAAGCAAAAACAGAAGAATGAAAACATGTGTAAATACAAGTTAGTGACCTGATTTGCCTTAATTGACCATACATCAGGTTTTTCACTGAAGCCATTAAAGATGTCTGTGTTATCAGATCTGTGGGTTATTTTTCTCAGTGTGCTGTTTTTATCTCAAAGGCAGGTGAAGATGACAGCTTGTTGGAGATCAATAAGAAAATGGCAGAAACGGTAAATTCCTCTCTTGCTCTTATCCATGTTGTCTTTTCCACAAATCTACTCAACAGTTCAACCCTCTCCTTCTCTGTATGTCAACAGATTGGCTTAAACGTCACCAAGATTTGTCTGTCAAAGGAGTGCAGTGAAGATGAAGTAAGTGAAGCTGGCTCACAAATATGGCCTACCTCAGAGGCAAATAACAAGGAAATTTCTTCCCGCCCCGTCATTATTTAGCAAGTCGGTGCATGATTTACCCCTCCTGTGGCTTTTGTCTGTGCAGCATATTGTCATAGTGGTTGTGTGGAGTGTAATTACAACATAAGGTTTGATGTCGTTAAAACCTAACTTGACTTTCAGTAATCACCTATCAACTGTTACATGACTAATCCCTGATTTCCTAATACATTTAGTCACTTTTTAGGGTTCTGTTTCATTTCATTTTTCACTGCATGGTATTTCCCAACACTGTGTAACTGGGACTAGAAAAACAGTCTCTTAGCTGTGGCTCTCTTTGCCCAGACTGAAGTAGCCTCTTGAGTCATATAGAAAGGATGAAACCCTGGGAACAGCTCAGGCATTTCTTCTGACAGTTGATGATTTGTATTACAGCTCCTGGCCTCAAGGACTCAACTAATGTACTGATCCACTGCTCTACTTTCACACATCTTGCCTCTGTTTTATCAAAATCTCCACCTCTGCCACAACTGTTTTCTCCCACCTTCCCTTTCTCTCTCAGAAATGATTACGATATTTTATGTGCTGTCAGGAGCACTGACCTGTTATATTTGATGTGCACTTGCTGTCTCACTCTTTCCCTTGTTCTTAATCAGCACTTTTCCCTTTAAAGATCAAGATACTTAATCTTTTAGTCGTGAAGGCCGGAGTTTTCTGTAGACCATACAGCCTTCAGACAGTACTCGTACCAGCATGTGTGACATTAAAATTTGGATGTGTTACATTTCCACAATGATTGCAACTGTCCTCGCAAATACTGTAAACTTTTTCAACCAAAAAACTAATTTCTGTTTGTGTGTGTTTTGTCTTTGTGTGAATGCATGTAGATTGTAGAGGAGGTGTTGAAACTGAATGAAGACCCCAGGGTGCACGGAGTTTACCTCCACCTCCCCCCTGCCTCCCTCACCAATAGAGTGCTGAGCACGCTCAAACCAGAGAAGGACGTAGACGGGTAAAAACCTGCAAAAGCTAACTCTAATCACTGCATTTAAAAACTGCTGAATTTTGTAATCTCAGTGACATAACAGTGAAGAGCGTATCTCTTCCAAATGTCACATGCTGTTTAAATATCTTTAACTGTGTTGATTTAAGATATGTTGTCTTCCCTAAATCATTTGTATTCTCTTAAAACTGGCATGGCCTGTTGTTTCATGTGTTGACAGTAGACATTTTTAAGCAGCAGTCTGCCAGGTATCAGCTGTCTTATAAGAAATAAACCCATTCACTCACATGGTACATCAAATGAGAAAAGGCTGCACAGTATTAAGATCATCTAAATGCAGAGTGTGTGACTTCAGCAGACAAGTGAATTTAGAAGAAAATTTGGAAGGCACCCTTCATAATCAGCACAAATTGACAAAAAGACTAAGGTCAGTCAGGACAAATCAAGTAAAGCAAAGTCATGAAAAATAGTTGAGGTTGTTCTGTTGTGTTTTTTGACCTGCAATCCTAGAAGTGACAAGCCTCCAGGGAGAAGAATTATTAACTCATTTTGATATATGGAAAATGAATTCTCTTGTATTTATGTCCATTTTTGTCTTGATATAGGATATCCGATTTGAATGTGGGCCGTCTGGTACGAGGAGACCTGAGCAAAGGCTTTGTGCCGCCCATTGCAAGCGCTGTCCTGGATCTGCTGGAGAAACACGGTATACACTTTGACATCTGTAGCTGTAACAGTGCTTACATTTACCTCTAAAGGGACACTATTCAGAGATGTCACAGCATGCAAAGTGCAGGTGAAGCTGATAAAATGAAAGCGTGAGTCTGATCATGGAAAGCAACAGTAGCAGCAAGCTCTGACAATTAGAGCCTGTTTAGACCTGGCATTAACATGCGTTTTGGTGATTTAAACACAAGTGGACAGCCAAGACACATTGCTGTTCATTCCTGTGCCTGTCATGTGTCTTCAGCTGACCACTTGTGTTCAGATTTTGTTACTGGCACACGCACAGTTATTATGTCCACAAGTTTGCCAGCTGCTGTGTAGTGTGCTTGCTAGTGATGTTAGTGGTTGTGTCAGTACAGCGAGAGATATCGCTGTCAGCAGAATTCCATAGGGCAAAATGATGGATGTGCACGCAACGCTTTGTCCAACTTGACATAAAATGAGTAAGTTATAGAGTGTTAGTGCGCTGTCACCAACCACCAAGTCCTGCACTGGTGACACAGTCCTTATTGGGGACACATTAGCAGTTACGCTACACAAGAACATGTGGTCTAATTCATCCCAAAGCACCTCAGCAAGTTGTTGGAATGGTCGAATTGCAATGCTTCGAGGTGGTTCTTTACACTTCTAATTAGCACTGTCCACTTGTGATCAGATCACCCAAAAGGCATGTTGATACCAGGCGCAAATAGGGCTTCTGTATTATTGTGCCACACCAGAGTGTACTCGTTAGTAATTTTATTAGATGCAGCTGTGTTTATCCAAAGTGCACTGTGTCAATTGTGTTTTGAGTAGGGTGTAGTTAGTACATGTAAGAATTAGTGGTGAATGTACTAATTTTCATATTTATACTTCTCATATGTATACAAGCTTGAAAAAATGTCAAATTTGGGCATTGAACAAGAAAAGGCAAGCAAAATATTCTCGTAAGATCAGTTTGAACACACAGTGTTCTTAAAACTGGAGCAAAATGAGACTTTTGCAAATGTATACTCACTGTTTGTGCACCTACAAGATTTTGGCACTGGTACACACATGAGAAAATGCTGACACCCAACTTAGTGCTGAGTTGGGACCAATTTGAGACACATCATGAGGTTCACAGGGCAGGGGTCAAAGTTCAGATGTACATAGGGTCACAGTTATTCTGAGTGTCCCTGATAGAGTTAGTTCAGATTCACTAACATGTGACGCAGTTTTTCAACATGCAATGACTCGAAAGTGAATCATTTCTATCCAGTTGCAGTATTATACAATGTGGTAAATTTCCAAATCTAAAGTTTATGGGCATTAGATTTAAAAGTTTCCCACAAATCAGCTTATCTGAAATTATGACCACAATGTTGCACAAAGTTATTAAACACCTGCTTTGCAGTGTGCAAAGTTATTGGCATCCATGTCTTATTAGTAGGCATTTTGATATCTATCATGAACACTTGAATACATGGGCTTGACTGTAATTGACATGTAGATCACGCTAGGAGTTTGGTTGTTCATGGAATTAAATAAAGGAGGTTATGTTGTGCATTACAACATTTCTGCAGATACTCCTTTGGAGGGGAAATCTGTGCTGCTGGTCGGAGGAGAAGAACCTCTTGTGGTGTCCCTGCAGTGCCTGATTGAAAGGAATGGAATGGTAGCTCTCAAGAGTCATTGGAGCTCTAAGAGCCTACAGAGACAGGTGTGTTTGTATGTGTGTGATTATTTTCTCCCTTTTCTTTCTCAACACTTTTTACCCAAGTTTACTTTAGACTTGAAAGGTGACCTGTAAAAAGTTTGTAGTTTGGTCCATGTTTCTGTTTTTGCTCATCTTGGCATTCTTTTTCTGAGTCTACTTTTATTACAATCATTTGTTTGGAAAGACACTGCTAAAGCCTTAATGCTGTTTTTCACATTATCCTCTTCTTATGCTCTGTATCCTTAAACAGCTGTTGTTGTTGTTATTTGTTGCACCAGCACCCAAGATATGTAGTTTTAGTGGCTGACCACATGGAGTCAGTCTCTGCTTCTTCAAATGCAAGTCATAAAATATCACGATCAGATGAACAGAGCCTGTTTGAACAGTTGTGCTGCACATATTTCCACTGGCCAGTCACATTTCCCAGAAGGAACATTAATGTTGTTTATACCTGTCACACACTCTTTTTTTCTTCCTCTTCTTCTTAACTTCCCTCTCTCTTAAATTCTTCATATCTAATTTCTTCTCCTTTCCTTATTTCCTAGATGATGCAAGCTGATGCTGTGGTCCTGTTAGGAGAAGGGAATATAGATGTCCCGCTCACCTGGGTTAGACCAGGGGCTGCTGTCATCTGCTGTGAGCCCACCCTGGAGACAGGTATTGTTGAGAATGTTGTCTTAGTCAGCACAATCACCCTGCATGGGTTTGATCTATAGTGGAAAATAAATTTCACTTAGCCTCTTGGCATCACACCCCTGGGTGTTGCATGCTGCTTGGATTATAAACCTAATCACTGCACATAAATCCTGTTTGCTGTTGACCTTTCAGAACACATTCAAAAGGATTATAGCTGACTAAAGCACTTGAGAATGCATCTGAGCTTCCATAGACATACTAGTGTAGTCTATATTCTGGAAGCTTAAGAGATATGATGTATAACAGAACAGCGTTGGTGTCTACTGTAGCACATAATATACACATTGGGCAGCATTTTCCAAAAGATAACAATGCCAAAACATGGCAATAACGATCATTTACTGTCCCTGTTATGTGGCGGTTGATCTCTTTCTCTGCTCAAAGGGTAAGGAGCTCCCTCACCTCATTGTGTCATCAATTTGCAAATATTTTCGGTTGCTGTTCCTCTCTGAGTTAGCTGCTAACTGCATCTAGTTACTTTAAAAATCTCTGATGGCGGGCTGCAGACATAACACATTGTCAAAATATCACACTCATCCTGCCCTGCCAGTCGTCTCTTTTACACGGACAACAATTTTGCACTGTTACTACCTCCGTAGCTGGCTTTAAGGCAACACAAGTCTGTCCCCCATTCCACGATTGTACCTTTTATACAAGAAAACAAGGCAGGATAATGGCGCAATATTCCAGCCTTGAAAAGGAAGTTTAAAAGGGGCTACAGATGAACAAAACTTTTCCTATTTTTGTACAAAGTGTTTTAATCTTCAGATTCAGAATGCAGACAAAATAACACTTCCTCCAACATCAGTTTGAACCTTTCACGCTACACTCCTCCTAATGTACTTGAGTGGTCATTAATCAAAGCACAGAAGTCATTGAGGGTTTCTGATTGGCTATGAATTGAAATACAAGATTGTGTGCCATTACACTTTCACTCACATGTAGGTGCTATCACAAAGAAACTTAAAAACACGACACACAATCTGAAGCCAACCACAGGTTTGTCATAGTTTTACCCAAGATCATTTTCTAATCTTCATTTCTGGTCTTCCTCTTTATGCTTTCCCACCAGCTCTACCTTATAAATTAGATTTCTCACACATCCATTTTGTCCTTATCGAGGATTCATCATTATCACCCAGGAACAAGGATGTCTTCCTCTCAGGCTTAGTGTCTTTCACAATGAGCTTTCTTGTATTTCAGTTTCAAAACAACCCAGACTTTGTTCTTAATCCCTTGGTGGATATGAGACACATCTATTCATGCTAGCGGAGAGGATGATAACAGAAATTCCCCTCAAACACCTTATTGTGCAAAAACTCTCTGAAGTTCCTTCAGGATGATCTGTCTTCCTTTCTGTTAATATTTTCTGTCTGATCATCTCTGACTCATAGTCATTCATGATTAAAATGAACACACATAGGTTATTCAAATAAGATATGTACTGGGAATGAAAATAAACCAATTTTAGTTATGCATTTTAAATAAACATTTGGCAATGAAAGTTTTTGCTCAACAAATGCATTTATGATACTGTTTTTTGTTTTAGATGAAGATGCTACTGAGATGTCCTCAAAGTCTGGGTTAGGATACCTCACAGCAGCTTACAGAACACAGGTGCGCCTCTTTGTTTCTGTCTCCATTCTCGCCCCGTTCGCTTACTATATTCTGTCTTTTCTTGTTCTTAAGCTTTCTACCTTCCTACCTCCCTCTCTTTGTCTACTAGAATGTGGTGCGCAGTTGCAGTCGGTGGCTCAAGGAGCAGCAGTACCGCCCATGGCATCTGCGCAGCCTCAAACTGCAGCCCTTGACCCCTGTACCAAGGTATACACGACTATCTGCAAGGGGCTTAAAGAAATTCATCCACATCCACGTGGTCTTACAATCCTTTTCATACATCATACTGTTCTCTAACTTGTACCTTAGAGACATTGTCCATGTATTTGACGCTTTAAAATTAAATCGACCTGAATGATTTATCATGCTTTCTGTGGTTGTCAGTGACATAGAGATCTCCAGAGCTCAGACTCCAAAGCCAGTGGACCAGCTGGCTGAGGAGATTGGTTTGCTGCCAGAGGAGCTTGAAGCCTACGGCAGGAGCAAAGCTAAGGTCCGGCTCTCCTTATTGGACCGCCTCCACAAACAGCCTGATGGGAAATATGTACTGGTTGCTGGGTGTGTGTGACCTACTCATCAACTGAATTCTTTTTCTTAATTATCATGTTCCTTCAGTGCCACCTAGTGTTTGATTTTGTGATGTAAAAACGAAGTAAGTTCTATTTGTGCTCAGCAAGAGATCACTCTCTCTCTCCTTTGTTTATGGTATTATCTTAAGGGGATACTTCACCCTCCAAATGACCATTTGTATATCACTTACTCACCTCGTGTTACATTGAATTTGTAAAGGAAATTTGATTTACTTCATGTCTCCACAGTAAACAATAAGTAAGAATAATTCATATACAGATGGTCATTTGGGGATGAAGTATTCCTTTAAAGGAACGTATTAATTATTTGACAGCCGACAAAATTTGATTGTGACATTAATGCACAGAGATTCAGTCACATCATGCACACCAAAAAACAAAAAGGAAATTTAAAAAAAGAATTCTGTGTTTTCTCTATGTCTAGTATAACTCCCACCCCACTGGGTGAAGGTAAAAGCACGGTCACCATCGGCCTTGTCCAGGCCCTGTCTGCCCACCTGAAGCTCAACTCCTTCGCCTGTCTGCGACAACCTTCTCAGGGACCCACCTTTGGGGTTAAAGGTCAGCAATGAATACTTACATCCTTGTGCTAAATGTATATGGCATTTCTGTCTGATAAGTATGCTTTCACCTGTGTGTGCTCTTTAGCTTTCTCTTGACCACATGTTAATATGATACAGTAGTGTTTGATTTTGTGGACTGCCATTCTAAAATAATAAGTTGTATATATTTTTTTTAAGAATGTTATCACATTTAATAACAACTTCAGTCACATTTTCATGTTGCAGGAGATGTCCAACTGTTTGAAATGGTGGATGTTATTTTGTAATGAAACTCCTCATTTTGTTTTTCTTCCGATTGAAAACATTGATTGGGGTTTGGACAAGGCCACAGACAGGCGTCCAAACCAGCAGTTAGGAATGTCTCAAGTAACTGTTTGATAAGCTGTCTTTGTCAGCGTGTGGCTAGCGTTTCATACCCTGCTACATTTCGTGCAGGGGTGGAGTAGTTCACTCAGAGTCCACCACTCAGCATTCCTCCTTTGTGTGTCCCTGTCCTGTTTGTCTGCCTCTTACTGTGCTGCCTCTTCTCTGTGCCTAGGGGGAGCTGCAGGAGGGGGATATGCTCAGGTCATCCCAATGGAGGAGGTAAGACACACTGACACTCTCAGTGCTCCCTAGCAGGACTAACGCAGGCTTCAAAGACCTAAGACACACAAAGACTCACAGTAGTTAAGAAACACACACACAACCCCTGGAGCTGTGGCATAATATTGTCTGTGACTAAATCACTGTCCGTAAAGGCAGGGAGGGATCTGTGAGAGTGAGAGGGATCTGCAGACACAGAGCTTTCAACAAGGCAGCCTCCTTCTCTCAAACCAAAACACCAGATTTATTCAGCTTTTTTACCACTCCCTCCTCTCACTTCCTCACCATGTTTTTGTTTCCTTTTAAATCGAAGGGCTCATGCCAAACAGAGAGAATATTAGACATAATATTTTTAAAGACCTAGGGCAGTGATACTCAACTCACGGGCCACAGACCAAATCTAGCCCGTGATAGGGTGCCAGGAGGCCCACTGACCATTTTGTAATTCAAAATGAAAATAAACTGATTCACGCTGGGATTTATTTTGTACTTTGAATTTAAATGCGCTGGAGTGTACAAAAATTATCACAATCAAGGGTATTACTTCTTTAATAAGAATGCAGCAGGGCACGTTCTTGAATACACTGGAAAGTAGGATTTTTTTAATGGTTTTCTTATCCTTTTCTGTAAAATGATTAGGGTATTATGGAGACACAACTCAACATTCTGGCTCTATTTATGAAGTTTATTTTTCTTTGTTGTATTTGTTTTTATATGTTCATACTATTCTTTATGTTTACCTTACCTGTTATTTTTATTTTCTGTACTATCTACTTTAATTAACTTTTATGCTACTTTGTGCTACAACTGATTTATAGAAGGCTCAGAAAGATAATGCTATTTAGCCCTATGAGAATGGTTGAAGTTGTCTGTTTGGATCTTGTCATAATTCACTACAAAGGGAACTTAAAAAAAAGTCTGTGTAATAAAAGCAGTGCTAGAGGAGGATCAAAGCCCTGAATTTTGTCAAATCCTAGAAATGCCACTACCTGACTCGTGGGTCTGCTGCAACTGGCTATGTGCTGCTGTTTGACTGTATTTGCCTAATTTATTCATTTTATCTGATATATATAATTAATGTTTGTTTATTAAGCCCCTGGCAAAATCATGAGATTACTTAATTTGAAGCCACATTTATCATGGGAAAACAATATTTTATTGTTAAAGGTTTTATTTCCACTGGTGCCATACAGGCTACCACAATATGTACCACTATGTTACAAGATTAATACTTTGATTTCTTGATTTCACCTTTCTTTCACAGTTTTTTCCTTCTCTGTTTTGTCTGTCTTGTCCTTCAGTTCAACCTCCATCTGACTGGTGACATTCACGCCATCACAGCAGCCAACAACCTGTTGGCAGCAGCCATCGATGCCAGGATGCTCCACGAGGCGACGCAATCAGACAAGGTGACTTTGAGACGATGTCACTTAGTAATAATAATAATAGTAGTAATAGTAATACACCTCCAGAAATGTGAACCTGTTGTTTTGTTTTGACCTGGACGCTTTCATAATGACAATCTTGATTTTCCTGTTTTTGTAGAAAATTCCAAACGCTAGAGATTTACTATTAAGATGTTTTTCTCTGTGATTTAAGGAAGGATATTATGCATTATGTTTATTATTCAATTGTAGCTTTCTAAATTAAGTATTTCAGTCATGCATACATGTGAATGTTCTGGGTATTAATTGAAAAAAATGGGGGGAAAAATGCAGTGAACAAATGTATATGATTAGTTTAATAGCTCTGTTTTTGGTTCGACCTCACTATGTGTACAATCTTATCTTGTGATATGAGTAAATCAACCAAGTGTCACAGAGACAATTAACTAATCTATGTAAGAGCATGCTTTTTACAGTCTAATTATATTTATTAGTCACATCCATTATGTGATTGTGTATTTGGTGTGGTGCATTCTATTCAAGAAAACATTATTATCTTCCAAAATGCAATTAAATGTACTTTATATGCATATGCTGTACACACTCAGACTTAATGTAATTGTTTCCTTCTGCCTCCAAGGCCCTGTTTAATAGACTGGTCCCTTCAGTGAATGGAGTCAGAAGATTTTCACCCATCCAAATCTCCAGGCTACGTGTAAGTCCAAACACTCCAGTGCCAGAATCTCTTTTGTCATCAGTCATAAATAGCCAGATCATGCTGTGTTGAGCTCTTGTTAAAAATAAAAAATATGCTTTTGTCCACCAGGGGACCTCAGTGAGCCTATCTTAAAATATCCCCTCTTTCCCTCCACCATGTCCTCATCTGCAAATATTTGTTTATGTCTCATGAAGCTTCTAGGAAGGAGGTTTGAACATGTGTGTGTGTGTGATGTCTCCATGATGAGATGTTGAAAGGACTATTAAATATACATTGGTTTTAATGGACAGAGTGAGAGATAAAGAGTCATATGTGTTTTTAAATGGAGCACTACCAGTGAACCTTTTGAACCTGACAGTGGATCATCAGAATACTTTTGGATTACTTAAAACTCAAACACTGAAAATCTTGCGTCTTATGCTAGAGAAATGGACGTAACCACAAAAATCTGAATCCCACAATTTTTTTTCCCTTTTAACATGTCAAATCATTTTCAATGAAAATAAAATGCATTTGTCATATTCAGCATTTCCTGTTGGTCAAATCAAAATTACCCATCAGTTACTGCTATGAAGTGAAGCACTTATCTAAAAAACCCTGTATGTCAAACTTGCTTTGCTGTATTTGTGAAGGCTTAATTGAAATGACAATTTGAAAATCCAATTGCAAATGATTATAATCGCTTATTTTTTGCAATCTGATTATGTCATCTCAATTACACGTAGTCCGTTACTACCCAACCATGACTGGAGAGCACAGAATGTTAACACCCAGGTACGCAACGTCAAATGTAATCACCTGATGCTGGCAGCTTCGTCTTTATTGAGGGAGAATTAGGAATTAAAAAATTGCCAGTCCCGTTAGAATGACTTAACGTTATATGAATACCAATAGCAGCATCATCTGTCCAGAAATGTATTGATATTTAGGTACTGGCCAGTCAGAAAGCCGTTTCAATTTTGTACCGGTTCTTGATACGCATCCTTACTTTCAGATGATCCTCTGATCTTTTTTCTCTCTTCTATTCCAGCGTCTTGGGATCAATAAAGCAGATCCTGCATCTCTCACACCCCAGGAAGTTAGCACCTTTGTTCGTCTTGACCTCGACCCCTCCAAGATCACCTGGCAGAGAGGTATGTACAGAAGTGTAGGAATTCACTCTGAACATTATATCTGGTCTCAACCTTCTAATACTGAAGCTTTAACTGCATGTACAGCAAAAAGTTTCTCCCTAGATGTTTCTACCAAGCAACATGTGATGTGTTATTTATTCAAATGGTGACATTATGGTGTCAGAGTCCTGCCAAGGTCTGATTTTCAAAACCTGCTCCGAACTGGCAGTGGCATGCAATACTGCACCCGCTCTGCCACCCGCACATATGACAAGTTAGTTTCAACCATCCATCACAAGATCTGCAGCCCAGCCCAAAACCACACATGCTTTTATAACCATGCAGCGTTCAAAACAATTGTTGAGGGCATTTCCTTTGTGATAAATAAAGTTCTATCTTATCTTATTTCATGCATGTGAAACTTTAGACAATGTATCTTAAAACAAAGGTAATTTTAGGTTTAAAAAAAAAAAAAAAAGCTTAAGTATTTTTTGCTTGTTCTCAAAATAAATAGCAGCACATCTCCACAGTTAACATGCCCACCAGTAACTTTCCTGATTAAAGCGGCTGTCATATTCCAGCTGGCACAGATGATAGAGCTGATACACAAAGCCAGCAGTCACAGGATTAAAACCATAAAACATCATTCTTCTTCTCAGTTTTATTTTTGACATTTGTCATCCACCAGCCACGATCCAACCCACATGTTCTTAGTTTAACTCAGAACTGAACCTGGAAAGAAAATTAAGACAAAACAGGTCACCTCCTGGTACCTGACCCGATGCAGGACTCTGTATGGTGTGTGCTGTGCCCACCACACAGGCACAAACATTTCTCATAATTGGGACAATGATATGAAGGATATTTTGTTGATGTCATAATTAATACTGATGCATTTCTCTGGAGCATTAAATGCTAATGCTTGCTACACAACACAAAGTATGACTATCACACAAATCTAATTTTCATGTTTTGTCGAACATCCCATGTTTCATAAACTTTACAGAGTCACATGCAGTCTCAAATTAGAAGAGATTATTTTTTCATTTTTGAAAATATGTTGGTGTTCTCGTCAATGAAAATCGCCTGTGACAACTCTTTATGGCTTGTGTTCATATAGATTTAACGCATCTAATGTAAAAGTGCCGCAGTCATCAGTCACAAAGTAATAAATGTGGGTGTAGCAGGAGAGGGAATAGCTGCCTCAGTGGTAGCTGTGTTTGGTTTTAAGCTGTCAGTGAGAACAACCAGCCGGGTGCTGCCATGACTGATGTGGTATTTACTCTGGTGGCTCCAGAGGGCACTCTTAAAAGATGAACCCTGGAGATTAAAAACAGATTTACAGCCTAATGTTACGTGGGTGTAACCATGTGTCATGTGTTCATGAAACAAAGCATGTTTTTTTTCCTTTCCCCTTCACTTTTTATCAAACCAACATGAGGAGAATGTTAGACTAATGTGGTTTCCGGGCTCATTGTAACAACAGTTACAGCCACAGATTTCTAGCCACATTATCAGAGAATAGGCCAAGGGCTGAGTAAAGAAACTTTAAGTAGCAAATCTGTCATTGCATAAGCGCTTTGAGTGTGTCATCACCTACTCACGATAACAGATAAGAATCTCTCTTCTTGTCGGTTATTGGGTTTAGGTGTGTGTCTGTGTGTGCTGGCCTGTGGATGTTCATTTGTGTCTATTTACTAATGTGTGAAAATGGATTTTCACAGAGGTTCAGGCAGTAAAACGTAAATCTTTGTGTGTGTCTGAGGTATCAGATCAAGTTATATTTACTCATCTAAATAAGTTTAGATGTCATATCTCTCACTGATGTTGTGTCAGTTATCTTGCTTTATGAAATGTTGCAGGAAATTAAACTTTTCTCTTTGTCTTTGTTTCCAGTTGTTGATACAAATGACCGTTTCTTGAGGAAGATCACAGTAGGACAAGCGAGTACTGAGAAAGGACAGATCAGAGAGGTATGCAACATTCATGCCTTCACAATCTCGATCCCTCTGAATGTATGATGTTCTTTTGAAATATTTTTCACCCACCTGCTTTGTTTTGTGTATTTCTGCGATAACCTGAATAAGAATGTTTCTGCAGTATCGGTTTTGGGCTCAGTTATCCACTGATCCTAACATGTTACATTCCTGCTCATTGCAAATATTTTTTCAGTCACTCACACAGTGTGACAAACAGTGATATCACTGCAGTGTTTTCACTGCAGAGGCTTTGAGGGTGGGTTTCATTAACAAGCGCTTCCAGGATGTTGCAATGTCCCAAATGCAACAATTAAAGGGGAATGCCACCTAAATTTAGAGTTCCATTGTATTATTTCCACGGCCCTGCAAAGTTCCATCAATATTTGTCAACGTGAGCGACTCTCTCTCAAAGCCAGGAACCAGAGAAGTCTCAAAATTGTGATGTCATAGGGTTTAAAGTCTGGTGCTGCTCCATAGACAATGAATAGGAGACTGATTTTGTGGACCCAGAGAATGTTTTTCCTTTTTAGACTCAAATGGGCTTTATTCTACTGTAGTGTTCTCAGCTCTGAAACAGAAAATGGTCTTCAACCAATCCCCATGAATTCTGCATGACCTTGCAATTTTGTCCAATCATAGCATCTTTTCCACAAATTTGACCAATAAGTGTAGTTTGCCCCGAGTTTCACCAATCATAGCAGTTCCCCACGCAGCATCACCACTGCGTGGTCACTTTGTTGTTTCTGGTTGTAAAGATGCAGACAAGTGACACAAAATTCTCACATTTACTAACACAAATTACTGCTGAAGCCATGCAAGGCAGTTTCCTGGTGTTCTTCATGAAAGCGTAGGTAAACCATTTGGTGGTGGAACACAAACAACATCAATTGACAAACACTTTTCTACGGCAAAACACACCCAGAGAGTGGCTGAAGTGCGTGGACAATAGACGAGACATATCGCCATGACAGAGGCTGTTGCATCCAGATCTGTTGCACAAGCTGAGTTAGAGTAGACATGAATGGTTAAAGGTAACATTCTCTTAGTTTAAATACCAAACTCAGAACAGAACAGTGAGGTTTTGATTATTAATATATTTTACAAGAAAAAATCCCCCTATAAAGCTCACAAAATCCTGGAGGGATTAACATGGGTGTGATTATGGATAGTAAGGTGGCATGAGATGCTTGTGTTTTTAGGTAATTGTACAGTAAAACTATGAGTGAATAAAAAATGTTCCCATGCGCACACACACAGACACATCGCCCCTCCATTTCCCTCTCTTCTGTCCATGATAAAGCCCAGATGTATTTCACCCATATGTCTGTAGTAATGACAGCTAAATGAAATCCTGTAAATAAACACTTCACCTCAATGGTAAGCAAGCAGGCTTAAGTGAAAGCAAATGTTTAAAGAAGGAGAAAAGTGACCCACCCATCCACACACACACACACACACACACACACACACACCTGGAACAACCTCTGAGCTAGTTCAGCATATGTTTACATTTACCGCCATCAGTTCATCCATTCTGTTTCCCTTTTCATTCCTCTGTCCTCCACCTTCCTCCAGCACTGGACACACTATAGCCCCTCAGGGTATTATTACTGGGAGTGGGAGTAGAAATGTTGTGTTCCTTGGTGGACTGATGTGGTTTAAGTTATGTTTCTTTTTTCTTGTGACGTGGTATGGAGACTGCTTTGGTTTTCATACTCTCCCCTTTGGGAATTCCTCACTCACTCACTTTCTCTCACTATTCTCGGTCTCTTTCTGTTTCTGACAGTTTGAAATAAATGGATACAGAAAGTCACATCACAAAGCTAGTTAAACATTTTAAAATTAATGTATTTTCATAAAGTTATCATGCTAATTGTTGGCCATGCTCATATGATTTGTATTCTCTCGCTCATGTGATAAAGCTGGTGACTATGGTGTTTAGATAATCTGTTGTCTGCCAGTCACTGGAAATATGCCAGTTTACTTCCCACACTGTGATTGCTACGGCACTGTGGTCTTCAGAGTCAGTCAGGAAACAAGACATTTTATTTTCTCTCAAAACTATTATTCTTTACTAAACAGTCGCCACCTATTAAAGAAAACGTCACCCACACAATGATCATTTGTTTGTCAGTTTCTCACCCAGTGTTACATTGAATTCACAAAGAAAACTTTTTCTCCACTGTAGACTGAAACTTATCTATGCTCTCTTCAAGGCCAGACTCCATTGACAAAAGCAGTAATTGAACTTTGCCGGCCACTGTAGCTGCTGTTCTGTCACTGCCTCAAGCAGTTGGTTAGTTTGTGCTATTGTGTGACTTTGGTGTTTTTAAAGGTTAGTTCTGATTCACCAAAGTCAGACAACATCACAAACAAACCAACTGATCGCAGCAGCAGTAGACTAGCAGCTCCTGTGTTCAGTGAGGTAAAATTACTGTTTTTGTCAATGGACTCTGGCTTTGAAGAGAATGGGCTGTCTGTTTCGGAAGTACTGAGCATATAACTGGATAAATGACACTTGGATTATACTGCACGAGTTGTATGAGAGATCGTAAACAGATATTTTCATTCAGTCATTTTGTGGGTGAAGTAGGCCTCTACAACGAAGTCAAATTTATTTGGGTGTTCGAGTGTAAACAGTCTGCTTAGCATTGTAGCTGCAAACCTTCACGTGATTTTACACAGTAACAACCATGAAACTAAAGAATTTCTGTTTGTTAATTTCATGGTGGGTAAGTGTATCTGAATTGTCCGCAGGCCACGTAACAAATACTTCAATTTGTTGCCCTTGTGGTTTACACCGTATGATTTTCTTTTTTCTCACACTCCAGACTGGGTTCGACATAGCAGTGGCCAGCGAGATCATGGCCATCCTGGCTCTGGCAGACAGCCTGGAGGACATGAAAAACAGACTGGCACGCATGGTGGTGGGGACCAGCCGCTCAGGAGAGCCAGTCACCGCAGAGGACCTGGTGAGTGTTACTGTGTGGTCTTTTTACTCAGGGAGTGTGGGGATTTTAAACCCCACACTCCCCTAGACAGTCGCACAGTTGGTCTTTCATTGCTACATCTTCGAATTTCTCGAGTCAGCTGTAGTTCCTTCCTTAGAGAAAGTCTCCTCATTTATCTGAACTGTCATTACCATGCAGAAAGAAATGTGAAGGTTAGGTGTGTCCCACATTTTTTGGTAGGGAAACCTGTGGTGTTGGGCTCTTGTTAATCTCCATAAACAGATATCTGCGTGTTTATGCAGAATCTGAAGGCAACAGGACATGATTTTGGTATTGGAAGCATTCTGGTTTCTGTTTGCAGTCCAGGCAGTATTGACCAAACACATTTCAGTGAGCTTTAGTTGCTTGCAGACATACGCAGAGTGCTTTGGCCGAAATGCAATCTTGAAACCTATCAGCTGTGGTCTGACAATGATTTAGCTTTATTAGCTTAGATTTATTTGTATAGAGAGTAGCAGAAATGATGAATGCTGAAATGATGAATGATAATTGGACATCAAAGAGGAAGTCTTTGCCCTGATATCCTCTGGCTCCACCGGAACACCCAAAATATTGGCCATCGCCCCCGCAGGCTCATCTTCCTCAGACCGTCAGCCGATGGGTTCTGAGTTTAGGCCCTTTGGTTGTTTTGGAGACACGTGTACAAAACATTTGAAACATAATTCCACATCACCACAATTTTCTGTCAGACTTGCAGCTTACAAATTTCTGAATTCCCACTTGTCCCAGACACACTAATGCACCACTTCCCCTCTCAAAACAACATGTCTGCTCTACAGTAGGTGTAACCTGCGATTAAGATGTTAAGCAGAGTTTTCACACCTCTCACCGGATCCATCTGTGGGGTCAGCTGGTTCTGGTTTCCCACGTAAGACTGTGGCCTGTGTTGTTTCAAAGCCGTAGAGGAGGAGCCCCTCTAAAGTTACATTAGTCTCTCTGATTAGGATGGATGCAAAAACATGACCACACCTCAGAGCCAGTCGCAGAGGGAATATGGTATATGCCTGTGTGTATACTAAATGTGTGGTTAGATTGCTGACAAGGCATATTATGGGAGAGACCTACAAATAGACTATAGTACCATTTATTATCTGGACAACCATTTACCCTTTCTTTACATAAATATTAGTTGTTTGTGAGGTTAAATTTTTGTCTGAGTGCTAATAACTTGTTCTTGTTTTCAACCCCCACCCTCATATTTCTTTCTTCCTTCCTGTTAGGGTGTGAGCGGAGCTCTGGCAGTGTTAATGAAAGATGCCATCAAACCCACGTTGATGCAGACCCTTGAGGTGAGACTTGCACATAACCCCACTTAAATAGTCATTATCCTGCTCAACTGAGTGTCTCCTGGTGAATATCTTGTAGAATAAATACGTTGGCAGTTCACAGGGACAATGGGAGTGTGCACTAGGCCTACCACTGCTGTCAGAGAAAAGGAAGACAGAGAAAGAGTGCTCCGTGGAGAGCTTTTTAAGAAAGGATGATAGATTGACCTTTCCCTCCCATGGCTCTTAATCTTAACAGCAGTTAAGCATTGTGCACAGAGGACAGGTGGAGCTCTCAGGGGCAACCCCTTCCAGATTCATACTGTCCTGAGGAAACAGTTCAATTTGTTGACTATAACTCTGTCTCTCAAAACATCTGGCTTTCATTTAGCTTTTGAGACATTTCTGAAAGATGACTGGACATGTGAGCACACAGGCTAATAAACAATTCTTGCATGTGCACTAACACATATATATTCTTATATTTATACATATACTGTCAGTGACCTCACGCTGTCACTGTGCCTGTGGAAAATGCCCAGCCCTTGGGGTGAGAGATGGAGAAATGGAGAGGAGTGTAGTGTGGAGGTTTAAAGGATAACAAACCAGACATCTAGTATTGATCCTCTCTGCTACAGCAAAAAACCCCTTGAAAAAAGTACCAAGTCCATAAAAGACCATAGGTCCAGTGCAGAGGATTTAAGGGCATCTATTGGCAGGAATGGTATAAAATATTCTTAACTGTATTTTTTATTAGTTTATAATCACCTGAAAATAAGAATCATTGTTACCTTAGAAAGAGCCATTCACATTAGGAGATGGTCATCTTCCAGGGGACTGCCATGTTATTTCTACAGTAGCCAAGAACAGACAAACCAAACACTGGCTCTAGATAGGGCCACTCGTGTTCTCAACCAACATAGTTCTCCTACACACTTGGGACACAGGAGAAGTTTCAGTTCTGTAGCCTCTCTGTTAGATGCTAATAAATCCTACACATTAGACCTTTAACCAACTAACCCCTCCACTAAAACAGAGATCTTCAATGCTTTTAGGCCCCCTTTCAGCCAAGGACCCTTTAGCTGAAAGAGAGAACAGGGACCCCCTACTCCCTAAATTATATAAAACAGAGTTGCATATTAAATTGGCTGTATGGAGATTGTCAGGCAGAGGGCAATATCAGCCTCAGGCCACAGTCCTGACCTGTATTTGCTTCTGAGGTAGGTAAGGGAGGTAAAATTATCGTGGATTCATGTAAATGTTCTTTCAGACCATTTTTAATTTTTGAAAACAAACAAAATATAGTTTTTTAAAAATGATCAAACAGTAATTTGGTGATCCCCTGCAGTAACTCTGAGGACCCCACAGGGTTTGCGGACCCATGTTGAAGACCCGGCACGAATGGATGAGAATGTTAACTTTAAAATCATCACTTTATCCTGAAGCTGGTATCACTCCCTTCTTGCACTCATTGTGTCAGTGGGCATTAAAAAACCATGGCTGGAGGCTTTATGTTTTCGGGTTGTCCATCCGTCCATCTGTCCCAGTCTTGTGAACGCGACATCTGAGGAATGCCTTAAGGGAATTTCTTCAAAGTTGGCTTGGACTCACAGATGAACTGACCAAAGTTTGGTGGTCAAAGGTCACTGTGACCTCACAAAACACATTTTTGGCCATACCTCAATAATTCATACACTAATTATGACAACAACTCTCACAAATGACTAATAGGATACAATTATGAAGCAATGACATTTTATATCCAAAAGGTCAAAGGTCAGCTTCACAGTGACACCATAATTTAATACTCAACGTCATAACTCAGGAAGAGACGGGATGGCATTTGGTCAGATATTGAATTGGTGACTCTAGTCTTGGGTGTCCACTTTGAAACTGTGCTGATGTGTGGGACCATCCCTGTTGTAGAATTTGTAGCTTCTTTGCAGCATCATATTTGAAGCATCTACTAACTACATATAGGTCTGGACAGACATGGTTGTAAACTATAACTTCACCAGTTAGTGGAGGCATACAAGTGCGAAGTGGTAATTCTAATAATCTTTGAAATGACACTTTTCTCCTTTTCTCGCAAGGCTGCATTTCTTATCTGGTCATTCTGGTGTCTGGGCAGCATGTTGGAGTCTGTACATCCAGGCCAAGGCGTCTGGTTTATCTTTGATGTTGATGCTCTCCATGCTTTTCCAACTTAGAGTCTGAGACACTGGGCTGTGGGTCAATGGTTTTCTGCAAAGGCTAAATGTATTTTTTCTGTTGGATTGATTCAAGTCTATAAAATTAACAATGAGTCAGTGTTAGCAATCATGCTTTGGCTAAAAGCTCTGTGTTTTTGTTGTAGAGCTATTTTTCGTTTGTTAGCTCTTTGTTGGTTTTGAACAGAAAGCTTGGTTACATGGCTCTTGGGTGGGGAAAATAAACACAGTATGGGTGCTTTCAAGGGTGTAGAGGGGGTGGAGTGTTGCACACAGCAGAGATTTGGTTACTCTGTTTTTTTGTAGGAAGCATTGCGGTTCTGTTGTGTGAAACCGTTTCCTGTGTGGGTTTCCTGTGATTCTGGTCAGGGAACTGGTATCGTGACCGACGGGGCTGAAGAGCTCCATGAGAAATTTCCATCCAGCTTGACAGTCCGTGCCCTTTCATGCCCTCTTCGCTTGGGATTGTTTGTATTGAATACAGACACACACATGAGAATAGAGTTGGCATATGGAAGCTGGGGTGTTTGTGTGTGTTACAGCATACGTTTCTGTGTTGTTTCAGATGGGGTTTGGAGGAGACATAGCACATGAGGAAAAGGGATAGTTTTTTAACCCACTCCCTGTGTACATGTCTATTAAGCAGACCTCAGTCAGTCTCCACATTTTTTCAAACATCCTGTCTACGTGGCGTTTCACTGAACAGGCCGCATGCATCTTTCCTGGGGAGAGGCTTTACACTACATCATATACAATCAGACCTGTGACTCCATCCTCTCAAGGTTGAGTTCTTGTGCTGGCCGAAAATCTAGGCTGGGAAGATTTTAATAGTGTAGCGCTGGTCTGCAGCTGGTGTAGTGGACAGTGCAAGAGATGCGCAAGAGGAGGAAACAGTGACATGATCTCCACCTTCCTGTTTTTCCCTAGTCTCCATAATCCTCTTGTTCACCAGTTTAAGAGGTGACACACTTGGCTTTTCATTGATTTCCACTGTCATCACCCTGTTGTGGCTTATTTATTGCCTGATTGAGCCCTGTCCCTCATGTACAGATGTGGAAAATATAAAGTGGGTCAAGTTAAAGTTCAGGAGTTGCTAACACACACATGGAAATCCACGTAATATATGACGTTTGTTGACTTTCCATTAGAATAAAGAAAGGAACATGTTACAGAATGGATAAAAATACTAAAATGAGTTTTTTGTCTTTATACTGTGTCCCTTTTTTCGTCTTATCTGCCTCTCTTTTCCATGTATACCCTTTTTCTCTTCATGCAGCTAGATGCTGCTGTAATCTGTACTTTACATAGACAAATAGACAGTGTTTGTCAGAGCCTTGTTAAATGGCTGATTTACTCCTCCGAGGGGAGGCTGTTTATGCAGGCAGAGGGAGAGGTATGCAAACAAAAGCTTAGAAAATCATGCAAGTCCTTCCTATCCTTCCTCTTTCCTCCCTCTCAAGGAATTCACATGCAGTGTAACAATGGGTCAGTTTGCTTTTCCCAGTTTTCTTCTTGACCAGCTTTGTCAGTAATTTCCCTTTTTAAGGTCTGTCTCGAGTGCAACGGAAGGATTGTGATCTTGAGCAGTAGACCTTTTCTCAGCAGCTTTATTCTTTGATGCCCTGCTTTGTCTAAGCTGGATGCACACGGTGAAATATCTTTGAATGACAGTGCATGAGCCCACAAACGTTTCAGGACAGGTCTACAACTTGTAAGCTGACAGTAGCTGTGGGTTTTAGCTAGTAGTAGCAGAGCATCAACTCGGTTGAGAAGACAATACCATCAGGTGCAATTGTAAAAAAGTCAATGTAAGATTTATTCTCTGTCATACACATTCTTGCATAGTTTTACGTTGTTGTTTTTTTGACAGTATGTTTACTATGCTTTTTAACACTCAATAGCCACAAGAACTAAACTCTGACTTATATCCAAGGTACACTTACGTTAATGTGGTGTACATAGTATATAGCTATATTATTATAGAGCATAGGATACTTTCACCCCTTCAGACCTCTAAAAATCCTGTGAATAACATTTCGAGAGCAAAAATCACTTTTTTTACTACTCATGTGTGCTCCTCTGTAATATAAGATTAGATGTAGAAATGGCTACATTTTCAGGGTTCACAATCAAAAAAAGTTTGGTGTGTAGTAAAGATGAAATCATTTGATATTTAATTTCTCATCACCTAATGGGTAAGACGGTCACTAGACCAGTTTTAAAACTATTTTTTTTAAAGGATAATCCAGGAAATTTTGGAAATTTTGTACATGAAAATGTGTGAAACCCTGTATGAAGATCTTGGGAATTCTGCCCATGTTGTTTAATTTATTTGAAGACGTAAGTTGCTGGGGGCGCTGGAGCCCATCCCAGCTAACACTAGGCGAGAGGCAGGGTACACTCTGGACAGGTTGCTAGACTATCACAGGGCTAACACATAGAGACAGACAACTATTGACACTCACATTCACACCTACAGGCAATTTTGAGTCACCAATTAACCTGCATGTCTTTGGACTGTGAGAAGAAGCGGGAGTACATGCAGGCTTCTCACAGCAGGGCTCCGCCACCCTGGGGTTTGAAGCCCCCACCCTGGAATGATTAAGGAACCCTAACTACTGAGAAATAAACATTCAAACTATTAGATCTACAGTCAAAGCTCTACTTTAAAAAAATGAGACCTTTCACATTTATTTGATCCGTTCATACTGAGCAATCAGTGTGTTCATCACATGTGCTGCATTTTGCACTGCCTCACTGAAAGTAATTGTACTGGCCTGAGCACCTGCCAGAGGCAGTAACTTTAACTTGAAATGCTCTTTTAGTTTGTGTGTGTGCCCAGCCTTTAGGGAGTTATCCAAATCAGCAGGGGAAGGAAGCCTGGCCCACAGTCAGGCTGACATGCCAGTTGAGTACCTCTTAACTCGTGCCTACTGTTTAGACAAACATTGTGCCAGCCAAAGTTCATCCACACTTCAATATTTATTTATGTTTTTGAAAGATGTTGAATCTACTAAGAAAGAACTGCTAAGTCCTTATTTAAACGTGGTCGGGTGGGTTGCTGTGGGTTACACTGTTTTCTCAACTCCTCCTGCATGTTTGTGTGCCCCTCTAATTGTTGCAGGGTACGCCAGTGTTTGTCCATGCTGGGCCCTTTGCCAACATCGCCCATGGCAACTCCTCGGTGCTGGCAGACAAGCTGGCTTTGAAGTTGGTTGGACGGGACGGCTTTGTGGGTAAGAACCCACAGCTCACACATACAGATCACACACACTCAAGCTAAAGCAGATGCACAACCACAAAACCTTTTGGGTTGACGGACAAGATGGTAACTGTCAAGTTTAGGAGCCCCAGATGTGGAGGAATTTAGGGCCTTAGCTTCTTTAGCAGGGAAGATTAAGCTATAATTTACAATTTAGTCCAGTCATGAACTTCAGCTTGCTCCCCTGCTGCTGCAACCTTTGGCCTACATTCATCCTAGTTCTGGTTCTGGCTCTGTTCTTACCCGCTCTGGTTGACTTGTGCTGCTCTGGTGTCTTGCTGCTGCGTAACTTTCTAGGAAACCGGTGGAAAGATTGCGTAAAAAACACACACTAGAGAAAGGAAGGAAGCTGATTGATAATCTTAAGAGCCCCTGGAATGCTTTAGAGTAAACCACACTAATCCCTTCAACGTCAAAGCATACTTGAATATTTCCATTTTTATCTGTCTATCTATCCGCTGCTCGCTTTCTGTCCTCATTTACTTTGGCTGCAGAAGTATGTTTGGAATGCATGTGTGTGTGTGTGTGTGTGTGTGTGTGTGTGTGTGTGTGTGTGTGTGTGTGTGTGTGTGTGTGTGTGTGTGTGTGTGTGTGTGTGTTGCTGAGTTTGTCAGGTGAATTTGATGCACATACAAATCTTGTCAAAGCGTATATTTATGTGTGCAAGGCAAGTTTTTTTTCCGTTGAGAGCAATAACGGGTAAAAAGAGAAGGGTGACTATTTGGGCATCACAACATTTACTCAAGCTGTCATCTGTGAGCTGGGCAAATGTGTAGGCAGCGTGAGCGGAGAGTTGGGTTTCACAACACTGGAGCCGAGAAGCGGGAGGCTTGTATGCATTTTATACCTCCACCCCACTCGTTTTCCATCTGTCTGTCTCGTTCCCTCCCTTCCCCGTCTGTGTGTTTGTTACCTGACACTCAGGTATGCCAGGAACTCGACCTCCCTCCTTTTCCTCCCTCTGCAGCTGGGATGCATGTACCCCCTCTCCGCTGCTCCCTCCCTCTCAGGCCCTTTTCTCTGATGCTACAAACTTTGCTTTCTTTTAACTGGCACCACTGAAAGGAATAATAACGCAACACTAAAGTTAAGAAAATGAATATTTCAGCACATGCAGTCTGGAACAACATGTCAGCTCTTTATTAGATCTAGTATTATCTCCAAGTGACAGGATAATTGTGATTTATTACAGCTTGGGTCTAATTTTCGTAGTTTTGGTTATGAAAACAATGTACACCCAAAGTAATTGCTAAGATCTTGAAATATGATGACAACAAAGTCTGACAGGATGAATCTAGATTATCTAAGCCACTTATTTTGGAGGTTAAACGAAAACTGCACTTAGAATGTCAGTAGTAAGCCCTATAGACTGTATGAAATAATGGAAGTAGCTACCATGATGTCACCCATTGATTTGTGGACTGCTGTTTGAAGCCTAGTTTTCGGTATTTTGGCCTTAGATGTCTTGTTTTTTTGGAGCCAGAAGTGACCGTATTGGACAAGAGGGTGTAGCTGTGGAGAAGTGAGAGCTGGATCTGACTGTGGAGACCTCTCGCAGACAGGCTGTCTCTCAAGCTGCCTAACCATTAATCATACGAAACTTAAAGCCATGATAAAAAATGTATATGGGAAAGTCATATAAAAATTCACTCCCCATGTAGTTGTCATGAATGGGGATATTTTGGTTTTAGCTATAGAGGCCAAAACCAAAACCTTTTTGCACCAGGCTGCGAACATGTTTATTTCTGCTGTAAAGCATTGTAACATGGGTGTTCATGGGGATTGATTCACTTCTGGAGACAGCCTCAAGTGGCCCTTAAAGGAACTGCAGTCTTTGGCTACTCGACAGTGGCCTCATCTTCTTAGTGCCAGAGGTTGCTGCTTGGTAATCATAATTTGTCTTTAGGGCTAGGTATCATTAAAAAAAAGTTACAATACTGTTACCAGTAGAGAATGCAAAGTTGATGTTACGCCGAGTTAAATTTTTGGGACAGGGGTGCCATCTTGTGAGGTCCTCGCTCTGCTACCTGTGGCTGCTAAGATGGTTAAGCAACAGCATTTGGACAAACTAATCATGATAAACAGCATAGATCAATATGACTTGGCAGCTCAAGGCTAAGTGACAGACCCTGATGCACAACCTTACCCACAAACCAAGACTTTGTAAACTATGTCATTTTTGGACTATGTACATACACTTAATTAATAGAGGTAACCGAGCACATACTTGAGAAGATGGCGCCCTGGTCCCACGTGTCCCATCATGTGAATGGAAGCATTCCCTTGGCACACTGAACATCCGAGAAAGGGAAGTATTGGAATATTATTATAGGAAAGGACGGGAAAATTAAAAGATAATGGCTAAAAACACAAACATTGAAACCGAACTCACTGTAATAAACTGGAAATATTCTTTTAGTCTTTGACACTGATGTAGCCACACCACAGTGTCTTTAAGTAATGTACAGTTCAGTTTATTAATCTATGCAAGGTCCTTTTATGTGGAAGAGGAAATCCATGAACTCTCTGTGAACTGAGGTTTGGGGGGGGCGGTATGAACATACTCATGGCCATGCTTCATCATGCTCTGTATTACTGGAACAAAGTCACTTGGATTTAAAATGGAGAAATTCAGCTATTAGAGGGGTCTGCTGGGGGATGAGTTCCACATGCCAGATGTGAGGGATTCCTGTATCATTAACAGTCTGGAGTACTGAACGCAGATAACCCCCTGACACTGACTCACTGTAAGATTTCCCACACCGCAGACTGAGCCTCTCAAAACTAAAGCAACAAATCATCTGGGCTTTTTGAGAAGTGGCCACTGAGAAATGATGATACATTCAGCATGTGAAGTATTTCAAGCTCTACACCCTGTGTGACACGACTCTTAAAAAAACATCTCAGTTCTTTCTTTAACTTGTCTTAAACTTAAGAAGTGATTTACTCTGATTCATATGGTAATTTAAGTAATGTAGTCAAAGTGCCTCACAGTTCTTCCTAGATTCCTGTATATACTGTGCATTCATGCACTGGTTAGTTAATCAGGATCACCATTTAATGTACAAACAAGTGCATAAATGTAGATGCAAATGCATATTTTATATCACAGCCCTCATATAGTGTGATAGTATGAATTTATAATGTAGCACTAAAATGAGTAGTGGGTTTATTATTTAGCTGATTGATGATTAATAAACACCAACATCTAAGATCAGTTATTTGTTTAAGAGCAAGGCCAAGGTACACAGTACAGAAAATGGCCATTTCCAAATATAGAGACATTTCTTAGTTTTATAGCCTCAAGTCCATAAAACTTGGGATGCTGTGTAAAATGGAAATAAAAACCAAATCCTTTTTGATATATAGTGGGGGAAGAAAGTATTTAACATGTCACTATTTTTATTAAACATATTTCAAATGTAGCTGTTAGCATGGAATTTAGACCAGACATTGGTATTCACTCAATAAAACAACACAGATAAAGAAATCAGAACACACATAAAAATATGCGAAATTGAGTGGAATGACACAGAAAAAAAGTACTGAAAAGGCTAACGGAAATTTATTAAATTTTTGGAGAAGCCTTTGTTTGCAATGCCACGTTCAAGACGCTGTCTGTATAAAGAAACTAATCTCTCACAGTGTTCAGGTGGGATTTAAATCTAGCCTTTAAATTTTGAAGATTTCTTGGGACGCACTTGTAAATCTTGAAAAAGAAGTTTTACTTTCAAAACTTCAATAATTAGTGTCCTTAATTCCCAGATGCTTACTGTGTGCTGTCAAGAAAAGAAATGATGTATCACAGTGGTAAACATGCCTGGAACGTGTCGCAGAAATTTAGAAAGAGGGTAATTTACAAAAAATACTACAGTTTATCTCGTCTTTGTACTGTATTTAGTTGAATATAGTCATGCAAATCATTGCATTCTGTTTTTATTTATGTTTTACACAGTGCCCCAACTGATTTGAAACTTGGGTTGTATATCATTGTAAACTAAATATCATTGGTTTTATGAAGATTGGAAGGCAACCGAATGACTGATGAACAAAATTAAACATCAGCTGATTTATCAATTACGAAAATAATCATTAGGAGCGGCCCAATTACATACAACATGGCTCACTGGGGAAAACTCTCAACAGGAAGTAGATAGTTGTGTTGATCTAGCCCACTTCCCAGCCTTTTCTGTTCATGTTTTTATTGGTATGGGTGCTGATACCAGTGCTTTGACTTGTTGTAACACCGTCCAGCTCTCTTTTCTCTTACAACAACATCAACCTCTTCTTCCCCTCATGCTCTCTGGGCAGTTCAAGGTTGTCACACAGAACAGGAAGCTTGCAAGTGTTTCCTCATGACATCCTCTGGCGTCAATTTTGTGCCCACTGTGGTGTCATAGTGGAAGGCTTGTCGCACATGCTGTCATTACATACTCGCTGTCTTTGTCTCCATTCTTTTCCCTTCTATTATTCTTTGCCCTGCCTTGTTGTGCATGTGTGGTATGAATACTCTTACGTTCAGTTTGCGGGAAATCCCACAATTTATGGGAGCATCCACAAATCCCGAACCTAGGAATGTGATTTTCACTGGAAGGCTGGTTCAGTATTCAGAGCCAAAGCTCTAGTGTGGCGCTAACAAGAAACATGATGCTCTGTCAGCGGTCTGTGGCCAAATAAAGTTGCATTCTTGTGCTCATCCCTGAGGCTTTATTTGTTGCTCTTTACTCAGAGAGGCTTTTTAAGATGGAAATGATGCAGCCAAGGCCCCCCAAACCACAATTTCTGCTTAACGTCAACATTTGTCATTTATATTCCCAGAGACTGTGAAGGCCCAGCAATAAAATTATGCTTCTTCTTCATGTCATTGTCCCCCACAGATTTTCTCGGCTCTGTAATTTTCTTCGGCTCCTTGTCTCTTTCTGTCTTCATGCCTCTCTTCTCACTCTCCCTTCCTTGCTGTCTGTACTTTCTCTGTTGAAAAAAATTCCACTTTCTCCATAATAAATGCAGAGAACCACACAGCAGAGTGATGCATTTCTTCATGGAAACACCTCCTTTCTTACTAAAGCCTTAGGGAGATGTGCTTGATAAAGTGTCATACACAAGAATTTAAAGCTACAGTCTTTTCTTACTTAAAGCCTGATATGTATATAATGCTCCTTTATAACCAAACAATGCATGCTTTTTTCTTCTTTTCCCCCCTGACATAATATATTTGTCATCCTAAAGGAAGTGACAGCTTAACTGCACTCTGTGAAGCAGTATTTACTGTATAGATAAAATCTTTGCACGCACACAAGCACGTAAAAGACATGCACTTAATTGAATTTGTTTCCTGACATGCTCTCCTGTCACATTTCATTATTGTTCTTTTAACTGAATAAAATGTTAAGAGGGTAAGCTGATGGTCATGGTGTCCTATAGGCTGTGTTCACACGTACATTATAACTGGTTTGGACTGCGCAGGGAATTCAGGGAAGATTGAGTAAAGTTTTGGCCTGCTCCCCAGTTACAGTGAGCAACTGATGCTCTGGTGGGATATAATTTAAAAACTAATAGATCTTTATTACAGTAATAAAATAGCTATATGTGCAGTAAACCTTAGCTGTTAGCAAACCACCCTTTCACCCTTAACCCTTAAGTCTTATGTAACTGTACTCTGACTCTACCTCTCTTTCTCTCTGTAGATATCCATGTTGATTTCAATGTCATTTTATAACTTTGTTTTGTTCTAAAATGTGCCATGTTTTCTGACTGAGCATTATTTTTTAGTTTTTGCACAGATAAACCTGGACATGTTTTATTGGTCTTAAAGGGACAGTACAAAGCTCCAAAAAATACATTTGAGAAACTCAACAGCAATGTCTCTTTCCAGAAATCGTGACCCAGACATTGACGATGAACCACAGACCTTTAGTCTGCAGTTTTATTTCACTGCATCACCACGCAGAAGGAAGCATGCATCTACTGTTTTATTTCCACCGAACGACAACCACCAACCCTATCACCGCGTGGAAGGAAGCGTGCATCTACTCATAGACGAGAGGCTTGTGCTTTTGACAGCATGAGACGTTAACATTAATGACTTCCTCTTCAGCTGAGCGGTCAAGTTAACATGCTGAGTGGTGCTAGAGGAGCTAACAGTAGATGCACGCTTCCTTCTAGGCTGGGATACAGTTGACAGGGGATTGCTGGAAAGAGACATTACCTTTCAGTCTTTCAAATGTATGTTTTTAGCACTTAGAGTGCCACAAGCAGAGTGTCATCTAATGCCATTACATTTAAGAGAAGGCAGACATCTCTACAGCAGATATCTCCAACACTCAGCAACTCGCACCAGAACAATCTCGAGTGATAAATAGTACTACAGGTTAGAGGAAAATGTGTGCTTTTGATTAGAGGGTGAACTGTCCCTTTACATTATTAAACAGATTTTTTTTTTTAGGCCTTACAAGCGTTTTTGTTGGAGTACATTGAAAGCGAAGGACTAAAACTAACACTTCAGTCATGGCTCTCATTATTTAATCATCATTTAAACAGTATTGCAGGAAGAAATGTTGAAGTTCCAGGCTATTAAGTCACACATTATATGGGCAGACAGGGGATAGCTGTGGCTCAGAGGTAGAGCATGTCGTCCACCAATTGGAAGACTGGGGGGTTTGATCCCCAGCTCCTCCAGTCTGCATGTCAAAGTATCCTTGGGCAAGGTACTGAACCCCAAATTGCTACCGATGTTCGGCACTTTGTATGGTAGCCTCAGCCACCAGTGTGTAAATGTGTGTGATTGGATAAATGTGACTCAGTTGTGTAAAAAGCACTTTGAGTGGTCAGAAGACAAGAAAGGCGCTTTTGAAGTGCAGCTCATTTACCATTTACATCAATAGTCACATGGACAGACCAGTCTGAAGACATCTACAGTAGACGTCACATGGCAGTGTCATGTTGCATCTTCAGGACAAACAAACCCCACCACAGTACACATGAACTGATCTGGAGGTGTATGTGCATTTATTTTTCACAATGTCCACAGTTCAAATGACGGTTTTCCCACCAAGCTAAATAGACAAATGAACAGAAAATACACCAGAAGTCATTAAAACCAGACTAAACAAGTAAGCGTGAAATCAGCGTTAGTCTAACTCCAAAATTCTAGCTTTAGGCCCACTAGCAAGTGTTGTAGTACAATGGTGCATCAAACACATGCACGCACACACACACACACACACACACACACACACACACACACACACACACACACACACACACACACACACACACACATTCTGTAACAGGAAACCTTATCTTAGCAAGGCCGTCATTCCAGGTGGACTATTTGCTTTGTTTGGAGCCTGTTCAAGAGGCCTGTGTGTAGGGCCATCCATATCAGAGCTGCTCTGTCTCTTTGAGAGCCCTCAGTGAATCCATTACTCAATACAGTGTTGCTGTTTAGACAGAAACACGGTTAGATTCTTATTCCCATGATCCTTCAAAGATGTGTGACTGACCTCAGATGTGTATTTAAGGCTGTTTTGAGAAAAAGAGGTATTAAACATTAAACAAGGAGGTAGAGAGGATAAACGTGATGAATGTCGACAGATGACCGGCTCAAGCAGGTCAGCCTGTTTAAGCTATCACCATGAACTGCACTATCTATTTCAGTTTCTCTTTGCAGTGCTGCTGCTGAAGTTGGATGGTGATTTGGCAGTTTTTATTTCTTCTCTTAAAGAGCGCAAAGAGGATGTAAAAAAAAAAAAAAAAAAAGGGAAAAAAAGCATTGCTTGATGACCAGAATCTTAAAATGCAGTCAATAGATGATTTTTAGACATATGAATGTTTAACTTCATGTTTGTCTCCTCCTCCACAGTGACAGAAGCTGGCTTTGGGGCAGATATTGGGATGGAGAAGTTCTTCAACATCAAATGTCGGGCTTCAGGGCTGAGGCCAGATGTGGTGGTGCTGGTTGCAACTGTACGAGCGTTGAAGATGCATGGCGGTGGCCCAAATGTAAGTTGCTGCATTTCTCTCTCTCCATAATGCTGCCTTAGAATATCATAAAGTGGTCCTGCAGCCTGGCACATACCCACACATTTTTTCTGATGTAGAATCAAACAATCAATGGTATAATTATTTTCAGCAACCTAAACTGGAATGTGACACTGTCTAAATAACCCGACATAAACAAACAAACAACAGATATATATACATTGCACTCTACTAAGACACATCTCTAAGTTGCATGGAGATTTCATTGCCATTTTATGGATTAAATTTTCCTCTGTGTGGTCAAATAAATGTACCCCAAAATACATGGTGCTTGTAATTTAGTGCTGAAGTGTGTAATTATTTGTTGTTTTTCTGTATTTTCAGGTGTCGGCAGGTGCACCTCTTCCCAAAGAGTACATTGATGAGGTAAGAGTCACAAACATATGCACACAAATGTACACAAAATGGCCCCTGTGACAAAAAGACAACCTAGAGGAAGATGTTAGAAAAACAAAACAAAAAAAAAACTTCCGATCCAGTTAAAATAATTGTGTGGGCCTCTTTTATTAGATTTGGTCATAAAGGTCAGGATGTTTCCAGGAAAATCAAAGCTATTTAAACTCATTGGCCGATGCGAGGCTCCAATTATAGGACAATCATGTGCTCATTAATATAACATTGTTTGGTGGTGTGCCGGTGTTGTGTTTTTGAGTGCACTGCCATGCCCTTGACATTCCCAGGGCCTCTTACACCCCTGACCTTCTTTAAGGTCGGGAACGATCAGGGCAATGTTTGCTGCACAGAGATGCCTTACTGCACACTAATACATTGGTGCAACACAGCTCGTACAATGTAAAATATCACCTATCAAATCCTTTATGCTGGGTTTGTTCTTTAGGCCATGCATGTGCGACGTTAGCTAGGGAAAGTTTGGGAACTGAGCCATCGTTTGACACGTTTATAGAGTTTTGTGTGTGATGCAATAAAGGAAGTTTCAGATTGTACTCGGCCTATCTGCCTCAGCTGGGACATTTAATCCCCCGCCTATATGCATAAATACTTAGCCCACTAACATCGTTAAGAGCACTTATTTGATTAACAACACAAATACAGCCTTTGCATGTGGTTTGCGGGTATCTGGGTCTCAGCAAAGTAGAGGTGGGATTCTCTTGGTATGTGTGTGTCTGTGTGCGTGCACGGATGCATGTTCATATCTGGCTAGAATCACAGGTCTTGCAGGCAGGTTCAGCTGAGTAAATAATGGAGCAGTATAAGTTAATTGTGTAGCCTGTAACGAGAACCAGAAGTACTGGGGAAAACAGAGCCATGGAAATGAATTTATGGGACCTATATGGCCTTACTGCTCTGAGCCCGGGGCTGCGCACACACATTCGCACACACACACACACACACACACACACACACAGTGCAAGATTGGATTACTGTGGTCAAACTTGGAGTAGCTGCACAAATATGCGATTAATTTGCTGTGGAGTAACTGGACTTCTGCACGTCGTAATATACAATGTGAGAATGATAAATGAATAACTGCACACAGCAGGATACTTCCAGTCTTATTCTATTAAGGTTTCCCATAGTAGGGGAGGTAGTCGCTCCGAGCCATGATGTGAACGTCCGGCCAGCAGTTGAGCCCAATATGTGCTTTGTTGGACAGCCAGCTGTAGTAGTTGGAGTTTATAGATGGTTTTTCAGTTTCAGTTGATGTAAAATAATAACATTTCTGACCTTTTTGCTTTCTTTCTTGTTTCTCTTTCTCCTCTAGAATCTCAGTCTAGTTGCAGGTGGTTCCCGTAGCAATCTCAGGAAGCAGATCCAAATAGCACACCTGTTTGGGGTACCAGTCGTGGTGGCTGTCAATGTCTTCAAGTAAGATGCATGCAGACACAGACATCCACAAAAACATGTTTATGCTTCAGTTTCTCTGTAAGGCCAATACTGAGAGACTAGTGCACTCTTTTATCACTTGTAGACTGGACTATTGTAATGCTCTCCTTTCTGGTCCACTGAAAAACGCCATTCATCAACTCCAATTACAAGATTTAGCTGCTTATGTATTGACCAGGACCTAAGGTTCCTGATCCAGCAAGCTAAAAGTTGGCCATCGGTCAATATTGGGCCGTCAGTGAGGGTCTGTTGTCCTAGTTTTTGCAGTGTGCACTGCACCTTTGGCACTTGTCTGCCATTGTTGCCTGTTTTTCAGTGGATTCAGAATGTTGATTCGGTGTCGGAGGCGGCGGAGCCCGTCGGTGAATGAAATCATTTGATTGGCAGTTCAGGTCCATGCATGAAAAGAGAAACGGAAGTGGGGAAAGCAAAGAAATGACTAGAGTGAAAAGGGCACTTAGACGTACCAATGGGATAGTCCACATGTTTCTTAGGCCCACAAAAGCATAGTTTTTGTTAGGTCCATTTTGTCTCTGTAATTTATCTCCACCACTAAAATTTCTCTTTGTGATTCTTCAGGACTGACACCCAGGCAGAGATTGACCTTGTGTGTCAGATAGCAAAAGAGTGCGGGGCATCTGATGCTGTGCCGTGTAACCACTGGGCGCAGGGTGGCCAAGGTTCCTTAGAGCTGGCTCAGGCTGTGAATAACGCTGCCAGCAAACCCAGCAACTTCCAGTTCCTGTACAACACAGAGGTGAGAGCAGAAACTTAAATTATGATCAATTGAGAAATGCGTTAATGCAGACATTTTTTTAGGACACCTGAGAATACTACTAATAATTTGTGTCTGATATCGATTTTAGTTAGTTAAATTACCCACTTTAAATTACATTTACTCATTTTCCCTCAAAGGAAAATACAGAATCTCTGAATATGCAAATATTTTTGATTTTAAAAAGTTTAACTTCTAGACTCCCAGTGTATGTCTGTGGCCAGTGTGAAAATGCTGTCACTGCATATGATATATGTGAACAATGATTGGCTTCCAAACTGGTATCGATGTCACACATCCTGCTAGTGTGAAACTGAGATGTTCAGTAATGGATGAAAACAGTGAAAACAATGTCAAACTCTGCACAGACATCACTCTGTGACCTTGCACTGAAAGACATGTCAGCCAGATTGATGCCTTTGTGTTATTGCTGTATGAAGGGCAGTATCCCTCCTACATTCTCAGTGTTGGGTCCTGTAGGTTTGCAGTCGATGAGGTTTTTTTTTCTTCGGGACTTTTCCAGAGAACGTGGAGGTAAAAAACATCAGCTGCTTCAAATTAGTGAGTTTGAGAAGTTGTGACTTACATTAACTCATCCTGTTAGACTGACGTCTATGTTTGTGTGTGTGTGTGTGTGTGTGTGTGTGTGTGTGTGTGTGTGTGTGTGTGTGTGTGTGTGTGTGTGTGTGTGTGTGTATGTGTGTGTGTGTGAGCGCCCTTTTACAGTGTGCAATCACAAGTCAATTATTAGGTCCAAATTAGGTTAGGTATTAGGTTACCTAAAATCTCACTGATCCACAGTTCTCACATTAGATAATATTAAAAAAGATATTCCCTGACAGGCTACAGCTCAGGAAGCTTTTAATGTATGTAATGAAATGAAATAACAAGCAAAAGAATCCTTAATCTCAGGCAGATCTTGAAATTCACTAAGAGGTTACATGTTGTATATATTAATGGATAATATGCTTTGCGTTTTTTTAGAAAGCAGATGAGAATAAAGGAATGTAGTATGAGTGGAATGGTAAAAGTCAAACGTGAAATGATTTAATTCGCACTGTGTAGCTCTTACTAACCCTGATCTCACATGGGTGTGTATTCACTAAATCTAATTTCCTCCATTATTCAGTTCCACTTTGACTGGAGCACTCATGTCTTTCCACCTGTCTATGATGCACTGTTGTTCCCATAGATGCCGATCGTGGAGAAGATCAAAACGATCGCCCGCAAAGTGTACGGAGCTGATGACATTGAGCTTTCACCAGAGGCCAAGGCCAAAATTGATTACTACAATCAACAGGTGAGATCACTGCTGCTGCTGCTGCTGCAATAACATCTGACTCACACACTGACAGGAGTCAATGCAGCTCCTGTCTCGGTCTGTGTGTCTCACTCTCTCTCTAACACACACACACACACACACACACACACACACAAATCAACTGCTTGTCTTGTTTTCTCTTTCCAATAACCAGGGCTATGATACATTACCCATCTGTATGGCCAAGACTCACCTGTCCCTGTCCCACATGCCTGACAAGAAGGGTGTGCCCACTGGATTTGTTTTGCCAATCAGAGATGTTCGTGCTAGCATTGGGGCTGGTTTCATCTACCCACTCGTGGGGACGGTACGTAACTGTAGTCTGCAACAGTTAAGATTGTAGCTGATGCTTTTTCTTTGTGCCGTAAAGCTCACAGTCAGAGAACTTTTGGAAAGTGACTGGATACACAAATCTGCGTATTTTACTGTAAACTACTGAACAGTTAAAGAGTCAGTGTCTCAGGAGCAGAAATAATGTGTAGAATCAAAATATATAGTGCCACTGCTTCTCTTTAAACATTCTCCACCATAGCAGGCAACCGATTTCAGTGAAAGTCTCCAAAAAATCTCACTGCACACTACCTGCTCCTCACCAAACATGGGACAGACCAGCTGGTGAACATAGTAAAGTATTTAACAGCGAAAGGGCCAGATATTTCCCTCAGGAGTTGGCAGAGACCAAAAACAGAGCTAACAGGGGAGTAAATATTAAACTTACATTTATCAGATGGACACAAACACAACACCAAGAAGAATGATGATGTTTCTCTGGATGTGTAAGTAAGCAGCTGTTTGCAAACAAGTTCAACATATCAATTTAGAAAATGATGATATGTCAATGCTGTGTCCATTGCTTCTTTTCATTGCTCCCAAGTGGTCAGAAAAGAAAAACAGTTATTGTAGTTTTAAAGTCAAATCTGGAACATGTTAGGCCTCACCCTGAGGGCTTAGTAAGTGTTTTGGCTGAGAACCAAAGATTGTTGCATTGTTGCACCACAGGGAGTCATAGAGAAGTGTTTATGATGAACTTTTTTGAACGTTCTAACACAGTGGACAGAGCCTCATGTGTGTTTTCTATTTGTTTCAGTGGGTATGTGTTGAAACATTTTTGTCTCCGTAGCCTGGCCTCCAAGTGTCAAGCAGTTATGAATTAGTATTTACTGCACAAGACATTCAATCAGATTTTACAACCTGGCTCTCTTCCTTTTTTCCTTGTCACTTTAACGTCCAGCTCAAACACTGAGCTCACTTGATCTCTCAGCATTGTGGAGAGGAATTAAGTTGAACTATACTTATTAACTGAACTAATTAAAAGCCCAATCTGTGCTTTTGGGCAACTGCAGATATTTTATGTTGGTGTTGTCGTTTGTTGCTGTGAGGTTTAGTCACTGTAGTTTCTGTCCTTTAAGTGAGTCTAGAGAGCTATGGCATAGTAGAAACTAAATGTTTATGTCTCCTGCTGCCGTCTCCCTACATGGGATCATGCAGGTGCTGCATCCATTTCTCCTCATCCTTCTTCCTTCCCCCGAGTTTGTCCCTCAACAAAGTTTATGCTTTCCTGTGCTTTTCCTGACGGCTGTATTACTGAGCTGGTTAGAGGAGAGCTGGGCTGGTTGGAGCCTCGTGGTTGATGATGGGCTGGGCAGGAAGGAGGCAGCTTCCTGAGCGTTTTGCCTCCTGCTGTTTCACCAGTATGCCCTGAGGGGTGGGCTTTGATACGCTCAGACAGAGGTGTCAAACACCGGGCATGCTGGGAAGGCATGGCAGTGTCTTGGTGTGGCGTCTGACCAGTCTCCCCACCTTGCCTTTGATCTGCTGTGGCCCGCGGAGCCACTGGCACGCTGACAACCCTTGAACTGTGACTCCTGACCCAAAGGAAGTCTCCAAATTGTTCTTTGAACTCTTTGGCTTCCAGACTGATCCATAGATTGGATTTTTTAAGTTACAGAAAGCTAAAGTTCTAGCCCACCTCCAGGTCTGTCTCTTTAGAATACTTGTTTGGTTAAATGACAAGCTTCTTAAAATTAAGTAGTAAATGCCTACTCGAATCTGGAAGGAGAACCCCTGTATTATGTTTCAGATTGTTATTAAGGCTGTTGAAAGAACACCTCTGGGAGAAAATGCGTTGGGCAGTGCAAGTGGAACGGACACTAGCATGTAAAGGCCCAGACATACCAAACCAACATCAAAGAACTAGTGGCAGTGAAAGCCACGTGTTCCATCGCCTCACATTGCCTGTGTCCGGCCAGAAGGTCGACACACCGCAAAGACTACAGCCAACAGCCAACTAGCATATATGTTTTGCGGCTGTGTGAGAGGACATAACAGCACAGGCAGCAGCATTCTGTATTCTTCATTCAGAAATGGCAACTAGAAGTCTAACAGGAAGAATACAAGACCTGATGCTGAAAGAACACAGGATATTTACCATCAATTACAAACTGTTTCTGCTAAAGAGCTCAATGTCTAAAAAGATCACCCTAAAAAATACTAGACAAAGTGAATCTTGCCTAATATAACAAGTATGTTTTGATCTCACTCCCTCTTGATATGAGCCATTTGTTTGCTCTCCTCACTTCTGTTTCTCTTCTCGTGCACTGAGCTGGACTGTCAGAGTGATTTCACACACCAGCATACTCAGCTAGCTCTGACGCAGATTCAACATGCTGAATTGGCCATAAAACAGTCAACAAGGGCCAGGATGGTCAGGACACGTCAAACACTAGGACAACAGAGGCTCACCAGTGGGCCAACATTGACCAGTGACCGACGGTTGGCTTGATGTGGCAGGGCCTTAAAGGGGCAGCCCAATTGCCAGAATAAATTTTGCATTTTACATTTCTACAAACTATGGTTGTGTAACATTTGTATGATATTATGTAGTGGTTATGGTTATGGTTATGGTTAACGTGTGGTTGTGTTGAGGCACAAAAAACACATGGAAGAGATCATGTGGTGACTTAAAATGTTTTTAGTGGCACAATCACAGCTGGAAATACCGCCAATGTCTCCAGAAAAACAACTGGTTTTGTGGTTAGTTGGTATCGATCTTTGGTCTGCAGTTTGGCATCCGTCTCCTGTAGGTGTCATACCATCCACCATCTTCTCCACGTTCAGATGACAAAGTCAGCTCACATACATTTAATCAGAACTATGTCACTGATATTATACATACGAAACTCACAAATGTAACGTATCTAGTTTGCAGAAACGTACCAACATTTTCTTGTGGCTACTGGGCTGAAAGGGGCTAGGAGTGACTATCTACATGCTCTCTCATATCTCAAATATAACATGAACATGAAGTGTATTGTGTTCCTTTTTTAACATGGCAGCCATTGCTGTTTCATTATAAATGCATGTTTTACATTTTTGTAACAATGAAACCTGACAAAACATTCACAAACCCTCATGTCAATTGTGTGACTCCAAGAGGCAGAAAGATCTCACCAACAAAACTCCTAAGGCGGTGAGGGTGTGAGTGTGAGAGGAGGGGGACATTCGGAGGGAGGTTAAGGGTCTTTACAGGGTAAAGAATCAGGAAGGGGCTGATGTCATTCTGCAGATATGTGAGGGAGGGGTCACAGGCAGAACAATAGATCTCTTTAGAGTTCATATCCCGTTAGAGCTGCCTACCCTGCACCATTAAATCCACAAGTTCAGATTTATAGAAACCTTCCCCATGGTTGCGTATCCATATGGTCAAACCTGTTAATGTTTAACAAGTTGTAGCGCAGTTAAAAGACCCTGATTACATTCATAAAAGAAAGCACACATGGGATGAAGTAGACTTTAATTTACTTTTGCAAACTTTGGTGTGTTACTGAAGCAAAGACCAGCCAGCTCAGTAAATCCAGGCATGTTTTATCTTTATCTACTTCAACTGTAATTTTACTTCAGTCACAGTAAAACTGATGTAGAGACTGATAAAGAACAGCGCTGAAATTTGAAGCTCTCTCCCTGTGGATCAGCACTGCACTTGTATGAATGTGTTTTTGTCTAATGCGTGTGTGAGTGCTGAATGTTTATTTGGTCAAACTTAATTGATTATCATAGTTGGCAATTCATTTTCTTTTCATTTTTCAAGCTAAAATGTCCAACATTTACTAGTTTCAGCTTCTTAAATGTAAGAATTTCCTGCTTCTCTTTGTCATTTCATTTACAATGTTAACTGAAGAGTCTTTGGGCTTTGAATTGTTGTTTGGGCAAAAAAAGCAAACTGAAGACGTCCCTTTGGACTCTGGGAAGTTGTTAGGAGCATTTTTCACTATTTTCTGTCATTTTAAAGACTAAACAATTAAGTGATTAATTGTGGAAATAATCATCAGATTAGGCAATAATGAAAACAATCCTTACTTGCAGCCCTAGCCCTAAACAAGACTTCACAGACCGCAGAGTAATTTGAGGGTCTGATGTTAACAACTTGTCACTGTGAAGTTCAAAGTGCTCCCTCAGGGAAGCAACTCAGGCTCACAGGTGAAAGTTCAAACCACACTCATGAACTCTTAAATCTCATTAGTACAGCTCCAGCTTTTTACTCACTGAATATGGTCATTCATTAATTTTTCACGTAGTCTCACAGCTCACAGAATGCAGCTTCACGAGCTGAAAATACAGCCCAACACAAGTGGCATCCATTCAGCTTTTTATTAAATACTCACTCTCACACCTACTGTATTTTCAGCATTCACTTCCCTCTAATGCTCCATTAATCTTAAATGACACAAATTCATAATCTCCTCAATCCTCTTCTGTAGCCACTGTGCCGTTGTTGACCGAGACTCCTCTCCAGAGTCAGTGGGGGGTAGAAATCCAGCTACATTGTCTCCTCCAAGGTTTCCCCTGACAAAGACTCATTGTGTTTGGGCATAATAGAGGGACTTATTTGGCTGAGTGGAGTTTCCAACTTTAGCCACGGAGTGTTGTGTGTTTTTGCGAGTGCCAACTTGTTCTCAGGCTGGCGAGGAGGACCAGCAGAACAGCGCATCCTTTGTTGCTTTCAAAACCCTGACAGTTAGTCTTTACATTATAGCATCTTTTGATATTTAAATGTGCAGCCTGGAACTTTATAGCAAGAAAAGCTTAGATAATTTTGAGATTCAAATTATGTTGAAGCATTTAATTTAATTCTTTGAGTTTGGAAGTTTGGAAGTTTTGAAGCGTATCCTTCTGTGATGTGAGAGTCATAGTCCACATCAGTTTCACTAAGTGGAGGTGAAACAGAGAGGTCTTGGTGAGGGGTGATGGGAGATTCTTCTTTATACAGCCCTTCTTTATTTAGGATGGTAAGACGGGTGCATTGTCGTGCTTTCTGACCACATTTTATGGTATATATAGCTCATTTCTGTGGAAGCAAGCCCTGTGTGAAATGCGATCATTATTCCCTTCTTCACTGTTTATCAATCAGCTGATTGTTGTCATTGAGGGCATTTTAGATGACACACAAGAAATGCCCAAGAAATGATCTTCAAGTTGCATGTAAAGAAAAGGGTCCAATCCTGTTTCCTTCCATTTAGAAACATTGCCCAAGTCAAAGTTGTATTACCCTTTAAAGATCTTTAAACTGATCCATAGATTGGATTCCTGTCTTGACTGCTTCACCGTTCACCACCCTGAGTCACTCATCTGTGTCTTAGCTCAAGTTGGTCCAGAACGTGGCTGCTAGACTTCTAACTAATTCACAACATAGGATACACATTTCACCAGTGATGGTTCCTGCTGATCCTTAAAAAGTCTTAAAAGGCATTGATTTAATTTGTCAAAATATAAAGCCTGAATTGGTATTCGTAATAAAATGCTTAGACATGGGCAGAAGGATTTTATGAATTCCTTTTTTCCCCTGATGTTGCATTGTTAAATCTTGATATAATTTGTCTATGTCCATCTTTTTAATTTTGGTTATTTTGAAATAAGTCTTGCATCTAATTTTGAGGGGCATTAAAAAATCTTAAATCTAACCTGCGTTAAGCTGTAGAAACCCTCTACATTGGTTACCCTTAGAGTGCAGAACTGATTTTAAAATGATTTAAATCACCTATAAAGCACTGTACCAGCCGCCCCAACTTCATACTTCTGAGTTATTATGTCCACTAGCTACGGTAAGATCACTAAGGTCTACTGACCAAAGCCTTCTGGCTGTCCCGAAATCAAGGCTGAAAGCAAAGGTTAGTGGCTTCCACACCCTTAAATCATCTTTCCTTGTAAAAAAAATGAAGAGACAAGTCAATTCTTTTAAGAAGCTGTTAAAAACTGCCCTGTTATGTAAGCACTTTGTCCTGTAACAGGTGTTTGCCTTCTGTATATTTTTGATTGCTTGCTATGTACAGCAGCTTGTTAACTCTTCTTTCAAAAGGCATTTTACAAATAAAGTTAGAGGCTAGTAAATCGAACAACTCAGTTGTGTGTTTGGGCAGGGACGATGGAAAATGTGTTTGGGACGAACAAAGATCTTCCCCGGGGGAGGTTATGCAAGAATGTTTGTTGCTTTGCTTCTCTGACACACTGTGTCCTCATTCTGATTTATTAAATGAATTAACGATTAAACATGACAATTATCTTTTGTCTTTGTTGCTATTTGATAACCGCAAATAAATAAAGCAATTTGAATAGGATAAGCAGTATAATCGTTTTTATTTACGAGAGATGACTTCTTATTTTTATTTCAATCAGATTATCAACAAAGGAAGACTTCAGCGATTAGACCCACCAATGTGAAGGATTCCTCATTATATGTACGCTCATAAAGATTGGACAAGATCTCTCTATGTCTAGATGTTTGTGGTGTGGATGATGGAGATGGAGAAGAAATAGCAGAAATTTATATTTTTTTTCTTTAAAGACACACAAACATAACATCGGAGAAAAGATGTTTCTTAATTAACTTTCGCCAAAGCCTGATGACGAACACATCTATTAATATTCTATCTGTAATGTTCGAAAATTATGATGTCACAGCTAAAAGGAGCCCAAGAAATGAAGTAATCCCCCTGCTGTCATTGTTCTTAATGCATCCATTAGAATAAAAGGTGATGCATTGATTTTGAATTCCTTTAAACCTGCTCATAGTCTGAGTCATCTGTGGTTAAAGCTCTATCGATGGACGTGCTCAGAGCAGTGTCGTGTAACAGCGGCCACTGTTGACATCAGACCCTCCAACAATGAGAGTGAGCAGTTAGCATCCGCTCTGTCACGTTATGTAAGCATGTACTCCTCATTTCGTCCCCTCGTTTACTTGCAGAGCCGCGCTTCCTCAGACAGGAAATTGGCTGGTCACTTCCTCCTGTCTCATTCCCGCTAATGGGCCCATAAAACTGGCCCTGGATCAGAAGGAAGGAGGCACGCAAAGAATGTTGCTCCCTGTCTAATGAGCGAGATAATTTACTTTTCAGCTTGGATGGGAATTGTACCGCGCTGCCAACCAATTCCTTCCCTTTATCTGCCATACAACAGACACCGGAGCTGCACATTTATTGACTGTAAATTTTAGATTCAGATTAGTTTTTGGCACCTGAACCAAAAAGGCTTCAATTACACTGTTAACCATGGCAGCCCTGAGAAGCTTCATGTTGTAAATGTCTATAATTCACCTTTTTTGATTCTTTTACTAATTCAGGTATGTCAATGCGGCTTCTTTTAGCTACTTATCAGACAGTCCAAAACTCAATGAGAGTCTACACCCCTTCCTTCTGTCTGTAGTCTTGGTCCATCATAGTGATAGTCAGTATAGGACCACTATGATTTTGTACATTGCCTCCTAACTTTGTCTCATTTCTGTAAGGTAGCCTTTTGTCATCTATATTTTGACAACAGCGCGAACAAAGCCACCGTTGTCTATGCCTCAGTTCATCACTGCTAAAGTGGAGGTTGTCAACACATTGATCATCTCTGTGCCCAGAGTTAACTGAGTCTAGATTATAGTTATTGAGCCAGAAGGGGCTGATCTCAGTCTGTCTCATTTACCCGAGGTTTTATACCAGGTTTCCAGGACTGTCTTGTAGAGGTGTAGAACAGCTGTGTTGTGGCAAGGGCTTTAATATGAGGTCTTAGTTATTATATAGATTGTAATTTTGCTGTCTTTGTTGGTGTTGTTGTTTTTTTTTTATGAGACTCTAAAATATATGAACCAACTGCTGTATTTGTTCCTCAGTGAGGTCCATTCATGAAGTGATGCTGAAATGCTCTGTTTCAGTTCACCTGTGAGTTTAAAGGTCCAGTGTGTAGGATTTAGGGCCACCTATTGGCAGAAATGATTCATAATATAAAGTAGTATAAAAAGTCAATTGTACTTTAATTTCATGATAAATATACATACATATATAAATATACACACACACACTTTTATATAACATAAAAATTGTGGAGAACAAATGTCAGTAGACTCTAAAGTAGACAAAACCAGCACAAGACGGATCTGTAAAATGTAATCAGCTAAAGATTTTAGACTTTTTGTCCACGTGTGCTTTTTATGCTTCCACGCTGTCTCATTCTCGTGACTGATATCTAATGAACGTCATGAGGGAATTTCCTCAAATTAAGCACAAACATCCACTTAGACTTAGTGATGAACTGATTAGAATTTGGTGGTCGGATGTCACTGTGACCTCATAAAACATGTTTTTTTTGCTATAACTCAAGAATTCATGCACTTAAGACAAATTTCACACCAGTGGAGTGATTTTATGTCCCAAAGGTCAATTTCACTGTGACATTATAATGTTCTGCAAAAACACTCTTATGGCCGTCTTTTCTACTGTCACACTGACCAGACTTTATTGTTTTAATTGGACCCAACAACCTGAAACAATAGCCACATTAAAAACATGAATCAGTTTGACAAAGAAAAGGATTATAGCTTGATTTTGACTGTCATGAGTAATTCTTCTGTCACTCTTCCTGCCAGTAAAGTTCTCTTCCTGTGTCTTTGTTGTGTGTCCCTCAGATGAGCACTATGCCCGGCCTGCCAACACGGCCCTGTTTCTACGACATTGACCTTGACCCGGTCACAGAGGAGATCACTGGGCTCTTCTGAGTGCGCTCCAGTTAAAGATACTCTCCCAGGTATCCTCCCATACACATCATCATAAAAGATTCCATAAAACAGACCATTCTAGACATCATCAAGGAGCATCCGTTGTATCATTATAAATATTTTAACAAGCAGACATTGTCTATATAACTTGATGCACAAGGCTTTATTTCCTCCCTGGAGTTTTTATTTTACTACCTTATTCACTCAGAGCCAAAGCTCCACTCTGTGAGGCTACACTCTGATCTCACTTATACACACTGAAAATCATCATCCTCTTTTTTTCTTTCTTCCCAGGCTGCCTGATCTGTTCTCAGGATCCATGCGTGCACCATCAAGCACATCTATTCTCTGCGTCTTTGACAGGAAATGATTCTTTACTTCCCAGCAACCCAAACTCTCCCTATCACTGTTACATGTTCTGAATGAAAAGAAAGATTATCAGAGCATTTGCACATCTGTGTGATATGCCAAAGACGACCTCCTACAGCCATATCGTATAAATCATATGCTGTATGTTTAAGCTTTTGAGCTCTCTGCACGATGTCTTCTGTGTGTGAGTCAGTTTAAGCCTTAAATCCTTCTTAAATTTTACTTTTATATTTGCTTGTTTCCTCTTTTGTGAAAAGGAAGTTACTCAAATGTCTTATAACGCTGCTGCATTTTATACATGTCCTAAGCGTTTTAATTGAAATGGGGGTAGTGTGTGTATTTATTAACTAAATTGCTGTTGTACGCACAAAAAGCCATTCTGCTGTTTATGTAGCGTGTATTATTCTAACCTGCTCGATGCTGCTGAATGTCCAAGCTGTTGCACTGCCTGAGTGACATCACTACAAGTCATGAGGTCAAAGCCAATTCTGAGATATTGTCAAAGTATTACATTTCATGTGATGAGAAAGCTACATATCCAGCTTGAGATTTGAAGCAAATGGGATACATCTTAAAAGCTATTGATCAGGCCATTAAAGTAACTTTATATACATTTGTATTAATGCTTCATTTCATACAAGTTTACAATTTTTTATGATGTTAGTGGAGGTTGTCTTAGTTTTAGGCCTCCTGCTGAATGTAACTCTGCTCTTTCTTCATCAAATGGCCATGTTTTGATTATTATATCAAAATGTGATTAACATCCATCCATCACTTCATGATGGGTTGATTAAAAAGCCAAATCACAATGACACGGTTGGTCCAACTTAAGTGATTGTTTAAGTTTTATTGTACAAAATCCAACCCAAAATTCATGTAACTCATTGTGGAACTAACACAAATTTGCTCTGGAAACAAATTCAATATTGTTCTTATTTACGACAGTATGTTAAACATTTTGGTTCTCAGAGGTCAAACATTGTTCGCCTTTCAATTAAATCTTTATTTACTCCTAAACTGTGTGTTTGTGTTTTCACACCCAGCAGTTGACTTGCGGCTCAACCCATCTGCTGTTTGGACACATGCGCTCTTTTCCTGTTGTCCTGTGGTTCTCCACAGAGATGCTCCAAAACAAAAGTGTTTCTGTTTCAAATAATTAAAAAAAAAAAAAAGCTGTCTCTTTCTCTCTCACTCCAGTCACATATTCTCCATCATTCTCTTCTGTTTTTCTTCCCGAGTGTAGCTCTGCTCCCACAGGGTGTTGGAGGCGCGCCAAAAAGCTAACAGTCCGGGCCCCCAGCAGCATCCCAGGGTGCAGCATCTGTCATTATGAGGTGTTTGGGTTTGCAACATAGAGCCAACATACAGTACAAGTGTACACATGTGTGTGCCTGTCATAGCTGGCATTCCACACCTGCTAAGTCTGTTATTCTGTGTTCACCAGGCAGGATCTGGCACTTAAACTACAGCCGAGGCTGCAGGAATGCTCTTATTTATACAGTAGTGCTCCAACAGCATATTTAGTGTGTGTGTGAGTGTGTGTATGTGTATGAGATAGATTGAACCCTTTTGTTTTGAGCTGACGACAGATTTGAAGACCTGGTGTTGATGAGGAGGGAGCTCTGTCATTGCTTTGTAATGTGCTGGAAAATCCCTGTTTTGTCATGTTGGAGTTGTTTATGTGGACCATCTCTTCTGACTCGTTCTGCTGAAGCCTCCAGTAGTTTGAGCTCTCGTCTTTTAGCACTCATATTTAAAAGACTGGCTAATTTCAGTACCAAGGACAGGTCCCTTTGAATGCCTGTGAGAATGTAACTCAAATAGTTGTTGGAAAATGGCTCAAATAATCCAAGGCTTGATTACTAGTTGGGCAAAGCAAGCAGCTGCCCCCAGGTCTCAGACATCTACAGGCCCAAAAAGTCTCAGATTCACTGTGTGACAGTTGCCTCTTGTTAATTTGAATATTTGCAAATGTGTTAATTGTTATAAAGTTGCACCATTACAGTACAATATCAAATGAATGGAATATTCCTGTATATGTGTAGTGATTGGTTTCTAGGTTTCCATTTGTGTGCTGTGTGCATTGTACTTGATGGGAACTTGGAGGCAACAGGGACTTTCAAAGGGGCCATGGGTGATCAGGTGATACTGGATAAATGGATAAAACATGACACAAGTTACCCTTCCATTAAAGTCTGTCTTAGGCTAATTGTGAAACTGCTTTACATGTAAAAGTCCACTTGAAAGGTGTGTCATTCTTGAGAAAGATATGTGTAATACTCAGGATTCCGGTAAGTCAGCCTTAGTCTTTACTATACATGGCAGTTTTCTTTGAACGCCTGTGTTTTCTTGTAGTGCCTGTTTCACATCACTTGTCACAGTTTGTCCAGCAGTCATTATGCAGAACAAACTTAATTTACTGCCTGTAACAAAGTATGAATGCATCAAACCCCTGCTGTGTCTGGGCGAGCCCTCAGCTCAGTGCCCACGCCAGACATCAACCCTGAGGGCCACATTCTTCAACTCACCCTGTCTCCGTCTGAAAAACATGATACTTCCAACCATTTCACTGTTGCATTTTAAAAAATATGCAGTCCGTGTATCAACTGGATGTCCTGTGGGAATATTTTCAGATTTCCATCTGGGCTCTTGCAGGCTGTAGCTTCTGGCGCTGAGAGCTGCACATGTAGAGATCAGTGGACTGACTTTTACAATAACAAGGTAACTCAGGGGAAAAAAATCTTAACAGAGAGTTCTTTATATTTCGGGTGATATCTCCCAAAAGTTGTAGATTCTTACTGTTTTACTGTCAACTAATGCAGCCAAGTGTGTCACAGTTCACATTAAAGGTGCATGTTTAGATGCCATAAATATTTATGGTTTGGATCACTGTGTCTTCTCGAATCTCTTTCTGTCCTCTCCTCACATTTAAGCAGAGTAATGATATTTTGCTACCAGATATACTCTAGGTTGTATTTTAATGTCTGTGGTCAGCAGAAAACAATACACTGGTTCTATTTGGACAACCTCCTGGAGTGGATTTCCCTCAGTACAAGAACAAGACAGCAAGTGTGAAAAACAGAGGGTGTTTGTTTGTGAATGTGACTGAACCCTTCCTGCTCTAAGTGTGTGAATGTGTGTGAGCATGCTTCGTGCCTTTAATGTGCCCTTACATTACTGTTTTATTGAGCGGAGACCATGACATATCCGGTAAGGCTTTCACTTTAATGAGAACCTCCTTCCCCCATCTTACTCCACTCCTCTGTCTCCCCCTCCTCTTTTATATGACATCAGCACTTCGGCTGATGGGCCTGCCATGCTGAAGGTCATTGACTAACACATCTATCTACATACACTCTGCAACTCTAATGAGGTTATCTGTCTTGGTTTCCTGTCACGCAGGACACGTGTCTGAAATTAAACTGTAATTTCACAATAAGAGCAGCCTGTTTTCTGACTGGGGATCATTTGCTACAAAAACTGATGAGAAATTGTGTTGAGAGGGATTTTCTTCACATTTTCCCAAGCAATAATGTACTGTATCTGTGTAATTAGGGCAACTGTTAAGTAGCCTACATCTTTAGGATTTCTATTGTTATCCTGTCATGTTAACAATAGAAATTACAGTTTACATATATATATATACATGTGTATATATATATATATATATATATATATATATATATATATATGTAAACTATATTAGGTTTTTCCAGTTTTTTCCAGTTTCCAGTTCATTTCAGATTCATATTCAGAATACTATAAACTTACTTAATAAAGTCCCTAAAGGGAAATTCATTTCTACAGTCAGCCTGTCCATAGCAACAAACACACAATGCAACAAACAACCAACATCCACAATCAAGCATCATCACATCAGCAACACCAACAGCATCAACCACCAGTGACAGCACAGCAGAGCTGGATGCAAAATAATTCACAGTAAAATAAATCACAGTTCATTCTGCAATTGTGCATTTAGCAGCCTTATGGCAGGAGGGACTTGCCAGTTACACTAATCTAGTCAGCACAGTGGTTAGTGTAAGAGCCAGACGCCAGTTTGCAGCCAACAGGCTGACAATGTATACTAAATTATGGAGGTTAACAGTAATCTGACTGTAATGATAAAGACTTACATCACTGCTCTGTGTGGCAGTCTGACCTTAACTTAACTTGACTAAGGTACTAAACTGTGCATATAAACATATAAAAAAAATATATGAAAATATTAAAAAAAGAACTTTCTGCTAAACCAGACCAAACAAGACAGTATAATGCATCTGTTTCATGTTTGCCCATATTGTATTTTTCTTTTTTTTTTTTTAGAAGACTTTGAAAATGTTGTACAAAACAACACATGCAGTTATTATTGAAAGTAAAAATGTTGCCACTCACTTTGAATGTGATGACAATAATTCATGTACTATTGTTTGTAAGTTGTTTTTAATCTAGGCTAACAACAGACATGAAACCCATGTCAACAGCTAGAATTTGTCACCTTAATGATTCTTGTTTATTTATTCATCATCATTATTATTATTATTATTTGCTGATGTTACTGTCCTCCATTTTTGCCAGTTGAACTGGTATGACTGATTGTCTGTACATTCCTGTAACTGAATAAAGAAAAAAAAAGCTTTAAAAAATCGTTATTTTTTTGTAATACAAATATGCTTGAAGAGACTTGTTATGACGGTAAGTCAAGTAAACCTAGTTCTATATAGGCCTTTAAAAGAGCATATGCATCTAGAATTGCATTTCTGTAACACTGCCAGACTCACAAAAAACAATTTAAAAAAAAAATCTAAGTCAATTATGCAGCAAAACCACATGTCGTATTTTTATTGCTTAATTTAATTTAATTTAATTTAATTTAATTTAATTCAATAGCTGTACTTCATGCCTGCCACACCCGCCGCCTACATTACCCAAAATGCATCTCAACTGCCAATAAATCGTTCGGGAGATTCAGGTGCGTTAGCTAGTAGCGGCTAACGTTATTAGCCTCTAGCTGCTAGCCTCCAGCAGCGACGAGGAGCAGGCTACAGAAGTCTGGTAATTAAACCCACTTCCTTTTTAACGCTACCTTTTTTTAATTTAACAGACGTGTAGACTTCAGACTTATCCGACGTTACAGTTTATTTTATTTCGTGCAGCTCCTTCCGGAACGGAGCCACATAAGGCTCAATAGGCTACAACGGTTTTCACCTTCACTCACCCAGTAACTTAGCAGTTAGCACTCCCCAACACCTGTTAACACACTTTGACGTTTAAAAACGGTGATAGAGTCTTTTTACTTTTTGGCTTTTACCAGAAAAAATAAATGAATTTGTAAATGTTTTTATTTTCATGTCAAGTCAAGTGAAATTAATTAAACTAAGTCTAAACTAAGTCAACTATCAAGTTTAAGTAAAGTCTGTCAAAGTCATGTTACATAGGCTGCTAACAGGTTATAGTCACATCTCAAGTGTCAAAGAGGTCACTTAAAATCTTGTGACTTAGAGCTGCATCTTTTTACATACACATGACCACATAACTAGTGGCTACATAAATGAGTGAATGAATGAATGCTGACTCAAGATAACTCTTTTCCCCCAATTAAATAGCATAGGCCTACATAAAAGGTCTTATTCTCAGGTCAACTTGCTGCCTTGTACTCTTTGCACACACTCAAGTGTGTCATAGACCTGTATGTATCATCAACATGTTCCCCTATTCAACATGTTTTTGTTAGTGCACTGTGAGTTTGTATTGGTGTATCTGGGACCAGTCTAGGCCTGTTTGAACTTGTGCTTTTTTAAAATTCCCAACATAATGGTACAAAGTGCAGTTAAGATTTAAACTAAAGCATCATTTTATCATGAGCAACACACACACACGCACTTGCAATGTCACCTACAGTATATCATCTAGAATAAGGTATTTTCTGTATGTATGTCAGAGTGAGATATTAGATTAGAGCTTCAAAACTATACTATAATTACATTTTTCTGTCTTGTATTTAATTTACACGGGTGATTACAGCGACTTCAAATACTGGATACTATCTTCAGCTTCACTGTAGATCAACAAACAGGAAAAGAAAATCCAAGTGGATAAACCAGGAAGCTGCGTGCATTAAGAAATCCCTGGACTGCTGTGTTTATTTTAGTGTTTTGACATGGACCACAGGAAGGATGTGGTTCATATCTCTCTGTGATTTCAACCAGTCTAACTACATTACTGCCAAAATGCCCAATATGAAAATGTTGCTGCAGGTTTATTTGCAAGTCAGAGCAGAATTTACTTGACCTTGTTAACCGCAGAAGAAAGAGTATGATGACAAACATCACAAAACTGGTGACATAAAAAGTCCAATAGTAGTAGCCTATAGTTGGAAGTCTCCTACAGCAGAAACAGTCAAGTAAAGTGTGCTGTAATGTGCACCACTGTGCAGGACTTAAACCTGTCACCTGTATACTTTGCTACCAAATCCCTGCAAAAATGCCTGTATTTCTCACATATAAATACAACACAATTTTTATTTCTTACAGTATGTGCAGCACTTTTTAGTGGGCTGGTTTTAAACTTCCTCATATCTCTCCAGGGGCTTGAGTAGGTTTAATCTTCTCCCAAACTTGCAGCCTTTCTTCCAGTGTCAGTGATGTACTCCTGATAACGACTCAGATTTAATTTACCAATCCCTCGGGACCGATCCAGTTTCAGTTTAAGACGTATAAACGATACTTAAAGCTATAAAGCTTTTATTTCATTCATCAACCGTCCTCCTCTCCTGTCTGTCCCCCATCAGCACCGTCTCTGATGCTGCAAGGCGTGCCGCGGCGCACCGGAGCCCCATGTGATACCGAAGGGAGGTGTTGGAGGTGGAGGAGGCGGGGGTGTCCTAAAAGAGTTGGCTGGTCCTTACACTTCACATCACTCCAGATCGAGGCTATCCCGGGGCGGAGCTGCACTGTTAGAGCTCGTCATCTGGACGCTTTGGATACTCGTTTGCAGAGACGCAGTCGTGCCATCTAGGAGGGTTGTTGTGTGTTTTTTTGAGACAGAAGTTCACCTCTTGTGATTGTTCGCCATGGGAGCAGAGAGCTCAGTGCAGCGGGACGGGAAGGGCCAGGAGGATGCCTCAGCTTCAGCTTCAGCCTCCGCCGGGGAGCTGAGTGCGGAGGTGATCGCGCTCCAGGAGGGAAGCAGCGTCCTTGACAGCAAGGTACAGCCGATAATGAGGCTTTCTGATCCCTGACACTGCGCACACATATCCCCGGGCAACCGTGAGACTGCACTGTCACATCATGTTCATGTAGTGACGTTGATTCTGAGTCTTTGTATTTGCTTTAATGCTATATGTTTATAGTTTACCTCTGTGTTTACAAACATACCTGACGTCCCCCCCTTTCCCCCCTTCCTTCCTCTGGTGTCCCACTTGGTGCGCATCACTAATGTGCTGCAGCGCACAGCCTCCATGTGCGCCTGACGCCGTTTTTGCTGAGTAATGGGTCGAGTTGTCTGCAGTCCCGCAGTAATAAAAACAAGTAGATGAGCCCGTTTACAGCCAGACAGGCCACCTGGGCACAGGGTGACACTGAATCACCTAAAACCACAATCGCATTTTGCCTTTGTGGTGATGCACATGAAACCAATAAATGATTATTGAATTAGACTGCAACGCATTGATAATATCAGGTTGGACTTGTGATTGCACTCCTTTTATCTTGCACTTTGCATGTTTTTGTTTCCAAAAGACTTACAGTTATTAAATTATGTTACTCATTGAATTAAATATAGCAATCTTGTAATGCATTTCAAAGCAAAACTGTCTTTATTTTTTATTTTGTTTTGCATATATCTAAAGTATAAAACAAGGTAGAAGTCACTACAAAAGGATTAAAAAACAACACATTTGAGTTATGACAAATGTGAAATCATAAAAGTCATAAAAAAAAATCCCAATATGCCCCATCCTCTGTTGATCTGCATATTTAAAGATTAGAATCAAGAAGGGACCCTTTAACCTATATGTGTGTCTCAACATAGCGAAGTGTCAGATAGGGCTGCAACTACAGATTAATCTGTAGAGTATTTTCTTGATTATTGATTGATTGGTCATTTTCTGTATAAGTTATTAAGGAGAAAAGCCTTTTACAATATCCCTAAGTGACTTCATCAAATGTCTTGTTTTGTCCAAGCAGCATTTCACAGCTCCAAAATATTAAATATACTAAATCACTAAAATGTATTTTTTGGAAGGAAAAAAAAACACATCTAAAGTAGAAAACAAGGTAGAAATCACAGCAAAATGTTGATTAAAAAGCACAAAGAAATTATAAAGGTATGACAGTTGTGATATAAAGTTTGCAAAAAAAAATCATGGTATTGTAGTCTTACACAAAAAGATTTAATCAATGTCCACTTACTTGGTTTTCCAGAGGTTTAAGCTATTTGATATAATTATTTCATTCATTCAATTATTCTCTGTTGATGTGTATATTTGAAGGGGAGACTCAGGGCTGCAGGGATCTTTAACCTATATATGTGTCTTGACTCAATGAAGTGTCAGATTGGGCTGCAATCACTGATTAACTCGTAGATTGTTTTCTCAATTAATTGTTGGTCTATGAAATATAAGAAAAGAGTGAGGAAAGCCTGTTAAAATATCCAGAGCTCAAAATTACTTGATGAAATGCCTTGTTCTGTCCAGCCAACATTTTCAAACCCCAAATCATTAAATTAAATTTAATATAATGTGAGGCCAAGATAAGCTGCAAATCCTCATATTTGAGAACCTAAAAAATGTCAAATTTTTGGCATTTTTGCTTGAGAAATGACTAAATGGCGATCTAAATCGTTCATTTGTATAATTGATTAATTGACTAATCATTGCAGCTGTGGTGTCACACTGCTGACAAACCAGTCCCAGTAGCAGCACAAGATGGATTTCTCTACATTTTAATTGAAAGAATACAACAACTAAACTCTAGTAAGACTAAACAGGCCCATCTTGTGTCCTTGGCTGTGCAGTGTGTTGTGGTCCAGCTGCCATCAGCTGAGGGATCTTGCCGACTCTGCACTGTTACCTCGGTGCAAATTTGCTCAGCACTGTGTGAATGAATATTTGGAAAGCGCCTACTAATGACTATGTATGTTCCGCCACCTGCTCTATTCACGCCTCGTATAACTTATTGGATTTATTGACTTTCTTATGGGCTGGAGGTCAATAGGTCAGATTTCGTGGCTCCTCTCTTTTTGAAAGGTCAGCAGAAAGGTCAAATGACACGAAGGGGGACATTAAATGAGACAGAAAGCTCAGAGAACGTAACTTTTTAACAAGATTTGAACCATAGCTACATTTTCTCATCCTTGTGTTTTTTTTCTTAAGAATGTGAGTTGTTTGCTTGGGATTTTACATGCTGGCATGTTTGTGCAGTTGTTTTCCAGACAAGTGACTTCACCTGTGTGGCGGTTGGATGTTTTGTTAAGCCTTTGAGCTGCTATCACAGTCGTCATCGCAGTGGCAGTGTTTGCACTCGTATTTTACCAGTCACATTGGAATGTATGATATGAAATGTTTCAAAGCTGCTAGTCCTACTTCAGTATGTCTATTGTGCTTTGTGATTCCAGCTGTGACGGGGGCACGGTTGTAAATTAACCTTTTTGTCCACCTGCCTCTGTGGCTGGTATACTCAAAACTCTACCAGCCACTCAGTAGATTACCTTTGTTTTGTTTCTTTGGCTGGTGAGTGAAGAAAATCTAGCAGCCTTGTGCATTTTTTTATGAGCATTTGGCTGGTGCTAATTTCCAACCCTGGACTTGGGGGGAGACACAGTTTGTGTGCTTAGACCCACGTTTCTACCGCTGATAAGATGCCTCTCCATGTGGAAGGTTGTTAGACAATGACTGTGTTGTCCTTGGCTGCAGTCAGCTTTAATCCAGTTCCTGTTATGTTGATTGTTTGTTGTTGCAGACACTGGAATTACCTTTCTTTACAAATCAATAGAAGCAGGTAATCAGTGCCACAGAGCTGGGATTTTAGAGGCATGTTGTGTGATTTTATTTTATTTGTAGAAATATGAGAAACACATCAGTTCTCAGAGCAACTAAGTCGAATCATTGCTTGTGTCTTCTTGCTATGATTGGATTCTCCATTGCTGAAATGAAGTAAAGCTGTACCTGTTTAATGTACTGTACTTAAATACAAGTGTTAGGTATTTGTTCTTTGGTATTTCCATTTTTTGATACTTCATACTTCAACCTGTCTACATTTCAGAGGGACAAATCATGCTGTTACACTGTAATAATTTATCATGAAAGATTAAACCAGTGCTTTGTGACTCCTTACAGAAAAAAATGAAGGACTAGTTGAGGCTCCTTTTCACAATTCACATGTCTGAGCTGTTAGTAGTGTCACCAGAGATATGTTTTCCTCTAAACTTCCAGTGTGTAGGATATAGTGGCATCCACTGCAGAAATTTTAATCTGAAACTTCTCCTGTGTGCCAAGAGTGTATAAAACAAGGTGGCTGACACGAAAATGCAAATGACCCCATCTAGAGCCAGTGTTTTGTTTGTCCGCTCTGGGCTACCATAGAACATGGTAGACTCTGTGAAAGAAGACCCGGTCCTTTTGCAGATACTGTATAAATGGCTCATTCTAAAGACTTTTAAAGTTTTTATTTTAAATAACTGTTTGTAGTCCAAAAAGGTAAAATTATTGACATGGTCCAGACCTTTTTAAAGCCGCTCACTCCACTCAATTGACTGATTCATCTGGCATCCTGACATGAAACGGCAGCTTCTCGGTTGAAAAACAATCTATTCAGTGAGCACTGCAGGGGATCTAACAATTAGCAAATCAGTGCTATGGGCAGGACTACAGCCATTGTGAAGCTGTTATGAAGCACTGTCACACTGGAAGCAATGAGGAGTAATAATGATTGTGACCACTGTAAACAAGATGGACGTTGTTATTGAGGCCGTTCTAAATCAACATGTTTTCTCAGTATCGCCCAGCAACGTAGTTTGTTTTTCTGCTCCACCCTTAAAATCCAAGCGAAGCCGGTATGGTTGATGTGGCTATGCATCAGTATTGACCCAAGATGGTGTTAGATTCAGGTGGATAGTGATCGATTAGGGAAAACTGAATCCCCCTCCCTCATGGAGATCGGTTACAGTGGTTGCAATGTCAGACTGAAGATGGAAATGGTTTGTAACGAGTTGAAAATTGTGTCTGATGTGTCAGGCAAAGAACATTAGCCAGAGTTTCACAAAAAGCAGAGATAAGATAAAAAGTCACATTTGATGTGGGAATACAGATTCACAATGTAGGTTTTTTTTTCTTCTTTCCTTTCCCATCAATCCTCTCACGACCCCTCAGATTTATCTCATGACCATTTGGAAAGCGCCTGACCCTTTTGTTGGGAACCACTGGACTGATCTACCTAACTATATAAAGTAGTTAAAAACACATTCATGCATGAGTATAAATAATCTAATAATGTCATAACATGTCATTCACAGGGAGCATTTTTCTGCAGAATTAGTACTTTTTGTACTTTAAGTATATTAACTGATAACATTTATTTTACTGAAGTGAGATTTTAGATGCAGCGGAGAACCCTGACCTTGGTTGACCCTCAAATGTCTCAGAGAAAGGGAGGAGTAGCTGGAAACTGCAGATTTACTTTTCTCTATAAGTGATAAACATTTATCTGAGATGAAAACTGATTTTGAACCATTATCAGATTAAATGGTAAATGTAGACCTTTCAGTCATGTGAAATGGATAGATGGATGGTTTACAAAGTATAGATGGTGTGTTTTTGGGGAGGAGGGGGGAGTGCTTGGTTGAAGCGGATGGAGCTGTCCTGCTTGATACACAGTCAATAAATATCCTCCTCACTCCACAGAGGAATTTTAGCAATGTCTCTCACTCCACCATCTCCACTGACCCGCCTTCCCCCTACCTCTCTGTCTCTGTCAGCCTCACAAATGTTATTAAGATAATCACATGAAGGTCTTAATACAAGCTGGTCTTTACATAGATTACAGAAACCCGAGATGCTTTCCTGGAGGTCGTGATGTTGCACCCTAGAGTGTAGAAATCACCGCACTACTAATGCTAATCTAAATATATGAGAATTTTTTCAAGACATTTTGCTTTCATCCCCCAGAACGTTTCCTTTTCCCACCGCCACTAGCTATTATGTACTGCATAAAAGAGGGACATAAATAATGCAGGAAGTTATGTTTATGCCAATTTGGCATTAAGCACCTAATGTAATCTGGATTCTTAAATGACTTTCACTAAACACAGTTCATTTCATTAGATTGTTTCGATGGAATTACTAGATTGTGAATGAATGTCTTCTCCCTCTCAATAACCCCTTTCAGACATGACATGTAACATTGCTGGGTTCATTCAAGCTGTAAGCATCTGTTTTGGAAGTCTATCAAGTGTTATTCAAACATGAGCGGACCGTTCGAGATAGAGCTGCAAAGCTTGCGCAACCTTGTTGGTTGATGGTTGTTATGGGAAATTACTTTAAACATGAGGCGTGAGATTGTTGAGTGCAAAAGTCTGCTTATTACACTTGAGAGGAGAGCAGTTCTCTGATTCTTGCACAAGCATCAAGCTGGACTTATAATTCTGTCATTGTGTAAAGATGCACACAAAGGGTGCTGAGGGCAACTGTCATTTGCAGATGTTTGCAGAGGGGGAGTCATACCAGTTCTCAACAACATAGTGTGTTTACCAGTGTGACAGAGAGGCAAATTGGTGGATCAAGTCAGAAACAAAACATAAAGAAGAAAATTTAATTGTTCAAGTATTTATGTAAGAAACAGCCTCCATGCACATTTGCATGTAAGTAATGTAACAGCGTTAATGTGGGGGGGAAAGTAGCCCACTGTACGGTAATAAATAAATGTTGAGCAGAGCAATCACGAACTGTACACAGTTTGCATGCTACATGCTAAAATCTCCCATCTATACCAAAATAGATCTGATTTAATTCATACTTAAAGAAATACTTCACACTAGGCTAGATTTAATTGCCCCCTGTTGTTGACTCCCGTTTGCTTCATCACATTACGTTACATCAAATTAAAGGGGGCCTATTTTCCTCATTTTCAGTTTCATACATGTGTTTTGGGTTTCTACTAGAACATGTTAATGTTTCTCTTCAAGAAAACAACTTCTCAAGGTGACTCAGCTGCTCCTTTTATTGGCGATAGCTATATTAACAACACACTTCAGGCGCCACAGTACACTTCCTGTTCCCTCTCCAATAATAGTCCCCTGCTTCCTTTTTAACGTGTGGAATTTTATACCTGCCATTGTATAGCGCTACCTGTATAAATGCAACTCATATGCAAGGATAAGTATATTAACAGTTTACATGCTTTATATTCAAAAACACTTTATTTTACTCATACTGCTGTCTGTGACGCACCGTTTTAGCACCTGTCTCTTGTAGCTCCCTTCCCGTCTCTGGGTCTTCTGTATCTTGGTGTCTCTGCACCGTCATTGCAGCCTGAGAATGACTGTAACAGAGAATATTTGCACTTTCTATCATGGAAAATCTCCAATAAAAGCTTCTAAATGAAAATTGGCACAAGCGGACATGTTACAGCAGGAATATGATCAAAACAAGAAGAAATTAACAATATTGGCAACCAAGCTTACTTGTTTCCGTGATGTTAGCATTTAGCTTCATTTAGCAGTGTAGGCTATGTAATGTGAACACAATAGCGTGCTAGGTTGTCCCAAGCTGACATCAACTTTTAGCCAAGGTAAAGGAAACGGTGTCCAGACGCCTGAGGTTTTTGCTCATAAGGATTACTTCTACATATGACAAAATAAGTAAAAGCATAATTAAAAATAAAATAAAAATATCTGCAGGTGTTAAATTGCTTTTTGAGCCTCATACAAATTCTCATGGTAATGTTACCATAGTGACTTCTATAGAGAAAATACTTACTGCCATATTTAAACATGTCCAACATGAAGGATTGGTTTAAATGGCAGAGAGGATTACAGTGCACGTGTCTCTCATGTCTTTGTGCATCTTGTTCCTTAGTTTTTAATCCACTTCCCTTTCTTGCACCCCAGCTAGACATGAGACACTGTTACTGTTATGAAGCTGCTCTAAATGTCAGGGTTGTCATCCACATCACACCAAACAATAGCAAACACCCCACTAATAGCCACCTGAACATGAGACCTGTATCACATGTCAGGTCCTCCTGCCATCACAACAGCAGTGGCAGGTGACTCCAATGATCCCACATCATGTTATGTAATGTAATGTGTGCTGATTAAGGCTGGTACGTTCCTGTATAATGAGCTTCAGCTGATCAGACGCTGCTGTGGCTCTGATTATCCTTTTTAGCTGAGAGAGAGTGGAGGGGGAGGCGGAAGGGGTCAAACAGAGATTCCATTGAGGATGGGCTGGGATGGGGACAAGCCGGGGGCCCCTGTGTGCACCGGCCCAAAACAAGAGGAAGGAACCAACAGGAGGGGGTGGAGCAGTGTTTTGGGTGGGCAGGGGAAGAGAGGACGGGTGTGGAGCCCCGAGAGAGAGAGGGGAAAAAAATATGAGAGAGTTGAGGGGGACCCACCAGGGTGACAAAGGCAGATGAATCAGCCGATTGTTCCCTCAGTCCTCCCCCCTGCCTGATTTTAAACAGACACTGATGACAGAAGTTGAGTGAAAACGGGCTCAGGTAAAATAATGTGTGTTTGTGATTGTTGAAGGTGGAGGTACGGAAACTTCTCTTCCTAAACTCGGATCACAAATCTGTAGAACAATAATATAAACATCAATCTGTTTTCCAAAGTGCAGTCTTTGCTCACTGCTTTGCTTACTTCCAATCAGTTATTTTCAGTAGTAAAAACACCCTCTTTTTCACCTACCTATACTCTGCATCAAGCAAGGAACTACAGTGTCTGTGTAAGTATGACTGACATGATAATAATATTGTATATAAAGAGAAACAAATGCAACATCCTCAGAGGTCTTGTTCATTCACTGTTGCTTTGTAGATGAGAGATTCATAAATGGGACACACAAGGCCAGAATTCGGTTTTTAGAAACCACTATAACCAAAATATTCGCTTTTTTTGGTACTGGCAAAGAGTCTACACATTATGAACAGGCCTAAATTAAGGCCCTGTCTACATGTTAACGAATATATTTTGAATTGATATTGTTCCCCTCAGTTTTAAAAAATAATTCTGTCCACACAGCCTTTGTTTTATGAAATATCTTCCCCCACGGTAGAATATAAAAATGACCCCAAAAGCTTGGCATTAGCCGCCTCCCCTCATCATAAAGGTAGTAAACTGTACAGGCTAGTGTCACCTTTTTCAAAACACCTACTGGAGATGTTGATTCCTGTTCAAATTAAGGATGAAGGAGTTCACTCAAAGAAAGCAGTGATGCTGTAGACATTCAAAATGGATGAGAGGCCAAAACATAAAGGAAAATATGTGTTTCCAAAAATATCTGTACATCTGTAGACTTCCTAAAACTATTTACAGTTCAGATCTAAACTTGCCAAAACTATCATCATACTAACATACTTTCCTGTAGCATACTTTGTTCTATATCATACAGTCTTGACATCATCTGTATGTGTTAGTAATATAAAATACCAGAATACTGTTTACGAGGGATTGTTTACTTGAATGATAACATGCACTTCTTTATGTTCAGAGTTCACTGAGTTTCTGTCAGAAAGGTCAAAGTAATTCAGTTAATTGAGTTAGAGAAGTCAAATGACTGTCTTATTAGAAGGTTGTCGTAGGTGAAATAAAGGTTCAGGATTAGGAGAAAAATATATAGTCCTTAACAAAATAAATCAAGTGGGCTTTACACATGCACTGACATGAAAAATTAAAGCATGAGGGAGATTTTCATTGGCAAACAAAAAGGTGAACAAACTCCAAAAACTGTCATTTCAGTGAGCATACTTTTAGACTTAGAGAAGTTTGTTTATAAAGAGTAATGATACATTTATCTCTCTCTGAAATTTATCGTCTCAACTTGCATTTCTTAAAGGCATTGACTGTAAAAGTTTTGCTCATTGTGATAAATTTTCAATCTGACATCACTGTATTGGTGAAAATAAATAAATAAATAAATAAAAAAAAATTGAAAACATTAAACTGACTGATGATCAACTACGGCCAACTCAAATAATAATACATTTTGGAAAAACTGTGAAACATGCATACTCTGTTAAAGGGTCCACAGCAGATAAATTACCACCGCTCTGTGAACTGCAGAAGACACCTGAACTTTTCATGATGATTATCCTGTCTTATTATAATTTACAATTCTTTTTTCTTGTTCTTGTTGAAGAAAAAAAGAAAGTAGCTTTCTGCTAATTAATCTGTCCCTCGGCCAACTTTCTGTCCTCTGTCTCACTGATTCACTGCCAGTAACAAAAAAACAGACGTGTGTTTGAGGATGTGAAAAACCAGAGCTCTTTTGTTCTTCTCTCCATTCAGCCTCTACAAATTAGACTTGAATACTTAGATATAATAATGAGACCACAGGACAATATAAGATCCCAAAATGGCATCAACGTCAAAATGTTACATAATGTTAGAAAAGATATTTTTTCCCGTCTCCACTGCTTGTTTGTTTTTACAGTGTCTGTGCAGAGTTCCCAGCTCATTTCTCCAGTTCAGTTATCCATTAAATTGTTTTAACTGCACCAAGTTTTTTAATTTATCCACAAAATATTAGAAAGTAGAGAACGCTGACCACATTTAAAAAACAAACATGGAATTAAATTACCTCTTGCGTATTACATAAGTAAAGGAAGGAAGTGGAAGTGCATTAGGCAAAACAGGAAGAGCATAGTGCTTTTGTTTTCCCTTGCAGCTATTGGTCGTTATCCCAAGTTACCAAAGAGCATGAATGTATGTTCTCTGCAGTTACTGTCCTCAGTAGAGGAAATGGCAGATGGTGAAACAACTTGAGTAACTGTGTAAAACAAAATGCAGCGTGTCCTGTGGTGTTGGCAGTTGGCTAGGCATTATATTTTCCAGTTGTCTGTCCATCCATCCTTTCGTCTGTACTTATGTGAGTCCATCTGTCCGTCCCAGAACATCTTAAGGACATAAATGTCCACTTAGATTCAATGATGAACTGATTAGACCTCCGTGGTCAAAGGATAAAGGCCACTGTGACCTCACAAAACATGTTCTTTGCAATAACTCAGCAGTTCATACACTAATTATGACAAAATTTCACACAAATGTCTACTTGTCTACCTTTTTATATCCAAAAAGTCAAAGGTCATCTTCACTGTGACATCATAATGTTCTGCATTAACACTTTTCTGGCCATTACTCAACACCATAACTCGGCAACAGAGGGGGAGATATTTGGTCAGATATTGAGTTGGTGTAACAAGCATGTTTCAGACAGGCACTGCACTGGCAGGCTAATATTACAATGATGGATGTTTAAATGAAAGTGGCAGAAGTTTCAAATAATGAGGTAAATGTGTGTAAAAGTAACCCCCTGTGGCATCACACCGTATTAAAGACTGTGACCAATGTTTGTGAACATCAGCTCATGAAAGATTTCTTTATATGGTCATCTGCTCCAGGCACATTACTGCAAGTATTTGCATCACTTAGCCTACACTGCTACATGTAGCTACATGCTAATGTCAGGAATCCTATAATTTTGGTTGCAATGTTGTTAATTTCTTAACAACTCAGATCATATTCCTGCTGCAACATGTCCAGTTGTGTTTAGAAGCGTTTATTAGCAATATTTAATGGTAGAAATTGCCTCTTTACACACTGTTATTGTAAATTTCTCCATGATTTCCGATCGTACTTCAGCTGAAACATGTCCAATTGAGTTAAGAAGCTTTTCTCAGTGCTCACAGTGTTCACCACTGTGTTGCCGGGTCGAAGATGTGAGTGAAACATTCATGTTTAAAAATATGTATCCTCTTATCAGCAAGATTTGAAGTGTTGTCAGCTGTCATGGCTACATATGAGTGTGGACAGACATGGATGTAAACTGTAACTGCGTCTTGACTGGTTCACAGAGGCATACAATTGAAGGTGGTCATTCTAGTTGGTTACATTTAACAGCACTGTGGTTAACATGTCATATTTAGGCACAAAACTACTTGGTTATGGTTAGGAAAAAGGTCATGTTGTGGCTTGAAATACCCACATTTGGTGGCACAATTACCACTGGAAATGCCACAGAAGTTTCTCCAAAACACAGCCGGTTTTGTTGTTTGTTGGTATCATACAGTGATCCGCAGCTTGGCAGCTGTCTCGCCTCCGTGTCACACCATCCACCGCCCCCTCCTCCTCAGGGATGAAAAATAATCAGCTCATATAGATGGAGTCAGAACATCACTTTAGAAACGTTGATATGATACTTATGAAATGTACACATCTAAGTAGTCGGGGGTGTGCAGAAATGTACAGTGCCAGCATTTTCTTCAGGTTTCTGGGCTGGGCGCCAATAATAATGCCATCTCTGAAAGTGGAAGTGTTTACTTTTCCTATGACTCTGCTGTACATACCATATGTATGTATTATGCATTGAGATTATAAATCACCATATTACATTCTAATTCATGTGATTTAGGGCAGTAGGTCCCAATCGGTGGGTCGTGGTAGCAACATAAACCTGAGTTGTCATGAGATGATTACCAAACTTATTTTTCTTTCATGTAAGTATGTTTATTTTTTCTGTATTTTCTTCCTATTTTCCAGAGTTTTGGTTTAATGTTGTTGATTAAAACTTAAGACACAAAAAAGATTTTAAGAGATGTCAGAGAGATGAAAGAAAAGGAAACTCTTTCAGACAGTGACTTTGTTGTTTGCTGCCATGCTCATATTGAGCATTGTGCGGAAATTGTGTTAATACAAATTGGAAAATGGGGTTTTTATTGAATTTAGGCATTAGGAAGTTTGATGCACTTTTAGCTGCACAAACACAAGTGACCATCCTGTATCAGTGCTTCTCCTTAGTATTGATGGTGGAGGTGTGAGGAGGGGATTTCGTCCCTGAGAAGTATTGTCCCGTAGTAATGATGTGTTATTGAATATGTTAGATCTGGCCTGCAGGGCTTGGCCTGTTCACTGCCCCACAGGGACTGTTACAGCTACTCTGTCCTAATCAATCATTATGATTGGAATACTCTGCCAAATCAGCTTCCTTATTATACTGCCTTTCTGTATTGATGCTCCAGTTTAGACATTTTGTGCAAAAGCAAAGAGAAGTGATTAAAATATTAAATTGTAATAATGCACACACTCTCATAAATTTAGAATTTTAAGATTTTTACTCCCTGATTGCTATATGTTAGTTGGAACTGATTAGACATGATGAATCTTGTGGTTTTTGCATGTTAAAAAAAAGTCTCCTCCTGTGTAAGTCTGTGCTGAGCCCTCCACTGCAACACTGTGCTCAAAATAACTTCTCTTACCTCCATTACATCATGAACCTCTGTGGACTTGCTCCCCCATCTCGTCTGTACTTTCTTCTGCCCTCTTCTATTTTAGCTCCGTGATTCATCTTGTCATGCACCTGTTAGTTCTTTGCTCTGCACTCTGTTGGAGTGGGAAAGAACCAGGTTTGTTCATTTTGGGTGACACCTTTTTTTTTTTTCTTAACAGTTTTGTTAATTGAAACTTCCAGAGCATACATGAATCAGTCTAAGTTTTAATGCCCATGTCTGGACAAGAAAACATACACATCAGTATACATGGAGAGATAAAAAGATTAAAAAAAAGGACTTGATCAAAAATGATATGAATAAAAAATAAATAAATAAATAAAATAAAGAAGTGGTAACTGTGACACAAAGAATCCAAGAAAGAAATCATTAAAGGAAAAAGAAATGTTAGAAATAAAATAAAAATATAGGGGGAAAAATTAACAATAAAGGCAAAGAGAGAAAATAAAACCATAGAATGACATCACTTCTTGAATCTGCTGAAACAAAATGGCTCCTTCCTGACCCCATTTTGCTCAAGTAAGCCTGATGATGAGATTTTCATGTAAGCAGTGTAATTGTTCAACAAGTCTTCAAACCTTAACGACAAAATAAATCATGTGCCTTTCAAATTAACCACAATGAGCGTTTTCCTATCTGCTTTCCTAACAAATTTCCCCCTGCAGGGTTTGGTCCTGGTGAAAGCTGAAGTAACACTTAAATTACACTGAAACGTTTTTCCATCCATGACAGTTGTCCATGTATTTATGTTGTGTAGGGGAGACCGGGGATGATTGTAACACTTTTTGTTTGAGCAAGTGTAACTCAGTGGGTTTTTTTTGGTAGAGCTCTTAAATTTTGATATATAATACCCATATTTGTCTGCTATAAATAACACACACTTTGACCTCTACTACACCATCACAGATTATGGAAATTAATTTAAAATACAAAGAGGTATATTGTTACAACGTACCCCAGTACCGGGGTGAGTTGTAACACTAGCTGGGGATGGATGTAACAATTAAATTATTGTGCTTAAAAAAGATTCACAATAGGCTAAATGTGTTCAAGCACTTTAATAAATAATAAAGAAGGAACAATAAACTTGTAAGAATACAATAACTATAATATTAAAATAAATAGAAATGTATAACAAATACAAAAATAAGTACAATAAAATAAATAAAGATATATAACATAAAATAAATAAAATCAAGATTAATAAAGTATTAACGTGTGTGTGTGTGTGTGTGTGTGTGTGTGTGTGTGTGTGTGTGTGTGTGTGTGTGTGTGTGCGTGTGCGCGTTGTAGCCTGAATGAGTTTGACATTTGAGCATTTTAACAGTTGAACAATAAACCCTTTCGAAGAGTTACAACCCTCCCCATGCCTAGCAGCCATGAAAGAGCTAACCATTTTTAGCATTTAGCTTCAAAGCTAGCAACTACTTGAACCTATCTAAGTGAAACAATTGTACATACAACACAATGGACACTATGCAAAAAACAACTGTGATGAAAATGTTTGGTTTCTCACCTGAAAAACAGTTTTTTGGCTCTAGAACAGACAAATTTAGACTCAGAGACATGCAGCTTCACCAGTGAGCTCCAATTGTAAATGGGCATGGACAATGTTGATGATGTCACCACAGCTTGTTCCTAATTGGCCAAACTGAAAGTGTTACAACTATCCCTTTTTTACAAACACCCCTGGTCTCCCCTACCCTTGTTGTTGTAACAAACCTCTACAAGTCATTTTAATGTTTCTCGCACTTGAATTTTATCTGGATATGAGACATTTGATATAACAAGAGCAAATAGAAAGAGAGATTTTATGGGATGTTACTTCTGCTGTTGAGAAAGAACAGTTCTTATTTTCAAGACCACAAGAGGTCACCTGTAAGGAAAACATTCAAACCCAGCTATAGAGCCTTCATCCTACATTGCTGTTTTCTTTGCCACACACAAGGTATTTTATTTAGGGCTATTTATTTAGGGCTGTTAGAGGTATGCTCATCCCCTCTTTCATGAACTCGTTCACCTCTCTTAAGTCGCTGCCTTCTGGTGCTCTTTTTTTGCACATCCATTTTTCATCAGCTCTGGTCCTGATGCAGCACTAACTGCTTCACAGAGCATGGTGGAAGATGTGTGAGGTCATGATGTGTGTGCATGTGTGTGTGTTTTGTACCGGTGTGTGTACAGTGCTGGTGGGAGTTGGAGCATTTGAAGGACAAACGATGAATCATAGCTCCAGTGCAGCTGCTTCCTTGGTTAGCATACTGATGCAGGACGGTGTAGGTGCTCTAATCTTTACAGCTGAGGGGCTTGAGATTTACTGTATCTACCAAACACACAACTCGTATATCACAATCCCTGTCAAATAACAGTAAAACCCACTGACCCTAAAAAAAGACAACCGTGGTGTTAAGTACATACTCAAGTACTGTGTATTGTGTAAGTGCATCTGTCTGAGAGCTAGTTAGGGGCTACTTTGCAGATTATGATCGATGATAAGGATATAGAATATGATGCTTTGTTGTACTGTGAATTAAACCACCTGACAGTATATGAAGTAGTTGAGATTATTTCCACGTCATGTAATGCTGATTGTGTGTAAATGCGCAACAAAATGATAAACTAACAGTATAATATAGAGTAATGTAACAGACAGGCACCTGCATGATTTAAGAAATTTTGTCTCAAAAATCTCAAAATCTTTTCCACATTGTCAGAAACAGCTTTATGTTCAAACAGTCAAGACACGGAAAAACTTTCAGAAAACATTAAGGGACACTTTCTGTAGTTGAACACAGCAAACTCTCTCCAGCACTCCCCTCTCCAACTAATGTTTCAACCATGTTTTTCCTGCAACAGATCCCACCTTGCGATATATTAGAAAGAGACTTCTCCTTGAGTGAGACTCACAGTAACAAACAGACCACTTAAGGGGTACAGAAGAATGTTTCATTTCTCTGTAGGGTCCTTTCCACAGTGTTGTCAGACACAATCTGAGCCTGTCAGTGGCAAAACAAGCACTTTTACTGGATGGAAATTGATGAAGAGAAATTGTCTGTAGGGATTACATGGCAGTCCGTTTCAAAGATCAGTCTCCATTAACCACTTGAACACAAAAACATGGGGTGAAAAGGGTCCAGGTTTAAAAATACCAAAGTACCCTTAAAGTACTTTTACATACTTGCAATTTTGAGTGCAGTGATGCCGTCATGGACCTGATTTTATTCACATGTACAAACATATCAAGGCTTATGGCTTTAACTAAAAGTCAGAGTTATCAAAAATGCAAAACATGTCACTTCCTCTACCAACAAAACAGATTCCAACTGTAATTGGAAGAGCAGTGACTCACCTCACGAAGTGAAAGCACTCTAGTAACAGACCACATGCTGTACTGTACATGTATACGGTTTCATCTAGACTCTGTTAAGTGGTGTCTTATGATGCCCACTGCTGACTCAGGGTAATTAGGAACATACAGCACAGTGAATCATGGTTCTCATTGCTTGCTCATTTGAGGCGAAAGGAATTATTGTTTTAAAACGCTGTGGTACAGCATTTCCAGAAGAAGCTGCACAGACATAAACAAGTTTTACAAGTGGACATGTTTTCAAGAATTTACATGATTTATTAAGCAAAGACACTTAACATGTGCTTGTTTGTGTGATTAAGTCATTTTTTAGACTAGATAATTGCATTAGCCGGCTAAAGCCCATATACTGTTCCTGCTCCGTTAAGCAGACGAATGAAAGTAATAAGACGAGGAAGAGAACACTGGCAAGAAAACAGATTTCTATTTACAGCTGATTTCTTCCACATGTCTCTTTTTAAATCAAATGGCACCCAGCAACATGTGAGGGAAAACTTTGATAAGACATGACTAAGGTTTCCTCTTGTCTGGCTGACAGATAGATATCTGCTTTCTTCTTTAAAGGTATACTATGCACAAACTGTGAAAGTGAATGTGAAGGCCAACCCCAGATTCACTCGCTTGGTGTTTTATCTCGCCATCATTAATTTTTTTCAAAGGCTGTGTCCGCGATTTCTGTAGCTTCACTTCGCCTGTGTGCTGCTTTCAGTCTGGCACCTCGTTGCTACCTTTTTATAAAGTCCCAACCTCACCTGCACACTGTGTACAAGAACATCCAAACACAGCAAGATAAGAAGAAAATAAGAAAATATGGGAGGAGGGAGAGTCTCTGCAGAAAAAAACCCCACTTCTAGTGGATCATATGTGATGATTGTGAGGGATTACTTTTATTTAAATCTGTACTTTTTTTTAAACGACAGTCCTATATAGAATACCTTTTTTAAAGCTAAGTTAATCAACATTTTTTATATTAAGAATAGATCAAATGACCACATGATGTAAAAGGAGTTGCTTGTAGTGAAAAACCCACAGAATTATTAGTGATATTTAAGTGCTGCGTGAAATTGAGTTGGACTTGCTGTAACTTCCTCAAGATGTTTTGCCTCTGCAGACATACAAAATGATAAGAAGTTAGTGCAGAACAAAACAGAGTTAAAGGAACAGCGTGTAAAAATTGGGGGGATTTGGTGAGGATTGCAGATTGCAACTAGCTGAAACTTCTCCTGGTTAGATGTCCTTCGCTGTTCATTGTTCAGGAGCTGTTTACAGGTAACAGAATTATCCACAGAGGTATCTTTCTCTCCAAAACAAATGGACCCGGTGATTTGAAACCAGTAAAAAGACTGAATAAAACAGATTAACGTTAAAAAAGGAGGGGCTGCTAATTATGGTGGCTGCAGCAAAAACATGAGTCGCCCTAGTCGCCCAGTGTTCGGTTTGTCTGATCTTACATACTGAGCCTTTACAAGGAGATATGATGATGTCAATTCCGTGTTTACAGGTTTCCACTACTCCCATCAATTAATGTATTTTTAAGGTAACTGAATAAACCAATGATATATTTGTCAAACCATATTTTTTAAAATTAATTAAATACCCAACAGTATAGTTCAGTTTCATAAATTGTAGCTGTTGAGAGATGTTAATCAGCTTGTAAGGTTGCACCTGTTCAGATTGACAGTGTATATTAAGTGTCTTCAAAGTTGCACCAAATACACAGCCTCTTATGTTTTTGAATGTTCAATTCAACAGTGTATGTTTTTGTGAATAGTTAAGTTGTCTCTGATGGTCTAGTGTTTGTAGTGTGTTTTTAATCTATCTATTAAGTGTGTTTCTGTGACTTCTATTTTTCATTCAATAATTACATTAGTCCAAAAGAAAAAACAACAACCATGATCTTTCAATCTTCAACACAAACTTCAAGTTAGCGAATTTATTTTCCTTAATGTAACAATAAGTATAAATTACTTATTTCAGTAATTAGATATCAAGAAACAGCATTTCATAGTATAAAAACACAGTTGTGTCTGCACATCAACAGAATAACAAGATCATGTTGCAACATTTGCAGGAAAGTCTGCAACACAATAAGACTTCAGTGTCTGTGCTCATATATAATAGATTAAGATCATCTGCCCAAATCCATTCATGATCCAGTTATTGCTTCTCACTGTTTTTATTGTATTTTAAACTTCATTTCATGTACCTGTTGCCACTGCTTCTCAACCACACACACCATAAATACCTGACTTTGGAAACTGTTCTTTAAACTATTTGGATAGCTGCACCTTTAAGTGACACATTTGACCCCGAATGTTGTTTTTGTGCCAAACCGTAGAACATATTGACATTAGTTGGGCAATAATCTAAAAGTAATTTGAGGCCCGAAGCCAGAAACAACAGTCTGCTTTTAATGTCTTACTAATTAAAGCCACGTCGATAGTGTTTATATGCGTTCCAGACACCCTCTCTCACTAGCCATCGTCTTTTCTCACATATGACTCTGGAGCTCAGATGCTTATCGGGGCTCGGAGATATTTAGAGATTCATGACAGGAGGGTCAGCGAAGGGGGTGGATTTGTTATTTCAACCCAGTTAGAAAGGCAGGCCTCTACGGTCAAACGCTGGCCAGTGTGGCCTGATTATGATCGTGTCCTGGGGGGTCTTTCCTGCGTCCATGCAGGCTGTTGTTGTTGTTTGGCTCAGCTTGCTGTTCAAGTGTAGCAGCCGCACAGATGAAGGGACGGGGGTGATGAAAAACAGACAAATTGTGGGAGGTATAGAGAGAGTCGGGTTAAAGGGTTAGTGATGCACTGATGTAGGTAGAGGGGGACAACCTGGTTGCATCTGTTGTCCTAAAACAGCAGCTAACAGGTGTGTGACTGCAGTTTTAGGGTCACTTAGGTTTTCATTTCTTTCGTTCTGCTCAGTCTCTTCATCTCTCACACATAAAAACACATAGACACACACATACTTGAGGTTTTTTTTTTATTATCTTTCTGCTGTTTTATGTATCTAATTTTCCCTCAGACTCTCTTCTCATGTCACTATATGAGCCTGAAATTAAATACAGCTGATGGTCATGCAAACAGACTGATGTGGTTTCCAGGGCTAAGAAGTAGTGAGCCACATACGTATGTAGAGATGCACTGATTTATCGGCCAATATTCACCTTGATGAATGCTATCAGCCTATTGGCAAATAAGATAAGATGTTTTTTCTGTTGTGTCAAAGCCAATGCGCAAGATGGGGAGACTCCAGTAGTTACAAAAAGAAGTGTGATTGTCTATAAGTATGAGAAAATGACCCTACTTCTCTTGATTTGATTTATTTATTACCCCAGTGAACATTTTCCTAATGATTTGTTGGTCCCATCTCTACTTTTAAGTCTTTGTCAATACACTATGAAGTTAATTTTGTAAATGGTGGTCACATTTAGAGTAAAACAGATGATAAAGATGATAAAGCAGTGTAGGCTTTAGGCCCTAAAGCCTACACTGCTGTTTTGTCTCTTTTTGTCCCCTTAATTCTAAATTATCTAATCTAGCCCCCAGTCAAAAAGCTTTACACCCCTGCTTCAGGGTGTGGCTACCTTGTGATTGACAAGTTGCTACCATGACGGCAGCAGTCCTCAGGCTCTCAGTCAGATTCACCCTTTGCTTCTCCACAACTTCACCCTCTCATCCAAATACGGTCACTTCTGGCTCTAAAAAACCAAGATGGCAGTTGTCAACATGCTATACTTGAGGCTTAAACACAAAAGTCCACAAACCAGTGGGTGATGTCACAGTGGCTACGTAAACCTCAGCAAGTACAAGTTTGAAGTTCTCTTACAGGTGACTGCTAACAATATAACCATTACAGTAAAATGACACAGCATTCTATCAGTTGTGTTTTATAACTTCTGGATGAGAAGTGTTTTACATAGCTGAGACTGGGACCTTAGGCCTAAACATTTAATATACAAGGTGTACAGCAGCGTGGCTGTAGGTGTGGTAATGTCTGTTGGTGAAGTATCTCAAAGCTGACATTTGTTGGCTGGTTTGCTGCGACATTTTATGCAGTAATTTATGGGTTCCAGATGGCGGAGACTAATGACTTTGTTTATGCCCTGGCTCTTGTGACTTTCACGGTAGCCAATGTCAAAACTTTCTTTAAAAATGTCATATTTCTGAGTTTGAGTAATCCAATCCTAAACTGGCAAATTGTATTTTGTCATGAATTGCAGAGCAGTTTTCAGTTTTTAACTTTTAGCCAAACACCAAACTGAACTGACCTTCATTCTTCTAAAATCCATTTAAAGATAAACTAATAGAAGAACTGGCAGCCTCACTTTTGGACACAAACACACAGAGACACAAAGAGATTATTGTAACCTTTATTCAAACAGGGAAGGCCACTGAGAGTATGCGTTCTTTCACAAGGACATCCTGATTACAATACATAAACAATAGAAGCACACAAAAGTTATTGTATACATCAACAAATTATAAAACAATAGAGGATAAGGAGTCTTTCCCTATACAGCTTGTGTGTATGTGTTTGCCAGTGAAGCCTGTATCTGCGTGTTTGCCAGTGAAGGGTTGACAGATTTATTGTAATGGATGCCTCTCTTCCTGTAAGCCACCATAAATAAAATTACATAGTCAAACCTGCCCTTTTTGTATAGAGCAGAAGTGAAGGAGACAACTGGAATGAGGGATGGAACAATAGAGGAGAAAAAAAGACAGAAAAGGGGAGACGCTTGTAAATCTGTGATACATCTGGACATGACTGGATGTCGTCAGATTTGATCCCCACTTGGGATAACTCTGACTTAAGCTCGCACAAATCAGCCAAAAATCTTTTCTAAGGAGGATGATTTGATCAAACGCTTCTATTTTTCATGATAATATATGATCTAGGACTGTTTTGACTCATTCAGTATTTCACTTTAAACTGCTCTGGACTGCAGAAACACACACACATATGCACACACATAACACAGAAACACAGTATTCGTAGTATGAGCACCTGAGCAGAGTTGAAGGATTGTGGAAACAGTGAGAGTGCTCTTTGGGGGTCTTGTCAGGCTTTGATCTTTGGTATGTACTGAATGTGGGGGTCAGGGATAATAGATTGGGGGCTGGCAGAGGTGAAGAGACATGAAGGGAAAGGGAGGGACAGACATGATGGTCACACAGGCCTCTGAAACCTCCTGTTAGACCTGGATGAAGATTTTTGTGGCAAATACCTCTCACATTTAATTTTAACCTGCTTGGAGTAACTTATCGGTGGATTCTGATTCATCAGTATTGTTAAGAGGGTAATTGTTAAATTAAAACTGACCTTATTAAATGCTCTTCTTAATGTATAGGTAGGGGTTGCTGTTTACATTTGCCCAAACAAATCTGGAATTTTACTGGTATATGATTTGAAAATGCAAAAATGTATGTTAAAATTGATTTTAATATAGCGCAAAACTGTAGTCTAATCATGGTGTTTGGGAATTTTTTGTTTATTTGAGTTGAGTAGAGTTGACAAGATCTTGTTTCTTTCTCTACTTTAGTACACTTTGCATCAGGTATGAAAACCAGTTCTAGCAAAACACAGGAGTGGACTGCTTTTTAACGTGAGGAGAGTTGCAAAGTCATTTCTAAGTACCGGTGGTCTCCCTCAAGATCTCCATGTGTCTGCAGCACGCACTGATTTCATCCTCTGAACTGCACAGCCATGACTGATAAAGAAAAAAGGCAGGCAAGAGGGTCGTTCTTAACATTGTCTCCAAAATATAAATAGCAGTAGGTATAATGTGAAGGTTGACTTCATATGTACTCCGGATCTTGCATTTGGCATGGACCCCTTCCTTGGACTTCATTCTTGCCTTCTTTTTCTCCCCATACTGGCTCTGTTTCTTATCTCCTTTCTCTTTCTATCTTCTCATCTCTGCTTTCACCTCCTCCTCTCCCCTGTCTTTATCTCCGCTCTCCCAGCCGCCTCCTCCACGGCATCATCCTCCTTTCGTCTGCTCTGAGACTCTTTCCACACTTCGGAGGTCAGAGGTTGCAAGGTTAACTGTCACGTACAAACTACGACCCCACAGAGAGTCTTTAAGCCTGTTATCTCCTACTGCGAGTTTGCTTGTGTGTGCATATGTTCACCTGGGAATAATCCCACTGTGATGTCTTGTGTTTCACTGAGACAACAGAATTTAAAGGGAGTGACGCTGTACTCTTTCTTTTCTTTATATTTTGGCAAGATTAAAAGTTGGGTAATTTTGAAGCATCATCAAACAATTCAGTTTTCCTGCTTGTGCGTTTTCATCAGCACCTCGCTGAGTCACTGGCAATAAAATGACCACGCTGGCCAGATGGAGTAGATTTACGGCCTCTGTTTCCACTCCATCATAATTGTGCTCCTTTTTATGATTTGACAAGTATAGCTAGTTTTGTGGTGAGCTGGAAAATATTAAGCTATTGTATCTGATATCTGCTTATTTCTACAAGGGTTCTCAAGTATATTTAATCCAATAACAGCTACATCGATCCACTATTCTGTTGCATGAACCCCCCTCTTGAAGTCTTAAAAACATCTAGACAATAACTTGTATAAATCAGTATAGAGCTACAAAATAAAAAGCATGACATACAAGCTATAAAGCCAAACGATTGTACTGTGTTTGCACATGTGAATTTCTAAATCAGTTTCATTCACAGCTGCAGCTTATTTGATAACATTATAAAGACAAGCCTCTTCTGTTTTTATTTGACGGGATCAGATTTAAACAAAGGTCACCAAGGCTCTTTTTGCATACTTACTGCAGCCTCTTCTCTGGGCCTACTCCGACACAAGAGACCTGAGCTTGAGATGTAATTTGCCAACTGCGTCGCCCTCGTCTTTTCCATTAACCCCCTCCTCCTGCGTTCTGTGTTTGGTTTAAGGGATATAAATCTCCTCTGCTGGCCTTTGTGGAGTGATTTAGGAGACAGAGGGTCGTCTCTGTCCTGGAGCCGTGCAGAGGTGTAGCCAAGAAGTGCATGTGAGAGGCACAAGAGAGAAAATAAGAATCAAAGATAAATTCAAGATAAAAGTGAAAGCCGAAACAGTGTTAAAGTGGGATGAAGGATCATAGGAAAATGGCAAAGGAGATAATCTTATCTTTCCTACATTGCTGATCTTGGAATCGTAGGTCATTCTCATTGGGGGTAATCAGATGGGAAGGATTTAAAGTTTATTTGAAGTGGAATGACAAATTAGACTTCGGAGTATTTTTGTCATTCAAGAAGTACCAAAGACAATTTCACACAGAGTTCTACACGAGTCAGAGAGATATGATCAGTCTGTGAAAGTTTAACATCACTCATTACCTACATTTTCCTGTCAAGAGATCTTGCTGCTGGGCAAGAATGGTAGTGTAGTGGGCTCAAAATTTAGCTCCATTTCATGGATAAAATTGGATGTCACCATGTGCTTGCTTTAGCATCTCAGTGTATGATGAGATTATTTCGTTACTACCTTAGGACAGGTTGATATAGGAAATGTCATGTTGACATGAAATCAGTACAAACTCAGCTCTTTAAACAGTTATTAACCCCTATCTTCCAGCACATTCTGCACAACATGATCCTCATGCTTTGAGAGTAACTTTCTTCTCTTTACTGTGTAGCATGGTATATGGTAATTCTATATTTATCTTATTATTTACAAATACCATGAAAAGATAATAAACAACCATGTGTTAGTCTGTTGTCTAACTTCCCTACTCTGTCTGTGATTCTTAAGGCCCTGACACACCAAGCTGAAGGTTGGCCGTTGGTCAATGTTGGGCCGTTGGTGAGTATCTGTGGCCCTTGTTGCTGCAGTATGTCCATACTGTTGGCCCCTTAGTCGACACTAGTCGATTTTTTTTCTGCCAATCCAGGATGTTAACTTGGCATCAGCGACTGCAGAGGCTGTCAGTGAATGAAATCACTCTGATTGGCAGTTCAGCTCAGCGCATGGGAAGAGTAGCAGAAGTGGGGAAAGTAAGCAAAGGGTTAAAGTCAAGAGAGCGTGAGAACAACCGACTTATATTTCCTCTCACGCAAGCGCAGAGCGTACGCACTTGTTAGCTATCGGTCGAAGTCTTTGCAGTGTGTTCATGTGCAACTTTCTGGCTGAAATGTGAGGCAACACATCAAGGGGGCTTCATTGCTGCTAGTTGTCTGAAGTCTGTTTGGTGTGTTTGGGCCTTAAGCTCGAAGCCCATAAGTTCCTACTGTAGATGAAGGCCTAAATCTGGGGCACAGGTGTATAGATTCAGCTTTAAAAAAAGGCTCAGCAATTTCCTCAAACAGCTTGGCACTGATGTTTTTAGCAAATGTTACTCAAACAGGGGGAAACAGTTGTTTGGGACTGTTGGTGCCCTAGTTAGTATCTAAAAGCAGCAGAACAGAACAATGTATTTGGGAATGACTCAAAATAAACTACAGTGCCTGTGTTTGTCGTAATGAAGGAACACGTCCCCCAGTGCAAAAGTGGCTCATTCATGTATCTTTAAAGTATGTGGACAACATTGGAGCTCTAGAGAACATAAGAAGTAGCTGAATCAGGCATTGACAGCCGATACTTGTTAGTAGGATCAGTTTATTGCTAGTTATGTAGAAAATTACAAGCCCCATGTTTTTTGCGTCTAAATGACAAATGAGAACCACAGATTTTGGAATGGGTTCAATATTGAGCAAGCGTAGCAGCCGACAGCTGAGCAAGAAGCTGCGATATAACACCCAGTGTATAAGTGCCATCAGCTTATGTCCACTTAAAGTGCTTGTTTTTGCCATTGACAGCTCAGATTATTCTGGCAGGCTCAGATTAGTCTGGCAACATTATAGGAAGGATCCCGACCGAGATGGACCAAGAGAAAGATCTTTTTGTTTAATCAGAAACCGCACCAAAATTGCTATTGCCAAACCCACCACACTCCAAACAGTAATTGTATCATTGTTAAACATACTTTATTCAAAGTTGACAGAGACAAAATAAAATTCATAAAAACAGTCGTGATTGGTTTTCCCACTGTTCCAACAATCACCAACTCTGGTTTGGTTGACATAAACCCTTAATTCACCCAGTTAGATGTGAAAATATGGCGGCTCAATACACACTAAAATTACCGTTAATTCAAATGAATTGATCTCAGAGTTGTTTCTGGTTAAATAAAAACAATCTTTTTCTTTAATAAAAAGGTCTATCTCTGCAAGGGTCTTGTCCACAATGTTGTGATAAACATGTAATGGCAATATGAGCCTGTCAGTAGCAAAAACAAGCACTAGTGGACATACACTATGCCCTGAATGGTTACATTGCCGCCTAGCCATCTTGCTCGATACTGGACCCATCTCAAAAATTGTTGTTCCCATTAGTCACAACACATAAACACTAGAAATAGTTTCTGTCTTTGTCCAGTTCAGCTTTACCTGTCTGCCACTTGCCCCTTTAAACAATTTAACAAGTTGGATTAAACAAACAATAGCAATTATTTATTAAGTCTGAATGGTTACTCAGTAATAACTGTAAGTGCCACACAAGTCTGCTGGCAGACACACCAAGGGCCTCATCATACAGAAAAACAGACGGAAAACTGCTGTTTTGTGACCTGCAGGTCTAAGTCTGTCTTTAAGTCATTGTGGCAGACCATGCTGACCGAGCAGACGTCAAAAAATGCACAACTGGCAGTGAAACATCAACATTTTCTGTCTGGGAACTCGTGAAAGGAATTCAGAGCAGCTCAGGGAAGGCAATACTTATCAGTTTTTGGGTCAGTTCAATTTCAGTTCACTAGAATGATAAACTGAAACTGTAGTTCTTATAATACCATCAAAGCTTTTACTCTCAATCATCTCTAAATGGTTGCCATAAAAGATCCTCTCAATGAGTAAAGATGCTCCTTCCTTACCTGATGATAACAGCAAATCAAATACCACGCAGCAAATACAGAGATGATGTTAAAACCTGGCCCCTACATTGGAGCTCTGATCAGGCCCAAAAACTCAGGCCCAACCCTACATGAACACAGAGTTTTCTGTCCAAGCCTGACCCACGGCAGCAGTTATGGCCCTAAGCCTGATTTAAAAACAAACGTATATGTATTTTAATACTAAAACATTTATTACAAGCTAAGGGCTCACGTGTCCTAGTGCTACATCTCCCTGTATTTAAATAGTCTTGTACATCTTGCTCGGTAGAGTGAGCTGTGCATCGAGTGCGCACTGTGGTCCACTGCAGCACAGATGATGATCACTGCTCTTCACTGAATGTTATGCACATCTCTCCCACTGCTCGGGAGGCAGAAGCAAAAACTGCCAACCAAGTAGCCTTGTAACCGTCCCCCTCCCTCTTTCCCTGGTTTCTTGACCCTCTCTTGTGCGCTCTCTCTTTCCCTGGGTTCTTTACGATATTGCTTTGTTGTTCTGTCAGTTTTGCTCTCTCAGTTGCAGTCCCCCCCCCCTCTCTTTCTCTCTTTTTCCCTTCTGAGTACATTAAAACAGTCTATTAAAACTCCTGCCATGCATGCACAAGAATAGCCAGTTTCATAAAATAATCATAATGGATACTTTTTTTTTTTTTTTTAAATGTAAATTTCTGAAAACCCATCTTGATTCAAGCCCGCAGAATTGATGAGGAATTACAGACCAGACCAAACCAGCCCAAACTCGGCTGGTCGTGTTGGGGCCCAATAGGGCTTGGGCAAAGAATCTTACCTCCAACCTACATTACCCACACTGGATCTCAACTACCAACAGTTTGGTTGGAGATTCAGATGTGATATGCTAGTAGTGGCTAATGTAGCCTCAAGCAGAGATGAGGAGCGGGCTACAAAGGTCTGTTAACTTCTTCTCTTTAACTCCACACCATCAGATTGTTTTTCATTTTCAAACTTGTAGTTTTCAGTGGCAAGTGACATCACTTGAGACAATTTATCAGACTTCGAATGTTCAGCATGGACATAATTCCCACTGATCCTGGGTTGAGTTTCTTGGTCTATTTACTGACCCACAAGGCTCATTCATCTTCATCCCGAAGCATTCTTTGCCACTGCTCTGAAAGCATTTACCCCGAGTGTTACAGTTGCTGTGGTGAGAAATTAGCAGCAGCATTTTTGACACCCAGAAGAAGGAGTGGCATTTTGATGGGGTCAGAGAGGGCTTATGAGGTAACTCAGGGACAGAGGTTGGTCAAAGGGTGACCATTTGAGGGAGGCGGGTCAAATAAAAGAGGGCAGAGTCAGGTGTTTGGGGAGGGGGGGAATTTTAGAGAAGAGGGCAAGGTATGCTGGGAATGCCAGTCACGAGATGCTTTAGGGGAGGGTGGGGTCGCTGCAGTTCTGGAGGTCAGCTGATGGCTCACACTCCAAATCTGATCAAAAGTCCTGATGGCTTTTAAAGGACAACATGACAGCACCATCCTCCTCTGGGTGGAATTATTTGAACCAATGAGCTTTTACTTTGTGTGAGCACATGCAAAGGCTTTCAGTGCACAATAATGATCATCTGGCATCTGGCTTCAGTTATATTGCTGATTTGTTGTGAAGAATCAGGAGCCAGTTTAACAAAAGTAACTTGCTAGTCGTGCATACATGCAGAGGACAAATAGTGCCATCATCATGTTTCACAAATAACTGTCGCTTGTTAATTGCAGACACATTTCCGAGTCCTACAAGGTTCTCGTATGCTCATGCATGAGTTGCAAGTATGGTGTTTTGATTAGTAAATTGTGTTGAACTTGAAGGGGGGAGAAGTTATTTTATGGTGCGAATTACAGCTTGTATTTCATGAAAGAGAGTTCAGAACCATATTTTGACATAACATTGAGGTTCTCAATTTCTGTTGCGAGAGAGCAAACGGGGTAAAGGGCGTGTTTGTATTATGTTTTTGTAATAAGTGTGTTGGGTTTTTTTGGCCAATCAGACACAAACAAAATCAGATATTTGTATATCCAAGAAATGACTGACACAGGCTACTGGACTTAAAATGTCACTGCCCCCAAATGTTGGATCAGTTAAATAAGGGATTGGCTGAGCAGGTTAAAACTGAAAAGTCTTAGAGCCAAAAATATGACAGGGAGTTCATTGATCAGACTTGTTTTAATCTCTCTGCAAAAACACAAACCTCTCCAAAAATGCATCCAAGGCACTTACTGTAATTAAAAATCCTTTATTGATTCATGAATAAACCAATGCATTTTAACTAAAGAGTCTTAATCAGGGTATAATGTTATACCCTGGACTTTTACACTGAGTGACCTGGCCAGTCGTTTTTTATCTTTATGTGACTACTTGCCCTGTCCTTGAATTTATTTTTTTATTTTTTTACAACTTACTACACAGTACCTTATCCAAGTGTACATACACATCTTCTCTGTTTGCCTTTATTACAACACCATCTTGGACAACTCTCCACCTGATGATCGATCCTCCCTCCCTCCCCTCCTCAAACCAGCTCTCACTTTCCTTTTTGTCATCTTTTAGTACATCCCTCCCAACCTGTCCCAAACAGAGTGTCCCCTCTGTGGTGTCACTTTTCAGGGCTTTCCTGGAGGAGTTTGAGGAGGGCTGATGGGAATGGAGCTGGAGTTGTCCATTAGTTAGATTAGTAGCTCTGTGGGGAGGCTCTGGTTCCCTCTCCCCTGGCCGGGACAGACAAAGCTCAAGTCTGCCAGCCATTGTGTGGCTGTCAGTTGGAGCTGGTCACAACTGAAAAAAAAACTGTCAAGACCCAGATCCAGTGATAAGGTGATGTGAGCCAGGCTCTGTTATTTACTTGTTGACACACTGTGTCCATAATCAAAAAACGACTATGAACTGTACTTTATGATCTTCTATTTTTAAATCTATACTCCTGTAATGTTACTTTGTGCTGTGATGTTGGTATGTTGCCCAGTTTGCTGTAGGATTTTATGTAGCTCTTTTTCAGCTTAATTTGCTAGAGATCCGACTGTTGATCAACAGGGGAATGATCTCAATGATGTGTTGTGAATATGACCTGATTTGAATTAACCCATTTTTTGGTCTTGTCATGATGTTTTGTCTTTTAATGATGGAGGTTACCACCTGCTGAAAAAACTTTTTAAGGATGTGTATCATAATGACAGCATTTAAGGATCTAATAGCATCCTGGCAAGCATAATAGTGTCCTGAGCAAAGAATAAAGTCACACTACCTCTGTGTTTATATTCCACTGGCTAGCTAATCAATGCCTCTCTGCACTGTTCTCCTATGGCTGTTACCACTGATAACATCGTGCTGACCCGTAATGGCATAACGTTGTTGTTGCTGAAGCATAAAGCTCCCACCTACCCCAGGTTAAAGCCGTTACCTCTGACAGCACTTATGTTTGAACTGTTGGCACTGTTGGCTACTAGCCATGGATGTCTGGAAAGACCTGGATACAGCGTTGGAGGCAGGCCCCCTGTTCATTCCTATGAAAGTTGCTCAGTGGTGCATGAAGCCAAAAAAGTTCAAATACTGTGCATAAACTTACTCACATCGTTTGTTAGCATAGCCTTCTGTACCTTGATGCAGAAAGGAAACAGGGATAGACATCTATGGCACAGTCCAAATTCTTCTACCAACACCTCTAATGCTAACTACATAATTAAGAGATTTTATAGTGTTCGTTTGTTCTGTGCACAAACAGAAATGCAAAAACAACAATTCGCTGGTGATGACAAGACTCAGGGAGACTTTACACAAAGGTGCAAAGATACACTGTAGTTTGCCTAGAAACAGTTCCAACATGTAACTCCCTTTTAAAATATTTTTACATTTCTTTTTTCTCTCTACAGATCATATAAATAATTTTTAGCTTTCTCCAGGCTGTATGCTAAGTAAGCTAAGCTAGCAGTCTTCTGGCTTTAGCTCCATACTTGACACACATACATGAGGGTAACAACATGTTAGTGAGCTTTAGAGGTGCTGGTAGGCAGTTTTCTCACCTTTGTACAGAGCCAGGCTAAATATTCAACCCTGTTTCTCAGGCTTTGCGCTAAGCTAGGCAAATTGCCTTCTGGCTGACCACAGCTCTGTTGTCAGCACACAAATATGAGCGTGATATCTTTTCATCAAATTTTCGTAAAACTGTCCTAAACATTTATATTATTCCTGCAGAGCAAAAAACAGATCACCCATGTACCTCTGTGTGTGCCAAAGCATTTTAATGTATTCTCTTTTAAAAAATGTATGCTTCTTGACTCAGTGTCTCTTCTTTCTGTGTCTCTTTCAGCCTTTGGAGAAAAATGGCCAAATCTCCAGCATGACCAGTCTGAATGGACATTCAGAGGACAACACGCTGGCAGAAGGTGTGTGTCTGTTTCATCAATGCTGTTTATTTATAGTGTTTGACTTTGGGTGATGTTCCTGTGGTCGGCGGGTAAGTGGTGGCGATGTTTGTGTGTGTTTGTGTCTGGGATTTTGTACTGTTTCTTCAGCAGTGGCCGAAGGTAAGCTTGTTTGTGTGGGGTCAGTTTTCAGTGTGTGTGTGTGTGTGTGTGTGTGTGTGTGTGTGTGTGTGTGTGTGTGTGTGTGTGCAGATTCTTGTCTGCAGATGTCTTCGCAGCTTTCCAAGATTTACTTGATCCTGAACTAATCCCTTTGTCAACACACAGGGGACACCTACAGGGGCTTTTCACATATGAGACACACACACACACACACACACACACACACACACACACACACACACACACACACACACACACACAAACACACCCACATACCCAATATACTGTGTGTTTCCTTCACTATTCCTTGAATCATCAAATGATAGCATTTAAATGTTAACTAATTTACATACAATAAATAAACTTGTCCTTGGCCCCATCCCAATACATCCCTTGCCCCTACCTTGTAGCCCATACACCTCCATTTTGTGCATTCATGTCTAGGGGTAGAGTGTCATGATTCTTGCTGGGATAGAGCAGTAGGGTAGACTGTAAGGCCTACATGACTGGGTAGATAGCTGGCTTATGTTACATTGTTATTGCTGATTTGTGCATGATAGTCCAGCATTAAGATATATTTCCATGTCTGCTCTTTGATGGAAAAGGAAGCTTGAAATTTAACTTAAGTTCTGCAGCAAAGTTTTGCTGCACTTGTTAAAATAAGTGATGGGATTAGGCCTTAGCATGATGCCGTGTTTCAGGACAGATTCAGGAAGATTTTGAGCTCAGATCACAGCTAATGAAGACAGATGTAGGCCTCATTTGTCCCATTGTTCAACTGACTATTCAAAACATTGTTCTTATAAAATGGAAATATTTAAAAAGGACTGTCTATGGTCTCGTAGGAGATACTCTAATGAACATTCTTCGATTAGTTATCTGAGGTAAACCTTAACCAGTAATAAACTGGGCAGAATTGATGTCTGCCAATACGTGCACCAACCTGCTCTGTCCATCTCCCATAGCGGCCTATCTCCAGAGCTGCCTTTGTTTATTTTCTTTGCCATTTCTATCGTGTCTCCCTCAATCTGGGAGGGCTGCAGGGGCCTGTGCACTCTCCCTAAATATTTAGCAGGCCGTGACCCGGGCCCCGCACAAAGCAACTTGCGCACTTCATAATATGTTATGGCCCAGGGGAAGGGGTAACCCTATACTACTTAAAACACAGAGATATGTCACATACCACTATGTCAAATAACCTATTTAATAAGATATTTAATGAAGCGATTCTGCCCATTTATAGAGAAATCCAATACCTCTTCAGAGCAGAGATACAGAGGGTCTGAGTTAATGTGGCACGTAGACTAACGGAGAGTAATTTGGGTGTTGAAATCGTGGCTTCTGTGGACATGTACTGTAAGTTAATTAGCAACTAAGAAGGTTATAGAACAGAAAAGTGTATGTATGTATTTACCTTGTCAGGAATTCTTAGCTCTTGTGTACTTATGCATACACAAATCTGGAGTTTATTTGTCCTCATAGAATGAGTATGCTCACTAGCAGGACAAAAACTGGAGAAAACAACTGAAGTTGTGGGAAAAAAATCAAGGCCACAGATTGAAGGAGAGCAGGGGAGTGAAAGGAAGGGAGATCCACAATGGGGGAAGAAGAAAAGATAGGGAAGTGGAAGGTATGGAGGGGTTTCACATCCCAGCACTACTCTACCTCTTGTGCAGCCTGATAAAGACTGCAATGCATTGTGGGAGACGGGAAGAGAAGACGAATCTCTCTGATAACAATGAAAAACAGCAAGACAGGCTGCAGATCAAAAGACTGACACGTGAGCAAACACACACACACACACACATACATAAACACACAACCATAATCTCTCTCTATCAGGTATACTAAGGTGTTTGCCGTTTGGTGAAATCCCACACCCCAAACATATCACACACAAAACTGGATAACATGACAATTGAAAGACTTGTTTAAAGTATTGTAGCAACTTAAAATGAGACCCCCTAATTCACTTTTCTAAAAAACAATACATGTTGGGTTTATCTGAATTGTAGATAGAAATTAAAGCTACTGGAAAAACTAACAGTACTGAACTCCAATGCAGACTTGTATGGGCATTTTAGAGAGAAAATCAATTAGTCTATGTCTAGTTTAAAGGTGTGAATGTGTGTAAAGTGAAGATGAGGCATATATGTGGCAGCAAAAATATTTTACTCTATCATCTGTCATGGAATGTTTAATTGAATTACTGAAAGTATTTGTTTAAGATGATATCAAAGTACGAGGATGGAGTTACATTTTCCACTACGTTCGTCATTAGTTGACCCCTCTTTGAATACAAACTCTGAATCTGCTGAACCTCAGTTTTGCATAAAACAAAGCTAACAAATCAGCTTAGATACTGTTTCAAAATCAGGCTCAAGGACTTTACACTTTTTTTTTTCATTTGATTAATTTGCACATTAATATAGTTTATCAAACTGTTGATTTTTTTTAGTGAGTACTTTCGCACCACAAATGAAGGCTTCAGTAAATCATGTTGTGAGGATTATACAACAACAACATGGAGGCTTGATAGTCCAAACAAAGATGGCCGACTTTATAACAACTTTTACCCTTGCTAAAAAATGAGGCATACAAGACACACTCCTTCCATTCTTACCTTTCACAATAAGAAGCCCTACAGGGTATTCTGTTTACCAGAAGGAAATTCAGTTTAGTCAGAGCATTTCGCTGCAGGGACACTCAATAAAATAGCTTACAGTAGCTTACCCTATAGAACAACTTACCTCAACTGTCAGACACCAAACGAACTGGTGCTAATCTATCCAAATCTTTTACTGAACCAGTGTTGCAACTGTCACAAATCCTTATCTTTGCCGGTATAAACAGTTTTGATTTGAAATGTTTGCAGGTAATTCGCAGTAATTCGCATTTTGGTGTAGTTTATTCATCATGTCCTCCCTTGTGTTAAGGCCTTTAAGTGTGTTTGAACCATCTTTAAATGCCAGGTGGGCTGAGAAAACCCAGGCAGGAGAGCTCAGGCTTAGGAAGGTAGAGTTTACTCTGAGTTATTGGACAGAAAGGAACTGAATAAATATTACATGGATGTAGAGTTCTGAGGGGAGTGCTTGAAAACGGCAAGCAAAGAGTGAGAGCCAGGAGGAGTAAAAATAGATGAGGATGAAGAGAGAGAGACGTTAACACACAGTCAACCATGAAGGACGCGGCTACCTATTGCGTCTTTAACAAAGTGCATCAGTCCTACAAATGAAAACAAAAAGACATATTACCACTTCAGTTTTTGTCAGAATACAACCAGGCTCTCTGATTAGAAATCTTTTTGTGTACAGCAGGAAATACACATTACTAAATAAACCATGCTGATCTTTTCACAAGTTAATGTCATTAGTAACAGTAAGATTTGTTGTATTTTGTGCTATGTCCATGTAGACATGCATACTTAAGCCTGCATGTGTGTTTGAGGTTGCTAGTTTTTGGGTGTGGGCGCGTGAAGTGCAGTGGGAGCCCAAAAACTGACATCATAGCTGATGTAATCCGCTGGCTGGAGCATTGACGGTCCCTCCCAGATGGCTCACAGGCTGTAAGAGAGGACAGATGAAGTTTTCTGGAAAGCCTGAGGAGAGGGAGAGAATGCTGACCATGTGAGTGTGTTTGTGTGTTCACTGCAGTTTGTGTTTATTCATAGGAACATTGGACATCACTCACAGGTCGAATCCTACATGTCTGTTTGTTTCATTGTTACTTGATGGACCAGATGGGTGCAGTTCATCACATTTAATCAATTAATTAAATTCATTTATTGAATTATGTGTACAAATTGATGCAATGACGTAGGTTTCATATGAACACTGGGGGGGACTAGGTTTGGGGGTCGTCCACCAGAAAAGTTTTAGCTGACAGAGAGACAGCTAGCTGTCTCCAATCTCCATTGGTTAGCTCACATTAGCCTTGGCTCCATTGCACTGCACATCATTCAGGTCAGGTGGGAGCTAGCTAGCGGTGCTGCTCATTTGCGATTACCACTTGATACTGTCTGAGTGGCTTCTTGGTGGCAGGACAGCACTGCTGCGGAAACATGGTAGCAAACGTCCCCCAAGAAGCCTCGGTGAGTAACTGGCTTCATTTGAGCCGCAAAATCCCTTTAGCATCGTTAACTATGTTAGCACTACTAGCGGTGTTAAAACTGCTAATGATGCTAATAAAGCTGACAGTGTTAACATAGTTAACGATGCTTAAGGGGGTTTGCAGCTCAAAATTAAGCCACTTACTTTGTGGTTACCTGGGGGTAGACCAGATCGATGGCTCAATGATTCCATGGCAGCTCTGTTGGGTTAGGATGCCATTTTAAGTGGTAATCACCAAATGAGCAGTGCTGCTAGCTAGCTCCCACCAAACCCAGGTGGTGCACAGTGTAATAAACGACATGCATAACCGGTCAAAAATATTCTTGGCATTGACATCCCTACCTTTTAGGTTTTGAAGCTGTCTCTCTGAAGAGCCACTAGAAGGCACTTTAGGCAATGGAAACTTGTTTGGACACTTTTTGACATTTTATAGACTACACAATAAATGTATTCAGTGCAGATGTATTAATCAGTAAGGAAAGCAAGTAGTAGTTGCAACCCAATTTTGTACAATGGGCAATTTTGTACAATGGGTTAAATTGTACTACGTCCTGCAGCAGTCCAAGTATGTCAGGAAAGTCAGACAGATGCCAGGTGTGTCAGAAATGATTCACTGGAGTCTCTGCTACAGTTTTATTTCTTCTTGGTTACAGGTGTTAACTTTTACGAGGTGAGCGTATTGCAGTTTGTGCGCACTGTTGGTGTGTATTCGTGTGTGTGGGGCCATGATTCCATTCCAGGATGGACTTACTCAGACTGGGCTCGGGGGACATACATAGTCGTGTTGCCAAAACGTTCATCATGCGTGTGGAAGGGACCTCTCCCTTAACTTAAGCTCTGTCTGATCTCTGCCAATAAGGCTGTACAGTCATTATAACACAATCCAGCCGCTGAATTGTTCCTTTTGGATTTTTGCCCATATTCCTTTTACATTCCATCTGACAAAACTCATTACAGGTTTCGCATTAAGATGTCTGCCTGCGTCTTTTTCTACTGTACGTACACTACTGGGAGGAATCCTTTTGTCCTTGGTATGTATACTTGCACAGATGCTGATCCATCAACTTGCTGCAAGACGTCAGAATGATTTCTGTACCCCAGGGAACGGAAGTGATCCCAGAGGAAAGCGTTAGGAAGGCAGACTTTTAGATTGGAGTGCTTAAAAGGCCGTCAGCCCCTCAAGATTTATCATTGTCCAGTCAGTAGTTCAATTATGTTTATCAGTGCAGCATGTTTTATTCAGCCATTTGTTATGAAGTGGGTGCTTTAAGGATACACTTCAGGGCAAGAGAGGATAGGAGAACTCTATTAGAAAGTGGTCATTTGTCAACTGCCATCTCAGCCTATAAAACTGATCAGACAGAAAGCACTTTTTCTCTCTCACGCTCAAATACAATGGGCAGCTCTCAGTGTTTCTGGTAACAGAAGAAACCTCAACAAAGTTTTAGCTATTTAAATGAAGCCTGGGTAAGTTCTGACAGACCACAGCATCAGCGATAACCGGAGCAGCTGATGGCAAGCTAATGAAACATCTAATCTCTCAAATGACTGCACTCACTCAAGACTCTGACAGCTAATTGTCCCATTTTGTATTGGATGGTCTCTTATAATGCTCTACTGAGGCAAAACACTCATTGTGCCTCGACACATACCAAACACTCACCATTATTAGCTTATGTTTTGTTCCATACCTAATTGTTGTGGCTTTATCTGTCAAACTCTAGCAGTGTACAACCATATGTGTAATTGTTGTGATAAATTCCGTAGCCATATCACTGAACTGAATCCCAACTACCATTTTATGGGCTAAGGAGCTTAAGTAGTAATCAGTGAAAAGCGCATATTTGAAACCTCAGCCGGGGATAGGGGTTTATGTGCAAGAGGGGAGGAGCTGAACATGACTCAGGAAGGACTCAGCAGTACATTTCAACAAGGTCCTATCTATGCATTTTTTGTGTCATAACAGTTTGTGGCTACATAAATGCTCATAAGTAATAGGATAAGACACAAGGAGACAACGCCAGAGTGCTGTGAAACAGAAGCACACAACAGCATACTAACTCTGACAAATTTAATATTTGAAATTTATATTTATAGGATTAGGAGTTTGTTACACAGGTCACGCAGCGCTGAAGGACCGTCTTCAGAGCCGCTCTTTTCTTAGCGAACAGTCAGGTCTCCAGTTCCAACAAACATAGAAACAGCTTGACTCTGTTGTTAAACCTGTTGATAAGTGTTTGGTAATGTCAACCATGTGATGCTTAGCCCTATCCCTGTGTGTGTTTGGGCGGACTCTCGCCAACTGTCCCTGGTGCAGAGTGGTGCTATCATGATGAATTCAAGCCCTTTTTACGCAGAGATTGTGCTATAGGGCTGCTAGGACGTCCCTACTTTATGTCGCCAGACCCAAACAACAGCAGCATCATGCCATTCCAGTGTGTTATTTTAGACAGCATGCCGGCATCCTGGAAACAAAAAAGACGTGACGTTTAACACAACAGCATCCACCTCGATAATAATGGCATTGACAGGGCAATAACAACAAATTACCGTCCCTGCTTTATGGTGGCTGATCCTGTCCTCTGCTCAGTGGGTAAGGAGTCCAATTTGCGGACATTTACGACAGCTGTTCTTTTCCTTTGAGTTAGTTGCTAACTGCTGCTAGCTCCTTTTTCTCCCATGGAGGGTTGCATGCATAACACGTCATCAAAACCTCAAACCTGTCCAGCCCATTGTCCCATCCTGCCAGCTGTCCCTTTTGCACAGATAGTGATTCAGGGCTTTTGCTATCTCTGCTGCTGGCTTAAAGGCGAGACAACTCTGTCCCCCCATTCTGCAATCATACCTTTTATACTGAACAGTGAGGCAGAATAATGGTGGGGTATTCCTGCCTTGAGTAGGCAGTATAAAAGGGGCTAAAGAGGGAGAGAGCTAGGGCCAGAGCTGCATACAGCTCTACAGTGAAATAAGATTTTACCCATTTTAAATAGTGAGAAAAGCAATATGTTGCAGTCAATGCAGACATTATGACAACCACAAATAAATCAGCATATGGGAAACACAGGATTTGTTTTGATCTAATTCTTTATTGTAATTTGTCAGGAAGAAAAAGTCCAAATCCCAAAATTGAAAAATAAATCACTACCCGATAAACAAATATCCAAATAGTCGAATATCCAGGTCCAGTCCTTCACCAGACATAATTGTACTGCTTAGTTCTGGTGTAAAGATACAAGTCAGCAGCTCTGTGAGGCTATACTTGGGCACAGCAGTGCTTTGAGCTAAACACCCGCTTAGATATTATGTAGGGAGTGCAGCCCTATCGCAACCAAATCAATTAAGATTTGAAAAGAAAAGAAAAGTCTTAGGAGCATTAAAAGGAGTGTCCTGGATACAGAGGGCCTGAATTACAGTAATAAGGTCAAACTCATGGTAGACTCCCACCAGGGCTCTCAGACCCCCCAGGACCCTCTCGTCTCCACAGGCACTCCTCTCTCATCTTTCCCGGCATCAGGGAACCTAATCTCCCTCCTCAACCCCTAACCTCCCCCAGGCACATGAAGGATTGAGAGAATGGACCAGGAATGTGACTGACCCCTCCTCCTTCTCCGTCTTTAATAGCCTTACAATTCAGCAAGTATCCAGATACCATAGTAAGTCATTTTTACCTTGCAATTGATGATAAAAATCTTTGAATAAGTGCCAAGAATGTGTCTGTGAGGTGAGGTTTTTCACTCTGCGATGCAAGAATTAAGGGTGATCTTCCTGGTGCTGGACACTCGATACTTCAGCCATCTTCCTTGTTCCGCCCTGCACACATTTGTTTCTAGAAAAGTCTCAAAACAATGAAATTGTTGTGGAAACAAGTGGGATTACTCACTCCATTAAGTTCTCTGACCGTTACGAGAAAAATTCGATTTAAACACTCCGTTCAGATTAAGTGACTTGTAAAGATGAACGATTTTTTAGAATTTTGATGAAGCACACATTGATGGAGCTCTGCCAGATCTTAATTTTAAACAGAGCCATGCATGAGACTGAAGTAAGGAAGATGGATAAGGAGCCAGGAAGTGCGTGGAGGATAAGAGCAATTGTGAAGAACAGTTCTCATGAAATCCAGCTGGGCAGGGAGTGGGAACCCCCTTTGTTGGCTCAAAAACAAGATGAGCCACTTTTTGGGTTGAGCAACAACAAATTTGTTTCTTACCAGCCTGTTTCTACTCTTCAGTACAAAGCCTCCATCTAGACTACCTCTGAATACACACAACCATTTGAAATGCGCTATGACTCTTGTCAAACCTGCAAGTTGACAAGCTGATAAGTACTTTTCATTCATCTCTTTACTGTTTCACTCGTTTGTAAATGTGGACAGTTTCCAAGGCCTTTTCAAGCTGCGGGAGGGACTTCTTTAGATCTACTGCCCATTTTCACATTTCAGTCTGTACTAGAAGACAAGATGATGCAACGTGATGAACAACAACTGGAATGCCAAATTCCTGGTGCAGATATTTCAGGAATGCCAGTGTAACAGATGGTAAAACTGGCTAAACATACTGGTCGGGAAAAAAAATGCTGCTCTTCCCCCAAATTTGAAATAACAGTGCTTCTAGTAGGTTGTAGGGCTTGAACCGGGCTGCTAGGAAGATTAACAGTAACAGAAAAACACATACTTGATCTCAAATTTAATTGTCTCCACTTGCGTGCAAGATAACATTGACTTTATGGAACAAACACCTTCTCTCTCAATGCTGAAAGCTGTAAACATGATCCTTCATTGTTGTATAGCAACATTAAACAAAAGGTGGTGACGAAACACTCAAATTTGAGACATCACATCTACAGTGTTTATCTGATCACACTGCATCACAGTAAGCACAGACATAATGTCAGCAAGAAAAGGCGGAAGGGTTACTGGACAGACTGTGAAGAATACAGAATGAAGTGTAACTCGAGGAAACTGTCCAGAGGAAGAGGAAATAATGAGGTCAAGAAATGACTGCGTTTCCTGTCCGACATTCTTATCCATCCCTCCGGCCCACACAGAAACCGAGAGGAGGGGTGGGATGGGGGCTCAAGAGGATAGAGGGAGACAGTGGGGAAAGTGGTGGAGAGGGGAGAGGGATTACAGAGGACTGGTGTGTGGAATCAGGAGATAAAAAGACAGTGTGAAAGAAGCGAAACTAAATTTAAAAACGGAGAAGAAAGGAGAGGTATTGAATGAGAAATCACTCTGATCTCGGGCAGTTTCACATACTCACAGCACACTCGTTTCCCTTTCCTCCAATTATTTCACATCATCCTATCCAGTTCTTGGAAGAGTAGGAGGCGTTTCTCTCTATGCTGTCCGATGATGTCATCCACTTCTTTGCAGACTACATAAAGCCCCTCCGCCCAGCACCCCAACCCCCCACCCGCTGACCATTGAAGACCCCTCCTCAAACATTCCTGAACTCAGGCACGTTTTCTGATTTACACAGATATGTGAGGCGTCTCCCTCCCAGACTTGGCCTTGTATTATCCTTACCTAACTGAGGTTTGAATACAAAATACACTCCCATTCATTTAGTGCTGTGATGGAAACCCATTTTAATTAAGTTTTTGTTATCTAATGAAAGAGAAAATTGAAGCGACCCATTCATATACTTTTTCCCCTTTTTTATTTCCTCTTAAGTAGCTGCAAGTTTGTTAAAATCATCTTGTTTATTCTGCCTGATAGTATCATGTAGTCAGGTTCGGCTCATGATTAAGAGCCATATGATAATAGGGTAATATTCAGTCTGTAGACTTTTTTATATGGCCGCTTCAGTCCATCAAATGGACCAATTCCAGACGTCAGTGTGAGATAGGTCTGGCTATGTGAGACTAAACAACTCATCTGATAATCGATTGATTGTGTAGGTGATTTCTGAAAGCAAAATATCAAAAAGTCTTAGGTTTCAGCTTCTCAAAGGTGGATTTTTCATGGTTTTCTTAGGACACATTCACACTGGCACTTTTTTTGGTCCGCTTTTAACGAACCCTGGTCCGCTTCCATGGATAGTTTGGTTCGCTTGGAGTGGTGTGAGCGCTCATTTGAACTCTGGTGCAGACCGAACCCTGGTCCACTTGAAAACTTGGGGTGTCAGTTCACTTGCAAGTAGAACCCTGGTGTGGCTTGCTTGCAGTGGGAAATGCAAACAGACTATCGAGCAAACCAAAGAGAGGAAGTGACGTAGAGCGCAGTGCATTTTGGGTTGAAAAAAAACAAGGTCGATAGCGCAAACTGGGAGAAGCAGAGGTAAAAAAGAAAAAGTTGGAAAATGTCTCGTGGGCAGACGTGGAGTAGTGAGGAGGTGCAGGCGCTTATTGATATATGGTCAGAGGACTATATATCGCAGTTGCTTGTGGCTATACACAGTGGATTTCCATTTTTTGTCCTGGCCAATTGATGAACTGGGTTTTCTTCTTCATCCTGCTTCTTCCTGGTCAGTGGTTGTTTTGGGCAATACCATCCCCAATTAAGCAGCTGTTGTAACTGTGTGACATTGTCCAGGCGGTTTGGTCCGCTTTAAAAAGTGTGAAAGTGAATGGAACCAAATTAAGTTGTGAAATTTTTTGGCATTCCCCACCCATTTGACCTGAGTCCTCTCAACCATCCTGATGTGAATGTGCCCTAAAATAAAGTTCTGTGTGTGTGTGAGAACAGTGTGTGGCTGCAGATAAGTTTGTAGTGACTGGGCCACAGCAGGTCTGTGGGGCTCAAATGATTAATCAAATTAGTACTGAGATCAAAAAAGGAGACACGAGAAGGAAAAACAGACATGAATGTGGACAATTACGTTAGTGATTTATATTTAGAGCTCTTCTTGGAAATAAAGGAATGTGTCATCCATTTTGAAGATGTGGCTCTTTTTTATGTTTTATGAAGTTTTGGGTCCAGATGGTGGTCTGTGGCATGGAGGCATGTGTGGACCCAGGCCTGGGCAACATACAGACATATTTTTTAGCAGGATTAAGTCAGAGCTGGTTATTATTCTCATAGGATAATACATTGGTTGATAATAAAGATTTCATAGATACCAGCCTTGTCCTCTAACTCCTAGATGAACCCTGTGTGACTGTGTTTCCCATAGAGCTCATTTTAGCCTGAGGCTATGCCTAAATTAAAATCTTTCAGTATGTATGGAAGTCGAGGAATGTCACTGAGTCATTTGAAGGAAGTTGGGAGGGAAAAGGAAGATGTGGGCTGACCCAACAGAGGTACTCTCATCAAACTCAACATTCCCTTTGGACTGACTCACTGTCCATTCAGCATAATATACAGTACTGTCATAGTGGTCATTATGTTGTATAGTACAGATAGTGAAATACCCACCAGATGAGTCAATGAAAAAACATCAAGCCTGGTGCGTCAGAATGAAATTCTTTGTAAATGACCGTGATAAGATGGAAGGGTGTTTCATTATATAACCATAGGATTTTACTCTTAACTTGCTGCTACCTGTTAATGCATGAATTGAATTAAGTTATGTAGTCAGAACATGTAACTTAGTTTCAAAGAATAGAGGGAAGAGCACATGTACAAGCCATGCACAGCTTTATTTGCTCCTTTTTACACGTGAAGTTTTAAATGCTCACCAAAATAATGTACTGATAGTTTTCCGAGGCTTTCAGACGGTACTCGATTATCGCTGTTATCACCCATTTGGGAGCCTTCTGGATGGAATTCACACATTCCTCTGGGACAATGCCGAAGTGTGACAGATCTGATTATGCTGGTATTTACCTGAGGATTTATCTGCATTCCTTCTGGTCCCCGTCCCCCCCCAAGACAAAAGCTGAATCAAATGTGTCTGCATTGGAGTAATTGAGAGGGGCCTATTAACATTCACAGGGGGCAGGCGGCAACTTGATGGCACCCCCGTTCATGTTAGGTTTGGATTTAGTCCCCCCTTGGTATGAACTTTGCCTCACACAGGGATATGTTTGGGGAGTTTTGGAACTGTAGAGTGAACTAAGATTTACAATTCTGCAGAGGTTTGGAGAGTTAAATGTCATTTTTTTGGGAGTGAATAGCCTTAATGTTAGCTGAGTCAAGGAATTAAGGGAAATAAATTGACCCATGGCATACTTAAAAATAAAAGATGATAATCTTCAGGCTTGGGGTGAAGGTATCAGTATTTTCAGGTCAAAAGGCTCAAGTGGAAGTGATGTCACTAGTCCTTGGTGTTGAAGTCCAAGTCGTGTCACAAGTCTTCTTTTATTTTGTGAAATCAAGTCTAAAGTTGGCAAATTTGTGACTCAAGTCCAAGCCATGCGACCGGATTTGACACATCTGCTATTTTGTCAATTTTGCTTCAAAGGTTTGGGATTGTGAACTCAATAAGGTCTGAAAAATCCAGAAATTCCAAAGTAAAATCCTAAAATTCTTCTGGTTTGCCTCTGTCAACATTCATCCACTGATGACTGGTGACATGAGCCATGAGATGCAGAGGAAAACGTGGTTGCCTCCTGAAAAAGGGAGGAGTATAGAGGGAAAGGAAGGTGGGGTGGGTGCTTAACTCAATTTTTCAGTGGGTGTTTGCTTGTTTTAATCTGTGAGTGTGCCTTTTAAAGACACACATGGGTATTAAGGCCAGAGACAAAGACCGTAGACCCCCCACCTCCTCTGCCAGAAAAAATCTGTATGAGTTTGTGTATGAAACGGGATGATGAACTAAGAGAGGGGGGTTATATGTGGTTCAAACATATACAATAGTTGCTGTTTCTTGCAGGGATGGGTTACAAATGCTTCCTTGAAAAATCACATGATGAGCTCCAGTCATCCAGGGTGGGTAGCGTGGTCTGAGGGGAGAGTGAGCGGATGAGGTGGGGGAGGAGGGGGCCCATTCAGAACAGCTGAAGAAAGGATAGGGGAGGTGGGAGGAAGAGGGAGGCAGGGGTGGTCCTAACATGACATGTGTGTCAGTCTGTTGAAATGTGTGTGGAGCCCTCTTTTCTCCTCATACTGGCTGAGAAGCGCTGGAACAGAGGGAGAGCTACAGAAAGAGAGACACAGCTTCTGCCCTCAGGCTGAGTGAAGACGGAGCCAAGAAGCAAATATTACTGAGTGTGTGTAGAATTGAAGGAAAACTATAGAGCAAATAGAAATATTTTTTTAAATCCTCTATTTTTGTTTTGTTTTTTTAAATTTTTGTAGAAAGATTTTTTGGACCTCTACCAATGCTTGGAACAATAACTTTAACAGGTAAGAACAAGGATTCAGTAAATTCAACATTGTAAACATTTACAAGTAAATTTCAGCTTTTCTAAAATTGTGGCTGCTTTCCATTGAAATAGCAGTATAATTGAATATATAACTATAAAGTTGAAACAAGTCATTTATTTAGGATATGTCTAAGACCCAAAGCAGTAGTTTCTACTTCCATGAGTGAGTATAGCTGAAGGCATTGTTGTCCTGAGGGTGTGGTTACTTAGCATAGTGGTTTGTAGATGCTCTGGCTTGGTGGGTGATGGTCTAGCCTTGCTAAACGCATAGACCCATCATGTATCAAGTAAAATAATGTTTCAATGCTGTTGTTTTTGTATTTCATTAACTTTGATTTTACTTTGAAATGGTATCAAGTGTTTATCACCTGTAGCTTTACAGAGTGTGTATAAGAAAGCATCCCTCCCTTTCTTCCCCTCTCTCAGTAGCCTTGTATTGTACCTTTTTTTTATCAACTGTACCTTTCCATAGTGTATTGTCTCTGTGCAAAGCCAGCTGCTGAGTGCTCATAACTCTGAAGTATACATCCTTTATACCGCCAAAGTTCCTAGTAGGAAAAGAATTTCACACCCCGGCAGCTGCCAGATAGAAATGTATGAAGATGCATTTATAGAAACATTTTTAAAGGCTACTTTTAGCTCACATTCCCGTCCAAGCCAGCTCCCTCTGTCCCGTCGTGAAGTATTTCATTAGATTAGAGTAGGATCCTAATTCCCAGTGGGGTTTTTCAGCTTAGCCACGGAGGATAGGGAGGGAGGAGTGAGGGGTATATGAAATTAATTGCATGCCAAGCCTGATTCTTCTTCAGTTCTTATAACTGGGAGTGATGGTTGAAATGGAGCAGGGCTGGAATGTTTTGCTTTGTGGTGACCCCAGGTTTTGGTTTCTGCACATACATAGTATATAAATAGATGGACAGTTGTGTTTATTTTTTCATATTTGCTTTGGGATAATTCACATCAGACTTGATGTTTGTAAGGAAAATGTTGCAACAGTGGGTTTTATTAGTCGTGTTGATGTGTTGGGTCCCCTGGAGCCCTGGAGACACTCTGACCACACCTTTGATACAGAAATGGGGTGCTGGTGGGGGAGTGTATGGGGGTGTCTGCTTGACCTCTTTTTAACTGACTTCTATTGTTTAAAGGGCTTCAGCTCCAGACTAAGATAATTAAAACAAGGATTTGCATACATTTGGCAAAGTTTGTAAATTGTGTGTAGAAAGAATAGCTGCCATTCAGCTTCTTAACTGCCCTCCCCCTCACCACACCCAGACAACACAAACCCACAGAAGTGCTGAAACAGCCACAACAGAAACACTATCTGATCCCTCTGGAGACTGGAGTAGATTTACAACAATCGTTTTTTGGCTGCTGTGATGATATTTAATATGAGAGCATCGCCTTACCACATGCTCTCACACTCGCACATAAACAAAGCCTGTCTCCAGCCGAGGGAAGCATCTCAACTATGAATGTATGTGTCCGAAATATGCAACACCCTCTAAAGCGAGTTAGGGCTTTGGCCCAGGGGCAGACCCCCTGTCTCTCCTACCCCCCAACGCCATCCCCTTCATCTCCTAACTGTCCCCTCCTCGCCCCCTGTAGCCTCACCCCTCACACTCGCATTCTTTCTAGTACAGTCGTTATTCAAAACACCCGCCCTCCTCCTCCACCACACATTAACCCCCAACACAAACCAAATCAGTCTTCGGATGTTAACAGTTGTGTGCCTGTGTAGTAAAAGAAAAGTTGGGCTCGGAAGATCAAAAAGACGGGAGAGATGCCAGTAGTCTGTTAAATCAACATGGTTCCTGTTTTATTATCCATGTAGATACACATGGCCTCGTCTGGCTCACCAACAGCTTGCTCAACAGCTGTGTGACTGTACCCTGAAAGTAAGACCTACATGAGAGAGAGCCACTTCAATGTGACAGTTCTGATGTATTTTATAAACCACCTACCTTTCTTTATTCGTGTTTACACCATTTTGGTAAAGTCAGCAAACTCCCCTCACGCTGCAGTGTGTCTTGATAATAGAAAAAGTTGACCACCCCCTCTTCCTTTATTTTCAGAGGCCAGAGAGGGTTAGGGGGCTATTGTGTTTGCATGAGTGTGTGCCTCGGCATGGGGGTGGGTCCCCATCCATCCTGCTGTGGTGGAATTTGGGTCAAGGAGATTGGGACTTTTTATTTTAAGGAGGGGTAGTAGTAGTAGTAGTAGTAGTAGAGGCTTGTATTGTTTGGTTTTTATCCTGCAGTCTAGACACGGTTTAACCGAAAAACAAATTCTCGAAGTCCCCTGGCATTTAAATTCAGATCATGTTTACAGCATCTTAAAATACTTTTCCCAAACACAGAGTGAACAGCATAGCTCGCATTCCTCTTAAGTCACATCTATACATAAGATACACGGGCGTGTCCTTAGTAATAAGATTAGTGTACGAAAACACTTCTTTATTTTATCATACAAATTTAGTGCAAAAAGCTGCAGTGTTTGGTGAGGTTTTACCTTATTGTCTTGAAATAATAGTTTTACTGTTTTAAAGCTAAAATATTCCAGGAATGCAGTGCTACTGAGTGAAGCCTCATGCCTGTAATTTTGGAAAAGGATGTGGACAGATGTGGGCGCGTAGTTTTACATTTTTGTGTGAGACAAGGACACAATCCACTTTAAGATTTATTTACAACAGAATCCAATTTTTAGTTTTTGCATTGCTGTCTTGCATTTTCGTAAAGGTGGTAATTCCCACAGTGTGTTGGTTTTAGGGAGTGCATGTGTGGCTTTGTGTTTCCCAGTGTGTGTAATCAGGTAAGTTGATAGCCAGGCATTAACAGTCCTGGGGATTTGTTTTGAGAGTCCAGGGGTATCAGATGTTATGTTTTCCAGACTGTGGTGAGATCTGAGGAGAAAGGAAGTGAAAAAAAATTAAGGAAAGCTTACAACACTGGCAGGTCGTCATCCCCCTACGCCTTCCTCTTGCATGTGTGTATTTGTCTCTTATCACAGCTGATGACTCTTCTCCAGGAAATTACCCATAGTATTAGAATCATCCAGCTAAACCATCAAAAGAAACCATTGCAAGCCTCTGTTTTGTATCTGTGTTTTGAAACAATAATCCAAAATTTGCCAAAAAACATCACTTTCATTGTGCAATGTTTTCCATGAAACGCCCTTTGGGGATTACTTTATTTGTTTCAAGGCCTAAACTTTAATATTTTTTGGCGTGTTTACATAATGCATGATTAGCTGGGCCAAATTGCAATCTAGTTGCAATTAAGTAGTCATATGCTTGATAAAATCTGCTCAAGGGGTCAGGGTCTCAGCAAATACTTTCTGTACAATGTCTCTGATTAAATGCAGATGGAAAAGAGACATCCTCCTGTTTTGTAATGAGGTTTTTCCTTTTGAGTAATGACATAAAGATTCCAAGTGAACACAGATTGATTTCCAAATCATTACCTAAATATGTTAAATTTAAAGTTAAATCTTGGAACTCTGGTCAAAGCATTCTATAAAAATAACACGGGAACACTGTGCAGCACAGTAAGAGCTTTCAGAAGAAATGGTAAAACTGAAAAAACGGATCAATATCCTTATCAAAGTTCTCTCTTATTTTTGTCTTTTCAGTTGGCCAACCAGATGGTGTGACTCAGAAGGAGGAGGCTCCTGAGACTATGGACACCATCCAGGGGGAAGTGGCTCCCCAAGTTAACGGCGAGAAAGTGGAGAAGGAGTCCCCTGATGCCAATGACATCTCGGCTGTTGAGGAGAAAGCAGCTGAGGAGAAACCTGATGAAGGCAGCGAGGTGGGCTTCAAGAAGATATTCCGCTTTGTGGGCTTTAAGTTCACACTGAAGAAAGACAAAAGTGAGGAGAAAGATCCCGTGAAGCTTCTGACAGTCAAAGATAAAGAAGAAGAGGAGGTGAGCGGGACTGACAAACCTACAAAGGAGGAAGAGACTACCACTGCTGAGGAGAAGAGCACAACGGAAGAAAAGGAGGCTGATACAGAGGTGTCTACTGCTGAGGCCGAAGTCAGTAAAGATGACAAAGCTGAAACCACTGATGCCCCAGCTGAAGGCCCTGCAGCTGAAGCTACTGATGAAGCAGTCAAGGAGGAAGTAGCTGAGAAGGAAGGAGAGAGCACTATGTCCCCCTTCAGGAGGCTCTTCAGTGGAGGACTCTTCTCTAACCTGAGAAAGAAAGCCAGCATCAAGAAGACAAAAGAGGAGGAAGACAAGGAGGCAGCTGCTGAGAGGGAGACAGCTGCTGAGAAGGAGACAGCTGCTGAAAAGGAGGCAGCTGCTGAGGAGGAGAAGACAGCTAAGACCGAAGAAACTGCTGCTGCTGCTGCTGAAGAAAAGGAGGAGAAGGTTGAGGCAGAGCAAGAAACTAAGGAGGAGGAGGCACCAGCCACCCCAGAGGAAGTGAAATCAGAGACTGCCCCAGAGCCAGAGGTCACTGCTGTATCCACTGCTGCAGAAACTACTGATGAGACCAAACAAGAAGAGGAAAAGGCCGAACCTAGTTCAGAGGAGGAGAAGCCTGCAGCAGAGGTGACTTCTGAAGCTGAGCAGCTTTCATCACAGGAGAAGGCTAAGCCCCAGGGAAGCCCCCTGAAGAAGCTTTTCACTGGAGCTGGCTTGAAGAAGCTCTCAACTAAGAAACAGAAGACCAAGAAAGAAACTGAGACGAAGCTCACGGAGTCTGGGGAGCGGGCGGCTGAGCAGCTTCAATCCTCCACTGAGTCAGCAGAGGCTCCAAAAGCTGACAGTGGACCACCATCGCCTGAGGAGTCAGGAGAGCATGTTATTGCTGTCGAGGTGACCCAGAATGAGTCATGTCAGGAGACTGATGGTGAAGTTGCCTCTGATGGAGAGAAGAAAAAAGAGGGTATCATTGCATGGTCTTCCTTCAAGAAACTAGTAACACCCAAGAAGCGTGTAAAAAGGTCTTCTGAGAGCGAAGATGAAGCCCCAGGTGAGAAACAAGCAAAGTCAGCCACCCTGTCCTCTTCTGAGAGTGCTGCATTAGCAGATAAGAGTGTCGACGAGGAGACTAAGGAGGATAAACCAACTGAGGAAGAGCCAAAGACTGAAACAACCGAGAAACTAGTGAGCAGCACCGAGGAGCCCAAAAAGAAAATGGACACCTCTGTCTCCTGGGAAGCTCTTATGTGTATGGGTGGACCCAAAAAGAGGACCAGGAAGACGTCTGATTCTGACGATGATGAGACAAAGGTTGAGGAGGAACCAGCAGCAGTAGAAGGGGAGCAAGAGGGCAAAACTGAGGCTGCCATTGTCAGTTCCCAAACCACAGACAGTGATGGAGAGATTGCTTCCTCCCCTGAGAGAGAGTCCACCTGGGACACACTGAAACGCATGGTAATGTCAAAAAATAAGACCAAAGCTGAGGAAAAGCCAGAGGAGACTACAGAACAAGTCCAGTCAGACAGTGAGGCACCTAAAGACGAGTCGTCATTCTCTTTGAGGAAGCTTTTCCCTGGACGCAGAAAGAAGAAGGCTGATAAACAAGCCTCTACTGAACAGGGCTCAGGTGAGGAGGACTCTGACACCCCAGCTGTGGTTCCTCTCTCAGAGTATGATGACAAAGTTGAAGCTGCTGAACCAGAAGCACCAGCAGCACCTGTTGAAATCCAGATTAAAGTGACCTCTGAAGATAGAGCCCCTTCATGGATCCCAGCCAATATCGAAGATGGTGAAGATATACACGATCAGCTGAGTGACATTCCAGAAGAGGCTGAAAATGCTGCCACTCCAAAGTCTGTGGACACTGACATTGCAGAGGATGAAACCGAGGACAAGGATAGTCTGTCTCCAAAATCTGCAGGGCGCACAGGGCGCAGATTGTCCACAGCTGAAGTGGTGCCTGTCGCTCCAGCTCCATCTGCAGAAACGACTCCTGTTCCTCAGGGACCCAAGCCAGAGAGCGCTGAGGAGGTTATTGAAGGCATTGAGGCCCAAATCAGCGAAATTCCACCCCAGACAGGTGTGACCACTGAAGATGTACCAATAGAGGCAGCTTCTGAAAAAATAGAGTATGAACCACCAACTGAGAGCGCAGAGTCCAAGACAAACACCATCCTGGAGCCACACACTCATGACGAGGCCATGGCTATCTGCACTGGCCTAGGAACCAAGGAGATTGCCAAAGTAGCTCTGGAGAAACCTGCAATGCCCATCATAGAGCCTGTGTCCGTGATCCGTGATGCTGTGGGCAGAGAGGTGTCAGTGGAAGAGAAGCCAGCAAGTACAGAGGAAGTCACAGTTACTGAAGATGCAGTGCTCAATGCCCAAGTGCACCAAATAGAAATCGCCAAGCTTGAGCCTGCTGTTGAGAGTTCATCAGAGGAAACGTCAGAGGCTCAAGTAGCCACTGAGAACTATGAACCCGAGATTGAGAAGGTTGGAATTGTCAGCGCTGTTCTTGAGGAGAGTGAAATCATTCAGACTACCACCACTAGCGAGAACTCTCCTAAAGCTGTTATGGTCGATCCCATCGTACCAACATCTGAAACAGCTGTTTGTACCCAGAGCGTAGAAGTCAATGAGCCAACTGTAGAGACCAAGGAAGTGAAAATGGACCTGGAGCAACTTGCTGCCACTGAAGAGAATACTGCTGAAGAGGTTATTCAGTATGTGACTGAAGATATATCCTCCACCATATGTGAAATCACAAAAGCCAGTATCACAGAGGAGACTGTGCCAGAAGGTGTACCAAGTGAGGAGGGTCCTGTTATCACTGAATCGATAGTTCTCGAGGCTTCAGTCAGTGCGGTAACATCAGACATAGTGAGCATGGAAAATGCATCAGAGCCAGTTGGTGATGAACCAGTCCAGGTGCAGGAAACCAAGGAGGAGGGTGCAGCTGAAGAGAATGTGGAAGCAACTACCGCACAGACAGAGTCAGAGATCAGTGACGTGACAGAGCAGGTCAGCGAGAAGATTGAGGAAATCAAGGAGGACGTCCAGCAGACCAGTGAAATTGAGGCTGAAAGTATGGTCATTGCCCAATCTGTCATTTTGGATGCCATGGATAAAGTTTCAAAGGAGGCACCTGAACCCAGCACCCCAACACCAGTCCAGGCTGTAGCAACAACAGAGGAAGAGATCACAACAGAGACCCCTGTTATCTCTGAGACCCCTGTTGCTGTCATCTGTGAAACACCAGCACCAAAGTCACCTCAGCTGCTCAGAGTCGCCGTCGAGGTTATTGACTCAATCCCAGTGGAGGTCACAGAGAGTCTTGATGCCCCTGTGGAGGAGGAGAAGAAATCAGAAGAAGGGTTAAAGAAAGCTGTGGAAGTAAACGTAAGTGAAGAGACTGTCATAGTGGAAGAAGTGGAGGAGTTAAAGGAGGAGAGTCAGGAGGAGGTCAAGGAGGAACAGAGCAAAGAAGAAGCAGAGGTTCAGGAACCAGATGTTAAAGAAGCAGCCGAGGAAGTCAAACCACAATCGGAGGAAGCAAAGACAGAGGCCCCTTCAGAGAAGAAAGTGCTTGAGATTCACATGCCGGTCCAAGTGGTCCTGCAGACGGCCCAGGTGGAGGAACTGTCGGTGGAGGAAGAGGCTGTGGAGGAGTTCGACAGCAACGGCCCTGTGGCTGGAGACACCAGCGTAAAAGTAAAAGCTGAGAGTGCCGGAAAGAAGCTCTCAACGGTGTCAGAAGAACCTCAAGCCACGACCTCAGCAGAGGATCCCGCTCCCAGCCAAGTCACAGAGGAGGAGAAGGCAGAAGCACCATCAGGAAAGTGTGCAGAAGTGATGGCGCAGGTGATCGAGGTGATCGAGGAGGCTGTGAAGGAGATCGAGCCTGTGTCCACAGAGATCACAGCAGCATCATGAGCAGGTGATCTTACTTTGATATTTAATGTTCAGGATAACTGTTTTATATAAATCAAGACGCAGGTAATGCTAAATTAAAGTAGTATTTTTTCAGTATTGACGAATCAGCGACAGAACAGTAAAAAAGGTAGTTATTCCTAAAATTCCTTTGTTGGCCTATCAAACAATCTTCTCATAGTGGCTTTTTTGAAACATCAATGGGCCCTACTTTTATTAGGGAGCAGGGGAGGGGATTTGCCCACTGACCAGATGAAAAAGCTTTTGTTCGGGGTATGAGTAACCAGGGGACCTTTGATATCAAAGTAGGAATGCCGCCGTTGACCCCTTCTTTGTAGGCTGGGGTCTTAAAGGGAAGCGGTGTGTGAGGGGCAGATGAACTTGTGGTGAAAGACTGATTATGATTCCTCCTCTCCCTCCTCCTGTTTTCCCTCTATCACAGGCTCAGCATGGAGTCAAGAAACCATGTCGGAGTATTTGTTAGATTTGATTACAAAGCCTCAAAGAGCTGGAGTTATACTTTTCAGTTATTTTAGCTGAGTTATGTCTTAAATATATAAAGGATAGTGCATTTTTAATGTGCAACAATGTTTTAGCAACACACTGATGTTATCTGGAAGATAGGAGGGGGGCGAGGAGGAGGGAGAAACTGGGCGTAGTTCGCTTTAATATTTATTAAGCAGCCATGTAGCTCTGCAGCAGGGGAACGTCTGGAAAGGGATAGAAATTGAGGGGTTTGATGAATTACAGCGGATTAAGAGCAGCAGTGGTACAGCAGCCCTCTCACACAGTGGGTGATGAGTCATTTAAACAAACCTTGAAGCATGGTGATAAAATCAAACCGTAAAAGAGAAAAACCAAAGACTGAAATTGACAATGGGAGATACAGAATATTGCAGGAGAATTAAGCACACTTTACAAGACACAGTAAAATAGCAATGTATCCATAGATCATAAAACATAACAATTCTGTAAATTTACAATAAAAGTTAAAAAAATAAATCATCAATATGTGTGTCACTGGTAAATCAGACTGACTATGCCAGCTTGAAAATATATAATATAATGTATTAATTATCTTTCCAGATTCATTGAGACTGCCATATACACTATTCTGTTAGCCACTACAAAGTTAGCAACTGTGCTTCCACACACATAAATATTACATCATAGTGTAAAATAAATATTTAATTCAAAATTCAAGGCATAAGAGAACTAAAAAGAAAGAGAAAACAGGCAAAGTACAAAGTAAAATTAAATTAAATCAACAACAACAAAACTACTGATGACAATAATTACAGCAATGAACTACGGTACGTGTAGATACAGCTCAAAAATAATAGGAGTACCACTAAAAACTACTTTTATTTGTTAATTTTGTAATGTCGGATGGCAAACAATTCCATGTTTTCATTCCTTTGAATATAACAGTATGTTGCCTTCAATCAGTTTTTGAAACAGGAAGTGAAAGCCTTGCAATAAAAACATTAACCAATGTTTCATTCCCTTGTCACACCCTCTGTCCCTGGAAGGATTACATCACATTAAATTTCAGCTGTTAATGATATTCTGGTCCTAAAACATCACAGCGAGGGACAAAGATGTTTCCAAATGTAATCTCGGTCTCAGATGGTTTCTTTTTCCAGAGAAGAAAAGATGCAGTATTTTCTTGTCCCTAATATCTTGTTTTTGTTCTTCATCACCACAGCTGAAGATACAAGACTGAAGCCTGGGAGACGCACTGTCTGGACCAGGAAGTGAGTGATGAGGGAGAGAGAGAGATCGAGAGAAAGAAAGAGGCTGCTCGGTGGTAACACACTGAGACTGGGCTCCACCCATCCCGCCCAGAGAGACTGAGTGACTGAGCAACAGCTCCGCCATTCTCTCCACCTCCCCTTCCACCTGTACTCCAACCCCCCCATCCTGCAGCCCCTGTCACCACAACGTGATGTCCCCACCGCCATATCCTCATCCACTCACTCACTCATACACGCACACACTAAAGCATGTCCTGTGCCTCAGAAGCATCCCACCTGGCTTGTAATCAGTGTGATGTATGTTCAGTGTCTCCGTGACTTTTCATTGCCCTTGCTGCATAAGACGAGTGTCTGCAAGCTGGTTGAGTGCAAATCTGTCCATGTGTGCGTGCGCGTGTGTTTGTATGTGTATAGTAGGGAGAGTGAGATGGTGTCAGACGGTGAAGAGATGGAGGATTATTATCTTGTATATTGTATTTATATCTTGAGTATTCTTTAATTCACCCTTAAGTCATTTTTTTTTTCCTTTTTTTGTTTGTACATTGTTGCCTTGTTGTTTTTAAATTCCCACATTGAGCTGTGATACATGAGGTATTCTTTGAGGCAACATTATGACAGTAAATTTCACAGTTGATGCAGAGAAACATCTGAAAAGTGTTTTGTAATATTTACCAAAACAATTGTGCATTTCAGTGACCGGTGTATCACAGCTTTTTATAGTCATATTCATTAATTATTTCAACTAAACCATGGTACAAGTGTGATTCCACTGACAGTAAGTGATAACACTGACTGAAGAAAACACCAAGAGGGCAGACAGTATGATGATCACTACCAGAGATGCTTTTGACACATTATCTTGTCACAATGTGTTCTCACTCTGCATCCCAACAAAATAACTTCATAAGCTTTGTGTAGATAAGACAAACAATCACTGCCTGATTTACTGTGAAAAAGATATTGTTACACATTGTTTCATGTAATAATAAAATAAAGTACTATTTTAACACCCTCATTTGATCATGTGGCAGAGGTATTTGGTGAACAGTGACATGCACAGGATACATAGGCTACTTTATGACACTGTAAGACAAGTGCATGTAAGAAACAAAGCATACCAGTGTTCAATGGCCGTGTTTCTGAATTACTGTGTGACATACTGTATGTTTTATTTGTGTGTAGCAATTTTAAGTTTAACATCTTCCTTACTAGCTATATTTATATGTCCTGATGCAAAGGCGGTATGTTGATGCCCTCTGTTGCCTACAAAAAGTAGTGCACCCTTAATCTTCAGTCATTGGTGTCATTTTGGCTTCAACTGCATGTTCAGGGTGATAAAGTATGAAAATGTTCAATCCAATCTTATGGTACCTGCTCCTATGTCGTGTTTTTCGCCTAGCACGATGGCTCAGGCTCATTAAACTGGCACTGGGATTTAGAAAGGAACAGACACAGTCTGCATGGTACCAGGAAAAAACATAAAATCTCATTTTGCTCTTAATTTGAAAACCAAATTGAGTTAGGATCAATCAGGGAGTCATGGTTTTTCCATTGCTCACAGGATGAGACATCAGTTGCATCCAATTAAATTCCTACTCAGCTGCTTTGAGTCATGCATCAGACCTAAGTCATGAGGTCAGGGCTTATTTTGCGAGGTCATTGACAAAGTGGGAGATGTTTTAGGGTGGAGGAATATCTAAAACATTCCTGGGGGTCCAGTTTTATCCACCAAAGCGAACGTGTGACTGTGGTTCACACTGGTAATTGTTGACGTCCTACCAAATTTGGCAAACTTGCACTGTGTCAGTCATTCAGACCTCTCGAGAGTTAGCTGTTAGTGCTTCCACTGATTATAACTTGACACGAGCATCTCTAGAGGCTCACATTTCACTCAGCTTTATGACCAAACCAGAGAAAGATCAGGAAGTACATACCCCTGTTGGGTCATCACTTCCCTTTACTTTGACTCTAGAGGGTTTGTCACATCCATACTTGCTTTATGTAAAAGATACAGGATTAAACTAAGACAAAGTGAGCTAAAGACTTTTGTTATTGTTGCAAAATGTAAAGCATTTAGTTGGGGCACCTGCCCACTTTAGTCCTCCCTGCTTTTTGTAACACACTTAACTGTGAACCTCTTAACATTTGTACAGATTGTATACCTACTGTATGTACTTAAAAATCATATTGTTGTAATATTAACTAATAACCTGCAGCCATTTAGCATAATATTCATGTAGCATGGACTTAATGGTCTTTTATATTTTCCAAGCTGTTAATAGTAAGGATACAGAAACTTGTCTATATTTCATTCAATAAAGGTAGAGAAAAATGGTGTGTGCTTTGTATTCATCCATGGATCTTTCAAGAAAGAAATAATCATATAATAATCATTAAATATAAAGACAAAGGTATATGTCACACCTCACACAGGAGGATTTATAGTTTGTTGACAAATACATCAACACTTACATCTGCTAACGGCAACATTATAGTATGTTATAAACAATGTATTTTATGTTTCTACACTGCTTAGAAATGCCTACGGGGGGAGTGTTAAAGGTTCAGCTTCAGGTTTTATCTTTACTACAATGGAATTAAATGACAATTTGTATAATCCAGGTGTCATTTACCCAGGTGTATGCTCTGTACTCTTAAAGAAACACTTTTTTGCCAAAGGTTTAGTATGTAAAACTGAGCTCAAAAGTGTATGCTCACTTCAAAGCCAGACTCCATTGGCAAAAACAGTAATTTTACCTTTCTGAACACAGCAGCTGCTGGTCCACTGTTGCCACAATCACTTATTTTGTATGTGTTATTGGGTGATGTTGGTGTTTCAAAGTTTGGATTTACCAAAGTCAAAAGTCACACTATAACACAAACTACAGATTGAGGCAGTGGTATACCAGCGGCACAGTGTTTAATGAAGTAAAATGACTGCTTTTGTCAAAGGAGTCTGGCTTTAAAGAGAGCTTAGTTAAGTGTCACTTTTCGTTCAGTTCCTCATTGCTAACAGCTGTCTGTTTGGGAAGTAGTGAGCATGGATGTATGAGACTTGGATATATACTGCACGAGTTGCGTGAGAGTTTGTAAATGGATGATTCAAAATGAGCTACACATCTGGACATTCCTGCAGTCATCCTCAAAATTTGGGACATTGTGCCACTGTATTGTATGATCAAACTGTTGTAGAGTGGCCTTTAATTGTGACCCTCCCAAAGCACCTGTGTAGCAATGATGATGTGTAATCAGCATCTTGATGTGCAACACCTGTCAGGTGGATGGATTAACTTTGAAAGGGAGATGTGCTCACTGGCATGAATTTTTTTATTTATATATGAATTTTTGTTCAGTGTAGTTTTGTTGTTTTTAAACACTGGACTCCAGTTCATCAAGAATTTTCTCAGTTTATCATGGAGGCATGCGAGAAAAGTTTTCCTCAGTAATTCAGCACGACACAGGGTGAGTAACCGATACACAAATGGTCATTTTGGGGGGTGAAGAGAAAACTTCACACTGAGCTTTAACACTCTCCCCACCTCATTAAGCATTTATAGGCAGGGTAGAAACATTTGATAACACACTATAATGTGACTGTAAGCAGATGTGAGTCTTAATCTACTTGTTAACAATTATAAATCCTCCTGTGGGGATTAGTGAGTGAAGGTTGTGTAAATAGACAATGAATTGACATATAGGATATATCCTCATACAGAAGATGCAAATGTTCTCAAATAATTCTTAAAAATGTCCTTTTAACGAAACATAAATTAGTGTGCTAAATATCCTTGTATTAAATGTTTAAACAGTGCTAATAAAAGTAAAGTGGGTGAATGGATGGAGGAACAGAATTAAGACCAGCTCCTGACGCTGTTTTGTCCAGGTAAAGACGAGACAAAAAGACCCACTATTATAAAAAGACATGTCTTTATTGTTCATTCTTCATTGAAAAAAAAAAAGGTTATTTATACAGAAAATTACTCACATTCCTGAGAACACAGATTGATCACAGTAGATGTCAGATGGGCGCTGGGGAGAAGGATCATGAGCTTGAAACGAGACTGTTGTCGGGATAAACAACAGTGGACAAAAAAGACAATGTGAAACTTCTCATCTTCCTGAGACGTTAAAACACACACATACACAACCATTTAGTTACAGACTGGTGCGGCAGGAGAACAATTACAACTCAAACCGAGGAGGGAGTTAGACTTTTTCGTAAAGCTCTGCATTAATCTGTGTATCAGTTGAGCTCTGAGAAATGAATGTCAGTAGTACAGCATTTCAGTCGCCTCAACAAAGCTTGAATCAAGACACAAACAAGAATGCTTCTGTTTGTAAGACTAAATCCAGACTTTTTTTTTAATGTGAATCAAAATGTGATGAAAATTGACGTATGGCAAAGATGGCTCACACCACAAAAACAATTGTAAAGGTGTTACTTCAGATTTGACAGCCTTCCTCCTCACTAGACCTGAGTAGACAAAAAGAAAAACAGCTCCATCTACCGCAACACTGGGCTCATTGCAACAAAGCAGCAACTGCTTTTAAATACTTAATATAGGAGGATTTTAGGTACAAATACCCACGTAAATCAAACTAAAAGTGGGCTTGAAAATTTACTGTCAAAACATCTGTACTTGGGGCTCGGTGAAATTCAAATCAAAAGAAAAAAAACCAACAACAACAACAACATATAAGCATATAAAACATACTAGGGATGGGCATTTCTCTGTTATAGTTTCACAAACATTATTGAACTGGATAAAAGATGGAAACAAGTCAATAAATCCAACACAGTCTACATTTAATATACATTCTACAACACACATTAATGAGCTTATGTGGCTTATTTAACAACTCTGCTTTAAAAATAACATTGAAAATTGTATTATTACTGGAGCTGCAACAATTAATCAATTTTATGTCTATTGTTAAAGAAAAAACAAACAAACAAAAAAAAAAACCCTAAAAATTCTGTGATTTCATCTTCTTAAATTTGAGTATTTTATGCGTTCTTTACTCATCGATGACAGTAAACTGAATATCTTTGGGTTTTGGACAAAACAAGATATTTGAAGACGCCATCTTGGGCTTTGTTTGACATTTTCACTATTTTCTCTTATTTTATAGGCAAAACAGCTAATAGATTTAATTGAGAAAATAATCTACAAATTAGTCAACAGTTAAATTAATTAAAATTGGTCTCTAGGATGACTAGCAATTAGTGCCGTTTTAGCTAAAAATTTGGAAGACAAATGTCAGACTACAAAATCATTTTTGGTTTCTGTAGCCGTATGGGTCGGTTAGTTTTTGCAGCAAAAAAGGCAATGTTATTTGCAGTAACTATACAATGTAGAATTTATTTTCCACTAGACAGAGCATTAACAATATCAGGACAGTTTAACAAGCCTCCCTCAAATAACATTCATTCAACTTTTTATTGAAACGTGAGATAGGTAATGCAAAAAAAAAGATAATAAAATAAAAGATTAAAAAAAGAAAAGAAAGTGGCCCTAAATTTGCATAAACCCCACCTAACTTGAGATGTATGTAGATTTTAAACAATTTCCAGTCATCAGTAGTTTAAAGGAAATGTCTGTTATCCCAAACAATTTATTCTGCTGTAAATTACAATTAACATCATCCTTTATATTCCCATAACACACATGTATCCAGGCAGTCAAGTATAAAGAGATATCACCCTGTCATTTTATATTTCTTATTAAAGCTAACTGTCACACCATCACCTCTGCCTGAGTTTATACCGCCTCCATACTGACAGGTGGAGCATTCAAACTCTCCCACCTCTGCATCATCATCATCATACATTTAAACATGTTCACCTGCAAACTTTCTCTCACAATGTTTGTTCTATAAACGACAACTGTTGCAACTACTACTTCTTCTGCTTTGTTAAAGAACACATAAATGTCAGACGGTCTTAGTTTCCCTTTGCAATTAGTAAAACTTTGGAAAGGGGAAGAGATAATCTCAAATATATATATTTTAATTCTAACCTATTTCTTGAGGAAATTAATGATACATTTATCATGCCCATCCCTAATACATCAACTCTCGCTAAGCCAAATGTAACCCTACTTTGAAAGCTATTTGTCTACTAATATACATAAACCTTTGCAATATAAAGTCATCTTTGTAAATATAGCATTGTATATAAAATTAGAAAAGCATGGCAAAAAACAAGGGCTTTTTTTTAAGAAGTAGATTGGAAGAAATTATATAAAGACAGGACAGCCTCCCATCAACCAGTAACCAAATAATGACTCAGCGGGGCTCAACTGTAAACACAATGAAAACTCTTGCTTGTTGTATGAAGAGCAATTGTGCTTCAATTAGGTGTAACGACATAGGATTACTCACACTTAGCACAGTCAACAAAACAACTACACTGTTAGTGAGAAGGATGCAAATCATGGTCAACACTTAACATTTAAAAAGTTGAAACACTGACAAAAATGGATGGAAGACAGATGCACTTTTCCTGCATATCGGGCATCGACTCAAAAAAGAGCACAGATTGTCTCAGGTCTGAATATGTTGTGTGCTTTTAGCTGAACTTTAAATCTACACCGGATCTACAGAATAAGCCTCTCATTTATGATCATGAAGAAACAGCTCTTCTGTGCAGTTACAGGGGGGTTATTAAAAGTTTGCAACTCATTTTCTCCTCCTCAAATCTAGCACAGCTAACCCATCTCACAACACACTGCGTCCTCCGGAACCGTCTCAGCTTCCTCTTCCTCTCATACTCAAAGACTGCCTGCACAGCAACTTTAGCTCTTTAGAAAAAAAACAATGTGGCACCACCTGACGTGAGTCTAAATCCAATGTACACCAATAATAAAAAGGTGCGAAGAAAGTTAGTTACTTCATCTTTCTCAATGGTGTTTAACTTAGCCTTGAGTTAAATGTTAATGTTATTTGCCTTTCTAATGGTGTTGGATTCACTTTTTGTCATATTCAGTCAAAAACGTCTAAAAGAGTGTACCAGGAAAAAAAAGCCTCCAGAGAAAGTTTTATTAGATTGAGATCCTCAAACATACATACCCTGACTAACTTCACCTTTAGCTTACCTATTAACCATAAGTTAGAAAGTAAACATACATGTTAAAAAGGACAAATACACAGTTTTGGCACTACTCTACGAGGATCTCTTCAGTCTTTATGGGTTCCAGTGGGGTGCCAGAGTTGGACAAATCAGAGCCTTCATCTTTGGAAAACTCCTCACGCTGGAGCAGCATCCCTGCGCTTGTGTTTCCCTGTAGCCCCACCAATCCCCCTTGAGTAAAGCACAAGTGTTTGATCACCTCGTTGGGACTGGAGAAGGTGGTTGCACAAATGTTACACTTGTAAGGCTTCGACGAGCCCAAGAACAGCGCCTCCATCTGGCTGGCGTCGTCGCCCGCGGTGCACAGCTCCATGCTCTGTCGGTCCACCATGGTGTAGGAGTCGGCACCCTGGTTCAGGCACACGTGGCGGGCCGCCTGGTTGGCCCTGCAGAAGCTCTTGCCACATGCGCTGCATTTGAAGGGCTTGCCCGTGTGGATGTACATGTGTTCGCGCCAGTGGCTCTTCTGGATAAACTTGCGCCCACATGTGGAGCATTCATACTTGCGCCGCTTCACTTCCCTGTCCAAGTCGGCGCTCTCCAGGTTGTCGATGTCCGCGATGTCTGACGGAGGTGGTGTGTCTGCCTGAGAGTTTAATCCTCCCGCCCCCCAGCTGGATGTGGACACCTCTGCTTGTGGAGAGTCCGAGTTGGTACCTGAAACAGGCGTTTGCTCGCTGTCACTGATTATCTCTACTGCTGTGGTGGCGGCCGAGGCACTTGACCCTGCCTTCATTCCCTTCAGGGCCCCCTCTAACTCCAGCATGCTGTTTTCTCCAGTCATGGCAGGTGAGAGTTCATTGCTGGGCTCAGCTGGCGCCTGTTGTAGAGCCTGGGTGTGCTGGAGGAGATGCTCTCTCAGCAGGCTTCTCTGGGTGAATCGACTCCTACACAGATGACACGAGTAATGCTTCCTAAAGGACGAGCTCCTCTTCATGATGCTGGGCTTTACGTGGAGAATGGCGCCGGCTGAGGAACCATCTGCACTTAGCAAGTCCATTCCTCCCTCTTCAGCTGTGGGCTTGGTGCCGCTGGTTGAGGCCTCCGCTTCTGGTGGCGAGGAAGCTAGCTTGGTCAGGAAGGAATTTGCGTATGGAGTTGTGGTGGCTGGCGTGGACGGATACTTCCCCTCTGAGCTCGCCTGCTCCATGTCAAAGGGTGAGGAGAGCTGCCGTCGAGTGGCCAATCTAGCAGACAGCCCTACCTGCTGGTCAGAGATCTGGATGCCGTAGAGGGAGGTGGAAAGGTTGATGCTGTGCTGCTCAGCGTGTGAATACACAGACTGGCTGGCCTCCTGCAGGAGTGGATAGGCGTGTAGGAATCTGACGCCCTGCTCCAGCCGTGCAGGATCTATCAACTGGGGTGCGAGCTTGCCTGTGTACATCAGGTTGAGGAGGTAGCTGAAGATATCTGGCTGTATGTCAGCAGCCTTCAGGCGCACACAGTCACTGAAACACAAAGACATTACAGTCAACAACTGACAAACCCTTGTCTGAGGTCTTGGATAATGTTGTCCATTATAACCCCCTGTGACTGCTCCTCACTTCTTTAATCTTTACTATACAAAGAAAAATCTACTCAAACAGACACTGCTGCAAACTGTGACACCCACATTTGCTTCTCGATTTGGGTCTTACTAGTTACATTGTGTCAAATCTAGACATTATTGCTAAATTTTATCCTTTGTGTGTCGGTACTCCTTTCCCATTGCCATGGCTTCCTTGTCACTGTATTTGCTTGAATCTGTTTTCCGCTGCCTTGACTGCCTTGATACTCATGTGATACTTTCAGTAACGGTTTGCTCTCGTCATTTGTCGGAGTAAAGAAACCTCTTCTCTTCCCAGTCTCTCCATAGTATTGTCTGTATTTAAGCAACCAACTGCAGGGTAGAAAATCTACTTCCTGTTTACACTGGTATGCACGTGCCTAGTGTTCATAAATGATCATGTGAAATGCGTTTTCAGGCATGTTCGTATGGAGAGAGATAAATTCTTAAACGATGCAAAAATGCTAGTGTGCACAGAGATTGTTTTAATTTTAAAATGCCCTTGTTAAGATTAATTTGGGGCTTTTGCCTTTAATTGATGGAGCAGTTTCAGGAGACCCTCAAAACTTATCATCTCAATTAATTCCATTGATCATGAAAGACGCAAGTTGTCGGTCATCACACTAAAATGATTAAGACACAGTCCAGTGCTAAACTACAGAGAAAGAAATCCTTCAGTGTATGACAGCATGAGAACAAATGACGCCCAGGCCACACTGCCTACCTCTATCTGTGCGTGATGGCTACCTTGCTATACTGCTGCGGCTGGCATTCCAGTGGTGCTCACACAGACAGCAGTGCTGCTGCGGCACCACTGTCTGCCAGCCCTTTCTTTCTACATTTAGTCTGTATCATATAAAACCACAATGAATCCCTTGTGTTAATAAATGAAGGGAATCTGTCTCCAGAAACGCTAGCGGGCTTTTAATTTGAAATGGAAACGAGAAGTTCTGAGTTAAAGGTTGTGTAGGTTTTAGGAGCATCTATTGGTAGAAATTAAATGTAATATTCATGACTATGTTTTCATTAGTGTACGATCTCCTGAAACTAAGAGCTATTGTATTTTCTCTTTGTGCATTGGCCACCATAGTGTCAGTTTCAGTTCTGCGACCTCACTGCTACATGCCACTAAATCCTCAAACTAGGCATTTAAAAATACATACTTACATATTTTTTCTTGTCTATATTCTACAGATATAGACCTTGAAACTCTAGTGAAATGTGTGATGTTGCAGGTATGATGTAAATGGAACTATAAATATATCATGTTGCAAACAGAGCGCGTCACATGGGAAAAATAGGTGAGCAGCCGTGTCATGCCTGAGCCGCGCTGCTCACACAGGCAGTGACTACTCTGACCTGTTCACATAGGTGCCAAAACCAAAAGCAAGAGTTTCTGCAATGTACATGTGCTGCTCTCGTAGGCAGTGTGGCCCAGGTGTTATTATGACATGGCATCTGTAGGTTTGGGCAGCAGAATTTGGTGTTGTGTTCATTCTCTGAGATGACAACAAAAAGTATGTTAGCTTGGTATTGAGCTTGTGTCAGACATTGTTAAAACATTCCTCCTGTACCTGTCCTGGTGGATGAAGAGCATTCTGAAGTAATTGGAGAAGGCAGCGAGGACAGCTTTGTGGGCTTTGAAGAAGACATCTCCTATAGCCACAGTGCAGTCGCACAGGAAGCCAAACTCCCTCTGAGCGTTAAGCTGCTGCAGCAGGATAAGACCATGGTTGGCCAACTCCATTCTTCAACCTGCACAAAAGGCGCACAGAGACACACACACACAAGCAGCAATGAGTTTCCTGTCTGGAAGGAGACCAGAGTTTATTGTGACCACAAAGTGTCAGGCTGACGGGGGTGATCTAACGACCTTGTAAAGGCTAGCTTGACATAACAGCGAAAAATCATTTTGGGGAAGTGGAGACTATTTGTCTGGCAATAACGTCACAGAGAATTAGGCCAATTAATGCTGTGGCCCAGCAAACAAGAACACCCCAGTCTAATATGATCATTGTACAGTACAAGTGGGTATTTGGACATGTTTTCCAATGTAACTGAGAGCAAAAAAAGTTATTTGTGAATTCAAGTTTATTCTAGGAAAATAGATGTGAAATATTACTGTTCTGAATAACCTCTGAACAGCAGATATTTTTAAATTGATGACAACCACAGTGTTAAGGCTGCTTCCTTTTACGGGCAATGTTAATAGACTTTAAACAAGCTTAGTACACAGACAGTCAACAATCTCAATCTCAAGAACACCAACAGTGACCACGGCAAAATTCCTTATGTTTAGTATTACCATTTAAAATCAATTATAATTAAGACTGTGTTTAATACTGTCCAGCATAAACCAAAGTTAGCAACAGTTTCCAGGATGCATGGCTACATGGTGCCATCTTTAATGTTCATGCACATATGGTTTTCATATGATAATACAGGGTACTGGCTATGTTATTTTAGTCATTTCTTAGCTCAGCCACCCATAGAGACTAATTTCTGACGGTGTGTGCTGTGCACTACATTGCCCCAATACAGCATCTCTGTATCAGTTTCAGAATCAGAAGAAAGAGGAGTGTCCATATTTTCGCGGTACTGAAAATTATACCTTCAGGATTTCTAAATACCCTGGCCTAGTGTACCCTAATGCCTTGATACCACCCACACCTAGTGCTGCTAGGTTTAACAGTGATAATGTCAGTGTGTGTATCAGTACTTGACATTGTTGGCACATTTTAACAATACAGTAATAATACTGACAACAGTGATGATTTTGGTTGATCATTGGTCAATCTCTTGGGTGGTGGTGGTATGGTTAGGACACAAGCTAATTACAAAAACAGTGTCCAATTTCTGGCACACACTTCAGCTGTAAAAAAAAAAAAAAGGGTAAATCTATTCTATAGACCCTCTAATGTTCGTCTCTCTCCACTTTAACATCAGTTCTCACAAACATTGAGCTACAGAGGGTTCTGACCCCCAAGTATCAGTGACAGACACTGAAAACAAGTAGGTAAAGTAGAGCTTGTTAACGCTGCAGTTTGTGTCTCTTTGGAAACTCTGAGGAAAAATTCTTCTGCATCACTTGGTTCAGATGGAGCCCAAGCTGTCCAAACTCAATCTCAAAGGACACTTCTGAGCAATGTATGTTCCGCTGACCAATCAGCTGGGTGTTGTTGACCCTAAAGGTCACTGGAGGACTACAAGGGCTTCAGGCCATCACATGATCGGGGCTATGGGTGTCGACACACATTCCTAAAGCAGAACTGGTTCTACCCCCTTCCAGTGGGGAATAGAAACAGCCTGTGGGCAGGGTGAATCTCCCCTCTCAACACTTTCTCCACTCCACACCGCCTAAGGTATGAGGACGGAACATGATGGATACCTCATCAGCTGGTTTACATCAGATAATCAGACATGTATAACTCTGCATGTGCCGTGCTGGTTACAAAGAGAGTGAAAAAGCCCCATGCACATGTGTATTTCATCAGAGAGGTCAGAGTGCAAAGATGTTGGCACTGCAGCACTCCAGGAAAAGGCTAGGTTTCCGTATCTTGTGCAAGGGGGGGGGACAGCAACAACAGTCACTCAAGATGTAAAACACCCGCCAACCATAACTTTAGTAAACACACAGCAGTCAGTTTATTAGGTACACCTAGCTACACATAATACAGTCCTATAAATCCTGCATTACACTGAGGGGTGTTTCTAATGCTGTATCCACCTCATTCATATCAGGAGCACAGACTAAATGAAAGCTGAATCAATTAGTCAATTAACAGAAAACTTAACAGTCCCTTTTCTTGATTATCTTTGACTGTTTTTAAGCAAAAATGCTGAACACTCTGCCTTCTAGCCTCTCAAATGTAAGACTTCCTGCCAGTCTAACACGTGCAGTATATGAGTGAACATGTTGGTCAGACAAAACTTTGCAATTTCAGTACACTGTGAATGTGTATAACTTCTAGGGAATTATCCTTAAAAATTATAAAAAATTAGGTTAAGAATTTTCTCTATTTTCTGACATTTTGCGGAAAATAATCAGCAGCCCTAATTGATAATAAAACTGTTGGTTGGTTAGTTTTGGCCATCGACTAAACACCTCATGCCATTAATGTCAAAAGACTAAATGTTAGAAATACACCTCAATACAATTCAGCTGCACCATGGCCCTTAAGTTAACCCAACACTTCTCTAAACAAAAATTGGATTCATGATAGTAGGATTTATTGCAAAGATTTTAATTTGATATAGATGTAATAAAAAACCCTGCAACTGAATTTACTCATCTTGTCAGTAAGCCTGAACATGCAGCAGCTCACCCACCCTGCAGCATCCTGATACATTTAACAAACATTATATAGTTTCATTAATGATTACACTAACCCTTTAGTTACTAGTGTTACTTCCTAATTCACCACAACTCATTGACTGTTGCAAGATAGCAACTGCACACATTTTTTCTTTACACTTACATATCAGATATTTCATATGGTTTTCAGACTTGATTTAACACGTGACAGAAGCACAGGACGAACATATTGTCGCTGCCAGTTGAGCCACACCTAAACACTATCAGTAATATTTCCTTTAACTTACAAAAGATGGATCATTCCTTCGATTGAATACATTTTTAATAATATCAGCATTACACCCAGGGCTAGGTGATTATGGACCAAATCAGATATCGGTATACTTAACCAAATACCTCTGCATTGATATAGCCACTATATTGTAGGGTCTAAAATCTAAGACAATATCTAGTCTCATATCACAGTATTGATTTAATATCAATATATTGTCCAGCTCTATTTACTCCCATTTCTTGCTGCAGCTTTCTGCCAGTTTGTCTCTTTCCTGTATAGTTTCCCAGTTGTTTGGAAGGCATATCACACACACACACTGCATTTTATTGCAGGATTTAACTTGTCCAGTTGTTACTTTGGTAGTGTGTTCCAATACAACAAACATGAGTATGGTTTGCCTCAGCCTCACAGCCTCCACCATGGCTGTGTAGTGGCTCCACAGATCTTTAACGATTTCTGAAGAAGAGTAATGAATATGCTCCTTTCTGACACAACTACTGAGCATGTGAATTCAACTTGTATTCACATGATGCAGTAAGTTAGCCACAGCAGCATGTGTTAATCCACACTAACTTGTTTGCAACAATAAAGCACCGCCCCTGATGTGATGTAGACACGTGGAACAGTTACTTCCGTAGTGAGATTGTCTGTTATTCTGAAAATACACCGTTAAAACAGCCTGTGAGGAAAGTAAACACGCTACGGCAATAAAACAGCTCAATAACGCGGTTGGAAAATAGCAGCTGAAGTGTGTGAAGCATTTTAACAGGGAGGGTGAACAAAACGAGGGCGCCTCGGCTGACTCCTGCCTCTGCCTCGGGTCTTTCTCGGTTGCTATTGCTAGCGCGAGAAAACGGACATGCACGCACGCGGGGCGCGCGCACACAACACACACACACACGCGGGGAAAGAGAGCGAGAGAGAGACAGAGACGCAAGGGGGATGGGGTTGGTCACGAATGCGTTTCTTTTAACTTCCCCGTGACAATTACAGTTAACCAAAGCGCACACAAGTCGCCAAATAACGTAACAGCACCGGTAAAAGACAGGGTCAGTGTGTAGCTACAGACAGCCGTACCTGCACTCCGCTTAAATCCGTGGAGTTTGCCGTGTCGCCGTTGTTTGTTTGTTACCGGGGACTCGTCCGTCCTCTCTGGGCTCGCAGCAGCTTGTACTGTTCCTTGCAAACGCAGCATTCGTTGGCGGCGGAGAGGGTCGTCCGTCGTTGTTTTCCGGTTAGGGGTTTTACGTTACAATCACATGACTGTGGGTGAAAACCAGCCAAAAACAGCCGTTGAAAAATCCGTTGAGCAAGGGGGCGGTTGAGTTAACGTTAATTTCCCGCACTGTGTAACCGCCGTGAGATCAACCCCCGCTAGCCAGCTCTCTTTTTGACAGCCGGTGAGTTTGAACATTAATGGCTAACAGCTACGCTGACTCACCGTATGGCAGAGTTATAGTCGCTGTGTGTGTGTCTGCCGTTAACGACACGTTAAACACGACACTGAAGTGTGACTGTGAGTGTGTGTGTGTTTGAATGTGTGTGTGTGTGTGTGTGTGTGTGCACCCTCTCTCTCTCTGAAATAACGATAAAACATCGCTTTGCCCTCAGTCGACTCACATTTGCATCAGCATGTTAGGCTGGAGCTGAGCCCATACAAGGTTTTCAACAAGTATACAAACATTTAAGGTGAGCATGTACATTTTGAATATGTTTAATGAACAGTCTATCGACATCAAAACAAGAATATTAAGATATTCCTCATGGTCTAGATATCAAAAATCTTTATGGCCATTATAGTGACTTTTCTCATTTTGAATCATATAACGTTACAGTTTATATCTTATAAGGAACACACCTACTGATTATGATGAATTATACAAGGAGATAAAACAAAATATAAAGTCACTACAAAATCACAACTTAAATACAACCGTAAATTTAAAAAATCTTCATCCACTATTTATAAATTCATCCAAATTTATAAATTTGGCCATGAACTCTTATTTCCTGCTAATATACTACATTATTTTATGCAGTTTTAATCTCAAACACAACCCTCACATTTGCATCTGCATTTTAGGTTGGAGCTGACCTGATACTAGCTTTTGAACAAGTTTAAGGACGTATACAATTTATTTAATGTGAGCATGTACATTTTAAATATCAATATACCAATATCAAAACAAGACTGCAGCCTTAATAACAAGAATATTAAAATATTCTCATAGCCTAGATATCAAAATCTATAAAGTGACTTTTCCCAATTTGAAAAGGGCTACAGGTAATTTATTTTGTAAAGTGTCATGTACCATGGGCATACAGGACACAACAAACCTATCAAAAACAAGAGCAATACCGTAATGAGAGCAGAATAAAATGTAAAACGCCTCCATACGTGTCAAAATCAATCATTTTCAAAGCACATATGAAAACAAGCCTGTTCCTTTGACATTACTGCTACAAGATGTAATTTAGGCACATCTGAGGCACAGACTGTGCTTTACACATCAAACATAAAACACCATCCTATGCTGTTGTTAGGCATTGGAAACAAACTGAGCTAGTGGAAACACTTTAAACACAATTCATACTTAGAGGCAATTGTAAAGTGGTTTATATAAACTTACAATTTTAAAAAGATAATTTATGAAGCTCATTTGTTCTGCTTTCAGGGGACTATATTCAAGGCTTTTATTTTACAATGGGCCTACTTGAGGAAACAGAATGTGAATTATCTGTGCAAATAAGGAGAAATAGGGGTGTAAATATAGACAGTGCAGGCAGTGCTGTTGCACTGGGGCCCATGATGGGTGGAGAATGGGCCCTTTTAAGTGATAGCCACCTTGAAAAAAAAATGTGATCAAAGAAGAATTCTCATTCAATTAAAAACTGTCATTTGCTATGCCCCTGAAAAAGGCAAAACCATCTCTGTCATGTTTACTTTTTTCTTTTTTTATAAAATGTCCAGTTGCATCTGTAACAAAATAATATGCTTACTTTATAACTATAAATCAACAATTAGAATTGTTAAAGTAATAATTCTTAAATTTCTTTGATCTTTTTTTGTTATATACAGATATGTGATGATGATTAGTGGGAAATATGTCTGTTAATGTTATTCAGTGTCAGTTCTCTGACCATGTGATGAGACATTATGTGTATGATAGCGTGCACTAGGGCCCATTGTAATAGGGTGCATTGGGGCCAATTGCAACTACCTTACGCCACTGAGGGAAAACCTTCACATTCCCTTTCATTAGGAAAGTTGTTACTGTTGATGTAATGTGAAAGTATAACACCTTATTCCTACAAAACTCTTATTAACTGTATGACACAAGATACTGAATACAGGTTCAACTTGTGTTTGACTGTCCATACCAGAATAGGGCTGCGGCTAAAACTTATTTTCAGTAATGCGTCAATTATGTTCCCTATTTAGTGATTAGATGTTTGGTCTATAAAGTGCTGATCAGTGTTTCTCAAAGCCCAAATATCTTGTTTTGTCCACAACCCAGAGATATTCCCTTTATTGTCAAAAGGAGTGAGGAAAATAGAAAATATTCACATTTAAGAGGGTGGAATCAGACAATTTTGACTCATTTGTCTTAAAATAATTAGTCAGATTGATTGATTATTAAATTGTTTGGTGATTAATTTAATAGTTGACAGCTAATCAAACAATGTTGCAGCTCTACCAGTCAATATTGATCACTGGTATGCACTGGTTTGTAGTCCAGGTGTCATTGTAAGTACAAGATTATAATGTATTATGCCAGTTCATACTGTATGCTGTTTGGCAGCCCTTGACCATTTTCTTTTTCTTGCTTTTGTTTGTGATGTCACACTCAATTCCAAACACGCAAAAAGAATGGCAGGGAAATCTATAAAATGATACCAATATCTGCATGAGCAGCACAACAGCATTTAACGTAACACTTGAACCTATTTGATTAAACTTCTGCACAGTAACCTGTGCTCACCTTCTTACACTATAGCCAACAGTGTCAGACCTGCGTAAACCTGTAGTTGTAAACAGTGTCATGGACGTACTGTAGGTTGAATAACCTTGAAATTACACTAACGGCAAACACAATTTTTGTGACACATAGCTTTTGTGGAAAAAAGAGTAACTAACCCTGCTTCTTGTACGCTTAATGGGGACTCCAGTTAGCTGTTATTTTGTGATCCCATGAGAGTGTTGCCTGCTAAAAAAGCCTGTGAGTTGATCAGGTCAAACCATTTGATGAGAAGCCCTTTTTTAAATAAAGTGAAATACCAGAAGAGGGGAGCTGTGGAGGTCTTGGAAATAGTTTTCAACCAAACCACACACTGCATGGCACAGGACATGTAGGAGGACCTTCGCACAGACGCACTTTGGAGTCACATCAATATTTTGTCATCAGATGTTGCCCCAGTGTAAACACCAATTTTTTTTCCAGACCTTTCATTACAGAGTTGCATTTCAGCCTGAGGACAGGGAGTCCACAGGAGGACCAGACTAAGCAAGTTGTAGCTCTTTGAAAACGCTTGCTTGGCAGGCAGAGAATAGGTAGAGAGTTTGTGTGTGAAAAGAGATGAGGGGCTGGAAACATGGGAGGGGGCTGAAATGCTTATGAAGCAGGGCCTGGGGACCTTTAAGTTTCTGTACTGTCAACAAACAGCAGATCATTGGTGCTGTGCCGATGGACTTTTAAATCATTAAGGTTATGAACATTGCAGAGATGATGCTGTGCTCTTGTTTGGTCTGTGCTGTTTGTGTATTTTTTTTAAATTTCTGTTGATGTTTTTGAAATAGAAAAACTTGGGAAAAAAAACCTAAAAAAAACCCCAACAGATCTAAATCTGATCTTATCCACAACTTAACTGAAAATTAAATGTAGGCCAAAACATTGGTGGAGACCTCTGTTAAAGCAATAGTAGATGGTAATGAGGGCAGAACAAAAGCATGTTTACTTTGCTGAAAGGCCCACAGCAGGGTTTTATTGAAAGAAGCAGATAAACTGTTACCACACAACTGTTTTTCATCATTAAGATCAATCAATACAGTCGAATCAATAGATTTTTATGATAATGCTCCCCCATTAGGAGAAGTTATGCACTCCTGTCTGCTCCACTTCATATGGCTTTCTTATGGCCCATTAATCTCTCTGCTGTTTCTTGTTCTCAGAGGAGCTTATTCAAAAGAAATACAGTCTGAACTTTCACATGACTGTCCTGTCCCTGATTTCCACTAAATTGATTTTTCCTGCAATAATGCATTTTCAAAAATACAGCACAGTCTGCGTGAAATTGCTTAAAACATAAAATGTGCAGCAAGATTTGCGTCAGATTTGGCCAGTTCTGACGTCAGGGCACCATTTCAAGCGATTTAACCCTCGACATTTTCAGCCGCTCAGATGAAATGCTCCATAAGCGTACTGTTGCATGAGACGGCTGTGTGGTGAGCCAAAACACCTGTTTAAACAGCGCCTTTAACGTTAACTGCCGCCCTCCCCCCGTCCGTGGCCTGTTTTGAAACCGGAGTGGTGAGTCACTCCTCTCTCGGTTTAGAAAAACAGATCCGGCCAGGCTGGGGCCCGGCGGGGGGATGGGAGGCCGGCGGTGGATGAACACCGGAGGTGGACGCAGCTGGACTCCCACTCCTAAAGACCCCACATCCTGACAACGGCCAGTCGTGTTCCCATAGAGACCTAGGCTGATCTGAGAGAGGGGAAAAACACCGACAGAAGGAATTAATACGCGTTTTTTTCCAGCATAGTAGCAGCCAATCAATTGATCATATTCAAAAAAGGAGAACCAAGAGCGCAGATCTGCCAGTTCCCCAAAATGGACCGCAACCCTTGTGGTATCTTTGTTCTTGTTATGTCCAGGGGTGGAAGCATTCCTGAAGCACCAGTGTGTTATATCATTTTATTTTCTACTTTTTCAGTGAGAAAAGAAAACATTCTCCAAAACAGATAACGCTTATTTTCATTGTGGATTAATCCGTCAAATATTTTCTCAATTAGCCTAATCGATTAGTTGTTTGGTCAGTAAACTGTTGATCAGTGTTTCCAAAGCCAAAGATGAAGCCCTCTCATACCTTGTTTTGTCCACAACCTAGAAATATTCAGTTTACTATCACAAAGGAGCAAAGAAAATAGAAAATATTCACATTTAACAAGCTGGAATCATTTTGTTTTTCTTCAAAAAAAAAAATGCTCAGATTGATTGGTGCTTAATTTAATAGCCTACTTGACAGCTAATAAAACAATGTTGCAGCTCTGCCAGACAATATTGGTCACTGGTTTGTAGTCCAGGCTTCATTGTAAATAGCCTACTAGATTATAATGTAGGCTATTACGCCAGCTCATATGCTGTTTGGCCGGCCCTTAACTGTTTTCTGTCTTTCTTTAATTTGGGAAGTTACACTCATTTCCAATAATGTACATAAAACAGTGCAAATAAAGGCAGTAAAACCTATATAATGATTTCCACCAGCATTGGCCATTATAGTGAGGAAAAAATATACAGATATTATTAATATAGCCTATACAACATTAACTTATTATTATAAACCCACAACTGGCTCTACCATCCTCTATAGCAGGGTCTCAAGCAGGGACTCACTAGAGTAATGCTTCCTCTCACCAAATTGTTACCTCTTCCTACTCTACCCCCTCCTCCCCTGTTTCCCGCCAAAAAGCCTTGGGGGTTCGAATTCTGCCCTTTTCTGGTAGGGTGAATCAATGTCTCCATGACAACCGTTGCTCTGGACGACAAGGGATGCTCGGGGTGCTGCCGCAACAACAGCATGCCGTGCGCAATGCGGCAGCGCGTACCACTCTTTGATCCAACCCCCGAAAAGAGTAATTTTAAGTATGTTAATGCTGAAAGCTTACAGGTAGTGCAGAGAGCGAGTTGCATTAAATTAAATTAAACAAGGATCAACGTAGCATCTTTGGAGAACAATCGCAGCAACAACATACATGACACACAACTTGCCAACGCTGCAGTTTACGCATGAGCCACAAGATGGCGGCATTGTATCCTGAATAAACCTAGGTCCACAGGGAACCGGGAAGGAAATGTTACAATGTAAAATATTTGTCACCAGAAACACAAGATGTAAAATTTGGTACAGTCTATATTGTTGCTGCTTCATCCACAGAAAATACGCACGTCGCGGTCAAGCCTCAAGCCGCGAGCAGATCCCTTCACTTTGTTCCTGTCCTCGTAATTGATAAAGTTTCATTTGAACAGCCTCTTATTGCGAGAAAGATGGCGGCCCCGGCGGCGAATGAAACTGTGCATGGAGTTCCTCCTTCACTGTCTGCTAAAGTGGTTGGGTACGTTGACAACTTTGGCACTATGTTTGATAATGTCGCTGACTATACTGCTGTATCAAAACGGCTCCATAAAGTTAGGACTGTCGTGTTCAAATTAGCAGTAGCATTAGCTTGTTGCTAACAGACATTCACGAAGTTGCTAATCACTGCGTGTAACGCTACATGCTAGCATACGACGTTAACTCAGTCAGCTCAGACAAATGTAACAGTTATATTTTGACAGCTTAGTTATACCAGTTAGTATTTTTGGAGTTGAAATGTCTGCAAAATAAGGGCTGACGTTAACTTTACATCTTGCTAGGTTAATTAGCTTGCTAGCTTACAAGTGCATACACCTGCTGTAGTATGTAAGTTAGTGTCAGTGTAACGTCAATGGCTCTGTCGTTTCTCTGCAGGTCATTTGCCTATTTCACAGTGAAAGACAGATTGCCGACCATCCTGACCAAAGTTATAGACACAATACATCGCAACAAAAACAAGTTTTTTGAAGAATATGGAGAGGTAAGGATTCTTATCGATCAGCTGGATGCTGAGGCTCATTTGAAAACTTGAAACTGAGCTTACATGTGTTTCCTCTTTATGTTCATACAGGAGGGCATCGAGGCAGAGAAGCAAACAATAGGTCTGTTGTCCAAAATGAGGAATGAGCTGCAGACTGATAAGCCAATAATACCACTAACAGATGCCCTGCAAGACACAGAGTCCTGGAACCAGTACCTGGAGAGACAACAGAAACTGCACGGAGACCAAGAGCCTGTCAGCTGGTTCAAGTCTCCATGGCTTTATGTGGAGTGCTACATGTACCGCAGGGTACAGGAAGCCCTCTGGCTCAAGTAAGAGGCAGTCGCGTCTTTTCTTAGGAACTATTGCTGCCATAATTCCTGCTTTTGAGTACATGTCTTTTTTCCCATGCAATATATTGCATTATTTCTTAGGTTAAAGTCAAAATGGTGGGACAAGTCATTTTATAAGATGATAGACCATTGTATTGCAGAACAATGGCAATTAGAGCCATCATGTTCTTTCACTCTCAGTTGTTTATCAGAAAAATGTGACATGAAATTGCTTCATATGCTGCAAAATTTAGTTTTACTGTTTTCATAAAAAGTCTTCAAGGATATTACATCATCAGAATGTTTACTTAATGATAACAAAGGTAAATATTGGAATATTGCAGCCTTAGAAGTAAATACACCCTCTCTTGTTCCTTCATATTTTGTTCTAGGTTATGATTGTATTTTTGCTCTTTTACAGTCCTCCCATCAGTGACTATGACGTCTTTAACGAGGGAAAGACTCAGAGCTATTTTGAGTCTCAGCAGGCTGTGATGGCTTTATGCACATACACTGAGGGCATCAGCAAGAATTTGGAGGAACTTTCCAAGAATCAGCTGTTTGAGCATTTTGACAAACTGCTACAGGTAAGTTCTTCTATACCAGCTCAATACATGACAATTAAAAGCTGCACTAAGCAATAATTTTATATCAACAGTGGTTCAAATGATGACATGTAATGTGAACAGGTTGTTTGTATTGACAAACCCACAGATTTGATTACCTGCTTCTGCAGCTCCTCTGTCTTAAGCGTCTTTTAGAATAATGTTTTGTTTTCATGGCCCTCAACTTCGAAAGTCAGAGAGTGATGAAGCAAGTATTGGTGTCAGTCCTGTGTAACTGTACTCCTCATTTTCTGTAACCAGTAAAACATTATAGCATGGTGGAAAAGCTAAGCTAAGTAGCTAGCCTCTGCATGAGTAAAATTTCACAACTCAATGCTCCATCCACACACATTGTCACAGCGCAGGAAAGCACATCCCTATTGCTAGATGACTGACAACTTTGTTTGGCTCATTTTTTGTATCCAACCTTACCATAAAAGCATGGTGGACTTACCAAGTTAGCTAGCTAACTAGCCAGCTGCAGTCAACATGGCAGTTTTGGATGAAGGAAAGAGTCAAGAGTGTGTCTGGATGACACCCACCTTAAAATTTATGACTAACATTATTGAATATTATGTGTTACAGTGTCGAAATGGGTGCCGCTATTTCTATTAAGAGAAATAAGATGTCAGAACAGTAGCCACCACCTTACAAAACATACTAGATGTTAACTAATGAATAAGTTTCGCTGATTATACAGCGCTCATCAGGATGTTTTACGAACTAACGAAAGTCCATGACTGAGTGAATGCTACCACTTCCTGTTTAAAATGAAAAGCCCTCCAACAGTTTAGGCATTGTCCAGCCATTTACAAGACTCTGATACAGTCATGTTTTCAGTCTGACTGCTCTCATCAACCCCCTTTCTGACCCCTGAAAGTTTTTGAGGAAAAACTGACAGATAATGAATGGATTAAGTCAAACAAAATATTCTGTCAATTCATCTATATTCTGTACCATTTATCCTATTTATTTGGGTCAAAAGTGAACACATTACAATAGGCTGACGTTTTCTTTCTTTTTTTTTTAATTTGACTCTTACTAGGTTTCTCTGTGGGGGAACAAGTGTGATCTGTCCATCTCTGCCGGCCAAGAAAACTCACAGAAGACCAGTCCGATAGATTCCCTCAGCAGCCTGCAACCATTCATCCTGGTGAATGACACCAACATGGTATGGTCAACTCTTATTTCAGCCCAGAGGCCTGGACAGTCTGAGAAAACCACTGGGGTCAGAGTGGACATTGTTCTAGACAATGCTGGCTTTGAATTAGTCACTGACTTGGTCTTAGCAGATTTCCTGGTCTCCTCTGGCCTTGTCCATGAGGTCCACTTTCATGGCAAATGCTTGCCGTGGTTCGTCTCTGATGTCACAGCTAATGATTTTCAGTGGACCATCCGGCAGACCATGGCGGCCAATCACAGGTGGATGTCAAAGAGTGGTGTCAAGTGGAATACCTACCTGAAGGAGGGCGTGTGGTCCTATCATGATCATCCTTTCTGGACGCAGCCGCATGAGTTCTGTGACATGGCGGCTGATGCTCCGGACCTGCATGCGACCCTGCAGGGGGCAGACCTGGTGCTGTTTAAAGGCGATCTCAACTACAGAAAGTTGACAGGGGATAGGCAGTGGGATCACACAGTGGGCTTTGATACTGCGCTACGAGGTTTTGGGCCTGCGCCACTGTGTAGCCTGAGGACTCTTAAGGCCAACATTCAAGTAGGTCTGCAACCGGGCCAAGCTGAGAAGCTTACCTCCCAGGATCCAGACTGGATGACCAGTGGCAAATACGCTGTCATTCAGTATCACAACTCAAAGTCAGAAAAGAAAGACTGAGGATCTCACTGAGAAGACGTGGATTCAGAGGAACATTTCAGAAAGAAGTCCCTCAAGAAGGAGTTACCTTTAAGCCATAAGACCGTTAAGTTACACAAGGTTGTTAATGATGTCTGTGTTCCTCATCGTCAGTTCAGTCTTCATAATGTTTGATACAGAAACGCATAGTAACAAATATTTAACAGGTATTTTCACAACATATTTGTACCATGTCTTATTTAAAATGTTAGCACTTTAAGATCTAAATGTTTTCCCATGATTTGAACACAGTTGTTTACGACGACACATTTATCCTCAGAAGTAACAAACTAAGGTTGCTTTTTATCACAAATAGCTAATGTGTTGTGTTCAGTTGTATTAAGTCATATAGTGTTTACAGGTTAATGTAGATGCTGTTAACAATCACGGAGTAAAAAGTGGGCTTTTTAAAATCTCCAGCAGCAATACTTTTCTTTTTGCATGCAGTCGAGTAGAGTGATGATAGATGTAATATATAGTTACTTTTATTTCAGCTCAGCTCAGGTTGTTCTACTGTTGCACTCAGTGTCCTTGATATATGCATGCATCAAAACATGCAGACAGCCATTTAAAGTCACCTAAGGGAGATCACAACGTAATTTGGTAACCGTTTTGCTCTGTTTGAAAGATGGCAGACTGTTATTGGGGCAGTGTAATAATAACAGTGATGATGTGTGCTTGTGTAGATTAAAATGGCAACTCAGTCCTCTGTATCTACATAGATAAAAATGGATGTCCCTGTGCACACTGTTATGTCATCTAAATTGACAGTGTCAGTACCTCAGAGGTGATGTTAACTGGATTCTTCTCAGTGCTGCTGGGGGAGATGATATCATTTTCATTAATGGGATAATTTGATTTAATAAAGAACTGCATTAACTTCTGTTTTTCCCCACTGTCATACTTTACAAGGATGGGAGATGGAGGATGTGGGTATTAATGACATTTGACATAGTGTTTGAATCCAGATTTATTAATTGCAGTCAACACTGTGCCAGTGCAGGAACAGCATTTTATTTATAAGCATATGCAGCCAAATATTCTGAACCAGTTCACCTAAAAAGTACGTGTACACAGATAATAATGCATCAGTAGATAGTTTAAATCTTCACCAGTAGTGTGACAGTTTTCATAGATATTTTACAACAGTGTTTGACCTTTTTGGTACTCAAGGTCAGGGTGGACCTAGAAAAACAGCTGGAAATGCTGCGACGCGTGCGCTACAATTCCAGGATGAGCTCGGAAAACTGAATGGCATAATTTATGCTGCTGACAAGCTTTGTGAATGTCATCTGTCATAAAGATTAGTTCAATTACGGCAAGAAGCAGCCTTATCTTGAGCCATTTAGGTGATTTAGTTATTTCATTTCTTAACCTTCATTTTCCTGTTTTCTAATGTAACAGTGTCTTCATTTTACTCCAGGGGAAATGCCTAAAAAATATGTATCATCATCAGGGCTACTTGTTTTCCACTTGACCTGACATGTCCTGAAAATTGGGCTGTTTACTCAAGAAAGATGTTGCACAGAGAAAGGAAAATGAAGTCCCTGTGCCAAATGTTCAGGTTGTCCTCAGTGGGGGGGGAGTTGTTGCTTATGATCTTTATGTCTATGAATTTCTTGCATTATTGACTGTATGACTGTATCGCAAAGAAATAAGTATATTTTAATTCAAGACCCAACTTATTTAATGATTTTTATCATCATTTGTATCATTGGATCTGAAACTGATCATTTTAAAAATGACTTTTTTCAAATGTGTGCTCTAAATTATTATTTCCCCATTGAGCTCCTGTTGTAACTGATTTTATTTTACACTTTATTTTGCCACAAGTGTTGGAAAATAATCCTTACACTTACAGTTTATTAGTTTTCCTAGTAGTGTTTCAGCTCACAAGGTTGGGTTTTTTTTTTTTGTTTTTTTTTTTACCTTGACGCCATGTCCCCAAACATACAAGGACTCATAGGATCCCTGACAATCACAGACCTGGAACTTTTGTGCAGTAAACATGAACATTGATTTCCCAAGTCTTTATTTGCATAGATACTCTGCCCCTTTGCTTTGATTGGTTCATATATAATGTTCTGTTTAATCTGTGGCTTGACCTGATAAAGTAATGATTGACTGGTCCATTCTGTGATCCTGTAATAGGTTTTTCAATGAAATGTCATGACGAAATTTAAAGAAAAACGTTCCTGTATTTTTTTTTGTAAATTTAAAAAGTACTTAAGTTCAAGCAGCATCTGATTAAAATAACCACCGATCCCCCTCATTTGGGATTGATTGTGTAATTATTGGCTGTTGGAATGAGATTTGACCTCCTGCTTTGTTTGCTGTGTTATGGTGACCTGGCAGTAAAACACACTGCTGTTTGGTTATCGACTTGGCCGCATCTTTAATTTGTTTATCCCCTTTTTTAACCTTTCCACTGTTCCCATTGTATCCAATGAGCCAGGCTAGATAGCTGAGAGTCAGAGAGAGGAGAGAGGCAAGCAGAGAGAGAGGAGACTCAAACAGTGCCAGTGTTGCACGGCAGATGAGAGGATGATTCATGTGTGAGAGGTGAGTAATGTATCATGGTGGATTTCTGCCTTTTTTTTTAACAGCCACTGTTGTTTAAAACTATTGTCCTAATGTTTCTCATTTCCCGAGTGATTTGATTTACTGCAGAGTCTCAGGTGTATCCAATAATGTGGCTACAAATAGACTGCTCATACGTCATGCTGGTAGCATGCTGAGTATCAGATAAATTAAACAGTTTACTGCTAGTTTACAGATGTTTTAATCTGTGCAACAGCTGCAACTGGGAAGAGCTTTTCAAAGTTAAAAAAATAGGTGAAATAAGAAGAGAGTATTTTATAGGGGTGTGAGAGAGAGACAGGACAGGGAAGTTATTTGGGAATCACTATTTCTCTGTCCATCTTCCTCTCCCCCCTATAGAGTAGATGTATCAGAGGAAAAGAGGGAAACGCTCTGCTGATTTTTTAAAAAAAAAAAAAAAAAAAAAACTGAAGGAGATTGGGAGGAGTCTTTTTGTTTTTTGGAGCTTGGTGGGCGGAAGCTCAAGGCAGATAGGGCAAAGGGACTGGAAGAAGAGTGGACCCTTCAAGTTGCCTGACAGGCTTTATTGGTAAAAAGGCAAGAGAGACAGAGAGAGGGAGAGCAGCACTCATCTTCACCACCACCCCCACCCCACCCCACTCCCAGCAAATGGGAGAGCAAGTCTAAATCATGTTGCATATCAGTGCTGTTGTGCTGTGATGTTGCTCAGGCAGAGCCCGGTGCAGAGCAGGCAGCCTTGTGGACCAGCACTCAGACCCAGGATCAGCCCAGCCTTCTCAGAGCTGGAGACCCTCTCTCCGCAACATCCCTCGTCTCCACCTCGTGCCCCCTTCAGTGACATGTATCCTGAAGAGAGCCGGGGGTCTGGAGGGGTAGCCACTGTGGACTTCCTAGAAGGGACATACGACTACGCCGCCCCCACCCCTGCCCCAACTCTTTACAGCCACTCCACCACTGGCTACTACTCTGCTCCTCTGGACGCCCACGGACCACCCTCAGATGGCAGCCTTCAGTCCCTGGGAAGTGAGCCGAACAGTCCTCTCGTGTTTGTGCCCTCAAGCCCCCGACTCAGCCCCTTCATGCACCCACCCAGCCACCATTATTTGGAAACCACCTCAACACCCGTCTACAGGTGAGGGAATTCAATTTTGCTTTATTGCCTGATCACCAGAGTGTTTATCTGTGGAAAAAAGTTATTTTTTATAGACTGCATCAACAGGTATGAATCACTGCTTTTATTTTTTTTATTTTAGAATGAAGTGAAGTTGGTGTTCTTTTTGCCATTACCTCTGCTTCAGTCTGAGTGCTTGGTCAGTTTTAGTGATTATTTAACTGAAAGGAGAGGTGCGAAACATCAATAGACCCGTCACATTTGTTTCTCTAGTATGTTTATTTTGCCCACTTTGTCATAATTAGAGCACAAAGTTAAAAAAAAAATAACATTTAGAGGAAATCTTTTCATAATTATTCATTTATTTTTTTAAGTTATTTTCTCTACTGACTGGGTGTTTCCTGTTGGCATTTTGCCACACAACTAGATTTGATATCTTTCACTCCTGTATTATGGCATTGGCATTCTGTTCAGTCATCACCATGCAGTTATAAACAAAACATAATTATATAACTGCATTATTTTTTTATCTTTTGCTTTATACAAAACATTGCCACTGTCTCCATAGAAAGGATCAAGCTTTGCCCTGGTTTCTAATTCCAGAGATTAAGGACTTTGTCAAAGACCTTGAGAGAGGAACAATACGTAAGAACAACACAAGTACACGTACAGATTGCTTCCTGGCTCAGGTGGAAAATAGCACTCCTTTTGTCTCTGCCGCTGTCTATTTAAAGCTGGTGTGGTAAATGTTTGAATTGTTATTAGTTGTTGCTGGCTCCAACTTTGTATGATTAAGGACATTTGTTGGAGTAGTCCTGTTTTATTTTATTGCAAATGCACAATATGTGATATAATTTAACAGAGCCAAAATTCACATCCTGTTGCAGGTCCAGTGGCCCATCCAGTCAGCAGGTTACCAGGGAGGACCAGTGCGGCACCAGTGACGAGGCATACAGTATGGGGGAGTCAGGGGCTGGAGCCAGGGCCGTGGGGTTTGAGATGACAAAAGAGACGCGTTTCTGTGCCGTGTGCAGTGACTATGCCTCTGGGTACCACTATGGGGTGTGGTCCTGTGAGGGCTGCAAGGCCTTCTTTAAGAGGAGCATCCAGGGTAGGTAACCTGTCTGCTTTAGTGTTGTCATATCACTGGAACTTCTTACTTTGATCAAATATTGATATTTGATAGAACTTCTGATAGCACAGGGGGAAATTAATATTGAGGACATACAAGTAAAATTAGGCTAAACAAGGCTGTTATATGACAACACCAACTTTTATTTCCTTGCTAAGTAGCACAGTAGAGCACAAGGGTTGTAGTAAACAGAAAAGTAGTATTAAAATCAGAATTTATATCGGGGTTCCCACGCAGTATGGAAAAGTATGGAATTTGATTTTTAGTGATTTCCAGGTCTGGATAAGTGTGGATAAAAGAGAAGAGAGTGTGGAATAACTTTTGCATTTCCAGACTACTGCCCCTATTCTGTTTTCTACAATGCACAATTCAGAATTCATAGCTCTTCCCCAGGTGCCTTATAACTGCACCAAATCTGGACATCTGCGACCAGATTAGTCTGAAAGAAAACTGGGAAATATCTTTGAATTGCACATACACATAGCATCAGAAATAACATAAATGTTCAGACAAGTTTCATATTTTGTGTTATGCAGTGATGTAGTTATCAGAAAAGTAAACAGACTACCATTTCTGTGTAAGGAATCCATTATAGCTGCGTTCAGTCGTTTCCATAGACACGGTGAATAAGTAAGGCTGGTCAGATGCAGTGAAAATTAACTTATTTAAGTTTTTCAAGTAATTTAGGTTTTAATTTATAAAAGAGACTAAAAAATGTGGAGGAACAACGGTAAAATATTGTTTATTCAACATGTTAAGTCGTAATAATATGAGTGTGGTTAGCAACGGTGTGCTTCCTTCCTTAAGTTTACTTCCTCTTGGGGCAGAAAAGGTTGACAGTGGAACGTTGGCCAACTTTCTGTCTGGGTGTGTGTAATCAACAGTCACAATGGGTACATGCAAGTTATCCAACTATTTACTCAGCAGTTAAATATGATCTGGAAAATTTACTGAGAAGTCTGAAAATTTGACTCCAGAAAAGTAGCAATTTGAAATGGAAAATGTGTGTGAACCCTGTGATATGTATCAATATATTTTGACAACACTAGTCTGCTTCATGCATTTGTGACCAGTGGATGTTTCTCTCAGATGTTGCCTGTTCGTGAGAGATCATGTCTAAGAAATGTTCAAACTAAAAGTACTACTTACTTTTTACAGTCATGGAAAATTATAACCACATGAAAGAACACAATTAATAGTGTAATACTTGACTTTGTAAACTGAGCACTGTGACCCATGAAAATGAGTTTTGCTGTCAGTCAGCAAACAAAAACTTTGTGTGGTTGAATCAGGCACCACTGGGAGTCTAAAAAACATCTTCATTAGAGAAAATATTGGCTGTTAAAAGATGCTGATTTAGTGTGCTAGCTGCTTGTTAGGCTCATTGTACAGAAGTTAACTGCCTTGTCACGATAATTACGTTATCAACTAATCAAGGTCAAGAAAAATTAAAGAGAACATGCCCACGTGTTGTACGTTATCGTGTTGAAGAATGAAGAATGTCCCCAACATTTTAGCCAACATGATGCCAGAATAAACAGCAGGGTTTTTCTGACCATCATAAGACTTGGATACAGAGCCTGCTTTTTGTTTTTATAGCGCACAAGTCTCGTCTGCACTCTTTGTGTTGATGTTGCTGTAGTAGTTAAAAAAAACTACAACTCCCAGAAGGTGGAGCTCCTACCACCAGAGTTGCACACACAGGTGTATTGCATACCGCCAGTGATTAGACTGAGTGTGGTTACTTTTACCAGCTTGTCCATTGTTGCCTCATGTATGCTCTGATGAAGGTCGACCAAAAGCTCAGCAATAAAGTGAGACTGACTTTGATTTGTTTTCTCAGTAACAATAACTGATTACAATTACATTTTTTTTGTCATTTAAATACACTGCTTAAGAATTAGTATTTGCATAATTATGATATGTTATCACATCAATGGCATAAGATGTTTAAATGACAATAATATTGTCTATTACAATTATTTCTGAGAAAGTGTATCGTAGACGTCATCATGACTGCCTTAAATCTTAGCAGAGAAATAAGCAAAGTAGAGCTTCAAAAAGGAGAAAATAAGTGAAAATCTGTCATAAATTGCGACGTTCTGACAGATTTTAATGTAAGGTAGCTGAGTTTAAATTTCTGTTTTCACTCAAATATTTTGTCTCTGTTTGCTTCTCATGTCTTTCATGCAACATGTCCTATAACCTCCGTGTTCTGCTGCCTCTGTGCACAAATAAAAACTTCATCTGCCGTGTGGCTTAGTCATGTTGGTGACATGATGCTTCAGCACATTGCAATGGAAGACTGGTCTGATAAAGAAACCAATAGTCTCCATGGCAATGACAAAGCCAAGATGCCACGTTTTAATTTTCTACATCTCAGATCCATTTAAAATGGGAATAGAGTGTTCCCGGCTCCTTACTAAATAACATAAATCTGAGCTGAACACTGGAGTCAGAGGGCTTGAAGTAATAGATTTCTTTTTTCCATTTCAGGTCACAATGACTATATGTGCCCAGCAACCAATCAGTGCACTATTGACAGGAATCGGAGGAAGAGCTGCCAGGCATGCCGTCTTAGGAAGTGTTACGAAGTGGGCATGATGAAAGGAGGTAACGCCAGCAGACAAGACTTCCCATATTTTCCAAGACCTGTCTTTTTTTAAAAGAATTTGCTTTATTTTTACATGATGTTTTTTGCAATTTGCTGTCTATTACTAAATTCGGCTGCATTATTATTGGTTATCCTGTTTTTACTTGTTTCATTTTTGGTTAAATTGTTTGATTTATTTTTCTGTTTGCACAATTTAGCTCTTCTGTGTATTGTTGAACTTATTTGATCGCCCACATTGTAACAAATTCCAAAACTAATAGCCTCTATCAAGCTTGTTGCTGAGAGGATTTGCACAAATATGAGAGTGCTGGTGGATGCAGATAAGCTTGAGACTAACTTTAACGTGACCTTGAAGTGATTTCCTCTTAAGGAGTACAACCACTGATTAAAACCCACCCACACCTTTGTTTTCATACTTCTTAAATCACACAGGCATCCATAGAATCTGCACTGCTGGACTTTGTCGTAGAAACAGGGTGTGAAGTTCCGTGTGAGTGATGAAGCCTGATGAGTTTGTATGCAGCTGTGTGCATGGATGTTTGTGGGGGTTTTTCTGTGTATGTTATTTTGTGTTAAACTCCCTGGTATGTGCTTCAGGTGTGCGTAAGGACCGCGGGCGTGTTTTGCGGCGTGACAAACGACGGACTGGCACCTGTGGCAGAGACAAGGCCTCTAAGGACCTGGAGCACAGGACAGTGCCCCCTCAGGACGGGAGGAAACGCAGCAGTGCCTATGGTGAAGAAGGAAAACCACCGCTGCTTGGCATGCCCCCTGACCAGGTGCTTACCTTGTTGTTGTGCAAATTGTTTTCCAGGATTAAAATTTGAATCTCAGATAAATATTAGGAATCATCTTCCAGGTTCATAAATATTCGTACGTTCATACCAAATTTTCTGGCAATGTAGGAAGTGGATGTTGAGTGATGTTTGTAGTTGCTTTAAATCAGTTTGAAACACAGCAGCTTATAGTTTTCTGTTTCTCTGCTGTTTCCCAGGTGCTCCTCCTGCTCCAGGGTGCCGAGCCTCCCATACTGTGCTCTCGTCAGAAGCTGAGTCGACCCTACACCGAGGTCACCATGATGACCCTGCTCACCAGCATGGCCGATAAGGAGCTGGTCCACATGATCACCTGGGCCAAGAAGCTTCCAGGTACTGCTTAGTGGTAGTCACACCACCAGTAAATACTTAGTTGTTTTTCAACAGTACAAACTATCTCATATTGACTGTATAATGCAGTATGTTTTCCAGACCCATTTTTTAAAGATATAAATGTATATTTATAAGATCTGACACTGCTGGATGCGTTTACTTGTTTTGAGGTATTTGCATATATTTTCAAATCAGAAAATACTGTCAACAGCCATAAACAGCCATGTATTTAGCACAAAATGAGGCTATGGATGATTTATGAACACACCCCTCAGTCAAAACCTTCAGAATATGAATAAAACTGGTAGGTTTGGTGTATGTTAATGCTACTGAAGTGAAGATTTTTGTCTCAGAGTATGGAAAAAAATTCCTTTTGAGAAAAAGACCCTTAAAGATATTTATTGTAAAATTCCATAAATTTTTAGACAAAAAAAAAATAACAATAAAGAAATAACAGTTTTCACCATGTAACTTCCTCAGTTAATTACCTACATTAAGACAATTATTTATTTTTATTTATTAAAATTTCCTTCATCATGTAATTAAATATGCATTTTTCTGCTTGCTTTCTACTGTTAACAAACCAGTTTTCTGGCTTGTTCTTGACGTCAAACATGACACACAAGTTTAAAAAAAACAGAAAGGCATGCTTGTCTATTGCAGAGACAGGGTTCACATGGAATCAGACAGAGGGCAGATGGACAACACTTTCTGGATGACACGGGGAAAACAGTCTGATAGAAGGACAGGACTCTAAAATGAATGGAATTAAATATATCAAATAAATTATATTGAGTTTTGTTTTTTTTAATGTATTTTTTCTTCTGATGTCCAATAAGTGTCCAGATCACCCGTTTTTGCCTTGTGTGAAGGAGAAGGTGGCAGAGAATTAAAATATTTTAACTTTAGACGGCAGTGCCCTCTACGGTTATCGTTGTCGGTCACCTAATACTAATAATACTGTCCTTCTCTCGTCCACTGAAATGACAGTTTGCCATCCACTGTCTCCCTGATGATGTGAATGCAGCGTCAGTGCAAACGAAATTTTCTCAAGATTCACTAACATTATCAAGTCTTTTGGCTGTAACAATAACTGCCTGGTTTAATACAATTCTTACTTAGATAGATATCAGAAAGATATCTGCCCAGTATGTGAGGGCATATTGTCCAAAATTAGCTGTAGTGTCAAAGGCTTGGAAACAGTCTTTCTTAAATATCCAAATGTACATGTGCTGTGTTCGGGCCTCAATTTGAGAGTGTAGGAAATAGCAAAGTGATGGGAGACCTTTATAGTGGAGAGACACACACACCCCCACACACACATATATATATATATATATATATATATAAATGCAGAGCCATTACAGCGATGGTTATTACAGTCATCACCTTTGAGAGGATTGTTTGGCCAATCTTCTGGCACCCCATAGAGCCTAAATGCAGCATAGGACACATCACCCTTTTGCATACACACACAATTTCCCCAAGTGAGCAAATCCTGATTTTGAGGTATTGCCACCCTGTGCGTCACTAAAAGCCCAAAGGCACACAGTTTTAATTGCGAGGGGTCCCAAACAGAGTACAGAGGGGGACAATGGGAGTGAATTGTCTGTAATTACATATGAATTGGAACAGCTGAGTGCCAGCGATAAGGCTTCGTATGAGAGCAGAGAGATTGCAGATGGTTTTATTTAAGTAGCCATTCCCTGCCAGAAGACAAGGGGCTTGCATGTTTTTATTTTGAGTGGGAAGAAGGTGCACAGAAAACATTTAACTCTGGGAGTGTTAATGTTCCACACCATGCTGCACTTAACGCCCACCAGCCCATGTAATCTGCACTGATACAACAACACTTATTGACACCAGCTTCTTTTGTTTGTGTTTGGTCTTCTAAGTCATTGCTATGATCAGAATGAAACACATCTGGTGTTTTTACTGACAATTATACGGTCTTAACCATTAATTCATTAATAGTTAGAATTATTTTTCATGCAGAAATGTCAGGAAAAACTTTTTTCAGCCTGTAAGAAATTTTCCTGTTTTTCCTCTATTTTAATTAAGATTAAATGAGATAAGATAGAACTTTATTTATCCCGAGGGAAATTGTGCAGCAATTGCAGCACATACTAAACTGAATATCTTTGCGCTATGGACTGACAAAACATTTAAAGACATGACCTTGGACTATGAGAAACTGGGATGGACATTTTTCACTATTTTCTGACATGTTATAAACCAAACAGTTAATCGAGAAAGTTAAAATGAAATTAATCATTAGATGCAGCCCTGCTTGAGAGGTTGTTAGTCAAAGAGCTGATATCCCTTCGAGACAGCTGTTCAAAACTCTAAAAAGTGTAACTCTCTTCTCACTGAGTTGATCACCTTGATCCGTTCACAGAAAAGCTTGTTAAAATGCACTTTGTGTGTGTTTTTCTAGGTTTCCTGCAGCTCGGCCTCCATGACCAGGTGCAGCTGCTGGAGAGCTCCTGGCTGGAGGTGCTGATGATCGGGCTCATCTGGAGGTCCATCCACTGCCCCGGCAAACTCATCTTTGCCCAGGACCTCATACTGGACAGGTAGCCAGGAAAACTTACCTGACTTCTCTGTGACATGCATCTTTTTCTACTTTTTCCATTTCTTGGTTCCTCCTCCTTATTTCTCTACCTATCTCCCACTCTCACACACATCTTAAGAGTGATACATCAGCATTGTAGATTTTCCATTTCACACCTTTCCAGCCATTGTGTCACACCAAGTCATTCGCCATGGAGTGAAAGACTAATTACATGTTCCCCATGGAGAGGAGTGCAGCCTCTCTCTCACCTGAAATTCTCCCTCATCATTACAGTGCTGAGTTGGCAACCAGGGAAGAGATTTAATCAAAGACTCAATGCAAGGAATGATGGAAAAGGAAGAACGATGGCGAAAGAAGGAGGCGGAGGAGAGGGAGCCAACTGATGAACAGAGAGAACAAAAAAAAAATAGAGATGCAGGGAGACATGAGACATGGCTGTTTTCTGCTTTGCAGGCACAGCCTGTTCCCTCCATTTCCCCCCATGTTCAAAGTAAACAAGCTGGCCAAACCGCAGTATCTACCTCAGAGAGAGAGAGAGAGAGGGAGGTGCAGACACAGAGAGAGATGAGGGAGACAAGCACGCAGACAGGCAGAGCTTTTACCCTGTGATGTGTCTGATGGTCCCATTTGATTCAAAAGTGTATTACGGAGTATTATCTCTAAAACCTGGTACCTGTGTAAGTGTCGTCACCAATTGGACATGATGACTAAAATGCTGTAGGTCAGGGTTGATAAATTCCCTTGGCTCTGTGCTGTCCAAGTTTATCTTGCACTTCAACCACTGGATATTATCCGTCTCTCCATCACTTTTCAACTGTGCTGACAAATGGAGCGTCTCAGTGATTTAGTCCATTAGTTGTTTATTTGGCTGCTCTTTGGATAGCTTCATGGTCACAGATTAAGTCAGATTTTCTTTTCCTACTTGTTCTCTGTCTCTGTCAAATGTACTTTGACTTAAGTGTTGTATTAAAATCAGATTTATTTATGTGTGACTTCAGAGAAATCCAAACTCTAAAATCTAAACCGTGCTGTTTTCATTCATTGTGCTCTCCAGGACCGAAGGCAACTGTGTCGAAGGCATGGCTGAGATCTTTGACATGCTGCTGGCCACTGCCTCCCGCTTCCGCTTGCTCAAACTCAAACCCGAGGAGTTTGTCTGTCTCAAAGCCATCATCTTGCTCAACTCTGGTGAGGCAACATGTGTGCGTGTGTGTTTACACTTTTAGTCTCATTCTAATGAAACATTTTTCAGAGAAACAGATGCCTGGAAACACTTTGGTCAACTGAGACACTTCCCTAATGAAAACATAATGTTAATGTTTTAATTGCAGTTTTGCTTGCAGGCACGCCGCTGTGTCGCAGGTTTCAGTTTCTGTTCCCAAGAGTAAATATTAACCAGTGTCAATCTACACCCACAGAGGTGTAGCTCTTAACGTTACTCAGGCACATTAGGTGAACAGAGTGTTCTGGAAAGGCCTGTACCGCCAATATGCCCAATAACCGTTCCCATGACAACACAAGGCAGCACAGAGGGCTGTGTTTGTCCCGGAGATTGAGATATTCTATATGGGAAACTGAGTAGACTGAAATACCAGTGTGATGACACTACTGGCACAGCTGCCAGAGCCGGATGAATGTTTTGATTGCTGTGTGGGCAATAGTGCCTCTGCAATTAATGCTCTGCTCATATATGCATGTGTGAGTCAGATCTCTTATCAAGGTCAAAACATGGTTGTTGTTGTTGTTGCATTTAGCTTGAATCTGTTGCAAGTTGAGTTTTATCACATTTGCACATGAGCATGTCTATCTGAGGTGTGTTACTCTGTCTGAAGTTTGTGTTTAACAACAGAAAACTCCATTAGATGGACAAATTTGCAGTGAGCTGATGTATTTCCTCTGTCAGGTGCCTTCTCTTTCTGCACCGGCACAATGGAGCCCCTCCATGACACCACAGCGGTGCAGAACATGCTTGACACCATCACAGATGCTCTCATACATCATATCAGCCAGTCGGGATGCTCGGTTCAGCAGCAGTCGAGACGGCAGGCCCAGCTGCTGCTTCTGCTCTCACACATCAGGCACATGAGGTAAAATTGAAAAAAGGTTTCTTATTTTTAACACATTAAAAGTCTTTCAACATGTTCTGCTGAGACATCATGCTTCAGTAATCCACAGGGGTTCTTTGAGGTGGTAGGAACTTCAAAGATAAATGCTTTAAAGGGTTTGGGTCTTTTTTAGAAATATAATTGTCTCTTTTAAATGTGAGCTGGTTTTAGCATGAATCATCTGTAAAAGTCAGGCAGATGCTTTGTCTCATCTCCTGACTATTTTATTCTGTGATGTTCATAGATTATATAAAGTATATTACAGTATGTAGACTACACTAAGTCATTTATTTAGTGAAAAATTGTGAATCAAGATAATTCTCTGAAGAGAGAAGTGAATAAAAACCTGAGCAATAAATACATTATTGAAGAAAAAGCAAATGAGCAAAGCACTGAAAAGTTAGTGCATGAATAAAATCAAAATATACGTTAGTTTGCTTGAGAATAATGGAAGTATGTTTTCCAGAAGGTATTAACAAAATTACAAAAACCGTGCAGCACCTTCAGGGATGTAGAAAGCAGTCTGTAGCCTCCCTCATCAGTCGACTGATTCATGAACTCCGTCTCCTTTTTGTTTACACTCCCTGCAGCAACAAAGGCATGGAGCATCTCTACAGCATGAAGTGCAAGAACAAAGTGCCTCTGTATGACCTGCTCCTGGAGATGCTGGATGCTCACCGCATCCAACGCCCTGACAAACCAGGTCAGACCTGGTCCCAGGCTGATGGGGAGCCTCCCTCCAGCACCAGCAGCAGCGGTGGTTCCTCTTCTTCAGCTGGCTCCAGTTCAGGACCCCGAGTCAGCCACCAGAGCCTGAGCAGAGCACCCACAGTCCTGCAGTACGGTGGGTCCCGCTCTGACTGCACCCACATCCTATGAGACGGCAACATCTGACGGTCAAAAGTCATTTTTATGGTGGATGTGTGTCATACAGAATGAGAGGGGTTTGGGAATGAAATATAAAAGTTGTATTTGAATTCATTTCATGAGATAATTATTTATGAATTAAGTGATTTTATAGTTGTAGCTGTTTGGGAGAAATTTTCCTTGTGCTGCATTTTCTGTCAGTCACTCTCTGCCAGCTTTACAGTACAGCTTATTATTTACAGACGTCAGCAGCTCATATTGTGGCGCTCTGTCAGCTACGGTGATTTGAAATGATGAGCAGCTAATTGTCTTTTCATTCGCCTCGACCAAAGTGCACTTCCTCTTGGGTTTAAGGGGCTATTGGGCATTATAGTAACTTTTACATATTAAGGCTGATCATTCGCTAAAATATGATAAAACTGGTTCAAATGAATGTGTAATTTATTTTGTGTTCAAATTTCAACAAAGACAAAAACATCAGGTATCGTGTCTCTTGCACACATGTAGTTTTAAACTTGATATATTAGGGAAAAAATTATTTCAGTGACGTAATTATGAAATGAACAGTGGCTGAGGAAATATCTGTTGAATTCTGAATAGCTAAAAATTGCACGATTAAATCCCAGAGCGCTGATTACATGATGAAGGAAGCCAGTCTTTATTGTTGGGAAACTTCACCTATTGTCAGCTTTTTGTGTATAGTAGGTTGTTCTTTATGCTTACTTGCACCAAAGTTAACTTAAATGTGTGTGTGTGTGTGTGTGTGTGTGTGTGTGTGTGTGTGTGTGTGTGTGTGGCAAAGAGACTGTGAGAGTGAGAGAAATCCCAGCCAATGATTTTAAGCGTAGATTTTTGTCTTGAGGCAGTTGTCAACCGGTTACTGTTCATCCACTAATTCAGTGATTACATGTCAAGTTTGGCTGGATTTACACACCTCCCAAAAAACCTAATTATCATAACGTATGTGCACTTATGCAGTTGTTTTTATTTCTGTTTGAATGGACCAAACCTGGTCTGATTGTAAAGAAGATATCTGATTCGGATATGATCAGGTGTTTCCTTAATTAGCTGCTATACACTACTAAGTACTCATTTAATTGATTTGCTTCATTAAATGTTAGAAAATAGTGAGAAATGTCACCAGAGCCCAGAGTGACATATTCAAAATTTTACTGTCCAACCAACAATCTAAATCCCAAATCTATTAAGTTTGTGATGACATACCACAAAGAAAGGCATAAAAATCCTCGAGGTGTGTTGAGGCAAAAACTGAAATAGCTGTTACCGGGGAACATTTGACATTTGCGCTTGAAAAGTGACTAACTCGCACTTACAAATATACAGGCAATGAAAATGTGTTGCCAGGGTAGAAAAGATATGACATTACAGTGAAGTTTTAAAAGAATACTTCAGCTGCAAAAAGATCATTTGTACATCAGTTACTCACTGGTGTGACGTTAAAGTCATGAAGGAAACTTTTTTCCCTAGCATGACTCCACAGTGAATGGAAAATCCAAAAGAGGCAAACATTTTTCGTGAATTGAAGTAATTGGGATCCTCGATTAAGAACAGAAAAATTGTATCAGAACATCCATTCATAAACTCTCACACAAATTGCACAGCATAATTCAAGCCTCCATACAGGATTTAAAAACAACAGATTTGGCCTCTTGAGCCGTTCAGTGTCAGTCCAGTCAAACTTGAACTAAATGTCATTTGTTACTATGTATAAAAATAAAAGCATTCATTCGGGAAAATATTTGTCATCACCATGTTTCTTCTCTGTTCAAATCATGTCCAAGAATACACACAGGTAAATATTTCATGTTTTATTTTTTGCAAAGAGAGTATTCTTCATGAAGTTGGCATTAGCAAACTGTACATACATAAATAACCATTTTCATATTTCATCATTTTTTACAGATTCTGTTTTAACAACGCAGTGATTCCGATGTCTCGTCACCGCAGAATAATTATCGCAGTTATTACAAAGCTCACTATTTCATGTCGCAGCCGTCTACTAAACACTACCAGTGATTGTTTGGCTTTCTTAAAAGCAGCGTACTTTCAAGTGCATGCTCAAACGGAAAGATAAAAAAATAACTGCCTGTATTCAAAGGCATTTCAACAAAAATATACAAATCAGTTGAGAGCTCATATCTTTTTTTCATATTTACCCTCAGCTGATTAAATACTGAAATTAAAAACAGGAATACAAGCCTTGGCTTTTGGGGGAAGAAGTCGGCCATCTTGGCTGGACGGCTTCAGTGCAGTACCTTCGACAGTGCTCATGTCAGTGCTATATGTTCAGATTTTAGCTTTAACGTCATCTGGAGACTTCATTTCCAATTTATTCTAAGATGTGACAAGCTAAAACACAACGTTCATCCTTCCGAAAGTTCTGTTTCAGTCATCTGAGTAGATCTTCAAATGTGTCTGTCAGAAACAAACTTCACATCTGAGACTGTGAATGATTGCTACTCAAACTGCAAATCTACTGTACAATTTACAGGTACAATATGCCACACTCAGGGTGGTGCTTTAGCTTAATCAATATCAACAATCAATTATCTGATTGAACGCTAAATAAATAGTAGCAGCACTGGATATCATGGACAAAAAGCACGTTCGACTTTGGCTCCCAACATACAGTATATAAATAGTGCTTTGTTTTCATTGATTTCTCCGGTTCCTTCAGAAACCTTAAAAAATAATATACACTTAAGTTAAAACAACATGAAATATTTAGACTGGGGGAGAGGGTGTCCAGATGAAGGTCCATTTGTTCTGGAGAGTGGGTTTAAAGGGTTTCAGGAGAGTGAGTGTGCAATGTTAGTGAGACAAGTCTTCATTTTCATGTGAGCGCCCCAGCAGGGGAAAGAGTTTGTTGCTTCTGGGCACAGGGTGAAGAGGAAACATTCAGTGGAGTCCTTGGCAAAGCAGTAGGTAGATATTCAGCTACGTCTCATATGGGCGGAGGTCCGTTGGTATAGCGCAGCATGGGATGGAAGGAGCGGGCGAAGTTGTTGGCATGGTGGCAGCTGTAGTCCTCCTCGGTCATGGGCACCAGGCAGGCCAGGCCAATGAGGAGCAGGAGGAGCAGCTGGACGGGAAGCGCAGCCCTGAGGACCCGCAGCAGGAAGGACTGGCCTTTGGAGGAGGAGGAGGTTGGTGAGGAGACGCCGTCCGGAAGGTCAGAACGGGAGGAAACGCAGCCAGCGGCGCCTGGTGATCTGCTCCGGCTGTGAGAGGACAGAGTTAAGTTAAACACAGCAGAGAACAGACCTGAGCTCACTAGTATTTGCAAATAACGCTTTGTCAAAACTCCCTGAAAGCTTTTTAATTTTATTCAAACTGAAGTTTTGTGTGCTCGTCTATTTAGTGGAAAATGCCTCAACATTACTTTACGCGCCAATTTGTTTATCAAGAACTCACTATGTTACCTTTAATTTGTGAAGAAAACTGTTTTTCTCACATACCTCTGTTGTGTACAAAGAATCCAAAAAAGGCCAACATTCCTCATGAATTTAAGTAAAAGGGCTCCATGTTTAACAACAGCAAAACTATTCAAACATCTGTTAACAAACTCACACAACTCGGGCAGCTTAGTGCTTCCCAAACACATGCATTTCACTAAATGTTACAATATTAAATACTTCTGCCTACATGCCCATGACAAAAATGTCTGGGAAGTACTAAGCAGACAACTGGATAAATGAGACTTGGCCTTTACTGCATGAGTTGTGTAAGAGTTTGTAAACTGATTGCGTTTAACAGAAAAACTTTATCAATTAAACACGGCCCCATTTACTTCAGTTCATGAAGAATATTTGTCTTTTTTGGATTCTTTGTTCACTGGGAGGAATGCAAGAAAAACAGATTCAACATAACATGAGGTGAGTAACTGAAATCATGAATCAGAAACACATGATTGTCAAGCTAAGAGTATTTATAGTCCACCAGAATTATTTTTCAGTTTTGACTTTAGTACTTGGGATGTGGTTTACTGACCATGTAAGAACCTTAAAGTTAATACAATCAATGAAAAGCATTTGAAGACCAATTCAGTTTTTTTTTTGAGCATGTTGTTAAATTGTTTGATTGTTAAATTTACTTTCAGCTTCAATTTGAAATCAATCAACATAAAACTAATCAGGTCTTTTGATAGTTGATTAATCTTTTAAGTCATGTTTAAACCAAAAAGTTCCCCTTCTGAAATATGAGAATTGTAGCTTTTTGTGTTTTATGTAATTGTAAATAAAATATCTTCAGGTTTTGAACTGCTGGTTTGACAAAAGATATTTGGAAAACATCACACTGGGCTTTAGAGAATTGTGAGGGGCATTTTCACTATTATGACAATTTATAGCCCAAACATTTAATGGGGAAGGTAATTGATACGGAAAATAATTTGTTGTAACAGTAAATCTGGTAATCCTGATATTTCAAACAGGTTTAAACAAACGTTTTTGCAAATACTATTTTACCCATGTCTGGCAAAAGAATAAGGACTCGACAAACACTCAACAGGAAAGAAAGCAAAAATACAAATATGCAGCAGATAGATCCATATTGAAGAGTTAGAGAAATCGTCAGTATCACAAAGTTAGACACAGTGACACACATATACAGTAGACCTACACACAAAACAGGCACAATCACACACAAAAAACCACAAGCATTCGTAGATAGCCGGCTGAGTCTTGCTGGGGGGTAAACGCTCTGGCTTTAGGGCCGAGTGTGTGAGAGTTCAATGCCACGTCTCATTCCAAACTGACGCTGGAGAAATACCAAATGCCTCTCTGGAGATTTCCACGGTTAGTGCCAAGACTCGAGGGGAGGAACAGCATGTTCTTAAAGCGACACATCCTCCAGGAGGCTGGAGGAGGGTCAGACATGCTGACACTCCTCCAGCCTCTTGCTCTGTAGCCTGCCAATTTCATTTAGTCATATAGTCCCTCAAGATGCTACAATACAGCTGCTGTGAGCACATGTGTTTCTATACACATGTTAAGCATGGTAACACCTGCTTTGCTGGATTTCAGTTTCCACAGCCCATTAATATGTGATAGAGTCCCTGCTTCTCATATAAAGGATGCTATCAGGGGGAAACAAAGACATTATTTCTGCTACAACACTCATGGCAAGACTAGTTTAGGCTGAGTCTTCACCAGGCCTGTGTGTTATTGTTGGCATTTAATGGAAATCATAGAAAGTTAAATCAGAAATGACAAAAGTGGGTGAGTTAAGAGGTCTGGAAAGGAAACATAGGAAAGAAAGTGGGAGTTAAGGTAGAAGGGGAAAAAACGCAGGAGTTACTGCATCATGTCCTGCTTTCAACTATGAAGAGAATGAAACGGGAAGGAAACATGAAAAAGAAAAACAGCTAGAGGGCTGAGGGGGGTCACTGGGGTAGACATAACGCCATCTAGTGGGCGAGGAGAGTGCTATAGTCACTCAGAGAGGAGAAGCAAAATGTATGACGGCAATATTTCATGATGCCATTCAAAAAGCAGCAGGGCAAACAGAAGCAGTGAAATAAAACATTTAAAGGAGGAAGGGAGCAGCCTGATATAGGCGATTCCCCACTCGTTTAAGAGCTGGTAACATGGTCTCTAGGATAAGGGAGGATCATGGAACGCAGGGTTAAAGCCTTCAAACCAATCAATTTAAACCAATCAATCAAAAATCTGAATGATCTCATTATCTTTTCTGTGAAATATGATGATTATGACTGATTCTCTCATGGGTTGAATGAATGAATGAAAATCAGATTTCTAGTCAGGCGTAGCTTTGGTTCCATCATCATCCCGTGTTTCTAGAGTCCAGGAGAGAGGTACCTGTGGCGCGGGCCGCTCTCAGGGTGTCCTGGGTGGGCCTGACTACTTTTGCCTCGGGGCTGTACCACGCAATGAGCAGGGAGGGGTAAAAGAAAGAAAAGAATGTTTCAGTCAAGGGCAAATAAAGACAAGCTTCAGATGAGAGAGAAAACAAATAACATAAGGAGCCATAACATTGCTAGAGAAGGATCATCAACAACTTAAGAGCAGCAACGTAATCAATGACGGTGATCGACTTTCAGAACCAAGAAATCTGGCTTCTCAAGACTAAATCCTGATGAGAAAATGACAAAAATTAAAATATATTTAACTATTAGTTACATTGTGATTAAACAGAAAAACTATAATTTCTTTGATACATGGATTTCCAAATGAGAGCTGGACTATAGAACAGTTTTGTCAAGTGAAACGAAAAGCCAGGTTTTCTTGTAAATTTTTGGCAGATCAACATGGTGTGGGCAGCAAAAACATCTCAAGGGAGAGGGGAGGGGGGGCAGCAACAAATCTTTTCATGTACATGTTAGCAGAGCTATTAAAAAAGGGAAAACATTTATATTAATGACAAAAATAATGGGGTGGTAGAGTGGCAGTATCTATGAGCTGTCTTATAGGGAACAAAAGGGAGAAGGTAGGTTGACTGATGTTATTTTGTTGATAAGTATCAAGCATGGAGGCTAGCCCCCCCCCCTACTGGACATTATGAGGAAAAAAACCCCCATTACCAATCGTTTGCGACTTTGGACAGTCACCGCTGACTCAGGACCAGCTGATCCAAGGGTTTCTGGTTTGCCAACAGGCACTGGTAAGCAATCCTGAAACATAAATCAAAAACAGTCACTAACATGTTTAGATCTTAATAAAACTACTACTAAAGCCCCTTTCACACATGCACATTGTCCCTGAAATGTTCAGGAACATTTCCTGCATGGGGTCATGTGAGTGGAAGCATATATATTGAATATTAAAGGAAATATGTCCCCCTCAAGATCGAAAAATATTTCAGGGAAAATGTTGGTATGGCTGTGTCATGAATAAAAGCAGTAACATCGCAGGGACATGCACATAAAGGGCTATGTTTGGTCTGTCTGATGAAGGACGCACATTGAGCAAGCGAACCAATAACAAGATTCCGCTGATGACATGTTGGAATTGAATGCGTGTGCCTGATTCAAGTATGTAACGAAAAACATTACTTTTCTGTCAAACTGATTGAATGTTAGATACATTACAAGAACGCCAGGCAAAAACATCTCCTCGCCTGCCTTGCTGTAAAACTGTTGGTATCCATATGTGTTGCACTACTGCCATCTGCTGGACTGTCCCTGGCTCTATTCCAGCATTGACATGGCATGTGTGAAAAGGCACACACTGAAATGTTCCTGAATGTGGTGCATGTGTGAATAGTAAAAATCACTAGCAGCGTCTAAAAGGTTATCTGAGTCATTTACAGGAAAATATGTGTGAAAGAGGCTTAATGAAGAGGAATATTTGTTATTTCGACATGTAGTGACCCCTTGTTTATTCACTCTTCCTGACCTGCCGTGTGTCTGTGGCCTCCAGCCTCATCTCCAACCCCTCCAGGTCTGAGCTGACTTCCCTCAGGAGCAGTCTGAGCCTGTTCAGGATCACATGCACCTTCTCTTCGGCCTCCAGACACTCGCTGCCCTGAGCCTGGATCTGCTCAGAAACCTGCGACTGTGGCAGCAGAGTCTGAGGTTTAGTGTTGACCAGCAGCTGAGCCGACAGCTCCTGAAGTGACGACACTTTGTGCTGCGAGTCCAGCAGCTCACGCTTGATTTGCTGCAGGAAAATAAAAAAGACAGAGGAGTCAGCAACGCGTTCAACATCTTTGTCGTGTGTGCAATGTTTCTTTATCTTAAGACGACAAGTTTTTGTGGGATTTTTAGGAGACAAAGATCTCCTCAGCTTTCTTTTTATTCTTTGTCATTATTTGTTTATGTATTTTACTGTTAAAGTTATTCATAGATCTGTATTTGTTATCAGATTATTAATTTTACTGTTTATTTTTGTTCTTCTAATCCTGTTTTTGTTAACTTATTAGTGTAAATATTTGTCATCCAGCTTTTATCCAGAAGAACCCATCTAATATGATTTCTGTTTCTTAGAATTTATTTTAGGTAGAGGAGTAAAAACAGATTACAACAGAATTCCACTTAATGCTCAGTACCTCTTTGGTATCTATACATCACTTTGGGAACTACCTATTTAATGGTGATTAATATTAAAGGTGTAACAGACGAGATTGGGGGAAAAAACAGTTTGCTGCCGGACCTTGTATTAGAGAGACATACCGTCAATGTTTTATGATGAGCTCGTAATGTTTCACGATCGAGTTTGGGAGGGATGGGCACCACCTCGTTTCTCCTACGGTCAATGTTCTCCAGCCACAGCAGCAGACCATGGCTCATCTCATGGAACTCCTAAAAGGAAAAATGGCATACATCAATAGTAAGACAAGTGTTAGCTGGTGAGAACTCTTTGGACCACTGTATCAATGCATTATTATTTGGTCAATCATAGTATAGCATGTCGTCCAAAAACATGAAAAGAAAAAGTAATAGTATAGTATGTCATAGAGTTTAGATTCTCGGCCCGAACCCGACCCGATTGCGGGCCGGGTCCGGGCCAACATTTCACACCAATATCCGTGGGCCGGGCCGGGCCGGGCCGAAAAGCCCTACTACATAGGCGTTGTCATTAATGTTGCTTTGTTCTTGTTTGTGTTGTTTTTGTGATCTTTTCTGAATAAACGCACATGCCAGATGGCAGGTTCATGCCTCATACTTGTTCTATTATTTATTAACTCTAAACATGGGCAATTCCTGTGTGTTGTTCAATAGTTAGAGTACACTGACAACAGCATAGAGGTTGCTGCAGAGATGCGGGAGAGTCAGGACCCTGAACAGCTCCGCCGCTGAATTTAAACAGCCCACCACGGCACGGATTTAAAAAAAAAAAAAAAAAAGTCGGGTGTTAATAGGGCTCGGGCTCATAATTACAGTTAATATGTCGGGCCGGGCCGGGCTCGGACACGACGTGCGGATTGGATTTTTTAGGCCCGATCTAAGCTCTAGTATGTCATTCAAAATTATGAAAAAAAAAAAAAAAAAAAAATCATAGTATAATGTCGTCCAAAACCACAAAAAAGTGTCATAGTATAGCATGTAGTTCAAAATTATGAAAAAAGGTCATAGTATAATATGTCGTCCAAAATCATAAAACAAATCCTCATACTATAGCATGTCATCCAAAACCATAAAAAAAAGACATAATATGTTGTCCAAAATCATGAAACAAATCCTCATAGTATAGCATGTCGTCCAAAATCATGAAAAAAGTCATAGTATAGTAAGTCGTTCAAAATTATGAAAAAAAAGACACAGTATTATATGTTGTCCAAAATCATGAAACAAATCCTCATAGTATAGCATGTCGTCCAAAATCATGAAAAAAGTCATAGTATATAGCATGTTGTTCAAAACATGGAAAAAAAAGTCGTAGTATAGTATGTTGTCCAAAATTATGAAAAAAAAAATTAAAAATCATAGTATAGTATGTCGTTCAAAATTATGAAAAAAAGTCATAGTATAGCATGTCGTCCAAAATCATGAAAAAAAAGTTATATCGTATGTCGTCCAAAACCATAAAAAAAAGTCGTAGTAGAGTATGTTGTCCAAAACCATAAAAAATGTCATAGTATAGTATGTCGTCCAAAACAAAACAAAAAAAGTCACAGTACAGTATGTCGTTCAAAATTATGAAAAAAGGTCACGGTATAGTATGTCGTCCAAAACCATAAAAAAGGCATAGTATAGTATGACGTCCAAAATTATGAAAAAATAAAATAAAAATCATAGTATAGTTGATCGTTCAAAATCATGGAAAAAAAAGTCGTAGTATAGTATGTCGTCCAAAACCATAAAAAAGTCGTATGACGTTCAAAACCATAAAAAAAGTCATAGTATAGTATGTCGTCCAAAACCATAAAAAAGTCATAGTATAGTATGACGTTCAAAACCATAAAAAAAGTCATAGTATAGTATGTCGTTCAAAATTATGAAAAAAAGTCATAGTACAGTGTGTCGTCCAAAACCATAAAAAAAGTCATAGTATAGTATGTCGTCCAAAATTATGAAAAAAAAATAAAAATCATAGTATAGTTTGTCGTTCAAAATTATGAAAAAAAAGTCGTAGTATAGTATGTCATCCAAAACTATAAAAAAGTCATAGTGTAGTATGTTTTTCAAAATCATGAAAAAAGTCATCGTATAGTATGTCGTCCAAAACCATAAAAAAAGTCATAGTATAGCATACCGTTCAAAATTATGAAAAAAGGTCATAGTATAATATGTCGTCCAAAATCATAAAACAAATCCTCATACTATAGCATGTCGTCCAAAACCATAAAAAAAGTCATAGTATATAGCATGTTGTTCAAAACATGGAAAAAAAAGTCGTAGTATAGTATGTTGTCCAAAATTATGAAAAAAAAAATTAAAAATCATAGTATAGTATGTCGTTCAAAATTATGAAAAAAAGTCATAGTATAGCATGTCGTCCAAAATCATGAAAAAAAAGTGATATCGTATGTCATCCAAAACCATAAAAAAAAGTCATAAATCATGGGAAAAAAAGTCTTAGTAGAGTATGTCGTCCAAAACAAAACAAAAAAAGTCACAGTACAGTATGTCGTTCAAAATTATGAAAAAAAGTCATAGAATAGTATGACGTCCAAAATTATGAAAAAATAAAATAAAAATCATAGTATAGTTGATCGTTCAAAATCATGGAAAAAAGAGTCATAGTATAGTATGTCGTCCAAAACCATAAAAAAGTCATAGTATAGTATGACGTCCAAAATTATGAAAAAATAAAATAAAAATCATAGTATAGTTGATCGTTCAAAATCATGGAAAAAAAAGTCGTAGTATAGTATGTCGTCCAAAACCATAAAAAAGTCATAGTATAGTATGTCGTTCAAAATTATGAAAAAAAAATAAAAATCATAGTATAATTTGTCGTTCAAAATTATGAAAAAGTCATAGTGTAGTATGTTGTTCAAAATCATGAAAAAAGTCATAGTATAGTATGTTGTCCAAAATCATAAAACAAATCCTCATAAAAAAAGTCATAGTATAGTATGTTGTTCAAAATCATGAAAAAAAAGTCGTAGTATGGTATGTCGTCCAGAACCATAAAAAAAGTCATAGTATAGTATGTCGTTCAAAATTATGAAAAGTCATAGTCTAGTATGTTGTTCAAAACCATGAAAAAAAGTCATAGTATAGTATGTCGTTCAAAATTATGAAAAAAAGTCATAGTATAGTATGTCGTCCAAAACTATAAAAAAGTCATAGTGTAGTATGTTGTTCAAAACCATGAAAAAAAAAAGTTGTAGTATAGTATGTCGTCCAGAACCATAAAAAAAGTCATAGTATAGTATGTTGTTCAAAACCATGAAAAAAAAAGTTGTAGTATAGTATGTCGTTCAAAACCATAAAAAAGTCATAGTCTAGCATGTTGTTCAAAATCATGAAAAAAAAGTCGTCGTATAGTATGTCGTCCAGAACCATAAAAAAGTCATAGTATAGTATGTCGTTCAAAATTATGAAAAAAAAGTCATAGTATAGTATGTTGTTCAAAACCATGAAAAAAAAAGTTGTAGTATAGTATGTCGTCCAGAACCATAAAAAAGTCATAGTATAGTATGTCGTTCAAAATTATGAAAAAAAAGTCATAGTATAGTATGTTGTTCAAAACCATGAAAAAAAAAGTCGTAGTATAGTATGTCGTCCAGAACCATAAAAAAAGTCATAGTATAGTATGTCGTTCAAAATTATGAAAAAAAAGTCATAGTATAGTATGTTGTTCAAAACCATGAAAAAAAAGTTGTAGTATAGTATGTCGTCCAGAACCATAAAAAAAGTCATAGTATAGTATGTTGTCCAAAATCATGAAAAAAGTCATAGTATATAGTATGTTGTTCAAAACTTGGGAAAAAAGTCATAGTATAGTATGTCGTCCAAAACCATAAAAAAAGTCATGGTATAGTATGTCGTCCAAAATTATGAAAAAAAGTCATAGTATAATATGTTGTTCAAAACCATGAAAAAAAGTCATAGTATAGTATGTTGTTCAAAACAATAAAAAAAGTCATAGTACAGTATGTCGTTCAAAATTATGAAAAAAAGTCATAGTATAGTATGTTGTTCAAAATTATGAAAAAAAAGTCATCGTATAATATGTCGTCCAAAACTATAAAAAAGTCATAGTGTAGTATGTTTTTCAAAATCATGAAAAAGTCATCGTATAGCATGTCGTCCAAAACCATAAAAAAAGTCATAGTATAGCATACCGTTCAAAATTATGAAAAAAGGTCATAGTATAATATGTCGTCCAAAATCATAAAACAAATCCTCATACTATAGCATGTCTACCAAAACCATAAAAAAAAAGTCATAGTGTAGTATGTTGTTCAAAATCATGAAAAAAAAGTCGTAGTATAGTATGTCGTCCAGAACCATAAAAAAAGTCATAGTATAATATGTTGTTCAAAACCATGAAAAAAAGTCATAGTATAGCATGTTGTTCAAAACAATAAAAAAAGTCATAGTACAGTATGTCGTTCAAAATTATGAAAAAAAGTCATAGTATAGTATGTTGTTCAAAATTATGAAAAAAAAGTCATCGTATAATATGTCGTCCAAAACTATAAAAAAGTCATAGTGTAGTATGTTTTTCAAAATCATGAAAAAGTCATCGTATAGCATGTCGTCCAAAACCATAAAAAAAGTCATAGTATAGCATACCGTTCAAAATTATGAAAAAAGGTCATACTATAGCATGTCTACCAAAACCATAAAAAAAAGTCATAGTGTAGTATGTTGTTCAAAATCATGAAAAAAAAGTCGTAGTATAGTATGTCGTCCAGAACCATAAAAAAAGTCATAGTATAGTATGTTGTTCAAAATCATGAAAAAAAAGTCGTAGTATAGTATGTCATCCAGAACCATAAAAAAAGTCATAGTATAGTATGTTGTCCAAAACAATAAAAAAGTCATAGCATAGTATGTCGTTTAAAATTATGGAAAAAAAGTCATAGTGTAGTATGTCGTCCAAAACCATAAAAAAAGTCATAGTATAGTATGTCGTTCAAAATTCTGGAAAAAAAAAAAAAAAAAAGTCATAGTATGTTATCAATAAACTCATAGTCCAGTATGATATAAAAGATGCCATACATAAGGTCTTAGTATGACATAAAAAGTCATGAAAAATTTGTACATTAAAGTTTTGTAATAAAGTATAAAATAGTATAGTATGCCATACATATAAAACACAACACAAAATCAAAGAACAGAATTAAGGATGCCTCTCACTTTGCACTTTCCTGGAGTATGTGTGTGTTTTCGTACCTGGCACTGCATCAGCGCCCTCTGTAACTCTTTCCTCCAGTCCTCCAGGGAGGTACTGAGCCGATCCCAGCGAGAGTTCATCTCTTTCAGCCTGTCCCTCAGTTCCCACGCCTCCTCAGAGTCAGGCTCTGATTGGAGGAAGTCTGCACTGCTCAGGTTGATGGACAACACCTCTGACTTGTGGGCATCTACCCCCTTCAGCAGCTCCTAAAGTAAGGGGTCAAAGAGGAAAGTATTTAAAACAACATCTACATGAAGGTAGATTATTTATGACGGTGAACCATAAACTGGGCTAGACTGTGCCGCTACTAGAAAGAGGGTGCTGAGAATACATGCGGTGCTGATAGACATGAGTGCAGCAGGAGGAGGCTGACTTTGATGAACATTATCAGGCTTTAGAGGGGTGTATTTATAGAACAATGATATCTTGCCTAATGCTTTACAGGCAGTGGCAGCTGGACTTGGGACTGAGGAGTGAGTGTGTGTGTTTTTGTGTGTAAGGGTGAGTGGAAGGACAAGATTGTCAGCATCCTGCATGTGAAGTAGGACATTATAAACAAGGCCAGTGGGGTCAAATTACTGCAGAATAAACTGTACTTCATGTGCAGTTCCTGAAAATACACTGTACAGAGACGGACTGACATAGATAAGTATACACAAGCCAAGGATGACAAAAATAACTGATGCTGCAAAAATGATGATTGCAACTTCCAAATGCCAGAAAGCCAGCAGGACTTCATGACAGCTTCCTAAAAACTAGATTATTCTGCTGCAGTGAGATTTTGGCTAACAAATTAATGTACATTTTGTTAACAAAACACAATAAAAACTCTAACAAACCTTGAGCTTCTTGATTCTTTGCTGGATGGTGTGTATGTCAGTGCTGAGATCGAGCCCTCGCAGCTGGCTGAGTTCAGCCTCAGACTGACCCAACCAGGCCCTCATGGTCTGCAGATCCGAGATCAGCTGCTGCCACTGCTGCAGGTTCTGCTTGTGCCTGTGCTTCTCACTCAGAGACTGAGCCTGGATCAGCTCCCAGCGCTCGATCACACCTGGGGGGAAACATTCACATCAGTTTCACACAGCTCACACAGTCTTTATAGAAGGGAGGTGACTTATCATGATACGTGTGTTTGTGTGTAACTGACCTGCGCTCTGAGTGTCTGTGCTGGTGGGGTTGGTGAGTCCCGGCATGTCATCCTCATCCTCAGTTAGCTCTCCTTCTGCTCTCTTCACTGCGTCTATACTGCCTCGACACTCTCCCATCAGACGCATCTGCAGGGATGACATGACAGTTGAATGATATGCATGTTTTGGCTTACAATAAAAGTTTATACATTGACTTTAAGTGTGTCAGCATGATGTCATGTGCATCAGCAAACTTCAGTACAAATGAACAAGACTCACGTAGCCCATGTATGTGGAGTCGATGTCAGGGCTGGAGCGGTTGGCGGTGGCCTCTCTCTGCTGGAGGTGGTATCGTCCTGCATCCAGAGCCTGATCCAGCTGTCTGAGACTGGCCTCCAGCTGACCTGGCTCACCTGCACAGAGGCCACGACAGGGTCAAGAAAACTGGGAGAGTAAAGTGTTCGATGGGAAATTTTGCATGCTGTTGGTGTAGACTGATACTGTGATGACATGCATTAGTCGAAAATGCAAAATAACTGCAAGAGCATAGTTTTTAAGATTGTTAACGATATTAGCTGTAAAATAAATGACAAAACAAACACACAAATAAAAATGCAATGGTTGAGATTAGCTTTTAGTGATCTGGACCTCAGCATGCAATGGTGTCATCTTTGCACTCTTAATAAAATGCAAAGATTTTTCTGGGAGGCAGGACATGCAGCCTGAATGATGCTTCCTGAGTGGTAGTGAAATTTAATAAAGCTTGTTTTAGTTGTAGTTTATGGCATGCTCTTATGTGTCAGAACCAGGGGGCTGCCGTTTCCTACCAGAGGATGATTTCAATGTGTTCTCTGTCAGTTTTATATAGGCCTCTGGGCTCTCTGGGATAACTACATCTGGGAAGAGACATACAACATACACTGCTTAAAATGTGGGCACAAATGAATGTGATATCTGTGCTAATCTATTATGATTTAGAAATGAGTTGGCACTGCTCTGTTCACCTCAGAGCTCATTTAATATTTGAAACAGATCTATGGCAATAACAGAGAGATTCCTCTAATTTGAAGATTCAATAGGTGCCTTGTTTTCAAGACAACTTCCACAGCAAACCAGTGTACAGGAAACCTTGAAACATGTGTTTGTATAATAATTTATTACTCTGTGATTTAAATTTTTATAGAAGCAGACTGAGAATCATGTTGTTTTCCATAGTTGAGGGGGAACAATGATCATTTAGTCATCACTAAAATCAGATCAGATCAGATCAGTTCTATTAAACCTAGATCCTTACTTCAAAACAAATCAATTACTATAACCTCTTTCACACTGCCTGTTCAACACTGGAATGTTGCCAACAGGCGCAAACATGGAATGAGGGTAAAGAGTTGTTCCACCTTTAGGCCTGCAGTGGAGACAGTAACACTGCCAATCGATGTCTGTGTTAATAGTGTCATCCAGCAGGACAGGATGGGTGTGACGTTTTCATAGTATGTTTTGTGTACTACCAACCACCGCAAGATTTGAAAAGCAGCTAGCATCAGTTAGCTGCTAAACAAAAGAAAAAGAATACGGATGGAAAATGATTATGTTACACATCTCTTTTGTGTCTGGAATGCTGGCATGCTATCTAAAACCACACACTGGGTGGCATTATGTCGACATTTGGTTCTGCGTGTAATGATGGGCTTGTTGTGGCAGTATTGTGGGATATGTGTGTAAAAAGGGCTATTATAATAATTTGGAAAAACATACCAATTAATCACATGACTGCTGATGCCATGTAACTGTTCATACAATCATATTTTTTTCAAACAGCTTATTAGCATTTGTAAATACATTCAATTTGATCCCATATCATAGGAAACTGGTAACAGTTCACTTCATGTGTCTGTAATTTCCTAATAATTACCTAATAAGTTCCCTGGTTCTAAATTAATTTCCTTGACAAAGCTGCTCAGTTTAAACAAAATTAGTCATTATTGATTTACTTCTGGAAACATATATAAAATATACAATCCCTAGGTTTCCCTATAATAACTACCATGTTTTGTAGGTCTTTTCAGGAAATGTCTTAGAGGAAATGCAGACCTGTAAAATAACCCGTGACAAAAACATCTTCTAGTTTCATTCACAAGAAATCAGCAAACATCCATCAAGCCAATCACCCATCATACAGCAGTACAGCTGAACCAACCTGACAGCACCGTGGCAGTTGTCCTCAGATACTCATCCTCCTCCTCCTGCCCTTGGCTTCTTTCCCCATGGCCTCGTCCTCCAGGGCTGTCCAGACCTCTGCTCAGGTCATAGTCGTGGTCCCACTCTAAGGGGAGGGAGTCCACGCTGGCGGGGGTGTCACGTCCTGAGCGATCTGCCCTGATGAGAGCGGTAGTACCCGAAGCTGGACGGCTGGATGTCCGGGGCAGAGATGAGTCACCCCATTGTAGCTCAGAGAGCTCGCCACCTTCCTCCACATCCAGCTCTCTGTCTGAACCATCGAGCTCATCGTCAGCCAGCTGGGAGAGAAGGACGGGGAAATGTTAGGAGAAGAAGCAAACAAGTATGATAGAATGGACAGGATAATGCAAACATGACAGAAATGCAAAATAACACCGAAAACAGAGAGTCAACCATTGTAAAGAGAGAGTGCCATAGTGTGAGAGTACAGTTTGTGGGGTTCCGTGACGTGAGCGTGTGTGCTGTACTGACATGCAAGTATAACAGTGTGAGTGTGTGTTCTGTTCCTTAGCAGCTGTCAGTGTGAAACTATGTTGGACACATGTTTTCACCATGTCACCAGTGCTGAAGGAGGACAGCTGTACTGTCAGTTCTGTGTCTGCAGACTTTAAGTTCACTGAGTGAAGTGTCTACACTCAGTTCACAGTCGGCAATAAATACATTAAGTGGCAACTTGTGTGTCAGGTGACACACTAACAAAACCCTGCATATGGTCTGAGCACTACTAATTAGATCCTTGTGCCTCTTAGCAAGCAAGAAACATGAAACTACTTCTTTTTTTTTTTTTTAAACACACTGGAGTTTTAGTGCGCAATTCCACCAAAGACATATTGTTTTATTGTGAGATGATGCAGAGTATTTCTGCATGCAGCCTGATGTGAGTCGGCATGTATCTTTACTCACAGGCAGCCGTGTGAGTTTCTTGTAGTATCTGTCGACTCGTCCAAAGACCTCCTGGCAGTATCTTTGTAGCTCCTCGAGCTCTTCCTCAATGACAGCTGCATCCAGAGGTTCACTCTTCTCAATCAGAGCTTCGCCCTGTCTGAACACCATCTCGATCTTCCCGGTGTTTAGATAGATCTCCTGCTGGAATGCCTGAGAAACACACACACACATATCAGAGGTCAGAGAACTGAATAATTCCAATTCTTTAACAATAATATGATAGTTTATAGAGACTCTTATCCCCTTATCAAAAATATATATTTTTCCTTTAGTGTTATTTATCATTGTAGATTGTTTTGTGTGAGTTGTTGAGTGATGGAGGTCTGTGAATTATCTCTAGTAACTGGGTCATGATTTATAGAACGAGACATTGCTGTTGAGTTTTTCAAATGCAATTTTTGGGGGCGCTTTGAGCACCACAAGCTGAGTGCCATCTGGTTCCATTATATTGGAGAGAGGGCAGACATCTCTATGGCTGATATCTCCAACACACTGCAACTCACACCAAACAATCTAGATTGATGAATGGCACTACAGGTAAGAGGAAAAATATGTACTTTTGATTTTTGGGTGAACTGTCCTATTAAAAAGTATTAAATTAATTATGAACCCAATAAAATGTTTACATTACAGAAACTTTGATGAAAACAGGAGCAAAGCATGCAAATCTTTGTACTTAAGGACCAACCAACAAATGTTTATCAAAGACTATTAACCAAATTAAGGTTTCAGCACTGGAGCACAGCAAAGAAGATTTTAAGATCTACTTGTATGACTACATTTGATGTTTTTCTATATTACATTTTTTTTTGTTTCCAACAACAATCCTTCCAATTTTGCCCCATCTTATCAATTTTCATCTCATCTCCAAACAGAATCATAAATGACAAACTGCAGAGGATTTGGTTACCCCAGACCGTAGAACATAGTGCATGCAATTTAAGGAAAAGTTAAATGGTATATATTAATAGATGTTTTGTATTGATACATGGAGTCTTGTTGTGCCATCTAAGAACTAATCTTTCTATCTTACCCTGAGCTGTTTTATCTTGGCCTGTACGTCACACTCAGAGAAGTGCTCTATGTTGGTCAGCTGGAGGTCCATCTCTGTAAGCCACACCAGGATGCTGTCTCGTGCCGTCTCAAACTCCTCCCTCTGGCTGATGAAGTGCTGTATGAACAGAGAGGGACACACAAACATGTGTGCTTAACTATTTTCTTTACCCTTTTTAAATTAAATAGGATGTTTCTTAATGATTTCAAGAGATTAATTTAATAAAGTGAAGTAGGAGGACGTAATTTGATATGGATATAGCTTATCAATACAACGTGTGCAAACTTCATAGCGCCAACAATCCAAGACAATGTTACCTTGAGTCTGCGTAGGATGGCTGCCACCCTCTTCTGCAGGTTATCCCATCTCTTGTTCCCATTATGCACCATTTCCCTGAGTCGGCAAGAGGAGTCAGTGCGGTTCTCCCGGGCCAGGCGACGGTACTGTTTGTTTATAAGCTCCAGCTGTGTCAGGCACTCCTGCACCTGACGCTGGAAGGCCTGCAACAAAAAAAACAAACATGCACTAGTTAGAGCTCTGAATAGGACACACTCACTTCTCAACCTTTTAATGTGCATGCAAAAAGAAAACACACATTTATCAAGGACTATCATAAAATCTGTAAATATTTCATACAGGAAATGCAAAAACAACAGACTAACTATAAACACAAAAAACAGTACACTAATTAATAAGAGGTCATTAAATGCTAAAGGTCAAAATCCTGAAATATGTAGAGTCAATCTATGTTTATCTATAATGAATTTTCCAATCAGGCACAAACAGTGCAGATCCCATTGGCAGACAGTCAGCTAGCAGGAATGTGCACGTGCAGAGTGACAGACTGCAGCAGCTGAGCAGACCAGTGCAGACGGTTTTGAGCAACATGACACTCTTCTCTTTTTTTCTGTTTCCTCTACCCTGCAGTGACAGTCTCAATCTTTAAATATTTTTTGTTCACATGAGAAAATGTGAATGTCGGAATGGTAACTTTAAAAACATCAAAGAATGCACATATAAACAAACACTGCATTTAAAATAAGCAGCCAATTCAGCTAAATATAGAGTGTGCAACTGCAGCTCTCTTTTTCTCCACATTCTGATCGTATAAGTGAAAAAGACACACCTCAAACTTTTTAAGCTCTTCCTTAGCGACAGTATACAGAACTCCAGATGAGTTAGGTAGAGCTGCTGTTCTTTCTGAGGTCTTCAGCCAATCCTCAAACCTGGAGTAATCATCCAGAAACTTCTGCCACAACCTCCACGTCTCCTCAATCCTGCACAGAAAAATCACAGTTAAGTCAGGGCTAAATTTTCTTAAATATAATTATGACTGTAGATCACTAGCAGCATAACCAGCAGATTTATAGCATACTTTAGAAGGCAATGGGATTTGGCTGGCCCATTTAGGACTCAGTTGGCCAAATTTTTCATATAAACCTCTTGTCTATGTATGACTAAATGTAACTTTGCAAATTTTAAAACTCTTTAATCACACAAAAGATAGCACTGGCTAAGAATTCCTCAGTATTATCACCAGTGCGTTCATATAAATGCAGATATATATATATATATATATATATATATATATACAAGATTGAATTCATATCCAAGAGGGACTGACTTGAGCCTCCTCTCCATGGACATGGCACAGATGTTCCTCCATCGTCTGTCCAGTCCTCTGGTGGCCTGCTGGATGGAGTCACACTCCGTCTCTGTGGAGCATGCGTCACAATCGTGGAGCAGGACTTCACACAGGTTCAACACGGACGCCACACCGGTGCTGTGTTTCTCTATGTCCCTCTGCAGCTCCTGCAATTCAGTCAGAGTAATAACTTGATTTTCGAAGCACTTAACATTTATCTAAATGCTGTTAAATGTTGTTTGATGTCTGTTGACCCTCCTTCCTAGCTTTGCTCCATGTGTCTTTTATGCCATACATTAATTCAGCAAAAGTGTACTAAAGGAACACTGTCAGTCTGCTTAAGTACAGTAAATGCCTGTGTTAGCTAACTCTGCAGCTCCTGCAGGAGAACCCAGAATCCAGTCCACATTTAGAGCAGCATCTTGGCAGCAGGAAGTATACCGATACTGAGTGTAGGCTTTAAACAAAGAGCCAGAGATGTATGCATGAGTCATGCTGCGTTTTCCTCCTGTGATTCAGTGTCACTTATTTTCCACCGACTCACTTTGAGTCATGTTGTCCTGCTGTTATGTAGTATTCACAGACAAGTACAAACTCACAAAGTGCATGTGTGTTTGTCTGAGTGTGCATATGTCTTTTAATATGTGTGCAGGAGAGATAGATGATGTGCTGTTCAAAGGTCTTTTAAAACACCAAAAAAAATTATTCTGCTTCACATTGTTGTAACCCAGGATTGTTTGTGTGTGGTCCCACTTGCCTGCTGCTGGTTGAGCTTCCTCTGAATCTCCTGGTCATCACAGGTTTCGTAGACGATGGGCCTGGACAGCTCTGTCTCGATGTGAGCCAGCCATGAACGCAGGCTGCTCATGTTTTTATCCAACTGCTGCACCGCCACCAGGGTCTCCCTCAACTTCTTCACCCTGGTACAGAAATACAGTCAGAGTCAAGACATGGGACAACTGTGAACACTAAGGCAGACAGTGTGATAACAAAGAGGTTCATGGACAGATTCTTATACAACATCTTTATAACAACAAACCATAAAACATACTGGAAATATAACAGTTAAATCACTCATTAGACTGCAGCATCAAATTAAAGTATATCAGAGGCGATGTAGCTTTACAGGGTTCCCACACACTTTTCATGGACAACAAAACTTTTCCACGATTTCCCAGGAGCCACAAGAAATGTTCCACAATTTTCCACACAAACAGAACTGTATAATACACTTTAATCCAAATGTTAATTATTTTATTGTAGGCGGTCCACAGACACGGAGCAGTAGAGCTTCAAGAGTGGGAGAGTGACAGCAGACATTTGGTTGGCTGGTTGGTTAATTTATCCGGAAAAAAACTCCCAAAACAACATATGAACTGTACTTTCAGTATACCATGTTCTCAGAGCACTACCATGCTTTCAAAGCAATTATAATTAACCAAAGTGTGCACTGGCTGCCCATGTCAATTGCTTCATCTCAAAAATGCGTCAGAATTTAAAAGTATTGCATGTTGGGATATGGAAACTTCGGGATTCATAACCCTGTATGTTAAATCACACTGTCACAACATTATTCTTTTGCCCCACTTGACCAATTGTATTCCAACATATCAGATTCAAACTCTATTCAACAACATATTAGAGCTACGTTATGTCAACAGCTACAGAAAAGATATTAGCCATTGTATTACATAAAGTGGAAGGTTATCCACAAAAAAAAGTCATTACACAAAATAAAATTCCATGACTTTTCCAGGCTTGGAAGACAAGACAATGGAATTCCATGACTTTTCCGGGTTTTCCATAACCATGGGAACCCTGGTCTTAGAAGCATCAGGGGTTAAAATGTATATAAGTATCAAAGCGAAGTGTCTAATTTTCTTCGAAATACTATTTATTTCTGTTTTACTTTTACAGAGTGTTAAATATAACAAACAACATGTTCCCATAAATAATGTGTGACAGGAAAAATGTTTTAATTCACCACTGAAACACAGTGAACACATCTTTGGATGTAGTTGTGTATTTGAGGTAAGAATAAAAAAACATTTCTAGGTCTGAATCCCACAGGAGGCACTCTTTCATCTGCAGACACAAAATAACTGTAACACAGAGTTACTGTGTGTCATGTTCAGCTAAACAGAGCAGGAGAGTGTGAGGAACATTATTTCAGACCCGCACTGATATATTTTTTTGGAAGTGACGAAACCTTACTTGACCCTACACAACAACTGTGAACCACTTTGGGTCCGCAGACGCCTGACATTTCCAAACCCTTACCACTGCAACCAATGATATGTGTAACATGTTTAAATAAGCCAACATCCAACTCTTACTACAGTCTGTGCATCCAACTCCCCACCCTGCAAAGCAATGCAACTCTCACTGTAACAGCAAACATGATAAGAATGAAGGCGTTGGCCATTTAATAATATATAAACAAACTAAAGACACATTTACCAGGTCTACGCTACTATCACTGCAGCTCCAATGTGCTGTGGCAGTATGTACTGCATAGTATCAGCTGCACACCACATCTCGAAATTCCTAAATGTGCCATGAGGCATTTCACAATGGGACATTTTCCAAGATACAGCATACTACAGGGCGACATACTGCAAAGCATCACACATGACACACTACACACACCAGTCTTTGGTCAGAAACGGCAAATAACTAAAATGTGTAAGGATTTGTTCGAACTTATTGTATAAGGCTGCATGACTTCACTGGGTCAGGTTAATTTTGATGTGAATCAAACAATGATGCTGCACTCACACTGACAGTGACAGTGACACTCCTGCTATTGTCAAAACTGACTGGAACCTTTTGTACTGTCCTGTGTGGCAACCTCCACCCCAGGTTGGAAGCCCAGACAGATTAAAACCACATTCAAAAAAATATTTTTACACACTAGTTAAACCAGATCTGCCCTAAGTCATAAAGCTTAAACAAAAATAAATATTGCACAAAGAAGACAGAGTCCTCTAAAATGTTATGGAGCAACAACAACCTTAAAACATTCTTATCTTGGTGCTGTAGCACTCCACATAAACAATCTGAGAAAAGATTATAAACACAATATAACAAAACCAATCTGAAGTGCACCAGCAGGAGCGTAGCATATGGAAAGCCCATGGGGCTGATTCACTCTTTTTCAAACTGTAGACTGTTGTCTCTAAAAAAAATAGCTTCAACATAAATTTTCAAGTTTGTCCTGCCTGTTGACATCGCAGTCGCAATCCGGCAGATCCTCGCTCGGGCATCCTGCCATATTATCCGTCCCTAAATCCAAAACCATGGGGGAGCAGAATTCCCAAAGACAACGTTAGGAAGCGTAACGGTGTTGATCCAAACACTCTTCTCTTTCATCTGTGTGCTCCACATGGGACTTTCTCTAAACTCTGTCTGAGCAGAGGGGGAAGGACAAGCAGGTAGTGGGGTGGCACAACTGTGATTATCAACTGTTGCTCTCCAAGGTTAAAAAAAGAGAACCCCAAATAGGCGTGGGTGTGTGTATGTCTGTGAGTGTGAGAGTGTGAGTGCCTGAGAGTGACAAGTGCTGCTGTTTCTATAAAGAGACTTACAGTCAGAGGCATGTGCTGCAGAGCTGGCCTGTGTCAGAGTATCTCACAACAGATACACACAAAAGGGATTGCAAACAGAAGCAAAGTCTGGAAACTCAATGATAGTGAAAAACAAGATTAAAAGCTTTCCTGTAAAACACGTCTGCAGGAGAGTAATTGCAGATCCTCATTTCCTCAGAAAGTAGGAACTCAGAAACTATCAATAAATTAGTCCATGAGATAAAAATTCTGCAGAAAACACAACACTTAAGTGTTCTGCTCTCTGACGGCTACAAACTCTCTGTCCTGTTGTTTTGAAGTGAAGGACGGATATAGGAGACAAAGAGAGTGCAGCTGTCTGTATGAGGTCAGAGACTGGACTCCCCTTACTTCCTTCATATACTTCAGTCCCAGAGGGTAACAGCCGGAAGACATCCAGGGGGTTGGAGCAGCTGAGGTAGTTGGTGTCAAAGTTTGGGTCAGGTCACTTTCAATTCACAACATACAGAGAGAGGAGTTCATGGTTTCCATATTAAAATTTATTTTAATAATTTATTTAAAAATTCTAGGCCTACTCTTTTTTTCATCTATAAATAATTCCAGTGTTAAATAATATATTATTTCTAATTTATCCTCGTTTAGATGTATTTGTTAGTTTTAAAAAAGTGTAGACTCATACAGAAGTAATTCCCCTAAATCATCATTAGGACCTACTAGAGGAATGTGGTGGTGTAATCATTGCAGAGACTCTGCCCTCTGCCTGTGTTTTCTTATTTTATTTTTATTTTCTGCATTTGGGTCATTTATGGGTGTGTACCCCTGCAGCACTTGAGTGAGGTCAGGACTTAAATATGCATATGCAGCTGTCCTTAACCGATTTTCAAATGCTCTAATCTAAAAGAAATTCAGGCCAATGGATTTTCTGATTGCAGGGTGGTCTACATGGGGAAAAAAGTAAGGAATAGTTTTGCTCTACAGCACTTTCAAAATGGATTCACTAAGTCAACAAAAAACCAAAGTCAAAGTCCAGAGTGCCAAAAAGGTAGATGGAGATAAAAGGAGAGAGTTGAGGTGGGATGAGGAATGTGACCTCTCTCTGCTTAGCTTGCAGCTCCACTAAGTGGAAGGCAAATGGCAAGGACCTCAGGAAATGCCTCAGCAGCACTATGGGAAAACAAATTCCCCATCACGTGTGCTGGAGTGTCATGAAGGATACCATGGCAACTAACTGAGGCCTAGCATGCCTTCACTGATAAAAACCATTCTCCACTAGGAGGAGTGATGCAGAGAAGGGGATGTGTCAGGTGAGGAGTTGCATTGTGACAGAGTTGCCTTTCTTTTTTCCGTTCAATAATACTATGAGGACTCTGTATGTACGTGTATTTATTAGACCACAATCTAAAGCCATGACAATGAATAGTTTGAACGGTATTTCTGAAGCACCTTAGCAGGCTATATAAATTTGCTGTTATATGTTCTCAGTTTTTTGGGTCGCCTGAAAATGTCTCCTCCACTTTCACAGAACTGACTCAGTCTCTATCTGCTACCAAACAACACTCTCCACCTGCTCATGGGAGTCTTGTGCACCCACCTGGCAGCGATGAGGTCCAGCAAGTGTTGCCAGCGCTCACTGACTTTGCTGAGCTTGTGTTGGATCTCGGCCGCCTTGCTGTCTTGGCTGGCCCTGGCCAGGCGCTCGCCCATAACCTGCAGCTGCTGTTTGTTCTCCTGAGCTACACTGATCTCTTCCTGGTAGTCCTGGGAGAGAAACACAGATCAGGTTAACACATGGAGCTGTGAGTGTGGTGTACAGTGTGTGCGTGTCCATGCAAGCGTGCATTAATGCTGCAGATGAGACCACATTAGTAAGTCAAGGCTGAATGAAGCATGATTTCCAGAGCAACGCCATTGGCGCTTTACAGTAATACTTATAATAAACATACTCTATTCAAATGCAACAGTATTCATCTACATAGCTTTGATACAGATACTTCCGCTCTATATTTTGTCCCTTTTATCTCTCAACTCATTTAATCTTGGTACTCTCTCACAATACAGGTTGTTGCTCCACATTCCCTGAGTCAGGAACTAAACTAGGAAAAATACAGTGCACTTTATACATCGAAAAATCAGCAAAAGACTTTTAACTTGGTCTCTCTGATGCATTACATCAGTTCAAATATGGACCTGTACATGCATAGATGTGTTGTGTTCAAAAGTTTCTACCTAGGTGCATTTTAGGTTTATTTTTTTAAGACCATGTGCTGAAATCACCTTGCGCAGCTTTTCGATCATCTCTTCAATGCTGATGTCCCCATTCTGAGAGACCTTGCTCTCCATCTGTGTGAGCCACTCACATAGTTCCTTGTTCTTCTCATTGAAAACTGCCCACTCATTCAACTTCTCGCTCACCTGCTGCCTGCGCAGGGAAAGCTGAGGGGACGACGGAGAGGGCCAGAGGATAAGAGAAAGGGAGGATACAAGTGGAGAGACATGGAAGGGGATGATGAGAAGAAGGGTTAAAATAAGAAAAAGTTGTGATAATTTGGTGGTTTATTAGTGGAAAAGAAAAGATTTGGTGGAGAATAAACTCGATTGAATACTTCATGGTGTGACCAAACAGTTTACTCTAAAAAACAAAAACAACAACAACAACAAAAACACTACTCAAGTAGCAACAAGAACATGCTTAGTTCCATCTAAACTTCTCTTGACCCAAGAAACACACATCTCAAAAAAACACCAGTGGCCCTGGGGAGCGGAAAGTTAGCCACAGGTGAACTCCTCTCAGTCAAATTAAGCACAGCTGTTAGCACCGCTGCTAAAGGCAAAAGTTAAATCCACCATGTGAGGAGACACTTAAGGATATAATGCAAATTAGGCTGACCTTACACAGAGAAAGCACTTAAAGAACTTACTGAGGAAATAAAATAACATCATCCCTTTAAAACACCCCATGTGTACTGTGTGAACCTACCTGGTGGCAGACCTCCCCCCACTGACGCTGAAGCAGCTGGAGGCGTTCCTGTAAGACTGTGATGTCATCTGCACTGACCACACCCTCCAAGGAGTCCCTCAGCAGGAACAAGGAAGTAAGGTCATCGGTCCAACCCTCCACACTGCTCTCCAATTCCTGCATCCACATAACATGACAACAATAAATGATGAACACACAGAATGATAAGCAAAGATACACTCAGACCAGTCTGCTAACCAGCAGCCATAGTTAAACAGAGCAGGAATACCTCAGAGCAGAACTACAGAAGCTCAACTGCAGCTGCTGCACCCACAGAAACAGTGATGAGGAAAAACAAAACAACAAACTATCAATGCAAATTGTGTAACAAAAATACACAAAATTTCTTCTGAATGAAAGAATTTCATTTCCTTAAAAAAGGATAAAAAACATTTACATTAAAATATTAAAATAAAACAGCCACAGTCAAGGTTAAAGGCAAGATAAGGTAACAGACACATCTAACCTTGCATCTCCTCCTCCTCCGTCACTGTGACGGTTGTGCTGCGGTGTATTCATTTGTGGAGAATGTCTCCATTATGCAACACGCACAAAAGGAAGCGCACACACATACATAAATACACCCCCACTGCAACCAGGGATGCTCTCTCTAGCTTGCTCACTCTCATGCGCACGCAGCCTCTCTTCCTCTCTCCTTCTCTCTCTCTCCCCACCCCCTCTCTCTTCCCTTAGCTGATGCTAACTATGTGCAGCTACCCTCACAACCCTCCTACTCCCTGAGGAACTGAGGACATGTCATGCATGAAACATGATTGCATACAGTGCCCAGTGGTTGACAACAAATTGCAAATCATCAGCATGTGAATTTTCACACAAAAATTGGAGAACAGCTGCAGGAACGATGAGAACATCAGTGTGTACTTATTCCAGAAGCATCATTTTAGCCTGGGCCATTTTAATAATTCTTGACCAACGAAGACAGGCTTGTCTTACAGAAAACAAATTATATGCAAGACTACAAAAATCAAAAAATCAAATCAAAAATCAATCACATATAATTCTTAAAATTAGATAAAGACTCAAAATTTCCCCCCCACAGGAGAATAAACAAAATTTATAGCAACAGCCTGAAAACTGAAAAAATAAGGTCACAAAACCGGACAGCAGCTGATAGATAAAGATGTTTATTTCATTTGTTCTTTTTTTTTTTTTTTGCTTCTGGTCTGTCTGTTTATCTGTTTGTCCTCGTAGCCAGATTAAAGGGCAGAGGGAGGACAAGTCTGGGTCTGTGTGTGTGTGTGTGTGTGTGTATGTGAGTGACTGAGTGTGTGTGTATGTAACAGAGAGACAGGTCAGTAGAGACAGAGAGAGAGTAAGCATGTGTATATGTATGATGCATGTGAGATAAAAAGTCACATTGCATTGATGCAAAATGAAATCAACCTGGAAGGAATAAACGATTTGAACGTGTGCGACAATAATGTGCATGTAATGTGTATTAAATTCTGCTCACCTTGCATCTGATTTGCTCTGAGTGCAGCTCCTCGTGGTGATCAGGCAGTGGAACAGACAGCTTTCTCTTGAAGGCCCTCAGCTTCTCCAGTGACGCATTTATGCCCTTCTCACACCGTTCCCAGTTCTACATACACACACAAAAACACACAGTGAGAATTAGACCATAAAACACACATATACACACAGTCACACAGACTGCAGTTCTTCTCATACCAGGGGACGCTGCTATAAATTCTTCCTGCAGCTGCAGTGGTAGCATCAGTATGGGTAAGCTGCAGAATACACAATCATACGCATACATGCAAACAAACATCAAAGCTGAAGTCAGGCCACATCAACTATCATGCCGCACACAGCCCTCTCGGCTCTGATCCTCCCAAGCAACACCACGAGAAAGAGTGACACAGCAAAAATCCAACAGCAAAGGATAAGAATTTACACAGCTTCATGAGGAGGGAGGTTCTGCTCCAAAGGGCGCAGCTTGCAGCTATTTTTAGAGTCTGAATAATTGTCCAATTCAGGACAAAACAGGGCAGTATTTGGCAAGAAATATTGCAGCATGGTGGCATACCTTCAGTAAGAGTCATGATAAAAGAACAGCCAGGACAGGACAAGAATAGCTACAGTAGCTGCTCTCTGAGTGCAACCCAAGGAGGACACAGAGAGAGAGAGTAACTAGGATCAGAGGAGAATAAGATTAAGAGGAAGAACGATGTTCGACAAAGAAAGCCAAATTCCAGGATGCATCTTTTAAACTGCGTCACTCTGTCCCATTCAAACAGAGCACTATCACAGCAGGGTGAAAATCATTCCAGCTCACTGCGCAGTGTCCGCACTGTCCGCATGTGTGTGTGTGTGTGTGTGTGTGTGTGTGTGTGTGTGTGTGTGTTCATGTGGATGTGTGCCCTGGGCTAGCACTTTTATATCTTTGTGCTGTTTTGTAACACTGAGCTAGTGTGAGTGTGCGTAGATGCTTCACATTTAATCTGATGACAGAAGTGAGTGTGCGCCATCTCTGTCCTTTGACTTAAAATGCAGTGCTGCATAATTCATGTGATAACCTGGTTTCAGTGTCCTGCATGTACAACCAGACAGACTCATTAAGGGCTCAGATGCCCTTCAGCACCCTTCACAGCACCCTTCACAGCACTTTCATACTGCAGCATGGTAGAGATGCAGCTTTAGCCTTCAGCACAGACTGTCCTCTAACGAGGCTTCACATACCTGCAGTAGTGCAGGATGTCCCATAATACAACATAACACATCAGATTTTTTCTTAATCCAGTTGTAGTTTTGTCTGACCTTGAGCAAGCCCTGCAGCTCCCTCCTCTGATGGTCCAGGCGGTGGTGAGCGTGCCTCCACCTCTCCTGAATGTCCATCAGCTCCGTCTGCAGGGTGGACTCCGCCCTGGCGTCGGCTGACAGCAGCAGGCTCCTGCCGGCCTCCACCGTCAGGATGTAGCTGCCCTGCTGCCTCTGCAGCACCCGCTCCCTCAGCTGGAGGAGCACAGACAGGGAGAGTTGGCAGAGGGGGTACAGGTTAACTAAGGGAGTCTAAGGTTGGAAAAGGGGTGTGGGTTTATTACTAGGAGGTTAAGACTTGCTTTGGACAATTTCTTGTTTAATTAAAGTATGACGTTTGAAGAGTAGCAGGAACTAGAGGGTTTTTAAATAGGATTTATGTTTGTAAGGATTGAGCATGGTAGATTTGTAAAATTTAGCTCTGCGTTATTCAGTTAAACTCAAAGTCATCTTCCAGTGACCTCATAAATTATACAAACTTTTTAAACAATCTTTTTGAGAAAATAATTAGTTCCAACCTCATCTAACTGCTATATACCTGAAATGAATTTTAATTAGAATTGTGACGTGCAGAGATAATAAAGCATAAATATTTTAGATAAAGCAATTTCAGACAAGATTAGAAACCTCAAAGCCTTCTCTACAGTGCTGTAACCTACCTGTATCTGATCTAACAGGTTTCTAGCCTGCTGCAGTGCCACTGGTTCTCCTGGCTGATGTACATCTGGATCACGAGTAACTTCTTGAAGCCACTGAAGCAACTTCTCCGCCATCTCCCGGTAGTTCTGCCACTGGCGGACCAGACTGTCAATAATGCCCCTTCGCTGCTGTGCTCGCCTCACCACACCCTGCCATTGATTGCTTAGCAAGGCCAGCTTCACACTGAAGTCATCTCTGTAAGTTGGACAACATTGGATACAAGTTCTTGTCATGTGATAGAATTTTTATGTATATGTATATATATATATATATACACACACACACACACACACACAAGATTGTGCAAATCTGTGCGTGTGTTTACCTGTCATCTACTTGTCCTTGGTCCAACATATGATGGCCATCACTGATGATGGAGTACAGAATCTGTTGCCTGCTAAACATCTCTGCCTGGAACAACTTCAAGCACACACATATATTAATGAAATAAATGTACATACAAAGACAGACATTAGTGCACATGTACAGTACTGATTCTCTAACCTCATGGTCTCTCTGCTGCTCCAGCAGACTCTGGTAGTTCCCTGAGATCTCAGCAGCCAGCTTCTGTTCAGTCTGAGACAGGAAGTCCATCCATGCCTCACACTTCTGGAGGAAACTCTGATGATGGAGCAACACTGCTTGCAGTTTACTGGAGAGGGACAAAGGGAAGTTAAGTTGTTTGGAACATAAACAACATTAATGTCGAGATTTGTACCACTTTATAACAAGAATGTTACATGTCTTCGCTTCTAACTATTAGTAGTTTACACATATTTTTTCATATGTTATAAGGCATTATAATGCGTAATAAAAATAATCCATGAGGTACCAGGTTTCGTATGTTTCGTATAATCACCACTATTTATTCCATGCAGGCTCATTGTAAAGTTGAAAGCATAAAGCATTTTATTGATGCCTCAATGACATTTATACCCTGGCAGGCAATATTTCACTGATCCTTTTTTTCCCACATACCAGCATTCATTATAGTGGCTTAATATGAATGTGTGAGCTCAAGTGAAATTTGAAGGTTTTACGTACCTGAATCTCTCGGTAAGGTGAGCAGAGTGAGCGGCCCAGGCTCTGTTGAGACTTTGCAGTCGTTTAACATCTCTGTCACTGACCGGCAGTCTGTACACCAACTCATTCACACGTTCAAGATCTGGAGACAGACTGCTCAGCTTCAGCAGGTGAACCTGGAAACACATTATTTCACAATTTCAGTAGGCCAGTCAAAGGAACAAACAAACTTTACCCATTAAATTAAAGTGAATCTAATTAATTTAATTTACTACAAAGATTTCTGTCAGGTTGATGTATATTACATGATTAATTCAAACAGAATTTTAGATGAAAAAGCAGCAGATGTTCAAACACAGATAAAACAACAATCACAAAGACAGAAGCTTCATTCATACCTTCAGTTTTTCCATACGTGTCTGGACCACAGTGAGGTCTGGTGAGCCGACTGGGTCAGACTCCTTCAGCACCTCCTCAGCTTCATCAGCATTATGGATCAATGTGTCCAACTGCTCTCTGAAACCCTCACAGGCCTGAGATCCAGACTACAAATATCAGACAGACACAATGAGAATACATAAGTGATGGCCTACATTATTTCTATACTGGAGTTGTGTACAGGAAACTGTGATGTCTATGACATTCTGCTAATGCTTACAAATCCCTGCCACCCTACCTGCAGTACTTCCTGCTGCCTCTGAAGGGCGTGTTCTAGCGTTGCTAGGCGATGTGTGAGCGACAGGTGGTCAGATTGAAGGGCTGCTGAGGATGAGGCGTCGACTTGGCTCTTCAGTTGTTCCCCTAAAGCCTGCAGCTGCTGGAGGGACTGCTGCACTGACGCCTGGTCACCAAGGCACGCCTGCAACAGTAATGTCACCAGAGAGAGGCGGGTTAGGAACAGGAACACTAGATGTTAAGAGTTCTGAGAAGATTTACATGTAAACTAATGCCACAGGCATGACAGGACTAATTATTCATTGCAAAGGCGTAAAAGTGAAAGGACTGGATTTGCTAAATGTAAATATTTTCTCCACCCAAAGAAAGCCATGTGATCCACTTGTGGAAGTTTTTGTGTAAAGTTTTCTGGTAAAAAGCTTTCCAGCAAGGACAGCCCGTGCACCAACAACATTCAAGATTTCTCAACCACTTTGTGTTTTGTAAAAGTTTGCATCAGTAATCCTCAGTCAAAATAAAGGTCTGCTTACAGTATTTAGGATAGTATGTCTCTAGACATTGCTCGGCATGGTCCTACAAGCCCAGCGTGACACCGGGGGACCCCTGTAGTGTAAATCAGGGGCCTGTCTTTCCCTTTGCAACCTCCTTTTCAAAAGGCCTTTGTTAGATTTTGCTGTGGATCTACATTCAAGGAGACAAAAGAGCAGGGTGCAATTTGGTATTCTGCAGCGGGGAAAGAGGCTTTGTGAATCCTCATGGTGAGCTGACAAGCTGTTTCGGAGCTTATTCACAAAATCTTAGAGGAGGCTGAGGGTAAGCTTAGATTGCTGACTGAAAAAAGAGTTCACAAAAAACACATACTGGACTCACGTGTTGTATTGTCCCATCTCTACTCACATCACAGTCGATTATCCAGGCGCTGCTCTCCTCCTCTGTGATCTCCCTGTCCGTGGCGCTCTTCAGCAGGAGATCAGCACGTTCTTCCTGTTTCTGAACTGCTGTCACACATTGGCCACACAATGACCTGTAGCGCTGCCACAACACCAGCAGGGCTTTGCTGCTCCTCAGCTGCTCTGAGATCTGCTCTAATAGACTGTTCCACCTATAACAAAGGAGAAGAAACATATTACATAGTGACTTCGGCGCAGAAGTTAGTTGATTAGAAGAATTATAGCTGCAATTTGATTTAACGGAATACCTCACCCCCCAAATGACTAGTTATATATCAGTTACTCACCCCATGCTACAATTATTGAGAAAAGCCTTGATTAATTGAAGTCATAGACGACTGCAAAACCATCAAAACATCAACACCCTCACACATCTCAGAAGTATAATCCAATTCTCATTCCCCCAGTTGTATACTCAGTACTTCCCAAAAAGACAGCCATTTTTGACAGAGAACTGAAGGGAAATCGAAACGTACCTATACTAACATTAATTAACCTCGCTGAACACAGGAGCTGCTGGTCCTCCGCTGTCTTAACTGATTGTTTGTTTATTATTGTGTGACTTTGGTGTTGTCATGGGTTAATTTGGATTCACCAAAGTCACACAATAACAAAAACAAACTTACTGATCAAGGCAGTGGTGGACCAACAGCTCCCATATTTAGTGAGGTAAATTGCTGTTTTTGTTAATGGAGCCTGGCTTTGAAGAGAGAGCATAGATAAGTTTCATTTCAGTTCAGTTACCAGTTGGAAAGGGCTGTCTGTTTGGGAAGTACTGAGTATACTACTGCATAAATGAGACTTGGATTATACTGCTGAGATGTGTGATATTTTGAGATGTTTGGATATAGTTTTGCAGTTGTTAAACATGGACCCCCTATAACTTCAATTCATTCAGAATTTTTTATGTTTTTGGATTCTTTGTTCATCATGGAGCATGCAAGAGAAAGTTTTCTTCACATAATTAACATAACACAGGGTGAGTAATTAATATACAAATGGTCATTTGAGGTGTGAAGTATTCCTTTAACTCAGGGACATGTTTTTGTTATCCCCTACCTAACGTTAACATCCCGGAGGGCTGTGTTGAGTGTTTCAGCCACAGATGGGTGACACTCTGTCAATAGCTGGTGTGTTACAGATCCAAACTTCCTCAGGCTGCTCTCCTGTTTGTCCATCTCCTCCTGCAAGTTCTTAAAAAGACAAAAACACACTAAAATTAGTTTCATCTTCAGTGTTTGTGAACTTTGCTCAACCCATGCTATGTCTTTTAAACACTGTGTAGATGTGCCTATTCACAATGACACTAGACAGTTGTTGCAGTAAAATATCTAAAGCATGACTTTATGTTAACAGAAACAAAGTTTTTTAAGGGGTGTGCCACATTGCACACATCTGCAGCACTCACCTCCAGACTCTCCACCTGCTGCTGTACTGCCTCTAGAGACCCGTTAAGGAGGTGCAGCCTGGACACAGAATACCTCCCCTCCATCAGGTACCCATTAATCTCATCTGAAGCTCGTCGGTACAGTGTCCACTGCTCCAGCACCGACCGCAGGCTCACTTTCATCTGACTTATCTGATAGGAATGATGGGAGACAGAACAGGTAAATGTCTTAAAGCAGAATAGGACAATTTAGGCAACTACTTTAGGAGTAAGGGATTCTTGGAGCTCACCATGTGGTCCAGATGAGCCCAGGATTGGTTCAGTCCTTTGAGGGTCTCCTTCACAACTGAGCAGGCTGCTCCTTTCTTATCCTGAATGAGCGCATTTCCTCGTTCCTCTGCTTTCTCTAGATCCTTCTCTTTGTCCTTCACTAATTCCTCTAACTCCTGCAAAAACAAAATCATTTTTTTTATTTTCAGAAATATAGTCATTATAAAAACTTAAATTGTGTGCGGCATGCACAGCAGTGCTGTGTGTATGTTTACCTGACAGTCTTTAAGTGCATTCTGCACTGATGCTACATCCTCTATCCTGTGTCTCTTCTTCAGTTTCTCCTCCTGTAGTGTGAGCCAGGTTTTCAGGGCCTGAACTCCATTTTCATGCTCCAACCAACCTTCCAGAAGTCCTTCCAAAAGCTGAATCTAAAATGCAAACACAATTCAGAACAATGTAAGAACACAGCAAACTAAAAAAAGACAAAAACATTTCAGGTCTAACTTCACTGGGACTGTAACATTACCTTTTCAGTGATGAGCCCCTGCAGTATCTGCCACCGTCTGTTCATAGCTCCCAGCTTCTCAGCAAAGTCTGTTTTGTCACTGCGCTTTCCCTCTACATCCTGACTGCTGATCTGCAGCACTGACTGGTTTACAAAGTCCACAGTCAACTGCTTACAGGTCAGATCTATGCGGAAACCCTGTGCAACACAAATGAGACATGATGAGGAAGAGGAATAACAGAAAAGACATGATAAACATTGCATGTCAAGTTCTTTTGGCAGCTCGACCAGAATAACATGACTACTGAACTTTTTTAAAAAACACTTTTCTACCTTATACTTCTGCAGAAAGTCCTGGACCACCTCTGAGCCTACAGCTCCCATGATTTTGTCCTGGTCCTCCTGTATGATGTTCTCCATGAGAGAGATCCAGCTCATCAGCTCTGTGATGGCGTGCCGGGATGCCAGTTTCTCCATCTGCAACTACGGGATGAGAGTAGGGGAGTTAAAATGTTACAAAATGCCAAAATACAGTATCATCAGCTATGATAAAATCTCTTGAAAAGAAGTAACAACCATTAAAGGTGCACTGTGTAATGCCAGGCCACATTCTCCAGTCTAATGGGAGGCAGTACTTCACCTCCAAGCCAACTATTATAAAACAGCTACTCAAGAATATGCATATGTTCACGTGCAACTTTTTGGCACAGGCGACGTAACACGATGCAGCAGTTGGCCTTCTTCGCCACTACTTCTTTGTCTGTTTGATGTGTCTGGGCCTTAAGCCTGCAAGCTAACTTAGCCTAGCTAGCTTAACTTAGCTGTATACCACCCTAAAGTGGCTGACTTAACCATGCCACTATCATAGATTACAGACATCAAATTGTCTGATTGTCAATAACAGAAGAGTTAGTAAACGACATAAAAAGATTGTTGAACTTTGTGTCTGGAAAGATCGCAGGTATCTCAGAAAGATCAAAAACTAATACCTGACTTGACTTATTCATCCTCTTGTGTTTAACTGAGGGTAGACTAGATGCTACAGTGACTCACTATCGTCTCCAGAGGTATAACTGCTATTTCAAGACAGGACAGGACAGGACAGGACAGAGCTACCTGGTTAGCATGCTGATTTCAGTAGATATCTCTGCAACACGATACACAGATGTCATTGACATAATGTCAAAACTGTTACTTCTTCCCATTCTGTTAATAATGTTCAGTTTAAACTGACATTCTGGCCATATCTTACACATTGCACCTTTAAAGTGTAACAGCTGCTTATGTCAGACCTGGTGTAGCTTCTCTTGTACTACAGGAATACGAGTCAACAGCTCCGCCCACTGAGTGTCGATTTGGCCAAGTGCTGTCCTGAGACCAGCCGTATCTACTCTTTTCAATCGCAGGAGCTGGTTCCCAGTACTCAACACAGATGAGCGCAAGGACGACTTCGCATCCACCTCTTTGGAAAACTCCTATCAGAAACAAAAATAACAGTAAGACAAGCTGGAGTCTAACCATGCGTTCATTAATAATATAGATGTTATTATTAGGTTGTGTGGTACATTTTTGCTGCTCATGCGATAACCAAACTAACCAGGAAGGCATAGAGGTGATCTCTGACAGTCTCCAGCTCCTGAGGCACTGTCACTGACTGGGTCGTCCAGAACTCCAGTCGGTCCAGAGCCGACTGTAACCAGTGGCTCAGCTCTGCTGACTCACTCTGGTACCTGAAGTTTGAACAGGGCGAAATATGAAATTTTAGTTCTGACAGCCTCTGAAAGATTAAAAGGGTATTTTCTCTGTGTTCGGCCTCCATGTATGACACAGGGGATTGCTGACTCATAGCTGTGTAATTGACTTGAGATTTGATTCTTGGCGCACTCGCAAACAAAACAATCTCAAACTATTGTTAGAGCCTGACCTGCTCCAATGTTTCAGCGTGGAATCAAGGCGGTGCAGCTCCTTGTTGACTTTGGTGGTGGAGGAGAGCCAGTGTTCTCCAAGCTGGGTCAGCTGGTTCTCCAGGTCTGAACAGCCAACGGACAGAAGAAGCCTTTTGCCCTCCTCCAGGACCTGGTACAGCTGGGGCTGATGCTCCGTCAGGCTGGCCTTCAGACGCTAGAGGACAGTGGAGGGGACAGATGGATAACTGATGAATTAAAAACTTATTATTATCAAAAATCTATCAGTGTCATATGACATCTTAACACTGCTTGAATGCATTTCTTTGTGCATCGCTGTGTGTCCAGTCTTGTATTAAGTTTCTTACCTGGAAGAGACCGATCCTTTCAACAAGTCTTTCCTCTGTCTCCTCTACCAGGCCCACAGTAGGGATGCTACACTCAACAGCCTCCAGCTGTCTACACAGAGCCTGGTAGTCTTCCACAAGCTTGCTCCACGACTATCAAAGAGAGGAGAAAGAAGATGTCACATTCAACTGAACTGTACTGTTCCTATATGATTTTATGAGTTACTTATTCTTACCTCCAGTATTCCCTCCAACTCCACTCCCCTCCTGTGGGCCTGTTTGAGCACACTGTGGGCTAAGGCCATGGTCTCCTCCAGGGTCTGGCTTTCCCTCTGCGCCACCAGACCACACACTTTACTGTAGAACGTCTGGGTGAGGATCATATGGCATTCGAGACCCTGGAAAAATTCCTGTATTCCAAGAAAACATAGTTAAGAGATAATGTTAGAGAAGAAAGACACTGGTTTCTATATAAACCACAATTATATTGCATTTCGGTGAAACGCTACCCCCTTTACCACCTGCCTTACTAGAGTTGTGCAGAGATGTCATTATCTGTATCTGTTCAAACAGAATAATGCTCCATCTCCCTATCTGTACCATTCACTGTCATTCATTTTATGTAACCACTTATCCTATGGATCCTAAACCAGCTGACACTGGGCAAGAGGCAGGGTACACCCTGGACAAGTTGCCAGACTATCATGGGGCTGACACTTGGAGACAGACAACCATCCATGCTCACATTCACACCTACGGCCAATTTAGAGTCACTTATTAACCTGCATGTCTGTGGGAGGAAGCTAGTACCCAAAAAAAAACACCTCACGCTGACACAGGGAGTAAACTCTGCACAGAAGGGCTCCCCCAACCTGGGGGAACTGAACCAGGAACCCTCTTGCTGTGAGGTGACAATGCTAACCACTGCACCACCGTGCCACCAAATCTATTTGAACAAAAATAATGACTGCCACACAGACATATCAATAATGGCTTTTTTCCTCCCTGAAAAACAAGGAGCAACTTCAGGAACAAGAAAACTCTATTTCCATCACAGTATTTGTGCTTTCCAAAAAAAACTTACCTTGTGTTTGTCCAGTAACATCTGAACCTCTATGACAGAAGCCACTGTCATCTTCTGATCGGCAGCCATCTTGTCCTGGGCAGTGTCCACCAGGTCTGTGAGGTCATGAAGTGCAGCTTCATACTGAGCCTTGAGAGACAGGCCGTGGTTCAGACTGCTACGTCTGGAGCCCACCATCAGCACCAGCTCCTCATATGCATCCTAAACAAACACTGACATGTTAGTCACTGAAGGTATACGATACAAAAACAATGTAAAGACTCATACAAAAGTAATCCCTCTGAGTCATCACTTGTGACCCACTAGAAGTGTGCGGCAGTGTATTTATCTGTCCTCCCTGAATCTGGGGTTGGCTTTTACTTCCACTTGCAAGCGTGTTTACAAGCTGTAACTGACAATATCTGCAAAGTATGTCTTTAAGTGCTGGGCCGTTATGACCCTCAGGGCAAAGTGCAAGAAAAAAAAAGAGCTCCACACTGACTTTGTTATTACCTGTAGTTTGATAAGTTCCTGGTTGGAGATTTGGTCAGATTGGAGTCCCTCTGCTCTTGTCTTCAGCTCAGTCACTCTCTGCTCAAACTCTCTCAGACTCTCCTCCACCTCTGATAACGTCTACAAAAGATGCAACACATATATTGAAAATGTCTTCTCACAAGCTAGTTCACTGCATCTGTGATATTTCTATGTTTTGCATCTTTTGTGTATCTCCCTTGTTCAGTATCATACCTCTATCTGTTTGGAAGCAGGTCTGTCGACAGTTCCAGCCATCTTCTGTAGCAACAGGTGTTTACTTTCACTCAGAGCTGTGAACAGCAGCCTCAGTTCATTCTGGCAAAGACAACATATAACAATGTTCTAACAAGGTAAAGCAAGTTTCCTAATCACTAAAAAAGATGTTTCACACTCAAGTTCAAGTTTAATTAAAATCAGACTGGTGATTCGACATTTTTTGCCACTGTACCTGGAAGGTTGAGTGTTCCTGCAATTTGTCCCTCATGGTGTCACAGTGTTGTTCAAGAGTGGAGTCCAGCAGCCCCATCCTTTCCTGCAGGCCCTCCAGTGTGTCCTCCATAAGAGCTTGCTCGTCTCCCCCACACAACCGGCCCACTCCGCCACCCAGATGGTCTCTGCATAGGTTTACCTCCCTAGTCATTGCCTTCAGCTGTTTATTCAGACCCTGAACAGAAGAGCTGAGGTCAGTAACATCCCTCCACCTAGTACCATTTTAATTGTATTGTCTGTTTATGTCCAACTATGGTGTCTAAAACAACATCTCTTAACAGTGTCACTATAATATAAGTGTGTTTAATACCTCCAGATTTGTAAGTTGTGTCTCTGTGTCTTCAGACAGCAACACAGGACCAGAGAGCAGCTGGTTCTCAGCAGCATCCAACCAGGAGGAGGCTGCGGAAACTGCAGAGTACAGGTCCTGTTGAACTGTTGTCCCACCTAAAGATGCTACCAATCTGCTGTCACCACCCGCCGTCTGTGAGGAAGAACAAACAATATTTATCCAATACATTAAAAGCTGTCAGTAAGAAAGTTTTTGTTCTTTACTAATAACACAGAAAAAAATCTGTAATATGTAAGTAATGGGGGATTCAAATGACTGAAACAGACATCATTACAACAGGCGTCTGTGGTATCAGAGTCAAATATTTTGAGGATATAGAGAGGGAAAAAAGGAGGAGGTCTACTATTGTACATTTAAAATAAAAACAGTTTTGTTATCAAATTGACCTCCAGCTAAGTAAGTCAGACTGAAAATATCTTGTAAAAAATTTAAGAAAATTGACACAAATGTCTTTTGTTGTTGTGGGAATTAATCAACCACCTATGCGTGATGGAAGTTTTAATGATGGCATTAAACCTTAAAGGATGATAATTTTAGGGGATTTTAACTTACAAGCATTAGAGTGTATTAGTTTTACACAATTTAAAACTTATTTTCAAAAATGGTTGAACAACAGGCGGTGGTCGCTAAGATCTGATAATACCTCTCCTTACGTGTACACACTGATCTGTCATACATGTGTATATATAATTATTTATGTTATGTTGGAGCATCATTTTTATATTGTTATATGTGCATTACATACAATCCCAGGGACAACTGATGAAAATTAGCATTATGCTATACCTGGTGCAATACAGGGCACTGTCCCATAAAAAAATGAATGAAATTAAAATGGGGTACAGTAAAATCTGTGCTGTACCTCATGGGCAATTCGTTCCAGAGTCTGACCACAGGCCTCAAACAAAGCTCTGGGAGAGCGAGAGTCTTGATTAGCAGACACGCCTCTAAACACCATACTGGGGCTGGACAGACGGGACCGGTGGAGGACCTGCACACAAGAGTAACAAATGAGACATACGAGACCAATAAAGTTCAGACTGGAAGCAAACAGAACAATGAAAATGTGAAATTACATGAGAGGAAGACAGGCAGAAATCAGCCTTGAATAATGAGTTTAAGACAGCTCAAAGCAAATTCAATTATGAATTATTATTAAAAAACATCACACTCCAAGATGATTGTGTACCGGGCTCAGCTGGTCCTGTTCCAGAGAGTTGAGGGAGAGCTGCAGCTTTGTGTTTTGATCTTTATTGAGGTTTTCCCAGCGCTGTCTCATCTGTTCCAAAGGTGAAATGGTCTCAGACTCCAGCAATACTCCTCCTGGGATGGACACCTCACTGTGGGGAAGAGAGGGGTGAATCATAAGAGACTTGTATCTGGTCCCTGGCGTGTTACTTATCAGCATGTTCCAATGTAATTAAATGTTTTTACAACAGAAAAAATTACATCAAAACTCAAATCACAGAAACTCCCCCTTACAAAAATAATGACAGAGAAATGTCAGTGGAAAAATAAGTGTGAGAAGAAATGAGAGAGGAGAAAACATACCTGTCCCCGTTAGGTGTGGTCTGTTGGTTGAGTAACTCTTCTCCAACACTGGCTACAGACTTCAACAGCCTCCTCTGTTCAGCTACCTGCTCCTGCAGCTCCTGGGAAGTCACCATAAAGCATTTAGGCCATAAAATGTAGAAGTTATTTGAGATTTGTCTAAAGGATCCAGTTGCTGCTTGAAAATGAATCAGTTACCTATCAGTCTGTATAAGCAGGCTTAGGACAGGCCTTTTAAATATAAAAAATCTGCAAAAGTTTAGCTTCTTACCCTCTGTCTGAGAAGGTTGTCGTGGTGCTGCTGTGTGCGTGTGGATCTGGCCTGGGAAAGCCAATCCTGGACATTAGGACTCTGAGACAGAGATGAGTCTGGCTCACTGTCCTCCTGCTCCTGCAATGAACCCTGGGAGAAAGACAGAGGAACTTCAACACTTAAAGAAGTATGCCTGCCACTGCCTTGTTTCACCGTTTGATCTTTTTTTTTAGCCTTCATTTTAACAATATAGGTAACAGTATGGCAAATGCTTCATGTTCACAAATTCTCGCATTACAGCCAAACCATGCACTAAAATATGTTTCTGAAAACACTTTGGAGGAGAAATATGTAATACAGTAACAGGATCCTGGTTTATGTATATTGTATGTTGTGTTAGTTCATTGCCAGATACTACCCACATTGTTATGATGCAAAGCTGGTTAAAAATCATCAAAATATCCCTTAAGTTGTTCAAAAACAACAACAAAATGTATAGATGTATAAAAATAAACTGATATTGATTGCTACTGTAGTTCTAATGTGTTGAAGAGTGACTTCATGAATATCATTTTTACTAAAAGAGCACATGAAGGGAGGCCAACAACAGGAAAAAATGAAGTTTTCACTGGAAGTTCACAGATTTAAGAAAAAACTGTTGTTTTTCCAAATGGGCCACAGCCAAAATGTTGCATCATCAGAAACACACCTGTTACAATACATTTAGTGTTAACATGTGATGAGGTAGCATCCTTTTGTCTGCTGTTTAAGGCCCATTGTGAGACACACAGGCTCTTATTGTTCCATAGTGGAGAACAGTGGACTTTTATGAAGGAGCATGACCCGACCTTTACTATTTGCACAATACTACCATTGATACTGTTACACAGTCAGTGACACATAATGCAGCACAACACAACAAGAGACACAGAGGAAGGATGAGCTGGGAAATGGAAAAGTGTGTGGGAATGCGGAGGGGAAGGGAACTGATGGCCTGAAACAAGACCCCAGAGCACACGGCGTCTGACCTCACCTGTATGTCAACTTGTTTGTCCTGTAGCATCTGCTGCAGCTCCATCAGGCTGTCTTTGAGGGAGTGCAGTTTGAGGGTGAGTTGCTCCGCCTCTCCCTTGGTCTCGGCCCGACCCTCCATCAGCAAGCTCTCGCTGTGGACGGACAGCTCCGACAGATATGACACCTTCTGCTCGATCTCGAACAGCATATTCTGGAAAGGGAAGAGTTACAGTCAATAAAGAACAAACTACAAACAAATATACATAGAAACAGAATTTATCTTCTAGGCTCTCTGAAATCATGATGTGTTACACCATGTACAATAAAAGAAAATGTATTTGTTAACATTAAAAAGCTTTTCTTGGATGTTTATGCCAGTGGTTCTCAACCTTTTTGGCTTGAGACCCATAAAATGAAGCAATGTTTACATGTTACCCATCATCACCAGTTGCAACCAGTAAAACTAAAGGGTGATGTTTTCCTTTATTTTATTTTAAGACTCCCCAAAAGGTAAAATTACACAGTAATTCCAGTGGTTTAGAGGCCTCTACTAAACATAATGAATGGAACTTTTAGTTCTTTTTAGCACGCACTGTATACATGCAGCATCCTTCAGTAGCGTACTTGTATCTGCCTCTCCTTGTCTTACAGTTCTTAAGATCCACTTATTATTGCATCAATTCTCATACGTTTTTTTCAAGCTTAATACCTTACTTTTCCTTCAAATCCTTTTCAACATATCCCACACTCCCCTCTTACATTTCTAAACAAGAGAAACAACTGAAAGGAGACCCTCCCTCTCCACATCAAGACTGTGTGTGAGAAGTGTTATAATTGTATGGAAGTGTAAAAGAGGGGGATTAAGGTTATATCCTCTTCTTTCACACTAGGGTCCTTGACAGAGATGGAGAGGTAATTCCACGCAGAGAATTCTTCCCAACAATACAGAGTGCTGCCATACAACTTTTTTCTTTCTACTCAGTCCTGTCACTCTGTGATTCACTGAGAAGGTGGGGGACGTCTCTCACAAAAAGCCTCTTTATGGTTTTCTAACTGAAATTCCAAATTGCTTTTCTTTTGGCCCAGGATCAAATAGCACTCACAAATCTTTGAATGTATTGGTTTAACTGACACAGCTGCAAGACAAGACGGACTTTGTTACATGCAGCAATACAATGTGTGGCAGAAAGTTTAGACTCAGCAAAGTATTTGATTAAGCACTGAGCTGTAAGAGGCTACGCTTAAGTGGTTTTTGAGCAGCTTACAGTGCAGTGATTTTCTTGCAGTGTGTTAGTGTTTAAAAGAACAGACTGAGGTTGTTTAGTGAATAATTTACAGCAGCTAACAATGCTAAAAACAGCCCCACACAACTGAGGTGCAAAACCATCTACAAAGTATCCTAATGCACAGAGCAGATTCATAAGATACAACATTTAAAAGACAAATTAGTTGTGACCATTATCCAACCAAAGCCTTTAATATATCAAACTTTTCTTATTTTCATTCTTCCACTCCAACTTCTTGCCTTTCTCTTGCCACTATTCCTCACGTCATCTGCTGACCTCAGATCTTTCCTCACATGTTGCCTTTTCCATTGGATCTTTCCTGTAATAATTTAGTCTTTTTGGTATTGCGGACAGTTTTTGCCCCCTGGAGATGAGGATCCGCCAGGGGCTGGACCTTCAGCCCTGAGCACCACAGGGGCCATATGTAAGCTATAATCAGCTTACTGTCTCCTAGCTGCTACACACACACACACACACACACACACACACACACACACACACACACACACACACACATTTTCTTTTCCTTAGCAACGGAACTAACATTATTACTGCTGAGAAGCCAATCATGGTCTATTATGGGATGAATGTTAAGAGACTCAGTTTTGGTACTGAAGAGATCAAGGTATATGCTTCCACAAAACAGCACATTTGTTTTTTTATGTAGAATAAGACCTTAACTAATTAATAAAAAAAAATACTCCAGTGCTGATGTGGATAAACATGTCAATCTTCATTTTTGATGAAAATAAAATGAACTTAATGAGCCTCAGTTGTTCTCACTTGAATGTATAAGTTAAAATAAAACCCATATTTGTTATCAGAGAAGTGTTTGGCACAGCAAGTGTACGTGTACATGGACATACCTGAAACTTAAAGGGAAATTGCACCCATTATTGAAATTCATATATGTTATTTCTCTTACCTAAGACAGTCCAAAATTATTGTAAAATATGCACAACTCTCTCCTAAATCCAAAAACTAGAGTGCTAAAACTCTATAATTTGCGATGTCATAAATTCTGGAGTTGCTCCAGACAATGAATAATGAAAAATGTTATAAATGACAGTGAGAACACCCAGGGGAATGTTTTGAGTATTCGGGTACATTTTCTTTTTCACAACTGAGAACAAAACAATAGAAAAAAGCTCATTCAGATAAAAAAAAAGAAATCAAAGATGGAGTGGGTCCACAAATTCAGGCTCCCATTCATTGTCTATGGAGCAGCTCCAGACTTTATACTTGATGACATCACAAGTTTGAGACTTAATTCTCTGGTTTCTGGCTTTGAGAGAGAGAGAGGGAGTACCTCAGGTTCACAAATATTGATTGAACTTTCCTAAGCCATGGAAATAACACATTGCAGTTCTTAATTTATATGCTGTTCCCCTTCAAAGTACAGAACAATAATTTTAGCCTCATACAGTGTCTGTCCTGCATCATTCAGATCCTTATATCATCACGTCACCAGACAAGAGTCAGTGTAATTCTGTGTTACTCAGAAGCATCAACAACCTTTTATCTCCCAGACAGGCAGGAGAGTAAAGTAAAGGGTGCTGATGCCTCTCAGGTCAACTACATGTCAATGCACACATCAAATAATTTCTTTATGATCCAAAAATTCCTTCGTAAGTGCACTATCAAGGTACATACACATAAAAGCTTTTGTCTGTGACAAAACTAAATTCAAGAGCCAGTAAAGGTAAGTTAGGCACTGGCACTGGCAAGCCTTTCTGATTACGTTGCTCAAATTGTGGATCTGTGACCACTTCTACCATTTAACCATGGATGCTAATAATCCCACAGATAAAGGTGATGTTAGCATAGAAACAGGATGAGTGGGGAAACAACACTTGGGCTGGTGGAAGAATGTTTGACGACAAGTGAGGAGGGTGATTGGAGGGTCAGACTCTGATCCTAAAAAAAAACCTTGATTTACTGGAGAATAAGGGCACTTATTCCCTTCTGTGCTGAAACAGTTTCATATTCAGTGTAGGTTCTGTAAACTTCTTCTGTTTTTTGAAGATGAGTTTATGCGTGACATAAATAGTAACAGTAATACAATACCGAGGGAATTAGTCCAAGGATAGGCTCTATTTTTGGAACAGTGAAGCAGCCAGATACTCCTCTTTAGTCTGTGATAGCTCCCTGCTGATAAAACTGTAGCACGCCAACTTTCATTTAGTGCCTAGGGCAGTGATAGGAAAGTTTTCCTTTACTGTGTCAGTTGAGCAAAACTTAAAAATACCTGAAACAGCAAGGAAGCTGCACACCATCTACCATGGGCAAAATCGTTACCCTTGGCAAACTGAATAAACCAAGCTCTAAATCTTTCAGTGCTCAGTGAACCAGTCAGTCCAGTTTTTTAAAATAGCAAAAACGGCATTCTTACCTGACAGTCAATGAGCTGCTCCTCCATGTCTAAGTCCTCGTTTTGGGGCTGAAGGGCAGAGCTCAGAGTGGCACGAGTGCTAAGCAGCCAGTGGTCGAGCTCCTCGGCCTCGCTGTGGTAACGCTGCAGCGCCTGTTCCTGCCGCTGCTCCTCTAGCTGTTCACTGAGTCTCTCCTGTAACATCAATGTAAAAAAAACATGTTAGATTCCAAAAGTGAGATGATTTTGACAGTATAATGGAAATAAGAATGTAAATTAATATCATCTCTGAGTGCACACCTCCAGCAGCTGCCGTTTCCCAGAAGCCTTCATTCGAATGGTGGCCATCCTCTCTCCCAGCACAGTAAGAGTAGACTGAAGAGCCAGTTGGTCCCCAGCCTCCCCATCGCTGTCACTGTCTGCCAGCTCTTCAGAGAAACACGCCTGTAACTCACCAATCTCATCCTGCAGCATCAGGATCTCATCCATCAGAGCCTGGACGGACAGAGATCAGAAAAGTGTGAGAGGTGGAAGAAAGAACAAAAAAAGAGATTTGAGGAAGACTGGAATGTTAAAGGAAGAGACTTAAAAGGAAATGGCTGCATTAAAAGAGGGTTTGTCCAAACTGCTTGACAGTAGTGTTACAAAAAGGAGCTGTATCGGCCGTCACTGTGAAGTTGGCATAGCAACGGAGAACAGTGCCATGCAGTCTGTGCAACCATTGCACGGGCCAGTGCAATATTAACCCCCTCAGTCATTCTCTGTTTTCTCAGAGCAGGCTTGTCTTCAGTCAGCTTTGTGTTTCCCCCGAGAGATGTCATCTGTCTGCCTTTAAGTACTTTCAGTGTCACTATCTGTATTACATTCCTCTCTTTTTCTATATCACACACATGAACACAACTTCCCCAATATCTCCAGACCTCTCTGTCCCCCCTCTCTCTCACCTGGTGTGCAGCCATCTGGCTCTCGGGGCTCTTGTTAGGCTCCAGACCCTCATTGAGCGCTCCTTCTATGGACTCCATTTTAGTGGAAATGGACTGGAGGGACTCCTGATAGTGTTGCTGCCGCTCCAGAGCTTCATACAGACTCTTCTGCTTCTCGCTGATCTGTGGTTGGACAGAAGCGGTAGAAAGAAAAAGAAAGACATTAATGATGAGAAGGGGAGTCTAGGGGAAAAAAGTCCAGTGATAGCAAAGGGGGTTGGAGGTATATTTGGATTTCAATTTAATATCAGGTCAAGCTTTAGTACCAGTTTGGCACCAGTGTACTTTTAACTGCCATAACTGTCATAACCCTATTAATTGGCACCCTGTGAATTGTGCCGACTTCAAAATTCACATGAGGATTTCTTCTGTAGCTGATTTTACTGGTCTAGTCATACCACTAGATTTGTTAATGACCTAGCTGTGGCATATAATACATATCACAGTGCTGTTTTACTTTTTCATGTGAATTAATGTAGTTCATTGTAGCTGATGATGTGACGTACCACGTTCTTGAGTGTTTCCCAGGATCTCTGCAGGTCATCCAGGTTGGCAGCACTAGTCTCCATGGATGGGTCGTACAGCTCCTGGAGGGGCGCTCGGCTTAAGGCACCTCGACCCTATGATGCAACAACACAGTGAGCGTAGGTCTCTCTAGTGTGTCAGAGCGATGTTCAATATATGGTTGAACGGAGTGTGGTGGTGGTAATGTGTCCTCCTCAAACATACTGTCAGCAATGAATTTGAATGGCCACATTTGGAGGAAATATGTCCACATCTGCTGTAAATACAATTCTGGACATGTGCTGGTTTGCAACAGATTATGCACTCATAAATAAACTAATACAGACAGTTGATATAAACATATACTATGATATATTAAAATATACTTGTAACATATATACTACTGAAATACTATATTTATATTATTATTATTTTATTACTAAAACTAATGTTAGTGTAGCTATTGGCATCACTGTTTGCCCTGTATCGCTCTCTGTCTTTGTCTCACTCGGTCTCTACCTTTTTTTATGTATCATTTTATCATATGGATTAATGTAAATCTATTATGTTATTTTGTTCTGTACACTCGACACCTATTGCACATCTGTCCCTCCTGGAAGAGGGATCCCTCCTCAGTTGCTCTTCATGAGGTTTTCCCCCGTTTAAAGTTTTTTGGGGGAGTTTTTCCTTATCCGATGTGAGGGTCCAAGGACAGAGAGATGACATATGCTCTAAAGCTCTCTGAAGCAAACTGTGATTTGTGATATTGGGCTTTATAAATAAAATTGAATTGAACTGAAGTTGAAATAAAAATATCTTTAACCTGCTCTAATTGTTTTATTGGAAATACAGAGGGGTCTGTAACTGAATCTGCTCTGCTTCTGCAAATCCTCCTTCCGGTAAATGTCTATGACTTTTCTTTATTAATGTAATTAATATGAATAATTGATTAATAATTAATTTAAATAATCCTAATAATGATAATTATTATTATTATGTCAAGGAATATTCTCTTCTTTTGGAAAATGAAAAATTCAATAAAATGTATTTAAAAAAAAGTTCTTGGTTAAGGTAGGTCACACCGAAATGTATCTATAACTTGTGAGTTAGATCTGCTTCGCTCTCTGTCTCACTTCAACAGCATCTTGCTAAAGTCCCATCAGATACATTTAAACTCTTTCTTTTCTCTTTCTGTTTCTTCTTTCTGTCACTTTGTTTACTGCCTTTGACCTTATTGAATTTAGTTAAGTTCAACAGTTAGGCTCACATGACATATCACAAGACAAACATGCTGTATTTACATTCCACAATAATAGCTAAAGAAACAACCATGACATTTGCTGTTTCTCCCAGAACAACAAAGGCTTCCCTTTTGCCTGCTGCACCATCTTAAGTCATCGATCGCACAAAAAAGGTCCTTTCTACCAGTGATTTTCAAAGTGGGGTCCTGAGACCTCCAGCGATCTAGTGAAAGGTTTTAAGATTCATCAACTTATCATAAGAAAAACAAATATTTTAACTTTTGAAATCTAAAAAAGTAGTATTAATAGATTATGTTCTAAGGAAACTACAACCATTATTTTGTGTTGTTCTTTCACATAACTAGAGTTGTAGAGATGTACAAAATATTCTACATCAACTGAATCCAAAGGACATATACAAGGTAGTATTCTCTATCTTGTAAGAGGTTCTTGGCTGAAAAGAGACTGAAAACCTCTGCATTATGTTAATTCAGCTATACATAAGAAAAAGCAGCAAAAAAGCAAGTGGCAAACCAATTTTCTTCAGCAAAATAAATCTGCAAACATAAGGCTGATAAACAGGGAAAGCAGGGGGAGCATGGCAACTCTCCAGCTGTTTCCAACATCCATTGTGTTGACAGTGGTGATGACGGGGAGTTTATTGTTTGGTGGTGGCAATGGAATGGGATGGGATGGGGTGCAGAGTAAGCCTGTCCATTTTAACAAGTCATTGAGCCACATATTCAATATTCAAAACTCTACGAATGTAGGCTCACTTGCTGCATAACAAAAGCTGTACTGACAGTTGTGTACAGTAATGTCACTGGGTAGGACTTTAAGACATGTTCATCTGCATTGGAAAAAAGTACAATAATCTCATGCCAGTGTCAAAAACAGCTGTTTTAAATAAAGATAATAAAAGAGACTAAATATTTTGTTGGTGACTCATTAAAATGGACATTTTTTTGCTGCACAGGTTGAAGTGGTGGTCTCTTATGATGTTAGACCAAGAATTTCAGATGTGAATTGGTCAGTGGTAGTATGGAAGCTGGGCAGGTCAGGTAATGCTGGAGGGCTCTGGAGGTAACCAGGGTGGGGTTTGCAGTACCTGGTTAAGAGGAGCATCAGCGTTAGCCCCCGGGGAGGGGGAGCGGCAGGCAGGGGGAGAGGAGACCTCGCTGTTGGTGCCCTCCTCCCCTGACTCCTCCGTCACAGGGGAGAGGAGTGTGTGGCAGCGGCCGGCTGTCATCTGACCACACATACACACCACACATCAAACACGCACACATCAAAAGAAGCAGGTGGAGGAATAGGGAGGGGGACCAAACAGAAAACGCCCAGATCAAAGGAGTGAGGAGACAGAAAAATGAGGAGAGAGAAGAAGAGAGCATAAAAATTAACAGGGGGAGTGCAGGTTAGGCAGATTGCAGTGAGCACATTGCTGATTAATTAGACAGTGAGTAATCGAATAACACCGAGAGGAGACCAGTTAGATCACATTACTGCTGTTGACATCAAACACCGCATTTGCCATAGCACAGCATTTAGGAGACATAATTTACTGTAGCATTTCTCTGAGCTAGCAAATGGACAAAGATTGGATTCCACTGGCAATGAATGAGCCACTCAGATTTTCTTTACAGGATACATCAGGGGAAAGGAATGGCCATTACCAGGAAGTTGAAAATCACACTTTCAGTGAGTCCACACATAAACGCAGTGCTCTCACACAGATACTGTAAAGTTGCTGTTCTGAACCACAGTAATTTCCTTTCCATCACAGACACACTTTCCGTATGAGTGGTACTGGGGCATTATCCATATCACAGACTTTAAAGTTATAATGTTTTCTTGGATACTCAAACTACTAGAAATATTTTCTTTAAGAACTAGAAAAGACCCACTCATACAGTCTGATGCACGAGCATGCTGAAAAATGACATTACAGGTATGTTCAAAGGGATAAAAACACTATATTAACGGTAAGAAGAAGTCCTGAGAAATCCAGAGGAAGATCAAGGCCCAAACTTAAACAAAGCATAGCTAAAGCATTGCATAGCTTACAGCGGCTGGACTGGTGAATACAGCAGCAGCTGTCCTAGAAGTAGCACAGTTGTCTGTGTGCCTGCATGCTTTAGTAGAGAGGCAGAGCAGAAATGTAAGCCAAACCCTACTGGGCTGCTTTTTGGCAGTTAATACAGAACTTGGCCGACTGACTCGGGACCTTATTATATTCGGAGGACTTTTTCCCGGGCTTTATGATGCAATGCAAAGCAACCAAAAGCATCTGCACACCGGCATTTGTCTGAAACTCAGTAGTTTCACATGGTGAGATTACTTAGAACCTGAGAAGTACTGCCAACAAGGACGCAGTAACAGTGACACAGAGCTAAACATGCCACACAATAACAAATCAAGGATATCAGCAGTCCTGCATAGCAACTCCTTTATGCCATAGACACACATTTATCATGCTCTGCTCACACACAAACACACACACATGCAGTAATATCCTGTTTCCTGGCCTGCTGAGACCAAACACACCACAAACAGCAGAAACAGAGCAAGGAGGCGAAGAAATCTGAATCAGAATGAAAGACACAGAGGAAGAGGGTAGTTTCTTATGTGCGAACACATGAGAAAAATGAACAATCAAGCTGAGGATGATATACTGTAGCAGCAGGCAGACAGAATCGGGCTAATACGGAGCAAAGTGAAGTGACACAGCACAATGTCGGTGCAGTAGTACACAAGAGGGGAAAGCCAGAATAGTAACACTTGAGGTATAAGGAAGATGAGGGAAAAGACGTTATTTCTGTGCAGTACACAACACAAAAAGAAATAGGAAGAGGATACTAATAAAGAGAAAAAAGCCTATTCTGAACCTCTCTTATATAGATGCACATGAGGCTCTGCAGCCAAATTTAAAATTAAATGTCACCCCAGGGGTCCACATTTTGTGAACTTGAAATTGAATTGTACCGATATAACTTTGCAAACTGTTACTGGGAAATTAAAAGTACTTGAGTTAAACCTGTAATCATAATCATATTATCCTCAGACACCCTCTAATTTGGGATAACTTTAAGCTAATTACACTATTGTGGAATGAACTGTAAACGCCCTCTACAAAACCTAACAGGACCCCTGGGGTTTCCTGTATTCCACTTCAGTGGTCTGTATAGAAATGGAGAAGGGCTAAATGCTTCACGTGCAAACACACACACACACACACACACACACAAACATGGGCCAGACGGGCATAAAGCCATGCAGCATGTACATGTGTGAGTTTCTGGGTGACTGTTGTCCAAAAAAGGTTTTGCCACTCACCATGACGACAGAGGGGTGTGCTGGGAGCTGCTTGTTGGCGGCGGGGTTGCTGGTTGCCACAGAGCTGGGCAGCTCCTCATCACTCAGCTCGTCCACGCCATCTGAAAGGCCCTCCACCTCGTTGACCGTGAGCAGCATGGTGGCATGTTTGGCTTTCACCGTCAGCATCTTGCACTTGGAGTGGAGCGAGGCTATCTGCTCCTGGTAGCCACGGATCTTCTGGGCCAGCTCCTGTCAAAACATCCCCCACAAACAGAAAACACCACCACCCCCAGGGTCAGGAGAGTGTGGTTCAGTCCACAATGGAAGATCAATAGTTCCTGGTTAAAAGGATCCTGAAAGAAGGGGGTGGCTGAGTTGGTTCAGCTTTGAATGTGGTGCCAGTGTGAGAGGAGTAAGTGGAGTGGACGCATTCTCTTCTCTCGCCGGTCTCTGGTTTTAGGCTTCACAGTGTGTAAGCGTAGAAAGAGAATAGCACTGCCTCACTCTCTCTCCCTTTTTTTCTCCGTCTCTCTCTTCTGTATCTCTGAGCCAATCAGAGCAGCACAGAGGCGGGTGACTCAGAGCAGCAGTGAAGCCAACAGACAGGATGTTTGGTTGAGAGAGAGCGAGACCCTCGCAAAAATAGTTCAAAATCCCTCAGACACTCCCTCTCGTACACATATACAAATGGCAAGGAAAAACAGGAAGTGATCTCAAAGCCTGCGCCCCCCTTGCTCTGCCTACAGCTTCCCTTCTCCACCAATCCTCGGGACAGATTCCTCTCAACAAAAGAGAGTCGTAAGGAGAGAGGGAGTGTTTAGGGAGGACGACAGAGATGGTGTCAAATTACAGCTATGGTATGAGCTGCAGGCCGGGTCCAGCTCCTCCTTCCCTCCTCCTCCTCCTCCTTCTACTCCCCCTGTCCCGCAGATGGTCAATGCACCGATAATCAGGTCATGTGACTGACTGGGCCAGTGGAGTTGCAGCTATTTGCTCAGCTTAGAGATCAAACTCAGACATAAACACAGTGCCATGCCAAGTCACTCTGCAGCACCGGAAGGACTGAAGTAACAAGAAAATATCTACAAACACCTGGGTTCATATACCCCTGTCAAATATAGAAGGTAGATAAAATCTGCCAGAAACACACAGGGAAAGTCTAAATGTAATTTAAAAATGTGTTGCCTCTGGAGAGATTTGATCTGTTTCTCTGCAGGTCTTTTTACACCCCCCTCCTTTGCTATCTCACTCTCTGCATGGGAGATCAAATACACTTACTCAGCAAAGTAAAACTCCAACATGGAGTGCAGGCCTTACCTAACGCAGGTAAAAACCATCTACACTGCAATAGACAAGAATCTATGCAGATAATATTTACATGTACCATCAGATAGAGGAGGAATGTGCATGTGAGTTGGGCTTGTAGAGGCACTACATTCTCCAAGATTTGTTGTATGAGGTGCATGGCTCTGATAACATGATGTTAAAAGCAGCAGGGGCCTTTGGTGGTTTGAACTAATGATTTTAATGCCTGTACTGTCTCAATGACTAAATTACAAATGCTCAGTCTAATTCAGACATAAGGGTTGCCCACAACTCTAAGACATACAGTATATTTCCTGCTGCCTCAACTTCTCGTTTTACGTCTTACACTGTTACAACGTGCAGGAAATACATGACTCAACCTCCACTCTCTGATGTTGACCTCATTAGAAAAGCTGTTTTTAGAAATAAGCATAGAATCGTCTTTAAATGTCAAATGACGAGCCTTTAATGCAACTGACAACTTGAATGTTGTAGGAGCTCTGAAAGAAAAATGCTGTTAATCTGTTATTCTGGTTTGTTAGAGTTTTTATAAGATTTCCAATGTGATGCATCTACAGTCAAATCTATAAAACCCCTCTAAGTCCATGTTGCTTTGCTGTCATTTCACAGGCTATTCAGACAGCTTTAGTGCCAAACTTTGCAATACATGAATGCAGGAATACAGGAATGTCAGTGAATAAAGACTAATCTTAAAATACACTTTAGGGCTAAAAGTGTACTTTTGGTCATGGGCTATTTTGTCTAGACGCCTTAGCTTCCATTAAAGGAATTTGTCATGCTACCACATACAATGATATTTTAAACAGTAGTATGTCTCAAACTTTGCTGCAAAAGTTTGAGGTCATGGTGAAAGAAGTATTCAGACCTTTACTTCAAAAAGAGTACTAATAATATGCTGTAAAAATATCCCACTAAAAGTGAAAGTCCTGCATTTAAAAGCGTACTTATAGGGACAGGTTTTTTTTCAATTTTTTAAGGTTGTATGAAGTACTTATCCACAGTCAGTGCATTTCCTTGAGTACATGGCAGTCACTTGACTGGCCTACACAAAGCCCATCCAACACCTTCAGGATGAAATGCAGCACCAACATTGAGACAAATCTTATCACCCAACATCAGTGCCCTAATTCACTAAGAATATTCATGGCTGAATGCTAAAAAATCTCTGCAGCCAGGTTCCAAATCTTAGTGAAAAAGCCTTCACAGAAGACTGAAGGCTGTAATAGCAACAACTTCTAAATGCTTGAGTTAGAGCTTGACCTATGTTTTAATAACTTTATAAGAGACAAAATGTGTGTCTTTTCTGACCTCATGGTGGTGTATTTGAGCCTGAAGTTCCTGTATGTTATTGGTGGAGACTGGCCGGTCCTGAATGATGCGATGAGCCTCTTCTATTAATCTCTGGAGGTTCTTAACTTCCTGTTCGTACTGCTCATACTGCACCACAGCCTCCTGGGAAAAAGGAAACATACAAAGAAAATGCTTCTTTTGTAAAACAATCATAAAATGTGATATATATTGTTGATCTCTGAGGGGTGATGAGCATTGCTCTTGCCTCCCCCCCCAGGGAGGTCAAAGGTGAGTGTCACCTTCAGATGTCATCTGAGTGGAGTCATTTCTTTCACTCTTAATGTCACACATGCTTTATAGGTATCAGGCACTTCAATTTATTCCTTTGTCAGACCAATTTAAGATCATTTTTAACCAAATTTCATTTCAATTTGTTAGACGAATCATCTCTGTCTTATTCAAGCAATGCAGGTAAGTATAACTGTATATATGTGGTCTCGTGCAGATGTAGGCTTTATGTAGGAATATTACTATTAGAGTGAGTTAGGTTAATCTACATTTTAATAAAGTATGAGATTCAGTGGTAGGGTTAAACATTTCTAACATCAAAAGTGTGGACTTTTATGCAGAAGAGCTTGACTCAGTTTGGGAGAAAGAAAGAAAGAAAGAAATTAAGATGCATACATGAATTAAGATAAATGTGGTTGTGTCAATTAAGACTTCAGAAATTCAAATTTCAGAAAATTTAATGACTTTTAGAAGCCTGCAGACACCCTGTTCAAATATACAAAATCAATAGCATGGACGTTTTTGCATTTTCATACAAAAACAAGTCATTTGAGATGTGCTGATATTAGAGCAAGTAGGTATGTTAAAAAGCTCTTCTGCTCGTTCTGGGCATCTAAAGCCTGTACAAGCTAAATTTCCATGATAACATTCATAACATTGTCGTTATTGTGTTTAAAACATAGATATGAAAACTAGCAGTTTGTCTCAACTATGACCCTGGGCCATGTCGGATAGACTCATTGTATCAAATCTTGGTGTGTTTGGTTGAAATGGCTGAGATGCTTTACGTGTTTGTCCTCCTCAGATAGTCACAGAAGGTCACTTGCTTCTTCCTCTAAAGGCTAATCTTTGCTACAATGAGCTTAAAAGCAAAATCGGCCCAGAACCAAAGGATTGGAGGATAATACTGGTCTGATGGGGGCTCAACAAAAACACATGCATTCCTGAGGCAGCCTGTTTCGATACTGCAGCCTTTAGGGAGGCAAGTGACGAGTCAATGTATAACTATGTTACTCTGCTGACAGGGCAACAATGACCAACTAGACACCTCAAATGCTTTGAGCCATGACGATTTTTGGTTCTACGGTGACAGAAAATTTTGTCATTTCGGTGGGAAAAAACTAATAAAGACAAGGTTACCAAACAAACACTATCGGGGGTAGGGCTTTCATCACATTGATTGGTAACATAATACATAATATGTGGCAGCTGACCAACAGCAACATGAGGACTGCATAATACCTGCAGAATGTTGCACTGCTGAATGGTGGTATGCTGCAGTTGGCTGGCCTCCTGCTGCAGAGTCTGAGCTGTGCGGCAGATAGGCAGGCTGGCAACTACCTCCTCTGGTAGCCGGAGGGCGCTCTGACACTGCTGTACTGCCGCCACCTGCTGCTTGAAGCCCTCCATTTCCACCAACAGACGCTTATGAAGGAATGAAAAGGATGTTAGAGAGTAAGGAGGAATTATATGGTGTGATAAAGCAATACTGTGTTTTCAAAGTGGTTATATTTATTTTTTCCTGCAGGTTGACAGATGCAGATTGTATGGGGATTTCATAGTGCAAGTGTGAGTTGTGAGTGTTGGAGATATCAGCTGTAGAGATGTCTGCCTCCAGTATAATGGAACTAGATGGCTTATGGTGCCAAAAAACAACAACAAAAAAACATTTAAAATACTCAACGTCAATGTCTCTTTCCAGAAATCATGATCCAGTAGCTCATAATAATTCACAGACCTTGTTCGCAGTTTCACATAGTAACTATTTTCTTTCTATTGAACTACCCCCACCAACCGTAGCACTGCACAGAAGGAAGTGTGCATCTATTCACTCATTCATGGGCGAGAGGCTTGTGCTTGTGACAGCACATGATGTAAACATTAATGCCATCCTCCTCCGCTGAGCTGAACATTAGCAAGCTCAGTGGTGCGAGGTGAGCTAGCAGTGGATGCACGCTTCTTTTTGCACAGTCATACAGAGAGATGGTGGGTGTAGTTTGATAGACAGAAAATACTTTCGACATGAAACTGCTTACAACAAATTCTGCAGATTATCTTTAGTAACTGGGTCATGATTTTTGGAAAGAGACATTGCTGTTGCCTTTTCCAAATGTATTTGTTGGCACTTTGAGCACCACCATCTAATTGTATTACATTGGAGAGAAGGCAGCTATCTCTGTGGCCGATATCTACACCACTTGGCAACTCGAACCAAAACACCTTACACTGATAAACAGTACTACAGATAAGAACAAAAATGTGTATTTTTGATTTGGGGTGAACAGTCACTTAAAATGCTGATTTTAAATGAGGCATCTTATATATGTGTATTCACCTGTCTCTGTGTGAGCTGCTCCCTGAGGCTGAGCCTGTTGAGGTCAGGGGATGCAAGTGTGATCTGGATCTGGTCTACAGCAGCATGGAGAATCTTCACCTCTGCCTCCAAACGCAACATGTCCTGAAAGATAAACAGACAGATAAAACAAATCAAAGAAAAGCACACGCAAGAGTAGGAACATCTTGTACTATATATATCATATACATATAATGAGGCTTATACAGGGTGTCTACACATATCAGAAACTTAAATGTAATGCTTTTTAAGACCCTTTCAAGATAATTCCCAACCAAATTGAAGAATTTGGGACAAATCATCCTTTTCTTATTAAAGTATTAGAGGTAAGTAAAAAGGTAAGTTGTATATATGGTTCTGTTTAGTGGTAGGTTTTATGTATGAATATGATGTTTACAACCCGCTGCCAACAGGGAAGTGCAAGTATAAAGTAAAAAGACAGTATGAGGCTGGTGGGTTTAAAAATTTGTAACAACAGAAATGTGGCTTTTCACTCCGAAGAGTTTGACTCATTTTGAGCAAAATAAATTAAAGGATGGATGAATAAATTTAGATAAAATCCTTTTCAAGACTATTTGATGACTTTATAGGCCTAATGTATATAAAATCAATTTTAAGACATTTTAGGACTTTTTAAGGACCTGCTGACACACAGAGGTTAAAAACAGATTTTCAAAAACTATTACTGCTGATGTAGACTTAGATATCTAAACCACACCAGTGCATAAGAGGGTTTTTTTTTCAGTTCAGTTTGAGCCATAAATAAAAAGGTTGGCATTTCTTCAAAACAAAACTCTTCATTTGTAAATTCTGATTGACCAAGATGAATTTGTGAGAGGAAATTAAATAACGCATCATACAATTAAGGATTGTGCTGTGTCTACTGTAGACCCAGAAGAAAAAAACTCACTGGAGGAATTGTCAACAAAATTTCCAAACTCCCAATGTTATTAGCAACAATCAGCAACAGACTGTCATCTGGGCACCAGCTGTATGGCAATCAGATTAGTTTAACAGATTACTGCTGCAAAAGCTAAAAGAGTGCATTCCATTATGATGGTGTAATGTAAGACAAATGACCATAAGGGGGCACTGTTGGGTTGTAGCTCTGGTGTATTTGACTCAGTCCAAAGGGATGTGTACCAAATGTTTGGATTTAGGAAATCCAATTGTCTGCATTTCCTAATGAAGATGATTTGATCAGAGAGCCCTAAAACTATTTAGAGGTGAAGTATTATTGATGTCTTATTCCTGTAATGGTTGCCTCACAGTGAATGTTGTTTACCTTTGCTGCATCCTGCAGACTCTGGAGGCGAGTCTTGGCAGTTTGCTGCAGCTCTTCTGTGCGTCTGCTGAGGTGTTTCACCTGCTGGATCCACGCCTCTGTCTGCAACACCTCCCCCAGCTGCCCCTCCCTCTCCCCCATGGCCTCCAAGTCGCCATGGAGACCCCGACACTCCCGCAGCAACGCCTGTCACCATAGGAACATAAATTGCAAGTCAGAGAGAGGAGCCTTTTGTACATGCAATTATACTAATTAAGGCCGGCCAACACCGTGTACAGTACATGACATGTCACTGAGAAATCAAACAAGTGTGTGAAGCTAATTAGCTGTTAATTTGTGGGTTGTCTTCAGATTTTAATGCAGGACATATTAGTATTTATTTTTGTGGAAAAATAAATGTCTAATTATATTTTTCACAAAAATAAAGACTAATATTTAGTAAATGGACTTGCACTTCTACTCACACACACATTCATACAATGGTGGCTGGGGCTACCATACAAGGTGCCATCTGCTACTCAGTTTTAAACATTCACACGCACTGCAACTAGGCATTCAGTATCTTACCCAAGGATACTTTGACATGCAGACTGGAGGAGCCAAGGACTGAACCCTCACTCTACCTCCTGAGCCACAGCTGCCCTGAATAGGGTCCTGGGATTTCAGAGCCCATTTTTTTCAGACATCTTAAAGTCATTCCTGCTACCTGCTGTGTGACTCATTAAGACTCACCTGGTGTGCTCGAATTTGCTCCTGCAGCTGGGTAGCAGAGCCCCAGATAATGCCACCAGTGACCAGAGCTTCTGCCTTTTCTGTCCAGCCCAAAATGAATGCCTTCATACCCTGATATTCCTCCACCTGTCTCTCTGCCTGCTCACAAGAGACAGACCAAGACCAGAGGAATTAATACAGAAGAAATAATACCATATCAAATAGAATCACCTGATATTGGCCACTATAGTCTGATAACTATATAAAAGATTTGTTGTTTGATCATGAAAGCAATATTGGGAACTTGAATAATATTGGAAACTGAACTTAATATGGATATCTCACCTTTTTCAGTCTGTTGGCTCTGTCCTGGACCTGCTGCATGGTGTGTCGCTGCACCTCTGTCAGTTTGGCCACAGCATCGCCCAGCTGCTTACACAGCAGAGGGTTCTGCTCCCCGAACTCCTGCACCGATACTCCTAACTCTGACAGAGAGCGACCACAGCAGTCGCACTCTTCACAAAGAGCCTGTAACAGAGGAGACGAAGTAAGAAGTGGAGAAAGATAAAATAACAAAGAGAGTTTATGCATATGTTAAAACTAAAAAGTGAACTTCAGTAAAGCCTCCATCCCAGGTGGCTATCTTTGTCTGTTTGTGCTACAAAAAATCCCATTCTTCATCAGTGGTCTTAACCTTTTTCATGTCAAGGACACTTATATTAATACACATTAGGCCACAGACCCCCCTTTGACACCTATGTTTAAGGGATTGAAAGATCCTGAAGGTGGAGGGGTGACAATTTACGGGTCATGGGAGGAAAGAGGATGCAAGGAAGCATAAGTTAGCATGATGAAAAAGCACCCTTACTCATGCTGGGCTCACTTCTAAGTGAAATATACACTGAAAATGAACTATTCCCCATCAACCTACCAGCACCTATAAAGCTCCAAATTTACCACTTTATATCTTGTTTCATTTGTACAAAACCAAGCTGTGGTTTTACAGGAGAGCAGTGATTAATCAGTTAACTTCAGACATGCTGGTAGGAGTAGTTCGAAAATGAAAAACTACTCCTTTAACTACACACTCTTGAGGCCTTAAGGATCTACAGATGGGCAGAGGAGTGAGAGAAGAAAAAAAGTTGGGGCGACAAGAAAGAGAACAGGAGGGAAGGGGCTCAGACTCCCATCTGGGATACTTCTCTCAGAAGTGGGTCACTGTTGAAGGCAGAATTCAGTTCATGCCATTCCAACTCTCGCACACTCATTAACCTCAACATCTGCAAAATGAATAGCCAATTTAACAGGGGTTAATTGCTTGTTAATTAGTCAATCTGTCTGGTTGATTACTTTGGTCTCTTCTTTGGCCTCCTCCAAGTCGACACCCTTGTCTTCCAATTTCAGAGCGATGATCTTCAGCTTCACCTCGATGTCCTGGAGTCTGAAGCTGAAGTCTTCTTTGACATCTCTGGTCTGCTGCACCTCCCTTTCTCTCGCCTGGACCTGAAGCAGATGGCAGAAATACAAACATTTAACTGTGCTGTCAAAACATAACCCTTTAACAATGCTAAATGATTAAGGATAATTCAGTGTACTCTCTGGACACACTAAGAGCCCTACTGCAGGGAAGTAGTCATACACGAGACTGCACTGTAGAACTCATACAAGTGAGTGCCAGCTTTACACTGGTACATACAGTCATATGATCACTTCTACAGTTGTTGTTTTTTTTTTTTTAACATGTAAGAGTGTTCTTAACACAATAAACCTACAAAACAGCCATTTGACATTCCTAATGAGTTAATGAAATTGCAAAATTTAATAAAATGTTAAACTGTAGCCAGGAGAGGTCACCTGGTCTTCAGCGGAGCCTAGAGCCAGAGCCACCTCAGCCAGCTGCATGCTGAGCTCAGAGGGCAGACCAGCCTGGAGGTCCTGGTACTTGGACTGCTGCAGCTCTGTCATGCGCTCCACACTCTGGCGCCTGCTGATGACCTCACCATGTGCAGTCTACAACACAAACAACATCACGTGATAGACCGTTAGGACATGATGCTGTTTTAATGTCTAAACAAGTTAGAGAAACCAAACCAAAATATCGCTGTGTGTAGTGGCCTACCTCTAGCTCTTGCAGCAGTGAATCCAGGTCTGCAGTGGGACTCAGCAGTAAGCCACGAGTATCTTGGATCCAGCCTTTGACCAAGCCCAGCTCCTTCTCAACCTCCTCTCTCTCCCTCAACTCCTGGTGTACCTGAGCCCTGCTGGCTCGTACTCGCAACACAAGGCTAAATAAGACATATTAAGTAAATTTAAATTAGATATTCATTTTATTTTTTGGTCCCTGCTTTTACTAAATAATAGGTAACTTGCATGGAAATAAATAAACCACAAAGAAAAAGAAAGCTTTTTGTTATCAAAGTGAATGATACATATCTGAAGCAAGCACCAACAGATTTCTAGAATAAAAATGACAAACGATATAGTAAAAGATTCAACACAGAGGGGCTTGAAATCCCAAGTGAGAGTTCTTTAGTGTGTTGGGCTGCAAAACAATTTAAAACATAATCTGATTCCGCTTGACTTTTACTCAGGTAGGTGGATATTCAAACTTGTATGGTCTCTGACAAAAATTCTTGTTCATTCATTCATTTTCCATAACTGCTTATCCTGTTCGGGGTCATGGGGGCATTGGAGCCTATCCCAGCTGACCCTGGGCAAGAGGTGGGGTACACCCTGGACAGGTTACCAGACTATCACAGGGCTCACACATAGACAGACAACCATTCACGCTCACATTCACACCTACAGACAATTTAGAGCCACCAATTAACCTGCATGTCTTTGGACTGCGGGAGAAAGCTGAAGACCCAGTAGAAAACCCATGCTGACATGGGTGGGGATTTGAACCAGGAACTCTCTTGCTGTGAGGCCACAATACTAACCACTGTTCTCCAAATTGTGTTATACAAGATTTAATCCTGTTTTTGGTCAGCTGCGACAGCCACAGCACTGGCTCACTCACCTGTCATATTGCTCCTGCATGCTTCTAATCTCTTGTAGGCAAGGTGTCTCCTCATGTCCATTCTCTGTCTTTTTCTCCATTGCCTCCTCCTCCTCTCCTCTGAGACTGCGTGTGTGTTGCCCCAGCAGGGCCAGGATAGACTGCTCCCTCTCCACCTCTTGGCTGAACGAGTCATGGTACTCCAGGAGGCTCTGGAGCGCCGCCCTGGTGGCAGCCTTTTCAACTGTGCTGTCTGGGACACGGCTGTGGAGGTCTTGGGACACTGAGCGCACCTTCTCCATCTGGGTGAAGTGCAAAGATTTAAGTTCAGATTTTAAATTTACTGTGAGTAGATTAAAGCTGGTAAACATGGATGAAAACAATGTTGAATTTAAAAGGGACCTATTGTGCTTTTCCTTATTTTCTGTCATATATATATTTTTACAATGTCGGATGTTAGTACTAAACGTGGCCAAAGTTTCAAATAATTAGGTAAACGTATTTGAAGTGTGACCCCACCTGTGACATTATTTCATTTCACAAAGTATCTTTCAAAGTTCTATCTACCGTATACAATACTCCCAGTGATAGTCGAAGGCAGAAAACAAGAGTGTAGAGACTCAAGTGCAGAGAATGACGTCATGTCCAGTTGAACAAAGGGGCCATAGAAAAACAGTGGACAACAGGAAAATGCCACATATGAGGAAGTGACCACCATTCCTTACAGTCTGACCTAATTTCCCTTTAAGGAGCAGTGCTTTGTGGGAACTGTTGTGAGTTAACAGCGATCACACTTGAAAGATGTCGAAAGGCGGGAAAATGCTTCATGACACAGTGTTTTGGCAGGAGCCAACAACTGGCCTGAAGCCTGGAGTTACATCACAGCACACCAACTGGTATTCAGTAGTTGCTGCGTTTGACCTAAATCTGTAAAGCATGAACAATTTTCTAGACGTGTCATATGAGTATAAACAGCTTCTGGGGCCTGTAGGCACACTGATGGTTGGTTTTATACTGTACATGGGCATTACTGAAGTACATTCATGACACATACAGTATGCACTTGAGCATGCAGAGCACACACTCACACAGCGAGCCATGAACAAAATCACCAATAAGTGTACAGTAGATTCAGAGGTTGCCTTAACTAAATATTTGACTGTATTTCTTTTAGGAATAATGGAAAAATCTTAAGTTTGACACATTAGAAACACTGGGGGCAATCTACTGTAACTTTTTAGCAATCCACACCCCTGTTCAGGTGGTGGCATGTGCATATGAATTAGCTATTAAATATGTCTTATTGTCATTAAAATATGAAATATTTTAATGATATAGATTATGGTGTAATTTTTAAGTCTTTGTAAAAATGATGGACAACAAGAAAGTTTAACACAACTACTGCTCTAACCTTGTCAGTGAAGTTCCTCCACTCCCTCGCAGTGTCCTCCAGTGCTCTCTCCTGGGCTCGGGCCACACTGCGCAGCCGGGTCCACCGCTGCCACAGTGACGACACTGAGTGGCTGGTGACAGCTTTGCTGGACTCCGAGATGATCTGCTCTAACTCTGTTGCATTCTCTTTCAAAGCATTCAGAGGCAGCTCTAGCAGGTCGATGTGAGCCACCAGAGACTACAGCCAAAAGATAAAGACAGATACACACAAGATATTTCACAAATGCAGTCTTCTGAAACATTTATACTATGGGAAAGTAATATTTTCCCCTAAAAGAAACAACTATGCAGGCGCATGAGAGAACAAGGAATAATGCACAAACTCTCAACTGTTTAAATATTAATGTGCATCTGCTTCCATGACAAGAACAAATGTTGGAATTTAATATAACAGCCACCTGGGACTGCACATGCAAGCTAGACGATTTATACAAACGTCAGATAATCTTTTTTTACAGTATTTCTTTTTTTAGGCTGTACAAAAGTTTCCCACCTTGTATCTCTGACACTTTTCCTCTGCCTGCTGGATGCTGACGGCTTTAGCTGTAGTGAACATGGCCATCTTGCCCTCTGCGTCATTCATCTGTTCAACTAGCATCTCTTTCTCGTGTTGGAAGGAGGTCCATAATGCTGCACAACTGAAAACATTATACAAATTACAGATTACTACTGAAGGGGGATTTACTATTAAAATATGCATCATACAGCCTGCACATGCCAGCTGTGTATACACATATTACCTGGCTCCCCATTAACATTACTACACACCTCTGAAGCACATCTCTGTAAGTATCCAGGTGCTGTTTGACTTCTGCGTTTCTCAGCAACACTGCCTCAACTTTCTTTCGAAGTTCACCCATCGCTCCTGCTTCCATAAAATCTTCCAGCAGAGGATCCAAAGTCCTCAGCTCCTCTAAACCAGCTGTGAAGTTCTTTTTCTGGCCTGAAATGTCTTCCAGGTCCTGCGCACAATCTGTCTGGTTCTCTAGATCCACCCCCGAGCTGGCCCTCTGGAGCACAGCAGCAGCAGAGTCCAGACATTTCTGCATAGACTGCAGAGATAAGTGGTGCCTCTGGACCAGGGAAAGGGTTTGATCCACAGCCAGCTAGAAGACGCAGAAGGTGATTTCATTAACTTTTGGTGATTTCTACGTGAATTTCTCCACACAGATTAAGTCAGGAATGCATGCCTTTATCATTACAACAAGCATGATCCTGTCCTGTGTTGGGGTAAATACTCAAAAATAAATACGTATTATACATCACTCCTTAGTCTAACAAAAAGTAATCATTACTTTACTTAACGTTTATTACACTTCTAACTACATTACTGTACTGTAATGACATTGCCTGATACATATAGTCATGTAATTGCCAGTTAACAATATAAAGCTAAACCTTACATTTGAACATATATCCGCACAAATCTCTATCCTAATCAGGAGGACATACACAAGATCTTTCTTCAATGCTCTTTAATTCAACAATGCCACAAAATCTTCAGCGGAATTGAAAAAAAAAAAAACCCGCCCAAAGAACTCTTGGCTGAAAAATGACAAGGCGAGAAAAAGGCCTCACTGCGTGCCTCAGCGAATCAAGGTGGCACAGGCAGTAGGCTATAACTGCCTTAAAACAAAACTTCAATCAATATATACAAAAATGTAAAAGAGACTGGCCTTCCTAAAACTTCGTAGTACAAACATTAATTACATCAAAATTATATATATATATATATATATATATATATATATGAATAAATAAATAAATAAAATGAAATATGGCCACTGAATTATGACAGACTAAAAAGGAAAACTAAACAGTGTCGCTGTTGTCGCCATGTTTGATGATTTATTTCTATCTGCCCATTATGCAGAGACTGTAACTGAGGAACTTATTTAACGCAAAAAACGGCATTATTGTTGGATTAGTAACTGTACGTAAGCCACCTTCTGAATGTCATGTGATTACAGTAATGCATTCCTTTTTTACTCGTTACACCCCAACACTGATGCTGTCAGTAAAAATAGTAAAGTACACTATGTCTGCACATGTATAAAATTGTCTTGTTCCAGAGCTTTCCTTCAAGTTTTAGTACATTGTACATTTTGGAATCCAGGTTTTTAAAAAGCTTTCTCTCAAAATGGCAAAGGTCAAAATTCTCCTCAGTGGGAAATCAAATGCCTATTATTTGCACATTTTCTCTGCAAAACTCTACTGATTTAAGATAGCTCTGCCATTTCATTGTAACTGTTGCTTATTATTCAACATAATAGAATCTTTGGGATATGGTACTTAAACACATTAAATCCCCACAACAGTTATACATTAATAATAACGTAAGTACTTATTCAAACTTCATGGAATCTCTTAAACTATCCTTTAAATATTTCAGCTTCCCTGTGCCTATTAATATTGATGGTATGGGCAGACAGGAGATGGAAAAATAATATTCAGTAGGTTCCAGCCAATAAATGATGGAATAGATTCATGAGGAGTTCAGGATATTGACTATATCGGCTAAGGGGGTAATTGATCAGATTTATATCAATTAGAAACATAAAGCGATAGAAAATGTCCCCATGAGTGTTATTTCTGAATTATAATGTAGACATACCTGTTTTTTGCTAATTCCTTGTTGCACTTCAGCTCCCAGCTTTGCCATCTCCTGTAGTTTCTCTTCTATATGGGCAGGAACAGGTTTTTTTCTACTACAATACCTTTGCTTCTCTCTGCTCCCCAAAGTATCCCCTATCCTAAATCTACTTTTCACTTCCTCTTCCATGATCTTCAGTTTCCGCACTTCTTCATACACCCTCTCGATTTTGACCTCTGACAGGGCCAACGGCTCTTCCAATTTGACCTTGATAGTCCGCAGCCATTCCAACATTTTCACAGTCTCTTTTGTAAAATCTTCATTCTTTGTCACCTTCTTTTCATTTTCATCAACATAGCATTTTACTTCACACCGTAAAGACTGCAATGATTCAAGCTGCAGTGTAGTTTCCTGAAAGGCAGCGGGATCAAACTTCAGGCCAAGGCCCTTGGTTTGTTGGTTACATTCTTCTACCTGAGAGCTCACACAGTCCAGACTCTCAAGCAGTAAATAAAGGCTTGTGATTCTATCCATGGCACCGATTTCTGCGTCTGACTTCAGTCTGACCAGTTTCTCTTTCACAGACTTAAACTCTGAGTCCAACTTGGCGGATACTCTGTTGTGTTCAACCAGTGTTTTCAAGCAATCATCCAAGTGCTTAATTTTCTGATCGTTTGTCTTTTTCAGCGTGTTGTGGAGATCGACCAGCTGCTGTGTCTCCTCTGCTCTGTATTGCTGACCCCTACTGAGAAAGCCCTCATTTTTGCCATGCAGCTCTCTCACAGCAGGGCTAATATGGAATAAACTTTCATCAATACTTCTGTATTCATTAATTAGACGAGCAAGCTCCTCATCTCTAATACTGATAGTCTGCTTCTCCAGATTGTCAAACTGCTCCTGAAGCTCCTCCAGTGCATTACGAGTGATATCAAAGAAAGTGCTGAACTCTTTTCGCTCTAAGATTATTTGTTGGACTCTGTCTTTTTTCTCTTTGGCTAGAGCTAGGATGGCGTTGTACTGCTGAGGCAGGGCATTGAGCCTCTCATCTAGGTAGCAATGATCAATCTCGTTCAGAGTGGGGAGGATCTCCTGCCCTATTCTTTGGACAATGAGAAGAAGGTTCTCGTACTCTGAAGCTTGTTCTAGGACATTCTGAAAATTAGAAAATTGTGTTTGCAACTCCGAGCTATCGTCAATGTTGCTTAGATTGATCTCAGGGAAGGTGATGGCGTCTGCTTGTCTCAACCAGTGGCAAGTCTTATCCAGGTCAACCTGGAAGTACTTCCTGGAGGTCAAGGCTTTCTCTAAGTCTGTGAGACGCTGTGTCGTCCTCTGAAGGGCCGTTTCAAACACTGACTGCAGATTCTCCAGTCTGGCCAGTGTTTCTGCTCTTTCTTTGTCACTGGCATCTCTCTCTAGCTCTCGCCCTTGTACCCAGAGAGATGCCAGCTCTCTCTGGTATGCTCGTAAACCACTCTGGACACCCCGACAAGCAGCAACCTGTTTGGCTAGGTCCTCAGGGAGAAGTGCTATGTGGTCATCTATCAAAGCCCTCCTCTCCTGTTGCTGTACCCAAGACAGTGCTCTCCCCAGGCCTTGAAGGAACTGTGTTCTCTCTGTAAAGGCCTAGAAAGGAAGAACAGACATATATTTTCTAATAAGGGTTTAACAGCTTAAAAAGATGTGGCTTTTTTTTACAAACCAGAAACCATGGATTACCAGAACCATCTCGAATCATGGACCATTATAAAGCACGAGCCGATGATGTAAGAAGACGAAAAATGACTAGTCTGCTACAAAGATGGTTTTGGACTTTTTAGTAAAGCTTAAAGTTATGCATAATCAGTGGTGTGGCTGGTTTAATGACAGGTAGGTGACATCTGTTTACAAGTCGCTACTACAACGACAACATTGGTTACTTAACATAAGCAAGGCGTAACCCCAGATTCACAGATAATAGGTGTAGCTGTAGCTATTTCATTGTGTTTTCAGTTCATGAAAGCTAATTGTAACATTTTGGTCGCCTAAAAATGATGTATAAAAATTGGTTGTACTAAAAGACCCTCAAAGAAGTTGGATGTTCAGCTTTTCTGGCAACTACATTTTGTTATAATGATTTTAAGCCATTTTCAATAGTAAAATGTAGCATTAGTATTATCACAGCTAACCTTAAATGCAATGTTCTAACCAAGCTAGCAGCTGATGTTAGGGCTAGTTCCACCCTCTCTTTCAAATATGGTCACTTCTTCAAAACACTAAACTAGCTTCAAAATGGGAGTGAACAAACCAATAGGTGATGTTACAGTGGCTACGTTCATTATTGTATGCAGTCTATTTGGATCACCTGGTTTTTTGGATCACCTGGTTTTCTTGTTACCACCAGACTATCAGAAGAAAGTTAGGTCCTTTAGGACATCATTAAAATTCTACTCGCATCCAATACAAAAATCCAGCTGTTTACCTTGCTGAGGTACTTCCTCCTTTGGGCCACCCGAGCCCCCAGAGTCTCCACTTCAGTCTGGGCTTGTTCAACGAGCTCCTGGAGGAATCTCTTCTCACTCAGGCCCAGTCTGGAAGCCACAGCCTGTGCCTCGTTCACTGCCTGACCCAGCAGCTGCTGACGGGCCTCCAGCTCCACACACACACTCAAGTGGTCAAACAAGAAACTCTGGGCCAGATCAGGGGGTGGGCTGGTTTTCAGCGCAGAGGTAAAAGCAGGCCGCTGCTCCTCCACCCACTCCCGGGCATCCCTCAGCTGGGTTTCAACACGGGCAAGATCCTCTAGTGTCTGTGCAGAGTCCTGGATCTTCTGTTGAATCAGGGTTTCAAGCTGAGCCCAGCGCTGCTCTAGATGACCAACCTAGTGAAACACAGAACACCATATAAAACTAGACCCAGTACTTATGTGCTATATTATCAAAGGTTTCCCTTTTAAGTCGCAGCTGAAGAACTACAAGAATGGAGCTCTACCTGTTGCTTGACCAGCTCCTTGTCTAGCAGGCTAAGTCGAGGGAGGATAGCTTGTTTCTGGTCTCTGAGGTCTTCTAGGGTTGCTCTTTGCTCCTCTAGGTCACTGGAGAGCTTCCTCAAAGCCTCTAGATGCTCACTTGTACTCTCTGTGTCAGCCCTGGGTACACACAGGCACGGGTTGAAGAAAATCAGGTCTATACAGTAGTATAGTAATAAAAGATATACAGCAATTATATTGGCTGAAGTAAAGAGAGAGCAATGATAGTAACTCCAGAGGAAATTAGTGTATCTATAGTAAATACTGTATATAGAGCCTTGTCAATAACTTACTACATTTTTTGGAAATTAATGTTCACTATGTGTAAAATTTAAACAAAACTGAAACATCACAGCCTCCACAGAAAAGCTTGATACCTGGCGAGGTAGTCCCACTCCCTGGAAACTTGGTGGAAGAGTTCCTCCACAGCAACAACGATCTCCTGGTACTCCCCGCTTCGCTGCATGTCCTCCCCCCGCTGAGACTCCAGCTCCTCTGCCCGCTGGCCCAGGTCCATCCAGCTTCTCCTCAGTCTTCTTATCTCTTCCAGGGCAGGAGAGACCTGTCCGTCTGTCAGCCTACCAACGGCTTCATTTAAATGGGTTACCTCAGACTGTCTCTCCCTAATCTGCAGAAGGAATTCCTGTAGGAAAGATAATAGATTTTCACTGTCACACTGAACTTGAGTTGGAGTTTAACTACTTGTAAAAACAACAACAAAACAAAACTATGTTGTTGTAGGATAAACTAATAAAACAAAAAAACATTGATCATTGATCATTAGCATACAAACACAGACCTGTGCTTTGTCCAGCTGGTTCTGTGCAATCTTGGGCTCCAGCTCCGCAGGTCTTCTGGTGAGGTTCTGAAGTTGCTGCTCTGTCTCTCTCAGCTGAACCTCCAGATCTGCCTTCTGCTCCTCAACGTCCCTCCAGCTGTCTGCGACCTCCTCACAGAGCAGCATACGCTCCTCAATCTAGACACAACATCAATTCATTACCAAGTTCTGTGTTAAAGAATATATTCATTTTTTAATTTAGGCTTGTCACAATAATAATAATCTCCAACCTTTTCATCTAAATAAATGTCTGTTAAGTCATAATCTATCATCGAATAAGGTAACATAATGATGATTGAGCCTATAGCCCACTGATAGAAAGACTTGTAATAATTATATATTTGCAGTATGATAGTGCAGAGTGTGATGCTAATGCTATGCTAATACAAACCAAATGTTTCCTACCTTTGTAGCTTCACATTAAAAGCATTCAAATAGCAAAACACATGCTGACTTTTATTTTGAAACTGTAAGGAAATGTAATGTGTTTTTCATTGAGCTTAGCAGTTTGCACTATAGTTCAGTCCTTTTTGGGTTCTGTTGTGAGCAGACCAGTTTGAAATATTGCAGGGAGCAATAAAACAAGAAGGAGCAGCCACAGTGAGCTGTTAAATGAAGCGCTGTAGGCGACAGGCTGCACACCTCCAACTTAGCGAGGTAACCAACTCCTTTTGCTACCCTGCTATCTATAAACTCATGTCATGTGCAGCATATAATCAAATCACACTTTAAAGCCAACTGACCTGCAATTTGACCTGCTGGATAGCTGCTGCCGTCCCTCTGACCCTCGGCTCGGACAGGTCACACGCTGAACACACGAGCTGGAGGTAAGTGCTGGCCTGTTCCTGTAGAGCACGCTCCTGCTTCACCTGCCAAAAAAAGGAGCATGTTAATGATCCTATGGTTTTATTGACTGATCAGTGATCATATTTCTTTGGTTCCCAAACCAAAAACATACAATAAAGCAAACTGCCCATGAAACTGCTATATGACAGCCATGCATATTAATACTATTAACTCTAAGATAACTCAGATATTCAAAATTTCAAGGGGCAACACTACATTTAAAAGGGATCAAAGCGAGCAACTTATCAGTCATGATGTCCTTGCAAAATACCAAACTCCTTGATTTTTCAGGAGTGGGCATTGGCTTTCTGACCTGCTGTAGAGCCTCCTCCAGGCTGAGAGGAGGATGTGCAGGAGGCTCTGGTTCCTCTGAGACAGAAGTCAACCAGGTCTGGCACTGCTTCAGTGTGTCTTGGAGACTCACATGTCTCTGCAACTCATGGTCCAGACTCTGATACACCTGTGAGACACGAGCAGATAGTGATGAACATCTGGAATTGAACACACACAAAAAATGTCCACTAACAAAATTGAAGCAGACACATGCAATAAGACGCATATACAGTGGAACTAACGGTAAACGCTGTAGGTTAAGACTGCTAGGCTGCCAAGCTTTGAAGCAAGTATAGCATGGCCAAACAAAAAGAAACATTAAATGATAAAACCCGATCAAGTAGGCAGTTATGCAGTGTTGTATTTGACAGGTGTTGAATGTGGAGGCGTCCATGCCCTCCAGGGGAGAGTGAAACAGCAAGGTCTGATTGACAGTGTTAATATGAGAGCCCGAAAGAGAGAAAGAAGGGGGGCACGTTTTGGCAAACTGCCCAGTGTATTTGGCAAAGGCTAGAAGGTTGGCATGGTGGCAAGTGGCAGGCAGGATATTAGAGCTGTGTTGTGCTGGGACACAGTTGGCAGCCATCGTAACACTGGAGGCGCAGTTGTAGAGAAGCCAGCAGCGTAGTGGTAAAGTGTGGCTGGATCACACAATGCCAGATTGGATGTGCAAGTGCTGGTGGAGGTGGTGTCTTGGGAGGTGAGCTATGATGACAGAGTAGAGGTTGCCAAAATGACAGAGTGGGCCTGGATTAGAGGGCTCGCCAGATCTACTGAATAGTGGTGTGTGACCATTTTTGGCTCAGGCATGAAAAAGTAGAGTTGACAGGGGATATGCAGAGATTAATATGGGGAGATTGAGTTAGTGATTTTGGCTGGTGGGGCCTGTCTGAGCATGGCTGCTGTTGAGCTCCACTTTGGCAGCCTTAATTGGTGGTGCCCTCTACACTGGCAGTGAAGGGCTGTCTTGAGAGATGGGTTTAAGTGTCAGAATGGGTTAGGATTAAGAGGATGCCGAGGCTGTTGGAATATTAATAGCACTGATATTTAGAACATGTGTGTCTGTGCCTGTATGGGTGGTCACATCCATGGATGCATTTGCAAAATGTGCGTGCATCCAATCCACTGATATATCTTACATTATAAATGTGTGAGAACCATTTCACTACTTTAAACACAGAATACATCTCAGCTTCCCATCCTTCCCTCCTCCTCCACCTCCGCCTCCTCCTTAGCATCCCCTCCCTCCCTCTTTCCATCTCCTCCTCCTCACTCACTCTCTGTGCTGTGCTACAGATGGCAGAGTAGCTGTCTCTGGTGCCTTGCTGGTGAGCCTGGACCTGCTGTCTCAGCCTGCTCTGCACACGGTCACTGCAGCCTTGTACCAGGTGGTCTCCTCGCTCCTTCAAGCCTGCCAAGCGATCCTCAAATCCCGCTATTTCCTCCATGATGGCCTGTGGAGGACAAAGTTGCAGTGTAGGATCATGTTAGAGAGAGTCTCAAGTGGACACGAATTACAGAGTCTGTCTACTCGTCAATGACACGGGAGGTCAGAACAGACTGATACCACACAGTGAGGTCTCACAGCATTACACAGGCCTGAATGGATGAACTTGAAAGAAGATTATTATGGATTATGGGTTAAATCGTTATGTTAACCAACATAATTATCCAGAAAAGCATTGTGTCACCCTTTTGCTTTAAGTCACTGATTTTACCACGTGTGGTTGTAAGTACAGTCATGTAAAACTGAGAAAAACTATGCTAAAACTCAGGCACTGATAACATTATTAAAGTCAGCAGAAGAACCATACCAATAGTTAATAACTTACAACGATATTGTATTATTCAAGCCCTGTATTAATCAATGGGTGAGTTTGTAAATCTAATCTGACGCCCTACACAAAAATAAGAGCGCTGTTTTTTCAAGAAATAGGGAGTTCTATTTCTATATGAATACAGACTGTTAGTTGAAGTACATTCACTGTGCTAAGTGCTCTGCTACTCCGAGAATGTGGTGCTGTAAATAAATCAATGGCACTAAGCTATATCCAACAGCACTCCAAGTTCATGAACAGTCCAGTTTGTGCCAGAGTTTGCTCATAATTTAACTTTAAGTTTAATTATTAACACCCTAAAAGGAAAAACAAAAATTACTGTATTTTGAGTAATTTTTTAACCAGGTACTTAGTTTACTTCTACTTGAATCATTTCTCATTGGAGTAATTGTACTTTCACTTAAGTATTAATTTAATCAGTACTCTACCCACCACTAAGCAAATGCTAAGAAGTGAAATCTGAGTATTTGGAGAGTCCTTCAGGATGAAAATTAGCCAAAGTGAGCACTTTTGCTCCCTAATTAAGGCTCATTGCTTGAGCTGTATCATATGCTACAAACTCTGTGAACAACACCAAAAAAAAAAAAAAAAAATCAAGAAATGTGATTGGTCACCTTGTGTCTGGCCAGCTGTTGAGTGGCTGCCTCCAGGCTGCCACCCACAGTGGGATCAGGAGTCACCATCCTGCTGGACATCTGGAGCAGCCAGCGCTCTACTTCCTGGAGCTCGTTGTGGTAAGCTTCCTGTTCTTTCACCTGGCCTTCCAGATTCTCCACATGGGCCTGGACCACATAATGCACACAATGTGAGCCAACACACACAATCAAATTATACTGATTACAAACAGCATGTGCAACAAACCATTACAACCACCTTCCTGAGGCAAAGTTACATGCCTCCTATCTATATCAAATTTATTCTAAAGACTAAAAAAATCCTTCTTAAACCTGTCTTGTTTGTATTACTCAAGAGTTACATGTAATCAGTAGGTGTTTTAAGGGATCATATTCCTTGCCGCAAATCCATCTGCCAAGTCTCCTGCAAGGAAAGATTATTAACTTTTTCCTTCCAAAAGTAGTGTCATCTGAGCACAGGTTCTCACCGTGGCCGTATGACAGAGTTCAGTGTAGTCCCTTTGCATTCTGTTCATTTTGTCCCTGATGGAGGGGTAGTGGACGGAGGCTAGCAGAGCGTCTCCTTTCTCCACCACGGACCTAATGGATCCATCACGGGACTGAACCATCTGCAACAGAGCCTGGAGACACAATAAGCCAACATGTATCATCAGTATCCTCTAGTATAAAGTAAGGACCATCCTTGGTGCATGAACATATGTTATGTGGAGTAACTACAATATTAAATTGTCCAATATTAAATGATGACACCAGTGTTCTCTGTGCATTTTCAGCTAGTTTCCTACCAATGTCTTCTACTATAGTGTCAATCATTTCCCAGAGCACACCATAGGCATCTGTCAGTATAAAAAACAATGGTATACTCTGGAAAATGATCAGCAGTTATGGAAAGTATATTCAGTTTTAAAGTTAATGGACTAAGATATGCAAGGACACTCATGTGGTCCATTAAGCTAATAATATTCAGCAAGGTCTTGCTGCCATCCGCCAGTGCAAATTTACATATTACACACATGTTTTCAATTCAAATACAGTACATTCAGAGAGAAAAGATTGAGAAATTACATAGTTGCTGCTATACCTTATGTTTAGCCAGCAGTGCTCTCCGTTGATACAGTTCAGCCTTGGGCTCCACAGGGGAGCTGAGCACAGCCCTGGTCTCCACCAGCCACTGGGCCTGAGCCTTATATCGGTCCTGGAACTCCTTAGCTAGCAGTGAGGCTCGCTGTAGAAAGCTGTGCTCCTGTCTCAGCCCACCTGCAAGCTCCTCCAACTGGGCAAGACGAGCCTCTACCTCCGCTCCCAAACTCTCAGCTCCAGCCTCGTCCAGGAAGCCCGCCGCCTGCTCCGCCCGCTCCCTCAGCGATTTCAGGAAACTGTGACCGTGTTGGAGCTCAGACTGGAGAGTCTGGGTGACAGAGAGAGCAGAAATACAACTCAGCATTGGTGCTACTACGGAGTTAAAGAAAAATATTGCCCCACTGGTCTGGTGTACCAAAACTGTAGCATTTACTATATCCTTTAGGTTGAGGGAATCCTTCGATCATAGTTTCAATGACTTTGAGGTTAACATTCAAACATAGTATCAGTGATTTCTTTCTACTTCACCTCCAGTGCCGCCCAGACCAGCCTGGCAGTGTGTTTGAAAGGCTTTGAACCCATCAGGTAGGCTGACATCTGCACGGTGAGATGTGGAGAAGACTTGGAGGTCACGTTGTGGAGAAACCACAGCGAATAATATGAAAGGAGGACCCAATTATAAGGACCCTTAACAGGCAGCAGTAGCTGCGGGGGTTTCCAGGGCAACCACAACACACCACACACACAGAGACCTCCACTCGATGGGACGCCATCTAGCTTTCATCATCAGTCTATTATTGCTTGAGTGGAGAGTAGCTTCACACTGCAACAACCCCAGACCTCCAGCTACTGCTGATAATATAATATAACAAGACCTGAGTCTGTATGCACACGTTCACGTTTGCAGCTCCAGGCCTGTTCATCATTTCAGCCTCAAGGCCGATATCCCTGTCTTCTGACCTTGGTAGGAGACATTCAGTGTATCCCAATTCCATACAATTCTGTGTAAGACAAAGAAAACAAAGAAGTCCGCGGCAATAGCCATCTGCAGTAGATTAAATTCCGTATGATTCATTATCTCCACTTCACATTGAAACATCTGCTCTCATCTCGCACCTGAAATCACGTATGCTGCTTAGCGACACCACTGGCTGTCCACATGTTGCATCAGACTTGCAAGATTAGCATTTCATAAACACTTCTCCAGAATCTAATTTGTTCCAAATGTGCATTTATATCCAGGACTGAGAAGCAATTCAAATACACAAAGGATTCTAACATGAAAAAAAAATGCTCACATCCATTTCAGCATGTAGCTGTTCCAGCTAGGACAAAATAATAATTCAGTGGTCTTTCACAGCTTGGTCTCACAATCTGTCTTGATGAAATTAGCCACTGATGAGGAAACCTGCTTAGTCTTCTATCACTGAGCAGCACTAATGCTTTGATACAGTAGTAGACAGTACATTCTGGTGAACATTACACATGAGGTCTTGAACACAGCGTGCCCTTTATGCTGTAAACTGTCTTGAGGCATGTCAGCCCCAATTATCCATGTCAAGTGTCTCGTGCACTCCCTGTAAATGACTCTGTTTCTTATTCTGCATCAGCTCCATTATCTACTGTAAAACATTTACTGTGGCACTGACAACCATGTTCATCAGTTAAATTATCTAGTAACAGAGTTAAGACATTACTATGGTGACCTGGTGAGCAGCAGTTAACTCTACTGTCATAGTTTCTCTGCTTTAAATGTACAGTATGCACTGCAGCACAGATATATTATGGTGTATCTGCACAGGCAGAAATGCTGTTATAATGGTTGGGCCAAAACTAAAAGATAAAGTTCATACATATACCTACAAAAAGTAATGGATCACAATTAGTATAACCCACTTAATCATGAGCCAGTATTTCCTGTATACACCAAGTAATTGGGAAGGTCGGGTCACCAAGGCACTGGTGGGATTAAAGACGGAAGTCGTGTACAGACCAAAAGTCCGCATAGAGTAGGTGGTGGATGGGTAAAACAACATTGGACTTTCCTCCAGGAGACTGGTGTTCGCACCATGTGAAACCAAGTGAACTTTTAGTTATTTTAAGGTACGTTATCATCATGCTTCTTTTCCTAAATCTAACCTATAGTATGTCACTTTACTTGCCTAAGCCTGAAGATGCCCAACCATGTTTCTTTTCCTAAACCTAACCTATATAACTTAACATTAAGTATATAATGTCATTCCTGAGGCGCTAATTCGTTGGACATCATACAAGCTATTGTGTGTGCATTTTTGTAAGATATCACATGACCGTTTTGTTAGGCTATGTTAAGATAACTGACTTTCTTTTTTTTAATTCTAGTGCTATTTGTAATGCCAAATAACGAATAAGAAATTCAAACATGGACCTGTTAACTTCTATCGTCAAGAGAAAAACCCAGACAGTGTGCATCAAGCGGCACAGGGACTTGGGGAAAAAATGCCCTTGAACATGAAATGAAATGCCAGTGAAATTGAAAACATGGAAGGGGGAGGCAGCGAGGAGGGGCTTAATTAGGAGAGGGAGAAACACTTATTTTATATTTTGCATTTTTTTGCATTTTGCCCTGTATACACTTTTTGTATGAGCAAGCAAGTAGAGGATGCTTTCCGGAACACCTTACTAGAGAAATTATTGTATAAAACAAAAAATATGACAAGTAATATGGCACAAAGTCAGGTAAAATGTAAAATATAATGAATTTTATGATTTAAAGGTCCCATTTTGTGCTCGTTTTCAGGTTCTTACTTGCATTTGGGGTTTCTATTAGAACATGTTTACATGCACAACTTCACGGACGTCCTGACCACTCGTTTAAAGGTAGTTTTTGAATAAGGACTGTGTGTTATTTTTAAAATGAACAGAGCGTTTGATACTTTCACATTATTTATATAGCACCTAAACCTGCTTTTTCATAGAAAAAAAACATACAAACTTGACTTTTTACACTGAGGGACCTTTAAAAACACAAAACTGCCTAATTTACGGGGAAAAGTCATGCCCTGTGAAAACTATATGTCCTACGATGGTACATTACACTTTCATTTTTGAGCTCTTAATGAAGTTACTTAGTTATTTTAGCTAACAGGGTCCATTACTGCTGTGTGACTCATACTTTAACAGTTATAACTCAGAATTCAATGAAGTCTAAATCCAACTAATGGCCCTTGACACAGCTATTGACTACTGGTCTTTGTGTCAATGCATAATCATCCCAGCTCACTGAAAAGCCCTGTAGCTCTCACTACGGGAGGATGAGTAAGTGATGGAGCACTCGCGTATTATCTGCAGTGCTGGAAGGACACATGTGGTGACAGCATGTCCTCAGTCTCTATGCAGAGACAGAGCATCGATCCCAGACAGGGATTACTGCAAAGCCCACACCAGATGATGTATTGTAAATGTCTACATGTGTGTCTGTAAATGTGTTTCTGGATGTGTGTGTGTGAGGAGGACAAAGAGAGAAGAGATGTAGTGATACACAAGGAAAGATGGTGGAAAAAATGTGTGAAATCACAGAGGATTCATGGGTAAGAGGGTTTGCTGCAGCTTGTTAGTTAGTACTCTGGATAGGTTTTGTGATATGAAGCGAGTGTTAGAAGAGAGAAATGTGTGTGTGTGTGTGTGTGTGTGTGTGTGAATGTGTGTGTGATGTGAAGCGGTAAGGGCACTGCATCAATTACAGTGTCTGTGCCAGCAGGCTCCTGACACCGGCGCTTCTTCATCCTCTACTTCACAGTGGGAGGTCTCTCCCTGCTACCACGCTTCCTCTAAAGCGGCACCCGCTTTGTCTTCATAAAGAGCCGATCGATACACACGTACTCATCCAATCCCCTACACACTCGATATGAACTATGCCGAGCAAATGGTGGTTATTTTCTTTTTAGTGCAGTCTGTGTGATGGAGCAGGGCTACTTTCCTCCAATGCCCATTTGACAAAAAGTGCACGAAGACAAACTGTTGCCATTATACCAAATCAGTGAGTTAATAGAGCACAGTCCAAATATTTTAGGTACACTGAATGCTTTGGAAGCTTCATGCATATTTTACTGGTCGAGCATACTGTAGCTGCCAAAGAAATCTGTAGACTTGATGTTTCTAACAGGTACCGTATGTTGCTTGGCAGAAAACAAGATTGCACAAGGACATTTTTGCTGGCTTAGATATTGGACTCATATGAGTTTGTGCTCAAATTCTCCACTACAAACAGGAGTCTTGCTAACTCATCAGTTTGCCATGGTAATACCCCACGTCTGGGCTGATTTATTGCAACCTGTTCAGGGAGGTGTATTAAGCTCGGCACTGCACCTTGTATCATAATGCCTTACTGACTGTGACTGTGAAACCATCTAACCACAAGAGAACAGTACAGATTTAGATAAATAAATCAATACCTCTACTTTTTTCGTCTTCCTCTCCATGGCGACGCGGTCCAGAGGTTCAGAACTGTCAGTTAAAGCTGTGAAGCTTTCCTGAGTGGAACTGAGCCAGTCCGTGAAGGACGTGCAAAGGTTTTCAGCCTCTTCAATGCTCTTCAGCTCCTCCTGAAGCTGCTTGATGGTGTCCTGAAAAATAAAAGGATGAGAAGTCAGAAGTTAAGTTAAAGAGAATATACACTGTTTTTAAAGTATGACACCAGTGCAAAGTGTTTATAGTTATTGTACACTGCTGACTTATCTCGCATAGCCAGTCATATCTTGAACCATGGCAGCACTGGAGAAAGGTCTGGCTGAACTCACCATAATTTCCAATTAAGGGATAAAAACACTCTGGGTTGTTCCTTATTCTTTAGACCGATCACAATGGTCTTGGGCCGTGCTAAGCCCATAAAAGAGTGATGGTACCCTTGCAAAATAGTGTTGGAAGGGAACTTGTTCAGATGAAACATTTGCACATGGAGAAGCAAACACTGAAATTAAAATGGCTATGTCCCCACAAAAGAAAACACCACATTAAATATTAAAAGACATTTTTACGTGTAGGTTGCCAGTTTGGAGGTTACTGTGTAGATAGCTTTGGCTATTATGGCACTAGCTTCACGTAGTGATGGGGATTTTAAAATAGGTAGCCAAGACAGGCTTTCAAAGTCTACATCAGGCATGTCCAAAGTCCAGCCCCAGGGCAAATCATGGCCGACAGACCAAGTTTAAATGGCCAACAGCTTGTCTTTCAAAATACAATATGTGTGGTTAATCAAGCAAGATCACATTGCATTTTTTCTGTTAACCTCACAATGGCAGGACGATCTTACAGTCTGTAGACATACACCAAGTAGGAACAACGCAGATGGAACTAATGAGTTTCCATGAAGTGTACTGTTGTACACTTTACTGTTGTTGTTTTTTTCACTTTTGTTATTGTGGAGCAATTTACCTAAATAAAATTTGTAAAGAACAAAAGAAAGAAAAGAATTAAGACAGGTTTTGTATGTGGCTGTAGACCACATGACTAAATATCTACAGTATATCTGACATACTATGGTCCAGTCTGAAGGATTAAGTGGCATCTTGCAGTGAGGTTACAAATCATAACCAACTGAAACCTCTCCTGTGTGCCAAGCGTGTAGGTGAACAACAGCTGCTGACAAAAAAACGCAAAAATGTCAATGGCCCTTTCTAAAGCCAGTGTTAAGTTTGTCCATTCTGGGCCCCTGTAGAAACAACATGGCGAACTCGAAGAATGAATTAACTGGATATTAGGGCTACACCAGTGCTACACCACCCTTTTCACATTATATCTAATAGTTCAAGCATAAAGGTGAATAACCTTCACTTCAACAACTGCTGCTGTTTTGTTTCGGAGGTTAGAGTTGTTGGTAAACTTTGATTGACTGTGTTTGGTCAGGGGAAAATTCAGGAAACACGGTCTGTATCTCTTTCTTTTATGCTGTGAGATGTGCCTCAGCTGTCTTACTTTGGCCACCAAGGACCAAAAGCTCTCTGATCAACCATCAAAACAGAAAATATCCGTTTCTCCGCTGCTCATTCATCTGCCGAATGTCAATAGCTTCACTACAAGGTGAAGAGGGCTTTTATGTTTTTTTTACGCATTATCCACTTGACTGAGATTTTGAGTCAATAACACCATGAGGATGGAGAGGGTTTCTTGCAGGTTTGACACATTATTCACTCAACTTGCAAATCCTGTGGCGAGAAGCCCCAATTAACAGATAGTGCTGAGTGAACACCTTTTCTGACTAGAGAGAGGTAACAGCTTCCCACCTCAAGCCCATATGGCCCCCACTTCACACAGTATAATTACAGGCATCCTTGGTATGAGAGGGATGTCATGTGTCTGCATACGTACAGTATGTAGTGGCATGACTGTAAGTTTATTCATGCTTGAGTCAATTTTGAGTAGGGGAAGGAAGGGGCGTGGGTATAATGGAGACAGAGGAACAAAGTGAGGGAGTGAGGGTGAGACACATACGCACACAAAAACTCAGATGTGTTACTGAAGGTGTAAAAATCAATGTAGCACAGGCAAAGTTTTTCCACTCCTGGTGCCGGGTGTGAGATTGCCTTCTGTAGCGTTTAATTACAGCCTTAGCCCCAGACCAGAGGAGCCCCATTGATTTTCCTTTAGTCCCCCCCAGAGGAGCAGACAAATAGAGAGCTGGATCTGAGTATACAGAGCAACACAAGCTGGGCTCACAGGCATAACTCTCAAAGCTACTTCAATGAGGTGTTACAGAAACAAAGTCCAAACTCTCACTGGAGAAAATTCCATGGTGAGAGATAACCATGTGTGAGAAGCCTACTGCGGGCAGAGACCCCAACGGCAATACACACAGCTTCACATATTCTTTATCCATCATCGAAACAGTATAACACAAGAGGGACTAATCCTATACCCAGCACCATTAAGGCTTATGTTTAACTATTCTTAACTCATAATGACAAGTAGGAATTTTCCAGGAAATCTTGTAATTGGACAGGAATCAGAGTACTATAGTGTGTCCGGACTTCCTGACCACCAGAGGCATTCTTTAAACCCTAATATACAGTCATAATAAAAATAGTAGGGGTGGGTGAAAATTATATTAATAATTATAAATTATTTAAATTATGAACATTCCAAAGACAAAATTTAACTTTAGGTAGCCGGTTAGAATAATAACATCAATTGCTTTTTCAGACTGAAAACTTTTGGGGACGTAATATGCTGTTGAAAAATGGTAAAAAAAATTGCAATATATTGCAATAAATGCAATTGTAAAATAGTACTGTTCTGCATGGATACCATATAGGTTATATATAAGAACTGATGACACAGGTCACAGTGACTTCCACATGCTGTACTTCCAGGAAATCAAGTCATTGCGGAAGCCGTAAGACGACAAGATGGAGGAGCTGACAATGTTGGTGTCTGAATACCCAGAGTTGTACGGTGCTAGCAATTTATTTTAATTTAATTTAAGATAACTGGGCCTGTAATAACATTTTCCTACCAAACTTTCCAATGACTGGTAAATTGTCCAAATATGTAGAAATCTTTGTTAGTTTCAGTGATTTCTTTTGCCTTGCTACAGTATGCAGTTATTTACATGACAGTAAGCTAGCTTGCACCTCTGCCAGTGATGTTCACCAAAGCACCTGACTGTCAATGCAGTTGTGGACCGTTGTGGCAGCAGCCACTTTTGAAAACACTTTGAATTTGGGAGAACACTTTTGCAGGTGAAATGATCTCTGACAATAGATATGGACCAAAAATCTCACCAGAATGAAAAAAAAAAGAATCTTGAATCATTTTAACTTGCCATAAGGCAAATCACTTTATAGTCTGCACTTTATGATGATAAGGTGCTTTAGTAGATAAAGCGAGTCTTTGTCTGCCTACAAAAAGTTCTGTTTTTAAAAAGTGGAAGCATCTATGAACCTCAACAGACTAATAATATATGAATCACTGAACAGGAGAGAGCGCCTGACCTGTATGTTGAGCAGCAGGGAATGGTAGCGGGCCGTGAGCTGGGTGGCAGTAACACTGACACGACTACTGATGTAGGTTTCCTCCAGAACCTGCTGGGCCAGAGAGGAGAGGCCATCGACTTCTCCCTGCCGTGCAAGCACTGCCTCGAGACACCCCTGTTCAGAGGGGACACAGGGAAATGAATAATTAGCATCATGCTGGTGAAACCCAGTCAAAAATATTCATGACTTAAATGTAAATGATGTTTTTTTAATGAAATAAAAGGGCAAACAGGGGTGAAAAGGAAAACAAGAGATAACAGATCACATCTCAAACAAGATATGGGGCCAAGGGGTCTGTGTGCGTGTGTGTGTGTGTGTGTGTGTGTGTGTGTGCCTCTAAATGCAGGGAAGGAAAATACTGAGACTGTCTGACATCCTGACACTGGCAGGAAGTGTGCTCTAAAGGGAGGAGGCCCAGTCGGGAAACATTCTGTCCCCTGCTGTTTTCCTTCAAATGCATGTTCTGAATGAAGTGTATGCATAGGAAGGAAACGTGATTTATTACAGTGCACGGCCCTGTGATGCTTCATTTTATTTTGGATGGCAAAAGGTTGTTATTGGCTTGGATAATTTTTGGCTACATTTTCAGTGAGTAAATTGGCAGAGTTAATTTAAAGCTCTTCCGAAGAATTTATTTAGCTCTAAACTACTTTGGGCCTAAAATTAGTGTTGAGAAAATGTGAGCTGTTTGTTATTGTTGTTTTGCAAAATAATTGAGTTAAAGTAACTATGTGGTCGACAGTACAACCAGGTGTTAGTGTTGACCGAAGTTATTTGTTACTGTATGCGCATACCAGTAATAGCGAAAAATAATATATACAGAAAATAATACAGGAGAGGATAGAATAAAGGATATATAATCAGCTCTCTTCAAAGCCAATAGACCCCACTGACAGTTCACCTCATTTTAGCTCACTGAACACAGAATTGCTGGTCTACCACTGCCTCAATCGTTTAGTTAGTGTTATTGTGTGACTTTGGTGAATCCGAACTAACCCTTAAAAACACCAAAGTCACACCATAACACAAAATAATAAATTGATCAAGGCAGCAGTAGACCTGCAACTCCATTTATAGCGAGCTACAATTACTGTTTTTGTCAAAGAAGACTGCTGGCTTTGAAGAAAGCACAGATAACGGTTACAGTCCGAAGGGGCTGTCTGATAGCAAGGTAAGGGGATTAAATATTTTAAATATAGTGTACACTTAAACCAAGATAGATTTTTGGTGTATCAGCTCCCTAAAATAGATTTTGTAGATGCCCAAAGAAGTACATTGCTTAGCTTCCATGCCAGTATTACACTGAATCCTTTGATCAGTCAAAATTCATGAACCAGCACCTAAACCCTAACCACTCAACAACTCACAAAGTCTGATTTTTGAGGGATTTTTCAAATAAAAGATTTCTGTGTGACACCGTTACTCCTTTCTGCTTCTCTAAATTTAAGGTGCACTGACCACCATCGACTGTAGGGCAGATAATACTGTACACTGACTATGGATAAGTATCTCTTACAACTCCACTTTAAAAATTCCCATAACTATCCCTTAAAGAGCCCATATCTTATATAGACTTAAAAGCTATTTCCCTGTCTCTGACCTTAAGTTTCTTCAGCTGTGTCTCCTTGGCGCCTCTGTCTGACCGCCGATGATGCCTGACGTTTGCCACCTTCTCCATCTCCTCCAGCCACTGGGCCAGACTCAGGAACCTTTGGCCCATCTGCCTCAGTCTGGTCAGTGTTGAGCTCAGCTGGGTCTGAGTCTCCTCCAGACGGCCCTGGTAGGCCCCCCACTCCCGCTGAGCGGTGTCCAGCGCTCGATCTTCGATCTGAGGTATACCCCAGGGGATCACTCTCTCTCTGCTGGTCAGCACCGAGGAGAGCAAAGACTGGCCATTTGAGCAGCTTTCCTGCAGGAGCTGTAAGGGAAATAAAAAGTGAAGAAGAAGATACAGTGTGATTTTAGAGTTTAAAGTGGTTCATTAACCAAAATCCAAGCAGTCAAAGGCTTTGTTAGAAAATTCTGTTTGAGCTTTGCTGTCAGTTGTGTGTATGAGAGTGTACAGTGATTACACTCCTTGCTCATGATAATTACATTATGCACAACACTACACAGTGTTACCTGTAGCTGTTGCAGTGTCTTCTCCAGTGTATCCACGTTTCCCTCTGGATGGGACAATGATGCCAAAGAGGCCTGCTCCTGCTCCAGCCAGTCCTCAAACACATGTAACCCCCTTTGATATTCCTGATGGACCAGCACCAGCCCTTTGGCCTTACTGACTGCATTCTGCAAGACAACAGGTTGGAGACATACTAGAAACAAGGGGTGCAATAGGCGCAGTGCACAGTGGAATTCTGTTATAAAAAACACTATCACCTGACCACTGACTTCAATTTTTTGAGTCTGAACTACAAGTTTACGTTGGGAACTGCCTATTGCTCCGACAGCCCATTGGTCCGACATCCCATTGTTCCGACCATATTAAACCCATTGTTCCGAAGTCCCGTTGTTCCGAAATCATCATGATGCCCTGTGGTTAAGGTCTGGTTAGGTTTAGGCACAAAAACCACTTGGTAAGGGTCAGGAAAAGATCATCCTACTTTTGTTGCGTTTGCTGATCCTCCATGGTACACAAATACAGTATAGCCTAGTATAATCACATATTGGAACAATGGGACGTCGGACTAATGGGATGTCGGACCAATGACATGGACCCATTTACGTCATATCTGAGCAACAAAGGTGTATGTGTATTCTGAAGCTGCACATTAAGTCTTTAAGTATGTAAACAAGAAAGTGAAACATATAATGAATTTAAAATGTGTTACTTAAATGTTAAACATGCAGGTCACACTCTCCGACAATTTGTGGGAATATAATTGAGAAACAACATGTCGTGGTTGTTCAGAGAAATATTCTCAAAAGTCATTTATTATTCAAATGGCTGCAGAAGAAAAAACTGAAACCCTATGTTGTGTGTTCTCTAGGTACCTTGGCCTTTTCTTTGAGGGTGTTATATCTACACTGCAGCTGCTGCACCTCCTGCTGGGTAGTGTAGTGTTCAGCCATGTTGGACCCCTTTGTGGCAATGGTCTCCAGAGGACTGCTGTGACTCAGTACTTCTTCATAGAGAAGCTGGAATGAAATGAGAGCACATGCACACACTCAGTGTAGTATATCTAAACCAACTGGGAGGCTCTGGGGTATAAATGTTTATAAAAAGAAAAGTGTAGCGCATTTAAATTAAAAAAAAGGTAATATTTCATCTGTCCTGACTCAGCCAGAAATCAGGTTCACGGACGAGGAAATATATTAAGTAAAATTAACGTTACATTAGGTCACGTTTATTCATGTTAATTCACATTGTCATTTCATTCTAATAAAATAGAAGCAACTGAGGTAACATTAACTTGCTACCTTACATGGAAACATGGAGCTTCAGTTAGTGCCCTGTGGCAACTCTGATTCAGCAAGCCAAACAAAGTCACCATGGGTCTGATCTGGACCTCTCTGACCCCCTGCTAGATCACTAAACTCTCTGTTGCTGCCATTACACAGGTTAGACCCAGTGCTGCTGCTGGCACGCCAGCGTTGGGGCTTGCACTGGCTAAATTTGAGTTGCTACAGCCGAGCTGCTGCCCACTCATCTCCCAGTGAAGTAGTTTCCTAGGTGTGGAGTGAAGCAGGGGGACCATGTGGCATGCTAATATTAGTTAGCTAGCTTATCTCATTTAGCTTCATAGCTGTTTTCTTTTGTGATAGTTAAAAAAAACCCACTAGCTTGGTCACTGGCATGAGCCACTTGAAATATATCAATAAATTAGGTCTCTGCTGTGCTGTGAAATTACATACAATTAACGAGAAAATGCTCTGTTACTATTGCTGAATAAAATTCTGTGACACTGTATGATTTTTAATGATGTGTCATCAAGTGTTTCCTATAGCAACTAGAGAGGGTAAAGGAGAAATGACGCCACTGACAGGTGACCAACAAAATGCAGGTTTCTTAAAGAAAATAACAGATTAATAAGAGGAACATTTGAGATGATGTACGTACACAACTAAACAAAATATATAAGTCGTTATTAGACGTTCTAATGTGGAAATGTTACATGTTGTATCTTTAAGGCAACCTGTTGTTAGTGAGATGTGATACCTTAGTCTTTCCCAGGTTAGCAGTCTTGTCTCTCATCTCAGAATACTGTCTGTCTGAGCAGCTAAGTGTCTCCTCAACCCGGTCCATCCACAGCACAAACTGACCCACATCTTCCTGATAGCTGGTCCACTGCGACAAAGCACCCTCCAGCTGGCTGTTACATCAACATAATAATGTTAACACACAGGGAACACAAAACACACACTTAAAACATCCACATGCATTTAAATCTAATTGCCCCTTTAACCTTTCAACCAACTGAAATCAATCAAGTGAAACTAGACAGTTCCCCGTCCCATTTATCAACTAAGTGACAGATTGATTGATTCATGATCACAACCTTTTACACTGAATGGAGGCAGAAAGCAAGGAGTCCCATGAGTCTTTGAGGTCCTGGATCTGTTTGCGAATCACTGGGACCCCCTCAGCTGACGTGTTCCTCTGGACTGCTTCTCCCCGAGTCAGAAGCATCTTCAATTGGATCTCCCGCTCCTGACGAGCAGCCAGTAAGGCCTACAAACATAAGTGAATGGACAAATATAAAACAACTATCTTCAGTCTAAAATAAATATCTTTATTTCTGTTTCCACACCATTAAAGGAATACAACATGTTTTCCAGATGGTCGTACTCCTCAGCATGGTGACTAGGACATCATCTGGTCTGAGCTTGAGTAATTTTGGGGGTAAAATCAGACACAAAACTGCCAGACTTGACTATTCACCTTTAAGGTTACCCTGCTCCAAGACCTGATTGTCTGAACCCAATTGCCAGAATAAATGTTGGCAATGTATGTTTCTGCAAAGCAAAGAAATATAACATTTGTTTGGATATGTTGAAACTTTATGTTTCAACAACACTGTGGTTTATGTGTGACTATGTTTAGACACAAAAAGCACTTGGTTATGACTAGAAAAAGATCATGTTTTGGCTTAAAATACCCAGTTTTGTTGGCACAATTTCTAAATGAAATGATGATGACATTTTTATTGTTCGTTCAAGTCTGAAGTGCATCACAGCAGCTCAGTTTGCAACATCAACAGGACAAACATTTAAGACAAGAAACCAACAACATTCAAGACCCTTCAATGTGCATTTGATCTGAGACTCCTGTTTGGAGTCAGTGACAATGGTTTAGCTTGCCTTAATAAGTTGTTAAGAAAGGCTTATTTAAAGATGTGGTCCAGGGGTTGAGCAACAGTTTTGTTGTTTGTTGGTCTTGAACAGTGGTTGCAACTTGGCAGTCGTCTGTGTCTCACACCATCTACCATCCCCTCCACCTCCCCATGACAAAGTCAGTGCATAAACATGTAATCAGAACTATGTCACATTAGATAGATTGATATGACACATATGAAACATACAGATGTATCAAAAAGTGTTTGTGGTTTGCAGAAACATACAATGCCAACATTTTCTTCCAGTGACTGGGCTCGATTTTCTCACTTCTGAGACAATGCTTCTTTCCTTTAATCACTGAAAATGTCAACATGACACACTGAAGGAAACATATCTTTGGGGGTGCTTAAATTAACCAACAGCCCACTATCTGAAAATAATGGTGTATTCCGTTAAGAGAGCCCACACCCGTCCTGTCCCTCCTTACTTCCAGCTGTAACATCCGGTCCTCTAACACGCCCTTGTCAGTAGTGGTGGAGATGCAGGTGTTGAGGACCCTCTGAGCTTCACACACCCAATCCTGGAGCTCTTTAAGGCCCTGAGAGAAGAGGCGGTGCTCCCCTACAATACGTTCAATCCTGGAGGCCTTGTCCTTCAGAGATCAGAACACAGCACTGTAAGCACACTCTTCAAGAATGGCTCTGAGAAACAGGATAGCACTGAGCTAAAAACTAAGAATATGATTATTTCCAGTGCACAACAACAGTTTCTTAATATATTTCTGTTTGCATTTGAAATCACGATCTTGTTTTTCCTAACAGGCATCCCCGGAGACAATCCCACCCACACATTACAGCACAAACACAATGCATGTTGTTGCAGTCATCACTCGTAAATCTTTAACATCTGTGTAACTGTAGAGTGGAGAGAGGCAGGGCCACAATAATAATCTACAAGTGGCAATTTTAAGTGATTTCATTCCTGTTTCCATGTCTGGCAGGGAAGAAGACCTAAAAATAGCGCTCCACTAGCTCTCCGGCAAAGTAAATAAATCTCATTCATCATCGTTGGGGCACTCTCATTGTCCTGAGGTAAGAGAATGGTGCTTCGCGGTCAGAGTGTTTTGTTCTGCGCTGTATCAAATTAATCATAAGAGTGTGACCAATTTAATGAGATCTTCAAAAAAAGGTCAGATTCTTAAGTACTGACACATTTCAGGTCTGGCATTTTAGAAGTGCTTCAGTGGATAAAAGGTAAGCTCCACAGCCTTGGCCTTTTTCATGTTGATGAGGCCGCAGCTGCAAGGACCTTTTGGAGATGAAAGATAGATTATTGCGCTCAGGTAAATTACTGTGAATACCAAGACTTTCTTGGGCGCAATATTTTTATCCAAGGTAAGCTGATTACAGCCACTGTGACTGATGTGCCACTGGGGAATGCATGACGCAGCAAATAACAGAGAACAACAGTAAACAACAGAGCTGGAAAGGAGGCTCCACAGCTTTTAGCTCACACACAAGGCACATTTCAGCATGCAGCAGCACTTCTCAGACAGAGGCACAGATACAGTAATTGGACAGGAGAGGGGGTACAGGGTGGGGGCAGTGTTACCTTGGTTAAATTGCTGAGTGCTAGGTACTGTGCTGATAGCTGGGACACGCGATGGACGAAACCCTTGCCAGCTGCTTGTCCCTCCCAGAGACGATGAGCTCTTTCCCTGAGCCTCCCCAGCTCTGCTTCCCGACTGGCCATCTCCTCCAATACACACTGGGCCAGTAAGAAGCAGGAGGAGGAGATGGAAATGGAGAAATAAAAGGTAACGGAGCAGTAGGATGTGGGTAAGCACAGTTGGGAGGGAGAAGAAACAGAGCACATTGAAGAGGATGGTTGTGTGTAAGCACCAGAGTCAAGGGGAAAATGAAACGACAGAAAACATGAAAGCGATGACAGAGAAGGGAGGTAAGAGAGGCACAGAGGAGGGATACAGGCTTGGGTTAACATGTCACAAGAACAGACAGAGCAACAAGAGCACATCAAAATACATGGATATATACAGGGGAAAAGAACATCATAAAAAAACAGCATCAGCGGTATTTTCTCTTGATGTTCATATTTAAATAGAGATGCGCTTATTCGGTTAGACACCACAGCTCAGAACAGGGAAAGGAGACAAGCCTGATAAAATACTGCCAAGGAGGGGGGTATATATGTGAAAAGGTAAAGAGGATTTTGCCAACACAGGTTCAGACACTGAAGCAGGCATGTATTGTATTGTACTTCAGGTGCTGAGGGGAAGAAATGTAATTGCTTGCAGGGCCAGACAAAAGGCGATGAGGAGAAGTGCTACAGTGGGCGACAGAGTAAATACAAAAATAGCAACAACGATAAGGGCAGAGCTTTGAGATGGGCTTGATATATTTTTTTCCTCTATTGTCAGTTTTATCTTTTAAAACGCTCCGTGCCTCTCTTCCTTTTTTGTCTCTGCCAGACACGGCAGAGGCTGTTATCGCATCCTGAAAGGGGCCTTTTAGCCACGCAGCGCTTCAGCTGTGACAGAAGGAGAATTAATTAGATTTCTGGACTTTTCCTCTGACTATTGTGTCAAGACGCTGCTCTATTTTGATCCGGTGGTGCTCGACAAATGTAATTAGGTACCTTCTCTTTTCCCAGCTGATTTAAGATTGGACTTTGGGGATGCATATCTGATGAAGAGCTACAACTATTTAGTATCCTTGGAAAATCTACTTAATATTCAATTTATGGTGTAACGGCAGGGTTTACTTGAGTGAGAAGAGGAAATGAGAGGGTGTCAGTGAAAGTGGCTGAGAAAAGGAATGTAAAAGACGCACTCTCAGAATGACATAATGCAATTAAACAGAAAATGGATCCTGTATCATGAAAAGATATTGCTTAAGGAGTGGCAATAAAACACCACAAAAACAAGGAGAGGTACCAATGAATAACCACAATAATTATGTGAGTGATGTAATTTAAAGAGAGCTGTTAAATTCAGCTGTAAGGAATAAGAAATCTGCTGGTTAAAGAGCCTCAGACAGAGTAGAGTCAGGTGTAAATGTGTAAGGAGCATAGCTTTGGGCTCCACAATACCTGTAGTTTGCTGAGCTCCTGTTTCTTGGCTGGAAGGTCGTGTAGCCGAGCACTGCTCTCCTGAACTCTGACCTCTGTGCTGTTCAGCCAGTCCTGCAGAGGTTCAGCACTGGCCTCGAACTCTGTCATCTGGGACTGCAGGTTCTGGAAATGCGACATTGAACTGGTCAAATGCAACAATAGATGTCCTCATATAAACTCACTCTGCGCAAACTGACACAACTCATTTATTAACATACTCTTGCGTCAGATCTAAGATACATATTAAATCCAAAATAATATCTATGTGTATACCCTCTGAAGTACTTTATAGTCACAATAAATCAAATCAAACCAAATATATCATAATACCATAAAATATCATAAAAGTGTTAATAATGAGTTTGACAACAGTAAAAACAGAAACAGACTGGTTACAAATACCAGGATATCTTGTGGTCCCCATTCATTTAAACATTCATACTATACAGTTAAAGGAAACGTTCACCCCCCCAATGGACCTTTTGCATATTAATTACTCAGCCCGTGTTGTGTTGAATTCATGAAGAACACTGTTTTTCTCACATGCCTCCATAGTGAACAAAGAATCCAACAAAGGCGAACATTCTTGATGAATTGAAGTCATAGGGGTCCATGTTTAACAACAGCTAAACTATATCAAAACATCCATTTACAAACTCATGCAACTCATCTACCGCTCAATAAGTTATTTTTTTTTGTGTTGTTGTGTGGCTTTGGTGATAAAAAGGGTTAGATTAGATTCATCCAAGGTAAACAATAATCCAAACTACCAATCAAGGCAGTGGTAGACCAGCAGCTCCTGTGGCCAGGAAGGTAAAATTACTGTTTATGGCAATGGAGTCTGGCTTTGAAAAGAGCTTAGATTAGTTTCATTTTCAGTGCAGTTCCCAGTTGGAAAGGGCTGCATTAAGCATACAACTGGATAAAGGAGGCTGGAATATACTGCACGAGTTGTGTAAGAGTTTGTAAATGGATGTTTCAATATAGTTTTGCTGTTGTTTAACAGCAAAACTATATTCACAATTTCAGCAGAACATAGGGTGAGTAACTGATCTACAAAAGATCACTCGGGGGGGGTGTAATATTCCTTTAACCTTTATTTAACCATTTATCCCCCTGAGATCCAGAGTTAACTGACCTTAAGTGCATCCTCCCTCATCTGCAGGTTATTCATCAGGCTCTTCCAGTCTTCTCTGGCGTTTGCCACCTTGGCCTTGATTCCCTCCACTCTGTCTTTGGACACCACAGCCATCAGCAGCTCCCCGCTGGCTCCTACTGTACTCAGCCTGGACTGGCCATGCTCCCTGTCACTCAAGAACTCCTGTGGGGATACACAGACAAAGACAAAGGGACTGTGACTATTTAACACAAACACACACACAAAGCGAGGAGGGTGTGAAAGTGACAAGAGCAAAAAGAAAAGGACTAAATCACAATCCTCAACTTCTTTTTGTCTTCCACTTCTAATACAATGGCTCATCGGTAACTGAAATCAATATGGCCATTTTCTACATGGCCAACAGATGTTTTTTGGAGTCCCTAGATTTCACTTTAAATCGTCAAAAGCAGTAATTACACCGAGCCATTACTAATTCCATATGCGTGGGCAGAGGATGAGGGTTGACCCAGGGAGGCAGTCACAGATAAGGATAGTACAGTGAAGCTGAAATGTGTTGGTTTTTACATAGCTCCTCCTTACCCACCCACAGAAAATGTACACACACCCACACACCCCTCCCTCTCAGAGCTGAGTCGATGACAGTAGCGCAGCAGGGACCACTCCACCATCTGTGCAGTCAGCACATCACTTACACACACCACAGCTTCAGCCTCCTCTCACACACACTCACACAAATTTGGTACAGTACAAACACACACAAGCACAGAAAGTCTGTGTCTTTCTTTAGCTCTGTGTCTCTTTTTTCCCCTCTCTTCTCTATTCATTCATTGTTTTTATTTTACACTTACTATCACTCTCCTTCTGCCAGTGTAACCGTATACCACCAATTAACCATGACACAATGGATGCCCCCGCCCCTCCCACGCTGGCCCTCCTGGAGGTCAGCCATGTGGAAACATTGTTCCACATTCCTCACCAAGTCAATAATAAATAAAACATACTCCGCCTCTGTGTTCCTCTCTCCTTCACTGCTATATACTCCATGACGTTTCCTCTCATCCTCAAGGCTACACTAGACACATCTGAAAGTCCGCACAAAAAAAACAAACTCCTGCACTTCCCTTCTTTGACATGCTTTTGGAAAATTATCTCTTCGGGTAACCTAATGCTCCTTTGACACCCTGAACTGCCTCTTCATTAACTGCTGATTAATAACTTATGTTTCATGTATGCTAAATAAAAAATGTTGAAGTCAAATCAAGTTCTGCGTTTTGTAAGTGTAGAATTATCATCTTAATATTTCAAGTCTGCCTCCACTCAAACTCCACTTTTCCTTCTGTTTATGCCCCCTAAAATATCTGACCTTGATTATACTGACTTCTATCTGTGCAAAGTTTGTCACTAGAGAGGTGGTTTCAAATTCCTCTACTGAGAACGGTGATGTCTGTGCATTTCCCTAAAACCAGAGATTCAAATGTATGCAGGATAAGCTAGATTAGGTACATCACTAAAATAAAGCCAATTACTGTCTAAATCAGGAGGCACATATCGACTGGAACTGGAACAGGCTTTGACACAACACTGGCAAGAAACCTATAAACTCAGGTGCTGAGCGGACTTGACATAGAGCAGAGTTAGCATTAGCATTGTGAAAGTTTTGACAGCAAACATGGTGGAATCAGAGTTTGGAGTTTTTGGATGTACGCTGGACCCTGAGACTTCCTCCCACCATCTACCAAAAATCAATCATAGCAGATTATTTTATGTTTCACAGCCACTGACTCTGTGTCAGTCACTGCCAGTTAACTTACATGCTAACAAGCTAACAAACAACATAAACAAAGACGCTGTGTACAACTGCCATTCTGTTACAACTACTAGTTGCAGATTTTGGTGCACAACAGATTCCTCATCTCAGCATGGGTCTGACTGAGACTCAAACATGTATAGCTAAATCCCTCTGATGTTTCCCTCTGACGCTAACACTAGCCATCCCGATGCACACTGCTCTTTCAGCGTACAACCGAGTAGCGCTGGTAAAAGCAGAAAGCGAAACTTACAGCCAGCAAATTTCTCAAAAAAGGATAGATCTGGTTCCAGCACCATTTCAGAGTGGGGAAAACATATTAAACAAAATAATATTATTAGTATAAGTATTTTAAAATGTGTCTGGAGAGCTCAAAGCAATAATGATAATTCCGTGGTGGTAATGGACATGGTCAGGTGTCTGAGAGGTAATTAACTGTCTGGTGCAGGGATGTGGGGACTACCTTAACCGACAGGCACCTGACTCTTGGCCAGGGCTCTGGGGTGCTCTAAAGAGGCTGCCAGACTGTTACACCTGCCAGCATCTCAGAGAAAGACACAGAGACTTCTCAGAGAGAGAGACACACAGATATTTTTTTGAAGAGAATGGCACAGAGACCCCGCTGTGGAGCTTTCTCTTATCCCTCTTGGCTATGTGCCCACTTTCAGCTTACGCAGCCTACGGCAGGTCCCGCCACTCTGACAAGCCCACCAGAGGACACTCAACAGTGGACATGTCAATACAGACACCCCCTTGAGCGCTCTCCCATTGAAAGTTGATTGATTCTTCATATATTACATCATTTCACATTCAGCAATTTCCTTTGTGCTAGCAATCTTTGCTTTGCCTGCCCAATTCAGGCAAGTACATTTTTAAAGCAAGCACTAGCCTGTACCTGTGGATTTAGAGCATTCCCAAACATATGATTATTTAAAGCCTCTCATGCAGCAGTGGCAGCAATGTGAAAGAACACAGAAAGACTTGCAGATTTCCTTCCTTAAAAGGCTGAATAATTCTGGTTTATGTAAGCGACTAAATTATACTCCCCTAACTCTCCTAACACTATCAACAACTACTTGCTCTGAAATCATTGCTGCTTCACTGGAGCTAGTTAATGGGCAATATTGTGAGACTATACTGCCATTCTGGATTGCAGTCAGACACGTGAGTATGAATGAGTTTTATTATCTTATCCCGCAACCAAAGTTATTACAATTTTTTCAGTCTTGCTCAAAAGGCTGGATTGGAAGTAATATTCAGTGACATTCAAATAAATATAAACTCTACCGCTTTCTATCCCTGAATAACCCAACCAAATGTGATTTAATCTGTGTATTTGCTGTTCTGTGTCTGGTAGGTCTGTCCTGGGAAAACTTCTCAGGAGGTGAGCCGGAGGTGATGCACTTTATAATTCCAGCAGCAATAAAGAGAAAGATCAGTAATAGCTGAATAGGCTGAACAAAAGGGTGATTTCCAAGTGATATCTGCCACTTGCAGTGTAGAGATGCAGTGATTTATGAATGAATCGATTAGTTGTCACTGAATTAATAGCTAACTAATTTGATAATCAATTTGAGTATTTTTTAAAGAAAAAAAAAGTCAAAATTCTCTGATTTCATCTTCTTAAATGTGAATATTTCCCAGTTTCTTTACTTTGCTGTGACAGAATATTGAATATCTTTGGGATGTGGATGAAACAAGACATTTGAGGACGCGATCTTGGGCTTTTGAAAGCACTGATTAACAGTTGACCATTTTCTGACATTTTCTAGACAAAACAACTCATCAATTATCAAGAAAATATTCGTCAAGGAAAATAATTGTTGGTTGAGGTCCTACTGCAGTGCAAAAACACCACTGGGAGGACTGCACATGACTGCAATATTATATTACAAATGTTTTCAGGAATATAGTCGGAAATGAACACATGTCCACTTCAAATAAGAGCTGAGAAAAAGACATCTCTTACTTGGATCCTCTGCAGAGCTGTAGAGGCCTCGGCAACACTCTGTGGCACATCAAAGCATTTGGCGGTGCTGATTTTGGCGTTGACCAACCACTGCTGGAAGTCTCTCAAGGCTGCACGGAACCTCTGCTCCAACAAGCGCTCCTTATTTTGACACTCCCTGGATGCACGAAGACTGAGACTGGGGGGCAAGAGAGAAGTTCGGGACTGATTTAACATGTTCATGGGTTGAAATCCATCTCTAGTGATGTACAAAGAAAGAAAGATGTTACAACCAGAGATACTGTTTGCAGTCTACTGCCCATGTGCTCATCAAAACAAAGAGGATACATGTGCAGATGCTCAAATACTATACATCCTGTCCTCACATTGTGAAGGAGGAGGAGGAGGATGAGGAGTAGAAAGGGAAGCCTGGGAGATGAGCAGGAGTGAGAAACAGGCAGGTGGAGAAATGGCAAAGTGGGTGAAGTGGAAGGAATGAGCGTTGGGGTAAAGAGGGAGAGTGGGGGATGGTGGTAAGGGTTACTGCGTGGGAGGGGGTTGAGAGGCAACATATGAGTGGGGCAAGAGTTCACAGCGGTGACAAGATGGAGAGAACGAGGGATGACAGATTGATGCTGTAAGAAAAATGGTTAGATGGAAAGGATATGGCGGGGATACAATATGAGGGGGGAGAGGTTGCAATGAGGGGTGATGATATTGCTGTTTAAGTGGGTTTTAGTAGGTTTATTTATCACATGCTGAGATTTGTTTTCTGTCGTTAATAGATTCCTCAGAATCTATAGCTGGAGCCACAATACAACAGTGCAGACTGTTAATAACAGATATCTGAAACAAAATGAATAACTGATTCAATGAATTTTAACACATACTGAATAAGACTAGTTTTTTTTTAAGTTCCTCTTTTAGTGATAGCTTAAGTTTCTAGCAGAAGAAATCACTACAGACAGGAGCGAAATAAGAGCATGAGCCACAATACTGTAAGTGACATTTTAAGGTCAACAGTCAGCAATGGAGCCCTATAAGCAGGCAAAAACATTGATATTTAATCATTGTGCCAAATCAAAATGATCAGTAGTATAACCCAGTGGCAGTGTATTTCAGTGAGGCTATTCACCCAGTAGTTTCTCTCAGATACATTGGCATCGAGGATGTTAGATGTCTTTAGGAGGCAATTATAATACCTTCTTACTCCAAAGAGGAAGTTTAAATACTTTTACTCTCCAGACTCTTACACCTAGAGGGTGGAATCAGTATCAGAGTCTAAGATCAAACATTTTGTCTAACATAAATTCATTTTATTTGTATCATGATAGCACTCCCTGTGTTTTTATACAAATATATTTTTTTTCCTAGACCCTGACACATGTAGTTGTTAAAATGAAAATTTGTTAGTTAATATTACGGTTACGGAAAATGAATGAATGAATCAAGAAATACATTTGTAGTATTGCTTTTGTAATACTGTTATTTTCAGTATGTAATGTCATCTGTGTTCTTTAATTAACTGTTTGTTGTCAGTTGTTTGACCACCCTTGGTGGTTTAGATGGTTAACCACGCCTGCCAACGTAGCGCTTTGCAGCCTATTGGTGTGCACTGTGTATAAGTACAGGACCTTTTACACATTTTGACCTGACAAAGATCCAAGTAGGATCACAACATTTTTTTTATGTGCCATGACAATGTTTTTAAAATTTGTATTTCCTATAAATTGGTGATGAGACGGCAATTCCTGTCGTCCCATATAAAAGTCAAGACACATTACAAGGCCATCCACCTTCTCCACACTCTTTCTTTTTACCTTACACAGTACTACCTACACTGGAACTGAACATACTGGATATAATTTCTAGGGATACTAGTTACCCTAGAAGTTACATGATTTCACATGACACAATTGCTAAAGCCTTTCCTTTATAGACACAGCAAAAACAAAAACCTTTAAGTTCCTCTACAGGCAATTATTACACCCCTGTAAACTCATCTCCTTTCATCAAAATGACATATTCAGAAGTTTTTTTTCCATAAAAAACATTCTTAAAATTGATCAGCTGAAACCCTTCACCTTCCCTACACCAATCTATGACAAATAGGTCTCATCCTTCAGCCGCTGGCCTGCATCTTAAGCTTACCTGCTCACCTTTGACTCTGCCCATCAAACATACAAAGCTCTGCTTGTAAATGGTAATAGATACTACGAGCCTTCAGCTAGATTACATTAGTAAACATCTAATAATATGATGCTAATCTTAGATAAACACTGTCTCTGATCGCCAGCTCTGACAAGGTGAAGTGAAAGTGTTACTTAACTGACAAAATATAATACGCAGTAGCACATTTGGGAGATGTTTTCCTGGAGGTTCTTCTACCAGAAAGGGATTTCTTGGTTAAGGTGTGGGGAAAAAAGTCCTAGTTTGGGTAAAAAAGGCTTTGTGGGAGAAAGCCAACAAAGAAAACTCATCCCATATGCATACATAGCTACACTAGTTTCTCCTCATTTTGCCAGCAAATTAATGGGATTGGTTTCTTAGGTTTGTCATATATATATATATATATATATATATATATATATATATATATATATATATATAGATACATATATATATAGATATATATCATGAGACTGTCAATGGTACACTGCAGTTTAAAGGGGAAATGCTCAGCCATGGCTCTTATTTTTCTTATGATATGTCTGAAAGTATATTAAAAAAATACCATACAAGACATGTTTACAAAGTTAAACACTTCAATTTCGTTGAAGGGGGTCTTAAAATGCACAAACAATACACTTAATAGCATGCAAAATCATTATGTGCATAAATGTGCACCAATGAGGAAGATGGAGGACAACAAAAGAAAAGAGTCATTGGGTTTCATACATATTGGGCAGTGGGTGAAGGTTAAAGGGGGGAGTTGGGAAGAGGTGATGGAAAGGATGACAGCAGGGAAACAAGGTGCACAGCTGTTAAAGCAAGGGTTACGGTCCAAAGGGAGGCATGAAAAAACAAGGCAAAAACACACACACAACCTTCTTTTGACACACACTTAAACACACACACACACACACACACAAACACACACACACACACACACACACACACACACACACACACACACACACACACACACACACACACACACACACACACACAAACACCCTTGAGTTTTAATGATACGATGAGAGCATGAAAGGGTAGTACAGTGGGGATGGCATGAGAGTGGAAGAAGCACTTTTTTTCTGCTGTGACAGACAAAATCTGGCACATGCTATGAAGAGGACGGGGGAGTAACTGCGTTTTCCTCCTCTATCTCCTCTCATCTTTTTTCACTCCGTCTCTCTCCTTGCTCTTCTTTCCGCAGTGCCTAATGCAGGACAGGTGCAAAGAGCACACAGGCCAAGTCTATTACAGACTAAAAAGCCCAGTGAATGAGGAAGGGTGCTGTTTTTGCCAATCAGCAGCCAAAGCCAATTACCCGCCAAAGCATCTCCAATAAGCTGACCTCACTCAGGTTGTCTGTCAATAAATGTTAGTCACGGTGCTCCATCACACTCAATGCAATAACTCAGAAAGTTACATCCATGCAAATCAAATAAATAATTTTTGCTTCATACTTGCATATGCATGTGTTGTGAATATGTATGTCATGTGCATGTATGCTCTTTTGTATGCACTGCGTGCTTTTAAATAGGCATTGCATGGTGAGTTCACAAACAACGCTAAATGAACAAAGGGCTCACTTGTGGGCTCAAAAGCAGGCAATTAGAGCCTGGTAAATAGACTGAGGCATGCAATGTATCAGCGTGGAAAAAAGACCATCCAAATGTATCTGATTTCCTTCAAATCACACCCAGCCTTGCATAAAATTAAACCAGAGAAGGACACAAACCAAAACAAACACAGCGAACAAGCGGAGGTGAAGGGAAGGTAGTTAAATGTCGCATAGCAACTGGTGGCTCTGGTGCTCTCTGTCACCTTTAGCCTTCGTCTGGCTGACAAATGTGTCACAACTCTGGGCCGAATTCACAAAGAATGAACTGCGGCCGCTGATAGCACCTTGAATTGCACTTCACTTGCACAAAGGATATTGCGCTAATGATATACCAACGCAAACACTCCCACAAAGTTTGGCAGCTGAGTGCAGTTTGCCCTTGATTTGCCCCTGATTGCAACTAGCCACATGGCAAAGTATAAATGCTGGCTTCGCGCTAAGAACGCCGTGGCAGAACAATGGCAGAACTGTTTTTGTTCACGTTTGTTTCCCCCATTTTGTAAAATAAATTATTGAAAGTTGCTTTTGAAGTGTGTGACAGAAGTGCGTTTTGAGAACGACCACAGACTGTCACCTGTTCAACACATCAATATCTTCGGATGCCATTAAAGTAATAAAGATTATAATAATAATGTCGAAATATTATTTACAGACTGATTTAACAGACGATCACTGCTGCCACGATCACTGGAAAGTCTGGGCAAGCTTCCGCAGAGGAGCGCCCAGTTTGCACCAGCTTTCTAAAGACGTTATTTACTTCACTCAAACGGCATGTGGCTATTAGCGCTGGTGTTAGTGAATTAGACGTTGTTTATCAATGAGGCTCATTTGCATAAAAAGGGGCAATTTTTGCGGCAAATATATGCATATTACCTCATTTAAATACGTGCAAATAACACCGGAGCACAGAGACGCAATCTGCTTGGCAGCGCAGTTAGTGGAGCATTTCACCCTCTGCGCGTGCTTTGTGAATTAGACGGTATTTGTTTGCTCCATTTTTACCGGTTTAGCGGCCGCAAAAGCCACGCAATCCTTGTGAATTCGGCCCTCTGTGTGCAAGGTGGCCACACATACACACACAAACCCACTCCTCTAATATAAAAAAGCTTGTAAAACTAAGCGCTAACCCTGCCTACTCAAGACATGCCAGGGGGTGTTTTGGAGGGAGAACTCTGCCCTTCTTCTTTTGTGGCTCTGGTGCTGTGTTATGGAATGAATAAGTGTGTTTTTCAATCTTATTATGTGGCAGACACTTTCCCTGTTGAACTTACAACAGGGAAAATGATTTAAATCTTAGTTACACTTTCTATGACACCCATGTCTGTAAAGCATTATAAACATACTTATAATGTGTTATAATGTGCTTATAGTATTGTATAATTATAGTTATATAAGCACTCATAAATCACCACAACACATTATAAAGCATTTTATAATGACATACAGTTAAGTATCATAATACTTCATTGTTGCTTAATGAAAACATTCGTTGAGAAGTTGACAGGTGGTCAAACTACACCTTACGTGAGAAATAGTTCCTACATTCATAGTCTTAAAATGGCAATTTTAGCTAAAAAAAAATAAAAAAATAAAAAAAAGGAACAAGGACCTTCGTCATAATACTGCTGTATTATTTGATTATAACTCAGAGGTATTATATTTGGCAATCGTCCTCAGAATGAAGTTAATGAGGACCGTGACACCTAGGAGGAATGGTGGTGTTGACAGCAGTGTTGACAGTGGTGGCTGCTATCTTAATTGCATGACTGAAGACAAGTAAAGTGAAACATCCCTTTAAAGGTGAGACTTACCAGTTGTTATAGATAATATATACCATAACCAAGTATGGACGAACCAAGCACTGGCTCTAGATAGTTTTCTGTCTCTGTTATGTAGCTGTTAGTTAGCCAGCCACTCTACAGCAGGACACTGCACTTCAGAATGAAAGGAAATTCACTGTACTTCAAAATAAAGTGCTTTTTTACAAACTTGATACATTTGTGAGTCACTTGTGGATCATTCAGAATGACCCTCCAGTTGGAACCACTGCTCTAATAGTGCCATCCGTGTTTTCATTTCTTGCATTGGCCAATGTAGTTCTCCTACGTGCTTGGCTCTCGAGAAAAGTTCCAGTTCTTCAACCCCACCGCTAGATGCCACTAAACCCTACACACTAGACCTTTAAAGCATCCAAAGGCCACCAAGTAACTTATAATCACATTATAACAGTGATTATGATGCATTATACAATGACTAGAATGTATTTAAACTAGGAGAGTTGTAATACTCTATAAGCCTTGTAAAAAAAAAAAAAAAGAGTAATTGTGAATTATTAGAAAATTAGCCTTATAACTCATTATAAAATACTTAACAATGTATCATGATTATTGTTGTCTAGCATTATGAATATTTATAAGTGCTTATAACAATAATTATACAGCACTTTAAAGAGATTATAACTAATTATAAGTATATTAATGATTCATTATAAACATGGGCATCACAGAAAGTGTGACTGAAATCTTTATCACAATGTTATTATATTAAATATGTTCTGAGTCCAATATCACAATATCAGGATATGGCAAATGTATGCAAACATCATATTAATAAGAATTAACATTCAAGTGACGCCCCACTGATATGAATTGCATGAGAAAAAATTTAAAGATTTAAAAAAACATTCTCAACTAATTTTGTTAACATGAAGCGGATTTTAATTACAGCTTTATCTTAAATATTCAGCAGTAACACAGTAAGATTTTCTCATCATGATATGATCTGCAGAGAGCCCATAAATGAAAATATTAAGTTGTCACCCAACCTCAGCCAACAAATCTCAGCCTCCTTTCAAATCCACATAAAGACAACAAACATACATGCTCTTTACTGAAGCAGAAAAACTCCTCTCACCTGTTGTGCTGTTTGATAAGCGCAGTGACGCGGTCTGACTGTGAGCCCAGGTCTCTGGAGTATCGCACCAGGTCGTTCAGTTGGCCTTTCAACTTCTCTGCCATCGGCTCGGCACTCTGCAAGCCCTCCAGTATATCCTAAACAACGCAGAACAGACACCAGCTGGCTCAGTGTGTGTGTGTGTGTGTGTGTGTGTGTATCAAGGAGAGACAAGGACCCAACGGATCTGCATGACACCCTTCAATAAGAGCACTCGCATTCCTATTCACACCCTGGCTTCGTCTTTTTAGCTCACATTCACACATACACACACGCTCCATCACATACTCACAGTGCTGCTTGTACAATAGCATTTCTGTTCGCGGAGTGTGGCAGGAAGGAGCTGTGGATAACGTTCTCCCGCTCTCCTCAGCGTGCCTCACATTCTGCACTCACACAGTCATGAAATCCTGTCCCATGAAATATGTACAAGCTCCCTCTCTCTGACTCTCGCTCGCTCCTTCTCTGTCTGACGTATGACCAATAAACAACCCTCCCTCCCTCCCCGTTCTCCTGGACTCGTTGCTCTCTTCTCCCTCTCCTCCTCCTCCTATCGTTCTACTACTTTCTCTTCCCTCCTCTCTCCTCTTCCTCTCTCTCCCTCCTCCCACTCCTTGCACTCATTCCCCCTCACACATTTTTCCTCCTTCTCACTCTCTCACGGTGTCTCCCGGTGGAATTCAGCTGTCAGCCCTCACAGATGCGGGACTGGTTCAAACACACACAAATGAGCGCGTAACGAAAACAAGGCTGGACACAGGAAACGGGCTGGAGGAGGAGAGAGAGAAGCGGAGGAGGGGGAAGACTCCTCCTCTGTTCTTTGACAGCCCCAAATTGAGAAAAGCCAGAGAAAGGCATGGCCGAAGAAGCCCGGGGAGGTGTATGAGGGTGTACATGCTGGTATGGCCTTGACAATACAGAGAAATTGTCACAATACAAACATCCTGTGGAGGTTAGAAACAGAGCAGCAGGGGAGGTTAGGAGCAAGAGCATCTAAGAAACAGCCCCTGCAGCCGGGAAGGACATTACTGTACACCTCGGATCAAACAAGTCTGAGTAGAGAAAGGGGAAAGGGGCTGGAATTAAAAGGGGGAATGCTTGGGAGGGAGTGATAGTGGAAAATAATGGCATAAATAAACAAAAGGGGGAGGGGTAGAGGGGACACCATGAGGAGAAAACAAGGGAAACTGATGGGATTGTAGCTGTCACTCCTTCGTCATCCCAGTAAAGCTGATTTACAAACTAATCTGTTTTTAGGATTTACAAATAGAATGGATAATTACTGACAGAGAAAGCATAGCTGGATGCAGAGGATGTATGTCTGCACAGAGTGTGTGTGTGTGCCTGTGGGTAGTTTCCATTAAACAATGCTAATCACCTTCTCTAAAATTAACATAGTACGGTGCTGAACAGTAGCCACTGTCAGCTTTGTGCACATCACAGTTCGCCAACCCAAATCTCCGCCGAACAGAAGAGTTTTTATTATTTATTATTTTTTGAATAAACTATTGTGAGCAGATGAACAGTGAGTAATTTAAGATGCCATTTATTTAAATCTCATGCCACTGTACCTTAGCCAGCTGCCATCCCTCAACTGCTTCCTCGCCGTTGCTCCTCCCCTCAGCTTTAATCAACTCCTGGCTCCACCCCCTCAGCCGCCCATCCAGCTCTTTTAATTCGTCCTCAAGCCGCGCAGTCAGACGGTCATATTCTTCCTCTGAGGCTGCAGCAGCAGCAAGAGCCCCCTCCAGGCCGTCCCTTGCCCTCAAGGCGGCCCCCTCCCACTGCTCCAGAGCCTGGGACAGCGCCCCCAGCTGTCGGTCCATGGCCTCGCAGCCACCTGCTGCCGTGTGCTCCGCCGTGGATGCTGCGCTCCGACGCACCCTGCTGAGGCGCTCTCGGCCCTCTAGTAGCCGACACTCCACGCGCTCCTGAAAAGATGGGGAGGGTAGATGGGAGACAAAGTTGCTACGGAAACTGTGGATACGGAAACTGCAACCTCCAGTTCTATTTAAAGCTGTCTACATGGATTTCTTCTGTCTCCTGCTTCATCACTTTCTATCGTTACTTCTGTGACTGTCTTTGCACCATGAGTTCTGACATCCTGTATTTTCATTTGCTATTTCAGCATTCTCTCACTATTACTAATTTCATCCTCTGTCTCCATCCCTCTCCACCTCCATCTCTCATTCTGTGTGCACAGGTAGCACTTGAAAGGCAGAGGCTGTGAAAAGCAAACACTTGAGTGTGATGTGATAGCATTGAGCTGATAGAGGGATTAAAAAGGGAAAAAAAGAAGCTGATCATTTTTGTCTGTGAATAGAAGGATATGAACATTAACCTTGAGACCATGAATAGAAAATGAAAATGGTGCAGCTAGCTTGTGTACACAAGACATTATATTCCCTCTTCTGCTGAAAAGCTTCACACCACGGCTCTACAAACACACATTTATAATGTGATAATTAGGCCCCACATGTGAAATTTAAGTGCAAATCAATATCTCCTCACATATTTTCTCTCCTCTGTAATTGCAGAATTACTGAACAAGGAAAAGCGTAGACATTAACTGCACTGCTCTTCCCCTTTTATTTGTATTTTTTTACTGCGTGGTAATAGACCAACTTAGTGGTGATGAAATGTGCCAGGAGAGACTGAGATATTTGGCTGCGATATGGGAACAAACTGAGAACCAATTCCAATTCCCTATATAGTTTGCCCTCCTTCATAGCAGGAGTCCATTAAGATTAGATGGGTTCAGATAATTCAGCAATCAGTTACCTTAGCAACAGATAACGCCTTTAAACTGGGTGTAGTTTCACTAACACACAACACATCCTTGAGGCATGCCTATGAATTACACTGACGGGGGTGTTAATTGAGAGAATCGTGATTACCGTTACAGTTATAGGAGCTCACAATAAAAACAGATTCATTCTTCACCATCTGTCAAAGACTGGGTTGAATTATTATTCTGATGTACACTAATGGTGTGGAATACTGATGTATATGGAGGAAATTATATTTCAATCACCACAACATCATGCAAAGGGCAGCAAATAAATATAATCTACAGCAGAATCAATTAAGAATCACTAATGAACTCTGAACTTCAGCACCTCGATTCTTTAATTGAATAAAAAAAAGGAGATTCTATCATCTACAATTACAAGTGATGCAGATGGTGTGAAATAATTAAGAACTCCAGAAAAGCTGCTAAATAGACCTTACAAAGAGCCTGTTTTCTCCAACCATCCAAACTGTGTTCACATCGAGAGGCACATTTGATTATAAATAGATGAGTTCAAATAAAATTGTCTGCTTTGACGACATTGTCAAAGTTGTAAAATAACGCCACACCTATGCCCACTCTACAGAACAATAGGCTTGTCACCTGTCAGATGTGGCACACTATTATCTGTCAACGTATGGATCAGAATTTTTCAGAGTTTGTGACAAAAGTGCATACAAAGAAAACAAAAGGAGTGTCAGCCCGCATCAACGAGGGGATTTCTTTGTATGTTGACACCCCGTCTTACCCTCACTTCTGACAGTTTCTTTTTGATGGAGGCAGAGTCTCCTGATGTATCAGACCAATGATGTAGCTCCTCTCCAGCAGTCATCAACCAGTCAGTGAGCTCCCTAACAGCCTCCAGGTAGTCTTGGTGTTCCAGTACCACGGCCTGCGCTAGACGTACTCTCTCCTATAGACAGAGACAACGGACACACACAGTTAGCGATGACTCTAATATAACAATGAGCTTATTCAATGGCTTGTAATATTAATAAAATAGTTTAGTAAGTTCAGGAGTTTTAATATTTTTTACTAAATACACTGACAATAACATCGTACCTCCACCAAGGCTGTTAGGTCATCAAACTGCACCTGAAGCTGGGTGCGGGCACCGTGATTAAAGCTGGCATCGGCAGTCTTCTTAAACAGCTCCCTGGCTTTTTCTTCCAGGCTGGATAGCGCCACCTGGTGGTCTTCCAGATCAGCTAGCAGGGCTCTGAGTCTCTCAAGCTGGGAGGCCTTCTCTCTGGGTCCCGGCTGGGGGGTGAGAGGGGCACACACCTCCCTCTCCACAGCCTCCATCCAGCACCGCAGCTGGGCAGCACTCTCTAGGTATCCTCCCCACTGCGACACGGTCCACTCTAATCGGCTGGAGGGAAGACAGTAGATCTGTGTGTTAGCTTGTGAATGGCACATACAGGAATTTTATGCTTTGAGCAAACACAAAAAATAAACACGAGTAAACACGTGGAGTAGGTTTTTTTTTAAAAACCTGCTAAAAGAAAATACAAATCATCTTTTATCATCCTTATTTAGAGAATGTTGAACATTAATTGATTTGAAAACTTTGATCTGGAAATGATATCAAATGTAAAATGTGTGGATGTTCTCACTGACTAAACCTCGGTTACATACGGATTTTGGCAAAAGAGCCTTTAACTACGCAGCTCCATATACGGTATGTGAAATCTTCTGCAGAAGGATTTATAGTTGCACTTATTGCTTCCTCAAGGCCGTTTCAAAGCACTACTGCAGGAATTTTGCACATCATCACTTAAATGCGAATGTCAGGGTGTATGTAAGTTGGTTGTTTATAGTTGCCCCTGTTTTCTTGTTTTACCTATAGTTCATGTATAGGATTTGTCAATGCATTCTTTAAAGTTTTGCTTTGTAGTAATTTCACTTTTTGTTTTCGTGTTTTTTTTTATCGTTTGCTTCAGAGTTCCACGTTTGATTACGCATTTTGTTTCTGTGTTGTCTCTCTGTCACCAATGTTGCTGCCTGTCTTGGCCAGGAAACTCTTGAAAAAGATTTTTCATATCAAGAGGTTTTTCTGGTTATATAAAGGTTTAATAAAATATAATGTATAAAAATGTGTCAGCAAAAAATTAATTAAATTGGTAAATTAGTATTAGTTATTAGTAGTATTATTATAAAAATTAGTATTTCCTTTTCTGACTAGTCCAAAAAGTGCTGGTATTTTTTTCCCCCCCACAAATGTATATGTTATCTGGTCTCTCTAAAGTCATATCATTTTGATACATAAAATCTGAATATGTAATGCCCAAAAAACCCCCTACTTTATACAGGTACAGTTTTTATGGGATACCCGTGATATGGCCAAGAAATCTAAATTATCTGTAATACTGGCTCAGTGCCTTTATCCCCTTTATCCCCTGGTTCAAATACACGGGCGCTGATACACATCCACAATTTTCCTTGCCATCTGTTACCCCTGCATGTTCAAATAGCGCCAATATCCCCACACTCACACACACACCTCCACTTCACCTGCTACCCCTCGCCTCCTGTCATCCCTTTCCCCTTAAAACACAAACACACCCCATGTGTGACCCACTGTTTGCCATCCACCATTTAGTCCCTAATGAGATCAATTTTTGCTAGGAGGGGCTATAATTGCTCAATTAAACACGCACACACACACACACACACACACAACTTATGCATGTGCATGCTGCCATGCACACATACACACAGGAATGAACACACTAAATCAGATACATCAATCAGAGTTACAAAATGAGACAAATACTTCTCATTATGTATTTAACCTAATGGTAATTAATGGCATTGAGACATCAATCTATCATGATGAAAATAACTTGTTCCCAAGAAAGGTAAATGGCCTCTAAAATGTCCAGGGGTGAAAGTTTTAATGCTGCATTATAAGAGCACAAAACAAAAATGATAAAACCAAAATTAATTTACAGTTCACTGCAGTTTGTCCACTTTGTCTGAATGCATTCTACACTTAAATGATGACAGAATATTAAGTTAAAGGCAGGACCACTTCTTCAAAATCATTATGCATAATTGCACACATGGGGATAAGACATCAAATTAAATTCTACATGATGGAACAAGGTAAGCTGTCTACCTGTGGCAGCTCATGGCAGTCACAAGCAGCGTGGCCCATGCATCCTCCACTTCCTGTAGCTGAGAGCGGACCACTTCCTGTCCGGCAGCTCCATAGCTGCGCAGGGCCAACTCACCCTTACCCATGGCCATATTCAGCTTGACCTCCCCCTCCCCTTTCAAAAGCAGGATGTCCTGTAGAAACACAGAGAGGTCAGAGTGAACTGGGTTCAGACTTTCTCAAGCAAACAGCCCCCTCTTGTGTTTACTACAACAACTGTGGATTGTAATAGATGTCTGGACATAATAATGCTCTATTAGAGTAGATTAATTAAAAAAAGAACAATATAAGTGTGTTCCTTACGATTCTAACAGCTTTACGCATCTCATCGTATATAATATTTCATGAAAATTACAGATATTTATAGTCTTCTGGTCAAAACCCCTCTCACCTGCACAGTCTCCAGCCTCTGCTCTAGCTGTTCTTTGGTCCCCATGGTGCTGTCTACTGTACCCAGTCTCTCCTGGATCTCCTCCAGCCAGGCCCAAACCCCTTGGAGGGTCTCTCCAAAGGCCTGGCTCTCTTGGCATCCCCGCAGCTTCTCCCTGGCTGCCTTCAGCAGGGCCTGGTGCTCCATCTGGAGCTGGCCTGTCACTCTGACCTCTCCTCCTGACCCCCGGCCTGCTTCAGAAAGAGACTGAGCCTCCTGGCTGAGACGCTCGATGGAGTCCCTTGCAAGAGACGGCGATATGTTATTGTTGAGAATATTTTACAGCCCACGCTCTGTAACATATGGCCTTTCACACCCACATATATACACACCTTCTTGCTAGCAGTTCCTTATGGAGGTTTTCCATCCGCTCCAGCTCTTCTGTGGTGTCTGGGGCTCCTTGCTGGCACTCTGCCCCAAGAACAGGCTCTCTCTTGAGGCTGAGATCCATCTGCTTCAGCCAGTCTCTTACACCCTCCACAGAGTCATTAAAGCTGGAGAGAAGAGGAGAGACATATTTCCATTTAGTTCAAATTACTTTGCATAAACACATGACACAACAAGAGAGATGACTTACTCTTTCAGAAGGTCAATACTCTCTTCCAGGTCTCGTTGGCTCTGAGAGCAGCTGTCCAGGTAGTTCCTCCACTCTCTCTGACAGGAGGAGAGATGCTCTTGGACCTGTGCTGCTCCAGCTTTAGACAGGTGGAGCTGCAACCTCTCGGCTTCCTCACGAACCTTATAGAGACGCTCCTCGCCCTCTGATGTCTGCTCAACTGACACCTGTGGATGTAGAAGGGACATGCTGCTAATGAAAACTCATATGTCTCTGCAAATTTAAATCAATAAAGAGCCATGGTCATGATGGCCTTTTTCTAGAATAGGATTTGTTACTGTGATATAGTTATTACTTGCTTAAATCTGTTAATTTTAATTTTGGTGTGTCAAAGATAGATAGCATGCCTGTACCAACAAGTGAAGTTACTGAAAACTGAGACCACAATTCCCTGTAAAAGTGTGATATATAACTGTACCTTTAGCCTTTGCAACTTTGCTCCAAGGACGGTAAAATCTCCTGATTGGTTTGAGCATTCTTTTAGCTCCAACTTCCGATCTGTCAGCCGAGAGTGGAAGTCTTGGACGAGCTCTGCTTTGACAAACAGAGAGCAGGTAAACAAATGTTGACTAGTTGATGAAAACCGACATGTGCTTAAATAAAGCCAGACAAGATTTAAAAGTGAAGGAGCCCGAAGGAGGAGAGCGAGAAGAGGTGATGTGTTGAAGCAGATGGGAAGTGTGGGCGTGTCCACGCTGTGCAGCGCTGGGTTGCCTTGGCAACAAGCCCAAAACGACTCTCGAGAGAGCAGATGTGACGAGAGCAACATTACTCTCCGAGGCACAGGTGTGTGTCTGAGCAACGAGAGCGCACCGGTGCGCCAGACAGTGTGTGTCAATGGAGTGTGGGTTGTAGTGGGTGGATTGAAAGTGCTCTGGGGAAAAATGAGGATAATCAACACTAAATCTGTTGCACTACTAACAGGAACAAATGACATTGCATCATGTAGTTGCACACTGTTTGATTGGGTGATTATGGGATTTTAAGTGCTATTAAATTCTATACGTCTCATTATAAGGGAAGAAGTTACAGTGGTTGGTACTGTTACATTAATGACTTGATGTATTTGATGGAGGTAAAGAACAAAGAAGCCCTGGAGTAGAGAATTTAACAAACCAATAAACAGAGATGATACATTATTACCAAGGAAAGTTTTATAAAGTTAGGTCTAAGTTTTTGATGTATATAAAAGAAAGACGTTAATAATGCTACAAATTGTTTTTTTCTCCTCATTAAAGAAAATATGCCACCCACATATCAATACACCGTGCCCCTTTGTTTGTCATTTTTTCAATTATCTCCACAGTTTACAGTCTATTCCTTCTTTCCTGTACTTGTAGCCAATTTTATGTGCCCAGATTTATTTTATTTTGTTTTGTTTTGTTTGGTCTATCACTTATTTTTTGTAGTAAATTGATCTACTGTAGCAACTGGCTATTTGTGTCATATATATAAAAACAGATTTTCCTCATGAGCCAAACAGAGTGATTGAGACACTGTGCAGGACATACAGGAACAAAACAGGTAGAGTGATATCAGCACTTCATCAAGGACTAGTTATGAACAAAGGAATCTCCACATCCTATATTAGGGACAAATGGTAGAAAGAAAGCAAAATACAACTAACAAAAGAAGACTGGTTTAACATATCCAATATACAAGCAAACCACCACCAGCTCCAGGATTTGGAAAGAATTTTGTTGGAAGAACATAAACAGATTTTTCATGACATGAGATAAAAAAGTAAATCCACATTTGTACAACAGGCATGCTGGAGAATGTGTGGGGGAAAAAATGTAGCTAATATTCATGTTTTTTGGGGATGTAAGGTCTGGATGCACAGAACACATGGGAGGTCTTATACCTTAGCAACCTGACAAGAGAAACTGTTCAACATAAGGATCAATACTTAATCTAAATCCTTTTAGGAGGAGTGAAGAAGGCCATTATAAAGAAATGGCACAAGACGATCCTCCTTCTCTAAGTGATTTGAAAGACACTGTTAAGGAGATTTATGACATGGAAAGACTCACTCAATTACTGAGACTCCAAAAATCATAATTCACAGAAAAATGGACCATATGGACTGATTATATGGCCAACCGCATGGTCATGGCAAACATGTGTTTGAGGTAACCACTTGTTTTGTTTTCCTATGTTTGTTCTGTGATAACAAATTGCAAAAAAGCAATAAAATTTATGTTAAAAAACTAACTCCAATATATCTAAACTACATATTCATATCTCCTACCGTTGAAGTGGAGCTGTAGCCCATCCTGCAGGCTGCCCCTGGTCTTGGCACAGCGCTGGGCAACAGCCTCTGTTCGCTTGGCAATGGAGGTGAGGTCAGAGGAGAGGCACGACAGCTCCTGTGAGGGATGAGACCTGCACAGGGCACTCAGAGCATCTCTGGCCGAGTCCATGTCTGCCCTCTGCTGCTGCACAATGCTCTGCAGGTCCTGTAAATGAAAAGAAGTGAGAAAAAAGAAGGCATGTCTTCATGTACATTTATAAATAGGGCTACAGGGTGGTGGAGTGATTTGTATTGTATCCACCTTGCAGATGGGTGGTACAGCTAGATTTTCTGGGGGCTTAAAGGATGTACGCTTCCTTCTGCACAGTGATACGGTTGGCAGGTGTAGTTCAGTACAAAGAAAATAGTTCCTACATGAAACTGCTCACAGCAAAGATCTGTGGATTATCTTGAGTAACTGGGTCATAGTTTCTTGAGAGACATTGCTGTTGAGTTTTTCAGATGTATTTTCTTTGGCACTTTGAGTACCAAACGCTGAGTGCCATCTAGTTCCTTTATACTGGAGAGAAGGCAGACATGTCTACAGCCAATATGTCCAACACTTACCAACTCACACCAAAACAATCTAGACTAATCAACAGCACTGCAGGTAGGAGGAAAAATATGTATTTGGGGGTGAATTATTCCTTTTAAGTGCTTTAAAAACATCTGTGTTTGAAAGGTGCTATACAAATAAACTTGCCTCATCTTAACTAGTTATGGTTATGCAGAGATAACAATAGAAATAGTGATATATGTACAGAAAGACTAGTGGTTACTTTCAGAGTGACTATTATTTTTCTGCATAACATATTTAGGTCTTGAACTGTTGTGTTCTTGCATCATCTTTAAGGAAATGATAGTGTCATACCTTCACTGTGCCAATGTCTTCAGGTGAAGTAGCTACAGTGAGGTCAGATAGCGAACCCTCAACTGCCACCAGCCGCTCGGCCATCTGGGACATGAGGTCCTCCAGTCGCTGCTTCTGGAAACTGAAGTAGGTCAGAGTGTGTTTGGCCTGGTTGTACACCTCCTGTGCATGGGCCATTTTCTTCCTTAGGTCTGACTCCAGGACCTGGTTCAATAAAGACATTTAGCAAGATTATACAAGCAAAATGTATGTCGGTCTTTGTAGTTTTATTTTTGCAGCATCAGAGTTTTGTATTAGCATTTTTAAACCCTAGGACAATAGGAAAAATATTATTTTGCAATGGTAATTTCAGCGGTGTAGGACAACCACCGCTCCACCCAGCTTAGTCTTGGAAAGGTGCTGGAAACATCATTAAGTCCAAACTGGTGAAAGAGATTTCTGCACACTTACATCTATGCAGTGTTTTACTTGAGACCAAAATAAACCTAAAACTGGAGTTTTAGCAAAATCCTCCAAAATGTTTTTTCTCAACACCATATTCACCTGCATTTGTAACGGGGTTTCCTGCAGCTTGGCTCGGTCCTTCAGCTCTGTCACTCTCTCCTGCAGGGCATCCAGTTTCTGCTCCCTCTTCTCAACGTTAGCCTGTAGATCAAAGTGCCGGACATTTCAATTAAATCAGACCTGCTATGAACTCACTCTGAATATTACACCATTATCATCATTCAAACACTCTTTCATACAGACTATTCAGCGTGCTCTGACCTGAAAGGTGGCAAGATGGGCCTCTGTCTGCTCTTTATCACTGAGATTGCTAACACTGTCAGCGAGATCAGCGATGGAGTGGGCCGCCCATTGGTTAATGTCCTGCTCCATTGACTTGAGGTCGTCCCACAGTGCTACACAGTAGCCCAGTCTCTCTGTGTTGGTTTGTATTCTCTCTGAGACCTGAAGGAAAAGACACCAGGAGTCTATCTGAGTGCTGAGCAGAATACATCTCAATCAACAGGAGAGGTAGGAACTCTCTCCCTCTTTGTGTTTAGTTTTCTCTCCCCGTAACAAGGGACGGTATGCTTTACCGGGAGATGGAGGGAAAACAAGACTTAATTGGTTTGACAGATGTGGGGATGAAAAGTGTGTGAGAGGGAGAGACAGAAAGGCAGATAACGTGTCTAGACTTGTTTATATTTCTGTCTAATTTGTGACAGCTGAGCAGCCAACTAAATCCCACAAGAGCAGAAAATGGAAAAAGGGAAAAACATAAATAAATATCATTAAAAGAAGAGCAGTGCAAAGTGTTTGGCAGAGCCGTAATGTGGAAGTCATAATTGATTTTTTTTTTCCAACAGTCACATAAAACAACACCACAAATCTCCTCATACCCTGAATAGTTGTTACCATGTTTGAGCTCCAGACAGAATTCATGGAGTGCCAAGTGTCAGGATGAGGATAACTCATTAATATCACAAAACCCAGAAAAAGCTCAGGGATTTCAGCTGTCAAGACCTCTTTACCAAAACAGACGCACTGTACAGCATGTGTTATCAAGAACCACTCACCTCTAGCCACTGGTCTCTTAACGTCTCCATGTCTCTCTGGACGGAGCTTGCATCAGAGTTGGGAACCTTCTCCAGCTCTCTCTGCAGGTCCTCCACTGTGCTGATGAGCTGGTCCATGTCATCCTGTTTTTCTCTCAGCTCAGCTTGGACCGTGTCATGCTAGAGGGACAGAGGAGAGTGCAAAAGGAATGACAACAGACCGCCACTAGAGGGAGAGATACTGTGCAAACAGGAGGGGGTTTGTTGCTGAGGTGCAATGTAATTTCTGAGAGTTCAGCTCACTGACTGATATGCAGCGAAAGTCACGCACACTGCAGTCTGATACCTATAAATCAACAACTGAAGAATAAAGTGCAGTGATTTTAAACGAGGAAAAAAATGTTGCTGCTTTGAAAGCTATGAATCATTAACTTTGATTTATCAGGAAAGATATAATCAACTTATACAATAATTTGGACAATGGATATTCCATAGCACTTACATTAGAAAACACTTGTGGTAGTTTATGTGTAATAACCATGAATCAGGGCTGCATGAAACAGGTAGCTGAGCATTTCCCATTTTGCAGGCCTGATTAATGATCATTACATAGAAACTACCACAACTGTTGCCAGGTAATAAAATCACAGTAGTATTTTTTACAGTATTACCTTGAAATAAAAGAGAATGCTTCATACATAAGGAAGGATGAATTTCTGCATTATATTATGATAATCACCAATTCTGACTTCTGAGAATTGTCATATCATTTTGAAGGTGTTGCGCTGATAGTGGCCTATGATATTGTTAAAAATATCAACCTCGACTACCTCAATATTATCTGGTTATTAACCCAATAATGTAATTTATATCTCCCTTTCTATCAATTTTGGCCCCTTATTGTTACCCTGTTACATATATTTCAGTCTAATATGACCCATAAATATCCACTGTTAATACCAGACTATTACCTGGTTATTACATGGGATGACTTGACTTGACTTACATAAGTTATTACATGGGATGACTTAATGGCTATCTCTTTATTATCAGACTACTTCCCAATTACGAGCTGTAATTCAAAGTACTATCGGATGTTCTGTCCTGAGTATAAACTGGATAAAATAATGGACGTTACCATCATGGCCTCACCTATTGGTCTGTGGACTGCCATTTTGAAGCCTTGAGTCTGGCATTTTGGCTGTCATCATCTTGGATTTTTGGAACCAAAGGCGACCATATTTAGATTAAAGGAGCTAATCCCACTGGCAGCTGCTAGCTAGGTTAGCACTGTGTATATACAGCTATGGTTGACTGTGCTAATGCTAATTTACGCTAGCAAAAAAAAAAAGGCTTAAAACCATTATAATAAAATGTGCTAACTTGAAAAACTATATATCTGAGTCCTTAGCGGCTCTATTAGTAACTAGTCGCTTAGCAGGATTTAATTTAGACAACCAAATTGTGACAATTAACTTTCATGAAGTTCAAACATACTAGAAAAGCAACAGCTAAGGCTGTGTCTATATGCTGTGATTCTGGGGTACGCCATGGTTACATTACCTAACCAGTGTTGATGCCATGCTTCTGACTTGTCAATGAACAACACCCATGTGTCACTTAAAGCGACAATGCCCTTAATCATGCATAACTTTATGTCATAACAACATTTAAATTCACCCCTCATAGGCTTCAGTTGTTCCAGCCTCAAGTGACCATGAGATGAACTGCAGGTTTTAGCAGTTATACAAAGCTTGGTCCCGACATAGCTCAGTGAACTATGAGACATGTTTTGATGCATGAATCATAGCTAGAAATGTTGGTCCACCAAATGCATCATGTGAAAAGAAAATGCAGAAAACTCAACACTTCATAATGAAAAAAGCACTGACTCGAGTAAAAGTCCTTTTGGCCTCCTGAGCGTTGTGGTTGTGATCAGGCAGATTGTGAGCAACAGCCTCAGCGTTCTCCACTACAGCAGTGAGGATTGACTTCAGGTGGTGGAACTGGCGGAGAAAATCTACCACAACCCCACTCTGTTCCTGACTGTATGACAAAAGAGAAGAGAAAGGTCAAGACTATTACTTGGCACATCACTTGGCACTGGATATTAAATGATGAAAATACAACAGACTCTGACTGCTGTTTAAAAAAGTCTCCTTCTGTCTCAGTGTAACTTTCTGCCTCTGCACAGTAGGACCAAAAACAATTATATGAAATGACTGAGTCAGAATCCCTCTCTGTTACCCCCCATCTTTACCCGTTGGTGATCAGAGTCCTCATGTTCTCCCAGGCTGTCTTCACCAGTGCTACCTCTCTGAGAGCCTCCCCAGCCAGCTCACTGTCTCGCTGGGCCAGCTGGCTTCCCTTCTCCTCTAACCACCGCTGGGAATGCTGCAGGGACTGGAGCTCATCCTCCAGCTGGACGAAAAAACGCAGCCTGGGAGAAGAAAACAATGGGGATTACTACCTGGATTCCAACATAATATATCAAATTTTTCAGTTTCAACAAATTAGAGAATTCAGATCTTTATTCTTGGCTTTATTTTTGGCTTCATTCACATATGGTATACTCTCAGAGTTTGGCTTATAGCAGGCCTGTGAATGAAAAGCTCAGAGGATTGAACAATTTAACTAAAGAACGAAAAGCTGTTACAGGAGCAACATAGGTGTTTGGATAGAAATGTCAAACTGCAGGTACCATTTATCAATACATATATCAATAGTTTGGACTGATACCATACAGTTTATTCAGTATCAGCTGATAAAAACTCTGATAATGTTAAATATAATATCAAAATATATCTGGGGGTGTTTTGATTACCTGTTTTGAAAAGCCTGCACAGAGCTCTCTCTGGCCCCCTCTTGCCTTGCTTCATTCTCCAGTTTCTTCAAATTCTCCATCACCTCCTCCCTCCTCTCCCTGAAGGAGCTCCATAATGCCCCCAAAGCATCTGCTTCACTCTGCCTCCATCCGACGCCCCTCTGCACCTCCTCTAGAGCCATCATGAGGGCCACCACCTGTCCCCTGCAGGATGTTCTTCCCTGAGGATGGCTGACATCTTTGGAGCACCGCCACTCTGCGCCGCTCAGATGAAGGTGTGCCTTGCTTAGCTGCCCATCCAACCCCACTGCCTCAGCTTCAAGCTTGGCTACGTCTTTAGCCACTTCCCCTATTCCACGGTGCAGCTCTTCAGCTTTGGCGCGGTCCCAGCTCCCCCTGCCCTCCACCGCCTCATGAAGGCTCCGTACAGCCCTACCTGCTGCTCCATTCTTCTCCAGAAAGGCTTTTAATGCTGTCACGCACTCTTTACGGAGAAGCAGGAGACGCTGGGACTCAATGAGTGGCTGAAGGCAATCCTCTCTCCAGCCCTGGAGCTGCTGCTGGGCCTCCAAGGTGGAGCAGCGAAGCAGGGAGGACTCTCTTTGCTCAAGAGTCTCTCTCAGTGATGCATGTGCTTGTAGCTGCTCCTCGTGTGTCTGCAACAAGATGGTTCAATTAGACAAATTTATATCAGCTCCTACAACAATCAATATAAACTTGTTTACTGTTACTGCTCCAATATACAGAACCTATAAAGGACATCGTTGTTGACAGCCACATATTGATTTCTCACCTTCAGCTTACTAATTGCAGCCTCAACATCAGCAATATCAACCTGGGAAGAGCTTCTCAAGCCAGACAGGAAGTTTTCACTCCTTTGGGTCAAAGTCAACAGCGCCTGATCAAACTGCTCCAGCTGTGACAACTGCGACTCCAGCAGCTCAAGCCTAAAAGAGCAGTGGAAGGCAGGTTGGATTGAGGAAATGACAGTGATTATTGCTACTATTGCTGCCAGAAAAACAGTTTTCTTTGACAAATTAGATGTAACACAGGGTGAGCAACTGATTTCTGGTTATTTGGGAGGTGAAGTATATATATTTTTATGCTACTACGCTTTTTTGAAAAACAGATAAATTTGTATAATCTTTATCATACTGTATGTAAAACAAGAGAATTGCCTGTGTGATATGCTGTTCTTCATAGAAGTGCATCTTTCCTCCAGTCGTGTGAGATCATTGCTGATCTCTTGGATATGAGTTTCAGGCGCTGTAGGGTACAGACACAGTGCAAGATTCACAAGCCCCTGCAGAAGAACTTCGTAGGACGTCATCTCGCCCTTCATTTCCTGGATGGCAGAATAAGTGTTTAAAAATGATGGAATACAGAATAGCTGACAACACAATATGTAGATTAGGTAAAAATATGTATATTTTCCCTACATTAAGGAAAAAATCAAGATGCGAATGGGAATGATTTACCTGAATGTTTAGCAGTTCATTTCTGAGCTTTACTTTGTCTGCAGAAAGCAGGTCGGTGTCTGGACAGCAAACAGACTCACATCTGTTCAGCCAGCTTTTCATGGACGAGCTCTCCTTTTCAAATCTGCAGAAACAAAGGTGGCAACAAAGAAAAATATATTCAAATGAAATATACAATTTATGCAGCACTATTCTGAAAAATGAATAGAATACTGATCTAAGAAAAGACTGATAGCAGCAACCTGTGATCTTAAAGTATACACACACAGTGACACAGGCTGTGTTTTTTTTTTTATTATCCGACCATGCCTTGGTATCAGTGACAGGGTCATAATGGGGCAACCATATCTCGCCCGAGCACCAACTGCTGTAAGTAATCCCTCATACATACACCTGCAGGGGAGAAGACCGACTGCAGAGAAACACAACCACACACACACAGAGACACACAGAAACTCAGCAAAAATATAATTTAGTTCTAAAAAGAGCCACTGACTGGATAAATGCAATAAAACAAGCACCAGCGCTTTAACAATTTAAACAGCTAGCATGTGCCTTATACAGAGGAGTGAAAAACAATCGCTGCAGTCTATTGTCCAAGTCTATTGTGTGATCAAAGAAAGCGATAAGAAGAGCATATTATTAGAACAGAAAGGCGATGGCTGACTGGGGGACGGACAGATTGAGTCAAAGACAAGATCTCGCTCCTCTACATCACACTGAGATGAGGGAATGATTCAGGGAATAAAAGAGGAAATTAGCACAGAGAGAAAGATTCAGCCGAAAGAGTACATGCACAATAAAAGGGGAAATTGCAATGTTTATACAATCAGAATAAGATATATGTGTGAGCAGGGACCTGAATTGACGGGAAATAGAGTCAGCAAAAAACACACACAGTTTAGTACAGTAAATGAAGTCCTTTTTCAGCAGTTTGTGTTCAGAAATGTTTGATATGACAAGAAATATTCTAATACACCTCCTCTAGGCCTAAGACAGACACACACACACACACACACACACACACACACACACACACACACACACACACACACACACACACACACACACACACACACACACACACACACCAGGTACAGAAAAATGCTGTCAGCCCAGCAAGGCATCACAAAAGCTTGCAACACATCCTGAATATAATCTCCGGTAAACTCAAAACAACTAAACAGAGGAATTGCAAAGAGTAGAGACACCAGTGACTTTCTTAGTGGTTCTGTGTACAGCTGAACAAAGTTTATCAAAATCACAATATGGCCAACTACATTTTTCAAATCGCAAGAGGCACAACATTTATTAAGAGTGAAATGTGTGTCAAATTACTACTCTAAATTAAATATTGAGATACTGCAGAGATACCCTGGCCTATACAGTACATCATATTCTAGACTTGAGAAAACATTTTTGTTTGGTACAGATCCCCGGAAACATCACACCACTATCACATTAATATGTATTTTCAATGGAAAATTAGAATAATGATGTAAAATTATCTCTCTAACTGATTGCAAAAGATATCACAATAGCAGCATCAGTCGAAATGATCGCTATTCAATATCTTTTTTAAAATCCTTCAACACTAAATCTGTCTATAATCATTCTATGTGTCATTGTCTTAAAAGCTGGAAAGGATGGCTCATCTGGTTATTCAATGGTAAACATTCAGAATTTTGCTGAGTAAAGCTGGAGCACCAGTTACATGAGTTTAACACAGACTGATGTTCTTCTTCAAACAAATGTACGTCTGCAGTATTATTTTTTTCACCATAGTTTTTTTTCGCAGATGCCCTAATTTTTCAAAAGCAATTCACAAGCATAGACACACATTGCTGTTTACTTTACCTTTGCCACAGTGCTAGAAGGCTCTCTAATGTTGATTGCTTTTCTGTTGCCTTTCCCATAAACTCTCCCTGTTGCCTCTGGAGGTTAGCCACCTCTTCCTCCAGCTGGCTGCCCTCTCCAAGCCTCTTCATGGCTGAACACAAAGTCATCAGCCTGGGGTTCAGCTGCTCAACAGCCTGGCAGACCTCCTGGAGGAAACAGAGATGCACTTGCCATCAGCTCCGCAGAGGTTGTTAAATCACAATGCCTACAAAGTCAACTCCTGCACATAAATCCTGCTAACAACATAACTGTGTTTCATTCAATTCAGCAGCTAGTTAAAAGAACTAGAGTTGAAATTGGGTTTTTTTTTATTTTAGAAACGAGTCTTGCTTTTCTTTCAAGGCCAAAAGGAGACTGGTTGCCACCATCTTTTTTTAAAGGGTCTTTTATTGCCTTTATTATAGACAGCTGGAGAGTGACAGGAAAGGGCATAGAGTAAGACTGGATGACACGCAGCAAAGGGCTGTGGGTTGGTTTCTGACCCATGCTGCTGCCAAGGACTCATGCCTACATGAGGCACACGCTCTATCAGGTGAGCTAGAGGTCGCCCCTTGTAGCTGCCCTCATGTCTGTGCTGGACTATGGTGATGTTACATGCGTGCATGCATCATTACAATTCCTACACATGCTGGATACTGTCTACCACAGACCACTGAGATTTACTAGAAATATCAAAGCCCTTTCTCACCATTGCTCTCTGTATGCTTGGGTTGGATGGTCTGCCTTTTCCACCAGTAAACCTAACTACTGGCATATAAAGCTATTATTGGTCTGCCTCCTCCTTACCGTAGATCTATATCCTACAAAGAGTGTGTGAAGTTACTGTCTTTGCTCTCAGAGCTTACTCACGCTAACAGTTCCTTAAGTCTATACCGAACTCCGAAAAAAAAACCAAAAGTATTTGAGTACTGTATGCTGCTCCCTTGGCTTGCAATCAGTTGCAAAATTACCTAAATCGTCGGGGAGCTGGTCTCATTGGATGCATTCAAAGAGTTTCTAAATTACCTGGAAGCAGTCACATCTGCCTTTAATGTTTTGAATGATTGAAGGATGTTTTTGATATCTTCATCATTTTGATATCATTCCTGTAAGTTGTTTTTTGTTTTCATTTTTAATTGTTATGTATTATTTGTGCTGCTACCTGTCTTGGCCGGGACAATTGACAAGTCTGTTACTTCTGGTTAAACAAAGGTTAAATAAACTAACAATGTGATTAATTACAGATTATAGTATCAGTTAGATTAAGGCCTAACCTGAGAAATAATCAGGAAAAAATGTTGATTTCTATTCTTTTACAGTGTAGGTATGAAAAAAAGAAAAAAACTTCAATATAGAAATATTACACAAAAGGTACACCATCCAGATTTCTAAGGATTCAGTAATGTTCTCGTAAAGTAAATCAAACATTCATACAAATAATTCCATATAACAGTAGTGATATACGACTATAGGCACTCTTTGTGTTTGTTTTTATTTTTACCATATGATCCTGGAGGCTTTTGTAGGTCTCAGATGATGATGAAAAGTATGTGACTGGACAGTCAAGCTTCTCTTTAAGGTCACTCATTGCTTTCTTGACCTGATAATGACCAAAAAAATAATTTATTGTTAAATGTATTTAACACACGGGCACTGCAAAGTCATAATTACAGTTTCTTTGTTGCTGAGTACCTGTTCAAGGTTATCATTGTATCTCTGCCAGTACGAGACGCTCTGGTTGAGCTGTCCTCCCAGCTGCTCCACTCTCCCCTTCAACTCTTCCCAGTGGCGCCTCATCTGTGCAAGTCGTGCCCGGATATGTCCAGCCTCTCCAGGGGTCACAAAGCTCGACAGGGCCTCACAGTCCGCCTCCATGTGGGCAAGGGCTGCCCTTCTCTCTTCTAAACCCTCTGACACAGCCTGTAGGGATGCAACAACAGGGGAATGCGAATCAGGAAAAAGTGTGAGATGGAAAAAATACAATAAACAAGACAGAACGAAATACAGTAGCAGAATAAGACTTGATAACACGCTGTCGATTCTCTCTAGCTTCTTCACTGGTCTGACACAGACATTGTTATGTTTTATCTTCTACAAGTTCCTTTATCTATCATAGAGAAAAGTTGTGTCGCTGCACATTCGTGGAAAAATTCAAGCACAGAAATTGTGTAGGGAAAAAAAACTAACAGTGCTGTTTCTGGAGGCAAATGTTTTCAAACTCACAACTTATCAAATGGCTGCCACAGGACTTCTTAAGTCCCGTTATCCCAAATACTTTTAGACATTTTTTTCTCTAGATCTCTGTGAGATTGACATGGCTGAGGTCTGGCAAGCCAAGATTATATTTCCTTCAATATGATCAATTTATTTTCTATATGCTCGTCTCTGCTGCAGCTCTGACCCAATTTCCCCCTGGAGTTACATTAAAATTTAATCTTACTTCATCTTAATCTTAATAACCCTCAGGCCACGCTGATACTGTTCACTACAGGCACGAGGCCAGACAGCAATTTGAACTCATTTTACTTGGAGCTCCTAAAAAAAAATGTGTGGATGGTGCATATTTATTTGTGAATATCGGAAGGTGATTGAAGGAAGAAAATGGCAGCTGTACACTGTGCAGTCAGTATCACAGCTCTTCCTAACTGGACAGGATGCGAACCTTTAAATATAAGATTGTTTCAGTTTTTCCCAATGAAGATATCCTGACCTGTTCTGTATGTCAGTGAACAAGCTAAGCAGTGTGATGCTTGTTTGAAAAACTGCTTGCCCTGGTTCTATTTTTGCAAAGCTTCGTGCACTGCCAACCTACTTTCAAGTGTTTCTTGGGCTTGATCAAGGCTCAATAGGCCTCCTGAATGTTGGTGCTTATAGTATATCTGGACATTTATTTGTGCTCCATCCACCAGAGTTGGCTTGCTTGAAGTAAGTTGAGAGGAGGTGTTCAGGATATAATTCATGACAAAGAATGCAGTTTTAAGAAAGAATGAGATACATGTCATACCTCCACTGTGCTGATGTGTTTGTCCAGAGGATCTACGGAGGAGGTGGAGTTGACAGCCTCCAGCTCCGCCTCTCTCTCATTGATCCACAGAGATAAGATCTCTGATTCCCTGCTGAAACGCTCCCACCACATGCACATCATCTCCAGCTGGGCAACACTGGAAGACACGAGATAAGACGAGAAATGTTTTGAAAAATAAACTGTGTGCATATCTGTATGTGGTGTAGAGATGAGAACAAACAAGCCCACACTGACACGAGTGCAAACAGAAGATCAAATTCCAGACAGACACAGCACGTTGGTAAAATATTATTATATTATTATCAGTGGCTTAGTGGACAGAGCAGACACCCCATCTACAAGGCTGTTGCCGCAGTGGCCCGGGTTCGACTCCGGTCTGTGGCCCTTTGCTGCATGTCTCTTCCTTTCTCTCTCTCCCCCTTTCACACTTTACTATCCTATCAATTAAAGGCAAAAATGCCCTAAAAATATCTTTAATTATTTTTTTTATCTTACTCTAATAATGTGCAGACTTTCCCTTTCCTGTTGTAGAAATATTACTTTGACAGATCAGCAATTTTGCTGTTAAAGATGACTTATTATGCTCTCTTTGAGGTTTATTCTTGTACTTTAGGTTTCTACTGGAACATGGTTATGTGATTTTATGTTCAATAAACACTTAATTCTCCTTAAACTGTCTTTGCAGGAACACCTGTATTTACTCGCTATCTGAGACACTCTGTTTTAGTGCCTGTCTTTTTAACCCCCCCTCCTGAAAAAGCCAAGTCTACTCTGATTGGTCAGCGTTTACAATTTTTCAGTCTCTGCACCACCATTCTAACCTGGGAATGACTGTAACATAATATAGCAGCACTTTCTACTGTGAAAAATCAGCAATAAGCCTCTAAACCAAAATCTTCACAACGGGACATGATCCAGCAGGAACAACATCAGTATCCAAGATCACATGATTCCCCAAGGGTAGCAAGTAGCTTCATGTAGCAGTGTAGGTTAGGTAATGTATAAAGTCTCAGTAGCATGTCTGGAGCAGATGACCATATAAAGAAATCCATGAGCTAATGTCAGCTTGTCGTGGAAAAAAGCGTTGGAAACAAGGTATTTAGAACGGTCTCAAGCGTGAGGGTTTTGCTAACAGGGATTACTTTTACATACATTTCATCATCAGGAATCCTCAGATATGCATAATAGGCCCCCTTTAAAGTAAAGGTCCTCTTCACAAGCCATAAATAAATGGCAAAGAATGCTGTTAAGCATAATGAATAATGGCATCGTAATTTGATTTCTCCTCATCAAACCTGAAAACATGATTTTGTACTGAGGAAGGCACAGTATGACGATGGGACATACTTCTTGTTGAGGTGGTCTTGCAGTTGTGTGACTGCTTCTGTAGTGGACTGAGCCTGCTGTAGAAGAAGAGTCTGATTCTTTGGACCAAGCTGAATGTCTGCTGCTTTCTCCAGGAGGAGTTCTGCTCGCACAGAATACTCCTCAACCTTTGTGAGGAGCTCCTACAGACAAGAAAACAATCAATGTATCATATAAGCAAATACAGAGCACACACTACATGCAAGAACACGCACACATGCTGTATGTACTTACCTTGTTATGCTCCAGTTCAGTTTTCAGGCTGTCCAGGCTGTTGAAAATAAGTTCTTTGTGCAGCTCATTGTTAGTATTACTGATAAACCTCCAGACAGCCTCTCTTTCTGCTTCAAAACTCTGCCAGGAGCTCAGAGTAGCCTTGAGATGATAGAAACAGCAAAATAATGTCAGTGGGTAGAGCCTCATACAGGCAATACTACATGTGAACTCCGAGTTGATGGTACAGTAGTGTTTCCTATCATTGAAAACAGTCCAGACCAAAATAGTCTCTGGTCTTAATTTAATTCTAGATCACTGCACAAAATTATAAGAAGGAACATCAAAATGCACTGTCTATCTTCATCCTTTATCATCAGTCCCTCTATATGTAATTATTTGATACTGGTGTGATAGGGTCCATCAAGAGTGGATCTTTAATTTTCATTCACTCAGAAGTATAGACATCAGAACCTTTACCATTTATCCCTGATGTTTTAAAGCTTTGATTTAAGGTGTTTTACTGTGGTTTTCCCTTTGAAAATGAACATATGCACTCTCGGTATCTCCAGACATTTTCATGTAGAGGCATGTTGATTTTCTGATCAATCCAAGGACAGTGATAAAAAGTGTGTACACAGTTCCCAAGACAACAGATACAAACAAAATTAACATTCCACATAACAATCAATATCTGGTTAAGGTTTAACATGGACCAATCAATCGTCACTGCAGGAGCGTGTGCTGAAACTCACACGTGCAACCATTAGCACACTGACACATGAGAAAAATCCAGGCTCAGTCTGTACCTGCAGGTTGTGCTCCTTTGCCGCTGATTTGTGGTCGACTTCTCGGAAAGCTCCCTCCAGCTCCCGCAGGGACTGACTAAGCCCCTCCCCTTTCTCCAGCTGGCGGCAGTGGGCCACCAGAAGCTCTGCCTCCCTCCTGTTAGCATGCAAGCGCTTTAGGTGGTGCTAAAACAAACACATAGGAAAGAAAATAGCATGTCAGACAGCACATTTACAACACAATATCTATTAAGTGCATTGACGTGGATTTATTTTAGAGGAGATCTATTTTGCTCATTTTCTGTACACAACGCAAGAACATGTTTACATGCTTTAATGTTCAAAAAACGCTGTCTCTTTAATCCCCCCTCCCGAAAAAGCCCAGTGTGCTCTGACTGGTCAGCATTTCCTGGTCTTTCACATCTTGGCATCTCTGCACCATCATTGCAGCTGAGGGAATAACTGTCAAAGAGAATAGCAGCAGGTTCCACGGTGAAAAATTGCAGTTTATAGCTTTCAAACACAACCTGACACACAGCCAGAATTTAGGGCGAAATATATATTGGTAACCAAGATTACCGTCTTTCCCTGATATAAGCATGTGGCTTTATGTAACAGTGTAGGCTACATAATGAAAACATTTGCAGTAGTGTACCTGGAGCAGACAACCATCTTAAGAAATACCTTCATACTATAGCCAAAGTAGAGAACTACAATTTTACTAAAATTAAAATCAGTTTATCGTTCAGTCAAACTGGACGTTTGTTCCAAATTTGAAGAAATTCCCTCAAGGTATTCTTGAGATATTAAGTTCATGAAAGTGGGCATAGAGAAGGATGGATGGACAACATGAAAAGATAATGCCTGTGACCATGGCCACAGTCGCCGGTGCAGAGGAGTAAAAATGTTTATCTCATTATTTGAAACTTTGTGATGTTTAATATGAACATCTGACATTGTAACATTATATGACAGAAAATAAGAAAAGGCACAATAGGTCCCCTTTAACACTATCCTTCTCTCTTCTAGATGCATTTTTTAGGCTGTTTGACCCCTGATCCAGAAGTGTGCTTTGTAGCACTTCTATCCACACCTTATAGTGATATCACAGAGTTCCTGAGTACACATTAAACCACTGAATTCAAGCAAAACTAAGACTTATTGAGGCTGTTAAGTTACTCTTCAAATTGTGAGAAAAATAAACAATAAATATTTTCTGAGGTGTCTTCATTTTTCTCTTTATCACTTAAACCAGATGTAATTTAAACTCAAATTATTCATTTCCTCAGTGACATAAAACTCCTCAAAAGACACTGAAAGAGGCTGCTAAATTTTTCTCATTTGAACACACTTTAGCGTCAGTGCTTGTATTTCATCAGCTAATTTCAGAGTCATCTGCTGTATTCTTCTGATGGAAGCTTCTGTTAATCACTGTCCAGGTTAACATCACCAATTTCCTTCCTCTGAGCTACACACACCTGGTGAATAAGGTAAAGTTGTTTGGCCTCCTCCAGGCCCTCAGCATCCAGGATCCTGCCGGTCTGCTCCTCAGCCTCTCTCCGCACTCTGAGAACCTCGTCCAGTGCACCACGCACCTCCTCCCTCAGCTCCTCGTACTGGAACATAGCAGAGCCCTTCTCACCCCACTGTGAATGAGGGAGGAAAAGGATCAGTCAGGAATATTTTGTTAGGAGAACAGAGGCATTTGTAGCTTTTGGAATATCCTACAATACCTGACAGAGTGAAGAAAAGAGTGCCCGCAGGTCGGTTGAGAGTTTGGCCAGAGCCGTTCTCTGTCTCTGGACCTCCAGTTCAGAGCTGACTTCAGACAGCCCAGCAAGACGGCTCTTAAGCCACAGCAGACTCTCCTCTCGGGCATCTACTGCTTCCTGCAGTGCCTAAAAATGGTAGGAGCAAAAGGGAATGCGGGTTTACTGAGGCTGAGTGGAATTGAATCAGAGCCTAATCTCTGAGCCTACAGCAGCAAATATAATGTGCTGCTAATTCACCTGAACAGCAGCATCAACTTGCTCCTGGTGGCCCGAATTTCTTGCCGTCTCTCTCAAAAGCCTCACCTGCCTCCTCTGAGATGAGAGCCAATCAGAAAGCTCACAGAACCTAGAAAATGAAACAGCTACTTTAAACCCCTTCAGTGATGAAAATGTCAGACTCTAAGGAGTTTGAGTTACTGTGAGGACTTTAAATTTTTGTCCACCTTTACCTCTCATTCCACTCTTTCCATTTATCAGGGTGATGCTCCAGTTTGAGGTGGGTGCTTTTGATTTGCTCCATAACCTCCTCTACAGCCCTCCTGGTGGAATCTAGCATTCGATAAGCCGGGTCGTTGTCAGGCAACTTATGACACAGATCCTCCATGTTTCTAATCCTCTTCTCACACAAAGTCAGAGGTTTGCGTTCCCTGAAAAAAGTCTGGAGATAAGGGAGAAGGGAATGTTGAATTAAGGAGGTGCCAGTATGATGATGAAGATGACGTTAAGTGATTTTATCTTTCTTTTACTCTCACTCCTGGTTTAATCTGTTTAAAATTTCTACGAAATCCAAGGCTCACTCTGTGCTCTTTGATCACTCGCTCACTGGTGCAGGTGCCAGACAGGGCTTGCGTTTCTCTGTCCAGCTCTGCTCTGACGTCTTGTATGATCACATCCACCCGACTACGCTCCACCTCCACTTTAAGACGGAGCAGGTGAGACGGTATCTCGCCCTGGATGTCCTGTGGAAAAGACAGAGAAGACACAGAGCACAGGAGACAAGGCTGATAAGATGTGCAGTATAATACACGTGTATTACAGTTTCATAATATATCATCCCCAAACTGTCAAAGACAAAACATCATCTAAAGAGACTGCAAGTAAACACTGAGGGGGTTGCATTTTAATCTAACTAGTACAGGTTAATTGGAAACAGACTGAAGGGAACTCTATCAAATTCAAAGGTCTTCCTGGTTATGTTAATGAAGTATCTGCTAAGTGCCTCTAGAGATATACAGTAATTAGTGAGAGTGTTAAAGCATGGTGACCCCTGACCTTCCAGTGTTTGTGCAGCCTGCGGACAGTTTCTTGCAGCCCCTGTTGCTCCTCCTGTGGCAGGATATCAGTCAGCTCATCACACGCCTTCAGGAACACGCTCAGCAACCGCTGGTCCAGTTGGCCAAAAAAATCCTGTGCAGAAAGAAATACATGTGATGAGAAAGAGAGAGTAACACATCTTGAGTATATATCATTTTATCTCTTTTGGTTGTGGACAAAAAAGACTGGCCCATACTAAAAGATCTTTTAAATGTTAAAGGATGTTAAAAATGTGAGCCCACACACATAGAGACATGTTATAGCTGGTACAATAGCAGATCTTTACTACATAATTATCATGGCCAAAAGAGTTCATTATAATGATAATATAAGATCCAGTGAAAATTTGAAGAAAAATAATGCTATCAGTCAAATTCATCTTTAACTTTGTTTATGATGTGTTTTTCTTTTCTTTTTTGGCAAATGAATAACACTCAGAATAAAGTGTAAGGAGGTGGAGACAGAGTCTGTTACCATTACTGTACAAAATCATACAAAAAGAGCAATTGCACTTAATGGATGCTAAAAGGGCAACCAGATGGCATTTGGGGAGGGTGACAAAGTGAGAATGGAAAGAAATAGATATGATTTAAAAGGTGATGGATTTTTTAATACATTACATCATATGTATATTATTAACATGATATCAATATTTAGTTTTTAAATGTCATTTAGTGTTTATTGTTATTTATTGTTAAAACTAGTGTAATGTGACATATAATGATACATTTAACATTTTGTTCCTGTACCTTGTGGAAACAATGATTGGGCCATGACAGTATACCTCACACTAACGGATTCCATTCATGAACAACCACAACATTCTTGCAATTCTGCACGATCAAACATAACTTCAGAGTGAACAAACATGGTGGACGATGGGCGGTAAGAATCAGCTGTTCGTTTTTGCACTCATTTTTACACAAAATCTACAAAGCACACAGAAAGAAATATCAATAAAGTCATGAAGACGGTGTGAACATTGGCTGTACTGTACATGTTTTCCATAGACTGCTTGGTTCTTTTTTTCATTGAGTGACATCACCCATTGGTTTGTAAGCCGCCTTTATGGAAGCTCGAGCTCGGTATTTCAGCCACCATCTTGGTTTTTGGGGGCCAGAAGTGACCATATTTAGAAGAGAGGGTGGAATGGAGCGGAGCAAGGGGTGGATCTAATTCAAAGATTGTAGCGACGCCTGTCACTCAGAGCAGCCCTGCCCTCAAATATGCATTACTTTATTTAGAATATCAAAAGGTGAGATATATAAAAATGTAACGCTTGTACAGTTGTCATGAATGTTAAAATTAGCTATAGAAACCAAAGCCAATTTTGCAGCAGGCTGTAAACATGTTTATTTCTGCAGTAAAGTTGTGCATTTTAACACGGGGGGTCTATGGGGACTGACTTTGTTTTGCAGCCAGCCTCAAGTGGCCAAACACGAAACTGCAATTATTGGCACCTCTTTGTTGGTTTCATTTTTCAGTCTTGGAGATAGCCACTTGATTTACAGTGCAGGCTGGAGGTCATTCCTATTTGATATTGCATAAAAAAATAACCCAAAATAAATATCAGATCATAAATATTGATCATGCTCACTACTTATGATCTGAAATTGGTGCAGCCAGGATAGACTTCCAGGCAGATCAGGGGATGTAAAAAAAACCAAAAAAAAAACCCAACAAAACCACAACCCAGAAAAGTCAGGCAAGAACTGTCAAAAAAAACATGGTTTTGCTGACGACTAACAGGGAATCAGCAAAATCAGCTTGATTCTCATGCTGTGTGTACCTGGCATTACAGGTGTATTCTGAGTACCATTTTACTGCTGTGTATAAACTGTTTGTCTTTGTGGAAAAGAGAAGACTTAGCAGCCAGTATTCTTTTCGTCGGCTACACTGTACTCTTCATGTATGTCCTCTATTTACAGCAGAAAGTTACAGGTTTGATCTTACACTGTGTTTCTTCAGTAATTCTTCGGCATCTCCAGTCTCTCTCAAGCAACCCTGAGCTTTCTTCAGCACTCTCTCCAGCTCCTGTCTCGATTCTTCAAACCTCCTCCTTAGGCAGTTGTTGGCCTCTTCCTGCCTTCTCCATTCCCCAACCTCCTTTAGCAAAGCCTGAGAGAACGGACAGTAGGTAGTGGTGATTGTAATTGGTCTCTTCGGTAATATGGTGTAATTACATTATTTGTTTTACGTCAAGCAAATGAATAGCGAGACACATGAGCAAGTCTAATCTGCATTGCTGCCTCCTGGGTGTTTTGATGTTCTTGTAATCTCATTAATATAATCAGTGTTGTGGGTAATGCTGCATCTGTGTGGCATTCTGGTATGTGTGCGTACACATGTACAGTATGTTTAACACTAACCTGTGCAGAGCCCTGTATTTCAGCCACTCTCTTCTGCAGCAGGGACAGGTCGAAGTTTCGGAGCACCTTACTGGTGGAGAGTGTCCTCTGCAGGGTGTGGTGATTCCTTTCAATCACTGACAGACAGCGTTTACAGCTTTGCTGCTGGTTTAACAAATCCTGAGGAAATTGTGGAAACAACACAGATGAATGATGAAGTGTGTTAAAAATGGTGCATTCGGATATTTTCACAATTCTACAACAGCAATTCCCTTCCCATCAGACAACCTGAATTACAGCCTTGCAGTTGTATGCCTCTGACAACCAGTCAAGTTGTAGTTAACATCCATGTAGCCATGACAGTTGACGATGCAAAGAAGCTATATATTCTAAAATATGGAGCTATATATCAAGGTGGGCACCCAAGATGAGTGTCACCAACACAGTATCTGACCCTTCTGTTCCTGAGATGTGGCGCTGAATAATGGACAGAAAAGCGTTTTTGCTTAACATTATGATATAACAGTGAAGGTGAACTTTGACCTTTTGGGTATAAAATGTCATCACTTCTTCCATTTAGACATTTGTGTGAAGTTCAGTCAATTCACTGTGATCATAACCTACCTGCCACTTCTGTTTTTGCTGGGTCTGGGTCTGTGTGTCTGGGTCTCTGGCAGCAGAAGTGATGCGACTGGCTCGCTCCAGGGCTTGGTAAAAAGCAGTGATGTGTTTCTCCATCTCCTCCAACAGTGGCAGAAGAACATGACACTCCCTCACAAGGGAGGGACACCGCTCTCTCACCTGAAAACAGTTAATAAAGGCTGTTAAATAGTGATATGAAAATGTGTGATTAGGTTATAAAAAAATCTCACCAAAGTGGGAAGGTAAGTGTGCTGAGATATGTGTGATAGATTTCATTCTACTTCTCATGTTTTGGCCTTAAATGATACCTACCTTACTCAGCTGACTTTTGGCTGTTGCCATAGCTGCCATGACCCGGGCAGCCTCATCCGGTGGCGCATCCTTGGCAAGGAGCTGAGCACTGCGGGCAGCCAACTTGTATTGTGTCTCCATGGCAACAACCTTTTGCTTGGTATTCTGAGATGAGACGTGGAGGCAAAGGGTCATCTTAGACATCCTTAAATTGAATGCACTTTCTTCAAAACTGCTTTTGAAAGATAAGGTCGTTTGCAGCTCTGACTTCAAACAATAAGTGACATAAAGCTTTTAGTAACTCTTTACTAAGAGCTTTCAATAAGCTTTGAGTTTGACTTGTGGTCTGGTGAGTTGAGAAACAAACAGTGGGATCACTACACTCAAGCTTTTCTTCAGTTTCTGGTCAGTTTCTGGTCAGATTGGTCAGAGCTAATTAGATCAAACTGATGTATTAGAGAAGTGGGTGCTGCAGAGGCAAGAAAAAGTTCTTTTGCTGGTTAGACCCAGTCCTGGACTGTAGCATGTACGGTTTCCAGGGGAATGTAGCCAATGTAAGGTAGGTTAAAAAACAATAAGACAAAACTAAAACTATATAATATGAATTTACAAACAGCTAAGTTTCACTTTCATTGTGCTCGGTGTTCTGAATGCAGCAGCAAATGCTGATATTTTGGCTGTGCACCACAAAAAATTAATGTGTAGAAAACCCTGTGCATTATTAAGCTATTGTGATCGTAAAGGTATGTAGGATTTTCCCCCCAAAAAACATGTACATACTCATTCAAAAGAAATCCCACTCAGTCACCACTTCAACCCACTAGTAATGTGTGGTGGTGCAGAGCCTTTGCCCTCTGCCTGTATTTTCTTTTGGTCTTCTTAGTTTGCTGTGGTCGGGATGTTCGTGGGCAAAATGTCCAGGTGAGGTTGGGACTTTATTAAAAGGTAGCAACCAGGTGTCAGACTGTAAGCAGCATCCATCCGAGACGAAGTTATGAAATCCGTGGACTGAGGCGAAATGGCAAGCACACAAAGCGGCGTCCAAAATGAGAGTGAATCTGGGGTTGGCTTTCACATTCACATTTGCTGGCAAGCGTGTTTACAAACAGTAACTGACATTCCCGCATGTAATAGTATACCTTTAGCATATGATAGAAAAGTTTGCTTTCCTCACCTCCACGTCCTGCAGAAAGGATCTAACGCTGAGGAAAGACACCTGGACAGGAACATTGAGCTTGGCGTCTGCTGTGTCCAGCAACTCTTTCAGGGCCGTCACAGCCTTTAGGTGGTCTCTTCTCCACTTCTCCAGCTCATCTGCATGGGCATACTGCAATGAGGGACAGACAATATAAACTTTAGGATCAAAGTTCCCATGCATTTTTATGGGTAATATTTCAAAAGGTTTCCATGGCTTTTCAAGGACCAATAATATTTTTTTTTTCTCGCCCCACTTGCCAGGCGTTTTTCACCTAACCAGATTCAAACTCTATTCAAACAGAATTTAAGCTAGCGGGCAAACATGAAGAAAATAAAGACATGAACGTGGTGGTGAGCAATACATTTTCACACATTGTCATATAGAGCTACATTACTGCGACAGACACAAAAAAAAAAATTTGCCGTTATGTTACATTACATGGAAGGTGATCCATGGAAGGTTACAGTGAAATTTTTTGTTACACACAGCAAAATTAATTGATTTTCAATGATTTTTACTAATCTTATTACTTTTCCAGGCATAGAAATTGTGAATATGAAATTCCATGACTTTTCCAGGTTTTCCATGACCCTGGGAACCCTGTAAAGACGTACCTTTATCAGGCTTGGGTCGAACAGTACCATTCATTCAAAATAAAAATAAAACTCAAACACCTTCATTTTGTGACCAAGAAAACCCCATTACTTCTCCTCGAAATACAATTTAATCAAGCTCTGGCTTTTCTCTGACATTCAGCGTTATTGGTTGTATTTGTATTTTGTGTTTTTATTTTTATTACTTGTTTGACTTTGAGGAAGAGGTCTCTCCATCGTCCATTCAAAAGAAGTAGCTGCTGCTTGAGATCAAGCGACACAGTCTCATCACACGTCTCAATGAGAAAATTCCCCGCGTCGTTCATGGCTGCATGCTGATCCATCCAGTGGCTGAGGATCCTGAAAAACTCCTGGATGGGAGACAGACTCATTAAAAGAGACAGAAAGAAACACAGACAAGGAAATTGAGAGAAACAAAGAACAACACAAAGAACGAGTGTCAAAGAAAGAAACAAAGAAAGCTAATCATAAAAGAGACAAAGAAGTGGTTCATAGAGAGAAACAAAGAACGGACAATAAAAAAACTGGGGTAATTAGCTGTCTAATCCTTGGTGGGGATGTGAATCTGAGGTAACCATGGCAATGCGACAACTGGAATATCCTTAGTGGCTTGTTGTAAGTCAAGGAGATCATTTGATACTTGAGTGGAGACTGCTAATAGGATTCCACTTAGAAGACCAAATGCTTGAAATTGGGCTGCCGTGGATTTGATTGCTACTACTCTGAGGCATTTGAGTCCATCAAATAAATGCATGTATGAAGGAGGGGACTCTTAATCTGTGTGCAATAAAACAACAACCTTGAAGTGTATGGTGGGGTTTCCTACGATATTAAGACTCAAGATCGTACCCGTTTCGTGTTTTCCGGCTGGCTCTGAGCTTCCTCTGCATCCTCCAGCCAGGCTTGTAAGGAGGCCACAGTGGAGCTGTACCTCTCCCAGTTGGACAGCACCTCCTCCAGCATACTCCTCACACTGCGCACTTCCATGGACAGACTCCTCCACTGTGTCACCACCTCTCGCATGAACCTGCGCACACCCATCTCGCCCTCGTCCGCTGGAGGAGAGATAAATCAACAATAACAATAATGATAGCAACAGCTATACTTGAACTACCAGCTAGAGGTGTACAGAGACATCATTATCTGTACCTGTTCAACCAACTAAGTTATCCGTCTCTGTGGTCTCTGTATCTGTGTTCACTGGCAATGCAACTGTTGTGCCTTCAAAGCATCAAATTAATTTAGTATTGACATATAATTAATTATGAAATATTTTTCCACACCCTCATACTGTACTTTTCATCTCACTCTCTATAGTTTAATAAATGATATTAGTTTTTATTTATTAATAATATCCATTTTTCAAAGTTTTTATTTATTTCAGGAGACTTTGATTCAATAATCTCACATTTATTTATTTTCAGATGAAAATGATTGAATTGCTTGTCAAGTTATTTGGATTGTGTCCGAGGTTTCAGTAAAACTGTGCATTATGACTCAACAAAATCTTTCTCTTTAGAATTAAAAGTTGACTTCATAGGCAATAAAACCCACTCATGCTCAGTTCAATACACTCAGGGGTTTTACACCCACAGCCTTACTTGTTCTGGTTGAACAAGTGGCACTAGGCTAATGTTAGCTAATGCTAAGATGGGTATGGTTGACTGACTAGAATGTCTGACCTTGACTATACTGACTTGTGCATAGTTTGTCACTAGAGAGGTGTTGTCACATTCCTCTACAAAAGGGGGTGATATCTGGGTGGTTCCCTAAAATCTAAGATTCAGAAGTATGGTGGCGAGTTAGATTAGGTACGTCACTTATACAAAAGCCTATCACTGTCTAATACAGGAAATGCATATCAATGGGGAACGGACTTCAACACAACACAGGCAAAAAACCCGAAACCTCCAGCAAAGAACAGACTTGTCACAATCGAGAGCAGAGTTCGCATTAGCATGGTGAAAGTTTTGATAGTAAACATGGTAGATTCTTAAGTTTTTGGATGTTAACTGGACCCTGGGGCTTCCTTCCATTGTTTGCCACAAATCCCACTGTGGCAGATATTGGTGTACATTTCACAACCACTGACACAGTGCCAGCCACTGCCAGTTAGCCTATAAGCTAACATATAACATCAATATAAGATACTAACGAAACCTAATTCTGATACATCTGCTAGTCTGTGATTTTGGCTTACAACACACTCCTCATCCTGTCTGGGTCTCACTGAGGCTCAAACATGATGTCAATGTTTCCTTTGATGCCAACACTAGCTATCTTGATGCGCACTGCTCTTTTCACTGGTCAACCTGGTGCTAGTAGCACTGCACCAGTGCTGGAGAAAGTGGAAAGCAAAACCTAGCGAAAGGAGCAGTGGATGGCAGGTTGGTGGCCAGATCCAGAATTTTTCAATGAGGGAGAACGCATAGATCTGCTTCCACCCACTTTCAATTTTTTTTTCTGTATCTATGAGGAAAAATCCATCGATCAATTATCTGTAATCGCTTATCCTATCTGGGGGCAAGGCCTACCCCAGCTGACATTGGGCTGGAGGCGGGGTATGCCCTGACAGACAACCATTCACGCTCATATTCAGGAGACAATACTAACTTTAAAACATGTCTGGAGGGGAACTTCAAGTCAGTTTGATAACTTGTGGACTCTTCTTTACATTGTTAATCTTACACTACGTTTTTGCATGTACCTACATACTGCTAATTGTCACTTGTGACAGCTAGGTTACATAGCCTTGCATTTAGGCACAGGACATACAGTATGGTACATGTATTCATAGAAATGCCAGACACAGAGCACATAAAGCCTGATGGAGCTACCTGCCTTTGTAGACAAGTCTCTGACCTCAAAAACTCTCACTACAGGGAGATGTATTATGTTTGCTTGTGTGTTACACTTCATTGGTACTAACGCTCAGGTCTCACAAGTCCTGTACCACAAACTATTGTCAGCCAGTGTGGGGCTGATAAATGACTCCAGCGAATACAAATATCCAGTTTCAAATACACATTAATCAGACAGTGCTATGCCTTGAAATAGTAGATCATTACGCATCAATCTCTTTATTCTCCTGCTGTGCCTCTATTCGCTATAACCTCAAACTGAGCCTTTAAAAAGATCCAAATGATCTCTCATCCAGCCAATCAGAGCAGAAGCAACTAACTACCAGCTAGGCTCATGCGGTAATTGCGGTGGTGGGGGGCACTTCATTTGTGGGGTTGACCAATCAAGCCTCAGATGTCCTGATTTCTCGCCATACCTCACTTCTCCGCTCCGCATACCCTAGAGCAGCACAACCCTGAAACTTAATGAAACCAACAAGCTAGCTCAGTTTGTGCCCAGAGACCTGCAGAAGTGGAGCAGCCCCTAACTAGCAAATGGGGTCGTATTCCCCACTGAGAGCTGGGAGTGGAGGAACCTCATTTAGCTGTAGCCTGCAGACTCTCCCCTTCTACCAAGCTGTAAAACCAGACAGGGCAGACTGTGCTGCTGGAAGAGAAAGCCTCATTGGTTATCGAGTCGTTGACGAGAGAGAATAAAGTTGAGGCATGTGTACAATGCTGAGAAATTGAGTGCCACTCAATTTCAGATAAAAGCAAAATCAAAAGGGCAAGAATGCAATTAGTTTTTGGTGACATAACAACTGTGAGATGATATACATTTACGAACATTTAGAGATTCTGCCATAACATTTATACTGAGATATTGATCCCTGTAAAATCTCTACTAGAATTAAACCAGGGTGTAAAACTCATTTCAGGTCATGGGCCACATAAAGCCCAATTCGATCTCAAGTAGGCCAGACCAGTGAAACCATTGCATAATAACCTATAAATAACAACACCCCCAATTTTTTTATGTCAGAGAACTGTATTGCGGTCATGGTGGAAAAGCCTCTGAAGGACCATTTTACACAAAGTAGGCTACACACTGTAACTCACTCCTGAAACCTGACACCTCTTAGCCTTCACAAGTGCATCCATATTAGGTTTGTAAAATCATGAAGTGGCTGGATTGGACCCTTTGGTGGGTGGGTGACTTCTCACCTGAGCTGTCAGCACTGACATAGGCCTCAGCTGACTGTTTCAACGATTGGAACAATGCCTCGTAATTTTCAAAGAAATGATGCTTCTCCACAAACAACTAATGAAGACAGAAACAAACAGGACATTATTATAACATGTGAGGAGACATTGCAGACAGCACCATTATAATGGATCTACAGAAATAAAACTAGTAGTCATACACTATGCAGCAGGAATTATTTTAGAAACGTATGACTTTATTCAATAATGTCCAATAATAAAAAAAAATATGGGCAAAATATTTTCATCTGCATAGGAACCCTAAAGATCTAGTTAATACTTCAGCACATCAACTACTGAATGAATCAAAGCCTGAGCTTACAACATAGTTGTGTAGCATCAGTTCCACAGACTCTTGTCGGCCGTATTTTATGATCCAGGATTTGAGCTTCGACTCGGCGAGAGTGAGAAAGGCCTGCATGTGATGTTTGTTCTCCAAGAACTCCATTCTAGACAAGTGGATGCTAGAAGATGTGGAGACAAAGTTCATCCTGAAAAAAGGCAAAGTTTACAAACGATATCAGACCTACAGCTTGACCCTCACATTCTGCTTCTTCTCTGAAAAGCAGAATGTGAAATCATGCCAAGTGAGGCAGTTAATATCAGACTTTCAAGAGAGATTGGCAGCTTCTTTATTACCTCTCAGCCATGTCTTGGAGCTGGTCTGGGGGAACAGAGACTCCATCAACACTTCTGTCTTTATGGATTCTCTGAAAGACCTGCTGGTGACTTTCCAGGCTCTTCAACACATCCTGCACAGTGTAAAAACACAAACAAACAAATTCTCCTAAAGACTGAACAAAAATAAGTTTCTGATCAAAACATTTCACAACAAATGAAAAGAACCCTTTGTAACAGTTTACTGCTCTCACTAATGAATTTATTTTTGACTAAAATATGAACTGAACAATGTCGCCACTCTGTCCAGCGCCTAGTTGTTGTTTTTTTCTGCTATTTGCCTCTCCTGTCCTTGGCTCTGTGCCAACCTTGTGCTGCTCCAGAGCCCTGTGGACAGTGTTAGCTGTCACATCGTGTGCCTGATGGACGATGATCTCTTGTCGCAGAGCTCCTTCAGCCTCATGCAGCCACGCCCCCACTTTGTCCAGAGGAGCAGGCAGAGACCTGTCCAGCTGCAGATGCCAGTCCAGGAGCTGAAATAAGGAAGACAATCGAGGAGACAAACAGAGACACACTATGAGCAGACTGTGATTTTCCAGCTCACTGTATGGCACGACAAAAAACAATTATAAATTACCTTACAACTCCAATTAAAGCTCAAAATTGAAAACACATCACAGATGAAACAATAACAATGAAAACTGACATGCTCACAATAATAAGACTGTAAAGGTCATTTATATGGATTGCTTTTGCTATAGTTTGTGTCTTAATTGAATTAAGCTAAATTGTCAGTAAATGGGAGACAAAATGCCATCAACCAATTAACTATGTGAGTCAGCTATGTTTTTTCATGACAATGTATAGAGCTCAAAAATTAAAGAAGGCTCCCGCACACTGTCTCACTCACTGCTGACTGTGTTTATACTGGGTCCTTATATCTATTTAAATATTTTTCGACTTCTTTGTACATTTTAAATAAACCTCTTGATCTTATATATTTATAGAAATTGTATATTGATTCACTGAACTGGCATTAGATGCCCTTATTTAGAATATGTATACATCCTTCCCCTTGATCCCTTTAGACATATGTTATACTCTCGATTGTTTTATCATTTGTAGAGTTAAAAGGGTCTTTATGGATGTTTAGATTTATCTTGATGTATTTTTTTCCTCTATTTTTTTCTAATTGATTGTTGTATCATTTCCTGACAGGTGATGCTGATGCTCATCAGTCCAATTAATTCCTTCAGTGCTCTAAATGGTTGACATGAGACAGCCTATGTGTATATATATGCAAGTGGTGTGATGCTGTGTTATTATACCTGATGCAGGTCGTCCAGACCGAAACGTTGTGTGACACTCAATAAACACAGTCAGCAGTGAGTGAGACAGTGTGCGGGAGCCTTCTTTAATTTTTATACTTTGGGGTGGCGCCTTCCTCCTACGCACCTGCCGTTGTTCGGGTGTGCAGAGATTTTTCTACTTGTTTGAAATGTACAGAGCTCAAAATCCTGATTGCATTAACAACCACAACTGTACATGTAGAGGTTGTCAATGACTATGTTTACATGCACAAAATATTCAGGGTTTTTGCCCTTATTTCCAAAAAGACAATATCCCTACTAAGCTGTTTAAATAGCTAATGAAAATGAATATTCCACTAATATTCCCTTTCACATGCAGCCGTGCATAGTCTGATTAATGTGCTCTGACATGTCATTTATCATGTCAAAATATGGAAAAGTGGGACGGCTGTAGCTGCTTGTGCCATTTTGCTTCTTCGTATCAAAATAAGCTTCTTTAACAGTTTTCTACCAGTGTGAATGTGCGAACCACCTTATTGAAAAGGTCAGTGTTTTGATGTTTGTGCATATAAAAATAAACCTGTTGATAACCAGGTCATTCATAATGTTGAAAAGTAGGTGTGTTTCTCATTCCATGTATCTTTAATGCAGCTACAACGCATCCATGACAACACATAGAGTTCACCAAAACCAGGCAAGAGACTGTGCGTTGCAAACTGCAGTAAAAAACCCAATTGAGAAGTTTATTCTGAACACACTGTATACATACATACAAAACTTGAATAATATGGGCTTATCACATGTTTTAATCGGAAAACGCTGCATTCGGAATAAGGCCTAATTCAGAATATCCAAGTCCCCGTCCGGACCAAAATATGGAGTGTGGACTGGTGGCTGGAGAGGTGCCAGCTCACCTCCTGGGCACTGCCGAGGTGCCCTTGAGCAAGGCACAGTGCATGTATAGGGTCCTGTTTCTGCATGTGTGTGTGTTGAAAAAAAAAAAAATAGAATTTCCCCTTGGGGATTAATAAAGTATAAAGTATATATATATATAATATTCAGAATAATAGTGGAATATTAGTGTGCATGTAAACATACTTGTTATTTGTTCAAATCTGCATCTCTCACCCTGTTAGAGACTCTTTCCCAGGCTTGTTTGACCAGAGCCTGGTCCACTGTCAGCATCCCATCCTTCTGAGTGGACTGCAGAGCTCCCTCCACCTGCTTCCTTCTCATCTCCAACTGGACACGTAGACTCTTAAACGACTGAAAAGAAAGAAGTAAAATCTGCTCAGAATTCACAGCTCCAAAAATATTAAAGTTGCAGGATACAGAGATCAAAACAAAATATTTCTCAGGAGTCGCACCATTGTCCCATTATTATTCTCCAAACAGACCATTAGAAAAACCTGTCTCTCTTCCTAGCTTCAGATACTCAGACTCTTCTTAATAATGTGCAAAGAAAATGGGGGTATCCCACATGCTGCTGAATATGGAAAGCATCCTGAGGCTTGGTGGAATAAGCCAGATTGACTGAAAATATGATGGCTGCTGTCTGATCCCCACAGTGTAATGCCACTGATTAAGCTAATAATAGGAGTGTCTGTGCCCAGTGTGCCCAGTTTAAACTGCACACACACACACACGCACACACATACTAACCTGGTACTGTTGAGTGAGATTGCCCTCAGTCTCCTGAGCCTGTACTGCGTCTCTCTCCAGCTGGTTGAGCCACATTTTGAGCTCCCTCAGGCTCTTTCGCTGCTCTCTCTAGGAGGCCGGGATGGGTGAGGGGTGGTGGGGTGAATAACGGGTGGAGAGATGGACATGGAAATTGAAGAAGTGCAAAAGGGAAATAAAAGAACAAATGAAAGAAGCAATGAAAAAGAGCATAAATGGAAGGGGAAAACAGAGATACAGAGAAAAAGTGATTAACCAAATAAATGTTTGAGGGATTGATGAAAAGATGAGGGTGAAAGAGAGGGCATGTACTGTTAAACATGTGCTCTCCTAATCCTCTGTGTCTCCCTGTAGGACAAAACGTCAAAAAACCACAGCTGCCAAAAACACTCAGCTTAAACAGGGTACTTTGTCTGATACCCCCTGCTAACATTTCATTGGATTTTAAGTAACCATGACGATAATGCTATGCTGCTGAAAAGCTTGTGAGATGAGTCCATTGAGTTTGGGAGCTGTTCACTTTCAGTCTATTCAGTTTTTTATTTCACGTAAGCTCCTTTAAGGACATCAAACTTTATTCTTTATGACAGCCTAAGACGCTAAAATAAATGCAGCTAATTCCAAAGGGAAGCAGACGTTTATCCTGCAAATCACTTTACAACCAGTGTTTCAGTCACTATTTATTATTTATGATAACAAATTTGTTGTTTTTAAGTAAAACACGAGTGCCAATTGACCTTTATTCAGTGAAAGAGAATATTCAGGGCAAACATCAGTTTGCTAGCAAGAAGTGTCAACAAAGAACAAAGCAGGTGCGAAACACAACAACCACCAAAAGCCTTATCAGCACTGTAAGACAACAGAACACACAGAAAGCAAGTGGTTAGTGCAGCTTTAAAGCACACCACTGCTCCTGACACTGTTAACCTTAAAAACAGGCAACCTCTATTCACAAGCTTTCCATCAAATACGCTGTATCAGTGCACACTGCCAATGCCAGAGGCTTTCATTGTCATGCTAATGGAACCAGAAGCCATAGCGGGAGGTAACGTTAATAAATGGTAATATCACGTCTTATTATACTGGACTTCCTTTTGTTATCATGGCTCTCAAACCCTGCGGCAGGAATATTACATCAGGTAAGATAAAGAGCCAATATTAGCATATAGGCTCTATTTTGACATGGAAAAACAATGTTTAATCTCGTCCATACACTGTACAGTAGGCAGTGATGCTGTAATCCAATAGTAGAGACAGAAAAATAAGCATTAATCACATTTATATGGAAACCATGAATGTGCACGGGTGCTAATTGCATTGAGATGCGGAAAATGATGGAAAACCTGCCCCTGGGACCTTTAAGTTACTCTATAACCTACCTCCAACATTTCCTCTATATCGCGAGGAGCAAGACCATGCTGAAGGACAGAGGCCAGCACAACAACCACAGGAAAGCAGCCACCACACAAAAACACCAGAGAGACAAAGACAAGGAGAGATACGAAGAGAGAAATGTGCAACAAGGAAAGACATCAAATAGGTAACGCACTGCCAGACCTGAGTCACATAACACCTGAAATCACTGTTTGTTTTAACCTTGTATAGCAGACAGGTGTTGGTTACAGCATCACAGCATTTTAGAGAGCATTAAGCAATCATAAAATATGAAAATCCACTTCCTGTAATTGCTCTGACTTTTACTTGACTTAAGAAAAGCCTCACCCACCTTGCACTTATAGGTTAAAACAAGCATCAAGCAGTGTTTAGAAAGACCCAGCTGTGCACACAACACTAACAAGACAAAATGCCATCCATGTATATATCGTGGCTGATACACTAACTGTGACATCTGAAGAGAAAGACAAAACACACAGGATGCAAAATGAGAGAAGACAAAGAATGGCATGTCCAGACTGAGATGAATCTGACAGCTGGTTACCTCTTCTTCTAGCTGTCCGTCTGAGTCGCTCTGCTTTCGGTCAGGGTGATGCTTCAGGAACTGGGCAACGTATGTCATAATGGATTTCTCGTCTGGCTTGTCTACATCGACATCTAAGGAGGAAACCAAATGAATGTAAGCAGAACTCACGTCAAGCTAAGGCCAGCTGATAAGCCTTCCATAATGTCTCCCATAGAGGAAAATAATAAGTTTGACTTGCATATATTCATAAACAGACAATTGTCATCTTAAATGAAAACAGCCTTCAGCACTTCAGATCAGTGTCCAAGTTTTGTTTGGAGGTTCCACCATGCTGAATCTCATGGCCTAATGGACCTTAATTACATTGATGTCAAGCTTGATTTGTCAGAGTTCATTCTGAAGAGCAGGCGTGAAGGGGCACAGCTGGCGTTTGGAAGTGACACTAAGTGCACATCTGATGCTGTAATAGATGCCCACTATTGTACTTTAGTATACTGGGGGAAAAAACCTGCTCGATATGACAAAATGCTATGGATTTCAATTATCTGTAAGGTAAATACTTTCTTATTATTTCAGTAAGCAACACAAACATCATCTTTTAATATAGCTAAAAGAAAACAATTAGGTAATACTGAGGCAAATTACTGTCTAAGTAATATGATCCCAGGATGTTGTAAATATGTGTTAGATGTAGTGGTCAGATTTCATCAACTATAGGCATACTTCACCCCCCAAATAACCATTTATATCGATTACTCAACCTCCTGTTTTGTTGCATTGGGACAATTCAGATTGCAAAAATTGTAAAACAGTCTTGATGAAGTAAATAAATGGGGTCTGTGTTAAACAACAGCTAAACTACATCAAAATATCCATTAACAGACTCTCACAAAACTCAGTATAATCCAATTCTCATTTATCCAGCCATACGCTCAGTGCTTCACACACAGACAGCCCTTTCTGATGGGAAACTGAAGTGAAAGTGACCATTGTCTATAGTCTCTTTAAGGCCAGACTCTTCAAGGTCCAGCACTGCTTCAATCATTTAGTTTGTCTGTGTTATTGTGTGACTGCGGTGAATTTGAAAAAGCCCTTAAAAACACCAGAGTCAAACAACAACACAAAAAAACTGACTGAGGCAATGATCGACAAGGGGCTCCTGTGTTCAGAGAGGTAAAATTACAGCTTTTGACAATAAAGTCTGGCATTCACTGTGGAGGCATGTGAGAAACACAAAGTTTTTTGTAACATAGGATGAGTAATTGAGCTTTCGCTAAGCCCCGCCCTTTTGTGATGGTCGGACAAGCTGTCGGAGTAAGCATGGAGCCCACACTGTAACTAACTGCACTCTCTGAAGAAACGTTATCATATTTTTGGAAAATTAAAACAGTGATTCCAGAGAGAAGCAGACAGAGGGGTCTATAGTCTGCGTATGAAGGATATATCTAGGATGTCAAACTGACTCAGCAGCAACAACAGGTTAAAAAGACAAAGATAGTTAGAAGCTAAAGCCGAACTATAGGCTACAGATCGCAGTGTAAAAGTGAACCACCAAATCACTGTTGATCGCCACAGAAGACGATGAATATAAAGGGAAGCTTCGCTGATATTGAACCAGCTGTGTGGCACAAAAGGATTGCGTGGCTTTTGCAGCCGCTAAACCGGTAAAAATGGAGCAAACAGATACCGTCTAATTCACAAAGCACGTGCAGAGGGTGAAATGCTCCACTAACTGCGCTGCCAAGCAGACTGCGTCTCGGTGCTCTGGTGTTATTTGCATGTATTTAAATGAGGTAATATGCATATATTTGACGCAAAAATTGCCCCTTTCTATGCAAATGAGTCTCATTGATAAACAACGTCAGTCTGTAAAATAATATTTTGACATTATTATTATAATCATTATTACTTTAATGGCATCAGAAAATATTGATGCGTTGAAAAGGTGACAGTCTGCGGTTGTTCTCAAAACGCACCTCTGTCACACACTTCAAAAGCAACTTTCAATAATTAATTTTACGAAACGGGGGAAACAAACGTGAACAAAAACGATTCTATAATTCATATTAAATTCAAAAGATAACGAAAAAACAGCTACAAGTGAGAGGGAATAGTGATAAAGTGGTCAAACTTGGTCAAATCCACAGCCTCAACCCATCCGACACTGTTAGACTGACTCACAGCTGTGTTGTTGTCGGACCCTGGTCTGAGCCGGCCCGATGCTACTTTATGATTGGCCAGTCTGCGTCCAGGGGCGGGACTTAGCAAAAGGTCAGTTGATATATAAATTGTCATGTGGGGAAAGAAGTATTCCTTTAATGACAAACTAACTAAGGAATATGATAGAAAAGGTCATTTACCCTCGGGGTCTAGAAGTTGAGGAATGCCCAACTGTGTCTCAGCCAAGAAGAAAGCTTCCTGAAGATTTTCTCGGTTGGGCCTCCTCCAAACATGCTCCATGTCAACTAGATTGGGCCGAAGGGCGTTGATAATGGCAAAAAATGCCAACCCTGTGCGCCAGCTGGGGCCAAAGTCCTTCACTTCAATCCCCAGACGTCTACAAAGAACAGTCCATCACAAGCACATGGGAAAAAAGCACAAGTTTCACTGATAATGGTGTGGAGGGATTTTACATAAAGCAAGACAAATTGTAAGGAAGGCTTTGTACTTGGTTGCTGTCTGCTGGACCCATCTTAGCAGGGCCTTTCTGGCTCCACCTTGCAGAGGTGGGAGGGGTTTTCTTTTGACAGGTGGGCTGGTGGTGTCAGTGCTGCTGGTGGAGCTGTCCAGTGAAGAAGTGCTGCTGGAGACAGCGTGAAGTGCTGGTAGGCTACTGGTTAACTCCTCAATCTGAAAAAAAGAGGAAACCAGAAAAAAATCAGGCCATCTTACCCTACATATTTACTCCAGGATTATGTTTCATCCTTTGTTTATTCATTTTAACGCCTGCCTGAGGAGCAATTAGCTTAATCACTGTAATTGCTAGTACTAAATCATTGGTTTTCACAGCTGATGCAGCTCACGTCCTTCACTGATACACAGCACTAAAAAAACATACAAATTTGAAATCAAATCCTGTTTGAGCTTTAATAGTAATATTATTATAATTTTAATATTAGAGTTAATTGGTCAGCTGAAAAGTTCTGTTTCCCACTGCTTAATCATTAATCATCAAAGTAGTGGTCAAATGAGCAGCTTAACACCGGAGCACTTGGGAGTTGATGCTCTTGTTTAAGAGTAACTGGAGAAGAGATAATTTGCTCTTCACTTTCCAACTTACTGACTTTACCTTTAGGGAAATTACAAAATATACCTTTTTTGTGCGCTTGTAAATCATAATCCATATTTAACAACCCACAGCCTTGATGATATCATCCACATGTTGAAGAACAATATGTGTAAGACTTGGAACAACAATCACAAAATCTATTACTAGACTTTAGCTCAGCCAGATGGTCAGTTGTTGAAGATTTATTGCTATCCACACATAATCGACTTCTCAGTTTCTCCTCTCTACTGCCAGCAAACCGAGACTGCTCACAACCCAGAAAATCCTTAAACATCAGTGTGAAATGAAATACATCAAAATGTCAGTAAGTGAATAAATACATTTTCTACTGTCGTACATTTTCCCTTATTTAATATCCTTATGTTTGCTGGAATAACAGACATCTCTGTGTGCTGAAGCTGCTAAGAGGCTGTAGTGTTGTGATTAAGTTCGTGTTGATCTGTGCATGTCTGAAATGCCTGAGGTAGCAACTGCTCGTTTTCAGTAGGGATGCTCTGGAAGATTGATTTTCCCATCTTACATTTCTCTGAATTGCTTAGTTTTTTGCTAGCTAAAAAGAGACATATTTCAAGCCTCTTGCTTCTCTAATTAGGACTGCCAGTTTACAACATGAAACTGATTTAGGTTTTTGCATATTTCTTACTGGATGTGATACTTAATTGAGGATGTGCCATTAATGTGCAAAACCAAGTGCATATGGCAGCAACGTAGATGTCAATTTTAAGCCTTAGTGAGCTATTAGTGGTGATTTGGTGACATAATTTATTAAGATGTTCACATTATGAAACTTAGTTATCATCAAGTTTTGTCTCCTTGTTTGGTCTCTGGGCAATTTTGGACTGAAGGAACTTTTTCATCGTTCTTAGGGATGTAATGATACAAAAAAATGTCAGAAAACATGCACAAACTGACTGACACTGAAGTCCAAGCTTTTCTGAACATATATCAACATATAAAAACAAAGTGATTTTGACTCATCAAAGCTAATTATAGGAATCTGTGATAGAGGGCTAGTCTCTTGAATGTACCTATTGGAGGTACAAATAAAGAATAAGTCCTCGAAGATATGTAGGTTACAGGGGAACTCTGAAGAACTGTTTGATCCAAAAACCATCTCTTGTTTCAATACAAAAATCTAATATCCTGAACAATCTACACTGCATTTGCTAATCTGATTAACAGCACAGATGACCATAAAAATTAAGATCCCTGAAAGTGAAGCCAAAACATCGCCCCCTGCTGGCTGGCTGCAGTTTAGGTCATAAAACCTGCCCCCTTCTTGTTAGCGGTTGGGACGGGAGCCAAACTAAAATATCCGAGTACACGTCAAATAAATTCTACCCCAAGATGGTCATATCACACTGATGTATGTTCAAGTGTTTGTTTTCTGATCAGATTACTTAAGATAGTTATGTGATGCTACAAAAATGGTTCTGACATTATGATATACAGCTGTGTGTCTCTATCAGTGTGCTAGCCATCAATGATGCTGCTTGAGACTGGGTCGAACAGATGGGCTGGACCTCAATACCAGGACTCCATCAGCTGATTGCTACTGTGCAGACTCGGCTCCAAATGACATCACCAGGGCAAGATGGCAGAGCCTGTATCCTGGCTATTTTTGGCTTCATTTGTGTACAGCGTGAGGAAGTAGAGGTGTGTCATCCATGTTTATATACAGTCTATAAATTAAACATATGCAGATGAACTCAAGGCAATGTTACCTGGAAATAGAGGATGATGGTCCACATCAACCCGAGTACAATTGACGGCCGTCCATCAACAATGTCTGTGGAGTTGATGTTCACAAGCTTGATCTGTAACAAAACACAATATCCAATATTTTAATATCTCATAACAGAACCTAATAATTCCAGATTGCAATAAATTCTAGTTTATCCGCTTACAAGTCACTATGATGTCATACATAAGGATTAAGTACACACAGTATTCCTAAATCTGGTCACTCTGTCTCATACATATGTTTACACAAAATGAACGATATACAGTATGAGCATAATCCTCAGCACCACTGTATACAGATAATCCTGACCCTATCTATTCCATGTCCTGAAAGAACCAGTAATGTTATGAATACTGACCGGAGATCCTCTGTAGGCAGACTGGAGGGCAGATAAGAAAAAAGAAAAGAGAGAGGAAGAGAGCGAGGGAGCATTTAGATGTGTTTGATTGACGGCTCATTGACTGTGAGATAGCAGATACTGAAGCATCTCTGAGGTGAGATAACTTGAGTGGTTGGCTGAGAGGAGAGATCTATCACGCTACACAGACAACAGGGATTATACCCAGCAGAGACGGACAGAGAGAGGGTGATGCAGGGTGGAGTAAGAAGAGGGAGAAAGCGAAGGCTGTATCTACTGATATGATGAAGTATTCTATATGATCACACACAGGGTTATATTACTGAGGCGCTGCATCACAACAGGTCATCATATGGTAATACAAGCCACTCCGTAGAGGTGAACAAGCATGGAGGAAGAGATTGGGGGCAGGCGAGGGCAGCGTGGCAGAGTGGCTGATAAGAATACATGCAGTACACAGTTTCATATTAGAAAACACAGCAGGTCATCCCAACAACTCAACACAGCGGTGTGAAGCTGGAATGGTTAACAGCAGTGTTTTGTGTCGTGACCACACACAACAGCAAAAAGAACACAGGTAACCATACAGTGCATAGGTAAACAGTATAGTTAGCATTATTTACAGACATTTTTTACGAGGATCTGTACCAAGCAAAGGTTTTCTCTTAAAGGAGCCGTGTGTAGGATTCAGTGGCACCTAGCAGGGAGGACTGCAGATTGCAACCAGCTGAAACTTCTCCTGTGTGCCAAGCATTAACTTGTGATTAGGACTCTTTATAGTGTCCACCAAAGCGTTTTTTTTCCCAGCAGAAAAGCCAGGTGCTCCTATGGAAATGCTGAGCTGGGAGCACATGAGAGCACTACAGAGGTGCAAAATTTTCGGTTGTGTCTGACTGCTACGAAACGGAGTATCTGTGAAAGTAAAAAGTGGTGTAAGGTAGAGTGCTTGCTCTGGTTGACGGGCAAGCTGAAGTAAGAGTGGGGGAGAGACCGGATCGTCTGGTGTACATTGATATGTATATATTATATTGACATATTTCACCTCCATTGTTGTTGTTCAGGCTTGTACATGAAAAAAGTGACAGTTGGTTGTTGTGGTATTTGTCCCTCCTCCACTATAACTGCATGGCGACAGCATTTTACTCCGAGTTGAAATCTTTTTTTAACTCTCAGCGCTCAGAAAATAAAATGCCAAACATGCAGCACTCAGCGCAGAATAGACGCTCAGTGCCCTGTCACGCCTGAATATATGGTGCTCCCATTGCAAAGAAATAAATAAATGCGTGGGCCTCAGGAAAAAAAACAAAACGCAACAGTGGACACAGCCCCTTAGACTTCATTGTTCAGGTGGTTTTTACCAAGAGGTGAATTATATGCAGAGGTGTCTTCCTCTCGAGAACAAACAGACCCGGTGATTCTACACAAGGTAACATACTTTATTATATCCCATTTCTGCCAATATAACCCCCAAATCTCACACACTGGACCTTTAAGTCTGTTAATATGTTTTGAAAGCCAATAGATTTCAGTAGTACAATTATACTTACTTTATAATGGCATTTTCACACACATTTTGCCTTCTTGCTCTAGTTTAATTATTAGCAAATTATTAAGTGAGTGGGGCATTAGTCAGACAAAGAAAGCGATTTTTAGATGTCAAATTGGGCTCTACGAAATTGTGATGTGGATTTTTTTTTTTTTTTTACAATTTTCTGACGTGGTTTAATAGATTAATATAAACAAAAAAACAAAACAAAAAAAGATATTCATCGAAAATGTAAATAACTGTTGCAGATCTTGTTGACACATTATAGCAATGGGTTTGAAAGTCCCAGTTAAATACATTTATCACAGGGTTTCAACAGTTTACAGATACAATTAATGTAATGGTAAACATCATAATGCCACTGCACACTGAACAATGTTTTCCAATGACACAAATGAAAGAGAGAAACATTTATCAAGCATTAAAGCGATTGGGCCTCTAAAGCAAAATGTAAATACAGTCTAGACGTACATTAGATTTACACACAGAGTGTATTTACATTTAATTTTCTACACTCGCAGATTAACACAGTCACACACACACAGGCATATACAGCAGAGTGCCCACTGACGTCTCATCTCCAGACGGCAGATTACTCGTGTAGGATTTGCAGTTTTAACCCTGTCGCACTCGAGGAAGACAAATCAATGTCCCTGCAGACTCCAGCTCATACTTATGGCTTTATTTATGTATATCCAAGGACGAGCTGGGTGAAGCTTTGAGAATGTTTTATTAATCTCACAGAGGGGCAGTTGATGCAGTTAGATGATTATATCCAAAACCACACTGAGCGTATTTGGATGTAATTCTGTAAATGATGCTGAGAGACAGAAAGAAAACTGGAGAGTATGGAGAGAATATCATAAAGAGCATATGGTGTGGTGTGACCAGAAAATATAGTCGATCACTTAAAGCGACAGAATTAGTAAAGTCATAGTCCAATAATTACATTTTTAGAGATTTTTTGATATTTACAGGCAGCCACACAACTAAATGAAGGGCACTTGAATGAAGACAAAATGTGAACAATGTCAGCCAGTGTTTCATTTATTTAGCCAACAAAATTGTTGCAGGGATGTGAAAACAGAGGATATTGGTTTCAGGATAAATGAGGGATGCGGGAAGGTGGAGGGAGTAAGAGGCGGGGACGAAGGGGAAACAGGTCACACAAGGTCAAGATTCAATGTTTATACCCACAGGGCAGCAGCTGAGCAGGAGAGGAGCATGACGGGTAAATCAGAGAAGAAGGAAAAAACATAAAGAGAAGACCCTGAACTCTTACCTTCCTACCCTCAAGGAAGTTGAGAGCTGTACCGATGTTGGCGACCCAATGGATCCTCTTTAGCTTCTTGCCCTGCTCACATGGCTGCGAGGCAAAAGGAGAACAATGGGGATGGAAAGAAAGAGAGAAACAGAGAGTTTCACAAATAAATAACGTGGATAAAATAAAAACAGTATAACTGAAAAGAAGATAAGTTAATTTGAATGCTACAGCACAATATGTAAGAGCATACTTAGTAAAGTATAAACATTATCAGCAGCATATTAAGAAAAAATCTGGGATAAAATGAGAAAGAGAGAGAGGTCCAATCACAGATGTGTTTGACTATAACCAGCTGGATCAATAGGACATAGACAGCTTAGACCTGAGGCAATATTGGCCGAGTGAAATCCTCAAGCTGGGTGTGAATGTTTTTGTCTGTGTTGTGTTTTGTGAACTATGATCTGTCCTTGTTAATCTGGGCTTTTCTATTCAATTCAAACATCCTAATAAAAGCTGATCAATGAGCATTTCCATCTAGCTGTGGCTCAGTTCACATGCACTGCATTAAGTCTATAGCTCTTTGTAGATTTGTAAATAACACTTATGGTATATACACTGACTGTTACAGGGTGGTGCAGGAATGAGTCCTTAAACCTGGAAATGAGTTAGCATTCTAGCACTTCCAGTTCCTTTGTCTTCAAGTCGATGGGCATTTGCTCAAATGCCTGAAAGAAGGTCTGTGGTTAACACAAGCTTTAGAGGTTTTTTTCCATGTTTTGTGAGATATGTATTTTTTGTACTTTCAGACCAAGAGTTGTCTTGCTTTGGTCCGACTCAGGGACTAATTTAGTTTTAAAGTTGCTCTTGATTGGTCAGAATTTCAATGTGGGAAAGATCCAGGAAGTAAAAAAACGTTGAACAAGAGTACACTTGCAAGATATATGTGCGGCTGTTGTTCGAGTCCAGCCTGTGGCCCTTTGCTGCATGTCATCCCCTCTCTCTCTCCCCCTTTCACACTTGGCTGTCCTATCCATTAAAGACAAAATGCCCCAAAACATTTCTGGCTAAATGAGACTACAGAGCGTCATCAAGCCAAACATGGAAACTAGATGTGTTAATACTCCCCCAACAATTTTTTGGTTGTCCTTAAAAAAGGATGTGAGACTAGCAGTTGATGAGGACATGACAACTAGCTAGATCAGGTCATGCTAAGAGGAAAGGCTTTTGTAGAGGAGGTGAGTGATTGTGCGTAATCAAACTGTGGGTTGGAAGCCTTGTGGGGATGTTGTTGAAATCATGCGACTGTAGTGTGGTAAATTTAAAGCTTAATGTAAGCTTTTTACTTTTGGTGAATTCATTTATGCTTCAAAAATCAACAAAGTGGTGTTCATTTGTGAAAATGATCTTGTTAGACAAAATGTGTAAGTATCATAAACTTTTGTTTGCCACAAGGCCTATTTTTCTGCAACAATCCAAAATCCAGTCAAAAAGTTCCATTGGCTTTTTGCTGAGGGAACCAGGGTGATGCTAACTTACAGGTTGGCCTACAAAAAAAAGCCATTCATCTCGGCACCACTCTTATTATATAAAGAAAAAACAAAGATAAACAACAATAAAAAATTACTGAATCACTCTGTTATTTGACCAGTCTGATCCTCGTTATACCAGATCAAGTTAAAATTTAATCCAGAGAGATAAGAGGATATGAAGTGTTTGAAGTCTGTGGCCAAATCACATGATGCAGAAATGACCGTGAGACTTACCAGTTTTTGTCCGGAGAGGACTTCCAGCAGGGCCAGTAGCATCACGCCATCCTTGATGTCCTCGAAGAGGTCTGTCACCACCAGAGGCGGGACACGCTATATGAGAAAACAAGCATACCCATGAGCCTTTATTGTAAAAATGTTTATGACCTCAGTCTTTTTTAAACTGTAGGTTAAAACAAGTATTCATGGAAATGATGTAATGCCTGGGGGAATGGAAAGAGTTGACTTATGACATTGAAAAAGCAATGAGAGCAAATAAAACAAGTATAAATGTTTTCTGTTTCTCTACGAACAACTTAATGCTGCCCAAGAGACATTTCTAAAGAGGTGCCCAGACATAAGTAGTTACATAAACTCACTGTTTACTTACATGTTGCATGCCATAAACTTACACAAAGCTTTCTCAGTTTTTGTGGAATGCAAAAATCTGGGATTTGAGCCTTAAAAGCTCTTGCAATGTAAAGAAACTAAGAGGCAGGCAACATTTTTTTCTACAAATTATCCTCCTCTCAGTGGCACAGTGCATAAATCAACCAAAATACAATATATATATTACACTGTAAGACGGTAATTTCAACTTGTGAAACATGGATAAGGGAAATCCCATAAAAAAATTACTTGAAGCCCCAAAAGAGTTTGTCTGTGAAGTATTACTGACAGCTAGCGTCAGCCGTAAGCAGAGGCTCAGCAGGCTCTGAATGGGGTCCTCAAATCCTAAAATATGCTGATGATTTCAAACTGTATCCTCCTCATTGACTTCCTCCCTGACCTGACACAGACTTCCAGACTCGGGGAAATCCACATATCTCTGTTTCTTGCCGGCGCCACATCAAGGATTTCTCTTAAAGCACAGTCACATGCCGGGGCTGAGGAGAGGTTTAGAGGGGGGGGAAGCATTCAGACGAGCGAGCCATTCACAGGGAGATTAGCGGCAAAGGGAGTGAAGGAGAGAGACAGAAAAACGGCGGAAGCAGGGATGTGTGCGTGAGTGTCTGTGTTAGCACGTGCAAGTGGAATGTGTGTGTGGTGTGAAAGAGAAAAAACATACAACCCCCAACATCGTAGATGCGCAAAAGGGGTATAATTGAGTAGAAAGAGTGGCAGCGAGAAAAATGATAGAAGGCAAAGCGAGAAGGGACACTAACCTCGCGTCTTTCAAAATTAATTAGCAAATACAGCAGCTCTTTTCGCTAATTCCTCTTCTAATGTCATTTCATGGCTTTGGATATTAGAATATCCAGACAGCACTTGTGCCCCTATCATAAAGTGACAGAAGAAACACTTACAAAGACCCCTTCAAAGGGATAGATTATACCATGAGCTAATTGAAGTTAAATTTACCTATTTGTTCATTATAATCCCAAAGCTAATGAGGAAATTTCTGACTAATTACAAAATAAGAAAGTAATATCCATTTCCTCTGCTCAGCCGCATGAGCTAAAAAAAATAAATCAAGGTCTTAATGAGCTAATTACATATAAGTGTCTGGGCCATAATTGATTGTGAGAAGAGGAGTTTCAGGATGTGCGTCTGTCTGCGCTCTCATGTTATTCCCCCTGGTACACTTGACGTAGTGGATTCCGAAAGATCAACAGCATGAAAGACAGAGGGAGGTGCAGAAACAAAGAGAAGACTGAAGGGTTTCATTTTGAATTGCAATACAACCAGTTTGAAGGAACAATTGACACCAGATGCTTGTTGACCAAAACTTTTCAAGGTTAAGTTATTTGAAAGCTTCTGAAAAGGCATTCTTGAACATAAAAGCCAAAATATGAATAACTTTTAGACTCACACATACTTTGGCAAAATCCTGCATAAACTTGAAGCACCGGATAAATGTTGTTTTAAAATGTTCTTAGCTTAGCTGTTAGCAAGAAAGCTATCACATGAACATGGCTGCAGGCAAATCCTGCAACAAGGGATGATTGGACTGCACTTGTCAATTAAAAAACACTGCATAGGGAAATTGACCTTTACCTTAATGCTTAGATATCAACAATGGAAAGAACTGACAATATACAGTATATCTGCCTACAGGATATCTTCCATTATATACATGGGTGGATTATGAGTATTGTGTCTCTTTGTGGTCATTTTGAATCTCTTCCTAGCCTGTACATGTTAATTTGAGTCACATTTTGCACGCTAAAGCACTTGACACCTACACATTTCCTTGACAATATCAGTAAAACTTTAAAAAATCTCAGTACATGGCTGACAAACACCTCTAATTAATTCAACCACTGTGGGGCCGACATCATATTTTGGCATCATTTATAATTTTATCCTGGAGAACAAAAGAACTAGTCTACAATCATTGCAACAGTTCTGCTAGCCTGTACTTGGGCAGAGCAGTGATTCAAGCTAAATATCAGTGTGCTAAAATGCTCACAATGACCATGCTAACATGTTTAGCAGGTACATGTTTTACTTTATTTAGTACTTTGTTTAGTGTGTGAGCATGCTAATGTTTGCTAATTTGCACTAAACACACCCAAAGATGAGGCTGATGGGAATGTTATTTGTTTTTTGCATGTATTTAGTCATACACAAAAACACTGGACAAATTGAAATTTTGACCTGCTGCTGAAAAAACAGAGACGACTAGAAGATGGGTACCACACATTAGTGATGACGCTGTGGGCCAGGACAGCATTATAAGCTGTAACTGCCATATGGGCGCAGTACAGAGCGGCACTGATTAGCTAGCAAGTGGCATACACTCACACAGGGACTAACATGCACCAACAGGTACTGAGGCATGCAGCCGGTCAAAAGCGGGAAGTGTCTGGTGTGCCTGCTCTATGAGAACAATGATGTGGAGGCAGCATTGATCGTCTGGGTAATTTCATTTTTGTCACTGAACAACTTTCACAGGAATGAGAATTAATATTCATCCTTGGAAGCCATGAATGTCAGTACCAAATTTTGTGTGTTAAGGAAAACTAAGAGCAGTTGGCAGGATGTGAAAGTAAAAAAATATGGAAAACATCCTTGCTGCGAAGTTGACTGCGGCACATACCATGAATTTTAGTGTGCATAGAATATGTCATCCATTCAATCCCCCTCTTCCCCCACTAAAGAAAGATGGGGGAGCAAGGGAGTAAACACGAAGAGAGGAGCTGGGAGTTTCATTTCACTGCTGCTGTAATCTCCAAGAACACTTGGTTCACTGATTACTGTACTCAAACTGTTTGCCTGGAAAACGCCTGAGCGACTATGAGACCTCCACCACTCACACCGGTCACTTAGTAATTAAGCTTTAACCTTCTCAGAAAGGATTTGTCAAAATGGAAACTTGGGGCCCGCTCACTGAATCCCCCCCTTGTCACTCCACTGCAGTGCGGAGTGCATCTGTGCAACAACAAGCCTCATAAATGGGAACTAAAATTCTACGACTGTGAGCAAAATTCAAGCAATATACACTTTTATATATAACTGAAGGGTCTAAACAGCATTACCCTCTTTTTAAATGCAAGAAACAACCTACAAAAAGTGCTGCCCTGCTGCTGTCTTACAGTTTATACCTTTGGTCTATCACTGGTGACTTAATCTGGTGAACTACTCCAAGTAATGAGAGTCATTAATCTTCTGTATAAATTACCAGCTCCAGTGCGTCCCCTCATAGAAACTCTTTGTCAGAGCTCATAAGACTTCTTTTGTTGTACCTGTGGAGTGGAAAAGTAAGGGGGAGGGGAGTGATAGTGAAAGGAAACCCTCATGCCATGTCTCAACTCACCTAACGATTAATCACATACCTTTAGGCGCGGAATTAAAGACCTGTGATAACTGGAGTGGCCTAATCATCTGCATAGCCAAGGGCATGATCTATCCTTCTGAGAGCAAAGCTAAACCAACTGTTAAAGCTTCTTTCCTCTCCCTATCCGGCTGTCTGTCTCTCTCACACATTTTTTTCACCTAATGTGTCTCTTTAGATGGTTCTTTGAGTATTTATAGATGTGAGAAGAGCCCATAGGATGCCATTTTATCTCATTTAGATTGTAGAATGAGATCTTCAAGAAATGCGCCTCCTTATTACAACAGATCCTCCGCACATGCTGAATTAACTTTTACTCCCTACTCATCACAAAGCTCTCCGAACATTTACCAAGCTGCCATGACGACCAAGACATTTTTGAAGACAAATATAGGCCAATCAGTGTCGCTATGGCAACGTCAGGCATCAGGTGAAAGGGTAAGCAGTCTCATGATGGTCGAGGAGGAGGAGAGCTACTAATTTGATCAACAAGGTAGAGAAAGAGGCGTGGGGAACAAATAATGTTATCTCTCTTCTGAAGGACCTGTGTGATAATATCACCTATCTATTGATTAGTTGAATCGGTTAAATTAAAGTGCAATTAAAAGGAAATTCAAATGAAATTTCGTGGCTCTCTCACAAACCAGTTTATTGGTGTTTTTGTATCGAGAACTGGACTTCAGTTTTAGGACAATTGGTACATCAGACACTATGTTATTGCACTTTAAAGGGATACTTTTCCAACATTTAATCAGCTTTCTATCAAAACAATGTGGGTAGTATGTATAAATTAACTGTGGTAAACTTTCCTCTATCGAACCAATACCTAGATGCTCCTCCTCGCCCCCCCATGAAACTCTCAGAGCCAGCGAGTTTCGCATATATATTGTTAAAATGTTGGATGTTTATATAAAACTTGGCCAAAAAATAAGATGAACATAGGTGAAATAAGTTAATCCCTGTAAGCAAAAACCTCAGGCTTCAGACCGTTCTGAATATTCTGTTTCCAATTGTTTTTTCTGCTTTTGAAAGAAGATGACGCCAGCTCTTGACGGATTTCTTTATCCTGTCATCTGCTCCAGGCACCCTAATCCAAGTATTTACAATGCATAGCCTACCCTGCTACATGTAGCTACATGCTTACATTGGCACACATGCAACCTTGGTTGCCGATTTTGTAATTTTCTCCTCTGTTTCAGATCTTATTCCTGCTGAAACATGTCGGGTTGTACAGATTTTGGCTTAGATGATTTTATATTATTTTTCATGGTAGAAAGTGAGCAAAGTTAAGCATGTAAACGTGTTTGACTAGAAAATTCAATACAAGCGTGAACCTGAAAAATGAGCATGATAGTTAGTTCAACAGACATTTGGGTAATAATCTGTTTTCTGGCTAATAGTTCGATGAGTAGGGCAATGCCGCTCTAAGGTCTGTAGGCTTAATATGCAGCTGGAACCAGCAGACTGTTAGCTAAGCTTACCCTAAACACTTGAAACAGAGGGAACAAGCTGGCCTAGCTCAATCTAAAGATAACAATATCCACCTACCAGCAATTTAAAAGCTTATATCACATTAAAACTGCAAAACTGACATGTGGTTTCCAGAATGTTCTGTGCTGGACTATTTCCCGGCTTGAAGCAGCAGCCACATAACAAAAGGTGAAGAATTTACTGCTGCTGGCCAGGAAATAGTTCAGGTCATAACCTCCTGTTTAACAGCTAATTGTTGTTTTTACACTTAGGTCTTAAAATGGATGAAAAGACATATAATTTGTAACTTAGTAGGCATTCCGAGGGCTGATTTAAATCTTTCCGCTAAGCTAAACTGCTGGACAAATAACTACATTTCCAAAAATGTTTAACTGTTTCTTTATACTGTTTAATTCAGAAGTTTTGGGGTTTCCTCTCCTTGGTATTCCTCAAAATTCTCATTGTCTTTCCCGAATCACTCAAATGTCAACATTTTCAGACACCACGAAATAGCAAAAGGACTGCAGCTCTACTCTGTTGCGTCAAAATGACTTAATAAATAAACTATGTGCTTACCTAAACATTATTAAAAATTCAAGGCATTTAAGTATTGGGCTGTGTGTAATTTTCTGCTGGCACGGTCCTGAGACATGATATTTAATATTACGTCAAGGCTTATTCCCTCCAGAGTGCTTTTCAAATGAATTTTCTGCTCCACGTCACCGAGGTTCAAGGCCTCCACAGCTGTCGTAATCAAATAGGAAACCTTGAAAGGAGCGTTGCAGATTGAAATAGCACTTAATTGTGTTGCACTGTGCCATACTTGCCTTGTCCACCCATTCCTGACACAATATTCAAGCAGTAATGAGTTAAACTGAGGAGGCTAATGCAGTATAATGCAATAATTACACCCATACAATAGACCCTCAGCACGCAGCAGCATCAAGTGTAATTCAGCATTTAAGGGACAGATATACGGGTGTCCAAGCTCATTAAGAAGGCAAATGAAGGGCAGTCTTTAACTAAAAACTCTTATCCTGAACAATCTAAATTGGCCCATATTGAGATAAAGAGCTTACAGGTTACTAAGACTTAAATTATTGACAGTAGCTTGCAGGAAAAAAGATATACAGTGTATTAAATGCTGTAACATGAAAGCGATAATTAGAGTGCGAGTAAATCCTTGCTACGAGCTATATGAGACTGGAGGAATAAAAGGAACATGAAAGGCATGCGAGTAAGAATGAATGTGTGTGTGTGTGGTCTTAGCTGGTACAGTCAGTCCCATGACCAGCTCCACAGCGTTTTGGAAATGGAGCAAAAGTCACAGAGAGCACGGCGGACAGAGTGCAGAGGAGCAAAGTGATTGGAAGTGGAAAAGCAGTGAGATGAATAAGTTTTCAATCCACCAGCACCAGCGTTTGTGTAAAGGGAAAACACAATGCTGGCAGCAGCAGTGGGAATCAACCAGACTCTCTTACCTTTGCCAAGTGGGAATTGATCCATTTTGTGAATGTCCTTTTCTGCACAGCCTCCTGCTCATCTGTAAATCAGAGCCCAGAGCGTCACTATCAGTCACATGCAATAATAAACAAAGAGGAGATTAAAACACAGTCTTCTCATTGTCTATTGTTTTGAGAGATGATTGGGTTTGCAGAGCTGGATGGCAACTCTAATTAACTTTGATATTACTACTGACTGTCTGATGTGTCTGAACACAGTCACACCACATACCTAACACTGATGTAGTAAGAAAAGGCATTTGACATTTAAAGATGACATTTTCACTAGCTGGACTCCTCTTACTGCAGACAGAAAATCCTGCTCTCAAAAATGCCCTTTAGATGATAGAAGGCCAGTGGTTCTTCTTCTATACCATGACATGTACCTCTGCCATGATCTATAAGAGGGTTTTTGCATTTCTGACCACAGTTCAAGCATGCAATCAGTCTCACAAACAGAAAGCCAACCTTACTCTAAATGTCCTGATTTACCTCTATATGAGGAAGGACACTGTTTGTGGTGGCTGCAGCGATAAAGCCCATTTAGCAAAGGCACAATCAATAGCATAGATGTCTGCAGACGATGTCCCCTAAAAAGCCACTTAACTTAAATGAGGACAAGACATAAATCAAGCTCTGTCGCTCACATGTGCACAAGCAAACATAACAGTACATATACTAGGGTCAGGTTCAAGAGCTGGCTCCAGCTGAGAACCAGTTCTAAATGTCTGATCCATATGAATCCTATGCCTACAAGTGTATCAATTCCTCCTTTTTGGATGTCAGCATGTTGTGCAGTGCAATGCAAATCAGCCACACTCTACGCTGCTGGATACTTGCAACAAGAAGTAAACAGTCCAAAGCATGGCTTCGTTTCATAAAAAAGATGACTACAGTGCTGCCACAGTAACAGTGGAAACAACAGCAGTATGCTGAGACATTTAGCTACACAACATGGGCTTCGATTACAGGAATGACATGTATTGACACTCTACACAAAAATGCCAGGGCTTCTCAACTGAGCAGCCCATCTGTTACTGTCGGTAAATATCCTACGGTATAGACATTAATATATAATAACACTAGTGCCACACAGGCAGACTTAGCACTTCAGACTTAGATTTTTTTCTTTGACTATGGAAAATAAATTAAAATGAATGCTGTACAAATATTTTCTCATTTCATCTACACTATCTTCACACTCTGAGATAATTAAGAGTTGCATTTCACCTACTTTTTTCCATTCAGAATATTCATCAGGATCTAATAATGGAATTGATAGAGAATCAGACCAATAAGCAGAGCTGATAATGCCACTGGCATCAACAAAATATTGTCAGTTCCCATCCCTAGCATACACACAGTCACACAGGCAAACACAGCATAGAGGCAAGAACTGTATGTTCTGCAGGATTTTTAGAACCAACTACTGCATTACGGCTGCAATCTCTCCTTCCTGATTCCCTATTGACAGCAAAATTCATTGTTGCTTGCAGCCGGTGAAATAACAATTGGGACTTCTGCGACAGTTACATCTGTAATCGACAAATTCATGTGCAGCTGTCACATGAACCCCATTATAATGTACACACACCAGATGTATGGTCTGCCTGGGACTTCTAAGGATCCAATCATGTACAGTGACTGGCACATGTGGCAATGTTTTTTTTCTGTCCCGTCTGCGCCACAGAGCAATATCCTTGAGATAAGCATGTTATCAGCGAGAGAGGACGTCTGACACAGTGCTTCCCTCTACCTTAATGAAATATGCTGACGGCTTGATTACACTCAAGTTGGTTAGTGTGTCACTAGGTACTGTGGGCAGACGCGAACAGCAAGGGGGTGTGTGCATCAGAGAGGTGGGAGGTGGGGGGAGCTGTTCATACATAATGCAGATACATTCACGCAAAGTCATACGTGCCACTGAGCAGGTTCCCGTTCTATGAATTAATCTTTTGATTGGGTCCAGGAGTAATCAAATATTGATGGGCAGTAATATTGGAGGAGAATGAGAAAGATTTAGCCCCCCACATCCCGGAGCAGGAACATGTGTGACGGAGAACATGTCTGCACGAGCGTGGTGCCAGCCTCTCAGTCTCAGGGACGAGGTGACTTTGAACTCTGCGCACACACACTTAAGCACACACACATTCACATTCTTTCAATACCACAAAGGGAAACAGCCGTCCTTAGTAACCATGCCTCGCAGCAGCGTTTTAACACACTTGATTACCTACTCGGCTCGTGTTGGCCTGTATCATCATTAGTCTCATCTGCAGTCTGTGAGTTCTCACTCTGACCCCCCACAGTGAAGATGACCTTAATGAAATATCATCAAATCTAGCTAGTTGTCTCAGATGCTCTGCCTATAGATGAAGTGTAAAGCAACCATTCTGATGCATTCTCTGCTCATTTCCCTATAGGATGGCTAACGTGACAGGAAACAAATCCAAAGAAACATTATGGTAATGTCTCTTGGAATCTAATCTAATCTATCAGACAGTGAGACAGTCAGACAGAAGGCTGAATGCATGATATCCAAATACAGATGAGCAGACAGGCGGACCGCCACAGGGTCAAACAGAGAGATAAGAAATCAAACATTTTGACAGTCTGCCCGCTGTGCTGTGACACATGCAGTGAGCTGGTGCTTGTCTGCTGGGTATGCTTGCTTCACCTGCTGCAGGCTCAGAGCTCAGCGACCTCCCTGCACACAGACGCACACACACTCTGCCAAAGTGGAAACGCCCCCTTCAAATTTCTGCCTATTTTGCTTAACACACACTGCGTCCACAGCCCCAAAAAAAATATCTGCAGGAACCACTTCAGAGAGGAAATCACACTGCAAAATGCACAGACTCACATACGATAGGAAGATACAGTCCATACTGCAGTACCATGTTAAATATCACGGCATACCCTGCAAACATGAAAAATACACACACACTGTGTACTTGCCTTCTTTTTCCTCACACTCTCCATCTCGATAGGGGACACACATTCATGCACACACTGTCCCACTTACCGCGGAGGTAGTGGAAGAACCCAGCCACCAGGTTTAGGGATGTGTTCTTTTTCGGGGAGCCTTCGCCCCCTGCCCGCCGTGCCATCTTGTACCCCAGACTACACCTCGGTTCCCGCCTGTTTTCATGGGGACGTTGAGAGGACATTCACGGCAACCTCCGGGAGAGAGGCTACACTTGCCCTTGCTCCTGCCCTTGCTGCTTCTCCCTCTCTTATTTTGGGGAGGTGTCGTTAAGGAGCTCCCTTGAGCGCTGGACCTCCCGAGATGACAGCGGTGAAACTGTTGCTCTGAGTCAAAGCAGGGAGGAAGGTTTCACCCTCCTGTTCGCCTCTCGTCTTGCTGTCCTCTGTCCTGTCCTGCAGTAACGGGCTGCAGACTCAGTCAGACTCAGTGTTTTTCCTGCCTGTTAAGCAGCTTGGGAGTGTGATGTGAGTGTACGCGTGAGACTGTTTGTGTGTGTGTGTGTGTGTGTGTGTGTGTGTGCGTGTGTGTGTGTAAGTGAGAGCAGTGCAGTGTCGGCTTGCCTCAGCATCAATCTTTCTTGCTTAGTGCCTCTCCCTCTCTCTTTCCCTCTCACATACTCTCTACCTCTGTCTTTCCCTCCCACGTTCTCTCTCTCTCTCTCTCTTAATTTCTCACTGTAGGCTGCGGGAACAATCCACTTCCCTCCACTGGCCAGCCAATCAGAGTGCGTGGGAATGAATGATGTCACGGCAGCCCTGTACTGGTGTGGAGAGAGAGAACTGAGTGGTGGGTGGGTTGAAGGGGACCGTTTAGCAGGTTAGGAGAGGAGGTAGTGTGAGCTCTACTCTGACAGCATCGTACACACACACACACACACACACACACACACACACACACACACCAGAACAGAAGTGCAGGAATTCCCTATGTGTTCCTGGCACTCTAATACCCCTCCTCTCTCTGTCTCATCAACACAGATACCATGCAGTGCTCTGAGGCTTGCAGCTTTCTACTCCATAGAGCCTGCAGGGGAGCAGAGTATCACTGGCAGTCGTCCTGTCTGATCTGCTACTGTAACGTCTTCAAAAGGGATCAGCTTTCATCTGAACCACAGTCGTGTACAGTATATCTGTCTTGTTTGTTTTGTCCCAGGGAGGGAATACTGTATTGAACAGTATACAATAGAGGTGAATACAATATCCGAAGACACATTTAGATGGCATACAGAAGGTAATACTAAGCAAGATCAGAGTTTAAAGTGTCTGAAGACAATATAAGCAAGTCCAGAAAATAAAAAACAATGTTAAGTGTGGGGCTGACCCAAATGCTTCAAAGCATGCATTACCCCAAAAATATCCATACCCCAACAGTCAATGCATCAACATTGATTATTATTACTCTTTCTCAGATATGGACATTTAAACTTAGCGATAGCTTTGTGACTCACTCTCAATGTCAGTCACCAGCAGTTGAGCACTACTGAAACTGGACAGTGTGACCACATGTAGTACGCTACTTTAAAAGTGTGCCAGATATGCTTAAGTCTGGGTCTTCACCAGGGTGTCCGTGACCCCTCGGGGATCATCAAAGTTAATGCAAGGGGGCTATTTTTCCTAAAAGTAATATGTGTCTGAAAAAACACATTAACATGAATCAACATGTTATTAGCAAATACGAACTGGCTTATTTAAAAAAAAAAACTATTTAGTTAACAGTGCACAACATTAATGATACATTAAAGTTACCCATGAATCCTTGTGCAATCATGTGAGCTAGCTAACACTAATCACTGTGTTGTACTAATTGGCCAGTTAGCTATATTATTATTGGTGTGTCAAGTGTATAGACATTCTTGTGAGCCATAATGGATCGTTTTGTAACTTTCTGGGCGAAAGACTCACATACTGTTAACCTCTGAAACCACTAGTGAAAGTGCAGAGGGTGTGGTTAACACACCTGGCCATGCTACAACTGCTGCTGACTTAACAGCAACAGGCAAAATCAATTGAGAGAAGACCCATACATGGGACCCAAGATATTCAGAGAATTTATTAGAATGAGTCCAATTCAATTTTATACAATATATATCCGTCTCTAACAAAGGGGTCCTGAAAAACGTTGACCCCTGTGCTAAAGGAAACTGGCATATATCACAAATCTACAACGGGCTTGGCAAATCACTTGAAAACTGGAAGTAACAGCTTAGTGATCTCTATCATTTATGGCCAGTGTTAAAGCAAGCTAGTGCCTAATTGCCAAATTATTTTACGTGCAAAAGTCTGACATTTGTGCACATTTTTCATTAACCCCCTCCTCCAAAGTTTATACGCATATAAACTCAGATAACACTATTAGCCCCTAGCTAATAGTGTTATAACCTCTGTTCATTATGAATGTGTGATCTGTTTAACAGTGGTAACACTCCTTGTAAAATATCAGCATCAAACCAGGCGGAAAACGAACAGACTTGCAGACAATGGTAGTATTGTTCATCCAGCTACTCTGAATTCAGTATATAAAGAGACTCTCTCCAACCGCAAGGGTTACTGGAGTTGATACCAGGAACTGAATCAGAAGCAAGCCTGTGTTATGGAGCCAAAATTACTCCATCCCCCTCCACTGCTGCAGTAAAATTATAGCAGCAAATACTGGCGTTGCAGTACAGTGACCTGTCCTCTTTTCACTGTCTGATTTCTATCTGTTTCTGTCTAACCTGTGCTCTCTCCTATTCAGTCTATTTTCCTCATATTTTGCCCCTCATATTCCCTAACACACACACACACACACACACACACATAGACATACACGCACACACACAGGCTCTGGCAATATTAAAAACACTGGGCTCTTCTTTGAAACCATATTCAGAGAGTTTTCAGGAAAGCAATATTCATGCAGAATAGCCTGGTGGGTCTTATATCAGCCTTAAAGATGAAAGGACCATTCATCATTTGCGTGATTTTCCCTTTTGTTCTTTGGGTTCCCCCATAAGGGATTTTAATTATGAAAGTCATCAATAACCAATGGCAGCTGTCATCCGCTATCTGTCTGCTGATAATCACACTGCTGACACTCCTCCCTTTAACAGCCCTGAAACTGGCCGTCACAGTGCCATCACGAGTCTATTCCACGGACCTGTCTTTGAATCCAGTGTCCGTTTCACATGTCTGTGTATACAGTGTGATTGCTGTGTATAAGTGTGTGTGGACAGGCATTATAGATAGAGTGGGAGTAAGAGTTCAAAGAAATATTCATGCAGTCCTGTTTTTCATATTTACATATACATTGCCTTTACTTCCACACTCTGGACTATAAAAACATAATTTTACAGCAGTGGAAAGCAGAATCCAGTGAGACATTCACACTGCGCACACTCACAGTCCTGACTCAATAATACTATAGCAAACTACAGCAAGACAAAAAGACGAATACCTATTGTTCTTTAAATACTGCTGTTTGCGCAGCCCACACAATATCAATGATGTAAATAATGGAACAGACAACATTGACTGATGAGCTCACACACCTTTTTTTCTATCCATAACAATCTCTCTGGCAAATTAAAGATGTTTTGGTGTCTGATAAATCATTCCTGAAGAGCCACACTTCAATTCAGAAGTGTGAAGGAACTATCCAAGGTGCTGAACCCGTCAATGGGAATCCTTTTAGCCTGACAATAAATTTGGTTTAATACAGCATATTTTCAAGGAAGCAACAGAAAATGAAGACCAATTATAGACACGCTGGAACTCCAAATAGTCTATTAAGACGCAACATTTCTGTTTTTGTCAGTATGTTTTTAAGAATTCTTCCAGTTATCTTTCCTCCGTGCAGCAGAGAGTGAGAGCGCTGAACTTCCCGGGAGAACTAAACTGTTTAGAAAAACAACCCCGGGACAAAATCAAAACAAGATGGTGAGGATTCATGGGACTTATTAGGCTTCACCATGGGAGTTCAGAGAAATACAGGGCGAGCAGGTGCATACACACACATACACACACACGCAGTAAAATAAGCTGAATGGAGACAGAATCATTTTCTCGTCTACTGTATGTGCAAGAATAAACCCACAGACTCCTTTAGGCTGTAGATCTCAGGAGTGTTTCATGAGAGAAAGGGGGGGTGGGGGGGCTGGTTGGAGGGTTAAAACAGACTGAACCTCAGCTGGTCTGGATCCCTAATGGCGCCTCTGGCAGCCCTACAAAACACCAGATCCCTCTCTGAGGTTGTGGAGGTTGGACGTGGGTCAGCGCCCGGCGCTCACACAGGTATGTCTGCGGGGTGGAAGGCTTCCTGAGGAGAGGAGGAACAGCCTCTTTTCAGCCATTAAAGGAAAAACAAACGGCCTCCTGGAGGGTGGAATAACGCTGCTTCTGCTCATATCGTAATCTATTCACCCCAAGGATATTTGGGTTTTCTTTCTGAGCAGCCAAGACTTCTTATTGAGCCTTATGAGGAGTGTAAAGAGACACAGCGCCACCTAGTGGGCAAGCTCTCAGCATGTGAAGTTCTCTTTGTAAGTCTGCAGAAGTATAGTAGACACAACATAGGACATGTCAGGACAGGAAAAATGAACAAGCTCAGCATAAGCTCAGCTTTTAAAATGCAGCCTCCCAGATGACCCTGCTCTGCACTTGAGCATCTCTGATCTCTCTTAATCTATTAATGACTCCACAACTCACCAGCAGTGATTACAGTCACTCAGATACAGACAGGCGCTCCACATGTACTGTGCAAGGTTACACACTCTGCTGTCAAGTATTAATTTAGTAATGCATTAATTTAATTATATTATCTTAATATTATTCAAGCTGGTGGACATTTAAATTCAAAGAACAGTACTACAGAAGCATGAACAGCTCTAGTGAGAGTCACAGTGGCAGTGTTGAGACCATGCTGCTATATACAGGAGCCTGTTAGTTTCTCTAATGCATCTTCTTTTGCAGTAAAACATTAATGGAGCATGCCTGGTAAAGCTATCAGGCACTAAATGGATGCCTCTGTTGTGTACTAGAGAGGTAACCTGTAATTGCTCCGTACTCAAACACACACATACACACACAGCACATATTTCTAAACCACCAAGCTGACACACAAAGTGATTTAACAGGTTTTGGTGGCTTTTTTGCCTCTCTACTCCTCCCAACAGCTTCTTTATCCACTTCCTGATTCCAGCTCTTCTCTTTCACCCCCAACAATTCCTAATTTAAAAAAACCCTTCTCTGCACTTCCGCCGGAGTACTTTAGCCCTTAAACTCAATAACACCCTCTATCACACCCTCAGCACGTCCACTCAACCCTCACGTGCCCATTCAGCCTCTCCATTCGCCACCCCACTTTCATTTACAGCGCATTTTTACCAGTCCCAACATAAGTGCTGAGACGGAAGTCCAAATGCCAACCCATTAGCATAGCTAATTACATTTCAGTAATAATGACACCACATTAAAGAGAGTAAGAAGGGGGGAACAAGTCAAAGTGATTATCAAAACAACCCCTTTCCTCTTTCAAGCACCAGCACTCCCTTTTCAGCGCCAGATGTGCAGGGAAGGCACTTTGTCGGTGACAAAAATGTCCAAATATCACAGTGTTCATTAAAGCCAGGCCACTGATACAGTAATTTCAGCTATTTCAGCACCTGCAGTACTGACAAGCACACACACATGGCACACACACACAGACGAAGCAATGAAGCAGATGAGCATGCCAATGAATTAAAGCAGTAAAAGTTAAGGTATTTGAAATGTAAAAGAAACAAATGGAAAATTATATAGTAAAAACTGAATAAAATACAAAAATATATCATAACATTTTAACAGCTAGATTTCAAACCATTATTGATACCTAGCATAAAAAATATAGTGAGTTCAGTTATTAGTTCGATATATTTCTGACTGAATTGCAGCACAAAACCAGATACTGTCCTGTGGCAAATTATTTTTACATTGTGCATTATTGGATTTGAGCTACAATTTTCATCCTGTTTTTTTAGGGTCTCTTTTATCAGGTGAATACATTCAGCTGAACAAAACCACATTTTAACACCATACACAAACAGAATGAACACGCGGCTGATACAAAGCATCTATTCCCCAGGAGCACCAGGGGTCATATCAAAACGCCACTCAGTGGCACTAAGAGCATTAAAAAGACTCAATTTAGCGTTGAAAAAATATTTCCAGCTTGATGTTTCCCTGCTCACTGCGAATGTGTGTGTAATGATATTGTGTGTCTGTGTGTGTGTGTGTGCACGATGATTTTGTGTGTGTGCGCGACGATTTTCTGTGAGTGTGTGTGTGTGTGTTTGTGCGATGCTTTGTGTGCGTGGGAGTGCAGGAGTGGGTCAGACAGTCTAAGCTCTTTATCCAGGTTCAGTGGCCTGCCACACATTACAGGGACGAGTAAAGTGAAAGGACTGGCGTCAGCACACTAAATAAATCACTGTGGCCAGAGCAGTAAATTCAGTTATAAGTCCCGTCTTTGCTGTGAAATAAAAATACAGGGTGGAACAGAGCCAGAATCATCTACAAAATCGTGTCGAACACAACCACTTGAGAGAATTTATTCTTATCCAGCTGGGTCCATTTTCTGTCTTATTGAAAATGAATACAAACTGATTGTTTTTGCAGTTAGCAGATGTATGCCTTTTGTTTTACTCTAACAACAACCACCTGTCCAGTTAGTAATCCTATTCTGTTGAGACATTATTCATTTCCTTCAAATTCCCTAAACATCGCCTGAATGCTCACTTTTTCTCGCTGTACATTCTTGAATTATTAAAAGCAGAAAAACGGGGTTTGTTGTGTCAGGTGGCAGGTTGTGTTTGTGTCTGCAGCGGGAAGCCTTGAAGCGAGAAAGGGCTCAAGGGGACAGATGTCAGCATGCAACACAACAGGAAATAGCATTTCATAGATACAGCATCTCCATTGCATTGATATGTGCAAGATAAGTTGCCTTTATAAACACGATAATAAAATGAGAGATGAAACGTTCAGGCTAGCTTTGGTGTTCTTTGAATGTCAATGCTGTTTTCTGTGAGAGCAGATTATTTGAAAATAGCTACTGCTGTGATAAACCCAAACCATCTGGTGCTCCACGCAGATTAAAATAAAAGCTGGGAATGACTTACTTCACTACCAACTCAGGTACGCTGAAATCATCATATTATCCGGCCAGCTGACCTCTCAGAGGTCACGATCTGACCTCTATTTAAAAACCTTCAAGTGCTAAATGGACTGCCAGAGGCAGAATTTTCCACCATCCAATCACACTGACAGTTGAAAAAAAGGGACAGAGGTGTCTGTGGGTGAAAGATAAGGGCGTACCTGAGAATAAAATATTACAGACAGAGGCTGAATGTGTCTTGGGGTCACAGGCTGAGGTGTCAGGATTTTATCAGTGAGGACATTGTTCTGTACGTCCGTCAAAACTATCTTATGCCTCAATCTGACAGACAGAATCAGAGATGTTTTAGAAATGCTGAAGGAACTGTATCACGGAATCAGCGTGGCCTTAAGCTGTAACTGCGCTCAACATTGAATGTAATGGTCCATAATGGGTCAACAGTATCACAGGATCCTGTAAATATTCCTTTCATTACATCTGTAGAGTCTTTGTACTGCCAGTTTCATTAAATGCAGCTTGTGTTGCGTAACAATTTAGGCAATCTGCCTTGTGAAGTTCAGCTCAATCGATAGACATCCAACTTGGCAGAAATGCTAACACAGAAATGCCAAAAGGAGGTGTCATTTCTTAAAGGGATACTCTGCCAATTTTCAACCAGCTGTTAGTATTAGAACAATATGGGTGGTGTGTGTAAATAAACTTCCCTCCAGCTTACCAGCACCCAGATCTCTCAGCTCACCTTTCATCTCAAATCTTCCAGATGACATGAACATTTTTGCTTGCTACTGGGCTGTTGCTCAAATTGATTGTTTTTCTGCATTTTCGTGTGCCCACCACCACGGACACAGATAGTATAGAAGCGAATTGCCAGAGAGAACCACCCAAGTCTCTCTCAAACTCCGACCAAAGGGTAAAACTAGGCACTAAATATAAACCAAGATTCTGTTACTGCATTACCTGTTTCTTGCCAAAACGTTTTCAGAAACAAATTTAGTGCACTGTTTTGCTATAATACAAGAGTTTGTAAACAGAATGTGAGTGGCATACTGTTTCTTGTATTGTAGAAATGGAGGCTTTAAAACCTGAGATCAAACAGTAAAACAATCCAAGATTCTGTTACTGGGTTGTCTATCTCTCACCTAAAATGTTTTCAGACGTATAGCTTAGCTTACCATTAAACTATAATTTGAGTTTGTTTGTTATCAGCCAGCCCCTGTATTGTTAAGTGTGTCAAAGCCATGGATGTATAAAGAAAACTGGTTACATCGTTGGAGGCAAGGCCCCGCTCATCCCACACAAAAGCTGTATTTCTGCTATATGAAAATTATCCAGATCTACTGCACTGTGGGGCCCTTAGAGCAGCGCACTGGAGATTTTCAGCTGACTTTCAGTTTATTCTTCAGCTAACTTGAATGGGGATACAAGGATTTAATCGTGTGGCTCTTCTAGACTTTCGACCAAATAAGACTAAATGGCTTGAATCCTGATTTGTCATTTCGAAGGGGTTGTGACACTAAAAAATGTATCCACTGATTTACAGAAATCTCTTCTGCCATTTAAGTTTTTGGGAAAAAAAGTCTTTTTAGGCCCAATGGCATCACATGATAAACCTAGATGTTGTAATTCCACATGTGGCCGCTATGTGAAATTGGCTTCAAAGCCTGGCGCTTTTCCTGGGTGCTAGGTCAAAACAGATAAGCTCACATTATATACCGTAAGTGGGAGCATTTATTGGTCCAGTGCATTGTGGTAGCTGTAGGTTTGCTACCTCTTGAACCAAAGTGAAAGCCACAGCCCTTTTCCTTTGGTCAACCAGCATCAATATCAAAAGTAGCCCAGTTTTATGAAAAGACTTATCTTTCCAGCGATTAAATACTTCTTTAAGCGAAAAAAAAAAATCAATACTTGCTTTTGTCAATTTCTTCCCTCCTGGTGTGCACCCATTACAAAAAAACAGATGTTTATGTTTGACGCTGAACAAGCGTTAGAATACGTTTTGACCTTCATGAGGGAGTGATCTTTGAAAGAGGGGTTTAGATGAGATGAAGGGGGCTGACCCTCTTCATTGTATGGGTGGGACCCACAGTGTCCTAATCTTGTGATATGTCACTCAAACCCTCACTGACTGTCAGGTTAAAATAGATTATAATCTGATCTGCAATAGAAGCTGTCACTGAGAAACTAGCATGGAGTTACCACACTAAACATTTCTTAGGATACAGACACAGACACAGACACAGACACAGACACAGACACACACACACACACACCCACACACACCATTTTATCAAACATAATGTCCTGTAACAGAAGCAGAAACTGAACAAGACATGGCCAATAAGCCCAGAGGCAAAAAAAAAAAAAAAAAAAGCTGGGCTGGCTGTCATGCGACTGCCGCTATGGCAACGAGTCATAAACACAATCTGAAAAGACAAGGCGAAGAAGCAGCAGAATATATAACAACTCATGCTGCAGCTCTATCACACACTCTGAGGCTACAACACAACAGAGTAATGGCTTCATGTTGAGCAGCCTTGAAGACTCGCTCTGTGTCTGTTTAACCACTCAGCTAAACTGCTGACTCCCAGTGGTGTGATATGGGGGGAAAAGATGCATCGCAGCTATTTTTAACACGGAGTGTTTGTTTCGGTGTCTATGTGTGAGCGTGGACCGTGTGTGTGTGTGTGTGAAAAGCTGTGGTATCCAGAGCCGCAGACGATAAATGGTGGTGTCAGAACTAAACAGGAGGCTGGCATGGCTCAAGGTGACCGTCTGCTTGGTCCTTCCTTGGCTGCAGCCGAACCATAATGTCGCCCCTGGCAACAGGATGTCACCCTGGCCCTGTGCCAACCTGAGGATCTGTGCCAGTCCCACCAGCAATCAGGAGCTTAAAAATTGGTGTGTGGGCTCTCTCGCGCTCCCCTCTGCTTGTCCAGTCTCATTTTCTTGTTTTTCTCTCTCATCCCTTTTCCATCCATCTAATGCGCTCAGTGTGGCTCATGTCTTCCAGACGTGCTGACCTCTGTTGCCTTTGCCTTTACCCTCTTTTTCACCTTTCTGCTCAGCATCCTCCTTGACTAAAATGTCATCAGGTGCTGGACCACACTGCAGAATTTCCTTAAATGCAATTACTCTGCTCAGCAAAGATTGAGAAATTCAATCTGCAGCAGTCGACTTCTGTATTATCTGATCACAAGCAAATTGCCAGCAAAGGATTAGGGACAGCCTACACACAGAAAACTCAACCAGGTGCTCCCAACACAATGAGACTTAGCAAACGTGCCCGTCTGATAGGCCAGCAGACGGTAAAACCCAGAGGCGTAGGCGGGAATGCATGCCTCTGCCGCCCATGACGGAGAAAACAGGTGAGAAATTGAAATAGGAAAAACAGTGCATCGCTTTTCTCATTAATGAGAGACAACAAACAAGGCAAATTCCACAGCATATGGAGGAGTTCAGGCTGGGAGGTGTTCAAAGCGGACTCGCCGTTCTCTGCCATATGGTGTCACTAATTGCTGTTTTTTCACTGCGACAGAGAGGTACACCAAAAGAGATGGTTGAAAGGAGAAAAACACAGACCCAAAACTGGGGCAAAAGTTTTGATTGTTTTGATGTTGCACTGAGTGGATACTAACAGCTTCCAAATTGAGCCTGAGGGGAGTATAGTTTATTTCATGGTATCTGGTGATTTGTGAAACGTGGCTAATTTGGGAACATTGTCCTCTCTTGAGAAAATGAGAACTATGTTAATCTAATCAGGCTTTAAAAGACACACAAATGGCATTAGATTACCTATATTTAACTCTCAGGTGGCATGAAATACGACTGCAATCAAGATTCCCCCATAACATGTGAAAGTAACACATCAATAAAGCAAATTTCTGAATACTTATCCCGCTGGAGAGACAAGATTACTGCAACCTTGAGAAATGAAAAGCAAGCCACCCTGAACAAAGGCGACATTGATTTCATTTAAAGCTGTCATTTGGGACCAAGCTTGTGACTTCCTATAGAAACACTGCATGACATGTGAAAGTAACACATGCTTAGGTTATGGTATGTTCTCTTTATGCTACGAGCTGTTTTATGTTCAGACTAATAAAAAAACATAAGTGTTCCTCTTTGATTTTTCCAAAACGTCTTGATGATATCATCACAGGTTCAGCTCTAGTCTCCCAGGAGATGGATGCCAACCAGAACACATCAAATAAAATGTCACGACAAATTAGATTCTGCTGGCCCCCCTGTAAATAAGCTAATGTGATCATGTACTCAGAGGAGAACATATATAGCAGTAAGAGTTATCTGTGAGAGAAAAAGACAATGTAGCTGATGTCCAAGGAAATCTATTAAAACCACAGGCCACCAAGGCTACAAGCAGAAGACACTCCATGTAGCCATTCACAGTGTCTGTGTCTCTGTGGCTATGTTAAGGCACTATTGTTCCCACAAACCTTAAGACCATTCATCTGTAAGGATAACCACGGCAACAAGACCCATCTTATCTGAAATGCTTACATGCCACAAGGCATCAACAGTAAAGCAACTGTTGGTAGAAGACAGTTTGGTGTAATTAGATAATGAAGACACACCCCCAACCTGCAGGACCAAATCATATGAGTAATCTAGGAACAAGCCACACTGAGGATAAGGCTGCATTATTTACAGCTCATTTCATTTTCTGCCTTGTAGTGTTACATAAAGCATTTTTTTTTACCAACAGAATGATCATTCGTATATCAATTGATGAATTTGTGAAGGAACCTTTGTTTTTCTTGCAGGCCTCCCTGATGTATCCAAAAAAATCCTGAAAATATACTCAATAAACTTTAGTTTAAGGGGGCAGCGTTTAACAACAGCAAAACTATATCAAAACACAACTTGTGCAGTATAATCCAAGTCTCATTTATACAGTCATTCGCTCAGTATTTCCCAAACAGATAGAAATTTCCAACCAGGAACTGAACTGACAGTGAAACAAATCTGTGCTCTCTTCAAAGCCAGACTCCATTGATAAAAACAGTAATTTTACCTTGCTGACCACGGGAGCTGTTCACTTACCACTGTCTTGATCAGTAGTTTCTTTGTGTTACTGTGGGATTTTTCTGACTTTGAACAAACCTTTTACAACACCAAAGTTGCACAATAACACTAACTAACTAACAAGTGATATACCAGCTGTTCCTGTGTTCAGTAGGGTAAAATTGCAGTTTTTGTCAATAGAGTCTGGCTTTAAAGAGAGCATAAATATGTTTTACTTTCAGTTCAGTTTTATAAGGTTTTATAATTTTTTAAAATGTGCATATTTGGGAAGTACTGAGCATACGACTGAATAAATGAGACTTTGATATAGTGTTGGTGTTGACAAACGCGGTCCCCTTCTAATTAAATTCAATTAGAATCTTCTTTGTTTTGGAATTTTTCATTCACCGTGGACACGTGGGAAAAACAAAGTTTTGTTCACAAATTAAATACAGCACAGAATGAGTAATTAATACACAAATGATCATTCTGAGGGTGAAGTATTCCTTTAAATGAGACACATGGACATATCTAAAAGCAATGGACTCGCTTATGGCAACATATTGTCTATAGTTAGACCTAGAAAATGACATTTTTTGTGTAAATAGAATATTATACAGTTACAAAAAACAGAGATGATGTTTTAGACTAGTGACTTGTATCGTCATACATAAATGATGAAACAATTTTACACCCACTACAATGTAATACATTATCTGATTCTCTCCAAATATGTATTAATTCATCTATCTGTCATTGCACTGGAGAGACATCTCAAGGGGAAGCTTCTAAAATTAGATCAATGGGAGTACAATCGGGATTCAAAGAGTGCACCCACACCTGCCCACAGTGATGCAGAGGAGCCACGTGGCTGCTGATGCTGTTCTCAGCTTTCACAGAAACTGCCACCTCAGAAGCCACACAGGGAGCAGCCATATTGGATTTCAGCTCTGGTGTCACCTGACTGTCCTGCTGCTTTGCGAGTGTCATCAATCTGATCCTTTCAGTAAAGGGAGGGATGTGTGACTCTGCCACACAGAGTGAGACTGTTTTACACTGGACGCTTGTGGAGCAATTACAGTGCAGAAAAGCTACACCCTCATTATTTGACTTCTAGGAAGGGGAAAAGACTAAACAAATGTTGATATCTGCTGCAAATACAGTGCACAAATGAAGGGAAAGTTAGAGGAGAGGTAGGATAAGATAAGGAAGCCAGAATTGTTCTTTTTAATGTGCTAAAGGTTAAAAAGAATAAACATATGGCTGTAATTAATGCCAGTGTTACTGCCACAGGGAGCTATATGTACAGTAGGCTGAGGACATGAGTGTCCAAATGGAACAGACTTCATCCTGTCAGCTTCTCTGGGGATTAGCTTTTCTATTGTCTGCTTCCCAGTCTATCTATGCACATACTGCACTGTACGTGTGCACGTGCAAGTGTACACGCACAGCAAACATGCAGCCAGCATGTGCACTCATAAACACAGACAGTAAATTCATACAAGAACAATGCAATAATCTGACACACACTGGTTTACTTGACCCCCTCCCCCCCAAAAAAATCATAATTTTATGGCATTGAATCTGCCTTATTGCATAGTTCAACGCACAGACTAGCAGCTGCACACATCTCTGTCTCCATTCTCTTACCATGAGGAAAAAACTCCACCAAAAGTAAGGGAAACTAACACACTGATGGCATCTGAATGTTAGACAGAACATTAGTGATAATAACCTAAAAATGTCCAATGTACTTGAGTATTGCATGCCGTGATAATGCATATCTAATTGAGGTATGTCCTTCCCATACCAAACATTTATAAGCCAAATAAACTAGAACAACAAACCTCCAGACTTCACAGGGTCAGAAAAGATGAGGTGCATGTAGGACATTTTTATAGTAATTGTAAGTGTCTCTAGCTCATACTGTTCTGCTGTGTCATGCCAAGCACTAGGTCACCTCTAAAAACGCTGCAAACGAGGTGGAGCAGTGTGAGTGAGTAAGCATTTTACACCTACCTTGCAGCTTCTGCATCACATTGGCAATATCCCGAGCAGGGTGTCCGTAGTGCCTGGGTGATGCCATGATGCTATGATGCTGTCCTGAGGTCACCAAAGTCACGTCCCAACTCCAGTGCGTCACCCTGGCAGGGCTGTCATTCTGTGATCAGGGCTCAGATAGGACTGCAGTTGTTCCGTGCTTTCACACTGACTGCAGGCTGTCAAGGCTGAAGCATGTCCATGTTGCTGTGTTTCTCTTATTAAGTCATCCCTGTTGCAGTGGCAGTCTGCAATCCTCACTCTGATAGAAGCTCCTCCCCTGATGATGATGTAAGTGCATACTGTATGTGTGTATGCGAGCAATCACATACAGTATGCCTTTTACTTCTGCAGACAAGACAGCTTCCTGGGTCTGCAAGCACTGCCACCTGCTGTCCAATCACAAGGGATGGCTCTTCCTTCTCACAGAGACATCAGGACCAATAGCGTGCCAGTTATCTTCTCATGCCAACTGGTGCCACTAAGATGTGTGTTGCGTTTGTGAGTGTGGGAGAGAAAGTGTTTGTCAGCAGGAGAGAGATACAACAAGGGAAGAAAAGAGGACAGAATTAGCTGCAGCAAACCTCACCTCTGATGACATCAGCACATTACTCATCCTGTTTTGTTTTGGGGGGTTTTGAAGATTTTTTTGCATTTTTGCCTTTGAAGATTGACAAGAAAGGTGGGAGGTAGGAGGGATGACACACAGCAAAGGATCACTGGTCAGATTTGAACCCAGGCTGCTGTAAGGGTTTCAGCCTATATGGGGGACACACTCTTACCAGGTGCGTTAGAGGGCGTGCAGCATCTTAACTGTGTCAAGGTTAAACTGACCCTAAAACATAACTAACATTGCAATCTTCCTGTGACAAAATCAGAGCATCGTGACTTGTTTTAATTATATATAAGATGACACTTTCTGGGGTTGCTGCAAATTAATTAGATACTGGTTATGTGGCCTATTAGAAAAATTGCATCTTTCCATATTTATTTTACCTTATTTTTTCCCCCCACTTTTTTCCTAGTCATCTACTTATGTACCCCATTGTTAGTATTATGAATATTATGATTTTCATTAGTAATCACTGTCTTCCCATTTCACTTCTTTCTCTACTTTATTTTAACCTTTCTTCTGTAATGTGTGTTGTTGTTCATCAGTTGGGCTGGGTGGTAGGGTAGGCAGGGAAAAGAAAATGTGAAGAAACGGTGACCTATAAAGACGTAATGTGTTTATTGTTTTCTTATGTTTTTCACTGATAACTGCTATAAAAACTATTAAAAACACACATCAACTTTAAATTACTTCTATTTGACTGGGTAGTTGAAGCAAATCATGAAAATCTCTATGAGCCCAGAATTTATTAATTTGATTAGGTATAATGCCACCTGAAATAATGGACAAAAAGTATAATTATTTACTTAGAATACTGATAATAACTCCTTGATAAATCTTTACAATAAATTGAGACAAAACGTAAGCCTAAATGGAGACAAATGGAAAGAACGACTAGAGAACAAACCACTAGCAAATCCCTGTGCACAGCAGCGCATGCTTCTTCTAGCAGCACTGAAACAAGATGGGCTAAATGGCTGTGCTACGTAAATTCAAATCACGGAGGCAGTTGACAAGATCTGTGTGTAACGGTGCATGTAGATTAGTGGATGTATACAATATATACATATATGTATGGTCATTTAACTACTATCAGTGTGGACATATAGTATGTACAGAAGTGCAAATCTTGATGGATTAATGTAAGTGGGCTCCTGAGGTACACTGTGTTTCTTTCTTTCACTTTTTGGCAACATTTCATTTCAGTTATTTTATCTTTATTAGTTTAATGATTAAAACTGTAAAAGAAAGATGAATTAGGGGCCATGAACCAAATCATGACATAATTAATGTGATAAACTGAAGAAGATAAACTATTCAAGTTTCATTAACAAAGAATGTCATTAGGACGTAGGGTTTCCAGATGTTACTCAGAAAATGTCCTTGTTTTTTAGAGAAATCACCACGTGTGCTCTTATAGTAGTTTACTATGGGCTGCTACATTACTCACCGCTTATTGAGCCGCTCCAGGATTTATCTCATGACATCATCATTTCCATCTTCCCTGCTGCTGCTCGGGTTTAAGGGGGATTTGGTCTAATTCACAAATCAAAACCTGGCAATTTCACCAAAGACCTAATGGAAATTTCATCCAAGTGGATTTTTTCCTTTAAAATAAAATATGAGGACACAAGCACATTCAGCAGTTGGAAAGAAAATAAGTGATACAAGTAAACAGTCGAGCAAAACACACCCCTGCCGATAAGTCATCTCCCCAAAACTCCATATCCAATATATGCTACAGCACAGCAGCTCACTGCCACTCTTTGAAATGCAGGCGGGAGGTGTGATGAACCACTAGGCTCTGAGCACTTATCGCGATGTGTAATCCCATTAGACAAGTCCTTTCATCATCATCTCAGGAGAGCTCTTAGAGGAGCTGAAAGGGGAGCTACACTGCTCTGGACACAGCTTTAATTCAGCAAAGTGAAAGATAGAGGAGTGGGCATGAAAAACATAGATAAATTATTATTGATCACAGATCCTCTTCTCAGTTTTGGTAAATGAATGACACTGGATTAATGCACAGATGTAATGCAATTCAATCTGTTGTGATGACAGGATAGTACAATCTGCTTTAGGATTAATTTATAGTACGGCCTTATGTTAATAAGCTGGTGTCATGAGAAGCAGGTGACTGAGGGTGATTTTATGGTTATGAATCTACATGACAACAGAACAGCTCTCCACAATCCATTTGTGAGTCCAGATTTCTTGATATTTTCATTGTCTGTGCTCCCATTTGAAGCTCTGCTGTGTAGCGTTTGTCTACAGTGACTGAGTAAATATGATGTTTACTAGAGGGAAACACACTCTTAGCCAAAATGATGTGGGGGAGGGTTGATTTTTAGATTTAGGAACTGTTAAATGTGGAAAAACTCTCATTCCCAAAAGCAGGCAACTATATATTATGGGGTGTTATTGGCAAAGCTAACCACCAAATAAATTCTATATGCAAGTTTCTGTGTCAGCGATGAAAATGACAACATGATATAGCCAGAATATGCCAAATACATGCCTAAAAATATATAATCCATCCAAATTCAAAGCCTACACAACCACAACTGTCACAAAAAAACGGGCAAATCAGTTACCTCGGTAGTTAAGCCTCAACCCACTCAGTAACAACTAAATCAGCACTTCATCCTATATGAAAATATATAAAATAGTTACACTGTTAGGATCAGTTGTTTGACTTGCCAGTGTTATAAATTGTGGGATTTAGTTGGATTGGCTGGCTCCTCTGCAGCAGAGGTGGACTGCTGATTCCTACATTTTTACGCAGCTCGGCTCGGGGTGACCTCTACCGTCCAGCGCCCCTCAGGACCAAACAGATTCAGCAAAAGAGAGAGCAGATACTGCTGCAGCAGAGGGGAGCAGAGAGCACAGACAAAGCACATGGTCAATAGGAAGTCTTCCCATAGTAGTCAGACCCTTCCCCATTAAAATCTGTTTCTTATCTAATCATTGCACAGGCAGAGAGCTGGGACCAAGACCGCCCGTGTGGTAATCTCTTTCATGCATAGTCAGCAGTTTTCTAAAATCTCATTAGAAAGTTTGTGTTGATTTTGACATGCAGGTAGACAGCAATGCCAAAGAGGGAAATACTGTTTAGTAACTGTATTTTATGTACTGCAAATAAGCTGTTTATACAAGCCATTTAAACTAGTATTGATTTTTCCATAAACACTGGGAGCAAATCTTTTAGACTTAGAAATGATGTTAAATAAGTTTTACTGATGTCTGTAGCCAAATGTATACCAGGGTTATAAGGCTTAAGAAAGATATGGATTTAATTTGCAACACCTTTTAAAAAATGGCTTCAAGTTTTTCTAAATATCGCTAAAACTATACATCAAATCACTGCCTTACATCTATTCCTCATTGAGCTGCACTATGTACGTAATATATATGTACAATGTATGATGCTATGCATGTATGCAATATAGTAGTCTGTATGTGTTGCCCAGCAAACACACTGTAACACACATTAAAAAGAGCAGTTTGCATGATAAAATATGAGACGTTACCTCAGCTCCTACACTATTTCTGTGAATTAATGTTTGTCTGCTAACCTGGATGTTTTTTTTCATTCGGACTATTTAAAACAGGCAAGTCAGCATGTTTAATGGACAGGTTGGGGGTGGACCTGCTCTCTGATGCAGGACACATAAAGAGATGAGCTGCTACTAGAAATTATCCTGGAGTATCACTCCATCTACTGGTCAAAGAGTGAATAAAGGGAAAACAGTGGGGACTTGTCAGTCCTTGGTGGTTGGCTCAGCATCTGGAAATCCAAATATTACTGGCCAGAGTGGTGTTATCTTATTTGTAAACTGGAATTACAGCCTTGTGATTGTATGCCTCTGTGAACCAGTCAAGCTGTAGTTACAGTTTACGTTTAAGCCTGTCCAGACTCATATGAAGCAATGACAGTTTACAATGCTTCAGATGTGGATGTTGCTGCAAAGAAGCTATATATTTCAAGAGGCTTCACACACATCTTCCCCCCGGCAGCACAGAAGATCTGTCGGGTCAGCACAGTTTCAAGGCTGACACCCAAAATTAGTGTTACAGATTAAGTATCTAACCAAACATCTCCCTTTTGTTACTGAGATATGGCGTTAAAAATGACCAGAAAAGTCACAGTGAAATTGACCTTTTAGATATAAAATGTTATCACTTCATAATTTTATTCTATTGGACTGGTGTAAAATTTTGTCATAAGTGTATGAATTCTTGAGTTATGGCCAAATTGATAAGGCTGCTGTTGAGGAGACTGATACAATCCTGATTCTTCATATCAACAAATTTAGAAACTTCTCACTGTTCTGTATATTTTAACAACAAAGCACTAATATAGTATAACCTTCGTTGATGCCTTTATGTTTGACATCCTTACAGAAAGCTAAGATCTTAAGGACTACACGCTGTAATTTGCCACCACTCTGCCCTATGACATTTTGATAAGGCCATGAACTAGCTCAGAAAATACCTCCTCCACCTATGAGCCCATTACACTCCAATTACTCTATGACAGAACACAATGGCTACACATTGTATTTCGCAGTGTGTTAAGGGTGTTTGCTGGTTATTTTCGACAGGTTTTACAACACAGCCGACAATTAAAGGAAGTGCAGGCTTTGGCCATGCTATTCTCTCTCTTTACTTGGTAGTAATAAGGCTGAAGGTGGTCAACTTCTTCTTATAATACACTCACAGAGATTTTGTCTGAAAATCTGAGAATTCTTCATCCCACTGACAAGGTTTAACAGCTTGACTTGATCAGTGACGGACAAAGTGTTCACATCTTATACTTAAGAAAAAGTAGTAATACTCGAGTGTAAAAATACTCTGTTACAAGTAAAAGTCCTGAATTTCATACTTACTTAAAGGACAAGGACCATTTTTGTATATCAATTAATCATGTAGTGTTACCTTGAATTTGTGAAGAAAACTTTTTCTCAAATGCCTCCACTGAAAACGGCAACATATTGATTTACTGATTGATAGGAAACGGCAATTAACGACAGCAAAACTCTATTAAAACATCTGTTTATTAACTCTCACACAACTCCTGCAGTATAATCCAAGTCTCTTTTATCCAGACACATGCTCAGTGCTTCCCAAACACATGCATTTTCACTCAATCTGCACAAATTGTGTGAGAGTTTGTAAATGTTTTTATCTAGTTGTTAAATATGCTCCCCAATCAATATATAAATCAATATGTTGCCATTTTCTGTGGAAGAATGCTAGAAAAATGAAAATTTCTTTAAAAAAATTTCAAGGTAACACAATGGGATTATTTGATTTACAAATTGTCATTTTGTGGGTGAAGCAGTTCTTTGAGCAAACATACCAAGAGTATGATCATCAAAATATACTTCAAGTTTCAAAAGTAAAAGTATACTCATTATACATGATGGCCCATTTCATAATATATATATGATATTATTGAATTATAATTATTGAAGTATTCATGTATTCATTACTTAAAAGCTAGCTGGTAAAGGTTAAACATTTTAACCTGCTCTATATAATGCTGGGTGGCTAAACCTTTAAAAATATTTAGATTATTCATAAAATATACACATAAACTGCGTAACCTGTTACTAATGCTTCAAAATAAATGTAGTAGATAAACTAGAGTTACTGCCTTGAGGTTGTATGCCTCACTGAGCTAGTCAGAGTTACATCCACGTCTGTCCAGACTCATATGTGGCTATGACAGTTGATAATGCTTATGAATGAAATTAAATATGGACGTTGCTGCAAAAGCTACATATTCTAAAAACATGGATGCTTCACACATCTTCCCACCAGCAGCACAGACATCTGCTGACCTAAGACTGAAATTTTGTCATCAGCATATGAATTCTTGAGTTATGGCCAAAAACATGTTTTGCGAGGTCAGAAATTCCCTCAAGGTTTTCTTCAGATACCATGTTAATAAGAATAAGACAAACAAGACCACAGTGACTGTAACTTTGGCCACCAAAATCTAACCAGTTAATCTTTGAGTCCAAGTGGACGCCTGAGCCAAATTTGAAGAAATTCCCTTGAGGTGTTATTGTGTTCATGAGAATGGGATGGACGGATGGACAACCCAAAACTATAATGCCTTCGGCCACTGCTATCGCTGGGGCAGAGGCATAAAAAAGTAAAATATTTACCTCATGAATGTTGTGGAGCAGAAGTAAACGGTAGCATAAAATATAAGTACTCAAGTACAGGTACCTCAAAGTACTTGAGTAAAAGTACTTAGATTAATTTCATCACTGGACTTTATTAATGTTGAGGTTGAACTGAAAGGTGAAAGATGGTTTATGATCAACGCTAGAGTAAAATCCAAAACTGATGGGGCAAATGGAGCTGGTCTACATTAGATGCATACCAATATGACAACTCGCATCCTTCCCTCTGACTGTAATGATGAGCTTGCAGATTTGGCTTGGAGAGGATTAAAACAATGCTGACTGTGTGATCGAGAAATGAGTAACACAAGTAACAGATTTGTCAAAGTAAAAAAGAAATTGTTGGCGCGTTGAAAGAGTAGCTGTGCTGCTTTTCTATCTTATCAAACTACAGTGTTTTTACTGGATCTCTCCAAGTGGGAAAGGACCAGACGTCCAATGCAGGCACCGCTGACCTGGCAGACGCTGTGGAAAGACTGAGCTTACTAACAAAGACGGTGGAAACAAGAACAGGCAGATATCCACGGAGTCTGTTTAAAAATACACCAGAATAGCATTTTTTTCATCATTACAACTGAGTATTAAAAGCACTTACAATATTGCCACCATCAATTACAGCTGTGGTTTTGCCTTCAGCACCCATTTCAGGCCTGTAACTGCTGGTGCAGCTTACGGCAAAACTGTGGTCTCTGTAGTGAAAGGGGAGAAACATGAGAGAGATTGACATTTTTATCACTTCTGAAAGGAACAAAAACATTGGTAAGTGTGGTGGACTTTCCTATGGTGAAAGCTAAAGTGCTGAGTCTTATGGCACTAGGGTGATGCCATTTTACATTAATCAACCTGAAGGAAATGATGGGAGAGGAAGTGATTATAGCAACACCCCGTCTCCCCACCTCCAGGATCTCTGTCCTGGATAGATAAGCCACTCCTGTTGCTAATTTCAAGCAGAAAAGCAGGAAATGTGACAGTGTAGTTTTCCGCTTCCATAAACAAGACGACTGCCAGAGTTAGCCGCCAGTCCTGTACGCCTCTGGGCTGAGTCTCCCTCTGAGGGAGACAGACACACTGACAGAGAAAGTGAGCAAGGGACGACAGAGTGGGAAAGTGAGAGAACAGGAAAGAGGGGAGGCAGAAGGACAGGAAAACCCATCAGAGGAAAAGAGAGACGGACAAGAATTGACAGAAGAGGAGGAGAAGGGAGAAGAGGAGAGAGTAAAAGACAGACTGAACTAAGTCTCTCTTCTTCTCCTCGAAGTCATGGCCGAGAACAACACAAATCTCTTTCTGGAAATACTTCAGTCTTTTGATGCTGGTGAGTTTTTTTCTAACTTCCTTTCTCTTTTAGTTGGTCTTTTTCATGTGGTTTCTCTGATTGGCACTGTTGTTCTCTCAGGAATTCAAGCTTTAATCACCTCTGAGATCGACACAATATGTGCGCCCGATTCTTTATGAAGCTCATTAAACAAAATAGAAAGAAACCTATTGTGACTCCACATCTGTAAGGTCCTGACATGTTTTCTTAGTGTTTTTTCCTCCTTTTTCCCAAATGTCATTTCCAGATGACTTTTGACCAGCGTCTCCTTTCCTTTTTCCAAAAGTTGGTGAAAAAAGCTGCTGTGGAAATATGGGCTGGTAGCAAAGTGGGTTCAGTCTGTTTAATGCTTAACTGTATTGAAAGGAAATTGATTTGTTTTCCCTGGCATTGGTCCAAAGGATTTGTCTTAGCCTCTGCATTCTCCCTCTTTCCCAAAGCACGCTTATGTGGGCACTACTGCTTCCAAGGCAGAGAGGCAATGACCGAAAAGTCTGTGCCTTTTTTTGTAGGAATGAAATGCAATCAGCTTGTTGTCTCCAAAGTACTTGCTCCGGTAAACATGAAAGAGGAAAGCCTATTATTATTTTGTCAAGGGGCACCATCTTGCAAGACACTGTTGGCAACCCTCCATTTGTGACAAACAGATGTTTTTGTAATCTCTGTAAAGGCATCGACTCTAATTAAAATTCCTTCTATTCCCAGGGAAGAATAAAAAAGACTGTTGTTTAAGATAAAGTTCATTTAGATGTGTTGCATGTGCATAGCTATTATTAAACTCTTCTCCCTCATGGTGAACCTGAAAAGTAAATACGTTAATGAGGCAGAAAAGATAAAAAACAAATTAAGTAGAAATCAAGAATAAAGAGGGTATCTATCACAGAAGATAAAATATCGCTTTTCATGTGTTTTTCTGTTTACAGTCCCTCTGATCATAGCTTTCTGTGTGTCCATGGCGGTGGGCCTCGTCTTGGGGGCCTTGGTATACGTGCTCTTGACCTGGATGTCCAGACGCAGAGCAGGCTCTGCCAGCATCACCCGCCGCCCTCCCCGCCACTCGCGCGCATCTTCCCGCAACCGCCCAGGCTTCAACCGCAACAGCAGCTATGACCGGCGCAGCAACAACAGTTTGGTCAGCGCTGCTTTCAGCTTCCACCGCCAGACTTCCTCCCCAGATCACCTCGACCCGCTGGGGCACAAATCCAGCTTCAGGGCCTCAACCTTCCACCCTCTCCTTCAGTGTAGCCAAATCGCGAGGGAAGCAGAGGAGGGGAGCCAGACCACGTTGCCTCGTACGCCGACTCTGACCACGTCAGCTGGATCAGCCCAAACAGCAGCCCAGTCAGCTGCCACCCCACCCAGACCTGAGTCATTTTGGGGGAACAATGGCCTGAGAGGTTTCCATGCTACACAGACCCCACCTCCAGCTTATGAAAGCATTATTAGGGCTTATCAAGAAACGTGCACCTGAGAGGAGTGGGAGCACCAGGTTGACGACAGCTACATGAGCCCATAGATGTAAATGGATTAACAAATTATATTGGACTAAATCTGTATTGATTTATATGACCAGGTGAAGCTGAGTGGAGCAACAAAGGACATGAAGGTCAATTCTGTGCGCTGCTCAACACAATAACACTCTGAAACAACAATCAGTCTCATATGTTTTTTGGTTTGTTAATATATATCTGGTGTTGACATAAGCGTATTTGCCTTTCATCATTCAATACTGATGTAGAGTATTTATTTAGAAAAGTCAGGTAATACTCTAAGCATTGTGGAAACAGCTGCTTATGAACAAAAATTATTCCTCTTGAAAATTAGCAGTCTGTATTTAGTGATGATTGACACTCATGTATGCTTGCAGAGAATCTATGTTTTTGTTTTTTATGGCTAAAATTTACAAATACATACTGGCGACGGGGCAATGCTGCAGGGCAAGATGTTTCCTTTGTCCCTGCAGATTATCAAATATCTATGCAGCAGAGAGAATGAAGTGTACCCCAAGGGAAGGGTGGATGTTTGTGTGTTCACTTTACTAAAATGTGTCAACAACACATCTATGCAAAACGTGGTGAAGACAGCTTTAAACTCATTTGATGTTTTAATTGCTGCCTCACAAACTTTTTTTTTTTTTTTACAGAGTTGTGGTAGATGGGTGAGTGTGACATTTAACGAAATTCAGTGTGTCTGTGTTTGCATGTATTTTATTGTATGTGCTAGAGAGACAAAGAAAGTTGGGCATTAGATGACAGAAGTTTTTGTATTTTATATTTGAATGTAATTTACTGAACTTTGCTTATAAGTTAACGTAATAAAAGCTAGAATCCAAAGCATAACAACCTTGTTTTAAAAAAATATGTGGTCTGGGTGTTTGCAAGAACAAATAAAGCAGTGTCCTGATCTTAGGGACATAACATGAAAACCTTTAGAATACTGTAACCAAAAACTACCTTAGAGAAGTTTCTAAAAATTTCATTTTATGGACAGCGTTAGACAAATGTTGATAATATTTCAAGATTGTGATGTTGTCCATTGGTAAGGACCACAAGGGAACTACATTATTAAAAAAAACCCCAATAGAACACACATCTAATGCAACATCACCACAGACTACAGCCTCATGTCAATCAGTCAGTACCACCAGCATCAGCATTTTAACACTGTGATCTTTACAATAGTTTGTATTTGTTGCATAATTGTTACATTGGACTGCATTATTCTTTCCACACAATCTGAGCAGACGGATTATTTTTATGTCCAGTCTGACAACTGTTTCCTGATGAGGGAACTTATAAACTACAATAGCATTAGGTACAGAAGACCAGACAAGACCCCAGGTGCAGACTGTGCAAAGACGCTCCTGAGACAGTTCAGCACATAACAGCAGGGTCTTAGATGCAGGCAGGAAATGCGTACATGGAACGCCATAACCAAGTGGCTGGCATGGTGTACAGGAACATCTGCACTGAGTATGGGCTGGAAGTCCCAAGGTCAGAATGGAAGACACCCCCTAAGGTGGTGGAGAATGATCAAGCTAAGATCCTGTTGACAAACTGGTGATAGCTAACCAACCGCAAATCGTGTTGATCTACAAACAACAGAACGAGGCAGTGGTGATAGATGTAGCAATTCTGAGCGAGAGCAACATCAGGAAGAAGGAACATGGGAAGCTTGAAAAATAGCAAGGACTGAAAGAGGAGCTAGAAAAGATGTGGGGAGTAAAGGCAACAGTGGTCCCAGTGGTAATGGGAGCACTGGAGGCTGTGACCCCAAACTGGGAGAGTGGCTCTAGCAGATTCAAGGGACTACATCTGAGACTCCCAGGCCTCTGGTAGAGGAGTTTGACCCAACCACCCCCATGGGTTTTCTTTTTCTTTTCTTTTTTTGCATGTTGAGTAAATAAAAAGTGTTCTTATAATGCTACAAGCAAGCTATCACACCCCGCACTGCATGCGTTTAGTATCTTTTTTTTTATTTTAAAAAAGGTTTGGTTGTTGTTTGAGTATATTTTTATATTCATTATTTCGCATATCCTTGTGAACATAGAGACAAAAGTATGAGAGAGCATAATGGAAGGTCAGAGAATAAGTAACAAGAAAGAGATAGACAGACAATGCCAGGGGTTACAAACAACTTGCGATACAAATAAATAAAAGATATGCAATAAAATTATACCAAAAATAAATTAACATAGTTAATTTTAAACTTGAGGTGTATAAAGTCTTGATGTAGGATTCTGCTGCCTTTTTAAAAGGTACAAAAAAGAGGGTTTCATTTTTAATACCTTACTTTTATGGATATAAAACTTGGCCAGCAGTCATTTTTGTTGTTGTTGTTTTCTCCTGACCGCATCAGTTGCGGAAGATGACGTGTTATTTGTGAGCCGCGTTTTGTTGTGTTTATGAACACCGGGCGCTGCAGTCGTGGAGTACATCACGGTGATCCTTTTAAAGCTCATCAGTCGGTGAATAAGGTAATGTCAACGTTTAACACTTAAATTAAACCAGCACGGAAAAGTTTGTGTAATCGGTCAGTTGGGTAGCTAACAGTTAGTAACGTTAAACTGTCGAACAGCTTTAAGAGTAAAACGTTAGCTAAAAGCTAAACCTGGAGCAAGTTAGTGTTAGCTAACGGTTAAGTTAGCTTGACCCGTTGTTACAGTTTAACTTGTGTTTATGCTAACGTTAGCGTTATCAATGTCAGCTTGCTTTAGTGTAACATTAATCTGACTGATGGGTTAGACTGACTGACAGAAGAGGTGACAGCCGCAGCTGCCTTCCTTGTCCCAAGTTAGCTAACGTTAGCTTGCGTTAGAGGACTTGTGAATGATTTAATGGCTTTACTAACGTTACATAAGTTATTTGATTAGATTTGGCGTTAATTATTGTCACACGTTGGTTTATTGCTGATAACGTCAGCTGTTTAGTCAGTGGAGCCTTGATGCTGGATCGCTAACTTACCACAGCAATTTTGCTTCAGGTAAACCGTTTGTTTTCGACGTGCTTTAAATGAACCTAGCTTAAGCAAAAGTGTCATTGTCCACACGTCTGACTCTATTATGTAAGTTTCTAGTATGAGGTAGGCCTGGAATAAGTGATTAGTCCTTTGTGGTGGTTTGATTAACTCATCCTCACACTGGGGGTGACCTGCAGGCGGAGGATGTCTGGTGCAGCCCTACGTTTGATACGCTGTCGGAGACTGAGCACAACTGGGCCACCTGGAGTGAGGAAAGTGCTTCAGTGGAAAGATTTAAGTAAGTTATTAAGCAGACCTAATTGGCTTTTGTGTACACAACTTTTGTCAGCAATCTCACAAGTACTCTGGCTTCAACCTTGATGCTTTTGTGAGTACAGCTTCCAACCCTGACCTAATATATATTTATTCTTTATTTAGGGAAGTTTGCTAAAGTAACTGGTGCAGTTGTCTCTGGGTAAGTTACAGTATCTCCATACAGATTTTAATCCTTGACTTCAATGAAAATCTTGTGTAAAAACAACTATCTATGTGTCACACCTTATCCATTGTCTATCTACAGGGGCTGTCTTTTTATCACATATGAAGTGGTGGCCTTAAACAAGGCTGTGACCATTGACACTAGTGCAATTCTTCAGGAGAAGTACAAGTCTTATGTCTATCTGAGAGCCACTCCCTCAGATGAAAAGGAGAACCTTACTGCAGGTACTGAAAGTCATTAGCCTGGACCTTATGTCTAAACTGGAAACTTATCATGTGTCCATTTAAAGGAACAGTGTCTGCTCCACGCAGCTTGGTCTTAGCAAAGTGCTGGAAACATCAAGTCCAGACTGGTAGAAAAGATTTCAGCACAATTACATCTATGCAGTGTTTCACCTTCACAAAGGAACAGTGTGTAAAATCTAGGGGAATTTAGTGGCATCTAGCAGTGAGGATTGCAGATTGCAACCAGCTGAAACTTCTCCAGGTTTGAATTCCCTCAGTGTTCAGGTTAGCCGTATTATCCGCAGAAGTCTCCTCCTCTCTAAACAAACAGAGAAGGTGAATAAAACCAGTAAAAACACTGAATAAAGCAGATTCACCTTACAAATCAGTGTGTCTCATATGCTGTTTGGCACGTCACAGACAGGCCCTTAAACCTGCTTATGTGCGCTCACCTACTTTCTCTGATAACCTAAAGTGTGCTCACCCTATTTCTAATTCAGATGTACAGGAGGTTTTAACAGGGAGCTGAATTATCCACAGAGGTCTCTTCCTCTCCAAAAGAAAGGGACCCGATAATTCAGGCTGGTTAAAACACTGGATGAAGCAGTTTCATGTTAAAAAAAACTGTCTTTCCAAAGCTCTTGTCACGGAGAGGCTGCGAACTACAGTGGCTGACGCAAAAACGTGAATGGCTCTATCTAGAACTTGTGTTTGGTTTTTCCTTTCTGGGCTATTGTAGAAACATCATGGTGCAACATGACAATCTCCATGGACAAGCACCAGCTCCCTATGTAGATATAATTGGCTTATTCTAAGATAATAAAAACAGAACAATTCTTATTTTCAGGTTATTCTACACTAAAGAAAACATACTTATTATTTGATATTGTATTTCTGCCAATATAGCCCCCTAAATCCTACACACCGAACCTATATAACACGTTACAAAACTGAAAAAATTAGAGACCATTTAGATATTTCATTTTAGTTTACGTGTTTTGTTTTTGGACTTCCCAGATGAGCTTAACAATATCTGGAATGTGCTGAATGGCTTTATTTCTTGTATGAGCACAAAGTCCCACTGAGTTTGACATGACCAGGTGCCTAGTGATGTCTGCCATCATTACTTCCTGTCTTTCCTTCCCTACCCTCTCTACTGTCTTTCCTGCCTGAACAGTCTGTTGACTGATCTCACTTCCACTGGTCAAGGTTCCCTCATTTTATGGAAACAATCACCTACCAACCTCCACCTAGATACCAAATAGCAACTAGTACTAAAGGGGTTTCACTAGCTTGTTTTTTTTTTTTACTTAAATTAAAATCATTATTTCAAGGTCATTGTATTAACTTCTAAACTGTGTCTAGGGCTCACATATAAAGCAAGGAAGGAACTTCATAAAGCTGCAAGACGGTTTCTGGAAATATCATCCAGGGTTTTGCTGCGATCACTAGACGGTAAGAAACTAAAAGGTGTCATTATACTGAAACTCATGTTTCTAAGTGAGCGCTAATAGAGGCACACATATTTTTTTTCTCATAAAACTACAGCTGTGTCATGTGCACATTAAGGCTAAAGGAAACACCTGCCTTCTACATGCACGTCCTGTTTTGAATGCGTCAGTTTGTGCATATTGTTATGTTAGCTTTGTTTTTTATTACTAATGACTTTGTATTGTAAATGCAGTATTGTCTACGATTATAGAAACATGTGATATCTTTAAAATTAAATTATACTGCAGTAAGACATCTAATGAAATCACTTTTGACTTTTTAAAAATGAATAGCTGCCAAGTTGATGACACAAGGTTTGAAACCACAAGGTTTGTAACTTCCTAGCTGCTGTAAAAATATGAGAGTGGTCCTGTAGATACTGGTAGTTAGTCACTGTAGAGACAGTTAACACTCAATTTCACTGTGCCTTTAGGAATATTTATAGTACCCATCATCCACGTTGTTTTGTAAATCTTCAGCCAGTCAGTGCACTCTGTATTTGTATGTCTCAGAGCACTTCAGCCATGTCGATGCAGACCCACATGAAGTGGCATTATGGGTCTTACTGAAAAGGACAATGTCAGCCAATAAAGCCATCAGACTACAGGCTGTTCAGGAGCTTGCAGAAAATCGCCACTGGCAAGGTAAAATACATCAAAAATTGTCGCATATCACTTTAGGTTTACAGTATATACTGTACAACAGGTGAAGTGGTATAAGTTCACACTTTTTGTCAACAATGCAGACTACCAGTACCAGACAGCAGCCCAGGTTATAGACCAGCGAACAGCAGTGGGCCTGGCCCGGACTCCACAGGTAGACATTCGATTCTTCCTGCGCTCACCTGCATTGCCTGACCTGGAAGATGTAAGTATCTCCATAGAATAGTCTATAAGGGGCGTCGGTAGCATAGTGGATAGTGCAGGCACTCCATGTATAGAGGCGATGCCTCGTTGCAGCAGTTGCGAGTTCGACTCCGACTTGCAGCCCTTTGCTGCATGTCATTCCCCCACTCTCTCTCTCTCTCCCCCATTTCTCACACTGTCCTGTCCATTAAAGGCAAAACGCCCAAAAAATAATCTTTAAAAAAAAGAATAGTCTATAATATAGAATACCTCAGTATGTCTATTACTTGCAAACCATGCTCATCCACAGGTTTTGCTTCAGTACTAAACCATGACAGGCTCGAGGGGGTGCTCAATTATGGCAGAAAATCAAAATCATGATTAGTTTAGTTAATGTTAAGATCACGATTATTAACACTGTTACTTTCTGACTTTGGAAACATTATGCGTTTATTTAAATTTAAAAGAAAAAAACTCATCTTTTCTTGAACTTTAAATATTATTCAACTGAAAAACAAATAAAATGGAGAGGGAAAGACCCTGCATCTTTGGCAGAGTAGAATTGGACTCCAATTTATCTGAACAACATGCATGAGAATTAATTATAATATATTTAAATATATCCCTGATAGTCTGATTAACTTGCTAAATTTGTCACTAGTTGTGTTTTAGAAATAAAGTCACTAAGAAAGTCTGAAAAGTCGCTAAATCGAGCAAGAAAGTCACCAAGTTGGCGACACAGAGCGCACTGCAGTAAAGGGAAAGGGTGTGCTGGATTTATAACATGACAAAATTAGAGCATCATTGCAAAATGGAATGTGACCCAATGATCATTTTTTTCTTTATTGTCTTGTTTTCATAATTGTTGGAAGCCAAAATTGTGATTGAAAATAAAATTCAAGTAATCGCCCAGCCCTAATAGGCTTTACATTTTTGACTGTCCATTATTATTTTTTTGTGTGAAATCAGATTGGTCACATTATGTCTCCTGTTGGAATCAGCTATCACATGTGTAGCCGTCAATCTGCAAAGGATACAAGCTATTCATCACTATTCATCTTTAACCTTAGCTTTACATAACACAGGTATATAAGATGATGACTAATATGTGTTAACTTCATCACAGGGTTTGTCAGCAGAGGACGGACTGCGGCAGCTGCTGGCATCTCTGCCTCAGTCTGAGGTGGACAAATGTGTTCAGTACTTCACTTCACTGGCCCTCAGAGAGAGCACCCAGTCTTTGGCAGCACAACGGGTAATTGAGATGGAAAGCTGGACTCTTTGTTCAAAAAGGTTGAAAATGAAAATCTTAAAATCCTTATTGAAACATTCGCTCTCCTGTGTTGCAGGGTGGTCTGTGGTGTTTTGGAGGTAACGGGCTGCCTTACGCTCAGAGCCTCACCTCTGTTCCCTCTGAGAAAGTGGAATCCTTTTGCCTACAAGCACTGGTACAGCACTCCAAGGTAATGATGGCCATCACTCATCTAAACATGATCTAGTCTTAGGGGAAGTTGTCTGATTCCTTTTATTATATACACTGCACATTGTTCCTTGAATTGTTTTGTTTTCTAAACACCTTAACAACTATTTCAGTGGACTAACTGCTGAGGAGGCTGCGGAAGATTTTAATTGCTAGGAGAGGTGTATGTATATATTCTGAACTTACTGAAACACATCATGTCTGCAGGTCCAGAGCCACTGTGACCACATAGTTGCCAATGGGGGTCTGCAGCTCCTCCAGAGGGTTTATCAGCTTCGTAGAGACTCCCTGAAGATTCAGAGGAACATTGTTCGTATCATAGGAAATTTGGCGCTCAATGAGAGTGTTCACCAGGCCATTTCGCAGTCTGGTAAGTCTGCAACTGATTATTCCAAAGAGAGTTCTGGTTATGTGTAATCTTGACTAGATGAAGTGAGGATGTGTAAATAGGTAGAAATCTACAGATTACTTGTTCACCATAACAAAGACAGTTTTAATGTTGTCAACTAATCAAGTATTGATCACTCGAACATGCTTAACAGAAATTATACTTGTTCACACTTGTTTGTGTGTTTGTTTTCTGATGTTAGTACTCTCTGTCCCAACTGTATTAAGTGAAAAATTAACAACAGATTATATTCAATCCAGTTGTCTTTTGTTCTCCTTTTCGTCCTTACCATTTTCAGGCTGGATTTCTGTCCTTGCTGAGATGATGCAGTCTCCTCATGTCATGCAGGCGTCTCATGCAGCCCGCGCTTTGGCCAACCTGGACAGGGAGACAGTGAAAGAGAAATACCAAGATGGCGTTTACATCCTCCACCCACAAACACGTGGCAAGTAGGAAAATGATTGATTATATTATTACATCTTTTTTATGATACATTAGTTTCATTTTTTACTTTCTATGTAAGCCAACAGTCATCTTTGACAATCTGTTCCAGCCAGCCAATCAAAGCAGATGTGCTTTTCATCCATGGCATTCTTGGGGCAGCTTTTAAGACGTGGAGGCAGAAGGACCGCAACATGTTAGAAGAAGAGAAGGAGGAAGAAAGCAGGGATGACTACACAGAGTGTTGGCCAAAGGTGAAAAATCAACCTTATTACTGTAAAGCATTGTGGGTCACCATAAAGTGTCCTTCCATGTTTTTCCTCCTACAATTAAATATTTGGAACAACTATGGATTGGTCATTCTGGCTAAAGGGGAGACTCAACAGTGTTTGGATTCTCCAGTGAAATGTGAGGTCTCACGAAGATTATAATCAATCTTGTAGAGATTAATCGTCGCTCACTATTGTTCTTCCATGTTATTGTGTCCTCTGTGTTAACAGTCATGGTTGGCTGCTGACTGTCCAAATCTAAGAGTACTGTCAGTGGAGTATGACAGTCACCTCAGTGACTGGATGGCTAAGTGTCCCGTAGAGAATCAGAGGTGAGCAATCTGTTACTGTCTCATGACTCCACTGGTGTTTGATTTTAGGGTTGTGCAAGAAAAGGAAAATTATGTTTTCTGTAATTTAATTCTCTAAAATAATTTTCTTAAAATGGCAGTTCATTCCAAAAAAAACCAAAAACATATTTTCCTCTTACCTGCAGGGCTATTTATTATTCTAGATTGTTTTGATGTAAGTTGCTGAGTGTTAAAAGTATCAGCTATAGAGATGTCTGCCTTTTCTTGAACACAATGGACCTAGAGGGCACTCAGTTTGTGGTGGTCAAAGTGCCAAAAAAAATTTGTTTGAAAAACTCAACAGCATTGTGTCTTTCCAGAAGTTATCACTCATTTACTCAAGATAATCTACAGATGTTGTTGTTGATAGTTTCTAGGGTTGGGTCGGTTCTCGGTAATTCCAATTCGGTTCGGTACTCTGTCTTGGACCGTTTTTTTTTTTTTGGTTTTGGTTTTTTTTCTGAGACCGACCGGGCCGCATACTCGGCTGGAACATAGGCGGAGCGCACTCCGCGGAGGTCCGCCAGGTAAAAGCGGACGTCCGCAAGCCCTGTGCGCGCAAAGCACGACCGCGCGGACTCCGCACCTGTGTCTGCCTCTTCGCCAAGCGCACAGAGAGCAGGAGAGAGAACGGGTGGGGGTGGGGTGGGGACTAAGCTATGGGGTGCGAGTGCGCATGCGCCTCTACTGTTGCCTGGGGAGTCGATAATGGCGGACAATTTAGTCTCGAAGAAATCAAAGAATGCGCCACTTTGGCTTTGAGCCAGACGAAGGAGGCAACCCTTGTTTGCACTAATTGAGTAAGCTGCAAAATTTATTTGTAAGGAATAAAAGAAACAATGTGTTACTGTCACTCTGTTGTCCTGTGGTGGTTTTTATTTTAAATGAGTCAATTGCAACCCCAAGTGGGGAAAATCCGGTATTACCGACTTGATGCGTTTTTTCACAAAAACCGAACCGTTTTTTTTTTCTCACACCGACCCAACCCTAGGCAGGTGTAGTTCAATGAAGAGAAAATAGTTCCTACATGGAACTGCTCACAATGTGTTCAGTGGATAACCTTGACAATTACAATACTAATAATCTATTTTGCACAACTCGTCCAACATTATCACTATTTAATGCTTATCAAGCTACAGTTCTTAGTGAAATTCAATGTTTAATCATCCCAAATGATTCAGTATCTGCAGTTCCAACAGACTTTCAGTGAGTGACTGTTATTATTTCTTGCTTTGCTTTGGCCTCTTCAGGAAGTCCTTGGCCTACAGAAGTCAAGAGCTGCTAAAGAAGTTAAAGCTGGCAGGAGTCGGAGAGAGGCCTGTGGTCTGGGTAGCCCACAGTATGGGAGGTATTTTCTCAAAACTTTCCTTCCACTTTTCCATGTCAGATTTTTACTTGAATCCCTTTGATGCAACATTAAACACAAATGGCTTGGTGTTTTACACCTGTATGTCATTGTATTTGATTTAAAAGTTGTGCTTACTTTGTGTCTGTATCCTCTTGTGTTTGATTTTTGCATCAGGATTGCTTGTGAAGAAAATGCTGCTGGATGCCTCAGAGGACCCAGATATGCATGGACTGTTAAATAACACCAAGGGCATTATGTTCTACAGTGTTCCTCACCATGGCACCTTTATGGCAGAGTACTCAGTCAATGTCAGATATCTCCTCTTTCCGTCAATAGAAGTCAGAGAACTTTGTAAAGGTAAGTGAATAAAATAAATTTTGAACCCCAAGACAGTTTATGTTTCAAAGATATTGTTCAATATTTACTGTGATTGGTTGTCCATGTGTTCTTAAGACTCACCAGCACTGCGCAACCTAAATGAGAACTTCCTGAACATGGCCAAAGAAAAGGAATTCAAGGTGCTGAGCTTTGCGGAGAAGCTGCCAACAAACATTGGTCCCATGATCAAGATACTGGTGGTACCAACGCAGTCAGCAAGTATGTAACACAAATGCACTAACAGGACATGTGTATTTGTGATGTATAGCTTAAATATGAATTCATGAGAAAAACAAACACATATCTTGAAAGTGATATGTCTTATGTTCTTTGACCTCTTACCTTGAGCCTGCTCTGGTTTGGTTTCAGATCTTGGCATTGGGGAGCTCATCGAGGTGGATGTAGATCATCTCAACATCTGCAAGCCAGAGAAGAAGGAATCATTTCTGTACAAGCGCAGCCTCCAGTTCATCGTGGAAGCTCTGCAGAGCTACATCAGCCACTGACTGAAACACATGAACAGAAACACACTGATAAAACCTACTTTTTACTTGAAAACCAAATGGAAACATAACTGCCTCTCCTCATTGCACATTAACATTAACAACCACTAATGTGATCATAGTATAGTTAGGAAAACAAATATATTTTACACACTGATTTCTGTGAAGAATTGTCAGTTGTGAGGAAAAGAACATTGCTTACTTTGTTCTCCTAGTCATCCTTGTGGATTGGTCTCTCTCATGAGTGAGTTGAGATTTTAATTATTTTAGATTTTACTTTCTGACACTTTTTTCCATTTCAAGTTTGACTTACCAGTTTAACATAGGGCATATAATGCTCAGACATGATTTACTTAAATATGCACTGATATGTCTTTGCCACTCCTGCTCCTCAGTATTTTTGACCAGAGTTGTTTAAGATTTTATTTTTTAAATTAATGTATTTTACTCTAACCGCAGTACGACAACCATATCGTCAGCCAAAACAGATTCCTTCCTGAACTTAAACCCAAGTGGACCTGTATTAATATTAGTTCAGGTTGCTATATTTATTTATTTGTAGGGGACTAATTGAGCAATTGGTTTTGAATCTCCATGTGTTTGTAGTCCCAACTGCCACTACAACGCTGACAATGAATAAATGTATGAAGCTGGAGTGAGTCAGACTTGTCTATGCTCTGCATCACTTTCATCTCAAATAATCTCTGCAATGCATATCCTCTCAATGTTTTTTTTTTTTTTACATTAATTGATTCGTTAACTATGTCATTTGATGCAATATAACAGTGATAGTCAACTTGTTGCCCATGAGCCAAACAGTCCTTGATAAGGTGCTGCGCAGCGATACTGTTGGTGGATGTAGTTCGGTGACCTGCCGACCATTTTCTAATTTGCAATGACAGTGAATTGATTACCGATTACCCAGGGTCCCCATGGGAGGGTTTTTTTTTTTGTTTTTTTTAAATAGCAGAAGCTCTCTGAGGCACCTTTCACCCCTTAAAAGCGCAAAATGGTTTATTCTGCCCCTACAAGATTCATCTCTAACAAAGCTAGAGCCAAGTGAGTGACTGCTTCTGCTGCTGGAGCTCCAACATACACACTTATGTCTTTCCCTATGAGAGGGAAACCAGGGTCGTAAAAAGAAAAGACAGGAAAGGAAAGCAAAGCAAACAGATTTTGTAAAAGAACATTTCAAAAGGTGCGTGAGAGAGACATGGATCAAAAGAAAAACGGCAGGGGGCCCACAGAAAATGCTTCTGCATAAGGCCATGAATTTGGTGCTATGTCCCTGCTGATAAATGTTATGAATGTTTGTTCATTAAGTGGCCCCTAACCTTCTGTCACTTAGCAAAAGAGGCCCCCAGGCAAAGCAAGTTGAGTATTCCTCCATTAGACTATTGTGGAAAATGTTGTAAATCACTGAGCAAGATTGCTTCATGATAAAATTGGGCGTTTACATATTTCTCTGCAATCAATGTGGTGATGTACCTTTATCTGTCTAAGATTTACTGCAAAAAGCAGACATTCCCAATTGTTTATTTCATTTATTAACAGCTTTACGATGGATGTTGAAAACTTGACTCTATCATATTATATATCTACATAACTCACTGCAACATTTACCTGATTCATTGTTGATAAATATTGTTAATATTTATGAATGATGTTGTACCAAATGCACAGCCAGACAAACATTTAGATGGTTTGTGAGTGTGAAGAAGTGGAAACAGTCCAACATGTTTTGTTCTCTTGTAACAAATATAGATATGAAGACATGACAGATGATGATGATGATATTCTTGGCAGTTCTGCAAACTGTATGTACAGGCAAATACTCTTGCTCGCAGGTTTTATTCATGTTCAGATGACGTTAAAATATCTCTGTTCAAAGCATACTGTACTCCTCTGTACACTGCACACCTGTGGGTTAAGTACAAGAAAGCCAGCATGAAAAGACTACAGGTTGCGTATAACGATGCATTACGGATTTTATTAAAAAGACCTCGCTGGCTGAGTGCAAGCAAAATGTTTGTAAATGCACATGTCAACACCTTTAACTCGGTACTCAGAAACCTTATGTATAGATTTATGTGTCTGCTCGATGTCTCAGAAAATCATATAATTAACAGCTTGACTCACATCAACTGTAGCTCCATCAGGTACCAATCTCTGTTCTGGAGACACTGGTACAGCTGTCTCTTTTTAACCTTATAGAAATCTCTATTTTTGATACCAAATGCGTAAATCTCTATTTTTACATCTTTAGCTGTATTCTTTTTTTTAATTCTATGTTATATGTTTGCTGTTGTGTCCATGTATGTCTCACTATGGACCCTGAGTCTGAAATAAAGATATATATATAGATAGATAGATATCTATATCTATAGACATGAAAGGTGACAGTTATCTGCACCTTGTTTAAAACATGCAGGGTGAATAGTAAACTCTTGCCTGTGGAGGGCAGCATAAAGCTTTAATAGCATACAGTCTGCCTCATTAGAAGAAGAAATGCGCATCTCTGGTATCGCAGAAGATTGTCCCCCGGTGCACACCGTACGTCATCTCAGTTCCACAATACTCTGAAACGTTAGCACCATTAGCAGGAAACAATTGAAGCTATCGGGGGGAGGAAAGTCTCTCGTCCTGCTCAGCTCCTTCGCTTGACTATAGCTTGGTATGAAAATATGAATTGGCGGCGTGTTAATATTTTAAAATCGCAGTACTTCGCAGATTATTTCCAGTGTTACGTACTTTTGAACTAATGATATCGCTAACAAGGCTCAAATAAAATGCTAACGTTAGCAGTTGTGTTAGCGTTGCTTAACTGTTTTTGTTTTCTCTGAAGTAACGTTAACTGAGACCGAGACACAAACTCTTCAGCTTCAGCTTTTTTTTAATTTATTTACTGTCCTGAGTTAACCTTTGGCTGCGTTAGCTTCATGTTACCGCTAAGGAAAGTAACGTAACGCATCTTGTTACTGCAGGTTTGAGCATTTTAGTTGGCACCGACTGCAGACTTCTCTACAACCATCAATATGGTCAACGTACACAAAGGTGTCCTTGTTGAATGGTAAGGAAAACTTTGAGACAAATACATAACAAGTATGATATATGTATTACCTAATTCCGTTATAACTCACATGTGGGTATGATGTAATGACTTAAGATGTTTCCTCTTGCTCCCCTCTGCTCTCTGAACCAGTGATCCTGCCATGAAACAGTTCCTCCTCTACCTGGACGAAAAAATGGCCCTAGGAAAGAAGTTCATCCTCAAGGACCTTGACGACACACACGTCTTTATCCTGGCAGAGGTGGTTCAAATCCTGCAAGAGAGAGTTGGCGAGTTAATGGACCAAAATTCATTCCCTATCACACAGAAATAACACTCAACTATTTCAATGAACTTTTTTCCCTGGGACTTAGGTTAGTTTAAGAGTTTGTCTTTAAACAAACATGGTTTGCAATGTTTTAACTGTAGACTGCAATGGAGCAGTTGCTCATTTTTTGTTAAAATGTAAATAAATAAAAAAATAAGTAATTTTTTTTAGTTCTTGCTATCCATTAATTCTGTCCATTGTCAAAGTTGTTGAGCATATTGAATTGTTTGTGGGTTGGTTTGAAGTGCTGGCTTGAGTCGCCATTTTGACATCTGCGTATGTTTTTTGTTTTTTTTCATGGAGGGCTGATGAAAGCATAGATGATCAGAGAACCAAAATTAAGAGCTTTGATAAGACAAACATGCATAGGGCTTCAGCTGGGTGTAATCCATCAATTAATTTGGCAAACAATAATGGCCTTTCCACATTTAACCCCAAAACAGCCGGGTTCAAGACTGAATTTTAGAAATGTTGACATCATGAGTTCCAATTCATGATTTAATTACACACCCAAGAAAACATGAAATTATTTTCCCTTCACATTACAAAAGATCATTTCACCAATCATTTCGTACTGTATGTTCTACATACATGATGATGATAATGTAAACATAATTTCAAAGAACTTCATACTGCCAGGAAAATATAGTATTTCTGGGGTGTGCTTAGAGCATGGGGGAAAAGGCCACCCCAAACCATACAAAATGCACAAACCTGGCCAAAAATGTACGGTGTACTTTTTTCATGTCTTAACAATTGTGCATGTCAACTTCAACTGGACAAAGTTACAAGAGCAGGCATTGAACAGGTTCTGTCTCCACTGCACTCAAGATTAACTCCTGCAGGCACACTGACTTAACAAGGTTCAGAAACAATTTAGTCCAATGTAAACATCCCCATATTGTTAAATAAGCACAGTGATTTGGCTTGGCAGATTGTCCACCAGTAGAGGGGTGCTCACAGGGAGCAGAGTGCAGCAGAGCCAGTTCCCTTTTCAGACCACCACAAACTGGATTGCTCAGTAGAAATCCATGGCTCAATTAGGTCTGGTCCAGGCACTTGGAAACTCAACACAAGTTTATTAGACAACCCACAGGTGGTGAAATACAGGGACAAACTTAATCAGTGATTCACATTGCAACCTTTGTTTGACTCATTGGGAGAAGGGTGGAAAGATGTCAAACATGAAACAAGAGCTTTCTTCACGACCGGAGGTAAAATGGCAGCTGCAAAAAACGAGCCCTCCAAAAGAGACTGCAAGCTAAGTTGCAGCGTTACTATCTCCATTTACTGTCAGGTTTTGATGTGAATGAAGATATTGTAAAATTAAAAAGACATGTCCAGAATGTATGAGAAGAGTAGAAGGGTGCTCACGAGGAACAGAGTGCAGCATCTAGAAGATAATGAGAAGTGAAGCCGCTATTTTTTTAATAAATTGGCCAAGTCCAGGCACTGTATTGAAGCTGTTTTAAACAGAGACGGAAAAAGAGGTGAGTGATTCTCAAGGCATACTCGGGGTTGTCACGTCATTCTACAGTGACCTCTATCAAGACAAATCCATATCCGAACAGTCAATCAGTTACTTTTTGTCCTGTGTAACAACAAAACTTAATAATACAGACAGAGACCTCCTGGGGAGAGACTTCAGTTTGTGGTGGGATGAGAAGGGGACTAGCTCTATTGAACAGGTAAGTGGTTCACAGTGCTTACAGTCTTTGATAATGTTTCGAAGTGTATAAGAATTGGCATCTAGTTTTACAGAGGATGTTGATCTTCTGCCTGCTACAAGTTATAGTCACCACCAATAATGACCTCCCTTCCACAGTGAATCAAAGTTTGAATAGTCTGTAGTACCACCTGACGATCTTGAGTCTCAGTGGGGCAGTAAACATTTATAACTCTAAATCTAGCTCCTCGTCCCTTGATATCCACCAACATTACTCTCCCATCTATAACCCTCTCAACCCTCTGGATGTGAAACTGTTGGTTGTTGAAAAGGATTGCCAACCCTGAGGCTCTGTTTTTTTCTCCCCTGACCACACTGACTGTCCTCATGTCCATCTGTTTTAATACAGTTTGTAATTTTCTTTGAAAACAAAAGAACACTCCTGAAGAAGAAAAATGGTATGGTAACTCTAGGAGATCTCCACAGTCCTTAGATGACACTGGGCCACTGTTGGGACAAGTCAGCAAGGCTGATATATATTACAACAGCGCTGGGACTTTTAACTACGCATGTATCACTCCGACTTACAGGTGTTCTGAGTAGTCTATGGTTCTGAGTCGTTAATTAATTAACCGTTGATTAGCCGACATTAAGGGTCGTCGTAACAAACTTTGCACCGCAAAATTGGACATTTAACAACAAACAGCATTTGAGTTAAACTTTGAATGGTCAGAAAATGACGAGGGGATGGAAAGAGGCCTGAACAATTCACTGCAAATATCCAGGTTTGCTCATTAACAACAGAAGACAAGGCAACGTGCTGATGAAGCTGTTCCAACTCATCAACATCAAATGTATTATTATATCTTATGATGTTTTCCATAGCTCTTGCGCTTAGTTGGTTGTTTATCTTTTCACATCATTATCAGGGGAGAGCGCGAACGCAGTCCCCCACTGCCAGAAATTATGCAGTCGAGATTCCCACATTTGGGGAATTCGCAGAGGTCAGCTCAATCGGAGTGCAATGACTAAGCCTCGCCCTGGGTGAACCACCTTCTTGATCATGGTATCTCCCCTGCCAGGTAAGTATGAGTTGTACACCTCACACACAGGGCACTCATTCACACTCATACGATGATAACTCATGGTGCTGGCAATATATAGACATGACCAAAACCACACACTATGAAGGCTCTGATAATCTACATGACGTTCACATAAAAGACACACTTTTCTTCTAAGGCTGACAAAAATAACTAGCATTTTACTTGAGAGAAATCGGCACATATCCCATCATGCAATGCTGTATATCCATATCAAAAGCTGCCTAACATAACCAGATTATCCATTTATCTCCAATAAATGAATTAAAAACCTGAGCGAGTTCACACCAGACAATGCTAAATTAAACTGCAATCAAGTGTTGTTTGACCTGCATTTTAAAAAATCAGTGGAAAGAGTGAAAAACACGTTTGTCTCCTCACATTACAAACACTTTGACCTGCTGCTGCTGGACAACTGACGTTCTGCTGCTGCCACCTGTTGGTCTGGAGTATGATCAACGCCTCATTAAAAATATATCTGTATGCTTCTGTGTTTGTAACTAATAGAAAGAAGAAAATAATATTACAAATAAAGTGCAAACATATGAAGAGTATTTGCCTTTCATTTGACATAACAAACCAGACTGGGGAAAACAGCAGCAGACATTATGCAGAGTGGGCGCACCTGACTCTGGAGGTACTACAATACCAGATCAATGTGATAAGTGGACAAAACAAGCCTCTATTCCATCTCACTGTTCTGAAATAAACTACTGAATATATTAAATTGATGATAACAGATGTTACACTTAACCTTAGCCAAACTGCCAGGTAGTGATAATTTGAATGGCTCAGCAGTAAAGAAGTGATTCACCACAGTTACTCTCACTGACAAATGAAACATCAGTTCCAGGCTACAATACACTGAGACCATCAAAGCCACACAAAAACATTACTTACACATCACTACATATACGTTTCAGGTTCGTACTAAAGTTACCATAGCAGTCTTTACATGATTATTACCATTTACGACGTGACATGGTATGAAATCAACTTTTATTATTAATATTTACACAACACTCCATTCAAGCAATTTTACTAGACAAGACTCATCTTATGTGAGCTGATATCTTATTTATACAGTCTACGGCTGATATATATTATAACCGCGCTGGGACTTTTAACTACGCATGTATCACTCCACCTTACAGGTGCTCTGAGCCGTTAATTATTTAACCGTTGATTAGCCGACATTAAGGGTCGTCGAAACAAACTTTGCACCGCAAAGAACAGGGGAGAACATTTAACCACAAATAACATTTTAATTGAACTTTGAATGGTCAGAAAATGACGAAGGGATGGAAAGAGGCCTGAACAATTCACTGCAAATATCCAGGTTTGCTCATATAACAACAGAAGGCGACGCAACGTGCTGATGAAGCTGTTCCAACTCATCAGCGTCAAACGTATTCATCCGAAGCGACGATCAACAGACTTATTTCACTGGTTCAAAATAAATGTAAAAAAACAAATGTTACCGACATGATATACAGCAGCTGGCCTGTGGTAAAGTGTAGGCGAGTTAACACAACGTAACAAGCTAGTGTGAAGAAATGTGTTTGTATTGTTTGGCAACAGTACAGTCTACTTGTATTGGCGGAGCCACATAAATCTGTTGCCGCTTTTTACAGTTGATAAATGCGCTTGTAAAAGTGCTGTATAAAAGCAAAATGGCAATTGAGATCGTGCTGTTCGGTTGTAATTAGGTTGTAAGCATCAGGCCGTTAGCTGAAACACAACACAACGACGCTCACTCTCATCGTTATATGCTTAGTTAAACAGCATCATAACAGACAGCGATAATAAACTTATCCCCCTACAATGCGGAGTTACCACATACGTTTCTTCACTTTGTTGGTTGTTTATCTTTCCACATCATTATCAGGGGAGAGCGCGAACGCAGTCCCCCACTACCAGAAATTATGCAGTCGAGATTCCCACATTTGGGGAATTCGCAGAGGTCAGCTCAATCGGAGTGCAATGACTAAGCCTCGCCCTGGGTGAACCACCTTCTTGATCATGGTATCTCCCCTGCCAGGTAAGTATGAGTTGTACACCTCACACACAGGACACTCATTCACACTCATACGATGATAACTCATGGTGCTGGCAATATATAGACATGACCAAAATCACACACTATGAAGGCTCTGATAATCTACAGGACGTTCATATAAAACACACACTTTTCTTCTAAGGCTGACAAAAATAACTAGCATTTTACTTGAGAGAAATCGGCACATATCCCATCATGCAATGCTGTATATCCATATCAAAAGCTGCCCTAACAGCATCAGATTTATCCATTCATCTCCAATAAACGAGCAACAGACCTAAGTGAGTTCAAACAAGACAAAGTTAAATTAAACAGCAATCAAATGTTGTTTGATATGCATTTTAAAATCGGTGGAAAGAGTAAAAAACACGTTTGTCTCCTCACATTCAGCTCACATTACAGACACTTCCTGGTTACTTGTTTCGCCTGCTGCTGCTGGACAACTGACGTTCTGCTGCTGCCACCTGTTGGTCTGGAGTGTGAACAACACTGTGTATTAAACATTTATCAACAATGTGCTTCTCTGTGTGTAACTAACGGAAGGAAGAAAAAATAGATTAGAAACAAAAAGCTCAAACACATGTATTTGCCTTTCTTTTGATATGTCAGTACAAACCAGACTGGAATAAAACAGCAGTAGAAATTATGCAGAGTGGATTTTCACTTGATTGTTGTATTTGTTTGTGCTTATATTTATTGAACTGGGAGCTGTAAACTGAATTGCCCGCACGAGATAAATAAAGTTTTCTAAACTGAACTTTATATGAATTGATCTATAATCCGACTGAAATGACAGCTCATTTCAAAACTTAAGTGTAATTAAGTTACACATCACAATAAGACTAGGTTCGTTTCAGCATCTACAGAGAAAGAAATAATATTTTTATGCTTTTGTTATATGTGAAAACACACTATGACCACGACACATCTCCATTTGCAATCACCTTGTGTCACTCAGCAGTTACTGGTTCATTTCATTTTACAGTGACGTGCATACAATATGTCTCCACTTCAAACAAGAATAAAACAATTATAATAATTGGCAATAATAATAACAGGCACTGTAGAAAGTCCAAACACACCAAAATTTACAAATAAAAAAGATCAGCAGGTGAACAGTGGCTACAACAGATGATGCTAGAAAGAATTTTCATAACTATGACATAAACACACTGATGTTAATTACTTTCAACACATTCAGGGGGGTGCACCGTTCCTGGAAATACTGCAATACCAGGTCGATGCGTGGAGTGGACGGAGCAAGCCCCTATTCCATCTCCCTGCTCCAAAAATCAATTTAATATATGGTCCCCGGGTAGGGGACGTATCAGATATTAAACTGATAAGAACAGATACTACACTTGATCTTAGCCAAAAGGCCGAGAAGCGATGCTGACTAACGAGTGAAGAGGGAGACTCCTTCTCCTCACTGTGACTCTAACTCGCGGTTCAATAAGATTTCTATGGCTACAAAAACACACCAACAAATTGTAAACGCGCAGTTTGATGTCTTATGACTGATGGGCAACGGAAATATGCATCCGATCGCAGACTTTTATTACAAAACGTTAGTTAACGTTAGAGTTAACGTGGGTTCGTGTTATTTCTGGTCACGTGATGTGCTACTGACCAATCAGCCATCAGTACGAACGGGATCGTTAAGACCCACGTAATAGCTTTAATTAAGGAAGAACTGGCCATTTACTCGCTTAAAATATAAGATTGAGATTAAGTAAAACTAGTTCTATTGACTGGATCGCGTGTATGGTTAAAAATGAACAATATACACCTGCTTCTGAATATAAAGCTTCAACTATGATAAACTGAGCTGTGTCTCCCTCTGGTGACGGAAACAATACAGGACACTGTGCTCAGTCTGAAACGACAAACACAGAGCATCTTTGGCCAAACACTTTACATTGTGCTTTAGTGAAGGACAATACTACTACTATTATCATTATTATTATTATTAATAACAATAATAATAATAATGACTTTAATAAGGAAAGAGAAAGGTCCCTAGCGTAGCACACAAAACAGTCATCTATGTCCAAGAATACGATATAAATAATACAATATAAGAAATACCCTACATTAAACAGGTTTGTAAAAAGAAAAAAACCTGACAAAATTCAATAAACTGCCCTGACTGAGCTCAGATCAGGGGTAGTCTCATGTCATCGTTATAGGCCACATAAGTCTTGCATATTGCTCTTCCCATAGGAGCGCCACAAGGGGGCAACATAGGGCGGAGTGCCAAATGCTCTATAAAGAGCTACGTTGACTGAACACAAGATACATTTGCGAGCAAGCATATTAGCTCGTGCATACAACTTGCACACTGCCTGAGATCGACAGATAAATCATTGACAATATAATGACCAAGATATTTAATCTCACGACACACTTTAGGAGCAACACCGGTTCAAAATAATTCAGGAAATACTAATTGTATCCTCTTTACTGTTAACAATCATAATGTTGCTCTTATTGGCATTATATTTGATGTCAAAGTCTGCACCATAGTTAAAGCAAATCTTCAACATCTGTTGTAGGCCGGCACTATATGTTTTTAATATTGGCAACGTATAGCTTATTAGAATCTGAACAAATGTATACGATCCAGCAAAACATCACAGGCGCACACCATCGATATTTGGACACCAACGAGACACCGGCAGCAGAACTGTTTCAACTTCCGGTGTTTCAGTTTTCAGAATAAAAGTTGTACTGGCAACATGTAATTGTAATTGGCAAACAGTATCATAACATCTGAAAGATGTTTACTTTTTAAGACAGCTGTTTAAATGGTATTTTGTTTTACAACTAACTGTTAGTGATAATAGCGCCAGTAGACATGTAATACTAAACTACGCAAATTACAACTGACTTTGACTGTTTCAGCGAACTTCAACATGGCCGCTAACTTTAAATCAACGCTCCACACGCAGCAACAATTACGCAGCGTACTGTGACGTTATTTCTGAACCTGGACACTCCATATTTAGCTTAATTTAGGAGCTATGACTTAAGGTCAATGGTAATGGGCCTAAACTTACGTGCTTTAATCGAATTATAGTCAACCAACGTTAGTTAGAGATGAGTTAACTACTTTAATTAACGTAACGTTAGGTCCACGGTCACTGAAATGAAACTCGACCCCTCCCTTCAAGGGTAACATTCAGTTAACAAGCAACTTTAACCAACACTAACTGACATTAACGTTAATGCTTAAGGCTTAGTTAAAACTACTTTAAACCCAAACGTTAGTCTCAGAGTAATGGTCAGCAATGCCACAAACACATCTCGCGCCTACAACTAACGGTGCCATTTGCAATTACAGCATTAGCAGGCCTAGCCTAACCATTAGCGCCTTCAGGCCATAAAATGATGCGACTAAACAACGGCAACCCGTTATTTCGTAACATTTCACAACATAACATGTTAAGCCAAAAGACTACAAAGAACATTATTAGAAGAAACTGTCCAAAAACAGCTTAGGTTTAGGCATTAACTTACCTGAAATGGTCCTCGACTGCGAGGAGACGTGTTTATCTGTCGACGACAGCTGATGTTCAAATTGAAATGTCCCCCTCGTCCAGTAGTGTTCTCTGCCTGTCACTGCGTACCGCTCCCTCCCCATTGGGTGGTTCAGGTTAGGGCCGAGGGTTTGGGCAGGTCAAGGTGGAGGGTGGGGGGAGGGACACATTTTGGCGAAGAAACAGGCGTGTGCACAACACCTAACGATAAACGTTACGCAACAATGTTGTATACAAGTGACCAACAGGGGGCGGTTTTTCGTGTCAAAGTTTTCCGTGATACATTTGCTAAAAAAATAATAAGACACTTAACATTTATGGCAATTCAAACACATTTTAATCCAACTTGGTGTTTGTTTGTTTGTTTGCAGTGACTGCAGCAGTGCAATAACTGTCTGTGCAGTTACCATATATAACAGTTTTGTGTTTGTTTGTTTTTTTTGCTTAAACATCGATGTCACACGATTAAAAGTCGTCATGTACATTATTTTTATAGTCTATGTTAAAAGTTGGTTCTTTTATATTGCAGAATTTTAACCGGAAGTCTTCCTGGTTCACATCAGAGGCAGAAGTAATGGACGAGTATCAGACAGAAGAGGAGGTGAGTTTTGTGCTTTAAACTAGTCATTGCGTGTAAGTACGTTTAAAGGCGAACAGACATGTCGGCTGGCTAGCTTAAACTAAACTGTTTTTATCTTTCACCAAACAGACTGCGTTCGTCGTCGATGAAGTGAGCAAAATTATAAAAGAGGTAAACAAAATGACATGATGCCTGTCTCTTTATCCCCAGAGTTTACTTAAATTTAAGACTGAACCGACTAATTGCTACCGCTCGCTTGGAGCTTCGTGTTTAGCGACCCGTTTGTTGCCAAAGACACCAATGGTTGTTAGGCAGCGTTCATATCTGTAACGTCCCCAGTATTTCTATCATGCAACAGATTTATTGTAACACATATAACGTTACAGTACATTTTTTGTGCAATATTTAGCTGGTTAAATTATGATGCGGATTTCATATCATTCTAAGGTTATTAAAAGGTGTTACACTCTGTGTGATGATCAGCTCTTAATTTAACACCACTCTCCTGAAATTGTCTGTGTAGGCAGTAGAAGCAACTATAGGAGGAAATGTCTACCAGCACAGCAGAGTGAACCAGTGGACCACCAGTGTGGTGGAGCAGTGCCTCAGTCATCTCAGTAAACTGGGGAAGCCTTTTAAATATATTGATATGTGCCATGCTGCAGTGTAACAATACTATTCTGATGGTTCCTAGGTTCTGAAGATGGTATTAACAGATAGTTTGTGTTTTTCTACAGTAACCTGTATCATCATGCAGAAAAATGGGGCAGGTCTACAAACAGCCAGCACGTGCTTCTGGGATAACTACTGATGGTAAAGTAGTAATGTTGTGTATGTACAGTATTAGACTGTCAGCAACTATCAGTGTGCTTTTGATTCCTCAGCTTTCAGGCGCTGGTGGTCACTGTCTTTAAATGTTAAATAAAGAAGTGACACTGTCACTAAATGTATCGTGTATTACACCCAACAGGAAGCTGTTCTGTGAGATGGGAGAACAAGTCTGAACCAACTACAGTGTACCTAGAATGTTTCAAATGTATAGGATTTTGTGTGTTATTGAGAACCAGAGTGTTGTATTTGGTCACATTGACTGTATGTTAAAACACTTTTCTGCTTTTATACTAAGTGCTATTGAATAAAAACACACTATCCTGGATATACTTTGCTTTATTTACATGAGACATGACAAAAGTGCTACATGTACAGCTTTCATCTCACTAAGTAACACAAATTGCAGAGAACTCCCAACATATCAGGACCCACAACAACCTCATATAACCACCGTAAGCTATCGGAAACTACATTCACTCTGAAAGAATCAAAAATGTACATTAATCTCAAAGCATTTACAAATTTGAGACCGCAGCCCAGTAATAAGAAATGTAAAGACAAGGCACCATCTTGATTAGAATATGTTAGGATATTATTTGTAATGAAAGGAAGCACATTTGTTTGGCTGTTTTTGTCCATAACTCCAGGTTTATATAACAAAGGAAAAGGCAGAAAGTCTCACATTGTAGTATGTAAAGTTATGTGAGAAAAAAACAACTAATTAAAATAATATGCTCTACATAAGTCAAAATATATTTGGCCAATGGTATAATTACTGTATGTGCAGGGACAAAGAATGTGACAAATCAGTAGTCCATTTACATTAAATTGTGTACATGAGTAAAGCATATTCTTGAGTTCAGAGGACGTAGAGGGCAACTACAATCAGAAGGAAGATTTTCATGCCCTGAAGAAATAACATGGGACTTTATAAAACTGCTGGGCAAATGAAGACACAAATGTACTGAATATGACAAGAATATCAAACCTGAAGAAAGAGGATGCACAACTCCAATATTTTTAAAACAATGGGTGCAAGTTGCAGAATGACTCCAAAAAACTTGTGGGCAACAGCAGTCACAAAGACAAAAAAGTCAAAATGTATAATTTACTAGGGCAACACACGGACAAACAAACAAACAAATGTTTCAGCCTAAGCCTTCTTCAGTGTATCAAACAGAGACAAAGACACTGAAAGCCTGTTATATACATAGGTAAAGTTCTAACACCAATCAAAATGCAAGGTATAATGAGAGGCAATCCATTAATAGAAACATGCAAATACATTGAAGACATGAGAATATACAAGTTATATAGACTCAAGACTAGTTGAATGGGAAAAGGGGAGAATTAAAGTGACTGAAAAGAGGCTGTAAAAAGCTTTTAAGTCACTGGGCATAACTCAACTAGGGACTAAGAGAACCCCAGCTAAATAGTCAGAACCTAATACACAGTACACACCAATCTCAATATTCAAAAATATAAAGTAGGAAAAGCTTAAAAATGATTACAGGGCTCCACTAACCCATTGTATAAAATAGAAAGCCTTAATAATGGAGGGGACAGTTAAGGTAAAACAAGTCTCTAAAAAAGAGAGAGATCCTTAAATCACAAAAAGGGAAATTAGGGGCTTCAAGGAAAAGTGGAACCACTGTAAAATGTTGAATACAAATACAAGTATTAATAAAAAAGGGACAAAATATCATGAAGTCTAATGGTCCAAAAGGACAACAGCAAATATCCTACCTTACATAAAAGACAATGTAGTAGTGTGTCTTGATTTAATGGCATGGATTAAATTTCCTCTCCCCTCTAGTTCTGATTGATTATAAATGCCATTAAATAAGTCATTGCTATGTTTATTTAGTTGCAATTTAATATCTGACATAGTTTCTTCCTCAATAGATGTTTCCTTCTTCTGTTTAAGACTAATATATTTCTTCATTAATGTATCATAATTTATATTTTTTAACTACATTTATTTGTCTACATTTGTATTTAAAGAAGTCTTTTATTCTATGTTTTAATATTTCCCATAATTTATATCAGATTTGGTTAGAGTTTTTAGTTGTTTCAGTTCTATTCTAACACACAACAATTGATAATTTGGCACAGTTTGCAAACCCCTCACTTCAAGTACCAATTGCTCGGCCCAATTTGCCACATCTAAACGCTCCCTTATCTGCATTAGACTCTGACTTTCCTTCTTTACACTCTGATGTCAATTACACATCACCTTGTTGTCAAGGCTGTACACACAATGGTCAGCTGTTGCACACACACCCCAATTGAAATCTCAAAGCATCAACCCACAACACACAATTATGCAAATCTCTAAACACCCAGGTCACATTAGTGTTTTGAGAAACGTGTGTTAAGAACTGTGAAAACCTGTAAGGGTCGTCGTAACAAATTTTGCACCGCAAAATTAAATATTTTACCACAAATAACATTTGAGTTAAACTTTGAATGGTCATAAAATGACAAGGGGATGCAAAGAAGCCTGAACACTTCATTCACAAATATCCAGGTTTGCTCATATACTGTAACTGGTTCAAAATAAATGGAAACACACAAATGTTACCTACATGATACACAGCAGCTGGCCTGTTTACATGAGGCTGTAAACTGAAACACAATACAACTACACTCCCTCTGGTGTTATAGTGCTCAGTGAAATAACGTCACAGAAGTTATCAAAACCTTAGACGTACTATATTGTTATACCAAACACAAATTATATTTCTGTGCTTCAAACATATTTCTCATCTTTTCACAACAATATCAGGGGAGAGCGCAAACGCAGTCCCCCACTACCAGAAATTATGCAGTCGAGATTCCCACAGATATCGGTCCCGCCGCCGTGCAAAGCCCACTGTAGACTGTAGACAACCGCCGCCTCCCATTGGGCAGAAGTCTACAGTTGCCGGCCGCCCATTGGTCAGAAGTCTACAGTTCGCACGCCTCCCCGCCCCATGGCGGTGATTGACACTTGGCAGTCAATGGTTTTAGGAGATAGGAGACAGCCAAATAGACGTTTTTCACGGCAGACATTTTGACTCGTCATTGTAGGAAAAGCACAGGTGTATTAAATGACATCAATGATGGCTGTATTCCACTCATGACAGGCTTTGACATTGTGTATGCTGGCACACTGGAATAGCTTACTGGGACACTAATTGGAACTCAGCCACTGTTAATGTTATCAGTTTCACCTGTGCGTTTCCTCCGATGACTAGTCAAAATGTCTGCTGAAAGACAAAAACCAGGTAAGAGTTAGTGGATCGTCATCGGATCGGAGCCCTTTCTTATCCAGGTTTGACCCGTCATTCATTTAGAAATGATCGTGATTATTCATTCATTCTAGCGGATGAAAGTGTATTGTTTAACTGCTGATGATTGTTATTCTGTAGTATAGCTCATTTAAGTCGGGTAAAGTCTGTCGTGGGGGGTGGGGATACCTGCACTTGCTTTGACGGGGTGTGGGGGGGTTTGCAGCCTGTAAGAGGGGCAAGTGCCAGCCAATTTAAAAAACAAAACAAAAAACAAAACATATATCACAGGCCTACATATAAGAAGGAAATATACAAGTCACCTTCTTAAAATAATTGCCTTATGATGCTGGCCACCTCTGGTAAAATCGCCTATGTTCTCAGTTGAACAGATCATGTGATCTGTTCATGTGATCATACCCCTGTAAGACAATTGCCTATGTCAAGGGTGTAACTTAGGCAGTTTTATTTTGCCTAAGTCAAAAGATTGTGTTACTTAGGCAATTTTACAAGCTCCGCAAGATGGCAGCAGCATCAAGAAGACAGAAAATCTACTCAGCCAATGAAGTAATTTCCATGATTCAAGGATCATCCCCTATTGGTAAGTGATGAGCTTTACTATAATAATGGCATGGCTATAAATAGTGTGCAGTTATTTGGTCTTTTATTGAGTCTTTTTAGTCAGAATTTACGTTCGCCAAAAAGTTAAGTTCACGTCAGCAAAGAATGGAAACGCTCCACAATCTGGATGCTACAAAAGGCTTTCTGTTAACTCTTTTCTGTCTTTACCTTCTCTCTTCTGTACTTGATGCTTTAGTGGTTTCATTTAAAGACAATCTCACGTGAACATAATCAAACATTATTCATAATAATAGTAAGAGAATCAGTATTATCAGGGGTTAGATCGTCATTGGTGAAGAGGGGGAGCCCTTGTCTGTTTAGGTCAGAAAAAAGAAAATGGAGTTCAAGGCAGCTTCTCATTCAGCAGGTGAGTCAAGGGTGAAGGCTGGGATATTTCTTTATCACCTCCTGTGTCCTTCACACTAAATCTAGTATTTTACAGTTTGTTTCCAGTGTGATTTAATAGTTTGTTTGTGTCAATACATTGTCACTAAAAGACCCTTTCACACATATGTGGTTTGTTGAACCTACAAACTTACAGCTTTAGTACTTTTATCATGGGTGAAGTCCCAAATCACTTTAACAGTTCAATGTTTTTCAGCTAAGAGACCTGGAACAGATCCGTTGTTGCCTGTCTTGTGTATTCTGGACACAAGTGTACCACAAGATAGGCAACAATGTGTTCTGAAAGCCACGAAGGAGGCCAAACTATGCCAGTCGTCCAAACCCTCCATAATATATGATGACAGCAGACTGAGGGATCCAAAGACAGCTTGTGAGGAAGGTAATATCTCTGCATAAGTGTCACAGAAGCACAACTAACATATGATCCATGTAGATGTGTTTGCACCTGACCCATCCTGCACAGTGCTGCAGGCATGCCAAGCTACTGCACTTATAAATAACTTACGTGTTTAATATTTGCAATAACCTTTCCAATGTGTAACTCTTCAGCTAAAAAGAAGTGCCTCGTGATAACTGACAATCCCACGGAGAAGCAGTATCTGGGTCAGCCCATTATCACATTCAGAAAGTACGAAGGCAAAAGTTTCAAGTGGCTGATTGAAAATGACATTGGATATCTCAAATTGTGAGTATTCATTACTAGACAGAATCACACATTGTATGAGTTGTTTTTCTTAAATTCAATAACATATTCTCTATTTTAGTATCCTCGATCGCCACATTAAGGAGAGCCGCCACCCAGACAGGAAAGGTGCAATTCAGGCCGAGTGGGCGAAGGATTACCTTGACACCTTGAAAAGTATAAGAAAATAAAAGACATAGATCTCCCTGTCACTCTTCATGTCTCAAAAGATAGTGTCTGTGGATAAACAGTCCCTGAATAGTTAACACAAAAGATATGTGCTACGATTACTGAAATGTATCACTATTGTCCATTTTAAGGCACACTCGCAAACATCAGACATGAATTGAAAACAAATGGCACACAATTACAGTGTGCACCTCTTGGATCACGTGTAGAATAACCTTATTTTAGAGCTGTACGTTTTTCCTCTGCAGCAGTGTCATCACTACATGGCATCATAACATGTCCCTTTATGCCCTTAACTAAACTCTGGTCCTGTGAGCACTAAATTGCTTAGCTCAACATTATTTTCAGGTGGACGCATTTCTATACATGTCACCCTGTTGACACCTTTTTTATTACATTTGTAATCAGTTTTTATCAGCTTGATGAACACAAATAATTATCACTTTATGACAAGAGTATATACAATAAACATCTCAATAAAGTTACTTATGACAGTTTTTACACACACACACACACACACACACACACACGGTTATACTGCTGTTAATGGTTGAGTCTCTCTGTTTTCTGCTTATCATCAGATTTGCAAGAAACTTTCTGGAGACGGAAAAGGCACTGCAGAATGGTGCACCAACGTGGCCAATGAACTTGGTCAGATCCTCATGGCTGTAGTCACATGTGAGGAGTCTCTGGACAAAATGCGGCCAATGGCTGAAGGCCTCATGGAGAGGTACAGAAGAGCAGGAGAGGCACCTCCTGAACTGATGTACGTGGACCGCGACTGCTGTCGCATTCCTGGTGTGTCACACCTGGAGCAGCTGTTCAGTGAGTGGGCTGACAGTGACAGTGGCATGATGGTGCAGCTTGACATCTTCCACTGGATTCACAGATTTGATGCAGCTGTCAGAACAGATCACCACCCCAAGTATGCTCTCTTCAAGTCTGCGCTCTCTGCTGCAGTGTTGTCATAATAAGGATGACATGGCACTGCTCATCCAGGCTATACATGCAGGTCACCACTCCAAGTATGAGTCCCTCTCTGATGTTCAGATCATTGAAATGCATATCAGCAAAAATGATCTGAAGCATTATGTCAGGAGGATCACTGTTGGAGCCCTGGAGACATTTGCAGGTGTGCAGAATGCCATTGACATTCTGAAGGGACCAGCTGGGATGAATGAGAACCAGGTCCACAGAGGTCAGCTCAATCGGAGTGCAATGACTAAGCCTTGCCCTGGGTGAACCACCTTCTTGATCATGGTATCTCCCCTGCCAGGTAAGTATGAGTTGTACATGTCACACACAGGGCACTCATTCATAGTCATACAATGATAACTCATGGTGCTGGCAATATATAGACATGACCAAAACCACACACTATGAAGGCTCTGATAATCTACAGGACGTTCATATACAAGAAACACTTTTGTTCTAAGGCTGACAAAAATAACTTGCAAATACAATGCAAAAACAATTTGCAAACCATATTCCGGAAATATGTTTACTTTTTAAAGGAGCTGTTTAAATTGTATTTTGTTTTACAACTAGTGATAACAGCGGCAGTAGACATGTAATACCAAACTACGCAAATTACAACTGACTTTGACTGTTTCAGCGAACTTCACCATGGCCGCTAACTTCAAATCAACACCCCATACGCAGTAACAATTACGTAGCGTACTGTAACGTCATTTCTGAACCTGGACACTCCACATTTAGCTTAATTTAGGAGCTATAACTTAAGGTAAAGGGTAATGGGCCTAAATTTACGTGCTTTAATCGAATATTAGTCAACCAACGTTAGTTAGAGATGAGTTACCTGAATTAACGTAACGTTAGGTCCACGGTCACTGAACTAAAACTGCGTAACTCAACCCTCCCTTCAAGGGTAACATTCAGTTAACAAGCAACTTTAACCAACACTAACTGACATTAACGTTAATGCTTAAGGCTTAGTTAAAACTAATTTAAACCCATACGTTAGTCTCAGAGTAATGGTCAGCAATGCCACAAACACATCTCGCGCCTACAACTAACGGTGCCATTTGCAATTACAGCATTAGCAGGCCTAGCCTAACCATTAGCGCCTTCAGTCCAACTTAGGTTTAGGCATTAACTTACCTGAAATGGTCCTCGACTGCGACAGGAAGTGATTACCTGTCGTTGACAGCTGATGTTCAAATTGAAATGTCCCCCTCATCCAGTAGTGTTCTCTGCCTGTCACTGCTTACCGCTCCCTCCCCATTGGGTGGTTCAGGTTAGGGCCGAGGGTTTGGGCAGGTCAAGCTGGAGGGTGGGGGGAGGGACACATTTTGGTGAGGAAACAGACTTCTGCACAACACCTAACGATAAACGTTACACAACAAATAAAAATGGCCAACAGGGGGCCCTGTTCCCCTCTAAAATTTTTCCGTGAAACATTTGTTAAAAAAAAAAAATCAAGATAGTGACTGTTTACTGGCATTTCAAATACATTTTAATCCAAGTCAGTTTGTTTGTTTGTGGCTGCAGCAATGCAATAACTGTTACATACAATTACCATACATAACGTTTTTTCTTTTTTTTTTTGCTGGAACATTAATGTCGACACGGATTTCATATCCTTCTAACGTTATTAAAATGTGTTCCATTATGTGTGATGATCAGCTCTTAATTTAACAACACTTTCCTGAAACTGTCTGTGTAGGCAGTAGAAGTAACTATAGGAGGAAATGTCTACCAGCACAGCAGTGAACTGTGAACAGTGGACCACCAGTGTGGTGGAGCAGTGCCTCAGTCATCTCAGCAAGCTAGGGAAGCCTTTTAAAAATATTGGTATGTGTTATGCTGCAGTGTAACAATAATATTCTGATGGTGGAAAAAATTAACCTCAGGCACTCATGGGTGGGTGGCAGCAATGGTTTACAATAAGGAGCCATGTTGAAAGTGACACGCCTTTAAAAAAAAGAATCTCTGTACTTAAATGAAAAATCACTAACCAAATGTCAAAAATATGCATGTTTCTTCAAGAGCACCTGCGTTTTTTCTTGAGTTTCATTTGATAAAGACAGTCATCAAGCACACTTGAGCTATCTTGTTCTTCAAAATATTTTGATGGTTCTGGCCTCTGAAGATGATATTAACAGATAGTGTTTGTTTTCCTTTACAGTAACCTGTATCATCATGCAGAAAAATGGGGCAGGTCTACAAACAGCCAGCACGTGCTTCTGGGATAACTCTAATGATGGTAAAGTAGTAATGTTTTTAATGTATTAGAGTGGTCATGACTGTCAGTGTGCTTTTGATTGCTCAGCTTTCAGACGCTGGTGGTCACTGACTGTAAATATTAAATGTAGAGGTGACACTGTCACTGAATGTATCGTGTATCACACCCAACAGGAAGCTGTTCGGTGAGATGGGAGAACAAGTCCATGTACTGTATCGTCAGTGTTTTTGGGCTGGCCATCTGAACCAACTACAACATACCTAGGGTGTTTGAAATGTATAGGATTTTGTGTGTTTTTGAGAACCTGCATGTTGTATTCAGTCACGTTGACTGTATTTGAATACACTTTTCTGCTTTTATACTAAGTGCTATTGAATAAAAACATACTATCCTAGATATACTTTGCTTTATTTACATGAGACATGACAAGAGTGCTACATGTACAGCTTTTGCAAAGAACTCCCAACATATCAGGACCCACAACAACCTCATTTAACCACCGTAAACCACCATAAACTACATTCACACTGAAAGAATCAAAAATGTACATTAATCTCAAAGCATTTACAAATTTGAGACCGCAGCCCAGTAATAAGAAATGTAAGGACAAGGCACCATCTTGATTAGAATATGTTAGGATATTATTTGTAAGGAACGGAAACACATTTGTTTGGCTGTTTTTGTCCATAACTCCAGGTTTATAAAACAAAGGAAAAGGCAGCAAATCTCACATTGTAGGCAAGGTATGGAAAGTTACGTGAGAACTTTAATTCCCTATTTATCACTCATGTCAGTGCTTGCAAGCCACAGTGTGAACCACCAGAGTGCACTGGGCTGCAGCATGTAGCTTCCTTTACTTCCTACTACCAGTATAATGTTACTCAGCTTTGGCCGGGTACACATTCTCATTATTCTCAGACTATCAGAGAGCACAAAGGAATGTCAAAAACAACACAGCGCAGGTGAAGAGACAACAGTGGTTCAACGCAAAGCATTAGAATAACATCAATTCAACATAAAAAAAAAAATCCCAAATGGACATTATAGGTGCTGCGCAGCAATGGTCGGAGCCGGGCAATTTTAGGCAAAATTAGGCAATTCTGAGCAACACACACACTAAAATAAAGCATATCACAACATAGAAGTTACATCATATAATTATGGCATGCCCTTCAAATTGTGGATGAGTGGCTGAAGTGATCAGATTCATAATATACAAAGGAAAGAAAAAACTCAAGAACAAGAAAGTAAAAATAACATTAACTGCTAGCAATTATGAACAAACTGGCCTGATCTAGCTTAAAGCTAAACATTATCCATGGTGATAAAGTTGAAAACATTTTTTAAAATGTAAAAGTAGCTATTGGATAGACTCTGCATATTGACTGATAGCTAAACCAAATAAACAGGGAAAAGAGACAAGGGATAACAGGGAAAAGTGTTGATAAAGAGTATTTGTCTCTCTGCGAAACTGTCTGGATCATAATTATTTTCGTCTCTAATCCACATAGCATGATGCCTGAACATAGGACTTTCACATTAGAATGTCCGTTCTGCCTTAGCTGAGGCTTGAACGCACAACTTCTGAGACTGATGTCCATCTTCTATCTCACTGAGCTAACTGGCAAGTGACAGTTCATGTATGGCTTCACAAATTGACTAAGCCAAGCATCAGGGTGCAAGACAGTAGCCATCCATGCCATGGAAAAGCAAATTTCAAAGTGAAAGTTCCATAGCTGTAGCACATATGGTTGATTTGTTATGAATTTTCAAGTTTTGAAATCTAGAGGCTTGCTGTAGCGCCACCATCCATCTGTTTCCAGTTGAGGACATCTGGCATGGGACTGGACCTTTATGAAAAGTTTGGGTACATTTCTCATATGGAAATGTTGCACAAGCTGAGGTGATGTCGGTAATTTGATTTTAACAATGATTTATTGGCTCCGTAAGTGAAAAACTGATGTTTAAAAATGGCATTTTTGCATTTACCCCAACTGTTCGCATGAGAGCGAAATTAAAAATGCTGTAAAAAAAATCAGTTTTTGAGATAAAATTCTAATATTTTCCAAACATCATCTACCATGACTACAAAATTTTGTCATTTGTTTAATGAACATTGAAAATGTATTTAGCAAGAATTTCCAAGTATGTGTTTACAATACCGTTTACAGTCAAACATTTTGATGCACTGTGGGCTCAATTTTTGATAAATCAAAAATCTGTGTGGATCGTTTGTGTAGGACAGTCTGAAGATGCTCTGTAGCAAGTTTGGTGTCAATTGAGCAAAAATTGTGCGAGGAAGCCTGAGTTCTTTGCTCACTGGACTTACTTCTACAAATGTTACCTCATTAGTTAAACTCTGGCCATGTGTAATGTAGGGTCTTGGAGCTCAGTAACCCTGCAAATTCAAAAAGGGAGAGTTGATCTTTTCCATTCCATCATAATTAGTAGTTTGATTCAGGCTGCTAGCAGCAAGTGGGGTCAGACTTACGTTTGCCATATGCCCAGTGTAACCGCTGAGAGCCACAGAAGACCTACAATGATCAGCTTAGGCAGGTAGAAGGTAAGACATGTCCTCTCATCCTGTGGAAATAACACACATTAAATAAGATTCAGAATATGCTAAAATTGAGGAAACCATTAAAGTGTAGGTGTAGCACTGGACACACCTGAATCCTGATGCCATGATGAACAGAGCTTGGAGGAAAGCATCTAACATCCCTGGAATTCAGCTGTTCAAAATGGATCTGTAGGGCAAAAGCAACACAATAAGCAAAACACCTCACCTTGAAGCTGCATGTCATTTAACTTGGACAACAGAGTTATTTGTGAATACACAAGATGCAAATGGCCAAACAATCTTAACAATGTTTGAGTAAAGTGTTAGATCCTTTTTGTTGAACCAGAACAGCCCCAAAATCACCCTCGCCAAACCCACCAGACTCCATTCAAATAAACACTAATTTTAGCATGTATAGGGCCAGCATGTTTTCACATCTCAGTGGGTGAATCAAGAGTTTCTACCAATTCAGGGATTTTTAATATTGCATATTAATTCCCTTTCTGTACGATATCGTGACAGTACAATCAGAAAATGCAAGTTATCATTAATTTTTGAATTTTGACAATTTTGTGTGTGTGTGTGTGTGGGGGGGGGGGGGGGGGGGGGGGGGGGGGGGGTGTTGCACCTGACTCTGGAGGTACTACAATACCAGATCAATGCGACGTGTGGACAAAACAAGCCTCTATTCCATCTTACTGTTCTGGAAAAAACAAACAAAAAAACCCCCAGAAAAAACAAAAACGATTTAATATATTAAATTGATGATAACAGATATTACACTTAGTGATGTTAGGTGCTGTGCCGATGCTTCGAATATATTATATGACACTACACCACAATACAATTTTTAGCCAAATGATTGGTTATACACACAGGATGCATTCACAAAACTATAACCGTTTATTGTAGATGTATTTGATACAGTATAGTCATAATATATTCACTAGAAAATACACTATATTAATAAAAGAAAGTTAATATTATTAAGTTTTATTATAATTAATAGTCATTCCCAACAGCTATTACTGACACAAAATACCGTGTATCACAGATAACATGGTTAAGATCACAGCGGCCTGTTTTACACACTTCAGCCAGCAGGTGGTTTCAGTGCACATGAAGCCTCCAGAAATGAACCCTTTTCTGAACCAATTTGCTGGAAAGCTTCAATGCCTCATGAGGCTTCATCTCACCATCACTAATTACACTTGACTTTTGCCAAACTGCCAGGAATATCAGCACGGATGTGATTCAGTTGTTACAGTTTTTCTCTATTGCTTAAACACATTTCACGATACTGCCCTCACTTTTCACAAAACTCTAAACACAAAACACTTTTCTAAAGCTACGTACACTAAACCTCACAGTTTCTTTTCAAAACCAACCCATCACACCAAAACAGTTGCTCATATGCTCAAAAGCAAACTCATCACACCAAAACAGTTGCTCATATGCTCAAAAGCAAACTCATCACACCAAAACAGTTGCTCATATGCTCAAAAGCAAACTCATCACACCAAAACAGTTGCTCATATGCTCAAAAGCAAACTCTTCACACCAAAACAGTTGCTCATATGCTCAAAAGCAAACTCATCACACCAAAACAGTTGCTCATATGCTCAAAAGCAAACTCTTCACACCAAAACAGTTGCTCATATGCTCAAAAGCAAACTCATCACACCAAAACAGTTGCTCATATGCTCAAAAGCAAACTCTGACACCGAAATACCACTCAAGGCCTGCAAAAATGTAAACACTACTGAGCATCATTAACCACATTACCAAAAAAATTGAAGGCACAATTTTCACAGTGTGAGACTGTTCTTGTTTACAGTTTCACAACTGCCGGGATGCATTAGAGCAACCCTTATTTATTCTCAAATATGTTTTGGGCAATTTCTATAGATTTGTGCATTTCATGGGAATAGTTACATAATGCTGAAAATGCAGTAATATCACAATTGCAAAAATGAGTACTACTACAGTAAACTCCATGGAGGATCCATTACACACAATAGATACAGTACAGTAACAATTGAGAACACAATGTTCAGGGTGCGATTTCTTTTATTATAGTACGTTGAAAAATGACACATTATGTTGTATGTTGGCACCGAAATCATGGAGAGGCATCACGTCGTCGGGCTGGGTCGGGCCACAGGACCTCATCAACGTCACAGGCAATATTGTCCATAGCCAAACAACGTGGGAAGAATGACCTGGCATGCCGCACCCAGCCTTGGAACGCCTCCACAGCCACATCATCACAGGCCAGGTCCATAGCCCTGAGAAGGTTCTCTCTAGTGTAAGGTTGGCGGTCATAGACCTTCCACCGCCATGATGAGAAGAACTCCTCTATTGGGTTTAGGAACGGAGAGTAGGGTGGCAGATACACATTAATGAAATGCTGATTGATGTTAAACCACTCTCTGACCTGGACGCTGCGATGGGAGCTAACATTGTCCCAGAGGATGACGTATATGGGAAGATCAGCAGGCCCAGGAATCTGCTGGTCGTGGTGATCTGCTGGCTGAGCATTCAGGTGGTCATTGTCATGCAAAACATCTCTGAGCTCTCCTAGGAAGGTGAGGAGACGCTCAGTGTTGTAGGCACCAAGTTCAGCATGCCGGTGGAGTAGCCCTCTAGAACTCATGGCAGCGCAGAGACTTATGTTTCCTCCACGTTGGCCGGGCACATCAACGATAGCTCTCTGTCCTATGATGTTACGGCCTCTCCTCCTTCTTTTTGTGAGGTTGAAGCCAGCCTCATCCACAAATATAAATTCATGGGGTCTGGCCATGGACTCCAACTGGAATATCCTCTGTGGAAACAAATAGCGTTTTCAGGTGTTCAGAAAGACAGTCAATAGAGCACATTACAGTACGACAGTATAGTATTGTATGTAAAGTACTGTAGGCCATGGATTGTACTGTACTTACTTGCACATACTGGTGACGGAGGTGTTTTATTCTGTCAGAGTTGCGCTCAAAGGGTACCCTATAGGCCTGCTTCATTCTTACTCTCTGGCGCTTGAGGACTCTGTCTATGGTTGTCAGGCTGACATTGTCAATGGTCGGAAAGTTCAAATTGTCACCAATGATCCTCTCCCGTATCTCCCGTAGTCTGATCATATTGTTCTCCCGAACCATATCCACAATGAGGACCTCTTGGGCTGGTGTGAATTTGGAAGCCCTCCCACCTGCAAATGGCAATCTTTCAACTCTAGAGAAACAAACATAGTCATTTGGTCAGAAATGGTCCTTGCAGTACACACTTTTACTGTAACCATGATTGCACTTGTCTGTATGTAGGTGCACTCCACTATACTACTGTATACTGTGAATATCTAGTGTAGTGACTAAAAAAATACTACATACAGTACCTGTTGTGTTCTCTGAAGGCCCGAATAATGGTGGCCACTGAAAATCTGCTGATGTTTGGTTGGACTCGTTGTCCCGCTTCGGTCATTGTCATGCCATGGACAATGACGTGGTCAATGACTGTTGCCCTCATTTCATCTGTAATGACAATGCGTTGACTTGCTTGCCCTCCTTCTCCTCTCCCTCCTCGGCCTGCTCCTCTCCCTCCTCGGCCTGCTCCTCTCCCTCCTTGACCTGCTCCTCTCCCTCCTTGACCTGCTCCTCTCCCTCCTTGACCTGCTCCTCTCCCTCCTTGACCTGCTCCTCTCCCTCCTCGGCCTGCTCCTCTGCCTCCTCTGACACGAACTCCTCTGCCTCCTCTGACACGAACTCCTCTCCCTCCTCTGACACGCACACCTCTTCTTCTGTCTTCATCATCCATTTTTGTTTTTGGACCTTCAGCAAACTGCACTGCCTTATATAGGTGTGGTCACATCATTTGCAATAGGTGTTTTCAATTATGAGTCGTTGTGTTTACTGATTGACACCAGGTGTGTTCATTGTGTTCAAGTTTTGCTGATTGTGGGTAGCATTTCGCATCACATGAGCTTCACAATGCATATTGGAGCAGAGTTATATGCAAAATGTGTTTTAGCATGGCAATTTGTGTTTTAAGTTTTGAGAAAAAGGGGATGGGTTTTGTGAACAGTGTCTACAGGTGAATTGTGTTTGTGGTTGTGGCAAAAGGGGGGTAGTTTTACTAAATGTGTTTCGGCAACTGGTCATTTGGTTTAGAGTACTGGGTTTTGTGTTTTGGCAATAGAGAAAAACTGTAACATGAGGCTGTAAACTGAAACACAATACAACTACATTCCCTCTCGGGTTATAAGGCTCAGCTTAATAACAAACTATTAAAATCTTCGATGTAGTACACTACTGTTTCAAACACAATCTCTTCTGCTTCCATCATATTTCTTACTTATTTTTTTACATCATTATCAGGGGAGAGCGCGAACGCAGTCCCCCACTACCAGAAATTATGCAGTCGAGATTCCCACATTTGGGGAATTCGCAGAGGTCAGCTCAATCGGAGTGCAATGACTAAGCCTCGCCCTGGGTGAACCACCTTCTTGATCATGGTATCTCCCCTGCCAGGTAAGTATGAGTTGTACACCTCACACACAGGGCACTCATTCACACTCATACGATGATAACTCATGGTGCTGGCAATATATAGACATGACCAAAACCACACACTATGAAGGCTCTGATAATCTACAGGACGTTCATATAAAACACACACTTTTCTTCTAAGGCTGACAAAAATAACTAGCATTTTACTTGAGAGAAATCGGCACATATCCCATCATGCAATGCTGTATATCCATATCAAAAGCTGCCCTAACATCATCAGATTTATCCATTCATCTCCAATAAACGAGCAACAGACCTAAGTGAGTTCAAATGAGACAAGGTTAAATTAAACAGCAATCAAATGTTGTTTAATCTGCATTTTAAAATCGGTGGAAAGAGTAAAAAACACGTTTGTCTCCTCACATTCAGCTCACATTACAGACACTTCCTGGTTACTTGTTTCGCCTGCTGCTGCTGGACAACTGACGTTCTGCTGCTGCCACCTGTTGGTCTGGAGTGTGAACAACACTCAACAAACGTCTACATTTGTGCTTCTCTGTATGTAACTAACGGAGAAAGGAAAAATAGATTAGAAACAAAAAGCTCAAATGCATGGATTTGCCTTTCTTTTGATATGTCAGTACAAACCAGACTGGAATAAAACAGCAGCAGAAATTATGCAGAGTGGATTTTCACTTGATTGTTGTATTTGTTTGTGCTTATATTTATTGAACTGGGAGCTGTAAACTGAATTGCCCGCACGAGATAAATAAAGTTTTCTGAACTGAACTTTATAGGAATTGATCTATAATCCGACTGAAATGACAGCTCATTTCAAAACTAAAGTGTAATTAAGTTACACATCACAATAAGACTAGGTTCGTTTCAGCATCTACAGAGAAAGAAAAAATATTTTTATGCTTTTCTTATATGTGAAAACACACTATGACCACGACACATCTCCATTTGCAATCACCTTGTGTCACTCAGCAGTTACTGGTTCATTTCATTTTACAGTGACGTGCATACAATATGTCTCCACTTCAAACAAGAATAAAACAAATATAATAATTGGCAATAATAATAATAATAAGCACCGTAGAAAGTCCAAACACACCAAAATTTACAAATAACAAAGATCTGCGGGTGAACACTGGCTACAACAGATGATGATATAAAGAACTCGCATAACTATGACTTAAGCACGCTGATGTTAATTACTTTCAACACATACAGGGGGGTGCACCGTTCCTGGAAATACTGCAATACCAGGTCGATGCGTGGAGTGGACGGAGCAAGCCCCTATTCCATCTCCCTGCTCCAAAAATCAATTTAATATATGGTCCCCGGGTAGGGGACGTATCAGATATTAAACTGATAAGAACAGATACTACACTTGATCTTAGCCAAAAGGCCGAGAAGCGATGCTGACTAACGAGTCAAGAGGGAGACTCCTTCTCCTCACTGTGACTCTAACTCGCGGTTCAATTAGATTTCTATAGCTACAAAAACACACCAACAAATTGTAAAGGCGCAGTTTGATGTCTTATGACTGATGGGCAACGGAAATATGCATCCGATCGCAGACTTTTATTACAAAACGTTAGGGGAGTTAACGTGGGTTTGTGTTATTTCTGGTCACGTGATGTGCTACTGACCAATCAGCCATCAGTACGAACGAGTATGTCAAAATCCTTTTTATAGCTTTAATTAAGGAAGAACTGGTCGTTTAATTGCAAAAATATAAGATTTAGATTAAGTAAAATTATTTGTAATGGTGTTTTCGCGTGTATGGTTAAAATGAACAAAATATACCTGCTTCTGAATATAAAGCTTCCACAATGATAAACTGAGCTGTGTCTCCCTCTGGTGACGGAAACAATACAGGACACTATGCTCAGTCTGAAACTTCAACAGCTCCAGAGCATCTTTGAACATACACTTTACATTGTGCTTCAGTGAACGACAACAACAACAATAATGATAATAAAAATAATAATAATAACTATTGAGGACCATTTATGACGTGACATGGTATGAAATCAACTTTTATTATTAATATTTACACAACACTCCATTCAAGCAATTTTACTAGACAAGACTCATCTTATGTGAGCTGATATCTTATTTATACAGTCTACGGCTGATATATATTATAACCGCGCTGGGACTTTTAACTACGCATGTATCACTCCACCTTACAGGTGCTCCGAGCCGTTAATTATTTAACTGTTGATTAGCCGACATTAAGGGTCGTCGAAACAAACTTTGCACCGCAAAGAACAGGGGAGAACATTTAACCACAAATAACATTTGAGTTAAACTTTGAATGGTCAGAAAATGACGAAGGGATGAGGCCTGAACAATTCACTGCAAATATCCAGGTTTGCTCATATAACAACAGAAGACGACGCAACGTGCTGATGAAGCTGTTCCAACTCATCAGCGTCAAACGTATTCATCCGAAGCGACGATCAACAGACTTTTAAAAATTATTTTATATATATATACGGTATGTATACTTTATTAATCCCCCTGAGGAGAAATCCAACGTTGTCACTCTGTTGTCATTAACACACAGGTCCGAAAGACACACACATGCACAAACAGGACCTTTTACATGCACAAAGCGGAGAGAGGCGCCCGAGCGGTTGGGGGGTTCGGTGCCTTGCTCAAGTGCTTTTCGCCAGTGCCCAGGAGGTGAACTGGCACCTCTCCAGCTACCAGTCCATGCTCCATATTTGGTGCGGACGGGGACTTGAACAGGCGACCCTCCGGTTCCAACCCAAGTCCCTATGAGCTGAACTACTGCCGCCCAAAATGGTTCAAAATAAATGGAAACACACAAATGTTACCGACATGATACACAGCAGCTGGCCTGTGGTAAACTGTAGGCCGAGGTTACACAAAGGAGCTAATATGTATGTGTTTGTGGCAATGGTCCAGTTTCGGACCAGTTGCTGAACTATTTGTGCTCGCGGAGCCACAGAAATCATTAAAAAACCAACAAATTACAACATGCTGCCACTTTTTACTGTTGATAAATGGCGCATGTATTAATGTATGAAAGAAACAAGTGGAGCTGTTGTACTGAATATCAGCACGGATGGGAGTCAGTTGTAAACATGAGGCTGTGAACTGAAACACAATACAACTACACTCCCTCTCGGGTTATAAGGCTCAGCTTAATAACAAACTATTAAAATCTTGGACGTAATAAACTGTTGTTTCAAACAGACACACACATTTCCTCTTTGTTTCTATTATATTTCTTGTTTATCTTTTCACATCATTATCAGGGGAGAGCGCGAACGCAGTCCCCCACTACCAGAAATTATGCAGTCGAGATTCCCACATTTGGGGAATTCGCAGAGGTCAGCTCAATCGGAGTGCAATGACTAAGCCTCGCCCTGGGTGAACCACCTTCTTGATCATGGTATCTCCCCTGCCAGGTAAGTATGAGTTGTACACCTCACACACAGGGCACTCATTCACACTCATACGATGATAACTCATGGTGCTGGCAATATATAGACATGACCAAAACCACACACTATAAAGGCTCTGATAATCTACAGGACGTTCATATAAAACACACACTTTTCTTCTAAGGCTGACAAAAATAACTAGCATTTTACTTGAGAGAAATCGGCACATATCCCATCATGCAATGCTGTATATCCATATCAAAAGCTGCCCTAACATCATCAGATTTATCCATTCATCTCCAATAAACGAGCAACAGACCTAAGTGAGTTCAAATGAGACAAGGTTAAATTAAACAGCAATCAAATGTTGTTTGATCTGCATTTTAAAATCGGTGGAAAGAGTGAAAAACACGTTTGTCTCCTCACATTCAGCTCACATTACAGACACTTCCTGGTTACTTGTTTCGCCTGCTGCTGCTGGACAACTGACGTTCTGCTGCTGCCACCTGTTGGTCTGGAGTGTGAACAACACTGTGTATTCAACATTTATCAACAATGTGCTTCTCTGTGTGTAACTAACGGAAGGAAGAAAAAATTATTATAAACAAAACGCTCAAACACATGTGGAGTATTTGCCTTACTTCTGATATGTCAGCAAAAAAAACAGACTGGGAAAAAACAGCAGTAGAGGTTATGCAGAGGATTTTCACTTTATGGGAATAATAATAATAATCCGACTGAAATGTCAGCTCATTTCAACTAAAGTGTCATTAAGTTACACAACACAATAAGACGAGGTCTGTTTGAGCATCTACTGAGAAGGAAACAACGTTTTTATGCTTTTCTTATATGTGAAAATGAACTATGACCACAACATGTCTCCTTTTGCAATCACCCTGTGTCACTCAGCATTTACTGGTTCACTTCATTTTACAATGAGATCCAATTATCACAAGAATTGAGACACCGTAGAAAGTTCAAGCACATCAATATTTGCAAACAAAGCTCAACAGGTGTGCAAATTATATCATAGTTGATCATTTAAATGAACTTGCACCTGACAATTTCAGCTAATGTAAGCTAAATGTCCATACTTACAGAATGAACACACTGAAATAGACACAGTAGTTTAAATTATTTTCAACACATATAGGGGGGTGCACCGTTCCTGGAAATACTGCAATACCAGGTTGATGCGTGTTTTCTGAACTGAACTTTATAGGAATTGATCTATGATCAGACTGAATTGACAGCTCATTTCAAAACTTAAGTATGATTAAGTCAAGTAAGACTAAGTCCGTTTCAGCATCTACTGAGAAACAAAAAAATATTTTTATGCTTTTCTTATATGTGAAAATGAACTCTGACCACAACACATCTCCTTTTGCAATCACTTTGTGTCACTCAGCAGTTATTGGTTCACTTCATTTTATAGTGACATGCATACAATGTCTCCACTTCAAACAGGAATAAAGCAAATGCAATAATTGACAATAATACTATAAAGTCCAAAACACCAAAATTTACAAATATAAAAAGCTCAGCAATGTGATATGACATAAAGAATTCACATAACAATGACCTATAAACACTGATTTTAATTACTTTCAACACATTCAGGGGGGTGCACCGTTCCTGGAAATACTGCAATACCAGGTCGATGCGTGGAGTGGACGGAGCAAGCCCCTATTCCATCTCCCTGCTCCAAAAATCAATTTAATATATGGTCCCCGGGTAGGGGACGTATCAGATATTAAACTGATAAGAACAGATACTACACTTGATCTTAGCCAAAAGGCCGAGAAGCGATGCTGACTAACGAGTCAAGAGGGAGACTCCTTCTCCTCACTGTGACTCTAACTCGCGGTGCAATTAGATTTCTATGGCTACAAAAACACACCAACAAATTGTAAAGGCGCAGTTTGATGTCTTATGACTGATGGGCAACGGAAATATGCATCCGATCGCAGACTTTTATTACAAAACGTTAGGGGATTTAACGTGGGTTCATGCTGTCACGTGATGTGCTACTGACCAATCAGCCATCAGTACGAACGAGTATGTCAAAATCCTTTTTATAGCTTTAATTAAGGAAGAACTGGTCGTTTAATTGCATAAAATGTAAGATTGAGATTAAGTAAAACTATTTGTAATGACGGGATAATGACGGGGTTAAAAATGAACAAAATACACCTGCTTCTGAATATAAAGCTTCCACAATGATAAACTGAGCTGTGTCTCCCGCTGGTGACGGAAACAATACAGGACACTGTGCTCAGTCTGAAACTTCAGCCGCTCACAGAGCATCTTTGAACATACACTTTGCATTGTGTTTCAGTGAACGACAACAACAACAACAATAATAATAATAATAATAATAATAATAATAATAACTATTGAGGACCATTTATGACGTGACGGTATGAAATCAACTTTTATTAATATTTACACAACACTCCATTCAAGCAGTTTTACTAGACAAGACGCATCTTATGTGAGCTGATATCTTATTTATACAGTCTACGGCTGATATATATTATAACAGCGCTGGGACTTTTAACTACGCATGTATCACTCCACCTTACAGGTGCTCCGAGCCGTTAATTATTTAACCGTTGATTAGCCGACATTAAGGGTCGTCGTAACAAACTTTGCACCGCAAAATTGAACATTTAACCACAAGCAGCATTTGAGTTAAACTTTGAATGGTCAGAAAATGACGAAGGGATGGAAAGAGGCCTGAACAATTCACTGCAAATATCCAGGTTTGCTCATATAACATCAGAAGACGACGCAACGTGCTGATGAAGCTGTTCCAACTCATCAGCATCAAACGTATTCTTTTATATATGTATACTTTATTAATCCCCCTGAGGAGAGATTCAACGTTGTCACTCTGCTGTCATTAACACACAGGTCCGAAAGACACACACATGCACAAACAGGACCTTTTACATGCACAAAGCGGAGAGAGGCGCCCGAGCGGTTGGGGGGTTCGGTGCCTTGCTCAAGTGCTTTTCGCCAGTGACCAGGAGGTGAACTGGCACCTCTCCAGCTACAAGTCCATGCTCCATATTTGGTGCGGACGGGGACTTGAACAGGCGACCCTCCGGTTCCAACCCAAGTCCCTATGAGCTGAACTACTGCCGCCCAAAATGGTTCAAAATAAATGGAAACACACAAATGTTACCGACATGATACACAGCAGCTGGCCTGTGGTAAACTGTATGTGTTTGTGGCAATGGTCCTGTCTCGGACCAGTTGCTGAACTATTTCTGCTCGCGGAGCCACAGAAATCATTAAAAAACGAACAAATTACAACATGCTGCCACTTTTTACTGTTGATAAATGGCGCATGTATTAATGTATGAAAGAAACAAGTGGAGCTGTTGTATTGAATATCAGCACGGATGGGAGTCAGTTGTAAACATGAGGCTGTAAACTGAAACACAATACAACTACACTCCCTCTCGTGTTATAATGCTCAGCTTAATAACAAACTATTAAAATCTTGGACGTAATATACTGTTGTTTCAAACAGACAAACACATTTTCTCTCTGTTTCTATTATATTTCTTGTTTATCTTTCCACATCGTTATCAGGGGAGAGCGCGAACGCAGTCCCCCACTACCAGAAATTATGCAGTCGAGATTCCCACATTTGGGGAATTCGCAGAGGTCAGCTCAATCGGAGTGCAATGACTAAGCCTCGCCCTGGGTGAACCACCTTCTTGATCATGGTATCTCCCCTGCCAGGTAAGTATGAGTTGTACACCTCACACACAGGGCACTCATTCACACTCATACGATGATAACTCATGGTGCTGGCAATATATAGACATGACCAAAACCACACACTATAAAGGCTCTGATAATCTACAGGACGTTCATATAAAACACACACTTTTCTTCTAAGGCTGACAAAAATAACTAGCATTTTACTTGAGAGAAATCGGCACATATCCCATCATGCAATGCTGTATATCCATATCAAAAGCTGCCCTAACATCATCAGATTTATCCATTCATCTCCAATAAACGAGCAACAGACCTAAGTGAGTTCAAATGAGACAAGGTTAAATTAAACAGCAATCAAATGTTGTTTGATCTGCATTTTAAAATTGGTGGAAAGAGTAAAAAACACGTTTGTCTCCTCACATTCAGCTCACATTACAGACACTTCCTGGTTACTTGTTTCGCCTGCTGCTGCTGGACAACTGACGTTCTGCTGCTGCCACCTGTTGGTCTGGAGTGTGAACAACACTGTGTATTCAACATTTATCAACAATGTGCTTCTCTGTGTGTAACTAACGGAAGGAAGAAAAAATGATTATAAACAAAACGCTCAAACACATGTGGAGTATTTGCCTTACTTCTGATATGTCAGCAAAAAAAACAGACTGGGAAAAAACAGCAGTAGAGGTTATGCAGAGGATTTTCACTTTATGGGAATAATAATAATAATAATCCGACTGAAATGTCAGCTCATTTCAACAAAAGTGTCATTAAGTTACACAACACAATAAGACGAGGTCTGTTTGAGCATCTACTGAGAAGGAAACAACGTTTTTATGCTTTTCTTATATCTGAAAAAGAACTACGACCACAACATATCTCCTTTTGCAGTCACCCTGTGTCACTCAGCATTTACTGGTTCACTTCATTTTACAATGAGATCCAATTATCACAAGAATTGAGACACCGTAGAAAGTTCAAGCACATCAATATTTGCAAACAAAGCTCAACAGGTGTGCAAATTATATCATAGTTGATCATTTAAATGAACTTGCACCTGACAATTTCAGCTAATGTAAGCTAAATGTCCATACTTACAGAATGAACACACTGAAATAGACACAGTAGTTTAAATTATTTTCAACACATATAGGGGGGTGCACCGTTCCTGGAAATACTGCAATACCAGGTTGATGCGTGTTTTCTGAACTGAATTTCATCGGAATTGATCTATAATCAGACTGAATTGACAGCTCATTTCAAAACTAAAGTGTGATTAAGTCAAGTAAGACTAAGTCTGTTTAAGCATCTACTAAGAAACAAAAAAATATTATTCTGCTTTTCTTATATGTGAAAATGAACTCTGACCACAACACATCTCCTTTTGCAATCACTTTGTGTCACTCAGCAGTTATTGATTCACTTCATTTTATAGTGACATGCATACAATATGTCTCCACTTCAAACAGGAATAAAGCAAATGCAATAATTGACAATAATAATAGAAAGTCCAAAACACCAAAATTTACAAATATAAAAAGCTCAGCAATGTGATATGACATAAAGAATTCACATAACAATGAATTATAAACACTGATTTTAATTACTTTCAACACATTCAGGGGGGTGCACCGTTCCTGGAAATACTGCAATACCAGGTCGATGCGTGGAGTGGACGGAGCAAGCCCCTATTCCATCTCCCTGCTCCAAAAATCAATTTAATATATGGTCCCCGGGTAGGGGACGTATCAGATATTAAACTGATAAGAACAGATACTACACTTGATCTTAGCCAAAAGGCCGAGAAGCGATGCTGACTAACGAGTCAAGAGGGAGACTCCTTCTCCTCACTGTGACTCTAACTCGCGGTTCAATAAGATTTCTATAGCTACAAAAACACACCAACAAATTGTAAAGGCGCAGTTTGATGTCTTATGACTGATGGGCAACGGAAATATGCATCCGATCGCAGACTTTTATTATTACAAAACGTTAGGGGAGTTAACGTGGGTTCATGCTGTCACGTGATGTGCTACTGACCAATCAGCCATCAGTACGAACGAGTATGTCAAAATCCTTTTTATAGCTTTAATTAAGGAAGAACTGGTCGTTTAATTGCATAAAATGTAAGATTGAGATTAAGTAAAACTATTTGTAATGACGGGATAATGACGGGGTTAAAAATGAACAAAATACACCTGCTTCTGAATATAAAGCTTCCACAATGATGAACTGAGCTGTGACGGAAACAATACAGGACACTGTGCTCAGTCTGAAACTTCAGCCGCTCACAGAGCATCTTTGAACATACACTTTGCATTGTGTTTCAGTGAACGACAACAACAACAACAATAATAATAATAATAATAATAATAATAATAATAATAACTATTGAGGACCATTTATGACGTGACGGTATGAAATCAACTTTTATTAATATTTACACAACACTCCATTCAAGCAGTTTTACTAGACAAGACGCATCTTATGTGAGCTGATATCTTATTTATACAGTCTACGGCTGATATATATTAAAACCGCGCTGGGACTTTTAACTACGCATGTATCACTCCACCTTACAGGTGCTCCGAGCCGTTAATTATTTAACTGTTGATTAGCCGACATTAAGGGTCGTCGAAACAAACTTTGCACCGCAAAGAACAGGGGAGAACATTTAACCACAAATAACATTTGAGTTAAACTTTGAATGGTCAGAAAATGACGAAGGGATGGAAAGAAGCCTGAACAATTCACTGCAAATATCCAGGTTTGCTCATATAACATCAGAAGACGACGCAACGTGCTGATGAAGCTGTTCCAACTCATCAGCATCAAACGTATTCTTTTATATATGTATACTTTATTAATCCCCCTGAGGAGAGATTCAACGTTGTCACTCTGCTGTCATTAACACACAGGTCCGAAAGACACACACATGCACAAACAGGACCTTTTACATGCACAAAGCGGAGAGGGGCGCCCGAGCGGTTGGGGGGTTCGGTGCCTTGCTCAAGTGCTTTTCGCCAGTGCCCAGGAGGTGAACTGGCACCTCTCCAGCTACCAGTCCATGCTCCATATTTGGTGCGGACGGGGACTTGAACAGGCGACCCTCCGGTTCCAACCCAAGTCCCTATGAGCTGAGCTACTGCCGCCCAAAATGGTTCAAAATAAATGGAAACACACAAATGTTACCTACATGATACACAGCAGCTGGCCTGTGGTAAAGTGTAGGCCGAGGTTACACAAAGGAGCTAATATGTATGTCTTTGTGGCAATGGTCCAGTTTCGGACCAGTTGCTGAACTATTTGTGCTCGCGGAGCCACAGAAATCATTAAAAAACGAACAAATTACAACATGCTGCCACTTTTTACTGTTGATAAATGGCGCATGTATTAATGTATGAAAGAAACAAGTGGAGCTGTTGTACTGAATATCAGCACGAATGGGAGTCAGTTGTAAACATGAGGCTGTAAACTGAAACACAATACAACTACATTCCCTCTCGGGTTATAATGCTCAGCTTAATAACAAACTATTAAAATCTTCGATGTAGTACACTACTGTTTCAAACACACAAACTTTTCTGCTTTTATCATATTTCTTATTTATCTTTCCACATCATTATCAGGGGAGAGCGCGAACGCAGTCCCCCACTACCAGAAATTATGCAGTCGAGATTCCCACATTTGGGGAATTCGCAGAGGTCAGCTCAATCGGAGTGCAATGACTAAGCCTCGCCCTGGGTGAACCACCTTCTTGATCATGGTATCTCCCCTGCCAGGTAAGTATGAGTTGTACACCTCACACACAGGGCACTCATTCACACTCATACGATGATAACTCATGGTGCTGGCAATATATAGACATGACCAAAACCACACACTATAAAGGCTCTGATAATCTACAGGACGTTCATATAAGACACACTTTTCTTCTAAGGCTGACAAAAATAACTAGCATTTTACTTGAGAAAAATCGGCACATATCCCATCATGCAATGCTGTATATCCATATCAAAAGCTGCCCTAACATCATCAGATTTATCCATTCATCTCCAATAAATGAGCAACAGACCTAAGTGAGTTCAAACAAGACAAAGTTAAATTAAACAGCAATCAAATGTTGTTTGATCTGCATTTTAAAATCGGTGGAAAGAGTGAAAAACACGTTTGTCTCCTCACATTCAGCTCACATTACAGACACTTCCTGGTTACTTGTTTCGCCTGCTGCTGCTGGACAACTGACGTTCTGCTGCTGCCACCTGTTGGTCTGGAGTGTGAACAACACTGTGTATTCAACATTTATCAACAATGTGCTTCTCTGTGTGTAACTAACGGAAGGAAGAAAAAATTATTATAAACAAAACGCTCAAACACATGTGGAGTATTTGCCTTACTAAAAAACAGACTGGGAAAAAACAACAGTAGAGGTTATGCAGAGGATTTTCACTTTATGGGAATAATAATAATAATCCGACTGAAATGTCAGCTCATTTCAACTAAAGTGTCATTAAGTTACACAACACAATAAGACGAGGTCTGTTTGAGCATCTACTGAGAAGAAAACAACGTTTTTATGCTTTTCTTATATCTGAAAAAGAACTACGACCACAACATATCTCCTTTTGCAATCACCCTGTGTCACTCAGCATTTACTGGTTCACTTCATTTTACAATGAGATCCAATTATCACAAGAATTAAAGACACCGTAGAAAGTTCAAGCACATCAATATTTGCAAACAACAGGTGTGCAAATTATATCATAGTTGATCATTTAAATGAACGTACACCTAACAATTGCAGCTCACGTAAACTAAGCGTCCATATTTTTACAGAACAAACACACAGAAACAGACACAACAGTTTCAATTACTTTCAACACATTCAGGGGGGTGCACCGTTCCTGGAAATACTGCAATACCAGGTCGATGCGTGGAGTGGACGGAGCAAGCCCCTATTCCATCTCCCTGCTCCAAAAATCAATTTAATATATGGTCCCCGGGTAGGGGACGTATCAGATATTAAACTGATAAGAACAGATACTACACTTGATCTTAGCCAAAAGGCCGAGAAGCGATGCTGACTAACGAGTGAAGAGGGAGACTCCTTCTCCTCACTGTGACTCTAACTCGCGGTTCAATTAGATTTATATGGCTACAAAATACACCAACAAATTGTAAAGGCGCAGTTTGATGTCTTATGACTGATGGGCAACGGAAATATGCATCCGATCGCAGACTTTTATTACAAAACGTTAGGGGAGTTAACGTGGGTTCATGCTGTCACGTGATGTGCTACTGACCAATCAGCCATCAGTACGAACGAGTATGTCAAAATCCTTTTTATAGCTTTAATTAAGGAAGAACTGGTCGTTTAATTGCAAAAAATATAAGATTGAGATTAAGTAAAACTATTTGTAATGGTGTTTTCGCGTGTATGGTTAAAATGAACAAAATATACCTCCTTCTGAATACAAAGCTTCCACAATGATAAACTGAGCTGTGTCTCCCTCTGGTGACGGAAACAATACAGGACACTGTGCTCAGTCTGAAACTTCAGCCGCTCACAGAGCATCTTTGAACATACACTTTACATTGTGCTTCAACAACAATAAGAATAACAATAATAATAATAATAATAATTATTATTATTATTATTACTTTTGAGGACACAGAGAAGGGTCCCTAGTATTCCACACACAAAAACAAACAGTCATCCTATGTACAAGAATTCGATGTAATGAAAACAATATATGTATACAAAGACAAGAATTAGCCAACACCACATTATATAATTTCATAGAAATTGACAAATTCAATAAACTGCACCCACAAACAAGCAGGAGAGCCAGAGGCCCCACAGTTTGAGAAGACCTGACTGAGCCAAGGCCTGGATAATACTATTTTCTGAGACAGCGAGCCTGCATATTTATTGATATGATTTCGCATAAAGGCAGGGCAAGCAGGTACACTAACATTTACAAACATTTGGCTGACACTGCACCATCGTGGAAGTTTAAGAAAAAGTCTCATGCCATCGTTATAGGCCACATTAAGTCTTGCTCTAGCGCCACAAGTGAACAATATACAGAGGACTGCAAAATGCTCTATAAAGAGCGACCTTCACATTAACTGAACACATGATAAATTTGCGAGCAAGCATTTAAGCTTGTGCATACAACTGGCCAAGATATTTAATCTCACGACACACTTGAAGAGCAACAACAGATAAAAATAATTCAGGAAATACTAATGTGTCTGTGTCTTCTTTACTGTTAACAATCATAATGTTGCTCTTATTGGCATTATATTTGATGTCAAAGTCTGCACTATAGTTAGAGCAAATCTTCAACATCTGTTGTAGGCCGGCACTATATGTTTTTAATATTGGCAACGTATAGCTTATTAGAGTCTGAACAAATGTATACGATCCAGCAAAACATCACAGGCGGACACCATCGATATTTGGACACCAACGAGACACCGGCAGCAGAACTGTTTCAACTTCCGGTGTTTCAGTTTTCAGAATAAAAGTTGTACTGGCAACATGCAACGTCTTTACTTTAAAACAATTGGCAAACAGTATACCGGAAATATGTTAACTTTTTAAAGCAGCTGTTTAAATGTTTTTTGTTTTTGTTTTTTTAGTGATAACAGCGACAATGGGCATGTAATGCTAAATTACGCAAATTACAACTGACTTTGACTGTTTCAGCGAACTTCAACATGGCCGCTAAGTTAACTTCAAAACAACACTCCACACGCAGCAACAATTAACTTACGCAGCGTACTGTAACGTTATTTCTGAACCTGGACACTCCATATTTAGCTTAATTTAGGAGCTATAACGTCAGGTAAAGGTAATGGGCCTAAAATTACATGCTTTAATCGAATAATAGTCAACCAACGTTAGTTAGAGATGAGTTAACTACTTTAATTAACGTAACGTTAGGTCCACGGTCACTGAAATGAAACTGCGTAACTCGACCTCTCCCTTCAAGGGTAACATTTAGTTAACAAGCTACTTTAACCAACACTAACTGACATTAACGTTAATGCTTAAGGCTTAGTTAAAACTACTTTAAACCCAAACGTTAGTCTCAGAGTAATGGTCAGCAATGCCACAAACACATCTCGCGCCTACAACTAACGGTGCCATTTGCAATTACAGCATTAGCAGGCCTAGCCTAACCATTAGCGCCTTCAGGCCATAAAATGATGCGACTAAACAACGGCAAACCGTTATTTCGTAACATTTCACAACATAACATGTTAAGCCAAAAGACTACAAAGAACATTATCAGAAGAAACTGTCCAAAAACAGCTTAGGTTTAGGCATTAACTTACCTGAAATGGTCCTCGACTGCGAGGAGACGTGTTTATCTGTCGACGACAGCTGATGTTCAAATTGAAATGTCCCCCTCGTCCAGTAGTGTTCTCTGCCTGTCACTGCGTACCGCTCCCTCCCCATTGGGTGGTTCAGGTTAGGGCCGAGGGTTTGGGCAGGTCAAGGTGGAGGGTGGGGGGAGGGACACATTTTGGCGAAGAAACAGGCGTGTGCACAACACCTAACGATAAACGTTACGCAACAATGTTGTATACAAGTGACCAACAGGGGGCGGTGTTTACCTGTAAAGGTTTTCCGTGATACATTTGCTAAAAAAAAAAATCAAGATAGTGATTGTTTACTAACAATTCAAATACATTTGAATCCAAGTCAGTTTGTTTGTTTGTTTTAAGTGGCTGTAGCAATGCAGTAACTGTGACCTGCTGTATCTGGTAACTTGATCCCTTCAATTAATTATGCAAATTAGGTGATGTCAGTGGTTAGGTCAATGTCAGGTTGCGAGTCAATAACATAAGCCCACAGTTTTGTCAGTGTTTCACAGATACAAAAAGCTACTTGCTCAGCACCGCCAGACGATAGATCCGACCGATTATGAGAGGATAATCAAGTATAAAATGAAGAATGAATACCCTGCTAATTTCTCTAAGAGTGAGAAATTTCTTCTTCGAAGAAAAGCGTCCTTGTACGCCATTGAAGGTAAGATAAGCAACGTCAATTAATCAAAGCAAAAACACGAAATGACAAAAATATTTCACAGCACTAAGGAGATCCTGATGGTTTAATGTTATTGGATAGCACAAAGAACACTAATTAGTTTCGGCCTTAGGGCTTTTTTTGACCCAATTACTCCACAATATTTCCAATTCATGAATGTATGAAAAACATGCTTTTTTTTACCTTTACCTGACAAAGAAGTCCTTGTCATAGACTGTCATTGACACTGTCCTACATTGTCATGCAACAGCTGTGCAATACAATACACATTACATTTGAGACAGTATAGTATGTTGTAACAAACAGTGGTGACATAAGTTGTCAGATTCTTTACTTAAGTAAAAGTATCAGTAACACACTGTGAAAGTACCCACTTCATTACAAATAAAAATACTTAAGTAAAAGTACATAATAAGTCAGCTATTTTTTCTTAAAGTAGTAAAGTAAAATAAAAAAAAAAACGTTTTTCAGAAATTTAGACTATATTAAATACGTTTAACAAAGCACTTTTTAAAAATGATAAGTTCTTGCATAAGCAGCATTTTATTGTTACAGATGCTTGAGGTGGACCTAGCTTGAACTGCTTTGTGTGGGCTATGAAATAAATCTGAGGGGTCTTGAGATGATAGAGTAGAAGGGAACAAAAATGCTATGCAAAATTTAATTTGGGTTTGTTTTTCAGAACTCTTCTTTAATATTTGTAGTTTTGTGAATTATTTGGGAGTTTTACCTCTTTGGACATTACACAGTTATTTACTTGAAAATATGTGAGGGGAATTGTCTCTTTGGTGTGAATGCAAACAAATAAAACACATCTGAAACATGACAAAATTATTCTTTTGTAAGAGGACACAAGCCAAACAGTTTTGGAACCAGTGTTTTAGTCTTTTAATTATGCAATGTAACTTATTGGATCATGATTATGTTATTTTATGTAAAATCTTCCTCTGAAAAGTAACTAAGTTGTCAAGTGGGGTGGAAAGTACAATATTTCCCTCAGAAATGTAGCGGAGTGGAAGTATAAAGTACCATAAAATGGAAATAAGATACAAGTACCTTACAAACATAACGTGAGTGAATGTACTTGGTTACTTTCTACCACTGGTAATAAAGTAGGCCCATAGTCAATGTGACCTGGTTTATTACACAGGTGTGCCTAAATAAGAATAAGAATAAAAATAAGAATATGAATCACTTCATTGATCCCCAAAGGTAAATTCAATTGTCAGGCAGCTCATCTACCATTTACTGAAGATTTAAAAATCTGGTGGCTACAGAAGATCTCCCAGAAAAATAGCAGATTTCTACTTGCTGTAATATTAATGACATTGAAAATGAGTTCCATTTTTATTTTATTGTGTCAATTGTGGCAATCCAGGGGAAAAGTGCAGATCTTGGGGATGACAAAGGGGCAGTCTTCCCCAAAATTAACATTGATCATTTGAAGCTCCACATAGCCGACACACCCAGAGTGCCACACTGGGAGGATAAAAAGAAGGCTAAAGCTTCAGTGGTTGCTCCATCATCCCAATCATCTGCCGCACCGCCCAAACCTGCTGACTCCTCAGCTGCCACTCCATCAGCTGCAGCACTGCCCAAACCTGCCACCAGATCAGCTGCCGCACTGCCCAAACCTGCCGCCACATCAGTTGCCAGTCCATCAGCTGCAAACCTGCTGCCCAACAAGCTCAACCCATACCACCAGCACCACCCTCAGCAACTCGATATACACAAGCTGTTGCAGAGAAATGTAAGGGATGCAATGTCTCAAGGTGGAGATGTGACACTGTCCCACATCCCAGACAAAGGGATGCTACCTCGTGTGGAGTCTTTGCCGTGAAAGTACGTTTGCTATACAGAGCGATGTCCTCACCATCAAATTACACTATTATATTCTTTTATACTACTATTGTTCAGTTAAAATGTTACCCAAAACAATTTTTTACACAACTAATGACAAAAACGAAGACATTATTCTTTGACAGCAGATTTGTCTCTGTAAGATGATAGTAGGCTCTTAGTGAGCCTACAAAATGGTAGATTTGGAACCTCCTTAATGTACTGTAAATATCTTACTGTCTTTTTCAGTTCACTGAAAAACTCTTGAAAAAGCAAATAGTAGCTTTTCCAGCTACACAAAAGGCAATAAACCAACACAGGTGTCAAATTGCTACCACTACAATGCAAATTATGTCAGACTGGAAAAGCAGTCTGAAATAATGTGTTTCCCCCTGTAACATTGGCTAGAAGAGAGGAAACTTGTTCATATTCACAGAGATTATAGAGTATTATCTGAAGTACACACAAAATAAATCATTTGATGATCAGGCTTCATCTGCCCATTATGTGTGGGGGATACAAATTCTGGCAGACTGGAAAATCAGTCTGAAATAATGTGTTTCCCCCTGTAACATTGGCTAGAAGAGAGGAAACATGTTCATATTCACAGAAGTTATAGAGTATTATCTGAAGTACACACTAAATAAATCATTTGATGATCAGGCTTCATCTGCCCATTACAGTACATTTCGAGTGAAATAAATGTAGACTTAATCGAGGCCAGCAAACAATTAAAGTGATCTTGATTTTGAGTATTGACGTTTATTTAATTCAACAAATTCCTCACAAAAGCTTGAATTACAGCACACTGTATGTCAAATTACAGGAGGAAAATTCATGATTCCCGTGTTTCTTTCAGTTCAGTGCAGTGTGTAATACGGCGTTTAGACGTACAGAAAAATAAAAGCATTTATTTTGATGGGTGAGCCATGTTCTACTATAAATTACCACACTAAAACGATGAATCAAACAATGCAAATGTTGGTAGTTTTTATTTACATGAGTGAAATCAAGCGCAGTGCTGTAGCTCCACCTTCGCTGAATGCATGCGCGCTCTCGTGGCCAAGGGAAACACTACCTTGGCACGACCGGAAGTCTTCCTGGTTCACATCAGAGGCAGAAGTAATGGACGAGTATCAGACAGAAGAGGAGGTGAGTTTTGTGCTTTAAACTAGTTATTGCGTGGATTTGTGTCACTTCGAAATAAAGCTAAGATATAACCACAAAAATATCTTGTTTCTACGGTTTCTACTTTGTACCTGACGCGTAATCGTTTTGCCAGAAAGTATGTTAAAAGGCGAACACACTGGCTAGCTTAAAATAAACTGTTTTCTATCTTTCACCAAACAGACTGCGTTCGTCGTCGATGAAGTGAGCAAAATTATAAAAGAGGTGAGCAACAACACGTGATTCCTGTCGGTTTATTCCCGAAGTTTATATTCAGTCGGCTCGCAGCTTTGTGTTCAGCGGCCCGTCTGTTGCTAAGGGCACTAACGGTTGCTAGGCAACGTTCATCTCTGTAATGTTGTACCTAGAATTTATACCAAACAGCGTATTTATATGAATGTCTTTACCGTTTAATGTTGTACTATGTTTAGCTGGTTAAATTGCAATATATGATGTGGATTTCATATTATTCTAAGGTTATTAAAATGTGTTGCATTCTCTGTGATCAGCTCTTAATTTAACACCACTCTCCTGAAACTGTCTGTGTAGGCAGTAGAAGCAACTATAGGAGGAAATGTCTACCAGCACAGCAGAGTGAACCAGTGGACCACCAGTGTGGTGGAGCAGTGCCTCAGTCATCTCAGCAAGCTAGGGAAGCCTTTTAAATATATTGGTATGTGTTATGCTGCAGTGTAACAATAATATTCTGATGGTGGAAAAAATTAACCTCAGGCACTCATGGGTGGGTGGCAGCAATGGTTTACAATAAGGAGCCATGTTGAAAGTGACACACATTTAAAAAATGAAAAAAAAAAAGAATCCCTGTACTAAAATGAAAAATCACTAACTAAATGTCAAAAATATGCATGTTTCTTCAAGAGCACCTGCGTTTTTTCTTGAATATCATTTGATAAAGACAGTCCTCAAGCACACTGCTATCTCGTTCTTCAAAATATTCTGATGGTTCTGGGCTCTGAAGATGATATTAACAGATAGTGTTTGTTTTCCTTTACAGTAACCTGTATCATCATGCAGAAAAATGGGGCAGGTCTACAAACAGCCAGCACGTGCTTCTGGGATAACTCTACTGATGGTAAAGTAATAATGTTTTTAATGTATTAGAGTGGTCATGACTGTCAGTGTGCTTTTGATTGCTCAGCTTTCAGACGCTGGTGGTCACTGACTTTAAATATTAAATGTAGAGGTGACACTGTCACTGAATGTATCGTGTATCACACCCAACAGGAAGCTGTTCGGTGAGATGGGAGAACAAGTCCATGTACTGTATCGTCAGTGTTTTTGGGCTGGCCATCTGAACCAACTACAACATACCTAGGGTGTTTGAAATGTATAGCATTTTGTGTGTTTGTGAGAACCTGCAAGTTGTATTCAGTCACGTTGACTGTATTTGAATACACTTTTCTGCTTTTATACTAAGTGCAATTGAATAAAATGATACTATGCTGGATATGCTTTGCTTTATTTACATGAGACATGACAAGAGTGCTACATGTACAGCTTTTATCTCATTAAGCAACACAAATTGCAAAGAACTCCCAACATATCGGGACCCACAACCTCATTTAACCACCGTAAACTACATTCACACTGAAAGAATCAAAAATGTACATCTCAAAGCATTTACAAATTTGAGACCGCAGCCCAGTAATAAGAAATGTAAAGACAAGGCACCATCTTGATTAGAATATGTTAGGATATTATTTGTAAGGAATGGAAACACATTTGTTTGGCTGTTTTTGTCCATAACTCCAGGTTTATAAAACAAAGGAAAATGCATCAAATCTCACATTGTAGGCAAGGTATGGAAAGTTACGTGAGAAAAAAACTACTTAAAATAATACGCTCTACATAAGGCGAAATATATTTGGCCAATGGTATAATTACAGTATGTGCTGGGACATAGAATGTGACAAATCAGTAGTCCGTTTACATTAAATTGTGTAAAATCCACACAGTTCATTAAAATCCATTCATCCATGTAGTCAGATAATACACTATCAAACATCGTCACTTACCAGTGAAATAAATTAAACTCTTAAACAAGTGCAATTACAAAGCTGCTCTCAAAGGGAAGAATTGTCAAGAGGAGTGGTCAGAGATAAGTGGCACCTACTCCAGCTAAGGCTCTCTCTGGATTTTTTTTAAAAACACGTCTGAGGCCAAAGAGAATTTGTCGACAGCCAACACTGCTATGGCACTTTAATTCCCTATTTATCACTCATGTCAGTGCTTGCAAGCCACAGTGTGAACCACCAGAGTGCACTTAGAGCTGCAGCATGTAGCTTCCTTTACTTCCTTCTATCAGTATAATGTTACTCAGCTTTGGCCGGGTACACATTCTCATTATTCTCAGACTATCAGAGAGCACAAAGGAATGGCAAAAACAACACAGCGCGGGTAAAGAGACACAACAGTGGTTCAACGCAAAGCATTTAAAAGAACACTGATTCAACAAAAAAAAAAAAAAATCTCAAATGGACATTAGCATTCCTCCCGATCATTTCTAACTAATAGGTTGTTAAGAAATGCTGGTCACGAGGAAAAAAAATTTACAAACTGGTAAAAATTGTACTGTTTTACACCTGTGTTTGTTTACTTTGTTTCCAATGAGACTGAAAGAATAAACAATGAAGGAAAAAGTCTGAGTGGCTACATGCCCCAACTTTCAGTAAAAGTACAGTACATTCAGTAGACATGGAACGTTTCTTAAAAATATAGTTATGTACACTTACAGTATGTCATTTTTGTAATACCATTGCAAGTTATTTACACATACACATGATAGTTTGTTGTATTGTACTCTCATATCTTCCAGCAGGGACATACAAGAGGTACAAGCTGGTCAGAAATCCCATCAGTCGCTGTCACTCTCATCCTGGTACTTGGTGGTTGCTTTGATAGCACGTCCGTTTTGTAAAGGCATGTCTTCATAATCACTCCTGTACAAAGACAAAGAAAACATCAAATGGTTTATGCTGAATACTACACTGCAAACTGTAAGGAGTCATAATACATAAAATTAATTAAAGTAAACAAATGCTTACCCGTATATTACTTCATCATCTGAGTCGTTCAGCATGGAGAAAGCAGGATTATCCTTCAACTGGGAATCTGGGGAATGATACAAAACCAGTTACATTATTCTGTTGTCTTCATTACCTCCTATATTGAGACTGTGCTGTATTACCTACCATAAAGTGCATTTTTGGAAGGGGAATACACAAACGCCAATGTGTACAGGTAAAAGTTGAGCAGACCGTAGAATGATAAGAATTCAGCTGGTATGTCTAAAGTTAAGGAATTATTTCTCACTATTTAAGACGCACAAATAAGCCAACAAGTGCTAATAAGTAGGATGTCACTGCAGCTTTCACTACTGTTGCTGTGTGGAGCAGCCATATTGGATTTCGAGGTCAGGGTTGGAGTCAGAAATCTGACTTAAGGGGGCTTTCCAGTTGAAATTTGAAAACATGGGCAAACCAAGATTACATGCTTCCCTGATGTTAGCATGTAGCTACATCTAACAATGTAGGCTACGTTATGTAAACACTTTCAGTGATGTGCTTGGAGCAGATGACCATATAAAAGAAATCCTATGATGTCATACTGTAACCACAGTGTAAAAGCTGTGTTCGGAGCAGTCTAAAGTCTGAGTTTTTTTACTCACTGAAATTACTTCTACAAACGCTACCTCATTGGATCAACTTTGGCCATATTTAATATGAACATCCTTCAATGTAACACTGTGTTTAAGACACAAAATACGGTAAAGCATAATCGACCCCTTTCAATGAAATCATGCTCGAAATGAAACACCATTTGAAAGGATATAGTTTTGATAATGAGTAGACAGTTCAGCAACAAAGTTGTCTTGAAGAGCCTTGGCGCCAAACCTCAGGTAGAGAATGACCATGCTGGTGAAGAAAAAGCAACAAGAACGACAGGATCATATTAACCACAAAGGGGTTTGTCAAAAACAACTGAGCAGTTCTTTTCTTAAAAACACACCTTATTACAAGAACCACGAATGTCAGCGCTGTCAAAAACCTGAGCCGGAGATCTAGAGGTTGAAAACACACATCACATTAATGTTACCATGGTAAAAAAAAAAAGAACTGAATCAAATAAAGAGGTGTGGTATGTTGTGATACCTGAGTAAGGCATATTCTTGAGTTCAGAACAAGCTCTGACAACCAGGAAGATCAGGTAGAGGATGTAGAGGGCAACTACAATCAGGAAGAAGATTTTCATGCCCTGGAGAAATAACATGAGACTTTATTAAACTGCTGGGAAAATGAAGACACAAACACTGGGTGTATTTAATATAACAACACTATTCAACCACCTTTGCCCCAGTCTCTATCATTAAAGGTAAAAAGTCTCACCTGAAAGTTTTCTATGTCCACTTTATACAAATAGGTAGGGTCTTGGAGTTCATTAACCCTGTAAATTCAGAAAAGAAGAGTTGATATTTTCGGTCCTGTTGTAATTCACTGTTTGATTCAGGCTGCTAGCAGCCAGTGGGGTCAGACTTACGTTTGCCATATGCCCAGTGTAACCGCTGAGAGCCACAGAAGACCCACAATGATCAGCTTAGGCAGGTAGAACGTAAGACATTTCCTCTCACCCTGAGGAAACGACACAAAACGCATTAAATAAGATTCATATTGATATGCTAAAATTGAGGAAAACATTAAAGTATAGGTGTAGCACTGGACACACCTGAACCCTGATGCCATGATAAACACAGAGCCAGAAGAGCAGCAGGGCACACAGGAACAGAGCCTGGAAGAAAGCGTCTAACATCCCTGGAAACCAGCTGTTCACCAGGAATGACAGCGGGAAAAATGGATCTGAAGAGCAAAAGCAACACAATGAGCAAAACACCTCACCTTGAACCTACACGTCTTTTAACACAGACAAGACACATGTAACATTGGCAGTTGACATTACAGTTGACATGGGATCCATTAAATGATCTTGTCACACACACTTATAATAACAGTCTGAGCATGTCAGTGCCAAAAACAAGCACTTTTAGTGGGCCTAAATGGACGGTGTAAAGATGCCCTGAGTGTCTCGTATCAAAAAATATTGTTCCCATTAGTTACTCAGACACAAAAACAAAGAAAAATAGGGTCCAGGTTGGAAAATAGCCTTTAACTCAGGATTTCACAGTCATCTGACATACAGAAAGCCACACAGCAACTCTTCAGCATGGTAGCGAATGCTTTGTTTTCCCACTTACAGTAAATTCATGTTAAAGTTTGTGGGCGTTCCTATAAATACCAACTATCTGTAAAATATGACTTGTGGAGAGAAAATACTGGACTCACCATTGTAGAGAAGCAGCAAAGGGAGCAGGATGGACATCCACTTTTGTTCTATGCCCCAATCCCTCATAGAAAACTTCCTCAGAGAGTGTGCAAACATACACTGGGACATGTAGAACAAACAAACATTAGTCCTGCATTTGGTCGGATCAGAATACTGGTTCTGTAAAGTTCATTGGGGTTAAGACCTGAATAGTCATCTTACCGTCACCATGAAGGTCAACACCACAAAGACAAATCTGAACCAGATCTCCACTTGCGAGAAGGTGGGGTTGTATGTTTTCCACTGAGGAGGGATTTTTAAAAAGAGAACAAAAAAGGGAGAGAAACGAAGAGTGAAAAGGCTGTGACCGAACTGTGAGCTCAAGCTATTTCATTATTAAAAACCCTGCCAGTGTTTGTCACTCACCACAAACTTGACCTTGATTTCATATGTGATATTTTCAAGGCCTTTGAAGCTGACCATGACCTGGTACTGGGTGTAGTTCAGATGACCAAGATGGAGCACGATGATCTCATCACATTTCTGTAAGCAGAGACAGAAAACAGTGCATCACTGTCTGTTCAGTCAACAATCCAACTGTATTGTGCATAACTGAATTGCTCTGTTACTGTCGGTCTGACATGACAATCAGTTTCACTGCACTCACTGCTATACAGCCTCAATTCATATCATAAATAACATTATATAAACTCATTACTGCTCTGGTTGCTGCTGCCTGACTAGATGATTTAATCTTACATATTGAGAGAAGAAGGTGGCTGGCTTTGCTGATCGACACTTACGGCCCCGCAGTGAAGAGTTCTTGGTTTCTGCTGCACTTTGTTGATGTGCATCACACTGGCGTCCTGCATCACTCCCTTTAGCTCCACATTGATCTCGAAGGGCTGCTGGAAATCACCCACTGACACAGACAGCAGTGAAAACATGTCATTAGCCACAGGTAGGCATGTTCGCAAAACAATAAAACAAAAAGCTATGTGAGGTGTGTCACAGAGACGCCCTCAAAATTCCACTGTCTTTAATACGGTTGTCATCTGTAGCTCATTCTGTGGTCTTACTGTTGCTGTGTTCAGCCTGGATCAGACAGGTGAGCCATAGCTGCTGGTTGTAGGTGGTAAGGGGAGGAGATACTATCTTGAAGGGCCCAGTCTGAAAACATACAATTAATGACATAATTAATCATTATAAGGGACACTAATAAATGGAAAGATAAGAAGTTATTTCAGTAAGAAGGCATTTTTGCTTTAATCATAACACAAAACCCAAAGATTTTCTCTTAATACCAGACGATGCAGATATCAACATTACAATTATATTACACTTAACTGTGCATCTGCATTACTCCTCTCCTATACAGGACTCATTATATCAATAACTCCACAGAAAGACGTACCTTTGAAATGGCAAAGCACTTTTTTAAAATCAGTTGTGTACTATTCATTTCCCCCGGTAAGAAACAGCTTCAGTTTTAGAGATTTTATGTATAAATAGAGTGCCCCAGGAATGAGTCCTAAAATCTGGAAATGAATTAGAGTTTTTGCACTCTCAGTTTCCTGGTCTCAAAGTCATTTTTTTTAATGGATTTGGATGCCTGAAATAATGTCTGTGGTTAAATCAAACTCAAGAGACTTACAAGTTTTGTTCTACAACATAAAATACGTCTTTAATATGTCTTAAAAAAGGCAGTTGCTGACAAGTTGCAAAGTAAGACTACAGAACGTCATCACACCGAACACAGCTTGACAGCCTTGTTGTGGTAGGCATGTGACTGTGGTATAGTTTGTTTATAGCCTAATGTTAGCTTTTCCGCAGTTGTATTTAGGCTTCAAAAATCCAAAAAAGTGGTTTTCATTTGTGAAGATTATCTTGCTGAACAAACGTGCGTTTCGTAAGCTTTTTTTGCCACAGAAGCCATAAAAAAAAGCCATCTATGGAAAAATCCCATAGTCTTTTGACGAGGGAAACACAATGACGCTAACTTCCACGTTGACCTACAGAAAAAGTCATCCCTGGAGCACTTTGTGAGACATGAGATAAGAGGAAAAGAAGAAGAAAAAAATGTGTAAACACACACACACAGGAATTCAATCAAATGTAAGGCAGCTAAAATCTAGCAAAAGGTCAAAAGGTTGAATTGCCAGAGAGCAGAAAAGTTCCAGTTAAAATGTCTGTAGTACAGAGAGGACACAGCCGCAGTTACTTAAAGAAATATTTAATTGCTTGAAAGGCGGTTTTCAAAAAAACTAGGCTGTCTATGCAGTGGAAAGATGCAAATACTTTTGAAATTGTTGCAACATGACCAAAGAAACAGAGGAAAAGGGTTGTGGCATTTGCATTTGCTCAAGAGGAGGAAAACCTACAACTACCAGAGTGCACTGCACCACACTGAATCAATAAACACTCCCACTGGTGTGCGACGTAATGCAAGCTCAACTGTAGAAATAGGCAATGCAGTAACAGAATCTTGGCTCATTATGATCAGCACTGCCTAGTTTTACTATTTGATCTTTTTCAGCCTCCATTTTTACAATAAAGGAAACAATATGGCTCCTGTGTCTTGTTTCCAAATTCTTGTGTAGCAATCAAACAGTACACTAAGATATGTTTCTGAAAACATTTTAGGGGAGAAATAGGCAATACAGTAACATAATCTTGGTTTGTATTTGATCAGCACTGCCTGGTTTTATCGTTTGGTCTGAGTTTAAGGGAGAGATAGGGGTGGGTCTCTCTGTCAGTCCACTTCTATACTCCCACTTCCCTTTTTTCTGAGCAACAGCCCTGGAGCCAGCGAAAATCCACCAGATGACAAATTTTGTGTCATCCAGCTGACCTGAGCTGAGAGAGACCCGGGTACTGGAAAGATCGAGGGAAGTTTTTCTCTTTTTAAGATAATTTTTTGGGGCTTTTTGGCCTGTATTTGATAGGACAGTGGTAGTGTTAAAGACGGAGAGAGGTAATGACATGCATCAAAGGGCAGCAGGTCAGAATCTAACTTACAGCCGCTGCAGCAAGGACGTAGCCTGTGTACATGGGGCACCTGCTCTTGGTGAACTACTCAGCGCTATTCATTTACACATATCACCCACATTGTTATGATACAAAGCTGGTCAATAATTGGCAAAGCATCTCTTTAAGTAATGTCAACAATCTCTACAAAGCAAGTTCAACAACAAAAGAAGTGCTTGGGCATTATAAACTGCACTAAATCTGAAAATATCACATCAAATATCACAAATGTGGTTTCCTGCAAATGAAGTTTATTGCATCCTATCCCCCTGATGTGTGCTATTTGCTCTCAAAAACACACAGCTTTTCATCTTACCTTAACTGTGAAGTTTTTGAGAAGTAACTGATCGCCATTGTGCTCTTGCTCAGTAATAATCCTAGGACCTACACAAATAAAGAAGACACAATGAATACATTTTTCACAGACTGAACCACTGGACTGGGATAAGAGTAGATAAAAAGCAGCTGACATACTTTAAGTAATGTGTTATCAGAGCTTGATAACGATGCGTTATGTGTCAAGAGGAATGACTCACACACTCACACATCTCTGTATCTCAAACTCTTAAGTCTGCCTTAACATGACTTCTGACCAACACCCAGCTTGGGCCGGTGCTGCAGAGAGAGAGCCGTACCTGCGATCCCAATGAAGACTGTGAGACCAAAGCAGATCAGGAAAAACACGAAGACCAAAACAAAATGTCTTTTGGACAGGGTGTAGAGTCGCATGGGTGCCAGTCTGTCACAGGGAGACATTAGAGAGTGTTACCACACCACAGCCAAGGACAGAATGTGACAAAAAAGAACTGACACGAGTTAAGTTTGTTTTGTGGTTAATGCTTAAAACCCACTGTGGTTGAGGTGCGGATATGTCAACACTGTTAGCTTCCATGCTAACTTATGCTAACAGTAACAGATGGCAGAAAAGGAGCTACCCAGTTGCTCTAACACCGTCTCTCACACACTCAAACACTGGTGACACGTCTCGGGAGTGTCCGCTGACCACAGCTGACCAACACTTACCGCTCCATTTGTTTCGGTTCGCTGTCTCGGTTCCGAGAAAAAACGCTAAAATATCGCAGTGGATCCACATCCGTGTGGCAACATCAGTCTGCGACAACCGGAATGCAACGTCATCAAGTGGGAGGGACGAGTCACGTGACGCCAGGGGAAAAGGGCTTCCCTCTGTGCTACCACTTCCTCTTTATATACACGTTGTTTTTACTTTATAAAGCTGTTACGTTTCAATGTTAGACTTTATGTCGATATATTTATCTGTGGATGAAACTAATAAAATATTAAGAATATTGTTTTCTAAAAGACGTACGGCTTAAAGCCTTGAATATATCAGGTTTTTTTGTTAACTCCCTTCATTCAATCATCATAAATAAAGCAAGAACTTGGAAGAATACAATTAATAACAAGAGAAACAAAACACAAAATGGGTACATACTTCCATAAAAGAATAAAAAGAGCTTTTTTAAGGCACTGTAAATGTCTATATCCCTGATAGCTTTCTGATTTGTCGGTCCCACCAGTGTCTCAGTGTCAGTTCATGCTTGAGATGCTGGATATTTAGAGAGAGTATTTGCATTTATGGATGAAAACCTTGCCATATAAAATGAGACATTTAAAATAAAGGCATTACCTCTGATCAGGTCATTTTCCCTTTATAAAAATAACATCTCTTATCTGTAAATTAGCACCAAGACTTTTACATATCATGCCACTGTCACAGAACACACTTAGAACTTAGATTATCCATTAAACAGACAAAAGTATAGCTATCAAAGCCTTATCAATGAATATCAAAGTTTCACTGTGTCATGTGTCTCAGCATCTTTGTGGTACAGGGACATTTAATTTGTGATGGATTTCTGGTAGTATGCTAATCATATTTTCATGTTTTCCAAATGAGACTAAAAGAAAAGGTGGCCTATATAATATGATTAATTTACTGTAATGAACTTTATGCATGTTAAAATGTTTTTTTTCTGGGAACTATTCCTTTTAATGTGTATGTCATGAATGTATGTAAACATACAAATGTGAATACTTGCTCCAATATTACAATAATGGAGCATCAACAGGTAATGAGAGCAAAAATTTAGCCCCAAACTGGCAGTTACTTAACAAATGTAATGATGAAAAAGTACATATCTTAATTATTGTATTACAAGGAGCTGTCTTGTTGGTCAGTGTCAATGTTTCAGTCTCGTCCTGTCATTTTGTTAAGTGTTATATGTGTGTTGTTTTTGTGCACTGTCATGAATGTTAAGTTGTTGTGGACCTCAGGAAGAATAGCTGCTGCAATGCAGTAATGGGGATCATAATAAATTAAACCAAACAGGATTCAGAAAGATTATTTCTATATATTTCTAAAATGTGGTCTGTTAGATAAACTGAGTGTGTAATTTTTAAATATACTTCACTAACCTTATTGTTGACAAAATATTTGTCATAGTAACTCCATTAATTTCCAATAATGTTGACTATTCCAATAGTGTTTGCAGCTAGAAGGTGCAGGGCAGTGTATTATATGTGTAAAAAACATTAAATTTGTTATCCTTGATGTTGATGCCATTTAACAAAACATCTGCCTTAAACACTGACTGTTCATTAGACATATTACTACTCAAAAAACATGTAGGTGTTGCATCAAATACTATAATATATTCTCATGGAAGTATTGGGATACCAAATTCCTTTAATAATTCGGTGTATATAAATGACTGTTCTCATTACTTAATTGTGATACAAGTAGATTATTATTTCTAAGGCAACGGCTATTTAACATCTTCTATGACGTACCAACAAGATTTGATCTTATTTTTTTTAGATTCTTCTTTTTAATTTCTACTGAGCTAAAATAAATAAATAACCATGTAAGCTATTTAAGATTTGCCTATGCAACACGACCGCGTCAAAATAAAGCAAAATAAAACAAAATAAAAATCTCATTAAATTAAATTAAAAATAACATAAAATTAAGAAATATATAATAAAGCGATTTAAGTTAACTTTCCTCATACAAAAAAAAAATACTTCACACTTCACGAATAAGATTTAAATTTCAAAGTAGGCGTGTGCTGATTCACCATCATTTAATGCAGATGTAACCTATGGTTAAATCCCCCTCCACAAGCCGACACTTGTTGCATTTCATAGAAACCAATAGGCCCCTACCTCTTGAAACTGCAAAATTATCATATTACTGCATGGTGAGAAAACGTGTAAAACGCAAAGTATTCCCATATTTTGCTCATTTCCATCATATTTTCTTTAATGTATCTATTTTAGGACTGCACTACCTTAGACAGGCATCATCTAACACACAAAGCGACACCATGTTATGCAATAAATGAGCGTAATGCCGCATAAATCTCAGCGATGGACACCTCTCCTTTGTATCTGCCATCACCACACAGCAGGCTTATTAAATACAGCTAAAGGTGCAGATGGTTAAATTCATAGTCCCAGCATCTAACGCCAAATAGCCATGATACTGTAACGCAGCGGTAAAATGGATCTGTTGGTGGATAAACAGGAGACCCACCTGTAAAAGCGATCATCTCTGTAAGGTGTCAGGTCCTCCTTCAGCTCGTTGTAGGCCTCCTGTATCTTCCTACAGAAGTATTTCAGCTCGCTGTACAGAGGGTTTTCCAAGCCGGACGAGTAGTCGGTGTCCATTATGACACACCGAGCCGTCTGACGGCTGAAAATGGCGATGGGGGAACAATCCGCTGCCTACAGAGAGCAGCACAATGATCCGGCTGTATTGTTGGCGTCGTTTGATTGAAAATGCAGTCGAAGCTGTTTTGTTTGTGTCGATTCAAAGAAAAAAAAAAGCTGTAAAAAAAAAACGAAGAGGGGGCGGAAGCACACAGGCAACACACGGGAGGAGGGTCACGTGACGAGAGTTCAGCACCACGGACAGAGACAGACAGCTGCCTGTGATGACAGCAGTGTGGCCAGCATCATGGGTCTGTGGCTCCAAACACTGACTCCTCTGAAGTATATTAGTCCTCCTCTCACAAACAACAATCCATCAGTGACTGTCTTTATTATCCAACATTTAAACCCATTAAACAGCATTTTACAAACACCTAAAACCAATTTACTATGTGGTTTCAAGAATCCCAGTTGAGTAATTCTCACCGTGATTTTAGTCATTTTGAGAAACCATTTTAATTTTCTCATAAACATGAGCTGCAGTAAGTGAAAATTGAGCTACTTTGAAAACCTTCTCATAAGTATGACAATGAATGAATTACTAAACAGGCTTACTGGGCACAGGCCCTGGAGCCCTTCTGGCCCTTGCCTGTGTGTACCGGCCCAAGAAAGAGCCAGAATGACCTCAAAAAGATGCAAATAGACTACAAGGATTAATAAAACAACCACAGAGAGACACAAAACAACTACAAAAGGGGCAAAATAACTACAAAAAGACATAAAACAACCACAAAGAGACACAAAATAACTACAGACACAAAACAACCACAAAAAAAAACACAAGATAACTACAAAGAGCGGCAAAATGAATTCAAATAGTCACAAAACGACTGCAGCTTCAGTATATATATATATACACACACATACAAATACATATACACATATATATACACATACATATACACACACACACATATATACTGAAGCTGCAATAAACATTAGAATCGTGAGTTTTCTGACTGAATGAACATTGGTAAACAAACCTGATCAACACTAGCCACACATGATCAAACTGTTATTTGTCTGGTATGTCAGCACCAAAACTTCATGCCTTCTGCATATGCTTTATTTAAACATTTGCTGATCTCAGCAGGATGAAGAATCTCAGCGCAGAAACTTTAACTGTATTCTGACAAAAAAGCAAAGAACCTATGTGCAAAAATTAATAATAAAATAAATGATGATTGATTCAATTCAATGATCGGGGTCGCTATAAATCTGGGGGGGACAAGTCCCCCCCATTTCCAGAGCCATCTGCGCACATGGTTGTGCATGTTCACTCACTGGCCTGCCTTGCTGGAACACTTGAATGGAGCTGTAATAATAATAATAACAACAACAACAACAACAACAACAACAACTTTAATTATATACCACCTTTAAAAACAGAATTTACAATGTGCTTTGACGAACAAAGCAAAGATGGGATTTAAGAAGTGATTTAAGAGAAGTCAGGCACTCCTCAGGCACATGGATGGATTACTGAGCGGCCCATTCTCTCAGGTTGTTCCAAGACAGAACAGCCCTAATGGCAGAAGCATGGTCACCTTTGGATGTAAGCTTTAATTTTTCTCACTGTCAGAGGATCTGAGGCGGCAAACAGGCTCATATGGGGTCAACATCTCTGCTATGTAGCTTCGGGCCGGATCCAGATGAGCTTTATAAATGATCCATAAAATCTTAAAATCAATTCTAAAACAAGCAGAGTCAACAGAGAGAAGCCAGGACTGGGGTGATGAGATGAAACTGGGCCTTGTTAGGAGTATTATTTTTACCTGTCATAATGTTTACTCTCTGAGACTATAGTCACCTTGTGTAAACTGACTGGTTTGAACACTGCCATCTCTGAATTCAACACATCACTGGACATATTTACAGGACAAGACACAGCATTTTTCGGAAACGATGACGTTTTATTCAAAAGATGCGTGACATATACAATTATAAAATAATTTACATGGCATGCCTTACTATCCATTCACTATAAACGTTCAGTCACCAAATCAGACTCAGGTTCTTTTCAAGTGTTTTTGTCATTTAGGTCTACATCTACAAATACAAAGCACATACCTCTTCTAAAGAAAAGCCAGATCCTACAATATCTACAACTGGTCATCTCAGAAAATCAGTTTAAAGTGAATCCTTAACCTAAGTCCATAGGCAATGCTGAACATGAACTCAGTGGCTTACACTTGTGAACTCATGTGAACGATGTGTGTGTAGGTGTGTGTGTATGTGTAAGAAGCCATGACCACACACGTTTAAAGATAATAGATTTAACACTGATGGGACTGGTAGACTGCACGGTTGAATACAGACACACCTTGACTTGACAGTTACACTCTACATAACTAGTCTACCGACTACACTAAACTGGGCACTTACTCATTCACATCTTTTCCATCCAATGCAAACTTCACAAAACACAGAGGAGTCGCCCGCCCCCGCCCCCACCCTCGACCCAACCCTATCTTCCCAGCTCACGACTCGGGCTACACTTGTAACAAATTTTCATCAACACAAAGAAATGTTCAGAAAACTCCACAATATACAGTATGTATAGATACTATATCTCCTTCAGGAAATAATCTCATAAATAAAATGTACAGACCAGCAACTGAGATGCTGAACTCAAAGTATGGTATCAAACTGTGGTCAAAAGTGATGTCAAAAGGATTTTTCCCCCCTAAAAAATATTGCACAACTAACACAAAAAGATGGATATTTTCTTTATGACATGCTCTTTTCATTTTTTAGGATAAGAGACTTTTTTTTTTAAAATCCCCATCCCTACAACCCCCGTCTGACGGACATGCATCTTGTTGTGATACTGAAAGATCACATTAAAGAATTCAATAATCTCATCAATTCAAAGTCAGTCCAAAGTTATCTTTTTTTTAAGTCAAGAATTAAGTTACACTTCCCTCTAGGCCCATTTTTTTTTACCACTACAATTTTTTATAGCAAATGCATATTTTGGCACAAAGTTAGAGGCAGAGGTGGGACCAAGTCACAAGTAAGTCTTTGCACTCAAGTCTAGAAAGGAAAGTCATGAGTCAAGTCTCAAGTCCTAAACTTTGAGTTATGAGTCCTAAACAAGTCACAATGCACTCGTCAACAAATGTGATGCCATTTTAATTTATTCATTTGATAAAAAGAAGTTTGCTGGAAGTTCATAAGTGCTATATCGTAAGCATCATAAGGACTTGTTTTGCGTTTCTTGAAGGTGTTTTTCCTCTTATCCAGGAGGCTTCTTCAGTTCTAAATGACTGGTGCGCAGTCACAGGCTTTAAAACAACAGAGTTGTCAGAATCTCCCCCGACATGTGGCCAGTCAATTTGGGAAGACTCAGACTGCCCTTCGACTGGTACGGGAATTCAAAAGAACATCGAGGAAGCTGGCTGATTACGGGAACCACCTGCGTTTCAACCTGAGATGCAGGTAACACAGGATCATTCCTGACAGCTAAAGCTTGGGGTCCACAGTGAAAAGACACAGGGCTGCAACACCAACGACTCCAACGAGTTTAAAGCCTGAGACTCTGCACCAATCAGTTAGAACGTCTTCATGAAACACAAGTCCAGTTGCCTATGATACAGCACTTATGATTACCATGACCTGGATGACTCAACATTTACATTTGCTGTAAGTTGTTGCATCTCTGAATGAACAGTGTTAACCTTAGTTGATTAAGGAAAAAGTCAAGGCTCAAGTCCAAGTGAAGTCAAGAGTCATTAGTGTTCAAGTCCAAGTCGAGTTGCGATTCTTTTTTTGATTTTGTCAAGCTCAAGTCAAGTCAAAGTCGTGTGGCTCGAGTCCACACCTCTGGTTGAAGGTGACCCTAATCACACCTACCTAATATCACTGCCCTTTTTTTTTAGTGATTTTGGCTACCATCTCATAAACATAAAACCTATTTACTTATATTTGCAATGTGCCTGATAATTTCCTCCTGCCCACAGCGCCCTGCTCTGTGTCCTTAGCTCATCACAAACACAAGCTCGACTGCCTGAAAGAATAAAAGAAAAAGAAAAAGACAGCTTTTCAGATTTCAGTGTCAGCTTACTACACGAACAGATTTCAATAGCTTCATCCTTCATTGGAGTTCTGACTTCAAAGATTCAGTGACAATGATTTCAGCTTAACTGTTAACTTTTTTTTTTTTTTGGTGGTTGTAGCGGTTGAGTTAAACAGTACTACAGCGTCGCTCCACACCTGAAGTTACACTTAAAACACAGTGGAGACAGGTGTAAACAGACATCTGTCAAAGTCACCCCAAGTCTCTTTACAACATTTACACATGACTGATATGTATTTACATGACTTCTGAAAAGACTATGAAATGGCATAGGTGAAATATACAAAAATATTTCCTGTACCTTGCTCACATGTTTAGTGTGGTCTTAAAGAGCAGGGATGACCCCCTCCCACCCCCCCAAACTACACACTCACTTCACAGAAGTGACAGCAGGTGACAAATCACTTCATGCCAGAGGTTGAGTTCAATCCAGGCCTTGGCGACTTCTCTTGCGCCCGTGTCACCGTTTGTAGATATTTCACTAAGTACAGGATATATCAGTCAAAGCTATTCAGCACATCCCTCCTCCACCTGAATTACAATACAGCAATATTCAAATTCAGCCAACAGTTCTCCCAAATAAAGCAGGTAAGTTGAAAACCATGTTGACAGGGTATGAAGATTGTATATCACAAACAATGACAATAATGTTAAAATTCATATCTGAATAGATAAACAACAAAATTTACATATAAATTAACCCATGTAGTAGAGTAATGTTTCTTCTTCCTTCAGAGTCCCAGGAAACTATGTGGAAAAGACTGCAGCTCGCCTCATCTACTGACTCCCAAGTGTTTAACAGTGACACACCTTTTACCACAGTGAAAAGTGTGACCTCTTAGGAGTGCTCCTAAATGATGCATATATCTAAGCCTCAATTCCAGCCGAGATAGATTGAGATAGTAACAAAAGGAATGGCAGAGAGCGAAAACAAAAAGACCCTCCTACCCTCCACCACGTTTAGTCATTTAATAAAATCCTAAAAGCAAAAGCAGTATAATAAAGTGGTAACTGTTTCACTGAAGTTTGTACAGCAATGGATTTCAGTGCCCAGTAGTACCTGTGCGCTCTGGGAAAAAACAACTGTGATCTCCAGAGTGTGGGTTTCAAGTATTACTGCTGCTTCTTTTTGAAAACTGCACCTTTACAACTCCTCACGGAGTTAACCAATCGGTTATCACGTCTACAAGCTTCTTCTAGCTAAAGCAGCATTTATTTGCATGATGATTACCAAAGCTCAGCTCTTTGGCCCTACATGCATTGCAAGGTGCCACTGACTGCCAAACGGCGCATGTCTGAGGGCATCCTTGGCAAATGCAGCCAATGCTTATTGCACCAACTCTAATGGCAGCATTGTGTAGTGCAGCATGATTGTATCTCTCTCTATGACCAGGGCTGATTTAAGTCTTCTCTCCAAAAATCAAAGTTTGTTAATCTCAAATGAAACAACTGTGCCCCTTCAACAGATTGCATTTAATTCCCAGATATAACTCAGGGTAAGTAAGGGAGGGGACATCTCATTTGAGGCGTTGAGTAACATTGGCTAAAGCCACTGCGAAGGCCTGCACAGCAGAAAAGGGATACTGGAAGTCCAGGATGTAGGCATTGCCATCGATCCTGCCAAACTGCATCACCTGTGGAGAAAAACAGACAAACAAAAAAGTAAATACACACTGTAAGAGGTACTGTCAATAATAGGGATGCACTGATTTATCAGCCAAACATTGATATCGGCTGATTTTTGCCTTGTTGACAGGCCTTCTGCCTCTGAGACAACCGAAAACATCTTTGGGACTAACAGACACTATCAGGGACAACACTGGGACAAAAGGACACAGTAAACTCAGTATCAATGCGTCATGGGACACACCCTATTTCTCCCTGGTAATGATACATTGTGATCAACAAATCTGTGTTGAATCGGCAGGAAAAGAGCAAGTTAACGTTAGCTACTAGCAGTTAGCAGTCCGTGGCTGCAACTAACAGCTTATGGAGGTTGCACTGAGTTACACTATAATGTGTTCAAGCTCTAATTAGTATAAGTAAGTACAGTATTGGAAAGTAAACTATGACGTTATCATGATGTGTTCAAATGTAATCTTGTAAAATGTAGTTTTGGCGATAACTTAGAAATTTGTTGATGTTTTTACAGCAATATTAAATGATGTTAGAGAGGGGATTATGATATATAGAGTGGTGAAGGAATAAGTCCTTAAACCTTGAAATTACTTAGCATTTCAGCACTTCTGGTTCCCTGTCACAAAAGAGGGAATAAATGACAACACAAACATCAACAACAAAAAAAACAACAGTGGTATCAGTATCGACCAAATTGCTATTTTAAACATCGGTATTGATACTGGCCCAGAATTTCACAAACAGTGCATCCCTAATCATTAACATCATGTCCTGATGCACACTGTGTATGAATATGTATGCTTGTAATGATAATTTCAGTGTACAGACAACACGCAGTGATTGATATTTCTTGAACAAGAGCTCTTACCTGTCTGCCCTCCAATTCAATTTGAAAGTTCTTGGCAGACTCCTGCGTGACGCGCCCACCAAAGTCCAGCTGGTAGACCTGCGTGGCTTCATTCCACAGTGGCTGCTTGTTGGCCATGACATACACAAAGCCCTGGCTGCCCAGCCCACGGTCCTCCTTCTCGTTGGCCTTTCGACACTTGATCTCATCCAGTTCACTGGCAGCCCTCAAGTTCCTTTTACTCTTCCAGCCCTTCTTACCACTCTGGCACTGATTGAGCAGCTCATCCCCACTGATGAACAGCTCTGGCTCACTTTCTGAACTGTCCTGGAACTCACTGTTGGCAGTGGCCTTACTCAGCTTCTTAGCCTTCAGCTGCTGCTCTTTCTGTCCCTTCAGCTTCTTCTTGTCCCTTCCTCCCAGCCGCGGGCTGGAGATGAGTGAGTTAAAATCACCCAGAGCTCTGCCCTCCTTTTTTGACTTGCTCCCTTCAGCCAACGGTGGCACGTTAGCCTCCTCAGCGCGCCCATCTGCCCGCTTGCGGTTTTTCTTGCTGAACTTCTCAGACCGCTGTGGGACAGGGCTCTCAGTCAAGGAGAGCACCTCCTGAAAACTTTCCCCAGCCTCTGCCATGGCCTCTTGTAATCCTCCATGGTTCTGAAGCTCTGCTGGTGGTGGCGGGGGAGGTGGTGGAGGAGGGGGAGGGGGAGGTGGAGGCGAGAGAACAGTTTTGTCTACTGCCATGTGGGAGGCTTTGGGTGGTAGTGGCACTGCAGGACTGGACATAGGTGGGCAAGAATTATAAGTACCCCAAGGAGTGTGAAGGGCAATGGGGGGAATGGGGAGCCCTGCACAAGCGCTGCCTCCTGGATACATGGGTGGGAGAGGGCAGCAGGCAAGGTTTGCCAGGTTTGCAGGGTAACCAGGTGGTAAGACAAGGGTTGCATCCTGCTGTGAGAAGGGCACTGGTGCCACCACCTCCTTTGGGGAGGAGCAGGGGCGTGGTGACCCTGGAATGGACTGTAGCTGGGCTCCAGAATAGGCAGCTGCTGGAGGGTACTGAAGAGAGATTTGGTAGCCTGCAGCTGCTGCTGCAGCTTGAAATGATGCAGCACTGGGGCTGGTGGGGGACTTTGGAGAGAGGACAAAAGGCAGCCTGGACACATCCAAGTGCTGAGCTGGGCTAAGAATAAGTGGCGGTGGTTTGTGGGGTCCAGGGGGGGCAGTGGGATTCAGCGTTGCTGTCCGTTCCTGAGGAACCCACACTTCCTCTGTGGCAGCTGGGTCCCACTGATACGGAGGTGGGCGTTTGACAACCAGCCCTGATGCATCATTTCCTCCGAGTGCCAGATGCCTCAGTGACTGGTTCAGTGTTTCATCCTCAGTAAACGCTGAATTAACATAATCAGCCCTGTCTCTGTTGGTTCCTCCTCCTGCTGCAGTCCCAGACCCATCAAGAGAGCTCAGCAGGTTGTAAGAGGACTGGGAGGCCAGAGGAGTAGCGCTATTGGAGTGAACAATGACTGTGCTATGTGGTGCCCCATTCCCTGGAGGGAAATCCTGCCGGATAATAGTTCCTCCTGCTATTCCATTAGCACTCCCTGGGGCAGTGCCTCCAACACTGGATCCACTGCTACACTGACTGCAGGTGTATAAGGCTGTGGGCACCCTCTGCTGGAATGAGGCTGCTAGTGCACTACTATTTTTAGCCTTAGGAGGCAGTGGTCTGGGTGGCTCCAGCATCTGGGAAACTTTGAGAGCGGCCTCTCGGCTGTTCCTCCTGAGAGTGGCGTGGATCAGACTGCTGTCAAGCCTCTGTCCAGGGTTCCTGCCAACAGCACTGTTCTGATTGGCTGGGTCAGGGTATGGGGGTGGGTCTCCACTGGGTATGGAATAGCGAGGTGCAGTGAGTCTGTTGAGTGTGGCAGAGGTGTAGGGCAGCTGGATCTTCTTGTCAGCCGAGGAGGATGATGATGAAGAGGTGACCCTGAGAGTGGCAGAACTGCCAGGTCCCTGGAGTGTGTAGACATTCTGATTACAGACAAGGCGCGTTCGAGGACGACATACTTCCTCCACATTCCCACTGCTGTCAAATGTTGTTATCCTCTCATATCCCAGTGGTGTGGGGTACTGCGCTTGCTGCTGACCTGAAGGATAAAGTGAGAACTCTCCCTTCTTCAGGCAAGGGTCACCAGGGGGAGGAGTCCCACTGGTGCCTCCTCCTGTTCCAGATGCAGCATTGGAGGCTGCAGAGGAGGCTGATGCTGAGGCAGCAGCAGCTGCTGCTGCAGCAGCCACAGCGGCAGCCACAGTGCCGGGGTAGGGCGGTGGGGGGTTCATCTTGCTGAGCTCCAGAGGGGCACTAAACACCACTGTATCTCCCTCAGCCAGCTGTGGAGTTGACCGAGTGGTTTTGATTTTCAGTAGGTGCTCGTGTTCACCTCCCACAGCTCTCTCCACCACTAAATCAGCAGGTGGATGAGGGATCTGTATCTGCAGTGCCCCCGGCTGGAGCTGGTGCACAGCAGTACCTGAAGGCTGTCCTGATGCCATAGAGGGAACAGGGATTTGAATTTGGAGCTGCTGCTGAAGTGGATGGTGGTGCTGTTGTGTTTGCTGTTGATGATGCATTTGTTGCTGCAGTTGCTGCTGAATTTGTTGATGCTGCTGTTGTAGTTGTTGCTGCTGTTGAATGTGCTGCTGGAGCTGATGTTGATGTTGCTGCTGAATGTGTTGGAGCTGCTGCTGAATGTGCTGTTGCTGAAGCTGCTGCTGTTGTTGTAGGTGTTGGTGCTGGATCATCTGCTGCTGCTGCTGTTGGAGTTGCTGCTGCTGAATTTGTTGTTGGTGTTGTAGCTGTTGTTGTTGGTGTTGTAGCTGTTGTTGTAGTTGTTGCTGTTGCTGTTGTTGTTGTTGTTGTTGACTTGCTTGTTGTTGCTGTTGATGTGAAGGATGATGAGAGGGTGGAGGTCCCACCATTAGGCGACTCATTTCCAGTCCCCCAAAGATGACCTGACCAGGACTGGAGTACCTGGTGGGAACTGTGTACTGGGCAGTCAGGATGGTGTCCTGGCTTTGGTCTGACCCACCAGCAGCGGCCCCAGCAGGGGATGCTGTGGGATTAGTAAGGACATCAAGCTGAACATTTTGATTGGCTAGGAGAGACTGGACCAGACCAATGCTTTGGGCGGGAGACATGGCTTGGGCGGGACTATGGATGGGGGCAATAGGGATGTTGACAGTGCAGGGCGGGTTGTCATCTGTACCACCAGCAGGGCCTGTGACAGGCAGGTCATCTTCATCTTCACTGAAAACGTTGGGGCTGAAGACAGGCAGATTGATGTAATCCATGGAGATTTTTCGCACCTCTGGAAGGTAGATGGTCATCTGTCTGGGCTGCAGATGGAGGAGGCTCGTCTTATAGATGACTGTTGGGCAGAGGGACAGAGTAAGTATGAGTAAAATAAAAGCAACTGAAAAGTAGGACTAATTGAAATGACAGTTATTTAATTATTCATTCAGTGCTCAACACTAATGGAATAGTTTTTGGTTTCTTACCTGCACCAAGATTAGTTGGCAAGAATGTGGCGAGCCCCACAATCTTGAACTTCGTTCCCCAAATATTGGATGTGACCTGAGCAAGGTAATTTTGCTGCAAGATAGGAACAAAGAGATACATATTATTTTCTAGAAAAACATAAAACATCTTGAAGAAAAAATATATTTCTAAAAGTGAGCTTTTCATCAAACAAAACACTCTCCACCCCTGCACACGCTGGTGACCTGACCAATCTATAGGTGACACAGTGTAGCAGCAAAGGCATTATTATTAAGTGCCACAGATCCAGGGGTAAATAATGACTTTGGCTCAAATAATATAACTGTTACCTGAGTGATGTCATCTAGAGGAAATTCCCTCCGTGTTAGACTGGGTGACCCAATTGAAGGTTTCCGTATAGGTAACCGTGGTGACCTGGAGATTTCTTGTGTAGCGCGGGAAAGTTTGGGTGATTTTCTGGGATCAATGTTGATCCTGTTGGTAAAGGGACAAACTAAGTCTCTACAGAGAAGGTAGCAAATAAAAAAAGAAGGTTTAGGCATGCAGTGAAACAAAAACACAAGTGCAGAACATTTAAACAGAAATTCATGAGAAGGGGTTAATAAAGGAGGGAAGGTTTCAATAGCTGCAGGGATGCCACTTTAATTACAAGTGAAACTCAAAGCAGTAAATTCTGGTATTGCTGTATTTGGCAGAAATATTAATCACAATGATGAACACACATTCACTCAAATGTTTAGTCTCATGTTTTCATGCTGTTGAAGGATGAAGTGACAACAATCAAAGACATCTGAATGCATCCTTTGGTTCTCTGCTGTCACATCAGCATCTAAACTAGCACCAAATAACTGGTTATCATTTGGGAAATGTTTAAAAAAGAATTTAGTACAAAAATGTTTCTTGATTCAAACTTAATATTATAATATGTTAACCAAACCACCTTGATTTGATTTATTCAAAGGAGCTCTACGTGGAATTCAGAGTGTATGAGTTGTCTGCAAACGGCTCTCAACATGGGAGTGGCTGTGTGCGGTGCTAACTCCATGAACAGCGTTAAACAACGACAACAGCATGACACCATCCCGATTATCAACTGTGCAACTGCCATATGAGTGCAGTGCAAAGTGGTGGCAACAAGCTCACAAGTGGGATGCACACTGAACTAAAATGCACGTATGACTGGACCGTCAATCACAGCACACCACAGAGAAGCTCGGATTACAACACACACAGAGGTAGAGTGACTTCATTCTCTGCTCAGGATGCCATCATTTCACTGTATGTTTACTCCACTATATCTTTACATAGCACATAGTTGTTTGCTGCTATATTAAAGTTCTGACTGTTGCATACATAACCTATGTTTCATATTGTGTGGAGAGTACTAAACACCCTCTTGTCCATTTCATATGGATCATGGCTGCTGTTGGGTCCAAAAATCAAATATCACATAATAAAAAAACTAAACAAAAAAAAGAAAGAAATATTAGTTAAAGGTGACATGCTACAGCACACACAGGTCAGGTGTCTGCTTACCTGGGCAGTTTGGGGGATTTACTACCCCTGGATATCTTTGGAGATTTCTTGCCAACCCAGTCATCGCTCAGCTCAATGTCACTGGAGTCTGAGCAGTTACAGCTGTCGATCATGGCCGATATCAGACTGTTGCCATATATCTCATCTGAGGAGAGAAAATAAGATGGAGGACGGAAAGAATGGAGTCATGACTGAACACAGATAATGTGGCATTATTTGTTCTTTGATTTACAATGATGCAGTATGTAACTGCAGACTAAATCAGGGAGAAAATAAGGGAGAACAAACATGAGAAGCTCTATAAAATGGCAGTCCGTGGCAATTACTACAATAACGTTGGCACTGCAGGAATCTACTTTAACAACCTTGAGGCAGTCAACTTCTTCCTTTTTTTTTTTTTTTTTTTTTTACAAAACATGAGGGCAGCAGCAGCAGTGTTCCACCATTTCCACAGATAAACATTTAAACCCATTCTGTCCAAACCACTATTTCAGTTCTTCTCTTCTTCCTCATTCATATGGAGTCTGTGAACCACTGCTGCTCCAGTTTAGGTCAAGCTAATTTATTTGATGGACATTAAAGTGTGAACGTGCTGGAACCATTTCATGGCTGGCTTCATTTATCACTGCATGGGGAGGGTGCGGGTTGATTTATGAGGAACCCAAGGGCCATCAGAGCCCCCATTAAACAGCTTTTAATTAACATGGGCCCAGTCTGCCCTATGTGACTAAAACATACTCGCTCTCTGTGTGCCAACTAGAGAAACTCAAATAACTGGAAAAGTACTGGAGCAAGCAAATATGTCTGGGAGGAATACATGTAGCAGCCCTGTTTGAATCTTTACAAACAGTAAGACATAAAAGTATGTCATGATTAAAACACATTCTTATGGGTGGTATGATAGAAAACAAAGAGAATATATTTTTGGTTTTGAGCAGACATTCAAATCCAGGTCAGTTTTAAAGAGGGCAGTAACAGCTTATTGATCAGGGACATGGGAGTAACACATTGTAATATACTTCACTGTTATGAAATGATGGAAGGAAAAATCTAACACTGAATGTACTGCCCATCACTTCCACATACTCTTCTTAAACATATTCCATAAATGAAGAGCTCAGTTTTAATCGCTTATAACAATAAGCACCTTCACAGACATCAATAGAAATATCAAGCAGTGACATAAGGTGCAAGAGCACTTGCAAGCACAATAAGCACTTAGTACAATGGATATAAGAATGGAATCCACCATAAAGATAAAACGACCATAACGTTAATTCAAGGCTCACACGTACTTAAGAAACCACGTAGACAATACAATCTTAGGTTAGAGGGGAGAATTCACAAGATCTCAAAGAAGTGAAATGAGACCAGAAAGGTTCCCAAATTTTTGACAAACTTTTCTCGATCATTCTTCCTTGTGTATCTAATTTTCTTCAGGTGCAAAAAGCCTGTTAACTGTTGTTTTTCCTGCAACAAGTCACCTCTCCTGATAAATCAGAATGAGAATTCTCCTAAAGAGAGACTTGACAAGCAAAAGTTTAGGAGAAACATTTAATTTCTCTGTAGGATCATTTCCGTAATGTTGTCAGACACTTGTAATAACAATCTGAGCCTGTCAGGGGCAAAAACAAGCCTTTTAGTGGATGTAAACTGACAGTGCACAATTGCCCGTGTGGATTACATTGTGGCCTGTTTAACCGCTGCAGTTGGAACACTCTTAATTCTGGGGTTCCATTAGTCACTTACACACAAAAACGAGGTCGATCATACATATCAATCACGAAACATATAAATTAGGGATTTATTTTTGCTTTTGTTCTGTTGGGTTGCCAATATGAAGGAAGCTCAGTTTTACCTGTTTTCCCATCTGTCTTGGGGTCCATGATGACAAACTCTGGGCGCAGTTTACTTATTCGTCGGCCTTTGAGGATAGGCACCAGCCCTCCTAGGTACTCCAGGTACAGAGTGTAGCAGGGCCCCCCCACCTCGGGGTTATCCTCTGTACGCTTCATGGTACAGTGCAGACGCTCATTTCCAGCTGTTGGGTAACTCACAAAATCACGCATGTTGTTGGGATCAGGAATGGGGGGCTGAAAGAGAAAACAGTTGGAGAGTGTTGTAGGGATGTGTCAAAGGTGTATTTCTACTGAAACTGTCATGCTTAACTAAACTTTGCCTGGTCTTATTTGTAGACAAGGCTAATCTAAGTTTAATGTGACATCTCTGACAGCACCGGTATACATCAAGTAAATTTCAAGGAAGCTCTGTCACCCTCCTGCCCTGTGTTACCTTGATGGTGGGGACAAAAGCAGTAGTGACGTAAGAGCAAAGGCGGGAAGGCATGGTGAGCTTGGCAACGTCTTTTTCCTCCTTCACTGCTGTGGCGATGCCCTGCTGGCAGAGTAGCTGCAGGTTGGCAACACGGTGCTCCACTCGCACTACGTAGAGTGCCGGGCCACATGCCAAGAACAGGCGAGAGTCCCGGTGACCCCAACAGAGCGTAGTGATGGGGCGCTGCAGCGTGACGGAGATATTGGAGAGAGGGTAAGAGTGTTTACTACATACTGCATTGCATCTTTCACAATGTCACATGTAGTTCTATTATCAATCTAGATCGTTTTTGTGGTACTAGGTGAGCTAGAAGTAGATGCATGCTTATTTCGGTGCAGTAATGCAGTAAGCAGGTGCAATCTTTTTGGCACTTGGCACTGAGCGCCATCTAGTTCCATTCTATTCAAGAGAAGGTAGACATCTCCATTGCTGAAGTACTGTATATAAGTAACTACACTTTGTTACTGTAGGTTAGTCTATTACTTTACTAGTTACTTTACAAACAGACACATTTTGGTATTTTTCCAAGGTTTTTCTCCAGCTGACATTTTAGGTCTTCAAATACATACTGAGGTAGAGTCAATTCATAGAATTCTGAGTACTGTGCCTCAGGCTACGAGTTAGCCAGGTCTGGCTCTGTTAAAGTTAATCACCTGTGCTGGTGTGTCCAGTGTGTAGATGTGTTCACCCCGAACATTGTAGAACTTAACAATGGCGTTCCTGGTGGGAGGAGGACCGGAGGGGTCAGGGGAGAGGAGGGTCCTCTCCATCCCTGCTACTGCAAGGAGGTCCCCCTGCGAGCACCACTGGACCACCACATCTACAGCACAAGGAAAACAAAAAATTCTTTGAGACATAGTTTGTAAATAGGTGTAGACACGTGAGTGAAGGAAGCAATGAAACAAAAAAGGGAAAACATTGCTGGAGCACTGGGTGTGACTAATGCTGAAACAACAACACACCTTTCAGACCGGTGCGGATGAGGGTGGGAGAGAGGTCGTCGTAGTTGTTCATCAGGCTGATGTCTCCAGAGGTGAAGCTGACAGTCAGCAGTGGTTTCTGGCTGTGCACTGAGAAGAGACAAAGGACAAAACAAACATCTTAAACAGGCAACGTGAGAGCAACACAACAAAGTCTGAGACAGTCTAAGTACATGGCAGTGTTGTAGCACTTGAGATAGGCCTTGGTCTCCAGACCACTTTTTGAAGGCCAAAGCCTCTATCACATGTTTACTTGGTCTTATCTCGGTCTCAAACAAAGACGATTTGGAATTTATTTCAAGATTGGTCAAGACCACAGCTGTCAAGATATCACTAAACTGCCTGTGTAAAAACCAGGAGTGTTGCCTTTTCAGTGTGGGACTAGCACTGGTTTGGTTATTATCTTGACTTGATCTCAACCCCTCAAACCTTTGGTCTTGCCTTGCCCTCGATATTCTCTGGTCTTGGTTAAAGTGGTGTTGACTAAAAAACTGGTACACGATATCAACCGCAAATAAACAAAATTATAACTTGCATGTTTTTAGAAGTAAATAATGTGTGTCAATTAATGTCTATCAAGCAACTAGTGAGTAACTAACATTACTTATGGAGTGACGCTGTATGTGCTTACTATAGTTGGGGGCTGTTACGAGAGAGGCAAGGACAGTTCCACATTCTTGGCAGCTGTAATTCTTTTCCAATGGGTTCCACTGTGTGCTATTCATGAGAATACACTATTTCACTAACACGCGCTCAGCACATTTCACTGCTGCATTTATAGCTGCAAACAAGTGGCATTCTCTGACAAACTGCTATAAATAAAACACCTTCAGACAACCACCCATACGTTTTCCATTAAAACATCCTTTAGTCTGTCCTTACTCATAGTCCTGCAATGACCCAAATAACATCACAAATTAAATATCCACCTCTGCTTTTGACTTTCAGTCCAACACAGTTACTACTCCCCATTAGTAAACCTTTCACAACAAGTTTTTACATTAAATGAGATATATGATGCCGCTGTAAATGCAGTGTGTTGTGCTGTGCAGTGCAGTGATAATGGGTCATCATCATATATCATGATAGAGAGATGTGGCAGGCAGAGGAGGAAGCGGCCTGGTGTCTCAGTCAGGTTGTCGACTTCAGAGATAATTTCTATCGGGGCCAATCAATTACTATTGACTTCTTTAATTAGTGAGTTAGAGCATAATCAGTGTTTTAGCGAAGGCAAGCACTTTTCAGCTTTACCATTTGGCCCACGGTGAAGTGAGGGGAAAAAAACATCACAGCAGCAGGACAGACCCTCACCAATGCAGCCTTAGCAACTGGGACTAATTAAGCTCAAGAGAAAAAGGAGGCAAAAAGACAAAAACAGGAATAAAAATAAAAATGAGGCTGTCACTTGGACTGGTGTAAACAGTGAGAGTTGCACGAGGGGGGCTAACCATATGCAACTCCTCTCTTGTGTGACTGCTCACATCCCAGTGCACCAGGTACACACGGGCCATTTACGTATTGGTATTGGACAGTGAGCTCACAAGCTACGCTCTTAGGCTTACTGTTGACTGTTCTTAATTACTAGCACTGTGTATATCTGTAGGCTGTCAGCACGGGGAGGCAAATATAGGAAAGCTGACATGGCCTGGATCATTAGGAATAGAATTTTTTCTAATCATGACCATGTGAAAATAAGTTAGTTGGAGGACAATCTAAAATTGGCGCAAGTGTTCATCCTGCAGCTGTTCCAATGTTGTTGTTTTTCCCATTCTTACCTCTCTCTTCATTTGACATGCTAACAATAGCATGCAGGCTGGAATCAGCGGTTAATTACATAGGTGACCTGTCAGACTCTAGTGGCTCTGTTAGTCTGTTTATAAAACAAACATATATTAATCACGTTGTCATATTGCTCATTATTAATGCAATACAAGTTGATTTAGCGCCGCAGTGCCTTCAGCACAGGTTGCTGACGTAGGCTACTTTTTAATTTGCCATTACATGGAATAATGACAAATGCTGTTTTAGCCATTTGCATGAAATTAAACTGATTTAGGTTCTTGCACCATATTGGACCTGCAAAAACGAAATCGACCCAATTCTAACAAACGCATTGTTTCCACTGAAGTGACTTTTTATTCCACTACTACTACTACTAGTGTTGTTTTCAGACATGTCAAAGAGATGCTTATTGCACCTTTGTTCAAGACAACGCACTTCCTTTTCCAGGCTGTGATTTTCCACCCTTACACTGTGACATCTACTGCTGTTAAAACAACAGCTACTGCAGCATTAAGAGCAAACAGGAGGTGCAGTGGCGATGTCAGTCTAGCGTCAGGAGAGCTCTGTTTCACAATGCTCCTCCTCCACCACCTCCTTGCCCTCCATCTTTCACCGCAGCACTCCACCCACCTTCCATTTGGTCACAGTCTTTTGTTTTAATGCATCTCTCCCTCCCCACCTTCACAACTGGCAGGGAGGTGGAAAATAGTCAGTCACCTATCCACATCTGAGGCTTTATTAAATGGCCTGAATCGCCAGTGAGATCAGCATCACAAATGACATATTTTTCTGACTGTAAGCTTTCATATCTTTTGCATTTGAAACCAATAGTATACTTCAAAATGTACAGGCAAAATGGAATGACAAAAAATATGGTGCCTTATTCAAGAACAGAGTTTACTGCCCGATGTACTACTGAAGAGGGCAGAGCAGGTTTCTCAAGATAGACATTTAAACATGACAAAGACGGTCAGCAGTGCAGAGAGTTCAGAGTGATCAGACGCGTGCAGCAAGGGATGTTTCGTTGTGATCTGATCCATTGTGTTTCATGATTATTTTTCTCTTTTACATCTCATTCATAGATAATGTGATCTTCATATTAATCTAATGACCTGACAGAGAACCCAGGCACAGTTTATGCCCACCTGTTTCCGAGTCTAAAATATTCATGAGAGTACCAGGCGGACTGCGGCCACTAATGGCAATGTAGTGCAGGCCTACCAGTCATAACTTATGATGTCCCCACCTGGTGCCCCTAGTTGGAAATCTTTCCCCTTCCCCTAGGACTACGAGCGTGAGGAAGAATTGATGGAGCAGTAAAAGATGGAGGTAAAAGGTGGGAGGAGTTAGAAGCTAATAGATGGTCCCACATCTGCTTTCTTCTGCATGGAGGTACCTGCATTATCAAACAGCTGGACTACTCTACTCCCTCTAGGCACAACTCCTTACTAGATAAACCTATATTACTCTCCTATTATACATCAGATTATACGCTGACATCATGCCTACACTGGACATGTTTCAGTTTTATTTTTTGGTTGTGTGCCTGAAGAAGCCATGAAAATCTGTCTATTCAAATCAATCCCTGAGTGGTTAGCTTACCTTGCGGTGGGGAGTAGTCGTCAGAGTCTGTGTCGCTCTCACTGCTGTCCTCCACCAGGAAACTGGGATAGTTCCAGGACATGCTGACGATGCCATCCGACTCATGCAGCAGAATGTGGGCCAGCATGCGCCCATGGCAGTCCATCACTATCACCTGTCCATCCGCAGTACCAAACAACACCTAGAGAGACATAGTAAAAGGGTTATTAGGGAGATGAAGGAGGAGAACACAATGAAAGACATTTAACATTTCACTTGGACACAAAGACGAAAAGGGAAGCACACGTAGAAATAGACAAGGAGATGACAGATAGAGAGCAAAGGACGACAAGAGAAATGCACAACACGAGGAAAACAACTTGGAGGAACAGACATAAATGGCATGAAGGCAATGAACAAAGACAGAAACACATATGCAGACCAAAAATCTGATGACATTCCAACTTAAGCTGACACTAAAACAGCATGAAAGCAAAAACATAGCCTAACAAACCCACAACACATTCAAGACAGAGGATGGTTGCTGTCACTCACAGACAGTCTCCCTCAGGGCCTGTCTCTGCCTCCTGAATGACAAGTCCACATACTAAAAGTGGCAAATGACAACCTAAAACTTCTACATGTATTAGCATTCAAAGGCCTGGCACAGCGCTGGGAGGAAACGTCTTAGTCGTCACAGCTCTGTAGGATGTATGTGTGTTACCTGCTGGTCATCAGGGGTCCAGATACCACAGGTAATCTGGCTTTCCAGGTTGATCTCGGAGGACCAGTGTCTCTGCCCGCTGACAGATCCCACCAGTACAAAGCCATCACGGTAGGAGATGAGAGCCTGGGTGCCATCATGCGACCAGGTGAAGTCACTCACCTGCACATTAGTTAGGGATGAAAGGATGATAATGAGATGTTGTGGCTTGATTGTTAAAATTAGGGCAATTTTTTTTATTCAACATTCTTTGATTTCAGATGTAAGAATTTTCTGTTTTTCTTTTTCTTATGACAATGAATTAATCATTTTTGGATTTTGGACTCTTGGTCAGATACAAAATTTGAGGATGCATCTATGGGCTCTGGAAAATTATAAACAGAATTTTTTCCATGGTATTCAAACTAATCGTTAGCTGCAGCTTTGAGGAAAACACTGTAAAATGCAGTATCTGTCCAGCAAGAATTGGAACGTGGTCTTTATTAACAATGTTCAGGTGCCAGGTGCCGAATTATTCTCACTACCAGGACTGTAATGATGGCAAAAATGAGAATTTTTTTTAACACTTGAGATGTTAAGAGGACCACGGCCTCTAGGAGCTGCTAGAGGGGCATTAGTTTTATCCCAGTATCAACAGAACACCACACAAAAAGGTAAATTAAATACATGCCCTACTGCAGACTGTTAATACTGAAAGGGTCTCCTAAAACCTTAAACTCTGGGGGCAAAGAGCAGTGGTGCTGTTTCAAACTGTACAGGCAATGTATTTAAAGAGAGAGGCTTTTGTTTAGACTGTCATCTACTTACTAAATTGATCACAAAAGATAGGATGCCAGAAGAATGTGTCAGACTGAGCTCAGCAGATGACAGTGATTGACGGATCAGACCTACCCATCATACGCTGCTTGACAGTTATTATTAAAATCAGCATGTGTAATGTCACAGAGTTGGTTTTCCAGTTGGGAAATGTTGGAGGCAAATCGCTCAGTCAGTCAGAATATGGTGGAAATATGCAAAAATAAAGGTTTTTCTTAAAGGGATAGTTCTGTTTTTTTGGAAGCTGTTCACACTTCCCCGTCAGAAAGGGCTGCCTGATGACATGGTAAAATAATGAAAATATTCTAAATACAGCATACACTTACAATGTTATCAATTGTTCTAGGTGGGACTTAAGGTGGAAACACATTTTGCTTGTGCCCCCCTCCACAGCAGTACACAGCTTCGCTTCTAAGGCGGTACTCCTCTCTGCTTCTTCAAACTGGGGGCTTGCTGCCCGACATCTACTGTAGATAATACACTGACTTTGGATAAATACCTCATACAAACCCACTTCAGAAGATCCAAACTAACACATGAACCTATACAGAGAGTTAAAGGGGTAAACCACTACTATTGCTATTTAAATATTTTTTTGTTGCTGATGCTCGTTTTGCTCCCATTACTGTTTCACACTTTGCCTGTAATTGCGATTTATATGTTCTCCATCGCATTTGCATTTCAACTATTTTTTATTTCTATTCATGCTTTTCTGTGTCAGTGCAAGGTCCAGTACAAAAAGTCTAAAAGTACTTTTAATTAGTGATTAAATTCATAACTCATTTCTTTATAAACACATTTTACCTGTGCTCCACGGTCATTGACCAGTTCCACGGACCAGCGGCCCTCATACTGGATCCAAACAAAGATCCCTCCATCTGTATCACAGGTAGCCAGTTTCTGGAAGGGCTCGTTCCACCGCACCAAGACCACCTCAAAGAAACACAAAACAATGAGTGAGACAGAGGAAAGGGGATAATAACACTGATTAGAGAGACTATCCTGTCTCCCTATGACGGCCTTTGTTAGTGACCCTGTCAATGTTCTCTGGTGAGATAAGTATTTTCAGAGATATGCAAATTAACTAATTCCAGATTGTGTTATGTGTTGTATGGCAGGCAAAGAATTTAGCAGTGGCCTTCCTGTGACACAGCTTTGCCCCGTTAACTACAACAGATAATGTGAGATGATCAACAACACGATGCCTTGTCAGTGTGCCCTTCATCAGGACTCTGAACTCTTGCCTGCACGCTCATTGCAAGTCGCTCTAAATTATGGTGTCAGCTGAAATGCCTTAAATCCAGAAAGTAAAATCCAAGTTCCCACATTTCAATCAGCTAAATTTAGCATCGAACCAGATGAAAATATATCACAAAGTGGGTTAACCTCATTCTGAAAAAGTCGCAAAGGAGCTGCTAATAACCAGAATGTTACAGACAATGAGATTCAATTATTGAATCTCTCATCTAACCATTTTCTAACCACATCACACATTTGTGAGTGCACCTCTTTGTTTGTGACTTGATATTGTAAACAATGGATAGCGGATATTGTATATGTTTCAATATAAAGGTTATGTTTCCATTCATATTTTATAGAAAGCATTTCGTTTGTCAAAATTCCGAATCTAATCTAAGAGAGAAAGAGATGGTAAGAGATGCAAAAATGAGTGCACTGATGCATGAACATCCCTACAGAAAATACTGTGGTTTAAAGATCATTCATACAGTACACTGTACAGCCTATAGCACCAGTGACTCATAAATGCATGTGTTTCTGTATCTGCCCAGAGGTCTGTAGATACCGACATGGATCATCATTAGCTTAAGGAATGAGCTACAGGGGAAGAAGGTGTTGATCACTGGCAGAGATCAGTATAGATCAAACTGTTCATAATCTCTTTCTTTATCAGTGTCACCCATCTCAGAAGCACCCATTACAATCTCCACCCAGCTCCCTCCTCTCCCTGTGTGTCTATCTGTCTGGTCTTCGGTAGCGTGACTCAGCCTATTCCCAGAGGAATAATCCTAAGCAGGGAGCAGCTCTGCTCTTGCTGAGTGAAGCACGTGGGCTGTACACGCTCAAACACACAACACAGGGCAGGTTTTAGTGGGGCTTACGCTCTCTGAGTGCAAGTCCAACAGATCAGTTGCTGAGAGTTGGATAAGCCAGCCAGTCTTGCTCTTTTTGCCCCTGAACAACACCATCTCCCTCCTCACCGCTGAGCGACAAACACACAGTCCAATCTATTCACGATCCAGTGGAACAGGTGATATTAACTGTGTGTTTATACAAATATCTTATATTCCTCTGAGAAGAGAAAGCTACAGAAAAATGTGAAGAAAAAACAAAGCAAACAATAATGTTCTCCCTGCAGCTGTATACTTCGACATCTTGTAACATCTTCAATCTCACTATTAGACCGCTTAAGCTTCAGGGGAAATTAACACTGGAGACACATCACACAGTCAAGGTGTTTAATGAGTGAGGTAAACCAGGGTACTCATCTTGCTTTGCATAGGGGCCACTTTTGCAAAATGACAGGAGGCTAAGAGACAGTTAATTAAAAAAAGATGAATGACATTTATCATAAAAAACTAATAAATAAACACACATTTTATATATATATATATATATATATATATATATATGTAAACAAGCTCTATTTATATTTTTAATGCACTGATCACTGCCACAGTCATGATCATGAGCTGCCATTTTTCAAGATAATTGATCGATCACATCCTACTTTTGCTTTGCTGGAAAACTCTGAGCAGCATGACAAAATGTTTGGAATAGAGGAGACAAACAGCCTACTATGTCACAATCAGGGTTATGAGATGTGTTTGTGTGTTTGGGTGTGGTGGGGATCACCTCCGCACTGCAGGTCAGACACAGTACTGAGTTAGTTTGATAATCACTAGCACATGGTGGAAGAAATCCCAGGTAGCATTTTTCCAGATTTTATGGCAATTTTAGTGCACTGTAGATGAGTTATGCTCCTATAAATAATGTTGAAACAGTGGTAAAAGAAAATTATTTGAACATTTTCAGCTGGGTAACCGCAGGACAGACAACACAATGAGACCAACTGAGGTCTCTATGTCATCCTGACCGCGTTGACCATATTCACAGACCATTAAAAAAACAGCCTGCCATTTATCATTGACACACAGCAGTCACCTGATGCAGCAATGCTCAGTGGGCGCAAAGCTGACAAGCTTCAGCAGTATTGTCAAAGATAACAAATTTCCATGCTCAAGGATCTCATTGGGGGAATACAAATCCGCCTTGTTACTCCACTCGTGCACTGTCTGCAACCTCTGGTGAGCAAAATGGATTTTCCGGATGGTATTATACAACCTAATTCAGCTCCAGCCAGAGCAGACATGAGGCTTTAGATTAGGTGGTTGCTCCACTCTGCATAATTATAACATCATTCATGCACTGTATATAATCTAACAAAGAAGGGCCAAAATAAAAACAAAAAAAAGAAGAAATTAGCAAAAGACTTACACGTGCTTTGTCTTGCGTGTGTGCACACTTATCTGCAGCCTCATAGAGGTGAGAATAATCTGTGTATGTGTGTGTGCGTAAATTTAGCTCAGCGTGGAGATTAGTGTGAGCTGGTCAGGCATCCCGTAAGGGGGACAGCTGAGCACCTCGCTGTGACGCAGCGATCTGGGAGATCAGACATCACATGGAGACAGACAGGATAAGAATGAGAAGCTACAGGACAGCGAGGGGCCAAAGGGATCACGGGCGGAAAAGGCACATGCACATATGCAAACACATGCAGACTTAAAAAGTCTTCATTCGTCATCACGTGCTGCATGGTCATGGCAAGTACTGACAAAAATAAATCCCTATGCAGTGCTCAAAGACCACAGTATTACATATATTTTAATTATATTACTATATTTCATTCATAATACTTTAGAACAAAATATAACATCTTTCAAAAATGCAGCACGACTGAAAAAGCCTTAAGCCACATGTTTTCAAGCTGGGCAAACCCATACCTGGTAAGAGAACAAGAACTAAGTGTTAATGATCCATTTAATTCTGCCCCTTGGCCAGTGCATGGCCATTGACAACTTCTCCTTGGGAAGTTGGCACTGTCTTCGCTCCTGCAGTGCCTTGCTGTTGTCATTGCAGCCCTGGCCTCTTGCTGGGACTTGGAGACTGGGAGCTGAGCTGACCCTAGCAACTTAACTGAGAAGAACAAATCAAATCAAGGGACAGCTTTGGGTTGCATTGGAGTCAGCAGAAGTGAAAGGACACTGTGACAGTGCAGTGTCACAGCGGTGCAGTCGTGAGCACATGGGTCCATGGCAATACCAGTCCCTGGCACGAAGGACTTTCACTTTGCAAGAAGGTGACGACTGAGTAGGCTGGACTGACAGAACGGAAACTGAAGATTATTTCGTCACATTTCTGCAGCCCATTGTGGCTTTTTTTCCTCACGACTATATATGCACATTCCTAAAGAACACCACACACTGCATATAAAAAGCAAGGATTTTATTCTTTAAAAAAAAAGTCATTGTTACACCTGTAGAATTTTTTTTTGTCCTGCATGGGAAATTTGGATTGCAGGGTGGCAATACCAGATACATCAATATAATAAGAGCGGTTACAAAAAGACTGATTGAAAAATGTCAGTCCCACGCTACCTGCTGTATGTGAAGCTGCTGGAATATCTTGACTAATGAGTTAAATCTTATTAGAAAGTCAACATCACCTGACCGACAATAAAAATCAGACACAGTGCGTCAAGGAGAGACTCTACTCTTTCCCTCCACATCCCCCTGTACCCTGTCCTCTGTTTCAGGGTCTGACATGATATTAAATCAGACACAAAACTCAATTAAAGAAAAGCGCTGCGCTGTGCTGTGCTGATACAAAAGCAAGGAAGCCAGAATGGGCAAAGCAGGGCCAGAGTGATTTGCAACGTGACAGAAAGGGCAACAGGACAGGACCTTCAGGGGAGGTAGAATCTGAAATGTTTACGGTTACAGCAAGCATGTGATAAAACCTTAATCAATATCAATATCTGATAATAGCATTTACATTGGTTAGCGGGTGTGTTGCAAAGCTTGAGAAAAGTAGCTGCAGGCAAACAGTGTGCTCTGGGTGTTGGCAAGGTGGATACACTGACTTTTCTCTGCAGTTAAATGCTTGAAAACTTGTAATTCATTATTTACTTCACACAGATCATTGGGTTTTATTTTCTCACTACATTGGTCTTTGAAAGTTGAGTACATGGCTGATATGCTACAGACTTTACATCAGATAAGAAAAGTATATACTGTTTACTGCATGTCCTTGTACACTGTTACTCACATGGTAGTTACTTACAATGATGCCGCAAGCATGTTACTGATACCACAGTGGCTCTTTATACTAAATGTGCAACATGTTTTCCAGGCTGCCACCAAGTTATAATGCAAAAGGACATAATGGGGGAAAAACCATGGCAAGCACAATGTTCCTACATTTCAAGGAAATTAAGATTTTTAAGACTTCTGTAAATGCCACTCTAAATCAAATTTAAGAAAATTATTACAATAACAAAAAACACACAAAAAACAATTAGGGTCAGGGACATTTTCCTCAAATGTTAACTGTAACATAAAACATTACTCGCTAGTCTGGTAAAAAAACAAAACAAACAAAAAAAAACTATCTGAAACATAAAAAGCAAACAAATAAGTGCACAAAAGACAAAAAAAGAAGAGCAGTCTGGTGATTACATTTCTATTTTTTGTCCTCTGCCGTTTTCTGTATAGGCTGGAATGAGGGGCTTTTATCCTGCAAAACAACTCTACAACAAATTGAACTCAAGTGTGCAGATACATCTGTCTGATCCCTGACTACAAACATCTCTCAGAGCAAAAAGAACCACCACTGTACGGGCCACGCTGTCCCTCTTGGAACATTTCTAGTGAGCAGACAAGTACACCTGGATCTGAGGAAGCAGCTGAGCCTGAGTGTTATGCAACATGTCCTCTCCAAGGATGGATTAGCACACTAAAGCCATTTCCACTAAGCACATTTGGTGAGACCATTTTAATGCAGTGAATGGGTCATGCACTCTTCAATCCTGAGCTGGGTTCTAAAGTCAAGAGATCAGACAAGGGGAGAGAGCAGAAGAAAGTGCTTTAAAGGAAGACGCGTGAATGCACGGTAGTGACTGGCACAGGAGAAGAGATCATGTTAGAAGGAAGAGGAGGATGGAGAGTTGTGGTGCAGAGGAAGAAACTAATTAGACAATGTAACAAGACCAGGGAACACAGATAAGCATCTGGACACAGGTAGTGAGAAGCTGAGGTGACTGACACTGAGGAAAACTCTGAGGCAGAAATGCAGTGCAGCCCATTAAAAGTGATGACTTTACTCTAACTTCCCTCAGCTTGTATAGCAGGAAAAATGATGCTGCATTCTGCCCATCTTGCAATCCATTATTATGGTCCCCATTAAGTCTGAGCAGACAAGTTAGTTGCACTGCGCCACAGAAGTCATCCGCTATCCTCCTCCTCCTCCTCCCTGCCTATTTAAAAACAACTGTGCAGGTCTCAGATCAGTGCTGGTTCCTGCACAGGCCATCTACTAGAGATATAAACTGATTTATTTATGAGGCTTCGCCAGGAAACAACTTTTAACGCATGACAACGTCACGTATCACAAGTGAAAAATGAGAGCCAGAGAGGGTGGGGTTCATCTAAGAGATTCATTCCCTCTGATCTGTCATGATGAGCAGCTTTAGAAGACTGCGCAGACCCCATGAAGCTTAAATTTTAAATATTTTCAGAAGACAACACCCCAAAGAAGCTGCACTGGGAGTTGAACCTACATGGTGAAGTGGTAAACATAAGTTGGTGCCCTGGGGTCACCTGTCTCTTTTGGATTAGGGCCTTAGACACGCAGTCCCTTTCTGCCTTAGCGAAGAGCCTGAATCAGGCCTCAAAGGGAAACCCAACAGGTGAGGCTCGTGCCTTTGGGCAATAAGTCACTCATAAGACTCATGGGAATGGTAGCGAGGTGTGTGTGAATGCATGTTTTCAACTACCATGTCTGCAGCTGTTTCAGCAATCACAAAAAACTTCTCATCCGTCACTTAAAAAGGGGTTTCAGTCACAACAATTCATAGACACAATGACATTGTGCTGCAGACTTAAAAAGGATGCATATTTTTAGCAGCCAAAGTGACAACATCCCCCCTTGAGATTGTCTTTTAATGTTCTACTTTCTCTCACAGCACACACACTCAAGAAAGTGGAGTTGCACTGTACTTTCTGGCTGCGACTGACTACAACTTACTGTAGCAAAGATACAGACTGATGTTACAACAATACGGAGGCTTTAAATATTCAAATAAACACCTGTGTATTTAGAATTTATCATCATAAAACTTTGAAATAATGAGTTAAAAACTAAAGAAAGAAACAAGAGCAGTAAGAGCTGTGGATGTTTCCACTAGAAATACAAGCACTTCCCTAAAGCATATATGTATGATTGTATTGTAAGACAAATAGCACAGCTCGCAGTTGATGGGATTCTGAAAGACAATTTGCCAAAACTCTGTGCTGCGGCCAACATTCCCTTGACAACATGCTGACAGTCATTGTCAAGCTTGTCTTGGATGTTCAGCTCTCATGGAGAATGAATGGACTCCTAGTGACTATCTGCTCGGTCTGTTCAGCATCTGAGTGCACTGTAATGGAATAAAAAAGCCATGGATTGTCAAAAGAGGCGCTGATCTATTCTGATGCAGGTTCCTGAGGGATTACGCTGCAGCATCAGAGGTATAGTCACATAGAAGGACGCAAAACTTATTGCTTTCATCTATTTTCAATTTTGTTTTAAGTGGAGTGCAACTGACACGCCCGCTGCTAAAAGGTCAGTCGCTGTGTTTAGAAAATTATATAAAAATAGTATCAAGACATTTGATGCCAAAATTTCTTTCGATACAACTTTATTTGTTTGTCTGGATGGCTTATTTTTAGTCTAAAAAGAACTGTCACTAAGAGTTAAACTGTTATTTTGTGTTGTAATGCAAAGTTGTGTAAAAGCCACAATGTGAAACTCTTTCAGAACAAAACTGAGTTAACATCAATCCAATAATAACTCACCTTATATCAGTTTAAAACAGAAACCAACAAAGTGGTCATGCTAAATAAATCAATGACAAGACCGCTGAAATGATTAGCTGATTAGACAATCAGCAGAAAACTATTTTGATAATCGAGTACAGCAACAGACAACACTATGCTGACTTGACAGTAACGTGCATTTGAGCGACCCATTTCCATGAAAAACACAACGCACTAAATACCAAATAGTTTTCTCCTGACACCCCCTGTGAAAACATGGCTGTGGGAGACAGAACAAAAGGAGCATGGCACCACACACCTTGCTCCCTTTGAAGCTGTTACCTTGTAATTATCTCTCACCGTGGCTGAGGGGGAATTAAACACAGAGGAGGACGAACCTTAATCAGTGCTGTACTACAGGCCTTGGCCCTGAAAAACCTTTTCATTATCTGCGGAGGATCATGAGAGCCTTCAGAATAGGTGCTACAGCAGGACAACAGCTAAGCTTCACCGCAACACAAGATGCTTTTATTCAAAGTGTCTTGTAGTGTAAAGAAGCATAATGCATTCACCTGATTAAAAAACTAGTAGAAAAGTAAAGTACAGGGCGGCTCTTAAGCTGTCAGACACCTGTTAGGAAAGGGGCAGACAGGTAGAGGACTGTATTTCTGTAGTGTGTTGCACTGCTTCACAATGAATATAAAGGGTTTGATTTACACTTGAGTCAACATTTAAAAAAAGATTTGCTCTCACTGCACTAGTATGGAAGCTTAATGCATTCACTTCAAAAAAATACTGCTCTTGTTTTCCTGAATTAAAGGAACAGTGTGTGATTGCAGATTACAACCAGCTGAAACTCTTTCCGTGAGTCAAGCATTAAATCCCGGTTAGGATTCCGTCAGCGTTCATTATCCAGGAGGTTTTCAATAGGAGCGGAGGTTTCTTCCACTCCGAAACCAAAAGAACTGCATACAGCAATTTCATTTACTAATCAGTGTTTCTCCGATGCTGTTCAACTCATCACAGGCAGACTGCCATTCTGGAGATTTTTTACCGGATGCCGAATTATTCACAGAGGTCTCCAAAACAAATGGATCTAGTGATTTCAGCCGGCAAAAACACTGAATGTAGCAGTTTCACATTAAAAATCTATTTCGCTGTTTAGTTCATTGCAGAGGTGCTGCCAACTGCAGTGGCTAATACAAAAGACAGGAAAGTCCCTAACTAGATCCAGTGTTTAGTTTGTCCGTTCTGGGCTCCTGTAGAAATATGGCATTGGAACATGGCGGACTTTGTGGACTCCCAATGTAAATATAAACGACTCATTCAAAGGTAAGGAAAATGCAATAATGCCTATTTTCAGGTGATTATACCCTTGAGAAAACATACTTATTATATTATATTCCATTTCTGCCTGTTTATCATGCCAAATACTACACACTGAATCTTTAACAAGATTATTTTCTCATATTGTAAGAAAAGCTTTCATGGAAAAAAAATCTGCTCTTATTTTTCTGAAATAATAATATTGCTAATACAGAAAAACAAGAATTTAGGAGATTATTAACTCTTTAATTCAACAAAACAAGAGCAGTTTTTTATGTGAAAACCTTTTCCAGAATACTCAGATAATAATCTTGTTAATTCAGAGAAATAGTGAAATATGTTTCTCTCAAGTGAATTATGCTTCTGTAGTAGTGCAATGAGTGCAAACATTTATTCTTTTTTTTTTTTTTTTTAAAAATCACAGGTGGACGCGGGTGTACATCAAACCCTTTATCCATTGAGAGGCAGTGCAACACTCTAAAGAAATACAGTCCTCTTCCTAACAGATGTCTGACAGCTTAAGATCTGCCCTGTACTTTACTACATTGCCTGTATTGGGCCGTGTCCAAAAGACACATCCATTCAGACGCTTGCTTACATTAGAATGATCACAGGACACTCGGGTCTATACATCAACAGGAATAATGGCCAGACTTAAGGATGCTGGCATGAGTATTGATCTTGGCAGGACTCCACTCTTACAGGATGACTTCATGTTGTATTTTTTTATATGAAGTCATTCATAGCACGACTTGAACTAATTTACGTTAAAGGACACTCGTCACCATCGATGACAAGTGTTCAATGACGGTGCTGACGCTTAAAGGACGGGACTGTCACAGGACGTGACTGCTGAGCGCGCAGCTTTCGAAGACAAGGAAAGGTTACTCAAATTTATCGACATAGCTCTTTAAAGACTACATTTCAAAAAATGAAATAATGTTGACTTGAGGAGAGTTTTTGCATCTTTAAAAGGACTGCAGACAATATACCAAGCTCTAGGAGGTAATTTTCCTTGGTGTAGGACTAAATATTGCAAACAGCATTCTTTCATCTTCAGAGCGGGATGGAAAATGACGTGGGTGAGCGGAGTGCTCTGTCATAACTTGACAAAATTCATTAGGCAGTGTGATTTCCACCACTGTCAGGAGCCCAAAATTATGCATAGGGTGGACGAGTGATGGATTTCGCATTTCTCAAAGCATTTATTTATTGCTTTATGTCAGTTCTGGAGTGGAAGTGTAGAAGACATTACTACTTTCAATATTGGCGCTGGAATGAGGTCAGGGGGCAGTGGGGAAATATGTATTTCTCTCCCAGTTGCAGCTGTGTTTAATATGAAAAAGCATCTTGATAGATGCAGACATTTTACACAAATATTTATCACAACAGCATTACAGTAAAGTCAGGGATTTTTAACTTCAAGAATGCACAAACAGCAGGGTGCAGACCAGATTGAGCTTTAATACAGGTCTGTCAACATTAAAACATCTCTCTTTCACATCATGCTTTGTTCACCATATTGACGACTGTGATGGAGGCAAGACAGTCATAAACGTGTTGAATAAAGCATGGTATAATAAAAAGGAGCTGTGTGATGTGTTTTAATTTGATCAGCCGCTGCATCTGCAACACCAAATGGGGGAGCAGTTAAAAAGAAATTCAAAAAATACCAATGTCATGCAACTTCTATCAAAAAGATACCGATAACTTTATTACACTAAAACATATGTGTGTCAATGTGATTTTAATCAGCCAAAACAGGCGGATAAAGTCAAATTCACATATGACAAAAAGTAGGTGAATTAGAGTGATATATGTTTAACCTCCTCCACACTGCATGCACCAACACAACAAAAGGGAAATTTCAGTAGTTGGACCACATTCAAGTGGGCAGAGTTAAATGACATTTCTGCTGCGCTTCAGTCACTCTCTGTAGGGATTCATCCACTCTCCCCTCAGCTGCCTTATGGAATGCTGACACAGCACCTTGCTCCATCTGACCAACAGCTACACCCACTAAGAGAGAAAATGCAACCTGTGTGCAATCTCCACTTGTGCCAGCGCCGCTATATACTGAGCGGAATATTCATATACATGGCGGGCGACAGACCTCGATATTACTCAGCTCATCTTTCCAATGACAACATAAATGGCCTCAGTGCACTATTGGTGGGAAACTTTGGAGGGTATAACCATGATGTGAGATAAGCGCAGTGCCAGAGGGTGGAGCACTGAAATGTTTTGACTAGGAGCAGCAGGGACATACAGGGGTGTAAAACCATGAGACACTGAGAGTATGCAGGTCCCACTTTCGACCAAAAACTACAAAAGTTGATTACTCACCCTGTTCTAGTTACAACAGTGAAAGCACCTGCTGTAGAAAGAAACTCTGAGTGCCATAGCGCAAGGTCGGACACCCTTCAAGTAAAGTGAACCATCGCTGTGCTCAATGAGACACTTGCTACCAAACACCTGCCCTAAATAAGTACAAAGACTAGCAGCTTCAAGGGCATTGTTCTGCACCTGACCCTGCAGCTGGGAAAAGGAAGAAGTGACAGGAAATCTGCTACTGATCTGCTCTTAAATCAGATTTTTGTGAACCCAGAGTGTTGCAAATAATAAAAAATATAGTTTGCAATCATTAGCATTCGCGGCATCCCCTGTATATGTGATCAATAAGGTTTGAACAGCTTGTTATCAATAATCAGTAATCAATAATCTATCCTCTTGTGAATAAATGCAGAGATACAGATGTTGTGTTTCTTAACAGTGTGTAGAGGATGAGTTGAATTAGAAGAATTGTGGAAACATAAAGTAAATAAGTACAATAAATACATACTTCTAAACTTCTTTTGGGGAGTAGCATACAATAACTTGGAGACTACATTAATTTTTAATGTATTTCTTTTAAAAGAAATATGACCACAACTCTCAAGAACACTTCTAAAATAGACAGCTACTGCTTGGTGGGGCATGTATATATTAAAATATAAAGTCACATGTCACATTGCAACTCTCACAATAATTTTACTCAGATTTAGTATTTTTCTTTTCAACACAAATAACAGTATTTTTAATGATGCACGGATGCCGTAATATGCATTTTCCCCACAAACTCCTCTTACCTCGCTGTTGTGTCCTCTGAGGTTGAAGTTGACTCTCTGCGGGGTGGGCCGGTCTCGTCTGCAGTGGCTGGACGTGAACGTGACCCCGACAACTCCTCGACCGTTCCCGGTAGCAAGCCAGCCCTCCTCGTAGTAGCGCTTCCTGCACACCGGCTTCTCCTTCTCGCTCTTGGGCACCCGGCCCTTCCAGGACAGGCACAGGATGTTGGAGTCGCTGCAGAGGACCGGGCCATGCTCCACGGCGGCGAACATCCCTGCAGCTCTCTACACCCCCGTGGATTTAAAAAAAAAATACCCAGAGGGAGGTCGGGGGTTCTTGGGAGGGGTCGGTACCGTTATGAGCGCCTCTCCTCCGCTGAGGTTACTGGTTTGGTGTCGGATGTGAGACAGCGACAACGGTGCATAGTACTTGCGCTCTCCCCCCGGCTATCTCGGTGATTTGCAATCCTGATTAAAGGTGATCAGTGAACACTTCCTCAAAAGTACAAATGAGGTCACTAAAACTGTGGGCTTTAGCGATGCTGGATTGAAGATGTCATTTCGCCAAATGGGCTGCATACACAACAAAAGGCACTCATTCAAGTCATTGTGATGTTTGATCAGTGAGCTGCCTTGTTGGTGATGTTTCAATGACAAGGCAACAGATGAGAGTACCGAGAACTATTCGGAAATCCACTGTAACAGACTCCAGAGTGATGTCAGCTGATCAACAACAAACATCCACACACACAAAAAAAGCGTTATCTTGTAAACTCATCAACAGGCGATGCGTCCATTCCACTTAACACAGTGTCCCAGTGCTTCCAGTTGGTGTGAGTCAGGTTTCTGTCCAGTTCAGTGTGTCATTTCAGGGCTCCGTGTCCTCCTCATACGAACCCGGCCGTGTGTGTGAGAGGAGGAGCAGGGACTCCTCTCCATCAGCTGTCAGCCCGCAGGAGAGCCGCTTCTCCCGGTAACGTCATCACGTCAGCCAATCTGCCTTTTCAATCCGCCTCGGGGATCCCATGGAGGACTGCTAGAAAAAGGAATAGGCAGCTATAATCACACAGACACTTTCGCTACCGAATAAACAAACTTGTGTTTAAAAGGGGGCCATTAAATCGTTGTACGAAGCGGACAAGCACACGGTACCACGGTTCAGGCAGTGTAAAACCACCGGAAGCTCTCACCTGCCGCCCGCAGCCGTTAATTTAAATATTAATGCGCGAGCCTAAAATTACCCCTCACTTACGTCTAACTGAGCAATCACTTTAGGTCGAGGACTATCCTGCTCGGCGGAAGGATATTTAACTAACCGCTGAATTATTTAGAGGAACCATGTATCATCTTACAGCTCTCGTTTAATTAGGACTAGATACACCGATGTGCCAAAGCGGCCTCTCGCGGCTAGACGATTAAATAAATAGTAAATTAGGGAAAACAACAAAACAGTGTTATAAAAGAGAAGAAGAAAATAAAATCAGACACTGACTGAAACACAGTTATGTTCGACAGACACGACGGACAGACACCCAGTGGCTAACGTTAGTAACGGCCGTTATGATGCACGACTCCATCTGATAACAAAATGACACCCAATAGACAACTAATGTAAATGAACATAACCGACATTTGGAGTGAGTCAACGGTCGTACTGAGAGTAACGTTTGTTTTTTTATTTGTATTTTTTAAAATTACAGACAGGTGACGGTACAAGAGCATCCCATAAACCTCCAGCAAGAGAAATATGGTTAGTTATGTGATGTATCTGATGTAAATAAAGACCCAGTGATGCTAACGTTAATAACTGACACCCAAACACCGCTGAAGCCCGTGACAAGATGCCAAAACAGCCCCAAACACATCACCGTGAGCTGCCTGCTAGCTACAGCTAGCTAGAGTCTGGATGCTGGACCGAGACAGAGAGCTGTGTGGGCTCCTCGGATCAAAACATGCCAGCAGCTGGATTAATCTTCCCTCTTTTAGTGTAACGTTATCTTCTTTGTCCTGTAACACTAATCCAGCTAACCGAGATGCTCGGGCATGCAGCTAACGTTAGCTTGCCTGTGTTGTCCCCCTCCACAAAGAGCAGCCAGTGAAAGCTAACGGCTAACCGACCAGCTAGCTGAACCTGAACCACCATCAGCGGAGACTGGCTCCGTCCATCCGCCGCTGGCACTCGTCGCTAACAGGCTACAGCTAGCACGTTAGCCGACTGTTTATTCTGACGGTTTTTTAAATACTAGCACGTAGCTGTTCATTAGATCCACGGATCAGTAGTGTGGTGGAGAAAGAGCGGAGATAAAATCAGACCTGTCGCCAACAAAGCCGGGGAAACATCAATGGTCAGACAGTGAAGTGCTTACCTCTGCTCTGTACTGCTGCTTCTTCCTCTGCCTGCAACCTGCTACTGTACACTGGCAGGGCCCCGACAGCTGGGTCACGTGACAGGCACGTGATTTACACCAATTAAATTATCACAGCTCACATCAATAACCTAAGTGTTTTAACTTTAATCTAATCTTCTTATAAATGAGGATGAAACGGCATTTTTTTTTTTTTTACCATTGTTAAACTATAGAAACAGTCCAGTACGTTGGACAGTTTTTGCATTTCTGAGGTCTACACAGTCACCTGGTGACAATACTCAAACATAACACATCATAATCCACATCCACTATGATGAAACAACAAAGAAAAGAAAGAAACAAAGAAAACAGACCTAGATCTTACATAAATATCAGCATTTAACATACTATATAATGCCCAGGAAACATCTCAGAAATGGTGAAATCATACTAATATTGTTTTCATCAAATATATAATCGAATAACACTACATATTAACAGCAGTGAATATTACCCTTTTCTGTTTAATCAAAATTGGAGATGTATTGGTTGAGAATGGCTTTAGATGGTACCTTTATTTATTCATGATATACACTTACATATATCTGTTCAGAGGCCTAAAACTAAAAAATATAATAAAAATATATCTACCTTTGAAAATCCCACCACACAGAGCCTTCTTGTCTGGAGTGAACGCATACTATTCAAAGACACAGCGACATCTAGTGGACCACATAGTAGAGATAGCTGTATCAGGTTGTTCTCAGCCTACTATCACTTCGGTAACTTTTTATCCATAATAATGCAGACTGAGAAAAACCGTAACACAGCAGGAAAAAAATCAAGCAAAATTACTTACTTTATTTTCCCCTTCTCTTTTTCCACATACCAGTCATAAATGATTTGAGAAAAGGCACTGGCTGTCCAATATTTTCTCTGTGTCCATGGGGGAAATTAGTGATTAAAATTAAAATACTGTAGGGAAAACAAGACTGAATTCGTCGTAGGAGATATTGGTCTTGCCCAAAAATATAATTTTCAAATATCATTACTGAAGCACTGGATTAGAATTACCGATGCATTAATGTGTACTACAATTTTAATGCTGTAGACAGATAAAATTGAGCTAATCTTCCTTTTAGACTGTGGGGTCTCATTTAACACGATGGACTTTAAAGATATATTTATGCTGTCTGCACTGGGGAGGGACGATTTTAAAAACTCAAAGCTGAAAACGTATACATTGTTTACCAGTTTTTGATTTTTGGGAAGTGGCATATCCACACCAGCAAAAAATAAATAAATAAATTAAATTAAATTAAATTTTAAAATCTATATAGATACCCTGTAAAGTAATATGCAAGGCTATAAAAACTGAAATTATATGTGAAAATCTGTATCTCAATCTGTAGCCTCTGAACCTTCAAGCATCAATGCATCATTTGAATATGAAATATCACTACCTAAGTTGAGACATTATTGTTGGCGAAGTGAAATATTTCTACAGAATTATATAAAAGTGTATACGATACATATATCTCTGTATATTTATATTTAAAAACCTGTTAATAATAATGAAGATGGTCCTCCTCAGCACCAGTAGCTGGTCCAGCACCCGATTACCACAGTTGCAGTTCCCACTCCAGACCACATGAGGGCAGCACTGCAGAGTTAATTTTCCTGTTGTCCCACCTTCTGTAAAACATGGCTGCTCCCATGGCGCTCAGACGAGAAGTATTTTCTCTGGCAAGGATATTCAGTGGAGTCTCACATTTGGTACAGTAATTAACATATATTTATGTTTGTACAACATTAGTGAACTTTTAACTAACAGGACAGTTTGGCAGTGGACGTACTGGTCGGGTAGTGTCCGAGTGTGGTCACTGACGGCAGCTGTAGCATGGTGGTAAAGGTCTTTCTCTCTATGTCCACTAATGTTAGTTTATTTACAGGGACCGAGAGCTTTGGGCGCCTGTTCAGCTCACAGGAAATGTAACATAATCAGGTAAGCTTTGAAGTCTATGTAGTTAAACAATAAATACCAGTACATGTCACTTTTGAGCTGCTATCTGCAGTGCATCAACGAGGCTGTAGTTATTTTAACAACTGTAAAATAATTAACACTTATTTAATGATTTAAGTTGTCACAAATTGTGTAAGCAGCATTGCACATGTCGTAAACAGGGGCGGAGCCAGATGTCATAAACATAAGGGGCTCAGCCCAAACTTAGGGGGATCCAGCAAAAGCATGATCGTTGCCAAGGGGGGAAAAAATCAACTTTGCTGCATTTCTTCCCCCCTCTCTCTCCACATTTGACACTTTATAGTGTCCTATTGCTTAAAGGCAAAATAAAAAACCTTGGTATTTTGAGAACATGAGATACATGTGATTTGTTCGCTGCTCTGTCCCTGCAGGTCCCATCTCCCTTTAGCATCCAGCGCTTTCTTCCACACTGCAACAGTGTTTCTATCAACACCTTCACCAGTGAGTCATCAGCACAATTTATTCAACTTGTTTTTCAACAGCTCAAGATTAAAATGATCTGAACTGAGACATCCGCTCACGTGCATGCAACTTGTTTCCTGTTTCCATTTTTGTCCTTGCAGATCACTGTCACAGAAGAGCCTGACGCACTCTTTCAGAAGGTATCAGTGTTGGTCAAAGGTCATGACAGCGCTGTGTTGGACAGCTATGAGTTTTTTGCCACCATGGCAGCTAAAGAGCTGGGGATCACCATCAGCAAAGTGTGAGTACTAACAGAGTTAAGCTGTCGCACAAGACAGACATCAGTCATATATTTTGGTATATCCTTCTCACTGACATTATTTTGATGATCTTTTCCCTCCTCTGTCACAGTTCTGAACTTCCAAAGGACACGGAGAGGTTTACACTCCTGAAATCAGTCCATATCTTCAAAAAACACAGGGTCCAGTATGAGATGAGAACACACTACCGCTGCATTGAGGTGACGTGTCTGAACATGGCTTTTTATGTTTGCTTAATTCAATCAGTCTTTAATGTAATACCTAAGTTTCCCTTTAAGCCTCACAGTGGTTCTGATGATGTGGTCATGAGTCTTCTCTTCTTCTGTAGCTGTCTCATATAACAGGCTCCACAGCGCAGGTGTACCTTGAATACATCCAGAGGAACCTCCCTGAAGGCGTCGCCATGGAAGTGGCAAAAGTAAGTTACTGCAGAGTCAGTCGCACACCAGCAACACTCTCACCTGCTCAATCTAAATGTGCGTTCAGTCAGCCTGAATGAATGGATCCTTTTATTAATGTTATCAGACCTCCATGGAGAAGATTCCAGATCACATCAGTGAACCCATGTGGAACGACCAACCGGCTGGTGACAAGCCCAGTGAGTCGAGTCAGTCATGAGCATGAGGTGCAGACTGGATGTGTTGTCTCAGTGACCTCAGTGAATATGTTGGGTAAATGTGAAGATGTGAGGGGTGTCGGTAGCGTAGTGGATAGTGCCGGCTCCCCATGTACAGAGGCATTGCCTTGCTGAATGTCAGTCCCCACTCTCTCTCTGTCCCCCCATTTCACCTTCTGTCCTATCAATAAAGGCAAAAAGCCAATAAAAATAAATCTTTACCAAAAAAAAAGAAAAGTGAAGATGTGTTAGACCTGCAGTATGAACATGTGATTGTCATGGACTGGTGAACTGCTTGTCATATAGATTTCAACATTATTGTCTATAGAGACTTGAACACCACAGAAAGAGGACCAGCTACACAACTTGCATTCATTACGTCCACATGTAAAGCTTCATTTAATGGAAGTTGTGGTTTCATCGTCTTTTCTGTGGCAGTATTGTGTGAAATCAATTGTATTTTTTTTTTCAATAAATAAATTATGCATTTATTGACTTTAACTCATCTTTTTGAGCAGTTATTTATTTAAATTATGACTAATAATACTTCATACATTAATATTACCATGTTTTGTTTAACTGTAGGTTCTGCAGTGATGTTGGATTGGGTTGTTATTCTGTATGATGAGCACATGAATTCTGTAGGACACAAGACCAGCACACAAGACTTTTCTTTTTTGCATTTATTTTATTATTAGTAAACAAACATAACCAAAGCTAAACATAGAAAAATAAGAAACTGAATTTAACATTCATCCTTTGCATAGCAGTGAAAACACCATGGCACACTCATTCTGTGGTTGAAGGCGAATACTTCTGTCATTTTAAGGAGGTTTTCTGGTAAAAGGCCTCACATTTATCATTGTAGTAAAGTCTGTGACCTCTATAAAAGAAACTGGTCAGAAGCTTTGACTTTTTTTGCTGCAGAGAAATTACGGCTTTACAACATAAATCACATTAGTAGAATCATTTTTCCATTTTTTGGATAGATCTGACGCAGGTCATGGCTGCAGGAATCCTAATTATAGATGTTGATTGGGTCATACCTGGCCTCACATCAGTTAAATAGTCTCTTCAGTCATGATGTGTGCCTACTTGACCATGCAGCTATGATGGGTCCATATTAGATATTTATACCACCTTACTTTGACTGACATTACTTTACCAAAATTAAACTGCAGGTTTGGAAACCTTACCACAGAAATGAATCTTTTCTTTGTGGTCCTCTTTTATGCAAATAAATCCTCCCAAATGTTTTTTTCAATAGACAAAATTATTACAAGGCTTGCCCACAATTTTTAAAAAAAAATAATTTAAGCTTTTTCTCTGGCTTTTTCTTTCTGGAGTAAAATAGGTTCTGTGGACAATGTCAGCTGTTATGAGAAGGACAGTACTTCCTTAAATATTGACTTCACTGTCTTCAAAAGTACATTCCAGGTCTTGCTCTCATTTGGTCCTAGTGTTTAGGGGTTTTAATCCGTGCGAGGGCCAAAATTCTGTTTTACATATATGTATATATATATAAATAAATAAATAAAAATATATATATATATATATATAGGACAGAATAAGCCTGGTAAGATTTTTCCTGTTCAATTGACTCTCTTTGTTAGGCTAATTGGCTGAAGGAGTTTATCTGTCAAGGTGAGTGATAGTGTTTGGGGCAGCAGAAAGTCCAGACTGATACAGACAGCAAAACAGAATGTTGAGCTCATGTCGTCAGGATGTTCTTACCAGGCCAGGACAAGATGCCTCCGGGGTGTTTAATATCTTTTAGAATTTTATCAGCTGGGAGGGACTTTAGGAGAGGTGGAGTTTCCTCCTGGCTCCGTTCTACTTAAGAGAGGCCGTCTAAGTAAGCCATGAGCATAACAGTGTGCCAGCATGCACAACAGACCTTTGTCACGGCAGACATTCTGACATGTCATAGTAGGAAAAGCACAGGTGTATTCAATAACATTAATGATAGCTGGGTTCCACTAAGGGGAGGCCCCGGCTCACTGGAACAGCTCATTGGGACACCTAATGGAACTGAGCCATCATTAATGTGATAAGTTTTACCTGTGCTTCCAAAATGTCTGCTGTGAAAAAGGTCCATACCAGGACTCTGACACATATGCAGCTAATTCTATTAATTACACCTGTGCTTTCCCTGCCTGGACATGTCAAAACTGTTTCATGCCAGTCGATTTATCGATCAGTCTTTTCCTACATATTCCTGCAGGATCACTGTACGACAAGGTGTATTTACTGTCTGTTCTTGTCAAGGCTTAACAGTGTAGACTTAGTTCCATGTAAATCAAGCAAAATAAATTCTGTTTGGGTTTGCAAATCACGTTTTCCTAATACCGTGCAGCCCCACTTCTCTGTTACTACCACTATTATAATATGTCTCACCGAGTTTGGTACGACCCCGTCGTGGTTTCAGCTTCCATCCTGAAAGAGAGAATCTCCAGGCATCAGAGAAGGAGGGGTTTAGGTGTTAAGACACAAGAGGAGGCTCACCTTTTCAAGTGAAGTGCCGGACCTCAGGTGTCACGCCGCTGGTGAAGGAGGGGAGAGATGTGAGGGAGGGCCTGGGTTCCTGGGGCCCGGGAGGTTAACTGTACTGTGTGCCCCCCTTCAGGAGACAACAACAGTCAGGCTGTTATACTCAAACCAAAGGGAGAAACAAGAAGGGACTGCAGAGACTGAAGAGGCAGCAAAATGTACTGAAAGTGCTGAAGAGATGGGGAAAGGGCAGACAGAGGAGGAGGAGGAGGAGGAGAGTGCAACACCTGTCGGGGCTAATTTATGAAACAGGCTAGCTGTGATGAATACCTCTTGAGGTACTCTGCAGTGCCTGAGTGGCTCAGACAATAAAATGCTCTTTCATCCAGAAATAATGCAGAAATCCTCGTTTGTGCCAGCAGTAAATACAACAGACAGTATTAATGATAATTGCCTCTTCATATGAGGGTGCTCTGGCATTACAGCAGGGCTTTGTAACGTCTTTATGACGTCAGTACATAAATTAGCACCACATTATGGAAAAAGGGCTTCTATAGGAAGAAAATAAGAAACTCAAGTATTTGAATTTCAGCTTCCACTGAATACTTAATTGAGAATTTTTAACACCATTGATATCATATCCTCCTGAGGCCATGAGTCCTCATATGAGGACATCACATTTTGGGTTTACTTGACCTTATACTTCATTTTACATGACTCAAACCTGCTGTCCTCATTCGTGGACACTTGTTTGTGCCATCTAGTGTTAGTAAGACCCCAATACACTAATCCATGTAAAAACAAGATGGCAGCCATCTCTGCCAAGTCAGTCTGCAGCTGATCCTGACACAGAAGAGGACAAAGTCCAAAACCTGATCACATCTTACGGTTGAAACTTATTTATTTATTTATAACTAATAATGTTTGTAAGTTTGATATGGCAACAAATTTGACCAGTTTTAGCAACAGTAACAAGCTAAGACACTGCTGATAATTAGGAAGTACTCATTTGAGGATATTGGGGCTTTATTATTGTCATATTTGAGGACATTGAGACTTTAAAATGTGAACTTTAAAATGTTTTTTTTTATATATATATATACTTTTCAGGTCCTACTGATCATTTTCCATCTCAAAACTTGATTTTTTTTTTTTCAACATTTACAAATGGAGATCTAAAAATGCAAGTTGAAAAAAAAAATGCACATACTAACATCCTGGCTACTCAGGATAGGATAGGCAATCGAGCCTGAAGGTTTTGACCAATCAAATTTTAATGTTTTGTTTGCATTTCTTCAACCTGAATTTTTAGATCTGAATTTGACCACTTGAAATTTTAAATACTGAAACTTACATGTTTGGCTCTTAATTTGTGAACACTGAAAGAAAAATCCAGTTCAGCTTCTGATAATCCAAACAAAGACATTATAATTTCAAAGAGGTGAATTCAGAACAAATAAATTCAGAAACATGGTTTTTAAAGTAAAATATTTCAATGCTATGAAATCGATGGTGTTTAAATTTCAAAATGAACTATTCATTAGAGGTTAATATTCAAATATTTATGTCAATTATTTGATTCCATAAACTACATGCATACAAAGAGCTTGCAAACCCTGAGGTGCTAAAATGCTTGCTTCTAAAATTGTGAATGTTCCATGAGATGGTGTCTGTGTACCATTGATCCTGGAATAAATCATTCATTAAATAATCTTACTATTCTTTTCTGTTAAGGGTACAGCAACTTCATATGCACATACATACATGCATGGCAACTTTTATTTTTATATCGATTAAAAATTTACAGGAGTATAGCAGAAATTATATAAGAATATTAAATTATAAGAATTATAAACACAGAAAAACACATACATAAACATAACTGTAGATTCCCCAAATCCCCTTGTCGCCTTTGATGTCAAATTGAAATTACTGAGCAGCATGAAAATATGAAAGTCCTTGGTCATATCAGAGTGTGTATCCTTTGCAGATGATGTCCTCCTTTTAGACATGCTACCACTGAATTTGAATTGTGGCTTGATGTTTATTTTCAACACTTTTCAAGTGGAGCGGTTCTGAATCCTCCAGTCAAATTTACATGGTAACATAAAATGCACTTGATTGAATAAAGTTCATCTTTCAAGTTACAAAAAGTGCAATTCATGATTACTTTTCCAAGCATTTTATTATCTGTTGAAAGTTTCAGCCCTCAGCACACTGAATATTACGTTCATTAAGGGCTCTTGGTCCTCCAAAAATAATATATATATATATATCAAGATGTGCATTAGTACAGTGGTCTTTACATGTATCAAATATTCACTTACAAATATATAACACTGTTACTGTGCCACTGTGAACAATATTAAACTGACATTACAATCCATTTTTCCATATATTACAGATATGATGTAAATTATAATGACAACTCTCAGACTTGTTTGTGAATAAACAAAAAAAGAGAAGTTGAGTTTATTTTTAGTTTTATTTTTTTTTCTCCACGGCTATGTCATAAGTCTTGACTGTTTTCATCAAACACATCACAAGTTCACAAAAGTTATGTTAATTACAGTGAATAGAGTTTTATAACACTTCAGAAAACTAAACACAGTAAAGAACTTCTTATCCTTAACTGAAGCAAATACTACTGAAATTTGCTTTCATTTATAAAATCTACTAGATATATATTTCCATATACTATCATTTATAATGCCTTTTCCATTACAATAGATCGCTGAAGACAAACATGAATGTTCCAAACAGCAATAGCTGCACATTAACGATATAAAATATAAAATTAAATACTCATTAATACTTGACAATTAGATCATTGTCTTTTCACTTGAAAAAATGTGTGTTAAACAATATTTACTGCACTGCGTGGTGAAGTTATAATACATAACTATTTCCATGTAACAAAAGGAAAGGTTAGAGAGGTCCAAGGTGTACTAAGCTAGTTAACAGAGGTGCTCGAGGGCTGCTGTGCACTCTTTCATTAATTTGTCACCCATCTTTCCCCACCTTCAAATATACACCGTCACCCAGATTTTATTTTTTTTTATTACGGATCAGGAAAAGGCTCTTAAGGCTCACAGGGTGACTGTAACAAGAACCACAGAACATTTAATTAACTTTGACAAGAATTTTCCTCCATTTGAAAACAGCGCTTTCAAACTTGTTTTTAAACATCTTTTTCTCAACAATGTCAAATAGTTCCTACAGTACCAACAGTATTTCTGTAACATAGATAACAGAATGCCTTTACATTGTTAAAGTTGCGAGGCATCTTATGTTCTCATTAGTAATTTTCACATTATCTCTTTGCCAGTAGACAATATCAATAACCACACATTTGGCCACAGAGTATGTCATAAAGATACTCAGAGACTTTGTGTAACACATATTTGAGGGGCATTTCATTTACTGCACCACTTTAGGCCCCCTCTACATTAACAAAGTGTTTGGTTATTGGTTTTAGGGCAGGCTGTGTTAAAAGCGTCGGCCACCAGGGGGCCCTGGCCACCTCTGGCCTCTGCCAGGTGGGGGGTGAGGCGGAGGAGAGACCGGTCCATTGTGGTAGCTGTGTAAAAGGATAAAATCACACATTGGATTCTTGGCTTTGGCCAATAGGGGGCGCACTCTGATAAGAGCAGCCATCTGAACTAACCCAATCAGGGATGTCATCCCCTTTCAGTTACTGTATAACTTTGAAAGGCAAAATACATTGTAATGTCTTATTCAGTTGTATTATTCCATGCACTATTTAAGAGTCTGGCTTCAAGTCATTGAGCAGTGAGAATACTTTTTATGCACAAGCTAAGTTAACATTCTTTGGCTCAGAATTTGTTGTAATAAGACTCATAATTGTGGCAAAAAGTTATACTATTTATTATATTTGATAAACAAACTAAGAAAGAAATGTGATAATTCGAGGACAAGTTAAAAGTCAAAGAAATTAAGCTACAGTGAGGCTTAAGAGCAAAGGGACAGAAAGGACTGTGCATTGTGTCACAACTCTCAGTTTACTGCATGTTTGCATCAGAATCTAAGGAATATAGCTGGTGTAAGCACATTTCAAACACTCATTCGATGTATTTCAAAAGTCTAATGTGTAGGATTTGGTGGCATCGATCAGTGAAGCTACAGGCTGCAACCAACTGAAACTTTTACCTTGTGCCAAGTGAGTAGGAGGCCATGGTAACCAACATGAAAACGCAAATGGCCCTTTCTAGTGCCAGTGTTGGGTGTGTTCGTTTTGGGCTACTGCAGAAACAACATGGTGGACTCCTTGGAAGAGGAGCTGCCTCATAAGAAGATGCACACAGCTCACTTTGAGGTAACAAAAACCGGTTCTAATTTTCAGGTGATTACACACTAAAGAAAACATATTTATGAATATCATATTCAATTTCTGCCAATAGATGCCCCTAAATCCTACACACTGGACCTTTAAATCTATTTTTCTATCTTAAAAGCGTGCAAGGAAAGTGCTGAGAATTGTGACTTGCAAAGCTCAGGCGTGATATTAGTATTCAAACAGCTCTTACCCTCTTGGGCCGCGGGGGTGGAAGTGGCGTGGAGGTCCAGGGGGCAACATGCCACGGCCTCGAGGGTGTGGTGGACGCCCTCTGAAACCAGGATGACCTGGAGGAGGGGGTGGCGGGGGTCCATGCCTGCAGAAAGAGACATGCGTAACAGCGATACAACACACACTTCTACGTGCACTTTCATTAGAGGAAACCTTTTGCAGTGAAACACAGGAGCCAGTGTTGATGCAAAGCAGTTGAATGACAACACACATCTACCAATTGGAAGCTAGTGACGTCTTTTTGGGACAAATGAAAGCTTTAAACTCAGGAAGGATGATTCTTAAATCTTAGACAAACTGTATTCAGGCTGCCATGGTTGTCTGTGCATATGATTGTGTGCGAGATCGTTACCTTGGCATGGGTGGGTAGGGCCCCCTGAGGTGCATGGGAGGTGGTGGGGGAGGAGGGAGAGGAGGCGGAGGAGGAGGGCCCATGCCCATACCCATTGGTCCACCTCTACCTCGATGACCTCGTAGGTCTGGGTAAGGTCGCATTCTCCTCATTCCTCTGCGAGGTAAGCGCAATAAGTGAAATTTAACCCCCCAAAATTAAAATTAAATACAGCACATATCAAAGATGGTTTAAAAAAACCCACACTATACTACTACACTTTTTAACCACACGACTTGTTTGCATACTACCCAATTAATAAAAGCAAAACTTTTAAAATTTTTTCATTTGTATTTAAATATCCGTACCTCATGGGTGCAAATCCATTAATGGCTCCATCTTTCCCTCGACCCCTCCCATATCCAGGTGGACCAAACCCTTTCATCATGCCCCGCCCACCACGCATGCTGCCTCGACTCATCCGACCCCCTCGACCACGGCTTTTAAATCCACGACCCCTGAGGAGAGAACAAAAATATGAGGAAACTGCAACCAGGCAACAAGTCCAAGCTTGATATAAACAAAGATAACATAAGGATGGCACAGGAAAAACACCCAACACTGGCACCGCCTGTTTAGAAGTCACTCAAGGGATAAGTAGCCCTTGCCTTTCCTTTGCATGTGGTTTAAAATCATTATCCATAAATACATTATCAGGCTGTAAGACTGACCTAAATTTGTTGTCCGTTAAGGGTTTCTGAGATTCATCCTTGGAAATTTTTGAAGTTTCTGTCACCTTTTCTTCTGTGTCTGCATCCATCTGAAATGATGCAGGTCAGTGTTAATATACAATACACTGTCACTTGTCTAACATTAGCATTTAATAAATACACACAACGCATACAGAACATATACAACACCTGCCTTGACATGAAAAGGACTTCTATATACTTAAATGTCATTTGAAGAGTCAGTTGCCAAGTATGATATCCCACATGAACATTTCTTTAAACAGATTATTAGATCATCTCATAATCAGTGTTTGTCTGTTCCCCCACTGTTTATTTTGGAAACAGAAATGCAAAATGATTGATTTGGAGAGGATTTTATCTCCAGATTATATACGTTTTTAGTTGAAGGATCCTCTAAGTCCTCCATATTAAAATTGAATGCCTGCAGATCTCCACTCAGAGGACTGGGAAGCAGCATGTGCTGAAACACAAACAAAAACTGATAATACTCAGATTGCTGCAACATAACTGGCTGATGAGGATTATGTGACACAAGTATATAACACTATCCCAGACCTGTGTGTTCAGTGCAGACAGGAGAAAGGGACTTATTTTCACTGTGTTTTCGGATGCAACAAAGCAGAAGAGTTGGGTATACAATTAACGCTTGACCCAAAGTTTTTTGTCCTAGGTCCTGACAAACATCGTACGTCCAAGAAAGATACTGCTGCTTTAATTCTCTGTCTGCTGCTCGTAAAAAGAGCTCTCTCACTCTCTCAAAGTTCATTAATTGGATTAAGGAGTTAGTTATTACTCTACCTCTGGAAAAGATTACATACATTTGTAGAGGGAAATAATCGTTCTTTGACATTATTGGGGGTCCTTTTCTACAGTACAAGGAGAATATTGACGTAAGTAAGGTGATGAATGTGGCGGGCGAGACGTGAATGTAGTGGTCCTCTGCAGTTGTTTGCATTTTGTTATCTGTAAAATGTCTAACATGTAAGGGAAGACATCATTTTGTTGTTGGACAATAATCTCTGTGCTACTGAAATTCTTCTTGATGAAAACACAGTTGCTTCTGTGCTTTGAGAAGGTATTTAAGAAAAATAATAATAATTGCTTTCACATGCAAAATAAATTATTCAGTCTCTGCAGAAAGGAAAAATAGGGCATTTTACTATTTTAAAAATAAATTGAAGCAGAAATAATTTGTAAGTTCCCTGCAGCTATGAGGTAATCAAGCATGATGTAAAGAAATGGGAGCATTGTTCCCATTTAAAAGTTATATCTCTTATTTATTCATGTTTAAGGTTTTATGAGACAATTATAGTAAATGATTAATTATGATATAAATTGATAATAATACTGATTTGTAGGTATGTGCTTCCACAATGTGACACAATGCTGTTAAAATGTCACTCAGCAGATCTCGGAAACATGAAACCTCAGTGATGCATTCATTGCATAGCTCCATCACTGGGTGTGACAGACAGTGCATGCCTCACACTAAAGCAGGTGACAAGTTTGAATGTTAGGCACGGACAACTGAAGTCAAAGCTGATAGCGGGAAAATTATTAATAGTCCCAAAGCCTGGATCACTACTGTAAAATGAAACATCTGTGACACTGCTAGACAATGGGACTGTGGAGAGTAGACTTTTGTGATATAGGGGAAAGGTAAAGGAGGGGGGTGTTAAGCATGAAACTACCACTTGACATACTTGAGGAATTTGCATTTGTGGAGTGACTTTCAAAATCTGCCCTGAAGGATCGACTGCCCCAGAAGACTAAAACCTGAAAAAGGCGCCTGTAACTTGTTTTTCTTTGTATGTGTCTGAGACTTTGGTTGAGGACCCAGCCAATGGAATATAATGCATGTTTCTTTACTGTATTATCACCTGAATATAAGAAATGTGGTGGGGGGTATTTTGATTATCTTAAAATGGGATTATATCTACATGGGGAGCAGGTCCTCGTCCACAGAGATCGCCATGTTGCATGTTTTCTACAGTAGGCCTCTGCCACAAGCACATTGGAAAAACTCTGCTTTCTCAATGTTAAACAGCTTTATTCAGTGTTTGCACTGGTTTTATTCACCTAGTCCATTTGTTTTTAAGGAATAGACCTCTGCATATATTTTGGCTCCCGGTAAAAATCTCTTGAACAAGGAACACTGAAGGAATCCTAACCATGAGTTAACATTTGGCACATGGGAGACGTTTCGCCTGGCTGTAATCTGCTAGATGCCACTAAATCCTATACCTTTAAGAGGTCAACACAGTAGCCAAATACAGTTTTTAACAGAACCACATTGTAAGATAAGCCATCTAAAGATGCAGTAAACATTAGCACAACTGTTTAGTCATGGTAGGAATAATATCTTTATAAACAATATTGCAGATGGTTTCAGGTATGATGAGGTCACCATGAGAGTACTATTTCATACTCCCCCTGCAGGAACAATTGTCCTTCAGCATGGTCTTTTCGGCAAAAAGTCTAAAAAACACTGAGGATTTTGTATCATTTGTTATCCATGTATATATTTATATCTATCTATCTATCTATCTATCTATCTATATATATATATATATATATATATCCCCTTTAGAAAGATAAGACCTAGCTGTAAGTAATGCCGTCTAAATCAGGAGCTCTTTAATTAATCCTGCAATGACATTAAACTGATCAGTTTTTCTGATGGTCACTTCGGAGGTGGTGTTTCAAATAGTTTGTGCATGACATTTAGATGAATGAGAGTAGACCCTCCTTTCATATTCATCTTTAATTATACGTATATGTCTTTTTACACAGATATCTAGACATACAGATAAATACTAGTGGGGCAGTTTTATTGCTTGGGATGCACTATCTCTAATGCCTATAACAATGAAACTTCAAAGAAAAAGGAGGTCTGTCACAAACACACATTATCGCAGTGTTATTTTAAAGTAAATAAGCCTGCAGAGCCACAGGCACGTCGAGCGTCATGGAAACATTTCTATCCTGATCCACAGAGGCGGCTGGAGCTGTGTGAGCTGTTAAATATTAAGCTAGGACCATCAAAGAGGCCCTATGCAACAAATACACATAAAGCCTCTAATAACACCTCTTAACTCTGTTTAGCACACAGGAGCTAATGTGGGGCACAGCCGGCTAAATTATAATGCAAAGGGCTGGGAAGGCCCCGTCTAATTCCTGGAATAAACATCGTAGAGCCGACCTGACAAACAGCACACTGAACCAAAAACAGTTGCTTTTTAAAAAATAGTCTTCGGGTAGGAATTTAACGTTTGGACAGCCATTTTCCTAACTAAAAACTAATAGATACATAAGCCAAACATAAGTGTATATTTAAATGTTAACTAGTCATATATAAAAGGGGCGTTCCTTTGGTTTTCAAACGCTTTGCCGAAAGAGAGAAGCCACTTACTTCAGCTGGTGATGCAGGCGAGGTAGATTCAAAAAAGTAATGCAATTTTCCTACGTGCTAGTAAAAATAAAAATATATTAGAAAAATAAAAAATATACAAAATCTCTTGCAGCCTCTGTCGCTCCTTTGCGTTTTGAAATGGCGGCTTCGTCAGACTAGACTACATCCAGGTTTGGATTTCTTTGTGAGGAACACATTAGGAGGAGTAACGCCCACCGGGAGGAATGCTGGTATCTGATTGGCTAAATGTTGCTGTCATTCAGCTTACCGTTATATAGTTCTGCATTCTGATTGGAGGAGTGGGCTGACGCGCGTTCTAATTGTGCTGCTCATCCTGAAGACGGTAATTAACTGGGCCACAAGTTCAATACACATCAATTTATTGTAGATGTTTTGGTGTGTTTGTCTATATAACCCGTTTGTTTACTGTGTAAATATGTAAACAAGCCTGATATACTGTACATTTGGAATAAATTAGACGAAGAATTAGGCCACTTAAAAAACAACAGAGCAAATTATTTAATGGCTTTCATACACAACCAAACTTTACAATTTCATGCAGCTATTTAAACTCTAAAATGCACCAGAAACACAATTCAACCAACATGAAGTTTCTCTAATTTCTCTATTAACACAAACAGGAATATAGGAGAGATATTTTTATCAGTAAAGCTGTATCGAGATGGCAAATATCAACAGCAAACATTAAATTCATAACTCCATCAAAGGCAGCCTCATATACAAAGTAATTGCCAAGTGCCCGCTAATCAATATATACACCAAGAGTAGGGCAAGCAGGAGAAATATTAAATGAGATGATTAAGTTATGTTAAAAGATGTTCCTCATCAATTATTTAGAATCAGCTCCACTGAATGTCCAGATGTGAAGAACCCTGATGCGTAAAAGGTCCATCGGTGTCCGTTACGCACGGTTCAGGATGTCTGAAAGTTTGTTGATGTATTCAATAGTGTATTTGAGGGTTTGTATCTTGGTCAGGGGCTGGCTCCTCTTGCTGTAGTCCGGCGGCAGGTAGTCACGGAGCTGGTGCAGAGCCTCTGCAAGGCTCCTCATTCGCATCTTCTCCCTCTCGCTGGCTTTCATGCGTCTTTTCGTGGACATCTTGGGCTTGCTCAGCCTCTGCGCTGTTGTTGGAGTCTCCCTGCGTCCTGTGAAGCCGAAAGACAAGTCCTTCATCTCATGATGCCCGCTGGAGTAGCACATCTCCGGCGAGGAGCACATGGAGTCTATGGAGGAGGACTCCGATGAGGTGGACTGAAGCGAGTCCAGGTCTTCTCCAAAACTGCTGTCATGGCTCTTCCACTCAGACAGTATTTTAGCCGTGACAACGTCCAAGTCCATGTTGGAAATATCCCGACACTTCCAGACGGTCACGCAGCGAGGGATGACATCAGGGGTGGATGACAGGCTTTTCTGTGGAGGCGATTTTGCCAAAGCGTTTTTATACAGAAGCAGATCTCCGGAGGTTTATGGGTTCACAGCTAAGGCGAAAAAAAGTTCAAAGAAATCCTCAAGTGCCAAAATGCGACCTTCCCGAAGGACGTCGTTCGTTATCACTGGGGTGTGAATAAGGCTAAATAGACGGATAATGTGATAGAAAGAAAAATAATTAGATTCCTTTTGTGGGAAATTACTCTTTAAAGTCTGCACGACGACAATTATCAGTTTGATGTGATCTGTCTAATGAAGGAATGGGAGGATGCTGTGTCACCTGAGAGCTTCACACCTCTCTGGCAAGTCAGGCCTACGTGTGTCTTCAGTCTGGACTTTATATGGTTAAAAAAACAATACTATTTTTTAACTTATTAAGAGTATAGTTTCACAGACAGAAATTGATTTAAAATCTATGACAGAAACTAAAGGTTCAGAATGAGTAACAATCATTGTGCTGTCTGGAAAAGCTCTAATTAAACAATGAAAGGTTCTTTGTACTAAAATCAAGTTTCACCTTTAAATGCTCACACATTTTGCTACCTGGAGTGACGCTACTTGTTTCCAATGTAGTTTTTCCAGTTTCCATCAAGTGTAAACATCCTTAACAATTGACAAGAAAATTACACAGGACCCAGGCTACTTTAGAAGATAAGTTAATTTGCACTGGAAAACAAGCTGAATCATCCTGACAACCAGTTGGATTTTCAGCACATGCTTCAGGAAAACTAAGATTTAAGACCCAGCACTAGGATGAAGTTGTTACTTAGGGCAGAGGATGCAGCTGTCACCAAGCTCCTGCCAGACCTTTCATGTCTGAAAAAGGTGTGTAAGGCCTCACTCGTGATCAAGGGGGCCGACACTGGCAGGTTGTAAAACCTCAGCGTCCTCTGTGTCCCCCTCAGCTGCAGTGCCTTCTCTCACCGGCTGTGTGAAGTGACATGTAGCTTGTCAAACAGCAGTGGGAGAAAATAAGCACATGTGCTGCTGTTAAATAGCATTACATGCTAAAAACTGTGCGAATCCGCATCCTCTACCCCTGATTTACATCAACAACTCCTTTCGGGATCAGAGGAACAGGTTAGGCAAACATTGATGGAGCAAAACATTTGTGAAGAACATATTTAATTATGTAAATCTCACAACATATACAGCAACAAAAACACACAAATTCAGAGTAAAATTGCCGGATAAAAATGTTTGACTCAAGGTCCAATTAGTAGCTTTTTCTGGAGCTGTCAAACCACATGTCATGCATAGTCCGCACTTACTACTCAAAGATTCAGTGTGTAGGATTTAGGGGGATATATTGGCAGAAATGGTGGATAATGTACTGTTTTCTTTAGTGTATAATTACAGAAAAATAAGAATCTTTGCATTTTCATTACCCTAAAATGAGCGGTTTATATCTACATAGGGAGCAGGTCCTCGCACCGCCATGTCTCTGTGTCTCAGTGTCCGAAAAACACTGATTTCTTTTAACATGAAACAGCTTTATTCAGTGTTTTTACCAGTTTAAATTACCTGGTTCATTTGTTTTGGAGAGGAAGAGACCTCTGTGGATAATTCAGATCCCATTAATAACCCCCTGAACAATGGACACTGAAGGAATTCTAACCAGGAGAAGTTTCAGCTGGTTACAATCTGCAATCCTCACTGCTAGATGCCACTACATCCCCCTATATGTTACACACTGGACCTTTGAAACTGTGTTTATGCACAACTTTTCCCACTGTTTTACAGAACCAGGTCCATTTCGGATTACAGTAACAGGTAGCAGCAAAGCTTAGACTAACTTTTACTTAAATGGTTAATTGTTTGGTACATGAAACATAAGAAAAACACTGATCACAGTTTTCAAAAGCCAAGCTGATGTCATCGAATGTCTTGTTTTGTCTGATCTACAGTCCAAACCTCAAATACATTCAATGTTCTATAAAGTTACTGTGGAGGTACATGCGCATAAACATCAAGAACACATAAAGTCTCTGCAGAAAAATATACCACTACACACTTCTGGTGGGTCATGAGTGATGATTGAGAGAGATTACTGTTTTGTAGGAAAATCCTGCATAGTATACCTTTAAACGATTATTGAATTATCAAAAGAGTTGCCGATTAATTTTCTCTCAGTTACCTCATCCACTAATTGCGGCAGCTCTTCTTTTAAAAGCTGGTAGGTCGAACTTGAGATAAGAGCTATTTGTTAATCTCTACGTCAACATTTTCACATGATTTGACATAAAATAGCTTTCATGCGGTTGATCATCATCCTGTTATCGTGCTGCTCACTTCTGGAACTTCAGTCTCAGTCTCTCTGCCAGTGGCAGTGGACTCTCACTACAAATCACCGAGTCATCGCTATCTAACACAGTGACAAGTGATGCAGGAGTCTGAGGGGACACATCTACATCCACATGAGCTGCTGAGACATCCTGGCATTTGCTTTTAGTTGCTACAGGTAGGATGTTAATCTCGCTGTCTGCAATTAAGCTCTGGGATTTTGCTGGTAATAACTGAGTGGTAGGAGATGTTTTTGCAGTTGGTTTGGCTGTTTTAGGTTTCAGGGGGAAATCTGGGATATTGATCTTGTTCGAGGGCTTGATTTTAGATTTTCTCTGAGGTCCAGACTGCCGGTTCTCTGTGTCACTTTCCTCACTGGATGAACACAGACTCATGCACACACTCTTCTTGGTGTTCTGCGACATGTTCCTGTCTATGTCAGTTTGACTTTGGTCAGTGTGGCCCCTCTGCCGTGGGACAAGCGATGATGAAATGGCTTTTCTGACAAATTTGTATTTGTGAGGAGGCTTTTGGGAGACGTTACATTTGTCCTTTGTCTTGCTTTGAGCTGCAGGCCTCAACTGCTGTTTTGAGCAGTGAGTTTCTTTCTTGTTTGATGTACACTGTGTTTTGTCAGTCAACGGTTCTTTTTTGTACACAGCCGATTTCTCTCCAGACAATTTATTGTCACCTGAGCCTTTACTGGAGATTTGGCCACTTGAGTTATAAGGAGAAATGTGTTTGAGAGAGGATGACTCATGGTGTAGTTGTTTGGAGACCATGTCAGTGTGTATCTCCTTCTGGTGTATAGCTTTGGCTGTGTTCCTCATGAGCAGCCTGTCCCTTAGAGGACACTCTGTGTAGCACAACTCTAGAGCAGATTTGGAGTCTGCTTCTCTGACGTCACTTGAGGTTTTCTGCTTCGTGTTTTCGCCCTCTGTTTCCCGGACACCACTGTCTGTGGTTTTGCTCAGCTTGGGCTCAGGGGTGTGGTTATTAGCTGATTGTGGGGTTGGAGAGGATGTGAAGGACAAAGCCTCCCAGTCAATATCACTCAGGTGGAGAGCATCGATAACAGCAGAGACAGAGGGTGATGCAGCAGCAGCCTCTGATTCTCCATGAGACAGAGGAGTGCTGGGGCAATCACCCAGACTGCTATGGTCTTCTTTTGACTTCCGATGCTGTTTATAGTTCACTGGAGTGTCCACAACCACCACTTCTGTTTTATCTGTGGCTGAAGCAGTAGGGAGCAGCGCATGTGGTTGAGTGTTAGAGGAACTCTGAAGGGTCATCTGTGCCAAGAGGTCAGAAATACCATCAGAGACATCAGATGGCTTCTCCTTTTTACTCTTTGGTTTTCTCTCTGCAAAGAAGATTGAAACCACAAGTCAGTGTTAAACAACTTCAAGCTGTAGTTGGTATTAAAAATAAGCTTTTTTCATATTTGCTGAAACTGTCTCTATACTTGCATAGCTGTAATCTGTGCAAAAGAAATCACACTTCTCTGCCAGCTGGACCAACTTCTCATTTTACAGCTAAACAGTACACTAAAATATGTTTCTGAAAATACTTGAGTGGAGAACTAAGTAATGCAGTAACAGAATCTTGATTTATATGTGATCAGCGTGTCCTACAGTTCACAGAGAAATCAGCTGACAGCTGCATTTAAGACTACGACTGAGGCTCTGACTGGTTGTTGCTGACCACACCACAGTCTGATTCTAGCAAATACAATTTGAGGCAGAAGAAAGAGGAGGAGGGACATGATTTTTTCCCCAACAGACTATCTGTATCATGTACTTCTTTCAGAATATAGTGAGAGTATTAGCATAATGTGACACAAAGTTATTTTCACTGAAATTGCCAACTGTTTCTTTCAGGATTTCAAACGCTTTTGAAAGAGTTAAAGAGTAAATTCAGTGTTTTCTCACCTAGATGCTATTTCCTCATATTTTGTTGCTTAAATGACTAATAGGAACAACATTTTTTAAAACTGGTCCAGTACTGAACAAGCCTGTTTCAGCCAGCAGTGACAAAACAGCCTGCAATGTTGTTTGAGGCATGTTAGCAATGTCATTTATGTCCACTTAAAGTGTTTGTTTTTGCCACTAACCGGTTCAGATTGTTATTAGTGTCTGACAGCATTATGGAAACTGTTCTTACAGACAGAGACCTTTTTGTTGAAGAGAAAGATCTTTTTTGTTTAACCAAAAACAGCCTTGAATTCCAAACCCACAAACTCCTTTTAGCATGTAGCTAGAGCAGCATATTTTAACATATAACTGGGTGGATGAAGAGTTTATTTCAACCAAACCAGAGTTGGTGATTGTTGGAAGAGTAGAAACGATGAATCAAGACTGCTTTTGTGAGTTTCAATTCTTTTTTAGCGAGTTTTACGATGATAAAATGACTGCTTGTTTCAATGGAGTCTGGTGGGTTTGGCGATGGTGATTTCAGGGCTGTTTCTGGTTAAATAAAAAGGATCTTACGCTTTAACAAAAAAGGTCTATGTCTGTATGTACTGTTAGTGGATGTAAAATCACAGTGCGAACATGTGCTGAGTGGTTACTTTGCAGCCTGTGTCTCTCAACACTGGACCAATTTCAAACATTATTGTACACATTAGTTACTTAGACACAAAAACTAAAAAATAAGTTCCAGGTTGAAAAATACTAACAAAACAATCACTGTGTTATCGCTTGACTGTAAAGCCCTTTCAGTCCCAGTGGCTAGTTTTCCTACACATTAGGAAGTGAAGCTTTACAGCAGTTATGACGGAGGGGCGGGGGGGCAGAGTACAACCTGCATAAAGTGACAGCGAGGCCTGTGAGACAGACACCTCTCAGCTGCATCAAAGCCTTTGGTGTGAACTAGTTGAGCTGCCAAACTCAACATTTTTAGGTGTCAGAGCTGCTGCAATAGACAGCCTCGAAAAACAAGTCAAAGCGCCAGGTGCCTTTGATCAGGACACCCTTGTCAGCGCAGTGTGGGAAGTCTTGGAGCTTGTCAAGTCTGTGGGAGGGCTTTCACTTCTGTTGTGGAAAATGTGTCTAACTTAACTGGTTTATTTTAAATAAACTGTAAAATTATAAAAATATTATAAAGTATTGTCTTACTCTTGGTCTTGTTCTCTTCGGCCAGAGCTTTGTCTCTAAGGTAGTTCTCCACCACTTCTGGAAAGGCCACACGGAAGAGAGACTCTTCTTCCACCGTCCTCACCTCATGTTGATCGTCTGCAGGCCGATCCTCAGGAAACGCATAATGATCTGCAGAAAAAACATCAAGGTCAGGTCCAAATTGCTCCCAATAAGCCTGTCATTTACGTTATATAGAGAAAAAATGGTTCTTTATGAAATGGAAAAAAAGGACAGAGACAAGAATTACTAATTGTTGTGCACCACTTTTCACTTTTCAAAAGGGCTGCAACTTATAGATTATTCTTCATATTATATTTTTGATTAACTGTTTGGTCTGTAAACATCAGAAAACTTTAAAAATTCTAACACAATATTCTAGCTGCCGAAATTATGTGTTGAAATGTCTTGTTTTCTTAAACCAGCAGAACAAAAACTCAATAAGATTTGATTAATTATGTTAGAAAAGGTAAATCAAAAAGCTCTCAAATCTGAGGGGTGCATTCAGGTACACTTAAATTCAATGCCTTTTTGGACAAGTCATCTTTTCTCATTCAAGCACTGCAGGTAGGTATAAAGATACATAACATACATGTATATGTGGTCCCATGCAGAGGTAGGTTATGGATAGGCGAATGTTTCTTATCAGTGTGAGCTAAATTAATCTACATTTTGCAGACAGGTAAGTGCAAATATAAAGTACCGTAAAAAGACTGTATTGGTTCAGTGGTAGCTTAAAGATTTAAAACACCAGAAATGTGTACTTGGGTGCAGAACGGCTTGACTGAGTCTGACAAAAATAAATTAAAAGTTGAATAAATGAAATAAAATAAAATGTTTGTGGTAATTAAAACCTCACAAATTCCAATTTCAGACTATTTAATGACTTTAAAGGTCTAATATAATATTTAACAAATTGAATTTAAAGACATTTTAAGACTTGTTAAGGACCTGCAGACACTGGAAACCATCAAATAGTTGGCATTTCTGCTGGAAAAATAACTTTAATCATTCATTTTTCATCAAAATAAAAACTGATTACCTTTTTGTCTCAACTTGTCTACTAAATGACATATTAAAGCAGCTTCATAAAATATGATTTGGAGATGCAGTGTTTTGAACACAAGCAGAGAAGACTTTATGAACAGAACATACAAATATTGCACATCTTTATACAAAATGCATATACTTTAGCCCTTAATTTATAGCATTTATATATTTAAATCCAATATGTAATAATTTAGTTGTATTAAAATACTTTTTTCAAATGATTGTTGATTGAGATTGAGACTTTCTCAGGCTGGTCGTATCAAGCGAGCTTGTTAGTGAAGTAGACTTTGATATGACAGATTTCCCAGCCTGGGGAGGAAGCCATTTTAGCACCTAGTGGCTGTTGTGACTGATCTGTCACCTCTGAACCCCACCTCACAGCAAGTCACTAACAGACAACCCGGTGACGAGCACCCTGCACCCCAACTCCACCTAATGCAGCAGTCGCGTCACTCAACCCAGGGGATGTTTTTTAAATATTGCTTTTCCCTCTGATCTGCTAATAAGAGAAAATGAAGACTGCAAGACGTGTTGATGAGATTTAAACTGACCTGGTACGCTCCAGATGACTTCGAAGCAGGCGACAGCATTCCTCACCCTCGGTTTCAATATTCTTGTGAAGGAAAATAAAGGTGTTGCTTATTACGCACGTGCTGAAATAACCTTTTATTACAACAAAGTCACTGAGGAGACCTTTTTTGTTGTTGTTAAAATTTAAAACAGGACTACCTGCGAGGTTTGACTTGGGAGGACATTTCTCTTCCATATTTTCTGTTCATCAGTTCTGCATAAGTCATCAGGACTAAAACCTTTTCACTGGTGTAGTGCTTCGGCCACTCCATCTTGTCATGGGCAAATTTCTGGAAAACAAACATCTCAACATGCAACTCACTTGATAAAGACATAACGGACTGAGCAAGTAATCTAAATAAACACATTACCTGCATCATCAGCATATTTGGCTGTCTCCTCTTGAAATGTGACACAGGTTTATCCTTGGAAATCAGGAACTCGTTAATGATCTGCAAAATGCCATTTAAGTATTAAAAACCAAAGTTATTCTGAAGATTATTTTACTAAACAAATGTTGTCATGATACCACAATTTTAAACTTCCGTACTGTATAAAGAAATGATACTCAATACCGCTTTCAATACCACAGCAAAAAGGAAGTCCTGGGCACACAAAATAATATATATATATATTTTTTAATTTTACTTATGATCTGCCTCCAGTCACATTGTGGGTTTGCCGCTGGAGAGAAAGCCCTGACAGCTACAGGTTGAGGACCAGTTAATTTTCTCCCCCTTTTGTTTAATCTTTGCAGCCTTGAGTTTAAACTCTGAATCCCAATCTTTTTATGTATATATATATATAGCTTTGGTACTTTTGACACTATCGAATGTATAATTGAAGGAGATTGTATAGTTTTAAACACGTGGTATTGACAAAGTATCGAAGTATGGATGCTTTTGACAATCTTAATTATAACAAGAACACATAAACCATAGCAGATGAAACAGCTGTACCTCTGTAAAAGGGAACTGTTGACTCGCCAGCGTTTTCCTAAAAAAGAAATGAAACACAAAAAGACCAGATTACACATATCATGAGACTGAATGCTTCAAACAGACATAATCTGGATCGTTTCATACCCAATCTACCAGATACCATAATGTTGAGGACTGCCATTCCTCCTTGATCTAAACATAATTGCAATTTAGCAAATATAAGTCACAGTCACTCAAGATTCCAAATGAATGTCCTAAACCAACTGTTTACTGTCTTAATAGTATTATCACCTAACAGGACTGGAATCATTTGACACTGGTAGAGTAGCCTGGGCAAAATAATTATCTTAATCAGAAACCCCAAATTGATATTTTTGATGAAAATTGGTCAAAATGGCTACTTATGTGGCAACTAAAAGGCTGGATTTTGTAGAGTAGTAATATGGGCATGATTCTCAACCTAAAATAATTGCCTTTTCCTCTAAGTGCAGAATCAATACAGGATGACTAGTATGTGTATGTATGTATGTGTGTATGCATACACATGTGTGTGTGCATATGCATATATATACAGTTTTTGTTTTTTATTTAAGAAGAATCTGCCCCTACTTTATGTTGTGTTTTGTTTTTAGTTCACTTTAAGTATGTTTTGTGTCTAGTTGACACTTGTGTAAAACCTAATAAAAAGTAAGTACATTGAGAAATGAGATCCTGTGTTGTTTTTCATTAACTGACATAACATGAACATTAGAATGGGTTCTAATAGCTTCCATTAGATCCCAAACTCAAAAAACATATATTGGTATCAGCAATCAGCCAAAATGACTTGGAAAATATCAGCATATTTATTATTTTTGTGACAAAATGCAACTACTGTTCATTTACAGAAAGTCACATACCTTCTGACATTTGCCTCGAAGGACACGGCCTGCCGAGTCTGTTCATAGCGATGCCAGTCACAGGGACACTGGTAGTCAAAGTCCTGAGGTTGACAGAAACGTTTACTGTCGCAAAGCACACAGCCGCCACGTTCATGTGCCTTTGCTGACCCTTGAAAAGGGCGAGGATGAATCAGTATTAATATGTGATAAAACAGGAATAGTAGTAGAAGACAAACAACTTTAAAATCTAACACACTAATACAACTGGGGTCTGACCCATCTCTCACATATGTGTATGTTTTGACATGTTAATGGCTCCAAAACAGCCATGTGTGAGGCATGTCCTCTTGGGGACAATCCCCCTTTTGCTTTCCACCTCTTATCAAAATCAGAAACAGGGGTAACACAGTTCAAAGCACTCACCAGGATGTCGACACAAATTGCAGTGAGGAACCTTCTTCACAACTCCCTCAGACACCCCCACGTTCTCCTCCTTCCACTGGATGAACCTGAGGTGATCAGGGAAAGGTGACAAGAGCACAAACACGACACTACACACACTCTTTATGTGAGGTAAAGTTATACAGAAAGGAAAATCATGCTTATGTGCAAGAAAATAATCCACAGTGAGTGTGTCTCTTACCTCTGTAGGAGTGTTTGTCCTTTCAGCATCTGAATGAGCCTCAGAGCTTGCTCTTTACCAACACCTGGTATGCCCTTATAAAAGAATGACAATTAACATAAGTCATTCATCATATCAGATCAGATGATTTTGAAGATACAGATTTCAGATTGAGATGTCCTCCTTACCTTAGGAATATAATCACAGCCAAGAAAGATGGCAAGACCAACTAGATTCTCTCTGGTGAGATGTAACTCTGTTTGTACCCTTGAGGTCTTGTAGCAGTCCACCTGAGGGTCCTGGAGGGAGAGGTGAGAAACAAGACTGTGAAGATTTGATGGTTTTAACATTTAAGACATTAGCAGAATAATAGAAAGAATCAAACATACAAATAGGGATGTAGTTAAAATTAAATGCATAGGGCTAACAATATTTTTAATTACTGAATAATGTATGATTGTTGATTGTGTAATTGACTTAGGGCTGAGCAATATATTAACATTTTATAAATATCATGATATGAGACTCAACAGATAGAATACTGAACACAATACTGAAAAAGCACAGCTTGTAAAGTAACAACGAAGTGTTACTTTAGCAGTCTGGGAAAACTTTAAATCACTGGACTGAGTTTCGATTCATAGGCATAAATTCAGTTGTCTGGGAACCAGATGAATCAGCTTGTATTATATTTGCTTTGGCAGATGTACGTATGTAACGCAAGTCTGTATGTAAAGATTCACATGGCTTTAAATTCAGTACTAGTCCCCAGAACAATCTAAAGTGAAGAAGCTGTTGAAGAAGATATACTTCATTAACTCCCGAGGGGAAATACAATTTCTTCACTCACTTGTCACGCACACACACACACGCACCTCTCCAGCTACCAGTTCACACTCCACATTTGTTTTGGCCACGGACTTAAGCCGGTGACCCTCTGGGTCCCAACCCAAGTCCCTATGGACTGAGTTACTGCCGCCCCCTGCACACTGTGAATGATTGACATGACCTTTGACAAACATACTTTACTGTTCATATTGAAGTTCCTGTAGACAGTCCGGGCTCCATACAGGAAGGCGTCTCCATCATTAGTGATGCAGCCGTCCACCAGGCCTTGAGAGTCCAGGTAGGCACACATGGCCTCGGCCTCCCCAGCAGCTGTCACCCATGGCACACCCAGATAGTCCAACATCTCTGCACACTACAGAGGTAAGAGAAGGGCAACAGTGCCTCAATCCAATATGAAGTGACTACAATAAGAGATGCAGGTGAGTGGGGGAACAACCAACCTCTCTAAGTACAGCATTGAAGCGCCCTCTGCTGGTCTTTGTAGCAGCTTTAGGGGCAGAGGCCTTTTTGAATCCTCCATATCTTGTTTCTGCCCTCCTGCACATGGTTTCTGCTTTAAGTTTAGGGGCTTCTCCCTCCATCACAAAGACAAGCTTCACCCCCATAAGCGTGAGGGATGACACCCTGAAAAATAAATTCCTGAACACAAAAGGACAAGGCTTTCAATATTGAAATTGAAGCTAACATCTGAAGGAATTAACTATGGAGCAATATGGGACACCTACCTCAGGTGGGGCTTGGTAACTCTCCCCATCATAGCCTGGACATGCTGGGCCTCGCACACCCACAGACTCAGATCAACTGCCAGTGTCTTTCCGCTCAAACTGTACAGCGGCACCGACTCACGAACCGGCTCGACGATGGACCACAGCTCGTGAACACCCATAACTTCCTCCAAACGGATTTTCACTTATCTAATAGGTGGGAAAGCGTAGAAAACAGTAATGCTTTAACAACACAAAACGGAACAACGACTCGTAGTTTTCAAACAGTGGCGCCGTTGGGCCGCGTCCCAATTCTTTCAACGTCTTTGCACTACGCTACCTTGTTGATGTATCGATTGTTACGTCGTTAAAATGTGCAAAGTACAATATTGAAATTGTTTATAAGTCACCTCTAGGCTTCCTATCTACTAAATATAGCACTCGCAGTCTCCTTTAGCATGTTTTTTAAATAACAAGGTTGAAAGTAAGGGGACAGTCTCAAAAAGCTGGTCGACGCCGGACATTTTAACTGCAACGTCATATTAAAGCGCCTTCGAAAGCGTGTTGCTATGGAGACGAGGCGCCTGGTCACAGGCTGAGGATATTTTTTTACACCTTTTTGTTTTTATTTTTCAACCATGGACTCAAAAATACACCTAGAAATTATCGGCTTAGTTAAAGACCGTAATTTCCATGTTGCTCGAAGTATTGCTGAAGTAAACCGCCATTTCCCCAGAGTTTTATATCGCATTATTGATTTGTTTTCACCTGTTGTCACCGTTAACAATAACGTTACTTGATCTTTTTGTTTATGCGCCACAGGGACTAAAACAGAAGTTTCCCGATGCATTTCTGGAGCCAAAAATTCAACCATTACTCGAATTTGACTGGCACTCCTATCTGTGCAACAAGAAAAGGGTAAGTTTTCTGATTAGCCCATATGTGTTTAAAATCCAGCTCGTCAAGGAGACTATTCAAATAGAGTTGTGAGAAATGTTTAAAGTAAAAGTAGAGAAGTATTAGCAGTATATAAGACATAAAGTATCAAATACAAGTACTCATTAGGCAGTCACATCAGTTTTATATTACTATATTATTATTATTAAATTGTAGTTAATAATGATGCATTACTGTGTAAACAACATTCAAATATTGTAACTGGTCGAAGTTGAGCTCATTTTACTCCACTTTTAAACTGCTGGGCATTGTAGGCTATTTTTAAATAATAACAATAATGACAAATGCAGGTTTTGAGGAGCTATTATTTGAGCAAAATAACTTCTAATTAAAGACCTCAGATTAACACAGTGTGGTAAATAGTACAATATTTGCCTCTGAAATACAGTAGCTTATTGCAGAAGTGTGAAGTAAAATGAAATGTAAATACACAAGGAAAGACAAGTACATCAAAATTATACAGTACTTGTTTAAATATACTTATTATTTTCCTTTATTGCTCTTGTTTGTATGAGCTGCAGCAGCTTAATGGGGGTGGTGCTCTACTATGCAGCTACACACACTTATACAACACCATACAATACTGCTGTAGTTTTCTGTTATGGTCAGCCTATTCTGTAATCCTGAATCACAACACATCTTTTGCTCAACACTTGTGATTCAAGGAGCTGCGTGGTGAAGTGTGGCAGTACTCCAGCAGCCTGATGTGCTTTCTGAACGGCCTTCTTCTCGGTAATGAAAAGGATCTTGCCAGCTGGGCCAAGAATCAGTGGAGTTTCACATTCACTCGGCCACAGGCTTTCTACATGGCTCTCACTGAGGACTGCTACACCAAACACCTCCAGAACACTGGGGCAAGTAAAAAAAAAGAAATCTAAGTTAAAAAATATGGATTGAAAGTTCTTTTCTGTTTGTCATGGGAATCAGAAAGCAGGTCATTGACACCTGTACATGATAGGAAGCTAGCTTCAGTCATAAGAGGCTCCTCTAGATGAATATTACTCAGTTTTCTATTAAATTTGTTCGACCTTGAAAAGAATCAAACAAAAAATCAATTCTTTGTCCTTTCATTACAGCATCAGTTTGTCTTCATGGATATTGAGATAGCAGGAGAGCCAGCAGGGAGGTTACTGTTTGAGGTGAGGCACAAATTCACATAATTTCGCATTGCTTGCACAAACCACCTGTGTTATCTAAACCTCTGACGTTTTCAGGCATTCTGTGTAGTCGAATTTGACAGAGATATTGTAGAAACTGCTGATATACAGAACAAAATGACCATTACAGAATAGCAGGATGTTAATAAGACATGTTGTCCTCCCGCTCCTCAGCTGTTCTCAGATGTTTGTCCAAAGACATCAAAGAACTTCGAGGCTCTGTGCACAGGAGAGCGAGGTCTGTCCCAGAGTGGCCTCCCACTCTGCTACAAGGGCTCGGTGTTTCATCGTGTGTTGCCCAACGGCTGGGTTCAGGGAGGAGGTATGGTCCACACTAGTCCTGAAACACTGTGAATGACATGTGGTTGGTTTTCACATAGGAATTAAATACATAATCTCCCATTCAATGTTAGCATCAGTGCAGTTAATTTGATATACTTGGGTTACATATATGCCACTTATAGAGATGTAAAATACATTGATAAACTGGGATTGTGGTAATGGCTATAATGGATTTAAACGTTATTTATTTCTGTTTGTAAAGGCTGCATTATATCTAAGTCTCATGATTTTTTAACTCAACTGGCTCTTCTGTTTCCAGTAAATGAAATAAGCAGTTAACTAACATCCTGTCTACATTACCCATCAAAGCCCAACCGTTGTTTAGATTACGACAGCACCTAAAGTTGTCAGCAAAATATCGTGGGATTTAGGAAGTGTGTTTTAACTATGTCATTGTGGTGCGGACGCAGACAGTAGCTTTACATTTCAATTTTGCAGATATATCACCAGAGAGAAAGGGTGATGGAGGGGAGTCAATCTACGGACCGACTTTTGAAGGTTAAAAAAAAATAAAAACAGTCAGAAACATCTACATGAGAACCCACTGTTAATGCATGTATCATAGTGGATTTATATGTACTGTCTGTAAGTTGTCCTTTCTCCTTTTAGATGAGAGCTTTGCCGTGTCCCACACTAAACGGGGCATTCTAGGACTGGCCAATAAGGGTCCCCACAGCAATGGATCCCAGTTCTACATCACTCTGCAGCCGACACCCTGGATGGACAGGACCTACGTTGCCTTTGGGTTTGTGTCACTAATTTGACTTGAGAGATGTTTGATTAATTTCCCAATTCTGCATAATCTCAGGTCTCTTATACAGTTTTGTTTTTATTTTTCATTCTAGGCAAGTGGTTGAGGGTGTCGACGTCCTCAGGAGATTAGAAGAAACTCCGACCTGTATTGAAAGACCCAAATATGACTGTAAAGTTACAGATTGTGGAATGTTTCAGTTTTAGCACCGACACATTCATTTTGATGTTGTTTTAGATAATTGTTTTTCATGTAGTAAAATAAAAACAATGTACATGTAATATATGACTTATATTTAAATGCACACATCCAAAAAAGTATTTTGATTTCTACAAAACTGTTGTATGTATTTTTAATTTCATATTTTATATGTGCATATCTCAGATAAAATAAGGTTTGTGTCTTTGTGTCCCTGACAACTAGCATTTTGTCTCTCTCAAGGGGTTCATCTGTATATGTGTGATATTACTATACTTTTATAACAGTGTCTTTGTATTTTTGAGAGTTACATGTAGTATGTTTTTTCCACAAAATATGTAGAGGTAGAACAAATGACATACATGACACTCAGTAATGTTATTTTGTATGTAGTATACAGCAGCCCAGAGTAAACCTGTGCGGGTACTGAAATGCAAAACCAAAGCTGAAAATAAGGTGAACTTTAACGTACTGACTGGCAACTCAGACTTCTTCTCTATCTCTGCCAATAAGTACATTTTAATATGAGTTCATAAGAGAGCTGTAGAGCATGGGTAGTTAACTAAAACTAAATTAGACCAAAAACTAAAAGTAGGTTTCAAAATAATAGTTCACTGAAATAAAAACTATAGTCATCAGAAAATAACGAAAACTAACCGAAATAATATTGTGTACTCACAAAACTGATGAAAATTACGTAAAATACACAGGAAATGTCTTTAGTGTCAGTCTTTACCAATTTGGTCAAATGTGTCAACACAAGATGCATTAGAAGAAGAAGAGTCACCAATTTAACCTGCATGCCTTCGGACTGTGGGAGGAAGCCAGGGTACCCAGAGAAAGCCCACACTGACACGGGGAGAACATGCAAACTCCGACAAAAGTGCTCCCCCACCCTGGGTTTGAACCAAGAACCCTCTTGTTGTGAAGTGACCATGCTAATTTGCTGATTGTAATGAAACACGCTACAGTATACTCGCCTATTTATGTCCATCCATCCATTTTCATGACCGCTTATCCTCTTGAGAGTCATTGGCTAAAATAACAATAAGTCATTCCTTGACATGGTCATTCTTCTGGGGTCATTTTGATGAAAGTAATGCAAAAGTAGTGTAATAAGACACACATTACAGACAGTACTGTTGTAAAGTAACATTCCTTTCAAATGGAAGTAACCACTAAATTAAATTTTGAGCGTAACATGCCCAACACTGCTGTTTATAGGCCAGCAGTGATGGGGTTGGGGGCCACTGCATTTGTGCCCAGGGCCCTGTAGCGAGCCAATCAGGCCGTGGGTGTGAGAGGTTATTTTTAGCACATTAATATTAAGTGTTTTGCGTCACAGTTGTACTTTCTGTCAGCTATTTGTTTAAAGAAACGTCTTCCTGAGGCCAACAGAAATGACGCCTTGCAGTTTGGTTAATGATAATAAGGAGCTCCTCTCCCTCTTGCCTGTGACGTGGTGTCACTTCACGTACCCTCGTTTTTTTCCCACTCCTCCCAGTAAAAAGTGCCACATGACCTGTCAAGTAGGAAGTAGCGAGCTAGCGAGCAGCAACAGCAGCAGCAGCGACCAGCAAACGTAAGACGGGGAGGAAGCTGTGAAATCTCTGAAGTCTCGTTCTCGACGTTTCTCGGCAGATACGTTTTCCCTTTTGGATCAGAAGGAGCAATAAGTCGGCCGCAGTCATGTACCTGAAGGTGCTGTTTTTCACCGTAGCCGTGGCTCTGATCGGCGCAGCAGCCGCGACAGACTCAGGTAAGTTTGCGACCTCTCAGTGCTGAGCTAGCGGCTAGCTACACACAGCCGTGTCCCTCCTTAGCTCGGTGAAGACATCCACCAGTAAACTGATTTTAATCTGTGACTGTGTGCCTCCATTTTTGGTCATTACAGTGGCCGTTAGTCGGCTCGCTTTGACAGTTGACACTTGTCACTCATCCTTTTTTAAAGCGTACAACAAAATACATGTTAGAAAAATATCCTTTTGGCAACTTGTCGGTTTTATCCGCACGCTCAATTGTCAGGTCCAGCTAACGCTTTAGCCTGCTAGCAAGCTGTGGGACCTGAAATTAGATTTAACCTGTGTAACCACAATATCTCTCCCACAATGTGAATGATAAGAGCCCACAGGGCTGAGTTATTGACTCTGGTGTAACCCTAATTGCCAGATCCAGTTGATCAAGAACCAGATTAGCTTGTTATATAACAGCCTACATGTTTCCTCTCAGTTGTGTCACATTTTAAGATTCATAACAACGTCATGCCTTGCTGCTTTTGTTCCCACTAAAAGGTTTGACACTTACTATAAATCGCCCTCCCTCCACATTGTATGGCAACATCTGGAGCGCCACAGTTTCATTTTCCACCACATGTCGGAAGTTAGCGGTATTGAAAAAACCACCACAGCTAAATTTGATTCATAATTTCTTTGCAGATGGATGCACCTCTCTATCCTGTGCTCTATGTGAAACCGTTAATGACTGCCAGTGGGCTAACTGCACATCATGTGAGTATCTGTCCTGTGTGTGTGTGTGTGTGTGTGTGTGTGTGTGTGTGTGGCAGGTTGCACAGGTTGGTCTTTGTGTCCTAAATTGTCCAGACAGCTGAGCTGATTGGACACATGATTCCTGGGTATGGGGAGAATGTATAGCAGAGTGGATGCTGACTTTTAGATGATGTCATCTCAATATCCCTAAAGCCTGAGCTGTATCGTAATCGTCTGGCAACACCAACCAAACACTGTGGATGTCTAGGTTGGGGCTAAATTCAGCAACTTGCATAGACTCACTATTTCTTATCATAACAGATTTATCGTAGAGTACTGGCGAGGCAAGGGAGGCAATGCCTGAATTCTTTTGGACATTTAAGTCTCACTTTTATTCTGGTCGTGGTGTTGCTGCCCTTTGCTTACATCTCCCTATCGCCATCCCATAATTTCATTATGCTAATGGGAATGTCTGTCTAAGCGTGAGTATGAGAAATCTGTCTGACTTCTGCACCATAGCACGTAGGATGTGGAGAAATATGCTGCAGTGGTATTTTTCAACCCTAATTTGGAAGTCTTGCCGGTTGTGATTTAGAAATATGCATCAATCAGTAAAAAGAAGTTGCCATAACAAAAGTGCATGACAGATTGTTTCCTGAGTCGACCAACGGCTTTCCATTGGCTGCGTGCTCCTCTTACGGTTTGTGGTTTTCAGCAGGAAAGGAGAGGAGCTGGTAGTGTTCACGTTGTTACCACTGTCAAGAGATGAAGTTGCACATTTTATGAGTAAAGAGGAAATCAGGTGTCATAATCTTGTATCTTAAAATCATAGCTTTGACTCACAGATTCCTTTTGCAAATATGAAAAAGGTTGTGTGATAAACTCTTGTGATTATGGGCTTTAAATCAAACTTCTGGCTATCTGTTTTGGAGCAAAATGCCACAATAGACCTCTGGCCCAAACCTGAACCTTGTACGTGAAAAAAAATCCTCTTAAGCATTGTGTTTATTGACCATATCGCCCCGGAGGGCTGTACTCTAGTGTTGGCCTGAGTTCAGTGTGTGTGTCAGATACACACAGGTCTCTGGTGATTGTGAATAAAATGAACAAGAGAGGAAGCGCAGGGGATGTGTGGCAGGAAGCCTGCAATATCCTCACGCTGGGAAACAGAAGGAAGGAGGGGATAACGGCATGAGTTAGAGAAAAGAGTGTGCAGATAGGATGCAAGATTAGTTTCATGTGCCTTGTTCTCATAATTTATGTCTCGTGTGCAGTTCGGAGTGTACTGTGTGTACATTCCAGTTTTCATTAGGCTCAGAGAATGGAAGATAACTCGTGTAATCTCAACTGTATGACCTGTCGATCTAGCATATACAAACCCATTAAGCTTTGCTCCAACAACAGTTAACAGAAGTAGGATAAGCAGCGCAGGTATTTTACGTCTCATGGGAGTCAACCTGTTTGACAGCTTTCCCAATGAGAAGCTTTGATTTTCTCCAGGAGAGGGTGTTTACTGATTTGATGATCCCACGCCCTCCTTTTGCTTTGTTTCTGAACGTTGAATATACCTCTATTGATACATTACATAAGGAATCATTAGGCAGTTGAACAGGACAGGTAACATGACGATTAAATACCTCTTCTCAGAGACAAGTGGGACAGGATAGTTTAGCTTGTTGTATTTCCCAAGGGTCCAAGGGAGGAACCTGTACAGGTTTTCAATTACAGGAAATAACAAACTCTCAGAGAGAAAAAACAAAACAAAATCAAAAACAAATGTATCAAGATCTGTGCTAGTTATAAGTTTGTAGTCCGTTCACAAATGTTTAAGTTCATGGTGTGAGTTTATATTGTACACAAGATTTGCTTAGCAGTTATTTTTTCCCTTGATCCTTCAATGTTAACGTACACAAGGACACATTGTTAAAAGTATTTGGGAGATTCATCTTTGTTTGTGTTGGAAAATGTGCCTCTTCTACCCAAAGACTCTCCTTGCTGTTGTTACACACTCAAGCAAACAACTCTGACCAGCCTGCTACACAGGATACAAGCAGGTTTAACAGTGCTGAACAACACTGACTGCTTACGGCACAAACACACACACACACACACACACACACACACACACACACACACACACCAAGTAAGCCTAGAGCTAAAGCCTTTCACAAACCCGAGAATGGATCACCTATTTCATATGAACTCAGCAAAAACCGGAAAGGTCAGCTCTGGCTGAAGCACAGCATAACCACAGTGCTGCAACGCCTACCACATTGTCATTACCAGATTTATCTTCGGTTTAGGGAATTTGTGTACACAAGGCTCTGGCGTCAGAGGCACATTTCCCTGCAGCCCAGTGTTTAAACGCTCAAAAAACTTTACACGTGTACACGCAAGCTCTGCACCGCCTCAGTACAGGCCGTAGTCTGTGACAAAGCTGGTCGGGTGCTTTTAACCAACAGGCTGTTTTCTGTGGTTGAGCCGAGGCTTTCACTCACAGCTCCAGCTCCAGCAAGCTGAGGATGTGACTCGTGGTGATGATGATGTCACCTTCTTGGAAAAGGGTGAGAGTCAGTCCTACCTTTCACAGCTGCCTGTGAGATAACAGCCCTCTGACCTACCGGAGAGTGAAAGAAACCCTCCTCCCACAAGCTTCGACATACATAGATGGCAGGATCAGATCACACAGAGAGTGGGAAGAATAATGCAGCCAACACTTTACTTGAACTTTGATGAAACTAAATCATAGTTTGAAAGGCAGTGAGTCATTAAGTTACCAGCTTTAAACAGTTAAACTCTTTGAGTTTTAAGATATATGAGGCTGATTAGTTTTTGTGCTAATTTTCCTCCTTGATCAGTTGTAACAAAACTGCTAGATCCTGTAATGTAGCAGGATTAACAGTCTGGAAAATGGTGAAAATGCATATAAAACAGGGAGAGGTTGCAGTGATGGCAAGTCAGTGACAGCAGTAGACACCTGAGAGAATAACTAGTGAAAACCACAAGGCTCAGGGATAACCACATAATGAAACCAACGGCCAAACGACACAGTAAAGCAGAAACTTTACTTCATGCTCCACAAACTAACAATTGTGACAGGATGGTCATTTGGTGGTTGCTTGTCTCCAAGGGCAGTGCACAGAGATGCATAACCTGATATAAGGAATGGGCTGATACCTGATATAAGGAATGGGCTGATGTATGATTTTTATTGCAGACTTGCTATAAACACTCACAATAAGTTGATTGTGGCAAATTTCCATTATTGGGATAATTGTAAATATTGCATCCAGTATCAACGAAAGAGACTGCTGGGTAGCCAACAATAACAGACTCTGCTAGGCTTGGGTGGTATCAAAGTATTCAGTATACCATGTACAGAGATGCTGTAGTCGATGTATTGTGGAGCATATCGCATGCCAACAGAGGTCAGTCTCTACTGGTGGAACAGACAGATGAACTGAGAAAGATGACGACTGCGAGCGGTGGGGATAAAACAAGCCCCCAGTGACAGTGCTGGGCTTTTCAGCCAATATGACATAGTGTCCAAAAGTGGAATTACACTGTTCAGGTCCGTCACACGATGCTATGGGGCTCCAAAAGTCTTTTCCCATGAACTTACATTGTTAAAGCGACGTCTGTTAATCAATGGATAGATTTTTTGTTTTTTTGTTTTTTGCGTCTATTTATCGCCATCGGGATTTGATCCTAGTCTAGTAGAGCCACAGAATTAATCATTTCATTCATCAAATTATTTTATCTCCATCAAGTTAGCAGAGCATTAAACCATAAGTTAGCCATTTGGCCGTGTTAGTTAGTTTCTAATGCTTTTGCTCTATGGGCCCCACAGTGCAGACGATCCGGGTAATTTTAGACCACGGAAATTTAGCTTTTTGGCTTGAACGGGGCCCTGCTTCTGCCCCTGTTTAGGAGCACTTAAGTCTCGATAGTCAAGGTGGGTCAGCCAACATGATCGAAGCTGTGTGTACTGTTTGCCTCAAGAACATTGTGGCTAAAGAGTGTTAACTCGTTAAACTTCCATTCACACCTCAATACACGCCACAGCAGCAAGTGTCATCAAGAAGAAGGACACTTATTTTCCATCTATTCATTCTTCTATTGGCCATAAGTGTTTACACCCTGCAAGACTTGTCAAAGTAGGCTAATGCATATGAGACACAAATTACTGCAAGCCAGATGATGTCCTACATGCTACCAGTGACCTCTGTCACCAACAGTTCAGCTTCTGCTTTGTTTGCTTGTTTGTTTTCACACAAATACTGTCATATACCATATACCTTGGTGTAATATCGTCAGGTAGACAGATAAAATGGATTGGAAAGATAAGAAATGATACCGCTCAAGCCTGAATTCTACAATTTAAAAAAACAAACAAACAAACCAAAAAAAAACAGGCTGCATACATACCAACTTCAAACCCCCCTAAAAATCTTAATCAAGCAGTTGCATGTTTAGTATGAAAAGATCTGATACCATTTCACATGGTCAAAAAGCATATCTGTGATACAACAAAATATTTGTTTCTTTACAAAATATAAGGTAAAAGATTTCTGTTTGTTTTAGTGCCATTTTAAGAGCATATTTCTATTATTAATGAGATAATATTGTCAATTGCAGTTATTCTGGCCAAGATAATTGAACATGATATTTTCATATTTGATAAGTAATACAGCCCTTTTTAGTAGTGGAGAATGCAGCAGATTTTTGGCCCTATTTGGAGTAAGTCCAGAGACCCTTTCAACAATAGCTGCAGCCTCCCTGTTAAAGTTGGTGAATCTGTAATTTATGGGCAGCCATCTGGTGGGAGTCGTTAAGTTTTGGTTGCTGTGGATTGTAGTATTAGAAGCAGGGAAGCTGCTGGAAGGCGTTTTTACAGCAGCAGGTGCCCCACATTGAGTCGACACAGTTCCCTTTATGATGTTCCTATATTCTGTCATGATAATGCCCCCATGTGCTCATATAAACAAATCCAACACAAAGACGAGGTCAACAGCCACTCCCGTCACCACAAACTTAACTGTAAAGCTTTATGGGAAACATGTCTTCCTCTTCCCGTTACCTCAGACGTTAGTTTGGGAACCTGTTAAACAAAACAAGTGAGGGCAAGGTGTGGCCATGCTGGGTGTTTGTGTACTGTTAATGTTTTCTCATTACTGTGTCCATGTCCAGTAAGTCTGATCCTGACAAGTCACAGCATTATTTAGTATTATTGTTTGTCAGTAATTAAGTAAGGGTTTTACATGATAGTTAAATACACGACAGATTTAGTTATTTGAGGATATTCAATTTACTTTCATGTATATAAAGAAAAGCATCAACTCACATTTGAGAAGCATGAATCAGCATTTTTTGGCATTTTTGCTTGAAAAAAGATTAACCAGTTATCAAAATAATCCCCAATTCATCTTCTGTCGATCAGTAATTTCAACTCTAATACATGATATATTTATATTGATTATCAAAACATCACACACTGCCAGAATTCCAACATTTGCTTTTTTGCATGGAGGAAGTTTGACACAGTTGTACCCAGTTTATCAAATACCTTCCTGTACATATCCAGGAAATATTGTTTCTGACGTGTGGATATGTGTGCCAAAGCTTTAAAATCTGCTGATAGTATAGCCCGAACAACAGCAGTAAAGTAAACACCATATAACTGGGTGTGGAAAGAATCTATAGTCACAAGGTGCTGTCTGACGTGACTCATGGTTTCCTCACTGTGACACAGGCCGAGTTGAAGATAGACATATTGTGTTCGGTTGTTTGATTTATGGAATTACATCTTGCTTTAATTACTCATGTCTGTAAATTAATAAAATGTGTTTTAGGTAGGTGAATAAATACATAACTGAATCAATGTTTAGTCTGTATCCTGATGTTTTGTAAGAAATTGGGACAGGCAAGACTTCACGGAGGGGCAAAGTCCCTCTCTGTCATGGTTAATTAGTAATCAATATTTACAATGAAATAGAAAACACCTACTGTAGATGATCAAACTATGACTCAGCAAACACAACAGAAAAATCAAATGAAAGCATCTTCAGTCTTAGACAATTGTGAAATGTAACTAAGTAAATGTAACAAACTGATTTCTGGCACTTTATACTTTTACTTCACTATATTTTAGACAAAAACTACATTTATTTGACATTTTATTTACAAAACATTTAATTGATTTGTAAAATATAATGCATTGTGACTGTTATACACTACCTGACAGTGTATGAAGTTGTTGAAATGAGCTCAACCTCGACTATCTACAACATTTAAATGCATCTTACATGTTTAAACTTTAATGATACTAGTGTAGTGCAAAAAAAAAACGGGTTGATGGCTTGGCATGCAGCTTGAGTGTTGCTCATCTGTACAACTTTACACTCAACACTGTGCTCCCTTGGGTCCTAAGCAATATGCCTGCCATGACATAGTCACATCCCCTAGCAGTGCTAGAGTATACATGTCTTTTGCGTACAGCAAGCTTTTTGGGACCAGGCTATTTATTGGAACACAAGCATTCATTTTGAAAGGTAGATTGCTGATGCTTGAAATGTTTGAGTTAACTACAGTGTAACCCCTCCAGTCTCTTTCTTCATCTGCACTGTAGCAAGAGTTGAAGATCGAGCTGTACCCAGCATGCAATTCAACGGTGTAAGAGTTAAAAGCGAGTAGGTATAACTGCAGCTGGCGCAGTTATGTGACCTGTCCCCATAGGGTAAGGGTAATGGAAAGACTACATCTCATTACTCATGCTAATGCTGAGTTAGTGATTAGCTAGCTATGGAGTATTACGTTAAAAGAGAGGGGGTTAAGGTAAGGATGAGGGTAATGTAAAGGCTTATATCTTGTTACTTATAAAGGTAATCATGTTTTCATATATTATGACTTCTAAAGTGGATTGCTACATTTGGTCCCATTTATTCACCACAGCCTAGCGTTGTAGGAAGGTTCAGATAGCCGTCACGTTGGTGGGTTTGTCTTGTTTGTATTGGCGTTCCGTGTACACTACAAACAATGTGCCTGCAGCTGTACATGTCTCATTAATGGGTCCCCACTCAGTCAGTCCCCTGTCAGCCTTGGTTCCACTGTTTCCCAGTGGCCACTCGCAGAATTGCAGCAAAAATAAATAAAAAATCCCCCACGGCCTAAAAAGCATTTTTCCTGTAGACCACCACTGTGAAAGATAGGCCTGTAAAATTGTTAACAGGACACCTTGAACTACAGATAAGGTCAATTATGACTCTTTCTTTTATGAACTTTTGATCCATGCAGGTTTTGTATCTGTTAGACTTTCAACAAGCTGAGAAAAACAATTTAAAAACCTGTAATGTCATCACAGTGAAAAGTCTGTGGGCTGTGCAGGAAATCGCGGTCAGGGCCAGTGGCAGAAACACTATTGCACATACTGCATGCTGCATACTGCAGAATTGATCCTGGAAGCTAGGAACTTTTTTTGACATATGTGCCAGACGAGCTATTCCATTGAACTGAACTGGCACCATCTCTGGGTTTTGTATCCACCTACTATAATACATCTAGTTCTCAATACACTACACAGTATGTACATAACACCCTACTAATAAATATTTCCCATAGTCTCAAAAGCTTGCACTCCACACTGTACTACCTTTGGTCCTCAGCAATACACCCACCGAGTGGGAAGTTGATCTGATGAACCGCTGTCGAGAAAACTGAAGGACATATACACAGACAGAGAGCGACTCCTTCCATCTTAGATAATCCTGTAGAATTTTGACTCTGACAGGAGCTCTACTGTTACAAAACAAATACTTTTACCAGCCTTGACACCTTCATTACATTTCATACCCCTCTCTCTCTCCCTTGTCCCAATCTACTGTCATCTGTGAATGAAGGCAAAAAATTATGATGATAAAAGTGGAAAAAGGGAAAAAAAAATTTGGTGATACTAATTTACATAAGTAACATTTCCAATGTAGACCAATACATGCATACAGAACAGGTTTCATGCCCACCTTCATATCATCGAGTGTTATGATGGGGGCAGCAGGATGCCATCCTCCCAACTGCAGGATGTGGGCCTTTGTGAGCAACTGCTCTGACCTTCCAGTGTAGGAGATAAGATAAGAGATTTGCCCCATCGCATCTCATGTTGCTTAATATTTGTATAATTGGAACAAGTGTGAGACAGATCATCAGATACAGCTGACTGTCTGCTCTACGAAAAAAAAAACAACAACCTTGAGATGGAGACTGTTGGCCTTTTATGTCTTGAACACACACAGTGATGCTGGTGATTCCTCTTCTTTATGAGCTTTATAATGAGACTTCAGTGAGATGACTAATTGTTGCTCAGTCATCAGCTCACAATAACAGGCTCAGGATTGAAGTGCTTTTAATCCTGCAAACACAAGATGCTGAAATCTACTTTGATGACTTTGTAGAATTCATATAATGAACCGCACATTGAAATCATGATACCTTTGTCTCTTTCAGCAACTCCTAGCTGTCACAACACGACTTCTGTGGCAGATAATGATACCTGCACCCCTGCCAGCTGCTCAGGTAAGTCTAACAGCGTAGCAGTCCTAAATATCAGAGTGGAAATTAACACTTTATATTAACATGTTCCTATAGGCCCTACAAGAATCAGCAGACTCCATATTTGTAATCAAAGACACTCATTTTTCCAAGTTAGGGGTATTGATAATCTGCAGATTCTGTTGGGTGTAGCAAAGCTCTAACAAAGGTGTCAGTTAATGGTCAGTCTCAGCACTTGGCTCTGTCTCTGTTGTCTGCGTGTGTGTCCCAAAACAGTTTGCTATATGTAAAACATTAATTTCACCTTCCCTAAAGAAATTAGCCTTGTGTAGTCTCTGACCATCGTTGTTTGCTTGGTGTCTCTTGCTTTCACCCTTTCACCCTGTCTTGGTGTTGGTTCCCTGTCCAGCTGTTGAAAGCTCAACAATCATGATTCCAACTGCCCCTGTGACTTCTCCCCATCCCACTACAGCCGCCCCTACCCCTGTTGTCACCACCGCCTCCTCTAACGGCAGCAGCCTTCTGCCCACCACAGGTAACCAGTCCCGAAAAAAAACCTCCGCTACTGCCTGCTTTAGTCTATGTTGTCCAGCATATAAGGTTTGAAATGATCTTTTTAAAAGTTTTATCAACATCTCTTTAAAGGGACAGTTCACTCCAAAATCAAAAATACATATTTTATCTCTCAGCTGTATTGCTGTTTATCAATCTAGACTGTTTGGTGTAAGTTGATGAGTGTTGGAGATATCGGCTGTAGAGATGTCGGCCTCCTCTGGAATATAATAGAACTAGATGGAACTCGAGTTGTGGTGCTCAAAGCAACAACAAAAAAAAAAACATTTGGAAAAACTCAACAGCAATGTCTCTTCCCAGAAATCATGATCTGTTTACTCGAGATAATCCACAGACCTTGCTTTAAGCAGTTTCCTGTGGGAACTATTTTCTTTCTATAGAACTACACCCGCCAAGCATATCACCATGCAGAAGGAAGCGTGCATCTACTGCTAGCTCACCTAGCACCACTGAGCTAGCTAATGTCACAGCTCAGCTGAGGAGGACGCCATTAATGTCCATGTGAAACCCAAATTAGAACATCTTTAGCTTCTGTACTATGACATATCCCAAGCAAAATTTAAATAAAATCCAAGTCAAAATTCACTAAAAAGTGGGCGGGCTTAGAGTTTAGCACGATAAGCTAAAGTTGAGTCCGCTGCTGAGTGCACTGTTAGCTCCACGCACACCTCCCCACCCATTGGATCAGGAGGAGGAAAAGGCAGAAATGAATGAATTGAACCTCCACCACAGTGTTTTGAAAATGACAAAAAAGGTTTTGCCCACTGGTATCCAAACACACATCTCTTCTAGTAGCTACTACAATGCACAAACAGTGAGTGCAGTTTTATATGACTGGTGTGGCAAGCTAGTCACCCAAAGTCTCACTTGACTGGATTTTGTGATTGCTCCTGAGTGCACAATGAATCATCAGACATTTGAAACCATTGCACCTGGTTTCACAGAAAGAGGAAATACAGGGATTTTTTTTTGTAAAAATACCCATACTGATGATTTGACATACATCTGGCATAAAAAAGAGATAAATGATCAATTAACATGGGGACACAGAATTTAAACTGGGAACATTTATTTTTCATTTCATGGGAACTTGTATATTTACATCCTGCACTTGAACGAGAAAGGCGAGTCCCATTTCGTTCCATGATATTTGAGAGAAGGCAGACATCTCTATGGCCGATATCTTGGAACACTCGTCAACTGACACCAAAACAATGACTGATAAATGTGTTTTTGATATTTGGGTGAACTGTCCCTTTAAAGTTGTAATCCTTAAGAATTTTATGCGATCAAATACAGTTTTTTTTTCCCACACTATTTATGGCCTCTATTTATTTTAGCAGTAGCTATTCAGTGTATTAGTGATGACTCCAAATGCCCTCACATGCACAAGGGATTCACAGGAAACAGTGCTGCATGTAATCCACCATTAATGTTTTTGTTTAATTGCGAGTGTTCATCAAAAATGCATCTACGAAACAAGACTTTTTCATCAGTGTATCATTTTTACTTTTAACGAGGGACTAGGAAGGAGCAGTGGGCTGTTGATGAAGAGACAACAATGCACACCTCCAACTATTCAGCAGGGCAGCAAACTTAAATCTGCCTGGAAATACTACTTGCCTGTGTGCAGCATAAAATCAGGTTGCAGTTAAAATTACATTGACAGATTTATTTAGACAACGTGTTTCTTTAGCTGCAGATACGCCAAAGCATCAAAGCAGCTGCTCAAGGAGTGTTTGCTTTGGTATTAAAGCGCTCTTACTGATGTCACAAGTAACCACAGGTGTCGGCAAATCAACCAAGACTGAAATCTTAAGGATTACAACTTCGAACATCTTTAAAAGTCAAACAGTGTAAAAGCTAATGGATGTGTTTTTGCTGTGACCCTGCTACAGACAGTACAAACATATCCACCGTTGCCCCTACTCACGCTGGTAACAGCTCCAGCCCTACGTCTTCATCCCCTTCTTCAAGTAAGTTGCAGAGTCTGACACTGTGATGGTGCAAGAATATTTCACATCTGCCCAGTAACGTACATACACAACAATCAACAACAATATCTAATCTCCATTTTCCTTTCCTCTGTCTCATATCACAGATGGAACCAGCACAACTACCACACCAGTTGCCCCCTCTCCCGCCCCTCACAAGAACACTTTCGACGCTGCAAGCTTCATCGGTGGAATAGTGCTGGTCCTGGGTCTGCAGGCCGTCATCTTCTTCCTCTACAAATTCTGCAAGTCCAAGGATCGCAACTACCACACCCTTTGAAGCAGCTGCACTTTATAGATCCACATCGCTCGACTTATCCCTGCCAACTAGAACCTTCCAGAGAAGACTCCCAACTCGGCACGCACTCATTGCGATGGACTCAAAAAGTGTTTTCAAGCAGGTTTTTGTAGATCTTCGGTGTTTGTTCCTTGTGTGGTTTAAGCCTGCATTAGCCCTGCTGTTTTAGTCTGTATTAATGCACACACTCAGGCCTGTATATGATAATTCAACTAAACAGATTTCCAGTGATATGGCATCTTAAGCCTTGAGCATATGGATTACATCACCTGGTAGATACTCCCACCTCCATTATGCTGTTAGTCATCTTGCGAAAAACCATTTTACAGCGAACTGAGGAGGTTCGTGTTATTTACAGCCCCTCCTCTTGTGGCTTCCTCAGTTAAACACACCACATGAGAGTTACAGAATTAGTCACGTACACAAAGTATCTTTCCTGTTGATGCTTTGAGAGTAGTACAGCGGCAAGCTGGCAGCATTTTGATTTGGAAACACTGTTTGAGTTCACAGCTATTCTTGAACGTGACGACTGCGATGATTCAGTGTTGCTTTTAGCCCGTTGAATCGTGGGCCGGCTCCCTCTTCTTCCATGCAGCTGTAACATGTATACGTGCTCATGGATGACGTAAAAGCGGTGGGGTTACTTAGGAGGGAATAAAAGCAACACCCAATCATCTGATGTCAAAGTAAAACTAAAAAGCCACCCCTCTGGTCTTATTTTGGGTGTCTCCCTTGGCATTTAGGAGTGCTGTGTGTCTTCTGTTGTCGACTTCCCTGGGAAAATCTTTCACCCAATACTAGTTGGAAAAAATGTCAGAACTGCCAGTAGAGCAGCTCAATGCAATAAATCCCCTATAAAGTTAATTCCCCTTATTTCAATCCCGCAACTGTCATATCTGATCATTGCCAACATTAAAACAGACCCACTCTGCTAACGTTGAGCTGGCCCTTTGCCCCCGTTTCGGTGGGGTGGTCAAAAAGGGCCTGTGGGTCATATTGAAAGATTGTAGAATATTTCAGAGATATTAATAATTAATTTGTTTTAATAATGTATAATATGGAGAATGGGGAGATAAAGAGAACAGCATGCACCTTCTTGATGTGGACAGTGATAGCAGTGAAGTGCCTTTAATGTCCAGTATGACTTAAAGAGAGAAACGGAAGAGTCTTTTCTCCCTGGTTGAGGCCCAAGTGTTATCATTAGTTTGTTTGTGAGGAAGAAACGGTATCGCTGTGCTGATATTGGTGAGAACCGTAGTATCCCAGCTGGACTGAAGAGCCTTTTATTGTGAAGAATACAGATCAGTCATGATTGAAGTTTTTTCCCTATAAGTAGAGGACTATATTCATCATTGATGGTCTTCTCACTGGTGACTTGGTGTAAATGAATCGTTTGAGGGTGCTCTCCTGTTTTGTAGCGCCCAGTACTTCTCCCAAATTTCCTCCCACATCACTATTTATGTTTCAGAACTCACTTGTAAATTGTATTAAATTTTAAAGCATGAACAATGAGCTGGAAGGAAATTTTGGGGTCGATAGGTGCTGTAAATCAGGGAACGCGATTTTAAAGAAAAGGCAAAAATATTGGGTTTAATTTAAAAACTTGAGTATTGGAGAGAGTGCATTGAGGTTAAAATGTTGGACTGTTTGAGTGCTAGTTTGGTCATATGAGCAGTGCACCTCTGATTTCTGACTTTGCGGTGTAAATGAGAGGATTGTGAATGAAGTGCAACAACTAAGCGGCCGTGATAGAGCTCATGTCAAGTTCTCTAATTAGCTTGCTGCTAACTGTGTGATTTTTTTTTTTTCTCTCTCCATTTTGTCCCTCCTGTACATAGCCATGTCCTGTTTTTGTTCATCTTCTAGGTTTCAACTTGAGGAAAGGCTAAATGAAGGAGTACATTTTGCTCGTAGCGGCTTGTTGGTGTCAAGAATGTTTTGTTTAACGCCTTTTTTTTTTTCATTATTGCATGCTGGATGCTTGGAGTTGTGATTTTTCCTCCCATTGCATATGCTCTTAAGGATTTAGATACTCTTAAAAACCACTTGATTATTTGTAATTAGCCCATATGCTAGTTGAAAGAATGCCTTGAAACAGTGTGCATTGAGCCAAAGTCCTCAGTTTTTGGCATGGAAATTGAGCATTGCACTGACAAGCTTTGTTTTGTAACTTTGTCTTTGTAAATGTTTTCATGGTTCAGCCAAAAAAAAAAAAAATCAAATGCTTGTATAAATACTCAGTCTTGAATATTTACTAGATAATGGATGAATAATCACCTTGTTTTCTATGACCATGAACAGTGCAGATGTTTTTCTTTTGGCTTTCATAATTTAAGATTACATGTCTCCTGCTGCTCACCATTAACACGCCTTTTAACCTAGTCACCTGGTGGCATTAGGCTACAGCCCAAAGACCCAACTACGGCGAGAAGGCTCCAGAGATTTGCCTTAGCTGCAACCATTTGGTCATTCTCTGCATGCGGAGAGCCTTCGCCCAAATTTAGAGAAACATTTTATTCACAGCTGTTTATTTGCACGCTGTGTAAACCACTGAATCCAGTCTCTGCTTTAGACATGGTAGCTGCATTCCTGTAGAACACAGCATCACATGTTGGCATCGTGGTGTGTCAAAACACCTCTGGTATCCGTGGATACCAATAGATGTCCATTGTGTTGCCTCTCCGCAGCTTCTCCTACAAGTTACTAACTCAGTCCGTGCACCTCTTAAGGAAAAGTGCCTTATTCAGTTAATATCCACATGTAGTTGTAGTTTGTAAAAATGATATGCCACACCTATTAAATATCAATGAGACTCAGCACTTTCAGACCCCTGTGAAGTGGTTTTCTGTGTCGTATTCTGCTTTAATGTCTGTTTTGTCATGCTCAGCCTTAACTTCTCCATCAAACCCACACAGCATTTGTTAGTGACAAGCTGTCCAGGCGATTACCAGGATGCTTTTGTTGAAAAGTTTGTTTGTTAGATGTATTTCGTACTGAATGGCTGGCATTTCATTAGCATTTAAGTGCCTGTATTTTGACCAATCACACAACAGAATTACAGGTGTTTAAATGCTGCTGAAATGGCTGTAACCAGCTAATGAATGGCATCGTTTACTACTAGATGAAACCTGGTTGAAGCCTGGACAACTTCTCACCAGCACATTGTAACAGTTGTAACCACAGCCACAGACCTTTAGTGTTCTTCATAAAAACAGTCACGTGATGACTTAAAGTCCACTTTGCTTGTAATTTCCAATTGGTGCATTGAATGATGTTTTCTGTCTGGTGGGATTTTCAATTCAAAATCCTGATTTGCTTGGTCATGGAGGGCTCTCCTATCAGTTTTCAGCCTTGCAGTGTTCAATTACAAAAGCAACGAGTAAAAAGCTTTTTGATTCCCTCCTCGTGGCTTTATTTCTGCCTGCACACTCTGTAGTGCTGTATCTTTTACCCTTTGTGTTAAGAGGCCATCTGTCTTGTAGGTACGATTTATTTTTTTGGCTTTGCTCCCACCCCACTTTGACACACAGCCATATGTAGACACTTGCAGGTGTCACAATGCCTCCTGAAATGTTTTGTGCTCTTCTTTTTTTCTTCTTCTTCTTCTCTCAAACCTTTTATTTTGTGCCTTGTTTTCTAGTGTTGCCTTTTAGTTTCACGATGTAAAGCCAATAAAGTTTGAATATTGTTAAACAAATCACAGTGTTTACCTTCTTCCTGTGGCAGCAGTGTCAAGTTTCTTGGAGCCAGTCATTTACATGACAAATCACAAGTGGGACGATGATACACAGCCCAGTCTCAGGTCTTTGGCTCCATCGCCATGGTTACAATTGAACAACTAGTTGCCCAGACAACCAAAGGTATCGAGCTCAGGCGTTGCTTTGTCTTGCCTGGTGTGTGCAGCTAATGCTAGGTCAACAAGTTCTCTTGTTACAGAAGAAAATAGCAAACCTCATACTGGAACGTAAAAGGTGTTTGAACGATATACTCTGGGCAAGAAAGCTAAGGAGCCTGTTTATCAATATTACAAACTATTTATAAAATAACTATTTTACCCCTGCTAAGGTTGCCCCTGGCGACAATAATTGGCAGCTCACATCATTGTCTTTAAGAGGCTGTAGAGCTAGCATGAAGGTAGTGGTATCATGGGAAACTAGACAATCTAAGGTATCCATTGCTACAAACCATGTTGGCGTAGCTTGTCCAGAACGGGGCTAAATAACGCTCCAAAGTTAGGCTAAATTTTGGCAAGGGGACAACTGGCACGGCCATTTTCAAAGAGGTCGCTTGAACTCTCACCTCAAAATATCAGAATGAAAATGGCTTTGAGTTTTCCCCAAACTTGAGAAGGCGTGTTCCCAGTTTTGTTCCTTATAATCAATGTACTACTTCAAATTAAAGCTGTTTATTTGTCTTTTTAGAGGAAAAGACAACCAGCCCTTTTGAACAACGATGAATCACTTAACACAGGGGTAGGCATCCTGTGGCTGTTTAGCTCATCTCTAGTGGCTCCATGTGACTTTGATAAAAACTTATAGGGAAGTGACGAGGGGTTATGTTTTTAACATTTTCATTTTAATTTATCAGTGTTGTAGGCCTTTTATAAAAAGAAAAAAAAAAAAAGGGACGCCTTTTATACCAAATTAAAAAGCCTCGATAGCAGTGGCTAGTCTTGAGTCTCTCTAGCTGGTTAGGTATGGATGACAAATCCAAAAAAGTCTTGGAATAAAAGAGAATTTAGTTGTGAGTGGACAGATTTGTTTGCTTTGACTGCCAGCTCGGCAAAGTTAAAGTACCAAATAATCATAAATAGTGCCCTGCACTGTAGCCACCTTGTGATAAAACATATTAATAAATGCTCATTCAGACTACTATTATAGGTTAATTTAAACTCAATAGGTTATGAGGCTCAAAGCAGCTCCACACAGATTTGTTTAATTTTATTTTTGTTTAAAAATGGCTCTTTTGATGGTAAAGGTTGCTAATTCCTGGATTAACGTGTACCACATTAAAATAAGATTGTTGTGGAACTCAAAATGATGCACATAAGATAATTAGTAACATTAACTGTAAAATAAGAAAACAAAGTATATCGGTATGCCATAGTTTACCACTATCCTTTATAGTTCAACAGCAATCCAATTCCTGAAATTCAGTTATGGCTCTTGGTTTTGGTGTGCCACTCCAAGACTTTCAGCGGTCCCATGTGGCCACCCCTATAAAAATTTCTGGGGATGCCACTGCCACCAAGGAGGGTATGTTTTCAGTTTGGTTTGTCTGTTTGTCAGCAAATTACAGAAAAACTACTGACCCTATTTTCATGAAACTTGCGGAAGGATGTAACATGGGCCAAGGAAGAACGCATTAAATTTTGGAGTAGATCAGAACCACGGAGTGGATACACAAATTAGATATTGGTCTTCATTTTCGTTAACACTGCGAGATAGGACACTGGGCTTTGGCAGAGGTCTGTGCTCTCCAAGTGCCCTCTGATTTTAATACCTGTAACTGGCTGAGGGACTTTGTTTCACCCCACTGTCTGCTTCACCTGCTCCTCTGTCTGAATGTGTTGGTCAATATATTTGGAGTCTACTGGAAAAAACACCAACATAATTTGGAGGCATAATCAGATTCTTATTGACATACATTACGGACATTGTACATGCTGGACTCACCCTGACCTCGTCAGTCACCTCTCATCTTCATTATCTACCTGATAACCTAATTTAGTGGTTCGCAATCGTGGGTTTGGGACCCTCAGTGGGCCACAAAGATAAATCAGAGGGCTCACTGATAACTAATGGGAAACTGTTAGATATGATTATGTATATTTTTTAAGATTTTTCTAGAAAAGTACTTCATATTGTCACATCTTTGGTCATCTAAAAATCCCTCAAATGTCATGCCCACAAGGCCATAACCTGTGATGAGGAAGTGACATTGCTTAAAATTAAGGGGTCATCAGCACAACAAGGTTGTGATTAACTGCTGTACCTGTTAATTAATGTAAAGGGGTTTTGGTGACACTAGTGCCCCCCTTTGGCTATACACAAACTAATAGCCCTACAATCATCCACAGTTTGTCCACAGCCTTTCCTGACGTCTAGTTTAATGAGTGCAGTAACACTAGCCTAGTTCTGTGGTGATAATTACTGTACACATCATCTGTGGTATTATCTAGATGTTTACTACTTTCTGTCTATGATAGCAACCAACATGTTTTTGAAAGTGAAACAGGTGCAAAGGTTATTGCAGCCATGTGACATTATTCGCCGTCATGTACCATTAATGGCCTAACAGGTCAATGAAAGCCAAAACCAAAGACACCACCCCATTGTTCAACACAACCTGTTTGTTTTTCACACAGAGTTTTTGCTCTCCTGACAGGACGCATGGTCAGTTTCCAAGGTCACCGCAAGGTTCTGCTTATGTAGCAAAAACTGAAGGAAGTGTTAGTGAGCACACTCAAGAATCACTGTCCGTACATTCTTGAACGATGTGTGTGTGTGTGTGTGTGTGTGTGTGTGTGTGTGTGTGTGCAATATGTTTGTGCTGAGCGGACTGTTGTTCTTTCAGTGACCCAGAGTCTTCAGCTGGCACCGTTTCCTAGAACCAGAGAGAGTTTCAGGGGAGAATGTTTTTTCGGACAAGCACGCCATAATTCCTCTCTCGTGTATCCATTAAAAAAACAATCTGCAACCCTGCACTTAGTATCTGCTGTTAATGGAGGTAGAAAAGCTTGTGCTGCTCTATCAGAACATCTCTTATGGGGCCCTTCACTAAGAAGTGGAAAATCCTTCGGTCGGCCAACTTTTTAATAACAATTAACTTTGTATTCACAAACTGGGGACACTACTTTTAATTTTTCTCCATGTCACCTTGTAACACTTAAAGGTCCAGTGTGTAGGATTTAGGGGGGTAGATTGGCAGAGATGATATATAATGTGCTAAGTATGTTTTCTTTAGGGTATAATCGCCTGAAAATATAAATATATTTTTGCATTTTAGCAGCCTCTCTGCAACGAGCATTGTAAGAAAAACACTGATTTCTTAATGTTAAACCATATTTTTCAGTGCTTTTCCCGGTTTAAATCACTGGGTCCTTTCTTTTTTGAGAAGCAGAGACCTCTGTGGATTATTTGTCTCCTGGTAACAACCTCCTAAATGTCTGGATCTTAAGTTATCAGAAGTTAAGTTAAAAACAAAAAGGGAACAGAGTAGCAGGTGCTGGGCGAGCAACCCATTTCTGACAAGCCAAACCATGTAGGATAAACACTGATCTGTAATGTCAAACTGCTTTATTCTGTGTTTTTACTGGGTTAAATGCCCTGGCCCATTTGTTTTGGAGAAGAAGAGACCTCTGTGGACAATGTGGCTCCCATTAAAAAACCCTGGACAATGAACACTGAAGGAATTCTAACCATGAGAAGTTTCAGCTGATTGCAATCTGCAATCCTCACCGTTAGATGTCACTATCTCCCTAAATCTTAGACACTGAGCTCTTAAAGAAATAGACTGCAGGCAAACGTGTTCCTTGCTCATTTGATTTTCTTTTACACTGTACATATCTTTATCTCACGTCTGCCCAGCCCTCCCACACGTTTCTCCGAACACACCACTGCTATTCAACACCAGGCAAACAGAGGGGTGTGCAGTCACAAGGTCTCACAGCTGCAGGGTCAGGCGAGATGTTGTATGTGGGCATGGAGGGGTCTTGACTTGCCACAGCTAACCTGATTGCTGTGTCCAGTCATGCTCTGTAATCTAATATGGGAGCACAGAGAAACAATGCAATGGCCAGCCCAGTCCATTTAACCATGCCGTGAACTCCCGAGTCATGCCAAGAATACCAGGACGAAGCAATGTTAGGTAGATAATGAACTGAAAAGGCTGAATGCAGAGAGCAACAATAACAACCAGCTGTTTTCTTCTCCCGTGACCCAGAGCCTTGGATAGGGCAGTTCGGGATGTTTTGATTTTAGTTTTTATTGCAACAATTTGTGACTTAACAATCACAACAGAGCTGCTGGTACAGGGAGTGGCTGAGATTAACTCTAAGGTCAAAAATGGTTCTTGTGCATCACAAATGCGACCTGGTGAGACAATAAAAATGCTGACCAAGGCCTGATAATGAGGAGATAATGCAGGAATGTTATGAGGCAGCTTCACGTGTTGTTATTCATACCATAAAAGGTGGGTGACTCAAGTAAACAGAGCAAATATAAAAGCCCCAGCCATGCCAGAAATGTGTCCTGTCATCTGACCAGTCTAGAATTAAGGAGAGTGATAGCTATCAGGGTGAATTTAAGAGAATTGAGCTGTTTTGGCAGTGTGAAATAGCAAAATCCTGTGGCGAAAAGCAGTTCCTCCCACCAGTGCACAGTGATAAAAGCCACATCCGTTTGTCCTGTGGTCAGGGCTGCATTTACTCAGCTGTCCGGCCAGCTGCTGCAACAGTTTTCACAAAGCATTTGGTCCATCTCTTCTACAGACTGTCCAAAACAGTAGGAGCTTCATGCTCTATGCATCATTATAAAGTTATGTCTTATTATTATACATGTGGTCTGTGAGGTAAGCCGTCACATTTGTAAACAGACAGAAGCTTAGCGCTGCCACCTAGTGGTTCTCAATGTGAAGTCCAAACTGCAGTGCAGAAAAAAACATTGGTGCTAGCAAGTACAACATAAACAAAAATGTGGTGACAATATGTAGAGAGAATACATTTTATTAAAATTTTTAAAAATATTAAAAATAGATTTCTTCAGCTTCATTTGAGATTAGACAGGTGAAGGTCATGACTGATAAACTAAACACCATCTACCTGTGAAGGACCCTGTATGTGCAAGATTTCATTTAACTCAATCTCCCATAGCTTTATAAGTTTTAGGAATATTAATAATTTTCCTATGTGAAAACACAAAAACACTTTATTCCGTCTTTTCATTTGTTATCTAAAATGTCCAAGAGGCCATCTGAAAAGAGAAAAACAGGCTGCCAGGAACCAAGGGCAGTCTTGTGGTTAGGCCAGCTGTAGCATCAAAGCCTGTACACAGAAAGATCTTTCAGAGAGCCTCATGCTTCCCAGGAAAGGTCATCTTGATTTAGACTGTTCCTGAACTTCTGGGTCTCTCTGAGAAGCTGCAGGTTGTTGTGAGTGGTCCCACATTTTTTACGCGTCTTCTTGGCCTTAACAGGAGAGGGAACAGGTGGCTTGATCCCACACAACTTCTTGGCTGTGTGTTCCTTGTCACATGGTTGGCTATGGGTCAATTTATCGACCTGTGTAGGAGCCAAAGACAGATAGACATTAAGGACAGAGATCAGCTGATGCTACAAACAGGTACTCCACACAGTTAAAGGGTAGCTTTGGTATTTTTTCAACCTGGGCCCTATTCTCACATATTTTTGTGTGTAGGTGACTAATGGAGACAACAATTTTTCAAACTGGTCCACTCTTGAGGCAGCAAAACAGGCTGCAATGTTACGTTAACTCACAGTTGCGTGCTGTCAATTTACATCCACTAAAAGTGATTTTTGTTGCCACTGACAGGCTCAGATTGTCATTCTAAGTGTCTAAAATGAAGAGGAACCCCAAAGAGACAGACCTTTCTGCTAAAGCAAATGCAGGGTTCACACTGGATGCAAAAATGCAAAACGATTTGTTGCACAGCAGTTGCCTGGCTGTTCACACCAGAAGGGCATTTCTCTGCGCTGGTCTCATTCTGCTCTGCTCTGTTTAAATCACATGTAGAGTTCTGTCTCCATCTGCTTGTGTGTGTGTGAGTGTGTGTGTGACTGTGGATGTGTGTGGCTCTGCACATCTCTCTCACTCTCTGTTTAGACACAACTTACAAATATGTGGAAGCATGGGACACATGGTTTATTATTTATCATAGTTCGATAATTTATAACATATTTAATATACACTTAATATCATTTACAAAACATTTTCAGTGTGCATTCTTGCCCAATTTGCTTGTGGAAAAAACAGACCAGACGCTGACACCGTCCTTGCAGATCATGAACCGGCATGGGTGCTTGGTGTCTCACCACGTCCTGTGTGAACAGTCCAGTTGCTTAACATGGGCACCAAAAGCTAGCGGGCAGCGCTCCATGGAAGACTGCCGTGCTCTGAAGCGCTTCCCCATTCAGTGTGAACCTGGTGTAAGATCGTTTTTGTTTAACCAGAAACAGCCCTGAAATCGCTATCACCAAACCCACCAGACTTCATTCACATAAACATTAATTTTATCAGCGTAAAACACACTTTGTTCAAAGTTGACAGAAACAAAATAAAACACAAAAATCATTTTGCTTATCTTTCTACTGTTCCAACAATCGACAACCCTGGTTTGGTTGATATAAACCCCAAATTTTCACCCAGTTAAATCTGAAGATATGCTGGCTCTATATGCACTAAAATGACTGTTTATTTAAAAAGAGTCTGGTGTGTTTGGCGATGGCGGTTTGGGGCTGTTTCTGGTTGAACAAAAAAGCTTTTACTTAACAAAAAGGCCCGTCTCTGTAAGGATCCTTTCTGTAATGTTTTTAGACACTTAGAATAATAATCTGAGCCTGTCAGGCCAAAACAAGCACTTGTAGTGGACGTAAATTGATGGTGCATAAATGTTTTAAGTGGTTACATTGCAGCCTATTTGGCCACTGCCAGCTGGAACCCTCTCGCTCAATACTGGAGATATTAAAAAAATTGATGTTTCCATTTGTCAGACACAAAAACATGGCAACAAAGGGTCCTGGATAAAAAATACTCAAGTTACCATTTAAATTACTGTCTGTAAATGAGGCAAGAAATTGTGACCATCTTTTCAAACGTATCTCTGCATTGTACTGACTCATGGTTCACATACCCTCTGCTGGTGTTTGCGGAGCTTAGTGATCTGAGCTCCCTTCTCCTCCATCCTGGCGACCAACCTCCCCATTTCACTCTGCAGGTCCTGCTTCTGCTCGCAATCTTGGGTTGTATCTATCTGGTGCACCAACTCCTGATGCTCACTGCGGAAAATAAACACAGACACAGATTACTAAATGTGTAACAGAAAAAGTAAAACAAAACAATTAATAAAACAATCTCACTCACAAGCTCATTTGTCCTAGCTCGTCCTGCAGAGCCAAGAGCAGGTCAGACAGCGAGCCCAGTGACTGATCTGCTCCTTCGGGCTCCTTGTCAGGCTTGTGACAAGTGGTGGAAGATGGAGCCAAGCACTTTTGGAGGCTTTTCTTGGCTGCACAACCAGGCTTGTGCAGCGCACTCACTCTTTCACACAGCTGGGGCTGATGGTGCTTCATCATGTGGAGTATACTTTGTACGTTGGCGTGGACTGAATGGCTTGGGTTTGTCGACTGTGATAGGTAGGGAAAAACAAAGTAAATCAAAAGGAATCAAAACAAGGGAAAGAGTTAATGATAGTACACGGTTTCTGGAGTTAGTGCTGACTTACTGTTCCTGCAACAAAGGGAAATTTTTTGTGTCTTAGGCCACTTGGTGATGCCAGCTCATTCTGTGTGGAGGTTTTCTGAGGTAGAAGAAAGCTTTTATCACTGCTATGTGCGAACGAATATTTTTCTCGTCAACTCAATATGGGCAGTCATTTTACTTTATCAATAAGACGTCATGTCCACCAATATGTTTTTTCCTGAGGCCAGTGTTTTTTAAATTTTTGCAATGGCAGCACCGTGTATTTATGCTACACTACAAACGCCAGAAGCGTGATGAGGAGCTGAGCATCTGCTGTGTGCTTTGCATAGCCCGTTGGGTGTTTCTTTTCTGCTGAGAGTTAAGTTTAACTTTGGCTAAACTCTGCACTAATCACTGTCATTTTTTACCTGGCTGTTCAGTCACAGTGGAGGAGGGACAAATACCACGAAGACCAACAGCTGACATGTACAAGTGCTGAACAAAAACACTGGAGGAAAAATATGTTAATACACCATATACACAGTAATATTCCCACTCATGAACCCACACAGACTGGCGGATCTAGCCTCTCTCCCTACATGCTTTAGTGTTCCTGTCATCCAGAGCAAGTTCTCCACCTTGTGCCGACGTGTTTACTTCCATAATTATTCCATATCATAGCAGCAACCAAAGCATCTCTGCTTGAAAAATGCTGTGCCTCCAAAGCACTCTCAAGTGCTCCCAGCTGGACATTCTTTGAGGGGCATCTGGTGTTTTCAGCTGGTTAAAAACACCCTTTGGTGAACACAGGGTCTAAGAAAAATACCTTGGTGGTCTTTTCTGTTTTCTTCTTTGGCTTTATTTCTTCAGTAGTTGGTACAGACAATAGAAGACTGATGTCCAACTCCTTTTGCAGCTGTGGACATGGCAACAACAAGATTAAAGTCAGTCTTTTTTCCTTTTCAATATTCTTTGTTGCCAATATGCTATCATTAGAAAGTTAGTCTCATATAAACCCTCTAGAGATAATTTAATAGAAAGTAAAAGTCATGGAATTTTGTCATTTAAAAAATATTGCTTATTTTTTCTGCATTTATTGCAAAAACATTGGCGTGTTGGGGTAAGGACATTAAATAACAAAGTGAAAATGAGGGTTCTTCTGTCATTGTTGAGCTTATCCAATAAGTGCAGTGCATGTGGACTGACCTTGTCGGTTTTCTCCTGCACAAGTTTACGTTCATGCTCTTCTTTCAGTTGTTTTTGCTCCAGAATGGCGAGCTTTGCCTGGAAGCAAAATTTCATTGAAATAATAATCTTAACATTAAGCTTGTGATGATAAGTGTTCAGACCAATAAAACTGTGAGTTACCTCTGTTAGACCTTGGGTCCTACTCAATTTGAGACACTTTGATTCAAGTTTCTCCAGCTTCTCCTGCTGACACTGGGTGTTTGAGCTGCTTGGCTGTAGTGAAGCCTGGTGAGAAGGTAAACAGAGATTATATGGCAGGTAAGAAACATGCATTTATGACACTTAAAGTACATTCAGATATGCTAGAAAGTAACTGAATGATTTCAGACTATAATTTCTCTTTATAGCGCTATAGGATCTTCTTTTACATAAAGTTTTGTTAATGATTTGTGTTTCTTTCAGTTTGCAGCCTTTTTGAGTACCTGACTCTTCATGAGGGCATTGCTCTCCTTTTTAGCGTTTTCAACCATCTTCCTCATGTAGTACAGCTGATTCTCCAGAACCTTACAACGAGCCTCCGCAGACTGCAGCTTCGAGTCCAGCTCTGCAATTGTAAACACAGCGACAACTATCAAAAAACACCTACAGGAAAGACCTCACATTTGCAATGGCTTCTGCCTTTGCAACACACATCACTTACTTTTCTTGCCAGAGTTATCTGTCTGACTGGGCACCGTGTAAGATGCTGTGACCTGTTGATGCCTCTGGGCATCGTGAGAGTACTGACTGTAACTCCTCTCGGCTTGCTTCCTTTCCAGCTCTAACCGCCTGATTTTCTCCTGGAGGGTCTTCAGTGCATCAATAACAGCTGAAGAGGAGTTAAAAGAACAGAAAGACATACCTGGTAACTGCAGCAGAAGGTAGCCATAAAAACAACACTAACTGAAACAAGAAGCTTGACATAATGGATGTGCCATACCTACGCTGTCAATATTAGGTTTGGTCTGAGACACCCGGCGGCTGGTCATCTGTGGGTCCACGCTGACGGATGACTGGGCAGGGAACTCCAGCTGTCTTGCTACTGGTAGTATCCTGTCTGGAGGCTGGTAATAACTACCAATGTAACTGTTTTTGGAGGGTGAGTCTAAAGTCTAAAGACAAAAGGAGGTTAGACTAGTTGATTAATTGTTCAGTCTATAAAATTAAAGACAGTATAATAAAAAGCCCATTAAAAAGTTATGCCCAAATAAGTTATAAGTTACCTTTATGCTCCGACCAACTTTAAGAGTTACACCAGTGATAACGTTAAGACACCTCGTCATATTAGTATAAAGCAGTAACATTTGCAGCCGTTCTCTCGTAAGTTAAGATAAATCAACGTACGAAAACCTATGGAAAAGCTCGGTCAGATAACCTAACAGCCAACAGTAAACAATGCTAATGCTAACATGTTAGCGTTAGCCACATTCAAAGATAGCGGCTGATTTGCGAACGTTACCTGATCGTGATAAGCTTCCATCTTTTATCGGTGAGGTAAATACTCGTTTCGAAACCAAGCATATGTTAATGTGAAATGTTTTCAGACTGTTTATGTTTTTATGTAGCGAAGTAACTTCTTGTGCGACTCAGTTGTTCTGTCGCCACCAGGAAGTCCGGACTTTTTAAATTTCCCTCCTCTTTGCCGCTGTCATCACAGTGGTTCCGCCTGCGCACTGTTTACTCCTCCACATCCCCACTCACAGTGTCCAGTTACCAGACTTTAACACAAATACTTAAATCTGACGTAGGATTTGTCAGAGGCAGCACCTGACAAAAATTAAACTGATCATAAAATTAGCTCACCTAAAAACAATTTGCCTACACACTCCATTGAGGGACACATTTTAGAAAGATAAAATTAAAATGCTGAAATGTAGCCTACAAAATTAATTCAGATTACATGTTCAAAGGAATTTGATACAAACTTACATGCTGAAAAGTTGGATACTTCCCATTAGGATGCTCATAAAAGCGTTTGTTGTCAATTAAGTGCTGTGAATGTCCACTGTGTACAGTTACCCTTCAAGAAATACTAAAACCAATCCAAAATCTAAAATGTTGCAAAACAGTTGGCAGAAATTTAAAGCCAAACTATAGCCAGGATTATAGAAATAGGCCTATTTAGGGTCACAGGTCCTGCAATCAGCTTTTATGGATTAGAAGTATCTTTGTCTGGTTTGGTTTGAATATTTGATTTCCACACACTTTGCTGTAAAAGTAACTAAAGGTCTTATTTTTAGAATGTAAATGTTAGATAGTTAGATAGTTAGATAGATAGATAGATAGATAGATAGATAGATAGATAGATAGATAGATAGATAGATAGATAGATAGATGGTACTTTATTGTTCCCAAACTGGGAAAATATTTTGTTACAGCAGCAAGTAACCAAACAGTATGTGAACATTAGAATATAGAAATATAAAATATATATAAAAATAAGTAGTACTAAAGTGGAGAATACAATCCCCCTAAGTTGAGGGTTAAATATGTGTCACCCTCAACTTTGGGGACACTGTTTTCTTACGCTGTTAATCTAGTTTCATCACTAGCATGGAAAATGTGACCATTTTCCATTAACCACACACACTTCCCCCAAAACACAGAGGATGTGACCTCAGCATCTGCAGTGGTAGCTATGGTTTTGATTAACATATGTGATTTAAATAGAACCCCTCTGGGTCTGTGAAATAGGAAGTTGGAATACGTCATATTATGTAGAGACATGACCAATTTCTACTAAAAAAATATATTGTTTGAGCCATTTTTTCTGACCACCGATGAGTTATTTTTGGTTAGTAAAGTGTCTGTAACCAAATAAATCAATCATCACCCAGTAAACATTTGCACAGCAGTATGCAAATAGCCTGCTGCAGCTGAAGGCGACGTGTCTGCCATATGGCAGGTGTGCTGCATTAAGAGAAAGCACATATTTACTGCAGAATTTAAGATGGCATTTGCTTTCCCTGCAGATTTGTGCTTTTTTATGTAGTTTGGGGCTTTCTGTTTTCTCATCTCACAAAAAAAACGTTGTCCCTTAACACAGACATGCATTACATGGCATACAAGAATCCAGTGTTAACTTGTTTGAGACAATTTGACATATTGGTATTGATAGTTGTGTGCTCATATTCATTAACATGCATTGGCCGTTTCAGTGTGTAGTGTGGCAGTTTAATTGAATATAAATTAGGTTAAATACAACAAGCATTGAATGGAAATGTACAGTGTCCCCCCTTTTCCTACTCTTCCTAGGGTTCTCTGTTATTTCTGATAAACAAGAAAGGGGGGGGGCTGCTTCTCGCGAAATGTATGATGGGAGATGTAGGTTTGTAGTGCTACCCTTCAAAACAAAGAGCCAACGAGGGGAATACAATTCCCATAAAGCCTTCCCCCGCGTGCTCGGCAGCTCCTCTCCAGCTAATCATCTGCCAGCATCCACACGCCACCGCCCTAGAATGCCCACGGACCCCTCTCATTGGCCAGCCCGCGCTGCCAATCAAATGTTTCCCCTGAAGTTGTTGCCTCCTCTTGTTTCTACCCAGGGACTAACGTTACTGGTCACTGCCGTGTCAAGGCGTCCCGTAGCAGAAGACCTGCACCAAAGAATGTGGATAAAGTAAGTATTTGAGAATGACACTCGTTGTTTTTGGTCCACAGTGACAGGTTCGCGTGTGGGAATGCTGTTTTTGCCGCGGCTCTGTCAGACTTTATTGGTGTCTTTGTTAACGGGCAGCTTGGAAATCCTTGACACGAAAGGAAGCCAGGGAGAGATTGAATGGACTCACCAACTGACAAGTTGCGTATTTGTTCATTTTCAGTCATGACGTGACTAAAATGTAGATCAAAAGTCATTAACCATCAACCAGCGTGGGTTCATTGTCTTTGGAAAAGCTATGTGACAGTGACACATTGACAGACTATGGGGGCTTGTAACATCAGTAAATACTCTGTACTTTACCCAGGCTCTTGTCTTGGAAGTTGGTAACAGACCAAATACTAGTATTACAGTTTTCTGCATGATGTTGGTTTAATCTCTGCACTCCTGCCACGGGCTGATAGATACAGGCTTTGATATCAATATTTTAAGAGATCAGATAACTAATAGATGTATCGGCTGATATTTGGGTCGGGCTATGTGATGAAAGACACCATGTATACCATGTATATATGGAGTTTGTCATGCCATTTATACTGTTGCATCTGTCCTATAAGTGTAGGGCTGGGCAACATATGATATTGTCAAAGGTGTAGACAGTCCCCTTCAATGTTTAGCACGTGCATTTGTCCCCCCCACCTTCCCATAAAATCATGAAGTAGCAGAGGACTTTTATTTTGACAAACATAAAGACATTTGCATCATAAATTAATACGGGAAATTCACAAATCGGTGCATAAAAATTCACCAGAATGTAAGATATCAAGTGTGTGTTGCTCCAAATTTTGTGCCAGAGTACCTTCAATTTCATGTGTGTCCCTGCAATGTTGAAACAAAACTTATACCCTTGGATACTGTGATGTAAGACTAAATATCCTTTTAGATGTTGGTAAGTAGGGCTGGGTGATATGTCCTTAAAATTATATCACAATATTTTTGGGCTATATCTCAATACCCAATGTGTATCTCAGTATTTTAAATTTCCTCAAAAGCTCTTCATCAATGCTAGGACGGGGAACCAAAATGAACATAACAGTATTTTTGATCAAATACCCTCTCTGATGCAACTTAGCTGTAAGGATGAGTCTGACTATTGTTTTTTCCCCCCAGAAAATATTAATACAGTGAGATTTTTTTATCAATAACCATCAATAATGTGGATGTATAACGACTAAGTGGGTTACAGCAAGCATTTAAACAAACAAGTATGGTATATAGTTTTACTGTAATTCAGCCTTTAAAATGATGGAAAACACCATTTATACCTTATGATGATACAATATCCAAAATCTAAGGTGATATGTAGTCTCATATCTTGATAACAATAAAATATCTTTATATTGCCCAGCCCTAATTGTAAGTGTTGTCTTTTCCTGGTTTTAAAAGCTGCGTTATAGTAAAATATATATATTTTTTTAACTTTGCCTTTAATGATTGTTATTTATCAAAAATCTCATTGTAGAGACAGATTGATTGAATTCACATCCGTGTATATATGAAGGATAGATACAGTACATACCAGTATATCTGTGATGAGCTAATGTCAGGCAATAGTACTGGCTGACCAATTTGTCAGTTGACTCTTGCAGTGCTGTTTGACACTGAATGATATTATAGGTGCGTGCCCACCCACAATTTTTCTTGGGATTATTATTGAACACACTATTAAATATTGTTTTTTATGCTGTGATGTAAACATAGACCGTTTCATGTGTTATAGCCTGTTGTAAGACAGCACAAACGTTAGTCCTACATCAAAAGATGGACGTGCAGGACCAGGAGACTCTGGGAAGATGGGACGGGCTGGGCAGCCGGGATGCCATCTCCAGAACTGAAGCCATGGACAACATCTGTCAGAACGTCATGAGGAAGGTGGAAGTCATCAGGCCCATACCATCGCTGGCCCCGTCACCCCCGGCCTCGGGTAGCCCTCCTAACAGTGACCTGAATAACACCCTGGCTCACCTCCTCATGCTGTCCAAACGGTGTCCCTTTGACGATGTCAGGGAGCGGTGCGTTCGACTACTGCGGGGCGTCCAGGTAGGAGATTCATACAGCTTATAATGGGAGCCTGGTGAGCTCCTTGTTGTAGGTTGTATTAAGCTGCAGCAAGCTGTCATATGTCCTCCCATACTGGTGCTTATTGTTCTGCTGCCATCTGCTCCTCTCTTCACCTCTTCATAAGCATTGCAAACATTGTAGTTGAGTCACAATGTCGTCGAGGCCCAGTGCATGTTTAGTCAAGTGGATTACATTCATTGACACGATGAGACACCATGAACTCATTAACACTTGAACACTACAAGAGCAAAGGATTTATCAAATCCAGCCCTTCAACCACATCCTCACAGAAGAGCAAGAATTTTTACAAATAATTGAACTTGTATGGGTGTAATATTACAAAGAATGGTGCTGCTGGCTGAAGGGAAGACATCACACCGACCAGTGGTTTGTCTCAACCAACTGCTGTCATAAACGTCATATCCTTCTATCAGCTAAAATCACAATGTCAGCACTATCAGTATGCCATGCAGTTTTGGGAGTTATTGCAGATGTGGTGAGGCGTAATTTGGATTCAGGTCACAGCATGTTGCTGATTCTGTATTCATGTTGTTGTTGAATCTTTCTGAACCAACCTGATTGTCTGATCACGTCCTAACACTCACTTGATGTTGGCACTAAAACGTTTTGGATTTATTATATTTTTCCACCAAAAATTGTCCTTATTTAGTTGCAGTAAACAGAATATTAGATTTATCCCGGCTTTAGCGTGGTGTTAGCTGCGGCCTGTTCCACTTAATGAGTCCTCTAATGACAAACAAGACTAAGCCCAACAACTTTTGATGGCCTGACATGTTGTTATTCCGAGGAAATAGACTGTTTGGCAGTGGCATTAATTCCTGTTTGTGCGGAAGTGTTTTTTGGAAGATGGAGGAGAGGGGCAGAGAGAGATGAGAGAGGGAGAAAGCTGCTTTGCGGGTTTAGCAGTGCACCACAGTACACACACCGTCTGGTATTTTTGAATTATGCTAAGCTGCATTTGCTTTGGGCTCGCCAAAGGGTGCATTTATGAGCCCAATGTGGCAGCTCATGTCGCTCTGGTCCCACCCCCCCACTGAACAACACACACACACACCTTTCTCACATTGTCAGGAATGGAAGGGGGCAAGGAAGGGGGGTCTCGGACTCAGACAGACCTCTAATTCCAGCAGATCCGCTGATTAAAGACAAAATCTTTGAAAGCACAGACAGTCCTTTCCTCATGGCAACCCCCCTCCTCCAGAAGAGGAAGGCCTCCTGCTTGGTGAGAATAATGTCTCTTAATACCCTCATGGCTTGCAAAAATTTAGCCTGGAACAAATTTCTGCAAGTTTATTGCTCCAGTGTGCATCCCCACAATTTATTTTGTCATCTGTGTAAGCAAATCCAAATTTTTTTTTTACCCTTTTTTGCCCTCATCCATGGGTATGTTGTGGCATGAAAACACCAAAGTCCAGACACTCATAGGCGGTTAATTATAAAAAAGCCTTTAATAATATGGGCTAGTACATTAAAGGGGAGCTATTATGCTAATTTTCAGGGTTTTACTTGTATCTCGGGTTTCTACCGGAATATGTTTACATGATTTAATGATCAAAAAAACACATTTACAGGTGTTTCTCATCTGCTCTCTCTCTGTCACCGTCGCCCACTGTAGCGAGTGAGGTGAATCCGCTGCTCACAGACAGACTGATAGCTGATCAAATGATAAAGATCAAAAAAGATAAACACACATACACAGTGGCATAATTGTGATTTAAACAGCTATCTGTGCAGATGACTTTGTACTAAATAGTGACAAAAAAAGACTTGGACTGTAAAAAAAAAACAAAAAACAGGAGTCTCTAGTTATCACGGTGATGACACGTGTAGTAAGTCTAAATTGAAAATGTGGCGTGACTGTTTAATTTCTGTTGAGCAACAGTTGTCAAAAGTGTGGAGTGTCAAGCATAAATCAGCTTTAATAGACCAGTCTACAGCATCGGCAACCATGATTACTTGTTTCTCCTGCATTATCATGTAGCTACACGTACATTAGCTGTGTACTTGCAGCTAGAGAATTACTGTTACAGAGAATTGTTCTCTTTTTACCCTAAAAAAAATCCCAATTAAAAGCTTTTAAACCAAAATCTTAACAACAGGACATTTTCCTCTGGACTTAGTTTCAACATTGGGGAGAAAATAACAGCCTCATCAACAAAGATTAGCTTTCCCGTTTCCTCGACGTTAGCATGTAGCTACATCTAGCAGTTTAGGCTACCTAATATTAACACTTGCAGAAGTATACCTGGAGCAGATGACCATATATAAAGAAATCCATCATGAAAATTAGTTTGTTTAATCCATAAACAAAGTTTAAAAAAACAAGAGTGGTTTTATGGGTGTTTTGTGTACTAGACTATTTCCTGGCCCGATGCTGTAACTTCCTCGAGTGTCTACTGGTTGCCATGAAATCTTGTGGTGAGAACAAGGTATCAGGACTTCACCTTACATCTTACTTTTTTTTAAAAATGTTTTAGTTTTCTTTGGATAGAGCAAGGCTAGCTGTTTCTTCCTTTAAAAGCCTTTGTGCTAAACTAAGCTAACAGGCACCTGGCTTTAGCCTTATATCAATGGACAGTTACATGAGTGGATTTGATCTTCTCATCTAACTCTTGGCAAGACAGCAAATAAGTGTATTTCCCAACATGTCAAACAGTTGTGACGAACTATTAAAACAAGTGTGCTAACACGTGCGCATTGATTTGGATATTTTTTTCCTTCGCTCTACACAGGAGCAAGGGCATATCATTCTTGTTCTAAAACCAGTTATAGTTGAGGACTCCTATATATATTATTATATGATAGAGATTCAGAAACATCTCTCCCTCTCTGGTCCCAGCAGTTACCTCACTTGCCTTTCATGCTATCTGAGTCATTGCTTTTTTTTCAGGCACCCTGTGAATATGCAGTTCAAGCTGTGTTCACAGTTAAAGGAATGGGCCTCAGTGTTTGCTGTGTAATGTTGCCCCAATATTTCTATGGTAAGGGTTACGGGGTCACAGCTCAAAATAGGGCTCTGTGTGCGCTTGCCAGGGAGGGGTCGGGTTCCCATAAGCTGTCCTTCTGTGAGGATCTGCTGGAGTGAATGCAAGAGGGTTAAAATCACTTACCTGGGCAATTCTGCACGTGGTCAACGTGCACAGACACAGTCAGAGGGTCATCGCGGATCTCGTCAAGGTGGTTGACCTCGCTGGGCTTTATTGATCTAATGCGTATAGGAGTACAGGATAGCAATGGGTAAAGACAAATGCACACACATGCACACAAGCCAAGAGAGACAATAGTAAGTGTTTGTTCTGAGTCTATGAAAGGGGTGGGCAGAGTCCATCGTCCCTCTCTCTCTCCGGTCACCATGTTCCCTCGCTGGATGAAAGGCGCCCAGTCTTGGGCGGCTGGACAGAGACAGAGAGGGGTTTCTTTGTGTTATGTAATTACTCCATTGTGTTAGCCCTCTACCCTAACTTGAATTAAGAGCCACTCTCAAAAGATCAACCTGTTATGTGGGCAGATTCCAGAGACTTTGTCCACATCTACAGCCGACAGGGATGAAAATATGTACTAAGAATGTACAGTAAATACCAAATGGACTTAGTGTCTCTTTAAATTTGATTCAATCCACCTCTGAGTACATATGGTGAACAGGCTGTCCAGTCCATTTTACGTCTTTTTTTCACTACTTAATCTCAGTTTCATCACGAGACTGCAGATTTTTTTATTCATTTTCTAACCAGGAAAAGCCCCTGTGATATTAAAAATCAGCAGCACATTAAACATAGTTGCAGACAAACAACATGTAACAGTTACAGACACTTTGCAAACAGACAGCAAGAGTCATTTCTTGTGAAAATGTCACAGAGCCTAGACGGAAGCTTTCACCATTTCTCAGACAGATAAAATTACTTAAGAAGAAAGTTAAGAATAAAATGAGCATCTTACTTTGTTGGTATTACAGCTTGTTCTACACCCAAGCCTTTTTAATTCTAATATCCTAATGCACAGTTAAGTATCGTACAGTGGTGCATACCCCCAGTTTGTGCCTCTCATATATTATCATAACATTCACAAAGCTAAGCGTTTGTTTTTCTGAAAGATAAATCCCTGGCAATCTTTCAATAATCCCGTGGATTGTTTAACAACATTAACTGCATTTTTCAAGGTATTTCCAGAATCCTCAAAGACTCCTTTGTCCATGAGGACAGAAAATCTGTTCACTGTGCAGTAAAGACAATTTTTATTTTATTTCCCAAGCTTTGACTTTAAGTTGTCTCTAATATTTCCTAATGCAAACAAACATGGTAACTGGTTTGGTTGTTTTTTAATAAATATTAGATTTTAAAATAGTCAGTAATATCCACAAACATTTTATCTACTTTCATTCATCTATCTTTTTATTTCTTTTTTTCATAACATTTTTGATGTTACAGATCTTTAAACCTACCACTGAACCTAATACAGTCTTTTTACTTTATACTTATCTTTTGGCAAAAGGTCAAAGATCAAAAATTAACCTCATTCTAATAAACACATTCCTACATAAACTGTACCTCTGCAGGAGACTACATATATACTTACCTTAATGCTTGCTTGTACAAGGTAACCTCATGCAATAACATAAAGTTACACAGTTAATGTAAAGTGACAAAGGTTAGGTTTCGGAAAAGAAACATTAGCTGTGTCTCAATTCAGGGGCTGCAGCCTTCGAAGGCTGCATTTGAAGACCGATTATGTCACATCGGCGTGACCAAGGCTGTTCCATTTCAAAGGCTCCTTCAAATGTGGCTGAGTAATGGAACCTTCTTTCCCAAAATTTGGAGAATGCAATGGACGGATCCCTCGTGGCCCAGCCTATCTCAAGATGCATTGCATGCCAGAGACGATTATATATTAAGTTAAGCTAACTAATAGTTGTTAACTAGTTACGATTAACTGTTCTAAACATTACTATTAGCTAAAAGCCCAAAGCTTAAACAATCTAAATTTAATAAGTTTACCTGAAAACAGTCCTCCATCAGCCTGAAATATATCAAGCAGGAGGCAGTGAAACCTCTCCTCAAGTATTAAATTAGAAATATATACATATATAATAACAATTTATGGGTCCATGACTCAGGGCTAACTAACTTACTAGCTTACTCCTTCTTTTGTCAAGTGCAGCTGGTTGCAGGGTAACAGGAACGCTGGGTAAGAGGCCAGACCAACTGATGATGCAACCAGGAAATCCTCTGCAGACCAGACCATCCCATTTCGGAGACTGTTTTGTTTGGCTGATGTGGTCTTCAAAGAAAGTGGCCGACATCAACCTTGTAGGCTGCATCCTTCGAAGGCTGCAGCCCCTGAATTGAGCCACCGCTATGGAGACAATGTACTATAAAATGACTCAGAGTTCACATGATTCTGAACATGTCCTCCAGGGGAAAGTCCTTTGTTTTTACGTGTAATGCTTGAATAATAAAAAAAAAAATCTGTCCAAAAATCATTCTTAAAGTTGGTAGAAAATATCTTGACAAGCTCCTAAAAAACATTAAATTTAAGAGCCTGATACCTGAAGATACCCTGTGTGAACCAAAGTTAAAAATCTTAATTATCAGATGGTTATGCTCATTTATTTTATTTCCCATGATTTCATAGTTTCATACGTAATACTGCATTTATATTTTTCTGGCTCCTCTTTCTACAAAATGAGCAATCATCTCGTTTGGGTTTAGTAATGTGGATAGAAGATGCAACTTGGTAAACGGGTTAAAAATCTTTTCCACTGTGCAGCAGACAGAATATGTTTTGACCCAGATCTTGCAGCTTTCACTGCTTAGAAGAGATGAGAGATTAATTTTTCAGAGACGACAGTTGTGGTATAGACTTTAGCTAACTTGCTTTTCTCTGATGAAAGCACAGGCTGTTGATGTTCCAAGCTTCTGCTGCTCCTAATTTTTTACACGTACTTATTTAGCTAATTATGGATATTTAGGACGACTCAGTAGCCCCTGTAATAAACACTTATGTGTGATTAATTAAGTGAAATGGCTTCCTGGATCTGGCCTCCTCCCAGAATAACCCAGAACACATTTCTGTCTCCATGTGGAAAGCTTGGGAGTGTCTCTCCAGGCTTGGAGATGACTTTAGATACTGATCACGGTACCTTTTCAGGATCGATTCATTCATGGAAGGTACCCTATGCACTGCCTTTAAATCTGTGTGTCAAGACTGAAATATGTATGCTCGGACAATTACTGTCATAAAACATGGTGTTCATGTGCAGTTTTAGCAGCAGCTGCACAGTCAGACATCCTGGTGAGAAATCCTCATTTGCATTGGCCCTTAAATGTTTCATCCATATTTATGCTGTCTTCCCTCCTCTCTCTGATGGTTTGAGGTTAGTGTCGTGTGGTAGTTTGTGCAGAGGTTGAATTCTTCGAGACATTGTGGCATTTGTGATTGGTTGCAGATTCTGTTTGGTTTTGGTGAGCTTGTTGTCTGTAAGCGTGTCTCAAAGGTGGCGTGCGTGTGGTGAGGCTGTATAAACAAACTGGACGTGTCAACCTTGACAGACAGGAGTGTGGGAAAATACAACATTGTTTTTCAGAGCAGGCAGAGTCAGAGTCCAGTCAAAGCTGAAACATTGATTCCGAGTTGTTAAAGTGTTTGTCCACCGTCACAGTGACAAGAATCTCTCTCCTATTTCTATGCTTTTGTACATTATGTGTGTGCATGTACCCGCCTGTGTCTTTGTGAGTGTAACGCATGTGTCAGCGTGTTTGTGTACATGCCTCCAGTCCTCTCCGGGTTTCCTCTGCTTACTCTGTAAACAGAGTGAGGACACATGCAGAGAAAGCCTTGTGGTCTGGACAGATCTGTTGGATTATGGGCGATCTCAGCTCGAACCAGGTCAGACAAATTGCATGTTGAGGGGGGGAGAGAAAGCAGCAGCAGCAGCAGCAGCAGCAGGCAGTGACCTTTGGCACAGTAACTTTACAGTGCTCTGTGGATATGGAGGATGTGATAGAGAAATAAAGCTGTGGATTTTCAGCTGCCAGCCAGCTGGGCATAGTGATGGGACATTGGTGATATGAGCTGGGGTGTGTGTGTGTGCAATGAGTGTGTGTCTGTATAAAGTCTGCGGGATGATCAATCTAACCAAGCTACATGAAGCTTAATGTTGCAATCACACTGTGGCCACTTGAGTCTTCTCTACGCTCCTTCCAGCCTCTTGTAATATGATTGTTTTGCAGCCCTGGTGATGCTTATTTTGGCAGTGATAGCTGTACAATGATGTGGCTCTTCTGTGATGCATTTAAGATTCTTTTTGTTGCTTTTCAAATTTTTGTTGCCATTTCTCGTAAATGGAATATCTTGGGACTGCTTGGTGCACAAAACAAGACATTTAGACATTTTTATTCTGGATTTTTGTAAACTGTGTTGGACATTTTTACAGACCAAATGATTAACCAATTAATGTAGAAATTGCTAATGAAAATAATGGATGGTAGTTGCAGTCCTAGAAATTGTTGGGGACCAAACTCGGGACTTAAAAGAATACCAACCCAGTCATATCAGCACCATTGAGTACCAAGTCATGTTATGCCGGGTCTGTATAAGAGTCACTCGCTGAAAGCCAGCCACAGAGCTCCAAGGATGCTCTAATGGCTTCCCAGCGAGCCAAAACTATAGCTTTAGTGCTGTTCTGCCATGATAGTTTCACCGTGTTTTTCGACTTGTGCCACAAATGTTTGTTAATAAATCCCAAAGTGAGTGGCATTCTCAATGTACAATATAAATCTAAAGCCATTAATAATATATACAAATTATAAAAGATACACTTTTGGTTATTAAGTGTGTCTAGTTCACGGCACTTTGAAATAAACTCCAAGAATGTGAGGATTTATACAATATCTTGACTTTCCAGTTCCAAGTGCCTGTTTTGCCGAGATATTAGAGACCATTTCTAACATGCTATGAGAGCATACTAACACACAAGCCCCCACTTTGATCCTACCACACAGACAAACCCCCACCTTCCAGTCAGTGTAGCTTGCTGCCGGCTGTAGACTCTCGAAGACTAGTGAGGGGGGGGGGCATGTGGGAAGTGTGCAACTAGGTCACTGTCAATCCTGTTGTAAGCCTGAATGAATGATTCAAAAAAGCACCATTTTCTGTTTTAAGTCATTGTTACAAATGCATTAAAAAATCCTGGTAACATTTTTTCTGTAGAAAGAAAAAGAAGAATCTGTAATTTGTTCTGTACAGTAAGTGTTGTCAGTCTTTGCTGTTCTACTAAAACATGTAAAGGCTGTGTTATCCTGGCACTGAGAAAGGGATGGGCTAGTGCCGGGCATGGGCTTTTGCAGAGACTAAGCAGTCGTCATGGTACCAGTGGCATGAGGTGCAGTGATGGGGTGGGTTGGTTGACACTTGGGGGTGGGGGGTGCTGGCTCGTCTGCGATTATTTCTGGCAGTGCTATTCAGGAATTGAGAGGGAGGGAAATGGAAGAGTGGGTGAAGACAGTGGAAATGTGGCAAAACATGATGTCTTCGCACCAGAGGTTGAACAAGGGACGGGGAAAAGTAACAGCCGTTGAATAGATGTAGCTCTGAGAGAGGCAAAAGGGTGAAAACGAAGGAGGATTCAGTCTGTATTTGGTCAACAACCTCCAGTGGAAAACTACTAGCACCCCAGTCTATGAGCCCTGTGCTCCAGAGCCTGAAAGATTTCAATAATAATTTCTATCCGGTCCAAAACCAAAACCCACCTGTAGTAGCTTTACATGTCTATAAATCTAAAGAAAAGCCCAAATAGATACTAATTTTCCTAGAAATTAGTTGATTACCAAGTCACTGTCACTCGAGCCCACATCCTTGCAATCCACCCTGGCTTGCAGTTGTCTCCCGTCTTCTCAAGCATACATTGCAATGCTAAGCTTGTCTCACCCACACACCCCAAGACTGTGGAAAAAGGAGGAGGAGGAGGAGGAGGAGGAGGAGGAGGAAAGACGGCGGACGACGACAACAGTAACAGTCCTGCAGCAGGAGGTGGGAAAGGAATAACAAACTCTTTGAAGGGGAGAAATACACACAAGAAAAGCACATAGATAAAAGAGTTACAGGCCCAGGCTATCAGTTCAGTGTGTGAAAATAATAATCAGCATCTTTCTGCTCTGAATTCATGTTTCAACCTCAGGTAGAGCAGGATTTACTGTGTTGCTCCTATCAGGAGATTCAGTAATAGAGATGGGATACTCACATGGTGCTGTTGAATAAACAAGCCTCTCTCCCGCGCTCTCTCTTTCATTGCCATAATGTGATATTTATAACCTGCATATGGAATTAGAGTTCACAAATTATTTATAAAGTAAAGCCTTCTGTTGCTTCGGTAGCTCCTATTTTTATTTCTTCTCCCAGCACGTCTCTCACAAGAACTCTTCTTTCTGTTGGTTTTATGTTGTCAGTAGAAACTGGAGCTCGTGAACCTGCAGCACACATAAGTCACTCTGGGCAAGCGCCTAAATGTCAAAGAAATCATGTTGGTTTGGCAGTTTAACACCTGTCCTAAAGAGGTTCATCCACAGGGGCAACTGTTTCAGCTCTGTTGGCTCCTCTTCACAGCGGACATGTAGATGTCTCATAGCATAAAAGCCACAGGAGTAATGATAACAGAACTGATGGCTGAATTCTGTCCAGGTGCTCCACTTAGTTTACGTGGTTTACTGGGACACTTGAATAGAACCAAGTCATTGTTAATGTTGGTAGTAATGTGTGCTTTTCCTGTTATGACAAGTCCAAGGCCCAATCCCACTTCTTATTTTTACCCCTGCCCCATGTTTTAGAGTGAAATCTTTCACTGTTAAATGGGACAACCCTTCAAGACCCTGACGTGTTATTAGTATCTTCATCAACTAGCTTTTATTTTATGTTATGCTTTTATAAAGAAAGGGTCCATAACACACTGAAAGGACATTACACTGAGAGAATATCGCAATAATCATAATTTCTAAATCTTTATATGAAGTAAATACATTTGTGGGTTTTGTTTAGTGCTTGTTCAGCCATCTTGCCTCACAAGTCTCTGTTTGGGGTGTGCATCTACAAAAACCTCCACTTTAGAGGGCCATGGAGCTGTAACACTTCGCCCTGCCCCTCTATCTGAAGAATCAAGACACCCTACCCTTAGATATGAATGGGAAAATACAGAGGGGTAGGGCTAAATGATAGGGGCAAGGGGTGTTGGAAGATTGAGTCCAAATATCTGCAAATATCTGTGAAAAAGGCCCTTTATCTAATTGGAAATTGACATGAAGACTGGATCCAAATGTCATGTATATTTTAAAGGCACTGGCTTCTATTGAAGATGGTCTGATAATTGATAACATTTTGCAGGTGCTTTCCTTATCTTTAAGGTCTTAGATAGGCTTGCACCTCCCAGACTTAGACAGTTCCTAGTGCAGAAGGATATTAGCAGCAGAGCACAAAGGGCAAACACCAGAGGGGGACTGTGCTGTACAGTACAGACGTAGCAAGTTTGGGTCAGAGCCACCCACTACTGGAATATTTTTCCTGTTAAATTAAGAGAAAGTGCTAATTACCTACCATTTGAACATAAACTAATGAGATGGCTTAATGCAAAACTTGGAGTTATTACACAACTTCATCTTTGGGATAACATGCTTTAATTGTTTTTGCATAAATCTGCTGCTTTTGTAAGATGTTGTTTTAGTGTATTGTAATGTATTTTATTATCATGTGTTGTATTGTATCATGCTGTAGTGCTTGCTTAAGCATCATGTCGATTGTATGTCAAAGTAGACCAAATTTTAGTAACCTGCCCAGGGACTTCAGGTGAAAATGAGCTCATTAGGTAACTCTGGAACATTTACATTGAAGTAGAAACTGAAAGGTCGATTATTGTGCTCTGTGGCTGACAGAATCCACACTGCAACTGACGCAACAATGACCGTGGCGAACAATATAATTGACATAACGATTTGATGGACGATAGAAACACTGACAGCTACTCAAAATCCATGCAAATCTTTTGGCACCACTGTTAAGGAAACATTATCGTTCACCATCGTTATAGTTATTGCTCTCGTTCTTGATGTGGTTGGCTCTTTATTATCCAGTTTCCATAATCCAGATGAGAGAAGAGAGGAGGTGATCGCCTTCAGTTATTATCGTGCACTCAAAAATAAGCTTTGGCATAAGTGTAGATTTCGGGGTGGATGCAGTTGACACGTTCCCCTCAGTATTTAGCACATGTGTATTTGTCTCGCCCAATAAAAACATGAAAATAGCACAGGACTTTTATTTTCCAAAATGAAAGACATTTTAAAGACAAACTGGTGCATAAAAATCACCAGAATGCAGGAAATTAATTGTCTGATGCTCAAAATTTTCTGTCAGTAGATCCCCAAACCCCCATTTCATATTGTCCCCCCTTTAGTGTTCAAACGCAACCTATGCCCTTGCTCAAAAGGTACCAGTATACTCCAACAGATATACCTGTGTCTGAAACCTCCTCCCCCCACACCAAGAGTCAAATATAACACTAATTATTATGAAGTAAGTAAGTAAGTAAAACAAACATGATTGTTTGTTGGGGTTGTGCATTAAAGATACGCACATAAATATCTTTGGTTTGACGTTATTGTGCCCCCCATGTCTGAAACAAAACCTACGCCTTTGTATGTTTCTGTAGGCTTTCTGATATCCTGAGGGAGTACACACACACACACACACACACACACACACACACACACACACACACACACACACACACACACACACACACACACACACACGAAACCCAACAAAAATAAATCTTGCTGACATAGAAGTGGCTGCATATCGCCCCACTTGCCTCATACACTCCGTCTCTGGTCTCGGACGCTTTCATCTATTGACTTGCATGCCATCTGTTCAGGATTAATTTGATCGAATTCATAAATGAATGATGAAGGTTATTGTCCAGTGGAGGCAGTATTTGGAAAAAAAATCAATACATGCCTTTTATCCTCCACCCTCTCACTCTTTAATGCTTGGCTTTTTACTTGATGAAAAAGAATCGCCCATTGAGCGGTTTCATCATTCACACAACGCACTGAGGTGCTGAAGCTGCTGCAGTTCAGTCTTGTGGACACAGGATGGCGCTCTGTACCAGCCAGTCACCTGCTTGTGCACCCTCTTCTCAAGTTGCTGGATGGGAATTTTCCATGCACCGGGCTGAATGCATGCAATGCTGCGCATGATTTTAATTTTTTCCTTTTGCCCTGGTCACTGGGCGTTCATCCAGCATGTGTGTTTGTGTGTGTGTGACTTTTTCTATGTGCTAATGTCTGTCTGTGTGTGTGCTGATCTGTCTGCCTTTGAGTGTGAGTATGTGTGTTGTGTGTTTACAGGTCTTGAGAGATTTATAGCAGTGAGCATGCAGGATTTAGAGGCATCTGCGGATCAGGTCACAAAGCATGAATAGCCCTGTGGCTGCGGTCCAGGCCTCAGTCTGAGGGAGCCCCTATTAGGATACAAACCACACAGGCTCAACACCAGGCTTAACCAGCTGGAATACACAAACAAAATATTAGGGACACTCGCTCCTGTGCTGATCAGGGAATATTGTGTAGCCACTGAAATTTAGTTAAATCAGAATCCAGGTGAAAAGCTGTAGTTCTTTATTGATTTAGTTTTCTGTCTGCTTTTGGCCTGAGCAGGAGATGCTGTTGAACAACAGTAGCTAGTTTTAGTCATTCATCATGCAAAAATGCCAAACACTTACTGATTTTAGCTAATTTTCTCTGGCTCTATTCATATTTGCACCATTTATTGGACAAAATAACCAATTAGAAGGCCTTACTTCAAGGTCTGGGAAGTTTTGAGGGATATGTTTCATTGTTTTGACAGTTTTTAGACCAAATTATTCATTAATTTAACCCAAGAAATGTTAAGAGATCTGAGTGTTGCACCGCTAAACATCTTAGATTTAAGGGATTTTGAGGTTAGGGCTGTTGTAATGGGTGTTACAACAGAAATAATGGGGCATAATGCAAAAATCAAGATGTATTTACTTTTATTTTTCTCCCAATGGTTTATTTTCTGTGCCAGCCAGTATATTTGATTGTGTTGGCTTCTCTGTCAGTTTAAAAGCCCCTTAAAGCTTTTGTGGGCGATTCGTTGACAGGACAATTAAACGTTGTTACCCTCGCAAGTCGGTACCAGAATTACTAGTTGGTTTAACGTATTAAGATACCCAGAGAAAAACTGGAAGAGTTTGTGCGACTGGTACAAGTCCGCAGCTTTCCGCAGGGGTTCACCTCAAATGGTATGCTCAAGCCTCACACGCACTTGTACAGTCTGGTACCGTCTTTTTGCTAGGCTAAATGAGAGAGGTGTCTTTGGGCACATGGTAGATCCCAACAAGTCTGGACATATATACGTGTGTGTCAGTTTGAATGCACACTTATGCATGAGAGAGCTTCTGCGTGAGTGTGTGTTTTTGAATAGAGATGAGTCACAAAGTAAATCACACAGTAAATTGTTGTTTGTTAGCTTTTATTTAGTGAGTTGCCGTCATGTTTTTTAGGATAGTGTGTAATATTTATAATGCATGGTGTCACATTTCAGCAGCATTTAACTTCAGATTTGGTTATTGAACATGTGATTAAATGGCTCTTATATACACAATATTGTATAGACAAATGTTTGACCTTGATTAAATTGTGCTGAATTTGGACTTTTTTACATTTGGCAAGTCTTAGTTCAAACTTTTTTTAAATGTCAGGTAAATTAGTCGTTAGAACATCCCTAGCACACACACAGTGCTCACAAGGGCTTGCTCACCTCTGTGCACCTCATCCACTTCTGCAAAGACCCCACACTTTGAGACATTAATTTAGGTGCAGTCAGCACCTGATGGATGGTTTCCCGTTACAGGCATTGTGTGGTGCTGCTCGCCGAAATGGTGTTGCTTCAGTTTACCCAGTGCCATGTTGGCTTAGTCCTGGCTATGATGTTGTTTCAGTGTGTGTGGTATTGTTTCAGGCCCAGTGTGGAGTGTTGGAGTGGTATTGTGCTCTCTTCTCGGGGGTATTGTCCTGAGCTGATGTATGTGTGCTTGTTTATGTTACAGGCCAGTTTGTCAGGACGGTGACAGTTTCACGCTACGGGACCTCCGTGTTCCCACAGTCGTTCACCTCTGACCCCAGCTCTTTTGCTCTAAACCCAGGCCGAAGTGTGAGTGTGTGTCAGTGTGTGTGTGTGTCTGTGTGTCTGTGTCTGTGTCTGTGTGTGTATGTGTGTGGTAGAGTGCTGGAGGGAGAGAGTGTGTGTGATTGACATGCAGTGTTTGTTAAAAGTGCTTCACTGTGTTTGCTTAGGGCAGGAAAACACACTCCGTCATACTGACCAGTGTGTCTGCACTAAATCTGGACATGCACCTTCATGTTGGAGGTTATCTGGTGTCACACACATACACATAATTACAAAAACATATATACAGTATAGTCAGAAATTTTGAGATGCAACTATGACTGAGAGGTTCAAGTACCAACTCTCGTTTTTAAGTTTATGTAGATAATATCCAAAGTCAGTATCATGTTTTCAGGATGTCTGTCCGGCTGCATTGTCCCGACACTGGCTAGAACAGGTATAAGATATAATAGCATACACTTTATTACTACTATAAATATGCATTGTTCATTGTCATTATCAATCATTCAAAATGACATATCATGTTATAACAAAGGTTAATCTTCAGGTTGATAGCCGCCATAAATAAGCTATATTTGTCACGCTCACCTTAATGGTATTTATGATAGTAGGTTACAGCCAGCTGTCACGAAGCATCTTGTTTTGTAAGTGTAACCAGATACTGTGCCAAAATACTTCTGATGATATTGATCCACCACACCAGCCACCCAGACACTTAAAGGATAAGAGATTAATTGTCGGCTGACAGAAGAGTGTCTGGGTGATACTGAAAGGACATTTTTGACCACATTCAATGATGAATTAAGGAAATACTAAGATTAAATGGCATTTCAAGAAAGTTATTATAAATGTGGACATAGTCACCAAATTCATTGCTTGTTTCATTTTAACAGTTGAATAAGCAAAAAAGAAGTTGTAATAGAAATGTAGCTCTCGTATTGACAAACCCACAGAGAATTATCACCTGAATGAATCTGCAGCTCCCCTTGACTTTATGGAGCTTTTTTAGTGAGTTTGGCTCATAGTTTAAGCTGCTTGGCCCACACCTTAACTGGTTTGATTCACTCTCACCGCTCTCCCTAAAAACCCACCCAAACCAAACAGCAGACAAAGTTAGCAACTAGCTGGAGACCAAAAATGGAGCTAAAAGACAGTGACAGCACTTAGCGCTGAAATGTATGGAGCGTGGATTTGGTGTGACGTGTCTGCCTCAGCAGAGTGTATCTATTATATTCAACTGAAGTTGCTAATTGATTCGTTCAGTACCAGTTAATGGCCTGTACATGTGCTGCGTTGTTGCAGCCTCAAATTCACTTGTCAGTGATGGGTGGAAAGTGCTCAAAAGCGAGACTGACAGCAGTGCAAGCATTCCCAAGCGACTATTTTTCAGGGTGCAACAGCTGCACCCTGAGATAAACAAAATTCAACTTTTGGTGTGTAGCAAAGCACACCGCAGGTCGTTTGATAAGGAACAATCAATCACAGCTGGCAGATATTTTTCATTTCTTCTGTAATATTAGTAGATCATTATAATGCAGGGATACCCTGAGCTTGACATCTGTCCCACGGACAACATTTTAGACCTAATACAGTGCCTGGAAGAATGTCAGCTCCAAACTCTGTATTTCTAGTAAGTAGGCCATGGTACAGTGCTGGTTATGTTTTTTTACCAATGTTACCTGCAACCTACATCTGCGCCATTTAAAGCCAGCACCCACCACCCAATGTTGCATTTTTGTGGCAGTAAAACATGCAGTATGTGTCTCGGAACTAATAAAGTCTAAACTTCCAAACCCTATATTACCAACTGCATTATCACTTGGCAAAACTTTATGCGCACATAGTAAGCTGGCACGCAACCACATGCTACAACAATGGAGTCTGTGAAGCAGGTAGAAAACCCTGCTCCACCCCACCTACGAATTGTTTTGCATCCCAACACCACGTTTTTTGGCTGTTACATTCACCAGATGTCCAGAAGCTCAGCTATAAAATGAGTGATATTGTTGAATAAATAAGCAGCTAAGTTCACCATATCAGCATAAAAGGTGATAACATGTCTTTCCGCAGCCCTCAAGTGGCCCAAAAAATATCAGCTTTTGCAGGTTTAACTGTTACCTTGGATAAACACACATCTCAGCTACTGATATGACAATAACCAGAATCCCTCATGATATGTCTTTGGCAGCATTATAGAATATTGCTGTTCTCTACAGTAGCCAGCCAAATACTGTGAAAGTCGATACGAACAAAGTTATGGGCTGCCAAAAATGCAAACTGTATTAGTTCACAAATTATCTAAAGATAGGCCTGTGTGTTAAAGATGATAATCTATAATTGGGGGGTGATTGCAGCCTGTTAGCATGTTTTTCACACTCTGCCCCTCCTCTCTGTGAGCATTGAAACTTGAAGGTGTGTGTGTGTGTGTGTGTGTGTGTGTGTGTGCTCACTATGAGACCAGTGTGGTCGCTGTCTCTGTTGATTTGGTCACTTCATATCTTGTGTCTGGTGTCTAACTAAAAGGAGACTCACGTGTCAAAGAGGAAATGCTTTTGTTCCCCTTTTTTTGTTTTAACAGTTCAACGGCTTTAAAGTTCATGACTGAATAAAGAACGGAAACTTCATCTGGAAGGTGCAAAGCATGTGCACACAACGGGTTGTTTACTGTCCTAACGCTCACACACTTGTACTACATGTCCTAACACAGTTATTGGAAGAGATACCGTTACATCATGTTGTCATCCATCACACCTTGTGGGTTTATTAGACCCCCGGGTGAGGCCAGCCACCCACCCTGATACACACACTCACATTCCCTCTACACAGCACTCCTGGAATGTTCTGATAGCACATTACCCAACAACTCCACACTTTAATAACATCTTCTGCCAATGTAGCATGTAAGCATTTTTGTCATACTTTACTGACTTGTTTTGCAGGAATCGGGTTGGCTATAAGCTGGAGGCTGGTCACTGAACACATCATGTAGCTGTGGCCTTTGTAAGCTGAGCCCCTCTGACTCACGGGCCCTGTAGGAAAATGCTGGTGTTTTGTTGTTTGCACCACTAATTGAGGTTGTCCCCTCTGTTTGAATTATTCCAGATGTTGGCTTTAGCCACCTTGATGATATTACAAACATACAACACTGACATCAGTGAGGGGAAATAGATGTCTCATGGGTTCTTTGAGCTGAAGTGAGATAAGTTACTTTTAGGTTTTGGCACCAAGAAGCTGACACAACTTTGTTCATTCTCAGTGGAGAAATGTTGATAGAGAATTTATCTTTGAGTCACACACATGAAAAGCAACTTGAATACATTTTACTACCTGAAGAACACTGCAGAAGTCAGGTTGTCTCTCTGCCTCCGGATGAATAAGAAAATCTGGAAAATCAGTTGGCCAGACTAATGATGCTTTGTTCTGCGGACTCTTTTCTGCAGCCAGTTTCCTTAAAACAAGAACCATACGGTGCGGATAAGCTCCTTTTAACTCCCAAGACTTTTCATCAGGCTTTCGTCTTGTCTGAGAGATGTTAATACAATTTTCTTGCATTAGGAAAAATGTGGGTTTTCACCTTGTTTTTTCCTGTTGAATAGCTTTTTTTTCATATGGTTAAATTTTTTTGTCTGGCTTCTATTTTTTGTATTACCTCTGCCAAGCGTAAGCCTGGATGGGATCATGCGTTAGGTAGTGTGTGTGCGTGCCTGTCTATGTTTTAAACAGTCATTGAATGACTACTCACTCCCCTTAACGACAGGTAGGAGCCACGAGTTTTCCAGAAATCAGCTTGGCTAAAAACAATAAGTACCATACCAGTCTGTTGCAGCACACACTTTGACCCTCTTCATGGCTCAAAAACTGGCATCCATTGAAAGGTTTGGTCCTAATTCCATACCCTATATGTTACTATCCACTAAAGTTAGTCATGATATGAGGGGGCTGCACAATCAGTGTACCTTTCACAAAGTCAACGCTGAATGTTTTTATATTTCTATGCATATAGGTCCCATGTTTACGTAATAGGTCATTTCAGAACATGTTTTCTTACCTGCTGAAAATGTAGGATTCATCAAGGCAGTTGGATAAATTATGGCAGTGGCTCTCAAAACTGAGTTTAGAAACTCCCAGGGGTCCTTGAGGGTACCGCTTTACTGTAATTCAAGAGAAATTAGCCCAATTATAGGATGATTACAATTAACTACTGCTGGACTCACCGGTCAGTGATAAGGACCAGTGTGAAGTTCTCTTAGGATTAATATTTAACTTATGAGGGTCTGTTGAAGTCTAATTGGAGGCCCAGCAAATAAAATATAGATACAAACCCAGTCCTTAGTTTGGTCTTGCGGGTTCTAATGCATCAGATAATGCATAACAGTGCACAAAGGCTTCATCAGAGCATTTCATCCAGGGTGTGTAGGCTTACTGTGAGCGTGCAGCATGTCTCTGCCAGTGCTGATTAGGACGTAAGAATGAGCCCCTCTTTGAAAATACCAAGTGTAATCTCTGGGGCCAAAGAGCGCATTAGACAGAGATCTTAACAAGTAGAAATATTTGGAAACAATGCAATCCATTGTTTTATTGAGCAAGAGAGAGAAAATGAGAGATTGGAATGGAGGTAGGTGAATGAACGGGCACAATGAGGTATAGCAGAAAGAACGCTGAAAAGAAGCAGTAAACGGGAAAGGAATGAGGTGAAGCAAAACATGTGACGGCACAGAGGGTAGTAAAAAGAAGATAAATGTCGGGATGCGTAAAAGAATCTTAAGGAAACAAAGTGATATCTTGGACATGAGCGGGAGGGTGTAATAGAGGGAAATGTAGGAAAGAAAAGCCCAGATTTTGAGTGACTTTTTGGGAGCTTAGAAGTACAAGAATAGAAGGGGCCAAGCTTGGCTAAACTCTTGAGAGAACAGAAGTATCTAGGCCATAGGGAGATCGATGGTGAGAGACAAAAAACAACTTCTCCATCTGGTTCCTGAATAGTCTTTGTTGGCACGTTGCCACACCTTGTCCGTTCCTCTGTAGATTTCTAGTCATGTTGCAGTAAACACTCAGAGGCCCTTAGGAAACCAGGCATGTAAAGGTTGGCAACCAACCAACACAAAGTATACACAAACCCTTAAGTCACTCAGTCAGCTCATTTCTTTTTCTCTCATTCCTTCTTTTTTCACCACTGGGGATAACGTCCTGGTAAATATCCCTAAGCCCTGAACTAATATCAGCTTTCCCTCAACATCGAACTCAATCTCAGAAATGGAGAGAAGGAGTCCGTATCTGCTGCAACAACAGATCCCCTCATGACTCTCATGAGCTTAACTGGACAAGGGCCCCCCTCAGGATGTCCATCAGCAACACGCTCTCAGTCGTTTATTGGCTTGTTTTGAGGGAGTGTCAGTGGCTCACTTCTCGTCACTTGACGTAAGGGAAGGAAGGAACTCCATAAGGACTCCTTGTCATAAACCCAACATAGCACAGGGCATGATGTGATGTCAGGGGAGAAGGCAAACAAGTGGTGTCCAGTAACTTATGTAACACATTTTTCAATGTCCAGCTCATAAGTGAGCCAAGGCTTCGTCACATTAGTCAGATTTTTATCTTAAATTCAGTCTGACAAAGATTTATTGAGGTTAAAAGCTGCAGCTGCTCTTTGATGTGTCTCTAAACTGGCCTTCATAGATAGATGTAGATCATGATGCAGATAATAATGTATGTGTATAGATAACCCACTCATTCCCATTCTTCTTTATCATTTACTGCACTTTACAAGTAATCAATCATGTCAACACAACAACAGTCTTCCTCTCTGAGTGGCTGCTTGCCCATCTGTCATTTTCTTTGTCAACTCTGAGTTTGCTTATCTTAGTCTGGACGTATTGCTTATTTTTCTTTGCAGTGTTGCCTTGCAGCGAAATCCACAGCACTGTGTTTGTTTGCCTGTTATAGCTTGTGTGCTGTGCTAGATATACCATGCCAGTTTCTGTCTGGTGGTCATTTGTGTCACGTGTAGGCATTGACCTGCATGTATTTTTTATGTCTGCTTCTAAATTGATGGCGCAAGCCTTGTTGCAGATGTGTTGTTTTTAGTCAACTCATACACAGCCGTAGTGATGTTTATTTATAGGAACTGTTTTCACAAGAAAATAAAACACTCTCAAAACTCAAGTCTAAAAGCATGGCCAAACACTAAAATACTTTTTAAGAGTCTGTTGAAAAGCTGTATTTCTAAACAAGATGATCAGTGTAGCTGTCTGCTGAAGAAATGGACATTTTGGCTGTAATTTACTGTTGTCATATTAAAAAGTGGAAATATAGGGTTGAGTCTGGTAATGATTAGTTGAGTAATTATTAATTAATGGTTTAATATGTTTACCAAGTGATAAAGGTGAACATCCAGCTTCTTGAATGTGACAATCGGCTACTTTTCTTGCATTGGAATTTAAATACCTTTGGGTTTTGTAATGTTTTTGTAATGTCATTCATAAAAGGTGACCTCAATTGCAGTTAGTTTAATCCAATGTCATTGTAAGTCCACACTACATGCAGCTATGCCAACATACCTGTTTGACCAGGGCACAGAGCAAAGTAAAACAAACTTTGATGATGAGAAGACATGTTGATTTAGAACGGCCTCAATAGCAGCGTTTGTCTTGTCTATAGCACTTCCTTGTTGTTGTTATTGCTCCTCATTGGCTTCAGCGCCCAGCTTTGCAGTGTTTGACAATAGCTTGACAATGGCATTAGTCCTGCCAGTGGCACTGATTGCCTTATTGGTAGTCTCCCCGCAGCACTCGTTGGTTGCAGGTAGAATGGGTGTCCCATTTTATAAAAGTGTCCTTGCCACAGCGGCTGTTGTTTCGATTCTAGCCTGTAACCCTTTGCTGCATGTCATCCCATCTCTCTCTCTCTCTCTTTGGCAGATAAGCCAAAAAAATCCCTCTCAATCATCACTTATGACCCACTACAAGTGTTTTGTGGTGTATTTATTTACAGAGACTCTGCCTTCTGCCTTTATTTTCTTATTTTGGTGTGTCTGGGACATTTTTGGGCTGCAGCCTTTGAGCAGTGGTGTGAAGCCCCCAGCCATTAGCGGCTCGCAAGTGAGGTTGTGACTTTATTTAAAGGTAATGTAAGCAACCAGGTAGTAGCAGCATACATCTAAGAGAAAACTATGTAAATATAGGGAGGAGAAATGCCAAGCAGACAAAGCTTGTTCCAAAAAGAAATGAAATGTAAAGTTCCTACAATAGTACAGTAGCTTTGCTGTGTACAATCAGCATTAGAAGGAGGGTCCATTCAAGCTTGACAATGTTTTGCAAAACGTAATTTGTAAAGTGAACCATCACTTTGTAGTAGCGACTAAGCTTGTCTTTCCTCACATAGGAATATGGGTCAGCAGGACTCGGTTATATATGGGTGGAGAAGGAAAACGATCAGTTGTTGAACCAAGGAACCTCTGTGAAATACCACGTGTCTCTGCCTGTTTCTGAACACAGGTGTGTGAAGGTGACCATCCAGCTGAGACGTTTATCCAAGCATGCTGTCATCACTCCCCTGTCTTAGAAGTTTTCCCTCCTCATACACGTGAGAAGAGGAAAAAAAGAGATAGTGGAGCGTTCATGCCAAATCGAGCTCAGGAGCTTGTTTTCACGTCTGATTTGATGTGTTCACCATAATCTGATATCTTTCAAAAAAACCAGTAGCACGTTTTATTGCCTGCCGATATCTCAGGAGGTCTGAGCGGTTACACTTGTCTTGATAAGAGCCGTGTTTGCTCAAGATTTTTCTTTTGAGACGTTACAGGAGTTGCAAACAACACTCATTGTGCAACACATCCCCATTGCAGAAATTTGACTTGAAGAGGGAAGGGGAAGAGGGAGAAAAACAAGCCATGAATGTTTTTCTTCTACAGATTGTTTTTGACTCTCTGCATGAAGCCTGTAGTACATCAGTGCTGTTTGACATTGCAAAATGTTTCTACTTGTACTTTTTATAAACTGAAGGTGTCAGCACATATTCTTATCAAAACAAGAACTAACTTTTACTCAGTTCAACTTCTGTTTTGTGCTGATGCAGTTAAGGCAGAATTATTTGTGTTTATTGTTTACTGTTTACTGCTCTTTTTGTACTGGGAAGACAGTCCCCCCCCCATTTCCACCTCTCCACAACTTCTCACCAGATATAACCAGTAACTGTGTGTGTGTGTGTGTGTGTGTGTGTGTGTGTGTAAGGGAGCGAGAGGATGTGAATGATGTTTATGTGCAAGAAACAAAGTCTGGTCTGTGTGTGTTTGAGGGAGGGCTACAGATAGATAATGATAAAGAGCATGTGAATGCTGTTTAGGTTTTTGGTTCAAACAAAGTGTGTGTGTGTGTGTGTGTGTGCGCGCCTGTGCACTGTGTACACACACACACACATACACTTGTGAATTTGGGATTAGCCCCCGCCTAATTGTAGGCAAGCACTCAAAGCCTATTAATGCCTGACCTGACCTCCTCTTTATTCCCTCCATCCATCACTCTGAACGCAGAAAACACGGGGAGCAGAAAAACAACAACTGCCGTTAACAGAAGGAGAGACGGCTGCTCCCACCGGCCAACATGATTGGCCTAGATGCACAGCTTGAGAGGGCTGCCATTGGCTGAGAGGAGACACACCTCTAGAATCTGTTTATGTGCAGCCAGAAAGCGAAGGGAGGGAAGGGGGGGGTGGCTGGAGGAAGGGAGATATTGGGGCTGGGGTGTGATTGCGATGTGCAGAAACAGAAGGGAAGGGATTTGGGAGGAGGGGGAGTTAAATGTACTCTCTGGAAAACTTCCATTGGATCTTGCTCAGAAATTTCTAGGAAACTAGGATGTTTGTTTGCTTTTCTTTGTGTGTGTGTGTTTGTCCTGAGCCCCCCTGAAAATCACAACCAGGCTAACCTAATTTAGTCAGCACCATTTATGAGCCAACAAACCCCTCCCAGAAAGTTGACCAGCAACTGCATGTAAGCTTCGTCTTGATACAGGAAAATCGACATCTTTATCTCTGATAATCACATCAACATGTTTCTGCGGTCAGGCCTGCCCTTGCATGCTACAAAAGAGCCAGTTTATCATCAACAGCAGCCATGACACTTGTGTTTTTCATATTTCACATACATGAGCGCTGTCTCACGGGTGAAGCATACCCGTCATTCATCACGTGTGACATACTTATGCGACACAGAGACAGTATCGCTCTCTCAAGGTAAAGCAAACCAGACAGTTACAGGAGGCGGGTCTGTTCCTGGAGAGCTGATGTTTTCTAATATCAGAGTCAAGGATGTGGGCGGAGCTTAAGGTGTTTTTGTCTCAGTTTCAATGTACAGAAAGTTCTGTACACTTCTGGAGGTAAAAGGTTAACATTTTGTCATCAGGTGAGCCCACAGGTTTACTGATTTCTCCTCAAGATGCTGATATCAACCAATGTAAGTTAACCTTACATATGAGAACGTAAGGGCAGATGTCTGTTCAAAGGAGCTCTATACAACATTCAGAACATTAACATAGCAGCAAACCACTATTTGAATGTAAAGATAATGTGGAGTAATGGGGCTCTAGTTTCCTGGCGCAGAGCAGGGTGGTGCAGGGTGGCGAACCCCGCGCAGAGCTAGTTTCGAGCAGCGCAACCCGAGGCGCGCTCAGTTTGGTAGTTTGGCAGACCGAGGTGCGCTGAGATGGGTGTGGCGGCGCAGCAGGGGGAGGTGTCGACAGATCCAGCTTGGCGCAGTGACAGTTTCGTGCCAAAAGGCTTCGCTGAAGGTGCGCTAAAAGCTCGCCAACTGAAACCACGTCTACTGTCAGCGCAGGTCGAGCGCAGCCAGTGTAAGCTGAAGTTTGGCTGACCGGTGGACAGTGCGCACACGTCACCAAAACCTCACAGGCAGGTTTCCAGAATGTCAGGCACATGAACGATACAATAAATACCCACAAACACCACTATTCAATGCAACTATCTGCAATCAGCACATAAATGTATCTCTATATCAACTGTCCCGTCACATCTGATGTCAGATCAAAGGGGATTGGCACTGCTTGGCACGTTTGGCATGCGTAATGGAAACCCAACCTGATTTGATTAACACAGCTGCAAACTAATGAGTTCACATCCCTCTCAGCCAACCACAAACAGCCACAGCATCAGATAGGGGGTATATATTCAGCACTGTCATCTTAGAAAAGTCAAAAGAAAAGAAACAGCGTGAGACAGCGAGAGAGAAAGAGAGAGCGCGCGTGCGCACAAGAGAAACACACCATTGATTTACAATTGTGATGACCTCCTCCCAGGCTACCTTTGCATCATCAGCCCGTGGAGGTCTGCTTGCAGTTCCGTATATTCGGACACTGCGAGCTTGGACCTCCCGGACCAAAACATCAGTTTCCTCCTGGGAGAAGTTTGGCTGTCTGACGCTGCTGCTCTCCTCTGCCATGGCGAATTGAGTAAACTCTCATTACGCCTTCGCGCAGCGCATTTAAGGGTGAGGAGAGGGGCTCATGTGATTGGTGTGATGTGTGTAAAACCCCTCCACGCCTTCTCTCCTCCCTCTTTCCAACTTGTGCCGGTAGGAGGGACGGAGGTGGGAAAGAGGAGTAGCTGCGCCAGGCGCACGGTGTGCAAAACTTACAAAATCCGCCTGGCCACACCTATTTGGCGAAGCGCAGGTGTGCTGCGCCCGGTCTGCAAAACTAGAGCCCGTGGTGTCCTGAGCAGAGGATAAAGTCATGCTCCCTCTGTGTGTGTTGCAATCCAAGCTTCTGTGTTTGTTGTTTTGGTAGATGGCCAGGCTGTGTGTGCATGTGTGCCCCTTTGAATGTATCCCACTGGCTAGCTAATTGAGCTGCTCTGCACTGCACTCATATGACAGCTACTGCTGGTTAACATGGTTAGCTTTGTCAGCGCTGTTTACAGTGGTGGGTAGAGTACCTAAAATCTATACTAAAGTAGACGTGTAATTACTCCCATAAAAAATGACTTAAGTAAAAGTGAATATTACAGTTTGAAAAACCCACTAAAGTAAAAGTACAGGCATGACATCACAACAGTGTTGGCCTCCAGTGTGACTTATAACATATACAGTATAACAATGGCACAACATGGCAATAACAATCATTTATCATCCCTGTTTTATGCCGGCTTATCTTGTCCTCTGCTCGGAGGGTAAGGAGTTTCTGGACCTCATTGTTTTCCCAATTTGCATTTGACATTTTCTGCTGCTGTTCTTCTCGAGTTAGCTGCTAACTGCTTCTAGCTGCTTTTTAAATCTCCTGGTGGTAGGTAGCAAACATAACATGTCATCACGCTGTCGCACATGTACCATCCATGGTCCCATCCTACCAGCTGTCCCATATACAAAGATGTCTTTTTGGCGCTGTTACTACCTCCACTGCTGGCTCATAGACGAATCAAAGAGTGGCAACAAAAGTTACTCTCTCACTCATGTTTTGACTAATTATTAAATAGTTTTGCCCCAAAAGCACTTTATACCCAAAGATAGGTTTTCAAATTCTCTGTTCAGCAGTTCAAAACTCAAGAACTATTCGACTTATAAGATTTGAATCAGCAATCCCTGACATTTGAGAAGCTTAAACCAGGAATATTTGGCATTTTGTTTGATAAATTGCTCAAATCAGTACTTTTCTGTGGATTGATGTCAATTTTTTATGCTGATTAATTAGCTTTAATTTAATGCATTAGCACTAGTGATTAGGGACTGGGTCCAAAATATTTATGATACACAGTATATCTACAAAAATTAGAAAATAATACCTTACAGGAATTTTGTATTTGTGAATGGCAGAATTTGTTATTAGCTTAGATGCGTGGTGTTTTCCATTCTTTGTACACACATGTAGTTTTAAGCTCTAAACAAAAATGTGTCTCCTCATAAGCATAGCTGGGTCATGCACTGCAGGCTATGAAGATTATTATCCTTTGACCACAGTTCCCAGGGCTGTCTGAGGTCAAAGCTACTGTAGATGTCATAGTTTCAATACAGGTTTGTTTGAACAGTGCTTGCTACAGTCTGCAATAAGTGTGTGTGTGTGTGTGTGTGTGTGTGTGTGTGTGTGTGTGTGTGTGTGTGTGTGTGTGCGTGTTTGTGTGTGTGTGTGTATGGAGAGTGTTTATTAGCAGAGTTAAGGCCCAGGATTTGTTTTAGTTATGAAAGCTGAGACCAAGGCAGCGTCCATCCACTCCTTGTTTACCAGCTGACCATGCATGTGTGTGTTTGAGTGTCTGGGTGTTCTTAGAGGCATTAGTGACCCCTGGGCTTGCCTGAGGAAAAGGTTAGGGTTACTAATGTGTGGGTTACTTGCGTACATTCACTCCTCTGAGCATATTATGACAAAAGCAGGGTGGGGGGTTGGGGGGGCATCCAGGAAGGAACCAGAGCTGATAAGCAGCATTGATGTTTATTGTTGCATCACCAGACCTCCCCTTTATCAAACCACACCCCTCTTCTTATGTCACAGTTGTTTGTCTTCACTCTTTGAGTTGGTGTGTTTCTATCATCTGCTCTCATGTTGATGTGCAGGCTGCCTGAACAGAGCTCTCCTTGTTCACCTGCTCCCTGCACAAACAAAGTGACCATGTGTTTGTGTGCTTGCACCAGGGCTGGTTATAAAACTGAGTACTTGTTATGCTGCTACATATTTGGAAGTGAAAAACTAAAACGGTGTGTCTGCTCTGTTTCTTAGAAAGTAAGGATAAAGTTTAGTAAATCTGTCTCTGCAACTGTGGGGCACTTTGCTAAGACACTGTGGCAGAGCTAATTTTAAGACGTTGAGGAGATTGATCTTCTTACACCACATCACTCTATAAAAGCTATTTCCAATCACAGTGCGAACAGGGCCAAAGACATTAAAAACCCTTGCACAATAATAACATCACCAGCAGTCTCTCTATGTATTTCCAGTGTTCATTCATGCCAACCGCTTGGCTGAATAAATGAGTTCCATCGCAACACTGTAACGTGTTTTTAATTAGGGATGTCCTGATCCAGCTTTTTCACTTCCGATCCGATACCGATATTACAGCATTGAGTTTTGGCCAATACCGATACCGATCCAAGCTCGTATTATACATATTCACTTATTTTGTTGTCAGTCATGTTAGAAAAGGTTTGAGCAAGCGATATTACTCTAGCAAGAACAACTACTTAATCAGGTTAGTTAGAATGATCCACAACAGTTGGTATTAGAAACTGACCTGTTTATTGTTAACAGGGTTAAATAAACAAACTTTAAACTTGAACATTAACATTAAATAAAAAATATAGCTGGTTTGCTTTGGCTGCTTTGGCCCCTTAATAAATAGAAAATAAATCAACACAAGAAATCTTTAAAATGTCTAACATTTAAATTAAAATAGCAGCAAGACTCCACATTCTTGTGCTTTGGCCCCCTAATAAGTAAAAAAATAGATTAAATAAAAAATAGATTAACACCACAAGACATTGTTGACATTTAACAAACAATGCAGCCTTTCCTTTTCAGTTATTTTAGTAGCGTCAGTGCCAGCCTGGTGCTGCTGTTTTCTGGGACCAACAGAGGGGACAAAAAACCACACACAATATTGTATAACTGTTTAAACAAGCAATAGTCCATCCATGGCTCCAATTTCACTGATTGTGCCCAAAACAATGGCGTCAGTGCTCTTTAGTTAAACAGTAAGAGTGTAAACCAAATGAAAAAATATCACTCTCAAAAACCAGAGCAGAAAACAAATTAAACTAAATTGACCGCTACTCCTCCTACCCTCCATGTGTCTGCCATCTGCACACTGACCTGGTGGATTGATAGTAAGTGCTGGAGCGATCACTGGAATGGACTGCTTGAATCGCGGAGCGCTGGGCTGGCCCAGTTTGCCCAAGCTTGGAGAAGGAAGCCTGAAACTGTCTGTGTCTTCCAGAGATCATTAGGATATCATAGCATGCATTTATTAGTTTGAATAAGCCACATACTATCCACCAATAACATCAATCTAAACAATATAACGTATTATTTCAGTGTAACTGTAACTTGCAAAATTTGGTAAAGTAGCATCATAGCAGCAAATACCTAACTTTATGAGTGTGCTAATGTTAGCTAGCTATGCTAATGTTGTTTGCAAACTATCAATAATATTTATGAAATGAAGCTAGGTTGCTAATGACATTAGCATAGCTAGCTAACATTAGCAAATTTGGGGGGTTAGTACAAGTTATTTGTGACTATATGTTACCTAGCTAGGCTAGAAAGGTTACAGTTCCACTGAAATATCAGGTTATATTGTTAACCTTGGTGTAATTGGCGGAGGGTTGTGGCCTATTCAAACTAGCAAATACATGCTATGGTATCCTGACGATTGTCTTGTAAACATACATGATGTGTATATATCAAAAAAGCAGGACAAATAATGAAACGTCTAAACGTCTAAACGTGAAACCTAATGTGATCAGTCAGCCAACTTATACAGTGACATGGATGTGATACAGTTGCATACAAAAGTTGGGGCACCCCTGGTCAAAATTTAGTTTACTGTGAAAAGTTATCAAGTAAAGAATGACCCGATTTCAAAAAGTCAAAAAGATAAAGATGACATATTCCTTCAATATTTTTGAGCAAGATTACTTGTTTTTATTTCAATCTTACACACCTTTTGCTCATTGCATCTAAAAAGTCCTGTTTTAATTTTAATTTAATTTGTTTCCAAAAAGGCATCAGGCTTGTTTCGATGTTCCTTTGCAAACTTTTACACTAAATTTTGTGGTGAGGATGCAGGAACAGTTTTCTTCTGATGACTCTCCCATGAAGGTCATATTTGTGGGGTTGTTGCTGCACCACTCCATAGTCTGCTAAATCTTCCTGCAGGTCTTTTGCAGTCAGACTGGGGTTTTGGTTTGCCTTTGTGGCAATCCTGAGCAGCTCTCTCAGAAGGTTTTCTTGGTCATTTTAACAAGAGGAACTGAAGAAACAGCAACCTAAGAACACATTGCTATCTTCTTACAGCCTTTAATTATTTTAGTTTTCAGAGTGCTAGGCAGCTGTTTAGAGGAGCCCATGGCTGCTGATTGTTGGAACAAGGTTTCAGGAGTCAGACTATTTATAAAGCTTTTACATATGCATCACCTGGCCTTTACTAACAATGATTTTGAATGAGCCACAGCCCTGACAAGCTAATTAAGGCCTGAGACCCTGGTAAAAGTTGTCTGAGAGCTCAAATCTCTTAGGGTGCCCAAAGTTTTTTTTTTTATTCAAATTTTTATTTGGAACAAGGTTGGTACATGTTAAACATTACAGCATGCTTACATCATGTCCCTGTTTTTGTAAAAGGGTAAGAAAACAAAAAGAAGACACAACAGTCCTATAGAAGAGTTTTGCAACTCTCAAATTCTACAAAACAAAAATAATACAGTAATCTTGCTTAAAATGTTGAAATGTTTAAACGTCTAGTTTTAACTTGATGCCTTCTGGAGATCAGTTTATCTTCTACTCAGTTATTCACAATTAAAGAAATTTTGACCATGGGTGCCCAAATGTTTGCATGCTGCTGTATATATACCCTTAGTAGACACGTGTATTCACTAAGCACGATGCAACAGTACACTGTGCAGTATAATACATACTTTGTCAACATTATTTACTGACAACAAAGAGCAATAAATGTGATTTCCACCATAACACACGCAACAACAGACATAATTTTCCATCATGGGTCTTGGCAAGGAGAGGGGCCTGAGCCTGGAGCTCTTTAGTGGGGCTGCATTGAATGACTTTGGAAATTGTACACTGGGTAGACTTCAAGAGCAAGACAGAGCCAACACCCTAAACTCTGCAATTACCGTACTTAACGTAACCCAACAAAACAATGTAGTTAGTTGAAGTTATGCTTCCTATTGGCTTTGAAGCAACTTTGGGGGACCACTGTATCTTTCATTACAGCAGGTGAACCCTCTGTTTAATCAACTTCTTGCACTTAAGGAAAAAAACACCTTCTAAACTTGTTTACTGGGAATTGATCTCACTATTGCGCCATGCCCACTGCTTTGGCATGTTGTGACATCAATATGTCACCTTGTTCTCAGCTTTAATTTTGGTGTCCTCCTTTGGATCAATTACTAATTTTGACATGTAAGATCCATTTTCCCCCCTGGTTGTGCCAAAGACATGTAGGTCAGATCTGACATATTGCACATGCCACAGATGAGTAAACAACTGGTACAATGTGTGTGTGAGTGGCAGTGCACATGTGTTCCATATATTATATTTCATTTGACCGCTTGTCACCCCCCACAGCAGACTGCTGACGACTGTTTTGCTGAATTACATGTTCAGGCATGTTGTGTCAAGATATTGTATGCTCCATATGTCTGTTCCTGTCTGGACACATTCTCATGGCAACAAATTCAATATAAACAAATAATTGCAAGAGCGCATTGTTTCCTTGTGTGCAGGGGTATCGCCCTCAAATCAGGACTTTGGAGCTTATCTGTCCCCTCCATAAAGCTGGTTATACAGCCACCAGGTACCTGCAGATGCATTTTCATAAATCATCTGCTGAACACACATTGCACCTACACAGTCTTGGTTTTTATGTGGGTACATAAAGTACATGGACATTCCTGCTCCCTGTACTAGATGTTTTTCCTGCCTCTGGGTCAGTTTACTCTGAGTTGAAAGGTTACAGCACTTAGCAGAAGGGTGCATACATAAGTCACAGATATACATACATAAAAGTGGGTATGCAAACAGACATGGAGCTGTACAGTTGTATAAGCTAACTGGTAAGTCATTCATGACGCTGTCGTGCAGCAAACTTGTGTTAAATGTCTTCTGGTCAAATGGCTCCCATATGTGTGAGTCTGTGAACGTGCGACTGACTCTGCAGTGGAAAAAAGCTATTTAAATCGCAGCAATCATGTCTGAGTGTGTACAACATGAGGTGCGTGATAGACAGCATGTTTGTGTGTTTGTGCATGTTTGTGTGCCTGTGTGAGGAGATTTGTGTGTACTGTATGAGGTCTGTGGTCTGTGTGTGAGTGGTGTCTACTGGCTGGAGCCCACAGTCCTCACTGGTTCAAACTAGTTCATCTGTCATTGTGGGGTATGTGGCTGAGGCCTCGCCGCACAAAGCCACTTGTAATAACAGAGGGGTTTTTACTCTGCATGAAGGGTGGTGGTTGATTAAGTGAGGTGCTGTGTTTGGGCAGATTTACACAAACCAGTTTGGTGCCAAATGCACCACCGCCGCTCTTTCCAGTGTCAGTGCCTCACAGGAGGCGAGGCAGGAGGTGAAAACAGAGCCGTGAACAAGTGATCAGACAATTACACAAATTAGCAGATATGAGAAGAAGAGAAAAAGAAGACACCTTGATCTAAAGAGGAAGACTGATGCAAAAAAAGCTGCGAGGGGAAAGTTTGTGTGTCTTTCACAGGAAGTGAGGCTCGGTGTGCGCTACCCCACACAGGAAGTACAAAGAGTGGGTTAGAGGTCGTCTGAGCCCACAGGGGGAAGTTTATCCAAGGTTTCAACATCTGCTTGCTAAATACCTAACATTTACATGTTAGGTATTTAGCTGAATGCAACAGAATATAGTTACACCAAACCATGGAGCATCTACTCTGATTTATCAAAACAGTGTGTGTGCCAAAGTCAATTCATTAGCTGCAGAGTGTGCAGACTTTGCGATGCTTCAAACAAATAAGGTTGCATGATGTGTCGTCCAACTGTGTCCAAAACGAAGAACTTTTAATACATGTTCTGAATGCCCACACTTGAATGGTGGGCAGAAACTCTTCCAATCAAAGCCTCCTCTGACTTCTTCACACTACCTCCCCGAACACTCTTCAAGGACTGGCTGGTTCCAGACCAAGGGACAACCTCTATGACTGAAAAACGGAGCTAATGCAGAAGTGCCCAAGACTGCAGCTTCTTGAGTAGCCACTTGAAAAAGAACTTTTTCCAAGTCTGAATTGGTACCATTACTCAAGTGACGTCTTTGAGTATCCTGGCTCGGACTTGGAAACTGCAAATTTGACTTTAAAGCCTGCAATACAAACTGGGGGTCTCTAAGTTTAAAGTAAGAGGCTATTTATCAGGCAGGGAAGATTCTATTAAGTTGCATGGTACATTGATGTTACCACTCATATTTAAATGTGTCTCTTGCAAGTCCCCACATAATGTCAGTGAACTGTTCAGTAGCTGGAATATTACTTTAAGTGGCACCCAATAATAGAACTGAGACACTTTTATATTTAGTAAACCCTGTAACATGATGTGCATTTTTATGCTTGGACAATCAAGCATGACACTTTTTCGTCTGACTTTCATATTGAGCTGTTTAATCACAGGTGTTTGTTATCCAAGAACACTAAAAATATAAAGGACAAAATCTGCCATGCTTATGTAAATCTACAGGGACTGGCCTTTCACTGGTTTTACTGCCAAAACATGTTTACTTGTAAGTGGGTATCTGCCTCTGGGACCCAAATAAACCACAAACAATGTTCCAATTAAGTTTGCTTTTCTACTGTGGTGAAAGTGATGAAAAGTGACTGTAAGTGTGATTTCACTCTTAGTTGTCTGCCTGCGGTGGATGATATGGAGACATGTTGCTTTCCTGACGCACACCTCGAGATATTAGCTGTAACATTCTCCTCTGCCTGGTGTCCCATATGTACAATATCTGTCTGTGTGTCTCAGTTTCTCCCTCTCACATCATGGATATTCTACACATTAAACTTATGTTCTTACTGTATTACTTTCACTCTTACTTCATCTTTTTCACACCCGGCTCTTCCTCTCCCCTACAGATACCATTTTTTCCCCTTCACATATACACACTTTGAGACACACACACACACACACACCACACATACACACACACACACACACACACACACACACACACTGACAGTGACTAAGGTCGGCTTGTTGTTGCAGGCAGCTGGCGGAGGGCTTTCCTGTCCAAACAGCCCAAACACGCTGAGGTGGCAGAGCTGTGAGGGACAGGGAGAGAGACACAGAGGAGAGAGAGAATAGGCCGAGTGGGGTGACAACCAGCTAATCCTCGGGCCGTCCAGGGGGGTGGAGCAGGAAACAGGGGGCATGGGAGATGGGCGAAGGCCAACAAGTTCTTCCTATCTGACCCCAAACGGCTGATATGGCTGGACCTTCACAGTCACACACACACATGAGTACGGATGGACACCCACGTGCAAAAACACATGCATGGACACATAAATAACGCACTTGCTGGAGTTGTTTTACAGCTTGAAAGCCCAAACCTGACCTTCTCCACCACCCGCTGAGTTTGTCAGGGGAGAGTTGTGACTCTGGTCACTCCCAAATATCCTCATCCTCTTGCTTCTGTTGTCGACAGGGGATGAAGACTCTATCCATTCTGAGGAATGTAGACTCACTTAAAGGAAATGTTAAGTAATTCTGTTTTGTGATTTGAGCTCGTTAAAAGCCACTCCACAAAGTCCTTAAGGCTTAATCCTGCTGACTCACCATAATTAAACAAACTGTACAGAAGCCAAGAGATGCAATCAGGCCCCAGGTAATATTAGATGATGAGTCACGTCACTCAGAGAATCCAACAGCCTGCTGTCAGGTACTGTACGTGCTCGTCTGAGCGTACAGCTGTGTTGAAGTTTTCGACTCTCCTAGTCTGTTTGCAGTTTTATGTTATTGTTGTAGGTCTTTAAATGTTGGGAGCGTGATTAATAAATGACACAAATAAGAAAATATTTCACATAGAAACTTTGCGTGCCAGCAGCGCTGATAATTTGTGACAGTTCTTCAATGAAAAGTTTTGGGGTTTTTTAGATATTTTTGGGGGGCTTTTTAGCAGGACAGACAAGCGTGAAGGGGGGAGAGAGAGAGGGAGTGACATGCAGCAAAGGGCTACAGGCTGGAGTCGAACCCCAGCTGCTGCGGCAGCAGCCTTGTATATATAGTTAACAACAAAGTGTGAGCATAGAGTATGAGCCTGTCAGTGCGAACGTTTTTTCAGTCACACAAGCACAGCGAGCGATGCCTGCTGCATGTCACATACTGAGGACAAATGCCCTGTGTGTGCCAGACCCCTACATCAAACCCCGCCCAGCCTCTAGTTCTGCACGCTGTTTTTTGATAATCACAGCTTTTTTTTTCTTTTTTTTTTACAAAGCTTTTATTAACTTTTCACTCCTGCAGCTTTCAGCAGCACAAATGAGAGTGAAGAGAAATCTGTTAAATTGCTAACAAAAAAAACACAAAACAACAAAAACAAAACAAAACAAATATAAAATGTTTTGATCTAGCCTATATCTTTTTGTTAGTTCTGTTAGTTTGATAAGTTTTTTTTTTTTATAAGACTAGCTTTGGTAAATACTGGCTATAGTGAGGTTATTGTAATTATTAGGTTCAAATTTATTTCATATGCCTAGATGCCTAATGGCTATCCAATAAGATAAATGTTAAGATGTTAGTTGTGCCTGGATGAAGGATATTTTTATTTTATTTTTTCTGAATTTTATTTTATTTTTTGTTTATTTTATTTATCAGTTTTCCTCCCTGAGGGATTGCCACCTTATTGTGTCAGGGGGTTTGCGTGCCTCAGTGACCCTAAAGCCTGATTTATGGTCGTGCGTTGAATCGACGACGTCGCTACGTTGTAGGGTACGGGGCTACGCAGAAGGCTCGCCGTAGCCCCCGGCGTAGCCTGACGTGCACCTCCCCAAAAATGTAACTACGCGTCGAGGCGACGCAGACCCAGCGCAGACCGGCAGGGCTGTGATTGGTTTGCTTGGTAGCAACGTATTTCCGGTTCCGTATTTCCAGATTCCGCCATCCCTGCCAACTTTAAACATCTTCTATTACGATGTAGATGTTGTTAAGGCTCATTATATATATGCCATTATGCACAACGTTCAATACGGATACGAATCAACTAGAGACGGCGATAACCACTCAGGAAAGGAACGAAGCCTCCTACCGCTCTGGCGGTGAATTGCACCGCGACGAAACGGAGTGACGGAGAAGTTCGAAGGGTTCACGACGGCGTCACGGCAACCACGTAGCGACGTCGTCGATTCAACGCACGACCATAAATCAGGCTTAAAGCCTGACCATAAATCAGGCACGACCATAAATCAGGCTTAAAAGAGCTATACCAGCAGGAGCTTAGTCTTCAGGCGGGACACCCAAGTTGGACAGGTCTTAGGGTAGAGGCCTGACAAAGTGCAATCCATTTCTTTAGGTTGGGGGTTGGACACACAGCTAACAACAACCCAATTCCATGTAGAAAACACTGTTATCAACAACAAAACAAACAGTGAGCACATTTGAGACCACGGTGCTTTGACACCCTCTATAGGGCACTCACACAGTGTCCCCACAACCTGCGAGTGAGTGAGTAAGTGAGTGAGTGAGTGAGTGAGTGAGTGAGCGACCGACCGACCGACCGACCGACCGACCTTTATTTGTCAGCTCTACCTATGGCAAAAATGTGCTGGAGCATGATGTCCCCTTCACATTTATGACTGCCCCCTCATATGTGCCTGCCTAGAACCAGGCTTGTATATGAAATATCAGTGCCTCTCTGTCTTTATGTAAAACTGTTGGGACTTTTAGCTGTAAACACAGAGAAAGAGGAAAATGTGTCCAACCCCAGCCAGTTCCAGAGACAGACTTTAATATGTAGCAGTGAAGCCAGAGCCAAAACTTTGTTAATGTTTGATGCAGATTACAGATAACAGGATGTTTTGAAAAATATAAACACTACCCCTGTGTTGTAGGTCCGGATGCCAGCAGACATTATAATCTCTTTTCCCAGGGTAAATGACCTGAGGTGCAGCCTGCTGAGAGTCATGTGAAACCCCTCACCACCACCACCACCACCACCACCACCACCACCATCACCATCTCAGCCCCTCAGTGTTATGTAACCCTGGGGTAAGAGTGACAGCTACAGGGGGTTTATTTCCGTACTCTGACACCTCGGTGTGACATTCTGCACCAACCTAAACTGATATGTCCTGTAGTTTATGTTTTTGCATTTCCTCTTAACACAGATTTGGGTCAGGTAACTACACATGTCGCGTATAGTAACGAATCTAGAGTCATGAAAATACACTGGACACTGATACTGCAGTGGGAACTGCCAAAAATCATGGAGAAAGGAAAAGGGGAGGACCAGAAACCAAAACAAAGAGTGGTGCCACCCTGGAGAAGCACTGAGCAGTGTGAACTGTATGCCATCTCGACTCCGTATTAGTCAGACGAGTCTGCTTTGTTGCAGGTTTTTTCCTTATCAATGTCAGTGGCTTGTCTCTCTGTAGTCTCCATAAGGAAGAGAGGAAGAGATAATCAGAGGGTTAGAAGGAGAATGGGCAGACGGGGAGTTTGGGAGATGACCGAGGTGAGATAATACTGGGAATCAGAGAAGAAAAGAAAACACTTTTGGAGATGCTGAATAGACAATGAAAAGAGAGGATAGAGTGGGAGTGGTTATTTTGGCAGATAGCCTGTGCAGCTGCTTTAGACAAGGGCGCTACGCAGCAAAGATCAGGAAAATGTCAGCCACATTGACACACACTTTCTCTCTCATACACACACGTGAATGTCATTTTAAAGACCTTCACTTTTTGGCATTGATGGCTTGTTTTTGTCTTGTGGTCTCTCAGTGGTTGCAGGACACTGATTTAAATCAACCTATTAGATTAGAAGCTGGGAGGCTCCTGCTCTTTACTATTTGATGATGTCATTAAAGTTGCTGTGTGGAGTAAACAGACCTCAGTGGAAACATAAACAGTTGTATCACAACACAAGTGCCCTCATCATGATTCTGACTTTTAGTTTTTGTTTTATGTCTTGCAGCAGTCAGACACGAGACATTCAATGGGTTGAAATGACTTCACACTTCAGTATGTGTGTGTGCTAATAGATTATGAGGTTGTTTAAAGTGCTAGTTTGCTTTAAACTAGTAAACTAGTTTATATGAAGTGTAGTTTGACCACGTCCGCACTGAATAGCAGGATGAAAAGCCGGACATCACAGAGACACATTTGGAGGTGGTCCGGGCCATGTGCTGGGCCATGTTAAACAACTGCCTACTCAGCTCAAGTCCTTGCTTATCTGATGCCCTGCTGGACAAGAAAACTTCCTGTTTCTGCTGTTACACAGGTTAGACACAGCTCTTAAGGAGCGCCTCTGGAGCTGCTTTCCTCCTAGTGATTGGCCAGTTTAATGTTTACCCTGTTAGCACAAGCTAATGCAGCAGCAGCTCTTAAACGGTCTCAACAAACTCACACCGACACTGAAATGGCTCAACTCTGTCATTAAACCCCTCAATAACTGATAGATAACATTAGCCATGTAATGCTAACGGCTTGCCCTGTCACTGTGTGTGCTGGTGGACTCTCAGCAACTGTCTGGGGGGAAGCTCACACTCCTGCAGCAGTAGTCTGCTATTGGCAGGGCCGTGGAGGGCCGCGGGGTGCACATCACGACTCTCCCACTAGCTAAAACCAGCACATTTGGTCTTTGCAAGTGGAAATGATGTAGCCTACATGTTTATGAAATTCGCAGATAAGTCAGTAAAACAGCCTGAACATTACCTTCTCATGACATCATGCAATCTGACACAGTTTATATACAAGCTAAGATTTCTATCAGTCCAAGGTCCTGAAGTTTCAAAGCTGTTGCATAAGTACAAGAGTGCCTGATCATTCATGCTGCATCCATCAGACTGATACCTCCAGGTCTCTTTGTTCAGCAACTCCAGTACATCTGACATGAAGGTGTAAAACACGCCTGCTGCTATCTAGAATTAATGAGCCACATGTTTAGGTGTCTTGTGTGTTTGTGTCTGATGGAACTGGCTCATTATTACCGACTTTGCAGCACAGCAGGGACTCCAGGTGATAGCTAGGTGACACACACACACACTCATACACACACACAGGGCAGGCCTTGTCCTGAGGGGACACAATGTTCTGTTCACCCTGCAGTCAGAGGACAGCAGAAGAATATTGGAAGCAGTGATGGTGATGTCCATTAACATGCCTCTGAGAAACAGCACCCCGCCTAGACCCCAGGCGAATCCCTCTCTGACTTATTTAACTTGTGTGTGTGTGTGTGTGTGTGTGTGTGTGTGTGTGTGTGTGTGTGTGTATTCGCTGTTAACATGTATTGTACGTCTGCAGGCTATTGTTGAGGATCTCTATATAGATGAGTGTATGTTGTACATGTCCTCAGGCTTTGAGTTCTTCACAAACACATACTGTGTGTCACATACTGTACTTACTGTATTAAAACTCACTCCTGAGCTTTTTATTGATTCTCAATTTGACATCTATTGCAGTTGTTAATCATCCTACCCACTGGTACTGAACAGGTGCCTTGTATTTTTTGTCAACCTGGGATGGTGTTAGTCATACAGACAAATATATAATAGCCAGATATACTCTGTATGTCTGGACTTTGATGTATTTAACTGTCGACAGACTATGGTAACAAGATGTTGGTTCCTATGCTAACGGATATAAATAGACTGCTTGTATAATTTTTCAAAAAGAAAAAGCAAAATAAAGCAGACATAGTCATTTTCTGGTCTTTATTGTGCACATGCAGTTTTTTAGAAGCAGTAATGCATTGGCCCAAGTATAAGATGACTCACTCTTTTTTTAACACCTGTCTTTGTAAAAGTGCTTATTGAAAATACAAAACACTTGGAGAGTTTCCCGGGGGTACTATTAGTTCAGGGATAAGATGATTATCCTTGAAGCCGTTTCTCTTGTAAAGTCATTAAATACTTTAAACATTAAACATTAACATTAAATCCTTCCATTAAAGCAGAATCTAAATCCCCTATTTGTGTAGCTGCGGTCACACACTCGCACACTCCTCTGTCAGACTGAGAAGCGATCTGAGTGATTTCCTCTGGCTCTTAGCATCTTTCCGACTGTCAACTTTGACACTTTTGACTTGTTTTTACTTCAGGAATTTATTTTGTCCGTGGCAGCAGAACAAGTTACATGAGCCGTCGGGAACTGTAGATCAAACTTAACTAACTAAACGCTTAACTGAGGAACACACTCTACACTAAGACACACTGAAAACAGACTCAAAGAGACTCGCCAGTCTAGCAATGTTAAGGTTACAAATAACCCATTATGCAATGCTCTCTGCAGAGGCCTGTGTTAGGGCATGGCCACACAAGTGTGAAACTAACATTGTGGAATAATAATATATTGATATTGGCCTCCCGTTCAGTGCCAGCAAAGGGTTGAATAAACATTTGCTTCCAGTGGCAAAGCAAATTTGCATCTTTGCATTGCATGGAGTTAAACTTTGGTGAACTTTGACTGGCAAAGGTGCCGCCAGTTGCAAAGAAGTATGTGTTGTTGACTCCACTTTGTGTCTGTGTCTCACCAGTTGATATTGTATAATATTGGCCATGAAAATTACAAATCGCCCTGGCAGTGAGTTGGGACGCAGTAACATAAGAAAATGGAAAATGTGCCCATACCTCATATTTCAAAGTATTTTTTAAGCAAGCTAGCTAACATTCATTTTTTAGCTAGTAGGCTAGCTTTCTGTGTGTGTCACATCCAACACTGCCCACATTCAGCACAAATATGGCTTTGGCAGGTGATGGTCACTCATCTGCATTCGCTCATGTGTGTTAAAGTTAATGTATTCTGGTATGATCAAGGAGTTGATAACAATCAGTGTTAGCTAGCAAGTTTGTTAGCTACTTCACTTAAGGAGAATGTCTGATGTTGTTAGCAGATAATTTTCTGTTCCTTGAATATGATAACACGCTGTTGTTTGTTGTTTGCATTTCAAACATAGTTTTTAGGAAAGGCTATTGTCTCATATTTGGGCCAAAATGTTCTTTTTGTTGGTGAATAGCATGCATACGAGGTGTCAGCTCCTTTTTAGATCAACTCATATTTCAGATTTAGCTGAGATTATTTTTCTTAGCCAATCATAACTGACAAACTAACAGGAATGATGAATTGGAAAGCTAATGACGGATACAGCTGTAAGTTCACGTGCGGCCTTTCTATTAATGCACTTCATAAATTTATGTCGGTCAGTGTTCATGCTCATAATCACAGAGCTGCAACTCTCTCTGAATATGTGTGTGTGTGTGTGTGTGTGTGTGTATCCTGCCAGAGTCCTCTTTTCCTGGCTGCTTCCTGTTCAGATCCATGGGTGTGTTCCACTTCCTTCCTGTACTGCCATAATCTTGGTCAGGCTTCCTCCATGTCTTCCAACTTTATGAAATCTACTGTGTATGCCTATGTATGTTGGTGTGTGTCTCTGCACACAAGAGTGCATGAAACACACGCAGGTGCTGATGAGGGTGCGCACAGAAAATGGGACACAGGGCTTCTCTGCTGTGTTTTGATGTGACCCACGCTTTATGTGCACAAACAGTGCCTGACACCTCTGAGGTCAGAGGCCGATAAGAGAAGACATGAAGTAGTTTTCCCACAGTGATGTCACCGCTTGTGAAATTTGTGTCACAAACCAGCCTGTGTCTGGTTTCTTTGAATTTGTATCTGTTTTGCTCTCCCACCAGTGTCATAGCTGCCACCTGACCAGATTTGGCCTGCGTCACCGATACCTGCAGAGAGGTTAGGGTATCAGGGCTGCTGGCTCAGACTCTTACAGATATCGCAACACTAAAAGCAAACAAAAAGGAAATCTTGGCTCTTGTTTATGTGGTTAGTACTTCTCCATCATTGATGAAACGGCAATTTTCTTGCAACACAGGGGAATGTTTCTGCTTCCTGTCTGGCTGCTGTTGTTTTGACCTGTACAGACCTTATTGGCTGCTTGTTGTGCTTACACCAGTGAAAGCTTATTTTGCTGTTTTGTAAGCTGGATAAAGGTAGAAAGCCTGTTGTTGACCTAAAAATGCTGCAAACTCAATCTTTAAGAGTAGGGCCGTTTTCCAGTATCACCTTGATAAGTTAGGTATTTGAATAAACCAGAGCAAATAATTTGATTCATGAATAAAAGATAAAAAATAAAATAAAATGCTGTGCAATCATTGCAGGTGCATGAGTGTAGGAGTGTTGGGCAGCAGTACAACAGTACGATAAAGAAAAGTAGAAATGATTACAGTGTCAAGCAGCATTGTAAAACTGCTGCTCCTTCAAAAAATGTCTCACAGTGAGATATCGGGGTGTTTTTGCATCTGCAGGCTCCTGACTGCGACCATTTAGTCACATGTTGTGACCATGGAGCACCAGTACGACTTTCAGATATCATTAATATATGAATGGTCAGCTGAGATCGGCTCTAGCCCCCCCTCATCCCTGTTCCAGGATAAGCAGTTTCAGAAAGTAAATGAATTTATTAGTTTAATGCAGCTGTAACAGTTTAGCTTTTCGCTAACTGCTAACATGTAACCGTTGACCAGCAAGTTCAAGTTCACCGCAAAAATATCAACGCTTTAGCTGGGTACTTCAAAATAAAAGTACCAGGGGTTCCACTTTGATTTATTTAATTTTAACAATGCTTAATTGAACTTTATTCCTCACAGTGCTTTATTTAACTTTTATTATAGTTGTACTGTATATCAGTATTTTTTTAACAGTATTGTAGCAGTACTTTATTTAACTTTATTGTAACAGCACTATTTTAAACTTAATTATAACAGTTGTTGTATTTTGTTTTGTTTTTTTAAAGATATTTTTTGGGCATTTTTAGCCTTTAGTGGATAGGACAAACAAGTGTGAAAGGGGGAGAGAGAGGGAGTGACATGACAACTGGAGTTGAACCCGGGCCGCTGCGGCAACAGCCTTGTACATGGGGCGCCTGCTCTACCACTAAGCCACCGACGCCCCTTTGCCAGTTTTTTAAGTTTATTATAACAGTATTTTATTTACTGTGTTGTAACAGTATTTAACTTTATTATAACAGTACTTTATATAACATTATTAAAACAGCACTTTATTTAACTTAATTATATCAGTATTGTATTTGACTTTATTAAAATTGTATTTTAAAACAGTACTTTTTTAAAACTTATTTGTATCAGTAGTTTATTTAGCTTTTTACAACAATGCTTTATTTAACTTAATTATAACTGTACTTTATAACAGTACTTTATTTACTTTATCTACTTTATAAAAGTATTTTATTTAACTTTATTGTAGTAGTACTTTATTTAATATTATCATCACAGTACTTTATTTAACTTTACAACAATGCTTTGTTTAACTTTATTACAGTACAGTACTTTATTTAACATTATTGTAACAGTACTTTGCTTAACTTTATTATACCATACATTAAATTATAATAACTGTACTTTAACTTTATTATAACAATACTTTATTAAACTCTATTGTAACAGTAGTTTAATTAGTAGTTTACTATTTTAACAGTCTGTAGTAGTTAAGATGAGATTTCAAAATACAGAGATAAATATATCACGTATCGCAATAAGCCTAAAAATACTGTATTATTATTATTATTATCGGCCATGTTACCCAGCCCTAGTTTATATGTAGTTTATGGGCAGACAGGATCAGCTCTGGTCAGTGTCGCTGTATCTTGACCCTCTGGAAGCGTCTCTGGCCTGTCTGAGGTCATGAGACTGTTTCCATGTGTGTATGTGGCCACCATAGAAACTACTGCGGCATCTGATAGGACGTGTCTTCTATCTCGTCCTGCGGTAGAGTCCACTCCTAAGCTCTTGTAAAGTACTTTGGGAAATATGCACTTTAGCACACTCTCAGTGATACACACACTCACACTCGCACAGAGATAGCTGGTAAATTTATGGCACGACTGATGCCCTAAAAGCCAGAGCAGTAGATCTGTTAAAGCTCAATATTTGTCTCACAATGGAAAATACAGTGCATAAAAACCAGACAGAGGCGAAGCAAAACAGGAAGAATTGAGAAGCATTTTTTAAAAGCAGATCCCGTGAAAGCGAGCAGTAGACAAAAACAGAAACACGACTGTCATGTGCCCTGTAAGATGCAGACAAACCATACCACCATTGGCTGCTGCAGCAGATATTTTAATACATGTGTGTGTTTTAAATAACACTCCTTCCATGACAGTGTCAGTCTGGTCCCACAGACAGTCTGACTTTTGGACAGATGATGAGACTACAGGCCCCTGCACCCAGACACCATCCCAACTTATCACACAAAAAAAATGCTGATTGCATCAACACTCCTAATCAAACACCTTGCAACCCAAACTTTGTCTCTAAATATCTCACCCACTGCTTCTGTTGTTCATTTTCTCTCAAACAAAACAACTTGCACCACCCCACTTCAGAGCAAACGTTCTCCTACACAGTCCGCAAAACACCAAACAATCCCCCAAAGAAAGGCCTCTGTCTGGCTTTTTCAGAGAAAACACAATCTGTCTTCAGAGGGGAAAAGCACTTTTCAAGAAGCCAGTGTTTTTCAGAATTCACAGAAAACAGCTTGGAAAACATATTTGCTTGTCCCTCCACAGTTGTTTCCATGCTGTATAATCATTTCAGCTGTAGGAGTGAGATGCCTGGACGTCAGAGGGGAATGTTTGTAACCAGGACGAGCCGATAAAGAATAATAACAGTGATTGTGGTGTCAAACCACAGATACGAGGGTGAAAAAGTTGTGCAAAAAAACCCTTGAAATTGACCAGAAAGCTGGAAGTGCAGCAGTCACTTTTTTGGAAGTGCCTCCCCTGTGAAGTCTGGGGACTTGAGGGCCTACTATGACTGAGTAGTCTTTGCAGAGGGGGGCTGCAGAGCGGTATAGAAGGGGCCCTGTTTTCCATGTGCGCTGTTCATACTTGCAGTGTTGCTCTTCAGGCAGGCTGTCAGTATGTGGAACAGCCGTGGAGGGCCTTGGCTCGGGGCTTTTTTTTTCTTGCACAGAGCTGACGAATTTGCTGGGGTTTGAGCTGTAGCATCTGTTGCTTTGAGGGGGCCCGCTATTTATCAAACTGAAGCGGAGTCTGCTGGGAGCCCAAAAGGGAAAGAAACATGGCTTACTATATAGGTTAACCCCCCTTCTCCCTTCCTACTCCCTCCCTCGTTCTCTCGGTCTCTCTCTGTTTTACCCTCAACCCTCTGTTGCCTTGCTCTCTCAATCCGAAGACATGTTATTCAGAGCCGTGTTTGTGCGAAGGGAATAGCTAGGAGGGGGTATGGGGGGTAGTGAAGGAGGGAGGGGGCTGAGGAGTGAAAATAAGAAAGATAGGATGTGGCTTGCAGTATTCCAACGACTCCCTATAGTGCTATAGTTAAATCTACTAAAAAAAAAAACCCGACTTCTTCATACAGGCACTTGGCAACCGATGTTGTTTTTCAAAACTCTGTTGAAATAGTTGAGCAGTCAGATGCAGCTTGGCCCGCAGCTTTTCAGGAATCCACCAGCAAGTTCTTAGAAAGACTTTATTGAGAGTTGGAAGGACTCGAAGGTTTGGTTTCATCGCAGGCACCTCGGAGCAATAAAAACTGTTGCGTTATTTGTTTTCCTGCACTGTAGCAGACTAACAGGTCACAGACGCTCACTTGCTAAATGTGTCATGTCATGTCATGCACCTACAACACTCGTTCCTTGTCTTTTTTTTTTTTTTTTTTAAACAATCTGCTACTTGCACTCTCACACAAACACACACGGGCATGACCTGAGCTGCTAATGCTAATGAGTCAGCCAGCCCTCAGGCGTGCCATGAATCCTGCTCTTTGACCACATTGTTTTGAACTGTCCCATTGACAAAAATAACGATCGGGGAGGGATTGCTTCAAGGCGGCAGTGAAAGCCAATGGGGAAACAAATTGAGAAAGCAGCGGAGGAAAAGGGGAATGTGAAAGGAGTATCGATTGACAGGAGACAGGTCAACAGCTTGACAGAAAACATCCGAGGGTGGTATTGTACTTGGTGAACTACTGTAAACAGAAAATGAAGTTACATATCTCCATACATGTAAACTTACATGTGCAGTATTTCCTCCATGTCTATTGACCCACTTACACTACCCACCCACACCTTTCTCTCCTTCTCCTTGCTCTTTTTCTCCCTTGTCCCACCCCCCCACCCCCCCCTTCTATCACTTTCTTTGACCTCTCTCTCCTTCCCTCCGACTCGTCCCTCTCTCATGCCTCCACTGTGATGTAACCCTCTGACAAACATGTATTCTTAAAAGGAGGCGCACCCTGACGCTCACACAGAGGCTCCATTCATACAACGTTGTTTTCTGCACTTAACATCTTTTTACACAAGAGCACAAATAGCTCACATGTCTCTCCCGCATTTGCTGGCGAGTCGCTGCCAATCAGTCCTTTATTTATGTAAGATGAGTCTTGTTATGGGTCAAGCCACCCCATAACATGCCTCCTGACATGCTACAGAAAATATAAGAGGGAGAAAATGCAGGGCCGTTGTTTTTTCCTCCATCAACATAGGCTGAGACAAGCATAGAATATAAATAGTTTTTTACAGTGCGCACACAGTAGGCTGCAGGCTCTTCCTCCTCCCTCTCTCTCGCTGCACACACACACACACACACACACTTCTGCACACACACACACCAGCGCATTCTCTCCAATCAAAACTTTCACGCTGAGAGGCAGCAACTGGTCAACAGGATATGAAACCTCTGCTTTTTTCCCCCTTTTCTTCTACATGTCAGAATTGACCTTTCCCCTACTTCTGCCTTTTCTGCACCAAAGCTCGCCCTTGCTCTCCGCCTGTGTTTGTGGTTTACCAGAGTTTGTTCGCTTGTCTTTTTCATCCTGTGGCATTCATTTCAAACACCACTGAAAGCGACGGCCTCTCATGGGCAAACTGCGCGATTCACTCAGCGCATCTGGGTCTAGTAAACTTTCCATTTCTGCGCTGTAACTCCGTGCAGACTTGCAGATAATCAGTGTCCAGCTCATTTGCTTTATGGGTTATGGCTGAGTCATTCCCATGTACTTGGTGAAAGGTGTTCGCTCGGAGACAGAGACCACTCTGCTGAGCCTCACCCCTCGCTTCCCCCCCTCCTCCTCCCTCCTGACTGGTGTTAGTGGAAGGGAAGATGACCATCTGCTGCCCCAGTTGCCCAGTGACTGGACAACAGCCTTCCCTTATGGCACAGTTCCACTGTCCATTGTCTGCTTGAGACTCTGAGTGTGTGTGTATATGTGTGTGTATTTGTGTGTGCTAGTACATTTAACATATGTGAGAGGAACTGTGTACTTGCCTTTTATGTGTGAGTGTTGAAGTTTGTCTTAATCTGTCTGTGTGTGTGTGTGCGTCTGAGCACTTAATGTGTGTGTCTACCTCAAGGAGAGCCAAGTATTGTGTGAAGCCTTCCTGTGGGAGTCCCGTAAAGAACGCACCCTCACCCTGCAGGACGGTCCCCTCTCTGCGAGCTGACTCGGCCTTACAGTCGGGTTAGTGGAGGGTCAGAGATTTATAAGGCTATAGGCCAATGCTTTGCTCCGGTGCATCAAGAGAAAAGATTTCCTCTCCAGACATGTGTGCATGATCACACACTTCACACAGACACTGACAACGACACACACACTTCCATGCACACTATTGTTATCGAGTCAAAAAAACAAACACGTTCTTATCTGTAGTGTCTTGCACGTTGAGTCCATAACCATCTTAATATTGTACTGAAGATATTGGCTGTAGAGATGTCTGCCTTCTCTCGAATATAATAAAACTAGATGGCCCTCGGTTTGTGGTGCTTAAAGAGCCAAAAAAATACATTGGAAAAACTCAACAGAAGTGTCTCTTTCCAGAAGTCGTGACTGGCTTACTCAAGATAATCCACAGACCTTGTTGTGAACATTTTTATGTAGGAACTATTTCTTTCTACTGAACCACACTCATCAACTGTATGCTTTGATGGTTTACTAAATGGACCTACTGGGCACAAGCCTACAGGGGCATGAGGAAGAAACTCAAACTGACCACAAAGAGACACAAAAAGACCACAAAGAGATGCAAAATGACCAGAAAAAGACATAAAATTACCTCAAAGACACATAAATGTCTACAAAGACAAGGAAAACTACCACAAGGAGACACAAAATTACTATCAAGACACAACACCACATGAAAAGATGCATAATGACTACAAAGAAATGCAAAACAACAACAAATGTGGCAAACAGCCACAAAGTCTGTGTGTTTTGCTTCTATCTAGGAGAGGTTCTGGGGCCTATTGCATGTCTGTGCTCAGGGGCACATTCTCTCATAGTCTGCCCATGATTGTATCACCGTGCAGAAGGAAGCGTGCATCTACTGCTAGCTCACCTAGCACCACTGAGCTAGCTAACGCAACAGCTCAACCGAGGAGGACGCCATTAATGTTTACATCTCGTGCTGTCACGAACACGAGCCTTTTGTCTGTAAGTAGATGCACTCTTCCTTCTGGTTGGCAAGTGTAGTTCGGTAGACAGAAAATAGTTACGGTTAACTGCTCTGTGGATAATCTTGAGTAACTGGGTCATGATTTCTGGAAAGAGACATTGCTGTTGAGTTTTTCAAATGTATTTTTTTGGCTCTCTTTGAGCACCACAAGCTGAGTGCCATCTAGTTCCACTATATTCAAGAGAGGGCAGACATCTCTATAGCTGATATCTCCAGCACTCTGCAACTCACACCAAAACAATCTAGATCAATAAATAACACTACAGGTAAGTGGAAATGTATTTTTGATTTTTGGGGATGAACTGTCCCTTTAAATTTCTTCATCATTCGTGTGACCAGATAAAAAAGAACAGCAGCTCACATATGCCATATCTGTAAGATCTGATTAGTGACTGATATGTGACCATCTTTACTTAGGAAACATCTTAGCCATACTAGTATAACAAAGTGTTCTCTCCGTGGCATCTGGAGTCTCTGCAAGATGTGGACAGACAGACAGACAGACAGGCGGCGTCCCGGGTGAGCACGCACTGTGAAGATCAGAAGAGGTTGTTATGTCAGCTCACACTTTTCACGTTTCGTTTTAACTACCTGAAACCAGTACTGAAAGATCTGCGGTGGCTAATCCACCAAGACAAATAAAAAATACACCCACTCAGTAAACGCATCTTTATCTTCGTCACCTCAGGAAGTTAGCACGCTGTGCTTAGTATTTTCTTTTCTGCGTTTGAAATTGAGAGCAGGCGTCAGTTTTTAACTTGTCAGGCTGTATTGAGTTTGTGTGATATTAAAGTGTTTTTCTCACCCTCTGTTTCCATTTCTATTTCTATTTCTAATTCTCTCTCCTTTCTGTTGCACACTCCGTCTCTGTCTGTCTCTCACACACACAGGTGATGTGGGACTCTACTGAGCTCAGTTGCTCATTATCCCCCATCCAGTGCTGTCAGTTAGCTGCCTGCTCTTCCACTGCTCGCCTTGGCAGGCGAACAGCGGCAATCTGAGAGCCGTGCTCATGACGCTGAACTTTTCCTCCCAGACATTTAGCGAGGAAAACAAGCCTGGAGCCATGCATTTTTTTTTTTTTGCTTGCTGCGCTGAAAGAATCTCGTGAGCACATCCAGCTACAGTTTTGTCAATGGTGCTTCAAGCTCAGTCCACATATTAGACACTCGTTTATGGGTGACAAAATTTACAAGGAGCTCTTTGAGCGATGCCAAATGCCTGCATGTGGTTCAAAATGTTGTTAGGCTCCACTTATTCATTTTTATTACCTTTTAACCCTGAGCTCAGCCTTTATTGTGAAATAATATCCTGTAGATTGAGTAAAAAAAATAGAGAATAGAGAAGAGGTTGACAAATGCTCTTGAGGAACTAGGCAGATCTAGGAGATTTGCGGACTGTGGCTGAGCCGTGCTGCTTTGATATTTAGGTGTGTGTATGTGTGTGGGAAACCTGACAGAAATCTGATTTGGCAGAGCCATTATCCCCTTTAGACTTCAACAGAAGGCCTACACCGCGCTGTGGCTGCCACTAATCCCATAATGGGCTGACTCTGCACTGGAGCTGCACAAATACGGTTCCCCTTGGTGAAAACTGTGACAGTGGGTTTGTTTCTGTTAATGCTCCCCATGTATGTGCTCTGCATTACAGTGTGTGCATTAGCTGTGTGTAATGTGTCTGTGTGTGTGCCTCCTCAGGTGAGTGGGCACAGATAGGTAATCTAGTGTACAGAGTCATCGATTTTTCTGCCGCACAGGAAGTGGCTGGTTATTGATTCTCAGGGACAGTGATGTCACTCCAGACGGTGTGGGGTGTTTGCTTATCCATGATAAGGTACGAGGCGCTTTCTCTCCGCAAACTGGTCAAATAATCCTCTCCCCCCTGTCCTCTTACCTTTCATCACTCCTCTCTCATCACTCTTTCCACCCTCCATCTTTTCAGTCACTATGAATGCCCTCTGTAACCCCCCACATCCATTATGTGTGACATAATCACTGATGAGGGACGACACTTATTAAATTCATGCATGTTGCTAGATTGTGAGTCTATTAGGTTGTGGTTAGTGTCAAATATACAGCAAAAAGTATAAAATCTTTTGAGACAAACTTTTATACCCATTGGATTGTTTTACTTTTCTTCACTCTTGGGTGCAGTTTTCACTCTGTCATGATGCCCTTGCCCTTTTTGTTCCTCTTTTCAAAATAATGTGGATACACATAACTTTCCAATGCTTCTGACTCACTCAAGCCACAGAGCCAATTTAGCTGAGTTAGCTAAACCACGTTTTATTTCCGCTTATCAGCTTACTCATGAATTTATTAATTTTTTTATCAAACTTGGCCCTAATAGAAACATCACCAGTTAATAGAATGACGTCTACCTGTTTGAGTTATGTAAGACCATTTATTGCACCTCAGCTCCCATGATGCACCAGATAATCTATGTGCTTGTTTAAACTAAAAAAATTTGAAGAATTCAAATCAATAAACAGTCATAAAATAATAACATTCTGACTCCTAAACAGGCGTCTACTTGCTGCATGAACTGACAACCTGACTGACCGTCTTATCTCCTAATTATATCTGACACTTCAAAGTTAGCGAGATATTTGAATCGGACTTGAGTCCACAAGGAGAATGATACGGAAGAGTTTCTGCTGTTGGTTTGTTCTTTTCTCAGCCGCACAGGCCTGTTATTGATTAACCACAGAGCAAATATGTCCAACACTAGGCCTACGGGACCACACACACACACACACACATGCACACACAAGTGCACAAATGCACACTCAGGGTTATGAGGTCCATGGAGAGTTTGTAAAAGTGAAGAACAAGCATACACACAAACCCTACACATTAACCCAGCACTTTTTTAAGGGAGAGTTTAAAAAGTTTTAGATAGATTAATTGTTAGGATAAATACACGCCCAACATATCGTAAAAATATGTTTCTTTAAAGAATCCGAATTTCATGAGACACATGTTTTTTCCAAGCATCAGCCTCCAGGGCTGTAAAATGAAGCCAATGCAAAGTGCTCAAAACTGCAGTTCCTCTAATAGCCACTTGAGGCTGACTGCAGAAGTTAGTCAATCCCCATAGACCCCCCATGTTAAAATGCCCAACTTTACAGCAGAAATAAACATGCTTACAACCTGGTGCAAAAAACGTGGTCTCTGTAGCTAATTTTCCCCCTCATGACAACTGTCCTGGATTGGTTTTTAAAAATATATATCAGATCCTCGCTCCTCCCCAGCTCCACCCTCTTGTCCAAATGTGGGTAATGATTTCTGGTATCAAAAAGCCAAAATGACAAACTCAGTGCTTTAAAACCACGGATGTATAAAGAGAACTAGATACAGAGTTGCATGCGGGGCCCTGTTTATCCCTATGAAAGTTGCTCAGTGGTGCGTGAAGCCAAAAGAGTTTGACTTCTGGGTGTAAAATTATTTGGATCCTCCACCATTGGGCCTAAAGAGCAAGCCCACTACTTCTTGTTTAGCCCCTAGTGAACTTGAATGGGAATAAATTGACTTAATCGTGCTGCTCTTCTAGTTTTTCAAAATGTTATCGGACTCAAAGGATCACTTGCTGACGCTCAAAAAAATGTATCCACTGATTTATAGATGTCTCTTCCATGATGCAAGTCTATGGGGAAAAGTCTTTTGGGCCCCACGGCATCACGTCACGGACCCAGAAGTTGTATTTACATGGTTTGACCAGTAGGTCAAATTGGTTTCAAAGTCCGGCGCACTTCCTGGGAGTCCACAAACAAAGGTGTGATGTCACGGTGGCTATGTCCATTATTCTTATACAGTCTGTGACTTTTTCTAACCCTGCTGATTTTGCTTACATCAAGCAAACACAGCATGTAAGCATTAAAAATGCAAACATGTACAATATTTGTACTGTATGGTATGCTAATATAAATATAGTAATTTTCTCCTTAAAAAAAGTTAAGGCTTTACTCAGATGTAGTTATAATAGTAATTTTACTATTTTACAGTTTTTAGATAGTGTTTTTCTGTGAGACACATGAGTGACTCAGCATGCCCTGTTTGCGTAACCGATAGGATGTATGGACATATTTTAAGCCCAGAGCATAATGTGCCTCTGTAAGCATTTCCAGTGTTGTGTTGGACAGTTCAAACTCATGATCTCATGTCATGTGCTTGTGTTTTCATGTTTAAGGAACTTACTGGGTACAGTCCAAGGAGGAAAACATGCATGTACATGTATGATGAGTTGTGTATGTTGGTACTTGTCGCTCTCGTGTTTGCACACATTGAGTCTGCTGGCTTTACTGTGTGTATTTTCTGTACGTCATTTTGGACCTCTGTTTGAAGTTGAACTTGTGGTGCAAGAGTCCACAGCTGTAATCTGTACACTTCAGTTTATTAGAAGGCACATATGCTGTTATTCAGACTTCTCCCATTGACCTTTCACTGGCCTTGTTGAATCAGAGTTCACCCAGGACAGTAAAAAAAGAAACAGGTAGTGCTTGTTGTTAAAACCAAAAAAAAATAAGAACAGAAGTGTAATGTATTAAAGCTGTGTGTTTATCCTATCTTACGGCAGACAATGTTGTTAGTATGTGGCTATCTAACTTACCCCCTACACTTGTAACCCAAGATTACCTGCAAGCATTTATACTAAATTGATTTCTGGGGTTGCATGTTGTGTTTGTGATAGCACATCAACTGTGTTGCATTTCCCCACCGTGTGGAAGCTGGTCCTTGATGCTATTTCAGAGTGTAAGGTAGGGTCAGCAGGTTTGTCCTGCTCTTAATTGGATTTGGGGAAGTTTACACTCCAGCTACTCCAGCCAAACTTGTTATCAAGATAGCAGTAGTTTGCCAAACACAATGGCAGAGCCACTCAAACAATAAAGCAAAACTACAAGTATGTATGTAAGTATGTAACCTTCACAGTCAGACAGGGTTATATTAGAATAGAAAACCTTATATTTTTCGTATCACTACTATAATACTAGTTCTTACTGGCTCTACTCTGCAATACAAGAACAATACTGCTTCTTCATTTCCATGTCATCAACATAAACCATCAACTGGTAAGGATGTTGATTTTGTTTACCTGGGACATGCAGCTTTAGGGCGTGTGTCAATAGTGTTTTTTTGGTAGAAAAAGCAGTGGCAGGGTGCTTCATAAAAAAAAAAAAGAAGCTCCCAGCCCTTTATTAAAATGACGAGCTAGTTGTGGGTTATGTTTCTTTGACAACAATATCTTGACATTAGTGTTATCTAGGTGGCTAACATAGCGCTATGTAAACAGTGGGTTGACTACACAGTAAACAGCAAGCCTGCAATGTGTACAGTGATAAAAGCACAACATTCACCAGCAACATTCAGCGTCCGACCGATCTTCTCCCATAAATGCGCTCTTCTGTGCCATCAAGTGCATATTTAGGATCTGGTTTCATGTTGTAAATTGAGTTGGCTTGAAACACTAAAAAGACGACCAGAGCCTGAGTTTTTAACTAACTCATGGCGCTAATGTTAGCTTGTTTAGCTAACTAGCTACAGCTGATTGAATGGGGCCAGCAGGAGTTGTCTGCTAAAAACGAGAAGCTTGCTTTTGTCTGTTGTTATCTGAAATCGAGCCAATGTTTTAAAAAAAAACACCAAGAATTTCAGGTGTTAAATCCAACACCATTATCACTGTTAACTGCATTAGTGCGAGTTAACCACAGACATTATTTCAGGCATCTAAGCAACACCCAGGGACCAAGAAGTGTATAAATGCTAACCAATTTCCAGGTTTTGGGGCTCATTCCTGCAGCATTATATGTTGCAAAGGTGTAGCAACCAGAAATTTAGGGTTTCCACCCCCTCTACCATACGTCTTCTGTCTACACTTTTCAATGTCAGACAAACCATCAATGTAATATTCACATGTAATAATGTAATCAATGTAATCTTTAAAATTACTGGAAATATTGAGTTGGTGACGACGGGTGAAGAGGACAGCATCCAAGGTGATCGAGTTTCCACCTAATCAAACAGACATTTCATAAACGATTAAACATTAATGGGGCAGTCGCCGTGACGTCGCACTCAAATTAGGCCCTGCCAGCTATTTTGTTCTGCCATTCAGTGCCGGGGCTCATTGCCTATTAATGAAGTAATAGGACACGGCCAAAATGGTTCTGAGGGCAGCGATTAGGCCATATCACTTCCTCCCTCCCCAAAGTACAGCAGCAGTATCACATCCACTCTCAACTTCGCAATCAAAATACATCCTGGTGAAGGTTACAGATTGAGAGGAGAGATAGTGGAAGAAGAGAAGGGCAGAAGTGAAACCGGCGTTCGCAGCGGATATAAATTCAGATTAATGCCGTTTCTAATCTTTGCAGCAGCCTCCAATGTGTATTCCATCAGGCTTTATCGTCTCTCAGAGCTGTCAACACTTCTTCTGTTATATAAAGAGTTCATTGACTCACTTGTTTGAATTTATAAAACTCTGTTTGGCTCAACGGTTCGTGCTGGTTTTTATTGCCTTTGATTCAGTGTCTGATGAGACAAACCAGCCACAGTGATTACCGGCTGGAGCGCTGTCTGCTGTAAGCTGCTGTTGTGAACTTGTTGTTTATTGGTATTTTGGGGGATGAATCAACATGGTTCTGTATTCCCACACAGACAGGTGAAGGGTCGGCTCCTTTGTGCTGGGTTTACAGTGCCCATTAAGAATTACAGGGTGATGATCAACAACTTTTTGGTCATGTTCCCAGTAAGATGAGTCATTTTTTTTTGCTCAGTCAGCAGAGCCAAGGTCTTGTCAGAGAAAGAGCGAGAGAGGGAAAAAAAAAACAGCTGTGCATGCCAGGAGGCACACAGCAGTGTCAGATCAGGGGGGCTGTTTTCTTTAGAGGCCCAGTGCTGGTGTAAGGTCAGCTTTTTTTGCCCCATGTTTTTGGATAAAAGTAGAGATAAGTTTTCCCTAGACTCCACCGTGCATGTCTTCAGTATCTGAAACATTTGCTCAGATGCTTTGCAAGAGTTTTGAACTTTTGGCAGCACCTCTGGACTCGCCCCTCACTGTTATCTCCTGTGTTTCCCATCAGTAAACTTTATGAAGAGGGGGAGTCAAAGGACAGCTGGGGTTGTTATTAGAGAAGCAGAGTGAATATAGAGAGAAAAGAGGACTTGGTTTTTCATTGATTTGCGGTGGCTGTGTCATATCAAGCTAAAGATAGCAGGGGAGGGTTTGGTATTTTCTGTTTTTCTATGGGATCTTTTCTCCTGGAGCCTGTTGTATTGTGACAGCTGCCCTATCCCTGTTAGAATAACATCCCCGGGAACTCACTCTTCCTCACGTGCACACAGGGGTTGCAGGCCAACGCCTTTCCCCCTGTATTGTAGCCCACTCCACGTATACATTATTTAGGGAATCGCGTATATACATGTTTACCCCTGGCATTATAAATTCATGAAAGAGATTATCTTTTGTCCCAGATACCTCTTTCCCCCTCAATCTGTAGGTTTTTTTTTTTCTCTTTTCCGTGTGCTCCCTGAGGTCTCCTCAGTTCCTCTGCGTTTCATGGAATCCAGGGAACGCTGCTTCCTCCCAGTGTTGGTGTGCGCTGGTCCAGGACCCGCTGGTCTGGGGGGCACGCCTCTCCTCTCAGGAAAGCCGGCGCTTGGCGAGACCGCTCCACTCTGATAGCCTGCCAGAAAACACACAGATCAGAGAAGAGGCGACTGGGAAAAAAGGAGAAGAAAAGGGACCAAGAGTCGCTCAAAGAGGGCCAAGAGGCAACTCTGGTCCACTTAATTCCCACATTGATTCAACTTTGGCTCCTAAGTCTTGACATCAAATGAAAATTAAAGGAACAGTTCACCTCAAAATCTTTTTCATCATCTTTACTCTTACCTGATTAATCTAGATTATCTAGTTTCTGTGTGAGTTTCTGAGTGTTGGAAATTTTAGCCATAGAGATGTTTGCCTTCTCTCAAATGTAATGGAACCAAAATGACACTCAGTGTGTGGTTACTTACCCAGTTATGCAAGATAATCCGCAGACCTTGATGTTAGCAGTTTCATGTAGGAACTATTTTCTTTCTACTGAAGTACACTCTCTAGATGTATCACTGCACAGGAGGATGTGTGCATCTACTGTATGGATCTATAAAGAGAACTAGATACAGTGCTGGAGGCTGTGCCTTTTTCATTGTGATTAAAGTCGCTCATCAGGCTAAAAACATTCAACTCCCATATATAAGATTACCCATTGTTTGGCCAACAAGGCAAGCGCACTACAGGCTATTGTGAGCCGAGTGGCTAACTTTCAGTTTAGCCCAACATTTTCTCATAAGTGGGGATAAAATGATTAAATCTGCGGCTCTTCAAGACTTTTGAAATGTTATCGAACCAAATAGATCACATCCTGACAGTGATTCGAGTCATTCAGCAGGAATTTTGACACTCAGAAAAATGCAACACATAAACATAAAAATGCACATAACAAGATCTGTCTGTATCTTGAGTAACCGAGTCATGATTTCTGGAGAGGCATTGCTGTTGGCACTTTGAGCACCACAAGCTGAGTGCCATCTTGTTCCATTATATTGGAGAGAAGGCAGACATCTCTATGGGAGATATCTCCAACACCTGGCAACTCACACCAAAACAATGTAGACTGATAAACAGCACTATAGATAAGAGGACAATGATGTATTTTTGCTTTTTGGGGTGAAGTGTCACTTTCAGGTGACACTTACACCAAATGAAACCTTAAGTTTTCACTTTGAAGCTTGTGATCAACAGGTTTTGACAACTTAGCACCAGCTTTAGAGGGTGATTACTGCTCTGTAAGATGAGAGAAAAGGCTGCAGGTTGGGGCTGGCTGGTGGACAGTTAAGGGTTAACCCTCCAGTCAGCTCAGTTAAATGCTCAGTGATAGGTGAACAGACTCGACATAGAGCTGTGTTTGAAGAGTGGGGTGGGGGATACCCTCTTAGTCTGCAGTTTTCACTCTCTGTGCACAAGTTTAAAAAAAAAAAAAGTATTCTCATATCTGTGGGTCTGTCATATTTATTAGTCACAGTATTGATTTACTCCTTTATGGCTAAAAAGGGTCACTGAAGGTTCAAGAGTGAACCTGTTTACACAGAGAAGAAAGTCTCTGGTTGTTTTTCTCAGATGAGAGTTGGTGTTGCGAGCCTCTGGGCTAAGTTGAACCATGTGGTTTTGTGTTTGCTGTGAAGTTAGGAGACATTTGTTTTGCCACTCTTTGTCAGAGAAACTCAGACAAATACATGGGTAAACTGAATTACTTTCTATGAAACAAACCAGATAAGTTTGTTCAGTGAACTTCATACCTCGGCAAAACTTTTTTTTTCTGTTTTCCTTTTCTGTTTTTTTTTTCTTCTTCTTTTTTTTTTCAACAGAGGCAGAGAGAGAGAGCAGAGAAGATTGGTTCCTGTAACTGTTGTTCTGCCCTGTGATTGGTGGAAGCCTGTTGCTAGGCTTATGTCAGTGTTGGAGAGTTTTCTGCTTCCTCTCCTCTGTGCACTGATAGGTTAGGTTTGAACTGGTCTGGTGGACTTCTGCCACTTGTTGAACATCCCCACAGTTTCTGCGGTTCCCCTCGCGTCTTACTGCATGAGAAAACACAGCAGCCGCAGCACTGAGACACACATGTGTGCCGAGTTTGCGTCTGGCATGGCTTCCTCTCTCTGTTTTTTAATCTTATTAACTTTTATCATCCTCTTTATTGGTTTAAGCCTGCTGTTAATTCTGCCCCACACTCATAAAGGAAAAAACAACTGCTTTTGTGAGCATTTGAGAAAGTAGCTGCCATACTTTGTTACTTATAAAAAGTTTAGTGAACTTGACAGTAGACGGTTGGATCTTAATGAAACAGCCACTTTACTTTAAAACTACTAATTGATTGTTCCAGATTTAGTATCCACTTTCATACCTCTCTCTACAGTAATCCTCATAACTTGACTGTAAAATGTTATAGCAACATGCCAACTGTTGCATGTCTGTTTACTGGAGTACTTCACTAAACCTTAAATTCCTCAGTGGCAGAATCACTTATTGAACTTTCTACACATTTCTGTGGTACATATTTCACACTTTGTTGACTGATACTATGTTTTGTACATAAAACACTTACTCTCTGTAGACTTAAAGGTTGCTGGCTGTAAATTATTAGTAGTTTGAACCATAGGGACAGTGGTCAGCTTGGATTTAAAGGAATAGTTCTGATTTTTTGAAGTGGGGGTTGTATGTTGTTACTCATAATCACCAGCCCGTTTTATATAGAGATCCTGTGATACTGCTGCAACAAAGACCCTTGATTACTCTGCTTATTTACACAGAACCAAACAACGCTGGCATAATGTTGCCCCAGTGTGTGATTTTAGATAGCATGGCGTCCCTCCAGAAGTAGAAGGCTTTGACATATAACATAACAACGTTGGTCTCTAGTGTGACATACAGCTCAGCACTATCTAAACAATATGAATTACATAACATGGCAATAACACTCATTTACACTCCATGTTATATGATCTCGTCCTCTGCTCGAAGGGTAAGGAGCACCTGAACCTCACTGTTTTCCCAATTTGCAGACAATATTTGTTTGCTGATCTTCTTTGAGTTAGCTGCTAACTGCTTCTAGCTGCTTTTTAGATCTTCTGGCAGTGAGTCACAGATATATGTCATCAGAACCTCACTCCTGTCCTGCCCATGTTCTTGTCCTGTTGCCTGCCCCTTTTAAAGCGATGTCGATTTGGTGCTGTTAATACCTCCACTGCCGGCTTAAAGGCAAGACGACTCTGTCCCCCATTCTGCAATCATACCTTTTATACAAAACATTGAGGCTTCATAACAACACAGCATTCCCTCCTTGAACAGGCAGTGTAAAAAGGGTTTACTGTAATTAGCTACAGTAGGTATCTGTCGGCATGCTCCCAGTTTGGAGAAGCAGGAAGGAGTACCGCCATGGGAGATAAGCAACATACTGCTGCAAAATGTGTTTTAACAGCTTAAAAAAAATACCACCAAATCAAATCAGTAATAGTTTAAGTGCATGTTATATTTAGAATATTTCCATCACTTTACTTTGCCATGAGACCCTCCATTCAGATGGGGAACTGAAGCCGTTTATTGCTCTCTTTATAGCCAGACTCCATTAACAAAAACAGTAATTTTACCTTGACCAGGTAGTTTTTTGTGTTATTGTGTGGCTTTGATGTTTTAAAGGGTTAGTTTAGATTCACCAAAGTTGCACAATATCACAAACAAACTACCTGATCTAGGCAGTGGCAGACCAGCAGCTCCTGTGTTCAGTGAGGTTAAATTACTGCTTTTGTCAGTGGAGTCTAGCTTTAAAGAGAGCATGGATAAGTTAAACTTTTAGTGCAGTTCCCTGTCGGAAAGAGCTGTCTAACAACAAAGCACAGTGGTGAAAATATTCTAAATATGGTGTACACTTAAAGCAATATTGATATTTTTAAGCAATATGTTGCATAGCTCCTGTGGTGGTACTTCTGCCTGCTTCTTAAAACTGACCTCGACCATATCTCATATAACCCTACTTAAAAAAAATCCAAACTGTGCCTTTAAGGTTGACAAAATGGATTCCTAAATTCTAATAAGTGGGGGGGGAAAAGTTCATTCCTGGAGCACAATATGCAATCATATTTTGTTTTCCACCAAAATGTGGCAGAATACACAGTTTCTAAATTGTCAGCATCTGCTTCTTCCTCCATGAAATGTGTACAAGCTGGTTCTCTCATGTGCATTAAGTTTCTGTGTCCACTGGGTTATGCATTAAAGCAAGCTGATGTAACTTTTTCTGAACTGCAGTGTCTGTGGAGCACATGAGATAATTGTTAAATAACAAAAAAGTTAAAATGTAGTGTAAGAATAGCACAAGCTGTCACAAAGTCAGGAAACTGTGGGTTATTTCTCATTAATTTAGCTTTTAATTTGTGCTATTTCTTGTGAAAAGACGCTTCAGTTGTGTTAAAATAGTCATAACTGAGCAGACAACAGCTTCCTATAATCAACATTAAAGTGTTTATATAAATAACCTTTGATCTAAATAATATTCCTGGCTATTACTCTTAATGGGAATATTTTTATGATTAGTATTTGTTTAAAACAAGTGGAAATGTATCCATTGTTCAGGCCTTTCCTCCAACAGATCACTATCTGATGATAGACACACTGTTAAAACAAATCTGAGGTGATTCCTGTTGTTTCCAGGAACCTTCAGTATAACTAATCTTTCTGATGTTGTCCTAACCCCTGTGCTGCAAACGCCCATCATACACACACACTCACACACACACATATGCTCACACTGTTACAGATCCAGGGTGTCACGGTGGCTTAGTGGCCAATCCTGTAGCTAAAAGGTCACTGGTTTATCCCTCACAGCAGCTAATGAGTCTTTCAGCCACTGTGTTATCTTGTAAACAACAAACAAGTAACAAAGTGTTTACAAGCTCATTCATGGAAACATGATCATAAAAAGCATGTCTGGAGTGGTTCAGATAATTTCCTTACTGTGTTTATAGCGATCAGGCGTTTAAGAACATCACTGTAGGAGACCTCAAATAACTGAGACGCCTAAAGATGTAGGTCTCCAGACTCCAGTGAGACACCTGCAGTGTGGTTTTCACATGTCACACCGTGTTCTCAACCAGCCTCAGAGGACACCACAAAGTGTTACAGGTGACAAGCCAGGCACAATCTACTGAAGTGTGAAGTCATGTTTTCTTAGCTTGTGTGTACGCCATAGACAATATTCAAGTGTGCAGACGAGTTCAACCACAGAAATAAAATGACAGTAGAATGGACATTCCCATTCAAATCAGCGTAGCAGGAGCGGCCTCCATTTTTATGTGTACCACCTCAATTTGCAAACTCCTTCTATAATTGCTCTGTTTATCTGTAAATTATTAACTGTTAATCTAGTTACATTTGCATTGCACTTTGAAATATAAATTTTCCATAATAGCTTATCCTGTTAGACCCCAGCTCCCTGTGACCCCTATGCCAGCTGACATTGGGCAAGAGGCAGGGTACACCCTGGACAGGTTACCAGACTATTATCACAGGGTACGGGGAATTTAGATTTTTTAGAGGCATGTAGAGGCAGCATATTTTTTACATCTAACTTGATATAAAAAAGGGTTGATGAGCTGATAGTTGTTGGACTAACTAATTAGATGGAAAACAAGACTTTTTTTTTTAGTTCTATTTTGTTTCTGTGGAGTTTGTGTTTTACAATGAGTGAACAAGGCAATTAAGATAATGTTAGTCTTTGTTCTGTGAAAGACAGAAACTTGGATTAGTGCACAGTTGTATTTTTAGATGTAATAAGGAAGATCTGTGTAAGAATAGGCCAAAATGGAATTATCAGACTAGTGAGTGTGACACTCCTCACGGCCCGACTGACATGTGATGTCACCATAACAACTAACAATCACTATTTTCTTTTGCACTAGTCAAATGACCATGGAAAACAGTTCAAAGTCCTCTCCACTCGTTTTATTTATATGCGTAGGACAAAAACACCTGAACTCAAGTCACTTATGAGCCTTGTCTGGAGCTTTCCAAATAGTTCCAAAACATATATAATATTATACGGATGTTAAGTGTTTTGAGTCTGTCATTACACATGCTTCTTATAATTCTGTGTAACTTGTTTACATGCTCTGGTTTGCATAATTCAGCTGTGAGTACCAACTGCAAACATGCAGCGTTTTATCATTTGGACCAAAGATGGTGAACAGGAGGAGTAATAACAGCCTTGATGTTGGAAGGAGCAGATATGCCTGGATCACTGCACACACACAGATACTCCTGATGTTAGTACAGTAAAGCCTACAGAGGAGTCAGTGCGTGCACTCTGACAATAGTGTTTGGCCCCGTCCGCGAGGCCGGACCCCCCGAGCCTAAGCGCTTTTATGTGAAAAGGTTTGGTGTGTCGTAAGCCCTAACGCTGACCAGCCTCTTCTGCAGCTTTGCTGAGCCATGGGGCTCCCAGCAGTGCTGGGAGTGCTGACTCCAGCCCTGGGAACATGTTTACCACTGCCCCGCACCCCACCCTGTGGCATCAGGAGAGGAACCAGGGAGGGAGGGGGAGGCGGGCTGGGGGCAGTTGGCTCGATCCACACAATGAACCTGCTGAATACTGTGCTATCTAACTGTCAGTGGGGACTTGCAGCCAGTTGCCAAACTGGCCTGACAGGCTCTTGATCAGAGTGCACAGGGCAGACGTGCCTTTTCTTGTCTTTCACTCACCATCTCCTCAGTTTCCAAATTTAACTTGTTTGTTTTATTGTGTATCTCTTCACCATTATCCCAAACACTTATGTAGCCAGGGTCGTTGCCCAAAGGATGAACTGAAACATAGTATCTCACAAAATGTACGACTTCTTCCAAACAAGCCAAACCATTGTGTAGTTTTCTTCCAGTGAAACGAGTCTTTGTGAAACCTCTGAAAAGTGTATTTTGTTATGCTTGGGAAACATGTTATTTAGAAATCTCACACAGAAACATGACGCACAGATGTGCACACTGCCCAATATGTGGATGCTTTTGTAATGTGGTCGCTGGCAATCCGTAGTGGAAATAACACTTGACTCGCATGTGCTTTGAGATGAAATTTATCTGTTGTTTACCAGGAATTTCAAAGACAAGTGTGCCAGTCGTTTCCACATTCAGACCTGTTTGTGTGAAACAAGGTGGATCTTACACTGTAATATAAAATGTGTGGTTCACAGTGTTGTTTTCAACAGATCCCATCTGATATCGCTCTGAGTAATTATTGACTTTTCAACCACTGCAGTGTGATAAACCAGTTATACACTGTTTCTAGAGCGTGTTATTGTCAGGCTGGGATAAACAAAGCCATAAGAGCTGCCTTTCCTTGTCTCTGCTTCCTCCTAGCTTTTAAAGGAGTCCTTCAGCTGGGGGCTGATAGGTGGAACGCATTATCTGTGGTCTGATAGGCTGTGGTGCGAAACCACTAACTGAAGGGCTGTTGTTGTTGCAGCAGCAGCAGGTCCTGCAGCCATCCATCTCGCTGCGTGCTGATGCTGATCTTTGCATGGCAGAACTTCTTCTGCTGCTCACCAAGGGCAGGTGGGGGCTTGGTTTCCCCCCCTGGTGCAGCAAGAAGCCAGTAGGGGGACTTGCTGCTGCATGCTGGAGCTGGCTAGTTGATTTCATTGAATGCACATAACACAGATCAACACACAGAGATACCACAAACATGCTATCTGTGTTGGGCAGAAAACTATTTCTAGCAATCCTGCAGGGTGTTTTCTCCATACCTTGATTATTTATTGATTGATTGATCAGAGAGGAAAAATCAAGCATGCAATCACCTTGAATTGATTGCCTCCATTATTAAGGCCACATAGTGTAAATGCATCACAGTGAATTCAATCATGATCAATGGCAGCAGGGAACAAAAGAAGGAGAGAGAAGTGATGATGTTTTCTTAGAGAGAGGGGGGGGATTGTTCTCTCTCTGCTCACGTTTAGGACCCCCCTCCCTCTTTCTCCTCAACGCTTCGCTCCGCCCTCCTTTTCTCCTCCTCGCTGCCATTGGCCGCGCCGAGGATGTTTTCGCCACCTGATTGGCCGCCGCGCACGTCAATGGCACGAGCCTCGACTTATTTACCGAATGTATGAGCAGCGCAGGACGGTATTCTGCTGTAGGGCTGCAACAGCTGACTGCCGAGCACTTTGCCCAGTGCCTCAAGGAACAAAGAGAGGAGGAAACAGCCATCCGGAATACGGTGTTTAAAACCGTATTCTCTTCAAATAATCAAAGTGCAGCGAGGACACGCGATGAGGCACGCGGTCACACCGGCAGAAACCGTGGAAAATAATTCTTTTGCAGTGACAGACCTGTTAAAGATATGTACCCATTGTGAACGGATCAGCAAAAAGGTAAGAAGAAAGGCTTCAGGAGCGAATAACACAATTTAACAACGCTCTGCTCTTTTAGTTGCGTCACTCTAACATCTGGATTATTTAAAAATATTGTGTCACATTTATAATTTCAAGCGACGTTGTTTTTCCTTCCTCTGAACAAACAAGCTGCAGTGCAGTCTTTGTGCAGCCTGTTTACGAGGAGTTTGTGGTCATCGGTCAGTAAATCCTCTCTGGGTTTATTGTCTTGGCTGATTTCAGTTCAGATGAAGAAGTCGCGTGCATGTCAGGTTTCAAGGGTTGTTTTTCAGCCGGTGTCATTTCTGAATTAAACGCATTTGGCTGGTCATTCATTCATCCCCTATATTCATCTGCCTCATTGTGCGCTGCGGGACGGTGTCCGCTAGGAGACATGTCTCGACAAGCAGCGGAAAGTTACAGGACATAATAGAGGCAATGAAGAGGGTTTTTATTGGGTTATAATTTTTTGTATGGACTTTTCATCTATTATAAAGAGTGAAATCATGATTTTCAGCTCATAGTGACAGCTGTGAGTTACATGTCGCTTCTACCATTAAACATTAAATCCCATTTATTTAAATAATTAATTCAGTTTTTCCATTTAAACCAATAAGGATCCGACATGTTTACTAGTATTAAACTAACAGCTCTGATTTCTCACTTTGGGTGAAGCAATACAGAGACTGTAAAAATGAGAAGTGATGATTGCAGGCAAACTCCTCTGCTTTCCTGTGACATTCAAAGCATGTTTTTCTCCTTTTTTGTCTTGCAGGACTTGGGAGTAAGGATCCCAAGACCCTTAGGAAACGGACCAAGCAGATTTATCCCAGAAAAAGAGGTACAGACAGTCATTCTCACCAGAAGCTTTTAACTTTGGTACAAATCTAAATGCAAGAAGCTTAAGTATTGCTGTTTTTTCTGTTAGATTCTTCAAGTCAGTAAAGTGGACGCCAGGACACAGTCGATATTTGAGGATGCGTTTGCAGCCCTCGGTCGCCTCGACAACATTTCTCTGGTGATGGGCTTCCACCCGCAGTACCTGGAGAGCTTTCTCCGGACGCAGCACTACCTGCTGCAGATGGATGGACCCCTGTCTTTGCACTACCGACACTACATCGGCATCATGGTACAGTCATGCTTGTCCTCTGATGTCAAATCAACGCCTCAGTTAACTGTTTGTGTCAGGTGGTTAAACGTCTTGTGGTCAATCCTGATCCTGCAGGCGGCAGCTAGACACCAGTGTTCCTACTTGGTCAACCTCCACGTGAACGACTTCCTCCAGGTCGGGGGCGATCCCAAGTGGCTGAACGGCCTGGACGAAGCCCCGCAGAAGTTGCAGCAGCTCGGAGAGCTCAACAAAATCCTGGCCCACCGACCTTGGCTTCTCACCAAGGAACACATCGAGGTGAGAGGACGGGCACGGTCTGGAGGGTGGAGGTGGACATGAGGAGTGTTGCGTAACGGGCTGAGATCATGGGTGGAGGCTAGAGTATAGCTGCAGCTGTATAACTTGGAAGTGTTTGGGAGTTGTAGCAGCGGAGGTATAGTGACAGAGGGATCAGAGGGATGGAGGGGGGTGAGGCTGGAAAATGAAGAGACAACAAATTGGTTTGGAAGGGTGAAGACATATTTTCCCACTTCCTCAAAGGTCAATGATATTGAAGTCATTATTTGGCTCCAGTTGCCAGCACTCGCTTTATTTTTCCTTTTATTTTTTCCAGCGCCTTCTGAAGGCAGAGGAGCACAGCTGGTCCCTTGCGGAGCTGATCCACGCCGTGGTCCTCCTTACACACTACCACTCCCTCGCCTCCTTCACCTTTGGCTGCGGCATCACGCCTGAGATCCACTGCGACGGCGGGCACACTTTCAGACCCCCCTCCCTCAGCCAGTACTGCGTCTGTGACATTGCCAACGGCAACGGTCATGCTATTCACCACGATGATCCGCTCGGCAACCAGGTGAGTGGTGACGGATGGTGTGTGTGTGTAGTAAGATAGAGCATATGAGGGTCTTCTCACTAGTGTGTGAGACTTGAATCCAGGCAGCGGGTGTGTTGTGTTTGTAGATGCTAAGACGTTTGCAGCAGCTGTGTGAAGATAACTTGTTGTAGGACTCTTTCCTAACCACAAGCGTGCTCTCTTGCCCTTCATAGGAGATGTGTGGCGAGGTGGAGGTGCTGATGGAGCGCATGAAGCAGCTGCAGGAGTGCCGCGACGATGAGGAGGCTAGCCAGGAGGAGATGGCGACTCGCTTTGAGAGGGAGAAGACGGAGAGCATGCTGGTGGTCACAGCAGAGGACGAGGAAGGCGTCCCCTCCAGGGACATCTCCCGACACTTCGAGGACCCCAGCTATGGCTACAAGGACTTCTCCAGGAGGGGGGAACATGTGCCCACATTCAGAGTGCAGGTAGAGATCCACTACAGTCTGAACATCGAGGACACTAATCTGAAAAGATGTTCCTGTTACTTACCTCTCATCTCTCTGTTCTCCAGGACTACAGCTGGGAGGACCACGGCTTCTCCCTGGTCAACAGACTGTACCCTGATGTTGGTCAGATGCTGGACGAGAAGTTCCAGATGGCCTACAATCTGACCTACAACACCATGGCAACACACAAGGATGTGGACACCAGCATGCTGCGCAGGGCCATCTGGAACTACATCCACTGCATGTTCGGCATCAGGTCAGTCGCTGGATACACTGAGGAAACTTTGTTGTATGATGTAACCTTTACTTTTTTGAATGTGTGCTGTTAAGCTCTGTCGCCTCACACTGTGTTTCTCTGTGCTCTTCAGGTATGATGATTACGATTACGGAGAGATAAACCAGCTTCTGGACCGCAGCTTTAAGATCTATATTAAGACTATGGTGTGTAGTCCTGAGAAGACCACCAAACGAATGTATGAGAGTTTCTGGAGGCAGTTTCAGCACTCCGAGAAGGTGAGATCTTGATTACTCATGGCCTGATATGTACCAGTTGTTTTATCAGGAAATGTGTCAGCATTTGTCCCTGTTCCCTTGTCTCAAAATCAATGAGATTTTTTTAATGGATTTTTGGTGAGATTCCCAAAATAAGGTCTTTAGGTAACAGTGTTAAGATATTTTCATGTTTTGTTCTTTGACATAAAATTTGTCACTGAATGATCCCACTTGTAAATGTTTCAGCCTTTACACGTCATGTGGCTAAATGAGACGACACAACCGAGTTAATTTCCAAAATCTCGCTGGAAAAATCTCATTGGCTTTTTGACAAGGGAACCAGGGCAATGCTAACTTCCTCGTCAGCCTACAGCCACATCATCCCTGCAGCACTCTATTGGTGGATGAATGTACAGTGTCTAACAGCTGTCTCTTCTCTCTCTTTTCTCCCGCAGGTCCACGTTAATCTGCTTCTTATGGAAGCGCGAATGCAGGCAGAACTGTTATACGCTCTGAGAGCGATCACCCGCTACATGACATGAAGTGCTTTTGGCGTTTTTATCGTTGTCTTTTTACTGTCATTGTTGTTGCTCGTTGTGGGACACTTCAAGAAAAAAAAAATCAAATGGGGGGGGGGGGGGGTGGGGGGGGTTCAACAAAAATGTGGAAGAGATGTGAGAAGCCCTGGGTTGTGACAGTGCTTTTTGGATGGATGTTGAGAAGAGGATCAGAACAAAGTGAAAGCAAGAAAAAAAAAACTGTTGAAGAAAGTCATCTCAAACTCAAAGTGGATACACACAGACTCAGCTTGTGTTGCCTGCGGTGCCAAACCTGACCAAGAGAGGGCAGCCTGGAGCAAACTCCTGCTCTGCTGGGGGGGAGTTTGTGCCAGGCCTGAGCGCTGACACTGGGCGCATCCAGGACGACGCTTCAGTATTCCAGCATGCAGCACCTGCCTGTTGCCAATCTCTTGTGTCTCCTGGTAGATTGAAGCCCCACAGAAAATCCCCAGATAGCTGTGCAGCCAGAAACTTTGATTCTGTCGTCACTGTTATATTTGTTTAGTTTCTTTAATATCTTTTTATTTCATTTTGTATCAAGGGATGTTGTCGATGTGGTTGCTGTTAGTAGTAACTGGAGGTGGAAGCATTAACTTTGGGCAATTTTCTTTTTGTAACGTGTGCCTGAACTATCCAGCACAGTGTGCATACGTGCTGATGCTGCTGCTCCCATGTTGTATTCAGGGGGTCATATTGATCCCCAAATCACCCCAACCCCATTATATCCCCTAATCCCCCTATCCATTAGAAATCCACTGCATTACCCCCGACCCCTTCCTCCTGTCCTTCCTCCCCCCAAATCCCAAATCTCAAATGTCAATGTAAGCTAATCCAAGGAGTGTGTGAAAACCAGAGAGGAGTGAAAAGAAACTCAAAGAACACTGTCTGAGCCCTTTTTGAGTTTGACTGTACACGTGTGAGTGAGTTCTGTATTCATAATGACTGAGGTGTGAATGTGTGTATGTGTGTGTTTCACAGAAATGACGGAAAGAGAAAAAAAAGTTCGTCTTTGAATTTCATGTGTCAAAAAAAAAGCGAGGCACTTTGAAGGAAAGACTTCTTGCTTCTGCTGTAGCTCTGTTATTGTGAGATAACTGTTTATCATTTGTTGTTGATGATGATGATGATGATGTCTTTATTTTTCTGGTAATGGGGAGAAAAAAAAAAGAAAAAAAAAAGCTAATCAAAAAGAAAGTTAGAAACCAGGTTTTCCAGGAGGGATTTGCTTCCGGTTGCCCTAACCACACCTTATCTTGTCTTCCGCTTATCCCAGCTGCCTGGTCATCCTAACACTTTCGAAGCTTTGGATTGTGAATTTACCAGTAAATGAATACCTCTTCTGTTCTCTCTATAAGAAGTGCTCTTTGGTGAGCAGAGACTCTTTCCGGGCCGCCGCGTTCCCATTGTGGGGGACCCGGCGGGCTCACACAGGCCGACTGCGGTCGATCAGCTGTCGAACGCAAAAGGTTGTAGCTGTGCTTATTTCCCTGCTGGGGAAGTCTAACCAGTGCAAAAGCAGCTTTTTTTATTTTGAACAGAGGTATGAACCCTCTGCTGTTTTTTTTTTTTTGTTTACTAAAAACCAGTAAAGTACTGCATTCTTCTGAGGGTGGATTGAGAGAATCAGACAGATGAATGAGTGAGGAGGAGGAAGGAGATGATAAAGGAATGGTACATTTGGAAGTGGTTTGAGAGGAAGTGGAGGTTTTTTTTTCAAACTTCTGACTGATGTCAGTTACTGACACTTTTTTTTATATGAAACTATATGAAAAAGATGAAAAAAAATAAACTATGATAATAAATTGTCGTGTATCATTCGTAGTTTTCTCCTAAACAATTTGATTTCACTGCGTCATCATTTGAGATTGTACTAGATGTGGAGAGGCCGACACAATTCAGGAATCAAACAGCACAATCAGTGTCACCATCAGCTCACTTCCATCGTTCAGTTGCACAAGTACAGGAAGTGTACTAACCCGCTGTGAGATGACTCATGAAAAGACATCACCTTATATTCCAAAGTACACTCTAAGCTGACTTCATCAACAGTATGCTGAGCTCAGGGGAACAGTTCAGTTTGTCATCAGTACGGTCCAGCGACTTTCACGTGAATTTAATTTTTACTGTACAAGCTTGAGAACTGAATGACTCAGTAGGAACTCGTTAACAGTCCCTGCTCCTGTGGTGCGGTCAAGGTCGAAGTTTCTCTTTGTTCCTGACCAACATTTCAATCAAGATAAAGGGGGTTCCTACAGGAGACGTTACCTCTCTTTCCCGTTTGCCTCCATGTCACACCTCACTGGGAAAACTCTTTGACTTCCCAGATGAGGCTTGTAATGTGTCAGAAGTTCAGGTGTTTTCCATCTGTCTGTCAAATCACGAGCAGAGTGTTATCTCAGTGTTATACCCCACTAACCAAACTGCCTTCACATTTCGGTGGCTTTCCCAGACAATATATGGAACAGGAAACATTAACTAGGCAACCTTGTTATCAGCCAGCTGTCTTTCATATCAACTTGAGAAACTTCATGTAGAGAACAATGTTTGTTATTAGCTCCGGCTAATGAGTCGTTTAGGTTTGAAACATCGGCTTGTCTTGTGGTTGTTTTAAGGTCACTGTTGTGTGAAAACTTGGGGGGACTGACACCTGGGGGGGTTTTACATTAAGTGCCGTTTCTGATTTGTCTCGATGTAATAACGATGTGATTTTGAAATGCTGTACTTTAGGCTAGTTGGTGTAACTTGTAAGCACTGCCTGGCCCCATATCTGTGTAATAATAAAGGCTTTAAAAAGATGTTTTTCCACTTTCTTTTATTGTGTACAACACCACACTATCGACAGGCAATAAAAGTTTTTTATGAGGTAAATTCCAGGTCAGGTCAGTCATCGGTTTTCAAGACAACATTATCATAAAAGAGTCTTTACAACACGGTGAGCTTACAAAACACAACAAGTCTGTAATATAAATGTGCAAAGAGCTTAAATTATCCCTGTACATGTGAAGGTACCCAGAACTTAAGGCTTCTGTGAGCTTTAAGGGAAGTAAAGTGCATACAAAATGCTACATGTGTAAAAAAACAAAAAAAAAAATAAATAAAAACATATAGCTGTTGGTACTGCTGAGATACAGAGTGACTAAAGGCTTAGAAATAAATAAATGAAGACCTTGTTTGTAAAGTATACAGAATTAAGAAAGAAATATGGTAGTTTTCACATCCACACACGTGTACATATATTTTACCATTTAAAGCAGATTCAATTTGCTTCTTACACTTTGCATAATCACCTTTATCAACCACCTAAAATCTGTTGTTTTGAATATGACACACTGATCACCTGCAGGCCTTAAAACTGGCTGTAAAAAGTTCATAGGTTCATGAAAAATAACATCAACAGTCAACTTTAATTGAGTATTTAGCAGAGGTGGGACAAAGTCACTGTTTTGCAAATCAGAAGAAAGTCTCAAGTCCCAAGCCCTTAAGTCATCATGCACTCTTTACCAAATGTAATGCCATTTTATAGAGTAATAATAAGTAATAAGATAATACATTTACAAAAATCATGAATGCTTTTTAAAATTTGTAATTATTTGTTATAACAATTTTGCTAAAACAAGTGAATTCATATTGGAAAAATGTCTTAAAAGTTCTTTTCACAAATTTGTAAGACATTTTCAGTCAGACTAATCTCCATTTAAAGTGATAAAGTTAAAGTTAAATGTTGTTGCATGTTTTATGTTCTATCTACTCCAGACTGACTTGAATCTAAGTCATGTGACTTGAGTCTCCAGTAAATAATAAAACTTGAGTGACAGTGACTGCGATGTTTTTAACAGTGTTTTGACTTTTTTTTCCCAGCATTGACATGAACTCAAGCTGACCTCACGTGCTTTCTCCATGAAAAAGGAAACTACAAACCTTAACAGCCACCTTTAAAACCTGCGGGAGGTAAGTGTTTATTAGTTATAATGTAGACTCTGGGTTAAGTGTTCAAAAGTTTTTAAAAAAAAATGCTACGTTTTCTATGAAGACATGGAACTCTTAACTCAAAGTGCCAGTTTGTCAGGATGTCCCGTCCACAGGCTGGAGCATCTTCATCAGTTTTTGAGCAACAGGTAGGAATTCTAACTCCCAGCATGCCTTGTGGTAGTCCTTCATATCTTCATTTTCGATCCACTTTAGAGTCTCCTCTCCATCTGAGGAAGGGTTACAGAGAGTGGATGGAGGATGAGAGAGAGCAGTAAGAGGTTTCAGGTTTGTTTTGAATACTTTGCAGTGACAGGTTGTGGGCAACTCCCAGATGTGACCATGGAGGTATCATGTTCGTGACAGTGGGAATACATGTGTGCACCACCCACTGAGGACCACTGATGTGAACAAGAGCATGGTCTCTCCAGCATGTCTCCGTCTCCTGTTATGTAAGGATTAGTAATAACACTGTGCACTGACCTAAGTATGTGGTGAGGATCTCCAGCAGTGACTCTCTCTCCTGTGTGTCCAGCAGCCTCTCTGATCCACCGCCGATCATGTTCCACAGCGCCTGACAAACCTGGCCCGTCAGCTGCCAATCACCTGGTCTGAAGTCTCTCAGACAGTCCACAAGCCTGGTCACACACACGGACGCACACACACATGGACACGTACATCGTGTGACTTGAGGGAGAGGGATACCACATGACTGGCAGGTTTGTGGGCATTAGGTCCACTTCATTGGACCTACATCAGAAAGATGACTCTGTGTGTGTGTGTGTGTGTGTGTGTGTGTGTGTGTGTGTGTGTTTAAAGGGGAAGTAATAACTCAAATGTTCAAACCAAGCTTGAGCAAAGCTTGCACTAGAAGATCGAGTTGCCATGTGTTAAAAATCTAAGTGGATAAATCAGTAATTATAACTTTAGCTGTAGTTAAACTTACTTGTGTAACTACTGAAAACAAATAACATCAAATCTGAGATGATTAGAAGCATCTTGTTCGTGTCAGTGTTGTTGTGCTCAAGTTTTTCAAAATGAAGACCATATTTCTCTCTCAAAAAAAAAACTGTTTACTCAGCTTTGCCAGAAAATCAGAAAGCATGAGCTCAGATTGCTGTTATTAAAGGAACAGTTCAATATTCTGGGAATTCAAGAAACAAAAAACTCTTTGTTTTCTAGCAGACTGAGATGAGAAGATTGACCAATTTCATATCCATCTGCTAAACGTGAAGCTAAGGCTGGCAGCCGATTAGCTTAGATTAGCACAGAGACTGGAAACAGGAAGAAACGGCTAACGTGGTTCTGACCGAAGGTAATCATCCTGCAATTAACCCACAAACCACTAAACCACATGTTGTTACTGCTGCATTTTGTGCTGGGTTTTGTAACCTTCGGACAGAGCCAGGTTAGCTGTTTCCAGCCTTTAGCTCAGCGAGGCTAAGCTAACTGTCTCCTGGCTCTGGCTTCATATTTGGCGGACAAGCGAGTGGTCAATCTTCTCATCTAACGCTCAGCAAGAAAGAGAATAATGTTGAACTATTCCTTCAACAAACAGACTGCTCTCACTGTTTTTAGCTACAAAGATACTTCTCGAGGCCTGTAGCAAACAAATTGGGACAAAATATTAAGTACAGGAATTATGGTGATATCTCAAAATAATGTATAAGTTATCAAAAATCTTACTGTGGAAAAATATTGTGAAACCACCAAAAGTCAACCTACAATACTGTCACAATATAGATATTGAGATTATATATATAATATATTAAAAAATATTGTGATGTTTTATTTTCTGTGTATCGCCAGGCTCTAACCTTAACTTTATTTTGTGGGAAGTTTGTGAATTGTCTGCCTCACACACACACACACACACACACACACACACACACACACACACACACACACACACACACACACACACACACACACACACACACACACACACACACACACACACGAACAAACTCTCTAAGTCCATCAGTCCTTACTTGGCGGCAGCCCCCTCTGCTGAGAGACTGACCCTGCTGGTGGCGTCCAGAGCCAGGTTGGTGAGGACCCCGCAGGCTGAAAAGCACATCTCAGTGCTATTTGAGTCGAGCAGCGTCACTACAAACTGGTGCACTGAAGGAGAGGGAGAAAGATGATGATGCGGGGGAGCGGACGAAGACAAAGCAGGGCAAAGATAAGAGGGCAGCTATCACCAGAGTCAGCAGGCATGTTTATACTGACTGTAGCTGGCCTTGCAGATAAATCCAGCCTAAACATGATACAGCAGCGTGGAGAGGGGCGTTCTGTACCAGGCGTTCTGTGTCGAGGTACTCGGTATTAAAGTTCTGTGCTTGGGTGATATGATTCATGTGTCTTTGCATAAGCCTTTTTATTTCTGTGTTATTCTTATTAGGGTTTAAAGGGAGATCACTTTTTAACTCAAGCATGGCATTTTTTTGCCACCTTTCCTGCAAGAATCAGTAAATACTTTATGCAGAGTTGCATGACTTCACTTAAGTAGCTTAAAATAGGTAAGAGTAGCCCTTTATAGTGATCACAGGATGCGATAATGAGGCTCTTACAATGCAGCTTTATGAACTTATTTTAAACAATAACCAAATCAATGTATATGCAAAGCTTTGTCAAAACTCTCTGTTCATTCAAAACCATTTCCAGGCCTTAAAAACAGTTTTTCTATTTTCATAACTTCTCCAGGAATTTCATGACCGTGGGAACCTTGTGTATGGCTTAAACAAAATAGGAAATGAGTACAGGCTCATGTTGGGGTGTTTTGTTTGTGTCTATTTTGCATCTATCACATATATACCCTTGTTTTGCATAATGAAGTCTCGTACATCCTTGGACTGTGTCAAATTTCCATACACACGCATGGCCTCGAGCACGGCGTCCATACTGGAGCTGAGCACCAACTTTAACACCACTTAAGTAGAAAGAAAGAGATAAATAGGTGGGGTTAAACCGAGGAACCAAAAGCAGGAAAATTACAAATTAAAAGTAAAATGAATCTTAAAATGAGTCTTACACTTTGCCATGGTGAGTTGACTGCGTCTGAGCACAGAGCTCTGCTCCTGGTAGAAGGACAGATTGTTGATGGTGGCAGCCACATTGACTAACAGCTCCTCGCTTTCTTGCACGGACCTCAGCTCTATGTCACACACACACAAGAAGAAAGAAACTAATCATCACTAAGAGTAACACTGAATTATGATCATTTATGACAGAAATCTTGAAGTAGATGTTTCTGATTTTTCCTTAATAACCTTCCTGTATAAACTACAGCCAACAGAGGGAGCATCCGCACTGCACGGCCAACAGGAACTTTCACTCTCCAGAAATATTCCTACTATCCCTTCATTCTGCTGACTCATCTCAACATAATGTGAGAAATTATAATTACAACTTTTCGTTGCCTTGTAGAGAACACATGCATTCATCAAGAACTCAACATGAAGTGCTCTTTCCCTTTTAATAACTAACCAGGTGAAGCCAGGTGAAAGCCGTGCTTCCTGTTATGTTGATGAAGGGGTGAAGATAAAGTTAGGGTAGATTATTAATCCATAAAACAGCTGCAACATGGATTGTGTACACTTGGTTGCAGTCATTACAGGAATACTTCACCCACAAGATGACTATTTGTACATCAATTAGTGTTGCTGTGTTACTTTGAATTCGTGAGGAAGTTGTCTGTATGTGTCAGCCCTGTGATCATCTGGGATAAGCTGTTACAGAAAATGAATGAATGTTGGTTTTCCATATTTCAAAGTGCAATGCAAATGTAACTAGATTAATAGTTAATAATTTACAGATATACAGAGCAATTAAAGAAGGATTTAAATGTGATATATATGTGCAGAAATACAGTTAACACTGTGGGTTTTCAGCCTTTTTTGCATATTACAGCTCAGCCACACTAATGTGACACTGTGACATTATCATAAAAGTGGCTGTTTTCTGTGGTTTCGGCTTGATATAGTCGGTTTGATCATGAGCTGGCATACAAAGGTCAGTGTGACCCAGTCCAACCAGCCATGACACCGAGAGCAGCATGGAAACTGAGTCTGTTCCTGATATAGCAGCAGATGTCGTGTGCTTGGTCATAAATCGCAGATATTGCGGTTGGTGTCAACCAGCGGCTGTGTCACACTAAATTTTGTTTCTGTTTCTGACTGGAAATGCTGCTTTGTTGTGCCCCCCCCCCCCCCCCCCCCCCACACACACACACACACACACACTCAAAGCTCTGTAATGTAAAGCAGTGCTGCCTGTCATGATCAAAACAGGACATGGATCAGCCAACCTCACTCTTTCATCCTCTACTGAGATTTTGGTTTCTGTTTCCAGCTGTCACGCCAACTCCGTATTCTCCGTCATTCGCTCATTTTTATGTTTCTGTCTTCGTTTATCTAATTTACTTCCCCTCTTACTCTCTCTCTTTTTTTTCACCAGTTCAACCTCTGCTGTGTTTATTTAATTTGCTCTCCCAACTGCCGTGAAGCTGTGTGTGTAGGAGGCAGGCAGCAGTAAAATCGAGTTTCACACCCATCTGTGTATCAGTTCAACCTGTCCTGAAACCATCTAACCACATGGGAGAATTTCACACACACGAACCAAGTCGGCTGTGAGATGTGACAGAACATCCTGCTCATGCACTGAAGCGCTTCGCTCTGTCAGACTTTGAAATAAAAAAAGAAAACAAAAAACCCCAGGTAAACCAAAAGAGGATGTGCTGCGTATCGAACAGAGAGCGCTGAAAGGAAAGCGAGCGATGGAATGAACAGACAAATGAGGAGTGTGTTTTCGACCAAAGTCATGTCTTGTTCCCAGCACAAGGGAAGTGGTTGGGTGCTTAGTAGATACTGTACGTACAATGTACTAAACAGCTATTTTTAAACTTATCAGAACTCTAGATTTTCACACACTGTTCCCTTTGTATGACACAAATATAACATGGGTGAAAAAGACAAATCTAAAAATGTTACAAGTGGCTATCTGCTACTGACTGTATCCTCTATTTTTTAACCTAAAGGGACAGTTCAGCCCAAAATCAAAAACACTCTCCAAAACAATCTAGACTGATAAAAAGCATTACAGGTAAGAGAAAAATATGTATTGTTGAAATAAGTTTGAACTTTCCCTTTAAGTGACTTTGTTTAATGAGGACAAGTCCCCCCTGCTCTCTGCTCACCGAGTGTCTCCATCAGCAGCTGAATGCAGGTTGTGTTGGCTGCCAAAGCTGGACCCACAGAAGGGTGGATGCACATGTTCGCCAGCACCCTAACCAACTTCACCAGCACGTCCTCACCCTCCTGCACACTCACTGGAGGAGCCTGAGGCTCGCTGAGGGAAGAGGGATCTTTCTGTGGGTGTGCGTGTGGTGAGTCGTCGTCTCTGCGCTGGTAGGTGTTGTACAGCTGCAGGAGCGTGTCCATGCAGCCATCGCACTGAAAGAGCTGCAGCCGAGCCTCGTCGCTTTTGGTTGTGAGGTTCCCGAGGGTGAAAAGGAGCCGCACGACAAGGTCCTGTGGGAGAGTGGTGGAGAGTATTCTAGTGATCAATAAATGCATCTTTATGCAATTACTTTCTGAATTAAAGCGAATCAACAAAAAATGTGTGTTGATGTTTCTTTCTGTTGCAAATGGGGCTGAAAGGCCAGACTGTGTTGGAAAAACTTACTCAGTGGCTTCAAACATATACACAATTTCTTGTACAGCATTTCAAGTTATTATGTGTTAGAGATTAACAGACTGCAGATAATAGAGGATATATATTTTGATTGTGATTGTACTAGTCCCTCGGTTCAAATACATCATGTGAATGTGTATTTTAGGGATGCAACTGAACATTAACTTCATTATCTATCAGGGAGTCCACAGGTATAAAACATTTAAAGACTTTTTAAGACCTTTGTAGTACCAATTCAAATCTAACTTAAACCAAACTTGCAATAGAAATACACACCAAACTTTAATCTTTCAAAGTAAACACATTGATGTTAGTTCAAAATGAACAGCATGTTAAAATGACACATGCAGGCTGGCGAGCAAGGCCTCAGTTTCATGAGGTGATGTATTTAAATGTCTTGTTTTGTCTGATCAACAGTCCAAAACCAAAAGATATTTAATTTACACCCATACACACCAGAATAAAGGCTGGAGCTTGCGGCTGCTTGGCATTTTTTTGCTTGATGCAATAAATATCCAGGTCCAGGTCAATAAATATAGTACCTAAAAAACAGTGTATTACAGAACACTGCTCTGAATAAATGAGATCTCCCAAGAGAAAGAGATTGTTTCTCAGGAGAAAATGAAACACAGTCGACACCAGAACCTATCAATATGAAGATTAGAAGCCACTTCACCTGCAGCTCAAGTAGCACTATTGTCAGTGTCACTCAGTTCGCCCAGAGAGTTCATAGCTGTGCAGACAAGTTGGAGAGTAACAACACCCTGTCTTTTTAATGAGTTATCACATACTTTCCAAGAAAAAAGAAGGCAGCTGACACCCTGTGCGTCACCCTTGTCCAGACTCTCGTAAGTAAATAACACGAAGAGCAGGTGAGCTGAGAACACACTATTTTCTCCCACAAATGTGCAGTGACATGGTATAAGGACAGGACGGGTTGTTCTTGAACTAGGTACTAGTTGCATGAACTGTATTAATGTCCTGTGTGTGTGTGTGTGTGTGTGTGTGTGTGTATTTGTAGGCATGAGTGTGTGTTTATTCCCAATGAGATTAAGAACATATGTCAGTTATATCTGATTGCCACTGAAGTCCCACCGTCTCCTCCCTCTCCTCTTGTTTATCACTCCTCCCCTCCACCTCTGTATCACCTCTACTGTAGTACCAACTCAAGCTCACCCTTTCCTCCGCCCCTTTCTTTGACATACTCAGCCCCTCCTGGGATGATTAAATTTCAAAACACACACAAAACAGAGAGACGAGCACTGCGTGCGGATGGACACAATGTCCTGTAAATGTGCTTGGACTTGAGGTACATAAACATCTTGCTCTGGGGGTAAACATGCTTAGTGGATTGCATCATGAGCACTTCACTTCTCTCTAATACACACAGACTCTCTCTCACACACACACGCACGCACGCACGCACACACACACACACACACACACACACACACACACACACACACACACACACACACACACACACACACACACACACACACACACACACACACAAGACGAGGCTGGTGGACTCACCTGTTTTTGGTGATGTTTGCTCAGCAGTTCTAAAAATAGTTGGTAGCAGTCGGGGGTCTGGGCCAAAGCAAGGCGGCACTCTGAGTAAGAGGAGAGTTTGCTGAGGGAGAGAGGGGACAACAAATACCAGTGACTGTTCCACTCACTGACTGCTCTGCTATGCTGACTAAATATGGAGATATTAAATCAACACTGCTGATGGATGAGTAGGTCTTGGCTGGGATCAACCTTTTAGACTTCTATTATCTTCGGCTGTGTTGTAAAAACACCTCTAAAGCGCTGAATGTTTTGTTTTATGTTTCACACACTGATGAGGTACTTATGAGACCTGAAGTGAAAAACTGTGGATGGGAACTCAGAGCATCACTGGAGTCACTGCACTCTGTTTGGATGGAGGTAGTGAGCTCAGATGCTTTTGCGTCTGGCCTACTATCAGAGCGGGGTCACACAGAAGATAAGGCCTCCGGTGACTTTGGTGCTCCGATCCCTGTGTCTGGGTTTACACTGAACCATCCTCCAAAAAGCTACAGAGTGTAGCTGGCACCTGTTGCACAGCATTTATTCCAAAGTAAGACGTTCCTCAGTGGACTAAGTCGTGTGATGACGATGGTTACGGCTGAGCTAAAGTTAGGTGTCTGACTAGTTCAGTAAAAGTGCAGAACACGTCCACCTCAGTGTTTGATTACATTTCTAATTATGGTGTGTAATATTTTGCATTTGAATGCATAAAGTGAGAAATAACACATTCTTTCAAACAAAAATTAAGTGTTGAAATTATTCAGAAGATACAACATGTATTATTGATACTTCAGTGTACTCAAAGGTTTTGCAGCTACAACATTACATGATCTGGTATGACCAGTAGCTTATGTTGGCTAAGGCTAGCTAATTGGAAGTGTTTCTATGTTCACTTCGCCCAGTGTTCCCTCAACCCCTATGTTTCACTCAGCCCTATGTTCCTTCAACCCTATGTTTCATCCAGCTCTATGTTCCCTCAACTGTATGTTCCCTCATCCCTATGTTCCAATGACCCTATCCTTCCTCAGCCCTATGTTCCTCCAATGCTTTGTTCCCTCAGTCCTATATTCCCTCAACCGTATGTTCCCTCAGCTCTGTGATTCCCGTAACCCTATGTTCCTTCAGCTCTATGTTCCCTTGGACCACCTCCACCAATATCTCAGAAAGTTGCACACAGATTTTAACATGGTCAACCCGAACCCTAAACCAGTTATGGAAGGGTTGGCTCTGATGCTGAGGGAACACAGGGCTGACACCACCTAATGTTTGCAAAGTTAAGAGAGATCTCACAGTTTAACTGACATTACTGAATCAGTTCGGTTACCTGAGTCATCGCTACTTCCTTATTGTTACGTTGTCTTACTTAAACTATTATATGTATTTTCTTTTCAATTACCTTTATATACAGTCATATAAGTCACTATTTTAGCCTATGTCTATGTTTAACCTTAAAGATGCTTTTTAAAACTGTGAACTGCACAGTCACATTTTCCTGTATTTTACTGACCTTCTGCAACTTAAAAGCAGCTTACTGGTGTTTTTGTGTAGTGTCTAACTTTGGATGGGTAAGTTCACACTAGGAAATGTGTTATTTAAATTTGTTACTTCTAATTTGGATATGGTTTGTTATGTTCCACTTTTGAACATAACAAACCATTTGAATAAGTTTTTATAGACCAAAGCTTCTAATTTTAACTCTACCATAAACTGTGCATGTAGTTCCTTATATTGCATGTGGGTCTTTACATTTCAACTCCTCTGCACATTCAGAACTCTGTACTGAAAAAGCTAAAAAACTATTCATCACAGCAACTGGTGAAACAGAAATCAGCTGAGACAGTACCCTGAGTATTTCTGTAATGCTATAGACACACAAAACAGATGTATAATCACATTCCTACTGACAAATGCTATGTTTCTCAGGAGGAGACTCTTGTTCTGTGAGACCGTTCTGTGAGGTGACACAGAAGGAAAGTGACTGCTGGAGCTCAAAGGAAAACAAAGAACAGAGGCTGAGAGCTAAATGATGGCCTGTTCTCATTCAGCTCTCAATAGGTATGATGGTGTGTGTTAGTGAGCTGAGGAGAGGAGGATGAAGAAATGAGGAAGCAATTATCCTCATGGAAGTGCAAGTGTGATACCTGTATATTCTGGAAATGTTAGTGCAGATGTCTGGGTCTTTGCGGTGCTGACGCAGCACCACACAGAGTTCTGATAGTAGAGCGCAAGAGACGAAGAATGGACGGGAATCAGGGTGATCTGCAAGGTTCCTCAAGGACGCTGTCAGCTACAGGGGTCAGAGGTCAGACAGGGAGAAAGATGAGTGAGTGTTTGCAAAAAGGAATGTTCACAAATGTACCAGCTTTATCTAAACATTTATATTTAGACCAGTATTGCGTGTCAGCGTTGTCCTACTGTGGCTTGGACACAATGTTGGTCATTTGCTGATTAAGGCTGGCTGCTGGCCTGCACAGGACGCCATACAGCAGAGCGACCGGAAACTATTCAGTATGGACATAAATCATTCTATCACAAGAGGGAAACAGTAATTTCCAACACACGGCAGCACTGAATGTTCTTGAGAGCCATAGTCTGCTCATTTCCCTCTTATAACAGCATAATGAGTTGTGTTTGATATCAAATGAAGCGCTGGCTCAAGATGTTTGCTTGGGCCAACTTCTGCGGTCTGCAGCAATCATTTTCGGAAGAGTGGAGGAGGGTGTGTTTCAGACTCAAGTAGCCAGGCCTGCAGAGAACATTATGCTCTTGGAGCAGCTTATATACCAGACATAAACAAAAACATTTTTGTCTAATAGTGGGAAAATCTACATCGGCCAACAAACACATAAAGAAGAATATTTATCACTGTGTTCCTTTTTTCTGACTTCACACAACTCTGTGCTTTTTAGTCATTTAGCCAAACTGTTGAGAAAGTATGTGTATTGTTTAGAGAGTGGGAGGACATGCTTCCAGTTTTCTCCGTTGTAATAAAAATATTGGTGCATATCAGATATCTAATGACTTACTCAAAGCATTTTAAAATCTCAGCATTCTCAGCATGTCAAAGAAGTATCTATGTAGTGGAAAGATGTAAATTCGTCTGACATTTGTGCTGTATGACCAGAGAAAACAAAAAAAGGGGGCTGTGCCATTTGCTTTTGCAGAAGCAGTAGAAAATATACAACTACCAGAATGCACTGCGCCACACTGTACCAATAAATGCTCCCACTGGTGGTTGACATGGTGCGAGCTTGCCCGTTTTGACAGAGGAAACAATACAACGGCTGGCTCGTGACAAACAATCTCAAAATGCAGCTAAACAGAAAGTTAAAATATGTTTTTTAAAACCATTTTAGATGAAAAATAGGCAACGCAGTTTCAGAATCTTGGTTCATGTTTGAGCTGCACTTCTTAGTTTTATCGTTCACAATACAGGAAACAGCATACTTCTGACTGCCGACTTCCTGTTCACAAATTCTCATATTACAGTCAAACAGTGCACTAAAATATGTTTCAGAGAACATTTCAGGCAAGAAATAGGCTTGATTTAATGCTGAATTTTACAGTTTGATCTGTTTGAGAGAGAAAGAACAGGGCGGGTCTCTCTCTCAATCTGCTTCTGTACTGTTTGTGTCCATAGCGGCCGGGCAACAGCCCTTGAGCCAGCAAAAATCTGCATGATAACAGGAACTGAGCTGAGAGATGGGCGCTGGTAAGATGAAGGGAAGTTTAACATAATCTATTAACATACACTACCCACATTGTTATGATACAAAGCTGGGTGAAAAACGCTGTAATCGCTTGACACACCTGTACAAGGATGTGCCCTGCTATAGTGAAGCTGGTGTCTCCTGCCGTGCAGAGCCTCTGGACGAGTTTCTGAGCCACACCGATGCAGTTCTTATCCAGCAGGAGTCTGAGGATTGCGCTGTTTCCTGAGAGAAATTTCAAAGTCCCGACACAGTACAGCAGAGCTTCTCCAGATGAGGACACATCCTCGTTGCTTAAAATGCTCAGAAGTGAGTCTAGATGCAAGGAAAACTGAATGTTAACATCCATGTTGTGCACAGTGAGTGGAACTTTGGCAATCTGTAATGATGTGGTGAAGAGGTTCCAAAAAATCGCACCAAACAGAACCAGACAGATGAAAACCAGAGAGATAAAAATTACTCCAGGCCAGCAGAGAACATTATGCTCTGGAGCAGCACAGATACCTCAGACATAAAAAAAAACATGTTTATCCAACAGTGGGAACATCAGCCAACAAACACATAAAGAAGACTCGTTAACAGTGTGATCCTTTATACTTATGTAATATACTTGTAATATACCTTTGTTCTTCTCTCACTTATATTTTAAAACATATATCTTGGTACAGAATAGGAAATCTACGCTAGGTCACTGTGACCTAGAACAGTGTTCACCTATGATAGAGTTGTTCTGGAAGAGGATGTCGTTGCTTTCATTGCGGCTGATCTGGAAGATGAGCTTACAGATGTTGAGCAGGTTGTTTCCACTGACGCACAGCTGTAAAGGGAAATGCAAAAAAACCCACTTCACACTTCTGTATTAAGCACCACGGGTGCCCTTGTGATAGTGACTTTGCTGCAGACATGCTGACACCCACACACAGACACAGGCAACTCACAGCGAGGCAGAGCTTGGCGATGTGCAGGTTGAGCTGGGCAGAGTTAAGGTCGATGAGGCGGAACAGTGTTCGAAGTATCCCTGACCTCTTCTTACAGCGTCGGCCGAGCATGTCCGCTTCTGCCAAGGCGCCATGGAGACCGTCACACAAATCACACAGACGGTCCAAGGAGCCCTCGGAGCTGCCTGGCATCGCAGGAAGACACATATTGCAAAAGAAATCATGTCAAGTTCAGGGCAGCGTGTCAAAAATTCACAGAGAAAGCAAACATCCCAAAATGGAAACACCCGCTTGTGTGTGTTGGCAAGTGTGTTTCATATAAATACAGATGAGTGATGCTTTGTGTATGTTGTGGAATGTACGTGCAGTATGCCTTGGGCTCTGCTGCATGGTGTACATTCATCATTTGCATGAGGAACTTGAGGTCAAATCCTCAACATCGATTATGCACAGCTCAGCAGTAAAATAACATTCTCCTCCCTCTTCTAAGAAGCAGCTTTGAGTTTCAATGGTCAACTCCAGGGGAACAATCCTGCAACAGGCGGCTACAATCTTGACGTAGAGGAAGAGAAAGGGTGGAGTCTTTTCCTTGTTTTTGAGGTAAAATAAATGTTTTCCCTGCATAAATAACAGGGTATGGCCATTTCTAAAAAAGGTCGGCTGCAGTCTCACACTCAACACTTCACTGCAATTTCCCACTGAATCTGAAAGGTGTTTTATGCATGAGCCAGAAGGCACTTGGTACAATAAATATTTAATATTTATCTTTCAAATGAATTTTCCATTAAATTTGTAGAGTGTTAAAATATTCACGGCCATAGATTTCATTTCATGGCTGCCAGAGTGCAGTTTCAGACTAAGACAATTCTGCATGGATGCCAGACATAACACTATTGTGTTTGCCTTTCTTCAGTGGTTGAAGTGACAGTGCTTTTTTCATTTTGTGAAACTTGGTGCATGACTATCTGCCAATGTTGAAAACCTGCGGGTTGAAAATGAAATGTAGTAAGGCAACAGAGAAGCTTACCTTTAATACACCCACATTACATTTTAGATTAGCTTCAGAGACTTTCTTTACACCAAAAGGAACAATGTGATATCTAAAAGTGTGACTGTGAGTTCAGGTGGTGACAGAAACTATATACTCTTTGTATCAAATGAATGAATCTGGTCAAAGGTAATGCATGTAACACGTTTGCACTTTTTTAGTGGCTTTCCTTACAGCCCACACTACCTGCAGCCAGTCTCTCTAGTTGTTGGAGAAGAGGAGCAATCATCTTATTCCACACCACTGACTCTGCGTCCCCCTCTGTGCTTGTGCTGTTGTCCCCGTTCCCCGGCCCTGAAATGTGCAGAGAGAATTGCAGTTAGCCAATTACCACATCCAAACGCAGACAGTGAACGCAAGCGGCAAGCATGGTTCACAAGTTCACTGTCTTAAAATAAAACAGCAGGAAGTTTGATGCCACAATGAAAGGTCACCATCCACAGCTACACTTCCTCTGATTTCTGTTTCTGTGCTGAAATAGTCTGCGTGTGGGCAATGGAGTGCGTGCGTGTGCGATCAAAACACGTGTGAATGCGTGTTTGCGCACACAAATGTCTGCAATCTCTGACACGCCATGCACCTTCATTTTTTCATTTTTGCTGAACATTTGCATACCCCCTCGCTTGGTGTGATGCAGGAAACTGTGGTTGCCCAAACCAACAGTTCTTTCAGCTATTGGCTGGCTGCCTCGCATGGTGCAAATTAGGCCCTTAGCAACAACACCCCAATCAAAGTTTGACACTCAAGAAGGGGTGTACGGTTACTGAGAGAGGTGTGTCTCTGCTTTCTGGGCTCATATCTTTCATATTTAGGCATTCTTGGGCTGATTTCAGTTCCGTTTTAGGCATCTTAGAAAATAAATCAATTATGAATGTTTTTTAGGTAATTGTGCAGCTACATTTATATTTTGCATGCTGCACAAATTCACCATTCATGTTAAATATGTTAAAAAAGGGTTCAAAGAAGTTCATATAGTGTATCTGGACAAACCTGTTCTTGGTCCTGCTTTGCACTCTGTGGGTCTAATGCCTGAGTCAACACCAGGCTGCATTATTCTGCTGCAGGCACAAAGAAACACAAGAACACAAAGAGCCTTGTTACATTAGATTTTGGAGACATACTATGTGACTACTGCTTAGTTTCATTTTATTTACTTGGGGGCTCATTTGGACATGAAAATGATAATAAAAACTAAATTGAAAGAAAAACACAATAGTTAACAGTAAATTGTGCCAAAGAATACATCTGAAAAGTTGTTGACTTTATATTCTGTACACTAAGCCATGGGTGTATTTCCACCATTGGCCACTAGGTGTCCCTGTTGCAGCAGAGGTTGAGCCTAGTGTGCAGGTGCTGTTATCTATAATGCGTGTCCCTGTATGTACTTTTACGCTCATGCAGATACATGTGTGTCTGTCTGTTTGTGGGTGACTGCTTTTAAGTTTTTGTGTGCGTGTGAATCTCTATGCCTGTGCGGGCGTGTGTGTGTGCCGTTGTGCATCACAAACTGCAATCCCTAACAGACAGGAACTAAGATCTTAGCTTTGTGGGCAGTCTGGTTAAAGCTGTTCATGCTTTGTCACTGTGAGCTGTCTGCACAGCCTTACCGCCCTCTGTGCAGTAACCGTAAAGTTCTCCAAAAAACACACCCCTCGTCATGCTGTGCTATGTGTTGTGGCTTGCCCTCGGCATGTCACTGTTGCATCTCACTCTTTGCATGTCGCTGTCAAAGTCTGCACTATTACTGCTCACACACAAAGAGAATGACTCGATGCAACGATAAGTTTTATGAAAAAACGACAGGTAGTGTGTCTTATGACTAATTACTACGTGACCAGCTGAGAGTATAACTATTAATAAATGGAGATGAACACACACAGCATGGTGAGTCATCCTGCTGTAACTGCAAGATTTACTTCACATGTCCCACACAAATGCGTGAATCAACCTTAAAAATATGGAAAATAGAAGTCACTCCTTTCAAAGAATACAAAGAGTATTATGTTATCAGTTCTCTGAAGCTTCTGCAGTGACATAAGCACAAAAGGCTGACTCTCAGGATGGAATATTATTGAGGTCTTACACTCAAGTGAGTTTTATTTCATGGTCTTGCCGACAGGTACGAGACAGGAAATGACCCTAGCTTTTGTAAAAAATGTCTCCTTTTATTCCATTGGAGCATCACCAGAAGGTTGCTTTTCGACATTAGCATTAACATACAGTATGCGGGTGTAACTATAGAGTGCACTTTCACTTTGATGGAGATTTGAGTGATTGGTATAAGCTGGCACACAGGGCATATGCAGCAGGGAGTGTTGGCCGAGGCATGTTGCAGTGAATGTCAGAGAGGGGGCTTTGGCTCTGTATGATAGGATTAAGAGCCTGATAATAAGGCCTCTTTGTGTGATACTGCATTCTCTGAGACATGACCTCATCCCTGTCTTAGGCCTGGCCAGTGCACTGCAGTCACAACACACGCTGCTGCCAGCCTTGCCCAGATGGGCACCCAAATCTAATAGAGAGCCATTTGGAGCTATAAAGCTTCGGCTTATTGGAGAAAAAGAACCTAGTGGATGTCTAATCTCCCCTATCTTTATATCTCATCCAACTCATCATATTAATCTGTCATGCTGTGTCTATTTCCACTTGCAGTCAGTGTACTTATAGCTTGACAATCTCTGTGATTTCCACTTTGTCTATCTCCATCTAATGCACCTTTTATGTGGTTCACTGCAACACCAAAGAACAGCACATCAAAAACCCTGACCTAACACCAATCAAGGAGTCTTTAATCTGATCCTCTTGAATCATAACTTGACCACAGCCTCATCCTCTGGGATTTCTCTTTGTCAGCAACAAGTTACACAAACACTGCGTGTTAACTTGGCTCGTGAGGGAGGAGGTGAGGAGCTTGTGCTGCGGGCGATAGCCCAGATTTCCTGTAAAAGTGTTTTATGGTCTGTTCCCCCTCTACAGCCCCAGCTGCCCCACCCAATCGATAGGCGGATGGATTGTAACGACAGCCCCCGACCTCACGCCCAGAATTATGCCCCTCGTGTTGACACGCAGCTGATGAGGTCGGCAGGAAAAAGCAGAGCTTTTAGCCTTTCTGCACTGTGAAGGTGTAAAAGCTGTCACATGATAGTAATGACAGATAGAGGCAGTTTCATTGGGATGAAGCTGGATTTCACCGTGACCAAGATACAGTGTACAGTGAAGTATACGAGGGTTTAAACCGCGCTCCAGTGTCTCAAGTTAAAGAATCTGTTCTATGAGTCAGTGACACCATGGTGGTCTGACTGACTTCATATTTTCAGGTCTCAGTAAGGTAAAAAAACACCAACTCTAGATTTGAGTTTACCTAATGTTAGCCCCTGTATGATATAAAAGAAGCCTTTGTTATTTTTGTTAACATTTGGATCATGGGTCGGGCATGTAAGCACAAAACAAAACATAAACAATTATAATGATATCAGCCTTACGAAGGTATTTCCTGTTTTAACTTTATCTTCCCAGAGGTCTGCATAAGTTACGGACTAAAACAGCAACACAAGAAACATTAGAAACTTGGTGCAAAGCGTGAGGCAAGAAAGCAAGGAGGAGGAGGCGGAAGAGGATTTGATGAAAAGCAAAAACAGGAGGCACAATCAACTCCATCTTGTAATGGCCACCACTGCAACCTTTGTGTGCCTGTAAATCTTCAATTCATTGTCGTACTGTCACTCTGGTCAAAAAGGGGGGAGCAGGAGAGGGTGGGGGGGCAGACAAGAGAGAAGCACAGATCTTGCAAGTCAAACAGAGGGACAGAAAGCATACCTTTCACTTGCTGTTCTGCGTGGGCCAGGTCTGTGGGAACCACTGCGGACCTCGGTGTGGTCTGAAGTAGAGAGTCGTTTAGCTGATGGCTGCTTTTTTCCCAGGCCTGGATTTAATTTCTCTTTCACTTAACACATAGAAAAGATGTGGCAATAAGTTATTTACAGGTTGCTACTGTATGCTGCAGTAGCATTTTGTCCTTGTTAGCTAAAAGCACAAGTCTCAATTTGTACACGACACGCTGTATGTGCTCAGGTTAAAGATTTTCAAATTCAGTCAATGATTTTAAACATCCTCATCTTCTATTATTGCTGCAAATGGCAGAGCAGATTTGCGAGACAAGGTTTAAGATAAAGAGGGAGAGAGGGCACTTATTTCCCACTCAGCAGCAGTATATCACGTTTTTCACCCAGCCCAACCACAGAGAATGTAAATCAGGTATAATGTCACTATGTGAATGGCTCTATTCATTTCCCTTTGAGAAAACTGCTCGTGCACGAGTGCCCGCGCAGAAGATTTACGGAGATGCAGCAGCTGAAATAAATGAAGTTTGCTTTTTTCCTTTTCTACCTGTTTAACAAATGCACTGTCTCATATCTTCTCTTATTTGCATATTATTGTAAACACAACAAGGATGATTATCTAATAACAATAATGACTTTTATCCACCGTCTTTTCCCCTTGATCCAGACTTGCATCAGTATTTTTTTTCCTTCGTTACCGTCTATGTGTCCCTCTATAGGAGACAACATGGTGAGAGATCCAGCCCGGAGGAGGCGTGCCCGCGCCCCTGGCAGCCCCCTCTTCACCTCCAGTGGGTCAGTCGGGGGTTTGGGAAAGGCCTTGAATGGATCCTCAGCATCGGAGGGGACTGGAAACTTTGGCTTCTGGTGCCACACAAACATATTGGTGGAATATGACGGTGTGAACAGTGAACCAGAACTTGAATCAACAAATTACAGTACTTATATCCACAAAGAGATCCTATATTTATTTGTGTTACTCATTTATTTCTCTTTTTGATTCCATGTATTATCACTATAACCTCATTTATTAAAACCAGATAAGCTTTCATGTTGGTAAAGAGAGGGGTGTATACTCCTTATCCTGTTTTTCACTTTTCATGGTAATACTCGTAATATTACAAGATGCAAACATAGCTCTGAACTTACAGTAAATAACTCCTTCTTTGAATCTGAAATACAATTTAAATGACCACACATAGGTGTATTTGTGTTTGAGGGAACTTACATGGCCGAGAGGAGAGAGGCGAGTCCCTGAACCTGGTCTGGAGTCAGGAGCATCAAAATTTTGAGCATGAAGACTGAAAAGTGAAAAAAAGAAAGGCTCATTACTCCACAATTGATCTCAGAACCCGAAAATATCAACATGATTTGAGTGAAATTTATGACTTACCTAAATGCAGATGGAGGTCTGCTGTCTCGGTCTGCACGGACAGAGCTATTTCCAAAAAGCTGCCGATGTCCATCTCTGGGAGTGAACGGTCGCTGGGTGGACTGGACTCTCAGGGACTGTCTGGCTTCACTGACTATTTCTGCACTTGTTTTCCTCAAAGAGTTGCGCCGTGGGATGAAGGGACTGCACATCTCATGCTTTCTCTCCATAGAGGTCATGTAGGTCGATGTGACATTTGCCAAGACAGGCTGCAGATGACTACAGTGGTTTGATTCCATCTTTATGTGAGTTGTTACAAGGCGTCTCACTGGTGGGGAACAGTTTGAAAGAAAAGAAGAAAAAAAAGATAACGCCAAAACAGAAAATGAGCAGCAGGTGTTAAATGTGTCTGAGGTTGCAATAAATAGCATTTGAAGCATGGCAAGCAGTGATGAAAGAGGTGTCCAGATCCTGTTGCTAAGGTACTGAAATTTCCAAAATTGATAAAATATTTTGATAAATATATATTTAATACCATTTTCGCTATCACAAGGAAGTTTGACACTTAAAGGCATAAAATTATTATTTTTTAGTAAAGATAAATATCACAACACTACAATATAACAACTACAGCTTTTCTTTTCTTGATTAGTACCAGCAAAATGACTGCAGTTAACATTAACAACAGGAGAGAGTGAGAAAGCGGAAAATGAGTATTGAAACCTTCACAAATATTCAGAGACTATATGTATCAATACATCAATATTTCTCACAACACATCTACAATTTAAAACAACACTACGGTAAATGAAAGCCCTGCATCCAATCTAACTTCAGTAAGTCCATCAGTGATATATACTACATGATGGCACTGAGAGCTGCAATTAAGTTATTTTCAATACTAATAAATCTGCTATCGGTGGAAATCACCAGAGGATCCACGATACGATACTATCACAGTGCTTAAGTCATGATACATTATTGTGATTTTAAATATGTTGCCAATGACGATATGCTGCATATATTGCATTAAAATATATTGTGATTTCTTACCTTTTTTCAACTGTAAATTATGTCCGTCAAGGAAAACTTTAACATCTGTTTTATATAATAATATAAAGTTTTCAGTCTGTTCATCTCATTTAAGCCATTTTTTTTTTTTGTTGCAAAAAACACTGAGTTTGTATCTAGCCTGAAAAAGCTGTAGATTATATTATTCTAGTGGGCTACCTAAAGTTGAATTTATATTTGTAATATTTATTTATATAGTAAAAAAACAGAAACTTGGCACTGTGTGATGATGGATATTCCCACACAAAAATACTGGGATATTATGGTACATCGATTTTCCCCCACCCCTTGAATCTGCAGATTGTTTTTTTTGCCATAAATTGATAAATCTTGAAGTGCATAAAATGCCAGAAAACAGTGAACAATGACATCACCATTTTCCAAAGCACAAGGTGAGATATTTGAAATCCTTCTTAGTCAGAGAAATCTTAATGTGTAAAGTAAAAATAAAGTGGAAAGTACATGTGGGTCTAACTTACAATTGTACCTAACTGTAGTATTAGAGAATATATATATATATATATATATACCTAGCTAGATCCCAGCACTGATGACAAGATTGTCACCCACTGGTCACACACTGCCTGTTGAATGCCAAAATGAGTCCAACAGTCCAAACAATTCTTGGATTAGAGAGCAAAACTTGACAGCATATGGCTGATTGCAGTTGTTGGAGTGGTTTTTAGTTTGTTTACTTCAATAATAAGCCAAACAGTGCGACCTTTACTCATTACATTAGGCGGATTTTACTTTTCATGTGTGAGTGAATGAGAAGTCCCACTGCGCGTTCCCGCTCCGTCTCCATGGTGACCAGAAGCCGCTGCGGTGACTTGGACAACAAACCCAAGAAACAAAATAACCTCAGCATCCAATAAGCCGAGCTAAACTGCTTTTATTCCCCGTAAGAGCAGTTTATAACTTCTGCTCTGTAGTAAATGTACTCGACTGTCCCTCATCACACGGAGAGGTGGTGGGAAACAGGAAGCGTTTAAAGAACCCGGGGCTTGAATGAAAGTCTATTCATTAACGTTAAGTTAAATGAGAGTAAAGAAAAGTAGAAAACTTACCGTTAACCCGGGTAAAATCCTCAGTGGGTGTCAGTCGAGACAGTTATCATTGTAAGGTCTGGATCCAGCTTCCACAGAGAAACCAAAACAATCATAACACTTGACATTTGTTGAAAACTGTCAAGTTTCCCAGCTTCCAGCAAGCCAGCCCGAGGATGACACATGCACGAGCTCCACTTAAAGGTAGTCTCGCGGGATTTGGTGACGCTCGTTTACCAGTGGTGTACACAGGTTGGATGTTAAATTCAACTTCGCACGGAAAATTGTAAGTATAATGAGTTTATTACGGGCAAATTTGTTGATTTCACACGTTCTTCTAATTGTCCTGATACATATACACCCTCTAACTAAGTTACAGGACACTTAATTTTAAGATTTGATGGTTTATTTAGGGGTGAAACTACTTTGTGGAGGTCCTAAGATGGAGGGCACACAACCACAAAAATGCCAAAAAAAAAAGTTTAGAGTTGTCTCCACGGGCCTTTTTCACGAAGACACAGGGTTGTAGCACCACATTTAGGACCCTCTGTGGGCCCCCCCACCTCTCTTCTCTTGGTCAATGTCTCTCACAGACCCTTTGAATTTTTTTATACAGTCAGTTTGCCTTCGTTCCCTTTAAGCTCTTTCCTTCTTCCTTTTTTGGAACCTCATTTTCCCTTTCTCAGGGAAAGACATGACAGGAAATTTGCAGTTTCTGCTCGTCAAATGCTTAGTCTGTGTCAAAAAGCTACAGCACTTTAGTTTAGGCAACAGAACTGTAGTTAGGTTGAGAAAAAGCACATCATGGCATGGCTTACAATAAGTGTGGTTACTGGCGTGATGTAACCTCACGTGACATTCCTCATCAAAGGTGCCTCTGTGTGTCAGTGTCTGCCGCTGAGGTTCACTGACATAGCAGTGGTATTTGACGAGTTGGAGTAAGAACAATATTGAGACTCCAATATTTTTATTTTTAATACAAAGTTCAGTCTTTCAACTGATCTGCGTTTAATTTAGTTGAGGCCCTAATTACATAGAAAAATTGCAAACACAACCAAGCTGTCCATTCCAGGCTTTTCACCACCACCACCACCACCACCACCATGACGCCCCTGGTAAAATATGAAACAATGGCTGAATTCCATTTAGCTGCTTTTATTTCAGGGTTCTACATGCTAGCTTACTGTCACACTCACCAGGACTTTTGAATAGAATAGAGGCATCGTAGTGTCATTAGTAACACCTGTGCTTTTCCTAGTATGATAGGCCAAAATGTCTGCTTTTAAAGTCAAACAAACAAACAAAATCTTAAAAGTTATGTACAAACTAAAACTGAATGGCACATAAAGCTTAAACTTCCAAGTTTCTCCATAGGACAAAATTTCTGGTGAAAATACTCTTCAATTTATTCTGCATTATGAAATATTTTCCATTATACACTAATATTTGGCAATAAAACCATGAATTATACCAGAGTTCAAGACTATGACAACCCCTAAAAATGCAAATCAGTTGGGAAAAGTACAAATGTTTATCATCTTTTAACTGAAACAACAAAAGGGTGAAATATGCATCATAAATTGCCTCCTACTAAAGTCATGATAATGTACAAAAAATTAAAACAAGAAATACAGATCAGTGAGAAGCACTATGTAGGCTATCTGGTGTCTCTACTTTGGCTTTGACTGGATATGTTTCTCTTTTTATGAAGTTTTTAAATTAATTTATCTCTATATACTGAGAAAGTCTTTTGTCATTGCAAGAAAAGATGGTAAAATAATTTGGTATGATAAGTAAAAACATAAATTATAACACAGTCTCTAAACTAATCTTATTGGAAAGAAAGAAACACATCTGAGAAACTGAAAATATGTATTTTTATATATTTCTTTGTCATGTTATTGGAGCAATATGCTGTCATACAGTTTAAAAGTTTATAACACAAACTTTCACAGGATACAGTAACACCACAGCGGTGTTATATAGACTAAAGCAGATGGGTGTGTGTGGTAAACACTGCAGCCATAATCTGATAGAGGTGGTCAACAACAGTCACAAATCAGTGTCACAGTGTAGGAGGAAATCGACAGCTCCACTCCACTGAAATCAAGGCAATTAAAAATGTTTCTTTCAATACTGATGATATCAGTAAAGCATTAATAGTTAAACAAAAATGTTGTAATTTAGAACCAAGTGTAATCTTTATGCGTCATCTGTGCTTCCCTTAAAAAATATCTGAGACTGAGATATCAAACTGTATATTGTATACATTTGCTACTGTGAACCTGCACTTCAAGATTCATTAAGTTCACAAAATACCCTTATTTTTCTGCCACTTCCTGAGCAGCATTCACATACCTCCACTCAGTGCATTTCTGTTGTTATCGGGGGTCGTTCTGTAGTTGAGATCAGTGGTCGTAGCTGCTGTAACCTACTTTCACCTCTCCTCTCATTCATGTAAAAGACACACAGATCATTCTCTATAATCCTGTAAGCCAGATAGCTTGTTCTATCGACATGTGACACAGAACGACATGTGTGGGAAAATAAGTGTAAGCTAAATAAAAGCAATATACTGTGTAAAAGTCAAGTTGAAAATGACATAATTATTTACCACAGACAAATGTAATTCAACAGAAGAGATACAGAGGAAAGTTTTTACACTGTCTCACATCAGCAGTAAACACAAAATAATCTACTACAGCATGAAAATATTAAGTATATTCTCGGAGCAAAATTGTTAAATTTTGTTTTTCAGAGGATTTTGCGATGCCAGCCCGACAATCGGATTTGTCCGCCATTTTGTCGTCACAGAAACTATGACGTTTCAAAAAATGAGTGGACTCAAAATGGCCGCAGACTTACGCTGTGTTCGTCAGTAAGAGTTTCACACTCTCGTTGTGGTCCACTGTAAGTTGGTCAACAGTCCTGCTCCGGGTGCACCATGAAAGACCAAGAGCTGGCTGCCCGCCCCCCTGACACACAGTTGTACAGGAGAAAAGACCTCCGGCTTTTACTTCCTCTGTCCATTTGCTTCAAAGCGTGCCGTCCATGCTCTCTTTAAGCATCACGAACTGCAATTCAAGCATCAGTGCAGAGAAGTAGAATTTGATCGATAATCATGGATAAACTCAAGGTTCAGGAGAAGTACATGATGCAGAAGTTCATTCATTCAACTCACGCTTCGCTCTGGGTCTCTTTAACCCGTCTAGATGGGCCGACCACTTTAAACACCAATCAGGTCTGTCTGGATTTGCACATTCGTCCACTCGTAAACCTTTTCCCCCCAGCTTTTTATTTTTTGCACTGTGAAATATACATCTGAACAATCTTGTGAGTCTCTGGTTGGATTTAAATAGCCTTACATGCTTCAGTCTCTTGGATACAGTGAACCTGATTGGCCGAGAGTGCATGCTGGGCATGCCCAATCACAGGGCATCACCATGGAGCTTACCAGCCAATGGGAGGAGGAAGATGGTCTCTGTGATTTCATTGTCACTAAGGGAGGGGGAAACATACTGCCAGGACAGTTGGCACTAACATGCTAAGCAGTGGACTCTATTATAGTCAGAGTGTATATGTCTTAGATAACCTGTGGAGCCATGGACGTTGACAAGGGGAGAAAAGCACAAAGGCGGGTCTGAAGATGAAGCTTCTCTCACCAGGAGCTGCACAGTCCCAAGCACACGGGCTCATAGTACACTCACGTCACTGCTGTCGGTGCTGCTCACGTCACAGGAATGAATGGGTTGATTTGTAAGAGCCATCGTCCTGCTTGAAGGTGGTGTGTCTCCTTGGCAACCAGCTCCATCTCTGGCCAGAAGCTTAGACTGACAGAGAGCACTCGAATCACAGGATAGGGGCTTCTTTACTGTCCCTGGATCGCCTTTCAGTCCTGGTTTGACCCCTGAAGTGTGATATCTCCTCTTCGCTCCATCTGTCCTCCTGTATTACTGTTTTCCTTTGACCTATTTTTTACCTTAGCGTTGCGTTTTTTTATCCTTAAAAACTCTGCTCTATGTTAATCTGTTAATAGAGATGCTGCTGTTGGTCATTTCCATCTTCCGTTATTCTACCCATTATTATCTTGATTAGTCGATTCATTGTTGTTGTTTTGAAAATGTCAGAGATTATATGTCCATCACAAAAATCCAAAATCCAGAGATATTCACCCCCCAGCAGATCGTCTCATGAGAAGCAGAAACTCATGATAGTTGGCATTTTATTGGTATTGAGTGTAAAAATTAACTGCGATTTATCTTCACACCATGTATTGCTCCCCTTAAAATTTCTATTCTAATTATCTGAAAAAGCCCAATGTTTCAAACCCAAACTGCCTATATGCCAGGTACAGAACTATTAAGTAGTACTGCTAATTACACATTATAATTAGCAGTTATTTGTTGCATGTCCTCCTTTACATACTTCATTTGAATATATTTCAATAATTTACTTACCCTGATGTTTAATGTAAGATGGTGGTTTTCAACCTTTTTCTATAACGGCACCTTTCTGTCATTAAGTGAACTGACGACCCCTGACTATGAAATGTTTAATAGATATTTCTTGATATATTCAATACATAAAAATAACATTACAGAGCTACTTCTAAACTGTACAATTAACCCAAATAGTGAACGCAATAACTGCTGTAAATTTGTGTTAAATGAGAGATTTAGATTATTATTATCTGTGAATATTGCATTAGTGATCAGAGATTTTCTGATATTTTTACAATATTTTTTATACAATTCACCCTAGTATGTATTTTTTTATTTGTTAACAACCATCCATACTTAATATGCTTCTTTCTTTTCTTTTTCTTTTTTTTACCAATTCAATGTTTTCTTCTCCCTGAGGCTTGGCCATTGTTCTGTTAACTCGTTAGTTGTTTTAACTGCATAGTTTCCTGTTGCAGGACAAGGCTGTTCAGCTTGGAGTGAAGGCTCTGTGAATATAACTTGTGTTCAGGGGTCTCATTTGTGTGAAGGATCCATACTAAAAATGTACGTACGGACAAAAGCCAAAATGGCGTGCACCAAAAATACTGACAATTTGTATAATCAAGCTTCCACCTCATAATCTGTGTCGCCAAGTTTCTGTCTCCAAAATGTTTGTAAGCATGGGTCAAAATTTCTCCCGTCAGCTCTGTTTTTAATAGATCACAACCTTTCTGTGGGAAGTGATGTCTGCGTTGTCATCACTAGATTCCACAGGTTACATTTCTACATGAGAGCCCAGGTCTTATCCCATGACTTTGTAGTCTAAACTTTAGAAATAAAATTCCATTAAGTTTTCTTCACAGAAATGAATGAAATGCTGAGATATCGGTTGCCTGTTTATATATTTATATTTTTAAGTTTTCCTACAAGAAGGCCTTGTGACCCCCGCAGAAGCTTTGGTGACCTCCAAGTTGAGAACCAGTGATTGAAGACAAAAAGTATACATCATTTCAAAGCGTCTGATATCTGGAGCACAACAGATTATTCTTGGACTCAGAAACAGCAGTTGGACACAAAGAAATCTTAATATGAAGTCCACTTATTGATTTTTCAAGATCTCCCTGAGAACACACATAGATTCTAGCCTTTGAAAAGTTACTTTTCAATATGGTGAGTTTTCCCTTTGATATTAGCAATTTCTTTTGAATTTAAATGCTCATGCTTCCAGTTTTATCCACTGACTAATAAGACTGTAACACACCTGAGGGGTCAGAGGTTGTTGAGTCTCCAGATCTTGTCTTATCTCTCTCTTTTCAACATGTAGCCTTTTTATAACTCTTTAGTCAGCCTTTCCAGCGGTGATGTAAGTAACCGCCTGATCAGATTTTTAATGAGCCAGCAGGTTGATGTCAGAACATGACAGTAAATAGTGCAAGTCGTTCAGCAGCTCGCTCATTTCTGACGTGTGCTCTGACACGAAAAATCTAACTCCTAACTTTTCAGCACTGTTAGTTGTGCAAGATTACAGATTCAGTTTTGTGCTTAGTCAGAAAGTCTGAGCTGAATTAGGTTTCTTTGGGGGAAGTTAGTAATAAGGGGAGCTGTCTCATACAGGAAGGACAGGGCAGAACAGTGTGTATTTTGCATATTTTGTAGAGATGAAAAGATGCTTCACTAACTTTTCACAACAAGCACTTTTTTTCACTTAATCAGTGCTGGCTGTTGGTTTTATTTGAGAGGGAAAGGCTAAAAGAAATTAATTAGTCTTGTACAGTTGATACATTTGATCCATACAGTCATTAACCTTGACAGTTTTTTTTTTTACGTGTGCTGTCCACATTGATGTCATGAGATTACAGTTTCTTAGTTTCCACACTGTTCAGTCAGACGCAGACGTGTGCAGAAAGGCTGGAGTCTCCTGCTGTCTATTAGGACCAAGAGTGAACTGACACGGTGCACAGACCGTCATATAATGCAGACATGCTGGGCAGACAGTCGCCGTGTTATCACTCATCACGCTTTGTGTGAATGGAAAATAAAATATCTCACACGCACACCCTGATGTTACGCACAGATGAGCTTTTTAAGAGCCTTGTCCAGGCATAAAGAAGAGTCACATACACTTGAACATATGGGCATGCAGGCGTACAACACAGCACGAGACATATAGTAATAGACATATAGTTATAATTCTAGTAGCTTAATGGGGTTATATGACTATTATTCTTATTAATTACCTTCAGACAGAGCCATGACAAGAGCTTCAACAACCCAATCGTTATGTTGTAGTGGATATGTTGATACTTTACATTTCAAGAACACTGTGATTAACTTGTGGTTAGGTTTAGTCACAAAAACCACTTAGTTATGGTTACAAAAAGACCATGTTTTAGCTTAAAATACACTGTTTGAGGTGCACAGTCCCCGCTGGAGAAGTAGCAACATCTTGCTGCCTTTTGTTGCACTCTCCTAGGTGGAAAAACTCTCTGCAAAACACCTAGATTTGGTGACTAAAAGGCTGCTGGAAAAACAGGGCTGTATTCAGCAATAGAAAATATTGGTTTACTGACATTTTCCCTAGTTTTCAACCGATCAATTGGTCTATGGGAGCAAAGATTTGCATGTTGTCTCTAGATAAACTAAATAAGCCACAGTGCACTGAGTGCACTCTATCCGGTAGCGTTGTGTGTCCACCAAAGAGTGTATTTTTTCCTGTCGCAGAGCTCAACATTAACACTTGCCCAGAGCAAGTAAACTCTGTGTTCATGCAAGGGGAATGCTACAAGTGAAGATAAATGTGGTCTCCAATGTAATATTATTTTATAATAAACTGCGCACTGTAACGCTTTTTCACCTAAGCTATACACACGAGTCCATGTCACCGCTAAAAGTTGAACGGGACTGATGAGAAAGTCTCGCTTAGGTGTCCTGCCGTTCACCTCAGTATGTGAAAGTCAGCTCATATATTAAGTCCCTTTAGAAACATCAGTGTGATATAAAACATAAAACAAATATAACACATTTATGGTTTGCAGAAACGCTTAACATTTTCCTCTGGAGCCTGGGCTGGTTTCACCCTGTTTCCTGTTGTAATGCTAAGCTAAGCTAACTGACTCATACCTATTCTACAGATAGGAGAATGGCGCCTGTCTCTAACTCTTGGCAAAAAAGCAAGTAAGCACATTTCCCAACATGTTGAACTGTTTCTTTTAAGATATTCATTAAAACCCTCTTTGTGAGGAGTAAAATTTCATACAGGCCCGGAGAGGAACTGGTTTTTGTTTCCCCCTGAGATTGCCATCACCCTGACAGATCCCACTGAAGCATGTCCATCTCATTTTGTATGCTAATCGAAATGCAGGCGACTCAGCCCTATCTTGATGAGGCTTATGTATGTTTCTATGAATAGATATGCGAGTGTGGGTGCTGACCTGTCTTTGTGTTTCACTGTGTTCCTCCCCTGCGTCTGTGTTCGCAGCACTTTTCCACCAAGGCCATCGGACCACACATAAACATCCTCAAACACGCACATCCATTGACTCTCTCCGATGTGGTGGGCCTCTTTTTTTTTATTATTAATCTCTTTGTGAAGCATAACAGATTCTGCAATGCTAATGCAGAGTGTGTTCTGTCTTGCTGCAGACATTTGCTCCCTCCTCATGTTAAAAAAAAGTGAGCATCAAGGTCTGTGTTCAGCACTCGCACAATAGGCTTCTCTCAACAAGCACACACGGGGGCTGGTGAAGGCCATCAGTGCTCGCCTCGCTCTTTTACAGATCCTGTTCTTTTTCAGGCTTCAGTGTATTTATCAGGGTCAGACTTGTGTTAGTGTGAATGACAATAACTAACCTTCTCCCTTTGACTTGAATGTCATTTGCTCATTTGTGTTACACAATCAATGGTGCAATCACGTTGTTTTATCAGGAGCAGAGAAAATAAGAAGTGGTGTGTGTAAGCTTTCATAATCTTACTTAATATTGTTTTATCACCTTGATACTTAAGTAGTTTTGCTATTTAATGAGAAATTCTTATAGATAGCTCAGGAGAGGCCTCTCTGTGAAATCAGTGGAGTCTGTAGGGCAATAAACAATAAAGAAGTATAGCAAATTTCAACAAAACACAAGGGTTACTTTTTGTAGATGTACTGGTCGAAGGCTGTTTTGGTTTGAAGCTGCTGTTTTTCTCTTGAAAGACTTAAACAACAGCTGTGTTTGCTGCACAGTTGCCCTTGATTCACCTGGATTACTATGAATCTTCTTACACAAGCCATTTGTTTATCTTTTGGGCATCTCTTAAAAACTCTTGCTTTTTTAATAAGAAAAAAAGCACCATTGTTAAAACGGACTGGAATTTGGAGACTTAATTTTAAGAGCAATATAAACCCTGTTTCCAGCGAGCAGTACGACGCGGTTCGGTATGCATTTTTTCTGTTTCCACTGTGAAAAGTTGTGGATGGTACCAATGGAAACAATCCATACCGTCCCCATTTTTGGTCCCCCTCTGTTGGGGTACCTAGCACACAGATATGGTACTAAAAGGTGGAGCTGTGAACACTGCAGTTTGTTGATTGGTCAATAGCAGATGGTCACTCTGCTCAGGGCTGAGCTGTGGCTGGTTTTGTAACCACTGTTCATACATAAAAAGAGAATATGTTTGTTTTTAAGATATTTTTTGGGGCATTTTGCCTTTAATGGACTGGACAGATAAGCATGAAGGGGGAAGAGAGAGAGGGGGGATGACATGCAGCAAAGGGCTGGATTTGAACCCGGGCCGCTGTGGCAACAGCCTTGCACATGGGGCGCCTGCTCTACCAACTAAGCCACAACTTGGACCATTACTTTAGTTTTTATTGTCTCTCTTGGATGATGACACAGACGTTTAGTCAGGAGTGGATCTTCAAGCGTTTGAAAATATTTAGACCGGATTATGTGAACTACATATATTCTAATCCTCAATTGGAGGAAAAGAAAAGTGTCGCAGAGTGTCGTTACTGTGGGCTATGGTGAGCTGAACTTGCCTTAGCAGGACTAAATGCACAAACCAGCTATTTTTAAATATCCAATCGAGACGGACTCTCACTGCAGCCTCTGAAAATGTTGGCATGCAGCCTCGTTCTGTGGACGATAAACGAGACACAGACTTCCCTCTGTGTCACTGGAGATGAGGAAATAAAGTGAGTGCTGGACGGAGCAGTAAGTGACAACAACCTCACCCTTATTTTAGGTACTGTCTGTGGTAGTCTCTATATACAGACTCTACATTCAGTGAATGTAACCCTGGAGATCTTGCCTCCGGAAGAAGAGCGTAAGAGCCCTGGTTTCCGGTTGTAGGCTGTTTGTAGTCTGCGTGATATTGAACTAACGCGGAACATAATTGGCGTCACTGCAATCCATCGCAATGGTTCAGCATATTTACTTATATATAAACGGAAGTTGGTAAAGGAAATTTGCCTCCTCCGCCCAAATCAAACCGGAATGCCAAAAAAATTGGGGGTCTGCCCCCAGAGGCTGTATCGCCATCTGCCGGAAGTCAGACACCGAATACAGCTGATGGGTTCTGAGAATGTGTTTGTGGTGTAAACGCTAAAGGACCTAGGATCTAGGTACCATGTCTGAAGGGTTACTTTTGGCTCCAAAGGTACCATACTGAACGTGTTTGCTGGAAACAGGGCTAAACTTTTACCTGCTGCTACACTTGATATGAACATGCATCTTGGGTGATTGGATCACAAGTGGACAGCACTAAGTACGGGTGTGAATGCACGACTAAACGCTGTAGTGTGGACGCAAGGCATAAATGTAGCAATAGTTAGCCATTTTTAACTAGTGTGGATATAACCTTAGGGCCGTCCACTGATCTCCCAAGACGCATGTTACCTAATACCAGGTGTAAACAGGCTCTTAAATAAACAAGAGAAGCAACTGTTGCAGTTGCACAGTGCCTTGGAAATTGGCCTCAGCTGCACCGTGCACCGTGTTGTTACTGGGATCTTGGAATGTAGTGGAAAAATATCAGGTACACAGGTGCGCTCAAGCCTGGGGGCAGCAGAGAGAGAAATGCCAATATAGAGTTGTCTTTCAAAGTGTACTGTTGCACGCTGACAGGAGGGTGTCACATCGTTTCCCTGCTTATCACATGGGAAAACATCACCTCTGACCCCTGCTGAACTTGCAGACACACAGAAAGGCTGAGCCAAGTGGAACACAAAACAGGACAAAATACAGGACACAGTTGGTCATACTGAGCATTCCCATGAAAACCACATGTATCGAGCCCAAACCACATTTTCTAACATCCAGTAAACACTGTCAACAAATTCTAAAATGGTCAGATCATCCGACAGACACAAACACTGACCTCATGTGCACTAGGACGACCATCTGTCTCTAACAGGACATTCTGCAGAGCATTTAATGGAGCTCTATAGTAACCTGCACTAAATTAACTGCCACACACACTCCGTATCACCATCATCGGTGAGGTCTTCTGGTCCTGCTGTCACCCCTCCCCCAAGAACTGATCTCCTTTGTTCCTCCGTGAGGATCATCCATCCCTCTTGGGTGATATTTGCCAGTGAGCGACCACCACACGGTCATAACTGGTCTTCTCCTAGCATTAAAATAAAACCCCCTTTCTTTCTCTCCCTTTGTTTCCTCCTCCTGTTTTTCTCTCTTTCCTAAATCCTGTCATGATCTCCCCGTGATTAATGGTGATGGACTTTTCCCTGTCTGGACTTGCTTGGCTCTTGCACGCACATGCACACACAAACAAACAAAAACACAACCTCAGAATCAAACATTTAATGAGTTAACAGTTTGTCAAGATCTCCTAATGAAAGACAACATTCGTTCATAAGTCTAAATACTCACAGAAACAACAAAGCACGGAGGTGGCACTGATCATCATGTATGCAGGTCTGCATGTTTTGCTCTCATGCGAGGGGCTCCGCAGTCCTAATAAACAAAGTCAGAGACCGAAGCCACAAGTTTTCACTGTACATGGACTCATGCACACACAAACACATAAACACACAGATGTACACGTCAAAGCCAGAACATGCATTCATAAACACATATGTAACACAGATGAGAAAGAGGCCTTAAAGAGCAGGGCGGGGAAATTATTCACTGTCACATAAGCATAACACACACAAACACATATGTGCATGCTGTCACACACATGATGAGGACATATGGATGCAATACTTACTTTAAAAGAGACACAAGATGCAACATTAAAGTCAGTAGAGGTAATTTTTCCGCATTTGACCAGACTGATTAAAGCCAGGCAGCGTCTGGTCTGTAAAGTGGTCACTGGTTACATAGCTTTAGCATTGTTTCTGCACATTCCTGCTCATGTGAGAGAGTTGCTTCTTTTGATTTTGGAAACATTTGGTAAATATACTAATGATAAATTAGAATCTTCTGTGTCAGATTTACGTTTGATTGGACGCTGACTTCACCTGATTAGATCATTCTTCACGGTAGATTAGCTCCTCTTTGTCTCGCCAGCCAACACACCATCACCACTATTACTTAACGTGTGGAGAAAACAGGGGACGGACAGACAGAGGGAGGGAGGGAGGGAACGATGGAGAAAGGGAGTAATGAAGCTATGTATGTGCTTTCCCTGGTGGTTTTAATGGTGAGTGCAGGCCATAATTCACTCCAACACACACACACACTGGCACAAATGAATGCACGCTCATATACGCGTGTGCACACATACACACGCACGCGCGCGCACACACACACACACACACACACACACACACACACACACACACACACACACACACAAAAGCCCAAAGCAATACTTCTGACTCTCTCTTTGTGTCTTTGTGTGTGTCCTACTCTCCATTTAGGCCAGTGCAGAGAAGATATATGGATGTGTGAAACACAATGACCTTGACTGTGTGTGTGTGTGTGTGTGTGTGTGTGATGGGGGTGGGTGAGGGTCTACACTGACTGTGCACCAATACACCATCTCTGAATCATTTTAATGGTGCACCAGTTCATCAGTTTTAAAAACCAAACATTAAATTAATACAGTAATCTGCCACAGATATTTAAAATTTCTGGCTATTATGTGATTACTGAGAACTATTTTAACTGCTATTTAGAAATTTATGGTAAAAATATAGACTATTTGATAGATTAGGAGACTTAGATGATTGTATTATTTTGTTTAAGTGTTACTGTTTTTTAAAGTAACTTGTCATAACAACCGCTGAGAGGGAGGTTAAATACACAATGAAACATTCAGTGAAGCTAAACTTGCTTTATTTCCAAGAAAAAAAGGTGTGCATGGCCAGATTAACCTGTTTGAGATACCTGGGGCAAAGTTTGCCATTAGGCACCTGTTGTGGCCAAGTTCTCGTTTTGACACAGAGACATGCTTTATCTCAGGGCCATACGATTACATAATCATGCAAGATCAGGCCTTAATTTGTGCTGGATTCTGCTGGAACATGATCCGGGACCTCCCAGATCAGGACTGGCACCTAGTTGGCCCAGCACCTCCCCTCAGCAATAATTTGCCATAATATTTTTTCCCTAATATTTAATGTTATCTGCCCTGTTATTCTTTTATTTCCCATTGAAGTTCCCTGTAAATCACTTCTTTTGGTTGCATTTTAAACTTGATTTTTATGTTGTTGTTTTTTAGAGAGAGACATCAGTCATTTAGGTCACACAGTGATACTTGAAGGATGCTTTTGAACAGTGTGATTTGAATTAGGATAACTTCAACAACAAGAAGTTATCCTAATTCAAGTTCTTAAAAGAATAGGTCAGTGCATGAAACATTATCCTGTTCAACGAACTGTGTTTGCTAGACTTCACGGTTATGTCACAAGAACAATATTCTTTATACATGTGCTGTAAATGGTCTTGTGTTGTCTGTGGACTCCATTTGGCTCACCTTGTGTGTACGTTAAATGTCTTCAGCAAGTTGCTAGTGGTGGATTCAAACAAGACATTGCAGTTGACAGAAATGTGGCAGCTTTCACTGGGGTCATTTAGTTTTTTCTAAAATTAAAAATGAGATCATTTGGAAGATGCCATACTCCCACAACTTTGTACATATACTTAAAAGACAACATTGCCAAAATATCAAGCGAACAGAGTGGCTCCAGAGTCACACGTGGCACCTTTGCCTCTTTTCCAGTGGCTCCCTGTGGCTTTGACAGAAATTATATGGAAATAGATAGCTCTTATTTTCATTTTCATGTGTTGTTGTAGGCCCTAAAATGATTCTTACATTCTTCAACTGTAAAAATGCATAGCTTAAATACCGATTTAAAAAAAAAAAAAAAAAAAAGAAAAAAAAAAGGTCTTACGTTTCGTCAACTAAAATGTGGTCATCCATCAGTGGCGTGGCGCCTTCTCCTCTAAAATATATCACTAGCGATGGCTACAGTAGTCTTGAGTCTCCCTAGCTAAGGTAGCTGTGGATTCCAAATCCAAAAAGAGAAAAGTCACTGAGGAGAATAGAGAATTAAGTAGTGCATGGACAAATTAGTATGCTTTCATTGGCAACGCTGCAAAGTTAAAGTAGCAAATAATCAAAAATGGCCCACTGCAGAGTAGCCACCTTGTGCTAAAACATATTAATGAATGCTCATACAGATGTGTTAGTAATGTTGATGGGCTGAATTCAACTTGGCCAAAAATGTCTCTTGTCATAGTAGAGGTTGCAGACCCCTGGTCTAATACATGAATCTGTGCCCAGCACCTTATGAAGTTCAACTCTATTAAAACAGCTCTGTCTATATATAATATTTTCCATATATTCTTCTCTCTGTGTAGGCCTGCAGAAAGTCATGAAGCTCTCGAGGATCTTTATAAGGAGGACACCATTTCTGGCACCGAAGTCGATGGAGGCTAACCAACGAGAAAGAGAAGTAAGGTGTTAAATGTCCGCCACACACACACTCAATGCAACAACATGGGTTAGTTATTAATCCAGAGTAATGAACTCTGAAAGATAACACATTCCCATGTTGGTCAGCTGATGTTCACATGATACGTTTCTCATTGTCTTCAGCTGTTCCATGAAGTGACTTTTCACCATACAGAGGCAGCGTGGTACAGTATGTTGCGCCATATGACCCAGCACACACACATGTAATAAAGTCACATGCATCCACATGCTATGGTGCAAGGTAATGCTCTCAACCCAGAGGGTGGTGGGGGATGGGAACACGATGGGGGTTAGTGGGCTTATGTGGCAACAGGATTGAGAGCAAGCCGAGCACGATGCCCCCTCACATGGGGAAATAACACAGCCTAGGTGTGTGTGTGTGTGTTTGTGTGTGTGTGTGTGTGTGTGTGTGTGTGTGTGTGTGTGTGTGTGTGTGTGTGTGTGTGTGTGTGTGTGTGTGTGTGTGAAATGAACTCTACATCTACTGGCTTTATATAAAGGAGGTGGAGATGAAGGTTTGACAGGCAGCTTTTCTGTTTCCTGCATGATTATTCCACCTCATCTCCCTCCCTGCACTCAGCCCAGCATCATCCTCTCTCCTTCTCTGTGTGGGGCTGTTATTAAGGAAAAGTGTGGTTGACAGTGGAGATATAAGAGAGAGGAAAAAAACACGAGAATAATATAGGGAAAAGGTGTGAGAGTGAATGAAGGGAAGGTGAGAAAAAAAGAGCAGGAGGGGGGAACAGACAGAGGAAATGACTGCGAGGGAAAAGAGATTGTAATCAGATTTTATCGTGTCGTGTAGTACTACTCGTTTTCATTTTGCATTTGGTCATATTACTGAATAAATCAGCAGATACAATAAAACAAAATAGGTTTATTATATCAAGATTACATCACATGCTCCCCTCACAAGTCCAAAACAAATCAATGTGACAAATGAAAAGCATCAATCAACACAATGATTTCCCCTCTTCTAACAGTTCACTCTGCTCTGCTGGTGTGTGAGGTTATCCAGTTCAATCCCATCAATGGTCAAAGCCCCCCCATCGACTGAGACGGAAAGGATGAAATCATTTGGAATCCATGGCAATGCTTCACCAAGGTAGATAACAAGAAAGAGCGGCAACATCCACCAGCCTCTACTGCTGCTTTTTTTGTTTTTGAATTCTAAACATCTCATCCTCTTTTCCTTTTCCATCGACTTCGAGTTTCATTCACACTTATTTTCTCCAAACACCTCAGCGGAGTGAAAGGATTTTTTCCCTTCATCTTTATATATCAGTGTGAGAAAGAGAGAGTGGGAAACTACAGATAGATCAGCGAGTGATTCAACAAAACAAGATAAAGAAAGGATTAAATAGGAGGAGAGTGGCGTATTGTATTACAACGAAGACGTCATCCACTTACACAGGTGTGAAAAATCATCTCTGTATGTGTTATATCCCATAATGAGACATGAAAGAACAGCTGCACTTAAATTACTCTTTCCTTTACGAAATTACTGTATGAAAATAAAACTGACTTTGGAAACACATGTCTGTCATTCTGAGACTTTCACCTGCTGAGGGGGAAAAAACGGTTTCATTTATATTCTCACAGCGCTCTACTTGGGTGCAGTTTACTGCAACATGTGGCTATTTAAATAATTATTATTTTTAGTAAATGCCAGACAATTTCAAGTTCTTGGAGAACATTAACAAAGGAATCACTCAGTTTGGTAGCTGCAGTATATTAACATGGTTAATTATTATTCCTGTCCATTTTATACCTGTGATAATTCTCTGTTCACCATGTAACAGCTGAAACAAGAGAACAGCAGGTGAAATGATAAAAATAATCTATTTGCAGCAATAAATTTCATATTTAAGAATTATTTTATGGCTGTGAAAACACTCAGCTGCTTATCAGTTTTGAATTATTATTATGAAAGTTCACACCTTGCCTTGGAAATAGTGGTTTCCCCAAGTCCGCAACCTGCTACTAACCCATCAGCTTTTAGCCACACCTAATGGTCTCCATTCGGCTGTACCCAACATGGATTTGACTGTTCCGTATGAATATTAGACTGTTGGTTCCTTTTTTTCTTTCAACAGCATTCCACAGGATGTTCAGGGTGACAGCCGCTTTCTGGTAATATGGGAAACAAATCAAGTTAGCCCTCTGAGCTAATGTGTGCTTACAATGCTAACGACAACATTTTTTGCTGACATTAGGTATCAAAAGCCAGAGACTGTACCATATTAAGTTGCTGTAAACTGTAAATCCACCACTTCTAAGCAGAACGCATAAGATAACTTTATCTCAGAGCCTGACCGAGCAAAGCCTTTTTTCCTCCAGGTAAATGTCTCTGTTTTAAGGGCCATGGTTGTGCATCTGTCTCCCTTGTTGGTGCAGTGAATCCTGCACTGTTTCCCCTTGTCAACCACCATTGGCTTTCTTTTTCTTTTTTTTTGGTGAAGCCCTTCTGTGAGTGAAATCTCTCTGATTGGCAGTTCAGCTCAGCACACAAGAAGAGAATTGAGGAAAGTAAACAAAGACCCGAAGTCAAGAGGGAGTGAGACCTGATGATTTGAGTCTTCTGCTTTCAGGGACCAGCTCAGTAGGCTCAGGAGTATGCTCAGTTGTCTTGACGATGGCTCAATTGTCAGCGTGTGTTCTTTATCCAAGTCAAAAATGTGTTTGTTATGTTAAAAATATTTTTTATTGGAGCTCTGTTATATGATGTTTAGTTCACTAGAATAGTTTTGACTTTCTATAACTTTAAACCACGACAACAAAAATTGAACCCACAAGAGCACATAATTAACATAGCAGAAAGTATACAAGTCCATAAAACAACTTTACAAACAATCAAAGGAAAGAAAAGAAAGAAAACTTTTGTATGGACAGCGACAGAAGCAGTAAAGGCAGACCAAATGTTCCTCAAATCATCATCAGACGAATGTAAACGTCAGAGAATCACAGAGGTTAGTGAAGATGAAAGAAAAGGAGGATGACGCCACAGACCAAGGTGATGCTTCTGTCCTTGTTAGAAGTACCAGTCTTGAGTATTTTGTTCTTTGGAGCAACTGAAGGGCTCTGATGACGTAGGGCAGACAGACGTAGGAGACGAGGCTCAGTTGCAGTACGTATTTTGACTAAAGCATGTCTAATTCTGTAGATATTATCATTATAAAATATTCCAGTTTGAACATTTCGCCACCTCTGCTAACCCGACCATGTCTTCTCACTTCCTCTCTATTTCTGTCATTCCATTGCACCTCACCTCACTTTTCACGCTGATACTGTGCATCACATCCTCACACGTTGGTACTTGTGATGCGCCCATATGGATGCACATACTGTGAATCTCAAAAGGAGACGGATGAGAGGGAAATGAAAGGCCTGTGATTACGTAGGTATAAATTAACCTGTAGAGATATTTCCCATATTACAGCAAGTGCAGGGTGTAAATCCATGATGATGGTGATTGTTTTTGTTTTGTCTGTTTGTACATGTTGGTGTGTGTGCGTTTGTGTGTATTTGTGTGTGAATGTGTAATTACAAAAGGTCTGTGCAATGTGAAGCAATCTGTCGCTCCACCACAGGCTGTGAGTCTGAGCTATAATCTGCTGTGATGACGCTGATCACAGCCTGTGAATGAAGGTGCTGCGGGACAATGCTCAACCGCTCTGTGCCGGTGTGCCATTACAGAGATGACATCATTCCACTGCAGCACTTAGCGCGCGCATGCACACACACACACACACACACACACACACACACACACACACACACACACACACTATCACAGAAACACACACACATTGAAGTATCATTTACGACTGCTCAGTTCTCAGGTCCCCCCACCCCCCCTCCGTCTTGGATTCATCCTTGTGTGGCCAGCAGCAATTAGTGTGTGTTTGTGTGTGTGTGCAGCAGGAGTTCAGATAAGGTATAGAGATGGGGCGAGCTATCGAGATGAAGAGAAGCCCTTCCATCCATCAGTGGCACAGTGTCAGTGCTCGGGGATGAGGAGCCCACTAATGGCCATAACTCAACAGATCCATCACATCTCCATCTTGTTTACACTTTGAACCCCACACCACATATTGATGACTCACTTCTAATTAGCCAGTCAGTGTCTCCAGTGTCCAGTGTCTCCATTTGTGTGCGTCTGTGTGTGGAGAGAAGAGATTTTAAAGGGACAGTTCACCCCAAAAATCAAAATTACATATTTTAAATGTTACCTGTAGTGCTATGAACAGTCTAGATTGTTGTGGTGTGAGTTGCTGAGTGTTAGTGATTTCAGCCGTAAAGATGTCTGACTTCTCTCCTTATCATGGAACTAAATGGTACTCAGCATGTGGTGCTCAGAGCACCAAAAATACATTTGAAAAATCAACAGCAAGGAAATGTGACACAACAACAGAGCAACATGATGGAGAACTGGGGTTCAGAGATAGAGTGCGCACGAAGGACGGGAAACAAGAGAGAGAGTGGAGTTGCCAGGTGACTTGGTTGGTAGTGTTTGCTTCTGCCTCCCCAGCAGTGGGAGAGATGTGTGTAACATGCAATGGAGAGTGGCGATCATCATCTACGTGCCGTATCGACATGGGTTGACGTGTGTACTCAAATGTGTCGATGACCGACTATTGAAATAACAGAAGCAGGAAAAGAAGGAGAACCGGTGTAAGGAAAGATGCGCGTCCTTAGCTTTGTATATGTGTTTGAAAATTAGAAAATGTATATGAGTTTTTATAGTAGAAAATCAGGTAATTAGTTGGGCTCGGGCTCAAGACTGCTGCCATGTAACCATGCAACTATACAGATTAATTTAGGGTCAGTCAAATTGGAAGATCAGTAGTTTGATCCTTGACTCCTCCAGTCCGAATGCCAAAGTATCCTTGGGTAAGATACTGGACCCCAAATTGCTACCGACGGCTGTTCCATCAGTGTGTGAGCACATGTGAATGGTTACTGAGTAGCAGGTGGCACCTTGTATGGTAGCCTCAGCCACCAGTGTGTAACTGTATGTGTGAATGGGTGAATGTGACTTGTAGTGTAAAAAGCACTCCGGTGTCGGTGTGCGCACAGTAAGAGAGGAGAGGGAGAGACTCTGTGCTGCTGCATGAGTTCCCTCTGAGCTGTAACTCACTAAAAGAGTCTGAGAAGTCCGCGGCTGTTCATAAAACATTCAGGACGCCACAGTTTATGCCACACTACTGAAGCTGCTCCTCTTTTTGGAACCACTGCAGACTCAGTAATAATTTTTCTTTCAGCCATCCATGTTGTATTATGATATGAATTTTTCTTATCATATTGAAAATTATATTGTGTTATCATGAATGAGATGATATGGCACACCCCTAATAGACAAATAGAGAGAAAGATAGACAGCTAGATGGTGGAAAACTACAACCATACTGAGGGGTACTGGAGGCCGGACATTAGTGCACACACATCCTACATGTCACTTATTACTCTGTATTTAGCTGCTTTATCTTCGTGTCAGGACCGACTTGTCCCCAAACCTGTCATTATGACAAATAGCACTGGAAGCCACACTGACTCCTCACCTTCCAGTCTGGTCAGACAGTAGTGTGTCATCTTCTTGCTCAGATTACAAAGTGATTAACGCTTAAACCTTGTGTTATAGTTCAAACAAAGTTTGGTCTCAGGTTGGTCATACCTATTATAAATGGCTAAACTCAAATCAATGAGCGGACTGGGATTAGACAACAGAAGTTAGTCATGAGGTTTAAGAGAGGATTAGAGGTGGAGATATTACATGTTATGGCAGCACACCAGCTAAAACGTCCCTTCTTCCACAACATTTTAATGTTTTTCATATAATCATTTATCCTGTCAGTGTTGCTGTTACGTGCTGTGTGTGCACACTCTCATGAACTGCCAGATGACACAAAGATCAACACAGAGGACAGTAACGTTGTGTCCTATTCTGTGATAAGACTACAAACATTTGTCCTGAAAATATGTGTTTGCTGTTGTTAATTTGCACACAGTGATGTTTGATTTGTCAACAGCAAATTAGTGCAGAACAACTTTACTCCATTGAGCCACACAAAAAGTTCCAAACAAGCCAAATGCCACCTGATGACTAGACCCCAATCAGTACTGGATTTACTGGAGGCTGACACCAATATCAATATTTTAGAGTTTAAAAAAATCCAATAACAGTATATCAGCCAGCAATTACAATTTATTGGCTGATGTATACAACCACAATATGGATATTTGCAACATGCTAATATCAACTGATACGTACAGTTTTCTGTGTAAAGTCATGTAGTAGTGGTGGCAAGGAGTAAAAGGCATCAAAGTCTCAGAAAAGCAGCATTTTTTTAAAATATTAGTCCCTTGACTGGCTTTCTCAGGTGCTGTAAGCTGCGACTTTGTCTCTTGTCAGGTGGTGGCACGTCTTCTTCTGGAGTCTTGTAGCTGTCAGAGTGGATGAAACTATGACTAACAGACCTGGATAACATTATGTAACACATGACCTGGCGAGCTGTAGCTCAGGACAACGTCAGCCTGATTCCAGACCGCTGAATCACTGCCCATAATTTATTTATATTTGTTCAGCGACTCAAATAGACCTGTTGTAGTGCCAGTTGATGGCTGTTTTCACAGGTTAGAGGAAATTTGGCCAATCAGAAGACAGCATAAATGAAGTCATACTTTCCTCTGGTGAGAAGTCAAATGAAATAACACAAAGATTTACTTCATACATGTGTTTGACACAAACTACTCTATTATGTACTGAATGCAAACAGGAGCTTGCTTGTGTCCTTGCTTCATGGCTTTGAGGGTTTAAAGGCTTCTAGTGTGAATCAGCTGCAGGCATGTTATGTATGTGGAGTGCCGAGTCACAACACACTGTACTCTATGAACAATAAACAAACACAAGGACACATGTGTGTATGGTGAAACTCATATGGCATTCAAAGGATGCACGTAAAGGACCACACCACTCCCTGTTAGGCAGAATTACATCACAGTCTTCATACTCACAGGTTTAAAAACACCTGTAACCTAACGCGCACATATCGTTGTCATGTTATGTGGTGTTAAGTCCTGAGAGGTTAGCAGAGTGGAGACATGAGGACATTGGTGATATATAATGTAAACCACAAATCATTGGTGTATGAAGCACTCAGATATTCACCTTAAAGGAATATGTCACCCACAAAATGACCATTTGTGAAATATTAAGCCATGCTATGTTGCTTTGCATTTGTTCAGGGTGGGGGAAGAAATCAAAACAGCACAGTATCACAATATTTTTGTGTGGCAATATTGTATCGTTGTCACACAGCGCTTTTTTTTTTTTAATTATAAACATAATAAATGATTCATAGGCGGCACAGTGGTGCATTGGTTGGCATTGTCACTTCACAGCAAGAGGGTTCCTGGTTTGAACCGAGGGTGGGGGAGCCCTTCTGTGCCAGTACCAAAAGTTAAGTGTTCATCAAGCTATCAGTATAATGTAAATCATATTATTGGATCATATTTATTGATGCATTAATGTCTTCATCACTTTAATGTTGCAGCTGGTAAAGATGTAGCTAAATTTAATTATTCAATATACTGCTGCGTAGTTTAATCTAATTTATTTTTTTAAAGATTATTTTTTGGTTGTTGTTTTTTTTGCCTTTAATGGACAGGACAGAGTGGAGAGTGTGAAGTGGGGAGAGAGAGAGTGGGGGGACGACATGCAGCAAAGGGTTGCAAGCTGGAGTTGAGCTCGCGACTGCTGCAGCGAGGCCTCACCTCTATACATGGGACGCCGGCACTATCCACTAAGCTACTGACGGCTCTAGTTGAATCCAATTTTACATTAATATCTTAGATTTCAAATAAGTTTAGCGGAGAAAAAAGTATAATATTTCCCTCTGAGATGTAGCGGAGTAGAAGTATGAAGTTGCACATAATAAAAACTATTAAGTATTTCCAAATTGTTCTAAAGTACAGTACTTGAGTAAATATACTTAGTTACATTCCACCACTGCCACACACACACACACACACACACACCCTCAAACAGTACATGAGTGTACACCGCACATCCAGTCACTTTAATCACCCATGACTTAATTTTTGGTGACATGCGGTGAGCTCACAGGTTAATTGCTTCCTGTATTTAAACAAAGTTGACATTTAGAGAATAGGGGCCAACTGACATGGAACAAAGCAGAGGCGAATAAAACACAAACCGTGGGCGGAGACGAAGATGGTGGGCAAACAAATAGACACAGTCAGTTAGTTGTGACATGACATGAAAGCAGCCGGCGAAACAACCAGCAAAAACAAGAAACTGACGGGTGCTGATAAAATGACATGAGTGTGTAGCTTTGGAATGCTCTAACCTTACAAAATGTAAACTCAGTGTGTAAATTTGAAAGCCACATTTAGTTTCCTGTCAGTTTAAACTTAGAAATAACACCCATCATTACGCCAGGCTAAGAATCAAAATCACTTAATCTTGAATCTAGATGTAGTTGTTCTAAAATAAGTTGAGAAAACACAGACAGTTCAGAAGAGTTTCCAGCCGACCAGTAACCTCAGTGACTTCATGCAGACTGGTGTGACTGCAGCCAGGCCAGACGTGCAGTCGGTCAGGTGACCAGCTGACTGGGAACTGCTATTGAAATGTGGGTTTGGTATTTGTAGTTGTGGTTAGCCTGCTCTCTCAGTCATAAAGCATGTTAGCAGTATTTTGGAGTTTGCAGTCAACCCTGAGCTTTGGCAGCGTCTGTTTGGAAGAGCACTGTGGATTTTTTTCCTCTCCGATTCTTTCATCCTTTCTAAAATGTCTCCTCTTCATGGAAGAGTGCTTGAAGATACCAAGCAAACAGAACGGACTTTGTGTTTGTTTGAGGTCCTTTTGTTTATTTGAGTACAAAATGAAAGGGCCACATTGGTAGACCTAAAGTACCTGATGCATGTCCTGGGTTTGGCAACAATGATGGTGTGGTTATGAATGTAACATACTGTATATGACGACACAGCTTGGCTTTCACACATTCAGGCTGGTTTTTACTCAGACAAAGAAGAAGTACTGTGAACATATAGCACCATAAAGAAGTGGGTCTGCAGTTGTATGTTTATTATATGGAGCGTACTATACATGTGGGTGGTGGCAGAGGCCTTTTAGTAAGTAAATGTGTTTTTGCTAGCTTGGTGTCGAGGCAGTTTTATTAAACATACTATTAAACTTATATTAAATCTAGATTGTTTTGGAGTATGTTGCAGACTGTTGGAGATATTGGCAATAGATATATCGGCCTTTTCTTGAATATAATGGAGCTGGATCAAAGTGCCAATAAATATATATATATATGCAATGTCTCTTTCCAGAAATCATGACCTGGTTACTCAAGATAATCCACAGACCTTGTTGTGAACAGTTTCATACAGGAACTCTTTTCTTTCTCCAGAGCTACACCCACCAACTGTACCACTGCGCAGGAGGATATGTGTATCCACTGCTAGCTCTCTTAGCACCACTGAGCTAGCTAACATTACAGCTTGGCCTAGGAGGACACAATTAATGTTTACATCTTGCACTTGTGAGCACAAGTCCCCCTTCCATGAGCAGGTGCACAATTCCTTCTGTGTGGTGGTACAGTTGGCGGGTGTAAGTCGCCTTACAGCAAGAGGGTTCCTGGTTCGATCCCAGGAGGGAGCCCTTCTGTGCGAGTTTGCATGTTCTCCACGTATCAGTGTGGGTTTTCTCCGAGTACTCCGGCTTCCTCCCACAGTCCAAGTACATGCAGTTTAAAAGGTGACATTGTCCGTAGGTGTGAATGTGAGTATGAATGGTTGTCTGTCTCTATGTGTCAGCCCTGTGATAGTCTGATGACCTGTCCAGGGTGTACCCCGCCTCTCGACCTGCGACCCTCAAGAGGATAAGCAGTTACGAAAATGGATGGATGGATGGAATTCTAGTGAGCTTCAAAAACCTTTTCTTTCATATTGAAACCATCACATTTAAAGATATTGAGTAAAAGCAAGTTGGTTGGATAGTTTCAGCCCTTAAAACCCACCATGTGGAATTTTTTGGTAATCAAAGGACATAAACCTCTCATCATGTCGTCAAAATCCCCAAATCCCCAGAAACAATACCACGCCATGACATCAGTGAGCGTTTGCCTCCGTAAACAGTGGAAGGAGATGTTTTAAACATTTGCCAGGGGCTCAGTCCATAGGGACTTGGGTTGGGAACCGGAGGGTTCTTGGTTTAAGCCCCCATCTGGACCAGAGCATGTGAGCGGAGCGGAGTGGGTGAAAATTTCCGCTCCTCGCTCGCAGACTTGTCACTTTGCGCCGCTCGTCCGCTCCGCTTGGTTCTGCGCATTCTTTGCTCCGCTCCGCTCCACTCCATCATAAATTTTATCCCGCTCCACTAGCTCACCACTCCGCTCAAAAAAACTGCATCATACTAACCTAACCTGCAATCTTCTATTCACAAATAAAACATGAGCTTGGCAGATTCTCCAGGGAAGCCCTCTCCCCGCAGTTAGGGACCCACGGTACCGCTGTCGGCAGGGTGGAAATAAGTCAAAGTGTAGAGGAGACAGACCGGGTTAAGCGGCTGGCCTCTGGGGAAGCCTTCTTGCCTCTCCCCTCCGCTCACATGTTCTGATCTGGACCAAATATGGGGCGTGGTCTGGTAGCTGAAGAAGTGCCAGTTTGCCTTCTGGGCACTGCCAAGGTGCCCTTGAGCAAGGCACTGGGCCCCCAACTGCTCAGCACGCCTGTCCATTGACAGCCCCCTTTGCTCTGACATCTCTCCATTTAATGCATGTATAGGTCCTGTTTGTGCATGTGTGTGGTTTCTTTTGGCCCTGTGTGTATATGACAACAGAGGGAAAAAATCTAATTTCCCCTCAGGGATTAATAAAATATATCTTCTTCTTCTTCTCCAACTGTCCCTTTTCATGTTTATAATTTCGTCTAAAGTTTGGTGATGTAAATTATGATATTGTTATTGTTATTGACTAAAAGCAAATTGGGTGGTTGGTTAGATTCAGCCCTTAAAACCCACCATGTGTACTTTTTCTGTAATCCAAGGACATAAACCTTTCATGATGTCGTCAAAATCTGAAATCCCCAGAAACAATACCACGCCTTGACATCCGAGCGAACTCTCGCCTCTGTAAACAGTGGAAAGAGATGTTTCAAACATTTTCTAGCTGTCCCTGCCCTTAAATATTATCACCAAACAGCATTTACCTCCTCTCATGAGTGGTAAACACGTAAGGGATTGATTTAAATTGATTAAATTAGAAGCGCAGCTTTTAATAACAATGTTGAGATCAATACATTTGATCTATGAAGATAAAATGTATATTAAAGTTCTCATAAATGCTGCAGTCTGAAGATTCATTTCAGGTTTTATGTCACCTTACCCTTAAGATACACTTATCCATGCACAGAAACACACACATTAATGAATAGGATAATCTGGAATAATCGTTTAAAGATAATAGGCTCGACCTCTGGCAGAAAGGGAAGTGGGCTGTTGACTGTTCTCAACAGGAGGGAGGCAAGAAAGTAGAGTATCAGCAGAGCAGCCCAGCCAGGGTCTGTGTTAATATTTGGCACAGAGGCCTGGGGGAACTTTCAGACATGTAAGTGACCCCCATCTCTAACCGTTCCTCCTCTCCCTCTCCTTTCTTATGTTTCGCAACAACCAAGAAAAGCACCCAGCTCGGTGTCAGGTATCAGAGGGTTGCTGTACGTCTGCTCTCATTTAATGCACAAAACAAATATTGTGCAAGAGGACTTCCAGGAACTTGAGAGGAACATGGAGTTGTTTTGCTGTTTAGATCTCCCCAGACTGACGTGAGAAAGAGATTTATCTCCTGGAGGGAGTGTGAGGTTAAATTTGTTCATGCACAAGCGCTCAGACACACACTGTTTTGGAAAACACTTGGCAGGATAACATGAATTAACATCACATGTAAGGCAGGCGAGCGCTCTAACATTTTCCTCGCTGTGCTGAAAATTCCTCTCGTGGCTGTATGAGCTGTTAACGGCCGCCCTGTGCTTCCACGGCACTCGTGAAATTTATGTTCTCCTAATACTTTTATATTTTCACGGCAGTAAAATCAGTTAAGACACAGACATGGGAAGGGTGTGGAGCCTCACCAAGCTTTATTTACATGCGCACCATTTCTTATACAAACTAGATTACAATTCAAAATGGAATACACAGGAAAAATACCCACTAACATCAAGTCGAGAAGAAGCAAGATTAATAAAGGGCAAAGTTCAAAGGGCAAAGTTCAGAGGGCGTATGGAGGGGAGCTGGCCTGGGCCTCTAAACAAGGATGGAAAAGAGGAGATAATGAAAAGGAAACGTCCAAGAGGTGATTAAGGTATCTAGTGGTATGTTTCTTGTATTTATTTTTTTTGCTTTCCTAAGCATTAAATTTGCACGTGTTTGTGCTGCAGGTGTGTGTTGGGCACCAGAGGAGATAATCTGTGCCTTCATGAAGCACTGAGTGGTTGTGTGGAAGGCCTGCTCCACTATGACTAAGTGTAAACTATCTCCCCGAAGAGCCTAAACGTTTTACACTGAATGCACAACATGTAAGGAACGCCTTCCCGCAATTGAGATTTGCAGTTTATCAGGGATCAATAACCCCTCTTTGAACAGAAAGGATCACAGGGTTCCCTGGATTCACCTTGTCAGTCTTCTTCACAGGAGGAGTGAAGCGCTTCTTATATTTAGCACAGTCAGTGTGGATAAACTCAAATGCTTAGCAGTTTGGGTGATGGCTCAGGATTCCCCCCCCCCCCGCCACAAGACATGTGATAAATGCTCTGGAAAGTTTAGATGTGACGAGGCGTTGGAAAGTCCAGCACGTTGTCAGAGGACTCTTTAAGCACGTCACAGTCATGACCAAACGCTCACTGAGAGCACCAGGACGTGAACCTGCTGTACTCCACGTGGAATAAAACAAGTGTGAAGCTGAGGAACGTCCGTAAAGGAGGCTTTCCCTGTGTCTGTACACACACTCACAACAATAAACCCATTAACGCGGAAGGATGTTACCAGTTCTGCTCTGTAAGCCCTGATTATTAAAAAACAGAACGTGTCTGTGTTTGAGTGCTGAAGACACAGAGTTCCTCTCTGTATTACAATTTCTGTCGCAGGACGGCACCATTGGAAGGTTCTCGGGGGGTACAGCTAGGTCATGCACTAAACCTCAGATAGCACAGTAGTTCATTCTAGCCAACCATGCACACACACTCCTCTGCCTTGACCTCAAAGTGATATACACACATCTGTACACTATTATACACAGCGGGGCACACACTTCATGTCGCTACCCCAGACAGAGAAGGGATACCAGGGTGCCCAGATGCTACAACAATGGTGCTTTCCACCATTTTCAAAAATCTGGTTCAACAATGAAATCGCTGGTAACAGTGTTCCCTCCCACCGGGCGTGTAACGTTGTTCGTTATTTCTTCAATTCTACCTTCAGAGGTATCACAAAATCCAAGGGTCAAGTACTACATGAGTATATAAGGACATACAGCGAGTATATATGCATTTCACACAATTCATAATGCATAAATACATACATGCATACAGTCGGCTGTGCTGTATGCACCATGAGGGATAGTGAGGGGTTACACATCCTCGTGAGATTAATTCAACAGAAATAAACTCCACAGATAAACACGTACACACATTAACATGTACTCAGGAGATACAGGAAGTCACCTGCAGGAGCACCAGGCGTGTCCATGAGGGGATGTGTGTCACGAGTCCCGACAAGAGGGGAAAAAAACAAAAAAAGCCATGACAGCAAAACCAAAAATAACAGACCGCGTGAAGTCTTAATCCTGACGTTTATCTTCCTCCTTCCTCTTCATCTTGACGGCCAAAAGTTCACAGGTTACAAGTTCACAAACACAAACTGTTTTTTTTATCAAGAAATGTTAAAATACCGCTAGAATGTGACTTGATGTTACTTAAACGGGAAGCCTCCCTTTTCCCCCCTGAGTGATTCTATATATGCATAAGAAGCCCCACAAGCTCATGACAAGAAAACAGCGGAGCTTAACACAGATCCCTGGTATTATTTCTTCTATCTACTGTATGTGTGTGCAATATATGTGTGTGTGTGCTGTGATTTGGCTGCCAGCATATCCTACTGTTTGTTTCAAGTAATTTGGCAATATACAGAGATAGCTTATTGTTTTACTCGAGAAACAAATGGCTTCTAGAGGAATGAGCCTAAAAACCCTGCTCCCCTCCCCCTGCCAGCGCCGCCGCCGTCTACAGGTTCGCCGTGCTACAAGTGGCAGCAGCTTTGGGCTTCTGCAAGTCGTGGGTAAAAACGTAACGAACAAACAAATTGCACGGCTTGCTCTCGGGGCAGGATTCAACACTGTTTACATAGCACCTGTTATGGTGTGGAAATGTTCACAACCCTAGGACACAGGTATTCATTTTGGCTACATCATATGCAGTGATAAACGACCTCGACGGAACTCACCAGAAGTTAAGAAATCTAAGAAAAGACAGATCTTTCCCACGCCTTCTTGAACTTTACACTGCCCGGCACTGTACAAATATCCATGATGATTTTCATATTTTTTTTTACAGTTAGATATACACAAAAGATAGCAAATATTTTTGTAATATTCAGCTAAATGTAATATAACCCTCAGTATGCAGCGTTTAATTCAAGCAATTTATGAGAAAAAAACTGGAAGTGCATGGCATTGAGACGTAATTGAACTTCTAATGTTTCTGGAATTTTTGCAAACTGAGGAAAAGAGTAGCTTTGTCTGTTTGTGTGTATGCATGTACTGTATGCGTGGCCACTCAGTGAGTAAGATACTCCATTTCCATCCTTTCATTTCATCAATACACCTTTTTGTGAAGACATGTATGATGCAGAAACAATTATGATAAAACAGAAAATCCAAAAAACAAACACTGAACATTTAAAATCACTTAAGTGAGGAACAGAGGGAAATTCTTTTTTTTTTTCAACATAACACATCCCAGGAAACCACTGGAGCAGATTTACACCACATCACTTCTTTACACTTTTTTTTTTAAATATGTCTTCAACGGGAACAACTGCACCGTGCACTCCTTCAATCTTCGCTTGATATTTAGTCCTTGTATTCCACCTGAATCCTCTTCTGATAAAGCAGGGTCTCTTTGATATCAACAGACTGGGTGTCAAAGGAAAATTGCATAATTCTAAGATTTGTGAGTTTGAAATAGCTTTCTTCTTTTTGCTGTTGTTGTTTCACAGGAGGGCTGATGTGCAGTATCTCTAGAGTCTGTCGGATTGTTCATGGTTCACCAGTGTGGGAGCGAAGGTAAAGCTCTCGAGAGGAAGTCTTCTTCTGTAAACACAGGGTTCGTATTTTACGTTGTGCTGATGGCAGGTTTGGCAAAAAGGATGTTGTGTGTCTGATCTTCTCTTGCACTACACAGTTCAGACCTGGAGAGATAAAGGATAAGATTATTGTAAGTATTCGTACTGTACTGAAAGCAAGGAAAAATCCAAAGCCAAATGTCACCAGTCCACATTTTTTATTTTCACTCATTTGCAGCAGCTAGCTTTTGTCCTAAAGCTACCGCTGGTACTTCCTGCATGTGCTTTACAACAGTGTTGTAGTACTCAAGATCTGTCTTGGACATGAAGCCGGTATCAAGACCACTTGTTTAAGGTCTTGGTCTTTTGTCTTAGAATTTATCGCATTTTTACTCTGTCTTAGGCAAAGAGGACTTTATATTTCAATACCGGTCAAGACAACAGCTGTGAGGATATCATTAAATTGCCTGTGCATGTTAAACATCATTACTGTGAGTGGATGTAAAATGTCCTGGCTCAAATGCAACTAATAACTTGACTTATTTCTAATTTTAAATTTTTGTTGCTGTCATATTTTTCATGGTACACTTACAAATACACCTTAGACCAATGATTGCCAACTGGTGGGTCGTGGGTCCGTTCCAAATGGACCACAAATGACTTGCGAACGTGTCGAGTTTGTAAAAAACGCACTTCATTTTTAGGTACAGGGACTTTCCAGTACAGAGCTTTTATTTTGAAGTGCAGTTTCCTGCTGTATAATGAATGAGAGAACTAACAATTATGGAGACAGTAAACTAGCTTGACGACATGGCCAAATGCAAGTATGATGCTGAATATATTAAACTGTGTGGACCTTGAACCAATGACTAAGGAAGTATCTGGACCCCGTGGCTGGACCAGTTGGGAACCACTGACTTAGACTGGATGATGGACATAGCTTCAGCATTTCGGCTGCCGCCAACTTGTTTTTTTGGAGCCAGAAATGACTATATTTGGACAAGAGGCTGGAGCTGTGGAGGAGTGAGGCGTGAATATGACACATAGACTTTAGGGATGTCTTACAGAGAGCCTGTCACTCAAGCAGTGTTGCCCTTAAATATGTGTAGCTTCGGGCCTTAATAAAATGTAAATGGTTAAGTTATTCAGTTGTCATGAATGTTTAAATTAGCCACGGAGATCAAAACCATTTTTTACCAAGCTATTAACATTTTTATTTTTGCTGTTAAGTTGGGCAATTTAACATGGTGGTCTCTGGGGATTTACTCTGTCTTTTAAGCAGCCTCTAGTGGCAATCTGATGAACTGCAGTGTTTGACACTTCGGCTATGACTCGGAGGGTGCAGCTTGACATACACGCATTTAAACAGTACGTTTGTTATCTGTGGATGTTTTTATGGGAAAACGAATCTTTCAGATTGAGTTGAGCAGTGCCTTTGGTTTAAATGTTCCACAATTGTATCATGCAGTGTGAACACTGGTCTGATCTTGGCCTTGACTCACTTTTGCCCTGTCTTGGTCTCAGTTTAGGTGGTTTTGACTGCAGCTTCACAATAAATGCATTTTAGCACCAGAAATGCTTAAAGTTACTTTTACGGTTACATTGTGTTTCCAAAAATCTACTACATACACAGAAAATAAATACTTTTATTTGCACGTTCTGTGGGAACATTTTTTTTAACCTTTGCATGGATATAACACATTCTAACACATGTTTCCCAAATCTTGAAAAATGAGTACAGTTCAGGAAAGGAGGATTGATATCATATCTTATTAAAAACAAACTTTCAGCAGCTGCAGTTGGAAAAAATAACTAGTGGAGAAGTTACGTTGTTCAGCAGGTTGCTTTTGGTTTGGGGAAAATGACGAACCCAGTCAAAGAGGTTTAGTGAAGAGATGCAGAGGTATGTAATTACTTGAGAGAATCTTTTCCATGTGGATTCACAGGACAATGGGCGCAGCATCGACTCTGATTATGGTTTATACCAGCAGTTCACTGCTTTTATCTTCAGGTCTGTATCTGTTCACAACACCAGTAATTCTACAGCACCAAAAACCTCCTAAACAACATAAATACAATTTTTGTGAGTCTAAAGTTGAAAGTATGGATGTTTCCGCTTCTCATACAAAAAGAGAACTAGTACCAGATCTGTACTTGGCATCAGCCGTACCGAGTTTAGGAGTTGGAATCAGGGGAGAAAAGGTTGCATTCCTAATTCCTGCACCAAGTCTGAACACAAGTGGACAGCTGAGACACATTGCTGTTAACACCTGCGTCTATCTGGTCTACCACTGTTCAGAATTTGTCTGTCACCCACGCTAGAAAATCAAAGGACCATGCGCACAGTTACAACGTCCACACTCTTGCTAACTGCTCGCTAATCTTGCTAGCAGTTGTGTTGGTACAGTTGCTGTCAGCAGATTCCTTTCACAAAATGATGGACAGTCACGCAACATTTTTTCCAATTTGCTGCAAAATGGGCAAGTTATAAAGCATTAGCATGTTATCACCAAAACAACCCTCACATCCCTTCATTGATGATGTAGCCCTTAATGGAGATGCATTAGGATTCATTAGGGTTTATACTACAAAAGATATTTGGTCAAATGCAGCCCAGACCAGTGGTTTGAGTGATCAGATCACAGTACATCTTGGTGGTCATGTCCACTTGTGATTGGATCACCCAAGACGCATGATAATACCAGGTATAAACAGGCTCTAGGTATGCTCACTTTTGCTCACATGCCACATGGTTTACTTTAATGCACCCAACACTCAAACATACACACCTGCTCTGCTCCTCCCTGGCCTGACCCTCTCAGCCAGGTACCCAGCTCTGAGAGGTCTGCTTGGTGCTTGTGAAGTTGCCAACTCCGTTCATGTTGACCATAGAGTCAAAGTTAAAGTCCAGGTCATCTGCCTCCATCAGCTCGTTCTTGATGATGGAGTCCATATCACACTCCAGGCTGCTGTTGAATATGTCCAGGTCCAGATCTGTGGGGAAACGGTCCTGGCAGATCCCTCCACTGTTGCTAACTGTTCCGTTTAGGAAGATCGAGGTGTCGATCTGCATGGAAGAGGAACCATTTCCTCCCAATGGCGAGAGCAGGAGCTGCTGCTTGGCATTAGCCAGAGCGTTAGCCTCGTTGGCTAGGTTCAGGCCTCCGTTTAAAGACCTCAGGGAGCTCTGGTTGTGGTTGTTACTGTGTAGTATCTCCCCTTGGCTGCTCTGAAGTCCAGTGGTCCCAAACGTCATTACGGGATCATTACGGAGCATGAGTCCACGACGAGAGTTCTGGGAAATGACGGCAGCTGCGCTGGCCTGTGACATCAGAGGGTCAGACTGGGTCATCATGACATCGCTGTGGCTGTGGCTGTCAGAATTGAGCAGGTCTTGTAATGTCTGACTGCCAAAGCGAGACAAGCTGATGCTGGAGAAGGACGTCTGCTTGTTCTCCTGGATGGTCTGCATGGGGGACGGACGCAGAGAGGAGCCCGTCGTGTGTGGGCCAAAAATGGAGTTACTGTAGCCATTAACTCCACCGTTAGAGGAAGAGTTGTTGGAGGGAGAGGAGGTGGAGTTAGGTGAGCTTAGCCCATTGGGTTTGGACCCAAAATTGAACCCTGAGGAGCCATTTGGAGTGGCTGGTCCTGAAACAGTTGGCACCAGGTTGATGTTATCCAGCAACTCATCCATCAGGTCATCTGTGAGTCCGTCATTCAGGTTCATTGTACCTGCCAGGTCTGCCAGGCGGGGCAGCTCAGTCGGCATGGCCTTCCCGTTGGTCGTGGCATTGCCGGGAGACAGTGCTCGGCCAGGGCTGGAGTACAGCATTGGCGAAAGAGGAGGCTCGTCGTCGGGTACCTCGTCTAGCTCAGGGTTGGCCAGAATAGGGGAGAGGCGACCGCTCAGTGTGCTGGCGTTGGAATTAGTGCGAGAGCGGAAGTCTGTCCAGGCGTCCAGCTCCTCACTGCTGCGTGACGTTGGGCTTCCAGGCCACTTGGAGAGACCCGAAGGACTGTCTCCGCCGCCTTCACCGGCTGCAGCAGCTGCGGCCTGCAGGGCTGCCTTCTTCTTGGCAGCACGGCCACGGGCGGACTTCGTGTACTTGTTGCTGTTGTCCATGGAGACTGCACGGCGGCGAGGAGCCTTGCCACCCTTCCCTCCCTCTGGGTTGATCATCCACCAGGAACTCTTCCCTGTTCCCTCGTTCTGGACGCGGATGAAGCGACTGTGGAGGGAGAGATTGTGCCGGATGGAGTTCTGTAACACAAATAGAGGAAGAGTAGAGACTGTTGAGTGATGTGTGCAAAATCCTTTTGAAACAATTACTCAAACAATGACTGGCATCAATATTGATTTGTTGTATTCTTTCTTTCCTTTTACCAATACAACATTCAATGAATACCTCTCATTAAGTCCAACAACACTGATCCATAAACCACCCACTACTGATTCTGCAGCAATGTAAACAGTTGCTCTGGTGACTAGACACACAAACAAAGCAAAAATCCTTTTGTTTCAATTGTTCACCCACTAAATATAGACAGGAACACATTAACGTGCAGCAGCACTTAGCGCTGATGTCTGCATTGTTCCCACTGTAGCTTTTGTGTTGCGGTTATAAAGGAGAAAACAGAGACAGTGGTCTATAATCAAGCGTCTCCTCGATTATGAATGGCACATACAAAGAGCCCCTGTGTTGCTTAAGGAGCTTGTTCTGTGTCAGATCATGTGTGTTAGTGTGCGCCTGTGTGTGAGTCTTGTCTGGTTTGTATTGATCAACTCTGAGCTGCTTCCTTGTGCGAGCCCCAGAGGCCCATTGTGGGGGAACTGGTGCACATGACAGCCCCTGCTAATGATCAAGACGTTTATTCACAGCACACAGATGTATGTACACATTAAAAGGCCCAATCTGCCATATAACACGCCTGTTGAATCACTTGTTGCCACACTGCTTGCTTTGTTTACATACACACTGATCAGACAGATATTCTTTCTTAGTTTACACACATGGTGTGGCAGTTGTACACAAATTTTTAGCCTTGCAAGTGACATGGCTCTTTATGGCTATAGCTGTTGGTTTGTCCACCACTTTGGTGCGCTCATAAAACTCAACATCTATTGGATTAATTTCCCTGAAATCTTTTTCAGACACTGCCACTGACTTTGTTGATTCAAAAACTTTTCAATGTGACTATGCTCACATTTACAGGTGGATCTAACTTCTATAACCTTTGTCACATTTCAGTCCAGCTAATAATTGCAGCGTTAATCCTGGGAGAGAACAGTTTTAGTCAGAGAAGGAGAAGAGGAGCAGGATCTGACTGAATCACTGGTGAACCAACCAACAGGGATTTTACATTGATGTCACAAAGCTCAGTTATATTTAAACCTCAAGACAAGAGACAAAGGCCAGGAAACCATATTACTATTTCATGAATCTAGAGCACAAAGAGCAGATCTCCTAAGTTTAATTGTTGTGTGTCATAATGGATTTCCATTTGCACATTAAACAGAATTCAGAAAACATGTTTACACTGCAGAGATGTTGTTCCAGCACAGCCACAACTCGTCTTCAGTAATTGATTAGTGCAGGTCAAAGGAAGGATTGTATGATGTAAGCTCTGGCTTTGCAGTTATTTAAGGCTCAAAATTCCAACTTCACTTGATCTGTAAATTACACCCATGCACATGTGCGTTTGGACGACCCCCCTCGCTTGCACAAAAGCACGCACAGACACCCACACAAACGCATTCTCAGCCATCTGGTTACTGAAGAAGACATAATTTCATGGTTCTTGTGTGGCAGCGTAAGAATGATACACAAATGCTGAAACACACATGCACATGCATTGTGTCACATTCTCACATATCAACTATAAACCTTTATAAAACTGCATTTTAAAGATAATTAGTATGTATTTTTATTTAACATGTCTCAAGCTGCTTCTTCCCTCTCTTCTTGTGCCCTACAGCCCACTGACGGCCTTGTTAAGTTCATTATTTTGCCTCAGTGTCCTTCTCTTTCCATACCCCCTTCCTCTTCCGCAGTTTCTGTTGTTTCACAAACACATAGCTCTTATGGGCCCTGAGGGACTATGGGGCTATGCTATATCCTCCCATATAAACAACCCAACCGCCATCCACAACATGCACGCATTTTTCCCTCTGTGTTTTCCTCCCGTGTATATTTTTACTCCCTAAAACAGAACAGATTTCTGGGTTCCAAACAGCAAGGGCCAAAATCTTTGAGTTTTTGTGGGAATCACAATATTGTTTTCCACGAAGCAGTCCCGTCTTTCCTGGGCAACCGTTTACAGACAATTTGGTCTGGATTGTTATTCTGGTCAAAGGCAGTTCAATCAGAGAGGAAAAAAAGAGAAGCTTAAGTTACAGTTCTGAATGCTACGTTGGCAGAGTGAGAAAGTCTGATCTCTGGAGCCAAACTGAACCTATGACCCCATGTGAGTGTGTGTGTCTGAGCACGTGTGTGTGTGTTTGTGGTAGTTATATGAAAATGCCCAGTTTTGCATTTGCAGGTTCTTGAGTGTTTTGCAATTGCAAATGCAAAAGTTGCTTCTGCAGGACTGTGTTCTTTTTGTGACCACTGCTGTGCATTTGCAAACCCATAAAAAGTTGCGTGTAAAGGAGCAGTGTGGAAGATTTAGTGGCATCTAGTGGTGAGGACTGCAGATTGCAACCAGCTGAAACTTTTCCCAGTTAGAATTCCTTCAGTATTCATTGTTAAAGAGGTTTTTACCAGGAGCCTAAATTTCTGCAGAAGTCTCTTCCTAACCCAAAACAAATGGACCGGGTGATTTAAACCAGTAAAAACACAGAATAATGCAGTTACACGTGACAAATCAGTGTTTCTCTGATGCTGTTTGGCACATTGCAAAGGGGCCACTAGCCTAGCACATGCTATTCTCAGTCCACATGTCAGGATGTATATAAAGGCAGACCACTGCCATCAATATTTCAACCTCCTCCACCGTCGTCTCGCTTGATGTTGTATGAAACTTTTGACTCTGCCCTTAAGCGCCATCTATTGGCTGAGTCTATGCCATCATAAAGGACTCAGGGAAGTATGAGAGCAGTGACGTTTACAGCGTTTGAAACGGATGTATCCATCCCTTAAGATAACGAAACTCCCCAAACTCGTATTTTCAGGTGATCATTCACTAAAAAAAACATACTTATTATATTATATTTTATTTCTGCCAATATATCCCCTAAATCCTACACACTGGACCTTTAATCATGAATGGTGTGTACATATGAATGTATGAAAGTGTGTGTGTGTGTGTGTGTGTGTGTGTGTGTGTGAGTGTGTGTGTGTGTGTGTGTGTGATCTGTGCAATGAGGTAAGATGAGACGAGATACCAGGGAGACCAGTGTTTATCCTCTGCCAGCATCTCTCGAGGCCTGACGTAATGTTGCTTTATTACAGAACATTTTACAAACACACACACACACACACACACACACTGGCTGAATGTTTCCAGCTGCCAGGGAGATGTAAATACTGGCAGAAGATAGACTTTGTAACGGAAAAAGAGAAACTTTCGGAGGGATGAATGAGAGCAGAATGAATGGAATGTAAGTTTCCTTCTCCCGCTGCTGTAAACATTTACCTGCCAGCACCCGACACTTCATCAATCCCTCTCCCTCGCTTCATCCTACACCACCTTTATCCCTGCACTCCCTCCTCCCAACAAAGCCACTTGTTTAATGTTTATCTTTTCCGTGCCACTGCTCATATCCTTCAAATGTCAGGTGGGATTTTTCTAACTCGGCGTGATGGAGCAGCAATAAAAGGAAACAGGACATCTGCAACCGAAGCACGGACAGTGATAAAAAGAGGAAGAAAAAAAACTGGGTGCGAAGTGAAAATGTGTGAGTGATGGTGAGAAAAAGGGTGAGAGGAGGATGATTACATGATGAAAGAAAGGAAAGTGTGCCTGCTATGTATCAGTATTACGTGTGATGCTTGTGTGTAGCAGTAGTAGATCCTCCCACATATTCTCTGTCACTTCCACGATTTTCAAGCTATATTTTCTGGAAAGACACATATTTCAAATGTCATTTTTCAAAGCTTTGAGCACCACAAACAAAATCTCATTCACATCAGTGGTATTGAGATGGAGGAAAAGTCTCAGTGGCAGAGATTTTGGCACGTAAAACAGAAACATTTGCGGTTCTGTGAGTGGAAAGTATGTTGTCTTATGATGTTAGCTGACGGACCTTTTAACCATTTGTGTTTTGACATTTCCTTTGCTTCACATTTCATGTAGACATTCAGTCTCTCCTGCAGACCGCAACATCTCGTTGCCGACTGCCACGATTCTCACTGTGTCTAATGACAAAACCAATCATGTTATTTTTCTTCCCAGGGGATCATTAAGCTACTCTTAAATCACACCTGGGTTTGATAACAGCCTTCATACTTCACTTAACATCACTGAACTCTGGAGGCTCAGATGTGGAAAGAGAGTCTCAAAAGGCTCGCTGTATACAAAATATTAGGAAAATCCTCATGACACACAAGGGGAACGCTAAATCGCGTCTCCTCCCCTACATCTGCATCTCCTCTTCTTAACTGAAACAGATGTAATAGCTCAAGTCAATACAGCATTATCCAAGTGTGACTGGATAAACAAAACTATTTTGTTTTGTTATTTGCAGAATGTATGCTCTACATGTGTGTGTACATGTCACATAGCAGTGTGAGTGGGACACTGTATGCTTACTACTGTGGCTCCTCTGGGGTATTCCCAAAGCCCATTAATAATAATAACAGCTCACTGAGACAGCAGCTCTGATTCATAACTCTTACTATGCAGCAACAAGAGTTAAATAACAAACACACACTCTAACACAGCTTGCAGCAACAACCTTCCAAGAGATAATGACGCTGTTGACACTGCCCGACTAATTTTAGGCAATTTCTGTTTCCTTTTTTTCTCTTTTGACCTAATTTTCCCCCCATTTTTCTGTTTTGTACCCTTCTCCTTATTCTCTTTCATCTGAGCATTTATCTCAGAGATCTATATTAACACATCTCTGTTTTTACAAAAGGTAGACAAGTAGCTAACTTTGGATTCAAAAAGGTAGGATAAAGTAAACTTTAATGTGCCCAAGGAGCGATTTGAAATACAGACAGTAGTCTTGAGAACAATACATAACACACAGTAAACAGGACGGTGTGATGACTTTGATAATGCCGATGAATCACCCCAGCCCTAATTACAATGCCACTTCCTGAGTACCTCCTTGTGGTTAGAGACACAAAACCATGGAATCTCGTGCTAACCCCAGCTCAGCCATAATCTGCAAACATGATTAACCTCTCATGTTTTTGGCTTTTTATCACATCTACAGGAGTAACGTTACTTCGGTTGTGAATAAATGCGAACTGAAGGAATACTCGTTGTGTAATGTGACGTCACAGGTGTCTTCCTTGCGCCAGATAATGCTTAAATTTGCTAAATGCTAAAGCTGATGTTTAGCAGGTATAATGTTTATGTGTTGTGATGAATCCCATGCCATGCCATCCAAATAGTTTTTAAGATATTTGTCATCCATCTGTATGATACCCCTACCTCAATATCTCATATAGTGTTTCCTTAATTGCACATCAGTAGAAGACTCAGAACCAAAGTTATTCACCTCTAGAGAAACGTTACAGGGCTGCCTTGGTTGCTTTCTGTTGTTATGAACGTTGTCATCACTGCTGCATTGCATTGTGGGATATTTATGCTGTTGTAGTGTTCAGTGTTTGCATACTCTAAGACTTCACAGGAAACAGTATGCGATTCATGTAGCTGCTATTGGACTAACACGTTTTGCCCAGTTTTCATGCTAAGCTAAACTAACTTGCTGCTAGCTGTAGCTTCATATTTAGTGTACAGTCATAAGCGTGATCTTCTCATGTAGTTCTCTGCAAGAAAGCAAGTGTTTCCCAAAATGTTGAAATGTTCCTCTGAAGTAGATTTGGTTTAGCTGGTTGGAAAAACTGGTCTCAGTCAATAGTCAACTGTTCATAAGACCGGTTATCCAGGTTCACCAGTGTTACATTTTTGAAGCAAACTGACTCAAAGATAGCCTGACGAAGCTGAACTCGCTTCATGAGACAGGCCCCAGCTGTGTGTGTGTGTGTGTGTGTGTGTGTGTGTGTGTGCACCAGCTGCAGCCAAAGCTCAGGAACACAGAGGCCTTTTTGTCCGTCAGCAACATGTGGGAACAATTAATCACTGTCAGCAACCACGCTAGGAATCTCACTCTCTTTTCTCTCATTATTCTGATTTTTGAAGGTGCGTAGGTGGGAACTCATATATTTGCATTTATGTAAATTCAAATGTAGAAGGTGTGTGTAGATTGAATTATTTAGGAAGGCGTTTAAATAAGATTTTCAGTCTGCTTTGAGGGAATAAAATCAAATTAATTCAACAGATACGTGTTTTAAATGTATAGAAATTAACACCTCAGAGCCCTGAGGTTACTCAGACAGCAGGCTCCTCTGATTGGTCCAGAGGATTCTTGGAGTGCTTTCTAATTGGATGTAGCTGTCCTAGCTCCAGCAGAGGTGATTGGTGGAGTGAAATTGGTTTGCGTAGCCAGGCAGTACAGAACAGGGAGGGTCTGCATGGTGTTGCAAGTGTGTTTCATCACCCAGCTACAGCACATATCTGAACTCCAATGTATGAACTGGGTCAGTTTCACTTTGCCAGGTTCCTGTACACTGTGTGTGCCTGAGAGAAACATTTTACTGGCCGGCCAAAGCCTGACACAACCTCCCCTGCCTTCAGGTGTGAGGAAATGCAGAGAAAAACACACACACACTGCTCTTCATTTGTTGTTCTACAGGAAAGCGTCAGGTCAGAGGGTTACAGTGTCAGGGAGCCAAGAGACAGCAATGTGCCAGAGGTCAAAGTGCTTTGAGGTTGCAGCTCTCGCCCTGCACATGTTAGCTCCGCCCCCTTGTCCCTGCTACCACTGCTGTGATTGGTCCAACCCTGTGACCTGAGCCTCACACCTCTGTTGTACTCAACCACCCACTGACACAGTGTGTATGTGTGTATGAGTCCTGGCCAAACATAACCGCACTTTATCAGCCATTATGTAAACCAGCACTAATCTGAGTCTAATGTCAACAGTGACCGCTGCTGGGTCGAGCGGACGACTTGCGCAACATTAGTTACCATTTAAGACGAGGGATTGACAATGGGTTGCGGTGAAAATAATGCTTGTCCTGGCCTGGAGTGCTGTTTGTTTTTTTTGATAATGGAAACAAGATTAAGTTTGTGCAAACAGTTGACAGGTTAGTGTCCTAGCAAATGAACGACAGATACGTAACGACAGTAAAATGTTTTAAAACAGACAGGAACAAAGGAGCTCATTGTATTTTATTTTTTACAAATGAAAATAAGCAAAAGAAAGACAGATATTTGTTCGTGCATTCCCGCTGTCCCTCTGAAATAATCCAATCAATCAATATAAAGAGACAAACATGAGCTGAGGCCTTTTTTAGCCACAGTTATGTCATATTCTAGACAAGTAACTCTTCTTTGGAAAACAGTGAACAACAAAACTGAATTAAGTCAGTGAGCTTTGCCTTTTGTATTTTGCTAAGTTGAAAAAATAATAATAAATGACAAAAATTGTGGCTACAGGCATATATATTTAAAACATACATGCATGCAGAGAATGTCTGTGTCTGTGAAAAGCCTTGTTCATACTCCTGGATGGACAGCGGGCACGCCTCTATGCTACAGTCTGGAGATATGCACACACAGACATGTGCACTATATGATGCAACCTTCTGACAGCAAGAGGAGGAGCTCCTTTGTTTGGTACATTTGCCTCACGACAACATAAAACAGCAGTGTGTGTGACCGCTTAAAGCAAGTGTGGACTTTTACATATAAATTCATATGAATCCAAAGCCTGTCACATTCAAGCCCTCGCCAAACAAGTTCACACAATGCTGATTAAGCCTATCGCCGCCAGGGAAAGAAAATTCTTTGTATTTGTCAATATACCAGAGTTTAGATGTCTAATGTCTGTAGTGACTTTCCTGCGCAGGCGTACCAGAAATTATGCGTTTCACGTCAACCAGCCAGAGCTTAAGGAGATTAATTAATTGAAAGTTTAAATGTAGTATTTCATGTTGATGCACAATTAATAATGTTGGATTTCTTTATTTATGGCCTATTTGGAATTTCGAGGGTAATGCATATACCAGTATCGATATATATTAAATGGAACATTCAAAAACTGATTTGGATGTTGATTACCACGGCAACAGTCGAAGCTTTAAAGCATTCAGATCAGCCCTAACTGGAAGCCATGGTGGGTAATCCAAAGAAGTGTCCAAGAAAAGTTTCTCGAGTGTGTACTCCAGATTCAAAAAAACACTCCGCATCCAGACACAGGATTAAACTCAAAAAGGACTTGAATAGAGCGCTCCTGGGGGCGGGGGAGATGCATCAAGCTCACCTGCAGGCATACGTTATAAACACACTTTGACAGCGTTTATGTAATTACTCTAACTGCCAGTTCTTCACTGCAGCTTTAACAAGAACAGGACAACAGCTGGGGAATACAGTGGACAAAACAAGTGTCCAGTTGCCATGCTTGTAGTGGGGATGCAATTTTATGCATGTGCTCAGCCATGTAGACACAAAAAAACACTCTGCCATGAGCTAGCCTTAAGTTGTAGAGGAGAGCGGTGAAAGTGTAGCGAGGTGGTGTGAGGTAGAGGTGTAGACGACATGCAGGCCTTTAACACGTATGAGGCCGTTTATAAATAAACAGCCTAGCCAGTCTGCGCTAATACTGCAGAGAGAGGACAGTTATTTATACTGTGACCCTACACTAACACACACAGACACACACATTAACAAAAACACACACACACATTGGGTCCAGGTTCCAGCTGCCCTGAGCTCTGGACTGCAGACAGAACATTCCATTCTCTTCAATCATATGTGCGTTTCCCGGCCAGCGGCTGGGTGTCTCTCTCAGCTTGTGTGTGTTTAAAGTTGTATTTATGTGTGTGTGTGTGTGTGTGTGTGCTTGTGTGTACACTGGACGGGGATCTGGAGCTTGGCAGAAGAAATCCTGTCACACCTCATTCTGCTTATATTTCTGCTCTTATTTCCCCTCCGCTCCTCTTTTTGTGAATAGAGTCGGGTCTTCTTGGGAATGCAGACACACGCATGGAGAAACACTTTCAACGTCAAATCAATTCAGGAAATAGATCTTCATTTTTTTTGTTATGAAAAGGGTCTATCTGATCTATGATGTCTTATTGAGACTGACAAATCCATCGTTATGGTGTGAACAGCAATATCAAGTTCCTCTTAGAATTAAATTGCAGTTAGAGTGAACACACACAAACATGCACACACACTGCTTTCCAAGAGTGTGACCTTGTCAAATCTCTAAAAAGCCTGCTCTTGTCATCAGCGAAACCTCACTACTGCAATGTCAAACCTCTACCTCTCGCTTTTTCTATCATTCCCATCTGTGTTCCTCTGTACTCTCGTTGTTTGCCTGCATGCAGCGTGTCGTGTGTGTTGTGTAAGGCCACATGCTCAAAGAACTCCTTGTTTACTCTTACGTTTCCTCCAATCAGTTAGCCTGAGGTGGGAGAGTTAGCCGACCCAGCCCTCCTCAAATAGCCAATCGGTGCAGGCCGATACAAAGGCAGGGCCAGTCACGTTACCCTAATAAGGCTTCATTAGGTTAGTCTGTTTTGATCAGTGCTGGACGACGAATTCCTTTGGAGCGCTGGCTCACGGTCACAGTGGAAAGTTAAGCACACACACTGGAGGGAGAATCAAGCAGCAGGGAAATCTATCACTAGATATTTTCATGATTTGGATCCTGAAAAAAAAACAAAAACAAAACTTGTTTCTCTAATTTCTGTCATCCCACACAAACAAAAAAGCATGAGCTCATGAGGCATATGCAGCGAGCATTTTTTCACAAACACACCGTTCATTACACAGCTCAGTACTGGATGTGTACTCTTTGCTTTGGGACAACACAGGACATCCCTGCTGGGCTTTATCAACCCGAGTTTCAGGACACGCCGTCCTTAAGCTACGGAGCACAACTGCGCCTGCCAAGAACACACACGCACACACAACAGACAACAGAAACATCTCAGCCTAGACAAAGACGACTTATTCAGACAGAGATCCAGAAGAAAAGGCTCGCAAGAGAGGAAAAGAGCAGCAAGGAAAAGAACTAACTGCGTACAAACACATCAACAATTTATTTGTCTGTATTTTCATATAAACACCAACCAGCCACAACATTAAAACCACTGACAAGTAAAGAGAATAACATTGATCATGTCATTATAATGCAATGTTCTGCTGGGAAACCTTGGGTCCTGGCATTTATGTGGATGCAACTTGATGCCCACCACACACCCACCCAAACACTGTTGCAGATCAAGCACCCCCTCCCTCTTGTTAACGGCACTCCCAGATGGTAGTGCCCCTCCCAGGACAATACATCATGCCATACAGAGAAAACTGCTCAGGAGGGAGCGTGACAAAGAGCTCAAGGCGTCAACCTGGCCTCCAAATTCCCCAGATCCCAATCCAACTGAGCATCCATGGGGTGTGCCGGTACCCCTGAGCCAAGTCTGATCCAGGGTGGGACCTCCTTGGATCAGGTTTGGATTGGACTTGGCTCTAACCTGTTGAGGCATGGACGCAGGACCTCTGGGTGGTGTCCTGTGGTGTCTGGCACCAGGACGTTGGCGGTGGATCCTTGGAGTCCTGTGGGTTTGGAGGCGGGTTACCGGCAGGACCCATGAATGTGCGATCCGATTGGGATCTGGGGAATTTGGGGGCCAGTTCTTTGTCACGTTCCTCGGGTCAGTCCTGAGCAGTTTTTGCGGTGTGGCACGGGGCATTGTTCTGGTCAGGAGGCCACTGCCATCAGGAAGTGACATTGCCATTAGGGGGGTATTTGGACTGCAGCTGTGTTTGGATGAATGGAGCATCGACATGAATGCCAGGACCCAAGTGGTATTGCAATGTCTCCAGTCAAACAATATCTGCATTCAGTCCTTTTTGCGCCTGATCCAAGATCAGCAAACTTTCTGTTGCTGCTGTCTCCAGACTGTGAACAGTCAGTTTAATGCCCCCCTTAGCATGAGCTAACAACGCAGCAGTGGCTAACATCTGACACTGAGCTGTTACACAGTTCCAGCACACTCACACAGACACCAAAACCGCTTGACTCTGTTGTTAAACCCATTAATAACTGTGAGGTAACATTAGCCATGTGATGCTAACAGTTAGCCCTGTCACTGTGTGTGTGCGGGCAGGCTCTCAGGCTCTCTCAACTGTGGTGTATTTGACGGAGCTTACAGTTCAGCTTGCTGAGATGTCACTAAAACGTCTGAAAGTATGGCTATACTTCACACCACTCCATACACATCATGGGTATCTAATGAGGTACTCTATTACAGTGGTTCCCGACTGGTGGATCGAGGTCCAAAAGTGGGTCATGGGTCCTTTCTGAATTGACCACAAGTGACTTGCAAACATGTCAAGTTTGTACAAAACACACTTTATTTTTAAGTACATTAAATTTCCGACACAGAGCTTTTATTTTGAAGTGCTGGTTCTTGTAGAGTGAGTGACTAATGGGCAGCTACTTGACAGAGACAGAAAACTAGCTTGATTACATGGCCAAACACAACTATGACAACCATTCTTGCATATTACACATAAATCCTAATAGGAGCTCCTTTGACATAAAAATGTCAATCTCATCCGTCAGACTCTTTCAGCTCGTTGTAAAAATAAAAACTACACTCCAGGCAGCACTGACGGGAACTATAAGCCATCTGCCAGTCAATAAGTACAAGCAGAGGGAACATGCTCTACATATTTTTGTTGATAAACAGCTGGTGGATTTAAAATTATTTATTTGCCGTGTGACATGAGCGTTGTTTGGGTTTGTCTGTGGGGTTGGGTTGACAGATCCTGTGGCCCGGCTTTATGAGGATGCCGCGGTGACTCGCAGCCTGCCCTTTTTAAGAACTTGAACTATTTCAACATCTGATGTCTAAAAATAGAGGGGGACCAGAGGGCAAGTCTGCCAGCGACGATTATCGTATTTATCCTGGCGTATGAGCGCACTGATGACAGACGCACTCTAATACACACACACACACTGAGAATGAGAGCACAGTGTTGTGTTGGTGCATAAAGTACATGAGTATAGAGAGACAAGGGTAAAAAGACAGGGGAGGCCAACCACCAAATGATCCCACTGGTATGCATTACAGAGCTTTTCTATGTGAACAGGTGATTAATGAGACCTTCAAGCTCAGTGTGTGTGTGTGTGTGTGTGTGAGGGAGATTGAGAGTCATTGAGGTAGACAAAGCTAGATAAAGAGTATAGGGGGAAGACATAGAGACAGAGAAAAAGAGGGCACCCTTAGTATTAAGACTAGCAGGGTGTCTACATGATTAATTACATTTTCATGCGATATGAGCAGCACAGAGGAGTGGAGGTATAGAGGGAGAAGGGGGGAAGGGCAGAATCATTCATAATTATCAGTAAGGGGTATGTTGCTGTTCCTGTGGGAAGATACAGAGCGGGTGACAAGGAGTACGTTTGGGAAATGAGCCTGCCATCTACACCTCAACCCACAGACCTATTTCAAGGGCAGTGGAGTAGTGAAGTGGGAGGATTTCTTTTTGTCGTTAAGGATTTGAAAGTGAAAATCCTGTTAATTTTCTGCATAGACAGTGTCAGGTGACAGGGAGTTGGAGGACTTCCTGGGCTGGAACGGGCACGAAAATCTGGTTAAACCATGGAGCAACCGTGGTGAAAGCGCACTGGCTCAGTGATGACAACCGTAAAGATTTAAGATTTGAACACTTAAACTTTCAGTACATCCAGTAAGTACATTTTTTTGCCAGCTAAAATTAGTGTTAGAAATATCACAGTTAACTATAGTAGTAAATGCACCATGCTAACTAAGCTAACAGCTAGTGTTAGGTCAGTTATAGCTCCAAAAATTCAAGATTGCAACAGCCAAAATGCCTAACTCCAAGCCCCTAGAAACAGCACTGAGCTTTGAGGCCAATTTTACACAGCTGCCAAATATAGGCTTATAACTGTATGTGGCGCCACTCAGCCCAAAAAGGCTTTTTCCCATAGATGTACATTGTTCAAAAAAAACATCTGTAAAGCAGAGAATACAATTTTTGAGCATAACAAACCCAAATAACAAAATGATTTGTTTCACTATCAGGATTTGATCCATTCCATCCAAAAACATTTAGAAAGTCTAGAAGAGTCACACAAGCAAATCATTTTTTATCTCTATTCAAGATAGCAGAGCGCTAAACCAGAAATAGCCGCTCTGTTACCGTGGTCTCCAGTGCATTTGCTCTATGGACTTAATGATGTGGAAGATCCGGGTAATTTTATACCACAGATATGCATTTTTTGGCTTCATGCACGACTGAGGAACTTTCATAGGAACATCCATGGCCCCGCCTCCAAAGCTGTATCCAATTCTTTTTATACATCCATGGCCAAACATGGGGATTTAAAACCAGAGTCCACAAACCAGTGGGTGACTTGGCTATATGTGTGACTTGATACAGTCATGGGTACTGTACTCCAGTGGCCAAACTGAAGCCCAAAACATAACCTGGTCCAGCTTTCTAATAGAGAACCATTTGTACAAAGCTTAGAATGGAGTAACTAACTGCTTTATTAATTGTAAATAAATCTTTGCATTGAATTTATGGAGCAGTTCTGTGTTTCTGTGAGGAGAAAAATTCAAGAACTTGTGAATTTCCCACTTTGCTATCTATGGATGGGACACTGAAGGGGGAAAAAACCCAAGTAAGAGAGGCCGGGTCAGGCGAGAGAAGTACAGGGACAGAGGGAGGAAGTAAGGGAGGGGGAAGACGACATGCTGTTTTTATGTGCGTAGCTTGGGTGAGGGGTTGACTGAGGTTTATTGCCTCCCTTAACACCACTCTGCCCTGTGTGCATACTTGTATTTCCACTGAGGACCAGCTGGAGTTCTGTGCAGAACAAAACAGTAGATTTATGGATTACACTGGGAATATGTAATAGATTTATGGGAGATCTGTACTAACTCAAAATCTTTCTGTGGAGACTCAGGTATCAGCTGAACAGTCATCCTTCTGTAACTGAGAATGTGGATTCCTCTTAGTAAGCCACATTAATTTCTGGTATCTAGTCACCAGCCGTAAATCTTGTGCATACACAGGAAATGACGAATCTGTGTCTTCCTGACTGGTATCTCCCCGGTTAGATCAGAACACTGATTTCTTTGTAGTCTGTTGTCTCCGTGTACAGTGAAGCACTTTGTAATGTTGTTTTGAAATGCACTTTACTGTACATAATGACTTCAAGTCTATGATTATAAAACTTCAAATCTCAAAAGTGAACATTTGCAATATTCAGCATAAATGGAAGAAGAAACTTAGGTCCCTCTCTGAGAGTCTTTATCCGTAGGAGTCAGACGATAACAAAGACAATATATCAAGCGTGTATTTTTGTGACATGTTATTCTTATTTTCTTCTGTAGGTTCTCCTTTTTTAAATATAAAATACAGGATAATTTTGCCTCTGAAAGCCATTTAAAGGAAACAATTTGACAATGAAAACGTCTCACAACTCATTTCTAAACTGAGGCTCTGTCTACACGTATATAGATGATTTTGAAAACTGATATTTTCCTCCATGTTTTGGCCTCTTGTCCTAACGCAAACTGAGTTTTAGTTCACTAAACTGGCCGTTTTTTCTTTATAACACCTTCTAAGGTTCAGATTTTTCAAAACTCTGGTTACTTTGTATGGGTGGGGACTTGTAAAACTGAGTGTTTGGGAAACAGTGATGTCATAACCTCAATTTGCGCATGCCTATTGTTCCTTTGTTTAATAAGCATGAGCCAGAAACAATAACAACAATGCTGACAACCTGTTTGGTCAGATGACTAGTTTGCATCTTAAACGCACCACTTCACAAGGCTGCCCTTAATGTTATTTGGTCCACCTTAGCATCTGCGGTTTAAAGTCTGTCAGAAACAACAATTTTGGATCAGGCCTGGTCGAGCCAGCAGATGGCGGGCCAATTTTGATAGTGGGGCTGTTGTCAACGTGTAGTTGAAAGAAAACTTTTGCATATCCAGAGCATGGCTTGAGTCTTTGAGTGAGCTCATTCATCCATAAATCAAAGGGGAATCAATGCTAATGAGATCTCTAGTCAGTTTTGAAAGAGATAGGCTGTACACTTAAGGCGGATTTATACTTGTGCGTCAGCTCTATGCAGAGCTTATGCCGTAGTCCACGGACCTGTGTCTGTGTCAATCTGCAGTGACACCTCAAAAACACTAGTTGGCAGTGGGGTTTCTGTGAAATGCTGTAAAGTTTAGTTAATACAAAACGCACACAAAACTCACAATAAACATAGCTTAATAGCAATATTTTCAAACACAACAGTTTTCCAAAAAAAATACAGCATGCTAACGTCATTAGCACAAGCCTGTGACATTTTACATTGTATAAATTAACCTAGCGACTAGCAGCGATTTCCTCTACTCATATGATAAATCACACACAAAAGATTTAAAATGCTATTTTTGTAGGGCCTTTACTATCCTCACAATTTATTGTTTCTTTGTGTAGCTACATTTCTGGGGAGGTGCACATCAGCCTATGGCCGTAGGTACAGCGCTGATTTGAGGCAGAAGTAAAAATCCTGCTTTAACATCCTTCGTGACAAAAGGAGACTATAGAAGACAGCACTGAAGAGTGTTTTGAGTTGTTTTTGCGTTCTAGTATGTACGGAGATGTTTTGTAAAATGAAAATCATGTGGACAATATTTTGGAAAAAAAAAAAAATGGAGAAAATACCAGTTTTTAAAAGTATCTGTTTACGTGTAGACAGAGCCTAAACCCCTAACATGTGACAAGAGTCACAAAGTACACTGCCTTACATACTGTAATCTCTTGGGAGGCAAATTTAAAAGAGTACTTCTTGCTGAGTGATATGCAGGGCTGCCAACGAGCCAAACCGCCAGCAGTAGAGGTGTTAATATTCAGCATGATGTCACGATTATTGACAGTTGTAAGTGAATTAAAGCCAATACACTGTCCGTTAAGTTATATAACATGTGCAAGTGCCCTGCAGCACAGTGCCCCTCTCTCAAACTGTCTCCTGTATTAATGCATCGCACAAGTGTTTATTGGCTCTTCTTTTTTTGGTGCGTTCAGTAACATCTTGCAACCGTATGAAGCTGAATGGATCCACACGCATACTCAGACTTAAAGACACACACACACACACACACACACACACACACACACACACACACACACACACACACACACACTGACTTTTCTTCTGTGCACTTCAGTATGTCCACATGTCGTTTATCATTACACGTCCGCTTGATCTACCTTTGCTCTGTGTGTGACCCTGAGGTGTGCCGTCCCTTTGACCTGCTGTTTCCACAACACAGCCTGCTTAATGCCTCGAGGCTCCATCCAGGTCACGCCCACGGGACTTACTTTGGCTCCGGGAGGGGTCGACTCATTTTCTATCTGTCGACGTACGCGGTTTAATGACCTCTCAAACCTTCAATTAACTCCGCTGAAGGTGAGCTATGATCTCATTTAGACAGATTATGCCGATAATAGCATTACGCATAATCATGTTGGCTAACTAAACAGTAGGCTACAAATCTAGTTTGAGCTCGAGTGTTTGGAACCGGTGACGTGCCCGCTCTTGTTTGTAGTGTGTGTATTCGTGCGTGTTATGTGTGTGTATGTTTTGAGTTTTGTGGAGTTCACATCTGGGCCGGATTAGTGTCGGGGCCCCGCTGGTGTTCATGGGGCTCTTCGCTCTAATGGTGCTAAAAACAGATACAGTACACAATCCACACTCTGACACACACACACACACACACACCAGACCACAGATCAGACCACTGATTCTTACCGTATGTCGAACCATGACACACACTTAAAGGACAACTCCTGTTTACTCTGTTTTATTTTCCCAGTTTTGGCCATCTCTCCTGGCTGTAATAGTAACATAACACTCGCCAGGTTAATTTCTGAGACCTGGGAACTCTGACGTGTCTAAAAAGACGTCAGACACAGCAGGAAATGCAATCAGACAGTTTTTAAACAAACCTCCAAACTTCATTTGAAGAGAAAATTAAGGCGAATCATAAAAGTTTTCAGTTTACTGTAAACATCTGTCTCAGTTTACAGACAGACTTCGTAGTTCAACTCTGACCCGCCACACCCACTGTAGCTGTGGGATGAGGAATTATCTCGGGTGCGCTCTGTTTCTGTTTACATCCAAACTAATGTGGCTTAGATAATCCAGTAGTTGACAGATTAGTGGCTCATTTATACTCAGCATTAGATACGTATGAAGACATGGATGAGCCTTTTTTTTTTTTTTGCAAAACAAACTAGTAATACACGGAAGGATTTGATTGAGCTCTTTAGCAGAAATAGTTTGTAAATGTTTGCACTACTGTTTGTTAGCACACAGTAAATAGAATTTGGTCTTTCAGCATTGGGTTGTGTTGCTAATGTGCTAACTGGCTAACTAGCGTCTTGTCGGTAATCCAGTTTCCCTTTTTGTATGCTGAGTACAGACTACTGCCGCCTGCTGGTATGGAGAGTTGTTTCCTTTCACACAGGAGCAGAACGTACGTGCTAGTTGGCTGTCGTCTTTGCGGTGTGCTTAAGGGCAACTTTTTGTCCAAGAAAGTCAGCCTTTGTCCAAAACAGTCAGCCTTTGTCGACACTAGTTTGATACTGATGTGCTGAGTCTTGACCTTATACTGATAATGATGAATGAGGTTAGATGTTTTATTTTTTAAGATTTACACCAGTTTGACCACTGAGTTTGCTAGTTTACTGAGCTATTAGAGCCAGTAAGAGCACTCATGAAGTAAAGTGGACTTCGTTTCTCTCCAGCTCAGAATCTATAGGTCAGTTTAACTTTCCTGACCTGATCTACCCAGCACCTCTGCACCAAAAAGTGTTTCTGTTTGACCCTGTTTGTGTATTCATGTGTGTGTGCGTGCGTGCGTGTGTGTGTGTGCCTCATTCTCTGCTGATGTCAGCACTTCCAGGCCTGTCAGCCCTCTTCCTCCTACACACCAGCTGAGCAGCTGGAGAAAGGGAAGGAGGTGGTGCTGGAGGTTTTTGACACACACATGCGCTCACACAGTCTATCTGTGTCCCAGAGTGTGTGTGTTTTATATGTATGTTTTAGCACGAGGTGAGAGCCTAACCTTTGCAGGGCAAACACCCAATGGCTGACATGCACACACAGACACACACACTGTTAGACAAAGTGCACAAACACACACACCTTGGGAGAGTTTTCTCCCAGCAACAGCGAGCCTCTTCCTCAGCCCCTCTGAGGAGTCACATGACTTCCTGCTTTGAGACAAAAAGGCAGTCAGCAGCAGTTTGCCTTCACTCTCTCCTCTTCGTCTCTTATTCTGACCTCGGTTTGGAAGTGCGTTTCAGAGTTTGGACTGGACTGCTGTGATCTCCCCTCTCATCTCTTATTATTACATCACTTCCTGTGAAAACGGATCCCCTTTGAAATCCTGGTTTCTAGAGCAAAGCTATTGTTTCATGACCGCGTGACCCACTTCACCGCTGTCTGTGCATGCATGTGTTTGTGCGGCCGATATGATTATGCCTGATGACATGTGTGCATCATTGTGTCTGTGTGTGTGCAAACGTGAGCACCCCAGCTTTTGTTTATACAGGTCTACTTGCGTGTGTGGAGCGTGCTTCTGTTAAGCTTATTAATCATTGCCAAAGAAGATGATGATGACGTAGCCGCTGTGCCACCACTCTGCGGTGTCAGCTCAAAACTGCACGTCCTCCTCGTCTTCATTCAGCCATTGTTGTGTGTCTGTGTGCATTTTTATCTGTTCCCCGGGACTCTGCTCACAATGTATGACTTTTCATCCACATGTCTTACAATCACTTCACTCTTAATGTAAACTGAAGCTGCAGTTCCCAGTATGCAGGTTTCATTTTGTACAACTTACTCACAGATTTGACTTTCTCTCATACAAAGAACTTCTAAACTTTCGCAATGTTGAATCAAGAATTAAATCTAAATCTCCCTGCATTGACTGAAACTGCGAGTGACTTAAAACTAAACCCTGATATCATCTGTGCGTGTGGTTGTCTGACTCTGGACTTGAACTCTAAACAGAGACTTTAAACCACAGCTGTAGGAGGGTGCGCTGAGCCGCACACAACAGAAGCCCACTTTCCTTTGTGTTTCTCAGCTGCTACTCCTTCCACTCTTTCCTCTTGAATCTCCCTGTTAACGAATAGAAAGGTCCAGTTTATGGATTGTTTGTCTGGCACCTCAGCTCATTTTAGGTTATTACTGCACAAAAACAAGGTCTTGCACACTGTTTTTTTATCTGTTTGTCCCTGTCATTAAGACTCAGGCAGTTGCTGCCTGTTGAGATGATTTACTGCCGAGAGAGACAAAGCAAGAATGTGACGACTGTCCTGCCAAGACTCCCCATTCTTCTCAGTTATGCTGCTCTTTAATGCTACTTTGTTTATATCAAAAAAGTACTCAGAGGAGAATGACAGGAAGTCTGGGAGAGAGAGGACATGCTAGAAGAGTTGTGAGCCAGATTGCAATGAATTTTCAAACATGCATCTTTGTCCAAAGGGACCCACCACTCCTCCTCCAAATTTCTCATTCGCCCACTCTTTAGCTTTCTTTCCTCCACTTTGCTGAGTGTACTGCCAATTACATTCTTCACCACTTGGACGCCAAGCTGTTTCCATCATGAAATGAGCCATGAAGCAAATTAAAGGAGCAGTGTGGAGGATTTAGTGGCATCTAGTGGTGAAGATTGCAGATTGCAACCAGCTGAAACTTCTCCCGGTTAGGATTACTTCAGTGTTCAGGAGGTTTTCACCAGGAACTGAATTATCAGCAGAGGTCTCTTCCACTCCAAAACAAATGAATGTAGTGATTTAAATCTGTAAAAACACTTAATAAACCAGTTTCATGTATAAAAAAAAAAAAAAAAAAAAAAATCAGGGTATTTCCAACGCTGCTCATCACAAAAGAGCTGCTAACTATGGTGGCCAATGCTAAACACCACCATGGATAAGAGCCAGTGTTGGGTTTGTCTGTTCTGAGCCACTGTAGAAACATGGCGATGCAACATGGCAGACTCTATGGAAGAGGACCTGCTCGCTATGTAGATATAAACAGCTCATTCTAAGGTAACAAAAACACAGAGATTCTTATTTCCAGGTGATTATACACTAACGAAAACACACTTATTATATTATATTACATTTCTGTCAATATATCCCTCTAACTCCTACACACTGGACCTTTAAACTCCATATTCAGAAGGTTATCATTAATTTTCATTGCCTGGCTACATTCAGACTGTCTCCTCCTTTCTGTCCTCGCTGCATGAAGTGAACTTTAATGCCATGGTGACCATGTTGGAATTTCATTAGCTAGGCAGACTGTATATTGTTATCAGGTCTCAGTATTTATTTTGGGCCCGAGGGCGGCGTGAACTTAAATACCCCCGTGCTATAGGGGGTTATTTGGGGGTATGAGAATATGGGCATCTGGGCCCCTGGTTTACCAGGAGCAGAGAGGGTTCAGTGCGGACACAAGAGGCCCTCCTCTGCCGTCCTTCATCCTTGTCTTTGTCTCTGCTCTCTCAGGCGCTCACAGCTTAGTGCTCTGCTTCATACATGACAATATACACACACATACACACACACTTACAACTATTCACAGGTCAGGCTTGTATTTCCTTACATCCACTAACATGTTGTACACATCCATGAGGATACACACACACACACCAACACACAGACACAGTCAGGTGAACAGTGGCCTCCATTGAATCAAAGTGTCCCCTACCCACCACGTCACCTCACCCTCCCTCCAGTCGAGCTCTTTTCCCCACACGCAGCACTTTGTATTTATATTACTCCGCTATTAATAGACCACTGGCAACCGCACAGCTACCCCTTCTGTCTCGTGTGTGTGTGTGTGTGTGTGAGAGAGTGTGTGTATTTTTTGCATGTGCAGCCACCAAAAGTATAGTTTCTTTTTCAGCTATCCCTGCTAGTTTTGTTTTGAAGGTTACTCATTTTGAGATGCTTGCATGTGTGTTGGCATGACAGGAAATGACGGTCTCACAACTAATCGGCTCATCTAAGCTGCAGCTGATGGCATTACCCAGAATTACCAGACAGTGACATCAGCGCACTTCCCCTGATCTCACCTGAGGAAATTAAACAAAACTACCGAGTGGGATGCCGGCACGTTAAGTTAATTGTTGGCTTTTATTCAGCCTATTCAGTATGTTGAATTGATATTTGAGATGGCGGAGCTCGTCAGTCACTGAAATCCCTCTGATTGGCAGTTCAGCTAAGCGCACAAGAAGAGACACAGAGGCGAGGTATCAAAGTCAAGAGGGCGTGAAATCAAAACAAACTTCATATGTTAGGTACGATTTTTTGTTGTGATGACATAGCGATGATTGATTTGTTTCACTGAGGCCTCCGCTGTCAGCCTTGAGTTAGAGTGCACCTTATAGGCCGAGACAAAGGCAGCGTGAGGCGACGCAACAGTTGGCCTTCATCGCCACTTGTTCTTTGATGTTGGATTGGTGTGTCTGAGTGTTTGCAGTTACTTTGTGAGATTTTAGAAGCTAGACTGAGTTCTGGGGGGAGGGTAAAAAGGGATGGAGAGAGGGATAGAAGGGTGTAGCTGTGGCCTGATCTCTTTAATCTACTGTACAGGCTCATGAATGAGTCTCTATCATCTGCTTTAAACCCTCCTCCCATTCCTCATTTTTCTCCTTTCTCATTATTTGTCTGTCCTCTCCCTTACAGCTGCCTTTTGTGATTATTTCTCCTCCTATTTTGCCCCTTTCTCCTCTTGCTCTGACGTCCTCTCATTGCCCCGTTTCTGTATTTCCCTGTCATCTCCCACTCTTTTCTCTGCCTCTCTGAAAGGTCCTTTCTAAGTCAACTCGCCACACAAAAGCTGTATGGTGGCACTAGCTGGCTGCGGGCCAAAACGCTGCTCTCTGGCTCTTTCTCCCGCTCTGTGTTGGTGAACAGCAATCACTCAATCTGCCTCTCCTCTCCACCCCGCTCTCCTCTTTCCACCTCTTCTTTTTTGTTTTTCCTCCTCCACTTTCTTTTCTCTGAGGAGGCAGAGTGGGTAGAAAGTGTGAGATCTCGAATGCTCAAATGTTCGCTCACACACACACACATGCACACTGTGAGGTGGCTGAGGAGCTGTAGGGCTCAGTGCCTCTGAAAGGGGTGTGTCTGGTAATCCTTTGGAGCTTGTGTGCGAAGGCCTTGTAAACTGGGGGAGTGGAGGAGAAAAAACTGGAGAGAAAGAAAGCGCTGACAGGCTTTTCAGATGAGCGGGCCTCTTTCTGATAGTAGGCTCAGAATCACAGCTTCCACATGCTAATAAAAAAAGGCACACATATGTTCGCACAACACACTGACCGCAGAGTGTGTGAACCTTTCATGGAGGACTCACCTCACCTCAAAGCTGATTGACAGCGCTGTGACCCAAACACACACAGTAATGAAAGGCTTGCTCGTGAATGCTAGTCACGCAACAAGTTCACATTGCTACAGACAACGCATCTACAAGGAAGTGAAATAAGAGAAAGAGGGTGAAAGAGGTGACGCTAAGGACAAACAGTAATCAAGGAATAAACCAAGTGCAACACAGAACAAGCTGCAGCCCGTGCAAGTGAAGCAGTCCCAGGTGTCCTTTGTGCAAAATCAGAGAACAACCCAACTTGTGACTTTTACCGCTCTGAACTCACATGCTGACCTCACTCAGTCACTACGATGTGGCACGAGCAGTCAGCAGCCGCCGGCCTCAAACTGACTGAAATAACCGGAGGAAAAGGGAAGTGGTGGTGTTACATTAGTTGGTTGGTCTGTTGCTAGCTTCTCTGGTCACGAGATAGGGGTGGAAGAAAAAGCTGAACTGGCTGTGGATTTGACCCTGTGTTGCAACAAAAAAACAAAAACAAAAAAAAAACTTTTTTTGTCCCCGAGTTTCATATCTGTTTGCCTTAATGTGTGAAATCCTGTGTCATTTCTTTAACGTATGGTGTACATCTGTGCTAATCCCCAGTGTGTTACATAATGACAAGTGTGTGTTTAAGTTTCAAGGTGTGGTCGCAGTCTATATATATATTACATGCTCTGCGGGGGTGTGACTGTTTCTATATACAGGGCAAAAACAATAAGTTGTGATTTTATGGAGGGGTTGTGTGCCAGAGTTTTTTTGTCCTGAAACATTAACTTCTGTGAGAGTCTTTTGGTTGCCTGGTGACCTCAGGATGATGCAGGAAGTAGCTGCCAAAAAAATAACCTGCTAGAGAAACCTCCCATCAAACCTCACATTGATGTTTTAACACTTTGGTTTTTACAGATTAGATTTAACAACGAGATATAGGCCTAGTCCACACATACGCAGGTATATTTGAAAATATAGATTTTTCTCCGCCTTTTGGCCTTTCGACCACACATAAACTATTGTTTTAGGTGACTGTAAAACTGTTCAGAAACAGAGTTTTGGGCTCGAGACGAGTGTGCGCTGTTGTCTCCTTATTGAGGCGGCACAAATGAGGTGACATTTTGTGCGATGGTGGATGTGACTAAAACAGTTCTGCCTCTAACCTTGCTATCAAGATGGTAAACATGTTTACACATAAATGTACAGCTACTATTGAGGAACATGGCTTAAGGGTTAAGATTGAAGTGCTGCCTGTTGATTTCACGGCATGCTCTTGACAGTGCATGTGAAGAGGAGTGTGAACTAGATAGGTTTTAATGAACTTTATAGATCCTGATAGGTGGATTTTGTTACCTAGGCTACCTGTTTCCCTGTCCAGTATTTATGCTAAGCTAAGCTAACTGGCTGCTGGCTCTAGCTTCATATTGAACAGATTGAATTAAAGTGTATTCTGACCTAACTCTCCACAAGAAAGCAAATGAGTGTTATTTATATGTTGAAATTTTCAGTCACATGAGCAGCAGAAAGCTGAGGCAAGAGGTCCTTATAAATACAGTAATGCATACGCGACTGTCTGCATTTCCAGGTATCAAGTGATGACCTCACTGGACCAGCCAGTATGGGACTACTTGATGGCACCAATGCAGACTGTGCTTTCCATCGTCTGCATGATCAGACTCTGAGTAAGCTTGTCCACTGTATCTGTGTGTGTGTGTGTATGCATATGCATCTTTTGTTGTTTTTAGCTTAGTTTTCCCAGAGTGCCCTGGAGTAAAAAGCCTGCCGTCTGTCTGGTGCTCTATTCCACACTAAGTGGGTCAGTGGCTGGCTGAGTAAGAGGGTAAAGTCAGGCTAAAGTCACCCAGTGCGTGCGCGTGTGTGTGTGTGTGTATAATTGTGGGTGGGTGGGGAAGAGTTGCCTACATCCACCATAATAAGTTCAAAGCTAGGGCAGAGCGAGAAGCCGACAGAGACAAGAGACACGAGATTTAAAAAAGGAAATCGAGAGAGCCAGACGGGCAGGAATGTGCCTTACCTCATGTGGGCAGGGCTACATCTAAAATGCAATGAGTGCTACTGTACGAAATGACGGGTTCCTAATAAAAGAAAATGCAGGCGGGCGTAAAAGGGCGAGATGTGTAGATGGAGAGACAGACAGACATAGAAAGGGAGGGCTACAGAGAACACAAACTGCTGCGGGGTGCTTTTAATGTGAAGTATGCAGACAGACATGGCTGCAGAGGGAGTAGTAAAGTGAAGTGTACAAGACTTTATTTTGTCTGCTTTTCACAGTCTGCTTGTCTGGGTTAGACTACTATGGGCAACGCCTAGGGACCACCACTTACAGGGGGTGCTTGGGCATGTGTGTGTTTCTGTGTCTGTGTGGGAGCACTTAGGGGTAGAGTAAGCACTGTAGAAGAATTTGGGTTAGCGTGAATTATTCACTGGTGTAGCCGAGCACAGCAGCACCGAGCGAGCTTCTCCTCGGGCGGCACACTCACTTTAAAAGCTGGAATAGGAGGCGTGGGGTAGCTGTGGCACGATTGCTGTGTGTATCAATTGGTTTACAGTGTCCGCAAAGTCACAAAAAGCATATTAAATAGCGAAACTATTCTCCAGCTAAGTCATCGTGGAATATAAGTCTGTGAGGACGCCCTGTGATCAGTGTTGGGGAAACTCACTGGGTAAACTGGGTAGCATGAATGGTTTGTAATGGTAGAAAATCAAGGCCAATCTGTTTTCCGTCTTTCACACCACCCGTTATTCATGATTCTCTCCTCCTCTTCCCTCTCGCCCTCATCACATTCAAACAGAGAAAATAAATACCCTGCGCTGCTATGTTTGCCAGGAGTTGTCTGTTTGGATAGTGTGTGTGTGTTTGACTGACTTACACACTGTACTATTGCACTGTTGAGTGCAACAGGGCACCCCATGTTAAATCATTCCCTTCCCCCACCTACTCTCCTCTGCCCTCTTCCTTCTCCTCCCCCTCGCCTCTTCAGCTTCCCTTCCTCTTTTAACCTCCCTGCTTCATTCCCCCTTTCCTCTCCTGCCTCAAGTCTCTCTGGGTTTGAAAGTTGGAACGTGGCCAATTAACACAACAGCCGGTTGAGGTGGTGGAGGAGGGGAACGGAGAGAGCGAAGGCTCACATCGCTACACACTGACCTACATACACTTCCACCCAGCTGATTGAATCTTACGTTGAGGCCTGCGGCCAATCACGAGTGGGGGTGGAGTGCCAGCCAGCCAATGGCGTCGGCCGCTCTCCGCGGAGCTCTTGCACTGTCTCCATACAGTTTTCAGTAATCATACAGGGGCAGAGAGAATGAGGCAGACAGAGAGAGAAAGGGCGAGCTTGACAGATGAGAGCCACAGAGAATGAGCGAAAAGAAAGAGACAGAAGGGAGCGAGGCTGAGAGACAGAAAATAGAAAGGAAAAAAGCGTGGAGGCAAAATGTGGCTCAGACAGACAAAAATAAACGGTTGTTGCTTCCTTGTTTTCCCTCAGCCTGTGTGTGTTATGGCACTACAACTGCAGACAGATGAAGGCTAATGCTGGCTAATGTTAAAGAGTGGATTAGTGCCCTGTATTTGTCCTTGCTCCTTTCACAGCCTGAGGCCCAGGATAGCCTTTTCTGCGCCTGAGAAGTCTGTGCTATCTAAAACAATCTCTTAACATCATTAAAGGGGTAGTCTGGATGTTTTGAAGTGGGGTTGTATGAGGTACTTATCCATAGTATTTCTTACAGTAGATGGCAGCTGGTGTGCCCTCAGTTTGGAGAAGCAGACAGGAGTGCCGCCAAGGGAGCTGCAGCAACATATTTTAGCCACCTGAAAAATGTCCAACCTACAAAAATCAAAATCATTTAAAGTGTTTGCTTTATTTAGGATAATTTTATTTCTGTCACACAACCCTTTCGAGCAGGGAACTGAAGCTGTTACATCCATCTATGCGTTCTTAAATGCCAGACTCCATTGACAAAAACAATAATTTTACCTCGCACAATATAGGAGCTGCTGTACTACCACTGCCTCTATCAGTTTGTTTGTGTTACTGTGCGACTTTGGTGGATCCGAACTAACCCTTTAAAACACCAAAGTCACACAGTAACACAAACTAAGTAAACGATCAAAGCAGTGGTTCATCAGCAATGGCTTTAAAGAGAGCAATATCACAGCTTCAGTTGGCAATCAGAAACGGCTGCAAGTGTCTGACAGCAAGGTAAAGTGTGAAAATATTCTAAATCCAGTGTACACCTAAACCAATATTGATTTTTTAGGTGGCTAGAATTTGTTTTGCTGCTGACCCTTCCACATCTGCACATAGCTTAACTTCTATGGCAGTGCTTTTGCACGCTTCTCCAAGCTGAGGGCGAGCTGAACGCCATCTACTGTAGATAATACATTGACTATGGATAAGTACCTCATATACACCACTTCAAAAAATCCAAACTATCTGTTTAAGGGCGCCTCGAAAAATATAAGGAGTGACTCAAGGTTTAAGTGATGTTCATGTTTTGCCTTCATGACCTCCTGACTTGTATTAAAGTCAATAAAAACCTGGAATGAAGCTCAAAAATTCCTTGAGAGCAGACTTTTTGAGCCTTTGTGCTTTTGATTCAGCACTACTGAAATGACCTAAGCGTCCATTTTTAGCCTTTATCCGCCTCGTGACTACTCATACAGTAGCTGGTAAACCGCATAATCCCATGATAAAGACTGGAGCTGTTACTGCATTACATTTTCTCCTATTATCTGTAGAGTTGTTAAGTAAGAAGAAATCATGCATGTAGGTGGACTTTGAGCCAGATAAAACAATCAATAAAAGTGTACAAGATTTACTGTAGATGTCTGTGGCTGAGACTGACAAGAGAAACACTGAGCTCATCTAAACACAGCCTGGAGACAAAGATACTGAGATAACTCTCACCCACAAACACACACAACACCAAACTACACACAGCGTGCACTTTTCTACACACGCACAACACTTAGACACACAAACACCTTTGACAGCATGATGCCACCACAGAGAGGATGAGGGCATCCCTGGCACCGAGCGAAATGGAAAGTTCAACCTGCAGCCAACAAACTGCAGGCTCTGGGAGAAATCCTTACATAAGCGTTTATATTTGCGTCCAACATAGATAATGCGTTCCTCTTCTATGCTGTTCTGCTCTATGTGCCATCGTTTTGCTGTGGTGGCAACAAACGGGAAGGAAGGAAAAAGCGAGACAATAAAAAAGCCAAGAAAGGCAAACTGAAGGAAAAAGAGGGGGCAACGGGGAGGTGCAGAGAGGCGGCGTGAGGCACACTAACCCATATTTAAAGAGATGGAGGCTTATAGAGCTCCCACAACAGAGCCAACACTCTGGAAATGATGGATTATGGGAAGTAAAGGGAAGACAAAAAGCTATAATATGGTGCCCAGGGAAAAGATGGGATTTGAATCATTGGGTGTGCAGAGACAAACATATTTAGACATGCACACACATGCATGCACCGAGTTAAACCACATATAGGCGCTTGCATATTCACATTTAAAAACACTCTCACACACCAGATCTGTATCTGGTGCACACACATGCAAACACACACTGTACATTAATCAGACTAAAAGCCTTTCAACCACACAGTGATGTCACTGCACAGCGATAATCCATCCCTGAGGATACAGTGGTCAGCACAGGTCTGGCTTAAACTGGTGGTCTATACACGGCGCCCCCCCCTCTCCGCGCCTCACTCTTTTTCAACGGACAGCTGAGCCTATCAGGGGTGATGAATAATCATGAATAATGCACACATTGACTCAAGTGCTCATATGAAAATGGATTCCTGACCAATATTGACCCGTCTACTTGAAGCAAACAAAAAAAACGAGCAGCACTCAACCCGCTAAGGTCTAATTAGACTGTATTGTGAAAGTGAGAGGGGTGGAGGGCTAGTGTGACCCTACAGTCTGCATGCTGCACCATTACAGAGCGCTCTTATGGTGATACAAGGGGTCGGAGCCGTAATGGGGCGTCTTTTACACAGACTGTTCAAGGTGGGAATGTTGTCTCGATATTCTGCCTCGCAGATCTGTATAAAAAGCACAAACACGGAATGGGGGGACAGAGTTGTCTCACCTTAAAGCTGGCAGCAGAGGCAGAAACAGTGGCAAATTAAATCTGTGTAAAAAGTGAGCCGGCAGGACGGGACAGTTGTGACGTTTTGACAACGTGTTATGTGTGCAATCAACCACCAGGATATGTAAAATAGCAGTTGGCAGCTAACTCAAAGAAGAGGAACAGCAACAGAAAAGCCGCTATATACTATGGACAATAAATGATTGTTATTGCCATGTCTGCCATTGTTATCTTTTTTTAAAGTGCTGCCTTACACATATGTTGAAGAAAAACAGAAGTGAGGAAAGTAAACAAACAGTAAAGTCAACAGGACATGAGTTGCTAATTGTTTGTGTTGTTCCCTAGTGCAAGGTAAATATAATTTGTTCTTTCAGCATTGGGTTGTGTTGTATATGTGTTAACTCGCTAACTAACATCTTGACCGAATCCTGTCGGTCTTTCAGTTTTCAATTTTGAATGAGGAATACAGACTACTGCCCCCTGCTGGTATGAAGAGTTAGGTGCATTCAACCAGGGACAAAATGTATGTGCTTGTTGACTGTTGGCTGTGATCTTTAAAGTGTGTTCAAGTGCAATTTTTTGACTGAGACACAGGTGATGACAACACAACAATCAACCTTCATCGTCAGTAGCTTTTTTAATATCATGCCTCTTTTGCTTCTGAAACGTTGGCATGCTATCTATAATCACCCACTTGGGCGGCATGTTCTTTGGTTCATTGTAAAAAAAAAAATCAAAAAAAATCACAGCAAGCATAATGAAGGGTCTTTGTTGTACCAGTGTTGCAGATCTGTTTGTAAAACGACTGTAGTGCTCATGTCTCTCTCTATGTAACAGATTTTTCACCTTGCCTCCACGTGTGGAACAGCTATAAACACTTGGGTTGGATGGCACTTCATACATACTAGTTAATTTCAAGCATACCCAGGCCTTAACAGATGATGCTAAGAATGTATCAGGGCAAACAGAATGCACCCTGCATATCAGAGTGGCAGCTGCTGACAGTGCACTCCAATAGATTGGCCAATATGGCGACTGATATCAGCTTTGCAGATATTTCTACTTCTGTTTGAGTTATTTCCTACATTTCCTATAATGCATTTGGAAAAACAAAAAGAGGTGTCTGAACTTGTTTCTTTAAGCTGCAGGTGCAGATAGTATTATGTGAAGCAAAAAGAGTTGAGAGATGGTGACCTTTGCTCAAAATGCGAGACGTCTTCTGGCTGCAACACATTCTGTTCCACTGAGCTACACCACTGGAAGCCAAAATGCTCTCCGAGATGTAAGGTATATCATCAACAGTTGTTTTTTAAAACTGTGTTGAAGTTTCTCAGGGAAGTGTATCCCTGCCTCAGTCGTCTGCAGTGTGTAGAGTCTTCTACATAGATAGTAACAGTGTAACAGGGTGGGACTGCACACACTGTCTGCTTGCTTGACTCTCCAGCCAGATCACACGAGCTCCAACACTGTACATACCCATCCCCCACCACCACCAATATGCCGAGGGAATGACAGAAGAAATGGAGGGAGAATGAGGGAGAGGGGGCGAGAGGCCCACTTTCTCTTCCTCAACTGTCCTGCTGTAAGTCCTCACACGTCACGGTGACCTGAAGGCTTCCTCCAGAAAGGAAAACAGGAGAGAAAGTTGGCTGTGCAGGGAAAGTGAGGATCTCTCTGGGGGGAAATGTACAACAACAGCTGAGGCCAGGGCTTTCCCCTGCATTAGCCCAGCCCCCTCTGCGTATAGTACTACACACACACGCGCGTGCCTATATATTCATGGTGAACACAAAGCCTTCGCTCCATCAGGGCCCCTCTATATTCAAATGCCTGGAGCAGAGCATGGAAATAAGAAACACACACTGGAGAATGTCTCCTTGGCTAGGTGCTTGAGTGTGTATCGCTCCAGTTTTATGTGTGCACATGAAAGTATACTATTGCATGCTTGTTTCCCTCCAAATGTGCATGTGTGTATCTGGCATTCTGTCCTTGACGTGGAGCCATTTTGAGACCCTTCAGGTCTTAAGGTCAGTGTCTCTGGGTATCGGTTACTCTCCTCAGCAGCACAGAGGGACTTGGTGATTGATGGACAGATGGCTCACTGGTTGGGATGAAGGTCGCTGTGGGAACAGAGGGATGAGCTACAAGTTGGGAGGAATCACACATGCATGCACCCATAATGCCTACAAACACACCACCACACAGGGCGAAGATGAAGGAAGGGCTGTGTAAAGCAGAGCGGAAGGCTCTGTGTCTGGGTAGAGCAGTGCCCAGTGTGCCTTGGGGCTTTGGACCAATTTCATGCCCCCATAAGCAATGAAACGCGCAGACCCAGACACACACACACACACTGCTGGGCATTCTCTCTGCCCAGCTACCCGCATCAGACGAAAAAAAAAGCATGGCACGTGGTAAGAGACGGAGAGGGTCAGAAGAACAAAGATAAGCAAAGAGAGAAATCTGCTACAACATGCATTCACTAATGGCTGCAGCAGAGTGCTCTAACTATTCATACAGCATTTCCCTTTCAATGATATTGGCTAAAGAGTGCATATTCAGCTTCTCTGAGTCAGTAATTATTTCTGAGGAAGTAGCTTATGTCTTTTTAACCTTTGCACAGAAAATTGTGCATGGGTAATTTAATTAAATCTGCACCATTTGCAAATACAAAATCACACTTTCATATCCAAAAAGCTGTTGGTCACTGGCTGTTCATTTGAGTGACAAGTTAATTTGTGGCACGGTAGTGCAGTGGTTAGCATTGTCACCTTACAGTAAGAGCGTCCCTGGTTTGAACCCTGGGGTGGGGGAAAATGCACAGAGTTTGCATGTTCTCCCCTTGTTAGCGTGGGTTTTCTCCGGATAATCTGGCTTCCTCCCACAGTTCCAAACATGCAGGTTAACTGGTGACTTTAAATTCTCCATAGGTGTGAATGTGAGCGTGAATAGTTGTCTGTCTCTATGTGTCAGCCCTGCAATAGTCTGGCGACCTGTCCAGGGTGCACCCCGCCTCTTGCCCTACGTCAGCTGGGATAGGCTCCAGGCTCCCCCAATAGCTGTTCAGATTTACATTTTGTCTCATATATGCTCAGCTGGTTTAAGGATTTGACCTGGTAGACCTTGGTCGTACATCCTCATAGTACTATCTAGACCTTGACATCAAATGCAATACTCTCTCATGTTGAATTTCAACAGAATATGTAGGAGAAGGTGGAAGAGGTTCATTGCTTTCAGCTGACCAGGTGCCCGAAGTCAAACCGGGACTGTAGGTTTGTGGGTGAAAGGTCCTACAGAAACCTTTCTCTTTGGGTTACTGGGCCAGCATTCAAGTTCTGACCTTTCCCTTCATCAGCTTAAGGTAGATGTGCCCCAGCCCACGACCCCAGAGTCAGATTTCACTAACTGCACACTCTCTACCTCAGAGTAACTTGCAAGACTCTTCTGTCAGCTCTTCAGTTCCAAGTTTTTTTCCTCCAATAAAACAAACTTGTCTAAAAATATTTGGCTAAAGGTCAAGTCAGTTTGTGCACTGTCAGCAAACACAGAGAGGCATGCTTATTAGATCGACCCGTATCTGCTGCTGCGCTCTGCAGGCATATCTGCTGACCCTTATCAACCCCCCACCCTCCCCCACTCTCTCTTATAAAACCCAGGTGTGCAAACACAAAGGTTTACCTAGGCCTCATAAACGATAACAGATAAGACAAGAGGAGGGGAGAAATGAAAAGGAAGGAGGCCCAGCTCCTCAGATCCACAGTGACCTCCTAATCTGGGTTATGACTTGGCCTAGTTTTTTCATCCCAAGATGACAAGAGACAGAAAAACTGGAAGTTCTTGAACAGATACAAGGCCATTTATTGCTTCATCCTCTCATAAGTTAAGAACCAGATCAGGTAATAGAGGTGACCGCCATCTGGTATCTACTTTGTAATCAGAAGGTCACAAGCTCGATGGGAGGCATCTACGAATCTGAGGGACGTCTCGAGGCATCAGCTAATTCTCTACGAGACTAAAATGCCACATCCACATTTTCATTATAAAATGGCATTTTAAAACAGAAATGATCTCTATACACACAAATGTTGTAGCGCCTTTATCGAAAAAGTCTCCGTCCATATTAATATGCCTAAAATTCCATATCACATGACCATTCACATTCACTGGACAAGCCAGTGTAAACAGGAAGCAGACTGTCTACTGTGTGGTTGGTTGCTGACATGTAAGACTAGCTATTCCTTTGGACCAATGATGAGTTAAAACTGTTACCGAAAGTAAGTATAAGGTGGGCAGACAGATTGGGAGTTGTTTCAAAGCAAGTCCAAACATGAATGTGTACCAAATTTCATGGCTATCCACCCAGTAGTTGTTGAGACGTTTCACTCAAAACTACAATGTCAACCTCTTGTTGTCACTAAGTCGGCGGTCACCAATATCATTACGAATGTCTGTACAAAAAAAAGGTACTAATCTATGAAGTAGAGGATGAGATATTTTACAGAATATGTGAAAAGCCTGTGAAGTATGAAAAGTGTAGGACATGGCAGAACCTACAGATGCAGCAGACCTCAGATCCAGTTTTTCAGCTCAAAGCGCCCCAGAGCAGATGGTTTCCAGCTTTTCAAGAGCGACTTGAGACAGAAAAATTGTCTAATTGAAACTCTATCCCTGGTGTGTTTTCTCTTTACCCTTGCAGTTAGCCTCTCGTGCGAGCAGTGACATTTTCACATTTGACACATGTGGAAAACATAAATTACACAAGACAAACACAGAGGGGTTTTTCACATACATGAACAGAAATGAACACATAAAGACATACAAGCTGTTTGATGTAACTTCAACTGCTGCCATCAGCCTCGTCTTTCTGTTTCAGCGTTCAGTGGCTAAAGCAGGCTCAACAATGGCTTGCCTTCATCCCACAGTAACCCGCCTCCACACACACACACGCACGCACGCACACACACACGCACACACACACACACACACACACACACACACACACACACACACACACACACACACACACACACACACACACACACACACACACACACACACCAGGTCCAGGGCTGTAGTTGTGACTTCATGAAGAGTGGGATTAGTGCTAAGAGGCTGGTGTGTGTGTGGGACCTTGAGGCCCGACTAACACAATGGACTGCCAACCGCCAGCTTCATGCAAACATCTGAGTGGGCCTCGAAAGGCTAAAACACACACACACAAACACACACACAAGGAGACTGTATTCTGCGCAGACAAATCACCCCGGGGAAATTATGGGAACTATTATCAGATACCCAGTAAGAACCGAAAACATCATTCCCTTGTTTTAATGATGCATGGAGGATGTGGAACATTGGAGCCCAGCATGTGTACAGCAACACATCTCGAGCTGTGTAATTCATACCAGAAACTGACACGCTTTGCATGTGTGACTCTGACCTATAGGATTTCACAGAGACAAGAGAATCCTGTGTGTTGGGATCGAAAGCCTGTGGGTTGAACAGGTGGCTGGCAGGCTGGCTGCTTGATGGCACTCTCAGTCTTTGCTTATCAAATCTGGGAGTGCCGTCTCTGTGGTTTGAGAGCTTCCACCCGTAACAATGGAGCCTAAAGAGTATGTAAAACTGCACACTGGTTACGCAAAATGCTTGAACACTTTGGGGTTTTTGCACAACAGACTGCACTGTTGGAATCAAATCTATGAACACTTGTTGATTTATGAGAAAGTAATAACTTCCTGCAACAGTGTATGCTTTGTGATAGCAAACCTAATATCTCTAGGTTAGAACTGTTGGATAAACAGGCAATTTGATGAAATATTTTGAGTCATGTTTTAAGTAAACTCTCAAATGTGAGGATGTGCCATCTGTAGACCAAATATGCAGCCCAGACGCCAGACTGAATGTTGGCCTTGTAGGTTTCTGTTAACCACCGATATGACTCATTTGTATGTTATTATGTAGTGGATATGTTGAAACTACCTTTCTACAAAGCCATGGTTAATGTGTGGTTATGATTAGGAAAATATCATGTTTTGGCTTGAAATACCTAGTTTTTTTGTGGCACAGTTGTAGTAAGAAGTTTTGGTGGCTAAATCACAGCTGGAAATGCAGGTGTTGTCTTGCTACAAAAAATAAAAACCTGGTTTGGTGGCACAATCACTGCTGAAAATGCTTCAGATGTCTCGCTAAAAAAACACTCCTGGTTTTGGTGGCATACCTCGCTGTAAATGCCGTTGATGTCTCGCTAAAAATCACGTAGTTTTGGTGGCACAATTTCAGCTGAAAATGCTGCCAATGTCTCGTCATAAACAAACAAATAAAAAAAAAAAGAGTTAGTGGCACAGTCGCCACTGTGCTGAAACACCTCCAATGACTAACTGACAAGAAACCAGTTTTGTTGTTTGTTGGTCTTGAACAGTGGCCTTAGCAGCCTTTTTGCCTAGGTGTTACGCCATCCACCATCCTCTCCACCTCACAATGACAAAGTCAGCCAGAGTCATATACATGCGATCAGAGCTATGTCACTTTAGAAACATCCATATGACAAGTTTGAAATATACAAATGTAACTTATCCATGGTTTGCAGAAATGTACAATACTGACATTTTCTTCTGTTGACTGGGCTGAAATATTTTGCCTTTCTGGACTGTTGGTTGAACAAAACAAGACATCTTAAGATGTGTTTAGTCTTGTGTCATCCATTTCTTCAAATTCTCAATGATGATATATAAGCGGTGCCCTTTTTCTTATCTGTTCTGTGTAACGGCAAGTTCATCTCATTGTCCTGACATCCTCTTGTGTCTGACAGAAACATGAAATGCACCACTTCCTGTGTGGTGCTGGAGTTTTCCTGGGAAATACCGACCTGAGTCACCCCACATTAAAGGTTCAGGGCAGCAACTTTAAAGCATTTATGTACTGGGGACTGTCCTGATGACCTAGTTGTTAAAACATTAGCCATGTGACCTCAACATCCTCGGTTTGAACCTGCGTGGAGATCTTTGATAAATGATGTACCACCCTCCCTCACCCGATGTTTCCTGTCCTCTTCTTTACGTTTTACCAGCCAGTAAAATTAAAAATGCCAGATAAAAAGCATTTATGTTTTGTATTTGGGTTACGGAAAGACTTCACATCACTTTCACCTCCCATTTGCCACCTCCCCTTTTCTTCTGCCTCCCTCCGCTGACACAGAAAGCTTTATTGTAGTCAATTAAATGTTAATCAGGAACAGTAGCTCAGCGCATCCTTTGCCGACTCAGTGATGCCAGATAGGTGGAGTGGTGTAATTGAAAGAGACAGGCTCAGAAGAAAACAAATTAAAGTTTAAAAGCCAAGAGTCGCAATGGTGAGCCAGATTCAGAGATGATCTCCTCAATTCAGGCACGCGTTGATGACTGTTGACAGAGCTCGGATGATGACGGAGGACAAACAGGTAGATACTTAGATCTTCACCTGCTTCTATATTCCCCGAAATACACACTACTTAACTTTAACTCCTGCCTCAAGAAAAATACACACTATTAATGACTTATGAAAATGTGGCAGAGCAACACACAGACAGTGTTTGTGTGGGTGGTGTGATGGCGTGTATAGTGGTGGAGGGAGTCGATTACAGAGGAGGAGACGGCCGAGAGGCGAGGGGCCCACTTCAGCAATGTGGTTATCGGAGAAACTGAGAAGCAAGGCCAGAAAGGGAGGTATTTGCAGTCTGACTGTATGTGTGTGCTAACGTGTGTGTGTGTAAGAAAAGGGGGAGGGGAGACGCTTTTCCGTGGGTCATTCTGTTATCAGCTGTCACCCAAACGGCGAGCCGTCCCCCCACCTGCTTGACAAGTTATCAGTTGCTATGGAGACAAACAAGTAACAACCCCTCTCCCTTGCCCTGTCAACACAAGTATGCATGCCTCTATGCAACACACACACATATACACATTTTTAAGGGGACAGCAGTTGTCTGTAGTTGACTCCTACAGACTCCCCTAATTCTGTCCTGTGAGACTTCCTGTGCTCTGCTGCTCATTTCCTGTATGAAAGTCCACTGTTGTGTTTTCTGTATCAATACAGACATGGGTTGGTTGACAAAGGGTGGAGGAGATGAAGAAGGGAAAATGTAGGTGACACAGTATGTGTCATCTGCTATTGTCGAACCAGAAAGACGAAGTCAGAGATGCAAGTTCACTTAAAGGAGAAAAAAAGAAACCTATTAACTTTATTGCCGTGAGTTTGAAGAGAAGATTGACATTAGTCACATGTCTGTAAGGTAAATATGTAGCTGGAGCCAGCAGACGGTTAGCTTAGCTTAGCACAAAGACTGGAAACTTATGAGGGACTGTGCAAAAATACTGGCAGGGGAACGTTAATATTAAATGTTTTACCTTAGTAACTCTTGACACTTACTAAAAATAGGATATATCAACATTAGGGATGCAACAATCTATCAGCTGAGCATCGGAATATTCGATATTCTCCTTGTTGACTGCCATCGGCTTTTGCACTGTGTCATGTCAATTTTGCGTAGTCTAAAAAAGAAGGGCTCCAGACTAACAAAGTCCTGTCACTCCCCCATCATCCCGGGGACAATAGAAAATATGTTTAGGATGAACATAGATCTTCGTCGGGACGAAGTTGGGACAGAAGTACGCAGTAAACACACACTATTTTTTTCTGGATAGTGCTATATTGTGAACAACAAATCCGTGTTGACACCAGCAAGAGGAGAACTAGTTTCATGTAAAAGAAAGACCGTTTCATATAATCTTTAACCTGGCTCTGTCCAAAGGTAAGACCAAAAAGTCAAACTGTAAAAATGACAAGTGTTTCACTGTTTCTCGGATAGGACCAATAACTACCTGGAGACTCTGCCAGTTGGTGGGCGACGGGTACATAACCTCTTGTAAAACCACAGCTTGTTGTTTTTACACTTCAGCTCTGGTATGGTTTAAACAAATGAGATATAATTTGTGAGCTTTGCTGATTTTGTTATGCTGGGATAGAGCCAAGTTAACTGTGTCCTGTTTCTAGTCTCTACAGTAAGCTAAGCTAACTGGCTGCTGGCTCCAGCCACGTATTTATGGTGCACATGTGAAAGTTGTATCCGTCTTCTCATCAAATTCTTGGCAGGAAAACAGATAAAACATGTGTCCCATAACGTTAAAGTATTCCTTAAGATCTGCACATTTACTGTGTAAGAAAGTCCCTAGAGCTCACTTCAGCGCTGATGGTAAAACACACTGTTGACAAAATCTTGGCATCGCCTCAGTCCCCTCGCTGTTAACGCTGCTCGCAACTCATAAAAATAACTGAAATACAGTAGTGCTGATGCATCAGTGTAATGCTCAGCAAATTCACCTTCACTTGAATATCTCTGCGAGCACGTGTGCTTGCTTAATAAACACTGGTGCTTCTTTTGGCACGCTGATTGACATATACCTCGGATAAAAATACACTTCTGCAAACAGTGTGTGCAGAGTTACGGTATGTTTTTCTTGCCTATGAGCACTTTTGTTTTGCATGTGTGTATTTGCAGAGATATTTTATTTTGACAGAGCAAACTGGGCTAAGGATGACGTGTAATTGCAGGTTTTCTAGATGTCTTATTTATTTTTCCAGTGGCGGACAGACAGTATGTCTTGGAGCGACATGTCCGTAGCATGATTTTCCAGTCAGACTGGTATTTCTGTATTCTTTCTGACATTGCTAAAACTTTTCTTCCACTTGTAAGTTATTGATCTGTCTAGGGAGAGTTGTTTGCTTGACCTTTCTCCATAGAGGTCAAAGGTCAGGGTCAGCTACAGATCAGCAAGTTTAGAGCTGGGAGGATTTGAACTGGTGCTCCAGCTAAAGACTAGTCTCTAACCACTGGACAAACCACCACAGTCCTCTGCTCATATTGAACTGGTGTGTTGTGTGCTTGTCCTGGAAGGTAAAAAGAAGAACTCTTCTTCCTGTATATCCCCTTTTTGTGAGTCTAAGGACGCCTACATACCAGCATTTCTATTCACCACCTCCTGGTGAATTTTTGCACCTTCAGCTGTGTGCTGTGCTGTGGTTATCTGGCTCGAACACCAGTTTCGTGCCCCAACAGTTGGAAAAGATCAGTGTAATCTGATGTTGTATACTGAGCAATTGTTTTACAGTGTGAGGGTGCTTTGAGAGAAGGATCAGAAGTGTTGGTGATTCAACAGCCTGCAGAAAGATACTGAACCGTAATAGTTCTGCTCTAGTTTTGTACAACAATGAAGTTTAAGTTAATCATCTGGGAAAATTCCACCTATGATTTGTTGTCACGTGGGTTGCAGAAAATTACAGCATCAGCATAACCAGTCTCACTTTTCTCAAGAGTCGATTCTGGTCTGCTTTTGCTACGTAGTTATGACGTGGGGGAAAGATCATGTCCAGTATTGCCTGCGGGGCAGAGAACTGCTCGGAAATTTGGCAAATTAAGATTGTTTCCTTTGTGACATCAACATGTAAACATGCTGAAGGGCTGCTGTTAAATGACTAACAAGAACAATAATCCAAGATGACTAAACATTGACCAACCAAAACAGACCCTGGTCCTCCGGGTCTAATCATACATACGCCTGCTCTGACCATTTCATAACAAGTGAGAATAATAAACAAACTCATACAAATAAGTCACATGTCAGTACGACTCCAGAGGACTGTGGATTTCAGGAAGACTGCAGACCCACCTGTCCCCATCTTTCTGCCTCCTGGGCTCCTTCATCACTCAGGACCTCAAGCCTCAGCAGGGCATGTACATCCTGCGGCAGCTGAAGAAGTTCAACCTGCCAAAGACAATGATGGTGCACTTCTACACTGCCATCATTGAGTCCACCCTCACCTCCTCCATCACCATCTGGTACGCTGCTACCACAGCCAAGGACAAGGGCAGACTGCAGTGTATCACTCACTCTGCTGTGAAGGTGATTAGCTGCAATCTACTGTTCCCCCAGGACCTGTCCACCGCCAGGACCCTGTGGTGGGCAGGAAAGTATGGCCCCTCTGACCCTGTACGCAAATTCTTTGTTGCACTCCCTTCTGGGAGGACGTTGCTGTCCCTTGGGGCCAAAACCTAATACCTCAAAAACACTTTTTTCCCAGGCTGGCACACAACTGTACGCTTCTTTATTCTGAAACAGCTATATTGTACATATTTCTTATGTTTTCATGTAGTTTTTAGAACCCCCCTGCCTCCAAACAAAGATGCCGGCGATCTTGTGATGTCATGTTGAACTTGATAAAACAGGAGTGTTAGCACATTTGCTAACCCAGTACCTAATCTGTCTCCTTATTGCTGCCTTAAAATACACAAGTTTAGAACTATGTGTAGTCAACAAATAACCATATTTCTAAAGTTTTTTGCACTATTCCTTTAAGCTACTGTATGTCCTTAAAGAATTTTCACTGACTGTACATGAGGCAAAATGCCAGTTTAAATCCAGCCCCCATCTTTAGTATGTAATCAGTGTGGGAGACACAAGTGTTTATATTTTAGATGCTATCAAGGATTGGGCATGTGCAGGCAGCTGGTTTCTCTTTTGCTGTCTGCTTGTGTCTGTTCAACACACTCAGACACACACACACACAAAACACACAGCGTATAAATCCTGTGACCCGTCTGCCCTCAACTATCATCATCATGTAGAGCAATTCAAAGTCATGCCTAAAATCTGCCTCGAACTCTTGGATTTCTGCAAACAGCTCAGCCCAGCTTGGCCACATCGAGGTTTAAAGACTATTCATTTCTTTTACAATCTCCATATTTTCACGGCGACAACAACAACAGCGAGGCCATAATGTCTGAAGTGTTTCAAAAAATGTGGCAGTGTTGCCATGATGGTCACAAAAAGACAAGGAGGAAATCAAGGGAGTGCGGAGTGTAACAAGCGCCGAGCCTCGAGATTTACCTCCATTCATTAGAGCCCACAACAGATTTCAAGAGTTGTGCTTCAGAGGAGCAGCGACAAGCTACGGGGGGATGGCTTGTTTTTGCTCACCGCAGTGTTTTACATCCAGACAAATGAGGGAGCTGGCAGGAAAACAATGAGGGATGGTGTGTGAGAGGGAGAGAGTGGAGTAAAAAAGAGGAGTGAGAGCGATGAAAGAGAGACAGAAACTGTGAAAGAGGGTTAGCCTTTAGCCAAGAACAGGCTCTTAAAAATTAATACAGTGATCTGAATTCATCCCGAGCGCATTGAATAATTGAGAAGTGTCTTTGAGGAGAACAGATCGTGCAGAGTGTGACATGGTTGAGATGGCGAGGATGCAGAAAATGATGGGAAAACCAATGAGGGAGACAAAAAAAAATCTGCTTTTCTTTCTTTCTTTCTTGCAGATACAAATACACGCACATACACATGTGAGACTTCAAAACAGAACAGACAGCTAGATTACTATGTGTCTGCAAGTTTCAAAGCTTGAACTAATTATGACTGAAAATGTGACAAATTGTGTCCACCTTCACACACAGCAGATGGACAGACCGTAAGTTGGTGAAATGCCTACAGAACAGCCTTTTTTACTGTCCGGGATGTACCGTGTCAGCCTGTTGTACGTCATGAATGTGCTCATGAATCCCCAACATTTCCCACTCGCCCACTCGCTGTTATCGTAGGGTACTGCTCACACTGCCTGCTAGAGTGACTAAACGAGAAGCGATCAGGCAAGACCTCCAAATGGCGCCTTAACATGTGCCTCGGGTAGTCATTCTTCCGACTTTGGTGTGAATGTGCTTTAAGGTGTAAGCAAGTTGCTACAAAGAAGATGTGTTGTATTTCATTCATTTCTGCCCAGGTTGCCTCGGTGAGTTGGCGGCTCAATTTTGAATGGCAAGAACTTTTACTGTTAGCTCTGTTAGCACCGTTAGCAGTATCAGCACGGCTAAGTGCTACCATTGGTAACACACTAAAGGAGATTTTAGCCTTACAATGAAGCTGCTTACTCATTGGGGCTACCTGGGGGGAAACCAAAGGGTGGCCACCATTTTTCCGTAGCGACATCATCTTGCTGTCCTGATGACATTAGTAGCTGTAGTCGTGAATGAGCGGCGCTGCTAGCTAATCTAGCTCCCACTCAACCTGAATGGTGGGTACTGCAATGCGACCAAGGCTAACGGTGGCCGGCTGTCTGTCAGTAAAGCCAACAGAAAATAAAATAAAAGGCAAGACATTTACATCATAAAATATTAAAATTTCACCACTTCTAAATGGATAGCACTTCGAAATGCAGTACTAGACCTCTTGTATTTCACATCATTTTGCTTTCTTTGTCACAAATTAACCTCGTAGTTACTGGTTAATGGGTGTCAGGCTGTCAAAAGCAAAATGAAACATAACTGACATCACTAACTCAAAAGAACCCACACTGTGAAAAGAATCAGTTTGCCCATCACTAAACCCTGCAGCCAGGTTCTCATCATCTTGTGGAAAGCCATCAAAGAAGAGTGGATGCTGTTAGGGCTCAACATCAATGTAAATTTTCTTGTTATTGGATGGTCAGCAATAACATATGGTTGTAATGCTCAGTTGTCGGCATACTTTTGTCCATATGGGGCAATTTTCAGATGTAAAATTTTGATGCAGTGTAACTCCTCAGGCATGTAAAGAAAATAATGTGTTCATTGATTGGAAATGGAACTAGAACAGAGCCTGGGGGTTTTCCTCCACACAGAGGTTGACTGCTCAGGGTGACACTATTCAGACTTGGAGGGGTGTCTGGAGCTGGTGTGTTCCCATAACCCATCGCCCCCTTTAGCCTCACACACCCACAAACCCCTCCATTGGGAATCACAGCCAGAGGGCAGTTGTAATACACCAATTTGGAGCAAAGCTTGTTAATTTACTCCCTCATCTCCCCCTCCCTTCTCCTCCATCTACTGTCTTCACGCCCCCCTCGACCCCCTCCACTCCCCTTTTTATTGCCTTTTTGCTTCGGTTCCTTCAGCTCGGCACAGTGCCAGCTCCATCTGAGGGGCCTCCTGATTGTGCTCTGAGTACCTGAGCGCACACACAAATTCACACAAACAGAAACTTTTCCCACCTAAGCTTTTTATTTATTTTCAGATTTTCCTTCTACAATTTCCTTCCTACCCAGTTACCTCAGGTACAGACCTCAGATAATGCTTACAAGTTTAAATTCCAGCCATGCCTTGCAGGGATATCCATGGCCGACTTTGGGATCTTATCACACATAAAGCTCACTCGGCTCCCCATTGATTGACAGCCAAAGAAAGGATTCATGTTTTGTTCTTTTTTTCTGGCAGCCCCTTCCCTTTTGTCAACCCCCGTCCTGCTCTGATAGGAACAATAAATAATTTCAGCCCCAAAGAATCAACACTTTCAGCGTGCTAGGCCATTAAAATGATAATCAACATGCCCAGCGGGCTTATAGGGGCCTGTTTTCCATACGCCTCCAGACAAAGTCAGATGGGGGAATGTGTGTAGAGTAGCGCAGTAGCCTCCTTGTGTGTGTGTGTGTGTTTGTGTGTGTGTGATGGTTTTGCCTGGGATGAGCCTCGGCTTTTTGGTCTCTTTGTAAAGTGATAGATCAAATGAGAAAAGGTGTGTTTAACACTTGTGGTCATGACTCACAGGTTTGTGGGTTGAGCTGTACGTAAAGTACCTGCGAGTATCCACCAAATAATCACGCACATAATGACTAATGTATCGGTTAAACAACACGTTGACAATCACTACGCCCCCAGAGGGCTTAAAGAATTAAGTAATCTCATGTATGAATTATAATGACACAAACTAATTTCAGACCCCTGTATAAGTTGCAGAAGAGGCTCACAGTCATGAACCCTGGTGATAAGCCTGAACATGACCGGGTGACTGTGCGGTATATGTCTGAGCATGTCTGTCTGCACGGGAATGTATACACACTTCAACGGTCAAGTTGAGGTAGAAAGAACTGTATGTACCGTGAATGGGAGGGAGTGTTGCCCTTAAAACCTCATAACATAAAACGAGAATGTCAGTGTGTGTGTGTGTGTGTGTGTGTGTGTGTGTGTGTGTGTGTGTGTGTGTGTGTTTAGTTAAGTGTCACTGTGACATAATCAGGTCTCGGCCTATGATGGGCAGCTGCTGGGAATAGGGAGCAATACAGCAGGGTTAAGTAACACTGGAGCACAAGGTTCACTGCAGTCAGAAATACTTGCGCACGCACACACACACACACACACACACACACACACACACACACACACACACACACACACAAGGATACACCTGCCTGTGCACACAAATACACACTAGTGCACCTAATCTTTTGATTATGCAAAGACTCACAGGTGAAAGACAGTCTCAGTGTCACAGGCGTGTTTACAGGTGCTATTTTTGAGACGCAGCCCGTCACTCCCCCGCCATACCAAAGCGTCTCATAGCACACATTTCAGCTGCTCTTGAGCCAGACCTGCCCCTCTAGACAAGGGCGTAGCTTTCATTTCAAAACTGTGGGGAGACGCATATGAAACAGGGAGTTTGGGAGTCCTATACCAGAAAAATTTGAGCATTTAACACTTAATGTCCTGCATTCTGGTGAATTTTTAGACACCAATTTGTGCGTTTTCTGCATCAATTTATGGTGTAAATGTTTTTAATTTTGTAAAAATAAAAATATCTACACCTACACCACCAGGACAGTGTATTGGTACGATGTGTGCTACTAAACAAGACCAATGAACACTTCAGCTGAAAATCTATTAACAGCACACAAGAATGATTTTGACTTGACTTTGTGTATCATGACCAATATTAACTATGACTGGAACAAAAGTGCCTCAATAATTTTTTTTTTTTTTAAATTGGCAAAAATTTGATTTAATTCTGTAACTATCTCCTCACAGAATACATCGACATTATTATGAGACATTTGATGCCATTTGGCAGCACTGATGTTGAATACCTTGCCCTTAAAAAAGATTTAAAGAAAGCAAAATTAGGGTTAAGTCATGGCTGACATAGTGTACATTGTGTTCTTCATTGGGTACGAACAAGTAAATGACCAAACATTGTGTTACTATTAAAAGCCTGCGCAGTGGCCTCTCATGGTTAATGACAATCTAAGGTGATAAAAGATTTCCTGCTGTTATTCTTGGCTGTCTTAACCTACTTTTACCAGGGCTAATGGTTAACTGACAGAGATATGAAATGCAATGACGTAAGTGGGAACCTGGGAGAGAAACCCAGGGGGATTACTGGGATTTGCTCAGCAAATCTCCTCAACAAAGGTGCCCTGGCTGCATGAAACTGTAGGTGCTCAAACCCGGCTCTGTGTGGAGGTGAAACCTTAGAGTCTCTGAGAGTGAAATGGAGAGCAAAGGGGCTGTGACAATGTGCCCGTACAGAGGTATTGCTCTGAACACCTGGCTCTGCAGGCTGTCTTTGGTTTCATGGGTTTTTCACTAAAACCATAGTGCAGCTTGTGACATGCTCGGGCCTTAAAGGTCCAGTGTGTGGGATTTACAACCATGTATTGGCAGACGTGGCATATTATCTTCATAACTGTTTCTATTAGCTTATACTCACCTGAAAGTAAGAATCGTTATGCTTTTGTTGGCTCAGAATTAGCCGTTTGTATCTACATATGGACCGCGTTGTCTTCCACTAAGTCCCCCATGTTATTTTGCAGTAGCCAAGAGTTGTGAGTGTTGGAGGTGGGGCCATGGTCATTATTTTGAAAGTTGCTCAGTGGCACATAAAGCCAAAAAAGCTTGATTTCCATGGTATGGAATTACCCAGGTCTTCCGCATCGTGGGGCCCATAGAGCAAACCACAAGACTTATGGCGGCCGGGCGGCTAGCTTCCCTTTTAGCCCTCCGCTAACTTGAATGTGGATAAAATCATTTAATCATGCTGCTCTTCTAGACTTACTAAATGTTATCGGACTTAATGGATCAAATCCTGATAGTGAAACGAGCCATTTTGCAGAGGTTGTGACGCTCAAAAAAATGTATGCACTGATTCTCTTTCACATTATAAGTCTATGGAGTGCAGAAGTCACGCCCTTTCCGGTAGAGCTCATGGGACCTTAGATCGGAAAAAATGTGAATGGCAGTGAATGGGGAAAGCAATATTATCTTTTGTTCCCGTTTGAGTTGCGACATGAAATCTAAATATGTTGTTAATGTATTTAAAACATAAATTTTAAGGTCAAGAAAGTCATACTTTAAGGTAAAACTGTGACAGTACCAGATGTTGTAATTCCATGTTTGGCCACTATGTAAAGTTGGCTTCAAAGCCTGGTGCTGCTCCTGGAGGATACCCAAATGGACCAACCAAACACTGGCTCTAGATTAGACCATTTGTGTTTTTGCATGGCCCACCATAGTTCCCCTACACGTTTGGCACATGGGAGAAGTTTCAGTTTTGCAAATTCACTGCTAGATGCCCCTAAATGCTACACACTGGACATTTAATGCTGAGGAACATGCTTGTCAGTCTGGAGCTGCAGAGATCTATCATCCTAAACAAAAGTAAACATCTAAACTAATTTGGTGTGCTGTGTGTTGCCACAACTCTGTGTTTAGAGACAAAACAACTAGAGTCTGTAATGAAAAGACTCTCTTATAAGAAAACTAAAAAAAGGCTGTGAGCTGCGGCCGAGATTTATTGACAGACCATGCGTAACACTAAACCACCGACAGCCTGGCCCTCATCCCCGAAATTCCAGGAGTAACAGCCCTGCATGGTGACAGTGAACCCGGCCTTGACTTGGTGGGGCTACACACACACACAGCCTCCCTCTTTGCTCTCCACTGAAGCGTATTGCATAGCAAAACTTGAGAAGCCCTGACAAAATATGGCCTATAGGCTCCACGCCCCATGGGACTGGTCCTCCAGCCTCTGATGGGTGTTAATCTCTGCTCTCTGACCTTCTGTGCCGCCCTCCTTCCCTGTCTGTTTTCGTGGGGCCCCCCATATGTCTTTTGGGTGACCAGATATCTGCCTTTAAAAAGAAAGCTTTACCCTTAACAGCTCACCTAAACTCACGCAGCGGTTATGTAATCCCCGCATGGCAGGAGCAGCCACCTCGGCAGTTGCCTACCTGACCCAAGAGACAGATCCCTGCCAAGGTTTACATAACAAATGGCAATGCCACTGCAGTTACAGCAGCACGATGGAAATTTAGCCGCTAAAAATAAAAACAAAAACATAACGTGACTATAATCTTACTACTCACAACCACAAAAAGACTACTGTGGATCTGCACATGGATTCAGTTAACAGCGAGGGTTGTGCCTTCAAGCAGAAGCAGAGGTCTTCTCAGGATTCACGTTTTCTTTCCTCCACATATTGTTAAATCGTTTTGTTTACATGCAGCTCCTTGTCCTAGTAATGGATTAGCTGCTGTTCAGTAAACTCTTATGTAATTGTATCATTCTCTGAGAGTCTTAAAGGAGGTTGCATCACTCAAAATAGGCTACTGTGTTTCCAGACAAACCGGTTACAACGTTTCTGTTTGCTCTAATTCCAGCCATGTGACTGTGACTGTGGCCTCAGAGGAATATTATGCACACCAGAAACGTCAAATAAAAGGAGACAAAGGGGCATGCATCTGTTGCCGCTTTAATCAAAAGGCCACTATTTGTCTATAAAGTGTCTGGGAATAAATGCAAGATGTCACGTTTTGGTCAATTTATGAGATAATTACGTGTAGGTCACCAAACCCCACGCTGCTTAAAGAGATTAATGATCCTAAATGCCTCCTGATGTGATCCCCCCCCCCCCCCCATTTTCTCCATGTTTTCAGACTGATCTGTAATTTCCATTAGAATGATCATGCGAGGTTATAATGAGCGCCAGACTTTCCAAATAAGCGCTCGTAAAAACGCGAGTGCGCTGGTTTCATCTTGTGAATGTGTCTGTCTGTGTGTATGCGTCAGTGGGTTTACAAGCCACATGCTTTTTGTTTTTGTTTTGATGGAGGAAGGAGGGGGGCCGGGGGGTGGGTGGGTGAGTGAGGGGGGCGACTCTTACCTTCCATCCTGCAGAGCTGTTGCTGTCGCCTTTGTCTTTGAAGTAGGGGATGGATCTCACCATCCAGTCATAAATTTGGGACAGTGTCAGTCTCTTGTCCGGCGCGCTCTCAATGGCTTTGGTGATCAGGTCTGCGTAGGAGAGGTTCCCCCAGGCGTTACGGCGAGATGATGCTTTCCTCGGAGTCTGCTGCGCGGCCAGGCTGCTGGGGGTCAGCGCGCCTGAGGTGCCCGTCGGGGAATGCGCGGAGAGCGGGGAGCCTCCGCTCTCCTGGCCGGGGGAGGAGAGTGCTCCATCGGCCGCGGGGCTGCTGCTGCTGTGGTCCTCTGTCGCCAAGCCGGTGCCGTTCACACCTGCGGCCGTAGGGGTGGCGGTATCATCTTCATCATCCTCCTCCTCAGGTATAATATCAGTGTCATTGCTCTCCGGTTTCACCGCGTTTGACTCCGGTCGCGGCAGCGGCCAGGTGCATGACCTGGGCCGCTTCTGGGGCTCGAAGTCCGGGTCGATGACCACGTCCAAGTCCGGGAGTGCAGCCTCAGCCATGGTCTCCCTGCTCCGGTCACAATCTCGCCCCCGCTGCCAGGTAATAAAGTTACAAGACAAGAAATGAGGAGCTGTCAAAGTCGCGTCCCATGAATGCGCGTGCCCGTCCTTTGTTGCTATTCCACACCAGCGAAGTCCCAACAACAGGGCCACAGGCAACTTAGTTATTAACGCCTGTTGAGGACATAAAGACAGAGAAATAGAGCCAACACTGAGTTAGAGCCGAGTTCAAACACAGCCTGACAGATACAATACAGCCACTGACCGTGTGCGTAACGCTAACATATTTCTGTCAATGAAGCTGCAATAAACTACTTAATAGAAATAACAAAACAATGAAAAATAAAGCAGTCGCGCCTCTCTTCATTATGAAACACTACTTAATCATTAATAGGAGCTCTACACTGAATCCCCGTCCTGGTGCAAGGCTCTGAATCCACCCACTGGAGATCAATGGCTGAGGAGAAAGTGCTCAAACCTCATCTCTGTGGGAAGTAAATCCGCTCCCAACACTTTAAATGAAATACCTTGCACGGCCAGTCACTTGCGCTCCGTGGTACCTCCACAAAAAAAAGAAAACCCGAATAAGACTATATCCCGGATTGTCCACAGCCACTTTCAGATGCCATCTTGACTCTTTCCTCCTTCACTCCTCAAGTGCGCTCCTCCGCGATACACAGACAGATAGGATGTATGCAGGGCAAGTCAGTGTCGATGTGGAATAAGACTGCCACCTCACTCTGGGTTACTACTGTATCTCGATTTGCTCTCCACACACACGCTCTCACTTACACACATACACACTCACACACACATACACGCACACACTTACGTACATACACAGACACGCGCATGCAAGTCGATCAAGGGCCAGCCCCCTGGATCCTGTGCATGGGATCGCCTTTTAAAGAGACACTGCAGCCCAACAGAACGGGGCTGTGTGAGCACAGGTGGAGGCTGGGACACCGGACACGTCCTGACATGTTAGTGACAGAGGGACACCACAGAAGACGACTCCAAATCGACTTTTGTATTGATTTTATTTTGTTGGGTTGTGCTGGGGAAATGAGTGTTTTTTTTGTCCAACCTTAGTTTGCAGGACACATCTTGGTGTAAGTGGCACTACAGGTGTGCTACAGGCTTCTGCTTTGTTAGAATTCATTCAGATTTTATAAAGCTGTTTAGGGCTGCAACTAACAACTGTTTTCTTTATTGATAAATCTATTATGTTCTCAAGTAATCCAACTGGTCCATATAAGCAAGCACACTTGTAGTATGATGCACATAGCCTATTTGTAGTACGTATTTTACTCATTTCTATTTCTCATACAACGTAGGCCTATCTCTTATATTTTTCTTATATTTTTATATTGTATTATATTTAATTAACTTTTTTTTTGCATACTTCTTATTTCATTTCATTTCTGTATAAGAGCCACCATAACATCTCCCATTTTTCCTCTGGAGATCAATAAAGTATTCTAAATCTGAATAATGTCAGAAAACAACTTAAAAAAAAGTCCATAGATTCCCAGAGACCAAGCTGACATATTCAGATGTCTTGTTTTGACCAAAGAAGCCCAAAACTCAAATGTATTTAGCTTACGACCACACATAATCATATTAGAGAGAGACACCACGGAGTGAGTTTGAATTGTTTTTACTCAAATAATTTCTTTTCTAAGTAATACTGGATTAATTGACTAGCTGTTTCACCTCGGAAGCAGATTTCTTAGCAGGTTATTACAGCTGGAATACAAATCGTGCTTTCAAAAAGGCCTACAATCATCAACCCAAAGCTTTAAATGAATGAATGAATAATTAAATAAAAATCAATGGTGTGGAGCCCCTGTAGAAATAGGTAATCAGTCATTCAATAAGAAATTAAACATATTTCAGTGTGAAAACATTGACAAATATTACAGTATTACTCAATATTGCATCATATTACTTGTGGCTTTTGGTCTATTTGCACTTATATTTACATTGTATTGCAGCCTATTTGTGTTGTAACTGACATCATCTTATTGACATGATGAATTTCACATTATAAAAACATGATACACATAATATCACGTGCCCTTATTTTAGCTTTATAACATCCACATATATTTTCTTAATCACATCACCCCTTGTTGCTTCACTATAATGTCGATTGTGCCTTTAATCAGCGGACCAGGTTGTCAGTCACGTCTGTCACGGCGCGTTAGGCCACGCCCCCTTTCTGGAGCCTGTTCCACCTCGCTAAGGGTGACGTCATCCCGTTTATTAGCCAGGGATGAGGGCAGAAATCCTAGATGGTTCTCCATCCTGTAAGTGATGCTCTGGACCTCCCTCCTCCTCCTCCTCCTCCTCCTCCTCCTCCTCAGTATCAAAACAGCCTCGTCTTCTTTGTTTCGAGGGCTGCCTGCCGTGCAAGGTGCGCGTCCATCTGCGCGTGCTCGCGGTTTCTGTGCAGGAATGCGCGCTCACAGCTGACCAAAACAAGATATCACTACAGTGTTACTGCATGGATTTATTGTGTGTGTGTATATGGTCCTTAAATATATATTTTATTTCTTAATATGACATCACCATAATACATTTTTATTTCAGGATGTTATTATTGTTTGTTTTGGGCAGGAGTTACATTTCCTGCTAAATCATATCTAAATATACCTTATTACCCGTGTGCCTGTGTTTTGTGTGGGGGATCTTCCTCACAGTATTCACAGTCACCAAGCTGACACACGTGCCCTCTGAAAAGGTCAGGCGGTATAGTTTAATTGTGCTCACTGACACACATTTAACCAGGCAGAGTGCTACAACACACACACACACACACACACACACACGTGCTCATTTGCAGCAGCAGTCTGGAGTCAGTACTGTACAGGATTACAGGCAGATAGTCGGAACACGTACCACATATTGTGTGATGGTTTTTGTTCCCTTCACATCAAAGAGAATACCTGATGCAGCAGTTTGGCTCCTGCAGAGAACTATAGAGTTAACTGCTCGCTGGATGTACAGAGGGAGGTTAGGATGTCTGAGTGTGTGTCTGTGTGTGCAGAAGTACTGTATGAAGCCAACTGTATCACACTGCACTATTCTAACATGCATGTGCAAATGTATTTCAGATGTATATATTTTGTTATAGGTGATCATTCAGTAAAGCATTGCATTTTTAAAATTCATATGCAATGATTAGATGAGCTGTGGTTAAAACCATTTCTTTAACCGTCTCATGACCAAAGCATGTAACTCTAAATAAACATAGGACTACCTGAAATACATATTTTGGTTTTCCCCTTTAACCTGTTTTCTTAAAGAGCAGCAGCATTTGATTATTCAGCACATCCCATTAAGCACACCATTATTTTTTTCTAAACCCTACAGGCTGTTTGCTTGTTTTTAGGTTTCAGTGTAAACACCACAACACTGACTTTTATTTACCCTTTCCTCTGGGTACATATATGCACCTGCACATTTAAACCAGTCGGCTGAGGCTGATGTGTATGTTTCCAGCTGTCCTTACAAAGTTCATTGTCAATCTATGTCATGTGAGCAAAATAAGTGTCAGACGTGATCCCTCAATACCCTGCTGCAGGATCTGTATCAGCACAGATAAGCCAGCTTCACCCTAGGTGCCCCTCCGAGGGCCGCAACTGTGTTGCACAAGGACACGTTTAAGCACACAAGCGAGCGGACCAACACATCCCAGAACAATTTGTTTTATTGTTTTATTTATTTTCTTTACCAGGAACTCATTTAACACAGCACTTACTGACCTATTTCAGGTTGGAGCAACAAAACTCGGCCCTATGACAACTCCATTTCATCCATGTTTGACAGACCTTCTGACATCAAAGTCTTACAAACCTATAATGCACATTTTAAGACTTCTTGTGATTTATCCAACTTTGTCTAAACTGACTGTAAAAGCAAAAGCCATACTATTAATATTTTTATTCACATCTGTTCCCATTTTAACTGATAAGACAATGAGAAAGCATCAAAGGGTGAGCTGCTCCATCTTCCCTGCGTCGGCATGGGGTGTCAAGACTGTGGTCCAGAGAGGGTGCAGACTGCGACCACCCCTCTAAGCCAGCGTGAATCATCCAATTAAGACAATCACAAAGCACGGCGGCCATCTCTGTTTGTGTCTGATGTTTCCCCCAAACAGCATAGTGCTCTGATTGGATTAGGGGCCTTGGCATAAGGGCGTGATTGATTTTCCTTTAATTGACAGTTATGGTGGAAAAGTCTTGGGGGCTGTGCTACCCACTCAAGCGCTTTTTAATGATACACGTCGTGCATGCATCCGTGCGCACACCCACACACCTGCACACACACACTGAGTCGTTTGCTGTCTGTGAATATAATGAGATTTGTTTTTACTGTGGTGTTTTTGTACTGTTGCTGCTTGGTGCAGACACAGAATCTTATATAACGCTCTTGGCTTGGATCCTGTAGGTGCTGCTCACTGTTCTCACTGTAGTTGTCAGGACGGGCTGGTCCAGGCTGGAGTGGTGCACTAGGATGACCTCATCCTCAGATGGACGCAATAACAAACCTTGTAGCAATTGATTACCCTCTGCTGCCACCTACTGGCAAACAGGAAGAAGTATCAACACAACACAGACGGTAAAAATGTCTGTCTGTAACCACATAATATACTGTGCAGATGAAGCGCTAGGAAGGTGTTTATAAGGCCTGAGCAATATATTGTATCAACATCAGCATCACAATGTGAGCATATGAATACTGAAGGGGATTACTCAGTATACTTTAAACCACTGGTGCCCAACTGTTCCAGCTCCAGGGTTTAGATTTCTCCATAGTCATTAGTTTGAGGTCCACACAATTTAATATATTTAGCATCACACTACATACATCACCATGCTGCAGAGCTAGTTTGCTGTCTCTGATCAGTATCTGTCCATTAGTCACTCACTCTACAGCAGGAAACAGCACTTCACCACAAAACTCTGTGCCTGAAATTCACTGTACTTAAAAATAAAATTTGTTTATAACAAACTTGACACCTTTGGGAGTCATTTGCGGTCCATTCCGAATGGTCCATGACCCACTTTTGGACCACAACCCAACAAGTGGGAACCACTGATTTAAACTATATTACAGCTTTAATGTTGCGGTCATTTTGGCTGACTCAGTGTTAGTTGTTCATGTTTTAAATTAGACCGAGAATCATAAAAACATAAAAACAGCTTGATGCTGTAGTGAGCATCAAGCAGTGTTGGAAAAACAGTGATTTGTAATGTGAAACTGGTTTATTTAGTGTTTTGCCAGTTTTAATCAGTTTGGTTTGGAGAGACCTCTGTGGATAATTTAGCTTATGGTAAAAACCTCCTCAATGTGTGGCTCACGGCGAAGGTGAGCACATGTGAGCAGGTGCTGGACTAGCAGCCTGTCTGAGATGTCCTGAAACACTGATTTGTTATGTTAAACTGCTTTATTCAGTGTTTTTACCAGTTTAAATCAGCTAGTCCATGTGTTTTGGAGAGGAGGACACCGCTGTGGATAATTCAGCTCCCCGTAAAAACCTTCTGAGCAATGAAAACTGAAGGAATTCTAAGTGGGAGAAGTTTCAGCTGATTGAAATCTGCAAGCCTCACTGCTACGTAGATGCCAATAAATCCCCCTATATCTTACACGCTGTTCCTTTAAAATAAAGTGCAAGTTTTAGCAACTGAAGGGGCGTTTTTTTTGTATTGTCTCATGCATTTTTTAAAATCAGATTCAATTATTGATCTTTTGTACATCTTTTGTTTTAACAATTTTATTATATTTTATTAGTTTGACTGCAGTTTACAGCTTGAAGTTGTGTATGATAATCACTGTAATAATGCAAGACACATTTCCCCTCTCAGGTAGTACAGTTAAAAAACAAAAAAAACAAAAACAGTAGTCAAACCATCAAAATCAAGACGACTTCTTCTGGATTAAGAATCCAAACCTGGAATACATCAATGATAATCTAACAGCTGCTGACCTTCATGGATGGAATTACATCATGAAAATCATTTTAAATTGATACCAGGCTTTATATAGTAAAGGTTTCATTCAAAGCTGCACAGAGACAGATATTGTTTCATTGAGAATATTTGACCTTTCTGTCATTCACCCACTAGAGGGCGGTAGCCAACTACTCTGACAGACACTTGGCTCCTCTCCTCCCCCTGAAGTGAGCACCTGTTTGCCTTGTGGTTCACACATGTTGGAGAGGTTTTCATATTCTTAAAAGTAAATAGTCCACAAGGGGGAGAGAGCACACCTCTGAGAAGAGGACCAAACGGTAAAATGGGGTAACAGATGCATAAGATGAAGGGAAGTCTGATCAAATCTAGTTTTGTTATATATTTACTTTGCTGCTTCCTGCATATACTGGGGCCTTTTCTGTTATTAAACAGGACCTCCTCTTGCGTAGTGTCAGTAGTCGGTGAGGTACTGTGTTGTCTGGAGGTATATATGACTGTCAGGCGGTCAGGAGTGGATGTCAGGTGTTGGTGTGTTTCTTGCTGTGACTGCGGTCTCCCCTCATCCAGTATGACTCCGTCTGCATCTCCATCAGTCTGGAGACGGTCCTCTGAGAGGCAAAGATCTCCTCCTCGGCTGTGAACAGAGTCAGGTGCTCCGCTGCGTCCTGAAGAGAGGAGCCAACACCAGGGTTAGCAGCTGATATTGAAACAAATTTAGGTTCGAGAAACAGAATAAAGACAGAGGGTTGATTTCAATCGGTGTGAGAAAGAAACCCTCTTTCAGGAATGTCATGCTCACATTCACAGTCTCAGTCCTAACCCTTTCCTGAAAATGTAAACTTTGATTGACATATGATATAACAAATTAAGTAACATTGGGTCTAATAAAATGTACATTAGAAATTTGTTTTGGATTTATACTGCAATAAGTGAGCTTGATGTGATTGTTTACATCAAATATTAACCACCACCATACGCTGCTGCAGACTTATGTAAGTGTTCCTGTGATTCTGTAAATCCCCTTTAATAAGTTTGTAGTCCACACTCTTATAAACTAATAACTAGTAAACAACCCACTTATTTATATCCTTATTGAAACCTTTTGTGAGGTGAACTAATTTACAGAGAAATGAGCGATGTGATTTTTTACAAATATTTGGATTTTAGCAATGAATGGATATTCATTGCTGTGAGGAGATGATGGTTTTCCTGATGTTTAAAGGAATACTTCACCCTCAAAATGACTATTTGTGTATCTATTACCCACCCCATGTTACATGGAATTCATGAAGTAAAGGTAGTGTTTTCTTGCATGACTCCATGGTGAACGAAGAATCCAAAAGCAGAGAAATTCTTGATGAACTGAAGTACAAGGGGTCCGCGTTTAACAACTGCAAAACTATATCAAAACAGCTGTTTACTATCTCACACGCAACTCATGCAGTATAATCCAAGTCTCATTTATCCAGTCGTATGCTCAATGCCTTCCAGTCATGTGCATTTTCACTAAAACCTTACTATTTAAAACCCTTCCTCATAAACAGTCACACAAACGACAAGAAGAACCTCTGGGCAAAAGTGCATTTGAACTCTGCTCAATGAAATGCATGAGCATCAATAAGGTTTTAGCAAAGATGCATGTGTTTGGGAAGAGCTTAACATACGACTGAATGAATGAGACTTGGATTAGACTGCATGAGTTGTGTGAGAGTTAGAGATAGTTTTGCTGTTGTTAAATGTGGACCCGTTGTACTGATTCTTCGTTCACCTTCATGTCATGAGTCATGCAAGAAAAACTACATCTACTTCATGAATTCCATGTCACATGGAAATTGATATCCAAATTGATGTAGTTTTGCTGCTGTCAAAATTCAACATAACACAGGGTGACTAACTGATATACACGTGATCATTTTGTGGGTGAAGTATTCCTTTAACACGTTATGTCCTGTTGTAGTAGATGTGATTTTACCCCGCTGAGGCCGAGGTCATCCAGCAGTTGTCTGTCCCTCTCATTGTCCCCCCCTGTGTGGACGAACAGACGGTCCAAAGGAGAGGCCGCCAGCAGCACCACTCTCACCTGGGACACAGAGGGAAGAAAATAGATACAGGAATGTCCAGTTTATTAATAGTTACTTCCTATATTATTAATAATGAATTGCCTGTTTCCTGTGATCAATATTAAATGAGAGCAGTTAACTATTCATTTATTACCTCCTTAAAATGACAGTACGTATATTTCAAGTCAATTTGAGGTGTTTTATTGCATTCCTGAGAAGATTTAAGTGCACATTGACTTTTTTTTACCGTATCAAATTTCCTCTTTGACACAATAAAGAACTGAATGATGAAAATATAGTTCATGGGAAGTGAGCCAGTATGAAGTTGATACTTAACTGAAGACTGTACTGAATGCAGTGGAAATATAATAATCTGATATTACTTTTTGCAGCAGTGAATAGTGTAGGGATGTACCATTTTTACCTCAGTGCTCACTTCTATCATTGGGCACTTTACTTTTTTTTTTATCAGCAGTCAAGAGATGGGGAAGCAAAATTAAGCTATTGATCGTTGACATCTGTAGTTTTCACAGTTACTTCAGCTAGTCCTTTGTCCACCATTTCCACTACTGGGGACAGTAACTGTAAAGAACTTACTTTGAAACACCTTGGTAGGTGGACATAGTTACCTATAGCTCAACAATGTTGTGGCTCACATAGTTATGTTGAGGCCCAAAAAGTACTTGGTTATGGTTTGGAAAAGATCAAGTTTGGCTTAAAATACCCAATTTTGACAGCAAAATTGTGGCTGGGAATGCCGGGATGTCTCACTAACGAACAACAGGTTTGGTCTCTGACAGTGGTCTACAGCTCGGCAGCCGTCTCACTGAAACGTCACACCAAAGTGCCATCCTACATGATGGCTGACGCACTTCCTTTCTGCTGTAAATCAAGCCATCATTTTCCCAAGACATCATTTCCAACGTCAGAATTAGTGAAAGCAAGGCTTATAGGGAACCAATCTAAATGTCAATTAGTTAAACCAAAAACTACTTCCCCATAACTATAGTTTGTCAAATAGATAGAGCACCTTGTTGTCGTAGAAGTTGTCTATGAGGGTGGTGAAGCGTCTGGCCTGGTCCTTGAGGGTCAGAGTCAGGACGGGAACATGGCGGATGAATACGGTGTCAAAGTGCTGTGCTATTTCCAGGTAGTCACTGGCACCAAGAGGCTGGAACAAGTGAGCAGGTTACATCAGTGAGTAAACTACAGCAAAACACAGAGCAGAGGGTGAATAGTTTCAGTGTAGCACAGCAGCCTTGTAAGTACACACACTCACACACACACAGACACACACACACACCCTAAGACGTTGCAGTCTGTATGTTTGACCTGAAAAAACACAAAACATACAATGGGAGCATGTTGTGCAAAAGGCGGATGTTCAGTCACTGTCCTTGAGTCTTTGGTGTTCAGGAACATTGCGCTCAAAATTAATGTGGATGGGCTAACATGTATGTCAGAAGAAGCCTTGAAGCTCACTCACTCTGCCTGCAAAAGCTCACCGCTGTCCATCAGGCTGAAGACTTCACATACACTGACGATTACTGTACCTCACTGCTTTTTTTTTCTTTCTTTCTTTTGTAGCACAACAGGCTCAACCATTCACTAAATTGTCAATAGACTTGCTTTTTGACATTGAGCAGAAAATAGGACTGAGATGGAAGGAAGGTGATTCAGTTTGAGAGCAAAGGCTTGGACAATAAGGACACAGACGAGGGAAGAAACAGAACACAGAGGCAATAAAAAGGCAAGAGAGGTGCTTTGAATTTCAACAGTTTTGATTAGTGGTGAGTGGATTTTGTGTGTGAGAGTGAACTGTGTGTGCGGGTGTGTGAGTCAAATCTGTGTGCCATTCCTGTATTGTAACTATATTTTTGAAAACAACAGCTGAGATGAGTGTTGTGTTGTTCCTGCTGCCTTTTTCTCTTAATGTTTTTTTGTAAGCGCTGTAAGAAAAATTATATGTATAGCTTAAGGTGGTGATTACATGCAGTAATAAGTACTATTATTAAGGATGTATGTTACTGTCTAACTCCTGAAACCGTTGTTTTACAATCACAGGATGCAGAGATTTGCAGAGAAGATTATTACAAGATAAAGACACCAGGATAAAACACTCACTCTGCCACACAGCTCATCAAAAGTACAGTCGGCGATAGAGCCACAGGTCTTTGCCAGAGTGACGTCTCTGCCCAGCACTGTGAGCGTCCTAGGGCCGGTAACTATGGAAACATACACCAAACAATATACCTCATTTCATAAATATTTTATGATAATATTTACAGTTGAATCAATATGTTAAAAGCAAATCTGTGAAGGAATGAAAGTTAATCCTCCACCACAGAATTAAAACCCTCCTCCTTTCAACCCTGCTATTAACTTACAAAGCAGAACATAAGATGTGTATTTACCTTAAGTGACAAACATAATCCAAATTGGATGACTACAGTGTGTCTACAAATTTAAAATACACTGTTTTTAGATATATAAATACAAGAAAAATTCCAGCAAAATTCCAAACTAAAAGAATTTAACCTTAAAATCCACAAAATCCACAGTTCAAAGTCCAACGTTTTACAGCCTTTAAAACAGACTTTAAAATCAAATTTCGCCTTTTTTGAACCTTTTGAGGCCTTGGCTTTATTTTAGCTCTAAAGCTTAATAATGGTCTAGAATAACACACAACCAAACCAGTCAGCTTTGTGTAGAAAAACATTTCTTTTGGTACATTTTTGCAAAATATGATGCCATACTGTTGCTCTAAATACTCAAATATGACTCAAGAGTATTAGAAATTCAAAGATGTGGGTGTGATGTGAGACAACAAAGGCCCTGGGCTAATGCAATGGTGGAAATAGCGTCTAATGAATGTATGCGCAGTAGAATAAATGGCGATCAGGAGAAAGGAGTGTCTGAGAGCAAACTTTATCATTTTACAGCTAAACAGTACACTAAAACATGTTTCTGAAAACATCTGAGGACAGACATAGGCAATGTAGTAACAGAATCTTAATTCATTTTTGATAAGCAGTGCCTTATTTGACAGTTTGTTCATAGTCTGTGAGCAGTGACTGCTTGCTGTGTTAAAGACTCCTCAACTGTGATTGGTTGAATCACAAGTAATGCACACTTCCTTCTGCTCAGTGATATGGTTGGCGGGTGTATTTGGTAGATAGAAAATAGTTCCTACATGAAACTGCTCACAACAAGGTCTGTGGATTGTCTTGAGAATCCATGTCATGATTTCTGTAAAGAGACATTGCTGTTGGGTTTTCCAAATGTATTTTTTTGGTGCTTCAGGATCACAAGCTGAGTGCCACCTAGTTTTATTATATTCGAGAGAAGGCAGACATCTCTATGTCTATCTTGGCACTTGGCAACTCACAGCAAAACAGTCTAGATTGATAAACAGCACAACAGGCAAGAGGAAAAATACATAGTTTTGATTTTGGGGTGAACTGTCCCTTTAAGTTTCTTACCACTCTTTTGACTTAAGGCCAGCTCCTCGAAAAGCGCATCCAAGAAGGTCTCCGCACCAGGCTCCCTTGAGCTGAACAAGACACACACATACATACACATACACACACATACACACACACACACATACACACACATACACACACACACACACACACACACACACACACACACACACACAGAAACAGAGAGGAGAAAATAGGATATGAAATTAATAACGCTGAAGTGGCCACATCAAACGATGGCAGCAAGGAGAGCAGGGGAGGGGGGGTACTTAGCTTTTCACTCCATCAGTAAAAAACAGGATGTTAGGCTCTAAACACGAGCATTAGCCTGTGAATGCACGTCAAAATGAGATTGTAAAGTGTGTGTGTTTGTGTCTGTGTGTGTGCTTGTGTTTTAACTCCAGGTAAAAGGGTGCGATGTGCTCTATTTACATACAGTGAAAAGACGAAAGCACTTGAAAGCTCCAATACAGCGATGAGCAACAGCAGTGTCATTCATACCTTGTTTGTCTGCGTGTGTGTGTGCGTGCGTGTGTGTTCCTAACAGCGTATATGTAATGAGGAAAATAGAAAACTAGCTTTTAAAGCTCTACCATTTTCTCATATTCTATTGATTCCTCTTTCATTCTTTTCATGGATCTCTCAAGGTAATGTACTGTAGGTCTTTATAAACCTCCCAGTCTGCTTCTCCCCATTTATCCATCTGTTTGCCTTCGCTTTCTGTCCTTTAAAAAATAAATAAAATCAAGCTCGATAATGTGCACAAACATTTCCTGTGTGTATGTGAATGCCCTGTGTATGTAGCGGATGCAGGTAAATGTCGACTCTTTAGCAGACCTCTGCGCAGCGTCTAAGCTGAGTCGGAGCGCACACAGAGGAACAAATGTGACCAATATTAGTGTATTAGTGTGTGTGTCTCACAGATAGTAGAGTTTCCATGCTGCAGCGCTGTCCAGCCTCCTGTAGTCAATCCCAGCATCTAGGCAGATGGTGTGGCAGTACTCCTGCGCACACACACGCACGAAAACACAAACACACAACAGACAGAAGGATGAATGAGAAGTCAGGCATGTGGGGGGCATGTATTTTTAACATGGTAGAAGATGTAAGAGATGTTGTTTAAAAAAATTCACTGTACAATAAGCGGGTTTTTTGTGTGTGTGTGTGTTGAATTTGCGAGTCACTTGCGGTCCATTCAGATTGGACATGCAACCCTCTTTTGGGCCACGACCCACAAGTTGGGAACCAAGGCTCTATGGCATAGAGGGTTAAAATGCTTGTAGTGGTGGGTGGAATGCTGAAAATCTATACTTATGTAAAAGTACAAACCCAAAAAATTACTCAAGTAAAGTTAAAAATTACCATTTGAGAAACCTACTCAAGTAACGTAAAAGTACCTGGTTAATAAATTACTCAAAGTACAAGTTACTTTTCATTTTAATACAGTAAAATCGAAAAAAACAACAACAACAGACCAACAGACTATAGCTACAAGATAAGTTACTGTCATTATCATATCTTCAAAGATTAATGTTACACATGTAAAATCAATGTAGCTAACGTTAGCTAGCTTACTTAATCTTTAAAAGCGGAGATGTGAGTGTTTTTCGGGCAGCACAGCAGCACTTCATTGTGCGATCTTTGTCTTTTTTTTAGATTTTGGTATGAACAGCGTGGCCAGTTGTGGTCAGTGAATGAACTCCCCCTCCACCTAATCCTTGCACTGAAAGTAGACCAGTTATAACGAAGGTATAAATGGCAAATGTAGTGACATACAAAGTAGGTTACTGGCTCCAAAATATACTCAAGTCAAGAGTAGGAGCACATTTTAAAAAAGGAACATGAAAGTACTCCTTCCTTAAAAGAAGACGACTACTTTTACTCATGTGAATTACTTGTAATGTATCACTAACCACCAATGAATACTTGTTAGCAAGATAAAACAATTGTTTTGTTATTTCATGTGACAATAAGAAAGATGTGCAATACCACCAGACTTATCTTTTAAGTAGTTCAAGTTATTTCACAACAGTATGGCATCAAATTTCCCCCAAATTTGGATATTTTAAATTCAGTTTTAGAGGTTTTTCAAATTTGTATCTGGTGTGGCTCTTTCAGTCACCACGTTTAGTTTTATGGCTCGACTCTACTTAAGAATATTTTAATATACATGTAATCTCTCTTAACAAATGTGTAGACCCACTGTATATGAATCCACAGCTTCTGAACTGATCAATATGCAATTAGAAATGTGTAAAATATCACCAGATATTAGGGATGAGCGAGTATCTGTATCTTTGTCTGTATCTGTTTACCAAACAAAATGATCTGTATCTGTATCTGTACTCAAAATGGGTGGAGTTTGGGTCCAACATGGGTGGGATTTAAATTGGAAGTGGGCGTATATTATTTTAAGACTGAAATTGATATAGGTTGATCAGAAGTTGCTATATTTATTATTTAGTAGAAAACCATTAAGAGAACAACCTCAGAATTCAGATTCAGATCTTTTTGTCTTTTAGATCAAGAGTTAAAATACAGCTACCCAAATGAGGATTTCTCAGTAAGAAGTACACTGTCTGTACTGGATACTTATTTAATCCGAGTATTCTGCTCAACCCTACCAGATATCCTTTAAATCTGATTTAAAGTACAGGTCTAGTGGTGTTTAATCTGTGGCACATAGAAGGTACCAGAGACGTATTTAAAATATGGACAGGAAATACTGAAACTGTGCACCATATAAATGGAGTCAGAGTAGATGCTATCTTTTAGTTTCGTAGACTGATCGTCTTGTGGGAGTCTTTAAAATAAGCGATTGTGCCGAGAAGTCCATTTTTTGTTGTTATAAATTAAATTCTTGCTCTTCCACATGATAGATTATTTTTATTCCTATCATTATCTAACAGTTTCTAATGCTTTGCAGTCCTCCATTGCTCATCTGTCGCGGACAAAGAGCAGATAAGGAACAAGCGAGCAAATTCAACACAGAAGGCAGCAGACATCTTTCTCTCCTCTGACAGCGCCGGGATTTTGTGTCACTTCTTCATGGTTTATTGAGCTGATCTATTGTTCCCGCAGCTATTCAAGTGTGTTACAGCAGGGGTGAACTCGTGATGCAGAGTTCAAACTTTTCCAGATAGTGTAAAACGTCAACAGGATTCATGTCAGGGAGTGCAGCACAAACTATAATCATCATCTCCACCATTCTATCAAAGAAAAGAAAGGAATTGCATATCATCCCATCCGAGCCATCGCCGGCTGACTGAGTATTCGACGACAGCTCCGGTAAATTATGAAATCAGTGAATTTCTGCCACTGGCCTCCTTAAGCTGCAGGATAATTAGTAATCATCACAAAGCAAGGGGACGGAAATACTCTATTCTTCTCCGCTGTCAACTTTTTATCTCCATGTCCGCTCACACAAACGGGGTTCCCACTCTGAGCCAATTGGCTGAATCAGGCTTAATAACAACCTGACAAACTCGCCCTCCCCCACGCACAAAAGGGAGGTGTCATTTCATCAACCTACTGTGACCCTACCAACGGGTAAATAGTCCCTCCAAAATGGAAAAAAAAGAAAAACTTGTCACTATCGCAGCCACATCATTAGACTCTCAGTTTGTCTTTTCTCCTGCCATCTCCTGCTCCCTCCCTTTATGCACCGTCTCTACCTACGGGAAAGGCGGCTGATGCGTTTCTTGACGGAGAAGCGAGGTACAAATAAGAGAGAGGGAAGAAGGAGGAATGGAAACACAATCAGTGGTGATGATTCCATTGGTTATTTATAATCAGATAAGGCTGAGGCCTTGCGGGTCATTACTTGATTATCCATCTTGAGGGGATTGTCAAGTTCTCACTCCTCCAAGATTTCATCCGCCTACACGTTGTGGTCGCCCCCCTCCACCATCACGCTCCCCTCACAGACTCCTTGTCAGTCTACTCGGCAACTTACAGTCTCATCTCCGACTGTCCGTTTAGCTTAGGCTGTCTATCTTCATTTAAACTATTTAAACGCAAGAGATTAATTAACAAGGAAACAAACAAATAAACAACAACACAGGTACAACTGTGTCAAGCTTTACTGTGTGTCGTAAATTGTTCCACGCATGTGCAGCAGAGGTGGAAGCCTAGAGTCACATGACTTGACTTGAGTCCGACTCAAGTCGCAAATTTAAGGGCTGAGACTTGCTTGACCAATACTGATGCAAGATTGACTCTGGCTTGATATTCATGACTTGAGACTTGACTTTGACTTGAGACAGACAACTTGAAAAGACTTGACATTTTCTTCAATGTTTTCATTTTTCTAGGTTTTGAGAAGTTACGATTTTGTTTTCCAAACATGATGATGCACAAACCACAGAGGAGGAGGACCCGACAGCTGATACCCAGATGCACTCTACGCCCAGCTCTCCTCTTGAGGTATGGCAGTATGTACAGCGGCACCATGAGCTTCACCGTTTTAGCATTGAACATGCTTAGCAGCCAACGACACACTGTCAGCTCCGAGTCTGTTGCGCACACCTGCAGAGAGCTGAAACATGCACTGCTAGCTGCCATTTGCCCAGCCTTTCTTCTAGGGTATTTGCAGAAGGCTTTTTGGCTGCTACAAGTGCTTCATGGCGTCTATACCTGCTCTCTAAGCATAAGTTCACTGTCTGTGCATGTGTGTGTATGCAAAAATCTTAATTGCTAAAGTAACTAGTAACTAAAGCTGTCAGATAAATGTAGTGGAGTAGAAGTAGCAAGTGACATGAGAAGACAAGACTCAGATTTGATCTTACATTACCTGAGTATGTATATTTAGTTATATTCCACCACTGGGTGCAGCTTGTCTTATTTTTATGAGTTTGTGACTTGACTTGCTTGACTTATATCTAGGCCTTGATCTGACTTGATTCTCAGCACACTGACTTGTGACTTGCACATGTGATTTACTCCCACCTCTGGTGCGCAGCACAAATACTAAAAGCAGTTTTCCCAAATTCAAGCATTAGCTAATCACTTGAATGAGCTGGGTCATGACTCTGGGATCAGTTTAATAAAGGTGTTGATACATAAAGGCATGTTGCCATTTAGGGCTTTATAAAGAAACAGAAACCAATGCCTATTGTGTCCTACAATCAGAGATGGCCATCCAGTAATGGTTCCCGGTTATAAATCTTAAAGGGCAAAGTGCAGACTCAAGGGGTTTAAGACGGGAGGCAGACGAGGATTAGGCGATTAATCAACTAGCAAATCAATTAGTCACTTTGAAAAAATTACTCTTTACTCTATTTAACATTGTTGTCAATTAATAAAATATTTGGGTTTTGCTCCTTTTGTTGGACAAAACAAGCAATTCAAAAGCAGAATTTTTGACATTTTATAGGAAAATCATTTGATAAGGTGTATGTTTAATGGACAAAATATTAGGATACTATTAATACCCAAATACTTTTTCTAATGAGGCAAAAATTAATTGCATACAGTATTTCTTTTTAAATTACTAACCGGGTTGTAACGTAACTTTTCTGTCCACCTGCCACTGTGGCTGCTGGATTCCAAAATCTACCAGCCACTCAGTAGATTAACATTGTTTTTTGGAGGTTAGTAAACACATCTAGAAGCCACTTGAATATTTAACCATCATTTTGCTGGTGGTTGGTGTCAGTTTCCAACACTGATTATTATCCTCAAATTACCAATTCCGATTTCTTCAATATCTGACATATCTTTGTCTGTTCTTTGCACTTGTGTTTACTTTTGTTGTTATACTAAAATTTTGTTATCTCACTAGCGGCTCAAATAAATCTTGATAAAGTTGAAAGGAAGAGGATTAATCAATGAATTATCAACAGGACATTATATGAAAACAATTTTAATCATAGTAACTGGGTGATAGTAACTGTCTAATTATTTGGTTTTGGTTTCTCAAATGTCAGAATTTGCTGCTTTTTTTGGTTTCATTTAACTGTACAATGAATATATTTGGATTTTGAACTGTTTACTGGACAAAAAGAGAAATCTGAAGATGCCATGTTGAGCTCTGGGAAATTGTGAAGGGCAGGGGCTTGGGTTTCTTTTCAAGATTGGGCAGACACATGAAACGAGAGGTTTGGCTCGTCTGCCAAACACATAATTTCCTGCATTCTGGTGATTTATAATGCACCAATTTGTGCCATTTCTGCGTCAATTTAAGGTGTAAATGTCTTAATTTTTTTCAAATTAAACGTCCCCTGCTGCTTTCATGCTTTTATTTAGGTGGGACATATGCACATGTTCTAAATATGAAGGTGCTGTGTCTCTGCCTATGGTGAGGGGCATTTTATTATTAATGTTATGGCATTTTATAGAATTAACTTTTAATATAAAAACGACAGATTGAGGAAAATAATAATTAGTTCCTATTTTCATTTACATCACATGTCCTGCCACAATGTTAGCTTGTTGTACGAGTGTGAAAACGAGTCCTATGTGCAGCTGACTCACAGAAAAGCAGCGTGGAAGCAGCGCCAGTTCAAATTAAGAGTTTCACTACTCGCATAGAAGCATTCACGAACTCACAGACACAAGAGGGGAGGGAGAGACAGAGGAGACAGAGATGACAGACATGAGAATCAGAGTCTCTTTAGAAGAAAGTCATCCAAACACATGTAGTTCCAATCATGTCATTGTCCAAGCTGTCCACTGCTCCCTCTGGACAGCCGTTTAGCATAAAAACAGAGTGGCTTTTTTTTTTTCTCTCGGTGCCTGCCTCTGCTCCCCTCTGCGCCCGCTCCCTCTACGCCATATCTTTCTCTATCCTTTACTCCTCAAAAAGTTGCTTTTGAGTTTTTCAAAGAGCGCGGTGCCATTGAGCTGCAACAAAAGCCAAGGATAGCTGACTATTGGGCCCTGATGAGGTCCACTCCCTCATTACCCAGCAGCAGAAAACATTTGATGCTTTTTTTGTTTGGCCCGGAGAATTGACCAGTCCTCAAAGAAATGCGGGGTGGGAAGGCTGAAAAAGAGACGAAGGGGGGAGAGAGGGGGAGAGCGAGGGAGAGGGGAGGAGGGGAAAGGTTGTCGTTCATTCAACCATGTGTGTCTTACAGCCTTGTGTGGAGGGGACAGAAGAAAAGAGGGAGGGAGGGATAGAGGGGTCGAGAGAGAGAGAGAGAGACGGGGGAGAAAAGAGAGAAAGCTTAAAACACTGCCTTTATGCTGGCAAGTTCTGGACGACTCTTCTGACATCAAAGTGTTTTCACTAACTGGGGAGCTGCCGTGTGTGTGTGTGTGTGTGTGTGTGTGTGTGTGTGTGTGTGTGTGTGTGTGTGTGTGTGTGTGTGTGAGTGGGGGGTGTATCTGGTGATTTTATTCATTCTTGGGCAGCCGGGGGGGTACGTGACAATGTGAACACCCTAATTACACCTAATGATCTATTCCCTTAAAGTGTGACCGCCTTGGGCCAGCGATGGTTTGTTCTGAGGGGTCGTTCTCACAACCTCCCCCTGCCTCGGCTGCTCCTCTTGGGGAAACATCTTTTGAGTTGGAGGCCCCACCTTTCGTGATCCAGGACCCCACTGGACCCCCCACCCTCAACCCCTCTCGAGCTCTGATGAGGCCCAAAACCGAACCGCTCCAAAACTCAGTGGAGTCTGTGCTACCTGCACCTGGCCAACAGAGGCTCCAACACACAGGCTGAAAACACGTAGCTGAGCGCATCACAGAGCAGAGCAGTATTTTACTACAGCTTTTATCACTTTTGATGTGTGGAGCAACTGTCTTGGATTTTAAGGTTGGGGCTAGTAAGGTTCCTCCAATTTTTTGTACCCAAAAGTGATTCAGAACTCAGACTTCAGGAGGCCTTTTAGCTGAAATCTCTGACTTCCCAGCGCAAATGGAACGCACCATTAGTAGTGGCTAATGGACTGCTCGAGAGACTATTTTTTCTGTAGGCTGAGGTGGAAGTTAACATTGCGCTGGTTCCCCTCGTCAACATGCCTATGAGATATTTCCATTGAATTTTGGATTATTGCCGAAAATAAACTCTATGGCAAACAAAGGTTTATGATACCTACTTGTTTTGTTTAGCAAGTTTATCTTCACAACTAAACACCACTTTCATGACTAGTAAGTTGTGTTAACCATAGACCATATTTCAGGCATTTAACCAAAAACCCATTCAACAAAACAAACAAAAAACACAGTGACTAACTCATTTGGGGTTTCAGGACTAATTCCTGGCGCACTTTATTTAAAGCAGACTACATAGGCCTGGCCACTTCTCTCTAAAGCCTCTTTACCACTGGACAAAATCCTACTAACATCTGGCTTTTGTATTCAGTGGGATGGGTTACAATCAGCATTCACTCCCAGGACAAATGACTCTGCAGTAGTAATGGGTATTTATCGGCTCCAGCTCCAATTGGCAGTGATGGACACAAGACATCTGGGTGGACCCGCTAATTTCCAACTTCTGCAGTTCTTTATTATCTCAGCCACTTATTCTGTCCACCTCTAACCAAGCAGACTACGTAGATAAGAGACAGATATTTACAAAAAAGTAACTATCGTAACATCTTCTCTGGCCTCCATGCTGCTTTCTACCATCTGCTAAACCTTCTCTTTGGGCACATTAGTGACGTCAAACAAGACACACTAGAAAAACACAGGCAAGGTGGAAAATGGGGTATTACGCTGAATCCCAATAGGTTTTTCAATTTTAAACTTCAGCCCCAACTAACAATTACCCTAGTGTCATCACTGAAAGGCCCTGACACACCAAGCCAAGATCGGCCATTGGTCAACGTTGGGTTGTCAGTGAGCATCCGTCGCCCTAGTTCTGTCCCGCACCATTGCCCCTCATCAGACCCAGTTGGCATCATAACTAATTGCACACTTGTTAGCTACTTTGTTAGCTATCCATTACCTCACTTCTCACTGTGTGGTGTACATAATTGATCTTCTTTTTTGCGCATCTATCTATCTATCTATCTATCTATGGCAGATTGAATGGGCAACAGCGATGGCGGAGCCCACTGGGGAAAGAAATCATTCTGATTGGCAGTTCAGCTCAGTGCATGGGAAGAGAGAGATGGAAGTGAGGAAAATAAACAAAGGGCTAAAGTCAAAAGGGAGAAGGACTACAACAGACTTGTTACACAAGGTAAGAATATTTTTCTTTAGCCACTGAATTCTTAAGCAGAAATGTGTCAAAAGATTCTATTAAGTCTTATTATAGAATCAATAGTGTTGCGTCCATGCCCATAGTCATCCCATCGTTATTTCAAGGAATTCACACAACAAACATTTCGTCATTCACCATTAAAAACTGTTATTAACAGAGATTTTTAAAAAAGTAATGCCTAATCATTGGCAAATGTATTCAGAACCATATTAGTGATGCACAACACCCATCAACGATTGGCTGCTTTTAATAATAAACGCTATCAGTATTGTGATCATGGTCCTGGTATTATTTGGTGTCAGAAAAAAATTGGGATGTGCCTCAACATGTATTATTTTAGATTACTGCAAAAAACAGCCTGAAAACAACCTAAGAGCTACACTATAAATCTGAATTTACACGTTGCATTTTGTTTTCTTTACCTTTTATTTGTTTTTATTTAAGTCTTATGTTTTATTAATTTAATGGGATTTACTTGTTTTTTAATGTTGATATATTATATGAAACACTTTGACTCTCCCCCATAAAAAGTCGTCTTGCTTTACATGAACGATAACAGCACCAACAATATATTGCTGTGGTATAAAAACCTGTCTGTGCTTAGGTAAACAACTTAGTAACCCCCCCATATCTTCATAAAAAGGCTGTCTGAGAATTCAATTCACAGCATCTCAAAAGATCCGTCTTTTCAGCTTCATGATGTTACAAATGTGAAAACCCTGGCAGAACATCAAGAGGCGAGTGGGCTGATCAAGAGAGCAGAACAACAAGTATAGAAAAAGGCCTTCAAATGTATGTACATTTGAAGTTAGAGGCGAGGGCGACATTTCTGAATTAAGTGTTGCCTTCAGATTACAGGTGGCCAGCTTTACAAATGAACACCTACAGTACAGAAGAATGCACCTGTGTGCACACACGCTTGATCAAACACATCCGACACATCCACACACTTGTAATAAAACACTGGAAAACATCAGTCTGGCTGCAGAAAATAAGCCAAGGTAACAGGATTGATTCAAAATTAGGTGATAAATGAGGGGCATTAATTCCATGTGTTCAAAAGGAACAAAATCGATTTGTCCGTTATTAATCATTCAGTTTCACAGAGGAGAGACACTGATATGAAAGAAGTGAGGAACGCCATCGAGGTGCACAATGAGTGGCACTGCCCTGCCATTAAATGCTCCGGAAGACAACGAGAGTCATCAAACATCAACATCCATTTGATTTGAACTGGCAGGCTGCCGGCTCTTCACAGGCAGTCCTTCAGGCAGTCCTTCTCCCCAAGGTCTTCACTGGAGGACCACAGCCCTCTCATTCCTCAGTTTTTCTTTCTCTATCATCCTGTTTTTATTTATATATTTCTTTTTCTCTCATAACCAACCGCAAAGCACACAGCAATGATTAACAATGACACAAAAAAGGAGAAAAGGAGAGTTCATCAAAAGAAGGGTTAAAAACAGCAGGAAACCCAGAGATACTCAAAGTTGCCTCAGGGTTGTTGTCATGTCCCCCCCCCCACCCCACACACCCCAACGCCCCCCCTCGGCAGCATTGTGCACAACTGCAATCGAACAAGCGGAGGGAAAATAAAGTCACTATTCTGCTACCAAAATACAGAGACCTGACCTTGGGTGAGTAAAGCCAGCGAGCAGAGCAGGATAGTAATAGAATAAAGAGCGGGGATAGAGGGGTAGAGAGAGGATGGGCGATGAGAAGTGGAGTGGAGAGGGAGGACAGTTTGAGAGAGAGAGAGTGTCTTAGTTACAATACTGGCAGTGTCCATTAAAAAAGCCCTTAAACCCTGTATTTTACAGAACTCTAAGCTTTGCCATGGCTACAAAGAAAAAGAAGCCTTAACAGCTGAATAGGTTTCCTGATGGAGTCTAGAGAGACACTAAAAAGGACAAGAAATGACGGAGTGGATGAAAAAATAGAAAACTAACTCTGAAGTGAAACAAAATCAGGGACTTGTAGATTCAGTGAAGTTATGTACTTTCCATGTGTAGGTCCACTTTAAGGTTCTGTGTGTAACTTTCAGAAAATCTGTGTTATTAGTGGCACCTCTCTCTAAGACCGTTAAGTGAAAGGCAGTTAGCTTCCTTCATAGAGGGTGTTTTTCTGTGAGCCAAAGCAGAAGTTAGCATTGCCCTGGTTTCCCGTCAGAAAGGCTACAGAATTTTTCCATTGGATTTTGGATCACTGTAGAAAACAAGCTCTGGCAAACAAATGTTTATGATAGTGACACATTTGTTCAGCGAGACCACTTTTACGATTCTTGAAGCTTGTTTTAACATACTCTGTCTCTCTGTAATTGTCTTAAAATTATTTTTTAAAATTAATTTGCCAAAAAAAAAAAAAAATCAAACATTGAGCTTGTTTTGCCCCCCTGCCATACCGTGACTTTCTCTCGCGAGAGTACATGCGAGATTTTGACTGGTCCAGATGCTCATTGTAATAATGACAATGAGGCGTGTGCTGATTGGCTGCAGGAAGGACAGGGCCGGAATGGGGGCTGGCCCAATACATCCACGAGTTGGCCGACTCCAAAATAACAACAATCCCTTCGTCATGGCGCACGCACCAATTGAACAACCTGACCGGGCAGCTGTTTATGGAATTCGCTTGTTTATGTTTGAACCTGCCGGAGAACCTGGGTCTCAGCAGGGGTCCTCCGTCTTGGTCTCTATTGGCAGTATGCAGACACCGAGCTGCTGCTAGCTGCTACAGTAGATAATCTAGTGGCTATTAGCAGCTCGGTGTTGCATACTGCCGGAGAACCTGGGTCTCCCCAGGGGTCTCCCTTTACAAATATCCATACCACAGTACAACGCACCCTGGAGATATAAAATGAAAGACGTGGGGGTCTAAATCACATGAGGGCCACAGGTTATACTAGTCCCTTGTCAATAATGTTAGCATCTAGCGTTAGCCCAATTAGCAGTTAGCTGCTGTCTACCGTCATTTCAGGGTCAAGTACACAGTAAAACATACCGTTAACTGTTACACAAAGCGGCGAGACTTACCGATTGCACTGCTGGTGAGTCTCGAATAGCCTCTTTCTCCAAACGCAGGGTTGAGGCCAGATTCGCCTGGTGCTGTCCCAAATTTGAAAAACTGTCAGGCGAAAAATGTTTTCCACAGACGTAAAGGGCGGCAGGAAGAGGCACGGGAACATGGTTATTGAAGATAAAATTTATCCACTGTTCCTTTGTTGCTTGGTCCGCCGCTGCTGGGATGCTGAAAACACTTTTGTGTTCATTGTGGCAACCAACAACGGAGCACTTAACGTGGGAGGTCGGGCTTAGGCAAATAGCCTCCTATTGTTACGTAACCGTAAGAGCACACCCAAAATCTCACTTTTTTGAGTGCGCACCCTTGTGGTTTGAACAAAGAGGCCAAACAAAAAAATGGAGCCACTTTCATCCTCCAAAATTTCAGGCAAGTTTCAACTGAGGTCCAACTCCAATATACACGTATTAACAAGGAAAAATGTGATTTCCGGGTGATGACTCCTTTAACATCCCTACCACAATGAGGCTGTAAAGCCATGTTTGGGCATGATGACATTCTGTGGTCTACTTTAGCCACTTGTTATAAGACACATAAAAGCTTCAGAATTCATGAGTACAGACATATTTTATGTCATAGAAAAAACATGAAAGACTCCTAAACTTGTGTTCACGACAGACCTTGCTTCAGGCATCTAACTAAGGAACCCATTCAAAAAAATGACTTTGAGATGATGGAACAGTGAGTGTAAAAATGCTAACTCATTTCTTGGTTTTAGGACTCAATCCTGGGGCGCTTTAGCAAGCTTACCTTAGCTTAGGTTTCAGTCCCAGCTAACTGTAACTTAGCTACGCTGCAGGGATCAGTCATTGGTTGCTTCACAGGACGTGTGTGTGTGTGTGTGTTTGTGTTAGAGTGCGGCACGGGCCGCATATTTCTGTCCGAACCCGACAGTCATTCTGTTTTGTTATGTCCGAAACCGAACCGAGCCCGACATTATTTAATTACTAAAGCACTGAGTTTGTATCACACAGTTGTTTTGGTTACAGGCTATTTAACAGGCCGGGCGTGTGCCGTGGGTGCTCTGCAGAGAGGGAGACCTCCGTGTTTGAGACAGGAGCGGGCGGCAGGAGGTCCGAGGCTTCCAGCGAGGGGAGAGGGAGAAATATAACAAAATAAGATAAAATAGGAAAACTTGTCTCCCTCATTTATTTTATTTTCAGCGTTTAATCAAGGCGGAGGCGGGTGGCGGAAGGTCCAAGGCTTCCAGCGAGAGGAGAGGTAGAAACAAACAGCCAATGTGTGTCTGTGTGTGTTATGTTCAGGTGTTGTCACGTAAATAACAGTCCCCAAGCAATAAACAGGACAGACAATAGGATTTTATTTATTTTTACACTACATTTTCAGTGAAAGCTGACCAAATCTAACCCGAGCCTGAATACAATTTATAGTTGTTTTTTTAAATTATTATTCTTATTGGCTTTTTTGCCTTTATTGACAGGACAGAGGGTGAAATGGGGAGAGAGAGAGAGAGAGAGTGGGGACTGACATGCAGCAAAGGGCCATGAGCCGGATTTGAACCTGCGGCCGCTGCAGCGGGCCAAGTGTCCTCTTTTTTGGAAATCAAAATATGGTCACCCTAGGTTAAAAACCACAATATCATAAATTATAATAATAATTTATGATATGGGGCACCAAATTTGATGAATTTACTGTTTATCAGACCACAACTGAGACAAGAAGTAGCTCGATAACCCCGCTGTCCTTTCGCTTCATTCCCCTCCACAGAGAGATTACTTCCCTGGAGGAATGTGGACAGCAGCTCTGAAGATAGACCTTCAGTCAGTGGCTGTAACAGGTCAAATTCAAAGAGGGTCTGTCAGAGGGGGGTTCTTTTAGCAAAGGATTTCCTGGAAAACTTGGCCTGAGTCTTTTACATGGAAGTCATTCCACAGGCTGTTATAGGCAACCAAGAAAGTTGAGGACGGTCTCAGTTTTTAAGTTAAGTTATACTCTGTTCACCTATTGGCCATAAAAATAATTAACACATGTAAAACGTTACATGCAGAACCTTTAAAAGTGTGTAGACTACTTAATCTAATGATTTATTTTCTTAAAGACTGGAAAAGTAGATGATTTTGGGGGATGGGATGCTGAGGAAAAAGGGAGTCTAAACTAATCAGAAGTCAATAGTTGAATAAAGACGTCAACCCAGGCGGATAGAGGGGCTGGATTAACCTCTACCACTCCAGCTCAGGTGATAGGGAGGAGAGGTCAGTGGCTTTTTTTCCCCACTTTTTAACACCCTCATTCACTCCCTTGCCCGCTTTAGAAACACACTGAGGCACGCACATACGAGAGCAAGCTGCGTCAGGAAAGAGGACCCCGCACCACCGGGCCCTGCAAGCATTAATTCAATCTATCAAGGGTCAGCTAGTTAGCAGTGTGACCCCGCTAAAACACGCTTTAACTTTACAGAACAGGCTGCTATAGAGAACGCCGTGCACCCCCAAAAAAACCCCGACCCCGAAAACCAGATGGCCTCACAAAGGGGAACATGGAACCCTGAAAGAGAGGAGGTAGTGCGGGGCAGAGAGGGACAACAGGCATTCAGACCTTGATGAGGGTGGATTAGAGAGGGCAAGGGTGCTGCTGGGAGAGTGGGTGGGGAGCAGGGTGACTCCAAGACCTCCCTGCTATAGTGTTTTTACATTTGTTTGTTGTCTATGTGTGTGAGACTGTGTGTGTGTGTGTGTGTGTGTGTGTGTGTGTGTGTGTGTGTGTGTGCGCGTGTGTGCGTTTGAAGATACAGTGGAGCTCTGATGACCCTGAGACTGTCCATAGCCTGGGCACAGCAGTTCAACAATGCTGTTGCTCTTTTTAAAGCTTCATTTCTTATTTAGTACACAATGTACTCACATTGAAGGGTTTTGATGTAACTGGTAAAAAGGTACATGAGATGGGATCACAATAATATTGTAAACATACTTGTTATTGTATTTACAACCTGACCAAATAATAGTACTTTTAACAAGTGCCATTATTTTCCTCAACTCTTTTTATTTGGACTCAGAATACTGTGTTGAACCCTGGGGAGGAAATTGGGATGTTACAGTTGCTCTTGACATAGAAAGATTATAAGAAAATAGAAATAGAATAAGATGTATGCAAGACACAAATGTGCATTATGCTACAATATACGACATAACACAATATATACATATAAATCTAAAAAACTAAAAATATGAGAAATATATAGGAAAACAAACGTATAAGAAGAGACAGAAGATATGAAATATGTGTGTAAAAAATGTAAAAAATATTCCTGTTCCTGTTATGTTTTGATATGATTTTTGTGATGTTATCTGTCCCCCTTTGTACTTGTATTTTAGTTTTTATTTTGTGGCCCATGTTGACCCAGACTCCCTGGCAGAAGAGATACTGTATCTCAATTCGACATTTCTGGTTAAATAACAAATATATAAAATAAATAAAATTAAAAAAAAAAAAACAGTGATGGAATTTTTAGGCCAATCAGACTAAATAGACTGATACTTAGACTGATATTTAGAAGTACGTAACTTCTGACAACATCATTCCAGCTCATGTTATACAACATATAAACTCATATTTTGTTGTTTTTTTTTCTTTTCTTAGTTGAAACATAGTCCATACATAATCCATTGGCCCAACCCTGCCTCGATTGTGTTCATGGACAACGTCTCTTTCAGGTACCAAAACACGGGGCTGGTTGGGCAATTGTTGTCATGATACTGGAATTTCTAACATTGATATGAGACCTTAAAAATATCAATATTCAATATCATTTTCGATGTCAGGGGGACATATTTATACCAAGGGCAGACAAATTAAAACTTTTTATTAAAAGATAAATATAACAAGGCTATAACAGGACAACGACCTCTCTTGGTTAGTAACAGAGAACAGCAGCATGACTGTAGTTAACATTAACTATAAGAAGTTTTTTTTGTTTGTTTTGTTTTTACATTTTTTTGTTTACATTTTTTTTGTTTTTGGAATATTCCAAACCAAGACCAATATATCAAAATAAATTGGTAAGGCTCCAGTCATTGTGCCATGGGTGTAGATTTCAGGGGGGATGGAGGGGACACATCCCCCTCAATATTTAGAACATGAGCATTTAAGAACAAGAAATAGCAGATGACTTTATTTTGACAAAATTAAAGACATTTACACCATAAACTACGGCAGAAACGGCACAAACTAGTGCATAAAAAAAAAATCACCAGAATGCAGGAAACAAAGTGTTTGATGCAAGAAATTTTCTGACACAGGACCCTCAACCTTTTTAGGTGTCAGTTATCTATAATAAATAATGAGAATTTAAAAATCCTTCATTTAGCCATAAAATTCAAGTAGCAATATGAGTGGCAATTTTCAGTACTTCAGTCACAAGAGAGCGTTTATCTGCTACATTATATGGGCTGTGAGTGTAACTCAGTCAGACCTTTGCTGAGAACGTACAGTACTGTATGTATAAAAAGTGTATTCATTTGTATGTCTGTAATACACTATATGTTATTTGTTTTCCCTGCTAAGCGTCTGTCATTTTATTCTTATGAATTGTGAAAGAATAAGCAGCACATTTGTGGCCTGCAGTTGGCTATTGCTTGGCATTAATATTTAGACTAAATACCAATAAAAGGTGCAAGAATGCTGCCCTCCTCTGTTGCAAAATGCATGACAACAAATTATTATGCAATTATTTATGATCATGATCACTCCAAACACATCAATGATCATCTGAGATGCAGGCAGGATAATGGTGCTACCTGCTTAAATTGCAAAGCAGATTTTTCGCTGGAAATGCTAACCACCGCATCGCTCCTCTCCTCTCCATTCCTCTCGCCCACCACTCGCCCCCCTCCCACCCCCCTTTTACTTTTGAAATGCAAGCAGTCTGGGTCAGTCACTCAGCTCATCCGCCCATCTCTCATTCACATTACCTGCGCTCACTCACGGTCTTTCCATCTCTCCCTACCTTTCTCTCTGTGAGTCTTTCACCGTGCCCTGGTATGATCAAAGACAGCTTTGTGACACTGTGCGAGGCATCCAGGAAGCAGAAAACATCAAACCACTAAAGAGCAACTTGCACAAAAAAAAAAAAAAAAGACAGACACAGAGGGACAGAGACGCACATACAAGTGTGTGTATGTGTGTTTATGTGTGTGTCATAAACAAATGAATTAATTAACAAGACAAGAGAGAGGGATGACTTTGTCTCTACCTTCAGCACGTCGATGAAAGGTAGGAAGGTGTCCCTCTGAAGTCCGTTTTTGTACAGATCTGAAAGAGGAGGGGAGGGCCTGTATTAGAGCTGCTGTTTAGCCTCCTAATAATGTCATTCCCTCGCCGCAGATTGGCAGATAAAGTGGCTATTGATGAACTGAAGGATGGGTGGGGAGGCACGACAAAAGGACTGGGACCAGGAGAGAAAAATGGATTTCTCTACCGGCAGCGGCAGCAACATAAAATTCATTACATTCCCAAACAATGGTGGCGAGAGAAAGGACTGTCGCCTTTTCAGCGCCGGACAATGTCCACAGCAGCTCGCTGAATAGATGTTTCAATTAGCTCGGCTGGAACAAATTACATCTGAAGTAGCATCCCTGATAGACAGATAAAACAGATAGGGATTCACACACAAACACGGACAAAGACACACACCCACAGACACACAGCGAGGCTTAAGCTCTCTCCAGCTGCGAACGTAAACAAGCGGCTGTTGTTGATGTTTGGGCTTACAGTAGGACCTGACACGCTCGCTTGATAAGCCCCATACTGTAATGGACTGAGCTGTCAATAAGACACAACTATTGCCAAGGTTAAAGCGATAGTTCAATATTTTGGGACAGTTTTTGTCAGGAGATCAATACCACTCTGATGTGTGCACATTATATATTAGGACAGAAACAGAAGACAGTTAGCTTAGCTTAGCACAAAGACTAGAAAAAGGTGGAAATAACTAGCCTGGTTCTGTTCAAAGGTTACAAAGCACCTATAAAGTTCACTAATTTACATGTTAAATCTTGTGTGTTTAATCTGTACACAAGCTGAAGTGTGAAAATGCAACCCAATTGCCAGAAAAAAAGTTGGCATTGTACAATTTTGCAAACCACAGATATGTTGAATTTGTACATTATTAAGTAGTCGATATGTAACAGCGTTAATACATCTTTATGTCATTATGGAAGGTGCACTGATTTATAATGTATTATTACAAACTTATCTGTTTCATTATTATGTTATTTACGGTCTTATTTTGTTGTTTGTTGTGATGTATTAGTTACCTGTGAGATTTCTTTTTTTGTGTGTGTGTGTGTACTTGAACGCCCCACTGAGCAGCCCCTGCAGACTTCACCCATGTGCCCCAGCTCTGGACTCTACTTTTTATGGTTAAAAGTGTATTTCGTTTGCCATAATTGTGCCATAAAAGCTCCTGAAAACACCAATTAATATTCTGTGATGATGTTGGGTGGTTGGAGATGTATTTGAAGCAAGTAGCTGTGACTGTAACTGTAACTTTGTTCGCTTGTTAGCCGTTAGCCACAGCTAATCCAGGTGGTGTGGCTAATTGGTTTGCAGCAATCACTGAGTGTTTTGTTTCAGTGCATGCTGAGCTACATTGTTAATTAAGAGCTGCTATGGAGGCTGATTTTCTTGTTTTGTATTGACCAGTAATGAAATAAACGTGGGTCCAAGCATTGAAAATACATTTCTCACAATGCTGTAGTTTATGTGTTTAAGCAGAAAAAAAACACACGCAGATTATCATGCTTTGGTTTGAAATACTAACATTTGGCACCATTAAAGCTGCAGGGAAAGTGGCAACCAGAAACTAAAACACACCCTTGTTTGGCGGCACAAAAGCCACTGTAATAGCGACGACTGATTTCTAAAAAACACCCATGTTCTGCAGCACTAAATCCACAGGAAAAGCAGTTATGGGACGCTAGAAACAACAATCACGATTGGCAGAACAAAAGCGGCTGAAAACGTGGCCACTGGTCACAACAGTGGTCTGCAAACCTACAATGCCAACATTTGCTTCTGACAACCAGGAAACACGACCAGTTGTGGTTTTACAGGAGGTTGTGGCACGGACTGTTTCCTGACCATGTGTAGTGAATTCCTAAAAATAGTCTGCCATACTGTAAAACCAAAATGGGTCCTTTTTAGACTTCAATTTTTGTACAGATCGAAAAAACAAGTTATAATGTATTATTTCCAGGATGGTATTTGTAGGAAGATTTTACCTTTGGATAGAGCCAGGCCAGCTCTTTCCCCCTGTTTCCAGTCTTTGTGCTGAGCTAAGTTGAACCAGCTGATAATGGCAGTTTCATATTTACTGTATAGACAGTGGTATCGATCTTCTCACCAAACTCTTAGCAAGAGAGCCAATTCCCCGAATGCCAAACTGTTTCTTAAAGTCAGCAAAGGGTATCACAGGAGCGTTAAGTGCTAAATCACATCAGGAGCCACCTGTTTTTCATTTGTAAGCCCATTTCCAATATCATTGTACTGTTGATTGCTTTAGATTAGGGATGTTCCTGGCGACTAATTTCCCTGTTGACAAAACGAAAATATTAATTAAGACTAATCTTAGTCTAAAAAAAGGAAAACAGTCAAAATTTAGCACAGTTTATTGTTAAGTATTTGAAACATTGTCCCAAAAATATTGTGTGCATTAAGAGCCCTTTGAAGCCTTTAATCATAATCTTCAACAACCATGTCGGATTTTAAATGCAGCTGAAGTGCGAAACACTTTGTGCTGCGCGGTATGAATGTGAACGTGACAGCAACTCAGTTAAAAAATGAACCACTAAAATAACATCTAAAATAAATAAATTGCCTCTGAAATGTGCCGCACATTGAACCTTGCAGATTATCCGACAGAAATGACAGCAGTTCACTTTAAAGTTAATAAAACAACATCTAAATTATAACCAAATTTCAGCTGAAATGAGAGGCATTTAGCACCATGCAGTATGAATGTTACCCTTGCACATTATCTGACAACAACTCACTGAAAGTTAACAAATAATGTAACATCTCAAAAAAGATAAATTGCTGTTGAAGTGATCTTCTGATGCCGACTAGCGAGGGGGCGGACGTTTCATCGTTTAGATGATTAATCGGGCGCATCCCTACTTCAGATAGATGTGACAACGCCCCTGACAAGGAAACTTATTACTGGTATAATTATTACAACCTTATCACCATGTAGAGAGAAGCGTGCAACTACCCACGGACAATAGGCTCGTCCTCCTCGGCTGAGTTGTAACATTAGCTAGCTCAGTGGTGCTAGGTTAGACTCACAACTCAGTCTTTAGACGCTTTGCTTAAAGAGTAACTAAACCTTAAAACCATTTTTTTTCAGCTGATAATCATAGCTTCTGGTAGTGAAGTGGTGTTACTGACTGATCCTGCTCAAAATCTTGACAGTTTAGTGCAAACTGTTGAAAATCTACATTTTATTTTAAAAATGTTTAAAAAAGCTTGAAACCTGGTTACTACATTTGAATTTACATTACATTGGAGGCGAATGACTCTTTTTCGGGGCGAATGACGTCACGAAGCGTCCACGCTAAAGCCTGCCCTCCTCCCTTTACTCCTCCTCCCCTCACTATAAAACCATTCTGTCCGCAGTTATCAAACTGATAGTGAGTAGGCTGGATCAGAGCAGAGAGAGTAGTAGAGCAGAGAGAACAGCTAGTAATTTGTCAAATTGTATTGTTAGCATAGTGTATTTTAGTGTAGGTTTACAGTTAGTATTGTGTTTATAGTATTTAGGTTAGTTGGTCAAGGAGAGGCACCGAGGCTCGGGAGTATATGTGCAGGGCTGCGCGGTGAGAGAGAGCCGAGCCTCAGGGGTATATGTGCGGGGCCGCGAGGGAGGGAGGGGTGGATGAATGCGGTGGGCTGCTGCGCGGTGAGCCCAGGCTCCCAGAGAGGGAGAAATAGAACCAAGTAGGATAAAATAAGTCAAAGTGTGGAGAAGGGGACCGGCTGAGCTCGAGCCGCCTTCCCTTCTGCCCGTGTGACACAGTTCCTCCTCTCTCCTCTCCCTGCAGCGAGGGACAATCTTAACTCCGCCCCCTTCCTCAGCCGCTTGCCTGTAGAAAGGAATGTCCCCAGACGATCAGAAGCCGGAGATCTCTGATTGTTTAGTGGCGAGACTAGTGCTAGGTGAGCTAGCAGCAGATGTACGTTTTTTTTTCTGCAGAGTGATACTGTTGGTGGGTGTAGTTCAGTGGGAAGAAATAGTTTTTACCTGAAGCTGCTCACAACGAGGTCTGTAGATTATGTTGAGTAACTGCGTCATGAGTCTTGGCATTTTGAGCACCACAAGCTGAGTGCCATCTAGCTTCATTATATTAAAGAGAAGGCAGACATCTCTACAACCCACACCAAAACAATCTAGATTGATAAATAGCACTACAGCTAACAGGGAAAATATGTATTTTTGATTCTGGGGTGAACCGTCTCTGTAAACTGCACTGAGGTTGTTCCACTCAAAAAAGACTCCATTTATCCCAAAATCCTCCTCAATTTAATTAAACAGCAAAACGCTACTTTAGCCGATCTAGCAAAAAACCTATCTTTAAATTCCCCCTCTAAACACATCAACGGCTGTTTGATAACAGCATCTCCACTTCAATAAAGATGGAAAATGTATGCCTTTCATGTCTAGTTGTCTCTTATGGCTTTCAGTGTTCCATTACCATGTAATTAATACCAAGTAGGCTCTCTATCAAGTTTGCATGGTTTGGTGCTTTGTTCTTAATAGCTAGTAAATATCAGAGACGTACGTCTTTGTCTAGGAGAACCATCTTTCTGCCATCCACTTCCTACCCACTCGAGACTTTGAGGCTTCAACGTCTTCCCCGAGAAAGAAAAGCCGTCAGATAGCACATCATGCATTTACCTTGATCACCGCCTTGCTCATTCTTTCTCCAGCCCTGCCCCGCTGGCAGTAAATGCAACATCAAAGCCTGTTTAAAGGTTGTGTCATGTCTCTAAAAGTGAGAGCTGTATCAAATGTTGCTCCTTTTTTCCCTCTTTGCTGTTAACAGGAAATAGCTGGCATGGCCTGGTAAATTGATTCTTGAAAGTATTAAGTGAAATTTAAGTGTATAATGTAGATGTATGTAAAGTAGCTGTGAAATGTGTGGGTTCAAGAGGAGGAGAAGCAAACATTGACGTTCCAGGAATATTACTTGTTATTACAGCTGCAGGCACTGGTGTAGTTGAGAGGAGCTTCAGGGCTGCAGCATTGTTTGGCTGTATTTTACTGTTAGCCTTTTGCCTTCACAGTCCCTCTAAGCTGAGCTTTCCATAGACAACAGAATTCCTTTTATTCTTGCGTGCGTGCAGTGAGTGGTAAAAGCTGACAATCCCAGACTCAACAGTATCAACATTTAACATGTCAACAAACTGTTACAACACACCATGTTATAATCCCCAAACACCTCTGAAATGACTATAATTTATAAGTCACATAATCGTCTGATGTTCTGTAAAATCAAGAAACTGGAAACAACTTTAGATACAACCTGGATGAAGGTATATATTCAAAAGATATCTGGGGAAAATATTGTAGTATTTTGGAGAACTCTAAAGTGATGTGTTCAGTTTTGATGGACCGTTGGTGGTTAAACGGTTTATATGCTTTCAACGTCTTATAAATCATTTTAACTTCAGTGCTGTGCTCAAAAAAATGTGACAAATGTGTTTTGTTGTTTTCATTTTCTTGCACAGATAATCCTGATGACAAATCAAAATGAAACAGTAAACTTCTCTGGTGCAAGGTGCTTAGCTTTGTCATGTTCAGTACAACTGAGTGAGAATGTGGGTACGTAAGATACAACCAGCCGCTCCAGTAACCCTTTTGTTTTCATCCATGTACTCTTATAAATAACTTGTCAACTTACAAACTGGTTAAGTGCCCCTGTATGCAATAAAATGGTGACTTATTATTAAGGCTAGCATGATATGTTTTTACTACACGATTATCATGGCCAAAAGAGTTCACAATAGCATTATAACGATGTCTATAGAAAATTTAAAAGATAAAAAAATATTCTAACAATGCTATCACTCAAATTCATCTTTCGGGTCGGGAGCTGGAGAGAACGTCTATAACCATAACTGTACAAAATCATACAAAAAAAGCAATTACAGTTAGTGAAAAGGCGACCAGATGAACATGAAGAATCGGAAATGATTTAAGAGGCGCTGGATTATTTACACGATATTATCGTGTATTTTTAACGCAAGTCAGCAAGTTACTTTTTTTTTTGTGCGTGTGTTTGTGTTTTGCCTTTGTTGCTATTTCGCCTCGTTTGCCTGTTTTGGTTTGTTTTGTTGTTGATTGCTAAATATGATGTGCTGTTAAAAGGGTAGGTGCAATAAGCTGTAGCTTTAGCCTATACCTTTTTCAGACTGCACAAGTGTCTAAGTTATGTTAAATGACTTTATTGTAATCTTTTGCACTGTACTATTTAACTATCTGCCATTGTGAGGGGCTGTAACTTAATGTACATTAATTTTTAGATTAATACATGATGTTCTTATTCAATTTAGTTATCAATAGAGTAAAGTGAGTGTTAGAAGCCTCCATTTCGAAGTAACGTATTACTCACGCTTTGTTATGTGAATTTGGAAAGAAAACTTCTCGCATGCCTCAACGGCAATCAAAGAATCCAAAAATGAGGGTAAAATAGTTATGTTTCAAACAATTCCATAGTTCAAATACATGCCTGTACCCATTGTACTGCATGAGCTGTGTGAGAGTTTGTAAACACACGTTTTGATGTAGGTTTGTTGTTGTTAAACACGGCTCCTAATGAATTCAATTCATGAGGAATTTTCGCATTTTTTTTAATTTTTTTTCTTTGTTCACTGTGGAGGCCTGCAAGAAAAACAGAGTTTTCTTCCCAAATTCAAGGTAACATGGGTTGAGGAATTGATATACAAAAGGTCATTTTTTGTGTAAAGTATTCCTTTAATGTTATGGTAGTTAAAATGCCTCTGTTACTAAGATACTCCTTTACTTTTTGACTTAATGCATTGCGGCAAAATCTGAGAAAAAAAGTGCTACTACAGTGTTACTCTGATGGCTGCAGTCTAACGATAAACCATCCTACACTTTTACTCAACTGTGTGTTAAATAACAACAATTTAATTAATAAACAATAGCTAAATAAGTACAACATGTATGTGCTCAGACTACAGTCATCGTACCATCAGGGGCTCTGTTGGAGGTGGCTACCACCACCACTCCAGTATTGAACAGCGTCTCAAACAGCTGCTTCAGGATCATGGCGTCAGCAATGTCTGTCACCTAAAGAACAGAACCAGAGAAGAAGAGAGACACATTCACGTACTATATAATTGGCCTTTTCTTGTCACGGTGCATGTGTGTGTGCATCTGAGGTCAAACCACGCCATCAACACTCCATGTTGATTAGTGTCATTCAGGTGTGCTCATTCAGTCCTTTGTGTCTGGTCATGGCCATTCACGCTGGCATGTATCCACGCACACATAGGCATACCTGCACCTAAACCACTCGATCTGACTGCAGATGGTCACGAAGCGGCTTTCTGCTGAGGACAAGTAGCTGAGGAAAGGCAGCGCCCTGAGCTAATCAGCTGAGGCGACGTGAGAATGACTGAGCGCAGGCGGGAAAACAAGAGGAAGAAAAGACGGTGAAAATGGAGCAATGTGAATCCAGACTGGGGTCACGATGGCAGACAAAGCCTCTCTTCATCATGGTCATGTAAAGGCATATAAAGGTTTGTGTTGTATGAACTAGACAAGGCTAATAACTACATAGATCCAATTCAGCTGTCAGCTGCCTTTTTCATCTTCATCATTTCCATGAATCCACAATAAACAAAGGTCAATGACAACACTGAAGCAAGGGCGTTTATGAGTCACTGGCCGTTAAATGAAGAGCTCTGACCTTTCTATTAGTAATCCAGTGCTCTCACTTTTGTTCTTATCCTCTCGTCTGTCTCTCTCTTTCACCTCTGTTGTTCTTTTGCACAGTAGTCAAAGCAGCACTTACATGAGGCCTGATTAAACATGAGCACTGACTAACAGGAGATGGGCATATTGTAAAAGAAATGGAATTATTTCAGGCTTCTGCTTTTGCTTAAAGTCACCAGTTTCATGCCAACTGTCATTTATATTCAATACATAAATAATTCTTCCAATATTACAGACAAATCAACTTAACTTTGATGATCTCTTGCAAAATTATTTGCAAATTTGCAATTTGGTGGATAAACATTTCACATTACATCATTCACATTTTAAATGTACTTCACTGCTGGAAAGGTAGTCTTTTCATAAAACTAAGCTGTCCATGCAGCAGAAAGAAATCCCTGAATTTTTGAAATTGGTGCTACATGATCAGAGAACAAAGAGAAAATAGGGCAGTGACGAGGTAGAAAACCTACAACTAACAGAATGCACTGCGCCACACAGGACCAACAAATGCTCCTGCTGGTGGGTGGATGGTGGATGGTGGACGCGAGCCTGTCTATTTTGATACAGGAAACAATATGGCAGCCAGATGGTGACAGATGATCTCGAATTACAGTTAAACTGAAACTAAAATGTGTTTCTGAAAACATTTGAGCCAAGAAATAGGCAATGCAGGAACAGAATCTCGGTTTATATTTGATCAGCACTGCCTAGTTTTACAGTTTGATTAATCTTTGGTCTGAATTTGAGAGAGAAAGGGGCTGCTAACTCTCGAACCACTTCTTTATTCTTTGTGTGGCATATGACAATGTCAAAGGACGATCTGTAGCCCCCAGGAAGTGCACAGGGGTTTGGAGCCAGTATTACTAGTGGCTAAACAGTGTTTCCCTTAGATTTACATGGTGTAAGACGGTTGTTCCCAACTGTCTTACACCAGAGACAGCAAACTAGCTTGATGAAATGTCCAAATGCAAGTATGACACTCGATATATTAAACTGTGTGGACCTTGAACTAATGATTAAGGAGAAATCTGGACCCCATGGCTGAACCAGTTGGGAACCACTGGTGTAAGAAATGTCTGTAAATCAGTGGATGAATTTTTAAAGGACTTGTTTTATTATCAGAATTTGACCGACGATTGAATCATTTTATCCACTTTCAAGTTAGTGGAGCGCTAAACCAGAGGTAGCCGGTTCGGCTGTGGAAGTCTCTTGTGCACGCGGCCGCTCTATGGGCCACACAGTGCGGAAGCAGTATGGATCTTTCAGGGAATTTTATACATGGCAGTTGAGTTTTTTTGACTTCATGCACCACTGAGCAACTTTCATGTGAATGAACGGGGCCTTGCCTCCAACGCTGTATCCAGTTCTTTTTATATAACCATGGCAATAGCTCTTGAGGCAGCGAACATCTCTCGGTAATGGGGGTACAAAGACAAAGTGGATAAAGGCAGATAAAAGAATAGCTAGAACAGTCTGGTTAGTTCAGAAAATTACATCACTTTCCTGTAATGCAGCCTTTAAAACCAGGAGAAGACAACATTTACAATTTTGTGATATCCAAAATCTAAGACGTTATTTAATCTCATATCATGACATTGATGTATTATCAATGTATCGCTAAACCCTGCTAAGACGTCTTGAATAAAAGACTTCTGTCCCGCCCTCTCCTCTCACTCCCTCTTACCTACTTTCCTGTATATAACAGGCACTTCTGATGGCCATACCCACGGCATATGCCTCCTTTCATACTCTGGAGAGTCTTCTGCTTTTGCATATTAGCCTCACTGCCCTTGCCAATACTTGATTAACATTTGTGTTAAAGCCTTGATTTCACTAAGGAGAGGTGGCTAGGGGCATCAAATTAGTGTGTGCGTGTGAGTGATTGTGTGTGCGCGTAATGAGAATCAACAGAAAGCCAAGGCTCTGTGTCTCTCTGAAGGGGCCCCCATTTCCTCCGACCGCAGGATTTTATTTTCATTTCAAAAGAATCATTTAAAAATGACCTTTTATACAACCTGGATTTGTTTATTCATGTGCCCTCAACATGGGCATAGTATGAGGGGCAATATTGATTGCTGAATGAGTAGGGGGAGAGGGAAGAGAGAATGGGTACCCACAGAATGAGAAAGGTGGAGGGGACTGATGTAGCACTTGTGGAACACAAAAATAATGGTGCAATCTCCGTCAGCCAATGCCGATATTCAAATGAGCATCCAATTACTCAAGCGGCTGTCAGTTTACAGCGAGGCACACGGGTGCCAAATTAAACCTCTTTTGATGTTACACCTCTTTATGTACACAACCTATGAGCAATTTCACAGAGGCTGCACAGTGACTGAGGCCCTGAGACAATGACGCTCAAGCGTTTTCTTCTCACTCTTCTTCTTCCCTCCTCGCTCTCTTCCCATCTTTCCATCTCGGACCTCTCAATGGCGAGTATTCATTAGGGGAGCCGGGTGGGGGCCGTAAAAGGAGGGAGGGGGGCTACAAATTACTGATAATGGCACGGCGCTAATGAAGAGAATGGAGAAATGTCATTAGCATTTAAGAGGATAAGATCCATCTGACCCGCCGCCGCCAGTCGCTTTCTAGCTCCACTCACTTAAGGAAGCAGGAGAGTGCGACTGATACCCAGAGCCTCATTTGCATGGCTGAGTGGTGGAGGATGCTGATTGGTATAGACCCCCACCACCACCCTCACCCCCAGCTCCCCCCAACCTTGCAACCTCTTGTTTATGCATCACAAACAACGTGCACATGTCTGCTTGTCTCCCCTCCATTCACCGGTAGCAACAGTCGACAAGCGAAAACAGCAAAGCTGGCGACAGCAAACAAAACAAATCAATGAGAATGCACAAACAGCGCCGCAGTTTAAAATGTGAAAGACGGGGGGATGAAAGGAGCAGCTCTTGATCCTCGCAGATGCATAGAGAGTGATTAGAGAGAGCAAGCGCACCTTCTGTGACCTTTGACCCGCTGGCATTAACTGTAATGATATCAGTAAGAGATGTGTTTGGCTGGCTAATGATAAAGACAGAAGCACACGTCTTTCTCTCCTCGCTGAATGACTAACTACCTTACAGAGAATACAGAGAGCTTCAGTAGTGGCTCTCTCCTCTGACACCAAAGGGTAAAATAATGAGAAGTTCTGCAGCACTAATGGCTGAAGGTGCATTTTAGTTGTGTAAATCCAGTGTTCAGAAACTAAGGGTGACTTGGTTGTAAAGGTTTGGGAGCAAACGAGCTGTGTGAGAGTATAAACAAGCAACAGGAGCAGATCACTAACTCAACATGTGAGATTACACAATTTTACACCTACTGTATCAGTAAATGACTACTTTACAACGTACTAAGGAGAGAGGATGTTTCATTGCTTCGTTTTACAGTTGTGTCATATTCAAAAAGGCCACTAGGTGTCCCCAGTCCTGTTTTAGTGAGGGTGTAATGATCAGCAGCATTCAGCTGTCCAGACAGAAAGTCACAGGCCAAAATGGACAGTGTATGTCTCAACTGTTGGACCTGACTCTGTGTAAATAAGCTTTAGAGGCACACTGCAGTGTAACTACTAGTCCTCCATCATCTATGTGTGCATATTTTGATCCAAAATTTTAGTTTAAAGTATGTATCCATTTATATACTTGTCTATTTTACTTAAGATAAGATAGACTTTATTGTCCAAAAGGAAATTTGTCTTGGATACATGCGGTACCTGCCATTAGAAGATACAAAACTGTTATACATGCAGTACTTACATATACACAGTCCTTACACAGAGCTGTCCCACACACACTCAGTACCCACAAAAGAAACAAAACACTAAAATATCACTTTGTTTCCTTCGTCAATAGAGATTTTACTGTACATGCTTATAATAAGCATCATGTCCTGTGGCTTTCTACTGACGCTGGCTTTGTGTGAGGTTTTACTCTATAACATATCTGCTGTTGGTTTTACATTTCCCCTGAATATGAAATAATCCCATAGCCACACATATTAAAAATAATGTATACAGCATGTGTCAAGATAGTGTACAAATCAGCTTGACTGTGGGTCAGATTGACTTTTGTATAAAGATGTGTTGCATCAGCGCTTTTGGGGAGTCAGTAGTTACATGTGATGTGATTAAATTACAAAATAAATAACTGTAATCCATTGTACAAAGAAAATATTTAATTCAATTACAGTTCCTTATCAAAATGTCGGTCATTACAAAGGGATTACATCCAAATATATTATTTTTGGTAAAAAGCTTATATGTGAAATGTAACATTCACTATTATTCATTACAATGAGGAACTTTTAATAAAAGTTTGACAGTGTTGAGTGCTGTTAGGAGGTTCATACTGCCTGGTTTAAACTTGTGTTCTTAGGGCTTTTCAGCTTTATTGCCCAGTTTAAAAAATGTTTTAAAAATGTGAGATAAGTAATCAGAAATCATCAAATGTTATATATTACATTACTTTGATGAAGTCATACAAAAAAACACATCACTTAATACATCTTTAACAGGGTAACTAGTAATCTGTAACCTATTACATTTCAAACATAACCTTGCCAACACTGTTTTAGCAGGAACAATATTTGATATGTTAAGTCTTAAATAAGAACAGTGTTAAGCATCCTGGTTATCTGGGATTTTATTTCTCTTTGCAAACTTGTTTCAACCTTTCAAATACAGATTTAGAGTACTTTTTTGTCCTGTAGCATAAAATGGAAATTTGTCTTTGGCACTGGCATATACGACAAAACGTTCAACACACAACAATTATGTATCTTAAAGCCTTAAAGTGACCAAGTGGCAGTAATAAAAGTGATGAGCAGATTGTTCTTTCACTTTAAAATGCCTTAAGATTCAAAAATACCTCAGAAGACGCCTTCACTAAATCTTTGTCAAAATTTATCATTCAACCCTTCCAGCCAGCAGGTATCTTCTTCCAGTAACATTCCTCAGCATCAGCATGTCATTGTTATATAGAGCTGTACTAGCAGTCAGTGGTGGATAGTGACTAACTACAGTTGTGCAAGTGCTGTACTTAAGTGCAATTTTGAGGTACTTTGTAATTTACTTGAGTATTTCCATTTTCTGCTATTTAATACTTCTATTCAACTACATCTCAGAGGTAGGTACTTTACTAACACAAACACTAAGGACACTGTCAGCAATATTCACCTACATCAGGTGCACCATTACTTCATATGATACACATTACTTTTCAACAACATGTGCAATATTTTTCTTTAATATCATGTTCACCTGTCAATGTAGTGCATTGTCATTTTTTCAGCCATGTGCAATACTACTTCTTACTGTTACGTCATGTTCAATATGACATTGATTAGCAGGCGCAGTCTGTTTTATCCACCATTTCAGTTCATTGGAGTAACTCTTGTACTGATTGTACTCCTATTGTTACTCTATTAGGCACTGGTTTTTGCTTTTGCTCCTTGAAAACACTTCTATCTTGTACATATTTAATACTTTATTGTTCTAAAACTGGGCCCAGTGAGTGACCCTGACCCAGGGAACCCACTGGTTGTCTGGTTGTGAATCATTAAAGTTGTGGTTACTGTACTTATTGTTACTATAATTTGAAGCATTCTCTGGCACAAGAATTTCCTTTGCGATAAATGAAGTTGTATTGAAATGAATTGTACTTTCTGTACTCCACTACATGTATTTGATAACTTAAATTATTTGTTACTTTGCAGATTCAGATTATCAATACAAAATACAACTTAACTAATAAATTATGATATATGATTATAGATGAAGATACCCAGCTGTGTATAAGGCAAATAAGATGAGCTCCACCTTCACCAGCTGCTGCATAAAGGTAATTAACATATGAATGCATCACTAATTATGATTCAGTGATATAATAGATATTACTCTGTATCAGTACTTTTTACTGAAGTACAATTTTGAATGCAGGAATTTTGCTTGTAATCGAGTATTTTAACACCATAGTATTGCTACTTTTACTCAAGTAAAAGACCTGAATACTTTTTCCACCACTGTGAGCAGTATATTTATCAGCATCACCTATTACTTAGCACTAGTGTCAGAGTAGTGCTGTTTAAAGCAGATGTATGCAGTTGATATGTGGTTTGGTACTTGTAGCTTATGTTCAAGCAGGTTTTAACACACACACACACACACACACACACACACACACACACACACACACACACACACACACACACACACACACACACACACACACACACACACACACACACACACAGAGCCTGTAACAAACTCGCTCACCTGAAACTCGTCAAAACACAAGAGGCAGGTTTCATTGCTGATCTCCATGGCAACCGGCGATATGGGGTCATAGGTGAACATTTTCCCTAGCCTTCGTTTTGGCAGGCTTTGTTTCCTCCGATGGATCCCTTTAAGCAGTACACAAACGTCAGGCACGTCTTAAAGCACACCTGCATCGCCAACCCAAACCCAGTGACAATGCTGAATAAAGCGGTAATTTCACCTGTATGCATAATGGTAGACAATTAGCAGCAGGGCTTCAGGACAAACACAGGGATAAATATAGGATCGCAGGCGCATGAGGAGTCAGAAGAACTTTGATAAAGTCAAGCAAGCAAACCTGCGGTGGTTAGTGCGGTGGAGTGGGAGGATAATACTAACTTTTGTGGATGTCCAACATGAAGCCGTTGAAGTGGACTCTCTTTTTACGAGTGTTTTGCACCCGGGAGTAAAACATATCCATGAGCATGGTCTTTCCTGTGCCTGAAAGGGATTAAAGAAAAGCAATTATTCTAAACCTCGGCATGATCTTGGATGTTTTGTAAAGATTTACTACCACAGTGATATTTATTTCATTTTTGATCTTACCAACATCTCCATAGATATAGAAGCCTTTGGGTGGGGGTGGAGCTGGTTCCTCCTTTGGTGCAAAGAGGTAAAATGAGGAAATGACTGAAGTGTCTTTGTTTTTCATCAAATCTTTTAGCAGCTGCTTGTCAACATGAACAATAACACACAGCAGTTACCCAGAAATCTGTGGTCACTCAAAATAAACGCATTAATGAATTCCCCTATTAAAAGGCACACACACTACTATGGGTGACCTACATAAACTTCGTTATATTCATTACCATATAAGACTAAATCATGGTGTAATAAACAAAGTATGCTGAGGCATTAAGCCACCACTACAGTGTGAGGTTTCACATTCTCCAGACTAGCCCACTGCAGGGGAGGAAGACAAAGGGGATCTAATCAACAAGACAAGCCAGGGTTCCCACGAAAGAAAAGCATCATCAGAGGAACAATGGGGGGATTTGTCAGACAAAACGGAGAGGACTGGATGAGGCTCCATACGAGATGGAGTGGACTTGTCTGTGCAGCCTGTTTAGCGCTGCTAATTGTGATACGGTACTGTTGCATTGAGGTGCTGCTGGAAGTCATTGTGCTGCCTGCCTCCTATCATCAAAAGGTCTTTGCTTCAAAAAAACGTTCTCTGTGTGACCAAGCTGAGAATATCGAGTAAAGCCAAATATCTCTAAAGAGGGCCCAAGCCATGCGAACACATGTGTCATCAGTGTAATCATGACATGTAATGATAACTTGGAGCATATTAGAGATGTTTTATACAGGGGTTAACAGCAGTGTGGTTGAGGATCGTCCGTCTCTGTAACCGGGCAACGCCAAATAGCTTTGGAATTAACTAAGCACCAAATAGAAACGTTTGTCCCCTGAAAATTTAATTTAGCAACTATTTCATGGGGACGGTACTCAGTGTCCACTGCACTTGGTGTCCACCGCACAAGGAGCACTTGACTCTGGTAAATGCAGACAATGGCCAATTGAAAACTAAATGAAAAAACAAACTTGTTACCCATCCTCTCTCTCTCTCTCTCTCTCTCTCTCTCTGCCCGCTCCCCGCTCCTCCCCTCCACCCCCCCTCTCCATCCCCTCCGCCTGTCCTGTGCTGGAGTGAAATACTGGAAGAGCAACAAGCCTTTCCTGTCTGCTCTGGCATAACAGTGTGTGACTTCTCCCTGACTTCCCAAGCTGCCCTCTGGCATGGTGGGGTAATTGTCAGCGGTGGCTGGAAGCCATTCTGCCACGGCAGAGTGGAGAAGGACAAGGCTGTTCCTCAGCCACTCTGTCTAGCTGAGCTCTGTGGCCTTGTCTCACCTCCTGGAGGAGGATATAGACTGGCACATGGGTGGAAAGTTCACATGCAGGACATGGTCACTTTGGCTTTGAGAAGACTTCAAGAAAACTGCGTTTGAACGTGTTCATGTTTAGAGATGTCACGTCTCTCACTAAGAAAGTTAATGAAGTAACTGTGGGAGTCTAAGTAAGGTTTAAGTGGCACAACTGTCCTGTTGGAGACCTACAGTGTACAGGAGGACACCACGACGCAGGTCTGACTTGAAGAGGGTGGCTCCCTCTAAACAATGGCCCATTGTTAGCCGACCATCCGCAAAACCACGCCACATTGGGTCAATATTAAGTCAAGTGTACTCTCCTCACAGACTTGGTCAGTTAGTGAGGACAATGGCGGCACTTTCACAGAGAGAACAGACACCAAAAGGACAGTGGTATGACCTGATTCAAACCAGAATAATTGCATAAGTACTCCAGTCAGTGTGTATGTGTGTGTGTGAGAGGCAGAGCAAGAAATAAGGTGCAATAGGAGAGGGGGGCGGCGGTGTTGATAGCCTAACACCAAAGTATTTGTCAGAGTCCCGAATCAAAAGCAAAAAGGACAAGAATGGCCCAGACAATGGGGATCCCCTCATTACTGCATGGGGACGGTGAGAGAGTGAGAGGGGTGCCGGGACGGGCCCAGCGGGAGGTCTGCCCTGCTGCCTTCCAAAATCTCTGCCTAACCCTATGTGTCTGTGCCAGCCAACCAACAAAACAACTCCCACCACCAAATACTAGACAGTCAGCTCCCCTGACCTAAAAACAACAACAGCCCCCTACATTACGCCGTTCCAAAACTCACATGCACAATACACTTCCCAGACCCCTACCCTCCCTTTGACCTGAGCCCCATGGCCACCATCAGTGATACAACTGGAGTACAGTGCAGTGGACCCAATGAAGTCCCCCCATATGTTAGATGTCAATGGGGCTTTATAACGGAATGGGAGTCCAGATGCCACACTGTAAAAGGCTTTTAACAAATCCATGCTGCCGCGCAAATTGTAAACTGTGTCCCAAATCACTCACTGTTTTCTACCATGTTCACTTTTTTTTTACTTTTTGAAAAGCATACACATTTTTATTTCTCAAAAATTCCCACAAAGGAAAGAGTGAAGGGGTCTGCAGCACTCACACTACTTTTTGCTTTTATAAAGGTATACTATGCAGCAATGTCAGTTATTGACTGTAAACATGCTCTCCACCAAAAGTGAAAGTAAAAGCACTGTGTCTCTTGCATGTCTGCTGCTTGCTGTCTGGCACCTAGTTGCTACCTTTTTGTAAAGCCCCAACCTCACCTGAGCGCTGTGGGGGTACACGCCCATAAACATCCTGAGCCAAGAAATTGAGAATTAAAGAAGACAATCCATGCAGAGGTCAGAGTCTCTGCAGAATAACAAACCACCTCACACTTGTAGTGGGTCAAAAGTGATGATTGATAGAGGTTACTACTATTTAAAGAGCCATTATTTACCAAAAAAAGTTGAGATTTTTTTTTGTCGAGAGCTGCAAAACATATGTGAATACAGCCTATTAAGTCTGAATTAGCCCATCAGCATTACAAATAGGTCTAAATGAGCATTCATGAATATGATTTCCTACAAGGTGGCAAAACTCTGCAGTGGGCTATTTATAATTAGTACTTTGCAGCGTTGGTGGTGAAAGCAAATGTCTGTCCACACATTATCAAATCCTTTAGTTTCCTCCAAGACTTTTCCGTAGCCTCGTTAAAGAGGCTCCAGGTTAGCCACCGCTACTGCAGTTCAGCAGAATTCAGAGTAAAAGGCACCAGGTCGTAGACGTGAAACGCACATTTTAGTTGATGAAACATTTTTTTATTCGATGTATAGGCTACACATTTTTATAGTTGTGAAATGCATCACTTTAGGCCTACAACGATGACAAATGAAAATCTGAATGTTAAAGAAATGTTATTTATTTGCATATAATTTTATTTCACAGCCACTGGGAGCCAGTTGAGAGGGTCTAAAGAGCCACAGGTTGCCCACCCCTGGTCTAAGTCTACACATTGTTTTTAGGGAAATCATGCATAGTATACCTTTAAGTCCAAACAATGTGAAATGACGACAACTCAGAAGCGTCTAAAATCCTGACTACTACTTAGTGTATATTGTGTAGAGCAGTGGTTCCCAACTGGTGTGTCACAGTCCAAAAGTGGGCCGCAAGTTTGTTCTGAATGGACCAGAAGTGTGTCAAGTTTGTAAAAAACGCACTTTATTTTTAAGTACCATGAATTCTAGCACAGAGATTTTTTTTTTGCTCTTTCTTGCTCTAGAGTGAGTAACGGACAGCTACTTGAAAGAGACAGCAAACTAACTCATAGACAGGGGCATAGGTGCATGGCCAAACGTAAGCATGACGCTGAATGTATTAAACTGTGTGGACCTTGAACTGATAACTGAGGAGAAATCTGGACCCCATGGCTGGACCGTTTGGGAACCACTGATGTAGACAATAGTGAATGAGTGAATTGGAGAGTGATTTCAAACCTCACACTAATCTTGAGCATGAAGGGTAAATCTCTAGACTGACAAGAAAAAACGCCACTTAAGGACCCACTTACTGGCTTTTACATTACCTTTCAATGTCATCACATGGTCTTTATGAGTGGATGGAGTTTGCTCAGATGCTACTGAGATGCATCTGTGGACATACTTTTCTTTTAATAGATGGGAGTAGAATTCGGGAAGGATGCAGAGGACATGTCACCCGTAAAGGAAGACTTTTACTTTGATATAAATAAAGACATTTACCCCATAAACTGTTGCAGAATGCAGGAAATGATGTGTTTGATGCTCACAATTTTCTGGTGGAGGAACACCCAAAATCTCCAATTTCACATTTGGATTTTCTCAAAGCTATAGTCATGATTATATAAGCATGATGGCCTTGTATTCATCGCTGTAGTATGCAATCTAACAATTCAAATAGCCCCTCTCCTACATAACTTGTTACTGAGCTGTTATTGTGTTCAAAATGTTTTGTTTATGCCCATGTTTCATTGGGCTCATTTTAGCCAATGAAATTAGGATAAATCACAGAGTAAGTAAAAATTGCTGCCTTATGCCGTCACAGTTAGGTCTGTGGTGTGGTCTCAATCAGCTGACTTTAATCTTTTTATTGATCTAGATCATGAGGAGAATTCCATACAGACTTAACTCAGAATCTTTGATGTAGCTCTATTTAATAAGAATGGTGTGAGGCTTTCATGAAAACTAACTTCAAATATTTTGTAAAAACAAATTCTAAACGTTTATTGTATTTTGTAGGAAATAATTTATCATAAGAGATTTGAGGATTTGATTATCAAAATAACTCCTTTACCTCAGCAGCAGAGCCTCCACATTTGTTTCCAGCTGTTGTCACGTGGGGCTCTTTATGCTTTGGAAGCTGACTGCTGTCATCTTTAGAGTCAAGCCTCGGGGGTGGTGGGTTCAAGTACACGCTGTTACTGTAGCTCTTCAGGGTGTGCTGCAGCTGACCCAGCTGCCTGAGAACTTTTCCCTGCTCAGCATCTTTCCTCAGAGAGCCAGACTGAACCAGGCGATCATAGTGTCCGCTGAGGGCACTGATATCTGCTGCTGGAGACTCAGGCGAGCAGGATGATGCGGATGAACTGCATGTCCTCCAACTGGTATAACCTTGAAGCATTACAGCAAAAGCAGTCTGTGTTAATCGTTACACAAAGCTCACAGAAATAACTTGATTCTATTAGATGCAATGAAACCGTGACTGGAAAGAAATGCCACTGTAGTCAGGTGTGATGTAGAGGTTATATGTGCTGCAGCCAGTAAAGTTATCTAAGAGGACAGGTTTTAACACACGACATCTCCTATTGCGTACAACATGACGGAAAGACACGTACCTTTTCCGGTGCAGATGACTGACAGTCGGCAAATTATCTTAGAGGTTAGAATAGTGTCTCTTAATAAAACATTTACTGAGCATCTGACAGCTGCAGGGACCGTGTACGCCGCCATGATGGTTCAAAATGCGAAACTTTATTGAAACTCATCTGACACAAATAAGCCGCATGGGACACGCAAGGCACAAATCAGACTGTGACTCGTTTTGAAAACATTTTATCAGATGTAACAAGTGTCTTAAGTATTTAATTAACATTTAAACTGGTAAACAACTGAAACAAACAGCTGCACATTTTAGACCGAACCAGATCCCTGCTGTTTTGCCTATATTACTAGATCATATCCGTTTTTATTAATACGATTAAATATTCCGGTTGTTATTTTCAATGTTACGTTTTTCATTTTTTAATAACTGATATTATTTTGAGCATTAAATCCCAAAGCACCTCGGATCAGCTGTGTTTTTACATTTCAGCAGCAATTTTTTCATACTACGAAGCACGATTGGTCCGAATTATACAAATTAAATTATAACAAATGTGAATATCGTCCAAAAAATGCGATTACAGCCCCTGTGCCCGCTGGTGATTTGTAAACAAACGGAGCGGCGTCAGCTGAACCTCAGCTGATCGGAAGTGAAGCGCGCTGGCCCTTCAAGCACGCGATAGTGAGAGACTGTGCAATACCGGAAGTTGTATAAATTGCCTTCAACATAAAAGTTACAGTTAGACCTTTTCTATATGTAAACGATAAAATCACGTGTAAAATGAATGTATGGAACTATGATGATATTAAATCGAGACACTGCTCTAAATAGGTGCATTTTTCTTGTATTACGCGGACACAACACCCACCATGTCTTTTATTTTGAAGTCTAGTACCGGAACGTAGATATTTGCATCCTGGCTAACTTGACACTATCTCGAGCTACTAGAAGGACAGGGAAGAAATGGCTGATACCATAGCTGACACAAGAAGGCTCTTCACCAAGCCTCAAACCTTAAATGACGCTTATGGACCTCCGAGTAACTTTCTAGAGATTGACGTGAGCAACCCTGAGACCGTCGGGGTTGGCAGGGCCAGATATACCACGTATGAAGTCAGACTGAAGGTGAGCCTGCAGTAACAAGTGCTAATGACGTTAGCTTTTAAGCTAGCTACCTGAGCTATATAACGTCTCTCCTGTAACGTTAACGTTAGTCTAAGAAAGTTATGAGTACCTGACATCGGGATCAGAAAGCCCCGAATACAATCACAAAATCCATATTTAAACGTGTTAATGACTATCCACTATGAATAGGGCGTTAATTGCGAAACGTATAAACCAACGCTCGTTAGCAGGCTAACAACATTCGTTATACTAGCTAACACTGGTTAGCTAGCCGTCATTAAGCTATCCTGTAATTGATGTTAGCAGTGAGTCGAGGTCATTTGACGTTTGTTAGTACGCCAATGAGTGATTTGGACAATATTTATTGTATAGTACGGTGAACCTACTAGTGTTTGCTTTGCTGCTAACAAACATGTTCCTGTTGCTTTGCTGAAGAAGGGAATTTGTTTACATTAACCTCAAGTGTTTTTCCACAGAGGCGTGAGAGTGCAGCTGTTTTACAAATTCACACAAGTCATATATCTCCCAACAATGATTATATAACCCATTCAGCAAGCTGAATAAACCATGATTAAATAACTCCTCCTAAAAGTTAAGGCCTTCCTGAATAGTTCAGAGTTGAACTCCAGCCACACCCAGACTTTTTACTGCAAATAATAGATAACAGAATTAGATACACTGAATGGCCATCCCTAAAGGCCTGTATAGCCAAATTGCCAGCTCTCTCCTTCCATTTATACATGCAAATATCACTATAGTAGGGATGCTGATTGGCTTAACAATGCTTTAGTTTGTCCTGGCTTTACTTATTAGTCATCAAAGCCATCCCAACTAGTATATTTCAGCACCGGGCTATAGGGGAAAAAACTCAACAAGTCAGCTTCTCTGGAACTGTCGACAGGATGCTGCCTATCCTTTCCAGTCTCTTCCACCCCCACCCCCCAACACACTTCCTTCCTCCTACGCTACTGAAGGACTTGCAGAGGAAAACAAAGGCTTTATTTTTTAGACAAGATTCTGCTGTCCAATGTTGAGCTAGTCAGCAGTTGATCTAAATGCATGTGTAAAGAAACATGTAAAATTGTTACGAAGTGCTTGTGAAATGTGACTTGTTAGACTCTTGGCTTACACTGTCCGGAAATTTGGCATCATTGAGCAACAAGTGACGAGAGTAACGGTTAGACAATCCAAGCTATTGCAAAACAAAGATCATGCTCATTTCCCTCAGTCAGTGCCAAGTCAGCTTAAATTAATTTAGACCACTTTTAAACAATGATAGTACTATACTTCAATAAATCAACACATAGCAGGCAATGATCATGCTAAATTATTAACAAAAACAATCTAAAGGCTCACTTACCCACATGCTTTGGAGCTTTTGACCATTTCACACAGTCTTTATCAGCAGATGGAAGTTTGTTTTGTTGTCATTGAACTGTAGATGTTCAAACTGGGCCAACGTGACTGAGAAATCCCAGAGGTGCTCAGGACAATGGAAAGTTAAAATATCTACAGCTGAATGACAACTCAGCAGACCTCAGATTTAGAGGATCTTGGGCTTAGGTGGGTGTTCTTCACCTGCTGTTCCTGAGAACAAGCTCAAATTAGGCATTGTTTCAGGGCCCAGTTATAATATGATCAGCTGAAAGAGTCTTTATTCAACAAAAACATAAGAGAAAGTAATGTTATTTTCTTTAAAATTGCACCATTTGCAGGATTTGGCAAAAAGTTTTTTCCAAAGACATATGCTTGCTTCATTTTTCATCAAGTCTGTCATCACATACAATTTGGCATCAATTGAGCAATTCTGGGACTCAGTTGAATGCAGTGTTAATGTGCAGGCTGTATTGAGAGTCTGGTACTGTCGGGCAGTCAATGTCTCATCTGATTGCCTCATCTCTTATCTTTAAATTGTCATTTCAATTGACTGACACCCCTGTAGTTAGTGGCCTGGCGTATTTAGATTGGCGAGCAGCCCTCACGTATTTATAGTTTCCCTTTACCTTAAAGAAATGGGTTGAGGGAAGAGAAGCCGTCTCCAGGCATTAGCGTTGAATATAAGGCTACTGTACTTGATTAGCGTGTAATAATTAGCATATGCGTGTAATCAGCATTATTGTGCACCTCATAGCCCTGTGTGACCCTGCTTTGCATAAGACCACAGAAGAAGCGGCGCATCCCTCACTTCCCAACAAATGTGGTGTCAACTTTGCTTTGCTTCTCTCCTTCTCCTTTCTTCAGCTTTCTTTAGAAGCATTTTCCTCCATCTCCAGCATGTTAAGAGCGTTAGCCACAATGCCTCAGCCTGGAATGCATAGCCTATGCTTTGCTCTTTTTGTTTTTGTCTTACTTATAATATTTAGAAGCACTTTAATTCCGTCATCTAATTATGCCAGACAGTTTCTGTTTATAACTCATTCCTTGTTTCCTGTTCTCATCGCTGTCCTGCTATCCACCCCGAAATCCAGAGAGCCCTTGTGGTCGCACTGAGAGAGTCTGCTTAATCCCCTCATTGAGAGAAGAGAAGAATGAAACAGGCCAGGGTGTGGGGGAGCTGGAGCGTTTATTCCCTATCCTTACCCCCCGCCCCCCACCCATGGGAGGGCAGAAAGCCACCCCCTCACCAGCCTTCATCCCATTGCCCACTTATCCCATTTCACTCCCAGCTGTGTGCAGTCAGTTGCCGAGTTCATGATGTGTTACTGAAGCCCCTTTGATAACTATATATGGTTTAATGTATAGCGTACACACCGGAGCAAGGGCTTGTTCCTTCTATAAAATCAAGTTTGTCTGGACTCCATTTAAGTAAATGTCAGTGTATGCATTTGGCTTGTGACTCATTGGCAATGTCTGAATGTTCATCAAGTTAGTAGAGAAACAAATAGTATAAAGATTAGATTATCACATGAGCAGCCAACTGGTTGCAGCGACTCTGAGGCAGGTTACACAGTCACTTGTTGACAAACGGGCCTGCATGTGGTGTTTAAAATCAATGGGATCAATCCACTTCTTTCAGTCAGGTTTTTTAAAGAGGTGGAAGCTAAGTTCATAGTGAAAGGAGGCGGATATCTCATTTTGCCTGAGCAGACTTGTAATGTCCAGGGTCGTGTTGAAACAATGGATTTTTGTTCTCACCTAAATCCCTTCGTTTTAAGCGTAGTTTCTTAAATGGCTTATGGACCACAGGAAGCTGGAAGGTTTGGTGTTCTTTCTTCTCTGCCTCTGCACATGTTTTTCATGTTCCTAATCAACAGCTATTCTGCAGAGTACTGTCATATCACCTTAATGTTTTTGTTTTTTTTGGTGGTTGCTGGTTTGAGAGGATCCCCTTAAGCAGTGTATTTGTTTGGACCCTCAGCAAACACGGGGCTGGAGTTGGTGTGTGTATGTGTGTGTTTGAGGTGGGAGGAGGGGGGTGTTGGGTATTATCAAAATTTCTTGTCTTTAGTCGGTTCCCATCTCATCCAGAGAGCACATTCAGGGGAACGAACTTTGGGATCTCACTTTGTTTATGGATAGGAGTACATAAAAGGCCTCTTATAGCTCTGTCGCTCACTCTCACTCAGTCTTCTACCCCTCCTCTTCTCTACTCCCATAGCTTCTCCCTCTCTCTTTCTTTCTCTTTCCATTTGGGCTATGGGGCGGGGGCCTTTGGTCATTAATAAAATGGGGAGAGATGGGGAGTGGGTGTGTATGTGGGGGGGTGCTTGTCAGGCACAGTCAAGTGTAATCCAAAGTCTACAGCATCCTCTTCGACAACTATTTTAATGGAAATAGGGAACATATTGTATCAAGGCTACCATATCCTACTTGAAATGACAGTATCAAAAGTGGGAGTTGATACTATGGCAACAAAGCAGCTTTTTGCCAGCTAGGCGAGTCGGAGAGAGGGTAGGCTGTCAGGCCGCAGGGGCCGGCAAGCGAGTGAACGAGTGAGAGAGTACATGGAGAGGCGAGAGCGAAAGACCCATAGCCCCAACGCTTTTGTTCCCTGTCTTTTTTTCCCCCCATTTTGGAATATGATGCAATGAGATGGTATTATGTTGCCATTTTTTATGCTATTATTCTGAAAGGAGAGTATATGGGAGGGGTAAGAAGGGGGCATGGGGGAGGTTTAGGATGCGCACTCTCAAACTTGACTTAATCCATCCTGCTAAAAGCTAATGCATGGTGGCCTTGAACTATTCTCTCAGGAGATGAGTGATCTTTGTCCCCTCTCTCCCTTTTTCTCTGTCTCGCTGTTTTTAAGGGTTCTGCCTCTTTTCAACCCATTTTCAATGAGCCCAAGGTATTGTATCCCACACATTATGAATCACATGCTCTTCCTATGGAGCGTAGATTGCACCTTGTACACTCATAATGGAAAGTGAAGCTAGGAGGTTTACTTTGAAGGACATACATCGAGCTTTATGCTCTTTTTTTTTTACAAGATACAGTATTTTCTCTTTAAAATCTCCCTTAATATGACCATTAATTCCTTAGTTTTGTGTCTATTTTGCTCTCTCTATGTTTCTTTTTTTTTTTTTTTTTTTTTTTTTCCAGCTAACCTAATTTCTGTCACCATCCTGTGCTTTCTCTCTTATGTTTTATCCTGTTCCCTAGAAAGTGAGAGAGGCAAAGTGTGCCTTTTTAGACAATTAATGAAATGCTAAGACCCGGCTGGGTGTGGGCTGGTCCCACCTCCCGAACACTGCAGGGGCCAGTAAGTTGAGACACCCTGATCCTAACCTCTAACCACCCGTGAAGAGAACAGAGGCCAGGGAAACCTTATCTTTGACTCGTAGAGCTCTCACACACCGCCTCTTTCAGTGTGTGTGTGTGTGTGTGTGTGTGTGTGCGTGTGAGAGAGAGAGAGAGCGAATGAGACCTCTCATTTTTCAGTTCTGTCGTTTTCGTTCCTCCCCTTGTCCTGCAAGGGCAATCTCTTAATCACAGGGTTTGAGAGGGCGAGAGGATTGAAAGGCCAGGTGACTTTCTTCCCTTACTCTCTCACCGCTGGCTGCATTGTGTAAGGACGAGTAGTCCCGGTTCGCCTGTGTGTGTGCACAAACAGGCTTGAATGCCTCAGGCTATTATAATTACATTGTTAACTGTGTGACTGGTCAAATCTTTCTACTTAACACCTGTGCATGCATGCTTCATGTACATCAGGGTGTGCTAGCGCGTGGTTAAGTGTTTTCAGTGTGCACATGATGGGATTAGAGTCACGGCGGTGGCAGATTACCTGTAACTGTGATCTGTTGTGGTGGGGATTAACTTTGCGGCGCTCCATGCTGTGAGGTAACATGACGCAGCGGGGACGGACCACGGTGAGAGGAGAGTGGAGTTAATGCTAGAGTGCTGGGGTGATAAAGCTAAGATAATCCACTTCTCCTGTGACCTGAGAAAGAGGAGGAGTGCGGGGCTCATTGACAACTTCACCTGGAGAGAACTTGAAATAAGTGGGAAAGGGATGTTTTCAAGGCTGTCGGTGAGTCACATAAGAACACAGTGGGAAAGAGGGAGTGGCAGAGACGCAGTGAGTTTACAAGCACCCATTTGATTTTAAACAGAATGAGGAAGTACTTCTGTTTTTGCAATTTTCATCTTAAACAGGTTATTTCACTTGCGTCAGGTTTTAATCACATTACAAGTGACCTCATTAGAAGCTGCTTGCAATCTTTTGAATTATTTCCTGCATGTCTACAGCGAAATCTGGTGTCTGTGTTTCTTTTCATGAACCACAAAGGTCACGGAAAGAGACTTGATACAAAATGGTTTGTTTATTTTGAAAAATAGCTGCGAGGCTTGCGGTGGTGGTGGTGGGGTAAAAAAAGCTGTATCATGTGTCTTCAGTCTGACATTAGGCCCGTTTCCACTAAAGAAGTTCCTGGTACTATTTAAGGGGCAGGAACTACTACAGGAACGCCTCTCGCTCGGCCCTCTCAACTGCCGTGTCTCCACTGAGAGCGGAGTCGGAGGAAGATTCCTTAGTTACCGGGCTCTGGATGTGACGTAATCGTTGTGCGACCATTTTAACCAGGGTTAGCTGTTAGCCGATAGCGGTGTCTGTAATAACTCACGAAGTATCCCCCAAGCCCCAGCCAGGAGTTTTTCGGGGCCGTTCTGAGTACCTACTCCGAGGCAGGGACTTGTTTAGCCCCTGTAAAAGTTCCGGAGCTCTGTCCTTCAGGGGTGGTGCCTGCGGTGGAGACACGCATCAATGGCGCCGGCCCCGTAAAATTACCCCGAAGTTCCTGCAGTGGAAACAGGCCTATTGCACCCACATTAACCAATATTTGTGGGGGAGGGGGATTTGATTTTTTCCCAACCAGTCACTATAGACCAACATACTCACCTGAATCTAATGTCATTTTAAATGCCAAGATACTGGTTTTGCAGAGGGTTTAAAAGTGGTGTGGGGTGAAATTAAACAAATTATGAAGGTGGGCAATATTGAGAAGACATTCCGATTCAAAACAGCATTGATAGTAGCGTCTATCTTGTTTGTAGTGCTCGCCGTTCTTGTTATTACTCTTCATTGATTCCGGCGTGTGCTTTGCAATGTTTAAAAACTTCACTAGTATCGCCCGTGATGCAGAATGGCTAATTGTTTGTCTAATGATTTTTATTCATTGATTTTTATTTTAACTGAAAAAACGCTGTTTCATGTAGCAATGCCAGATGAATTAGTCAGCTCAGTGGAGTGGTTTGATACAAAGGTCTGGACCTGGGCAAATAAAACCTACCTTCATGGAGGTTATAATAAAGGTAGTAGGATGTAGTTTGTGGTGCCAGAGGCGTGTTTCTGTTGTTTAGCCTCCCCTTGGTAATATAATGGGGTGCACAAATTTTCTAAAACACCTACAATTTTACAGCATCACAAACTACATTTTTCAAATTATATGTATTGCAGGACTGCCATATAACACTTCGTTAGTTTTAGTTATGTATATCTAATAGACTGTCAACTGAGTGTTTACTGTGACATAAACCAGGATTCTCTTTAAACAATTTCTCTAGGTAACATTTGTCAGCTCTTGCTTTTTATTATAAATATTTTATCAAATGAGTTTGCTATTTCTAACCAAATCCAGGATCCATAATTTTGACCGAGGAGAGGACAGAGCAAACAGGGTAGAAAACGAATGCCTGCGTTTTCCCCATTGAAACACCACAAGAGGAGTCTCAAGGGCAGAAAATCTGACTTATTATCGTAGAGCGAGGCAAATAAAGAGGAAAAAGACTGAAAGGGAGAGGCCATGAGAGCGAAAAGACCACTCCTGCTCTCCTTCCTCCTCATTTAGTCCTGCACAGACCAGATGAAGCTCCCAACCCCTCCGGTTTTTCTGCTCTTCCTTTATGACCACGTATACCCCCTCCTTTCTCTTTTGTTCAGCCATTTACTCAGCCTTCTAGTTAACTCTCCATCCCCTTTACTGCACACAGTCACAGTCGTCTGCTCATCGATCAGTCTGCTGCTCACACTGTATTCATGCTGCACCTACTTGCTCAATTGCTTTGCTCTTGTGATTCCTCCTTCCATGAATTCTGACCTTCTGTGAATGTGGCCTGCCAATGAAATACTCATTCACTCGCTCCTTGTTTGTACATTGTCACGGGATGGCCATGTGCTGTCAGGACTAGTGAAGAGGTTTGGCATTGTGCTGTAATGTGCTGTTTGCTCAATGTTCTCTGTCAATGTCGAAATATCTCCCCTTTTTAATATGAAATTCACTCTCAAGTGCTTGTCAACAGCAACTTAGAATTATGCACACATCTGCGCATTGACGTACAAGAACACACACAAAAATGGCAAAACATTCTGAGTGCGATAGACCTTGGTGAGCAAAACATGAGTGAACTTTCAATTTTTCTATTCAGTTTGGTTCAATTTGAACAAGTCTTTGTTTTTTTGTGTTTTTTTCCTCCTCCTTTTTCCCCTTTATTAAAGTCAGAGTAGATAACACAAGGCTACGCCCAGACGCACTGCAATAAAGCCCTTCACTCTGTCTTTTTCCTGAAGTTGGTACAATCTCTCCGTACCATTTTCTTATGATAATTTTCTGCTGTTTATACTCATTCCCACAGGAAGTACAACCCTTGATTGGTTGATGGTTGCCTCTTAAGAGGCTATATTGGGGTATCTCCAAAAAATGGTTTATTTTAACCTTTTAAGCACGGTGTTAAGTTTTCAAGGATTTTAACCCTCATGTAACCATAGCAACGGTACTGAGTAGGGATGCAAGATAGTAGATTATTTGCCAATATCTGATATGCTGATAACAACTTATTTGGTTGATAACTGCTACTGATATCAGTGTATCCCATTTTTCCCCATCTAAGTTTATTGATAATGAAGTTTCTTTGGTAGTGGAATTAACATCATATAAGAAATAAGAAAAAGCATGTTTGACATTTCTAGTCATTTTAAAGCCGATATTGGCCGATGCCGATGATGTACTAATATTATCAGCATGTTGGCCGATTCCGGTATTTCATTTTAAAGCCAATATTGGCCAGTACCAATGATGTGCCGATATTATCACGCATCTTTAATACTGGGACATTACCTGTCTCAAGTCTAAGGTGAATCTTATTGGTGGCTATTAGCCCACTAATTACATCACCTTAAACAAGCTCCCTTTTAACAGAAGACTGTGTTTGGTATAAATGTGATAATGCATGCCAATGTGTTCCAGTATGCCTGAAATAATGGAGCCAGTTCTCCAGTGGGAAGCGTCAACTAATGACCATTCTCTATCCATTGTAGTCCATAAAGTGTTAGCAAAAAGTGCTTCTCACAGTTTCTTTGCAGCCAAGGTTATGCCTTCAAAGTGCTTGTTTTGTTCAACCAGTTTTAGCCCAGCAGGTTAAAAACAAAAAATATGACGTTTACTCTCAAATTCATCAGTAATTATTTTGTCACAAGTCATTCTTTTCTACCAAATATGACAAACATCACTTTCCAATTTCCAGCTTGTTGCGATGTTGAGTAAAATTAATAGTCTTTGTTCAAGCAATTCGAAGACATAACCTTGGCCGCAAGGAAATTGTGATGGGCACTATTTCCTAACATTTTATGGACTGCAGCGATTAATCCATAAATTGAGAAAACAATTGATCGAAAACGGTCATTAGTTGCTGCTTCCCATTGGAGGACTGGCTCCATTATTTCAGGCATACTGGAACTCACTGGCATGCATTATCACATTTATACCAAACACCGTCTGTTGTTTGTTTTAGGTAATGTAATTAGTGGGCTAATAACCACCAATAAGGTTCAACTGAGACTTCAAAGAATCAATTTTACAGACTAATAAGTTAATCAAAGAAAATAATAGGTTGATTATTTATTAACAGTTATTTCTGACTGGGATTTAAATTTCTGGCTGAATGTGGGTTCAAAAAAATGAAGACAGTCTCAGTTGTTTCTTGAAAAATTGTCATTCTTCCACCTGTTTAAAGGGGCTCTAAACAATATTCGGAACATTAATATATCAGCACACAACTATTTGCTTTGTAAAAAATATAGTGACGTTATAGTGTCCTGAGCAGAGAATGAAGTCAAGCCACCTCTGAGCTGTTATCCAAGTTTCTTTGTTAGTTGCAATGGTAGATGGTCTGGCCAGACATGCATGTTACTGAATATGAGTCCTGTGTGTGTATCCCACTGGCTGGCTAATTGCTGCCGTTCTGCACTGCACTGCACTCATATGGTGGTTACAGCTGATATCAAGACAGTGTCATCGCTGAAGCATAGCACTCACCCTCAGTCCCTCCCCAGGTTAACACTGTTAGCTCTGTCAGCATTGTCGCCGTTGTTGGCACTGCTACCTCAGCCACCTCCATCTTGAGAGCCGTGTGCAGACCTCTGGAAAATAGATATGCCCTGAATATTGTATAGAGCTCCTTTAAGAAAATTTCCTCAGTAAAAAGTGACACATTTAAGAGTTTGCCACCTGCCTCTGCATGTGTGTGTGTGTGTGTGTGTGTATGTGTATCTACAGACCAACCTTCCCATCTTCAAGCTGAAGGAGTCTTGTGTACGGAGGCGGTACAGTGACTTTGAGTGGCTCAGAACGGAGCTGGAGAGGGAGAGCAAGGTGAGCCACTGAGGTGAACTCAACACAAAGGCTCTTGAGTACTTGGCTTTTCAAATCAACACACAGCAACATCTGCCATGTTTCTGTGCGGGAGAGAAAGTTGTTTCCTTTTGAACCTTTGCGGTTTGTGAAGAAAGATTTCACCAAATTTGCCCTGCCATTAATGAAGACCATAAATTATGTTTTTAGCCTCTGAAATGTCATTAACAACAGAAAATGTTCTTACCACATGATACTGTTCACATTATCATGACAGGGTCATTGTTTAATGAGCTGGCCTTGAAAAAAACCCACACACAAAACGTTTTACTTTTTTTTTTTTTTAATTAAAGCACTAAAATCCTCATTAATATGTTATTTATGCATATTTAATTGCTGCTGTATGATTTCTGTGGATGCTCTTTTATCTCAGGTGGTCGTCCCACCTCTCCCGGGAAAAGCTCTTTTCCGGCAGCTTCCGTTTCGAGGGGATGATGGGATATTTGATGACTCTTTCATCGAGGAGCGGAGACAGGCTCTGGAGCAGTTTCTCAACAAGTAAGCCTTTCCTTATTTTCCTTGTCTTCCTCCGTTCCATGAGGTTAAAACAATTTATTCTTTACAATTTTGTTTTTGTCGTCGTAGTCGCTTGCAGCTCCTTCCTGAGCGCGGTATCATTTTAACTCTCGAGAACAATGAAACACTTTGTGCAATAAGTAGATTCAACTTTTTCACTTCTCTTCATATTGTTAACAAACTGAACCCGCAGAGACAGACAGGTCTCTTTCCTCACTATCCTCCTTAATTCTCTTTTATAATTACCTCGCAAAGGACAAGAACAACCAAAAGAGGACTCAAGTGTGCACCCCCACAACATAATTTTTCCCACATTTGTTTTATTGTTGATGTGTAATTTATGATAATTGCAGCTCAAATTACAGCGCGTGGTTCCGTGGGATGGTGTGTGCACCTCTGCTTATTTTTGATCCAGCATGTCCTCATTTTCAGCTGCGGAACAATAAAAGTTACAGTGTGATTGTAATTATTTGCTTTGATTGCAGACTTGGCCATTATCTTTGTTTCATGTGCAAATGCATCAATGTTTCCTTTCAGAATATTAAGTGCGCTAAGACAGTTGAGAAAATTAAAATCCATAAATATGTTTTTTAAAGAAGATGAGAATTTGTTAGTAATTAAGATTTTTCTCCCCCCTTTGCTTCATATGAATGAATCACTGCTGTTGATCATATCATTGTTCAGACTTGATACTGGCCGATGTGGCTGGCAGCATTGTTTAATCTGTGATTGAGAGCATTGTGAAGAGGAATTCTCTTGGAATGGTAAACATGGTTGTCGCTGTGAAACAAGTGAGCGGGAGGAGAGGAGATAACCGTCAGTTTTTGATTAGGATAGTCAAACACAATTCATACTTAAGGTAAAGAAGAAGGGCTTGCATCCCCACTTCACAAAGCAAGCAAGGCCATGACATTTCTCCATGCTTCAGCTGCACCTTGTCCTCAATGTCAGCGTCTCAATTTCCGGAACCTATTAAGCAGAGTTTTTGGGGGAGGGCGGGCATGATCTCTCCAGTGATTGCCCTGGTATTTGACTTGTGAATGCCTCCTACGGGCCACTTAATTTGTCTGAAATATTTCCCATTAGAGGTTATGATAGATGCATACGTACAATGTCATCATGTTGATCTGGTCTGAGTAATATACCATTTTAAAATGGGATGTTTTTGGGGTCTCAGGTGCACCGGCTCATTCTCGTTAAGCTCCATTGGCATCATCTGAAGGGACATTTGATGTCAAAGTGGCTTTACCAAAGGAAAACAAAAAAATAATGTCCTGAATGCCCCTTGCATTAACGTCACACAGATCAGGAAAGCGGAACCAGCAACACTTATATTTTGTTTCCTAACGGATGCTCAGAGCAGAGGATCCACTGTCTGTTGGCTAGCTGTCACTTTGCCCTGGACGACATGCGGAAGAGCAATAAAAATTGGCCATTTAACCAAGATTTCGCACAAGGCAATGCAAACGAAGTTAGGTTGCAAAGAAAAATTTCAAACTTTGCACTGAGTGAGAAACATTAAATCGCCAAGAAAACCCACAAACAAATGTCAGGTGTTACCCACTTCAGTTTATTCTCCCATGTCTTCAATAAGCCTGGATGTTACTATAAATATTTAGGCAAAATTATCCCTAAACCTTTGTAATTTATGTCTTTGTTATTCAATTTTGTTTTTTGTAAAAGTGGCATTAAAGAAGAAAAAATAAAACTCTTAAATTTAACTTGTTTCTAACATGTTTTAGCAAAACTTAATCACCTCTTCCCCCAAACTGTGCTTTCACATGGTAGTGCAGTTGCATTGTGCATCATTTACTAGTTGTAGAAGTTAGGCATGGGATGATTTCATGTCATGCTTATCCTGGCCAAAATAACTGTGAAACATGATAATCCTCAGAATATAGAAGAATGGCACTAACACACACTTGAATCTCTTTACCTTACATATTGTGAAGAAATTGTGTCCAGCAGTATCTTTAGTGCTGCTGGACATGATATTCATGATCATCCTAATAATGAAATTTCACCACGATCATCTTATTGTGTAGGGTTTTTATCGTGATCTGATCGGGCAGATGGGTCATTCTCCTCCATGACTTTTAAATTACACTTATCTCTTTTTTTTATGGCTTAGAGATGAGGGGGAAAAAACATACTGCTGTTAGAAAGTAGTAAGCACATGTGAACACAACCACACACCCATAACCAGTGTGTGTAATAGTTATATAAAATGTTCAGTAAATCTGTCTTTGATGATGATTAAAATCTACAGTTGTCCCTGTGCTGCTAGTCAGTATACAGTGGTGTGAAAAAGTGTTTGCCCCCTTCCTGATTTCTTACTTTTTTGCATGTTTGTCACACCTAAATGTTTCAGATCATCAAACAAATTTAAACATTAGTCAAAGATAACACAAGTAAACACAAAATGCAGTTTTTAAATGAAGGGTTTTATTAATGAGGAAGAAGAAAATCCAAAGCTACATGGCCCTGTGTGAAAAAGTGTTTGCCCCCCAGCTCCTGTTAAAACATAACTGTGGTTGATCACACCTGAGTTCAATTTCTGTAGCCACACCCAGGCCTGATTACTGCACACCTGTTCCCAATCTAGAAATCACTTAAATAGGACCTACCTGACAAAGTGAAGTAGACCAAAAGATCCTCAAAAGCTACAGACATCATGCCGAGATCCAAAGAAATTCAGGAACAAATGAGAAAAAAAGTAATTGAAATCTATCAGTCTGGAAAAGGTTATAAAGCCATTTCCAAAGCTTTGGGACTCCAGCGAACCACAGTGAGAGCCATTATCCACAAATGGCGAAAAAACGGAACAGTGGTGAACCTTCCCAGGAGTGGCCGACCGCCCAAAATTACCCCAAGAGCGCAGCGACGACTCATCCAAGAGGTGACAAAAGACCCCACAACAACATCCAAAGATGTTGCCTCAGTTAAGGTCAGTGTTCATGACTCCACCATAAGAAAAAGACTGGGCAAAAATGGCCTGCATGGCAGAGTTCCAAGACGAAAACCACTGCTAAGCAAAAAGAACATTAAGGCTCGTCTCATTTTTGCCAGAAAACATCTTGATGATCCCCAAGACTTTTGGGGAAATACTCTGTGGACTGACGAGACAAAAGTTGAACTTTTTGGAAGGTCTGTGTCCCATTACATCTGGCGTAAAAGTAACACCGCATTTCAGAAAAAGAACATTATAACAAAAGTAAAATATGGTGGTGGCAGTGTGATGGTCTGGGGCTGTTTTGCTGCTTCAGGACCTGGAAGACTTGCTGTGATAAATGGAAGCATGAATTCTGCTGTCTACCAAAAAATCCTGAAGGAGAATGTCCGGCCATCTGTTCGTGACCTCAAGCTGAAGCGAACTTGGGTTCTGCAGCAGGACAATGATCCAAAACACACCAGCAAGTCCACCTCTGAATGGCTGAAGAAAAACAAAATGAAGACTTTGGAGTGGCCTAGTCAAAGTCCTGACCTGAATCCTATTGAGATGCTGTGGCATGACCTTAAAAAGGCGGTTCATGCTCGAAAACCCTCCAATGTGGCTGAATTACAACAATTCTGCAAAGATGAGTGGGCCAAAATTCCTCCACAGCGTTGTAAAAGACTCATTGCAAGTTATCGCAAACGCTTGATTGCAGTAGTTGCTGCTAAGGGTGGCCCAACCAGTTATTAGGTTTTTAGTTTTTTGGTCTATCTATAGTTGGATCCCAAACCCATACTACACTAAGTCTCAGCAGGTTTTGATTTTGTGGTGTTCAGCAGTTTGTGCCTTCTATTATAGAGACAGTAGAGAGAGGACAGGAAATGAGAAGACTGAAGGATGGGGAATGACATGCACCAAGGGTCCCCCAACAGGGAATGTTGCATTTCATGGTTGACTTCAAACCCAGAGGCTAAAATGATTCCTCAAACTGTTTTATTTGTTAATGTGATACTATTCTCCCACAATGCCTTGCACAAAGGAAATGGTGTAAATTAAAGCTAATTGTGGTATTGTAATTGGTATGTAGTAGAGATGGGACCAAGTCATTGATTTGAAAGTTACAAGTAAGTCCTAAGTCTTTGCACTCAAGTTCCAAGTCACGTCCCAAGTCAAGACTGAGAACCTAAGTCCTACAGTTTGGGTTTAGTGTCCTAAACAAGTCCTAATACGCTCTTTACAGCATGTAAAGCCATTTTAACAACAGAGTAATATTATGTAAAAGATTTAAATTTAAAAAAAAATCATAAGTGCTTTTTAAAATTAGTTTTTTTTTGTGTTAAAACATGCTTGTCAGAAGTTGTGTCTCCCTCTGTAATTTTTGACCAGCTCGTTTTTTGATGACCATGGCAGAGTGTTTGTATGGGAATGTATTATCACTCAATCTTTGGTAACATTTTTCTAACTGGCGCTCAGTAACATAACATTACTTCTTCATGGTTCTCTCTTGCAACTTGATTGGATGCTTGGATTGGTTTAAACAAAATGGATTTGAGGACTTGAGTGTCAACTTGCTGGGAACAGCGTTAATGTTAGTTTATTCAGGAAATGGAGGGAATAAATCGATCCATGAAACCACTTTGAGTAACATACTTTTTAATCTTTTGGCCTGGGGAAACGTACAAGTATTTTCAAGTCAAAAGGCAAGTAAAGTCAAGGGTAGCGCTGGGTATTGGTACTCAATACCTTTAAAGGTATCAGCCGAAGTAACCCAGTACCACGTAGTGTCAAAACATCTTCAGTCAGATGTTGATCCTTTTGAGGCTGGGGTTTGGTGAAGTTGAGCATGGTGTAATTGACGGAGTTAGCAGTTCAATGTACCGGGATGCCACCAAAATGTTTGAAATTATGGCTAATGTTGTACAACATGCCAATCCACTCACACTATTGGTATTGCATACAGGGTACTGGTACTGGTATTGGTATCATAATTTTTTAAACATGACCCAGCCCTTGTCACAAGTAATTTCATGTGAAATTCCAAGTCAATGAGCAAGTCCTTTTTGATTTTGTCAAATCTAAAGTCATCAAATTTGGACTCAGGTCTGACTTAAGTCCAAGTCATGTGACTCAAAACCACATCTCAGGTATTCAATATGGAATCAAGATGCAGCATGTATCTACTGTCAACTACAAAATAAAGGCAAAAATGCCACACAAAAAAGGCTACAGGCTACAGTTTCTATCTTTTTTTAAGGATGTGAGGGTACAGTAGTGTCATTTTTTACATATCTTCTAAATCCTTTTGCTTTTTATGCAAGCAATTTATATGACTGATACCTAACATTTTTTTTCTTCAGAAAACGTTTCCCATATTTCCTACCTTAAAGTCCAGTGATCCTGTCAATCTCTGTCTGATCTGTCCACCCATGTGTCCCTGTGTCACAGAGCCTTGCCAGTTAACACAGCCACTGATGTTTGAAGCCTGCCTTCTGCTCTTGTGTTTCAGAGTGGCAGGTCACCCTCTAGCTCAGAACGAACGATGCCTGCACATGTTCCTACAGGACGAGTTTGTGGACAAGAACTACACCCCATCCAAAATCAGACAAGCCTGAAAGAAAACACGGCTCTGCTCGGCCTGGCTTGGCTCAGCCTTGCTCGGCCCGACAACCCAAAGCTCTCTTCACTGCTCCAGGTTTCTCTCAGACAATAAACATTTCAATGACAACTTCCCCTCCCCGCGCCCCCCTAAAATATTATTGTTCACTGCCTCTTTTAGTTTAATTAGTGACCCTGATCGGTGTTTGTTTTCACTTTCTAATTGGAGTCAAGAATGTTGGACACATAACTGTGGTTGAAAGTAATTTATAGTAATTTCTCTTTATGTCTGGAAATGCCACTAACATGGATATATTATGTATTTATCATTTAGCTATGTCTTGAATATATTCATTTATATAGCAACATTGAATGAGCGTTCTATGTATGCAAAGCTCTTGTAAAGACCCACAGCGTTTCCCATTATATACTATATATCCAGTACTGGCATGTTGCGCACGATACCTAGCAACTAAACACACACACATACATACACACATATATATATTTGATGGGCCTCAACTTTCAAATCACACTTAGTTGATCCTCTCTTCAAAAGGAAGCACGTGTGTGTATCGACCAGCACCTGCCCAGTTATCACGATGATTTTCTAGTAAGACAGAAGTAATTTACACAGAGGGAACTGCAGTATTTCTACTGGCTATATGCATTTTGAGATTTGTATACTGCTGTGCCATTTTTGTTTATTTTGAAGATTTTCCAATAAAATAGGTGAAATGTCTCCACGCATAAATACATCTGTTGATTTGGACTATTGACCTGTCTAACACTCCACACTGGATAGTCCACTTGGTACTGCAAGCTGCTGCGATAAGTAAGTTATCCACCATCTTCACCACCATCATTACAAAGAAGTTTAGGCCTATGGCTGATTTAAAAAGAGTTCATTGAAGGTACAGTGTGTAGGATGTAGAGGTGTCTGTTTTCAGAAAAGACTTATAATATTCATACCAGTGTTTTCATTAGTTTATAATCACCTGAAAACAAGAATTGTGTTTTTGTCACCCTAAGCCCTGTTCAGACCAAAGATTTGCAACATCAACAAAGAGCAAGAGATGGTTTATCATCTCCATAGCAACAACTCTGTACTTCGGCTGCGAGGATGTAAATGAGACGGACTTAGGCTGGGGTTGAGTTGAGACAATCCAGTTCACACCACTGCAACTTGTCTCTGCAACATTGTTTCGTCTTGTTGTGAATCTTTGGTCTAAACTGAGCTTTAGAATGAGCTGTCTATATCTACATATTGAGCGGTTCCTCTCCCACAGAGTCCGCCATGTTGTTCTACAGTAGCCCAGAACAGACAAACCAAACACTAGCTCTAGATAGGGCCATTTCCATTTTTTATGTTTTTGCATTTTTGCGTCAGCTATCGAAGTTCTTCTACACACTTGACCCTTGAGAGAAGTCACAGTTCTACAACCTCACCACTAGATGACACTAAATTCTACACACTGGACCTTTAACATATCCTCCTGAGATCCAAACTTCTGCTTGCCATACATTTTTAATTTCTCCTAGCTATTTGGGATCAGTAGGACCCGATAAGTATAAAAACTAAACATTGTCAATGATAATTAAGTCCCAATGTCCTCAGCTGGGACAACAGTATAATAAACAAGTTTCAACCATGAAATGTGATCAGATTTTGGACCTTGTCTACTTTTGTGTCAGACTCAGCTGCAGACTGACTTGGCAAAGATGGCTGCCATCTTGTTTTTACATAGATTAGTGGATTGTGCTCTTAGTACAACTAGATTGCACAACAAAAAGTGTCCACAAAAGAGTACAGCAGGTCTAAATTAAGTAGAATGAAGTACAAGGTCAAGTAAACCCAAATGTGATGTCCTCATATGAGAACGCAGGGTCTCAGGAGGATATTCCCAAGTTTTCATTAAGAATAGATTATGCTACTTCTAAAGCAAAAACACTTTGTAATAAGGGTGCAAAACACAAGCTTGAGTAATCCTTAACAAATCTATGACTCTTGATCATGTAATGCACAGAGTAATGCAGGATGTATCGTGATTATTAATAGAGATTATGATATATGATGGTATGCAGCCAAATTAGCTGGAATTCAGTTATGCAGAAAATGTCATTTCTGGTCTGATAAGCATATAGTACATGTTCAGTTCCTGATTAGTATCATAATATGACTTTGCTTAATGGGACACATGCCAGCCAGGTAACTTGAAGAAGAAGAAATGTGGTCGACAATTATTGTGTCTCATTTACACTCAAACCTGAGTGTTGGGTCATGAAGCAGAAACGTGTAAATGCTTGCATCTGACAACCAGTTTGATAGAAAACGGCTTCATATTTCAGTGAGAGCAGAGCGGCTGATCAAATGCATCAATCTAAAATGTCCTTTTTTAGATTAACTGCATTCCAGCTAATTTGGTTTTATATAAATTAATGTATCAACTAATGATAAATGAGCAATCGATGAATTATTGATTTATAAAGCCCTTACAAATCAGTCTTACATTGGTTAGTCATTATTGTAAAACTTCAATTAAAAGCCTAGTCCCAGTAAAACACCCAGTCACTTTTACTAGCCTGGTGTAGCTACACATTTTGACAAATAAAAGCCTGGCTCAATCAGAGGCCTGGTCCGATTGCCAAGCAGTTCATTTTTTAGGAAGTTCTTTGGATGTATAAAAGCAGGTTGCTGGCCACCTCAAATTATATGTCCATTCCTCTGTTACCCTATACGTTATTCATATTCCTTTAGTCTGTAAGGGCCCTCAGATTAAAATAATCAATGGGGTGTTTTCCTCAAAATTAATCCAAGTTGTGAGTATTGTTTTAACAGGATAAAGTGGTGTTGTGTGGTATGCTGGGTGCTGTAATCCTCGAGTGCTCTGATGCGCTGTCTGTTGGAGCTTGATCAAATGAGTGATTCATAACTGATACATTATCTGAAGCCTAATTTTTATACAAGTAATATTCATACTGGTTTAAATAAACAATGTGATCATGTTTCCTATTTTTGCTGAGAAACAGCTTTATGTAAAAGGAATTAAAGGCCTGTCCCTTATAGATGCCTGTCCCAGATATGGGCCTGTTGACTTAAGTGATTTAATTTTAATGTACTTATGCATGTGTTTTGTACCCTTATTGTAAAACTTTTTTTTTTTTTTTTTTAAATTGCATTTAACTTATTGAGATCTTGGAAGAGCATCTGGTAGTTTTTCGAAAGCAGTTTAATTCAGTGTCTTTTATTCTCTCGGTCACAATTCTAAATAGTCTTAACTCCAAATATGTACAATAGAATAAAAACATCACAGGCCACAAAAACATTTTTCCAAGTGCTGAATATCATTTTATCCAGTGTTAGTGCCTAACTTCACAAAAGTCGACCTAGAACAGCCTCAAACAGGACACACCAACACAAACAGGACAGTAACCACTTAAATACAAACACCATCTTCAGATGAATGTACAGTCAGGAGGCAACGCAAGCATGTCCTTTTAAAGTCTTTTCCTTCATAGAGTTGGCACCTCTTCTTCTCTCTTTGCCCCGTGCGTTTGGTTTCAGCACCGGATCGAGGGACAGCGATTCACATCCCCCATTACGCATGCGTCATGTTTTTTCTTTTGGTTTCCTCCATTGGGATTGATCACAGCAATAAAAGACTGAATTGGTCGTCAAGCTCATTGGTCTCACAGACACTCAAAAAAACTTGTGAATATATAACATTTCTTTGTCAGACATACTTGGCACGTGTTCTCCAGAGTCTGTAGGCGGTATTTAAACACTGTGGGTTTCCTGTGCCCACACCAGAGACTGCAGTGTTTTCAGTATCACAGGTAAATCTAGAATGAAAGTTACAGGCTAATCCTTAACTAGAGCGACTGTTAACAGGCTACTCGGTGAGTTCCGGCTGTGTTGCAGTCTTTGTTTCAAAGGAGCCTAGAGGCCTAAACAGGCTATTTTAAGACAGCCTAAGAGATTTTTGTGCTCAGCGAAAATTCAACCCACGGTTACACCTGCTATGATTTGACATTCTGTCGACTGCTGGGTGGGTCTCTGGGCCTTTCAGCTCAAGTCTCTTCCAGATGAGGGGAGAATTCATATATCGCTGGACTTGTACATGTCGGAGAGGAGCCTGGTGATGGGCACGTTGCCGATGGTCTTCTTGAAGAACACCTCCTCTATGGTGGACGGGCCCACGGAGCGCAGCGCCGGCAGGAGCAGGAGCAGCTTCCCGAAGCGACACGGCTGAGTCGGGTACCTGAAACACATCACTGGGGTCAACACACATCCTCTGGCTCTCTGTGCACAATGACTGACAGCAGCGTGTCCAATTAACGCACACCTGTGGTACAAATAGCTGCTAATTAACAACGAGGTTCAGCTGAGACACCTGTGCACAATTACAGCAGTGGCTTATTGCCTCATTAACTTTATAATGAATCTGCCTGCTAATAGTTACCTGGGCGAGACGGATCAACATGGCTGTGACACATGCATGAGTTTACAGATGAATAGATAGATGGATGGACAGATAGACTGATAGAGCTGAGGGTTACCTGGTGTGTATGTAACTGTTGAGAGTGAGCTGTGCCTCGTCCTGTAGTGCAGCGATGGCGCTGGCGTTACGGAAACTTCTTAACTCAGTGTTGCCATGCGTCGGAACTGTAAGACAGAGGCAGTTTTAACCAAATGGGTTATTGATTTCAAAGGTGGGGGTACAGTCAGTACAGGCACAAATCCTTAAAGGGCCTCTAGTGTTTCAGATACCCCTATCCGAGGTCAAACAGAACACCATGTTGTTTTTCATAAATTCCCTTCATGCATAGGTGTAGCCCACATGTCCATGTTTGTTCATAATTTTAATATGTTCTCTTCATGCATAGGTGTACATTTTGGGGGGACCCAGGGGACACATTCCCCTCAATATTTAGAACATTTGTTCCCCTTCCCAATAGAAACATGAAGTAGCACAGTACTTTTACTTTGACAAAATTAAAGAATTTTACAACAAATTGATGCAGAAATAAAATCTCCCAAAAAAAAAATCACTATATTGAGTGATTGTTGTTCAAAATTTTCTGGCGAACGGCCCCCGAACCCCCACAGTTCACATGTGGTCCCTGCAATGTTAAAATGAAACGTATGCATTTGCCTTCGTGAAGTAGATGGTCATTACAAAAATATTTTATATGACAAAAATGATGAAACTGATCAATACACTGACTCACCTCATAAGTAAAATAGTGCAGAATAAAACCCTTTTGGAGATGATGAGGGCATCTACTGAGTCTCGTCATTTTTCACTTATACCTTCAATTTGGTTCAAATTTGGACTAATTGTGCCCTGATATCAGGCCTACACCTCAAAGCAATGTACTTATCAAAATGTGTATTTATTATAAAACTAGAGGCTTTTATATACAGAGTTGTCATGGGCAGAAATTTTACACAAATACCTTTGTTAAAGAAAGAAAGCTACTGTTCAGGTATATGATGGTATGTTAGCACACTTCAGGCCGTCACACTGATACAGAAACTTAGCAAAAAACAACAAAGCTAGTGTAAAGTGAGGACTAAAATGTATTTATCCGATGTTAATATGTAACAAAGTATGCAAAACTAAACCGCTTTCATCACTCATACTTTTGGAGATATATCAAAAATGTAGTTAGCTCTATTAAACCTTATGGTGCTCGAGATTTTACAGTGTATCTCACGATGCTTAAACTACACTCCAAGCTCTGTAATAGATGTTACCACTTTAAATGATTTTATACAGATTTATGAAATAATTTTTAGTTAGGGTTAATCCCATTTCCATACTCTTCATCCATTCTCTGTGTAATTTCTATCATCCTATAAAACACACACACAATTTCACCTTCCAAACCTTTTCTTTTCAGATAAAACTGTTTTTGGATTGTAAAAGTGAAGGGTTCCCACACTGCCACCTCCACCCCACCTTTATTTACGCCCCTGGTTTTAACACCTAAAAAGGGTGGTGTATTATAACATGAATATTGACATACTATTAATGATGCACTAAAATAACTTTTGCTTTAATCCCCCGCGTCCTTCTCCATAATTGTGTTTAGGCAGCAGAGATGCTTCAGAGCACTTAACCAGAAATAAAGGTTTCCAGTAATAGACTGTAATAGAGAACAGTAAAACACCCGATGAGACAACAGCAGTACTCACCGGCTTTAAATGTCACGATACATTTCAAACAGGCGAACTCTGTTGCGTCGAGACGCATCTGCCTGAATCTGGTCACCACCTCTTGAAGTGCTTGAATCTCAGACATGATCTTATTCATCCGCTGAGACTCTGTGTTTTCAGTGTTCATTCCTAAGTACACATGGAGAAAACGTCATATATGCAGGTATTTATTTACATGTGCAGCCCATGAGGCCTGTTGCTGGCCTGTGCTCACATAAGCTCTCCCGTGCCTCGTTAAACATACCAGAAACAGCAAGAAGAGTCGTGGAGTCCACAGGAATGGCCCACTGCGCGATGCCCAGAACAAATAATTCCCTCCACGCGTCCTCCAACAGAATCAGCTGCAAAGAGGAAGAGTTTCAATGTTAAACTATGCACTTTACACCAAAATGAAGCAATGATTTATTGCATTTGAAGCCTTTTTTGAAACTTTTTGAGTAGCAGTGCAAGAATAACTCATGCGTAAAACATGATGGACATTGTTTTCCATATTGCGCACAGGGTGGTTCGTTTTAGTAAGGCGTAAAACCATTAAAAATGAAATATAATGGACAGCTGGCAGTTTGTCGTGACTGTTGCTCACGTTCAAAAGGCCCTTCTGGATAATATTTGGGCGTACCTGGTCAGATAAAGGGAGGGTGGAGAATGCGGGAACACTCTTCGCCCACTTAATGCTCATGAAAAGGAGCCGCGCCGCCGACTCGCACACAGACTCCGTCGCCACCTCGTAGAGGTACATGGGGGTGCCGCTGACTTCATGGGGATACTGGGAGAACGTGTGTGAGAGAGAGAGAGACCGTCATTATCACGCGTCAGTTTATGTTCTAATGAAACACAGTTCAGAGAATGGTGAACAACAAAGGTCAAATTCCAAGCCCCAGCACCTGGTTTATAATTATTAGTGTTGCTTGTGGAGGATTTACAGTGAGAAATCTAATAGGCGGATTTGTGGCTCTTACAGGCTGCTAAATCGGGGCAAGAATTTCAACTTCTAACCCTTATGGAGAAAAACTGTAATCCTATAATAACATTTGGGAAGGCTGTAATACAAATATCCACGGAATATCATGAACTGTTAAAGGAATTGAATATTTTCATGATTTAAAAAATGACATGAAATGCTGTAAATGTCAGGTGGAAACTAAAGAATTCACAGATTGATTTGGAGGTGGAATATTAAGCCAAGTAAAACTTACACCTAATAAATCCTACAGGATGAGAATAGTATCCCCAAACTCTACCTTCGGGGTGGGCTGTGCCAGACCCACGATGGCCTGCCTCTCCGGTGTGGTGGACACTGCGCTCATCTCCAGGTTGTGAGGCTCCAGTTGCGTGACCGTGGTGAAGAAGGGAGGGCCGGGCAGCGAGGATCCCGGGAAATGGGTCGATGACCCGTTCACCTCTTTGTGGCCTCGGAAATATAGGGCGACCTGTTTGCGGATGGTGGACGTCCGGGGCCCCCTCTCGTGTTGGACGGCTGTGAAACGGGACAGAGTGAAGCAATGATCTCTCTGCAGGGACGAACCGCTTATTTATCCAATTTATTTATTAGTGACTACAGTTGGAATTAAACTAAAACTGTCCCTAAAATCAAGAAGTCAAAGTGCAAATTCGTTTGCGTAAAAGAAAAAATAATTGCCTATAATGAGCTATGATGCTCCCACAGAGTGTAAACACCATCCCTCTTTTAAAAAAAAGTAAAGAGAAAGTAATTATCAATTCTTCTTTCAGCCTTCATTAGCAGCCTTAAACACTTTCCCACCCGAGTTGCACACCTCCACCCCAAACGCCACTGCATGGCGTGTCTATGGCCGAAGTGATAATTCAATTAAACCCATTTACCGTCTTTATTCATGTTCACTTCCAGACACTTTTTCAAACGGCACGCTCGGCACTGGTTTCTGTGAGTCTTGTCTACGGGACAGCCACCCTGCACACACAGAAACACACGGGGGGAGAAAAAAGAGAAAGACAGTTACAGCCTTCAGTTAGTTTTCTCTCATCTTGCACGATCGAAGTCTCCTCACTATTATCCTCCTGGGAGGCCACACTGCAGGTGAAAGATCGTGCTATTATCGTGTAGTCATCGACCTGCTCCCCTGCGGCTCCAGCGCGGCCTCATCCCGGAGGATAAGTACTCTATCCCGCCCTCTGCTGCCTAAATCCTCGCCTTCGAGTCATCACATTAGATTGGATTACACCAGGTATATTATAGCAGCGCGGTGTTTAGCCCAATACTTAATGGTGCAGGCATGACACAATTAGGCTCATCAAGGGAGACTTAACACAGCGCCACAACCTGGGGAAAGCAAATGGAATCTGCGCGTAAAATGCGCATTCCGTGCGTAAATATGGCAACGGTTTTTGGATGAGGACCAGGGACGTCGTGTCTTTTAAATCCTTTCTCTCTAATAACACTGAGGGGACAAATTTCTTTTGGCACGTGTGCAACAGATGACTGATAAGATATTTTGGCGTGAACATGATGAATAATTAGACGCAAATACAATTTCCTGTGATTGCGTGTATCGTTTGATTCTCCTCAAAATGACGCAAAAAAGACAAGGTCAGCAATTTCTTAACTGGGGTTGCACCTTTGCCACAGGCCTGTGAAAAAAAGGATACGGAGCCAGGAGGATTTAAATAAGGATAAAAGGAGGAGGCCTCACCTGAGAGCCAGATTTACAGACGTATGTCCTGTTTCTGCGGATGCTCCTCTTGAAGAATCCCGAGCAGCCGTCACAGGCGTAGACACCATAGTGTTTCCCCGAGCTGCGGTCGCCGCACACTTTGCACGGGATGTCCAGAATCCGACCTGAGAAAGGCCCAGAATTAGTTATCACTCGGCTCACTTTTAAATTTATAAAATACCATGGCACATTGTGACTGTTGCCCATGGTATATGCGCAACATCTGGATAAATTCCAAGAACAATTTCCAAAGTTGACACAAAACTTGACAAAAAATGTTGCAGGTGAGGTGTTTGTCTTATCTTAGAGGTGTCAGGTTAGCTGCTTGACTTGAACTGGCACTGTGGACACACACAGGTAATGCCAAAAATGAAGTCGTTTTGAACTGTGGCGCTATGGACTAATGGTCCTACAAATTACTTGTTTTTGTCCGACAACCCCACAAAACACACACACACACACACACACACACACACACACACACACACACACACACACACACACACACACACACACACACACACACACACACTGGACAGCGCCCCGCACCTCGTCCGAGCATGGGAATTCACGGCGTACATTTCAAGAATAAAGTCCGGTGGGAAGCGTCATATCTGAGCTCTCTAAGACAATGGCCCGGGGGCGCACAATGGAGACATTAGGGGAAAGTGTTAACTTAATGATTTTCCCCCATTGAACCTCGTCTGACTGCCTGGATCTCGACAAGCTGCCAACTCCCCTTCATAATGGGACTCGACAGCTGCTTTATCCCGCAGGTCTATAGGCCCCAGGATTAGGGAGTGACACTGCACCATGAGAATAATGCGCACCAACTCGTTTCACCAACTCAAATGAAGTGTATGTAAATCGACCCCGGTGTAGATGAAAAAATGTGATTTTTTTTTGTGTGAAGATTTTGTATTCAAATCTATTAAAAAGAAGTATATTTGTATGCATATGAGGGAGGCTTTTTTTATTCTGGAGGGAAAAGCCGTCTATGTAATTACACTGACGTTTTGCCACCTGCTCATTGATTCGCCAGTGACCCGTCAAAAAGGGTAGCATGGGAATAACTACTGAGCAGCAAAAACAATGACTTCAGGAGGAGAGTTATAGGGCTTCAATTGGCAGATTATTAAGAATCAGAAGGCCATGGGCTATTTAACTGCTGGCCACAGCCGTGTAATTGCCATAAGATGGAGAGAGGCAACTTTTAATGTGGCGTTTACGTCTGAGAGTTTGAGCAGAGGAGGTGGCCTGTTGAGAGTCATCCTCTCATCACGGGAATACTTTAAAAAACCAACCTGCTGTATAATCACTTAGGCCAGGATGAATCTATGATTTAAAATTAACAATAAAAATATTGACCGCACTCACTGGAGTCAATTTACAGATATTTAATAAACCAAAGAATAAACAAGCCATTTGCGCACTGCCAAAATAAAACTTTTACGCGTACTTAAAATTGAAGACAAACGAAAGTGCGCAAAATTCCACCAGGATAAACTCAAATAAATCCAACATTATAGATTGCTGAGAGTCAATTAAATAAAACGACGCACAATTTTGTTGTGAAGGGGGGAAATGTATTTAACTTCCCGCTGTGGGGGTCCAATTCGTCTCCATTGTGTGCAGTAATTGCTTGAAGATATATGGCATTTTCTATTAACGTAATCACCATCAAGGCGAAAACCTTCTAAAAAAGAACTGGAAATTAAACTTTATACTGAGGGCAGGAAATATTTCCACCGACCACCCATAATGTGGCTTTGAACTCGGGTTTGACACAGTTGTGATGTTGTTTTATTCTAATTTGAAACAGGTTATTAACAGCAGTGTGAGTGCATGTGAGCACCTGAGGATTAAACAACAGAAGCAGCAGTTTGACGTGAATAATTTTCAAATGGTGACTCATAGAAGCAACACATGAGAAAATATAAAATTAATAAAAGTGTCCTACATTTTTGAATACAACAATAACCTTATTCAGGCCGATATTATAACATAGGAGTGATTTAATTTGGATTCATTGTGAGGCCTAACGCAAGGAGAGCTGCAAAAGTGAAGAAAAAATAATAATCTGAAAATTTACACCACAAGAAAATTTCAACACAAGAAGAAAAATAGTCAACAATTAAATTAAAAGCCGCTGAACACATTTATGGTGAATTATATGGCTGAAATATTTTGACAGTAGTGCAGAAACGCGCGCACGCAGACGCGTAAAGGCAGATACGCGCTGTTTATAAATCTGTAGCACACCAGCAATTCAGTAAGAGAGGAATCTCTCACACAAACTTTAAAATCACATTATTAGAGATTAAATATCTTGCTGTTTATTACTCTTTTATAGAAGTTAAATGAAACAACAGGCAACAAGTGGCATCAGGTGGGACGCGAGAGGAGTACTGAGAGCACGGACACTGATTATTTATGTCTTTACCCCTTAAAAACGTGGTTAACTTAACAAACATTATATTAAAAGATAGAGAGAAGAGTCAGACTGAGGTTGTTTAATTATTAGTCATGACAGAGACACGTTTACGCAGCGTAATGTGTGCGCTCGGCAAAAGAAGCAGCTCTTCCCACGGATCCATTTCTGTAACACCATGAGGAGTGAACTGATTTTTTTTTATTAGTGAAGCTCTGATGGACATGAGAAATATAACAGCAGCTTTATGTTCATGTTTAACACACCATGCCTGAGAAAGGCCCATCACAGAGGAGTTATTCTAACACAGGGCTGCTCTGTATCTCCAGAAGGACAGAAACACTTACTTGATTTGACGTTGAGAATATCCAGACAGCCACTTGTTGAGCCGGCGGGTTTGCTCATCATGGACACTCGACTTTTAAATAAAGTTGAGAATGAAAAATGTCCTCTCTCTCGTTTTCTTCTTGCTGACAAACACAAACTCGCAGCACTTTCCTTTAAGTGTTCACCAGTGGCGGCGAAATCGGCAAGTCAGCGCCCCGAGTTGCCCAACTTGACAGAGCAGATCTCCGATCTACAAGCCCCAAATTAAGACACAGGATTGTACATTGTACCGGACAGTCTTCGCCTCCGATGTGCAGGGTCCGTGTTACGGAGAGAGAACCGGACTGCAGCGACCGGTGAACGGCGACAGCAGCCCTCCAGCTCCGGCGTAGAAAAGTTGGAGTTGGGGAAAACGCAGCCTGGATCTGGAGCGCATCCGACGGTGCCAACCCCGGTGTGTGAAAACAGTCAAATCAAAAATGTCTTGAGATGCTCTGACAGGTGAAAGCTTGTTAAAACCAGGACACGATGTGACTTTGTGCTGCGAGTTCCTGAAATAAGCCTTGGTAATATTTATGAGAAGTGTCAGGGGGAGGCTGGAGGGTGGAGATCTCCACTTCCTTCATCCACTTGGCTTTCTACTCCAAACTCCAGCCTGACGTCACTGGCGTGTGAGGGAGAGTGTGTGTATGTGTGTGAGAGAGTGACTGATCGTGTGAATGTGTGCGCAAGTGATGTGAAGTGCCTTGCTCATGGATCAAGAGGCATTGCAAACAAAAAACACGTGTTGCACGCATGTTTTCTGCAACATTAAGATTAGTTTTTGATATAGATTTCATCATTAAGGCTGCAGCTCTCACAATAACCAATCAAAGAGACTTAAATATTCCCACAATAAGCCTTATTTAATAACACAACTCAAAATATCACATCACATATTCAATAATAATAATAATTAAAAAAACAAAAAACAAAAAAAAAAAAGCAAATGGAGATGAATTTGAGGTGGAGCTGTAGAAAAAATCGCAGCCATGAATACTTTGAGCAGTATCAGGAGTGCTGTGGTGTCAGCCCTGAGAGGTCACTGTGGGCAGAGGGGCTCAGACATGAAGGAGTGCACTGTCATGTCCGCTCTGATCGTCTGAGGTAGACATGATACTGATTTTTTTTTTTTTTTTATAGCTGCATTGATGATGTGTAGGACGTTTGTCACATTATCACAGATTAGAAAAGATGAAGAGAGATTCATATTTATTTAATATTGTAGAATAATAATTTTTAAAATAATTTCCTATGGTTGTTGCATGTCTTATTTTAAAGCAATTTTGAGGTTCACTATAATGTCAGTGTTTTACAACCTGTTGCACTTATTTAAACTAAGATATTAGTGTCATTATTATTATATTGTTATTATTATTAGTGTCCATTCAAAGGATTTGGCATCGACTGATGAATGTGGTCAATCTGAGGTTACAGACATAAGCCCAGCACTGTGAGGCAAAAACAAAGCTCCATGTAATGTGACATAATGATAAATAAAAACACACATCCCTCCCCCTTTTGTTTTGCATGAAAGACATTTAAAATTACATTTAAAATTTTAATCTGTGGTTAAAAACAACATCAACATATACATGCAAACAAAATACAAATATTGAAAAAAATGCACTCTCACCCCTTCTGCATTTTAAACATTGTAGCTTATAAAAAGAAATGAATAGAATACATAAATAAACAGATAAAAACATCTTAGATACTGCAATAACTTTTTTTTTTTTTTTAGCTCTTTTTGTTCACTTTTTGTGCACACATTCATACAAACATCACATCTGCACTGCAGTGATGTAAATATTTAAATCTCAGGCTTCTTTTTAAAAGAATTTTAATGCGTTTATTACAGTTTTTTAAACTCCTATCACACTCTTCATTATTAGTTTGACTCCTCTCCTGCATCCACTCAAAAGCTACACGTGTTTTTCCTCAAACTCTTCAAACTTTTGCCACTAGATAACAAACTTACACAAAATCTTGCGCAGAAAATTCACTTTAACAATAATCATTCTCTCTTTCCCCCGTGACGTCAAATCAATGACTTCATTAATTCCCTAATTGTCTTTACCTAGTGTATAAACTCTGCTGCACCTCCCCATCCTGTGGTGCCGGGCTGTCCGGAGGGTCGGGGCCGGGCCGCAGGGCCGCGCTCACTGACACTCTGACCTTGACAGCTTGCTGCGCTTTCGCCGGGTAACTCCAGAAATCCATATTCTGTTTTTAATTGTGTTCATTCCCACGGTACACTAAAGGCCATATGGACTCACAAAGTGTCGATTTAAGCGGACAGGGGCGAGGCGGAGAGGCGTAGTTAATTGCAATCAGCCATTGTTGTCTTTCAACCTGCCCTTTAGCTGAACAGACGAGGCTGGAGACTAACAAGCCTGAGGAGAAATCACTATAATATTCCTTTGATTTTTTGTTCCTGCAGGGACACACAGAGAGCCCCTGGTCCTCAATAGGAAGTGTAGAAATATATTGTGTTTCTGCCTTTAAATACGCCACACTATAAAAGCTACACCTTTATTAGACTTCTCTTATCTATAGAGGATTACACATTATACATTATATATGACACTTAATTATCTTACAGACCACTAAAAAAGCAGAACTAAGATGTCTAAAATCAAAACACTTGTCCCCATTCTCACAGATCAATAACATTTTCAGTTATTTCCAAGTATGTGCGGGTGTGTGCGCATGTGTGTGGGTGGCTGCCGGGGTGGGGTGAATGCTGAATGTGTGACATAATCTCCTTAACTCGTCCTAATCCTCCTCATTCACTGATAGCCTTTACACAAATATAACCAACATCATGGTTGCCGGGGTTGCCTTCTTTCACTTTTTTTTGTATTAGTGACTCTCTTCTCCTCCAACAGTCAATGAAATGACGCGAACAAAGGGGCCAGTGGATTGTGTATCTGTTTTTTAGGGGGGAGCTCAGCATCAGTATACGGATACTTGACATACTATAGGACAGACTTAAACAAGGAGAGAGGAGTGAGAGTCCAACAGAAGTCACCGCAGAACAATGAGAGCGCACCCACCTGTTGATTCTTGTTTTTTTCCATCTTCTAATGATTTAAAATTTATAATTACAACTGCATTCGTTCAACACAATATGCAAAGATGATAAAAATGACACATACACTGTGTAATCTGAGTGTTATCCCTGCAGACGATCCCCGATTGGAGCCCGGAGTTTAACCATCTCTTTACGCGCTGCTATCACCGTGCAGGCCCCCTGACTGCCCAGGCGTTAACCAATTGGCTTTGGGGAGAAGTCACAAAGCTCCAGAGAGCAAATAATGGGGAGAATTCAAGCCGAGCAAAGACCCACGCAGCCGTGCATGCTTTAAAACCTGACCGGGGGAGATCATAGGCATCATAGGTGACGTTCAGCTGAGAGAGGAGAGGAATCAGTCAGTCAGCTGTTTGATGACAGATAGAAAATGTGAGCACCAACAGAAATGCTCTCTCCTGCTTAATTTTAATACTTGACCATCTTAAATATGATTAAACTTTCTAAATAAGTGAAAATGTGCAGGCTGATTTCAGCACCACGGACAGTTACAACAGGAGGCATACCTGTCTGCCTGCGAGCTCATTCACAATTTAAAGGGGCCTTACTTCTTCATTCATAAACAAGGTTAAAGTGTGATTGTTTATACGAGTTAAAATCTAATTGTATCTTAATGAATGAATCCTGTCACGCAGTCAGTGTTTCAGACCTGAGGTTGATCTTGACTCTGATCACCTGACAGTCAAGCAGAGCAGTGAATTCAGCCAATCAGGATCCAGTATTGTGACTGCTCTCCCATGAGGCCTACTAAGCCTTTTGACTTCATCTAGACTCATAAAAATGATCAGAACTTTAAGATAAACCTTTAGCAGTTGCAACCTTTATTTAAAAGCTAAATCATGATGATATAATTCAACTCAGAACAACTTTATTAATCACACCAGGGACATTTGTTCTACAAGGGAACAAACTAATCTACAGGCTCTCAAGTGGAAACTGAAATTCGGGGTCTCACTTATAAATACTAAAACTGTTTTTATGGATAACAACTTTTTTGTGTGAAGTGGTGTACACCTCTTTCAGGCCACGTACGCCATCTTTATAAGACCCCTGGACACCGGTGTGCTTGATCAAAAGACTGACTTTTGATGTGATTTAATTGGCTTATTGTTTGTTTTATTAAAGGTATGCAGGACTCAGTGGAAAGCTGTATTGACCCAGTGGAGTATCCATGTGAAGTAAAGTAAGCTGACTTAAATTGGACCCAATGAAATGTATCAATATATGTTATTTTTTCATTTATCTACATGCCACTAGGTTCATTTTGACATGTGGACATTCATTTGGGCAAGTTTTTGTTTCCACTTTACACCCAGGCTTAGTGAATAAAGTCACCTTTTATCTCACCCAACATGATAACAAAACCCTTTTTAAAATAATTCAAAAAAGCTGTGTCCTCTGACACAGGGGTGTCAAACTCATTTTAGTTCAAGGGCCACATACAGTCCAATTCGATCGCAGGTTGGCCAGACCAGTAAAACCGTTGCATAATATCCTAAAATTAACAAACCACTTTTTCCCCTTTTTTTTAAAGAACATTTTAAAAACGCGAATCCATTTACAAAACAGATGACAAACAGCCTGTGATGCCTTCAGAAGAATAAATGCAATTACAGCAATATTTCTCAGTTTTTCTCACTGACTACAACTCACTGTCATTACACGTGTGTTTATCTATACGTTTCCACTCCTTCATAGCAATCCTGACAACATCACACCAAACCAAAATGAAAGAAAAGAAGTGTGGTCAGTGTGGAAAAGCATCTGAAGCAGCATTTTACATGAAGAAAGCTACTAGTGCATCAACATTAGGTGTGCTAAGTCATTCAGTGGGACAGATTGGAGCCTTTAGTGGGCGGTTATGGCCCCCAGGCTGTATGTTTGACACCCCTGCTCCAACACATGTTTCTCTTGAATGGCCTTTAACTGGGAATTTTTCTGGTGTCCTGTGGTGGAATGTAACTAAGTGCTTGAGTATTTTTACTCCAGTACTGTACATACTGTACAAGCACAGCTGAGACAAGTGTTTGATTGACAAAAACACAAACTCTTGATAATCATTTATGTTATTTTCATGTAAAAGACTGAACATTTCAGTGGTTCTTGGGCTCAAATGTGATTATTCATTGTTTAAATTCTGATTTATTTGTAATAATTTTAGAGCTATTGATTGAACAAAACAAGCGCTGTGAAAGGGTGGCTTTGGACTCTGGGTACTTCTCACTATTTTCTGAATATTTAAACAGAAAAGTAAAGTAAGTATCTTATCTTACCTTACCTTACCTTACCTTACCTTACCTTACCTTACCTTACCTTACCTTACCTTATCTTTAATTACATGTTTCTCTTGATAAATGGCCTTTAATTTGGTATTTTTCTTAATACTGGTGGCCTGTGGTGGAATGTAACTGAGTACTTGAGTAGTTTTTACTCAACTACTGTACATACTCTCAAAAATTTTAACTTCTGACAATCATTTGTGTTATTCTCATGTAAAAGACTGAACATCTCAGTGGTTGTAACTCTCTCATTATTTTAATTCTGATTTATTTGTAATAATTTGAGGACTATTGGTTGGACAAAGCGAGCATTGTGAAAGTGTGGCTTTGGGTTCTTGGTGCTTTGCACTATTTTCTGAATATTTTACCAAAAAAGAAAAAGTGTTAACTATAGTCAAGATGAATCCATAATGAAAATAATCCCTTGCAGTAAAATGCTCCTTACAGGTGAATGCATGAGTGATAATAGTTTGACTTTTGTTTGTTACAGTGTGAATATTTCTCTCCCGCTGCCGGTGGCCCCAGTGGGAGGTGAGTGTGTCACTTCTGGTGCCACACAGTTTACTCATCAAGACCCACAAGTGTTCTCATCAATTACAGTAAACCCAGTGAGGTGGGATCCCTCAGGAGGACCACACCAGTGACTTTACCCCCAGTCTCACCATCTCCTCCTCCGGTGCGTAATCCACATCCAGACACACCTCTGCGCGCACACATGCAAACCCCTGCACACACACATTTACACACACACACACACACACACACACCGTGGAAGAGTTCCCCCTCAGAAAACACCCCAGACCCAGAACCCAAACCCAGAAACCCACAAATCGGTGCGGTGCAGTTGGACGCTCTGACAAATCTATTTGGGGCAAATTGTCAGTGAGAAACTTCCGCTCGAACTGCCGTGGACAAAACTGGCTGTTGGGGAGAGCAAATCCCGCTGCATGAGGGTGGGGGACAATGGGGGGCGAATGTGTTGATGTGCGGCCGGTGGCTGGGGAGGGACAATGGACGGATTAGTCAGTCCTCTGGCTGACTGATTTGAGATGGCTCCTCTCAGCCTCTCACCGTGGGGAGTCCCATTGTCCCGCTTCTGATTCCCACTTCTCACAAACTCCAAACAAAAGTCAATCTCTTTCTCAAGGGGTGGGGGGAAATATCGACCCGTGTTTCAGCTGGGGAAAGTGACTCAAAAACTTATTTGCAAGAGATGGCTGACTCTCTAACTCTCCGTCCACTTTTTTTTTTAATGTCTTCTTTTCTCTCCCCTCCTCTGCGCCTTCATCCTCCTCATTTGCAGGCTCTATTGGCCGGTGGATAGTGGGATGTTGAATGATCCCGGGTTTTCAGGCTCGAGTGGGGCTGGGGCACCTGTTGGAGGCTTAGAGGCGGCTTTGCGGCCGGGGTCATTAATATTAAAATATACAGAGATGCCATCACGGGCTGGTCTGAAATCGGTCTGATGTCGCCCCTGGGTTCCCTCTCTGGATGGACCTCTGCTTTCAGTCAGTCGTGAAGAGCCTTCTTTTCTTTTTTTCTGTCTTCTCTTTTTCTTTTTTCCCTCCCTGAAAAGACTCGTTAACAAATTATGACAGCTGAGTAGAGGGGCTTAGTCTGTTCACACTGCAAAGACAAACATGTGAGAGCCAAGGAGCCTGCGATGTGATCAATGTATCTACAGTTCATTTAATATTCCGTCTGCATGTGCTGTGTGTGTGAAAATACCAGGGTTTTCCAGAGCTGAGAAAACAGGTTGCGGCCATGCAGAGGTGACTAGATGTATGTGTGGGAAATATTTGTAATATAGCCAAAAGCTTTTATTTTCTTTGAATATAAAGTCAACAAAAACCAGATTTACTGTCAGGATTCAGGTTGGAGCTTATTTGCAGAAAGGTGACATGTTATTTATGATTTTATTTTATTTTTTTACTTGAGGCTCTCTATGGAAGCCTCCACTACTGTAAGTCATTATAATGAAGAACCTTCTCAAAATGACATTTTATAAACTTTCTCAAAACAATGGCTTAGTAATCTCACAATAAAGACTTACTTATCTCAAAGTAATGACTTAGTTATGTCAACATAATGACTTACTCATCTCAAAATAATGAGTTAGTCATTTCAAAATAATGACTTAGTTATCTCAAAATAACGACTTAGTTATTTCAAAAATAATGACTTAGTTATCTTAAAATAATGACTTAGTTATTTCAAAAATAATGACTCAGTCATTTCAAAAATAATGACCTAGTTATCTCAAAATAACGACTTATTCATTTCAAAATAATGACTTATTTATCTTAAAGTAATAATTTAGTAATCTCAAAATAATGACTTAGTATCTCAAAATAATAAGAAACTTTCTCAACACAAAAGTTTAGGCTACTTATCTAAAAAATAATGACTTAGTTATTTCAAAAATAGTGACTCATCTCAAAAATAATGACTTACTTATCTCAAAAACACTAAGTTATCTCAAAAATAAAGACTTAGTTATTTAAAAATAATGACTCACTTATCTCAAAGTAACGACTTAGTTGTCTCACAAATAATGACTTACTTATCTCAAAGATAATGACTAAGTTATCTTAAAGTAACAGCCTACTTATCTTAAAATAATGACTTAATATTGCAAAATAAAGACATTAAACAATATCTTACTTAAATTAACATAATGACTCATTGTATTTCAAAACAATGACTTACCTAAGTTATTTTTGTGAGAAAGTTGCTCATAAATTGAATATCTTCACACTAGCCACACTGAGATTTGGTTTTGCACTGGCTTAGTTTTGATTCTAAGACTATAATTTAATGTCACATGTTTAATTTCTGTATTTTCACACCTCAAGACCATGTTGAAAATAAGTGACCTTCTTTAACATACTATCCCTTAAAGGACTGGTGTGTTTGTGGATATCCATAAATTTAATCCAAAAGAAAAACACAAATACTAGTTTCCATAGCCCATTCAGTCATTCACAGTAAAAATAGTATTTACAGCTGACAGAGTCAACATATCTTTATTACACTCAATCACTCTGCACTGTTCATGTAGGTTTACAGTCTACAATGTATCAGGTATACAAGTGGGATTTCATGATTAAACAAATTTAATAGCTCTAACTAAAATTTACAGTTGTTTTGTTACTTAAGCCAATCTTGATAAAACTTTCCTATGTCTGAATGCACATCATGATGCATGACATATGAGTTATACATGTTCAGTAGACACTCTGCACCCATTTAGCTGAGTTCTTGCTTTGAACATTAATTATGGAGTCGATGAAAACTCAAATCTGTTATCAAAACTTTGGCACAGAGGCATTGCATATTTAAGAGACAGGCAACTTAAGATTGTTATTCTTTTAGCTGCAATAAGGTATTCTGTGAGATATTAACAACATGAATACAGCACATTTGTTCAACTTTATCAAGAGTGTAAAAGCAGCAGTTTATAGTTCATTGATCTTAAACTGGATGAGGGATTAGAGTTTGTACGTGGTAGGATATTTACAGCTAATGCTGGCTCCACACTAGTCGTGATGTCACAAAATCATGCACTAAGTGTACATGTCTTATGCTCAACTTGAAGAAGATCACAGAGAAACTTTCCAGCTTCGGCAGATGAAAGTGAAAAAGCAGCCTTAAAGGGTCTAACTCTGCTCAGTGAAGCTCAAACATCCAAGTGGAGAACCAATAAGCCAAAATATATGTTTGACTGGAGGATCCTTTAACAGATTGCTGTCTGTACATCACAGTAAAGAGAGTTTCACATGTATGTGCTGCCACAACTAACTGCTGTCCATGTGCACACAGTCTCTAAATGCCTTTAAAAGCAGTGTGAACAGTGGTCTCGGTCGTCAGGCGGATTAACCACAGAATGGCTGTCGTCAGCGGTTCTTCACCTGGAGTCACTCTGACAGTCATTCTGCTGTTTATCCTGCTCTGTTCAGCAGTCAGTCTTGCTTCTGCCCTGCTTCCCCTGATGTTATCCCGCTGGCTCCACAGGTCAGGTTCAACGGTCCCGGTCTGGGGTCACAGTTTTTACCCGTCATTAACCCTCAGGGACCCCTGCGGCACAGGAGCTGTCATCAGGAGCCTCACACTCACCTCACGGGTCTTAATACACACCCAGACATACTGGGGGCTGGTGGTTAACTGATAGAATCAGTGCAGACGGCCTTCCTTGTGTTCTGACTGCAATGTGATGTGTGTGATGAGGCTCTTTGGAGAGCAGATCTGGGTCAGCGTATGAGTGTGTGTCAGGTGGCATGATGAGAATATTGATGAGCATGTAGTGTTTGTGGCAGATATACTTTGTGCATATTGTCCCTCACACTGGATGATAGGTGCTGTGGAATATGTGGTCATTTTAATTGGAAAAACATTGCTGAAATTTGCAATAAGATGCTTTCAGTGTGAAGTTAAGGGAGATTTGTCTTCTAAAGTTTTCATATAATGTGAGGCTGACTGTGTATACATGCAAAATCCATCTCGAGTGGAGGGAAGAAACAATGGGAGAAGCTCTACTTGGATCTGAGTGTTATCTTATGCTCACTTGGTAGAAAAATGCACAGAAAAAATAAATAGTGTGAAGGAAAACACTGGATTCCTGCACACACACACTGTCAGCACTGAGTTCATCCGAGGCGTGTCTGATTTGTTAAGGACCTCATCAGGCAGGTATACAGGTTTAAAAGCATGTGTTATCATGGCTATATGATTACAAGACCAGTGCCTACTCACTGCTCACCGGAGTTCCTCGGGATCAAAAACACACAGACAAATGATGAAGAACAAGCTCCAGTCACATGTGAGAAATTGTGATACACCTTTTGGCTCCCTCCCTAGTCAACGTTTGTATGTTGGCCCCATGTGGTTAGCAAATGAGCTGAAAAATGGGCCCTATATGGGATTGTCCAAGGGCTCCATAATGGTCCCATGCCAATTGCCCACATCGGTGGTTTTGCCCAAGTGGGCCTCACATTGGTTATGCTATGGCTACCTGGGCACAAAATGGGTATGGGTCCAAAATGGACATCTTATCTGGGGCCCACTTGGGTAAAACCACCTATGTGGAACCCTTGGACAGTCCCATAGGGCCAATTTTTTAGCTCATTTACTACCTACATGGGCCCCACATACAAATGTTGGCTGGGTCATTACACCTGTAACCACTTGATGAATGAACATGGTTTCAGTTTCTTTCATTTCTTTATTTACTTGTCACACATTGCTTAAAAAATCCATAGAATATACTGTATGTAAGTTATTTAAGTTTTAGGACAAGACTGCAGCGTGAGTCAAAGCCACATGCCACAGCATTTATGGTCTAAGGTAGTTTGCAGTGCTCTCCTCAGACAGGCCTTTAAACAAATACAAAAGTGTGCAACAGTGTTCATTCATTGAATGGTTTTAAGTATATGAGAGAGTCAGATGTTACTGCAAAAATGTCACATGTTAATTAAAGGGACAGTACACATCCAAATCAACAGTACATATTTTTCCTCTTACCTCTAGTGCTGTTTTTCAGTCTAGACTATTTTGGTGTGAGTTGCTGAGTGTTGGAGATATCGGCTGTAGAGATGTCTGCCTTCTTTCGATATAATGGAACTAGATGGCACTCAGCTTGTTGTGCTCAAAGCACCAAAAAAATACACTTCACTGCCTGGCTGCCAAAAGAAAATGCATTATGTGTTTCTACAAACCACTCAGACATTCATACATATCATATCAACATTTCTAAGGTGATGTAATATATAAGCTGTCATTGAGAGGTGGAGAGGATAGTGGGTGGTGTGTCACCTAGGCAAAACGTCTGCCAAGTTGCAGACCTCTGTTTGAAATCAGCACATTCTCTCACAGACCCCGTCACATATTGGCGTTTGGTTACAGACTTTCCACGTCCACATATGATGTGAAAGGTACCCTGGCTGTGTTGTTTGTTGACGTTGTGGACGCAGTGTCACACTCTGCCTGTAACATGTATCATCTGTTTTCAAAATACATTTTCTTTTTCACAAGAAATGTAGTTTGCACACCTTTTTGTCTTCAACAACTAATGCACGTGTTTATTCTTTGCCACACTCATACGTGGTCGGAAACCACCTTCTTTTTAGGAAAACAGAACAAGGTCTGGCTTTACAGTCTTATGGGAAGCGGATGCTGGTCCCTCAGACGAAAGTCGGTGATTGTTGGATCCATCCACCACCCGTCCTGCCTGCCCTATGCGGACTTCTGTAATGGCGACCAGCTGCGCATCATGCCAACGTGAAAGGATTGCTTTTTTCATCGGTTTCAGATGTTGGAAGTCACTGACAAAGAGGCAGTTTTTGACAACTTTGACAGTCGGCTGAGCTGTAAGGCTAGCTAGCTCAGTGGTGCTAAGTGAACTAGCAGTAGATGCAACTTCCTTCGGTATGTTGGCAGGTGTAGCTCGGCACAAAGAAAAAAGTTCCCACATGAAACTGCTCACAACAAGGTCTATGGATTATCTAGAGTGACCAGGTCATGATTTCTGGGAAGAGACATCAATGTTGAGTTTTTCAAATGTATCTTTTTGGCGCTTTGAGCACCACAAACCATCTAGTTCCATTATATTCGAGAGAAGGCAGAAATCTCTACGGACGATATCTCCAACACTTGGCAACTCACACCAAAGTAATAATATAGAAATATAAGAAATGCCGATATAGCATTAATTTGTTTCCCTCTAAAGTTGGTTACTAATTACTCAATACTTAGCAGCATTGGCTAAAATGTTGAACTGCTGCAAAAGAATACACAGAATATTTCACTGAGCACTTCATTAATTTGCTACCATTCACACAGAAAAAGCTATGAGGACATCACACATATGCTCCTTCATTGCCAATTGTATAACATACACTATGTAGCGACAGGAAACAAAGGCTGGGCCTGGTTAACTTGTGTAACATGCCAGTAATAGATCCACTGAGATCCAGAATACGTTAAATACATTTATTGATGTAAATGAATCAAGTTCTTATAACATCCACAAACTTATAGAATCAAAATGATCACAAAAAATTCGGCGACCCCCTCACCGTCTGTTTCCAACCAAAAAACCCCCACACAGGTGAAGTTGAGATGCTGATATAGATTATGAGTGTCGCTGCTCACACCCATGTGATCCAACTCTCCCAATAACTGCAATCACAAAAAATTACAAATACTAATATCCCAAAACACTAACCAAAAACATATAACAACACCAAAACATAAACCATTTCAGTAGTATTAATCTTACAAGATTCATTCCTTTCTAAATCATTTCATGGCTCCTACACACACCACTCCACTAAAGATAGTAGGACTGTACTTAAAACTTCACTTCTAAGTAATAAATGAAGCACTCAGCTTATAATAAAACATGTTTATAATAACATATGACAGTACAATGCACGTCGGCTCTATCAGCGTCTAGTTTTAAGTAATGAAATGGCAGGGGCAGAATGTCGTGAAGAAATTTCATACATAGTTTTGTGTTTGTTTTTAGCGTTCAAAGATAAAGATGAGACGTGATGAAAGCAGCTGGGAGACATGGGGTCCTTTAGAAACACCCAAACAATGATTAGGGCAAAGAAGCACTTGTTTTTTGGGGGGATTTTTTTCCATATTCACCACATTTTCTCAATCATCCACCCCACCACCCTGCAGCTCAGTGCGTTCCCATCCTCAAATTCCCTCAAAGTTTCAGATGCTCACAATTCCACAATGCCCAGATGCTGTCCTTTGGCCCTTTACCCCCCTCAACCCAGAGCTATCATTCATAACCTTTCTGTGGAGCTGGGAGTGAAAGAGGTGGGATAAGGGAGAAAGAGGGGGAGCGGAGAGCAACATGGCAGCTTATTTAGAAGACTTCCTTTATTGGAACATGTGCAAGCAGTTCACTCACAAAGGACTTAAATAGGATATTTTCTGTTCCCTATAGTTGCTTTCCCCTTTTAAGTGCCGAGGCAAAAAAAGTAAGTTTACAACTCCCTCCTCAATGGGGGCTCTTCACTCTCAGGTTGCGGGGACCTGAGTGACCTAGGAAAGTTAATTAGGAGGCGAACAAAGAGCGAGCTGGAGCAGAATGCCTAGCCTCTCCTCCAGCCAAAGATGTCATCCATTAATTAGGAAAATCTTTAAGGTGGCCTTATTGAATTTACAGAAAGCCCTGTGGTTGGCGGGCAACAGTTTTTTGATCAAGCCCTGACTCAAACAATGCCTTTCTGGGGGTTAAAAAAGAAGAAGAAGGGAGGAGATTGGTGGTAGAAGAAGAGAGGGAAAGGGGGGGGGTAGAAAAAGAAACGTATGGGTTTGCGGCGGAGTACAGTTTAATGGGGGGTTGCTGCCGATTGTGACAGCTCAGATTCACATGGGTATGGGGGGCATAGTTTGGGGATGATGTCATGCAAAGGCAACCTGGGGGCTTGGGAAGTAAGAAGGAGGGGGTTCTGAGCTTGAGCCACAGGGGCCACTCAAAGTTAACATCGCTGCGTGCATCTGGGCCAAATCCTTTTCTTCTGGCCCAGGAGAGGCTTTCCTGAACGCCAAGCCCTCCACCACTCCTCCCACTCCCTCGTTCACAAATCAGGGCTTGCTTTAAAGCTAACCCCTTGCTAACTGACTAGCTAACTGCCTTTTCTTTCCAGTCTAACTGCCTATTCATCCCCTGGCCCACTATGAATATTATAGCCGGGGAACATGGAGCTGTAATGCAGCTCCTCCGCTTTAACAAACCTAGTCTTTCAGCTCACTTTGTGTTGACTATGTTCTGTATTAAGTGTCTCATTTGAGTAAATTCACATTTAGAGTGGATGGATTAACAACCTGTGTCTGGTTGATGCTGAGATGTTAGAGAGAGCCTCAAACTCCTACAGTGAAAATGTAGAGGTTACAAATGATAACCAGACCAGATAATGGTCTTTTTTTTAGTGTCTGTTTGGTTGCCATCTAATGTGTCCTTTTTTTTTTTTTTTGTCAGTTTGTGTTTTTGCTTTTTGCCATTTTTAGTTGCTGGATTTTCCTCTCATAAAATTCCATTAACTTTAAATCGTGAAACACTAAAAACAAATATATCAGACTAAACAAAAACACATCTTCACAGTGGTCATAACATCATCGATTCAAAGTCCATCAGCACAGCACTAAACCTCATATCATGGAAACAAACAAACAAACAAGGTCCCTATGACACAGCCAAAGCAAACGAAGCAAATGCCCACTCCCTCCATCTGTGTGTCACAATTGCAGTCCATTTCAGTGTCATGCTCGTATGACATGTGTGACAGACATTATTTAAAAGAAAACTAAATTATGAAATCACACAGCTCTTGTGTTCTTTTTAATTTCATTCTAAAGGTAATTATATTTATAGGAGCAAAAGATTAAGGCAATTGGTTCCTAACTCTACTGAAACTTTATAATTAAAAGCACCAGCATATTTTGCCATCATCACTGTTTTAACATATACATTGTAATTTAAAGAATGATAATAACAAATAATAATACATTGGATTTATACAGCACTTTTCGAGATGCTCAAAGATGCTTTACAAAGAACAACAACAACAGCAAAAAAAAATAAATTGATAGAAGGTGTATATACCTATATATTGATTTGGCTTTCAGTCACTGTTAAAGGTACCCTATTGAGATTTCGTCCACGAGCAGTCCTGTAGAGCGATGTTCTGTTGTAGTGTTCATGCTCATGTAAACACATCTGCGCCCAGAGCACAGAGGTGACATGATGCACATCACTAGTGACTACAGAGGGCGGTAATGCATTTCAAGAGGTTCTAGAAGTACCATAAAAGGCAGCAATGACAGATAGCGATGACATATAAGAAAAATAACACTACAAGCTAATGCAGGAGACTTGTTTGTAAAATGTTATTTTGGGGGCTTTAAAAAAATGCATTCACCATGTTTGTTCATTCATAAAGGAATATTACATCCACAAAATTACCATATCAATTACTCACCACATGAAAACTTTGTTATTTTTTTGTGTACCTCCGAGTGAACGGAGAATCCAAAAACATTCTTAATGAATTAAAGTAAACAGGGATCCTGTTTAACAAAAGCAAAACTGTAGTCTTTTAAAACATCCAGTTGCAAACTCTGTCACAACTTGTGTAGTATAATCCAAGTCTCATTTATCCAGTCCTATGCCCTGTATGCTACCTCTCAAACACATGTGTTGTCACTAAAATCTCATCGCTACAAACAGACTCATCTGTAGCTGAAAAGTGTGCCTGCACACATGTACGTTTGCATGCAATTTTTTTTTATTTTCTATGAATTTACGGTAACAAAAGCTGAATAATTGGTATAAAAATGATCATTAAGTAGGTTTTCCTTTAAGCATGCAGTACACGAATTTGATGAAAAGCATCAAACCTTTGAATTTATGTAAAAAATAGAAAAAGTAAAAATAGAAAAGTAAATACCGTAGCTAATATTTAACCTGTTTCAAACTCTTGCAGTAAGTAGCTAGCGACACCTGAATGACATCACTGGACTGTTGATACTGATGTATCAGTGTGTAAGCAGCACTTAACTGTTGTAGCTGACAATGTCATCTTGGTCTTGATGTTGTCTCGGTGGTTCTGCAAATAACAACAACATTAGTCTCAACAAGTAATTTAGTCCTGCCTCAAAATATAGTTAAAATAAAAGCTGTTAATTTGTGCGTTCATTTTCAGTGCAATTTCAAATTTGAAATATTTTCTAAAATTCAGAATATATTGCTGATTCTAAAATAAATTCACTTAACCGGGAGTTTTTTTTATCAGTGTGCTGCATCATTTGTGAGGAATACTTTAAGTGTAGAGAATTCCCCTACAAGTCCCCCTCCCCCAACACCACCACAATTTAAAATTGCACTACCATGGACAGATGAACAATAACTGCATATGCACTTTATCTTGTCCCTTTTATATCACCCTATTTTTCATATTTCTTTATCCTGTTTTAATGTGTGGGTATGTGAGTGTATGTTGAGTGAATGGAACAGTTTTTCTTTTAAGAGAAACAGCAAATTTCGTTGTATGTGAACATGCAATGACAATAAAGGAGTTCAGTCACGTTATTCCCACCTTTATAAGCAGGTAAACAAACTTTATTCAAATAATTCATACCACATTATTTAACATTAAATTGTCATGGAGCCATTTAAGGTGGAAAACATAAATCAATCAGACTCTGTGTACAGTCCCACTTTTATATAAAACAGAGTCACAGGAAGCAGCGACAATCAGAGATAAACAAGGGCCTGGGTTGGATGCTTTAAGTCACATGCATGCTCATGCTATATGCTGGCATGCTGTCCTGTCCATGCGTCTCCAGGGACGTGAACCCCTCACCCCGCCCCCTCCTGGGGGACTAATTTGAGGGGAGGGACGATGTGTTTTGTTGCTTGTCAGAAACAATCACTCCCGGCCCATTACATTTACAGCACGTCGTGCTTTCATTGCTGTAACAACGCTGAGCTGTGAGAGGGGGAAGATGGCTCTGAGAGGACCCGGGACAGAAATCATAAATTCAGACATAAAAAGTTGACAAACAGCGAGGCCTAAAAGGCCTAAAACAGACAAAAAGAAAATGTGCACAGATGGTTTTCTGGAACCAGATACTTTAGTTTAACTAAAGCCACTTTGGTGTGTTTTAAGTTGTGAGATTAAAGTGAATAACAACTTTATTTGGTGTGCCCTGTGCCGCCCCCACCCCTCTCTTGTCCTCTGTCCCGGCCCACCCGTCCTCTCCCTGTTCTGTTTGGGCACTGGAGGTTGTCAGTCGGGGTTTATGTCCAGTTCAGTGGAGCTGAAAGAAGTCAGTTTCATGTCTTGTTATGGAACAAGACGTCTCTGCCTCTTAGGAGTGATGAGAAGTGGTCTGGGTGAGCAGGGTGAGCACGGAGCGGGACCATCCCCTGGAGGCGACCAGCAGTGAGGAAGTCAAAGCGGCTTTTGTGTCGCTGCTGTCGGCTGTGTGTTTGGTAATTATCCCCCTCTATATGAGCACAGACCGGGCTTTCCAGGAGAGGTCCCTACCCAACCGGCCCACGGAAGAGTGCACAACACACCGTCAACAAAGATTAACTTCTCACAGTGCTGCAGAGATGCCTGATTGGGGGAGACACAGCAAATACTGAAACCCTCTCTTGTGTGACGTGCTGGTGATGAGCAGATCTCTGCAGTCAGACTGTTTTAAACTGCTGCAGTGATCAGATGGCGACACCTGTAGAGCTGATAGACTGCAATACCTGTAACACAGACTTAGATTGTTAATACTCATGCATCAGCGTGTGAGCAGCATTTTACTGTTGAAGCTGGGGAGGAGAAGTTAGTTTTTATGACTTTATTTTCTGTTAGCAGTTTAGTTTAGTCCAGTGGGTTCCAATATAGGGGTCTGGCCCCCTCAAGGGGCCCTGACACATAGTAAGCATCTGTTGCCCTGGTTTTTCCCCTCCAAAGTCGTCGAATCCCAGGGTTTGGGCAGTGACTTGCGGCATCAGACATAGACAAAAAAGCCATCCTTTAATGTCAGCACGATACATGGGCAATTGTGTTATAGTTTAACGGTGTTTGGCGGTGTCAGGGGGAAACGCAGCGGGATGAGCAAAAGTTAAGGTGGCAAAAGTCCAGGCAGGGTGGGTGTGATGGGTGGTGGACGGGTCCAACAACACTGACCCTCACCCTGGAGAGCGGTGTTGGCATCCCGCGAGATTATAAAGCCAAACCCTGTTCTTTTTTCCTAAACCCAGCCACGTGCGTTTGTTGTTTTATGGCATTGCACCATTTTGAAAGAGACTGTATGTAAACCTTAAATTTCCTGTGAAAACAGAAGTGTATGAAAGAAGACAATACATGTAACAGGCAGAACTTAACACAGCATCCAGGGTACCTTTCACATTGTACCTGGACGTGGAAAGTCCATGACCCATTGTCAGTATGTAACAAGATCGGAATGAGAATGTGTTGTTGCAGTGTGTCCTGCACTGTTGGCACTATTTGGCCCTTGTTGGTTCACCATATTGAATCAGCGTTGGAGATGGTGGAGTCTGTCTGTGATTGAAGTCACTCTGATCACCATTTGAGCTCAGTGAATGAGAGGAGAAATGGAAGTGAGGAAAGTAAACAAATAGTTAAAGTCAAGAAAGTGTGAGATCGTAACAAACTTGTTAACAGCAAACTTCAGATTATTGTTTTTACTAATTGAGCTCATTAGCAAAAACATTTCATAATTGTTTGTGTTATTGTTCACTGGACCACAGTAAATATAATTTGTTCTTTCAACATCAGGTTGTGTTATTTATGTGCTAAGTGCTAATGGATCTTGAATCCGTCCTGTTGGTCTTCTGGTTTTCCTTTTTGAGTTATGAACACAGACTACCGCCACCTGCTGGTATGGAGAGTTATTTCCTCTCATGCAGGCACACAACATGCATGCTAGTTAGCCGTTGGCTGTTGTCTGCACGATGTCTTCAAGTGCAACTTTTTGGCTGACACATGAGGCGACGCAAGAGTTGGCCTTCTTCATCACTAGTTCTTTGATGTCACTTTGATGTGTCTGGGCCTTAAAGAGACACAGTGCAATGCTGAGTGAGTGTGAGATGATTAATGGGAGAAGAAGAAGAATCTTCTGTGACACAAATTCATATACGTTTTTCAGTCTCCTCTCTAACCTATGCTTTTTTTTTGTGAAATATTGGAGAATCTCACCACGTCAAGGCTTGAACAGTTGTTTGACTGAAACCATCTGAGAAGTTTAGAGGAGAAATCCTTCTTTGGTGGGACTGCAAACTCATGGACATCTGAAATACAACAAGAGGCCCAATGTGTTTTTGTATTGGCCACAATCCAAAATGGAAACATCGAGTTTTAGCCTTTTATATATAACTACATCTGAAACCTGGTGGAGTAGCATTATAAGGTTACATAAAATGGAAGTAAACAACAAGCACCTCGAAATTGTAATCAAGTACAGTGTTTGAATAAGTTACTTTCCTCCACTGCTCTTATTTTCATCTACTTTCATCACAAACATACTTATCTATGTACATATAAATATTCCACATATTCTGTATCTACTACGTCAAAATTATCTGAAATCCTATCGCCAAATCTGAGCAGGCTGTACATAGATGTGTACATATGTGTATACTGTATTCACAGAGTAACTTACATTATCAGTGTAGTATTTATTTACTGCCAGTGTCAGAATGTAACTAAGTACATTAATTCAAGTCCCACTTAAGTATACTTTTGATGTACTTGTACTTAACTTGAGTGTTTCCATTTTATGCTATTTTATACTTTTACTCCACTACACCCCAGAGGCGCTATATTTATTTGACAGCTTTAGTTACTGAACAGATTCAGATTATTGATATAAAATATAAATCAGTTTATAAATGATGATGTGTTATTATAGATATAATGAGCCAGCAGTATATAAAGTCTTTAAAATGAACTCCAGCTCTACCAGATGCAACATTAAAGTGATGAACACATGAATGCATCAATAAATATAATCTAATAATAGAAATTACTCTGAATTGGGCCATTTTGCATAATGAGTAGTTTTACTTTTGGCACTTTAAGTATATTATATTCATTTGTTTATTTTTAATGGAGGACTTTACATCTAACAGAGTATTTTTACACAGTAGTATTGTAATTTTAACTGAGTACTTCTATCACCACAGCATGTTGCACACCCTGTTTAACTTTTATAATTTACAATAGATTGATAAATAAAATCGTCCATTTGTTGTTTCTATATATGTTTTTTTTTCAGCTCCCTTTCTGCACTCAGCAGATACCTAAACTATTTAATCAATGTGTATTTGTAGGTTTCAATGTCTGATACTGATCTTCAGCACCACCTTTCTCATCTTCCTCACTGATCATCATTATCGACTGCATTTCTGCCTGGCCTTCATCATTTTCATAATCCATCCTCATCCTCATCAGCAGCAGCCATGACCAGACATGTCATTGTCATCATCGTCTTCATCAGTATCAGCATCTCTATACTCTCATCACTGTCACTCAATCATAACCTGATCATAGTCATCATCTTCATCATCATACTTACCATTAGGCTACTGTCCACTTATCACCCTTGACATCACCATCACAAACAGCTTCATCATCTTCTTTAACGTCATTCCAACCATCATCATCATCATCATCATCATCAGTCTGCAGGTCTGTGTCACCAACATAACACTGAAATAAACGGTTTAGTCTTATTACATTTTTGTCAACAATATTCCTCCAACCAAAACTCCAGCAATTAATTTGTGGGAAGCAAACCGAGGGCCATCCGTTCCCTCCATTAATGCTCCCTCATTTTAACCCGGCTCAGCTCGGCCCCCTTTCAAAGGCGCAGAATAGGCCCTGCCTTGATCTGCGTCAATTGTCATCCCGGGGCTCAGGGGCACTTCGGCGGCCAGTATAGCGGGCGAAGTCAGGGCTAATCCCTGGAAAAGGGGAGAATCACGGGAGAGGAGAAAAGCAACAATAACCAAGTCAAGCGTATAAAATGAAAGCGAAATCTCTATTATCACTCCCCGCAATTCCCAGCAAAGTGGTGAAAATCAGGGTTAGTTTGTGATTCGAGTCAGACGCGGAGGGAAGAATATGGGGGTCCCTGCGGGTTGGGAGACTCACACGACGAAAAGGGCAATATTCTGGAGAAAAGGGGAAGAAGAAAGCCCCTCTCCCATCCCGACATAACCATTAAATGCAGTCTGACTTTATGTTGTATAGAGAGGGGGGAACAAGAAAGGAGGCACAGTTCTCCGATGAAAGAATGAGGTTTTTGGCGGATTAGGGACGGCCCGAAGGATGAAGAATAACTTCTGCATAACTTTACAGCTATTTTCTCTCCCCACGCCAAGAGCCAAGTTTAAGGCTGAACTGGTTTGAGTTAACCCCTTTGTGATGGTCCAGTTAGAGACTTTCACAGGGACGGAGGATTCAGATCACAGTCTGAAACATGCAAATCATCTTTACCCTTTATTTTATTGGCCTACAGGTGCAGGACCAACAAAATCATGTTTGAAGGATCTGAAAATCTACATTTTCATAATCTAGTGCACAACTTTTACTTCTGATATTTTACAATTTTAATCTTTATTTAACCAGGAAGTCCCATTGAGATTGAGACCTGGCCAAGGTAGCAGCCAATCAAAACACATTTAAAATGCAACAAACACAACATATAATACAATAAAACAACAACTATTGAAACATAGTGGCCTCTCAAGAAAACAAGCACAGGTCTCTGTCACCACATTTTTTGTGATGCCCTTACATTCACTGAGTGTTTCTAATTTTAGATCTTTTTGAAGATTGTTCATGTCCAAGGTGCAGAGTAGGAAATGTTCCCCAGATCTCCTAAAACCCGGCGTACATTAAAAAGCAACCACTTAGAGGAGCGTGGTAACTAACAGAGCTGAGACACAGAAGGGTGCAGAGGTAGTTTGCCCAGGATTGCTTTATAGATAAAAAATATAGGATGCATGGTACACTGAATCAACGCTATACATAAAACGGAGGAGGCTGCATGCATGTACAATATGGCACTGTAATCAATCACAGACAGAAAAGTAGCTTCCACAAATTTCTTATTAGCACTAAAATAAAAGTCAATCTTCATGTTAAGCTTTCTAACTAGAGCAGCAAAATGAATTAAATGAAAGCTTGTCATTTATCCATATACCCACGTACTTGTATTAGGACACTCTTTCAATGGATTTACCGTCAGAAGTGAAGATGCTAAAATTATCAAGCAACTGTGATCGATACATAAACACATTTAGCTGTATCCTTTGGAGCGTCAAACACTTCATTTCCTCCATTCTGGTGATATTTGATGCATCAGTTTGTGCCATTTCTGCACAAATTGGTGCAGGGCAAATGTTCTAAATATTAAGGGGGACTTGTCAGCTGTGGCCCCCTCGAAATCTACGTCTGTGCATTTAGCTTATCATTCTTTTGCACATGTACTTAAATGTGATTCTGAGTGCATGACTTTTACTTGCGATTGACTATTTTTACATTGTTTTATTTCTACTCAAGCAAAAGATCGTACTACTTCTTTAAAGGCCCTAAACAAGTGGTGTATCTTTATGCTTGTAGGGGCCTACAGCTTTGGTTTGTGGTCTTTTTTGTTCTCTCTTCAAATTATCAGTCAATATACTTAAAGATAAAAAAAAAACAATGACTGGCCAGAGAGCAGGTAGGCAGTTCAAAACTGCATCCAAGGCACTTTGACTACAGTTAACAATCCTTTATTAGGACATGAATAACCAACACATTTCAACATATTTAGTAACAAGAAAAAGGTTCAATGGCAAATAAATAGAATTATGTTGGTTTGTTCTGTACACACGACATCTATTGCACGCCTGTCTGTCCCGGAAGAGGGATCTCTCCTCTGTTGCTCTTCCTGAGGTTTCTTCTATTTTTTCCCTGTTTTTTTGGGGGAGTTTTTCCTTATCCGCTGTGAGGGTCCAAGAACAGAGGGATGTCGTATGCTGTAAAGCCCACACACACTGAGGCGCATTGTGATTTGTGATATTGGGCTTTATGAATAAAATTGAATTGAATAGAAAGGAAACAACAGTGAAATAGAATAAGAAGTGTCATATAGTGTGACAAACCTGCACATGAAGTGGCAGAAACTGAAAAATATACAGTATGTATGACAAGGACAAAAAACAATGTGTGAACAAACAACAAACTCATAATGTATATGAAGGTGAAATATTTATAAAGTATATAACTCATGATAACTGACAGTAGGGATGAAGTTAAACTACCTGGACAAAGCACATGCAGAGCTGCAGTTAACTGTAATAATGGCAATTTGTGATGTTGATTTATGATTTAGTACTTCTGTAGTACCATAAAACTTAAATCAATAGCCTGGGCTATTATTTGCTATTTACACATACTTCCATTAAAAAAATGGTTTCAGGTTTTCATCACAGTTTGTTAAACCAACAATAACCCCTCCATTTTTATTCCTTAGTTAAACCTCAAAATTCAAAGGCAGGAAAAACTTCATAGGGCTTACAAAGGATCACCCCCAGCGATATCTGTATAAAATGTGCCACCATCACATCAGTGATACTGTACTCTTAAAAGAGAGTGTATAAAAACACGAAAGGGTTCAACCTCACTAACACTAGGTCAAAACCAGGACAATGATACTGAGAAAGGTATGATGTAAGAAAAACCCTGATAAGTCACCCTCAATGATACATGTCCAAAAAACATGACAAACAGGCAGTGATATAAGAAACCAGAAGTACATGACGGTATATAGGAAGATGTCCAGCTGTTTGATGCTGTATCAGGTGACATCAGTCTTTCTCATGCAGTTCAGTTGTGGATGCATTTTTGGACTGCCTGTACTATGGGGACTTTTACAGTGAGCTGACCAGTCATTGCTTTTTATCTTTAAGTCACTTTAAGATCACCTGATTTTTTTTATACAACTAACTACACCACACCTTACCCCAGTGCATCACTCCCTAATACATATACTTTCTTTTGACCAGTTTCCTCACTGCATCATGAGGAGCTTCTCGGACTGAGTCTTGCTCCTGAAGAGCTCTCATCATCACCATCATCTAATTTATGGGCCTAATTAGTGATTTTTGTCCTCTTGGTTTTCTCTGTCTATCTATCACATGCTAATTAAGGCATTTTCCGCCATCTAACAATAACGGTCATCTCACATAGTAATGATATGCCGATTTTACTTGGGGTTGTGCTGATTAGCCCGCGAGAGGAAAGACATCCAAAAACTTGGTGAATAATGTGATGAAGTGCAGGCTGAGGCTCACTATGAAGTCTATACGTTTAATTCATGCAATAGTAATAATAATATTAATAATATGAAAGACACGTGCTCTCTGTCTTTATTTGTGAAACATTTTTAAAAGTTAAGGTGTAATTTTTAAAGCAGGATGAGAAAGGGTTTAGGTTGTAATCATTCCCTCTTTCTGAGAGCCACACTGGGAAATAATAAAGGAGTGGGGAACATCTGAACAATTAGGTGAACCCTGGTCAGCAGCAGAAGAGTTAATAGTGCCATGTGCAGCGAGAGGAGCATTAGAGGCCAGAATCCATATTTACCGCTGGAGTCGCGCGCAGGCATCAGAATAGGCCTCTAATGCCGCGCGCGCTCTCTCCCCCCTTATTTTCATTAGGCTCTGATGACTGCGGAATTGATGCGGCCTGCAAGTTATCAAGAGCCACTAATTTCACATTAACGACCATTGACTGCGGTCGCTTGATTCGAGGGGGTTTTTGACAATTATCACAATCAGGATTGGAGCCCAAACCGTTTACCTTGACTCCGTGATTATTTGCTCCGAGCCGAGCGCACATTGCAAAATTGTATGGTGTCAAAAAAACCCCGTAAATAATGAGGAGACCAGGAGGAGCGGCTATCTCTTTCCAACACGCACGCACACACGCTCATGCACGCGCGCTTACACCTTCTCCCTTACATAAAGTGTAGGCACTGACCTACACTGGAGTGTAAACAGCATCAGCTCTTCATCATGTTTTATGATAGATAGATAGATAGATAGATAGATAGAATTTTTAAATATCAAAAACTGATAATGGATCCTGAATTTTTACTTAATGTGAAACTGAAATATGTCTGCTAAATTAGTCCAAAATTTCACTTTGGGTTGGGACTGGGAGGGTGGGGGCCATTTTTAATCCGCACCTCCTGCTACAAAACCTGCAGGGTTACATTAGGGCTTCTCAAAGTTTTGATTACTGAACACTATTATAGGGAGGCTGCATGTAACTGAGGGTCACGCAGGAAAGGTGCACATACTATTACTTTTTAGTACTCAGTTACTGTTTTAAAAATAACATTTTTAATGAGAGACTGACCTATAACAGTCGACAGTGATATAGCCTGCATATCACATCACATTATGGGTTTCACTTTTAAATACATTTGAAAGTGATGAAGCAGGGGGACAGTACAGAGTTTGACATTACTTGTACCTGCGGCAGTCAAGCAACAGTTTCTGCTGGGGTATGGCAACACCACTTGGACAAACCACATACAGAACTGCAGTAAACTAATACTAGTGTGTGAAGTATATTTATGATTAACCTACATTTGCTAATGGTTGTTATGGATGGCAATGCTTAGTTGCCTGTCGTAGGATTTTTTTTTCTTTATATATCCTCCCGAGACCTGCACTTTGTTTGATATGTTTTTTTAATTTTTCCTAGCTATTTGGGATCAGTCGGACCCCATAAGTATATAAAACGAAATGTTGTCAATGATAATTAAGTCCCAATGTCCTCAAACAAGTACTTCCTAATTAACAGTGTCTTAGCTTGTTACAGTTGCTAAAATTGGTCAAATTTGTTGCCATATCAAACTTCAAACATTATTAATCACATGTGAATAAGTTTTAACCATAAAACGTGATCAGGTTTTGGACCTTGTCCACTTTTGTGTCGGGAACAGCTTACAGACTAACTTGGCAGAGATGGCTGCCATCTTGTTTTACATGGATTAGTGTACTGTGCTCTTACTACCACTAGATGGCATAGAAAAGTGTCCATGAACGAGGATAAGAGGTCTGAGTTAAGCAGGAATAAGTATAAGGTCAAGTAAACCTAAAATGTGACGTCCTCATATGGGGACACATATATATTTTTTAATCAAACTATTTGGTTTGAGGCCTAGCCTCATTATTAACATTAATTTAGTTTGTGTTATTAGTAGTAGGGTTATCATGATCAGTGTTGTCATTACTGGTGCAGTGGTTAGCATTGTCGCATCACAGCAAGAAGGTCGCTAGTTTGAACCCAGGGTGGGGGAGCCCTTCTGTGCGGAGTTTGCATGTTCTCCCTGTGTCAGTGTGGGTTTTCTCCAGGTACTCCAGCTTCCTCCCACAGTCCAAAGACATGCAGGTTAATTGGTGACTTGTGAATGTGAGCGTGAATGGTTGTCTGTCCCTGTGTGTCAGCCCTGTCTGGTGACCTGTCCTGGGTGTAGGTCTACCCTGCCTCTTGCCCAATGTCAGCTGGGATAGGCTCCAGCCCCAGCATGACCCCTAACAGGATAAGCGGTTACGGTAAATGGTAAATGAATGTTGTTATTATTGTTATTACTCTCACTAGAAAAAACCCCATTTCTCTAGAAGTAGGTTTTACTGTGATGAATGCATTTTCCCCCAGTGAAAATGACAATAATACCTTTAATAGTAGACTTCGGGAGGGAAAGCCCTCACAGGCACAGAGGCTTACAGTGAAAGCTTTAAAAAAGTAAAATAAATGTATACCAATAAAGAGTGAACTTCATAAGTTATACTTTAATATGCTTCTTAAGCAGGCTATAGTATTTACATAATTTAATAGTGTAAAGTGACATTGTATGTTGTTTGTTATATAAAGTAATTGATTTGCATGTAGAATTTATGATGACGTTACAGTGGGACTGAACTGGGCGCGGCGATGTGCTCTCGCGAGATTTCAGGCTGTCACATGATCACATTGGGACAAAACAGGAAGTCATGGGTAATAGACTGAAAGAAGAGGAACAGATGCTTTAATCCCGGATTTCGACCATGTCTCTGTACAGAAACAGTTCGTTTTTGGTTTTGTTAGCATTAAATATTTATGTCTTTGTGTCCAATGAAGGAGTACACGTCACCGCTTCAGATTCAGCGGACACATTGAAACAAACCGCGGGTTTGAGCCCCGCTGCTGGGGCTGCTGCTGCTGTTGTGAACTCGCCTGTGTTTAAACCCGCTGTGAACTCACTCTTCTCCATCAATCTGCTGTCCTTCCCAGAGGACCTGGAGATCAGCGACTACTGCAGCGACCTGCTGCACATATTCGGACAGCGGTATATGGCCTATGTGAACTGCCTGGTTCCTGCAGCCCGACCTGTTAAACTCTGCCAGAACTGTTTCTCCACTTATGTCAGCCTCGGGGAGATCTACACCAACATCTCATCAGACAAGGTACGAGCCTAAATACACACTTTGTGTGCTTCAGTTTCAGTAACGTTACACTGTGTGCCTGCAGACAGAGGACAGGCCCTGTGTGTACGCAGTTATCTGACGAGTCACGAGTTTCATGATGTGACTGTCTGCTGACACATTTGAGGAAACGAGAATTCATCTGCTTGACTTGCTTTCGATAGCAGGCTGGGAAACTCATTTAGGTTAGCTGATATATTTGTCACAGTGGAAAACAAACACCTGAGTGCATGACAACCTCCTCCTGTGTGTCCTCAGATGGGTCCTGGTAACGTGAGCTGCAGGGACAGCCTCCTGCGCAGTGATCGGCTGATGCTGGTTTATCTGCTCTACAGCAACCAGGAGGACATCTGGTCCCAGTCAGCCTGTAAAAGTAAGTCCTCCCTACGAGTTTAAACTACATATCTGAATAATAGGGATTGTATGTATGTAACTGGGTGTTTGTGCCTTTATTTGAACTTGTGACTCACACATATGGGTGTGCATTTGACCACTGAGGTCAGAGTGCAGGGTCGGGGCAGTGGAAAGGGCCGGACCCAGCACATGTGGTGTTCGAGGCCTGTGGTTTCCAACTGCTGGGTTGTAGGTCCATTCTGAATGGACCACTAGTGACTCACAATTGTGTCAAGTTTGCAATAAACACACTTCATTTTGAGGTACAGTGAATTTCCAGCACCGAACTTTCATTTTGAGGAGCTGTTTCCTGCTGTAGAGATAGTGACTAACAGAGAGCTACTTGACAGAGACCGCAAACTAGCTCGTTGACAAGTATGACACCAAATATATTTAACTGTGTGAACTAATGAATACAGATAAATCTGGACCCCGTGGCTGGACCAGTTGGGAACCACTGCCTTAGGCAAGCTGGCAAGCTTCCACCCACCACCCCTCACCCCATAAAGCATTACTTTCTTTTATATTTGTTGTATTTATTACAAACAAGAACAAGAGCTAATGAGAAATCAACATGAATTAACAACTTAGATAACAAACAGTTATAAAGAACACAACAAAATAATGCAGTATACAAATTTTCCTTTTTTTTCTTTTTTTAAACTTTTGTTTGTACCGCACCCCAGATAGTGTTTTCCTTTTTATTATCTCTTACTCTAATACCCCTTTTCACCAAATTTAGCACGTTTGCTCTCTTTAAAATTCAGAAAAAACATTACAAATGGGTGATTAACTGCTTTCCCATTGCCAGTAGATCAGAGTCTGTCTCCTTTTTTCTTGTGGTGTGACACATCTGACGGTAGAAAGCATGGAGGCCAGTGAAAATGTTACAATGGTTACTGTACGACTTACTACTTTTTTCTATCTCTTACTCATTCAGCGTCCCCTTCAAACTCTGTGCCGAATACATTTTTTAACAATGTTAAAGAGCTGCATGGGCAGAGAGAGTTGGTATTTTGTTTTCCCGTCATTGCACCACGACGGCAAAGAGGCTAAAATTGACACATCCACCCTGTTGTGGTATTTCCATCACTGCCGATCGGAGCTGGAGTCGATAAATACCCGTGACCACTGCAGAGTCATTTGACCTGAGAGTGAATACTGATTGTAACCTTTCCCATTAAGTACAAAAGCCAGATGTTTGTCGGGTTTTTCCCAGTGGGAAAGGGGCTTTAGAGTGGGCAGTGGTCACACTGGATGTTACAGAGATCAAACATGTGACTCTCATTTTACTGGACAGACTCTTTGGCCATCATGATACCCAGTATGACCCGTAGCAGCTTGTGACTTCATGAGATAATTGCATCAGATTTGGTACATCTTTACATTCTTTTCTGTCAGAGGAGAATGTGAGAGCATTATTCTCACATGCGCGAGTATTTGGTTTGTAATGATTATTTTTTAATATAGATCAATTAAATATTCATTTGCTCTTATTGAATCAATAGACCTAACTGATGGTTGTTTTTACTTCCTGTTGTGCAGACTGTCTCACTGAAGGATTCCAGAGCCTGACCAATGCCACACTTTACTTCATGAGCACTCTCAACCAAACTCTCACCTGCTTTGAGAAGTATCAACAGGTAAATCAGGTGCTTCTGCGTCTGTCTGTCTGTTCTTAGTTTATGTTGAGACGTTAACAGTGGTGTCTGTTGTTCGCAGGGGAACCACACAGAGCTGTGCAAAGACTGCAAGAACACATACAGAGGCCTGAATGAGCTGTACAGCCAGATGGAGAAGAATAAGACCATGTGCATCGACATAGAAGATGCGGTATGTATGTGAGGAGGAGAGGTTTGTAGGACTCCTCTTTAAGATGGGAAGAGAGAAAGCTGCGCCCCCTAGAGGAATCTGTAGATATTGAAGAACAGTTAGAAGGGTCTGCACCAACTTAAAGATAATGACAGAATACTATGTCCTGTAAATGTTTGTGTCACATCCAAACAGTGTGTCAAAATCTGTTGATATTTAATTTTTAAAAAGGAAGGAAAAAAAGTCAGTGTTTTGTGTTGAGACAGGAAGTGTGGTTTTCTTTATGCCTTTTTTGAAATCATGAAATTAGATGCTCTTTGCTACAGTGAAATCCAGTCTTACCAATATCTCAGTGTTAACAGTTTCACATTAGAGGACGCTGAAAAATGAAAAACTGAGCTTGGATCTTTGATGCGAGAATCTCAGGGTTTCTGCAGATCATTAAAACATCTTAGAAGACATTGAAATCATAAATCTAAAAAATAAGAACTTAAATGTGTTAATATGCCTTAATTCAATCTTTCATTTGTCTTAAAAATGCCAAGATTTCTTTTCCACATTGCACTGTAAAATCTCAAAAATCATTGGCAACATACACTCACCGGCCACTTTATTAGGTACACCTCGCTAGTACCAGGTTGGACCCCTTTTGCCTTCAGAACTGCCGTAATTCTTGGTGGCATAGATTCAACAAGGTGCTGGAAACATTCCTCAAAGATTTTGGTGCATATTGACATGATGGCATCTCACAGTTGCAGATTTGTCAGCTGCACATCCATGATGTGAATCTCACTTTATTTGAGTAACTACTGCATCAACAAGGCATTTTCACCCAGAGAACTGCCGCTCACTGGATATTTTCTCTTTGTCGGACCATCCTCTGTAAACCCTAGAGATGGTTGTGTGTGAAAATCCCAGTAGATCAGCAGTTTCTGACAGACCAGCCCGTCTGGCACCAACAACCATGCCACGTTCAAAGTCACTTAAATCACCTTTCTTCCCCATTCTGATGCTCAGTTTGAGCTTCAGCAGGTCGTCTTGACCATGTCTACATGCCTAAATACATTGAGCTGCTGGCAAGTGATTGACAGATTAGCTATTTGTGTTAATGAGCAGTTGAACAGGTGTACCTAATAAAGTGGCCGGTGAGTGTAGATCGTTTTATTCTCATGTTTTTTTAATTAACCAAATGCCTCTCACGTTAATGTCACCACATCAGGGTAGTGGAACCAGCATGTTGTTTCATGCTTTTTTTCTTTATGTTGGCTCATTTATTTCAAGTGACAATAAAAAAAATCTCTGTCTTAAAGTCTTACTTGCCTTAAGCTGTAGGAAAACTGGAATGTGGTCAGAAATGCAACAAAAAATGCAGAAAAACTGATTTACACATTAAAAATGACTGAAAGCTGTTTTGCTGCAGGACTATGCCCCTGTATCCTCTCCCAGCTTTGCCACTAACAACCCTGAATACAGTAAACATTTCAGCACAAACCTAACAGGGTCGAATTAATAGGGTCCTATATTTGCACTCAGCTGAAGTTTTTGTTGCGTTTGGCTCTTTGCCTTCATTTCAGATGAACATGACTCGCAGACTGTGGAGTAAGAACTTCAATTGTTCCTACCCCCGCGAGGAGACGGTGCCTGTCATCGCTGTGTCCAGCTTCATGCTCTTTCTGCCCATCATCTTCTACTTGAGCAGCTTCCTTCACTCCGAACAAAAGAAACGCAAGCTCATACACCGTGAGTAACCAGCTTAATTCGCCCATTGTCACACAGAGAGATTTTTTGACGGGGTTTTGAGGGGTTCGGGGTCTTTGTAGAGGGAGTGGGGGTGGACTGACTGTGATATTGGGGTTCGGCCAGTATGGAGGAAGGAGGGGTGTTCGAGGTTGTTGTTAAGCATGGCAGGGTTGCCTCCTGCAAACCTCTGGATCATAGACAAGGTTGGAGGATTTATTTGTGTGTGTGTTTGTGTGTGTGCGTGCGCGCACGTGCGTATGTTGGTGGATGATGGTTGCCTTGAAGGATCAGAGGGCATTTCCCAAGGCTGAGGAGGATGGGAACTTTTTCTGAGTGGTTAGCTGTTGAGTGTACGACAAATGGCTTGTGATGATCAAGGACACATTGAGCCTCATACAGGAACCACTTGAACGAACAGAACATTTTCGAGTCATACGAGTCACACACAAATAATCTAATTAAAATTAGAATCTAAAAGAATTTGGAGTTTTAATTAGGGCGTTAATCACAATGCAGTTAAGATCCACACATAAACCTTTTTTTTTTTTTGCACTCAGATGTCAAATATGGTTTGAAAAATCTACTGAGAATGTGCAGGAACACTTTAATACAGGGATTCATGACAAGAAAGTGACAGTGGTCTTGTGTGAGGCCTACTTATTTATCTGCGATCTAACTTGGGGATCATATCAGCTTCATTGTTTATCACGACCATCTTGGCTTGTCTCTGTACTACACATTTTGTACTTAAATTACTAGACAGCAAAGTAATTCAACCCCTCAAATGGTTCTTTTGCTCATTAATGTAAATTCTGTGTCCTCACAGCCAAACGGGCCAAGTCATATGCCAGTCTGATGAACATTCAGGACAAGCTGAGCTGAAGAGGAGAGTGATGACGAAAACCGAGGACTGCACTTTTTTTATCCGAACCTGGAAGAAGATTTTACTCCTTGTCGTCTTGTGACTGAGGTTTGAACGTAGAGGATGCTGAGATACCGATCAGTATTCAGAGGACTTTAAGGATCTAAACATTTCAGAGTGAAATGCTTTCATGTCCTTAAATTATTCCTCTCACAATGAAGTAAATGACATCGGACCACATCGAACAAAAACACGCAGAATGTATATTTCAAAGGTTTTGTAGCAAAACAAACAAATGAACACACAAATAGAAACTGCACACAGACTGTTTTGGAATCACCTCTTACTGCCATTATTTGAGATCAACTTTATTTTGTTGAATTGTCGTGACATTTTGGATCTATAATAAGCGGTACATGTATTTTAATCAAAGTTTATCTAACTTTAAAAACTGCTAATTAGATGGTTGTTGGTGCTGCTGCACAGATCCTGGACTGTCTTTCTTTTCAACTCGTTAGCAATCCTCAGGTTGTTCGGTGCATGCTGCAGCCTGAGATACACAGCTGTCACTAGAAAGAGTGAGTGGCTTGAGTGTGTGTGTGTGTGTGTGTGTGTGTAAGTGTGTGTGTAAGTGTAAGTGTGTGTAAGTGTAAGTGTGTGTAAGTGAGCTAACGTGTGTGTGTGTGCTCTATTTATGGGTTGAGAAATGGGTTTTCTGTCTCTAATGTATGTCCAGACGAGAGCTGCAGAAAAGGAAGCACTTGATGTCCATTAGTGGTGACATGTATCTGCTGTAAGAAGAGGGGGTGCACACCAGTGGGGGTGGGGAGAGTAAATACAGACATAACACACATAATGTAAGAGCACTCCAGAGTACCACACTGTGACGTTACCTGTTTTCCAGTCAGTGTGGGGGTTTTTTGTGTTGTTGTTTTTTTGGCATAAAGCTTTTAATGTGCTTCCCACTGATGTTTAACTTAATTTGTTAAGGGCTTTCTGACTGCTCATGACGCTGATATCTCCTTAATGCCTCCTTTATGAGTTACGAGTGTTGAATTGATGAATTTGCCTATTTGAAATGCATTTCCTGTAAAGTAATTTAAACCTTCATTTTGAATGCATAAGTTCAAATAAATAGTTTGACGTCAGAAACACCTGCAGATACATGTGCTGTGATTTAAACATGACTGGGTTTATGCTGCTGCTTTGTCACTGATCTAGGTGTTAGAGGCACTAATACCTAGTTGGTATTGTTCACACATAATATAGTAATATAGTCCAAAAACAGTGTAGTATGTATTAGGTATCCTTAGCAGATAGCATTCTGCAAGAAGTTTTTTTAGTTGTCTCAAAAAAGTGCACTTTTCAGATAGGAGGTTTTGCTCTTCGGCCATCGAAATGCTCCTTCCGTAGTGTTATGAAATACATCAGCCATGTCATGTCATGACAATGTCAGGTCAGGAGCTGGAAAGGCCCTATAGGGCAGGTGGGTGGGAGTGGAAGTGGATAGGTCCAATAAACCCTGGACTTTCAGCCAGGAGCCGGCTGTTTGCTTCTCATGAAAATGCTGAGCCAAACCATGATTTTTTTCTAAACCGAACCATGTGCTTTTGTTACACAAGGAAATACGCTTGAATATGAAGTCTTTTACAGACGATGCAAGTTTATTTTGAAAAAGTATGCATCTAACGAGCAGGAAATGTACATGTCCCGTGAAAATTCAAGAGGCTTTATTGTCAATTCTGCAGTTATGTGACAGGCATACAGAGAATCAAAACAATTTTTCACTCTGAATTGACCCACGGAAAAGCGTAAGTATAAATAAGGAAGTCAACGAGAATAGAAGTAATACAAAAAAAACGGATGTGTATTTTGAAAAGACAGAATGCATGTAACAAGCGAAAATTGACACAGTATCTTGGAACATCAACAACTGTTGCAGGATACTGAGCGCTTAAAATGTGAACGTGAAAGTCCACAAAGTGGCAATAGTTTATTAGTTGGGATGAGAATGCGTTGCCAAAGCATTTTAACCTTTTTTTTTTTTTTTTAACTCTGAAGTTGTTGCTCTTGACTTCTTTTTTCAAATGCAGCAAACTCAATATCCTTCCTAAATCTATTATCTACATGTAGCCTATGGTAACCACACTGAGCTGATAGGTGCCACTGTGATGAACGCAGAAGACAGCTACATTCAATATCTCAGGAAGTTATTAAAATATAATGATTTTGCAAATGTTTTCTTTTTCTCAAAGAATGCACAAAGAAGTGAAATTGTAAACATGAAGGTGTTAAAAATTTAGACTGCTTTTTTCTTTTCTTTTCTTTTATTTTATTTTATTTTATTTTTTTATCCCATGACAAGATGTCCCAATTGACCCTACCCACAGCTCCAAACGCCCCTGGTAGGCAGAATTGAAATAACTCGAGCCCCAACACAAATTAAGTGACACAGGAATATGTTAGCATATTATACAATAGGTTTAGGCTGAAAAATGAATTTATAAACATAGTTTAACAGCACAAAAAAACAGAAAATACAACATGAGCAACGTCACTTACCTCTCCCATGGAGTACAACAGCAAAAGGGGAGAGGTAAGGCGAGAGACACCCCTTTATAGGTGGGGTACCCTCAAAGGTGAACGTAGGAGGGTACAGAGACTGAGTATCAAACATTTCACATACTGACTCAGGAGGCGTAAGCATGTCAGGTAATAACAACTGAAACCAATTTGGTGTAATTATAATGCTATTATTACAAATATACATTTCACTTAGGTATCAAGTTATTTGTACTACAGTTCAAGTATTTTATGAGTAATGGCAGGTTATCTCATGTCAATGCAAAATTGTCCCAACAGACCCCGCTCTCCCCTACTTCTGTCTGACAATACACTTGTAGGCCACTTTGAATGCAAACTTGTACTTATGTTGTTGTGTTGGTGCTTAGAGGGTGTCAACACTCCCTGACTGTGACTGCGGTTACATTATGTCTAATGAGCCCGTGTTGTATTGTGCTTAAATCTGTTTCTTCACACAGTAATGGCCCTTGTTCTCAGGTTACATGGCCCTGTGTTTCTTGCAACGAGGCTTTTCCTCCGTCATTAGCAGCTAATCTAGATGTGGGATAAAGATACTTGGCCGAATAATCGCAGCAACACATCCGTTAAACTCCTTTGGCTTTTTGGTCTTGTGGAGCGCAGCCACCGCTGGCCATCAGCAGGTCTAAGAGCATTACGGATATGCCGAGTCATATGATCCGGTTGCGGCCAGCACAGCGGCTGAGAGGCACGGGCTTTGGTCACTGCGCTCCCCGGCCCGCACACTGAGGTGTGTTGAGCGGCTCGTGTGCGGCGGCGCGGCCCCGCAGCTCAAGAATGACAGCTTTGATTCCCGTTAAGCCCCGGTGCTTTTCTGAGGCACACCGGGGCTCTAATCGGGGCTGAAAGTCATGAAACACTCCCGGCAAAATGCACCGGAGCAGCCGCCACGTGAACCAGAGGACCGATGGGAAAGCTGCAGCTCCCCGTGATTTAGTGATTGGGTGCAATAAGTATTCACAGCAGTCTAAAAATACTCTATTACAATCTTAACTCGTGCATTCAAACTGCACAAGCACTGGCAGAGAAATGTAGGCTACTTGAGCCTCCAAAGTAGGAGTGCTCCTGGAGAGTAGCTCCATGCATTATTACTGGTATATTATTAGATTATTGATTTCTTTCATTTAGGCCTAAGCAGAGTTTCAATAGTGTACAGTATATGGAGCTCATTTTAAAGTCCTCCTCCAGTCTTTGTATTTGCTTTGCTTCACTTGGTTGTTATATATGTGCAGCTAAGTGCAGATTTGAGGGCGGTGCAGGGGATGTGCATTTACAAAGGACTTTTGAGAAAGTTAAATACATTACAAAGTACAAACACAAATGTATTTATGTACAAAGTACATAAGTGACGTTGAAAATGAACAGATTGGTGCAGAAAAAAATCACCGGAATGCAGGAAATTAAGTGTTTAAAGCTGAACATTTTCTGGAGGAGGACCCCAAATTTCAAGCTTCATAAATGCCCTCACCTTCGGTGCAGTTTGAGTTTGACACTGGAAGCTTTTTTCACTTCTGTCTGCTGAAGAGGGAAAAGTGCTGGTTTGGACACCAATCATGGATCAATATGTAACATACAGAAGTGTAATGGAAATTTGAAAAAGCAGACTGAGGAGCATGTTGTGCAGTGGCGAGAGGAAGTTACGACAGGCCCCAGTGCACACTATCATGCATGTATTGTCTTAGCACAAAAGGAGACTTGACATTGGACAACAACATACATATGACCCAGCAATCATCGCTGCATATCTGACAACAATATCACAGAAAGTAAGAAACTAATTTGTGGTGAAGAAGGAGCTGAGCCAGAGGGCGAAGCTTTCTTTTAACTGGTTCATCTAAATCCAAACCCTTACCTATATGGTGAGCTCTGAGTAGTGACCGAAAGAATGAGATCGCGGATAGAATAAGGAGCACAGACATCTGGAGGGATGCTGCTCCTTTGTGTTGAAAGGGGTCAGTTGAGGTGTTTTGGGGATCTGATCAAGATCCTCCTGTGCACCTCCTGTTAGAGGTGTTCTGGACACATTCAACTGTTAAGAGCGGGGCAGACCCAGAACACGCTGGAGAGATTAAATATCTCATCTCAGGCTTTCCTTGGTTGCATGTGGAAGAGCAGAGAGGTGTGCTCTCCCTTCAGCTTTCTGCTTAAAGGCAGGTGAAAGAGGCTTTCTGCCTAGGCCCGAGAAAAGGTAGAGAGGCCCCAGAACAGAGCCATACCGCCAAATATAATGCTGCAAATGGAAATAGTGGTCCTGGCTGAACCTGAATAAATGTATTTAGTTACTTTCAGTTACTTTGCTGTTGGGTAGTTTAATTTATAATAATGCATCTTTTTTTTTTTTTAATAAACTGATGATCTTTAATGTGTAAGATATTAATCTGTAAAGCTGTCAAACAAGCAGTGGAATAGAAAGTCAAAGCATTTAGTCAATGCATTGCCTCTAATTCTCACATTTACACTTGGACTACCAAACTGACCAACACAGGAGCTTCAATTGAGCAGTTTGGGGCTGTAAAGAGCCTAGTGACTAAGTTTGAGTCATACTGTGGATTTTGTTGTATGACATTTAATTGTTGGCCCCACATTGGTGTGATATTTGAGTCTTAATACTGAGCTCTGTCTTGATCTTTGGCCCCTCATACTTCACCTTGAGAGACAGAGACAGCTTTTGTTACAGGTCAGATTTTTTTGTTAGCTGCAAGAAGACCATTTTTAATTTTAACTCACAAGTCAAGTGTGCACACTTTACTTTTATATTATGTGCCTTTTTGTTCAGCCACAAAGTGTACGTGTGTTTTCTTGGTCACAGTTTATGATACAATGCGATGATGGGGGCAGCTTGTTTACCTTCTCATGAACTGACTGCAGTGCAGCAAAAAATACAATCCAGCAGTAATCATGGCCTAATGCCACGTATAATTATTGTACACCTAATCCCCTCACAAAGAGCTTTGGTAAGAAAAATGACTGTGAGAATAATATTACTGTAAGTGTTACAGTTTATGTGGAAGAAATTAATATGATTTGGAAACCTGAGTCATATCCTGATCTCGACTGCTTGATCCAGTTCTCTGCTGGATTGAAGTGGGAAAAAATGTGCTGAGGTTTGTGTTAAAAGTTCTTTAGAAAACTAAATAATGATCACTAGAACAGACAATTTATACACACGCAAAAAATAAATAATTACGGCAGTTACTGCATTTTAATTTACATTCAAAATGGTCAGAAATGAATCTGAAATTGCTTTTCATATCGTCATTTTTATAAATGAAGCTATGGAAAGCAAACAGTCAGTACCTTTAGTCAGAGGTGTGGACACCAGTCACATGACTTGAACTCGATTCAGACTGGAGTCACAAATTTAATGACTGTAGACTTTACAAAATTAAAACAAACAAACAAACAAACACACTTTCAACTAGACTTGAACTTTAATGACTCGTGACTTCACTTTGATTTTAAAATATTTGGAAGCTTGTGCCAAGCCTAAATATGAAAAAATATGTTATGTTTTTAAAGATTTTTGGGGGGCATTTTGCCTTTATTTGATAGGACAGTTAAGCGTGAAAGGGAGAGAGAGAGCGAGAGAGAGAGGGAGCAACCAAGTCTTACACAAATCAGTTAATTTCCTGAATCAACCAACATGAACATTATTTTTTCCCAGCAAGTGACTCTTGACACCCCCGATACACTTTGCACCAATCTGACAGCATCCACTGGAGTCACTGGAGAGAACCATGAAGACCTAACGTAAGGTTGCTGAGCAACAGTTGGAAAAATGATACCAAAGAATAATTTTATGTGTGTACAAAAACTATGCAATGCTCAACAAAAAAAAATAATGTCAGTATGCAAAAATGTGCTGATCGAAAATTACTGATGGAGATGCGACAACTTCCCAAAAACTTGTTTCAACATGAAGACACATTTAAAAAGCATTCATGGTGTTTTTAAACTTAATGTATCATTATTATGTTGATAAAATGGCTTTAATATTTGATGAAGGGTGCGTTATGACTTGTTTAGGACTCAGAACTAAGAGGTCTTGGGACTTGTCAGTCTTGATTTGGAACTTGAGTGCAAAGATTTGAGACATACTTGTGACTTCCAAAACATTGAGTTGGTCCCACCTCTGTTTTAAGTGCATTAGCAGTGCTCAGAGATGCAGCTATTTAACTTGTAATTACTGTAATTTTGCTGTAAATGCACGGCTGTATTACATCTAAAAAACGTGCAATGAAATCCCAAATTTCTGTCCAAAACTAGATTCCAACAGTTTCAATAGATAACTTTTAATTGATTCATTTCTAAAAAGAAAGTGGAGTGAAAAAAACCTCCTCAGACAGAGTAAATGTTAGATGAAATCACTGCGAGGGATACTATGTGATCAATTATGTGACATTTTTTACCAAAATAAATGCTAATATACTTAATAATATTATTTATTTTATGAATACTGTGTTGGCATTACAGGAATGGCATTACATTTGGTGTCAGTCTTGTTTTGGGACTTAAGTGCAAAGACTTGAGACTGACTTGTGACATGCCAAAGAGTGACTTGGTCCCACCTCTGCCTTTAGTACATCAATGGCACTCAGGGAACCAACCTATATAACTGAAAATTTGTCTTAAATGAACGCTGTATTTTATCTAAAAGACTTTTTGTTGTTGTTACATTTCTGTATTGAAAGCTGAGATAACAAGCCAGCCTCTAAAAACCTCCTCAGATAGAACAGGTGTTGGATGAAATCACTGTGTGTGGTGCCAAATAATCAATTATGAGACATTTTCTTGCCAAAACAAAAACAAAAATCAATCTTGAACGCTCATTGACAGTAAAAATTGACATTATGATAAATTCAGACCTTCAAATTGTGCACCCATTCATCCCTTTCTCCTGAGCGCTCAGCTTAATGTGTGAACTCGTTAGATGACTTCTTTAAAGCTGAGGATTGAATAAGGCAGGAATGTTGGAGCTTGACGGCTGAAGCTGAACTGAGGATTGTTGATGCTTTTTAAATGATGACACGAACCTTTCCTCCGTTAAGAGACCGCCAAGTGGCCTCCGCTGTACGGACCTTGAGATAATTTTATTTACCACAACAATTATGAAGGCAACATTAGAATAGATATTTATTTTTTTTCCCATAAGAGCCTCTTTATCTCTCTGCATATCTGTATCTGTGTTTGTCCCTCACTCTCTTTTAATATTTAAAGGTTAAAACTGTGCGGATGAACATTTAGAGGCAACAGGGTTACATTGGGGGGGGGGGCTGTTTGCAATAGATGCTCCAGCAGTTACCTTGAGACAAGGCCAGTACATTTCATATTTGATAGAAGAGTAGGAGGATGCTCTTTATGTTGTTTCTGAATCTGGCCTTCCTTTTTTTCATTTATTAAATCTAATTCTTGTTAAATGACTGTTATGTTCTTTGACAAGGTCACGGCCTCTTCTAGACTAAATGCCTTTGAATTCTCTGCTGTCCTCTGCAGCCACCCTTCACTCCTCGGTGTTCTGAAGCTCGTCCCGTGTTATGAAGCAGCGAGCGTCTCCTTCGTTATGGCAATATTAAGAAACTGTTAGTCAGGACTTAAGTTGTTATGCAACCCCCTCCCCACCACAAACACTCTAAGCTGTCAGTTAGTTGACTGGCTGAAGGTTAGGCTTAGATTATGCACCTCTCAACCCCTGAGCAATGAATATGATGCTTTGTTGAAGAAGGAGTAAACATATGCCCCTGGGGGTAGGAATTAGCAGGCACACACACATGCACCCTCTCTCACAGAGCATATGCAGAGTGAATGGGGCTTATTATACACCTGCGAGTGGGGTCAAAGTCTGTCAATCCCTAGCTTATGGTATTATAATAGATTATAGAATCACTCTCTAATAGCAGTCATTCAGTTTGTAATCTCTGCAGCTTGATGCAAAAGCACTCAGCGTTCCAGCTAAGGGTCTGTTGAAAGTAAGGCCTTTACTCATTCATCCCTTACGTCCCCCCCATCCGCCGCCCCACCTCTCCCCTCTTTCACAAAGGTCTTATGACAAGTCAGCTGTTGGTGACATCACAGATGCTGGATCATATGTCAGAAACCTTTGCTGGCTGACTTACATCCCTTGTGGCTCAGCAGCAACGGAGGCCACTTGAGGCCAAAAGAGCGGCGAGGTGCGGCAGGGGGTGAGGGCGAGCATGAGAGCTGCCAACAGGCAGGAAGGGCAGGGGGGCACTCCTGAGGGCAGGAACATCTGACCCATGTGTGGGTTTGTTTGTGTGGACAAGTGCTCGTCTTGCCATCAGCTTGAGAAGACATTTATCAGCAGTCTGGAGTGTGTGTGTGTGCGTGAATTATAAAGTCTGGATTTTGTTTGTGAACAGCACATGACAGCGAGCCATGGACTCTAAATCTGCATATGTATGAAACATGCATCTCCTAAAAAATAAAATGTTTAAGGAAATTAGTTTGTGGTAACTGAGGAGAATTTTGATCATGAGACAGTAGCGCCACCTACAGTCAGCTTCACAATATAACATTAAAAGTATAGCTCATCAACATGCCTCTTTTTTGTTTAAAAGTAAGGGTGCATACTTCTTTTGAGGCAATTAAAGTATAAGTTCAATGCTTAATGATACCTTTCCCCACTCTAAATATAAACATGTACCTCTCCTGTAATATGCTGTGTGGTAATGTGCCTGTTTCTCGTCTCAAATGCCTTAATAATCATTACACAGAGCATTGCCAATTAAGTGTCAATAATTAAATGAATACTGACAATACTGGTGCTCTGCAGGGAGTCCAGAACTTGCCTTGGAGGTACAGACCTTATAATGGCCACTCTGAATTTTGGTTTTGCCACTAGATGACAGCACCGAACCATATATGATACATCCATTCACTTACACATAGTACAAGGTGGTGTAAAGCATAAACAGGAAAAAGTGCAACAACAACAAAAAACAAAACCAAAACCATAATTAAAACACATAGTGATCAAAAGACATGGTCACTGTCTCCTCTTTTAAAACAAAACAAAATATAATAAAAAAAATAATAAAATCTGCAGACAGTTGTCTGTAAACTTATTCAAGGCTGCAGCCATTCAATACAGCTTCAGCATGAGACACAAACATGGACCACACACAATCAGGTAAATTGAGACAAAAAAAAGCTGAAATTGGACATTTCCCTGAAGTGAAACCAGCATAGTTTTGGGCGTAGGCGCCATAAAATCATGACTTATGCTGTGTGCCATCCTGTCATATTGAAGGGAATTATTGTCACTTGATGATGCAGGGAGTCCATGTCAACCACAATATTCCATAATGAGCTATAATTGTAGACAGTATGACACTAAAGAAATAGGCACAGAACAGAGAAATCATGGCAGAAAAGTTACACGATCTTCTTAAATGACCAGCCACAGGTTGCATTAATAATTTAATTAAATAATGATTGAACTGAGAAATTGATTTAACCATTAAAGAAATAAATAAACATGACTGTCCCCTGTTATCTTACCAGCTATACCACTTTACCTGAGCAGGTCATTGGAGTGAGGAAGGAGTTCTCCATGTGATTGACCGCCCAAGGTTTCTAAATTACTTTAGCTGGCAACACAGTTTCCTTATAGAAATATAGAAGAGGACCATAACAAGTTATGAAAGTAGCACTCAATTTAGTTTTAAGGGTTTTAGGTGGTTTTCTCGTTAATCTCCCAAAATGTGTCTCAAATTACGTGATTTCTCCCTATATTAAGGTCTGGATCAGAGTTAGAGGGCACTGACAATGGAATATAGATGCAATCAAATTTAAATGTGTAGTTTTTGTTGTTTATAAAACACTTTTTTTTTTTACACAATTTATTAAAATTTCGAGCTTACGAGAAGTACATGAAGGCAACACTGGTCATTCTAGTTGCTGTCACCATAGCAACGTTTATGAAACAGAGCGCAGCCACACGGACCTGCTGCCACAGACAAACATCTGCGCCTGCTGCTTTTTTGCTATCACTATTACTACAATACTTAACTGTTTCTATCGATAGATTTTGCACAACAACAAATCTTAATATGGCGGAAGTTTGTAAGGATCCAAAAGAGGCGTCTGAAGCCTCTGTGTCCGAAAATCAAGAGCCTGAGTGCGGGTAAGTCAGCTAGCTTTCAAAACCTGGTTACTGAGTGCTCCAGTTAGCAGAGACCGTGAACATGAAGCATACAGAGGGAAATCAAGTGAGTCATAATTAAATATCACTGACATAATGCATGACTGAATCTAGTTCTTCTTCTTTTTCTTCTACTTCTCCATCTGATTCTCTTTCCTTCGTCTTCCTCTACTTCTTCTTCTATGTCTTCTTCTTCTTCTGCTCCTTCACTTCTTCATCTTCTATGTCTTATTCTGATTCGTCTTTTTCTTCTTCTGCTTCCTCTTCTTCATTATCATCTTCTTCTTCCACTCTTTCTTTCTTCTTCTTCTTCACTTTCGTCGTCTCTTTTCTCTACACTATGACCCCTCCTTCACTTGATGCAGGCACTCAGCAGGAGCAGAGTTGGACAGAGTGAAGAGTGAGGGCGGTGCAGAGGTGGAGGAAGGGGAGCTGTCCACGGAGACACAGAGGAAAGTGATGGAGCTGCTGTGTGATGAGGCGGTGAGGAGCTAGTTCATTATTCATCTTTATTACAGGAGTAATCAGACAGGTTTGTATAGAGGAGGACAGGAAGGTGACACAAGTTTACTGTATGGATTATATTAAAGGAGTGGTTGGACATTTAGGAGATGCACGTTAATCCTGAGAGTGAGATGAAGACCAGTACCACTCTCATGTCTGTCCATGGTGTCATGGACTGTTGATGTATGAGATTTGGGCTCCTCCAATCATTCTTTTCAATCATCTATGAAATTATGTGACGAGCATCTTCAACTCAAAGTTTCCCCTCCTTCTGTCTCAGCACTTCCTGATGGATGATAAACTCCTGACCCTGCTGGCTCCTCTGGAGAAGGAGAAACAGACCGTTGTGAAAATGGACTCCCTCCTTTGTGTGAGTTCATGCAGTGTATTGCATCAGTGTGTAGCTGGATTGTATGGAGCAGATACCAAACAACCAGACATATTGTTTTCTCCTCCAGACTCTTGGCCTTGGAGAGCAGGACGTGCCCAGGTTGGCTCATTTCCTATTAAAGTACGAGCGGCAGCAGAGAGAGCAGACGGAGGTGAGGAGGGAAAGAGATGCAGAGGATGAATGCTTGTGCAATACATCCTTGGGTCTTTGATAAACAAGACAAATGAAATGAGACAATTATTCTTTGTGTGTTTTGTCTGCCTGCAGGATGTGTCTGTTGAGTTGGGTGAAGTGGAGACCAGGTCTGCGACGCATCCGACCTCTGGACTCATTGCTCCTAACCATGTGGTGCCCGCTCTAAAAAGTTTCCTCCAGCAGCACAGGAGGTCGAAGTAAGACCGCAGTTACACTCATGAATTAGTGTCCATCATGTGTGTATGTTCATGCCAACAGAGGCTGGGTTACGGTTGTTATCTGGACTGTCTGTGAGATTTCAACATGAAATTATGTTATACATTAGTCATGCTAATGTGTTTCTGGTGCTTCTAAGGGAGAGTGCCGTCCTCCAACATCGCAGCTTTCATGTTGCAGCCCGGCATACTTCAGAGAGTAAGGCCTACTGGAAGAGCATGGGCAATATCATCCATGAGAGCAAAGTGAAACTCTGGGATGACACAGACTAAAGCAGTACGAATGAATAACAACCACACACACACACACACACACACACAAACAAACATCCATCTGTACTCAAATGTTTTGTTTCCAGTGTGGTCCTGACAGAGATCTCTGAGCTCATCCCTCAGACTCAGAGTGTGAAGCAGCAGAACGCAGAGCCGTGGACGCTGCTGCAACAGTCCCTCAACTCATGAGTATGTGTGTGTTTGTGTTCCTCTTGCACTACTCTAAAATAGGAGCTTAAAAAAAAGCTCCCAAAACGTCTTTCTAAGATTAACGATCGTTCCTACTTCTTTTTTTAACACTTTATTTTTCTTTGTCCATCCCTGTGACATAGTCAGTGACTCAGTCTTTCATCTTGTCGTTGATATGCAAACATTGTCCATTTCTCTCGTCATCTCTCCTCTTGAGTCCTTATCCCATTCATGATGGCCTTCTTACAGGCTTCAAATAAGATTTTCAGGAGGTATCTGTCTTCTCAACACAGTTCCTACTATCATACTGCCTATGTACAATACCGTGTATGATCTAGGTACATCATAGCCCAAAATTTTAATAATAGCCATATCAACATTTACCCAAAACTGCACAATTTCAGGACAGAACCAAAACACATGGTTTGATCCACATTTACTGCCCCTCAACATGGTTGTGCTATAGACAAGTATTTGCTTTTAATCTGTGGTGTAATACAGAATCTATATTCTTCCAACAGTGTGAGAGGATGTTGTTGACTGTTGTGTTCTCTAAATATGCAATAATCTTCTATAATATTCACGACTAGTTCTTTTTCCCATTTCAGCTTCACATTTAGTGTTATATTTCCTCTTCGATCATTCCTAGTTATTGCGGTGCGAATGCAACAAAAAGGGGCCTTCTAAGAACTAACTATGTCCTTAGAAGTTTGAAAAAGTTCCCCCACTCAGAAAATGCCTAATAGTATAGAAAATAGTAAAGCTGACATCTTTGATTGTCTGATAGGTTGGCACAGAGCTGGAGAAGCCATAATCCAAACTCCTCGTGGGATCAGCAGGACTAAGACAGTGTGTGTGAGATCATCAGAGTATACATGATTTATATAAAATAAATAATAAAGCCTCTAATAAATCATGTTTAGTGGCACTTTTTATTTTTACAGCCTCAGAAAAAAAACCCAGGCTGAACAGTTAACTGTAACATTAGTAAGACACACAACAGCTCATGTGGGGTACGAAGTGTATACAGAATGGTACAATACAGAGGTTTCATCCAGCAGGGTTGAAGAGCTTGTGGCTGAGCTCTGAGGGGAACGAGTAGAAGAGCAGAGCCAGGAAGAGCAGAGCCAACACAGCAATCAGCAGCAGCACACAGTGCAGCCTGTACTGCCTCCACACCAGGATACACATCGTCCTCAGAGGGCTCAGCAGCCACGACATGCTGCTGCCGGGACGACTGCACAGAGAGAAGCAGACAGTTAACATTATTATTTCCATACGAAGAGGACTGAAGAATATGTGACTACAGGAAAAAATAACATAAATATTGAATCAACAGGTTTTTAATTATTGAATTTTTTACAGACTTAGCACAGTTAAGATATATATTTTATTCTTACTACCTTAAGTACTAGTGCTAAACATTGTAGCATAATGCACATTTTTATTTCTATTTTATTATATTTCATTACTTTATATTTACATACTTCTATTTCATATTCATATTCTTCTCATAATTATCTATTCTTTACATTGGAGCGAATGTAACTAATCACAGTTTCCCCTCAGTGATCAATAGTTCTTTTCTTGTGCACTAAAAACCAATAATTTTATTTGAGTATATACATTTTTGTATATTTTTTTGTCTAAAGTTTTTTTCTCCTCACACATTTCAAGTAATATCCCTTACAGAGTAAAAACAAATGGATAAACTGTAATGAGACTCAGTAAATATTATTATATCATACCTTACTTCGTTTAGAAATAGATTAAAAATATTTTTATTTTCTACAACTATTAACTGATACACAAATGCAAAAAAAAAAAGTGTTTTGACCAAGATGTTTTTTTTTTATTATTTATTCACTGAGTTGGATCTTCTACCAGTATGGAAATAGCTGCACTATGTACATGTTATATTGTTTTAATTTTTACTTTGATTTAAATAGCCTATGTTGTTGTGTATTGCAAATAAAGCCTTGTTTTGAACCTGTTTTTATTGTATTAAAGCCTGCAAGGCAATACTCCTGTGAGGAAGTGTAATACTGAATTGTTCTAAATAAAGTTTTTACAAAAACGTTTCTGCTGAGTATTATTACCAACAGGTGCGTTTGGGGTCAGTGTGAAACGGGAATTGCTAACTTGCACATGGTGAGACCCTCAGCTTTCACTGTTTAACTTTAATCTTCACTGAGGTGTGTGCGGCTTTTCTGCTAGATTGCTACTGTTAATCTTTCATATGGCTTTAGAGCCTCACTCAGCTCTCAGAGTGTTTGAAACATTTGAGGAGCGTTAAAATAAGTTGAAGATGGAGCAGACTGTGGAGGAGTTTATGGTGCACACCTGCAGAATGCCGTTCAGACAGGTGAGTACAACAAGCAGCTTATTCAGATGGATGGGACTCCCCCAGAGGAAAATGTTCATGTTCCACCACATGTTGGGTAAAAACTTTGTAGCTGCAGCTGCTGTTGACTGTGTTGCACAGCATTTTATTTGTGGCCTCAGAAGCTTGTATAGCTCATTGTATTTGTTGTCAATCATGTTTGGTGTCTGAGTTGTGTCCTGCCTGGTTGCATTATTGATAATATGTTGTAGGCACAGAATGCAAAGTGCTGTCTCTATATATTTCACTATGACTTTTTCATGATGTTTTTTATGATGTACTAGACATTTTCTATAGCATAGAATACTATGACTTTTTTAATGATATTAAATCACATACTAGACTATGACTTTTTGATGTTATTTTTTATGACATGCCATATCATTGCACTTTATGACATTTTTATGGAATACTATTTTTACTATTACGATGATGTCTTTTCATTGTATTTAGCGACATGCTATACTATGACTTATTTTCATGACTTTTGGACGACATGCTATACTATGACTTATTTTCATGATTTTTGACGACATACTATAATATGACTTTTTTTCAAAATTTTTGGCAACGGATTGTACTATGACTTATTTTCATGACTTTTGGACGACATGCTATACTATGACTTATTTTCATGATTTTGGACGACATACTATACTATGACTTATTTTCATGACTTTTGGACGACATACTATACTATGACTTATTTTCATGATTTTGGACGACATGCTATACTATGAGTTATTTTCATGATTTTTGGACGACATACTATACTATGACTTTTTTTTCAGAATTTTTGGCGACGGATTGTACTATGACTTATTTTCATGATTTTGGACGACATGCTATACGATGCCTTTTTTTCATGATTTTGGACGACATACTATACTATGACTTATTTTCATGATTTTTGACGACATACTATACTATGACTTTTTTTCATGATTTTGGACGACATACTATACTATGACTTTTTTTTCAGAATTTTTGGCGACGGATTGTACTATGACTTATTTTCATGATTTTGGACGACATGCTATACGATGCCTTTTTTTCATGATTTTGGACGACATACTATACTATGACTTATTTTCATGATTTTTGACGACATACTGTACTATGCCTTATTTTCATGACTTTTGGACGACATACTATACGATGCCTTATTTTCATGATTTTGGACGACATACTATACTATGACTTTTTTTTCAGAATTTTTGGCGACGGATTGTACTATGACTTATTTTCATGATTTTGGACGACATGCTATACGATGCCTTTTTTTCATGATTTTGGACGACATACTATACTATGACTTATTTTCATGATTTTTGATGACATACTGTACTATGCCTTATTTTCATGACTTTTGGACGACATACTATACGATGCCTTATTTTCATGATTTTGGACGACATACTATACTATGACTTTTTTTTCAGAATTTTTGGCGACGGATTGTACTATGACTTATTTTCATGATTTTGGACGACATACTATACGATGCCTTTTTTTCATGATTTTGGACGACACACTATACTATGACTTATTTTCATGATTTTTGACGACATACTGTACTATGCCTTATTTTCATGATTTTGGACGACATACTATACTATGACTTATTTTCATGATTTTTGGACGACATACTATACTATGACTTATTTTCATGATTTTTGGACGACATACTATACTATGACTTTTTTTCATGATTTTTGGACGACATACTATACTATGACTTTTTTTCATGATTTTTGGACGACATACTATACTATGACTTATTTTCATGACTTTTGGACGACATACTATACTATGACTTACTTTCATGATTTTGGACGACATACTATACGATGCCTTATTTTCATGATTTTGGACGACATACTATACTATGACTTTTTTTTCAGAATTTTTGGCGACGGATTGTACTATGCCTTATTTTCATGACTTTTGGACGACATACTATACGATGCCTTATTTTCATGATTTTGGACGACATACTATACTATGACTTTTTTTTCAGAATTTTTGGCGACGGATTGTACTATGACTTATTTTCATGATTTTGGACGACATGCTATACGATGCCTTTTTTTCATGATTTTGGACGACATACTATACTATGACTTATTTTCATGATTTTTGACGACATACTATACTATGACTTTTTTTCATGATTTTGGACGACATACTATACTATGACTTTTTTTTCAGAATTTTTGGCGACGGATTGTACTATGACTTATTTTCATGATTTTGGACGACATGCTATACGATGCCTTTTTTTCATGATTTTGGACGACATACTATACTATGACTTATTTTCATGATTTTTGACGACATACTGTACTATGCCTTATTTTCATGACTTTTGGACGACATACTATACGATGCCTTATTTTCATGATTTTGGACGACATACTATACTATGACTTTTTTTTCAGAATTTTTGGCGACGGATTGTACTATGACTTATTTTCATGATTTTGGACGACATGCTATACGATGCCTTTTTTTCATGATTTTGGACGACATACTATACTATGACTTATTTTCATGATTTTTGACGACATACTGTACTATGCCTTATTTTCATGACTTTTGGACGACATACTATACGATGCCTTATTTTCATGATTTTGGACGACATACTATACTATGACTTTTTTTTCAGAATTTTTGGCGACGGATTGTACTATGACTTATTTTCATGATTTTGGACGACATACTATACGATGCCTTTTTTTCATGATTTTGGACGACACACTATACTATGACTTATTTTCATGATTTTTGACGACATACTGTACTATGCCTTATTTTCATGATTTTGGACGACATACTATACTATGACTTATTTTCATGATTTTTGGACGACATACTATACTATGACTTTTTTTCATGATTTTTGGACGACATACTATACTATGACTTTTTTTCATGACTTTTGGACGACATACTATACTATGACTTATTTTCATGATTTTGGACGACATACTATACGATGCCTTATTTTCATGATTTTGGACGACATACTATACTATGACTTTTTTTTCAGAATTTTTGGCGACGGATTGTACTATGACTTATTTTCATGATTTTGGACGACATACTATACGATGCCTTTTTTTCATGATTTTGGACGACACACTATACTATGACTTATTTTCATGACTTTTGGACGACATACTATACTATGACTTATTTTCATGACTTTTGGACGACATACTATACTATGACTTATTTTCATGACTTTTGGACGACATACTATACTATGACTTATTTTCATGACTTTTGGACGACATACTATACTATGACTTATTTTCATGACTTTTGGACGACATACTATACTATGACTTATTTTCATGACTTTTGGACGACATACTATACTATGACTTATTTTCATGACTTTTGGACGACATACTATACTATGACTTATTTTCATGATTTTGGACGACATACTATACTATGACTTTTTTTCATGGTCTTGGACGACATACTATATACTATGACTTATTTTCATGATTTTTGACGACATACTATACTATGACTTTTTTTCAGAATTTTTGGCGACGGATTGTACTATGACTTATTTTCATGATTTTGGACGACATACTATACTATGACTTATTTTCATGATTTTGGACGACATACTATACTATGACTTATTTTCATGATTTTGGACGACATACTATACTATGACTTTTTTTCATGGTCTTGGACGACATACATACTATGACTTATTTTCATGATTTTTGACGACATACTATACTATGACTTTTTTTCATGATTTTTGGACGACATACTATACTATGACTTATTTTCATGATTTTTGGACGACATACTATACTATGACTTATTTTCATGACTTTTGGACGACATACTATACTATGACTTATTTTCATGATTTTTGACGACATACTATACTATGACTTTTTTTCATGATTTTGGACGACATACTATACTATGACTTTTTTTTCAGAATTTTTGGCGACGGATTGTACTATGACTTATTTTCATGATTTTGGACGACATGCTATACGATGCCTTTTTTTCATGATTTTGGACGACATACTATACTATGACTTATTTTCATGATTTTTGACGACATACTATACTATGACTTTTTTTCATGATTTTTGACGACATACTATACTATGACTTATTTTCATGATTTTTGGACGACATACTATACTATGACTTATTTTCATGATTTTTGGACGACATACTATACTATGACTTATTTTCATGACTTTTGGACGACATACTATACTATGACTTATTTTCATGATTTTGGACGACATACTATACGATGCCTTTTTTTCATGATTTTGGACGACATACTATACTATGACTTATTTTCATGATTTTTGACGACATACTATACTATGACTTATTTTCATGATTTTTGGACGACATACTGTACTATGCCTTATTTTCATGATTTTGGACGACATACTATACGATGCCTTATTTTCATGATTTTGGACGACATACTATACTATGACTCATTTTCATGATTTTTGACGACATACTATACTATGACTTATTTTCATGATTTTTGGACGACATACTGTACTATGCCTTATTTTCATGATTTTGGACGACATACTATACGATGCCTTATTTTCATGATTTTGGACGACATACTATACTATGACTCATTTTCATGATTTTGGACGACATACTATACGATGCCTTATTTTCATGATTTTGGACGACATACTATACTATGACTTATTTTCATGATTTTTGACGACATACTATACTATGCCTTATTTTCATGATTTTGGACGACATACTATACGATGCCTTATTTTCATGATTTTGGACGACATACTATACTATGACTCATTTTCATGATTTTTGACGACATACTATACTATGACTTTTTTTCATGATTTTGGACGACATACTATACTATGACTCATTTTCATGATTTTTGACGACATACTATACTATGACTTATTTTCATGATTTTGGACGACATACTATACTATGACTTTTTTTCATGATTTTGGACGACATACTATACTATGACTCATTTTCATGATTTTTGACGACATACTATACTATGACTTATTTTCATGATTTTGGACGACATACTATACTATGACTTTTTTTCATGATTTTGGACGACATACTATACTATGACTCATTTTCATGATTTTTGACGACATACTATACTATGACTTATTTTCATGATTTTGGACGACATACTATACTATGACTTTTTTTTCAGGATTTTTGGCGACGGATTGTACTATGACTTATTTTCATGATTTTGGACGACATACTATACGATGCCTTTTTTTCATGATTTTGGACGACACACTATACTATGACTTATTTTCATGATTTTTGACGACATACTGTACTATGCCTTATTTTCATGATTTTGGACGACATACTATACTATGACTTATTTTCATGATTTTTGGACGACATACTATACTATGACTTATTTTCATGATTTTTGGACGACATACTATACTATGACTTTTTTTCATGATTTGTGGACGACATACTATACTATGACTTTTTTTCATGATTTTTGGACGACATACTATACTATGACTTATTTTCATGACTTTTGGACGACATACTATACTATGACTTATTTTCATGATTTTGGACGACATACTATACTATGACTTTTTTTTCAGAATTTTTGGCGACGGATTGTACTATGCCTTATTTTCATGATTTTGGACGACATACTATACTATGACTTATTTTCATGATTTTTGGACGACATACTATGACTTATTTTCATGATTTTTGGACGACATACTATACTATGACTTTTTTTCATGATTTTTGGACGACATACTATACTATGACTTTTTTTCATGATTTTTGGACGACATACTATACTATGACTTATTTTCATGACTTTTGGACGACATACTATACTATGACTTATTTTCATGATTTTGGACGACATACTATACGATGCCTTTTTTTCATGATTTTGGACGACACACTATACTATGACTTATTTTCATGATTTTGGACGACATACTGTACTATGCCTTATTTTCATGACTTTTGGACGACATACTATACTATGCCTTATTTTCATGACTTTTGGACGACATACTATACTATGACTTATTTTCATGATTTTGGACGACATACTATACTATGACTTTTTTTTCAGAATTTTTGGTGACGGATTGTACTATGACTTATTTTCATGATTTTGGACGACATACTATACGATGCCTTTTTTTCATGATTTTGGACGACACACTATACTATGACTTATTTTCATGATTTTTGACGACATACTGTACTATGCCTTATTTTCATGATTTTGGACGACATACTATACTATGACTTATTTTCATGATTTTTGGACGACATACTATACTATGACTTATTTTCATGATTTTTGGACGACATACTATACTATGACTTTTTTTCATGATTTTTGGACGACATACTATACTATGACTTTTTTTCATGATTTTTGGACGACATACTATACTATGACTTATTTTCATGACTTTTGGACGACATACTATACTATGACTTATTTTCATGATTTTGGACGACATACTATACGATGCCTTATTTTCATGATTTTGGACGACATACTATACTATGCCTTTTTTTTCAGAATTTTTGGCGACGGATTGTACTATGACTTATTTTCATGATTTTGGACGACATACTATACGATGCCTTATTTTCATGATTTTGGACGACACACTATACTATGACTTATTTTCATGATTTTGGACGACATACTGTACTATGCCTTATTTTCATGACTTTTGGACGACATACTATACTATGACTTATTTTCATGACTTTTGGACGACATACTATACTATGACTTATTTTCATGATTTTGGACGACATACTATACTATGACTTTTTTTCATGGTCTTGGACGACATACTATATACTATGACTTATTTTCATGATTTTTGACGACATACTATACTATGACTTTTTTTCAGAATTTTTGGCGACGGATTGTACTATGACTTATTTTCATGATTTTGGACGACATACTATACTATGACTTATTTTCATGATTTTGGACGACATACTATACTATGACTTTTTTTCATGGTCTTGGACGACATACATACTATGACTTATTTTCATGATTTTTGACGACATACTATACTATGACTTATTTTCATGATTTTGGACGACATACTATACTATGACTTTTTTTCATGGTCTTGGACGACATACATACTATGACTTATTTTCATGATTTTTGACGACATACTATACTATGACTTTTTTTCATGGTCTTGGACGACATACATACTATGACTTATTTTCATGATTTTTGACGACATACTATACTATGACTTTTTTTCATGGTCTTGGACGACATACTATATACTATGACTTATTTTCATGATTTTTGACGACATACTATACTATGACTTTTTTTCAGAATTTTTGGCGACGGATTGTACTATGACTTATTTTCATGATTTTGGACGACATACTATACTATGACTTATTTTCATGATTTTGGACGACATACTATACTATGACTTTTTTTCATGGTCTTGGACGACATACATACTATGACTTATTTTCATGATTTTTGACGACATACTATACTATGACTTATTTTCATGATTTTGGACGACATACTATACTATGACTTTTTTTCATGGTCTTGGACGACATACATACTATGACTTATTTTCATGATTTTGGACGACATACTATACTATGACTTTTTTTCATGATTTTTGACGACATACTATACTATGACTTATTTTCATGATTTTTGGACGACATACTATACTATGACTTTTTTTCATGATTTTTGGACGACATACTATACTATGACTTATTTTCATGATTTTTGGACGACATACTATACTATGACTTATTTTCATGATTTTGGACGACATACTATACGATGCCTTTTTTTCATGATTTTGGACGACATACTATACTATGACTTATTTTCATGATTTTTGACGACATACTATACTATGACTTATTTTCATGATTTTTGGACGACATACTGTACTATGACTTATTTTCATGATTTTTGGACGACATACTATACTATGACTTATTTTCATGATTTTTGGACGACATACTGTACTATGACTTATTTTCATGATTTTTGGACGACATACTGTACTATGACTTATTTTCATGACTTTTGGACGACATGCTATACTATGACTTATTTTCATGATTTTGGACGACATACTATACGATGCCTTATTTTCATGATTTTGGACGACATACTATACTATGACTTTTTTTTCAGAATTTTTGGCGACGGATTGTACTATGACTTATTTTCATGATTTTGGACGACATACTATACGATGCCTTTTTTTCATGATTTTGGACGACACACTATACTATGACTTATTTTCATGATTTTGGACGACATACTGTACTATGCCTTATTTTCATGACTTTTGGACGACATACTATACTATGACTTTTTTTTTCATGATTTTGGACGACATACTATACTATGACTTATTTTCATGATTTTGGACGACATACTATACTATGACTTTTTTTCATGGTCTTGGACGACATACTATATACTATGACTTATTTTCATGATTTTTGACGACATACTATACTATGACTTTTTTTCAGAATTTTTGGCGACGGATTGTACTATGACTTATTTTCATGATTTTGGACGACATACTATACTATGACTTATTTTCATGATTTTGGACGACATACTATACTATGACTTATTTTCATGATTTTGGACGACATACTATACTATGACTTATTTTCATGATTTTGGACGACATACTATACTATGACTTTTTTTCATGATTTCTGACGACATACTATACTATGACTTATTTTCATGATTTTTGGACGACATACTATACTATGACTTATTTTCATGATTTTTGGACGACATATTATACTATGACTTATTTTCATGACTTTTGGACGACATACTATACTATGACTTATTTTCATGATTTTGGACGACATACTATATGATGCCTTTTTTTCATGATTTTGGACGACATACTATACTATGACTTATTTTCATGATTTTTGACGACATACTGTACTATGCCTTATTTTCATGACTTTTGGACGACATACTATACTATGACTTTTTTTTCAGAATTTTTGGCGACGGATTGTACTATGACTTATTTTCATGATTTTGGACGACATACTATACTATGACTTATTTTCATGATTTTGGACGACATACTGTACTATGCCTTATTTTCATGACTTTTGGACGACATACTATACTATGACTTTTTTATTCATGATTTTGGACGACATACTATACTATGCCTTATTTTCATGACTTTTCGACGACATACTATACTATGCCTTATTTTCATGACTTTTGGACGACATACTATACTATGACTTTTTTCATGGTCTTGGACGACATACTATACTCTGACTTTTTTTTCAGGATTTTTGACAACATACTGTAGCATGACTTTTGGACGACATACCATACTGTGAACTTTTTTCATGGTCTTAGGCGACATACTATACCAGGATTTTTATTTCATGATTTTTGGCGACATACTGTAGTATGATTTTTTTTTTCAGTGATTTTGGACGACATACTATACTATGAATTTTTTTTCAGGGTCTTGGGCAACATAGTATACTGTGACTTTTTTTCCATGATTTTTGACGACATACTATACTATGACTTTTTTTCATGGTCTTGGACGACATGCTATGACTTTTTCCATGATTTTTGGCAACATACTTTACTCTGACTTTTTTTCTTGATTTGACGACATATACTATGACTTTTTTCATTATTTTTGACGACATGCTATACTATGAAATTTTATATGATTTTGGACGACATGCTATACTATGACTTTTATTTCACGAGTTTTGAATGACAACATACTATCCTATTACATTTTTCATTATTTTTGACAACATGCTATACTATGGAGTTTTTTGGTTCTTGACATGATTAAGATATGACATTTTTGATTTCATACTATATCATGGCCTCTTCATAATATAGTATGACTTTAAAAAAAAATTCTTCATTATATACTATACTATGACCTTTTAATGATATTGTTTATGACATGTTATACTATGATCTTAAGTGACATTTTGTTTAATTGCATACCCTCATAACTAGTTAACAGCACTAGTTCGCTGACTGAACTTAATTCAGTCAGCACTCACTGGGTGCTACTAGTTGCAGTGCAACAGTAGCTTTCTTTAAGTTGTCATTCCTAACTTGATGCTTGTAAGTGGGGTGTATTTTAATGCAGGAGCTGAATAGTGTTTTAAATGTGAGCTAGTGAAAGTATTGAAAGCGACCCCTGTCATATACAAATAGTTATGTGATCCATCGTTAACAATAAAATATGAATTATAGCTGCTTTACCAATCTTTAAACATGTTGTCCATGGAATTCAGTTTATTTCACATTGCCAAAAGAGACAAAAAATAAATATTGCACACATTTTAACAGATATATAAACACAAATTCATTGTAAAAACAGGCAAGTTTAGTGCAAACGATAACTCTGTAATCGGTGAAACACAGAACCACAAACAAAGACTGCAACACAAATGAGGTCAAGCACAGTCAAATTTGAAAGGGAGTAACGGACACTGCAAACAACACCATCTGATACGGAGATGGAGCCAGGATTTAAATAATCAACCCCTTTCAACACTCCCCTCAAGTGCACTTTAATCGTATTCCCATGAAATCATCTTTACATCATCTGTAATGTTAAAGAGAGCAGGGTCTGTGATTTGGAGAGACGGTCATGCCAACACACATTACCTCTGTGGTCAGTTATCACAATGATGCATGCATATTGACATATAAGTCTACATTTTGGTAGAAAACAGTAATGACCTTGTAGTGTTTGTTGCTTTTGAAGACGTTTCACCCAGAATTTGTCAAACGATATCTGCAGATAATATGCCTTATTCTCCTGTTCTCTTTTTTCAATAATTACCTACAAATATTTTTTGACTCAAGTCTGGTTTTGTTGCTTTGATACATTTCAGTTGAATTAAACCCTGTTGAACGCTTATTGATAATTCATTTAATTTTGAAGTCATCTTGTTCAATGTCTCATCAGAATTCATTAGGAAAATAGACATCTTTATTTTTGTTTCTTCATTATTATTCTCGAAGTGTGCAAAGACTGCAAGAGCTATATAATTTAATTTAAAAAAGGGTAACACTTAGCTTTAATCCCCCATGTTTAGCATTTATAAGCAGCATATAAAAACCAAATAAAAACAAGTGTTTATTAATGTATCTGTCAACAACTGTAACTCGTCCTGCGGGCACTCATAACTGGAGGCTGGTGTATAAACAGATAATAAATAACATAGTTAAACACAAGGGTAATCATATAAAATGTGTTCATGGGAGAAAGAATAATCGTTGACAATTATTGTACATTAATAAACACTTAAATGTCCGTATTTTTGCTTACAACTACATCAGTGTATTATACAGTAAACCCTTTTATTAAATATTCATATAGTGCTTATAAATGCTGAAAGGGGGATTAGAGGAAAGTGTTATTAAACACATTGTTCATTTGTTCCCTAAGAACTTAAATCAACAGCAGACATTAGAACAGTAATGGGAGATCTTAGAGCATCACTTGAAATGAATGTCCATGCAATCGTCTGACCACTAACCCGACACGCTAAATAAACTTAATCAATAAATAAACGAGAGGCTGTATAAACAGATAAAGAAACATTCATTGTCATGTAACATTGCTGGAAAAGAACATCAGGGGTTAAACTTTGTGGCAAAGGATTGCTTTAGAGTCAGTTCAAGGATGGAGTCCAGATACTGAGCGTTAGGTTTGTGAGGCTTGCTGCAGATTGGATGGAAGATTAGACAGTTAGTGTTTCTCATGACTCGGGGGGATAAAAAGTCATTTACGTGGTTTCTGCCTCTCTCTGCAGAGCAAAGGAGGAAGGTGGCAAGCTGTTTGTGACCATCTGAATGGATTAGAGAGGAGGAAATAATGCAATCTGACATCTTTCCCCTTGTGAGGCTTCTCGCACTCTCCTTCTGTCTGCGCCCACAAACCAGCATCTACTCTCTGTGTCTCCCCAATCCTCTCTTCATCCATGTATTTGGCTGGCCACCCCCCGCCCCACCCTGTCCTGTCCTCCCAGCAGCCTCTCAGGCCCCCAGCAGCTTCTTGACCAGGTAGCCCGGCATGCTGTAGAGGAAGAGGCCCAGCATGATGAGCAGCAGCAGGGCCAGCACGATCTTGATGATCAGCCACTTGTAGCGGTTGCACACCAGGTAGCGGATGGCTTTCAGCGGGCTCAGGAACCACAGGAAGGTGGTGTCTGGGCGACTACAGGGAGGGATGGAGGTTTTAGGAAGAGGGAGGTGAAGGTAATTTGGCGAAGGAGGCATGCAGGGGGATGGAGGAGCAAGTTAATGAAGGGTGAGAAAGGGAAGAGAGAAATGGGATGAAACATGGGAGAAGTAAAAGAGAGAGAAAGCTGGCGTTAGTGGTTAGTCAGCCATGTTGCATTTAGTTATTTTTATACTACAGCATGCTCACATGTTTATCAATACAGTGTGTCAGAGGACCAAAAGATCACATCACAGAATAAAAGCTGAACAGTTAAAAACATATACACAATGAATATGATGATAAAGATGGACTGATGGATGGATGACTGACCAACAGCTCCAAACACTCAGTTTGTCCAGGGCCGTTTGTTCTTAACAAGACGTTCACTGGCATCTTTCTTCAAACCACAAATACCTTACATTTGTACGTTATTATGTAGCGGATACATTAAAACTTTCATTCAAACAACGCTGTTATTAACATGTGGTTAGGTTTAAGCACAAAAACTGTGGTTAGGAAAAGATAACAGGCTCGTTTGAGATGAGTCAGGCCTGCACAGATTCAATCACCGTAGATTGTCACACAGTGCATGCTGGTTAGATTTGTGTCTGACTTGCTCTGATGTCATGTGAAAGCGGCCAACGATGTTCTTACTAAGTCAAGGCGGCCGCAGTTTTGGTATAATATTAATTAATCGACACCAGATCTAACAGGATGTGTTTCTGTGACTTCCTGTACAGACTAAATGCTGCTGGAAACTGTCTGACTTAACTGTGGCTTTTTGTCACTGCCTCCTGCTGCAGCTATCTGTCTCGTCCACCTTCCAGGTGAGGTGCAGTTCATCTCGAAGGAGCCTAGTGTTTGGCTTAAAATGCCGTGTTTTGGGGGCACATTGGAAATGCAGCCATGTCTTATAAAAAACCCTGTTTTTCGTGGCACTGTCCTGAATCTCTGTGAAATAAAACCGCTTCTCATGGCACCATCCTCAGTGGAAAAACAGCTACGAGTTGCTAAACTACCATTTTAGTTTTTTGTTGTTTTCAAACAGTGGTCTGTGGGTTGCACGCCATCCACCAACCTGTGCACCTCTCGATGACAAAGTCAGCTCTTATTCTACGTCACTTCAGGAACATGAATTTGATGCATATGAAACATGCAAATGTAAAGTACCCACGGTTTGCAGAAATGTACAGTTCTAAATATCGGAACTGTACATTTACTGGGCTTGTATTTTAGTTTGACTATCAGTCTGGATTGTGTGTAATATCATCAACACACAGTATCCACATTAGTGGTTTTATTTATTTTTTGAGGATTTTATATAAAGGTCATAATATGGAACATAAGAAACCTGAATTCACATATTCCAGTTTGATTATTACGTTAATTACTTTTCATTGAGGTGTCTCACATCAATGCCAGTGAGGATCTGTTGTGGTGTTGTCTGAACAGGATTTGGACGTTTAGACGTTAAAGCTTGTAAGTTGTTTACATGTGAATCTTTCCCACCTCTACGTATGATGTGAAGTATACCTACAAACGGCCCCACCCACATACTGCCACACAAAACAGTTGGTCACATGTAAGATGTGTAATGGCACTTGGTGACAAAGGACACTGGTTGGCACAGAGATCTGATACAAAATACAGCAGAAGAAAAGAGACTATTCTACAGCTGAAACGACAGAGAAGAGACAGAGGAGAAACAAAGAAACTGAATTAGGCGGGACAGGAGAGGAGCAGCTACAGGTAGGACAGCAGAATCCAGGAAGCAGGGGGGTTAAATAGAGAAGCAGAGACAGCGAGGAGGGGGCGGAGGCTACCAGCGAGTCAGGCCCCCAGCATCTTCTTGACCAGGTAGCCAGGGATAGAGTAGAGGAAGAGGCCCAGCATGAGCAGCAGCAGTATCATCCCCAGGACCTTGAGGATCAGCCAGCGGTAGTTGTGCCAGATGAAGTAACGAATGGACTTCAGGGGGCTCAGAAACCACATTAGACTGGTGTCCGGGCGACTTCGCGGAAGGAGGTAGAGAGAGGGAGGGAAGGAAGAAAGGAAGGAATGCAGATGGAGGCAAAAACAGGGAGGAAGGGTAAGGAGAAAGGGGGAGTCACACACACAGATAGGAGGGGAGGGGGGAGACAGAGGGAGACAGTTGAAGAGATGGTAGGAGGAGAAACGAGTGTGAAAGTGTAACAGAGGCCTTTTGACAGTGCAAAAAGCAGCGCAAGGGTCAAACAAGACCAAATCACACCTTTATTAAATATGAGGTCCTGACTGATGGTGATTTGAACATTTGATTCACTGCGTTTTGCACTGTGAGAATGATTTTACTGAAGAGGTGATTTAAGGGACATGTCTGCGCCTTTTATCACAACATCCTCACATTTGATTAGTGAAATAAGTGTGTGTGTTTGTGAGCATTAGACTCTACATATACTCTGAATTAACGTTAACATCTTACTTTGGTTTCTCCAGTGGATCAGGCTCATTTCGTCCCAGTCCTACAGGACTTTTCTCTGCCTCCTCCGCTGTCACAAGATGAAGCTCAGCTTCTACCTTACCCTGTAATGACAACATATGACGCATGTGAAAAGTTAAATTAATCGGCTAGATGCCTTGAGTATACAGATACCTGATCTTTGCTCTCTGTTCTGTCTGTGTGGATCAGTGCAGTGGTTTCAATTCTTTAGATTTATCTTGGGACCCCAGGGGTTCCTGACACCCAGGTTGGGTACAAGGGTTGTCACGAGAACTGACACTGTGGTACCAAGTCGATGCCAAAATTCTGAATATGTGACGTTACTCATTTTTCCTGCAATTCTTCAGGCCCAGAAGGGGTGGTCGCCAAAAGTTGAAAAATCCTCAACTTTGGGTAAAACGCTGCTCTTGTCACTTTTTTTAATGTTTTAATAAAGGAATGTATGTTTAATCAGATGGTAGTTTTTGTTTTTTAACCATGGTTTTGAATTGGGTATTAAGAATTGTGGTATTTCACTGGTATTGTTATCGGCTATTCTAATCGTCACTTGGAGAAAAAACAAACGCTGTGGAGTGTTAGTCACGTGGGCTCCGGCAACACTAAACCCCTGAACTTGCCTTAAAAGAACTAAATGCACAAACCCCCTATTTTTAAATATCCCATGGAGAGAGACTCTCACTGCAGCCTGTTCTATTTTGTTCTGAAAATGTCGGCATGCAGCCTCGTTCTGTGGACGATAAATGAGGTGCAGACTTCCCTCAGTGTCACCGATAATGAGGAAATACAGTGAGTGCTGGATGGAGCAGTGAGTGACAACAACCCCGCCCACATTTAAGAGTACTGTTTGCAGTGGAAACTCTAAGCAGACCCAGGGTCTAGGTACCATGTCTGAGGGGTTACTTTTTGTTCCAAAGGGGCGATAGATATGCTCTAAATGTTGCGTACAGCTCCTTTTAATGTTTTTTTCTTTATTTACATTCTTATTTATATGTGACAGCCCCTTAAGCGCTGAATTGGTTATGGTTTAGCAGTAACTGTTTTTCCTCTGTTCTTTGAAGGCTGATTTGGAGCACCTGGACCAATTGCTCCTGGGAAATAAAAGCCCAGCTCCAGCTTTGCTGCAGCTCTCTCTCCAATTGGACTCACCCCTCCGGCGTCGGTACAGTACTCTTTGGCCTTTGTTTGGTTTTCTTTTGCTTTCGCTTCACAACACCTTACACTTCATTATAGTCATTCACTCATATCTACATCACTGACTTACTGACTGGCCACACTCCACATGGAGTTTATTTTTCTGTTGTTCACTTTGTTGCAATAAATAACCTTTACTTTAACATCATCCACTGTGTCCCTTCCAGTACTTATCATGACTTGAGAGTCTGGCTATGACATTTTACAGTTGAGTTTATTTCATCTTCTACTCAGTTGAATGTGGCTCTGTAAGTGCTGTTTTGAAAAGACTGTTGAGATGTGGTGCCACCCTGCCGTTGTGACTTTGCTGTTATGTATTTCATGACTGACTCACCGTTAGCTCCATCTCATCGTTCTCATCGCGTGCTACAAACGGCCACCAGCCCTTGACCCTCTTCTGTTTGAAGATGGAAATCGTGGGCAGCTCCTGCTCATTTCGGATCATGTCAAGGGAACACTGCTTAGCCGTCTTGGCGCCACGAGGGAACCGGTTTAGGTCCAACTCAATTGCACCTGAGAGTGGCGATTGTTAAAGACAGTAAGGATGGTGATGCTTTGGCTGATTTTATGGTTTAATCAGATGGTAAATTCTGTAGCGTTTCCTCACCCAGGAAGTCATCAGCAGAGAAGTGGTCAGCGTCCCAGACCTGCATCGTGAGGCGAGGAGGGATCTTATATTCAGTCTCATCCCAGGAGAACATGGACTCTTTCTTAGAAATGACGATCTTCTCCTCAGCCATGAGGTAATCGAAGGGGAAGACGAAGCGCCAGTTAAAGTTTCCCTCACCGGTCAGGGAGTGATAGTGCACATCTGTGTCCTGCTTGTCCTCCTGCTGCCCTTTGAGCCATCTGTGGGCAGAGAAGAACCACAGAGACCAGAGTTAGGTTCACCTTCAGGATCGTGGTCTGGGTGAGCAGGTAGATTTTGTTTGATTTTGTCAGTCATGCACTTCTAAGGTCGATCAAGTAGGAAACTACAATAGTGTGTTAGTTACTGAATATTAATTTGGTTGACTTGAACAGGAGCACAGGACATGTCAAATGTAGCAGTCTGCCAACAAGAGAGATGATGCTAATAGGTCAAAATTCAAAACACATAATGTGGCTCCCCAAAAGCAAATCAGATTAATAAATCTCTGTGGGATAATGTCAAAGATGTGTCTGAATGATTCATAAAAATCTGATTTGATGTTGGAGCTTCACACTATTTTCAAAGCCATGCATACACAAAGCTTGCAAAAATGCCATCAGTGAAATTTATCTGAAATTTTCCTTTAAAAAAAACAAACAAAAACACCAAAAACCCTTTCATCTGTAGTGTCTGGACGCAGAGAGCTGAGGATCAAAGGCTATGAGGACAGTCTGTGCCGGCTGGAGCTCTTTCATTAACAGTAGACTGAGACTGGCTTCATTAGTGAGGAGCAGGAGGGAAGCTGCCATCTCAGTTCTCAAAACGCAACGTTGAAAACATAAAAAAGTAAGCTGACAAAGTGTTGTCAGCCTAAAATGTGAGGGAATGTGCTATGATTAAACTACTGAGATGCTCTGGCATAAATAAGGCCGGGGTTAAGATGGAGAGGCATTGGGGTTTGTTGGCTACAGAGGACATGATGCCACTAAAACATGCCTGATCTCATGTGACCCAACAACTGAATCATAACCACTGTATCACAATACTGGATCCATCTGAAACAACCCATCCTCCTTTCTCTACTGTCAATAAGGACAGCTGGGTCAGCCACTGAACTCCACAGCACCGAACAACTTCTAAAATACTTCAATCATCCTCCAGGTATTTAGGGTTGTTTGAGGGTGGGACCCTGTTTGTTACAGTGCAGTCCTTAGGTGACACATCCGCCAGTGACAACAGGTCAGCTGAGGGAAAAGTGAGTTTGGTTAAGAGATGCAGGAGTGAGGAGGCTCCGCATGACGCTGACATTAATAACTTTAAACAGGAGTTAAATGTCAAAAGACCTTTTTCATTGTGGACATTTTACATGTAGCAGCAAGAAAAGCACAATTAAAATCATTAATAATGGCTACATTGCATGTAGGTGTTATTGCGCATGCTGTACTGCAATGGCTGACTGGGACACTTAATGGAATGAGACATTATTAATGTTACTAGATACATCAGTGCTGTTTCTATCACAGGTGTATCGTCACATTACACGTCCATCCCGTGAGTATCTGCTGAGTTCATACACTAAATTAATTCAGGCATGCATTCCCAGTTATTTTTTGGGGGTCAATATGAGGCAGTCTCACTGGACGGAAGGCTAATGTAACAGCACCTGACGACAAGTCAAAATGCCTGCCATGAAAAAGGCCCATTATTGTCACTTGTCTGCAACACAACAATGTTATCAAGAACATTGGAGCTCTGTCGTCCCGACATGCATATTCTTTACTCAGATACATGCAAGAGGCTCCAAATACCTTAAAATTTAAATTACAAATATCTTGAAAGTCTTGAAAATTTTTGAGTAAAATCTGCAATACAGGACCAAACCACAAAATGTAATACATCGTACCATTGTCATCATCCTCATCATAATCACCATAATCACAGATGAGGATACAAGTTTGCTCTTGACTTGGAAATCGTATTTTGATGAAAAAGTGTAATTTAACAAAAAAGAAAAATAGTTTGTCCCCCCCCAAAAAAAAAACAAAGAAAGAAGGATGTTGGAAAGGAAATTTTATTAAAATAAAATACTAATTTTAACAAAATAAAAGAAAATTACTTTAAAAAAAGTAGTTAAAAAAAATACAACTTAGACAAGAAAAAAATTTAGTTTACCAAAATTGAAATACTTTGACCAAAAAATGGTGGTTTCACAAAATAAAAAAAACGAGTAGTCTGGTAAAAAAAAATTACCAAATTGGTGGTTTAACAAAATAAATGAAAATGTGGTGATGGCTTTTGACTGGGTTGTCTTTTGTATAAATGTCTATTTTTTAAACGAATTGTCGCTGTACAGAGTAGTTTGATAATGCTAGGCGTAACTGTTGTTGGACCAAAAGGTACGAGAAGAAAATTAAAAATAGTTTGACCAAACAAACAAACAAACTGTGGTTTCATTAAATATGAGAAATAGTAGTTTCACAAAAATTTAACAAAAAAAATGCCAGAATAGAAACTAGGAGCTTGACAAAATAAAAGAAAATAGTAGTTTGACAAAAAAAGGTAGTTGAATAAAAAAAAAGGTAGTTTAACAAAGGAAAATCACCCTTTGACAAGAAAAAACAGCATGGAAGTTCAACAAAATAAAAGAAAATTGTAGGTTGCTAAAAAAAAGAAGATGGTAGTTGAACAAAATAAAATAGTAGTTTGCCAAAAAAAAACCTGTACTTCAACAAAGTAAAAAAAAAAAAACTTTGACAAAAAAAACAAAACAAAAGAAGACAGCAGTTAGTCATGACAATGTAGACGTTTAAAAATATTTCTCTGAGCACCTGAAGGGCTTTATGTCCATGTTAGATTATTGGCTTCTGCAGTTTCCAAGGTCATAAACGAACTTTAATTCTCAGCATACCTATGGACTGTTTTGGTGTATATCAACTTTAAGTATGATTATCATTGTACTCAACAGGTTGTTTATGTGGTTTGATCCTGACTGATCTCACTTTTCATTTGGCATTAGTGTTCAGCGTGCCATTTGAGAATTTAACACAAGCGAGGTTACGTGCTGGATGGAGAGTTGGAAAGGGGAGAAAAAAAATGACTCTGGGGCTTCAGGAGGAAGGAGGGGAGGTAGTTTAACGAGCCATGCGATGGAATCGTGTGTTTACCCCCTGACATAGATGTCAGACATCTTCTCTCCTGTCATGAAAGCATCGTCCTCTAGAATTACGTCATCAGTGTTCCAAATAACAACACGAAGCTCAAAGCTAGACAGCAGCAGAGCATTGACCGGAGGAGAGAGAGAGGACGACAGACAGGGAGACACACCACAAACACAAAGACAAACAACACAAAAACGCACACAGATAAAAATGGAAACAAAACAAAAAAAATAATGGTTAACTGCAAAAAAAAAAAAAATCCACACACAGCTCACATCCACGGGACGAGGCTTGGTCGCCGCGTCCCGCTGTACCTACCCCCTGACAAATATGTCACTGGACTTTTCCCCAGTGAAGTAATCATCGTCCTCCAGTATTACTTCGTCTGTATTCCAAATAATCACCCTGAGCTCATATCTGGTAAGGGGGGGAGGAAGGAACACATGGTTGGACTAATATTTGACAGTAAGCGGAGAGCTAACTAGTCAAACAGACTCACCATATTTTAACCAGGGGATAAAACTATGTACTCTGTTGGAAAAACTCAAGAATTTTACAATTAACAAATAACTTTCCAATCAAATCCAAAATGGGTTTACAGTTATTCATAATCAGAAATATTCATAGTGATGTTTGTCTTGTTTGCTCCAGCCTGAGCCTACCTCTTTGGTTTCCTTGGTGATATGTCAATCGCAGGTCCAGGAGCAGGCATGTCCATGGGAAACATATCCACCCACATCTCAATACGGCCCTTTGAACGTACAAAGGAATATACAGCTTAACTGTACATTCAATCTGTTTTATGACTCCAAACAAGTGTGGCTCTCTCCTACCTGTTCGATGCCGGGTTTGTCGGGGTTCAGCAGGGGTCTGGTCTCCACGTGTTCGGGGACGAGCTTACAGCCCACCCTCGGGATCTCCTCCCAGTGGTTCAGCACCGTCAGAGCCAAATGCTCCTCCGTCTGTTTCTTCAGACCTGAGATATCGATACAAACCAGAAAAGATAAGGAGGGAAAGGGAAACTCTTAAATCAGACCAAACCACTTAAGACATTTCTGGCATAATCTTAATGTACAAACAAATGCGGCAACTTTTTGGATTAATGACAGCATTTGATGACATTTAGACTGTTTATAGGATCAATATATCCTCACTAGAAGATCACATGTAGTAGCAAATTTAAAAGCTTAAAGTGATAGTTCTCATTTTTGGAGGGGGGTTGGATGAGGACAGCACAGAAGATCTACACAATTAGCACAGTTTCAAGGTGGACATCCAAGATTAGTGTCACGAGTTCAGTACCTAACCAAATGTTTCCCCTTCTGCTCCTAAAATTTGACATTGAGTGATGGCCAGAAAAGATGCTTAATTCCATGTTAACTTTTACAGAATCTTAGTGTAAGGAGAGAAATGCAGCCATACCATTTTCATCCTCAATCTCTGTAGGTCCCAGGAAGATTCGATTGGCCACCTTGACTTTGCCCCCTGGCCCATAATGAGGTCCATCAATCTTGCCGTCCTTACAGAGCTTCGCCAGAATCTGACTGGGCTTCATAGGGTCCCGCCAAACATTGTATCCATGGCTAACATCAATAGATGACAAACAGCAGTTGAACATCTGAAGTCATTAGGTATGTGAGCTATTCAGGAAGTTATAATTTATACAGTAGAACATAGGATCCAATTGGGGCTTTTGAGATGCTTACACAATATAGCCTAAGAGTAATGATAGCATTTCTTATTACCACAATTAATAAACCTCTTATCCTTGTCAAATAACAAAGTAAACTGAATTAAGACAGGTGTTGGGTTTCATACGGTGACACTGTAACTAAACAAATAACCGAAACGCGTAAAGGTTAAAACACATGGATACTCACACAGAATAGTTGGATGAGATGCCACAGGTCGCTCTGTATTTGCTGTAGAAACGATTCTCCAAGTCAATCTTTGTCTCTCCGATCAGGTCGTCAGTGCCGACCAGGTCCCAGTCATACACAGACACCGTTAACATGGACTCCATGGGGAATGTGGCTTCGATGTCAAATGATCTGAACACAGATGTAGGATAAACAAATTAGCTCAAGAGGAAAAATTAAGAGATAAAAGCTAGTGTGAGGAGGGTAACAGATTCAGGCTTGTTCAGAATATTGCTGCAAAAAACTTTTTTTTTTGGCAGCTAGACTTTTTTGCTGCTCTACAAATGTGACACGAAACTGGAACTAACAGAAGAGTAGCTTTCTCTCAACTTACTTGCCAAATACAGGATTGAGCTGTTTGGAAATGTAGTTCTCTTTGTCCTTGACCTCTGACTTGCCCAGCTTGATGACAACGTATGGATCAGCCTTCCCATTGATATCAGCTGGATGAAGATCTGTAGCCTAAGAAAGACAAAAGCAGAATAAACCACAACAATCAGACAGAATATTTATCTTATATGTTCATTATGCTGAGTGAGTTTTTTTCAACTGAGTATAGAGTGAAATGATAAAGAGGTCACTCACCCTGACCACAAAGACACGGACGAGGACGTTGATTGGATCGTTATGTGGAATGCTCTGGAACATCCCCATGTTGGGATCGAATCCTGCCTCTCTTGTGATCTCCTCAGACAGAGGTAGCTTGTACATACATAAGGATCCCTGGGTCACAGGAAAAAAAAAAAGAAAAAAAGGTTAAAAACTATAATTATTGCCCCGCAGTCATATGCCTCTGCGCATCAGTCAAGTTTCTTACAGTTCACATCCATGCCTGTGAAAAGGTTTTCTTGAGATACCGAGTTCACGAGAATGAAATAAATGCAAGGTCACATTGACCTTGACCTATGACCACCTCCAAGTAGATGTTTGGGCCAAATTTGAAAAAATTCCCTCATGGTGTTCTTGAGGTACTGCATTCACAAGAATGAGAAATACAAGTTCACAGTGACCTTGACATTTGACCTACAAGTAACAAAATCTATTGAGATCACTGATTATTCCAGGCGGCCGTTTGCGACAAATGTGATGAAATGCAAAAGAACAAACAAACTGCAGTTCATCGAATGGCCACTTGAGGCTGGCTCCAAAGTAGAGTAAATCCCCACAGACCCCCATGTTAAAATGCCCAACTTTACAGCAGAAATAAACATGTTTACGGTGTGGTACATATAAAGTTTTGATCTTTAAAGCTAAATTCTTCCTTCAAGATAACTCTACAGGGGGTGAATTTTTGCTGCTTGGCTGGAAAGTACTTGTTTCTGCTCAGGGTTTTCCCACCTTGAATCTGCCAACAATTCTGTCATCATCCAGAGCGTGTTCGTCGTCATCGCCCGCCTTTCCTCTGTACAAGTTGAAAGTGTGCAGCCAGTCTTCAAAGTTGCCGTACTCACTCTCCAGCTCCTTGTTGTACACCTGCACAGCATAACATGACAAAGCGTTTGTATCTAGATGTCTACTACTGTGTGCTGGTCTGAATGTGTGGATGACATACTGACCATCAGCTCGTCTACTTTTGCTTTAAGCGGTCGTTTCTCAGAGCCGTCTGCAGCCTGGCCCTTCTTCTTGTCCTTGGAGCCCTTCTTCTCTTTGCTCTTTTCCTTTGTCTTGGAGCCTTTTAGAAGAAGGTCATCAGGTTTGATATCTGATTGGAAGGGTGAGTGGAAGTGGAGGTGGACAAAGTAGGGTTGGAGTCATGAAGAGGGGTGGCAAGGTTGCACAGTACACGTGTCATGCAACATGAAAGCTGACAGATGTGTTTCCCTGAACTCATGTTGTAAATGTAGTCAAATGTCCATGTACATTAGAAAAGGCACTCCAAGAAACAAAAACATCACAAAATGTTAAATTAATTAGTCTTAAAAAATAGTAACTTAACTCCACCTGAAGATACTGCTTCCTGTGATTCAACTTCTTCTTCTGTGGTCGGTGTGATTGAAACAGGTAATGCCTCTTCATCTTTTGATTTAATAGCTTATGGCAACCATAGTTTAAAAAAGTGCATACCGCTACCTATGGTACTGGAGGATGCAGCATGAGCTGTATGGGAGTACTCATATACAAGTGACCAGTAATCCGGGCCAGTTCAAACTACCTCGTGGGCCGGACCCAGTCTGGGGCCGCCAACTGAATAGCTCGGGTTCAACATTATTTTTATACTACATCTAGCACCTTTTAGAGAAGTTTAATGCTTCATTGATTGTAGTCTAATTGTAAATAATTTATGTCATTATGTACGTGAGCATGTTGGTGTAGAGGTGGATTCATTCAGTGAGTCTGTATCAGCCAGCTTTCATGTGTAATGCAGAGCTGGGACGTCATGCTGATGTGGGATATGGTCATGAATATGATGACGCTCAACTTGTGTTCAAAGCATTGATGAAGGATGACAAATAGCAGGAAGCACATAACGATGCCTCTGCGTACTTTATGCTAGAGGTCACATCTCTGACAAAAGCTGTGTCCGGAAGCCCCCCATCATTCACTCATTTACTCATTCATAACAAACACCCTGTAGTTTGGTTTATAATGAGCAGCAAATTGAGATTTCGGACATTTATGAATCATTGTAATTTTGAGTTATCACTGATAGTTTTAGTTTTTTTAATTCTATAAAATTGGGTGCATGACATTGTGGGATTGTTAACAGAAAGCATGCAGTGTCCAAAATCCATACTACACAGTACTAAAGTGTACTCAAAAAAGACAGCTTGCAGACCACATACGGTTGATTTTTAAGTGTGCTGTTAATGCACAAAGTAAATGAAGAAACATCTCAATCCTGGATGTATTTTAATATCTAGATGTCCGACTTCAAAGTCGTGCCTATTCGGTCTAATGAGAGTTGCCTGCCTGATGCGTACAACAGAAAAACTTCTAGCTTCTGGTGTTACTTTCATCTTATGCAGCCCACTGAATATGCGCAGTAGTGCCTCCGTGTAGTGGTGGTCTAAAAATCATAATAGAAAGATTCATAATTGACCATGTTTGCAGTTCAAGGTGTCCTGTCAATAGCTTTACAGTCTCTCTTACAATGGTGGCCTATGGAGACAGTGCTTTGGTCTCCCTCTCAAGTGTCTTCATAAACTCAAGTTGGTCCAGAATTCAGCCGCCGTATCATTACTGGAACCCCCTCCACAGATCATATCACTCCTGTTCTCTGACAGCTTCACTGGCTTCCTGTTAAATATCGCATCCATTTCAAGATTCTGCCTCTCACCTTTAAGGCCCGTCATAATCAAGCCCCTTCCTACCTGTCTGAACTCCTTCATAACTACACACCCTCATATTTATAATTACAATTTTTGTCTAGTCATTTAATTTTAAAGGTGCCTATGAGGGGACTATTAAGATGTAGTACATACTGTATAGAATTAATATGTTGTATGGATTTAGGACAGCTGTAGTGTACAGACCATTGTCACCACTTTTTTCCAGTGTTGGAGTTTTTAGGGACCCTATATGGAGCAAAAATTCCCCACTTGCACATTCAGATAAAATGATGCATAGTAAATACAGTGCACAGTGCAAGTAGGAAGTGATTTCCGACTCAAGCATATGATTTTCCCTTGACAGAAGTATTGCTCAAAACAAATTACTCCCTGCCATCTCAGGCAGACCAGTGAAAACAGTCAGGAATATGTCTACACTTGCAGAATCATAAGTTAAAATCAAATGTTGGTGAAATTTCCATTTAAAAGAAATCAAAGCAGCAGACATTCGGGTGCGCTGGCAGGCAGCCTGGCTGTTTTGGTGGAATACCTGCTGCCTCTGCAGCTATTTCCAGGTCCTCTCTTTCCTCTGCCTCTGCCTGAGCTGCCTCCTGGGCTCTGAGAGTCTGGAAAACCAGGCGAGAAAACACTGTCAACCTAACAGAACTTTAAGTGCGAGAGCAAAAACGTGTAGATGTAAAAATAAGATAGACTAACCTCCTTCAATGTCTCTATTGAAGCAAAATATTTGGACCACCAGTCCAGCACTCTCTCATCTGTCTCATCCTCTTCTTCTACTCCTCCCTTCTTTTTCTTCTTCTTCTTCTTTTTCTCTTTGTCACACTCCTCCTCGGTCTGTTGAAACAGTTCAGACAATTAAAGTGATGCTCAGCAGCTCAGTTTTCACTCACAACAAGGCAACAGTTAACTTCAGCACAAATATCTGTAGGAACAATTACTTACCATGTCAACTTTTACAACAGCGTCAGACGTCTATGACAGGGGGCGTTACATAAAACAGCACAAGGGTTAATACACACAATGGATGATGCAGGTAGGAACGACACATGTACAGAGGCAGGTCATAAGGACTGGACATAAAGCAGTGCTACTATTTACATACATAAACACTCACATTGTACAATAGAAGTTAGAAGGCAATGCTCTACAGTGCATGAACTCAAAGAAAAGCTTACAGCATCTAACTTGACAACCGTGTCCATCTTTCGCACGGGAGTCTCCGCATCCATGTTGACGATGATGTCACCTGCGGGGCGAGAGAGGGTGCGGGAAGAAAGGCTGGGTGAGGAGCGAGGCTGGGAGCCGCCATTAGTAAGGACCATGTAGCCATTCATTAGCTTAGCTGGAGTGAGGCCGGAGGGCAGAGACAGCAGGTGGCAGGAGAGGACAGGACAGCCAAGGACATGCGAGAGAGAAAAAAGAACAGATGGAAGGGAGGATACGGGCAGGAACAGTTGGTCAGGGCAGAGAGCAAGCAGAGAAATCAGCAAAGTTAATAAAGAATGAATATTTATTCTTAAAGGGACAGTTTACCCCAAATCAAAACTACACATTTTTTCTTTTTATCTGTGGTGCTGTTGACCAGTCTAGCTTGTTTTGGTGTGAGTTGCCGAGTGTTGAAGAGATCCGTTGTAGCGATGTCTGCTTTCCCTCCAATATAATAAAACTAGTTGGCACTCGGCTTGTGGTGCTCAAAGCGCAAAAAAAACCCCCCACATTTGAAAAACTCAATAGCAATGACCTGGTTACTCAAGATAATCTAAAGACCTTGTTGTGAGCAGTTTCATGTAGGAACTAGTTTCTTTCAACCTAACTACATCGCCAACTGTAACACCACGCAGAAAGAAGTGTGCATCTACTCATAGACAAGAGGCTCATGCAAGTGACGGTGCGAGATGCTGTTGAGTTTTTCCAGATGTGTTTTTTGGCACTTTGAGCACCACAAGCCAAGTGCCGTCTAGTTCCATTATATCCACGAGCAGGCAGACATCTTCAACACTCTGAAACTCACACCAAAACAATCTAGATTTATAAATAGCACTCAATGTAAGAGAAAAAAATATGTATTTTTGATTGTGGGGTGAAGCGTCTTTTTAAGTACCAGAAAACTGAATCACAAGTATTTTAAAGACATTCTTAAAGTTTGTTTTAACCTTTCTTAATGCACAGTATCCTGTTATTGTCCAACCCTGCCAGGAGCCTCGTTCAACTGGCATTTTGAAAAGGTTAAAACAAAGTCTACAAGTTATTTCCAAAGAGTTTCAGGACCAATAAGTCTTAAAAGTAAAGGAAACCCAGAACTTATGTGAAGAAGTGAATAAAAGAATGCACTCTACATGTTTAAATTTGCCACTCATTGCCATTCATATTTGAAGATTACAAAGTGTGTGAGTGTAATATGTATAAATGTCATGCCAATCAAATGTAAGACTTCCTTTGTTACTGGCTTACTGTAGAGACAGACCATCCTCCAAGGGTCAAGTATTCTACAATGCTTGAGTTTACAAAATAAAATATAATGAAATAGAGTTCAAATAAACACAAGAAATTTGTGCTCTAAAAAACCCCCAAAACTTAAGAATACATACAAGTAGGAGGCGAGCTAAAATGGAAGCTGCATATTGCAAACTCTGAAAATGCTGACTTTTTAAAGTTTTTGAAACCTGGCACCAGAAACACTAGGTTTCTCAAAATGCCTCAGTTAACAGGCCCCTCATTAACTACTGAATATGTGTTTCTCCAAAACAAAGGCAGAAATAAGGCAGCACTAAAGTTGTTGTTTTTTTAAGTAAAAGATTGTCTTTGTCTTAATCATTTTGCTGAATTTCGTTTTCAACAATGGACTGATAAAACTGCTGACAGGTTTCAGCTCAAAGCCCTCGTCAAAGCAAACTGTACACACACACAAACTCCCACAGTTAACAGGCTCCTCACTAACAATCACATATCACAATAATATTAGTATAATCCTTCACTTGAGTGTGAGCACCTGCAGTGGCCCAGTTGTTGGAGGTTTTGTCTGGGGCGCTGTAGATGAAACGTCTCAGGCTGGTGACGGCATGAGACCCCACCAGGATGTAACGACCAAACGCCCGGCAGTCCACCACCCGGATGTTGAGAGGAGGGTGGAGAAGCTCATTCTCTGGAAGGTCCTGAGGACAAAATTAAGGATTACAGAGTTGGCTCAGCAAGGCACAGTGAGAGAAGAACATTACTCTTGAGGTAAGTTACAATTGTAAGTAGTTAGTTTTTCTGTAAAGTGAAGACGAAAAAATGTCTGATCCTGAATATACTGACTTGTACCTTTGAAAAATTTGTCACTAGAGGAGTTTTCACATTGTTCTACTGAAGAGAAAGATGTCTGCGCATTTCCCTATAACCTGAGATTCAAATGTATGCCAGGCAAACTAGATTAAAGACATCACTAATATGAAACCCAATTGCTGTCTAATACAGGAAACAAATATTGACAAGGGAACAGCCTCTGACACAACACCAGCAGAGACTTGAGCAGAGTATGCATTAGCACAGTGAAGGTTTTGACAGCAAACATTTTGTGAATAATGCTCTATGTTATTTATTTTGTCTATTCTAATTGTATGATTGTTTTTAAATTATTATCATTTTTATAGTGTGTAGTTTTTTGGATGTAAACCAGACCAATGTGAACACACTGTAAAATCGTAGCAGATATTACTGTATATTTCACAAACACTAATGCTGTGTCAGCCACTGCAAGTTAGCCTACAAGCTAAAAAACAATATGAATAAAAGATGCTAACTACACTTAACATTCTGATACTTGTGCTCGTCTAATTCCTGCAGCATTCTCTACGAAATCCAGTTGCTGTCTAATACAGGCAACACATATCAACGGGGGAACTGACTAACCCAGCACAACACCTGCAAAGAAACCTGAAACTTCCAGTGCAGAGTGGATTTGTCAGCACAGAGAGCACAGTTAGCATTAGCATAGTGAAAGTTTTGACAGTAAACATGGTAGAGTGTGGTTTTTAGATGTGAACCAGACCCTGATTTTTTCCTCACTTTTTTGTGGGAAAACCATCTTATACAAACATTAATCACAGCAGAGTATTTTTATTTTTACACACTTGTGTGTAAATGTGTGTCTGGAGGGGGGCTCTAAGTTCCACATTTATTGAAAAGAACTGGATATGATATCTAAGATCCAGCTTTGTAATGGTCTAAATATCAAATGGAGAGCTATACTCACCACCTCAAACCATTTAACCAGGGTGCTGAAGTTGGGGTTTTTCTTGTAGTTCTGGATGAGGACAGACTGCACACCTCTACCGGCACACTCTATGTCCACACGGGGTCGATCCACCTGAGCCAGGTTAATCCTCTTCAGGTCCCTTAAGCCCCAGAACAAAACCTGAACCAGAAAAAAGAAAACAGCATGGCAGGAAGGGGGATTTTTAGAGTCTAAAAATAGAACTGGTGGTAAAAATCTCACCTCTATGCGGTAGCGACTCAGAACGGGTCTGATGCCCAGCGGCACAGGAAGAATGGGGCCACGCTCTGAGTCTGTCGGCCCTTCAATGGGAGGAAGATCGGCTCTCCCTCCTTGACCAATCTAATAAAGGAGAAGAGAGAGGAAGTAAACATCAGAGTAACAGGATGCCTCTGTGACTTCTGTGCTGTGATACAGTATGAGCACCATACCAAATTTATTTCCTGCAGTAATAATATTTGTATAAATTCTTTCTTTGCCTAGTGTGACAACTTTGATGAAGTGTAGAGAAGGCAGAGATTATTGCAGTACAAACACTGACAACAGAGTAAACACAGAATAAGACAAAGTGGGATGGAAAGAGAGAATGCAAGAAAAGAGCACCTTTATTTGAGGAACAGCAAAGTTATGGACGGCGATCAGAGCTCGCCTAATCTCCTCCGCATTGAAAGGGATCTGTGGGCAGCAGGAGGAGGCACAGGAAGGAGACAGAGTCCACCACCCAGATGTTGAGTCATTTTAAATGGATAATTTCCATAAGAAAGGACAAACAATGCCATGGTGGCAGAGGACACAAGGGAGAAAATGGGGATATGAATACTTAAAGGCGGAAAGAGCAAGAAGAAATGCATAGTGGTTATAAGAAGCAAGTAAAAGCAGCATGTGATGATGCAGATGAGGCGATAAAAGGAAACAAACTGTGCAAGACATGAGAGACATGTACACGATGCTTGTCAGAGAGAAAGAAAAACCATCATTTGTGCATGTTCCACATCATTAAAAGGCACCTTGCTGAGTTTATGACCACCTATAAGGATCGACCAATTATCAGCCTGGCCGATTATTGACCGCAATTTCCCTTTCTCTCTCACTCTCTGGATGACACAAAAAGAAAAGGTCTTAAAGTGCATGAGGTCTGTGGGAGTACTGCATACACCAGCACCAGGGAGGCAGGCTGCTATGCATTTGAGGACGGTGGAGGAGCAATGGCTCTTTTTTTTAACCTCATGTTGAAGAGTTCTCTTTTGCACATATGATGCTTAAAGGCATTTAAACAAGTTTTGTGTTGGAGTCTGTGTTGACACTAAGATTGTCTTTTTTTTTTTTCTAATACAGCAAATGTATATTGATTCCAGATATCTGTTATCTGTCTCCTTGATTACTAATAATCGGTACCGGCATCAGCCCCGAAAAAAACACAACATAGCAGTCGATCCCTAACCACTATGTTGGAGCCACGTGTTTGATTTGTGATGAATGTATTATCCTGCAACTCCACTAGGTGGCTTATGTCACTGGCTGAGGCAGGCCATGGTATTTAAGTTCATGCCAGTAAGGTGTTGGTGATGTTAGGAGGCAAACAGTTTACGACTGTGCTTGGATTAGGATTCACATGGCTGTTTTTATTGGTAGTTTGTGTCGAAACTTTTTGTAAGTTATCCGGATATATAAAGCACTGGTAAGATTGGGAGTAGTTTCTGAGTACACGCCAGCCAGTTATCAACCAGTAGTGGCTAAAGCATGGCTAAATATTCAGAATATTCCTTTTTCATTTTTCTTATTCTCATTTCTATAAAAACTGTACAGCAGTAACATGCAGCCTCTTCAGAAGGAATGCCTGTGGAATGTGTGTGCATGCATATTTTAAAGGCATTCATTCATTTAGCATGTTTTGGTATGTACTTTGTGTGCACGCATGTGTGAAAGCATTTATTAATTCATGTGTGTTTACGGATGCGTGTTGTTGCATATGTTACCTGCAGCAGCTCAAAGGCAGCCAGCAGTTCCCCGGCGGTGCAGTTCCCTCTGTAAATCTGGTAGTACTCCAGCTGCGGTGGGAACCTCGGCGGGCCGTAGTGCTCGTCACACATCTTGATGGTGGGCTTCGCGAACGTCCGACCTATGAACTCTGCCTTGCCCTAAACACCACATTGTGACAGCAGGCAGTGGAGACAGTCAGGGGACAAGGGAAGGGAGTTAAACACGGGTGTGGGAGGTGCAGTTACGATGACAGCCACTTGGTGTCAGTATTGGTCAAAGTGGTGGAAGGTTACAAAAATATGGAGTTTAAGGAGAGCTTGTGAACAGCAGAAACTCAGTCTTATGTAACACAAACTCCCTGACAAAAGATACAGTATGATAGAGGACATCGAGGTGTACTCATCAGCATTTTATAAAGCTTTCTTTGTTTCATATCTGAGTACTGACAGGCAGATTTTCTAAACTGCACCATGTCTACTGCTAAAAACCATTCATGCTCCTGCAGCTTCTGCTGTTACAAACAGAGAGGAGAAATAGAGGAGGTGCATGCAATTTTTCCAGAGCTCATCAGCAGCTAGATGAACCGAACTATTAACGCTACATCAGCTAGCAGCTATTATAACTTTTAATTCAACAGAGTCTCTGCAGTACTAATGCTTTCACACTCTATTTAACCAGCGCAGCACGAGCAAGGCCAGAGATCATGTGAAGGACAGGGTGGAGTGAAACAAAGGTGGACAGACAGTCAGGACATGGAGGAGGGAGAAGCAAAGCACTTTTAGATTTATTAGCGCAAACTAAATGCTTTAAAGCTGTTTAACGAGCACTGACAGTCCTTAAATGATGCAGCCATTCATTCACACAGAGCAAGATCCTACCACAGTGTCCTGGTCAAAGATTTCAACTACAATGATTGGAGGGTCATCTCTCAGCTCACTGGCCTCCCCGAACAGCTCCACATCGTCAAACACCAGCAGCTGGTCCCATGTGGGGCAGAGAGTCTCGCTCAGGACCTGCGGCACACGCATTATTAACTCAGTTTACACATAATCAATACAAACACTCATTCAGTTAACACACACACACAAAGTGTACAGCAGTGTTGGAATACTCAAGCCTGATCTCAAAACCTCTCTGAGGGTCTCGGTCTTGCTTTGTAAATGATCACACTTTCACTCGGTCTTCTTTTGTTCTCAGACAAAGATGAGTCAGGAGTGTTGAATAAAGATGGTTAAAGCCATTTTTGCACAGGACTAGTCTAGTCTTGGTCTCAACCCCGAAAGTCTTGGTCTTGTGTTGGCCTCGGTTCAGTTGGTCTTTACTACAACACTCATAAACATATATGGTCGTACCTCAGTAACCTGGCTGTGTGTGGAGAAGAAGACCCGAGCGAAGGGATCTGAAAGGCCGCTGCTGTCGGCAGCAAACAGACTGCGGGCTTGGTACATGTGTGCTCTTAGCTGAAACACCTGCTTCACTGTTGGGGACACACACATACACACACGCATATATCATTAACAGGCAATCAATGCCCTCCGCTGGCAATCTCATACTGAAAAGTGAACAGCAAAGTAAAAGGGATCAATAGAAGCCAAATGCCGACTTCTGAAAGTTTATTTTTGTGTTTTGCCTCCAATTGATTTTAGAGTTAAAACTTTGTGCTAAATAAAGAACCTTTCAGTATATGAAAAGTAAAACTCCTTATAAACAATAATAAATCCAAACTTCTATCTCCAAGAGCTTACTGTTGTAGACGAGGCTGACGGGGGGGACAGATTGAAGACCGGGGCCCATTTTAGCAGATTTGATCTCTTCGAAACCGTTCGGCAGGCCGTTGAGAAAGTCCTTCCTTTGCTTGTTGAGGCCGAGCCACAGGTACAACTCCAGCTTCGCCTGAACCGTCCAGCCTGCAGGACCAAAGCCCTTCTTACCAGGCAGCTGTGGACACAATTACAACAGCAATGGACTAAACAATTACAAAGGTGAATACACTATTGGGAAAAACACTGGAAAGTATTTATTGCATCCTCTCTGTGGCATCATTACAGAACCTCAGACATTATACATTAAACATGGCCCAATCCATAAATATTAAGGAGCCACTTCATTGATCTTCAACCTTCTTTCTAGGCAGCCATCACAGATTTACAATCCCTTTCACCATAATACTTGTCAATACTGTGTGTTGTATATTGACTACTCACTACGACTGATCATCTCACAGTGCAGCTATAACTCTACCTTACATGATTTCGGTTTAAACTGGATTCAAGATGGTTAAAAATCATCAAAGTGTGTTTAATGAGCAGAAAGTGTGAGTGAGAGGAGCAGGAATAGACGATTGTACCTTGAGGAAGACAGCTTTGACTTTGCCGCAGTCTTTTCCCGTTTCCTCGTCCACTATGGAGTACAGAATGTCTTTGGAAGGAATACGGGCGTAAGCAATGCGCTTGTTGTTCGTCATCATCCAGATGAAAACATCTGGGATGCTGTGCTGAGGCTGGGTAAGATAAAAGCAATGAATCGATTGACAGGTGGTCAGCACTTTTCTTTAATCAGGCTTTTCCCCCAGTTAGGGAAAGTTATACAAATGGTTTTTTTTTTTAAGAATTAAATCAGTACCTCGTCAGCGAGGAAACGGAGCTTCTGCAGGAAGTTCTGCACCAGCTTGAGTTTGTCTCTGACTGTGTTTTTCTTCACCTGAGTTCGGATTTGTTTGGACTGCTGGCCCATGCTGTCCTGCAGGAGGAGAGATGATGAGTGATGATGAAGCATACTAACAGAAGGGCACTGCAGCTTACACACAAACTGTATACTCATGCACAGACTGAAGTTAGGGGTCGATTTATACTCAGTTTAACCAGGGGGATGTTTTATTTTCCAGACACTCTTGTTTAAAGACTACAGAAAGTAGAAAAGTGCATTTAGTAGAGCACAATCTCCCCCAGGTGGACACGTTCTGGCTGCCCGAGCTGAACACAGCCACTCTAGACAATTCTTGCAATTCCAACAGCTGCAGCACAATGTGTTTTAGAAGATATGATGTAATTATGAGGATAAAGGTACTTTTAATAACTATAACAAATCTTTGATCCATGTCATTCATAAATGAGACTTTGAACAGTATTATCTCAAAGTAGGAAATAACAACAATAAGCACAAAACAGACAACAAAAAGGAAAGAATTTACTACATAGTCCACTTACTTACTTAGGTGGAAACACAAATATAAAGGAAAAATGACCAACAAAATCTGCAAGTCTACAAAACTGTGCAGGCAAAATGCTCTGGCTCCTCGTGTGATACGACGCTGCGATGGACCCACATGGAGTCACAGCCGGGATGTGGGTAACGAAAATGGTGACTTATTCAACTTGTACTACACTTAACTTAAGTGGATCATAACATGACAGGTATGGAATTAATGTGCCGATGCTTCCATTCAAAATAAGACCAAACCTTTGTATAGATGTCAGTTTTTGAGCCACGATGAAGGCCTAAATGTGGCCTCCAACAGATGGTCAGACTTGTTGTTTTTAGCTAAACAAATTTCTGCCAAACACACAGCCCCAACTGGCCGGTTAAGAGTAGTGAGGCATCAGCAGTCAATGACGATATAAAATGGTCAATAAAAATGATTGGCCCTGTAATTTGCAAGATTGGCTGCAGACACACAGATACACACATGGCCAAATGCATGATCCTCTCCCTACTTACCCCTAAAACATCTTGCTAGTTTCTAATTACTATCTTCTGGAGTCCCTACACACCGATGAAACAGCTCTGAGAACGAGACAGTATTGAAAATGCATGTAAATGTATGGAAAGGAATTATTCAAAGGAGAGAAAATATATTAAAAAAATTTAATTCCCTGTGTGGCCTTCACAGTGTCTCCATACTGTTTACTCAATAAGATGCTGGAATTAGAGACTGAGCAGCAGCCAAACTGATAACTTCGTCTTCCCTCTATCACTCACACCTCTCCATTTCTTCACGATATGAGAAACATAACTCATACCATCTCTCTCATGCAGGACTTGAGCCGCTCTCGGTCCAGTTTGGTTCGGCCCGCCTGGTTCACATCCTTGTTAGCCAGGGTCACAAACCGACTGCAAATAACCAGAAGACACAAAGGATGAAACATGAAAGTTGCTTGACTCGATACATATTAACAAACTCTGCATTAAAATGATTTATAATATTCATCTGCGAGCATCATCATGACAATCATAATGACTGTGTTTTAGAGGTCAGCATCCAGAGAAACTCCCAGTATCTCAACTGACCGCTGAGTCACAGCGGCAGTTTTAATACAAGACCATGACAAATGATTACTATTATGAGGCTTGCCTGCAGCCGACGCTGAGCTCCTCCAGCACTCCCCTGAGTCTGCGTTCTGGAAAAGCCTTCTCTGTCTTAATGATCTCCTGAACATCATTCAAACCCTCTTCCTGTTGGGACACAAAATATACTGGAGCTTAGGACAAAACAAACTGGCAGTAGTCATGGGTGTATATCCAAAACATATTTTACAAATGCCAAATGCCCATCATCTACTCACACATACTGCTGTCTAATAGAGTATATTAAACAGTATCTATATGCACACATATATGCACATTTCAGCTACCAGCTTTTTATGTCGACACTCAGCTGTCAAGACAGGAATGTAATGTATTCCTGTCGTGTCTACACCTTAAATGTGATTGTTCATGATGAGTAATTATCTTCCTTTACTTACCATATATCTAGTCATGATGACAGCATGGTTTTGGGAATGGCAACATCAGTCAGTCTGAAATACCCAAACAACTATTGGAGGGCTTGCCATTAAATTTTCTACAGACATTCGTGGTCCAGAAGATGAATTTTCAGTTTCACAAAGCTCCATCATCTGGTCAAACTTTTAATTTCTCCAATACTTTGGTTTATGTCTCGATACCTCCAATACTGGCATTCCCATCTTACTTTTTGTATTTTTTGTTTGGTGCTCATTTACAAATGTCAGCAAACTAACACCCTCAACAAAGAAGAAAACTATCCCTCCTAAACATTGCTATGTTAGCAACTCCATTGTGAGCATGTTAGCATGTTGATGTAAGCACTAAGCCAAGTGTAGCCTAACAACACTGCTGGCATGGCTGTAGACTTTTAGGCTGTATATTACACCTGGCACAAAGTGGCACACAGAGCAGCACAACTGTCATCACCAGTTTCAGACTGACGCAGTTGTCATTTCCATAGTCAGCGACCACATTGTGTGAGTAGCGAATGTACCTTAGCCCATCTGTGTGCCCATGGGCAAGTAGGTGTTTTAATGAGGTGTGGTCAGGTGCATTGCTATTTTGAGGCAGCAGAAAGTGATTGCGCCATTGACAAACAAAAACCAGGTCTAAAGTCAATGGTTCAGCATTTTCCTGCTATTTAAATGGTGCATTATAAGATAAGCCCACATAGGCGCTTGTTACATACACAGGGAAGTGTGAATGGGTTTAGGGTGGGTGAAAAAAATATGTCACTAATGAGGACAATATTAATTACATTCTTTAAAATGTGAACGTTGCAGAGAGCAAAGCAGAGCTGCCAAGCCACTGTCTGACTCCCAATAAAGAGAGACGCTGCACGCATTTCTGCAAAAGGAGTAGCTCAATTTCATTGATTATTTTAAAACCTGAATGCTTAATTCTGTTTCCTGTTAACCTTATAACTACAGCTTTTAGTTTTGCTTCTTAAATGTCCATAACATTCACTGCTCTTACTGTATTGCTCTCACCAGAAACCACTCGCTTCTCCAGTATGCCGATGACACCCCGATTAGTTGAATTCATGTTACGTCCAAAGCAACCTATGCTTACGGATCTTAATGCAACCCCTCTGTTACCAGATCATTTAACTTGCAAAAGTGGAGTTGGTCATGCCCTAAAAGCACTTGTGCCACGCACTTAAGAGCATGTGCTATAGATAATTTAAATAGGGCCCTTAGTTTTGTTATCAGGATGTCTACAGATATATAACCAAGTTAAATTTGAGACTTTGTAAGACCTTTTTAATACCACTTTATGTGAAATTTACAATTTAATTTAAAAATTGGGTTAGTTTAAATTAAAAGAATTTAATGTAAAAAGCAAACAAAGTGTCATCGCTGTAAATGTAAAATGCTGTTTATTACTGCAAGTCTTCGGTCTGTCCAACGATTGTTAACAGTCACTGGGTCTGTCAGACTGGAGAAATTTTTGCGTTAAGGTGACCGAAAAGACTCTTTGAATCTAAATTTAAGACAACAGAAGGACCTGTAGACACCCTGGTTATTAACAAGCTGCTACAGAAAATTAGCCGTTAGCCAATCTAACCTCCTGAGCCAACTTTGGGATGCTGCACATTGGGAAGAAAGGTGTTTACTGACCAGCTTGTCAGCGATCTTGTCCATCATGTTAGAGTTGTACAGTCGTCTTCTCTGGTCCTGCCACCAGCTTTTGATGTAAACACATGGCTTCTTTTCAAAGTAGGGAAGATGAAAGTAATTCCTGTAGGGTACAAACAAAAACAGTCTCAGTCCCTAAATTGTTAGATACTAAACTAAACACTTAGTTCATAACCTGCATTTGTAAAAGATTGTGCAGCAACTCTCTTAATACAGCTAATCCTCGCCAGCAGCGTGCCCCTGGCTGGCATTCATCGTACTCTAATTCATGTAAAGCACTTAATCATTTCAAAAGGGGCTAGTCTCAGCTTTTATTATACCAGCAATATATCAGAAATTGCTTCCTAAGCATCCTTGACTTTGCCCCCGTGACCCCTTGTGACTCCTGACCTGTCTGTGATGACAGGCTTCATTAGAGGAGTGGAGGAGACGGAGACCAGGTCCGCGTCCTCGTCCGCCTCCTCCTCGCTGGAGTTGTGTATTAGCTCACTCTCCTCTTCTTCAGTCTCCCCATCTTTCTTCTTCTTCTTTGCCGACGAAGGCTTGCTTACACCATCTATCTGGTTTCCATAGTTACCTGTTAGTGGGCAGAGCATTTCAAGCTGTTATGGAATGTGCTTGGTTTTGGTAGCTATTGATTTCTGTACACCGTCATATCTCTCTGTTGTATCTTAAACTTGCGGAGTGCGGGTCAATAGTAACAAGGTTTATTTACCTATTGTGATTTCAAAACTTATCGGTTTGTCACCAATCTTCCTGTCGATCATCGTGGCCTCCAGGAAGGAACCAAAGAGAAAGAACTCCTCTATTTTCCCAGTGGCGCTCTGATGGAGTGAGGAGAAGTGCAGTAAAGAAAAAGTGAAACATTTCATTTGACTGAAGTACATTCATTTATTGTAGAGTGTGTGGAAGAATAATGGCATCTGCTCTTTTCTGTAATTCACTACACACATAAAATCCACCTGACTCCTCTCTGAAATACTGAGCTACTTCATTTAGACGTTACATTCATAAAAGCACTAATTTCCCCCATTATTTCTGCCCCTGTGCTTAAAATATGAAATATTAATCAATACTCATTCATATAAAAGGTACTTGCAGGAGTTCATCACAATGCTGCCCAGGACGCCAATACAGCTTGTCATACAGTGGCCTAAATCCAGTTCCAACGGTTGCCAGGCTCATTTTGAATGGCGTAACAGCATACGTGCGCCAATATACTGTGGTCCAAATGTGCCACTGAATTTTTCTTTTTACTTTAAGAGCCAGTTTCCATAGCCATTGTGTCACAGTTTCATGATGCACAATGAGTATGATTTAAAAGGTAGTTAAAATACACTGTACTTTAAGCCAAACTCAAAAGGGGCCCATAAATAAAAACATGCAAATCTTAGTTGCAGCCAAGTTTTTTTTGCTTTCCAATATAATCAACACAGGGCCCTGAATCTTAACAAATTTACAGTATGAGTAATATGATAAGTACCCAAGCTCTTCAAAATAAAGACCATATCATTGAGCCACTCCAAAGTAATCCATTCTCTAAACATCACCCTCTTAGCTACAACCCTTAAGCCCAGTTCAGACCAAAGATTCGTGACGAGACAAGGTGGTGCAACTACTTGCAATGCACCGTTCTGCAACGTTCTAAAAACCTGCCAGTTAACACCAGTGCAACTAGATGAGATGGTGTGTCATCTCTATGCAACAGCTCTCTGTACTTTTGTTCTGATTTCCAGCTGTTCAGGCTTATTTTGTGGCTGAATATAATTTGTAGCTTCTTAAAATATGAATGAGGATAGTGATAGAGATACAAGCTGTGTGTGTGTGAGGGGGCATAAGCACAACAGTGAACAGCAGCAGTGACCCACTGTTAGACACTGCCACATGTGAGGACGGAAATATCTGCTATGTTGAGGTTTTTGGTAGATAGTGGAAGGAAGCTCTGGGGTCTTCTGATTTTGTGTTAGTGACATACTTAATCTAGCTTGCCTTGCGTGTGTTTGAATCTCCGATTTTAGTAAAGTGCAAAGACATTGCCTCCTTCAGTGGAAGAATGTGAAAACATCTCTCTATTGACGAACTTTGCACAAACACAAGTCAGTATAGTAAAAGTCAGACATTTCAGGGGTTGTAAACTTTAGATGAGGACATTTTTGAGGAGAGGGGGAATTTAAATTTAAGGGAAAGCCCTGAAATTGGACGATTCTATTAAGTCTGGTCTGAAAAATTAATGTAATGAATGACCTTAAACTGTACTGTCTTTGATCAAGGCACTGATTCTTGGCTCACATTGGGGACTGGTCTCTTCAAGAACCTTAAAAAGCTCATAATCTTCCAGACTTGACAGACAAGATTTATTACTGTTACACCTCCAAAATCATTATTGGCATCCTTTCCTTTTCTCAGCAATTAGGATGTCACTGCCGTCAATGATCCAAAACCACTGACGAAGACATTTTACTTTGTCTTACAAATGACATGATGAGTAAAAGCCATCTCAAGCTGAATTATTTAGTAGGCATTTAAAGGAGCTAATTTACAGTATTTCTTTGATTGAATTAGTGATCTGTGTCTCATTTAAATCACAGTACTTGACTGCTGGCACAGACTCATGCTGGCATGAATGATTAAAGGTCCCAAGCGGACACATTAAGGTCAAATAGCTGGCAGGCCTGCCCCAAAGCAAAGCATCTGATGTTTCTGATTTCCCTGATGAGCAGTGAACTACATGTGTGCCAATACGAGTGGATTGTAGCATCACACTGTGGGATCAGGAGGTCAGGAGAGGTCAAGCAGCATGTTAATCTCATGGATCACAGGTCAGGATAACAACTTTTCTGTGACTGTTCTGTTAGAAGGAATGTACTAGTCTACGGGAGACTTAATCCATCCCATAAATAACATTGTCAAACAGACACACTAGAGAGACTACCCAAAACCAATTTAACTGTGTCAGTCACGTCCTCTCACCTCTGAGATGTTGGAGACACCCTCCACCTGCACCTCAGTGGAGCTCATGAGCTCAGGCGACGTTGTGTCCAAGATCTCCACGGCCATGGAGAGCAGGAGACGGGCTCTGAAGGAGACGCCTTCTCCAAGACCGTCGTTCAGGTCCTGGTGTTCGTCCATCAGAGTATACTGACGTGTGGAACCGTACATGTTTGCCCAAGCAGGACCCAGGGTGGGCAGGAACCCTGGAGACGGTAAAGGCAAAAGAAATAGCTATAGGAGATGCCATGATAATCTACAAGACTCCTTTTTCTTCAACAATTCTATTTAGGATCTTTCAAAGTTTTTATGTTCAGGGTATCAAACACTAGATATTCCCACCCCTGCCCAACAAAACAAAAACAGTCAAAAAATATTTATACTACAGTTAAACAACAGTAATGTATCCAGACTGTGTGGCAATTCACTCCCACAATCACAATAAAACACTTTTTGTGTTATCTCAGTCTCCATGGGAATAGACAGGGTCTTCCTAATACCTGGAAACCAATCTGTCATATCATTAGACTCCAATGTAATCTAGTTTACTACTTCAGCAGGTAGGGCGACCCTTGGTACTGACCTAGCAACAGAGACCATTTCTAGCCCCTGTTGAGTCAGCCAGTCAACTTGCACTAACTTAAATGCTTTGTACGGATCATGGGAGTTCCCAAACTGAATAAATACCACACACATAACAAAAAAACTGCTTAGCTAGCTCAATCTTGTTGTAACTAAGGCATCTGTTGAAAAACTAAATTTTCGATGGACAGATTTAGATACTGCAAACTTCACACGTAGGCTATTTTTTTAAGATACTGCTGTGTCATTGACTTGATGTGATTATCTCCAAAATTCACAACAATCAATATTTTATTGGCATTTAGCCTTTTAAAAACAACATTTTCACTACAGTCACAAAACTGTTTGCTCTTTAGCTTGCTGTACACAAAGGAAGACATGCACCAGAAGAAAGATGATCTAAATCAAAATTAACAATAAAATTACCTCTTTTATATCAATACTGTAGCCTATTGTTTCTTGATTCAGCTCTGGAAGTTATAATGTTGCCATGGAGATGACGAAGTAATATCTTTAGCGAAGAGGATGGTGTGCTGAATCTTTCACTCTGATTTAATATATGGTAATGTATGCATAGATTTCAAGTCAATTTGAATGTCATCCACTAAATTTCATGCAGCTGTTGGCAGTGGGTCAGGTGGGTCACGATGTGGTTCAATTCACAATCTATTGCAGCACAGCTAATTACTACATGCGGTAAAATATTAACTAGTTACAAATGACTAATTAATGTGTCTGACAGCTGATCAATGCTAATGAGACAAACTGTGTGTGTGTATGTGTGCTGACCTACCTTTGTCACCATCATTTGAGATCTTGCGTAGGTCAACAAAGTGGGTGCCTATGGCGACGTCGTTGACCTTATCAGAGTCTCGTATCTGGATCTTCATGCGTTTGCAGAGTGGAGGGAACAGCTCGGTGAAGATGATCTGCTCGTTCCAGATCGGTTCATAGCTGCTCTTCTGGACTGAAGTCTTCCCCTGGACACATGGAGGAGTAACACTCAAGTACAAGGTATAAAGTACAGTCCGTTATGTGGCTCCCGTCCTTGTGTTATAGTTGCCGATAGTGTTTTAATAATAGTAAGATTAAAGGAGCTATTTCACTTTATATGGCTCCATCTGGCGTTATCCAGGCACCCGCAGTCACAGACTCTATTTTGGACCTGAGCACAGCTGAATGATTTTTAGGAGTGCATTTTTAAAACCCTCTCAAATGTGTGTGGCTCTGTTATTGATCCTAACCTTCTGCCGCACACATTCAAGGGCGTCAATGAGAACAAAAAGATCACAGCTAGACAAGAGCGATTTGTGGCCTTCTCTATACTCATGCTCGAAGTCGGCTCCTCAGATTCATCAGATAAAATAAAGAAAAAACTGAATATCCACCTCATAAACACTGGCTAGAGGATGTAACGGCACAGTTCAAGCTCAAACACTTAAAGCATAATACTTAAGGCTCAACAGAACTAGAAATCTATTTCACCAGCCCTGACTGGGAGTTGAGGATGGCATCATTTATCTGCTTAGTGGTGTGTACGCCCACCTGGATGAGTCGATGAGCAATGTGAGGGTCATGGGTTTTTTTTTTACTTCTCCAGTGCTTTCAACACCACCCAGCCAGCTTGATGTAGGTGGATGCCCCCCTTGTGTCCTCGACTGTCAACTACCTGACTGTCAGACCACAGTATGTGCACTTGCAATACTGAGTGTCAGACACAGTGATGAGCAGTACTGGAGCCCTGCAGGGGACAGTCCTGATATCTTCAGACATTTTCTGATGACTCTGCTATAGCTGGATTTATCAGCAACGGTGATGAGGCTAAGTACAGGGCTGTGATGAGTTATTTCGTCACATGTCAACCTCGACGTGATAAAGACAAAGGAGCTGGCTGTAGACCTGAAGAGGGCAAAGGCACCAGTGACCCCTGTTTCCATCCAGTATGGACATTGTGGAGTGCTATAAAACCAGGAAGTGTGACTATAAACTGGACTGGGCTAAGAACAGTGAAGCCCTCTACAAGAAGGTCTAAGGTCCTTTAACACCTGCTGACCAAACACTGAAGATGCTTTATGTGTCTGTGGTGGCCAGTGCCATCCTGTTTGCTGTTGTGTGTTGGGACAGCAGATGTCAACAGAGCCAACAAACTGATCCACAAAGCCAGTAATGCTGTGGGGGTGGAGATGGATTCCCTGGTGGCAGTGTCAGAGAGGAAGATGCATCATCTCGGACAATGTCTCCCACCCACTCCGTAATGTGCTGGTCAAGCACAGAAGTACATTTAGTGCAAGACTTACTCCTCCAAGATGCACCACAGGTAGTCAGTTCTGCCTGTGGCCATCAAACCTGTCAGCTCCTCCCTCAGAGTGTCAGGCACTCTGAGTCAACAGACTGTTGGACTTATTGCAAGCTATAACTCATTTTTTATTTATTTTTTGTATATTTCTTTTTTTCACTCTGCAGTGTTGACTTAACTGTACAAGATGCAATACTGACTGGACTTAACATCATTTGGGAAATATTTCAACTGTACAATACTCTTTCTTATTTAATTCTTACTTATTCTACTCTGGCATTTATATGGGGTATGATGAACACATTTGTAGATGCCTTATATTTCTTATTTACATACATATATGTCAATATAACTATGAAACTATATATATATATATTAATCTATAAATCTATATATATGTTTATATAGTATTATTATTATTAACACCACTGACAGATGACATGAACAATACTGACCATCTTGTTACAATACCATGCTCTGCTGGGAAATTTCTGGTCCACCATGCCTCACCACAAACAATGCTCAGAAATTGCCTGAGAAACATGACAAAGAGTGCAAGGCATCAACCTGGCCTCCAAATTCCCCGGATCCCAATCTGATTGAGCATCCATGAGACATGCCAGTAGCCCACCTCACAATTGACAGGTCTCAAAGGATCCAAAGCCAACATCCCAGTGCTAGACTCCAGAACACCCCCCCCAGAGGTCCCGTGTCCATTCCTTGATATGTCAGAGCCAAGTCTGATCCAAAAAGGCCCCGCTGTGAATCGGGGATACCTGTGAGGTCCCGGCACGTCCCACAAATACTCAATCAGGTTGGGATCTGGGGAATTTGGAGGCCAGGTTGAAGCGTTGAGCTCTCTGTCACATTCTTCAGGCCACTTCTGACCAGTCTTTGCAGTGAGGTATGGTGCATTGCTCTACTTCGGGAGCCACTGCCATCAAGGGGCATTGTTGCCACTGGGGTAGCCAAAAAGGGAGCCAAAAGTTTCCCAGCAGAACATTGTGTTGTAACAAGGTAATCAATATTATTCACTTTACCTGCCAATGGTTTTAATGTTTTGGATATAGAAATAGATATAGAGTTAGAGACACAGATATATGTACAGTGCTGTAACTATAATGTGTCCCAATTCCTCCCCAGGGATCAATAAAGTATCCCTGATTCTGAGTTTCTTATCCTTTTCCTCTTTTTCCTATCTTTTCTTTTTATTTTCTCTTTATATCATAGGGTATTTATGTTTGGGACAGATGGCTCGTGTTGAAGCTTTTATGTGCGATAACTGTGAGAACTGAATGAACGCAGTTATTAAAACTCTGAACACAGAATGGCTGTAACATAAAATTAACAAATAAAACATACAAAAATAAAATCCTAATGTTTTCCAATCAAGCTAACAACGCATGCTGCTACCTTATGATAATACCTATAGTTATGAGTTAAACAATTTCCGTACAGCTTTGAAAATCCACACTACAGATGCATGCATTATCAAAACCACAGCGTGTTCTAAAGGAGCAGCGATAATCCTCTGGGGAGAAACAACACTAGAAACTAGCAGAGAACAAGAGATTGCAGGTTGTGGTGGGAATTACTTTCTGCCCAGCAAACTGCACTTGAACGTAGGGATCCACCAGGTCTCTGTTCTCCCCTATAAAGGCCTTCTTCACATTAGCCATGATGCTGGTGTTCATTTTAGGAAGTCCCTCAGCGCGGTAAATCTTCACATAAAACCTCGCCCACTGCCGCTCTGCTGGGATGCCCTCTGGGAGCAGGAGGTTCCTAGAAACAAGCAGCAGCACAGAAACTCATTCAGAGACAGGACTGTGGAGGTATTGATTAAATTTAAGAAATGTATAGCTTGTGGAATGAGCTTTTAAAAGATAGTGGGTGAGAGTGTCCAGCAAGTAATCCTTTCAAGTATAACACAGCTTTGGTATGAAATATTTATCAGTGCTGGACTTATACTGTAAGAGATACTGTACATGAAGCAGAAAACCCTTTTAAATGTCTCTTATATAGAATTATTTGCATATCGGCTGTGCCCCTTTCCACGAGTAAAATGGTAATTTTACTTGACCGCAGTATTTCTCAAATTCCATTCAATCTGAATCACATCAGTTACATCTTATTACCCCTCTATGTCATCTTCATCAGTCTCGTTAGCCTTGTGTGGGGTCTTGATGTTGTCGCCCTTCCCGACCACAGCGATGTCACACTTCACATATCCTTTACATCCCGCTGTTATGTCGTCAGGATCAGATAGGATCGCCCACTTGTGGTAAAACTGATGTTCTGGGATGGACATCAGTCAATTAGTCACTAACAGCTGTGATCAAATCCAGCTTCACTTCACAATGAACAAAACACTTACTGTATTTTAATTTCAAATATACATTGCATGTATGTTATGATCAATTACTAAATGGATATTGTGGCTACAGTGAGTTTACCAGGCTGCGAGTAAACAGTCCCAACATCCATCTTGAAGGTTCCCACCAATGTTCCACTCCGAAGAAGATTTTTAGAGTGAATCACCTAGGCAGACAGAATTGAGAATGAAATGAAACGAAGATCAAAGGATTCACAGTTGTACTGGAAACAGCGATAAATAATTCACAAGTGTGCGTTAAGGGGAAACAGATGGTTCTGGACTTTATGTTTAACAAGGGGCTGCATAATGACTTCACCATTGTACATTAAACATAAGTTCCTGTGAGATCGTTAATTAACCAAATTAATGCAGTAACCAGCCATATATTTTTATGTATTCACACTTATTTATACATACCAAAGTGCAATAATATCTACTCTTCCATGTACCATAAAGTTTTAAGGACTTATGTACAAAACATTCAGGGGGGATTTCACCAAGAATGGATTGCGGCCGCTGACAGTTGACAGGCCCATCTCAAGGTCTAATTCATAAAAGATACTGCGCTAATGATATTGCAGCTCAAACACACCCATAAAGTTTTTGTGCAGTTAAGTGCAATTTGCCCTTTTTAAAAAAAAAAAAAAAAAAAAAGTCTGATTGCAATTATCCATGCAGCAAAATATAACTGTTGCCTTTGCACCAATAACACAGCTGGCAGTCCAATGGCAGAGTGAAAAACAAAACTGAAATTTTCTGATCAGGACCTATGAGATGCATTGGCAACTTTACACAGAGAAACCGTATTTGGGATTTAATACCCCAGTCTGTCGGTGCACTTCAGTAACTAATAACTCTCTGGGGATGCTTTAATTTTACTATAACTGTGTGTGCCTATTAGCCCTGATCTTTGTGAATGGGACTGTATTTGCAATACGGTTTATTTGCATAGAAAATTATTCATCAAATGCATGCCAGATTCATTGTTGTTTTATAGCACTAGCTGTATCTATGTTTTAGGCTTGTGTTCACCAATGTGTTCTTTTTTTTCCAGATGAAAACGCCAGGTGCTCCTCAGAAACAACAGAAACAGCTGAGAGCGCTTTGGAGGAGAAGCGTTTTTTCACCTGACACGCTTTGGTCACGTCTGGGTGTTATGGTATGGAATATCCGCTGAAGTAAACATGTCGGCACAAGGCAGAGTACTTCCTTAAGGATAAGGGGAATGGTGAGGCATTCAGAAAGACAGGACGGACCCACAGGTCTGTGTTGATTCAGGAGAAAAAACATCATATATATACATATAGTACTTTAGTGCAGGTGTGAAAGTCAGTTTGTCTTTGTGGTATTTGTCCCTGCCCCACTTTGATTAATCAGTGGAAGTGACAGTGACAAGTGCAGCTTTTACACCCAAAGAACACGTTTTTAACTCTTGGTGCTCAGGAAAAAAAAAAAAGCCTAACCAGCAGCACTCAACACAGAAGTCACTCTTAGCACCTTGTCACGCTGACAGCGTTTGCAAAGCATTAAAAAAAACATGCTTGCCTCATGAAAAATGCTTTGGTGGCCACAGCACCTTAATGTCTTCATGCCTCATGTTGCTGCCTCTTGTCCAGGCCATCTTTGTAAATGAGCATTTATTCTTAATAGACTTATCTAGTTGATTAAAGGTGAAAACAATAGTAATAAAAATATAAATACCTGCTTGGCAGCGTGGTTAGGGGTGCATTTTACCATTTGAGAGTGCTTTGAGAATTACACAATTTATTTCTGTCTTATTTCTGCAGGTCGAGCAGCCATAAAAGCTGCACAATCCTTTTGTGGATCCATGTATTTCATTATTAAAACATAAAAGTATGCAACAAAGTCCTTCTAATGTTCACAACTCATGTAACAAAAGAATGCTGAGAGGTTTAAGTACTGCAGCGTGCACATTTGGGATACAGATTACTTACTGAGAGTTTGATGATCTTATCAAACATGACATCAGGAGGGACGTGGAAGTCAAAGACGAAATACTGCAAAGAGAAGAGAAAAAAAAGTTTGCCCATTGAAATGTATGTATTCTTACTCCGCCAGTAAAAAGCACCAGGTAACTTTGAAATTCAGGAGAGTTATTAGTGTAGAGTTCAACGAGTGAACTTTAGAAATGAGCAGAAACATCAGCTCATTTTGTAGCCACATCACAGCCTTCATGCTTTCAGTTCTTCACAGCCAAAGAAAAGCTTGAAAAGAAATGTTTGATTTAAAGTCTTGCATCAAATGTTTGTCATATCTTTTCTGTAGGTGTCTCCAGGTGTATTAATGCTGCAGCATATGTGCAACTGTACTACAGGCAGAGGCTGTGCAGGGCACACAGACACCACAAGAGCTCAGATATATCTCATGAGATCACTTTGTAGCTCCTCTTCCTTTGTCTTTTTTTCTCATGCGTTAGTGTTTGTTGACAGTGGAGACAAAGGATAACACAAAGCACTTATTCTCCCACAGCAAGGACAGCCAGACTCCACAGAACTGAATATGATTAACTTTGCTGCAGGCGATATCACAACAATGGCCGTATTATCAGACAATAGGCCCCCTGTGTCACTTGTAATTGTTTTGGATCTTTTTCTGTGGTATTTGGCAGGTTTTTCACACAACTCCAGCTTTGTGTTATTAGTTTGGGATGTCATATGAATACTCAACTAAAAACTAAGCAGAGTGACGAGGCAAAGGATGATGAAATGGGGTGACATAACACTTTTTATGATAATGTAGTTCTTGCAATGTTATCAGTGAATTTCAATGACCAGAGATAATTGTAGTTTTCTACTGCGAGCTAATTTCAGAAGCTATCTGAAACAGCACAGACTCTGAGCAAACTGGAGGATCTGGATACAAAGAGAGAAAGCATGAAGGAGTTTGTCTGTCCACGGGGGATTTTCAGACAACAGAAGCAATCGATAGCAGACAAACTGTCACTTTCTCTCCCTGCAGGACACAACCCAGAGGCTGAGCTCTGCGTGACCCTCACCACCACCAACACGTCCTACTGAGAGAGATTCTCTGCTGCTCAGGAACACTAGTTAAGAGTATTATGTGAAGTACTTTAATGTCACTAAATCATTTCAACACTAGACCATCAAACAGAGCACTGACAGCCTCTCCTCTGCATTTATCTTCGTGCATGTCAGAGGCATTTTGTCAGAAATCTGTAGGGTTGCAGGAGAACAGAAAAAAGTCTTCACTGATGTCCTCGTGTTGAGAAACATCTGATGTAACAAATCCACTGTGATAAGACCAGTGCTAGGGGGAATGCATTAGAGTAGGCAATCCAATACTTTTCAAAATACTACCATATTTTCCTGTTTCACACTTTACCATTAATTACATTTTAAATGAAAGATGATATGCTGTAGCTTACATGAGCCGGTGCTTTCAATATTTTCTTCGAGGCCAGTGTAGGCTGTACCTAAATGCCTCTGCTGAGTTTGCTGTCAGATTATTAGCAGTCAAGAGGTTGCACTGTTGCCACCTGTCAAGTACTGGGGTTGTGGGACTGGACAAATATATCAGTTATTGGATGACTGGATATAAAGATTGCCCTTTTTCATTCTTGAGAACAACTGAGAGCCACTGTTCAGCTGGCAGAGAGAGACATCAGGGATAAGCAGTGTGTAAATCCAGCATTGTTTCACATCTCACTTGGCAAATTGATATTTATTTGGACCAAACCAGAGCTGGTGATTGTTGGAACAGTGGGAAGACTAACAAAGACGGCTTTGGTAAGTTTTGTTTCTGTTGTGAATGATGAGTTAACAAAGCCATTATGATAATCAGTGAAAGAGACAAACTCTAATTTAGAAGGTGTACGATTGTATTATTCTGTACAATATGGAAAACAATAAGAATATTTCCTCTCTTGACATTTGAATACATTAAAGGGTAGGCTGCAGTAGACTATGCACCTTTTGGACAAAATAACCAGCATTCGCACGGAATCACAAAAGGAGTTTTTCATTCTGGTAACGCAAAACTAATTTATTTACTTTTTTCAGTAGGTAACATTTTAATGAAACAGGTCACTTTTAGTTGGCAGTACTCTTATAATGTACTTAATATAATGTAAGTTACTTAGTAACCTTCCCCAACACTGTAATAAGATACATTTACTGTATCACACCAATTATCTTGCTTATGGTCCAACACATCCTAGGTATTGATGTTCATTTCCACATTAACAAACGCTACTGAAAGCATGCAGCGCCAAAAGGTCTTGAAAAAAGATGCTCAGATGACTAAAACTGGGACTCATTAGCTGGAAAACATGAAGGGGCCATATCATGAAGCCTTGCATCATCCAGAAATAGAAAAGAATACCACAGAAAATAAACATTTGCAGAATATCATGTCATTATGTATATCGTGCATATCATGTAGCATCCATTTTATTGTCTATGTTGTCCTGTCAATTGTCTGTATGTGTTGTTGTGCTACTCTATGTGCCTTTGAATTGCCCCTCTGGGACAATTAAAGTGTTTTGAATTGAATTGAACATTTTACATGTTTTTCTAAGTCTTTCACCAGGTGTTTTTCAAAATAAGAGGGTAAAACAATGGACTGAATGTGTGAATATGAGTGAAAAACTAATCAACACAGGTGAAAATATCCATATAGGAGTTACCTTAGAAAACCTGGATTGATGAGAAAGACTTTTTTTCCGCTTATGATAACATAGGAGCCATTTGTTTATTATTTACTTGCATTAATAACAATCTATGATGCCAGTAACTACTTCAAAAGTGCACTTGAGGCCAGGAAGGCCACTCACCACAACACCCATAAGCCTTTGGGCCAAATGGGCTAATTACTGGCTCTTTAAATACCTTTAAACTACAGGAAATGACAATGACACACATTCTTTCAGCACAGGTCCTGGTTGGCTACTGAGGCCATCGCAAGAGCACTGGAAGCTCCTATTGGCTCAAGTGAGGTGTCAATGGAAAGGCCAGGAGTTCACCTCCATTTTGAGATTACCAGTCAGATTTGTTAACACACAGGACAGAGAAATTATGGATAATGGAGAAATATTAAAGTTTGAAATGATGCAATGGCAGTGTTGCAGTGAATAAATATGGATGTTATAATGTGTTTGGACTAAATATGTCGCTGGAATAAATAAGCTTGTCTGGACTACTGGCAGTGTGTGAGAAATCAACTCATAGCTGTATTAGCAGAGTTAGTGCCTGGATAATATTGATCTGTGGATTATGATGATGCCTCATAGGTGAGTTATATCTTTTTTTGACTGACATTTATTGAGTCAGCTGTGGTGTTTATATCTTGAAATAGTCAGCATTAATGGAACTTCAAGGAGTGTAGCTTTTGAACAGTAAGTAGTTTACTCATACAACATAAACAACAACAAATGCAGTGAATGTTTTACTTATAATCATCCAAAAATTACCTTAGGAGAGCATTTGGAGGGTTAACCGGATTTCTGACAGTTTTAATGCGCAAAAGAAACATTGGCATAATATTTTCCAGAATCTAATTCTTCATAAATTCACCTCTCAGATACTGACATCAGGTTTTCTTTAACATAGACATTGTACTGTACGGTACAATTAATTTTATATACAGTAGCAGTGTTTCTTCCTTTCTACAGTTTAGTCTAATGTTTTGAATCTCCAACTGATTCGACAAAAAATCTCATTCAAACCAAACGTTGTCCCTAATATGATTTAAGGCAGTTTCTGTCAAGCTAAAAGCACAACTAAGATACCGCACAGGCTAGAAAAATGGGATCAACCCTGGACATATAATTGCTTTTATGAAGAAACCATATGAAGTATAGGAGGGATGAAGTGATGGTGACATTCAGAGAAAAAAGGGAAGATAGTTTTTATATAGTTTCTGGTTTCCTTCTTGCAGTTTGAGTTTTTAAAGCCTCAAGCATCTCACCTCATTGTAGTATGGACAGTTGGTGGACTCCTTCATGGACGTGTACTTCTTGTCGTCTCCAATCTCGACACACACCACGGGGTCCATGTTGAGGCCTATTAGCTGCCGGGCCTCAATCACTGTGATGCTGATCTGATGATAGACATCAGCACATCAGACATGTTGAGACTGTGAGAGCTAAACAAACAGGCTTTCCTCTAACAATTAACCAGCAGCGACACTACCACTATTAATCACACAACTTCACATGGATTACCCTGAGGACAATTCAAAGAGAGAGAAACGAAACTGATCTTTCACCAACTAATGATTTTAATTCAGGCAGTGAGGAATCTCGCTAGATTACACTTTTTCACCCTGTGTTTACTCTGGCGTCTCCCCTGGCTGAAGTAATACAGAGCTGGATGGACAAAATAGATCTGAGCTAAAGGCTTTTTACATCCAAGCAATATCCCTCTGGTTTAATTAGCTGTTGGATAATGAAGAGAAGCACAGAGAGAAACATAAAAAAAGAGAAAACAGAGGAAAAGATTACACCAGGATTTCAGTCTGGTGAATAAATTTATTCATGTTCTTAAATAAAATAGGCCATGAAAACAGGCCATGGGCTGGCACTGGAGGACAGTTATACTGTGTCCACAATTATTCTTTTACTACTTTTCACTGATGGTGTGGTGAATAAATTTCATGTGGCAGCCACAGCAGACAAATAGCCATGAGTATAATCATGGCTTAGCACAAAAATATATATGAGAGTAGTAAGAGTCTTTTCATCTAACTCTCGGCAAGAAAGCAAAAAGTGAGTTTTCCAAAATGAATACAATTTTTCTTTTAAGGGTACTTCAATCCAGCACAATGTGGGGTAAATTGTTTTCTTGTTCTAGTTGTCTAACAGCATCTTTTGCATTACATGGAAACAGTACTTTGGCTTCTTTCTTCTCCCAACTATCCGGCTAGTTGTACACCAAAATCAGACACATATCTTATATCAGATCAGAAGCACATATACACAAATAACACAATTTAGAAGTCAAAGTCTCAAGAGAAACAGACAAAAGTAGAGAGGAAGATACACAAACCCACATCAATGAATCTGCACAAACTTGTATGTGCAGATATTAAGGGTGGGGGAAAAAAATCGATACAGCATAGAGTCACAATATTTTTGTGTGGCAATTTCATATTGTCACTAATATATCGCAATATTTTTTAATCGCAATACTTGCTGCATGTTTAAAATCGCAATAATATTGTGACTGAAGTATCGTGATAATATCGTATCGTAAAGCCTGATGTGATTCCCACTCCTAGCGGATATACAAATAGAAATGCACACAGCACACAGACACACACCTGGTAATCCACTGGGCGTCCAGAGCTCGGCTCCATCTTGATGTCTGGCTTTGACCTTAAGAAACACAAAACAATCTGCGATTATTACCGGCACTCCGACAGTGAAAACAGAGGTGGCACATGGTTACAAACTCAATTCTGATCTCTGCTTTTAATACTATCCAGTTGCATGTGCTTGCAGAGAAACTTCTTTCCATTTTTAATCTTGATTTTAAGATCACTGGATGGAATCCTGACTTTTTGACAAACTGGTCACAATGTATGAGAGTTAACAATGTCGTTTCGAACAAGCTTCATCAATCCACTGGTTCACCAAGAGTGTGTTTTGTCTCACCTTCTTTATATTCCTTACACAAACAGTTATCAAAGTAAATAACAGAGCAGACATTGTAACATTGATTGATGATTCTATTACACAAAACCTCCTGGAAGGAGAGGAACAAGGTAATCGGGCAGGAGACGACTTTGTGTCATGGCGTAGAGTGGTGCTGTACGATTTTATAAAAATGTGCGATTGCGATTTGAGTGGACAATATCGCGATTTGCAATTACAATATAATACATAAATGGTATCATTAGTCTACTTACTTGATTCAGTGTTTCCCCTACATTATGTCAGGGGGGCATTGACCTGACATAGTTATTTTATGGACAGTGTGTTAGTAACCATCAACAGACTGAACACAGTCAAATACGCTGCTCACACAGCAGCACAGCACGGCACTGTACACACAGCGGAGTGAGCATATGTTGTGTTCAGGCGTTGTCATGTAAATGACAAATTCCAGCACGCCATAGCACAACACAGCAGCATGTCATGTGGGCCGAACCCAAGCAAAGTTGCTCAGTTTTTCATTTGTTATCATATAGTTTGTTATGGAGTCCATGATTTCCCCGTGACACTTACAAATGTTTGCCTAACTGTGTTTGGATATTGTTTTATGAGGCTCTGGCGGCTTTCAGTTGTCTCTTTGTCTTTAAGGTTACACGGCTCGGCTTTCTCTCGCATGCATTCTTCCTACTTTTCTCTGTGCTGTCTCGAGTGCTGATATAGATTGGTCGTGTTGCTGCGGGACGTGGCGACTTTAACTTTTACACTTACACAGCACGTCTTTCTGTTCAACGTCGCCGTACCTGAATCCAAAGTATCGCTATGTAACAGATGTTTTTTTCGCCACTAACTCAGCCTGTACATGGTTGTGCTCATGCTCTTCTTCAGCGTCTGTGTTTAATTATTTACAATTAATCACAAATCGCAGCCTTTTATGCAGTTATGTAATCGCAGAGCCTGACATCGCGATTGCAATTAGATTAATCGTGCAGCACTAGCGTAGAGTCTTTTTCTTGAGTTAAACCAAGGACATGATCGTTGCCTTTAGTAAGCTGGCACCCTACCCAAAACTGACATAGGGGAATGAAATTGATTTAGTGGAAAATCACAGGTATAAGGGTACCATATTTGACAACAAGTTGAGCTTCCAACCAAATGTTGATGAATTTCTAAAAAGGTCCAACAACGTCAGCAACTCTTGAGAATTTTTTTTTAATGTGTGCACTCAAACGATACCTCTGTATTACAGACGTTTCATTGAGTCTGTTCTGTGCTTCTGTATTGTGGCTTGGTTTGGGAACCTGAATCTTGTCAATAAAAACAGGCCTGGTCAGCTTGTCCAAGTGGCCAGCAATGTTATTGAGGTTTGTCAGCTGCTGCAGCTGTCTGACCTCTACTAAAGACAGGTACTGAGGAAGACCCAGGACATATTGAACTGGCCCGATGATCCCCTGCAGAGGGAGTTGAAACTCTTGCCTACAGGCTGTGGATACAGAGTTCTTCCTCAGAGGACAGAAAGATACGGTCTGTTTGGTGTGCACAGCAGTTAGTAGCCTGAATTTGCATGTGATCTTGGCACATAAGCACTTTTTGTATTCAGCATTCAGCTGTTTCCTGCACTGTCTTTGAAGTTATCTCAGATTTGTACTGCTTGTCATTATAATCTGTCTAGCATGTTGCATTACATGGTTATAATGAATCTGTTTGTATACCTGACTGCAACAAATTCCCGTGGTGGAATAATAAAGTTTGCCCTAATTCATTTTAAGTTTGAATCTCAAACTGTGAATGCTCTCATTTTTCCATCTTCCCAGGCTGAATAATTTTATTCTCAGAAATACATGCCAATAAAAGGCATCACTGTGCATCCAGCATCAAATTATCCTGCACCATCAGCAGTTTGAGATGTACAGAAATGACTGGGGTCGTTAAGGAAGTGTGTATCTGAGTGTGATTCTCTACTATGTGTCTGTATTTGAGAGTGCTTCTCTACTATGTGTGTGTGTGTGTGTGTGTGTGTGTGTGTGTGTGTGTGTGTGTGTGTGTGTGTGTGTGTGTGTGTTTGTCTGTGTGAGCAAAAATGAGACCTCTTGTTGGAAACGTTGGTGGTGACGGCAGTGACAGAGGCCAGAGAGATGGTGTCTGGGTCCATTGCTCCAGCAATTCGCCTTGCCTTCCTGTCCATGTCCTCCATGTCCAGGATCGCCGGCTCATCTGGACAACAATATCACAATAACATCAACAGAATCATCAAAGAATGTATTCTTGGCAGGACCACATCAGTAACTACTACTGAGGACACTGAGGTCATGTCTTCTCTACCTTCTGTAAACTTTAGGTGGGGTTTACATTTTACAATTCACTACATCACTTTGTGGATATCTAAGCTGATTTCCGTCATTTTTCTCTTTTATGTATTTAAAGAGGACCTATTATGCTCATTTTCAGCCTCATACTAGTACTTTGATTTTCTACTAGGACACTTTTACATGCTGTAATGGTCAAATAGCAATTACTTTTCCTCATAATGTCTGTGTTGGAAGTTGGAACATCTGCATTCATAGTCTGTCCGAGATGCTCCCTTTAAGCCCCCACTCCAAAAAAAAAAAGCCCAGTCTGCTCTGATTGGTCAGCGTTTCCAGGTATTCCTTATCTCAGCATCTCTGCACTGTTATTGCAACTGGGGTGGAGTATAGAGGTACTTTCCACCTTAAAAAATCCACAACTCTAAACCAAAACTTAGCAATTGGACATGTTCCAGCAGGAATATGATCCGATATTGGCAACTAAGATTACACGTTTCTCCGACATTAGCATGTAGCTTCATGTGGCAGTGTTGGCTATGTAATGTAAACGCTTGCAGGAGTGTGCCTGGAGCAGATGGCCATATAATCCAGCACACTTTGACATCATACCGTAGCCAGAGTATAAAAACTTTTGTAAACAGAGTATTCACAACAGTCTCAAGCTTGACGTGTTTGCTCACAGGGATAACTTTTGTTTATGTTTACTAGGATTTAAGACAAATAGCTTGTGCATCTTCATTGTAACCCTATCTGTGAAAAAACAAAATACGAAAAAGCATAAGTAGTCCACTTTAATGTACACTTCTTTTAGGCCTATACATGAACAAATTCCCTACCAGATTTTTATTCCTGGCAGTGTGACAAAGGCTCGAAATAGAGTTTCAATGTTAGGAAAAGAAAATACAGACAACATATTTGCGTGTTATCAGTTAGTAAGATGTTTAAAACACCCAACAATTAAAAAAAGTTTTTAATTTATCACTTCCGTCTGGGACAAATTCTGTCACAGAGTGGGGCTCAGGCTCATGACCTCAGGATTCCCTGGCTATGGCCTTAAACAGTAAATATAAATGATGTAATCATTCAAAGTGTACAGGAACACAAGTGCCTGGGCACTATCACTAATGGCTAACTGACACTGACAGCTAACACCAATGCTAGGGCTCAACAACATCTCAAATTTTTAAGGAAACTTATACGTTTTACTGTGGACAGAATCCTGTTATTGTTTTACACTGAGAGTATATTAATCTTTTGTACTCATTGTTGCAGGAGCGTTGTGTTTACAAAACAAGAAGAAATTGAACAGAGTTGTTAAAACTGGGTGGCAAGATGACAGGGGAACCAATGTGCAGTTGTGACTTAAAGGACAGACCAGTACACCATAAATCTAACTAATAAGATCATAGCGGATCCACTGCATCCTCTATGGTCTGAATATGCACTCTTGCTTTCAGGGCGAAGGTGTAGCACGCCCAGGATGCAAACTAAAAGATCATTTGTCCCACGCAGCATTCATCTGCTAAACAAGCTCTGATGACATAATCAGGAATTGGCACTTCTTGAACTTAATGTCCTTTATTGATTTTCCAATAATGCTTTTTATGACATTTTATGATGCTTATGTTTTATGTGATGTGTTGCTGTTGATGTGGTTTTTATGTGTATCTATATTTTTATGCTCAGTTACACAAAGCAAATTCTCCTTAAGGCAATAAAGGTTTCATTTCATTCATTCAATCATTCAAATAGTTCGACATGAACCATATGATTAATAATAACTTGAGAAATGGGCTACAACATGTATTTTCCTCCCAGCTAACTTACAAGATTTGGATAGAAATGGCCGAATTCACAAAATTGGTGGCACTGTAGTGCAGTGGTTAGTATTGTTGCCTCGCAGCAAGAGGGTTCCTGGCTTGAACCCAGGGTGGTGGAGCTCTACTGTGCAGAGTATATGTGGGGTTTTTCTCCGAGTACTCCGGCTTCCTCCTACAGTCCAAAGACATGTGTGCTAGGTTAATTGGTGACTCTAAATTGCCCATAGGTGTGAATGTGAGCGTGAATAGTTGTCTGTCTCTATATGTTAGCACTGTGGTAGTCTGGGGCTGTCCTTACCAGGGTGTAGCCCATCTCTCGCCCAATGCCCCCCTGACCCCCAACAGGATAAGTGGTTATGGAAAATGAATGGACAAAATGTTTAAACAGGGCTTGTCTTCTGTCTTGTGTGTTGTTTTACCTCTCTTGTGATCGTCCTTTGAGCTCTTGATCTTGCCGAGCTTCATGGCTGAGAAAACTCCCTTCCCTGCTCTGGTGAAGGAGAAGGCAGAGGGGAGGAGAAAGGAGAGAGAACTTACTTTACATATCATGAAAGTGAACTTCTTCAAACTCAGACCCACAGGAGAAAGTGATTAACGTAAGGTACTGAACTTGACTTGACTGAACTTGTCAGAAAACCCCACGGGCCATTAGTGGACACAATCAAAATGCAACCCAACACTACAAGGTATATCATAGCCATCTTTGTAACTCGGCTAGACATTTAATTCCAGTGGATTCAGCCCCCACCACCCCCCTTCATCAGTGCCACCAATTCTCCAGACCCTCAATCACAAAACAAGAGTATCTGGTGTCACCACATTGATAATATCTGGATCACATGTCACCACAACAACAAAGCCCTTGTGATGTCATCAGCGGGACGACAAATGAGGGGCCTTAATAATTAAAAATGAGTGTGACCGTCCAATTTGCTGCGGATATGGATACATGTCAGGACAGTAATGAATAGGAAGGTTTTCCTTTTGTTTCCTCAAACATTCAGAGGCGAGTGTATCAGAGCTCAACTTCTGCTTTGATCTTTCCCCCGTTATTCTAGAGGCAGCTCTTCAACCTAATTTCATGGAATACAGAAAACTGGATGGTTTTACATCTCAATTGAGTGACAAGAGTGATTTTGCCTGGAGGCAAGTGAATGGGAAAATAAAAGTCAAGACAGACAGAGGAGTCACTTATCAAAAATAAAGGCAAAAAGCTTTTTGAGTCAAATCAAATCAAAGCTTTTCACACTTGAAATGTGCTCCTTGGACTCTCTCTCTCTTGTCTGTGTCATGTCTACAGTATGAAGCACTGTGGCCAGTGTATTTCCAGTTGATCTACAAGCTAACTGAACAAGAATTTTGAAATATCTTTAAATGTAACATCCGTTAATTGTAGCTGAAATGCTAATTAGACAATTAATTAGACAATATACGAAATCTAAAGCAATTTAAAAAGTAACCTTGGCCTGTGACATTTTATAGACTAGATAATTAAATCAAGTAATTGGAAAAAACATTTATTGATAATTAGATTACCGTGTGTTGCAGCCCTGGCTAATCACAAAACCAGAGGCTCCAGTAATGCAGTCCACCTCCTTGTCTCATTAACGCTATGATTCAACGGTGAGTGGCCGAAACTAAAAAACACACACACCCACACGCAAAATGTGTTTCATACATACCACATGAAAGACACCACTGATCCTACTCAACTCCACAGAGAGGTCAGATCACCATAAACCTGCCCCCAACAAAATTCATCCAAGAGCTTCTTTCTATTTTCTACTATATTTCCATATTCTTCACCTGCCAGGTGCAGATCCTCCAGACCAACCAGGCAAGATAACAGTTGGACCACACGAGTGGATGATGCAGGAGAGAGGAGGGGAGGGAGAGAGAAAGAGGTGGAGATGCATGGCTGGAGATACAGAGAGAGGAGGAGGAAAAGAGGGAAGGATGGAGGGGGTTGGGCTCTGATCACCACCAAAGAAAACTGTTGCTGAGGTGCATACAGAGAGCCTCAAGAGTTTATGAAATGACATGAATGCCATGTTATACTGCACTTTTAGACTGAGACAAGACAACACTTAAGATGTTTGATCACCTAGTTACAAAATATGAATCTCAGTGACACCATGTGTTTGGACATATGCAAACGCAGGGAGTAAAACCGACAAAACAGATCAGCTAGGAAAAACACCTTTCACAGCAAAAAGGAAATGTTAACATCTTAAGGGCCATCCACACCAAGAACTATAATAATGATGTGAGCATCCACGCTGATGAACGATAATGTTTAGTATACAGTGGCACCTAGCACGCGCTACACACTCCAGCTGTGACATCCTGTACAATCGGATGGATTCTGATTGGCTGTCAATGTTTCTGTTGTTCATCACAACCCTCTGAAAGTGATCCAAATACTATTGTTTGCCACTGTTGCTGTCTTTATAGTTGTGCGGATTCATGCTGTCACCCACTTCGGTTGAAAGGATATTTTTATTATTAGTGTTACAGCTACCATTCTTTACACTGCTGCAGCCAAACAAACAAACATTTGTCTCTTTACTACTGTACTTATGTCAAAATTGTACTGAACATTCCTTGGAGGGTTACCTTAATATTAACATTACAACTACATGTCTAACACTAACACTAACCCTAACTTTACCTATCCTTAATTTCACACCTTGTTTTAGAGCCGATAACAAAGTGAATGCCGGTCTTGCCTGTTCAATATGGCGGTGATGACATATTGCAACAATGAGCCGAAGCACTCAATGCAACATTTGTCTGTGACAAAGCGACAAAGCAGCATTCCAAATAAGTTATTAATAACTTTCAGAAATACAGCATGCAATAATCCACCTTCTCTTTCACTCTCTCTGTCTATCTCTCTCTCTCTCAAACACACACACACACACACACACACACACACACACACACACACACACACACACACACACACACACACACACACACACACACACACACACACACACACACACAGCGGTGTTGCAGTGCTTAGTCATTTGTCGCCGTCTATCCCAGTCCGGACAATTTTGCTCCTATAATGCACAAGTTTGGCAGTTAGAGAGTCCGGTTTGGTTTGGATGATTGATCAACTGGTTGGTGATATTAATACAGGTTGTTAATACACCCACCCAAAAGGTATTAATAGTAGCTAATAGCTAGGTAGCAAACTGTAGACTGTGGTAAGTGTTATGTCTCTCAACTGAGCAGGCAAACCACTGATGCTCTAGTGTCTGTATCACGTAGGGGAGGGGTTATGTTGAGGATGGCTCCAGTGTGGCATCGAGCCATGATATCAGGCCCATTCAAAAAAATCCCAGACACAAAAATGGTGAAAAACTACAATTCAGCACTGTATAGTTCACGTTATCTAACATAATGTGAGAAAATCTCGATTTTACTTTACATGGACTTTAATCTCGAAGGAGTCTAATATTAATGAGCACTGTGCTTACAATGTTGACAGATCATTGATCCCACAATGTGATTAATACAACATCACACACACCCCTGGACCTCCAAACACACACAGGATATTATCATTCATCTTTACAGTCGCTTATAAAAAAAAAAGAGAGAGAGAGACTTAAACTACTTTTGCTCACAGCACATGTGCATTAAGAATTCAAGCAAAAATTTGACTTTCTAAAGTTAGAGAATACAAGATGTAAATCCAAATCTTCAGCCTTGTCTTGACCAGAAAAACTCACTTTACCTTTTAATGGAGACAAACTCAGTTAGGAGTTCTCATTTATTCCTTGTAAACTGAAATTCCCTTCATCAGTCCCTTCCAAAACAAAACAAACAACCTTTACCAAATTGATTCACGTCTGATTAAATGTTTTCTGATCTTAAAGTTTTCTCAAATTTGGGTAACTACACCTGTTGGGGTCTGGAAACAGTCCAAGTTCAAAGGAAACCAACACTAATTGGGACTGCATGTGTATGAAGTCTCCTGTGTCAAAGTCAGTCACTTTGTACAACATAGTTTTCTCCATACAGGTTTACTACTGCCATTGTTTCTAAGAGAGAATGGCCACAAAAGGTCACAGTCAGATGTCAGGAAAGGATGAGCAGATGTAGGAAGAAGGCCATGAAGTTAAAGCAGGTAAAGACTGCCGCTCAAACAGCAGTACAGAGTGAATTTTCTGCACAAGAAAGTGATTCTAGGAAATTCTATAAAAAAAAAAAAAAAACCCCAACCATCAAATATTTTACTTACTTGTCTTTTGCTCCCTTCATTTTCTTTTCCTTCCCTTTGCTGAGCCGAGTTAAGAGTGAATACAAGGACAAACATCAGAGACGAATGCTTTCAGCAGGAGACCACGTCTTGGTTTAAAATAAGATGCACCTTTAGAGTTCTGACTTTTTTAACAAGCCATCCCTCTCTGCAGCTTTAATGACAGAACCTTCAGAAATGTCAGCGTGAAAGTTCACGTGTGGGGTTTCCAATTACACAAATGGAAATATGCAAATCTAGACTTTACTTTGGAGGCTTGCAGGTAAAATTCACAAAATATCAAACTTTAAAAGAAAATACAGAAAAAAGACTTGGGAAATTAAAAATTCAAGAGGATGTTGTACCTATTATTCTCCCTTTCCGTCTTTTGCTTTGATCTGAAATAAAGACCATAAAAGCATCAGTGACTATCATGTAAACTGCAATATCTGAGCACTGCACATCAACCAAACACACAAACACCTTGAACGACAAGCAAAGCTCGTTCAAGCTTTGTACTCTAGAAACACTGTATGCAAAGCCAGCTATTGCATATCTGAAAAGCAGAGAACTCAGGCAAAATATGCACGTGTCTGATTAAAGCTGAAAATGAACTGTTATTTAAGCATGTCTGGGGGTGCATGTGCGGTAATCAATACAACATGAGAGCATGAATTAATGGCCTCATTGCACCTGTAAATTGCAGTAAAGATAAATTATCTGACTGAAGCAGAATTACTCCCAAGGTTACATGCCTGTACCTGGCAGCTTGATTTCCATCTCCTCCATAAAACAGGAGTTTCAAACTGTGCGTGAAACATTCTCCTCCCAGTAATGAATCCATCTTTAATGTGCATGTCAAGCAGTGGGGTAAGGAGCAGAGGGTGGGTGTGGATATTGCACTTAATTCCAGAGTCCTGGCTTTGAACTTTCTGCAAGCAGGTGGTCAAATATGGACACATCTGCACGTGTAAAGAAGTGGTGGGTAAGCACTTTTAAAAGAGGTTATTGTTGTGCCACCGTCAGATGGTTTCACGTTAACATGCTGTTGCTAGTAGCAACGCCTTCTGTTGAGCTGAGAGGGTTAGATTCACCATTTCTGTCCCTGCTGTAACCAGCAAATATTTATTTCTTAAAGCTATTTTGTGACTGTTGTTTAAGATATTAAGGATATTTTTCTGAGAGCAGATTAGTGCTAGCTGATCTACCCTTTATAATGGCTACCTGAGGTTAATGTGCTGCTATTGCTGCATTCACAAAATGCCATAACAACAATAAGAGGAACAGGAAAACCTCCTGTTATTGTGACTGAATCAGTGTTGCAGTATTCGAAATCAGTGTTGGTCTCAAGACCATCTTTTGAAGGTCTTGGTCTCTTCCCAGAATCGACTGCATTTTTCCTCGTATAATAAATAAAAATAAATAAAATAAATCACCTGTGCAATGCCTTTTGATTAATTTACTGAGACATTTCTCATGGTACACTTATAGAAACTATAGAAACTTTATTTGTGTGGATGTTTTCATGGAAATGTGGACTGATGTGAAAAGTGCTTGTAGTTGTGTCCCCAGGGCCACTGCTAGCGAATTGGTTGTCATTTGTGCAATCTTAAGCAAGACAAGACGAGACGAGACGAGATGTGAGGTGATCTGTGATGACCTCGGCTGTGAAACAACCTCCAACTGAACATCAGATCAGCTGACTCTGTTCACATCTTTAAATCTTGTTTGAAAACGTACTTTTACAGATTGGCCTTTCCTGACAGTTGATAGACTTATTGTGTCTATGGGAGTGTATGTGTTTGCAGCCATGTGTATATGTATGCATGCCACAGCTATATATGTGCTTAAGTGTATAAGTTGGTGAAGGCGTATGGTATGTACATGCTTATGTTTAATTTCTACATCGATGCTGATAGTAGAAAGACGTCCAGATGTTCCTGTCCCATTGTTGAACGCAGGTATGTTTTAATGAGCTTAAGTTTAAAAAAAACTTCGCTCAGCAGAGGTTACTGCCTCTTTAAATACCTCTAATTTAAACCTAAAAGAACAGCACTTGGCGAGCTCGTGCTGCAGCTGCTCTGTGTTAACCAGACACAGCACAGCTCAAACAGTGCTGTGTCTGAGAGGGCCTTAACTGGGAGTGTTAATGCGACGCATGTAATTACAACATAATAAAGCGTTTTATTTATAGGCGCCTTTCAAAGCACTCAAGGACACCTTGCAAAACATAGTTAAAAACAAGCAGCAATGTATCCATAGATAATAAAATCCAATAATTCAAGAATATACAGTAATAAGTTAAAGAAATAGCTAAACAGGTTTATGACCTGTACTGCAGCCAGCCACCACTCGGTGATCAATGGGGAGCTGCTCTGCCTTCCATCTTTCTATACGATCATGATTTTACCCAATACTGGTATCACATTTTCACAACTGCTTCCAGTAAAAACTTTAATAGCCAAGTTGTGTCTTCAGCCTTTAATAGAAGCTTCTTTAGTCTTTAGCTTGCTGTATAGCTGTGTACCTGCACACACAGTGAGAGCAGAACAGTTACTTTGAATTATATGCTCACTGTTGTCAAGCTGTTGAATGGGTTTGGAACTTTGCTTGTGTTTTATTTATATCCAGTTAAATGTGATACAGTGTATATTGTCAAGTGAAGAGGGGGGATTCTTCCCTTGCTTGTGTTCTGGCCTTTTGCACGTGTGTATAAGTGTAGAAGATAAAAATTGAACCACCAGCGATCAATAATTCATTGACATATACTGTCTGTACGTTCTGCTCTGGGGGCTCTGCTGAATGGAGCTCAGCGAGATATCCTACACACACCTATTCCTTCTCCCTCAAACACACACACACACAGAGTGGATGCACATATTTCAGTGCTGCCAGGATCCACTGGACTGGAGCCAGCCGAAGATCGGCTCTACCTGATAACAGAGTTGGGGGATGAAAACCCTCACTAAACCAGAACCCTGTGTCCTGAAACCTTATCGAGTGCTCTGCAGTCCTCCTGCTGCCTCCCTCTGTCAGTGGTTTCAGTCCTTGGCAAATTTCTTCCTCTGCTGCTCATCACGTAATGTTTTTCTAACTTTATACTTTGATAGCAGTGAGACCTTTACTTTTACATGATTACGTCAGACAACTGTGATGTTAGCTGCTGAGTATCTGCTTTATTTGCCACAACAAAGTTAACCGATACAGTAATCGATATTTTTTGCCTGTGATCTTGCAAATGTGCCCATCAATTTATCCTCATTATTGTCAAAAAAGTTGGAAGCTAATACAAGTTTAATGCCCTCAAAAATGCTTTGGGTCTTCATGGCCTACATACTGTACAGCAAACAAAACATTAAACAAGGGATTTGAGCTGATTTTGATAATGTGTGTGCACATATATCCGCAGAATACATATGCCTCCGCAATTTTACGGTGCGCTTGTGTGGAGGATACATCATCTACATAATGTATACTGAGGGAGGAGGATGATGGTGGAGGAAAAAGAAGAGGAAGGAAGGAGTACAAGAATGTACATTACACAACAACTGTTTTTTCCATGAACACGTTTTTAAAATTTTAATAGTCGCTCCAAAAAGCACTCTTGCATTTTTTACTCTGTTATTGCGTCAACTGGGCTGCCTTCAGACTACTCTGAAGGCTTTCAGAGACAAAGTGTTCCTTTTTATTCGACATCCCCGCGTCCCGGGGACTCCAAAGACATTTTATCTTTTATGTAATCATATAAATATAATCATTTTTAATGAGAAAAATCAGTTCCTAGATCCTAGCTTGTATCTGGGACAAACACACAGGTGATGCAGAAACTGGGATTTACCCCAAGAGGCACGTCTTCATGTCGTCATCGTCTGCGCCATCATCGGGGCTTGAAACAGAAAAGTAACAAGAAAGAGCTCACACACTCGCTCAGTGTTCAAATTTACACACCGTGCTACCAAACAAGCTGAGAATAAGAACCACTGCAAACCACAGCAAAACATGAGCAGAGCTGACAAACACAGAGCAGCCCCCCCAAGAGAATACAGCTACACGAGAAGAAACAAGGAATGTCAAAAATCCAAGACAACCACTTCAATCCAGCATCTGTCTCTGCAGACAGAAACAAAGCAGAACAGCTGAATAATACATTCTCCAATGTAGCATGAAGGATTGATCATGAATAATCACATTTTTATTTGATTGTTTAAAAAAGGAAACTTTGATTTTTTTTTCTTTGTATCCCTCATATCGCTTAGTCTTAAACATAAATGGATTCTGTGAAGCCTTATCTGTGATTGGAATGTGTCAGCAATGTGTCGACTCACTGATCTGAAGATTTTTATTTGCTGACAAGGGCATACTGTACTATACATCTGAAAGCTGACAGCTTGCAACAGTGTACTATAAATGCATCTAATCAGCAGTGGTGCTCCCAGAATTTTTTCTTAAGGGGTGGCCAGATGGTGCCTCTGACAATGTTGGGGTGGCACAACAAAACCAAAAGCCATAACTAAATTTCAGGAATCCAATGAATAAAGGCTACGTGAAAACTTTTACTGGGAACGAGCCTTCTCAAGTTCTGTAGGTACCCATAACACCCATTTTCATTCAAATATCTCAATATCATAAATTTGGAGCTTTATTTCACCCCTTTGCTACAATGTATGGTGACATGGTTCGTACCAATGGCTGCCTTAGGTTGTCTAGTTTCCCAAGATACCACTAGTTTAAAAAACAAAACAAAACATGCCGGCCTCTAAAGGCCCCCACACACCAAGTCAATTGTTGGCTGTTGGTCAAAGTTGGGCCGTTGGTGAGCATCTGCTGCCTTCGTTGACACTAGTTGGCTTTGTGGTGGCGAGCTAAAGAGGGAGTGAGATCGATGCTTATTACATGAGGTAAGACTGTTTTAATTGATCCATATAGCAGAGATCTTTTCTGAAGGTTTGTGTTATTGTTCCCTGGCACATGGTGAGCATGTGCTAACTGGCTTACTAGCGTCAATACATTCTCCCGGTTTCCCTTTTTAAATGACGATTACAGACAACTGCAGTCTGCTGGTATCGATGGGTATGTCCTCTCACGCAGGTGCAGAACATACGTGCTTGTTGGCTGTCAGTTCGGTGTGTTCATGTGCAATTTTTTTTGCCAAGACACGGCAACATGAGGCAGCAAGGGGCTCTTGTCACCGCTAGCTCTCTGAAGTCAGTTTGGTGTGTCTGCGCCTTTAAAGACAGTAATGATAGGTTCAAATTGTTATTGCCTGTGGGTGGGCCAGCAATTTTTTGAAGGGGGTCATGCCCCCCCCAATGGCCCCCTCGTGGGGGTGCCACTGCTTATCAGGCAACATATGTGAAGAAAACCTGTGTGGGTAGAGCCTCTATCAACGACAACCTCTAACCTCTAATAACCTGTAAGATTAATATAGCTACACTTTATGAGAATGGCATGTTTCTGTATCAGATGACATATCAGTCGTTATGAATGTTTCCACAGGGAGTCAGTGCTGCAGTGGGTAGACCCACTGAGATAAAGACTAGTGAGATAAAAGGCCTCGCAGCACCTGCACCACAGCTCAGTGTGATAACACATTGTCAACCTGTGACGCCAGGGCTGTCTTTGAAGACACAGCAATTTACACCGATGGACAAATTAATCACGCACTTCGCAAAAATAAATAAATATACAAATGAACACTTGTATCAGTAAACTATCCTTTCAACAGAAGCTTTGCTCGGGCTGAATTGTTTCTCCTTTGAGTACCGATTTGATGTTATGCAAATGAATCATGCATATTAAAACACTTTGAATAAACACAATGACTATTTACAGCAATATGTTTCAGAGGGGCTATGCCAAATAATTTATGAATTATTTTTACAAGAATAAAAAAGCCTTTCCTGTTGGTCTGTGCACCAGTGTTAAAGTATGATCACACTCCAACATGCCACCCCATTTCAACTCATTGTCTGTTTTTTTTTTTTTTTTTTTAAATGTCCAGAGATCAAATGACAATTGGAGCCCTAAATCCATTCTCTTCATGTCTGGCTCATGCGCTCTTCTACATGCACTATTCAGCAGATCTGCTTCACTGACAGCAAAACCACGCAGGGGGTGATTTATTTATTAGGAATAACAAAACCCCTGCAAAGCCGGCTCATTGTGGTGTCGCAGATAGCACAAAATGCTTCATGGGCTCCACCATAAATCATCCTGCAGGACCAGAGACGAGGCACAGGGTGCTGAGAGGAGAGGTGGCAGCAGTGGGATGGTCAACCTCGGCTGCAATTTCACTCAATTAGGAGATGAGGAGGAACCAATATGCCTTAACAAGCCACCTACACTCTACTGCAGTCATGCTGTACAGTTATAATGACATTTAATTCCCACTGGAAACAATGCAATGAGCACAAACTCCACTGGAAGCAGCAAACATGACCTTTAGGTGGCAGGTGATAGAACAGAAATAGACAGCAGTGGGTGGAGTGCAGAGGACCATGTAGATACAGTTCTTCTGTTTGTTCTTCCGCTCTGTGTGTATGAGCAAACAGTTTCGGGAATAATTCATAATTGAGGAGTTTGTGCTTGCATCCCTCTCAAGTACTTCAGAAATATGAGTCCTGCTCTGTCAAAGTTTAAAGTTAAAACTCTCAGAAAGACTTCTGGGACCTAATGACAACACTTTTTATAAGTTATGAGACCAGAATAATAGCTAGGAGGGACATATACCTCTCCAAGACAGATGTCAGATGTGTTTGACTTAAAGTAAAATGATCACTGGTGAGGTGACATTGCTGAGAATTACTGCATCTGCATGAAAGAGGAGGTAAAACAGACACACAAAACCACAAACCGTAAGGTGGTAAAGTCAGACAGACAGGGAGGATGTAAGAAAATACCTTGAGGCTAAACTGTTTATGACATTCCCCTCTTTTTCTTCCTCCTCCTCTTCCCTAGAGGAACGAGAAAGTCATCACCGGTTATCATCTCCTGCACGTTAACACTTCATTGCCAGAGTAAGAACACTTGGCACTGGCTGCAGTGTCAGAACTCACAACACAATGACGCATCTTAAAAAAGTTTGATTCTGAAAACCTCTGGACCAGAAATAAACTGAGCAGCTGGTAATTCGGGGAATAAAAAGGGTTTGTATGAGAAGTGGCAAGGCTATTAAAATCTTTCCACCAGCCCATCAGTCTGGCCGAAACCAGTACGAGGCGGATTAGAGTTAGATTTGTTGGCTAGGCTGGAAGTTAGTTGGTATTTTCTCAGCAGCTCTCGACTTCTTTTTTTCTTCATTCGAAAGCCCTAAGGCAGCCTTTACAAAGTCTGACTGACAGCTCTGTGCAACCACGGCAACTAGATGACAGGTGCCCTTGTCAAGCAGCAAGGACAAAGAGCTTGTTCACCTGAATAAAGGGGTAGAAATGCAATAAAAATTTGATATGAATAAACACTTTATTTTCACAAGTTTGGTGACTGCTTTCATCCCACTTTTATTGAACCCTTTTACAGTATCTCTCCGCAGCAGTGCTTTTTTCTCTTAGTCGACCAAATCCCAATACTGTTATCTGTTACATAACACCCGTGGGATGCTCTAAAACTTAGATTAGTCAAATTTTCTTGTTTTCCTTGGGCTGCATCGATTCTCACATCTGCAGACCCTGAATAGATTTTAATTTTATGCTGCAAGAGAGCGAAACTTTGGCTTTCTGTATCAACAAAAACAAAAACATGCAACCGACAGTATTCAGCCTCGCACATACATATATTTTCACACGCCCATTCAACATGCAGCATAATGATGGATTTAGGGGTCTGGCTGTGCAGGTAGTCTCAGTGGAAATCGATACCACCCACACAATGTTTCACATAGCTACTGTTCAGCAAAACACAACAAGCAAACCACAGAGGAAGAGCGAGGAACTGTGTAAAGAGGCAAAGAGCAGCCGCAGGGGCAAAAGGTCTTACAGTTTTTCATGATAAATCTATACAGAGTTTAACAGCCTGGAGTTACTTGTTTATTATTATGAAGTAATATATGCAATATATTCTAAACTGTAAAACAGAACATGAAACTTCTGCCACAATGTTTCTCCTTTTTCTGTTTCAATAGAATGTTGACAAAGTTGTAAGTGACAAGCAAGATTCACATCGCCATAGTGTCGGTGACGGTGAAAAGTCTCTTCGTACAACTATGCCTCTTTAAAAGACATTATTTCTGTGAACTTAGGAGTATTTACGTGATTTAGCATTGCATTCCTGTAACACTGTCAGACTCACACAGTTTGAAAAGTATTAAAATCAATGCAGCAGAACTAGAGACATCATCTTTTTTATTCCACGCATTCTTCTTTGTCAAAAACTGCCACCTACATTACCCACAGTGCATCTCAACCGCTGACAGTTTGGTAAGAGATATGGATGTGTCACGTTAATAACAGATTTATTTTTTCAGTTTAAAATTTATAGTCTTCAGCTCCAACCATTTCTTACTCAAGTGACATCACTCGAAGCGATTTATCAGACTTCACACAGCTCCCTGTGAGGCCAGAAAAGACTTCACTAAGGCTGGTGCAATATATTGATATTAAATCAATGCCGTGATATGAGACTACATATCGTCTTAGTTTTCAGATTGTGTATTTTGCTGATGATTATTTATCAAAAATGTCACTGTGTAAATATTTTGTAAAAGCACCAATAGTCAACCCTATAAAATCATTGCCAAATCGACAGAGGTAATTGGTCAAAATACAGTAATATTGGATTTTCCCCATGTCACTCAGCCCAAGGCTATACATAACTTTTTCCACATTTTTTTTGCAAATACAGCAGGGCTTGAAATTAACTTTTTTTACATGGTAGCAACATTTTGGGAGCACCCAGCACGAACAGTGTAATCGGGTTTTTTTTTAATTGCAACAAAAAGTCGACATTATACAACACTGAACCAGTGAACACCACTGTGAATGAAAGAGAAACTTTACATGATGATAATACTGATGATGATGATGACAGTCATCATCAGTATTATCATCATCTAAGGTTTCTCCTAGGGGGGGGGGATAGTCACACCAGAACAATCATTTACACTCGCACCAGTGCTCCCAATTATATTTTGAGGTCGCACAGATAAAATTTTGGTTGCATATGTGACCAAAACGGACGCAATTTCGAGCCCTGTGCAGTGATACAGATGTAACCGGTGGACTCTAGTGTTGCCTGTGTTGTGTTGATATGAACAGGCCCAGACTGGATATCTTTGGAGGCGATCTTTGTTTATTCCTAACAACTCTGAAAGCAAGAACAAAATCCTCTGTCAATTACGACCGTGTAACTCAAGCTCCAACACAAATTAAGTGACACAAAAATATGTTAGCATAAAATGAACTAATGAACATAGCTTAACAGCACTAAAACACGGAAATTACTACACAAGCAATGTTGCTTACCTCTCCCACGGAATACGACGGCAAAAGTGAAGAGGCAAGGCAGGAGACACCCTTTATAGGTGGGGTACACCCAAAGGTGAACGTAGGGGTACAGAAACTGAGTATCAAATGTTCCACATATTGACTATGGAGGCCTAAGCGTGTCAGATAATAACGACTGAAACAAATATTGTGTAATTATAATGTACAGTTGACTTTGTTACACATATTACTGCTGAATAACTGAACCAACCACACAGAGATCGCAACTTATAATGAATATCAGTCGGGGCGCAAAGTGGAGAGGCAACGGCTCTTTCCCTGCTTCCTATGACTGCATCTTGCATGGCTGCAACACTATTGCTTTGATCAACTCTGTCCACATATAAACACCTGGCAAAATACTGAAAACAGCCTTTGTGGTGGATTTCACTACAATAGGCTTCACTAGGACCACATTTTGCCATGATGACACATACACACACAAACGCAGACTCACAAAGTGAAAACAAGACAAGCTGTCGCGACAGTGTCGTGGTTGGTAAATATCTAAAACTACTTTCAAATGAAACACGTCTGTTTTAATCATTTTCATTTACTCAAAGCTGCCTTTCAGCTGCACGGCTTATTTAATTCAAACTGCACAAACATTAACATCTGCATCATTACTAAGATGTTTACAGAATATGTGTCATTCTGATTCATATATGTAATTCTGCAAAACTCTCCTGTTAAGTGCAGTATATGGGCATCAGTGTCTGGTCATACATTCATATGTGGGTGTGCACATTGTCATTTAGCCCAGGACCCCAACATGTTCCCCATCTTAACAGTAACAGCTGTTACATCAGCTGGAAAGCAAGAAGCCTCATCAATGTGTGAATGCTGGATCCATCTGTCAACTTCAGCGCATTCACGTTATTGTCTCTCGCCCATGTGTGCCTCAGCAGCACTGTTACTGTTAATGATCTCACTACATAACAACATTTCTTGTTTGCAGTTGTGGAGAGTCATCAACTTAATATTCAGAGGGAAATTAAGAGCAGTTCCCAGCCTGACTCATAGTCGAGTTATCATGGAGATAGTTTGCGTATTTGACTCACTTCCTGAAGGTTGGTATGGATCCCTGCAAGGATCGCCCAGGAGACGTCCCTGACCCGTGGCTTTGTCCTGACAGCAAGCTGTCCGTTTCAAAGGCAAACATCCCATCACGGTCGTCAGGAACATCCAGGAACTCCCCGTCGCTCCAGACTCCCACTGTGCCGTCCATCGACTGGTATCTGATCTCTATGGTAATGCTGGTCTGAAAACAGAACGAAAGCTATTTTTTTTTCTTTTTAACTTAATCAGCAGAGAGTTAATAAGGCTTCACTTCTACAGAGGTCACAGTGCAGTTTTTCTACTTCAAAGCGCTGGAGGATCATTTTTTATCTTAATGTAGCAAAGAAAATTAATTCACAGGGTTTCTTCACATTTTCCATTTTATAATTGCATACGTTTTCATACTACATAGAAAACCTGAATACTAATAAAAGGTGCTAATTTATTCAAATCCACCTGTTAAGCAGACTTCATTATTTTACTTCTCAGCTGCTCCTCCTGTGTTAATTATCTCTGCCGCCAAGGACTTAAAGACATGTCTAATCTACAAAACTCTTACAATGCCAAAACTGAAAGCGCAATAAATATCCCTGACACTGATGTAATTTGTTTGTCAGTGTTGTCATGACTGTGAGAACTTACTCTCAGCTGTTAAGATAATTATCAACTAACTTTTATAAGCCTGAGCAGCAGGCTTGCAAAATCATATCAAAATAGTGTCTGTAATTATTGCTCAAAATTCTGTTTTATTAAATCTTTCTACTCGGCCAATCAATCATTTTATTTCCATCTATAGTTTCTATCCTTCAAGTTATGTTTTATGTGTTATCATCTGATCTTTGCCTCGCCAGCAGCGTGGCTGTGGGACGAACCCAGTGGGATGTCGGCTGGTCCTTTGATCCAGACTGAAATATCTCAACAACTATTGGATGACTCACCATTAAAGTTCAGACATTTCCCAGAGGATGAATCCTACTGAATTCACCCTTTCCACCCCCTCTGACTCCAGCATTCGGTTGTCATTAGGATTTTGAGTAAAATCTATGAACAACTGTTGGATGGATTGTCATGACATTTCATACACACATTTATAGTCCCCCTCAGGATGAACTGTAAACTACGGTGATGCCAAAACTTTTCATCTGGCACCATCACTACATCAAAATTGAAATTTGTCAAATACTTGGGTTTATGACCAATTGACTGTTCTACTAATGACCTTCCGATCAGCCTCAGATGTATAGCTGCTAAACTTCAGCAGGTTAGCACGGTCACTGTACGCTTGCTGATGCTAGCATTTAACTCAAAGACTTATTCCTGTGCCTATGATCCAGTCATCAAAAGAAAATGTTCGCATTATACGTTTCTGCATTCCACAAATACGTTACATTTGCACACTTCATATGTATTATATCAATGTTTTTAAAGTGACCTTATATATAAACTGACTTCTGTAATTGGGAGGTGGAGGAGATGGTGGACGGCGTGTCAACTTGGCGAGATGCCTTCCACGCTGCAGACCACTGTTCGATGCCAATGGCAACAGTTGTTTTTTGGTGACCCTTGGCGTATCCCACTAGTGTTTGTGGCACCAAACCTGGGTGTTTTCAGCGGCACATTGCGGTGTTTCCCAAAGTGTTCGAGCCACTAAACTTGGGTCTCTTTCAGTGACACATAGCAGTGTTTCCCAGCAGCATTTGAAACAGTGAACTTGGATGTTTTTCACCAATTCATCCCTGCTTTTCCAGCAGCTTTTGTGCCACCAAAAGTGGGTGTTTTAAGCCAAAACATGAGCTTTTGCTAACCATGAACAAGTGACTTTGTGCGGAAACTTAATCACATGTTCGCCACAGCATTGTTGAGAAACACAGTTTCAATATATCTGCTACAATATAATGTACAAATGTAATGTATCTCTGGTTTGCAAAAGCGTATAATACCAACTTTTTTTTTTTTTTTCGATTGGGTTGGTGTCTAAAAACAGCTTCACAGAGCTGATATTATGGCTGTAGACTCTAAATGCATCTTAAAATAGGGTATAAACAGGGTCTAAGTCTCATTAAGTTATTGCTGTTTTACCAGTATTTTGCTGCTCTACAAAGAAACTTTGGCACATCAGAAAACTTTGTGGGTTTAGGCACAAAGTGTATACATTAATTTACAGTGGGGGATATAAATATTCAACACATTATCATTTTACATTGGACACATTTCCAATGCAGCTATTTACATGACATTTACACAAGACAATGGCAGAAACTGTAACATTTTAATCCATAAAAAGTTATGCATCTTATCCTCAACATCCTGGTGGATGGTAACTGATTCTTCTCAAGAAATTCCTAGTGCATGGCTCCATTCATTGTACCTTTGATAATTTGGATTCTTCTGTTACCATTAAAAGAGAAACAACCCCAAACGATGATGCTTCCATTTCCAAGCTAAACTACAGGTGTGGTACATTTAAGGTCATATGCAAAGGCATTTCTCCAAACATGACACGTTGTACCATTTACAGAAAAGTTAGATTTTTCCTCGTTTGACCACACAATGTTCTCCCAGTAATCTATAGCCTTCTCCAAACGTGGTGCAGCAAACTTAAAACAAGCGCCATGTGACCCTCAACTGGTTCCAGAGGATGAAAATAAAGGCTTTGGAACGACCCAGTCAATCACCAGACTTATACCTGATAGAACATTTGTGGAAGATGCTGAGGATTCACCAGTGGGTCCCCCAGAGTCCTCTAGATTTAAAGGCTGTCTGTGAGGAGGAATGAACCAAAATCCCATCTGAACACTGTCAGAGCTTGATTTCTTCAAGCAGGAAGCATCTTAAAAGCTGGCATTGCAAAGAAATGCTTCTCCACCAAATAGCAGATACATTTCAGTTAGTATGTTCAATATCTTTTCCTGTCTCAGAACACTATATTGCACGTAACTTTTTCTTTAGATTTCTTTAGAGTTAATATCAATATCAATGTAATATCAATGGGATTATGTTTAATGAAACAAATGTTCACATTTCCCCCACTGAATGTTCGTATATGCCCTTTGTTTTGCTTTTGATTTTATTTGCTAAACTCACCACATATATAACACCAACTTGGCCCAGTGTGGCTCTGTGACAGGATATTTATCAATCAATCCAAACCTGTCCTGAAAGAGTCATAACCTTAAAGTTTAGCCTTGGCTTATCTATTGCAATCCATTTCACTATGTTCAGAAAAAGCTCTCAGCATGAACAACAAACTTTAACAGGACTATATATCTTCTGTTCTACCTAGCATTTGTCGGGGGAATTCAGAGTGACAGTGAGTTTTAGTTTAATCCAGGCCAGAGGCATTGGTGACAACGTAGTTTGTCTTTAGCGTCATCTGGGGAGTCGTGTTTGGACAAATATTATCCTCCCGACAATGACCTCATCTTTATTACGGAGCGGCCAATTTATTCTACTGACAAAGACGGATGAGAAGAAAATATATTTCGGGCTCTCATTCTCCTTTCTCCCGCCGTGTCGCTCTCGCTTTCTTACATCCTCGCAAGGCACTGTAGTCCACGAGGAGTTAGATTTGTCACTATGGCAACCACACCAGTGCAGCTGTGGATAAAACTGTTCTCTCTCAGGTTATGTCGGATTTAGTTTCTTTGTACAGAGATGTACAGTGCTGAAATTCTCTTAATTGTACAAGTGTATTTGAACATGTTCTTTCACAAGAAACCACTTGCACATATGTCAGCATATGTGCGTGTGTGTGTGTGTGTGTGTGTGTGTGTGTGTATGTGTGTGTGTTTGAGCCCTACAGCACTCCCAAGCTGTTTGTCATCATCTCAGAAACATCCCATCAGCACTCCCTGCTCCACTAACACAACTCTGAACCCTGTGGTGCTTTAAGAACCTCAAGCGGTTAAGTTCTCCCTCGTACATCCTATTGTACCGCTCTCACAATGTCCAATCAATAAAGGATATCAAGATTAATGTTAAAGGAAAGGATCCTAATGTGCTGATGTTGCTAAGAGACTGTTGTATCTCCATCAGATCCTTGTTCATGTGCAGGTCTTAAACGCTGGTGCCTTTATAGGCCAGATGACGGCTGTTACTTCTCATATTGCCAATGCTGCAGGTGCATTGGAAGATTGATTTCTGCATTTAATGTATCCCTTTTTGCTTGTGAATGTATTTGCTGACAAATAAGATTTTATATTAATTCTACTGCCGTAAGGTAAGACATATCATTTTGCAGCTATAAACTGTTTGATTTAAGCTTTTGTAAACTGTTTTAAGATTCTAGTTTTCCCTTTAATTTCCAATTTACTGACAGTAAATATATTCTGAATCAGCTCTTTGTTGAAGCTATGTGAGATTAATATTTAAACCCAAACTCCATGTCATTAATGGCTGCTTCATATCAAATTATTCTATATGTCTTGTGTATAAAACTTTGGGATCTCCACTCACATTTTAAATAGTTTTTTGCCTCTATAGCATTAAGCCCTTTTTAGATAAAAAATTGTGCAAATTTGCGGGAAAGCCCAATCAGTCTTTTTTCAGCATTGGCAGTAAAAACAAAATTGGGGAGTGTGGGGAAATGCTGCCTGCCTACTTTTGTTCATACACAATGCGCCTTTTTCAGGGCAATCACCGTTCCTGTCATCTGACAGTTAATGGCTTCTTCGTTTGCGAGGGAAAGGAGGGCGCGCAATTCCTTGTCTCCCCAGTTGCTCATCTTTACAGTGTCTGTCAGGTTTGTGTTTCCCTCTTGCTACTAGCTCTTCACTAATTCCTGCTATCAGCTGTTTCCTGTTTGTCCACCGTCAGTGGGTCGCATGTGTGGCGTCTTCAACAGCTCCTCCTACAAGTCATCAACAGCCCCTCCTGTTGTGGAAGGCCGCCTCGGTCTGTTTAAACTAAAAGGGTTCTGCCAATATAACTACCCTATGAGGCGGAAAATTGGGCACCTCGGATCAACTCGCCAATCTGGCTCTGTGTTTCTAAACGCTCGCAGTTTGCCGGCAAAATGGCCCAACAATCACGGAAAATCTGGCAGTGTAAAAGTGGCTTTAGTTTGATCTGATGGGATCTGTGTGGTTGAAGAGGCTTCATGTACAGTAATGTGGGATTTAAACCTCTACGTTGAATCCACATGGTTTGTTCTCCACCACCCCTTGAGAAAAATTTCCTGGCTCTTTAGCTGCTAAATACATAAACCAGCAAGTTGCTAACCTATGGAGCTTTATCCCTATCTTTATTCAAGAGAGTGGTCTATCAGTTTGACAGCATCATTTATTGATTTCACGCTCAAAAACCCTGCCCTCGCACTCAAATAGCCTCTGCTTGCGCTTGGATCTAATCTGTTTCTGCTCAAACTGTGTGCTCGCACTCAGATACCATGTTGCTTGCTCTCAGATACAATGTTGCTTGCACAGATTTCCTGCTCGAGCTTGGGCTTTTCTCCTCGCGCTCAAACTGTTTCTGTGCACTTGCAGAATTTCTGCTCTCAGATTTCTGCCCTGTGCTTGGACTTTTTGTGTAACAACCCTGTCAAAATCCCCCAGCCAATAGAATGCCAGATTTACTGTTGACTAATGAAATGATCCCTGCCTCCTTGTGGGAGTGCTCGCTTTGGTATTAGAGCGTCCCGTCCGGGCGGGTACTCTTTAACCGGGTTCATCCACTCCCACCCTCCAGGGCTTTATTAAATGTTCTCCCCTTGCTTTCTTTACCACTTTTGTAATAAAGGGACTGTTAATTTTACACATGTGCGCCATATGTATATGTGTACATATATATATACATACATATACTACATACATGTACTATATATATATACATATATATATATAAAAATATGTATTATACAACAGTTGGTTCCGACCGAGTAATTTGATTGGACGAGTGCTGATATAGAGTATAACATCACTGGGACATGTAACAGTAAAATCACTCCGCTCACAGGTGTTATAAATATAAATACAACCGTTAATTCACCAACTGTCACACTCGCTACATTGACGCAAACTGACACTAGCGTTACACCAAGAATTTGGACGAAGTTACACAGCTGCAGATCAATGTAAATACAAAGTAGCTTGTGAGTTCCTGGCATGTGTGCTGCGTTGCCTAGCAACAGACTGGGGAACTGGTTTTTTTTTCGCGGAGCTACATAACATAGTTAAATAATTTATTTCATCACCTTTTATTAACATTTCCTCACCCAGAACTGCTGTTTAAGCTGTTGTTGAACTGTTGTATAAAAGCAATATCACACTGGAGGTCGTGATGTTATACAGTAGGCTACAACGTCACTCCCTCTCCTGAGATATTGCTTTTATACAACAGGGGAAGAGGGTGGGAGTGGATGAACCCGGTTAAAGAGTACCCGCCCGGACGGGACGCTCTAATACCAAAGCAGGTGCGCCCACAAGGAGGTAGGGATCATTTCATTGGTCAACAGTAAATCTGGCATTCTATTGGTTGGGGGATTTTGACAGGGTTGTTACACAAAAAAAATCCAAGCGCAGGGCAGAAATCTGAGAGCAGAAATTCCGCGAGCGCACAGAAACACTTTGAGCACGAAGAGAAAAGCCCAAGCTCGAGCAGGAAATCTGTGCAAGCAACATTGTATGTGAGTGCGAGCAACATTGTATCTGAGTGCGAGCTACATGGTACCTGAGTGCAAGCACACAGTTTGAGCTCAAGCAGAGGCTATTTGAGTGCGAGGGCAGGGTTTTTGAGCGTGAAATCAATAAATAATCCTCTCAAACTGATAGACCACTCTCTTGAATAAAGATAGGGATAAAGCTCCATACTAACCTTGTCTCCCATTAGTTACTGGACAGATAGTGTACAGTGGGACTAACACAGCTTGTTGGAAATTTCTCTGTACACACCATCTTTTGAGCGCTACTCCTTGAACAGAGGTTGTGCAGTGATATGAACGGCTCTTCAAAACATTTTAACCTCCCTGTAGCTGTCACTCCAATGTGAGAGCAGTGTTCAGCGTTACCTTTATTGACGTGTTGTTGTCGTCTATGAGTGTGTCCGTCAGCTCAAGGTGTCCCTCCTCAGCCACCTTCTGAAGCACCATAGAGAAAGTCCCCACCAGTCTGCAGGGAAAAACCAACAGAGTCACTCATCGTAATGAGACATCAGTGAGATCAATACACAGCTTTACATCAATGCATGGTGTCCTTTGTTTCTCCTCTGCTGCCCATCGGTCCACCTCTGTGTAAATCTATAGTCTCTTTTTAGTCATTATTGTCACATCGGTAGTTATCTACGTGTTCAGTTACACTAATAAATACTGACATATACTGTAGTATTTTTTTAATCACCAAAAGCATCTGGTCTACACCGCTCTGTCTCACAGTGTGCAGGTGAGTGTGTGACAGCAATAGAGTCATGAGCAGACTGTTGTGTAGTGGGTGGTGATGGATATGTGCTGTGACAGACATTGAGAAAGTGCCATATGCCTTTGTCACCAGCCCACTGCAGTCTGTCACTCCTCAAAGCAATTTAAAGGAAGTAGATAGTAGCTCTCACATACACAAAAACTGTCAGTCTTGCTTTCACCTGTCATCCCCTCTTTGTTGTCCTTGTTTTGTATACAGCTGTACTTCAGGGTGAGAAACAATGAATGTACATATTTGCTTTTAATTCAAAAACTCCCTGCAGCATGGAAGTTGCCAGTACAGCTGATCCCACTGAGAATCAACTCTAAGCATATTGGCTTGGATTGTTAATCCATGTGGCTGCCTCCATACTGCACTTAATGACCTGCCTGTGTAAAACAGTGGGCAGCTGCACCCAGGAAAAGTTCAGGAAAGAAAGCTCAGACAAGATGATTGTAAACTACCAACCCTGTGTGTCATATTCAGCGGTGTTTACCTAATACTACACTACAACAAGCACCATTAAAAACACATTTGAAACCCCTGGTGTGACAATTAGTGAAATTGTTATTGGATCTAATTATATTAGTATCTTAACAGATGAAACACTAAAAAAAATATATTCCGAAAGCTTTTGCCATGTGACCCGGGTCTGCAGACAATTCTGAAAGCTAATTCTCTAAAGCTTTCAACACCAGGCAGCAATTTTCTGCCACTTCTCTTAAGCTCTTATCAGTGCCCCCAAGGACAAGTAAATACATGGATGAAGACCTGCACACCGTTCATTCAAGCCATTACACTAAATGAAAATGTTATTCTTTCCTTTTATTTTCTGAAGTTGCCTGTTGATGGCGAGAAAAAGAAAAGTTCTCTTTATTTGTTTGAATTTAAAAGTACAGCTGAAGGATGCAGAGACCTTCGTGTCAACTTCAGTAGGTGCCTCACATTTTACATTTAACTGAAACCTCTTTTCTTCTACATTTGCCTTAAAAGAAAGGTTTTAGAAATTTAGAGGACTAGATTAATAATGTAAGTCTTACAAGGTAAACTGGAGGAATAACATGTTCTGCTACCAATCACCTTTTCTTTGTGTAAAACCTAATGCTTGAATTCATGGATTATCTTCACATAGTTACGCCACCTTCATGTCATATTAATGTTTCTAAAAATGAAAAGAGGTCCGTACACTGTGGCTCTCTCAGTGTAATTTATCTGTACATCCACTATTGAATTTTCAAGCTAAGGCTCTTCTTCAGAATTGGCTGTTTGCATAAAGACACCACCTTTAAATTCATAATTGTTATCTGCTGGGGGTTTGTATTTCACCTGGATCAGCACATGACAGTCATGTAAGCGAAGCACATATATATATATTTATATATATATATATATATATATATATATATATATATATATATTCAAAGATAGTGTTTTTATACATGAAGCTAAGTCGTAATGAAAGCATTAGCTCAAAAACACCATTTGCACTTGAGGGAGCCACAATGTGTGAGGCTTTCTTCATGTTTATTGCTCTTTTACTGGTCAAGCACCTATCTTAAACGGTTTTGGGATGTGCGCAACTACTGCGTTTTTTATATATTGGAATTTCTAGCCCTTTCACACAGAGATCCCCAACAGGGCTGCAAAAGAGACTCTTCATTACCTTTGCTTTTTTAAACAGAACCAAACAACTCAGGTGTAAAACCACCACAGGGTGTGATTTTTAGATAGCACGCCAGAGTACCTGAAGCAAAAGAGGCACATCGGCCTCTAGTGTGACATAAAATTTGCGCATCAGGCAGCACTTTCTAAATAACAGTGGCATAACAAGGCTGTAAAGGTAATTTAAGGTTCCTGTTACACGGCTATTGATCTTGTCCTCTGCTACAAGATTAGGAACTCCTGGACCTTGTCATCTCCCCGATTTGCAGACATTCTCAGCTGCTGCTAGCTGCTTTTTAAATATCCCAGTGGTGAGTCATACACGTAACATGTCATCAAAACTTCACACCCTGCAGGCTGTCCATTTTATTCAGATGTCGATTCGGTGCAGTCACTATCTACGCTGCCGGCTTCGAGGCCAGACAACTCAGTCCCCACATTCCAAATCATACATTTTTATACAGAACTACAAGGCCAAATAACGGCGCAACATTCCTGCCTTGAACAGGCAGTGTAAAGGGGCTACTGTAATTACTAGTTTCTGACATGGAAGTAGCATTCTCATCAAAGCCAAGTCATAATTATGATAACTTGATCTGAAAACATACTTAAATGCCTCAATCTAAATAAACACGGATGACTCATAAAAACCTTCTCTTAAAAGGTAATTAATCCAAATGTATACAGTGTTAATGCATAGAATTTTCACCAGCTCTGCAAGGGAGAAACATTGAGGTTTTAAAGTTAAAATTAGTTCTTTGTTCAGGTTAAAGCACATTCAAAGTGATGGTTGGAAACACATCAGAACAGGAGTCTCTGATTATTGTTGTTACATATAAAATCATCAGACATAAGGTTCATTTCTACACTGCCTGAGGATCCTTCATAGAACATAACAGCGGGAAGAAACCTAGTACAGTCCCCATTCAGAGAGTCAATTAGAGCTGGTGAATAATTTAAAGAGTTTCCCCCAAAACAGAGTGTTGTTCTCAGAGCAATCAGCCACACACAAAGAACATGCAGCGCAGCCCACACTGAGCCACAGCCATGCAATTTCTACTATTATGGTCACTAGCACACACACTCACATAAACACACCCCTGTAGCACGTGGACTGAAAACACAGCTGTGTTTTTTAACATGTCAACACATATGCCTCACACATTATCAAATACTCTTATAAAATGGACCATAAAGACAGTCATTAGGAAAAACAGACTCACTATCACTGGGCTGAATACAAGTCAGCCCGCAGGGAGAGATAATATCATAAAACAAGTACATACAATCAATAGCTTACCACTTGGCATGCTCACACACTCACACAAGCAATCCGCAGGGACTGCAGTTAACGATACGAGCTCCCAACACGACTATAGAAATTGACAGTCGGACGAGAGTAAATGAGTACAGCACACACAAACACACACGTACTGTACAAAAGTATACCTGCACCTCAGTATGAAAAACCAACAAAGAAAGACAATAAAGGCAGAAGGTCCTTGGTGAACAAATACAGAGTGCACTGCTATCATTCTTTCCCCCTCCCTAGAATAACTGTGCATAAATTAATTTATCATGCTCAACTTCTCTTGCTGCGACTTTTTAGGGATTGACTCCTCCTCAAGAAAATGTGAACTTTTGCTGTGTTTTTCTGGGAGACCTTTCAAGGTCCCTGCTAAGAGCAGAGCTCCTCTCAACACTGCTCTGAAAATTGAAGTTGGTTGATTGAACAAAATTCCCACGAGAGTTTTCATTTCTATCTCACACCTTAGCTCACTTGGTACGATGTGCACTTAATTGACTGAGCACTGTAAGTCCAGCGTTTCCCAAAGAAAAACACTCTTTGTGTGGTGGTAGCTGGCGTATAGGGAAAGAAGGGCTGGATAGTGGATGTATAAAGAGAACAGGATACAGCATTAGAGGCAGGGCCCCCTTCGCTGCTATGAAAGTTGCTCAGTGGTGCATGAAGCAAAAGACGTTCAACTGCTTGGATAAAATTACCCAGATGATCGGCACTGCTTCTGTTTTGTGTGACCCATCGAGCAGGCGAACGAGAGACTTGCCCTAGCAGAGCCGGCTACTTCCAGTTTAGCACTCCACTTACTTGAAGGGGGATAAGATGATTTAATCTTGAAGCTCCTCTAGACTTTCCACATGTTATTGGACCAAATTAATCAAATCCTTGCAGTGAAATGAGTCCTTTCCCAGTGGAGTGACGCTCAAAAAAATGTATTCACTGATTTACAGATGTGTACGTCTGTAAATCAGTCTACGTCTACGAGCAAAAGTCATTTTGGGCCACAACACATCACATGACAGTGTAATTATACTATTTGGCCACTACGGAAGCTGGCTTCAAAGCCAGGCGAACTTCCTGGGGGCCTGGGCTGGATAGGCAAACTTTATTTTCTTCTTGGTGTGTGTCACTTTGTTGTCATTCTTTGCCTCCTCTCTGAATTCCTATTTTTTGCAGGGCTGTGAACACAACACAGGCGCGTTTAACTTTTCCCGACAGCTATTTATTTGTTGTGAGTCGCAAGATGTAGAACTGAGGAACATAGTGTTTGATCATCACATTCAACTCTTCCTTTTGATCAGTCTGTGGTCAAAACAATCAGAGCTGATGTGATCACATCGATGGCTAAGAAGAGCAGCTGCTGCAGAGGTGAGTAAATGCAAACTTTCTTCAGCTGGTCAGACTCCACACTGGACCGTGGGGTGCGTAGCTTCTATGGAAACACAGCCAGTTGGAAGGTTGTAAAACAACAGATAACAGTCCGTCTGTGCCCAGAGTATGCTCTGTCACAAAACAGAAAGACAGGGAGAGAGGGAGAGTAACGCAGCTCCAAAAAAAAATCTAAATGCGGCGGCATGTGTTGATGTTGTGGCAGTGCAACATTATTTAATGAATGTGTGGGAAACCTAAAAGTTTGTATCGCTGCAGTGCCAGAGGATATATAAGTTTGAGATATTCTCTTGTGTTCATGATATTAATACGCTGTGAGCAACACCACCTGCCTTTTCCTCCAGTAAATATAGCTTTTGTAGTGTCAATATTCGCTCGTCAGATCTCACCAGATCTCACACACCTTCTCTTCAGTAAATGCATTTTCTTGTCCACCTTCCTCTTTCTGTGTCTCCATCTCTGTCCTCACTTTAACTTTTTCTTTCCTCTGAAGTCGGTGGTGATGAAGTCAACGCACAGTTGAAAGTGAGGCTACATTTTTCAACAGAGCTTCAGAACTTAATAATGAGGTAAATTTAGACTTCCAGAACTTGACTTTTCTTTGAATCCCAGTTCCCCCCCAAAAAAGTGTGTGCTTCCCTTCAGGCGCTGGCAGATGCTTTCTCTGTGAAGGTACATGTCTGCCAGGCTTCCCACTGAATCACTCCATGCTCGACGTTACAGGCTTGATGTGACTCGAGAAGAGAGTCTGTGAGGATATTAATGGTTTTGTGCAGTCAAGTTTTTCTTTGAAGATGAGTTGAAATTTCTGCACCTCTGAGCAATATCACTGGAAATTCTAACGCACCACAGTGAGTGTAATTCTCTCTTTCCTTCCAACAGTGTAGCCCCGGGTGTGCCCATACATGACTGTGCCATTGAAATCTCAAGCTGGCACACCCAGTGTAATCATCAAAAATGTGCGAGTCAGCTGCAAATTAAAACAATCTCAATATTATTTCTTACACTCTAAAAGTAATTATAAAAAATAGACACTACAGGACAGAAAGACTTCCCATATGCTCGTGCCACCCATGGATGTGTAAGATCACCATCTATACCATAGTGCATCCTCTGAGCCTGGCTGAGGACGGGCCAGACTTTGCTGTTGTGCCCGCTGATTTGAGCTTCATGCAAAGTTGCCTGACGCTAAGTCGCTGACAACAGCTCCGCCCCACCTTCACATATAAACCTTTTTGCTATTAATGTAATTTGTGACCTGTGACAGGCTGTCACAGCTTTTCTGACAGCCTGTTGACGTCCGACTGTGACGCAGACTCGTTTTGCCAGATGGGGGAACTGCGGTCACCAAGTGCAAATGATGGACTCTCAGTTGTAGGTCCCGAACTGACTGTAGCATATTTATACAGCAGATAAACAGAAAAGTAAGTTGGGGTCATTCTTATTTCTCACTAGTTGAGATTCTCGACTCCTGTCCCAAAGACATTTTTCCAGGCATGAAATGTTTACTCCGGGAATCATTACTCTTCCAATTACAAGCTGCACAGTTGTGTGCTTGTTTTCACTGTTAACTAGATCAAAGAAGCAACAGGGCATCGATGTTTACAGGCCACCTGAGCAGTTTGTCTGTTCTCTTGATTGAAAATGAGCTGTGGACTGACACTTTGGATTATGATGAAAATATTACATAATTCAAAGAGCCCAGTTGCCAGAAGAAAATGCCCAGATCATCCAGCCAGGAATATGTTACATTTGCACATATCAACGTTTCAAAGTGAAACAATATATGTGCTGACTGTGGCTTTTAAGCCTTGGAACATAGGTGTTTTAGCGGAAAATTGCAAGGTTTTCCAGTGGCATTTATGGCACCGAACCCGGGCTGTTTTGTACAGACTAATTCAGCGTTTTAGCCAAGGACTTTCTGTGTTTCCCCCCAAAACATGACAGCACTTCCAAGTGCCATTTGAGCCAACAAACATGGGTATTAGGAGAAAAAACATCTGTTCCTTACTAAAGCCAAGTAGTTTTTGTGCCTAAAACTAACCACAGCATTGTTGAGTAAAGTAAAGTTTCAACATATCTGCTCCAAAATAATGCACCAATGTAACATATCTGTGCTCTGTAGACATGTTCAACGCTTGCACTGTGATGCTGTTGAATGTAGCCAACACTGCTCCTATAGTGTGCTGACACATGCAGCTCATATTACTGTGCTTTTTGATGGCAGTAGGGGTGGGTGTTTTGACCCTAAAATATGATAATAATATGATAATCATCAAAATCAAAATTCTAGGTTTAAGACTGCTTTTATGCAACAGTTGTGCGATGATGTTATTGGGGAAATCATCGCAGCATTAAATTAATAGATCATTTTTGCACAGATTATTTATTGGAACTATCACATAATGCTCAGCAACAGTAAACAAAACCAGTAATCTGCTATTGATACGATATAATGTATAATAGGCAAATACTCTGAGTAATGTTTAGATCACATCTTACAACAAGAGTAATAACTGATTGGGTGGTTGATGTACAGATCACTTTGGTTCTTACCTGCATTATATCCCACAGGCCCATCCAAATTAATATTTCTGGCGACACTGCTGTTTCCTCCCCTAAACAGTGGTGATCAATATGACCAGCAAATGGTCTGTCATTTCCTTTCAGCCATTGTAACATGTGTACAAGTGCTGAATAATTGAACTGAGCAGACCTATCATGTTCTGGTTCACTTTTTAGCACTTCAAAAGGTGGCATTCATTATTGATTGTAGTTCTACAAACAATTTACTTTCATCTGCTTTATAATTCAGAGCTCCCTTCCCTTTCAATTTGTATTATTTTTCTTTGTGAGCCTCAAGTTTCTTTTGCAAATCCAGGCGTGACTATGACGAAACCTCCGGCTCAGGTGAACATGGGGAGGGGTGAGCGCAGCTTTGAAATGTAAAATATTTTTCAGAGTCAAACGGAGTAGTCCTCGAGGTTGCACTAATCCAACCCCAGCTGCTGTTAACTCAGCTGGAGGACGGTGAAATGAAAACTACAGCTGACAGGTGTGTGTGATTTGGCCGAGGAGAAGCTTCTGCTGAGCACTGCCCCCCACCGGTGTACACACACTGATATTAGCATAAGAAAATTCAGCAAACATGCTTTTCACTAGTGTTCAGGGATGCATATCTATTGACTCACATGGAGGCAATCAATATTCCAGTGTTTCTCCTTTTCACACACACACACACACGCACACACACACACACACACACACACACACACGCACACACACACACACACACACACACACACACACACACACACAAAATAGAATTTCTTTACCACAAACAATAGAAAAAGCTATTAGGACTTGCTTTTCGCTGTCAGTGTCCATCAGCATGTCATGCCAATCTATATGTGTGTGGTTAGTGGCAGTAACATTGCTCTTATAGTTGTTCCTGTACAGACAGAACATAGCTCTAGCCTCAAATCAGCCGTGTTGCAAGACAAAATAAATTTTAAATATTGTATTTTAATTAGAGCTCCATGATATAAGGTATTGAAGTGTACTCTGTTCTTGCCTCACACTTGCACAGTACCTGTAGCTGCATATACCATATATTCACTTTTACTTGGGTGTTGAGGAGCTGCAGTGTTTACTCATGGACAAACCTGCACTGTACATTCACTGCCACTTGACAACTTTAAAGTTTATTTTTTCTCTGCTTTGACTGCCAATAGCTGTCTGCTCTGAGCGCATCCACTGCCACTCTCTCATTCGACCACACACTCCTACGCACTGAGCTATTCCCCAAAGGAGCTACGCTACTCTTATACTATGAGTCATTCTTCTCAAACAACTCATATGTTTTTTTCCCAAATACAAAGAATGTACTTTTGGGTTTCAACTCAAATGTTGTCTTAGGATTGGCCGCCATTTCATCAATAAAGTGAAAGACGCCAGTCTGTGTCTGTCTTTGCGCTAGAAGAGCGTGTCAGACAGCAGAGCAAAGGTAGCAACGTTGCTCGCTTATTTGAGTGCTGGCCCAATTGAGCAATTGGCTGAATATATATGCTCAAAACACTCAATTTCGACTCCAGGAATCGTTCAATGCTTAGAGTCATTGCTCACACATACATACAGAATAATTATAAACAAAAAATGATTCTGTTCTGCATTTTAAGTGTACATTTTTTTATCCATGTAGCAAAAATGACAGACCTGCACAGCCACATATAAAGTGTAATACTTTTAGTCAGACATCACTCGATCTAACATTACAGGCAGAATGGCGAGTGGGCTTAAAAGTGATGTTTGAAAGTATTTTGACAAAACAAATAAAATAATGTCCAGTGGAAGCTATATTATGTTAAAATTTTATATCATAGCAACTTTCTACAGTCTGTGCAGCGGAGTAAGGTAAACTAACCCTAACTTCTGCCTCCATTTCTGCTGAGGTGTTTGGACCCTGTTATTATTGCAAATACTTGATAGTTATGTAATAGAAGTACCCAAAAATTTAAAATATATTCCTAGTATTTACTAGCTGGATGTTTACTAGGACCCTGCCTAATTGTGAGGACTCTGTCCGATTGGCCAGAGAGTTTACAGACAAAATGGAGCTTACAGACAGAATGTAAGTCCATACTTTGTTATATTCAAACTGCAATATGTGTTAACTGCACAAGTCGTAATTCCAATAATGATGAAAAACTAAAAAAACAATACATTTTGGAGCCCTAATTGAAACACAGTATGACTCAAATTTGTCTTTTTTCTGATGTCAGTCTGTAGAAATTGAGTGAGAATGAAAAAATAATGAGATTATTGTTGTTGTTGGTTTTTTTTGATACAGCAGATGTTCATCAGTATACTGCAATATCGACATAAACCAATACCTGGTGTTTTAAAGATACAATTGGGGCTGGGTTATAATTCTGATCTTGATACAGTCAAGTTTATGGAAAATAAACTACGAAAATGAAGCTTTGTTTTCGTTCATGCAGGACACCGAACCAGCTGACAGCCAGCTGATTGGTTCATTGCTTCTAATCAGTCACACACCAATCACAGCCTATTCTCACAGCAAGGCGGTCCATTTCAATATGGCTTCCTACTCACAGATCCCTGCTACACTAATGCTGCCACACACTACTGCTGCTGCTGCCAGCAAAACTTTGCCTCCTCCACCCTAGCCTACACCTTCATCTTGCTTTGGGCCCACTCTTGTTTACCCAGGGGTGTTTTGCATTGTGCTCCCTGTACTGGTTTAGCATTCTGCTTGTCTGATCCAGAGAGCATCGTAAGAGTGGCGCCATCAGCTCCAAGCATAGCTGTATTTTTTTTTTTTGATGCAATAAATGATTAAATCTATGATAAGAGTGTTTCTGACTGAACTGTTTATAGATAACATAACAAAGGGAGGAATGTCTGGCAAATAAAGCAATTTAGATGAAGGTGCCTCACCACATACAAACTTTGATATAAATCCAATTCTGACATATAGCAGCTCTGTTCATGATTTACAACCTATTAAATTAAATGTCAGTGAAACACAGAATCTATATAATCACAAAAGGTGTTTCTGCTTCTGGTGAAACACTGACTTTAAAAAGGTACAAGTCCACAGTGTTCGTTCCAACGCTTCAGGCATGAGAGAGCCAAGATAAATTATATTATATTATATATATATATAATATATATATATATATATATATTAGATTATATACCTTTCAAACTGCTCCCGCTGCTGAGCTACATTTCAATGTCCTGTGGCTGAATGAAAACCATAAAGATAAACAGAAAGTCAAGAGGCGAATGAAATAAATCGCATGATTTGATTTATGGCTGAAATCACCATAAGAGAAACACAGAGGAAGATTCATTTGAGCAAAGAGTATCCATGTGAAACATACACAGTCTTATCTCACTGCAGAGGAAACTGGCTGGTATTAAATTCAAAGCCAATTTTAAAGATAAAACAGAAACTGTATACTCGCTCTAAAACAAATAAAAGTAGTTCCAAAGAGTTGCAGAGTTTCACACACCACAAGAGTTTTAAAACACAGTGTTCTTTCTCAACGACCTGTGTCTGTGTCAGTGATTCTGTCTGCTGAGCAGCACCAGAACAAATAAAGCTTTTAGTATTCAAAGCCAACCTTCAGATAACACCACTGACAGTCCATTCAACTCAGTCTCATCTTGTCTGATAATAATCTTTGGGTGTGGAGGAGAGTTGCAAACAATCAAACTCCTCATCTTCATTCCCATTTTCCATTCTCTTCAAATTATACTAAATGTGAATACAGCTGCATAACTTAGTGACTGCACAAACACCTGACAGTGCATATGTGTCTTAACACAACAATGTTTCTTTGGAGCCGTACTGATAGGAATTACACAACATTATACAAATTAAAAAACGAATTACTGACTGAAGTTGCTGAAGAGTTGCTATGAATTCTCATCAAGATGAGTCAGTCTTGTACTTGTCTTGTACTTATCTGGTGAGGGCACCAGAGATTATATCTGCTATGATTTAATGTTTAATTTATGAATTCCTCTGTGACAAATGGTATTATAATACCTGTATAAATCAATGTAAGTTTTTCCTATTAAAAAAGAAACACACTGAAATGATACACACATTTTGCCACAAAACCATGACACCCACAGTGTACAAAATATATTTACAGTAAGATCTTAATAAGTCCATATTAATTTCATGTGTATCAGTTGAATGTTACTCAAGCAACCCAAACACATTTTTTTTTAGCAAGGGGCATTCTGTTCACTATAGGCAAGTTATGTTTGCTAAATTTCGATGCAAGCGTGCCTTCTGTCTGTCTGACACTATAGAGCCACTGTAGGTCATGAGTCACATGTAGCTAGTACTAAGGTTAACCCTATACTCTTTTGATATTTAACAGTTTATGAAGGTGCCAAAGTGAGACCCCAAAATAACTTTACCTTAAAACATATGTCGCTTTGAAACTCATGTTCCAATATGCTTGTCATCATGCAATTTACAATACAGGGCTGACACTGATACACAATGCCATTGATAAGTTACGGGACTCACATAATTTAGCTGCTCATCACAATCCTACCAGTTGGCTAGCCGGCTAGCTTATTTGCTAACCTGTCATGTTTCATACTCCTTGAAGAGGTCTTAGTGTCTGTGACTGACTGAGATGTTCGCCAAGGTTTAAAGTACTTCCTGCCTTGTATGATGTTGTTTTATAGCATCTTTTACGCACAGGCTTATTTATGTCAGTGGGTTCACCATCAGGTCGACTGTCTGCTCAGTAGGCAAACTTCAGCAGCCCATTTTGTTGACCAGTACACAGTGTGAAGTAGTAGACATGGTAAGGCATAGCTCCTCTCTTAATCCAATCCAGGCTTGCACTGTATCAACAGGGATGAATGCATAGCCGAGTGTCCCCGGATCATGACACATTTGAACAATTACAAGTACCGAATGTTGGGAAATTCTACTACCGAACCGTTTTTAACCAACTAATTTTTGGTATACCGTGCAATAGTGTAGGCTTTTCATTATGGCTACACTATTGTACTGTTCTGTACCTGTCTTAACCAAAAAGCGTTCAGGCTCTAGCGTGTCCTAAACTCAGCAGCCATTCAGGCTTTTAAGTTGAATTTAGAGACACATAACACCTACTGTAGCCTGTCTACACTGGTGGCTACATTTTAGCTGCCTGGACATCCGCTCTCTACCTTTAAATATCTTTTGTGGTTTAATATTAATATTAAGTCACTTCATAACCTGGCACCTTGCTGCACTGCAGAGCTTTTATGTCCATATGCCCCACATGTAGCCTGAGATCCTCAGTCAGAGGCGTCTCATTGTCGCAGGCAGTCAGACTGAAAACAATTCAAGGAGATGTGTTGGTGCGGCGTGTAGCTTCAGGTACCAGTGAGACATGAAATGGCCCAGTTAGAGTAATAGATCTGTGGGTTTGAAGGCTTATCAAACATCGTAACCCTGCACAGCAGCTCATAACACTGTGATACAGGATTTTACCACTCCAGAAAGTTATCACAGCAGTGACAATTTTAGGTTTCATTGTGACAATTGTTAGGTAAACCGTAAATTGGGACGCAGTAGCAGTGGTAATCATGCACTGAGCTCACTGCAAAACATTTGACGAAAAAGTAACAATAATATTTTCATTCCACTTCCACGGACCCCTTGATATTGCTACATGGACCCCTTGGGAGCCACTGACCTCAGGTTTAAGACCTTGACGATACAATCATATAACCTCCTCTTTGCTCCAGTGCTCAGTAACTCACACACAGTGTACGCCACAGTGTGCAGAATATAACAGCAATATCTTTGAGCCTCAGGGGGAAAACAGATCATAAAACATGGTCTATATGCCACTACAGCACCAGGCCATCCCGCACCATCGCTTTCTCTTTGTATTGTGGTAATACGATCGCACTTGTGGTCGCACAGTGTGACACACTGGCCTTACAGTGTGTTGGTGCAGACAGTGATGAGGCAGATCAGTTACCCTGGCAATGATGCTGCTTGTGGACATATGGAGCAGGTGTGAGAACAACACAGGCTATGACTCATCTTGAATTATTCATCCATTTCAATGAGTGCCGGGTTGTGTTGTAGTTGTGTGTGCGTGCGTGTGTGTGTGTGTATGTATTTCTGTGGTTCAGCGCGCTTGAATTCAACGGTACCTGCTGATGTGCACATTTGTTGTATACTTTGCCTGTGCATGTGCATCTGAAGTCGTGGCCTTATCAAGCAGTGAGTGTATGAAAAAGTGTTAATTGCACCTGGTTTAAAAATAGTAATACCATTTCTTTCTTTCTCCTGCTTATTTTCTCTCTTATGGAAAACTGGTATCCACCATTTCTGTGTCTAAAACTGCGAAGTACCTCACATATGCTTTGCCTGGCTTTAATACTCGATTTTTGGGTTTGCCACACCAGAATGATGAGAGACTGGTTCCACACTGCTGCCCATGTCTCCAATTTTTAATTCAAAAATTCAAAAAGGGTCTGGTGTTTTGGTCGATTTTTTGACAGAAAAACAAGCAGGCCAGCCGCAGCTTTGCTGGCAAGATAAAGAAAAAAACAAAACCTTTAGGATTTGACCATTTGCTGATTGGCACTGAACAGCAGTACAGCCGAGGCTGATGGGAATGTCATCAGATTTGTAGGTATTTGGTCATAAGCCAAAGTAAGCCAAAGGTGGAAAGTTAAGGGATTACCAAAGTTGTTAAAATTAATCCTGAGCAGGACATGAAAGCATGTACCAAATTAAATAACATTCAACAGTTATTGAGACATTTCACTAGAAAACACATATGTGCACTTCATGTTGGCCCTAGAGGAAAAGATAAGGGGTCACCAAAATCAGCAGGGGTTTATCCACTGGGTACCATGAATATATATTAAAAAAACCAGTGTCAATCTGTCTGTTACATGTTGAGATACTTCACAGGATAAATGAGAATTTTGACCTGCTGGTGATGCTCCATAAAAAGTGAGGCGAATGAAAGAGTCTTTAGGATGCATACTTTGGGTACAGAGAATTTCACTACCAAATTTTATCATAATTCATTGCATAGTTTTTGAGCTATTGCGCAAAAAAATTAAAAATGTCAACCTTATGGTGGCATTAGAGGAAAAGTCAGGGGATCACCGGATTCACAGGGTGTTATCCTCTGGAGACCATCAATGTCAGTTCAAAATTATATGGCAGTAAATCTGATGATTTTGAGACATTTCAGTCTGAACCAAAGTGGTGGTCCGACCAACAGATTACTGACACTGCGACAGAAAATGGCTGACATGAAGACAATGCCAGATTAAAAAACTAAGACAAGTTGCATTTCAGTCTGATTATCAGGCTACTTAGATCATAAACTTTAAGCTATACTTCACTTTCTGAACCTCTGTGTGTGCGTCATTGTCATGTGTGGCTCTCCTGTTTTTGTTTCTCTTCCACACAGCGGCGACAGAAAAAATCAGGATGACAGCGAAGAGCTGCCTTGATGTAGAGCTGATACAACATCAGTCTGCACAGCTGTCAACGGCTTTTAGCTCTGAGTCGTCTTTATGAGTGGACGGGCAATGTGTCACCACCTACAGTTCATGCATTCACACGTGGCAGACAAGATAAGGTCACACAGAAACATAAGCACAATCACAATAGCTGCAATCATGACCTCTTTTTGACAACTGGCAAAAACAGTTAAGTCTGTAAATCCATTTGGAAGTTTTATGCCTTCATACAATAGGCCACTGTCGATGCAACCCCTCCCCTTACCTATCTAACCAATAATTCAATTACTCAAGCAATCATTTATTTGTCACATGTAATTATACAAAGTACACCTCCAGTGAAATGTGATCCCATCAACTCCTGAAACTTGTCCACCGTAGTTTGGTCCCTTTTTTGCATCTTCTTACATTGTTGGCTGCTGCTTTGTACTTGTCCATGTTTCCAGGTGGTTCTGGTAACCCATGGTTTCTTGTTGTGGAATGATTTAACTGTCCAGACATTCTGACCTCAATGGCCGTATGGTCGCTCCACTCCAACAAGGGCAGCGACTTTGCTTTGCAGCCAGCTCTGCATGGTGCACAGCAGTGATGCACAGCAGGACCAGGACATTTCCACCAACACACCAGTCCTTATTCATCTTAAAGCACACGCCTCCCCCGCTCTTCTCGATCAGATCAGCATATAGAAGAAGAGCCTTTTGGTTGAATGAGACTGTCCAGGATGAAGCAGGCATGCAGGTCATCCAGTTTTTTATCCAATACCTGTGCAATAGTTAGCAGGATGCTAGTTCAGCAGGTGCCCATTTTCCTCAATCTTTCCTCAATGTTTACATTTCAAAACCTTGATCTAGATAGGTAGCAACTAGCTAGCAGAAGTCAACAGTCGGAGAATTTACAGGCTGCCACCAACATCTAAAGCTAAACACAAAAAGCACCACCAAAACTTGCAAAACAGGAGCACAAATTAACACCAACACAAACCTTCATACACAGGTGACATCAATGCCAACTTCAGCCTTCTGTAAGGCAAAAACTGCTCCAAAAGGGTCAGGAAATTTTTGTCGACCAACCAACTGACAGCATGAGAAATAGAGAGGCAAAGTCCCTCCCCTTCTGGTGTGTCTCATGGGACAAATAATATTTTTTATCCTATTGGAATTGTGCCATAAATGACACAGATGATGTTTGACAATTTAAAAGATAATTTTTCAAGTCAAGAATGTTGCAATTTAATGTAGGTTTGTCGTATAACTATTTAGTTTTGTGTGAAACCACCCAGTGAACTATATCTCTCCTCTCACACAATATTAGTCAACTATACCAGCTAGGTAGTTGGGTAACAAAACTATGTTCAAGGTACAAATGTAATGTTATCTTACCTGCTGAGTTTTATCCAGCAGCTCCTGTTTTTGTAATCAGCCGGGAAGAGAAAGAACGAGCAAGACCTGCGAGTACCTCTCAGTAACAAACACACAGGCATCATAGGGTAAATAGGCATGGTATCACGCAACTTGTGTAGTTGTTCTAATTACGCATTTTCAGTCTTACACATAAACATTTTTACAAGAAACTGTGAATTTCTTGACTTGCAAAATTATCTTCTAAACTGACAAACATATGTGTGATTCACAGCACATAAAAAACAATGATTTGTCTCTCTGTACAGACTACCATACATTTTTTTTCCAAAATAAGGTCCCATGGTGGTCCATCAGATGGGGAGGGACTTCCCCTCTCTGTAGAGCTGCTAGTCGCAGCCAAAGATATAAAGACTGTTGTACACACACATGCATATCCACCCACATACACAGAGACACCCATAACAAGTTTTAATGACTGTGTGGGCAACAAAATGTGTCCTCAGTCTGGACACATCAACCAGTCGGCCAGTTAAACCCAGCAGCCGTAATGATCTGACTGTTTCTGTTTCGTGACGCAGGAGACGGACAGACTTCCTGACACAACCAGCCTACGTCTGATCAGATCCGGACACATCATCGTGAGGGCCTACAGTGCGAAATACACTTCAAGGGAAACTAAGATGAAGAAAAACATAAAAAAGAACATGGTGATGGTGAGGAGTAGCAGAGGGAAATTACTCAATAAGCCTGTTTCTACCACTGCATCTGTACAAATGATTTCTTTGAAGTAACTAGAGTGCTGTGCTGATCCTTCAAAGCAGGTCTGAGCACTTCAGTCATTAATGTAAGAACTGTAATTGTCTCACTATTAAAATGCATCCTCCTCAGCTTGGGATTTGTCAGTAAAATGAACTTGTCAAACCCGTATCATAATAAACACACACTGTAGATAATCACAGCATAAGACAGATTCAACTTGTGATCTAAAGCACCATGTGGGTTTTTCATGACCTGATTGGTTTGGAGAGTGTAAAGTGACAAATGTGACCATTACTGAGGATCTAATGCGGTTTCATTACATCCACTCCCCTCCCGATGTGAAACTCATTCATGGTCAGCTCTGTGGTTTGCAGTCTGTTACACACACAGTTTAGTCAATTTAGAACAAGCTCTCTGGGAATACAAGCTTTCTCTCCTTCATCACAGAAACATGCCCTGGGTGTCGGTCCGGATTGTTCAAATGCTGTGACGGGAAGGCAGAAAGGGCACTGAAGCCACAAACAGTTTACTCCTGAAATGCTGTTTGTTGTGGTAAATGTGGTTTAAGGACAAGCCGGAAGCAGCGGTACAGCCTTACCTGTTGGAGAAGACTTTGCTGTAATTGTACACTTGGATCTCCAGCATCTCGTTTCCATCCAGCCTGCTGGCAATGGGCCATCGAAATAGCTGGGGAAACAGACAGAATATGACAGGTTTAGAAGGTAGTAGGGCTGCAACTAAAGGTCATAGAAATTGTTTTGATTACTGACACCAACAGCTAATGGTGATCCAGAGGAGCTATATGTGCTGGAAAAACCCCTAATGGATAAACAAACTGTGTGTAAAGCCTAATGGCTATGGTGTTCAAAAAGGGAAGAAGAATAAAAAGAAGATAAGAAGAAGGGGAGGATGATGAAGAGGAAAAGGAGGAAGAGGAGGAAGTCAGACAACAAACCCATGAAGATCCATCCGCAGAACATTGTGGGCCAAAAATATCATCAATCTGTGAAATATCCTTGAAATCGTGTTTCCAACCCACACAGCAAAATGTCTGAGGAGGCATCGGCATGTTTATTCTGCACCACCTGGGACTTGAACTCACAGCCTTGAGACACCAATGGTAAGTTGTTATCAAGCTGTGCTACCTCACCAGTGTCGAATTTAGAGGTGACTTCACACTATGATACAGCCAACCATCAGGGTGCAGCGTTACAGGTGTACATGTATTTACAGGTAGATGTCAAACTAGTGTGAAAGATTCACTTATCAAGACAAAAGTCTGAGAATTTGAAAACGTTATATAGACAACATAGAAAACATCTGGATAGTCTTTTTTAAAAAGACTGATTGATCCATAGGTGAAAAATTGATGCTTAAACATGCTCTTTTTCCATAGATTGCTATAGGCTACATGATGGCAGAATTCAAAATGCTGTCAGAAATTCTGGTTTTGCTATACAATTCTGAAATCTACCCTGACGGCAAAATATTGTCATTATTTTTTTGTGAATATTGAAGTTTTTAGTGAGAATTTGCAGTAGCTGTTTACAGTGACACATTTTGTTGCACTGTAGGCTCAATTCTTGATCATTCAATAATTTGTGTGATGAGTTTGTGTAGGAGAGTCTGAAGATGACGTTTAGCAAGTTTGGTGTATATTAAGAAAAATATTTGGGTGAAGATAGGTTTAATTAGTTTTACAGTTTTTGATAAAAACACAGCGACGGACGTCATAATTTGTAATAGGCTGGATTTTACAAAAGTGTCATCACAACTGGGCCTATAGTTTAGTGAAAGATGTGAAGCCAGTTGCCATTTGTTTTGAATTTTTCAAGTTTTGAACTTTAAACAGTCACTGTAGCGCCACCATCAGGACTACTGGCCCCAAATTCCCTTTGAGGAAGGTTAGCATGGGACTGGACCTATGTGCCAAGTTTGGTTTATTTTCTTGCATGGGAAGTTAGATTTCCTCTGAAGGAGAAAGAGAAGGCGAAGGAGAAGGCGAAGGAGAAGGCGAAGGACAAGGACAAGAAGAATACTAGTAAATACAAGACGGACCAGCAGAGAGCTGCCCAGCTGTGTCACAATGGCAAGGTTCTCCAATGGTGCCAGAGCAGCTGTCATTATGCAGGGATGTGGCCATTTGTAGCATCAACCACTAATTCATTGTTTATGCATCTGGCTCCAAACACGTACGTGAAGATGGAGTGAAACATGACTTTAATCTATATCATAACCTCAGTCTGAACTTGAGTTTCTTATTAACAGTTCCAATGTGATGTTCTAAATGAAGATTTACGTCCAACTGACTGCTCAGATATTCATATGCATCGACAAACTCATAACCCACACCTTCAGGAGTGTTTGCAGTCAATAAAATGAAAGAAGTTAGTGTGAAAATGCTTTTCCAATGCAATCAGTAGGCTTCCAAAAATCTCAATTTACTGCTCAATATGGAGTAAACTACTTAGTGTCCAATATATAGTGAGAAGTGAATGAGTAAACGAGGGAGTCAGACAGCCTCAGACTGCTTTAAGTAAATCAGAGTCCACGAACAGAGGGCCTCATGTCAGCAGTCAGTTCTCTGAAGTGTCCTTGAGATCCCTACATGCGGTCATGGAGGGAATAAAACATCACAATGTTTTATTTATCACCATAAACATCCCCAGGTTCTACAGCACCGACTGTGAGTATCGATTAGCTATTTAGCCATAAGGTAAAACAAGAAAAAGCAGCAGCCCAGCAAAACTGTATGGTAATGAATTCCTGAAAATGTCTTGGGTATCCTTGAGAAAAAAGATAAAGCTTTGAAGCATAACCCTATTTTGGTATTTTCGCTTTAATTAGCTGTGAAATTCTAGTTTAAAGAGATTTCAGGTTGCTCTTTCATGTAGCTCAGACAGGAAAAGGAAAAAAGTAACCACATCTTTGTTTTAAATCTTTCTCACCGCAATTCTCCTCAGTGATGTCTTTACTAATTGGCTTTGTCAGGCTGATCAGACACTCACTATGGTGATTTCATTGTATTTTCACTCCAGTAGTCACACAGTACATCGCGCTTGAAGGGACTGTAACGTATGAATTACATGAGCCCTGAGTCCGTTTATTAGCAGAGTTAGTTTGTCAGCAGAACAGTCAAAGAGGGAGATGAGCTGTAATCACTTCACTTAAATCAAGTACAGTCACAGTTATTAAATAATTAATAAAAAGTACTTCATTAGGGATGAATCACACTACTTAAAAGGTAATAGGAAAGGCCATAAAACAAGATAAAAGAGTCATAAACAGATGTTAGATGACATAGGTTTAGACAGCCTGAAGCCATCACACAGGTTCTTCCAAAGTAAAGTGGATCCTGTGGGAATAAACGGTCTGTGATATATATCTCGGTACCCATCAAACCCATCCAAGCCTCGACAGTGATGTGTAAAACCTTCACATGATTTGTAAATCTAATCAAGCCAAACTGTTCTTGTACATTCTTCTAACTGTATTGTCTAATAATGGCAGCGGTGACTTTGTTTGAATCATCAGTAGATATTTATTGTATAGTAGATTTTAAAAACAGTACAAATCATATATGCGTATATTTATGAAAAATAAATAAATAAATTACAATGGAAAACGCTTAAAGTGATTATGTTTGTTTGGGTCAAATTGATCAGTACAAGCATTTGTTATGCAAATTGACGTGTATATTTAGTGTTGCTGCTTGATCCCATTGACTAATTTTTTGCAGTTTGTTATAATCTTTAAGGAGACTATGTTTTTGAGAGAAAATTACTTTCTCCCTGTCATGATTTCAATGTGCACTCAGCACCAGCCTCAGGTAACAAGCTGGAAGCTGAGAGGTTACTGCAAGACAAAGTATGATGGGACTGAAGTATTTAAAAAAATAAAAAAAATAGAATCACTGCAGTATTTTTCTTTCCCCCATAACCATGATCACTAAGCTGTTAAGAATATCCAAAAGTGTCTTACAGTTGTGGAGAACTGAACTGTTTTTTAAAAACTCTTTAATCATTGAACAAAACAATATAAATAATAAACATGGTGCAGGGTTTCCCACACATCCATTTATTTGTGGCAGCCCGCAACCATAACAACATGTGCTGCAATGTATTGATTTTGTATTTTTGGAACTGGACAAAAAAAAAAAAAAGAAGTCATGAAGAGTCCACCTGCACTGTGTTCAATTTAGAGAGGGGACACAGTGATTCAAAGGGACACAACAGGAAGTTATTCCCCTCCTTGCTACTGTCACGTATAGATTAAAATCTAATACTATAGGATACTAATAACGTATTATCTGTGTTGCACTGTTTCTGTTTTGTTGGGACTTATTGAAATTTGTTGGTGGTGTTTTTTTGTTGTTGTTGTTGTGTTGTTCGTTCATCTCAAAGCATCCGTGTGATTATTTATAGACCAAAATAAAAATTACTTTCAGTTTTTCTGGAAATGTTTCACAGATGGTTCCAGCATCCCTCTTTAACTTTTAATTAAAGATCAAATTAGCATGGAAATATCGCCAGAACTCCATTCAGGTCTGTTGCTACTGGCTTTACATTGACAGAGAATTATTCATTCACCATGAATCACTTTAATTAATATGGATATTTTATAAGGAGAGCCTTTAGAATATTATTAAATATACAAATATCAAGTGGGTAATGTCTATGACAAAAGAACATTATGATTGGTGTGCTAAAAGCATCTAAGCAATTCTGATTCACCAGTCCCATTACAGACATTAACATGCACAGCAGTAAAGTCTGCCATAAACTGTGATGTATCACTCAGCTCTCCTGTGTTGATTACTCTGACAAGGCAGCAAAATTAATTAAAGAACAAAAACATTAATTCGCAAGTGTGTTGACTGACGTTCAGTAAATCACTTCTGAGCCTTCTCCTCTGTACTATAATATCTTGGGAAAGAGGGCAGGAGGGCTTCACAGGTGATTTAAAACTCATTCACCCCCTGCTGATGTTGGCCTCTCACTCAGGAAAACACTGCAGGCTGTCAGGCAAGCGATCCATCAGGATTGTCCCATTACCAAATCCTGGGGTTCCCACCTGCTACTGGTAGACCTGCCTTCAAAGATGTGTGTGTGTGTGTGTGTGTGTGTGTGTGTGTGTGTGTGTGTGTGTGTGTGTGTGTGTGTGTGTGCAACTGCATTAATGCTACTCTAAGTGCAATCCTCTTTTCTTTATACAGATACATACATGTAGAATAACACATCCGTTGGTCAATGGCAACCCTACAATAGTATGTGTACTGCATTAAACCATCACTCTGCGTTCTGCCCTGAGGCCCTGCAGTCTGTGCTCTCTCTTCCCGGACTTCAGCCAGGCATGACCAGTACTGCTGCCTCTTTCTTAGCTGAATTTCACTGGCAACAATCAGCCTGCAGACACCCTCAGAGTGATGGTCGTTGGCTGAGATTATGGCTAACGGAGTCATGCCACATCTCATTTACAACTAAATCTCCTCCAGTGTGTTTGCACAGCCGAGAGAAAGGGGGAAGAGAAAAGGAGCCCCAGCATGGTGTTAATGTTGCACGGATGACAGCACACACTGGTAATGGAGGGAACGATGTCTAATATACACATACCGGAGCACATTGTAGCTAAAATGACACATACACACAACTGCAAACCTGATTATGTTTTCTTCATCCAACACTGGGGACTCTAGGCAGCCACATTAATTTCTCCAGAGGAGGAAAACCACTCATTTTAATCTGTGACTGCACAGACAATACAAATGCACATATGTTGGTGCAGGTTCTCATTCCACCTTTTCTCTTTACTACACACAAACACAGATGTACCAACCAAGCTTCCATTCACAGCCATGTCATCTCCATTATGCCTGTCTTCATTTTCTGCTGTCCAAGACTACTTATCTCCAGAGTCCACATTCTCCACACACATGCATGAATCCTCAACATGAAGGAGTAAGCTGTTTATGTTGCCTAATGCCTTCACAGCCACCATGACGAGCAGAAGTGCTTACACATGGCCGATGAATAAAATAACAGCAGAGAATCCATTAAAGCAAGAAAGTGGAAAGAGTTAAGTGTGCTTTGGCTGTGAACAAGTTTTTAACAATAAAATGGAATTTGGCTACAGGGTTACAAAAATCAAAACACAACACTCTTGCAGTATTGACTCCTGCATTTTCGAAAAAGGTGCAATTTTTCTCAGAAGAAAGCAATTTCAGATAGTGCTACGCAACATTAAGCTCCAAAATATTCACATTTGTCAAGCTAAGCAGTTCGCCGATACACTTATTTTTCTTACTCTCTAAAAAAAAAAAGGAGGTATTTAAAAGCAAAGTTTAAAAATTTAAAGGCTCATATTCCTACTTTTCATCTCTATTTTCCCCAGGTAGAGACACACACACACACTCACCCCAAATTTCCTTTACTCAGATGTATTCATTTATTTAACAGCCACAATAGACATGAATAAATGAAATGATGATGTGATGTCGTGATTCAGCCCAATGTTTAATTTTAATCTGCCATCCCTGAGCAACATTGCCATGTTACATCCGCCTGCTGGATGGATGCACGCACTTAAATAAAACACACCAGATGAAATTTATGGACAGTCATTAGGTTTGATTCAGCATTGCCATGGTTACCCCGATAAAACCTTAATGGGATAGCTATATTTCCAGTCAGCTGACAATGGTGAACAGACAGTCACTGTTCTTAACAGGCTGTAAGGCTGCTGGAAACAAATGATAACAACTTTTTTTTAGGTGGACCAATAAAGATCCCAGAGATGTTGGACAATTTTAAGAGCGTGCTGTGACCTTTAGGCTACAGATTAAAGTGATATTAAAATATATATTAAACTGGTACAAATATGATGAAGTCAATAATTTCTGCAGTCGAGTATTAAATCTCAGACACACCAAATCGACATCAAAGAACTAATGACAACAAGGGCCGACAGTAGCGTCACCTCAAGTCGCTTATGATTCAGCCAAAAACTTGGACTTGAATACACTGCAAAGACTACAACCAGTAGTCAACTAGCATAAACTGTATCTGCCGGCTTGACAGCAAATAACTCTCCAAACTAGCAGGTGACGGTAGTGCTAGTATTCGTCATTCAAAAAGGGAAGCTTTTAGCATTAGCCATCTAGCATGACCTGGCCCTGGATGGATGGATGGATGGATGGATGGATGGATGGATGTGCACAAAACTGCCATTCAGAGGGAACCTTTGGCCGGCAAGGCCCAACGAGTGCTAATGGTGCACTACACAGCGCATAAACTAGGGTGACAGATGCTCACCAACGGCACGACAATGACCAACGGCCGACTGTTGACTTGGTGCATCAGAGCACTTAAGGAACCAAGTCTTTGGACATCCTTCTTTATCTAAACTATCCCACTTCTTGTGACAACATAAGTTAAATGTTTCTTAGATTATAAAGAGTGTCTTTTTATTCATAAAGAAAAACTCTACAGGAACGAGAAACAACGCTCTCACAGGAATATTTCACTCACAAAGTGATTGTTTGTTTATCAGTTACTCACCCTGTGTTATGCTTAATTCATGAAGTAAACTTTGTTTTTCTCACATGCCTCCACGGTGAACAAAGAGCCCAAAACACATGTGTTTGAACTCTACTTGTGCATTCCATTGAGAATAAATCAAACGCGGTCACTTGCCCAGACGTTACTCATGTGGAAGTGTTTTAAATAGTAAGGTTTTAGCGAAAACGCACGTTTTTGTGAATCACTGAGCACATAGATTGGATTATACTGCACAAGCTGTGTGAGAGTTTGTAAACTGTTGGGCTGCCACTAGAAAGTCGAAGTTTCTAATCACTGGATTTCCAATTCATCGTTAGCATAGTCAGCATGCAATAGCTCAGAGGGCTGACTGGGCTTGTTAATTTATTACATGAACATCGCTGTCACCCTGAACATCACAATGAACCCTGTTCAAATTCTCAACCTCTATATGAGGAAAAAAAGAAAAAAAAAAGGAACTTAAAGTCAAATATTTGTAGTACAGTTCAACTGACATAATTCTGAGTCGGGTACAACCCCAGTAAACTTATATTTTGACACGGTTTTGCCATTGTTAAACACACCCCCCTTTTGAATTTATTTTTCGGTTTTTGGATTCTTTGCCCATAGTGGAGTTGTGAGAAAATCAGAACTGTCTCCAAGAATTAAACATAACACAGGGTGAGTAAGTGATAAACAAATGACAATTTTGTGTGTGGAGTATTCCTCTAAGACCATCATTCATGTATCCTCTTCGCTCTTTGTGTGTCCTTTGCATTGATGTAACTGAACATTATTCATACAGTATGTAAAACACTTTAAGTAGCAAATGGAAAACTTTCTTTAAATTCAAAAACTCGTTAATGCAGCAGCAAACATATGTGTTTGTGTGTGCGCACTTTTAATCAGTGACATATTTTCATAAGCACATGAGAAAATGCTGTATATTACAGCTTTGTGGACTGCTTTTGTTTGCCTGCTAACCACACCAGCTCCTAGACTTAGAGTCCCCTGCTTTTCTTAACACACCGAGCCAGTACATTTCCCCAGGTGGATTTTGGTCCAACTGCAGCTTTATAGTGGGAAACACTGTGCTTCTATAATTATCATTAGTAAAAATCGGGGCAGAGGTCTAACCAGCCCGCAAAATAAATGAAAACACCGGTGAGGGTGTGCAAAGCTTTAAATAAAAATCACAAATCTGATTTCTACCATGTTCTTGTTTTGGTTTGTACAGATTTGAAGCTGTCAAGTAGTCACTGTGCCTCGAACACTGACTGACGTAAAACTGCTGCAATGCGCCTACTCTAACATTCAGTCTGACTCACTTTATCAAAATGTATCACACATTATATGGATAAAGAATAGTGCAATTGTAATCTGAAAAGCAATCACCACTGCATTGATATAAAAAACAACACCACTGGTCTTATTTTAGATTCTCCTCTCTATTTTTTGAGCCTGTCTGAAGAACACATATTAATATCCCCAGCTCCCCCCTCTAACCCTCTGCACTGTACACAGCCTAATTGACGAAGTGAGGCCGCTCATTAAAAGTGACAGGTATGATCTCACTAACCGGAGGCCTTGAGGCCACAGTGGCCAATCAGAGGGGCTAAATGCTCAACTGAAGAGCTGCTATTACTGCTGTGATCCCGCTCTGGAGCATTGTGGCGAGCAGATATATGACCGGGCCGTCCTCAGTTCCCCCCCACTCACCATCCTTTGATATCTCATGACTGTTGCCATGGACACAAAGGATGAAAACACCTTCATGATTAATTATGAACAATATGCTCTATCTTTCATATTCACTCACAACAAGGGTTGGGAGAAGTGTTAGATGTTACAGTGAGAGCATTCTTTATGCAGGATGTAGTCTTTTATGTTGAGTTTACAGCCTTGTTGTGATCATATGATGATGCAGTCCTCTGCCCTTGGATTCTGCAGGCTTACATGCATTCTTACTGGATAAAAGAGATGAGGCCAGACTGCTGAAATAGGCAGTATACACCATCCTCTCATTACAGCAGGCTTTACCAGCCAGCTCCATATAGGCTGTTTAATATTAAGGTTGGTGAGAAGGAGTTTTCTCTGTATTCTGGGGATTTGTTGTAATGTATGATACAAGTAGGGCTGCCCCCTAACAGTCGATCAAACATTAGTCGACCATAAAAGGTCATTAGTCAGGAGCTGCACATTGTCAAAATAAATCGAAAACCTATATGACCAGAACATGTGGGTCATGTTACAAAACAATCATAGCTGACAGGTACCAGGTACCCAGAGCTTCATATCTGTGCCATGGACGATAGGCCTACACACTTATAAACAGCGCCTGGAAGAAGATCAGCTCTGCACTTAGAATTTCAGGCAAATAGGCTATACGACGCTTCTTAAGTTTGCATAGCAACCTCAGACACAACCTGCTGTCGCGCTCTTGAAAGCTGCCACAAAAAAGGCACAACAGTAGCACCCAGCGCCCGACCTCCCGTCTTCCAGGCAGGTAAAGACGTTGTATGTGTACAGCCCCTAATTTACAGGGCTGGTATCTGCGGTTATAACACAGCCTAGTATATAACAAGTTGGGCAGGAAATCCAAAGTGTGGGATCATTTTGAGAGGGTGAAGGATGAACCCAAGGTGATATGTCAACTCATCTTCATTCGTCGACTACAAACATGACGCATCATCTGAAACAAGGAAGTAGCTACATGCCCATTAGCATGCCAATACTATTCTTTCTCAGACCTTGAACTCAATCCATTGTGCTGCCCCACCAAAAATATATAAACTAATGATCAAATTAATATCGTAAACAGGTGGGCGAGTAGTCCACTAATGGCTCTAAATGACGACTATTTGTGGACTAGGAAAATTCTTAGTCGGGGGCAGCCCTAGATACAAGAGAGTCCACCAGTGCAACAGTAGCTTCACTTCACCTACATACAGTAACCTTATATTTATATTCAATTTTAAGTCAAGTACATAACATTATTTGGTTCTAAATCATTAGATACCGTACGAGCAGTTGTATGTACGTTTTCGTAAGATATTATTCGAACCGCTGTATGAGGATAAGTTGCTATAGTTATAGTTACACAGCTATAGTTACTAGTTAGTTTCCAGGTTCAAATTTTACAAACATACAATCAGTTCAAAAAATTGGATGCACTGTTATAGATTAAACTACCCAGCAATACACAGTAGTTAAAATGAACTCAAACTCAACCCAGCTACAACATTAAAATTCTACTCTTTGTGGCCATTTTTTCATCTCTGTAGTCTTTTTAGTCCCTTCATAAAGGATTCATATCCATGAGTCACTTGAGAATAAAAGAGTCTTAAAACATAACTTTATGCATCGGGGTGGTCCAACTCTGGAGGTCATATTTCAGCTGATACAGTACTTTGCTGACCATTTCCACAAAGAAGAGGAGCAGTAGTTGCCTCTGGACTTTAGACGCAAGCTGGAATATTGTTGGGGCCTAATGTAGTTTATGGACTTGACCAGTTTTCAAGGTTCAGGACTGCTCCAGGGAGGTGCTTTCCAATTCTTCTGAGCTCCTGAGTATACTGAATAAATGATGATCAGAGCATAGAATATTTTCTTTGCCTGCTTATAGTTGTTCGCTGAAATCTGAGCAACCAACATTGGCAGTGGAGAATAAACAGTTGGCATTTTTACTGTATAGAAATCAATGTTATGACTCATTGATTTCATTGAGGTTTATGCATTAGTGTTGTGGTTTCAGAATGGCAAAACAGCAGACAAGTGTTTTTTTTATATTGAAGCATTTCCACTTTTACTTGAGTGAAGGATCTGAGTACTGCAACACATACACAGGATGTGTTATCTGTTTGACAGGCTAGATGAAACAGAATCTCTGATAAGCTGGTTCTGCTGAGAAACTCGATCTTGTCCAATTCACTGACATGCCCACTTTATCCAACCCACCACCACCACCCCTACCCAGTCTCAATTTACTTTTTCCAATTGGACTGTCCGCCCCTGTTTTCATTTCCATCACAGCTCTGTTTCCCGGGTGTCAGTTTATCTGCATGCTCCAGTGTTTCTGAATTCATCTCAGTCTCATTTACACTATGTGTCAAATAAAACGCCATGGGTGCCGACATATTGACATCAATACAGTCACAATTTTTCCTCATCCAGAATGTATATTTTGAACATTTGTAGCAGCTACAAGTCCTGACTGTTATTGCTTGCTTTTTTATTATTCTTCACTATACAAGACTAACCATTTATAACAGCAGCCTTTCACAATGTTTGGACATGTTCCACTCCAAACTACGACAAAGTTTAATCCATAAAAAAAAGTGAGTGTTACTTTTATATAAGAGCAGGGCACAGTTACACCACATGATAGCCATCTCAATTTCGAATTAAGCTCTTCCTCCTGTTGTGAAACAGAGAAGCAGTGTGGACAGGTATAAGACTTTTCATCGAGTTAATCCAATGAAATCTCATTTTGTTTCAGGCTGGACTCTAATAAAACTGCAATTAGCTCGCCGGTTTCTGCTGGGGAAGACCAGATGGTGCACAGATAAAGAACAACACATTTGTCAAGTAAGCTGCTTCACAACTTCTTGAAAAGAGACGGCGGTGTGCTGGGAGATAGCACTCACCCCTCATTTAAAAACTTTTCTGCTGAGATGGATTTTTCTCTCCTTTTTCTTTTTCAACAATAGAAGATCTACCTCCTGTTCATCTGGTGCCTATTTATCCAAGTTTGTTGTGTTAGAAGCTGCAGAACAATAGCCCAAACTGGGAGTGAATATGTTGTAATTATTAATTTAATAGCATGTATTTATGGGGAACAGAAAAAGCTTCTAACAAAACATACCTCCAAATTGTTGACAGTAATATAGCAGCACCCTCATATCTTATTTATGCAGTACAGTACTGTTGTCACAATACCAAAATCTTTGTTTAGGTACCCATACCAATATGAATTTCGATACTTTTCGGTACTTTTCCTAAGGAAAAGTCCTTTTGGCTACAAACCTTTAGAACAATAAATAGTAGGAGTGTAACGGTACAAAATTCGAAAGTACCTCGGTACGGATGTCACGGTTTGGTTGCTCAAATGTTTCACCAAGTTGGTGTTGTCTCCCTTTGCAAGGCAGACTTTCTCTTGTCTTTTTTCACGTGCGCCAGCTGCGAATGTTGATACAGGTGTTGTCATACACACCACTTGTGCAATCTGTGCTCCAATAGGAACAAGAAAGGCGTTTGTGTGCATAAATGAGTAAAATAAATTAACTAAATTAATGAATTGATTCAATTTCAAAGTACCGGTATTTTCCAAATGCAGTACAGTACCGTTTGGAATACTCTAGTACCACGGTACTATTTTAGTACCGGTATACCGTGCAACACTACAGCACAGTACCCCCAAAACGCTAACAGCTATGCATTCCTCAACTGCTTCTCACCAGAATTCAACCATTACTGTATATGAGGGGTGAAAAGACACAAGGATCTGGGGCGATATATCAATTCAGTGATCAACAATCCAATATTATCAACCCAAAGTGAAAACATTGATACCAATCATCATCTTTAATATATGCCTCTATTTTGAAATTCACATGTCACATATGTGTCACTATTCCCACCTCCTTCCTAAACATTTAAACACTGCTAACATCTTAACACCAGATAGATAATTTAAGTGACTAAAGGAAAGACAATGACAATGTGTACTGATATTGTCATATCAATCACAGGCCCCTGAATTGCATTGAAATCAATGTGGCAGTGTTTTTTTTGTCGAAGTGGGTTGTTTTCGAGTCATTAGATTCTGTAAATGTACTGTGACAATACACAACAATGCACTGAGATAAAAATGATATTTGAATACTTGGGTTGTTTTAAAAGCAAGTTACCTCAGTGCTTTAACTGCAGTAATAATTTGACTCAGCAACTTTTACTAGCATTGGAGTAATATTTGACCAGGAGTATTTATACTTTGACTCAAGTAATAGAGTTGTGTATTTTGTCCACCACAGCTCAAGACAGAAATCCACAAGGACATAGGTGGGAGGTTAAATGGTGTCGTTTTTTTGACACTAGCAGTATGGCTCTAAGAATGACAATGCTGATCTGTCAGTTCATCCACCACTTTGGTCCACAATGCAAAATGGGAACAACTATTGGACAGATTGCCATGACATTTGGATGAATCTTTCATAAGTATTTCACTGCTGGAAAGATGGTCTTTTCATTAAACTGGGCTGTCTATGTAGTAAAAAGATACAAATGCTTTTGAAATTGAAAAGGCACCTGGATCAGATTTCAGAGTTCGGAGCTGGCAGTGAGTCTGTCACTTGATCTGCTTCTATACTCTTTGTGTCCTCAGTGGTGGTATGGGTGGTGGCAATACCAAAGAGCAGAAGTACAGCCTGTAGTATGAGCAACACTATCAAGTCACATTTTCAATTCAACCAAGACTTTGGTTTGTGATTAAATACCTATAAACTAATGGGTTTTGGTGATAATTAGCAGATGTTAGTATGCTAACACATCAAACCAAGGTGCGGAACATGGTAGACATTATAGCTGCTAAACTTCAGCATGTTAGCATTATCATTGTGAGCATGTTAGCATGCTGATTTTAGCATTAGCTCAAAGCACCACTGTGACCAAGGACAGCTTCACAGAGCTGCTAAAGTGGCTGTAGACTCTTATTTCTGTTACACCCTGGGCTGTGTTTCGCTTAACAGGAAATACACTGATTAACTTTTAAATTTGTGTGATCCTTTTAAGCGGGCTACTTTACTTTGTCTACTTGATTCTTGTACCAGTGTTTGGCACTGTGTCACTCTTGAGAGAGACTCATTAAGGCAGAGTAGTCACAATCTGATGCACATGGGTACACAGAGACAGCAACAGAAAAATGGGAGCGTACAAAGGGCTCACACAACAAAGTATAAATACAGAATTCCCTACAGAAAGGATGTTTTCTTTACATCTCTGTGTCTACAACACTAATGTGAAAACCAGCCGAAAAACAAAGAGTCAATCAATCACTTCCTATACAGTAAGTATGTCAGCTGTAGATTCTACTGTGCTAATTTTGGATGCTCAAATTTAAGCTTTCAGCCTCTCTCCAACTCGAAGCGGGCAAAGAAAATATTCTGCTCAGATCATCATTTATTCAGTAAACTCAGAGATGGGAAAGCACCTTCCTGGAGCAGCCCTGAATTTTAAAAACTGGTGAAGTTCATAAACTATTTTTAGCACCCGCAATATTCCAGCTTGTGTCTACAATCCAAAGGCATCTGCTGCTCATCTTCTTCTTACTTTTAGTCAAGTGGTCAGGAAAGTAGTTTATCAGCTGAAATATGACCTCCAGAGGTGGATCACCCTAATGCATGAGGTTATGTTTTAAAGAGTCTTTTATTCTCAGGTGACTCTCTGGATATGAATCCTGTCGTACTGAGTATGATGTATATTAGTTTAAAAACCTCACCCTGATAGTGCTATGTTCTCAAATAACAGATACGCCTTCCTTGAACCCACTAACTTCCCAAACCTGATTACAGAGGCATTCAGGAAGTTTTATGGAAGTGACCTCACTGTGGTCTCTTCCTACTCTCTTTGGTCGACCGCAGCACGCCCTTGAGTTCAGAGTCCTGATCAAGCTAATGAGGCTTTTAGTGGTGAGGTACTGCAAGAGCATTAACAGTGACACGAGGACAAGTAAAACAGCAACCCTGTCCCCTAGAAATTCTTTTTATAAATTACTTGTGTCTTCTGCAAATTAGGTTTTGTCGGTACATTAGCAATGTTTGTTGGCAAGAATATAAGTTTTTGTATTGTGTGCAAGTCATACAGAGGGTGTTGGGGATGGGCGGTTGGTATACAGAGCACAGGATTTAGACGCTTTGGCCCAGGGTTCATATCCTGAGTCCCTTCTGTGGTTAGATTCAGGCAACAAAAGTACTTCATTGGGGGACGGTCATGGTTTGGTTACATGTTAATTAAGAGAACACACCATGTTTCATTCTTCAAATCACTGTTGATGTTAATATTAATCAAAGGCCATGGCGTTTAACCCTCAAGCCCAGATCAGACCAAAGATTCGGGATGAGATAAAACCGTTTTCGGACGTTGCAGAGAAAAGTTCCAGCGGTGTGAAATGGCTGGTCTCGGCTCAACTCAAGTTGGTTTCAACCTTCAACGCAGTTGGTCAATTCGCCGGCAGCTGATTTCAGGATGTAAAGCACATCACCTGTTTCAACAGCCAATCATCCCTGCCAACCCTCTGTTTCCATCCTGACGGTGTGCTGGTGTCAGACGGTGGGTCTCTACTGCTGCTTGGTGTATGTGCTTATGCCCCGCCCACACACAGACAGTCTCATCGGCTGACTAATTGTTGCTGGTTATTTATATTATTGTGTCATATTAATTATGAGTACAGTCCATCTGATGCTCGTTTTCTTTATGTTTTTCGCCGTTTCATCACAACTACAAATGCAGCTGTAGCCAGTATCTCACCATCATTATCCTCATTCATATTTTGAGAAGTTCCGAAAGTACAAAGAGTTATTGCATAGAGATAACACACCATCTCATCTAGTTGCACTGGTGTGAACCAGCAGGTTTTTAGAGCGTTGCCTAACAGCGGATAGCAAGTAGTTGCCTGTTTCAACTCGTCTCGGTATAAATCTTTAGTCTGAACTGGGCTTTAAACAAGAGCTGTGAGTGCTTTAACATAACATAACAACGTTGAATCAATGCTTTGGATGCTACAAGCAAATACTGTCTTGCTAGGGATGTTCCTAACTAACTAACTAGTCGACTAGTCAAAATTCAGCATTATTTAATCTTTAAAGTTTACTGGGAGAGGAGCAAAGAGAATCGGGCGTTGGTAAGATGGAAGCAAGTTTACCACAGTTCATTTACACATACCACCCACACTGTTATGATACAAAGCTGGTTAAAAATCAGTGTGCCTTTAACAAATAACATTTATTTCCTGAGTATTTAAAGTTCCAACTCATCTCCACTCAAGAACACACACACCCACACAGTAAGTCTTTCATGCATGAGCGTGTACGCAAACTGACACACACAGGATTCTCATGATCTCCTATGTGCTCAAAAGCATCTCTCTCATTCAGCCTTATAAGAGGACATCCTGCTGGCACAGGCGAGTGCGTGTGTTAAAAAGTTCAACCGACTAAATTCTGATACCGACTACATCTGATCTGATCCCTAATTGCAGGAGTGAATATTTTAGGCAGTGAATAACATCGTCACTTAACATTTTGTTGACACATTCAATATGAACATTTTCTAACTTAGCAGTCTGGGGAGTAGGCGGTAGTCCTCCCAGGAGTACTTCTGCATATGTTACAAGGTTATATAAAGCCTCTTGTGGCTCCACAGGGAGCTGTGTGAAGTATGATAAATTGCTTTAAGTCATGTCAGGTAGGACCGAAGACTTCAAGGTTTGAAAATGGGAAAAAAAGTATCTGGGGCTGTGTTTAACTGACTTTTGTGGGCCGCTCCTCATTACTTCTTGGGGCACCCACACTCATATCTGCACTGTTGGCAATCAAGTTGCACTGTGGGTAATGTAGGCTTTGACACAGAAGAACAAGGATTAAAAAAAAAAAAAAAAGACGGTATGGTTGTCTGGTTGTGCTACACTGATTTTTTTAAGCTGTCTATTATGATTTCAAAAGTGTGGTGTAATGCTAAATTGATGCAGTACTCATTTAGCAACATTTCCTCGTTATGGCAATAAATAACGGAATTGACATTGAATGGCACATTAGTGGTATAGCAATGCAATTTGTATTAGACAATGGCCTAAAAAAGCTGTGAAAAAGTCATGGGATTCAGAATTTAGCATAGCATAATCACAAGACTCTCATTAAAAAGTCAGACTGTACACTTAGTGCAGTGCCGAGAGATGCAGCAGCTGGAGGCTACTGGAGAAGGAATATTCCTGCACTCATTATGTTTGCATAATAATTCCCCTTTCCTTGTCTGCATAGTTCAAATATCTTGACATCTTGTTTGTAAACTAAACAAACCCACAGTCTTAGTCCAATTCAGTCCAATATGGACATACACATGTACAGAAGCTATATTCACTAGTCCAAACTGAATGAACCCTGTGGTCACATACAGTGCTTGCAGGGCTTTCTGTTCTTTGCTCCAGTTATGTCTAACTAGTGAGGGGGAAGCCCTGGTGTACTGCAGCTAAAAGCCGCGTCCCACCATGGAATGAATAATGAATAGAGATTCCCCATCCAGTCTATCCGCATACTAGTTCAAAGGCGCCCTGCTAGTCCATGCATGAAGCAACAAGACACACAACTCTATGCTAATGGCCCTCAACTCCAGGGGCTGGACTGAGCTTACTGAGCCATGCAAATGTTCCAGTGCTGAGGATGAAGATGTCAGATGAGGTGGACGTGATGAGGAACTGAGTTTGTGGGGTGGGGGTGGCTAGAAAAACACTTCATGTACTCTTGGGCACCAGCCGCATGTAACACAACCGGGCATACATATACACACACAGACTCAGGAACTACTGGCAGCACAAGTCGTCCCAAGGGAAGCTTGGACGTTTTTATTGATGCTGAGTGATGCTAACGACCTCCCGAGCACTACAGGACCGCGACGAGAGCATCGGGTGAGGCTGTCACAAGAGATCACATATCAGTGGCAGCTATTCCGTTCTGTACCAGTTACTGTAGTCAAGCTTCAGGAATAAAATAATGCACCATAATACTGTATATATTTCTGACACATCTCTCCCTTTTGTCTACTTTTCTCTCATATTTCACCCATGACGCCACAAAAACAACATTATTTCTGCAGGGATTACGAATGTGTGTGTGCTGCTGTGCAAGTTACTGAACGTGCACAGTCATTTAGCCATTTTCCTGATTAGACTGAAAACAAAAGCCCTAGTTATCAGCAAAGGAAGCAGTCCTCTGCCTGTGAGCCCATCAAAGGAAAAATGTTTTTCTCTGTAAAAGCAAGCAGCTCAGAGAGAGGGGGGGGAAACTCCCCGAGGAAGGTACTATATGTGTTTGAGGCACTCTTTCTTTTGTTTTTCTTATTTCATTCCCTGACTTTATCCCCCACCGCTGTTCTGTCTCTTTAGCTTTCACTCTGTGAGGAATTCCTCCAGCACTTCTGTCTTTATCCCTCAACCTTCATCGCTTTCTTATATCCCCCCTCTGCTCCCTTATTTGACTCTTTGCATTTAAATCCATCATAATGCTGGTTTCTCATATCCCCTCTCCACCAACATGGAGCAGCTTCTGTTTAGGGTCACGCACTTAATTTTGTAACGCTCAGAGCACTTTGACCAAAAATAAATTGGTTCAGAACCTAGAAAAGGTTTGTTTCCAGCTGGAGCCAAAAAGTAGAGGCTTTCCTTGACCTAAAGCTCAAACCATGACGACATCAGTGGGTGTAGCAGTGTTTCTAAAAAAGAGAGTTTGTGTATACAAAGGGGTACTTTGGAGTACTGCAAGGGGGGATCAGTCATGCAGAATTACTAAAATGATTTCATCACAAATCTAATCTATAAGCTTATCAAAAAGGCACAGTTCATGCAGCAACAATGCCTCCTTAGGGTTTTTGCATAATGACAAAAAACTGGTTTGCCATGAGTCTTGTGATGGATTCTCACTTGAAATGTGACAGTGCAGTCTTTGTCAGTCAGACAGTGATGACACAGTGCTGTATTGTTCCTCTTAATGTTGGTATTTTCCTTTCTACCAAAAATGTTTTGTACTCATCAGAGGGTACTTGCCTGTAAAATATGCCAAAGGGTACATTAAAAAGATTGGGAACTGCTGTTCTACAAGAGAGGATGTAGAAGGCAACAATGGAGCAGTGAGAACTTATCAAAAGAAAAAAGTGGTCTTAATGAACTGATAGCTGGTCCATGGTTGTATTTTGGCTAAAAACAAGTATCTGTAATGACAGAACAAAAGCTCGCAGATTAATAATATGTTCTGTCATCCTGCTACTACTGTTTATTTTCCTTGATCATTGTGCAACACCCTCCACTGATGACACATTCTTGATTGCACTCAATGAAACTGGCAACAACACAGATTTGTTCACTAGACAGCACCAAGGTTCCAAGAATCCCAAACAGAACCAGTTCAAGAAACAAACGATATTTTGTGGAAACAAGTTATCAATGTGTCAGGAGCCTGCAGAAATCCTACTGGCAACATTCCCCAGAATCCCACAACTGCCACAAAAGAGAGATTAACCAGCACCAGAGGAGCTGCAGTGAAATCCTTGAGGTCTTGAACGGTTTTTCCGGGTCTGTGTTCACATCCATTAAACTTTCTTTTTCGAGTTAAAAGAACTTCCAGTTCTGGCAGAGGAGCTTTTCAGGGGACCAACTCTACCTCTCCACAGCAGTGGAGTGTCTAGTTTAATTACAACAGAGCAACTACAGAGCAAGTGTTCAATGTCATGCATGGGTAGAGACCTCTACCTCACCTCTCAGACCCTGATAGGCTATCAGCGAACAGGAGAGAGCCATTAGGAAACACTTCATCAGCCATTTGTAAATAAGAATAAGTAAGATTTTGGGTTAGATCATTAATTAGGTGATGAGACATGATCCTTCACTGGCTCACTGGTTCGCGCTGCATAGCCTCTTTCACTCACACACACACACACACACACACACACACACACACACACACACACACACACGCACACACACACACACACACACACACACACAGTCTGTCCCTGAATTATTCAGGAACATTCCCTGCATGGGATTGAGTGTGAATCACAGCAGGGATCAATGTTCAAGGAAATCAGTAGTATCAATTTCCCACCTTGATATCGAGAAACATTTCAGGGAAAATGCCAATATAGCTGTGATGTGAATGAAAGCAGTAACATTACAGAGACAAGCATGTGAAGGGTTAGATCCAGTCTGTCTGACGAAAGATGCTTTCACATGGAGTGAGCGAACCAATCAGGACTCCACTGATGATGTATTTGATTCTGCGACAATACAAGTTCTTCTGCCGATGCACAAAAATATCTCATCACCGCCATGTTCTTGAGAATTTTAATAGACGTCTTCTGCCGCTTACACCTCCATGTGGCCTTGCCCCATCTTCTTCTGTTGAGTTTTACGGCCATTAGCATCCAATAGGGTTGCATCACATCTGCTGTACTGCCCCTTGCCCCACCTATACCAACACTGCCATGGCATGTGTAAAAGGCACAAGATGGAAATGCTCCTCAATGCAGTGCATGTGTAAACAGTGAAAATCCCTTATAGTGCCTGAAAGGTTATCTCAATAATTTACCTGGAACTTTATGAAAAAGGGGCTTATGTTTATCCTGCCTGTGTGCAGTCAAGTATTCTGGGAATACATCAATATTGGATGACTCTGCCAACACAGGAAGTAGTATACCATGCCAGGAGTTGAGAAAGTTGAAGTCTTACGAATCAAACTACGACACTATCATATTATTAAATCATATTTAATGACACAAGGCCAGGTAATGTACCTTTACTGAAAATTTGAACTGAACTGAATTAAAAACTAAAAACCTGGGATGGAAATTTGTTTTGCAAACCCCATTCAAAGGAACTGCTTAGTCAACAGCAATCAAATTGTAAAATCCCACTTACAGCAGTTGAATTAATTGTGTAGGGGTGAGATGTCTTGTACTCAATTATGTCTAACGATACATACAACTAAGTTAGAGTTGTATTACTCATTTAAATCTAATTACATATACATTAAAAGCAAATACTGACTCCATCACCTACATTATGTTTCCTAATTACTGACAACCAGGCTCGTTAACAAAACTAGCAGCCTTTGATATCACCATATTGTTATCTGCTGTGGAGAGTGGAAGGCTGTGGTTTCTATTAAGTTGAGAGATAATTGCCTATCTGTGATTATTGAGGTGGGTTAGTCTATGATAGAAAATGAAGACACTAACCTCATTAAAGTGTGCCACCTCCTCACAGTTCTCTGCCACACGGCTGTAGAAAGGCAGACCTGGAAGGTGAGGAGAAATTTTGAGGTTAGAACAAACAGAAAAATGATTCATACTGTCACTTCAGTTTGAGACAGCACACAGCACAAGCAAAAGCTATCAATCTCGGCATTTATTTTTATCTACCTGCAGTATGAGACTGGCACAGGTAAGCTGTCAGTCCCAAATGTAATAAAAGAAATGTTGCTGGATTCAAAACTAGTGAGAAAAGAAAAAAAAGAGTAAAAAAAAACATGGATGGGGGACTGAATAGGCCGACCAGGCACAGGCCCAAAGTGTGAGGTCCCCCCTAATAACGATAGTTTTCCTGACCAGTAACTGGCGAAGTAGGGCGAAAAACAGGAAAAGAAGATGGATTCGTCAGATGAGCTAACTAATGGCAATGTTTTTTATTTTTTTCGTTTATATTATGCTGCATGAATGTGTATTTTGACACTAGTTGATAGGCTGTTAGTGGATGTCCACAGACGTATAACCTTGCAGCCTCAGTCTCGTCCATCGCTCTTCATAATGCTAACGTTAGCTTTTTGCTTTATTTATCCAGAGGTCAGAGCTAAAGCTAAATGACACACCTATTTACCACCCAATAATTTTCGTTGTTTTATTTGCTATGAACAAATATACAGACAGCTCGGCGGCAGAGCGGTGCGCTCTTGTGCCACGGTAGCACATACACAATGAATGGGTTCGTCGGCGGAGGTCTGCGCTTTGCTCGCTCTGTGTGAAACAGGCTTTACTCTGGTTTGACTTCTGAATTTGTCACTCTCTCGTTTTGCCTTTTTTCCTTCTTCTGAACGTCGCGGAGGTTGGGGAGGACCAGCGGGACCAGCTCCCGAGGCTTTGGAAGCTTTCCTCGGCCATTTCTTTGGGTTTTCTGACATCTTTCAGTAGCTCCTCTGCTAGCCTCATCGTCTCCAACATTTCCAACTGCGCATGCGCTCTTTGAACTCTTTGAATGCATCATTTCCTGTGCGACAGAGCGGGAACGTCGCTCCTGAGAGGCAATAGCGCTTCTAAGCAAACCAGAGACTGTTGTGTGGTAGAGATGCGTTCAATGATCATCCTAATAACTCGTTTGGCAGTGGCTGTAATGTAACAGACATTGGTTTATATGTAAAAACTCCACAGGGCAGCTTAAAAATGACCCCAAAGAGACACAAAACAACTACAAAGAGATGCAAGGAGACTCTCAATAGTCGCGTTTCCATTACAGTTTTACGCAAAATAAATGCGATATTTCTAAAAGTTTCGACTAAGTACAATTGTGACTTGCAGGTGTTTCCGTTAAAAGGTGTTTTGCGTATGAGCTGTAATTCTCGTAAAATCTCGTCCCGCGAGACTCCACTTTGTTTGCGGAAGTAAGATGGACATTCCAAATCTCTTGCGAGCTGGAACAATCATCTTGGTTGCCACTGCTGCTGTTGCAGTAGTCTACAACCGAAGACGAAGAGAGCGAGTGGTATTCCAAAGGCATCTTCTTATGTGTGGCAGTGACCACGGATAAAGGATTTCTGGGAGAGGATTGTGAATGAGGAATTCACCAATGTCCTGTCCGGTGACGTATATTTGCAAAAAAAAGTGTTTCCATTACACTTCTGCGATTTACTTCTAGATTGACACGTCTGAAAAACCACCTCATGAGAGTGCAAAAACTTTTTCTCGATATTTGAGAGTTTTTTTCCGAAATGTAGGTGTTTCCATTACCAGTTTTTTATTGCGATATTTAGGTTTTGCACATTTCTAGGGTTAATGGAAACGCACTTAATGACTAAGAAAAGGGGCAAAACAATCATAAAGAGACACAAAACCACAGAGGGAGGGAAAACTACTACAAAGAGTCGTAAAACAACAACAAGGGGCTAAACAACTATAAAATCTACTTGTTTTTGCTCCTATGTAGGGGAGGTGGTGGGGCTTTCTGTATGTCTGTGCCCAGGGGCCCACTACTTCTGCTCCACTACATGTTGTACTTGTGAATTTTTAGATAAGTATGATTTCTGTCTCTTTTTTTCTGTTCTTAACTTGTCTTGTCTTCTACTGTGTCTCTTATGTTCTGTATGTTTGATAACAATATGTCTTCTATGTTTAATCAGTCATGTTTAAAATGAAAACAACAATGAGTTTTGGTACTTCTACCAATGTAAAGGATTGATTTCCTGAGATACATTTATCAACAGTACTGTCTCAAATCTGTTTACCTCTGTCACATTATACACCAGTGAAAAGACAAATTAAGGTCTTAAGTACCTGATAAACACACGAATGAGACCGGCTGCGTGGAGCCACGGGAGACAGAAATGAAATGCATGGCTACAATATGACTCATTATGCGACAGAAGAAAAATACACAGGGAGAAAAAGACTACAGCGGCACAGAAACATAAAAGAACTGACACTTTTGCTGAGAGTATAGTATTTCCATGTGATTAAATTAACATGAAAACAATAATGTACTGGTGCAGTGTGTATTTAAGGTTATACACAGTGCAGGGAGCCATTCTCCGTACAGTAACCTGACTCACTCATGCGTGCTACAGCCTGAGATCACCTGGTAGCTTTGTGTGGCTCATGAATGGTGCTGCACTGCCGAGTGTATTCCGCTTTGTTGCGGTAGTTTGCTTTGTGTGTCTAAGGCATTGTGTGGGTGTTGATATTTGTTTGGGTGCATGTGTGCAGCTGAAGAGTACAGACAAATTCATGCGTATATATGCACTGCATTTATACACACATGCACAGGGACCTACATTGCCGCCCCTGTCTGTTTGGCTATAAATATAGATTTGAATAGAAATAAATAGATCCTGCCTGGCTTTGATGCATCACTATTATTATTTGTGCTGAAATAATTTATGCATACATCCACAGAGCGAACAACCTCTCAGTTTAGAAAGAGAAAGACACATAAACATGTGAAAACAAAACTGAAATTATGAGTCATACAAACTAATCAGTATCATTTCACCAATACAACTTGCCCATTTTTACTCTAGCTCATAATCACCAGTTTTATCATCTCTTTTTTCCCATCACTCCCCACTCTCTACAACCTTACGAAGCAAACATCCCTTGAGATGATTTTTTTGAGAATAAACACTTAAACTTAAGAGAGGGAAGGAGACAATACTCCACCTACATTATTCAAAACACAGGCATCGCTGTCGTACCACTGTTTTCATCTAACCGAGACGTGGGTTTGGAGAAGTAGATCATGTGAAGCTTATGTAAGGTGCTCCAAACCAAACTAAAACAACATTCTGCTAATCAGGAGGCCTTTTGGCCTCGGTGGAAACAGTGAGAAACAAAACAGAGTGGCACTGAAAGAACCGACCTGTGGTGGAAGAAAGAAGAGGGATGGAGATGACATTCTCATTTTTGAGCAGACAGACGGAGGTGAAAAGAGAAAGACAGAGACACTGAAAGACTTAAGCTTCTCTTCCCCTCTACACAGATCTATATAGTCAAAGAAAACAGAACAGTGTAGAAAAGAAAAGTGGAAAGCTTTTTTTTAATCTGCCTTAATGTTGAGGATGTAATCAGAGGCTCTCTGTATGCCTCCGAGCAGCTCATCTTTGTTATGCCATACTGGGATTTTATTTTGCCTTATTTCCTGACCAATTTACGAGCCGAGCAAGGGGTGATGTATATCCTAAATAGCTATCACAATTCACACTAAACACACAGTAAGTGTCAGCTCCAGCAGAGGACATAAAGAAAGAGTCAGAGTGCTGCGGGGAAGGAAAGGAACTTCACTGATGTGTGTAGGATAAATTGAATTCAACAAAGCTCTGTTTAAGCCCAGAAAATAATGAAGATTTAGAGGTAAAATGGTAACAAACTGTTCAAGCAGCAGGGTGGATGTCAGGTTGTTTGACAAGTGGTAAACGACAGACTGTAGAAGAGAGTTAGGCTAAAAGAAGAAAGCTGTAGCGTGGATTATATCTTTTAAGCGGAAATAATGCTTTAATTTAAAGTTAACGCTCATGTACAGTGTGTGTGTGTAATGCTGCAGTCTACTGTGCAGAGGCCCAGCCTATGAGCAACAAGAGCTGGAGTGCCACTCTATGATAAAGCCAAGAGCTACAGATAACAGCGAGGATTCATCAAAGACTTGTCATGAAATCAATTAAGTTTTGATGCCTCCCCTTTGAAGAAGACTTTACTGCCCATGATAGATAATAATGAACCACTTGAAGCCTGAGTGGACAGGGAAGTCAACAGTCTTCCTGACTGCTTTTTTTTATATTACACCTTGAACGCAATCGATTCACTGATTCATAGCTTTTATTTTCTCAAAATATCTAAGATGTCTGATGCTAGATTATGTGTGTTTGGGTCTCTTTTCCTGCCAGACATAGCATCTCTCCACCAGCCTCCACAGGGGTCATACACTGTTTGATATGCTGGGGCGTATCAGGAGGGGCTGGGGCTTCCTGGCAGACCTCTTCCTCTCCAGACAGGAAGTTGTTTTAGCTGAAAGCACTCAGAAAGTACTACTGACAGTCTGCAAGGAAAAGCATGACTCAAAAACCTACAGCAATCAAACTGGGGGATTGCACTGGGGACTGGGGGATGCAGCAAGAATGACGCAAATACTTTAAGTGCGAGAAGAATTGCCACATGACATGCATCAACTCTGGATTCGGTGCAGTAATAAAAATACAGATAATTATGTCTGTAATAAATGGCTGACATCACTTGCAATTCAGGGGAGAGAAAAGATATGGAGAAGAACGAGATAAACAGTTCGTTTTCAGGATGTAAAAAGGGTAATAAATTTTCCTATTTACAATTATTTCAATCTGTGGCAAAGTTATTGCTGAGGAAGACATCAGCCTCTTTCAGCCCTTTAACTGGAAAATAACACATTTTTCTAGCGAGTGGCAACATACTCAGCAAATAATCAAAAGCATTATTTTTTAAAACCAAACTCATGATATGGTGGGCGCTGCGGTGATTCAGTGTACGATGGGTTTGATCCCTGTTGCACTGCTCTCACTCGCCCACCTTTCCTGTCGTTCTCTGCTCTCTGTTATCTAATGACCCACAAATATCAAAATGAATAACACAAACTTTACATCTGACCACTCAGGTGAAGTGATTTCCTCCTTACCTTTTTTTAAACTAAATCTCATGCCTGCCAAAACAAAGTTTTACTAAATCTCTTGCCAAATGAGGAAACCCTTTCAAAATGACTTGAAACATGATGCAACACAGTCAGGCCAACATGAAACATAGAGCCCCTAATTTGCAGACATGGAAAGACTTAAGAGGCTATTATTTGGGCAGAGAAAAGACAATGCCTTGAGGTAACAATAAAATGAAGCAATTCAATTATGTCTGAAGGAATATTTATAACTATAAGAACTATGCAGAGTTGATGAGAAAGGCCCCAGCTAGGGATGCACAACAGAGAAATAAATGTATGTGTATGATTCTATAGAATTACATAATGGGACAATACGGATCTATGTTTCATAGTCAGATTAAGTGATTTAATGCAAATAAATTACAATATGTGACTGAAAAAATGGGCCAACTTGCTGTTTAACAGAAAATCACTCCATCCACACACAGTATTAAATATCAGTGACATTGTGAAAGGGGTCGTAGTGATGAACCTGTTGCGAAATATCACATGTATCTGCAGCTCTCTCGGGTTTATGAAGCTTACTTTCTAATTGTCAGGCCCACAAGTTTACTGATGTACTTCCACTGCTGTATTATTTTCAGTGGAAAAGCACTAAAAAGCCACTGAACACCACCTGCTCAGTACTAGCCCCAGTTTGTGCCCCTCATATGTTTGGTTAGCACACACTCTGGTACTCAACAGTGTTTCTTAATTAAGTTGTAAAACCAATAAGGTCGTTTAAAAACTCTTAACTTACCATTGTCCCGAAGCTCTTTGCACAATCCCAAAGACTTGTCTTGAACAATAATCCGTCTGTTGAATGATTAAACATGTTTTTAACCCGCATCCTAAGTTGTGCCTCAACTTCCCTCATCAAAACAAAGATGGACGCCAGCTAGCTAAGCTCACCTGGGTATGAAACTTGGCGAAACGGATGATATATTTTTTTTAATCATACGGAATGTAATGTTATTTTCATCCAGCTAGTTATTTTACAGTCTGTGGGTTTGGGGAGTCTTTAGTTAACTTTAAAATACCGTCTGAACAGCGTGCCACCTTCCGGGTCTTTCAAATATCACCGGTTAATTAGCTGTAACGTTACGTGTTACCCGGATGTAGCAAGTTGGTTAGCTTAGCTAGACACCAACGGAAATGACACGTTATTAGCGGCTAACATTATCTAGCTAGCTCGTGAATATACTGGAGCATTTAGCAGCGGCAGAGCCACATATTTCCCGCAGGAACTGCTACAAAAACAGAGCTAAGAGAGTGTGACTTACATTCAGCAGACACCACGACCCTAAATAAATTAAAACGTTGCTCTGTAAGTGCTGCATGTGCAGATAAGCAGCTGTTTGCTGACAGGTGTCAACGTTGTGTTTACAGCTTGTTTCTGCTGCCCCCTGTGGCCAAATCACCACTTACACCAAATTCTGCGACCTGAGTAGAAATTTCACTTTGAGGGTATTTTTGCGACAACGATATTCCTGACAATATTACAAATTATTGGGGAAAAAAGTTAACTTAAGTAAAAAGAATTGCAACCAAATAAGTGATATGGTTTTACAGTTTGCCTTCAAATATGATTCTGATTACTTTTACACTAAGCTTTGCTCTATCGGAGCTTATGAAGTGGGGGAACCCTTTTCTCTTTCTCTTTCTCTTTTAATTGTTTGCATATGTCACCTGTCCTGCAACTAGACAGAAGATTGCATATGCACCTTTTCTCCTGAAATATAGTGAATAAGTGACAAGTGTCTTGAACTGGGCAGGATTTGAAGTAGCACTGAATAAGATAGCTACTGTAAAGCAGAAAGTGGAGTAGCCTGTTTAAAAGGCACACACACATAGACACACACATTGTTTTTTAGACTAACAACTTAGCAAACAGATGAGCTGCAGCTACTGTGCCGACAGTTGGTCCATGGGGGGCGAGGAGCAGCCGATCTAATCCTTGACTTGGATGACACGGTTCATGTAAAATCAAGACCCTGGTGAATTCACTGCAGCGCAGAGCCCAACACTGAAAGCCATCCTCTCTCCGGTGCACACACACTCATGCACACACACACACACACACACACACACACACTCACAGAGCAGTGGAGAGAGGAGGAAGGGGGTGGCGGTCTTGTATCATCCTACACAATACTGATGCTGACAGCAGGAGTCTAATCAGAGATCAGCTGGGATTGAACACCTGTCATCTGTCAGAGAGCAGACTGATCGCTGTCCAGGGTGCTGAAACACACACACCTCTCTCTCTTCCTGTCTGCTTTTCTTTCTCTGATGTCGATGAATAAATCCCCTGAACTCCCTCCAAATGTCCCTCCAATCCTTCGGTGATCCTTCTTTCCTCTGAACAGGAAGGTGTTAGGATAATGACCCCTCTGGAGCTATAAAACACCAAAGAACTATAGGATTGGCACTTACCCTGAACATATGATAAAGAAGACCTCCACCTCTGGCACCTCCTCAGATAATCAATGCCATCGGCTCAATCAATTGCAACCTACTGGCCTCTTATTGCTCCAGGAGTAAAATGACCCATCAAGGGAAATAAGTGCAGTGTCACTACAGTTGCAGGGATGTACACAGTGCTTTTTCTTTTTAAGGTTATTATGAATAATTCATATACTAATTATTCATATTCAAGCTAAGGTCCTGACAGCTGGAAGACTGGATAACTGGTTAACAAAATGGTTTGTTTCTGCACAGATATGAGAAGGCATTGGAGCATAGTATCCATGATATGAAAATGAGGGAGTGTACGAAACGCTTATATAACGAGTGCAAAACTCACATTAGAGTAGGGTTGGATTTTTAATTTGAATTCTAGATTGCTGCACTCTCTTTCTGCCTTTTATATTAAGGATGTTAGTCCAGTTTCCATCTCCGGTCAAAGGCGCATGGGAACAGCGCGTCTCCGGTGGGGTTCCCCCAACTTTTTACGCACCCGGGACCGCTGATCATCTCCCACCACGTCGTCTAGCGTGAATCAGATCTGGCCACTGCACACTGGGTGATTCAGTTTCACAACACACAGGCTGCAACACACGCACACACACACACACACACACCTTATCCTACCTCTGAATGTAACTTTGGCGATCCTATCACCTTTCCCCCGGAGGTGAGCGACCGTCTTCAGGTGAACCACTAGAGCCATCATTGGTCCACACTGGTCAGACAAGGAGTAAAAATTACTCCGACACAGATCAAACTTCAGCGGTTTTGGTGCAATCTGTGTTCAGTGGTCTTCAGGTGAGCCTCTTCTTGCGGCTGGACACAAAGATCGTTTTCCATACGGGCAGCGTGTAAAATTATTTTCTGTGTTGTTGTTTTTTTCATGTAATAGTGAATTAATTAGAAGCTCCAGTTAACATTTCCTCTCGCTCCGTGCTCCGTGGCTGTTGGGTCTGTCGCGCATCTCCGAGCTGGCACTTGGTTTTACTCTGCTCGTCGCGCAGAAAGGGCGGGGTGTGTGTTTCAGCCTCAGTGAGAGGATGGTGGATGCTCTAATTGTAAAAGATCAATCCAGCTCCGGGATTTGAGGGACATTCACTACTTCCTTTTTCCCAGGGAGAAAAAATCTTTTAAAGCCATGATCCTGCTGTGGGATGTATTAAGTACAGTGAATTTCTGACACAGAGCTTTTATTTTTAGGTGCTGTCTTTGCTTTAAAGTGAGTTACTAACGGCCCAGCCTACATACATTTGTATGTGGGGCCCATACGGGTCGTAAATGGACAGAAATATGAGCCCTATATAGGATTTTCCATAGGTTCCACATTGATCCAATGCCCATTGCCCACATCAGTGGGTTTACCCAAGCAGGCCCCAGATAAGATGCCCACTTTGTACCCAGATAACCCTAGTCCTAGCATAACCTATGTGGGGTTTACTAGATTAACCCCAACCATGTAGGGATTAAGTGGATGCGTAATCGGATAGAAATATGGGCTCTACTGTATATGGGATTGTCTACAGGTTCCACATTGGCCCAGATAAGATGCCCATTTTAGGTCCATACCCACTTCGTACCCAGATAAGATGCCCATTTTAGGTCCATACCCACTTCGTACCCAATGCTCAATTATGTCTCATGAGTTGCTGCAGCAATTTGGGGGTTGATACCATTTGTGACACAGATTTAGTGCTAAATTTAAGCTTTTTTTTAGCAGTTGAGAATTGATAAAAATGGTCACATTAAGACACCAAGACCTTGGGGGATGCCATAGAAAAAAATCATGCTGTGGTCTGGTGTCAAAAACCTTTGACACTTGGCCATTTCTGTAAGAACTGCGTTTTTCAGCAATAGGATGGCGAACCATTCTGTTTTGGAAACTGTTGGAAAAACACCCTTGTTGTCACCATAAATCCATAGGCATCTGAATGCCCGAGGTCTCTGGTGTGTGGCTGTAAAGTTTCATGAGGCTGTGATTATACTAAAGGTCACAATAGGTCATTTAATATAGTGATGTTTCGAAATGGTCTCACTACAGTGAAATGGCTTCTGTAGGGACTAACTTCATCACACATGAATAAAACTGGGCTAATTAAATCCACAGGCTCAGCTCTCTGATAATACCCAGTTTATGCATTTCTAAGACTGTATGGGGACCTCAGCATGCAGAAATATTCAAATGAAGCTCTAATGTAAGTTCAGTCTGGAAGACAATACTTTTCATGCTTAGGCTGTAACTTTTCTTTCTCACCCTGTCATTCTCTCCTTGCACGCCTGCTCACTCTCTATCTCTAGCTGTCAGTTGAGTCACAACCAACCAATAGCACAGAGACATACCATTGACCTATCATCTTACCACTTTCTGTTTTAAATATATTTCTTCAGCCATGCGCACCGTCCACCTCCCCATCACTGCTTAGTCTCCTCGGATTCATCGGCCTCATGCGCCTCATCAGCCATCATCCTCAGAGTCATCAAATCTGAGCTGAGAGCCAGAAGGTAAAAACTGTAACTTGGAGAATGAGGGGTGGGAGCTGTCGGAAAGGATGGCTTTAGTCTTTCTTACTATCTGTTCATGAAACAGGACAGATAACGTACTCTGCTGAACTCCAAAGTTCTTGCTACTCATTGTCACAATGCTACTTTGCATTTCATTTTTGGACCTGATGTTGAGATTCCCAAACCAGCAGAGAAGAGAAAAGGTCAAGACAGTCTCAGTGTATTTATTCTTCTGTCTCTCCTGATTGAAATTCACTGGGCAAAAAATAACTTTTTTTTTTTTTTTGCCCAGTTCTGCATGCAAAAAGCTGCATGGTTTGTGTCCAAAACTGAATGGGATTTGTATAAAGTGGGCATGTCTGAAAGGGAAGACTCATGGGCACCCACTGAACTTATTTTTATTCAGATATCTTGAGGTGAGAGTATCAAGGGGCCCCTTGCCAAAATGATCCTGTCTTTGGAGCATTATTTACCATTCCCAGAAAGTTAGCATGACATGGTTAGTCTTTTAGTTTCATATGATCTATCCTACCTTCACTCTACAAACGGTAATGTAGCGGATATTGCCAATAGTCCTGTGGGTCTCTTGAGCTTTTAATACGATTCCTTAATATAATCAGATATTTTTTAGTATAGTCACAAAGGATAGATTAGTCTATTGAGTTACAGTCTGTAATTTTCATCTTATTGTAGAACAGGGATTTAAATATGTTACTAAATACAGTATGAATGGTAAAGACCATTGAGCGCTTGTAATTCTCCATGGTATGTCTCCTTTAATACTGCCATAAAGATCTAGAATTTAACCATGACCTTGAGATAGCTTTCTAAAACTTACTGTATCATTGGGTTAAACTGTATTCTGTCAGACAGATGCTGAGTAAAATACAGTAGCCAGGCAACTTCTTCCCCCCCCTTACTATGGGTGACTTAAGTTCAGGGGTCAAATGAGCTTTGCCAGCCAGTCCCTGTCGGACGCTGGGCAGCAGTCCGTCTCTCTGCTCAACAGAAACCACATTTTACCTGCTGGCTGTAACCCATGTATCTGTAACAAAGAGCGACCAGCAGGTAGACAGCTGTGCCAAGAGTTTTCAAAACAGAGTCCAGGCACCTGCCAGGGTCCAGGAGGAAGATGGAGAATAATTCAGTGGCTTCACCAGATGTTACCAGCACCTTCCCAGAGCACTATTGCATGGGCAGTTTTTGGCATCATCTGTGGGAAACGCTTTGTGTTTGACAACACATGGCCAAGCCTTTTTGAAACAGGTAATATTGACTGTCGCAGAGGAAGATCTTGTAGAAAGAAAAGAGAAAGAAACTATTTATTTTGCAGCCTGCAGTGTGCAGCCTTCCTCTGTGGCCTTCAGTATTGAATGTTGCCTCATTGCATCTAACAAGTAACAAACTAATCTTTGGTGGGAGTTTATTCAGAAATGCTTCTCTTAGGCATACCACAGCTGCACTCATAGGGACCCCTCTGACAGCGCTGTGATGTTTCCCAGCAGGCACAGGGACACAATCAGGCCAACAGCAGCGTATTGGTCCTGCCCAGATATAGATCTGCCTGTCAGATAGGACTCAAATCATCTGCTCACACAAAAATACATATACTGTGTGACAAAATAGTAAAGTCTGACACTTTGACATGTGAATTCAGCAACTGAGTCACTGTGGTGTCTAGCATCTGGGGTGGGGGAGCCCTTCTGTGCGGAGCTTGCATGTTCTCCCTGTGTCTGAGTGGGTTTTCTCTGGGTACTCCAGCTTCCTCCCACAGTCCAAAGACATGCAGCTTAATTGGTGACTCTAAATTGTCCTTAGGTGTGAATGTAAGCGTGAATGGTTGTCTGTCTCTATGTCAGCCCTGTGATAGTCTGGTGACCTGTCCAGGGTGTACCCCGCCTCTCGCCCAGTGACAACGGGGATAGGCTCCAGCCCCCTGGTGACCCCCAACAGGATAAGCGGTTACCTAATAAACTGGCAACTGAGGACCAGTTTTCCCTCAGAGCTTGTTGTTTCCGTTTGCCGAACCACCCAATTTTAGTTACTGCCTCTGAGACAGCTAATTATGTATTTTTCTTTCTCTCAACTCTCCCAGAAAATAAGGGAAACATAAAGACAGTAGCGAAATGAGATAGCTAGTTCAGTAATTCATCATCTCTGTCTATGAGACACCCCAAAGGAGCAGTGCCAGGGGACGCGACAGTCTGCATATTTGTTTAAAAAGAAGTATAACTTGTGTCTTAAACATGGGTAGATGTTGACCACGCCTTCGCCCGACAGAGAAATGTAAAACTGTTGATAGAACTGGAGCACTCTGTTCATATAAGCTCAGCCTCACATGCAGTACAGCTGGATACAGTATATCAGAAGAGACGGATTATTTCATCACAAGCTTCCTGTCACCTCAGCTATGGCAGGACGTGACATAAATAACCCCAGGCATGCGTGTAACAAGATGCGACACCTTGTATACACTATACTGAGGTGGCGTGTGTGTGTGTGTGTGTGTGTGTGTGTGTGTGTGTGTGTGTGTGTGTGTGAGTGACAGTGTCTGTGCACAATTGCAGGTTTGCAGGGAGTGGGTGAAAGAGACAATTATCTGCTTTGATAAGATTTTTTTTTGTTTAAAAATGTACTCTGTTTTGTGCTGACTCATGCACTATTGCAAGACACTGCAGTGGTGTGTGTGTGTGTGTGTGTGTGTGTGTGTGTGTGTGTGTGTGTGTGTGTGTGTGTGTGCGTGTGTGTGTGTGAGAGAGAGAAACAGAGAGAGGGGCTTCTAGAGACTCAGTCAGCCCCAGTAATGAGTTTATGATGTTATGGTTTTTAGGGCAGAGGTAACATAAAGAAGACAAACTGCAATTACTTTACTGGCTCTTGGAGGCAACGGAGGTGACCACTGACGCATGTGTTGATTTTGTGGCTATTCTGGCCTCTTTTTTGAGTAACAAATACACAAAAACAGTGTGAGGAGTCTGAGTTGTCCACGGTACTTTATTTTACAGAGCAGCTACTGTGTGATTAAAACCTGGCTGTTATATTTAAGCCATAACTCTGGCTTTTCGCCAATCATGAATTCATTCATAAATAAGAGATGGTTGAAATATTTTCCCAGTGTTGGTGAAGGCTCTGGCCAACAGAGGGAGATGTTGGTCTGCAGTTAAACCATCAAGACAAGTGAATTTGTTGCTTGATGTCTCTTGGTGAGCCCACACAGGCACCGACCTTGACTTGACAGATAGATTCATTACAGCAGCATATTTATTCCAGTTCTTTCACTATGAATGACAATGTTACTGATAGATGAACCTCTGAGCTATGAAGACACCGTTAAAGGAGCATAGATTCAGTAATTATCCATCTGTCAGTCTGCAGCTGCTCCAGTGGGATATGTGCTGTTATAACAAAAGGGTCAAGAGGTTTTACAGCAAAGTCCAGATGATCTCTGGGAAACACGAAGAGCCCTCACATTCAAAATGTGCAGCAGAGGTGATTAATGAGGCAGCAAGTCCTCAGACTTTAGTGTGGTAGTAACTGCAGGAAAAGTACCAGGGATAAAAATGAAGAAGTAGTGCTTCCTAGATGTTTTAATTTAAAGTTTTACTGCATTTAATTAAGACTACTTTACAGAATTTAAGTGGATTTAAAACAATGTACCATTACTAATATTTATCATTAACAGGAGCAGAACCACATATTCAATATCTATGTAATGTGTGATCTGTTTTAAGCCGCACCGCAGAGAGTCATAAGACCAATTCATTAACAGAGACCACACCAAGGGTTTGAGTAGAAGGATGAGGGGGTGAGGGTCAAGGGATAAATTGATGAGGGCTAGAGGAATGTAGGGATGGGGTAAAGGTTGAGGAGATTGGGGATGAAAGGATGAGGGTTAAGGGATGAAGGCATGGGTGAATGACGGGTAAGGGGTGGATGGATGAAGGGTGAGGGTTGAGGGGTGGAGAGATGAGGGGATGAGGGGTGAGGGATGAATGGATGAGGGTGGTGAAATGAAGGGATGGGCGATAAAGGTTGAGGAGATTGGGGATTAAGGGATCAGGGTATGGAGGGTGCGGGATGAAGGGATGAGGGTTGAGGGATGGGGGACAAAGGCTGATGGATGGATGGGTGAAATAATGAGGGGATGAAGGGTGAGGGATGAATGGATGAGGGTCCAGGGATGAAGGTGTGGAATGAGTGAATGAGGGTAAAGGCATGAAGGAATGAGGGGTAAGGGATAAATGGATGACGTGATGAAGGGATAAAGAGTGGGAGTCAAGGGTTGAAGGGTGAGGGAATAAGAGGATGAGTGTTGAGAGATAAATGGATGAGGGTAGAGGGATGAAAGGATGAGGGGGTGAAAGCTGAAAGGTAAATGGATGTAGGTAGAGGGATGAAAGGATGAAGGGATGAGGGTTGAGTGGATGAGTGTTGAGGGATGAATAAATGACGAGATGAAGGGTGAGGGATAAGTGGATGAGTGCTGATGGGATGACAGAATGAGGGGATGAAGGGTGAGGGATGAGTGTTGACGGATGAAAGGATGAGGGGATGAAGGGTGAGGGATGAGTATTGAGGGATGAAAGGATGAGGGGATGAAGAGTGAGTGACAAATGGATGAGTGTTGCGGAATGAAAGGATGGGGGAATGAAGGGTGAGGGGTGAATGGATGAATGGGTGAATTGATAAGGGTCAAGGGACAAGGGGTAAGAGTCGAAGGATGAAGAAATGAGGGGATGAAGGATGAGGGATGAGTGCTGAGGGATGAAAGGATGGGGATGAGGGTGAGGGATGGATGGGTGAGGGCAGTGGGATGAAGGGATGAGGGGTGATAGATGAATGAAAGGGTTGAGTGATGAAGGGATGACGGGTGATGGAGGAACAGATGAGAGGTGAGGGATGAAGAGATAGGGGGTTGAAGAGTGAAAGATACAGGGATAAGGGTACAGGAATGAAAGGATGAGGTGATGAAGGGTGAGGGATAAGAGGATGAGTGTTGAGGGGTGAAGGATGAAGGGATGAAGGATGACAAATAAGTAGATGAGTGTTGAGGGGTGAAGGGATGGGGATGAAGAGTGAGAGATAAAGGGATGAGGGCTGATGGATAAAAGGATGGAGATCAAGGGTGAGGGGTGAGGGGTGGGTGGATGAGGGTCAAGGGATGACGGGATGAAGGGTGATAGGTGGATGAATGAGGGTTGAGTGATGACCGGTGATGGAAGAACTGATAAAAGGTGAGGGATGAAGACATGAGGTGATGAAGGCCGATATGGGTAGAGGGGTGAAGGAATGAGGGAAAATGGACAGATAGATGGATGCATGTGATGAGTGTTGGCTGAAGGTGGGAACATGGGAGGAAACCGGGGAGTTGAGAGGGCGAGAAGGTCATGGATCAGGTGCAGCTGAAGATGTGGTCTCTGCTCCTGAACTCTGTTATAAAACTACATCATGTAATAGACACACTGACTGTAGTAGTCAGACTCAGTGATCTTAACTCCACACAGACACACAGAGAGCATGTCAGATGAAACTTCAGCTCCACTGCTGCTACTGGAAAACATCAGCTCTAATCAAATCTTCCCTTTATTACACACAGGCTTTACTATATATAAAAACATGGCGTGTTGCTCCATCTAGTGGTTAAAGTGACCTCTTTGGAAAATGCATGTAATCGTGCACACGCAGATTAGATCATTCATCAGAGTCTTGGCTCACAGTCCTGTCTTCTTACACCTGGAGAGAGATGGTGTCATGGAAACGTCTGATCCTAAAGAGATCCAGGTCTGCAAGAGTGAGACTGGAACACAAGAGGACAGGTGGAACTGAAGGGTTGTTTTTGGATAAGAAACTATACAAACCATAACAACAACATTCTTATAGATTTAAGAAGAAAAGCACTTGTAAACATTAAAGGAAATCTGGAGTTGAAGGTGTGGTTTGTACTAAATGAAAAGCAGTAGTGGACAGCGTGTACAAAACCTCAGCTCTGAATTATCCTGGCACTAATCAGTGGCTTACACCCTGCAGTCTTTTTTCCCTCCCTCCACCTGCTACCAGACCTTCAAATTTTGGGTGAAATCAGTGGTGTACCCTGAAGAGGGAGACATTTATCAGTTTTATTTCATTTGAGCAGAAAGTCAAAGACACCCTGCAGCAGCCTGCAGGCACGTTTATAGGTGTGAGCAGTGAAGGCTATACAGCTGGAGAATATAAATGCATAGAATAAATTAAAATTATGACAACCTGTAGGTTTCTAAATGCTTGGAAAGTGCTCTGTTTTAAAGTTTAAATGCATTTTAAAGCCCACTCCACGTTGTGTCATCTCTTTCAAATCAAACCCGTCTGGATGTGATTGTAATTATTCATTTTTTGAAAGTTTTTCTGCTGACACAAAGAAGCGCAGAGTTCACGGTGGAAAGCAGCAGTCCCATCTGAGGAGGAGGAGGAGGAGGAGGAGGAGGGGAGGGCCGGTGTGTCCCAGCCCTCTGCATCCAGCTGGTGCGTCGCTCCTCAGCAGTAGCGCGCCACACTCACTATGGCTTTAGCCGCAAGCAGGACGCTCTTGGCGCTATTCGTCACGTTTTGCGCACCGGGATGCGGATGGACAGGTAAAAAAGATTTGTTTACTTTGTGCCTGAGCAGGTGCACGTTTTGCACTAGTGTGTTATGCACTTTGGGAATAGTTTGGGCACTGTTGCTTTCTCCTCTGGTAGTTTAATGGCTCCACTTTTATAGATGAGAGTGGGTGCAACGTGTGCTGTTGATCAGTTTATTGCTGCAATCTAGTGCGTTAACATCACAGTCTTGATGCTGTTATTTTTTTCAAAAGGTGTAAAACACTTGCACGCATATTCTTGCCTGTGCATTCCCCCAGTTGCTGCAAATTTTTCATGAAAAAATAGATTGATTGCATCCATTTACAAAGCATTACAATATTTAATTTGGAGTTTACAGTTTGATTTATCATTTGCATTTGTGGGGAAAAAAAATTTAAGTGAGCCATTGCAGCAGACACAGACTGTGACAGTGTGCACTGTTGTTACTTTATGGGAGGAAAATATGATGCTGGCGTCTCAGCAGCAGTCATGGAACAAGTTCTGACCTCATACAGTAGGCACATGCTGGAGGAGCTGTGATAAAGTTGATAAATATCAGTCTGCATCACTGTGTTTTCATCTGAGGGGTATCCGGCCAAATTGGTGACTAATCTGGCTGATGGTGGTGATAAATGACCGGCCTGTGAAGCTCAGGAGAGAAGAAGTGGTGGGGTTTCTGTCTGCACTCTTCCTCTGGACAGAGCTGCTTTGCTGCATGCTTTAATAGTCATATCCATCATCAGCTATGAGACAGGAATGGGTGAAATACTCCTCAAAATGCTTTTTTACCCACAAGGAAATTTATTTTTCATTTTTTAAATTCATTTGATTTTCAATACACGTCTGCACGGTGATCTGTCAAATAGATGAAGCAGTTTTTGACAGGCTCACAGACCGCAGCACACATGTTTTTTAAAGTTTCTCGAGCGCTGTTTGTAAAATCAAATCTCAGGGAAAGGAGCCCAAATCCTCCAGACAGTCAAAACATTCAAAATATCAAAAGTGCCATAAAGCCTGATGAGTTTCGGAGGGCTGTGAGCCAAACTTTATGGCTGAGTTTAAAGGCACGTTACAGCCAGACTTTCTTTTTTCTCCCCCTTTTTCTCCTACATACTCCACTTATACTGTCAGTTGATCTGCAAAGTTTCTTTATGCCTCCTTCTCAACTGCAAGCACTTAGTGCATGAGGTCATCGCTTTCTCTGAATATAGGCAGCTGCTATTTGTTGTGGTCTTTTCCCTCTCAGTCGTTCTCTTTTCCATCTTTTGGGAGGCATTTGCAGAGCACTTTTTCTGCGACACCCCGCTTCACATTCATCCACTTATATACATTCACACCTGGGAGCTACTTAATGCGACCACAGTTCACTGCTGCGGGCCGCTGAGCAGCAGCTTGGAGTTAAATGTCTTCCTCTCGGGCATTCTGACAGTAGTTGTTAAGGGAGAGGGGAGTGTTACTCATTAACTTTCTCCACTCGCATGTCATCAGCTTGTCAGTCTGAAATTCTTCACAACAGCGGATGAAATTGGGCCCTTGGGAATATCTAGACACCTAGGCGGGAGCAGCGCAAACAGAGAGAACAGAAACATAGTGTATTTATATAATAAATAATGTCAACTTCTTCCATGCAGCCACAGTCCATCAACTCCTGGAAAGTGTAGAGAGTAATTGGGGCAGAGAGTGAGGGGGAAAGAGGGAATCATGTCTTTGCAGGCCAGTGGAATTTAATTTCTCTGCTCCACTTAACATGCTGGAATTCGGCGGGAGTGACAGATCTCACTGAAAACTCTCAGAATCAGGAATTTCATGACTTGAACTTCTTTTGTAGTGGGAAAAAATGACAGTCATTAGGTGGCAGACGCAGAGAAGGTCTAATATTTCTAATATTTTCCACAATACTGGGTACGACTGACCACCTGACTTAGCTCGAACCAGCACCCCCACCCACCTGTGCCTGTCAGACCTGCCAGCAATGACATATCTCGCGTCATGATGTCATCTCTGGGCGTTGTTCCAGTTGTTTAAATAAGTACCACCTGGGCCACGATCACACCTGTCATAGCAACGTGGATGTCAGCGTACTAAGTGTGTTTCAGTGTGAGGTGTCAGTCTCTATTAGCGACAGGATATTTAAATCATCTGAGAAGTCTGTTAGGTCGAGGTTCTGACCACCAACACTGAAATGCAAATACGTTTTCAGACTGTAATTGCATTGGCCAGCTTCTGTTGCTAAACGCCACATGCCATAAATGTCATATGTATGCATGCAACCCTCCCAAGCTAAACAATTACTCATGTCAGGGTGTTGCTTTGAATAAAATATGTTTGTAGTCACATTCCACTTTGAAATGGGCTTAACTCCTGACAATAAAATGACAGCATCCAGTCTGACATTGTGGTGATTGATGTGCCGGTGTGAGGAGGGCAGCAGCCATACGTGGTCATGGTCTCTGTCTGCTGTGTCGGCTTTGAGTTGATTACTGGGGAGAGTGTGCTGAGGGTCAGAGGTGAGAGGAGTTAAAAGCTGGAAGTACCAAGAATTCTGCCGCTCCTGGCAAGATTTGACACAAGCCCCCCCACCCAGGTAGATCTATGTTCTAAGGGGCAGCTCAAATTTGTTTTTAAATGTACTCAAATCCCATAGGTTTGCTTTGATGTGAACAGCAAAACACAAAACAGGAGCTGGTCTTTTAAAGGAGTAGTTCAACATTTTGGGAAACGTGCCTATGAGCTTTCTTTGCAAGAGCTAGATGAGAAAATCGATCTCACTTTCACATGTGTCAGGCTGTTCTCATTCAATGTTTGCATTTATACCTTCAAAAAGTAATGAACTATTACTGGTATATAACTCACGTAATTGTGACCCAGGATGGTGTGATCATGTGATCCAAGCCATACAGACTATCCGCCGTCATATTACAGCAGCAAAGGAGGAAGTCAGTTGACGTAGTATAAAGAGCAGCAAAGCCCATGTCAGAGTGGTGGTAGATGGGTCAAACACACACAGGACTACAACCCAGGCATTAAGCTTCCTATCAACGCGGTTTCACTCTGAAGTCGTAGAAATGTGACGCTTGGGCAGCAACTTGTGGCGTCAGAAACCAATGAAAAAAGGTGTTCTTAAATATCTGCATGATACGGGGCTGGTCGCTGTTATAGTTAAGCGGCACTCGGAAGCGTCATGGGGAAACGCGGCGGGACAAGAACAAAAGTTAAGGTGTCAGAAGTTTGAGTAGGGCTTGTGGGAGGGGTGATGTATGGGTCCAATAACCACCGACCTTCACCCATGAGAATGAGTGGTGTTCACATAAGATTCTTAAGACAAACCCTGTTCTTTTTTCCTAAACCCAACCACGTGTTAGTTGTTGGAGGAAAAAACATCAATTGGCGATGTTGTACTGACGTAGTGCGTTCATTTTGAAAGAGACAGTATGTAAAGGTTAAATTTCCTGTGAAAACCGAAGTGTATTTTGAAAGACGACAATGCATGTAACAGGCAGAACTTGATACGCCAACAACAAGCACCTTGAAAGCTGTTTATCTTGTCTTTATGCTATGCTAAGCTACCTGTCTCTTAGGTGTTTCATCTCTAATGGGCAGATGTGAAGGTGGTGTTGATCTTCGCTTTGAAGTCTCTGTGAAAAAGCAGATAAGAGTATTTCCCAAAATGTCGAACTACTTCTTTAAAATAAGCAAACAAAAAGTTGTATCCCCCTGTCCAGCCATGCAGATAGTTAGATTGGCTTTTATTTGCCTTTTTTTCTCAGATATCTGTGTATGACTCTTTTGAATCCACCCCAGAATGATGAAGTTGAATGGAATTCTGTTTGTGGGGCTCAAAACATAAAGAACACACATTAATAAATAACATAATTTCCAGTAACAATGACTCATGATAATCCCCAGAACATGCTGTCAACAAGTTTCATAGGACCGTTTCTTAAGCAGAAAATATTTCCACTGAAAACTGTTGACAGTGAGGTCTGTGAAATGTCCAGCGTGACATTGTTTCTGGAAAAGATACTTTGTTGTTGAATGTTTTCAGTGTTGTGAGTGCCACAAATTTAATTCTATTCAGAGACAGATTTTTTTTTTAAATGTGGGCAAATAAAACCAAAACTATCTGCATTACTGACCAGTGTTAAGTGAAAATGATGTATTTATTTACTTGGTAAGTTGGGCGAACTAGCCCTTTAAATCAATTTCATGGGTTGATGATGGATTTTATGGCTCAATATGACCAATCAGACTTTAGGTTTGTTTGTTTTCGCGCAATCTAACATCCACTTACAACGCAATTTAATACATAAAATATGACTTCACATTCACATGTTTCCTTTAAATATTGCTAATGCTTCAGTCACATGGAATCAAGCAGATGGTAGCCGGCAGACGGACAACACCTACTGGACGGCACGGGAAAAACAAACAGTCTGATGGAAAGGCAGGACAGCAAAACGAAACACGCATGACAAAATGTCACAATGGTGATGCTGTATACCATTTACAAAGAATGGAATAAAATATGTTTTATAGAGAATGCATTGGGCTTTTTGGCTACCGTTATCATTGCCGATACTCTGATGGCCTCACCTAATTTTACCGTCCTGCTCTTGTCCACTAAAATAATATGGGTTTATCGTTACCGTCTACATGATTCCATGCGAAAACAGCGAACAACAAACATCAAGAAGGCCCAGCAAAGAAACTCTGCACAGACGTCTCTGAGGTTTCATTCATATCTTCTAATGATTAGGGGATCAGGGGCGGCTGTTGCTCAAAAGGTAGAGCGGGTCGGCAACTAATCCGAGGACCTACAGTCGATCCCTAGCTCCTGTAGTCCGCATGTAGAAGTATCCTTGAGCAAGATACTGAACTGAATTGCTCCCAATGGCTGTTCCATTGGTGTGTGAATGTGGTAACAGGTGGCACCTTATATGGTAGGCCATCAGTGTGTGAATGTATGGGTGACTGTGACACATAGTGTAAAGAGCGCTTTGAGTAGTTGGAAGACTAGAAAGACATCATACAATTGCACGTGCAGGTCCATTGAAAAAAAATCCCCAAAATAGGAAAGTGGAAACTTTATTGTCACTTGCGTACAACCTCCAGTTATACAGAGAAAAGACACCTCAGTCAGTGCAGTGCACACATGTCTTTGTTTTTTCCATGACAACAAATTACATCTAAACAGCTACTGATTTCTATGACTTTAATCTTAATGCTGCATCACCCTAACCTCTGATGAGTCTCCTCTGCCCCTCCACACATACGTCCTTCTGCACACGAGCCTTCACTGGTGATCCTGGTTATTTATGGGGGTTTGAGGACAGTTATTAGGGGTTAATGGCAAACTCATTAGGGGTGAGTGGGGGGTCAGCGTCTGTGATTTTGTGTGCAAGGTGAGAAGGTGCTCTTATAAAAGTGGAGCACATTGCAGGTGCATGAGCGCAAGCATTTTCTAGAATAGTTTAACAGCAGTCCTTTGACCTCGGGGCTTACCTGCATATGTTCCTCGTACCAAACTACACATGCACATACACGTGTGTCTGTCTGTCTGTGAAACACAGACACACACACACACACACACACACACACACACACACACACACACACACACACACACACACACACACACACACACACACACACACACACACTCACACAAACATTTTGATCGAAAAAAGACAGTGACATAATGGCCCTCAGGCCCTGCCCTCATTCTTCACATACTTAATACTTTCCACTGTCTAACTTAATCACACTCTTACTGTCTGTCTGTCTTTTAAGTGTTATATTATTGCCCCGGTTTCCCATGGCAACCGCCCCGAAACCAAGCCTCCCTCCGTAACATTATGATGTTACAACCACTGAGATGCTAAACTGCTTCCCAAACTGTTTATTCTTGGATGGCAATCATGCATCTGCTGCGCTCGAAGGAGTCTTGATTTAATCAGAAATATCTGGTTTGCCCTTGGATCATAAATTTCCATAGAGGCCAAATCACAGAATGATGTCTGGACAGAGGAGCAGATCCCTTCCTACGTAATACACGGCCTTATTGGAAACAGGGGGGCGACTGACTGAAGTGCGTCCAGACTTGTGTCAATGGAGTCTGCTACGAACAGCTGATAAAAATGACTCCACGGTAACCCTGCATTAATGAGGATATAATGAGGAGAGATTGTGTTTGTTTTGGGAAAACACTCACACTCCTTCACGCACGAGACACGATGTGATCCAAGTCTGTGGCCGAGAGTCTGTGCTATCTAATGTCCGCAGAAACAGCGAGGTGACAACCTTTCAGCACGTAGTAAAACTCACAGAGACAACATTGCAGGCCTCCGAAGAGCTGCGACCATCTGTAAACCGCAGCGCACGAGGCCTGAGTGGCAATTACTTCTTAATGTGAAAAGTAAAAGTGCAGATCCAGCTGGGCGCACACCTGCAGACAACAAGAATTCAAAGCGATGAAGTGATTTTGTGAGGACGCTAAACTGAAACGGCTGCTGTAAACCTCTGGGGAGCAAAGACAGTCCTAAGAACCAGCTGTTTATGATATGGACAGACAATTCTGACAATTATATGTGACAGCGATGAATGACCAGCATGCTAATAAACCCTGTTCTACTTTGTTTAAGCAGATCCCCCATTTAGCCAACGCTTGATAGTTCGTGTATGGATCCTGGGATTTAAACCTGCTATAATCAATATTTTGATGACAAAGAGAATTATCACCAGACTCTGCAGTTCAGCTCAGCTCTTTGGACCATTTTACTGTAGCATCCTCCAGTTTATTGTTTTGGTTTTATGGCCCACAGCTTTACAGTTTTGGTTCGCCCTCATTGCTCTCATCAGCACCTTTCCCAGCTGCAGCAGGCAGCTGTTTTCAGCAACAAAGAAAGCTTTGATAACCCGACAGTGCGCCATCTTTCCAGCGCAAAAAAACAAACAGACACTTGCTGCAGCATTTCACTGCTGAAGAGTCAGATATTTTCCTCAACAGTAGGTGGAGACCAAAAAACAGAGCTAAAATTAGGACAAGCATTCTATTCATCAGGTGGACAGAAACAGAACTCCAAAGTGATGCTAACACTACCTTACAGGCTTTTTGCTGGCTGTGCTGAGGTATCTCTATACGATATTCAGAGTGCATCTATGATTCAAAGGTTGCCTACACATGGTTCTCAACATGGAAGTCCCCTAGCATCCTCACCAGATCTGGTTGAAACATATCATAACTGCCATGTGAAGGCAGTGCAGAGCAGCAGTGATTACCTAGCCAGTGGGATCCACACACAGGACTCACATACACTAACATGCCTCCAGTTCAACTACCACAACAAAGAACAGACAAGTTCAGATTACAAAATGCACAAAGGAAGGTCAACGTCTCTGCTCAGGATGCCATTACTCCACTATATCTTTACACAGCAAAGAGTTATCTGCTTTATTAATGGTCTGAATATTGTATAAAGCTCCTTTAACCAAAAACTTTGTGAACATCTTTGCTGTAAATGAAACACAGCATAAGTTCTAGCAGAGCAGTAAAATCTGTCTCTGATTCAGTATCACTGGTTTATTCACAGCTGTGTGGCTCCTAACATCCAATCAGATCCATTCAGAACAGACTATAACCTGTCACTCTATCATTGTTACAGTTATGGGTAGTTATGCCAACGCTGTTTGCTGCTGCAGCTCCCTGGACCACCCTCAGTTTCTCCCCGCGGTATTTATGATGTGGTTGATTTAACTAAGATTTAATGTTCGTGTATGCAATAATATGTTAATTGAAATTTAATTCTCCCAGCAGTTTTCTCATACCAGAATCTCTAACAATGAACCATCTGCTAAAAATAATAAATTCTCTGACTCTGAAGGGAGCAAAGCAATGAAATGCACATACACTGATGATGGGTTTTATGTATAGTTCATTGGGTCACGGTTTTTGAACAAGTTTTAAACACTTTTCTGACTATGAATCAGACTTTTTGCAGATATACCCTTACTTATGTTGAGTCAGCTGAGGTTTCTGTGTCCATGCTTCTAGCTCTCAGGCACAAGGCCATTATTTTGCACATGATGATTCAAGTCAGCTATTTTGAATATCTCAGAGTGGATGTTTATGATTTCCGATGTCTCCTCTGGGATCTTTTAGCAGCTTTTCAAACAAGCTGAATCCATAATTTTATATCGTGTTAAAGTCACGCTCAATGCTTTATTTTATTATCTGGGTGTACTGTTGGCCTGTTGGATTATTGTGCTGTTACCTCTACAATGCATTAGCATGCAAACCTAAAGAAGAGCAAAGAGGCAGTTGCTGTCCAAAACAGAGTGGCGGTTACTATTTTCCTTGTTTTGTTTTGAGTAAATGTAGCCAAGAAGGAAACTGAATATTGCTCATTGTCCCGAGCCCGTAGCCATCCAGGCAAATCCTCATTTATTTATTTAACCATCAAACTAGTTTGTGTTTTTCAGGGCCGCCTTACACGTAAGTTTATGCTTCATCAGAATCAGAGTTACTTTAATGCCAAGTACAATAAATCCAGAGGAAATTGTACTAGTGGCACTGAAGAGGAGGTTTATCAACAGCTTACAGGGCTTGAACAGTAGGCTTAGACACTGCCACAATGTGGAGGGGCAACGGACATTTACATAAGCGATAAAGACAAAAAGGACTGTTTAAATAAACTTTATACAGACACAATTTATCCTTACATCATTTGTTTTGCAGCAGAGAAGCCCCTGCGGTCACACAATGGGAAACAGACATCTGTAGACAAGGGCCTGAGGGAGAGCTGGGAGCCTTCGATTCATCTGGACGGAAGACCGGTTGACCGCTTCGTCATCAGCCCCAACAAGCCCACGAGGTCCCACCGCTTCACTAAAGCGGGAAAGGACAGTCGCTCTCATCTACTGGAGGATGTAGGTAAGGCAGAAAGAGAGAGAAAGTTAAAAAGAGAGGGTGAGAGCAAGACAAAGACAGTGACATGAACATATCGGAGCTAATGAGTGTGTTTCTGAGGGATGGTGGCACCCCAGAAATGTTTATAGAGGTGGCCAGATGGAGCCACTAGCGCTTTGAAACAGCGCTGTAGTAAGACTCACTGAGTCAGAGAAGCACTGGACTAAATGGAAAGACTTTTTGTATTTCATGTCTTTTTTGTTTTTCTTTAAAGTTAACCAGTTAGTTAGCCTACCCGTTAATGGGTGTTCACTTTTCGAAAGCAAAATTAGCCAAAACTGACATCCCTAATACTGATAAACTTTGATTTCTTATTTTACAGTTAATACTATTTGATGTGCATAGACTAAACACCAGTACAGTTATCATTTTGAGTTCCAAAGCAATCCTGATTTAATGTTTTATGTCTCTATAAATGTGAGGTAAGTCATTGTTCTTCAAACAGGCTGGTTGTCCTTTTCCTGAAAAAAAAGAGAAATATACAGCTCTTATTTGAAGTAGTACATTGAATATAAGGAATATATAAGGATATAAGGAAGCAAACTATTTACTGGCAACAAGCCTTCGCAAGTTTAGGGGAGACTTGTAGGTATCCATCAAACCTATTTTCTTTAAGATATGTTGAGGTGAGAGTTCAAGGGACCGCTTTGAAAATGGTCATGCCAGCTGTTCCTTGGCCAACATTTAACAGAACTGTGAAGCATTATTTGGCCCCCTTATCAACAAGCTATACTGACATGGTTGGTTGTTTGGTTTCACAAGATACCACTGCCTTTGCACTAGCTTAAAAAATGAGCATGCCACAGCCTCTTAAAGACACTACTGTAGGTTTCCAATTACTTACCAGAGGGCGCCAATTTTATCAATTGGGCCATGCCCTCCCCATGGCCCTTCCTTATGGGCGCCACTGTTGAGCTACCTGAGGGGTGCTGGTAACAGTGCAAGACAAAAAAAAGTCATTAAGAGGAAAATAAATGGAGGGAGAGCAAGAAAAAGAGGTTTGGCTTAAATAATGGAGTGAGCTTTCAGATCCTGGAGTTCTGCTCTTTCTCAATATAAGTGCCAAGAATGAGGAGGGGGATGAGCAAAGCTGTGTACAAAGCAGAGACGCCAGAAGGTGAGGTGTACACACGCGTAGGAGTGCATGTAAGGTTGATTTTTATCAGAGCATTAGTTCATCATTGGACGTGTTGTGGTCCAAGTTTGCCAGACAGAGAGCAAAAGCACTGGGGGGTGGTGGTGGTGTGCGTGACGGGCGATCATCATCCCAGCCCAGCAGACAGCAGTTATTTTAGGCTTTAGCAGGACAGTATTTTTAGGTCTTAACAGATTCTTAATTTCTGATCCTGCCTTGTAAAACACAAGACAGGTCCTTATGTTTCTATACACATACAGTTCGCAGTGTTGACACAGTCTAGCCTGCTTTTGTCATTATTCCATTTTCCTCCGTCCTTGGCATCTCAGAGCCATACTTCATCAGCGGCGCAGAGTCTGCAGCCAACCCTTCTTTTCCACATCCAAACCCAACCCAGCTCCTATAACCCAATCCCCTGTGTTGTGGTCACTTGTTGTGTGTGTGTGTGTGTGTGTGCAACATGTGTGTTTGGTGGTGATAGTGGTAGAGTATAGGGATGGTGCCAAGTGTTGAATCATGCATTGTCTTGTGTGGTGTATCAGTGTGTTTTAAAAGTATGCGTCTTTACATGCTTTTGTGTGCCGCCCAGTGTGTGCTGCGGCGGCCCTGTGGTCTCTCCAGCTCCGGTGCAGTTTGCCATAAGTCTCTGGCAGCTCAGCAGCGTCTCGGTGTTGCCTTTCCAGAAATTCCTTGCAGATCGTGTGTTGTTCCCTCAGCAGCATGAGAGCAGCATCAGTCATCATAAATAACACCATGCTGTTTGCCTCCACATCATTAATGTGTCTGGCCAGCCGCTGTCAAAACAACACAAACGGAGCGATGACTTTTCAGGGACGACAGGGGGCGAGATTGAGAGTAAAAGCAGAGGCATCCACTTTTCTCACTGACATGAGGAAAAGGAAAATCATACATGTTAAAAGTTGACCACAAAATAGAAAACATAACATTTCCACTTGAAAAAGTTGTCATCTGGTAGAAATGATTCAATTATTTTTACATTTAGTTAATTCCCTGCTTGCTTTCCAAGTTCCTACTGGCCACATCGTTTAACCATTCCTTTTTGTTTCATTTTTTAGACCCTGAATGGGTTAACCTGGATGGCTTTGCTGTGTTGGGCGGTGCACCTGTCAGCAACTCATCAGCAGGTAAACCTGATCTCTAGGCATCTTCACCACCAACACATGGGAGTGGTGTGTCTCAGTTAACAGCAGTACATGTACAACTATGTGGTGAAATCCATTAGAAGCGGTTTGCTGCAATTATCTGCTGTCATCATGGATATAAAAGGAACCGCCGAATCTAATGTGAGGATGATTCACATTGCAATGTCTTGGGGCTCACTTGTTCTGTCCCTGTGGGATCAGCAAGGAAAAACAACCCCTTGTCTCTGACTCATACTCCTCAGCCAGGTGTGTTTTTCTTGCAGGTGATCCAAAGTTAACATCTCTGTTAGAGTTTTGTTGCCTTTAATGGCGTACACCACATTAATTATCACATATTTGCCTGACACTGCTTTCAACAGACTGGGAAATGAGAGGAAATTAGAAATGTGGTCTTCATTAGCCTGGTCTTAAGCTAAGTCAGTCTTAACTTGGCGTTCTATGTCTGACCTAATAGCTGTGTCGCTTGCACCATCTAAGATTAGGCTTTCCTCTTGCTAAGACGCCTAGTCAGGAGCAGGCGTAAAAACAAAATCTCAGCTGTTTCTATTTATCAGCAGCCTGATACAGAAGAGCCTCTGACTCTGAACAAAAAACAAACCCATTAGCTTATCAGCTTAAGTCTCCTTTTGTTTAGCTAAAGTACAAACACGAACACACGTCTATTCCTTCCCCTCAATTTGTTGAAAGAACGACCAAACAAACACTCACTCATGAAAAACACACTGCTAACATCAGTTATCACGGTAGATAGCGACCTAATTAGTCACTGCGGTCCCATCAGATGCTGGTGTGGTTCATACCTTTAAAATACCACTATGCCACAGCCAAGCTTGTTTACTCTTCCTCTCCTTTCACTTACCTGTCAGCTGTTAATCAAACACAGACGTGCCTCAGTGAAATGTCCTTTTCTATTTCTCTGGATCTCCATAATAACGTTATTGCAAATTATAAATGATCAGCTAGTCCACACATTAAGAAAACAAAGGAAGAATGCATTGATGTGTTAAGAGACCTTGATACAGTGTTGAAGATGGAACTCCATTATTCCTATGAAAGTTGCTCAGTGGCGCTTGGAGCCAAAAAAAGCTCTTTTTAGACCCCTGTTGCACAGGAAGTGTTTTAGCAGCTGGAGGTGGCTTTTTGTAATTGTTTTTAATAAGAATGAAGCTTTTTGCTTGCTGTTTTTGTGCTGCTATTTCTGCATTGTAGGCACCTGGCATTTTTGCCGGAGCGCTCTGAACTCCGCAAGTTGAAAGAAGTTTAACTCAGGGGGAAAAACGCCCCACGTCATCTCCGCTTTGTTCCCATTGTCCAGTTGGATGATTTGAGAGGCAAGCTTTCTTTGGTGGTCATGACAGCAAGTTTACAGTTGGTAAACAACATCAATTGTGATGCAAAACCGACTTGTCAAGCGGCCTCTGAGTCATTCTAAGCCATCATTGAGGCGAAGCCCCTGGAAGCAGCTTTTTTAGACTTTCCAAATGTTATCAGACTAAATCGATTGAGTCCTGATAATGAAGTGAGTCGTTTTATGGGGGTTGTGACACTCTGATTCATCCATTGATTAACAGATGTCATTTTCCCAATGTAAGTCTATGGGGAAAAGTCTTTTTGGGCCCAAAGGCCACTACAAATATTGGCTTCAAAGCCCGGCGCACTTCTTGGGGGCCTGGTAGAACGTGTACAATGTATCCTAGCAACAGATATGCTGCTAGGCAATAGCCATAGTTGCTTATCATTCCCATGAGGCTTTAATTTGGTTAATGAAATGGAACTAAAGTCCATTCTAAAGTCTAAACAAAGAGTGACTTAGCAGTCAGGACGAGGCTTATTAAGGACCAGTTGGTACAACCTACTCCAGATGAAGGCCACAGGCTAAAACGTGTTGCAATAAAGTTGTTCTGTATTCCACAAGTGCTGCTGGAGTTTCAACTTCTTTAGACCTCTTCCTCTTCTCCATGCACCTTGGATGTAGTAGGACGTAAATTGTGCCAGAAACCCCCACCCTGCTTCTATAGGAAATTAGTAGCAGACCGAAATGCTTATAACCTGACTGACAGATTACCCATAAAGTGAAGTGTACTGTGTTAATATGTGCACAGTCAATGAATTAAATTAGTTATGCAACATAAAATTAACTGCCAACAAGTTTGACTGATTGATAATAAATAGTCATTTTCAAGCAAATATGCTACACATTAAATGTTATTAAGTTTTCTTTAATGTGTTTTTGTCTGTTACATTTAATACCGTTTGAGTTTGATTTTAAAGATATGTCACTTGCCACAAAGTATGATGGACATTTTGAGTTATTTTTGGGATATTTATAGACCAAATGACTCAGTGAGTAATAGAAAAAATATGTGAAGAGCTCTAATATTTATTTTCCTTTGGTTAAAATAAACAATCTTCTCATTAAAATCAAGCACACTAAAGAAAGCATATTTATCTGTTTATTTCAGTGTCGTGGGGACATCTGGACTTTTAAGCATGTCTCATGTAAACACTCACTCGTCTGTCGCAGGGCGAACACAAATAGACACTCGTGTTCATACTGTTCCACATGGACAATTTAGTCTCTCCAAACCACTTGACTTGGCGTGTCTTCGTGCCGCGGTGGGGAAACATGGAGAAAACCCATTCAAATTCCAGACTGAAAGGATCAGGACCAGCAACTGAACCCAGGACCTTCTTGCTGTGAGGCGACAGTGCAAACCACTGAACCACCACGCTGCTCTGGAGTTTCAGTTGAGTTTGTTTGAGGCAGAGCCGCTCTGGAGACACGGCTAATCATATTTGTTGAGTTAAACCTCAGCGAGTGGAGCCAGAGACTCGCTGTGTTTCTGGCAAAGTAGCGCCAAAATAGCAGCCAGCAAAGGAAGACATAGCATGTTGTGAAGCTTTTGCGCACTTGTGTTAGCATTTAGGTAGAGTTATCCGGCTACGTGGCTACGTGCCACTTAACGTTTCTAGTGATTATACTAGCTGTTAGCCTGGTAAGCTACAACAAATAAATGCACTGGCACTAGTGTTTAATGTTCATTTCTGTACTGATATTTGTTAGAGATGGAAGTTGCCTTAAGCAAAGACAAATTTCAGTTGTGCTCTGTATTTGAGTTAAGCCTTTTGTAGACACACAGATGTACCACTGCTGATGACATGTGCCACTCATCCTGCCATAGTGACAGCTTGATCATTCCCATAAAGTCATTTGGTTATTTAAAGCGAACACGTCCCTGGGGCTCGAACCACCAACCTTTCGGTTAACAGCCGAACGCGCTGACCGATTGCGCCACAGAGACATGTTTTTCAGGGGCGTGACCATAAATCACATGCCCCTCCTACCTGTATTTGTGACAGAATGCTCTGACCATGATGCTTTTCCCTTCCCATTGCCCTCAGTAAAGCTATCGAAGCTAACAAACCACATTACGGTCGTATGATTTAACATCTCTACCACTACGAGGCTGTAAAGCTGTGGTCCGCAGGATGATCTTTAGTCTCATTTAGACACTTAGCATCCGCCTTTTTAAAGATAAATAAAAGCTTCAAAATTTACAAGTGAGATATTTACTGACGTATTTTATGTTGTAAAGCAAAACATGAAAGTCTCTAAAGCTTGTGTTGACCACACATTTTATTTTAGGCATCTTACCAAAAACCCATTAAAAAACATTGCCCTGATTATAGGGCTTGGGACAATCTGTTTGTATAGCAGAAACTTTTTCTGATTTGTCTTATGTATGCTCTCACATTAGTGCCCTTCATTTACATATTATTTTAATGTCACATGGTTTTTGAAGAACAACACGTCCCTGGGTGGGTTCGAACTACCAACCTTTCGGTTAACAGCCGAATGCGCTGACCGGTTGCGCATATTTTACCGTGCAAGGAGGGGGGTGTGGGGTCTGTATATATGCCCCTCCCACCTGCATTTCTGCTATTTACTTCTATAATCTTAGAATAAACTAAAAAACTTTGAAAACTAAAACATGAGCATTGAGCAAGAGCTTTTTGGTTTGTTTCCTGCTGTGAATGTCCTGATTTTAGAGGTATAATGCTGCAAATGTGGCTTTCTAAATTTGCTACAACATTTCCATAAAGCCAACTATTTTTTTAAGAACAACACGTCCCTGGGTGGGCTCGAACCACCAACCTCTCAGTTAACAGCCAAACGCGCTGACCGATTGCGCCACAGAGACATGTCTTGTGTTGAGGGGTGTGGCCTCAATTTGCAAGCCCCTCCCATTGGTATTTGCTATCAAGTGATTCAGGCATGATGTTTTTATTGTAGCCCTACACTGAAGTTGGCTTTGCCCTGATTCCCTTTGTAGCCCTGTAGCAAAGTTTATGGTACTTACACTGGGACTATGATTTTTGAACCCCAAATGCAATCGCCAGCAGTAAAAAGCTAACATTAGGCTATAAACGAACTACATGATTTAACATCTCTACCACAGCAAGGCTGTGAAGCCATATTTAGCAGGATGAAGTTCTGTCATCTTTTATGACTTTTATGACAAATAAAAATTGCAAGTTCGCGAGTGAGACATTTACTGACGCATTTTATGTTGTAAAGCAAATCATGAAAATTTCTAAAGCTTGTGCTAACCACAGATTTTATTTTAGGCATCTAACCAAAAACCTATTTAAGTCACAGTCATGCTCTTATCTTTTTTTTATTTTCATAAAGTCACCTGAATTTTGAAGCTCAACAAGCACAACACTTCCTTGGGTGGGCAAGTGCAAGGTGGGTTTGAGGGGGTGTGGCCTAAATGAATAAGCCCCTCCTATATGTATTTGCTTTTTACTTCCCAACTGCAATTTTGCTATTTACTTCTAGAAGTCAGGCTGGCTAATAAGGCAGAAACTTAGAAACTTTAATCATGGCATTGGAAAGTGAGCATTGAGCATGAGCTTTTTGGTTTCTTTCTTTCTCATAATCTCTTATACTTTTGCTCCTAGATTGTCAATCTTTTATCCCTAGAGATGAAAACTAGCATAAATGCATGAATTCCCTTGGTTACTTAAGAACTGCATGTCCCTGGGTGGGCTTGAACCACCATCCTTTCAGTGAGGTGAAAGTAAAGGTGTGTTACGCAGACCTTTAGAAGCTAAGTGGGATATTTTCTTTCCAACTGTACTCTCATGTCAAGTCATACAGCCAGAGAGTTGCTCCTAGTTTCTCAGATTTTTGCTCTATGGATATGAGCCTAACCATTCACATAAAGTCTCCTGGTTATGTCAGGAGGACACGTCCATGGGTGGGCTTGAACCATCAACCTTTCGGTTAACAGCCAAATGCACTGACCGATTGCACCACAGAGACTACTTGTTTAGTGGGTGTGGTCTCAATATTCAAGCCCCACCCACCTGCATTAGTTGTGTACTTTTAGAAGTCAGACGGGACGATTTGGCAGAGAAATCATGGCATTTTATTTTGAGCATTCATATGTAGTGAAACAATTAATAATCTGCCTCCATCATTTGTATAAAGACAACATATAATTGACGAATTGACAATTAATCAGCCGAACTGTCATTAAGCTAGCAAACCAAATGGTACCAGTTTATGTTTGCAGAGTTTAGATTTGCTTTAGAAGGTGGTGTAATTTGAGAGACAAACTTGCTTTCTTCATCTCATTTTTGAGGAGGGAGTAGGCACAGAGCAGTGACATTCCTCAGCATGAGTCTGAACACAGTGAGGTGGGTCTGTCTGTCTGTCTGTCTGTGTCTGTCTGGAGGCCAGCCTCACAGCACCTCGGACCATCGAGCTTCCAGGAAAAGACAGAAAGGATTTGGCAAGTGAGAGCACTGCGGAGTCAATGGTTTAGTGGTCCGCGGCGTGGTGACCTGGGCCAAACTATGCACTGTGACAGCTCTCCAGACAGAGGAGAAGAGGAAGAAAATAAGGAAAAGGAGATTTAGCCTGATTAAAACCAAATGTTTTCCTTTAAACTCATCTAGTATGAGCTCAAGATGGTTAAACAGGTACAGTGGGTATGAGACAGAGGATTCATCAATATTATTGTTATTCTGTTACCCCAGCAGCAGGAAAAAATGTCTAAAATATACAGAGAGTAGGAATAAAACATACCATATTTATCCTAAATATGATATTGCTGGGTTATAATTCATTGCAGACTTTCAAATTAACCTGTGTTTCCAAAATACATTTAACACAGTAGTAACACACTGTAACTTTGGCGGATAATCAAATAAACACACAATCCTCAAGGTTCAAGTTTCTGAATCCTGAGCTCCTGAATTTATTTTCAGGGCATTTTGAAATGAGTGGAAATAAATAACAGTCTGGAAAAGTACATTCCAATTTATAGAATAAAGGTTTAAATGGAAGCAGACAAAAAAAATCAACAAAAGCAACTGTCATCAGCAAGTAATAATAATAATGATAATCTTTACTTATAAAGTGTTTTTCAAAAGATATAGCTGGGAGAGAGACCATGAAGAGCCTCACGAGCCTAACTCATCTCTGCTCATCAGAATTACATATATAGAAAGCTTTTTTTTTCATGACAAAAATTCCCTCATTCCTGAAAATGGTATTAAATGTAACTCTTAACCTTTGCGTCATTTAGTATGGGCAAATCATACTCTTGTCATAGATTTAACCATTTATAGTAACAAATGGAAATAAAGTTATGTTTGGCGCTGATGGCTCGGCTCTTGAGGTGCTCCCTGGATTAAGCAGCATGCTAAACCAAAACAGGGAGCACAATGCAGAAAACCCCAGCAGGTATACAAGAGTGGGCCCAAGCACGACCTTAAATACCATCAATCCTTAGAACCATGTTAGGAGTTAGAAAGGTGGAGGCTGGGGTGGTAGAAATGGCAGCAGCAGCAGCAGCAGCGGTGTAGCAGGGATCAGTGAATAGGAAGCCATATTCCAATTGTAGGCTACTGTGACTTAGGTTGGACACAGGAGCAAACTGCAATTGGTTATTTGTCTTATTCATTCTCTCACACTGCTGCCATATTTTTTCTCTTAACTCATCTATTTACATAAAGTCACATCGATTTTGAAGAACAATCGTCCCTGGGTGGGCTCGAACCACCAACCTTTCGGTTAACAGCCGAACGCGCTGGCCGATTGCGCCACAGAGACATTTGTGGCATTACAATGAGGGGGTGTGGCCTTGATATTTGCCCCTCTCACTGGCATTTTGCAATTTACTTCTAGAAGTCAGGCTGGTTAATACGACAGAAATGTAAAACTGAGCACTGAGCATCAGCTTTTTGGTCTGTTTCATGGTTGCTAATGCTAGTCTAATCTGACTTACACTGTTAAAGGTTAGGTTACGAACATACTGCTATTGACTTTGCGTCATAAATTCTGTCATATAGCTGTTGTCCTGGTTTCACAGTCTTTTTCACCTGGACAGGAAAACTAGCATAACCATTCACATAAATTCCTCTGGTTAAGAACAACACGTCCCTGGGTGGGCTTGAACCACCAAACTTTCAGTTAACAGCCGAATGCGCTGACCAATTGCGCCACAGAGACAAGCACATGTTAGACTTGAGGGTGTGTGGCCTAACTATACAAGCCCCTCCTACCTGTATTTGCTATTTACTTCAGGCTGGATCATATAACAGAAATCTCAATCATGGCATCATGAACTGAAGATTCATATCAACTTTTTGGACTGTTTCCTGTTGTCAATGTCCTGAATTGAGAGGTATAATGCTGCTAACACTGCTTTCTCAATTTTTATGTTCCTCAGTTTATTTTCCTGCCTTACGCAGACATTTAGATGGTGAGGGATATTTTCATTCCAATTTTACTCTGCTGTCAAATTCAATATGTTTGGATAAAAGAAGATACTGAAGTGAGCAATCTCTCCCACTGCTGTCTGAGTCATACTTGTTTCTTAACCAATAGCACAGTGGCAGTAACTTCTGTGTTTATATAAAGTCACATTGATTTTGAAGAACAACACGTCCCTGGGTGGGCTTGAACCACCATCCTTTCGGTTAACAGCCAAATGCGCTGACCGATTGCGCCACAGAGACAAGTCCAGATTGGTGGGAAGGGGGTGTGGATTTAGATGTGTAATATTATATAACCCATATTCCCAATTGCCAGCTCTGACATGTAGAAGTTAAAGTGAAACTTGCAAAATACAGATATGTAGCTACACCAGGCCTCTCCTCTGATATCTCGTTTTGCCGTTGCGTTATGCTAACAATATGTAAAACTCATCCCTACAAATTGATGGGATTGGTTCCTTATATTTGTGACATCACAAACCCCAGAAGTTTGGTTTGAGACTGTCATTGGTACACTGCAGTTCCAGGTTGGAGATGTTCAGCCATGACTGTTGATTTTGCTCATATGTTTTGTTGCACATAAAAACACCACATGGACATGTTATCAAGATTAAACATTTGGTTTTAACTGGAGGTTCTTTAAGTTCAAGTTTAAGTTTAACTGGCTCCTGTCTGAGTTCATATCCCCTTTTGATTGTAAATTTGACAGGCTAATGTAAAATACAATGTCTACTAATTACACCTTTAACAGACAAACAGTTACAGATGGTTTGATGTCATGTTGGCAGACAGACACAAGGAACATACAGAACAGATTATCTAAGAACCTTGTACAGGTGCAGGAGAATCTTGGAGTGATCTGAAAACAGGAAAAGCAACATCAGAGGCAGAGTTGTTGCATTATCAGACAGCCAATTGTCCAGATTGAGAAACGGACTCAGCTGTGCTGGCAGGACAGAGGGGAGGACAGAGACAGAGAGACTTAAAGACACTAACAGAGAGCTCCAACAAACCTCCTCTTTCCTCCAGTGAGCCTTTCTAGTGTGCTTTTATACTCCTCCTCACATCCTTATTGTCTCATTTTTGTTTCTGCCACATATACAGTGTCATGGTGGAAGCCCACCAGCACTAAAACTATCTCTCTTGCGCTCTTTTTAAGACAAAGCTAAAGAAAACTTTTGGGTGTGGTGGCCTCTCTTGGGAAACTATTCTCAGTTGGCCCACCTTACCTGTTCGCTGAAAGGGGAAACACTACACCACAGTATTTTTTTGTTCTTATAACCACTTTGAATTTCATCAAATTCACTTTCTTACATCAGCTGACTTGTCAGTACTCACCCAGCTGTGCATGCAGCTATCCTGATGGGAAACAGGGCAGATCCTTTTCATCTGACAGTGATTATGAGAAACGGATGAAGGAGGGATAAGAGGGAGGAGAGGACAGAAGAGGAGTTTTGCGTTATGTTGCCAATGCTATCACTCAGCACTGCAGCCAGATGAGGGGGATTGTCTGGTTGTCTGAGTCAGTGTCTGAGTTGTTGTCCAAGATGGAGTCACTACTAGGGTGGGATTGAAGCAGGACACAAGGAGTTGGAGCAGATGACGGGGGGACATGGTGCGGTTCTGCGGCACGTCCCTTTTGTGAGAAATGTGCATGTTAGCTGACACTGTGGGGATGAAAGTGACTTGTAATTATGTGTTTATTACTGAGCGGATGCATCTTAAGTGGAGCAATTACATTAAATGACTTTCCATGGCAGATCCAGCCCAGAGCAGAGATTATGAATGAACTATGGGGTCATAAAGGTAACACAAACTCTGACTTTTCCCCTCCACTGACAGGTCCCGCCAGGTCTCCACCAACTGCTGCCAAAAATCAGCCCTCTGTACGGCGGGCCACCAGGGTGGACAGAACAGCTCGCCCACAGGGTGTATCTAATACCAGGACACACAGGAGGGCCCCTCAGTCCTCATCAGGTCCTAGGCAACCTGAGCGAGCTGTGGCAGGAGCTCCCCCACTTGAAAGGAGACGCCAACACCACACCAAACCTCAATCTGACCAGAGAAACCGAAACACACCCAAACTAAGTAAGAGGACTCACATTTTACTCTCTTAAAGGTCCAGTGTGTGGGATTTAGGGGCATATACTAGAATATAAATTAATAAGCCTGATTTCTTTAAAAGAATCGTTTCTTAAAAAGAGCATCCTTGTCTGCAAACTCTGCCACGTTAATCCACGCGAGCCAAACAGCATCAGAGAAACACTGATTTAAAACCAGTTTTAATCACCTGGCCCGTTAGTTTTCAAGAGGAAGAGACCTCTGTAGATAATACGGTCCCCAGTAAAAACCTCCCGAACAACAAACACTGAAGGAATCCTAATCGGTAGTTCATGTTTGGTACACAGAAGAAGTTTCAGCTGGTTGCAATCTGCAATCCTCACTGCTAAATGCCACTAAATCCTACACTCTGCTTTTTTAAACACCAGACAAAGCTTTCACTTAAAGTGAAACATAATGCTGAGAAGAGTGGCAGCCTCCAATGTACATTTCTGCAAATCTTGTTTTATTCATGTAATGAAAATTAGCTAAATGCATGCATTTTGTTTGCACTATCTTTAGTGTCCATAGTGTAAACCCTGGCCGTGCCTGGTATCCCTTTCTATTCATAGCATCTGAGTCCGTTCATGTGGTGTCACTGCAGGCACAGAAAGCCCTGGGCCGGAGCGCACCTGCCAGCAGAGCAGTCGCAACCAAAACCACCACACCAGGTACATGCAGGTTTAGAAAACCTTTTTAGCATTGTAAATATCTTTAAGTAGCTCATCAATATCCATGTAAGTTTGAATTTTTGATATTGGTTGTGTTTGTTTGTTAAAATGTGAGAAACCAAAGGCAGGCCTTTATCCAAAATAAGGTGATTTTTAAAGAATACTTCACCTGGCAATTGACCATTTGTGTATCAAGTACTGAGCACATTACCTTGAATTAGTGGAGAGAGTGTTTTTTCTTCCATGCCTCCTCAGTGAACGAAGAGCAGAGCCCAAACAGATGCGCATGCCCAGGCACGCTACTCTGCAGTGCATGAGACTGCTTGGACTGAGGTGTCTTAAATTATAATGTTTCAGTAGAAATGCATGTGTTCGGGAAATACTGAGCATATGGATGAATGAATGAGGCAAGAGATGTGTTGAAATAGTTTGGTTGCTGTTTACTTAAATTCATAAAGAATGTTCACACTTGTTGGAGTCGCCATGAAGGCATGCAAGAAAAACAAAGTTTTCTTCATGAATTCAAGGTAACATACTGTTAATGATTGTTATTCAAATGGTCATTTTGAGGGGGAAGTATTCCTTTAATTTTGGTTTGGAGCTGGACATGTTTGTCTCTATGTCTTTGTGTGTCTGTATTTGTTGTTGTTCAGAGCCACCGGAGTATGAGGCCCAGGACATCAGTGTCAGGGTCATGTCTCCTCAGTCAGTCCTCATCTCCTGGGTTGACCCTGCTGTTGAGATGGGAAAGGTCAGCCCTGGGGAAGTCAGGTGAGGCCTGTTTAAGTATATGTGTGAAAGAAATTTGATTAAAAACCAAGATTGGCTGAGTAATACAGAATGCTAACCCTTTTCACTGGAATAAAAACTTCTATATTTTCTGTAAACCAGATCATACACAGTCAGATTCAGGGAGAAGGGTGAGTCAGCTCGCTGGGAGTACAAGGACAGCACCCAGAGGAGGATGATGATAGACACCCTGTCTGCTGACGGCATGTATGAGTTCTCTGTCAGAATCTCTCAGGGAGAAAATCAAGGGAAGTGGAGCGTCTCCGTCTTTCAGAGGACCCCTGAGTCAGGTATACACATGCAGCCACCACCTGCTGACAGAATATCATTTTTGTAGGTCACAGTGCAGCTTAGGAAAAGTGATGAGTAGCGAGTCATGAGGAGAAGCTATAGAGAGCCAAAGCTCTCAGATATGAAAAGAGAAATTATTTCTGCAGAAAAGAATTCATGCCTGCATAACTCTGTCAGTTAGCTCATTTCTACTTATTTCCTCATACCACACTTCATCACATTCACTGCCTATTTGATATTGGATTCCAGCTTTGGCTGCAGCGCTGTCATGATTGCAGATTTTATACCATGTCATAGCAGCTCCTGAGCTGCGGTTCATTGGAATGTCAGCATTTACTGCCTGGCTCACAGCTCAGATATCCATCTGCAGTTCCATACATGATCTCAACGGGAGGTTCCTGACACCGTATGGCAGCAGTGCTTTTCTCAGTTGAAGCCTTCTGGCACAAATTCGCTGTTTTTACATTCTTTAAGCAGCAATTTCCTCACCCTGTTCCCTCTATGCTGCCTCTGGTTTCTGTCCGACTGCTCCTCCTCTCACCACTGTCTTTCCATTCACGTGTCTTCTCCTCACTTGCTAGCGCCATCTGGGCCACCAGAGAACTTCGAGGTCAAGCCACTGAGAGGGAAAGGAACAGCTGTTGTTGCAACATGGGATCCACCTGAGGAGCCCAATGGGAGGATAAGAGGTCAGGCCAGGAGGAATAAAATATATTCATTCAAAATTCAGCCAGCCCAGCATAAACTCCCCGCTGGATTAGGAAACTTTCTGTTGCTGCCGATACATAGATTACACTTGGCCCACTGTGACCCCATAAATACAGTTATTAGTGTATCTACTCCTTCCCTATGCAGTATTTGGAGCTGCTGAAATAAATGTCAGAAAAACAGACTGATGTGAAATGTGCATTGTTGTTGGAAATGTCTCATGATATACAGTTTCTAGAAGTTTCTGATTCAGCTTTTCCCCATGGTCTGGTGTTAATAAAGTGAACAAAAGTATGAATACTTGTAGAATCGCAATACTTGAAAATTGCAATACCGTACATGTCGATCGGCACCTGGGTATTGTTATAGTACTGAATAGAAAAATAAGCATATCCTCCTAGTCCTAATGCATACCCATTGTTATGCGGGTATGTTAAACATTTCTTGTATGATATGACTTTTTCTCCTGAATGGTCACATTTTATCTCTTAACGACATGCTCTACCTCCACACAGAGTACATCCTGTCTTATGCTCCTGCTATGAAGCCGTTTGGAATGAAAACTGTGACGTACCGCAGCAGCACATCCACAGCCACCATAGATGGCCTCACACCGGGAGACCGGTACATCTTCAAGATTAGAGCGACCAACAGGAGGGGACAGGGACCACAGAGCAAGGCCTTCAGTGTTGTCATGCCAGGATGTAAGCAGATTTGACTGTAAACAGTATGTGTGTGCATGTATCCTTCACATTTTGATAGATCCTAATTTCATGACAATTTTTGTCTACTGCCAGCCAGCAGCACTGCCTCGTCGTCTTCAAAAACCACAGACAGCCGCAGGACTACTCACACTCCTTCCAAACAGGATACTGACCATGAGGAACCTGACCTCCAGTCAACAGAGGAACCAACCACTCCGCCACGCCCCGCTGTACCTGCCAGCAGGCGTGTACGCCCACTTTCCCAGTCACGCTCCTATCACAGCATCTTCTCCTCTGTAAGGGGCTCAGTCAGGAACACAGTGAACAGAGGGTCATCCAGAGGAAGAACTCAAGACAGAGAAGATGAGGAGGAGGAAGAAGAGATAATACCCACAACACCACCTCCAGTAGTAGAGACGACGACAATGGTGGTTGTGCCGGAGACAAAACAGCCAGACAACGAAGTTTCCCCTGAATTTGAGGAGGAAGAGGGATACGATGAAGAGCCTCTGACTACTAAGACCCCCAGCCTTAAAGTTTTGACGCCTTCCCCAACCAAACCTCAACCCAAGCCAGGGGCTAGAAGGGCCATTAAGATTAGGGTTCATCAAAAACCAGGATCCAAGGGTGCGTCATCTTCATCCACTTCTTCATCTTCCTCTGCTTCATCCTCCTCTTCTTCTGCCTCCTCCTCATCTTCTACTTCCTCTTCATCCTCGCCCTCTACAACTTCATTATCCTCCTCCTCACAAATTCAAGAGTCAGCAGCCAGTAGAAAGGACTATGTGGCTTCCACGTACCCAGAACACAAAGACACCTATGATAAGCCCAGTGTAACACATATTAAACCCTCCCCTACACTTGTAAAAGAGACAGAGGCTACATCTGATGGTAGAGGCTCGGCTCCAGCAGGTCGCACCAATGGTTCTGGGCTGGGCTCTAGATATGGTTACAGTCGAAGACATCCTGGAATTTTGTTTAGAGGTAATTCAACTCGAATGCTTAATGGTTACAAACCTGCCGTCACCACACAGTCAAATTTGCCGAGCAGAACTCAGAACCAAGCAACTTCAAACACACGTAGTTCAGCAACATCACAGTCCACTTTGCCAGACAGGACTCAAAATCAGGGAACATTGCATACTTTCAATTCTAGGTCCCCTTCAGGAAGTGGAACTCACAGCCAGGCAGCATCTGATCCATATACAAATTCCCAGAGCTCAGGCACCAAACCATCCACCACAGACACAGCGGGCTCTTCTCAATCAACGTCACACAGAGGATCCCACAGCTCTGCAGCTTCACACAACACACAGAGCTCAAACACGTCACCTGAGCAAGACACGAAACACAGGGAGGAAAACTACGACAGTAATTACAGAAACACAGACACAGAAGTTACTAAAGTTGTAGAGCCTACTTCAAGCTCTAAACCACAACCCACAGAGGAGGAGAAAGGGGAGGGAGAGGGAAGGGAGGAGAGCAGAAATACAAAACCTACAGTTCCTCGCACAAGAGTTAGCCCCTCATTTGCTGAAAGGTTCCCTTGGTTAGCTAGCCGTTACCCAGGCAGGTTTAGTTCAGGGTCGAGAGCTTCATCTTCCAGGCAGGATGGTAGAACCCCCTTGACCAGGACGTCATCTTCTGTGGGGGCCGGCAGACCAGTCTTGAGTCGGACACCCACCAGGGTTTCCGGGGCCACAGGTGCTGCAGGAGTATCCACGATACAGGAGACTAGTGAAGATGCGAGAACTCATGACTCGCTAAAAAACACAGTGGGGGCAGGTTCAGTTAAGCCTTTGACCAAACACAATACAGAATCTAGTGATGCTAGAAACCCAACTACCTCATCATCTTCCTCTTCAGCTGCCTCTTCCTCGAACTCTGACTCCCATCGTTCCTCAGGTGGACATGGTGAATCAAGTGAGCCCGTCCATAGAGGAACCACTGATGTCAATAATAATGATCATAATGAGGATTATCTTGATGAAAGGAACAGAGAAATCAGTGGAAGAAATGATAAACTTACAGACTCCACAACAGCCCAAAAGAATCCTACTGAGCCTCACAGAAACACAGAGGACAATGATAGTGTGGATACGGGGGAAACTTCTCCCAGGACGAGACCTGGTTCACCATCTGGAGGCACTCCAACTTATCGTCGTCCTGGTGTCGGGGTCAACGGGAGGGTACGCTCGCCTCTGCTGGCAAACAGGCAGTTTGGTGGATCTAGGCTTCCCATCAGACCACAGCCAGCACAGAATTCAAGGCAGGGTTCTTCAACGTCCGATGCCTCTTCAGCTTCTTCCTCAAATGTTCCCCAGCCAGTTTTGACCTCAGATCGTGACGTTGGTAGTGGCACTACTGTGACAAAGACAGGGGGATTAATTGGAGGCAACTCCCAGTCCACATCGTCATCCTCGGCATCTAGAGACAGCCTTAGGGGCCAGGGGAGCCAGGGAGGCCGGTCTCGCTATCCCATCATCAGAGGGAAACCAACCAACGGAGGACAACTCAAACCCAGCAATGGAAATGGTAAAGTCCATAGGTGAAGTGTGTAGAATTTAAAATCACTACAACCACTGCATTACTCCCCAGGTACAAGGATTTGCTTGAGCAAAAAGCTAAATGGTAATATGGGTGATACTAATCAGTACATTATTTAGTAGCAACTTTCATATTTTTCAAATCACACCCTAAACTGTAGAGAACGGTACCTTGTTCCCGTGTATGCTGAGTGTGTATTATGGAAATGAGAAATAAACCTGGTTCAGATTCTCAATATGATGCTGCTTACACTGTATAATTGTTAGGTAAAAATGGACGACCCAACCTGACAGCAACAAGCGATAAAGACTCATCTTCCTCTCACGGAATCAGCAAGGCCGTTGGTCAAAGGTTTATTACTGGACCTGATGGAAACAAATGGGTAACTATGTTTAAAGAACTGATTGTAACCTTGGTTGTAATCTTACGTTGTGATGAATCTAATTTATTTTGTTACTGGCTTGTTGTAGCATGACATACTGTAGATTATACTGTAATGTTAGCCTGGCAGCACCACTAATTCGCAAATTCAAGTTAGTCTGGAATCTCCAAGTTCATTTTCGATATCCAAGGGGAGTTAGCAGTGGCCGTAGAACAAAATGGTTATTTACAAAAATGTCTCAGTGGCGCTCCTCTGTCAGTCATTGTATCAAACCACCCTATATTAGCTAAACAGCTGTGATTGGTTGGAAATCTGTTTGAAGGGGGACCAGACCTTCTGCCATACTTTATCTATATATAGTTGTATAGATTTACTAAATCTTTCTGTCTCTCCAGGTGGTTGACTTGGAGCGGGGGGTTCTCATGAACCAGGATGGACAAGTTCTCCAGGACTCCAGCGGCAAACCTAAGAGAGTGGTGCTTGGAGAGGATGGACGCACGATTTTTGGTGATATGCTTTAGTGTGTCTTACATGACATACAACATACAGACATACAGTATACAACTTGAACTTGTATTCAAAAATGGCTTTAATCATTCTCATTAGCTTACTGCTTAAGACAAAGTCATAAATATTCTGCTTCCCCTCCTCCTTGCTCCTACACTCCACTGACTACCAGACCATATGGGAAGCCCCCTGGTAAACGAGGAAGGTATGGCTCTGTTTGGCCACGGCCGAGACAGCCGGCCTGTGGTCAACCCCAAAGACAAGGTCCTCATGGTTGGAGGCAAACCTCTTCTTGGCTTGGACCTTCCTCACCACAAGACTACCACCACCACTACCACCACGACCACCACCACAACCACCACCACCACCACTACGGCTCCTACCACCACACCTGAACCCACCACCACTGAGTGGTTCATAGAGGAATCTACCACTGAAGCACCCTTCCCAACCTGTCCACCCGGAACCTTCTCCAGAACAGATGAATTCGGGTATCCACTGGTGGATCCAGACGGAATATTGGACTGTTATCCAGAAGGTGAGACCTTGAGAAACACATTGAAATTCATCATAATACACTGCAAAATGCATTTTAAAAGATTTATTGACATAGAGATTTATGCTATAGGAATGAAACAAAATACTGCAGTGCAACATTGCTTGGTAAATAGCTTTTCCACATAGCTGAAGTCAAGTTCAGTGAAGCATTTTAGAGTCTGAATAGCGAACATAAATACGTATGACCTCACTAAATCTCTCAGTTGTGTTGTTTGTCATATCCATCTAGGCCAAGGCCATGAGTGTTTCCTGTCTATACCCTCAGAGCCCTATAATTCTATAACTGTATGTCTTGTGTGATCTGGTCAGTGCGTGTGTGCGTGTGTGTGTCTCCGTGAGACCACAGGAACCACATGTAAGTCTCCACATCTGGGGCCTGACTGTGGTCAGAGCATTGCTGGTTTAGACAGAGCTGTCAGTTGCACACTGCCATTTGTGTTATCACACAAAGACAATGAATGAAACATACTTACACACATACATGAACACACAAAGCATGGCTGGTATAGTCATTACAGCACACATGGTGGGGAAAAAACAATAAAACAAAACCAAGTCTATAAGATCAGAGTTGTAGATTTGCAATAAACCAAAAAACTAAAACAGAAGGTAATTGTTTTTTTTAAAGATTATTTTACACAAACACATCTATGTGAGCCCAGAGCTGCCATTGTCAGAAAACAAATGTTATTTGTGTTGTGTTAGGAACTTTAAATGCATTGTAATGTACAAATTAGTATCCATAATCCATATTAGTCAGGCTATTTAATTATAAACAGAGAATAAGTGATACTGCAGCTAAACTGAGGAACATTATGTGAACATTTGAAGGAAATGATGAAGTATTTGGTTTGGGGCTAATCCTGCCAAGCAGTAATAGATTTTTTTATGTATGTGTTTGGATCCTATATATATATATACAAATATAGTAATAATGATTTATACCTTCAGTGTAGTCTCTGAGATATTGTTCTCCCCACAACAACAGATAAAACCCCACATAGGAGCTCATTATACTACAAAAACATTGCCTCGTTATAATGACATACCACGCAGTATAAGAGAAAACTCTCCCACTGTAACAAAACAGGCGACTATGACAATGATTTTTGTCCCACTGCGGCAGCTCTGTACCATACAGTGCCCATTATTAGTAGTTGCAGGAGCACTTATGAGCTCAAACACGCCCAGCAAACTGAGACAGCTGGAAAGATGTTTCCTCGTAAAGTCTAAAATAAAGAATGTGGGGCCAGAAGGGATTTTACAATATTTTTTCACTCACTCATCACACTCTTAAAGGGACAGTTCACCCCTAAATCAAAAATGCACATTTTCCGTCTTATCTGTAGTTCTATTTATGAATCTAGATCAGGGGTCTTCAACATTTTTCAGGCCAAGGACCCTTCAGCTGAAAGACAGACGGAGCAGGGAATCCCTACGTATATAAAATTGGCATGCATATTAAACTGGGCCTACCTTAACGTGCAGGGCGGCTGTGTATCAACATACCTTGATATGGTGCATATAATACTAAGCTATTAAAATGAAAATTATAAACACATTCATATATTTATACACCATGGATTCTTGGGTTAGTTAGGAGTTAGTCTGTCACCAGCGCTGTGAAATGAGAAGTAAATGTTTTTCTTCATGAATAGGCTGATTTATCTTTGCTATGTTGGATTCACCCCTAGGGGTCACACACCTCCTGTTGAAGCCCCATGATCTAGATTGTTTTGGTGTGAGTTGCTGATTGTCGGCCTTCTCTCAAATATAATGGAACTACATGGCACTTGGCTTGTGGCGCTCAAAGCGCCAAAAAAACATTTAATAAAACTCAACAGCAATGTCTCTTTACAGAAATCATGACCTGGTTGCTCAAGATAATCCACAGACCTTGTTGTGAGCAGTTTTATGCGGGAACTATTTTCTCTCTGCTGAACTACACCTCCCAAGTATCACTGCGCAGAAGGAAGTGTGCATCTACTCATGGACGAGAAGCTCATGTTTGTGATAGCACAAGCTGTACACACTAATGCCATCATCCTAGGCTGAGCTGTAACATTAGCTAGCTCAGTGGTGTTATTTGAGCTAGCAGTAGATGCGCAGTAATACAGTGGGTGTAGTTCGGTAGAATGAAATAGTTCCTACATAAAACTGCTCACAACAAGAGTCTGTGGATTATCTGGAGTAACCAAGTCCTGATTTTCGGAAAGAGACATTGCTGTTGAGTTTTTCTAACATACAGGTCTGATTTTCAAGACCTGCTCCCAAACCTAAACTGCGACTTGCAATGCTGCAGTTACCACACAACCTGTACATATGACCAGTTAGTTCTGCAATCCAACCCAACCCGACCCTCTGACACAAGATCTGCAGCCTGACCCGAAACCGCCTGTTAGTAACACACCTGATTGAAGCGACTCTTAAATTCCAGCTGGCCCAGACGACAGAGCCGACACACAAAGTCAGCAGTCAGAGGATTAAAACATTGAAACGTTGAATTAAATTGCTATTATTTTCATTTTATTGTTATTCATTTATCACCCAACATCTGCGATCCAACCTGCATGTTTTTTGTTTAACCCCGAGCCGAACCCAATGCAGGACTCTGCCACAAGCTGAGTGCCGACTAGTTCCATTATATGTCTATATATGTGGGTGTTTCTGTCTACGTGTGTGTGCCAGCTCAGAAATGTGTACACGGTGATGCAAGATTGATGCTCCAGCTTGTTCTGCTTCTCTGACAGAGGAATCCTCAGGAATGGAAATGGACCACATGGTTACAGGGAACATGGTGCCTGATGCTTTAGCTCTTAAGAAAGGTATTGGCTGAGTTTGGCTTTTGGACCAATCTACCGCCACTGGGCTGGGATGGACTAATCTGCACTATACTGCTCATTGTCCCTCGACTGTTGACTGCACTGTTTGTTTATTGTCTGTTTATCTGTCAGTGGATCTGTTTGCTAGCTCTTCCTGTCTCTTCCTCTTCGCCTTGCCTGTGGTCTTCCCTTTGTTTCTCTTCTTGTACGTTTGTTTGGCTCGGTCTTGGTTCATGGCTGGGGTTTTGGATATTTTCCATCATGGGCTGTTTTTAATCACTCTTATTCCAAAAAACCGGACCATGTGAACTGCATTACTAAGCTGAAGAGAATGCCCTGGCTTATGATATTTGCTGTTCTTAATGTTGCTTTGTAATATAATAGATGAACCCGAGCTTCAGCCAAACACTAGCTGAATGGAAAACTGCAGCGTTTGGTTGATGCAAGCCTTTGTACTAATTTCACTACAGGTGTTTGGATCTTTCAAGGTCGCACGTGAGCAGCGTTTGATATTTTCTTTTGCTGGGATTTTGCTAGAAAAGACACACTGAGCATTAGAATATTTTCTCAGCGAATCCCTGCCATGGCTCAAAGCTGGTTGCATGTGTTTGGACCATGATGTAATGCCAAGGCCCACTGATGCAGTACAGGGAAAAAAAACTGTGATGAAAGCAGAAGGAACTAATTGGATTTCACCCACTGAATCCCTTAACATTTGTCAGCCGTGGAGACTTGTGAAATGGACGTTGTCTTCAAGCCCCCTCTCACATGGAAAATATGGGTAGCACAGCATTACATAAGAATTCAGCTTTGGGTGTTAGGGGGAAAAAGGGGTTATTTGGAAGTGAACTCGCACATCTGCCCACAATTAATTAAATCGATTTGACACTCTTATTCCGTAGATCGTGGTGCCAATTACAGAGGATTAATGGAAGACAGCAGCATGTTACTGAGTTAGGATGTAAATAATAGAAATCTGTGTAAATCAAAGGCTCATTGACACATGTGTTGTTGCCAGATGAGTATTTTGTCCAGACCACCATGCCACCCACAACCACCATTACCACCATCGTGGAGATCCCGTCTCTGGAGACAGACAACAGACCCTCTAAGCATGGGCCGTCATCTGAGTTTGACCTCAGCGGGAAGAAGCGATTCACAGGTAAGAAAATAAGTGTTTATGCTGGAAGATGTGAATGCATAAGCCTATCCCTAAGCATGGGGGTGCATCTAAAAGGACGTATAGGCAGTTTAGGAGCTCCAAAATATCACTCTCAATAATGACCCACTTATTTTAAATGATACGTTTGATTTTTTCAGCATGTGTACTGTATCACACTCAAGTAACCGTCTTCTGTCAAAAGCCCGCTTCATCACAATGGGTTTGTAAGCTCTGTTTAAAAACCTATTGGACATAGCTTCAGCCTGTTCTACGAAATCCGTCTCTTCATTACAAATGCGTTGCAGGCGTTAGAACTGGCCATACGGGACGTTTTCTTGAAGGTGTGGGGGTGAAAAACGTCTGCTCTGAGGATTGTGTTGCGTGAAGTACTCTTTCTAAAAAGAGTTGTATGTAACGGCCCCTTAGGCCTCTTAAAAATTGTCAGGTCCAAAACATTAATACTGTGCTGGGAGTATTCGATAGAGAGCTTAATATTGTTCACCAACTCTTGTTTGGTTGAAATAAACCCTTTGTTAGATGTGAAAATATGTTGGCTCTGTACACATTACAATTACTGTTTATGTAAATAGAGTGTAATAGAATTGGCGATAGGGATTTTGGGGCTGTTCCTGGTTAAAACAAAAAGGATCGCACTCTTTAACAAAAAGGTCCAACTCTGTAGGGATGCTTTCCATAATGTTGTCAGACACTTATGACAATCTGAGCCTGTCAGTGGCAAAAACAAATACCTGTAGTGGACGTAAATTGACGGTGCAAACATGCCATAGGTGGTTACATTGCAGCTGTTTGTACTCTTCCCCAATACTGGACCTGTTTCAGAAACTCTTGTTTAGTCCCTATTATTCACCTAGACACAAAAACACAGGAAAATAGGGTCCAGGTTTCAAAACACTGAACTCACCCTTTAACGTAATCTCTTCCAGAGTTGGCTTGAGTTTGATGTGCAGCTCTAAACTTAGATTTCAGATTTAATATCACATTTCCATTATGCATGATAGATCTATTTCCAAGAGGAACTTTAACCCCCTCACACAGATTAGACTTTTATGTGTGTGTTTCTTCCAGAGTTCAGCTATGAGTTTGCGGTGTAGCTTTAAACTCAGATTTTAGATTAATAGCAAATTCTCATTATCATCAAGATGAATCACTTTTTAAATGGAGTTTTACTTTGACCTGATGTATGACAAACAAGCCTCTAACAGGAAGTAGGGAAATATACTATATGTATAATATATTATTTTTATTTGTTTCTATCAGTTTAGTCGACTGTAAATGCCAGAGAAAGAAACATATTTTCTTAACCTGACAGCACAATAAACAGAATATGTCTTGCTAAGAAAGTCATACAGCATGACCGACCATGTGCGCCTGGCGTCTGTGTATTACATGTTTTTGTCCTTGTTCATGAGCGTGTATGATGAATGACTCGCTGTGCTGTAAATAATGATAGGCTGATGGGAGTTCTGTTTAGTTTTGTCAGGGAGTAATAAATTTGGACCTCTATCTTGGCTTTCTTAGCAATGCCTCATAAATATACAACCCTCTCAGACTTTACAGTAACAATGGCCAAAAATAGGAAAAGTAAAACTTTATGGTGGTGTAACTTATTATTTCCTCATCCATATCATAGTGTAGGTAATCACAGCCACAGAAAAGCACTCAACCATCGAAGTGTGGAAGTGTATCTCTAATAATGGATTCAAACTGGTTCCATCCATGGCTAATTAGATCATAATAGCGGAGTTCACTGAGGACACATAGTTCAGGGTCTCAACCCCCTGCTTCCTTTTTATTGTTCCTATGTGCTGACTTTGGCCTCTCAAACCATATCACCTCATCTGGTTGCACAAACAGGCCGTGATGTTCTCCTGACAGAAATAAAAACAGCATCTACTTGACTCCAGCCCTCTAAAAACTCCATCATGTCAGAGGTCCTTTCAATAGTGCTATGTTTAATGACTGTATTTTTGTCATGTTTCAGCTGTCGAAATAACTAGTGCAAAGTTACTGAAACCACAGGCTCACTTAGTACAAACATTAATACACGAATAACAGAGTACTTGTTATATAGCTTTGGAAGTGTTTGTGGGTAACATAGTTGGAACAAAGTAATTTTATTTTCTAAGATAAAAGCAGACATCATCTATTAAGAGCGATGAGATTAGCAAAATATAACCCACAACATGGAGGCAGAGAACCTCCACATGTTATTTTTCATAACTTAACAAAGTGCTTAAAGGTGCTAACTAAAACCATGTAGGGTCTTTTAGCTTGTCCCCATATACCTCTTTTCCACCGCCATGGAACGGTTTCTGGTTCAGAACCCCAAAAGTTGTTTCCCATCTGGAGCCGATAAATATCAGCATTTCCTTGACCTGAAGTGCGAACCATTACAACATCACTGGGTGTGTCATGATCTATAGGCTGGAAAGAGAGGATAGAGTCTTGCACATAATAGTGTTCTGCATATTCTTATCAGTCACCGTGGTGCAGTGGTTAGCACTGTCACCTCACAGTAAGAGGCTTCCCGGTTTGGATCAGGGGTGGGGGGTTCAAACAAATATCTGAAATAACGGAACGAGAGCTTGCAGTTAATCAATGCATTCTGCCATTTTGCTACTGCTGTTTATTTCCATTGTGCGGTTATAGAGAATGAATGAATAAAGGGATAATGGGAGAGCCCTTTCTGTTCCTTCGTAGAACCTCTCATAAAGCCCAGACCAGACTGAAGATTTGCAACGAGATGAGTTGAAACTTGTGACTGCTTGCAATGTCTGCAATGTTCTGAAAGCCTGCCAGTTCACACTAATGTGGCTAGACGAGATGGTTTATTGTCTCCAGAGCAATAACTCTCTGTACTACTAGGATAGTGATAGGGAGATACTTGCTACAGCTGCATTTGCAGTAGTGATGAATCGGCAAAAACTTAAACAAAATTACCTGAGCTTCAGGGTCACTGATAATGATGAAAAAAAGGGTGCGCTGCACTGGGTTAAGGCACTGTGTGTGAAAAAAAAATTGATGCTCTTCTAGGATAGGGTAAATAGTCACATAAAGATAAAAAAACAACAACTGGCCAGCTCATGGTACAGGCAGTCCGTCCAAAAATACATCCGAGGCACTCTGACTGTAGTTAAAAATCCTTCACTGATTCATGGCTAAACTAAGGCCTTGTGTCATTGGTTTATCTGTTAGCTTAAAGAGAATATTTATGACTGTGCCTTTATCAGCTTCAGATGGACCGTATTCATAACAAATACGCCACAATCATTAAGATATCAGTGCACATTAATCAGTCAGTGAGTAGGCTGTGTGTGTGACATGCGCGCACACAGCACATTAAAAGCACTCTGCAGCAACTCAATATTGCACATACTATTAATTAAGTTGGGTGACTTACGAGAGATTACAAAAACAATGGTTGAAATCAATGGAGTGGAAGCCAAGATATCATGACTACTGGTCCTAGGCATGAATCAAGCTTTACATCGTGCAATTCAAGCCATGTAAGAGGACGTATGGCTCATTTTTCAGACTTGACACAGCTCCTTCCAAATACTTTACAGGCTATGTAGCACTTCCCATGGCGAGTAAATTGACTTTGACATATAAAATTGGTGAAGTGTGAAATAATGCTCAGATTCTGGCCAACGAAAATAAACGGTTATCATTCAGAATGCGAATGAGTGCCGTTAGTTTCAGTGCAAGCCTGTTGCTATTCTAACGAGGTGGATAAGTCCTTGAATAATGGCTTCACTTTCATTCACTGACAGATTAAATGCAACTTGTCACTGTGACTTTTCTATTGATTATTGTTAGAGACCTTTTAAAAGGGAAGATTTATGGCTGTGTCTTTATCAGTGCGGTGTCATCAGTATCATCTGCTCCAGAAGCAACAGGGGGGACGATAACGTGTCTAACTCTGGACACCATCTATCTTGGTAAACAACGGCTGTCTTGTGATCAAACCTCACATACATGTGGAGCCATCTGAAAGCGATTACTCTCCCTGAGATAAAAACAGGCAGGAGAAGAAGAGCAGTGGAAATAATAAAAGTTAAGGGTGCTGACCGCAGCACAGAGAGAATTCTGCGTTGGCTTGATGCGGAGACATCCTCTCTCCTATTTATTAGCTTAATATATTCTAGGTCCTCTTCAGCAGCCTGCCAGTCCATTGACATCCTTTGCGTGAACTGTCTGACAGAGCCTTCCCCTTAGTCTCCTTATCTGTCCAGGCATGGGTTGAATGAATCTGGCCCGAGGAGAGACGTGGTTCAATAGGTATTAACTAATAATTCTCAGCAGTTGTGTGAATCTTCTTCACAGGAAGATCCGGATGGATGGAATTTGCCACATTGGACTAAAAGATGAGTACCAGGATATTTGGACGATTCCAATGCTAATTTATGCCTTACTAGACTGATATTAGAGTCGACATTATGTGAACTGTCCTGATACTGTTTCCCAGTGTCATTTGATCCAAGTCTGGCTCACGCACGCCAGTTTTCGCCAGTGTTTTTGGATTTGGCTCTTCAACAAGCAGAAGAAGACAGACAGAAGAACACATGAACAGAGCGAAACATCTGGATCCTCTGTGTTCATGAGCCTGCACTGATCCTGGACATGTGGGCGCAGTACAGAAACGCAGCGTTACAAGCACCCTGTGTATAGACAGATACATAAATCTGCTCACCTTGACGACAGATCATGTATCTCAGGGTTTGAATGTGTAATACGTAAGCCATATGACTGGGTATACACAAACGGTAGGAGCCTGTGACAGCCTTAAACCGTACAGCCTCAGAGACTGTGTGGTGATTGTGTAGATTCTGACACGTGTTAGACTCTTGGCCTGCACAGAGGGCCAATCATCTGGGGAGGTGGGAGCGACTCCAGGCTCCAGCGGTTCCCTCCAAATCCCAGTCAGACTAGGAATTGTGGGATATCTGAAGTATTCACAGCTGTAGGTCCAGCTGGCATTTCCAGAGTTGCTGAAAACAAACAAAAAGAGACAAAAAGGGGAGGAGAGGAAACAAAGAGAAGATACGGGGGCGTTCACATGAGCCCCCAAATTAACTTCTGGCAGCTCGTGTGAAAAAATAGCTACCAACAAACTACAAATTATTTCTAGGACCCACCAAATAAAAGTTGTATGACCTGGAAAAGTTGAAGCATCTTTTTAATTCTGTCTTGCGTGTGAAAGTTTGTGCCATTAAGATCCTTTTTTTTCTCTTTTCAATAAAATGCAGCATAAATATTTGCATTCATTATTGACTCCTTTATATAACTGTTTCCTACCACTAGCTCCATATGTGAACTACATCCGGAAGGACCCGGCTGCTCCCTGCTCCTTGACGGAGGCTCTGGAGTATCTTCAGGTCGACGTCCTAGAGGACCTGATAGAGAAGGACAGCCTGGCAGCCAATCAGAAACTGCCTCCCAAAAACAAGCCTCATAACCTCACTGTGGTCGCCATGGAGGGCTGCCACTCGTTCATCATCCTGGACTGGGGACGCCCACTGAAGGATGATATGGTGTCGGGTAAGAGATGTTTTCCCCCAATTTTAAAGTTGACATCAAACTAAAATTATTTTTTCCTTAAAAAAAGTTTTTTAAAAAATAGCACCATAGACAGAACCAGATGTTGTAAACATTCAGGGCGTAGTCCAAACCCCGGCAGCCATACGCACTGTTTTTCAAGTCATTTGAGATGATACAATGCCCAAAAATCTATGTATCATTTTGAAACAACAAGATAGCTGCTGAGGGAAAAAAATATCCAGTAGTGCCAACATTATATTTTGTATCTAACTTTTCTCCAACTGAATTCTTCATTCTGAATTCTTCATTCTGAAACTACAACAAATGTTGAGGATAATACATTTTCAAACCTGCCTCATAAAAAGAGGCAAAACCTGTCTAATGTTCCTATTTTTAAGTTACACAATATAGATAGGGTATGAATTTGGTGTAAACAGCATCACTAATATCATATTAAAACCTATTTTTGGTACACTATGCTGGAGTAGAGTTCACAGAATAAATGTTTGGCTGACAAATCTGCTACATTTGAATCCATTCCCTAAGGATCTGGGCCTCTCTATTTTAAATTAGGGATTCTCAACAATGCCAAGCAAATGTGGTCTTCAATACTCTGAATTGAATATTCAACCCAATCACCAAAAAAAACCTAGACTTTTTCTTTTCTTTTTTTTTTTTTGACATTTTAACAATCTTGTGGCTAATGTGCTCTGTGATAGTCCAGGGTGCCTCTCGCCTAATGTCAGCTGGGATAGGCTCCAGCCCCCCTGTGACCCCTAACAGGATAAGCAGTTATGGAAAATTAATGGATGAATGAATGAGGCTAATGTGTGGTTAGGTGTAGGCACACAAACCACTTAGTTATAGTTAGAAAAAGATCATGTTTTAGCTAACAATACATAGTTTGAGAGGCATAATTCCTGTTAGAAACATAGAAATGTCTGAAAAAAAACCCACCTGTTTTTTGTGGCACTTTGCCAGCTGGAAACGCAACAGGGGGTCGCTAAAATACACTTACATTTGGTGGCTAAACAGCCGCTGGAAACACAGCAAAGTCTGGCTAAAAAACAACTGGTTTTGTTGTTTGTTGGTCTCATACAGTGGACTGCCTTGGTCTGCAATTTCTCAGCTGTCTTCCCCAGGAGGGATGAATTTATGGCTCCAACTGTCAATAGTCAGATTTATCACAAATCTGTATGAAATTTCTGGAGGACTGGCAAAAGAAAATTCAAGTTACTGTGTGTTTCCACCCACTACTGTTACATGCATATTTGGAGTGGGTTCAGCCAGATAAACAGTTGATGAGGTTATTTCTCCGGTCGGGTGCCCTTGAACCACTGCAGAATAAGATGCTTGAAATGATAAAAAAACGTGGCACTCATTTTGTTTCATGTATTTTTGGACGAAACATTACAGTCCACACATATCTGAATTTATGTCTGCTATTATTTTTGGTCTCTGTTTCATTAGCCTTTCATCTGTTGTGGTTTAGGTCTTAACATGTTACCAGCATCCCTCCTGACTCAGACTTTAAGAACTCGCTCCAGCAGTTTACTGCGAATAAATCATGAAGAAACACACTGTGGTGAACACATGGAATACGGCTCCTCAGCTCATGCAGAGCTTCTCAGGGAAAACCGAAATTCCTTTGACCTATAAAGTGACACATGGGGGGAAAAAAGGGACAGAGGAGAGAGCGAAGATAACAGCATACTGTATGAGACGTGGTGGATTATCAGAGGTAGCGGTCTGGCCAGCTTTGAGAGGCAGTGCGTTTTCTTTGGCAGGGAAACACAAGCTCCTGGTCATGCTGTGGGCTGGTCCGTCCACTGATGTGTAAAACAGATAGTGGGTCTGTCACCGGTGTTTTCTTCCCCTCGTTCTTTCCATCTGTTCTCCTTGGTGTTTCCTCTCTGCTCACACACCGTCTTGACACTTCCTGCAACACTGAAATGCACTTTCTAACTTAATTTGTCTAGACGTTTTTGCACCTAATCACTACTTTCCCCCATTTAAAATACTTCCTCTGTGAATTTGTTTGATCTAAAATACCACGCTGCATTCCAGATGCTAACTTCTTTTAAGTTTAGTGATGCTAGTGTACTGTGCTGGTGGTATGTATTATATCAAAGATAAGTTGGCCAAAACTCTGAGAACTTCTGTGTGAATTTTATAAACTCTAGTATTGTAGTAATCCCAAGAAACTACTACAAGAAATCTGATTCACACATGCAGATACGCTCACAAGGTGCTGTTTTAGTTATCAGGGCGTGTTTGCACAACCACGTCTTACGAGTTCTGGGTCACGGCTTTCAAAACAAGTTCATGGAAACAGCTGTTAGCAAGTGGACTCAAGAGATGAGGGACATTGGCAAGAGTTTTTACCTGAACCCAACTTCTGGTTCAGTTTACTCAGATGCTTTCAGGACCTTTTGCTTAGAGGTTTTTGGCCAAATATGTACATTATTCATTGAGTATTATAAGTGTTGCACTTGGCTCAAAGGACCAGCTCCTTGGGAAACATTTCATGCATTCATACCTAAAGCAGAAAAAGACAGAGTAGGCAACAGTCTACATACCACTCTATCAAGCCCCAGTTTAACAATGTAGAATGAAGAGGCATTGAAAAACCAAAAGAAGAAAAACAGAGTAGCTAGTATTTCCCTTCTCTCCTGTCAGCAGCCAGCTGTGCTGGTGTGCCTCCAGTAAAAATAGAAACTCAGACTCCAAAGTCCAATAGAAACAGTTGGTAGTTTGATGTGCGGCAGAGCTGGTCTCCATAGTTTTAAAATGAATGATCTGGAGCCACGTGACCTGAGGTTGCTTACCGGATTCTAAGGATTAGTCTGCGTGACTGAGAAGAAGAAGAAGAAAACAGACGGGCAGGTTGGAGGACAGTCAGCATGAGCTACAGAAGATGCCAGGGCAGCAGTTTTTCGTCAGTCAGATGTATACGGGGGACCACCTACTCTCACAAAGGGACTGAAAGCATAAAACAAATCTTGATACTTTATAAATCATGGGTCATCCAAGTCCATGTAAAAAAGCTGGCATGTGGGTTTGTTACATTTGGACGGAGCCAGGGTGGCTGTTACCCCCCGTTTCCTGTAGCTGTGCTAAGCTAAGCTAACCTGCTACTAGTGGTAGCTTCATATTTACCTTACAGACAGTTATTAGTTACAATTTAGTTCAATTCAATTTTATTTATAAAGCACAATATCGCAGTCCCAATTTGCCTCAGAGAGCTTTACAATGTGCGACATCCCTCTGTCCTTGGACCCTCACAGTGGATAAGGAAAAATGTTGAAACTCTCCCCAAAAAAACCTTTAACAGGAAAAAAATGGTAGAAACCTCAGGAAGAGCAACTGAGGAGCGCCAGCTAAAGCCACAATACATCAATATATTTACTCGTCAGTACCTCTAATGTTAGGATTTCTAATGTTGGGGGGGCACTGAGACTGGTGCTAAGGCAATATTTCTCCGGAAGGAGACTGGACAGCAGTTCGGACCTTAGCTGCTGTAGCAACCTGAATTCAACCAGTCCAACCACCGCCACTGAGTTCACAGTAAGCTGGTGGCCAGCAGCAGCAGGGTGTCTAAGCTGTGCAACAGCAGCAACAGAAAGTTTGATGATGCGGTGGGGACTTGGGCAGTCTAGGATCAGACCCTCTACAATCGGGAGCTTGGTCTTTCTCTGGCTAAATAGAGGAATGAATCCTAAACCCAAAAAAATATAAATAAAATCCCACTTGTAAATATCCCACTTGTGGATTTTTAAGCTTTTATGTGTCTTAAAAAGGTGATCGCTAACAAGTGTCTAAATGAGACTACAGAACGTCATCCTGCTTTGTTGTGTGGTGGTGATGTTAAGTCATGCGACTGTGGTGTAGTTTGTTTATAGGCTATCATCAGCTTTTTACCTCTGGTGATTTAAAAAGGTAGTGTTCATTTGTGAAGGTTATTTTGCTGAACAGTATCATAAACGTTTGTTTACCACAGAGCTTATTTTCTGCAATAATTGAAAATTGACTCACTCTATTTGACTTACTCCAGGGTGCTAAGAGGAGGTCCATCTCTGCCAAGCCGCTGCTTCAAAATGTATATTGTATATAACTGAAACGTGTGTGGACTTTTTGTTGTATTTGGTGCTGGTCATTTGTTGAAGTTAGCAGACTCCATTTCGTTAGCTACTGTTGCAAACTGTTAGCACTATAGTGGAGCTTCGGAGAGACAAGGTTGTTGGGAATGTGAATAATGTCACATCCTTTGGATTGTCCCAGAAAAAAGGCCAGATTCCTTTACGTAGGAGTCAGTCCACAGGCTTCTAAGGGCAACTAAGAAAGTCTGGGAAAGTCTCAGTTTTTAAATTTCATTACAACCTGTTCATCCATTGGCAATAAAAATGATTAATACATGTATAAAGTTACATACAGTACCTTGAATGCTGAATCTCAGGATATTGTTTAATGTAATTTGATATAAACATAGACACTGTCTTCATTTCTAACTTTTCGTCTGCTACAGTAATTTTAATTTTAAATTTTATATTCAACTAATAAGGTCTGCTCTTTTATTCTGCATCGTTCCCTGCAGGCTACATGGTCCACAGTGCCTCATATGACGACGTTCTCAACAACAGATGGTCCTCCAGACTCTCCAGCGGGACACACCTGCCTGTGGAGAATCTCAAGCCCAATTCCAGGTAACACATCATCACCTTTTGTGTGTGTTTATACCATTGTGTATGCATGTGTACAAAACACACACAGTGATTCACAGCATCATCTCACACATGAGAGTCATAGAAAAAGCGAACCTGAACTTACAAGCAAAGATATGCTTGGTTGCATGATCCTTTACCCTGACCTACATGTAATGTTTATGGCGAGGTTGCTGCAGGTGCTTGGCTGCGGCTGAATGTTTATATCATAGTGCTGTCATCGCGTAGTACACAAAACATGCATCTTGTCTGGATGTTTGTGTGCATGCATTATTCCATGTTTATGTGGGAATATGTTTCCAATTGTGATATCCGACCAGGCTGACGCTGATGGGAGCAGAGTGCGAGTTGGACGCTGATACTGTAATGTTTGTGTAAGAGATCCGTAAAACCCTAGAGTGAAGTAAATCAGTTTGGCTACATGGAGGCAGGTTAGGAAACACATTTGATTCTCCACCAACATGTGACATGCTGTAAAACTCTTGGAAAATGCAGTGGAACGTTAAAACAGCACATATTATCTGACACTTCCACACGGATACCGTCACCTCGGTCTGTTTCAGTTATTAGAGCGTGTTTCCAAAACCCTGTCTTACGAGACACGGGTTACGCTTTTTAAAATAAATGCATGGAAACAGCTCTTAGCATGTGGACCCAGGAGAGGAAGGGAGAGCTCTTGCCCAAAAACCTATTTTTTGCTCTGTCCGTCCATTGTGCATAAAACATCTTTTGCTTGAAAGTGTAAATTATGCAGGTAAAAGTTTGTGCTGTAGCGTTTTAGCAGATATACTGTTTGATCAATTTCACGTGGGGCTTAAGGATCACAATGGGCGCATATCTGTTTCTCAGTTTATGATGCAAGTTAGATACTACAAATGGTCTTCTACCACTGGTTAATACATCCCAATGAAGCACTGGAAGACAGCTGAATAAATGTTAGACAGGTGAAACTGCTAGCAAGCTGTATGTCATACTACAATGTGGTGGAAAACCACTTTCAGATGTGTGAGTTCATCAAGGATAGAAGTATCTTCTTGCACGGTGGAGGCGCAAATCTGCTTGAGGTGTTATGATAGGTGTCTCATCTCGGGCCTTAGGTAACCAAACACCTGCTGCTGAACACAAACAGAGCTGCGTGCATTGGGTAAAGTTTTCCAGCAGTCTGCAGAGAGGGATTCCCTCCCTGACAACCAGTTTGTATTCATGATAGTGTGCCTCCCGTGGTTACGGTTGATTCTGGGATGGTTTATGCGACAGGGTTGGCATTTCCCATGCTGCAGGCTCCTTCTGGCTGCCAGAACCACTGAGCTACTACAGTACTGAACACACACAGATGTATGTACACTCACATGTGGATTCATGAGTTTTTCTGCTCATGTAAACTGATAAATGTAGTGATTTACAGGACTTTAAACTTGAACTCATAACAGCACAAGCAGAGGTAACCAAATAAACAGGCAAAAACTCACTGGTATGAACACGAAAAAAGGTCAGTCTCACGAAGAATACACACTAGAACGAACACCAGAAAGCTCACATGAAGGACAAGACAATCTAGCAGAGATCAAAGGGGGTGACACAGACTTATATACACTTTGACAGGGGATATAATGAGACACGAGTGAAAGCAATCAGACAATCAGGGTGGCAGGAAACTTGACAGGACATGGAGAGACAAACAACAGACTTTCAAAATAAAAGAGGAGAATAACACATCACATTCAAACCCTGACACTGAATTTGTGAAAAACACATTCTTGCATGCCTCCACAGTGAACAAGAAATCCCATAACGGAGAAACTTCTTGATGAATTGGGGTAAAAGGAGGCTGCATTAAACAGCAGCAAAACATCCATTTACAAAATCTTACGCAACTTGTAGAGTATAATCCAAGTCTCATTTATCCAGGCGTATGCTCAGTACTTCCCAAACTCATGCATTTTTGCTAAAACATTACTATTTGAAAATGAACTAAAGGTGAAACTTGTCTATCCTCTCTTCAAAGCCAGACTCCATTGACAAAACGAGTGATTTTACCTCACAGAACGCAGGAGCTGCTGGTCTACCGCTGCCTCGATTAGTTGGTTAATTTGTGTTTTTTGTGCGACTTTGGTGTTTCAAAAGGTTAGTTTGGATTGACCAAAATCACAAAATAACACAACAACCTACCGATGGAAGTAGGGGTCAACCAGCAGCTCCTGTGTTCCTTGAGGTAAAATTACTGGTTTTATCAATGGTAGTCTGGCTCCTTGTCAGAAAGGGCTGTCTGTTGGGAAGCAGTGGACATACGACTGCATAAATTAGACTTGGATCACACTGCACAAGTTGTTTGTGAGTTTGTAAATGGATGATTTGATAAAGTTTTGCTGTTGTTAAATTCAATCCATCAAGAATTTTCTCAGTTTTTGGACTTTCCATTCACTGTATAGAGACATGCGAGATTTCTTCACAAATTTAACGTAACATGGGGTAAGTAATTGATATACAAATGGTCATTTGGAGGTTGAAGTATTCTTTTAATCTACAGCTATTATGGTAATCGATAAAAATAGACTGAATATGGGCCACAGTGTACATGCAGTTGCCACATTGATTTTCAACCGAAGACAAGAAGAGCGATGCTCTGAATGAAGCTGAGCGATCTCTGTATTGAAAGTTTCAAATGGCCAGTTTGGCTCGATGCAGCGCTTTGTGGTCTATTCTCTGTTTTTACATTCTGACTCACATTTTCTTTTTCTTTTTTTCTACCTTCTCCAATATCTTCTCCAATTTCTTCTTTCATTACATCATCTCTGCAGCTGCCTTGCCGCCTCTCTCTCTCTCTCTCTCTGTCTCTCTCTCTCTCTCTCTTGCTCTCCTCTGGTGATATGTATTTTGGTCACTGTTGTCACGTGGCTGTGGTGATTGGATCCAGGCCTCGTGGCTGTACGTGGTGAACGTTTTTGGCTGGGGATTGACAGACCATGAACTTACTGTGTGCGACCTTGCAGACTGAGAGGGAGCACACATGCAGACAATACTGCATTACACACACTTGCACAAACACATCTGCTGTGGAAAAGTTTGCAAACTCTTCAAGTTGTCACTGGCGGTGTTGTTTTTAATCTGATAGGATTTTATAATTCCTCCACCAGCCGAAGACAAAGTGAGCTCACTGCTCTGTGAGAACTTTCTCGTCTGAGGACTACTCCTCTCTTTCATCCAATTTATTCTTTGCCCTTCAGCATATGTACCCCTGTGCTTTACTTTTTTCCACATCCCTTCTTTTTTCTGTCTTTCACTCTTACGCTCTATCCTCCTATCTGTTAATCTCCACTTGTCTAGATGTCTCTTTTTCCCCTCACCCCTCCCTCCCTCCACTCGCCTTCCCTCCTTCTCCCTTCAACACGGGCCAAATAGCCATTTTTATTGTGCTGCGCTCACTTTGGATTCATACGAATATAAAACAGACTACTCTTAAATCAGCGTGACTGAAGCATGCCCAGTCATCTGCTGTGGTCATTAACACTGTCCTCACCTTCACCCAGTCACAACAACACTGGCAGAATGACACTTTAACTGCGAAATCTCTCAGTGAATCCGTCTGTTGTGGTTTGTTTTCACTCAGGTACTACTTCAAAGTGCAGGCCAAGAATGTGTTTGGTTTGGGACCCTTCAGCGATACGCTCACCTATGTCACCGAATCAGGTGTGTATCCTGTCATCGCCTGCAAACATAAACTTTAAGACACTCTATTGACTACAGTTCAACTTCCAGTCAAAGTGGCTTTAGATTTTCTTCTGTGTGCAACGAAAATATCACGGTGACGTTCATTGTGCTGCAATGCAAGATATTCTAATATAAAACCATTTCTGCAGTAAAAGCTGCCTTCCAGATGTGCTCTGCATTATGTGCACTATGGGTCTTTTCATTCACAAAATCAGGTGAATGCATTAAACCTGCAGTGCTGACTGTGTGTATTTCCTCCCTTGTGAAATGATCGCATTCTTTCTTTCAGACGATCCTCTTCTCATCGAAAGACCACCTGGTAAGTCCATACGCCGGCTGCACGTCTCTAATTTAAGGTCAACGAGCTACTGAAGCTGCGCTGAGGTCTTAAAGAAAGAGACGCCGTTCTGTTAAACAACATGACAACATATAATAAATCTGTGTGGATTTTCACCCACAGCCATTTACCATCAGTAGCCCTCTTATGATTGCTACTGCGTATATGAAAAGGTCATTCTCCTTCCCTCTCTGAATCCTTGCCAGACTTCTCCTCAAGAAGGAAAATGTATTAAGACGAAATATAGAAGAAACACAAGACACATAAATAGAATTTAAAGGGACAGTTCATCCCCAAATCAAAAATTACATATTTGTCTTTTAATCTGTTGTGCTATTTATCCATCTCAAATTTTTGGTGTGAGTTGCTGAGTGTTGGAGATATCGACTGTAGAGATGTCTGCCTTCTCTCCCGTATAATGGAACTAGATGGCACTCGGCTTGTGGTGCTCAAAGCGCCAAAATAATACATTTGAAAAACACAACAGCAATGTCTCTCTCCAGAAATTATGACCCAGTCAGTCAAGATAATCCACGAGCTTGTTGTGAGCAGTTTCATGTAGGATCTATTACTACACTTGCCAGCTGTATCACAGCGCAGAAGGACGTGTGCATCTACTCATGGATGAGAGGCTCATGCTTGTGACAGTATCAGATGTAAACGGTGCGGCTGTGGCTCAGAGGTAGAGCGAATCGGCAGCTCAATTCCCAGCTCCTCAAGGCCGCATGGCAAAGTATCCTTGGGCAAGACACTAAATCCAATGGCTTGTCCGTCAGTGTGTAGAGCGTGGGAATGGCTATCGAGTAGCAGGTAGTACCATGCACAGTACCTCAGCCACCAGTGTGTGAATATGTGTGAGTAGGTGATTGTGACGTAGTGTAAAAGCACTTTGAGTGGTCAGAAGACTAAAAAGGCGCTATACATGTGCAGTCCAATCACCATTTAAAAATTTATGGCGTCCTCCTTGGCTGAGCTGTCAAGTCGGTTAGCTAGCAGTAGATGCACATTTCCATTAAGCTCAGTGACATCTAGTTCCATTATACTGTAGAGAAGGCAGACATCTCTACAGCCGATATCTCCAACACTGACTGATAAATAGCACTACAGGTCTGATGAAAAATATGTGTTGTTGCTTTAGGGGTGAATTATCCCTTTAAAAATGGCAAAGTTAAATAGAAAAGAAGCTAAATTAAATAAAACAGATTGAACAGAAGAGCACAAATTTCAGTGCAGCAGACGGTATAAACGAATAATCCCAAATTAGATACTGGCAAACTGAGACGTTTTCAACATTGATTTAAAAGAACTCAGAGTTGGAGCGGACCTGAAGTTTCCTGTGAGTTTGTTTCAAATATGTGAGGCATTAAAGCTGAATGCTGTTTCTTCATTTTTAGCTTTGATTCTGGAGACAGGAAGCAGACCCTCACCAAATGGTCTGAGAGGTCTGGAAGGCTCAGAAAGGATCAAAAATGTATTCTGGCCCTCAAACCCTTCAGCGCTTTGTACCAGTAGAAGTATAAATCATCGTCTGAATTTGGCTGCCATCTGCCATTTAATATCTGACCATGAGAGTTACACCTGTTTCTGATAAAGTTTGAAATACTATCAGAGATCGTTTTTATTGTTCGGCCTTACAGACAATATGTACTGTATTCTCTTTATCCTCTCACCTTCCTCTGTGTATTCATAATGTGTTTATGCATCACATAATGCATCTCCTCCTCTGCTCCTCAGGTGGAGAACCAATCTGGATCCCCTTCACCTTCAAGTATAACTCAGCCCACAGCAGCTGTAAGGGCAGCCAGTATGTCAAGCGGACGTGGTACAGGAAGTTTGTGGGAGTCGTATTGTGTAACTCTCTGCGATACAAGATCTTCATGGGAGATGGTCTTAGAGGTAACGTACGACTTCACCTCTGTTTCAAATCTGTGTTTTCCCAGTGCTATCATTAAAACAATCCTAATCTTGATTCCCACTGCATCCCTTTCCCTCCACAGAGCCATTTTACAGTATAGGAGATACATTTGGTCAGGGAGAGGACCACTGCCAGTTTGTGGACTCCTACAGGGACGGGAGGACAGGTCCAGCCTACCTGTCGAATCATCTGCCCTCAGCACAAGGTAAACAAGTTGCACATTTGTGGCCTTGATACGTAGACCTAACCTATTATCATTTTTTCCATGCAGTCTGGCTCCCTGGCTCCTTAATGGACCAGCTGCATTGATCTTATCTGTGCAGAATACAGATGCAGACTAGTGTTTAAAAGAATACTTGTTAAAGGACCTACAAGGGTTCTGCATGTTTTGGCCCAAAACCTCACATGCTTTTCATTACTGCAAACCATTCTCCTAATTATACCATAACATCTTAGATTAATGCTGTAACTTCCTAGCAGTTAGTGGTTTCAGGTCATATCAGTACATAGTGAGAGTTCCTGAAACTTGCTTGGGATAAGTAATTCACCACAGTGAGGATCATTTACTGGTAGTTGGCTTTTTTCTATTAAGGTTACATTAGCCTAATGAGGTAATGTAGTTAAAAGTGTTTTGAAAACTTTCGCTTGTTGTTGTGTTTGACATCCAAGACTTCAGTCAGCTGTTATTTAGCAATGTTTTCAATGCAAGAAAAGACTTATATTTCTTTTTACATTTTCCAATATTTGCTTACTCTTTGCCGCCTGGGTTTAATTACTCAGTAACATACCTTGTGAATGCTGCAGATGTACTGTATGTTGGACTTAAAGAAACGACACCATAGGTCATTTGTACAAGCAGTTAATTGCAATCCATATTCATGTTAAGTGAAGGCAGCGACCTCTACTGACTGTAGTGATTATGATGGGAACAAAGGTGGAAGTCAGGTGACAAAGACACAGGACTTTGACCCAGGAGACCGGGATTCATGACCCATGTGAGTCCAAAGGTCAACGTTATTTCTTCTCAGTTCAATGCCCCCTAAGTGCGAGACCTTCTTGAAGAGGTGGTCTCAGTCTGGTTACAAACAAACTCTGGTGCGGTTCGTTCGTGGTGAGAAGGTGTTCTGACCTCAATCCAAACCAACTGCAGTCACATGACACATTGTTTGGGTTAAACATGAGCATGTTACAGTCCTGGAGGATTATTAATGTGCACCTCCTCCTGTACTGCCTTAATATGCACATTCAGCACATCCAATGCATCAAAACATTGTTTTCTAGTTGGAGCCGCGCCTGGTTTTCAAACTGTATGGTTTGACTAAACTGAACAATGACAGCAATATAGTCCACGATGAGCAGCGCTAAAATCAACCTGTGTAGTTGTCCCTCCATTGTGACATTAGAAAGTGTCACATTAATCTTAAAAGTGTACTCTTCTTCAACGCTTTGTTTACTTCCTGGATTTTTCCCACATGGAAATTCTGACCAGTCAAGAGCAGCTTTCTCATGCAAGGCATTTGATCTGGTCCGCTTGTAAATGCTGCCGTGAGAACATGAACCAACTCTAGACAATTATGCAACTTTGTAACAAAATTAGTCCCTGATTCAGACCAAAGCACGACAACTCTCGGTCTGAAAGCACCCTTATGTTACATTCTTAACGCCACATTGTCACAGTATATCATCACACCATGTCATCACAGTATTTTAATACTTACTCTGGTATTTATCAGCCTGGACCATATTTTTCCATGCTTTTGTGTCTAAGTGACTAATGGGAACAGTTCTGGAAACTAGTCTAGTATTGAGACTGCTTCAGCCAGCAGCGGCAAAACAGGCAACGGTGTAACAACACAGGGCAGGTGCGCCCCTTCAGTTTACTTCTCAGACTTCTCATTAGCAAAAATTGGACACAAAACAGAATGGAGCAAGCTAAAGGTACAGAAAAACATCACATTTCTCTGTAATGTCCTGTCTGTAATGTTGTAAAACACTCATAATGACAATCTGAGCCTGTCTGTGGTGAAAACAAGCACTTTAAATGGAGGAAAATTGACAGGGCGCACCTGCCCCGAGTGGTTACATACAGTAGCTCAGTGTAGTCTGTTTTACTGTTGCATGCTGCAGTGCTTCGACAACATACCAGACCCCTTTTTTCCCCTTTGAAACTGGGCTACATCAATATTTTTCTTATTGTTAATTAAGCCAGTGAAAAGTCAAAAACTTAACATTCTGTCATCTTCCAGTATGAGGCTACTGGTTTTCCTACCCTATTTGTGGCACACAGCGTCAAGCCCATTGAATGGGTCACATATTGTTTCATTTTTAACAAAGCTCAGTAACATTCTTAACAAACTGGGCACTGTAGTTTTCAAGTAAACATTATTCAAACTGTACTAAATGATGCATTTGTTGGGGACTATTTTTAGCTGCGGAATAAGACAAATTTGGATAGTATCAAATTTGCGTGTGATCTTATTCAAAATAACCTTCAGTGCCCATTTCATTATAAGGAACAGGTCACCCAGTGCAGTCGTGTGGCTCATTGGTGTGTTTTAATAGTTTTTGGACAAAATGTGGAACAAATATAATCACTTGATTAGTGAGTGAGTGTTATACATGGATAACAGCATCATAGATATGGGTAAGAAGGATCCCGCTGCACCGATTAGTGTGTTTAGAAAGCCGTTATCAGCATATTAAATGATCGTTTTTTTTATTGTTACCTGGCAACGGAGGAAGTCAGCTGATGTAATGTTAGTACAAAGAGTGAGAGTTTCCACATAGAGGCTGGTGGGAAGGCGGATGGGTCAAACACAGGACTTTTTCCCAGGAAACCAGGACACAGGTCCCGTGTGAAACCAAAAGGCAAATGCTGACCTTTTTTAAATACGTGACATGGGGTATATCATGCGACATATGTAACTTATGACACTTGACCTTATTTTGAGCCAAACCATGATGTATTTTCTGAATCTAAACACCTTGTCTTGGCGCTTTAACTAAAGAAAAGCAAAAGGGAAACCAAAGGACATGTCTCCCAGTGCCAACGGGTATTTATTGCTCTAATAACATTCTGAAGATACGTTTCGGTGTAGCAGGACTCTTCTAACCCATATCTATGACACTGATAACCATGTGTTACTCCCACTTCATCAAGAGACATTCGAATCAGGTGGACCTGACAACAATGGAGGGCTACAGCAGAGAAGAAAAGCTTCATCAGGCTTCGGATACACAGACAATACTTACTTTTCATGAGATTTGTAGAATAAGAAGAATATAGAACATGATTTCAGATGCAAGAGGCTCTTGAAGATTACAGAAAGTGATTGCTAAGGATGATTATATACAGAAATGCTCACTGTTTATTGCATTCAAACCTCCTGATACATTTCTTTAAATGGTTCTTAACAACATCATCGCTTCTTTGTTTTGCAGGATTTTATCGCGCCTACAGACAGGAGCCAGTTTCATTTGGAGTTATTGGCCGACGCACAGCCCATCCATTCGTGGGCTGGTATGAATGCGGGGTGCCCATCCCCGGGAAGTGGTAACACAGGAGACATTGTTACCGAGGGCAACCCTTCTGCATCCTGCTGCAGGCTCTTACCTTCACTGTCCCTGCCCTTAAAAACAGACTCTTGCCTGCCACAACGAAACAATGACACCACTACAAATTTATTACAGCTTCACAGAAAGAGAATATAGTACTTTTTAAACAATTCAATGTATATCATTACAATGCACTTTTTATATAAAGCAGTCTGTATATGAGGGGAAAAAAGAAGCATGTGTGCTCTTGCTTAGTTTAACTCTTGTCTTAAAGTGTCCTTGTACTATTCCCAACTATCCCAGAGACAGGTCCTCACCCAGTGTTATTTATCTCATCAATAATGCACACACGCGGTCAAACAAGTGACATTGGACCAAAGCACAAGCTGCAAAGCAAACTGTAAGAATGGGCACTCAAGGTGTGTATAGGTCTGTTAATTTTCAATCGTGAGATTTGTATTTCATAATGTAACGGCTTCTGACAGCTACTTTTTTTTTTGTTTGTTTATTTGTGTCCTTAAGCCATCATACTGTTTTACTGTTTTTAACACCTTTTTGGTATTCACCAGAATTCATTAAAAGTTACTGTGTAAGTTTTTTTTTTTATGTATACGGACAAAGAATAAAAGACCAAATATTTGCTCAGGAATTGTGAGAGATTGAATAAAGGTGTTATGGAAACCACAGCAATCCAAAAACATGAATCATATCATATTCTCCCGCTGACACATTCTTTTCTAGCAAAAGCTTCCACACGTGATCCAGATCTACTTAATCAACCTAATGGAAGATTTGAGTAACAGAGAGGGTTTGGTGGAGCCAGCTGGAGCAGCAACTGTTAAAAAATCAGACGAGACGTCAAAAACAGCATATTGTGGACAGAAGCAGGTGAGCAAGGAGAGATAAAATACCACTTCATTGGCTTTAAAGACGTGAGCGAATGTGGAGGGAACCATCAGCCATGTGTGGAGCATTAACACACTGCCCCATAAATATACAAATTGGATTTGTAATGCATACCTTTTGCACCGTAATTAGATTTGGCTTGATGGAGAGGAACTAAATACATTTACTCAAGTGTTTTCCTTAGGGGAGCAGTGTGTACGGTTTAGGGAGATTTAGTGGTGTCTAGCAATAAGGATTGCAGATTTCAACCAGTGGAAACTTCGCAGTTTAGATCTCCATCAGTGTTCATTGTTCAGGAGGTTTCTACCAGCAGCTGAATTATCTGCAGAAGTCTCTTTCTCTCCAAAATACACAGACCAGGTGACCACAAACAGGAGAAAAAATTGGTTGTTTTTCTGGCACTTTTCATCACAATAGGGCTTTTGACTACGGTGCCAATGTAAAAATGTGACTGGCCCTATCCAAAGCCAGTCTTTACTTAAAGGCTCTCTAAGTCTTCCTAAGCTTGAAAAGTTTTTGTCTAATACAGCAAACATCTCCTCACAATCCGCTAGCTACATGTCCTCTGAATATGCTGTGAAAAAGTCCGGTCTCTGTAGGCAGCCCAGGCTCTGCAAATGGCAACAAAAACATGTGGGTCCAGGCTGCACCAGCCAGCCAGCGCAAGACCAGCGAAAGCAAGCACACACACATGAACGCTGTGCCCAGAGAAGCAGTTAGAGCTACAGGCTACAATGAGGCTAAAAGGCGAGTTAGCGCTGTTGTGTTTGATAACATTGTTGAACGTAAACAGAAGTGAGGTGTGGGGAAATAGGGCCCAGGTTGAAAAATAAATAAGTTATCCTTTAAGAAAAAGTACCAATACCACACTGTAGAAATACACCATTAATGTAAATGTCCTGCACTGAGAATGTTACTTGCATAAAGGTATGTCAGCATTAATAAAACAATATGTTTGAAGTACTCATAGTATACATAATGCAGTAAATTAGACCCTGTAAGTGTTATAGAATTAAATATATTAATATTAGATTATTATTAGGGCGACACCGTGTTGCAGTAGTTAGCGTTCCTAGAGGGTTCCTAGTTTTAACCTGGGGTGGGGGTGTTTGCATGTTCTTCCCCGGGCTTCCTCCCACAGTCCAAAGACATGCAGGTTAATTGTTGACTCTAAATTGGCCGTAGGTGAATGGTTGTCTGTCTCTGTGTGTCAGCCCTGTGATAGTCTGGGGACCTGTCCAGGGTGTATCCCGCCTGTCGCCCAGTGTCAGCTGGGATAGGCTCTACTTGCAAATTTGGTCTTCCTCTTTTGTCTTGGACGGCTTTTGTTTTTCATTTTATCGTACTCAATGCTATCCACATGCACTCAGCTCCACCATACCCATCAATGCTCTAGTACAGTGGTTCCCAAGTGGTGGGCACAGGGCAAAAGTGGGTTACAAGTCCATTCTAAAAAGACTGCAAGTGTGTTGAGTTTGTAAAAAAAAACAACAACTTTATTTTAAAGTACAGTGAATTTCTGGCGCAGAGCTTTTATTTTGAAGTGCCGTAGAGTGAGTGACTAAGGGAGAGCTACTTGACAGAGACAGCAAACCAGCTCAAAGACATGGTCAAACACTAGTATGATGCTGAATGTCTTAAACTGTGTGGACCAGTTGAGGAGAAATGTGGACCCTGTGGCTGGATCATTTGGGAGCCACATGCTCTAGCATGTTCTGACTGTGATGATCACCTACTGGCAAATACACTAAGGTGAACTGCGTTGAGACTCGAAGTGGTACCCTTACTACAGTCCGACTGTAAGCATTAGATCTTTGTATCACTTTTCCCTTATGTTTTGTTTGTATTTATTTATTTATATGTCTGGCTAGTGTCTCAGACAACTGCCTATGTCACCTACAGGAAGATACGCCACTGAACATAAGTAGGATATTGAATAATGGACTTACTTGTGACGATGAGTATTTTTTACATTATTATAATATTGGTACTTTTACACCAGTAAAGGTGCTGAATATTTCCTCCACCGCTGCTTGAAACAGTACCCACATCTGCTGTGTTAGATTTGGAAAGGCTTAGCGTAAAACATTTGTTGAACAGGTTTTCATTGGTATATTCTGGATCATCTCACACTGAATATTAATCCAATTACCTGACAGACGAGTCAGAATTTGCGTCCAGTGTTGCTAACGTCAGATAAAATCTTTCACACGGAGTAGACTTTCATTTTCATGCCCAACGCCAGATATGGTGCTCAAGATTTGAATGTTTTGTTTGAACAAGAATTATAGTCCATCTGTGTAAAATAACTGTGATATGAAAAAAGAAAAAAAGTACGATCATAAGTGGGTCAGCAGCATTATAAACCAGGTGGAAAATATTTCACAGATGAGGCTTAATAGTGGAGGTCTATTTTGCATATGATGCCAATTAATCATTACGCCAGTTATGAGATTTTGACATTCATACTTAGGATTGATCGCTCTTTCCGTAAGCCCAACAGCAGAACCGGAGCTGCCCTTCGCAGTGCTTGCCTAAAACTGATTACAACTGTCAGCTTTGACTCAGTGTGAAAAATTGATGTCATCCAGCAGCAGCCAAGCTACTCGTTTTCAACACATAATGCACAATTCAGCCTCACAGCAATGCCTAATATATCACTTCTATTAATCCCCAAATTCCTCCTGGAGTGGAATAAGATTTCTATAATGCACAAGAGACGAGAGACTTTATCATTATGCTATGATGCTACAATTACTCTGCAGGTATGAGCCAAAAACGGAGTTGAAAGTTCACTCAGGTTAGCGCAAGAAATATAGCCGTGAATGTGCAGACTCTGTCCAAAAATATTGCTTTTATTCCACGATAAGCAGAGTCGATACAGCTCTTGCTTCCAGTGCTTAAACTCTGCACAGTATCAAAGGTCTAACCTGCAATCTCTTATCTGAGAGGCACAGGCGATACTTTGTTGAAACTGGCTCTGGTGTGCTATGGTAGTCAGATTTAAAAGACATTAAATGCAGCATGAGTTCTGAGGGGGCATAAAATATTTCCCCTGGGCAGCGATGGAGCGATAATGGTTGTTTGTGGAGTGATTACTGACCAATTGTCAACACTTTGGTGGATGGTTGTCAGATTTCACACATATTTTTCCAGGTATGCTGTGAGTGGATGAAAGCCTCTGCTTCCATGTGTTTTCAGTGAGCGATGAGCCTCTCTTTGCCCCCAAATATTTTCATTGGCTGCAAGTTGCGGTGCCATTTGACCTGAGAGAATAATCCTGTGTAATACAAAGCACCATGGAGAGCCCCGTCCTGCTTTAAAAGACACTAACACACAAAAATATAAAGTGTTTTTTTGCAAAGAGGAAAAGACCAGAGGAGGAAAAAGAGAAAGAAGGAGACAGGAGGACAAACACGCTTCATAAACACGTGTACATGAAGGCTACCACATCTGCTACAGATGTTAGGAGGATAAAGTCATACTTAGACACAGTATGTGTGCGTGTGTGTGTGTGTCCCGGTCAGAAATGATGACTGCTGTCAAGGGGAAGAAGAAAAATAGATAAACCATAACCAATACAACAGGGCGATGCAGAGCTACAAGCAGGAAAACAGGAGTGTGGTCCAAGATTTAAACTCTGCACCATTGCTTCCCCCCAAAGGCATTGCTTCTTGGAAAGACCTGAAACACAGCGTTTAGAGCACAAGATGCTGAAACTCCTAATTGAGGAATTTTAACTGCCTTTTCATCATAATAAAATAAAATCCAATGCTTCAAACGAGAGTCTTGACCGTGTGAAACTAAAACCAGCCCTCACACTGATGAGTTTTGATGTTACATACAATTCTGGTAAAAAAGGACAATGCTTTCAGAACATTTGAAGAGAGAGCATCAAAAAATGTAATTGAATGACACGGTGAAGGGTTTCAATGTCACTTGATAGAAGTGCTTTTTTCAAGTTTTCAATAGGGCATAAAGTAGACTCCAAAACAAACTGAAAACATATCAGCCGATCAAGTTTCTTTTCCACAGTTAACATGTTAGTTACACAAGAAACATGGGCATCATGTTGGGCATCACACACTGTATCCTGATCCTCATTAACTGGCAAATATAAGTTTTCAAAGTCCTCATCTCTGTAGTCAGGTCCACTAATTCCAACCCAGTCTCCGGAGTCGTCAAAATCCGACGCTTGGGCAGTGACTTGCAGTGTCAGACACTGACAAGCTGTCCTTAAACGTCGGCATGATACACGGTGTTGTACTGACGCAGTGGGTTTATTTTGAAAGAGAACGTATGTAAATGTTAAATTTCCTGTGAAAATGGAAGTGAGCGCCAACCACTAGCACACCCAGGGTATCTTTCTTTCACGTTGTATCTGGACGTGGAAAGTAGTCAATATCGAAGTGAGAATGTGTTGCTAATCCCTGAGAAAGTGTGTCTTTGGCTACATCTCTTCACAGCAAGCCACTACTGTCAGTGAATTCCAATGTGTAGTGATGTAGCCATCATACAATAGTTTGTATATCTTACAAAAATGCACTACAATTCATGTGATATTTAACAAATTAGTGCCCCACAAACTGCATCATCGCATTACGTACTTAACATTAAGTTTCATAGGTCAGGTTTAGGAAAAGAAAAATGATGATGATGACGTACCTCGGTGCAAAAGCACCGTCCCAAACACTGCTCTCCTGAGGGAAAGCCCTGTGTTTTGTGACTCGTCCACCACCCCAACCTGTCTCTTTACTCTGACTTTGAGTCTTTAAACTACTCCCTTTTTTACTCCCATCTTGGCACTGGTCACAAAATGTGGTGCATTACTTTTCATAGGTAGCCCATATGAACACTGCATGAGAACAGTCTCAGAGTGTGTCACGATGTCAAGAATACTTGAGCAGGGGCTGAACCTGAATCCATGGAGGGGAGGGCAAAATCTTTTCAAAAATTAATGGAGATAGAGTTTACAGGTGACAGGTCACAAAATCACACAGCAACGATGATGAACCAATTAAGAAACAAGGGAAGTGTATTGGTAGGCTTTAAGTAGTGAGCGACTGATGAAGGAAGTGAGAACTGGTGAGCAGGTGGATCAGGAGGAGGACAGGTGACAGCAGGGCTGATGTGGGAAGTGGGAACAGGTGAGCACATATATAGAAAAGGTCTGAGGGCATCTGGTGGACCTGTAGGGAAAGGCAATTAATAGTCTCTGTGGAAGTTGAGATTTGACAAGGGAAACAAGAGGATGCTCTATTTGGTCAGTATGTAGCAATTAACAGCTACAGCTAGCTGCTTTAGCTTAGCCACCACAAAGTAGACCGTTTTATTAATGTCTTTTTACATTTTGGCTTGTCCAAAGAAAAGCACAGGTGTGATTAATGATGTAAATATTTAATGAGTTAATCTAATTTGCTATAACAACAAAAGTAGGTTTGAAACTTGGCAGGAGAGACCGATAGTAAAACATTCAAACCAGCATGCTAATAAAACCCTCATATTTAAAAAAATAACACAAAATATAAAAGACAAGCTGAAAAGAATAGCTATCCAAAGCATATTAAAATACACAACACACCCCAAAAAAAGAAGACAAAGAAGGGCTGTATTATTATTGCACTTTGCATGACACAAGCCATGCTAATGAGACAGCAGGCATCACAGCAAAGCCCTGAAACTGGAGCACCTGATTTAAATGCAGTCATCATCCATTAATATTATGAAAAACACATTTTCCTGCCACGACAAGTCAAAACGTCTGCTGTGAAAATATTCCATTAATGAACAGCAGACATTTGGATCATTAGCCCAACTAACAGCTGTCTGAAAGGATCGGTATCTGCCAGTAAATATTCTCAAATGGCACCTATGTTAAGTGATAGCTGTCAATTAATTCAGTGAATTCGCGTGTGAGCTGAGTGCTGACTGACATAATGCCAGTAGAGGCACATGATGTTTCTCTGAAACAACACTCAGACATGTGATGTAATGGCAGGAACAGCAGCGGACTTTGAAGCCAATTTGACATAGTGGCCAAACTGTAGAATTACAACTTCCAGCTCCGCTACGTGATGTAATAGGGCCCAAAAGACTTTTTCATGTTGTGATGTAAATTGTGATTGTGATTTCATGATGTAAATGTGGTCCATTTACATCATGTATACAATCTTTAATGTGGAATGTGTGCTCATGTTAGGGATGTGCCAGTCAAGTTTTCTTGCCCCTGATCCTGCCATTCATCCAATCCATTTCATACGGAGTATCTGCTGATACTTAGTCTCGATCTGATACTTGTATTTTGCTAGATAATACAGCTGCCCAGTGCACACTTAAAGCACATTAAATTTTTTAAAACCAATCCAATGCATGACAACTGAAGAGCTCTGCAAAGCATTAAGGAAAAATTCCAGCACCCAAGCTGTTCCTTAATGTGTTTTTTTCCACTGTTATTTTTTTTTTTTATACAGAACAGCAAAGAATGAATAGTGAACCCTCTCTGTATTTTTTTCGAGCTTGTTGCTGTGTTAAGGGAATACCCGTTCCTTTAATAGAGTATTCTCCAGTGTTTGTCGCTTGGGTGAAGCCTTTGTTAGCCTTTGTTGAGTGTTTACTTTCGTCGTCTGAACATCTTTTGTGTGACTGATATTTTGCTCGCAGGGCTTTTGCTGCATTTACAGTGGCGTGGTGAATGTGGTTGTCTCTGGCTCTGCACTGCTGTCTGTCTCTCTAAAATACCATGTGCTAGAGACTCTCACGCTGAGCTTGAAATCAGTGCTCATAACTTCGGTAAATAACATAAATAAACAGTGTCAGGTGACATTTTGCTTTCATTTATGGTGCGTGCTGTTTTGCGGCGGGCGGGGTGCAGAGTGGAGGAGAGGCTGAGAATTGCAGAGCTATCAAGGGCTGCATGCGTTGTGTCGCAGTGCATAAAACTTCGCTGTTACATCTGACATGAAACAGCAGATTGGATCAGGCTCTATGAAGCTTAATAAAGCCGATCCCGATCAGTTAAAAAAATGCCATGATCAGCCCGATACAGATGTTTGAGATTTGATCAGGGCATCCCTAATCTCATAGATGTTTAAAGAGAATTGGATACAGCGTCGGAGGTGGCACCCAATTCATTTCAATGAAAGTTACTCAGTGGCACTTGAAGCCAGTAAAGCTCAATTTTCATGATATAAAATGACCCTGATCTTCTGCATCCTGGGGCCCATAGAGGATGCGCACTGGAGACCCACATGCCGTCTGCATGTTCCATGTATTTCGGCCCTCACAGCAACCATGTGTCTAACTTCCACCAGTCCATCTAGCTACTGCCAATTTAGCGCTCCACTAATTTGAATGGGGATAAAATTATCTAATCGTGCGGCTCTTCTAGACTGTAAAAATGTTATGGGACCAATTTGATCAAATCCAGATAGTGAAACGAGTCATTTTGTGGGGGTTATGACTCTCAGGAAAATGTACCTACTGATTTACAGGCGTCTCTCTCTCACAATGTAAGTCTATGGGAAGAAGTCTTTTTGGGTCACAGGACATCACGTGACGGACCTGAATGTTTTAATTCCATGTTTGGCTTCTTCTAAAAAAAAACTGGCTTCAATGTCCAGCACTGTTCCTGAGGGCTTGGTTGATTTAGGCAGGGTGGTCCTCAGGGAAAAAATGCACTCCACACACATCAATGAACAGACAGGGTTTGGCTAATCAAGTGTAGGATCACTGATGTTGTTGTCATTTTCTCTTCTCATTAAGAATTTACTTCGTCATCCTTCAGCCTCAACCTTTGGATTAAGAGCTGGATTGTGATTTGTTGCATCTGCTTTGATCGACAAGCCAAGAGCTGACATCAGTAGACAGAAGGATGAAATGGTGACCGCCGTCAACATCAACCCCATGTACACATAAACAAAAACACACGCACACACAAACGCTGCCTTTCAAATCCATCCAAAGATGTTGAAATTCTGCTTCTTTGCAGCCAAGCTAACACTGTGACATCCATCCATAATGACACGGCACTAAAACATCATGTGTCAGCTATTTTCCAGTGTGTGTCAGATCCTCTGTAATAGTTTTCAGTCAAGGTCCGTGCACGGAGCAAACTGCAGATCCTTCATATAAAAAAGGGCAAAAGGCCACGCTAGCTTGATTGAGTCCAGGCCCAGCTGACTTTCCACACGTGGATCCTACATTATAAATTCAGCTACTTCTCAAACTCTGGCTGCTCAGTGCCAGTGAGCTCCTCCTGGCTTTATTGTGTTGATTTACAAAAAGCTCATCTCCATTCATTTGAATATCCCACAAAATTGCTTAATTACAGTCACATTAAAATCTCATATGTAAAAAAATGTGTGGTTGTGAAAGAATGCAGGTCTTGTAGCTGTTTTCCACATGCTGCCTTTCTTTTTTTGTTTCTTTTTGATAGAAGTGGGTCACACGCTGTTTGGGCTGGAAAAAGTTAGACTTCATTCTAGGGAGCTGAAATCATCGCAAGAAGAATCAGTTGAAGGTTGAAGAGAGAAAAGCAACAGAGAGGGGGAAAGGGTGAAAAACAGACACCAAGAATTTTACAAGCAATGTCATGTTGTATTCATGTGCTACGATATTTAAAGCTATGGTAAGAAACTCACTTTAGAAGCTTTTTTTTTTGTTATATATGTTGAAATTCTTTTTAGATTCCGATAGCAGCCAATAAATTAAATGTTTTAAAAAAAACAAAAACAGAAAACCCAGTATCTGTAATAAGCCCGTCCAGTCAAGGCCAAACAGTGTAATTACAGCTGCTCAGTCAGTCATGTGATGCCATTGGGCCCATAGACTTACATTGTGAAGAAGAGTCTTTAAATCAGTGGATTAAGTTTTTTGAGAGTCACAACTCCACGCATCTGGATTATTTTATACTTGGCAGTAGAGCGTTTTTGGCATCATGTGCCACTGAGAAACTTTAATACGAATGACCAGGGTCCCGCCTACAATGCTTAATCCAGTTCTCTTTAAAAGTCCAAGGTCAAACCATCGCATTCAGGTCAAGTGAAATTACTGGAAAGCTGTCCGTCAGAGAGAGGATGTTCCTGTTTGCTCTTCAGATGCAGATGCACATGCACATTCTTTCAGTGAAAGCCTGATTCAATAATGAAGAATCCTGGAGAGAAAGTTGCCGTTCCAGCATTGGCAACAACTACCTACACTGCAAAACAACCCAAAAAAGGGAGATGGACTTATCAAAAAGAGAGCCTGAAAGAAAGTCTGACAATACAAAATAAAACAAGTGTCAACATCTACAAAGAGTTCCAGAGATGGACCAAAAATATTAGCCTCGTATGATAGTGTCTCCTCCCCGTCTCTCCCCACTGCTTCAGACCACCTCAAAGAGAAAAGCTGGTAGCAGCTCCTGAGGTAGACCAGCTGCAGCTAACAGGTAAGACTAACAGGTTGGACCTGGTACTGCTGCTGGCCACCAGCCCGCTGTGACCCCCAGTGCTGGGGGGGGGGGTTGCACTGGCCAAACCCAAGCCACAACAGCTGCCGACAGAAAGTCCGTCTCCCAAACTGCTGCCTACTCAGAACTCAATGTATGGGAAACACTGGGTTACTGAATGAAGTGTGTGCTTATGCCTTTGGACGCCTGGTGCGACGGGCTTAGGACAGATAGGGGAGAGCTGCAGGATAGGGGTGTATTTTCCTTCTCCAGTTTTTTGTCTACCCCAGCTTTAATAGATTTTGAAAGTGTTTCCTTTTTGTTGTATCCATTTCAGATATACAGTAAGTAAAACCACGAGGCCCGTCTCCAAAAGGCTTCATTTTTCCTGTATGCTTTATTTTTTCTGCAGAATTTGGGAAAGCACGGCCATATTTTTTTGTTCAAAGAATTCAATTTCTAGTCTGAACTCGAGCTGTTTATTATAAACCTGAATCTGTCACTTTCTGTTGCTGTTTTGGTTTAAGCAAAAAACTTCTTGTGATGGACAATGAGGCTGTAAGGCCCCCAGAAAATACAGTCCTATGGTTTCAGCTCTGTAAGGATAAATAAAAAATGTTACATGTATTGGAGGAGAAACGATATTGGCAGGAGAAAGCATTCGCAGAGAATCAGAGGGACTATCGAGTATCCTCTGCAGTATCAGTTGGAATGACGGGAGCCATAAACAACAGAGAGACAGAGAAAATGGCCTGTCCCTCTGAACAAGGTTTTCATGACGAAAAAAAAGGGGTCTATTGAAAATTAAGGATCTGGGAATTCTCAATTGCTCAGAGACATAATATTTACTGAGCTCCAAGATTACATAACAGGCAGGCTGCAGTGACAGAGACTCAGTTGTTTTGCTCTCGGCTGACTGTTCTTTTAATGGGGTTTGGATGAAAGTCGGGACTCTTTTTTATTCACTACTCTGAGCTCATTGTAAAAGTCAGTTATGAACTCAGTCTGCTGAGCGTTTGCAATTGTTTCATTCTTCTGGCACGTGGAGAGCTCATGCATAAACCTAAGAGACTCTGCGGGGGAGAGATGAGAGGTGAGCACAGAGGAGTCAGATATCATCATTATCTTTTCTAATTATCTGTGATTAGACTTTTGTTACTTCGACAGGGGGTGCTGGACCTCTAGGGGGTCTTCACAGTTAGTGCAGGGGAGGTGCCAAATTATTGATTGCTAATTTTCTGAAAGTTTTTTTTTTAACACACACTGACATGAATCCAACATTTTTTGCCTTTTCCAACAACTTATCTTTGTGAAAGTGGAGTTTCCTCCCTCTCCTATCTGACAAGCAAATACAGATCAGGACTGCAGCCAGAGACTGATATGGCCTTCTGCCTGACAACCTCCATCTGCTGGGTTTAATATGCAATGCAATTTTATATTAGATATGTAGTAGGGAGTCACTGCTGCGACTCTCTTTCAGCTAAGAGGTCCTTTGTCCGAAAAACGTAACACTGTGTAATATTTAGTGGCATCTAGTGGTGAGAATTACACACTGCAACCAGTTAAAACTTCTCCTGGTTAGAATTCCTTCAGTGTTCAGAGTTCAGGAGGTTTTTACCAGCAGCTGAATTATCCTCAAAAGTCTCTCCCTCTTCAAAACAAACACACCAGGTGATAAAGTAGTTTCAGGTTACAAATCAGTGTTTCTCCAATGCTGTTTGGCATGTCGCAGATGAGCCACTAGCCTAGCACCTGCTAATGTGTGCTCACCTTTTGTCTCTGATAACTTAAGACCCAGATGTTCAGGAGTTTTTAACCAGAAGCCGAATTATCCACAGAGGTCACTTCCTCTCCAAAACAAATGGACCAGGTAATTCACTCATTCACTATTTATCCTGTCTGGGGTTGCGGGGGGCTGGAGCCTATTCCAGCTGACATTGGGCAAGAGGCAGGGTACACCCTGGACTGGTCACCAGACTATCACAGGGCTGACACATAGAGAAAGACAACCATTCACACTCACATTCACACCTATGGCCAATTTAGAGTCACCAATTAACCTGCATGTCTTTGGACTGTGGGAGGAAGCCGGAGTAAAACCCACGCTACCACAGGGAGAACATGCAACTCCATACAGAAGGGCTCCCCCACCCTGAGTCTGAACCAGGAACCCTCTTGCACTGCACCACCATGCTGCAGACCAGGGGTCTCATTTATAAAACAATGCGTAGGATCCATACGAAAAATGTGCGCACAAACAAAACCAAAAATGATTCACGCAAAAAAAAAAAATCGACAATTCCTACAATCAGGCTTCCACCTCACCATCAGCATCGCCAGTTTCCCGTCTCCAAAATGTCTTTAAACATGGGTCAACATTTCTCCCATCAAGTCTGTTTTTATAAATCACAACATTTGTGAACGAAGTGCTGTACACCTCTTTCAGACCTTGTTTTGTGCCTTCGCAATAATCTAAACCGGTAAAAACACTGAATTAAAGCAGTCTCGTGTTTTTCCAATGCTCCCATCACACTGCAGACTATGGTGACCGATGCAAGGATGTGAACAGCCCTATTTAGAGTCAGTGTTTGGTTTGTCCATTCCGGGCTACTGTAGAAAAACATGGCAATCTCCGTAGCTGAGGACCCGCTCCCTGTGTAGATATAAACAGCTCATTCTAAGGCAACACAAACACAATGATTGTTATTTTCAATTGATTACACATTAAAGAAAACATACTTGTTATATTGTATTCCATTGCTGCCAATATATCCCCCTAAATCCTACACACTGAACCTTTAAAGGTAAAGTTACACACAAGAAGTGAAAGTCTGAAACATAAACCTCAGTGTCTCATATCCTATTGTGCGAGATGCAGGAGAGAGAAAAGGCAGACACAATATGGTGACAGGGAGCTTAGAAATTAAAGACATACCGTACTATTCATGTCATGGAGCACTGTGGAAGTCTTTAAACTCAGCTCCCGTTGCCCAGAAAATGTTGCCAATGTTCATTCAGCTTTAAAAAGTAAACACACCCTATTATGAAAGTGCTGTTTAATGTTTTGGGCATCCCACAATCTAAGGCAGTCAAATAAGGATAACATTTTTAAGGCAAACTAATTCCCAGGTAATCAGGTCAGGCTGAGAAAAAGTGTTGTAGCATATCCCAGTTCTGTCAACAGCTTAGCCTAAAAATACTTCACGTGATGGAAACAGATCTGGAAAAACAGAGAGGATTTTAGACATCGTTAACTCTGGGAGAGCAGGGTATTTACTTACACTTAAGCACTGACATTGATTACAGCTGACCTTCCTCTGTGACTGCGTGTGAGGTCTGACGTGCATTTAACATGTCCCACGAGTCATTATATGCAACGACAGATACGCATGCTGCTCATAAACAACTGCACTTGTGTAAATACATAGCACACATGTACACCTTCATGACACTTATGTGAACAGATCCTTCCAAATCCAGTGGCTTCTAGATAATATTCTCTTTTACTGGCCCGTAAACCACAAAGATAGAGTTGGGGATTATAGATAATTGTTCCCATGGCTTTGGCGAACTAAACCACGATGTCATCCTATCATACATGGGTGGTTTAGACACTGAAGACCTGATAAAGAGGCAGTTAAAGAGCATAACTGAGTTGTGGTGTCTTTACTGTCTCTGTTAAACCCATAATGAAGTCAATTTTAGACACTGTGATCGATTAAAGAGGCTCCGAAAACTGCCAGAACTCAGAGATGCTATAGTGTCTTCTGTCATGAACTCCAGTTCTATCTCAGCTGCAGAAGAATGATGCAATTCATTATTAGATTTGCTCCTTTTCTGTGAGAGGATGATGAGAGCGTTAAAGGGATAGTTTGGATTTTTTAAGTGGGGTTGAATGTGGTACTTATCCATAGTCATAGTATTGCCCACACTAGATGGCAGTTGGCACCCAGTTTGGAGAAGCAGACAGGAATACTGCCACTGCTGTGCACGTGGGCAAAATGTATTTAGCCCCTTAAAAAAAATCAATATCAGATCAGACAGCAGTTTACAACCAGGAACTGAAGCTGTTAAATTGCTCTTTTCAAAGCCAGACTCCAACACAATCTCACTCCAACCTCGTCACATATTTATGTTTGGTCGTGGACCTTCCACACCCAGATACGACGTGAAAGGTATCCTGGGTGCTTTGGTTGGTGACGTTCTGGGACGGTTTACATAAGGTCTCTTTCAAAATAAAAGCAATACAACAAGTTAACATGTTTTTTCCTCCAACAACTAATGCACGTGGTTGGGTTTAAGCTACAAAAACACATGGTAAGGTTTAGGGGAAAAAAACAGGGTTTGGTTTTATAATCTTACGGGACGCAAACACCACTCTCCTGGGTGAAAGTCAATGTTTGATGGACTTTAGTTCTTGTACCACCGCATTTCTTCCTGACGCCACTATAAACTATAACTGCAACCGGCTGCGAATAATGCCGACGTTAAAGGACATCTTTTTTCATCAGTGTCTGATGCCGCAAGTCACTGCCCGAGAGCCAGATCTCGACGACTTCGGAGTGAGACCGGGTTGGTTGCTTGATCATTTACTTTGTTTGTGTTATTGTGTGGCTTTTTGTGACTTTGGTAACTACCAAATTAAAGGCCTTTGCACACCAAGTCCATATTTTTTATCCACAATTGTTGCACGTTTAAAAATAAATACCACCACATGTTCTGTTAATTATGGTTATACACTGACTCTAAAACTTTCATCCATCAAAGTTTTCCGAACAAATTCGATTTTCTGCGATTTTTTTGCATCTGTCAAAAGACTTTAAAGAGTTGTTTGATAAAGAAGCTGTGAAGAAAATGTGGCGTAACCTGCAGGACACATACATCTGCAACAACAGAGAGGACTGGGGCACACCATGTCATTTCATAACTCAGATAGCTTACTTTCACAATGAGGGGGAGGATGTAATAGGGGATGAGGAATGCACACAGACACACAGACAAAAAAATGACAGTGTGGAGACAGTTGGTGAGGACAGCTCAGCCCCTTCAGCCGTGGTGTCAAATGCAAGACGTAAGCAGAGTGGCGACAGCCAGTGAGGTAACTCCAGTGGTGTCGCAATGAATACAATAAAACACACCAGACTCAGTGCACAAGATTTCTGTGTGCCATGATCTTTCTCATGCTCACAATATTTTACATATAGTGTAGAAATAGGTGGCTAAAATACATTTTGCTGCTGCCCCTGTCCACAGCAGTACATTGCTTGGCTGCAGTGGCTGCACTTATGCCTGCTTCTCCAAACTATGGGCCACACTACACTGACTATGGATAAGCACCTCATACAACCCACATTTAAAAAACCCTTACTATCCCTTTAAGTTCTTGTTAATGGTGTGAGGTGACATATTGGGAAGCTGGCTGCACTTAAAGGAGCAAAACAAGTCTGACTCTTTGAAAAAGGGAACAAGTTCCTGACAACTATCTCTCTACAAAATATGTCACATCTAAATAAAGACCAAATAGCAGGCACATTGCAGTATCCTAAAATTTATACTATCTGGTTTTCCAAATCATGTCCATCTTTTCCATGGGTGCTTTCCAAATTTATTTGCTTCTATATGTCATAAGAAGTCTGATGTGGCAGGAAACATGAGCAGTCAGAGGGTCAGACAGTTTAAAACAAACCCCCACATTAGCCAAACTTTTGTGGGGGGAAAAACAAAGTTCAAATGGTAAAATTCTTATCCAAACTGTCTGCTGTAAACATCCATCACAGTTTACAGACCCACTTCCTGGTACAACCTTGACCTACCAGACTTTCCAAAGTTGTTTGCACACTTTTAATTTGACAATAAGTGATTATTACAGACTTTGTTTGGGTGTATTTACTTTGAGTAGTCCCAGATCTCAGCAGTTACAGTGTAATCAATAAAAATTAGGGTTGAAACTATTAAAATAAGACCCTCGCTGTAATAAACCTGAATTTGCCTTGAAGCAGAATGATCTCACAGTTAACTGAGGGCATCGGGAGTTCTGCTGTTTTTATGTAGGAGCATTAAAATAAAAGGAGAATGTGACAATATGTTTTTTACTTCTTCTGCCAGGCTTGATTTTTAGGGACAATGGGCTGGAAAATACTTTCTGAGTTCGTCATTTGCTTAGATTTTAAAAGGATAGTTTGACATTTTGTAAATTATGGAGCGAGGTATCGATCTTCTCATGTGACCTAGCATAATTCCCAAATTGCTGAACTATTCCTTTAATGACAGGTTCAACTTCAGATTTCACTACCATATTTGCACTTGCCTTTGTGGCACTTTCTGCTCATGATCATAATGGGATGCTTGTAAGTGTTTTGGATTGATAAAACTAGATAATATCAGAGCAGTGTTAACATCAAACTACCCTCACTGATTCTGATGAGATCACATCTTTGAACTCAACAATAGGGGCCACCGTGTTGGAAAGTTAACATGGAGAAAAATGACGTCCAAAACAATAAACTTGTCAAAGGTAGACACGGCTGCCAACGTTGTGTTTTGATTATCAATAAAAGCCGCTGCTGGCCTTGGCCTCCACTGGCACCGACTTTTCCGATGATGTATTTGTATCTGCTGCAGAGGTGGAGAATAATAATGAAGTAATAGAAAATTTGAGCAACTTGGCATTTGACAAGAGCAGTGGAGGTGATTTAATGAGCCTTAATCCCAAGGTTTGTAACTGTGCCCAAGGTCTGGAACACAGTGTCAGATGAGCTCAGTATCAGATACGTGGGTATATTCTGATGTTAGCTCAGCTGTCACTCACAAGACGATACTTACTCAGTGCATGTTTAGAGAACAAGCCTGTCTCCTAGAAGTTCTGTTTGTGTATTACTAAATTGCTTTCATAATAAGGTTGTGGTGAGAACGTAATCGCTGCCTGGATTACGTTCAGAGACAATGTTCCTTTGAGTTAATGAAATACTACATTTATTTACCATGCTGGGATCACAAGGAGGTAGTTGGGGAGGACATACAAAGTGCAGGACAGGGAAAACATATTTTCAGACACAGTATATCCAGCCTGCTCTCACCGGAAAAAACAGCCACGGAGGTCGATTGTGCAAGCACCTTATCACGACCCATACTTAGGTTTATTGTAAGGCAGCGCCTCTACTGGCCATATTAATTATCACATGAGCAGTGGATGGGTCAAACAAACACACAGCTTTCAAATGAGATTTACAATGTTTGTGTCTGCTAAACTCAGCTAATCTAAGCTTGTTGCCTTGTACTTCCAGCTCCAGACATTAAGCACAGCCATGAGAGTGGTATCGGTTTTCTCATCTCACTCTCACCAAGACAGCAAAAAGTGTATCTCCAGTGGTGTTCATGAGCTGGGTGCACTCTTAGGAAGATAAATAGGTTTCTGAGAATGAAGTGGTTTTACTCTCCTATACTTTCAGATGGCTTTTTTGTCTGATAGGTGGATACATACAGTAAACAACCAGACAAAACACTGGGTATATCCTCCACTACAACAGTGTATTCCCCAAAATATATATAGCTATTAGTTTCATAAAATCTCAAATTTCTGGCCTCAACCACCAAAAGCTTTCAGCACATAGTTATTCTCCTACAACTGGTCTGGAGAACATATTGATCACCACAGGGCTTAACCAAATGCTCATCTGTCTTCATGTGGTTCCCCTTAATATGGAGTAAATCCGAGGTCGCCGCTGCAAACAGCCAGGTAACTGCTTGGTTTCCTAGTTTTTTCCTCAGATGACGGGGATGATCACAAGGAGCTTTCCCTTCCTCTGCTGTTATCCTTGTCCAGAAACCTCCACTGTCCCTGGAGAAGCATCCACTTCACCAAACAAAAAAAAAAAAGCATAAGAGGCTGTTTATACAGGTACCAATGAGAAGATAAAATACGAACCAGGAAATTCAGTTTGAAGGCTTATCAGACGCCAAGACACTGCACAGCGGTCTATACTCCTTTGAAGCAGGATCTTTCTGTTCTGGAAAGTTATCAAGGCAGAAATCATTTTCTCCTCCGTCTGGAGACCAACACAGTGGCCTCATTGAAACGAACGAGGAGGTTGCCTTTTTCTGATGCAGCAGTAATGACTCATGTCTGAGCCAAAGACTGTAACACACTGTTAAATTGGTGCTTAAACTTTTTATCACATTATGTAATTTGATGGGATGTTACATCAAGTATCGTGCATACAGTGAGACAGCGTGAAGTCAACAGAAAAAGGTTACACTGTAAACACACAATAAAAGAAGGCACGGCTAGCGGCCGCTTAACGTAAAGCAGACATGTCTCTGCATGTGAGCATGGTATGGAAAGTGTTTTGGTTTATTATGTCTCACTCTCTCTCAGCTCATTTATTGAACTGAGAAAATCTGACAAGCTGACTTATTCCTCTTTGCCACGTGTTAGATGAAGGTGGAATATGTGCGTTACTCTGTTGGAATTTCTTCCCATATGTCTCTGGGCTATTGAATCTTAGCTGCTGTGATCCCTCAAAGTCAATCAGCCTTGGCATGACATCGGAAGGGGGAAGACAGTTGCTGCAAATAATTGTTGGCATTTGTGTAAACCTGCTAGATCGCCACACAGGTAGACCACTCAGATGGTGTCGGGTGGGTCAACAATGTACCATCTGGCTTTCTTGTGGCACATTGTATTGTCCTACATGACAAAACTCATCTGACGCAAGTTAAAACAAACGAAGAATTGTTTGCAAATGCTGTTCGACCACCTCTTGCCTTGGTTTTGGTCTCTTTTACTTTACTTTTTTCTTTCTCTGAGACCGGCCTCCATTTCCATGAGTCTTTTATACTCAATCCCACCCTGTCTGGGGCTGTAAATGTTACACCCTTCTGCCGGTGGCTGAGGAAACAGACAGACAGGGAACACAGCAACACATAGAAACAATCTGGATTTACAGGCGGTAGCTTTTAAGCAAAGACGTAACCGGTCTGGTCCGTGTGCTCATAATAGACGTCGTTACTTATCATTGAACTGCCATTGGAAAGCACTTCGGGGACAAGATTTATTTATGCGCAGAGGGACACTAACAGATGTGGAATAAACAGAAACACAAGTACTTCCGTGTGTGCAGGCATACGCTGCAAACAGATGAGAACACAAACGGTACCGACACGAAAACAATGCAACAGCACATACAAACATGATTACACTCGACTCAGTGAGCGGAAGTGATGCTTGATCCAAACGTTGTCCATTGTCTTACGAATCTTAAAACCGGGGTTTGAAGATACACATTGCTCTGCTCCCTTCTTGCCTCATGCATTACAACACTAAATTAAAAAAAAGAAAAGAAAAAGAGAAACATCCCATCTTGAAAAGCCATCTCACACGAAAGGGGAAGTCATACATGGAAAATTTAGAACGCAGTTTCCCAAAGAGGCTTCCAAAGCAATATTTTACTTAGTGTATTATTAATCACTCTGCATTAAAAAACATCCTTAACGGTGGAGCCAGGAGATGTTGTGAAAGAACAGGGCCTGCTCGTCTCAGTCTGATTGGCTGAGTCCCACAGCTCTGGATGGAAAAGTCACATCACAACAGGAGCTGCCTGGGCTGGCTGGCTGGCTGAGGCGAGACGACGGCCAACAAACGGAAGCTCATAGGAGGAACAAAAGGAGCGCAACATAGGATGTGTATGGAGGTTGTAGGTGTATCTATACAATGACAGGGCTCATCCTGTATGTATGTATGTGTGGATGCAACTTTAAATGTGACTGCTAATTCAAAGCTGCAGAGGAAAAGTTGCTTGCAGTGATAAACCAACAGAGAGATATCACCCCACTCTACAATTCCCTCAGCTCTGTGCAGCATTTTAGTATCTTTCAGCTCATTGTTTTGGTTTGACTGCGCACAAGATTACTTGTATAGCGCCTCTCTAGTCTTCCGACCACTCAAAGTACTTTTCACACTATGCCACATTCACCCATTCACACACTGGTGGCTGAGGCTACCACACATGGTGCTACGTGATACTCAGTGACCAATCACATGCTCTCACGCACCGATGGAACAGCCATCATGAGCAATTTGGGGTTCAGTATCTTGCTCAAGGATACTTCGACATGTGGACTGGAGGAGCCAGGGATCGAAGGCTGATTTTTCAATTAGTGGACGACCCGTTCTACCTCTAAGCCACAGCTGCCCCAAGTTTACTGTTTTGGATCGCTCTCACTGCTTTCAACCTTGTCTCAAGCTGCGTCAGACTTTTCTATTGCTCCATCCACCGCTTTGGTGCACATCCAAATATCTCAACACCTACTGGATGAAATTTTTCCACAGACATTCTTATTCCCTGGAAGATGAATCCAAATAACTTAGGTGATTAGATTTTTCTGTCAATGCCATTTGAAGGTTGTGGATCAGACAAAATTGTCTTCACAGCTTTTTGGATGAATTATGATGCAGTTCGGTGCAGACATTGATCATCAATACCCTGGCTTTTCACTTATCTAGCATCATCATCTCAATGTGATCTCATGACTACTCATCATATTTTGCTGTTTTAGCAGAAGCCCTGGGTGTTACTAAAATGATACCAAGGGCAGCCTTTTGAGTTGTATCTTAAAGCAGAAGGGGTCGATGGTTGGGATCAGGTAACAAAACTACTTGGTTTTAGTTAGGAGGAGATCGTGGTTGACATAAGTCACAGAAAGCACCCGGCTTTGAGTGGCACAAACTTGGTGAGAGGAAGAGGTCAGCGGTAAGATTTAGACAACAAAACTACTTGGTTATTGGTAGGAATAGAATGCAGTTATCACCAAAAACACCAAGCTTTGAGTTCTACAAACATAGCTGGAAAGACTGTGGCATGTTACTAAAAACACCTGGCTTTGAGTGCCACAAATTCTGCAACTGATGCCTTTTTTTTTTTTGGTCTCGAACACAAATCTCCAGGGTCAAACTCCGGTGACTGTTGGACCTGACACCTGACATCGCTGTGTTTGGCCAAAAAGTTAATTGGAAGGTTGAACACATCACAAAGACTACAGCTGATGGTCAACCACCACATACGTACTGTGTCTGCATGAGAGGAAATAACTCCCCACACTCGCAGACGATGGTTGTCTGTAATCCTCGTTCAAAAAGGGAAGCTGGAAGATCACCTTGGCGTCAGTTAGCCAGTAGTTGCAACAACGCATACAAAGCATATTAATCATGCGCCAGTGAACAGTAACACAAACCATCATGAAAGATTTCTGCTAAAGAGCTCAATAACTAAAGAAAAATAATCTTACCTTATGTGACAAGTTTCTTTTGGTCTTACGCCCTCTTGACTTTTGCTCTTTGTTTACTTTCCTCACTTCTGTTTCTCTTCTCGTGCATTGAACTAAACTGCCAATCAGAGTGATCTCATTCACCAATGGGCTCCGCTATCATTGACAGCTGAAAAAAGCCTATGGTGCTGATGGGGGGTTGCATTGTTTCTATTGTGTGGGTATTTGTAAGAATCTTTATTGAAAAGTCACTATAAATATGAAAGTTAAATGTGGGTCTAGATTGCCTGCAGACTTTATGCACACACTTTATGTGACATGCATTTTCAAAAGTGCTGTGCTCTTGTGTCTGAATGAATGAACATGTGCACACTGTGTTAATTCATTCATCAAGAGTGTGTGTTTGCATGTGTTGATCATAACCCCTGCAGAGTGCTGAGGCCCTTCATGGTGCCATGGTTGGTAACACACTGCGGCAGATGTGTGCGGATGAGGTCACTCACGTGCTGCTTTAAAGACTTACACTGATGCTGAATCACGTCACATGGACAGAGAGCAGCAGAGGGAGGGAGGGAGGGAGGCAGGGGAGGGTAATAGTGAGAGAAACAGACAGCGCACAGGAAAGGCGCGAGAATGAATTACTTGTTGCTTAAATCTGTCCTGCATTAATGAAAGATTCTCATCAAAGCGGAAGATTTCCTCTTGCAGGAAATGAACAATGTGCAATAAATTTGTCTTTTAAATACTGACATTAATCAGTGTGTTTGTTTTGAAATGAGCGACTGCTGAGAAGAGGCTCAATCCAGAATCCTTTAAAAAAAAAAGAAGTGGAAGAATGAGAAGAAAAACAGGCTGCGACTCGGAGTAAAATATTGAGGCAGGAGTAAAATGAACAAGAGGAATCAGTGTAGTCGAGGAGGTCGTATTAAAAGACGGAATGGCAGCGAGAAAGTGGGTAAGTGTGAAATTAGCTGGGACAGCAGGAAGAATGCTTTGAGGGCTTATTTTGCTAAGACTTTCTACCCAACTACTAGTCCGACTGCCAATATTGGATCTGTTTCTGAACACAGCAGTGACTATGGAAAATCCCCTGGCAGGGAGAATTGCCATCACACACACACACACACATGGATGCACACAAACATGCACATCAAACCTGCAGCTCTACCTCCACCCCATCTACAGTTTGATCTCTTATAGCTGACTCTGACTTTGACCTTTGCGCCCTCCACCCCGAGGCTTGCCCCTTCATGTCACGTTATGCTATTCAGATCTCATCTCCTGCCACATCCTCTCCGGCCTCACATGCTTTTCTCCTTCCTTCCCCACGAGCGACCAACACTTCATGCCACATTCGGGAATGTTAAATTGATCGACAATCAAAGGCTGGTTTTTGTTACAGAGCGGCAGTCTAGACTTTCCTGCTAATTGTGGGCAGCTTTCTTTGTGTTTTAGTCACCATTTCAAACAGGATTCAGACCCGTAAAGGCCTGTGGCAGGTGAAACAAGACAAGGAAAGGAAATGAGTTAAAAAGCCCTCAAAAGTCTCCCTTTAGACTAAAAACTCCTTTAGATGTCTTCATGGGAAACTTATCTTTTCGATCATTTTTTCAAAATGTGGACAGGAGAATCTGCCGTTGCGACATTTGAAGTAGCGTTTGACCTCACGTCTCTTTTTTTCTTCTTCTCTTTTCAAAATACCTTCTGTTGTGACCCAGTCATCTTTTCCATTCTGCTCCCTGCTCCTAGTTTTCCATGTGGAGATGTGTTTAGACAGACAATGAAATATAGCAGACCAGAATGATGAATGGATTCTGATGGATTCTAGCGAAAATACAGACAACCATCCCTCCTGTCCAGCATGATTTCATTATGTATGACATATGAAGTCAGCTGAGAGCAGTTTGCAGATTTAAATAGCTTGCTAAGATTATTGGATCCTTCTTTACATCAATGAGTTGATACTTAACTGCTTTCTAGAAAGATATTCAGTCATCCAGGACATTGGACCTTAAAGGCAACTGGACGTCCTCTTTGATCTTGATGTTTCACCAATCACAACTCTTCTGGAGATGACTTTTTTTTAGCAGCTTACAATATCATTTTAACATCACTTTCCAGGCAGCTTTACAAAGATTCACACCTTAAAGGGTTATGCTTAAAAAAAAATCGTTTGTATGGTGTATCTGTGCAGATGACATCACAGCTGCAGGCCGCAGGCTGTGCGCCAGGCTTTAAAGCCAATTTTCGTAGTGGCCAAACTGTGTAATTACACGTCACGTGATGCCACGTGATGACTGGTCCAAAATCACCTTTCCCCATAGACTTACATGGTGAAAGAGACATCTGTAAATCAATGGATACATATTTTTGAGCATCACAACCTCAGACCAGAAACCAGAAGTAGCCGGCTCCGCTAGTGGAAGCCTCTAGTGCGCCTGCTCTATGGGCCACACAGTGCAAAAGAAGTACGGTGATAGCATCCACCACGGATGCCTTCAGTGCTGTCAATTCTGGGCTCAGGTGTGGTATCTTTACTGTGGTGCACACATAAAGCAGTGTGAAGAATGAAAGAACAGAGAAGTTCAAAGTTCTCACCTCTGCACACTTGGCCAATATATGTGCAGTGGGTGTTATGATCAGCTTCAGAAAGTTAAAAATGGTCAAATCCAATGTTAGAGAAAGTGTTCAGCACTTGAAAGATGAAATATTGACTAACACAATAAACAATCACACATGCAGCGTGAGGACAAAGGCCTGTGTGATTCCACTTTCAGTTAACAGACATGATTATTTACAGTAAGCCTCAACTCATTTTATAGTCTTATTTCTCCTGCATGCACATCTGTCAGAGGGCCTGTTTTCCAGTTAGTGTGTTATAAGGAGATTCTCCTTCATTCCACCTCCCGAGGGGGAAAAAAAACACGTCTACTGCTGCTGCTGCTGCTGCTAACACAGCCAGCTTTCCACGGTGTATTGGTAAAGGTTAAGAAGGAAAAATTGCAGACACAGCTCAATGCGTTGGCATTTGAGTAACTGCTAATAGAATTTATGTCTTGTTCAGACTCATATGCGCTGGTTATCTGAACCTTGCTACAACATGACGCTGTAGGAACTAAATATGGGGCCAAACATAGCAGAAATCCACTTTATAATTCATTATACATGACAACGTGATTCACTTTTTAAGTAACGAGATGTAACCCTTACCATTACCATCACCCCAACCTTAACCACCACTCTTTTAACCTGGTATTTCATAGTAAGCTAATCGCTAACTTAGCATTTTCTTCTGGGCTTTCGCTTCTGGGCCAAGAGGTGAATGGGGCCGATTATGGATTGACGTGTAAGTATGGTGGGCGAGTCATATAACTAGGGGGCTGGTCATGTACAGTAGCTGCTCCAGCTGCTGCTCTACCAACTCGATTGTTAGCACCACTAGCCGCTAGCTGCCATCTGCCGGCTTACCCACCTCAATGTTGAGAACCTGCGCAGGCAATCCCATCTCAGAGTCGGAATCATAGATAAGCTCTAAGTGTCACATACTGTACTGCTGCTTTATTGCTTACAGCTCCAGCACATTAACATTTTCTTACATTTTGATGGGCTCAAAATAGTATGTGCGTATTTTCACATGCAGTGTTACCAATTTTGATATAAATGACACAAGGAAATGTATGTATATTTATGTATGCGTTGAGCCTTTACAAAAGAACAATCTGTATTGGCAGATTTATTATTTGATTTTTTTAAAGACTCAAATATTGATATTGTTATTGGTACTGGTTGCAGCCCAGCTTTCATCTGAATACAGATTACATAGAGAACTTATACTTGGCATATAGACTCTGACCTTGTCTGGCGTAGACGAAACATACCAAAAGCAAAGCAAGTAACTGGGCCAAGCACTGACATCCTAACTATATCATCTTAATACAAAGACTGTTGGATATGTACTGCAGCCAGCACAGGATGTTGTGTGAGTGTATCAGATCAAATCAATTTCTTTGCCAGAACAAGTGTGCAGGCTTCGGGCCATTTAAATAAAGTTTTAGTCATGTCACACGTTGCAAGTACAGGCTCTTCTCACATGTAGGGGGGTGCTTTGTGATATATGATCCAACCACTTTAGCACTGGCGCCCGCTGAGTTATATACTTGCTTCAGTGCATGAATCTAAGCCAATATTTTAAAGCTAAAAGTGATATTTCACTTCTGTCACGCATCTAAGCTCACGTTCAATCAAGTCCTTCTTTTGATCCAGGGTTCTGTCTTGTCTGCACATTGTCAAATCTGTTACTCCATCACCTTGTAAAGACAGTATTAGATTAGGTCTTTCGTTCTTTGATCTTGCAGCTTCTCTCATTCATGCTTCAGTCTTTGTTGAACTGGGACCAAAACGTCATAAACATCAGATAATTTCCCAAAGGTCGACATGTGTATCTAAGTGATATCTTTACTGTTGGAGCCAAAACTATGTCAGGTTTGCTCTATATATAGTCTTGTAGAAACAGATGTACTGTAAACACACACTGCATGGAGCCAAAGAGGGGGTGCATGGAAAATTAACTCAATTCTGTCTTAATATATGTTTTATTTTATTAGTTATTAGTTATTTTTACTCATTACTCTTTTCAAAAGTAATACTGTTACCTTATTACCTTTCAGTTACACGCACAAAATTGGAAATTGCTTCCTTTCCCCTCACAATTCCGACTTGGCGTGTACACCTGTGTAAATGTCAGGGTTACCTCTGGTAGGCGCCGCCAAGGCTAGATAGCTTGCAAATGAGTTTTTACCCAGGGGTCTTCTGTTGCCTGTGACCGGTATTTTCCCAAGGATCTGTCCGAAGGACGGAAAGTCAATCGTGTCGACAAGAAACATTTCATCCACCACACATCCAGCCGCAAGCTTCATTAGTTTTTTTGTCCCCTGTAGCCTGCAGCTGTCCACCATTAAAATCCAATTTTGGTTGCCTAACCATTGTAGGGATACAGACATCCTTGGCGGTTGCAGAGGACTCATCTTTGGTGGGAAGTATTTCCAAAAGCGTCAAGTTGTTTTGATGTATGTTGTAGCAGGTGTTTGAGGGGGTTTTAGGTCATGATTCTTGCAGTGGAGAGAGTCTTGTTTCTTGTTCTTGTTTCTCCTGACAAAATCAAAGTATGGGGAATATTTACAGCTGCTGAATGTATGATAAGCATTTTGATGTTTTAAGATAGCTTCCTGTTTTGTGACATGCATACGCTGTGCAGCGATTATGAAAATGAATCCAGTAGGGGGCTGACAACAAAAGTAAGGTTGTAAAGAGTTGTTTGTTTGGGGGGGGGGTAACATTAACTGTAATATTACTATAGGAATTGTATCCATTATTTGTTACACTACCCATTAATGGGAAAAGTAATTTTACTGTAATGCATTATTAGTGCCCAACACTGTTGCCTGCAAACAGCTCTAAACATGGAGGTGCTAACAACAGTGCTGACAGAGCTAACAGTGTTAAGTTGGGGAGAACTGGAGGGTGGGCCTCTGCAAAGATGTTGCCCCAATATCAGTAGTAACCGCCATATGAGAGCAGTGCAGAGCGGCAGCAATAAGATAGCTGGTGGGATACGCACACAGGGACATGCACTGACATGCACTCATTACTGGACTGTCAAGCACAACAAAGAGAAGCTCAGATTACAACACACGAAGAGAGCATGACTTTATTCTCTGCTCAGGACGCCATTACTCCACCAGAGCGTTGCATCCAAATAGTGGTTTGCTGCTATGTTAATGCTCTGAATGCCATACAGTACATTTAATGCATGTTTATATTTAATTAAATCAGCAGTAAATCCTTCTGGCACATGCTAAATAATGGCAATTTTGGTTATTTCCTGGATTTCCTATGAGAGAAACCAAAGACGCTGCTACTCTTGCTACTGTCGCACCTTCTGCCACTTTTGAGGATACCTGGAAATGTGGGAGAAAAAGGAGGTTTTTATGCGTTTATGGAAGTTTTTTGTCATAAGAGGCCACCTGGAGAGACTGATATGATTTTAAATACGAACTTCCACTCCATCCCAGACAGGAAGTCCAGTCTACTGCACTTGAATGCACCGTATTGCATTAAAATGCTCACTAGTCTCTGGGTATCCTCCAGATACTCTTCATGTCTTTTCAGTCTCTTCCCCCTCTGACATCCTGAGTGCCCGGCCAAGGAGGATCTGCTTAGTGCTGACTCTCAGCGAAGGATGAGAGAGGGCGGCCAAATTCTAACAGAAAAACTTATCCGCTCTTGAATTGAATCAAAATCCAACAGGCTTAATTGCCAAGACGAATAACGCAGAAATGGAGACGGCAGCTTTAGTAATTATGGATATGGAAAAAGAAAATATAGGCAAAGAAAATAACTTTTAAATAACTTTAAAACAAGGTGTCGGTGTCTAAAGCTTTTCACTTCCACGCTCAAAGCTAGTGCTCCAGTTTCACTGATTTGAGCCTGCAAAATGATCCATAAATCACGCAGAGGTGGGGCTTGATGAGCATAAATATGTGCAATTATTGTTCAGTTCATAGATACAAGGTTTTTTTGTCCTTGCATGAGCTACACTTGGCAGTGAGGAGAGCATTTCACTTTTTAGAGAAAAGTCAGTGATCTCCGTGTGGATTTGTCAAGCTTGGATCAATCCCACATAAACCTAAATGACCCCAGGCCTGCAGTGATTTATCACACTCTGCTGCCTGAACGATGTCCACAAGCCTTTAGACTCACTGGTGCAAGTGACTGTTACATAACTGGGAAGAATTAACCAGACACAGTCACGCCCTCTTGCTAAAACAATCTTTTCCTCTCTTTTCTTGAAAGCAAACACTTTCTCAGAGAGAGATTTTCAGGTGTAGAAATGTTAAAGCTGAGATGAAACACTAACAGAGGCAGATGAGTCCAAGTCATAGGGAGCTGATGAAATATACTGTATACACCTATACTTTATTCAAGCTCTTGAGGATGCTTTTCTGTCTGCCCGGTCTTCTCAGAAACCATGATGAATCCATCACTCTGTCAGGCTGAGGTATCAAAAGCTTCCCACAAAAGCCTGCTGCCACGGACCCACTGAAATGTCTGGTTCCTGGCTCTCAGCGCCTGGTGGAGAGCTCCCTCTCCAAAGCACTCAGACTCGGGCTCGGACCCAAACGGGTGCCCCGAATTTAGCTCCGTCACCCTCTCTGCCAGGAACAACGGACGGCAAATGCTGGAAAGTTTTACCTCCTTAATGTTGACACTTCACTTTTTCTAATGGCTTTCCAGTCCAAATGGGACAATGACAGCTTGTGTAGAGCAAACAGCACTGGCAATTCCCATGAGGGAACAATGTGGGACAGCTTTGCGAGGCGGAGGAGAGTCTGGAGCCTAGAAATGTGATGACAAAGCTGCAAGGGTTGAGGAGACAGAGATTAAAGACCTCCATTCAAGAGAGAGTCATATAACAAGTATGCAGAGCTTGAATATCAGATTTGCTTGCAGGCTAATGACAAGTATTAATCTTTCTCTGCAGGTGTGAATGCTGTACACCACGTGTTTCCCAAGCTTTTTTTTGTATGATGTATCATGCAGCCCTCTCAGATGAACTCAGTTCCCTCATTGACATCACCAGTCATGTTCCAATCTGTTCATTTAGATGGATTTTAAAGTGGATGATAGTAGCTCCAGCTGTATAGCTATCCATTACTGTTTGCTAACAAGTTTAACTGAACATCCATTAGTTTTTAGTTAAGTCCCTCAACTAGACTGTTCACTACTTTTTGACAACTAGATCAAATGTTTATCTAAATGTAATGTAAATGCATATACATATACATACAGAGCTAAAAAGTTCAATCGCATGTGTGTTTTGTTTTGTTTTGCGGGTTTTTATTAACTAGATTAACTGTGTATCCGTTACTTATAACTTTGTCTATATTTAACTAGCTATCATTACCTCTAGCACGCAACCATTTATTTAATTTAGGCTATACTTATTTAAACTATTTATGCATTGCTTTAAACTATCTATTTTAACCATTAGACTTCTGCTCATATGTTAATATACGGTAATTGGTGCCAGCTTGTTTTCAAACACACTCTCAATTGCAACAAGCAGTGTTCAGGTGTTACAGGTGACTCAATATGTGGTTTATCTCTTCTTTTTTTCTTTTTAAATAAAATTAGTCACGCTATTGTACAATAATGTTCTGTCTAGAAACTGTGAGTGTCATACTGGACTTTTGGCTTGTGAGTTATTGCTGGATAGTTAGGGTTTTATGTATGGATGTTCGATATTGGCTTTTTTACCGATATCCGATATACCGATATTGTCCAACTCTTAATTTCCGATACCAATATCAACCGATACCGATATATGCGCCCCAAACACAGATATCTCAAAAACTATACACCACATCTCTCATATTTTGACATTTTGAGTGAGAGGAGAAGTAGCTGAAGAGTTTGATGTATAATATGTGCATGCTGTGTAAAAGTTGTGTCATTAAAAAAGTAAAAACCGATACCGATAATTTCCGATATTACATTTTAATGCCAATATCGGCTGATAATAATGGCAGGCCGATAATATCGGACATCTCTAGTTTTATGATATTTATTAGTATTTATTCATTTAGTGTTGGAACGGCCCCCGCAAACACTGTGAAGTTTTACCTGCATTCCTGTTGTATGTTTGGTGAGGTGACAATAGATGGCATATTCTGTTTATGAGAAACCCGAAGAGCTGGAGCTGGAGTCTGAAAGAAATCAGGGTGTATACAGGGATTATGAACAACCCTATTTCTCCGTGCTCATTTAAACTCCATATCCTTTCCGTTGTTCCTGTGTTTGAAACCCAACAGAAGGCTAAAGAGGCATAGAAAATGCTAACAAGCCTGGATAATGTGATTTTATATTTGAAGGTTTCTGCGTTCCAACATTTATCTTTGAAATATGGAACAACATTAACAGTGTTATGCAAGAAGAAAAATAAGTGCCTCTGTGTGTGGTGATGCAGGCCATAATTTGAATGAGTAAAGAATACAGTATGTGATGGGCACGCACTTCCACCACTCATGCCCTGACAATGAAAGAAAGGATGTGAAACAAAGCCACATGCGAGTCCCATTGCATGCTTGTGTGCGCCCACTGAGGAAACCACACCAACAGTTGAGCTCGTGTTTCCCAATGTGTGTGTCTGTGCGTGTGTGTGTTTGAAGACAGCTAAACAAAACAGTCTTGGTTGAAAATCGAAAGTTCTCTCTCACACTGATCAACATGTGTTTCTTTTGGATGGACATTCATGATGGAGGGTGATAATAAGATAAGCCACAAAGTTGAATGTGTTTCACTTGCAGATTTTTGCATGAAATTTGGTTTTAAGGAAAACAGAGAAAATCAGGGAGAGGGGAGCAAGACGAAAAGACAGACTTCAGAGAGGAGTTTCACTCAGTCCCACTATTTTCCTCTCCTCCCTTCCAGAGGTTAAAGAAACTTTATCCTGAGTGAGTTCCATCTTTTTTACGAGTTGTGGAAGAGGAAATAATTTTTGGCACACCCCAACTTTTACAGAGCAAAAGTAGGCCACATTTAGACAAACCACCATCTTATAAATGGGGGAGACTTCTGTTTTTAAAGGCTGGCGACGTCTCAGAAATGAAACTACTCAAGTTTGTCTCGTTGTATTTACAGCTCTGATAAATTCAGAGAAATTCTTAGTCGTCCTTTCCAAAGCAGTCAGAAGTCAGTTGTCATTAGCTTGTGTTCCCACAAGCTTTCAGCTGCAGCTGGTCTCTGCCACATCAGTATTATTTTGATACACAAGTCCCAAAAGGCCTGTAGGTCAAATTGAACAATTAATATCCATGTAACAATGAAGTCAAAATACGCCAATCTGTAATAACTCACAGACGCATCTGCAGAGTGTAAATCAAAACTGTTTAAATGACATGCTTCTGATTCATTCAGTTATCCCTCCTGACCATAATCACACATTACTTAATAAAGGGTGCTGATTCCAGTCGCTCAGTCGGAGTCTGGTCGCCATGTGCCTGAGCTCACAGTGTCCACCGAAAACCAGTTCACCTCTACATCATGACACCACCTCCAGGAAAAGGGAGAGATCTCTGGAATGTGACATTCCCACTGGCAAACTGGTCAGTCTTAATCACTGACAGGAAGAGCGGAATCACTTGGATGACGGGAGATGAAGCAGCTGGAAACTATTTGTACAGGCAAAGTAAAGTCCTTGATATCATTTTAAAGGAAACCTTTTCTTTTAACACAGAACTCCTGAGGCAAGCACACTGTGCTGCTGAAGCCTTTGAACAAATCCACCGTGGGTTGTGCGGATTAAGAGGTGATGATCTTTTGAAAGCTTGTCTGAGCCAATTCCATGAATATATAAGTCCTGTATATTCATCATTTAAATGCACTTGATCATAAAGGATTTTTTTTTTTTTTGCAAAGAAAAATGTGTGCATACAAGCCAATGAGTTGTACAGCAGAAACCCTTGGCAAACACTGCCCTCTTTTGGTCATACTGTAAAAAGGACAGTATACACTCTACCAGGATGTCCACAGGTATCAGACACCTAACTTTAATGCTTTATAAGACCTCCTCAAGATCATTATTAACATGGATGAGCAAGTACACCATTATCTTTAACTGTATTTGTACTCTTGAATGATCGGAGTTTAAACTGGAAGTGGGCAGGACTTTAGTTAGGTTAGGAAGTTATTTTAAGCCTGAAATTAATATGGGTTGATCAGACTGTTTCCAGAGCAGCCTCAGTATTGAGCATCAGATCATTTTTGATCATCATTTTTGGTAAGAGACTGAACACAGCTCCCCAAATGAGGATTTTCCTTCATCACAAGCACATATATTGACAAAATTTCCTCAGATGATACTTGCACTCGTAAAAACCTTATTTGTACCGAACACTTGTGTCATCTGATTCAGCTCAACCTTAGTTGTTCACTAAATTTTGGGCCTATTTTTAAGACAAGTCATCATCTGCACTGCGGGTGAGTATAAAGGCAAGTATATGTGTGGTCCCATGCAGGGGTAGGTTTATAGGAATATGGTTAATAGAGTTTCTTCAACAGGTAAGTGCAAATATAAAGTGAAGAGACAGTATTAGGTAATAGATTTGTAACATCAGAAATGTAGATGTTCACAGAGAAGAGCTTGACTCATTTCCACAGAGAAATTAAAAGATAAAATGTGGCAACTAAGACCTCGTATATTAAAATTTAGGACTATTTAATGACTTTAAAGGCCTAATATTTGTAAAATTGAATTTAAGACATTCTAAGGACTTGCAGACATCCTTGAACTTTATGGCTGGAAACCTTTTATCTTCCCCAAGTGTGACATTTCAGCTCAGAAAAGTTGAGGTGGTTTTAATATTACCCCAACTGCTTTCTTCCACCTGCGCAACATTTCCAGACTCTGTCCATCACTGTCCCAGTCCAGCACTGAGGTCTTGGTCCATAAATTTGTCACATCTCGTGTTGACTATTGTAATGCAGTTCTCTCTGGCCTTCCCACCCAACCTAACAGGCTTCAAATCATCTCACCACATCACCCTCATTCTTACCCAACTATACTGGCTCCCTGATCTGTACCGGATTGATTACAAAAACCCTCTGCTCACTTTAAAGCCCCCCACTTATCCCTCTGACCTTCTCCAGGAGTACACCCCGTCCCGCTCCATGCGCTCTCTCTCGGCTGGTCTCCTGACCATTCCTACCTCACGCCTCAGCACCATGGGTGCCAGGGCTTTCAGCTGCACTGCCCCCAGGCTCTGGAACCCCCTACCCCCACACATTCGACAGTCCAACAGCATAACATCCTTCAAATCCCATCTCAAAACCCACCTGTTCAAACTGGCTTATGCACTTACACACTGGCTGTACCCTCTGCACCCCCACCTTCCTGATTTCATCACAGCAACAATAAGTGCCTTTTTGAATAGAATGTGTTAGTATTAAGATGTAATATTACAGTGCTGGACGTACAGTATATGTCTCATCTAGTGTTTAACGTCCTGCTTGCACACCGCGTTCACTCAAGTTGACTTTATCAGCAGGGCTGTGGTTTTTCAGCAAGCACTGTTTTTCCAGCTAAAACTTAATCCTTTTGATTGGCCTAAAGCCAACTTGGCCGTGCTGTAGAAGAAATACATCTCTAAATCACTACGAAATAGTGGGAAAACAAATGTTGATAGCCATCATGCAGCGCCATATACGAAGATGAAAGCTGAGAATTACAGCCAAGAGGAGGCCTTTGAATCGGACTGGTAATTTAAATTCTCGATATCTTGCATGCCGCACCAAATGTGGTAAAAAATGCTTTCACTTACCTCCAAAGACTGTTGTTTTTATTATTAAATCAGAAATTTCATGACCCGTGTTTAACACCCATTAACACTGATCTTTATTGTTATTCTGAAGGCTCCGTGCTGTACACCGCTGTGACTACAATAACCATGTTTTTTTTTTCTCTGACGCCTTTACAACTCCCTTACGACAGCTTTAAAAAACATTTTAATTGGATTATCTGTCACAACACACAGAAATAAAAGAATAAAGCACCAACCATACAGCTTGTATTATTGAAATCCTATCATTTTATTATAATACATCAAAACATGGACAGCAAACTCTTTGATTTTAGTGCGACGTATTCTGTCAAAGACAAAGCTCACTGAATATGCTCACTCTGTTTATCAGACATCTACTTTAAATTAATGCCAGACAATATTTGAGTGATTAACAACAGCCAGCCTTGATGCGAAAGGTGGCCAATTTGTGCGCTTGAAAAAGGTATGAAGGTCGGGATTAGACCTGAGATAAAAAAGCACTTGCAAATAATTTTTCGCTTCAACTTGCATATGTGTAGGGCGACACGTTTGTCATAAAGACAATGTAATCTCTTAAATCAACTTAATCAACTTTGATGCAGGGGATCATCCAACAGTCTGAACTCTGAATACAAAACACGCCACCACTCTGACAATCCATGTATCATAAAACGGAACATTATTTGCAACTACTGTTTAATCCAGGTCAGGGTGAGGAGTAATTGAGGATATTTGGGACTAGGTTCTACTTTTTGGCAGTCTGGAGACGCTCGCTCACATTCTCCCAGCTGATGACATTCCAGATAGCCTTTACATAGTCCGGCCGCACGTTTTTGTACTGAAGGTAGTAGGCGTGCTCCCATACATCGATACCAAGGAGGGGGATGAGACCTGTGGGTCAGAGACAGGACAGAATTACTCTAATGGCTCGGTTTAAAGTCCACTCTCCAGACACATTTTGAAGTACGTAAAAATACTTGTAATAGCGGCTAAGCCTACACTCAAAGCTACTGAGGGGCTGCATAGACAGGCTACTAACTGACTGATGCCCTCGCCTGGCCTAAATGACCGCTGCTCATCAGGTGAAAACAAAGAGTCAGCTTCTTCTTCTTTCATGCATAATTTATTTCTCACCGCTGTAGTCTTCAATGAAAAAGTTGACGTGGTCAAAAAACTATGTGTGCTCCCCATCTAGCAACAACTGTCCCTCAATGAATGGTTCCTACCCATATTGACAAACATCCGTGACAATACAGTGACCCCTACAGGACAAATTAGCATCCTGCATATACATTTCACACTGAGGATGGCTCTTATACTACTAATATTTTGTGTAACACAGTTTCCTTCATAATATTAACAACAAAATCATAAAATGAAATAAAGGCAGGTCTACTCTTTTTTCATCACTGAGTACTATGTGTGGTAGGTTTAGTTCTCTGCTTTCTCCAGCGCTGCTCACACTTGGTTGACTGGTGAAAGTCCGACATATTTGAGCCTTAGTAAGACCCAGACTCAGATGAGGACAACCAACGTCCCGGAATAGTAAGTGTAGTTAGTTAGCATCTTTTATTTATGTTGTTTGTTAGCTTGTAGGCTAACTAGCAGTAGCTGAGAACAGGTTGGCTGACATTGCGTTAGTGTTTTGTGAAACATACAATAACGTCTGCAACGATGGAGTTTTTGGTAGACAGTGGAAGGAAGCTCCAGGGTCCGTTTTACATCCAGCAACTGCACACTCTACCATGTTTGCTGTCAAAACGATCACAATGCGAATGCTAACTCTGCCCTCTGTACTGGAGGTTTTAGGTTCCTTTACCAGTGTTGTGTCGAAGTCTGTCCCCCTACATCCCTCTAGTGACAAACTTTGCACAGATACAAGTCAATACAGTCAAGGTCAGACACGTGAGGGGGCACTGGTATACCAAAAACACATTTTTGAGTGGAGGGTGGCTTTAAATGTAAATAAAATATAATAGAAAGAGTCTTGTCTCTACTTCAAAGCTGTTTTCAACTGACCTGTAGTTCCCTGCAGGGGATCCTGGTTAGCACAAGCAGCGATACGAAGTCTTCCGCTCTCCTTCTCGTAGCCCAGCCAGCCCCAGCCTGAGCCCTGCACTGCCACTGTAGCTGCGGACATCTTCTCCTTCATCTTCTGGAAGGAGCCGAAGTCCCGCTTAATGGCCTCCATCAGCTCCCCTACAAGAAATGACACAGACTGGTGTTAATTCAGAGTAACACTGGACATTAAAAGCTAAAAAAAAAAATCATTAAGAGTCCATTTTTGTATTTGCATAGTCTGAAAGAGAGCTGCCCTGTTAGCTGCATACTGACTAATAATCATGCAATAAATAACATGGCAGGAAAATGTATTTTTAAGAAAGCCAAATGACTCCATATCAGCTGTTTTGGCAGCATTTTGGACCACTAGAGGGCAGAATGACAGAAGAAAATGCACAAAGCTGAGTCGCCACCAGCTGATGGGACAGACACTGGAGTCATGTTTCTGCCCACCTAATATACACGCCACACATATTAATTTAATATAAAAGCCTTGTTACTTAAGCTTATTGGATGCTTCACAAGCCACTCACTGATGTTTTCTCTGCTGATTGGTGTTACAAATGTGGTTTATTTTCAGCTTGTCTGAGCTTGTTAACAGGGAGTGGCTGCTTATGTTTTATACTGGTGGCTGGAGAGTGTGGTAACACTCAAAAATAGAGTCATTGTGAGGGCTAATAATGCAAACACAATGAGCTGCAGAGTTGGCTGTTCACTCACGCCCAGCGCTACTAACAACCCTTTCACAGCACAGAGTCATGTGTTGCTTAATGCATGTTGAAATCAAATATAAAACTAAGCAGTGTGGGGGAAAAAATATGAGTACTGGATGAGTTTCTGCCTTACCCTGTGGCTCGCCTCCACCATTTGGAGAAAGGTTTGTCCAAAAGATAGTGTGGTTAATGTGGCCGCCTCCGTTAAACTTCAGAGCAGGCTGGAGGGCAACCTGCGTGGTCACATCTCCTAAAACACAAGTCACACACATGCAGGTGAACATGAACGAAACTTAACAGTATATTAACAGATGTCAGGAAATGTACAGATGTTTTCCTGACATGCGAGATCGTACCCTTTGCTAGCGCCTCCTGATATTTCTCCTCTGTAACATTGAGGTTGTTGACATATGTGGCATGGTGCTTGCTGTGGTGCAGCTGCATGATCTCTGCATTGATGTGGGGCTCCAGGGCACCATAGTCGTAGGTCAGGTCAGGGAGCGTGTGCTTCTGCCTGGATGCAGCTACCTGGTTTATAGTTTGGCTGAGGCTGGCTGCACACCTGGAACAAATCAGAGGTGAAACTTACCAACCAGAGTTCAGCTTTTAGTCAGGTTAAGAGGAGCCAACGTGAAAGATAAATGTGGCATATGGCTGAGCATGAACAATAATTTATAAATGTATGGAGAGACAAGAATAACATAGCTAACAAAGGTGCCTGCGTTATCAAATTGCACAATATTAGCCCAAGATAGCCTGGCACAAGTGCTGTTTGATAAGCCTCGAGCAACTGGCTGTAAGTGACCCAAATTTCTGGTGTTACATGTGAATTCAAGCACAGCACCTTGGTTAAGTGTTCAGATATTAGCCGTATGAGCAGGTGGCACTGAGTTAGCTAGCAATAAATACGTGTATCCAAATATAACATGAAGCTAACAATTCACACTGAAGGCCATGAGTGCAGGACTTTACCATAGTTAAGCTAAATACTTTGTATGGTGCGCCACAAGCTAACCCCGTGCTGCTACACTAAGTTAGCTAACGTTAGCTGTTAGCTCTACATAAACAACTGTCTCAAGTTCAACGCTGCTAGCAGGAGTCAGCTGTCTTAATCCCCTTTGCTCTTTGAACAGGGTAATGCCACTAAATGCTGAGGTGATATCCGTTTTACCTGCGTATTTGGCCAACTCTGCACAGCATGTTGGTGTTAGTGATAGCTGGGTAAACGGGACAGAACAGACACAAACTCCTAACTGCCCTTGAAATGAGCACTTTCAACTTGACAGCGCAGCCGACCGTACCATTATCGTCCCGTGGGGGTGTTGACGGGAGCGTACAGGAATTAGATAAACCTCAACAGCAGTAACTGAAGCCACAGTTTCTATCACAGATATTTATTCATAATAAATACAGATATGTGTGATAAAAACGTGATGTGTCGAAATATAGTTAAATATGTCAGATTATGTATTTTATCCCTCCCTGTTCTAAAACATTTTTCAACTCACCCTCACAAGTGCATATGAGTGCAGCTGAACTGCCGTTGCATATGTTTTGTCATAGAAATAATCTGTCTATAAATTATATTGTTTTCTCTTTTCATTTAGAAACATGCGATATCATGGTGAATAAATTATACGTACTAAAATAAAAAATCTAAATATCATAATTGTAAATAATTTGTAGCAGTATGCTGCACAGTTTAACAAAAATGTTGAAACTAACAGAAAAGTAAAGAATCACGTGAACGTCTCTTCGGCCACAGCGGAGGCAACACCAGAGATCGTCTATGTTGAGGCATATGAATCACTCAGAAACAATAAGATAAAATAAAATAAAATAAAAACCGATGAGATGGGTGGGTTTAAGTAAATGTTGTCACCAAGTAATTTTATTTGTAGTAATTAAGCCAACAAACAAAATAATTCAGGATGTCAATACTTCCTCATATCTCATTCAAGAAATTTATCATGCTGACAAAAATAAGCAAACATTTCCATCACTAAATAAAAATCAACTAACATCAGGAAATAAGAAGCCTCAACTCATAACTGATGATGCACTGAAACATTCAGTCAGGGTCACAGCCAAGCACTTAAACTGTTGCCACAATAAACTACACAAAAGCTGCAACTAAAGCTAGCTGCACATGAAATTTGGTTTATAAAATCTTACTAAAAATAGTGAAAAATATCAACCACATTTTCCAGAGCCAAAGGATGTCTTGTTGCCTCCAGCCAAAGGTTCACATTTTAAAAAATATTATATCAATTATGAAAGGAGACAAAGAAAACCAGCAATTATTTACAAAGAAGAAACTGGAAACAGGCAGCATTTGACGACCATCAATTGATTCATTATTAAACTTAGGGCTGGGCGATTTGGAGAAAATTAGATATTTCTTTTTCACATACAAAACAATATTGTAGGGTAGACTATTGATAGGGCTACTTTCATAAAGTATTTGCACAATAAGATTTTCGATGATGTTGATATAAAGTGAGGAAGTGGGTAAAGGCAAATGATAGAAGATAGACATAGAGGTAGAACAATCTAGTAAGTTCATAAATTACATGACTTTACTGTAATGCAGCCTTTAAAACAGGAAAAGACAACACTTATCATATTTTCAAAATCTAAGATGATATCTAGTCTCATGTCAAGATATCGATACAATCGATGATATAGATGTGACATTCCCTCTGAATATCAAAAAAGCCACTAATGAGCTGCAGGCGTAGTAACTTCAGTCTGACGGGAATGACAGGAGATGTAATCCTGTTCAAAACCTTCACTGAAGCTCTGAAATTACACTCAGTCACACAGTAGAATAATTTTGTGCAGCTTTCTGCTCAACAACACTGCACATGCACACTCCTCCCCGACAGTCTCCCACTGGACACCTTGTTGGTTGACATCGAGCCAAAGACCAAGTCCAAGAAAAGAGTGTTTGTTGGTTCAGTTTTTTTCTTCCTTATTAAAATCCTCATGTAGAGGAGGGAAAAAACAGTTTTAAACTCTTATTTATCAGTCCTTCTTCACATATTTTCATCATGTGGTCCTCTTTTGTGCACATTCCTTCTTGTAGCAAGCATAAGTTGCTCCGTCCAAAAATAATAAGTCATCATAATTAGCTGATTTTTTTGGCTCTACCACACAGCTTTTACATCTACACCCATCAGCCAAAACATTAAAACCACTGACAGGTGAAGTGAATAACTTTGATTATTTTGTTCCAGTGCATTGTTCTGCTGGGAAACCTTTGGTTCTGGCTTTCACGTGGACACCACCTGACATGTTCCACCCACTCAAACACCGTTGCAGACCAACTTCCCTCCCTCATGGCAACAGCACTCCCCAATGGCAGTGGCCCCCAGCAGGATAATGCACCATTACACACTGCAACCATCACTCAGGAATGGCCCAAGGAATGTGACAAAGACCTCAAAGTGTCAACCTGGCCTCCAAATTCCCCAGATCCAAATCTGAATGAGCATCTGTGGCACCAAAGGCGTCCCAGCAGAACAATCTAGTGGAACAAAATAATCAAAAGTTACTCACTTCACTTGTATATATGTGCATGAAAAGCACCAAAATGTGTCCCATACACATTGTTTCATTACAGACAAACATTTTAATAAAATACAATTTAAATCGTATATAACATAATTAGGGAATACAATGTGCCATATCTTTGAAATAAACAACAATTGAGATGGAGGAGCATTTTTTTCCCCAGTATCTAGTTTTAGGTTCCGGAAATCGCTGCGGAGTGAGAGGTCTGTCTTCTTCCTCCTATCTCTGGTCGTACTCTGCAGCAACGCGAGTGCAGTGCAGCAGCTCGGCCAGAGCCATTCTGTTCCGCCGTTAGTGACGAAGATGATGGTGATTACGCCGAAGCGAGTCAACTACACATAAATTTCCCAGCTAATTTTCAACCTAGTTGCATTTTCACGACTCGTAAAGAATCCACGACGCCGAGAGGTCCCAGAAACATCGAGAGAAACGGGTCGGGTGAGTGTTTTGAAGCCTGAAGTCCCGAAATCTGCAGCCAAGTGCCCGCTAGTTTCAGGAAAAGGAGCGCAAGGGAGGGAGTCATTTCCTTCACCGCCATTTTGTGATAACAAGGAGCCGAAACCAGAGCCAAGAACTGCATGCTGCCAGGCTGAACATAAAGAAAATACCACAGCCTCACACTGTAGCTTCATAGCTTGTATTTATTTCGCTAGCGGATGCTAAATGTTATTAGCACCCGGGAGTTAACCTTGGTTAGCTTATTTGTGTTGCCTGCTATCCATCGGTGCTGCCTGCCACACCAGCTAACACTAGGCTCGGCTGCTCTTATTCACTGGTAATGTTAACTTTTATTTGGTCCCCCATGTAGTTAACTTAGCCGCCACACGCTATTAGCTTCATATGTTAGCCGGAAACACAACAATAACAGCACATAAGCTAACATACGTGTCATATATTAGTGCGTGTGGACAGCCATCGCGTTACAGCTAAAGATGATGCAGCCGCTTCAACACACGACACCAAGCTGTGATTAATGAGGTGTCTCTTGTATTTACTTCCAGAGCTCACAATGACCAACGAGGAGCCTCTACCCAAGAAGGTGAGTCTTTTCTGGGTTATATCTCATGAGTCACGAGCCCCTGCATGTCTCAGTGTTTATTAATTGATGAGCTTCTTTATTTAACCTCTTCTTGTTTTCCTCCTCTACAGGTTCGCCTCAGTGAATCTGACATGAAGACCCTCACCAGAGAGGAGCTGTGTGCGAGGTAAACACCAGCTCCACATATTAAAGCTTAATGTTGTTGTGATCTCGGTGTATTAGAATTAAGTTGTTAATGCTTACACATTTTGCTCCCCTCAGGTGGAAACAGCATGAAGCATACGTGCAGGTCCTGGAGGCCAAATACACAGAGCTATGTTGTAAGTACATCTGCTGTTGCTTTTATTCAATCCATTGCAACATGTGTTCCCTGACAGCTATAATATCTGTATATGTCTGCTTGTGAGTGTGTCCTGATGCATTTTCTGTTCTTGCTCTCTTCATCGTCTCAGCCAACGACGTACCGGGGCTGAAGGAGTCGGAGGAAAAGCTCAAGCAGCAGCAGCAGGAGTCTGCGCGCAGGGAGAACATCTTGGTCATGCGACTTGCCACCAAGGAGCAGGAAATGCAAGAGTGCACAGTATGTATCTATTCCTCCATTTTCTCAGCGAGCTTGATATGATTATTGGGAACTTGGTTTTCGTTTGACGTTGACTGCTTCTGACAGAATTGTTCATGGGCCGAGCATCTCCAGAAAGTGTAAACGGATGCTCTGCAGATGTCCCCTATGGGTACGAGTGACAATGTATTAGCTGTGTAACTACTACAAGACTGCAGCTAACCACCTTTCACTACTGATTAGTTATTGGAGTTTTTTCACAGTGAATTGAATTGTGGGTTAAACATCAAATGCTCATTAACAATTTTAAGTTTAGTGAATGGCAATAACCCCACAAAACACACTATCTATAGTTTTGAGATGCTAAAAAGCAAGCAGCGTCCTTGCAACGCTCTAATCAGCACATGTTTTGCCATTTTTATTTTGAAAACATTTAAACTAGCAAACTGGAATCCTCTTATTTCCTCTCATCTGCCAATCAACATGCTTTCAACACTACACTACACCCTGCACTCATTCATTATCACGGCATGTGGGCCAAAGGTAAATGGTGTCAGGGAGGGCATCTTTCAGCTCTTATCAGATTGACAGCTCACTGGATCACCCAGTGGCTTTATGGCAGCACATGCCATTCCTACAGTGCAGCTGAGGTGATCACAACGTACTGGTAGAGGTTAGGCAGGTTTTTTTTTTTAACATGAACCCTGAATTCGCTTTCTTTTTAATCACTGAGCTGTGAACAGTTTTCAGCTGCAGCGCCCAAATTCTTAGCTTTGGCGCTTAGTAGTCGCACCTTTTGCTTCTCATGTAAATATATATTCAAATAAGCTCTGTGGAAATTTGAGGTCTTCATACCTGTGAGTTTGGCAGGTGAGTTTGTTTGTTTTGAACTTGTGTGGTCTTCCTGGGTGTGTCCAGGAAAGAAACCCATAGATATCAAGTGGCTTGGATGTAATGTAAGATTAATCTTAATAGCTGTAACTAATCATTTCGCCAAGTATTATTATTCTGCAGTTATCTGATTCTAAATCAAGGCTAGACACTGTTCAAAACTGATGGATCGTACTGTTTGAGAAGGCAGAAACTGCTCAAGTTTTAATCTTAGCCAATCCCAGATTGACTCCCGATTGCCGTTTTACCTCGCTATATTTGCGTTTTTCGGTGCTGTGCCTCATGGGTGCTTCTGCGTCACCTGAGCGCTGTGAGGGCACACGCCCATGAATGTTGTGAACACAGAAAATAAGTAGGAAATCAGAAAATTCAGGTAAAGGGTAGAAGTCTTTGCAGAAAATACACACTTCCAATGGGTCATAAGTGATGATTGAGAGGGATTATTTCCGTATGCATTGTTATTTTTTAAGCAAAATCCTGCATAGAATATCTTTAAAGTAATCTCTTATGACCCATTTTATTCTCCTGAAGTTTAGGATTTAAAATAATGTAATTACCTTTTCGATACAGCTAGATTTTAGAACCAGAATATTGCTGTTGCTGATGTGGCTCCCTCCACTGGAGACTGGTCACGCTGAAGGACTGGTACTCATAACAATCAAAAGTGCTTCATCAGTAGCGATGAACTTCATTTTTCTGGTCAGTAACACCTGTTTGTTTTACCCCGCAGACCCAGATCCAGTATCTCAAGCAAGTCCAGCAGCCGAGTGCGGCCCAACTGCGGTCATCCATGGTGGACCCAGCCATCAACTTGTTTTTCCTCAAAATGAAGGCTGAACTAGAACAGACTAAAGACAAACTGGAGCAGGCCCAAAATGAACTGAGTGCCTGGAAATTTACACCTGATAGGTAAAGACAATCAAAATAACCCCCCCCCCTCCCAAAAAAAAAGTCAAGACTTCCTCATGCCCCCCACCCTCACTCTCACTGCAGGCATGCAGGAACAATGGTGGGGGGGAAGGCTGACAAATGCTGTACTCACCACGAGACTCAGACTTTACAGAAAGCCAGTCACTGCAAAACAAACCTGTTTTTTGTACTCTTGCACTGTGCCAGCTACATATCACATAACCTAAAGCGAAAAGACAGTATGGTCAGGTGACACTTGTGTTTCAGCTCTCTCCCCTCGTATCCCCTCACCGTCCAAGGGCCTGAAGGAGTCCGGACTGTTCCTGAAGAGGTGGTCACTCACTTCCCCGACACGGATATGCCCTCCCAGCCCCCTCAGCTCAAAGCAGACAGTTCATATATTAAATAGGGGGGTTATGGTGGAGGTGGAGGTTGAGTCAGGCAGGGAGCATCCCTAGCCAAAAACAGCAATTGAACATTTTACAGACAATTCCCCATACTTGGTTTGTAAAGACATTTAACTGTGGATTACACCACACACATACCCTCTAGTCTGCCTGAGAAACGTAAAGACTTTTTGGACAGTCTAGATACATTGCAGTAACACGAGGGAAGTTTCTAGGAGTAAAAGTAAGACTGCGGGGGGGAAGAGCCACTAGAAATGATGTTAAGACTGTGAGCGGAGCACATCCTCGGTCCACAGAGGACTAATGGTTCAGGGATGAGGGTCCAGTCGCCTGTGTCTTTGAACATGGGCCCACTCACGGTAGAGTGTATTTACATGTTTTATTTTGTGACTTGTTTCTTTTTATTGGCATTTCATTTGATCTTTCTCTTGTTTCTCTGAAACAAACACTTACCGCAGTGTGTGTGTGAACGCATGATTGGCTCGGATTGTTTACACCTGTATAAATATTTGCACTTTTTACGACGAATTAAGCCTTGCTTAATTCTCCAGATATGTCCTGAAACACACTGCTGTAGGTGCACTGAGTCCTGTTTTCAAGTTGTGAATGCAAATGTCTTAATCAAGTCATGTTATGAGTTGATGAGAATGTATTTATTGTATTTCTGTGTATTTTTGTGATTGACCTCCCAATCTCTCCCTCAGCCATTTACGCTAGTAGCTCATTAGACGTTGTTTCTCACCTGTGTGGCGCAGATCTGTAGCCACAGTTTTCAGAATGAAACACGTGGGATCTGTTATGTGTTTACTGTCTTTAAAAACTCATTTATACTCAGGTCTCTCGCACTTCTGTGAGATTTGAGCTGGCGGTGTACACACTGCCTTTTGAGAGCTAATAACATGTCTTTCCAGTCTTCCAGAGAAATTAATGATAATGAGGAGAAATACAGCTATTGCAATTAAGTAAATAATGTTCAGTGCATTTTTATGACAAGTTAGAATAACACTCATTGTTTTTGATGAGGTTTCTGAGCTGTTACCACTTTAATAACTGTCTCTACAGGGTACAGTTGCTGAGCCATTACTGTTAATATTTCCAGATCACTTCCACAGGCATTTCTAGACATACCAGATGGCAGCTAGTTCTGGTTTTTGAATAATGTGTATGCCTGTCATTTGTTTGAAAATTGTGGCTTCTTGATTAGGGCTTTGTAAAGCATAGCTCCAAAAACTGCTAATGTCAAACTGCCAGGTGTGCTGGGCTGTTGGAGGATTCATTAATCTGTTGTGGAGTTGAGAAAGCGGCGCCTTAAGCTATTTGATTTTCCTGCTGAAAGACTTGAACTCCTGTGTGTTTTTAAAGGGATGACTACACAAAACCAGTGCCTGGTACTACTTTCCATTTTTGCCACTCATAGTTAAGGGTTGATATTTAAATTGGAGGGTTTTTGTAGCGTGTTATTCTGATATTACTGTGTTACATTTCATTCTGCTTGTTCCTCACACTCAGTGATGTAGCACGTGCTTTTAAATTTGGTAGATGGGTTGCTACTGTTGTTTTTTAAGTGCACACTTTTCCTCAATATGCAACATGGTGAATTAAGTGTAAGAATGGATGCATTAGTTCCAGAGAAATGTGGGTATAGGTAGCTTGTTTGGGTTTCAGCCACAGTGAGGATATTTTAATATACTCATAATTTAGCTTTTGATATACTTAGAGAAAAATGTGTTTGCACTGTGGGTCTTTTACAAGAAAACCATCTACATTAATTGTACAGAACAGGTTTGTGTCAGCGATTTTATGTTGCGCTGGAATTTAATGACTGTAATGCAAGTCTTTTTGTGATTAGAGTCATTTAGGTAAGGCCAGGTTGGTGAGTTCATATTGAGCCTTAGCTTGTGGATCAAGAAGTTGGAACAGATCAAGGGCATCTCTCTGCCTGTTGTGTTTGTCTCCTGGTTCACTGCGTGATGTGAGACTTGTCTCCCTTGCAGCCAAACGGGGAAGAAACTGATGGCCAAGTGTCGAATGCTGATCCAGGAAAACCAGGAGCTGGGCAGGCAGATGTCCCAGGGACGCATCGCCCAGCTGGAGGCTGAGCTGGCCCTGCAGAAGAAGTACAGCGAGGAGCTCAAGAGCAGCCAGGACGGTGAGAACTCGAGCGGCATCCACAAGTGTGACTGCGTGTAACGTTTTACTGTCAGTTAGATTGTTGACTTTATTTGTTCCTGATCCGTCTCCCCCAGAGTTGAATGACTTTATCATCCAGCTGGACGAGGAGGTGGAGGGGATGCAGAGCACCATCCTCGTCCTGCAGCAGCAGCTGAAGGACTCTCGTCAGCAACTGTCTCAGAATCAGGGGGCTCTGGCCGGAGCCGGGCCCAGCAGGACTTCACCCGCTGCCTCTTGCTCGTCCGCCGAACCGTCCACCCAGCCCGAGCAGGCCAGCGCACCCTCCGAACCAATGGGCAAAGACTACGGGAGGGTCTCCAATGGACCAAGCAACGGCAACTCATCCCAGAGGAGCGAGACCACCACACCCAGCCTGTACCGGGAGGTCAGCAGCACCGAGGAAGACTTTCCCATGTCCCCCATGGTTTCCAGCCCCGGCGAAGCTGAGACCAAACTGTCCAACCACTCGGAGGAGGCGTCAGGGAGTCAGACCGCCGCTGGGAGAGTTGGAGGACCGGTGGGTTTCGGGAGCCAGCTGAGCGCAGGGTACGAGAGTGTGGACTCTCCGACAGGCAGCGAGACATCATTGACTCAGCACTCGAATGACACAGACTCCACCACCGACCCCCACGAGGACAAGGCTGCCCTGGTGACCAAGGGCACCAGGACTGCAGGGTCACGGCACGCTCAGAACGGCCTGGACTCCAGCACGAGCGACAGTGCGGTTTTGTAATGTACTTTGACATGTACTGTCTTTTCTTTTTTTATACAATTCAAACAAGGCAACAAATGCATAGTCTGTAACACCGCGCTGCTGTCCAAGACATTTTGTTTTCACCCTCCTCCCCTCGCCTATCGTGATGCCTCTGTCACATTTGTGTTGCTAAAACAGGGATATAACAGGTATTGGTTAATGTTAGATTTGAATTGAGTGGATGTATGATTTAAAAACTAGAACGTTTCATTCTGCTGTTTCTTTGAGCATGTCGATGCTGTTCTCGTTTGAGCTCTTGACACTGAAATCGGGCATCTGGTGTTGTAACTCATCGTCAAAAAGTCAGTAAAATCACTGAATTACAGTAGCTTCGCAATATTCAAGGTCATTTTTAGATGTTGGCCTGTATTTTTTTTTTTAAATGCAATTTTAATTTTTCATTGACAAAAAAATTCAGTTCAAAAGACTCTGTTGAATTGTGAGTAGTTTATATGCGATGTTCATATTATTCTGACTTCAGTCCTTTTCATGTACTGACCAAATACCAATAAAGATTTTTAATACTACAGAGTGAAACCTATTATTACAACCAACCCATCAGGACATTAATATGGAAAGTCATTGCTTATGTAACCTACTGGCTCAGCTGGAGCATGAATATTTAAAAGGCCTCATTTAATCCACCAAACTGGGTCTGAAAGGCTGCTCACTGAGTGTTTCACTAAATATAAGTAATCAACATTTGCCTTATATCAGAGTTACTACATTAAAAGAATGAGCATGCCTAAAAATAAAAGGGGTTTTGCTCTTGTCTTAATTTAAGATCTTTAGCATAAATGTCAGATGAGAATAATCAGGTCAGTGAGTAAACTGATTACCTCTTACTGACATTTTATTGATATTTCACATTATATTAAATGCATAATAACAGTACTCAATGCCTGAAACTGTGCCATTAACCCACATAATGAATGCATTAACTGGGGGAGGTTTTACATCCATTTTGAACAGATTATTTCCTGTGAATACTGAATCATTAGATGAGTTTTCTTTTAGGAATGATTAATACATTTCTGTCTGTAATATGTAATTGTTTGGATTTCTAACAATCATAAATACTCGATAGGCTTCTTTTCTTTCTTTATGTTGAGAAATTCAGTGTTCTTCTCTGATGCTTGGCCATTTTCCCCCCTAGTTTTGTTTTAACCGCTTTTCTGTTAATACTTTTCTAATGCAAGGCTGTTAAGCAGAGAGTGAAGGCTCTGTCAGGACAGCTTGTCTTATCCTGTGAGATGCTGAAGTTTATATCTTTAATAATAATCCAAATTTTAAAAAAGCCTTATGTATCAACATTTTTAAAGTTATTTTACACCCATTAAACTCAAGAAGGCTTTAAGATAAGGTAAGATAAACCTTTACTCATCCCACAGCGAGGACATTTGCAGCATTGAATGACCACTACCCCTCCAGGACACAGGGTGGCGCTGTGGTGCATCCCTCCACCAGTTGTACTTCCATATAGCCGACTGAGCGCAGGTCTACCGGGTGTCAACAGCGCACGGTGCAGTCGGGACGGAGCAGTGTGGACAGACAGGAGCAACAATTTGTAACGAGCACTCCAACTCCAACCTGCCACCTATCAACATGAACACCGAGCCTGTCGTCATCGTCTCTGCTGCACGGACACCCATTGGTAAGATTCAATGTTCCCCTCAGCGCCATACTTGTTAATTTACAACAGTTTGCTAACATTGTATTGTAGCTACACTGTGACTGCTTGTCTCGGTGGTCAAATGACCTGTATCGGAACATTAAGCTACAAGCTAACATATTTATTTATATACTTGTAGTGATATTAGCTGATGTTAAAGTCGTTTTATCAGTAGTCTTGTTTAATTTGGCAGAGTGGTTGATGCCATTCAATTATAGACGCCGACTCTCGCTTGCAGAGCTCTGATTGGTTCGCTCGTGTGTCCGCAGTGCTCTGTGACCGCTGATTGGCTGGCTGGTCATAGTGCCACAAGGCACGAGCGTCCTGCCATTGGTTACCTGCAACATGTACAGAGTGACAGAGCGAGTTAGGCGTGTTGTCTCTGTAAGATGTGGAAGACTTTATTTTGACAGCAAGGTGTGTGTTCAGTAATGTCAACTATTTGATAGCACGATAACTTCAACTGACACTGACACACCTTATATCACTTTATTGAACTGTATGCCTCGTGCTTAAATGTAGAACTTGACTAATCATTTCAGCACTAAAACCAGCACCTTAAAAAAACCTCATGTTGATACAGTTCTTTGGCCCATATTCGTCTAAAAGGCAGTACAAGTCTGCTCTCCATGTAAAATAGTAGGCTGACAGTGTTTTAGTTGATTAGGCTCCACTCTGTCCCTGATTATGTGCTCATGCCACAATACCTTTTATCATTCCTACACAGGGTCCTTGAACGGTGCTCTGTCCACGGTGCCTGTGCATGACCTGGGCTCTGTGGTTATCAAGGATGTTCTGAAGCGAGCTGGGGTGAAGCCAGAGGAGGTGTCAGAGGTTATCATGGGACATGTCCTAACAGCAGGTGAAAGCTCAGGAGATCACTGAGATCAAAGCGAGACAGTGGTCAACACTTATTGGCCAAGATATCTCTTTTCTTAGTTTCGCAATTTTTCCACTCTCTTACCTGTGTTCACCTCCATTGTATTTTCCCCCTTCCTGTCCTTAAGGTCAGGGGCAGAACCCGGCGCGTCAGGCCAGTGTTGGGGCAGGTATCCCCTACCCTGTCCCGGCCTGGAGCTGCCAGATGGTGTGTGGTTCTGGGCTGAAGGCTGTGTGTCTGGGAGCTCAGTCCATTCAGACTGGAGAGTCTGCTGTGGTGGTGGCAGGAGGCATGGAGAGTATGAGCAGGGTAAGTCATGACACAAGACACGTCATGGGAGACTATCAAAGTGCAATCAAGTGTCTTCAGACTAAGTCCTTATCGCAACAACCCTGGGTCGAATCTGGTGTCCCCTCTGTCTCCCCTGCCTTTCCTGTCTGTCTCTGTCACTGTCTAAATAAAGCGGAAAATGCCTAAAAATACTCTTTTTTTTTTAAAGAAATTGCATGCAGATCAGATGGATAATACAATGTGTGGACATCGTCTATGAAAGCCTGTTATAAATATAGCTGGGTGTGTAACCTCAGTGCTTTTTAGGTACTGCACATAGACTCTTTCTAAAGATGGATCAAAGTAAAGCCAAAACATCAGTCACCCCCTGGTGGCTATATATTATATATCTCCAGCCTAAGATGTCTTCATCGTTTGTTTCCTGGTTCCACTTTAGGCTCCTCACACGCTTCAGATGAGAACAGGCGTGAGGATGGGCGACGCCTCCCTGCAGGACTCCATGGTGGCTGACGGCCTGACAGACGCCTTCCACGGCTACCACATGGGCATAACAGGTGTGTATGGCTGAGAATATACATGGGCAAACACCTGTTTCTTACATGCCTTCATTGGTATTTATTGTATTGATAAATCTTGTATTTTATCAGCTGAGAACGTGGCGAAGCAGTGGGGAGTCAGTCGAGAGGACCAGGACCAGTTTGCTGTCCAGTCCCAGAACAAAACAGAGGCTGCACAAAAAGCAGGATACTTTGATCAAGAGATTGTTCCAGTCATGGTGCCGTCCAGAAAAGGTGAGGAGGAATTTAGCAATTTATTACTGAGAGATCATCTTATCTGCCCTGTGTGTGCATGCCCTGTAACATCTGTCTGTCATCTGCAGGTCCAGTGGAGGTGAAGATGGATGAATTTCCTCGTCACGGCAGCAACATGGAGAGCATGTCCAAACTCAGACCCTGCTTCATAAAGGACAGCAGCGGCACCGTCACCGCTGGGAACGCCTCAGGTTTGACAGTTGGTGTTCTCTCATTTTGAGATGATGTCACTGAGGTTTATCTCACTAACCAAACACTTGATGTCAATCTCTTTATTTTGCTTCAGGAATCAATGATGGAGCAGCAGCAACTGTCCTGATGAGCCAGTCAGAGGCTGCAAAGCGTGGCGTTAAACCCATGGCCAGAATCGTATCGTGGGCTCAAGCTGGCCTTGACCCATCTATCATGGGAACCGGACCAATACCAGCCATTAGGAAAGCGGTGAGAAATCAGACGCACGTAAATGTGTCAAGCAGACGGACACCTACTTGCACTCACACCTACGGACAATTTAGAGTCACCAATTAACCTGCATGTCTTTGGACTGTGGGAGGAAGCCGGAGCACCTGGAGTAAACCCACTCTGACACAGAACATGCAAAAAAAAAAAAAACTCTGCACAGAAAGGCTCAAACCAGGAACCATATTATATATAATAAAGTAGCCGGCTGCTTCTACATCTTTATTATTCTCTCATTTTTCTCTGACAGGTTGAGAAAGCCGGCTGGCAGCTGGACCAAGTCGACTTATTTGAGATTAATGAAGCGTTTTCTGCCCAGTCTGTTGCCGTGGTGAAAGAGCTTGGCCTGAATACAGACAAGGTAAGCCTCGCTGAGCAGCATCACCAACAGTGTGTCGTCATTTTGAGATTTAAAATTGAAAACACGTTTGTCAATATGTAAATTTCACTCCAGCTTACTTTTACACTTCCTCTTTACCCCCTCCTCTCCTCTCAGGTGAATGTGAGCGGCGGTGCCATCGCCCTGGGTCACCCCATCGGCATGTCTGGCTGCAGAATACTGGTGACCCTGTTGCACGCACTTCAGAGAACTGGTGGCCGTAAAGGCGTGGCATCTCTCTGCATAGGAGGAGGGATGGGCATCGCCATGTGCGTGGAGATGGTTTGAGATGAAAACCAGATGCTGCTTCACAGATTGCACTTGATCTCATGTTTGTAATGGATAAGGGATAATTAAACACATTGTTTACACTTCGGGTCATGATAGAAAATGTTAACGGTTTACCGGGAATCTTCCGATCACTGCACGTGAGGCAGAAGGGATATGAGTTGTTGGATGTTATAGATTAATAGCTTGCTATTCTCACTGTGAACTTTAACTCACCCTTCCTCAGGTGATAGCTATGTAGCATATGACTTAATGTTAGGGGATTTTAGATGTCAAGATCATGTAAATCTAACGTATGACAGCTTAATCATGTTCTGTCCTGTAAGATGACCTGCTTTCACTGTATTACTGTAAAAGGTGGAACACAAACTGCAAATACAAGGCTTTAAGCACCCAGTATGGACGGGCTTTGGAAGACGCTATACCTTCTTTGTAGATTATTTTTAACTTGTGTAATATATTTGGTAGTTTCTTCAAGCTGTCAATAGATTTAGATCGCTGTATACTCTGACTCTGATCAACATTCCACTTTCTAACTAATGACGACAGCAGCCTTGAAACATAGCTAAGTGCCATAAAGTATGCCAGCCTTCTCTAACCTCGTGCTTCCTGTGTAAAGCATATGTGAAAATGTTTCCTGTAATCCAGCTGTTCTACATATCAATAAAGAATAAGCCATAGTGTCAAACACTTCTTTGAATTCAGTCAAAGCCTGCACAATAACCACAGCTAGCCAATCTGAATTAACAAATCAACGGCCATTTACAACCATTGGAGCTTTATTAAGTGTCCAAAAAAAAATCACTTACAGTTCCTCTGGAAGCGAGAGCTCTTGAGGAGAGGGAGTGGGAAAACAGTAAACAGGCAAAGTGCACGGCCTACACTAGAGCAACAGCCATGAAGAGCTCCTTGCGTATAAATACAGATGATGAACCTATCGAGACCGATCGCAGGCTTTTAACCCAGGGATCCAGACTGCACGGCTTCCTGGTACGACTGCCCACCCTCCTTCGGCTCGGGGAACAGTTTGATGAGGTCGTCGATACGGAGGATAGTGATTGCGGCCTCGGTGGCAAACTTGAGGCTCTTTGTCTTGACCATGGTGGGCTCGTAGACGCCGGCCTGACGGTTGTCTCTGGGCTTGCCATTAACCAGGTCCAGACCAATCCTACGAGACAAAAATGATAGTGGTCAAATAAGGAATGTTTTGCATAACAAGATAACCAAGCAGCTGAAAACAAAGTATGTAAGATTGTTTTATCAAACGACTACAAAATCAGGAGCAGGTGTTAGGAGTTTCATGGCGGTGCAGTTAGCAAGCACTCACCACTTGAGATTCTTGCGTTCAGGATTAACCTGAGCCTCGTTGTGGAAGGCCCGGAGCTTGGCCACTAGATCAGTGGAGTCCTGTGCTGCGTTCACTGCCAGCGTCTTGGGGATGACGAGGAGAGACCGAGCAAACTCAGCAATAGCCAGCTGCTCTCGAGAACCCTGAAGAAGCAAATAATGAGCAGGATTGCAACAGTATGACATTTTTATAAAATGGTAGTGGCGTCACACAATTATCAGTGACGAGCCTCAAAGGAATTACAAACAGGTTTTACATGGTTAAAATTTAAAGCATGTGATGAAACTATGCTGTATATACCAAATTATATTAGATTTCATGTTAGCAGCAGTGCTGTGACATGTTATATTAACTACTAAATGAAAAATTACACCAGCTGTGACCTTTTCTCGTCTATTAATCATTAACAATTAACACAGCCAACTGTTGCAACAGCCCTTGTGTGTCCCTTTAACTCGCACAGACACTCAACTCAAAGGTTCTCAACGTTTAAACCTCAGGGATTTAAGCTACCAATGGGACACACAATTTGCAAACTGGATCTCTGTCCTCAAGGACACCCTCTCGTTCTTAATGATGTTCTTAAAGAGATTTGGTGATATCACAAATAACAGCACACTACTGTTATTCATTTTTTTTTATAGTAGGGGGTGGAAACTGGTGATATCAGCCTTGCTTCTCTCTGACATTTTATTTGCTGCTGCATGTAGGTCTATGGCAAAAGATGACGAGTCTGACAGACAGTCAAAGAGGAGAGGAGATGTGCAGGTGCAGATAAGCAAATGTACATGGTATGATAATCATCAATTTTCATACCAATGCAACCCCAATGATGACAATACTGCTCACGGAGAATCATCTTCTAAACACAAGGATCCAACCCCAGATACTCATCAGCTGCATGCTTGAAAAAATACAAGTGTTTCTGTGGATATGGCTCACCATGCTGGTAGCATAATTCTCAAGGTAGATGGACAGAGCTGCCTCCACCGCGCCACCTCCCGGCACTACAGACTTGGACTCCAGCACCCTCTTGACCACACAGAGAGCGTCGTGCACTGAACGCTCCATCTCGTCACACATGAAGTCGTTGGCCCCTCGCAAAATGATGGATGCTGATGTGCGTGCTTTGGTACTGTGGGGATTACAAGTGAGGTGGAAACAGAGCCGGCACAGTTAGAATGTGTCAGGCTATAGAAATGTATACGCAGACAGGTATCAACTCAACATTGTGTAAGAAGCACTTCATAGTTAGTGGTGTGTATAAAGCATAAAACAGTGCTGTAGTTGCAGTTCTTACTTCTTGACAAGGATGAGCTCATCATCACAGACGCGCTCTTGCACAACCTCCTCAGCCTGGCCCAGCATAGTGGCCTCAAACGTCTCCTCTCCCTCCAGATTGGTCAGTGAAGGGCAGACGGTGGCTGAGGATAGACAAACACAACCAACGTCACTATATTAGTTTACTGAACATAAGGGTTTTAATCAAGACATTCAAACATGTACACAAACTTCAGTGTACTGCCACCCTACCTCCTGTTGCCTTGGCGATGCGCTTCAGGTCCTTCTTGAGAACCCTTCTCACCGCCATGGCTCCTACATCCACAAAGTACTTAAGACACATGTCATCGATGCCACCGGTGGTCAGGATAACGTTGGCGCCTGATGACAAAATCTTCTGGATCCTCTCCTTGGTGATGTCAGATTCCCTGGAGTGACAAAATCCAAACTTGTTTCAGCTTCATCAGCTATACTTAGATACAATACAATATAAATATACAAAATTGTCCAGCCCACAATACTGGTGCAACAGCTCAGGGAGAAACTGCTGCTCTGTATTGAGGCTGCTAATATTTTCTCCCACGCGTATCACTGTGAAAACTATTAATTGAGCATCACAGCAAATTTAAATGGGATGATTTGGATGTGCTCATGATGGTGCAGGTAGAAGGAAATTAGTCGGTACCTTTGTCTGATCTGGTCAAGCTTCTCTGGGTCGCTGATGACAACTTGGACTCCCATCTTCATCTTGGTCTTCTGCAGGCTGAAGTCCAGGCAAGCAATCTTGGCGTTGAGGACACGCTTTATCATCCCTTGGGAAAAACATGAAACGGCATGTTTAGCAGGGGAAATATCCAAATAATAATTACATTTGCCAATTATATCTTACAACTTGACAGTATGAGGACAAAATAACGCTCATTTAACTTTGGGCTATTATTCCATTGTCTGGCTAGAAAAGCTGTGACACAGTTTAGAAACTACTGTGTCTACATTCCTTTTAAAGCCAGTTTACTGTCTCCCACGCGTATCACTGCTCACGCCATCAGGTGAGGCATGGCAGCAAATTAAATGGGAGTTGTAATGGTGATGTCAATCATCACATTTTACAATTGAAATTTGGGGGTTTCAAGCAAGTAACATAAAAACTACTATACCTTGTGATCCAACTGTGCAGTTCAGTGCATAGCCATTAACCAAGAAGCTCTCCTTCTGGCTGCGGCCGTGGGCTTTCAGCACATTGACAGAGTTGATGGGATATTTGGCCATGCCCTTGCTGTCCACAAACTTCACAGCAATGGCAGCATCCACCACCATGTTAGCAAAGAACTCTGCGTCACTGAGGGCTCAGGGTTAAGGCAGATAAAGGACGTACTCACACAGACAATTATGAACTGCCCGCAAACTCCAGTGATTCTGTCGGTTGAATGCAACCAAAACATTTCATGCATTGTGCAGCAAAAAAAGGATACACTCCAATGATTTTGGAGGACATGGAAGTCTTGGCTGCATTGATTAAGCACTCTCTGCCCAGGTCATCTGTTCCGATAGTGAGGTTCTCATTAATGTAGCGAACTGCCTCCCTGGAAGATGAGAAGGCAAGTTTGCATGTCAAACATCTACACAGATCTGAGGCATACAGTAATTATCAGTGTCAATTCAAAAATATTTCTGAACAGTGTAAAGAGCAGTGTAAGTTGGCATCTTACTTGCAAGCCAGACGATATCCACTGATGACTGACGTGGGGTGAATCTTCTGCTTCACCAGCTCATCTGCACTCTTGAGCAGTTCTGCGGCAAGGATTACCTACAAGAACGTCACACAATATACATTATGAGTAAAAACTGGCATAGGCATCATAACTGAGAATACTTTGTTACAACACCAAGAAAAATGTTTAGACAAAAGGTATAAGTTTTATATTGTACCATCGTTTCATTAGGAGTGGCAGAAATGAGGCTGCTCAACCCCTTCAGACACTGAAGGACAGTTTCTCTCTCCTGTTAGCATAGCCACACACCCGTATAAAAAGGCAGATGCATGGTACTATAACAGGATATATTTTACATCAAACTTGGGATGCACTGATTTAATGGCTGAACATCAGTATCGTCCGACGTTCACCTTGCTAACTGCCATCGGCCTACTGACAAATAATATGACATATACCTGTAGCAGTGGCCAATGTTTATCTACTGTGTCACATCAGTTTCATGCAGGAAAGGAGAACTTGAAATTAACGCCATCCCATGGGACAACAGAAAAGGTGTTTGGGATAAACAGAGATCTTCCTGATGACCAGACGCACTAAACCCACTACTGACACATCAGGGAACGCATCCTAATTTAAGAAACTTAAATTCAGTTGATTGAGGGAGAAATTTTGTTGATGCTTTCACAACGATATAGAAAAGTAATGAGAGGAAATTCTACTTTGTATGTGGTAAAAGGCTTTTTGAAACCACGTTTTTCTGTTTAAATGTTTTCCATGTGTAGGAAGACTGTTTCATAACAGTGTGTTTGAATGTGTGCTTATTCAAAGACAGTGTAATAAAGGACTGATTTACTTCATTACGGTTCAGCTATTTTTTTCTGTAATGAAGATTTTTGTTTCCCTGGCACAAAAGGGAGAATAAATAACAAGAAAAACAACAGTATCTGCTATCAGCCAAATTGTTTAACATCAGTATCAGCCCAGACTTTCTCAATCTGTGCATCCCTACAACAAACTGACATCAGTATTATGTGAACAGCTAGAAATATGTCTAGCACAGTTCATCATCCCTGTGAAAGTAAAAGAAGCCAGTAGCTCTGGCACCATATTGGGAGCAACTGTTGATCCAACTCACCACAGACGTGGTCCCATCTCCGACCTCTTTGTCCTGCAGGTCAGCCAGCTCACACAGGACCTTGGCAGCTGGGTGCTCCACTTCCAGCAGCTTCAGGATGGTTGCTCCATCGTTGGTGATGGTCACGTCCTATCATACATTAATATGACACATGAGTAACTTAGATCATAGTATGTTATAAAGTAAACAGACTGATAAAAATGATTAATGTGACACTGACCCCAATGTCGTCCACCAGCATCTTGTCGAGGCCAACAGGTCCCAGGGAGCTCTTGACGATGTTGGCGATGGATGCTGCGGCCATGACTGCAGAGACAAAAAGAAGCCGCGACTAGCTATTAGCACTACATAACCTTCTTTACATTTAAAGGACAATCCGTGCACCCTTTAACATGTCTGACTTTACATATAAAACCACCGTTATTCATATATCCTGTCAATTTATTGAGTGGGGCTCACAGTGAAGTAGCCACACCTTCAGACCATGACAGTGTTCCTCTATCCCATTAGCATAGCCGTCCATTCGTGGTGATGCGAGTGGAAGATACTATAATGGGAATACGACTTCATAACTAATGCTGTTAGTGTAATGTGCACATTGTGTATAAAAAGCAGACTTCACTGTATTTTGCAGAATTTCACTAGAGACAGCAGAAGCGGCTTAAAAAGTTAGCTAGCATTAGCATTAGCCACACGTGTGGTGCATTCAGTAAATGAAATCACTTCTCCTGTCGACCATTCGTGACGCACGTTAAATACATGCAGCGTATATGAAACACCGAGTAAAAGAGCACCACAACTCACCATTTTGTGTACGAATAGATTCGCCAGTTGTCCTCTGGCCGAACACGTTTAACGGACCCTCTAATAGCGACATTTTGGACCACCACACAACCAAGAAGAAAGGGAGGCGGCGAGGTGCACTATGGGTAAACCGGCAATAACCAGAAGGTTCGAGAAGAAAATTTATTTATAAAATAGACGGTAATGGCCGTATGAGGGATTTAACTATGTAAAATATGTCAACTTTAAATTTATAACGAAGTTTTGGGTCAACAAGTTACCTTAGCAAGTTAGAAAAGAACGCTTTGTCACGCTATTTCCTTTAAACTACATTTCCCAGAATGCCTCACCCTATCGACGCCTGCGCTTCATGGTTCTTCTAGCGATGTTCAGACTGCGGACTGCAGCGCCCTCTGCTGTTTAAAGCAAACACACCGAGAATACTACAGTATTGAGGTCTATTTTTCCTTTGCGCAAATTATTTCCCTTCTTGTGGTAATAATGATGATGATAATAATAATAATCATAGTTTATTTTTTTAGCCATAAAGTGTCCCCAGTAAATCTCTTGGTCACAATTCTTCGACAAAATTAATTAATAAAAAAAATAAGGGATCCTTCTCAAACTGATTGTGCTTTATATTCACATTAAAATTAATATTGGTCAATTAATCTTTAGATTGATTGATTGATTGATTGATTGATTTGGTTGGGCAATATTCTTTATCTTTGACGATTTATTTGATTTAGGCTTTTTGGGAAAGTAATTGCAAACTTTATAAGCAGATATCTGCTTATGTATGCATTTATTTATTATTTATTTATCATCCTCAGATGAGATGTAAGCAATGCACTCTGAGATTGACCAAAATGTAATAACTAACTTGCCCCCAAGCATTATGTTGAAACCTCAGGGGAGTGTGATGATATGCAAATTATATTCTGCATAATGTATATAAAATATAAATTGATATCCCTATTATATAACAACAAAGAACATGTAGACATGTGCATACTATAAAATGACTGGGGAATTAATTATTTTTATCCCCCACTGAGCATATTCTTCACAAAATGATGATCATCATCTAAAATCATGTCAAATTCTGTTCTCAGTTCGCAGTTCTCATTGAAAGGATGAGCAGTGAATATTTCCTGCTGATGAAAGTATCCTCTGAATGGTAATAATTGGCTGCAGTTCTACGCCATGTTCATATTTATTCAATGACAACCACAAAAACACAGAGATGAGTTTAATCTGAATTTATTACCTCCGATACATTGTTTTGTTGAGCAATGACAACTAGGCAGTTAAAAAAATACAGTACACTTAACTTAAACATTAAAGCATTATAAAGCATACCTATGGCATACAAGAATAACTTTCCTAAAATGTACATCTTTACAAAGTGTTTACAAATAAAATGTAAAAAAAAAAAAAAAATAGACAGAAAAGTGCAAAAAAGAGTCAATGAAGACAAACAATCCCCACCAGTGAAACAGAGGACAAGATGTACAATTAAAAAAAAAAACATACTTCATATTCCTAACTTGTTTTTGACGTACATTTCCTGATATGAACAGTAGGCCATGATATTGTGCTTTTTGACTTTTCACGTGTTGTTGCGATTTGGAACTTGTGTTAAGCAGTGCGTGATAAAAAAAAAAAAAAAATTCTGAAAATATTCACAGTATTTGATTCAAATTTTTGCCTAACTCTTAATAAAACCATCTTTTAATAAATATTTTATTTTACAACTTGTCGGTGGCTTGGAGTGAGAGTGAGAAGGGCCAAAATAACAATGACAAATAAATAGGACATTTTTTGTGACCTTTTTAAAGACAACAAACGTGTGGTAAACTTTACAGGGGGAGAGAAAACAATTGTGTTGTATGAACCTTGTTAAAGTGACTTTCTTTGTGTGACCGTGGATGCAACATCAGTAGTGTGACAGTTGGGAGTGTCCCATGACGTAAACAAAGTAAACAGACTATCCATTTGAAAAAAATAAAAATACACCAAATACAGTACTGCAGTCTTTTAACGAACTCTCCTTCCTTCGTGGTCCCTCTTAAAAACACGTTAAAATTAGTATGATTAAAAACAAAGAAACATCCACTTGTTGAGATGCACATTCCACTCTACAAAATGGACGCCCCCCGGACTTTAACACGTAAAAACATCTCTGAATTTACTCACAGATTCAAAATAAATACGAAGCCCTATGGTTTCTTATAGATTATCTAAAATATCAGCATCTTCTCTTGATTTTAAAGCGTGATACCCTATCGATGACAAAGGTGGCAGGTAGAGTGAAACACAATAACTTCAGATAGACTTACAGGTCTAAGTCTAGTTATACTTAACCTATTGGATCTTAGCCGACGTGTTTTCTTTACAGCGGCGTCCTGTTTGTTATCGCTAAGAAGCTGTTTAAAGTGACGATCTAGCCTGAGTAGCAAATCTGAAGATCGCTATGTGAAAAAAGCTGCTCGGTCAGGACTGTTTGAGTAAGCACGGTTAAAAAGACTAGTCACCACTGTGGTTCACCTCTCCGACACGGGTTAAAGGGACAGTTCACCCCTAAATCGTCTTAGCTGTCGTGCTATTTATCAGTCTATGTTAGGTGTGAGTTGCGAGTATTGTCTTCCCCCTTGCCTTACAATGGAAGTAGATGGCACTCTGCTTGTGGTGCTCAAAACACCAAAAAAGTACGTCTGAAAAACTCAACAGCAGTGTCTCCTTCCAGAAATCACGACCCGCTAACTTAAGATAATCCACAGACTTTCTTGTGAGCAGTTTCATGTAGGAACTACTTTCTTTCTACCAAACTCCACCTGCCAACTGTATCACTGCGCAGAAGGAAGTGTGCATCTACTCATGGATGAGAGATGCAAAAATTAGCGCTGTCCTCCTCGGCTGAACTACAATGTTAGCTAGTTCAGTGGTGCTAGGTGAGCTAGCATAGACGCACACTTCCCTTCAGCAGGACCGCATTAACTTTTGCATTTCTCATCCATGAGGAGATGCACGCTTCCTTCTGCGCAGTGATATAGTTGGGGGGTGTAGTTCGATAGAAAGAAAATAGTTCCTACATGAAACATGTTTTGGCACTTTGAGTGCTACAAGCCAAGTGCCATCTAGTTCCATTATATTCAAGAGAAGGAAGACATCTCTACGGCCAGTATCTCCAAAACTCGGGGACTTACAACAAAACAATCTAGTTTAATAAATAGCACTACGGGTAAGAGGAACAATATGTATTTTTGAGTTTGGGGTGAACTGTCCCTTTAAGATTACCTAGTGCTGAAAATGCAGTTAAAATAACCTTACCAGCAAATTAAAACAAAGAGCTTGACGTGGTGAATCAGATTTTTGACGCTTGTTCTTCAGTTTGAGATGTCGGGCACAGACCGGATTTAATTTCCTGCAATCAGTAACAGATATCCTGAACTACTGTAACTGTACAACAGTTTATTGGCACTGAGTCCTCCAGCTGAGCCACTCCTCTCACACACACATAAAGCAATGTGTGAACTCCTTTGAATATTAAAAACCCATTCAGTCACACTGAATACCTTTACAAACAACTGAGAACATTTTTGCTTTGAACGCTTCCCCGCTGACAAGATCTGGTTGAAACACACACAGAAGACTGTTGGAAGTGCTGAGGCAGCTCACATGCAGGCTTTTCACTATTACTAGAAACCTATCATGTATTTTACATTGAAGTTGTTACAAATATGGCTGCGATCAAAGAAACTGCTTCTATGTTTGTTTGTGGGCTATGATGTTGACAAAGGGCGTTCAAGGCAAAGCAGCAGTGTCCCTTTTGTTGCTGTACGCTGTATGTTTACATATATTTGGCTTTTATTCGTCGTATAGACTCAGGCGAAGCTACTGGAGCTCAGACACTGAAACTTCTCCCTCAGAGACTGGACGATTTTGGGTTGGCTCTGCTGCGGCTCGCTCCACAGGTACTTCTCCAGTTCTTCGCGGTCCAGGGACCTCAGCGGGTCGCAGGAGCGCACCGGTGTACACGGCAGACTCTGGGAGTGGGCGAGACCCCGGCTCTGATTGGAAAGGGCCGCCGAGCTGCCGTTTCGCCGCGCCAACCTGTCCTGCTCCTGCTCGCTCTCGTCCTCGGAGCGGATCTCGACATAGTCATCGTCGTCCTCCCCATCGTCCTTAAAGTTAGCCAGGTAGTTCTGGGTGGCCGTGAGTATGCTCAGTGCAGAAGCCCGGTTCAGGACCACCACCTGTTGACCGTCGTGCAAAGTGAGGTCTGACTGTCCCTGGGTAGAGCGCTCTGGGAGGCTGCTCTGCCGACCAGCGCGGCCCAGACTGGGGCCATGGAGTCTGTCTGTGGATCGGTCCACAGTGGGTCCGTTACATTTGAGTCCAGACTGGTTCTTCTCCTGCTGCTGGCCGCCCAGAGAGCCGAGCGACTGACAGTGACCGGATGGGGAAGACTTTGAGGAGGGCGTCGACGGAGCGTTAAAGGAAGGATGTCTCTTAATGGAACTGTACACGTGCTCCTCTTTTTCGCTCGGCGCCGACATGCACGAGCTCCACCTCTGGGACGGCGGGGAGGTCTGAGAGGGAGGGGAGGTCTTGAGAGAGGGGATGGAGCAGGCGGAGGTGAGTCTGCGCTGTGGGGTGGAAGACGCTCGAGCATCGTTCAACTCGCTGGATGAGGAGACGAAGCTGGCCAGCTCTCCGTTGCTGTATGTGGAGTGGAGCCAGTCCTCCTCCAGGGAGGTCTCAGGCATGGACGGAGAAGAAGGCAGCCCTGGGTGGGAGTGATGTGGGCCAGCTGGAGCGGAAGGATCCCTAAACATCACCTGGTCATAGAGCTGGGAGTACTCCGCTATCCTTGCACCTGGAGAGGGAACACAGAGGATGTAAAGAAGGTGTCAATACATATTTTTATAATGAACTATAAACCAAGAAATCTCTGTCTGTTTGTCTGCGTGGCCTTTGCATATCCTGCAAACGGCCATCTGATCTACTTTACACTCAGTGGGTGTATTGCTGGGGGCCGAGCACATGTTTTGAAGGGGCAGTGCACAAGTAAATATAAAATTTGCACAAGACTTAAAAGCATGACGGTGTATGATTGCTTCTATTTCTAGCTGAGACGCGAGGTAAAGCTTGATATGACCTTACAAACAAATGACTCCAATTATACTACTTTCCACTAACATGAAACGGGCTACATTAGAAATCCTGAACCTAATTTTGAAAATTTGGAGCGTTTCAACCAAAAATAAATTGGTCCGGAACCTAAAAATTTGGTTCCTGGCTGGAACCAAAAATGGCAAAAATCAATAGCATTGATTAGCAGATAGGCTAATGGTGAAAAAAGAGGGTATTAGTTCCTTGAAATGAGGTACAGAGATTTTATATTTGAGGAAAAAGACAGCGCTCTATCACATTGGTACTCAGTATTGGCAGATACCCTGAGTTTCAGTTTTGGCAAAGCATTCAGATTTAGCGAGATCAGTGCATTCTTAGTTGCCACTATCAACAACGCTAGAGTTAGAAACAATCGTTCTAAGAGCTACATTTTTGGTCTTACCTATGGCCGTTCCCCCTTGTTTCTTTTCTTCCAAGATGGCTGCCAGGTCTTTCTGCTTCTTCTCATTTCTGGCGCGACTACAAGCGTCTCCAGGGTCCATGCTCCTCATGCGCAGCAGCTGGTTGGCTTTCTTGATCTTCTGGCTGTACTGCCGCGCCATCAGGAACACGCGGTTCTTTGATTTATCCATCAGGTCCAAGTCCACAGACTCACCCAGCAGGAGAGAGGAGGAGGCCAGCGGCGAGTCCAGCCCTGCCAGCTCCCCCGAAAACAAGCTGTGGAGCTCCTTGAGGGGAATATCCCTCTGAGGGGTGCTTCGCTGGGGAAGCTCCACCAGGTCGTCGTCCTCTAGGCGGAAGCTGCCGCTGCTGAGGCGAGCCAGTCTGTTACGGATGCTCTTCACGGTGCCGGGGAGGGGCTCTGGGGTGGCAGGTAGGGGGCGAGCTGCAGGACCAGGACTGTGGTTTTCTTCTGCAGTGGTGCCTTCATTCTGAAGGTCTGGCAGTTGGATGACTGGGATGGTGAATGATGGTGTAGAGGTGACAGGTGGGGGTTTAGGCTGATGTGCTGGGGGACTCTTGGGTGGAGGGCTGGCTGCTTGAGGACTAATTACAGGGGGGCTCTTTGTAGGGCTGTTTTTAACTGAAGACGCCTTCTTAGGCGACTCAGTGGCACCAACAGGGAAGGCGGCAGGAAGTCTATCAGCTTTCTTCTCATTGTTCTTGATGTAGTTTTCCAGATCGTTCCAGATCTCATCGACCTGCTCTGACATCTTATCCCCTTTCTGTGAGCGCTGAGAGAAAGTCTCAGAGGCGGACGAGGAGGAATAATCTGGCTCAGAGGAACATGGGACAGGGTGGGATGTGTCTGGTGCTTCGTCCTCTACAAAATGGAGACTCTCCTCGGATACAAACCCTCCGAGGCTTTCCGTTAGGTCCTGCTCAGAGGCCAGGAGACTGTCCCGCTCTTGTTGTAGTTTGTCGCCTTCATTGGTTCCTTTAACCTCCGCTGATGGAGGCTCCCTGAAACAGATGGTGTCGTAGATGTTCTCCTCCACTATCTTGAGCTCACACGGCCCAAATGGCTTCCCCTCCTGTGTGGAGGACCTGTTGCTGTCTGAGGAAGTGTCTGGTTCAATCAGAGGCTCTGTGATCGCAGGAACTTCTGGAGCATTAAGTACCCTTGCTGCCTGGCCTTGGGAACCCTGTGCATCTGCAGAAGTTTCTTTCCGGCTTTCCTCTGGGTCTCTTCTGACGAGGCCCATGCTCTTTAGGTCCTCATAACTGATGTTGTCATACACGTTTTCTATATCGTCTATCGTCAGCAGCTCGGCTGAGGATGATCCAGATATGTCGTTGCTGGAGGATTCGGTGTGGATCACTTCCAGGTTGCTGTGATCGGTCTGGTCGTCATCAGGACTCTGTCGGGCCTCCGTTGCCTTCTCCCCCGCGCTGCTCGCCCTCCGCAGGACTCTGCTCCCATCGGGTGGAGGGTCAATCTGCACAGTGGGCACCTGTTCCACGTGCCAGCTGCAGGGCCGAGCTGTCTTGGGCGACGAGGTGGCTTCCGTCCTCTCCGTGGGCATCTCTGGTTCTGGCCCGCTCTGCTCTGTCGGGACAAACATCTGGTAGATGTCCTCTTCCTCGTCGTCGGGCTGCATGGTCCGCTGGCGGGTGGGGAACATGGCCCTGCGAGCGCGGTGGTCCGCCCAGATGTTCCTCACGGGATTCTCACTTTCTGTGATTACTACAGAGGGGATGGGGGTGTCTGGCGGCTCCTCTGTCACGTGAGGTGTCCTGAGAAGTGGCGGGTGGCGACTTCCATCCCTTACCAGGGATTCTCTGGCTTTCTGCAGGACAGGAAAGCAGACGTTGTTGTTTAACATGTAGCTAAGTTAGTCTAAAAACATCAAGACATAAGCAGATTATATTATCATGGTGAATTTGTGATTAATACCTGTAAGTCTGAAGAGCTCATGTTGAAGGTTTTCCACTGTTCTATACTGTCGACAGATGCCTGAGGGTTCAGCCTCTTCCTACTGCTTTTGCCAGGGACTCGCAGCCGCTTTCCGCCTCCCTGAATGCAGAGTTATCAGCATCAACAACATGTCTGAAGAGGTCACACTATATGTATGAGCATCACTTGTTGGGCAGCTTTAAACTCACCAGGCCACTGTCATCTTCGTCATCAGCATCTTGCTGATGAGGCTCCTCTTCTCTGTCACTGTGGTCAAAGTGATCGCCGGGGTCCAAGGACTCCTGCGACTGGTTGATGAGGCTGCGGCTGCGACCGATGGTGCCCAAAGCCAGCTGGGACATTGGCGAGAGCAGGGTGGCTCCCAGACTTATTCGCTGGAGAGGAGAAAGGTTTTTTCAAGAAAGGGCAACAAAATATTTTAGAGCCAGTGTCAGTCAAGCAGTTGTGTATTTGTGTGTCGGTCCATGTTGCAAGCACTGGTTATATAAGTGGGGATGTCGACGTGAAACTGAAGTAGGGCAAGTAATAATTCAACCTGTGTTTTTCATTCCATAATAAAATAAAATCTTATGTGAAATAATTTGGAGTAAATTGACAAAATTACTTTTTAGGCTAGGCTAGATTCACCTTCTTTGATGACTAAAAAAATTAAATGCCAACAGCTGTCATTGATTAAAACTAGAAACTAGACTAAAATAGTGATGTTTTTTGTTTGTTTTTAAGATTAAAATTGCTCAGACTTAAAACTGGACCCAAAAACAGGATGAGGTTGCCTAAGTATGATAAAAACTAACAAGGACATTTGACACAGGACTAAGACCAGGACTAAATTAAAAAACAAAGGCGGACAGAATTAACACTACCTGAAACTGTTCATCATGTCTGGTTATGACTCACCTTTTCGCCGTCTGTGTTGGCAGCATTCTGCTTTGCATTCTTCAATAATTTTGATAGAGGTTCTGGAAAGTCAAAGAATGATTGATTAACTCTTGAAGTTCAGCCTTGCAAATTGTATAATTCAAAAAAGATATAAAATGTTACCTTTCCTACGTCCTCTACGAGGAGTTGGACCCTCCTTGGTCTGAGGGGAATCCTTCTTGTCGCCATCAGGACTGTAGTGAAACCCGGGATGATCTGGAGAAATCATAGAAAAGATGTGTTAAATACGGTTGCTGTAGAAGAACATAAAATTAAAACAGACTGTAAAATATGATTTTGTTAAATTATACATATATAAATAGACACTTACGCATTGCATCCATCTCCAAAATTGCTTGTTTGGCCTAGAATTGAAATAATAAAATGAGGGTGAGTTTAACAGGTTATGAGTGAACATAAAAGCTGACACTAGGTGGCGCCACATTACAGTCCTGTGAACTATTGTGCTCTAGTTTGGCACTCAAGAGGCCACTTTATGTAATCACGGTGAACTTTCCCAGTGACCTTCACCCCTGAGGAGGAATCATCAGTTTCCACTTGCACAAGGCCAAAGGCAGAAGAGGAGACAGAAAAGTGATTGTGATTTAATGAAAATAGATGAGTGGAAGAAATCAGAGCGCATGAAATTGTGGAGAAAAAGCAGGGCGGAAAGAAAGATGGAGGTGAAGAAGAAAACAAGTGGACAAGAGGGAGTGGCATTTCCAATACATCCCACTCAAAGTGTGTTTACGCCGTCAGTGAACTTAGAGGGAGTTGTCAGGAGACGAGCCGCTCTTACCTTGGCGGGGATTTTGGCCGGATGGTTTTCAAGTATGAGTCTCTTCAGGTGTAAGATCCACATGCGCTTGTCTTGCTGTGATTTGGCCTGAGGGCAGAGCGCAAAACATCAGAGAGAAGATAATATCAGACGTGCAGTTTAAGAGGCGGTCGAGAGGGCTGCGATAAAACCCTTGAACATTTGGAACACGGCTTTCTTACGTCACGCAGATTAGCTTTAATTTTTCAGCACTTGTCCAAAACACAGTGGTTAGGTAACAACAATGGCCAACATTAGCCTCTAAACACTCAACATGTCTGAGCAACTCAGCAAGGTGAGCCTGGACACCTGCAAATAATCATCACACTTTCTGATTGCACCCTTGCTGCACACTTCACACTTTGACTTTTGTTATGATATGCACTCTCTTATGTAACATTGCTGTACCTGGACTGTGTGCTGAAGTTTGGGATTCTTGTAGTGAAACACACTGAAACTCAGCGGTTCTTTCGGAATCACCTCCACCAGCATCAGGTTGCAGCACTGCAGGAGAGAACGACAGGAGGTAAAAACACTGTTGCAGAGCAGAAACATCTGCATCTTTCAATGTCTCTCTTCAGGACACAAGATGCTTCAAAGAAAAGACTGACCAGTATGTGAGCCTTGTACGTGTAGGTTTCTTCTCGTTTCTTGGTGATGAGGAGAAGCTTGTCAAACAGGAAGAGCGTTCTCTCATTTTTGGCTCGCTGCAGACGAAACGTTCCTTCAAGAACCAGCTCTCCGTAGCCGATCAGGTCAGGGCCCTTCCAGTTGGTCAGCAGGCTCTGGATTTCCTACAGAAGGCACAGAAATACAGGTAAATGTAACTAACCGCACTTCCTGAAGAAATGTTATCAAATTTATATACTCCAAACTAATCCTTTAAAACACCAAAGTAAAGACAAACCCCTATGACTTTTGGATTCTTAATTTATTGTGGAGGCATGCTGGAAAAAAAGTTTTCTTCATAAATTCAATGTAACACAGGCGGGTAACTGATGTACAAATGTGATGTACAAACAGGCTATAACAAGAAGGTTAAGGACACGTTACAAACAGATTTGCAGGGGGGTAAACACAAAAAAAAGGCAATGAAGAGGACAAAACAACAAAATGCTGAAATCTCCACAGAGCCAATCCTTTCTCCAGAGCGAAGGCTTCCTCACACATTCCTGCATTCATCTGACCCTTCTGGCTCCCAGCTGATAAAAGAAACAAGCTTCCCTTTTATGTGCCCTCCTTATGCAAGGCCGTCATTAGCCCAGTGGAAAGCGCAGCGACTTGCGTAAGACGTGGGGAGGATCAGAGCCTTGGCTGACTCAAAGCTAGACTCCACATAACTGTTCTGCAGAACAATAAAAGAATTGGCTCCTTGAAAAGGCTCGACACTGCCGCGTCTGTTTTTGTTAAAGGAATAATGAGAGATGCGGAAAGTGTGCGGGGTGCATCATGGAGGGGATCACACGCTCCACGGAGACGTCGAACAAGTGGAAAACACCTGTTTAATAATGACATATTTTGCATCAGGCCTTATTCTTATGTGTGCTTGTCGTACCTGCAACCTAACGGCGTGCTCGTGCTTCCTCTTCATGTCGTTGATGTGCCAGGCCACTCTCTGCATGGTGTCTATGGCTTCCTGCACAACCTCGTAGGTCTCTGTGTCCTTCTCCATGTGGTTGGCTATCTCCTGCACGGACACGACACTGGGAGTCAGCACACACACACATACACACACACACTGTATGCACATGCACAGGGGGCTCACTCATACAGGCACCTATGTGTGTGTTTCTGCACTCTAATGCAAGCACATACATACACAGGAACATACACACTGAGCACCATATGTCTAAACATTTGGCTTCTCCAGTGGAGATTGTCACTGGGAGCTGAGTCAGACTCGCTGTTATCCAACCGTACACATGCATTTGTATCAGTATGGATAAAAACATTAGCGAGTCCTGGACTTAACAAGTGCGTGCCTGTGCTTGCATTTCTGTGGGTTTAAGAGTAATTGTTTGCGTGTAAGTGTGTTTTGGAGCGAGGCAGACGTCAGACAGACAGCAAGACAGACGTACGTGCAGCAGTAGGTGGTACTTGAGGATCCTCTGCACTGGCTTGAGCAGGTAGGAGCCCAGGGGCAGGGAGTGCCTCAGAGATTCCTGGCGCTCGCGGAAAAACTTGGCCAACGCCTTGTTCCTCATGCACTCTGTTAGCACAGCCACCGACCTGTGGAGACAAAACACAGCCAATAAGATATCAGGGATGTGTAGCAAAGCATTTAGACAATGATGATAAGTTAAAGCTGTAATGTATGTCCCGATAGATGATGCTAAAAGAAATTTAAGGCATGGTGTGTGATGACTGTATATAACACATTATCAATTTGAGTATTTCTATATCTATAGGATGTGTGTAAAATAATGCATCAGTTCTCTGCATGCCTGTACTGAACACTCTGTTTCCAACGTTTTTTCTACTCTGGCTACAGTATGACGTCACAGGTGCAGGATTTCTTTATATGGTCGTCTGCTCCAGGCACGCTACTCCTCGTGTTTACATAACGTAGCCACACTGCTACATGTAGCTACATGCTAACCTCAGGGAAACGTGTAATTTTGGTTGCTGGTGTTGTTAATTTCTCCCTGCTTTCAGATCATAGTCCTGCTGGGACATGTCTGGTTGTGTTAAGAAGCTTTTAGTGGTAATTTTTTATGATAGAAAGTGCCGCTGTTCTCTGTTACAGTTATTGCCCGGCTGCAGTGACGGTGCAGAGACACAGAGATATGGCGGACCCGGCAGTGGAGCAGACTGGGCTTTTTAAGGAGAGGGGCCTCAAGAGACATGTTCTAGTAGAAAGCTTAGACACAAGTGCCAACCTGAAAATGAGCATAATAGGTCATCTTTAAAAGATCCCTTCCCTGATTATTGTTTCGGTGAATGAAATCACTCTAATTGGCGGTTCTACTTAAATTGTGAGAAGAGAACTAGAGGTGAGGAAATTAAACAAACGACTAAAGTCAGGAGGGTTTGTGCAACATTGCGTTGTGTTGTTAATGTGCTAACTGGCTAACTAGCATCTTGAATCCTTCCTGTTGGTCTCCCGGGTTCCCTTTTTGAATAACGAATTAAGACAACTGCCACCTGCTGGTATGGAGAGTAATTTCCTCTCATGCAGGCAAAGAACGTACATGCTAACTGGCCATTGGCTGTAGTATTTGCGGTGTGTTCAAGTGCAACTTTTTGGCCGAGACACAGGCAACATGAGGCGACAACAGTCAGCCCTCATCGCCACTACAGTAGTTTTTTGATGACAGTTTGGTGTGTCTGGGCCTTCAGACCGACATGAAGAATGGTGATGCTGTCCTTAAATGTTCAGTGTTTCAAGGTTGGGTGTACTCCATCAGAAAAAACTCTTCACACGCAAACATTTTATTCCTTTTTAATTTCAATTTGTATTTAGTTTTTTTCTTGTCCAATGAAGGTCAGTAAATGGCGAGGCTAGTAAATAATCGTTCAGTCCTATTTCAGTTTCAGGTCTCAGTCTCAATTGATGCTTTTTCTGTTTTCTCCGGCAGCATGAATTGATTTTTCTGGTCCATACTCCACTAAAAGCAGCAGCACTAAACAACCTTGTAAGACCTGAATTTACTGGTTACTGGGGCGAGTTTGCTGCGTGAGCTACATGAGAAGAAAGAGCCTTTTTCACAAACAAATAGGGGCTTAATGTGTGTGTGCGTGCGAGCGCATACACAGTGGAAAAGATGGAGAAAGACAGTTGTGAATTACCCAAAACTTTCTTACTGTGGCTCGTGTGTGTGTGTGTGTGTGTGTGTGTGTGTGTGTGTGTGTTTTTGTGTGTGTGAGCGCATGCATGTGCATGTCTGCATGTCTAAATTCCAGTGAGGCTCCACACAGGCCTCACATTGTTCTGGAGGAAACCCGACCTTAGAGCACAGCATGGCCATGATACATCTGCAGCCGCTCTGTGTGTGTGTGTGTGTGTGTGTGAGTGTCTTCTGTGTGTGTGTGCACGTCTGTCGTGTGTGACCTTGGTTGGGGTCACCAGCTGTGGTGTGGATGTGGGAGAAGGTCTATCTCAAACAGCTGACAATAGCCCCTTCACACACACACACATACACACACACACACACACACACACACACACACACACACACACACAATCAGCACAAAATTAGCCACAATTAGCTTGTAAATTGTTTCTTCCTCCACGTGCCTTTCTTATCCTACACTGCGAAAGAAAAATGGTAGCCAGAGGAGAAGGTGTGTTCAGTAGGTGCCGTGTATCTTGGCATGAAGAGCAGCGTCACGTTTCACACACACCGACACAAAGGAGCTCCACATCATTCCTCCCATAGGAGCGCACTCACACAGTGCTTAATAAAACATTAACAGCGTTAGGTATGATAAGGTGACAACTGTAATACCCCATCTGTCAGTGTGTGAGCTGTAACTCTGTCAGTAGGCAGCGAATAAAAGAACGGAGGAAGAAAAAAAAAACTGGGGCACGGAGGAGGGAGGCAGAGAGACCCTGAGGCACAACTGACGGCAGACACATTGACTCCTGCTGAGGTGACTTCTATGGAGCGTGTCAGTTTGTCGGGGAGGAGAAAAAGGTAATGCATTGATCGACGTACACAATGGAGCTATGTGAGACGCTGGGAAGACAGAATGTGGAGGTGAGATTGAGATAGGGTGACAAGCAGAAGATGGGTTTTGTACAGTAGACAGGTGAACACACACACACACACACACACACACACACACACACACACACACACACACATTCACACACACACACACACACACACACACACACACACACACACACACACAGCTTGGTTGCTGTCTTACCGTGGGTAGTTGGTGCAGTACTGAGTATAAATGTGGAATTCTTCACTCTGTAAAACAAAACAAGGGCAAATTAGTTGATGCAATAAAGTGACAGGAACCAGGACTAACTCAACAGACCAGAAGGTAAAGATGATGTCAAGTGATGCTGATGTGTGTTCACTTGTGTATTAAATCCAGGCCTGGATTGCCTTCCTATTGATCCTGTTGTTTCCCATTCTCCACGAGCACTTAATACATAGCTTTTGATCAACATTTGTATATACAGAGCAACCAGTTGTCTCTCTTTTCTATGACAAAAATATGTTTAAAAGGTGACCCTCTGTAGCTTTAACATCAGTTTTCTAACAAGCTCACAGTCACAATGTTTGCAGTATGATGTTTTCTATGTTCACCATCGTGAGGGTGCATCTCTGACAGTTTTTTTGGGTCATTTTTGGTTCAGCATAATTACAGGATAACATTTAATTAAAGGTCAGTGAAGTATGTTTTTGCTCTTCAACAACAAATCATGTACTTTGTGTCTACTGTCAAACAACCTGCATGATGAGATCTGATTTGGAAAGTCAGTATCCTCTTAAATCACTTTTATCATACGGCCTTTTGAAAAAACAAACAAAACAAAAACTCAATTTTATTATCATATGAATGTATAATTGATCAGATGTTTTTATGGTCCATTGTACTCATGTGTATGTGTTTATGACTGTATTTTTTTGTTTTTTCACTTTGTAACTTCTGGTTTTAATAAATTCAGTATAAAAAAACTTTATTATTGTCTTATTATTGTGACCATGCGTGCTAAAAGCTTCACATTTTTTATGTTTTACCAGACAGCCACTGGTTTTCTTTCATTTCTGTTTGGTGAGAAAATTCCACGACAGTCTCCAGACTGATGACATCACAGTCGACATCAGGTCTACATTAGTTTTTATGAATGTTACACTATTGTTGCTTCGTAACACAGTTTAAATGCATTTTAATTTGAAAAGTCTACACTGTTTTCCCATAACAATAATGTTCCTTTGACGTTCACGAAGCTGGATTTCACAACCAAAGCAAGAGTCTGCTAATAATCACATCATATGAAAATAATTTGAACACAAAAGATATCTGGAACAAGTGAAATTGGTTCCAAACCACTTGTACAGTGTGATGCTTTCAAGGTCAAGATTTTCTGTCTTTCTCGCCTCACTGGTCGGACTGTATCTGCAGTGGTCCGGTGCAGATTTGATGATGGTTATTTCATGTTTACGGCTCTACACACTCTGAGCCCACAGACAAGGCATCCCCTCTCCTCCGTTCAGCGCTACTAATTGAAAGTCAACCCTGTAGCTTATGATTAGCCCTCGCCCTGGCCTTTAAGTCTCTTTTGATCCCGACGGCCCTGAGCGCTCGGATTATACATCCCCTCATACTTCATCGCCGCCCCTTTAATTGAGACTTTTCCCACCTTGCATGCCTCTCTGAACATCAAAGACATCAGAGGCCGTATGACTTATCAGAGCCTGAATGAACCTCTTTTCCTCCGTTCTCCACGCCCTATTTCTCGATCTCATTTTCCATGCCATCTCTTTATCAATCTTCTATGGATACTTTAATGATTTTCCTCTCTTTTAGAAATGCATTCCTGCTCTTTTCGGATCCACACTCCCCTTCATCGAGCTCTGTTGGAGGCCCGGACGTGAACCCCTCACTGTTGCGTAACGCGAGAGTCTAATTGAACTCTATTTGTGTCCATAAACACTTGGGGGTCGCAGGATGCAGGAAACGACATCATAAACACACAGGGCAGATGACAGTCTGTCCTGGCTCGTGATGTGCGCTCACACACGCAATCACGGTGAGAGAAATGTGGACATTCACACATATTTCCCAACATGTGATTCATGGTCATACAGCATGCATACACTGGGCGTGTGTGGATGTTTCTTGCTTTAGATAAATATACATTCCTATTCAAGCCACAGCGAACAATTCAAGCTACCTACACGAACGCAAACAGAACACACACAAGAACACACACGCATGCAGACTCTCACGATTTGTCAGCCCGAGGTGCTCCGTGGGAACTTTCCTAAATTGAAGAGCAGGGCTCTCCTCCTAGTCTCCAGCAGTCTGCCGCCACAGACCAGGCCTAAACGTATCCAGATGTGCCACCATCGATTCCTGACGACACACACCAACGCACGCTCCTGATACACACTCTTAATACCCCTCTGGACCGTGGACCCGAGACCACAAGATACATAAATGCTTCTATGAAGTTCAAATTTGTGCAGAGCATGCACGTCTGCAGACTTTGTCATTAAAGCTGACATGTCTGCACACACTCTTTGAAGCCAACCATGTAACCAGCCGACCCTGAAATAGCTCAGATCTATAATATGCTTCCCTTTGAGAAATATATACAAGCTAAGCTAAATCATATAATCACCAAATCCAAATGCTGCATGTGAGAGCTTTGGCTCCGACACAGGATGAAAAATATCCCATTCTGGAGTATCAGGATACAAATTATATAGAAAGACTTATGTTTTTTGAGCTGTGGCTGCTGATCGCTCCTCAGTGAAACAAGACAAGGTCGAGTTATTTCAGCACCCGCTGATCGTTTTTAATGAGAACGTCATAAATCTGCAGTTTTCGTTGATTTGTCAAGACTGGACAGGTCACGGTGAGTCATCAGGGAAGCACTGAACATGACAGAATCACTAGGGGCGAAAAAGAAGGGAGCCTGAGATCTTGTTGTAATAGTGCTCCCTGTGCTTCAGTCAGCATGTAGCAACCCATAAAACGTGTTAAAGGCTTACTCATCACATAGCAGAGCTAGGATCTAGTCAAACAGAGAGGAACATGAGGATAGATAGCCAATTATCAGAGAGAGAGAGAGAGAGAGAGATTTACTATTAGATCTGACTCCTATTCGAACACGGTGCTGGGTTGTGATTCTTGGCCGCTCAGGCTAGAAAAATATTAGCTGCGAGTGTGTGGGTGAGTGTGTGTGAGTTAGATGTGTGACAGCAGATAGTGAAAGAGAGGCTTTGTGGTTTTTCTGGGTCTTAGCGACCATGACTAACCTTCTGCAATACAAAAGAACTCAGGTTACTATTCTGGTCACAACCCTTTTACCAGAAGTCAGGCTGTAAAATGATGAAACCACACACACACACACACACACACACACACACACACATTTGTATGTCTCACTGTAAATGGTGATGGTCAGTAGTTACACAATATTTCCAGTCAGTGGACGCAACCAACCTACTTACTGACAAATCCATCGAAGCCTAAAGACAGCTTTCACCATCAACAGCTACTGTCTCCTGCTGAGACCTGAGCTGTTGTCTGCTATGCATTTTTATTTTCTCCTAGCTATTTGGGCTAAGCAGAACCTGATAACTTTAAAAAACAAAGTGAATTATCCAGCTGTTCAATCACAGTGTAGGAGGGGCGGGACAAATACCACAAACACCAACTGTTACATCACTGAATAATATCAACGAAAGAGAAATTCATACTGAACCCACACAGACTGAAGGGTTCGTCCTCTCTCCCTACGTGCTTCAGCTGTCCTCTTCATCCAGAGCAAGTACTTTGGGACGGCAGTTTTACTTCTGACGATATTCTGTGTCATGGCAACCAGACGCAACCAAAGTGTCTCAGCTGAAAAAACGCTGCACCTTTTTTGCATCTCACTGCCCTTCTGCGCTCTGCATTTAACAACGTACCTAATAACTAAAATCAGGATAAACCAAGTAAAAGATGGCGCTCAAACTACATATTGCGCTCTTAATCCCCACAGGGTTAATTCCTTCACCCAGACAGCGCTAGTACCAGACGATCTTCCTCAACGGATGAAGTTTGCCAAGCTGCGATGTGATTATCAATGTCTACATTTCTATTTTTTATCAGCACTTAAAGAACTTCATGTACTTTTTCCGAGGTCAAAAATGCACTCTAACTCTCAGCTTTTAAGCCAACATGAACAAGAAGTCTTTAAAGTGATCAGAACATCGAAAATCCCTCGAGAAACGTCAAGACTTCATCTGCGGAGGCTCCAGAGCAGCTGCTAATGGAGCTTGTGGTGAGATTATTTTACCGCTGTTTCCAAGATCAAGAATTTAACTTTTAATCTCAATGGGAAATGTTTTCTTAAAGTAAACTTTGAGTTTTGTAATGGATGTAATGGATCATAACTGTTTTAGGTTCAATTTGACGGAATCAAACTCAATATTTTCGGGTCCTGGCCACCATTCATACAGCAGATTAAAGCCGTGTACTGTATCTGAACTGTGTTAATGTATATGAACATTTACAGGTAGAAACACAGCAAAGAAGTGTGTGTGTGTGTGTTTTGGAAAGGACCTGGAGCAGCAACTCAGGAGTTCTTGCAGTAAAAAAACAAGGAATACTGTCATTAGTTTTAATGGACATCTATAGTACGAGTACCAGTCTCATGTGAGAGAGGTTATCAGAGGCAGGATGTGATTTGGATTTCAAGAGGTGGAGCACTGCTCTCAGCTGGCTGTGATCCAATTTAACCCCCCGGCTATAAGGATGTTACTGGTTTTATTATAAATGCTGTCCTGGCTACAGAATAGAAGTCAACTGTGGGGATCCTCTGAGATCAGTTCACGACGCTGTAATGTTAATCAGTCGGTAGCAAGATGTCATTGCGCTGGTTTGTTTATGGACCTCAGTTAATTATGCAGAGTGGTGCTGTGGGCTGCTATAAAACTGCTCCGCCTAAACAACAGCTGCTGTATTTGAGGCGGCTGTGACGCTGACTGTGACTAGTTTTTTTTGTATATGGTCAAACAGTTGCTCTGTGGTATTGGGTGTAATTGCAGTTGGGTTGGGAGGGAATCTAAAGTGTTTTAGAGGAAGTGCAGGAATGCAGCACATTATCATGGGACATAATCATGCAGTCATTTTTTCAGGGCACAGACAGGGCGAGGAGTAGGAGTGGAGGAATAGCTCGAACACGCAGGCGAAGGAACCGGGGTTACTCTGACGGGAGTTGCTGAGTCTAGTTTTTCTTGATGAAGCACTGCTATTATCCCCCCTCCAGTAAAAAAAGGTGATTATATATTTGGACGGTCCTTAAAATTCCTCTGGAGGTGTCCTTCCTCCTGGCCCTCCTGCTGCCCTGTAAACTCACATTCCGACTGCTGAAATAATGCTACTAGCCTCAATAAACTGAGCTGACTTCATGCAGCATCTTCACCTGATTTTTGTCAACTTATCTCTTGTATTAGAGCATTTTTTCTGTCCTGTGTGTGTGTGTTATGTGTGAGTGTCTGGACCAGCTGCTTGGACATGTTTCAACAAGCAGAGGAGTGTGTACAGGCAGAGAGCCAGGACGAAGTACTCAGAAGTATCTATACTATAATGTAAAAATACTCCATGACAAATAAAGGTCATGCATTCAAAATCCTACTTAAAGGGAACTTTAAGTAGGACTTTATCAGTTACTCATCTCATGTTACCTTTAATTTGTGAGGAAAACTTTATTTATCTCGCATGCCTCCACGGTGAACAACAAATCAAAAAACAGAGGAAATTCTTAATGAATTGAAGTCAATGGGGGCCACGTATAACTACACCAAAAATATATCAAAACACCTGTTTGCAAACTGTCACGCAACTCCTGCAGTCTGATCCAAGTCTCATTTATCCAGTCGTATGCTCAGTACTTCCTAAACAAGTGCATTTTCGGAATAAACAAAACTTCTACGTACATAGTTTCACACACAGATGAGTAGCACACCTGCTCTGTTAACGCAGAAGGGTTTTGAACAGTAACATGTTCGCGAAAATTAATGTGATTGGGAAATACTGGGCATATGAATGGAGTTCCTTGGCTGCTAAAAACGGTTATAGGTTACTTCAATTCATCAAATGCGTTCGCTTTATTTGATTTTTTTGTTCACCTTGGAGGCATGAGATTAAAACAGAGCTTCCTTTACAATTTCAAAGTAACAGGGCAGGGCTGCTGTGTATATAATAAAATTCAGTTTTTAATACTGATTCATTACTGATTTGTCTATACCAAAAAAGGTGGCTGTGACTGTCGCACATATGGGATCCAGTTGAGCATAACTTCGTAAATCTATTAATTTGTAAGTGAAGTGAGAGGGTAATTTTTTCCATTATGTGTATTTCATTTACTATATCTGTATATTGGTGGTGTGAATGCAAAAAGAAAAAAAAAAGCCCTTGACAGTATGTCGTTGGTGACCTCCTTAGAACAGCTTGGTCCAAAAATGCCCCTAGTTTAGGAAAGAATTTTAAAAGAAGTTGTGTTTCACAAATTTGTTCTGTTTTTTTTTTCTCCAAATAATTCCTGATCTTTACATGTTTGGTGAAATGTCCTTTTTCCTCTTTGCTTTGGGCTCCAAACAGTAATTTAACTTAAAAGGTAACTATACCAGTCAAATAAATGCCGTGGGGTAAAAAGGGGGCAGGGAGGCGGCCATCTTTACCTTGGATACGAAGCACTCTGCGATGGCTACGGGGTCGGCGTTGCACTTCTCAAGATCATGAAGAAGATCCCTGAAACACACACAGAGCTCAAAGACATCAGTATTTGAGCATACACTCATAATTTCCTGCGTCTTCACACATTAACGATTCTCCCACGGCTCATTGTTCCCAACAGTTTGTCAGGAGCAAGAGTCACCCTGGGTACAAAAAAATGAGGTCTAAGGCTACTAAAGCCTCTGAACAAATGAGAAACTTCCATGAATTCAAACAGGGCAGCTCCCGTGTGTTGCTGTGTATGTGTAAGAGCACACTGTGGAAAAAAATAAAAACTGTTGGGAGTTATTGTTTCATGGCTGAAGCATGAGGTCATCGTGACCGCTTTAAACTGCTTTTATGCTTCCTTTTACTGGCCATTCTGTCTGCGCGTGACAGCTGAGAAATGAATAGGTGTGGGGAAAGAGTGTGCGCGTTTGTGTCTTCAGACCACCAGGGCTGATGCTCGACCGGCCACCTCGTCTGAATACACATCTCGCAGACACACACACGGTTTAGAGCGGTGCCGGAGGAGACAAATATGCAGACGTGGACTTATGACACACAAACACACACCTGACTGCAACAACAACGCCCTTCCCTGAAATCAACAGGTGCTCAGCCCAGTTTCGCCACAGGCAGCACATTGTTTGTTGATCCTGGGAGAGACAAGCGTCTGTGTGTGTTTTTAGCCTCCAGTCGTCATCAGCAAACTGAAAGTCAAGATCAATGTTTTTCACTAAACACGTCAGAGTTCTGAACATTTGACACACTTTCACACAGCTGAGACGTTTTCAATGAAGACGACTAATAATGAAATATTGAAGTAAAGTCTATCTTTTAATATATTATTTATTTTTCAGTTTCAAAGACATTAAAGTCTTTGGGGAGTGGAGTCGAGACTAAAATGTCAAAGCACATAATTTTATCACACAGCTATCTTGAGCTGTCCTCTGATGATGACGCTTGCAAGTCTTAAACACAGGAGTCTTTCCCGACTCTCCCACCCCATTGATATGATATGAACGCAGCATTAAGCTCTTTGTGTGTTGTACCTGTTAAAGTGATAGATGTCCTGGATGTTGCCAAACAGGGAGCCTTTATCCTCAGAGCTCAGGGCCAGCCGAGACTGGTTACTGATGCACTCCAAGTAGTCCTGCAGAGAGAAAACAGTCATGTTAGAGCATTCTGACTGGCACCAGCCTTGGCATACACTCACAAACACACTTGACAGGCAACTCAAACTGTGACTCCTACAGATTTCACCTCACTAGCTTTCAAAGCCCACGACTCTCTCAGGACACTTGACTCTACTTTGCACCACTTTGGCCGGACGGCCTCGTGACAAAGACACTCTGTGAGTTATCTGTGTGTTAATGTGTGAATACTTTCATTTAAGTCTGATTTAGGGCTTTTAGAAGAGAACCTGGACCGTATTTTCCACCATTTGGTGTCTAAATGACTGAGTCCGGATTAAAAAATACCTAAAATACCTTGTAATGTCATTATTGTATGTGTATAAGATACAGTCTTTAGGCTTCACCTTCCAGCTGTAAGATACATAGATGCTGAAGGGGGAGACATTATGTTGTGGCTGCACAGAAAAAACAATGCATCTTTCAGTAGAGCCTGTATGCCTACTCTGCATTGTTTGGGGTTGCGTTACCCAGCAATGTACAGAAGCAGTTTCTATAGAGATAAAAACTAAACACTGTTATTATATATGATTTCAGTTTTAGTTAGATCTAAAGTGGGAGAGATGAAACTAAAATTCTAAATATGCACTGGAAAACAAAGCCAGCTGTAGATAACAACAGCCCATCAGTGTAACGCACTGTGACCCATGATATTGTTGTTTAGTGTAAACAGCTTGATAAGGAAACAACACAGGGTCATCAGATTTAGTGTCAATGAATGCCAGAGTCAGACGACCGCCTCGAGACAGCAGGTTTAACGTGACCCCTTGTTGAAAAGAGGTATCAGTGTATTCAGGAGGATTTCACTCTGTGGCGGTTATCGCTGCCTCCATCACTGCCGTTAGTGAGGAGTGCTGATTAAACACCAGCCTCAGGTCTCGGTCCGCCCCGCAGCAAGAAAGTGAGAGGTGGAGAGAGACAGACGGATAGACCAGTAGCTCTAAACCTTTTTACTGATGTTTGCGAGCTTTCTGCAATACTGATAGTCTTTGTGAGAAAATTATGTTTACTGCTGCAGGCTGGAAGTGTTATCGTTGCATTTCATTCCTTCCACGTTACTATTTTTGTATTTTTTATTAGTTTTTATTTTGTTTTTGGCTTTGTTTTAATCTCAGCTTAGTTTTTTTTGTTCAAAAATGTTTAGTTTTAGTTTAATATTTATCGGTGTCAGTGTTTTTTTTACAATAATACTGGGGGCTATTTGTCTGGCTCATGATAAAAACCTCCTGAATATCTGGATCTGAAGTTTTCAGAGAAAATAGATGAGCACACATTAGCAGGTGCTGGACCAAAGGTGCTACGACGTGCCAAACAGCATGGAGATACACTGATTAGTAAAATGAAACTACTTTATTCTGTGTTTTTACCGGTTTTAATCACCTGGTCTGTTTGTTTTGGAGAGGACGGGACCTCTGAGGATAATTTGGCTCTGGTTAAAACCTCCAGAACAATAAACACTGAAGGAATCCTGAGCGGGAGACATTTCAGCTGGTTACAATCTGCAAGATGCCACTAGATCCTACACACTGCTCCTTTAACTAAAATGTTTTTCACATAAGTTTTAGTAACTGTCCTAACCTTGTTCCAAGTGCGATGTTTTTGTCATGTTTGCACTCCAAACCATATCATCACGGTCTCAAGCCAATAAATCCGACAACACAGTGTTGCACACACATCCACAAAAATGATGCCAACCATCAATGCTGCTGTATTTGATCTCTAAACCAGGAGCAGGTGTGGATAAGGATGAAGGAGGAGGAAGCATGCAGCACAGTAGCAGTTTCAAACCCTGACCACAGTCTGCAGCGCGGCAGGACAGACATTACAACACTTAGAAAAGTACCAGGCTGCCCTGAACGCACACCCACACTGATCATTTCAGCACACACAACACTTGTGTGTTTTTAGAAGACCAAAGCGGAGAGGGCGACAGACTCTCCCTGCTTTCAGTCTGCTGCAGTGGCTTCTGTTCCTGGTAATGTTTTATGTATTTAGCCATCATTATCATTATTACTATAATAGGTGAGCCTGAGCAGTCCATTAAGGTGTGTTTGGTTAGGCTAAGGGAGGGATGCAAAGACAAAATTATCTCAGCTAAAGGCTGGAGAGTTAATTCTGGAGTGAGTGACAGCCATCTTGGATGTTTTGGGTTTAAGGCAACACAAGAGCTTTAAGCCAATAGTTTGGTTTTGAGGTTTTGAGTTGCAGAATAAGACTAACGGGCATGTTGCTGGTTGTGTTGAAGGGTCACGTCAAAGGGTCATGTTTGGATTTAGCTGACTATCGCAGGTAAGGTGTAACACGATGCTTTATTAGCCAAGAGGTCACGGATCTGACCCGGCCTGACCCAGTCACTCCTCACACTCAGCCAAAGCCTGACTGAGCTCAACAATGGGCAGCGTTCACATCCACACACACCTTAAGCAACACTCCCTGCCGAGCATCAGACATAACATGTACAAACTTGATATTTTCTCGTGTTAACCATTAACCTCTGAAAGTACACACACTCTTTTCCTACACGCCAAACACATCCTTCACTCTGCACCGCTGTAGGAAGTCATTCCTCCACACAATGCCAAGTGTAAACATCCAAATCTCATTACTTTGAATGTTTCTGCGAGTCAAGTGATGTTCAAAGTTTATTTCCAAATTCCTGGTAAACTTTAAATGCCTTGGCAATGCGTTCCAGGTCTTAGAGCGAGACGGAGAGGAAGAGGAGACAGAGGGAAAGACGGATCAGAGCTTTGTCTGTGAGGTTGTTTGTGGATGGCGGATTAGCCTCATTACACACACTCATCTAGAGTCAGAACTAATAAACACCCAAACAACATTCACACACAGAAATATATGGTGGCCCAGAGAGCTTCACACACTGCATCTTAAGGAAAGAAATGCAAATCAAAACCAAATGAAGAAAACATCTCCAAAACACACAAACACTGCAAACACAACCAAATACAGAAACACTGCAAACACTGTTACAGAACAACAGATGTTTCCACTGGACCATAAGTACAGCAGGGGCATTCAGAATTTTTAGTGTGTCCTGGAAACTTCTGTTGTTTTGTGACTAATTTTCATCATGTTTCTGTGTGACTTGCAGCGTTTCTGTATTGTGTTGTTTTTCTGTGTTTGTTTCTGCAGAATTTTTCTGCATTTGGTGAAAAATATTTTATTTATTTGCTTGTCTTTTGTCTATTTCTTAAGTGCTGTGTGTGAGCAGACTTTGCAGGCTCCAATCTCTTGCTCCACACTCCAAAACACTGCTGTCGAGCCAACCACGGTGAAGTTAGTTTGAAGCTGGATATTTGACAGACATTCAGTCCAGGACCCAGCAGCATGGTTTAGTTTGACTTTCACCTGATGTCAGCAGTAGCAGGACAGTAAGCTCCGCCTGCAGTGCTCCTGTTTACTGCCAGGGGCTGAAATGGACGATCAATTGTGCAAGGAATAAAACCACATGTGCGTTCACTTAACTGCAGCTCTCTGTGTACATTCAATGTGGAAAGTATATCCAAGCCTTAAGAGTTGTCTGGACACGGCTCTCAACATGGTGGTGACTGAGCCAGCAGCTAACAGCTAATGTTGCTAACTCCATAAACTGCCCTACACAACAGCAACAGTGCTGACAGAGCTAACAGTGCTAACCTGGGGGGAACTGGGGAGTTGACGCTAAGCATCTGTGACGCCCCAAGCAATAACCATTGTATGAGCGCAGTGCAAAGCGGCGTCATGAGCTTGGCAGTAGAATACACACATGCACAAACATACACGCATGACTATATCTTTACATATCAAATAGTCGTGTCTATGTTAATGCTTTAAAACCTTTAAGTTGCAGTATATTGAGCTTTCAGGGCCTCCGTAGTCGTGTTAATTCATGCAACAACAACAAACTCTGCGCTACTTACACATGTACTGTGAGCAATCTACTTCCACACATACAGCTCACACTCCGACAGGCACAGTATGAGTGTGTGTGGACTGCAACACCACCGCTGACAGATGAAACACAGGTGAGCCCAGGGGAGTCTGGGTAAATATTTGTGTTAAGGCTGTCACACCCTCTTCCACTGCAGGAAGCAGCAGGGGCAGTGGGATTATCGAAACAGTGGTTGCTGGACTAACTCTGTATGGGCCGGTGCTGATAATAGACGGGTCGATGCTGTCCAGCAGCCTGAGCTTTTCTCTGCCGTGTTAAAAGCTCTATTCACACAGATACAATAAGCGCAATCCATCCTCCGTGCATTCACTGTGACTGTCATTAAAGGGGTGCAGAAAGGCTAAACGCATGCATCTTTCTCCCAAAGTGGTGGTGAAGAATTAGCTGTCCTGCCATGCAAGTGTGGTCTTCTCAGGGCTGGGTGGTCGGCCTCTCTAACGGCTATAGGTGGTCTGCAGAGTGGAGGCAGCAGAGGGTTATTAAGTACAGCTCATAAGCTCTGTTCAGTGTTATCCTAACCTACTTTGGACATTGTTATCTCTGGGCTAAAGCCCCACCTAACTTCCCCTCTCTGTCTCCCCCCCTTTTCCCTCACCTCTGCCTCACGAGGAGGGGAGGCAAGGAAGGAGGAGCAGGAGAGACATCCATCAGGGGTGACAGGTCAAAACTGCAAAAACTAACCCTCACTCTCTTTATTTATCCCGTCTCTTGGGAATATGCGTTTCCTGCTCTCGTTTGACAACAGCCATTCACCTATTGAACCTTTTTAACCCCAACAAACATACACACCAACACACACACACTGGCCAAACACCCGCAGCCTAGAGTGGAGGAGGAAGCGCTGTTAAGGATAGGGAGGATAAGGGAGGATAAGGGAGGATATGGGAAAAGGTGGGCGAAGCTCCAGCACAGGCATGCTCATACACACATGCAAAATGCAACTCCCACACCTGCGTTTTGTCATTTCACACCACAATCAATATGAATTAAGCTGCAGAATCCAAATGAAATCACATCTGAGCACAAACAACATGAACTTTAAGAATCAAAAAGAGCTGAGCAGAGCAACAAAGAGGAGGGGAAGAGAAAGGAGAGCAACCTTTGATGCAAACCACTACACCCAACCCTTCACAAAGCCACTAAAGCACTGACTAGAGGCAATGTGTATTCTTGCAGTTCAAAGCCAACCTCACAAAAAGAGCGTATTTATCCGAGTGTGTGCATACAGTATTGTGTGTATGTGTGTGTGTTTAAAAAACGTCTAAAGTTTTCAATGTGTGCCTGTGCCTGCAGGACAAAGGCACCGGTGTCGTGTAACTTGGCCAAACCCCACCTGCCAGCGCAGGTGACCTTATTGTATCGGAGGGTTCCCAGCAGGCAACGAGCTGTGTGTGTCACGTGTGTGAGGAAAACCACAAAGACCTGAAGGATGCTTGTTTTATGGTGATTTAAAGCCCCGTATCGCTCCTGACGTTCCACTGCCTCGCGGGCCTCAACTGGGTCAACAGGGAAACGCTTTAGGTCAAAGACAGGACCTTCAAAATATTTAAAACTGTTTGCTCCGATTTCAGTTTCTGCCTCTATTTACTGAATCAGAGCAGCGGTTTAGTGATTCAGTTTTAAGGGTTGAGAGATGATTCATAAAACAAGACAAGCAAATAAAAATTCTGGATTATCTTTCATTAAACATTTAAAGTCACACAAATGTCACAATGAGCAAAAATTTGTTTAAAGGCCAGGTAAAGTAAAATTAAGTGTTCCAATCTGTCAAACCACAGACATATTTAACTAACCAAACATCCAGAGTTGAATAACACTGCCACTGTGTCATCAGCCCAAAAATATCCATGACACAGAAATGGTGAAAAACTGTTTAACAGTCTAACTCCACAAAGCACGACTGTATAGTCCACAGTCTTCTCATATGTTTTCTATAAGTATTTTGTAACATGTATAATTAGTTTAGAAAAAAAATCTCTGATTTTAATTTCACTCTACATTTGATGACCTGCCAAATGTGCTAACACACCTTTGAATTCCTGCCAATATATGAATCCTTCTGCTTCTAATTTCTCACACAGCTTGTGTATTATTATATTATCATGGTGGAGTGTTTCTTACCTCTACAATGCTGCGCAGATCCTGGACGTAGGTCCTCTCTGTGTCCATTATCTCCTGCACCACCCGGTCCACATACGTCCTTGGTCCTTGCACCTGACCTGTCCGCTCTCCTCCCTCTGGGCTCACCTCAGGCTCTGAATGTTCTGTCACAGTCTGTCCACTGTCCTGTCTCCCCTGTCCCCTCCCTGTGTCCATCCCTCCATCATTCCTATCATCTTCCTCCCCGCATCCCAGCTGCCGGGCCGGGACCAGTTCCAACCGGATCGCCCCGGAGTCCCGGTCTGAAGTCACAGGGTTACAGTGAGGGGCGGGGACGAGGGTTGAGCGGCTGCCCAGCGAGCAGTGACTGTCCCGCGAGGAGGCAGAAGAAGAGGTGGAGCTGTAGCTGATCGGCCTTTCGGCGCTATCCGGAGAGGAGTCCATGCTGAGGGCGGAGCAGTAGCGCGAGGAGGTGTGGCGGAAGGCCGGGTTGCGGAGGCAGCGGGAGGGAATGTCAACGGAGCTCAGGGCCGAGCCAGAGTCCGGGACTTCAGGGAGTGGAGGCAATGCATCAGGTAGGTAGTTATAATCGTCTGGAGAGGGACACGAGAGAAAGGAAGAGATCAGTTGTTAATCAGTTTTATTTCACATCTTAGTAGTGTTCCAGTTTATGATTTTTTGGGGCTTTTTCAGACCAACAATTGCACACACTATCTTCCTCATTTATTTCAATGACACCCCTTGGCTTGCAGACAGCTCCACCTAAACAGATCCTCATGACTCATGTTGTCTTGCAGAGTAATGTCAAGTGCACCGGCCAAAATGATCCACAAATAATGGAATGCCTTGATCTAATTTATTAGGTACTTTGCAAGCATTAAGATGACAGAGAAAATTATTGCTGGCTGAAATGATGAGACCCTTCCAGCGTTGCTCAATCCGAGCTCAGTGTTGCATAAATCACTGTAATCTGTCTTGGTTTTTAATAAAGCTTCGCACTGGACTTCCTGGTTTGTCTTTCCCCATCTGTCTGTACTAACCTGTAGCAACACGTCCACACCACTGCAGCCCCTTTAGCTGCTGTACTGTCATGGTATTGTTGGTCTGAATGTCCCCTAAACAATGACTCTGCCTGTTGCATTTTTAAATATATGGTTGTCATATTAATCACATCGCCTGTGTATAATTACAGAAAACAAATACGACCACGGTCTAGACAACTGGTGTGTCTAATACGTCTCAACAGAATGGCTATCCTTGTTTTTCTAAATAAATTATTGCATGCACAACACACGATGCTGCAGACTCTCAGTGATGTTGCAACTTTCACATCGACCTCTGCAAGAAACTATCAAAGTTTTAGCTTTGTTAAGACGAGACAGACAGCACCTTTGTACCTATTTTTCTTTTTCCTTTGTGCTTTAAATCAAAGTGCATCCATCTCCAAGAACTTCTCAGACTTTACACCTTCGATCATTAGACCTTCAATTTGGATAAGAAAATATACATGGCTGGACTATGCATGACTGTTGGAGGCTACGCAGACATCGGCCACTATCGGAGCCAAGTTCCGATGATAACAATAGTTTGTAAAACATCTGATTAATCGGCCAAACCAATTAACAGGTCATCCTCTCGACACAGGTTGTTACTAAGGTGACGGCACCTGTTGCAACGTCTTGTTTCCACTTTCTCCTCATACTGGTGGCGGCACCTGTTTTGACGTTGCAACACCTAATATTGAGTAATAATGTTTGAGGTTTGTGTCATACAGACACGGCTGTTCCTGAAACAAATTGATGAGGTGATTCTCTCTTTCCTCCTTCTTAAACTACAATTTCAATCGCAGCTGGCTAGTTAGCTGGAGAGCTTGCTGATTCCACCATGCTTTTATTTCTAACGTTACCGTGGGTACATAAAATGAGCCAAACAAAGGTGTCAGTCATCTGATGATGGCAATGCGCTTTCCTTTGTTGTGACAAGAGTGTATGGATGAAACACGGCTAGCTGACTACCTCGCTAATTCCACTACACTGTCATGCTAGACTGGTTACAGAAAATTAGGAATACAGCAATACAGGACTGTCGGCACCTATTCATTTGAAAAGAGCAACTGCCTGTGGGTAGATACCAACTCTTAGGTCATCAATCACCCTGACAAATGGTGTAACTTCGTCAATCACTCACTCAGTGACGGACAGACTCTTGTGTTTATAGGACTGGCTTTGTAAGCCAAGCCAAAAATGGGTGAAACAGAGCCACAGTTGAGGGTTTCCTCAGACAAGCAACAGAAGCCAGAGTGGACAGAAGTACCAGTAGTAGAATTACGACATTTAGTGAAAATAAAGTACATAAACTGTCCCTTTAATTAAATACAAAGTGTTATAAGTTAAAGTCTTTCAGGCAAAGTGCAACGTCTTACTTGCTTCGGTAATAATGACTATAAAAGTTAATGTCCTTATGATATTACTGATGCAGGAGAGTGAGATCCAGAGTCGTTAACATTCAAATTAAATTCACACATTCGACAGGCACTGACCCTGTATTTCCCTCTCTGACTCTAAGTGCTAAAAAGACTCACTGTGTGTAACTTCTAACAGCTACAATACCACTTTCATATTCTTACAGTCTCTATCTGTTTAGCATTTCCAATTCCCAACATACCAGCTGACCGCAGTCTAACTGACCACCCGCCATACGAGGACCACAAGCCCTCCCTGAGTTGTCCTCAGTTCCACCCAAAGAAACATTTCATTTAAACACAAGCTACAGAAACATTTGATTTCTAATTTATTTGTGCAAGTAATAACTGTAAGTGAGTGTGAGCATTTTTGCAGAAGGACAGAGGAAGAGATTGAGTTTAATGATGAGATTAGGAGTGTAATGCTGAGAACGCTGCACACAGAGGCAATGAATGAAAGCACTATTTCCATGGACAAGTTTGTGTGTTTGTGTGTGTGCAACTACAGGGGTCTGCTTGGCGTCAAGCCGGTGCCAAACTGGCTCACAACCTTGCGTCTGTGGAGAGATCCGTTAAGATATGATTACCGGCTCCCAAGGCCCCACAGCCAAGCCAGCTGAAGTGAAACCACACATGCAGCCTATCAGACGGAAGCCTTCCAAGTTTCCCCTCGACGTATTCCAAGGTCTCGCTTCATGGAAGAGCCAGCTTTGACGGGAAGAACAGGGAGCAAATAAACACAGCGGACAAGCGGAGGAAGGACGGCGTGAGAGAGGGCCTCATACCGACTCAGTGGGAGTCTGACACCACTCTTTATCATCAAAGCTCGATACACCGGTGACCCGGCAGCTCTGGTGTTGTGGCAACACTGGGATCCAATGCCCTATAGGACAGTGTCGCTCTCTCGCTGCCAGCAGCACCGGCTCAGCCTAAACCCGTCTCACTTCAAAGCATCAGAGATCACAGACTCACGTTCAAAAACATGAAACGTGAAACTGAGAACAAGCTCAAAGAATCCCGCTCCCTCACCTTTCAAATGGGTACCTTGGAGGTCTTTTTGCCATGGTGACACCTCTTTTGAGAGCACTTTAGCAGAGGGCATGCCTGTTAGACTGGTCTGTGATGGAAAGATCACAGGTTTGATTCTGGCAACCACAACTGCACTGATACCAGGAGTAGAAACAGAAACTGCATGTTCCTGCTCTAGCTATTTGAGATTTAATTTTAGGGGGTGCTTGGGGCAGATTAACAAACTTAAAACACCACATCTAATGTGTATAACCCTATAAAGCTGTTATGGTGAAGGTGTTACCATCCCTGCTGGCACGGGACATCAAAATGGCGTCAGAGAGAGCCAGCTGGGATGGGGTAGACGTCAAGCATTTATTTAGAGTTGTGTTTCAGAGCACTTGATCAATGCTGAGGAAACAGTATAACATTTTAAGCAAGAATCGTTCTCTCACGAGAGTTAGATGACAAGTTTGATACCACTGTTACTTCGGTGAGTCTGGAGGCAACTTAGCTTAGCATAGGGAGAAAAAGTTGGCCTGGTTTTGTCAAAAGTTAAAAAATATACCTGTTCCTTGAGGCTACTCCAGGAGACCACTTAAACTTGACTACTATCTTGCAGTGTTAACAAAAGTGAAAAATAATCATGTGTCCGCCCACTGAGTTGGATATGGTTCTTCCTCAGCCCATGCTACACCAGTCCACCAACTTTGATGAAAATCGAGCCTGTAGTTTTTCTGTAATGTTGCTGACAAACAGACAGACAAACCAAACTGAAACATAAATTCCTTAGTGGAGGTACTGTAAGAAGGCTGATGAGAGAGGATTGTGCAGGCCACCAAAACAAAGCTAAAAGAGGCTCAAAAGGTCTGTCAAGCTGAGGGAACTGGTGACAATTACTGATGGTGTCACTAGGAGCGGCACCTTTCACACCACAGTTAGTCATTTGATCCATTGTGAAGTATAAAATAGTGCAGGTTTAAGTCCAAACATCACACATTGCAGTTTCCCCTTAAGTCCGTCCCTCTTCTCTCAACAAGTTTGTTTTACACAGGAAAATAAAATGAAGTCAACTCATAGTTCCTCAGAAGGCGACTGTTTTGTAATCCCTTGTCTGAAAAACAAGAACGAGGGGTGTCTGATGCGCTGAATCACCGCTCTCTCTAGTTTTAATTTCGCTCCGCTGCCGTGCCAAGAAAAGCAGGAAGGAATTGGAGCGTCCAAAAACTGAAGTGGCATGAAACTGTATTTTCCTCAGACAAGTTTGGAACTGATTCACCATGCGTGTGTGTGTGTCCATCCAAATGTTTGCACTCCCAAGCCTGACCCACTTTTTAACAATTACAAATCAGACAGGAGAAGAAATCTGGTGGGTGAAAACAAAACACACACACACACACACACACACACACAAACCAACAGCCTTGGCCTTTGGATAAACATGATGCTGCTTTCAAGTTACTGTGCACAATGAACAAAGGGATATATTATATTACACACCGTGACATTAATAGGTGACTCACCATTTTCTGTGCCCTTTGACTAATCTATGATATACATCCTTCCTTATCACAGTAGGTGATGTATGTAAAGCTATGCTGTGTGTGCATGTCTCACTCAAAATGCATTACATTTATTGCTCCACAGATAACGCTAACTGAGCTAATAACCTAATGGTCCTCATGCCAGCTATTGCAGCCAGATATGGACGTGCAGAGTGTGCGCACGTGCAACCTGCACACACACAAACACACAAGTGCAAATACAGAGAGACCATGTGTTTCCGCTTGCCTTGAAACCCAAACATCACAAGGAGAGATTGCTCCATCTTGTGTTTGCCCAGCCCCTCCTTCCCACCTTCCAACTTCATGTTTGGGGCACACCCTGGCCGTTTCCTGGGTGAACTGGCTCTTGAACACACAGACAAACCAGCAACCCCCCCCCAGCAACACACACAGACAGAGAGCGAAGATGGCCGAGCTTTAGTTACCTCCTGTCCAGATTATGTTCAACCTGATCCTTGTAAATGATCTCTAATTATGCTCCTGAGCATGCAGGTTGGGACTGTTTCTCCTCCGTGTGTGTATGTGTGTTTGTGTATGTGCGTGCATGCAGGGATTAGGACAGTGTGTGAGGGCTGCGTTTTCTAGCCAGACTAGAGGGAGAGTGAATCAGCGAGTGTCTGAACAAGCTGACTCCAATCTCTGGCTTTCATTTAACTTGAAAAAGACAAAGAGCCGGGGCTCTTTATTATTCAGCCAAAGTTTAATATGTTAAACATCAGGCCTGTCTGGAAGGCAAACAGCGAGAGGCAGGAGGAACCAGACTGAAGACAGACGATGTACAGAACACAGAGGGTACAAAACACTGGCAAAATACTGTGAGTCATATGGGGTGCTTCGTTCTTTCGGTTTCAAGTAAACATATCTCTCATTTATTTTTAGATTAACAAATACCCGTACAGGTATGGATGTGTGTTTACTTTTGATAGTAAAAAAAAATACTCAACTACTTCCATGGACTCTGGCACTTATTCAGCAGCTCATCTGGATCATATCTATTTTTGATTACCGGCAGCGTTTTAGGACGTGACCTCATTTATGGTAAAATGCAGTGACCTTCCTGCAACAGGTTTTTGGGTGCACTACACAGGAACATAAAAACTGTTAAGATTGAAAGTGAAAGCGAAAACAATACCTGACCAAACAATCCTCATGAGGATTGTCCCCATGAGGTCCATTGGAAACATCGGGCTGCATTCACAACAATGCATACAACAAATCTGTGCTTGAACCCTGCATTTCAACGTTTTACATATAAATCCGGCATTCTTTAATATTTTCTTACCTGAATTTGTTTGTACTTTGCGAGCAAATTTAGGAGAAAAAAATGTAATGTCTGAAAATGTGCATGTCAGGAACCCGACTGTAATTTTGCACGCGCAGTGAGAACATTTCTAAGCACACATTAGTGAATGAGGCCCATTCATGTTTAAATTTCCATCTGCTGTGAAATCATTAAAAGCTCCAGCAGAGCCACTAAATGAGCTTTGTGGTGAGATGATTGGTCAAATATAGGAAAATCGATTTAAACCAATCTGCTGCTTTAAAAAAAATCAGTAAAACATCATCAGATGTGGCTGTTTTTATAGTATCTTATCTTCAGTTTTTCAATAATAAAGTGCTTTTAAGGGCCAGTTAGGATTCTTTAAAGTCCCACAATAACACAAAGTAACTAACTGATCGAGACAGCAGTAGACGAGCAGCTCCTGTGTTCAGCAAGGTAAAATTACTGTTTATTTCAATGGAGTCTGGCTTTGATAAGTTCCACTTCTAGTTCCATTCACCATAGCAAAGGGCCGTCTGTTCGGGAAGTCCTGACCATACGACTGGATAAATCAGACTTGGATTACACTGCAGAGGTTGTGTGAGAGTTTGTGTTATGATATAGTTTTTCTGTCATTAAACCTGGACCCCTATGACTACAATTTATCACAAATTTTCTCCGTTTTTGGATTCCTTGTTTACCGTGGAGGCATGCAAGAAAAACAAAGATTTCTTCACAAATTCAAGGTAACATGGGGTGAGTAACTGATCTCCAAGTGATCATTTGAGGGGTGAAGCAATGAATCAACAAACACCTATATGTCACACTGGATCAAACTGACCATCAGAATGTTACGTGTGCACATATATGACGAACTAATAACTTCCCTCCATTGGTGTAGTTAGTCCACCATGAAAGTCCGACTACCAGTCCAGCCAGGTTTAACGACTTATGCTACACTTAACCCGTCCACTTCAGTCGCACTCTTTATGGTCACCTGAAGTGCTCCTCATCCTGGAGTGGTCAGCAAACAGCTGTGAGCACCCTCGCCTCTTTACGACCCTGATGATCCTCACAAGTAGCTCAAACAGCACCAACAGCTCTGTGAGTGTTTTGTAACGGGCATGTGAACATCCCACGCGAACGTTTAAACCACAAACAAGTTTAAGATATTTCAGAGAATGATGTCATATGTAGATGAATGCAAAACAGCTGCAAAAGTTTTCACTGTGTTTATTTTAAGTTGCATGATGTCCCTAATCACTGGGTTTAAAACAAGCGTAATAAACTAACAACGTGTAGTACGCCTGTTCCAGCAACAAAGCATACACGCCACTTCCAGGGAGGATCCCTCAGCAATAAAACTCAGTCCCTGGAAAAATCAAAGGGGGGATTTCGTACTGAAAAGCCTAACTTTGGAAAATACCCACTTGGTTTGGGTCGCTCTGAAGGCTCACATTAGATCTGGCTGAACTTTGGATGGCATTTTTACACAGAGCGAAGACTGTGTCGTGCAGGAGGGGGAACGGTTCAGGTTCAGTTCGGAGAGCAGGAGTGATTACAGTGACCAATGACAGGGCACTGCGGATTAGGCTGCGCAGACCGCATAAACCGCAGACTTGCATGCAGTTCCTCTTACGCTACACTGGTTGTCTGCATTTGGGTGTCAGGAGTCCATGCAGTCATAAATTTTGGGATTCATTGGGACGGTTCAAGTGGACTCTTGCTGAAATAAGTAGCGGGCAAACTTATGTCTCCCATGTGGACCCTCATGGCAACACGGATATGGAAAGTTGGCTTTAACTCTTGGCTTTGGATAGGGAGTATTACATTTAATCAACTTCATTTAACTCTTAAATGTAATCACAGAGACCTAAATGTGATTCCAAAAACAAAATCTGTGTAACATGACCAAAATCAATTAAGTTCAAAGGAACTGTCAACATCAGAGCAAAGCAAATTTGCCTTCAAAATTGGTAACCCTTGACATGCAGCTTTGGGCCTTTAACCAACTGCCAACTGTCTTGACGCTGCTGCCGTTTAGGAAATGGAAAGAAAACAATTAAGGAAGCCATTTTATTAGTTGTTTTAAACCATCCAATTCTATACAAGTCTACTCTAGGGATTGAGAAGCAGTGCCAGCAGAGCATTCCTCTTCATATCCATTTTGCCGCAAACAAAACAAACCGCAACCAAAGGCAGCCTCTGCACAATCCACACAGTCGTCACTTCATCAAAAAGCCTCCAAACCACTTATTTTGTGCACAAATTAAATTCACTGTTGAACTTTCTGGTGTGAGCAGGCATTAAGAAAAAGGAGGAGGTTCATTCTGGGAAAGAGGAACATCAACATCATAAATTTGCATCATGACATTAGCGAGGAGAGACCAGGACAACAGGCCATGTCAGACTTCACTAATGTCACTGTCACACTCTCGTTGCTTTCCTTCTTCCCGTCTTTTCTTCCTTCTTCCTATTAAACATTCAAATTCAGAATATGTTTTTGCAGGTCATAAAGTAACGCCAAGTTCCCTGTGTCATATGAGCTCCACAGGACATTCCTATGGGCTCAGACCATGCCTCTCCAAGCATATATTTTACTATGTAAAAATACACACTGACCAGCTTGTGTGTATGGCTAAGGACCACCAGGGCTCATATTTGCATTTGGAGCACGTGTTCATAACACACCCTGTTCACACTCAAATTACTGGGGCTCATCTGAAAGGACTAAGTAGATATCACAACGGGCATCTCGAAGCTCTCTCAACAATATATATGACTCTTAGGGGTAGTTTTAGGAGTTTTAATCCTTTCAAATCAGCTTAATTGTTTCCTGAGTGCAATTTTCTGGACATATTTTAATTAAATTCCAAATACAGATTCAGGATGCATGCAGAGAAGCAAGCTCCTGAGACTTCTGTAAGAGGAAAATTAAATTAAAATGGAAGATCCAATAAGAGTAGCAAATCTGAGACAAAAACAATCCAGAGAACGTCCGAATAAAACAGCCACAGTAAGAGTAGTGCCATATCTGGTGTCACAGAAGATATTTAATACAAAAAGTGTACCAATTTACCAGCCGAAAATTGTTAGCTATTGGCCGATATTCGCATTGTTATCTTCCACTAGCCTATCAACAAATGAGACGACAATTACCGATGACAGTGGACGATGCTCATCTGTTGCGTCAGTTTTGCTGCGGCGGTTATTTGCAGTCGGTCTCGCACAACAGTTGCAACACACCCAGCTGCTGATTCGGAGAGGAAGGGGCTGGCTGGACCCAACTCTGGTATGACGTTGGACAACAACGGATGCCGTGAGCATATGTGGTTTGTTCTCACGTTTGCTTTCAGTGAGCGACTGTTCAGCTCTGCGTCTCACATCTTGGACAAAAATAGAAACAGACTGAGCTGCAACAAGGCAGAGATGCTAATATGTGAAAAGAACAACATTCATCTTAATAAGAAGCAGGCTAAAAAGTACAACAAACTAAACCCATCGGCATCAGCTATCGGCCAAATGTTATTCTAAACATCGGTATCTGTCAGTGCATCCTTTAATACAACATTCTGTCAACTAATGTCCTCTAACAAGCACGTCTACTTAGAGTAGTCTAATTAAAATGGCTATATTTATCTGAAATGACCTAAAGCTGAATTAAAATACTGACGTTTTTGTCCCTGAGTGGACTGAGCTAACCAGACAGGATATGACCACACACTTTGTACAGCTCACGGATCCTTTAATCAACCTTGTTTGTCCCTGTGTGTTCTTGTTTATGCTGCAACCAGATGGCAGCTGAGTTCAGTGCCATGCAGATTATTGCTGACTTAACAAGTCCGGCGGCACAACAAGAATTACGGGAGATTGTTTTCATGCGAGTACAAGCTGCAAGTGAAAGCATTACAGAGGTTTCTGTGCTCACTTTGGCAGCATCTTGATAACACTCTGAGCTGGGATTTAAAAAGACAAAGCAACGGGGTAAACACGGCGAGAAGAGGACATGTGTGACTGTGAAAGAGTGAGAAATGAGGAGGAGACGACCCAAAGGAATGAAAGTAGGAAGACGAGATGAGAAGAAAGGCCAGAGGTCAAACACCGCCCACTGCCTTGCTTTTTCTCTTTTCCATTTCCCACTCACTCTGTCTCATCTTGAATCCCGCCCTTTGTAGTACTCTAATGTTTAAAAGTATTCTCAATCGCAAACCAATCTACCAAACACCTTCATCTCTTATCTCTTAACTTTGTTTAACAGCAGCACAATGAGGCATCTAATTCCTCGCTGTCCGGTTAGTTACGGCCTCACATCTTCCACCGTGTCCACTCAAAGGTCAGTCTCCGTTTCTGATAGAGACGCAGGCCTGATCTCAACTGACGCTAAGGACCTTAAAGTGTCACTCAGGATTTCACACCACCACTGAACAACTGCGGAGGAGCTGGGACAAGAAGAGGAGAGAGGGCAGAGGTGGGAGAGACAGAGAGAGGCGAAGGATGGGATTGGAGACAGGAGGCATTTTCCGCTGAGCAACTTATCACTGGACCAACAAAGAGCTGCAGTGGCCAGTGGGACATACATTATAATGCAGATGTTTCGGAGGAAGAAAAGAGGAGAAAATAAGCGTTCTTTGTGGGTAGACACAGGAGTTCAAACTTGCGACCTAATAAACTCATGTAGCTTTCACTGCCTCACAAAACGTGGTTAAAGTAAACACACACACAGCTGGGGAAGCTAATTAGCAACAAATGGCTTTTTCCCCAGATAAAGTTAAACCATGCACAGTTGCATTTACACATTACATGAAGAGATCAACACCCGCTTGTCTTCAGTTTGTGTTTACGAGATGAGTTAAACCCTAAAGTCTGGTGGAGTTTCTCTGTTTTTCACTGACACTGTGGACATCAGCGAGGAATGTGCAGCAGCTCTGTAGCTGACGGTGTTTAGCCACTGTGGGGAAAAAAATGTCCACCTGCAAACTTACACCCCCCTATTTTCGGACACAAACGCTCACACCCACCCTTGGGACACCCAGGCGACCCTGGCTGCACACACCCTTGCCTTCCCTCGGAGTGTGACACACTAGCCTCATTCTCTGACCCGTTTGGATCGCGGCCCAGAGGAAAAAAGATCGCCACCCGACTCTTCAGTCACTCTCTGTGAAGTCCTGTCGCTCCTCCACACACACACACACACACACAGGTGGACACTGAAGCATGAGATTGGAGCGCTATTGATTTGTTTTCTATATTAGACAAAAAAGAACCTGCCCCCTCCCCTACACCCAACCAGCCTCCACAAGACTGCAGCTCCTTGCACGTGAGTGCTCGGTATGGGGGGCAGATGTCCTCCCCAGAGGACTGGGCGAGCAGGGTGGGAGGAGGAGGACGGAGGGGTCCATTGTCTCCAGCACCTCTAAACCAAAGAGTTTGCTCTAAACAGTAATTATTCCCCCCCTACCCCTCCTCCTCTTCTTCTGCTCTCCTCTATCCCCATTTGCAGGCACCCCCAACTGCTGCCCTCAAGGCTCTAATTTGGGTCACAGGCTGCAGAATGGCATCTTAACACTCAGTCAAAGCTACACCCGGCAAGAAGAGGCCGACACATGTGCCTGCCTTAAGAGATATAAGTCAATTTATTTAGTTTCTTTTGTCTAGAACCATGCACCAAAAATCACATTTAGATAAACACATGCTATAAATTAGACTTCTGCAGTGCCTGCATTTAAAGGAGCAGTGTGTGAGATTAAGGGGGATGTAGTGGCATCTAGAGGAGAGGACTCCAGCTGAAACGTCTCCCGGTTAGAATTCCTTCGGTGCTCATTGATCAGGAGGTTTTTACCAGGAGCCGACTTATCCACATTGGTGTCCTCCTCTCCAACACAAACAGACCAGGTGGTTAAAACCAGTAAAAACACTGAACAAAGTAGTTACACCTTAAAATCTGTGTTTTTCTGATGCTGTTCGGCTCATTGCTAACTACGGTGGGCAACGCAAAAGTCCGACCAAAACTGGACTTTTAAAATACATATTAACATGTTAGTCTGACTGAAATTGTACTAAATCAAAGGTGTCCTCCTCTCCAAAACAAACAGCCAGTTGGCCAGGTTCAAAAATGCAAATGCATAAATGCAAATGGCCCTATTTAGAGCCAGTCTTTGGCATGTCCGATCTGGGCTACTGTAGAAACATGGCATTGCAACATGGCGATCCCGTAAGGACCCACTCCCTCTGTAGATATAAACAGCTCATTCTAAGATAACGAAAACACAACAATTCTTATTTTCAGGTGATTAAACACGAAAGAAAAACTACTTATAGCATATTCCATTTCTGCCACTACATCCCCCGAAATCCTACACACTGGACCTTTAAATTACACCCATAACTACCAACAAAGTAAACATAACCACACAGAAAGCTGTGCACCATCAACTCAGCATCATCTGGAACTGAACCCTCGTAGTCTGCGAGAAAGCAAACACCCTCCATTCAACACCAGGGGTGAGAAAACAACCAGGAGACGCTGTTCATACAACTGTACCGCCCGAGAGACGGACGCTGCAGGGACACTTCACACAGCGCTGTCAGCTGAGGAAAAAAATATCACACACACACACACACACACACACACACACACACACCACACAAAAGAGCCACCAAAACAAACAGCCAAACCATCAATGGCTAGTAAAAGGAACTTGTATTTATAAGTTGCTGTGTGAAGTTTTGACCAGACGCCACTTGAAAAGAACCACTTTTTGTGTAATTTTGCGATGCCACACATGATGTCTAACTCTGATCATCATCAGTAGCTTCCTTATTTCACCAAAGAGACAGGATATTATTCTACATGAAGATGATTTAAGCATGTTTGATGAGGTTTGCAGACATGCAACACCTCCTGACAGCAAAATCTAGTCCCCACCACATCATAGACTCACTTCACCTCCGGTAAAACTTTCAGAGTGTCTGTAATTTAACATGTTGGGAAACATCACTGAGTATATTTGAAGGAAGAAAAAGCTTACCGGTAGGCATTGTGGCTTGGCTCCAATTCAACAGAAATTAGAGTGAGTTTTTTTAAAAAGTGAGGCGCAGGTTTAAAAGGAAAGCAGGATTTCCCGAGCAGGTCACATATCCAGAGTATTCCAAACAGTATTCCCAGCAGAAGCCTGGAAAGAATTCCCTTAGATTTCCCAAACTGTCCCAGTCATTGTGAATCCTCTCTCCCGGGAGCAAACGTGCAGTCCGCTCCTCCAAAATAAACACAGGAGCATACACTCACAGGTTTTCTCCACACACACTCTTCAGGCTGAGTCCTTCTCTCACTTCAGTTTGCTGAGGATCTCCTCTGTCTGAATGCCTCTCTCCCTCCCTCTCTCCTGTGGCAACACATACACCGCCTGCATGTGTGTGTGTGCCTAAAAGTGTTCATGTGTGTGTTTGCATGTGAGTGTGTGTGTCAGAGTGAATGGCCTCTGCTCTCTCCTGCTCCCTCCCTGCTGGGTATTCCCCTCCCCTTAACTCCTCCTCCCTCTCTCCCACAGCAAATTACAAGGAGCTGGGAGTTCCTCCTCTCCTCTTTCCTCTCTTTCTTTCCCTTCTTTTATCTTTTCCCCCTTTACTTCATTTCTGCCTCTTCTTCTCCTCTCCTCCCAAAAATCAAACTTTTAAGCTCGGTCCGCGACGCTCGCGGGGCTGGCGACCCTTTTGTGTGTGTGCGTCTGCTGCACGCTCAGCGGGGCAGCTGAACTGCTGCTGTTGGCGCACAGCTCCAGAGATCACACACGTACACACACTTTACAAGGAGGAGAGGAGGGGGTTACGGCTGATCAATAGGGCCGGGAGCCAGCTCACACAAAAGCTCCTCGTCCACTGCGACACACTGCACCGCTCATTGTGTCCGAGATCAGAAACAGGCTGCACAGATTGAGCGCACAAAATGTCAGAAGTGGAATTCAAGATGGACATGAACATCAGTGGGGATGGACACAGATGAACGACAGTGATTCCCAAACTTTTCAACTTAAATAACTCTTTTTAAATCCATATTTTGGGGAATAAACTGTTGACATGTTTTTAACAAAACACATCAAACCTTTCAATGCATCTGTGTTTAAAGGCACAGGCCAATTAGGTTCAGTTAACTTGTTGTCATCATTAGAAGTATTTTGTGTTGAGCTGCATTAAAAAATTGAGATGTGGGACATTTAGGATCCAGAAAGTGTTTGGTTAAAGACACTGAGTTGCATTTTGGTAACTGTAGGAATGTTTCTGGAGCTTGACTCATACAAAGGAGTGAAAATCAGGACGTCTCAGTGTCTGTGATCGTCCCTTGATTTCAATATATGCCTTGTAAGTCCCCGATCTTTATAGAAGTGCAACACTCAATCCCTGGAGTGCCACTTTAGCAACAAGAACTTCACTTAAATAAAAAAACTACATCCACATTAATATGTTTACATTTCAGAACAGCATTTTAAAGCAAAGACAATCTCTAGTGTTCACACAAGCGTTTTAGCACCATTTCAGATGATCTACGTCCATGCTAACACCCCTGAAAATGCATATCACATGACCATTCAAGTACACTGGGCATACCGACGTAAACAGGAAGCAGGTTGTCTACTCTGTGGTTGCTTGCTTAGGTACAGAAAATCCAACAAAAATGGCGAAGGCCAGAGATTTCCTAACTTGGACCGACAATAAAGGTGGAACTGTAAGTGAAAATATCACATGAGTACAAGGTGTTCAAGATGGTGGAAAACAGATTGGGAGTCGTTGCAAAGCACATATCAGAGCGTCTCCAGGAGCATCATCCATCGCCGGAGGAAGCCATGGCAGTGGGAAAGGAATAACATTACACACACAAGAAGGATGAACTCACAAAAGATACGTAGACCTAGCTTATAATGTTTTGGCTTGACATGTCCTGACTGATAAGACCCAATCGGAAAGCTAATGCAACCATCGTTTTCAATAGTCTCAGTTTCCGTGCATCCAGACTAAAACGCAACCCCAGAGTTTTCAAACTAAAACAGGGTCAGCAGTGTTTTCAAAGGTCTCCATTTTAGGGATTCTAAAATTCTGGGTTAGTGTGGACGTAAACGTAGCAAAAGATATGCTGTTGAAAATAAAAATGTATGAGTGTGGATGTAGCCTTGGTTAGTCAGTGTATTACAACAGGAAATATTTAAGCAAGGACATAAGAATCCGAACAAGTATTCATTGCCAACTTTTAATAGATTTACAATTTCCAATCCTTCTCTATACCAAGTATAAAAACCTTTTTGGTTGATACCCTGCTCTATCTGATTGCCACTCCTGTCACCAGCTGCATGTATCTACAGGTTGTGACCAGACCAACCAAAGTTCCTTGTTTTAACTAAATACTTTTGCTGTCTGAGGAACTAAAATATCCAATAATTACAAGAGAAAAAGCAAAGAGTAGAGGACAGTTTGGAAAAATAAACAGTCCATTTTATTTTTTATCCTAGGGCCTCTCAGATTCATGCTGTGACCCCTCATAGGTGTCCTGATCCCCAGGTTGGGACCCTCTGCTCTAAAAGTGTATAATTCCGGAAAGCAGTTATAGTTCAGGACAGGCCATGTGTCCCGCGAGGAAGACACACGTGAGACAATGGGCCCTCAGTCTCACGCACTAAAGCAAATGTGTTGACTATTTGTCGTCCCTCTTTAAAGACAGGGACTGGTCCCAGCAGCATGGGGTCCTGCTAACACCACCCCCTTCTCCTCAGCAATACAATAATAGAGACCCCCTAGACTACCCTCACACACACACACACACACACACACACACACACTAGACCCCAAGTAGCACGACCCCTCTCTCTGATGGTCTGAGGGTCCGCTGACCCACGAAGCCCCTAAACCTCCACTCCCAAACCAAATACTGTCCACCTCCCCCTGCCACCTCCCCTCCTCACACACACACACACACACACACACACACACACACACACATACACACACACACCATCCATAATGAGCACATCTAGCTTGGTAAACACACAGTGGGAGTGTCTAAACTCCTCGGTTCAGCCAAGCACGACCCGTTGATGACAGAAACCTACAGCAGCAGTCCGGCTTATCTGATGCCCCCTGTGTGCTCCGGCGGCCTCCACGCCACTCTCTGCAGGAGATCGACCACTGAAACAATATTGTTCCTCTTTTACTGGATATGACAATCGCTATATGAGCTGCAACACATGTAGACACAGTGATTTAAAGGGGGGATGAAAGGGGAGACGTTGAGGCTGAGGGTGTTGATAAAAATCAAAGATTAGCTCAATGTTTTGGCTGCGGATGTGATCCAGTACGAGAAAACCTTCTTTAGCAGTCTATCTTTTCTTTGAAGAGAGAAACCTTGCGTTATCTTGAGGTTGGTGCTCCAATGATGATAATTTCTATTACTGATATAATCTGTTGATTATAATTTATTAATCATCCTGTCTGTGAAATGCCTGATGTCTTCCTTGGTTTTGGCTGTCTCGAGGAACAGTGCAACATTTTGTTAAATGCGCTTGTTCACTTTCTTGCCAAGCTTTAGATGAGGACGTTGATACCAATCATGTCTATACACTAAATATGAAGCTGGAGCCAGAAGGTGGTTAGCTTAGCTTAGCATCAAGACTTCAGTGGCTTCCAGCGGTGAGTATTTGCAGACTGAAACCAGCTGAAACTTCTCCCATGTGCCAAGTGTGACCCTGTGGTTAGGATTCCTCAGGAGCCGAATGATCCACAGAGGTCTCCCCCTCCCCAAAACAAACGGACCAGGTGACTATAACTAGTAAAAGTAACACATTAAAAATCTTTTATTTTTCTTACGCTGTTCAGCTTGTTGCAGTGGGGCTGCTAACTATGGTGGTCAACCAGAAAATGCAAATTACTTATCAAGAGACAGTCAGTATGTTTACAGGACATTAGTGAAAATCAATATGTGTTAGTCCGACTAAAACATGTTAGTCCAACTGAAATCGTACTACATCGAATTTCTCAGTCAATCAGACCCAAACTGTTCGAGGCTCTCAGTGCATTCTCCACAGGTTCCACTCGCGCATTGACCCCCAAGTCGAAAGTATTAAATGCGTAACAGAAGAAGAAACCGGTAACAATATGCAGAAGTCTACATTCAGAGTCGTGCATTATTAGACAGACAAAATGTTCAGGGCTGTAAAGTTGTCCACCATGGTACCATTTTACCACTAGCTAACTGTAGCTAACTTGTGTGCCCATTGTTTGGCCTGTGACGAAATGGGTCAACCGGAAAAAGGTCCAATACTAACAAGGTGAAAGGGGGCACCGCCACCTGTAGTAGTAGAGTCGGACATGTAGACTGGGAAAAGGACAGTAGTCTGATGAAATGGCCTAGTCAAGCTGTAACCATAGCTTGACATTCAGAACCTCTAGCCAACGTAATCTTGCCCATGTCTGTAATTTAATTTGGGTTTTTTTTTTACGGTTTATTACTACGTTCCCCAATGTCTGTGTTCATGTACCGTCCCCTTAAAGACATACTACTGCGTTTGAAGTCACGAGACTCCGTCCCGTCCAGTCCACAACCTGAAAGCAACATGGAGGCGAACTCAAACTCCGAGCCAACTGAGCAACTTCAGCAGCTTGTACCAAAGAGAAATGTCCGTCATTTGGACACATTTTGGCTTTCACAAAGACCCAGTGCGCCACACTTCTCAACACCGGCACCCTCTCTCGGCTCTGCTCCACTGTCATTCCCCTCTCGCCTGTCATCCCTCGCCACTCAGAGAGCCGCTCTCCCGACACACATCCCTCCTCTTCTCAGGGATAAAAACAAGCTACACACAGACAAACACCCTCCCAAACACCCTCCATGCACCCAGAGTCAGAATTGATGGTTTGAGAGTTTGCAGTGTTGCCAAGATGATTGGGAGCCATAGCGCCGTGGTGGTCACTATGACGACAGCGAGGCATTCATCTCCAGGGCAGAGTGGCATGTGGAAAGACAGTGAAGGAGAGAGAGAGACAGAGGGCGGGAGAGAGGGAAGAAAATGCTTATTGTCAATAAACCACTCCGTTCCTCATAACACTCGGGCAGTGCAAACAGTGAGGCAGGGCACGGGGTTCAGACACACTCTATTTAACTTTTACTGGTGCTCGCACACACTCGCACAATCACTTGTTTTCCAACAGCATTGTAAACTCTGACTTGAAAGGCCACGGCCTCTTGAAAATGTTTTAGTGTGTGTGTGTAATCGGAAATAAAAAAACTGTCCCTGTGCACTTAAGCATGTCCTGGAGGGACAAGGGCTGTAGGCGGAAAGCTTATTTAATGGTTGTTATTGCAGTGGGCAGTGTGTGTGTGTGTGTGTTCGTGTGTGTGTGTGTGTGAAATCAGGTCCAACCTCTCGTTCATACAGCTTGACAGCTTCTTCATTTTCTCAGCTGTCCACAGTTTAAAGTGAAGACTGTTTCTGTGGTAACGTCTGCAGCACACTGGAGGACTGAGCCGGGAGAATACAGAGGGAAACAGATTCAGACTGAGAGAGACTGTGACTAATGACAGGAGTTTGTGGGTGGAGGGGTCATTCATATACAGTTTCCCCCTCCCTCTGTGACCCTGTCTGTCTTTGTCATTGCTGAGATGGATCATCTGCAGACACACTCTCCTTCTTTCTAACACACACACACACACACACACACACACACACACACACACACACACACACACACACACACACACACTCTTAAAGTGTCACAACCCTTAAGGCTTTTGTTCTTGCCGCCTGAGCTCTTCATTAACCCCTTAACACACAGTTTTGTGCCTCTTAAGTAACTTTAAGACTGAAGAATTCATTCCTCACACTCTGACAGTCTGACAGACATTCTGTATCCGACAAGTCCTCCAAATGAAACTACGAAATCGATCATTAGCCCATGCTATCTCCACATGTGACAACACTGTGCTTAAGGTTTGGTTTAGGGTGCCCTGTTTGGTTCAGTTCAGTCGAACTCAAGTTTGTTTGCCCCTTAACTGCGGTTCATTTGGGCAGGTGTGAACACAGCAATCACACTCAGGTGTGCACCAAAACAACCAGACTGAGAACTTCTTGAAGAGGTGGTCTCGGTCCAGTTACAAACAAACTCTGGTGAGAACGTGTTGCGACCTCGATCTGAACCAGCTGCAGTCACATGACACATTGTTTGGGTTAAACATGAGCATGTTACAGTCCTGGAGGATTATTAATGTGCACCTCCTCCTGTACTGCCTTAATATGCACATTCAGCACATCCAATGCATCAAAACATAGTTTTTTAGTTGGAGCCGCGCCTCGTTTTCAAACTGTATGGTTTGACTAAAATGAACAATGACAGCAATATAGTCCACGATGAGCAGCGCTAAAATCAACCTGCGTAGTTGTCCCTCCATTGTGACATTAGAAAGTCTCACATTTATCTTGCAAGTGTACTCTTTGTCAACGTTTTGTTTACTTCCTGGATTTTTCCCACATGGAAATTCTGACCAATCAAGAGCAGCGTTCTTGCACAAGGCATTTTACCTGGTCCGCTTGTAAATGCTGCCGTGAGAACACGAACCAACTCTCGGCAATTATGCAGCTTTGTAACAATATTAGTCCCTGAGTCAGACCAAAGTAAGACAACTCTAGGTCAGACAGCACCCTTAGGCACAAAAACAAGTCGCGTAGCTTCAGGGAGAAATCGTGGTTTGGTTTAAAAGAAGTCCTAAATTAAGGTTTGGGTTGAAGTGAATACATCCATAAGGTTAGGGGACCTTCATTGCCATGGTTACAGTTTTTGTTTGACAACAGGAAATTAATTCCTATTCCTTTTCAGACATGAAATGTAAATTTTGTTGCTTATTGAAGATCTGTTGTGTATGTTCACCGTTATTTATTAGCTACTTTTGTTTTTTTCTCTTTACATAGTTTTTTTTTCTTTAAATTTTCTAAATCAGCTGTCTCCTGTGTTAAGTCTATTGTTTTATGGTACTATTCAAACATTAATTTATCAACTTAATAGTCAGAGTAGACTTTTTTTTAAACCATACGTTGTTGATCTACAATGGAGACAGATTTAGCAACTGCATGGCTTATATATCTTGCCCTAAAAGTTTTCAGAAACACATTTTGGTGAACATTTCTTTGCTATTACAGAAAGTTTCCAAACGAGCTGTTATGTCGAAATCTGGGAGAGGACAGCCCACGAGACAAATAGCCCACCCATCAAGCGTCCATTGTTAGGGAGGAAGCACAATAACAAACCCCTGACACGTACCATAACCCAATGGTTTCCAACTGGCCCAGATTTCTCCTTAGTTATTAGTTCGAGGTCCCACAGGTAAATGCAATCAGCATCATAATTGTGTTTGGGAACGACTGCTGATTACAATCAGTACGAGTGATGCATCTGCCTTCTTTATATTCAGTTGATACAAAAGCGGTTGCAGTTTGAGGCAAGTAACATTTTCACGCCAATACCAAAATGCAAATGCTCATTTAACGGAATAGTTCGACATTTTGGGAAATGCACTTATTTGCTTTCTGGCAGTGAGTTGCATAAGATGGGAAGATCAATACCACTATCTGTGCACTAACTAAGAAGCTACAGCTAGCTGTTGGTTAGCTTAGTTTAGACCTGCCTTGAATCTGCCTAATGGGTCCGACACCTGATGTTTTTAAATCACTGAACACTCTCATGCAAACTGAGACACAAACGACAATTGGCCTTTTTACTTAAAGACATTTAACATGTCATAATACTGATGATTTAATCTGGCTGCTTCATTTTCAGGGTCCTGACACTGCGAATACTGACTCACTGTCATGTCTTTATTGGAACACTTAAAGCCATATTTGAGAGAATTTGAACAAATTTGAACAAATTTTGGTTTTGAGTAGTAATCATTGACCAACGACAGGTCATTGAGGTTCAAGAGGTTAAATTCCCTCTGTTAAGTGGTACTTCTACTTCAGACTTCCCTTCAGGCTGATGTGAAAAAGTGGTCTACATCCCGTCAGTGATGCGGTGCAGCACACTTGTTTCAGCACATTTGTCTTATTACATCAACAGAGTCCATAAATCATGAGCAGATCTCTGGCCAACAACAACCAGTGAGAAATTTTTACCATTCTCTGTGCTGCGGCTGATTTCATCTGTGTCAAATCTACAATCCTGATTAACTCTGTAATATCCCGTATTGATTCTCCCTTTCCCGGATTTATGAGGTTTCCAGATTCACGGACGGTATTCCCTCGGGCCGCAGCAGCCTGCTCGCAGTGCCAGGACAAGTCCAGGAATTTCTGACTCCTGCCGGCCAGAAATTTGACTGAGGCGGTGGTTTCAGCTTATATAAGAGCAGGAATCCCTCAAAACTGTCCGAAGGAGCATCCAGGAAAACAAGGAGCGTCTTCGCCATTCCAGCAGACTAAACAACAGCTACACAGAAATAACTACAGCTGCTACGTCAACAACAACAAGGTCAACAGTCGCAGCTAATGATAGAGAAGGGTGGCACCACGGGCCGTAGCAGGATTCCGGGGAAAGTATTTACGATGGGAGATAACGTCAGGATAAAGTATGCGGCGAGTTAAGTCCACATTGACAGATGCAGATAAATGAGCAGAAGGAAATCCGAGGGAGAATGAGAGAAGAAAAACAGGTGGTTCACAGAAACTTTCATTTCTCATAGGTGGATATTATTTGGCTGTGGGTATTTCTTTATAGATCAACAGCAATACACTGCTAATGTCCACTGTGTATATGTGTGTATGTGTGCACGCAGAGTTATTGTGTGCCGAAATGAATACGTGAGCATGTGTGGCGGATACAGGGAGGAAGCTGTGTTTGGCCTCAGATTAAAATGCAGGACGAGGGTCCTGCTCCAGGAAAGGAGACCAGCAGAGCGCAGACATAGGGACTTTTGTCCCATTAGGGAAACACGTGACGCTTACTAAAATAATACAGTTTATTAGATGAAGGAAGAGGTTAACTGTCTCACAAGGATGAAGACACACCTGGCGTCAAAAACTTTAGCCCTCAAATAAAGTTTGGCTTTAATGTGTGTTCTCCAGTATCCTTGGGTCTCTTCTGATAATACAGTGTATATATGGCTCCTACTTTATCTACTCCTACTTTATTTACAATGATATGAGAAAACAAATAATACATTTCTTTAATGTGTTTAATACGCACATCTATGTCACAGTCTTTTTAAGAGCAAATAATAGATATAGGATTATGTTTAAAATTCACACACACACCTATTTGTGATTTGCTAATTACTTTTCTTATATTTATATTTTTGGGGCAACCAAAGACGACACAGTCAACAAGACTTAACATTCATATCGGAGGACATAGACACCAAACCAAACCCGAAATGAAGCAATAAAATAATTGGACAGTTAAAATAATACAAAAAAGTTGATCTACTATGATATGAAGTCCCATTTAGAGTACTCATTATCTGGATTTGGTCATCTTGAAAAGTGTGTATCTGGATCGGAGTGATGCAATGTAATGCAATGTTTGTTGTAAGAGTACAACCTTGATTATCCATACAATACACAGCATACATGGGAGACTGCGACTAAAAATGTAAAAAGTCTCGTCTGACATAAAACTAACAAGTACAAGACACCATGATCACAGTGAAAAAAATAAAGAAAAATAAAGAAATCTAAGGTCAGATGACCAAAAAGTCAAGTGACAAAAGCCATAAATCTGAATCGCTAAGATTTATGGTGCGAGTCACCCGTGACGACAAATGAGTTCATCCCATTTTCTCTGTAAATGTGTGTCCCTCAGAAGCTGGGTGCTCCAGTTAGAGCTCCCAGAATGAGGACACACCACAAAGGAGAACACACACATGTGCACACACACACACACACCCACACCAAACACTTAGGTAAGAGTGTGAGGGTGGCTGTTTTTAAACTACGCTCTAAAATAACTATGCTCCGGGTAAAAAATTGCGACAGGAAGGTTTGTTAAAGAACATGCATCCAGATGATAAACACAAGGTGGTGGACGGAGGGTCATGTGGAAGATGGAAAAACAGAGTCAGACAACAGTCAATCAGACAGTCTGATGAAGAGCTTGAAGCCTGAAACGTCACCTCTGGGACAAATATATGTTCATGGGAGCATTAACTAGTGTGCGGACTGTGTTTTTCCGTCAGGTAAAACTGACAAATCTGTCGTGTCCAGTGTTAATCATCAAAAAGTCCCTGTGGAGATAGGGCACATCTGTTGACGCTATATTAAGACTTCAGCTTCTTCTAATGTTTTCCTAACAGAAAGCGCTAAAACTGCAAAGCCAAGGCTTAAAAACACCTGCAACACCATGTTGGTCATCATCTCAGATACACAACGTCCACCCAGCCCTGACTCCTAGGCTTAAACCCAAATTGCAGCAGTCTGACACGGTTCCGAATCAGACAAGTGGGCAAAGGTGCCATTAGAGTAAATTGAAACTTTGGGCTGAGTAATTGGAGGTCAGGCAGGGTTTGGCGGAGTCGACCTCTGCAATTACGATTAAATAAAGAGCTGAGCTGTTTGGGATGAAAAACCTCTGCACCGTGACGTCGAAGCGTGTTGTTAAGCAGAGCCATTTAAAGTAAATTAAACCAAAAACCGAGGCCATGCTCTGTCCTGGAAGTTTAAAACACAAAGACAACTCACCTCAAAGAGACCATTCCCACAATTAGCCTTTCCTCAGCTGCTGGTATCCCAGTATCCTGTCACAGGTTAGATCCATGTCCACGCATTCGTAAAAAGTTTCTCACTAAACGTACAGTCTTAGAAACGCTGACTGGCTTCAGAGAGGTAGGTAGGGCTCATGTCAAGGCGGCCCGGTCCGTGGTCCACCCCTCTATGAGGTCAGTTCAGAGAGAAAGAGAGACACTGAGAGGAAAGAGGGGGGAACAGATGGAAGCAAATCGCAACTGAACTGACTGCCCACTGGGAGGGGAGGGAGGGGAGGGGGGGGCGGCGAGGGAGAGAAGAGCTCGCACATCCAAGCAGCCCACTTCCTGACCAATTACTGCTGCAAGACTAGTCTCTCTCTGCCTCTCTCCAACCGGGCCCTCGCTCCCCGCTCCTATCTCACTCTGCGGTGTGGGATCGCCGCGAGGACTGGAGAGCGGCCAGCACTGCAGGCGACACAAGTGACAGAAATTAACACTGCAAAAAAAAAAGGCGAGAGCGGGCTGTCGTTGAAACTGTGACGAGGAAACAAGGGGGGAGACAGTGATCGAGAATTAAGGGAGATAATGGTGTTATCTAGCGTGTGGTGGGCGAGACAGAAAGCTGATGCAGACAAGGAGAGGAAAAGAGGGCAGCGCAAGGACGAGCCGTCTCGTCTAACCCCGAAAAACACGACAAGTGGGTCACATTACACACAGCATCACTTTAGAGCCTCTTTCTCTGCCACTTTCTCAGTCTTGACTCCTCTGTGTCACTTTCAATATCAGACCCTCTTAGACACAGAGGTAGAGTCAGGGTAAAGGGTTGGACTACCCCAAAACAGCCAGCCAGCACAGACCACACGGCTCAGAGCTCAAAGTGCAACCTGCTGTGAGCTGGTGAGCACACACAGAAAATATCCAAGCCACTGGTCATTGTGTGTGTGTGAGTAATTTGGTCATTGTTCTGCATCCTAACAGAGCAGGATGGAGGAAAGTCCCCTCTCTCCGAGCCAGTGGCTGTTGTTCCTGCCTCTTGGCAGCAAGGCTTCCTGGGATTGATAAAGCAGCTTCTGTCAGCTCACACACTTTCTCACTTCCATGTTTTTAAGTTTTTCCAGGGAAAACAAATCTGCACGTGGTCTCTGCGCAATCGCCGACGGTGCCGAACATTGACCTTTGATAAGAAACCACCCGGGGTGCACTTAACTCTGAAAATAAATGACCTAAATCGTATTAAAAACACGCACAATGGAGCGCGCAGTGATTTTCAGCACACGTCAATTAACCTGAGGCACCTTTTTAACCCCCGCTGTCTGTGACCTACTGTCGCAGTGACCAGTGACCACCTAAACAGAGCTGATGTGGGTCAGCGACTTGCTGCTGCTGTTATCCTAACCTGGATAAACCCACAAACACAGCGCCAAGTCTTTGTAACCCAACACCACACCTTGCACTTTAAAACAGGCAGAGACAATGACAGACGATAGCACCGTGTCTGAGGAAAAACAAGCTGATAGCCAGCTACCAGCTGGTCCTTCTTATCATTGCTTTCATTCTGCTTCAAGGATAAGATGGGTGGAGTTTACTGGAAGTGGCAGGTAGCTTGTCAGACAGAGAAATTTAGACTAAATTGACTTTGACGGGTTCCTGTGATTGGGGAGAAAAAATAAACTTCAGGCACTCATGCGTGGAGCAGGAAGAAATGCTGCTCACATTAAAACACCAACTGGTTTCGACCCTAAGGTCTTCGTCAGGGTGCAGAAGGGTGGAGGTTTTTTCAGTTTTCGAGCACACCACTACCTCTTTCTCTAAAGTGGGGTTCCTGTGATTGTTTCAGATATCTCAAATCTTAAAGTATATGGTTATGACAACATTTTATGGCTGAAGTATTCCTTAACGTCTTGTTTATTCTGTTTTAGTGACCTACATATACACAGTAATGCCTACCATACACTAGAAGGCTTTGAAGGGACTTTTTAAAGACTTAAGTGTGACTTCCTCTCACATCTAAAAACAATGAAAGTTCATAGTCACAGACAGATTTTGCAAAGACTTACTCACTTTTTACAAGACTACAGTTGGATTCCTTTTCAGATTATTTCCCATCCTGCTCCTGGTGGAATATATTGCGCAAAAATCCCTTTAAGAGACATGACATATTAACAACCTTACATGTCTGCAAAAACACTTAACTCTAGACACAAGATAAAAGGTGTCATATGTCATATGACAAATGGGGGCTCGTCCAGGATAGTGAAGTAGAGATGGTATTTCACTGTCACAAATATATTAGAATCTGCAATCTGTGCAATTATAACTTTAAAGTTAAACTACATGCATTACAAAGTAACAGCAGCAGAGCTCTCCATCTCTGGTGAACTCCGCAAGTGGCGTTTCAGGGTCAAAGTTCAAGGCATAATGCTACGAGAAAGCAATATGTCCCCACTGTGTGCATACTGCATACAACAGTACGTGCTTTTTGAGGGCAGGTGTAGTCCCTAAAGTAACAGTATGCAATTCGGAACACACCCTTTCTTCTCTTCTTGCCTCCCTAGAGTCCCCTCCATGTGTACTGCCAACCCAGTTTGTTACTTCCTGTTTGGTGCTGGAAAGAGCGCAGCTATTGGTTGTTGACCAATATTCACATCATTGAACTTCACTATATGTATGAACCACGACTAATAGCGTACGATAATATTAAACACATTTGGTTTTGTCAGAACATCAAGACGAGGAAAGGACTGCGTTAAGTAGCCTCTCAGTTTTATGATTGCCATATTCCAAATCAGTGAGACCACAGCAGTGGGCCACAACTTCAGTAAAGAGGCAAAGGCATAAGGCTATAAACAATAGAGAAACAGCATATAGGTTAATTTAGCAGAGTTCTGGAAACTGTTAAACCCTCAGGAATTACATAAATGCTATCTGGGGCAAATTTATGGTCAGTTTGTTTTCCAGTTTTCTGAGAAAGATCTGCTCTGACATTCAACAGAGCAAAAATTTAAATAAGCTGCATTCTGTAAATTATAACAACTCTTTTTCTCTGTTTTCCGACCATTCAATCATCAATCAACTACAAGAGAAAATAACCTGAGTAGTGATGGCTAATGATTTTGTTGGTCGCAGCCTCACAAAGTCCAGCCTGCACTGATGTCATAAGCTACATTCAACTGTGTGACCATTGAGAGGAAATCTGTCACATCCCATTCCAAATAAACAGGAGCTGCCTCTCCATAAAAGCCTGAAACTCAGAATAAAATAGCTGCGTGTAATGGAAAAAAGGAAAATAGGTCAATATATTTTTGTCTGGTGGGCACCATGGGATCATCAAAGTGTTGACAGACAGATGTTTTCGGCAGCAGGAAAACAAAATAAAAGTGGAGATGTGTATTACACAGCAGCTCAGGACCTCCCCAACTCACAGCAGACGGAAAACCCCACCTCCCCCCTTCCCCATAGCCATTTCCTGCACGTCTTCAGCTGCTTGTTTACAGATGAAGGAATCAAACAGGATGTGACATCACCAGGCAGGTGAATCATACTCATGTGATGGCTTTGTCATGCCAGCGTCACCAAACATCACGATTTTATCGGCTCCGCTCAGAGACTTCCTGGTGGCATCGAATTGACAGAGAAGGAAACGCGAATGAGTGTCACTCATTTCTTTATTGTTCTTTTATTCTATTGATGTGATCTTTGTTTCTCTGATGTCAACTCGCACTGCTAATCAATTACTCACGACATATGACTCACTGAAAAAGTATGAATTACTCAATATTAATGATTAAATGGTGACATTACTCATTCATTTTGTTTTATTACTCTGCCCGGCTCCATCAAATGTGCCTTCAAATAACACCAGAGCCTGCAAATATAAACGTTTAAATCCACTTCAGAAGCTGTAGTGAGATACCCAGCTGAAGAGGAGTGTTTCTTGCACCTTCACCTGCCTCATCTGCACCGTTAGATCCGCAGGAAGAGTGAGAAATAAATACATTAGACCTCAACCACACTTTGTAAATAGACATCCCAATGTCTGACCCATGCTGTTGCTCTACTAAATACTACGAACCCCAGTCTAACAATCAATGATGAGCCGGAGTCTACTCGAACCGCAATGGTTTTAATAACTTATCTTGAATTCAGGGGTAGTTACCTCGTCACATACAGACATTTGGTCATGGACTTTCCACTTCGAGATAGGACATGAAAGGTACCCTGGGTGTGTTGGTTGTTGACGTTCTGGGACGCTGTGTCAACTTCTGCCTGTTACATGCATTGTCTGTTTTCGATACAGACTTCTGTTTTCACAGGAAATGTGCAGTTTGCATACAGTCTCTTTCTAAATAAACACACTACGTTTTCCTTCAGCAACAAATGCACATGGTAACATTTTGCCGACACAAGCACATGGTTGGGCTGAGGTAAAACGAACAGGGTTTGGCTTTACAAACTCATGGGAAGCAAACACTGGCCCCCTGGGTGAAAGCCGGGGTTTGTTGGACCCATCCACCACCCCTCCCATCCACCCTACCTGGACTTCCACTAGCTTAATTTTGTTGTTGCCCTGCCTTGTTTCCCTTTGATGCTGCCAAGCACCGCTAAACAATACTGGCAACCAGCCACATATCATGCCAACATGAAAGGACGGCTTTTTTCATCGGTCTGAAGTCACTGACCAAGCACCACTTTTCGACGACTTTGGAGTGAGACCGGGTTGAACAGACAGTAAGCATTCTTGTTTTAAGCCGAGATGATCTCCGGAAATGTCTTTTCGCTCTATGCTTTTGCTACATGATGCTGATGAGGACTTGCAGACCCTATCGATTGGTTCAGAGAAGTGAGGAGTCAGCGTTCAATGACAGTATAAACAGTCAACAAAATAGTTTTTCAACAATTGCGAATCATGGTAGCCACAGAAGGACCTTGAGGCCTTGTGCAGACAAAATATTAGGCTGATTGGCCCAGTAGTGTGCAAGATTAGCTACTGACAGACAGATACACACACTCACACACTATCAAACACATGATCCTCTCAGGCTTACGTCTGGTGGAGATATTAACAGCGGGACAAATTTGGCTTTAACGTTTGACTGACCTCTTTTGGCAGAGGCTCCCCACCTCATCACACCCCACACATCTGGCTAACTCTTCCCGCAGCAGTCAGGAAGAAACTGATATAAACCCTCCCTCAAACTCCTGGTAGTACAGCAAGCAAATCAAACCCCAAATTGTCCAAGTGCAAAAAAGCATTACTGATCTGTAATTCTCAAATTGTAATCCTTAATATTTCTTGGTCCTGAACAAAGTCATCACATTACTGTAACGTGTGTAAGTAATGTGTTACTGCCCAGAGGCCACATAAAACCACTGTTTGTGCCAAAAATTTAGCATGGAAGAAAGAAATGTAATTTAAGCTTGTCTACAATAAAATTGCTTAAAAACTTTAACCATTTTGTGTATATTGCAGGAGGGAGACGATCAATGATACCTTATCTCTGCAAATTATGGTGGCAGAGTGGAAATCAGCTGAAATCAGCATCAGGATTTAAGTGACTTCTTGAATGAGTCATCACAAACACACTTGGATTAAAATTATATTTCTTGGTGTGGTTTGAAGAGTGTAAGTGATACTATATCCACTGCTATAAATATCAATGAGGCATCTTAGAGAGTGCATGTGTTTGGCATTAAGATTAAAAGCTTTACATTATAGTTAGAAACCGAGAGGAGGCCACAATTCAACCGCTGGGCTGCTGTTGTCAGAAGTAGGAGCCAAAACACATTATTGCTCAGACTAAGATAAAGCACGGGTGAAGTGCTGATGTGTGTTTGTGTGAGTGTGTGTGTGCCTGCATGTGTGCTCATGTGGGTTTGAGTGGGATAAAGAGCCAGGAGTGCATGTTGGCAGGTTCCCTTTGACCTGTGGAGGCTTTATTTTCTCTCATATTCATATTGGGCTAATACTCTGCCTTTCCCATGCCAGTGAAAACCCTGGAAGCCGAGCCCTCTCCGGCCCTCTCCTCTCTTTAGGGAACCTAAGATGTCACTGCACACAAAAGGAGCCGTGAAAGCCGTCCAACTCAAGCAGGGGCTATTATTTACAGTACCAAAAGAAAATCGCTCTTCTCCCAAACAGTAACCCCCCCCTCCCCTCCAAGCGTCAGCCGTCTGTCTCCTTGTAATGCTTCCCCTATTTTGCCCTTTTCCAATCCCTTCCTTTCATTTTTCTCTTTTCCCCAGCTTCACTTTCCTCCAATCCTGTCTCCCTCTCTTTGTCTAACCCTCTCCCAGCCACCATAATAAAGTAAATAGTGGGTTTTGTAACCAGTAAGCCCAAAATTAGGAGTAAGCCCTAAACCGTGGCTTTGCCAATCTTCACTGAGCCATTCAAAACAGGCGGAAAAATCCACGCTGATCGTATAAATCCCTCTGAGAGGAGACACTCCATTTGGTGAACTTAAATTAAAAAAAATAAATAAATGAAAGCTTTACACAAAAGCTGAAAAACAAATACATGGACTTAAAACTGCACCAGCCCAGCTGCCAGAGGAAAATGGTACATTTGCGTGCTTCATATCAAAGTTTAGAAAGTGATGTTATATATGAGCTGACTTTTGTCAGAGGGAGGTGGAGGAAATAGTGGATGGCATGCTACCTAGACGAGACGCCTGCCAAGCTACAAACCACTCCAGACCTTTGTTCGAGACCAACCAACACTGGTTGGTTTTTAGCGACCCTTTGCAGAATTCCCACCAGTATCTGTGCTATCGAACCTGGGTGTTTGTCATCATGACATTTTGCAGTAGTGTTTGGGACATTGGATCTGGCTGTTTTTCACTAACACATCGCAGTATTTCCCAGTGGCATGCAAGTCACTGGGAAACATAAATGTGAAGTTTTTATGTATCCGTGACAAAATAACGTACAAATGTATTGTATCTGTGGTTTGCAAATACATTCAATCTGAACATTGCTTTTGGTGAGTGGGTTGACGATGCTCAAAGTAAAGATGCAAACATGATATACAGAACAGATACGGTGGAAGAAAGCGAGATTAGGCCAATTACAAACATCAAATATACTCCGTTTTCTCTGGTAGTTTCCATAAAGTTACAACGCAGGTGTTGCATGCATCAAGCCCAGATCAGACCAAAGATTTGTGATGAGACAAAACCGTTGCAGCGGTGTGAACCGGCCGTCTGGGCTTAACTTAAGCTGGTTGATGGTGTCGCCTGCAACTCCACTGGTCAAATCACAGGCGGCTGGTGTTAGAACGTAACAGCCAATTGGCTTGTAGTGAAGTCCGCTGGTCAAGTCAAAATGACCACAAATGGCATGTGCGCTTACTACAGCAGGTGCTCTGTCCCTACCAAGCCCTCTGTTTCCATCTTCACGTGTTCTGGTGTCAGAAGGTGAGTCACTGCTGCTGCTTGCTGTTTGTGCTTATGCCTCCCCCACACACACACATTCTCACTGACTAATTGGCACTGCTTACTTATATTACTGTGGCGTATTGATTATGAAAACAGTCCACCTGATGCTCGTTTTATTTTTGTTTTTCAAATGCAACTGTAGCCAGTATCTCACCATCACTATCCTCATTCATATTTTTAAGAAGCTACAAATTATATTCAGCCACAAAAAAGGTGAAAATCAGAGTGGAAGTACAGAGAGTTGTTAGACAGTCTCATCTAGTTGCACTGGTGTGAATCGACAGGTTTTTAGAATGTTGCAGAACGGCGCACTGCAAGTAGTTTATTCTTTGATCTAAACTGGGCTTCAGATCTGCCTTATTCAGTGTAAACTAAAACAAATGCTGCTTTGCCGGCTTTTTACTGGAACGCTTTTTGAAGTTTGTTTTGAATACATTATATTAACAAATCAAAACTACAAGGAAAACCGTGCCAGAAGCTGACGATTGATAACATACGTTTAAGCCCTGGCACACTGGCGTTAGAGTATCTGCACACAGTTTCCATTGAAGTAACTCTTTCATGTTGAAATCTGTCTCACACATGACGAGATTAAACCGTGGGGTGATATTCATTTCAGGTATTAGCATAACAGGTTTTAATAGTTGCTTAGCAACATGATCCGTAGCCAGTGCTTTGTTCAAGAAGCTGCAGCCTCTCAATTACAAGCCACCGTATAAACAGTAGTCCACACTGTGGTCCAGCTGACAGAGACGAGCATGAGGTCACATGTGGCTGTAAAAACAGCTGGACACCAAGACTAGAAATATGTCTGCAGTCCGTCTAAATAAAGTTGTTAAAGGCTCTGGAAGTGGAAAAAGTCCCTACCCTTGTGTTTACAGTAAATACAGATGTTAGTGACAGGTCTTAACTCAACCCAGATGTGACCAAGAGGAAGATGGGCCCCATAAACACTTCAGCACCCGCAGACACCCTGACAGCACTTTCTACACCTCTGAGAAAAATCACAGTCTCCGACACAGTATGCTGAGAATGTTGATGTCAACAATACTGAAATATGAGAGCATTTCAACTGAAGTAAGGACACAAAACTATTTTGTCTTCTCTGAAAGTGTACATATTTTCTAATTCCAATTTTTAGGTAATAAAATGTAAAAGATCAAACACATAAAACACTGCGTTTTTAACCACGTTCAAGTGTTAAACATCAATCAGAAAGCAGTGTTTCCAAACTAAAGAGTGGCTTTGTGCTACTGTGTGGTAAAGCAGCACATGGGATCATGACGACGTTATCAAGAGGTCAAAATCAGCAGATGAAACTGATATAAATGACTGTTCTCTGTGTGCTGACACAGCTGAAACTGATATGTTTGTGCTGCATTTAAAGCTGAAGCTGATCTGCATTATTACGCAACATATGAGAAGGTCACATGGCCCCGAGTGACACAACTATAAATTAAGCCTGAGATACTGACACTGTAACTCCACCTCTCTTTATCTCCCTCCCCCTCTGTCTGTTGTTATCAGTCTGTAGGTTCGCCGCAGTGTTCAGCACCTGTATTATGTTTCGGCTGAAGTGTGCTGCTGCTAATATAGGCCATCGGTGACGTCAGTGACAACACACAGCCACCACAAGCCCAGCCTGGACACCCAGACTGCCTCACAGATACACATACACACACACATACACACACACACTTGTCCCCATGGAGGTGTAACAGAATTTAGGATCTAGGATGAGAGAGAGAAATGGCTTGAGATAAAAACCATCACATCCAGTCTGCATTATTTTAACTCAGATTACTGATATTTACAATGTACACACACACTGCTTAATGCACTGTAACCAAACCCTGAAGGTTACCATTGGACTGTCTGTATACTGTAAAACTTCTTTTTCCATAAAATGAAGTTGTGAATATTGTTTTAACAGGATACAGTGGAGTTGTGTTGGTATGTCAGGTGCCGCAATCCTAAAGGGCCGTAACTCCCTCTCTCTGATGCCTGTCTGTCAGAGCTGGATTAGATGAATGATTTGTAATTGATGTGTTATTCGAAATCTAATTTATATACAACATTTATACTGGTTCAAATAAACACTTTGTGTAAAGGAAGTAAAGTTCTGTCCCAAATATAAGCCTGTTGACTTCAGTGATTCAAGCAAATAATAGCCTAGGCTACTACTTTAAGTTTCATATTATATTAAGGAATATTCCTTGATATTACCGTTTCACCTGATGGTCATTTTCATTTTAAAAGAGTCTTTGGAAGAAGTTGACTGAGTTCTAAATTAACCAACTGATGATAAGTCTGTAAAATGTAAGAAAATAGCAGAAAAAAAGAAAAATGCTCATCATTTCTGCCCTGAGTGAGAGGTCATTGAGACTACCTGACTTCTATAAGACTCTATAAAATAGGTGAGAGCAGCAAATCATCTTTGAAAAGCTGGGATCAGCTAATTATTGGCAGTTTTGCTTTGATAATCACTTTAAAACTATTTATCAGTTACCAAAATCGGTGCTAACTGATCTTCTGCCAATTAACCAATCATTTCAGCACAGATGGACACATGGATATTACCTTACATTCATATATTTGTATGAAAACGTCACAATATCAGCATTTGCCGCTAGCTGCATTTCTCTTGCTCTCCGATTTATAAAGGTTAAGTGTTATCTATTGTTTTTCAACCTACTTTACGCTGGCTGTGTTCCCATGGAAACCGGTCCAGTGCTGAGTCCAGCAAAACAAAGTTTGCTTTCACTCGCCATGATGAGTTCTGCCTGCACTGCATTCACAGACCTGCAAAACCCTCACAGAATGATCACAACATCCCCCCCAAAAAAGGAAGTTTGCCTCCAGCCCCTCGGACTAAAATGTATTCCTTTGAGAGACACTGTATCTTGTCTTGAATCGCTATGTTTCGACATTAACACAGAGGTCATTAAATATCATTTCACATTATCTGTGTCAGTCAGCAAAATCGTCCTGTAGAGAAACTGCTGTGTCAGGTAACTGTCACAAAAACACTGCGAGCAGAAGTGACTGAGGAAGAAAACAAAGGTCGCATTACCATGTGTGAGATGACATACATTTGTGTGATGTTTGCTGGTGAGACTGTATGGCCTTGGTCTATATGTGGCCTGGATACACGCGAGCCAAGGAGAGCGCTGGATGAAAGAGGGAGGAGGTTGCTTTATTTTTAGCATTGTTCCCCTGCGCACTTATCGCCAGGATGTGATTTAGAGACAAGTTTCTAACGAAGCTTCACTGCTCATAAAGACCTGCCGTGAGGCTCCTGAAGGACTGTGAAGTTTTACATCGCAGCGCTGACAGACAGAGATGAAAAATCTGAAAGTAGAGCTGCTGATATTCTCAAGTGAGAATAACAAAAACGGCAACCTATGAAATATTGCTGCGCCAGGAATTTGCAACAGTTTGATAGTTTAGCAAACTGCACCTGTGAAGCGCCTAATACAGTGCAACTTCCTAAAGTACAATTCATTCACATCAAACAGGATCTCTCCCTCACACACACACACACACACACACACGCACACACACACAGCACAAGAACTCCACTCATGCAGACGTAAGAGGCTATTTATACACCACTTCCTTTTATTTACCCTGCTCATTGTTCAGACCACATCTGCTGAGGGCCAAGGGCACAATGGCTAGTCCATATAGCTGACCACACACACACACACACACATACACACACATACACGCACACACACACAGTGTGGCCCTGCAGCACAAAGACTAAAGCAGCAGCCAGACACAAGCCAGCATTCAGAAATATCTACAGCTTTTGTTCTGAGTCCGAGCGACAAACTCCAAAAGCTGATACCACCTGTTACACAGCCTGACATTCTTGCACACACACCCACACGCACTCACGGGAGCTCACGCCCACAAACCAACACTCACAGTCACACACACACACACACACACACACACACACACACACACACATATCCAAACATGCATTAATTCACACGCGCCGGCGCACAGACCTGCACAGACGCCTTATGTTAGCTCTACTGGCACAGTTGGACGTTTGGCTAAGTGCTGGAGATGACAGCTCATTACAGCCTGTCTGTTTCATGTCAGCTCTAATACAACAGGAAGTCAGTCGGGGGCTTTAAAAAGCCACCGGACAGCTCATAACCTTCATGGCCCGGAGTCTGTCGGCTCACAGCAGCAGCAGCTGAGGAGTCGAGAGTGGCGCAGCAGACCACATGGCACATGTACACACAACAAGTCTGTTAGCTGCATAAATCTCCAAAGATCAACTCCTAAAAAAAACACACACGCAGACATGCAATGACCTTAAATTCCCGTAAATCTAAAAACTTCGCCGTCGCTTTTAGCCAGTTAGTTAGAGTTATTTCCTATGAGGACGGGAGCTGCCCCAAAACGGCCCCTACGGGGTAAACAGCTCAGATCATTATCTTCCCAACGCTCCACCAGCAGCCCACAGGGGTACAGTGGTGGGGCAGACTGGGGGTACAGGAAACCACTGTGGTGTCATTTTCAAACCACTAACCCAACCAGCCCACCGCAGACATACTTAAATCAGATCCAGGTAGGTACACAGAGACATGTTGTAGAAGCCTGCAATTTAAGGTGGTTTACACCCTCTGCAAGTTGCATTACTTTAAGGAGCAGTGGCATCTAGCAGTGAGGACTGCAGACTGCAACCAGCTGAAGCGTCTCCCAAGCATGAACTCTTGGTTAGGATCCGTTCACTGTTTATTGTTACAGAGGTTATTAGTGGGAGCTGAATTATTAACAGGTCTCTTCCTCTCCAAAACAAACACATTTGGTGATGTAAACCAGTAAAAACACTGAATGATGCAGTTTCACATTAGAAATCTGTGTTTTTCTGACGCTGTTAGGCACGTTGCAAAGGGGCTGCTAATTATGTTAGCCATCTTGAAAATACGAATTGTTCCCATCTGGAGTCAGTGTTTGGTCCGTCCATTCTGGGTGACTGTAGAAACATGTGCAAAATGAAGATCTCAGTCAATGAGGAGCCGCTCCCTATGTAGATATAGATGGCTCATTCCAAGGCAGTGGCTCTCAGATTGTGTGTGTGATGTGGGACACCATTTGAGAACCTTAGAGCCTTAGAATTGCAATATTCAACTGGGCCTATACAAGAAGTTATGAATGAATTTTTAATTGACTGTATCAGTATGTTGTGTGCACCCATTTCCTTATAAAGAGGCAAACTCTACCTAAAAAGAAATTTAATTTAAAAAAAAACCTTCACAGGGACCCTTTTTGTCACCATTCATGCAAGAGAATTATAAGTGTGTGACACATTACATTATCTTACATTATTTCCCATTTAAAGGGATGTGTTATTGGTGCTCCGATGTCATTTTAAAACATTTAAAATGGATTATTGTATCATTTTGTTAACGCATATCTAATAAGTAATAGTTGGTTGTCCATTGTCACTTGATATAAGTAAATAAAAACAAACATTTAGGTCGTGATAAGAGCGATAACACACGTTACAGGCTATTGTGCACAGATATAAATACAGGTGTGTCTTGAGATTTTGGCTTGCCCTTTGGTGTGCCTTGGGCACGAAAAGATTGAAAAGCATTGTTCTAAGGTAACAAAAGCACAATGATTGCTATCTTTAAGTGTTTAAACACTAAAGAAGATATCATATTCCATTTCTGCCAATATATCCCACACACTAAAACTTTCAACTGCAAGCAAATTGGACTTTACTTATCATATTTTTCTGAAGAAGAAGTGCAAATATGTCAAGAGAAGACACAAAACCCTTTAAAATCCAGTAATATGCAGAATACGCAAACAGAATCTCAGCAAAGTTTTATGTCGGAAATAGCAAATAACAACTGTATGTAGCCAAAATCAGCTCCACAGCAAGTGAGCGTCTGTAGAGAAAATAATCTATACTGCAGTGTACATAACATTTCCTCAGTAAACACACTTTCACACAAATACACCCCGGTGCTCTTCCTATCTCCTGTAGGGACCACATTCATCCTGATTGGTGGTTCGAGGATAAACACACATCCTCCGTGTTTTCACGAGACTGCTGTACTTTGTGGCTGCTGCTGCTGCAGGAATAGAGGCCGTCCTGATTTTTTGCTCCCTCTACATATTTTCTGCTCTGTACAGGAAACAGTCGTTTGTCAACACCGCAAATAAATGGTGTTTGTTTCCTGTCCTTGACAAGGGGGGTTTCGGCCCATTTGGCAGCAGCATGGCAGATCTTGGAGCTGACATGTGATACATGTTTTTCTAAGCTATGCAAACCATAAAAATTTGGCCTGGCGCTGATATTTATGGAAAACATAAAAAAACCATGTATGCAACTTCAGCTTTTTAGTTGTTTTTGTCGTTAACAGAAGAAAATAGGTGCAAGAAATGCAAACTTTTTCAACGAAACAAATTAGCTGGACTGTAATTTTAACACAAGCACACAACTGTTGAAAGTGTTTTCTCACCTGCAATCTCAGCATAGAAATATGTGTTTACAGTTCAGTTTCACATCTAGAACAGGTGTTAAAAGTGGGTGTGGGTGCAAAGAGCCAAAACTAACAGCTTAAAAACATCATAAAGCTCATTTAGAAAGCAAACGTCCAACCGACTCTCCTAATCCTCTGCTTATCTGGGCATCCACACGGCTACACCCCAACGTTCAGAGGGGGGTCGAACCCCTGCCCCACTCCAGACGGGGTTTCCCTGCCGAACGCTGCACAACAATAAAACAAAGCCGTCACATTGGGGCCGGTGGGGGAGGTGGGGGGAGTATGCAGGGGTGCAGGGTGGGGGTGGAGGGAGGGCGGAAAGTGAGAGGAACAGCTGCTGAGTGGGAGAGTTGGCTGAGGGGGAGGACACGGGAGAGAAAGAAAGCTGGAGGAAGGAGGGGGGGAATTCTCTCTTTTCTCTTTCGGAGAAATAAATTACTTTTATGTTTGCGGCCTGTTGAGGCGATGCTATCGTTAGTGTGAGAACCCCCCTCTGCTTTCTTTAGGCGTGCACAAATTGACAAGCGCACAATGACACAGCTTATAGCTATACTGTTCTCTGCACAATATTCTCTCAGTGAGGGGAGTTCAGCAAAAATGTCTCGAAAAGCTTCCCAACGTGCACGCAGTCATACCCAAATGGTCACAGTCTGATTTTTTTTTTTTTTTTTTTACATATTCTCCTGTCCCTCCGTCTCTGAGGAATTCTCCTTATTAGAAGCAGTGTGTCACTCCATGGGCGTACTTGCAGAGTGCTGACAGACCTGCTTAAGACAGGGATGGGAGATGACAACTAAAAGCTGCTGTTAAGTCAAGAGCTGGAGGCTGGCCAGGCGTGTGTATCAGTGTGTGTTTGTGTGACATGGTTCTGCAAGTCAGACTTTGACATTTACCCCTGTTTCATTTCTTAAGATAATTATTAGTAGTAGTACTCCCTGTGGAGTTTTTAAAGGAGCACTTCACCCCCCAGATGACCATTTGAATATTAATTGCTCACCCCGTGTTACGTTGAGTTGGTGAAGAAAACGTTGATTTTGTCATAAGCCTCCACAGTGAACGAAGAATCCAAAAATTGAGAAAAGTCTTGATCTTAAGTCATAGGGGTCCACATTGATCATTGATCCAGTTGTAGGATCAGTACTTTCCAAACAAACATCCCTTTACGACGGGGAACTGAATGGAACTTATCTATGCTCTCTTCAAACCCAGACTTCATTGACAAAAACAGTAATTTTACCTCGCTGAACACAGGAGTTGTTGGTCTACTGCTGCCTCGATCTGTAGTTTCTGTTGTTGTGTGCCTTTGGTATTTTAATGGGTTAGTTTGACATAACACATATATATATAACACATATAGTTTTGCTGGTGGTAAATGTGGGCCCTACAACTTCAATTTATCAGGACTCCTCTATATTTTCTTCACGAATTAAACATAGCACAAGGTGGGCAATTGATGTACAAATGGTCATTCAGGGGTTAACTATTCGTTTAACCTGCAGTGGTGCTATAGAGCAATGTTTTGATGAGTGTGTCCCTGTTTTGTTTGTGTCTTAATGTCCTCTGGCAAGTAAAAGCATGCAGGTAACACAATACACATTCTTAAAGATTGTTTTGTGCTTTCCGATGATCAGCAGTTCTTGGCAGTAGTGCCGAAAAACAATATAATGCATCAGCAAAAGAAGAGCATTGCTAGTTAGCACACATGGCTGTAAACAATACATTAATATGAAAATAATTGCTTTTGGAAATGTTTTAACAAAAGATTTTTTGGCCACTTGAGGGCAGCAGAAACAGGTTGTCAACACACAGCGTATCCTCATACAACAGTTTATAGGATATCTTGCAAATTAGCACCCAACAATTAGGCGTCATCACGTTACGTAGTTAACCTTAAGTTACCTACTTAACATAACATGACGATATACCTTAAAATAACTCAAAGTTCACTTGGTTTTTACACAGGACACAAACACCTGTCTCCTAAAGGAAAGTCCTGTGTTTGTTTAACCCATCCACCTCCCCAACCTGCCACCTTATGCGGACTTTTGCTCCTCATACTGCTTCCTTCTTTACTCCTGTCACATGATTGCAGCCTCAACAATTAAGCAGGATTTAAACTTGTGTGTCAGCTCTATGCAGAGCTACGCTGTAGCTTACACATGTGGCCTGTGAGCATTGTGCACTGGTGTGTCTGTGTCACTCTGCAGTTACACCTTCAAAACCCTAGTCAGCGGTGGGGTTTCTGTGACGTGCTGTTAAGTTTAGTTGGTACAAAACACACATTAAACATGGCTTAATAGCAACAATTTCAATTTCTTTATCCGGACACATTTTCCCCACAAATACAACATGCTAATGTTATTAGCACAAGCCTATGGCATTTTACAGTGTACAAATTAGCCTAGTGGCAAGCAGACTTTTCCTCTACTCATATAAAGCCAGGAACAACAAAAACATTTAACAAAGGTAACGTTACAAAGTTCGGCTCCATTACAGCTCACAAGGTCCGCCAACAAAACAACTGTCCTATACTTAGCCTAGTGACTAAGGAAGATTTCCTCTGCTCATATGAAGCCAGGATAAATCATACTTGAGACTTATAATGCTATTTTTGTGGAGGCTTTATTGTCTTCACAATTTATTGTTTCTTATCTGTGAAATTAAATAAAAGCTTTGTTTCCACTGAGGGAAATGGTTTCAGCTTATAAAGACAGACAGGAGGTCTGCGTCACTGTGGCATGTAGACACATTTCTGGGGAGGTGCATATCAGGCTACAGCATAGTAAGGCATAGATTTGACGCAGAAGTATAAATCCTGCTTCACATGGATTTTTCACAAATTACTGGCTCATGATACCTGAGTGATAGACAAGTTTTGGCGCCTTACTTTTCACAGGTATTCTAAGTTTATATGGTGAACTTGTTTTAGAGGTTTTTTTGCTGACAACAGCTGCCTGCTGTATGTCCATAAATTAAACTCCTCTTGCTATCATCATGAAAAATACTTTTAAATTTCTAATACACTTACCAGGTTTTCCAACTTATTTATTGGTATTTTCATTAATTTATGGTTGTTTCAATGTATCTGTGAAACAAAATTACACTTGCATCCATTTATTGCTCTGCAAGTCATAAAGAAACGCTGTAAAACTCAGCTGAGCATCAAGTCTTCACATCAGCAGACACATGTTGGTGCTGGAGGGTGTTTCTCAGGAATAGGTTACCTCGTAAATGTACAGCATTATTATTATTATTGTTTAGTGCTTTGAATATTAACAAGTAATAAAACAACATACCCTCATTCCACTACCCCAGTAAACTTTACGACCACTTGGACAACCTGTTGTTGGTTACCTGACTGTTTCTAAGAAACAAAGCAATGACGTACAAGTATGCGAGCTAGGGGGTACAAAGCGAGGCTCACTTCATACACCCCTCCAGTTGGTCCAAGTCGATGTTTGAGCTCTTGGAGACATCCAAATACAGCTGTTCACTCCACTCAGCCTGTTGCTATATAACACTAGTGAGCACATGAAAAGGCTGGAGACGGATTTGCAACTGGATGCCCAAAACAAAATTTATTTGGGATATTTTTGTTCACTTAAGGGAAGCTGGTTGGTCTCTAATTTAAAACAGGAGCTAAAAAAAGTTTGTTAGTTGCACTTCACCGACTTCCTCACCACGGCATTTTATTTTTGTTAGTATTTAATAGGCTGCCTGGCTCTCATCCGCTCTCTTCTTCTCTTGCTCTGTGCCTCTGTCACTTGGAACCGCCTTTCACATGTACATTAAAACGAATGGTCGCCAGAAATAGTGCAGTGTATTTGGGGGGGGACTGTAGACATAACAAAATCAGTGAGGAAAGAAGCCAGCCACATATACGGGGCCTTGGGGAGTACACCGGGAGGAGGGAGGGCGGCGCTGAGGCCAACAATGGCACACATTCACATTCTGCTTCAACCTACAAGTTTCTGGTGGCCTCATTATTCGGCAGATAAGTGGAACAGCAGTCGGTGTAAGAATTCAATTCTGGTATTCAAATTGTTATATAAAGGTGCAGTGAATATGGAAAACTCTCCCAAATGAACTGTATCATGAGCAGCTCCATAAACAACAGATGGGTGACTAATTCATGGCAGTTTGAGCTGCTCAAAAATCATTTCAGTCAGTTACAGTTCAATGAAGCAGTATCGTCTAGTATAATCGCTGAATTAAATCTCTTTTCACCCCTACAGCTTCATATTCAGTCATCAGATTTGTATCTGTTTTATATGTACCTGATAAAATCTCAGATTTGAGGTTAACCAGTGACGGACCCTCCACAGAAGACAGGAACGCAAGGTAAATTCATTAACTAAGTATGTTTTCTAGGGCTGCCCTAGACTAAGAATTTTCCAAGTCACCAATAGTGGTCATTTAGGGCCATTAGTCGACTAGTCGCCCGCATGTTTACGATATTAATTTAATTATCAAATGATATATTTTGGGCGGGGCAACACAATGGTTTGAGTTGAAGGTGTGAGAAAGAATAGTATCAGTAACATTGTTAACACTGTGCTACATTACAGAGAAACACAAACCGTACTAATGAACCTTCATTAATATAGGCCTATATTTTATCTACAAGTGCACGTCACACACTGAGCGGGCCGCCTGTTAATGACGCTGTCAGCAAAGCAGTAATGATTGTGCTAAGTGGCTAATGGGCATGTAGCTGTTTCCATGTTTCAGATGACACAGCATGTTTGTAGTCGACCAATGAAGATGAGTTTACATATCACCTTGGGTTCGTCCTTCACTTTCTCAAAATGACCCCACACTTTGGATTTCCTGCCCGACATGTTATTAACTAGCCTGTGGAATAACCACAGGTACCAGCCCTGGAAATTAATCTGACTCCTGTCTGACTGCTTAGAGTGGACTAAGCGACCAATGAAATCTGGTCTACTAGCGTTTGGTCAACTGTTGAGGGGCAGCCGTTATGTTTTCATTAGTGAATAATGACCTAAAAATAACTACTGTGCTTTCATTATGTGAGCCATTTATATCTACATAGAAAGCGAGTCTTTGTCCACAGAGGTCGCTATGTTACACTGCCACGTTTCTACAGTAGCCCAGAACCAACGAACCAAACACTGTCTCTAGATAGAGCCATTCACATTTTTGCATCGGAAAAACTTTGATTGTGAACGTGAAACGTGCCGCTTAATCCCTCTAAATCTCACACACTGCTCCTTAAAAGAGCTACAAAGACATTATGCAATTGAGATACTAAAAAAAACAATGTGAAAAGAAATATAAAAATAAATCATCTGATTCCAAAATAATTGTACTATATATTTTGGAGGGACTGAAGGGACTACCCACCAATCTCAGGGGGTCACTCACTCTTCCTAACCTCCTCGCCCTCGCACTTTAGCAACAGATTCCCACTGCCAGTGTAGGGCAGAAAGGATATCTAAATAAAACTAGAGGAATTTCTTTTTCACCGCAACATTCAACTCCACATAGTTTCCCACTTCACCAACCTGATAAACTTAGCAAGGAATCCGCATGACTGGCATAAAAACACCACTGGTTGACATGGGACATTCTCTGGTTATGGTGAGCTGGTGACCCCTGACCCATCCTGGCAGTCTTCTTTTTCTTCTCCTTCTCTTCCCCCCCAGTAGGAAACATCCGATGGATCGTTACAGGACTGTCTCGCTGAGCGACATGATTAAGTGAGTAAGAAAAAAAAACAAAGCCCCATGAGGGTTAGTTTTCAATATGGAGCTTGGGAACTTGGCTTAAAGCCGCTGTATCACACAAGAGGAACAGCTACAGCATTATAATGACAAATGTGATCAGAAATGTTGGTGGTGGAATAAAATAAGCCAGTGAGAACTAGAAAGCTGTGGTGAGGAAGATGGTCATACATTACACTGACCCACTGGAAACTCTCAAACCACTCTTGACACACAAACCAGTAGATGTGTAACTGGAAAATACACAGCCCATATCTTCCCTCAACAATTTATGCCCCTGTGGCTTTGATGATCCATGATGCTTTGAGAGTGGAGTCACTCACGTCCCATAAAAAATAAAAAAGATCTACATTATGTTATGTAATGAAAGTTGATCCTTGAACCAGCAGGGTAAGGCACGCACACACACACACACACACACACACAAAAAGTGCTACATGTAGCCACTTGATAAGCAGGTGTGTTTACATGCCCTTATTACACAGAATTAACTCTCCACTGTACAGCAAGTCGAGACACACTCAGCAAAACACAAAGCACCACACTCAGCCCTTCGCAATGTTTACAGACCCTCAGTGGGCAGTGATAGCGTGTAAAGGCACTGTACAATAAGTAAGTGTGTCAACCGAACCTGCACTCCCATATATAGGCACTACTATTAGGATTCCTTTCATGCTATCTGGAATTAGCGGGCAGCATTCAGAGCAGGAGTATTTCAGTCTCACCCTGCCCCTGACCTCCGACCTTCTGGCCTTTAGTTTACACGGCCACGGAGAGGCAAGTGCACGGGCACACACTTCTCAGAGCTGCTGCAGTGTATTCAACAAGCAAGCTCTTGCTGCAAGACAGTCTAAGACGCTAGAGCTTTATACTTGCAATGACTAATTGGTTAATCAGTGCCAAATCAGTGAATTCCCCTTTAAACCTACAATATGTTATTTTCAGCCGCTAGTGGTCTCTCCTTAAAGACAAAAACAAAAGATGACGCAGTGCTATCACTACAGTCATTTGTTCAAGAGACTTTTAGCGGGAGCTGAATTATCCAGAGGTCTCCTTCTATCCAAAACAAACGAACCTGCTGATTTCGACTTGTATAAGCACTGATAAAAGCAGTTTCAAGTTTAAAAAAAAAGGTGTTTGGCACAGCAGGTCCTGGAGCCGAGCTGCAGCTAAGGTTTGCTCAGCTTGTTTCTCCAATTACTTCAGATCCAGACGTCTGATGACTAAAATCCTTCATCCAGGTAAAATATGTAATTAAAAACGTCAAAGATCTAAAAAATTGTAGCATCAAAATGTGGCATAAACTAGATAAAAGGTCAATTTATGACGCCTTCAACCCTGATGCGTGCACAAAGAGGATATGACAAAGCATCTCTGATTAAAATGACATATTTCCCAGGGATGAACACTGTTGGAAATATTTGGGATGTAAATAAATGACATTTTTAAATATTTTAATGCAGAAAAGTTACATATTATATCTTTAGGGGCAGAATACTTTGGTAGTGAGAGGTGTTGGGATGTTAAAGCATTTTAAAATAATCTAAATTGGAGGGATAAGCAGGCAAACACACAAACACAATGCAGCCATGTAGGACCTGCATTACAAGCTTTGCACATTCTGACACTGTATATTACACGCTTGAGTGGTTAGCACTATGTGCCCTATGAGCACTGTAATTTATACAATATAAATCTTTGCAGAGTGGCACTTAATCTAATTCTGACTAACTCTACAATCTTGGTAATCTGTCTCTCAAGGATAAGTCTTGTTCGACCAGGTGGGTGATAAAAGCTATTCCAAAGCATGCATTAAAATATTTTCTAAGGTTAGCATTTTAAATGTCAGCAGGCCAAACTTTCCCTGTCCTCGTCACAAACCTTGTAATTACATGGAACATGTTTTTACAGCAGATCTGCAAAGCACTTTAAGTGGCGGTTAGTAGTATAGAAAAAGCTTGAGAACACACATGCAGCCTATAGGTATGTCTGCTGGAATGCTTTTATTCCCTGCTGAACAAATACAGACAGCAGCGTGTTATCAGATGCACGGGATGGGCTGTGACATACATATACGTGTAAATACGCCCACACACGCTTCGTTGCACGCCTGAAGTGGATACACGATGTATGTGTGCACTCATCAGGTTTCATATATGTGTCTTTGACAGCTCCGGTTGAGTCCATTGTGCCCCTGGTTATCCAAATGTCTCGGCTCATCTGAGCTATTTTTACTGATTCAAAACAGGGACACAAAAAAACATACCAGCACAGACCTAAAAACCTGGGACGACCTGAGTCATTTCTGCACTGAGCCAGAAGATGACATCAAATCTAAATGGTACCATCTTTAAGCATCATCAGCTGCACGAAGCTTTCTAAATTTAACTATTCTAAGGGGGAAAACAAGTCTTTTTTTATTTGATGGTTTCCATTTTCTAAGCAGTGCTAATGAGCATCGACAGTAGATTAAACTAGAGAAGTGCTCTCAGTGGAGTGCAGATATCCGCCAGGCAACCGACAGAGCCGATCACAGCCATTCTAGGCAATTCTGTTCCAACAGATCCACTGCAGCGCGTTTCAGAAGCATCCCAGAAGCTAATAAAAATGTATTTTTGACAGAGTTGTAGCAGACTGCACAGAGCAGATTTAGTTCTCATGCTAACAAGCACTGTATGTGAGACAAAGTTACAATGTTATAATGAAAGAGGTTGTATTTTTAATAAATAAAAAGGAAGAAGTAGGGATGCACGATATTGGATTTTTTTGCCGATATGCCGATATATGACAACTTATTTTTGAGTAGCAGGTGGCAGTGTGCGTAGTAAAAAGCCCTTTTTCAATGGTTGGATGACTAGAAAGGTGCTATGCACGTGCAGGTTTTACCAAAGACAATATATTAGGCTGATTGGTCCAGTAGTTGGTAGCTGTGGACAGACAAATACACACACTCGCATGTACATACAGACATGACCAAACGCATGATTGAAAACTCCTACTTTTTCCCTTAAACAGATGGTAGCAGTAGACAGTACTAAAAAAAATGCACAATAAGCTTGATTGCGATCAAAAGACTTAACTCAAACGATCAACGTAAGAACCTGTCCACTCAAATCTAATGAACAATCTGTGGGAGACATTAACCTACAAGCACACTCCTCTGCATGATGAATGAGTAATGAGTCTTCTAGGACACTAAAAGTCTGCCTGCATCTGGTTAGATGGTCACACACACAGGATATCTTGGGCAAGTTCATTGGATGAATCTGTGTGTGTGTTTGTGCATGTGAGTCAGGTCAAGGTTCCCTATGTGGGTTATCTGTATTTATCCCCAAGGTAACGAGGCTGGGTTAGTTTAACATCTAGATCAAGTCTTGACAGAGGACAGTCTCTTTTCACTTCGAGATAATCCTTCATCTTCTAATCTCAAGACTGCAGTGAACTATTTGCTTGCAGGTGTTGGTTGAAACCAGCTGGTTATTTTGTCATTGTTGATGTACACTGCTATAATGCGAAAAAAAAAAAACTAGGAATAGAAAGTTAGAAGCCTGGTGCATATAGACAAACCAGCCTCCGAGACCTGGAAACAAAGTGGGTTTTGAAAGGGAAGTTCATCCAACAGCCTGTCTCACAGTAACACAACAGTCCAAAAATATCCCTGTACAGCACGGAGCAGGTCTCTGCATGTCCGTCTGCTGCTGCAGCCTGGGCCACGGAAATATGGGCTGGACCTGGAGATACAACCACAAACCTGCACACACACACACACACCTGACTATATAACAGGAAACACATGGCGATATCAACATCAGCCTTTTGTCCTCTGTCATGCATGCACACACACGGACACACAAGTAGCGACAAACCGTGAGTTTTGGAAATTCTAACAGGAAGCAGCAGCTCATCCATCAAGGCAACATTAGAGAGTCAGAACCACATAAACCACCTGCCAACCAAAAATTCGCTAGACTAAAAAATCTCTTCATTAACGTGTGTGTGTGTGCACTTTGTGACAGGTTAATGAATTTAACCAGGTTGATGCTGAAACACTGTGTGATCTCATCTTTATATGTCTATCTATGATACCAGGCTGCACCTTGAGCAGCTGCCGCACCACATTTTGCACCTTTGCATGTGAAAGGCCACACTTTGCATGTCAGCCCAGATCTGCGGTTTTCTTTGCATCTCCACTCACGGCAAGCGGTGAGAAAATGACAGATGTTTTAATCTCTGATAGGGGCGGCGGTACCTGTATTAATGCTGACATTTCTATCAAGGCGAAACTTAATAGAAGGGTGTGGCTAAAGTTTCTGCAAAGGTTAACAGCACTCTCTATAGAGCAAACGTTTACACCTCACACAATGCAGGGATCCTGTGCCCTGTATGCATCTATGCAGAAGCTAATTTTAAAGCTGGATGCCCTACTTGTTAGCACAGCTCACTTCCTTTTCCTGTATGAGGAGCAGGAAAAGGTCACTCAGCTGTGCAGCTGAAAGCATGGATGTCTAATTGAGACAAAGCTAGGTGAAGGCAGATGTTCCTGAGTGTGGTGGCTTCTCAGGACTGCACCAAGACCAAGTAGTTAGTGCTTGTCTTACTAGTATTGCAGCATTGTTGACAACCCTACATCAGGGGTGGGACAAAATATCGATACAGGAATATATCTTGCTACTTCCTCTTGAGATACGTCAACACACTGGCACCAAATGTCGATATTTTTCTTAAAACATGCAGGCACTTTAAATAGCTTCCCCTGCCAGCTTGTGTTCAGAGTCACTACTCCATGACTCCTTGTGGCAAGTCTTATCAAATTCATGAGGGCAAAGTGAATGGAAGTTAACTAGCTTGCAGTGAAGACGAAACTTGCAGAGGAAAATGGTGCAGAGTCAGAAAGTGGGGGAAAACACATAAGGCATGACATCTTTTAACTCAGCTTTTACGACACAGATGGGACAAACAAAATCAATAAAGACTTTGCGATAAGCAAGATGAAGATAAAACAATCATTGTGCCGCATTCCATTACGCAATGATGCTCTCCTTTTGACTCAAGCACAACTCTTTCCTTTACATCTGGATTTAGCAACTTCTCAGACCCCCTAGTAACTTTATTCCTAAAAAATAACCGGCTGCCACTGCAAGTGCTGTCACTGCTCATTGCATTACGAGGCGGAGCTCTCAGGATGGCTGCCAACATTTCATTCACTACAGCATCACCTGAATGTGTTGATTGGTGGGACAAGACAAAACAGACTGGAAGGTGAGTCCTTCACAGTATTCAGGCAGACTCTAACTAATGCTACACAGTGTTAATCGCTGCAGGTATCTGACCACACTCACATATACTGTAACTTACATCAAAGAGAATACAACATTAGAGCATAGTTCAAGTGCTACAATGTGCCGTCATGTGGGCATTTTTGTTAGTCCGTTGTACCTGCTCTGTATAAACAAGCACAAACTGCAGTTCATAATTGTCTTTCACAGAATTTCTGTATCGTGATACCGTTGTTATTGTGGGCAACACATTGTGATAGCATGGTATCATGAGTTACTGTTATTCCCACCCGTACCTTACATACACTCATACATTAAAGCTTTGACCAAACACTCGAGTTCCCAAAGTGTTGAAGGTAAAACATCACAGAAATAAGTCTGTTTCTCTGAGCTGCTTCTTCCTTTCCCATCTTCCCATCCTCCTTTGCTCCCCCTCTCTTGTCAACTCCTTCACGCCTCAGCTCCTACATGTGACCTCCCGGCAGGAGGGACTGCCAGCAACAGGTGAAAGATCATGACCCCCAGGACAAAGACTCACTGCCCTCCTCCTGCGGGCACGGAGAGCTCAGCTCTAGCCTCAAGCGGAGATTAGGAAACAGGGGGATATCACATCTCTCAGCACCAACAGTTTATCAGGGAGGGTTTGACTAACAGAAGGTAGGCCTCAGTAGGAAATGGAGATTCAGCAAATCTCATCATCAAACTGCCTTCATATGACTGCTATAATTCACACGGCCATGAACTGTGACAGAAGAGCTGATATGGAAACAATAGAGAAAATAAGATGTTTCCGCATCGAATCTCAAAATAAAACTATCCATTCATATATTCTTGTGAACTCTCCTTACAGTCTATTGTGATCGTAGTATCAGTATCCAAAAAAGCTGCTGTAGCTGCACTAGTCACACATTATACTCCAGATATGTATCACGCCACATATGGAAGCACAGTTGGGCCTCTTCCGCATGCGGCGCGTTTGAACTCTGCACGCTATCTGGAACTGCTTTAAGCAGAGCACAGATAAAAGTGTTGGATCACACTGGACATCAGGAGGGCAGGTATGTAATCATTAAACACAGGAACATATATATACACACACATGTACACGCTTAACTGTTTTCCTTATAAACCATCGCCATCAAACACACTGGTGCCATACACTTGCACATACACCACCTGGACCTCAATATAAATAGGGCAGGTTGTGGAGTGATTTAGGATCATCTTCAAGGGAGAGAAACGTGATACAGAGCGGGACCAAAGACATCCTGTGGAGCCATTCGTCTGAACGACCTCCAGTAAAAACATCAATCAGGAGACAAGGGAGAGAAACTACCTGACAGCTGAAGCTCGTTATAAACTTGACCAGCCGTCACTACGATGGTTTTGTTTCCGTGTGACAAAGATGAATACAGTAGGCCTGCCAATGGCTGTTTGAGGCACCTGCCAGCTCTAGGTTTACTCAGATTTAATACCCTGAATACCTGACAAGATGTTGTCAGAAGATATCTGGATATATGTGACTGATACTTTTGTAGGTCATTTCACATTAAGGGCCCTGACACACCAAGATGACGGCTGTTGGTCAATGTCGGGTTGTCGTTGGAACGTCTGACACCGTAGTTTTGGGAGTGTGTTTAGCTTTTATTCAAGCCGTTTCAGCAAGCCGTCGGAGATGGCGGAGCCCGATAGTGAATGAAATCGCTCTGATTGGCAGTTCAGCTCAGCTCATAAGATGAGAAACAGAAGTGAGGAAAGTAAACAAATGACTTAAGTCCAGAGGGTGTGAGATCAAAACAAACTTGTAATATGAAATATTGAGCTCTTTAGCAGAAACGGTTCATAATTGTTTGCATTACCATCCACTAATGCACAGTAAATACCTTTTGTTCTTTCAACATCAGGTTGTTTTATTAACGTGCTAACTAGCACCTTGAATCCAGCCTGTCTTCCTGTGCCCCTTTCTGAATAACGAATACAGACGGCCACTGTCAGCTGGCTACTAGCTGTAGTCTTTGCAGTGTGTTCAAGTGTGACTTTTTGCGCAAGAGTCAGGTGACATGAGGAAACTCAACGATCAGCCGCCATCGCCACTAGTTCTTTGATGTCGGTTTGGTGCGTCTGGGTCTTACGACAAAGAGTCTACAGCCATGCAACTCTGTAAGTCTGTACTTTGTGCTAAACGTTAACGTCAACATGCTAACATGCTCATAATAACAATGCTAACATGCTGATGATTAGCAGGTATAATATTTACCATCTTAGTTGAGTGTATTAGCATGCTAACATTTGCTAATTAGCAAGAAGCACAGCTGAGGCTGATGGGAATGTCATTCATTTTGCAGGTATTTGGTCATAAACAAATTGGACAATTAAAAGATTTTTAACCTAATGATGAAAAGTTAAGGAATCAAAGTCATTACAATTCATACTGAGGTGGACATGAACTTGTGCACCAGATTTAATGGCGACCCATCCAATAGTTGCTGAATGGGGTGCTTCTCACGTGGTTAAAAAGAGGCTCCCACAGCGACATGCTCTATAAACCCACCGCCACAATATCATCAGAAGACAAGCGAGGACACTAGATCACCACGACCAAACTACTGACAGGACGTGAGAAGCGAGGGTCAGGTCTGTCCTGGGTTTAACATTACAGGGTGGCACACCGGGGGGTGAAGGTGCTAAGGTCGTTCAGTCTCAGATTACATTCTCACGAGATTTAGGAGTGGGAAGAACACCTGCCATCCTTCCTCTAACTGTGAGGAAGGAAACTGCCATCCAAACTAACATCTTCTCTCTGATCAGGGATGAAGCAGAACGGGCACACACAGCTTAACATAACATTTAAAAATGACCTTATCACTTTTTCATGACAATGTTGATATGACTCCAACTATTTTGATACTTAATCAATCATTTCAGTCATTTTCTTAAGCAAAAATGTCAAATATTGCTCCTCAATAGCTTTTTATACTGTATGTGAGAATTTGTTGCTTTTTTTTGTCAGTTGATAGTAAATGAAGAGTCTGGATTGTCAGTTGCACAAAAGAGGCAATCTGAAGATCCTACTTTGCACTGTGGTAAACTGAGATGAGCATTTTCACTTTTTTCTGGGCATTTTATAAACTAAACAATTAATCCATTAACTGGTGAAAATTAACTGTGAAAATAACCGTTAGTTGCAGCCTTACAGTAAAGCACATACTATTGTTCTTTGAAAAGAAGGTCTATAGTTTAAAGGAATAGTTAGACATTTTGGGAAACACATTTATTTGCTTTTTTGCCAGGAGTTAAATGAGAAGACTAATGTCAGTCTGTACAGTAAAAATGAAGCTGGTTTCAACAACTGGTCAGCTTGGCTCAGTATAAAGACTGGAAATAGGGGGAAACAACTATCCTGGCTGCGTCCGAAGGTAATAAATTCCTCCTCCAAGCACCTCTGAAGCTCAATATTCGGTCCTTTGCTTACTCCATAAAAAATAAGAAGTGTTAAAACAACTATTCACCATTTTACCAGGGATGTTCCTAACAACGAATTTCTCTTATGTTTAAATTAAAGTTTAAATTGTGATTAGTCATCTAGTCCAACAGTGAGAAAACAAAACAGTGAAAACTGTGCAAAACTTAATCTATACGGTTAAAGAAATGTACCAAAAAATGATTGCTTATGTTTTAAAAGCCATTAGAAACTGTTAACCTTTTTTTAAGCCCTTTTTTTTGCACACATTTGCACATTTGACGTGTCCCTTGCGTCCCCCCTGTAATCAACACCGATTGGTGTAAAGACATGAGAGTGGTCTGGATCCTCTCACCTAACTCAGCATGAAAATGAATAAGCACATTTCCCCAAATGCCAATCTTTTCCTTTAGCTCAGCGTGCAACAGCAGGAGCGGATGTTATGGTTGCAAAAGGGTCTTGTCAATCAAAGACGCTAAAACTAAATATGTGTGTGTGTGTTTTTATGGTGACGTTCAGCATAAATTATCACTCGTGAAGTGTGAGTCACCTGTGAATGTTGAAAACACTGCTCAGTGCTACCTCCGTCCTCCATCTGCTGCTATTTCATAACAGCCTGAAGTCTGCCCAAGTAAAAAAAAAAAAAAAAAATCCTGGCTGATCTGCAACTGACAACAGGATCAATCTCTGGCCCAACAGCTCTTTTGTAAGAAGATGTTCCAGTTATGTAAGATCAATGTCACACAGGGTCAGTGTCAGAGTTCATCATGTCTCATCACAGGACCACAGCAGCAGCAGTACTTCATGTTCCCTCTGTCCATCACACACATCTCATACAAGAGTGAATTTCACTGCAGCATGGTCTTCATTATCTCCCCCTCTTATGCAACCTGCTCCACCATCAATCTCTCTATTATCTGCCATCAGCCTTCATCTGTCAGCAATCATCTGCTCTGCAGTCTGGCCTGCAGGCTGCACACACGCGCCTCACCTGAGCAGAGCAACACAACAAGAGGCCTGCACCTGAAAACATGGTGAAATGTGTTTTTACCTGTGTCTGCAGGCCGATTCAGTGCACACACACACACACACACACACACACACACACACACACACACACACACACACACACACACACACACAGAAGGTGCTCGACATTGGACATTTTCCACTCACTCTTTTTCTTCCAAGATGTCTTTGCAGAAACCACATGAGCAGACCTCCTCCTCCTCCTCCTCCCTGCTACTGCTGCTACTTCTGCTGGAGACAAGTCGTTCTTCATTACGAGCGGCTGAAACTTCTCCTTTACACTTCACTAAACTGCTTGTACGTTGACCCACTTGGCAAGTTTGCCAGCTCGAACATGGTGTCCTCCTTTTGTCCGGCGGTAAAACCTCAATCACACTGCACAGGTCCCTGTCGCGTTGCGTCATCGTCGTCACACCGACAGGCGGCTCACCTGATGCAACTTGACTTTGAGACACTTTCAGGGATCTAAAGTTTTAAGTTAATTAAAAAAAAAAATACACTAGTTTTCAAGTCCATTACATTAACTCCTGCTTTTTTCTCCAATATAAATGTATTAATTCAAAATGCACCAAGTTGACGCGTTTGAATGTGCTTTAAAGGGACAGTTCGCCTTAAAGTAAAAAATAAAAAATTACTACACATTCTCCTATCCACCTTTTTCCTGACGGCACTACTGTTGAAATTATTATGTGCGCAACTTCCGGTGATATAAGTCTTTAATATGCAATAATTCATATTTCTTAGTTTGTAATATTACTATACTTACTTCAAGTGTGTCCGTTACCAAAGAGTAAAGCCAGTGAAGTTTTATGGCATTTATCTTAATTGTATGCAAAATAATATGAATGCTTCATTCATTTGTCTGGTAAATGTAATTGGATACAATATCATACATAAATTTACTTATTATTTCACACATTCTGATAAATAACCTTTACAGAACCTTGTAGTTTGTGGTGAAAAACAAGTCCAAAGACAGAGATGACATCGCAGCAGCTAAAAGATACTGGTATGTGTGGAATTTCCTCTTTTTAAAAAAATGCCAATCACAATATTTTCTGCAGCAAAAACAACACATCAGATTTTAACTAAACTGGGCAGTAAACTCAGAGCCTGCTTATCCTCCACGCTCTGTTCACAACATGTTTTTTTAAGCTTTCAGCTTCAAAGTTCAATTTTTCCTTGGCTTAGGGCGTCTCAGTAACCTGTGTGAAAATGAGTCCCTGAAGGTCCTTGTAGGATTTACAAACAGTAGCTGAGGTCACATTGTTTTAGGTCATGTCAGGTGTCAGGTTCGACCTCTGACGAACATTCTGAGCAAAGCAGTTTTTCTCCGTTTACGTAATCTCGTCATATATGTCCAAAAAATGATGGAAACCTATAGTAACCAATAATTACATTCCCGGATGTGATCTTTTTGTTCTGATATCATTATGCACCCTTTGTTTCTAGATGTTACCATCTCTTCTTATTGTCTGATAAGGCAAAGATTCCTTCAGTCTGATTAAATTATTTGGCCTATAAAAGATGGTGATCATGATCATAATTTAGAGATTAGAGAAACTTGACTGAGGGCCTGACACTTTGGGCCCATTCAGTAATCCATCTGTGCTTGCTAGCACCGTCTGCAGAGATCATGTTGCTTTAAACGTACCACCTTGGATAACAGTTAATACTTTTTTCCTTACGCTGACATTTACAGTGCCAGTAATTGATTCCAGTAACCTCCCTGCATGCACACAGAATGCAAAGGAAACCCAAAACGCAACTCAGTCCTTCCGTCTTTATTAACAGCCTATCATCTAGGCACATAAACAGTGTAGGGGCAGGACGTGCCTGAGCTCACTGAATGGAAACTGGGCCATTGTGAGGAACCCATGGGGATGGTGAACTCAGTCCTGTACCTGCTCCTCATATCCGTGCCCCTCCTTCCTACTGAATTCACACTTCATTGTGATCACACTTTCTTGAGAAATACTGAAATAAAGCCACAGTTTGCAACTTTCATAGAGCACCATATCACTTTGTTTGAACTGGTGAGTAATAACTTGGCACCGGCGAGGTCGCAGCCTAAATGATTGTCCCACAGGGGATAGGCTTGGCCCCGCAGCCTTTCCATACAATATCATCTTTCTCGCAAGCAAGATGACTTCATTGTCAACCGAAACCGCTGAAATCCTGAAGGTGACAAGGATTTCCCCTCAGGTAGCAGCTGAACAGACAAACAATGCCAAAGCTGTCTGTTAACAGTGCTGTCCTCTCAACATGTCAGTGTCTAGTCCTCCAGTGAAAGAAATTATACTTGGCTAATAACTGTTTTACTCCTCACATGTATAGGCATGCCTGGCCATTTTCAGTAAGTCCCATAGTCCAAATAGTTTTGAGTTCATGTGGGAAGGTTGCGGTCATGAACCTTTGGCAGCCTGAAAACAATTACCAGTGGTGGTGACTGAAAATATTCAGCTGTTGATTTAAATAAGGTATATAAATCTGGTTTAACTGCTGTGATGCTGCCTGATTTAGTTGTCACTTTACAATGTCCAAGCGCCCTGTTGTATCATGTGATGCTCTACAACATCAGGAAATTATGTGCTGTTCAAAAACAGGCATTTATCTCAAATGACTTGGGCTGTGAGACACTGAAAATGACTTCCTGAGCTCAAGATAGATATTTCCTGCGTTTAACGATGTTTATGCACGTCTGATAACTTGGGTACGAGTTGTTGTGTCATTTCCAGCCTTCTGTTTTGAAGAATATTCTTGCTGCCATTTCACCTAAATGACTGGATGTTTTAGTTCCTGTAAAAAACAAATGAGAAGTTGTGGGTTTTATCACATATCATATTTTCTGCCCTGATCGTCATTGTCAGACTAGTATCTGACCCAGCAATGACAGAAAGCTGCTTTGTAGGTAGGCCTGTTGTTGATGGTCTCTTTGAGTTTGCAGTATCCTGTAAAATGATGAAAAATGTTTATGATTCATCCTGCACTCGGGTTGTACATGCATTTTTTGCATCCAATGAAACGTTTTCTCACACAAGCATACCACTGAGATGCATCAGCTTCATTGCAGGAATGATCCTGTGTATCTCATTTACCAGCAGCACTGCTGGCTTTGGATCTGGGCTCAAACATGTACAGCTCAACAGACACCTCCTACACCCTCTCCCTACCTACTTTCACTCCGTTTCTGCGTTCATGTGGAGAGTCCGCCACATTGAGTGCCATCCCAAACCAACTAGTGAGGAGTGGAAGTGAGTTATAAAACCATCCAACAGCGAGTCTGCATTGATGCTGCCTCACTTATCATGTGCAACGACATATTTTCTTTGTCATAGTGTCATAAAGTTCCACGTCTAACCTTACAAACGTAACCTGCTCAAACTAAGATAGACATTTATAAGCCTACTTTCATACTGACGTTGATATCATAGGATCAATTCTCTAATCTGGAGAGAACAGTAGAGTTCATATATCCTACACCTTGATGGAGGGTGCTTCATTCAGCGGCGAAGGTGACTTCAAACTAGGTTACACTCCGCGATGGAGTGGGAGTGGGTAGGGTCTGGTTTTGGAGGCTTAATGTTAACATTTCAGTGGTGTTACTACTTTGATGAGTCCAGCTTCCTTGTTACTGTACACACCTATTTTTACAGTTAGATATACTGTTGATCCAACTAGCTTTTGTTTATGATATCAAATAAAACTTTTGAAGTGGTCTTAGCTCACAATATATCTAGGCCACATGCATAAGCAGAGAAAAGAATCACTCTACTACTTGTGTTTTAGGGAGTTAGATAACAGGATGCTATGTTCTCATTATGCATTATGTTATCAGTTCATGTTGTTACCAGTGAAAGTACATTATATACCTAAAATTGCGCAAAATTAGAAAGTGGGGCAATGACGTAGCAGATTAGCATCTGAAGATAACGCTGCTTTATGTGCTAGAAAATGCTGTTAAGTCCCTATATGCCATGTCATTACCAACACAGGAATGTGGAAAGCAACTCAAGGGCCCATCCTGTTTTGACTTCATGAATATTAGTCACGTTTTACTGAAGACGAGGATGCACAGCACACAAGTTATGTTGTTCCAACTGTTCACATATAGCTGGTTGTTATTGAAAGAGAGTGGGAGGTGTGTGTGTGTATGGTTTAAGAGTTTCGCCCACTGCATTGGCGTGTCACTTAGCTGATTAGTGTAATATTGAATGGCAGCATGGTTTAGGGCGAGCTTATCTGTGGCAGACTGAGGAGGAGACATGGCAAGGACTGCTGTTGAAATGAGTCACGCCAGAGATAAACGATGTCTGCTGTGTTTATGGTGTCAAAGGGCATTATGACAGATGAGATGCCAAAAATAGAATAGAGATTTTGCTGCCCCGTAAACAAAGGCTGTAACTGAAAGAAAGATGAGGGCAGCCATAATAAAATCATTACAGACCTGACTGAAACTGCATGTTGGATATTAGATGACACGCAATGTTGGTTTGGAAAAACTTCTCATTAAGCTTCACAGACACAACAATACAGAAAAACATGCAGTGCAGGTTCGAGCACTGCTCAGCTCACGCCCCCCATGTCTTAACCTGAATACATCCGTTTGTGTGAGCACTCACTCACAGACGTTTTTGACACAGATTTTGTACAGCTTGGCATCAGTCTCACAATTTCCCAGACAGTTTTTCCCCCCGAGCTGAGCCACACTGTTTGTCCTCTCATACATGCACACACAAGCATCTGTGCGTGTACACCTACACACATCAGAAAGCTTATCTCCACCATCGGCTGTGAAATAGTGGGAGCCCCGGTCTGCTGCTTTCAGTTCAGAGCCACGACTGTGTGCGAGAGAGAGAGAGAGAGAGAGAGAGAGAGAGAGAGCCTTTGTGATATCAGAGCCTGAGACAGAAAGAGCTGTCGAGAGTTTGCCAGGATTAATGGACATTAGCACATGAAGTCGCGAAGAAAGCAGGAAACGCCACAGGAAATGCCTCAGAGGGTGTGTAATGCTATCTCTGATCACTGCCCATGTGGCACCCGCATTATGTGTGCTGATGTGGTGGGAAAATAGTGGGGGCTTTTGTACATTTGGCACACCCGTGAGATGCTAAATATACCGAGATGTTTTAGAGAAAGTGATTGTATCGTTAGTGTCACAAGACACCAAAAGTGCCAGCAGAAATAACAGTGACAAAACTCAAGTGGAGAGACACATTAGATACACTGATTACATTTTCAACATAACTTGCTCAGAATCAAAGTTCAAAGTGTTTTATTGTCAAATGTAAAACAATTACAAGAGCAGTGTTTGCCACTGAAAATCTATTGACTCAGGCTCCCTCATACAGTGCAAATAAAAATACAGTAAGAGTAGGAACACAAAAAGAACTTTCTGCATCGAACTGATACCGTAGCCTATATCGTAGCCTGACGTGCACCTCCCCAGAAATGTAACCACATGTCACAGCGATGCAGACCTCCTGTCTATCTTTGTAAGCTGAAACCATTTCCCTCAGCGGAAACAAAGCTTTTATTATTTACTTTAATTTTACAGATAAGAAACAATAAATTATGAAGACAATAAAGCCTCCACAAAAATAGCATTTTAAGTCCTGTGTGTGATTTATCCTGGCTTCATATGAGCAGAGGAAACCTCCTCTCCTCGCTAGGCTAATTTATACAATGTAAAAAGCCATAGGCTTGTGCTAATAATGTTAGCATGTTATATTTGTTTGGAAAACGTGTTTAGTATAACAGTTGCTTTGTCAGTGAACCTTGTGAGTTGTAATGGAGCCGAATTTTGTGACGTTACCTTTGTTAAATGTTGCTGTTGTCCCTGGCTTCATATGAGTAGGGGAAACATCCATTAGCTGCTAGGCTAATTTATACAATGTAAAATGCCATTGGCTTGTGCTAATAACGCTAGCATGGTATATTTGTGGGGAAAATGTGTCCAGCAAAAGATAAATGCTTTTTTGTGAATGCTGTGAGTTATAGTGAAGCCAATTTGTGTACTTTTGTTTGAAGTTGTCGCTATTAAGCCATGTTTAATGTGTGTTTATTGTGTGTTTTGAATCAACAAAACTTTACAGCACTTCACAGAAGCCCCGCTGCCAACTAGTGTTTTGGAGGTGTAACTGCACAGTGACACAGACACATGACCTCACAAGTATAAATGTGTAGGCTACAGCATAGAGCTGACTCACAAGTCTAAGTCCCGCTTAAACAACTTTGAAATTTAAATGTACAATTTAAATCTGAAAACCAAAAAAGAGAGCATATATCAATTTTATATTACTCCATATAATTTTTTTCTCCAAAATCAAAATTGTTCATTTTTCTGCAATGATTTTACTTTTAGCTTCTCTCAGCTTTATTTTTACAATACATCTGCAAATTAGGAAGTCCATGTTGAAAAAGTTTTGATATCTCTTTTGGTAGGTATGTGAGCCCAGTCTTGTCCCCCATGTGTACATTTTACACTCAATGAAACGGAGAGACAGCGAGCTGCTATCTAATCAGCACAGGAAGAAACTACGTGCATCTGTCATCTCTGTCATCAGGCTCATACAGAATCCTCAGGAAACATGAGTTGGCACTTTGTTATTCTTCTGGGTTCACTGAGTAACAATGACACTTGTTTCTTTTTTAGCTCAGCCGTTGTGAGAGGATTAAAATAATCAAGGTGGACGTACGGGCAGCTGGGTGGAAGGTGCCAGCATGAACTGCATCTCATGATCAGATCATGTTTTATGAATTCACTTTTTACTGTTCATCCTCCATGGGCCAGTGATGCCCGCATGTACGCTATATACTCCAACAAGGGCACAACACTGGATGATAAATTCAAGGTCCCTGTGTAGGAATATGACAAGAGATGTTATGTAAGAGACATCAGTGTAAAAGGAGCACAGACCAGGAGCCACACAATCCATTAGTGTTTGACCTTCAGTGGAGAACGTTTCTATTCATCATGTCTGGAGCCTCTGCCCTCTTCTTCCGTTGTTAACATATTAATTTGTTACATCATTACCTGGTGTCAGGTTGTCCGGAGATGATGATGTCATCTGGGTGACTGGCTGCAGTGAAAGGATGATCCTGGGAACTCCTTCACACATATCTCCTTGAACTTGACTCCAGATTCTGTTGTTCAGTCTATTCAGTGATTGAAATGAATCAGCCCACCGAATTTTTTCTATTTCACAGTGGAAATCAACTCATTCCAACTGGTATGTTTTTTTTTGGCACTATGAATGTTAATACATACCAGAGTGCATTAAAAAAACATTTTTATTTAAAAAAAAAAACAACCAGCTGAGGATTCCCTGGATCTCCCCCATGTCCAGGCTATATCCTCAAATCTTAGACGGACCCCTGCATGCACCTGACCCATGTGGCTGCTGCAACTGGTTTTGTCTCTCCGCAAAGATCAGTATAGACTGGGGGCGTCTAGTGGCTTGGTGGGCGTCCCACGTGCAATAGCAATGTCCCTGCTGCGGTGGCTGTGGGTTCGATTCCAGCCTGTGGCCCTTTCATTGTATGTCTACCTACCTGTCTCCACCTGTCCAATAAAGCCAAAAGAATAATTAAAATAAAATGAGTGAGGACAGCACATTTTGAAGGTTGAAAACAGGGAATCATTTATTTATAGACAAGATAAGATAAATATTATCAAAGTTTGTTTATTCAAAATTGCTGCAATCTGGGCTCTCACATGTGATGACGGTGACAAAGCACAGAGCGTGGGTCTGACTCAGAGCCTGAGGTGACGCCTCGCAGACAGCCTGTCATTTAAAGCAGCCACAGCTTTAATTATGTGTAACTGTAAGCCTTAATGAAGCTTACGTTATATAAAACTTCATCCCCCGCACAGTTGTTAATAATGGGGAAATTAGTTAGAGACCAAAACTATTTTTGTACCAGACTGTAAACATGTTAGTCTCTACTGTAAAGTTGAATTTAACATGGGTGTCAATGGGGATTGGTTTGCTTCTCTCCTTTCTCACTGTGGATCACTGTACAGCAGCAGCAACACACACCCTGACCTCTGATCTCACATTATACCTTTCAAGAGGATTTCACTTTGCACCTGGACCGGACATTTCTAAACCAGGTGCCACTTACAACCACCTCCTGTGAGTGATACATTTACATGTTCACTTTAACAAGTAAGTTAGACGTTAAGTCCCACTGGTGCCCCATCTCCTCTGTAGCCACCCCTGTACGACCCCGTAGCTCAGTTTCCCAGAAACCTGATCTGTACTACCTACAAACCTTGACTTTAAATCCTCCCGTCGTAACTCTGCATCATCTTTCTTGTCCTGTCATCTGTTGCGTGTTGGTTGCGTTACATATCATATTTGAGTCTCATCCACCCAACCTCAACTGCAGGAAGGCGAGTGACAGGTGGGGGGTCTGTTGGAAGTGGGCGTCTGTTTTCTTCATCAGGGGAAGTCTAGGTCATCAAACCACAAGAGCCTCTGGCTCACCTCAGACAAACTTTGGTTTCGTCTGCCACAAAGGGAGCGGTGTTTAACGAGCTTTAAACAAGGGCCATTATTATCAAGCTGCGAATGTGAGAACGTGTGTGAAATCTTTCAATCTGAAGACTTGGTGACAGTGCAGAGTTTTTCATTGCCTGTGAAAGTGTGCAGTCTTATAAGTAGTGATTACGGTGAGTCTATGCAGTCAGAAAAGAATGCTAGAAAACATCATAACACATCAGAGCAAAGACACGTTTTAGGAGCAGATTTTAAAGGGTTCACTTACTTTTATTTGCCCAGGTTTTCAGATCTTCTGCCTCACTCACAGCAATGAAAACGTGTTGAATCTGTAGAATTTCAAGTGAAAATTGCTTATAACAAGGTGTGTGAATACTCAGGGAGTGTCTGTTTGCACCTGGGTGAGAGTAGTTACGCTGCAGGTTTCAGCGATTTACACTAGTCCCCACAACACATTGGATTTTGGATTATTGCAGAAAATCAACTCTGTGGCAAACAAACATTTAGGATATTTACACCTTTTGTTAAAAAAAAAATCTTCACTTTACACAACTTCCATGGTTATTGAAGTCTACATGCAATCACCAGAAGTGAAAGGTCAACGTTAGGCTATAAACTAACTACACTTTGGTCACATGACCTAATGTCACCACCGTAACAAGACTGTAAAGCTGTGTTTGTCCCAGCTCGGTGTGATGACGTTCTGTGGTCTCTTTTAGCCACTTATTAGCAGCCACCTTTTATGACGCATATAGTAGCTTCAAAGTTCATGAGTGGGGTATTTAATGCTGTATTTTATGTCGTAGAATAAAACAAGACCTTTTTTCAAGACAGCTGTTTTACCACTTTCTTTATGCTAAGTTGGCTGCTGGTCAGCTCCATATTTAAATATGAGATTGGTGTTCATTAATAAGCATATTTCCATTCGAGGTCCGACAGTCTAATAGATGTTCAGAGCAGTTGTGTTTCAACAGCTTTAGTTTGTCCATGCTCCAAGACACTACACCATGTTTGGAAAGTCTCAGTAAACCAGATGCATAACTGTGGTCAATTGCAAAAGGTCTCAGTGTCCTTTAGTGTTCTGCCAAACTGACAAAAGATCATCTGAACCAGGCTGGACCAGCTCGCAGGCTCCCAAGATGAAAGTTCTTGCTAGAATATTCTAAAAGGAGCCAGGATGTCAGGAGCAGGCTCTACTCCATCTCCCTCCCTACTTTATAGATAGCGGACAGATGGAACTAGGCTGTCGCTTTGCTAAAGTTAGCAATGCAATTAGTTCACACACTAATTAGCTGTGAGAGGAGCAGAGGCGCACCAGATTTCCCCTGTGTCTAAAACCTGTTTCCCAGCCCCGAATAAGAGTAAATGAGGTCCTGGCAGCAGCAGCGGGAAATATCCAAAAAGAAAAAGATGACGTGAAAGGTTTATTGGAGAGTTTACATATGTGTGGTTTAGTTATGGGACATGTTTTATTCTTCAGTGCTGTATGACAGGGACAAATACTTTACATTGCCTCATCGGTGCTAATGAGAGCAAGTTTCTCAATTTTATTGAGCAGTGGTTTCCAACCACAAGAAGTCAGATCATCTCTCTAACCCCACACCCACAGATTCTTTACATTTTAAAACTTAAAGTCGTCAGCCTCAACCAACGCTGACCAAGTGACATCACTCGAGGCAATTTATCAGACAGTCTTTATACAGCTTTGTTAATATACGCAGTAGTAGTCCCGAGACCTGTCAACAAACTATGAACTCAACTTAGTTTTTCTGTATTGTAAACACACAACAAATGAAACTATGCACACAGTTTGGAAAAGTGACGCTCATGTATCAGCAGCAAAACTCCAGACTGCTGAACAGCTTGAAAACAAACTCAAATTCTTAATCACATTTTTGCAGAGCTCCATGAACAAACGGCATCATTCAGCACACCTCGTTCACCTGATAAACACCAGCCTTCAAAATGAAACATCCTAATTACCAATCGGTCTCGCTTACGCCTACTTTCAGTTTGTTGAAACTCTATTGGCAAAACAGTCCAATCATGTGTCAGAGCATAGAGGAGGCCTCAGGTGACCTCTGCTGGGTTGGGGGGAAATGGAGCAGCATGGAAAACAGAGAGGAAGAGCTACCAAAATAAAAAATATTTACTTTGTAGTCAGTTTAGTCAGCTGAACAAACAAATGAATTGCTCTATTACCTTTTGTACTTGTGCGCTGATTTCGTCATAACAGAACGATAGTGTAAACATTTCCTGAGTGTAGTGTTTCTAATTTTACTGACAGTATCAGTTTAATTACTGTGAGTTTTGCCAAAATAGGCAACATCTGTTCTGTATTCTAACTCTGACTCCTGAGTTGGAGTTCATTAGATAGAAACTACACAGTTTTATACATTTGAATGTGTAAAATTCATTCATTCCTTTTCTGTAACTGCTTCTCCTGGTGCAGGCTCGCGAACGTCTGTAGTCTCTTCCATCTGACATTGGGCGAGAGGCGAGGTACACCCTGGACAGGTCACCAGACTATCACAGGATGACCATGGCCTCGTGAAACCAGAACATATATAAACAATAGTGTTCTAAAGCTTGAACATCCAGAGGGAGCTCGGAGTACAGCCGCTGCTCCTTCGCGTCGAAAGGGGTCAGTTGAGGTGGTTCGGGCATCTGATCAGGATGCCTACTGGGCGAGTCCCACAAAGGTGTTTCAGGAACGTTCAACTGGTAGGAGGCCCCGGGGCAGACCCAGATCACGCTGGAGGGATTACATATCTCATCTGGCTTGGAAATGCCTCAGGGTCCCCCAGGAGGAGCTGCAAAGCGTTGCTGGGGAGAGGGATGTCTGGGGTGCATTGCTCAGCCTGCTGCCTGCGCGACCCGGCCCTGGGTAAGCGTTTGAAAATGGATGGATGTTTTAAATTCATCACCCCAGTCTTTAATTCCTGCTCTGTAAGTGATATTCATATGATAGCTTTGGTGGTAAGAATCAGTTTTGTGTTTACAGGTTTAAGATACTGAGCTGCAGTGTCAGGAAATGTGTTTAAATGCTTGGGAAAAACTGTGTTTTTCTGTGTGCCTGTGTGAGAGCTGTTTTGAAAATGTTACTCCTGCGTGGACAAATGTGTTCAAGCAACTGATGAAAATGTGCCGACACATTTGCCAGAGAAGGTGATGATGAAGAACAAGTGGATTCCAGTTTCATTAAGCGTGTCTTAGCAATCAGGAGAAACTGAAAACATCTCTCATACTTGTCTGTCTCTCTCTACTCAACCCAGCTTGGATAAAATGTGGTTTCACTTTGGGACGAGTCGTTCCTGCAAAGGCCACATTCCCGTATGCTTGTGTTTGTTAGTACTGCTGGCCAGGCGTAGCACTTCACTGGAAAGGAAAAATAGCGTCTGATGAGTGTTGCCTCAATCTGATTGTATGACCACATGTGTGTGAGTGTGTGCTGAGGTGAAACGGCGAGCCCAAGAATGTGGAAGGGGATATAAAACAATTAAAGCTCTGTTAAGGGAGCGCGGCGCTGGCAGGCATCGCACATCAGGTGCAACAGGGACCACACAATGGAGCGCTCTGGGCTGGTGGGCAGATCAATGTCATGTGTATCGCTTATCATGAACGAGGCCAAATGCTTCACTTGACTGACACTGTGGACACATTAGACATTCATAATGGACACGAGTCACCAGAGGGTCAACTTGATGCAGTCCGTCTTAAATTACAAGCCTGTAATTTGAAAAGGATCCTCCTGGTTATCTCCCGAGGTCTTCGATCGGGGTCGCTACTGTTTGCACTGATTTTTTCTGGCCTCCTCCACTGATCAGGTCACATGTTGAAGGACAGCTTTATAGGCCTTGCTTATGTTAAAGCATCCCACTGATACAGCTGATACTGTAAGATAAGTCATCTCTAGTTTCTCTCAACATGTGCCAATAAAAACATAAATCTCACATTTTCCCTAATCTTGGGGTTTTCTTCCAAACAAGCCAGGAAGGAAATATTTAAACATCCCGTCTGACTCAGGCAAGTATAGTTTCGAGACGACACATTGTTGCTCCTCTGACAGTGAAGAAGAAATTCTCTGGCACCAAATGAAAGCGGGGGAGGTCTCGCTGGAACATTAGCTATTCATGCACTTGTATTCCCCTGGAGGGACGGGATCAGGAATCCCACCCATTTACGAGAAAAAGGCAACGTCTCAGGGAAACTGATCCAGGGCCCGGGGTGGAGCGCTGCTTAGCTGTTTTTCTTTCTTTTTCTTTAGGACTAAATCGTGCTTTTCTACAATGCTTTTCAACATTATCTCAAAAGGTATTGACTCTTTCTTCTGTAAGGATTTAACTGTCGCTCACAGTCAGAGTGAGTGGCATTTGAAAGAAACTGTGAAGGACAGTTTAAATCAAAATATCTCAAATATTCGAGGCAAAAAAACTTCCTGTCTGAAGGTCAGCTTGTTTTTATTACATCACTTTCATCCACAAAATATTTCTCAGATTACTTCACACTGTGTCTTCATCATTCTTTAGATAAATAGGGAATATCAGCAACAGCTGGTCCTTGATCGCAAACATGAGACGGTATGTGAAGGCCTACATACACAAGAGGCATGTCACAGCGGTGGAGTGTGTCCTTCATCAGGAATATGAGCACAACGATGGTGTAAGTGACTTACTGAGGTGCAGTCAGATGATGAAGATGCTAGAGAGGGCCAGTGGTGTACATGATGCTTTTCCCCTCTGTTTTAATCATTCTAATTTATTCATTTTAAAAATAATTTTACTATTTTTGACATAAAATCTGTGATATCAGTTTTTATGGAAGCCCATTTGTGCCACTGTGATGAAAATGATAATGAGAAAAGTTCTCAAAATAATGATTTACTAATCTCACTATAATGACATAGTATATCAGTTTAATGAGAAAGAATACATAGTCATTTTGAGACACTAAATGAAGTTTTAGCACTAAGTTCGGGAGCAAAGACTACGTCTCAATCTCATCCATTTCCGCACTTTTTAAGCACACCTGTTTCATTTCCCTCCCCTTTGACTCCTTTCTTACATCATTCCCCCCGAAACCCCTTTTCTTTGTTTTTCTTTTTGCTGTTGTCTCTCCCTTTTCTCACCAGGGGGCTCTATCCATAGTAGAACAGGTGAAGAGACGACCCCCCACTCTGTCTTAACTTCCCTAATTCCATTGCGCCCTCCTCCCTTCAGCCAACATCAGATTCCACCCTCCACCTGTCTGCGACCCTTATTTCTCCCATCATCTCCCCCTGCCTTTCTTGATTCCCTGTCCATACATCCCCTCATCCCTCCATCCCTTCGACCCTTGACCCTCATCTCCATCATCCATTATTAGTAATTAAAGAACTATGAAGTGAAGTTACTGTTTTGAGAAAGTTTATGATTATAATGACTTACAGCAGTGGTTCACAACACCCTTTATTTTGAAATACAGTGACTATCCGGTGCAGAACTTTTATTTTGAAGTGTCGTTTCCTGCTGTAGAGTGAGTGACTTCACAAACAGCTACTTAACAAACAGGACATGGCCAAATGCAAGTATGATGCTGAATATTTCAAACTGTGTGGACCTTGAAACTAATGACTAAGGACAAATCTGGACCCTGTGTCTGCACCAGTCGGGATCCACTGACTTACAGGATCTTATTTCATTACACTGGTGGAGATGGGCTTCCATAGTTTGGCCTCTTATGTGTATGTGTACTATATCCACTTCTTTGCTGTTTTTAAGCCCTGCTTACTTAAATTGGCAGTAGTTGATTTTTTGGCCACTTGGGGGCAGCACAACATGCTGTCAACACAAACAGGCATATTATCACCTTATAAAGACAATATGAGGAACTTATTGGCAAACTATTTTATATTTGTGCATCAAGCAGACACAGAGCAAAATTAGTGTTTGTTTGCATTTGTGTTTCAAGCAACCTGGCAGTAAAAAAAAAAAGAAGAATTAGCTGAAAGATGCTAAAATACTCCAAAGAGCTGAGGGGAACTGTAGAGTTGGGTGATAGTCATCGGTGGGTCCTTTACCTGATTTACCAGCCCCACCTGATCGTCTTGTCTGTCACGTTGAGACATATCAGTGTTAATTTACGAAGCCCCAAATCACAAATTTTGTCTTAAAGGGCTTCATGTTTTCAGAGGTCACTTCTGTTTGGGTTTCCTATATGTCTTTTCAAGCTGGTCTGTGTCTTCAGCCTTTACCAACATTCTTAAACACACTCTTTATTACCCAACAGCCAAACCATCCCATTTACCTCCTTCAACCACACACTGATCCACACAATTCCAGCCACTCCATCTTTAACTCCGCATCCCAAGCATTGACAACAATGCCCCCGTGGCACCAGATGGAGAGCCATAAATCACAGGCACATGCACACCCAGGAGAGTCCATAAATAGTGTAACAGTTCTGAGGCTAAAGACATCGTGGTGAGCCCCCTGGTCCCCCAAGGGTCCAGAGGGGCTGAGGCAGCATGTGAGCCACTGGCTCATAACTCTCCCATTCTCTCAGCGACACAGAGTCTTTTTATGCTCTCATTTACTTGTGAGTAAATCATAGAGGGGAAACACTGTGCACGTTTTCTTCAGCTACAAGCAGTGATGATGGTGGGTTGCCTGGAAGCGTTCTGCAGAGACAAACCAGATGTCTGGGTGGAGACTGTGAGAGACAAAGAAAGACAGAGATGAGGAAGAAGACATGGACGGGAGGGTAACTTGAGACAAGTTATTTTCAAGAAATTCGTAGGATTGTTTGGTTGAGTTTTGCCCCTCAGTTTGATGGATGAAGACAGCACCAAAGTTTAGAAACCCGAACCAGTGACTGACATATTACAATCTGCGCTACCTTGATTTGATAAACCTCAACCACCTGATGGTCAAATAAGCAAAAACAATCAGTAGGAAGTTTTATTTCAGACCAAACTTAACACATTTTCCATATATTTTCATGTCTGTTCCTTGGTAATCAACGCACTGCAACACCAATCAGATATAACCCGCCACATACAGATACCAGAGCACGAGAACTGATACATTTAATCCCTTCACTATCATAAAAGGGGTCCGAGCATGCTCATAATCTGAGAGGTCAGGTGGTTGCTGCAAGTGTGTTCCTGTTAAACCCCCGTGAGTGAATCTATTTTCCGAGGCACCTATGACACTCATCTGGGCCACAACAATGCCCCCTTTCTCCTCTCCGCCTCACGCTCGGCTGGCTCCTCTGAATACGACCCAGGGTGAAATAATCCATACCCCTGAACCCCCCACACAGCACTCACATACATAGAAACACACACATGAATAAACATGTTGGCACTTAAATGGTCACGCGTGTTGGGGCTCACTGAAAAGTAAAGTTGTGGAATTTACAAGCACACACCTGAAACTCTGAGCTTAAGCAAACACCTATGTATAGTGTACTCACATTCACACGGAGGAGCAAATGAAACAGGCGGACACACTTAACACGCACAGGAACACTACAAGAGCAAAAACAGACAATCAGAGCTACAACACTGCCCTCATGTGGAGATAGTGAAGAAATACAAAGGTTTTACTGAGTATTTCTACTTAAATTCAACAGAACTTTTTTTTTTTTATCCAAAGGGAAATTCTTGTGCCAGTGAATGCTTCAATTACAGTAACACAAATTACACTAAAGAACAACCAGTGGGCTCCCTGGGTCAGGGTCACACACTGGGCCCAGTTTTTAAAACAATAGCGTATGAAATATCAAAATATACAAGATATAAAATAAACCGGTGCCTTACAGAGTAACACGGGTGTAGTTCTCTTGTAATGAAAGATAAGTATGCATGTTTTAACCTAATGTTAACAAATACTATGTCCCCATGTGAGTCAATAAATATCAAAATGGCACTGAAAAAGTTTGTACCAAAATCTCCTTGTAAATGAGCATAACATTTGGCACAATTTCTGTTCCCAAAATTCTTTGAACAATTCAAGCAAAAAGACACTGATGTATGCGGTTTTTAGATTTATTAATTCATTCAAACTTTATTTAAACCTCAGTGAAAGCAGTTAACTCTGGAGCAATATTCACTGAACTATATTCACCTTAGAGAGTCTGCAGATGCCTTTGGGATGTTTCTGTGTGAATTGCTGATAATCAGTGGGAAGTCTAAAATAGCGACATTACATAGGGAGTGAATGTAGTTGCTGAGGAGTGGGCAGGATCCATGCCTCACACACTATCTAATCTGCAGCCTGCATGTTGAAACATCCTGGATGCTCACAGGACATAAGCACAGAAGCAAGTAAGTGATGAGTTTGTTTTTTGTCATTTCATCCTTGTAAATAATTATATTTGCTAAAATCTGTCTTTTTGTTCAGTCCTGTGTCTTTGTTATACTAAATGCAAATATTTGCAATGTTTCATTGAACTTGCTCTGTTGTGTTGATTGTGTGTCTGTCTGAAGCCTCTTTAGGCTTCACTTCCTTCTGCAGTTGTCATGTATTGTTATTTGCGTCAGTTTTGACGAGCTAAAGCTTTGATGAAGACTTCCAAGAGTTAGTGTTAATGTTATCTGGAGTTACTGTGATAATCAACCTATTTTCACAAGAAAACAAAAAGCTTGTTTCCTCTTATTACTTAAAAAGTTCACCAGAGATCAGGTGTCCCATGGCAGCATGCATAGATGGCGTCGTGATAACTGTTGCAACTGATTTAGGATGAAAATGTAGTAATACCCATTACTGATCAATGCATCTGACTGTATTTTATTCAAAGTTTAACACAGGCAGAAATTACTAGCTTGTTGTTAGAGAAAACGTTCAGATCAGTCCTCGTATTTATAGAAGACTAGCCTTCTGGCAACAAAATTCATCTTCTTGCTATAAATGATGATGTTATCTTGAGAAATTAGTCTTTTGTTTCATCGTGAATTACATAAATTAACCCATTGTTACAAGTAAATGAGATTTGTTATCTTGAAATAACAAAATAATTAACAAATTACCTAGAGATAACAGTATTAAAAAATAATTGCAAGCAGCACCATTTTTGGCTCATGTACTTTTCCCTGTTTTACCGATATTTAACTATTTAACTGGTTCTCTGGCTGTTTTTATGGTTAATAATCCAAAGTCAGTGCCAAATCAATAACTAGTTAATGTTCTTCTGACACAGCTAATGTTTACATCGCTGTATTTACCTCTCAGTAGTGGTGTAATCATCCCTTGACACTGGCCTCCCTGCAACAAATTGGTATGTTGTGATAAGAGACTGAAGGTGGTGAGGTCACCATTTTGAGTCCTTATCTTTGCAGCCATTTAAAGGGCTGGTGCCTGTGCCGGCTCTTTAACTTGTTTTTAAACACGTGGAGTTTTGTCAGGACTTTGGTGTATGTTTTAGCTCTGCGAGGTGACTGAGGGAAAGATGTTGTAATATGCTTTTGGAAAATGCTGCTGTCAGACATGTTAGAGAATATGCACATCAATACCGTGTCTGTATATAATATATATAAAATATAAAAGTAACACATACCAAGACATATAAGGGGCTGATCACTGGCAACAGACTTGATTGTAACAAAACAAACAGTTAGTTATATTTCTTGAACATCAGTACAGTTTTATCAAATTCAGACAAAGGAGCCACGATAACATTTTCTATAAAACTGTAAAACATATTATATCCAAACACCTGAAACACAACAGATTTAATTCATGTAATTTAATATGTAAATATATGCATAGGTTTGATGGCTTGTGAACTTACAATCTAACTTGTACTAAATTGTACTGTAAATTACTTAAAGGTTTGGTGTGTGAGATTTAGGGGCATTTAGTGACATCTAGTGGTGAGGATTGAAGATTGCAATGAGCTAAAACTTCTCCCACTTAGAATTTCTACTGGACGGTGGCCAATGCAAAAAAGCAGAAATGCAAATGGCACTATCTAGAGCCAGTGTTTGGCTTGTCTGTTCTGGGCTACTGTAGCGATCTCCGTACACAAGGACCTGCCTCCTATTGTTACCTCTCTCTCGGTGACAGCTTCATTTTAGCTTTGCTTGTTATTAGCTGGGAACTAGCTTCTAGCACTCTGGACCACTCTGCAGAAGGAAGGACAGCGAGGCGTTTGGGTGCCATTCACTCACAATGGCTTTTTTGCAGTCTTCATCACAAAACAATACACAAGGCCTTATCATGAGGTTGAACAGTAGCCCTGAGCTTATCTAGACACTTAATTCTACTGCTATCATCCCTACCCGTGCATGCATCTTCACCATTGACACCCAAAGAGAGCTACTTGCCTCCACAAGTACACGTCACACACAGGTTACCCACAAGGCCTTTGCCCTTAAAGGGACAAAAGGGCGAGCTGGTGACACTATGCAGACATTAAAAATTCATTTTAAGGTAACAACAACACAATGATTCTTATTTTCAGGTGATTATACACTAAAGAAAACATACTGATTATATTATACTTCATTTCTGCCAATTTGTCCTCCTAAATCTTACACACTGAACTTTTAAATCTCAACATATTTCACATTTCACACATTTTTATTTTACCATTTGAAACGTTTTTCTTGTTTAGTTTCACAGTTGGACACATTTCTGTCTTTAAATGTGTCTTAACATAGTCCCATATGTTGCTGTATGATGTGTAGCTCTGCTATTCCTTCTTGGTGAAGCATCCTGTACCAGATGAGCCATCAGAGGGCGTCATTTCACAATCGCCTCCCTCTAAAAGTCACTCTATATTGAGAATCCAGGGTAAATATTAGTATAAAATGGACACTGTCACACCCACCTTTTATTTTAAGGATTACCTAATTTACTTTCAAACATGTGTATGCTATTGATAGAAGAGTTTTAAATACATAGGGTATACATAGCAGCACTGCGGAACAGTGGTGTTAAAATTACAGGACTCTGATAGATTTGGTTTGTGATGTAGTAAATAAAGATATATCTGTTTCACTGCTGCTGCGCTTTGCATCAGCTTTGTGTGCTCTAAATAGCCATGTCTTAAAACTGACTCCTGTGATCACTCGACACATCAGTTTGGCCCAAACACACACAGTGAGATGTCCATTATCGGAGCAATACCTGCAGGAAAGGGAGGCAGACAGACAGGGGGACAGGAGAGAATAGAAAAGAGATTATATTGTGCGTATGAGTGTGTGCATGTGAGTGTCAAGGCCACCCACAGATGAGTTCACGAGGACGAGGGGTTAATCTGTCTACTCAGACAGCCGTTGCAGTGAAAAGGCCGGGAGGAGGAAGAACCACATAATCTGATGTCCCGCCTGCCGCTCACTTGAGCCAGCAATAGTCTGGGCTGGGGAGGGTGTTGCTCAGCATAGCCTCCCTAAATGGATTACAGGACAGCACATGCCAGTGAAAGGGCACCTGGATGCACATACACAAACATGCATGCACACACACACTTGACGTGCAGGTGCACACCAGAGGGGATTAGTTGGGAGTGCATTTTTCAACCTCTGCGAGGAGCTTAAAGTCATTACCAGCTGAGACAGACAAGAGGTGGTGGAGCTGCTCTGCATCTTTGACATTTCTCAACCTTTTCTCTCAGTGTTTGAATTCTTCCTAGACTTTGACCTTCACTGGCTGCCAGCTAAATGATTCCCCTTTCTTCCAGATATCTGTTTCACTGAAGTCTGACTTGAGTATCAGGTGCCTGAGAACTGCCATAACAGGAGGATGGAGGCAAAGTCAGACCGAGAGTCCGAGGCCCAGGGCACGTCTCTGGACACATCGGGGTTTGAGGTAACCGCTGACCGGCTGGAGCAGCTGATGAAGAGCATGGAAGTACTGTTGTCGGACGTGGAGCAACTGCGGGGACACTGCAGCCACCAGGCCACTGAGCTGATGCGTGCGGCGGTGGAGCTGAGGCAGCAGCAAGACGAGCTAAAGGAGGGTTACGCTGAGCTGTCCAGAGAGATGCAGGAGATCATGGATTCAGTGGACGACCTGTTCAGCACCAAGAGTGCCTTCGAAGCCAAAGAGAAGCAAGCACAGAAACTGAACCGGCAGCTCTGAGGGACAGAAATGAACTGACGGACTTTGTTTCTCATCGAGGAGAAAACTGTGAGGGGTGTGGTTTTGGATTTGGGTGTGTGGGTCTGAATTTGGACGGGATGGGTTTGGAGGTGGGGTGAGATGCTGGGGTTTGCTTTAATGAGATTCTAAATGGCATTACATAACATTTTTGTTGTGCAACCTTGTACTTTTTAGGTCTATATCTGACAACCACGGTCACTGAAAATAAGTTTGTATATTGCAGGAATCTGTATCAGTACACTTAGTCCATTAACTGTATCACAATGCATACAGCCTCAAAAATAACCAGGAAGTTGAATCAACACTCTCTGTTGTAGTTTTAATAAAACTTATAAACAAAGGTACAATCTGTTGCATTGCTTTCATAGTAGATTGATATGTGGTGCTTTGTTAAATCAATAACAAGGCCAGACAGACCTGCGCTGCATATCAACAAATGATTTACTATAAGCCCTTTTACACTACCTCTTCAAGATGGGAATTTTGGGCCATTAAGCCGCCAAGCCGCCTCGCCGATCTGTATAAAAGGTTTGATCACGGATTGGAGGGATAAAGATGTCGAAATGACATCTGTATACATCTGTATTGCAATGTCTAATGTGTACCAGGAGATTTAAAAAGCAGCTGGTAGCAGCTAGCAGACAACTCAAAGAAGTAGAACAGTGGCCAAAAATGTCTGCAATTTGGGAAACAATGAGGTCTGTGTGGTCCTTACCCTCCAAGCAGAGGACAAGATCAACCACCATATAACAGGGATGATAAATGCCATGTTAATGTAATTGTTATTGTTTATAAAGCGCTGCCCGGTGCATATGTTGTATGTCACACTAGAGGCCAACACAGTTGTGTTAAACGTCACACCGGTAATGCCTCTTTTGCTTCTGCGATGCCGGCAAGCTGTTAGAAATCACACACTGGAGCAGCATGATGCCGTCATTGTTTGACTTTTGTGTAAAAATGCAAAGGCGGCATAAAGAAGGGACTTCTTGGTGGCCCTATAGTAAAACCTACAGCCTCTTTGAGCAGCTAGAAACAGTTAGCAGCTAACTCAAAGAAAAAGAACAGTGGCCAAAAATGTCTGCAAATTGGGAATACAATGAGATTTACCCTCCAATCAGAGGATGAGATTAGCCACCATATAACAGGAATGGTAGATGATTGTTTTTGACTTGTTATGCCATTGTTATCAGCGGCTCTATAGCGTGATCCATTATGTTAAATGGGCTCATGACTTCTGCTATCACCATTTCTTTTCCTTCCCACCCACTAACAAACATATACATCACAGCTATTATCTCCCTCTAACAAGGCACTCTGCGCTGACAGTTAAAGTATACATCCACACCAAAGTATACATTATACGTTGCCTTCGTCAGCCTTTATGGCTCCTGCAGCTTTTTCTCTGCTGAATTCATGGCACAGGAATGTTGTTCCTCACCGATGGCTGCTGGTACATCTTCCATATTCTCTTCCCATCCGCTCTTCCCTCCACTGTGGCTTCTCACTAAAATAAACCTAAATGGAGCCTTAAGGTGATGTTTACCTCCCAGAGGCTGTGTGCTGTGACTTACTGGTCTGTACTTAGTGGTTCTGGGATGTGTGAAGGGGACAATCAGTGGCCAGCGTCCTGAAAAAAATCAATCAGCGGGTAACATCAAGAGTTTTGACCCTCAATCATATTCTAGTGGGTTTCTTATGTAATATATATGCAACAATTCATAGGTGTGATTCTGAAGGGGGTGCAAGGGACAAGTCCCCTTCAATCTTTAGAACATGTAGAACATTTTGCCCCCCTGATAAAAATATGAAAGTAGCAGAGGACTTTTTTGGACATAAATAAAGAGCTTTACACCAGAAATTGATGCAGAAAAAGCACAAATTGATGCATAAAAGAATTAAGCAGACAGCAGGATTTTAAAGTGTTTGATGCTCAAACTTTTCTGGTGAAGGACCCCTGAAAGCCCCCGTTTCATATGTCCTCTCCAAAGCTGAAACGAAGCCTACATCCTTGCAACTATTAAATGCTGCACATCAAAATATTCTCTTCCTTTTCTTCTGTGTTGGAAAAAATTATTTTAATCAGCTGCTGCAGAAAAGCAGATTTTTGTTTTTGATCATTTCTCTAACTAAAACCCACGGGTGCTAATGAGAGGACTCGACATAAAACTACACCATCAGTAGTCCCACAGCCCCGAGGGTCTTAAGTGGAAAAACCCCTGTTCCAAATCCAAGCTTATATTCAGCGTTAAAAAAAGAAGTCAAAATTTTGTGGCTGAAACCTGACACTTTATGGGCTGTGGTGTTGGTGAGCAAAGAGGGTGAGGAGATAGAAAGCCGGGCGTCAGTGCCTACCATCACTACTGAGGTGCACATCCCTCTGGACTGCTGGTCAACCAGCTGGGAATTCACTTCAAGAAGGTAAGACGAATCTGATGATGATATTAGCTGTTTGATATCTGTTGCCTTTGCACATTAAATGCATGTGCTAAACATTAGCAAAGACATCACCAAGGATATCAAGAAATGTGGGTACTGTTTGATAAACATGTATTACTGCACTCATCATTCATAATAAATATAATAGTTGCATTTATTTTTTGTTATTAAGCTTCTATCCTCATCAGTAGTTCTGCAGTATCTTCTGGTGAAAATGAACATCCTACAAGTTCTGGGTCTCCTGCAGCTGCTGGCTGTACCTGCCTTCACTGTGAGTCTCTCTTTTACCAATACTAATAATACTGTACCATTTGAATGTCCATGTCAGTAATACGTACGCGGGAAATTGCAAAGAACACAATGTCCTAAATGTCTGCAGAAAAAAAGCAACGTATGTTCTTTCTGACACATGTGTTTATGTCACACAGCGAGTTTATGCAACGTGCATAGGGGACTGTTTGTGGCTAAATGTTCCAGCGTCTATATTTGGTGTCTCTAGCATGCTCTTAGTGTGTGTTAGTGGTTCGTGGTGGGCTCTGATATGGTGTGTCAGAGTACTATGTGTTCCAGAGGCTGAGCGAGAGGGAGTTTTACTGCTTTTTTGTTTTTTTTCAGCTGACACGTCCGACCGCCGACTACTGGGGAGAGTTTGGCGCCTATGGGCCCTGCAGCCGCACCTGTGGCACGGGAGTGGCTATGAGAACCAGGAAATGTATCACCTCCAGGTAAAGATGCAGGGTGACAGGATTGTTAAATGATTTGAATTAGGGATTTGGTTTTTGATAAAAGTAGCACAATAATTCTTATGTTTTAAATATATCTGTGCACAATAGACTCTATAAGGTGTGTTATCATTCTTATCATGACATAAATGTTTGTTTTTATGCACTGATATCATATAACAATTAACAGCCAACTGTTACTCATGATATATTTAACAAAATGACACAAAAATGAAATTTAAACTTTTTAAAATTACATCAAAGCACCAATATCACATCAATTTTAACAAGAAATAATGGAAGATAATATGATGTGTCATGCACTTATAATTTGCTAATGCAAACTAAATTAAATTAAATTAAATTGAATTAACATAAATCGAATTAAATTGAATTGAAGTAAATTAAATTAAATTAAATTAAATTAAATTAAATTGAATTAAATTGAATTAACTTACATTTTTTGGTAGAGTTTTCCTCCTTATTAGGAAATGGGTGTGCACAATATACTAATACAGTAAATTAAAATTTCTTTCCTAACTTTTTGTACAGGCCCAGTTGAATACTGCATTCCAATAAAATGTGTGGTTATCACAAAATCCCATGGCACACCGGGATTTGCATCACGGCATTTTAGACCATTTGAGAACCACTGTTTTATATCATAATCAATCATCAATTATATTGCATTGCCTTTTTGTTTTTAGTTACTACTTAACTCTATAGAAAACACCATAAGATGATGTTCAAAGTTATGTTCATGACCTGCATTTAAATGTTTAAGACAAGACCAACACAGCCAAATGTACTTCACAATAAAGAGAAATATTTGGTTTGCAAGTACAGTAAATATCATTCTTTCCTCTCTCTTACAGGACAGACGGAGGACATAACTGCTTAGGATCTTCCAAGTCCTTCCGAATCTGTAACACACAGGTAATTATCCTTAAACTTTATATATTTTAATTGCCTTTTTATAAATTGCATCCACCCTCAACCTGCACCAGTGGTACAAGACACCAATAATCCAACACTGTGTCACTGCAGGAATGTCCGGCTGGATCCAGGGACTTCAGGGAGGAGCAGTGCTCCCAGTTTGACAGAGCAGACTTCCAGAGCAAACGCCAGACATGGGTGCCTTATTATGGAGGTATGGGACCTGTTATGCACTGTACATCTACACCACTCGAGTGTGAAGTGAAGTAATACTTTCAATTAATTCTTGGTGCTTAATTTAACCTCCTTAGATTTTCACTCACATTAAAACTGTATGTACACGATAGACATACACACTGTGACTGTCTTATTTTCCTGACTTCCTCTCTGTATTGCGCTACAGTATATAGAAAGCCCTGGTTCATAGCGGTCAAAACATCAAAATTTTGTGCAGACACCATTTAATCTATTTATTTATCTACTGTTTGTTCTGCAGCAACCAATCCATGTGAGCTGACTTGTGTCCCAAGAGGAGAGAACTTCTTCTACAGACACAGACCTGCAGTGGTGGATGGGACAAAGTGCTACGTGGGCCGCAGTGATATCTGTGTGGATGGTGTCTGCAGGGTGGGAACACTATAATGACAGACTTCCAGAGCTCTATATTTTCCTTAATCAGTCACTTTTGTTTATATTCACAAGTGCAGAAGTAGTGTCACTAAAAATAATGTGTCCCTCTCCAGATACTGACTCAGGGAGACTTTATGGGCCTGGATGAAGACACTAATTCCGTACACGCCGCTGCCTCTGTTGCTGTTGCTCCCCACCCGCGAGAGACGCTCACATATGTCTACAAGACTGGTGTCTTCGGCCAGTGCTCTGCCGCCTGCAATGGAGGCATGCAGTACCGCAGCGTGCAGTGTTGGGTTCAGGACCCAGCGAACCCCCGTGTGGTGGAAGAAACTTACTGCATCACCCAGCGCCTGCAGAGGCCACAGAGCCAGCAGGCCTGCAACATGCATGCGTGTGCTGGTTCTGCTGGCGCTACTATTTCTTCTGCTCCTGCTGCTGAGTACAGCGTCTCCAGCTTCAGTGTGGTGTGTATCTTACAGTAGAGAACTTTACATCTTGACTCTTATACAGACAGACTATGAGATATTGTCTCTAGCAAAGGAATAGGAAAATGTTAAAGACCTAACATAATAATAATAATAAAAATAATTTTCACTGGGTATTTTATCATGGATGGATTACTGAACAGGCCTACAGGGCACAGGCCTACAGGGCCCAAAATTAATTTTGTCATGACATAATGATGTTTATTTTGTTGTGGGACTGACAAAAATCTTTGTCGCATGTGATGGTCAGTGCTCTGTGACTTGTGGGGAAGGCCAGCAGACGAGGGAGGTGACCTGCGTGGGTGCGAGAGGTGAACGCCTGCCTGATCGCGCCTGCAGTGGACTGGCAAGACCCGCCTCTGTCCAGACCTGCCGACGACCTGCCTGCCACACATACATAACCTGGCATGTGACTGACTACGGACTGGTGGGTGAAGTGAAGCAAAAGGGGTAACGTGTTGGACTGGGTGTCTCTCCTTCTGTATTATTGACCCTCTCCTGTCTTGTCTCTACAGTGCACTAGAAGCTGCGGTGGTGGTGTGAGGGAGAGGAGAGTGGGCTGCTACGACACCGATCTGAACCCTTACCCAGAGGACCAGTGTGGCCCAGCTAACAAACCCGTCTCTGTGGAGACATGCAACGCTCAGCCATGCCCCAGGGCACAATGTGAGCCAAAATCTGCACCCTTTTTCAGTTTAATTGTCTGTGCTTGCTTGTATTTAACCAGTGTACTTTATGTTCAGTGGTCCCAAGTGTGCAGGACCCCAGGGCACATGAAAACATCATAAGAGGATTTGTACCTCATGTTCCAGCAGACCCTTCAGGTATGTAGAGTGTGTGGAGGATGGTAAATGTTATTCTCTCTCTATGCATGGTTGAATGTACATATTATGTTGAGGTGAACACGTCCTCGGGCGGTAAAGAAAATGTGCCCTTACATTGTAATTGTTGCTGTCTAGACCTTGATTGCACTGCTTTCTCATCGTCTCCCTCGTTCACAAACCTAAAGCCCAGATCTTTTCCTGCCTCACCGCTGAAAGTCATATTTACATTCTAAAAAAAATATCCATCCTAACTTAACTGCAGCCAGATTTAATCTGGTACAGTGTGTTTGTTTGACCATGTCTGCGTCTGTGTTTGCTTGCTTTATAGCTTCCAGGCCACAAACAAACATCGTATATGATCCCTATCCTGCTGCGGTCGGTCCTCACTGCACACAGTCATACTATGGCTGCTGTCCTGACGGCTACACCTCCGCCACGGGGCCCGGGAACGAGGGCTGCTACCAGAATGACTGTGTTCGCACCAGGTAATGCTGCTGCCTGGATCCAATTCTTGTAACCAATGTGACATCAATGAAACTGATAAATAATGAATTGGCTCAATAAAGAGTGTGTCCAACATAAAACAAAAACCTCTCTTCTTTAGGTTTGGCTGTTGTCTGGATGGGGTGACTCCAGCTCAAGGATTTGGAAGGATTGGATGTCCTGAGTTCCTGACAACTGTGGTAGGAATCACATCCGCTTCTTGTCTTTTTGCAGTTATCTCACAATGCAGATTCATTAAAGGGACACTCCACTGATTTTTTTGGCTGTGGAGAAGCTTTGGCAAGTCTGAGAAAATAACCTGATTGATATCATTATGACATCATTGAGGTTATCTTAGCTTTAAGTAACGAGAAACGGAAATCACAGCTCCAGCCGTTAATGTCACCGTTTTTAAGTTTAAGCCACGCACATATTCTGAACCAGTTAGCATGAAACTTGTCTTTGGACTGCTGTTTTATCTTAGTAAACGTCATGGCCCAGACACTCCAAACTGACATCAGAGTTCTAGTGATGATGAAGGCTGACTGTTGCCACCTCTCTTAACGCCTGTGTCTTGGTCCAAAAGTTGCACTGTGACCAACTAGCATGACTGCTCTGTGCCTGCATGAAAGGGAATTACTCAAGATAGCGACAGGTAGCAGTAGTCTGTATTTGTCATTCAAAAAGGGAAACTGGAACAATAATGCCAAAAATTCCGAACCATTTCTGCTAAAGAGCTCAATGGCTAAAAAAATATTCTTACCTAATATAACAAGTGTGTTTCAATCTCACTCCCTCTTGACTTCAGCTGTTTACCTTCCTCAATTCCATTTCTCTTCTTATCCACCGAGCCGAACTGAGAGTGATTGTATTCATTGACGAGCTCCGCCGTCTCTAACACTGATTCGACATGCTGAATCGCTGGAAGAAAAGCCGACAAGGGCAACAAGGGACACACCACAAAAACTAGGGCGACAAATGCTCACCGCTGGCCCAACGTCACCTCAATGTGTCAAGGCCCTTACTGTTACGTGTTAAAGGATGCTGGGGATTACTGTTAACGCTGACATCACTAGAAATGCCATTTGTGCTAGTCTTTTCAGGCTCCATTAGTAGTCCATTTTTTCTTGCTTTTCTTGTCTTTCTTTTTGTTATTTTTGCTGTTGCTGTTGTTTTAAGTCGTAATATTACAAGCTCCAGTACAGCAGGTCACAGCATGCATCTTTAATGTTGGTCTGTAGCCTGCCAGTAAAACCAAAGAAGAGGAAGAAGAAGGATATATGTGCAGGAATTTCATTATAAGCATTATAAGGGCTTAACCTGTCATATACTATATATATACAGCATGTGACATCTACTGGCCATACAGGATGATTTACCATCTCTCTTCCTTTTCTTTTTTCCTAAGCAAAACCCACCACCTCCAGCCCCTCCATCCACCGGTGACGTGTGCTCCTTGCCTCGTGACGAGGGCCCCTGTGATACCTGGAAGGTCCGCTTCTACTACGACTCAGGCACGAGCAAATGTACTGAGTTCTGGTATGGAAGCTGCCACGGTAATGCTAATAACTTCATGACCCTGGAGGCGTGCCAGAGAGAGTGTGGGGGTGCGGTGAGGGAGACCTCACCTGCACCTCGCAGAGGGACCCCAAGGAGAGGGTCATCCAGCAGTGCTTCAAGGGCGAGGGCATAACCATGCTCCCCATTAATACCTCCAAATCAGTGCTGTCTCTGTGAAGCTAGCCACACATTGTACACGTAGTATTTACATACAGTATATAAAGTCACACACAGACGTGTATTGTAAAACTTACCACACCCTACCTTTCAGTTAAACATCACACTCTACATCATCTCGGTAGTCTCACACTATAACTGACATGATTTCAGATTATGGTTCTGATTGTTACCTTTTAAATCTTTGGTATATTGTTTGTGATGCTCACTATATTCACTTATATAGTTTGCCTTTTAGATCAGGACTATAATAAAATGATGTCAATGTGATTACCCATGTGAAATAATACACCTGATCAATAAATCCTTAGTTATCTGGTAACCTTGAAATAAAATGGCGTGGTTAATCTTTGTCTCCATCTGCTCTTGCAGTGTTACCAAAGATGTATTTCACCTTAATTTGACAATCATTTGTATTAAACTATTGGTCTGTTTTAATAAACAAAACACAGTGGTGTGATGTAACTCGCTGCATTTACTCAAGCAATGCAGTTAAATACAGTTGGAGGTGATAGTATGCAAAAGATCCTTATTTTCTGTTAGGTCTATTTTACTTGTACTTTATGCTTTTACTCCTTTACATTTCATTGTTACTACAATAACAGTGATGTAATGGTAGCTGAGGAGGTGAGGATACTACTAGTAGACGGGTAGGTTACTGAGGAGGAGTGGGTGAGAATGGATTGTGGTCCATTGTTGTCTATAATTAACATTCTGACTAATGCAATTTTGACTAGGAGAAATGCTATTATGGATATCTAAAATATAATTACAGATAGGAGTGTGGTTCGATTAAATGTCAAAAGGATTTGCCATAGTATGTCATCATAATGTCAATCATAATATGGTAATAATAATATATGTTGCAATATAAAACTGACAGAAGCCATTACAGTGCATAACATGTTCATTTACTATTTTATTTCTGATAATCAACTTAGGTAAGATCTTAATAAAAGACTTTTATGGGATTGCCTCTTTTAATTAAGTACAAGCATATCTTTTTTTCCAACCGCAGACAAAATGTTTCTATACATTACAAATATGATTCAAGCCTGTATTTTTAAGGCCAGACTTTTATTTTGAAACCAAAACTTTATTTTGAAGGCACCTCACTTTACAACCGGAAGAGACTTTATTCACATCCGCCAAATATTTTCCCTCAAACGGCTAGCTGCACCGCAAGGGGAATTAAGTAGCAATATATATCGTTTTTTCGCAGCTTCGCATTCCCAGTAGATAGACAGGGTCTGCAGTCATCACAAACATGGTAAGAGCTTTTAGTTTGACGGTTCAAGCGGTAAAAACACGGTGTATTTGCTGTATTAGCTCCTGTTAATCCGTCCTAGCTAAGCTAACAAGCTAAGAGGCTAACGTGTACGTTACGTTGTCAAATGTGTATTTTGACCTACTTATCTGTTGCTATTGTGTCCTAGTTGTATTTGTTAGTCAGCTCTTCTCCGTTTGTTATCGTAAATATTATTAAAGTAATTTATACGGGACGTTTTTTTTTAAGATTAGCTTTTATGCTAGCGTTATAGTTAGTGAGCTGTTGCTAAATAACCATCTGTTTGAACACCTCAGGGAGAAGGTAACGCTACTCGTAATGCTTTCTGTATCAGGGCAAAACATGAAACTGTGCATCAGTGATTAAGGTTATGTGGTGTAATACAACGAGCTGGTATTATTGTGTGTGTTTAATATTATGAATCATCTTTACAGTCGCACACAATTTTGCTTGTCCAGCCGACCAAGAGACCTGAGGGCCGCACATATGCTGACTATGAGTCAGTGAATGAATGTATGGAAGGTGAGTCTGCAGCTCTTTATGAATAATTTTCGACTAATAAATCACATTTTGTCTTTAGTTTTGGTATATTGAGTGTAGTCAAAACCTAAATTCTGTTATTAGCATTATTACATTTTTATTTCACCAATATTCTTCAATGAAGCCACTGAAATAACTGAATTTGGCTTTAAGCATAGTGATGGCTCCCAGTTATCGTTTAGAGGATAGGCTCATTTAATATCTTTAGCATAAAACATTTAAGACTGTTTACAGGTTACAATCTGCCTGAGACGTATATAAAAAATAATCACCTCATTTGTTCTTAGATTTATTTTATGTGTATGTGTGGTGAATGTACAGTTGCCGTTTTATTAATCCTTTGACATTCCTTTCTTGCTCCCCTTTTAGTGAAGTGTTATTTATTTTACAGTCTTTGCAGTGATCGCTATTACATTGTTGTGAATGCTGTGATATGGTCTAAATGAATGGTTCCCAACTAGTCCAGCCACGGGGTCCAGATTTCTCCTGTGTCAGTAGTTTAAGGTCCACACAGTTTAACACATTCAGCGTCATACTTGCATTTGGCCATGTCGTTGAGCTAGTTTGCTGTCTCTGTTAAGTAGCTGTCCGTTATTCACTCACACTATAGTAGGAAACGTCATCTCAAAATAAGAACCCTATGCTGGAAATTCATGGTACTTCTAAATAAAGGGGGGTTTTACAGCCTTGACATGTATGTGAGTCACTTGCAATCCATTCAGAATGGACCTTTTACCCACCAGTTGGGAACCACTGGTCTAAATTAATTGTTAATTAATTTTTATCTGTGCAATTTAGCTGTTTTCTTCTCGTGCACACTTTTAGAAATATTTTTGCTTTTACTCATGTCCCATGCTTCTCTTCCAGGTGTATGCAAAATGTATGAAGAGCATCTTAAGAGGATGAATCCAAACAGCCCCTCTATCACGTATGACATAAGTCAGTTGTTTGACTTTATTGACGACTTGGCAGATCTGAGCTGTCTTGTGTAAGTATGAGTTGGCTGGTAAATGCCTGTCGATTTGAATCATTTGATCGTCCTTGCATTGAATGTGTTGATCGCTGCCAGTAACAGTATCATTTACATTTTTATACAGGTACAGAGCTGACACTCAAACATACCAACCATACAACAAAGACTGGATCAAGGAGAAGATATATGTCCTGCTGCGGCGTCAGGCTCAGCAAGCATCAAAGTAAAGGCACCAGTGAGGAGTTGTCCCGCTACACACATTTTGAAGGAGTTTATGCTGCACTACATTTCCACAGTGTCTTGAAGATCTGTGTACGAGGACAACAATGTCAGTTTGACAAGGAAAGGGTTTACATACTATAGTGTACATGGGGAAAGGAGGGGGTTTGAAAACTGGAAAAAATCAGATGTTTGGGGATTTATATAGAAATGGGGTTCATGCTCGGCAGCATGCCTGTGTTTGTAATTTGTTACAGTAAGGTCAGAGTCACGCTACAAGGACTAATTTATTGATGGGAGGGATCTGGAGGAATGCTGCACGGGTTTGACGTTCTTTTTTGGGGGGGCAAATTTCTAGTTGTGTGCTCTCGGTTTCCCTAAACGTTACATGACATTTTTTATATACCTCCACTGGGCAGTTGGATTTGAACGTACTGTGGATGTTTGAATGCAGGTGCTTTATTTTTGAATGAGATAAATGTCTGCAGACTAACCCATCATTTTTCATCGGTTATTGTTATTATTGTTACTATATCCTATCATGTGATGTGAAATGCTCTTTTTTTTTGTAATTATTTTGTTTTACATAGAATCTGATTTCAGCTACCCCCATTTCTGTTTTCTGTGATTTAAACAAAATAAACAGTTGTTTTCTGACCGGTCTCCACTCTTTAATATACAAGTGTTGTCACAGTGAGGACTAGATTTTCCTGCTTATTCAGTCTCAGTGTTGAAACTGCTGGTTTACAAGGATCTACATTTGGATCCATGTATTTTTCAAACGGTTATTGTACCAGTTAAATATGGTGTAGAGTGGCTTGATGGTAAATGAAATGAAAGGTAAATGGCAGAGTGATATTGGATGTTGCTGGAGCCCATTTGTGCCGAGGACCATCAGAAATTGAGTTTCTGTGCATGTTACTGTCTCTTTAAATGTGGCGGGCTGCCCTGTTGTTGCTGTGCTGGAAACCCCGTACTGACTCTGAAGGGACCCAAGATGGCTGAATACTCACGGGGGGACAGTTAGCAATTATCTGAGCAAGACATCGGGAATGAATGGCAAATAGCACTATAATGTAAATCGTAACCTTGGAGTAACTACACGACTGCAGTTTGTTGGTTTGCATAATTTTTGGGATGCATGAATACCAGAAAGGAGAGAGTGGTCTCTCCGCGGCCCCGAGCCAGAACATGGCGGAACACTTGGGGAAGAAATAGCAGCTAACGCTAGCTAGCTGTCGTATTATTGAGATACAATTGGAAACACTGGTCCGGGGTAAACACGGTGTCTGCGGTCCGCACGTTTGAAATAATGTTATCGGTGCACAGCTCTGGTCATTTCTCTCCAACGACTTTAACATTGAATATGTGGAGCGTAGGCAGTTAGCGTACTAGCTAGCTAGTTAACTCGTTAGGTTTTCTAGCTAACGCAACTGGCTAACGTTGCCCGCAAGCGTACAAACTGTACTAATAAGCAGGCAGATTGTTTTGAGGAGCAGAGATCGTAACATTGATGCTTATTCTGAATACTCCTCTCTCAGTTGTGTGCTGGGGCTTCCCAATGTATTGCCAGCCCTTGTTTTGTCGATTAACACGTTAGCTAAAGTCATTGCCCTCCGCACTGTAAATTGTTAGCTTGCTACAATGGTCTGTAAGCTGATTTTGTGTGGCGCTTCGCCTACAACGCTGGCGAGATAAGTTTTGAGGCAGCTTGTTAAAATACTCAGATATTGTAGTTGTAACTGCATAATCGATACGGGGACTCTTCCTGGGTACTCGTCCAGGTGTTCCGCTTTTAAGCTCCTTCAAAGACGTGTTAGCCTGGTTGACCCCTGACACTAGATAAGTTAGTGCTGCATTGTAGAAGTGATCAGGTGGAGAATAAAAGTGAATTGAAGTTGTGGCGTTACTAGGCGAAGTCCTGTAAACGCCAAGAAGGTCCGGAAGGGGTAACTGGTTACAACTACCTGCCAGGATGACGGACACTCGTCGACGAGTCAAAGTCTATACCCTCAATGAGGACAGACAGTGGGATGACCGTGGGACCGGACACGTCTCCTCAGGCTATGTGGACCGCTTGAAAGGCACGTCTCTACTGGTGCGGGCAGAGAGTGATGGTGAGTAACCAGCTATGGCAGGAGGAATGACATATACCAACTTAGAGATGACTTGCAGTGTATTGTAGGTGCTCAAGTATTACTATATGTAAACAATACCTCACACACACATATTTTAACCAGCTGTAACCATGCATGTAACCATTGCTTGTGTGTAGCATGACAGTCATTTTAAAAACACTTATGGACCTCGTTTCCTGACAGGTTCCCTACTGTTGGAGTCCAAAATCAACCCAAACACAGCCTACCAGAAACAGCAGGTCAGTACATAGCATGGTGCACTGCACTCTTGAATATGTATTTTTTTAATTTCTCTGTGCTGATTGTAAGTTGGCTTTGTTTTTCTTTTGGAAAGGACACATTGATAGTATGGTCCGAGGCTGAAAATTATGATCTGGCACTCAGCTTCCAGGAGAAGGCTGGCTGTGATGAAATCTGGGAGAAAATATGCCAGGTAGCTGCACTTTTCTGTGTGTGGGTGTGTGTTTGTCTGCTCCATCTGTGTATTCGTTTGATGTTGAGTGTGTTTGGGTGTTCCTGGCGATAGTTTCTGTAGCTAGTCACATCCTACATCAATCATATGTTTGTGTCATTGTTTAGGTGCAGGGAAAGGACCCGTCTGTGGACATTACCCAGGATGTGGTGGACGAGTCCGAGGAGGAACGCTTTGACGACATGTCGTCGCCAGGTCTGGAGTTACCGCCATGTGAACTAAACCGCTTGGAGGACCTGGCTGAGCTGGTGGCCTCCTCACTCCCGTCTCCTCTGCGGCGTGAGAAACTGGCACTGGCTGTGGAGAATGAGGGCTACATTCGCAAACTCCTGGAACTCTTCCGTGTGTGTGAGGATTTGGAGAACAGAGAGGGACTGCACCACCTGTATGAAATAATTAAAGGCATCTTCCTGCTCAATCGTACTGCACTCTTTGAGGTTATGTTCTCCGAGGAGTGCATAATGGACGTCATTGGTTGTTTGGAGTTTGATCCGGCACTCCCGCAGCCACGGCGGCATCGGGAGTTTCTAACTAAGACAGCCCGCTTTAAGGAAGTGATCCCCATCTCTGATCCTGAACTGCGTCAGAAAATACACCAGACGTATCGGGTGCAGTATATTCAGGACATGGTGCTGCCCACGCCCTCTGTTTTTGAGGAAAACATGCTGTCCACCCTGCACTCCTTCATCTTCTTCAACAAGGTGGAGATTGTGGGCATGCTTCAGGTGAGAAAGGCAGACATGTATTTAAAGGTCTGCTGGTGAAAGGTATTCTTTATTGTTTTCAAATGACATGTGTACACCACCTTTTCACTTGAAAAATGTTTTCTCTTTGCAGAAGCAAAAGATAAAAATGTATATGTTGTACAAGGTTTAGAAATATAGTCCTGCCATAACATCAAAAGGCACACATAAGAGAATACTTTTAAAAATAGTGTTTATGCAGTGAGGACTGGAAATTACAGTAATTGTAGGATAGTACAAAGGTTTTATTTTTGGCTGATTGTGCTTTACCCAGTCTGAGTTTGTCTGCTAGTCTTTTATGGTCATGTGACCTTTGTGTTTTTGTACTGTGTCAACTCAGCAGTGTTTATGTATGGCTGTCTCCATAGAGATGGGGAAGTGTTGTGTAAATCAGTTATGCTGCGCTAGAGGAAAACTGAAACTGGCCCGCTGTTGACTGTGGTACACTGTGCTATGTGGAGTTCTGGAGTCAAACACTACTGATATGGGCCTTTCCTTCCTCACTTACCCTGAGACAGTTTTTACATATGAACAGGCTAAGTGTTTTATTTATCTAAACAAGCACTTTATATACTGGATTGCAGATTTAATTAAATAGAACCGAGCTGTTGGTTTAAACAATCTTATGTATATAACCCTTCAGGAGAATCCACCAAAGTTTTATGTGTTAGCTTTTAAAGACATTTTTGCATGCCATGGAATTTTTAGTGCAATCTGCAATTGTTAGATTTAAAATAAAATTGTGCTGACAAAGGAATAAAAACATCATCATACTATAACCTCAAAATCAGTCACTGGTAAATACAATGGTCGTTATGTTTGTTTCCTTGTTATTTGTATCTGACTCCTTCCATTGCAGACTGACAACTTTGCTATGATAGATAAAGTGGAGTGCACAATCGGCCCTGGATAATCTGGGTCAAGGGTGATTTTTCCATATCCTTACTTGTTCACCCTCTCTTTGATACTCACGCCCTTTCATCTCCCCTCCTTCTTGATGTCAGGACGATGAGAAGTTCCTGACAGACCTCTTTGCACAGCTAACAGACGAGGCCACAGACGACGACAAAAGACACGAACTGGTATGCCAGACCTTTTATCAGAGAGTATTTATCAAACATTGCCCTCATTTTTGTCCTTGTCCCTTGTTTCATTGAGCCGTTCTTTGTTTCTTCTTTATAGGTGAACTTCCTAAAAGAATTCTGTGCATTCTCACAAACGTTACAACCTCAAAACAGAGACGCCTTCTTCAAGACATTGTCAAACATGGGCATTCTACCTGCACTAGAGGTCATACTGGTGAGTGCAGCAGCCTCAACGTAAATCTGAATCAAGTCCATGGGGCAAGTTTATGCAGATGGTTTTATAGCTTCAAATTATTCAGTACAGCCCTTAATTAAAAGTTGATTGAAGTGACTTCCCACTAGCAGAAAGATATGAAGCAAAACACAGGGTTCCCACGGTCATGGAATTACTAAAAAATCATTGGAAGTTTTGGAGAAGTCATGGAGATTAGTTGTGCCTAATGAAATTGTTACAGTCAATTTATTGTCTGAAGCTGTTGACGTAACATAGCTCTAATATGCGTCTATGTGACGTTTGTTAACTGTCAGGTATGTTTCTTTATTTTCACCCTGTGTTCCGCCTCTCCCTTCATGTATGCCAGCGAGTTGAAATTCTGTTTGAATAGAGTTTGAATCTCATGTTTGAAAAATGCTCCGCAAGTAGGACAAGAAAAAATTATTATGGGTCCTTTAAAGTTTCTAAATTTTGTCAATGAAAGTGTGTGGGAACCATTGTGAAGATGATATTACTGTATTGAGAGTATGTTGTTACAACTGTGCATCTATTCCACACAATGCAGTTTGGTTACCAGGGATTGCGCACACCATAATAACACCTTGTTGACTGTAACTGTTGTATTAAGTTACATTATGTTGTAACTGAGGAGCCAGTTTTATGATTTGTGTTTTTTGTGTGCAGCTCTTGTTTGAAATGAATGACATAAAGAGTGTTAGTCTGAAGTTTAAGGTTATTAAGGTACTTCCCATTATGACCATGACACAGCATTTTTCTTGAACAAGCAAATTAATTTGTAGTGCAATTAAACAAACCAAATATTAGTTTTGTCTAAACCTTGAGGCTTGCTAGACATTGAATATACATAGTTCAGCACACATACACACAAAACAATCAGGGCTGTTGCTGCAGGTTGTCATATTATTATTTAGTCTGAAGATGAAAGCGTAGAAAGGAGCATCTACTGGTTTTGAGTTTAATGAAAGCCCCCAAATGGCCAAATACAAGTATTTGTTGGAGAAACCATGCATAATACAAGTCACTCGATGCATACGGCTATGTTTTCTGTGTTCATGTACAGAACATCAAATAGACTGATAGTTTTGTGTCTTGAAATCAGAAATCCTCCCCAGCAAAAGACAGGACACAAGATCATTATGTATGAGGCTTGGATTATAGTTAAACCAGGAATCTATGTCCTAATGCAGCCTTGTAACATTACCTACATTATTGGTTTGCAAACTGGCGTAGTTCAGAGCGTGATGATGTAGTTATGTAACCAAGAATTCTGCATCTGTTTTACTGTAAGGTGAGAAGTTTTGATCGTGTCCTCTGTCCAGTGGTAGTCAACTTGTTTTATAACTCTCAGACATAGATGCCAGTATTTTGATTTAATGTGTAGCTGCGTTAACTGGTGACTTTCAGCCAAATGCATCTGTGGTTGCTTGTAGTAACATGCAAATGGTTGGCGTAGATAATAAACATGGATGGGTATTTTTGTAAAATTTAAGGTAAGATTGAAGGTTTTTACGAGGACAGCAACATGTTCTGTTCATGTTTTCAACAGCTGCCATTGCTATGAGCAACAACGACACATTGGGCCGAGACACCAGTTAATACAGTCACTTGTTAAACAAAAACACTGTTGCTCTGAAATGGTTGCGATCACGTCAGAATTCTGTATAACTTGACTCTGCTGTTAGAATATTGATTCTGAGAATCAAACATGCAACAAGCAGAGACTTTGACACTCATAACAGTTTTAATTTAATGTTTAAAGCTTGCTAACATGCCTGGATGGCTGATGCAAAATGCTATTTACGTTGCCAATATGCACACACATATTTTTGATGACCTCGGCTGTGAAAGTGTCTATAAATAGGCTGTGGTGTGTGTAGTGGTAGCGTGTATGTGGCGGTAGGATGTTCACATCCTCAAAGAAGGGAATGCTCATGTATTTTTTAAATTAATTCAAGGATGATTTACTAATTACTACGGTGATCAGGTCACGGATCGGTAGAGATCTCTGATTTGTCACGTGGACAGGTTGTGTCACCTGGTGAACACACAGAGGGCTGATGTGATTTACAGCTGATTCAGTTTTGACTCAAAGAACTGAGTTTAGGACATCTCAAAACACAAGCCAACAATTTATCAGAACACCCAAACACTGCAAGTTCCTCGCAGCTGTTATGGTTAGTGTGTTTACCCAGAAACTTGCCCTCACAACTCCTTTTCTGTCATGTTCAAGTGAACAGTTTTTGTTTTCACGTTTCCAGTCACCAGATTTTTTTTGTTGATGGTTGGAGCAGTAACTTTACCAACACACCAGTGACTGCAGAAAACTGAGAAAGATTAATGGATCTGTTACAAGAGGACAGACTTTGTTCTTAGACAGAATGAACTAGCGGGTTTTTCTGCTCCTAGCCAGCCGCTGAGCAAGCAGTCGGTTGTGGTCTTGTTTTTGTGCCTTCCAGTGTGAACCACTGTCTGCTTTTATCGGTTTTGTGAAAAATTTAACCTTCAAATACACAACACTAGCACTCTGGAGGAAAAAATGTCTGAACAACTAAAGCAGATTAAAACATCAAGCAGTAGGCCGACGACAAACACATGCTCATATGTAGAGGATCATGTGTTACATGTGACATATGATTGTCCTTATGTCACATGTAGCATATGTACTCTCTGACACATACAGACATCTATGAGAGTGATCGTCGCTTCCTCCGTTCCTTCTGTCAGCACACACACCTTTTATGAGTAAACCAGGAAGAAAGGAAAAATAGTCAGTGTAGGTGAATTTAAATTCAGTTGGGGGTCCATTTGTTTTCATGTTGTATTTAAGTTGTATTTGAGTTTATTGATCCTTAAGAGGAAATTGTTATTCCACTGACATATCTAATTTATGCCCATGAAACAGGGAATGGATGATGTTCAGGTGCGTGGGGCAGCCACAGATATCTTCTCTTATCTGGTGGAGTACAACCCCTCCATGGTACGAGAGTTCGTCATGCAGGAGTCTCAGCAGAATGATGATGTAAGTATACGAGCAAAGTCAACCAGAATTATCACTGAACAATAGTATTCATTTCACAACGTGGGCAGGTATAAATGAGTATTGTGTTCCTAATGATTATCCACTGGCCTTCCAGGACATCCTCCTGATCAACCTGATCATAGAACACATGATCTGTGATACAGACCCAGAGCTAGGTGGAGCGGTGCAGCTGATGGGCCTGCTACGAACTCTGGTGGACCCTGAGAACATGCTGGCTACTGCAAATGTGAGTTTGTGTGCTACTCCTAAAGATGACAGTTTGTACTGACAAAAACTTGACGTCACTTGATACGTAGATCAAGCTTGTTGAGTGGTACTTTTGAATGTTGTTGTTGTTGTTGTGAGGAGTAGAGGCATTGCTTGCTCAAATCAGTTAAGTCAAACTGAATCAAGGAAAAACCCCTTCATGGTCCTTCAGTTTCCTTGTAAAAGATGCAAGAGTAACAATACAGACTGAGTTCACCACTCTTTAGCCACCTTTAGGCTCATTAGTACTCCCTTTATTTATGAAAACAGATACATCCATTACAAACGTGACTGTCACTGCCCACATACCACCATGCACCCTTACGGTGGCATCAAAGGTTTCTGACAACAACAAACATGCAACAGTGGAGGACGTCATGATTTTAATGGAGGCAGCATTATAGACGGCGGTGGACTGTGTGGCCATTAAATGCATCACATGGATGGAGACCCCTTTTCACAATGACTGTGGTCATAGTAAAAAGAGGTAGAGCGAGTTGTCCACCAATCGGAAGATTGGCGGTCCAATTCTCAGCTCCTACAGTCCGCATGTTGATGTATCCTCGGGCAAGATATTGAACCCCAAATTGCTCCCAATGGCTGTTCCGTCAGTGTCTGAGTGGTGAGTACATGTGAATGGTTACTGAGTAGCAGGTGGCACCATGTATGGTAGCCTCGGCCACCAATGTGTGACTGTGCATTTGTGTGAATGGGTGAATGTGACATGTAGTGTAAAAGTGCAGTCCATTTACCATTTACTATGATTCTGTTTCAATCTGTCCTGCCGTTTTTAAATTGTCTACGTCGTGTCCTACAGTCATATCTCTCTTGAAATATGCTACATTGCCCCCATGATTGCCGGTAGTATTACTCTGTTTTATCCATATCCGTAAGCTTACAGAAAACCTGTAGGCTATGAACAGGAGGCTCCGTCCGTGTCCTTATATGTATCTTATGTTGAGCATAAAAGAGCCATTAGGCAGCACTGCAATGTTGAGGTTATTTTAAGGGAGCAAAGAGAAGTGGTGTTCTTACTATGTAAGTACCACATTCATTTCTGTACATGCAAAACCCAAAACTCCATATGTGGATATGAGCTGTTAGAACAGAGCACAGATACAATAGTTATAGCAGAAAAAATGAAATGTCCGTACTGCATAGCTTGATTTTTCTCCCAGTGTTACTGAGAGGGTACTCTCCAGTCGCTGAAAATGTTGGTGGCAGGTTGGGCCAGAGCTTACCGTTGTTTTAAAGGGTAGCACATTGCAAAAAATGTCATTGTAGTATATCAAAGTTGTGTTACGTAGTTAAAAAAATTAACCCTTTCTGTTTTTCCTTTCCAGAAAACAGAGAAGACAGAGTTCCTGAGCTTCTTCTACAAGCACTGTATGCACGTCCTCTCAGCTCCACTACTGGCCAACACCACAGAGGAAAAACCTAGCAAAGGTATTGCACACCTGCGAATGTGTGTGTACATGTGTATTGGTTTTGAAAATAAAACTGTGAGATCAGTGCCATGAGTATTTTATGTCACTTACTACTTTACTTCTTCTACCTAGATGATTTCCAAACATCCCAGTTGCTAGCCTTGATCCTGGAGCTGCTGACATTCTGCGTTGAGCACCACACCTATCACATAAAGAACTACATCATCAACAAGGACATTCTCAGGAGGGTACTGGTGCTCACTGCCTCTCAGCACGCCTTCCTGGCACTATGTGAGTGGCATGTAATCACTTAAATTCTCAGTGCCTGCCAACTCTCAACGCTTTGCAACATGACACTTAAGCCAAGTTTGAATATAAATTATTTTTTGAGCACAGAATTCATGTTTATCTGTCTGTGCCCAGGTGCCCTACGCTTCATGCGGAGGATCATCGGTCTGAAGGATGAATTCTACAATCGCTACATCATGAGAAACTTTCTCTTCGAGCCTGTCATCAAGGCCTTCCTCAACAACGGCTCACGCTACAATCTCATGAACTCAGCCATCATTGAGATGTTTGAGTATGTCCGTGTGGTGAGTATTTATTTTGATCATGTTAACACTGCTTAGAAATTATGAGTTGATCTGAGAGGTTTCAGTTTCTGTATCAAATTTGAAGTGAAAACTTGCACAAACAACATTTCATCAGTTCAATTTTAACTCGTTTGGTGTATTCTCTCTTCTCTTTTTCTCTCTCTCTGGTCATTTTCTTCACACTCCTCCTCTGCTCTGCCTCTGTCCCAAACCCTACTACTCATCGCACCTTTCCAAATCTTTCCCTCATTGTCCCCTACTACTCTTTCTGTACTTTCCTCTTTCTCTCTCCTCCCATTGCCCCTAGGAGGACGTGAAGTCTCTCACAGCTCATATAGTAGAAAACTACTGGAAAGCTCTGGAGGATGTCGACTACGTTCAGACGTTCAAGGGCCTGAAGCTGCGGTATGAGCAGCAGCGAGAGAGGCAAGACAACCCCAAACTGGATAGGTGAGAAAAGCAAGACTGCATTGCTACTACTACTACTACAACTATTAAATGAGTGATGCAATCCTTTGCCTGTGAGTGTGTCTCACAATAAATCAAGAGAACAATGTCAGTGTGACATTACAGTCAGATAACTTGCACTGATAAGCTGTTAAAATATCCAATATATTTGTTTATTGTGTGCATTATGTGCTTTTGGAGTCATGTTTATTCTGTCACAGTGCCTTTTTATCATGCTGTGTTTTAGATTGTTTTTTTTGTTTTTTTAAATTTGTGTCATCTTTTAAAGTTTTGCCCGTACACTGTTTGTGCTACAGCGACTGTTTGACTTATTGAGATTGCACAATGTACCACTTATCTCTGATTCTGACTGAAGGACAGACAGTCAAATCAGAAAGTGAAACTGTGCAGAGCACGTCATTTATTTTGCTGCAACTTAAACTCAGCATACTTGCCAACACCAACAGGTGTTTCCTTTTTTAAAACTTTACTGTGATTTCCTGTGATTTTTTTTGTGTTTTTAATTAACTACTGCACACTGCAATCACTCAGGAGCAGTTCATGCTTATTGTGTCGCCCTTTCTCATACGCAAGAGTTTTAACACTTCATATGCTTGTGGTTTAGAGTTGAAACACAAACTGCTGCACTATATCAAACCTCTGTTTAATCACGTTATATAAGACAACAGTGAGAGCAGACTGAATGAATGATTGGTCCATACCTGTGTGCAGATAACATACTGTGCATGTACTCTTTGAAGCAACTACTCTTAAACTGTGCAATAACTGTAGTTCACAACTGGTTCAGCCACAGAGTCCAGATTTCTCCTCAGTCATTAGTTCAAGGTCGACACATTTTAATACATTCAGTGTCAAACTTGTGGTCAGCCATGTCGTCAAGCTAGTTTGCTGTCTCTGTCAAGTAGCTGTCAGTTAGTCACTCACTCTACAGCAGGAAACTGCACCTTAAAATGAAAGCACTGTGCCAGAAAGTCACTGCACTTAAAAATAAAGTTTGGTTTTTACAAACTTCACACACTTGCAAGTCACTTGCTGTCCATTCAGAATGGACCCAGGACCTACTTTTGGATCACAACCCACCCACCATTTCATTATATTAAAGGCTGTGTTTTTTGAATAGATTGTGCCCAGCGCACTGGTAATGCACTACTGCAAGTGAGTGCCAGTTAATACTTTACATATCTGTAGAAATAAACTGTGTATCGTACATAAAAATTGCTAAATGTAGAGCTGACAGATGGCCCCAGTGGTCATATTTGCTTCCTGAGACTTGCTCACAGAATTAATTGGACATTACCAAATGAAGCAGTATGAGTTAAGAGGTGTCACCCACATTAAGAGCAGAATGCTCTATCGGGGGAAAGCTAGTTTAAGAAACACAGATGTTATATATGAAAGTAGGTGTATTTTGTTTTTTGACGACTAAGCGGTGCATAATCCTCTCCAGCATGCGCTCCATCCTGAGGAACCACCGCTTCCGTCGTGACGCACGCACACTGGAGGATGAAGAGGAGATGTGGTTCAACACAGATGAGGATGACCTCGAGGATGGCGAGGCCGTGGTTCCTCCCTCTGACAAGATGAAGAGTGAGGAAGACCTCATGGAACCAATAAGCAAGTTCATGGAGAGAAAGAAATGTAAGTACGGAAACACAGGTTTTTCCACACTTTGGGGTGAAAGTGTGCAGTTTGGAAGAAATAATATGCACTTTCATGATGGTTATATACAGGTGGAGTAGGGTTGCAACGATACGAAGGTTTTCAGGTTACGATAACCACCTCAAAATATCATGGTTTCAGGGATCACAATATTGCGGAATTATTATTACTACCTGTCAGAATGTAACTTAAAGGAATTAAATTTAAATGTTATTACTATAATTGAAACTTGACACCATTTTTTAAAAAGGAAGTATGTGTAAAAGTGTCCCCTTTCAAAATGACTTAATGTGAGATTCTTCATCGAGTTTTTTTTTTGCAATTCGATGGAGGGTTGTGGCCGTATACTCTGCACAGAGCCTCTAGAGAACGACTGAGGAGGAGTTGCTGTCGGAAAACCCTTGTACTTTTGCATTCCCTGGCGAGGGAAACCAAACAAAGTAATGAGGATGTGAATAAAGCCAAAGTTATATAAAATCATATTGGGTACATTTCACAGGCAAAAGAGCAGATTTGTAACCATAACAACGTCATTAAATTGCCTTGATGTACCAGGTTGCTGGCAGATTTTGTTGAAATATGCAATTAGTCTAAATGCCATTTTGTTAGATTAACTTTTTACATTTTATATACCAGATACTTTGTGAGCGCTGTGTTTTAGGGATTCATGATAAATGCTCAGTTCATATCGTCATTACATTTTGCTTATCAGTAAATCTACCTGCCCTGTTTACCTGCATAAGTCCAGGCACTTAAAGTTGTTAGTCTGCATTTTAGAGATGCGTGTACAGAAAACTGTAGCTGCAATCACTTTTTGGGTGAAACCCACAGTATATTTCTATAATAAGGGAAATGTTTCCTTGTTAAAGCATGTTGTGGTTAAAGTTTGTTCACCTATATAATGGTATAAACACTGAAATTGGGGGAGAATGACCATTTCTTATCCACCTCTCCCCAGTGAAAGACACAGAAGATAAAGAAGTCCTGGGGAAGTCGAGCCTATCAGGCAGGCAGAACCCCAGCTTCAAGCTCTCCTTCTCCGGCTCCACTAAGACCAGCCTGTCCAGCCCTCCTTCATCTGCCTCATTGAACCCAGGTTCTCCAGGATCGCCAGGTTCTCCGGGCTCAGGGGCGCGGAGTTCACCCTCCACCACGACTGTAACCACAAAGGTACCTGTCAGCATGCTATTGGTAAAGCTGTGGGACAAAGTTTAAGAACAAAGCTGAAAATGATTTTGCACCATGTCTATTCTGCATCAAACTAAAAGTAAAAAAGAATTTGTTGAAAATTGAGCTTTAACTATGAGTCTTCACACTTAGACTGTCAGTTTTCACACAACTCCCACCATCCTTGTTGTGGATTACAAAGAATGGTCATCGCCACCAGCATGCAGTTGGACTGTACAGATTTTGTACTTGTTAGCTTTATTTAGACAGGAGGGAATGGAGGCAGGGAGACTGAGAACGGCACATGAACCAATCCATGTGATTTACAAATCAAGTTTTAAAAAGTGTTAAACAAAGTTTGCAACATTACCTTACTGCAATGTGCTGCTGCCTGCCGACAGTGACCGTTAGCATGTGACTTTTTGCTGGTAGATAAAAATAAAGAAATAGCTTAAAATAATTATACTATAATAAGTTCAATAAAAACTGTGAATCTAAGCTTAATAAACCACATTGAAGTCCAAGCCCTTTTTCCCCACGAAATTGTGTTTGCTATAAAAAGACACAGTTCAATGCAGCTACACTGTTGGCTTAGTGTTATTGCACAATGCATAAGAATTGGTTTGCCGTGAATTGTGTGATGGATTCAACACATTTGAAATGTAGCATTTGCATGATCTTTTGGTTTGTTAAGAGTGTTCTTCAGTAAATCTGACACTGCTAAAGGCGTTTTTTCCTACCAGAAGTGGTTTGCGGCAGTCAGAGGGTACATGGCAAAAAAAAAAATCTCAAAAAATATCTCGACTTGTAGTTAGTTAATACTGTTTGAGCAACTGAGAACTGCACCAGTTCTTCCTGAACTCCTTCACATTGTTGTGAAATGTAATGTCACAGAAAGCTGGAAGAATAACATTGGACACTTCAGGACAGCTTGCTTTCAAACGCATGATTATACTAGGGAGATGGTATCACAGTAATGATGACTTCTTTACTTGCAGTGCCTCCCCAGATTTGTCTACAGCCTAGCAAGCCCAAAACAAGGTTTACCAGGTCGCCTGTAGTAGAAGAGTGCTTTGGGATTGCATTCCCGCAGGACCCAATAAAAATCTTGTTGGAGTGAGCGGTTTTAACTGTGCTGGGGTGGGAGTGGGCTGTCAAAAAATAAACTGCAGGTCCCCGAATTGTTAAATACAAAGGAAATTGGAACACTACTCCTGATCGGTGCCACAAAAATCTTGTAATGCGCCCTCTCTGTACGCCTGGATGATAGTATGCTGCATGTGTGTTGTCACAACCTAGCTTCAGCTCATGTCATAGGCTCTGCTGTAGCCTACTACGTTGCCATTGTTGCGGCTGTAAAACAGTATAAATTGAGCCTCACAAACCCTGCTAAATGACTCAATTCACTGTTAGATTTGGATCAATTCAGTCAGAAAACATTTGGAAAATTTAGAAGAGCGAAACACTTGAATTATTCTATCCCCATTTAAGTTAGCATAAGGCTAAACAGGAAGTACCCAGCTCGGCCGGTGAAAGTCTTGAGTGAGCATGCTCTCTCCATTCAATGAAAGATAAAAGAACTAAATATAAACATTTCTGCAGCATTATTTTCTGTCAAACATGACACAAATGTGAGAAACATTTGCCTATTTTTTGGGCTGCGATAAATGTATAATCTGTGCATATGTACCTGACCAGAGGATTAATAGTTAGGATTAGTATAGCATGTTTCATTACAATTTTTCAGCTTCCATATTCTCCACAAAAGTTAAAAATGGTTGTCACGTGGCAAAGAAGCATGCAGTTGATCCTTTAATATTGGTCAAAATTTTTGATGTGTGTCTCTTGTCTTCTTCAGGGAGGTTTAGTGGGACTGGTGGACTATCCCGACGATGACGACGAGGAGGAGGAAGAAGAGGAGGAGGATGGGGAGAGTAAAGAGGACCCTCTGCCACCTTCGAAGAAGTCCAAACTGAGCTCCTAAAGAAGCTTCACTGTCTCAGCGTGTGCTCTGCTCGGACAGTTTCAGCGCATAGACTCAACACAGGAATGATCAAACTTGTAAACAAATTGAATGAATGAGCGCCACCCCTCGCTGTCAGCAGGTGGCCCAACGAGGAGCAGACTGTGAACGGTTATGAAGCCTCCTCAGACTAGCCCACTTCATACAAGTGCCAATCAGGAAACCAGGAGTGAAGACCCGTCTGAAACGTGGAACAGACGCGTGAACGCTGGGGGAGAAAAGATCACACTGAGTCGATGGTCAGCAGACAGTAGGAGACAGTTTGGTTATTTAGCAACTGGAGGAAAAGACCACATACAAACACACATGTACACACAGACTGAAATCCCAGAGAGCTTGCAGGCTCGGACCATAACCCACTGCCCCCCGCCCCCACCCACTCAGGGAAGGACATCACAGCGGCCCAAACGGGTCGGCCAATTCAGACCCAGAACCACCACTCGCACCCCCACCCCTCCTCTTCCTCAGAATTCTCCTTCCTCCTTGTTTCTTTCTACTTCTTTTTCTCCTCTGCTCTTTCTCCCTCTCTTTGTCTGTTGCTTTTCGTCCCTTCTTTTTTTTTTAAGTTAGTTAATAGGACCAGACGGGAGGCAGCATGTGGCAAAGAGCTGTCCTTGTTGTCGTTTGATGATGTCATCAGTGTCGTCGTTCCTCAGCGGACGTTTCTTTCTCTGAAGAGAAAAAAAAAAAGCCAGCAGTTTCTTCATGATTTTCTTTTTGTTCTCTATTTGTCTCTCAATCTTTCTCCTGTTTTTTGTAAATGACAACAAAAAAGACCTGCCTTTAAATGTTCAGGACGTTTTCAGTCACACTTGAACAGGTTTTTAAAGACCTCAGTAGGTGAGATAGTTTTACCCTTTTTGCCCTTTGAAACTGCAGATTTTTTGGAGAATTTGTAATCCCGTCTTGATTAAAGATTGAGTGGAATTCTAGATGTGATGAATTTTGTCATATCTTTTCATTTTTTTTTCCTTTTACATGAGTGTACACTTAGTTGTTCAGAATATTTGGGACCATTAAAATGATCTTTGCTGTAAGATGTCCTATCACCCTTTGTCCTTATAACTCAAGTGTTTGCTTGCTACATTGTGCTGTTATTGATCAGTCTGGGTCTCCTGGGGACCTCAAGAGCTTGACTTCACACTTGTAGCACAGACAGTGACGTTGAGTTCCACAGACTGTATTGAACAAACAATTATATGCAACACTTTTGTTTTTGCTCCCATTTTTCACTGGTTTAAGTTAAAGGTCTCTGACTTTTTTATGCACACAGTAGACGTACTTGGTCACAGATTTGTTCAAATCCTGTGTTAGTATACACTTCTCCTTTTCTTAAGTAATCCATCAAGTTGCTGATTAAACAGTGTCATTCCTCCACAGGTGTTCCTTGGGATGGTCACAAAGGTCACTCTAAAATGTGCAGTTTGATCACAACACAATCCCACAGATATATATATATTTAAGGAGCGAACTATTACCCTGGAACTTGATGTTCATTTCACCACCATAAGCTGTCTCCTATGTTGTTACATGAATTTGGCAGTACATCCAACCAGCCTCACAACTGCGGACCACATGTAACCACATTGATTTGACCAGACAGTAGCTTGTCATCGTAACTGATGTGCGGTTGAGAGGCTGCTTGGATGTACTGCCAAATTCACGGTTCACAGGCAACAGCTCTGGTGCACATTCCTGCAGTAAGCATGCCAACTTTGGGACATCTGTGGCATTGTGTTGTGTGGTCATGCTGCACATTTTTAGAGTGACCTTTAATGGTGACCGTCCCAAGGAACAAGTGTGTAGCAATTAAACTGTTAAATCAGCATCTTAATATGCCACACCTGGCAGGTGGATGGATTATCTTGAGAAGAGAGGTGCTCAAAACGTGGATTTAAACAACTTTGTAAGAAGTATCTCTTGAGTACCTGAAAGAAATCTCAGATCTTTAACTTCAACCTGTGAAAAATGGGAGCCAAAACAAAAGTGCTCAGTATAATTCTTTTGTTCAGTATATCATTGGACCACTTAACTACACTAATCCAACACTAAATTAATTTTGTGAAAGTTTTGTGGTCAAGTTTTGTTGCGCTAAGACAAACACCAGTGTGTCTGCGGGTCCTTAAAAAGTCTGTTGTTTTTTTCTGAAGGAGTCAGGCTCTTCTGTTTAAAACACCAAATTTCTCAGTCACAAATCTTTAAACCTACCTCTGGACCCAAAAGTGTGTCTTTTTACTTTGTACTTGCACTTACCTGTTGGCAAAATGTAGATGAACCTAACCCTAACAAACATATTCCTACACAGAGCATACCACTGCATGAAACCACTTAAGAAAAGGCTGATTTGTCCAACACTTAAATTTGGTTACATTTAACGCTTTAATGCTTTTTAAGACCTCTTAAGTATAATTGTAAGTGTCTGATACCTGTGAACACCTTAAACATGATTGAACTTTCAGGATTTATTTTTATATTGTGAAAATCAGACATTTACATTTACTTCTTTAGTTGCTGATGTCTTCACGGGCCAGCAGGTGGCAGCCTAAGTCCATAAAAGAATTATCCAGCTGTTGCCTGTCCTCATGGGTCATGTCGAGTAATTCGTACAGTAACTATGTTTGGATGGTGACACTTAGCACAGCCAAGGTAAACACTGTCTGAAAATGATCTGTGAGCATTTGATTTTATTATGTACAGCAGTGGGTCAGTGTTTTCCTTACAGTACTATTATATAACAAGTCTTTCTAAGCAGCTTTAGCAAAGACTGAAGGGCATCTTTTGATCAGTGGGGAATTTAAGTGGCAGACGTGTTACTTTCATCAGGATAAAGTGTTCAAGAAAAGGCACTGCACATGCTGCATTTCTATAAACTTAAATATAATGTTCAGGTTGACTTTACCCAGAAGTTTAAAGTTTTCCAAACCAGTAAAGACCCAGGCTAAGACTGTGGTGATGTGAAGGTTATCTTACAAGTGTGCCTTTCATTTAGATCATTGTTGAAAGTTTTCGTCATTTGAGTTTGATTAATTTTACCAACAATGTTTTGGTCCTAATTACTGAAAGGTAGAGTCGACATACTCTTCCAGTGCTGTAACTAAAGGAGTGAATCTAGTTTATGAAAGATGTCAGCACCTCCCAGCTTATGTGGTCACCTCAGTGGGAGTTTGAGCACGCCTCAAAAACAAACAGCATCAAGGCCACCAAGGAGTCACTGTGTTGTCCCTCCAAGTGCATTGTGGCCTTCAAACGTTGCTTATTAATTAAATAAGCCGACAGAAGAGGATCACTCGGCGCCCAGCATGCGGCGAGAGCCGTCACACAACGCCTATTAAGGCTCCCATTCACATGAAAGCCATCAACAGACAACGGCGGCTTTTCAGGAGTGGCCCTCCCTGCCAGCCTCCGTTTGCTCCTCAGCAGGAGTGTGGCAGAGTGTGTGTGTGATCTCCCTCTTTGCCACTGGAGAGGCCAGCCTGCTCCTGGTGCCAGCCGCTGCTCCACCAGAATGCCGGCTCCACTTCCAGTGCCAAGGCGCTCACCCGGCTCTGCCCGCCTGTATGTCTGCCAGACTGAAGAGTCCCCATCGGTGTCACTGCTGTCCAGCTTCCTGCTGGGGCCAATGAAAAGCCTCTTTGACAGCTCTCTTGATTGGCTCGGCTCCCTGAGCGTCCAGGCTGCCAGTTATCAACTGTCTCTGATCACATCAGTATATATCTGTGCAGATACTGACACTCATGCAGCAGTGTGTGATGATGCAAACAATACTGCACTGTGTTGTTTTCATCAGACACAGCCATAATTGCATATTGGAGGCAAGGTTGAAGCTAGAAATTATCCTGCTGCCATCCTCCCCAACACACACACACACACACACACACACACACACACACACACACACACACACACACACACACACACACACACACACACACACACACACACACACACACCTCCAAATATTTCAGACTCTACCCTGACAGCTCTGAGTGTTTTAAGCAGCAGTCACTTGTTTAAAGTGTTTCTAGGAGGGACAATCGATTTTTATGTTGCATAAGAAATAGTGAGCTATATTCTTTTGCACAATCAATAACTTGAATATTCTTTGCTGTTTCCCATTTGGACACTAACACTTTTACTTTTAGCTTGACAGTTTACCCTGGAAACAGCACTTTACAAAAACAATCCTAACTCAAAGTCTACTTCCTCGCTTGTTCTGGAGCTTTTGAGCTTTTCTTGAGCTCAGATAAAAGTATACAAAGTTTGTAATGTCCGGTACCTAAAGACCGCCAAAGGTATTTTAGTCCAGATGCTTTTGGAGACCTTTTTAAAGGGCCAGTGTGTAGGATTTAATGACATCTAGTGGTGAGGCTGCAGATTGCAACCAACTGAAACTTCTCATTCATCTAAATAGGGTCGTTTGTATTTTTGTGTCTATGGCGTAGGTCACCATAGACGCAAAAATACAAACGACCCTATTTAGATGAATGCGTAAATGGTAAATGGTACGGTGGTGTTAAACACAAGACTTATACTTTTACAAGGTTGTACTAGTATTTAATTATACTTAAATTTCATATACGGTGCTTAAAAAGGTCTTAAAAAAGTCTTAAATTTAACTAAGTTTCATCTGTAGACACTCTGTAAGCAGGAACAATTAGATTTGTGTGTGGGATAGTCTGTAGGGGGCGGTAGAGGCCACTTGTGGTGATAAACTGCAGCAGATAAATGGAGGAAGAAATGAATCATTCGACCAGCAAGAAACTACCTGTCAATTAGATTCAATTGGTCGCAAACTTTTTGAGTTTAAGTGACTTTAGCTGATTTAAGTAGCACTTAAATGACACACAATGATGTATTATTTAATCCCATGTAATCCTTGTAACCAAGTCACAGGATGTGAAATAGGAAATGTGGCACACATGCGGTCTTTAGCCCAGGTTGTGAAAACACCGGCACAAAGTGCGGCCTCATGTCTGCGCACCGGGCCTGGCGTCACGGCAGACAATGACCTGTGTTTGCCGGCACAAAGTGCTCTCTGTGTCCGCCGGAGCTCCCGCGCCTTACTGGAGCTGATTGGCCGTGTTGAGCACAGCACGTCCGCCGCTGCGTGTGATTAATCACCGCGGTAAAACGCTGCAGCTCAGCGGCGTCCCTGAGGTGGAGAGAGGGCGGCGGGCCGACACTGACCCCCGGGCGGCCGGGACGCCTCGGGTCAGCATCCAGCATCCGTCCGTGGTGAATGAAAGAGAGGAGAGAAGCCATCATCCGTCACATCTGGTTTACATTAAGGCAGAGGTGAGATACAGTAGAGTCCACCACACTGTTTCAGGAGCTCTCCTTTTAGGTGGGTTACTGAACTCATGTCTGTCACATAAATTCAGTCATGAAGGCCCCCAGCTGGCATCATGATATTTAATATATCCTAAATCTTACTGTGGAGGCCCATGAGTTCTCCTGGTGATCCAGACCACTAGTAAGCCCATCTCTTGGTTTGATGCTAAATAACAAGCCTAACTAAGGACTTTTATACAGGACTGTTTGAACCCAGTAGGCTGATTTCCTCTTGAAGGTCCAGTGTGTAGGATTTAGGGCAGTGATACTCAACTTGCAACCCATGGGCCAACATTTCATTAAGCTGCACAGCAACCACCTTTACAACCACCTACCTGCAAGAGCATTCTGTTTGTGTCAAGACAACACATGTGTGCACTGGGGCCCGTCATAACTTCCTCACGCCGCTGGCAAGTTGCTAATATTGTGTTGTGCAGCTCTGGTTATTCAGACAACTCATTGTCTTTGTGCTGTTATTTAATAGACCAAAGACAGGCGGCTACTGCCGGAAGTTCAACGCAGTGAACAGTGAGCGGCAACCGCTGCTGCCTTCCCTTCACTGAAATGACTGGAGTTTGCCAGTTACACCACAGCGGTGTGAAAGAAGCTTCAGGTGCCAGAGTTAATAAAAAAGCATCAAAATAGAGCCTATTTATTAAAACAAGTACCAGGGGAGGATCCCAGCGGATCCCCTGACAGACATCCAGACTAAGCCCTGAATATCCTTAAATCTTTAAAACACCCCTGCGTACATGTGCAGGGGTGCTGACCGGCCCCTGACCTCCTGTCATTTTGCAAAAGTGCCACAATTTCACCATTTATCACATTCATCATGTCTTATCTTTGAGAAGGGTCAAAATAAAAAATAAAATGAAGTCATACCCCAGCCACTCCCTTCCTCTGATAAGTAACAGTAAACAAAAATCTTAGCTTGAATTTAGTAAAATAGATCAACTACATCCAAACTATATGATCACAGTCTGAGTCTGGAGCCTGATATCGTTACACAGAGGTACAACTGAACTGACACTGAGTAAACTTTTATTTTTTTACTTTTTATTTTTTATTTTGATATGGATATAAGATATATGGATAATAAAAGTTCTGCTTGCAGCCCTCTTAGATTGTCACACTTTCCAGGGGGCTGAAAAGGTATCCAGTATTACATCAGATTGGACAAAATAAATGAATACATTATAAAACAAATGTAAATTTGTGCAACAGAAATGTGTTTTTATCTTCGTTATCCCTTTAATCCTCTCGTGACCCCTCAGATTTATCTGTGATGTTGGGAACCTCTCTGCACACATGCCCAGACTCATAACTTGCATTCACTGCAGCTCAACACTTAAGTTCAGTGCAGATTCAACTATTCCTTAATGCTCCCCATAAACCAGCAGTAAGCCCGCGCTTCCTTTGTTTCTCGGTAGCAGGCCGCGGTCCCGTCATAACTCTTGTCGCTCTAAATCAAAGATAAATAATGAGCTTTCCCATGGCTGTGTCGGGAGTGGAAGAATTCAGGGCTGATCTGCCATCGCTAAATGTTAAGTGGTTGGTATTGTGCCTCAGCATGGGGCACAGGAAACATGGATGTGAATGTAAGAGCTCTTGGGCTGCGTGTTAAATGGAAATGTCACAGTGATAAAGGGCGCACCTTCCGCACCCAGGGGTGTGTGAGCGAGTGTGTGTGTGTGTGTGTGTGAGATGGGTCGGAAGTACACTCAGGAGGCGCGCAGTAAATCCACACCGTGAGCTGCAGATAGCTGGGTCACACACTGACTCTCGCACACACACGCACACTTGGATCTCTTCCTAGAAGCGGCGTACTTTCCAGGAGTTTACATAACGTGGAGTCGCACATCGGGATCCACCAGATAAAATCCCCAACCGTATAAATTTCAGCGCCTATTAAAAGTGCGTAAAACTCACACCGAATAAAATAAAACCAACTGGACCGGCCCTCTGGGCGCGTATAGCCGCCTGAGCTGGAGGTGTTGTTTGAAATGAGGCTGTGCAGCAGAGCGCTGGGAGACAGAATTGCTTCTGTGAGGGGGAAACGCAGACATCCAGCATGTAAAAATCACCCAGGGCAAGAAGGTGAACGAGCAAACCATGATGCCTGGGCTATTGAATTTACCTCACGTAATGTAGCATGAATGAAGCCCTTAAAGGTATCAGCTTCCAGTCAATAAACAGGGGAATCGGACCAATGGTTCAGCTGGAGTTGAACATGTGGGACCAGTCACACACACACACACACACACACACACACACACATGCACGCAGCGCCCCGGTCAGGATACTACTGTGTACATTCAACTTAACAAATCAAACCTCTCGCTGTATGTTAATGTCTTGGCAGGCTCTGGGTTCTCGCCGGTAACACAAAACTAACCAAACAGAGCTTTTCCCCAAATACAGTAGCACTCAAAATGGTGTTTGACATTCACAATTTGTGTCCACTTTTGTTTCCACAGAGTGAATGCCTGTTTATAATCACAACTGTTTGATTTTCTTCCTTCATGCAGCCGTGCCTGATGGCTCCTGCTGCTGGAGTGTCTGAGGCTTTTGACGGCGGCTCTTGTGTCGTGTGGCGCTGGCGTCCGCGCCGTGCCAGGCGGCGTGTGTGGTCAACAGGCGGCTGGGAGGCTGTAGGAGATCGAGAGGGCCCGCGGGTCAAAGCCGAACCCCTCCTTCGGTTCAAGTCAGTGCCTCGCCATGTATCTGTTCATTGTCTTTTATTCCTGCTCAATCTTTATATCCCTGGCTGACCTTAAATAACTTCCACCGACTGTACGCATGTGCCTCTTTTATGATATTCTACATCCTGTGAGGACATATTATCAACCCCCGCCCTCCCCCCTCCACCCTCACACACTTACACCTCATCTCTCTCCCCTCCCTCCCCCCTCCCTGTGGCCCAGGGGCATATGGTTTGGCTGGGCAAGAGATAAGAGAGACGTGTCAGCCTGTGGTACTGAACAAACACATCTTTCATTTCTCCCTTTCTTCTCTCTTCCCTCTGACTCCTCCTCCTCGCATTACTCCTTTCTCCTCTCCTCTTCTCCTCTCCCGAGCTGCTCACCTCTTCCGTCTCCGTGACGTCTGGGTACAATTAGGAGCGAGAAGCCTTTCGTCTTGTCGCGAAGAGAGACGTTGTTATATTTGCGGGTGATGGAGAGGGGAGGGAGAGGGAGAGAATGGGCTTCAGATGCTCTCTAGGAGTGAAGACGGGGGGCTGGGGGGGGGGGGCGATGAGGGGCTAAAGGAGAAGAGACAGATCTCCTCATGCTGAATGAAAGGCCCTCTTTCCTCTCCTTCCTCTCTGGTAGGGCACATCAGAGGCATGCGCGCCTCGCTTTATGGAGGGAAAAGTGGTTTCCACCAAACTCTGCTTCCATTTATCTCTGGCCCGCTCGCCCGACTCCCCGCACACACTCACACATCCACACGCTCACATTTGTGCGGCACATGCACGCTCATGCACATACTGTACACATGCTGGATTTGCTTTGATTCTTGATTGCTTTGGTTTCTGCGGTGGCTTGATCAGGTTACTGTTCAAACTGTGTGCCAAGCCAGTGTGTGTGTGTGTGTGTCTCTGTCTGAGCCCCTGTGTGAGTGTGTAGACGTGTGATGATGGTTCCTCAGCCAGTGGTGGGAATAACACAGTTTCAGCTTCTATTATTAGCTCTCTGTTCCACAGGCCTGATTCTTTCCCCCCTGTCTCCTGTCTGACACCAGTGTTTCATTATTATCTGGCTCCGGCGCAGGACGGGCTACGCTATCGCAGCGTGCTACAGGGAGGACGGCCCCGCTTTCATTCCAACAAGGCTTTTTATAGGCTCCGCCACTCCTGCATACATTGTGTTACTTAGTCAGTGTGTCAAGGACTTGGGGTGTAATAGTTCCCAGAGCCAGGCGACACACTTACTTAGTCTTTCATTGTGTTGCTCAAACACTCGCGCCAGCGCACAGTTGGCAGACGCACCCTTGACCGGTCAGTATTCCAAGGGCGCAGTCCTGGCTGTGATCCTGATGATCACGCTTCAATCATTTGAACACCGTCACACATGCAAATGTAAACGCATACACACACATTTGCTCATAGCACCCGGCCCACGACCCCCCACCTTTCTGTCGGCAGCACAAAGTGTCTTCCATTACAGATAAGTGCAGCAGTGATATTGACAGGGTCATGACGGACCATCGCTGCCTTGACCTTTTGAGACCACTATCCATTTGACCAGCCAGATGGTCAGAGAGAGAGACGGAGAGAGTGTTGACCTCTTGTGGGCTCTTGTCAGTGAAAAAATGTGCAAAGACATGTTTTTTAAAACACGTGCCACTTACTGTGAGGCCCTGTCGACACAGATACAGATATTTTCATAAACAGATATAGTCTTTTACATTTTGGCCTCTTTTTCGCACAAGCGGAGTTTATGTCGCAAAAACCAAATTTCTTTTAGAATGCCTTCTAAGGTGCAGATTTTTGCTAGGAAGGGAACTGATGTACAGATCATCACAGTGAAAGCTCTTTTGTCTGCTGCTAAGGGGGGAAAAAGGATAAATAAACACAATATCCAGGGTTGTATAAGACGTTAGCGCGACATAGCGAATGAGGGTCAGAGGAATTTCCTTGCTAATCACTGGTGTATATGTTTGTGTGTGAAAGCGTGCATGTGCAGTTATGTACAGGGATGTTTTGATTGCATGTGAGTCGTGCGGCTCTGAACAAAAATAAACTCCCAGTGAAAAGCGCCGAAATCGTACCGTAGCCCCTCTTTTCCCTTGTGTTTAATTTCCGACCTGAGACCAGGGAGATGTTGGTTTAGCAATGTTGTAGATGTGTCCCGCGAGCTACTGAAAGCTGACCTGGGACAAGAGGACTGTGAGTACAGGGATCCTGTGTGACGGGTCCTTTGTGGTTTCTGACTCTGACCTTGGATCAGAGTAAGTTCAGAAGTTCAGACTGTGGAGTGTAAAAAAAAAAAACTCTACGAAAAGTCATGAATGTTAAAATCTATTTTTATTTTGTCTTTGAACTTCTTTAAGGATCTTTTTTTCTCATTATAAATCAGTCAGTGACTCATCCTGAAATACTGTACATGGGATAACCTCTAAACGTGTCTCTTCGTGGTGGGGCATGAGTCTTTCTCTCACCCCCTCTTTCTGTAACACACACTGTCATGTAGAGGATGTGACCTGTTAGCTACGGTTTCCCTTAATCATTTCATCAGCCTCGATTTCGGGTGTGAATTTATGTGAAATAGTAGCAGGAATAACAGCAGGGAGGAATCCGTGGGGATCCGTATTTCCTCTTCCTGTTACAGTACCAAGCTTTTATTGTTCCAGCAGAAGCCAAAAAAGGAGGTGGTGATGGTGGTGTTGGGGTTCAGTTAAATCCTGGACCCGCTGGTCATGTCGCTCACGAGGTGCCGCAGCGTGAGGATCTGATGCCGGCTAATGGGCTGAAACGGCTCACTGTAAATGTCAGCGGCCTGCTGGGTGGTCATGTTTGTCAGGTGGGGTTACAAACCCAACTGGTGCTGAAAAGGTTTTGGGCCGGGTCCAGAAAAAAGTCCTTAGCTGGCCCTGGGACGCCTCCTGGAAAGATATGAAAAGACTTGGCAGGGCATTTGTACATTTTCTCAACCTCAGTGGTGGATTCAAGGCAGAATTTATATTTGTGACTTGCTTGAAATCTCATAAATTCGATAACTTTTAATAGGATCATGGTTCGGCAAACGAAAGTGTTTTTTCTCTAGAAAAAGGACCTGGGAGTTGCTGGATTGAAGTCGGGCTAAAATGCAACTGAATCTGGACTTGAATGTAACATGAAGCAAGAAAAAAGAACTTTAGCACGATGCCCATGTTGACCTGTGTCTGCTCGACAGGTCAGGAATGTTCGGCAAGTGTTTGCTAGCATGCTGCCAGAGGAAATGTACTCTCTGTTTTATCTTGTCTGTGTGGTCTGTTTTCATACACATATACTCTCCTCGCTAATTGTTGTATCAATCTTATGTCATCTGTCCTCGAGTCTCAATCTTATCAGTGCTCCTACTCACCCTGCCCAAATACCACAACCTGCAGCCCCGCACCGGAGGGTCAGAGTTCACCTGTTTCTGATCTGACCCCTGCGTGACCTTTCCTGATGTGACTGACCGCTCACACAAAAGAGCCCCAGTGGCCTGTGGACGCGGAGGTTCTGGGCCATCCGTTAGCCACAGCAGGGGCAGATAGGGGGAAAGGTTTCCGGGTCAGGGGTCAGCGAGATGCCACATGCTCGGTCGTCTGTCACATGGCTCGGCCCCCCTCTCGGATGACAGTGGATGGCTTTGAGAGACGAGCCCAGTCCCCTCCTCGCGGCCCACCACTTACGGATGGATGTGAGTCATTCAGGCTATCAGTTCCCTCTGATGAGGGCGGCATGTGACTTAGGGTGCGATCCAAATTGGACAAAGTGTTTGGATGCCATGTGGTGGTAGAGCAGAGCAATAAAAACCAATGTGACTCGGCTGGGTGTTACTTGACTTTGTTATGAATGATCTCTTATCAAATATCATTTTATCCAGTGTGTTTATGTAGTGTTGTGTGTTTTATCAATTTCTGTCAAAATCCTTGAAGAATTAAATAATTTGTCGCACAATGAAAGCAAGTCTACATTTTTTTAGAAAGTACGATTCTAAAAATTCAAAACTGAATATCACAGATAACTCCTCCAGATCTGTTTTCCTGTGTCTGTCTTACACACACACACACACACACACACACACACACACACACACACACACACACACACACACACACACACACACACATACAAAGACAGACACATATAGAGTGGAGGTGACCCTGTCCAGACGGGATATAGGGCTCAGTTCCATGGCAAAGCGCCGGTGTTACTGCTGAGGAGGTGAAATGTGAGCCAGCTCACTGTCCTGGATCGATGGACTCGCCTCTGCTGCTGTCCCAGGAGTCCGCTCGGTCTCTATCACTGTCACCACCCCCCGTCTCTCCCTCTTCCTCCCTCTCTACTTTCTCCGTCTCTTCCTATCTCCTCTCTTCTCTCCTTCACTCATTCTCTTTTCTTCGATTTCATGCCCCTCCCTTTCTTTGTGTATGTACAGTATATCTCGTCCTATGTTGCCAAAGCAAGTGATGACACTACAAGTGATACGACACCAACACAAGCAAGTAAAATTAAAGACACAGTATTAACAAACAAGTAGAATTAAATTGATAGTTATTGATATAGCATATATACATATACGTGCTTACATAAAATTCTGCCCGTACGCAGATATAACCTTATTCTGTCATTTTCTCCTCTCCACATCCTGCCCCGACCTCCTCCCTCCTTCCTTCCTCTCTTCTTCTTGCCTTTCTCTATTTTTTCCTCCTCCACTTTATTCTCTGTGTTCGTCTTTCTCTTCTATCGATCCACTGCGGATGCAACTGGTCTGTCTGCCTGCTGCTGAGGAGGAATGTGGCAGGGAGGGTTTTTTATTCATATGGATTCAACTTGTGTTTGTGTGTGAGAGAGAGAGAGAGAGAGAGAGAGAAGATGATGGCAAGTACACAAGAAGTTCACTGAGGAGGCAGGCTGCAACACAAACTGTAAATCTGGTTTGTGTGTATGTACTGTGCATCTTTGTGAGTGTGCATGTGTGTTTAAGATGTAGTCATACGGGGCAAGAAAGAGGAGCACTCAGATGACAATGCAGGTTTCAGGCAAACCCCCAGGTTAGGTTATTTGGAAGAGAGAACAAAGGCGACACAAGTCATGTGGTTTTGGCTATATGGCCAAACTGCTGCCTTGTTTACAACCTGCATGATCATCTGACCACTCATGTGTCTCGACCCGTTGGTCTTTGTTGTAGTGACGCAGGCTGTTCTCATTCACTGTTTGTACTTATACCCATGCAACGTAACGCACTGTAATTTGTAAATAACCCACATAATGGTGAGTCAGGAGGCTGTGATCATGTGACATATTCACTGCAGGCTGTTGTCTCTTTTATGACGGGAGCAAAGGAGTGACATAAGATAAAGAGTGACAGAGTTCACGTAGGGAGGTAGTTGGGGGTGGTGGATGGTCAAACAAACACAGGATTTTGACTCAGGAAGCCAAGTTTGTGTCTTATGTGAAACTAAAAGTCAACTTTGAGTTATTTTAAGTTAAGTGTGGTGTGCCAAATCATTTCATTCACTATAGTACAGGTATAATTTTTAATTCATTAATTCACTTATTTTCCGTAACCGCTTATCCTGTCGGAGGGGGGCTGGAGCCTATCCCAGCTGCCATTGGGCGAGAGGCAGGGTACACCCTGTACAGGTCACCAGACTATCACAGGGCTGACACATAGAGACAGACAACCATTCACACTCACATTCACACCTACGGACAATTTAGAGTCACCAGTTAACCTGCATGTCTTTGGACTGTGGGAGGAAGCCAGAGCACCTGGAGAAAACCCACGCTGACATGGGGAGAACATCATTATTCAACATCATTGTTACAGACTCATAAAGAGGAGCAGCCTCAGTAGTGTGGAATAAACTGTGGCGTCGTTAGGCCCGGATGTTCTTATTGTTTTATGAACAGCTCCGAACTTCTCAGACTCTTTAAGCAAGTTACTGCTCAGAGGGAACTCGTTCAGCGGCTCCTCCGGAAGCAGCACAACATCTCTTCCTCTCCTCTCTCATCTTGTTGATGTTGTCATTCGTCTTTAGTAATGTTAAGCTATGTGATGCTTGCGACTCAACTAAAAACTACATAAATGTGAATGTGCAGTAGTAACTGTATCATAACAGCCTGTCACAGGTTACAGTGTAAACTAAGTGAATCTAGCTGCTGTTGTTGTTGTAAAGAAATGAGACATAATTTTTGTTTAGATTTTGCAACATTTTTGAAGTCAAGAATATCGTGCAAAAATAACCTGGAATATCATGATGTCAATTTAAGTCCGTACCGCCAACCCCCTAGCATACTTGCATGGTCGTGTTTTGTCCGATGCCTAACCTGTTACGTTAAGTATGTGATAACACCCAAATAGAGTTGCAATGGTAAATCAGTTTCACTATATACCGTGGTATGAAAATTGACGGTTATCTTACTATATACATTTGCTTGTATATGGCATTAAAAAAATGCAACCGGACGGATAATCTCACCTACTCAAAGGGAAACTTATATCACATACTTGCATTAAAAACAAATGGTTTCAAGTTTTAGTTAAAATAAAATCTCCTAAACCTAACCTAACTGTTAGGGGTACTATTCATGACTTACCATGCGAGCCACTGTATGAGGATGATGTTGACGAGCTCAAGCTGCTGCAGTACTTTGATAAACACTTTTTTATCAAAATCAATCAATAGATGTGATGACCAAAACTATTAGAATTAGACCTAGTTGTAGTAAACCAGAACTACCCTTTGAGATCAGATTCAAGTTGAGGTTAGACGAAGGGTTAGGGTTAGGCATGTCGTTGTGATTGTTAAGGTTAGGGGCTAGAGACTGCATCATGTCATTGACAGCTCCCAGAGGTACAGGAGTACAATCATGTGTGTGTAAGTGTGTGTGTGTAGCGATACGCGCAGCAACATTCCCTTCATTATCACTTGGGGAACACTTTGGCCCAGCGCAGCCATGACTGCGACTCTGTGTTCTGAGTCCAATATAAAAAAAGAAGGAGAATTCCAGCCAGGAGGATTTTCCTGTAAACGTCGTCCTCTGGGTGAGAGCTATCAATCCGCCTCTGGCAGCGTTCCGCCCGGAAACAAGGATCACATCCAGTCAAAACAGGCCAGTGTTTGGTTTCCACCGCAGAACACGGCTGGACGCCAGTGGCGAGACCCTTACAGCGAGTGTGTGTGTGTGAGAAAGGGAAGGGGAGAACCTCTGGTCGTCTGAGTGAGACACAGGTGAATAGCAAACTCCTTGTATCTAATTTGTTAATTTGCCCGGAAGCAAAGAAAACCCTGACAACCTCGCGTTCTTAATGCCGTGAAGCTTTCATCTCTCAGCACTGTAATTGCCTGCCAGTGCCAGTTGCTGGGCTGCACGAACACACGGAGGATGCCTGGTCTTCTCAACACATGTTACTGTGCTTTTGTAATGAGTTGAAAACTCCCATCTGTAGCTGACTCTCTGTTCTCCTTTCTTCTCTGGGTCAGAGAATATAAGCCATTAATCATCACCTGGGTGTGTGACAGCCAGCGTTTGATTGGAGGTTTGATCCCGGCTCTTTGACAGCTTTCTCTCTCTGGCTGGCGTTGCTAGAGGGGTAAAGGCAGGGAGGCAGGGTGGCGGGGGTGTTAGGGGGGTTGAACACACATCACAGGAAGCATAATTGGCCGTGAGTGTGCGCTTACTGGATCAGCAGCGAGCTCCCTGACTGAGCGTTGTGTGTCAGCCGACCTGGACCCCCTCCAAGCAGCCGGGGATATTTTTAATTTACCTCCGACATCAGGCCCCAGGAATGTCCCCCAACCCCGCCTCCTCCCCACCTATGGATACCATACTCCAGCCCCCTCTCCCTTTCATTCACTCTTGCTCTGCTTCCCATTATCTTTATTTGAAATGCAGATCTATATTGACTCATCAGAAACACATGTTAGCGACACACGTGCATATGTGCACATAGCACATACGTGGGCAACATACATGTGCACTTCTGCACACAAATTCACTTACTTTGAGTTTGAAAGCCGATATGCTGGTTCACTGTAAAATAGGCCCAAGGTGCACTCCGGAAATACCTGGAAGTTGGAGTCAGGATGCATGTTGTTTTATCCTGCGCTGCCAGGTCACCAGAGTTCAGACTTTCTTCACGGGCGTACCTCGCTGATTGATCTGGATCGGAACGGAATGGCTCTGCCCTCAGGTACAGTAGATCGAGCTGGTTACTAATGCACAACCAGGTTGGCTCTGGTTGGACGCCTGCTGAAGGGGGCCCTGCTGATCAAGCACAGGCCTGCCCTGGCTTCTACCCCCGTCTGTAGTTTGACGACAGCAACTGGATGTTATAATGGCTCCCTTGGTTTCATTTTTGCCACGTGACGTTTTTTTGGACTCTCAACAAAGCGACAGTACCATGATGTAAACAGCCCCGTCTCGGTCCATACTAAGGCCCCAATACCACTACTTTTGAAATACTTGTTCTTGTAACAGGAAGTGTTTATCCCCCACTAATTATGCCCCCGGGAAACGGAGCTTCTCGGAACCATCTAGTTGCGCTCATACATAAACATTCAACTCAACTTAGAAATGCCTTGTTTAGACGCTGAAAGTTGCAGGGAGGTAGACTTCAGATTTAATACTTAGTGTACATGTTTGCACTCTGAGAAATATGATAATACGAGTGTTAATCTGACACTGTGTTGACAGGGCTGCCCTGTAAGGGGGAGGCTGAGAACATTTTGAGGATCAAAAGGTGAGGAAAGGCTTACATTTTCCTAGAATCCCACCACCAAGGTTACAGGGAGGTGAGCTGTGGCAGGGTTCACTGCCAAGGTCTGGATGTGTGTGTGTGTGTGTGTGTGTGCCCTCTGTCTTTATGAACGTCCACCTGAGGAGAGGCTGTTTCCGCTGTCACGGTAAATTCCTGTGCAGCTCTCACAGTGTCAGCCTCGGCAGCGAGCTGTCTTTGGGGTGGTCGCACTCAAGAGGCCCCCTGTTTCATAGCTCCTCAGGTCGCCCCCTGCCATGCCTGCCGAAAATAAAGAGCCTCTCTGTCTTTGTGCTCTGGTGATATACTTCAGCCGAGTTGCTTGTGTTTCAGCTGCGAACACGGGCCTTGATCATAACTCTTAATGGGGGACACGTCTGCATGTCCAAAATAAAGACGTAGAGTTTTGTTTTGAAGTGTTAAAATAAAGCTACACACTGCTAACGTGCATGTAGCTACATGCTAATTTCAGGGGCACATACAATCTTGGTTGCTAATAGGGATGCAGGAAATGCAAAAGGCCTTTCCTTTTAGCCGGGCACTCCATTGACGTTTTGAGATTTAGCACCAAATTTCAAAGGGCTAGCCATTTAGAGGTGGTGAAATTTTTCATTTTCTGTTGGCTTTGGTGACAGACGGCTGGCTGGCTGCATTACCATGCGGGAACATAGCGCCCACTGCCCACCCTCCAGTGCTAAATGGAGATTTCTCACACAGGTGCTCCAGCACAGACAGTATGAGGAAAATAAAGTGCTTTCTGACCATTAAAACATGTAAACAAGTTCTAGTAGAAACCCAAAAAACAAGCATGACCTGAAAATGAGCGTAATAGGTCTCCTTTGATACATTTTGTTTGTTTATAAGTTGCGATGCATATTGTGTGTTTTTTTTTTAGTAGCCTTTTTAGTTTCAGGGTCAGACAGTGTTTCTTGTGGCATGATATTTACTGTATTTCAGTCTCAAGTCATTTTGGCATACTACATCAGCGTGTTTCTTTTGTTTGCTTTTCTCTACATTTCCCCCAGATTTAGCTTTTTTTAGAGGGCAGATTTTTTGCAGTGTACCATCAAGGTGCCCTTGAACAAGGCACTTAACCACCAGCTGCTCGGAGTTGCTCGGCGGCCAATAAACGAAGGCTGGTTGCGCTGGGCAGCTCCCAGTTGTCAATGCATGGAACTGTGGGAATGTGCTCAAGCGTGCCTCAATTACTTTCCATATAGATGAATACAGGATAAGCTTGATTGTCACATAATTTCCGCACAAGTACGAGATTTCATTCTGACTGCGCGCTCCGGTTTGGAGGCATTGTGCATCAGATTAGGGAGTGATAGTGATCTCCAGCCAATTAGGATTGAAGAAGCAGATAATTGGTGGTCTCCTTTTGTCACCGCGTTCATTATCCTAATCATGTCGGGTGGAGGAGCCACCAACATGCATATGTGTGCAATAAGTGTTTTATTGTTTTTGTGAATTGGACTGTGGAGGGAGATTGAATGTGGTTGTGTGATGAGGGAGAGAGAGAGAGGGGGAGGTGGGGGGAGGGAGGAGGTGGTGGGTGCTGTTATCTAATAAGCTGATTTTTCCACCTGCAGATGTAACAAAGCCAGGCGAGTCACATGAGGGAGGGGTCTAGGTAAATTAATTTCCCATCGCTGTTTTTCTTTGTCTTTAACCCCTTGTATTTCTCATTCATGTTTACCGCACTTCCTCCTCTCCTCTCTGTCTCTCTCTCCTCAGCCCTGTCTTTTTATCCCTGCCTCCCTCTCTCCTTCCCTGCTTTTCTCCCTCATCCTCTTTGTCCTATACATCAGTGAATGCAGTAATGCTATAGATGCATGACGTCACCCTGGCGGTTGCTCTCATTACTGTAATAGCCTGGCGCGCTCCGCTCCGCTCTGCTCTGCACGGGGAGGGGAGGCCAGACAGATTTTCCTGCTGTAGTCTGCATAGGTAGTGGATCATCTCTCTTTGTCTGTCTCTCTCTTGTCTGTCTCACCCCCCAACTCTCTTTGTGCCTTTGTCTCGCAACCCTACCTTTCTTTGTTGCCCCGTTTCTGCCTTTGTCTCTTTTGTTTTCACTCTCACACTTCTTCTACTATCCTTTCATTTTTTTCTCACCATCCCTCACTCCCCCCCCCTCCCCCTCTTCTACCTCCTCTTCCCCACCACCTTGGTCTCTTAATCCCTCCATGCCTTGGCACACACACACACACGCACTCATCTCCCCTCTTCCTGTCTCTCACGGCAGTTAGTTGAGTGATGGAGCCTGCTCTTCGCCATATAGTGCACTAATAACAACGACCCCGCCGTCTTGATGTGCAGGATGTCTTCCGCCACTGGGACCCCACTGGGAGGTGTCAGTACCACTCTGTGATGGGATGTGTGTGTATATGCGCATATGGTCTCCCATGCGTGTGTGTTTCACTGGTAATGTAATGTAAATATCAATCGTGGGCAGAAGAGAAAATGGAAGATCAAAGCTGACTGGAGAATGGACCGTTTTGTCTAAATGTGTCCCGCCTGCGATATCAATGATGAGCCTGAAGTGTTTAGAGATGGGGGAAAATCCTAAGAGGCCCCAATTCCTCAAATATGAAGTTAATAGATGGAGTTGATGAGTGTGTATGAGTGGCCGCTGTGTGTGAGTGGACATGTGCTTCTGGTATTTTCAGGACTACAACACAGATTCTCATGCGTCCGTGAAGTTTCCCTGTGATATAGGAGACGGGGAGGAAAGCAATTGAAAAGAAAAATGTGAGTCGAGCCCCTCAACTCTCAACGGGGCAATGAGAGATGATGGGTGGTGACAATACACCCTTCAACGAAAAATGCGCTTCCTCTCCACCGGCCCTCCACCTCTTGTCCTTGGGCCCCCTCTCACAGCTGAGAACCTTCGGAGGCTCCAGGACCCCACCAGGCTGCCCTCCCTAAAAAACGGAGAGCTGTCACCCTGGGCTGCCTCAGCCATTGAGCCCCTCCGCTGGGCCTCTGACCAGGAGCCACGGGAAAGCATAGGGAAACTGTAGAAGTCTTTTCGTATGATGTGGCCTGTAGAACGGTCTTGATATAAACCAAATGTGACAACAGCAAATTACCGCCAACGAAGGGCACAGCGGCCTGAGGGAAGCTATCACACAGTGGACAGCACAATGACTAGTACAAAGCTACTGTCCTGCTGCATTAGCTGTGTCTAATTTTTATTTCGCTTGCTCTCTCCATCTCTCCGTCTCCAGTCTCTCGGTCTTCTTTTGCCCTCGCTGCTGTCATTACTGCTGTCATGCCGAATGAAGCTGGAGGATGTCCGTTAGCCGGACGCGAGCGGACAAACTGTCAATTATTGATCTCACGTGTGAATTAATTTTCTATTCCATGCGAGCTCTTCCTAACCGAATGTTGGGTTATGGTTTTGCTTTGCTCACGCCACGCTGAGACAATTGTTTGTCTGCTATTGATCACAAGCAGGCATAATCAATCCTTGTTGTCTTGCGGCTGCGGGAAAGACGAATGAGTAATTTGAGCATTGCAGGAGAACTGGCCAAGACGCAGCCTGACCCTGTCTGCTCTTACATTACATATTGATCCCCTGTCCCGATTGAGCGCGAAGGCTGCTTCTGGCAGATTACCGTATATGATGCCAGTTGCTTGTAATCTCACCAACTTGGCAGAGGTGCGGACCAGCTCTGGGTGGCCGCCGTGACAGTGTACTAAGGGTTATGTAACCCCCGCTGATGGAGTTGTGATTGGAGACTGATAAGGGCATGTGATCCCTGCAGAGGAATTAACACACGCCTCACTTCATCCCTGATCCTGCTTCCACTCCACATAAAGCAAATTACTACTAACAATCTGCAGGCAGGCCGGCAGTGGCGGCGGCCGCCCAGGCTTTTTAGTGCAACAGGGACAATGCCATTGTTCTCCAACTCCCTCCCTCCCTTACTCCCCCAACAAATTATAAGTACCCCACTGGGCTCGAAGGAGCCTGTCGGCCTCAATTCCACGAAACTTTACACATCTAAACCGTCTTCGTAGATGGCCGTGAAAAGAAAAATGTTTCCCCTTTTTTTGTCTTTACCCTTTTGTTCTCGCGGCCCTTGATTGTCTGTCTTCTAATTGATGGTGCTTTCAGGTTCATATTCATCACAGATTTTTCCCATGCTCCTGATGGGCTGTGTGCTGATTGGACGGACAGGGGCTCTGGGAAGGTGCTGACACAAACAAACACAAAGACGACTTGACACCTGTGTGAGGAGTAACAAGATTTGAAAGCTGAAAACAAACAGACTCAAATTCCAGAGTTCAAGTAGGATTCACACACTCTGCGACATGGGAGTATGATTTTTATTTGGCGCTTGCAAAGCTGTTAAAGAAGTATTTCACTGCCAGAAAGATGGTCTTTTCATAAAACTGTGCAGTAGAAAGATGCAAATACGACTGGATACAACAGAGGAAAAGGGCTGTGGGCATTTACTTTTGCTCAAGAAGTAGAAACAACCACAATGCAACGTGCGGCACCAGACCAATAAACGCTCTCGCTCCTGCCGTATGACGGCCAGAACAAACAATCTGGAATTACGAACATACAGAAAAGAAGAAGTACGGTCTATAGTCCAAGCAACAGCCCTAGAGTTGGTAAAAAAAATTGAGCTGAGAGATGAGCAGGTAGATCTGTTTGCTGGTAAGACTTCATTCACACATACTACCCACATTGTGATGACACAAAGCTGGTTGAAAATGGGCAAAGTATTCCATTACATGAATACAAAAAGGTAGAAAGCCTCACTTGCCATGCCTACAGAAAGGTAAATAAAGCCATAGAAATGAGGGGATGTATATATGCCACCTTCTGTTTCCTGAAGGTCACCTCAACATTCAATATAGTGTGAGAGCAGGTGTGTGTGTGTGTGTGTGCAGGAGAGGGGGGTAGCATAAAGCAAAGTGGAGTGAGATAGAAATGAAGTGTAAGCACAAACAAAGGCAAACAAGACAGGAATACACGAGCTCCGGGGTCAGGGCGAATACATTTTCCTATGCAGCATATTCAAGATTGAAATCTCCTGATGCTTTTATTCCTCATGATCTAATATGAGAACACTCAAACGTCCACTTTGTGACTTTTGAGGAACGTTATTGACTTAAGAGAGGGCGCGTCGTCTCCAGAGTGTCTGAGAGAGAACAAACTGTCACAGAGGAGCAGGAGGGAAAGCGTCCCCTGTGAACCCTACAGCGCAGCGTTCAGCCTCCATCAGCGTCTTCCTCAGAGTTGTGTAACAGCACCCTAACAGTGTTGGCGTGCCCTTGACTGTCACTCTCATCATCTCCATCACTCCTTAAAAAATGGATCTTGAGTGGGAAGCCGCCACGGAGAAACATGTTAATCTCGCCACTTCAGCGATGCTTTTTAAATAATGTGGGCCGCCTCGTCTGGGTCGCCTTGTGTTTTCCTAAGAGTCCCTTCGCACGCGATAAATTGTCCCCCTTTGAACTCGCGCTGGATGTAGAGAAACAATACGAATTTGAATGAATTTGCCTCGCAGTTGACTATTTGCATATCAATTTAACTAAGGATGCTCTCATCATATTTCATCGATTAACGTATCTGGGAGCTACGTTCAACAAGATTAATTAAAGCCATTTATCTGCTAAAGGTCCTCGCTGTGCCTAAGGACATCACCATTTGTCTTTGTGATGATTACAGAAAGGAAAAGCTCACTAGTCTTCGCTGGAATGCCGTGTAAAGAAAGGAGAGGAGTCACCACATTTGGAGACAAAGGAGCTGTGGAAAAGCAAGTCTGCGTGTACGCGTCTGAGAGATTTAAGGCGCCGACGCTGATGACATTCTGTACATCATCTCACCGAGTGCATTATCCTCATGGAACCTGCTGTTGTTCACATCGCTCCCCTCTCCTCTCCTCTCCTCCTCTCCTCTCTCCCTCCCTTCTTTCTCTTGCATAATAGCTGCTGTGGCCGTGAGCTAGTAGCAGCAGCAATGAGCTCACAGCAGCTGACCCCGCCCACCCAGCCCCGGCTGGGCTCAGCCGTTACTGAAAAGCTGCCAGTATTTCATCATCCTCTGTGTCTCCCCTCCATGACCCCTGTTGCAGCTATACCCCCAGTCGCCTCAGGGTGGCAGCGCAGCCATGCGTTTTTTTTTTTCCTCCCCCCCAGCAGTCCAGACACATTGTCCTCGTTGACTCTGTGTGTGTGTGTGTCTAACGGCTGGCAGGAACACCAACCGCCTGGAGTCTGCAATACACTCTCCCTCTCGCTGCCTTTCTCTCTACAACAGTCTGGCACTGGCTAACACCATTAGACACAAGGGAGAGAGGAGAGAGAAGGAGGGAGGGGAAGGAGAGAGACTGCGGAGAAAAAAAAAAGGACAAAGAAAGAGGAGAGAGGGAAAATTTAATGCAGAGAAAAGGAGGAGGAGGAGGTAATGTATAGAATGATGAAGTAAGTGCGAGAGATGGAGAGAGACACAATAGGATGCTCTGGGACCTTGAGGGATTTAGGAAAAGGATTTAAGAGAAGGAAAGGGACTGGGAAGAAGAGGAAAGACAAAGAAAAGGACAAATATAGAAAAACACAGACAAGAGACTGATAGAAAGACAAATGAGGTGAGAACACAATAGAAAGGAAACAAGAGAAGAAGAGAAGGCTGCGATGCGCCTGAAATTAGGTGCTTTGTATTTATATATCCGGGCAAAATTCCTCTGCAATGCAGCTCACGTAAATCTGCTAATCTCAGAACAGCTGGCCGTGGACGGGAGGGGGTACGGGTGTGTGTTTAGTTTGGGTTATGAAAACACACCCCCATGCCCAGGTATGTGTTTTAAGCATGTGTGTGAAGAAGAGGAGCCAGAGACTGGTCTGGGGTGGTGGCAGTGCATGTTGTAATGGGCGTAAAGGGGGCATAAGTGGATGTGTGAGGAGGAAGGAGAGGGGCTCTTAAGTCAGCACCTGTCGCGTGCTGGCCCGGGGGAGTTTTGTGTGTGTGTGCGTGTGTGTGTGTGTGTGGTTGGGGGACTTAGAGGAGGAGGTGGTGGTGGGGAGAGTAGGAGGAAAAAGTGCTGGAATGCAGCCCAGTCCCTCGGGGTTACCCCCCTCCAATGTCGCCCACCAGCCCCTTAATGATTCCTCATCTCTCTTATATAACCCTATGATCCCCTGCACTTGTCACAGCGGCAGGCACGAGAGGAAGACACCGACAGATACACACAATGCGCACGCCGCACAGTGCGGAAAGGTGTTGGGGAGGTATTGTTCGCAGGATGGAAGATGTTGGCCGATGTCCAGAGGAGGATTATATCACTTCCCTGTTGCTTTCTACTTCAATGCAGGGAAATCTAGTAGAGCCCCAACTGCGCCAGCGCTTCCCCTTCCTCTCGCTGGCACCTCCGCGCCGCCAGCTGCACATCAACTGGGGGATTCAGTGCTGGTTAGTAATAGAATATATTTACGTCCCGGGGAGTGTTTTTGCTGAGCACACATGCTCTTTCTCATCACTGTGATGTTTCATGTCCGTACAGTACTTAGACACACAGCTGTAGGTCACTGAGCAGCACAACTGGGCATTGTGAGGCTTGAAGGGATAGTTTGGGGGTTTTGAAGCAGGGTTGCAAGAGGAACTTATCCATGGTCAGTGTATTACATACCTTAGGTGTCAACTGGCACGCCCCCAGTTTGGAGAAGCAGGCCGGAGTCAGACATGGAAGCTAAGTAATGCACTGCTGTGGATGGGGGTCAGCAACAAAATGTATTTTAGACATCCAAAAAAGTCTTGCTTTACAGAAATCTGTATCAGTCCAAGTGTACGCTATATTGAGAGTATATTCGACACTTAACCTTTCTTGTCAGACTGCCTGTTTTGAGAAGGAGGGTGTTAACAGCTTCAGCTCCTCATCTCTGCTCTCGTCAAAGCCACCAGACTCCATTGAGAAAAACAGTAATTTTACCTCGCTGAACATGGGAGTTGCTGGTCTACTGCTGCTTCTATCAGTGAATTTGTTTTTTGTTATTGTGTGACTTTGGTGCCTCCGAACAAACCCTGTTAGACACCAAAGACACAATTACACAAACAAACTCATCGAGGTAGACCAGCAGCTCCTGTCTTCAGCGATGTTAAATTACTGGTTTTCGCAATGGAGTCTGGCTCTGAAGAGAGCACTATAACAGCTTCATTTTCCAGATGGAAATCACTGTCTGACAATAAGCTAAAGCAGTAAAAATACTCTCAACATGGCGCACACTTAAACTCCCATCCAGAGCACTAGATTGCTCAGCATCCATGTCAGACTCCAGACTGCTTCTCCAAACCGGGGCATGCCGACTGACATCTTCTGTTTGTAATATACTGTCTATGGACAAGCACCCCATACAACCCCACTTGAAAAAATCTGAACTATCCCTTAAGTGCCTCACTCAAGCACACCATCAGGACAAAGTGTTATTTCATTCAGCTAAGCTTTTTTTCCCCTCTAACTGCTGTTAAACTCTTATTAAATGTCCATGTTCATATATCACTTTTATGCCCTGGAAGTGCTCTGTAATTTCGTGGTGCTATAATGGCAATAAAACCATTTGATCCCAAAATGATAAGTATCATTTTCAGACATTTAGCCCCCGTAAAGACTGGAGGATCCCCCAATAAAAAGCGTTAAAGTGAGCCGTCTGGACACTTTCACTGCGCCGTGACCTACTGTTGCGACCTTTGACCCGCAGAGTGTACGCACAATGGGGTGCAATGAAACACCAGGGATATGGTAAAGTAGTGGAACTCCCCAAGGTCAATGACTTTATTGGCCGGGGAGAAAAAGAGAGAAGGAGGGGTGAAGAGGAAAGGCAAAAAAGATGAGAGGAAAAGGAAGTGGGAGCAGAGGTGGCGTTGGTTAAAAAAAAAAAAAAAGGTTTTATCACACACCCTCACAGCCACTGTCTCACACACACACACTCACAGACACACACACACTAGCCTACTTTCCTACTGTTTTGGCCATAGCGACAGAGTTGAGATCCCTGAAGTAATTATGAAATTTAATTACAATTCCTTGGGGAGCGATATGGAAATGAGTTCCCATGTTTCTGTGCCACCAGGCGGAGAGCGGCACAGCACAGCAGCGAGGTGAAAAATGCTGGGCCGTGACTGCTGGAAACACCCGGTGTCGTCATGACAGCTGAGGCATTACACGACGGGGTTGACATTGAACATGTGATGAAAGCACGCTGTCACCTGTGACAGCGGTGACAAGGCCTCTCACACTTCCAGTTTGTCTGCCCTGAAATAGTCCCGGTGTGTGTGTGTTTCTTCTTTTTCCAAGTTCAAACACAGCCCCGCCTGTCAGTGGGAGTATTTGATCTGATAATGCGAGTAGTACAGAAGCTCCACTGAAGACTGAGTGAAATTGAATATAGTATAGATTACACGCCCGTCTGATTGACCAAGATTCTTATGATGTGAAATCCACTGGGGTCGGAAATAGAAAACACCCAGACTGAACCGCGGTCAACAAGCCATTAATCCTGCCTGGCAAACACACAGATGTGCAGCGGACAACACAATCCAATCACGTCTCCGCGCCATGGAATGCGGTCAGATGCCATAACAATATACGGCATCAAAGCCTTGACGGCTGTAAGCTCCAAGGGGTTGAATAACCCCTCAGATTAGTGCTGTAAGTCATGGCAGCCACCCCTTGCTCAGAGACCCAGACGTCATAAATGTCCCCAGACACTGAGAGCCAGTGTCGGGCTTGGCCTCGCTGACCTCCTGGGTAGACGTCTCTGGGTGGTTAGATTTTTAGTTATCCGGCTCCCGAGGTTAGTCTTTGTTTCTGTCACGCCGGGTGTCTAAAGTGCACTGGGGGCTTTGTTTTAGATGCTGATTTCTGACTCCCAAGGCCGGGGAGGAGCTGTGTGAACAGGAGCAGCTGTGCATGGTTGGGCGAGGGGGTGCACCTGTGGGTCGACCCTATCTGCCAGGCTCCGTGACCTTAAAGAGCAGAGACGTCCTTGAGCAACACTAATCCATGACAGCGGATATAAGTCATTTTTTATCCTGAATCATTATTGATTTATGTAAATATTGCCCTAAATTGAGGCTTCCTGATGGCTCAGACAAACCTAGAACTAATCCCGCGTAATTACAGGGTTCTTCGGTCGTAGCTTTGTATCGTTCCGGTGTCTTCTTTGTGAATTGTCATTTAAATCATAAAATTAATAGGCACATGAACAGGCACTTGAATGGTCCAAACCCCTACCAATACTGAGGAAGTTTGAGTTGATTTCGTGACATTTCTTCACGCTCATTTTGTATTCTTGTAATTAAGGACCAAACATCATTACATGTGTAGTGGCTGCAATCCCACATTTGGATGTACATCAGATTCTCTCATCAGTCGAACACGCCTATCTTGGCAGAAAGTCCGTCCTCTGATAGGTTTTTTAGATACCAGCTTAAAGCTTCCCTTCAGCCAGTGTTACTTCCTGTTTAATCGTTAACTTCTGAAACAGAGAATGGTGCTTTGGTTTGTAGTCAGATGTAGTAGTAGTAGTAGTTTGGAAAACAGTGCTATGGCACTGTCAGACCACAGATGAAACAAGAATTAGCACAATACACTAACTCTCTCTCACTCACCCTCTTCATCACCCTTCCCCTGCTGCAGCTGTCGGCTGTTGTAGTGGCGAGGAGCCGTTTGTCGGCTGCTGCATATTGGCCACAGCGTGCCACAGAAAACATAGACATGTCTCAGAGGTACGCTGTTTGAAATGTTGAAAGCCAAGTATGGCTGCGCTTATAATTATCTTCCAATGCCTCATAAGTGACAGGTTGTAAACTCCAGTAAATATTCTGCGCCACGATACGATACGATATGATACGATACAATATGATATACGGCACAGCAGGCCCTCATTGCAAAAACAAAAGAAAAAGAAACAAACAGAAAATAACACCACAAAAACACACAAACAAAGATGACACAAAAATAAGTTCCATTAATGCTCTACTGTCTTTACGTGTGACTCTTGGTTTTACTTTAGAATTGACTGGTGGACAAAAGATCTTTGAAGTTTAACTTTCTTAATCTGTGGTATAGCATATCTTCTGTGTGACGGTAACAGGGATGTTTCACTAGCCAGCAAGAACACTCACACCGGAGCAGCATCAGCTGTCGGTGAGTTTTTGAGAGATTTTTTTTTTTCAAATGATGATCAGTAAGTGTGTGCTCGTAAAACATCCCTTAACGCTGTCAAAGACTGCTGGAGAAATGATGGGACTTTTTTCTTGTCGCTACATGGAGATGTTGAGTGTGTCTGAGCTGAAAGTTGTGCGCTTCCCAGTGGCCGGCGCTATTAGAGGCCAGTGCTGATGGACAGTGAAAACCTTTGAAACGTCCCAAAACTGTATTTTAAATGGTGGATCTAGGCAGCGGGTCTATCCTGCAGTGTGATGGTAAAGAAGAGCGCCAGTAAGAGAAACAAAACTAAGGCGGAGAAACTAAAGAATAAAGTGAAGACCTTCAGTTAGCTAATGCATTGTCTGTTTTAGCAACAACCTTATTGTTTAGCTTTCAGTGAACTTTTTAAAAAGTATTTTGTGAAGTGTGGCAAATCAAAGGCTTTAAGGAGAGGTGCTTTAAGGACAGACAGGCAGGCAGGCAAAGAAAAAAAAAAGATTGAGAGTGCTGGGCTACATTTTAATGTCTTTTTCAAATGTTTACAATAATCACTTCTGCTTTTGCTGCTTCTGTAGTCGCTGGTTTCTGTCATCCTGGCAGCTGCTCTCTCTGAACCTGTCTGACCCAGACGCTTCGTCCGCGCTCCTTCACTGCTAACAACAGGTGTATGTTTTAACTCCAGACCACCCTATGGGGAGGAACACACACACACACACACACACACACACACACACACACACGCACAAAAGAGGGCTCAGAGTAAAGTGCAGGCCAAAGAGTGGAGTTGCTGAATGAAGCAGGTTTAGATGAAAGAGGGTCTTTCTGACATCAGCGGCTGCTGAGCCTCTGCTGGCTGCTGCTGATGGGGTCGTGCCAACAGGGCAGATGCTGAGGCTCAGCCACCTGATACTGAGGAACGGGAAGGGAGAGGGGGAGAGGTGACAAGACAATAGAGGACGGGGAGTGATGGGAAACAATAATGTTCAGACAAGGAAAACCGGTAAAATGAGGTCTTTTTTATACCCGTCTCTCTTCCACTCTGCCTCTTTATCATACACACACACACACACACACACACACACACACTGCCTCACATTAGTTTAATCCTACCCATGAGCATGGGACTCATGGTTGTGCTCCCAGGCAGGCGGTGCCTTATGTTGTGTGCTTCTAATCATATTACAGTCAGCCGTAAGCTGATGTTCTTGGCATGGTCCCTGCTGATATGCATGTTAGACGCAAACCTCAGCACTGCAGCGGCATCACTCTGCACCAAGATGATGCAAGGAGAAATGCCGGGGATTTTTGAATGTAAACAAATGCTGACGTGATGGTGCTGTTTTTTGTTACACTCCAAGAACTGCTGGTTCATGATATTTTATTACGGCAGCTACAAGGAGCTTACAGCTGGAGTTAAATCGGTTAAATCAGATCTGGATTTGAGTCGCGTGTGCATTTGTTTTGGAAGGGAAAGAAAGAACGACGCAGCTTATTTTTCATACTTTTTTTTTCTTATTTAAACACAGCTGTTAGCAGGATGCATAGCAATCAGGTCTTGTTATCTATCTATAAACCAAAGCAAAGATTCAACTGATAAAGTGCAGTGTTGGTTCATCAGGAAGCCTCAAGTTATACAGATCTGACTTAAGCTTTTCTTTTGATTACAGGAGCTTTCACAGGAACAATTTTAAGAACTTTTCTTACAATTCATCAACAGGAACTTGGCTCCAGCTTTGGCTCTTAGGACTGATGTTTCTAACCCCCCTGCTATTGAGGTATATTGTTCTAATGGCCCACTAAATACTGAGGCAGAGTCTCTGAGCGTTAACTCTGGTCAAACACTGCTGCAACTTTCAAGGGCAGCAACGAACGTGTATACTATGTAACAGTGGCTGTCAACCTGTGACCCCTTGTCTCTGGTTTGATATTTCTACTGGTTGAGATTTTCCCCTAGAAGTTAACTAGTCATTAACAAGAAGATAACAAATATGAGGACCGAAGCAGAAGAGAGGAATGTGAAGCATGTGTTGGAAGATAAATCACTTGAGAGTTACCTCGCAACCCGTGTGGGAGTCCTGACCTCCATGTTTGGAGACACAGTGAAAAGCATGACATCCTCACATTTGAGAATCTGGAACCACAAAACGATCGGCAGCTTGGCCTGAAAAATAAAATGATTGGTTGTTACGGGTTGTGAACCGTCATAATTGGAATTACTGTACTTTGTGTTACTGTAACTTGAAGCATTCTCTGGCACAAGAATTTTTATTGAATTGAATTGAAAAGCTGTGAATACAGATGTTCCAGCACAGACAGTATGAGGAAAAGAAAGCGTTAAATGAGCATAAGAAGTCCACTTTAAACAACTGTTCAGTATGTCAGTGGTTAAGATTGCTTAATCTTTGCCATCCTCCAGATGCAGTGGAAATGCAAACATAGCTGCACCTAAAGGAACTTCCCCATTGAGTTCCTGATTTTAGTTCCTGGGACTATTTGCTTTTTTAGAACACAGAAGGTACAAGGATGTATACAAAGGCACCAGTTGGAGCTTGCCAGTTGGAATCGTTGGACCAACTGAGATAATTTGAGCAGTGAAAGTGAAGCAAGGCCCCCTACTAACTTTGAGGGACTTTCTCAGGCACTTAATCTCCAGGTGATGCAGAAGTGCCCCTCAACAGTTGGCCACTGTGTTTGCCAAATAAACCCTTCCCTGGATAAACATTTGTGAAAGGAAAAGAAAAGACGATTAACACGTGTTCATCCCGTACGAGAATTAGCGATAGGTTTATTAGAAGTAGCGATAGAGAGATTATGGAGCAGCTGAAATGAAGAGCAGATAGATAAACTACAAACAAATCTTTAATCACGTTTAAAGAGCAGCGGAGGATGGTCTGTGTTGACTTAGCAGCACATAGAGATCCCCTTGTTTGCTGCTCCTTAAGTGAAGTGGAACACGCCAGTTAAACTCTCTCAGATGGCCTGAGTGTTTTATAATGTTCAGCATAAGGCTCTCATCTGTTTCGTGCCCCACACAGTTGCATAGGCGTAATGTGTGCGCACACATGCGTGCACACAATAGTATTGATATGATCGTCCCAACCTACACAGCGTCTTTGATGGTCTGCGCACGTCCTGTGCGTGATCCCCTCCGAGGGAGGAATTGAGGATGAGGCTTTCTGCACGTCACAAAGACCCTTGGAGTCGTTGCGGCGGGGCTGCCCAGGAGCTGTGCTGATTCACCGCTCCATCACCGCACACAAGGCATCAATCATCATCATCATCATCATCATCATCACCGCCACCTGACAAAGAGAGGAATTCACACACAGGAAGTCAGCTGAACTGCCAAACGGATGCAGCGTACATCAGGACCGCACACGCACTCGGCATGTGCTACCGATAGCAGTAGCCGGGAGCACACACACGGCGAACTCCTCGGTCCCACATCTCGTCCTCTGTGACATCACACAGCACCATATGAGCTTGACTGACAGGCCGTCTGTTTGTTTTCCTCTTCAAGACCAAGTCCATTTCCTGTGCTCCCTTTGTTTTAGACCTAAGATTAAAAAAAGATCTCCCTTTTAAATGCTGTGTTTACATTGTGTGAGCGCTTTGAGGGAAAGCACAAAGCCGCCACACAGTGGGTGGATTATAAACTTGGACTGAGTTTCAAACAGACTGAATTTATAAACACAGAATTCCCCCACACTCAACTCGCGGGTCCCAGCCTGCTAGCGTATTACTGTGGATCAAACACAGACGAGGCCTGTCCTTGCACTTTGATGCATTTGTGTGTGTGTGTGTGTGTGCGTGTGTGTCTGCGCTTGCACCCTCTTTTAGTTTGCGTTCACACTTCCAAAGTGGCACCCTGTCAGTTACTCTTAACCTGGTGTTATCCATCACAACACCTCAATGTGATGATGGCATCCTTGGCATCACCTTGGTGGCGCGATCTCTGGTTGCCATGTTGTACTGAGGCACGCGAGGGGGGATGACCTGGGATCTCCGTGTCCTATCGAAGGCCTACAAGTGCCTGAATACCCATTATGTGCCAGCTGTTCAGAATGAGGAGTAATTGCACTGTTGGCAAGGGTCCACATGGGCCCCAGCGCTGTGGCTTCCCCCCACCCTGGGCACGCTGCCAAGCCCTCCCGCATACTGCCTCCCTGACCCGGCCTACCACCACCTAACGGCACCCCACACCCAGGCCCACCCCTTACGCCTCAGCGCCCGACCCACATCATCCCCCAAAACTCTTCCACCCATTACCACCAACCCTCTGTTCCACATTCCTAGAGGGGCACTGGTTAAATCTAATCCCATAATAAGACACTCAGCTGTCCAGGAAAAGAAAGAGAACTTTCCTCTGGTAAACTCTAGACTTCCTTTTTTCTTTTTCCCCTCCCTTCTTTTCACCCCAAGTGGAGGCAAGATGACACTTTGGGCCCCCTTGGCCAGTTGCCTTTGTCTTTCTACGAGCTTGATTTATCCTTTCTTCCTTTCTCCATCATTCCCTCTGTTTTTTTTTTTTTTTTTTTTTTTGTCAGTGGTATAAGATTGCCTCTGTGTAGGGTCCGAGTCCCCGAACAGACACATGGGAGGGCCACGTTTGCTGAAGGGCCACATGGCTCTGTTGTGCAAGACCATATACACACACACACACACATTCATTTTTACTCTGCCGACACAGATGCAAGCAATTTATACATTACATTGCCAAGTCCTTTAACATAGTTGTGTCTTGCCTGCAATTCGCTTGGCAGATGACATAGTTGGGACATCATTATCTGGAGTTAAAAGGTGAAATGTAGATTTCATAGGAATTTGTACCTTTCACCTAAATTAAAATAGCCTGATTTACATCCACTGTAGGTGAAAAAAGCTGAATACTGTAAAAATCCTGTTTGTTCACAGTGTAGTAGACTGCAGTCTCTACAGTTAAAGTGGATTTATGCCTCCAAGTGAAGCAGTCGCTTAGAAAAAATGCACTGTTCATGGTTTTTGTGTTCCTTGTGTGACTTTGGCAATAACACAATTAGCTAATCAATGGGGAATAGCTCAAGGACACTTAAAAAGAAAGACACTTACTCTACTGCCGAATGGACTTACAGACATACACAGTGTCTTTTTATTCCTCGATTACTATAATTAATCAGACTACAGGAATAGCTTGGTAAAAGTAATCGTTTATAGCTGTAATCCTGTTGATTATTATCCCGAAGAACACGCAGGTTTTGAGGGAGCTTGCCACTGCAATGCTGACTGCAGGAATGTCCACTAGAGCTGTTGCCCTTGATTTGCGTGTTCATTTCACAACCATAAGCCGTTTCCAGTAGGGATGGGAATCACCGGAGGATCCATGATATGATGCTATCACGATCCTTAACTCATGATACAATATTATTGCAATTTTAAATATGTTGCGATAAAATATATTGTCATATAATGCAATTTATTACTTTTTTTTCACTGTAAATTATGTCCCCAAAGGAAAACTTTGTCAACATCTGTTTTATCTTGTAAGATCAAGTTTTTAGTCTGTTCATCTCACTTAAGCCATTTTTTATGGCAGCAAAATGTATCCAGTGGACTGGAAAACTTGTTATTCTAGTAGGCTACCTAAAGTTTGTATTTGTCTTATTAATAATTTGTGTAATAAAAAATGATACTTAGCACTGTGTGGCGATACAAAATTGCCACACAAAAATATCGGTATATTATGCTGTAGCGATTTTTTTCCCTCCCACCCCTATTCTCCAATGTTGTGTCCAAGAATTTGGCAGTACATCCAACCAGCCTCACAATTGTAAAAACACACCAGCCCAGGACTTCCACACATGAAGAATTTTCTGCACAAATTTTCAGGAACAGGAGCTGTCTGAGTGAAGCTCATCTCAGTGGCAGGTCTTAGATCTTGCAGGTGAAGGAGCCGGTAGATTACTGCAATTCTGTCCTCTTTGGTCTCCTCTCAAGTGTCTCATAAACACCAGTTGGTCCAGAATTCAGCCACCTGTGTCATTACCAGAACACCCTCCATTGATCCTATCATTCCTGCTCTCCAGCAGCTTCACTGGCTTCCTGTTAAATATCCCATCGCTTTCAAGATTCAGCTTCCCACCTTTAAGGCCCTTCATAATCAAGCCCCTTCCTACCTGTCTGAACTCCTTCATATCTACACACCCTCCGATACTCTAAGATCCTCTTCTGCAATCCAACTCACTTCACCATCTGCCCACTTGACTACCATGGGTTCTAAAGCTGTTCTTCCCCCCGCCTCTGAAACTTTCTCCCCCACGACATTCACAATATTGAATCCCTTTCCACTTTCAAATCCCGCCACCTTTTCAAGCTGACATATTCGGTCAGATTTAATGGTGACACACACATTGAGACTTGCACTGATGATGATTTTATACCTAATATTTATAATTACATTTTTTCTCTAGTCATTTTATTAAGTTGTATATTATGGAATTGTTTGACTCTATGATCTATGGATACAGTGCTGCTTGTTTTATTATTATTGTTGTAGAAGTCCTGAGCCAGCTCACTAGACCGGTTGGATGTACTGCCAAATTCTTGGAAATGACCTTGCAGACGGCTCATGGTATTGAAATGAACATTTATTTAAGGGCAACAGCTCTGGACATTTCTGCAGTCAGCATGGCTATGACGCGATCCCCCATTACTTGAGACATCTGTGGCGTTGCGTTGTGATTAAACGGAGCATTTTAGAGTGTCTTTTATAGTGACACTTGTCAGTTGGATGGATTATGTGGCAAAGTGCTCACTGACCTGGATTTAAAGTAATTTGTGAGCAGAATTTTAGGGACTAAATCCTTTTTTGAGCATTAAAAGGTATCAGATCTTTTATTTCAGCTCATTAAAAATGTTTGTAATTTTTTTTGTTGTCTACCGAAATGTGTCTCTATCAAAACTTCCTGATATAACAAGCTGGCATGGAGTATCTGCTTCCATTCATCATATTGCTTGCTTATTTTTCTCATCATATATTTACTGATTTAAACCATAATTTAACTGGTTTCATTTCCTGCTCGTGTTTAGGCACCATTTAAAATTTGAGAATTTTGCGTTCTTTAGGTAAATGGAAGACAAAGATTTTTGTTGAAATATTTAACTAGATAGATATTACATATAAAAACATCACTTTGCATCTGGTGTGCTGGTCACAACACCCAGTGAAATGAGATGATGTGTTTACATGCCCAGGATAAATCCAACGATCTAACAAACATCTGAACAAGTTAATCAGGTTATGCTTACATCGATTATTAGTTAATGTGATTAAAAAGATTAGGCTATTTCCGAGTGTTGTGAGAGTGTTATCCTAATCTGATTGTAATTAAATTATTGTGCATTTACTGTAAATGCTGGGGGATTCTTAGAGAGAGCATACAGCGAATGTTTAAAAGGCTCTTAACCTGTGTTGAGACGTTTTTGACTCCGGGGGTGTCTCTGTATTTGTAATTATTAGGTCAGTGTGAAGAGGAGCAGAGCTGGAGCTGAAGTGTGTGTGTATGTGTGTTTGTATGCATGTGGCTGGGTAAGGAGGAGTGTGTCCAGGGTTGAGGGTGTCCGTGTGGAAATCACTAAATTGGGTTATCAGCTTTTAAGAGCCTGGGAAACTGGAACGGACTAAGATACACGGAAGAGCGATAAAGACAAAGGGGTACAGAAAGGGAGAGAGGAGACAAAGACGTATTAGTCGTGAACTCTATTTTTTGTCTATCTGGGGTGGAGAGATAAATCTTTTAGACAACTTTTAGATCTCTCTATTACGTTTGGATAAAACACATGCATTATTCTCCCAAAGTTTGTTTCCTTTCCTGACACTTTTGTCTCCTCTGTTGCTCGAATCGCCTCACATCCCTCTCTTGTCTCTCGTTTCTGCCGCAGTGTTTACCCTGCCTGTTTATTCCGGTGAAACGAAGAATGATTTAAGGCAGGGGGAGGGTAACGTTGCATGTGGTCATTGGTGGGGAAAAACCAAAACAACAGATGGACTGCGTAGTGTCTTTAACCCAGATTCTACCTCCCTAATCCTGCCTTCACTGCAAGAATGTCCACATTGCATGCTGAACCTGACACGTCAAGTGACCATTCGGATTTGAACCTGGCTGAGCCGGGGATAAAAAGGTGGTTGAATAATGAGTGTTGTGTCTCACCCTGGAGCACGATAGGATGTTCAAGTCAAGGTCGAGTTGCTGATTACTCTGGAGGTAATCAGGAAGATGTTATTTTGGTGTTAACAAGCTTGCTGCCATTTTGAATAATAATGTAATCGGGCGGTGTGTGCCAGTGACGGTAGATTGGATGACTCATTTGAGGTGAGCATTTGGACAGTTGAAGGAGCCAGACAGTCAGCTGTCAGGGGCTTGAGAGGGGTGATGGGTTAGCGTCTGTCAGCTGATTTAGCGGAGGCGGGTTCGCGTCAGTCAGCTGATGGGGTTAGGAATGGGCGGGGGGTTTTGTTGTGGGTGTGTTGGCTGAATCAGTCAGCTGGCGTAACATCATTAGTCGACCTTATAAAACCAGGTCAGTGGTAGGATTACTAAACCAAGCCTTGTTACACACTCGCCTCCTCCCCAGTAGTCTACCAACACCTCTACGTAATCACTTCTTTTTTTATCCTTAATTTATTAGCGCCGCACTCCTTCCTGCCTTAGTGCTCAACACTCCGCCTGGTTTTGCTTACTTCTGCTTCAGCCGCTTCTCCTGCTTCTCCTCCTTGACCCCCAGCCCTCCTCTTCAGCATCCTGCTCCCCCCAGTATGCTTGATTTCATTCTTTGCCCTTTAATTCCCCCCCTCCTTTATATTCCATCTTTGCCCTCCTGCTCCCCTCCGTCTCCGCCACATTTAGGCTGATCAAAGTCGGAGAGAACATGTCGAGGCTTTCTAGGTCAGGTCAGAGGTCTTGCTGGGTGCAAGGCATTGCGCTGTAAATTAGTTGATTAGAAATCCCCAATTACATGCCTCTAATCTGTCTCAGGGTGCCAGTCTCCAGCTTAAGTTGTCGCGCCAGCTGCCCCGAGCGCGGGAGAGAATGAGCCGGAGAAGAAGTGCAAGGGTTTTAGGGAGTTCAGGAGTGATCTAAAGGTTGAGCTATACTAAGAAAAAGTGGCTGTAAACACAATAGTGCATGGTGGGTATTCTTGAGTATTTGGAACCTGGGTTTTTCCTCGTAGAGAATTATGAGACAGCCACCTCTGTCAAATTTTGATAATGGAAATTTTCATAATGGAAAACAGTATTCTCTAACAGGCAATGCACTTGGTTGGTTTTTGTCTTTGGTAACTGCAATTGTGACCTGATGATTTGGCCATTCTGGCAGCGCTATCGTAATCGGCCCAGTGCACCTGGAAAGCGGCAAGGTGGGGGCCAGCCTGGTGCGCCAATGTGTTTCCACTGGTAAGGTCACCACAACAAAAACATTACTACAGAAAACAAACTTCCTTTTTCCTGCTGTTGCAAAGGGGTTGGACTTGGGGTTTATGATGGCTACTCCACGCGCCTCTACATGTGTCTAAATGTCTTGTACCGAGACCATGACATTAACAGCAATGACTGTACATAAATATTTGGATGATGCCTCTAGTGTTCAACGCAAGTAAGTGCATTTCTTTAGGGATGGATAGAAACCTTATAGAAACTACCTGTAGCCGAGGGGGAGAGGGAAAATATGTCATTTTTCGCCATCTAGTAGTTTGGAATAGGCGCTTGGAACATTACCAGGACAGAAACAGGACCTGCCAGGTACATAGCGTATTTTGTGAAATATTAAATAAAAAGACGTATGAAAGGCTGAACGCATTATTATGTCAATCTGACTGTATATAATGTATAGCCATATTTTAGCAGAATTACATTACTCAGATTCACAGTGTGTTCGAACTAGATGAACAAGTTCTTCTTAATCACACAAACTCACTTGACAATGAACACAGGCAACTGAATTGAAGGAAATAGCCTGTTAGCTAGTTAGCAGCCTGTTCGCTAAGCTAGCACACTGTCACACAGTCTGTCATAAATCCACAGGAAAAGTAAAAAATTTTAACTCGAGGTAAATTCTGGAACAAAACATTACAGAGGGAAGGAGTTTCGCAGGCACATTGGATATAATGGAGATTCCCATAGGAATGATTGGACTTCCATTTGCCTCATCTCATAAGCGAGGCCTGATTTCGTCTGTATTTGCGCACGTTTTCTGAAAGCTTATGTATACGGATGAAATGGAGCAGAACCACAGGACATCATGGAGGCCTTGTAGTATAATTCAAGTGAGATACAACCATGAGAGACGATGAAATTTAACTAACGGCAGAATGGAACAAATTGGTAACACAGTGAAAAGAATTCTCCGTCCACATGTCGGGATGTAACATTATGTTGCCACACAGATCACTGCTGTCTACAAAGCTGCCTCCATTTAAAGGTACAATATCATGACCTCCTCCACTGTCTCCTTGTTGGTTGTTATGTGAAACTTTTGACTGTAGCGCCATCTATTGGCTGTATCTATGACAACAAAGGATGCATGGAAGTTATGAGGGCAGTGACGTTCACTACGGCGTATCTGAAACTGACGTATCTATTTTCGTATGTAAAGGGAGTATAAATAAACCTTAGGAGGAAATTACTTAAACTTTTTTAAAATAATTTTTAAAGAATAATTCAAAAACAGGAGCAGATCTACATTTGTGTAAATAATTTTATTTAACATTTTTTTTAATTATCGAAAAATTATATTTTAAAATTATTTAACAAGATATTCAGTATATTATTAACTCAGTATATTATAAACGCATAGTCTTGTGAGATGCTGCTTCAGTACGCAAACAAATATTACTGTCCCCCCAGAAAAAAACTAAAATATGTTGTTTGTAAAAAGTGTTTCCTTGAGTCAGACACATGCACATCCACTTCATTGTTGGAAGCAGAAAAACCTTGTTATATGTAAACTCTGCAGCGTTTTAATGGGATGGGCTTGTTAAGTGCAATCTGATGTAAGATGATTTTGTTAATTGCGTTCTGCAGTGTTAAACATTTGATTAGCACCTTCCAGACACAGATTGGTCTCAGCATGGTTCGCTGAGTTACAGCTCAATACTGTTGACTCCCTTACGACGGCGTAATGATATTATTGGTGTTAGTGCACAATTAGTAGTGAGAAATTGCCCCCTGTATTGAGTTTTTCTCCACCTGACAGCATCACGGCAGCTCAGTATTTATCCTCCTAGACAGTCAATGATGGCTGGTCAGCGCTTCTGTTGATTCTACCTGGAATCAATACAATAACAGGGCTGATGCTGCAGAACGGGAGCCAGACAAGGATCAATGAGTCTGTAATGGGATCAGAACCAGCTGTTCGCTACAGAGCCTTCCAAGGTTATGCAGGGGTGTGATCTGACCAAATCGGCTCGTCTTTGAGATGTTTGTCATCAATCAGATCAATTTTTTTCAAAGGTTATAAAGTTTAAAGAGTCAAAATGGTAATATGAGCGTTTGATTTTAGAGGGTTGGATTTTTGGAGTATAAAGGATGAAATTCTCATCCAGACTCCTCCCAGTCGACGTCCTCAGAAGACCATGAGAAATAAGAAAAGACAGCAGGGCGAACAAAAGCTCCAAGGAGACCTGTTGATGCATCATAACCTTAATTCCCCCAGTCGGCTAATGATGCGTTAAACACAAAGCTTTCCTGGGAGTGGTGTTAATGCCCGATTGGGTAATCAATGAGAAAAAGAAGGTGGCTCTTTGATGCGAGGAGGAACTCGAGGGGAGGTCCATGCCCGTGGAATTGAGCCGTGACAGAGGTCATGGGCAAACGATCTAGCGGATGGGCAGAAGAAGCCAGCTGAATCAGCAGGGGTTACGACCAGTAGATGTGAGGTCAAGGGTCAAGGCCTTGTCCAGTGGCCCTCTGGTCTTCAGACAGCCGTAAACTGTCTCGTTCGTTAGCGGAGTGTCAATGGTGACCTATTATGGCAGTGACCAGCGAAGTGTCAGTCTGTGTCAGTCTTCAATGTTTTGACATTCTCGTGTAATTAAGGATTTTAATAGTGCTGAAACGATTAATCAATTAGGTAGTTTCACCATCATATCGATAGTCAAGCAAAAAAGCTGAACATCCTGTGGTTCGAGCTTCTCGTTTTCTGTTGTAAATGGACTTTCACTGGATTTGGCCGGTTGGGCGGACAAGAGAACCCATTTGAAAATGTCAGGATGTTTTGTCACACAACAAAATGTCCAAAAATGTACACTTGAATAAACAAGCGTGGTTTGAGATAGCTTCGACCTCCATGCCAAAACTATTATTAATTAATTAATTAGTCAGTTAAGTCATTTATTAAGCAGGAATGCCAAACATTCACTGGTCGGAGCTTCTCATATCTGAGGATTTGCTGTTTTCTTCTGTTTTATATTATTGTAAATTGAATATCGTTGGCATTGGATTGTTGGTCGGACATTGTTGATTGTTAGTTGGACAAAAAAAAAACAGTTGGCAGTTGAAAATGTCAGATTGGATTCTGGATAATTGTGATGGACATTTTTTAGACATTGAATCCATTAACTCAGAAAATATTGACAGATTAATCAATAATGGGATAAAACATTTAATAGAATTAACACATTTTTCAAAAAATCTGAATGCAATCAGGTGTCACTACTTGTAGCACCACTATGGTAGTGTTACCTGTATATGCTGAACACCTCTCTTTAAACATTGTTTTCTATCGGTAATTTTGGGGAGTGCTGTGGCTCGGGATAGAGCAGGTCATCCACTACTGGCAGTTGAGTCCCCTGCTCTTCCAGTCTGCATGCTGAAATAATGTTGGGCAAGATACTGAACCCCAAATTGTGAATGAAAGTTTAGCTGAGCAGCAGTTGGCACCTTGTACGGCAGCCTTTGCCACCAGTGTATGATTGTGACTGTAAAAGCGCTTTGGGTTTATTTATTTTGTATGCATTATGTTTACGGGTTGTCAGTCAATCTGTCCACCCATCCATCTGTCTGTCTGTCCCACTCTCATGAACGTGATGTCTCAGGAAGGCCTTCATTGCTTCAAATTTGGAGCAAACATCCACTTGGACTCAACAATGAACTGATTAAATTTTGATGGTCAAAGGTCAACGTCACTGTGACCTTGCGTCTATCTCATTCTCATGAATGTGATGTCTCAAGAGGGCCTTGCGGAAGTTTCCTCAATTTGGCGCAAACGTCAGCTCTGATTCAAGAATGGCCTGATTAGAACTTTATGGTTGAAGTTCAAAGGTAAAGGTGACTGTGACCTCACAAAACTAACTAAAAACTTGATAATTTATGCACTAATTATGACACACTTTCACACAAATGTCCAATGAAGTGACAGTTTATATCCACAAGGTGTTCTGCGAAAACACTTTCTGGCCATGACTCAGTTTCATAACTCAGGAATAGAAGTGGAGTAATTTGGTCAGATACTGAATTGGTGACACTAATCTTCAGTGTCCACCTTAAAAGTGTGCTGATTGTACAGATCTTCTGTGCTACCGGGGGAAGACGTGTGAAACATCCATTTTTCCACAGACATGGATGTAAACTGTAAGTGCAGCTCGACTGGTGGAGGGACTTATCAATATTTTGCCGCCAATGGAGAACAACATTAGTCAGATAAGTCATTTATTAAGCTGGCTCCAGCTTTGCAAATGTGAGCAGTTGCTGATTTTTCCGCATTTTTTTAATTGTAAATTGAGGTTTTAGGACAAAAAAAAGCATTTTCCAGGCTGTGGGAAACTGTGATGGATAGTTTTACAATTTCTATTTATTGTTGGACTGAATTCTTAATCAGCTAATTGAAAATGTAATCAACTGATGAATCATTAATGAAACGAATCGTTGGCTGCTGTCGTAGCGGATCGTGTTTGTATATGTTTTTGTTTAATAAAGCGGCATGTGAATCAGCTGCACTTTGATGTGGTTGCACTGTCGGCAACAGCTCGATGTTTGCTCTCTTGTTATGTGTATATGTTGCTCTGTAAAACACTTTGTAACGGACCCAGTGTTGTTAATACGGCTTTAAAAATTAATGACTTGACTTCATCTGATAAAAATCTGGGGATAATGAAAGAGAGGGCAGGAAATATTTGCACAGAAATTCAATTTGGCTGCAAATAAACCGAGGGCTTTGCGAGCAGTGAGGGCTGTCTGCTGTGTGGGGAAACGTGATCTCCGCTGATGACACTAATTAAATCAAACACCTGAATACCTGCTCAGCACCGAGACTCCACACTGTCAATACAGAGCTCTGCCCGTCTCTCAATCTATCATTACTTTCCCTTTCTTCCCAGCTCTGTTTGAACATGTCTCATCTCAAACACAGCTAATGAAATGTGATGTATAGAAATCGACACGACGGCTCAAGACCAAATGAGATTTTGCTTTGAGGCTCACTGTTATCTTATTTTTTTTTAGCTCGAGGCATCAGTTCAGCATTGACGGGCAAACCTGAGTCACAAACCACAAGTGACGAAATGTGAAGAGAGGGCGAGTGAGAAAACAAGCAGCAGAGGGAGAGAGCGAGCGACAGGAAGGAGAGAAAAAGAGGGAGAAACAGAAGTGTGGGCGTTTTTATTGGTGTCATGAGAGGAGAAATCAATAAAAGAGGTGAAAAAAGCCTCCTGGTTTTAAGAGCCCCATCACCGCGGCAATTAAAGGGGCCTTCAAAGAGTCCGTCTAATCAGCGGTTAAATAAAGATAGGCGCAGGCGGCGCTTTGGATGGCCCCGCTCCTGTAATCTAACACCTACTGCCCTGCACTCCGTGGCCCCTTGCACTCGATGTGTGTGTCTGTGCATACTTGTGTGTTTATGTGTCTTTCCTCCACTCGCACACATGTTGGCGTACAGAGTGCCTGGACGCGTTTCTGACAGCTTGTATGTGGTTAACAGACTCTTAAAAGGCAGATTAGCCAGTTTAAGCTTCCTCTCCGCGTCCTTCTCTGTCAGTCTCTCTCGTGTCTGACCTCTGTCTAAACCTAAGGGAGACAAAGCAGATATGTATGCTCAGCTTATATATTGCAGTTATAGCGAGGCAGTCTACCCTCTGTACCCGTGACCCTTCCGCTTACCTGCCGTCTTATCTGCCGCGCCATAGACTCATTCATCATGTGTGTAAGTTCTCACCGTGATAAGGTGCCGGCCGGTGAGTCAATACTCCAGCCTTGAGTCTGTCTTCGCGAGCCTCTCCCTGCTTAAAGTGGCACTGTGTGGACAGAGCAGATACCAGGCTGAGCAATGAGTTTGCTTTAGGCACACAGAGGCCGAGATAGACAGGTGAAAAAGGCCCTTTTACACAATGTCATTGCATGTCATTCTGCAATGGTAAAGTTTACAGGGCGGGTTGCTTCAGGTCGACCTTGGTATGTGTTGCGTTGGTGGACATTCAGATGTTAAACGCAGATGAGGGTGGGTGTTGAAGCACACAGATGTAGCATTCGTCAGTTCTGTACACCGTGGTAGCAAACCTTTTAAATATTTGGACCATCCCTGCACTTGTTGATTGTCTAGTTAATGAATTCTCCGTGGACGGTTGAAAAAATTGTTGCAACACTCCGTGCGTACTTCTTCTTTCTTGTTAAACCTGCCGCCTACGTTACCCACAATGCAACTTGGCCACTGACGTTTTCATCAGAGACGCAGGCGTGTTATTCTAGTAGCCATACTTAACAAGAGCTGGCTCAAAGTTCAGTTCACACAGATTTAAATGACGTTTATAGTTCATGAAGTGAACTAAGGTTACACTCACATAAAATGAATTAATTGATATTAAAATCTTCCATTCTTTTAAGTAAAATAAAATTTTGCGATCATCATTCACTCGCAGATAGGTTTGGTTTATGAACGGGGAAACAGTCTTTGACACAATTCAGTTCAATTCAGTTTTATTTATATAGCCCAATATCATACATCACAGTTTGCATTTTCAACATACGACAGCTTCTGTCCTTGGGCCCTCACAGCAGAGCAAGGAAAAACTCCTCTAAAAAAACCCTTTAACTGGGAAAAAAAGGCAAGAGACATCACCAATATGCCAGGTGCCCCGTAAAACACTGCATCAGTGTCGTTAACTGTTGCGAGAGTCATTAGTTGAAATACGAGTGCATTCATGCACAGTACTGGTGTTAGCGGCTGATAACCTCCAATTTCCACCAGATGCGTGTTTGTTGCGTCTGCGGTCCGCCATGGCAGCGGAGCCGATTGGATTCAATTCTAATCAATGTGTGTGTTTCCACCGGCTACGGCTGTGCTGTGTTCCGGCTCAGTCTCAGCTCCGGCACTCCGGAGGCCTCTGCAACAGATACGCAGGACTTCTATTTTTGCCGGACGCCGGAGCACAACGCAGCAATTCAGCACAGAGCATATAAATAAAACATCCGGTTAATTTTCAAAATAAGATACACAGTGTTCACAGCTGATCATATTTCCCTGCACTACACCTTGAAAACTACATAATGGGCAGAGGCAGGCCTGAAGTCAACAGGTCAGAGGTTTTCAGACGTCATTTCACCCCGTTGACACCGTGGACGAGGAGATATTCATCATGGCAGTGCACTGAGATGTCTTCTGGCGGAGCTGCACCGCTCCGCACAGCAAACGCAGCCGGTGAGTATTGACAGATGGCGGAGCACGCAGTGGATAACCAGTGCTGCCGTACCGCAACGGACACGCATCCAGTGGAAATCCGGCGTAAGCTGCTAGCATCAAAGAGAGATGAGGAGCTACAGAGCTCTGGTGAGATCACTTCTTTCTACCTACACATCCTCAGGTTTTTAAAACTTTTCAAACTAGTAGTCTGGAGCCCCAACCGATGCTGACTCAAGGTACATTACTTGAGGCAATATATCAGACTTTGCGCAGCTCCATCTTGAGCCACAGAGGGCTTTATACAACACTATCGTACTTTCCTTGGACATGTAAACGGACTTTACGTGTAATCTGTGGAGTTCCCCTAAAACAATCACAAGGTGCAAGTTTTCTCTAGTGAAACGTATCTAACTACACATAGGGTGTATGGCAGCTACAAAGATTTCCAACCAGCAGTGTTGATTGAGATATTTCATATACTTCTTTTGTTGAGATTTTGTGGATTGAAATGAACCACCTGTTTTGAGTACAAAGAAGCTGTCAGACAGCTATTTATTTAACATGTCTGCTCGCCATGTTTATTGCTCTCATCAAACTGACTGGATGAATATTACAGGATTACTGTGGCTATCGATTGCACGCCAGTGGTCTCCTGTACAATAATGAGACAAGGTTGTTCTATTTCACAGAGTAAACACACTTGATGTGGGGTATTTAATTAAAGCACAATGCAAACTCATCATGAATGACACATTCAGTTTGTGCTTCAGTGTTGGTGTCAATGTATGAAATCATAATGATGAATTATAAATTCATTCTTATACCAGATGTCGTCATGCACTGTGTCACATCAGTTTAATTCCACCTTAAGGAGGCTACACCTGTAATTTCCATGTGTCACTTACATGTTTAATTTATTTTATATCCAGTGTTGGGTACTAACGGGTGACATTTACTCCATAACGTATAAGGGTCGGGCGATATCGGAAAAATCCGACAACATTTTAAACAAATACTTCGATAGTGATATTGCAACAATAATGTAGTGTTGACTATTGGTACTTTCACAAAATATTCAGTCAGTGCCTTGCTCAAGCACCTTGGCAGTTCCCAGGAGGCGAGCTGGCACCTCTCCAGTTACCAGTCCACTCCATGTTTGGTTTGGACAAGAACTCGAACCAGCGACCCTCTGGTTCCCAACCCAAGTCCCCATGGACTTAGCTACTGCCATGCCAAAAATAATGCTTTGGGGCCGCACATGTGTCGTGTCTTTAACCAAATAGAAGACGAGAGGTCGGCCCTGGACGCTACGTTCATGCCTTTTCTGTGCCAGCTTTCAAGAGCGTGGCAGCAGGTTGCGTCTACAGTTGCTTGGCAACCTTAACAATCATGGAAGCCTATTTACCTGAAATCCTGAGTGCAGAGCTGATCTTCTTCCAGGCACTGTTTTTATGTGTGTAGGCTTATTGTCCAGGGGACAGATGTAGAGCTCTGGGTAGCCCTGCACTAACATGATCAACGTTTCTGTATTTGTCAGACTGAATATTTACAGAAGACGGGAAAGATATCTTTCGGCTGTGATTGGTTGGACCTTGTCACATGACATGCGGTGTGATAAATGGTAAAAATACCTACAGTATATTGTCATGTGTCTGGTTCTAGATATGGCACATTAATGATCATTAACGTGCACTTCACATTTGTCGTTACCTGTTGAGGACCTATTTTAACTGTTACTCAAGTAGTTATTTTGGTCTGTACTTTTACTTCTACTTAGGTCAATATAGTTACCCACCACTGCTTATATCTAATCAGGTCCTCGTTCTATAACTATATTTAGAAATGTAGTTACTTAGAAATGTAGAAAAGTAGATTTGATGAGGAATTTATGAGGATTCAGATTTTGTAAGTGGATTTGATAGGATGCAATCAAAGCCCAACCCTACACACGCACTCTAACAACCATCCTGCTCTACACACCTGTGGTTGTGTCCTATGATACTTGTGCTCTGTCACTCCGATGTTCCCCAAATCCTTCTTCCCTCCTCCCCATTAACCCCTGACACCTTGCCCCTCCCGGCACATCCCCGTGGTTAAGCCGGCATTATCAGCAGGCTCATTAGGACAGCATTAGTGTCAGAGATGGACACAGTGATATGGCTCCACAGCTGGATCAGGGAAGCCAGAGAAGACCCCAAGCCGTTTTTTTTTTTTAATCTACTCTCCGGCCTCTCGGTCTCTTCATGCTATTGTTTAGGGATGCTTCAGTTCTGACACCGGAGGTCAGAGGTCACTCGTCCACAGGAGCCATCCCGCTCCTTCTCCCCGATGCACTGTCACTATGATTCACCACTCACACGGGTTCCTGTCACTCGGCCCCGACACAGCCGTCACTCACACCCACATGCATGTGAGTATGCAGAGCCGCGCTTGCGGGCAGACGCATACTTTTATCGCTGGCAGCTCCTCGGGCCCTCGTCTACTTATAAGTCACAGCATTCGAGATGATGCACAAAAACCTCCAACAGTATCTGAGACTTTTCCTTAACAAGCATAGTAACCCAGTATTTATTGGAGAATGGGTTTTATTTGACTGTGCATGTACAAAAAGGCAAACACCTCTGTCTTCTCATCAGTTCTCAGGTTCAGTCTTTGGGTCTGTGGGTCAGCAGGTTACAGTCATATCTGTTTGACACATAATCGTAGAGTTGTCAGAAGCGGATCTTCAAGGTTACTAAAAGATGAAGGAAGTCATGTATCTAAAATATTTCCTGTATTTTGTTGATATAATTATCCAGGTGATCTTACTGTGCTTTTGGTAGATTAGGTAGATTTGGACAGGAAAGGCAGCAACACAACAAACACACTTTAATCTGCATGTCAAACTAAATTACAAGCCTAAAACTACATTATGTGAGCGCTAAACACACAGTGTAGGTGAAGTCAGTCCTCAGGTTCAACATTTAGTTAACTCTGTTGCTTAAGTCATAATATCTACCTGATCAAAGTCGAATGAACGCTTTCCTACCACCAGCCATTTAGTCTTGAATCTGCCTGTCCCGGTTTACATCCAGTGCAGACGTTGGTGTCAGCGCAGGAAGTATTGTGTCCTATGTGTAGGAATTTGGGAAGTGAGGGTGTGGAGGTCAGCGTGGTGGATCAGGGCTGACGCCTGATTGCCTGGGGCAAGTAAGATGGCACGGTGGGCAAGTAAATCTAGCAACTCAGGGTAAAAAAGACTTAAACATTTTTTTATTATTTTTTTATTCTGGAGGTGATGATGGAAGCAGCTAAGGAGTTAGTTAGACAGTTCATGAGAGATCATGAGAGATGCTGCTGTTGCTTAGCTTCACAATAACGTTCTGGTCCTACTTGACCTTCGTCAAGAGTGTTGACGAAGGTCCAGGAGGACCAAAGCTTTAGTGTTAGTAATAAATTAGATAATAATAATTTAAAAAAAAGTTTAGGGAAGGTAAAAATCGACTTTGGGTAAGTAGATTTCTGACCCTTGAGCCCTATGAATGGACGTGTAACGCATCATTTTGCATCAGCACCTGCTAATCTGTGCTCACCTTCTCTCTTTAAGTTAAGATCCCAATGTTTAGGAGGTTTTTACTGGGAGCCAAAATTATCCGCAGAGGTCTGTTCTGTTAAAGCGATAAAAACACTGAATAAAGCAGTCTCATGTTTAAAAAATGGTGTTTTTCTGACATTCTTGGACGGAGGGACTGCTAACGATGGATGCGAAAATGTGACTGGTCCTATCTAAAACCAGTGTTTGGTTTGTCCTTTCTGGGCTACTGTAGAAACAGGGCGGTGGACATGAGTATCTCTGTATACAAGCATCCACTCCTTATGTAGATATTAACCACTCACTCTAAGGAAACAACAACAATTTATTGTCACGTGAATATACACTAAAGAAAACATACGTATTATATTCCATTTTTTGCCAATATATCCCCTAAATCCTACATAGTGGACCTTTAACTATAGTTGCCATCCTCAGATATTGTCAAAAAAAGTCTAAAAGATAAAAACATTGTCAGTCACAGGGTTTTGCATAATTTTCCAGTATAAACATTCTTTTCCAATAGGGTTAGGTTTATTTGGGACTGTACAAAAATTGTTAGGTGGGCGGGGGAGTCAAAAACAGAGGAACTGGGATATTAGATTTCTTTTCATTGAAGCGAGGGCAGAGTGACTCTTTGGTTCTCATGTAATTTCAGCTTCTCCTTGTGAGATTTTTGAGAAAAATCAAATAGTTACATAAAAAATGTCTCTGAAATAAGAGACTGGCTGTGTTTCCACCATTTTGTTGTTTTTGCCAGAAATAATTGTTTTGACATGTTGTGAGAGGGCTATGATTTAAAATTAAGGCATCACCAGAAACGTAAAAGTCACAGTCAAAACATGCCACAGTACTTAAAGGCCAGATCAGGTTTGCCGTGTTAGCATCTTTTCCACGTGAAGCAGGAGGAGAGTGTCGTGCTCCCAGATAGAGACCCGGCAGCCTTGGCCCTGTGACCCAGATAGCACCACTTAGGAAACCACTGCCCACATTCCCATCGCCAGCAAATGGCTCCTTCCCCTAATCATTAACACACAAATGGACCGTGTGTGTGTTTGTGTGTGTGAGAGTCTGCGTGGCGATGTGTGTGTTTGTTGTGTACTTTGCGCTCGACACAAAGCTGCGATAGACATAAAAAGCTGAGACCCACTTAGAGAACAGGTTTAAATTTAGAAGCACGAGTTACTCACAGCCAGAGAGACTTTACCCCCCCCCCCCCCCCCCCCACCACCACTCACTGTGTGTGTGTGTGTGTGTGTGTACAATATGCACTTGTGTGCTTAAGAACGGATGTTTGAATGGGGTGTGTTATCTATTAAAAAAGAAACCAGTAGACATTTGTTTGATCGTTGCTGTATGTGTGTGTGTCTGTGTGTGTGTGTGTGTGTGTGTGTGAGGGAGAGAGAGAGTTTCAAGCTGTGTTTCCAAGAACCTGCTCAAACTCAGCTCCCTCTTCTTGTGTTTATGTGTCATAAAAGTATAAGAACACAAAAGGAGATGTCAGAAGTCTCACTGTGATTTTTCTCCCCGGCCCCTTGAGGCCGTTCATTTAAAAAAAAAAAAAGAAAGAAAGTGTAAAAGAAAGAAAGATTGAGGGGAAGAAAAAAGAATACGGAGCAGGTGAGGAGATGAAAAGCAAGCAAAGGCCCGACTCAAGAGTATCGGGTGTTCAGGTGTGTATATGTTGGAGATCAGAGGTGAGAGGATGTGTGTGCGAGAGTGAGTGCAAGAGGGTCTCCCGCGTCGTCGCAGGAGTGATTGGCCTCACCTCTGTCAGGTGACTGGTGTCCCAAGCAACAACCCACCTCAGGGGGGGGATCTGATAGGCTGCTCAGGCCCTGAGGTGACAGGTACGGGTCAAAGTTCAGAGCGTGGTGGACCCAGGGGTCTTATGTAGAGCAAAGAGAAGGGTTCAACAACACCGATGATCTGAACTGCTCTGCCTTTAAACAGTCACAAAGACCTGCACAGAAAAGCTACGATAAAATCCTTAAAATAATTTTTTTTTTTTAATGAAAATAAATGTTTGTTTTAAGAATATCTGATGCTAAATAACATCAGACAGCAATGATTAAACCATTACAATTGCTTTAAATATGTGGTCCTCTGAAATTTAAAATACAAACACAGTATTAAGAATAGAGATATCAGTTTTGATTAATTGAAGCGGTAACTAAGTAGTTAATTTTTAAGAAAGAAATGCAAATAATGTAAAATACAAGAGGCCTTTCCTTTTGGTTTGGCGCTCCAGTTAGCTTTAATGCTACATCTTAAAGTGTTATCCATGTAGAGGTGGTTAAATTTTAATACTTTGTATTGTAAACATCTTGTCTTCAATTTTCTCTTGGCTTTAATGTAAGACAGTCAGCTAGCTGCGTTAACATGCGGAAACAAAGCACTCATTGCCCACCCTCCTTTTTCCACTGGTTAGCTAACATCAGCCTTGGCCGCTCTGCACTGTGCACTTCCCAAGTCAGGTGGAAGCTAGCTAGGGGCTCTTCTCACTGTCCTAGCGGTGGGACATGGTGGCCTCAACTGAGGTGGTGAGAAAGTGGTTCATTTTGAGCTGCAATACACCTTTTAGCATTGCTGATTATGTTAGCACCTGTAGCCCTGCTAACAGGGCTAACACAGTTAACAGTGGTAACTTAGTGAAGAATGCTAAAGGGGGTTAGCTTTACCCAAAATCGTAACCAGGGGGGAGACTGGAGGGTGGGCGCAACATTTTCACAGCAACCGGTAAGGACGATGTTACCAGTAGCAATCGCCGAATGAGCAGCTAGCTAGCTCCCTTCAAACCCGGATGGCGTGCAGTGCAGTAAACTGCAGAGCAGCAGAACTAACCTATACGCGTAACCTTAACAAATATTCTCTGTAGTTGACATCCCTAGTACGAGACATAAATTGATAAAAACAGATGTTCATAGATACAGTGGTGGATGAAGAACCTGAAAGCCGTGCTTGAGCGAAAGTTCAGATATCTGACCAGAAAATGACTTTGGTAGAAGTTAAAGTCAGCTATTATAGTAATACTTATATGTACTTAAATATGACATGTAACTTTTGTATATTAAATGTACTTAAGTATAGAACAAGTAGTAGGTATAGTACAAGTATAAGTAAGCCTTCCAATTTTATTCAACAAAGTAATGAAAATGTTAAGGACATAAAAATAGATACTGAAGTAACTTTTTTATAAGTAACTACACATTTTATAGTAAGTAAAATGAAAGATGACAGAAATATAAAACCTCTAATTACTTCATTACTTTACACTGCTGCATAAATACAACAAAATAAAGGAAATGAAAAGAAATGGGAACAAAAAGTACAGTGCAACATCAACCAGCTGACTATCAGCCTTGTATCGTTGTATTGTATCGCTTTGTAAATCATAAATGCCCCATTTTGTAAAAGAACTCTTGGTATGTCGTGTCCTCATGTCCCTTTTTTCTAACACTTCCTTAACCTCAGAACAGAAGGGGAGAAGCAGGGAGCGGTGGCATTGGTCTGATTATGAGAATGAATGAATAACTTCCTGCCGCTGGTGGAGAGGGTGGGTGTGTGAGTGTGTTTGTTATCTAGCCTGGGTGTTTTTATCAGGATCAAACAGCAGCTTGGGCATTAGCTACAGAGGACTGTGCTCTTTTATCTGCACTGGCGGGGATAATAATTCTGTTCATGCTGAAAGTAGGAGCAACAGAGGGAGGACGTGTTCAAGGAAAAACTGTTAAGGCAGGGGATTTGGCGAAGGGATTTCACACACATAAGTCTCACGCAACACATCCAAATCACTTAAAAACATAACACGAACTGTCTTCTTCCTATGCTCCACTCAGCAGCCATCACAGGAAGAGGAGAGGACCTGTCTGTCAAAGCTTTCCAAAGAGTTGAAGCAAGTCGCCTTCCAGTCCCAAACTTTCTTTCCATCAGGGTACCACCGCCTTGAACATTTCCCGAACCTCTAGTGATTTTCCATTGTATGCTATTGTAGTGAATGCATTGAGGTGCGGTTGTTCCAGAATAAGCGCCAACAAGTCATCCCTGATGAATATGTTTGTTCTCAGTTTAAATGAAGCTTCCCTTTGGGGTGGGTATCGGACTGTGCGAGTGCCCCCAAAGGAAGGGCAGTCACTATCTTGGATAGGAGGCATTGTCCCAACAGTAGTCTTTAGGAAGGGAGAGCGTGACACATCGGTTTTCCCCGCACTGATACTCTTGAACTTTGGCATTCGAAACATCAACATTCAGTTTTCAAGCCCGCTTCTATAACCAGCAGAATGACAGATGCGGACAGCTGTTTCCCAAACTGTTGCCAAAGTACTAATTGGGTTTTGTTATCCATTTAAAGGTAGCATGTATGCTAGTTTGGGAAACACCCTTATTTGCTGTCTGGGGACAGTTTGATGACAGGATTGATGCCACCATCATAAAGAGGTAAACGGTAAAATAGAAATACACCTAAATTCGCCTTCGCTAATTAACATGTGGTATCTATCCTGTGTAACCCATACAGAGATTGAAGAGACTCCAGAATGTTACCAGTCCCAGCCAAGAAATAGTCTGACACATAACCACCACTTAAAAGGTGAAGTGCTGTTTTTGCCCTTTGGTTGTTGTAGAGAGTAAATAAAAAAAGATACACCATGCTATTTAAATTTTCTCTTTTTTTTTAAGAGTTTTTCTTGGGGCTTTTTGGCTTTAATCAATAGGACACTATTAAGTGTGAAAGGGGAGAGTGTGACAGGGGACACATAGCCAAGAGCCACAGGCTGGAGTAAAAACTCATGGCTGCTGCAGCAAGGACACTGCCTTTGTACATGGGAAGCCTGCTCGACCCACTGATATACTGGGTGCCCACAACATGTTAATTAATTTGAATTTCTTGGCGCTGAGTTGAAAAAGCCGTCCAATCACGGTGGAGATAGAGTGGGACAAACATAGCAAAGACCAACCGTCACAGAGTACATCAAGTGCTGAACAACAACAATTGGCATTTTTCAGCTTGGAAAGAAATGCATTGGTGGACACATGGCTTTATCAAAGCAACACCACTGTCTGTCTGATCAGTTAGAATTTGGTCAGACAAAAACATATTGACCAACCGACAAGAAGGTTGCAGCCGCTGTAAATACGTAATGTGGCGTAAATATGTAACTTGACTTCAACTTACGTGAAGTTCCGGTCAAATTTGACAAACTTGAACTTTGGTTTTGTGAGAGATAGAACAGTGTTCTCCTGGGTGAAAGTCCTGAGTTTGTTTGAGGCGTCTGTCATCCCTACTGCCTCCTTAGCAGATTTTGTTGCTCTTGGCGTCTAATATTGCTGCAGATGGGTTTACATTGGAGTTAGTTGAAAGCCCCGTGCATCTCATACAGGTGCTAAAGGCAGCCCTTGGCATCATACAGTGAGGGGTGTGACAAAGTGTCAGTATTTGATAACCTGAGAGTGAGGCAGGGGTGACAGAGCCAGGGTAGCTGTTTTCCCCTGTTTCCAGTCTTTGTGCTAAGCTAAGCTAAGCTAAAGTGGTTGCTGTCAGTAGTTGTATTTAATGGACAGACTGAGTGGTATTCATCCTTCTTATCTAACTCTGCCATAGAGTGAATGAACGTGTTTCCCAGAATTTCAAACTATTCCTTAAAGTAAGAATACAAACCTGAGAAAAGGCATATTCAATGTTTCAAGCATGTTGATATCTCCAAATTTATTAAGTCTCATCTCCTCTCGAGGATCTATTAGTCTCCGGTGGATTCACGATTTCAGGGGACTTCCGCTCTCAGCTGAGGGTGGCCTCGCTCTACACCTAAGTCGGCTCAGAGATCATTTAGAGCCAGACACAGAGCAGGTATGAATTAACATAATTCACCTAAATCAACTCTCTGGATGACAGCCAGACACTGAACAGCATGTGCATGCGGTACACCTACATATACATACTTACCCCTCCATCTCTCGGGTCAAACAAGAAAGTCTTTGACATGATAATTACATGAAGTGTCTCCACACTTATAAGGAACACAATAAATCATCCTCTTTGCTCTTTTAATAGACGAACACACCTGCGTATTCCTGAAAGTCGCACACCACCTTGGGCAAGCACAGTCTGCAGAAACACACCCAGTAATTTGGTAATATTGCCCCAATTGAGGATCGAGTATTTAATGAGTGCACGGGAAGACGTACCCACGGTGTACATTTTCATTGCATATTAAATCATTGCTCTCCCACCCTGACAGTGTCTTTGAACTGTCAGGGAGCAGACATTTTCTCGCCAGATATATAGATTTTTTGCCCAACCCCCTTAATTTTAGTACAACACAATGCAGAGTGAGGGACAGGGAGGGGGGAGACGAGGAGCGGGGGTCTGTCGTTTGATGTGTTCTTACCCTATCCAAAGTAAAATATCCCTCTACCTTTGATGTGTTACCTTAAAACCCTTCCCCCCTCCTCTCTGTTCCCTCGCGGGGAGCAGAGAGTGATCATGCACATACACGTGCTTGGTTTTTGGCCAGGTATACATATAGTAGATGATGGTGTGTGTGTTTAGGTGCATGTGTTTGCCCTTATGTGCACATGTGATGGTGTGTGTGTGCATGCAGCCAATGAGGTCGCGCTGCTTGTCAGGATCCTTTTTTTTCAAGCCACGGTACAACAGGGATTGGACAGGCTTTGGGAGATTTAATCGCTCTGGGAGTTTGAGTGAGCAAGAGGAAATACCCTTAACAAGCAGAGTCAAAGTGTGATTAGCATTCATTTTTTCCTCAAGTCTGTTAGTTTATGTGTGCGCCGGCCTGTTCTGGTGACTCACATCCCTGAAGTAATGACACATTATCCCTCAACACACACAGTAAGCCCCCGCTACTTTACAGCCATGATCAAAAGCAGTAGTCATACATGTTGTTTCATCACTCTCATCCACTAACTAAGCCCGATCATTGCCTTTATGATTGATCTCAAACTTTAAATCCAAGTTATTGCGTCTATGATAGATCCCACAGCTATGTCGGCGAGCGCCCTGCTCCTGGCTTTCATGACAAATTCACAATTCTCCTTTGACGAACCGTCAACCTCAGGCCCAGTGGTTCGGTTTATGATGAACTCCTAACCTTGAGCCAGCCGCGCGGCCTTAACGAGGGTTCTGCCAGGCCGGTCCGGCAGTAATATAGCTCCCCCCTGCCCTCCCCAGTTGGACACTAACGAGACGCCGCACACTGACCTCTGCAGCGGCTCAAATTAGATGTAAATTGTGCCTGATTTTTACGGGGGTCCCTAACGCGATCCAGATCCCCACGCCACCGCGGCCAGCGGGTCAACGGCGTGAGAACGTCTCGCTCCCTAACGACATTTGGAGTGGTCGATGAGAGGGGTCGCGGGTAATGGTGACCTCACTGGCCTACACTTCACTTCCTTCTAATTAGAGCGCTGGGCTGGATCAAAGGAGCCAACCGCATCGCAGCAGGAGGGCTACTGAAGAAGGAGGGAGGGTAGTAAAGACGAAGAGGAGGAGGAGGAAGACGAGGGGGCAGGAGGAGAAGCCTTTTCTATAAGGAATGGGGTGCAGTGAGGATGGGGGAGATTTTTTTTTTCATTAGTCCTGGAGGTCAGAGGGGCACTCAACCTGCGTGCAGTGGTATGGTCCCTCTTCTATAGGTGGCAGGAGTGCCTTAAAGAGGAGCGACTAATAGAGAGGTAGTGGAGGGGAGAGATGTGTTTGTGTGAGAGTAGAGAGGGAGCACAGAGAGGTGTAGGGTTAAGCACGGGAGAGAATAAAGCATTATTTCATGGCCTTTCAGGAGAGCCATGCACCTCGGCGCTGTCTGCCGGCCTGCTCTGTGTCTGGCCACAGCTGCGGAGACGGACCCAGACGCACAGGAAGTGGAGCATTTAGCACTTCCTCCCTCGTGGATGTGTGTGGCTGGAGTCTCAGACATATGGACAAATGGAGAGTGGATGTGCACACAAACACACACACAGCTCATTCATCTCTCGTGGAAGCCGCGGACACACAAGACCGTCGCACAATAACAAGCGCCAGATTACATCTGTTTCCACGGTTACTAATGAGAGCGCAAGCAGGCTGGATTAGAATATATAATTGAAGGTATCCACTTGGGGACATTTTGTTCCAAGAGAATTAGAGCATGAGGGTACAAGATAGAAATGGTGCAGAGATTTCCTGGGAATCATTTCTGTTGTAAAGTTAAATTTCTGTGTTTTGTCTTAAAGGAGTAAAACAAAACAAAACAAAACAAAACAATAAATACATTTATTATCATGAAAATGTGTGTTTAAAATGCAGTACACTCCAATTTGTAAGTTGAGACAGAATTTTTTTGAATGCCCACTAAAGTCGTCATGTTTACTTCCATATTTAGAGCAGCACTTGGCATAAATTAATAAATGAATGGATCATTTTTATTTTTTCCTTGACCCATCCCTTATGGGTTTCTTTGGAAACAAACAAAAAATTCTGTATCGCAACCGTCAAACTTTATAACATAAACTATCTTAAATGGCACCCTTTGTATGTGAATGACATCAGCTGACAGGAGGTAAACGTGGGCCCAAGTTGTCGTCTAGTGTCAAAGTCACACAGCACAATAAGCTTCTCCCAGTCCTACCAGTCCATTCCAGCATCCTATGATGGACTTCACCGGGTTAATGCTAGCTGGAGGATATGAATATTGCCTAGTTGTGGATAGAAGTTTATTCCTATAAATATGAAGACGCAAAATCAACTGCTAAACATTTGCAAGATATCATTCCAAGGTGGGGAATTCCAGAAAATTGTCATTGGATAATGGCCTTTCCACAAACTGGTCTAATGGTCTTTGTTTTATCTTTACCTTACTTTCAAACTAGCAATGTGAATCCAGGAAAACCTTCTATAGCCCAAATTACAATGTTTGTTTCACAGTAACTTAAATTCAATTTAAAAGAACTTTATTTATCCCAAATGAAAACCTTGTGCCAGAGAATGCTTCAAATTACAGTACTTACTAAATACAGTAACTGCAGCTTTAACGATTTACAACCAGACAACCAGTGGGTTCCCCAGGTCAGGGTCAAGCTCTGGGCCCAGGTTTAGGTCAAAGTCCCACGCTCCATTGACATAAATAGTAATTTTGATTTTCAGAACAGGGGAGTAGTGGTAAAAGCACTGAGTGCTTCACATGAAACAGAACTAATTCATAGAATCAAGTAAGATTTTAGAAGAGTTGCAGCAGCATGAAGCGTAAATAGAAAGTAAAAGCGTAAAAATAAAGAGTGACAGACCTGTGTCAGGAAGTCGGAGCTAGTTGAATGCTAAAGTGAACAGATACGTTTTCACCTTTCTTTTAAAAATATTTATCGAGCTAGCTTCCCAGATATCTATAGGTAGTATGTTCCATAGCTTTGGGACGTCACTGTCAAAGGCTGCATCCCAGATCTTCTTCCAGCTGTTGCTGGGAACCTCCAATAAACTAGCGGCAAATGATCGCAGTGGTCTTGGAGGCAAATAGTTATAACACAACTGCATATGGAAAAAACACATATTTGCCTCATGTAAGAAGTAAAGGTTTGTTTTTATTTTTTGAAGCTCCTGCTCTTGATAAAATGATCTCCTCTGCCTGTAAGATATAGATAAGACCAAAAAAGTCCAGCGTCAGTGAGTCATTTTTGATAGGTGGGGAGTTAAGTTTGGTCTATCATTGTGGTATGCAACACATGGTCATGAAAACTGACCTGAAATGGCACAAAGAGACACAAATCCTTGTCTTTTTAAGCTAAATCTGGCTTAATTGATTAATTAATCAATATGCAGATTGCTGTTGTTCCATTTTTTTTTTTTGAGTATGGAAAAAAATGTGTAGGTGAAAATACTTGCGTGCTGTTGAAGGGTTCTGTGGAACACTGTGTTCCTTCACATGTATGGATCATGTAAGTGTGAGAACACTATGTTCTCTGGAGTCAGGTTTCAAGACGGAGACCTAAAATGCACTCTGCTGTTATGAATGTATGGCATGCCAAGGGTTGCTGCTGTTGCATGATAATTAGTCTGAATTTTTTTTTTACAGTGTGCAAGACCAATTTCAACAACTTAATGACTGAATAAAGGAACATGTTCCAATACTGTTATTATAAAACCGAATCATTTATTATTGTAAACCATGTGTTTGGAAGTCAGAAAGCTTTCAACGGTAATTTTCCAGTGATCTACTATCTAAACTCTGTCAAATCCAGTGGTTTTGTCCAGAAGCTGGTCAAAACAGAGGATATCACTCCAATGTGGTGCTGACCTCTCCTGTGTGCGCTCATAAACGTGCTGTGGACGGGGAGATTGGGAATTTCATATGCTGGGAGCTATATGTAGGGATCAGCGAACAGTGAAACTGCAGCCTGGGAAGTTCACGGTGCTTTGATGGTGCCAGAATTCCAGGAGCCTCCCGTAATCGCGGGATGAGGCTGTGTCATCCCTGTCACTCACCTGGATTTATCAGCAGGAAATCTGGAAATGAGACGGCATTCCTGCCCCCTTCAGGAACTCGGGCAGGTCGGACGGCAGACAAAGAGGGCCACAGTCACAGATGAGATGTGATTTGACACTGTGCAGACTGCCATCTCACGCTTTGTCAGAATATATCGTCTTTCAAGATATGTTTAGTGTGTTCCTAACCACACAGAGGGAGTTTTGTTAAAATAAACCTCTTGTAGATCACAGTGATTAAAAACCTGTTTGTAAAAGTCAAAAAGCCTCTTCAGGCGGCCCCGTGTACACCCCTCGGGGCGAACCAGTGAACTATGTACAGCCCCCTGCTATTGATGTTGACATGTTCACTGACCTAGTCTATCAACACACACACACACACACACAGACACACACACACACAGATACATACATGCATAATTGGTCTACCCTTTCCGTGCTAACTGGCGCTGATATCATCTGTGTCGTCTGATACGCTCTGATCCGACCCCAGTGTGTGCCTCGGCTGCCCTCTGGTTCTCCATGTACCCATCAGAGCACAAGACCCCCAGTGGGCTCGCTGACCCTGAGATGAGCTTCTCTCTCAGGACCCTGCAGGGCTAGAAAGCACTTCTTTCATTCATGGGATGTACGAGCCACACAGCCACAAATCACTGACGTAAACTGTGTAGCAAGTTTGTGTTAATACAACGTTTAATTTCACAGACAAAGAGCCGCATTCAGAGAGGTTAACATTTATGAATGATGCCCAGAGGCTAGGTATTTTTTTAATGTGTCCTTATAAAGAACCACTGGAAACATTTAAAACCATTTACACTATGTGCTATTCATACATAACTCTGGCTCATAACGGATAATTTAAATTATAACATGTCAGAGAATAGTAAATATGGCCCTTTACTGGTTCCCACAGTCCAGCGTGACGTCTTGTTTTGTCCGACCAACAGCCCAAAACACAAATATACTCAGTTTACGACAATATGAAACAACAAAAAGCAACAGATCGTCAGATTTGAGAAGCTTGAACCAGAGGGTTTTTGGCCTTTTGGCTTAATAGATGACCATAACGATCAATTGATTATCAAAATGGTCGCAGTTTAATTTTCTGTTGATTGACAGATTGATTAATCAGCTAATGGTTTCTGCTCTAGATCACAGTGCCTCTGTAATCCATTGATTTTCTGAATATATGAACACAATACATAGTGCTGTTTGCACTCTTAACATTCACTGTTTCAAGCTTTTCTGATATGAAGATTTGCAGGTTTTTCTTTGTTTTAAAATCCCTACATTTTGGGTTGTCGGTCAGACATAAACGAAAGAACCAATTTAAAGACGTCACCTATAGCTCTGTTAAATTGTGATCAGCATTTTGAACCAAAAGTTATGAAATTACCAGAATGTCCTGGAAAAGTTTAGACACGTCTGCAAAACAAATATTTGTTTAACGAGAAATAAATCCATACAAACTTGTCACAATATAATCCACAGTCATCTGCATTGACATAGGTTTTCTATCCCCCAAAAAGGGGCGTGGCCTTGACGATTTGCGGATGCATTGCATGTGCATGAGCATGTTCAGCAGGTTTTTTTTGTTTACTTCAGTGTGCACGATCAGTCAGGTATGACACTGTCACTAGTGCAAGCCAAGAAGCTGATGATGTATACAGTTAAGACATGACTGTTACTCAGTCACAACATTGTGCCCTGAACTTTGCCAAGCTCGCCAGAGATGGAGGGTGACTCAGAGAACTCGCTTATTACTTTGCAATGTATGTAGTGTTAACTTTTAAGTCCGAACTCTGTTCATTGTAGAGTGTAACATGTAGTATTATATTCACAACAGTAAATTTACCCATGAATTTTTCTGTCATTGTTATTATTTACATAGTCAGGTCCTTTTGTTGTTGATTGTTGTTGTTGATTATCTTTCTGATTATTTTTGCGGCTTTTGTCAGCTGTCAGTGAGGTGTCAATATGCTGACGTGTCTGTGGCTCAGTCGATGTGATGCATCTTCAGCTGTGCAGAGGATTGTGGTTCAGAATGGACAGAAAAGCATGCTGGCTTGCATACTGCGAAATGCGACCGCATGCAGGGGAACATCCTGGTATTTTTGGCTTGCTGCATTTGACATAATATGTATTTGGACGTAATAAATCTTTCTGGCATAGTATGGTAGCATGAGTATTGGAAGGCACTGTAAATTGTATACCATGTGGTATTTTCAGGAGGATTTACTGACCCGGAGTGCATGATGACATCTCATTTATTTTTTCAAGCCATGGCAGATGAGTGACAGATGCTTCTATAAACATGCGCACATACGCACTGTACTGCTGCTGCAGCATACACACTTGTGATGGCTCTCGTGGAGTCAGTCAGGCATGAAAACGCGGTTTCAAACATGCCAGCTATCCACACCAACTCATCATGGTAACAATTATTGGGGTAATCAATCGGCCAAATTATAGACCAATAACTGAGGCCTTATTGTCTGAGGGGGAAGACAGCGGCCGTCTTTTCTGCTGTCCGACCCGAATGCATCATTTTGGGCTTGACCCTTCCAACCCTTGAACCCCTCCGCTCTCTTCTCCACCCCTAATACCTTCCTGTCTCCATTATCGAGCTGTTGAGGTCACGCTGTGTAAAGGTCAGGGTTCAGGGGTCACGCTGCCACTCAGGCGGGCGCCAAAAATAGGTGCCGTGTGATTTTAACCACGGAAGAGCTGGGAGCTACGGCCCGACAGCCAGTAAGTTATGTTTCCACGTCATTCACCTCCTTTACGCAGAGCTTAGCGTGAGCTCCCTCACACCCACACACATACATTGTGCTACTGTATATTGACTACACCAACTGTATAGATGCTGTTTGACCCAAATACCAAGTTCATTGTTCGCAACACAAAAGCAAACTAACTGGAAGAAAACAGTTCTTTAAACTAGCCCACAGGAATCCAGTGATAATAGCTGGGAGGAGAGGTGGCCAGGCTGTTAAAACGCTGGTAAAACCCTTGAGGTTGGCTGGAGCGGGGGGCTCTGGCTCCGTATACGGGGCTCTCTGACGGATGTTGGCTGGCTCGGGCGCAGGCATCAGCCACGGTGCTATAACACTGCCATGTAAATCAAAGATGCTCTGTTAGCGCTGCGGGATAAATCAATCACATCCCTGCCACCACAGTCTGCAGGAGCTGAATGGGCCTGCATCGTGGGCTGCATTCCCAAACAGTGTCTCACCTGCGCTGCGGTGGCAACGTGACTGTTATGGCTGCTCTCTTCGTCTTCTTCTCTGTTAACACGCACACTTGCACCCACGCTCTTAGATACGTCTCTCTCCAAGTAGCTGCAACACGAGAATACTTCTTAAGGCTCTTGTGAATAGGGCAAGACGATGTACCTCATTAACTGACACGCAGGTGACAAATGGTGCGCTGCGTTGTAAGTGTGCTACCTGGGAGCTAAGAGGAAATAGTTTACCTCACAAGTCTGGTTATGCATGCTTAAGATTCCCTGCATGTGCTTTGGGAGTGTGTCTAAAAAGTCCTTATCTGCGTTGAAACAGAAAGCACAGCTGAGCAAAGGGCACGAATAAGAAAGAGAGGAAGTAGAATATCCAAAGTCAATGAGTTGGCAAGCGTGAGAGGTTTTGTCTTTTATGACTTGTGAATGCACAAATATGTGCTTGCGTGTTGCAGCGAAACCTTGGCACCGCGGTTTTATTTGTTCTCAGTTTTGTGTTGTTTTGTGTTTGCTGGGTTGATGACAGGTTTTGTGGGATTAGGCCTTGGTTGCTTTCCTCATGAGTCAAATGAGTTTTCAGGCATTGATTTTCATTCCAAACGAGCAACATCAGCTATGAATATTTCAATGTCTTAAACAGCAAAATGAGGGAAAGAAGAAAAAGCGTATTTGACATTTCCCTCGAAAGGAAGAAAAATGCTAATAAATCACACCTGTGCGAGGTCCTCTTCCTCTTCTAAAGGATGTAGCCGCCCGTATGTGCCGCTATAAAGATTCCTGCCTCCTGACCCGGAAAGGCAGGTCTGTAATAAGAACCATCAAATCATGTGATGGATCACCCAACGCCGCTGAGAGGAGAGAATGCAACAGGCTGGATGGGCCGGTGCTTGCCAACGCCGAGGATGGTATGTGGGTGTGTGTGAGAAAAAAGTGAAGACGAGACAGAGAGAGCAAAAGAGGGAGAGAGACTTGTTTAATAGGGAGGACTGGGGGCACATCGGGTTTTTTTTCTTCTTTCAAGAGAGAGATGACAGATGGAAAGAGAAGCTTAGAAAAAGAAGTGGGAAAAAAAAGAGGCTACAGAAGCTGACTCAAGGGGAGGAGAAGGTCTGATGAGCCGAAATGAGAGGGATCAGCGTTTGAGACCCCATTAACCTGCAGCCAGGTGTAAATCACACATCAGGCTGCTAGTCTCGGCCTCACTTTCTGCCAAAGGACCTTGTTTGTTCCTCTGACCCACTGATTACTGTTTCCCAACTACTGTGTCTCAGGAGTTAAAGTCTGAGTGAGGTGACATTGACATGACGGATGCCCTGCGAGCACAATGAGCTGAGAGGATCCGAAGGAGGGAGGAGAGGGAGGGAGGGAGGGAGTGGGGGAGTTCAGCAATTATTCATATTCCACTTTGCATACCTGTTGTCACATTTAAGTCTTTACAGCTCAGTTTTCTCAAAGCAGCTCGAGACAAGTGGCTGCACATGTACCTGAGTGGGTGGAAGCATGCTGTCGAGTGTACTCGGTGTAAAGTTTGCGTCTGGTTGTGTGTGTGTCGTCTATATGAACGAGAATCACTTGACGAGTGAAAATGTGTGAGTTCCCCCACCAAACAGCCAAGAAGCTGTGATATGCCGGTGTCATAATCCCCCCTAATCCGATTAGTTTCATGTATAAACTCTGTCCTGCGGGCGATGAGGGATGAGGAGACAAACACACACATAAACTCTCTCCAAGACCTCGTCACACCTGGAGGTTCCAACTTCCAGTCGTCACACTCGGCTGAACGGAAGTCTGGTTCCTGATAAGGATCGCGGGTCTCCGGGATCGGGGTTCAACAGAGACACTCGGGAAGAGAGAAGACAGATAGAGAGAGAGTGAAAAAATAGAGAGTGAAGCTGTGGGAAAGCAGCGGCGGCTAAATGTGCGGTTGGTATGTATGTATTCCTAGGTGGGTGGGGGGGCGGAGTGTAGTGGGTGGAGGGTGTGCACTTGGATGGGGCGGGTGACAGAATGATGATGGGGGCAGATCAGAGCCCAAAGCTGTTTTTTTAAGGTGGGAAGAGTTGATTGATTAACGGTTTGAAGCCCCCGGGGAAACCTGGGTTGAACTTCCTGTCCTTTTCTCACGTGTCGCCTCAAACTGTAGAAAATTTCGCGTCCTCCTCCTTTAGAGAAAAAAAAAGACAGTTAACAGTATGTAGGTCTGAAACTTTACTAGAGCGTGATATTTACATTGAACAATATGTTTTGCATGTGCATATGTCTACCTAACTGACTTCAGGGCAGCAGTGGGAGTATGTAAGTGTTTAAAAATAGATTATTTTGCATGCATTTAAAAAGTTCTGCACTCTGTTGAGACACAAACGCCTCTTTGCAACAAACCTTAAAACCACCGTATGTCAAAACCATATTTTCACTCACACCCTGCAACTGTAACTCATGTTGCCGCTTTACCCTGAGGATATACAGGCAGCAAAAAAGGTGCGTTGTAAAATGTTTATGCAATAAGTAAAAAACCTAAAGGAACAATAGGGTGTTTGTGAGCAACTTGCGGAGCAGCACGGGTAAAGAGGCGTAGAGAGGAGAAAGAGAGAGTGGTTTGAGCAGAAGTTGTTGTGCAAGTTAAGAAGGAATGCAAAGTGTTTGAAAAGATATTAGACGGAGCTGGCAGAACATTCTCTGTGTTTGGCTGTGAAGCGCTGCTGCGAACGCCAAGCCTCGTTCCTCCGGCAGGGCCCAGTACTACAACTGAACAGACTGCGACGTAACACACACAGACGGCGTGCACACACACACACACACACAGCACATGCACACACATTGCCCAAGGGGCTGTTAACAGGCTGCGTGGCGAGATAGGGACTGGGGAATTTAGTCACTGTGTGAAATTGGTTTCATTAGATTGTGATTGGCAGATTATATAACAACAGTTGCATGAGCCTTGTGACAAATGAGTTTTTCTCATTTGATTGTATCTCATCAGCATCATAAGTCTGTCAGAGAAGATGATGTTGTAACGAAAACAATCAGAAATGTGTTGTAAAATGTGTTTTCTGGGATTTTCCTAAACAAACTAAAACCCAAATGTAATCTAGTCGTCGGCTTAGTTGTGCGTAAGATATTTTGCATGGCAGGTAACCATAGCAACAGTACTGCTCGATGCTCACTGGTGAAACAGGCCTACTGTATCTGCACATTTAGGGGAAGTGATCATGTTGTAAAAGCCATATGCACTCTTACCCCTTCGCTTTGCATGTTCACATCGAGCATCAACCTCCGAGGCTGAAAAATGAAGCCAATGGGAAATGCCAAAAACTGCAGTTCCTTGAATGGCCACTTGAGGCTGGCTCCAGAAGTGAGTCAGTCCCCACTAAGCACCATGGTAAAATGTCCTACTTTACAGCAAAAATAAACATGTTCTTTTTTGTTTTTGTTGTAATGTATAATTACTGCAGAATATTATAATTAATCAGTCTATATCGGGCATTAATAGTAGCTGATAGGCTGTTCCGACATAGCTCTGTCCAAAGTTGTTCGTCAATTGTAATGTTAAGATCTGATTCCCATTTCGTTCTGGATTTATGCAGATCTGGTTTTGGACCTTTGAAATAAGCATGTTTAGAACATGATACAAAAACAGTTTTGGTCTCTAACGCAAATGTCAACATTCATGACAACTGTACGGGGGTTGAATTTTTATATGACAACTATTATTCAAGGGCTGGGCTGCTTGACAAGGCTGCCTGTGAGGTGTCACCACAGCTCATGAGTCAGATCCATCCCTTCCCTTCCCTCTTGTCTAAAAGTGATCACTTCTGGCTCCAAATAACCAAGATGGCCACAAAGAATCTACAAACCAACGGGTGACGTTACAGTGGCTACATCCATTATGTGATACACTTTATGGCTCCTGGTAAGGTAAGGCATCCTGATTCTTGTTGAGATGGAGGCGTAGGATGTCGGCGTTGTCGCAAGTGTAATATTGTTTGCACATATTCCCACTCAGCTGCTAGTATCACTGCCTCAATCACTACTACTGCTGCTATACCTCTGCTCACACTTGTACCACTACCGCTGCCACGATCGCTTCCACTACGACTCTTACTACAGCTTCTTTGACCGCTGCTGCTGTTATTGTTGCCTCTGCTACATCATCAATATTTCAGACATTCAGAGTCTGTGCTCAAGGACGCAGGGATTGTTCCAGCATCATACGGAGGATGAAAAAAGGTCACAGGTATGAGAGTTGAAAGGAGACACAGATGAATAAAATATATTTCTATATGCATTTTATTGACCTCTGAGCAGGGGCACAGTGTTGAAGTAAAGGCGCTAGTGATGCATGTTAAACTGGTCACTCACCGAACGACACGGGGAGCCTCTGGACCACAGAATGTCCCGACACAGCGCTTTTCATTTTCCATGCATTGCAGAGAGAGAGAGAAAGCACAGAGGCTGATGAGGGCAAACACAAACACACACACACACACACACACACACACACACACACACACACACACACACACACACACACACACACGCTCACACAGTGGCACTTAGGCCCTGGAAATCTGCTGACATGTCTGCTTCAACCAGGCGGCGCTCAGTCTGTGGTGCTGCCGAGCGGTTCAGCTGTGACAACGCCGGTAATGACACTCCTCACCCAAGGGTGAGCAGAGGACAGAACCAGGCTCACAAGCGGTGGTTTATAGTTGTAAGGAGGATAGGAAAATATAATTAATCACAGAGCTGTCCACTGAAAAGATTGCATTGTCTATACATGAACCCAAAGTGCGTAAAAATGCCAGTTTAGAAGGTCACATCTTGTTTTTTGACTACGGCAGATTTTTCACTTTCTCTTATTCGCCTCCCTTGGCACTTTGCATATTTTAAATACATAAAATATGCTCTTTCTAAGCACTGACATGGGCTTGGCAGCATTTTATTGCTGACACACCTTCTGAGCTTCTAGACTGGAAATCAGACATCAGCCTTTTTGCTCTTGAGTTGTTTGGGCTGAGGAGGGGAAAGTGGGTCAGGCTGAAACACCCCTGGGGAAGCAGAGGATGGATGGAGGGGTTTAGGCGTGTATGTGTGTATGTGTATGATGGGGGGTGGGAGATGGGAGATGGAATGAGAGTGGAGTAGAAAACAGGAGTCAGGGAGACTCAGGAGGATGCTGTCGTCTGACTAAACTCTTGAACCCCCCACTCATGCCCTAAAATCACCCTGCGTGTTTGTTGGGTTTGTTTTTCTGTCTGCTAACCTACCTCACAGGACACACATGGTGCCATAAAACATTATTTACTGTTTATTACAGCTGCAACTAGTGATTATCTTCATCAGTGCTTAATTTGCTCATCATATACTTGAATTAATTGCTATTTTTCGGTATAAAATGTCAGAAAATATTGAAAAATATCTAGCCTTAATACAAGTTAAACAGGTGGGTTGAATGAAAATTTCCCCCCAGCACAGTTGTCACAAATGTGGAAATTAGTTATAGAGACCAAATCCGTTTGTACCAGGCTGTACCTCGCCGATTTTCAACCAGCTTCGTATCACAACCGTGTGGGTGTAATGTGTAAATGAACTGTGGTAATCTTCCCTTCTTCTAACCAGTGCCTAAATATCCCTCCTCGCCCCTTGGTGGAGTTTTGCTGGCTCTCGGGCTGTTGCTGGAACTACAAACTGTACTTCCGCATTTTCATATTGGCCGCCACCCATGCCTCTGCCGCGGTCATAAAGAGTAGTCCCTCACTCTCTCAAACTCTGACCAAAATCCGATTTAATGGTAAAAATAGGCAGTTCTGATCAAATATATGTCATGGTTATGTTACTGCACTGCTATTTCTCGCCTACAGTGTTTTTAGAATCATATTTTAGTGCCCTGTTTTGCTATAATAGCGAGTTTGAGAACAGGAAGTGGGTGCCAATGCAGCAACTTTTCGGCATCATGAACTCCTAGCCGCGACTAGCGTCTCTCCTGGGTTGATTTCAAAACTTTCACCTAAAAGGGGCGCTGTGACGGCAGTGAGTGACGTTGCGTTGAAGTCATGTATTTCAAACAGGCATTACATCACCTACCAGCAATAGTGTATATTGGTCTGGTGTGGCATAGTGCATTGTGGTAGCTGTAGTTTTTCTCCCTCTTGAGCAAAACTGTCCCTTTTTTCTGTTTTCTCTGATTCTGTAGCACCACTTTTAGAAGTATTTGCGTCTGCCTACTGCATGGACATCCTACTTTCATTAAAACGCCATCTTTGTGAAATTCTTCTAAACCATGGGGGTTTATGGGGATTGACCTGCTGTTGAGATCAGCCTTAAATTTCCACTTGAGGAGCTGCTTCTGCATTGACTTTATTTTTCAGCCCAGGAAGTGGCTGCTTGATGTTGAGTCTCATTCCCAGGTCGGCAACCTTGGGATATTGGTCAGACCGAACCACCAACCCAAGGCATCAGTTTTTGGCAACCTGGAAATAAGACTCTAAGATGATATACTGCACCTTTAAAGATAAGAGGTAACCTCTCACAATCATCACTTATGACCCACTAGAAGTGTGTGTTGGGGTATTTATCTGCAGAATCTGGGGTTGGCTTTTACTTTCACTTTTGCTGGCTAGCATGTTGGCAAACAGTAACTGACAATCCTGCGTAGTATACCTTTAAGTACACTGATATTTCACATGTTTTCCTACGAAGCCGATCCATACGTTTAACAGAAGGAGCCAAAGCTCTCACACTGTGCATAGATTAAAGTCTCAGATCAGGTAAATCTTGATTTATATCTGAAACTGTTCTGTTGTTTCAGTGCCAGTTTTCGGAATAGTTTTCTACACAGGCACATTTCGGCCAGTGAAAAACAGGTGTAAGAGTTTGATACCCAGCCCTGCCCTTCACATTAGATCCTTTTGTGTCCTGGCCCATGCTTGACTTACCCCCGAGGAGATCTGACAAAAAGTGGGCACAGCAGAGAAAACAGAGAGGAAAGTGAGGGTGAGAGGTGCAGACAGAGGGAAGAATGAAATAGTAATGAGAGGAGATGGGCAGGGGCAGGCCGCGACTGAGCATCACCCTCTTTACTCTCTTCCTCACCCCCCGCTGTGTTAATGTCCCGCCTTGTCTCATCTCATCCTCCCTGTCTCCCTCCATCCTCTCATCTCCCAAATCTCCAACCTCCTGTACCGTGAGCAAGTTTCTCCCTGGTTTTAACTTCTCCTTGTTTGTGTCCTCGACAGCAGGGGAGAGGCAGCCGGGAGGGGTGAGAGACATCGAGAGAAACGTGCGAGAGAAGGAACACTTTCTTCCAGTCGGTTGTATAAAGCCATCAGTGTCCCTGTTAAGCCCTGCCATTCCCTCCGCCGTCTGTCCTCCTCACCCTCTGTCTAGTTATCAAAGTGTTTATTCAGCCTGGCATTGTTTCCTCTCTCCTCATTTTCAGAGAGAAACTCAGAGAGCAGAGTGTGATTCACTGCATTCACCAGAGGACAGTGGGAGCAACCGAAAATGAAAAGACATTTCAGGGGTGGAGGGTTGGGGGGGGAGGCGGAGGCACCCCCTGCTTCATACACACCAGTCAGTGGGAGGGTATGAAGGCTTCCATGCCAGTGAGAGGTGGTGGTGAGGTGGTGCAGGAATGGAAAGAGGGGCCTCTCTGGACCGTGCCCCCGCTGATTGAGATGTACCCCACACAGGCATGCCCCACTTCGGGGTGGATCTGCGGCGCAAACACCCCCTTTAGCCTCCGGGGCGCGCCAGTCCGAGTCAAGAGCCTGCTGGGAAGCAGCGTGTGGGGGGATGAACTTGACGTGCCGCTGGACGGAGTCTAAAGGATCCCGCGGGCGGGAGGGGGGTGAGGCGGGCGCGGGGATGGGGACGGGGTACCGCTCTGTGCCAGGGTTGCCCGGGTTACGGGCAGAAGGAAGAGGCATGATATTCTCTCACTGTCTTGGAGGAGGTTTTTTTTGTGTGTGCTGTTTTGTGTGCGCTGCTGTCTGGTTGTGTGTCGCTGCGCCGCTGTGGGGATGCTCCGATCCCTGCCGCTCTGGTGTCTTCACCGCTGCCCTTTGATGATTAACACACACATACACACACATACAGTACGCATAGTTTCATACACACAGATACATGATGCATAAAGAGTATAAAAGTCTCCCACACTGCTTTGGTGTCTACGCCGCGTTCCTTTGATGCTATTGGACTGACACACACTCAGATTACTCTGTAAGTTGCTCAGTAATGTCTGGCAATTGGTCCTATTCAGTTGCTTTTATGATTGGCTAATAACAATAGTTTGAGAAATTACTGCCGAGCCGACAGATTGATTGTACGTGCAGTGAGGTGCAGTGTGTGAGTGATTATGTGGGTCTGGTTTGTATTAGGGCTCTGTCGAGGGATATAAGGCGGTTACTGTACTATGAGCTACTGAGGTGTTCTGGTATCCATTTGGAGGAATCAGGACTGATGACTGAACTGTACAGAGAGACGGGGCTCACCCAGATAACTACTGCTCGTCCCTGATCAAACAAACCACCAGCAGAGACCTCTGTCATGCTCCCTCTCACTCTATTATCTTCCTTTTCTTCTCTCTGTTTCTTCTCTCTCCATCTCCGTCTCCTTTCGGATCCTTTTACTTTCTGCCCCTTTTTTCCCTTACATTTACTTTATTCCTCTCCCTCACTCCTATTTAATTGCCACCTGCCATTCGCAATCAGCGTTATTCAGATACCCGGAATTTCCAGTGTCATAGGCATCGGGTCGGGGGAGATAAAGAGAAAGGGAGGAGATGATGAGAGGAGAAATGATCCGTGATTCATCAGGAGCTAAAGAGAAAGAGGAAGCGCCTTTTTTTTCTCTCCCCCCCCTCCTCTCTTTAAAGGCAGCAAAAATGATTCAAGTGGAACTTTAAAAGAGGCGTTCAGGCTCCCAGGTGGAAATGTTATACCTGCGCGCAGATCTAGAGTGACACAAGAAGGGATGAGGGGGATCAAAGGCGGTCTGGCGGTAGAGGAGGCCAGACAATCACCCTAAAACAGATAATTGGCCAGTGTGGGATTTATAATGGATCTGTCAAAGGGCTCCCTTTTCACAGCACAATGGTGTTTATGTGTGTGTGCGTGTGTGTGCGCGCATGCTACGTGTATGTGGACGGACAGGCTTTTAACATCGGGAGTAAAGGTCGGTGTAAGGGTCCTTACGTGCCTCTGGGGAACGTTTAGACGTCTGTAAAGGCAGGAAGACGAGGGAGGAAAGACAAATAGAAGAGGGGAGTTGGCAACTATTAAGATCATTTGGCTTGTGTGTTGAATGTTCTGCAAGATTGTGATGTGTGGTTGGTTTACTTTGAATGACATGTTTTTAGAGCAGCAGAGAAAATAATGTTTGAAAGTAACTGTAGCTTAAAGCTGTAGTTGGTAACTGTTATGAAGAAATAACTTTTTTTATAACTGCTGAAACTGACACTATATCATACTGCACTAAATGAGGCAGATACATTTCCTCTGCCTTGTAGCACTTGTAAAGGCATGTCAATGAAAGGCATGTCAACAAAAACAACCAATCAGAGCTGGGGAGTCTCTAACGCAGCTGTCAGTCATGTCACATCAATGCTCGTAAACTGTCTGCTCAAATGTGAATCAGGATTCTGTTACTGCATTGCCTATTTCTGGCCTCAGATGTTTCAGAAACATATTTTAGTGCACTGTTTAGCTGTTAAATGAGAAAGTTGGTCCAGCTGGTGGGCGGTGCATAGTACTTCACTTGACCGTATCCAACATGGCAGCCGGACCAATGGTAGATTTCATTATAAATAATCTGTTCTGTGGTTAAAAAAATCTATATTTAAAGTACTTTACCCACAAAATGATGATTTGTATATCGTGCGGTACTTCCCAAACACATACATAGCGCTATCCATATGCAGAGATGTTTTAGGGTGCTTTCAGACCTAGAGTTGTCTTGCTTGCTTCAAGAAGGTCTTAGTCCGGTTGTTTTGGTGCGTACCTGAGAGTGATTGCTGTGTTCACAGCAGCGCAAATGAACCGCAAACCAACTTGAGTTGGATTAAACCGAACCAAACAGGGCAGGTGTGAAAGCACCCTTAAATACTAAGGCTTTGGTAACAATGCACGTGTTTGGTAAGTACTTAGCACGTCTGGATAAATGGACTTGGATTATACTGCACAAGTTGTGTGAGAGTTTGTGAACGCGTGTTTTGATGTAGTTTTGCTGTTGTTAAACGCAGAAAACTACGACTTTGGTTCATCAGGAATGTTCAGGGTTTTTGGTTTCTTCATTTAGCGTTGTGTACGAGAAAAACAGTTTTCTTCACCAACTCATGTAACATAGGGTCAGTAATTGAAATGATGAGTTTGTGGGTGAAGTGGTTCTTTAAGGTTCACTTACTTCACTTATTCCTGAGGCTTTCAGACTTATCCCATGGCCTTCCTCAGCCAGTAGGCTGTAGGATCCAGTCCACATTGTTTTCTCCAACCGAAAGTCTAAAACCTGAAAATATTCAGTTTACAGTGTCAACAAAACCATAATAAAACACCAAAACCTCATATTTTAGAAGCTTAAGCCGATAAATGTTTGGCATTTTCGCTTCATAAATGACTTTTATATTGATTTTCATTCTGTCGATTGAAGAGCCAATCAATCAACTATGATTTCAGCCCGAAAAATAATATTTTGCTTCGGTGTTGAAATAATTAACCCAAATGTACCCGAATCAATTAGAGTCCACAGGTTTAATGAAGATTGAGAGAGGAGAGGAGAGGAGAGGAGAGGAGAGGAGAGGAGAGGAGAGGAGATTGACGGTCCTAATCCCTCCTTGGTGGCCTGGCTTCCCTTCAACACAACAGGTCCCATAATTACCCCCTCTCCTCTGGCAGCTCACACTCACAGCTCTAGCAGCAGGGAACTGGTTAAGACTCTTCATCCTCACACACACACACACACACACACACACACACACACACACACACACACACACACACACACACACACACACACACACACACACTCGACTCGTGGTGTTGGATCTGTCTTGAGCTGGTGACACGCAGCAAGAAGGACAGACAGAGGGGGACAGTGTAGTCGCTGTGACACTCGTCCAAAATCTTTAAGAAAATCATTTGGCTGGCAGAAGGTGTAGTCAAGAGGCTGCGGGGGTCGACAGCATTTATTTTTCTGTCTCCTCCGGTCTGTCGGTCTCTCGCTGCCTGTTTGTGTGTGTGTGTGTGTGTGTGTGTGTGTGTGTGTGTGTGTGTGTGTGTGTGTGTGTGTGTGTGTGTGTGTGCGCCGCTCACCTAATTAACACAGTCACACAGCCAAGAGTGTGTTCGGCGGGAAAATGATAACGGACACACTGTGGGTATGACAGAGTGTGTATGAGAGCAGCACAGTGTGTTTACAGGATGTGTGTGTGCTTTTGATAGGATGTGCAGGTATATGCAGATTGAGCCGAGTCCCGTATTAAAATATGGGCACAAACTCTCACAAGATTGACTTTTTCTTACATATGAGAGTACACCATACCCGACTGACACATTTTTATGCGTCTTTACCTTTTATCACACTTTTTATGGCCTTTTTTCTATGGTTTGCAATCAGAGAGGAGAGCTATAGGAGCTTTGCAGCATAACTCATCCTTTGTGTTTCACGATAAAGCTTTGAATCTTGAATTAATGTTTCGTTTGCATTCAAAGGATACAGTCTGGGACAGTTTTCCCCAGTTTGCACATTGGACCATGGATTCATTTTGATGAAATATTAAGACGATCTAATGTAAAAGAATACACTCTTGAATCGAGGTTTTTCAAGAAGTGGTGTCAGTAGTTTGATACAGTACAAACATATCTTTATTAGTAACCTGATTTTGGCATTGTATATATTTGGATTGGAACTTACTCGCACCCCACTGTTATTTACAGTAGTTTTGTGTTGTTGCACTCTTTGCACTCTTTACTCTTTGTGGTAATTTTTTTTCTTCTGTTTTTCGGCCTAATTTTTTTTCCTGAACGAGGAGACGAGATACTTCAAAATCTTGCGAGAAGCTCCCACCTGGCACCTGCAAGTGGCCGGTGCCTGCGTAAAGTCGACAAACTAATGATAACACCATCTATATGACTTAAAGACGAGTGTTTCCCAGTGTCTCAAACCTAAAACAAAGTAAAACTGGATTAAACTAAACAAGCGGGTCATGTTTGCTGCCATTATATTGAGCTCTCAAGGAAGGAATGAAAGTGTCTGTTGTTCTATTGCTCTTTTAACTCAGAAAAAATACTCAGAAAAACAGAAAAAAATTCTCAATAAAACAGATTTTTCTTTATTTGTCAAGTGAATGCAGTACGCTTCCGTAGTTTTCTTTTTTATTCCTGAATGAGTTTTTTCTGTTGTAGTGTTCAGTTCAGAAATAGAAAATGTACCTATATTCACACAACATTCCCCTGGCTGCTCTGTGTCATCTACAACACCTTTTACTATTCAGTGTCTATGGAGCAGCTCCAGACTTTATACCCTATGACATCACCAGTTTGAGTTTTAGTACTCAGGTTTTTGGATTTGGGAGAGAGTTATTTATTTTACTAATATTTTTGGACTGTCTTAGACCATAGGAATAACATGTATGAACTGTGAAAATTGGCGTGGTTCCCCTGTAAGTCTCTGGAATGACCTGTTTTGCTGACAGTCTGACTGAAGCATTTACTTTTATGATTTTTCACCCATTGCACTTTATTTTGCATACTTTTCTTGTCCGTAACTAGGCTTGCACAATATTCATAAACAGTCATACTGCAATTATTTTAACAGATATTGCGCTTTTTTGCAGGGCATTTTTTGCATTTCATTTAAAAAAAAAAAAAAAATAGAAATAAAGATGAAATGATTTTATTTTTGCTTTTTTTGTCAAAAATTGCAGCTCCAGTGATTTGGATATTGCACTTGGTTGTATTGAAGTATTGATAGTATTTTGATTAACTGTGCAGCCTTACCCTCAACAGCCATGTGTCTTAAGCTCAATGTTACAACAACAAGGCCTTTAAAGTCATTTTAAATAGTCTTACATTTGACTTTGTGAGCTCTTTAGTACAAACATTTTATCTAATTTCATTTATCCATTTTAACATTTCTTGTTTTGAAAATGAGTGAATCCTTTCTATGTAAACGTTCATAATACTGTCATTTTACTTCATACCTTGACTTACCTTTTGGCAAAATGTAGCTTACGCTAATAACCATTTGCCTACATAACACTTACCTCTGCATTGACCACATGTTTGCAAGTGATGCTGAAATAAGTGAAACATGATTTGTCCAAAAATCTGTCCTAAATTTGTTTAAAATGTGTCTTGAACAGGTCTTAAAAACCTTTGGATTTAAATCAACTGTCTGATACCTGTAGACACCCTGACTTAGTGTATCATATTTTGAAAGAACATGTTCTGTGGCGCCCTGGTAGCTTACTGTGTAAAGTGTGTCCTTACTGCTAACCTGGGTTTGAGTCTGGCCCAGGGTCCTTTGCTCCAGGTCCTCCCCTCTCTCTCTTCTTTCACATCTGTCTCTGTCTCACAATAAAGCATGAAAAATGCCAAAGAATATCTTAAACATGTTCTGAAAATGTGTGCAATTTCTCCACAGCATTTTAAAATCTCTAACTTTCATACAGGAAATGTGAGGGGCGATGAGTCACATCATTATCTAAGTACTGCTTTTACTTTGTTGATTTGTCTGTTATTTATGTGACCAGGCTGAATCAATTGTCTGGCAGCTGAACATGAGCTGGTGCGATGCAGTCTGGCTGTGGGAGGCTTCTCAGAGTCAACATAGACTAATGGCACTATGATAAAACCTGCTGTGAGATGTTTTAAACTTTATCTTAAATGCCAAGTCGATAGTGACTTCTTTCCAATTTCTGCAACAATATCTAAAATCTTAGTAAAACTACATTTTGTACAAGTTCTTCCCTGTGTGCTCTGTCGTCGAGCTTAATCCTGCTCTAAGTGCCTTTGTAACAGAGAGGGATGTGATCTGACAGAAGCCCAAGGGGGAGCTGTATAAAATGTATTTAAATTGTGTTTAAATTCCATGTTATAATTTAACTCTAATTCTCTAATTACATTTGAATTAGCTATTTATTAGATTAAGTCTAGACGCAGCTAATTATGTCACACATTTCTATGGAAAGATGTGCTTTTGTTCAATTACCTCAAATTCTCCCCGTCACTGTCACTTCCAGCCCTGACTGACACCATTGTGTTGAGACGACACCATCGCGACCATTTCAACACCAAATTTTTAATTAAATCTTCAGCATTTGTTCCTAAGCTTACCCCTCTCTATGTTAATCATGCTGTTTTTTTTAAATTTTCTGAATAAAGACTGACTCATTACAGAGAGATGAAGTGCCCTGTGGAATGCACAGAGGTGCACCTTCTCTGTGTTTTCATGTTTAATGAACCAACCATAAAGGACTGCTCGGGACATTAATAATAGATTAGGACCGTCTGGGTCTTGGTAGCTGCTAAATAGCTTCTGAACATGATGTGATGACATATCCCTGAATCAATAAGGAACTGTGCACTTCAGCCCTCGTCGATGTTTCAGCCTCGGGATTGTGGATCCTTCAGTGCTTGGAATTGATTTTCTGCATCTTATTCTATTCATTATATCTTCTTCATCATGGTAAACCTGACCACTGATCACATACGTTCCTCTGTGCAGCTGCAGCCATGCTGTATTCCACATAAGCATTGATGTCTATATGTGTATATGAGTCCCCACGGTATTGCACTGTTGCAACCCCTCCCACACACTCTCACTGTATGTGGGGTCCCCTTCATCTGTTTTCTGCTGTTCAAATGTCTTCTCATGTTTAAACGTTCTGACACTAGAATAAATAATTGCTGTCAGACAAACTGAAAACTGTTAAAGTTGCAAAAAAACATCCTTAATTGTTCGTTAAGAGTTAAACACTCTTTAAAAAAATGATCTTCATCAGAGCTGTGTGGGTGTTCAGACTTGATTGACAGTGGTGCTCATGGCAACTGTCATCAGAGTCCAAATCTGATATGGCTGACTTCTGATTGGTGCACAGAAAAACATGACATCACCTTTTTTTGAACAGAGCACTGCGCACTTCAAACCAGACAGAGAAGAACAGATTAAATGCCAATACACAAATCTTTCAGGGCTTTTAATTCCCCTTAAAACTTGGTCTCTAACGTTTTATATATCTCTACAACACAGATATTCTTGATTTAAATAGGCAACAATTGGTGTTAAAAATAGTAAAATGATTGGCAATGATCTTATTGGCAACATAAGCAAATGAACCAACAACTGTTATTAGATTCTGGGGCCGGTTGCACAAAGCACCTTAAGTTAAGATTTTCCTGAATCTGAGTCAAGGACTTTTTGTGATAAAATTTTACTTAGTTTCTTTACAAAATAATAATAAATCATATATACATAGCTGCGTCTCATCCATATGTGTCCATATTTTTCACAAATTTTGCAGTAGTTGAACCTACAGAGAGAACTGACCTATTATCTAACCCTCCCCTCCCCATCTGGCTTCAGATGACCTGTGATGGAACGAGAAGGAATAGATAAATAAATAGATTTTTATTTTTATTATAAATACATGCAGTAATAAATAAGACAAAAAATGAATAACTACACCAAAAATGTAAAATAACCATACATATGCATACGAAGAACAGTTACATCAATACATGTATGCACGTATCGCCACATTCAGTATAGTGAACCACAGACTAACGACCAACCTGATTCATATAGGTAAATTTAACCTGACCTTCTCCATTGCCTTAGCCGGACCCTCAGTGTTATTTACGACGGCCCTGTTTGACCGAGATATTACGTGATATAGTTGGGTTGGATAAGACAGTAATGTGGAGTGTGTGTGTGGGGGCTTCCATCTCTGTGTTGGCATTTTCTTTGGAGCTGTCAAACCTAAAAGCAACAGTCTTCTCTGAGGAAGTTTAAGAGATAATAAAGAATCATCATTTAAGAGTGCCGGGTATATCGACTCCAATTATACCTCCTATGAGAGAAGCTTCTTGACACCAGAAAAGCTCCACCTCTGGGCATTGTGGCATGGTATGCAGATAGGTTCCTATATCTCTGTTATTGCATAATAAGTCAGAGTTAAGGACTTGGGGGAAAAAAATTGGTTGCAAAAACATCCTCGAGTCTTCTCCTGAGGGTTTCCTTAAAATGTTTACTTAAGGAAGTGTTTCTCCTTATCTTGGTCTTATATTTAAGGAACTCAACTCAACTTTGTTAAACCATTGCAACTTAGTAACCAAAGTAAGGACAATAACAGGAAGTACCTCTGACTCCATCTTAACTGCTGCATTGCTGAGTTTATGGAGATCAGTGAGAAAATATTAAATCATCCTGAGAAGAGTGTTCCGCGGCTGGGAGAACCCGATGGGCATGCCTCACGATGAGCAACTTTAAATTTTACCAGAAGTCAATTTATGATTGTGACTGTCTAACTCTTCCAAAGCTGCATCCTTCCAGCTTCTGTGCTGTCAGTTATTGGCGAGGTATTTCATGTAAGGAGCAAACTTAAGGTGCTTTGAGCAACTGGCCCCTGATTCTTGCGTTGCTATGTGACATCAGCCTTTTCAAACAGATCACAGCCCCCCTCAGCCAGAGAGAAGCAATGCTGTGTTGTTTATTAGTGTTGTCATGATACTGGAATGACATAATACCTTGAAAAATATTATTTAATACCATTTTTTTTAAAAACCCCCCATATATTTATTGATTTAAAACATCTAAAAAATTGCATATACATATACGAACCCCCCCAAGAGAAAACATATGACATTACATATAAAAATAAATAATAGTTATTACAATAATAATCAAAACAATAATTAGAATAAAGCCCTATTTCTCACTATATAGGAGAATTTTTCAAGATCCAAAGTCTTTGTGAAGTCCTTCAACCAACGGCCAAGACAGGGGCAACACACATTCTTCCAGCAGAGCACAATTGAACGCCTCGCCTGTAGCAAACATAATTCAGCCATCGTTTTCTCTTTCCTAGGCGGGATAAATTCAATACCATATTCAATACCTCAGGGTAAAGTTGACATTGGGGGCATACAAGTTCAATCTTTATTAAAAATAAATATAGCAAGGCTATAACATGACAGTGACAAATTCTCTGTTCATGGTTAGTGGCGGAGAACAGCTGAATGACTGTAGTCAGCATTAACAATAAGAGAGACGAAAAGTGCAGCTGGTGCCGTTGTCTCGATACTGTTGGAAATGAGTATTGAAACCGTTCCAAAAACTGATAAGTATCAATCAGTTGATATTTCTGACGACATTATTAATTTAAAATAATCTGAATTGTTCTAACTTTGGCAGAAAAAAGTTTGTCGCCTGCTTCCTTAAAGTCAAGCTGCCTGATAAAATAGGTTTCCTTATTTAGTTATTTTGATTTTAATTTTGAATTTGTCATTTTAAATAAAATTTAATTGAGATTTGAATTCTCACTTTCAGCTTTATATTCATTCCATCTAGGTTTGGGCGTTTCCTGCTATTGATGAGATTGTTATGTAATGTCTCATTTGCATATCAAGGCGAATAGCTGACATTTTTTGCAGGGAGTGAAGCGAACCAAATCAAATCCATCTCTCAAGCGAAGGCGAGGGTTGAGGTTAGGGGTTAAGATGAGTGTCAGTGTGTGGGGGGGTCCAGGAATGCCTGTTTAGACACAATAAACATACAGAACAGTAATCTGTAGATATCTGACCTAACTGACGGACGCAGATGTGCAAACGTTGCTGCTACAGCTTCATATTGTCCCACATTTTTCATGTCAGTTGTGAATCAGATCTGTCACGACCCAGCGGAGCGCTCTCACCCTCATCACCGTCGTTCTGTAACTCAGTTACTTCTGGATAAGATAACCATCCTTGGTTACGCAGCCAGTCCTCCCCTCCCTCGTCCCACCCACCTCAACCAACCATGACCCCCCCATGGGGGTCATACAATGACTGTCATGCATATCATTATTGGTGGGGGCCCTCCTTCCCCTCTGGGGGTCCGCTCATTGACCTCCTGACAAAGGATGAAAGTGTCCCGTCCGGGGGAGGGGGTTGGCCGGGCCGACGTTGGGGTGAAGAGCCCTGCGTCCTCCTCCGGGTCGGGATAAGACCCAGCAGGGCTTTCTTCACGCTAATAGGCACGACCCCTGAACCCCACACAAAGAGCATCACTTCAGGAGCCATGGGCACTCAGTGTGGGAGAGCAAGGAGGAACCAATAGGAGCAGGCTGGGGGCTCCAGGCTCCTTTGAGAGAGTCGGACCACTGACTTTACAGAGGAAAGAAACAAGAGAGCAGGAGGGAGAAAAAAAGGACCAGGAGAGAGAGAAAGGAGATAAGGGGAAGATTTTGTGTTTTTGTTTAGGGGAAAGGGCTTGTTGCAAAAGTTCAAAGGGCTCCTCCTTTAGTGTAAGGTTCTCCTTTTCCTACTTTTCTTCTCCCACTCCTTCTGTCTCTTAATGGCTGAAGGTGGAGGGATTATTGTGCCTTTCAGATGCCTGCTTAATTACTTGTTGCTGGTGTGTTGTAAGTGTCCACAGTGGGGTTACAGTATCTCCAATTGTGTGCATGTATCTATGTATAGACATGTACATGCTTTGTGTTTATAAATCCAGTGTGCTGTTAATCAAGTTTATTTTGAAGGGGCATTAGACAGAAAAACAGTCACTGAGCGTTTAGGGAAAAAACAACCTTGATCCCAAAAGAAGCTGGGACACTGTGTAAAACATAAATAAAAATGCAACGCTTTGCAAATCCTTTTCAACCGGTATTCAGTTAAATACAGTACAGTGTTGCTCCAAAACCTGTATATACCTTTTAGCATTTATGGTTCCTTCACAGATGTTCAAGTTACCCATGATACCATGGGCACTAACACACCCTCATACCATTTCAAATGCTGGCTTTGAACTAGTAGCAACCTGGATGGTCCTTTTTTCCTTAGCCCAGAGGATACGACGTCCATGATTTCCCTCGCCCCATCCTTACTTGCAGATACGGCGACGAACTGCGCTTACCGACAATGGTTTCCTGTACAGTCACGTTGGTTTTCAATGTAGTGCAGTCTGAGGGATCGAAGGTAATTCGCTCTCAGTACTGGTTTTCGGCCGTGCCCCTTACATGCAAAGAGTTCTCTGGATTCTTTGAATTATTTTAATGACATAGTGGATTGTAGATGCTGAAATCCCTACGTTTCTTGTAATTGTTCTCAAACTGTTTGGACTGTTTGCCGACACACGTTTTCACAAAGTGGTGATGCTGGCCTCATCCTTGCTTGCGAGCGACTGAGCCTTTCATACCCAATCATGATACGATCAGCTGTTACTGATTAACCAGCCTTATTTCAGGTGTTTATTGAGCATTCCACAATTTTACCAGTTTTTTGTTGCCCTTGTCCCAACTTTAGTCTGTCAGTGGTTTTTTTTCCCAATAAAATGCACCTCACAAAGCCCCGAAAGCACATTGTTGTCTTCAAAATGCTTGTTTTATCTGACCAACCGTCCAAAATTAAAACATATTAAAATGCATTCATATAAAAGAGAAAATCAGCACTCACACTTGAACTACTGTCTGTTCAAAATAAATGGAATGAAACAACCACGGACCAAACTTTGACTCCTTAACCAGGGTATGAACTGAACTGTGATTTCTGTGTACTGTTACACCCCTAATCAATTATCAAAATGGTTGTACTTAAGTTTCTGTCGACACCTGACAATGTTACAACACTACTTCATGCTGTTTATCAGCATCTGCCTAATATTAAAGTGTGTGCTGGGAACCATCCACACCTGACAGGTTAGATTTGCCCCTGGTCAGACATGCTAGTGCTTGCATTCATGTTGCTGTGAAGTTCTTTTGATAAGGAGCCGTTATCATGTAGCATGTTATCATGTTTTTTTTAGATAACAACAGGTTTGGGGTACAGTAAAGGCCTCTTTCAGGGGGTGCAGTGGTGAGAAGAGAATAGCTACAGTGGGATCTGATGTGGGAACCAGAGGCCCCTCCTGGCCCCCTTGTTTCAGCTCCATTGATCAGAGGGGAGGGGTGAGACGGAGGAGAGGGGGCGGGCCACTGTACCTGCAGGGAGTTGGTGTGAGTATGTGTGTGAGCGTGTGTGTGTGTGTGTGAGAGAGAGAGGGGTCCACTTTTGGTTCTGGTATAATCCATCCACAATGCCTCTGCCTCTGTTCTCCCTCCCCTCCCACTCCACCTTCAGCCTTCAGTGTGACAGGTCCCAAACAAAGCTCTCAGCGTCTTCACACACACACTCACACACACATCATGGAGTAAATATGGACAGGGGAGACTGAAGGGGGGAGGAAAAGAGAAAGAGGGAGAGAAATGGAAAGTGAGAATTTCAGATCAAAATGGGCCTTTTAACCTATCCGACGGCAGCAAAATGGGTTTTCTGCAGCTTAAATTGCTTTTTGTGACAGTGGCTCGAGGGCGTCAGCAGCACTGCTGCTCGCTGGGACCATTTTTGGACAAACTATGGCAGAAAACGCCGTTTTCTGACAGGACGTTGCGCTAAAATGATATGTCTACCTCTTTGTTTGTTTGGAGCCAAACACAGATAGAAAGAGGTTGTCACACACCTGATTGCACACCATCAATAAAGACACCTCTACTTTCACAGCTCACACTGACTCACATTTCTGCACACATGGATACCTCTGTGTTTTCCACTAAAGGTGACTCAATCAGATTGTGATGTTGTGCTGATATTTTTATCCTCGGTTTATAAGATGAAAGATTTTTTCACCTGGAGCAGATTCTGTAATTACAGTTCCTGAGGGAACTGTATCCCTGGTGGGCCATCACCTGTGGAGATAATCTTAATCATTGCTGTAATTAATGAGGCCTTAATGAAGGCTCTGAAACTGCCTCAGGTCATTAGCCGCAGGCAGAGACGCTGCTTCTGCAGCTAAGTGCTACTTTGCTCCCAGCTGTTGCATACCTTTTAGCATGGCTCTGAATTACAAAGACATGCTGTGAGAGAACAGAGAGAAATTAAGAGGTCATTTCCAAAACACCATTCATGAGCTGATTAGAGCTGCTCATCTGTCTCATGGCCGTTTGGTCCCATTGTAAAGAACGGCGCACTAACAGGAAGACATGAGAGAACATGAGAATATGAGCGGCCATATTGGTACTTCTGTTTTAACTTGTTTGTTTATCACGACTCACAAACAGTTTTGCTTGGAAGGAATATGAGAAAAGTATTTCTTTCATTCTTAAAACACTTGTGGCATCTCCTGGCGTATCACTTAAATATTTAATACCTGTATTCAAGATCAAGAACTTTACTGTCCCATAGAGTGGGAAATGTGTCTTGGGCCCTACACCCACACTGCAGCCGTAGTAATACAACTTACAACATAGTACACAGATAAGTCAACATTATACCCAAATTAGCAATGAGGACCATAGAAAGACAAATAAATAACGTAATATGCTAAAAATACTTAAACAAAAAAAGCCCTGTGGTCTCCTCTAAATCCAGGCTATGGAAAAGGGTCCAGTCAGTGCAGAAAGCAGCCCTTTAAGGTTTCAATACGATCATTATTCAACACATATACAGATTTAACTCTGTCACTTCCTCTCTTTGGTTCACTGGATAGTCCGTTTGCATATCCCACTGAAAGCGAACTGCACCAGGGTTCACTTGCAAGTGAACCCAGACCCCCAGTTTTCACCAGAGTTCGAATAAGCGTTCACACCACTCCAAACGAACTGAACAATGACTCCACTTAAACACTGCACATGAAAATACAAATGAAACAATATACAAAGTACTTTAAATGACAATTAAATAATAATTTACCAGTAACTCAATAATGCTGAATCTATTACTACTTGGATATAAACAATCTACCCATTGATAAGTAACAGTGTAACTTAAGTAATAAAAAATAACCTGAAAATGTAATGTGTGCAGTATAAATATAAACATATCCAGCTATTAGAGATTAGAAATGGTTGCTGTCTTATTTTCATACAATAATTAACATTTGGAGTTCAGTATACTTTATCGTTCTGTTGGTGTATTAGTTCATGGAAGGTCATGGAAATTTTACTGTGGGTCCTTGAAAAGTCATGGAAAAGTTTTGAAATGTTGTTAATGTGTGGGAATCCTGAATGAAGATATGTATGTTCAACAATGACATCGTCCTTTTTGGGTTTGAGATAACCAATGTAACACCATAATGTCTTTTAGTGTGCAGAGTTTGTGTCTTTTCTCTGAAGATGTTTAAATGAAACTCACTAGAAACTTTGTGCGTTGGCAAAGAAACGATTTTGACAACAGAAATACTAATAATGCGCTAAATTTTATGTCCATAACTTCCCCTGTGATACTGAACACCACACACACACACACACACACACACACACACACACACACACACACACACACACACACACACACACACACACACACACACACACACACACACACCAACATGGCCTGGAAGAGTGTTATGTCAAGTACCTCCCATCATGCTTTGTTCCTGTGTAGTGAAGTGAGTGAAGCGAATGGCAATTCTTCATTCTCACCCTCCTCTCCCACCCCAACTTTCATCCTCTCCTCCCTCCTTTCCTTCTCACCCCCATCCTCCCTCTCCCCACTGTGGAGCTGCACTAATCCATATTGAGGAAGCCCCCCCACCCCCTAAGTTTCCTCCCCTGTTCCTTCCTCTCCACCTTAACAGCCTCCCCGTTTCTCTTTTTTACTTCTGTCAGTTTTCACTCTTGTTCACTCCCACCATTCAGCTCCTGTGCGCCTTATTTCCTCCATATTTCAAAAATTCAAACTGCCGACTGGTGATCCCTTTCTCCCGCCGCATGAGAATCTGGGAGCGACTCGCGGCTTAGCGCTGACATCCTCCCCTCCCTCCCCTCCTCTCCCCCTCCCTCTCTGCATCGCTATCCACTGTACCGATCAATCAATGTCCATTTCTCACATTCCATCTCTCCTCTCCAGCATCCTATCGTGGACCAGAAACAAAACAGGCTCCCATTACCCCCCCTCCAACCCACCCACCCACCTACCCTTCAGCTTCCGACCGGGCCTGGCTGGTTAATCTTCCCGAGGCGTTCAGTGTCTAACCGACCCCCCTGATGCCAGCAGACAAAGAGAGGGCTCCCTAATTCTCCCTTTCTCTCCTTTACCCTCACCCACCCTCACCCCTTCACCGCACCCCCCACTTACATTCTCCATCCACAGGGCCCCAGAACCAGCGGAAAGGCTTTGAAGAGGGGGAACACCCCCTCCCAGCCTCTGCCTTCCATCCCTCTAGTACCCCCACACCCGTCAAAAAAAAAAAAAAAACCTGCACCGCCAAGGCTGTCAGGGTGGCCCTTCCTCTCTCTCCCCCCTTTGTGGGGTCCTGTGTACCCCGCTTTACATACCCCAGAACCTCAGCATCTACCCCCCCCCAATCCAGCTCATGAAAGACCGACCTGCTGAAGAATGTTGTTTTTAGCTCCTTCCTTTTCTCATTGAGCGGGTGATTGGTGATGTGCCCGGTTTTGTTGCCCGTATCAATGGTGCCACTTGATGACAATTTGGCGGGCGAGACGGCCATTTTTAATCAGACGTTAATTTATTGCGCTGCACCCTTGCTGGCGTGACTTTGGTTAAAGGAATGAGTAGGGTGTTGTGTAGCTTTTTGTTCCTTGTTTTGTTGGGGAGTGTGGCTAACATTAATAGCGTGTAGCTATAGTCCTTCTTTACAGAGGCCTCCAGTGGCACTGAGCCTCGCCTGGAGGAAAAGTCCCTGCACAAACACATCTGACCACAACTGCATTAGGGTTACAGTCACCTGATCCTTCAGGTATAATAGGTGTACAATATGCACTCGCATACAACAGAACAACTGGCTAATACACTGCTCAAAGTCGGCTAAATTACAAAACACCATGTAGGTGTGAACAAATGTGTTAACTCTTTAAGTTCATTTTCATAAAGATCAGTTGCCAGGGCTGGGTATCATTAAAAAAAGAAGACGATACCAGAACCCTTAAAGAGACATGAAACCAATAGAGTACTTCATTTTTCCCTACTTCATTTAATATCCATTAACTGATTGGTGTGGCACCTAGTATAACTATACTTTCTGATATTTTGGTGGCATCTCGACATGCTCAACTGCTCACTCTGACAAATACACAATGCTTGACTTCACAACACCACGGACCATACTGATTGTAGCTTCTGCAGTAGTGGGCCATACAATAAAACCATACAATAATCTTTTTTTTAGGTATGGGTACAAAAGGGATCGGACGCAGGTATCCTTTGACCAGAGAGGTTTCAATACCACTAGGTACTAGGTTATTTCGGTCACTAACTAAAAGGTATCATGTACCTTAGCCCTACTAGTCACTGTTCAATGATCTGACAAGCACTTCATTAAAAGCCTTTAGTGTGGAAGAAAGGTCGAACAGTTCTGGGGACTCCCAGAGAGTAACTATCCACTGGGGAGCTCTCTGGAAAATGACATACCTTCAAGGTTCCATGTAGGTTGTTAAAGATCCGATGGTCTGTAAGTTACACACTTTGCTTTTCACACAGTTTCCAGGTTTATGTCATATACACATGCCAAACATCATTGGAAAGCCAAGATTCTTGTGATCAGATTGATTCAGACTATTTCAAGATATAACCACCACAGCGGGTTCAATAAACAACCAAACATTATGATATAAGGTCTCTAACGCACCTATAATGCCTCATGATTATCCTCACAGTAATTATATTCCAACAAAAATGGTGTTGATACACTCCCAGAGGTGCAGACGATCAAATCCAGTAAAATATTTAGTCCAGACGCATTATTACATCAATATCTATCCAAGGACTATTGTAGCGTCATTTGAAAATCTTCTGGTAGCTGAACAATATATCCACTCTATTCTCTATGTTGGGATTCTAATCTAATTGAGGATTTCAGTCAAAATCCCACTGTATGTTGCAACAGTTGTCCTTCGTTCCCACTACTTCTTTTAAGTCTGTTTGCTGTGTCTGGGCCTTTAAATTACTAAAGCTTCCCCTTGTGCCTCTTGCGTTTCTCGAACTTGGGGTGCAGACTTAATAAATAGAGGGGTTCTTACAACTAAGAGTAAGATCCTCCGGTTTGTGAACACTGAAGAATATGTGTTCTGCCATGACGATTAGATTAACATGGTCATGTTGTTTTCAAAAAAGTGAGCTCGGGAAACTTTGGTTAACAGGTTGGAGGTGTAGGGTGGCTGAGTGGGTGTCAGGCTCAGCTTATCTCTGAAACTTGAATGTGGGACACCTGATACCTGGTCTCACCATATTAATTCACCACACTAGATTTATAGAAAACCGGCAACTAGAAATCTGAGCTTTAACCATGACCAAAGAATAACTGCTGGTCCTCTCTGTCTCCATCTTTCTGTCTATGCTTGTTGCTTTGTCTAACATGAACAATATCTTCTCTTTTCCAAACCATCCCGTCTGTCGGCCCGTAGGTCTTTCTCTTTGGTATCCTGCGTTTATTGACGCTAGTGGCAATCTCTTCAAATCCAGTCCTCGACCGCATTCCAAAACCCATTACCAGTCAAAGTGGAAGGTGGGAGAAAAGCAGCATTACACTGTCTGTGGGTGGATACCTGAGTGAATGGCATGTGCACAGCTGGAAAAATGATCCTACTTCAAACAGCGGTATGAATCAGAGAGGTATCGCTAACACCACCCACTCAAAAGCAATAAAACAAGTGCAGGGAGGGGTTGTGTGTGTGGGTGTGTGTCTTACAAGAAGTAAAAGGGAAGTGGTAAGGAAGACATTAAGCAAAGGTAAAATTTGTAAAACATTAACAGAACATGGCTTAACCATCTATTTTTCTGGTTGTATGAATGAATGTAGGCATTGTTCGCAATTAAAAACGAAACAGCACTGGATTACCTCTCAGTTTCGCGGCACGTCTGATTGCGCTCAACTTTGCAGCAATTGTGCCAGTTATGTAATTGACGTGCTTCTAAGGGCAGCTGAGGTATGTATAGGGGATTTACATAGATTGGGGTGCACGCTCCAAGAGGGTCGGGGGGCCCCCAGTCAAATAAGACAAAACCGAGGGCAGGATATGAAGTCAGGACTTGAAAATACCACCATTGTGAGCAACATGGGCCTCAGGGCATCACTGGATACACACAGGAGGTGTGTGAACCCTTTTCAGAGGATTGCCTGAAACATGTGCGATTATGTCAAGGCTGTATAACTAACACCCAGTATTGATAAAGAATCAAACAGCTACATCCACATCCAATTTTCATTTTCAGTGAATGCCTGCAATATTACTCAAAGTACTTCAAAAGATCTCACCGGCTTTCTTTTGTTCTTGCCGTATCTTATCACAAAAGGGTCAGATAGAGCACAAAGGGAGGAGCAAAATTTGATGTAACTTTTACAGCGTATTGTCTGGACAATTACAAGAAAGTGAAAGAGAAACAGGAGTGACAGAGCGGATGAGATAAAGAGTGCAATAGAGTGAGAAAAGGGGAGTTAAAAGGGCGGCACATTTCAAGAACACTGTGATCTCAGTGTGTGTGTGATCAGGTCTGTAACAAATTCAGGAAGTCCCTCTGGTTGTTTGGATTTAAATTAAAAGGTGAAGACATGTTCCATCCAGAAATGGGTTGTTTTTCTTCATTAACTGTGGAGGGGAAACTTGATTTACAAGAACAATAGACTGAATTGATCAAAACTTTGACCCTTTTTCCTCCAAAATTAGCACAAACATGGGTAACCCTGTTTAAAAATAGGCAATAGACTGCTTTCCCATTCACTTTAAATGAGTTAAAGTCACTTTTGACGTCAGTGACGAGCCAGGAAACAGGTGGTAAACTGTAGAAAGCAGCACGGAGGTGGTTACTTCTTTTTGATATCTCCTACTTATTCAGTCTTTCTTTGAAACAATGTTGGAGTGCTGCTTGGGCGGAGACGGGCGTTATTTTGTTGCATCAATGCATCTTGCTGGTAAATAAAGGGGCTAAAATTAGTATGTTCATATGTTTTGGGCATATATGGTTTGGTTGGTGTTATGATCACGGAGGGAAAACCTTAGTTACAAGAATAATACATCAAATCGATTGAAACTGAGACTCTCAAAGTCATTTGTCAGGCTCAAAAGATGTAGAGTTTGGGTATAAAGCCCGCAATTGGCTGCATTTCTCCAACCAGTTTTCTTTTTTATTCATTATTTATATATTTAGTCCTTTTCAGGATTTAGTCATTTTAATGCCAGTGCTCACCTCTCCGCCAAAGCAAGTTTCCTTCAAACACTTTTTTGCAAGGGCAACCTTGCCATACCTGGGAATCCAGGATGTGGTTTGTTGTGGCTATGCAAAACCACAAAGTCATTGTCAGCCTTGGACAGTGGTTCTCAACCTTTTTCACACCGAGGACTTTAAATTGCAACACATTAGGTCACATATCCCCATTTGATAAGATCATGCACAATATTTTTGTTGTTAGATTTGATTAAAACCAGAATTGTGTAGTTGTCAACTATAGTTGAGGAGATAACTGTGGAGGAAGTAAAACCCCTGATCAGAATGACCCTTACACTGGGCTTACCTCTATAGTGAATAAAGTAGTGAAAACTAACTAGTCCCCATTTTTCTGGGAACCCCTTGGGACTCCTTCAAGGACCCTTGATCGGGAACCACTGGTCTTGAATCAGGAGAAGAAACAAGAGAAACTCAGTCAACTGCTGTACATGAGGCCAATAGACGCTGACGCAAACATGGTGGTCAATGGTTCCCTTTTATTTTTTTGTTTGTGTGATGTTACAGCTTGCTTTGATGGCACATTGAACCACAGCCCTCCACCGCCACAGACGCACACAAACAAACACCCGGCCAACTGCTTGAAGCTCAGCTAGTAAAACAGTCACATGGCATACACAAATAGATGCAATTCGGCATTGTGTGGAGCCATAATAGCACTGAGTGTTTCAAAATACCACCCCGAGCTAAAAGAGTACTGCTCCATCCTCCAGCCCTTCCGTGCTGTAATTACACAGTGTTTATTGCCCTTCATCTCTTAAAAATTAGCTACAGGCTCATGGGGACCTTCAGTGCTCAATTGATTGTGTGTAAGTACAGACGGCAAATATCATCAATCAGATGCGACCTCGAGGGCCTGAAGTCGAACAAACTGCTGGCTTTATGCAGCCTGAGCTTCGACGTATTACACTTTTAATGGTAATGACATGCTTATTGAACACTTGTTTCTTGTGGCTTGTTTTGAGCAACAAAGGAATGGAGGAAATCAGCTGCCAATCTGACTCCTGTTCACCCTCTGCAGCTGCATCCGGGATATGGATTACATAACTGTAATGTTCATGTATTGTTGTGTGTTTTGAGTGGTGAATCAGTGGTTGGCACTTTGTCCATTCATGCTTGCGTGGGTTTCCTCAAGGTGCTGTTTTGCTCCCACAGTTCAGAGGCAGGAAGACCAACTGAAAACTCTATAACAAGTGTTTCTGTCCCTTTTTGTCCAATGCATGCTGGGATAACTTCTGAGGAAAAAGCAGGTGTATGTAATGAAGGGGTAGAGGAGTAGACAGGCGAAAAACTGAACTGCACGTGAGCACTTTTTCCTCCAGGTAATTGGTTAGAAAATGTACATTCAGATAATTGTGGAGTTTCTGCCACAACCTGACCAACCTGTTTTCAATTTGCCTGTAAAGTTTGACAGCTCCTCAAAGCGCCGTCCTGTACTTAAGCTCTAATCAGGGTTGTCAGATCACATTTTCCATATTCTTGAACCATGCAAATTAAGGTTTTCCTGACTCTATTAGCCCGGAGGGGGGCAGCCCCCGTTAATAAAACACTTATTATAATTTGTCCATACCTTCATTCTCTGATTTCACCATCCCTCTTTCATATTTCTCTGCCATTCGTTACAGCCTATATCCCTGTGAGGCATAGCGGACGCTCATAAAACATGATTTTAGGGCTTATATAAACCTGTTATGTACATAAAATCAGCATTAAATGGCTGCCCACATCTAATCTGTAGCGTTGGCTTTGAAAGGGGGAATAATTTCAGGCTTTGAGGATGATAAAGAGTGATGGAGGGAGCTGTATGGAGAAGCAAGCATGCGTTTCCCATATCAATCAAGGCCTATGGATGGCGAGGCTAGTTAGCAGCTCGTGATTGTTTTGAGGCCCTTGGCTGGGGTTCCAGTGTATCCCCGAGGCCTGTCCCTTTTGCTTGGCCCAGTGGGGGGCGAGGTGGCGCCTCCGCAGCCCCAAATCCAGCCCACGTTCATGCGTCCGTTCGGATCCATCACTGCAGGGCGGAGTGGTGGGGCAAGGGCCGGCCTTTGTCCAGCACCGCATTCTTTGGCCCATTGTGCGCGGACCACAACCATTTAGGGATTTTAAAGGCTCGTTTGCACAATTCCTTTTGTCAGCGACCCTCAGCACAGAAAAGCAGGAGAGCAGCGGAGGGGGGGTGGGGCCAGGGGTTTTTCAATGTAAAAAGGAAAAAAAAGATGGAAAACGAAATGAGGAATAAAAGAGGGGGTGAAAAATGAGGTTTGTTGTTGATGTTCTTTTTTAATTACATGGAGTGGCGATATAGTAAATCAGGGCCCTTGGCACAATGCATATGCTCCCCTACGCCTTCATTTAAGCTCCGAGTCTCACCACGTCTTCATGAAAGCTTTGGATTTGTTTTTCCTTGGGCAACAGGCAGGCGTACTTTTCTCATGGCACCAAGGCACATGTCGTAATGGGAATACAGATACCAGCTCAGACACATCACATGTTCTCATAGAGTAAAACAAATGCTAAGCATAACAAGATATCAAGGACCCCCTCCCAGCTGCCCGTAAGAAAACAGCTTCTTATCAGAATATTTTCCCTTTTCTCCAAATTCCTGTGAATGCAGCGGAGCTGTGAGGGTCCTTGGTTGGAGAGCTTGTTTTGACTGTGATAAATGCGAAGCACATATATGTGAGTGTGTGTGTGTGTGCGTGTGTGTGTGTGTGTGTGTTCTGTTGCATAACCAAGATCCTTCTGTATCCTTAATGACATCATTATGTACAACCATGATGCTTAGATGTCTGATTTAAGAGAGAGTCAGTTAAGTCACAGACTGATGTTCAAATCAATTGAATTTAAACATTGAATTCATTGTATTTGCGGTTCAGTGCACCAGTACCACAGCACTGATGTGGATCAAGCATAACTCTACTTCACTTCTTCCTGGTCCAAATTTGGGTGAGAACTTTTAGCATCTGACTTTTTTAAAATTGGGAGCACATGTTAAAAACAGGTGATAAACCACGTTTCTATTGCCAGTAGACCAGAGCAGTGTATACAGCTCTACAGTAAATGACTTTGGGATGATGTTTCTTTCTTTCGTACGTTCGTTTGTTCTTTTGTTCACTTGTTCGCTCGTTATGGTTACTTCTTTTTTTTTCATGCTTTTGCACCAACTTTTCAAACTCGGTGCAGATTTGAACGATGTTAGAGCACTGCTTTGACATAGACTGACAGTATTTTGTGGCGGCCTGTCACATTCACCCCGATATCGTCTTTTCATCTCTGACGATTGGAGCTGGATCCGATAAATACCTGTGACTTTTGCGCAGTAATTTGTCCCAGAAGAATTTGCCTATTAAAAAAGCTTAAGGCTTAAGAGTGATATAAAGAAACAGGATTTTAATGTCAGTGTTATATGCCTCAATAGTGAGTTTACTTCAGGATATTCAGGATACGTACCCTGGCAACACTGACTATAAACAAGCCTAAGAATCTGACAGATTATTTCATGCCAACTCAGTGTTGTTGCTAGGTACACACCCTGCATAATTGGATACTGGACCCCAAGATGGCGCCTATTCATTCCATTAAAACTGCTCATCTGGCACACATGCCATAAGAAGTTTCTATCTACCAGGTGTACATCCACAACATGCAGCCGACTGAATCACTGGCCCTATCCACAAATTCCCGCTCATAGACTTAACATTGTGTTGACGTCACAGATTTGTTTTACGATTCGACGACCACCAAGGATCAAAAATGCATACTGCATAATAGAAAGAGGCATGATTGACCTTGTTTGCAGTTCGCGGTGTCATGTCAACAGTTTTACAGGCTTGTCTTTTACAGTGGTGGCCTATGGGGAAGATGCAGAAGAGTTTTTCGTGAGTGGCCACTGGGAAAAGTTGGAAGCAAGGCTGAGCTGTGTTCCTGGTGGCCTGATTAAAATCAAGTAGTTAACTAGCTATTGATGCGTCTACAATAATGTGTCTATCGATAATGACCTGATGATGCTTTACTGTCAATGAGACACACAGTGTTGAAATGAACATTTCACTGGTGCAGAATTTTTAATTATATTTCTGTCACTCAATTTAAGATGTGACATTTGTAGCATATAATGCTTTGTGGCATATGTTTACAAAAAATCGATGGGTTTTGTGAATAAGGTTTTGAGATTTGGGATTTTGTTTGTTTAAAATCACTGCCAACTTTTGGGTACTTGACACTTTCGTACTCCATAATCCGGACAGATTTTGGTCACAGCTCAAAAAGTATTCAGATTTGATACCCAACCCTATCTAAGGCCAAACACTTTATCCATGTCTACAAAGGTTATGATAGTGTGTGTAGAAGACATCCCACAATCCACTTGTTCCTCTGCACATCTAACAATATCAACACTTTCCCACGCATATGGTGACAGAGCAATGTCTTCATGCGCCCACCTGATTTATTCATTGACTTATAATCAGCTAACTGAATAACCAGCTGGATTTATAATGCAGGTGCCAAATGCGAAGGAGGTTTTGTGTTTCAGTGTTTGTGTGTGTGTGTTGTTGTTTAGTGTTGGCCTTGCGTTGCACATGAATAGCTGACCACAGGGGGGTAGATTGTAACACACTAATCTGATGCTTTGGAGGATAGTTAAAGTCTCTCTTAGTCCTTTAAAGCGCATTGTTATCGTCCTGATTGGGTTTAGCACTCAAGCAGAAACCAATGCATTCCTTCCTATTGTGTTTCATTCACCGGAAAAGCTGGAGAGAAACAAAAGGCGCTGAGCGTCACAATCTGGCCCTATTGTTGCTCATACAGTGACCAGCCGAGTCTGTTAGAAAGTTTTATTGACTGACTTAACACTTGACTGTGAGGAATCTCAGGAATCAATTACTATTTATTTTTATTCAAGAGGGGTTTTTTTTTCTCCGATTGGATTTCTGGATTCTGATCCTCTTCAGGGAAATCGGGAGGACAATGAGCGAGGGTCATGACTTCTGGCTGAAGGGGTCAGAGTTGAAATGACATGCAAGGTGGTGATGAAGCAAGTGGGAAAAAACAAAGGGTTGCTATGGAACAAGCTAATGGTATTTGAGTTGAGAAAAAGCTTTTGGGAGAAGCTTTAAAGGTTGCCTCAACCGAAACTTCTGTGGTACAAATTTGACAGGAGATTATTCAAGATTGAACGAACGAACGAACGAATGTGAGGGGATTTTTTTCTTAATCTTTATAGACATACATTCGCTCTTTGATCTGTTCTGTTTCTTTCGCCACTTGGGCTCATCTTGCCAAGTTTGTAAATATGTTGAGAGGCGCTAACTTGCACAGGCGTGTTCTTGTGAGTCAAAGGATGGTATGTGAAGAGGAGAGGAGCTCAAAGCTGATTCCAGCGGTGCGTTGACTGATTTAGTTATCAAGGACGGCTGAATTCAGATGCACACAAAAAATAGGGGTCAAGTGTGTCAGCATGCAAAGTCATGTGTTGGGAGATGACCCCCCCCCCCCCCCCCCCCCCCCCCTATGCTGGAGCATGCAGACACACACACACAAAGGGGGAATGGGTGCACAGTGGCACTGCCTATAAAGAGCAGACGACCTCCAGCTTCTGTTGGCACACCACCTGACCCCGCTACCACCTCAATATACATCCTACTTCTCAGCTGTTCCTCGCCTTGTTCTCCCTTTCTCTCTGTTTTTTATTATTGTATGGAGCTGCCCCTTCCAGCAGCAACCCACAGGAAGCCATTCACTTCCTAATTATCTGCACATCAAACAGGGGTCGCCACGGAGACGCAGACCATAAATTCAGCCCCCCCCCACCACCACCTCCCCTTCGCTGTGGTGCGATAGCACAGCAACAGCTGCCTCTAATTGGGGCTGTAGGTTCAAACTGCTAACATATGACTTCCCTCCCGTTCGCTAAACGTACTGTCTGCCTCTGTCAAGGCCGCAACACACACGGACCAGGTCACCAGCACCGAGAGGGATGAGGTTTCAAATAAAGAGAGACAGAGAGAGCGCAGAAAGAGAAATACACCCATTGATTGCACGGGAAGTTTGGTGTGGTTTTGGGATGGCCTGTGAAGTGGTCCGGTGTGGCCCGCTCGCACCGCAGAGGCCCTCGGGTCAACAGGAGCTCACCCAGATTGACAAAGAGAAAGAGAGGGATGAAGGGGAAAAGAGTGACAGGCTGTGATAACAAAGGCGACCATGGTGCGGTTTGGTGACGGCTCTGCGGGTGAAAACCGATGAGTTATCAGATCCGGCTGGGCCAGATGTTGAGTCGCCACCTTTGAAAACCCCTTTTACACTTCTGCAACAATCCAACCATCCGTTGCGGAAATGTTAAGCACACCTTTAAAAGATTGCCACATTTAAAAAAACTTTGCGTCTTGTCTTCCTCTAATGACAGGGCAGAGGTCAGGGTCAGTTACAGGTTTCTTTTCCTGCTTAAGGACTCTTTAGTGGATCCATGGACAGATTCATGTTCAAATTGATCTTCATGTATAAAACCACTGGGAGATAATGAGCTATTTCCAACGCATGACCAAGGGAGAGGTGTCAGGAGGGGAGTCCATACTCCAAAGGGCTGAAGAGGCTTTAGTACCTGCCACTGCCATGTAAATTGGACCCTCAGAAAGTGAACGAGCCTGCCTATTGTCTCTAATGGCCTCTTGTTTGAAAAGCCGCCTACAGTGTGAATTTGAGTTTGTATGCACGCTCCAGGGTACGTGCATATGCACTTCCTAGCTTCCCTTAAGTTTACTGCATTCAGCAGGAAACACAATTAGCCCAATCAAAGTGAAAGGAGGGGGTCCGGGAGGTGGGGGGAGCAGAGAGGACTGCGTTTTATGAACATGGGTGGTGAGACGGCAGCATTGTGACGGCAGAGGATATTAGGTGCTGGGCGGCAGCTTTTTGATGTAGAGGAGTCTTTAGCAGGCATCTGACTCTTGTTAAAGTGGACCGACGTACAATTAAAGATATATGGCCCGGGACAGCCGTGTGATTTGGATACATTAGCGGATTAGATTTTAAAGGGAGTTGTTTAAAGGATGGCCAGTAAATACTATTCAGCACTAATGTGTGCCCTCATGTATGCAGTGAATTGGGTATCGTTTAAAAGCACCATTTTTAAAAGCATGTTAATGGAAGTCTATTAAAAAGGGATGTTAGGGAGATTAATTACTGGTCCACAAACTGCTGTGTGTGCAGATCCTCATTACAGGAATAAAGTAATAATTCCAGATGCTACCGCGCTCATTTATCTTTTTTTTCTATCTGTCTCTTTGTCTTTACTCTGAACCCTGCACCCCTTTCTCTCAACATGCTTTTATACATATGAAGCCTTTACTCTCTTTTATTGATTTGTCAAGGGTCCATGTATAAAAAGGGAGTGGTCTTCAGCACTTTGCAATTTGACTGCATGCTTAAAACAAAAAGAGACACTTCTGCTTAAGTTTCATACAAGCATATTCTGTGACAAAATGTTTTATCACTGCTATGAGAAGTGTCAGAGTGCTGTGCTTCTAGCTTTCGACAATAAAAGATGTCAGCAATGTTGTTGGTAAATGAATGATCATATCGCATAAAGATAATGTGTGTGACATGTTGCTTTTACAGAAACAGTTTGGGCAATTTACTACTTAAGGTCTTGGGAGTCCAGTCTGTTTTTCTATTGATCTGAGGCCATGTATACTTACTCTGAGTGACGTAATCTAAAAATTCATCTTTTTCCTTTCCATTTATGGCTTCCATCCAGACTACGCCAACATTTCCCACACCTTTAAAATGAGGAATGCTGCCCGGGTTGAATCAATTAGGAATTAGTACCTATATGAGGCAACATTCACACTAAATCCCGGTTTCCACCAAGCAGTATGGCACAGTTCAGTTCAGTCCGCTACCCTTTTTTTCCATTTCCCCTATAAAAAGTTGTGGATGGTACCGATAGAACTGTGCCGTACCGTCCCCATTTTTGGTCCCCCCTCTGTTGGGGTACCTAGCACACAGATCTGGTACTAAAAGATGGAGCTGTGAACACTGCAGTCTGTTGATTGGTTAATAGCAGATGGTCACTCTGCTCAGGGCTGAGCTGTGGCTGGTTTTGAGGCTCATGCAACCACTGTTCAAACCACAGAGAGTTTTACATGTATTAGTAAGATGTAACTATAAAATAAAGGATGTTTTGCTGCCTTTTGCAGGTTCGAGTCTGGCCTGCGACTCTGCTGCATGTCAGTCCCCACGCACAAAAATAATCTTTAAAAAAAGGTAGATAAAAAGGTGCCGAAAATACTACAAAGATGGTGTAAGAGGGTGTAGTTCCTAGCCACAAATGTAGCTATATTGATGCATTTTAAAATGAAAATGTATTCCTGTGGAGGTGGCCTTAGTGTATATGTATGTGGTCTGGCCAGTTTAGAGTGTCGTCTAGGTGTGAGGATGAGAGTGGTCGTTATTGGAGGTATATAAAGGCAAGGGGGGCCTGCTATTTAAAAAGTTATTGAATCAGGAAATTCCTCAAACACTCTGGGTGGGGAGGGGGGTCATTGCAAGGCTTAGCTGACCCTCTGTATCCACCCCTCTCATACCCCTGGTTGGACTCAAAAGTGGGCTCACTGGATGTCCCTTAGTCAGCACATGCAGGGGGCGTGGACAAAAGGTCCATTCTGCCAACAATAGAGGGCATTTAGACCGTCACATACCCTGGTGACTCCAAGGGTGGGGATGTTGGGGGTGGTAGGTGAACGGAGAGGGAGTGGAGATAGGAGAGCTTGGAACTTCAATGGGGAAAAAAAAGCTATCTATAGAAAAGGGTCAGTGCTATGCAAAAGCTAAGCTTACCTATGGGCCAGGTCAAAGGTCAGGGACTAGATACACAGAGGAATCCCTGTGGAAGAGCAGAGAGAAGCAGAGGTAACTGGGCCCTGGATTAATCACAGAAAGAAGGGACAGCATTGGTAAACACACTTGATGTGGTTTAATAAGTTGCAACGGGGCAGTGGGGGGAAAAATGGCATCTGGCAAAGAGTTTTGCCAAAGCATAGTTTGTCACTTGGCAATTCACAGTTCAGGTAGAACACCTTGTCACCTGTGTGTTGTACTATCATGCTGATTCTACCATTCACCTCATGAAGACTGGAAGCGAAGAGCTCATTGCAGCATGATGTTCATTTTGTAAATGATGGTCCCATTCAGAGTAATATAGATGGTAAACAGGGGTATGCTTTAGGGCGTGGCTACCCTGTGATTTACAAATGGCTACCTTGGTGACCTGTAGATCAGGATAGAAGTCTAGCAACGTCGTTGTCCACCGCTAATGGCTGTCAGTCATCAACCACTGAACCCAACATCGTTATTTAAAAGCTTCTTCCCTGTCCGTCCCCATGCAGGTTTAAGGTGGCACTAAAAGCATTCATTGTATGAATAAAAAGTGACAATTTTGATTTATCTAACAAAGTAGGTGGTTTGCAGGTTGGGTCGGGAGGTTAATGCATTTTTCGGCGTGCGGATTGTCCCCCACCTCAACAATGATGTAATCATCCATTGCCATGTTTTACAATCATTATATGACAGTTCGGTAGACGCTGTCCAGTCCTAAAGCATATAGATGGCACTGTGAACATATACATAGCTGTGAACTTGTTTTTGGATTTTACCCCGAATTATTGAAGCTAACTTTCTTGGCAGCGACTTCGCATGGTGTAGCCAGAAGCCAGGTGCAGTCACGTGTCTGGTATAGGTGGGCATGCATACTGTCCTCCGGCTATCAGTCAGATCCACAGAGTCTTGCTCAGTTATGGTCACTTTTGGCTCCTTAAAACCAGCATGGCAATGGCCAAAATGCCAAACTTGGGACATCAAAACATTAGTCCACAAACTGATGGGCTACATCACCGTGCCTACGTTGACTTCTTTGATACAGTCTATGGGTACAGACTCAAGAAGTTTGACTCCACTTAAAGTTGCTCACCCTGTTCACAAGCCTAAACGTTTTCTCTTCCTGGTTTGCTTCCTGGTTTTGTCTCTTTCCAGGGACCTTGTTGAACATCATCCCCTTTTCCATCCCCGCATTTCCTGTCTGCCTCTTCATTGTCTACTTCCCATTAAAGACGAAAATGTCTGAAAAATATTATGTATAGAGACCGACTTGCCGTGCCGTATCCAGCTCTATTAATACATCCATGGTCTTGGCATCTATTAAGCCTTTAATCTGGACTTCTATGACTGATTCATGTGTCCACTTCTCACCTGCATCTGTAGAAAGGCCCCGCCAATGCAGCCTTGCATGTTTTCAGTCTGAACACACCCTTATTGTGGTGAGATATGTTGGAGGGACATTTGTTGATGAAACCCTTGCATGAGATAGAATATGTGTGTATGCAAATGTGTCTTTTTGTCAACCTGCAGTGACTTCAAAGATCAACTGCCCTTCACATAAAGCACACACAAGCTCACGGGGAAAGTAAAGAAGCCACTTTCATCCACATCTAATGGAGGACTTTTTTTTTCCTCCTCCATCCTCACACGGCTCCCAGGTGCCCCGTGTGCCCTCCCTTCCCTTTCTCTGGTCCGAATCAAAGGCTGATACTCTAAACGTGATGAATGACATTGATCTTAATCTGTGAGGAGTAAGGGTAATTTGGATGGGTGTGTGTGTGTAAGTGGAACAGAGAGAAGGTCAGGGGGTCTGTGGAGAGGGGGAAGATGATCTCTGTGCTCCAGCAGGGCACAAAGCGAGGGCGCGAGCTACAGCAGCGCTCTCCCTTACAATGCGCCCTGAGGATCGTTAAGTGATTGTGTTACAGAGAACAGGTGAACTGCGTCTCTCCGCCTCGTCTTTTATATTTTCCTCTCTATTATGATTTACAGGGCTATTCTTCTCTCCTGCCACCCCGCCATAACTTGTGCTGTTCTTTTGAAGGCGGCCTGCTCATTGCTATTGTACCTGGCTGGCTTTGAAGTGCCTAAGTCTTAAATGATGATGAGACAAGGAGAGTGCTTTTCTTTAACAGCCAGGGTAAAGGAGGCTCTTGTTTCTGACAGGTGTCTTTTATAGAAGGGAGTGTGCTGGACTGGTGTTTTGTTGGGGATCGGGTTCCACCCTTTCCCCATCACCTGCTAATCGAATAACATTGGCTTGCCATCTGTGGAGATTTACTGGAACTGACCTCAGTGTTCTGTTTGGATTAGCCAAGAATATGTGAATATGAGTCATGTAAATAATGGCCATTGTTTGGCCAAAAATAGACTCTTTTTGTGTCTTGGTGATGACAAATCATGATGTTATCAGGCAGCAGAAGCTTCACAGAAAAAGAATAGAGATGCATAATTTAACAGTTAGTTTGCCAAAATTATTGAAACACATGTATTCATATTACATTACATATTTCACTTACCTCAGATGGTATCTAGTGATATGCTCTTACAGGGGCGGTTAACTTCAAAATTTGAAATACATATTTGTCCTCTTACCTGTAGTGCTATTTATCCGTCTACATTGTTTTGGTGTGAGTTGCTGAGAGTTGGAGATATTGGCCGTAGAGATGTCTGCCTTCGCTTCAATATAATGGAACTAGATAGCACTCAGCTTGTGGCGCTAAAAGCGCCGAAAAAAATACATTTGAAAAACTCAACACCAGTGTCTCTTTTTAGAAATCATGACCCGGTTACTCAAGATAATCCACAGACCTTGTGGAGAGCAGTTTCACGTAGGAACTATTTTCTTTCTAGTGATCTTCACCCGCCAAGCGCATCACCATGCAGAAGGAAGTGTGCATCTGCTCATGGACGAGAGGCTCTTGCTTTTTCACAGCATGAGATGTTAATGTTAATGGTCTCCTCAGCTGAGCTGTAACGTTAGCTAACTCACTGGGGCTAAGTGACCTAGCAGTAGATGCACACTTCCTTCTGCGTGGTGACACGGTTGGCTGGTGTAGTTCAGTAACTGCTCACAGCAAGATCTGTGGATTATCTTGAGTAACCGGGTCATGATTTCTGGAAAGAGACATTGCTGTTGAGTTTTTTAAATGTATTTTCTTGGCACTTTGAGCACCACGAGCCGAGTGCCATCTAGTTCCATCATGTTGGAGAGAAGGCAGACATCTCTACGGCTGATATCTCCAATACTCAGCAACTCACACCAAAACAATCTAGATGGATATATAGCACTACATGTATGAGGAACGACATGCATTTTTTATGTTGGGGTGAACTGTTCCTTTAATAAGGCCAGTGTTCAACAATTTTTTTTTAATTGAAAAAATTACCATTTATAAATTCAGCAATATTGTCAACACATAAACAGTGTCTTCATAACTCAGAATGATCCACAAACATCATAAAGTGTTTTCAGAAGTAGTTTTTATCAGGTCTTAATTTAGATGAACATAGCCTTTCAATGGCAACTGCTGAAAGCTCACAGTGACACCCTCAAAATAACTCTTTAAGTGCCCTTGAGCAAGGCACTAAATCCCAACCTGCACCAGAGGTCCCTCTAAAGAGCAAGCTGGCCATTAGAGGGTGTTGCATTTCCTGCTTTTCCTACTATAGGTCTATTGTAATTTGCTCACAGTGATCTGACCCAGTTAAATAAGGTAGTTCAAGGACAGCGTGTCAGTGAAAGCCCACTCCCACTCATATACGCTGAACGCAGGGTGAAAAATCAGGATGATCAGCCAGAATGGAGCCCTGACAGTCTCCATTCATGTGGAAACTAATAACATCAGCTGTTATCTCTTCATTAACTCCAGTCTAAACAGTGTGTCCCTGTTTGGTGTGTGTGTGTGTGTGTGTGTGTGTGTGTGTGTGTGTGTGTGTATTCATGTATGTGTGTGAAAGAGACACGGCAAAAGTGAGAGTATGCATTGAAATGCATGCATAACAGGGCATGAAGGCATTCGTCTTTGTGTCTTTGACTGTCAGTGTTTGTGTGTGTGCGTGTGTGTGTACCTCTGCTTTGCATCACTGATTTCTGGCCCAACCCTGATGTAGATCTGGATCCAGATAGCGGCAATGCGCAGGCCGCTGCGGGCCACGGCCATCTGGGCCCGGCCTGGGGCGGGTATTCTCTCAGATGGGGGGTGCTGGGACTGTTGTGGGGGGTTTAGAGGTTGTAGGACAGTATTACGAGGATGGGTGTGTGTGATTAGGAGGCAAAGCAGAATAAATACACCCCCCCCCCCTCCATCCGCCCGCCTCAAGCTTGTGGTATGATGGAGAGAGGGGGGGAGACTGAACACACAGCTGTCCTCAGCCATTATCAGTGATGGATGAAGCCAGAGCAGAGCATCAATGGCATGCCCGGCGCTCACTCACTCGAACGTGTCAGTGTATTGGTGTGTGTGTCTTATTTAATCGTGTGTGTGTGTGTGTGTATGCGAGAGAGAGAGGGACAGAGGAAGGACGGAGAGAGAGAATGCGATGGCGTGCCAGGAATATCCCGATGACGCAGATTAATCACTCTCAATAATTTAAACAACAGAATGAGGGGAACAAAAGAGGAAATTTGCGCTCAATACGTTTCCTGTAGTAAATCCTCTCCTGTTGTCTGATTGGATTTTGAATGGGCAAGGTCTTATCGGTGCAGCTGTTCCAACTGCCAAGCCATTTTAGCTTCCTCTGACAGCTCTACCTGTAACATGGGGAGACAGAGCAGCATATGTCCTTCAGTAGAGGGTAGTTTTAGCTAGATGGCCCGGGCACTCAGGCATTAAAACCGGGAAAATTTCCCAGCAAAAGGAAATCAATTTCATGGAGTTCAACTTTGGGGAAATGGGAGTAGAAAGCACAATACAGAGAAAATAGGAAGAAGCTCAGTTATGGTGTCTGACTAACCTCAGCATGTTCCTGGGTTGTAGTCTTACCTTCAGGGCATCAAAAACTGCCACTTGGTCAGTGGCCCCCTCCATCACATATAGATGCAGAACGCACTCTTTAACGTCTGTATGAGAAGTACCACGTTTCAACAAACTCTGTAAACCCATCCGTGGTTGTTGTGCTGTACAGTCAAAACAACGGACGTAGCATAAAGAGTGACAAAGTCACTTAGGGCGCACGGAAGAGCAGGTGGATGGTGCCAACAAGCACAGGAAGTTGACCCAGGAGGCTGATGTTTGTGTCCTGTGTGAGACTAAGCATTGAGGTATTTTGTCACCAAGGTTCCCACGGTGATGGAAATCATTGATGGTGATGGAATCTCATTTTCCAGGCCTGGAAAAGTAATGGAATAAGTAAAAATCCTTGAAAATTTTGGAAAAGTTAGGGAAGTTTGTTGTGTTTATTGATCATAGTGGATAACCCTCCACGTAATGTAAGATAATGGCAAATTTATTTTCTGAAGCTGTTGATGTAATGTAGCTTTGCGTAGCTATGTGTCGATGTATGGCGTTTTGTTTATCTTCACATATGTTCCTTCATTGTCTCCCTGCATTCTGTCTCTCCCTTTATGTACACCAGTTACCTGGAATTATGTTTGACTAGTTTAAACCAGATATGTTTGAATAACGCAGAGCAGGTAGGGCAAGATAAATAATGTTGTGACAGAGTGATTTAACATGTAGGGTCATGAATCCCAAAGTTTCCATACATTTGTCCCACCAATACTTTTACATTGTATTGCATTTTTGAGAGTAATTGACATAGGCAGCCAAGAGATTTTGATTTTCATTCGAAACGCCAATGACCACTTTAATTTCAGCTGCTCTGAAAGTAGAGAAACTAAAGTGCTGGCTGTCACTGCCCCACCGTGGGAGCTCTACTGCTCCTTGTCCATGGACAGCTATAATAATATGATTAATATTTCAATCAGGAGAGACACATGACTGAAGTAAAGATAATGTTCAATACAGAATATGCGTGTACAGATGAACAGATGTTTTGTGCTGATTAAGACTTAGCAGAAGCCTTTGGTGCTTGCACACCAGAGGGAGATGTCTTTGATCAAGGGACATCTGAGCAGCAGCAAGATAATTTCCCCCATGGTGTCCAGACAGCGTTGGAGGTGGTGGTGGCTAATGACTCTGAGGCTGATGGCTGATTAGGCGGTTTAGGCTGATGAATCTGAGAAGACTAGATAGTGATGGGGAGGTGGAAGGCTGCAGCATGAAAGAACTACAGGCAAAAAAGAGCCATATTTATACTGAGAAGCAGTAAGATGATAGGATAACGGAGAAGGTTTGTCGCTGTGCTATTGGTTGATTGTGAATCAGCTGTAGAGGAACTGATGACTCAGTTGGCAGCCGCGGACAGTGAGAGCTAGAGATAGAGTGAGCACATGTGCAAGAAGTGAATGACAGGGTGAGACGGAAAATTTAACAGCCTAGGCATGAAAAGTTTTATCTTCCTGTTTGAACGTTCTCTAGAACCTTGGGTCACATCAGTCGTTTGTCACGTTAGTCAACTGCCTCAGGTGACAGAGATACAACTCAAAAGACCACTTGCGCAGAGGCTCCCTGCGTCGTTAAAATATGGCGAGTAGGGATAAGATCATGTTGGGTAGCCATTAGTTCATCGAGTGACTCTATGAGTAGTAACTACACCAAGCCTTTGTCTATTTCCCACAGATCCACAGATCAATTCCGCCGTGCCATTTTCAGGTGTGACAGAGCTTTAAAACTTGCTTGTATGTGTCAATAAGCAGGTAAATTTTCCTTACGGAGCAACTTGAAAATCCTGGCTTTCCCTTTCTTGGTTTGAATCAATGAGCTTTAAGGTCGTATTGGAGGACACTGAAAAAGTGCTGGCGAGGCCTGGGAGGTGGAGTCGCAAAATAAAGCATTTGTTTGATGTAAAATCGCAGATGGAAGTTGAATGCTCCAGATAGTTCAGACGTCTGTCGATGACCAATGCACTGGTGGATTGTATCTGAAGTGTCTGTGTGTGTGCGTGTGTGTGTGTGTGTAGGGAGAGGTGGTTAAACCAAATCCAATGATGTTCTCCGCTCCCAGTCCACCAATTAAAGTAATCAATGCCACGCCTGAGTTACCACAGCATCATGGTCTGCAGGCTCCTCTTCAGGCCTTCATTCACGTCAGCCGGTGGCTCGTGAATACTATTACCTTACCCTTACAAGCGATAAAGCCATTGTCCCTCCGAATCTAATTCTTCCATAATTAACCTTGTGTGTAATCCTGAGAGCCTGCTGACGGATGTCCAAAATGCTAACTCAATCCACAGCCAAGGTTTCCCTGATTAGATTAGTGTGCACTGACTCATATTCGCACAATGCCGTCGTCTGACTCAACAGCTGTCAAACACAAGAGATGGGCATAAGCCACCAATTAAATATGCTAATATATTTCATCCTCTTAGATCGGCGAATTATGTGTGTGAAGAGGCTGGATTCGGGCGAGTAGGTCGCCCTAATTCGCCAAATTTTCATCAGTAATTAAAAGCTTCATTTCGTCAGGGTCAACCTGTCAGCACACATCTTTCAAGAACAGTAACAACTGCAGGGAGAAGGGGAGTCCATGTGGAGTGAGCTGGTTGTAGCTGATCTAATAAGAGGCAGTGATTTGCATCTGTGTTTGGTCTGAGTGCAGAAACAGGCTGGCGTTATTAGAATTGGGGACTGGTGGTTCTGTCTGGAGCTCGCTGATCCATCAGAGGGAAGTGACAGCCAGGCAGACAGGCCTGTAATGGACTGGTCATGGACCAAAGACCCACCAGAGAATACACTCACACAAAGGGCATGCAAAATACTGCAGCTATAGAAGACTGCGTACAGAGGAATGGAAAAAAAAAATCAAATAAGCGATCAGATTTTTGACGGTTATATTCACAGTAGATCACATACATGAACACTCACAAAGAGAGACAGAACTATCTTTTATGTCCTTTAAAAATTGGCCATGACACTTCAGCAGCAGCCGCTTTGTCTTACACACATCTATGATCTATTGTTTAAAATCCTTTTCACAGGTCCTCACAGATATACCACCTACTGACCTCCCCCGTCTCTCCCTCTCCCAGTGATGTGCAGATGAGTGCTGCTCCAACTGATAATGACGGGAGAATATTAAAAGACGAATAACCCCGCCGCTTCCCCCTCTCTACGATTCATTAACCCGATTTCCACTGAGCTCTGTCCCACATGTGTCAGCGAGGCTCCTGCTGAGGATTCTGCCACCCCGCCCGACCCCATGCTCTGCCCCGTCGCACTCCGGCTCGGCATCAAACCGACAGATAACTGTCGAGGAGCAAGGTCGCCCCCGGAGTGTCTATAACCTTTCTGTGTACTTTAGGCTCTTTTTCCTTGGGATTGCTTAGTATTTGATCGATCCTCTGCTCTCTGAGATTTAAGATTTCAAATCGATATGTGTTCATTTAGGCAGGTATTTTGAAATTACTTGGCAAAAAGCCTCAAGATAGTGAGATTTAGATTGTATCTCCTATCAGCTAAGAGGCATTAGTAGGGAGGGTATCACTTCAAAGAGCAGCAAAGCTGGCTCGGTGCTGTTATATAACACACTTAGTTTAAATTAAAAGAGTGAGTCTAAAAGCTCAATAACTGTTAGTAATTGATAGCAGCAATAAAATGTTGTGAATCTGCAGGACAATATAACGCTAATCAATGTGGGGTTTTTGTGGTATATTTTATTGCGGCTTCTGCAGTGATGCAGGCGCTGCGCCGGACCCTCGTGGTGAAGAGAGAGCTGAGCACTTACTGGTCCATCTACGTCCCAACCCTCACCTATGGTCATGAGCTCTGGGTAGTGACCGAAAGAATGAGATTGGGAATACAAGCCGCCGCAAAGGACGTCTGGGGTGCTTTGCTTGGCCTGCTGCCCCTGTGACCTGGCCCCGGATGGATGGATGGATGGATGGATGGATGGATGGAAGTGTTCTTGCATCTTCATTGTAGTTTTACTTATGTATATCATGTAAAACAGCAGAAAAAACAAAACAGTATCAGTTGGCTCAGGGATGCAGAGAGAGTTAAAGAAGTGAGCAGTGATTGTATGAATTGCAGTTTTAGGTCTATTGATAAACATTTACATGATGTCACAGGTGTCTTTCACAGCATCATCCAAACTGATCAGAGAACTCTTTCCTAAATTTTGAGGACAACCTTAAAAAGAAAACAGACATATATTTATAGTCAGATTGTTGTTTCTTAGTCGGGGCGTGGAGGCAGACTCTTGCTGAACAGGCAAATTGTGCCTCAAACTCGCCTCCACTGCCTCACTACATCCTGCTCTCGCCCCCAATCCAGGCCTTGTGCAAACCCCCCCGGGGCATGCAAAGAGGGATTTGCAGTGTACACAGTCATCACTGAGGCTTCAGCAGTCCCTGAGAGGGCCGCTGAATGAATGAATGGACCGACTGGGCTGCTGGAGTCCAACAAGATATTATTCACATGTAAAACCCTTTCTATTTTTGTTTTCTTTTGAAAACATGCTCCCGTAGTTTCAACACTGTGATGTAGTAGTTAAGGAGGCACATACTCTTATCCATACCATCCTGAATGGAACAACTGCTGGATGCTGACACATTTTTAATGTTGGAATAAAATCATGAGAGTTTTGGTAGAGTTTTGGGTTGCTCCCATTTGATATAACGTGGTCATAAAACTCAGCCTGAGCTGTGTGGTCTTTTTCCTGTCTTGTCGTTTCAGCCACGGCAGTGGCTGTGGCTCAGGAGGTATAGTGGGTCATCCACCAATAAGAAGATTGGAGGTTCAGTCCACATGTCGAAGCAACCTAAGGCCAGGTACTGAACCCCACGTTGCTCCAAGTTGTGAGTGTGTTTGAATGCTTAAAACTGAGTAGCAGATGGCACCTTGTATGGTAGCCTCAGTCACCAGTGTATGAATGTGAGTGTGAATGGGTGAACGTGACACTGGAGTGGGATAGCTCTTTGGGTGGTTGATGGACCAGGAAGATGCTAAAAAAGAGCAAGTCCATCCATGAAAACAAACATGCTTAATATTTTCGTAGGTCTTCGGTCTTGGCTCATGCAAGTAGTGAAGTTCAATGATGTGAACATTGTCAACAGACAATAGCTGCGCTCTCTCAGGATCAAACAAGAAGCTGCAAACTGGGTAGGCAGTCAAAAAGATGGGAACTCTAGGGAGGCGCAAGAACGTGAAAGAGTCTGAGTTGTGGAGCGGACAAGAGTTGGTGTTTAATTCAGCATGTATCTGATCCACCAATCAGCACTTGTGTTAGTTAGAAATCTTAATTTTTTAAATGATTCCCCTCTTATGCCCATGGTCTCCTCAAACTAATATAGCACAGCTAACCGATAGAGGTTAAATCCAAAATCCAATTTGTAAAGTTTGTACACAATTACATTTTACCTTTATTGATTATACGAATGCCAAATTGACAAGAATACTGTCGACATATGATGCCTATTGTCTTGTTTTTCTAGAGTTATGTGTTTTGCAGTGCACATGTAAGGAATTGCTAATCTGTCATATTTCTTAAAGAGAGTTTGGCGTGATATTTTCCACCAGGACGAGGATGGAAAATAATGTCAAGGGGAATCTAGTTGTAGCCTTGAAAACAGTGACGCTGCAACAACCCCAGTCTTTGGAGAATCTTATAGTCAGTGTCTGTAGATGAGAGAAGGTGTCAGACTTTTGTCTTTTAAAAGTATTTTTTAAGGGTCTTTTTCAAGTGTACGGAAGGTAATATTTGTATTGGTCTAGTATTTTCACATTGTAAAGGCTCATATTATCCATACTCTTCATGTGTAAGATATCACAGAAATCTGTTTTCAAAGGTTTGTATATGGTATTGTAGGCCACTTTCTCCCTCTGGTCACTGTCACCCCTCCTAGCAGGCATAAAGGTCAAGGGTCAGACCCCTTGAAGCTCGCCAATGATCAAACACAGCACCGATTCAGCCCCCAGTGGACCCCAAATGACCGTTAAATCAACTGTTACATCACAAGGCAGCATGAAAATCATCAAGGTCCCTCAGATACACAAAACTTTTGGCGACATTGCCTAATAAAAAAAGAGAAGGGATCTTTTGTGATGTTAAGTTTTGAAAAATGTAGCAGCCGAACGTGGCCCCATACAAACACAAACTCATTGATTAGGAGCGTAAACCACCGGGGAGTCTGGAAGGTCTGCGTAGGCCTGAGGTGACACCGGCACTCCACAATTAGCCCTCAATCAATATGTCTCTTATTGAGTTTTACCTCAGCAAAGGACAGCCTCCCAGCCCCGCCATCCATTCAGCCTGGTGCTGACGGTGCTCGCAGAGGATGGTTTAGTTTAGTCTCATTTGGTTTACAGGCAGACGGTGTTTATTGGACCAGAAAACCATTTGTTATCCGTTTCCTCTGGAGGAGCAGTCATGAATCAATCTTGATACAAATGTACAAACACAGAAGCGCCCTGGTGATTACTCCAAATAAACACAAGGACACACATACACACGCACATATGCGTAAACACGCATACACAAAAGGAGGCGTGGGTGTGCGCTCGCATACACACAAACTGGCACAAAACCCACACAGATAAACACACACACTTGCTTTAAAGGAGTCGTAATCACTTTGACAAAGTGGATATGTGTTTCTGTGACATATGGCCACTACAGTAATAAGCCCCACTGCAAGTGTGAATCCCAATATTTACAGTGGGCTGGCTTGTTTATAGTCACCATAATAAATGCCTTATCTGATAGCCCACCCGTATGGAACAATATATCAATAGAACAATGTATGGCGGTGATGAACGGCTGATGATAGTACCCATATAGTTAGTTACGGCAGGCTGAAACTCACATGTGGCTGGAAGATTACTGGTTCAGTCCCAGTGACGAGTGATTTCTCTTTCCCTGGTAAAGTAAAAGTGTAAAGATGGATTTTGTTTTTTTACTCAGATTTTTGGATATTTTCCCCTGTGGTTTCTGTCTGCTGTAATTTGAAGAGTACTTGATCCACAAAATGATTACTTGTCTTTCAGTTACTCACCACGTTACCTTAAATTCATGAAGAAAACTTTGTTTTTCTCACATGCCTACACGGTGAACGAAGAATCCAAAAACTGAGAAAATACTTGAATTCAAGTCACTGGCGACCACATTCAACAACAGCCAAACAATATCAAAACACCTGTTTAAAAACTCTAACACAACTTGTTGTCTTCTTCCCTGTTCCAAAACCAAAATCAAACCCTGAAAAGTAAAAATTCACTTGTTTCCACAGACATTTAATTAAGACTTTGATAAGTATACATATATTTTGCGGTTTGTGCAGTTTGTACCCATGTTACATCGTCTTGTCTCTCTCTCCTATCCTCTGTAAAGCACTTTGTAACTACTGTTTTGAAAAGCACTTTATAAATGACTCACTGACAGCTGGGTGTCTCTAAGCGTAAGGTGTGTAACACGGTGATTGAAGTGACTGTTGATGTTCAAACATTGATAATAGCGGGATATACTGTTATACAGCGCAGCAGCTTGACAGCGAGTCGGGGCTGGTCTTGGACATGCTTGTGGCTTTAACTGTTAGATGTCATGTTGCGTCGGAGCTCAGGCGCTGACGGGCACATTGCGAGGACACTTGGCACAGCAGGCCAAATTGCCAGAAGCTTGCCCAGAAACAAAGGCTTCAAAGAAACATGTAACTTACATAAGAGGACAGCACTTATGTGATCAATGCTCGCGCAACAATGGCATTCAGAATCAATATGGACTGAGGAAGTGCCAGGGGAAAGGGTGAATGAAGGAAGTGAATGGATGTCAGCACAGATATGATGCATGTGCGTTTCATGGCTGCTGGAAGGTAAACTTTACTGGGGGAATTTGTTTTAATAATTAGCGCTCCCTCGAGGCTTTCTCCCTTCCCTTTCTTCCCATTGTTACCGTCCTCTCTTGTCCCGTCTCCTATCTTAATCACTGCCTCTCTCTCACTTTTTATCTCTCCTTCTTTTTCTCCCCCGCGCTCCCTCGCTTTTTCTTTCTTTCTCGAGGTGCTGTGTTGTGCAGCCAAGGCCGTTTCTTCCTCAGAACATGCTCTTGAAAGGCTATTCATGGATTCTTCAATGAAACCCTATTACATTTGTGTGCGAGTGTGTGTGTGTGTGTGTGAGAGAGAGAGAGAGAGAGAGAGAGAAACAGAGAGAGAGGGAAAGAGAGACGAAGAAAGAGAAATAAAGAGAGGGAAAGGTATTCCGGGGGCTGGGCTACAGTACCATCTGTATGCAAATCTCCTCAGACTTTGGTAAACTTTGATCAAACACTCAGGCCTCCTTTTCTCTCCCTTCCCACCCTCCCTCCCTCCGCCGCCTCCCTCCCTGTCCACTATGTGCTCTGCAATTACTGTAGCTCCACAGCTCTTTGTAAGGGCTGCGTATTACTCAGCTAGGGCAACGGGTTCCCTCGAGGAACTGCCCCTCATCCCCCACCTCACACACACACACACACACACAAACATCCATGTTTTCTGCCCCAGTACCCCCTGATACCCTCCTTATATCAAGCTCCTCTACCTACCACAACCCCAACACACACCATTTCTAAGCACCTGCGACCACGCTGGACCCCACAACAGATGGTGACACCTCCCTCATGCACACACATGAACACACACTCCTCCCACAGATAGCAAGGCTCTTGGCAAACAGAGCCCAGTGCGGCGCATGGGTGACGGGCATGCCTTTGTGCAGAGGTTGGGCACATTGCAGTCACACAGCAGCCATTGTTTCCTCCATATGGGAAGGTTAACATGTTGAATACAGATTCAGGACGACAGAAATGTTGTGATTGGAAATGAAGATCTCAAAATGAAATCGTTATCTCTTGTGTAGCTTTAAGGTGCATCCGTCGGTGGGGTGTAAGCCCATTAGAGTGGTGTGTGTCTGGGCAGCTCCAGCCGGGGCAGTCAGTGGGCAGAAGGATAATAGGTATTAATCAGGGAAAAGCCACGGCCATATGTCTGTTTAACGTAGGACATGGCTATTCCCTGAACGTCCGCTTCCCTCTAAAACAATTAGCCTCATTTCACAGAGTACATAGCTCAACTGTGATCGAAGCGTGTGAGCATATGAGTGTGTGTTGGAGGAGGGGGGTGGGTGGGTGAAGAGGAAGCGTGTGTGCGCACAGCTGAGAGGTGTACGGTTTTATGTTTGTTTAACACAGAGCGTGTGGGCGGGAAATGTGGCACTGGACACTGTTACGATGTGTGTGTGTGTGTGTGTGTGTGTGTGTGTGTGTGTGTGTGTGTGTGAAAGCAATACTGTACACGTGTCTACGATTTCTCCTTAAATGTCACAGTTAATCTCACCATCTGAAGCAAACTGCCTCCGTTGGCTGCAAGATGTTGTTTTTCTTTTATTTCGTTTTTTTTTTTTTTTTTTGTCTCCGGGATGTTATTGTCCATGAACTTGTTTTCATCCTATAACCAAGCAGGATAAGCCATTAGGCAGATGGTAAGGGGAAGTCCCATGAGAGGACACACACATACACACACGCACACACACAAAAAGACACTAGATCCTGTCCCATACACACACATGCACAGTAAGTGCGCACAAAGACACCAGACCCACCAGACTCCTGTTATGTAATCCACCAGTTCCACTCCCCCACCGAGAGGCTCAGTCTTGGGCTGTCTCAACTCCAAAACAAAGTCATCAGTCTTCATATAGCGCTGTCTCTCACATAGTGAACATACCTCTGAATCATTTGGGTCCTGCTCCTATGGATGCATGGGGTCGTAAGCATTTAGGAAAACCAAAAGATTGTGGTGTTTGATTCATATTGTCGCACTGTAAAGCATCTTTTGAGTAATATATCATTTGTGCCGGAGACTGGAGAGGCGGGAGTCTCCCTGTCGTATGGTGCGATGCAGTCATCGCTTTCTTTAAAAAAAAAAAAGGATTAATCAAAGTCATCAACAATGTGTGTTTTTATGTCCTGTTAATTCCCTTCTCTGCAAGTCTCTTTCTCCTTCCCTCTGTGAACACACTGTCGTGCTGAATGGCTACTCAGACCGTGGCAACAGATTTCTCTTTCAGCCATCTCCAGAGAACGCCTGGCCAGACTCCTGAGTGGCACATATTTGGGCTAAGGCCCGGCAGTGGAGGCACAGAGGGAAGGAGGAAAAGAGGGGAGGAGGAGGAGGAGGAGTAGGTGAAGGGAGGAGGAGGAGGAGGCCAGAGCCATGTGGCTGATGTTGGTAAACAGTATCCAGCCTTGTCCTGGCATCGTGGCAGGCAGCGCACAACGCCGGAGATATCAGGCGCCCGGGCCACACACAGACCGGGACAAAAGGTAGACACACATACAGACATTTGCATTCATACGCACACACACACACACATGCAGGCAGAAATACACAGACTACTAACAGACAAATAAAAGACTCACTCTCGGTGTCTGCCACTCAGCAGCTGCTCCAGTTTCCATGGCAACAGCCCGAACAATGTAGTAGGAAGGGCTGTGTCGGCGAGAGAGAGAGGGAAACAGAGAGAGAGAGAGAGGAGAGTGTGTGCTCCGGTGCACTTGAAGTGTGTGTGTGCGTAGGTGTGTGTGTGTGGGTGGGTGTGAGAGGCTACAGAAGGGGGAGGTAGCCGCAGGGTGCTGAGACAGAGAGGATTCAGAAGACACTCTTTATTTTTTTTTTTGTCAGGATGAGTCTTTGAGAGCGGCAAAACAAATACGGAAATGTGGAGGCAAATAGGAAAATAAACACATATGAAAGGGCGAGAGGGGGTCAAAGGGTGAGAGCTGGACAATAAACCATCCGAGGAGGCGAGAGGTGAGGATTTTATGATGTCTATTTATTTTTCAAAATGAGGTATTTCAAAGTGCTATGAGTTGCAGCACTAAATGTACATTTTAAAAGTGAAAAAAACAAACATCTTATATCCGTTTACCCAGTTCTATGCACCCGATAGTTACAAATATAAACAAAATAGGAAGAAAGAAAAAGGCCAGGTACATGAGGATAGAACGCATTTTTGCTGTACAAAGGAATTATTTGAGATAGAAGAGAAACAAAATGACGAGATAAAGTGATATCTACCGAGAACTCATTTTCATACGAAAATATAAGTATCAAATTTAGTATGTATCAGGTTCACACTAAAAGCATAAAGGTGTGTAGAATTAGTAATATGATACAATACAAAGAAAAAGAGAAGGAAAAAAAAACAATATATTGTTATATTACAAAGTTTCATGACTCTCAAAAATCGAGGCCTTACAGTACTTTTAAAGGTATATAAACTTCCAGTCTAGTTATTGGCAGCTTCCTGACATGTATAAAAAAAACAAGGACAAAAATGTATTACAAAACAAGGCAGATCTGAGTGTATTTTTTGTCTGTACACTATTGTTATATACAAAAGTGTCGGCTAGCAAGGTGCACAGTTATACATCCACTGACTTGGTTTGAGCACCAGTGTGAGAGAGGAGTGAGAGGAAGAGAACCTGTAGTGGCATCGTTTATGTGACCCATGAACGCCTCAGTCGTCGTAGTCTCTTCAGTTTTTTTTTGTTGCAGTGGTGAAGGCAAAGTTAAGTGTGCACTGCTTCTTGTACGTGAACTCTCCAAGCAAAGTGCCCTCAAACACCCGTCCCTGTGGGAATCACCTGATTCCAGGCTGGTGTCACAGTGAGTACAAAAACCAAAAAAAAAACAAAAACAACAAGATACAAATGATATAAAAAACCTGAGGAAGGGAAGACTGAGACAAAGGTGTGTCCTCTCTCCTTCCTCCTTCCTCGCTCTTTTCTCTTTTTTTTATCTTTCCTCAATGTGACTGGATTGAAAAAGTAAACCCTAAACATTCTTAACGTCAACAAATGTGCAAAAAAAGTGGCGGCAGTGAAAGTCCGAGCAACCCCCTGGTGCCCCCCCGCCCCGCTCCTCCAAGGTGTGTGTCAGCATCTGAAGAAAAACGTCCTCTGAGATGTTGGTGTGTGTGCGACAGATATGCAGGCCTATGTGTCTGTGCTTAAGTGTATAGGCCTATGTGTGTGTGTGTGTGCGGCTAACTGTGGTTCAGACTGAGTTGAGGCAGGGAGGGGGAGGGGGGGGTCATCCAGGGTATATGTGAGTGTTTCTGTGTTGTAGTGGTTGTCTGTTAGCGAGTCCTAGCCTGCTCTAGCCTGCGCATCAGCTGCTGCCTGCGGGCTTGGAGCCTGTCCTTCTCCTGCTGGAGCCTCATCTCCTCCGTCTCCAGCGAGCTCACGTACTCGGTGGCCTTCTTCAGGATCAGCACCTTGGCCGCCTTCTCGTTGTGCGCCAGCTCCGGCACGTGGTCGCGCAGCGTCAGGAAGCTGGAGCGCAGGTCGTTGCGGCGCTGGCGCTCCAGGATGTTGTGGTTGCGCCGGCGCTCGCTGTCCTCCGAGTCGGAGCTGCCGCGTGGGCTGCTGTCTCCGCTGGCGCTGCGCTTGCTGCGTTGCCCCGACGTGCTGCTGGCGACTGAGCTGCAGGATGTGGAGGAGGATGAGGACGATGACGAGATGGTTCTGGTAGGAGGTCGAGGTGCGTCTGATGTCCTTTGCTTCTTTGGAGGTGGGGCGGGGTCGTCGTCTGAGGCGTACGGCGAGGGGGCTGCGTAGTTGTGTTGCTGCTGGTGCACCGAGCTCCTCTTCAGGATCAGCTCCTGAGGAGCTCGGCTGACGAACCGACTCACGACGCCGGACGCTGAGACGATCCCTCTCGCGTCTTGGCTCTTGGGGTGCACAGAGATGGTGACTGTACCCGTCGCCATGGGGGATGCTTTGTTGATTGTGGAGCGCCTCTTCTCTACTGTAACCACATCAATCTCCTCCTCCTCTTCCTCCTCCTCTTCTTCCTCCTCTTCCTCCTCCTCTTCTTCGTCTTCTTCTTCTTCGTCTTCTTCATCGTCATCTTCCTCTTCTGGGAAAAGAAAACAGAATGTGAGTGACTTAATCGCTGTGACACACCAAGTATTCCCACTATGTCACCTATGTACCAGCGGCTGACAGGTATGTATGAGAGTGAGATCAGGAGAGTGTGTGTGGGAGCAAAGCGTTGCTCAACGCTGTTTGCATAAGCAAAACTCTCTTAATGCTTAGTGTCAGTCACTCCTCGACTAATCTGCTCTGCAGGCGTTGACACGTTCAGTCTCAGCACTGAGCAGACAGGCTGGATTTCTGCCTTTCATTCTCTATCCCTCCCTCAAAACTTCTCCTAATCTTCTCGGGTGAGACGAGACAGTTTTAGTCTGATGCCTTGAGTCTATCAGTGCAGCCGCAGTCACGCTGACGGTGCGCGAGGCATTAAGAACTTCACTTTAACTTTGACCTCTGATGAAGTAGGGGAAAAAGAAATATCCTGCTTCTTTTTGCTGCTGAGCTCTTCCTCCTAATACCTGTGCTGGAGTGGAGCTGAGCAGCTGAGACTTATCAGGGGCTGGCGCCTTTGAAGATGAGAGGAAGTGGCCAATCATGAGGCAAGAGAGTGTGAGGCCCAGTTAAAATGCCTTTGTGATAATGGCTCTCATTATCAGCTCAGGAGCATCTGAAGAGTGTGGCATTTTACAGCTTACAGTAACCCACTTCAGACACCGCTGCACTGGGATGCTGTCTCAACACACTCACTGAACTCACGCGCACACACACACACACACACACAATCTGGCGCTGCTATCAAAACAAAGCTGGGCACAGCTGGGTGGATGAGGGGGCGTGGCTGGCTTTACCACATGTGAAGCTGGGATTTAGCTGTTTGGTGTTTCACTCTCAGGGTGGAACAGCTCATTTATTGGAGCTGGAAAGATTATAAATAGCAGGAAAGATGTCTGCCTGGGGAGATAAAATATTAGCCTAAAGCCACTTTTCTCTGCCACTGTCTTACAGCTGTGCAGCAGGGTTGTGGAGAGGGGTGAGGTAATGGGAACACTGGCCCAACCTACAGTGCAGCCTGTAAAGTCAGCTCCTCTGTGATGAGAAAGTAAATAACGCCTGCAGCACAAAGAAAGACGCGTCTTAACGCTGCGAGCGGCGGAAGCGCATTGGAGCGGCGCTTGCGCGCAGAGGGCGGTGGGGCGGCAGGCGATCGGATCACCACCCTTTAAGCCTCGGAGCTGGAGCGGCGCCAGGGAGACAGCTGTCGAGATGGAGCGCTCGTTCAAAGCTGTCACCCCCCTAAAAGAAGCAGCCAGGGCCCTCCTCCGTCCTCCTTTCTTCGCGGTGGAGGAGGTGTTTGGCAAGGCTGGCCGAGTCTACCCTCTGTGCCAAGCTGGAGGCCTTTGTACTGCTGTTTCACAGCGAAAACACGCTGATAAGGACTCGTGAGTGTTTGTTTAGGGAACTCACGGGCGGTAATAGATGGGAGATGAAGTCTTTGGGCGATTAAATACACACAGCACTCATTTCCCCATCTAAACTGCTTCCTACAGAAAAAAACAGGAGTGTGTCAGTGTGTATTCTTGAGTGTATGCTTTTGTTGATGTGGGCACTCCTTCCTTGTGCTTTTGTAGTGTACCTCTTGTTCATAATCTCGGGCTAATTTTAGTAATCAGCTGCACTCAGGAGCAGTTCGTACAGACTGTTCAAAAAAATAAATGCCAATTTCTCACCCACTGTGCCCAAATTATCCCTCAATCCATGCGTAATGAAAGTCTTCACGGCACCGTGAGCCAGACACTTTATCAGCTCATCACATTATTGAACACCTTTTCATCTCCCCTCCCTCCCCTCTGCTCCTACAGCCCGGGTCCGGCTGCAGTCAGTAGAGTGTGGTGTCTTTTTGTTTGGCTCAGATGCCAACTGAGTTCAGGAAGGCACACAATTCCCCATTTTACTGCCATCTGCCGGATGAAGAGCCCGCTGATTACATAAACCTCGTTCACTGTGTCACTACTCCAGTGTGTGTGTGTGTGTGTGTGTGTGTGTGTGTGTGTGTGTGTGTGTGTGTGTGTGTGGAATGTAACGAGATAATCCGATTCTGGGCCAGTCATATGAACAAGCTCCACTCACTACTACAATAATAACAATTATTAGGATAACAATAATACCAACATGATAACAACATCAACAGTATTAATGGTATTTACTGTGATGATGATGATGATGATGATAATAAAACTGATATTTTGGTTTTGTGTGTTTTCTTGGCACCACAATTTCACAAAAACGCAAACAAAAGCTTTTTGTCTTTAAATTCTTACCGGAGTCACTGGCAGCGCTCCCGTGGCTTGTGGATGTGTTAACGGTCCCGGTTGAGTCTCTGCTGCCGTTCTTCTTGTTCACCGGGAAAGGGAAGACTACCGTGGGGTCCACGCACTCTGACACCGAGCTGCGGCTCACAACCTCCGGCGCCTTGACGCACACGTTCCTGCCGCCTCCTGCGGCAGTGGAAATAGCCTTGCCGAGTTTCTCCGTGACCACCCGCTCCAGCTTTTCCCTGGCGGAGAAGCCACTCCACATACAGTCCTGGATAATGATGTTGTTGGGGTTAGTATCCAAAACGGAGCCGAACAGGTCCCCATCGTCGGACGCCCCCCAGATATCGTCCTCGGGCAGGAATAGCAGCTCAGAAGCCCAGTCCAGTGGGTCCCCCAAGCCGAAGCTCAGAGGGTCTGCTTCCGGGGAGGCAGTCGCCGGCTCCCCCGGTAGCGCGGCTCGGCTCGGGGAGAGGGGCGGAGTGGGCAACAACTGGAATTTCTTCCAGATGTCCTCCCCCGGTGGCGCAGAGTCGGGACCACAGACGTAGAAGTCGTCCTCATCCGGGTAGAAACACGGTTGTAAGGAGTCAAACTCCAAATCGGAGTTTTTACTCATGATCGCCGGCATTCTATCCCACAATCGAAAAACCTGTAAAAGGAACAAAAGACACATAAGTCTCCAAAAAAAGCAACGAGCGTCTCTCCCCATTCCGTCTCTTCCTCTCTCTATCACACCTGAAAACTCCGCTGCAGAAAGAGCATGAGTCAAAGCCCACACACAGACACACAGTCTGCTCCACTAGATTCCACACTTACTCCACAGTGGGGTTTAAAAAACCACACAAATCTCACAGGAGAATGTGCGTAAATGTGACCGTGACGCACAAAGTGTGCAAAACGGCGCATTGGCTCACCACTCAGTAAACATGCCAGAAAATGCGATTAGGACACCAAAAAAAAAAAAAAAAAATCATGTTTACAGAAAAACACATGGAGTGACAACAATCAAACCAAACAGAGACTCAGCTGTGTGTGAAACATCTGAGGAAATAATAACACGTTTCTATATTTAACCGCTAAAATGTGGAGATGCTTACCTTGTCCTGACTCGGGATGATATTGTGCGAACCAGAATTCTCTCGTATCTCGCAGTCAGTAATACAGACACCAGATTTGGAGCAGTCATCTACTTAGGGAGCACAGACAGTCCTCTGACACACATTGTGGCAGGCTGCAGAGTGTTATACACTCAGTTCTGCGGGAGGAAAGCTGACTCCTCCCTTGTAGGTTGAGGGGGGGCGGCGGTACAGTGGTATACGGCTTAGGCCACTGATGACGCGGGAGACAGGCTGGCTGGGAGCTTTCTTTCAAGGTGAATCGAGAAATGCGCCCAAACATTGCGAACAAGAATGAAAGCAAGGGAAGAGAGAAGGAGAGAGGGGACGTGGAGGGGAAAAAGAGACAATGTGTGTTATTGACAGCCTCGGGGCAACTCTCCGCTGGGAAGCCAGCCCAGGATCGGCTCTGGAGCAGTCGAAGTAACCCAGGGGCTCTTAGTGATCTCAGGTCTTGCTCAGATTGCTCAAGGGCACTGCAGCAGGCTGGATGCTGCTGCTGACCCCGGGGACTTGAACTGTCCAAGTGAAGGGCAACATTTTCCCCCACACATGCATTATCCTCAAATAACAGTTATATATTGCACACTTATAAAACAACACATGCTCTCTGTTGAGGTATGTTGTTTAACTGGATGAAGAAAAACACTAACTGAGCTTAATTAGTCAAACTATTGTTAATTATTGTGGTAAAATAAATTAGAATTAAACATAAGCATCACTTCTTTTGGACACACACTTGTGTTTCATAATTCCAAATGCACTGTAGAGAGAGATGTACTCCCCTGCTTCAAACACTGCCCTTCTCCTGCTCTCCTGTAGATCTCTAAATATCCTTTTCTCTTTTGTCTGAGGCCCACCAGCATCCCTGGATGAACACAAGGCTCACTGCGCCCTCACACGGACACTCAGGGAACAGCGGCAGATTACGCGCACCATCACCCGAGTCACACAGACAAAGACATAAAAACACAGAGTCGAATTTTCCCCCAAACAGAAAATTTAAAAAAAGGCCACTTGAGGGAGAAAAAAAAAGAAGCTCATCTTGGGCTGTGAGGGGAATATTCCCTGCACACAACAGGCTGTGAAGGTTCGGGGAGTTTTTCACCCGTCTCCTGGATAAGACAGGATCCAAGAGCGTGTTACGTAACCGCAAGCGGTGGTTGTAGCCTGGAGTCATTCCCATTCCCTTTTCTAATGACAGCTTAGGAGGGAATGGCGCATCTGTAATTATGCGCGCAGGCACAGGCGTACACACACACACACACACACACACACACACACACACACACACACACACACACACACACACACACACACACACAGTCCCTGATATTGACTTATTCAGGGAAAACGTTTACAGAGCGGATTCCAGTTGAGCGTCAGCTGTGAGCAGGAAGAATGACAGCTCCTTGTATTTTTCAGTCAGACAAAAGAAGATGATAAAAGCCAGCATGTAAGACTGAAAGGTCCAATAAATGTATATCTATATATCTATTCACATATATCTATAAATAATCATATCTATAATAAGTCATATAGTAAGAGCACAAACACAAACAGCTGATCCCGACTCAAAAGTGCACATGGTACAAAATCTGAGCAAATTTTATGGTTGAAATGTGTTTATTTGTCTTTAATAATGTTTGCAGTTTGATATTGCAAACAAATCTGACCAATTAAGTATTTGTTTGTAGACATTGGAACTGTATTATTGCAGCATTTCACACAGGCCAAAAAGGTGTGACACTGTTCCTACAGACAAAAAGGACATTCCTAGCTTGGAGTATGGAGCAGGAAGAATTCATACAGTGTTACAAAATGAACAATGTACAGTTTAGTTTTGAACAGTTTTGTGTTCAGGCATCGAAATAATCAGTTTTATACTTTGTTACACACTTGTGGCTATAAAATAAACCCAATATCCCCATATGAGGTCATCATTTAGTTCAAAAACTACTTCCTGTTTAAAGACAATGCTTAGTTTTTTATACTTATTGGACCCTGCTGATCCCAAATAGCTGGGAGAAATTAAAAATGCATACCAAACCAAAGCTCGGGTCTCAGGAGGATATAAATATATGTGTAGGCACACACAAAAATGCTTATATTTTTTAGATGTATGGATATATAGATGCAGTTAAAGAGTAATAATAACTTTATTTGTAGAGGTAGACATAAATAGACATATAGATAAACATATATAGATATAGACTGATTTTATATTTGATAGATATATGGATATATAGACACATATACAGATATAAATCTGTAGGTAGGTAGGTGGATGGATGGATAGGTGGATAGACAGACAGATCCTTGACACATTATTATCACAGTACATAAGTCACGATACAAAATTATTGCGATTTTAAATATGTGCAATATGCTGAGTATTGTGATAAAATACATTGCGATTTATTACCTTTTTCCATCTGCAGCAAAATGTATCCAGTGGACTGAAAATGCAACTGATAAAGTTTAATTTGTATTTGCAATATTAATAATTCATATATTTAAAAAGATACTTAGCACTGTGACGATACGATATTGCCGCACAAAAATATGGCCATACTCTGCTGTACTATCGACCCCTCCGCCCCCTCACTACATAAACACATAAACACATATACAAAAATGTGTGCATGCATACATATACAAATATCAGCAGTACACACACACGCAAAACAAGTCAATGAGAGGAAATAATAATGAATAAATAGAATAGTAATATAAGTGTATCGGTTGTTGGGAAAAGCCATTCTGTAGTAAGTTTTGAGGCGAGATTTAAAATGGTGAACAGAGTCAGATGATGTGATGCTGAGTGGGAGGCTGTTCCAGTCCGAGGAGTCGGTACTGCCAAGGATCTGTCACCTTTAGTTTTTAACCTGGACTCTGGAGCAGCTGGACGACCCTGTCTAGAAGATGTGAGAGGCCTGTGTGGACGGTACGATGTGAGAAGCTCAGTTATATATTCCAGTGCCAGTCCATCCAGAGCCCTGTTTGTGATGAAAAGCACTTTGAAATGCATTCTAACAGATATTCAAAGATCAAGATAAATGGAGAGACTAATTCAATATCTTTGTGTGCTTGAAGGTGTAAATTACATTGTGAATTTCATAAAATTACCATTTAATACCAGAGACACACTTTATAGTCTCAGCGTATGAGTTCAAACAACCACAGCCAGCGTAAAGTGAGAACGTGCAGCTGTTTTGTCCACAGAGTAGGAATAGCAGGGAGTTTCCTGGGACAGGCTGCGCAGCTCCCAAGAACTAGGGACATGGTTTTGGGAGTCACAAAAAAAAAAAATCCCCAAAGGCTCATGTCCATTCGCTCTTTTACTTTTTCTCAAACGGCCGCTCAGCTCTGACCCTTCAGCAGCAGCAGCAGCTTCCTCTGCTGTGAAACAGGGCAGAGAGTGGGAGTGAGAACAGAAGGGAAAGTTGTTTTTATGTGTCCCGGGCAGATATGGTGAGGACAGGAAGCTGTGCGCTGCTGCTTGTTTTCTGTGAACCAGCAGAGTAAACACTTAAGAAAATAATCAGAGGAATAGGGGAATACTGAATAGGGGGAAAGACGCACAAGCTGCGCACGTTCGCTGAGTGATTTGCAGTGAAATTGCCCAGATGTTGATGTGATTATTATGTCTGGTTATAGCTGATTTGTATTCATATCAGGAAACCTCTTCTGGCATGAAAGAAAATAAAAATGCAAACTTTCTTCCCCCATAGTGTCCCACAATTTAATTTTTTCATCAGATAATTGCTCAATGTGCAGATAATTACACCGTCTCCCTCATAAAAGGACCCCCTGCTCGCAGCGGGACCACCTTAAAGTAAATAAAGTCCTGTAAAAATAGACAGACAGACAGAGGGAAAAACGCAGACTTGTCAGAGGTGGAGCGATGCTGGCGTCTTTGCCTGTTGTTTTTATGACAGTCATGGCATGCCCCAGTCTCCCTCCCACCATTCACCACTGGACCGGGACATGGATGGTTAAGCAATTAGGCCAGTTTTGATAAAAGATTCATAAGTCACCCCAGTGGATAGTGCAAAGACGAGCATATTGTGAGCAAAAACCTGCTGCAGTGACATCGGGACAGGCTGTGTTAGGTTAGAGAGCACGCACAGCTTATTAATATTTGAGCTGTGTGTGGATCACTGCGTGTTTATGTGTGTGTTCATTGATGTCATAGCTTTGTTGTCATTGTAAACATTCACGGATGCAGCTGCTATATACAGTCATCACATCACCTCAGCTCACCCGTGAGATAGTAAATAGTCAGTGAGAGTTAGAAACCGGACACACGCAAGGCATTCAATCTGCAGAGTGCTTTATCTGGCCAACTTGTGTCCCACCTCGTTACATGGTTATATTACTCTTACAAGCATGTAGCCCGCAGTCATAAATGTTATTAAATGGACAATTTTCTGCTCTGTATATGAACATAAACTCATGTATACTGTCTCACAGGATTACAGTATGGCCATGTTTATAAGAATTTCACACACACTACATTTTATATACATTCAGTTGCCGGTTTATTACAACTTTCCTGCAGTAAATCCGGCCTTCATGAAGCTGTTGAAGCTGTTATGGAAAGGTGCTGATTTAATTTTACGGTCATTTTGGAGGCTGTAACTTGTGGTGCCTTGTGTTATATTGATAGGTGTTTCTATTATTTTGTCCAGCCCGGTTACGTCACAGCGGGGGCAGGATTAAGAACAAATTCATCATTCTGAATGGACCACAAGTGACTTGTGTAAGTGTCAAGTTTGCATGAAAACACACTTTATTCTGAAGTACAGTGGCACTGTTTTGGCACATTTTATTTTGAAGTGCAGTTTCCTGCTGTAGAGTGAGTGACTGACGGACAGCTACTTAACAGAGACAGCGAACTAGCTCGATGACATGGCCAAACGCTAGTATGACACTGAGTATAATAAACTGTGTGGACCCTGAACTAATGACAACGGAGAAATCTGGACCCCATGGCTGGTCTAGTTGGTAACCCCAGACTTGTGAAAACTCTGGTGAGATTTCATGTTCCATGTTTCAATTTATCATTTTAACCTAAAACATATCTCATCCAAATCCTAACCAAGTGCTTTATGTGCTGAAACCTAACCAGACCTTAACCACAGTGTTGTCACATCATAAAACAGTGAGACAAGAATATTTAGAAGGAACAAATTTAGGGTTATCATCTTGCCACAACCCTCAAAGTGACGGAATCAGGTGACATAGAGTGAACTGTGACACGGTCCGCATGGAGAAATGGTCAGCGTGGTTGTTTGGTCAAACAAACACAGGACTATGACCCAGGAGTCCGCTTTTCTTGTCCCGTGTAAACCAAAAAATCAGTGTCGAGTTTCTTTGAAGGTGTAGTGTGTAGGATTTAGTGGCATCTATCAGTGAGATAGCAGAATTGAAACTTCTCCCATGTGCCAGGCGTGTAGGAGAACTATGTTGGCTGACATGAAAATGCTAATAGCCGTCTCTAGAACCAGTGCTTGATTTGTCTGTTCTGGGCTACTGTAGAAACAACATGGTGGACTCTGTGGAAGAGAACCTGCTCCATATGTAGATTCTAAGGAAATGAAAACACAATACTTTTACCTGTGAAAACATAGTTATTTATATTATATATGTTCTCCCCATGTCAGCGTGGGTTTTCTCTGGGTACTCCAGCTTCCTCCCACAGTCCAAAGACATGCAGGTGACTCTAAATTGGCCGTAGGTGTGAATTGAGTTGTTTCATGACAGTTTTCATTTGACCCAGTTAGCAGTCACTCTTCTCCAGAACAACTAGAATGAATCCAGCAATCACAATTGTAGTAAACAAATGCAATGATCTGGACACACAGTACAAATAGTCAAGAAACTGAAACAACAACAGTGTTGCAGTGGTCAAACATTTGTCAGACACGAATATCACTATCTGTATTACATTGCAAACAAAGAGCAGCTGTCATTTTCTCAGGTTCTACAAACAAAATACGACACATTAAACGGTATACTGTAAATGAACCGTGTGTTTTTGTGTGCTCAGAAACTCAGCTTTGTTTTTATCACTGAGTCATAGTGTGTTCATCATTCTGGTATTTCAACATGCATTTTCAAGTGTGAATAATCCAGTTCTATTTAAAACAACAGATTCAAAGATTCAACATCAGAGTGTTATAAAAGCCGTATGTAAGAATATACAGCTTCATACTGTATATGGTCCATACATGACCCTGCCCCAGATAACACAAGCTTGTCACCCAACTGATAGTTCCCTATAGCGGCTCACACACGGGTCCTCACTCAGCCTGTGGAAAGCATTAAGCCTCTTCTTCTTTAATCATGTCAGGTCAGATTCCACAGTGGCATCTTCTCCTCAAACAAACCAACTCCAACAAGAGGCCGTGTTTGTCCATGATCCACATCATTACATTTCAGCTCCAGCGAAACCCTCCACCCCCAACACAGTGGAGCCTACACATCCCCCCTCACCCACCCCCTTCACCTTCACCTCACCCCAAACCAAACCAGGCGTTAACTTTATCCCTAAAGCCACTTAACAGCAATCAAACATTAGCTTCGGTGCCACTTTTACATCATGGATCAAGCTTTTTTTTTAGGGCATTTTCTTGGGGACAACATTAAAGTGCCACAATTGTTGAAAGATAGTTATTACTACATAAATGTGATAAAAACAGAAGTTTGCAGTTTTGTGTGATTGGCATTGATAGCAATTGATAGGAATACCTTGAAGTTTAAATCCAATTATCTGTTATCAGGAAGGATGCATGTGGTTTTAATTTTCTGTTGATTCAGTGTCTTGTCGAAATTGCTCAAGGGCATTCTTCTAAAAGTGGAAGATAATTCCTACTTTGTGTCCGACACCCACTGTATAGAATCTGACTCTACATGACCCTCAGGTGATGATTCAGGTAAAAAGAAGCCCTGCAATGGTAACGTTACCGCCAGAGATGACTTCATCATGATTTTGCAAGAGCCTTGGCCTTGTGGAGAGAAGCAGGAGCGAGTTGCAACAAATCCCTGAGGAATTTCTATGTGATCGTACAGTAATAGCAATTCCTCAGTGAACAAACCCTACCAAAACATTCTCTCAACCATCATTAAGTTATTTTGAATATAAACCAATATGACAAATATGCGAAGAAAAAAAAATTCCCATGTCTATTTTGGGGAAATGTTTTCCCATCACGTCTATTTTGGGAAGAATAAACTTGTTGAGGAAGTATTTTGGCCTTTTTGATATTGGATTTTGAGGGTGCCAGAAAATGTGAAGGGAAGTGGCTGCCGTCTTGTTAGATCTTGCCTTCAAACTGTGTCTAAGTACCTACAGCTCCACCTGTACAATTAAACCAGCACATCAGTTGATTCATAGAGTGTATAAACAGCACTTTTTCCACTTGAGTAATGCTACTGTATGTTTTTGCCAGAATCTCGGGAGTAATCCATTCCACCCAGGTTAATCCTTCCTGTGTCACATTAGCAAATGTTGACAATGGATATAAAGGCGCACTACTCTTGGGAAATGTCTTCATATGTAGAAACTAACAGAAAATATTACAGTAATGATCCATTTGGCGCACGAGCTAATTCACATGGATATATTTCATTGGGTAGAATATTCAGTACTGTCAGCTGTATCATATCTCAGCGTGAGCCAGGATGCGGGTTCACTTTGCTCGCTGGCGTTAAGGAAGTGTTGGACACACTGACTGGAAAAAATGCAGTTACCTGCCAGTGGAGCAGGTGAAGAATGCGTTAAGAGATTTCACGCTGACGGCAACCAGGCATCCCCTCTCTGTGTGGGAGCTTTCACAGAGATGGGGCGATATGTTTTCTCATCCTTTTGTTGAAGTGAAAGTATAGATTAGAAACAGATAATATAGAAGAGAGGGCAAAACATATATTCTGACAGTCCTTGGATTTTGTTTCTGTGCTTATTTCTTCAACCCAATTGCTAGAAAAAAAGGTGGCATTGTATGGATATGTTACATTTGCATGTCATTATCTAGGTCAGTGGTTCCCAACTGGTGCAGCCACCAGGGCCAGATTTCGCCTTGGTCATTAGTTCAAGCTCCACACAGTCTAATACATTCAGCGCCATACTTGCATTTGGCCATGTCAGCGAGCTAGTTTGCTGTCTTGGTCCAGTGGCTGTCCATCTCGCCTTGTTTCCACTTACAAATGTGTATGGAGATGAGGCATCCAGAAGCCCATTCATTCCTATGGGAATCTCTTTGATATCCAATGTGCCTGCGAAACCTCTGAAATATTTGGGTCCGGAATTTGCGAGTACGTTAAAAAACCTGAACTTTAACGGATATTGGAGTATGACAGTATGCTAGCTTAGCTAACAGGCTATTTTCTTCAATGCAGTTGCCTGTTTTGATTGTCAAGTGATTTGTATGGTTAAAAATAACTTTAATCTACATATTGTGGGCTGAGTAATGTTATTCTGCTGAAATATGGTGATACATTACATACAGTCAGATTGTCACTATGACTGATTCAGCCGTTCATACGTCTTTTTAATTAAATATTTCACAAAACATGCCACTTACCTGGCAGGTCCTGTTTTTGTCCCGGTAATGATCCAAGCGAATTTTCCAAAATTAGCCTCCCCCCCATGGCTACAGGTAGTTTTTATCAGGTTTCTAACCAACCGTAAAGAAATGCACTTCCTTGCGTTGGACACTAGAGGCATCATCCCTATATTGGCATTAGTCACTCACTCTACAGCAGGAAACATCACTTCAAAATAAAAGCTCTGTGCCAAATATTCACAAAACAACAGCATATCATGACACTATCTTTGCTGGAAAAAACAGTGACAGGGCACTAAAAACACCCACATTTTGGGGCTGAAAAGTCAGTATAACGAGAGCCACAAGTCTCTTAAAAACACTGGTGGAAAAAGAGTCATAAATCTGTAAAAATCAATCAATCAATCAATCAACTTTATTTATAAAGCCCAATATCACAAATCACAATTTGCCTCACAGGGCTTTACAGCATACGAACAAGCAAACAGCAAACCCTTTAACGGGGGAAGAAAACGGTAGAAACCTCAGGAAGAGCAACTGAGGAGGGATCCCTCTTCCAGGACGGACAGACGTGCAAAAGATGTTGTACAGAACAGATCAACACAATAAATTAACAGTAATCCGTATGACACAATGAGACAGAAAGAGAGAGAGACAGAGAGAGATGCAGGACAGACGGTAATGAGAGTAGCTTACAACAACATTAATAAAAGTAATAATATTATAATTAATAATATATTAATATCTGATAGTATACATGTGTGACAATAATCATATGTGTAATAATAACAGTAGAAGTATGACTAATGAAAAAACACCCTTGTTTTGCCCCTAAAAACCACAAACCATTAAGGGTCCAAAAGTAGGGTATCAAAACAAAACACATATTTGGAAGTAAAAATCTGCAGGATTGACAGCGATGGGTCCCTAAAATACGCCCACATGTGGTTGGTCTTAGATGACAAAGACAGCCCATATACTAAGTGTAACGTATTCATGGTTTGCAGAAACATACTATGCCAACATTTTCTTCTGGTGACTTGGCTGATTCATTTCACTGCTTTCTTTATTGTTTCCCATATTAGTGATTTCTGTTTATTTATTCATTGCATTGATCAGCTTCAGCCATCACTTGATCCCATTGGAGCGTAAAATGGGGGGTAATTGTGCATCTCTGTTGTTGCATGGATCACATTACCAGTTATAGATCAAGTCACAAACATGAATCAATGAGCTTGGCCCTGAAGGTGAACATCATTAGGAGGCCTCACGATCAACTGGAAATCAATATCAGTGATGGATTAACAGCGTGGGCACCAGAAACACGATCCAGTCGGTTTCATTGCCCCGTCTCGCAGTGAAAGCGAGAGCTCAGACGCCGGCTCACCCACAGTCAGTTAGGCACTGTATCACAATGACATGTGCACTCATAGACCCTTGCTACCCATTTTCAGAAAACCTCTCCTGACTTGCTCAGAGAGAAACATTTGGTCCAACTGTTTAAAGTGTCACGCGTAAATTCAGTGTTGCCTTGACAGTTTTACAGGCCTATTGTTGCTCTTTGTTGAAAAAAAAAATGGCGGGTTTGGTGAGTCTGTAGGGTTTTGAATCAGGGGAAGGAAGCGTTATTTAACTGATGTTGAGGTGGGAGCCACACACACAGACAGGAGAGCCACAGCCAGTTAAATGCTCCAACAAGCAAGACATACTCAGTGATCAACACTATCTAGCTATCTTACAATCCGTTTGTTTATTTGGCTGTCATGGGCGGCCAAGAGGTAGAGCGGGTCGTCCATTAAAAGGAACATCAGTGGTTCGATCCCCAGTATCCTTGGGCAAGATACTGAACCCTAAATTGCTCCTGATGGTTGTTCCATCGCTGTGTGAGTGCGTGTGAATGGTTACTGGGTAGCACGTGGCACCATGTATGGTACCACCAAACACTTCCAGTATAGTACCTTTGGAAGCCAAAGTAACCCTTCAGACATGGTACCTAGACCCTAGCGTTTCCACTGCAAACAGTACTTTTAAATGTGGGTGGGGTTGTTGTCACTCACTGCTCCGTCCAGCACTCACTGTTTTTCCTCCTTTATCAGTCTGCACCTTGTTTATCGTCCCCAGAACGGGGTTGCACGGCAACATTTTCAGAACAAAATACAACAGGCTGCAGTGAGAGTCCACTCATTACTAAAAGATGTATGTCATATAAAAACTAAAGTAACGGTCAAAGTTGTCGCAGTGAAATTTAAGGTGTGTTGATTGATTCACGTCGTCAGCTCATGCATTGAGTAACATTACAACTAGTGAATTATTTTTTTCTCTGGCTACAGCTGCTGTGACGGGCAGCAAAACATCCTTTCATTTTATAGTTACAGTCTACAAGTAAAACTCTCCATAGTATGAATAATGGTTACATGAGCCTCAAAACCAGCCACAACTCAGCCCTGAGCCGAGTGACCGTCCTTTATTGACCAATCAACAGACTGCAGTGTTCACAGCTCCACCTTTTGGTACCAGATCTGTGTGCTAGGTACCCCAGCAGAGGGGGGTCCCAAAAAAAAAGGTACCATCTACAACTTTTCACAGTGGAGACGGAAAAAGAGTGGCCATTAAAGTGCTATTTAGGTTAAAGTGAAAGTAGATTTTAGAGAGCGTATGACACTAGACTTTTTTTTGGTCTCACAAGCATAGAACAACAGCTTGGTTGAGTACCCTTTGTTATCAGTTTGTGTATATCATACAAGTGACAGACTTTTCCTTCTCAAACATAAAAGCAGGCTCGCTCTGTACATCTGAGTATTTCAACACAGACTATGTAAATACGTTAACGGATGTTGTGCTGAAAGGACTGTACAGGTGACTTCCCCTGACTGGTTAGTGCAGCTGTTGGGTAGTTTTGATAGAAGCGCAGATAACAGATAATGCATTTCATATAATCATAACATAAGCAAGCGGGATCAGTGGCTGGAGATCGAGAGAGTCGATGTGGGTTTGAGGGGAAGAAAAGTAGCGAGATAGCGTTCTGTTAAGTGACTTGTTTATTGTGATGAACACTGATGGAGACTGAGATACCCAAAGTTTTTTGTGTTCACCCCACACAGCCTCATGAGAACGCATCCAAGTACGGTATGTTCCTAAACACCAGCCCCATGTGTGAGGACAGGTATTTAATTTGTTCACTTACTCTGACTTTAATCTAGGCATGTTCACATGCACACAAACCCACAGAACAGAGCAGAAAAAGGCCCTTGGCCCTTTTGAACCCTGCAAAGCCCTCCTGGAGGTCAATGAGCTCTTTTTAGCATTCCCCTCCTCCTTCCTCTACCCGTCTTTATCTCCCTGCATTTGTTTTGATCCTCAGGGGTCATTAGCCAGATTAAATGTTTGTCTGCTCACAAAGGGAGATGGTTAATATGTTTCAACGCATCCATTTGTCAGCCCTCTTGTCTCTGGCTGCACGGTGTGTGAAAGGGGAGCTCAGCGTCTCAACTGGCATTTCAAGACTTACAAGCATTTCAACACCTCTGGCAAGAGAGGCCTTCAGTTCGTCTGTGTGTCGGCGTGTGTGCATGTGCATGTGCATGTATGTGTGTGTGTATGTGTGTGTCTAAATACATTCCTCCTCGAGGGTTGGGTTCCCAGCCTCCTGGTCGATATATCACCCCTGACATCATCAATGTGCAGTTTGGAGGAGAAAGAAAATGGAACGTTTCACTTCCTGCAAACATGCTCAGTCCTGCCAGTCCGCTCCAGTCAGATTAGCATGAGTTACGAGAATTAGGAAGCGGTCAAAGAGAGGAGAGAGGAGAAAAGAAGAGAAGTTCACCCAATTCAACAGCAGTAATTATTTGCTTGCGATGTGAGAAGAAGGAAACCGAGGCCATAAATTTGAGCCGAATGTCTGTGTTGACAGGAAGTGGTGTTGTTGGCACCGTTTTAATGGTATCATGCTGGACCCCTGGCCTAAACAGGAAGTCAGTGGTCAAGAGAAATGGCTGTCCTAACAGCATTTAGCTATCAGTGGGCAAAGGATCCATTTGTCTCTGTGATGAGTGATTCTTTCCTCCTGTGCTGGACCCTCTTGTCGTATTCACAGCTCCAGGTTCCGCTCATAATTTTAGCCCTCACGGTGTGTCACGTCTGTTGACACCACATACGTGACCTAAATTTCTTTGTGAGGTGTGTGCATGTATGTGTGTAGATGTATGTGAGAGTGTGGACTTGAGTCACTGGACAAGTATTCAAGTCACAAAGTCTTTAGACTTAACAATATCACAAAAGACTTGCAACTCGACTTGGACATTAACACAAAAGGTTTGTGTAGTGATATCAGCAAAATCTATGTACAAAATCTACAGTACAAAAAAATCTACAGTACATGTGATGCCTTGATGCCATGATATGTCAGTGGCCTAACATTAAATGTACAGTATCAGCAAAATACGTAGTATATACCAGTGGCGTGTGGCCCACTAAGGGCCTTGGGGTGCTGCCCCACATCCACTTCCACTTGTGAAATTCATATTTTTATAAGATATAGTTTTAGTTATTGTTGTGCATGTGTATAAATTGCAGTTGTTGCTCTAAATATAAATCATACATCATCACTGCCTACAGTCTTTGTTTGTGTGCTGAAGGGCGTACTTTTCTCTGCCAATCTAAATATGTTAAGGTTTTCCTGGTGGTCCCTGATTGGTTGACACTGCACGGCGAAAATAATTGAATCTGAGGTGGAAAATTTTACGCTTAAAGTGTTGTCAGATTGGGCAATTTTCTGCCTAATTGGGCGGCTTTAGGATGGAGTATGTTGGTAAAATAAGCTTGGGTGGGTTGACAAAATTGGCCTGCTTTGTCATAGCGCATATGTTTTTCTTATTTTTTTTCAATATTCCTTTTCTTTTCTGGCTAATATTAATGCTTTTGAACCAACACGGTGACACTGCAGTAGCTGGAGGACTACTTGACCAGGCTGGTTTTCGATGTCTAATATAGCCGCACGATTTCTGAAAACAATATTGATCGACTGTTCAAAAATGTCTGTAGTGATATAATTGGGAATCTGTGTACATTTTATGAACCTAAAAATAGAGGTTGTTGTACTCCCTTGGACCTCTGTGCCGCTGACACTGCCGACTCTGCCGACTCTGCCAGGCAACAGCAGTGCACACAGCTTCAGAGAGCCGAGGATGAGAGCAGAGCAGAGCAAAGCAGGTGGGCAGGTGTCACATCTGTGCAGAGACGAAGAAGAGTAGAGAATTAGACAAACTAAAATATTGACGGTATCTGCAACACCAATTAATGATACAATTATCAAAGATGATCAAAAATATATAAGCATACAGTTATTAAATTTAACAAAAAGAGAGCCAATACATAAAAGAAAGGAGAGCTGGTGTCAGAAAAAAAAACATATACTGCACATTGAATGCTAAGTTTGGTTCATGTACATGCTTTAGGCTCTACAGCGATACAAAGGAGATAAAGTGTTTTCATGTGCGGAGCAAAGTGAGACATCTCCGACACAACAAACAAGCCTTTCAAGTGTGTGTGTGTGTGTGTGCATGTGTGTGTGCTTCTCGATTTGCATTGACTCACCTTGGATAAATCTGTGCTGCTGACCTAATATGAAGGGAACAGTGAGTGTGTTAAGGACGTCTCACCTGTTAATTGCTGATCAAGCCACACGTCAGCTGATGTATAGTATATGATGTATATATATATATTTGTATGTTACTTGCTCTTAATGCAGTTTGAGGAAAGTAAACGTGACAGAAATGATGAAGACATGAAACATGCAGCCGTTTAATAAACGTGCATGATTGGACTAAAGAAAAAAAAGGAAGTGGCTTATCAGAGGGTTTGTTTGCATGATTACCTGAGTTAATGAGTGGTGTCTAATGTGTGTAATAAAACTGGAAGTGAACGTCTAGTTTGGTTTGTTCACATACCGACGCATGTGCACATTATGGAACATGTGCGTGTTTGTTTAAACGCCTCCCTGTTAAAAGGCAGTTATGTCCTAATGAGATGTAAATGACTGCAGGAGGTGGTCTCCCACTCACTCAATGGGACGCCTCTGCACCTTTGAAGTCTTGATTTTGGGGGTCCGGGGGTTGTCATAGTGATGCTCCCTTGTCCCCCTGACCGTCCCTGGAGAATTGGCTTTGATTGGAGTATTGACAGGCATGTGGCAGCCTCCTTCTCTTTCTCCTTTTCTCCTCCTCCCCTCCCTCCCACATCGTTCTCCCTTGAGGTTTTTCTCAAGAAAGCTCTAAGAAATCCGACAGCCTGCCACATGAAGTGCCGCGGCGGAAAAGTATTGTTCTAAGCAAGAAATGTCACGTCCCAGTGGCATCAGACACGCCGAATAAAACACATCTGATTTATGCAAAGCACTTTATATTTAGACGCTTTTGTTTTGAAGGTGCGTTTTGATGTTTTTGGAGGTCAAACTGAAAGCCAGGGATATAAATAACTCATGCAAGGTACATGAGGAGAAGACACTTAGTATGGAGCTCACGGTTTGCATGCTGCTGTTAGTGACTTTAATTCTCGCCGCAAAGGACGGTCGGTGGCATTGACGGGAGGCGAGCAGTGGGCATCGGGTTCAGTCTGACCACCAGCAAGGTAATCTGCCAGACAGACCATGCCGCTCCATCTGTTCAGGCTGTGTGTGTTTGAGTGAGTGTGTGTGGCAGTCGCAGACATGTCACCCATCTCGCTGCGAGACACGTGGACAACGCGCACGGAAAATAGAGGAAAAAAAAGAGGAGGCAAAAACAGACCGAGAGGTGGAGAAGTGTGAGAGATAATGAGAAAAAGAAGGAACGGGGAGAACAATAGTCGGGGACAGGGACACAGTGTTCCTACAGCCACCCTTGGCCCAGCAGATCGCCCTGTCTTGTCATCATTGATCATGCTTAGCTGTCAATTGGTGCGGATCTATTAGAAAGGATGGCCTTTGTGGATGAATTCCTGACAGGCACCAGTAGCCTACAGGCCTGTGACCTTTGTGCCCTCCACAAGGTCAACACCCCTCCTCCTTCTCCTCCAAAAAAAAAAAAAAAATCTTGCATGGCAGCCTTCCTCACCCACTCCTTTCAAGACCTACATCATGTGGTCCTCTAATCAATTAAGCTGCATCTTACATTCCTCTGGTGTGAGGTCACGCCAGCGTTTCCTCCGGGGGTTTCTCACTTGAATGACTGCTGCCCTCCTTCTTCTTCCTCATGACAAAATGTCTGTGCCTCCCTCTTTCAGTATGAGCGTGTGGTACTAGCGTTGATTTATTCTGCAGCTCGCAAAGGAAGGCAGGAAATAAGTAGTGGCGTAATACACCTATTTAAACAGAGCAGCAGTTACCTTCAGGTTAAAGTGGGACCATTGGGACAAAGGTTACAATGATGCAGATCATTCTGAAAAAGAATTATATATTTTTGTCTAATTTGTCCTTACATTGACTCTTTAACATGATATTTAAAATCACAACAAAATGATATTTTTGGAGCTGCCCTCAAAGAGTAAAACACTTCCAAACAGTGGAAAATCATGTGCCAGAAATAGAGTACAGCTTCCAGCTCAAGTGGTCAGCACAAGCCCATTAAGTGTTTTTCTATATTTTTAGCATTTCACGTGTCGGAAACATGCCTTTTTGGAGGCGATCCAAATCTGCTTGTGCGGGGAGAAAACCTTATATGTGAACAGGGATTTCAGATGACTCCACAGAACAATGCCGCTCAGTTTCCATGGAGTTCCATCCATATTGGATGACTTTGCACTTCTTGATTTACGGTTGGTGCCAACATTCAGTGCCAATGCAGAAAGTAGTGTGCTCTTTAGTTAGTGAAGCCATGTTTCACTGTGTGAAATAATGGGCGTACCCGCTGGTTTTTGGACTTCTGTTTTGAAGCCTTGAGTTTGGCATTTTTGCCGCCACCATCTTGGATGTTTGGAGCCAGAATTGACGAATTTGGACGGGAGGGTGAAGCTAACTAACACTAGCTGCTCACTTGGTTAGCACAGCGCATTTACAGCAATGGTTAACTGTGATAATGATAATGCAGATTTTTGCTGGCGAAAAACAGGCTTAAAAGCATTAAAAAGAAGCAGGAAAAACTGAACAACCGACTAATTAGAGGGTCTTTTGGTACAACCAATCACTGAACAAGACTTTTTCAGGCGACCAGAATGTTCCAATACCTTTCATGAACTGGAAACACACTGAAATAGTGACAGCTACGCCTATACTCTGCCTAATTCTGGGGTTACACCATGGTTATGTTGCCTAACCTTAGTGTGTCATTTGGCCGATAACCAATACTGATATTGATCTATCCACTTTTTTTCCTATACCTAAGCTTCTGTAGTGCAATTAATATCATATTATGCATGCATACTCTTATCATGATGGCCCAAATGAAAATTTTGGCTAATTCTGATAGTTCATTTTAAAGCTATATTGGCCGATATTGGTGATGTGCCGATATTATCATGCATCCCTACTAAGCAACCTTGTCGTCCTGGTAATGACTTGTCGACAATAGACCGTTGACATCACGCATTGGTTTGTGGACTCCCATTTTGAAGCCTCCAGTTTGGCCTTTCGGCTGTCGCCATCTTGGATTTTTGGAGCCATAAATGACCATATTTTGGTGAGAGGCTGGTGCTGTGGAGGAGCGAGGGGTGGATCTGACTGAGAAGTGGAGGACACTATCTGCAGACAGCCTGTCACTCAAAGCAACCTGCCCTTAATTATGCGTAACTTTAAGCCTTAAAAAATTTAAATGGATGAGTTATGTGGAGGCAGCCTTAAGCAGCCATTAGAGGAACTGCCATTTTTGACATTTCTGTGTTGGCTTCATTTTTCGCCACTGGACGTTGCTGCTTGTTGTCAGCAGATGGCACCCAGCTGGCCACCTGCGTAACTTTAAGCCTTAACAACATTTAAAAATAAATGTAAACCATGTGAAAAAATGTACAATTTCTGCTGTGAAGTTGGGCATTTTAACATGGGGGCAACAAGGACTGACTAGCTCTTGGAGCCAGCCCCAAGAGGCCATTGGAGAAACTGCAGTTTTTTGCACTTCTGCATTGGCTTCATTGCCATGTAGCCTACAGTGTTAGACTTTCACACACCAAACTGGAGTTAATGCGGTTAATGTTTGCTTTTTTGTGTAACCAAGATCTTAACTGAATGTTTTAGTTGCCTGAACATAACCATATCATAGCCATAGTTTATTTGCATAACCACAATCTAATCCTCACCTTAAAGCAGTTTTAATTGATTTTGTTGCCTCTTAAAATGCAATGGGAGAGAAAAAGCCATGAAACCAAAACCAGCTGAGAGAAAATGCTCTGTAAAGCTGAAGGGAACTGCAGATATGGGTGAAATTTCTCTCCTGGTTCATCACTATGAGCAACCCCTTTCACATTATACATAGCCATCAAATGCATTGTTAATATAGAAATATTAGTGAAGCTTTAATTGCAGTCATGATTCATAGATATTGTCAAAAGCAAGAATGTCAAAGGTATTCTGTGCAGGAATTGTTGGTTCCTGCTTGTAAACAGTATTGCCAGTGAAAATAAAAGCCAACCCCAGATTTACTCTTGTTTTGGAGCTAGCTTTGTCCGCTTTGAAGCTGCATTGGTGGTTTAGTAGCCTCCTCTTGGATGCCTGTTGCTTACGGTCTGCTACGGTCTAGTTGCTACCTTTTTATAGAGTGCTGATCACATGTGCATGTTGTGCCTAGGAATCTCTGAAACATACCAAAATAAAAATAAAACAAGAAAATACAGGCAGAGTGCACACTTCTAGTGGGTCATAAGTGATGATTGAACTTTAGAAATGTTGGCATTCGACCAAAACAAAACATCATCCAATATCGGGAACTCCTGAGGAGCTCCCATGAAAAATTTACAAGCAATATGATTTTAGCGTGTGACATAATCTGCATTATATAAGTTCCAGGTCACTTAAGACCTGAGGTATGTAGGAATGTTTGAAAAAACACCCCTGCATTGAAGGGTTAACACGGCCCATTCTGCTCCCTTTGTTTGCTGTTTCGTCTGTCAGACAGCACCATAAAATTTACCTCATTAGGATGTTTGAGTGAGTTGTTATCTGAGTGCCATTAACAAAGAGGCCTGATAGGGCTGTGCCTCAGTAACACTATAATAATCTGTAGCTCAGCTGCAAATATATGAGGCCAAATCGCATATAGCCGGCAGCACAGGGGGGTAAACTTTGGAAAGTCATGAAAGGAATGAGAAGTGTCTCTGATAGTGCTGACTCGGTAAAGAGCACTGATAAGAAGAATCCCAGACAAGTGGGACAGTGAGTGCGGGGTAAGGTAAGGTAACGCATGATAAATTTGCACGTCCTTGAACATTACTTTGTCCTCACAGTGCAGGCTCACGTCCTCTGAGCAGAACCTCAGCGTGTGGGGGTCCCATATGATTTACAAAAGGCCACAGAGGCCCGTAATCACACTCAGTAATCACTGTGCTAAATTTAACATGGGGGATAAGGGGGGAAATCGGGCCTGAATCAAAGGCTTTGTTATCTGCTCAGCGCTCATAATGTAGATATGAAACAGCATGGTGATCTGATAAACATATGGGCAATGAGCGGGGCAAAAACATCTGCACGCCTGCTGGCCACACAGTAGCAGGAAAAACTTTATCCCACTGCCAGCCTTTAATGAAAAAGAGGAAGCTGGCTGAAAAGGGAAATGTAGACAGAAAATTAGTGTGTGACTGTGTGTGTGTGTGTTTCTAGTAAACCTCTTGGTCATGACTTTCTTGGCACCGGGATGAGGAAACAGTACCTAAGTTACCTCAGGGACCGATTGTGTTTGAGTGGAGGAAAGCAGGGAGAGAGGAGGGGGGGCATTTTGGGATGGTGAGGACTTGGACGGAGGAGAACAGGAAGACGGATCGCCTATGGCAACCGGGACTTTCTGTCAGATCCAGGTCAGTAAGTTGCAGCGTGACACTAGGGGGGGGAAATGGTCTGTAATCGCAATAATCAACGTGATTAGCGTGCGCAAGCTGCAGCCCCAGACCTCGGTCTGCCACCCAGGCTGCTGCTGGCCTGCGAGCACCCTCGGCGGCGCCGCATGGGAACGATGGAGGTGGGAGCGCAGGAGAGTAATACTGAAACTGCCTGGAAATTGAGCAAGACAATAAGGAGATATGACTGCGGCTGAGGAGATGGAGAGATTAGTTATAGACCACAAGTTCAGGATTGCGACTTTATTTAGAATATTTGACACAGAATTGTGGGAAAAACAGAGCAACTTCCTTCTCGGCTGTGTCACAAACAAACAGCTCCCCCTGGGAAACAAACTCCAGACAGTGTAAAAACATTTTCCCTTTTACTGAATATCACAGCCCCCATTTTGAGCATGAGTTATGGCTTTAGCCTGATGAAATATCGACCTGCATGTCATGTCTTCTGCAGGCTTTTTGACATGGAAGGCAAATATAAAATGCCACTTCTGGAAGGGGGCGTGGCACTTGTGGCGATTACCGTCTTGTGCCTGTCCTGCAGTTTCCAGTTTATGCATAAAAATCTCCTCACTCACTGGAAAAAAAAGACAGCTGCAGCCACAAAATGTAAAACAGGCAGAAAATGAACAAGATGGATTGCTTAAATAAAAAATACACAAAAGTAAAAAAAAAAAAAAAGGGAGATATATTATAGGTGAGTTCTAGAAAAAGGAAGCACCCCCCATGCCCTGCAGCTTCTATATTCTAAATCCGGTCAGTGAGTGGTAATTTGTCAGTGAGTCAGCAATCTGCGAGTATCCATCTCTTTGTGTCTAAACAGCCTGTCAATCACGGCGCTGGCACTTCCTGTTTACCTGTCCCATTGACCTCCTCTTTGGAGAGCCACCAGTGCTGAGTGCTCCGGGCAGCCCCGAGGACAAGCACTCACACGGCCAGCTTCAAAGTTAAGGCAGAGTTTACCCAGAGTTGAGCTTCCACAGGCTGCCCTGCTGTCCACTGGGGTTGTGTGTTCAGATAAGAGGGCTGCTTCCTGGTCCAAACATACACACACAAAGAGAAAAGAAAGGCAGAAGGACAGACAGAAAGAAAAAGAGGGGGGGGAGGCAAACAGTGGAGTGTTATCACAGGTATCATTTGTTTGAAAAGTGACTCAGTGATTTGGAAAGAGTGTGGTTGTGTGTGAGTTTGTCATGGGATTTGCTTAATGGACATTGTGCATTGTGCTGTCAGTGCTACTGAAGAGAAGAATATAGACTAGAATACGTTTCCCTGGGATTATATTCTTTATTTTATCCATTAGCTTCAATGCAATCTTCCAAAATAGCAAATGAACATCACACAGTGTGGAGGTGTCATGGTGGCGGAGTAGTTTATGAGTTTTATAGAGAAGTTCATTTCCAGACTCCTTTCTCACCTCCGCACAGCTGCACCGCAGGAAGTGGGTGTGAATATTTGATCGTTGGTTTCGGAAAATAACAGAAAGTGTTGGACACAGTTCCCCCTAATCTGACGTGGGGGTGGAAGGTTATCCCAAGATATGCATCACTCACTTAGTTTCTGATATTCATGTTGCACCAGTATCCTCCATCAGAACTGCTCATGTGATTTTATAAATAGAAATTAAGATCAGTAATAATAAGTGTTTTCCTTACCCACGTATTTGCCTGAATCCAACATCATTTAAAGTCCACAGTGGGTCCACAACAAGAAAAGTGGTGTATCTGTCACTAACCACAAGCATGCATCAAAAATGAGATTGCATAACAAGACCACAGTTAAGGAAATATTTTAAGTTTTAGCAAGGGAGAAATGGTTCAAGAGGAAACAGCCACAGTTGTTATGTGACAAAGTAACTGCTCCAAGAATGTTGAGTGCACTTTTAAATCGCACTTCCTGTAATTTATCTAACCACAGGTGTCACCAGATTAACTGGGTCTGAAATCTGAAGGATTGAAGAACACTAGACCAGACCAGTGGTTCCCAACTGGTCCAGCCATGGGGTTCAAGGTCCACACAGTTAAATATATTCAGCGTCATACTTGCGTTTAGCCATGTTGTCAAGCTAGTTTGCTGTGTCTGACAAGTAGCTATCCATTAGTCGCTCTCTCTACAGCAGGAAATGGCACTTCAAATTGAAAGCTCCGTACCGAAAATTCATTTTACTTTTTACAAACCTGACACATTTGTGAGTCACTTGCAGTCCATTCAAAATGGACCCGCATCCCACTTTTGGACCGCGGCCCACCAGTTGGAAACCACTGCACTCGAATTTGGCTTTTCAGCTTGGCTCTGTTTCAGGCTCTAGAAAATCCAGCCCATGAGAATGAAGCTGTTAGTCATGTCAGTCATTGCTCATGAACAGATCTGTCAAACTAGGCAGCACCAATTCAATATTAATCAAGATTAATATTAATCAATGCCTATATCTCACCTAAAATATTTTCAGAAACATATTTTAGTGTACTGTTTAGCTGTAAAATGAGAGAGTTTGTGACCAGGCCACCAGTTGAGCTGAAAAACCCAGCACCATCTACCAGCCAGAGCAGACGTTCTCATTTTACAGCTAGACAGTACACTAAAATATGTTTCTGAGAACATCTGAGGATTTAAGCAATGCAGTAACACAGTTTTGATTCATAGTTGATCAGCGCTGCCTAGTTTGATGAGCAGTGAATGGCATGATTGACAGCTGCGTTAGAGACCCCTCTGCCCTGATTGGTTGTTTTCATAAGTCTTGCAGATGCCATTAGTAGCACTAAGAGGATGCAGAGGAGCATGATTTTTTCACAGGTTATCTGCCTCATGTCCTACTGTCAGGATACAGAGACAGCAACTTGTTGTTATATCTGCTGAAAAGTTACCTATTGAAGCACTAATCCAGAAAGCCCATAGATGTCTGGCCCCAGTGCGTGACCATCGTCAGATCCTGTGGAGTCAAGCGGTGACCGCAATATGAACTGGGAACATAATGGCTGTTCTGTTCCTGCCATCTCTCAATGTAATGGTACTGTAAACCAACAGGCCTACAGCCCCTTGAGCCACATTGCCTCGCTGCATCGGTATTTCTACAACAAATTAGCGAGGCAAACTTAAATATTGGGTCGTCCGTCAACATGATGGGGGAAAGGAAAAAAGAGGCAATTTAAGCCTAATGTATTTCAATTAGTGGCAAAGTTTTAAAGGAAAACGGACTTCCGCACACAGAAACATGTCCAAACGTGGGTCATCAGTGAGGGGGCTGCAGTGGGTGTTTGGGGTTGAGGGGGGCTGTAAGCATAAATAAGGCCTTGTGGCTATTAGCAAATGAGCAGTAATGTCCGCTGAATGATGGCGATAATGATGCAGTGGACAGGACATTGGATTTTGATTGGGCCCTCTCTGTGAACGGGCCCCAGTACACACAGGAAGTGCTTGTTTGTTCCAAGCAGCACTGTTTCCTGTCCGGCTGGCTGTGTGGGTGTGTGTATTTTTTCCACTGCGATAATCAGGAGAGGCGTGTGTGTGTGTGTGCGCCTTACTCCTTGGTTTGCCTCCTATGGCTGCCGGTTCAAAGCGCCGCTGCTTTGCAGGACGGAAGCTCCTCGCAACGGAGGATGAGATCACTGTGCGCCCAACAAGGGACTTCCTCCCCGCACAGGAAGTGGAGGCGCAGCTGAGAGGGAAAGGGCTCTTCCTCTGCCACCCCCGCTTCTCCTGCCCCTGCTCTTCCCGTGTCCTCCTCCGTGATCCGTGTTTTGTCTCAGAATATGAGATAAAGCATCGCTCACTCGCTCTGCCTCTCTTCTCTCACTGACCGAGCAGGAAGTGCCGGCTGCTTTGTTTACATAACGGAGGTCTTCTCTCCCGCCAAAGCACCCCAAAGGCCTCTGGGAAACGGGAATCCCCAGACTTCATATCCTCACATTTGTGAAGTGGACATCCATCACGGATTGACAGAGCACTGTGTCTGCATGTGTACATGGGAGAGAGACCTAGAGGAGGAGAACAGAGGAGCATCTGTGCCGACGTTGATGACCCTTTCCTGAGATGGTTTTCCCTCTACTTAAGTTGACCCCTGCTGGAACTGGAAGAGGGACTGGACATGCTCTTGTTCAAGAACCACCATCATTTCCTTCTCTGCTGTTTGGCCTGGGCACTTATCTGTCTGCACATGACTTTAATAGTGAACATTTGCACCCGTTGCAGACTTGAAGCTGGGAAATATGAATGCCACCGGTGATGGATATTACACTGTGTCTGTGTGCCCCTTGTTCTAGGGGGGTGATGTGCACACTCATGAGGCTCATGTGACTGGGTGAGGGTCCACAGAGAGAAGGTCTATCTCCCTGAGGCCTCCGGAAGACTGCCCGATAGCCATTATGGAACGAATGAAGACTTGTGAGTGTTTGGAAGGGAAGTGGGTATTTAGTCCACTGGAGGCACGACTGGGTGACTGTTTGTCTGTGAATGTACTGTATGTGCATGTAACAAGGGGATACTTGTCGTGGAACAACCATCTGAGTACTCAAAAGTAAATATTATCTGATTTTCTAAATAAATAAATGATTTAATTACAAATAATTACGGAAAATGACATGATTACATTGGGGAGACATTTTAAATGGAAGACGTCAGAGGAAGGGTTAAAACGTGTCCTTTTACTGTTTTGTATTCATGAAATTCAAGACAGGAGAAGAATGAAATTTCGCAGTTCTAATCTGTATTTTTTTCTTTTCTGTTGCAGTTACACCAAATAAAACCAAATAATGTTTAATTTCATAGAACTAGTAACTTTCTCTGTGACCATCGAAAGCTCCCAGAGCCCAAGGTTTCATCTTCATATTCCTTGTTTTGTCCAATCAAGTGTCCAAAACCCAAAGATATTCCGTGTGATATCATATAAAACTAGAAAAGGACACTCTGTAGAGTGCAGATCACTCATTTGATCGGCTGATCTCAGCCACACGTTTCAGAAGCGCTCCAGAAGAAACAATTTAACTACGTAGCCAGCTTCCTTATTCATGGTAGAGGCACATCCTGTGTGCGGTCAACATCTTCCTCCTCTTCATCATCATCCACCTGAATATTACTATCTGACCTGTTAGAGAGCTTTCTGAGTCATGAAATGATTCTGTGCGCCCCGTTCCTCTGTCTTGTCACGTCTGTGTCCCACTGCCACAGTTTCTTCACTGATTCTCGATCAAACAGCCTTCTGAGGGATGTGAAAAACACAGAAAATCAAACCTGTTCTGAAATTTTTTATGATGGACGAGAGTTTTGCACAGTTAAAACGTAATTGACACAACATGAATGTATTTAATTTTAGACGTATGACAAATCCAGATGAAAAAAAATGGACTGAGTGTGCAAAGGCCTTAAGGCTTGTTGTTTTTAGCCACGTTCATTTCCAGAAAACTTCAGGCCCCTACTGGCCGGCTAAGAGAAGTGAGAAGTCAGCAGCCAATAATGCTATAAAATAGCCATTAAAACAGGTTTTTCAACAAAAATGAATCACTGAAACCTTGAGAGATCCAAAAACACGCAGTCCTTAATGTGAACACAAAATATTAGGCTGATTGGTCCAGTAGTATTTGAGATTAGCTATGGACAGGCAGGCAGACACCCTCGCACACCCAAACACATGACCAAATATAGAGGATTGTGTGCAAAGCAGCAGATACTGGTACTTAAGAAGCCAAAAGAGCAGAATGGACTCTGCATTAGCCTGTGCCGTTAGATGACTAGTGCTACCCTTAGTATCCTTCAGCAAACCAAAGGTAAAACCAAAGGTAGCACCAGTAGATGCAGATTGTCCTTTGTTCCATTTGCTGTTGGGTATTTAATCAGACTGTAACCCCAGATGCTGGTGGTGGTGGTGTAATGGTGTGGGGGAGATTTTCTTGGCACACTTTGGGTCCCTTAGCACCAACTGAGCATGGTTTAAACACCACAGCCTACCTGAGTATTGTTGCTGACCGTGTCCGTCCCTTTATGACCACAGTGTACCCATCTTCTGATGGCTACTTCCAGCAGGATATCGCACCATGTCACAAAGCTCACATCATCTCAAACTGGTCTCTTGAACATGACTGTGAGTTCACTGTACTCCAGTGGCCTCAGTCACCAGATCTCAATCCAACAGAGCACCTTTGGGATGTGGTGGAACGGGAGATTCACATCATGAATGTGCAGCCGACAAATCTGCAGCAACTGTGTGATGATGTCATGTCAATATGGACCAAAATCTCTGAGGAATGTTTCCAGAACCTTGTTGAATCTATGCCACCAAGAATTAAGGCAGCTCTGAAGGCAAAAGGGGTCCAACCTGGTACTAGCAAGGCGTACCGAATACAGTGACTGGTGGGTGTATATATTTGTTGGATTATGGCCAATTGGGGACATTAAACCTTTTTGAATCTTTGATCTTGAATCTTGAATTTATTTGCTTGATAGATTGTATAAACTATTTCCCATATCAAAATAATCTTCTAATCCCTTCACTGACTAAACATTTTAGAGCTAAAATAGGCTCTACATTCAAAGAAACCTGTGTCCGATCTGGTCTGCTCATATTTGCACACACACGTCTGTGTTAGTGTTTTTGCTCCATCTCGGGTCAGGACTGTGAAATGTTTGCATGCAGCACAAGTGTCCTCCCAGTTTACTGAAGAGCCTGGCTTCACCCCTCTGCAGCTCTGCAGGTCCGCCGCTCTTTGCTCTCCAGAGCTGCTCATACAGTGGAGGGTCTGAGTGGCTGCCATAAGGACCAATGGCCTCAGGACCTGTTGGTGGAGGTCAGTGAGTACAAGAGGCGACAGCTGTAGAAACGCTGGGAGCCCAGTGCGGCATGAATACTGGCGATTATAGCCAGCATCACACGCACACACACACAGTGATCAGATCCTTATCTAAAGGATACATTGTTTAGAGGTCGCTGGAGCACCGCCTCACAGGATATAGACAACTGGTAGAAAGTGTGTCCGTGTGCGCACTTTGTGTAACACATGATGAAACATTTTTATGGGTCTTCAGGATGTGCGCACGCATGTGGTGTAGTTGTACTAATCCATGTGTGCGCTCATGCCTCCGTGAGGTGTTGATGTGGTCGTATAGTTTACAGGATGTTGAACTGGGTCTGTGAGTCAGTGTCAGTATGTGTGAGCCGCACTGCTGCTACTAAAACTGTGAGATCTCTGGTATAAATGGCACTGACTGACCCAGGGACAGGTGTGCATGGATTTGTATCATCCCTCATTCAAGGACGCTCAGTAAACAGATAAATAAACAAATAAACAGCTTAGATATGCTTCATAAAAAGTAATGGTCTCATAAATGTTCCATAAGTGCCCCGTGGTTAATCACTGAAAGACTGTCAAGTTTAGGTTAAAATAAGAACAAGAGCATGGTCATTTTTTATGTCCCAATGCATCAGATCCAGTGAATCACAGGCAGCACTTCTTGTTAAGTGATTCATGGCATGGCATCATCCCCACAAGAGGCACTGAGGTATTCGTTGCGTGCAGCAGCGGATTAGACGGTCTTAAATTAATTACAGCAATCAAAACAATGTTAAATCACAACAAACAACATGCTTATTTATTTAACAGGAGCTGGCTAATTGCTCAACTTTTAATTTCCTGATGATTTTACATTCTTGAAGAGGTACAGACAGTGACACATTTAGCAGCATTTCTTCATCGCAGTCACTTTTTAACAAATCCAATCAGATGTTTTAAAACTGTCTGAATCACCTGACATGAAGCTGAGAGTGTTCATCCACCAACACTGCAACTTTTTAAGAAAGTGGGCTTTGTTATAGTTTGATGTTATTTGGTGGCATTTTTGTAGCATAAATACTTTGCAACACAAACTATGGTGCACTGGGAAGTTGGAATTTCCGAGTTCCCAGGCAGAAACAGAATTTATGAAAAACTGTTACAAATACTTTTCTACATGTCTGTTTTGGCATAACATAATGGTTCAAGTCACATTTTATTGGATTCCTGATTAAGACAGCCATCTCTGTTTAGCTGAGGGACATATCTCTAACTTTTACTGTCCAGAAGTCTCACTTTGACCAGTTAGGTTCAAAATAAAGTAAAAATAAATAAACCAACTGATTGAATGGAATATATGATTTGGTAATATAGAAGAAGTACTTTGTGAACAGCCTTTTTCTCAGGCATCCATGACATATGCAAACCCCTCAGTACCGATCTTGATGCCGCCATTAGAATAAACGGAAAAAGTCACCTCATTGTAAGATCCTCTGGCACCCCTCAGCAATACCTCATGACCTGTTTCCATTTATTGAAAGGGTATTTTGGTCCCTTAAATGCAAGACCCTTGGCCTCTGGGGAGGGACCGGGGCCACTGACCTGGATGCCTAGGGAGAGGTGTTGCAGCTGGGATACTGCTCTGGAGGAGACAGTGCTGGTGGGAGCAGCTGTTGTGTGTTAGACTGTCAACGCGGTAATGAAGGAGAGGTTAAATCTGGTGCAGAAGAAGTTTTGGTTGAATTTTAGTTTAGTATTTGTATTGATTTGGTTTTACGTGAGATAGTTTGGAGATGGACGTCTGTGATGCATCAGAGAAATCTAACAAAACAGCAAGGTTGTCTCAAAAGTCGCTTTATTATTGTAAACTGTAGAAGTACCACCCAGACAGGTATTTAACTCTGCTGACTTTTACATTCTGAACGTCTGTTCGCCAAACGAGCCGACCAGCATGTCAGAGCATCGAGGTCCGCTTCAAACCCTTCGTCACCATCATCATCAGGGTCTTGGATCTCTGAGCTTCCCTCCCCAACATTCTCGTTCTCATGGGAACTTTGCTGCATTTCAATGAGCCGCCTGGTTCACCTCTCAGCACTGGCCGCTCCGGGGTTAACTCCAGAGGTCAGAGGTCACAGGATCACAGGCTCCACAATGCCTCAGATTGTTGATTGTTGATGCTAAGGCGGGCGCTGAGAGGAGGGGTAGGACTGTGTGTGTGTGTGTGTTTGTGTGTGTGCGAGGTTGCATTTGTTTGATTGTATTTATTTGTTTGTGCGTGTGAGCTCGTGCGAGCGCTCGAGTACATGTCCGAGCGTCAGCTTTTCTGCGTGCATCCTGACATATTTGCATGTTCACTCATGCATGTCAGCGCAATGTGCGTGTAAAAGGAGGAACCTGATTGGCCGGACCACCGTGGCAGATGAAACTTGATGGACTGCAGGCTCTCTAAGCTCCTGTTGATGGGGATTTGGAGGCCTGTCTTTGAGGGGGGAAATTCAATTTCCTCCCCCTGCTTGCCGGCGCTGTTTGTTTAGCTTGGCCCGGGATTGGAGAGGGTGTGTGACACTCCCGATTACCCAGTCACTGAGAGTCTGCTGAGAAAGTGGTGTCTGATCTGCAGCATGCCATGACTCAACACTGGAGGAATGTGGCACGGCAGAGAGCTGTCAGTCTGTCTGTCAGCCAGACTCATGTCTGTCAGTCCTTTCATTTCCGTTTCTGTAACAATTTCTGAGTGAGCTATAACACGTTTGTTCAAAAAAAGATTTTCACCTGGACATGAATGCTTTATGTAGGTATTGATCTTGTTGGGCAGCTCATATGCAAATCATGCCTTTATTGACATCTGTTGTTTTATTGATCGTGCATGATCAATACTCATGTTAAACAGTTTGTGTGTTTGGGATCCTTACTTAGGATGCACCGCGACAAGTCGGTCAGAGTGTGTATTGTTTTCATTAGACTGTTTGTACTGAGTCTTTTACTTCATACTGCATGTTGGATCCTTCATAGAACTCTATGTAGTAGGTGATTTGAAATGGGACGCCACCCCACACTTTTAGTTAAGGAGTCCTAGCTTAAGAGTGATGGAAAGTTCTCAGAGCAAGGAAGAGACAGAAACTTTTACCTTAGTGCGGAGGTGTGGTTGACCTTGTTTCTAGGTATGATGCATTCTGTCAACAGATGTGATTGGTTGCCCTTTTGTGAGCCTGGAAGGTGTTGACACTCAGTGGAAATGAAATGAACTGTGTGACAACATGGGACGATGAAAGTGTTGTCCCTGTTCATGTGATCACTCTGCTGATAAAAGATTGAGGCAGACAAATAGTTTTCCAAATATCTTAGTGTTGTGATGATTTTATTTCTGGCTTTATAGCGTTAGGAGGAAAATGTGTGTCCCTAATGACATCAGCCACACACGTTATCCCTGCACGAACTGATCTGTAGCATTTCATTTTCTCACTGTCATCCAGCGTTTGGAGAATAGCTCTCTGACCTCTTTGTCGTTCTGCCATTTTCTCCTCTGCTTAAGAAACTCTCAAGCATCTTAAAAGTTCTCCCCCCAGCTGCTAACAGTTTTTCAACTTAGAAGCTCTTCAAAGGTCTAAGATGCTCTGTGAACAACTTCTTTCTTTACAAGGACCTAGTCTCAAGGGGAAATTCTAAGAAAACGTCACAATTCTACGAATTTTCTTTGAATTTTGTCACTGGGAGCAACTCCCTGCACTAGGAAGCTTTGTGAATACGGCCTCAGAAATGCACTTACTTTGGTTCCTGTATTGTCTTTCGGCTTAACACAGAGTTGCTTTGTGCTGTTGTGAGCCATTGTTTTCCTATGCAGAGAGTAAGAGTCAGGTTATTCTTGAAGAGCAGTAGTTCTTCGGACATTCTGTCTGACCATGCAGGGAGGCAAACGTGTTTACACTTGATCCAAATGGCCACACTTGAAGGCGAGGTGAAAAGTCGGCCGTCATAGAGACAGTGACGAAGTGATATTGTTTAAAAATGGGGTGCCCTTTTTTAGACAGTCTCTCCTGGAAGGTTTACAGTGTTGCACTCAAGTGACATGAAAAGTGCCACAAATAGTAGTGTAACGAACAGAAAAAGAGAGCAGGACAGAGAAGTTCAGACTCTACCCACTTTCTCATCTCTGTACACTTGACCACTCTCAGCATGAAGTGGGTGTGAATGCTGGATTCTCAGAGAGTGACAGAAATTGTCACACGTAGTTCCCCAATTGCAGTGCCAAAAAATGTGTGTCATGATACTAGAACTTGTCAGTACCAATACCAATATGATTCTTGGTAGCCAATTCAATACCACATTAAAAACAGAAACAAAACAATAAATCTGCAGAGGGATAATTGCCTTCCTGCTGTGGTGTCACTGAAATACATACTTCCCAACTGGACTTTCCTTGGCTTGTTGCCTTGCCAGTCAAAGCTCACTTTTCTGCTACCTGGTGAACATGGTTGATATATATAGCTGATGGTTCACATCAGCTTTGAAAACCAACTGTACCAAAACAAGGAATGAGAGTCGCAGTCAGTCAGCAGAGTTGTGAGGGTATTTCTCAGGGTGCTTTCACACTTGCCCTGTTTGATTCGGTTCAATCGAACTCAGATGCACACCAAATCAACCGGACCAAGACCTTCTTGAAGAGGTGGTCTTGGGCCAGATACAAATGAACTCTGGTGCGGTTCGTTTGTGGTGAGAACGTGTTCCGACCTGGATCTGAATCAACTGCAGTCACATGACACATTGTTTGGGTTAAACATGAGCATGTTACAGTCCTGGAGGATTATTAATGTGCATCTCCTCCTGCACTGCCTTAATATGCACATTCAGCACATCCAATGCATCAAAACATTGTTTTCTAGTTGGAGCCGCGCCTCGTTTTCAGACTGTATGAACAATGACAGCAATAAAGTCCACGATGAGTAGCGCTAAAATCAACCTGCGTAGTTGTCCCTCCATTGTGACATTAGAAAGTGTCACATTTATCTTGCAAGTGTACTCTTCTTCAACCTTTTGTTTACTTCCTGGATTTATCTGGTCCTGCTTGAATTTGAAAACACCCTGGATTCTTCCACATTTCCTACCAAAGTACTGTCATCTCCTTGTTGTCAGTCCAGTAAGGGTGCTCCAATTTAGTAATCATCTGCATTAATGTCACACAATCATTGCATTTTGTGTTAATGAGTACTTGTTTTCAGAGAGCAGGGTGAGGCAGAGGTCCTAACTAATCACATATTAACCTAACTCATCCCCAGGTGCTGTAACAAAGACAACATCCTCCAATTGAATTTAAATACTGAGCAGCCAGTGAGCCTTGCAATGACTGATATCTGCACTGAGGTGCTGCACTGGGTACAAACAAACATGTTATATACAATCCTGTAGGGGGTTGTGTTCCACCTCATCAGGAATGTCAATTACATCTGCATTGTTTGTACTGTTGTTGTTTGTTTGTTTGGCCTGCAGGAAAGCTGCGATAGGGATCAGGGAGGCGGTGCAGTGTCAGTGACACTCGAGCCGTTCGCCTCCTCATTACCTTCAGACATCTCTCTCTCACCTAGCCGTAAAATGGAGGAATGTCTTTAAAGCCTCATCCAATTTTACTGGAGCGCTGACCACTTCATCATACGCAGATGTTGCTGTGTGTGTTTTCTGTGTGTGTGTGTGTCCTAGAGGGGTTAGAAAGCTCGTGTGTGCTTCCTGGGTCACAACATGTTATTGTTCTAGGAAAACCCTCTTGATGGAGAAGTGTGTTGCCTCAAGTCTCATATTTACTGCCAGAACAAAAAGAAAAGAAAACGTAAAAAACAGGAAGAATAAAAACCAAATGAAGGGTTATCTCACAAAACACGTTCGGTCAAATCTGGTTCTGAGTAAAGGTCCAGAACATCCAACAATTTATTGACCCCATAAATGATGCAAGTGACAGGATTTAACTGAAGGCAAAGGGCGCACAAGTGAAACAGAATAGGCTCTTGTGTGACATGGTAACGAACAAAGAAAAGCAGCGTTATAAAAAGGCAATATTTTTTCTGATTTGACACACTAATTATGTTCTTTGTTAGACACAGACTAAACACGCTCATTGTTAGCAGCTGTATGAATGAACATTCAGAACATTAAGGTTCAAATACACTGTGGTTTTGGTTATTTGTTTCGCAGGTATTTTAACACAGTGTTAAACATGACTCAGAAAGTCAGTCATCAACAAGAGCCAACATGACTTTAATTTTTTCACTCATTATTGGAATGAAGCTACAGATACAAAGAGAAACAACAAACATGTTACTGTTGCCTACTGTAGACACGTATTATACAGAAATAATGGCAGAATGAATTAGACATGAAAATGGAAGCATGCGTAATAAAAAGACCTCCTGAATGTTGATATGATAGTCAGTATTGTTTTACATGGCAACAAACAACTGAGACGAAATTAAAGGTTTGGACGTTTTATCACACAGTCTTGAAGATGAAAAGCTACAGAGCAGCTACTAAGGAGACCTTGTGGTTAAATTGTTTTTTTTATCTACTGTTTCAAGAGTGAAACTTTCAAACCAACATGGACAAGAACGTCTTTAAGTGCTCAGGAAATTGAATATTGGATATTTACTCCATGACAACCAGGCAGCCACCATCTGCTGAGGTCATGTGATACAATCGAAAGCTCCAGAACAGCTACTCAATGGACACTGAGAGATGTTGCAGTTCTAATGAAGCATGATACATTTTGAAATGTTATAATGCCGTTCATTGGCTTCATTGACATCCAACAGGTGCATGTCTTACACAGTAACCTGTTTAGGGCTTTTCCATTGGCAGTTTTGGCTGTGATGAGTCAATGCATGGTGCATTGGTGCATCACTGCCACAATAGCGCACTGGCAACACCATAACAAAAACAATACTTCTGAGTGCAGTATGGCATTGTGTTTGTGTGTGTAACAATTTCTTGATTCTTTCTATCGTCTTTTATTTAGGCAAAAAAAGAAGCTTTGAGAAGCTGTAACGGACATTTTTGTCTTTCATGGACCAGATTATTCTTTGAGAAGTAGAGTGTCCTCTGTGTTTGGATACGGTCGCCTGTACCTCTCCTCACCAGCCGACAGACTCCCCACAAACCCCATCCATCAATCCATCCATCCCTCGGTTTCCTAAATCCCTGTCATCCTGAACCCTGATGCTTGTCTGGACATGCCTCAGCCCCTCAGACCCTCAGCCCTGCTGGGTGGGGGGGGGTTCAGATAAAAGCCAGTTTGTTCGGTCTTTGGCTCCGTCCAAGAAACAATGTGATGAAAAATGTTGAAAAGCAATACCAAAGCTTGTGTAATCATACTAAGTATCACGTGGAGAGTGGGCATTCCTAAGAACTTTCTGAAGTGTTAGAAAATTGCACACACAGATGAAGTCACGTAAAACAGAAATTAAGTCAGATTACACTGCAGTCAGAAATTTGATTAAGGTTTTGTACGCAGGCCGGAGATGAGTATCGGCCTTTTTTTGTGCATTAGACCGACAAGAGAGGAGGCGTGGTCCTTTGAGTGGATGGAGTAATCCCTGAGTATTTAGATGATTGGAGATTAGCGTCAGATAGATAAGATGCGACTGAGGATAAGAGGCATTAGCTTTGTTTAAGATTCTCTCCTCTCCTCTCGCTGCCTCTTTCCCCATTTGTCTTCCGTCTCATTTCATCTGTACTCATCTGTTCGCCTCCTGTAACTAATCAGGTGTAAAGCGCAAGTCCGGGCAGAAACCGGATGCCACTGGTGTTTCAGATATCCCTCACACCTCATGACTTCTGCTTCTGCTGGGCCGTGAGAGAAACAGACGCAGATATGAAGGCTTTCAGCGCTTCTCTGCGGCTTATCTCCGCCTTTGATCTGTATTGGTTTATTTGGGTATATATCAATCAGCCTCCACCAAGCCCCTCCAACTGCTTCTCTTTCCGGCCTTGACTTCCTGTCCCAGATTAGTCCTCCATCCTGCCCACCTCAGTGGCTCACGATGCAACAGGATCACAGGTCAGAGGGCAAGGGTCGGGCAAAGAGCGTTGTAACGATGTCCAGACTAGGAGCGACTGACCGCTGCTCTGGATGTGTGTGTGTGTGTGTGTGTAGGTAGTTAACTGGTTGAAAGGAAACTGTCCATCAATGGGAAATCTGAAAACAATTTGACTGCATTAAGGCATTTAAAGCGTCTCCACTGATTTCCCTGTTGGCCTCTCGTCAGTACCACACACACCAGTCGCTGTGTGCAGCGGGGAGGAGCGCACAGAAGGCCTTTCACAATTATGCATTCACTTGTCTGTTTGCTTCTTCATTTACACATTTGTTTATTCATTTATTCATTTGCTATTGACTTTGTTTTGATCCAGCTGTCATCTGCTTTATAACAGATGAACTGTGACTTTTTTTTTTTTGCATTTGTATCTGTGTGTGCACGCGTGTGCATGTATGTAAGTGGCTGGAATGCAACAAGGACATCTGAGTGTTAACAGGTCTCACATCCATAATCTGTTTCCACTCTCTAATTAAGTTAGCCGTCCTTTGCCCAATAACACATAATAACATGATTGATATCCAGCTTGTTTCCCTGAAATGCAAACATGCAGCGGACCTGTCTACATCTTTATGAGCTTATATCATGTGTAAAAGATTCTGCGCAGCATAGTTTTGGTATGACTCAGTACACTGTCAGCGTATAAGATGTGTATGAACACTTTCTCTAATTTCCCCCCTGTTGTATATGAATATATTCCTCTGTGTACACTTCATGTTTATGCATCTCCACCCATGTTTAGCATAAGCTCATGACTCAACCGTTCCACCGCCACCACCAGGACAGTTTGTCAGCCTCTGCGCTCCACAAACAAGGCCCTTTCTGCGAAACTCTCCAAACCCTTGCCCTTGGCTGGCTGTAGCGGTTCCCATAAAGGAGCCTGCCGATGCCTCCTTTAATTGTAGCATGTAATCTGACTTAAACACAAGGCTGATAATAGTGCTGTCTGTGCGGAGGTTAGGATTAGAAAGGCCCCTGATTCCTACCAGCTCTCTTATTATCCCCTCAGCCCCGGCCGCAAGGAACCGAAAGGCCCGACATGCTTGTTTCAAGCAGTGCCAGTTACTCTGTGACTCATCTAGGTTGAGAAACATTTGAGGAGAATGGAGCCCCTGTTTTGGTGTGTCAGCGTGCTGCTTGCGGCTCTCTGACAGATTGCCGTGAGACGTGAACGCGAATCTCCCTCCATGCTGTGCGAGTATGGAAAACACACACGCCTTCACCTCAAGTTATGCGGCTCGACCATACTCCCAGGGAGCTGCTGTGACTGTCCAATTTAGGCTGCATATTTGAGGTGGATGTTTAAAAAAGAAAGTTACAGTGCGAGCCATTCTTAAAGGTGGAGATGACATTTTTACTGTCACTGCAGTGCTCAGCGTTTCCCAAACACATTAATATCGAGCTCTCCCTTTCAAACTTAGAAAAATACAACATGTGAGTAATCACATCTCGTATCCTCCTCTCCTCTTTCATTTGATATATTACAGGAAAACAGCGAGACGGTTTCTATCACACATCACTCTGGCACTGCTTTCTACATTGGGAGGGTGTTCTAGTGCTAAATATAGTTGTGGATATATGAAGGGCTTCTTTTTCTTTGATTTCCATTATGACAACAAGAACAGTACAAAACTCTGTTCAGTAGCTCAGTGGGTAGAGCTGGCATCCCATGTCCAAAGGCAATATCCTTGCCGCAACGGCCGTGGGTTCGATTTCAGCCTACAGCCCTTTGCTGTATGTCATCCCCCCCCTCAACACCCAAGCACCGTCCTGTAAAATAATGCATTAGCCAAAAGCAGTGAATCATAAAATAAAAGTGGTGATGCATAATCAGCAGCTCATATGCAAACCCTCCCATTTTTCTCTTCACTGTGTATTTTCAACTTCCGGTCTTGCAGCCATGCAGGTGACAGCTTAACCTCTGCAGCTCCCCTCAGTATATTACCTGAAGCCCCTATAACTTGACTTTAAATAACTTTTATTGTAACAAAGTTATAGTGGGGGCATAGGACATGCCTAGGAGCCAGCTGAAGAAGCCAGTCCTTGGGAAAGAAACCGGACAGCACACAGTGGATGACAAACCCTTGGGTCAAGAGCGTTGCTGATGCTAGCCATTTAGCCACAGAGAGGCAAAGTGCTGCGGAAAGCATGGTGAATCTGGACATGATCCTTCGGGAAGTAAGAGATTTTCGCCAAGAAAACTGTGAGATGCTAAGGGAAATTAATGACAAACTAAACAAGACAAAAAAGGATTGATGAGGACAAAGAAAGTCTTACAGAAGTGGAGGAGAGAATCCAAGGCTTGGAAGATGCACTGTCGGAGCATTTTAAGTTTCTGCAATCCATGGATGCATTACATTGGTCAATCCATACATATAAAATCCCTGTTTCTAAAGTGACTTATGTTAGATTACATTTATATGAGCTAATTTTGTCATAAGGAGATACCTGGGCAAGATGGTTGCCAAGCTGCAGACCTCTGCAGACCACTTTAAGGGACCAACAAGCAACAAAACAGGTTGGCAGCACTTCCACCAGCGATTGTGCCACAAAACTGGGTGTTTTAAGCTAAAACATGGTGTTTTCCCAACCATAACAAAGTGTTTTTTGGGCCTAAACCTAACCACATGTCAGCCACCGCATTATTGAAACATAAAGAAAATAAGATTTCAACACATCCGCGACATAACAACATACAAATGTCCCGTATCTGTGGTTTGCAGGAACTTACAATGTCAACTTTGATTCCGGTGACTGGGTTGTTGCACAAGCACCTCATGCCAAGTACTGTGCTGATAAATGTACTCTTTTATCAGGAAACATAATTTCATGATATATTATGATCATGGGCCTTAAGACATCCTGCCCACCTGATATACACCATCATGAAACCAGACATGCATGCATAGGAAGCTTTACGCTACCCTTACCAAAGACCAGTGCATTACAGAAAACTTAAATGTACAGAGCCATGTTAATATGGGTGATGACTCGGTGTACATGTTTTGTGCAGTCATATGTAGTTCATGCAGTAACATATAATTCTATGAGCCAAGGTCATGGGCTCTGTTGGTTTGCTTTTGTGATCTACTGGTGCGATGACATTGTAGATGTTAGATCATTTCTGCTGTCTCTTGTTTGGGTTTTATCAAAATTTGTAGACATTGTAAATTGTCTACAGTGTTATAGTATAATATTTTGTCTTGTTTTTGCGTTTTGTGTGGACCCCAGGAGGATTAGTCGTTACTGCAGTAACGACAAATGGGATCCTGAAAAAAGAATTAAGAATAGACTGTAGCTGTAGCCATCATGATGATCCCCCATTGGTTTGCGGACTCCTGTTTTGAAGCCTTGAAGCCTCTGGTTCCAACTGTGGTTAATACCGTTAGCTCTGTTAGCATTGTTGCTGTTGTTTAGCGCTGTTTATGGCGTTCGCATTGTTAGCTGCTAGCTGTTAGCTCAGCCACTTTCATGCTGAGAACTGTCTCCAAACAACTCATATGTTTTGAATTTTGCATAGAGCCACTTTAAACAATTAGTCTTACTTGTATGTAGGCTATAAAGATAACAACAGGTTACAGGTTTGATCACCAAAGTGCCATTAAGCAAGGCATATAACTTATACCACTCATTTTAAGTTACTTTGTAAAGAAGCAGCAGGTAATTGGCCACATTGAAGACATCCATGATCTCATTTGTTAAACTGTGTTTGCTATGGGCCTATAGATTAGTGTGCCATGTGCTTAAACACCCAGCAGTGTGCATCAGGGAATATTCAGCTCAAACACTCCTGATCAATAGACATGTTTAATGCTAATCAACTGCTACACCCCCCATTATATTGATTCCCAGTCGCCAGAATCAGAATTACACTGTAGGTGGGATTAGATGCGCGCGCACACACACACACACACACACACACACACACACACACACACACACACACACACACACACACACACACACACACAAACACACGTTCATTCAAACGCACACACAGATTCGGCTTGTTTGATGACGGCAGGAGCAGCCCTTGTATTTATTGATCCCTCGGCCTGTGAAGGACAAGGTCGTCAGGTCATCTGTCACAGAGCTGGAGGAGACAATGACACACGCTCACTTCAAACAGAACTGACGGACCATGCAGTGTCCAGACGTAGTCGGTTAATGAGGGTCATGAGGGAGTGTGGGTTGTGGTTAGGGCAGAGCTAACATTGTTAGGCTGCATTTGATCATGTTGGATGAGGTATCGCGGAGGTTACAGGAGATAACTCAGGACTACAAAGGCAGCTTGTGTTGTCAACAGGTTACAGGGGATTTCCTCACCTTTTACCCACTTATCAGACTTGATCATCTCTTGGAGTGGTTCTCAACCAGGGGTCCTTGAGGGAATTCCAAGGGGTCCCCAGAAAAATGAGACATAGTTTATTTTCTCTTTTCAAATCACCTTAGAGGAGATCTAATGTGAGCAGAGTCGTAAGGGCGTCTACTCTGATCATAGTTTTACTTCCTCCACAGTTATCTACCCAGCTGTAGCTGACAATAGCAATGAGTGAGTATACACCTTTATCTGTGTCTGCATCTGTTCAACTAACTAAATTATCGGTGTCCTCATCTGCACTTGGACTGGGTGGTGTTTGAATCAGGCGCGGCTTTAACTGGAAGTCGTTGCTTTAAACCCGTTACTAATATGGTTTGATCGGAAGTTGCTATATTTATTAGAAAACTAATTACTTAACAATCTCAAGATTGAGCTTCAGATTATTTTTGGTCACAAGAGTTAGAGACTGAACATCAGGAGTATGGATGTTGACACATTTTACTCAGATGATACTTGTAAAAAGTACATTATCCATACCACACTCAATTGCTCAATTGAAAACTATAGAATCAACCAAAATCTTGGAGGTCCCTGAAGCAAGAGCTTAACAAATGCGGGTCCTTGACCTAGGGTAGGTTACTAAGCTAGGTGTTTTTAAGGGTACCGATCTAATCACATTGGGCAGACCTAGAACACGCTGAAGGGATTACATATCTCATCTGGCATGGGAACACCTTGGGGTCCCCCAGGAGGAGCTGGAAAGCATTGCTGGGAAGAGGGATGTCTGGGGTGCTTTGCTTGGCGTGCTGCCCCACGACCCGGCTTTGGATATGAGGATGAAAATGGATGTATAGATGGATGGACTATGAAGTACTGATCCATCGATGCCAAGTGTTGTTATCTGAGAAGACATCTGGGTGAGAACGCTGGGTTTGGACAGGAGGTAGACGACCTGATGGAAGGTTAAGAACCACTGATCTGGTGTAAACTCTGCAACTGTTAGACTGTGGGCATGACCGGTGTGTAGATCTGTAAAGCAGTATAATCATGGTCTGGTAGGTGGAGGTCAGTTATAAATAGAAACATAAACTTGGAGTATTTTAACTACAGTATATCTCCATATTCCTGTTATATCAGCATATCAGCTGGAAGCCGAAAAAGGAGAGCCTCACTTGAGTCTGCTGCTGAATGCAAAGTATGCCGCTGACACAGCCCGAGAAGTATTCCTGCTATGCTTTATTCTGTTTCCGCGCCGCTACATCCTCACTTTGACATTTGGCTGTGATAAGAGGAAAGCCTTGAATCCCACACATATCCACAGTGAATTCCGACCATTGCGGAACACTGGATCCTGACTCCACTCCCACACTCCGCCGTACAGTAAGACTAGTGCGCAGTCCTCGGACAATGCTCGGATTCAGGCTGTATGCATGAGACCCATTCACACTTCCTATCGCTAGCATCTGCAATGCTAATGACTGAGTGACTGAGTGTGTTTCTCTCTCTGGCAGGGAGGTTGGCTCAGGTTTTCTCTATGCATCTCTGTTTCTTCATTTTTTTCACCCCCTTTCAACAAATTTCTTTCTCTCTCCCTCTTCGCTCAGCTCCGCAGTTGCGTAGGCGGCACATCTGAAGCCGCATCAAAGCCCCAGACGTCAAAAGAAGCCGTGTGGCTCAGCTGTGCGCAGACTGTGGCACAATCTTGGTAGTAAATGTCATTCGAAAAGATTGTTTACAACATTTCTTTGTGGTTGCTCCATCAGATGTCCATTGTGCGGGCGAAGGCAGTACAGTGTCGCTCTGACGGGGCTGCAGCTGTGGGACAGTTTCTTTCACTTTCTCAGCTGATTTTCCTCGGTATTAAACACCGCCTTGTAAAGTCTACTTCCACTGCATAGGAACCGCACAGAACTTGCTCAACCTGAGAAATGTTCTTAATTAATCTCAAACACATCCTCCCCTTCATACACTCCACTTCCTCTTTCCTTCTCTCTTTATTTCTGTGTCTATATTTCAGATCTCCACACACAGTCTGAACACACTGAAAGCTTTCTTGAGACTTTGTTATATCAGTGTCAGCTTTAACTCTCCCCCCTCAACCGTCTGCCGTCCGGGCAGCGAGCAGGACTGCTGGCGGCGCAGGGCCGTGCCGGAGGTGACTTCCTGTTCAACAGCTGGGCCCTTGTTCAGACCCGGCCCGAGCTACACAGCGATAATCTCCCGTGAGTCTTTCCACATGGGCAGAGAAGCCGCCGTGTCGCACCACTGTTTTTCCTGCCTTCCAACAAAGAAGAAAAGGTGATTGTGTTAAGACCTCTCAGCCACTGCTTGGGGTCCAAATGTGTTTGTGTAGCATGTGTGTGTGTGTGTGTGTGTAGACTGTGAATCATTTGGCTACCAGGATGAATGCATGAATCAGCCTTTTCAGTAAGTCTGTGAGGCAGTAGCTGGCTGAGGTGTACAGATTGGGAGCGTTCAGCTGTCACCAGCTGACCTCACCACAGACACACTTTGTGCTCCGAAGCCAAGGAAACAGGGCTTCTCTCTGTCCCACCCCCCGCTGGAGAACACTTCCACCTCAGTTGGTTATCCTCAGATAATCAGGACTGAGTTGTGTGTGCATGTTGGAGGGGGCAACTTCCATCTTTTTTTAAAAAAATCCCTTTTCCCATCGTCCCCTCATCCCCCCACAGTGATGACCTTTGGCTCAATGTGAGCCCTGAGGCGCCCCTGGGCACAGGAACTGACCTGCACAGAGGTCACCCGAGGTCACCTGAGTCTGCCTGGGTCCTTGTGTGCACTGATAGGACTTTGATGGCCTATTAGGAAATGTAATGATGGGTAAAATAGTGGGAGACCCAGGCTCCACCGCCTGCTGGGAAGATGACTAGACCAACCTGTTATTAGAGGGATCATGGAGGAAGACAGAAAAGGTACATCCAGACTTTTCATGATAGTTAAACGTAAGCAGCTGGGTTTGGTTTTAGATGAAACATATTTAGATCTAGGCTTCTGTTGGGAAGCTGTTTGCAGCATGGGCGGATTATGAGACAGTGGGCCCCTGGGCACAGATATGCAAATGGCCCCGTCACCCCTCCTACATGGGAGCAAGACACAGACTTTGTGGTGGCTTTGTGTCTCTTTGTTGTCATTTTGTGTCTCCTGGTGATTTTTTTTGTGTCTTTTTGTAGATGTTTGGGTCTCTTTGAGGCAATTTTATGTCTTTTTTGTTGTTGTTTTGTGTCGCTTTGTAGCCATTTTGTATCACCTTGTGATTATTTTGCCTGTTTTTTTTTTTTTTTTTTATTATTTTGTGTTTCTTTGCAGTCCTTTGCATCTCTTTGTGGATTTTTGTGTCTCTTTAAGGTCATTTTGAGTCTTTTTTTGGTCATTTTCTGTCTCTTTGTTTTCATTTCATATTGCCATGTAGTTGTCTTGACCGTTTTTATAGTTATTTTGTGTTTCTTTGCAGTCCTTTGCATCTCTTTGTGGTCTTTTTGTATCTCTCCTTGTAGTCACTGTGTATCGCCTTGTGGTTGTTTTGTGTTTCTTTGTGGTTGTTTTGCCCCTTTTATAGTTATTTTGTGTTTCTTTCTTTTGTGTCTCCTTGTAGTCAATTTGTGTACCTTGTGATTTTTTTATTTTGTAGTTGTTTGGGTTTCTTTGAGGTTATTTAGTCTTTTTGGTAGTTTTGTGTTACTTTAAAGTGGTTGTTTTAAGTGTCTTTGTGGTTGTTTTGCTCGTTTTTGTAGTTATTTGGTGGTTCCTCTGCATTTCTTCTTTTTGTGTCGCTTCTTGGTCAGTATGTGGTAGTTTTGTAGGTGAAGGACAGGAGGGCCCCTGACACTTTGGTCCCCTGGGTCTGTGCCCAGTAGGCCCGCTCAGTAATCCATCCATGGTTGTGAGATTAATTGTAGTTTTTGAAGCTTTGTATATCAGTTTCAGCATAAAATGTGTTTGCCACATTTCTCTAAAAAATCTATTTTTAATCTGAATGAGACTTTCGGGTTTAATAAATTGAATCCGCCCCTCCCCTGACGAGAAGACACGTGCAACCATAAAAAGCGTGGCCGTTTGGTTCACACAGTGCTATTCTGAACTTCATCTCCAACTGAAAGGCAGATGACACACGTGCAGCTATGATTGGACGCGACAGCTGCTCCCAGGATGTACAGAGGGCTTTGATTGGCCTTGGCAGCTGCCCATGCCGAGCTTAGTTTTAGTGCTTGCTAAGTGTGTGTGCATTATCAGTGAGGTCACCACTTTACCATACCGCACTAATGCTTTTGAGCTGATGTTTATCCTGCTAATCAAGTTAAGGTTTCGACCGCTGTGGCCATCATTGAAAGGAGGGCTGTTCAAAAAGCTGCCTTGTGTGTTTGTGTTCGGCGCCTGCTTCAAACATTATTGAGTTGTTTTGTGCTCAGAGAGTTTCAACCTGCATAAGTGCATTGAGATTACTTAAATGTTGATGCAATTTTCCAGTTTCCACTGCAGCAGGAATAATCTGATATCTTTAAATACACACTGTACACTCTCTCCTGTACAGAGAGTTTTATTTTTCTGTCAAAACTTTTAACTTTTTTAGTTACAGATGGACTTCACCAGCCACCGTAGCCATTCCTAAAGAAGTATTTCACTGCTGGAAGGATGATCTTTTTATAAAACTGGCCTGTCAGTACAGTAGAAAGACAGAGGAAAGAAGAAAATTGGTGCTTGGACCAGAAACAAGGACAGGAAACAGTCTGGTGCCCACTTCCTGTTCACTAATTTTTGTATTACAGCTAATCAATGCACTAAAATATGTTTCTAAAGACAGTTTAGGCTGGAAAATAGGCAACAGTAACAATCTTGTTTAAAATTTGCTCAGCACTGCCTAGTTTTACCGTTTGATTGGAATTTGATCTGAGTTTAGGACGCGAAATTAATAGATGCGAATGTTCCGCATAGGATTCAACTTTGGTGAACTCTGACCCACAAGTAGCACTATAAACCAGTAGCAAGCCACCTTGTTATTGCTGACCAAAAAACAAAAAACAGCCGACAACAGTGTAGGGAGAACCGCAAAAACTAGGGTGACACACACTTACTAACACGTCTACATTGACCATTGGCTGACCGTCAGTTTGGTGTGTCAGGGCCTCCACAGAAAAAAAGAGGTGTTACGAAATAGCCACGAACCAGTTGTCGAGAGCAGCGTATTCACAGCAGATCCCTAAAACACACAGGGAATGTGAGAACTCTGAACACATGCAGGGCACACACAGAGTTCTGAACAGCAACACCAAAAAGTCAGCAGCACCCATCTTCCCTCCCTCTGTGGTTTGGTTTGAGGCCTAACAACAGCTGAAGTGATTACATAATCGTGCTCTTACGGAGGACCGTGCCACCGCCGCGGCAGGAGGTTGTGCCACCGTAGGCCCCCGCCGCAAATGGCGGTCCTCCCTGCCCGCACCTGTGAATCATTTGGACCAAATTGTTTATTTGGCTTTTCTTAAGTGCTACCAGTGTTTCCTCTGTGCATTTGTGTCCCCTCTGAAAAAAGAAAAAGGAAAAAAAAAAAAGTCACTACCCCTTCCACCCCAAACAGCACGTCCCTCTGGGCAATGCACAGCTTCGGCATGACCACCAACAAAACAGAGCCAAATTAACCCAAAGGACACCCTCCACTTTCCACCTCCACCCCCTCTTTCCTCAGGCTGTCCACTTCCAGAAATGCACAGGCCCTTAACACAAATAAAGAAGTAATTCAAACAAGCTCTTTAGGGGGAAACACGGAGCTGTTGTTTGTTGGTGTTTGTTGTTTTTCATCCTTCTGAAGGGGAAAACCTCTCTTCCTGCTATTTTAAATGTACTTGCGTGTTTGTTGTTGCCAACGCAGAAGAGGAGGCTGCTATCTATTAAGCTAAATATTCGTCTCAACCACCTAAACAGCAGCGTGCAGCAGCGGGTGACTCAGGCTTGTGGTCAGAATTTATGTCCTGCAAGTTCTGGTTGTGAGTCGGTAGGATGGTGCGCACACGCTGGGCCTTGGTCGTTCGTGGTGATAAAATGATTTTCCAAAGACACTTTTCCTTGAGAGCAGAAATCCACCCAAAATATATAAAAAAAAGGAAAGTGGAGCACTCTGATAAATCAATCTCATTAACAAACAGCGCTCTCTTAACCAGCGCCATCCTGGTGGAGCTTGCAGGTGCTAACGAGGTCCACTCAATTTGCTAATGAGATAACGAGCAGGCTAATGAGGCCCTGAAAGAAGGTCACGATGTAATGGAATACCCAGCTCACACCCATACAGCGATATGAGAGATGTACTCTTCTGGGGAATTAAAGATCTTAAAATGAATATGTACTAAAGTGGTCTATTATAACTCATCCCTGGTGGGGATGTTTCTTAATAGGAGCTTTGATGATAATACTCAGGGAGAGCACAAGAAAATAAGGATGAAATCAAATATAAAGAGAGGGAAGAAAGGGGATTGTTTGTGTTTACAATCTGTTCGAGGTAATGAGAGGTGCAGAGATGGTAATTAGGAGAGGAGCAACATGAGGAAAACATGTTTAAGATGAGTGTGCATTAATTAGCAATGAGTCCTTTATGCACCGTGCATTAAAGTTTCTGTTGGTTGTTAGGAGCCTTAAGCCGTCATCTAGTGGTCAAAGTGTCCACCGCTGCCTCCAGAACTTGTCATTGTTTATTAAAACAAATTAAACTGATCATTAAAGTGAACTTAATCAATCCACATTGACATCATTAATGTATTTCTTTGTGTTGTGTATTTCCTGGTGTGTGTGTGTGTGTGTGTGTGCACATATGCGCTGTGTACATTTTTCTGTGATTACGTGTGCCAGCCATGTTGAACCATATCTTTTTCTGTGATTCAGTGGAAAATTCCCAGATTGCCGTTGTGCTGGCTTAGAAAACATAGAGGCTGTAACCAAAGCTCCGGCTGTTTCAGTCGTAATCCCTTGTGCCTCTCCCTGCGCTGCTTCCCCATCAAAGGAGCGCTGATTACTGGGAGCTCCGTTGGGAACGGGGCTGGGAGATGGGAAGTGGCATGGAGGAGGAGGAGGAGCGGACACGCCTCTGAAGAACAGGACTGTAACCAGTGGCTCACACTGTACAGAGCAGTTGACCAGCCAGTGAAGTGATGAAGTGAAGTTCTCTCTTTATTTTTTATCACAGCAGTCGAGACTTCAGTTATAGCCGCAGTGGGAAATCTGATTGTGGAACTGCAAAACAGCGTAACATAAAATGTCTGATATGCCAGAAATCCAACCAATTACACGAGAGCCAGATCACTGATCTCTTGGGCAATTACTCAGACGCCTTGACCCCCCTTAAACTGCACGTCAAACAACAAAAAGTATGGCAGAAATTCAGCCTGATTCTAAAAGTAGTTGAGGACAGTGTTGTGGTACTCAAGACGTTTTGAAGGTATCGGTCTTGTCCTAGACTCAAACACATTTCTCCTCAGCCTTATGGGTCTCAGACAAAGAGATTCTACTTCAAGACCAGTTAAGATCACAACTGCAGGAATGTCACTTGATTGCCAGTGCAATAAAGTCACATAGGTTTAGGAAAGGAAACATGCTTGGGTGGAGTCACATTAACGTTAAGTTACAAACTTAACGTAACATACTTGATGTAAAGTTACGTAGGTTAGGTGTAGGAAAAGAAATATGGTGACAGTGTATCTTAGTTCCTTAGGTTTCACGTAGGATACAAACAAACACCATGTCCTGGTGGAAAGTCCTGTGTTTGATTGAACCACCCACCACCCCAGCCTGCCTGACTTTCTCTCTTTATTCCCAGCAGCGCATTGATCATGTGACCGCTGCCTTCTCAGTTGGGTTGGGTCATATTCGATTTCTGGTCCATTACTTTTCATAAGTAAAGGAAAGAGAGATCAAAGGAAAATTCCCACACATAAAATCCTCTGCGTTGCCTTTTGATTATTTTACACACTGTAAATAACTGGCAATCAAAGAGGTAAATGAGGAGGAATCATCTAGAACTTTTTATGGCCATGTGGATCGTCCCATTTTACCATGTGTGTGTCACAGTGTGGGACACGTACTGCTGTTGTCATGGTCTTGACTTGGTTTCTTCTCAGTCTCGAAACACTCTGGTCTTAGTCATGACTTGGTCTTGGTTTAGGTGGTTATGACTACAACACTGGTTGGGGTGATAGAAGAAGAGATGTCAGTGTGCTGTCACTTCCGCAGCATAATCTAGATAAAGTTCGCCAACCTGACTCAGGGAATCTGCAGATCTCTGTCTCTGCTGTTGTGGCTAAGCTCCTCTCTGTTTTGATACAAGAATAGGTTACTCAGTGATGACGCTATAGACTCTAATTTTGAAAGTTACCTGAAGCTCTAAGCTCTAAGAAGTGCGGATGTCTATAAACACTGTATGTACTTTGTCTGTATGTAAGTGGCAGCCTTGACACTTTCCTGTATACACACTGGCGGCTTTTCCACATGTCATGTAACCACAAATCAGTCTTGATGCTGTTTGACTTGTGAGAGGAAGAGAAAGGCATTCAAAACAAAACACAGCAAGCGTAAAAATGTCTGACTCACTGGTGGCAGAGGGCAGGAAGCAAAGCATCCTCCGTGTGTGTGTGTGTTCATGTCTATGTGTATTTTCAAAGCCCGAAATAGATTAGGGAGTGTATCCGCACATTCTCTCCTCGTGTTTTTAATCTTCCTGTCCATTTGTCCATCATGTCGTGGTGCAGTACGTCCTGTCTGTGTCGGCGCGGTGATGACTGCATGCAGCCAATAAAAAGTCAAACAGGAAGCTGAGCGGAGACCCTCTGATTGTTATGGAGGTGTCTGGAGCAGGAGTCCCCATTGTACATCCGCCGTGCTTTTTCCATTTTCATAACACACGCACGCATAGAAGCACAGCAGTGTATGCACAATCGTGCGCACCCACAGGCAAACAAAAGCTCAAACAAGATAAGGAGAGAAGAAAAGAGCTCGGACCTGTGATTATGCAGAAATCAAAGAGATAAAACACAGCACAAATATTAACACAATGCACCCCTTGTTGTGTGGAAAAACATACAAACACACACGTACGCTCAGCGGGATTGTAGGGGGAGTGGAAGTGAGTTGAGGTGAAGGATAGATGCTGGATATTTAATGGAAACAAGCCATGTGTTGCTGAAAATCATCAGGCTTTTTTATATGCTACACATTGCTGACAGGGTATGGTGCAAGGAGATGCAGGTAGGATGTCAGTCACACACACTCACACTCACACGCATCATGGAGCCGATATCCAGACTCTGGCAGTTAAATGAGGTGGTCACGTGACGTACACAGGGTGGGGTGTGCAGAGCTGGTGGCTGGACAGGAGCCACCTGGTGAAAGGCCAAGGCCTGGGCTGTAACCCTGGAAGGAAGTGGAGGTCCTGAGGAGCATACGAGAGGCTATAGGGAGCAGGATGTGTAGGAGGGGGCTGGAAAGAATCTCCCACTATCCATTATTGTTTATATTTATCTAGGAGATACATGTCACCTATTCCCTTCTATTCTATTCTATTCTATTCTATGTACTATCCCTTTGTATTTTATTATAGGGTTATTATAGGGTTGAATTCTGTTTCATTGTACTACATATTCTACTCTTTTCTATCCCGTTGAATGACTTTCTAATTTATTTTATCATGCTCTGATCTGTTCCATTCTATTCTACTCTGTTCTACTCTTATCCTTTACATTCTGTTCAGTCATATTCTATTATATTATTCTCTGCTCTATTCTTTGCTGTTCTATTCTGTTCTATTACACTCAGTTCCTTTCTTTCTGTTCTACTTCCATTCTGTAATGTTCCATTCCTTTTTTTTGATCATACTGTGCTCTGTTCCATTTCACTCTATACTATTTTTTGTTGTTCTGTTCTGTTTGTCTGTTTTTCTGTTTGTATCTGTTGCATTCATTTCCATTCTACACTATGCCTCCCTCTTTTGTTCTGTTGTATTCCATTCTATTCTTCTTTTTTGGTCTGTTCCATTGTATCGTCTCGTCTCATCTCATCTCATCTCATCTCATCTCATCTCATCTCATCTCATCTCATCTCATCTCATCTCATCTCATCTCATCTCATCTCATCTCATCTCATCTCATCTCTTCTCTTCTCTTCTCTTCTCTTCTCTTCTCTTCTCTCCTGTTGTCTCCTCCTCTCGTCTCGTCACGTCTCGTCTCATCTCATCTCATCTCTTCTCTTCTGTTCTCTCCTGTTGTCTCCTCCTTTCGTCTCGTCACGTCTCGTCTCATCTCATCTCTTGTCTTTGCATCTCATGTCATGTCATCTCATCTCTTGTCTTGTCTTCTCATCTTCTCTCCTCTCTTCATCTCATCTCATCTCATCTCATCTCTTGTCATCTCATCTCTTGTCTTGTCTTCTCGTCTCATCTCTTGTGTTGTCTTGTCTTGTCATCTCCTCTCCTCTCCTCGTCTCCTCATCTCATCTCATCTCATCTCTTCTCTGCTCTTCTCTTCCCCTCTATTCTGTGTTCTTTTCTGTTCGGTTCCATTCCGTTAGGTTGATTAACTAGACTTTTCTTTTCCACTCTACTCTACTCTACTCTACTCTACTCTACTCTACTCTACTGCATATCTTTCTTGTAGCAGAACAGAATTGAACAGTTGAATTCCATCTGTTGTGTTCAAATCTATTCTATTTGGTTCTTTTTCACTCTGTTTTATTGTGGCTATATCCAAAGTCAATTATTTACTTATTGTGCTCTCACAACTCTATCACTGCTTTATATCAGAAATTTAACAGTGAGCAGTAAATTGACAGATTTATTGATCGTTGTCATTTTGAATCGGCGCTGAAGGATGAATCGCTGCATAACCGTCACTGTAGCCGATATAAACTGTAATGCATTAAATTGAAGGTTTGTTAGCAGTTCGTTAGTGATGTGCAGAATGTTGACAATACATTTTCATGTTTAATTTTGTGAATATTTGAAGGGACTATTTAGTACATACGGCAGACGACAAATATAGTGCACTGTGCAGTAAATAGGGTAGAAAGTCATTTTGTTTGTGTGTTTGTTTTTTATGTTATCAAGCCATGCAGATACAGTAGCTAATATTGTATCATTATAGTCTTTCAGATTTCCGCTATTTCATATATTTCTGGTGCCAAGCAAATCAATTGTGAGCATTGTGCAAGAAAAAAAAAGTTACATTTTAATTCAAACTACATTCTACCACTGCAGAGATGTAAAGCTTTTGGATATACAGTTGTACAACAGGCAAACGGAGCTTAAGAAATAATCTCAATAAGTCTCGACTAATCAACTCGCTGCTAAAATGTGCTGCAGCAGCTCCCAAAGTTCCATTAACAGCAAGCTAAAAGCCTGAATGTGTGAAAGCATCTTTTGTTTCTCCCTCACGCTGCTGCTCCCTCCTTCCCTCCTTCAGTGTTGTGACTCTTGCTCTGTGTTTTACTGTGTTTTTACGCAACACGCGGCATCACAACACGACCGTGTGCCAGTTTCATCCACCATTTGCCAGCCTCACAGGCAGTCATGCCAAACCCCAGTCTACAGTACGTACTTACACACACATCCTGTTCCTGATGGCACAAGCATGCATTCACTTGTGAGTTTGCACAGAATACACCCACACACACACACACACACACTGACACTGGGATAAAGAGATAAACAAAAGCAATTATTTGTTTCCACACTTTCACACAATCTCGATTTGAGGTATACACCCAAATTACTTCTACACACACCCAAACACACTTCCATACACACTTTTACACACACACACACACACACACACACACACACACACACACACACACACACACACACACACACACACACACACACACACACACACACCAGTGCACCCTAAACAACAGTCCCCTGCTTTATGGCCTCTGCAGTATGATTATATAATAAGTCAGTTTATAGATTGGCAAGCATCATAAAAACTGCGAGTGTATGGGAGCTGCATGCCAGACCTCAGGCTCAGCATAACCAGCTCAGTGTGTCTTAATTGAAAGTCTCACAGGCCCACGACTTGTTTTCTCTGGGAATCAGCTGGGGAGAGGCTCTGGGGTGTTGCTGGCTCAGGCGCTGCATGCAGAAGCTTGCGCAAAAAGCCACCAATTAGGGACAAAGGGTTGAGATTTCATTTGGTTTCGGTTCAGATGTTTCACTTCATTCTCCCACGATATCAAGCTGTAAAGCCCTTCAAAGTGCCTTTCCGACGAAATGGGTCACCGCATGTGAACTGGAGGCTCACGCCAAAAACGACCTGCTTGACTAGCTGACTGGCTGACGCACTCTCTAATAAAATCATCAAACCAATGCACTTAATGTTCTTCTCTGGGATCTGACGAAACCGGCATGCCGACAGGATAAATCACGTATGAATAAATGAGGATAGTCACTAAATTGTGAACAGGCAGGTCTCCACCCGGCTGTTGATTATGGAGCATGTTCTCATGGTGTCCGTGGAACGTCACGACCTGCAGTAATAAATGAGTGGAGTTGTCTAATATGGCTAGGATTCTGTCAGAGGTCAGAGAGCGTCACCTTTGTGCCTTTGAGCTCCTTCTTGGGGGTCAGCGGAGGTGAGGGCATAGCCACAGGCGAACAAACACTCACACACACATACATGAGCACACACAATCCCACTCTGATTTCCAGCAAGGTCAACACAAGGTTCTTTGGGGGCTTTCAGTGCTTTGAATTCCTGCGTTCTGGTCTTCAGAGATCACAGCCAGGGTCAGTAATATTTCTGTGAGTCCACACTGTACTGGGACCAGACGCACAAGAGGCCCGGTCAGATGTTACATCTTCGGACAAGGACGAGCCGAGCACATCAAAGCCGTCCATAGAGACCCTGCGCTTTGGGTTCTTCATACTGCTCGCACACAGAGTTGGTCCCACCCTGGCGGCACCCCTCGGCCCTCTGACCCTGTGAACTGTGCGTGTACAGAGCCGAGGCGGAACTAAACGGGTGGCTCCGGCGGCGTCATGAGAAGAGCTCGCCGTCATCCATGCAGAATGCGTGTCAGGGGATTGGGTAACTCTGCCAAGGGAAGAAAAGGCAGGCAGCACACACTGCACACATTGTTGAAACAGAAGACATCTCACTTACACAAGACAAGTGCGTAGTGTGTGTGGAGGGGCCTGTGTGTGTGTGTGTGTGTGTGTGTGTGTGTGTGTGTATGTGTGTGTGTGTGTGTGTGTGTGTGTGTGTGTGTGTGTGTCCCAAGTACACGAAGAAGCATCTGCAGATTTGTATGCATGTGCGTATGCGTCTGCATGTGGTCTCTGAGAGTATTTATGTATCACTTGGAGTGTGTAAATGCGTAGATATGTCTATTTATATGCATCTGCGGATATGTGTGCCTCTTTGTGCGTCTGCATGTGGTTATGCCTCTGGTCGTACCCCCCCCCCCCCACAACCTAAACATATTTAACTGAAGCAAATGACCCCTCATTACTCAGGGTGCCACAATCAAAGGTGATAGGTCACTAGTGTGTGTGTGCATGTGTGTGCAAGAGCATCCTTGCCTTAGAGCTCTTTGTCTCTGCATTCGCGAGACTGTGAGTGTGTGTGTGTGTGTGTGTGTGTGTCTGCGTCCAAGCGTGTGTGCGCCATTTATCATCGGAGCTTTGTTTTCCCTCCTCTCACAGTGTTTGTGTTTACCTGTAGCTCTTATCTGATCCGGCCACACAGGAGGTCAAAGTCACAGCACGCTCGGGGAAGGATTCTGTTTAGTCCATCTGAAGGACAAATCGGCGAGGATCAGCTCCCATCTGGCCTCACCTGCTCACTGTGACACTTGACAAAGTTGGAGAACCAAAATTTGTCAGCCACGTCACAGTTAAGTATACAGACACGGCCGAAACAAGTCCCGTTTTGAGTGATTATTCAGGAAAAGGTTCTGGTTTGGTGACTGCAGCCGGTGTTGATGGATGCCGTTTCATCCATCTGTGAACTGTCTCGCCGGCTTGTTCGTCCACAAATTCCTGTTTCACCCTGGAATTGCTATTGACTGTCCCTGCAGAGAGAAGGCAGCTTGTCCTCCATCAATGCCACTTGAAAAATACAGCTTTGCTGCTGCTCGCAAGCTGCCGTATTTTCATGCCTCAGAGGCTGCACAGGCTGTAAAGATGGACTTCTTTCTCTCTTGACTCTTCCTATCATTCATCTACAATTTTGCCCCCTAGACATTGTGTTAATATACTACTGATTGGTTTTGTCAGTCATCGTGATTTTGTTCCCCAGCAAGGTTTTTCAAGTGTAAAAGTGTTGCATTTATGTACCACACACAAGATACAGACGGACAGGGCCCAGGGTTTGCATCCTCTAAGGTTTAGGTACAGACATACTTCGGTTAAACTCAGGGACAGATTGTGATTTTGGTTAGATATTAATAGGCTTATCATGTGCTGTCTTCTGCCTCAACTCACTTTTGACTTTCCCAGTATCTAACCAAGCTCATGATCCTTCCTGTACCTTACAAGGGAACTCTACTTGTTGTACACATCAAAGTCTGTTTACAGTTGTTGGGGAATACTAATGCATACCTGAAAAAAGTTGTATAAAGCCTTTTGTGGTTCCAGAGGGAGCTGCATGAAATCTGAGTAATGCCACTTGAGGCAGTGTCAGTTTGAGGACTACAAGTTTGAAAATGGAAAAAAATCTTGGGATGTGGAGTTAGAGAGAACTGAGCTTACCACGCCTCTGTAGATTCTCATCTCTGCTTCAGGATGATAGCACAGACGGATAATAATAACTAGATACCGAACCCCAAGATAGCGTCTATTCAGTCCATTGGAAGTGCTCGCCTGGTGCACACTCCCAAAAAAGATACTAGCTTCCGGGTTTACTTATGTGGTATGTTGTTCACTGAGTATGTGCCGTAGTGTTACTCCTACTGGCCCTGAGTTTTTCGCTGCAATACCTCAAGTGACCACTGGGGAAAACTTGGACACACTGATGAGCTGCATTCGGAGGTTCCTGCTAACAGCTTGAGAATACATTAGCCACTGCTAGCTTAACACACCCGAAACTCTGCATTGTGAGTAATGTCAATTCTACTGCATCCATTCTCAGCACATGGTCTGGCCATAAGCGTCCTGTGTGTGATTCCTTTGGTGATGCTCCAGCTACCTGCTTTCTTGTACAGTTGAGGGTAAGAGATTTTGTTTGGCATATTTGTCTGAGGCATCCATTGTGAAAGGCTTCCGCTCTCATCATATCTGTTTTGACAGCTCGCCACTGACAATATTCTTGCCAAATGCCCCCAGCCGTCCCTTTTAATCATGGCCCCAGCTCAGAAAGAAACCCCACAAATTAGAACCGGAGTCCTATTCCAATATTCCTAGCTCCAATATTCCTTGCTGCGGTATTCAGGTGACCAGGCCTGCTTTGAATACTCAAATTTTTTCAAAGTAAACTTTTTAGAGCCCTTGGGACACTCAGCTAAGAGCATCAAGGGGGCTCCGAGAGGCAGGGGCTGGGACAGACGGTAGCTCGCCACATGGTGGCGGACCATCAGCTTGATCTAGAGATCCAACTATGAGCTTTTTAACTGCAGCAAATAGAAAAAGTTATCCGGGATGCATTACATTTCCCTAAAAAAAAAACGCATTAGCTGCTAGAAATCAGTAGAATATAAAACTTATTTCTAGGAGATAGAATTTTGTAAACTTGTAGTTTTCTGCTTCCGTCTGGATGAGTTAAAGGTGATTGTTGTTTTTCTTATCCTCATCATCATCATCATCATCATCATCATCATCATCATCACTACCACCACCCTTGGCCATATCCGTTTCCTCTGTACCTCACAGTGCTAAAAGACAACAGTCACCCAGACAGCACATACAGTAAGCCCCATTATGGGTTTCCTGAGTCACATTCCAACCAAACGACCCAGTCGACGGATGCCCGGCGCAGGGGCAGGCATTCCCATCCTCGCACTGATCCCTCTACATGCTCCTAACCATACCCATACTTTGAAAACATCCGGGGCCCTATCGGATGCCCTGCGGAACGCCGCCTGGCGACTCCTCCCGTCTCTCAACCAGCTGGCTCACATAATCAGGAGCTTTGAGGAGACACCCGGGAACGCCGGCATTCCCTTGGATATCATTCCCGTTCTCGCCAGTGTTGCTGTCAGCATGAGTAAAAGGGGCTCAGGTTCGACAGCAGCTACGGTAATGGGATGGACAGATGTTTAGATGTGAGGAACCGGGGCCCCCTGGGGCCCCTACAGCAGTACACTCTGACAGAAAGCAATCAGCTTGATGTGGAGGAACAGAATACTGTACTGTACATTCACAGAAAGAGCCGCAATGTGAGCCAGGAGAGAGGGATTTAGATATAGGGATGGATAAGACGGGAAATTAGCAGCAGGGAGAGTGAAAAGAGTTGAGCTACACAGTGCAGACGGGACTGAGCGAAGCACAGATCGGAGTGGGTATAAGAGATTTTAAATATTTGAAGGAGACAATGCAGGAGGGATCCAGTGTTAAATTATGTGCAGAAATTCTTGGAGAGGCAACAGAGTGAGACTGAGGGTATGACAAAAAGGGGAGGAAGGGAAAGGAAGGGAGGGAGGGACGGGAGGTGCGGATAAAAATGAGTCATGTTGGCAGGAGGGAAGGGGGAAACAGCTGAGAGGTTTTTGAGGTGCGTCTTTGGCTCTGATCACACTTTTATTTTGGCTGAAGTAAGGTGATACCAGCAAAAAAAAAGGGGTCTCTCTATTTCTCTCTCTGTCTCACCCACACACACACACACACACACACTCAGTCTGTGGTCCTCTCGCCCTGTCCCCCTCCTCCCATCTGTCCCTGCCAATTTATTTGTCCTGGGAGGTGATGTGAGTGTTTCCACATGTGGTAGGCCAGTGCTACTAGTTTGGCTTGTAACACTGACTCAACACAAAGCCCCCTTATAGAAACAGGAGAACAGGAAAAAGGCAATGATTACCTCATAACGCTTTTAACTTGGAGGCTTGGATAAAAAGGGAAGAGAGGCAGCGAGGAGGACGGCAGGAATAGGTGTGCATCATCGGCATCACTTAACTATATTGTCTCTGTGCATCCGCCACAATAGTTTTCATTCATGTGATTTTATTCATTCTATTTATACATTTTAGTTCTTTTTTTCTGTGAGTTTTTCATTTACTTTTCCTCAGGCCCATCTTTCCTTGTGAAACTAGCAGGCAGGTTGATTTGACAGTAATTGGGATGGATCAATACACCATCCCACCCGTGGTGCTGAGGATCATTAGAGCGAGTGAAATAAACATTAATCTACTTGGTGTGGCTACGGTGCCGTTGGCAGCCGCAGTGGGCTGAATACTCCATCAGAGGGACAGAAAAGATGGATGAACAGTGCGCTCTATTTCATTCCTGTTTGCTACAGAACAGCTTGAATTGGGCAAGCGGGAAAGTCAGCGTAGGCATCCAATCTCACATTGAGGCAGTTCTGCTCATGAAGTGACATAATAACATTTTTATTCCTCCATAGTGGCAACAGCCATGACCAGAGGCTTTATGTTTTTGGGTTTGTAGTGGCATTCCCTCTGAATATCAAAAAAGCTACTAATGAGTTGTAGGCACAATAACTTCAGTCTGACGCAAATGACAGGAGATGTGATATAGTTTAAAACTTTTCCTGAAAAGTTGAAATTACACTCAGTCACACGGTAGAAAAACTATGTCCTCCCTGCCTGATGCAGCTCTCTGCTCAACTATACTGCACATGACACAATTATAATATTTAAATTATATCATATTACAGGGTGGTCTGCCTGTATATACCTACGTACGTCTGTTTCATTCTCATGACAGTGAATCCAAACGATGTGTCATGTGACTGCAGTTGGTTCAGATCGAGGTCGGAACACGTTCTCACCACAAACGAACCGCACCAGAGTTCGTTTCTAACCACCTCTTCAAGAAGGTCTCGGGTCTGGCAATATCCATGTTTGAAGCATTCAGTGTGGACAGACATTTATATAAACTGTAACTGCAACCTGACTGGTTCATGGAGGCATACAACCGTACGGTGGTAATTCTAATTTACAGTACTTTAAAACACTTTTCATACAATTTTAATACCATGCATGGTTATAAGCAGGGATGGAAATTTACTGATACTGATGCCTTTATGGATTCTGCTTATCGGCTTGATTCTTTGGCGATTTCTCCAGGGAAAAGAGAGGGCCTACACAGGTTTTCAGCATCACTGCAACTATTTTATTCTCTTTGAGTCGCAACACCATGTAGAAACAGTTTATCATTATCATTCTACAGACAATACAAGCCTGTTGTTATATTTCTTCGTGAAATGCCAGCACATCATGCCAGCATCGTTGGCTCGGAGGCAATTCCAGTGGGTTAGACAATTTGGAACAGGTTCTAGCTTCCCATCCCAAGCTATAGATCAAACCAAGGTGCTCATCTCTTCTTTTCATCATCTTTTTTCCCATTGTACAATTGGATGATTTGAGAGGTGGGCATTTTACAGTCCTTAAACAATGAAGGAGAACTGGTGGTAGCAGTTCCTGGATACCCAGACCCGACGATAGACAGCAGACTGTCAAACTGCCCCTGAGTCATTCTAAAATATTCCTGGAAACATCCATAATTTAGGAGAAACTCCTGGACCAACTGGTGGTACTCCCCATGATCCACCCTCTTTGTTAGGGTCTCATGTACCCACACAGATCTCTGTTTCCCTGTGCCCAACAACCTATTTACTGACAGCCTCTCACCCTCAACCAGAGCTACAGCAAGTACCCTCTGCCTCAACATATTAGGGACTAGATACTTACTGTCAAATAATGCAACCTGCAAAATACTCTCTGTGTGATCAGCGCCTAAGTCTGCTATGCCTGAAACAAGGCGACACGAACGTCTATTATTGCTGGAAATTCAGCAGTATTTTCTCTCTGAAATCACAAAAGAGCTCTAACATGTACTGTACGGTGTAAAGCTTGCTCCCCAGCAATGAAAATGCAGTCTCAAACTTTTCAGATGTATTGCCCAATTTAAATCATTTGTCACAGTCAAATGGAATAAGTTACATAGCTTTGATGAAATAACTAAAATAGTTATATTACTTATTAATTATTATTACATTTCAAAAGTAACCTGACGGCCACTAAAGTGATACATCACAGCTCGTTGGTAAAGTTACAGGAAGCTGACTGTGTCACAGCATGTATTTGTACAAAAAATATTAAATACTAATAACCATTACGTGCTTACTAATTTGATAATTTGTTGAGTAAGTGCTTACATCTGTGTGCATGTGTGCATCTGCTGAGACACGCACGGTTACTCTGTGTGCCAGGACACCGGGGGGCGAGACTTGAGGGTTGCTGACTGTGATGGAAGCTGAGCACGATGGAGCTGGGGTGGCAGGCAGAGAGGAGGAGGAGGAGGAGGAGGAGGAGGAGGAGGAGGAGGAGGGTGGTGATGAAAGAGAATGAGAGGATAACACACACATGCACTCACACACACACACACACACGCACTTTTCTCTGTCGTCCGTTAGTGCCTGCCACCGTCACAGTGGGGGGGCTGTGGCCTCTGCATAGCCTGAGAATGCTAAAGGCTAATCCTATAGGAATGCTCCAGGAATGTGAAAGTTGAGTCAGGGATCGAACAAGAGAGGGGTGGAGAAGAAGTGGAGGGAGGGGAGGAGGAGGAGGAGAAAGGAGGGGGGCAGAAAGGGGACTTAGAGAAAAGGGTGGCATTCAGGAATAAATGAAATGAAAGAGAGAGAAAGAGAAAAGGGGGAGGAGGTGGCGGAGGGGGTTAAGAGAGAGCAAAAGAGAGGTGGAGAGGAGGAGGAGAGGTTGAAAGAAAAGAAAAGGAGAGTTAGGCAAAAAAGCAGAGAAAAGGAACAAAGACAGAAAGAAAGAGGGGAAGAGAGAGATTGGCAGGAGGGCTGATTGCAGAGTGTCTAGTTGTAAGATAAACGGTGGGATGCTTTCTCTTTTTTCTTTCTTTCTTCTCCTTCCACTGGCATTTACAGCAGTTGTTATGGAAACAAGGCCCGAAAACCTGCTGGATTGTTTTTAAAAGACACCTCCTGTCCTGCAGGTACACAGAGATCGTCCAGATAGTTTTGCTGGGAAGAGTGTGTGCACGAGCTTGTCTTGTCATGAAACAAACGAACTTTGTGCAGGCTTTCGTAACAATGGCAGTTAGGCGTCCACCGTTGAGGCTTAGCTGTCAGGATGAGTCTCTGCTTGTCCCTCGCTTCCTGGTTCCTGTTACAGAGATGGTTTTCCACCTCGCGTGTGCACTGTGACGTACTCAAACCGGCACAGAATGGTATGTTCTCCCATTGTGGTTTGTGCACTCTTGGGTCGCGTTCAGTTATGCCTGAAAACCTGCTGGTTAGACTTCCCCTATAAAACATTTGGCACCGCTCCACCTTAGAAGACATACCTAGAAAGGAGTGTTTGCCCTGTAGCGACTTCACAACATAACTGCTTGATATCCAAATAAAAGGTGGAGGAGAACTGAGGTGAGAAAAAAAAAACCTCTTCTCCGAACTTCCTAGACAGACAGGACACACATGAGTGATTGCATTGTATGATATCTTCAGTTACCTGAAAGGCAGGTGTGCCCCTGTGTGTGTGTGTGTACTTATGTGTGTTCTCCTGACTGACTGCCAGTGAGATAAGAGCATGTGTAGGACGAGGAGCTGTCTACACTGCACACATATGTGTTTTCCTTGTCTGGCCGCTCTTGTGCAACAGTAATTACAGTTACAGTTACGGTTACAGTTAAAGTTGCTGACAAAACACTGCAGGCAGCGCTTGCACAAATGCAGCTGCTCCATTATCTTTATGCATGTGGGTGGATGTGTTTGTGTATGTTTATGCAAATGCCTGCGTCTGTGTGTCTTATGTGTGTGTGTTGAAAAAAAATAGAGGCATTATCAATTTGCTAAATGCGTAAACTGAAACATTCCTTTTAATTTTAATGAGGCTTTTCCACAGAAGACAGTTTGACAAGCACTTGAGTAAACACTTAAACTGAAGGTCCTGGTGTTGTGCACGCTTGCGTCCTGGGAGACTTGAACATAACGGAGTCATCATTCATGAACTTTGAAACGCTTGTACTTTCCCTATGGTGGCAGGTAAAAATGTCTGCAAAATAAAATATGAGTCACAGCAAATATCATGCAAATATCATGCAAATGTTTCAGGACATGACGTGAAGATTACGCAAGAAATCCAGCCCTTACTCTTTTTAATTTTTTTCTTTCTCTCTGGGGGAGTGGAGGCATGTAATGATGAGAGGCAGCATGACACACATGCTTGATCCAAAGTAGGAGAAGCAGAAGCAGGTACAGCAATGCAAGTGTCTGTCACATCTTCTCTCTTTACACCTTCGCCAAGCGTAGAAACTTTTTTGTCATATTTTGTTTTTGTGTTATTATTTTTGGTGTTTATTCTTAGTTTTTTGCACACTGAAAATGGACATTTAATAGGAGATACTAGTCCATACCCATTGAGTGCACAGTTGCCCACACACAGTTTCACATGGTGTGTGTTTGGGATACAGGTCATAGGAAATTGCAGATTAAATAGTCAACTGAAGCCATTAGGAAGAGCAATGTATTCAGACAGAGTTTTTGTGAATTTGATGGTACGATTGCATTATTGAAAGTACAGTAGTAACATTGATAATAGTGGGGCACACTGACAGAATGACACACTGACAGTTTCCGTGATTATGTACAGCATACCACACCATGACTTAGTCACACCAAAAATTAGAAAAAACACCCAACATTCGGCCACAGCAACTGGTCGCATTTTTGCCATTTTTAAGCATTTTTCTGTTGTTATAGCGCCATAAATTCCTCCAGTCACCTTTAGGCGTCCTGTTCTACATATCTACCAAGTTTAGTAAAAATTGATATGGCAGTTACACTAGATAAGACATTAGCTCTCTAGCGCCCCCATTTTGTTTGATGGGGTCAATAATGGAGGGGTCCCCTCAGATTATGTGTGGTCATATGCCTACAAAGTTGTGTGGTGATCGGTGAAACCCTTGAGATGTTATACACCTTTATGTGATGAGCCCCGCCCTCCACAATATTCATTGCCTTATAGAAGCTCAGTTTTAGTAAGTTTTCCAACTTTTGCCAAGAGGGAACTTTAGATATCGGTCCCTAGATTATGTTCACCAAGTTTCATGCAGATCGGTCAAATTTCCTAGGAAGAGATCGATTTTAAGTGTTTTTCAAAAAAATCAAAATGCCGGAAAATCTATATAACCTGAAGTTATGGGTTCTTGAGGCAAATGTGTTCCTCATGAGGAGAGGCATCTCTGTGCAAAGTTTCATGTCTCTACGACATACGGGACATGAGATATGCCCATTCAAAATTTGCTATTTCAATCGGTTGCTATAGCGCCCCCCTTTGCTCAATTGATGTAATATTGCTTCATTCGCATCCTCCCATGACCCTCTACCACTGTGCCACATTTCACATGGATTGACCAAGTCAGTGAGGAGAAAAACGTGGAACAGACACACACACACACACCCACAGAGTTTTCGTCATTATATAGTAAGAGGATTATACTCATTTTCAGGTTCAAACTTGTATTTAAGGTTTCTACTAGAACATGTTTAATGGAAAACACTTAATGTTCCTCATACTGTCCCCATCCTGAAAAAGCCCAGTCTGCTCTGACTGATCAGAGTTTTCTTCCATAGGTGTATAATATTAACTAGATAGCAGATGCCAAGATGGCACCTATTCATTCCAATGGAGTTGCTCTCCTGACACAATTGGCCCTTCATTAAGTCCCACCCCCGGACGCAGACAGGCCAATCATAATGTAGCATTGGGCCGGCTCAGACCAGGGTCCGACAACAACACATCTCTAATGCAATCGTTTCAGATTTCCTTCATTTTCAGGCTGGTTTTGTGGATTTGGAGCTAAATGTTGTGCCTGAGGCACGTCGTGTATTAATGATACTCGTTACCTGGAGAGGTTGGAAAAAGATATACGTTTCTTCCCTGTTCCAAAACCAAAATCAGACCCTGGAAAGTGTAGGGTTAGCTAGCTAGCTACTGAAGATATAGCCTACTGAATGTACACACATGCTGCTTTTGCTTTTTAATTATTATAACAGTGAAACAAAGACCGACCCTGCTGTACAGGAACCAGTGAAGGGAAGCAGGGAAACTTTGCTGATATTGAACCAGCTGTGCGTCATCGCAGTGTGTGTAGATGATGTTGTTTGCACACACTGCAATGACGCACAGCTGGTTCAGTATCAGCAAAGTTTCCCTTTATATTCATTGTCTTGTGTGGTGATCAGCAGTGATGTGGTGGTTCACTTTTACACTGTGATCTGTAGCCTATAGTTCGGCTTTAGCTTCTAACTATCTTTGTCTTTTTAACCTGTTGTTGCTGCTGAGTCAGTTTGACATGCTGGATATATCCTTCAAACACAGACTGTAGACCCCTCTGTCTGCTTCTCTCTGGAGTCACTGTTTCATTTCTTCAAACATATGATAATATTCCTTCAGGGAGTGCAGTTAGTTACAGTGTGGGCTCCATGCTTACGAAAAGATCAAACGCCAATAAAGGTTTATAGCTTCTGACTTGCACAATATGCAGCCCACTGAATATGCACAGTAGTATTTCCCCCGCTGGCCCTGCCCGTGAGTTCCTGCTTGGCTTGGCTTTACATTGCGATGACTGTGGAGAATTGTTTTGCCTCCGGCTAAGCCCCGCCCACCAAAAAACATCATACTGTGTGCTATCAGTAAAACGGTCTATGACACAAAGTTCAGAAAAGCACAAGAGGTTCTGTTTAAAAGTGGTTGGAAATCAAAGTGCTATTAATTCATTTTTTTTAAATTCACTATATGAACGTATTATTACCTTTATAAAAGTTTAATACACACTGAGAATAATTAAATTAATAGCTGGTTGCAAATATAAAGCTTATCACTGCTTGTGGTTACTTGTGGTATTTTTGGTGGTGTGTGTATGACATGTTTGAGTGTGTGTGTGTGTGTCTGCTGGCTGTCAGGAAGTGCTCTCATCATTAGGCCGGCTGGCTCGGTGCGCCTTTGTGGTCACCGGATTCCCCCAGAGACAAACTCCCTCACTCACTCAAGGACAGACATCAGACATAAAAAACAATACCACCGAGAGTGGGAAGGAGGGAGAGCGATCATGGAGGGTGGGAGGACGAGTGATAAATAGTAAATGTTTGAAGCCAGCTGAGAGTGAGTGGGAGAGGAAGAGAGCAGATGCAAACTGAGCGGCGATGAGTGATTTTAAGAGGGAGGGATATGGGGAGAGACAATAGGACAGACAGGGACACAGAGAGTCATGCAGTTGGAGGAAGTCCCCTAATAAAAGGTTTCCTGTCTCGCTGAGCGTCCCCAGTCTCTGATGGCTTTTCACCGAGGCCCGCTTGACACCAATTAAACCTGCTCTGGGACTGACTGCACCCCCGCTACCCCCTCCAGGACACAGCAGACAGACAGACATGCACATGATGGCTGAGGGCTGGTTGAGAGGACTTCCTATGTTGGGATACAACACAAACACGGACACACTGGCACATTCAGACAGCCACACACACACACACACACACACACACAGGCTGCACATACAGGCAAAGCAGCTTTTAATAGATAGTCTGTCTCTCTTGTCACTGAAATTCAAATTCCCCACACTTTTTGTGTAAGCAAATGTTTCTGAGCAAACTCTAATGATACCGCAATTACATAAATAGTTTTAAGATTCAAACCCAGGCTGCTGCAGTGGATTAAGCATTCTGTACATGTGGTGCATGCTCTACCAGATGAGCTGAAGGGCACCCCTAGCATAATTTAACCTTTTTGCAAAAGAGGATAAAACTGTTTTTGGGCAAAGAGATCAAAAACAGCCCTACTGTGTGATCCATTGATGTTGCTACGAGTGGTGAGACTCAAGATGATGTCGTAACTTCCTGTTTAAATTGGCGGTATGCGTCCCCGTTTGCGTTTGTACCATTTACGACCTTAACGTAAACAAAAATGGATGGGTTTTTTTTTTTTTTTGCTACTCAGATGTTGGCAGACAGTTTGCTTTCACTTTGAACGTAGTACCTTTATTATTAGCAACACTGCTAGCTACTTTCACAACACCAACGGATAAACAACACATACATGACATTCCACGCACAGCAACACATCATAAAGCATTCCCATAAGGCATTGTAATGTGTCTGAGTAATTAAAATGAAGACTCAAATTTGCTAAACAGTAAAAATAATAGTAAAGAGCACAGCCACTTACAGTAAATATAGGGCACAGCCATCTTTGCTTTCGTCAGCCTTTCAAAACTTGTGGTCTTCTGAGTTCGTACAAGACCGCTACTGGTAGAACCGCCTCAAAGAGGCGCAGCTTCTTGTCTTTCCTACCATCTTACTAGCGGTAAGATCTATATAGAACGGCCCATTACTAGACAAAAAACACTATGAAAGAAATTGCAAAAAATGAAGTAAATGTATACTATGACCGATTCACGTTTCTAATAACAGGAAAAAAGATACAATGCCAAATATAAAGCAAGAAAACAACAGTGAAATAAAGTAAGAATTGTTATATATTCTGAGAAACCTGCACATTAAGTGACAGAAAATGAAAAATATGCAATAAAATATATGACAAAGGCAAGAAACAATACAAAAGTGTGGACAGAAAACAAACTCATAACGTGTATGAAGTTGAAATATTTCTAAAGAGTTTAACTCATGATAACTAACAAAAGGATGTGACAGTAGGGATAAAGTTAAAAAGTCAAAGGCAGGAAAACGTCATAAGGCTCACAAAGGATCGCCCTCAGTGATGTGCATATAATAACATGTCAACAGTGATATTGTGAGTGCGATCTGAGCCTGATAATATCTTCAATAACTGGAAAGCCTGTATTTAAGAACGCAAATTTCCAAATCATTTGGATCGGATATTAAATGAACTTTATCCTGCCAGCTCCCTAGTACAAAGTCTCTGTAATTTCCAGTCAAGCCCATGTGCAGGTAGTTGTCTGGAGAATTGGGCATGTTGTTGATGTTTCTATCATGAGGCTCGCGCAGAATCCAGAATTAAACAAAGGAGAAGGGTCATTGCACAAAGACGGCAACTAAAATGTCTAGCTCGAGAAATGACGCGATTCTGGAACTTCTGTTGGTTGGGGCTGAAACAGCAACAAACTCTATTGTTTGTGACTAAACTACAACCTGGCTACGTTCTGGAGTTCATATAAGAAAACATCTTTAATGTATTTATGTAATTATGAGCAGCCGTGTGTGGAAAAACCAGTTCTGATGATGGTAAATGACCAGACTGTCAAAACTTGCAGCAACAAGTTGCCCTGTGACGTCAGCCCTCCATATGTTGCCCTGTGATTTGAATCAACACAGAGTAACTCATGTATAGAGTAATGTAGGGGGTGTTGGTATCACAGATGGGACTGTACAGAGCTGCCTTTGGGACACTTGGAATTGAAGTGACGTAACAAACCATGTCTAAGGCCCACCCACACTGATGTTGCACCAAAAAAAAAGTTACTCCACGGCCCCTGAAAGCACTAAAAATATTCTCTTTGGTGATTTTGATCAAATATAGTGCACAAGTCAAAACAAACACCAGGTTTTGATTTGACTTTGAAGCATACTTAATCACTCTCCCTCTCCAAGTCCACTATATGTGCGTGGGAATGTAATTTAACATGTGGTGGTGCAGGAATCTATAAAAACATACATGAGGGATTGACTTCCGAGCTAACTTCTCCATTTGTGTGGCCCTTAAGATCCTGGAGGATCCGGGATGACGCGGCTCAGGATAAAGGATTGGGACGCAGATTACAGAAAGGGGGTAGATTGGGCGGAGGTGGGGGTGTAGGCAAATTGGAAATTGGGCCCAAAGCCCGGCACAGCATGCCACGCTCCAGGCTTCATCCAGCCCCGCTTCAAAGAGCCCCGAAATCTCTCCAGAGCCACTCAGACAAATTATAGTAATAAACAACAAGTCACCCCCGCCTGATCTCACCCGCCTCACCTCCCAGGGGGAAAACAAACGGCCCGGGATCCCGTTGCCCCGGCGACTGAACCCTGACCAGCCCGCCCAGCCACTGACCGTCTGTTTCCAACTTTGTTTGTTTGTTTGTTTACTCAAAGACACCAGAGACCTCGGCAGTGGGGAGGGTTATCTTCACAGCGCACAGGCTGAAAGGAGTTGGAAAAAATAAAGAACCTCCAATTACATGTGATTTAGTCCATCCTGGGGTATTATGGGGCTGGCGTATTTGATTGGGAGAGATAAGCTGGACTGTGAGTCGGCTCTAATGACGAGCCGGCCTACGGGAACGCTGGGTGTGCTTTGTTCAATGGTGTGCTTACTGTAAATCATAATTGTATCCTCATTTCGCAAAGCCTGCATGAAGACTGAGGAAACACTTTGTTCCCTCTCATTTTTTCAAACGAATCCAGGCGAGAGTGGCGGTCCACCTGCGTGTTGAGTGAGTTGTGGCACACATTGAGGACTCGTCAGGTAAACAACGTCTCACTCCAAACTATAGGCCAAGAGTACTGGAATACAAGTAATTAAGTTACATATTTAAAATACAAAATATTAGTAGCTGTATTCCTAAAACATTCTCACTCAGACCTTGTCACATTTCGACCTGACTCTGGATGCATCGGACGATGTTCTGGGACAACATGTCAACTCCAGCCTGTTACACGCATTGTCTGTTTCAAAAATACACGTCTGTTTTCACAGGAAATGTACAGATTGCATACAGTCTCCTTCAAACAAACACAGCAAATTCAACTTTTTTTCCTTCAACAACAAAAGCATGTGGTTGGGTTTAGAAAAAAAAGAGCAGAGTTTGACTTTACAATCATACAGGAAGCAAACACAGGCCTCCCGGGTGAAAGTCCGTGGTTGTTGGACCCATCCACCACCCGTCCCACCCACCCTACTTGGACTTTTCACCCCCAAAACTTACATGCATGTCCAGATGCATTTCCCCCTGTTGCCGCTGGACAGCGTTACACAATCACTGCGACCGTATCATGACGATGACGCCCCAGAACTGGTGTTCCACGACTTCGAAGTGAGACCGGGTTGGTTTTCCATTACAGTTTAAATTGGTGGTATTTTGAATACAATGACTGTTTTTAAGAATAAAGTACTTGCAGGGATTAATTCATTTGTGTTGTTTACGAGCGTGATGTGAGTGTCAGTCTGATTGTAGTGTTTCCTAGTGGAGTATTCCAATGGGCCATGAGTGACGCAGTGCTGCTGTGTTGAGCATAGCTTTTGTCTGGTGCGCTGTTTCTATTTATTCCTGTCATTTGCTTTGAAAGCTCCATAATGGATGAGCAATGGCTGATTCATGAAGTTGAAATGAGGAGTTGTCTCCACAACAGCTCTTTATTTAACTGCAGTTGCTGGCTGGAGGGAAATCACAAGGAAGCGGAACGTTTCCGGTAACTGACCTTCGCTAATAACTATTTTGTACATCATTTCCAGTAGATATCACAGTATAAAAAGTTTTGTGTTTACAAAGTACAAATGTGGAAAGATAGAAAGTATTCGTCAGTCAAGCACACAGCTGATGGTAGTCTACATGGTTTGTTTACATCATATAACAGAAGTGCATTTTAAATAGATTCAGTGTGGACAGGGAGCGACGCCCGCTTGCTGTTAGGACATGAGGTAAACTTCATATGAGAATCACATTTCCTGTTAACACATTTTAAAAAAGTGTGCATCCCCTCTGCCATAGGACTGTGGCAGAGGGGATGCACAGGCAGGACACTGTCATGTGGTTTTGGCTAGTATTCAAAAAGTATTTAGGACAGTGGTTCCCAACTGGTGGGTCATGGTCCAACAGTGGGTAGCAGGTCCATTCTGAATTGACCGCAAGTGATTTGCGAACACGTCAAGTTTGCAAAAAACAAACTATTTTATTTTCAAGCCTGTTAGAGTTCAGGTAGGTTAGGAGACTAAATCCATGCTATACCATGCTTCCAACCATCCTGTTTTTCCTGGGAGATTCTCATTTGTTATTGCCCTCTCGCAGTTTCCTCCCAAGGTCACAATTCTCCTGTATTTCTCAGTTTTTCATCATCACAACCTGATTCTAGTGAGGTGGTTCTAGACCTACGACAGTAAAAGTGTACGGTTGGCATGTCCACCTCTCCCCCTTTTTCTCTGACCCTCTGGAGAGATGGACACATCTCATCTCTATGCTGACCACATTACGTGTGCATGTGTCTGATGGGATGCTCTAGCGGGGGTTTGAAAGGCACCTCAGGGTTGGGGGATCCCAGCTGTCTTCCAGAGACCGTAAGCCTCCCATTCCACTTTGCTTAGGCGTACAGGATCCAGGGGTGTGTGGGCCAGGAAGGGTCCACGTCATGGGCCAAACCCCCTGGACTTATTTTGTTATTTTCATTCTTTTACATTTACCAAAATATAGGAAATAAAGTCTCTCAAACACTTTTTCGTTTTCGAAAATCCCCATTTTTGACATCTCAAGGTAGGCGGGTATGTGCTATTCTCCTGATGCTGTGATTCTGGTGTGTGTTTTTTGCTGTCCTGTCCTTTCCATCTTTTCCCATCACTTTGCACATCGTGTCCAAAGGGGCAGTAAAACCCTAGAATGTATTAAAGGGGACAGAAATGTACCGCTCATATACTTGTGCAGAAGTCGAAGTCTTTACCTCCCGTCCAAGGCCAAACGCACTCAGAAAGGTGTGGAATCTGACAAGGCCATAATTCACAGCCCTCTACTGTAGCTCACATGGAACTGCTAACAGAAAACCTATGAAGGCTCGGGCGAAGAGTGGGCGATCAATCACGACTCTCTTCTTTTATCTGGTTTAGCTAAGAGGAAAGCCAGATAAACACTCTCTGGTGCCGTTTCTCCAAGGTCAATCCCTGTGTGACACTAAAGCCTGGCTTGGAGATCCAGCAGACATTTAGGTGAGAGAGGGAGAAGGAGATGCACAGGCGGACAGACAAGAAAAGAGAAAGATGGATAGATTGAAAGACGCAGGACCAAACATAAATGTTTAAGTTCAGGAGCTAAGTGGGGAGTGTACCTCCCAGAGCCGCGCTCCGGCAGATCAATCATGCTAATATCAGACAGTCATGGGAGGAATGTCAACAGCACTCACCTCTAACCTCATGTGTGAAGGCATTACAGTGGAGCAGTGACCCCCCGATTCTCCTCACAGCGACCTCCAGGCAGCCCTGCTCTAATGGAGATTTTATGGATGGTGTTTCACTTTATAGAGACCGTGGGCCTGAGTCGGCGGCTCTGGGAGCCAGATGTGTTATAAAGACGAGGTAGGCCAATTACTTGAGATGGAAAGAGCTGCTTTTCTCAGGTACAGGCACTGATATGTCAATTAAACCTCACTCAAGGCAAAGGAGAGACCTAATATGAAACACTGAACATGTATCTCCTTTTATTTTTGCCATTTAACTTGCTACTTGGATTGTACTCAATCTGTAATGTTTCTTTTCCCAGACCACAAATATTATCATACTGTAATATGAAGACACTGGAGACAGGGTTTGTTTCCTGCATCCTGTGTGTTAGGCGTTCAGTGTAAGATGCTTTCAGACGTCCAGCGGTAGCTGCCGCCAGAATAAATATTGGCATTGTACATTTCTGCAAACCACAAATATGACATTTGTTCATTATTATGTAGTGGATATGTTGAAACTCTATGTTTGGTGGGGTTATATATAGACACACATGTATAGGCACACAGAATCATGTTTGGTCTTACAACACCCAGTTTTGGTGAAACATCTTAAGACTCACCTTTAAATTTTGCTTTTAAGTGTTCTTTACTGCCATGATTCATTTCATAGATTTATTAACTTGCAGTTTCTTTGTTCGAATGTTGTAAATGTGTCATTTTTCTTTTCCGATGCAAATTTTATGCATGAAACGAGCACACCACATATAGTATAGATTACTGCTTATTGATTTCTATCCTAAGGAGATGGCGAGATTTCTTTGTTGTGGTGATAAGGACGCTGTTATTATTGACGCTGATGGTGATGGTGGTGATGACAAAGACAGGCGGCACGGTGGTGCAGTGGTTACCACACGTTGCATGTTTGCCCCGTGTCAGCGTGGGTTTTCTCAGGGTACTCCAGCTTCCTCCCACAGTCCAAAGACATGCAGGTTAATTGGTGACTCTAAATTGTCCGTAGGTGTGAATGTGAGTGTGAATGGTTGTCTGTCTCTATGTGTCAGCCCTGTGATGGTCTGGTGACCTGTCCAGGGTGTACCCCACCTCTCGCTGAATGTCAGCTGGGATAGGCTCCTTGTGGCCCCCCAACAGGAAAAGTGGTTACGGAAAATGAATCAATGAATGTAAAGACTTCTTTCAATTGGCAAAAAGATAGTAATAGTAGTAGTAAAGTAATGGAAATTTTTGTTTTGCAAATTTCACCATATCAGTGTCGACATATTCTTGGAGACCAAGCAAGAAGGAGAGAAAGACAGGCCGAAAGTGTGAGACAGTGAAAGGAATGATGGAGCGAGACAGACAGAGAGTTAGTGCAGCGAGAGAGGCAGAGAGATAAAAGGAGAGGCAGAGAAAGAGAAGAGAGATCAAGTGTCAGGTCCACTGTGGTCCATTTTGCCCGGAGACAGCTGCAGCCACAACTGACAAATCCAGAGGGGCCCCTTCCTCTATAGGCACCGGGAAAGCACCGGGAATTATCCAACGTCTCAGCTCTCTGCTCCTTGGGGAACCTCTCTCTCTCTCTCTCTCTTTAGTTAGCAAAGAGGAGGAGGAGGAGGAGGAGGAGGAGGAGGAGAGGGTCACGGCCAGTTCCACTTCCAGTGCATCCACTGATACCCCTGCTCCGCATGACTCCCCCCGCTTTCCAGTCCTGAATCCAAATCCTGGAGATTCAGGGGGCACAATCCTCTCTCACCCTCCCGTTTGCTTCCACTTCTTTCCCCCCATACCATACGTCCTCTTATAATGATTTGTATACGTGTGTGTGTTTTTTAAAGGGATGTGGAAGGAAAGAAGGGGGCAAGTGTGAACAGCTGTGATGTATTGTCGTCTGGGGCATGATAATATACCCATGTCATTAGGGCTGGACATTGCTAACATGTGTATGTGGAGTGTGTGTGTGTGTGTGTATGTTAAGGTAGGTTTTAAAACAGGCTAGTCACAGTTCAAAGGAGGCCACAGCTTGCTGGCAAAGCCTGATACCTGCTGCGCCCGTAAAGGAAGGAGAATGAGGTGAGTAAAGTGAAATGAATGCAGCCTACCGCCACAGAGCAAGAGAAAAAAAAACACAGGGGCAGGCTGCGGATATTTGCGAGAGAACGGGGCTATCAGGTGAATGTGTGTGTGTTGGAGGGGAGTGGGGGGGCAGTAGCTAGAAGGGTGAGAAAGGTAGAAGGAGGTTTTGATGTTTGGAGAGGGAGTGCAGCGGGGGAGCGCATCGTAATGTATCTATTGAAGTTCAGGCCTCTGTGTTTGATACAGTACATCTGTACCCCATTTCCCTCTTTTCCCCCAGCTGTGCACTCTCACGTGTACAGGAACAATAAGACCCGGGACCATAAATTCCCTCACTCGCTCTCTCCCTCCGCATCCATGTCCCTTAGCGTCCATGTTTCTCTCTTTTTATCTCTATCGTTTGCCGTCAGTCCTCCACACCCTAACAACCTCCCTTCCTCCCCTCCTTTTCTCCCCCATTTTTGATATAATGTAATGATAGTAGCCTCTGCTATTAGCTCTGACGTCTGCCTCAGAGTGCTGACTCGGCTGCAGCCCCTCATCGCAGACGCCGTGCCATAAAAAAAAGCTTGAATTAATTGATTTCCTCTCAGCAAGAGGGGTCATGTCTCTGCTCTGGTTTCCGACATCTCTTACTCCCCGCCTCTTCCCTCCCCGTCTTCTCCGCGCACCCCTTACCCAAATCCCCTCCACCGCCGCTCTCCACGTTGCTGAAAAGTAGGGGGTATCAGTTGGCCCCCGTCAGGTCCGCTGGGGTCTGGGTGCACGGTAAATGAAATATGGTAGCTGTCGCATTAGGAAATCCATTGAAGTTAATTAGGGCCGGTGTTCTCTGCGGAGCCACATCTGCTGCTGTTTAGGCGCCAACACCCCCCCATCCAGACGTTACTATGGGGACTGTGGTGGGGGAACAGGAGGGCCGGGGGTTGATACTGATGGGGAAACTGGACCTGGGGTATTGAGTGGTACTGGCCAGCGGTTGGCCGGGGAGAGTGGTAAGGAAGCTGAGGTCGTGACCTCCAGGTAATTCGTAATGGTGGCTGGATGGAGCATCGAGTAATGGATACTGCGTTGTTATCGGGGCTATCAGCTGGCTAAGCTGTTGTAAACCAGCCACTCCACACCCACATGCTATAACAACATGATATCAGCCAGCCAGCCGAGATTATGTCAGGATGTATGATATCAGTACCCGCCTTCATACACTGGTTTCATTGACGGTCAAGCAATGTCACCAACAAAGGAATTAAACCGTCTTATATTATTGGCCGGTAATGAGCTGTGAAACAGATCTTAGTAATTTGGTGGTGAGGGCTATTGCAGGGTAATGGGGTGTAATTTTGTGATGGCAGCTCAGATAGAACATTCAGAGGCTTTACCGTATGCCGGAGGATTTATCGTACACTCACAACAGCTGACTTACATCATGAGGTGTGTGGGCTGTGGAGTGATTGCGGCAACCAAACAATAAAGACAGGACAAGTAAACTCAGTGTGACAGAGCTGACCACTACATCGACAGTAGTCGCAGAACTCAAAGGGCAGTGTTTTGTCAAAGAGTGACAGACGCAGCAGGGTCAAAAGTTTAATGACAGAGTGTGTGTGAGGGATGGCGACCGGGCAGCGTATTGGCATGTAGACGAACGGTTCAGAGCTGCCTCGAATGGCCGGTCACAGCTCTTTGAGATCAGACTCTGAGTGCTGGATTGATGGGTCAGATTCTGAATCATCCATCGGAGGGAAAGAGTGCCAAGCAGGCCCACGTGGAGTCTACTGGCTGCTGGAGGGTTTGTTTTTATATCAGGCTCAGGTCAAATATTTGCAAATTAGTTTCACTTTTTTGCTTGAAGCTCCAGATGGGGAAGAGTTTACTGTATCAGAATGGTTTAAAGAGTGTTTGGTGAGCTGTCAGTCACAGAGTCGACATGATATTTTTCTGTATTCATTGTGTTGCCGCAAAGACCCCAAAGCTAATTAGATTTAAAAAATAACTACAAACAATTCTATGTTTTGGTATGAGCAGGATTGATGAGGAAGGAATTGCAGAGTTAAACGTTTTAGTTTGACCTGAAACTTTATGATATATATTCATCGTATGTCTTAAAGTCCTGTTAAAGGGTGAAGAACCTGGATTATATTTTCCCATGTTTTTGTGTCTAAGTCACTAATGGGAACTACAATATTTGAACCTGGTCCAGTATTGAGCAAGAGTGCTGTAGCCGGCAGCAGCAAATCAGGCTGCAGTGTAACCACTCGGGGCATTTATGCATCTCCGGTTTACATACTCTAAAAGTGCTTGTTTTTGCCACTGACAGGCTCAGATTGTTATTCTAAGTGTCCGGCAACATTATGGAAAGGATCCCTACAGAGACAGAGGTCTTTGTGACGGAGTAAGATCCTTTTGTTTAGCCAGAAACAGCCCTTAAATCGCCATTGCCGAACCCACCAGACTCCATTTAAAAAAACAGTAATTTTAGAGTGTAAAGAGCCAACACATTTTCACATCTAAATGGATGGATTAAGAGTTTATTTCAACCAAACCAGAGCTGGTGATTGTTGGAACAGTGGAAAGATGAACCAAGACTACTTTTTTGAGTCTTATTTTGTTTCTGTTGTCTTTGAATGAAGTGTGTTTACGATGATAAAATTAGTGTTTATTTAAATGGAGTCTGGTGGATTTGATGATAGCAATGTTGGGATCGTTTCTGGTTAAATAAAAATGATCTTACTCTTTGAGTTAAGGTCTATCTCTGTAGGGATCCTGTCAATAATGGTGTCAGACATTTTAATAACAATCTGAGTCTATAAGTGACAAAAACAAGCACTTTTAGCTGACGTAAATAGACGGTGCACAATTGCCCTTTGGCGTAACATTGCAGTTTGTTTTGACGTTGTTGGCTGCAGCCCTCTCGCTCAATACTAGACCGATTTTAAAAATGTTTTTTGAATAAGTCAGACAAAAAACAAAAAAAAAACAAACAAATGAGAAAATAGAGTCCTGGTTGAAAAATACTGAAGTTACCCTTTAACAAGAAAGATCACCTACTGATTCTTTAAAAAAAATCATTTCCAAATGGTGGTTATTTGCCTTATTATTGGCTATTTGTTGTTGATTAACTTTATATCACTTGCCGGTTTGATTGTGACATCCTTTTTGTACTATTAAGCAAAACCTCACGTATCTGAATTGAAGGTCTGAGGATACGGAGTGTTGTATGTCAAACAGATTATGAAGCCCTTCAAGGCAAATTTGTGATTTTGAGCAAAATAAATAACATTGACTTGATGTGACTTTCAATTATTGCCACACAAAGAAAAGCACATAAATAAGGGGTGGATAGTTTATCTGTGGGTCTACCAATCAGCAGGAGAAAGAAGGTGAAGAAACGGTCACTTAACCTTTGTCAAATCACAAAATAACCCACCCCTGGTCGGCCATAGCAGGGGGTCAGTACAGCGAGTGAGGTGGACAACCATTTGTCACCTACAGTTCAGCTCAGGGAGCATCTTCACTGTGTCATTCATCTTCACTTTGCATTCTAAGTGTGTGTCCACACATTCACGCCATTTGTCAATAGTTCAGAGTGCATCTTCAGCCATTCGTCTTCAGCGAGCGTCTTAAGTGTGCATTCTTCGTGTCCATCTCAGGTCATTAGTGGTCGGCATGTATAATGGATGAATGGGGTGGGTGGCTATCAGGGTGATGTGAAGGGTCTCTCTCTTGTGTCTGAAACTGATGGGACGACTTAACACGATTGTGTTAAAACAGCTTTGTTCACATGGTAATTTGCATGCAAGAAATTCATGGCAACACTCCAGAAAGACAGTAATTATTTTCAAATGCTATTTACTGTAAATGCACAAGAATGACTCTGAGACATATGACACTGTAATTACAGTCTAGTCCATGACTATAGATAAAGATCCTAAGATAAATATTTTACAATTTGGAAACCGTCTAAAGTCTAAAAAATAAAGTCCTTCACGACACAAAACAATCATTTTCTTATATTAAAGGGAAGGTTCATCAAAAAATCAAACATGCATATTCATCCTCTTACCTGTAGTGCTGTTGATCAGTCTACATTGTTTTGGTGTGAGTTGTCGAGTGTTGGAGATATCGGCTGTAGAGGTGTCTGCCTTATCTCAAATATAATGGAACTAGATTTCACTCAGCTTGTGGTGCTCAAAGCGCAAAAAAAATGTAAATAAAATAGAATAAAATGAATTAAATTAAATTAAATTAAATTTAAAAAAAACTTAGAAACTTAATGGCAATGTCCTTTTCCAGAAATCATGACCGGCATTGATGTAGGATCTATTTTCTTTCTACCAAACTACACCCACCAACCATATTACTGCGCAGAGGGAAGTGTGCATCTACTCTAGCTCGCTCAGTGGTGCTCGGTGAGCTAGCAGTAGATGCACACTTCCTTCTGCGCAGTGATACAGTTGGCAGGAAGAAAATAGTTCCTACATGAAACTGCTCACATCAAGGTCTGTGGATTATCTTAAGTAACCGGGTCATGATTTCCGGAAAGAGACATTGCTGTTGAGTTTATAAATGTATTATTTTGGCACTTTGAGCACCACAAGCCGAGTGCCATCTAGTTCCATTATATTTGAGAGAAGGCAGACACCTCTACGGCTAATATCGCAAACCCCCGGCAACTCACACCAAAACAATCTACACTGATAAATAGCACTACAGGTAAGAAGCAAATCATGTCATTTTGATTTTGGTGTGAACTGTCCCTTTAAATCACTTGGACATTTGACCTGCTGTGCACTATGATGTGTGTGCAGACTTTGACACCAGATGGATGTTTTCACATTCATCTGCTGAAGTTGGAAGGTTTCTCTGTGCTCACCTTAAATCTTGAGTGTAAGATGTGTGTATATACAGGCATGATTTGTGACATCACAGCTATCAAGGAGCCAATCGTGGTCAAACAGCTACTTTGTTGGCACTTTTTATTCAATTATTAGAGCATTGTCATATGTCTTCAGTCATGCCTGGAGGGGATCTTTGAGGTGACCTTAACCTCAGCAAACAGGGTTAGTCATGTTGCCTCACAAGACCTTACGTGATGCACTTATTTGTTTGTTGACCTTCTCGACCCTGGGCCTTGCAGTTCGCCTGAGTTTCCTTGAACTGCTCTGGCTGCTTTCCACAGTCAAGCATTGACAAGCATTAAGGCGGACTCTGAATTCCCCATAAATGTGAATATCTTTCAATCTCTGCTCACAGCACATGACAAAATATACACTTCAGATTGTCAGACAATCTAAAGCGATGTGGTTTGGCTGGGAATCAAACGACTGTGAGCCCAGACTCGACTCGATCCACTCCCTCCATGTGTATCAATAGCAATTCGGGTAGAATTGCCTCTCAGCTGCTGCTGGATATGAGCGAAAAAAATGAGAGGAGGCAGTAAGACGAAGCTGGCAGTACCCGGTCCTGTGAATGTGTGTTCTGCCTGCATACTTGGCATCAGATCAAGGTGAATCTGGTATGAGCGAGGGAATGAGCTAAGGAAAGCGTGTGTGTGTGTGTGTGTGAGAGAGAGAGAGAGCAGTGTGTGTGTGCATTTGCAGCCCTCATTAGTAAACTCCAGCCCTGCGTTCACAGTATGAACACGCCACTCCTCCCCTTCCCCTCACTCTCAGCCTCTCAACTAAATGAGGTTAATAAACTCAAGCGTTTACTACCATCACCAACACCATCCCTCCTCCCCTGCTCTCTCCCTTCATCTCTGCCTCTCTACCTCCACTGCACTCCTGAGCCAGCGCTCCTCCACCTCCCTTCGCCTCCCTAAGCCTCCCTCCTTCTTTCATCTCAGCTGAAACGCTTTCTTCCTCTTTTCCTCACCTCTTTTTTATTGTCATTGTTGCGGGGCGAAAGCTCTGGGATTTCCTCCCTCTATTTCCCAGGACAGAGCTGCAATTACAGCTCAGGAGAGAAGAAGACCAGCTGTGCAGGGGAATTGGTCTACAAAGCCGTCGCAGGGGAGACAAAGATGAGGGCGCCCCTCAGAGGCGAGGACGTGGAACTGCTCGTATTTCCACCACAATATTTCTTCCTCACATCAAAGCAGGAGCATGCTTTCAGAGCGCATCACTGTTTTCCTTCAAGCACCAGGCAGGGTCATCATGACCAAACAGGAATAACAACCCATCATAACGAATAATGTGCTGTGATATGACCTGGCTCGCTTGTCCTGAGCGTTAACACACACACACACACACACACGCACACACACACACACGGGCTGTGGCAGGAACACGCAGTGATACCAAGGAAATGTGAAGAATGCATCAAACAGCCTTGGGTGCTCTTATCTTAGACTGCATGTGGACAGGGACATCCTAAAAGAAGAAAATACACAAAATATGATTAAAGAGAAGCCGTAAACATAAAGGACACACTCAGACAGCTGTGACCTGGATACGTGGAGGAATGCTGTTAGGGCTGGGCAGAAATAATATGTGGCACCGTGTCAATGCATCAGTTTGTGAGTGACCTTTTTTCCTTTGTCTTAATGCTGATGGCCTCTGGGCACAGAACCAACCATGTACATGCCTTTAATATTTTAATTTACCCGCTAACCAATATGGGACATGTGGACGTGTAAAATTTAAATAGCCTCCATGATTATCTGACATCTGACTGGATTACCTTCAAACAAAAGATTTATTTTAACCTCAGCTGTGGTCACAGTGTTCCTCTGATCATATGACCGCGGGCCTGCTATTCATCAAGGCCCAAGCTGTTAAACCCATCCACTTTTTATTGTATTGAGTAATACACGCCCCGCCAAAAACACCACCAGAAGAGTTATCATCTCTCAATACTTTGACTCCTCAGCCCTGGAGGAAGTAATACATGCTTTCATTTCTGGATCAGCTGAGCACTGCAGCCATTAGTAAGCATTACTCTAACAAGACTAAACAGTGCACTTATTGGGGACTATTTTCAGCTGCGCATTAATACACATTTGGTTTATATCAAATGTGCTGACATGAAGCAAGTCAGTCTGCATCCTTTGCACTAACAGTCACAGTCAGTCCTCTCTTTGAGGTAAGCATGGGATTCATGGGAAGGGATGGGAAATGATGAGATTTTATTGATACCAATGCATCATTATTGATTCTGCTTATTGGTTCAGTTCTTTATCGATTCCCTTATTGATTCCTGGTCAGTTTTCTGTGTGGAAAAAAACGTAGGCTTACACAGGTTTTCAGCATCAGCATAACCTTTTTATTATCTCTGACTCTGAGCACAGTGTGGATGGAATGAGAGAATATTTGTACGCTACTGATTCACCTCAGGCCCGAACAAGCGCACAAACAAAGAAGCTGCTCCGTGTCACACACAGGCAACGCAGAGCTGCGTCGCATAGGTGCTCCTGCAGTAATTTCATTCATCACACTGACCAGTTTTTGCATAGAACATGCGGCATACTATAAGTCAGTGGTTCCCAACTGGTTCGGCCACGGATCCAGATTTCTCCATAGTCATTAGTTCAAGGTCCACACAGTTCAACACATTCAGCATCATACTTGTGTTTGGCCACGTCGTCAAGCTAGTTTGCTGTCTCTTTCTCACTCTGCAGAAGGATCATTCATCTAAAGTTTACTCCCCCGACTGAGGACGTCAGATTTCCTTAATATGTAAAACATTCAGTTCAAAGATTCTGATACAGAAAATACACCGTATACAGTATATCTTCAATAACACAGATTTCTAAATTAAAGGGAAACTCCACCAGTTTTACAACTCTGTGTACTGGTCACAGGGAGTACTACACAACCATCGAAACAGTGAATGTTTTCTATGATTTTGGACAAGCTTTAATGAAATGACTCTAGTGACACCTTGTTTTTACATGGGTTAGTGTATTGTGGCCTTACCACCACTAGATGGCACAAAGAAAAGTGTCCATGAACAAGGACAACAGGTCTAAGTTAATTAGAAAGAAGTATAAGGTGAAATAAACCCAAAATGTGACGTCCTCATATGAGGACACAGGGTCTCATGCGGTTATAGGCTGTCATTTCTTTTCTTTCCTTTACTCTCTTAAATCTCTCAACTTTGTGGAAGTGCGGTAGCCACTAAATAGCCAGAGTACCCTTTCAGTCAGTCACCCTGCTCTTGTCTTGTACAGTCATCCTTTCCCTGTTGACACTGTTGAACATATGCCATTGTGATGGACACTTTTATCTGTACATTTTTAGGATGCTTTGGCCCAACTGGAAGTGATCCCATGAACCTGGCAGCACTGCCAGACCTACTCCACACTGAATCACATTATTAAAATGACTGTGATGTGTGCCTGTTCAACTTCAGGCATCAGCTGCTCGCAATGTAATGTTTCCAAACAGCTGTCGCACTGTCGGGTTGCCTGTGCGAGTGTGTAACAAAGAGAGAGTGATGGCAGCAGGAGCCCCCGTCAGGCCCGTGGGACAGTCGGAGAGGAGCAGACGGTCGTGTCGTTTCACTGGAAACATATGGTGAAACTCAAGTGTGTAATTTACCTAGGACTACGGGTGGCCCCGAGTAACACGCACACACATGCGCATGCACACATGTACGCACACACACAGTGACAGGGTGTAATTTACCTGGGGCCTATGGGTGGCCCAGTATCCCGTTGCACTTGTCATACACACAGACGGCTCAAACGCAGTTCACACTCCCCTGGCAGAGACAGAGAGAGTGAAACTAATTTCCCCAGGCCTGCAGACAGGAGAGTAAGAAATCACACAATGACAGAGATGTTAGAGATCAGCGCACCGAAAGGTTCAGAGGCTGAGGCTGCGTTTGGTGTATTGGCCCAGTGGAAGACATTACCCCCAAAATCTCAACCTGTGGGAGTTACTGCACACCCTGCATCACATCCTCTCCAATTCATCAACCTGGCTCCTTTTCAAAGCTGGCGCTGTCCTCCCTCGGAGAGAGAGAAAGAGACGAAGGTCATGGGAGCACCGGCGGAGGGGAGGAAGACAGATTAGAGGAGTGTGTCCCTCCCTACATTCCTGCACTGACCTTCATAGTAGTGTGTGTGGCACTGTAGCTATCATCGGCCCACCATGCTTTACAGTCGGTTGTTGTTGAGGGGTGGGATTATGGGCTCCTCCAACCTGCATGCCCCACCCCGATTCCACGGCGATGGAGCGTATCTTGTTTCGCACGAGGATTGACAGACAGGCAGTCCCAGACGTTTACAGTTGGCACTGTTTGAGGTGTCTGTCTGTGAAGGCTGATATGATAGCCTGTCTGCAAGTCGCTGTGTGTGTGTGTATATCTGTGCATGTGTGTGTGTGTGTGTGTGTAAGCTGCTGTTTGATCTCCTCTCCCAGCCAAGGGGCTTTAACTTCACTCCAGGTGCAGAGAAGTCAACCTGAGGGCATGGGAGGCACATACAGTTGAGATCACAACCTTAAAGTACACACACACACACACACACACACACACACACACACAAACAGAGGCAGGAAGTTTCCTTGAAGCATTAACTCACACTGAGTAACTTTGCGGTTTTAACTGGTCCAGTGGTGTCACTGTAAAATGTTTCTAGAGACTCGGCAGCGTGCTGTAGGATAAACAATCTGTTACCGCCTCCACATGTGAGCGTCAACCGTCCTGAAGAAAATACTGAGTGGAAAAAAAGTTAAGGTGAAAGGGCCAGCTGGTTCAGTGGGCAGTATAATGACATTGTGCAGGACAGGCTCGAAGCCTACTGTACACAGACGCACATGGAGTCGGTTTTCGTTGCTGCAGGTCACATCTGATTGGGTAAATACGGTGGAGACTGAGAGGCCGAGACGTACTTGTTCAACAGGTGCCGTTTGAGCTAAAATAACCCCAAAACCATTAACTCTTATCAGTTGCCGTACACCGACGTTAAAGGTCTCCACTGCACGTCTCCCATTCCATTAGCTTAAATGAAGCAGGAATAATCGCCCTCTCTTTATTCCGCTGTATCTCTACACAGGAAATCTGTGTGGTCCATAATGAGCTCAGTAAACATCTGCTCCTCCTGTATTAAAGACCATTTTCTCCCCGTCTCATCCTGTAATATGGAGAAATTAGAGTGCAGGGACTCATTCGGCGTGTTTATACACACACACACACACACACACACACACACATTGGCGGAGAGCAGACATAACATAAGGAGTCCAAGTGTTTTTATACTACCCCAACTGACGCTCTAACATACCATCTCAACACCACAATTTTCCATCCACAACAGTAAAACACTACCGGGTGTCCTTGGTGTGTACGGTCCCTGAATACCAGGGTGTTTTTTCCCCGTTTTTTTTTTTTTTTTTAAAGTGCATGGCACTGGGGTTTAATCCAAGAAGTAGGTTTGCTTATTTTCTTGAATCTTTTACTAATTTAAAGCCCCTTAAACGTGGAATATGTGACTTTTAAGATACTTTTTTTTTTAAGGGTTTTACATCATTAAACTCAGTAAAGCTGCTTTTTTGGAACAAGCCCCTCATCGGTTAACTGAAATAACACACTGTGTGTTTATTTAGCATGGCAGTGTTTCCATCAAAACACTGTGAGACACAACAAAGGCTTGATTATGCAACTGCCCATGGATGTGACATATATGGATGAACGGCACCATCTAGTGGCACAAAACAGAAACACAAATGTGTCTTTAGAGAACAAAATGCAAAGCTTGGAAGGTTTAATAGCTTTTATTATAGAAACAACTTAATGGATGTCATAGCTAAGGCCCGTGACACTGACAAGACAAACAGAAGCAGACATGACACCTCAGACTCCAGCTTCCATATTGGCTCCTCCGCACCTACACTGGCGTATCTGTGGTAAACCATCTGGATTAACTTAATCCAGCAGATTGTTCCACGTCCTTCCAATCCTCATATTTTAGTCTTTCCCGTTCCTGAAAAAGTCTGTTGATGGTAAACTTGACGAACGTTTGCATTTCAGGAGGATCGTCCTCACTTGCTCATCTCCTTCTGGACCTCCTTGAGGATCTTCACCTCCAGTTCGGACGTGTCGTACTCCTTCAGCATGTCGTACTCCTGCCAAGGCTGTGCCCACTTCTGGGCGTGCTCCATCTGCTCTGGGGTCAGGGCCAGGTCGAAGCGGATGCCCTGGATGTTGAAATTGGGTCGTTCCCAGCGTTTGGACCACGGCTTTGGGCGCATCTTTACCTTGACCTGGTGAGTAGACAGAAGCGATAAGTTACTTGACATGCTAATGTGATGTAGTCCTTGTAGGTCAGACTAGGCGTGTCAGGATATACAGGTATTGATGACAACTCTTGGCCACAGTAATTGTGAAGTGAAAGTCTGCTATCGTGCAAGATAGCACGATATCAGTGTTACTAGAAATTATACAGATCCAAGCAGCTTTATAAAAAGAGCCTGAACAATATTAAGTACAACAAATAAGTCAGGAGAAGCTCCGTTTAATCCAGCCCTTTGTTATAAATCAAGATCCATCATTGAGCTCTCTTACGTTATTGACAGGCACCTCTCCAGTGGTGGGAATGGGCACCGGCTTCATGTCCGGGTCCACAGTGCTGTACTCGCTCAGAGCGTCTCTCAGATACATCAGGTTATCGTCCAGCCTCTTCTCCAGCTTCAGCACTTCAATCTGCTGGATACGGGGGCTGTAGATCTCGTAGCAGATCTCCACACCTGAGCCACACACATTGAGAAACACATGATTGAAGCAGGTGTTTTGCCTGAAGGCCACCAGGTTCATGGCCAACACTGAAGTAGAGATGTTGACAAATATGGAGGGACATGGACAGGCAGACTTTATACTGAAAAGCACTATAATTTCACATTTATAATTTATAAGAACAATTTGGTTGACTCAAAAACAACCCTCACCTTGGCCATCAATGATGTTCCTCAGGATAAATGTGGCTCCCAGCCCCTTCCCACCCCTCTGGATACAGATGCCAACAAAGCGGTTAGTTTTCCCACTGGCGTTGGGGTCGGCCATGGTCACAGCCAGGATGCTCCCTTAGAACAAAATAATTTGCACCATTTAAAGTGGAAATAGACACGGCTTTTTGCATTTTAACTTATAATTTGGAAATGAACGTTGATTGCGCGATAAAATGGCTATAGAATAAAGACACCATCTACGTTTAGATTGGTTTCTTATAAGCCTCTCCTTCACTATGCAATTCTGGCTGCCACTCCGTACAGTCTCCCAGGAAAATTAAGGCTCAATTAATGGCACAAACCAAAACAGGAAGAGGACAGCACTTTTATTTTCCTCGGCAGCCATCCCCAGTTACCAAGGTGTATTAATGTAAAAGCCTTTGCACACTGAGTCGGCTTTTTCCTTCTGATACTGTCACACAAATAGGACCTCATATTGTGTCAATCACCTTTGCACACCTGTCATTTAAGTTTTCTGAACAGGTTCAGAGTTTTTCACATCTGTCACAGGCCAGAGAGAGTTCAAGAATCAAGAATCAGTGAAGAAAATGTGGCAGTGGGACACATCCACGACAAGACAGAGGAACAGGTGACACAGTATCCGCTCATAACTCAGATATAGTAGCTCACTTTCAACAGATCAGATAATAATATTCAGGTGGATGATGATGATGATGAGGAGGACGAGGATGAGGAGACTGTACATAGTAAGAAAGTGTGGAGACAGAGAGGGAGGATAGTGCCGCCCCTTCATGCAGCTGTGGTGCCAAATGCAAGACAACGGGAGGGAGTGGTGACAACCAGATAGGTGACTCCAGTGGAGAGAGGCAAAGGAGGGAATGTGTACGTTCATTTTGTCTCGTATTGCAAATTTTCTTAAGGAATAGAACAATAAAGCATATCAGACTCAGTGTGCAAAGGCTTTAAGTTCTTTGAAAAACAGAAAGCAATCAGGTTGTGTTTGCAAAAGCGGCACCAGCAATAATACCACAACACTTGAGGTGGTTGAAAATTGTCTGTCTCCAATTTAAAATATTATACAAAGCACCATTACCTTTAAAAACAATGGCAATTTCTATTTGCAAAGAAGAAAAGCAAAGAAAGTGTTGTACCAAAAGAAAAAGACAGAACAGCAATTATTTGAAAGATGGTAATTGTTATATATCACTTGATGCAAACCTTAAAACTAAAACCTTAAAAGCTATTCTCAAACAGTCAATAGTAAGTATTGAAGCGTGGTTGTATCCTGACAGCTGGGACAACTAGCTTTAGTGTCAGAAATATTACATCCAGCTGTGATAAATACACCTGTATGAAGTGGAGACTTTGTCTACATGGGGACTTGGACTAGCAACCCTCAGGTTCCCAAGCCAAGTCCCTATGGGCTGAGCTACTGCCGCCTTCTCCAGATGTCAAGATGAGAAAATGAAATAGTTCGGGTGATCTTACACCATCACCTCAAGGTGAGAATGTAACTGGTTTCTTACCAACATAGAATTCAGGGATGTCGAGCACCTTCCTCCTGCGGATCATGTCTTTCCTCTCCATGAAGAATTTAAAAGGGTCTGTTCTCTGTCTGGGAGGGAGGAACTCAGGGCTCAGCACCCTGAGAGGAGAGACACACCCGGGACAACACGTTAAAACACGTTACTGTGCACAGTATGCATAGTTAGTGTGTGTATCAGTGAGTGTCAGCTGGAGGTCGCGTAAACATCATACTTCCGCTGAGACACCACAGCCTGTGTTTTATCCACGATGACAGGTTTGGATGGAGGGATGAACTTTGGTGGCTCCTCGCTCTTTCCCGCAGCAACACGACACACAGATGTGGATATGAACCCTGTACGTAACAACACAATAAGACGATAATCAGTCAAAGTGATGGGAAGGTTGGAAACTGCTAGCTAACGTTAACAGTGAACCGTTAGCCACGTTAGCTCGTGGCTCATGCATGTACACGTAACGTTACTGCTTGTGTTTAAAGGCTGACAGCACATTATAAAGTATAACACATAAACGGGAGCTTGTTCGGTTTACTTACGTTCATTTTGGAGCCGGAGGGTTCGTAATAGCCTCAGTGAAAACATAAATTTGTCCAGCCCCACAGCACAGGCTGCCATGTCTGACCTTCTGTTGTCGCATGTGAGCTCGGACGGAAGCCGCGTAGGGCAAACGTCACTAAAACGCGCTCTGTTTGACTCTGCAGTGAAGTCAGTTGTCCACAAGATGGCGGAACTGTTTCGTCGGTAATATTATATGGTGCTGTTTCAAGAGGAAAACTGTGCTCTTAATTTTGGAATAAGCACCCAAAATACTTTAAAATAAATTCACTGAAAATAACTCAAACGAAAATAAAATTGAATAAAAGGCAGAAGGCAACTAACAAATAGGAAAACAAATTGATAAAAACTAGAATATAATACTATTTAATAAAAAATATCTACTATCTAAAAAATAAACAACAATAAGATGACAGGCACTGCAAATATATATCAAATACCTACCCTGTTTTCTTTCTCTTCATGTATTTGTAATGATTTAATTTGTAAAATAAGCAACGTGTTACCAATAACACAGTCAGAGTTTTTATTTATTTATTTTTTGTTGTTGTTGTTTTCATTTATGGATGATTCCGTTCATCTTTGTAAAGATGTGTATCTTAATTCCAGTAATATTTAAATAGTGGTGATTGAAGTATTGAGATCCTCTATTTGAGTAAAAGCACTAACACCATACTGTACATTCTGGATATTCTAAGTATAAATAAGAGTCAATAACTTTACTTAGAAGTACAAATATATTGACAATAATATTTACTTAAATTATCAGAAGTAAGCACTCATTTGGGAACAAAATAGATCATTTCACGCACTGTTATATTATTGACTTGTGGCACTGTGTGCCCAAAATTAAATATGAAATTAGCAAAGGACTTTTATTTTGACAAAATTAAAGATATTCCTACTGTATTTTGATGCAAGGAAGGAAAGGAAAAATGGGAAAAGTGGAAAAAAAAATCACCAGAATGCAGGAAATTAATTAAAAAAAATTTTAAATGATCATATTTCAAATATAACTGTGCATTGTATAGATATATATTTAATTATATAACATTGAAAATGATCATTTGGGTCTGATTGTGGGTCTAATAACAAAGTCCCCGGGATTAATGCAATGGTTGAAATAGTGTCTAATGAATGTATGTTCAGTAGAATAAATGGTGATCAGGAGTAAGGAGTATTTCCTTGGAACTGGTACGTAATTATGAACTTGCTCTGTGATTATGTGACCATAAGAGTGAAGTATAAGGACATATGTGTTACATGTTTTTGTCAGTTAATTTGTTTCCTTCTCCTTCTAGACCTACATGTTATTTTTTCTTTATGTACTGGAGTCCACCTCCATATTATTAAAAAAAGTGTGTCTTGTATTCTTGTATGCCCGGAAAATAATATATATACAGCCATTTACCAAGCCTTTTAAACTAATAAAAACTTGAATTATAAAAAAAAAAAGGAAAATGATCATTTCACTATGGCATGTCAAACAGCAAAATCAAACATAACAAAAGAAAAGAACATAAATGAATGCATACATTAAATTGTATGAGGGAGATGAAAACCTAGACATAATACACCTTATTTGTTTTTATTTGCCTAGATATAATTTTACCAATTATTTATAGAGGTCATAATAGTTTTCTTATTATTTGTTGCAGGAAATTAACTGTATGATGCTCACATTTTTCTAGCAGATGACCCCCCCTTCACTTTCATATGTGGCCCCCCCACCCTCAACTGCTAAAACGTAGCCTACGCCCCTGTACTGCAGCATGTGTCTGCGAGGGAACTCTGGGTCTTTGAGACCATGCAGGGGAGCGGCGGTCCTCCAGGTGGGCTGCCTCCACAACACAACACGCAGTTAGAAATGCTCTGAGAGAGAGAGAGCAGAGCGCCGCTGCAGCCCCTCAGGAACCTCGATCCACACGGTGTGTGCCAGCAGTGTGGTGTGAGGATGAAGGAGGACTAGATAGAGACATGATGGGACCGCACATCTGAAACCTCCAATGTTGCTGCTGCTGGACTTTCTAATGCTACGGAGAAACTCAAAAACTTCGAGGCTTCAAGGATGTTCTTCTCAGATGGGACTCTCTCAGCCGTCAGTTATGCGCTCCTGTTGGGAATAACGTGTCTGAGCGTCCTCTGCGATCTCACCAAGGGCTCTTCAGACTTCTCAGGTTGGGATTTGTCATGTTGTGTTTGTGTTTTGGTGCGTAAAAGTAGTGTTTTCCAAGCTTTCAAAAGCAACGCATGGACAGTGGGGCAACGGGCAGTGCGTATTTCATCCTGCGTGTGTTGTCTGCGCCACCTTACAACTCCTAGATGAATGAAATGGAACTTGGATAAGCCATTACGCACGCTTTTAACCGCTGAGCACGACTCCCAAAACAACTCCAAGCAGTGATTTTGTGTCGCATGAGCCTCTCCTCTGTGGACGACCCGTGCCTGTGGCGTGCTGCAGCATGCACACTCAAATGTTTGTTTGACAAACCGAGTAGGAAACAACTTAAACATGCGGAAAAGCCCAATGTTGTTATCTTTTGGCTCATTCTGACCCACATACGACACTTCAAACAACAGGTTCCCCTCCACTAAAGCCATCTGGCTGTGGGGATTAAGGGTTGGGTTATCAGTCCAGCATGGATCTGCAACACATATCCCATTGATGCAATTGAGATAAACGTGGTTAATGTGTTACTAGATGGGAACTATTGTCTAGACCAAGCCTGGCCTTTTTCTGCAGATTTAAAGCAAACAGCAGGTTCAATGCTTCACATAGGCTCTACCCAGTCTGTAAGGTGAAGTCAATGCAACTCATATCAGTGCCTCATTACCTCAAGTTTATGTGCAGTCCAGTGTGACGGAATCTGGAGGCTTTTCTGCTAAGAAAAGGCAGCATATTACTAAACTAATGAGTGTTACATTAAAGGCTATTGAGCTCTGCTGAGCCCAAGGCAAGCCTGCAGGTTTTGTTTACAGTGCCATAAAACAGGAAGGGAGCTTTGTGTCGGTGTTAATTGGCCTCTAATGGGTCTAATGGTTGGAAACGAGCAGGCCAACACTGTGGGGAAAAAGGTGCTAAAGAGCAGATGTATGTAACATGCCTTGTGTGTATGACTGTGTGCGCATGTGTCCATGTTGCAGCCTAATGAGCTGCTAAAGATCATGGGTGTAGTGGAGGCTGTTAACAAGGCGGCCTTTCTGTAATTGCCACGCATGTGTCAGTGGTTGTTGGTTTCGTCATAAATACTATGATTGAGTGGATCAGATGGAGGTTAATTAAGCAAGAAGGGGAAACTATTAGACCGGCTGATTCCAGATTTTCGCAGCCCGGAGCAGGTTTTCCAATACCCCGGCTTAAACACGCTTATGCAAATGCTTTGTCATAGACAGGAGTTAATTTGTTGAAATCTCAGCTTTGGTGTGATATTTCTTTGTTCTTAGTGTTTACCTCTGGGCCTTTGCTCACTACTTTGCTCCCGAGGGGGTGGGGAGGAGACACTGCTGTCATTTTGGGACTTTCCCTTCGAAGGGACTCCGGTGTTGTTGTTTTGTGCCCACCTGGGACTCTGTGCGCCGTGCCTTTACAGAAATGCTGACCAAGCATCCCAAAGTGAATGGAATGAAAAAAGGGGACTCAAAATGCCTCAGGGACAAAGAAATCCTTCAGTCCTCACATTCTTGACCAGCTGGAGTTTCCCTGGAGACAGAGGAGTGCTTTGATTGACAGGTGCTGCCAGGGTGCGGGGTGACAGAAGTGGTAGATCTAACATCTGTCACTCAGACCTCTTGATGGTTATATGGTTGGATCAGAGATGGTGGACAATGTGGCCACATCTGCATGTCTCATTTATTTAGTCATATGCTCACTCAGTGCTTCCCAAACAGACATAGGGAGCTGAACAGAAAGCAAAACTTACCTACGTTCTCTTCAAAGCCAGGCTCCATTGACAAAAACAGTAATTTTACCTCCCTGAACACAGGAGCTGCCTGCCTGCTACCGCCGCCACGATCGGTTAGTTTGTTTGTCTTATTGTGTGACTTAAGTGTTTTCTAGGGTTAGTTCTCATCCACCGAAGTCACAGAAACACAAACAAACTTACCGATCGAGGCAGCGGTTGACCAACAGCTCCCGTGTTCAGCGAGGTAAAATTACTGTTTTTGTCAATGGAGTTTGGTTTGAAAAGAGAACATGGAGAAGTTTCACTTATACGCCAGTTTCCCATCATAAAGGCCAATCTATTTGGGAGGTACAAAGGGTGCGACTTGATAAATGAGGCTTGGATTATACTGCAAGAGTTCAATTCATCAAGAATTTCTCTGTTTTTGGATTCTTCGTTCTCTCCGGAATCATGCGAGAACAATGTTTTCCTCATAAATTCAACATAACACAGGGTTAGTAACTGATATACAAATGGTCATTTGTGGAGTCAAGTGTTCCTTTAACATTGCAGAATAGTGCATTTGGCCTTTGTGCGCCCTGCCAGTTATTAGTTCATGCTTCTCTCTGCCTTGCGTTTGCATCATTTTTTGACAACTGTAGTAAATGGCAGTTTCATATTTCAAAACAAACCATGTTGCTGAGTGATTTGATTCTGTCTCTCCCCCACTGTTATCATCTTCTATTATACAGCTGCCTGAACGGCTAATTAGAGGTGTGGAGCAAGCACAGCAACACTTCAGAGCCTCCAGGCTAACACGGATAGCAAGACGGCTAATTAATGCTCTATATTTTACAAATTATCAATAGTTTGTTGTTGATTTTATACATGTTGTGTGCTCTTCAGTATGTGTTTCCTCAGGTTTACTCATGGGAGGAGTGCTTGGCTTGTTATGTAACTGCAAACTATCCATTACTAGAGATGTATGTGGTGCTTCTTTGCATTTTCGTGCAAATACAGACATCACTGCAACGCAAACACTGGACGGTGTCTTGCTGATTTTATCACCAAAACAGAGCTAAAACTATTAGCTGATTAACGAAGTGGAAAAGCGGAAAATGAACCTGCAACTATTTTGATAATCGATGAATCATAAACCACATTGTTTGAGTCAAAGTGCTTTTCGGTTGAAGTATCTGTGTTACCCGAGGTAGTAGCTGTTATTTCCGCTTTCCTATCTGCTCCTGGATAACTTCATCAACTGACATAGACAGAAAACAGTTTATGATTTTAGTCAACACATAGTTGTGAGGGAAAGGGGAAGTCATGAATGCTGGACTGTTTGTTAAAAAAGCCGAAACAATAGCAGGAATCCAGCATTTGCTACAGCTGGGCCTTTCCACCGAGAGTTATTTACGAAACACAGGCGCATTGTATGTTTCTTTTAGCCCTGGAACATTTTAGAAACTGTCATTGCCAAACAAACTATACGACGCTGCCAAAGGGTTACAGTGAAGCAACTTCTCTTCTCTTTCTCTGCCATAAAACCCCGCAGGCAAAACCCTATTTAACCTCAGTCAATGGGACGTGAGGCTGTTGAGGGGCCAAGGGGTCAACTGAGGTCAACCCATAGTAACTGTGAGTGTGTGGTTAGGGGGAGTTATCATCCATCTTGGTCTTTGTTCCCCCTCCTGTCGAAAGCTCATCACACATGTTGACCACTGTTGGGAGAGGTGGAGGAGTCAACACAGCGCTGTTTTTTCAATGTTATGAATGTAAATTACATTCAGAAGAAAATGAAGATGTTTGGATAACTTTGAAGTAGGGCTTGTGAAGTTTGATTTCATCATCTTAAGTATCCGTTTTGATGGAAAGATTTGATTAATTAAAAAACACTTTGATTTATACTACAGCTCAGAAAGAGCAGTTAAAACAACAAGGAATGCAGAACCTAATTTGGTCCCAGAGATAGATGAATAAATTAAATCACAAGCAAATTAAATATGATTATCACTTCTTGTTTTCGTTACTCTAAAGTGAAAAGGTCTGCAATCCAAAGAAACCGGATCATGCGTTGTTCAAAACTGGTTTCTTCCATTAACTGAGAGAATTACATCTGAAACGGTCAGTTAATCAATTACACTTAAATAAATCTGCTACATTTTCTTGTCTTAAAGGGTAATTACGCTATTTTTCGACCTGAACCTTATTTGCCCCTTTTTTTCTATAACAATAAAACCTTTTTGAAAGTGGTCTAGTATTGAGTGTCGACTGGAGCCCTTTTGCTCAGTACTGGATCGGTTACAAAAAATTTTCATCAGTCACAGAGACAAAAAATAGAAAACATGGGAAAAATAGGATACAGGTAAATAAAAAAAGGAAGTTACCCTTTCAATTATCGCAAACTAAGTATTTAGGCTTTTTTAGACTCACTGAAATTGTGATGGATATTTTAAACAAATTCCTGACTCCTCATGCACTAAATGATCAATAGGTAAATAAAAAGAAATCGAAAATGAAAATTATCAATGAGCTGTAGCCTAAAAACAGTGTATCAATGAAATAAATTTACTAGTTTGATTTTGTGGTGTAAAAAGATTGTGGAGCTTGATCCTTCCTAGGTGACAGATCAGCTGATTACTTCACAATTCACTTCATGTCTAAGCTGCCTGACACTGCAGCCAATACACACACACACACACACACAAATCCACCGACGCTATTACTCTATGGGCAAGTCCTGGATTAGGCTACCCCTAACTGCCCACACATACACACAAACACACCCCTCCACGTATTACTGAGCGCTACTCAGGGCCCCTCAAATCTTAATCCGCTCTGATTTTGGAGTGGATATGGGTAGCACACTGAACCTCATGCTCTCCTCTTTCAGCCCCTTCCCCCAACGCACACACTCCCCAGCACCCCTGCCTTCTTTCCCCAGCACCTCCTCCTCCTCCTCCTCGCTGCCTCTACTCCTCCCTAGGGCTTGCCTGATCACTGTTTCTGTGTCTGTGTGCGCCAGGTGAGCTCTGTCTAAACAAATCCTGCCTCCCGCTTGTTTTGTCTACTGCGGTGGAGGCAGGCGGCTAGGCGGACAGCTAGGGCCTGGCATAAGGCTGCTTTTCTCTCCAGCTGAATAGAGAGGGGGGGTTATTGCTTCTATTCAAAGAGTAGGCTCTGTGAATGAGGTTCCCAAAGGAGGGAAGTGTCAAGAAATTTCGATTCATTGCGTGATGGTATCAAAACACAGAGTTCTTGGGTGTCAACAAGGAAGGGAGTTCTTTTATCTCATGTGTTGTTTTGCTACATACTGAATAAATAACATGCTTAATGCACTGTACAAGTGATGTCAGGTTTGAACTATAATCCTCCATTCATTTCATTTGTTAAATCCACCGAAATTCTTTATAGAAAGGAGACAAGTTGCAAAAGGATTTGGTCGGGGCATGATAACGTGTTATCAAATCCAAATGCAGTTTGAAATCCGCTTATCAAATCTAAATCCTTGTTAAATCCCTTTAGGTGTTGCTTTCATTGAATTTAAGTGACGGAAGTTATAGATAACAGTTTAGATCTACACTGATCAGCCAAAACATTAAAACCACTGACAGGTGAAGTGAAGAACAATGATCATCTTGTTACAATGCAGTGATCTGTGAGGAAACCTGTGGTCCTGGCATTCATGTGGATGCCACCTGAAAACAATATCATACAATCATTTGTATGATATTTCAAGAAAATGCAAGTACAATGGTAGCTAATGAATTAGCACCCCACAAAGTATGTTAACTGTTACATATTTAACGTGAAGTTACGTAGGTTAGGATTAGGAAACGACATACCTTGGTCACTTGGTTTCACACCAGACATGAACATTGGTCTCCTGGGGAAAAGACCTATGCTGTTTGACCCATGCAACACCCCAACCTTCCTGCGTTCATAAACTTTAGCTCTTTATGCTAGCACCCTCCTTTACTCCTGTCAGCGCCTTGGTCACGTGATCGCAGCCTTCTGAAATAAGTGGGTTATCCATGCCTCACAGCAAGAGGGATCCTGGTTTGAACCCAGGGATTCGAATCCCAGAGTGGGGAAGCCCTTCTGTGTGGAGGTTGCATGTTCTCCCCGTGTCAGCGTGGGTTTTCTCCAGGTACATTCACGTCGAATGTTTCAGTCCACAGTCCCACAGTGCAAGCTAACTCTCACTCATAGGTGTGCATGTGAGTGTCAATGGTTGTCTGTCTCTATGTGTCGGCCCTGTGATAGTTTTACCGACCCCACCTCTCGCCCAGTGTCAGCTGGGGAAGGCTCAAGCCCCTCCACAAACCCCCAACAGGATAAGCGGTTATGGAAAATGAAATGAAATGAAAAATATGCAAATTATGGTGCATTACTCTTTGTAGTTATACATACGAACAGTGCGTGAGAGCAGCCTGAACTGAGAGATGTATCTAAAAGAGAACCAGCCATCAGAACACACAGAAGGTTATTTTAAATGAGAGGTAATTGATATAGAGGTTCATCCAGCGTCACGTTACAAATGTGAATGCTAAGGAGGATTTATCGCTGACATTTGAAACATTATATCCGGCCATTTATCTGAGTGTTGTGGAACATGGAGAATTAATAGCTGAACGATGCTGGTTATATATAACAGCGTTAATCCCATCTTTAAAGTTTGGTGCTAACAAGATTCCTCTGGCAGCCACAGTCTAAAAAGTAGAGGGAAATGAGAAGCTGAAGAGCCTTTGGGTGTGGATACGTAGATAGCTTCTCAGTGTGTGCGTTCCTGTGTGCTTTTAGTGTGTGTGTTTGTGTAATTTAAAGTGGAAGTCTGGCACAACGCGATGGCGATGAAAGACATGACCTACTGTGTAAGTTCCTCCCCCTGGATACAATAAGTACATCAACAAACACACACACATAAAGCAACGGTATGGTGTTGGTGTTGAGAGAAGGGTGTTTACAACAGGAAACAACTCTTCCCCTCAGCTCCCCTTCAGCATGAGGAAATTAAATGATCCCACCTCACACTGCAGTAAACACGGAAGCTTTAAAGTCATAGCGTCACGGATCGAAAAGTGAACTGTTGCACAACTTGAGCTTTTCAAAAATGAATTAAGTTTCTTATCTACAACAGTGCACTGATGGGAATTCCCAAATAGAAAGAAAAGCTTTGAATACAGAATTTTTAGATTAATGTCAGAATGTGTTCAAAGTAGACGTAGCCTTAAAGGCGAGCTTTGTGTCAACCGAGTCAAGTCCTGGCATATAAGCCATATTAACGTGCACCAATCAAAGTATGTTTTTGTCTCGTTGCCAAAATATGTGCTGGAAGAAAGCACATCCTGACTGAGGTAATGCTTATTAAATGATTTGGCTGATGTTGGGGCAATATTACACTAAACTAAGTCCCGGTATGTCAGTAATGTGTTAGTACCACAAAAGAAGAACAAAAGAACACAAGGGCAGAAACACACTTGTCAGGAAAACCGTTCTGCAATCAGTGAGATGAGAGTTTGCCTTTGAGCATTTCCAGTGTTATAAATCTATAAAAAGTAATTTTGTGCTGTCACACAGAGCAGTAATGGGCATGATGTTTTGCTCATCCTGTGCAAAGGTAATGTTACTTTTAAGGTGCCTTACTTTTAAACGTGACACTATTTTTTTCAATATAAAACCAATGAGATAGTAGAAAGTTTATCGCAGAAAATGATTTTGTCAATTGTTGGCATGGAAGACTGTCCAAAGAACCAAAATTAGTTCATATATGCAGGTTTTTTTTAAAAGAAACCTGCTAAAAATAGGTGATAGATGTCTTTCCTATTGCCAGTAGACCAGTGCCGAGTAGTAGTACAGAGTGTTCCTTTCTGTTATGTTTCCATGTATGTCACATTTGACGTCACAAATGTGCTGGAAAACGGGTTAGTGAACAGGAGTCTGTGATAGTCAAAGTCTGTGATAACTGCTTTGGAGTGATGTTTGAGCGCTGCTTGGGCATCCTCCAGGACACTCCAATCCTGATATTGTTGCTCCTGGATTGCCCCTCTCCTATGCACTTCATTATTCCTTCTATCTGTCGTGTCTCGTATTGTCTGGTTTATTTCCATTGTGAATTCGTCCTTTTTGTCCTCTCGAAAACAAGTGCGAAAATCAAAGAGAGATCTCTCTTCAGTTCAGCTTGGAGCACGTAGTCAAGACTTCACTCACCACTTAGCAGATTGAGTGTTAAGTTTTGGTTTCTCTGTGGCCGCCAACTTGTCCCATTGAAATTTTGCTGGCCACAACTTCAGCCTTCTTAGTCTAGTCCCCACTCATTAATAAATCGATGTGTACGGCTTTGTATGAATATAAATCCTTGAATTGGGGAAATTTAAGGCTGATACCGGAGTTCTGTTGTTAGGCTGTCACTCCACGTAGCATCATTTTTCCTGGGGATGAATGCTGATTGCAACCTTTCTCTCTAAACAAAACCCAGATGTCTGTGGGTATAAGTGTTTTTTGTCGAGTAGGAAAAGGGCTTAGTAATAAAAATAATGAGGGACCACTTACCTTAATTCCAATCCCCAAGTAGTCTGATAAATGTACCACTGGACCGAAAGCCCATTAGTTTGAAAGTAAACTCACATTGCTGTCAGGGCCGTTTCTCCTAAAACATGCCACAGACTCTCCTTTACAAAAGCACATGGCAAGGTATTATGCAGAATGACATCAGCGGACCTCTGATCGGCCCGTACTTGTTGCCTTGTTGGTTGGGTTGGTTAGGTTTAGGCATGAAGAGTGAGATTGGTTTGTTGGTTGGGGTTGGGGTAGGAATATCTGTATGGACTAATCAGAGGCAGAGTATAGGGCATGATGAACATGATTTTGCACAATAATAATTAGCCTGGTGTTTCTGTTTGGGAGAGAACGTAGCGTAGACATGTACGTTTGTTTTCGAGATAAGAGGCTGTCGGACAAATGGGCTTTTGGTCCAGACTATTTGAGCTTTGGATTATGAGTCGTCGATTCAACGGCATGGCACCCAAATAATGCTTATTGTCAGTTGGTGAGCTCTTTGATTTCCCCATGTTGGTTCATGCTAGGTATTACAGTCACTCTTGATTGTTCAAGGCGTGACTGTCATGCTGCTCTGCCACTCTGTATAAAAGGTACGATTGCCTTTAAGCAGGCAGTGGAGGACAAATGCACATGTTTTACATATTCTACGCCTATGCACAGCAATATGCTGTACTGTAAATGGGTGTTATCAGCATGTTGACTGAGGCCTTACATTGGCTGTTAAAAATCACTATAATCTGAGTGAGAGTAGGTGTCACTTTTCAAACAGTGTCTGTCTCAGACCTGATTTTGGGGTGAAACTCCCAAATTAAACCCAGACTGCATTCAAAATGACCCACGCAGGCTGTGGCGGAGATCTAACTGCCGGCTGAACGAGGCTGGATGTCTTCATGGAGGCTTATAATCAGCAGAAACCAGTCAGCCCTTAATATGATAATCATTATTTAGCATAGATTCCTGTCAATCCCTAAAACCTCCCAAATTTATAGTAATAACTGTTATTGGGGAGAGAAGAGGGGGTCTAATTCCTAAAGCGTTTAACTGTAAAGATGTATATGAAGACATCGCAGGTGTGTGTTTGCACTTGCCCTCTCTTGCGTGGGGGAGGTGTAAGAAGCCCCAAAGAAAACACAGTTAAACGTGTGAAGGAGATTCTTGAGTGACACCCCGGCGTTGTTGCAACCAGCCGAAGTTCAGCGAGCAGCGAGTTCTCTTCACATCTTTGCTATCTCTGTTTAGGCAACAGTTGTGTTGTTAATTAAGAATGGACTCATTTGTCATATTTGGAAGGCAGACTTTATTTTCCAGTGATTGTTTAGTGAGCAGAAAGCTCATGGGGAATCAGATAAGTAGCGCTACCTGCTGCTGCAAGCTCTGAGGGTTGCACCAAACCAGTTAAAGGATGAAACTGAGCTGTAGATAAACAGAAACAAGTGTTGAGAAAGAGACGGGTGGGTGTGTGCGCCTTGGCAATTATCTCCTCATGTCCACGCCACTTATACGCGCTGGCTGTTGAATAATGCTCTCATCGAGCCCTGCGACACACACTCGCAAAACCAACGCACACACCTTTTCTGCTCCTGCATCTCAGAGAATGTCAGCCATGCTTTGATGCCCCTCCTCCGCCCGTCCGTCTCCTTTTTTCTGTCTTTCTCTCTGTTTCCTGAGAGCTGATTTATGTTTGGTTTAGGAGTCAGCTTGTCCGCCTTGATCTGTCTTCCTTTTTGTTCTTTCTTACCTCCATCCTTCAATCCTCTCCTCCCTCTCCGCCTCACGCTTTCTTCAGTGCAAGAGAAGAAAAAGAACATTTTGAACACCATTAGTTTTTATGGTTTGATTAAACCCCCGGAGGAAAAGAGAGGGAAAGAGAGAGACAGAGGGAGATGAAGAGGTAGAGAGGTGGGGCACAGAAGGGCCAGTTGGAACAAGGAGGCATTGTGTAGCCCCCCAACTGTGTCGGACTGACAGTCTGCATTACAGCACGCTACAGCAGCCCGCTCCCCAAAGCACTGCTAATCTGTTGCTTACTGGCCCCTCTGACTAGCTCAGGTAAGGGGGGAGGGAACATGAGAGAAGGGGAGAGAGATTTTCTCTTGTTCTTTCCATGTTTAAGCCAAAATCATTCCTACCAGGCCTACTGAGGCCACAATTATTTAATTTGTCGCATTGCGTCATTGTTAAGTCTTGTTAGAGCTGCTATTTCCTGGTCTTGGGCTGTTGGCTGATTGGTTTGTAGCAATTCTGGTGAAGTATCATTGGTTGTAACTGCTGTCAGTTATTTTGTTTAGCAAAGGACTCATTGTTCTTCATAGTAATGCTTTGAGCTAAATGCTAACATGGTCACAGTGGTTAGTAAACAGAGGCACGCAGCATGGAGGCCAGTGAAAATGTTACAGTGGTTACTTTTTTTCAATATCTATAATGCAGTCTCTCTTTCAAATTCTGTGCCGACTAACTTGGAATGATGTTCGAGCTTGGATGGAGGACTTGAGCTTGAGCCAATACGTACCCTTGACTACTTGCCGATTGCAACCTTTTCCTAAAAGATAGGAAAGTCTGCCACGACGAGTCCTCATGTGTGAACAAGCCTACGAGCAAGTCGCCCCTCGTCTGTGACTGGGCCTGGATATCTGGCATGCTAGGAAACTGGAGAAGTCTGATTTGACTGAAAAAGAGCATCAGCCAATGAGAGGCAGGATACGTCCCATGTCAGCACGCAGGAGGAGGGAAGAAATATGAGGAGGACAAGCCGCAGGGTTGCCAGGTCCGCTTATTAGCTGCGACTTTGGGCTTGTTTTTTTGTAAAGTCGCTTACAAATATTGGTAGTCGCGGGCTGTGGTTTTTTGGGCTTGTTTCTAAAGTGGAGTTGCTTGCTCTCTAAACGCCGCCTTTCTCTCTCTATATCCGTCACTTCTTTTGGGCTCGTTTCCATAGCCCTGGTTGCTTGTTTTTCTCCCATCTGGCAACACTCACAAGCCGGCAAGCAACAACAACAATGGCGTCGTCCACAGGATCACCGCGAACGCGTGTGTTTGGACCCAGGCCCTGGAGGCAGATCGGATTCAACACTTCTCCGAAATCCAATACCCTAGTGGTCCGATGAATTACGTAATTTCACAATCTTATACGTCAACAATTTTACAACAAACTGCGACTTTCTTGACTTGTAAAAACTTTTAAATAGAAGTGTAATTAATGGCACAATACAAACAGCAACAAAAAAAAAATTCTTCCCTCGCCATAGACTATATATTTTTCTTTTTTTTCCCCCATGGGACACCGTAAGGGAGAGGGACCTTGTCTCTCCATCTGGTCACAAACCAAACTATTGAATGGCAGTTCATCCTCAGGGGAAAATTAATGTTTGCACCACATTCATTGGCAATCCATCCAATAGTCGTTCAGCTAGCAAGTCCATTTCTCAGGATTTACAGAGAAGTAATGACAACACAGACTCGGCTTCATGAGGGCAATTGTAATATATATATGTTTTTTTTTATTTTTAGAACTAACACAAACAATCAATAAATGAATCCACGATTAAAATAATCTTTAGTCGCAGCAGTCGTACAGCAGAGGGTTTATGTGCAGCAGCCGACTTGGTACAAACGGAGGTTGTACATTCAGCAGCCAAGGAGTTTTACCCAAGGAGACCCCAGTTAGCTACAAAAACAAACTCCCCGTGAAACTCCGAATGAATAGAGCAAGGTAAGCTTTCACATTTAGTCTGGTCAGTCTGCTAATTCCCATTGGACATGCTGCAGATGGCTTTTCTCTCCCTCAGCTCCTCAGGAGTTGTTCTATTGCTTGTTTTCACAGAACAGCCCCCCGATAAGCTTGTTAATTCCCCAAAAAGCTCAGCCTCTCGGTGCCCACCCACTTCTACCTCTTTTTTTTTTTTTTTTTAAGGAAATACCTCTCCTTTCTTCACAGTGCGTGCCTGGACCTTGATAGAGGTATGCTGTCATGCTGTTATTGCATTAATTCAAGAGTTTTTGTTGGCTTTGTAAAAATAGAGTGGCAGAAAGTGATGGAGCAACGGGGAGACTCTCAGAAGCATTGTGATGAACAGAAGCACAGCCAACCTGACTCAGGCTGCAACTAAAAACTTCTTTTATTTTCTATTAACCTGCCAGTTTATCAGCTTATCTGGACCCCAGGAAGAATAGTCTTCACTTAGGTGAAGACTAATGGGGATCCATAATAAAACATAAAAACATAAAACAGTTATTTTCTCAATGGATAACTTTATGGTCTCTTAAATGTCAGAAAAGGCAAAAAAATGTCCATCACGTATTACCAGAGTCCAAAGTGATCATTAAATGTCTTGTTTGGTTCAGAACGTGTTCTGTTTACAATGATATAAAACAGAGAAAAGTGGAAAATGGCATCAGAAAATAGCTTAAAAGATGACTTACAAAATGGTTAAATTAGACAGTCACCAGAGATTTATCAACAAAGCTGTGCAGCTCTACACCTGACATTTCTCACTGGTACTTTGCAGATATGCTCATGCCAACACCGTTTTCAATACCTCCTCCTTATGTGCAATATTTTCGGTATTGTTAATTTGACGTATATGACCTTGTGAATTGAAAGTATTAGTGTTTGTGTCCTTTGTGTCCTTCACATTACACAGTGAACTTTGAGGCTTTGAATTGAGTTACAAGAGTGATTTAAATCAAATCTTTTATGTATTCAATTAGGCCGTTAAAAAGTGGGCGTGCTTAAGCAGAATTTATACTTCTCCGTCAAATCGACGCCGTACCTGTGGTGTAGGGTCTGCGTTGATGTAGAGCCTACGCTGTGTGCACCTCCCTAGCAATGTAGCTACATGTCCCTCAGTGGAAACGAAGATTTAATTTACATTAATTTCACAGATAGGAAACAATAAATTGTGAAGACAACAACGCCTCCACAAGATAGCATTTTAAGTCTTCAGTGTTATCCTGGCTTCATATGAGTAGAGGAAATCTCTGCTAGTTGCTAGGCTAATTTATACAATGTAAAATGCCATAGGCCTGTGCTAATAACATTAGCATGTTGTATTTGTGGGGAAAATGTGTCCAGATAAAGACAAATGCTTTGTCTATGAATGATGCAAGGTATAGTGAAGCTGATTTTTGTACTTGTGTTTGAAATTGTCTCTATTTAGCCATGTTTAATGTGTGTTTAATGTGTGTTTAACGTATGTTTTGAATCAACCAAACATTACAGCACTTCACAGAGACCCCACCGCCGACCAGTGTTTTGGAGGTGTAACTGCAGAGTGACACAGACACACCAACACACAAGTATAAATGCTCACAACGGCGTAGGCCATGTGCATAGGCTATTCCAAAGGCTCTGCATAGAGCTGACACACAAGTATAAACCTCTCTTTACAGTTTAGTGCGATACAAAGCTGCGGTGTACAGTTGGCTCCACACACACCTCTTTCGCCATAAGATGAGGAGGAGGACGAGGGATAGATGAATGAATTCAACCTCTGCCACATTGTTTTGGAAGTAAAAGACAAAGGTTTTGCCCAGCACACACACACACACACACACACACACCCTCCTGTCCCTCTCCATATTGCTTTTTAAGCTTACTTCTACAATTCACAAAGTGTGAAGTGCAGTTTTATATGACTGGTGTGGCTAGTTAGTCACCCAAAGTCCCATTTGATTGGATGAACTTGTGCAGGATGAGTCATCAAACATTGAATTCATTTTAACCTGGTTTTACAGGAAGAGAAAGGACAGGGATTCTGATGTAAACTTCCACTGATACTGACTATTTTTGCATATGTTTAGCATATAACGAGATAAATTCAGTCAGTTCACACAGAGACACAAGATTAAAACTGGAGAAAATGTATTTTTCATTTCATGGTGACTTAAACATTAATCTGTGTGTTAATTAAGAGGGGATTAGTTCTCCATTAGATTCAGATTGTTTAAGAGCAGAGCCTTTTCCGCCCACTCGAACTATATAACCATTTGAACGTGTCTCTGACTGAGGTGCAGAGACAACGAGTGAAAGGAGATAGTTTCTTAATGACCTTTCTGTCACAAGCTCACCTCTCTAAGCCTTAGGCTACCTCTGCCCCACCCAACAATCACTTAAACCCAGTCCGCTGAGGTGAAGATGGCTGAAGAAAGACACATCTGTCGTTCACTTAATGAAGACAATAAAGCTCACACACTGATGCATCTGTCTGGTGTCTGCTGGTCTGTGGTCAGTGATGGGGCAGTCTGGCTGCCACTCAATTCTCCCAGGCCGTAAAAGTGACCATTAAAATGACGAATACCTCTTCCTCTCCCTATCTCTGTGTCTCTCTATCTGTCACACACTCTCTCCTCTGTGTGTCTCTGTGGGCGTCTGGACATGCATCCAAACATCAGGGAGGGTGTTCCCGGAACCTCTGTGCCCCTCACTCTTTCACCCCTCGCCCCCACATCCCATCCCATTAATGATAAGAAACACACATGCTCTCAGACTCAGTGTTAAAGCGCCCTGTTGCCTCGCGCCCTTTGACCCCTGGGGGTCATAAGGAAAGGCACGTGCTAACAGAGGTCATGGGAGGGCCCTGGGTGAGACCACTGTTTGGTTTTTGGCGACTCTCTAGGGTAGACTTAGCGACCACGTTCCAACTGTGAGGCCATCTCTGAGCCCGGCAGATGTTTCATACCCAGTCACCCCCTCAGGATGAGCTCAGACAACAGACCCACAGGTGGACGTCCTCCCTTTGTCTGTGGGAATTAGCTAACGCCAGCTCTGAAATATTAACTGTGGCCTTGCTGCCTTTGACTGTCAGCCCCAAGCTTCTCTTGTGGTTTCATTTAAGCCAGACCATTCAGTGTGGATCTGTTTTTTGGCTGTGTGTGGTTGTGAACAAGCAAGCGGAGCGTGTTGCGTTCATGTTCTCCTCCAGAGCATAAATTCCTCATCCCACCTGATATGTGTCTGACTTAGCATGTGACATCCCTCCTGTTTTCTATATTTAATCCCTGTCTCTTGTCTTTTTGCCTGGAAGATAGTGGAAACAACTGAAGCAAACATCATGCCCAGTTGTTGTTTGATGTGCAAGCTAGAATTTGAATTAATTTGCCATCAGTCATATCAGCTAATATTAATCATACCATAATCCTGTTTTTTGATTGTATAGTTATCCAGCATTTATCATTGAAACTTAATAATTCTTTCATTTCAAAATTTAGCAGCATCAGTGTCCCTGGGAACTGTTGCGTTATTGAAACACTCTGCACCTCAAGATTTAAATCCAATGTCAACTCTGAGTGCTAACGTAGAAAGCAGTGTACCCAATATGTAGTGACGGGGGAAGTAAAGTCCCTCTCCCACTGGACAAAAAACCTCTAACACCCACTTACATCTTACTTTTGTATCTAATAGGAAAAGTCACAATAGGCATTCACTATCTAGACAAATGACTCTGCAGTAGTCACGGCTATTTATCGGCTCTAGCTTTGATTGGCTGTGATGGGCTTTGATGGAAATACAACGCTTGTGTGGAGGCGCTAATTTCGCCCCTTTTCCAGTGCTGTATGATAATAAACCACCAAAAACTCCTCCATTCAAGCAGCCCTCGAACCAGGATCAGAATCAGAAACACTTCATTGATCCCTGAGGGGAAATTGTGATTCGTTACAGTTGCTCCAATGTAAAAAAAAAGAGAATTATAAGAAGTAAGAAAAAAAAGAAGAATGTGAATATAGAGCAATAAATAACATAAAGTAGAAATGAAGTGTGCTTTAAGATAATTAAAATCCCTACGCGACACGTGCTAATATTAGTGAAAAAAGGGTACAAGGGTGTGATGGCCGTGTAGCACCACCGACTCCATGCAATAGACAGACTTTTGTGAACCAACCTGCAATTAAAGTTTGCATTTTTATTCCTTTCCCTGACCCTAACATGGTGCTGTTGTTTTCATCACCTTATCCAAGCGTTAATCTAAACCTAATCCTAATCATACAAAAACACTATGGATTTTTAATTTATGGCTTAAATGCAAAGGTTTTCGGCAGTGGTTCATTTTGCGTTGTATTTAAACCCGATTGCCCGATAGCAGTGTTGTAATCTATCATCAGCCATTTGACTCTTAGACTCAAGCGAAACAACATGTCACTGGTCACCATGTCACCTTACAGAAACACATCATGTTGGTTTTCCCCATTAATTTCCCACCTTGTGCCTCTTTGTTGTATTTATATATGAGCAAATGTTCCAGTGTGAAATACTTGTGTTCTCCATCTTGTCTTTATTTCTTTCCTTTCGGTATATTTAAACAGTTTATATTGTTTTGTCCTTTTAAAACCCACTGGCCGTAACACACACAGGCCATTATACGCCCGGGAGACTGCCTCTGTTGGATTCATACGTCATGGTGTGAGCAAATAAATAAGCCGTGTTCAGGAGAGCTGGGGGGCAGGAGTGGGTGGGATGTTCAACAGGTTGAAGTTTGTGTGCCCCTGCATGCCTCTGTGAGTGTATGTGCATATGCATATGTGTGTTTGTGTGTGTGTAGGTGTGAGAAAGATAAGCCATCTCAGGGAAGAGGAGAGGACCGTGTCTGCGGAGCGTTTGTGTTTGTGTCTCTGGTTTTAATGACTTCAGCTGCTCGGGCTCCGGTCTCTGTCTGCTGGGGGTGGAAGGGGGGGGGGGTTAGCCACTGTGCCGTTCAAATGAAGGAGACCGTCGCACACACGCATCTGCAGCCTTCCAAACCACTGAATTTTTGTGAACCAAATCTAAACATGTGGATTTGTTTTGTTTTTCACGGCTGCCCCTGCTGATCTGGAAAAGGTGAGAATGAATGCAGGATCTTAGTGCTGCTTGCAGACGGCCCTTGTGTGCGCACATAGTTTTGCCACTGTCTGAAAGAAACTTAAAGAAATGTCCTCAGCAAATAAATCTCGCTGCAAGTATAAGCAGAGCCCTCATATTGTCTAACCATCCTCTGTTATGTTGTTTCTCTCTATCCTTTCTCCTCTTCCCAATCTCATTAGCTGTTGTTTGATCAGTCTTTAGTGAAGTCTGATAGCAAAGTGTGAGACCCCTGCTGGGTTTATATCCCGAGGAGAAGGGGAGGACACTGTAGCAGGATTTGAAGTTGTTTTGTTTAGTGTGAAGTCAAAGAGCAAAACCAATGCTGGGGTTAAATCCAGGGGACCCACCTCATGTGAGTAAGCCCCCTCAGCTGACACCCCCACCCACCCACCCACTCAGTAACTGTGTGTACAGTGTGTCTGTGTATGTTAACATGTTCAGTAAGTATTCAAGGAATCCTGCACCTCACTCTGTTGAACAGCCATCACGTGCCACACATTAATGCCGTCAGTACAGTACAGCCTCCGCTACTTGCACACCCTTTTTGGTTTGTGCTGCAGATACACATGCAACAATTGACTAAAAAAATATTAATTAAAATCATGAGTAAACTAGTACATGAACAGTAAATTTATATGCCATGGACAGTTTGTTTCTAAAACAGGTTATCAGGAAACTTAATTCAAAATGTGTGTAGGTTTTTACATTTTACAACAAAAGGATTAAAGCCCTTGTACCAAACTCTATTTGAAAAAAATATCTCTTTTGTAGCTACAAACACAGCTGGAAATGTCTCAAACACTCATTAAAAAATATCTATTTTGACACAAAAACACAACTGAAAATGTCCTGAACTCTACTTAAAAATAGATTTTTGTCTCTACAAACAAAGCTGGAAATGTTCAAAACTCAATTTAAAAAATATTGTCTTTTGTTGTTACAGACATGACTGGAAATGTCCCAAACTCAAATATTGTCTTTTGTTATTACAAACATGACAGAAAATGTACTGGACTCTTGTTAAAAAGAATACCTGATATTGTCTCTACAAACCCAGCTGGAAATGTCCCAAACTCTTTAAAAAAAACAACCCATTTTTGATGCTAGAAACCCAACAAAAAATGTCCCGAACTCTAGTTCAGACTTTTGTCCCTACACACCCAGCTGGAAATGTTTTAAACTTTATTTAAAAAATACAGACTTTTGTAGCCCAAACACAGCTGGAAATAGGCTCTTATTAAAAGATACCTGCTTTTGTCACTACAAACCTGGATGGAAATGTCCCAAATTCTTAAAAAAAACAACTTGGTTTTGACACTAGAAACGCAGCCAGAAATGTCCTGAACTCTAGTTAAAAACGCTGTCTTTTGTCCCAGCAAACAGCTGGAAATGTACTGGATTCTGCCCTGATCAACCTCGTTTTCTATCTGCAGTAAGGCAACAAGCACACATGTACTGTAGGACCCCGTCATGCGCAGTAAGAAGCTGCGTACAGCTCTGCTTATGTTGGCTAGCAGAATGATGGATCCTCAAATCTTCAGATCACAAAAGTCCATCAAATATGTGCAAGCTCTGAACCAAAATGACAAGCTGCCGCATGTTTGTTTAAATTCTTGCAAAACAAATCCAAGATCCAAGACTTTCAGTGAGCTACCCATTTACAGTACTTTAATAGTTTCAAGTGTAATCCTGCTCTGACTGAAATTTAACTGCTTGGGTTTAAGCAAAATATGTCTCTGCTCTTTTTCTGCCCCATAGCACGATTAGGAGAAAGTAGGCTAATCCAAAACGTGACGATAGTAGCAAGACTAATGTATTGTACGCAGAGGTATGCAGTGTATTTTAGGAATGCATTTTTTTTAGACCCAAATCTGAATGGCTTAGCAGAGAGGACTGGCATCTTTGCAGCGAGTTGCTCGTAGCCTTCCTTTGACATCATGTCCATTGTGTTAGCGGCGTGTCCTTTGTGGCGTCCATGTGAACTTATGCTCCTTTTTCCTTCTCGTGTTTGAGGTCGCATTACATGTCGGCACACCTCATCAACCTGTCTCATTCAGCCGCCATGTATTCAGCTAAAGTTCAGGCCTGAAGAGGTGAATGCAGAGTTTTGACCGCATATGATTTAGAAGCAGGGGTTGTTTTATCTAAACGGCATGCCGTGCCCCAGGTCTTTGTGCCGCCTCTGTGGTTTGTGGAGAAAAGTAATTACTACAGGGCCTAAAGCCACCAGCTCTGGCCTTTGGACCTCTGCTGCCACATCCTGTAAGCAGCGACTTCGCTTTCAAGAGATCTCTCGGCTCTTTTTTCTCATGAGCAGCATGCTGTCGTTTCGTCTCTCTCTGCATCTTCTCATAATTTAAATCAACACTTGATTATTTAGCATGTCTTTTTGGAGTCAGCATGTCTTTATCTACCACTTTCATTCTCCGTCACTCATCGTCTTCGCTACTTTTCACCGTCTTCCTCCCCTCTTCATCTCCACCAGCCTCCTCTAGAGTGTTGCCAGAGCGCGGCCAGCTCTTTTGAGGGAAACCTCCGCTCTCCCCAGTAATCATGACTTAAAGGGAATTCCTCCTCCAGCAGCAGGCCTGCAGCTCTGCATCTTTGAACATTTGATGGTTTGATGGCTATAATTTGCTTAAAATAACACCAATAAAGTCATGAAGCTGTAAATGCCTAAATACCTAATGTACCAAGATGAAACACGGTATAGCCTTTCATTTTTAGCTTTCAAGAGCCCCTTGGTTACTTTATATGGAGTGTGTTTTGAGGTGTTGTTACAGATATATCTTTATTATGTATACACAGTGTATTTAAAGTGGTTGCTCTTATTCATACAGGCAGTTGAGTACTTCTAAAATACAACATAAACAGGCACTTTGAGCCATTTAGCTAAGCTGTAATCTTCTAATATTCTGCAATATTATACTTTCTTGCCCAACGCAAGAGGCTTTACAAACATTACTTCACAAGCAACATAAAAGTGGGCGAGTAATAAGCAGCAGTAAGCCTGCGCTATTGTAACACGTCAGAAATACTTCACGCTGCGGTGCATTGTTCATTCTCCGGGCTCGACCAATGGGAGGAGGCGGCATCTTTCAAAGCAGGGGGAAAGCCCTGAGCATGAGTAACAGACAGACTCTCCACCTGAGCTGGAGTCAAACAGCTCTCTCTCCCTCCTCCCCCTCCTGCCCTCAGTTCATGTCAGAATTACCTGTTGTACTCATTCTTAGCAGACACTGAACACCTCAGCTTAGTGGGCAATGAGGAAGTTAGCAAGGGCCTCCTCCTAGTCTGACCTGAAAGGAAGGAATGCTAAGATTGTAGCTAGGGCTGCCCCTGACTAAGAATATGCCAAGTCGACAAATAGTCGTCATTTAGCTCCATTAGTCGACTAGTCGCCCGCATGTTTATGATATTAATTTGATTATTAAATGATATATTTTGGGCGGGGCAACACAATGGTTTGAGTTGAAGGTGTAAGAAAGAATAGTATCAGTAACATTGTTAACACTGTGCTACATTACAGAGAAATACAAAAGCGTACTAATGAACCATCATTAATATAGGCCTATATTTTATCTACAAGTGCACGTCACACACTGAGCGAGCCGCCTGTTAATGACGCTGTCGGCAAAGCAGTAATGATTGTGCTAAGTGGCTAATGGGCATGTAGCTACTTCCATGTTTCAGATGATACATATCACCTTGGGTTCGTCCTTCACCTTCTCAAAATGATCCCACACTTTGGATTTCCTGCCCGACATGTTATTAACCAGACTGTGGAATAACCGCAGGTACCAGCCCTTGTGCCTTTTCTGTGGTGGCAGTTTGCATCAAGCATCATATATTCTATTTACCTGAAATCCTGAGTGCAGAGCTGATCTTCTTCCAGGAGCTGTTTATAAGTGTGTAGGCCTATCGTCCGTGGGACAGATGTAAAGCTCTGGTGCCAAAGTTCTAAAACATGACGGTACTCTTATTTTTCCAGTACCATAGGTATCAGGGATGCAGTTCTTCCGCACCTGATGGGGCCGCATATGTACCTACAAATGCCAAAGTAAGAAGAAGGATGCCAACTTCCATGGAGGAACAACAATAGCACATGGGCTATGGCTACATCTTGACTTGTCTCGAGGAAAGTCTCTTTTCCTGAGACCTGCAATGAAAGCTGCACATTTATTCTGTATTCATTGCTGTGCTTTTACTGTTTTTTTTCTAGTTAAAAAATGTTCAACTTTGGCTAAAATGCCGCACACTGAGCACTCACAGATGGGCGGGACAAATACCACAAAGACCAACTGTTACATCTATATGTACAACAACAACAATGGAGGAGCAATATGTTAATGTACAATATATATGTGTCCTTGCACACAACATGTCATGGACCCACTAGTATAGTCTGTGTATAAGTATGGGTAGGTCATCAGGGAAAAGAAGTATCGAGAATCATGCAATTTCACTGTTATTGGTATCGACTGCTAACTTCCTGATATTGTGACACGCCTTCTTAATATAGAAGTAATGAAGAAGCATATTTACCCACGCTCTGCTGTAAATTAGCATTGGTATGTGACCTGCACCCGGTTGTGACTAATCAGTGATTCCCAGGGAGGAAAGCCTTCTCCAACAGGCCTCTTTCTGTGTCATGTTGACACAACACAGCGGCCCGTCACTAATCTCCATCATACCTGACCTCCGCCATCACTGGGTCACACTTTAGGGTCACCACATGACCACAAATGAGGAGCTAACAATCACAAGGGCCTCTGATTTCTGGCTTTACCAGAAAGACTGAAGCTCGAGCGTGGACATTTCCACCTACTGACGGGTTAAAGTCGCATCATAGGACAAGATCCCATCTGTGTCGGGCAATAGATACAAAAGGCAGGTGCTGTTGTCTATGTTTATAACAAATCCCTGTGCTGCTTGTGCAGAGATTAAATGGACCTCGCACGCCTTTCAATCCAGATCACGACAAGGGCGACCTGTTTGTGCTCGACCAGCATCGCGACCGCAACCTCCTGTCTTTTAATGACCGAATAAACAAACCAGCAGACATAATAGTGCGCTGCTTTTGTCAAGGGAAAGGGCAGAGAGCTAGTTAAGGAAGGAGTCTGGCCCCACATGAAAAGAAACCGAGGAGGAGAGACGCCTGGGTGTTCCTCGAGCATTGTTCAGCCTTCTGCCTCTGAGGGACACCTGTCATTGGCTGGGCGGTTTACACAGGTGCCTTAACCCCGCCTGATTTGTTGGCCTTGAAAGGAGGCTTCAGTCAACAGGTAGCGTGAAGGGAACAATAGTGACGATCCTGAAGAAGAGAGAGGGAGACAGAGGGAGAGTGGGAGGAGGGTGGGATGGTGGAAAAGAGAAACGGATTCTTTAGAAAGCACCTGAGGGTTTGTGTGAGATAATCTGTTTGCTTTTAGTCCCACTCTGAAGGGCGGAGGACGGCGTATCGGTGTGTTTGCGGCGCTCTCTCTTCAAGAAGCTCCTCCTCCTCCGAGTGGCCTGCGCGAATTCAATCATCCATCTTCAGCCCTCTCCGTTTCACCCTCTTCATAACCTCGGCCGTTCCCATGGCTACGCCGCTGTACCCGAGGCACGGTTAGCTGGAGGGCCGCGCAAACTCGTGGTCTCTCATGGCACTGGCACTTCGCCAAGAACCAGCCTTAATAATGTGATACTGTTACACCAGCACACCACACACACCCTGGCCTCGAGAGCCAAGAGGAGAGGCTTGTTCCTACCACGTTGTTTGTGTTGACGTTTTCTCTCTCTCTCTGTGCGTATGTGTGTGTGTGTGTGTGTGTGTGGTCTCGCTGCCAGGGGGAATGCCAAGTTCCCTCTCACCCTGTGTGGAATGTGGCAGGCAGATCAGACCTGTGTGTGAGAGGGAGATCACTGTGGGAGGAGAAACTAGTTAAGCCCACACGACTGAAAGGAAGAATCAAAATTTTCAATAGTGACGACATAAAAAAATCGGACAGCCTTAAAATCAAAACGTCTCCTTTTCATGTTAAATTGGGTGACATGAAGAGAAAATGTCTCATCATCCAAATCCAAACACCTACAGTACATGTTCATATCTCACAACTTACTTCAGAGTTTACAGATTTCTGTGATTTTTAATGCAATATGATGCGAGTTTAGAATCACTTTTTATATTGCTGTTTTTCTTATTTCCTTCACGATGGTTTAACACTTGCAAAAAAACTGTATTCATTAATTTGAATTAGTTTTTTACCCAAAATAAGTGGAATGAAATTATCAAATCTTCCATTTAGTTGCCGACAGTGCTGCATGACAGGAGGAGATGATGTTGTAACCGTTTTTCCCCAAAATACCCTTTGAGTTTGAATTTTTTTCTAGTCTAGAAAAGCCTAAGTTACCCTCGATCATTATGGAACCACAATGGTACATTTGGGCTCTATATATTTTGGGAAGCCGTTTTTCTTTTGGCCTTCTGCAGCCTGCTACTGGTTAGATTGAACAGGTTTAAACTATGATTTGTCAGTCCTGAGTATGTACAGCTGAACGTCTCTGATCCAATTCCAATGGCGGTGCAGGGGACACGTCCAGCTCAGTATTTAGAACGTGCATATGTCCCCACCCCCAATAAAAACATAAAAGCAGCAGAGGAGTATTATTTTGACAAAATTAAAGACATTTGCACAAAAATTGATGCAGAAAAGGCACAAATTGATTCATAAAAATTCACAGAAATCCAGAAAATTGAGTGTCCAATGCTCTAAGTTTCCTGGGGGAGGACCCCAAGCCCCATGAATATTTGTCCCTCCAACCCTAGACCCAGGGGTCAGCAACCTTTACTATCAATAGAGCCATTTTTGACCAAAAATCATTTGAAAAACTGCCTACAGCTGCAAAACATATTTAAGTCCTATGGCAATGCAGCCTATTATGTAAGTAGCCTATTTTCATGAATGCTTTACCACAAGGTCTGCAGTGGAGCTGCAGGTTGCCAGCCTCTGCCCCAGACTAACCTTCAATTTTATTGTGAAGTTTGAAGAATAGTCTGGCCAAAGCAACACGTTGCCTGTTAATTCCAGCTTGTTATAGGCGTTTTTATGCACCTGACACTGGAACAGGAGCCTGCTTGTATTTAAATCTGCACATTTTGATGCTAACCTTCCAGTTTCGGAAGGAACACAGTTGATGACTTCTTTTTTTATTCCAACTGGTGCTCAGAAGGATCATTGTCTCTTTCTGCCTGTCCTCCTAGATAAACCATTGTACAACGTCTAGTTCTCCACGTACAAAACTATTTTTTTTTTTTCAAAAGCATGAAAAACCATTTAAAATTAGTCATCTCAGCCATCTGTCTGTACCCAATCAAGCTTTTTTGGCAGGCAATTCTAAATTTTTGAACAGTACAGTGTCTAAATTTTAGCAGTAATATAAAGACAGCTGCTGTTTGGACTTTACATCCTGATAATTCAGTACGCAGCATGCAAATTATCTTGAAATAAACTGCGCACCTGTCCCTCCTTTCACAGCCCAGCCACAGGTGGAGACCTGTTACTGCCAGCGATGGTGGTTTAATAACCATCTCTTTTTAGAGACGCTGACCTTTCAAAGCCTGAGAATGTCCCTCGTTTCCCTTCCTTCTTTTAACTGTGGCCATGGTGATAAGGGGACAATGTGTGTGTGTTTGGTGTTTATCCAAGTGTGTACGTGCATGCGTGCTAACGTGTGTTAGAGAACGATGTTGTTTCTTCTTCCCTACCAAACACTAACCAAATACAGGTAATTGAATCACAGTGTGTCCACTTAGTGTGTCTGTGTGTGTGTTGACTTTCCTGTAAATGTGTTTACAGAGCACTTAGCGGGAAGCTTGAGCTCGCTTTGGAGGTTTTCAGTTGTTGAACATGTAGAAATAGTTGCATTTTTCCTAAATAAACGAATTAAATTGTCACATAATGAGTTTAATTTAGATATTAAAACCTGAATGAATTTGGAAACTGTTCCTCCTCTGCAGCAGCCAGCACATAAACGTTCCAGATAAGTCCAGAAAGACATGACAGTGGCCGGGGGATCAGCTCTCTCCTTTATCTGTGCTTTTCCTTCTCCCAGGCTGGAATGTTAATGGTGGCTTTGTGATGGGTTCAGCTCTCCTGTGTGACTGACAGGCTGACTGGCAGCTCTCAAAGACTCTTAATGGGAAAGCTGAGAGACTTCAGTGTTTTGAAAGAATGAGAGCTTTTATTTGATTCGAAGCCGCCTCCAAGGTTAGAGAAAAGTTCATGCGGTTCTTCTTCCATTAGATGTTTTTTATAAAATGTCTCTATTTACAGTCTTGTTACCAGTTGGTCGTGTGGTGCAAGTGAACATTGTTACCTGCATGCAAATAACGGTGCATTGTGCAGAGTTGGCAATGCGTTAAATTCCTTCAGAACCCTGTCGCAAATCTGTAGAAAAAGCCCTGTAAGTCGGTCTATATGCTCTGTATCCTTGAAGAAAAAGTGTAATAATGTCAGGCTTTAAAAGTCATCCTCGGCAGGTATTTTTTAATATCAAACAGATAAGAGTATGTTCTACAGCCATGACTGGAGGGCTGACGCTAACAGCTAAATAAGCTAAAGCTTTACCCTGCCTGTGTTATTGCGGTATTCTGGGCCTGGAGGCGTCTTTCAGATGTAAGCAGTGATCTGTCAGGGCTTGCTGATATGCAGCACTACCAAATGTCCATGGAAACACTCCATTATTGAACAGAAAGGATCACAGGAAGCTGTAGTATGCTGCCAGCTAGGGCTGTACCCGACTCAGAATCATGTCAGTCGGATCAGATGTGGCCGTTCAATACAAATATTTGACTGTTTGTTCCTTTGTTTAAATATAGAGTTTGAACAGGGTTCAGAGGGACATTCAAAGCTCCACATAGCTCTGTATGCAAGTCAACCAGAGGTCCTTTCATCCTTATGAGAACCTCTGTGATCTCTGATGTGTTTGTGTCTTCAGTTTTCATTGTTTGTTTTGTTTTATTGGTCTGGAATTTGCCTTGAATACGTTGAAAAATCACAACTTTGTGGGGCAGATTTTGGACAGACTAGCATAAAAAGGAATAAGCCGACAGATAAATCTAATACAGCGCTATTTGTAAAAAATGCTCTATGTGAAATGTTCGACAGCATACTTAGCTAGCTAACACTGGTAGCATGCTAGCTGTGAGTCCATGCACAGTGGGTCATACATCTTGTAATAAAATATTTTACACACTGACTACACACCTATCAGGCTAACCTCCTCGCTTATTTGTCGCCATGCAGTATATGTCATGGTTTTGTCTGTGTACTGCTCCATGAGCAAATTCAACAAGATTGGATGGCAAAAAAACATCAAAATTACCTTTTCTGCCATTTCCACAGTGCAGTTTCTAACAGTAACAAGATGCATTTCTTTATGTTGAACAGTTCCCTTCCTCTCACTCAGCCTTACCAACCCTTTCTGCATATGATGTTAGAGTAAAACTATGAGACATTTTCTTGTCTCATAGGCTACCTGTCCAAAGTGTTGAGGAACTACACCGAGCAGGCCTGTGACGGAGACTTCCTGTCTGTTCGCTGCCCACCCCGCACCACCATCACCGTCCAATCAGCATTCTACGGAAGGAGAGGCGCCTCTGACCCCCAACAGTGCCCCCAGACCTACCAAGCCCTCCTGAGTTCGTATAACGGTCGGGAGGATGACCGATATTGTTCTGTGTCCACCGCACTACAGGTAAATAACGAAGCTCACACATTTCTGATAGTGTTTTGTGTCAGGAAAGGATCGTTTTGTCACCATTTTGGTTACTTTTCCCCATTTTTTTAACCTTGAAGCCTAAATTAATTTTGTACAGGTCTCTGAATTCGTCCCCAGTGTTTCCAATGCATCCCCAGACCTTGATGTCACATCTTTTTATGTCACATGCACACCCTCACTTGTGGGCTGCAGATCCTTCTGGGAGAAAGTGTCCTGTAAAATGGTCAAATTGGCCAAGGGTTATATTTTGGAGGACTACTGATTATGTAATGCTTTGTGAGGACGTTTTCCGGCAAATTACACCCTCTAAAGAGGAAGCATGCTTGTTCCCATGACACAAAGCGATTTCATGGGGTCCTTGCCTTAGCATCCTCTCCTAAATTGGGATGCGGCTGGACTGGAACCCCTGCTTTGCAGCACCAATACAAACACACACAAACAAACACATCCTGTTCAGCATTCATTCGGTTGTTTGGTTTATTCTTAGTCCCCCTGCCTTCTAGCGTTGAACACCCTCCGTTTCCATAATAGACAGGACAGCCATGAATGCACAGACACAGAGAGTGCATTGTGCTGAAGTGAGAGAATGACTGACTGCTGCGCCACCCACATTAGTACAACCCTGAAGAATCCCATTGTACCACCTGTTCATGACCCCTGGTTTGTTGGCATTACATGAATGTTTCCATATAAAAATGCCTAGTTCAAGGGCATCTCAATCTAATGGTTATTTTCATTCTCCTTTTAAGTGGAAACAGACAACTTTTCAACTTTTCACCCCATAGCATTTGCAAGTGGTATTGTTGTTGGCACCACTGTCGCTAAGACAACCAGATTACCTTCCGTTTTCCTCAGAGCTTAGCAACGGGGCTCTTTTTCTTTTGATGGGTGGAGTTTCCACAGTAACTGTGGTTGATTCACTGTTCACCATTTCCGCTCTGGGGAAAGTAACTGCAAAGAACTTACACTGACACTTCTGATATCTGGGGATAGCTACAGATAGCTACCAGGTAAAACGTGTCGGTGAAGATTCTCACTCTCACTCTCACTTGGCATTTTTACCTGATAAATGACTTTATTGATTAATTGATTATGAAAATAGTCACAGATTGGTTTTCTGGCAATCAAGTAATCAGTTAATCATTCAATCGTTTGACTTATCTAAGTAATTGCCACATTAAAAATGTGGTAGCAGCATCCAGCATTGCAGCACTTAATGGATTCTCAATGACTACGTTTCCATGCACACTACTATTCACTATTATTCTGAATATGACAATATTCTGAATTTGATTCAGGTCATGGAAACAGCATATTCTGTCTGGATATTCTGAATTAGGCCTTTTCAGATTAAGACATTTGAGATAGACTAGTATTATTCAGGTGTATGGAGCATTCTGTGGACATGTATACACTGCATTCGGCCTCAGTTGGGGGTTTTTATTGCAGTTTGCAACACGCAGCCTCTTGTCTGTTTACAGTGAGCTCTGTGCATTGTCATGGATTTGTTGTACTCAAACCAACTAGGCAACAGTTTGCAAAAGAAAAGACCACATTTCTGGTTTCTAGTTCTTGGATCAAACCTGCTGTTAAACATCATGAAAGAATTGGATATCAACAGGTTTTTGGATGTGAGCAAATTCGCAGCGCTGACCTCTCTACAGAAGGTGGCTGGAGAAATGAAAAAGGAAGGCTGCTTTTGCACAGCTAAACAAGGCCGCCACAGGTGGATAACTAAAAAAGTCCTATCATGATGCAAAGCTTGGTAGGAATTGTAACTTTTTTGGAGTAGGGTGTGTATGTAAACGTAGTCAGTGTGTGGCCTTGCGGGATGTAAAGATAAGCATTTAATGATATGTGATTCAGAGATCTATGTATCCCTGGTGAATGTTATCCGAAATATTAGTTCGCCTTTTTCTAAAAAAAAAAATGTATTGTCAAGAAATCCCATGCAGGTGTATTTGGTGCATCTTCAGGGGAAACACATAGACATCCTTTATTTCTCCCTCTGCATTCCATGATCTATTATAGCAGATGCGTCTCCTTTCATGTTAAATTCAGGGCAGGCTCTGAACAGAATCCATTGAGTCATTCCTCTAGTGAGTGGGATTTCAGTACCTCAGAAGGTATTGTGCTGGAATGTGCTCACCTGGGCTACAGCCGGCCAAAGATGATGAAACCAGAGAAGCAAAAGGATGCCAGGAAATGAGTGGACTGGAGCTTTCTCTTTCCCTGCTCCTCTCCTCCGTATTCCCATGGCCATACGCAGCCTGTTTGAAGTGGTTTTAGGTTTTGCCTGCTGCTGGTCTCACCATCGTTGGCTTATTGTTCTCCCTCTAAACCTCTCTTTGGTCTTCTCCCGCTCTCTGTCACTCTTTCCCTCTTTAGAAAATGCTGGACGAGTGCCAAGACAGAAGGAGCTGTCAAGTCCTTGTCAACAGCCGCGTGTTTGGGACAGACCAGTGTCCTGGCAGCAGTAAATACCTCATTGTCTGGTACAAATGCAGACCTAGTAAGTCCCTCATCGTCTTGTATCTTGAAAGTGACACATTTCTGTCCCTCTCTGTGCTGGGGACACATGACTAGTCTGCTTCCACTGACATTGTTCATTTCCATATGATGTATGTACTCTAGACGTAAGCATGATTTTACCTAAAATATAATTTATATTTAAAGTGTACATATAACAGAGTATTTGCAGATTTTACATCATGCCCCTCAAAGGGAAAACTCTACTGAAAAAGCACCAGTATTCTCAGTGAAAAGCAGTGAGGCAGAGCAGCATAAGAAAGCTATGATTAATGTCAAGTTTGATTTGTCTGATTCTAAATGTGTCTTTAAATGGATTTTATGTCAAAATATATATTTATCCTCTGCATGTTTCTCCTCATTTGAGTGTGTCACACTAAGCTGTTTTAAAGGAACTGTATGCAACATTCAGAGCATATCTATGATTCAGAGTTTGAGCCAGAATTTACTTTTTGCAAAGCCCCGTCCCTTGTGATGATCTGACAAGCTGTTGCAGTAAGCATGGAGCCCACACTGTAACTAACTGCACTCCCTGAAGGAATATTATCATATGTTTGAAGAAATGAATCAGTGATTGCAGAGAGAAGCAGACAGAGGGGTCTACAGTCTGTGTTTGAAGGATATATCCAGGATGACAAACTGACTCAGCAGCAACAACAGGTTAAAAAGACAAAGATAGTTAGAAGCTAAAGCCGAACTATAGGCTACAGATCACAGTGTAAAAGTGAACCACCACATCACAAGACAATGAATATAAAGGGAAACTTTGCTGATACTGAACCAGCTGTGTGGCATCACAGTGTGTGCAGATGAACGGTGTTTGGCTTTGTCTTCATGCTGCTGCCAGCACCCAGACCTCCACCACCAGACAGGCAGGGATCACACACACACACACTGCGATGACACACAGCTGGTTGAATATCAGCAAAGTTTCCCTGCTTCCCTTCACTGGTTCCTGTACAGCAGGGTCGGTCTTTGTTTCACTGTTATAATCATTAAAAAGCAAAAGCAGCATGTGTATACATTCAGTAGGCTATATCTTCAGCTAGCTAACCCTACACTTTCCAGGGTCTGATTTTGGTTTTGGAACAGGGAAGAAACTCAGGTAACGAGTATCATTAATACACGACGTGCCCCAGACACAACATTTAGCTCCAAATCCACAAAACCAGCCCTAAAAAATGAAGGAAATCTGAAACGAGCTGTGTGTTGTTGTTGGACCCTGGTCTGAGCCGGCCCGATGCTACGTTATGTATATATATACTTTTATAAGGGTTTAAAAAAAAGTAATTTCTTGAAACAGCTGGGCACTGTAGTTTTTAACAAATGTAACTCAAACTGGAGTAAACAGTGTATTTGTTGGGGACTATTTTCAGCCGTGGATAAATACACATTGGGTGCCCCAGTAAGTATTTACAGCATCAGGATGTTGTATGTGGAGTTGACTCAAAAACCACAGTGCCCCTGTTTGTCGAAATTAAGGAACATGTCACTCAGTGCAACAGTGCGGCTCATTGATGTGTTTTTGTGGGAAAACAATGGAGGAATAAGTTATATCAGGTTTTTTCAGTGCAGGCAAAACTTCATTCGTTGCATTTGATATGTAAGATATAGTTTGCCAACTGGCAAATTGGCAGTGCTATTTTAGTTCACCTCCCAGCCTTCCCTGCGCCATTTAAAGAAAAAGAAAAAACTGTGCGTGTCTCTCCCTTTATCCCACTCCTTCCCTCTCACTGTGAGCCAGGAAGCTAAGAGTATCACTCCAGAGGGGAGCCACAACAGTGCAATAATCCCACCCAGATTCTAGTCTCCATTCACGGCTCAGTGCAGTGCTGAGCCGAGCTGCACTGAGCTGTGCAGCAGTTCACACTAGAGTGACCAGAAGTGGGCATTAATCCACTGATCCCCTTGCCCTCCCCACTTTTTCTTTCTCCACCGGACCCCGGGGCCAATCAACAGCTCTTTGTTCACTGTCACTTAACCAATGACTTCTCGGGGGAAGAGAGAAAGGCCGCATGGGGTGTTAGTGAGGTGCAACGGGCAGGTGTCACTGCCTCTGAAAGGAGAGGTGGATGGAGGAGAGAGGAAGTGAAAGAGAAAGGGAGGGAGCGAGAGCGAACAAGGGTGAATCCGTCACCAGGAGATATAACGAAGCAGGTCCTGCCCCTTTTATCTGCTTTCTTCCTCTCTCTTCTTTCTGCATTCCTGTTCCACTCCCCTCATGGATGTAGGAACGGCGGCTGTTGTGTTTTTATTTGCTGGCCAGTGGAGCTGCTCTGGCTGTCACAGGTCACTGTGGCTGGATGTGTGTGAGGAATGCCTTTGCATGGCTCTACATGTCCACTGAGCAACTCTACCTCTGTTTCTGCCTGTTCACACAGAGTGAAGCATTAAACGCTGCTCTACAGATGTTTGATTAACAGCTTAAGGATGTTCTTGATATTGTATACAGTTCTTTTGGGTATTAAACTGGTCTTTTGGTTTTTCTTTTTTATTATTGGTAACACATCTGTATCCTCTCTCTACCTCTATCTCCAGACGAGTATAAGAGTAAGGTGGTCTGTGAGGAGGAGAGGATGAGGCTGAGCTGCAAACGGGGTATGCAGATCGCCGTCTACTCCGCCATGTTTGGCCGAACTCAACAGGGCACCCTGGAGTGTCCCCTGCACCACAGGAGGGCCCCGTCAGTAGGTGAGGCATCTTAAATTGTAAAATATGGTCGACAAGTTGCAACCTGACAACTCAAAATCATGTTTATGATGTCAACTGGGAAGATTTTAACATACATTTCAGAAAAATGGTACCTCCAATTACAAAACACTATGCTCATGACATCATTATAAACAGAATTAGTAACGTTAGTAAGGTTATATTTATATATTTCTCTATGTACATAGGCATTACGTAGTAGACTCAGCTAACAAAGCACCTACTAGCTAAAAGGTAATAACTAGAAGTTAGCGAGTAGTAACCACACATTTGTTTGTTAACTTAGGAGCTTCTCGTTGCATTTACCAAGAACTTAGTAAATGTTAGCTAGCACTAAGGTGTTAGCTAGTATTAAACACATGTCACTGAGTAGACTGAGCGATGTAACAACTTGCTAACTTTTATTAAGAGCTTCTTAAATGTTAGCTAGTATTATACAACAGTTAGTTCCGACCGAGTAATTTGATCGGACGAGGGACATGTAACGGTAAAATCACTCCGCTCACAGGTGTTATAAATATAAATACAACTGTTAATTAACCAACTGTCACACTCGCTACATTGACGCAAAAGGGCACTATAGCGTCACACCAAGAAGATGGATATTTTCCCCAAAACTACATTTTAATTAAATTATGAGTGGTCGTCAGGAGAGGACGAGGATAAGGAAAGCCAGGACTCTTCAGTGCAGACCTCCAGGTGTGTTTGTGTAACATCAGCCGACTTCGACAAACTGGAGAGGAGCAAAAATAAAGCGAACACGGTCAGGAATGATCAATGATCACCTGATGAGGTACTGATGAGGATGAGGGAGAGTGGAAGCTGAATCCGGCCGTGCCAACATCCAGATTTGCCCACGTTTTATCAGCCGAACTGGACGAAGTTACACAGCTGCAGATCAATGTAAATACAAAGCAGGCTAGCTTGTGAGTTCCTTCGGCACTCGGCCTGTGGCCTTGTGCCTACGACCAAATCACAGCCATGACGATATACAGTACAACTTCACTCCCTCTCGTGTGATATTACTTCAGTAATAGCTTGTAGTTACCACACATTACTTAGCACACTCAGCTAACATAGTAATTACTTGCTAACATTTACTTAGAACTTGGACTTAAAACATAAACTTCGTAATGGATTTTATGCAGCAAGAAACTGTGTTCCTTCCTATCAGGTCCTAGGGTGCTGTTCTGTAGTGGCGAGCAAGGGGTGATAATCATATTAGCATCAATACTGTTTGACATTATCATTCACTCTATTCATAGCATCAGTCTTGGGGTCAATCTGAGTTTGGGAGAGAAATGAGATTTCTTACATGAAGACACAAGCTAGGAATGCAGATTGAGTTTGATGGCGTTTGTATGATGTTAAAATGAGTCTCCTTGTCCTGTTAATGCTCTCATACATATTAATGATGTGGTAGAGTGGAACTTCAGGTCACTCTGACGCTTTGATTTGTGCCTTTTTGCCCTGATTTGTCTGAGCCTAACAGGATCCCAGGCGTCATTATGCATCTAGCAGATGGGGAAAATGAAACATTTTTATTGATGAGTTTTACGCGTCAGGACTCGAGCACCTCTGAACCACAAAGACAACTACAAATGCTGCCAGGCTCATAACTCCTGTTGAATGCCTCCTTCATTAATTTTCTTTGACTTGGGTGATACTGCCTCGAGATGCTGTTGTGGTTTGGTAGATATTACAATTTCCTCTCCAGCTTCTTCACCTCAGAGGCTGTAGAGCAAACTCTGCCCCGCCACACCCATCACTGATGTCAGCTGTTTACACTGTCCCACTGTGATTACTCATTTATAACTTTTAGACACATATCACCATTTAGCATTTCTCTATCTTGTTATTATGAAAGCATGCTGAGATATATAAAACCACCACTCAAGCTCAGGTAGACACAAACATGCACTCACACATTGCCAGGGGAATTGGGCTGGAATGTAGATCAGGTGTCTCCGTCATCCAAAGCGCAGAGTTTGTCCTGTAGAAAAGGGACAGTATTGAGTTCCCTCCAAGTATGTATGTGTGTGTGTGTGTGTGCATGTGTGAGCGCATGGGATATCCAGATGTACCCTCGCCCTTGTTTAGGGGAATGTTAATGATTCTAAGCTTGGATCCATGACAAGTATTAGTAAAACCGTAGCTACTGTGGTGGCCCTGGCCTCTTGTCTAGGCAGCTTATTTATTCCGCTTCATTCTGCGGTGCCTTTGTTTGGTTAATTTTTAGACGGAAATGTACACTGATGTTTGCGCTTGTGAATAAGTAGCCCTGAGCAGGTGTAAGTTAACTGCTGTGTGTGTGTGCTAGAAAAGTTGTGAAGGAAGGCGAAATATCATTCATCTTGATCCACGATTCAAACAATGCACCACAGACGTGCCCTGAAGTGTGTTTGTGTGTGTTGCCTTTTTGACAAAGGTGACAGGATGGGGTCGAAAGGCTGACACAGGCGTCAGTCCTCGGGTAATCAGAGACAGATGTAAAGAATGGCATTGTGTGAGTGTGTATGAGTCTGTGTGTGTGCTATTGTATACCATATGAGCATCGAGGGCTGCTTTGAAGCAACCTCAGCCAGTCCTCCGCATGCAGGTGGACCAGGAATGTGCGACAGGTCGGTGAGACAGGGCTGGTCTGATATCTGGTTTCAGACTCCGGATTAAATACAGTAGCCGAGTTCTCTCAGTATTGATGGAAAATGGACTCTACTGTTACAGTTGTACAAAGGCCAGATTAGACCAGAGGAGGGATTTAGGAAATAGGAAAAATGAAAACACATGTTGTTTTTTATTTGTGTCACACTCACTTGACACCAAAAGGGGCATACAAAAATGTAATGATATATGAGTCATTATTTTTATTATGTTAAAAAAATACCCTTTGATGTGTGGTGGTGGTTTTTACATTGTCCCTGGGCCAGATTTTGGGCATTTAACCCTGCTTAACCTTGAATTTAATATTGATCTAATGTTAATTCCAAATACAGTTGAAACATAAATGCTCATTTTAATTAAATGTGTCATGTGTTGTGAGAGATATAAGTATTTTATGTCTTTTTTTTCCTCATAAACAGAACACTTGTCCCTTGTTGTTACTGTCATTTCAACACATTCTCATCCCAACTCATCAAATACTGCCACTTTCTCCGAGGATGCTTTGCGTTCTGGGGTTTATGCTTGTTTCATGCAGTGTGTGTCTTTCAAAATGCACTTCCATTTTCACAGGAAATGTGCAGTTTCTACTCATTACATGCATACAATCTTTTTCAAAATGAACTTACAATGTACCTAAAACACTTTGTTTTGACATTTATTTCCTTAAGTTTAGGCAACAAAAGCAGGTGGTAATGTTCAGAAAAAAACCCATCATGGCTTAGCTTAAAATACAGCTGTTGCCAACATAATGTAATGTCTGTAGCATGCTACACATACCAGCACACTACATAGTTATTAAAATAACTCCCTTGACTTTTGGTTTAACACTAGAAATGAACAGCGCCACAAAAGGTTCAGTGGGTCCAGTACCATGGACGTCTACTAACAAAGCGGCAGTATTTGAAGACTTTTTTGGCGCCTGCGTCAACACGTGAAAGGTGCCTTTATGCATCGGTATTTAGTGCTGACGATATTTTACGATATGGGAACCACACTGTACAAAATTTTATTTCAGGGAGTCATGTGACAGGAGAGCCTGTGGCGGTAGGACAGGTTAGCCCCGTGGTGTTAAATCAGAAATATGTTTATTGGCTGTCATTTCCAAACAGCTTTGAATGTACACATTTTAAAAAAAAAATGTATATTGTGCATTTTGTTATCTAATGCTAAAAAGTTGAAGAATGACCAGTTTACTGTCAAATCACATGTTAACCATGTGTATATTTACCCAAACTGTACACTTAGACATACACAAATGCCTTGTTGTTCCCGTTCACCCATTGTACAGCATGTTTCTCTATCTCTCTATCACACACACACACACACACACACACAGTCACACACGCATATCCACACTCCAACCACCCGCAAACATCCCCTCAGGCTGTCCCAGACAGTCTAGCAGTGCCCTGGTGGGACTTCCCCTGTCAGCCTCATCTTTGATGTGGCTTCTATGTCACCAGGATAAGGAAGTGAGGGTGTCTTGAGTGACAGCTCAGACACACACCGTTGATTATTTTAAAGTGCTTTTCTCCCCTCTTGTTGCTCTCATGTGCGTGTGTACGTGTGTGTGTTTGTGGCTCTGCATGTATGAATAATCTCTGGCTTGGCAGTTGCATTATGCGCAAGTTTGTTTTGTAGCTTTTGATTTCATGTCTCTTTAAATGTGTGTTTGAATGTACCAACAAGGTAGGTTATAGTAATCTCCCTAACCGCACCGGCCTGGCAGCCTCAGCGCTGCCTGAGGTGTGAGGTCGACCGGTGAACTCACACATCTAGCTGCACCTGCCCAGGTGAGCTATGCTTAGTGTCAGACAGCAGCACCAGCAGGGGATTGTTTGTACACTATTTATTTTTTGTTGTTTTTCCCTGCGAACAATCTCCTTACGTCTTCTATTTCTGGTTGCAAGTCAACACCAGCAACCTGCCAAATAGAGGTAGATTTCTCTCTCTGGTCTCTTGTTGTCGACATTGTCTGAAACCAACCATCTTCTGGAGTGGCTTTTTTCGTCTTCAAACCATATTTAGCTTGTGAATTCTGCTGTAGAGAGCTGCTATCTGGTTGTTTGTCGAATCCAACGCCCTTGAAAAGCATAACAGACAAACACAAGTGCATACACAGGCATGTGCGCACAAAGGCAAGACCTCTTTGATCTCGTCTGTTCCTCGGTTTTAGGGTGGGGTGGGAGTGGTGGAGTTGGACAGGTCTTGGCGGCGATGGAGGATCCTCAAAGCAAAGGGGCCTGCTTCAGCCCTCCTCTCTCATCTGCCCCATTACCATCACACACACCTCTTGACATCTAAATAGCCCCCCGTGCTTGGCATGCAGGGTCTCTGACTACTTCTATTTTTTTTTTTTTTTTTTGAAGGCCACTGCGCTTTCACTTTTGAGTATGTGCTTCAGACGAGATGTAAGCACGGGCCGGTTGGTGTCTCGTGTGATCACAGTAGCTTTTAAAAGCTTTTTTAAAGGCTGAGCACGCACAGCTGCAGGTCAAATTTAACATTTGGCTTCTGGACGCCTGTTCCAGTTGTTCGAGTGCGAGCCGCTTCACTGTAACTCTATCTGCATCTCTGTCTGACTTTGATGCACACGGAGCAGATAAGCAGCAGGAAGTCAGAGTTGTTTTGGACGAGATTAGATTATATACATTCCTGTCCAATAGTCCGTTTCAGTCACTTCGTTCTTGGCAGTGTTTCCTAAACTTCTCCAAAATAACATCCCTGATGCATGTTTTCCCTTGATATCAGCTTCGTAGAAGGTTTAGGGGAAAGTCTCACAACTGATTGGATGTGGTGTTTGAATGTATGAAGTAACATGATGTCAGGGTTGACTGTTTTCATACCTCTGACTCGTGAAATCAGCTGCTATCAACTTGCAAATACAGCCGAAGAGAAGTCTCGGCAGGTGTTCTGCTGTGATCCTTGAGCTCACTCTGTTACAGTAAATCCTGCCACAGTGAATAGAACTTTTACAGTAAATGTGTGTGTGGGAATGGTCTCAAATTCATTAATGGCTTTCATGGGAAGCACTTAGCGTGTGCAGGTCCGTTTTACGACAAAAAGACACAACAATGAGTTAAGCCTCCCTATCAAATGATACAGGTGAGTCAGAGCAGAAGGGGAGATGATTACTTTTTTGTCCGCCTATTGTCTTGGAAATTCCAGGAAAGGTGTGCGTGGGTGGAAAAACCTGGAGGATTGTTATGGAGTGTCAGTGTGAGAATTTTCTGGGAACAGTTGCGCTATGCGTCTTTGTTTGTGCATGTGTGTGTGGATGGGTTTGTTTGACAGTCCTTCAGTCCCCCTACGCATACCCGCCCACGACACACTCCCCTTACATCAGTCTTAATTAAAGTGGTCTCTGACAAGTGAAACTCAACAGCAGCCATCTCAACACACAGCAGCTACCATTTTACATATTGTCAGGCCTTTTGAAAATTATGCCATCATGTTAGAATAATTCTGTGCAAGTGGGAAGACTGGACACAATCCAAGGCTGATGCTGCTTTCAAGCAAGCAGAAAGTGAGATGTATAACAGATGACTGATGTGACAAATGGAGCTGAGCAACAGAAGGATGCTGCTGGTACAGGGCAGCTCATAAACACACACTTCAGAAGCAAGACAGAAGACGTTGGCAAACGGTTGCTCAATCTAGAAATGCTCCGTTTGACCAGGTGTCAGTAACTTCAAGAAGGTGTGGGTGATCAACCATGGGTCATTTAAAGGAAGGTTATGCCTTTGGGTATTCTTGTTTGTGTCATGAGTGCGGATAAGTGTGTGCGTTTGTCCAGGAAGCTCCTCCCTTTCCCTAAGTCGCCTCGCTCTTGACTGTGGACCTTCTCTTCTGAACCATAGGCCTGTCCTTGTTGGGCGTGTGGAGGCTAGAGGGTGGGTGCATAGGCTTGGAGGTGGTTGAGGGTAAAGGTTAGAGGTATCAGGGTTTACTCATGCCTCTGAATGTGTGAGACAGAGAGAGAGGACTGTTGTATGCCTGTCTGTCCGTATTAAAGCTGCTAATGAGAGCCAGAGGAGGTCAGACCCTGAGGAATGCTCTTTTAAACTGCGCAGAAATGTGTGTGTGCGTGTACAGAGAGCCAGCGGACAAAGAATAAATGTCTCCATCGTCTTGTCTCTAGAAGTCTCTATCTGTCTCCGAACCCCCCCTCTACCCCCCACCCGTTCCTCTGTGGGCCCCCCCTGCTCAACTAATCACCCAGTCAGGGAATCAAAGCTGCAGCTAATGGGGGCCTGTCTGTCAGTGGACTTGCTCGTCAGAGAGGAAAGTTTTCAGCGTGGCACGCCAGTTCAAACGAGCCCTCCGGGAAGGAAAAGACTGAGGGAGAGCAAATTAAAGCATCAGGCAGAGCAGGAGGTCACTGTGCCGCAGCATCTGCACGTAGATCTGTACACACTGTGGTGGGATTTGAAGTCATTGTGACAGAGTTAAAGGGTACCCTAGGTATTTTTCAGCATGGACCCAATTTTCCCAGGTTTTTGTGTCTAAGTGATCAATGGGATCAACAGTTTTTGAAACTGGTCCAGTATTGAGTGAGACAGCTGCAGCTGGCAGCAGCAAGACAGACTGCAGTGTAACCACCTGGGGCATATTCGCACCGTCAGTGTACATCCACTAAAAGTGCTTGTTTTTGTCACTGACAGGCTCATATTATTATTTTAAGTATCTGACAACATTATGGAAAGATCCCTACAGAGATAGACCTTTTTTGTGAAAGGATAATATCCTGTCTGTTTAAATAGAAACAGCCTCAAAATCGCTATCACCAAACCCACCAGACTCCATTTAAATTAACAGTAATTTTAGCCTGTATAGAGTCAGTACATTTTCACATTTAACTGGGTGAATTTAAGGGTTTATTTCAACCAAACCAGAGTTGGTGATTGTTGAAACAGTGGAAAGATGAATTGGGGTGGGTTTTGTGAGTTTTAATTTGTTTCTTTCGACTTTGAATGAAGTGTGTTTTACGATGAAAAAATTACTGTTTATTTCAATGGAGTCTGGTGGCTTTGATTTCTGGTTCCGGGGCTGTTTCTGGTGAAACAAAACGGATCTCGCTCTTTAACAAAAAGGTTTATCTCTGTAGGGATCTAGAATAATAATCTGAGCCTTTCAGTGGCAAAAACAAGCCGCTGCCATTTGCAGATCTCGGTCTACACCTTTTTAAACTCTAAGGCCTATAAGCACTCATATATAATCAGTTTGTTTAGATTGTCTCAGCCATAACTTTCCATTGGTTTGTATAGTAGTGTAGTGTGTCGGCTCCAGCTGGGGAGTGTCCGGTTGCCCCTTCGAACCACGTCTGAGTGGACAGATGCTGATCTTTTATGTGGTTTTACTGCAAACACAATGATTACTACGACACAAAGCGTGGCTCTTAATTCTGATTGTTGTAATCCAATAAGACTGGACTGCACAGTGAATGTTGACACTGTGCATGGCCACTGATTTGCCCTCTTTCACTTCCTGACTGGGATATTTACCCTTTGACCTGTGCCATAATTCATCATGGCCTGTTAACATGTGAGCCAAGCCTTAACCAGCCTTTCTGATCTCTCTCTCTGTCTTTGAGGCCCACCTTGGCAGACAGTGCGAGAGCCCAGTGTCCACTTTCAAAGGCTCATCTCCTTGTGTTGTCTTTAGGGGTTAGATGAACCGTGGGAGGCATCCACGTGGAACCCCGGCCCATCCACATTCCCACAAGACTCAGCGGGACGGTTTTCTGACTTTATTAGCACTCCTCACCTCACTCACTTCAGTTCGGGATGTCACTGAAGTTCACGAGGTGGAACATAAAATACTGATTCTACCAGAGTTCCTTCCATTGTACTGTACTCTGTGAGTGTTGTTTGATTACAAGATAAACTGATCTTAAATATATATTTGTTTGTTGCAGCCCCACTGTAAAACAGGGGCGTGTAAACCTGGCTTTATGAGCTCTAAAAAGTTCATACTAATGTTTGTGAGCACAGCAGGCCGTCATATCATCCTCTGTAGTCCTGTTATTAATGTGAGAAGGATTTAAGGAAGGAAGTGAGAGCGGGGAAAAGGAAAAGGGAAGTGCCTCATCTGTCCGTCCACGCTTCCTCAGAGGATGAGAGCTGCAGAACAGAGGGTGTGGAGGAGCTGGCGGGTGCTTAGCGATGATGTATGAGAGCCACGTCCATTACGCCGTCTGGTCTCCACACACATACACACACACACACACACACACACACATATGTTGGATCAGATATCCTTTAGACAATGTGAGGCCCCAGTGAGGTTTCTGTATGTGGGTCTGATGAGGCTCCACCATGGGAGCTGAGGAGGCCTTTATGGGAAGGATTGTGTGAGATGCTCTCTCCAATGTGTGTGTGTGCATGTATATGTGCGTGTGTGTCCATCTCTGTCGCAGCTGACAGAGACTCATGTAGTCCTTTTGTGCCTGAAGTGTTACTTGTCCATCAAACACTCCACAGTGAGGCAGTAAGAGACTTGTGCAGTATGAACGTTAGTCATTATATCAGGGGTGTCAAACATACGGCCTGTGGGCCAGAACCGGCCTGCCAAAGGGTCTGATCCGGCTCAATAGATGACTAGACTAAGAGTTGTTGAAAGTCTGCCTCAGAGGCTTTTCCACCCTGACAAAGATACAGTTCTCTGATATATCAATGAATACTTACTGTGACTATGTTTAAAGATTACTGTGCAAAATATTGCCAATAATCACCTTCAGTTCAAAAGGATTAGTATCAGGTAACGTCTGGATGCATGCACATGTAATGACAGTGAGAAGTGGATCGACTGAATTTGGAAAAACGGAGGCATACTGATGAAATTGAAGACATCTCAGGCTGTTCATCTGTTGTGTAATTTTACAAAACAGACAAAGAGATGGAGATAATACATGTAGTGAAATCATTAATTGAGGTTTTAAGAAAGAACAAGGAAATTGTAAGTGCTCACATGGTTGGGTGAAGTTTATAACCAGTCCTTTGAAGAACTGCTAAAGTCTTAATGACTGGAAAAACTCAAAGAGACTTATTTAAATCATTGTTGGAAACTTTATTGCTAATATTTCTTACATTTCTTACAGAAAGACAATACTTACATTTTTTGCATGTTAAGCTGATCTGTGTTTGTTTTCACTACCAGTTAGCGGGAATTAAGTGTACCAGCTGAACGCAGTCTCCATTTTAGGGATATATCTAACAGTTATTTTCATCATTAATTTATTTGCATATTACTGTTTTGACTGATTAATACTTTGGTCTATGAAGTTGTCTAAGGTGATACATGTGAATTGCTTCATTCCATCATTTACCTATTTTAGACAACCAAGAATACCAGTTAATTCACATGAAAGGAGCTGAAATCTGTGTATTTTTTTGTCATTTTGGCTTAAAAAATTTGACAAAAAAAATTGTTGATTGACAAATTGACAACTCACAACTCATCATGCCGACTCTACTTTATTTTCCCCTTCAATTAGTGGGCTACCAAGTTACAGACTTCTCCAGAAATCTACCTATAAATGAGGTCCCACTTCAGGAAGACCAGAAAAAGTATAATATAATATACTTCAAATATCACATCAAAGACAACAACAAAAAACAGTAAGATACGCAAAAGAGCATTCACGGTAAGGCATCGTCTTAATATCAACTGCTACAACAGGGCAATCCAGTGAGTACTTTTCCAAGGTTCAAAATAAATAAAAAGAAATTCCTATACAAGTATAAAGGAAAGAAAGAGGAAAGAAAATGTGCATTCAGGAAAAACAAGTAGACTTCTGTAGCCTTCACCCCCTCTAGAAATATCTTAAAATGTCCTACCCTTAATCATAAAATGATTTTTTCAAGGGTATCAGTCTGGATTTCTAATAATAATTTAATACATTTCTCTGTCTTTCCTTCAGACTGCCAGTCGTCTGTGGCTCTGCAGGTCCTGACCGCCCGCTGCCAGGGAAAGAAAAGCTGCCTGGTCCGAGCCTCCACCAGAGACTTTGGAGATCCGTGTTACTCCGGCACCAGGAAGTACCTCAGTGTCATCTACACCTGTGGTGAGTCCCCGTACGCCTTCACTGAGGGCTGCATTTTCTCACCACCAGGGGGCGATGTTCACCCACTGATCAGCTTTGCTTCAGTCAGTTAGCAGCTCTGAAATGGGCTCTGTTATACTCAGAGAAGAATTATGTCTTTTTGGATGATGATATTAGGTACACACTTATATGGACAATAAAGGGCGTATTGGTTCAGCTTTTTCCAGGTGCTACTCCATGAATGGTACCTTCAGTGACAATGTGTTCTGGCTACTGTCATAATTACTTTGAAACACTTTTCTCTCTAGTACTTTTACCTCAAGGATTTCGTCAAGGCGTCAAGTGTAATCATGACTTTTTAGACTTTAAATGGTTTCTATAAGAATGCAGTGTTTGTTTTTGGAGCTCAAACATGAAGTCCAAAGTTTCTAAAACTATTTTCCACGTTCAAGTCACACCTCCTAACCTCTGCCCTTTGGCGCTGTGTCTTCTGTTTTGACTTTTTGTCTGCACAGATGAGGGAAAATGATGGTCTTCCTTTTTTATCTGTTCTCCACCCCTGGGCTAATCCTGACCTGTCAAGGCTGTAATTCATTAACGGCACACTCAGACACACACACACGTTATCCAGACGCCTCCAGCACCAGAAACTGATCAATCAGCAACGTGGCCTGGAGCCTCTCATACGCTCTGAAATCTCTGACACATGGACGTCTTGCATTTTACTGAGTTCTGATTTTAAGGCTTTCATGACATCTGTGTCTGTTCCCACTGGGCCTGAAAATACACTGTGTGCTTTAAAGGACTGTTCATTAATCAACACTTTTTCCACTGTCTCTCTTCAGGTCTTGAGTTTGCACATGAGCTCAGTTATAATTCTAAAGTTCTAATAACACTTTATGGCTTGTTTGTGGTCTCGTTTTGAAGATCCACCACCCTGAATCTCGTGTTTGTCAGATTGCCGTCCAAGAATCCATCCATCCTTTATCTCAGCAACAACCGGTCATCGCCGACAAGAACACACAGACCGTTTCAGCTGTGTTTATAGAGTCGTTTGGCTCTGACTGACCTCCCTTATCTGTCACTGATAACACAACGTACTCTCCTAACAGCTCTGGCTCGGTAAACGTGTGAGATATGCAGGGGGTGGTGTAAATGTTCAACAGCGTGCTGCCAGGGGGCAAGAGATGTTTTCTAGGGCTGCGGCGGGAGCGGAGAGGGTTGAACGTGAGTAAATCAGTCTAGCCGCTGCAGACATGAAGTCACTGGTTGCTCCAGGCTCCAGCAAAGTGGTAATTTCGGGGGATCCTCTTTCATTGGTGGTCGAGTGTGTGTAGGATTGACCCCATTTGAGTCGGAGTTAGGGGACGGAGGATGTCTGTCTGCACATGATTGGTTGCGTTTGTGTGTGGGGGGGGGGTCTGCTCAATGTTTTTGTGCCAGCTGAATAAAGTGGAACATGCACAAAGGGATTGATAGCAAAAGATTAATGGACTTGTTTGTCTTTTAGAGTTATTTTAGAGTATGATTTTAGGGAACTTTGAGTGTGTGTAAGTGTTTGTGTGTGTGTGATTAATTGGGTAGCATGGGCCACGCTGCCTGAAGGACGTGTTAACCCATTTAAAATCTTTACTGTTCTTGCCTAAGTGCTATTTTAGAGGATTTTGCAGCCTGCCAAGAAATACGTAGCGTTTTATGTGTGCATGAGTGCGTAGCTAGGTTGGTGTTTGGGTGTACAGTACTGCGCACACACACGCAGCAGGCACAAGTACTTGTTTAATTCGCATCATGGACTCGCTATCGGCCCCGGCTTGCCTGTGATTTATAAAGCCATCAACCCTCCGAGCTCCGGCTTCTTCCTCACACAGCCCCAGGGGTGGACTTGCTCCTGAGCAATAACACAGCAGCAAATGGCCCGGAACCTGCCATCAGTCTCCCGGCAGATCACACACACTCCGCACTGTCAGGCTTCATTTACATCCACTCCCTCTGGAGGAAGTCCCTACGGTTTGTTTGTTTGTCAGAAAAAGGACTTGAGCCAGGAGTCTGATCATAGCTTTAAATATTTGACATCTTTAACAAGATGAAGTAAAAAAATACATTTGGAGTAATGAGGTCTGTCTAGGAAATTATTTATAGCCTAAAGTTGGGAATATTTACCCTCAGTGTGACCGGTGGAGATTGATGAATGAGCCTGCTCGGGGCATTTTCTTCAAAGTACGGCCCCTTTGAAGTTTCTTCCTTGTAATGTGTTGGTGACTTTGTCAAGGTTTGACCCACGACTTGTGAAGCTGCAGGGATGAGAACGTATGCATCTGTATGTTTGATAAAAAAAAGTCCAGTTCTGGCTCTTGTTGAACGCATCCTGTACAGTAAGTGTGTCTTTTCGGTCATGTGTCGGAAGGGTCTTATTTATTCAGCTTGCTCCACTAGACCTTGAGCTCTGTCCTGCAGCCCCTCAGCATCATCCTTCCTCTGCCGTGTGAGTGAAGAGACGCAGCCTGAGGGCATCCTGCTTCTCTGTGTGTATATCTTTGTCCCATAAAGCACAGCGATAACTTTAAACTTCATTTAACAAAATGTGATTTATGGACATCCACGCTGATCAAATCATATCCAGAAGAATCTTTCTTTCCTTCCCCTCCTCCTTCCTGTGTGAGTCCCAGACACAGGCCTCCCTACACACAGCGCAGCTCCTTTCCTCCCCCGAGAGGTATTAAAGCTTCAGACTTTATATCAAGGCCTCTCTCCTAAACTTCCCTCCAAGGCTTCCCCTCAAGAGTGTTCACTGCGGTGTAATGGATCACCCTGAACAAGCCACACAGCCTCTTTTGAACCACGCAGAGCAGCAGACTTTCAGGGGGGATAAAAGGTTATGTAAAGCCTAATGAACAGGTCTAATTTCTGAAGAGGAAATGGATTAATTGCGGCACTTAGCTGGTTAACATGGGGTCTGGTTTGGGGAAGGAGGGGGCTCGGTGGAACAGGCAACTCAGGCATTTCCAACCCCGGGGTTGAAACCTCAAAGTGGAAATAGGATCTCTGCAAAATCTCCTAATGAAAGTATAATGAGTCCATTAATATACTATATGTGTTTTCAAATATGGTGCTAAAGCCAGTGTGGCTTGTGGAGTGGATGCAAAAACAAAGCTGTGCAGCTTTTCTGCTGAGCTAATTTTCCACTAACTGCTGGAGCTGTTACTGTTTATCAAATATAACAGTTGTTTTGACAAAACAGTCTCACATCAAGGTCCAATCAGAAGCTGCTCTGGAGCTTGTGATCATATCACACAGTCTTTATCAGCAGATGGATTTTACTGAGTTGTCATGAAAGCATAGATGTTTGGCAAGAGATTGCCAAAGAAATGAGGAGCATATTTAAGAATAGAAGTTGATTTGTCTTTTGTCATATTGTACTTGGGCAAAACCCCGAACAATCTCATGACCCGGGATAAATACCTATACCAAGTACTTTTGGTATTTAAAGTACGACTGGATTACAATTATCAACAAGAGAATGCAATTTCTGAAGAAATTGCGGGTGTGAATGCTCCATGCTGAATAGCTGACGCTACACTGCAATGCTCACTTTAAATGTCGAATAGTACAAGTAATGCATGAATGACGTGGAGTACTTTAAGGCTGTGTGAAAAGTTGATGCTACACTGTAGTGCTGGCGTAAATGTTTAGAAGAAGGTGAAGTATTAGGAATAGATGCTTTTGAAAAGTTGAATGATACTCATAATGTTGAAGATTTGAAGGGCTGTTGAAAAGCTGACGCTACACTGCAATATTCTAGGTTAAAACACTAAACATTATACTATAAACACTATTTACTGTATGGAGCAAGTTACAATAAAGTACCAGTAAGGACGAACCTACCACCAAGAGAAAAGAGAAAGTAGACAGTATCACGAAAGCTACCTGTCCTATTTTTTCTTATTTTTATTGTCTCATGTCGTGATAACACACGTTATAGATGCTTTTGTGTACAGATATAAATACAGATGCGTCTTGAGATTTTGGCTTGCCCGTTGGTGTGCCTTGGGTACAGAAAGTTTGAAAATCACTGCTGTAAGGACATTGTGTCCACGGTTGCTTAAAGTTAAAGTACATAATCTCGGAAGAAGGAGGCGAAAAGGCTGAACAAAAATGACTCTTGATGTCTTTTGGAGGATTTTATGGACATTTCCCTGAAATTCAGTCACCCAAGTTCAGGCATGTTAGGCAACTTTGCAGATCTTAAAACCTACATTATGTTTATAATAATGGACTTAGGTTAGTTAAGGAGATCTGAGGAGATTGAAGGAAAAATTCACTCTCAGCACAGATTTAAGAAAACAACAACTGTGCAACAATTTCGCAGCCCGTTTTCTTTGTTTGGCATGTTTTAATTTCCACACAGAAATCGGCAAATGTTGAATGCTGAATGTCTTACAGTGTAGGAATCTTATAGGACAAATATTAGAGGTATTCTTTACATGTGTTTGTCCTTCACATGTAAAGAGAAAGCAGTCATGATCACAGACATTTCCTTGTTTACTCTATTTTGATTGTGTATTCTTTAAGTAGACAGAATACTGCAGGAGCTGGTAACTCTGTAGAGACAAAACTGCAGGGACTGACAGAGGTGTGGTCACTGGACTGTGCTACTGGTGTTTTTAATGGACACAGTCCGAGCAGCGGAGGCTCTGGCAGCCGACATGTGGGTCGGGGGGGGGGGCTGATTTAGATGTAGCAGGGGAAAATAGAGCAAGATAAAGATGTAATTCAGAAGCTTGAGGGTTTGTACTATCCCAATTGGTTATGCAGACATACACACGGAGGCATACACACGAATATACGTGCACAAAGATATTTGAGGTACACATGCAACCGCTGCAAGCCACACACTCCTCCGACTCCCCCACACGCATTCATGTCATTTCAGCAGAGGAGACTGTGGGGAAGATGTTTATTTTGGCCCGGTTGTGTGGAACTGCAGTCCAGGCAGGCGGTAGCTGCTGCTGCTGGGCCCCGTTGTTCTCCCTTATAGCTCATCCTATAGCTGCAGGACCAGAGGCAGAAACACGCACATTATGCTGTGGACAGGGAAGCAAATAAACAGTTTTCCCACTATCTCTAATCTGCCATGTGCACATGTAGTTGACCTAGAACTGTTTTCCAGTATATCTCAAGTCGGTGAAGCGCAAAATTTCGGTCAGTGGAACCTGAACCAAGTGGCAACCTCCGGGGCTTAAAAATGCAGCCAGTGCGGAAGTGTCAAAAGTTGCATTTCCTCAAACGGCCACTTGAGGCTGACTCCAGATGTGAGTCAATCCCCACAGACACCATGTTAAAATGCCCAACTTTACAGCAGAAATAAACCCGTTGGTGATTGTAATGATACAAATATAATTTTGGTCTCTATAGCTAATTTCAACATTTAAGACAACTGTATAGGGGGTGAATTTTTATTTAACTTAGACTTTTACATTAATTTACACATAATTAAGGGTGTCCCTGCTTTTAGTGACAGGCTGTCAATGAGTCTGTGAATCAAATCGACCCCTCACTCCTCAACAACTTCAGGCTCTTAACCAAATAGGGTCACTACTGGCTGCAAAAATCCCAAGATGTCAAACTTGAAACTTCAAAACAGTAGTCAAGAAACCAGTGGGTGATATCAATTTTCTGAGTTTAAAGGCTTTCTTTTGAGCCCAAGATTAGCTTTCTACCTTGGGTTTGGGACACATGCCGCGTCTTTTACGGCCTGGAAAACGCAAGGTGAGGCGCTGGGTGCTACTCTTGTGCCTAGTCTGTGCCAACTCGGCAGGTTGAGGCTGAGGTTGCGTGACCACAACCAGCTCTGTATCTTAGCCTACTTACGAGAAATCCTAAGTGCAGTGCTGTCCTCTCTAAGTGTGTCGTAGGCCTAAAATGTTAATGGGACAGGTCATACAGCTTTGGGTAGCCCTGCACTAAATGATTAACTTATCCTCCATAGTAGACATATATTTACGAATTATTAAGGGATCTGCTGGCTGTGATTGGTTGTTCCTTGCAACATGATATGCAGTGTGCACTGCTGTGTTCCAAAAGCTGAACTTGGTTTATCTCGGATGCAGCTGTCGCCCTTCCTTTTTACCGTGCCTGCCACACATTTAGATTGACAACAATGGATTTGAGGGGCGCAATACCAATTGATTTTAATTTTATTATACTCAGGACTCAAAGTGCCTTAGATGTTTTCCCTATTTGTCATTGTTGTGGCCCTTGACTCCCAAGAATGCCTTTGTTCATTTAGTATGATTTAAAAATACAAAACACTTATTTTTGGCGTGGGAGGTGCACAGTCTTATCCTTCTGCCAATTGCTGAGAATTCCTTTTGGGCTCACATCTTTATTTCTTGGGAAGGTTCATTTCAGGGTTATCAGTGCTGCTCGATGCGATTATATGTGTCTTACAGTAATTTTCATTAGACTTCATTGTCACCTTGCTTGACGACACTTCCAGGAAACAATGGTACGTGATGGAGGCTCTTGTAGCTAATTACGTCAGTCATTGAATCAGGTGTTTTTGTGCTGTCCTAATGCCAGCCGTGTATGTTTTCTTTACTGTAGTATGTTGAAGCTGCACCTTGTTAGCAGAAAAGAAACAAAGAATTCTTTGAGTATGTTTTCACCTGAGTGTGCAGACAAGGCCGGGTGTGGTTTGCTACAAACGGCCAAGTCTACTTGCACCAAGTGTAGTGTCAATCACAGTCAAATGGCCTAACTTAACCCTCAAATACTTCAGTGGTAACGTCAGAGGATTCTGGCTCTCTTGCATCATTATTGAGTTTTGACCCACCCTAACAAGTGGGTGTTTTATTGGGGTAAAACAAACCAAGAACCAGGAAAAGGTGTTTCTTGAAAACAGTCTTTGACCCAGGAGTGATCCGTGGAGTGTCTGATTTGAGCCAAGCAGAAAGGAATGAAGTGGCCCCTCTGAACGCTCCCCAGCCTCGTAACACAAACCTGACTCTGCAGAAACCCTGGAATAACAGCCGCAGCTGGCACACTCAGGAACACTGCTGCGAGAAAACACACAACACGTGACCTCAGCTGACCTGTGTGTGTTGCATTAATAGTGGTAATGGTTGATCCAGCCAATGGCCTTAAAAGGCATCGAGTCTGATTGGTACAGCATAACATCATCTCCAAAGTAACTGGCTGAAGGTTATTGAAGCCACCCAGGGTGTGGTCTCCAGAGCAAGCAGAGGAACATGGAGGGAGTTTTTTGGTGGGAACACACAGTTGTCATGGTGATTTGCTGATGCGAGGGGTTGTGGGGCTGTGCTTTGCCAGCATGTTCAGTCAGCTGATGTCTGGCGCTGCACCGTGTCTCATCGACTTGCATCATCTGGTATCTGCTGGCTGTTTGGTGCATATGAGCAACATGTAGCGAATAAACACTGGTGAACTCACACCTTCCTCTTGTTTTCCCTCCTTCAAACACGCACACACTTGCCTACATGCAGTGCGGTCAGACATTACACATCTAGTTTAATACCAAGCCAATGTGGTCACTGGCCTCGAGGGGAAAGTCTGTAAGAAGTATAATTAGATTAAAATGCATCTTGAACAAAAAGAAGAAGGCGTTAAATTCACTTTAAAGTCCTCACAGCTTCTCTGACTTTCCCTTCTTCTTGCACTCACATGTTTGATTTCCAAGAAACAAGCAGCACACACCAAAACCTATGTGGTTTTGGTGTGTGCTGCTTGTTTCTTGCTCTGCCCCTTTTCAGTGTTCTCCATTTCCTGGTCCAGGTCACCGTCACAACCTGTAAACCCTCTGCCTTTCATCTCATCCGTCTTCCTTGTTTTGTTTCTGTCTCCATTCTCTCCACCATTTCCGACCACTCAGATGGTGATAGCCCCGAGGTCAGAGCTGAGAGTTGACTGGTTTATGTCCCTGACTATCTCAGGAAAATATACATTTGGTCATGGGATGTAATAAAGTTATGCAGATACTGTTTTTGTAGTATCTGTGCAAATAAAAAGTTTCTTACTCAATTACTTAAAGTTAGAGACTGCAATTCCTCCTATGAAAGATAAAAAAAGAGTTTGACTTGTATTATTGGTTAAATGCACCATGAATAAACAGGACTCATTGCAGTTTCTGATGTGGTGCTTATGAAGTGTCTATAATTTGTGTCTATAAGCAGTGTAGTAAAAAAAAATCTATTAAATCCTTCAGGCCAAAGAAACTTAAGCAGAACTAAATGGCTGACTGCCACTTAGATTAGTTGTAACTCCTTACTTGGACACTTGCTTCTTAATCATTTTGCCTGTTAGTGTAAAAAACTTGCACAAAGCTTTGTATCTCGCCACAGTATCCATGACCCTGAGCCAGTGGTGCGGTGTTTGAATCCAGCCCTATTCACATTGGATTGTGTCATGGCACCAAACTTTAAAAAGTCCCTTTAATGAAAACAGAGAAACTGGAAATGGAAACTAGACTGTGTGGCAGCCAGACGCTTTGATTCCACTATCTACAGACTGCTTTGTAAACATGGGGAAGCGGCAACAGAGAGCTGCACTGATACAGACAGATAACACAGGTGACTGCAGCGTGACACCGGTGGACGTGAGCCAACTGTGTCCTCGCTGAGCATGATTAACTCAATTCTAACCTTTGAAGCGTTCAACAGGCTCATCAGCTCTGCTGGCAAATGTCAGAACGTGCTGAATCACCTGTAACACAAGATAAACCCATGCAGTGATTATCATGTTTGTATGTGATGGGTTTTAACGGTTTAATCAATCAGGACCAGCAGTGTTGTACACCAGAGCTGAGTACATTTCCTCACATTTGAGATACTATCTACATATCTCATCTGGCCTGGGAATGTATCTAGTAGACTGAATAAACAAATTATGTTAATATTCTAGTAGGCATTTGCTGTTACATGTTAACGCATTTACTATATTTAAAGAGATTTTACAGCAGTGTAATTCTACTGTTTCCATGGAGACCTTTTTTTTTGCTTGAACGTACGCTTGTGAGAGCCGAGGCTACCTGTTGTCGCACCAAAGTGTCCTCACACACACAACTGGCCTGATAGCAAAGAGAAATGGCAGAAGACCAGAAGACACGAAAACCAAATTGGTCGGAGGAAGAAAAATCATACTTCTAGAAGAATTTTATTAAAAGAAAGAACATACTGAAAATTTGAACCAAAATAACAGCAAACATGAAGCAACGAATGTGGGAGGAAATTGCAATGAAAGAAGTCTGGTGAAGAGGTCCGTCCAAGAGGTACCAAAAAAAATATGACAATTTGTCTGTTCCCACCACAAAGCAGCTTTTAGGTGTTTTTGTGTTGTTTGCTAGCAGACGTAAATGACAAGGACTCACCTTCATGCAATACAAAATCAATGGAGAGAGATGTTTTGGTTCTTTTTCTGTGGGGGCGGGACTTAAATGTCCTCTGCCTCTGTGGCAACGATACATATAAAAATGGCCTTTGCTCTATCCATCCTGCTTTGTTGATTTGTCTATTCTATTCTAATTCTATTTCTGTGCTTGATACAGTTTGCAAATAAGACCTTTTTGCTTGTTATGTCTTTTTTAAAGACTTGCGTAAAGAATTTGCTTATTAACCCTGGAGAAACTAGGTGAGAAATGGTCCACAAATTGCAAAAAAAATTAATAGATTTAGAAAATTATTTTTAAAAAGCCAGGGAAAAAAGAAAAAAAGCTGGGGAAAAACTTTATTCAAAATTATTGTAATTTGAAATTATTTTACGGAATTATTATGATTTTTACGTTTTTTTTTCCAGGTCATTTCATTGTTGTTTTTTTGTTTGTTTTCTTTTTTCCATTTTTTTCCCCACAAACTGTTTTGTTTTTTTCTCATTTTACTAATTTCTTGATATTTTTTTTTTGTCATTTCTTCTTTCATTGCTCATTGCCATCTTCCCATGTTTTTGACAGAAACCAAGCCAATTTGCTCAGGTTTCACAGGGTTAATTGTCTTTGGCTCCCTGATGATAAAGTTCAGGTGCTACAGTAGTAGCGTAGTTTAGGGTGTATTTATTGTATTCCTTGCTCAGGGTGTGTTATCAGTGGCATTATTGCTTGTGAGCTAATTATTGATTACCTCATTTTGTCTAAGCACTGCAGTGTATTCTGACTTGCAGAAATGCTCACTTGTTAGATTCCTTCCTGCTTTGCCTTCCCCCCCTGTTTATCTTCATTGTGCAGACGGTCTCATGACACAGCAGATAATCAATGTCCATCTTCCCTCCTGTCTGCCCCGCCGGCTCATTACCGAGCGCTCAGTTCTACCTGGCCTCTGTGGCTCCTCTAGTGAGGCCATAGGTCTCATTAGCACTGATCTGTGTGGGAGTGGGAAAATGAGGGGCCTCTGATGATCATTTTGGGGTCTGTCGCTCTGCTGCCGCTAGTCAAAGCCACTTATGTCCCTGTAACTGTTCCAGCCCCCAACATAGGAAGCACTTTCCAGAGCGGAGGAATGTTCTGCGTTTGGCTTCAGGCTGTTTGTCTGCTTTAGAAATGCGGGATAATAGGAGCATGCAGTCATGTTAACATCCATACAGTCACATGTTTGCACACAAACACATGTAAACACATGTACAAACACACCTACACACATTAAAACAAGGCCGACTAGATTATACAGTACATGCACAAACTGAATGCACAAACACTGTACACACAAACACACAAACATCTCCCCCCCTCCTCGTCCTGTGGTTTTTACTTGGCCCGTTTTCCCAAATGAGCAACTGCTTCTTTGTTGGTCTGGAAACTGCAAAATAAGCAAAGCTCTGGACGAGAACTCGCTGCCAACTTTGTCGGCTTCGCAGAGTCGTAAACTGTGTACACTACTGTTTTCGTGTCACTCTGCGCTCACGGCGAAAACTGCTCTCCACTCTTTTAGTGATCCGTCGCTCTTGTTTTCGTTTGTATGTAGAGTGTGTTGAATCGGAGAGGAGGGGGGGCAGACTAATGCTTTCCAGTCTGTGGCTGGTTTCAGTTTTCCTCCTGCGGTGGACGAAGACAGAGGGAGAGGGAGAGAGGAAGGGAGAGGGGAGAATTAGTGTGTGTGTGTGTGTGTGTGTGTGTGTGTGTGGAGGGGCAGTCTAGGGGGTGGGAACCAAGGGGAGAAATTCCCAGGGCATCTTAAGCTAGAATTATAGTTCTGCAGGATACATTTAAATGTCTCCGTGGATCCATGCAGAGAACATTTTGGATAACTATAGGTCTCAGAGGGGCGCAGAGGAGTAGATGATCCAAAATCTTTCTGTTTCAGCTTTATTGACAATGATGTCATGGACCACAACAGTGACCGGGGTGACGCCTTTGTACATAAACATAATAAAGAGCACATTCCTTATTAATTTTAACAGCTCTCTAGTTGTTTGAATCATTAATGTCATGTAATATAGTAATATAATTAAATACATTTGTATATTTTGATTTGTAAATATTGTATCACCCAGGGTAGTTTATGACCATTAGCACTATTGAGCAATGTTCGTCCCATGTACACATGGCAACGCAACACACATCCCCGATCCCAGTTTCACAATGTTTCATCAGTTGACAGTTCGCACCCAAATAGTGCCAAGGAACAGCAATGCACTGGGAAAAGCAGACGAGAAAACAACTGCAATCGAGCAAATGTGGATCTAAACAACACAAAATGTTTCATAAAATAGCTTTACAAATGTTTTATGAGAAAAGAAATGTGCTCAACACGTTTGTTTGGCCTGTGTTGGTGTGAAATATTGAATGCCATGAGCAAAAAACACATTCTCCAAGCATAACTGATCCAAACAATGCATCATACAGCTTCAGTTTTCAAAGAAGCCAATTGGTTGATCCAACTTCCTGTTGGGAAAAGAAAAGGGAAAACAAAACTGACATTCACTTTATATCCAAATCAGTACCAAAAAATCCCTCCAACAGCAGCTGAGGATGGGACTCAAGAACTGGCTCCAGTTGAGGAACCGGTTCCAAATCGTCCAATCCATCACAATCATCTGCCTCTGAGTTTATCACTTCCTTTTATCCATGCTGACGTGTTTTTCTTACAGTTGCATTTCATGGAGAAAGATGGCAACAGTGCTGCTTGTAATGTCTGTAACCTGATCATTTCAAGTAAGGGTGAAAAAACCCAGCCGTGTGAAACATCTTCCTTCGCAACATGGCCTGAAATCCTTGGAATGCCTTGTGTTTGACGCTCTACGTACCTAAAAACCTAAATGAAAACAAATGCTGTACAAATATCATGTCATCCATTTGAGTTGATGACCTGAGTCACATGCATGCCTTTTTCCACTCTGTTAGTACTTTGTGTTCAGACTGAGAGATAATAAAACAGCTGTGTTGAAACTAAGGACCTGCATAGGTCTACTTTTTAATCCACATAGGAAACTGATGTGGAATCTGGAATTAGGGAATCAATAAGGAATCTGACCGATAAGCAGAATTGATAATGGCATTAGTGACAATAACGTTGTAACAACTCCCATCCCGAACAATGCCACAGCGCTGAATAAAGGCTCATTTATACTCAACATTAAATGCAGACCTGGATACGGACGGAGCCTTCTGTCCATGCTCCGTGTTCATTTCGTCCATATTTCTGCACGTTTCCATAAAGCTTAGAGAAAAGAAAATAATTCTCCGTCCTCCAGTCGCAATGTATTTAACTGCTTCACCGACCACCGCCTCCTACAACACTGCCTCTGTTTTTGTCTTTTATGCAAGAGGTACATTATCAACATCTCCTCCACAGTCGCCATGTTTGTTTTTGAGTTTGTTGTTGTCATAAACTTTTGACACTGGGCTGCCTCCTGGTGGATATATTGGTTAACATCCAAACAATATCCTTCAAACACAGACTCTCTCTGGAGTCACTGTTTCATTTTTCTAAAAATATGATAATATGTCTTCAGGGAGTGCAGTTAGTTACAGTGTGGGCTCCATGCTTACTGCGACAGCTTGTCGGACCATCCCAGCAGCAGCACCAAGTTCCAACTCTGCACCACAGTCCCAGCTCTCCAACCTGAGCTGAATGAAATTCTCAGGTCATTTCCTGCAGCCGCACGCTGACTTTTTTCATCCTCCCCTTTCTATCCATCTCTCTCTCTCTCTCTCTCTCTCTCTGTAGTGCATACACTCACAGCCCCCTCCTCCTCTTTTCCCCTGCTCCTTCCCTCCCCTTTCTACCTCTCTGTGACTGCTCATTCACACAGCAGTGGGCTGTGTAGGTGGACACTACATGTCCCCGCTCCTGTCTCTCTTTCTCCCTCCCTCTCTCCCTCTCTCCCTCGCTCTCCGCTGCTGTCACATTCCAGTTGTCTAAAGCCGGGTTTAACTTTCTCCCTCCGTGAGAGCAGGAAGGAAGGGGAAAACGAAAGGAGGGAGAAGCATTAGAAAAGCCTCATTCTCTGTGGATGAGAAGAAGAAAAGAAGAGGAAACTCTCTTTATACTCTGTTTGGCTTAAAAAGAGGGGGAGTCACCTTAAAGGAGAATACCTTCTTAAAGGGGCTATCCTTTTTTTATTTACTCCTTCCCTTCTTTTTCTTTGCCTTTTTTGGGCCGTGCTCTCTCGTTCTGGTCGGACCCACGGTGGAGTATTCACGTGAACGCTTGTTTTTACGGCAAAGCTGGTCCCAGCTCTCCTGGCGGGACAGAGGGGAGGAGGAGGAGGCGGAGGAGGAGGAGGAGGAGGAGGAGGAGGAGGGGCAGTGTTTGACAAGACAGACACAAACACACGCTCGCAGAGAAAGTTACTGCCTGGACCTTTGGAGGATTTTCCATTCAGCGATGTGTGTGTAAGTGTCAGCGCGTCTTCTGTCTGAACACGCTTTTAAATCTCCTCGCTGTGGTCTGGCTGCTGGTTTCTGTGCTGTTGTGAGACTTTTGAGAAGCAGGACCATCCCTCTTGTTTTCTGTCTGAAAAGCTCGAAACTTTGATTGTTTAAAAGTTATTTCTGTATATTTGATCCGTCAGATTTTTACCTTTTGCTTGTTGCGGAGATTAAACGCCTTACCTTTCGTTGCCCTCAGGAATGTCACTGCTGTTTCAGCTCTGGCTGCTGAGGATGTGATAATGTGTGTGCAGATAAATTGGTGTGTGTGTTCATTGTTTGGAAGATGATGATGTGTGTGTGTGTGTGTGTGTGTGTGTGTGTGTGTGTGTGTGTGTGTGTGTGTGTGTGTGTGTGTGTGTGTGTGTGTGTGTGTGTGTGTGAGAGAGAGAGACACAAGGAAACAAGTGCTCAGGAGCTGAGACTTTTCAGGTTAACTGAGTAGATTAGACTGACAGGGAACTGTAGGCTTCACGTGTGGACAGATGAGTGGACACAATGTGAGATCATCGAGATTCCTTGACTACACTGATACCTGAAAACACCCCACTCAGTGTACCTTTAACAGGAACAGGGAAACTCTTTTTTCATATCCTTCCCTATGTGTGTGTGTGTGTGTGTGTGTGTGTGTGTGTGTGTGTGTGTTTCCATAGATAGTGTTTTTTCCTAATGAGCTGCTGGTAGCGAACAGGCTCTACTGGCCTGGTGGAGTTTGACTCCACTGTAATTAACCACCGGGTGCATAATACAGTAAAACCAACAGGGGCAGCGAGTCGTTCACACAGTGCAAATACTGGCGCTGACTCAGAGCAGGCAGCAGGGTTGAGTGCACTGAAAAGATGTCACTTATCTCCTTTCGTTATCGGTTATTCTGCTGGTTATTTTCTTGGTCAATGAATGAATTGTTTGTTCTCTGAAATGAAAAAAAAACAAGGAGAGATTGTCAATATGCAGAGCCTGAGATGAGGTCTTCACATCTCTTGTTTTGTCTGACCAACACTCCAAAACCCAAAGTTACTCAGTCAACAACAGGGCTGTGCCAGTGGCATTTTCTTGGCTTCAAAGCTTTAGTGCCCATGAGTGGTCTATTGCACACAATGTTTCTGTAGGTTATAAATAACTAGGAACGCCACAGGTTGGGCTGCATCACTAGATGCAAAGCAAGCGCTTCACTACAGTTGCCAGCCGTGGGAAACCGGCTGCAATTCGTCTCACCTGTTCCTTTTCCTCATCAGACAGCCAATTTAACTGCTTGAAGCGGGGGTCAATGACTGCACCAACGACACTGGTCTCATTTGGTCACACTTTCCAGTGTCCTCCACCAGTTTGTGTTAAGAAACAAAACAAAAAACTAAGCCTTTGAAAACTGATTTTGACTGTGATTGAACCTTCGAAGCTTCAAAGCATCGACGTCGGCACCAGTAAACAATGATTTGAGCATTTGATTTGGTTTTCACTTGAAAAACAACTAAAACAATAAAATAATTACCAAATATTTTCCCATGTATTTTCAACTAATCAAATTATTGACTAATTCCTTTAGCAACTGCAGCATTATTGACCTTATTGGTCTGAGTATATTTGATAGGAATGGGTGATATGATAAATGGGTGCACTTGCGCATTTACACTACATATCACATCCACCCATTCACACACATTCACACACTGGTGGCGGAGGCTACCATACATGGTGCCACCTGCTACTCAGTAACCATTCACATGCACTCACACACCGATGGAACGGCCATTGGGGGCAATCTGGGGTTCAGTATCTTGCTCAAGGATACTTTGACAGGCAGACTGGAGGAGCCGGGGCTCAAACCACGTGGACGACCTGCTCTTCCTTCTGAACCACAACCATAAAATCAGTTTCACAATAGTGTGACATTTACCTTGAACAATAGCTGCTTTCAATGCATCAGTGGTAATGACATTTCTTCTCTTGTGCAGTCTTACTTTTTATATTTGTCTTGATTTGTTGTTTGATCATCTGTTAGGTGTCAATTTTAGTGACATGGGATTCATACTGTCTGCCGTATTTACTCTAAAATAGAAAGTTATGGTCACTGAAGGAATACTTCCCCCACATAATGACCATTTGTATATCAATTAGTCATGATGTGTACTTTGAACTGTAACACTGCTTAACTAATTCATATCCAAATGGTCATTTTGTAGGTGAAGTATTCATTTGAAGTATCACAACACAAAAGATTCGGTAATGCAGTCATACATTTGGTGTATGGTCAAATAAGAACCTGGAACCTTTAATCTGCCTCATCATCCTTGTGTAGAACAGATGGCTTCCTTTCGTCTGATGCTGAACTCAAAACATGTTCGGTGTTTAATCCACAGGCACGATCGCAGCAGCGTCTGCCACAGTCCAACACGTGTTTTCCACAGGAGCCCAATACAACTCCAGGCTTAACTTGGAGTGATGCATGCCCACCACCTCAACGCACGTCACCCCTCGTAAAGTGAACTGAGAAACCCAGCGAGCCGCTCACACCAGACAATGGCGCACTCAGTTCCTGGGCTCCGAAATGACAAAATTGCTTAGATGGCTTCCAAATGGTGTGTGTGTGTGTGTGTGTGTGTGTGTGTGTGTGTGTGTGTGTGTGTTTGTGTTTGTGTGTGTTGTGAACATGTGCATACAGTAGGTCTGTGCTGCTGCCTGTGAGACTGTAAGTGTGCGAGCCTGTTAGTGTGTGCATGCATCCACACCTACCTCTCCCTGTCAGCCAGGTCTCCCTCTAATTGACACGTAGCCGTTCCGCTGTAGCGCCAGTTCCCAGTGCCGGCCCGGTCCCTCCCAAACCACAAGGGACTCTTTGTTTGTAATTTATGAATTAGTGTGTGGTTTGGGTTACGAGAAGAGAGGGCGGGTCGGGAGGCTGACGGCACAGGAACAGGAACAGGAATCCGGCCTGTGCTCATTTCGATTCGCTGGAAGTGAACGTGCTTTTTGTTTATTATTCCAGATTAGCAGTCTGGATGTACTCTGGAGATGGACGGAGAGATTGAGAGGAGGGTAGAAATGACTAATGTGGAAGATGAATGAGTGTCTGTTTGTCTTTTTTTTTTCCTCTTTTGGACCCCTTTCCTTCCCCCACACACAGAGATGTGACTTCATGTTTGACAATGCCGTGATAATCTGTTTAAATCTGTGTCCGGCCGTCAGATAAGGCTGACTGCTCTGTTGTAAAAACAGAAAGTCAGACCTTCTCGTTCTCTCCCCCCTTCATCTTTACAGCATGGCGTAGCTTCATACCCCCCAGCTCGGAGCGCTCTCTCCGCCATCCATTGGCTTCCTTTTGCTCTTTTTCATCAAGTGGTTTTATTTACTTTGTCTAGTCTGAATGGAACCTGGCGCTGTACTAAGCTTTGGCCTGGTTCTCTCACAGAAAAAGCGAAGCCCTCTTTCCAACCCCCATCTTTTTTCTCTACCCTTGATTTGATTTTTATCCTTCCCTTCTCTGTTCTCTGTTTTCCAAACTCAGCATGCATTCCTAATGGCTTCAACGCTCCTAGAGGGGTGTTTTCGTTTTTCCTTCCTTCCTACTTCCCTTCCTTCCCTCTTTTCTTCCTTCCTTCCAGAACAAGTCTTTAAGAAATAAGTCATTTTGAAGTAGGGAGGTGAGGGGGGTCTCCTGATAGCCAAAGCAGATGTGCCCCCCCTCTCCAAAAAAAAACTTCCTGGCATTCTTGAGCACCAACATGCAGCTGCTTGTCGGGGGTGCTGGGGTTCTCCTGCCCCCCATATCTCACCCTATACTCCCCTTTACCACCACCTATACATCCTCATACCATCATCTGCATGGCTTTGGCACCAGTTTCGCATTCTCATCTACTGTATGTCTCCAGTGTCTCTTCTCTCCAATCGTAGCTGCCCCCAGTCTCAGTTATTATACGCCACAATTCTCTGTTAACAAGCTGACTTTACAGACCAGGCTTCCAAAGAGTACAACCCTTTACTTTATAGTTCATCTACAAGAACTTTTCCTTTTCTCTCAGGCCAACTCTGTGCTTTGAAAAAAAAAAATCTTCTCCTGGAGGAGCAATGTTTTATCACTCGTCTGATGTCTGTGCTGTTGCCCGGACTGGTCCTGGATGGAGGGATTTGAGGAGCCTCATAGCTGTGGGGACTCATTTATCTCCCAGTGAGATTGTGGGGGTAAATCCCCTGGATCCTGCTAGATTTTAAAGGTCAGCAAAGTGGGAGAGGGGGAAAACCGCAGAGGGTTGACATAGGACTGTCCCAAATGCCATTTTTGGGGCTTTGAAGCTTCAGTGATAATTACCTGCAAATATTCAAAGCTTTGACGTAGTGATCAATCATGTTCAAATACGCCAGGGGTGTCCAAACTTCTTTGAATAGGGGCCAGATTAGATAATGTAAAAATACCAGGGGGCCAGCTGCTTCTCGCATTATCAATTATTTTTAAAAAATCACATCAAATGAGACAAACACAGATGTTTAATCTTCTGTTTTAGTTTTGCCTGCATACAGTAGTTCCTATTTGATCCATTTCTACAACTTGTAAGATCGTTCTGCCATTGTGAGGTGAACAGGAAAAATGGGAAATGAACTTGCTTGATTAACAAGTATTGTCCACCAAAATCTGTCCACTGGCCCAGGCTGGACTTTGGACATGCCTAATATACACTAATAAACCACCTACACCTGACCCATCTTTGGTAGGATGTAGCACCGCTCCGTGTGTGTTTGAGAGGGGGAAGAGAAGGTGGAAGGTGGACTATTGCACATAATGTTTCTGCACGTTATTGATAACCTGAACGCTGCCGGTTGGGCCGCATCACTAGATGCAAAGAAAGCACTTTACTACAAATGCCAGCCGCAGATAGCTGCTTGCAATTCGTCTCACCTGTTCCTTTTCCTTGTCGGACAGCCAATTTAATTGCTTGAAACGAGGGTTGATTACTCCGCCAAGGGCACTGGCCACCTCCTTTCAATTTCTTCCAACACTTTACTGGTTTAAAAAAATAAATAAATAAAAATGAAGCATTCAAATATTGATTCAGATGTTGGTTACTATGGCAGCGGCTGAAGCTCAAAAGCAGTTAGGTCAGCCCTAGTCGTGCAATGATGAGAATAGTTGTAGAATAGAATAGCTTCTCATTGATCTGAGCATATACAGTAGATTGGCAGCTGCAGTTATCCGGTAAGCATGTGTGTGTCCAGTTCAAGTTCAGGTCTGAAGGATGTGAACAAAATGCCAGGGAACCTCTTGAATGGCTTTATTCAGCAGGCTTTCTGCCGCTTTAGTTGCCCTTTAGTAAGCCATGCTCACCCAGGGAAATTAATTTTCTCTGCAAGGCACTCTGGTCAGGGTGAAGGACGCTGCCCCTGTGTGTGTGTGTGTGTGTGTGTGTGTGTGTGTGTGTGTGTGTGTGTGTGTGTGTGTGTGTGTGTGTGTGTGTGTGCGTGTGTGTGTGTGTGTGTTTTCCTGGATGTTCTGGCCTTAGAAGAACCTTCACAGTAGTCTAGTTAATTAAACCAGAGCGTTGCACCATGAGGAGAGCAGAAAAAGCCCAGTGTTGAGGTGCATACCAACTATGTGTGTTCACGTCAGTGTTTTGCCAAAGGTGTGTTTGTTTGCTCACTTGCCTGTTCGGCCAGGTTTGTGTGTACCAGACGCCGGTCAAAAAGATGGATGGCGTTTCAACTCTGCAATGCATACTGAAAGTTGCAGCAGTTTGAAAATCAATGAGGGTGTGAACTTTTCTTTGACAGCTGCCCTAATGTAGTTACGTTACCCAGATAGTCTCTGTGTACATTAATACAAACAGAATTACCATTACATTACTCTCCAAAACAATCGAGACTAGTGTGAAATAACATTTTAAGACTGACCCTCATTAAATGTTAAGATGTATTTTTTGCCATGCAGTGATTTCCTGTGTGGGTATGTGCATCCGTGTGTGCCATGCCAGCACACATTACTGTCGGATTTGCTGGAAGAAGTAATGCTGCTGTTCTCCTCGCAGGGGACTGGCATGGAGTAGCATGTGGTGTGTTTTTACAGCCCTCTCTTTGCCTTCCCCTCTCCTCCCCCTCGGCTCACCCTGCCTCACCCCCCATTAAACTCAATTTGTTCTGAGAGGCAAGGATTGCTCTGAGTCCAGAAACATGTGCTGCATGGGGCTGAAGAAGGCAGAGAGAACTTGATTTAGAGGAGGATTTAGCGGCATGGTGGGAAAGAGAAAGGACTGTTGGCTCAGGGAGGGAGGTATAAATTGGTAGGAGAGTGGGAGAGACATTTATAACATACATTTTAAGTAGTTAATCATCAGCATATTGGTTTAATGTATGCTCTGTTTTTGTCATGCTTTGGCCAGCAACTTATAGTACTTTTTACGACTTGATTGAAATGAGAGGGAGAGACAAAAAGAGAGACAAAAGGGAGGAGAGACAGAGCACTCCTTTCATATCAACAAAGTTTTTTATGTTTTGGCTCGGTGGACTCTTTATTAGAAGTCTGGAGACTTTCAAAAAGCCCAAACACTCCTCAACAATCCACCAAGACTTCCAATAAAGGTTGAAATGTTATGCAGTGGGATTACAGGGTGCCAATTTAATGAAGACTCAAAGTCTCTGTGAAGAGACTTTGAGAGGTGGTTTCTATCTAAACATGTGTTTTAAGTGGGCCCACATTTAGGAGCTTTCAATATACAGTAAACATGTGTTTTGGGTTGCGTTGCCTTAGTAATTTTATCGCTGCTGTATTTCAGGTTGTAGAAATTAGCAGACATGCTTAATGATGTCTGTAGATTTTTACAGCCCGGGGTTTTTGAATGAAGCATTAAATGACTCGCTGCAGATGTTAGGCAGGTTTTCAGATGTCTGTTGGTTGAGGGAAGAACATCTGCTGTGAAGTAAATTTGTGTAAGCGATATCTAATAAAGCACTTACTTTTTAGGGCTGAATTTAATCCCATTGCAGTCTAAACTTAAAGAGGTTTAAGCAATATTTATATACAACAAATAGCTACTGATGTTGGAATAGAGAACAGATTTTCGAGGTGATTCACTAATACAGGATATTGGCTTGAAGTATTCTTTGAAGTATAATTGGTGTGGGTAAAAGCAGTTTTTATTTCAGCCGAGTACTATGATAATATTTGATATACTGTATGTCTTCGGATTTTTATTAAAAATGAAATAATTGCATTTGTTAAATTTGAACTTTGCCAATGTTTCTTGTAGCAGTTGATCTAATACGCCCTTTCACTGTTAGTAAACAGTATGACGTTTTTGGTGGGCGGGGCTTAGCTTGAAGCAAAACAATTCTCCACAGACATTAGCCTTTTTGTTTTGCTATCGAAGCTGACGTTAGCTAATTAACAACTTCTGATTAGGTGGACATGATAACCTTATATACACGTAACGTTATTAATCCATATAACAGTAAATACTTTTTCCATAACCTGATATGAAGTGTGAGCTTCACATATGAGCATTTTTGATGATTGCCTCCATCCTGTCCTTTTGTCTTGTTGCTTTTAACCATAGCTGTCTTTTTTTTTGAAGACGGGCAGTGGCAGCTGGTATGTGTTCCAATTTAAGTTTTGAGCCATGACACTTTATGTTCTGGCACGCAATAACACAACAAGATGCCATTTTAAGACTCCTGTGCAGCCTACAGCCCTGTGGTGTCGTGTTTTGCCTCCAGCTTACAAACTGACGTCATTGTGACGTAGGCCCTAAAAGGGCATTGATGGGAAAGGTTTGATATTCATATTGTATTTCTGTTCTTTGATCAGCAGGCCTGAGCTTAAACCTTCAGTTCAGCTGCATTATATGCTCAAACATCAAGAAGAGGAGCTTGACATTAGCCAAATTAATCAGTTACATTTCAAATCTTTTAGAGTCCCTGATTGAAGACTTTTAGAGACGTTACAGACATCATGATCTGACACGGTCTCGGCTTGAGAAGCTTCACAATGATGTGAGATAAGAGATCCGGAAAAACACAGGACACAGAGCTCAAGTAAACATGTGATGTATCACGACCTCAAACGGCCAGGGTCAGCCCACCTATCAATGCGTTCTCTGTGGAAGCAACCTTACTCAAGACAATATTGATCTCTGATAGCTCTTTTCAGGGTCAAAGGTTATCAGCGGTCCTGCAGCAGAGGTCAGGAGGTTGTTCTGGAGGAAGTAAACTTCACAGGTCATCTGTTGAATGCTTCTGAAGGTGTTCAGGTATCAGTGTTCTATGCAGCTGTTCTCTGTGTGTTCTCTGTATTGCCGGTTATAAAAAAAAAAAAAAAAAAAAGGAAAATAATTTTGGCTGTAATTTACATCTTCTAAAAAATTTGTAGAGAAAAGAAAAAAATCAGATGTGGCGAGAAACACGGCCAACAGCAGCCAAACTCTCAGGTTAGCCAAACTTTGTTGGAAGTTAAAAAAGCTGACAATCATTTTTAGCCAAACCAAATATCCATCAGTGTGCACACAGTTTTCCCTTAGCACAGGGGGATTATTTCATGGATGACAGTTTTACTTTCACATAAAGTGGTTTATATAATCTGGCAAAACTGTCCGATTGTCTGAGTGCTCATGTTTCTTGCTATGTCAGGCTTCTTTTTAGCAGTATTCACCATGTTCTGAGGTCTCAGCAATTACCTTGGTTTGTACAGCATTTTCATATAACTGACAGAAATGATGGCCAAACCCAAGCTATAATAAAGTGAAGCTTTCTTTTTGCATATTATGAGGATATATATGCATCTTCAGATGTGTTTTTTAAGGAATGCGGTACAGCAAGTTGGTGGTAAGTTTAGTGTATCATAAAGACTGGAAGCAGGGGCAACAGCTAGCCTGGTCAGTGTTAAAATATATGCACCCGAAACACCAACAATGTGAAAATAATTTGGGTTTTATGTAGATTAATGAACCATAACTGGAAAATAACAAAGCTATCTCAATCATTTCTACGTTTTGTTTGTGTAGGGATTAAACAAACAAGATACAACTCAATAGCTTCTTAGCACAAGACGTCATACATTGGTAAATTGTCCAGATGAAGGCAGGGAACTGGAGGCAAAGACCACCAACACTGTACAAAAGCCTATGATTTGAGCTCCTAACAAAACACCACTTTAAATCCCAGAAATAGTAGGACATAAAGAAGGGAAGTTTAAAAAAAAACTGGATCCAGTACCTCCATCTTCAGTCTGAAGCATTGCCATCAACTAATGTCCAATGTTAGCATGAAAGCATGGTAAAGATGCCTTGAGTTGGATGCAATCACAATGTGCTGTGACAGTGTTTATAGGTTTTTAGCCACGACCCAGATTTTGATATGCCCAAGCACATTTCGATTAAGAGACGCGTTCTGAGAGAAGAGAATATTTATTTACATGTGCACAGAAGTATGAGAAATGGGAAAAGTTTTTGGTGATTGGACCCCATCGAGATATCATTTATTCCAGGGGGGTGGTAAAGATGTAGATTAGGGAGCTGAGGATCTGGATGTGAAGACGAGTGGGCTTTTGATGAGCTTGTTCTAGGCTCTGGATAAGGTGACTGGAGGTAGGAGGTAAGTGACAGCTGACAGGAGCAGACAGGAGAACACATTTAAAGTTTGGCAGTAGTAATATGAATGGCTGAAGAACATTGTGGCAAGGTCTGATTGAATAACCTGGAAAGGGACTGTCCATAGTCAGCTGATTGGTGGAAATGTTGGGAGTGGGAAAGAGAGAGAGCTGTGAATGGATATTGCATCAAGAAAGTCTTCCTGATTGAACTTATATTGGGTTTCATACACGTACCCATTCAAGAATAAATCAGTCGTGCACCCAACTGCACACAAAGTAGTTAGTTTATCGATCACGAGACTCTTGTATGCTTTCATTGGCTTGCTGTGTAACATTAGATACAATGGGAGGTCTTGAGGACGAGGTAATTTGTGACAACATGGGTCCACACCGTGCACATCAGTCACCTTTCTTCATTTTGTATGGATCATATCTAACATGAGTTTCAATGTTGTGATGATACCTGCTGGCGTCAGGTTCGTCCAACCCTTTAAACATTCATGTTCCTCTATTTTCAATTCACGCGGCATATGGATTTATCACTTCCTGCCCTGTATCTGAATTTAATAGTCACGTGATTGCAAACAAGGTTTGAAGGTAGGTTTTTAAAGTTTAAAGTTTCCAGTCTTTATGCTAAACTAAGCTAATCAACTCCTGGCACTTAGCATACAGAAATGAAAGTGATATTGATCTTGCCATATCACGCAAGAAAGCAGTAACAGTATTTCCCAAAATGTCAAAAACTCAAACTTAATTAACTTTTTTATCATGACATATCATCACCTATTTGCTCTCACACATACTGTAAATGTAGCACTTATGTTTGTGGTGTTTTTGTTCAGAGCAGCACTTGATAAGAATATTATTCCCCACAGGTTTAAAATATATTCTCACCCTCTGGGATGTGTCCTAAATAGCCTGCAGGCAGGCTCTGAGCCCCAGCCTAGCCCAGTAGCCTACAGTAGAGCCACGCTGGGCTGTTATTTAAAAATCTCCCAGAGAACTCCATCACTGTGATCTCGAGCCAGAGCCCACTGATCTAGCCTCCAAACACCACCGCCGCCTCACTCTTCCTTTTCCTTCCAACCGAGGATGAAGGGATGATGGAAGGAGGGATGGAGGGAGGGAGGGAGGAGAAAAAAAGGAGGGAAGCATTCTCTCTGGCCTTCTTTGGCATGCTTTTTTTTCTTCTTCTTCTTCTTTCTTTTTTTACCCAGCAGGCCATCTGTTTCCTGTCTGCAACATGACACCAGAGCCCGATTGGGTTCTGCTACTCTTGAGGTGTGTGTGTGCTATTGTGGGCTTTATGATTAGCTGCTATCCTAATGCAGCTGGTCATTTATGTTGGTACAGAGTGGCCCATGTGCTCTCATGTGATTCAAGTGTGATATAGTAGACATGCTGTGTGTGGGAAACGCTGACTTGTGTAATACTGATTCATTTTGAGTGTGCTCAGCGGCTGATGTGATGTAGAAGTGTCTCTGCCATCTAGTGTCATGCATATACACTTGTTGTTGTGGGCAGTTTGGATGCTCTTTGAGTGTACTCTGCTCAGGTTTATAGCCTGGTACTAGTGGCTGTTTAGTCTGACCAGTATTAACTCTTGTGTATGTTTGAAGGGGGCAGTCTCTGTTTGGATCTTGGCTTTTCTCCACTAATAACAGTAATGGAGCTGCTTGGATGGACCTGGATAATCTCTACTCTCTTCTTTCACTTGCTCTTCATGAAAGTGAAGGAGTGAAAATGAAAGTCTACTGAGCATTCAGCTTTACTGTCAATCCGGTTACGCTGATGATACGCTGGCATCTTGGCATTAGACAGCTCCGTCAACAAACCAGAAAAATCAGACTATCCTGTCTTTCACTTTCTCCTGTCTAGCCCTGTCAGATGGGGATTTTCCACCCCTAGGCCCACACCGAAAAAGCTGGACTTCTCCCTCTGCCAATGTGTTTGTTTTTAATCGACGTGCATAATGACGTCCGTCAGCTAAAGCGAAGCCAGACCTCCAAGTTGTGTTTGTTTAGCGAGGCCACTGTGGGTCTAGGCCTCCGTTAGCCAAACCAGACACATTTTGGGATGCTACTTTTGTGCAGTCCAAAATTTTGGTAGCTTGCTGATGCAAGCAAACGCACATCAGGGCTCTGCTGCTGTCAGAGCCAGATTTACTGTAGTTTAGAGAAGGCTACATTGAAACATCAATCTAGGAGTGCGAGGAGGTTGATTTCCTGTGGATTGAGCTGCTATTCTGTAAACATTGCCTAATTAGTGGGTTAGCATTTTGTACTTCAAAGGAATTCTTTGACCCTCCAATGATCATTTGTGTATCAAATACTCCCCCCACGCTAAATTCATCAAGTAAACTGTTTTTCTCACATGCTTCCACAGTGGACAGAGAATCTTATATTTTATTATTGGCATTCCCTTGTTTACAAAACTACTCTTGGCCTACCTCCAGCATATTTTTGTGTGTACATTAAGCAAAAAAAATGAAAATGGCTCTGCTCTCCATTCTCAGAACATGTTTTTATTGTCTGTACTGAGGGTATGTATAGAGTTTAAGTGAGCATTTATGTATGCAGCTACTTATGTGGAATCTGCTGCAGAAGAACTTAAAGTTGCACACTCGGCTGTTTCAAAGCACTCTTGCAGGATTTTTGTACAATGTCACGGTGTTAGCCGGTCCTTGGAGTTGCTGTTTTTGCATTTTTATAGTTAACATCTAGTATATATTATCATTCCTTATCAATTTTTTTTTCAGGATAAAAGTACAAAGACTTTTTTAAAGTGTTATAAAGGCCCACAGACCCCTGACATTAGAAGTGTTACAAACAACCACATGCTCTATGTTTTGATCACAAGATTCCTTCTCTTTCATTTGCCTAATAAAGTGCCTGTCAGTGTTAATATGACAGTTGCCCTATAAAGGTCAGTGCTGATGAGTTCATGGGTGGTCCTCCAGCTACTAAGAACCACTTTAGTCTGATCTCTGGCTCCTCACAATGTTGGCATATCCCTGACCCTGCATGCATGAAATGCTACAGTGAAATTATTGTGAGCATAATTGAAGTACTGTTACTTAAGGACATTATTTCCAATGAATTCATTAGCAGATATTTAAAGTAATAGTTCAAGATTTTGGGGAATACCTGAGAGTTAGATGAGAGTATTGGTACCACTTTCGGTCTCCACACAGGAGATGGTAGCTTAGCCTCGCAGAAAGTCTTCAGGTCCTCGCAGGTCCAGTTTTATACTACCTTTTTTCAGTGTTATTTCCTATTAGCCTATGCTGTGGGCATTCCCAAGTTGCTAAGGAGCGACCCCCACAAATATTAGGGCACTACAATGGCATTAATAGTCATACAAGTAAGAAATTTGGCACGGAGTATCCTAACCAGGGGTAGCCAAGCCAGGGCCCTCCAGTATTGTCCAAATCGGCCAAGCAGCTGCTGAAATATGGTCTGTATAGGTGATTATGCTATTCAGTGCTAATTATGCTAATTATTTCCTAACATATTCAAGTTAGCATCTGGCAATTTCTAAATGCTGGGCACCCATTCTGTACGTTTCTAACACGAAACTTTGGGGAACTGAACACTTCCGGATTCACATTGCTGGCAAGAAGACTCTCTAGTGACTCAATTGAAGCTCATCAACTTGGGAAGTTTTCTCCGAGAAAGTGAAGCAGTGACATTAAACACAAAGTGATGAAAAATAATAATTTTTGATGAGAATTTGTCAAATGGACGGTCATTTATTTATTTTTATTTTTTTGGCATGTTATGTGTGATATTTTGAAATAAAAGGGCAGCAAGCCCCAGAATCTTATTTTGCTACTCTCCCCTTTGTGTCAGGATACTTCTTGCCAAATTTCATACTTGTAGGACTATTTATGCCATCGTAGTGCCATAGTATTTGCATTTACACCATTTCACCAGAAATATGTCCCAGAAAAGGGGTCTTGGGTCCCCTGAGACCAAACGGCCCTGAGTTGGGGTGCTTGTTATCAACTTGTGATGGCCCAAGGTACAGGTTAACAGGAAATAACAGAAAAAAAAGGTGTCAGAAAACATCATGACTCCCGGCCTATATACAGTATGCTAATTCCAAAATGTCAAAGTATTCCTTTAAATTTCTGCCTGCATGTTTCTCGTCTTCCTCCTTTCAAGTATCATTTGTATTCCTCCTACAGTGACTGGTACATCGACATGATGGATATAAATATTTTTGTCTGTTTGGTTTAAAGCTGATCTATCTCCCTCACCCTCGGGAAAAGCCATAATTTTTCCCTCCCTCCTTCTCTTTCCATCCCTCCCACTCTAACTTCCTGTCTTCCTCTGTCTCGGGGTTGAATATATGTGCCAGTAAGGTGTTCTGCATAATGTGTGTGTGAGTTAAAGTGTCAAGTGTTGACCCGCGTGTCAGTGTATGCTTGTGTGAGTCTGCCTTATGTCAAATCTGTGCCGAACCCCCCGCAGCAAGGGGATGTGAAAAAAGACACAACCATCACAGATCAAATTGCATTTTCTAACTCTGTAAGCCGCAGTTGGCCCACTGTCGGAGGGTTTCTGCAGCCGTTTGATACCGGAAAGATTTACAGCACAGCTGGAATGAAAATACTGCAGGCAGGGATCAGGATTGAGAAGACAGATCTTCTCAGCTGCAACACAGGGTTGATTCCTGGTGGGTAGAGTTATTTGTTACTGCATTAAGGGTTGTAGGGATAAAGACGGGTGGGTAAAGCTACTCTCTCATTTATCCATTAGCCCTTATTGTTTGACCTCTAAAAATCTGCTAATAGCTTCAAATGTAGATGTGTTTTTCACATCAGGAAAAGAATTGATGTTCTATAATCGAAGTATCAGAAGCAATAGATGATAAAGGCAACTGTTTAGTGAACTCTGTAGAAGTTCTTTCCCAATTAAGGAGAATGGGACACAACCAATGCTTGTTATTTGGATCGCTTGGAGATTTTCAACCAGAAGTGCTTTGACTGGCTGCACAAAAAAGTCACAGCACTCTGGAAAAGGATGCTGGGTGCGGTACACACATGCTTTCTCGTCATTGGGAACAATTTTAAAAAGAGGCTGGCAAGCAGAATAGAAAATGCTGTGCAGACACAGGCCCTAAGTTTGCCACACTGAATGACTCCAGCAAATGTTTTTGCTAAGTTTGCTTGATTTAGGGTATTGTCAAATCTGCGGTGTGATTTGTTTGGGTAAATCTTAACACAGCATTTGTACCAAGACGCTGTAGAGGAAGTGGTCTTGGTCTGGTCACAAATCCTTGAGCAGCTTGTTTGCGGTGGGAAAGTGACCTGACCTCGTTCTGGCCCAACTGCAAGGCCGACTCTAATCATCCTCCGAAGCCAAATGTGCCTTGCATTCTGGGATGTCGTCAAATGAAATCAACAGTTTCTAGCAGATGGAGAAAATGCATCAAATTTACCGACAAACTATAGGTTTTAAAACATTCTCATTTCCTGTGTTGCTTGAGTGAGTTGCTGGTGACTCTGCGTTCGACGAACGCAAAGTTTTCAGTGCTCACAGACCAAACAGTGCCAGAATTTGCAAAAGAAACCCAGAATCAAAACCAGTTTCGAAGCCACTAACAGGTGTAAAGTTTGAGTAAGCCCTTATGGGTGCTGAATTTTAGAGGTGTGCAAACAGTGTTTTATGTGCGTTTACCTTCCACCACAACTCTGGCTGCATGTTTTAAGTGTTTATTTCCTTGTGCTCATACAGAATATCCAATTGAGACTCAAGGACTTGAAATCATGTAATGTTATTGCTCTTTTAGCACAGTTTCATTATCTTATCACAGCCGTGCGATTACAGGCTGCAGGATCTCTGATGTCCCTCCCGGCACTTCAGCCACGGCGGCAGGTGTTTGTTTTAAAGACTGGTGTAAAAGTGTCTCTGGCAGCCTCTGCGTCTATCACTCCTCTCTCCCATGTTCTTTCTCTCTCCACTCGTAACCCTTAGGGACATACATCTGCATCTGTTGTGGCTCAAGCTGTTTTAAGACCATGGCTAACTTGACAGGGGCAGGAGAAGAGGACAGGACATAGATTGGATGGAACAGGAAATGCAGAAAGGACAAACAGATAGCCAGCTGTACCCTGAAAGTCTCTGCAGGGGGGGTGGAAATGTAAAAGATTTGGGCCCACGTGGGACATTTGAGTTTCTAAAATTAGAGTTATATCATCATCTATGGACAAGGGATGTCAGTATCAGTTAGTTTTGCTTTTGACAGAAGGACACCAAGTAACCAGTAACTAACTGGTAAATCTTTATGAAAAAATTGCAAAATGACTTAAAAGCGAAGAAATTATGTTTTAAGATGTTAATGTTTTGCCTTTTATTTCATTTTATGTTGGTTTAACTGACAGCTAGCTGCTTAATATGTGGAAACATAGCGCCCATAGCCCACCCTCCAGTCTCCACCGGTTAGCTAACATAAGCTTTAGAGATGACCACTGGTAGCATTGTGTTGCTAGCAGGAGGTTGCCACCCTCCAGTCTCCCCTCAGGTCACCCCAAAGAATGAGCAGCTTCATTTTGAGCCGCAGAACCATTACCACATTTATGTTAGCACCACCAGCCACGCTGACACTGCTAGCAGTGCTAACAGAGCTAACAGTGATAACAGGATACAGAGCTAAAGGGATTTGTCGTTCAAATTGAGCCACTTAAGAGACTGGGGGCTGGGCACAGTGTTTCCAAAGCAACGCTTTTGGGTCGGACAGCATTACTAGCACCGATCGCTAGCTCCCACTAGACCCAGTTTGTGCACAGTTCAGCAACTAAACCAGTGGTTCCCAACTGGTCCAGCTTCAAGGTCCAGATTTCTCTGTAGTCATTAGTTCAAGGTCCACACAGTTTGTTATATTGAGCATCACACTTGGGTTTGGCTATGTTGTCAAGCTAGTTTGCTGTCTCAGTCGAGTAGTCACTCACTCGACAGCAGGAAACTGCACTTTAAAGAAATGCTCTGTGCCGGAAATTAACTGTTCTTCAAAATGAAGTGTGTTTTTTACAAACTTGATACATTTGTGAGTCACTTGCTGTCCATTCAAAGTGGACCTGTGACCCAGTTTTGGACCCTGACCCATCAGTTGGGAACCACCGAACTAAACACAGTAGCAAAATTAGGCCCCGTTTGTACAACAATGATTTCAACTGAAAACGGTAAACTTAAGTTGCGTTTTGGCCGATCGTTTACACGACAGCTGCGTTTTGGGTGCCTGAAAACACATCGTTCTGAAAAACGGGTTCCAGAGTGCAACGGCAGCGTCTCCGTTGTCATGTAAACTTGCAATATGCAGTTCCTCTGAAAACGGAGACTTTTCGCACATGCACATTACTGTTCCAGCCACTAGGCGTGCCGACCGTCACAACAACAATGCCGAGCTCTGTTTGTGCTGCTCACCCTGTTGATTTGAAGTGAAGTGTAGATCTGTTACTGTAGTAACTCCACCTCGTCGTCCATCCAGACAAAGTTATCTGTGCATGCTTTCACCATTGTGTCTTCTTTGTTTTGGTTTGTAATCACCACGTGGTAGAGGAAGGCACTTCAGCGCAGGCGCATGGCGTCATGCTGTGGTGTTGCTTTGCATATTTACACTGCTACCCATTGGCCTGGCGTGCATACTACAACGTTTCCAGTAGATTTTGCAGCTCCGTGTGAACGGGGATCATTTCAATAACATTGTCATATAAACCCGGAAGTTTTTTAAAAGGCAAAGGACAGACTTTTCCCTTTTTAGAGAAACCGTTGTCGTATAACAGGGCCTTAACCTAAAGACTGATGTAACCTGTCAAAAATATCACAGTTAAGTGTTGACATCCCTGCTCTGGCTTCAATAAGTGCACTGCTGTGCACAAACTTGGTCAGAACATTATAGGACCCCTGTATGCCAAAAAACCCAACTCAGGCCATACAGGGAGGAAGGAAAGGAAATGTTTATGGAGGCTCTTCTCCTCTCTTCTCTCATCTGTCCTCCCTTTCTCTTCTCTCGATCACAAACAGCTGCTCAGTGATAGCACCCGCCTGCTAATGTCTATTTTCAGAGTTGGTTCTAATAATAGTTTCTATTAGAGTGATGTCAAAAGTCTGTTCAGATGGCACAGGTTTGGTGCAGTGTGTAGGGCAGGCTATTAAACCTTTGGTCAGCAAGTTTAGCTTAAGGTTTCCCTTCTGTTGTCAAGTTAAGAGTAAGAACACAGGCTTGTATTTCCCTAAGGAGGGTACTCAAAAAAAGTAGAATTTTGGCAATGTTGGTATTATCAGAAAAATGTAAACAATTCCTAGTTCCAATCTAGCGTTGAAGTAGCAGACTAAACAAAAGGTGGAGGATAATATGCATGTGTGAGTGCCGTGTGCTCTTGTGGTGATAAGACCGATGACAGACTCAGGCTGACCCAGACCTCACCGTCATTATCTCTGTCCAGGCCTGACCGCTAATATGGCCCAGCACCCTGTCAACACATCAAGGAAAAACATGCCTCCCTTTCTTAAACACATGGAAACACGCCAACTCCTACACACTGTGGAGGTTTTCATCAGCTCTGTCTAAGGTATAACTTCGGCTGAACGCTACTGGTCGTGATTCACTCTCACTTAGAGCTCGTCTAATTACCTGACAATGACAGGGCGCAGGAGCACCTATGATAGAGCAGCGCTACATGAGGCAGGTGGTAGTGTTTTAGCAAAATGATAAAGAGTGTGCATCAAATCATAGAGAGCATAATGACACACAGATGCTCAAACAAACTCTGCTGTGTTATTTTGTTGTGGGTACATCCTCAGTCATTTAGCACATCAGCTTCTAATCTAATCTAGTCGTTCCTGGTGTTTACTGAAAAGACAATATGTCATGGAGAGGGTCTTAAACCTGTGACTCTGAGGTCATAGTCTTGTAGTATCACAAGTATGTGTACTGTGCATTTTATACGCATAGATTTCCATTTTAAAACACAGCGCTTTTGTAAGTGCAGTGTGTTGTACTTAATGACTGTCTCTTCACTGATTGCGGAGGGGAAGAAGAACAAGTCCTAATAGTCATCAATTAAATATCACATTAGTGGTACAAAGTGCAATCAGAATTTTCACATGGATAAAACAGAGAAGACCTCAGGGACAAATCAAATTCAACAGGGATGTATGTTACAGTGCCACAAGCACCTTATCTTTGTCCCCACGCCTCTCAGTTAGCTCCTGTAATGAAGTTAGCTTTATCAAAGAGACCCATTCAGCAAGTAAGGTGCTGACCTCGGTGAACTCTCCTGTTGTGGGATGGAGCGAGGCAAATCTTCTGTTCTTACCTAACTCCCATCTCGTCCACTCGATGCTCTGCGGACATCTCTGACAATATTTTGAGGCTTTTGGTTTATCTCCAATAAAAAAAAAAAAATGTTGAATTTCCATTTATTGTTGTTTTGGAAATTTGTTTTTAAAGTTTAGGTACACTCTTAACCAACACCGTAAGGCAAGAACAAAAGTTAACAGATTACTTCAGAACACTGGACTCCCCTGGGAATCAGACGAATCCTTGAGCTCATGGTTCATTTGCTCTTGCAGATGTGTCTGGTCCCCCTCCCGTTCAGTTTCCACCGAGCCAAATCCTCGGCAGGCCAATGAAAACCTTTTTCCTAATGTGGAGCAGTTTTGATACATTGATTGACAGAGCAGCGTCACCAGTATCTGCTTCATCCAGTGCACCAGGCTCACAAAACTTCAGTCAAACTGACTAAGCAGCGCTGATCAAATATGAGTTAAGATTCTGTTACTGCATTGCCTATTCGTCCCTCAGATGTTTTGAGAAACATATTTTAGTTTACTGTTTTGTGACCAGGCCGCAATTTGTTTCCTGAGTCACATATTTAATTGCTGTCATTGGTTGTACGTCTACCCTGTTGCATCCAGAGGCATTTTGGACATCGAAAATTAACTGAGAGGTTCCAAACTGATTCACAAATGGCCCGAGCACCACGCTGTTCGAGGACCTATTGAAATCCAAGGGATTTTTATTCTTCTTTCTTCAAGTGAATCGCTGTTCTGGGGGGCTTAACATACTCCAAAACACACAAAAAAAATGGCTCAGTAGCACCCCCTCCAAAGTCAGTTTCATCTACATGCACGAAACTTGGCAGGCACATGCAACACTCAAAGGAGTACAAAAAAGTTTCTTGGAGCCATGTTTTCAACCCAACAGGAAGTCAGACATTTTGAATTCTATGTTTAATATTTGTTTGTTTTGTAGTTTGTGTGGAATTTCACACCCACAATCCAATACCAACTAATACCACAATCAGAGAAATTGTTTATCATTAAAAGCAACTGATATCATGTAGAGGAGAGCAATGTGTCATTTATGAGTTGATTAACCGGCTTCCTCTGAGCAAATCTACTGCCAAATGAGTGTATAAACAATAGCCGTTTGCTGCGTTCATGCGTGCACACAGCAGCAGAGGAGCAGAGTGTTCATGGGCGCAGAGTGTGATCTATCTTTAGACGGTCCTGATGTTTTCACATGCTCTATAGAGTGACAGTCAGCAGGAAAACTTTTTAATTGAATCAGAACAATCTCTTCACACATCGGAGACTGGAAAGAACCTCGCTCCATCTTATTGTCTCTTTCTATCACTCTTATCAGTCGCTCATGATTGAAAGCCTAATCACAAGCCTTGTGATGTATTCATCCATGCAGGAGACTGAGAGAGAAAGAATGCCGACAGCCAACATTCATCTCAACTGTTATAACTGTCACACGTTAACAAAGACAACTGTACACTGCATGGAAAGTTTAAGACCCAGTAGTATGTTGGGATGGATGATTAAGAAAAAAACTGGGCTACTTTTAGGGAGTCGTAGTTAATCTTTCACCGAAACGGCGTCCATTCCTCAGCTCTCACTGGACTGTAAGTGCTGATTTTATTAACTGCTGCGAACGACCAGTTGTTGCCGTCTGCTAAAGATAGCGCCATTGTTTAGATCAGCCGTGACATATGTTGGAACATGCTTGCTGAATGTTGCTGCCTTTATTTCTGTCACGATTGTGTCTAGACAGGTCCCGCCACTATCTGTCCTCCCTCTGTTCCATATCAGCGACAACAAATGACAATCTCTCGTCATTTGACGACCTCAGCAGCTCTCTGGCCCAATCAGGACCCAGCATCCCATTACCTCACGACTCTGATATGAAGGAGTGAGTTTAGGCGGGCAGCGTGGTTTGATGATTCAGCGTTGGTCACATCCTTGTTGACCCAGTGGAACATCAGATAATGATGAAGCAGTGCTGACTTCGACAGTGTGCCCTCCTCTCCCACGTCCAGCCGATAAAGACGTGGAAATACAAACATTAGAGCTATCTGAGGGCGGCATTCAGTGAGGCAGCTCCAGTCTGGTGGGGTCAGAGGTCAGATCGAGCTATGGACAGTTAACTTTGAAAATACATGTATATTATGTTTAAGGTTTATGGCTTGTATAGCTGGGAGTTTTTACTGAATCTAAAATTAAAACTGCTGATTTTCACATGGTAATACCTAGACTTTTTTAAAGGAAGCACAGGAAGTCCACAGTACACAAGGTCATTTAGTAAAAACACGGGACAGGAATTTTTTTCCAGTAATAGAAAGTTATGGAAATAAGAGCAAAAAACCCAAATGAGGTGATGACTATGCACCAGAATCCAACAGTGTAGTAAATTAAGTTGAAGTATTGTTAAACTGCAGAAAGTTTGTGCTGCAAATTTCATTTTAAATGTCTTTTGATGTTCTGTGTCACTTTTTAAATTTGGTTTTACACAGTTCTTATGTATTTTTTAAATTAATTACTAAAATCATTTAGTCCATTGGAATCAGACAAATACATACAAAGTAGGTGTGGGCAATAGTGTGTGAGAGGCAGTGTGTGTTTTTTTTATCTGCAGGGCTCCAGACTGCAACTATTTAGTCCCATTTTGTGACCATGGAGCACCAGTGTGACTCGCAAATATTATTAACTAGAGAGTTAATTTAGTTAGTTTGTTTCCCATGCACAGTAAATAAATCCTCACATTTAACGGCGCTGAGGTATCAGTTTAACTCTCCACTAACTCCTAACATCCAACTGTTGAACAGAAGCTTCAAGTTCACAACAAAACATCAACTTTTGATGGCCAGAGACAAGCCAGGCGTTTCAAAATAAAAGCAACAGTCATTACGCTTTGATTTATTTCATTAAAACAATACTTTATTTAAATTTATTACTTTAGTACTTTATCTAAGTTTATTATGACAGTACTTTATGAAACGTTGTCATAACAGTACTTTATTTAACTTTATTGTAACAATACGTTGTTAAACTTTTTTATAACAGTACTTGATTTAATTTTATTGTAACAGTACTGTATTTAACTTTGTTGTAACAGTACTTTTTTTAAACGTAACAGTACTTTATTTAACTTTGTTATAACAGTACTTTTTTAAACGTTGTTGTAACAGTACTTTTTTAAAGGTGTAACAGTACTGTATTTAACTTTGTTATAACAGTACTTTTTTAAAACATTGTTGTAATAGTACTTGATTCAACTTAATTGTAACAGTGCTTTGTTGTAACAGTAATTTATGTAGTAGTTTGTGTTTTAATAGTCAACATAATTTAGAGAAGATTTCTAAATATTGAAACATATATATCATGTATCGCAAAATTATACAAGCAATTTCATTTACAGGCCAGATCGCCCAGCTCTTATACAAACTGATAAGATCAGTACAGGCAAACAGAAGTGCCAGATGTTTAGGTTTGATTCACTGATGATAAAACTCTAGGCGAGAATGGATGTGTATATGTATGAAGTGATTATCATGCTCAGCACCTCCTCTCTGTGCATATTTCAAACTGAGGTTGTGGATTTTATCAGTATTGACGACATCAGTGGGAGTCTTGTGTGTGTGGGGTCTGAGGCGGCGGGGAGCTCCACAACTGAGTGATTTTCTCACTGATTGTTATGACCCCGTGCTGTCAACAGAGCATCTATTCCTGTCTCTGCATCCATGTTAATGACGCCAACTGTGTGCGCGTGCCCGCGTGTGGTGTGTGAGCTGTGTTTAAATAGCCAAAACAGCTGGGATTTTGGAGCCTTACTGATGGTTGTGGTGAAGTGAGAGTGATTACGTTCAGAGCCCGTGCTGTGGCATCCGCATGTGTGTGTGTGTGCATACATTTGCATTTGTGGGTGTCTCACAGCGGAGGGATGTGTGTTATCCATTAAAGTAAATGGGGAAAAAATTCTGAATGTAGGGCAGGGGGCTCGGCGAGGCAGGATGGGGGGTTGAGCTGTTCCACTCTCGCCATTCTGGAATTTACTCTTCTCCAACCACGCTCTGGATGCTTTTAGATTGTGTCACCATCCAGCTATGTCTTGTAGTAGATTGTACCTGTATCATATTAAAGAACACAAGCCTCTTTAGCAGGCAGATCTTGTCACAAGAAGCTCCTGCCAACTAAGGGCTTTTCTAGCCTGCACAATCTGCGCTGACTGGATAACTTGAGACCGCTGATTTGATTAAGCATTCATGCATCTGAGCCAAAAGACAAAGCTGAACTTTTCCTGGATCTCCAGGATTTGAGGCTTGATTCTCATAACGTTTTGTAAAGGTTTTCTGAGCTGTGCCTGCTTCTTATTCATACAGATACAAACAATCATTGGAGTGAACTTTCTAGCACAGCCAGTTTTCCAACAGTGGCCTTAAATGAGCTGCAGAAGTGCTTTTGGGGTGGATTAAGGGACTTACTTAAGGACACATTGATGGCAGTCTGCCTAGTAGTAACGTTCCCAACTCATATTCCTTGTTTGTCTATGGACGTTCAAAGGCAACATACTCAATTTGTCATTTTAACATTTTGATTTCCACATGCATGTTCAAATATGAGGCATATGTTCCGTGTCTGCGGCACAGTGGTGCAGTGGTTAGCATTGTTGTCTCACAGGAAGAGTGTTCCTGGTTCAAACCCCGGGGTGGAGGAGCCCTTCTACATGTTCCCCGTGACAGCATGGGTTTTCTCAGGGGACTCCGGCTTCTTCTCCGGACTTCCTTCTTCCTTTTTGCGGTGTATCCTACATCGTTGGCACTGGAAGGCTGTCGTTCACTAAACGAGAAGAGACACTAAAGTGAGGAAAGTAAACAAATGGCTAAAGTCAAGAGACTTTAAAAACAAACTTGTTTATTAGGTAAGATTCTTTTTCGCCATCGGTCTCTTTAGCAGAAACAGTTCATTATTATGTGTCTTATGTTTTGCTGGTGCACTGTAAATATCCTTTGTTCTTTCAACATTGAGTGGTTTTGTTAGCGTACAGGCTAACTAGCATTTTCAGCCTTTCCTGATGGTCTTCCGGTTTTTAAATGACAAATACAGACTACAGCTGCTTGCTGGTATGGAGAGCTATTTCCTCTCATGTAGACGCAGAACATACCTGCTAGTTGGGCATAGACTGTGGTCTGTGCGATGTGTTCAAGTGCAACTTTTTGGCCGGGACACAGGCGACTTTAGGAAACGCAACAGTCGGCCTTCGTCACCACTCTTTCTTTGATGTCGGTTTGGTGTGCCTGAGCCTTAAGATGCTCCCACTGATTGAAATATGCATCCCAGCCTTCATAATTTTATGGCGGCACTATTCCACGAAAGAAAATTATATGACTGTCTTGTGCACTGTTTAGAAAAATGAATGTAAATCAGTGGCTGCTGCCTTGAAGGTGGGAATTAAATGTTAAATTATGGCATGCTTTGAGAAATTGTCGACAGTCATGTAAATTAGATGTAGTTTATGGTTAATGGACTAAATCTTTCATAACCACCAGTATGCTCCTTTAAGCCTTCTTTAAGGTTACCACAGTCCAGTGTATGTTGTAACTCTCTACTACACACACACACATACACACACTCTTACAAGAAAATCTAATAGAGTAGTAGAGGAGGTTAGATTGCCCACAGTGACATAAAAACTGGAGCAGAACCAGGAAAAGCCCACAGCTCAGACCACCAGTCCCTTGACAGAGGTCATGTTACCAGGTCTACTTTGTATACACAAGCCGAGAATGAGTGTGTAATCATGTCCTATGACACGCATGCTCTCAGTCATGCAAGCACACTTGCGTTAAGATACATTCATGCAGCAATTCATTTTCAGAGTGAGGTCAGGGCAGTGTGTTCATTTGTGGGAAGAAAAACATGACAGTAACACTTCAGACTGGCTCGTGACAGGGAGGTTTGCATCTCACTCAGACACTCACATCCTTATACTGTGCCTTCCTCATCTAAACAATACACTGTTTTATCTGTAAGTTACATGTGAGGCTGTCAAAGTGCACTAACATTCACACACAGACACACACTATGGGATCCAATCAGCTGCTGTCAGCTGGATACTGTTAGTGTTACGCTGGGGGTTGGTGAAAAAAAAGGAGAAGGGAGAGAGACGAGGAATGCAATCTCAACACCTTCAGCTCCTGCCCTATTCACCTTGCATGTTGTTCTGCAGGAATGCTATTAGCTCAGTGAAAAATGGTTCGGTGTGTGTGTATGTGTGTGCGTATAGGCTCTTGAATGTGAGCATGCAGATGTCTGCATGCCGGTCTGTGTGGTGTCTGAGTGAGAAGCAGGAGGAACAGCTACAACAGAATACATTCTGTGAGTCTAAGAGTGTCTATAAACATTGATTTGAGTTTTGAAGGCATTGTCTTTGTGGCTGTGTGCATCACGTGAATGCTGGGTCTCAGACAGCACACTAATGTTGTAGATTAAGTAGGCACTGGCTGTGTGCTGATTGAAAACAGACGCTTTTGCTCAGACTTCTTACACACATGCACACACATGCCAGCACATTGTTTCAATGCGGCCCTTCCCTCCCCCCCAAATGCTATATATCCCCTTAAGGGAAAATTATTACCCATAGTGTTATGCATTTTGTCATCTAAGCACTTAAGTTATTCACTGCATAACTGAGCTGTTTTTCTAATCTGATTTGGAACAAAAACTCTCCATAACATGTGTAGCTGCAAATTATTTCTGTCTCTTGTAAAAAGTGTGTGTTGTGCACGCTGTATTTGACGTTTTCTCACACACTTTCCCCTGCTTTTACTGCACTCAAAATATAGGGGGAACCTGTTTTGGAGCTATGTGGCACTATTGTTTTGATTTTTGAGCCTCAAGGCCCCTGAATGATGCCAGATAATACCACGATCAAATTAATATGCTTTAAAGTGACATTTTGACTCAAAGGTATAAAATCCTGTATCAAATGCTCACAGAGAAATGCAATATATCACCTGTTCAATTCTTGAAATATTTCTGTACACAAGGGGGCAGAGAGTTTGAGAGCCAGTTAAAACCACTGTGTTATCCTCTGTAAATACACAGTTTGTAGGCTGTTTAATATAGTGTTTACACTCTATACCCAGTAAACTGGACTAAACTAAGCTGAAGAACAGGTAGAACCTGTAAAGAACAATACAGGGACTTGGAAGGTTCTCTACTGGTTCCTCAGCATGTTTAGTGTACTGGGGGAAGAATCTGTAGAGAACTCTAAAGAACCATACTGGAGCTTAAAGTGTTCTCTAGTGGTTATTTGGATTAGTTAGGTTTAGTTTACTGGGAAAATAATCACTAGAGGACTCTAAAGAAGCATACTGGAGCTTAATGGTTCTCTAGTGGTTCTACGATTTAGTTAATAATTTTAGTTTAGTTTATTCTGGAAAGAGTCAACTAGGAAAATAATCAGTACAAGACTAAAGAACCACAGAATGGCCTAAAAGGTTATCTAGTGGTTCTTTGGCTTCGTTAAGTTTAGTTTGCTGGGGAAAGACTCAGTAGAGAACTCTTGAGAACCATGCAGAAGCGTAAAAGGTTCTTTGGTTTAGCTAATAAATTTAGATTACGAGGGGAAAAGACAGTAAAGAACCTTTACAAAACATTAGAGTGGCTTAAAATGTTTCTCCGGCTTAATTCAGTTTATTTTAAAAGAGAAAAGAAACAGCAGAGAACTCTAAAGAGACATTTTGGGGCTTAAAATGTTCTGTTCTGTTTTTTTGGCTCAAGTTTAGCTTACTGGGGAAAGATCCAGTTAAGAACCTCTAAAGGACCATCTGGGGGCTTAAAATTTCCTCTACTGGTTCTTCAGCATAGTTAAGTTTAGTTTACAGGGGAAAGAATCAGTAGAGAACTCTAAATATCCATGATGGAGCTTAAAATGTTCTCTACTGGTTCTGTGGCTTAGTTAAACTCAGTTTAGTGGTTAAAGAGCCAGTACAGAACCACTTAAGTACCATAGATTGGCTTAAAATATTCTCTAGTGGTTCTTTGGCTCAGTTAAGTGTAGTTTAAAAGAGAAAAGAACCAGTAGATAACTCTAAAGAGCCAGATGGGGGCTTAAAATGTTCTCTACCGGTTCTTTGGCTTAAGTTTAGCTTACTGGGAAAAGAGCCAGTTAAGAACCTCTAAATAAACTAATAGTGGTTTAAAAGGTTCTTTGTTTTTTCATTGGTGTAGTTAAGTTTAGTGTATTGGGAAAACAATCAGTAGACAACTCTAAGGAACCATACGGGATCTGAAAAGGTTCTCTAGTGGTTCTTTTGTTTAGGTAATGAGTAAGTTTACTGGGGAAACAGTCGGTGTAGAACCTCTAAAGAACCACAGTGTGGCTTTAGAAATTGTTTGTGTTGGTATATAACACCTCAACCCACATCAAAGAACCACCGAGGAACCAACCTCTTTCTGTGTGTGCAGCTTTGTGAATATACAGGAAATCTAAGTCAGAGCTGGCTCTAGTTGCCCACAGCTCTTGCTTCACCCATGGATGGAGTGAGGAGTGTCACTACATTAAGACTTAAGCTTCGAGTGCATCACAGAAAAGTCATAGTGTAGATTAAGCTGTCTTTATTGGGGCCAAAATCTCGGAGAGCTAAAGCAGACCGAGCATTAAAGAATGCCCTAAAACGTTGGCCCAGGTCTGATCTCATCTCAGATTTAGCATGGTTTAATATTTCATTATATCCCCTCTGGCTTACGGGGCTTTGTCCCAACTGTGTTCTGCATCGGTCAGCACATGGCCCACAAACAGACACACACAGACATGCACACACGCACATACACACTCTCTGGCCTGCAGAGCCCAGTGAAAACAAAGCCGGGCTCTGCCAGTGTAAACACAGCCCATTGTTATGGGCACTCTTTCCCGCCTCGTATCTTCGCTCCCCGTGGCGGTCCAGGGCTCTGAGAGGTACGGCGCTGGCACGAGTCCCGTTTAGTGCAGTTATATTAAGACTCATTTGCCATGCGTTTATGTGACCATGTCATTATAATGCAGGCTGTAGAGTGTGATTTATGTCCTCGGTTTCTCTCCCTCGCGCTCCTCTTTCTCTCTTTTACTGCTTCAGTTTTTACTGCCTGGCTCCTCAAGTGTGGTTTGCGGCCGTTTGCTTCGAGAGGTTTAAGCTTTTTGACAATTATTTTTAGACAAGCAGCAGTCAATTTACTATAATGTACCAGCTTCTGCCAACAAAGTAAGCCCATAGAAAAACATGGGAAATGTTTGGAAGGATAGATATTCTCATGTTAAACAAGTGTGTTGGACTGCATGTGTGTGTGCACATATGCCAGACAATGCATCTGTATGTGTTATCTGTGTGAACTAAGAGTGCATGCAAGAGTGTATCTCAACTATATGTCCCTTAATTGCGTAAAAGATGTGTGTGAGCGAGAGTGTGTGTGTGTCACATGGTGGCGTCTCTCAGCTGTGACCCTGGGCCACATGTGCAGCCAATTAGGTCCAATCAGAAGGCTGTAATCAGGGCGTGGCGTGGGGATGGTGGCAGCGTGGCAGTGGGGGAGTTTTAAGACCCATGATTAGTGTGTCAGGCTGATGAGGAAGGACAGGGGGGAACTGCCAGGTCGAATCACGTTTCGTCGTTTCTCCGCATATTTCACCTCCACATGTGAGGGACTTTGTTTATTTAGTTTGTGCCAACCAGACCTGGATAAAATGAGGTTTCAGATTCTTGTCTTTTTAACCTATTTAGGTGACAGATTGGTGCGGTGCGCCACATGAGATGATGCAATTACAGAAAGGTATTTAAATGTAAGAGTATTCCTTTCTACAGCTGGCAGCTCACACCATATGAATTCACCTAGAGCAGCACGGTGAACCCGTCTAAGCAGCTTAAAACAAAGACCAAAAATCATTCACTACTTCTACTAGTCCGATATCCTTTTGCTCAAGTCTAAAAGCAAAGCCAGGAACCAGATTCACTGAAGCTGTTTGAAGTCTGTGAGTTTCAGTCAGCCAGCTTTGTTGAATGACTCTCAGTGAGATAGCATCAAGAACTTCCTCCTCTCACATGTGCATTGCTTCAAAAAGCGCTCTCAGACGATATGGTTATGTATGGCGAAATGAATTACAGAGTTCTAGGGTATGACTGCGAAGGCTCTTTCTGAAAGAAGTTAATCAGTTACTGTTCTCATTGGCTGCACTGCAGTGAAAGAAATATTTTAGTAAGTCAGTGTTGTAAGTAAGAAACTTATTACTCAACTTTGAACCCAGTGGATTAATTAGAGCATGTAGAGTCACAGTAGTTGCACTGTATAGATGCAGCTGTGATTGTGCGTGATTAAAGGACTCACATCTCCTTCATGCAGGCCCGTTTAAATCAAACATGTTTTGCTTGGAGTTCATTCATTCATTACTTCTGTAATACTGCTATACTTACTTCTCTAATCTACTGGGGCCGTATTCACAAAGCTTCCTGGTGTGAGAAGAGTTGCTCCTACTGACGAAATTCTAAGAAAATTTGTATTTGTTTTCTTAGAATTTCCCCTTAAAGTTAAGACAGAAGAAGGAGGAGGACTTTTAAGAGGTTTAAGAGTTTCTTAGGAAGAGGAGAAAGACAAAGACTTGACACTGGATAACAGTGAATAAATGAAATGCTACACATTAGATCCTGCAGGGCTAATATGTGTGGTTGATCTCATTCGGGATAGACACACATTGGGTGTCCACACCTTGCAGGCTCACAAAAGGGCCTGTCCGTGACAACCAGTCACATCTGTTAAAAGGATGCATCATACCTACGTAGCAACGGGGTCAACCACACCTCCTCACTCAGGTAAAAGTCTCTGTCCCATCCTTGCTCAGAGTTGCTTTGAGAACTTTCCTAAATCACTCCTGAGCTAGGACTCCTTGCTAATATGGATATGGCCCCTGGTGTAAACGTGTCCCCTCAATGACCATTTGTATATCAGGTATTTACCCCTCTGTTGCGTTGAATTCCTGAAGAAAACTTTTTTTTTCTTGCATGCCTCCACAGTGAACGAAGAACCTAAATACTGAGAAAAGTCATGACGAATTGAAGTGTAAGGTGTCCATGGTTAATAACAGTAAATCTTATTAAAACAAGCCCTTTCTGACAGATAACTAAACTATAAGCGAAACTTATCTATGCTCTCTTCATAGCCAGACTCCATTGACAAGCAATTTTACCTTGTGTGGTACACAGGAGCTGCTGGTCTACCTCTGCCTCGATCACTTTGTTTGTTTGTGTTATTGTGTGACTTTGCTGAATCCAAACTAACCCTTTAAAACACCAAAGTCACAAAAAACACCACCAAACGAACTGATTAAGACAGAGGTTGACCAGCAGCTCCTGTGTTCGGCAAGGTAAAATTGCGGTTTTTGTCAATGGAGTCTGGCTTTGAAGAGAGCACAGATACGTTTGGAAAGGGCTTTTGGTTTGGGAAATATCACGCATGCAACTGGATAAATTTGGCTTGGATTATACTGCAGGAGTTGTGTGAGAGTTTGTAAATGGATGTTTTGGTATAGTTTTGCTGTTGTTAAACGTGGACCCTATTTACTTCAATTGATGATGAATGTTCACCCTTTGGGATTCTCAGTTTACCCTGGAGGCACGCAGGGTCCCACAATTCAGTGTAACACGGGATGAGTAATTGATTTACAAATGGTCATTTTTCATGTGAAGTGTTCCTTTAACATGTTTTATTTACATTGGAGTCATTACAGTTTTTATTGGCTGAATAAATACAACTACCAACAGCCAAGTCATTTATTCAGTACTTAAACTTTCCTGCACCTGCATTTGCATCATTTTTAAAGATAACAAAGCTATTAATTCCAACCCTCTCAGTGGAGTAAACAGCTCATTACAAAAACGAAAACAGATCCTATAAGATGCAGTGGTGCTTAGGTAGCATGGTAATCAGACTGAATGGCAAGTATTTATACAACTTGTAGAACTGCATCAACCTTTGTTGTTAATTCTCATGAATACGGGGAGCTAGGTGTGCCACAAAACATCCATGTTGTCCCCATCTTTCTATGTATACTGCCCATAGATAGCTGTTGTTATGTGTGTGTGCCTTGTCGTGTGTGTGCAAGTGCCCTGGCCAAAGTGCCTGCTCAACAATTTATCCTGTCAATCTCCAACGTCAACTGTATAATAAAGGCAAAATAGTGTGTGCCATAAAAAATCTGTACAGTAAATGTCAGTTGTTGAATGTCCCTGCTCAGCCTTTTCATCATCGCCTACAATTGGAAAACCTTTGTAATGTGTCCAGGGCCTAAGTAGCATCCAGGGGAGGGGAGCTTTGTGAGGTCTGCTCCGCTCCTTCCTGCTCTTTGATTGACTCTTGGAACACGGCCAAAGCCCGTCTCTGGAAATTTGATCAGCGTGTTTATTTATTGGCCTTTAAACAAATGGTCCATTTTTACTCAAAATCACATGTCGCAGTTTCACTATTAGTGCTACTGATGTCAGCAAAACCAGGCAGCTGATTATTCCTCACTGCCTATTTGTTTGTCTGAGCGGAGCAGTAAAAACGTAAGACTGGCAGACGGACAGACAGCTGGACAGAAAGTCATCTGTGGAGCTGTATATCACTGCTGATCTGACGGGGCAGACAAACACGGTGACCGGAGCGTGGCCCGGCCTGCGAAACCACATGTGAGCGGGCAGGAATGTATAGCTCGCTGCACTGTGGGTTTGAGTCTGTGGGGAAAGAGTGCAGACTCCCTGACTCACAGGACACTGTGAGGTTGGGGGGATGTGAAGGACTGAGGAGGAGGAGGGGGGCAGCATAACTTTCGGGAATCAGAGTGCAAGATCAGGAGGAGTGTGTGAATCACGGCCACAGTGCTGTCTCATTTCTAACCCCTTGCACTTCCATAACAATGAGTTTTCACTCTCATTCTAGGTTAAAGGTCGAGTGTGTAGGCTTTAGGAGGATATATGGCAGAAATATATTTTCTTAAGTGTGTTATTACCTGAATATAAGAATAACTAAATCTAATAAATCTGAAGCCATGGTTCTCTGCCGGAAAAAGGTGGATGGCCCCCTCCGGGTTGGGAGAGAGTTACTGCCTCAAGCGAAGGGGTTCAAATATCTCGGGGTCTTGTTCATGAGTAAGGGTAGAATGGTGCGCGAGATTGATGCAGTTTGGTGCAGCTTCTGCAGTGATGCAGGCGCTGCACCGAACAGTCATGGTGACAAGAGAGCTGAGCCAGAAGTCAAAGCTTTCAATTTACTGGTCCAACTACGTCCCAACCCTCACCTATGGTCATGAACTCTGGGTAGTGACCGAAAGAATGACATCGCGGATACAAGCGGCTGAAGTGAGTGGCTGGACTCAGCCTTAGAGATAGGGTAAGGAGCTCGGACATCCAGAGGGAGCTCGGAGTAGAGCCGCTGCTCCTTCGTGTTGGAAGGGGTTGAGGTGGTTCGGCATAAATTGTTGTGGTATATCTATGGTTGTCAAATATAGCTAGATAATATTGCCTGGTCGATATTGGTTAGGCTCTGTGCAGGACTGAAATAGAAGTGACTGCTTTTCAAATCCATCTAATTATCCTCTGTATCTTTCTGTGATTCCCCCATCCCCAAACTTTCCTCCTTTGCTCCTTCTATCCTTCTCTTTGAAGTCCCAAAGAAGTTGCTCCAGGAGCAGGGACCCAGACCGCCGGTGTACTCCCCTCCACCCAGCGCCCATGACCCCAACATAGTGGGAGACAGCCCTCCAGAGGGGAGCTCAGTCAAAAGCCCCGACAGTGTTCCAGGTGAGCAAAACGACAAACACAGAAGTTTTTTCACTCACACACACACACACACACACACACACACACACACTGACACACACACAGCCTCCCATGGAGAGCAGTTAACACTAAACAGTCCCAAGGCCTCCCAGGCATCAAGAGAAACAGTAATTCAGGTCTCAAGTCAGGGCATATATGTATGTATATGTTAAGTCACACTGGGTTCAACTGCTTCCATATGTATCCATCGGGCCGCACCATTCATGATCATCGCTCTTAAAAATATACGAAGAGCCAATGATGTGACCACAGGTCCAAATCACTGCGCTAACCGAGAGAAAGAGGGAGAAGACAGACGAAGAACAATGAAATGAAAGAGTGGAAAGAAAACGAAGAGACGCCAGCGAGGAAGGAAACTTAAACAAAGCGTTATTCATGAGGGATGGTGGCCTGCGTCCAGCACACTAATTACTCTGCTCAGCTACCGGCACTGTACTGATTAGGAGGATAGACGAATGAATGAGGAGTTAAGAGAAGGAGCAGACAGGAGATGTGTGCCGTGGGGCTGACAGCTCCTGACGCATGAATGGCTTTACTTCCTCTCACCGGGCTGAAACGCTTCACTTAAAGCTCATCTAGAAAAACCTGTTTCCATCTCTGATGAAAGATAAAGGCAGAACACGAAACATTGAACTGTAAATATAGGTATCCTGGTCTTCTCAGTTCTCTTTCTTTATTTTTAACTGGCTGGGGATCGGCGTAAAGAAACAGATTTGATCTTTCTGCTTGACCAGCAGTTCACTAAACAGCTTTCACAGTTTCACAATATTCTTCTTAAAGGGACAGGTCGCCATTTTGGTCAATACACTCACTCACTTTCTTACTGAGAGTTAGAAAAAAGTGATACCACTTATATCTTAACCTTAAAATCTTGATTTTCTACTTCTCTTTTCACTCAGCTTTCATCATTTTCTCTATATTTGTATTTAAGCGTTTCTTTTATGCCTCCGTCCTGTCTTTGTTTGTACTTGTGTCCTTCCATCTGTCCGTCCCATTTCCCTGAACACAATATCTCAAGAAAGCCTTCAGGAAATTTGCTGAATTTTGGCACAAACGTCCACCAGGACTAAAGGATGATTTGATCTGATTTTTGTGGTAAGAGGTCAAAGGTCACTGTGACCTCACAAAACATATTTTCAGCCATAACTCGAGAATTCATGCGTTATTTATTACGAAATTTCAGAAAAATGTCCTGGGGACGTACACGTGGTGTTTTCTGTGCCCTCAAAGTCACTGTTTCAGTGAATGTTTTCACTGAGTTCAACTTTTGAAACGCATGTGAAGAGGAACAACAAATCACAACCGGCAGATATCTTTCTCTACTCCTGCAAAAATTCAGTCAGATGAATATGGAAAAGTTGATCATGTTAGTACATCTGTCCCACGGATGATAGGCCTACACACTTATAAACAGCTCCTAGAAGAAGATCAGCTCTGCAATCAGGATTTTAGGTAAATAGGCCGCCATGCTCCTGAAAGCTGGCCAAAAAAACCTACTGACACCCACTGGCATCTGGCTTTTTAATGCAATTGGAAAGGTTTTAATCGGCATTCACATGACTCTGCCGTCGTCACAGGTATTTATCGCCTCCGGATTCGATCGGGAACACAACACCCAGGTGAACACGCTAATTTTAGCTCCTTTACCAACGAGATGCAATGACATGCCATCACAAAATACCCTCTGTCTCTGCCCAAGCAACAACTTAAACAGTGATCCAAATTATTTTGCACCAACTTTGAAAGAGCAACTGAATAACTAAGAGATGTATAAAAAGAAGTAACCACCATAAAGTTTTCAAAGTTCTCCATGCTCCTCTCTACTACAAACCTGCTCTCCAGCCTGGCTGTGTGCCATATAAATTATATTCAGCCACAAAATAAGCTTGGAAAGTACAGAGAGTTGTTGCATAGAGATGATGCACCATCTCATCTAGTTGCATTGGTGTGATCCGCCAGGTTTTTACGATGTTGCAGAACAGCACATTGCAACTAGCAACTTGCCTGTTTCAACTCATCTCGTTGCGAGTCTTTGGTCTGACCTGGGCTTAATGCTCTGCAAGATGCTGACACTTTATCATCTCCATCTTTGGTCCTAACTGTTTGATGCTGTGTGGTGTTTCAGCACTGGACATTCCCAGAGGTCATTTGGCCACTACTGTGTTTTTCTTTCAGTCAAGTCCTGTTTTTTGTCCTTTCAGCCATGATGCCATCATATCTACCCAGATCCTTTTATGTCTACTGCTCACACACCTCTGTTGCTGAAAGTGAAAACATAAAATGTTGGATATTGCTCGGTGTGAGCCAGAGACACAAAGTAGATGCAGGATTAAGTATCGATTAAGTAATTGTAATATTAAATGTGATTTTCCATAGTTACATATCCTGTATTTTTAATCACTACAAGTGTTTTCTGTTGACGATCCGCCTGCCTGTTTTCATGTGTGTTAAACGCAGCCATTGTGGTGTGTTGGTCGAACGTTAGCTGATGTGTGCACCGCAGCAGAGGGTCCAGGTGGAAACATTTACCTCCTCAGTGAGCAATTCCAGTCTAAACTGCATTTATCAGATAAAGGGAGCCTGACACACCTTAAGAGACTCTGCAATTAGAGGTCATTGGTGTGTGTGACAGGTCACTAAAGCACGCTCACCTGCACTGACAAAAGAATCAAGCGTGTAAATGTGAATGCGCACACATGCACACCGAGTTAAGGCCTAGGTTTATTTTGGCTGCATTGGCTTAAGGGTTGCTTATTCATGGAGCTAAAGTTACAGTAGTTACATGTCCCAGCTAAACACTTCTTCAGGTTAACTAGATGCGACTTTACTCAGAAAGTTTGTATAAATTGAAGTAATCAAATCACCCTGTTCTCTCCTCTCAACTCCTTGACTCTTGCATAAACAACACAAGCCAGCGTGTAAACACCCCAAGAAGTCACTGTGATGGAAATCCAGAGGAGGGAAACAGTTGTTCTCGTCTATAAATAGATTTCTGAGATTTTAGGGGAAGTTTTTGAAATGTTGCCAAAGCGCAAACATCTCCCATGTGGTTCTGTTAACGACCTGAGTCAGAATGAGTTTGACAGAAGCGGATGTTGTGTTATCTTCTGAATCACACAGCCCTCTGCGAACATGTGTGCATCTTTATGTATGATGCATCTTTTTACAGAAGCGTATCTCCTAAAATCTGAAAACCACCGCCAGACTGCAGATGACTCAGTGGTCTCGGAGCTGTAGTCACAATACCTCAGAGACAATTCACTATTACTTTACTGTAAATGAGAGAACCAGCGCCGTCATATTGTGACTCCACATGTGGTAATGAAATGTTGGAAACACACTCCATGTGTGTCATTGAATGTCTGCTTCAAGGTTGGGTGTATTCTAGTTCTTTTTCAAATCAATTCAAGTACTAAATCCTGATAGAATATAGTCTGCTTTATGTTGTTAGATAAACTTTTTCTGCTTTTACAGATAGGAAGAAGATTAGGGAGACGAACCCCAACGAGGAGAAGTTTTCAGAAGCCGGAGGAGGAGGTGGAGGAGAGAGTCCACTGCGGCCCCCAGGCATGAATCCCATCATCAACTCCAACTCTACCACCAACATGGCCCTCATCAGCAACGCACTGGCAGCCTACACTTATATATCAGGTAGGGCAACATCCATTTTCTTGTGTGACATCACATTACAAGATTCAGGTAAGTAAGAGATCATAGTCTGATTATTATCATTAGACCATCTCACTGGAATTGCGCTGCAAGGCAACAGCTTGTGTTCATGTTTACTTCCTGTCAGCTGATGTCATTCACATACACTGTAAAACATTCCAACAGGAAATACAAAGGGACCCATTTATAATGTTTCAGGTTTGAAATAGTCTGTGACATCACATCTTCACGGAAGTCCTGACAACTCATTGATACTGTCACAGGATTTATATGTAGCACCTATACCTGCTTTATATTAAGAAGACATGGAAATCAGACTTTTTACAACATGGGACATTTAATATTTAAAGGCCTCATCAGATCAAGATTCCTTCTCAGACAGTAGTATTAGTGACACTGGGATTTGAGTGCATGGTTTCATGTGTGGTACACATGTGTGGCATGCTATCTCTTGCATAAAATTTCCCTGTTTCCTTTTTCCTGGGACTGAAATGTGGGTAAATGTGGGCCAGAGGAATGCAGATGTTTGGCAGAGATAACAGGCTACATACACACACACACAGTCAGTCACCTGCTTCAACCAGCTGCCAAAACAGACGCTGCAATAGTTTGGTTGTTTGGAAACTTCCTGTGTTATTAACTCAAATAAACTCAAACAGTTTATAGTGAAATGCATTAGTCATGCAGTCAAATAAACACGCAGTGTAATGTGTAATGGGAGCTAAACCTTTGTGAGGTCAGCTCCAGCTCAACCTTTTTCATTTGGAACTTCTTGAATGTCTGGGGGTCTAATTATCTGCAAACCTCAGTACAAATGAAAAGAACGGCGCTGAGCTGATACACAGTGTATGGTGGGGTATTATTGTATAGTGGTTAACAGTGTCACCTCAAAGCAAAAATGGAATGAATGGCAGTTCAGCTCACTACAAAAAATGAGAAACTAAAGTGAGGAAAGTAAACAAAGGGCTAAAGTCAAGAGACAGTCAAACAAACTGTTTATTAGGTATGATTTTTTTTTTTTTTAAGGGTTAGGGTTGGGGGGTTAGGATAGGCTCCAGCCCCCCTGAGACACCTAACAAGATAAGTGGTTACCGAAAATGAATGAATGACAAGCAACACTACAACAGTCTACATGAGCTGTGAGTGCCTATGAGTGTGCATGGAAGCCAGAAAAGAGCAGTCACAGTAATCAGGCCCGAAAGTTCTGAGTAATGTTACAGAGAGAAATGTACAAGATAGAGCTGCGGCTGCACAGCAGGCCTCGTAGGATCTTGCCAAAGTCATAGATGGATGGAATACGTCTCACTTTGGTTCTATCAGTAGTGAAAGACAGACCATATTAGGCAGAGGAAAAGCAGCTCTTGTCTACCTGGAGATTGAGGTGTTGGGACACATTAACCAGCATTAACAACATGTGAAAATAAACTCCTGAAGATGAATTACAGCACATAGCAGGGCAGCAGAATCTGTGAGACATTTTTGCCAAACCAAGTTACCAAGCCTGGGAAGTCAGTAATGTGATCTGTGAGTCTGCAGCCAATGTTCATTACAGTGAGTGAGCCATCAAGTGAAATATTTTCTAACAGAGCAGGCTGAGCAGGTCAGAGGAAAATAAAAAAGACCCAACATCAGTCACAAAGCTTCAATTAAATGTTTGACGTGTGCTCTGTAAAAAATCAACTCAATGCAGCACTTTATATTCTGTTTCTCTCCCCTGTAACAGACCACCCAGAGAGGGCAGCGCTCTTCTTCGTCTGCGGCGTGTGCTTGGGCCTTTTCCTCACACTCTTCGCCCTGGTGGTCCAGATCTCCTGCCGCACCGACTGCCAGCCCCGGCAGCGGCCTCCCGCCAAGAAGCGAGCGCGCCCCGCCGACTCGTCCTCCGACTCCAGCGACTCGGACTCAGACTGGGACACCACCTCAGATCTGTCAGCGAGGCGACACCGGCGATTCGAACGCACACTTAATATGAATGTGTTCACGTCGGCAGAGGAGTTGGAGAGGGCGCAGAGGCTGGAGGAGAGGGAGCGAATCATCCGGGAGATCTGGATGAACGGGCAGCCTGACATCCCCGGGACACGGAGCCTCAATCGGTATTACTGAGGACTGCTTAGGGGCTTTTTATAGAAAGCTTACTTGAACAAAATTTAGGACGCACTTGGGTTGGAAGAGGCACAGACATTAAGCTTTATCGTGCAAACTGACACTGATGAGACCAGTGAAAGGTTTGGTAGACTTGGGACGAAAGTGCTCCCACTCTGCTGGATTCTCCTCTGGGTATCATAAGCTGTACCCCATTCAGTAAGAGAATAAGCTCCCTCTCTGCTTGGTAAGCTGACCTCTTTCTGCCGGAAGCACGAGGTGAAAGGCTACACCGCCTTGCCCGTGACCTCAGCACGCCTTTTTGAAGTGGGGATTTATGGGTTAGCCGCCTTAGACACACATAGGCCTGTAGAGACTACATGGTGACTGAAGGACCAAGGCCTCAGATGGCTCTGCTTTACACAGAATGCGAGGCAGCTGCGAAAAGACTGCGACACTCGGAGCGTCACGCTCAGCACCCTCCAGTATTCAAGTGTGGACTTAACAGAGGGGCCGCGTAACGCAGGACGAAGCGTACGACGGGACAACGTGAGACAATCTTTCCACAGTGAATAACCATGCTGCCTTTTGAACTTTGTAAAAACCAAAAGATATTTTTGGGGGAATTCATCTCAACCCTTATGAAATCTATTTTATAATATTTAATAGTTTATTGATGTTGTGTATTTTTGTTCTCAAGTATGGTTTATTATGAGATATTTTTATACTTGGCGAAGGTTGTCTGGCACCTCAGGGATGCAATCCTAGTGTTTCTGTGTTTGGTTGATGTATTTGCTTCCTTAAAAAAAAAAAGGGGTGGATCGGCCCATTTAAACAGCTAATGTCAGCATTTAAAGAAAAGATTTAGAAATATCATATAAAGAAACCTCAAAGAGGTTTAGTGATTTAACCTTATGTTTTTTTGATACAGTATGTTTAATTCACAGTGCAGTGCCTTTTCTAGCTATTAAGTCACTGTTGTCACGAGTGCAGCTGGTGAATAACCCAATAACTGGTCACATGATTTATCAATTGGACATCCCAAAGTTATCCTATCATATATGGATTCCCTTTTATTATTACTGTTGCTGTCTTGGTCACACTTTGCACTTGCTGTTCACCCCAGGTGTAAATGACCTGAATATGCCAGTGCAAATTTCAGGTCTTGTGTCAACTTGCTTCAAAGATCCCAGTGCTACACCGGATGTTTGTGGTAACCTCTGTTCATCATCTGGAGAAGGAACCAGCACTGGAGGAAAGGTTCGCAGCGAACGTGACACCTGCGTCTCTTAAATCATGTCGCCAGTTTAATAAAATAAGCTATTGTCAGTCCAGTTCTGTTTGCGCTGCCCTGGATGCGTAGAGTTATTAATAGTTTTCACAAAGAGCTTGCTATTTTCCTGACTGAGAGTTTAACTTGAGAGCACACAGGACATATTAGGGGTCATCCACATAAAGACTGCCACTCTATATAGTTTTTATAAAGACAGTTATTGTGTTTAAAATTTGAATGGGATTAAAATGTGCCGATAGCTGGTAAAGTGAGACCAAAATATGACTCCTGTGCTTGGAATAAACTGTGTTGAAAAAAAATGTTTTGTTTGATATTGCACATTTTCTTCTGAGATTTTAAAATGCCACTTCAAGTAACAGAATAATAATAGAATGTTATTTGATATAGCACCTTTTACAGAACGGAAATTTACAAAGTGCGCCCAAAAAAATCCAACAATGAAACATGCAATCAATAAAAACAAAGGAAATATAACAAATAAAACAAGGCAACAAAAAGAAAGTAAAACAGAGCAAATACAGGCTACTGAGGCCCCAAACAGAAACATACCAGGGAACAAGCACTGGACAATTTAGGGTGGGACAAATCCAGTTCTGAAGAAATTAGGGACCTACTAACAATATAGGGATGGAGGAGATCACTGATGTGTTCAGGTGCCTGACGGTGGAGGGCTCTATATGCAAGAACAAGCATCTTAAAGTGAATCCTGCACCTGATAGTAAGCCAGTGTAAAGAAACTCAAATGGGAGTGATGTGGGTTGACCTGTTGGACCTCCGTCTCTGGATTATTTGAAGATGATTCAGAGAGGATTTGTTCAGACGAATAAAAAGAGAGCTACAGTAGCCAGCCGGGAGGACACAAAAGCATAATCATCTCCAGCTCGGGGTGAGACACCACAGACCTGAGCTTTGCAATATTTCTTAGCTGAATAAAACAAGTATGGGTCAGTGATTGAACACGATGATCAAAATGCATGGCCTGATCAGAAATAACACCAAGATTCTTGACATTTGACCGTACAGCTGACGAAAAGGGACCCTTTATTATACTCCCATCATGCACAGTGCTCGCTCTGTACTGTGGCACTCTGAAAGAAGAACTGCTGTAATCTCATATTAATGTCATACTATGATTATAGACAGTAAACACACTGTACAGTACAGGCATGAACTCCCATGTGTGTTAATGATGGATGACGTATTGCTAGTAGTGAGATTTATTGGTGTTGCGCGCCCCCTAGTGGTAAATTCAGAGCCCTTCAGGTTGTGTGGAGGAGTGTGTGAATAAAAGTCACCCGTTTATGATCAATAATTGTAGCTATGGCAAATAATTTTCCAATATAACTACTTTGATTGATTGTAGCACTAAAGCTACTCGACACAGGAAAAGGCTGAATAGACATGACGTCATATTATAGAGGATATGCAATTTTACTTTTTTTTTTTTTTTTTTTTTTTAATTGTTTGCCAATGTCAACTTCTTATCATTCTGGGCATTACTTTATTTTTATATTTTTTAAGTTATGGGTTTCATAAACATTTGTTTACTTCACTTTATTTACTTGAAACTGTTGCTGCAGTGCCGTTACCATGGATACCACAAACTCAGCACTGCGGAGCTGTAGTGTAGCTTTACATGGTAACACGACCTGACTTAGCTAACTTAGTTAGCTTAAAACCACTAACTAGTAGTGTTTAACCTCTTGTGGTGAACAAATAATACTTTAATAGCAGCAATGTCTTGGAACTGGAACAGCCATGGACTGCCATTTTTACCAGGATACACTTTTCGGGATGTAACGGTAAGAATTACCCGTTAAAGTTAACGTTAAACTAGCTAGGTTAACGCTAATTTAAAATGTGTGGAGTTAAGTTACGTAAGGTTTTAACGTTTAATATTGGTTGTGAGTTAAACGTAAGAAAAAAATTGCTGTTCACTTGTAATGTAAATGTCAGTCCTGCATTCCTCCATTGTTTATGTCCAATATCAAGTTAAAGAAAGTGACATTTAACGTTAAACTAATTTCTAAAATTTCCGACATTAAACGAGTGTTTAACTTACTCCAGGGTTGTGTTGTGTTATATTACATGTACAGGTCATTTGTGTTATTACTGTGCTTTTCCTGCAATGACACAGTGGTGAGGAAAGTATTCAGTCCCTTTACACCAGTAAATGTACTATCAGCAAACTGTGATGATACTCTGTTACAAGTAAAAGCTCTGCATTGAAAGTGTTACATAAGTAAAAGCATGTAAATATAATGTAGTAAAACTTTTGTACTATCATTTGCTTAAATCACTGAAATCAATGGGCCTATATTTAGGACAGGCGTCTATATGGGACAGGCCTTTAATTCCTTTCAACTGTCTCTCAGGCAAGATGGGAAATAAAACCAAATTGTTAATGTAAACCAGTATGGATGTTACCTGTTTAAAAATAAGGCTTCAGATAATATATCAATGAATCATTTATTTAATCTAGTGCCGACAGACAGCACATTAAAGAGCGAGAAAGTTATGGCACTCAAGGATACTCACAATAATCACACTTTACGGCTTACAATATTTATGAAAAACCCTTTAGAATTTTTTGATCTGTAGATCCTTACAGACAAGGGTAATCGAGGAATGGACACATAATTTGAAGTAGCCAACAATCTGGTTTTATACATCCGAAACGCTTTCTTAAAAAAAAATTAACAGCTTGGCAACAAGACCAGGCCTCTGATTGGGACAGGTGTTTATTAAAATGTGTAGCCATGCCAAGCTAGTAAAAGGGACTGGGCGTTTCATTTAAGTTTGACAGTACTTAAAGAAATAAAAGCAAAAGTACCCCATGGAGAAAAAAAACTTATTAAAAATGAAAGGAAAAACACTCAAAATATTTAAAATAACTGGAAAAAATTACTTAATTTTCTGTCAGAAAAATGCATTGAAGTAAAAAGTAAAATATTACCTTATGAAATGTAGTGGAGTAGAAGTATAAAGTGGCATGAGAAGAAAAGACTCAAAAATGCAAAGTGCAGTACTTCGGGGCAGCTGTGGCTCAGAGGTAGGGCGGGTCGTCTACCAATCGGGAGATCAGCGGCTTGATCCCCGGCTCCTCCTATCTGCATGTCAAAGTATCCTTGACCAAGATGCTGAACCCCAAATTGCTCCTTCCATCGGTGTGAGTGAGTTAAAAAAAACTGTAGCAGGTGGCACCTTGCATGGCAGTCTCAGCCACGTGTGTGAATGGGTGAATGTGACCGGTATTGTAAAAAGTGCTATGAGTGGTCGGATGACTAGAACGGAGCTATACAAATGCAGGTCCATTTACCACCACTGCTATGGCATGTGAAAATGTCAACTGTGAAAAAGGTCTATTGTTGTGGACAGCAGGCTCAGATGATAATCGACCTTTGTGTTTACACTTGCATCAGTGTTGCAGATATTTCACGTACTTTAATTGTGTGTTTCTGTTGTTATTTACCAGAGCTAATGTATTCCCTCTTCAATCTTTCTCTGCAGAAGTCAGCCTTCCATCGTCCCCAGACACTTGGCTATAAGAATGGCTTTGCTCTGCCCAGTCGCCCCACTGTGGGCATTGGACAGGCTCCTCTTTTATCAGAGCAGTTGATCCAGCAGGAGATCAGTGAGTTGTCCTTTGAGACACCAGACATTATTTACGGCTCCCTTGACCAGAGCATGGAGAAAGAATTCATCCCAGCTCATGTGGCTCTTGACAAGAAGGTACAATCAGGCCAAGTCGACCAGTATTCGAAGATTTTTGTTGCCGTTCAATTAAATGTCTGTCTCGCCACTCTCTTGTCTTGTAGGTGCTGCGTTTCTATGGATACTTTCTTGAAAACATCCAGTTTTCCCCTGAGGAGGAGTGCCGCGTGCGCCCTGTGGTCATTTACTACTACCTGGAGGATGACAGCATGTGCATCATTGAGCCCATGGTGGAGAATTCTGGGATACCACAGGGGAAACGGATCAAACGCCAGCGTTTGCCCAAGAATGAATTTGGAGAGCATTACCAGTGGCAAGAGCTCAATGTTGGCATGGACCTGGAGGTGTACGGGGTCAAGTACCACATCACACAGTGCGATGCTTTCACAAAGGTACAACACTCACTTGTGTGAATGCTCTTGCAGTGCTTTGTGTGTCTTTGTTATTCTCTGTTGCTGTAACTACTCTTCGCCTGTCACTCATCATATAAAGGATTTCATGGAAAGTGAGGGCATTGTCGTGAACGACCCTGAGCCGATGCCTGTGGATCCTTACAGCGAACGTCGCATACAGCCTCCGCCTTCCTACACAACACCCTCCGAATTTGACTGCATGCACCAGTTTCTCACCATGGATCGTAAGGTAAAGGAAATTCCCTTCATTCCAAACTAACTAGGTGAATATTACAAACTCTAATCTGCATGGCTATTAACAGAGAAGCATGGGTACAATTACATCTCATTTTGAAGCTAATTAGAAAAAAGACAGTATTTGCTTGTGTAGTTTTTATACCTGACATTATGTTGTATTTGCTTTTGCAAATTTCACACTAATAGTAGACAGCAGCAAGTGTGAATATGGATTAAGAGATGACACTCACAACACCACTATCAGATGGGGAATTATGAATGCATTTGGCACACTAACAATCTAACTCCAGGCTCCTCACCTCTTCTTGGTCAGGTGCTGCGTTTCTTTGCCCTGTGGGACGACAGTGACTCTCTGTTCGGGGACACCAGGCCTGTGACCATCCAGTATTTCCTGGTGGACAACACGGTAGAGATCAGAGAGGTCCACGAACCCAACAGTGGCCGGGATCCCTTTCCTGTCCTGATGCGCAGGCAGAAGCTGCCCAAGAAGATCAAACCAGAGTCCGGTGAGAGGCAGTGATGTGTCTGTTCCACTTTTAGCTGTGTAATTGCATTAAATCTGGTACAGTGCATTGGTCAGGTATCTTTTTGCATGTAGTCATGTAAACAGTAAAAGTGAATGCCTTTAGTAAGCATCTCTTGCCCTGTAACTGAGTATTAGTTCTACTGCTTTTGTCAATAATTTTATGCACTACAGAAAAAGCAGAGTCGTTTTTTTAAGAGATATAAAAGATGTCTAGAAAGAAACTAACATCAATAACAATACTCTTCTTATTTATTATCAGAGACATTTCCCAGCTGTGTGCTGGAGGTTTCAAAACAGGAAGTAGATGAGTACTACTCCCCCAAGGACTTCAAGGTGGGACAAACGATGACGCTGCTGGGCCGTCGCTTCCTTCTGTATGACTGTGATGGCTTCACTAAAGAGTATTTACAAAAGAACCACCCTGACGTGGAGATCAAACCTTCAGAGGTTCCAAAAAAGACTGACCTGCTTCAGGAGACGAAGAAGGTGAGAAACTTTTGTTTGCCTTAAAAAACTATATCATCGGTATTCCCTGAAAGTATGTGACTTAATAAATGATAATTGTCTTCTCATTTATAACCCTCTCCTGTCTGTGTTACAGGAGGTTCCCCCCTATAATGGTTTTGGCTCACTTGAAGACTCTCTGCAGAACTGTTTGTCTTTAATTCCTGAGCCTCCCAAAAAGAATGTGCTAAAGATGCTGGAAAACGACCACAAAGTGTTGCGCTACAGTGCCAGGCTGGTAAGTCAGCATGAATGAGAACATGTTTCTGCTGCTCCTTGGACTAAATAATGAGTAGTGGCTGCTTTCACCAAAACTGAAACTGTACCTCCTTGCTGAAGTTTGCCTGTGTTACCAACATTCCAGGACTCCCAGAATCCCGAGGATGAGGGCCGACGTTTCATACTGTCCTACTTCCTGTCCAATGACATGATCAGTATTTTTGAAAAGTCCACTCGCAACTCTGGTATCATCGGTGGCAAGTTCCTGGAAAAGACGCGCATCACCAAACCAGGGTCTACGGTGGACAAGCCTGAGTTCTATTCACCTGCAGACTTTGCTATTGGAGCAACTGTGGAGGGTAACATTCCACTTTATCAGCCTGTATTTATTTTCCCGTTATCGTGTGTTGGTTTCCAAAAGAAATATTTTTTATTCAGAAACTAGGGCATCTTTTCTCCAAGGAATTAGCAGGAATAACTCATGTTGCTGCCTTCCATGTCTTCTGAGATAAATCAAGCTTTATCCAGAATTATATTTTAAAGGTGAAATCTGCAATTCTAATCCAATACACTCCTCCAGTTAGCTGTCTGTTCTCTGTGTGCACTGAAAAAATGTGGTGCTCATACAGCCCTGGCTCTGTAAATGGGAAACAAACAAAGTGGCTTGGACCGAGCCACCTTAAACTATGCCAGTTTCTCTCCCTCTTCCACGTCCTCACCCATGAGGAACAGAGCTACACTATGATAGTAATGAAACATAAATGACATCAGAGATATTACAGGAGCTTCTGAAGGAGCACTGGTTGCTGTTGTCTGATAATGTGCAGTGCTGGGAAGAAGAATTTCTCCTCTGGGACAATGAAGTCTAAGTTTATAGGAGGGGTGCGTTTGTTTGGGTGTTGAATTTAGATATCAACAATCTTTCTCCAGAATCGCAGACTCCACCTTCAAATTAGATTCCATTTTCCATTAGGAGATCAATAGATAAGTTACCTAAAATCTCAGCTCACTGCATCTTTCGCTACTCTCTTGTCTGTTTTTGTAGTTTTCAGCCACCGCTTTGTGCTGACTGACGCTGACCACTACGTGCTGACGTACCTGGAGTCCAATGCAAGCCAGATCCCTTGTCAGACACTGGATTCTTTGCGCCAGAAGCTGGGTGTGAAGACGGCAAATAACCAGCCAGCTGACCAAAATGGTAAATAAATCAAATCAGGAAGTCAGTAAAACACACATCTCTAGAAACTTCTGACAGTAGATGTCACTTTACTTTTTAAAATTTTGGACTTTAACAAGTTACACCCCCTTTTTTTTATCTATCTTTATCAGGTGACGATGTAGCAGAGCCATCTTCGTGATGTCAGGCAAGGCTGGATTGCATTGTTCACTCCACTAAATCAGACCACAAATCAAAGCCTCTACAGAATGTATCTTGACACTATAAATAAATACTGGACCAGCTGCAGAAAAGGTGATTTATTTTGCAGAATCTGACAGCCTCTGGAAATACAAAATACAGCTTTTTGGTGTTGGTGTGGTTGACCTCAAAATATCCTTCCTACATAGGGCAGTTGCCAAAGCCGAACGTCAAATCTGATCAAAAATACAAAGTTAAGTTAAAGTTGGGCAATCAAGCGAGTACATTTTATCAAGAACACTATGTTTCCTCAGCCACATACAGCAAACAAGGGACGCTTTTAGCATACTGGCATTAGCATTCAGCTAAAAGCAGAATGGAAGGCAGCTCCACTGTGCTCAGTGCCACCCTTGATTGAGTCCACCTCCATCACCCTGCTTTTTACTGCAAAATTGTAGCCATCGAATTAACGATAAAGGGGACCAAATCTTTCAAAAATGTAAAACTCATTTCCTATTTTAATATATTATTTATCATTAGCAAGTACAGCTATACAGTTTACTATGCAAATATACAATAAAGGAAAGCTACTGTCTACATAAATGACACGACAACATAAATGATTGACACTTTACTCAGACTTCATGTGGGCTACCAGACAAATAACATAAAGACAGTGGGCCCAGGAGGCATCCTGATCAGCTGCCTCCTTTCACCTCAACTGGCCCCTTTCGACATGAAGGAGCAGCAGCTATATCCCGAGCTCCCTTCAAATGTTTGAGCTCTTCACCTTATCTCTAAGGCTGAGCTCCTTTCAGCCTCTTGTATCCCAAATCTCATTCTTCTGGTCACCACCCAAAGCTCATGACCGTAGGTGAGGGTTAGGATGTAGATGGGCCAGTCAATCAAAAGCTTTGCCTTCTGGTTCAGCTCCCTCTTCACCACGACAGTCCGGCACAACGTCCGCATCACTGCTGACACCCCCACCAAACCACTTGTCCATCTCATGCTCCATTTTACCCTCACCTGTTAAGATTTCAAGATACTTACTCTTTCCCAACCCAGAGGGGGCAATCCCCTGTTTTCCGGCACTGAACCATGGCCTCAGACTTGGAGGTGCTTACTCTCATCACAACTGTGTCACATTAAACTGCAAACCGCCTCTGTGCATGCTGGACCTCTCCCCCTTGAGATCCTGTCCATGAATACCATAAAGACGATCAGTGACAAGGGACAACCCCCCAGTATATATAATAATGACCTCTTTGGTTCACTGTTTTACAACATTTTTTTCTGGAAATGTAGAAACATTATCTGTAAATCTGCATGAATCAATCTCCATTTATCCAATGAACAATGTCACCATTGTTCATTGCTGCAAACTCGAACATCATTAAGAACCAACATTTTAAAATTTTGCCCTTTGCAGACAGAAAAATGACTTCAGTCACAGCATTTCAGAAAATTTGCATTATTTAATAAAGTAATTAACAAAACAATTAAAAGAAAAAAAATGGAATGGCATGCGGTAATATCCAACATACATACTTGATGCTTATCTGTTAAGTGACCAGTGACGAATGTAGGATTTTAAACAGACATAAATCATCGGGAGGAGCCCAGGTGACCACTCTATTGATCGACCATAATCCCTTCCCTGACACGGTAAAGGGATAAAGTTAAGGCCAGCATACAGTAAGCTCTTATCATACCATATCATCAGTAACATTTTTCTGCTCCAATGGACCAGACTAGAAAACAAGCAAAAGCCGGCTCAATGGCAAGAGCTGAAAACAGCTGCGACATATCAGACAACGCTACGACCAATACAGTACTTATGTATGAGGATATGCATCAACACATTCATAGTTGACACACACAGTAACATGTGTGCTGCATACTGTGTTCACTTTACATTTTAAATCATTCTGCATACAATGGTGCTCCTTAGGGTGGGATAGCAGGCTGCGTGGATGTATAAAAAAATACTGATATGATGAGAAGAGTAAATGTCTGTTGGGCTCGAGGGATTTCCTTGGATTTCATTTTCCAGCATTCAAGCCTAAGTCTGTAGCGACTGAGTCCCTGTAACATCTCAGGACATACTCAACAAGAGGCTGGGTGGCCAGTGGCCGCCAGCTTTCCTGTTGTGCTGATGAGAAACCTTAGCCACGGCTAAGGCCACTGTTCAGGCCAGTCAGTGTGTTATCTTAGGGGGATTTGAGTTTTTTGGTCCGAGGAGAGGCCCCGTTCTCAGCTTTAAGAACTCCATTTTCATGGTGACCAACTAGCAGGAGGAGAGAGAGAGAGAGAGAGAGAGAGAGAGAGAGAGAGAGAGAGAGAGAGAGAGAGAGAGAGAGAGAGAGAGAGAGAGAGAGAGAGAGAGAGAGAGAGAGAGAGAGAGAGAGAGAGAAAGAGAGAGAGAGAAAGAGAGAGAGAGAGAGAGAGAGAGAGAGAGAGAGAAAGAAAAGTCAGGGTCTCTACCAATGAAGCACATATCAGATATCAAGAAAGCACAGAACGATGGTGGGAAAAAACATGTTTTAAGAAAGGAATCAAGTCAAATTCCTGATAAGTATAATGTTATGAAACAATGCCTTACTCTTCTGTAACCGTAGGAGATGGTGACAGTGTTATGAAACATGTTTGAGCGGCTGCTTATACTCACGTGAGTCTCTCTTCAGTGGCCGTAGGGGTTGTTTTGCGGCGGCCTTCTTGCGAACAGCCTGTTCGTGTCTGAATTCCCTCCAGCGCCTCAGCTGGAAGCGGATAAACTTCCAGAGTAGCCAAGATTGGGTCAAACATACCAGCAGTAGAACAGTCATCCTGAATGGGGCCCCGAGGCAAGAAGATTAGTGCAATTGTGTGTTTTGGAAAATGGACCTGACATTGCGTGCCAAATTTATACAATTACTTCCTGATCCTGGTGTGTGGGGATTTGAAATGAGGTCTGAAGAATATGTTTTTTTATTTCTCAGGGTATGACAGTAATGGTTGCCCTGGACAACAAGGGGACCTGAGTGTGCTCCCCTTGTTTCTGTGTTCTGTTGCTTTAGAGTGCTCCTATCACACTTTATCAGACATTATTAAATATAATACATATATATATATATATATACTTCCTAGCACAAATACTTTATACAAAGAGATATATTGATATATTGCTGAGCCCTAAATTAGAGACAAGATGTCGTCTTCAATTTTGGATATCATAATATCATGGTTTCTTTTCCTGGTTTGAAATTCTGAATTACAGAGAAGTGATGTAACTTTCTGACCTAAATTAATTGATCTAGCTGTTCTGTTATTTGCCTTTACCCACTTAGTCATTATAACCACATCAGAGTTCTGCATCAGGTCAGGTACTTGATGAAAAAAGGTGATTCCCGAATGGCCTTAATTTTATTTCCAGTTTTATTGTGGTTTGGGGTCTGGCCACGAATCTTGTGTCAGCACATTGGGTTGGGTAGTGGAACTAAATTAAGCATAGGGTTAGTTCAGGCGGGACACCATGTCAAGCTCAGCTCACATCCCAGCTACATCAGCTGATCTCAAACAGCCTGATTGATGGAACTGACAGATCACATGATTCATTTCTACGCAACCAATTGGCGAATCTCATTCACGGCGCCCTATTTAAACTGCTCTGGCCTGCCTACTGTTGCTGCTTCCTCTGCAAGCTGCTTTACAACCCGCCTCAACACCAGCTCCTCCTTTTCATGCTGTTTGACTTTTCAGTGTCATTCCTGTTTGTCATTGATGCTGCTCTGTTCTGTTCCGGGGGGGGGGGGGGGGGGGGGTCTTTGCTGCTGCTCTCCCTGCCTTAGGGTTTGCCTTAAGGCACGCAAGTACTACATGGAAGGGCGGAGAGGTATGCTCTCTCTTAGGCTTTCCATGTAGGCTCGTGGAGAAGGCTTTCTATGTAGGCCCGAGTGTTCCTGACTAAATTGGCCATATGCGTAGATGGTGTACTGGTGGTGGGGAGGGGGCAGTAATGCGTGTCGCCTTTCCAGTTTGGTAGCAGGTCTCTTAAATCAGACCCATGCAGGACTCTGATCCTCATTAATGATGATTTTTTATCAAAGATGTCATTGTGTAAATATTTTGTGAAAGCACCAATACTCAACCCTACAATATCATCCCAATATCAGCATCAAGGTATTTGGTCAAAACATGGTGATATTTGATTATTGCACGGCCTTATTGTAACTACAGGTATAGTGAAATCTGGATTTGAAATGACCCAGTGTCAGTCAGTGTCAAAATTCCTGGCTCTATGCACTGTGAATTTGTGTTGTAAAACAATAAAAACATTAGAAAGTCAACACTTTTTATGGGCGCTAAGTGTATTTTGACTATAAAGTTGTCACAGCAGCTATAAAAAGTAATATCAGTGCCACAGAATGAATCATTATCCACAGATGGTGGGCCAGAGGTCTTTACCTTATCAGTACAGTGTTGAAGTTGCCCATCTCCAAATCCAGCCCCTGGTTCTCAGCACGAGCCAAACCAAACCCAACAGCCAGGAACATCAAGGTCAAAGTTACCATCCGTGTAAACACAAAGCTGATCGCCCACAGGTCAAACCTGAAGCACACAACACAGCAACAATGTGGTCAATAAACAAATAAGGCAATAATAATATATAAAGTTACACAGAATCATAAAAGCACATGACGCAGTAGCTAAGAAAGTATCCTAGTCAACAGCAATGAAAGCTTGACAAAAGAAGTGAAAACCACTAAACACAGTGAGGTTACTTACATTTTCTGATGGTTCTCATCAGTGAAGTAAAATAGTCTCGCGATGTGGAAGCCCAGCTCTGACACATACTGCAGGAAGAGGAGTACCAGACCCACACGACTCAAACTACACAAGATAGAAGAGAGAAGCAGGTGATTGACTGGGTGACAAAGAATAGCACATCCATATAAGGTTCAATGAAAACCACATACAGTAAAAAAAAAAAAAAAAAAAGGGTCCTTTTGCAGGATGCTTACTTTAACAAATAGGCTGCAGCGATGTGGAGCAGATACAGGCAGATGTACTGGAGCTGACGAGGAATCTCCTCCTGTAAAACAAACATTCATTTGCAAAAGGTACTGTAATTTTCAAATCCTGGGGCTTTTAATTCGTCACTCTCTGTCTAATGCACACGCATGCAGACACAGGAACACACACACCCAGAGCTTATCTAGTCACACTCCAGAACTCCTCCAGTTCCCAGGGCCTCCTTACTGACCTTGCGTACTTTCTGGAAGTAGAGCTCCGGCAAGGCGTGGAGCCAGTAGGCCAGCTGAGTGAGGTAGAAAAACTTCACCTGAAACCTGGAGCACAAACACAGACAGACAGGCAGGCAGAGGGAAAGTAGGAGAAAGAGCAAGAAGGAGAGAGTCAGTAAAATTTACACAGCTGCCCCAGTGATACATTCCTGCTCTGATTTGTTTTCAGTGACTGTACAACTGTTAAAAAAATAAACCCAGTTAAGAGTAGACACAGTCAAATAATCCAAAAATGGATTACCAACAGACCAAAGCAAGCTACAGGGGGCCCAAAAGTCCCTGGACTGACTGTATGGCAATTATTATGTAGTGCTTTGAGTTTTCAAAACTTTACTAAATTTATTATAATCTGAGTTGGTAAGGGCTTTAAGATGGCTCCTGCATTTTTCTAGATGGCCCTGTTTCAAAATCTAGTTTTAATTGTTCATATTTTAGTCAATATGAAAGGGATACTTTGCTGATTTTCAACCAGCTTTGTGTCTTAACAATGTGGGTAGTATGTGTAAATGACCTGTGGTAAACTTCTCTCTATCTTACCAGCTCCCTGATCTCCCTGCTCATCTCCTATCTCAAATCCGCCTAATAAAAATACAGCAGATTTTTGCTCGCTATAGGGCTGTTGTTTGAACTATATGTGGTACTTCCACATTTTTGTATGGCCGCCACCACGGACACACAGAGTATAGAAGTGGTTTGAGAGAGACACCCGCCCCTTTCTCTCAGACGCAGACCAAACTCAGATCAAACTGTCAGACTAGGCAGTGCTGATCAAATGATAAACCAAGACTGTGTTATGGGTATGTTATGTTATAAATGGTTTTATAAACATATTTTAGTGCACTGTTTAATTCAAGAATCTGTAAACAGGAAGTGGGTGCTACACTGTTCCGTGTATTGTAAAAACAGGCAGAGAAGACTAAGATCAAAGGGTACAGGTGACTCCAGCCAAAGGCCAATGGGGGGCCAATGAAAAGGTCTATGGTTAACCCTTTAATGGGATCAAGTAAAACAATTTGCCTACTGACTTAAGCTATATGTACTTACATGATAAATAAATGGAATTCTTTTAAATGAAAACCCATTTCAATGTGCCATCTGATACTACTCTGATGCTATTTGGGTATGACTAGAAAAGTGAGACCTGACAGCTGTATACTCTTTACACTATTTCAGTTCTGCACACAATTTGACCAATATTTATTTACAGCAGCCTCAAGACTGAACGAATAAATGAAGAAGCTGTTATTTCCTCAGTCAGTGCTTGATTTTACTTTTCTCTAATCATTCATTGGAGGGCATTTTTGTCCCAGGACATATGTGACTACCTCTGCTTTTCAAAAGAAGAAAACAAGGTCGTAACAGTAGATACAACATACATGTGTAAACATGATGATTAATTGGATTGTATATTGCAAGACATGTAAAAACGTATGGGAATCCGCCTCTACGGGTGTATATGAGGGGGCCCACTTTTGAAAATATTGTCCCCTTGCCTGTATTTCCTAGCAGCTGACCTGTATGTACATATTCTTAAAACAATTTGTATTTAATTTGATTGTAACCACACTAATGTAGGTGTGCAGGGATCTATACTGGGGCCCAGTTACTTTTTGCCCCTATTCTAACCAGCCCTGGGTTAGACAGAATAATGCAATTCCAAAACAACTTCTCCGACAAGGAGCTGAACATTTAAAATACCCGTTAGTAGTATCTGTCAGCTTTAAAAGAGGTATTAAGAACTTTATATGTGACTTTTTCAAAGCTTAAGACACCTAACCATGCTCTAAAGCAGCCAAAATATCTGTTAACACATTCCACAAAATACAGCTGTGTTTTAACTTTTGTCTTTTTGAAGCAAAAATGACGAAAAATTCACTGCTTCAGCTTCTCAAATATGAATGTTTGCTCATTCTCTCAGTCCTCTATGATATCAAACTAAATACCTTTGGTTTTTGGACTACTGGTTGGAAAAACAAGACGTCTGGATGTTGACTCAGGCTTTTGGACATTTTGAGGGGCTTTTTTTTAATGAAAATAAACTCTGGTAGCAGCCCTGGCATGGGGTTCTACAAATAAATGCGTATATGTGGATACTTCTAAAAATATATATATGTATTGTTGATTAAGTGTATCTTGCTGAGCAGCGCTAAAACTGTATATGGATTTCTTTTTATGTAAATATACGACTGACAAAGCAAAGCAGTCATACCTGAGGTGTACATGGGGATAGTTCTCCCAGAGGCTGCTGGGATGTAAGAGATATCCTTCCTGTGTAAAAAAAAGAAAATAGAGAAAAGAGCACTTTAGTGTGTGTGTGTGTAAGTGAGAAAGAAAAACACGAGCTGTCCTTGATAAGAGTATGTGTGTGACATTTCCTTGAGTAGGAAGTTGTTACTGAACACCACATGATAAAAATCTCACTCACTGTTATGAGGATGTAAAAACTCCACACACTCGACACCAAGTGAAACACACACAGCTGACCCGACTCATTAAACTTGGTATTCTTGCTCTTGGAGAGGTGGAGACGCCGGTTCACCTTCTGCAACATGAACAATAGAAAAGCATCACATGAATGCAGCTTGGAGCCGTCATAATGGGTTGTCTCGTTGACTGCTGAGAAACTGTCATGCACAAGGAAGCGCCGCGGTAATACACACAACTGGGACAAGAAAAGACAGCAGACACTATTTATGGCTGCTGCTGAAAACCTTCCCCTGAAGAAGTATTCCTTTCAAGACACTTTGGAAACCGTGGCAATGGTGCTAAAATAAAACCTTGTTCCTCCTGGCTGGCCTATTTCTAAACAATGACACAAGGGCTCATACCTTCAGATGGATTAAATGCTGCTCTGTCTCTCTCTTCCTGTCTCCATAACTCTATCCCTGAGAGAACGGCAGTGATGGCAGCCTTGCCTATTTAGTCTGGAAAACAGGCAGCCTGCTGCTCTTGTGGTTATTCATGTTATGTTTTACATTTAAGAACAATTCTGTTTAAATGTCATTTAAAGTAAAACTGGATGCAAACACTGTGAGTATACATCTTCATATATGGTGCTTGAATATATTCACAAATAGCATATACTTACTAAGTAAACTGTAAGTAGGATGAGAGGTTAAAGAGATTTTTTTTCGAGATTCAAAAGTTACAAGAGTTCCTACAGCTTAAGGTAAGTGGGATTTAAGACTTTTCATGGCTATTTAAATGCCACTCAGATTAAATTTCAGAGCAATTTTACAATGAACAAAATTTAAAAAAAAAAAAAAAAAACCTGACATGAGTTACTTGGGTTAGAGACCATTTTGCCTGAATATTTATTGTAATGTAAAACATGACTTTTTGAAGTCATTAATTCGAGAGAGTCGGTAAGTAATTTCTTTTTTAAAAGTCACCAATCTATGTCTAAGCAAATTTTAGAATTTTAATATATATATATATATACACACACACATATATATATATATATATATATATATACACACACACACACACACATATATACACATATATATATATATATATATATATATACACACACACATATATATATATATATATATATACACACACACACACACATATATATATATATATATATATATATATATATATACACACACATATATATATATTAATTTAAGACATTTTAATTAATGCCTTATGTTAATTAATTCAATGTATTTTAAGACTTCTTAATGATCCCTGATTCTTCATTTCCCCTCCTATTGATGGAATATTGTAATGCATGTCTGTACCTAATGATATTATTAATATTGCTGATGACTCCTTTCAATAATATTTAATTCTATGGGTCCATCATTTCTGAATTATTTCCGGGTCGCGGGCCAAGCAGAGCACCCCAGATGTTCCCCGCCCCAGCAATGCTTTCCAGCTCCTCCTGGGGGACCCTAAGGTGTTCCATGGCTGAACAATTTCCAAAAAGTTCCTTGGAATTTGGTAGTAATTATGAGGAACATAGAGACAATGCTGAATTTGTACATTAGAAATTATGTATTTCAAATTAATTTCAGCTTAAACTAGAGAGTCTTTCAGTCAGTGCACATATAATCCAACATGGAGGATGGCGTTTCCTATTATAAATTAATAATGAATGGATATTTACGTGGGGATAAAGTATCTCAAAATAGTACCAAGTTATATATATATATTTTTACAGGAAAATACCTAAGAAAATATGGTGCAGTAAAATAAAGGGTTACCCTCATTCTAGGCTGTTATTATAATATATATATTTTATACTGTACCTTTTTATGTCTTTCACTCTTGACAGTATAAACACAGTATAGCAGGACCTCTGTGTGTGACATTAGCTTCACCTCTTCTTGCGACTGACTGCTGCATTGTGCTGAGTACTTACATCCAGAAGATACTCCTGCACTACTGCATGGAGGATGATGGCGATGAAGAAATAGAAGAGGATGGTGGCGGAGTCCTTCCATCCGTAATGGTACAACGTCACCTCGCCCTCTAAGCACACATAGGAGAGGTCAAACACAAACGCAGCACATGTTTGTTAAAACATCCTGGAGCAGTGTAAACCTATTCTGTGATCACTATTCAGTGCCGGTAATATGACGCAACATGAAGGAACAGCTGCAGCAGAAGTGAAACTGTGAACTGTACGAGTTAAAAATGTGTCGATAAGTCATAGACTGTGAAAATGAACATTAAATAAGAGCTGCTCTGCGTACCTGGTGACTGTGTGGTGACATTGTACTGAGGCTGAATGAACAGTATGGCCGTCTTGGCTGTCGCCTGGAAATTAGATGAGATAGTAATTAGCAACATATTTCAGTGAACCTCAAGAGGCCGGTCATCAAAGTATCATCGTAGCATAAGTGTGTGTTTGTAGCAGGTGTCTGGGTGTGCTTGTGAGTGTGTGAGGCAGATAAGAGAGCAAGTGAGAAACCTCGCTTTTCAGAATATACAATGTTGTTTATAACACTGTCAGTCAATCCTCCACTGTGGCATCATAATAACCTGCTGGGAGCTGAATTCCTTAAGTAGTGCTGCTGAGAAATCTGTCTGGCATGACAAGGCTTGTATTGACTTGGGATGTGGAAGCAGCTACAGAGCTTCCCAAGTTATTCAGTGACAGCATCCTCACAAAGACATTCGAAAGAACATTGTTTCCCAACCTTTCTGGCTTGAAACCCCTTTAGATGCAGCTGCAGGCCCCTGTTACATGTGTCTGTGAACTGTGACTACGTTCAATAAACTGGTGATTTCAGCTTTAATTGTTTCATTTCATTTTCATTGTGAGCTATGTCAATATAGAGCCTACGCCGTACCCTACGCCATAGCCTGAGGTGCACCGCCCCAGAAATGTAACTACATGTTGTGGCGACGCAGAAAGCTGAAACCATTTCCCTCAGTGGAAACAAAGCTTTTATTTACTTTAATTTCACAGATAATAAACAATAAATTGTGTAAATAATAAAGCCTCTACAAAAATAGCATTTTAAGTCCTGTGTGTGATTTATCCTGGCTTCATATGAGCAGAGGAAATCTCCTCTCGTCGCTAGGCTAATTTTATACAATGTAAAATGCCGTAAGCTTGTGCTAATAACGTTAGCATGTTATATTTGTTTGGGAAACATGTTTAGTATAAGACAGTTGTTTTGTCTGTGAACCTTGCGAGCGGTAATGGAGCCGAATTTTGTAACGTTACCTTTGTTAAATGTTGTCGTTGTCCCTGGCTTCATATGAGTAGAGGAAAAGTTTGCTAGCCCCTAGGCTAATTTATACAATGTAAAATGCCATAAGCTTGTGCTAATAATGTTAGCATGTTATATTTGTTTGGGAAACATGTTTAGTATAAGACAGTTGTTTTGTCGCTGCACCTTGTGAGCTGTAATGGAGCCGAATTTTGTAACGTTACCTTTGTTAAATGTTGCCGTTGTCTCTGGCATCATATGAGTAGCTCTGCTAGCTGCTAGGCTAATTTACACAATATAAAATGCCATAGGCTTGTGCTAAAAACATTAGCATGTTGTATTTGTGGGGAAAATGTGTGTTTTGAATCAAGTAAACTTCATGGCACGTCACAAAAGCACCCTGTCGCCGACTAGTGTTTTGGAGGTGTAACTGCAGAGTGACAGACAAACCGCTATGGCGTAGGCTCCGTGTAGAGCCAGCTCCTAGTGCTTTCTTTTTTTTTTAATCTTTTTTTAAATAAAGCTCTATTTTGATTCTTTTTATGCACTCTGCCACCTTATCTTCATTCAAAGTACAAAGAAAATTCCAGTGTCTGAACTAGACAATGATTGGTGGGCCACTCAGCACCCTATCGCAGGCCCGGTTTTTCAATATACAACACACAAAATGACGAAAGCAGCAAAGCCATAAATGTGAGGAGCCAAAAAAAATAACAATAGTACGCATATTATGCTTGATAAATAGTTAAAGCAATAAAAATTCTTGTCAGTTGACTGATCTGTTTTTTGACTGGTGTATTTAACATTACGAAAGATGATAGAAATGCCATTTTGTGTCTCAGATATCTCCCCCATTCATCTGCTTGTGGGCCCTCACATTTATCACCATCATTTATTTATGTAAGTGTAACACGATTGGATTTTGATAACATTTTGTCTGAAGCATTGTAGTGATAAGACTTGAAGAGTCACCATGAAGGGACCCTGTTGGACCCCTGGCCCCAGCTTGGACACCACAGTGCAACAAGTCACCAGTCATTCCTTGCGCGCCGAGGCCACAGGTGACTTGTCAAAGTGTCAAATTAAAGAACAGCTTGAAACCTGTTCTCTTTTTTGCCGAAACTAGAAAATGAAGGAAATCCCCTACTTGTGTTTTACTCGGCCAGCTGTGTGATCTAAACCAATGTTCCGGATTGAAACTTTGCTAAAACCTTGAGCAGCGGCCTGGAGAGTCTGCTTGAAGGCACGTAGCAGAAGCTATTAGCTAATAAATATTTCATTAACACAGTCACTGTCTGTTAATGTGACATTCCTCCAGGTCAAAGCAGTCTTTAGAGAGACAGAGCCAGCAGAGCCTGCAGCAGCGGTACAAAGATTGAGACGTGGCAGTTAACTACCACTGTCGAGCTAGCGGCGAAAACCATATCGCTTCCGTTTAAGATTTTCACAATAAAACCCCTCACTGGCACACGCCTGCTGGAATCCCATGCTAAGCAACGGCGATGCTTTTAATTTGAAGGCCTCAAACGCTTCACTTCCCATTTCAACGGGTTCTCTTTGCTAATTGACAAATGTTGGAATCAAAATGTTGCAGCGGTTTGTCTTTGCTGGAAACTGGAACAAGACTTTGCCACAAGGGTAAATTTAGGAAGCAAATACGTTACACTTTGCTGTTTTTAAGTAACAACTTATGTCTACGCCAGCAAATTTGTTCTCAACTGTATCCCGGTTTACGAAACTCCTTTTGAAATTAAAGTATCACGAGCAAGACAACGAAAACTTTAAACATAACGTTGTAAGCTAACGTTGCAATAAACGGCTAAAGTCGCAGTTTATATCCTGTAGCTGACAGCTTTAACTTGTTGGCTCAGTTAAAAATGATACGCTGCTGCTTTGTGAACAGAGCAACATTCATTGTCCACATAACTTGTAAAAAACTGCAGCAAGCCAGCCACCATATCCGCGGAACTGCTTCCACTGATAAAAGCTAAGATGCAGTAGAGCAAGCAAAACAGTTTTTACAAAGCAAAAAGATGATTTCGTTACGTTTAGTACGTTTCCACTTCGCACCGAGTTACATCTGTGAATGTGCAGCAGGCTTGCCATCTTAAAACAGCTGAGTGAGACGAGGGAAGAAAAGAGAATCTGAGTTCATCTCACCTCAAACATCAATCCAATCAAAATGAAAATCACGAAACTGAAGACGATGTCCGCATGGTTTTGAATTAGGAACTCCTGGCTGAAGAAAGGGTAACTCTTGTTCCTTCGGCGAAATGCCATGTCAACCCAATGGTGTTTTCCCTGCTATTTTATAAATCAGAATTTTTCTGACTACGAAGTTCAGGAGTTAACTTTCTCACTGGTGTGCGCATGCGCGACTTCTTAAAGGGCGAGTGCCATAAATACCTTCTTTGAGGCCATTTCCACAATAAGTTCAGTCTGTGCTGACAAAAGACCATTTCAACCTGAGTGATCACAGCACTGCACGTTTCAAATGCTCCAAAACACTGCACAACAACTCTTTGAGAGCAGAAATATAAAAAACACTGATCAAAGTCTGAATAATTACACACACTTGTATTCCAGTCACCCCAATGTGTAGGCTATTTATTGCTTATTTAAAGCCACCAGTGGCCTTGCACTTCACAGTTCAAAACTTCATATAGGCAGTCACCTAGGTGCAAGAGCAACCCCAGCATCATTTCACGGCTTTGTTAGTGGATTTCATCCCCTTTACATAAAAGTAATGAGCAAAAATGCATTTGTGCCCCAGAAATAGCAATCAAGAGCACATACAAATGTCACTACAAGTACCTCATCAGCATTTTTTTTTCATTTTGTTACACAATAGACAGTGGAAAGCTTTTTAAAGAGATAGTTTGGATGGTTTGAAGTGGGGTTGTATGGGGCTCTATTCATAGTCGGTGTATTACGTACAGTAGATGTCAGTTTGGAGAGGCAGGCTGGAGTCAGACACTGAAGCTAAAAAATGTACTGCTGTCTTTTAGCCACCTCAAAAAATTCTGTTTCAGTTAAGGTGTATGCTTTACTGAGAGTGTTTTCACTGCTTAACCTTTCCATCAGACAGCCCATTTCGACAGGGAAGCCCTTGATGGCTTCTCCATCTATGCTCTCGTCAAAGCCACCAGAGTCCATTGACAAAAACAGTCATTTTATCTCGCTGAACACGGGAGCTGCTGGTCCACTGCTGCTTCTATCAGTCAATTAGTTTGTGTCACTGTGCGCCCTTGGTGAATTCAAACTAACTCTTTTTAATGCAAGAGTCACATGATAACACTAACAAACTAACTGACGGGGGCAGTGGTAGACCAGCAGTTCCTGTGTTCAGCAATGTTGAATCACTGTTTTGCTCAATGGAGTCTGGCTTTGAAGACCACAATAAAACAGCTTCATTTTCTTGTTGGAAATTTCTGTCTGACATCAATGTAAAGCAGTGAAAGTATTCTAAATATAGCATACACTTTAGCTGATACTGATTTTTTTTAGGTGGCGAAAATACATTTTGTTGCTGACCCCTCCACAGCAATACATTGCTGAGCTTCCATGTTGGACTCCAGCCTGTTTCTCCAAACTATAGGGGCATGCTGACCACCATCTATTGTATGCAAGTACTGTCTATGGATAAGTGCTCCATACAACGCTACCTCACAAAATCTGAACCACTTTGGTATTTTTCAAACTGGACCCCATTTTCCCACATTTTTGTGTCTAAGTGACTAATAGAGACAGCTATTTTTTAAGTAGGTCCAGTTTTGGGAGAGAGTGCTCCAGCTGCAGCGGTGAAACGGGATGAAATGTACTCACTGAGGGCAATTGTGCACTGTCAGTTTATGTCCATTAAAAGTGCGTGTTTTTGCCACTGACAGGCTCAAATTTTTATAAGTATTTGACAACATTATGGAAAGGACCCGGAGTGTGTCAGGGAAGAGTTTGTTGTGTTGCAGTACAGAAAGCATAGCTTAGTGTTATCTAAAAGATTTGCCTGAATATTGTGGTAACAATGTGGAAAAGTCTGAACGAAACTTTGCCTTAAACGACACTTGGTTACAAACACTAACAAACAGAGCAGATGGTAAAGGATGTAAATTGATGGTGCACAATTGCCCTTATCTATTACACTGCAGCCTGTTTCACTCAATACCGGACCAATTTTTAAAAATGTTGTCAGCATTAGTCACTTAGACACAGAAACATGGGAGAAAAGGGTCCAGGTTCAAAAATACCAAATTTTCCCTTTACAGTAAGTGCCTGAGACATTATTTCCCCCCCCAACATAATGTAAATTCAAGACATTTTAGCAATTACATGGTCAACATGTAAATCAAGATAAAACATCAAACACAGTTTTTGCCAGGTTGACACACTAGCCCTGCTCAAAGCAATGCCAGTTGACATGATTATACAAAAAATACAGAATGATATTCTCTGAAGAGATTGGGAATTTTCTTTCTTTTTAAGGGAATAACAAAAAAAATCACAGCAATAGACATATAATACAGAAGACACTTGTGCTTTTAAGAAGCCAATGAAGCTCTGGCTTACACTGAGATGGTAAAGATTGAGAGGTCAGACACTCCTGCCCTCTTTAGATCTAGGAATAGCTTCTCTATTCTCATAACTGCTGGCAGATATCAACATGAATAACAGCAGTGTCGGTATGTAATATAGAAGTCGTCAGTCGTCTGAGATCATTAAACAGCTGCATATTTCTACTGGTGTTTATTGATATAACTCAGAACCAGTGTTCTGTGTTGCACAGTATAGTTCTTGAGGCTTATGTTAATGCTGCAGAAACAACAGAAGAAACGTTTAGTTAGATAGAAGGCGTTTCTGAGCTCTGTGCACCACTTTTGTGGTCTTCAATATGTCTGATGGAAGAAAACACTGCTGAAGGTTTCACCTCTTTGTGTCTGGCATTTAGGCAAAGCAATGCTTTAAGAAAAAGCTAATGTTTATTTGAGAAGAATACTGGCTAGCTTAGCATTATCCCAAATTTGTTTTATAGACTATGCCCCCACAGTGTACTAAATATATAGACATATAGAGGTGAAATTTCTGCCAGCTTTCTCATCTGGCAGCACTGAGCAGATGGAAAAGCAGCCTTCTGAAAAGCTGGTGTACTCCTTTAACGTCAGATAAGTCGCTGCTGCTCTTTCCCTGATTCTGTCTGAAGAAAGCTAGAAGTTATCGTCTTCGTCTCTTCGTGACATTATAAGCTGCCTCCTGGGACCTGTGAGATGAGGGACACTAGAAGGGGAGTCCATCACTCCAGAGTCCAATTTAGGAGTGGAAGTACAGCGCGGCCCGACGCGGCCCATGAGCCCACGGATATCTCTGTGAAGGGCTGGATCGCTTGGGATTGAGTTGAGGCGCACCCCCTGTTCCAGAACCCCCATGTCCCGGTCCAAACGGGGGTTACTGGCGCTGCTGGGAGACTGAGGATCGGCGCTGAAATATAAGGTCGAACTTGACTCTGTGGGGCAGAAGTATGGCTCCGGACTGTCTCCAAACACGGACTTGCCCTCTGGTGAGCTACGTTTGAAGTCAGATGTGGGTGATTCCATCGGGCTCTCCATCTCCAGACTGTCATCCTCGTCTTCAGGTTGTTCGGTTGACGTGGGCTCGCTCACGCTCTGGAACTCGTCTTTGCAGTCCGACAGAGGTGCCAGGCCTTTCCCCTGAGACTCGGATGTGGAGACCCCCTCGCAGCTGCCTCCTCCTGTGATAGTCATACCCTCGTTACTCTTATACTCTTGGTTGTACTCCTCCATGTCCAGTATGGCTGCTGCTCCGCCGGCCCCGTACGCTCTGTTGATCTTCCCCAGGTCTCCTGTTTTCAGAGCCAGCCGGATTAGGAGCCAGTGGTGGTGGTAGCAAGGGCAGGAGCTGTTAGCCCGGCCCCCGCAGGTTCCCGGGTGCTCCAGCAGGGAACCAGCCACACCTGAGAGGGAGAAGCTGCCGTGGTTTTGAATGGAGGCAGCTGGCAGGCTTTTGTCCCCGAGAGAGAAGGACGACTCTCCACGTTCAATACACGTGCTGCCCATGTGGTTGTGGTGTGTGCCCTGGGAGATCTCTGTCGACTTGGGGTGGAGGAACCGGTAGTAAAGGACAAGAGAGGTAGCGCCTGGGAAGAAGGGAACAGAAAGTAGTTGACTTTAGTATACTCAGTATGTTTCAATAAACTTGTACTGAGCATTAAACAGCTCACAGTCATTTGATTGCTCAGTGTAGTTTAACAGACTTTTAAAGACAGTGTTTATTACTAGTTGCGACAATGTCACGATGGCTGGTCAGCCGTTTATATCTACATACAGAGTGGGTTGTCTTTCACAGAGTACGCCATGTTGTTCTACAGTAACGCAGCACAGACAAGTCAAACTCTGGCTTTAGAGACAGCCACTCATATTTACGTGAAGGTAGGCAGTTCTCCTACACGCTGTGCACACAGGAGAAGTTTCAGTCCCTGCAACCTCACTGCTTGATGTCATTAAATCCTACACACCTTTAACAAGTTGCACTTAAAAGGCAAATACTGTTTCTAACGTCATAGCTGTGTCTTCCTACTTCATATAACTTATAACCTATTTGAATCACCACTGGGGCTGTATTACTCAGACGCTGCAGAAACTATTAGGTGTTTTGACACAAGTCTAATTATAAGCATTGGACGTCAAAACATCTGAGACAAATCTGCTCCAAAACAAAGCGAGCCCAGATCGAGAGGGTGACTCACCGAGGAGAAAGCTACACAGTACAGTGGTGGGAAGGGTCATGCTGTCCCATGATGCTTCGCTGAGGAAGTCGGAGGCGGCCAGAAGCAGAGTAGCGTTCTCCACAAGCATGAACTGAAGGGAGAAGAAAAGGTCACAGCATCAGTCATCTGCAGGCAGCTTTACGTCACTGTAAACTAAGCTCGCAGAGGTGAGGATGACAGTGCAAACTATCTGCCTGTGTGTGTATCTGTGTGTGTGTGCAGCTGCCCTGCTGTGTACAAGTCAGTGAGGCAGTGCTGCACGTGGAATGCAAAATATTGAAAACAATCACCAGAATGAAATGCACTGCAAACAAGAGTCACGTCTTACTGCATAAAAACTGGCCATGCGGAAGCGCGAGGGTCCGTCTTTGACGTTGAGGAAGAGGAAGACGTGTACGAGCCCCATAATGCCGTTAAAGGCACGCCAACACCAGGGGCCGGTGCAGATGTCTGGCTGCTGTGATACCAGCCAGAAGGAGGCCGTTAGCCAGTGGAAACCTGGAGGTCAACGTAAAAATAGATTAAGGGATAGGAGCACGATAGGGAATCCATATGCAGTACATCAAACTGATGCAGAGAAGCAAGTAAAAACTGGATTAAGAGGACGAGCTGCATCACTCTGGGGATATTTATATCACTTAACTTGAGTATAAATGAATGAGAATCTCTGCCTTGAGTTCTATTTGCATGTGTGTACTCTGTAACTATACAACCCTTTCTGTTTCTCTCAGAAAGGTGCCAGACTTGTGTGTGAGCTACACAGTCGTGCCAACAGAGCTCTCTGCTCACCTGCTACGCCGCAGACCCACCAGTTAAAGACCCTGGCAAAGAACATCAGGCAAGTCACCCTCGCACCCAGCATGCCTGCCCTCCACACCAGCTGGCACAGCAGGGCTGCCGGAGGCATCGCCAGGTGGCCCGGCCGTATCAGACAGCAGGCTCTGCTGTACAGCACCAGCGCCCAGGAAATGGATAGCACACATAGACCACAGCAATAGGCCACTGAGGGTCAGAACAGAAGGAGGAAATATGAAACATAATATTGAGTAAAGACACATTATCTCCCACTCAACTGACATGCCACAAGCAACATGTAAAGCCATGCTAAGATCACCTGGGGACATGATGCCCACATCAGTGGACACCACCACATACGCCTGCAGCAGGCTCTGAGGCAGCGTGAGGACGAGGGCCTCCAGCAGCCAAAGGGCAGCAACATCTGCCTGCTGCATGACGGCAGCTCCAAGCTCGGCCACTGAGCCCTGCATGCGCAGCACAGACCTCATGCAGTCCCATAACCTGCCAGGAGAGGGAGACAGATTCCAGAGAAGTGATGCACACTAACCTCCTGGTACAGAATTCAATGACAGAATATTTCTTTAATGTACTTGATTGGTTAGTCTCCTACGAGGGCACCCTGACGTGAATCCGGACATCACATTCTATACGCAAGTGATGCTATACTTTGTAATATATATAAAATATCTGAAGTTGCAAGGATCTTACCTTTTGAAGATGCCCAAGTGCAGTATGTGTATGACAGAGAGGTAGCACCGCCTGTCATCCCCATCATCGTAGTACCATTTCATGCTCAGCAGCTGGACTGCTGTCCCCGGGAGAAAGAGGCCCAGAGTGAGGCCCGCCCACTGCGTCTCCTCATTCCAAAGGTAAAACCCTATACAATAGATCACTAACACGCACACAGACAACAAATACAGACATGCAAATGCAAAAAAAAGTGTCGGTATTCTGTGTTTCTGTGTCTCGTGAGATAGGTTTGTTTTCAGTTGAGAGTTAAAGTCATGCAGTTTTTTAAGGGAAAGACACACAAGACCCAGCTTATGTGTGAGGATTTGTTGAGAGCCGCAGAAACCGGCAGAGTCCTTGAGAAACTGAAGAGAACATCCACCTTGCTCAAGCGTCCTTTAATTTAACAGGAGGCTGATTTAATGTGATGATATAAGCTCCACCAAGAAGGGACCAGGGTGTGACTCCTGGCTGTGACACACTCTGCAATCATTTGTCTTTCGTTACATAAGTTTTCTTGCGCCATGAAAATAATAACTTATTGATCATATTAACTAACTCTTTTTTTTTTTCAGTGTAGAGACCAGTCCCAGCAGCAGCAGCAGCAGCACAGTATTTTTATCCTGTGGGAATGGTATACCTGCTGGAGGCAAAGTCACACTCTGTACACAGTCACCTTGTCTGTCTTGTGTCCTGCCCTTGCCCCATTGATCTGCTTAGTCAGGGAGTTGTCACACCTGAGAGGGCAGTGCAGACTCCAGATGTGCATTAGCTGGAAAAACTCAAGCATTAACACTAATAATAATAGTAATATTATAATAACAATGCATGTTTTTGAAGGGTGGGTGCAGGACAGATTTAATAGGTGAGCATAATTCCTATAAAAGACAGCTGAATGACCCTTAGAGGTCCAGGGGCCCCAGCTTGGCTAACCAATGCCAGTGTTGCACAGCCATGCATTTAGATCTAGCTAGGTTTGCCCATTCAGTAGTAACGCCTGTGTAACAGCGTCACCATATGAATAGTGTTTCCAACCTGAGCTACGGCTGCTGCTGGAAAGCTCCAGCACGTCGCACCACGGCTGAGCACCAGCTCGTTTTTTCATTCATTCACAAACGAAAATGTCTGCACACAAATCCAGCACTACCCAGCCATGTTTTCCAGTAGGCTTTAGCCCGCAGCAGCACACTAGCAGCCCGCCAGCGCGGGGAATTCTATGCCCACTTACGCGCGGTCCGTTCGGCCACGATCACCAGCGCCGACGCGCCGAGCAGCGCCGCCTGGCACCACGCTATCCAGCAGCCGCTCCGCCGGGCCACCGACGGCATCCTGCGGACGACCGCCCTAGCAGCGTTTATCATGATAGGGCGAGGTGGGACAGCGAGCACACCGGTGACATTATCCCGGGCATCCTTCACCCTGGGTACATCCGCTCCCTTCTTCTCCCGCTGCCTGCCTCCCGTCAAAAATATGTGACGTCAGTGCGCGCTTTTAAAGGGGCATCAGTTTACCGAGCTGTAAGTGTTACTGTACAGGGCTCACCTTCCCTCCACCTTGGCTCCGAGCTCTGACACATAAATGCTTTAATGTTTTAGTAGATGGGTCATCTTACTTATTTCCTCCTGATGGACTTAGTGTTTAGAGTCTAACTATCCTGCCATAAAGAGCAGGGTTCCTTTCTTTTCAGGAATTATTCAGCACCATGCATGGACGTATTATGTGACAATGGGCCCCCGGGCACAGATACACAAAAGGCCCCACCACCTCTCCTATATAGGAACAAGAGGCAGACTTTATAGTTTTGCCGTTTTTTGTTGTTGCTTTGTGTCTCTCTTGCGAGTTTGTGTTGTTGTGTGGCCATTTTGTGTCTCCGTGGTTGCTTTGCCCATTTTTTAAGGTTATTTTGTGACTATTTACAGTTGCTTTGCATCTCTTCATGGTCCTTTTGAGTCTCGTCCTTATGGATATGTGTTAATTTGGGTGGCAATTTGCAGGTGAAGGCCAGGAGGGCCCACAACACTTTGGGCTTATTCAGTAATCCACTGTTTTATGTTGGAGATAAATAATATTATTTTACTGCTTCCTGTCAGGTCATTCCTCTGCCATGTCTTTTCTCGCGAGGAGGCAAAAGAGCTCCAGAGCAGCTGGCTTGCTGTGACCTGATTAGACGTCTGTCACTGGCATTGAAGATCCATGTTCTGTAAGTTATAATTTCTCTCATCACTGGACGACATCTTTGAACATTACACCACCTGACACCCATTTTTTAAGTTGCAGTGTGAGGATCACAGAACGCTACTACACTAAATGTCACAGAGCATGTCAGGCCTTCTGCTACAGTGTGTTATATTTTCATGTGTCTGTGCAGCATTCATACAGTAGTCTCAGACGGGGATGCTCAACTTGCCTTGTCCGGCAGCCACTTTTACAAAATGGCAGGAGGCCAGGGTCCAGTTAATAAACAAACATTAATATTTAATACATATATAATTAGCCTGGATCGACTGGGCACAGGCCCAGTGGCCCAAAGTGCTGGGGGCTCCCTGGCCTTCACCTGCCAAATGTCAACCAAAGAGACATGTGCCGAACAGGAAGAGACTCAAAAGTACTGCAAGGACACAAAACGAGCACAATGAGCCTCACAACTACTACAAAAAGGGGCAAAACAACCACAGAGAGACTCAGATTTGCCATAAAGAGATGACTACCAACTACAGAGAGATGCAAAACAGTGACAAAAAGAAGCTAAACAGCTATGAAGTTTGTGTGTCTTGCTCCCATGAAGGAGAGGTGGTGGGGCCGTCTGCATATCTGTGCCCAGGGGCCCATTGTCTCATAGTTTGCCCATGTCAGGAGGTCTTATGGATCCTCCACTGGTGCATTTCTTTGATAAACACGCTTTATTTTGATGCCCTTTATGCACCCTGACACCTTATTTACACGTAAAGGATAATGCTTATTTTCATTGTGAAATAGAAAATGGCTGCGGGCCTTCCACCATCCTGTTGCAGGCAACATTTTGGCGAACTGTGGGTGTAGTATCACTCCTCTAAGATAAAACCTCCGGTTGGTATCTAACATCGGTGGAATATCTCTGAATAAACTGTTGAGTCATCTGTTACGGGTCTATGACAGGCAGCAGATTAATACTGAAACTATAATATGAAAGTACATGCAGCGAACAAAATTAGCAGCAGCATCTTATTGATAGTGAAGGTAATTTTGTCTTGTGTTTTTTTTCCAGGGTGAAGGGGTTGGCACTTACTGGTGGTGAGTGTCCCAAGACTCATAACAGGATGTTTGTCTACGTCACCGTATCAGCGCATTACACAGTCAAAGGCAAGAATATACGCCACATGCAAACAAGTGAGGTTTCGTCTGTGGTACTCACTTCATCATTTAGCTCACTTACACTGCATAGTCATGCCTGTACAGTAAATGTCACTTTAAATAGGAGACATAAATATGTGTGCACAAATATAAACAAACAATTTCACACAGCAAAACAAACTTCGTTTATGCAAAATCACATGTTTAGTTGTTGTTCCATGAAGATGTTCCAGGGATACAAGGGCAGAAAATGTCACAGATCTCTGTTTTATACATTTAAGATTAATGTTAGCAACAGAATAAATTAACAAAGAAGTATACATTAAATCAAAGGAGTCACTGGTCCCAGGCCATGCTGGTTAAGTCTTGATTCTTCACACGCTACAGCCTGTGTAGAGTAGGCAATCCATGATTGAGATAAGGCTTTACTTCAAATAGGGTAGTAACAGACAGCTGCTGAGCTGACCTGTACGGATTATATGGCTGGATTAGCAAGGCAGTCTTAGGGCTCTGATATGCAGCCTGACTCCAGCTTGATGCTGGTTGAATGCCGAGGTAGAGGGCTGCCGTGATGCAGCTTAACAGCAGAGCACTCCTTTGCTGAGTTGTAGATGCTCAGCTCAGTCTCCCCTTTTTTGCCATCGTGGTGGCCAGAGGTATGAGTCTCCATCTTCTTTATCAGGTCAACAACATTCCCCTTGTCCATCTCGGCCTCAGCGGCCATGGCCTCGAGCTGCTCCGCTGCCTCGCTCATGTCAAACCTCTCAATCTCTGCGTTAACACGGTGTAGCTCCTCCGGCGAGTGTCTGCGGGAGGCCGAGGGGGAGAGGGGGCAGAAGCCTTGGAGGTGCACCTGGAGGCTGCAGTAGTGGAGATAGGCACAGGGGCAGCAGGGACACCTGTGAGGTCGTTCTCCAGTGTGGAGCCGTTTGTGCAGCTTGAGGTGGACGAATTGAGTGAAGCGTGCTGGGCAGAGCTTGCACTGGTAAGGCCTCTCTCCAGAGTGTAGCCGCTGGTGGGTCTTTAGGTTACTAGTGCTACTGAATCGCTTATGGCACACCTGTGTCAAAAAAAAAGAGCCAAAGAGAATATGTTTTAGGATCTGCTCGACACAGTTACTGTCTCTAGTTTTGATACTGTGATGTAATGAAGATATTTGAGGATGATTAATGGACATTAAAAGCAATAGTTATTCACGTGACATTGTCTGATCTATATGGGGGATTATGTTCGGGACTAGTTCTTGGCCAGGAGCAGAGACTCTGTTTGTTTTGAGAGGTCTTTTTGTTTTGGAGAGGAAGAGACTTCTGCAGATAATTCGTCTCCTGGTAAAAATCTGGATTTTAATTTATCAGAGAACTAAAAATGAGCGCACATTAACAGGTGCTGTGCTAGTGGCCTGTCTCTGACATGAGTCCCAAAGCGCTGGAGAAACACTGATTTATAACATGAAACTGTTTTATTCAGTGTTTAAGCAGGTTTTAATCACCTGGCCTTTTTTGTTTTGGAGATGAAGAGACCTCTGTGGATAGTTTGGCTCCCAGTAAAAACCTCCTGAGCAACTAACACGAAAGGAATCCTAACTAGGAGTTCACGCTTGGCACATGGGAGAAGTTTCAGATGGTTGCAATCTGCCATCCTCACCACTAGATGCCACTAAATCCTACACATTGTTCCTTTTAGTTTTTGTATGGATTGAACAAACAAGATACAACTTGCTGGTTGGCAGGCTTTGTTACCTTAGGGTAGAGCCAGTCCAAGGCTAAGCTAAGTGAGTGTTACCTCAACCCGCATATTTACTGTAAAGCCATGAGAGTGGTATAAATCATAGCCATACCTTGCATTCATGAGGCTTCTCCCCAGTGTGAACTAGGTAGTGTTTCTGCAGGTGGGCCAGCTGAGTGAAGTTCTTATTGCAGGTCTGGCACCTGAAGGGACGCTCTCCGCTGTGGACTCGCAGATGGACCTGTGGATGGCATGTCAGAGATGAGCGTTTACATTTATTTATACTATCAAACTCATGAAACCACCGTGTTTTGCAAGTCAGATTACAGCAAGAACTAACCTTTAGGTTGGACAGCTGCCCAAAGACCTTTCCACAGATGTTGCACTCATACCGGATCTTTCCATTCTGCCTGGTGAGGGGGTAAGACAGGGTCTTGTAGCCAATAATCTGTCCACCTCGCTTGGTCTTCCTGAGGTCCACTGCATCCTCAGTGTCGCTCTGAGTGGCAGAGGTGGGTTTGGAGGGGAGGCAGTCTGAAAAAGCAGCCATGCCCACGGGTGGTGAGCATCCTCCAGGTGCAAGAGAGGGCAATGCTCTGCGGAGTGAGGTGACCATGGATGAAGCGCCAGATGTGGCAGGTAGAGTGAGGTCTGTGTGGACATTGCTGGGAGGAGAGTGTTTGAAATCTCTGAGGTCATCTAAGGGGATGTTGAGGTAGTTTTTCCTTTTGGATATGAGGTCCTTGTTGTCTCTGTGCTCAGGTGAAAGAATGAGGTGTTGTTTGGCGTTGGATAGTGCAAGTGTCAAGTCTTTGCGTCCGTTGGCCAGAGGGTGGAGGAAGTGCGCATAGCCGTCAAAAGGCAGTAAGTGAGATGTTAAGTGAGGTTTCAGTCGATCACTGTAGAACGGGTGTGAATGAGGTAGGATGCTGTTAAGGCCGAGTGAGTAGTGAGGCAGTAGATAAGGCGCGTGCCTCAGAGCAGGATGAACTCGATCCAGCACAGAGGGCTCTTGGTAAGGTTTGGTTATAACGGGGCTTTGACTGTGCTGCAAGGGGAAGTGCAAACTGGAGGGGACAGGGACACTTAGAGCTGGCCTTTTTGCAGCTGGGGGGCTGCATGATGGCAGAGGTGGTAGAGTTGCATATCCGTGGCTGTGGATAGATTCTGGGTGGGGCTGGATTGGGTAGACAACACGGGGACACAGGGGAAAAACTGTTGGGAGGTTGGTCTGAGACAAGGGACCGTCCAGGCGTCTGGCGCAGGCAGTGTGGGATTTGGTGGGCTCGTCTCTGAGGATTTCAGAGACACTGTGTCCTCGTTTCGCTGTTGTCTTCTCCTGAGCTTGACTGTGCTCTGTGGGACAAATACATGACATCAGCAACAGGTGAAGTCATTTTTAGATGTTCAGTAACAGCATCAGCATTTGGTGAGTGACACATACACTCATGACATTAATGTGATCATGCACATGAGTTTTTGAAATCACTATTTATTTTTACTTTTAGAGGTATGTGCTCTAGTCTAAAGCTTAATACTGCGTGTGTCTGTCAGGGCTGTAGCTACTAAATATTTAAATTTTTTTATAACACTTTTTTCAATTGGGGCCCTTGGCCTGTTTCTGGTAGACCAGTTCAGAAACCCATCCATGCTCAAACAGATTAATCGATTATCATATCAGCTGACAATTAATTTAGTAGTTGACATCTACTATTAATCATTGCCTCTGTAGTGTTTTTGTAAGGTGTATGCCTGTCTGCGCACCGTCTCCCAGACTTGCTTTGGCTCTCTATGAAAGTGGACACCACGTGAGAAACAATAGGTGTCTGATCAGGACACAGATAGCATGCAGTAAGTGGGCACAGTATGTTATTGGCATTAGAGTGCTGGCCAGTATTTTCCACCACAACCACGACAGGATACACAGGATGAGGAACTGTTTTTTATTTGAAAGTGACCGATGAATCACAGATTTCACCCGGACACAAATAATCCTAAAATATGCTTGATGGAGTGGAAAATACACAAGCCACAACTCAGCTGACCTCTGAACAATATTTATTTTCCACTTAACTCTACACACAGGTCAATCTCATGAAATCTGGGTCTAAATCTGTGTTTTATCTGAGCAAATCCTTCCGCTTTGTACCCAGGAAGTCATGTGAAGAAACTCTGCTTTACTGACTTGCTCCAGAATAGACAAAGGACACGAGCTGACAAACAGAGGAAGACAAAATATAGAAGTATGCGTGCACATTTCACCTACTCCTGGACACAGTCAACATCAACCCACGCGAACACAGAGCAGCCCTTATCTACTGTGTGCTCCCCCGTGTTACCCTTCCCCCTCTCCTGAGAGGCCGGCTCTCAGCAAACAAACAGCCAAAAATCAGTGAGATATCAATCTGTCAGCGGGTCTCGCCTTGTCAGGAAGTTCAAGTAGTCACTGGAGCGGTTCCTACCTCTCTTCCTCCTTAAGAGCCAAATAAATAAGGGGAGTCGTGCCAGAATGCTGTCAGCACCTCAGGCAACCTCTTGTGTGTGAGCGTGCGTGTAAATGAGTATTTTGGTGTGTGCATGCGGTCTCTCCGCTAGCATGTGCGCTCTTTGTGTTTGTGAATGAAAGCCGAATGCTTTGTGTGTGTCACAGAGCTGCCAGCTGTGTTTCTGCGTGGAGTTAAAAAAGGGAAACTGAAACATTGCCTAAAGTCTTGAAATTGGTCTCATCTTACACAGGTACTGTGGCTATACCTGGAGACAGACCCTCTCTGCTTTCAGGACTCTACTCTCCTCCTTTGTGTCCTGCTCTAACAAAAGGGCCATGGGTGTGACTGAGTAACTTCTTAAACATGCACACAAAGAGCGTGTCAGTCGGCCTGGCGCTTTGATTGGGAGCCTTACTTCACAATAACAGATGTGTCTCAAAGCGTGGGCACAGGAATGGTTCCTGGTAACTCAAAAGGACATACCTCCAACTCTTGGCAACTCATATCGTAACAGTCTAGAACGATAGATAGCACTACAGGTAACGTGGAAAAACATATTTTTAATTTTGGGGTTATCTGTACCTTTAAGGTGAAGAGGATATACTTTATTTTTAATCACAGGCCTGAAATACACATACATGCACAAACAGTAATACATGCATTAAATGGAGAGATGTCAGAGCAAGGGGGCTGCCTTGGACAGGCACCCCGAGGAGTTGGGGGTTCAGCGCCTTGCTTTACCTAGGAGGTGAACTGGCACCTCTCCAGCTACCAGTCCATGCTCCATACTTGGTCTGTACTACCCTCCAGTTCCCAAGTCCCTATGGACTGAACTCCTGCTGCCCCCAAGGTATCCAGAAACAAAGCACCATCCTAAATGAATCCTGCTTCTACTCACACACTTACCATTACTGTCGATTGCCAGTTGGCCCAGTGGAGGGTAATTACAGCGCTGGGCTAATTCGGGGCAGTACCACACCAGGAGCTCCTGCCCCGGCTGAAGAGGTTTGGTGGTGTAGAAGTAGATATCCAAACCACTCTGGCACGCCACCAGGTTCTGCTCGTCCACACTGCAAGCTGGGTTGACGTAACGCATCCAGTTGCTGCGCTCCTCGTTCAAACCATCCAGGATATGGTGCAAACACCCCTCCGAGAAGACCTACAGTTTGAGACATGACGAGATGGGCGATAATTCAGTTAATGATGACACAGTCTGAATCTGAAACCATGATGTCACAGGTTTCCTGATGCCTTTATGGTAAATACTGTATGTTCTTTCAGCTGAGATAGGTGCTGCCCATGTTTGCGGCACACAAGTCACCCAAGGTTACTAAAGCAATGCTGCATAAGAATTTCACGGTATGACTGGATTGTAGTATCGAGTGTACTACCTCGCCCACTAAGACTCTCACCTACCACCTTTGTGGTGAAGAAGTGCTGACCTTTTAAAAAGCTGTTTGAAATCAGCTCATCTAAAGGAGCAGTGTGTGGGGTTTTTTTGGCTCACCTTTTTTCTACGGTAACTTTTTTTCTGATGCTCTTTGGCTCCTAGCGTGGGGGCTGCTAACGACTGTGGCCAATGCAAAATCACGAGCGGCCCTATCTAGAGCCAGCATTTGGTTTGTCCATTCTGGGCTGCTCTAGAAATGTGCAATGTGGTGGCCTTCGTGGACGAGGATCCCCCTATGTAGATACAAACAGCTCATTCTAAGGTAGCCAAAACACAACTATTCTTACGGGGCCTTTAAAGAGTAGTCTGTCGCTTTCTTTAGATCTGTTCTTCATACTATCTTCTCTTTGTAGCCATGCTGTCAGTTGAGTCATGGCAGTAATGTTAACACATTGTCTATGTTATGGCTGCTGCAAGTTTCGGTCAGGGGTTGCATGATTTCAAGGCTGCTGACTCTAAACTGTCGAATTACACAGGCACTTGTGTGTGTAATGGAAGATGTCCCGATGCTGCTGATTTGTAACATAACAGCTCTCGGGCTCAAAACCACTTCCTTGCTTAGTCAGTGTGAGAGTTTATGAGTCTGGAGGAGCGCGGACATGTGTATGGCGTATTTACTGGCAGCGACACCGCTGCCGAGAGAAGCGGAGAGAGAGGAGAACCGCTGCGTCACTGAAACCAAACAGCTGTGTGTGTGACCTCAGGCAGCCATAGAGAGAACTGGCAGGCACACATTCACAGTGTATGCACATTTAAAACCATTTGATGTAGCAGCATTTAAAGGTACCCTAGCACCGGTACACCGAGTCATACTTTCACAGGATGTCAAGCGTTGACCACAACTGCTAACTCGTGCCACACCACAGCCTCAGCAGCGTCTCCAGATGGAGATACAGGATGTGAACAGTTGTGTAAAAACACATCAAGACGGATTTCACTTGCACACATTCAGCTCACTTACCCTCCAGAAGTACTTTCTGTCAGCGTCTTTCGGCAGCGTTTCGTCGGTGTAGCTTTCCCCCACCAGAGGGCCGAAACGTGTCCCCTTAGGAATCAGCTCCTTACTGGTCACCCCGAGCACCTGTTCAACAAGGAGGACATGAAACCATCAAACGACGGAGTGGCTCACAAATTGGAGGTCTGAGCGAGCAGCCGGATGCACTCAGAGCTGGGAAACGTAATTAGAGGGATGAGATTCTTGGGAATACAGTCCTTATCTCTGACTCTCCACCCCATGCTGGTTTCTTGGTGATTAAGAAAAAGGATCAGGTCAATTCAGTGGAAACTCTCCCGAAAAAGGAAATAAGCAATTAGTTGTTATTGTTATATACTGGCCGTCGTGACAGATCTTCCCCTGAGAAAATGAGAATTTTGCCAGGCTGTGACAGAACGTGTCCGTTCCTTCACACGCTGAATATTTCATAAGCCGATTGCACCACGTTATCTTTAGTTTCTCCACCGTATTAAAATTTCACCACCACTCTTGTTCTGCTACCTCCAGGTGTGAAACTCACCCCTCCGTCTCAAGCCTCCAGGGTGTGGAAGGGAGGATAAGGTGTCATGGGCACACCCCTACCAGTCAACTGCACTTTGAGCTCCGTGTCCAAATCCCCTAAAGCAATGGTAATGTAGTCTCTCTTTCATCTCAGAGCAAGACCGACGTGGTGCATGTAGCTGGGATCAACCACTACATGCTTCACCATAGAGTTTTATCCAACTAGTTTTATCCCCTTTGTCAGACGGCTCCATGTGAGTTGCCCCTGTGTCACAGATTACTGTAACGTAACCTGCTCTTTGGTGTCAAGCAGACTCCAGACAGACCTTATTAGAAGGTCAAAGCGGTGGTACAGGTATTTTGCTGCAGACGGCGAGGCTACTTCCTCTGATCTCACCTGACAACCATCTTTCATCTACAGGGGCTCAACCCTAATCTTGCATAAGGAAACCTAATGTATCCTTTTCATTGATAGCCCACTGGGTTAATCTTTTATCTGCAATTTCCTAGTCCATCCAGCTGAGCATAAACTATCCTCCTCTTTAGATCGCTGGAACTGCTAAACACTTAATCCAGATGATGTTTATGGTCTTATACTTAAGGTGCTGGTGCTCTACTTTACGGTGTAATTGTGTGCTGGGACAAAGGGTTGGGAATCTGAGGTAGCTGCTAATCACAGAGACCTCAGGCTGTGCGCCGAGGGGCTCGCCTTTCTCCGTCTTTGCCTCAACACATACACAGCAGAGAGGAAAGGCTGAAATTAGACAACAACATGTCAAGTACTTCCCGCCCCGAGGATGGATGAGTGGATGGAAGGATGTTGGAGTGACGCAAGGACTCGTCAGTTACACAAAACATAAACAACGGCAGTACATGCTTACATACCTCTTAGATATATTGATTTGATTATTTTTCAGCGTCTCTTTCACGCTTTGGTTTTAAAAAATGGAAGCTAACAACTCTTAAAGCTTAGACAAGTTGAATGCGTACCTCTGTGGAGCGTTTCAGGGCAAGGTTTCTGGGTAAGGATCTCTCAGCTCGTGTCTTGCTGCTGTTTTCGGACTCTTCCTCCAGAAGTTGGTCCTTCACGATGTAAGTGCACCTCTCCTCAAAGTTTGCCTCGCTCCATGATGTCATGTCGGCGTCGTGTGTCTCTGGCATCGCTGCTGCGACGACCCCTGTGCTTTGCGGTGAGCTTTCTGAGGTTAACATGGCTGTGGTGCACGGAGAGGAGGAGGCCTACAAAGAAGATAGAGACATAAAGTGTCTGAAAAAACAGACGACTCCGGCAATGGGAGTGACAACTAATTGTTGACCATTTTCCTTTGACCATCACAACATAACAGGGAAAGCACAGACAATACAAACAAAAGCTGGAGTACCAAGGGAAGTCAAGTTTTGAATGGAGCTAAAATTAGATTCCAGAGTGCGAGGTGTGACACAGAGGAGGCAGAGGGCAAGTCGGGGATGTTAAGAGGAGGAGAAGTGGCGGAGAGAATCTAACTTTCCCATCAGCTACTGCCGGACAAACAAACTTCAAAGTGGAACCTTCGTGCGCGCTGCCCCGTTGCCCCCACTGTCCCATACATCCTGTGACTCTCCACATCACAACCCCTGGGCTATAAGGGAGGTTCCTGTGCACGTCAGCCCCCGGAGCAGGACCACTTTCACAAGGAAATCAGCGCTCCCAGTGAATCGAGCAGACTTCCTCTGAGCTGACTGAGACTTGGCTCTCAGCCAGGTCTAAAGTCTCTTTCTCTTTCTATCTGTCTGCTCCTCACTGTCTATACCTTCCTTTTCAGGAAGATTGGTGTCAGGCACCTCAACAAAAAGTTCCCCAAACTGATGGGATGAAACAGTGAAATAGTGAAAGAGAGGAAGATAGAGGACTTGTGATTGAAAGACAATGCTCAGATGTGACTTCTCAGAACTTCCTTTTTTAGGCTCATCAGTTTGCCTCTGAGATAGTGATAGATAAGGTCTGTGGTGGGTAATATTTGGTAAGCACTCACGTGACCTTTTAAAGTAAGACGTAAAGTCGAGTGAAAACTGTGGGAAAGCTTTTTAAACCTGCAAAATTAGGTATGAACAAATATTTCATCAGCGTGCCTCAACAGAAAGACTGTCATTCCCCTTTTTGAAAGTTGTGTTCATAAAAAAAAAAAATCGTGAAGACACACACAGTAATCTGACATATATATCCAAAAATGGAACATACGCTGCAATACCAAATTATGTCATCTTATACTCAGGCAGAGATAAAAAGGGAATTCAGATGAAAGCGCAGCGAGATGAGATTTATGGACAACGTATCATGCTATTTTTTCTCTGAAGTTTGGTCACCACAGCTGACACGGAATGACTGTCACAAGTGTGACAGCTCACTCCGAAACCGTCGAACCCAGTGACACAGCAGAAAATATATTGTGAAAATCATGGCATGAGTCAGAGGCACACAGCTGTGTGGTTCACAGAGCAACATGTAACAGGTTGACGCTAGAAAGCACTTTTCACCTTACTTTGACATTAATGTTCTGCGGGACAGTGTCGCAATGCAAAAAATAAATGAAAGAATCAGTAAAAAAAAAAAAAAAAAAGCATAACTCCAGCTCATACTTGTAAATAAATTAGAAAAATCACATCTGTTATACATCAAAATTAATAAGATGATTTAAAAAGGATGCACACTTACTGTGAAGCCTTGAGAGGAGCCACACATAAGGCAGGCTGTCAGTGCCCTCCTTGAAAGCTTGAGTGTCTCTGAGCAACCAGTGGCTGTCCTCCGTCTCTTGTCTTCTCTTTCTCTCGTATAGTTTCTCACCAAACCTCAGTATCCTGTCTACCTGTGCGTGAATGGCCGCGCAACTGAGCACTCGAGTGTGTGACTCTTCCTCTTGCTTCTTACACGGGAGGAGGGAAGGTGTGTGTTTGAGACAGAGAGAGAGAAATACACTCCCTTTTCCTCTCGTGCTCCCTCCCCCTCCTCCCCTTTGCCCCATGACTCCTCCTTGGAGAGTGTTTGTGTGTGTGTCACTCTCTTGCCCCGGGGTGTGAGGTTTTCTCTGAGTTGGGGGGGTCACTGGCTGTCACACAGCTATGTCCGGATCAGACAAATACATCTTCATTTTCTGACAGACACTCACCCACTCCATCTTTGGGGAAGGCATACCTGTGTTGTGTTTGGAAGTCAAGGACTAAACACAGAGGATATGAGGTCATTTTGATGCTTGTGTCATGTGAAGCTAGTTTTGGAAAGTTCTTTGAAAGATGTTAATACATATCAATTCACTTTACGCTTTTAATTTGTTAATTTGCATGCAGGAGTAAATGCAGCACAGCATATCGTCACATTCCTGAAATAACAACTCTTGATCATGACACTCACTCCTCCATCACAGTGCTTGAAAAAAGTCAAATTTAAAGCAACAAATGTCTCCTCCTCCGTAATTCTTTTGCGTGCTCTGCAGCTTAATTAGATGGTAAATTTAAAACGACTAAAATACGGTTTGTAAAGTGACACTTGTTGAATATGAAGAAATTTAATATCCAACTCTTCATCACAGCAACAGCTGCAGACTGAAATATTTCCACTCTATGTGTCAGTGTTGCCTCTTTGACTCACTGATACAGATTGCCGCTAATGTTGAGCTCCAGAGAGAAGTGAAACAAAATATTGTAAAACTAATTTTCAGAAAATGTAATCTGCAACAACAATGGGGCAATCAGGTCTCCTTTAAACCAATAAATAACAATGACTTTGGGTTAAAATTGGATAGCAAACATCAATTACTTTTGTCATCGATCAGTCTGCCGATTATTTTCTCACAATATCTTAGAGCAGTGGTTTTCAACTAGCGGTCCCCTGAGGGAGTTTCAGGGGGTCCCCAGAAAATAAGGGAAATAGTGTATTTTCACTATTTAATTTACAGTAAAAGTGAGTCCAGTGTGAGCAGAGTCATAAGAGTGATTGTCCTGATCAAAGGTTTCACTTCCTCCACCGTTATCCCCTCAACTGTAGTTGACAACCACAGAATTCTGGTCTTGATCAAATCTAACAACAAAAATATTTTCAGATGGAAGTCCCTGAAGTAAAATCACCTAATGTATATCAACATAGGGGTCCTTGACAAAAAGGACCACTAGAGCACAAAGTAGTATGTAAAGTAAGACCAAGAAAAGCAGCAAATTTTCACATATCACAACCTGAAACTAACAAGTGGTTGACCCTTTTTTGCCTGACATTGACATAAACAATAAACCGAATATCATAATAGTTGCTGATTAAATTTATTTCCATTGACCTGTTGAAATTGCTAATAATAAAGGCCCAAACATACTTGGGCGGAACATACGCAGAGTGGACTCCATAGAGGTCCGCCTGGACTAAAAGCAGACGTCCGCAAGCCCTGTGCGCTCAAAGTGGACTCCGCTTCGCGCACCAGTGTCACACAAAAGACTGCTCAGCATGTATTTTTCACATCGCAGGGATTTTTCACGGACATTTTTACAGGAAACTACAACGCGGAAGTGCGCTCGACTATGGAAACCCGAATGACTGCAGACATTTCTCACTGAAAAAGCTGCAGTTCATCAAATGGCCACTTGAAGTTGGCTCTAGAAGCGAGTTAATCTCCATAGACCGCCGTGTTAAAATGCCCAGCTTTACAGCAGATATAAACATGTTTACAGCCTGGTGCAAAAACAGTTTTGGTCTTTAGCTTATTTCCTTGTGCATGCCAACTGTATGGGGGTGCATTTTTATGTTACTCACTCCTTGGCATTTATTAAAGGCTTAATGTTATACATAATTGAAGGTGTAGCCACTTTGAGTAACAGACTTGCAGATAGTGTCCTTGAGCTCTCAGAGTCCACAAACAAATGGGTGACGTCACAGTAGCTACATCCATTATTTTATACAGTTTATGTTAAACATACAAGAGAAAGATAGGGGCACTATGGGAGTAGACACTTTGTGTTACTGCCAAGAAAAAAAGGAAACCAGTGATACTCAACCTCAGGCCCATGGGCTGAATCTGGCCCTCGGTAGGGTGCTTGTTGGCCCCCAACCATTTTCTAAGTCACAATGAAAATAAACTGATTTCATACTGGGAATTTTTTTTAACAAAAGACGTGCCAGGTGGGACCCCCCCAAAAGAGGTCTGGACTAATTGCGGAATGTCCTCAAGTCCTAGAAAAACTCCAATGTACACCTGACCTGTGTGAGGCTGCTGCATCTGGCCCCTGGCCTCCTGTCATTTTGCAAAAGTGGCCCCTAGGCAAACCTAATTGAGTGTCTGTGATGTCGACTATCGGATGTAGATAAAAGAACGTACTTCTCTTGGTATTTTCTTCTGATTCTCTGCTCTTTTTTGTCGTCCTTACAGAGGTGTTTGACTCTTATCCAAATAAAAACATTTGGCATCATTCTTATATATGTATATATATATATATATATATATATATATATATATATATATATATATATATATTCATTTTCCATAACTGCTTATCCTGTTGGGGATTTCGGGGGCTAGAGCCTCTCAACTGACATTAGGCAAGAAGCAGGGTACACCCTGGACAGGTCGCCAGCCTATCACAGGGCTGACACTTAAGGTGCGGACACACCAAACCGACATCAAAGCATTAGCGGCGACAAAAGCCAACTGTTGTGTCGTCTACGTCGCCTCACGTCGCCCTGTGTCAGTTGCATTTGAACACACTACATCTGACAGCCAAGTAGCACGTACGTTCTGCGCCTGCAAGAGAGGAAATAACGCAAAAAGGGAACCCGGAAGTCATGCTGCGGCTAACGCTCCGCTAGCCACTCCCAGCTAGCCCAGGTTTGTTACTCAGGTTAAAGTGGGAAGAAGCAGCGGATCTGTCGGGCAGCTGAGTAAAGTGGATCCTGAGGAGGAAGCATCTGTTAGCCCCGGTTTCACTACAGGCAGATTCAGTCGCTACAGGGGCGAGGAAATAAAACCTGAACAGCCAATCAGAGTGATCTCTGCCGACGGTGCGGGACACACCGCAAAAACTAGGCCCGACGGCCCGACTTTTGTCGACAGCCGACCGTCGGACAGACAACAGACAACCATTCACACTCACATTCACACCTACAGGCAATTTAGAGTCACCAGTTAACCTACATATCTTTGGACTGTGGGAGGAAGCCGGAGTACCCAGAGAAAACACCATCGTCAAAAACTATTCTACACCAAAATGCTCAGTTAGGGGTGTGTTTTCTGGTGCCTGCAGGAACATTTTTTTACTCTGTGTTTTTCCTTTCAGGAGACTTGTGTCCAGCTGTCCTTCTGTACTGCTCAGTGGGGGTGAGAGCCAGAATGTGTTGATACTTGTGTCATGCTGTAAGTTTATCTGTAGCCCGCCTTTCACCCCGCTCCGCTCCCACCCCTTGTTCTTTTCTCCAAAAGCAACATTTAACTTGGCAGCCCGCCAGCCAGCTTAAGAATTGTCTGAATTTCCAGTCTTGTCATCCATGCGCTTGACACGCGACATACTGCGTACGACGGCACGCGCGTGTCTCTGTGAGCATACCTCCATTCATAGCCGTGAATTCGCCATGCACACTGTTCTCATTCACTTTCTCCACTTCAGGGAAGTTCGTAGTGGACTCTGTTTGCTCATAGACACTCCTTGGTTTCTTCGCTGTGTCGTCCTTCCTTTCAAGCTTCCTGTCCCACTCATCACACCTGACCAAGCTGCTAATTACGGCTGCTGACATGAGCCACCATGTAATTTAAAATCCACTTCTCTCTCACTGTTTCGCTCTTTCTCTTTGCCTTCAGTCATCTCATTCATCACCTTCTATTCAGCTCTCCTCCACCTCCTCCTTTTCCTCTGTAATGCCTCTCCATCTGAACCTGCTCCTTACTACATCTATTACTCATACGCGCTGCGTGAGTAAGTCACATAATGACAACTTAAACTTTTCTTATGAGTCGCAGAGAGGCCTCTGAGCCGAGATTGCACTCAGAACTTTGGTTTTGTGTGGGTGGATGCGTTTGAGCGTGGGCACATAGTTATTAGTTGGTAGCTGGGTTGGACTACCAGATATTTCACGACATTCTTAGAATGACAGGATGACGAGAGTACTGAGATATGAAAATGACTGACCAAGAAGAAGTGACACAATTTAATTTACTATGTCGCCCAAAAAAGGACAAGCTCACTGACTGACAATGGCAGAGATGGTGATAGATTAACTCGTGTTTTTAGGTTGCATTGTAAAAACTGACAGAAAAGAAGGAGGGCAACACCTAGAAAACGGCCACATGTGGAAATTGCAGTATCACATTAACTGTTGCAGACGTTGGCTGTCTGTCCGTGTTCAGTTTAACCTCTGACTGAACTCAGAACTCCCCAGAAACTCTGCCTTTTTTGTTTTACCCTGATCTGTCTCCTTTTCCCTCTTATCGCTGTGTTTATGACGCAGATTCATACTAATATATGGAGGAATATGTGGCTAATTTTCCACTAAAGCAGACATGTCTTTGTCACTTCCCCGCATCTTGGGCAAATGTGTGTTTAATTGCGTTCTTAACATTGATTTTGTTTTCAATCTTTCCACTGACCAAAATTCTGACTTGTCCAGGTTTCAAGTTAACGAAACTAGATTTATTGTAATTATTATTTTCATAAAGATTGTGTCCATCGCAACTAAGAATGACCAACACATCATCTCCAACAGGTTTCATTGGAACCAATCTCGTAACCCATCGACAACAATAAAGCCTCTGGCAGGCTGATCTGATGTAGTCAGCGGATACCCAAACCAAAACTTCCTCTTCAAGGTGCCAGTCATTCTGACTATTCTCGATAAGCAGATTTCAATTTCGTTAATTGATTTAAAAATATATGAGAACAACACACATTAATCAATATTAAAAAAAATATATATATATTTCTGTTTGCTGTAGTTAATACTGTATATATGTCTTTATACTGTCTGTGAATGCAGATGAACTTTATTAAAGCTAATTAAAGCTAAACTGGCCTCAGACGGTAGCAGATGGGTGCTGTGGTCACATTTCCACCAAGGCGTGCCGCTTCTCCACACGGACTGTGTACCTGCCTTTTAAACGTGGTTGGTTAATACTCTTTGACTAAAAACGTAGTACTAGGATTGGAAACTAAAACACTTCCGACACCAAAATCTTGTCCTGTCGCCTGCAGATCCTGAAAACATATGTAGAGTCTGTTTATCAAGATTGGAACAGTGGATCTACTTTCTACCCTCGAAATAGTCCCTCAGAAAACTACAAACCACAGTGTGCCTTTTGGATTAGCCAGGCTAGTGATGTCATTTTTCCAAAGGACATTTTTGGTATTAGAAACTTTCGAGTTTCAGCTTTTTGTCCAAGTTGACCAATAAGGTTTGAGTGGCAGGTAAACTGTGTGGAGAACAAAGGAGGTGGAACGCATTGGCCAAAATGAAGCCTCGCATCGGCTATTGTCTGACAACAATTAAGGTTTCTATTAATTTATTTTTAATTTACCCTCATTCGTGTACAGATATCTGATTAGGTAAAATGACTGGCACTTGGAAGAGGACGTTTTGGGACACATATCTGCTAGCTACACTGGAAGCACTCATCGAATCAAATGAGTTCTGAGATTGTCGTAAACAAAATTTCACACACCGCCATTATTTGGGGGTAAAGGAAATGTGGGATATCTTAAGAACTGGGCAAATCAAACTAAAGCAATCTGTATGGCTGGGCTTCCCAAGAAGAAAGTGAGAAGGTGTTTTTTTGTATGTCGGGTGTTGCTCAAACAACAACAACAACAACAAGACAACAAAAATTTCCATTTTCCAACTGGCAGAAGATACAGTTAGTCAACAGTAAACATCAGTAAACTAGAATACAGAGAGCTGCTTGTGCACAGGCTGTGGGTGCCTTTGGGGCCTCTGTAAATGGCGTCGCTATCTGAAGCCCTGTAATTTCCATGCTTGAGTCTGTACCTGCCTAGGGTCATTTCTCGCAGCGGGACTATAGGCGACCGCTCCTTGCCTGTCACCTCCCCCGAGGATGAGGACAATGATGTTTGGCAGAGATGGCTGAGGCTGAGCCCATTTTATAACCCATTACAGCTGAAATATTTGACGCAGCCTCCACCTCTGGCTTTCTCAAAGTTTTATGGCCGACTCAAGGAGAAATATTTCGCATTCTATCACAACTATCTTGTTGTCAGAGCCCCATACTCTCACCCATGTCACCCTCACTTTTATCCCTGCCATGCTGTGTTGTAACAAGCCTGTCTGCCCTGCCGTCAGCCTCCCCGTCCATTTCCTGTTACTTTAAGTGATTTCTTTTACCCTGCACTCTATTCAGCTTGTGGTGGAGAAATCACTCACACACATATGCGCTTTTTTCCCCAGTCTTTGACAGTTTGATTGAGGTCAGATGTGCTTTTATTAACCTGACAGGCGCAATATGAACTTAATGAATGCGATGCAAACAGAAAAACGGTGACGGAACTTGTCACTCTCCATCTTTTTATCCCTCCTGTTTTCCACTTTAGGTGTGAACGTGAATAAATGTCAGCACTGCATTGCAGCCACCACCCACCTAGTCTACCAACAGTCTCCCTTCAACCGGTGGATGATCCCCTGTTGACAGGCCAAGGGTTATTATCGTGGTTTCAGGGCTAAGAGGAATGCTACCGCGTTTCAGAACAGATGTCTTTTTAAATCCTGACAAAACCACCCACAGAGATGAGGAGAAAACGCCATCACTGTACTCAGCTGACCCACAGTGTAGACGTCTGTAACCTGTGAATGGCTCTAAAGCGGTGGTCTTGCGTAGCACTGTGAGACAGGTTCAAGGACGGTGGTTGTCAACGTCTTGCGACCAAAAAATAAAATTAAAATAAAAATAAAATTCTGACGGTGTCAGAAATTTAGGATGACTATCTCACAGTTGCTGCTACGACCTACGTCTGCTAATCAGCCAATAGGAGCTGTGGCAGCAGAAGCCTTGTTTATTTGATGTTTCCTCCAACTGCTATCATGACCGTGAGAAAAAAGACACTGCATGGAAGGAAATTGCGGAGGAACTGCAACTTCCAGGTGAGTAAGCTACCTATGGTGGCGCAGATGGATGATGTACGCTGATGCCGTGCACGCTGGTGACGTTGCATATTGATGTACGCCGTAACACACGATTCAGTAGTAAACAGCCATCGTACAATCTACACACATCAAACTTGACGTTGTACCGAAGTTTATTAGATCTACGTCTCACAAAGTGTCATGCAATAGTCTTATAAGATTGCTAAAATCACACAGTGTATAGAGGGCATTAGGGGTCGTGGGGAGCTCGAGCCTATCCCAGCTGACATTGAGCTAGAGGCAGGGTACAGGTCACCAGACTATCACAGGGCTGACACATAGAGACAGACAACCATTCACACTCACATTCACATCTACAGACAATTTAGAGTCACCAGTTAACCTGCATGTCTTTGGACTGTGGGAGGAAGCCGGAGTACCCCGAAAACAACCTACCCTGACACGGGGAGAACATGCAAACTCTGCACAGAAGGGGCTCTCCCACCATCTTGCTGTGAGGCGACAATACTAACCACTGCATCACTGTGCCGCCCACCATATTTAATACCTCTGCATAGTAACAATGACTGCAGCTTTATAATATACAGTACAGTATGCTTATGTGGTAGTGCATGTGTTCAAAAGCCTCTGAGATTGTCACACGTTCCAAAGGTGATAAAGTGCATGAAAAAAAATCAAAAACTGTGCTGTAAAAATCTTTATGCAACCAGAGCGGATGAGATGAGTGACAAGAAGACAGCACTGTGAGTGAGTGAGAGGAGGTGGGGCTATGGGGGTACTGCAGCGCTGTGTGTGTGTGTCAACTCGCTGTTGGAGAAAAGAGAAAGCAAGACAGTAGTATTTATAGTATCAAAACTGTGGATAATGACTAATGAAATCATTTCAGATATTCAGAATCAATATGTATTGAGACATTTATATTTTGACAACACTATTACCCCCTTTGATTGCTGATTAATATCAGTAGAGTGTACTATCATCTTCAGGTGACAGAGATGAGTTGTGAGCACAGAATCTGAAAGCAGCAGGAAAGAAGTGTGCTTTGCATACAGCTCATGGTGCTGTCTGGGTGTCAGGTTGACGAGCCTGCAGTGTAATTGAAACACGTTCCAGTCTGGAACATTTGTCATTTGTCATTTCTGTCTCTTCACAAACTTCACTGTGGATCAGCTGGACGAGCAGCTGCTTATAAACTCTGCTCTAGTAATCAGTTATAATGGCCATAAATGGGAACAAAAAAAGTTAAAGCTTTGGTAAAATTATTTCCGTGTCATAATAACCATACGCATGGTAAGTTGAGGGTTTGTTTCGCGGTTGTTCGTTCTCATTATTGTTACATAAGAAGTTCTGCTTCATATGAATGTGACAACCTTGTAAATCCACCTTTCAGACAGTCTGTTTCTTGCGACGAAGTTTTCCTGGTTCTGATCCTGAAAGCACAGAAGTTTATTTGTGGCCTTCGAAACAGCTACTTTCACAAACAAATTACTTTTACAGCTCTTCCTCAGTGGTAGGAGTTTTCTCGGTTGTCATGGAGATACAAAATTTTTGCATAACATGACTTAAATATAGAACTTTAGTTACAACAAAGCTTGTCATCAAAGTCTTTCATTGTGTTTCAGCCATCCATTGATCCTTGTATGATGATTTCTTTGGTCTAGTGTTCTGATGTCATCTCTTGTCCAGGGTCCTTGATTTGTGACCATCAGGCTTCTAGTGCCTTGTAATCCATCGTAATAATACAAGGTTATTTGTGTCAGTGTTGTAGTACTTCAAATTGGTTTGGGTCTTGAGACCGGTCTCCAAACCACTTTTTGAAGGTCTCGGTCTTCTCTGTGATTCGATCAAATTTTTACTTGGTCTTTTCTCAGTTTCAGACAAAAAGAACCCAGACCGAGACCACCTCTTCAAGAAGGTCTCGGTCTGGTAGTTTTGGTGCGCACCCGAGTGAGAATGCTGTGTTCACACCTGCCCAAACAAACGGCACTTAGGGGGCAACTTGAGTTCGATCGAACTGAACCAAACAGAGTAGATGTGAAAGCACCTTTAGTGTTTGTCTACAGTCTTGCGGTACACTTACACATACACACATAATAACCATATTTAACAATAAAAAAGGTGAATGAAGAGGAATCTTCATTTCTTTCCTGTAGGTGTTTTATGCAAATATGGATCTTTCAGAATGATTCCAGGAGTACCTATGGTCTGCATGTTCTGCAACTGATCATAAGTGTTTCCAATAATGTGAGACACGTGTTGATCTTGTCTTCGCTTTGACTCAGTCTCATGCTCTCAAAGTCTTGAAAAGTCTTGTCTCGTTCTCGATAAACTCTGGTCTTGGTCATGACTTGGTTTCGGTTTCAGTGGTCTTAACTGCAACACTGATCTGTAGATTATCCCAGAATGAATGCACATTTGGCAACAACTTGATTTTACCGAGTTAAATCCTGTTTGTTTCCTCCTTAATACTGAGGAATAAACAAAATGTATCTTCATGCAGCTACATTTACTGTATTTGTTATGTGCAATATGAGAATATTAAAGTTTATTTCAGTAAATAATGTATGCATATACACCAAAAACACATATTTATGTTTAAAACACATGCACAAAAACGCACAAATCCTGCCCTGAGAACTGAACCCACTGAGGTTGACCCTTGATTTCATCATACTTCAAAAACAAACCAACATCCTTTCTGGGTATTTGGTCTTGAGTGAAGTGTTTCCTTTTTTCCCACACTCACTTTCAGTTCTACGAACCACCCTGTTCATCAGCCTTTCTCGACGGATTACTAACGTTAGCTTGCTGGTACCCCCTCCTAACCTTTAGTTACAAACACAGCAGAGGCTCTTTAAGCATTTTTAAACTGTCCAACCAAAGAAGCAATATAATTTTTTCTCTTAAAACACATGCAGTATTTGGCTTTCTGCTTTTTATCAGCTCAACTTTTCTCACATTGCAGCCCAACAGTCACCTTCATGTTCTCAGATATAAGGTTTCCTACTGAACCCCAGATTGACTGACTTCTGAAGGAGGAAGTGTCCGGCCCCCAGGAGCCACACCTGACTATATTAAAAGGCTTCTCGCATTGTTTTGTCTTCCTCTTGATTACTAAGGCAGACTGTAATAATGACCAACAGTGAGACGCACCATCCGGGAAGGATGCACACACTTGCACACACTCACACTAACACACGCATTCTCTTTGAAAATGCTCTGCAGAGCTTAAGACATTTTAACCAAACTGGAGAAAACACTGGTACTATTAAGTGTGATCACATTACAAGACATAGTAACATACACTGTGGAATTCAATGCATTTTGTCCTTTGAGAATGTGGTAAAGTATGTGTCTGACTGTCTCTCAGGAGCAGTTCGCCGATTGAGCTCAGTCAGCCTTGGGTAGCTCGCTGTTCTCAGATTCCTGCCATATTTCTGGACGGCCACTGAACAAACAGAGGTGAACCTGATCCATGCTGTCACACTGTGGCAAGGGGTAGAGTTTCCCCTAACTCTCTCCCTCTCTCTCTCTCTCACACACACACATACACACACACAACTTCCTCCCTGATACCCCTAACGAAGACACAGAAAAAAACGTCTGTGTGCCCTGTACGAGCTGATGCAATGTGCTCGCGTCTACACGTATTCATGCATGCACATTCCTAACTGTGCGCCTCTTTATCTTGTATGAATATCGCTGATCCCTGACGCTGTAGTAATTGTTACCGACATGAATCGCCTGGATTGTTGTTGCCTTGTGCTCTTTAAATAGATCTTTTCAACGATAAGTGAAACCTGTTCAGAGAAGCGGTATCGCCACATCAACCACGACAGTAAAAGATACTCACCGACACAAATGCTATCAGCACCAGGTGACGTCATGTGTGTTAGACAGAGAGTACACTTCACTCTGTGTGGACTTCAGATGCTTGAAGGGATAATTTGACATTTGGAGAAAACACCTTGCTGAGTTTTCCTAGGGGGTACAACCAGCAGACTGTTAGCTTAGCTTAGCGTAGCATAAAGACTAGAAACTGGTTAAACAGCTAGCTGTCCAATGGTGCACAACATCCACATAGCAAAACCTCAAAAATCGAAACCAAATTAACGTGATACTATATCTTTAAAGCAATTTTGGGAAATGTACTTCTTAGTGCTTTCATACCATTGAACTGTCGTGTCGTGTTATCCTTTAAGATATATATGTATATGTATTGTAGTCATGGATTGTGTGTTGACGATAACCCACTTAAATGCATAACGCTACTTCCTCTCAGAGCACAATAGGAGCACAATACAGTGTTTAAATGGTTTGAGTCGGCTGCTCTGGAATGGCGATCCATTATAAAAGGGGAAGTTTACTACCACTCAGTGACAACATCAATGACATCACCAGGTGCCACTGTGTCTGTCTGCACGTCTCAGTCTGTGTCTGACACTCGTACACACACACACACACACACACTCACGCACAGACACACACTCTCTATTTTAGGACCAGTCAGACAGCACTGTCCTCCACCTGTCTCCAGTGTTACCTGCCCCAGTCATTATCAGGGTCCCAGATCCCCACTGTAAGTGCACATGTCAACAGTGAAATTACAGGGCATGCACACACACATATTTGTTTTGCTTTTAAAAGGGTAATATCCGTCTGCACGCAAGCAATACGTTCATTTTCCCTCCTCCTGTTCTTTTTTTTTTTTTTCGGACAAACCCAGAAAACAAAGCAGGTGAGGTTCAAAGACACAACGGAGAAAAGGACATGAAGAGAGGAGACGTGTAGAGATGATAGACGCACATAGGTGGTGTGTGTGTTTATGTAATGACAAGGGGTGAGAGAGACTCATGTTTTCAGTCCTGTTTCTCCGGTCAGTACGGACTTCACCTCACCTGATTACAAACCAGTGTCATTACATCTAAGCTTTGTTCTCCCACTTAGCTCACGCTATTCCGGCTAATTAAGACAAGAAAGTCTCTTCAGATGTCTGAGGGGAGAGTCTGCGTCTACAAATGTGACTGTCAGACGCTGGTGTAGTGGGAAATTGTGGCGTGACAAGTTTGACAAGGAGGGAAACACAGTGCCGGAACACAGATACGCATCTCTTTGACTTTAAGATATTTCCAGACAATGACTTCCGCATTTATTCTATCTGAAATCACCATCGGTGCCATCGGTGTAATTATGCCACGGTGCACGCACAGGCAATCAAAGACGCTCCACACCTGAAAGTTGTGTTTTCGTAAAACTGCCCTTTTATCTTCGGCTCTTTCACCAAGCTGGCTTTGGGTAACCTGAGTGCTCTCTTTCCCTTTTCAACATGATCAGTACAAACAATGACAAACTTCCCCTCTCCTCAGGGGTGACTGACTCGCTCTTATTGACGCTCTTATCATGTGTTTTTTCTGCTGAAAGAACTCATGACTGTACGTCTGAATAGATACTGACAGGACCTCATTAGACGTGGCATCGCTGTCATCCTGAAACAGAAAGAAATGATGTCACCACTGGTTAACACTGGGCTTGTTTGCACAGTTCAAATAAAAATTAGTGGTTCTTTCATCAGTGATCAACACATGATATTAGTCACTGTATTTTGCCTTTAACCCTCGCATCAATGAAACTGGCACAGCCTGAAGCGTGAACCGACTTTACCTCAGTAAGCAAACGTGCTGTATATGCACGATGACAAACGCATTTAGCATTTCCTATAATTTGTGCACCAATCACATCCGTCTTCCTGCGCGCGCTGTAATTTCCCTGACTGGATCCTCAATAACATCCTGTTGTCTGAGGACATCTGAGGGGCCAGGTTGGACTGACCCTGCACCACATCACACGCGGGACAGGACAGAGCAGAGACTGTTATCCCAGCCCTGGCTAATGACAGCTGAATGAGAGAAAGAGGCAGGAAGCTGTCCTCTGTGATCTCTGTATTTAAAAGCAGCCTTATTATTGCTTGTGTATTGTTTTGTCGCGTTGGGATCCCTTTGGACTAGTTATTAAGGTGAAGGACTGTGACTTGACTGTGACTGTAGATTTTAGCTGGTGAGGCAGCATGAAAGGAACACGGACATCCCTTATTGCTGATGATGGAGTTTGTGATGAAAGATAAAAGTCCACAGATAAAACCTTCAATCAACAAAAAGGTATCAAAAGGTGCAACAAATTCTCTGTGCTGGTCTGCCAGTGAAAGCTACAAGCACAAGGACAGAAGGAGAGCTTGTTATACTTACATAAAAATTATTTATGTAGCCCAAGATTTTGAACAAATCTCTACAACATACATCTATCCTCAGACCATTCTCGTTCCCAGAGCGTCAAATACTGCTGCTTCGTCTCACCCCTCAGCATGTGATATCAGCCTTTAGCGTCTTTATGAGACGCACTGAGTTTTCAGCCATCTCCAATGTAAGCCCATCTGAGACAATATTTAAAACTGAGAGCCACTGACGTTGTATAAAGAGCAAGAAAGTCCATGTTTGGTTGGTGGAAGGGAGGGGAGAAGGATGGGTCAAACTAAATCGGACTTTCATCCAGGAAACTACAGTTTGTGTCCACTGTGAAGCCAAAGTTCAGTGTTGTTGGTGGAGATTCTCTGACATCTAGGTCATGGTAATCATAAGTGCTATATCGTAGGCAGCTGGACTTGCTTGAGTTTCTTGAAGACGTTTCACCTCTCATCTAAAGAACTGAAGAGCCTCTTAAATAAGGGGTGAAACGTCTTTAAGAAAATCAAGCAAGTCCAGCTGCCTACGATATAGCACTGAGAAAGTCGATGCTGTTTGATTTATGTAAAAAAATAACATAAATGCAATTTCCACGCAGTCGTTGCACACTAACGTAACCCATGTGAAATATTTACATCACGGTACATTGTAAATGTACTTACTTAGAACTAAAACATGATCTGCTCTCTAAAACTAATCAAGTAGCTTTGTTTCCTGAACCTGTTTCACAGCATTAACCACATGGTACAATGCGCAACACATTCTCACTTCAAACTCGTCACATATCAACGTATTGTTGACGTTAGTTGGAACAGTGAAACCGCATGTTACAGTATGAAGAGGCGTACTGTACGTGTTGCAAAAGTCTGATTGATATCAGCAGAAGCTGGCAACATATCAGTGTTTATCGTCCAGATATGATCTTAGAAGGTCAATGTGCGTAGGCTAACAAGAAAGGATTTCTTTGTGCATGTCAAAGAGGCTGTTAATTCACTCACAGAGCACATCGCCCCTCGGTACACTAAACTGATTTATCCAATCTTATTGTTTCTTTTCTGCTTTTCGCACCGCGTCGCAGGAGCCGCTCAGAGTGAGGCCGTAGAGAATTTATGAATGAGTTAACCTCGTGTTAACCCTGCGCAGTGAAACACAACAGGTGGTCATCCTCCTTTGTCCGCCGCAGCAGAGACAGGTGCTTCCGACCATGGTGGACAGATCACTGTTGACTCTGGACAATGGAGGAAAAACAGAGGAACAAGAAGGTCTAATTCATGCATGGCCACTTCCTGCCCAGCCCACCTCTATGTCAAACACACACATGCATAAACCCACCCACTCACTCTATGAGTATAAAAAGTCCATATTTCAATGCAAACACAAACACCCTCGTTCAAACTGTCGGTGTTTTTCTTTCCCCGGTTTGTTCGGGGGAAACAGAGGCGTCAGAGGACAATAGTTCTGTGACCCATATCTGAGCCTGACATAGGCAAACAGGAAGAGATCCCCGTTGCATAGAGGGGTATTCCTGACTCCAGGTTAAGGAAGGGAAGAAGAATGGCGCTGGGGGTGGGGGGTTGAGGAAACAGAGACCATCCACTGACCTCAAACATCCACCTACAAGTTTTCCAATAGTTACCAGAAGTCTATCAGAGGAGGCCAGAAGACCAACTACGCTTCCTTCGCACAGAAAAACAAAACACAGGTGTCTTGTTTGTGTCTTCCGCCTGCACGCAGCTCCTCGCTTCATTCACTTTCACTATACGTTCAGCCATGAGACGATAGTTAAAACCCTTCTTGTCTGCGTCTGAAATCTCTCTCAGCGGTGACAGCTCTGATGCTTTGAGCCAAGTCTGAAAGTAACAACACTTTGGAATCTCCTGAAGACATCTGACTGTATGATCAGCAGTGGTATCCAAACAATGCGTTTCTGTTTTCGACCGTGTAATTAAACCTGTCTCAAGGCTCTTATCTGCATAGCTGTAGAGTGACTTTGTCACAACGTGGCGTCACAGAGGATTGACAGCACAGTCAACAACATGGCCTCTCTGCCTAACTGTTAAATAATATAGACGTCAACTGAGAACACACACGTTTGCATTTATCACAAAATAAACCAAACAAAACCAAAGAGCCCTGACTTCCTTTTTTGATAGTACATAAAATTAATCACGCACTTAAGTGAATCCACTCATTTCCTCAAGTTACGTGCCAAGTCAATGTGCCTTATCTCGTGCTATCATTCATTGTGCAAGAGTAGGTGCCGGTGATAATGACGGTCAGATCCGCTTTGATTGATTAAGTAAGGGGAGGAAGGAAGGGAAGGGAGGGGAGGATGATGAGCAGAAAGAAAGAGGAGTGAAGGGCTGACCTCTCCTCCTACTCTGTCATGTAGATAAGAGTGATGATGGAGACTCTCAGCGGACTCAGATAACCTTTAGCTGAAGATGCAGCATCACTATTTACTACTTCACTGTTTTCTTTGAATGACTCGATTACTGGGGAAAATGGGGCCTTAGTCATACCGCAAGTGCTTTATTTAGTAGATTCGTCATCAATTTATTTCCGTTTCTGTAGAATATTGTGTACTTTAAAACTGTGGAGTGTTCACAGTGAAGTGAAGTGGGACGCAGCTGAGCTTTGGACTGTATCTTGAAGCTTATTTTATGATCGGAAAATGTCATTCTAAACTTTAGTTACTTAAACCAGTGCTATTTAGAATCAGATAATTAATTCTTTTATTAGATATTGTCCCCAAAATATTGGCTAGGAATGTCTCCGGAAGAAATGATTACAGGTCATCCATCATCTGTTTGAGGGTTGGTATTTGATCATGTTGGCTCATGCTTAAAATGCAAAAGACTGAACCTCTGAACCTTCCTTTCAAATTCAAACATGTATGTAAGCTTTTCCAAAATGAACCTTTAAAATGACGCCGCTAGGATTAATGGAAATACTGTCAAAATCGTTATACAGCAAAGTTAAATTTTCATATCTCAAGAGCAAAGTATTGTGGTGCGGCCTAAAAATCGTATTCCAGACATAAGGGAACATACTTGTTTGGCTCAGACCCCAGCAAAAATTACATCATTATCAGATTTATGTATTTTTCATTAAAAATCAAATGCAAAATTACTATTTCCACTAAATTTAGAGGGGGCTGTAGCTCAGTCAATAGGGACCTGAGGTGGGAACCAGAAGGTCACTGGCTTAAGTCCCCATTGAGGCCAAATATGGCGCGTGGTCTTTAAGCTGGAGAGATGCAGGTTCGCCACCTGGGCACTGCCGAGGTGTCATTGAGCAAGTCACAGAACCCCCAACCACTCAAAGCACCCGTCCATGGGCTTCCCCCCCATCTGGCATCTTTTCGGGCCTGTGTGTGTACATCCTTCTGAGACCCGAACTCTTGTTTGGTTGGCATTTTTAATTTCTCCTAGCTATTTGGGATTAATCGGACCTGTTAAGTATAAAAAACTTATCATTGTCAACAATAGTCCCTACATCCTCAAACGTGACAATAACAAAGTCTCAGTGTCCTCAGACGAGCTGATGATAAAATGTCCTCAATCTAGTACTTCCTCATTAACAGTGTCTAACCCTGTTACCGTTGCTAAAATTGGTCAAATCTGTTGCCGTATCAAACTACAAATGTATTTAATCATGAATAAACAAGTTTCAACCATTAAATGTGATCAGGTTTTGAGCCTTGTCCACGTTTGTGTCGGCTGCGGACTAACTTTGCAGAGATGGCTGCCATCTTGTTTCTACATGGATTGGTGTATTGTGCTCTTCCATGCAAATTTCTGAGCCCGTAAGTCACCACTTCAAGTCACGACTCACGACTTCATAGCGTTCCAGGCGATTCACGCCAAACCAACAAGTCGGACCATGCGGGGTTTATGTTTGTTTACAATCACTTCTATCGCCAAAGCTGTCTGTTCCTTGCTCATTTGAGCGAAGCGTCTTTCTTGTCGGCGAGTACATAATCATTTGTGTATTATTTTGATTACAACGTGCAAATTTACTTTACATTTCCCTAAAGTTATTTTTTGTCTATTTCTCACCGTGTATCGCGATCAGCACCGTGTCCATGGGGCTGCCATTGTTGTTTAGAGGGCTGTGAGTTCACGGGTGGTAAGTTACGGGTTTGACTGCTGTTCCAGTGCACTTTCACGGGTAGAAGGTTGTAAAAACACAGGTTGTGTGGATCGCGCCGTAAGTTAAGTAGAATATAGTTTAAGGTCCGGTTAACCCAAAATGTAATGTCCTCGTATGAGGACGTAGGGTCTCAGGAGGGTATGACAGCAGAGTGAAAAAAAGGAATTTCCTCTCAGGGATTAATGAAATATATCTTCTTCCTCTAAAATTATGAATAATATTCCAATCGCAACATCTGTCAGAATTATTACAATGAATTTTTAGCCCTACTTTGATATTTGCTGCAGTTTTACGAAAGTGCTTTTGCATCGCTCTGCCTCCAGTTTTGCTTGAAAGAACTGAAGCACCATACAACAAGCATGCATGTATGTTAACAAGAGAATGGTAAATGAGTTTAATACTGTAACAGTGCACCACTTCGTTTAAAAGCTCACTATCCAGTGCCTGTCATTATTCAGACAACCTGTTCTCGTTTCTTGCCAATAGAGGGCGCACTAACACCTGGGCTGCTCCCCCTGCAGCCACCGGTGTTGTCTTTAAAGTGCTCGTTGGCTGTGTGTAAGCAGGGCATCTTCTCTGCCAAAAGCTTCAGCGCCTTAAGTTGATGTTTTACAGGATCCACGGGGTCATTTCAAAACCACTACTTCAGTCTGTGAGGCAGCTTGTTTTGTTTCGCGGTTCCCGAAAACTGACCTCCAGAATGGCTTTCCAGTACCCGCAGGCGTACCGTGACGATGCAGTGGTAAGTAAATGCTGCTAGCTAACTTAGCCTAGCGTGCTAATAAGCCGGGGTGCTTAATCATCACGCTTTTTCATTCATTAAAGTGAGCGCCTGCTTTGTTAGCATGCTAAGTTAGCCTAGCCTGCTCTGACAACCCAGCTTGACTTTGTTGACAAATGCATGAGCAGTGGTTCCCAGTCAGCCTTAACTCACTGCGGTTCATATGTAAAGCTAATTAGTACATTTGTTGTGTGGCTAACGTTGCTAACCAACCTGGAGGTGCTAGCTTGGTAGCTCAAGTCTGTCTTTTTGTTTGCCACACCTAGCTAGCTAGTTGAGCTTTTAGCAGCTGTCAGTAACGTTACTGCTGCACCTGTCACAGATGGATGACTATCATGGCACCAAAGTACCAGACCCCTACAGCTGGCTGGAGGACCCGGACAGTGAGAAGACACAGGTAATCCTTATTTCTGTTTATCTTTACATTTAGCAATAATGTGTTACAGACTGAGGACACGCATGATTTGGTGTCAAAGTGTTACTACTGCTGTACTAATAAGGCAAGGCAAGGCAAGGCAAGTGTATTTGTAGAGCACAATTCGTACACAAAGTAATTCAAAGTGCTTTACAGAAGAAGAAAATGCATTAAAATCACAATACAAAATAAAAACATAAATAATCATTATAAAATGAACTTTAAAAGAGAAGAGTGCAGATAAGATCCTTTCAGTCATATGCACAGTGAAATAGAGCTGTTTTGAGCCTAGATTTGAACATAATATTTTGTTTATCTCGTGTTTTATAAGTGCACAATGACACCCTTGTTATTCTGTTAATCAAATATTGGTGCTGGCTGTGCAATGTATTCACTTACAAATGCACTTATAACCACCAGCCTTAAAGGAACAGTGCGTAAGATTTAGTGGCATCAAGCGTAAAGATTGCAGACTGCAACCAGTGTAACTTCTCGCCATCAGATGTCCTTGAGCGTTCATTGTTCAGGAGGTTTTTACTGGGAGCAGAGTTATCCGCAGTGGTCTCCTCTCCAAAACAAATGAACCAGAAGACTGCACTTTGAAACAAGTTCAAATTGACTGACCCTAACACTGGCTGTCTGCATAACCAGTGCTACAAAGCTGGTTATCAACTAGTTAAGTCAACTCTGGGTTTTCCTCTCCAGCCATTTCTTGTGAAAGAGGCAGGGGTGCTAACTAAATCATCAGACCCATGAATGAAATAAGCTACTTCATATGATATGAGATGAAACAGTACTGAAAGTGTCTGCAGCTGCGAGACCATAACATGTCAGTGACCCGTTATGTAAACGATACTCTGTAATCATGTAACTGAAGATGCAGAAATATTGAAAACACTATCCAAAATTTCACTCTCAGCCAAGACTTAAAGTTACTTAAAGTATCACTCGACTATGTGACATCATTATAGAATATGTTTTGCCATTTAGTTGGAAGATGACAACACTACTCTGAATATGTCACATGAAACACTTTAAAGGGATGCCAGACTGTTTCTGCTGCTGAAGTAAAGAGTGGAAAAGTAGCCTCGTTAATGACTGACCGAGATGTTTTATATATAATGGGAGCCAGTTAACAGTGTGTGGATTATTTTTCTAATAAAATATTAGCTTTTTTATGCTAGTTTTCATCACACAGGTGTCTCATGTCATTTTGAGCTGCAGTGATGGAATCAAGGTGTAAAATAGCGGCACTGTCACTGCAGACTAAAATACATTTTGCGGAAGTTATACAGCCAAAATCATGTGTTTAGTGTTGTAGATGATCTCTCTGTGAGAAGCTCTGTTTTAAAACTAGCCGAAATAGAGCTCTGAAACAATGAAATGATTCTACTGACCTATAACAATATAGAGGTTACTGTTTTTAAACTGAGACTCCGGACTGTCACTCATGTCAGGATACTTTTTTCTTCAGTGATCTGATTGATCAGAGGTCAGGGTGTTGACAGGCTGTGATCCAATACTCTTAAATCAACCTGCTCCGGAGCAGGTTAGCTGTTCAGCATAAATTATCACAGTGATTTATCCCAGTAAAAAGAGAACCGGCGTTGTAGTACTGAAAACCCAGAGTTAACCCAGAAGTTACCTCGTTAACATCAAATCCTGCTTTATAGTACAGGCCTCGGGTGATTAAAACCAGTCAAAACACTGACTGAAGGGTATTTGTATTAAATACTGTCTCTGTCAGAGACGAGCCGCCAGCCCAACACCTGCTAATGTGTGCTCACCTTTTCTCTCAGATAACTTAAAATCCAGATGTTTCAGAGGTTTTTACTGGGAGCCAAATTATCTGCAGAGGTCTCTTCCTTTCCAAAACAAACAGACCCAGTGATTTAAACCAGTAAAACACTAAATAAAGTAGTTTTGTTTAATTTTTAGAGGCAAAATCAAGAAAGGTCCTGAGTAGCCACATCTAGAGCCAGTGTGGTTTGTCTGTTCTGAGCACCCGCTAGATACATTTTGCTGCTGCAAAATCGCAATGTATTTTATCGCAATAATATTGTATCATCACTTAAGTCTTAAGTATTGTGATAATATTGTATTGTGGATCCTCTGAAGGTTCCCACCCCTTATAGAAACTTGGCGGTGCAATGTGACAATCTGCATAGACAAGGACAATCTCTCTATGTAAACATAATCAGCTCAATTTAAGGTAAAGGAAACCCAACAGTTATTAGTTTCAGGTGATTATACACTAAAGAAAAAATACTTATTATTATCATATTCCATTTCTGCCAATATAGCCTCCTAAATCTTACACACCGTACCCATAAGTGTTGTCGATACGACTAGGGGCCTGTCCCAACATGCCCGTTTACTGACTGATTTAGATAACTTTGCTGAGTAAAACCTGGATCCCCCTGTAGTCTGAAACGTAATGTAAGAACACCTGCTTTTACTCAACAAAGGTATTCGGATAAATCAGTACATCGGCTTCTTGGAACTAACCGCAGAGATTACAATACATGGATGAGTAAAACCTGTCTGTGTTGTGTCATCTTCCACCAGGCCTTTGTCACCGCTCAGAACCAGCTGACGTTGCCGTTTTTAGAGCGCTGCGAGGTGCGAGACCTGTTCAAGGAGCGCATGACCGAGCTGTATGACTACCCCAAGTATAGCTGTCCCTTTAAGAGGGGGAACAGGTACGACACCGTAATGTTTTGGCACTTAAGCGACACATCTGTGGAGATCTTTTTTTTTTAACTTAATACTGTCTCACTTATTTTCAGGTACTTTCACTTCTACAACACAGGCCTCCAAAACCAGAGTGTGATGTACGTGCAGGAGAGTCTGGACGCTGAGCCCACAGTCTTCTTGGATCCAAACACATTTTCTGATGATGGCACTGTTGCCCTGCGAGGTATCGAAGGAGACTGATGTGAAAACAAACTAGCACTGTGTTTTATTACTGCTTTTATTATTTTAGTATCATTCTTTTATGCTTTTTGGGCATCTTTTGCATTTCTGCTCCTGTGCTTTGCCAGAATAGATTCTTGATATGGTGTCTGTGTGATGTCTGTTGTCTTCATATCCAGAAATAGCCTTCTATTTATAGCATCCACATTCACAGCTAAATAAAGAATGTTAAATGACTCTTTGTTAACGTTCTGTTTCTGCTCCTCTGATTGCTTCAAGGCTACGCATTCTCTGAGGACGGGGAGTACCTGGCGTACGGCACCAGCGCCAGCGGTTCGGACTGGGTGGAGATCCGCTTCCTGCAGGTCGAAGGCGCCAAGCCTCTGGAGGACCGCTTGGAGCGGGTCAAGTTTAGCTGCATGTCCTGGACTCATGATGGGAAGGGGCTTTTCTACAACTCCTATCCCGAGCAGGAGGGCAAAAGTGACGGTGAGGTCAAGACAGAGTTGTCGCTGTAGCTGCCACAACGATCCCTTAGAATGAAAACAAAATATATTAGCTAGCTGGTTTGTAGCTTCCTCTGCTCCCACATCTCTGCTATATCAATGTTGTTTCTGCAGTCCACACCCACCCACTTCACGACCTTACTTCTCTCATCAGACAAGTTGTATTTTGCTGCCACTAGGGGGCGATGCTGAACGTAAAATGATTTGTCTCCTAGGCACTGAGACCTCCACTAACCTGCACCAGAAGCTCTACTTCCACGTTCTGGGGACTCCGCAGTCTGAGGACGTGCTGTGCGCTGAATTTCCTGACCACCCCAAATGGATGGGAGGAGCTGAGGTATGCCAGACAGGTTTTTTTCCCCCTGCTCCAAAACATAAACCAAAATGACTTCAGTAGAGTGCACGTGATTTGATTTTCAGAGAGGGTTTAGTGATTGCATATGTATTGCAGGTGTCAGACGATGGGCGCTACGTGCTGCTGTCTATCAGGGAAGGTTGTGATCCGGTCAACAGACTGTGGTATTGTGACCTTCAGACCACTCCTCAGGGTATCACGGGTACGTTACCCCCCTGACGCTTGGTCATTGTCCTATTAGCTTGTTGGTTGTTTTAACTGTGTACTTTCCTAAAGCAGGACAGGACTGTGTGGCAGAGAGAAAAGGCTCTATGAATACAACTTGTGTTCAGGTCTTCACTCTGCCCTCATCCTGTGGGATTTTCCTAAAGGTTATATGTTGAATAATAATCTAACCTTTGAAAATAACAATTTCTTTTAGATTTCCTCACAGATATGAAAAAGCTGAGATTTAGCCAACTGTAAAGTTTTCTTCAACCCCCTTAAAATCAATAAGGCCTTTCAACTCCCTGTGACGCTTCAGCGACCCCTAGTGGCTGTCGGGACCCTCAGCTTGGGAACCAGTGCATTATAGGACTAAAATACTCCTTATGTTTAGGACTTTTGCCATGGGTGAAGCTAATCGACAACTTTGATGCCGAGTACGAGTATGTGACCAACGAGGGCACGTTGTTCACGTTCAAGACCAACCTGGACGCCCCGCGCTACCGCCTCATCAACATCGACTTTGCCTCTCCTGTGCAGAGCAGCTGGAAAGAGCTCATCCCTCAACATGACAAGGACGTTATTGGTGAGCAGCTGCAACGCTCCTGTGATCATTAAAGTATAAAGAATGGGTTGTAAAATCTCTTTTGATGTCACCTGAAATACAAATTTCAGTCTTTTCTCGGCCGTGTCTCCCCCCGCAGTGTTCGCCACCTGTACGTACTCCAGCTACCTGTTTGTGTGTTTCCTCCACGACGTGAAGAATGTGTTGAAAATGTACCGTCTGAGCTCGGGGGAGGAGTTGAGGACCTTCCCTCTCGACGTGGGCTCCGTGGTGGGTTTCACAGGACGGAAGAGGGACTCGGAGATCTTCTACTATTTCACTTCCTTCCTCTCCCCAGGTACGAGGCACTAAATACATACTGTAACATACAAAGAGGATAACTGCTTGGGTTGTGTAGGAGTAATAGATACTGTGTCACTTAATTGCTGCAGAAAATAATGTTAGTTAAGAGTTGAGGCATTAAGTGCTACAGTATGCACTGAACACATATTGTCTAAGTGATTTAAAGATTGTAGGACAAATGAAATGACGTTTTCTTTTCCTGTGTTCAGCCATCATTTACCACTGCGACCTGACGAAGGAGCCGCTGCAGCCCCACATCTTCAGAGAGGTCACTGTCAAAGGCTTCAACCCCTCTGACTACCAGACCACCCAGGTACCCACAACATTTCAGTGCTTCCTTTTGTTTGTAGACATAATATCCATGATTTCTAACAGGGCTGTGCAATATATTTAATTCAATACAGAGAAATGCAAAACCATACTAATGAACCTTCATTAATATAGGCCTATATTTTATCTACAAGTGCACGTCACACACTGAGCGAGCCGCTTGTTAATGACGCTGTCAGCAAAGCAGTAATGATTGTGCTAAGTGGCTAATGGGCATGTAGCTACTTCCATGTTTCAGATGATGCGTCATGTTTGTAGTCGACCGATGAAGATGAGTTTACATATCACCTTGGGTTCGTTTTTCACCTTCTCAAAATGATCCCACACTTTGGATTTCCTGCCTGACATGTTATTAACTAGCCTGTGGAATAACCGCAGGTACCAGCAATACACAGTATCAATATCGGGGTATTTGGTCAAAAATATTGTGAAAGAAATAGGAAGAAATCCTTCATTTCATTGTCTTTCCTGACAACGCTTCTCCCAGAGATGTTAAAGGAGAAATGTTTACATCTATTTGCACCTGAATGCCAGAATCAGCCGAGATATGTGCTTCTGGACCCGAACAAATCATTCCAGTCTGTTGAAATGTGACTGGTGGATTTTAAAATTTGGCGAAAGACATATTTCTCAACTCGTCTTCATCCAGATTTTCAATGTGACATGTTATTTTAAATGCAAGGCAGTAAAGCTTCTGGCAGCGCAGCGTCTCACAGTCTGGTTTATTGTTCTATCCCCACTGAGCTGAGTGATCCCAACAAAAACATTCTAAAAGTATAAATAAGCACCAAGGACAGACTTTTGTTTCAGAGTCTCTTTGTCCTCTTCTTTCATCCGCCTCAGACACAAGGACAGACGAAGATTCAAGAATAGCTTCATCGCTAAATCCTCATTAGCACCAAGACAAACCCTCATAAAGATATTCACTGCTCCCATGTGTCTAAGATACCCATTCCCTGTTTTTTTCCTGGCACTATTTCCACTCCTGTTTGTGTTCCTGATGGTGTGTCTTTCTCTATATCTTTGCCAGATCTTCTATCCCTCCAAGGATGGCACTCAAATCCCCATGTTTATTGTTCACAAGAAGGGCATCAAATTGGATGGCTCCCATCCAGGGTTTCTATACGGCTACGGTGGTTTCAACATCTCCATCACGCCGAGCTACAGCGTCTCCCGACTCATCTTTGTCAGACATCTGGGGGGAGTCCTGGCTGTTGCCAACATTCGAGGAGGAGGAGAGTACGGGGAGACCTGGCACAAAGGTGAGGGGGATTGTGGTCATCCATCTTGTTTGTTATCTCCGCCTGGAGGGAATCATGCCTTTCTGTCTGCAGCTAATCTCGCAACATGGCAGACAAATCAGTCTAATATTTTGTGTACGCATGTATGACTGTATGCTCAAGATCCTCTTGTGATATACAATTGTTAAATAACCTGTTTTATTGACTCCTCACTGCTCTTAACTGGCCAGTAGGGGCTGCAAGTCCTCAACAAAGTCACGTAGAAAACTTTTCTGGATATCATCTTGGCCAAAAACAACAAGCCTCACAATCTGTTGCAAGCCACATTTGCTGTGGCTCAAAATTTGAAATCCATAGAAAAGCTTGGTCTCATTTTGAACTGGAGTATCTGTAGATTAATTACATACCCAACATGATATCCTCGCAGCCATCTTGACTTGTTTAGGAAGCAGAGGGACAATTCTATTGCAACGCCCGGTAGAGATCTGTGCTCTCATTTATAAAACAATGCATAGGATCCATGCTATCTTTTCTTATAGGTCATAATTTCTGATTGGGAAGTTGCGTACGCCTCTTTCAGGCCTCCTTTTGTGCGTTTGCAGTGTTTATAAATGAGGCCTCTGCTCTAAACTTGGTGCATTTTTCTAGTTCAAAATAACACCAGCACAAACCCCTCATTTACATACTTTGTGTTTTTCCCTCTCAGCTGGTATGTTGGCCAACAAGCAAAACTGCTTCACAGACTTCCAGTGTGCGGCTGAGTATCTCATCAAGGAGGGATACACTTCTCCTTCCAAGCTGACTATAAATGGAGGCTCCAACGGTGGCCTGCTAGTAGGTGCGTATGCTGCTGGATCATTTGACGCCTCAAACAGTTTATCATCAGTGCCTGGTGTGTCTGATTGCGCGTTTCCTCTCTCAGCGGCCTGCGTGAACCAGCGGCCCGAGCTGTTCGGCTGCGCTGTCGCTCAGGTAGGCGTCATGGACATGCTGAAGTTTCACAAGTTCACCATCGGCCACGCCTGGACCACAGACTTTGGCTGCTCTGAAGACAAGGAGCAGTTTGAATGGCTCATCAAGTAAGTGCTCAGAATATATGTTAGCACTAATGTAAATATACAGAGTGTTTCTTCATCTCTGTATTGACACTACTTTTGGGTATGTTCAAAATTATTGCTGTGGTTTCCTCTGCTTTAATGTCACCACTACATGCTCCACACAAAAGAATATTAATGACCATGTTTCCCCCGCTATTTTACCATCAGTGATAAACCACCCAGATCCTGACACATCTTGTCTTATGATCAATGTCATTAGACAATGGCCTACTCACTCATTAAATATATATATATAGTATTTGCTGAGTGAAATAGCACCTCTGCTTTTATCCCCCTGAAGGTTAATGTTTTATTTCATAAAAGTGTATTGATTTTTTTATGATATAGGCGGAGGTGGACTTTGCTCCACCCCTGCTATAAAACAGTGAGGGAGACGCTGAGTTACATATCTAATAGCAACAGTATGTGTTTAATGACTTAATTAAGAGCAATGACTGAGCTGTGACATCGGACTTGAGCCAGGAAAAGGCTCGAGAAGAACCAAAGTTACCCACACAGTGGCAAAAGATTCTTTATTTGAAGAACACTTCTTTAGGTTAAAGAAATTCATATTAACGCACATCAAGGAAGAAATTTGTCAATTCACTCAACAGTGACTGTTATCACCGAAAAACAAACTTATGACAAACATTAGAGCTGAAATAATTAGTTGATTAATTTGTCAGGCAAATGGTTCCCAACCTGTTTCATTAAGGGCCCACCTGTCTGTTGTGACGTGACAACACCTCACTAAGTGACATGTATTACGGATATTTCACATTGTATTTAATGCATAATAATAGCAGTACAGAACAACTGATATGCTGTACAGCAACTGCAGAAAGTTTGTGCAAAATGAGCGATGATTATGAATTCTGAGCAGATTATTTCCCGTCATACTGCATCTCAGGTGAGTTATTTCCATTTTTTTTTTAATACACTTCTGTCTGTATTATCAGTTTTGCATCTGTTTTGAACAGTTGTGCATAATATATAGGCTTCTTTTTTTATTTAATGTTTTCTTCTCTCTGATGCTTCACCATTGTTCACTTAGCTCTTTGGTTACTTTAACTAATGCAGGCCGAGGCTGTTTAGCAGAGGGTGAAGACTTTGTGAATGTAGCTCTTCACCTTGTCCTTATCCTGTTGAGTTTGTGTGGACTAATAATCTAAACTTTAAAGATAACGATTTCATTTAGTTTTCTTCACAGAAAAGAGTGAAATGCTGAGATACAGGCCTAGTGTGTATGCTTTTTAAGAGTTTTCCTACACGTATTAAACTCAAGAAGGCCTCACGACCCCCCTGTGAAGCTTTGGTGACTGAATTTACTAGTAGATCAACACAAACTTAAATGAGCATCTAACCAGGATCCGGAGCAGTTGGGAACCAGTGGTGTAGGATTTAGTGGAATCTATTGGCAGAAATTTAATTTTGATATACATAGTTATTTTTTCATTCATCTTATAACCAGAAACTAGAAATTGTTGTGTTTTTTTTAGCTTAAGGCCTTTACACACTGTGAACATGTCAAATAAATCACACGAGAATGTGAAATACTCACCTGCAAATATTTTACATCAAAACTAGTCATACTTGCAGGGATGCAGTTGAAACAGGTCTGCCATTGTTGCGATATCCATTCCTTACGTGATTGGTTGAAGCCTTTATTTGTTTTTGTGAAAGCTGAGAAACATCAAACATTTCATGAAAGAATTATATAGCTTTTTCCCGGCATAATATTTGTGTTCGTGAAGATATTGATGTTCAAATTAATCACACGGAAAAAATGACCTTGGTGTGTGAAGACCTTTTAAAAAGAGCCATGAATATCTATATATGGAGGGGGTCCTCTCCCATGGAGCCCGCCATGTTTCTACAGTAGCCCAGAACAGACAAAACAAGCACTGGCTCAAGAGAGTGTTTAAGTTACCTGAAGGCAGGTTCTCTACATGCTTGGAAAGGGAGGGGTTTGCAGTTGGTTGCAACCTCAGCCACTATAAACTACCTAGTTTTCAGTCAAAATCCCTCAAATTTTCTAGTTTCTGCCTCAACTGTGAGAATTGGCTGCTTGTCTTTGTCATGTGTTAGTCAGTCGAGTATTTTGGGGTTTTGGAACATTTGGTTGGAGGTTTTTTGAAGAAGCCATCTGCTCCTCTTCACCAGATACTCCCCGCTCCACAACATACACGTCCCAGAAGGCAACGGGGTCCAGTACCCTGCGGTGCTCCTCCTGACAGGGGACCACGACGACCGGGTGGTGCCCCTCCACTCCCTCAAATACATCGCCACCCTGCAGCACATCGTGGGCCGCAGCACCAAGCAGTCAAACCCCCTGTTCATCCTTGTGGACACAAAGTCGGGCCACGGTGCCGGCAAGCCCACCAGCAAGGTCATCCAGGAGGTGGCCGACACCTACGCCTTTATCGCTCGCTGTCTCAAAATCTCCTGGGTGAAATAACCTGGGCCTCCTGCTAAAGTGTGTGGGGTTTGTTTTGTTTTCTTACATTAACTCAAATCATCTTTGGAATACTGTTCATACCAGCTGTTTACACTTTCTTTATAACACACCGACACAGTACTGGATCTTTTAACTCACGATTACCCAGCCACCATTACTACATCTTTTGTTACTGTCTTTCTTTGTGTTTATCTTCCCCTCCCTCCTCCTCTCAGCGTGAGCCTGATACAGACTCACCTGCCCCAGCTGCACCTGCACACAACTATAAGCCAACACACAGCACTCACAGCTAGCATACCCTCTCTTGTCGGCCATGTTTGTAGTCCTAATGAAACAAAGAATGACTACATTATCAGTGTGTGTGTGTGTGTGTGTGTGTGAAAGGAGGGGGTACCTTCACGGTTACAATAATCAGCCAATCAGCAGTCACAGTCATGAGGTTAAAGTGGCAAAAGTTTATTTGGAGATTGGTTTCTGCGTCCTCCGGGGGCTTCAACACTATGCTTATTATTTATTTAACGTTTGTGCACAGAATGGAGGCTGTGGGATGTTGAATGACTCCAGCATGTACAAGTATAGTGCAAATGATGACCGTGCAAGTCAACAGTATTGCTGTGGATGAGAAACTTGCAAAAAACTGCATTTTGTGTGTGTGTGTGTGTGTGTGTGTGTGTGTGTGTGTGTGTGTGTGTGTGTGTGTGTGTGTGTGTGTGTGTGTGTGTGTGTGTGTGTGTGTGTGTGTGTGTGTGTGTGTGTGTGTGTGTGTGTGTGTGTGTTTAAATGTCAGTCCCCGCATTTCTTTCAGACTGATGATGATTTCTACCTCTTGACATGTGCTGATTGTTTGCCTTTTACAGGGAACAAAACACAATGCCACAACTACAATAAACAACTTTTTAAACTGATTCATCATGCCCGTTCATTCTGTCGCAATGTTAAAGGGACAGTTCACCCTAAAATCAAAAATACATATTCTTCCTCTCACCTGTGGTGCTGTTTATCAGTCTAGCACTACAGGTAAGATGACAAATGTGTATTTTGATTTTGGGGTGGACAGTTCCTTTGTGGAGAAAGAGAGACAATGATAACAGACATAGTTAAGTTGGCCATTTTATTGCTGTCACACACAGTGGTGTAGTGGAGGGTATACTCAGGTATACCCACTTCTTTTTCTATCCAGTTACAGTATACCCATATATCAGCTAAAAAGCCATTGTAATACATAGGAGAGTATGCCCACTTCCTCATCAGTAACCGACCTATCTACCTAGTAGTACACCCACCTTATCAACTACCACTACACCACTGGTCAGTCACACACCATGAAGAACTGACCTGCATTTATGACCAAACAAAACAGTAGATGTGCCTCTTCAACAACAAATTATATTGATAACTGATAAATTAATACCCACATTTATCTCATGATTATCTTTGACCACAGAACAAAATGCTGCTCGAGCTCTAAAAAAAACCAGACTCTTAAAAACTGGACATATTCAATCAATTTTATTACATATGTTTCAATTTAATTTAATACATCCACAACATCTTAATGTCCCTGTTTACAGTCAAGAATGTGAACTTGAGAGCAAAGGCGCCTGAAGCTGTAGGTGTCAGGTCTTCCACCAGGGGGCAGTCACTCTGAAAATGACCAACACGTGCAGCAGGAGCAGAAAATGAGGGTGGTCTGACAGAGGGCCCCATGTGGATTACTCAACATACATGTTTCATGTTCAAGAACTTCTCTGATGTCCTACTTTCATGTTAACACGGGGAATTTTACAGAGCCGTAACTTTTGGAAAACTCCACAAATGACATGTTCTTAACATGACTTTCACACTCCTGTCAGAGTGGAAATTAAATTTATAAAAACATAGAAGTAAAAGACTTTAGACAAACTTTCTTCATAAATGTTATATATACTTATTTTTCATTTTTAGAATCAACAACTTTCTGTTAGATTTACATATAACTGAAGCATTAAAATGAAGTTAAAGGTTGCAAGTGTACAAGATTTACAAAACAAAAAGTAATTAAAAAACGAATTGTTTTAGCTTATTAATTCACTGTGCTCAGCAGTTACATTTTCACTCTACTTTTTTAAGACATTTTTCCAATATACAAGATTTTATTTACCTAATGTGAGCCAGAGAAGACTGTTAGGCCTTGACAGCTGTGGACAAACTCAAACATGAACTTTGATAGGATAATTTAGGGAAATAAAACTGTCCTATCTTTAACAGCAACAAAATCTGTTTAGCATTTATGTGCCAAAGCATCAAAAACTCTGAGTAAAAGATCCATTGATTTTTACTGCAACACACAAATACTTTGCTTCTTTTATCCGAATATAAACTTTGACATTATGTGGAATAAATGCACAATTTTCACACACAATTCAGTTTTATACAATAAACTTGTAGCCTAACCTATAATCGGAACAGTCCAGGAAAAGTTGAACACACAAAAATCTTTCATCTTTTATTTTTAGGGATATTTAAATCAGGTTACAGAAAATTTGGGAGCTTGAAACGTGTGTTACATTATGACAATTTTTCCCCCTGAAACATCTGGATGAAAGTGGAAAAACAAACTAAAATGTTAAGTTTAATAAAAGTTTTCAGCATTCAGATTTTTCAGCTCAACAAAATGATTAGCAAAATTTCCCAGTAAACCAAACTTTCCAATTGAATATAGTGTGAAGATGAATCTGTTCATGCACACATTAATCTAAATGTCTCTTCTTGTCTCTACTTTTAAGTCCTAAAACTAAATTATTTTCTTAAAGTTTTCAACTGCACATGGACATCAATCCACTTGTTCCTCAACTTTAATCTTTTGGACTCCCTGAACAACTTTCAGAGTAATTTAATAGAAACAAATGTAAGGGGGCTAAAACATATTTATGGAAAATACATCCTGTAGCCTATATACATTTTAAAAATGTAATTTTTAAGTAGACTAAATACACTTTCATCTTGTCACATCATAGGCCATGAGTGAACATTTGTGAGCTTTTGGAAAACAGAGTATCCATGCCTACATTTAAAAAATAATTTTCCATCCAACAAGCACCATAAAGGCTGGAAATCAACACAGAAACAAAATGAGACACATTTCACACACATAGGTCAAATCACTTCCCTGACTAGTAAGAATAAACAGTATCATCAGCAAAATCCCAGCAACCAAACATAAGTAGCTAATTAATGTATATAATGTATGCGTGCGCGTGCGTGTACGTGCACGAGAGAGCGCTCTGAGCCGCTAGAGGGCGCATGGCAGAAACCCTGCAGGCCTCCGTCCCTCAGAAACACCACAGACTGATGTGCTGACTCTTAAAAGCAAACCTGACTTCAACACTCTCTGACACAAAATGGTGGCGTGTAAGAGCCCGAGCCAGCAGCTGGGTTCCCACTATTATGAACGTTTAATATTATTAAACATCATAAATCCATACACTTAAAGTAGTGACATATTTAAAAAGGGCTCCCGTCATGTTCTTGTCACCGTCTGCCATCATAGAGGCTCGTCAAACTGCTGCAGCGGGTCCTAATTCCTGATTGGCTGACACATTTGAAGACGTTCTGAAACACCCAATGAGCACACACCTGTGGCCACGCTGAAATATCAATGCGCCGACCGGAAATCGCCGCTTCGCCACTGCTGCGGAACTATACCACCCGGCGGAGGAGCACTAATTAACATATTTCCCACACGTGTGAATGTTATACGTCGTGAATTTTCTGTAGATGAAATGTGAACTCTGTGAGCATAAGAGGAGCAAGTACACAACAGCACTAAACTTTTATTTATTTAATTATATATTTTTTAATCGAGTTTGGGTATGTTTCTTTTAAACACGCAGCATCGGAGGTGAGCAGGCTCTTTACTTCCGCTTTACTTAAATTTTACAAGGCAAAGAAAGGAAATAGAAGTCTGGAGCTTTGGTTTGAAGTAAACAAAATATTATATCATTTCCTGGGGTATAAAGTAAATATTTTTATGAGGCCTGAAGGGTGTTTAATTTATTAAATACACCTTTTCCTCCCCTAACTTTGGGCCCCTGTTTGTCACATGTTGTTACATGACTCATATGTCCATGAGCAGTGCTTATTTGCAAAGTAAATGGCATTCAAGGCATGTACAAGTGGAATCTGCCTGTCTGTGTCAGATATCATGGGGGTCTCATGGGAGCTAATTCTTCTCAGTGTGGGATGCACAATCGTGCAGGTGTTTGCCTGTAACAAGCCGATGGATGGCGCTATTCATTTCCCTCTTTCTCTTTACCCTTTGGTCATATCGGCTCCCAATCACTGGTCTGGGAACAGTTTCCTCGCACCGCTCAGTGAGGACACAAGGCTGAGTGAGTGAGGAGCAGATGTCAGATCAGTGGGGAGGCTCTGGGGGCTGATCATTTATAATATTACATTCAGGTAGAAGAGCTTCTGTGTGGCTGTTTGACGAGGGGTCAGGTGGAATAACTAACTGGCATGCTTTCAAGGAGATTGTGAGGTTTTTAAAAATGATAAAGAGTAGCTGAATGGTGCTTGTAAACAAGCTGGGTGGGGGATGTGAAGTATGGATCTTTATCAACAAGAGAGAAAGAGGTGGGGGAAGGCTGGGAGCGTGATGGGGGAGGCCAAAGAATGCCACATGGTTTGAAGAGCCATTATAAAGCTGTAAGGCATGCAGGAGATTGGGTTGAAAGGTGCCAATGACCTGCCTTTAGCTGAGCTGTTGGAGGAATTCAAATCAACTCAAGGAAGTCTTTTTTTATATATAGAAGCAGACATGTTCAGGAGCAGTGGATGAACAGTGGCTTTTGTGGGAAAAAACTAGGCTGTGACACTGAAAAATGCGCCTCATCCATGGATCATTTTGGGGCATGATTCTCCAGATGTGTGCCACAGGCTCCCCAGCAATCTGTCGGTGACACATTTAAAAAAACAAATCTGCCCGTCCTCCCCTGCTCTCCTCGCGCCGCTGCAGCTTGTGTTACAGTGTCACTATAAAATATTCATCCATGGAAAATCTCTTTGATTCCAGCCGATCACTTGGCTTCACGCGCCAGGTTAAAGTCAGCCTAAACATGTAACTCAAACTAGAGCGTCGGCAGACTCGATCCATCCACCCAGACTCAACCTCCGCTTCTGCTCCCACATTTGCTCTGTCAGAGGGACACCGGGTGAACCGTCTGCTCTGCTTGTGCCATCCCAACTCATCCACAGAGGTTTGGGGGGGAAAAAGGAGGATGTCCGCACCCTCTCCAACAGGTGAGTCACTTGTATTTTTAACTTACATTTCCTTCTTCTTCAACTTAAACTCCCATGTGAAGCACTGAATGTGGTGTTTAGCTGCAGCTGAGCTCCCCCCTGCAGAACCTGCTTTCGCTGACCTGAAATGACCGGGTTGTAGCAGCATGGCAAAGTGATGGATCTCTTTTATCAAAGCCTTTCAGTGAAGTTATGATGCGCGCACATGCTCATATTGAAGATTGATGGCGCACAGAAATCAAAACTATATCTTTATAAGGAAATACCAGAAAGAAAAGACTGGAAACAAACAGTAAAACAAACCTAACTTATTATAACGCATCATAAGAACATTATAGGAATATTTAAATCATCTTTCGTTACGAAAACGCACCGCTCATTTGGTTAAAAGTTTATCCACAGGCTGCATGTATGTGATTAACAAAATGGGAAACTTTAATGGGTTAAATGAACCTCAGAAGAAGGAAATAAAGTCATACTGACCCACTGGATCCGTGCGTAAAAATAAAACATCACCAAATGGTAAATTGAAGATGCGTAAACGGATATTTTTGTCCCATTGTGCGCATTTTTTGGCGCACCGGCTGCACAGGCGCTTCTTCTCCAAACCTCCCCCCTCTGCCTCTGACGTCACCGATATTTCATTCACATATTTTCAGCCTGTTTGCTCCTGTTAGAGGAGACTTTGTCGGATTGGAAAAATACTTTAAAACCACTTGGTTTACCTCAAAACGTAACTGTGGTATTTTTGTCTCGCTGGTGCCTTCTTATAACTAAAAGAAAAATCATCCTGTTAGGGCACAGAGGTGGTTTAAACACAGACAAGATGCTTTTTAAAAAAAAGTGTGGCATTAAAAGTTGCTTTTAAAAACCTTTATTGCGCCTAAACAAATAATAAATCTGATTTTCATTAATAATTTAAAGCTGTTTTTGTTAAAAGAAGCGAGAAAATGGAGAAAAGGTCCCACAAGTTTTTGGTTTGCTCCTGTGGAAAAGTGTGGAGCACATGGCACACGTGCGTTTTTGTGACACTAATTTCACTTCCTTGTATTTTTTTTTCGTTGATTCAAAATATTCCTTAACGAAATCTAAACACATGTCACACAAATAACTTAATTTAAATGCAAAAAATATTGTTTTATCGTCTTTTACAGAGATAGAGGCAGAAATCCCCCAAAATGTGATTTAAAAGTGAGTCAAGCAATTTAAGCATGTGCTTACAATTTAAGATGAATTAAATAATTAAGAAAATATTAAACTTTTGCATGGCAACTCTGTCACATGCTCACACCCTCCTGTTTTTGCAAAATACCTCAGAGAGGAGATGACCTGCTTTGTTTACACACCCTTACCAGAGGATATAAAAAAAAGAAGTGAGGGGCTGCTGGGTGGAATGCATGAAGTAAACGACAGAAAAATAACCCCTTCAGTAGAAAAAGAAAGGAGAAAAGGGGAGAAACGAACTCAGTGAACCCTTTGAACTGCATTGACAGCAGCAGGGTAAAGGCAAATTTCCTCTGGGAGCCTTCAGGGTGAGGAGTGGGGGTTGGGTGGGGTTAGCTGGGGTGATGGAGTCCAAAGTCTGCTCAGAAACTCCATTCAAACAGCTCAGGAATCTGCTCGTGCTCGTGGAGGTTAAATGCTCATAATTATCTGTTTTGGTCAAAAAATAAGCAGCTGCTTGAATCTCAGACAGATTTCAGTCTGCAGTCAATTTCCTTACTGCCTCTGAGAGTCTGTGAGCATGGCTTGTTTAAAAAGTACATTTAAATATCATATATGTGAGATAAATTAAACAAAATATAGATGAACGTATTTTTAAAGACCTCCAGTTGGTGCTCAGTGCAACAAAACATCACTTACATTATTAAAAAGGGGAATTATTTCTCTTTATTTAAGGTCTTAAATCTAAAACGGTCCATATCTTCATCTGGCATACACAAGTGTGACTGTGGCTGAATGTGAACACACCAGAGGATTTTAATATTATTATAACATTAGATATATGTGCCAAAAAGTATGATATATTGTATTTTATTCCTATATTCAAACATCATGAGTAGACCAAACCAAAGGCACACTGTCTTAACTCTGAATCTAAATCTGATTCAGATCGTCTCAGAGTTTCCTATAACACATCAAGAAGGTTTGCACAAGCCTGTTCTCTTTAAAGTTACAAGAATCCTTATTTATATGATACTAAATTCATCATAAGTGGATAATGTATTCTCATACAGGCAGGGTTTTTTTTAAAAAACATTCAACTAAACACAAGAACAAAATCTTTGCCAAAATGTCTCACCAATACCTTGACCAGCAAATATGCTAGTATTGTCGGTTAGTATAGCAAAAACTTCAGGCAAGATCTTTATCATTAGTGTATCTTGAAAGTAGCCCAGTTCATAGAGGCATGAGTTCCCTACCTTTTTTGTAAACTTCATAAGAAAAGTTTTTGTCCTTGTGAGCAGAAAAAGAGAAAAAAGTGACCTCAAGTTAAAACAAGTCACAAAGCAGTGCCATCCTGCAGCGTTAAGGCCGATAAAAGGTGCCTGAAGTATGAATTTATTGATGACTACAACTTGTTTGTGTTGGCATTAAGATAAAATGCAAAGAAAGTAAGTTGTATTTTCATTTACAGTAAAAATTTGGCCAATTTAAAGTTGCGTTACAATTGTGTATTCTTCAACTTTGCCAAACTTTATAAGAAGAGTCTTTCTTTTTATTTATGTAGGCCTCCCGTAGACATAGAGAGAAAAAATCGATCTGAAGTTAAAACAAGTTTTAAACCATGTAACCCTGCAGCATGTGGGCCGATAAAAAGGTAGCTGAAGTATAACTTTGTCTGTGACTATGACTAGTTATGACACAAACTGCAAAGTAAAAAGGTTGCTTTTTCATTTCATAGTAAAAATCGCCCAGTTTCTAGTTGTGTTTAAATGGTATTTCCTTAACTTTTTGCAGAACTTCATATGAAATGTTGTTGTTTTTGTAAAGAAGAAAAATGACAAATAAATTAAAGATCGGCCTTAAGTTTGAACAAGTTTATAAACGGTGTTATCCTGCAGCACAGGGCCAATAAAAGGTGACTTAAGGATGAATTTATCAGTGACTAAGACTCATTTGTGTTGATTATAAGATAAACTGCATGCTCAAGAAGTTGTATTTTTATTTCATGGTAAAAATTGGCCAATTTCTTATTGCGTTACAAAAGTGTATTCCTAAGCAGTTGTTTTTGTTCTTGTAGGCCTACGGAAGAAAATGAAATAAAAGATTGATCTGAAGTTGAAAAGTTTTAAAACAATATCATCCTGCAGCAGGAGAGCCAGTAAACAGGTTGCTAAATTACGAGTTTCCCTGAGACTATGACAAGTTGGTGTTGATTATGAGATAAAATGCAAAGTAAATAAGTTTTATTATCATCTTAAAAACTTTTTGCAGAATTGAACATGAAGAGTCTTTCATTTTGCTCATGCAGGCCTACAGAGGGAAGTGAAATAAGAGATTGATCTGAAGTTAGAACAAGTTTTAAAGCAATGATCTCCTGCAGCATGAGGGCAGATTAACAGACAGCTGAAGTATGACTTTGTCTAAGACTATGACAAATTAGTTTTGATCATAAGATAAACAACTAATGTAAAGTAAAGATGATGTATTGTCATTTTATCTTAAAAATGGGCCGATGTAAAGTTGTGTTAAGAATATGAATTCCTTCACATTTTGCAAAACTTAGCATGCAAAGTTTTTTTTTTTTGTTCTTGTAGGCCCACAGACAAAAAATGAAATTAAAGATTGCGCTGAAGTTTGAACAAGTTTTAAAACCTTATTATGCTGCAGCATGAGGGCCATGAAACAGGTAGCTAAAGTATGAATTTGTCTATGACTACGACTAGCTGGTGTTGATTATAAGTTATAAGTTTGTTGTTCATTTCATAGTAAAAAAAAAAAAAAGGCCAGTTGCGTTATAAATATAAACTCCTTAACTTTTTGCAGAACATAATATGAAAAGTTTAAAAGATTGATCTGAAGCTCAAACAAGTGTAAAAACAATGCTATCCTGCAGCATGAGGGCAAATAAAGTAAAGTAAATATCTTTCATTTCATGGTAAAAATTGGCCAATATCGTGTTGCGTTATAAATGGGAATTCCTTTTACTTTTTGCAGAACTTAACATAAAGAAGAAAAATGAAATAGAGGGATTTAATTAAATGTTATCCTGCAGCATGAGGGCAGATTTAAGTATGACTGTGTCTAAGACTATGACAAATTGGTGTTGATTGTAAGATTAACAGCTACTGCAAAGTTTAGAAGTTGTATTTTCATTCAATCTTAAAAATTGGCAGATGTACAGCTATGTTACAAATATGAATTCCTTCACTTTTTGCACAATTTAATACAATAAATGTCTCTTTTTAAATGTATTTTCCACAAAGAGAGAAGCGAAATTAGGATTAATGACCGTTTAAACAAGTTTGAAAATGACATTATTCTGCAGCATAAAGGCAAATAAAAAGGCAGTCAACTCAGTGGTGATTAAAAAAACAGATGTCTGGTGTGAAGTCAATGAAACAGTGGTAAAAGTTTGATTTATAGTTGGTGTGGATTATGAGGCAGTTTATGTCATCTAAAATAACCAGTTCATGGCTGTGTATGTTACACACAGTAGGTCACTACTTTTTTTGGCTATGAAAGGTTACTATATTGTCTGATGTACTCCACACACACACATTGTATCTAAAAAAAGTTGCTGTCTTTAGTCCATGTACTCTTCTCCAAAAAAAAAGAAGGATAAAGGAGGAAGGACATGTGGACAAATAAAATGGAGGCCAAAGTGAAACTTCCTGTTGGTGTTGATCCTAAGAAAAACAACAGATGTAAACTAAAAAAGTTGATCCCTTGTTTTAACACAAAACTCCATTTAAAAAGTTGCTGTTTTTAGCCTATGTGCTCTTCCCTACAAATATAAAAGTGGACAAAAACTGTGAGGTTAAAGTGAGCAAAACAATCTTTTCCTGTAATGTATGGGCAGATATAGAGGTGGCTAAAGTCAGACTTTACTTTGGTGTTAGTCATAAGAAAAACAACAGTGTAAACCAGGAAGCTGATCCTCAGCGGTAATGCAGAACCTCATAAGAAAAGGTGCTATCTTAGTCTGTGTTCTTCTCCACAAATAAAAATATGGAAAAAAGACCTTAACCTGCAGCATAAAGACAAATTTAAGGAGGCCAAAGTCTGACTTATTTAATGCTGATTGTAAGAAAAACAACAATGTAAACCAAGAAGTTGAACACTAACTTTCTCAGGCAAATCTTCATTTAAAAAGTTGCTGTTTTTAGTCCATGTGCTCTTCTCCACAAATAAAAAGTTGGACAAAAGAAGTTTGAAATCAATCTTTTCCTGCAGTGAATGGACAAATCTAAAGGTGGCTAAAGAAAGACCTCACTTTGGTGTTGGTCATAAGAAAAACATTGTTAACCAGGAAGTTGATCACTACTATGCTCAGGCAAAAATTGCTGTTTTAGTCCATGTGCTCCTCTCCTCCAATTAAAAAAAAAAAAAAAAAAGTGGTAAAAAGATCTGAAGTCAAAAAATAACCTTATCCTGCAGCATAAAGACAAATAGGAGGCCAAAGTAAGAATTTTAGTTGGTGGTGAGTATAAGAAAAACAATAAATGTAAACTAAAGCAGGTGATCCCTACTTATCTCTTGCAAATCTTCATTTAAAAAGTTGCTGTGTTTAGTCCATGTGCTCCTCTCCATAAATAAAAAGTGGACAAATGATCTTAAGTTAAAGCAAGTTTGAAAACTTTTCCTGCAGTGTATGGGAAAATATAAAGGTGGCTAAAGAAAGACTTCACTTTAGTGCTATAGTCACAAGAAAAACAACAATGTGAACCAGGAAGTTGATCACTTACTTCCTCATGCAAATCTTCATTTACAAAGTTGCTGTTTTAGTCCATTTAAACGTCTCCACAAATAAAACTATGGAAAAAAATGACCTTATCCTGCAGTATAACCACAAATAAAGGGAGGCCAAAGTGAGACTGTTAGTTGGTGCTGATTAGAGGAGAACTGTGTAAAGTAAGAAGTTGATCACTAACTCTCTCATGCAAATCTTCATTTAAAAAGTAGCTGTTTTTAGCCTATATGCTGTCCTTCACAAAAAAGGACAACAATCTTAAGTTAAAGCAAGTGTAAACCAAGGAGATGATCACTAATTTTCTCATGCAAAACTCCACTTAAAAAAAGCTGCTGTTTTTAATCCATGTGCTCTTCTCCATAAATAAAAAAAAAAAGTGGTAAAAAGAAGTTCCAAAACAACCTTATCCTGCAGCATGAAGACAAATAAAGGAAGCCCAAATTATGACTTCCACTTGGTGTGGATTATAAGTAAATCAATAAATGTAAACTAAAGCAGTTGAACACTAACTTTTGGTGCAAAACTTAAATAAAACTGCTGTTAAATAGAAAAGACAAAACCTTTTCCTTTGCTGTAACGACAAAGGGAGGCCAAATTGAAACTTTTAGTTGGTGCAGATTATAAGAAAAACAAACACATAAACTAAAGAAGAAAAGTTGCTGTTTTTAGTCCATGTGCTTTTCTTTACAAATAAAAAAGGGGAAAGATCTGAAGTTTAAAAAGTGTAAAAAAACAATCTTATCCTGCAGCTTAAAAGGAGGCAAACGTAAGATTTCTAGGTGTGGCGGTAGCTAATGCAACAAATGTGAAGAGAAGAAGTGATGTGTTCAGTAAAACAAAGTTTAAAGGAAGTTTTCACTGTCCTCACACGTCTATCATCAGCCTGAGACGCCCCTCCTTCATTTCACACTAAGGAGACTTCTCTCAGCCACATGAAGGTGTTCACATTGAATTAAGGTGTCTTTAAATCTCCACTAATCTCTGTTTTGGTATTTCAGTCGCTTCCTTTGCCAAACAGACACACCCAAGCCACCCATATCTAAATTATTCCTCGTCATTAGCCTGCACACATGTCAGCGAGCCGCACTACGGGGATTTCCACTGACTTGTCCTAATCAGAAAGGTCCTGTCAGGATATGAGTGAGTGGATAACATCTGACACTGGTATCCAACCCTGTGACCCAAACAGTAATTCTATGGCCACTGCGGAGGCCTCCTCTACAAGCATCTTCAAAAACAGGGCCTTTGCGCGGGGGCTGGGATGGATGGATTGGGGGTAGGGGGAAAAGCTCGTGAATTCCGGAGGGTGGGCTCTTTAGCCCCGGTGGGTGGAGATGGGGCTTGTTGTTGTTTCATTCCTCCAACGTGTTTTTCCTCTGCGCTCATACCCGGGAATAACCCCTGGAGAAACGTCCCACCAGGGTAGATGTGAGATAAGAGGGGAAGTTTCTCAATGGACGTAGTATTTTTCAGGCGTGTTGTTATCGATCTGCTGTGTGGCCTTGAGTAACCGCAGCTCAGGGGTGGAGACACTCTGCTCTGGAGTGTGTGTCACATGATGGTGGACAGAGAGTGGAATTTGAATATGCAGAGAGGAACTGTTTCCAGCACTTTACGCACTTTGTTGTTGGTGTTTTTCAATATAAAGACATCCAACCAACAATTATTTCCATGTAGATTAATTTGTTGATTATTTTCTTGATTAATCGATTCGTTTTTAATCTTTAAATCATTAAAAAATGGTGGAAAATGTCCACCAGTGTTTACCAAAGTCCAAAATGACGTCCTCAAATGTCCCAATTTGTCCACAACCCCAAGAAATTCAGCTTACTGTCATAAAGGAGAAAAGAAACAAGGACATTTTCACATTTAAAATGCTGGAATTAGAGATTTTCTTTTACAGTTTTTTCAAGAAAAATGACTCAGACCGATTGATTATTCAATAAGTTGGGAATGAATTGAATAGTTGCAGCTCTAATATGTAGCATTTGCTAAAGAAATAAGCATCAGTATGTAAAGGGACATAAGTTATTCATATGAAAATAAAAGGTTAGAAGAAGAATGAAGCCAAAGTGATTAACTGTAAGAAACTTTATAGACACTGGCAGCTTTTTTGCTTTATTCAAGACAAATTCTACCTAAAGTAACCTTACAGCAAGACAAAGTGTTCCCAAGCTCTCATTTTCCGCAGCCTATCTTTATTCTTTTGTAATGCAGACGAGAAACAAGCCCAAGGCTGCCTTCCTCACATACAATCCAGCATTTAATCCTCACTTTAAGTGTCTCTGCAAAGTGTCCATTGCCCGAGCATTGATTCTCCACTGACAACTGAACATCACGGGTAGGCTACTGAACACATCAGTTTTCAGGTTTGTTTTTCTGGGTTTTCCAGTCACATTCCAAAGCTGTGAGTTCAGCTCTCCTCTGGTGCCCACTATGATGCTGGGAGGTAACTGGTCGTATGTTAGAGGAACATGAGCTCAAAAACAACACGGCCATGCAGGGAGAGGAGAGAGAATGAGCAGTGTGTTTCTTGTTGTGATAAGTTATTTTGGTCACAGGTAAAAGGGAACTTGTGTTTGTCAGTGTGGTTGGTATTACTGTAGCAAAGATGTGAGGTTATACAACTGAAGTGTAAGTCAGGAGTCTTGATAGGTTTGGATCTAGGTGGTAGTCTGAGGTTAGTGGTGGACTGTGCTTTGTGTTTTATTGGTATTATGAGTTAACCTTATTTTCCAAATCAAGGGCGTAGGTTTTGTTCCATATTTGTGTGTGTTTGTGAGTTGTGGGTTCTCCGCCAGAAAACATTCAGCGTCAAACACTCTTGGATTTCCTGGATGTGTCACTTTTCTGCACCTATTTTGGATATAAAAGTCTTGTCAAAATAAAAGTCCACTGATACTTAATTGGGGGCAACAGTTGCACATGTTCTAATTATTGAGGGATATGTGTCCCCTCTGTGTTTTATTTTGGTAAAAGACATGTCTGAGATGAACAAAACTGTGCTTTAGAAAGGGAAGTCGATCACCAACTTTTTTTGTAGACCTCTGTACGAAAAGTTGGTGTTTTCAGTCCATGTGCTGTTCTCTTAGGCTACAAATGGTATGTTTGGTGTCTCATAATGGCTGTGGGCAGGGCAACGAAATAACTAACTAACTTTTAAATCTTCTTTTGAAACTATTGATATTCTAGATTCTGGTTTACTATTAGGCACCAATTTCCGTTGTAAATAAAAGTCCTCTGATACTTAATGTTTTATTGGGGGCAACAAATGCACATGTTCTAAATACTGAGGGGGGTGTGTCTCCTGTGTCCCCCCGAAATCTACACCCATGTCCCAATTATGTAGTTTTATTTTAATAAAAGACATGTCTGAAATTGCTCTTTAGAAAGGGAAGATGATCGCTAACTTTTTTGTAGAACCTTGTAAGAAAAGTTGTTGTTTTGGTCCATGTGCAGTTCTTTTACAAATCTCACCTCCGCAGTGCTATTTTGGCGTCCTATAAGTGCAACTAAATAACTAACATGCAAGTTTACAAATTTTAAAAAAGGTTTCACATGTTGGTTGTGTAAAAAAAGTTCAAGGTTGGGTGCCTTTTCGCATCGATTTCTGATATTAATGTCTCGTCAGAATAAAAGTCCTCTGATACTTTAATGTTTTATCGGGGGCAACAAATGTTCTAAATGTTGAGCACCCACAGCTTATTTGTGGAGATACTCTTCTCTGGAGTGTTTGTCCCACGATGGTGGACACAGAGTATGTTTTGATTTTGCAGAGAAGAGCTGATTTTATCCAAGTTTAACTTTGTTGGAAGACACTTCACACATTAACTAACATTTATTGTCACTGTCTGTTAATATGTTGATTATTTTCTTGATTCATCAATTAGTCGTTTAATCTGTAAAACATTAAGAAATGGTGAAAAATGTCAATCAGTGTTTACCAGAGTCAAAGATGGCGTCCTCAAATGTCTTGTTTTGTTCACAGTTCAAAGATATTTACTTAGCTGTCTTGGAGGAGAAAAGAAACCAGAAAATACTGCATTTATAAATGCTGTAATCACATATTGAGGGGGATGTGTCCCCCGTGTCCCCCCATAATCTACACCTATGTATGTCCCAGTTATGTAGTTTTATTTTTGTAAAAGACATATCTGAGATGGATGACAGAACTGTGCTTCAGAAAGGGAAGTTGATCGCTTAACTTTTTCTCTAAAAGTTGTTTTAGTCCATGTGTTGTTCTTGCTAATGTCAATGCAATGCTATTTTTGGTGCCTTATAAGGACACCGAAGTAACTGACATGCAATCAATACACATATTTTAAAACATTTTTCAACACCTAATATCCTGGATAGTCTTCTGTCTTTGTGTAAAAGACAGAAGTTGATCACTAACTTTTTTTGTACGGCATAATGAGAAAGGTTTTAGTTCAAGTTCTGTTCTATTACAAATCTACAAATGTTTCCATTGAAAAGCTATTTTTGCTGTCTTATAAGAGCTGTGGGCGCGGCAGCTGAATAACTAATGCAAGTCAGCATACATTTTTTAAAAATCTTTTCTGCACCAATTTGTGCCTCATCAGTTTCTTATGTTAATAAAAGTCCTTTGATACTTAATGTTTTACTGGTGGTGACAAATGCACATGTTCTAAGTATTGAGGGGGATGTGTCCCCTGTGTCCCCCCCTGAAATACACCCATGTCCCAGTTATGTAGTTTTATTTTGGTAAAAGAGATTGTTCTTTAGAAAGGGAAGTTGATCACTAACTGTTTTTGTAGAACTCTGTAAGAAAAGTTGGTGTTTTAGTCCATGTGTTGTTCTCTTTCAAATCTACAAATCTGACTTCTGCAGTGCTGTTTTTTTGTGTCTTATAAGAGCTTCGGGCTGGGTAACTAAATAAGTAACAAGTTAGTCAGTATATATATTTTTTGGAAATCTTTTCATATGTTGGTTGTGGAAAAAAAAAAAAGGTGCAAGTTGCACCAATGTGTTTCTGCATCGATTTGCGAGTCCTCTGATTCTTAATGTTTTACTGGGGGCAACAAATGTACATGTTCTAAATATTGAGGGGGGTGTGCCCCCTGTGTCCCCCATAATCTACACCCATGTCCCAGTTATGTAGTTTGTTATAGCTTTGTAAAAGACATGTCTGAAATGGATGACAGAATTGTTCTTTAGAAAGAGAAGTTGATCACTAACTTTGTTTGTAGAACTTAATAAGAAAAGTTGGTGTTTAAGTCCATGTGCTGTTCTCTTATAAATGTCTCTGCAATGCTGTTTTTGGTATCTTAAAAGGGCCGTGGGCTGGGCAACTAAATAACTAACATGCAAGTCTATGTACATATTTTTAAATCTTTTAAATTCTTTTAAACTACTTTACACCGATTTGTGCCTTTTTTTGCATCAATTTCTGACATAATATTGAGGGGGATGTGCCCCCTGTGTCCCCCCTGAAATCTACACCCCTGTCCCAATTATGTAGTTTTAATTTGGTAAAAGACATGTCTGAGATTGTGCTTTAGAAAGAGAAGTTGATCACTAACTTTTTTGTAGAACTTTGTAAGAAAGGTTGGTGTTTTAGTCCATGTGCAGTTCTCTTACAAATCTACAAATCTGACTTCTGCAGTGCTGTTCTGGTGTCTTATAAGAGCAACTAACTAACTAACTAACATGCCAATCAATATACATATTTCTTAAATATCTTCTCACATGATGGTTCCAGTCCTTTAACTCACAAAATACAAAAGACATCACACATGCATGTTTTTGCATAATAATGGGGGAATCTTTGCTGTTATATTTGCCAATATCTTGCCCTGTTCCTCCTGTTTCCCCCTCATGTTGTCTTTAGTCCTGCTGCTGTGACCACCCAATCACCCCCTCAGGAATCATTCAGATTTAATTGAATCCTATCTAATCTAATCTCAGAGTGTAATAGCTTTATGTAGCTCCACAAACCCCTTCTGATACAGCCTTATCACCACCACAACACAGCACACACAGCAGCAATCCAGGCTGTTATTAACATATATTATATTTTTTTTTATCACGCTCACATAACTAGGGTGCACTCTGCTCGTGGTTGCGAGTCCGATTCCCCCTCTTCCCCTCTTCCACTGGAATGGCAGGGCAGAAATTAGTAGCCAGAAAGCATGTAATTGACAAAGTCACGTGTTCTCACTACGGGCACGGGCACAGCCAGCTCGCGAGCGAATGAGAGCTCAGGAGCGAGAGAGAGAGAGAGAGAGAGAGAGAGAGAGAGAGAGAGAAAGAGAGAGAGAAAGAGAAGGAGGCAGCGAGAGAGAGAGAGAGAGAGAGAGGAAGAGGGAGAGCAGTGCAGAGGTGGCGGCGGTGGTAGTGTGTGTGTGTGTGTGTGAGAGTGAGGAAGGGAATTGAAGGGAAGAAAGAGAGACATGACAAAAATATCAAAAGGCAGAAAGCACGCCGTACCATGCGAGCTAAATTGGTGACCGATGGGATCGAGGATGTCGGATTAATGGTGACTACCGCAGCCCGTTTTCGCAGAGGAAGCTTCTCTATTGCAACTTGGGCGCAGAGGGTCCGCGGGGAAACATGGCCGAAGGTTATTCTGCAATTATTTTGTCTTATTTTCTGCCCTCTTTTTTTTTTTTTTTTTGGTCTTTAGTTTCTCCCGGTGTGCTCGCGCGAGGACGGGAGGAGGGGGAGGCGGCGGCGGGGGCAAGGTGCAACGTGATTGTTGTTCCAAACCCTTAAAAAAAAAAAAAAAAACCCCGACCTGAACCGCCCCTGCCGAGCCGAGCACCGTGTCTCACCATGTTGCGCTGCATTAACACACAGCCTGTGCATTGTTCCAGCCTATATGCTCCTCTGCTTCTCCTGAAGCTCGAGGAACCATGTGTACACCTGCCTGTTTTTGTGTGTGTGTGTGCGCGCGTGTGTGTGTGTGTGGATCCCGTAGCATGCAACTCCACACACTGTTGTGGATGCACGAGACAAAAAAAAAAAAAAAAAAAAAAATCCACAAGTTGCACGAGTCCGAGCCGATCATCTGTCAGGCACTCACAAACAACTTTCCTTTTTTTTTGTTTTTGTTTGAGGGAATGTTTGATGCACCACGCGCCCCTCCTGATGTCGAAAAAATACAAGTGTAGGAAATTTCTACCGGCCCTGAACTTCACATACAAGTGGAGGGGATTCCCCCCACGCTTCTTGAAGAAGTTTTTTTTTCCATACAACACCCCCTCCTCCTCCTCCTCCCTCTCTGAAATTAAACTTATATAAACCTTTTACGCACGCCATGCTTTTTGCTGTATCCTCCCCCCACCAGTGTGTGAAATAAGTTTGCTGCCTGTGTGTGTGTGTGTGTGTGTTTTGCAGGAGGGCCGGGTAAAGGTGGCGGAGAAGACCCCGCCAAGTCCACCGAGCAGGAGGACCGGACTCGACCTCAGATCCTGTCGGGATCGGGCTTCTGCAAATGGTTCAACGTCCGGATGGGCTTTGGATTTATCTCAATGACCAGCAGCGATGGGAGCCCCGTCGACCCCCCTCTGGATGTTTTCGTCCACCAAGTAAGTAAAAAAACCAAAACACCCCACCTCAATGAAAACATCTGCAGCGTGTGGATGTGATTCCTCCTCCTCCTCTTTTTTTAAACTTTTATTTCCTTCCAACATTTCCACTGTCACTTCAAACCCCATCTTGCTCCCTGCACCCTCCCTCTTTTATTTCTCCTCCCAGCACCCTTGTATCATCCGGATGTTTTGCATTGCCCAACACGTTACTGTGTAATCACACGTTGTCCACGGGTTTGGAAAGGGGAAAAAAAAAAACACGTTTAAGTTTCCTCTTTAAGAGCCACATGCGTCCTAGGCTGTCCCCTCCCTCGCTTCCCCCTGCACTGTAAAGGGAAGGGGAGAAATGTCGTGTGGCTGTGACACGGTTAGTTTCACACTTGGCTCTCACGGAAAGCAGAAGCTGGCTTGATATGAAGCCAGCTAACATGTCGGAAAGCATGTTCTTTAACAGAGGAGAAAAGAAAGTGTGCACTCTCCTGCAGCTCTGGAAGCTTCCTCCTCTGCTGCTGCTGCTGCTGCTGCTGTTGTGTTCTGGATGGATCTGCAACACTCCCCCTTTTTTCTTTCCACGCACTGTTTTGCACCGCATGTTGATTTATTGTGCATGGAGTTCATTTCTGAGGCTTTGTTTTCGACTTATTCTGCAGCCACACAAAGAGCCTCCAAGCTGCCTCCACGTTTTTTTTTTAATCGCCCGTCTTTCTTTTTGGTTTTTACGGTCCCTGTAAAGTGTCTTTTAAAATAGTGGAGAGGGAACGAGAGAGGATGAGGAAAGGCATTTTCACGATTTCATTCGACACCCTCCCCTTGAGGTGTCTTTATTGTGGGCTCACGGGATGTTGTGCTGAACTGGTGGGAAGAAGGAGGGGGAGCATATCAGGGGTCAGATGTCAGCAGGGATGTAGGGGTGGATAAAAAATGGTCCTCTGATCACTATGAGGGAAAGTAGGAGGATTTGGAAATGTAAATTATTGTTTCAAAAAGGCATTGCTTTATTTTCTCATCTGCATTTTCTTATGGAAGTGGAATAACTTTTTAATTTCTATGATTTTTTTTGTTGTTGAAAAGTTGCTGGACTAAAATAGAAAGTGGGGCCTCTTCAGTTTGGCAAAAAAAAGATTTAGTTAACCTATTTGTTGTGCCTCAGCTGTACACCAGAAATGAGGTCTTTAATACTGCTATATTTAACTTTTCTCCATGTTGCATTCACTTCCCTTTTTATTTTGCTGTTTTTATGTTTTATTTTTTAAATCAATGACACATTATTGTCCTTGACCTGTCGTTTATGCCTTCTGACCATTATAATAGCGCCATTTTTCCATGTAAAGTTATTTATTTAATTATATATCATGACAATCAAGGGCATAGCGTTCATTTCATTTTTTTTTTACACATATATATCCTTTATTTAAGCAGGTAAATTGTGCTCAAGAGTGACCTGGCCAAGAGGGCAAGTTACAGCAAGGCAAACAGACGTACAACTGTCACATGCAAGAAATTAATAAAAAATCACAGCATGCAATTAACATGAAACAGAGGATATAGGACCTCTGCTTGAGGCATTAAATATAATAATTTGCTTCATTCTGATGGATTTTTATGCGCTAATTGTCTTTTCTGCTTCAATTTATGAAGTAAATGTTTTAATTTTGTCACCAAAAGGTGACATAAATGCACATTTTTTTAAATAATGAGCGCTACCCCCTGAAATCTACACCCATGCTGCCAGTACAAATCAATACAGATTTGAAATAATTTGAATTTTCAAGTGAAGTTGTTGCTTTTAAAAAATCCCATTTTTAGTGAATCGTGTTCACACAATACATCGACCTCTGCTTCATCTTTCTCCCTCGATTATCATCTGTAGGCCTACGTCAAAAAATGCACTTCAACAGCCTTTGTGTGTGTGTGTGTGTATCCATTTTTTATATATGCATCCACCGCTGTGCGTATATGAAAAGACGTTGAGGCTCAGGAAAGTGCATATTGCAGCGTTGCGTTATCAGTTTTTTTCCCCTGATTGATTCTTTTATATTGTGGCTGCATCGACTCAAACGCGCTGCATTTACCTACATACTCCAGGCTCCTGATTTCCCTGCTGGCCAGAGACTTTTTAGAAGTGGATCAGGCCAGTGAGAGATGGAAGGTGTAGCAGAAGTCAAATAAACGCTGTCTGTCTCAGCAGTTTGTTACCTATAGGACAGCACTGGTGCCATATAGGTGTCTGCGGGATTACTCTCCAACTAGTGAGGCGGTAATAAAGGTGTAGATATTAAACTGGCTGCAGCTATTCTGCTCAGGGTGATGGCTTTCTTTAATTGCGTGTGTACATGTTGAAAAAAAAATGCAAATTGTTCCACTAAAACCTTTTTTCATACGAATTAGCTTGCATACAATGAATCATATGTTTACACTAGTGCGTTTCCCTCCAGTGTTTCCAGCTACATGTTTACCATAATACAGCTGTCATTACGCACAAAGAGCAGACAATATGCATTCATAAGCACATTGTCATATTGGATGCAGAACACCCCATTCCTTCGCAAGTATTTGCATATACACACTCATTAAGTCAGTCACTCATTCTCTCTCTTGACTGTTTTGCCTCTCTGTTTCTCTGCTGTCAGCCTGGAGACATTTGGACATATTGATGCCGTCGCAGTGTTTGGGAAGTGTTCATTGAATTAAAAATCCTGCTGGTTGTCTTTTAGGTTTGTAATAGGCACGGGGGGTGTTTCTCTGAAATGTGTGACACGCGTAAAGAGCAGAGCTTTATTGTACACGCTGCTGAAAGAGAGTTTGCATGACACAGAGGTCAGGCGGTGTATTCTGCATTTATGATACAAGGTTAATTGCCTGATACTGTAAAAAGAATAGCGAATGTGTTGCAGATTTATTCCTGCACACTTCCCCTACATGTACAGGCTGAGGTAAGAACGATGGGGAGGGGAAGAGGGAGCATGAGGACAGGAGAAAGAGGGGGGAGAGCGAGAGGAGGAGTTTTCCTAGGAGAGGGAAAGAGGAGGGATGTGGGAAAAAATAAGTGTTGGTGAGGGGTGGTGGTGGTGAAGGGGGGGAAGGGTGGGCGGGTGGGGGGCGCTAGTGGTAGTCGAGGAGGAAAACATGAGCGAGAGGTTGGAAAAAGACGAGTGAGTGAAAGAGCAGGAGGTAAGGGAGAGGGGAGGGTGAGAGTGTGTGTGTGTGTGTGTGTGTGTGTGAGTCAGCGAGAGGGTCCCCGCCCGACCACGAGTTCTCTTCCTGGGAGGCCTCTTCATCAGGGCTCCTATCTGATCACTTCCTTTTAGAAGGTGTGTGTGAGAGCGAGTAATTAAGCTTCTTCACCCGTTTTTTTTTTTTTTTTACCTCTCCGCTCGACAATTCGGCACACAAAGCCGTTTCATTATCTCTGTTTGTCAACCCCTTCTCTACCTGGACTGAGTGTTTTTCTGTGTGGAAGTGTGTGTGTGTGTGTGTGAGTGTGTGTGTGCGAGTTCCTGCTGGGACACGGGGGGTGCTCTCTCCTCGGGCATTCTTTTAAAAAGAGGAATTTCTTTAAAGACAAAAAGGCAGGAGGGTTGGGTGGGGTGAGGGGGTGTGTGTGGCGGTGAGGTGGGGGGCTGCTTGCCCTTTGTCGGTAATCAGTTTGAAATGTTGAACAGTTTGCTGCTGCCGCTGCCGCTATTCTCCTGAAACCTCCAGAGTGTGTGTTCAATTTATGGAGCCCCCGAGAGTGTGTGTGTGGCTCTTACTTTCTGCTCTTAACCACCAGGTTGTTGATGTCTACATGTGAACCGTTGTAAGATGTTTGAGGTTTTTCCGTGTGTGTGTGTGTGCGTGCGTGCGTGCGTGAGAGAGAGTGTGTGTGTTTTGTGTAGCGAGGTTAAAGTGGGCCCCTAGTGAGATTAACCTCTGGTCCGTGTCACCGTTTGGCATGCAGGCCCCACCCATCTCTGCCTCCAGATAGCCAGTATCAGGCTTTGTCTCTCCTGCAGCCACACTATCCCACCCCCCACCACCACCCACACCACCACCCCCACACAACCACCTCCTCCTCCTCCTCCTCCTCCTCCTCCACCAACCCACCCTTCTCTTCTGCACATCAAAAAACGCAAAAGAAGAAGAAAGACTAGTCATGTGACTTCCTTTTGAGGAGCTGGCCACATACAGCGGAGATGATTGGTAATTGGAAAGGTGGCGGAGTAGAAAGCAGATCAGGGCTAAAAACAAGTCGCAGTTCACCTGGAACACAAAGAGAGCGCCTGCAGAGTGTTGGCTGTGTTTGCACCCTCGCGCATTTATTTATTTCATTTGATTTAAAGCATCTGGGCAGGCTGAAACATTTAACAATTAAACTAAGGAAAAAGCCAAAGCAAACAGTGAAGCAGTTTTTGAAAGAGGCTTTTTTTCCTTCACTTTTAAGTTCATGATTTTATTTGAAGAACAAATCGTCACACATGCGTAAAACAATTAATTAATTACGAAAATAGTCGCCGATTAGTTTCCTATCAGTCGATTAACAAGCTAATCATTTCAAAAATATAAAAGAAAAACATTTTAAAAGAATATTCAGAGTTAAGATTTGGGTGTTTGAAGCTGAAATCACCCACAGCCAATTTCTATTTATAAAGGTGTGGGAAAAAAAGATACCAAAAAAACCCCCAAACTTTTCTCAAGTGCAGAACATGCTTGTCACAAAGCATAAGACTCAGACGATGAGAGATAATGTGTAAAAATGAGAACACTTAGTTGTGCTTTGATCATATTAATCTCTTCATATCAACACCATAAGAAAGCTAATCAGCTAATAAGCATCATCCCACTTCAGACATGCGTCATGCTAACGCCTGCAGGTTGGATTCAGTGCCAAAATACACACAAGAAAGAAAAACAGCTGCTGGTTTTTGTCTTGCGAGTGTAGTGCGCTGCAACAAAGTCAGTTAAATAATGATTTTGATTTAGAGCACGTGCAGCAACAATGTTGCTCGCACAGTTCAGACTAGGGACTGCTGAGGAAAACTAAGCTTTCAGCTAACTTGGGTGCATTAGGGTTGCAGTGGTATAACAATTTATGATTATTATGACGCGTACATTAGCCTGTCTGCGGTGTTGAAAAAGAAAGCATCCGGAAGGAGAGTCTCACCTGCATATGTGTATCTCCTTTCCTCCTAGACTTTTTTACACACACTATCACTAAGAGTAAAAGTTAAATAAATAATGAAGCGTATGTTCAAAGCAAAAAAACAAACATCTGTTTTCATCCCCTTAAGCTTCGGCGTCAGTGATAATATTAATAATGATAATTATTTATTGTGTATAATAATTGTGTAGCACCTGTAATACTGCGAAAATGTCATATTGTTGTATTTACATTTGTTTGAATTTTGATTATATAGATTGTTCCTTTTCAACTTAAAATAATTCAACTACATCAAATTGGCTGTATCCTGGATTAGAGTATCCCTTTAAGTCCAAAGTTGTGTTTAGTACGACTTTTAGTGCATGTCTGTCCATCCTGGAAGAACGATCCCTCCTCAGTTGCTCTTCCTGAGGTGTTTACCATTGTTTTTTCCTGTTAAAGGTTTTTTTTGGGGGAGTTTTTCCTTATCCGCTGTGACGGTCCAAGGGACAGAGGGATGTGACTTGTGATATTGGGCTTTATAAATAGAATTGAAATTGAATTGAATTACTGGGGGATCGGTTGCAAATACTAAACGTATCCAAGTGTGGGTTTTCTGTTATTATTATGGGTCTAATAGCTGTCTGTTGGGCTATTTGAAGACTGGAAGAATGGGTTAATTCAATGGTGGAAATGGCGTCCAATAAATGCATGCTCAGTAGAATAAATGGCGATCAGGAGAAAGGACGTCTCCTGGACACGTATCAAAATGGAGGACAAGCCTACATAATTAATAGAGATGTACCGATACCACTTTTTCCTTCCTGATTCCGATCCCTGAACCTTAGGTATCTGCCGATACCGAGTACCGATCCAATACCAGCGCGTAAAATAAAAATGGATGGGATATGAATTGTTGTGTGTCTCAACTCCTAAAACTCAATGTAAAATATTAAGAAATAAACACATAACAGTAGAATGAATGCCATAAAACTTTTTTTTTTATTATTATTATCCATCCAGTGTTGACACAGATCGAGACACAGGTTAAAGTGCAGCCACACAATGCTTTTAAACTCTGCTCTGTTTCATTTGCCTGTAGCGTGCGTATGAGTAATGACATGAGGCATTACGTGGTACCGGATTGGTCATAGGCTGTACTCGCCAATACCTGATACCGCATTTTAGGCGGTATCGGTACAACTCTAATAATGAACTTGCTCTGTGGTTATCTGACCCTGTAGAGTGATGTATGAGGACATATGTTTGTTTATTATTTGTTAATTTTCCTTTATGTAGTGGAGTTGACCTCCATATTATAAAAAATACGTGCCTTGTATTCTTGTACGCCCGGAAAATGAGAAATGTATGCCATATACTGAGCCTTTTAAGCTAATCAAAACTTGATTATATTTTTTTAAAAAACCCAAATTAAACTATGGCAAATGCAGGTAATATGTGAAGGAATGAGTCTGTGCTAATGCTACACAGGTTTAGTATCTTTAAATGTTTCACAAAATCACGTAAGAAGCTTTTTATTCATATAATAATGGAAATAATTTTCAGTGAGTAGGTGTCATTTCTCGTATAGCTATATGTTGGATTGTTAAAGGAGCACATCCATTTGTGTAATTCAGATTTCAACGTGTGCTTGTGTTTTGAATGCTCCAGTTATTAGCAGGGCCGTGTGTTTTATCACCAGTCACCTCAGCGAGGTTCATTTCCCCCCTCTCGTGCTGACAAACGCAGCGAGATGATCTAGTGCTTCCTCCCTCAGATCAAATATTTGCCCCCGTCATAATCGGGGGGTGTTGGATGTTGTTAATTTGAAGCAGGGGAAACATGAAGTCTTTTTAGTGTTTGATGGGGGGGTTGGGCCGGGTTCAAGGGTCAGGGCCGCTAATGACAACGTGTTGAGGAGGGCTGGGGTGTCAGCGTCATAAGAGAGGCTCTGTTGACGGGTCTCATCAACGTGTTTGTGTGTGTGCGTGTTTTTTTTTCTTCCTTGTTCGCCTCCTCCTTCATCCAGCGTTCTCACTCCTTTTCTCTCTCTCGTCTTTCTTCTTTGGTTTATATGCGTCCTGTTGGGTTATGTCCATCTGAGCTGATCTGGCCCAGCTTTGTCCACTTAGCATTTCCTGTGTGTAAAAAGCTACTTAATGGCACCACGCCACATGGTGACCGCCATCTCCCTCACCCCCTACACACCCCCTTTTTCCCTCTCAATGCGAGCATGATCCAGCGTGCGGCTCTGCGTGGGCCACCTCTGATTTAAAGCATCCCATAATTAGCCATTCCATAGCCGGTGGTCGCCACGGAGAGAGGCTGGTTGGAGAATGGTGGGTGTCCTCTCTCTCTCTCTCTCTCTCTCTCTCTCTCTCGCTCTCTCTCTCTCTCTCTCTCTCGCTCTCTCCCTCTCTCGCTCTCTCTCACTCTCCGCTTCCCCATCCCCTCACGTTACAGCTTCCTGTATTGATTGCTGGGCCTGGTGATGACGAGGGCCTGGCTGATGAAAAGGAGGGCTATTTCTATCCAGGATGTTGGAGTCCGTATTGATCGCTGGCTCCTTCCTACACACACACACACACACACACACACACACACACACACACACACACACACACACACACACACACACACGGAGCCATAGGAAGATATTTATTACATATAAGGAAGCTCGTAAGCATAATCAAGCCATCTCGGAGTCGGTGTCCATTTTGTTGGCTCAGTTTCTTCACTTTTGAGGATGACAGTAGTGGCTGGTGGCTCTGAGTCAGAGCGCTGAGAGCTGGTGTGGTCCGCCAGTCGGGCAGGGGGTGGTGCTGCGATGGTTATACCACTGACCCCCGGATTTCTGCTGCTGACCTGTGGGGCTCCTGATCAAATGGGGGTTTTGTTCCTGGGCTCCCCCCAGGTCCAGCCACTGATCAGGAGTTGCTCCTCCATTGGAGCTGAACAGAATGCGCTGGAGGCATTTCCATGAACCTCCCCCCACCACCACCACCTCCTCCTCCGCCTCCTCCAAACTCCCTCCCTCATCCACCACCCCCTGCTCCAGGCCACTCCTCCATTTTGTGTTCACCCTCTCTCTCTCTTTCCCCCTCTCTCTCTCTCTCTCTTACGTTCTCTCGTTCCCTCTCCGCGGCCGTGCCCTTTCCTGACCTCTGTGCGTAAACTGAAACGGGTCAGGACACCCGCCAGGTCACTCGAGAGGAGGGGACTCGGGTTACAGGTTCTGATTTGTGAAGTTTTTTTTTCACACACACCAGCATGGAGACACACACACACACACACACACACATGTAAATCCACATGCTGCGTTTTATTACGTAATTGTGGAGTGACTGAGCTGCTGCAAGCCCATGCTTCAGAAATGTAGCTCATCTGAGACGTGAAGGCGTGAGTGTGATACCACGTCTCATATGGAGGACGTGTGTGAGTGTGTGTGTGTGTGTGTGTGTGAGTGTGTTTTCCTGCATTTCTGCAGAACAAAAGGGGTTGTGTGGTTTCCTCACTGGTGCATTGTGGGCATTGACAGGGTTGAAGAGGGGGTAGGGTGCTGAGACAAACCATTCAACTTTGACCTGGAGAGACATGCTGCCTGTGGACTGAAGACAGGAGAGGAACAGGAAGGGCTCATGTGCCGCACGGTCTGAGAGACGAGTCGATGACTATTCATCATTATTCAGAATCCGATTTGTTTTGCGGGGGGGATGGGCGCAATTTTTTATTCACTTTCGACTGATTTGTGCTGCAGGAGTGCCTCTCAGTCATTTGGATGGTCTAATGATGGTAATCATAAAATCAATTGGGGGTTTTAATTTGAATGAGCGGGTTTCTGACCACTTCAGGTTGTGTATTCCAAAAAAAGGAAAGCCAGGTTTGGTGTGTGCATGTCGTTGCAGTTTTGGTTGATACATTAATAAATTATCGATTGTCAAATCTGGGAATTCACAGTTTTTGCTGCAGAGCAACTCCACATCGATCTTTATCGCATAAAGCCATAAGCTCAGCTCGTAACTCCCCCTCATTGTCCCTCCTGTTTTACTCCACCTCTTACATCTGTTGTGCACAATCTCATTTCCATTCCCCGATTCTCGTCCTTTCCTCAAAGCCAAATCCAATACCTGAATGCCCAAAATGGACGAGCCCTCCATCAGAAATCGACTAGCAGCAGAGTGGCCCTGGCCGCAGCCCGCACTGACTGCAGGGAGAGAATCAGGCGGGACAGCGGCGAGGGAGAGCAGTGAATTAATATTTGGCAAATTATTTATGGCGAGCATTTTAAATTTTGAAAATAAAAAAATGTCTAAATAAGGAGGAAAATGCTTTAAAGAAGTTAGATGTAAAAGCTCCAGGGACAGTTGTTCTGTATATGTTTTAGTGAGGAATACGATTTAAAAAAAAATTAAATGAAAAAAAACCCCAAAACATATTTCCAGGGGTGTAGGCTTGATTTCAACATTGGTGGAGGACATATATGAAACAGGAGGTTTGGTGTACTCCCCTAGGAAACTCTGAGCATCAAACATTTTATTTCCTGCATCCAGTTTGTGCCATTTCTGCCTCATTTCATGGTGGAAATGTCTTAAATTTCATCAAACAGAAGTTCTCTGCTGCTGTCACGTTTTCACTAGACAAATGCATGTTCTAAATATTTAGGGTGGTTAATGTCCCCTGCATCCTCCCCGAAATCAAACCTATGTCTCTTTCATTTCCTTTAATCTGATCCACTTTTTGCTGCTTGTGGTTGATTTAATTTCTTTTAAATTCTTTACCATTTGTAGCTACTTTAACTTAACATTAAGGTTAAGCAAAAATCTAGTGTAAAATGCACCCACATGTACACATTACTTAAAACTAACTAAAAAAAAATGCACATGTAAGGTTTTTTGTAAATGTTTTTAGCAGCAGAATCTCAGTTCACACGGTAGCAACAAAAAAAAATTGTATCAACCTGTTTTCTTTTTAATCAAAAGTATTAAACAATTGTTTTAATGTATTAAATTTGTGTTTTGCACAAAAAATTTTAGGTATAAAGTTAAAGTTAGGTATAAAGCTAAACTTATTTGAGTTGTCTAAATCACTGTTTTCCAATCTGGGGCTCTCAAACCCCATTAGGTGTCTCCAAGGCTTCAAGGGGGCGTCACAAGGCCCTGATTTTTCTTGATTTTAAGAAGAGTAAGAAAACTTTAAAGATAAAAAATATACATACAATAGGCCTGTATTTGATTCATTTCTGTGAATGATGCAGAACAACCACCGCTCCACCGGGCTTGGACTTGGCAAGGTGCTGGAAACAACAAATGCCAAAACAAGTCCAAACTCATTGTTTCTTATTGAGTTTCCAATCTGAAAGCTGAACAATAAAAATCTTTTTCTACCAGTTTTCTACCATTAATTTCTGTAAGGGAAACTAAATGAATTTCTTATTATTCAAGTTTAGATTATTATTTCAGATATAAACTTTAACAAAAATCTCACAGGCACACTAAAGGCACAGTAAATGTCTGAACACAAGCTGTAATGACAGAGTCTTCACTCTTTGCTATACAGCGTCATCCTGCATTAAAAAAGTACACAGATAAAACTATTGAAGAGCTACTAGAACAACGGCCATGTGTCAGAGAGACAAAAAAAATAATTTATGAAGTGTGTATGATTGTTAACAGTTAAAAGAAATACACAAAATACAGACAATCATAAAAAGCCCCTAAAAAATCAGGATGAATCCTCCCTGGTGCACTAATCGCAGGAAACATCTGTTTAGACTTACTCAAACTTTCTGCAGTTATTTGGTTCAATATTTGGGTTAATTACACAATTAATCCGTTGTTTTTAACTGTTACTGTTCTGCATTCACTTTAATATGAAATATCGGGGAAATATGTCACTTATTTAGTTTACTTTAAGGCAGAGAAGGAGCACCTTAAGGAAAGACATGTGAAGAACCACTGGTTTAAACTGTTAAAAATAATGGCTATGTAATGTATTAGATGGCACCGCATGAAAATGTTCCTTTAAAATAACGGAAATATTTAATTTAAATGAGTGAGATAATATTTTTACATCTTAGAAGCTTTTCATGCACACATAGAAGCCACATAATTACATTCTGCTGAGAGTTTTTAATTTTGCTGTGCTGGTGTTCAAAATTGACTTTTCTCGGTCGAATTGAAAGCTGTGCTAATTGATACAAACATAATTCTTCTGTTTCTATTTTCCTCTGTTACTCCTTTATTTCTAATTTATTTTTTTAAGCTTATTCTGCAGAAACTTGTCTTTTAAAGGCACACAGTGAAACTTGAATGTAATCTTTGTGTTCAGGCAGATATCCATCATAGTGCAGTGAGCTCAGACACTATTCTTAGTTTGTAATTATTTCACGCATCTTTTATCTCTCCTCTCGCTGCTTTGTACATCCCCACCTTTTCACTCTCCTACCTTTTCATTTATATCCTCTAATAGAGCACCTTTAGCTTCCTGTAACTGCAGTCGTTGACACAGACAGTATAGAAAAGGAAAAAAAAAGAAAATGCTGCCGTGCACATTTTCTCTCCTTCCTGTATAGTCTCACATTTGATTCCCTCTGATCATTTGTTTCTCTCTCTTCCTCTTTCTCCTACACATCTGTGAATTTACAGATAGGCTGCGGTGTTATTTATAGGCCTCGGTGTATAGTAGGTAGTAGGTTCGCTCTGCGCACTGCGTGCTCGTGTGGGTGTGTGTGTTTACTTATGCCGAGATCTGCTGGGCTCGCTGCGATTCATGAAGGTCACGGATACAGTGTGCCTATCAGCCGTCGGTTCTGTGCGATCAACAACACATAAATCATTGTCCGGTGGTTATGTAGTAACTAAATCAATAATGCCGATCATGTAGATAAGATGGATGGTGGATGTGCTGAGAGAAAATGATTGCACGGGGGCGCGACGTCTTTTCTCCCTTTTGCAGAAGGGAATAGGAAGTGGCGCCTCTGCGAAAAGTAGATAAAGGGAGTGAAGCAAGGACGCTGTGTGCGAGATAAAGTCTCTCTGTGCACAGACAGTTGGTGCAAACCACATACAGTCAATCCACCATGTTTGAATGATGTCTCTCTGTGTACATTGTGTGCTGCTGGATGTTTGCCGCATGCAGCAGCGCGTTGCGAGCCCCACAGTAAACTTCCCAGCGTTAATAAGAGTTGATTCTTCTGTGGCCGTTATTAAGGGATGAAAAGTGTCGACGGGGGGCCTGATAATGCTCTCAGGCAACAACATTTGTGTGTGGAATTAGCTCTGCTGGTGTGCGGACTTACATAACATGACCGCCGAGCCTCACTGTATTCTAATGATTGGAAACCGAGGTATTAATTTGCGTCCTTTCATCAAAGAAATGACCGTTTTTGGTTCTCTTAACCTCTCACCTGCGCATTGAAGACAGTTTATGTATAAAGCATGTGCTCTTTGTCAAGTTAATGTATCATTCAAGGTTAATGTATCATTCGAGCCTGCCAAGGTAAAGCACATCTTGATACCACTGTGTGTATGGAGCCTTTAAAAAACGACATATTGGAGAGATTTGAATTGCCTTTATAGAGCTCCCAAACGATTCATAACTCAAGGCCATGTGGGTTTGAGTGAGTCAGATGTATATTTTCTTACCACTGTGCCACATTGAATTGTGCTCCAACAAAAGTCACAGACACAAGCGCCCCATCAGAATTATTGTTATCGTCTCGCCCACAGAAACAGACTTAACTTCCCGCTTTGAGTCTGAAGCTATAAGAGCTATAAGCGCCTGCCACTTTTAAATGGATAATTGCTTTCGTTCTCCCAACAGAGCAAACTGGTGATGGAGGGCTTCCGCAGCTTAAAGGAGGGTGAGCAGGTGGAGTTCACCTATAAGAAGTCCTGTAAGGGCCTGGAGTCCCTGCGGGTGACCGGACCTGGTGGGGGACCCTGTGCAGGCAGCGAGAGGAGACCCAAAGGGAAGGTCCCACTCCAGAAACGCAAACCAAAGGGAGACCGGTGAGTGGGATAAAATTCTACAATGATTTTTTTTATGTTTCCTACATCTGCAGGAATGCACTGACTCACATGTCTGTATTCACACCTCACCAGGCTTCCAACAAAAGCTATATGTGAGCGTTGGTAGCTGGCATTCACCAAGCCTGGCTGCCTATAAGGGAGACATATGTTATATGTACATCTCACTGCAGACAGCCATTTCTGAGTGGGCTGAGATTATAGATTAAATCTATTCAATCTGCCCGAGTACATGCCTGTTGCTATGGTTATTGTGCACCATAATAAGGAATTGAATAGGGCACTTTGCCTGCCTTTGCCGCTATTTTAAATCAATTTGCCAGCTTTTACATTAGAGACGGCATTAGCACAGGGATGGACTGGGCTTATATGCATCTCAATGCGGCAGTGGCTCAATCAATTGTTTTGTCCTCACTAAAATCCTGAAGGGTGCTTTGCTAAAATCTGTCAGAGGGAGCCATATGGAGCTCCTTGAAAACGCCTGGTGGTTTTAAGCAGAGGAGGCTGTTTTCCTCCCGTCCTCCTGTTGACGGAGAACGACGTATAGCAAAACGCTGGCAGGCAGAGCCGAGCGTGTACTGTATATCTGCTGTAGGGAGGCGTCACATGACCGCCATGCAGCATTTACATTAGAAAGTCCAGCTCTGCCACTCTTCATGTTGCTGCATCACAGCTGCTTCAGCTGTGTCGTCCCATTTTTTTTAAAGGTGTGAAGAGAAAAGCTTTTGTTATAAAGGAGGAAACAGTATCTGCGAGAGAAGGCTCCCTGATTGTTTTACACAGCTGAATAATTCAGTTTATTTGGGATAATTGATCCAGTGTTAGGTCAAGTGTCTCTACCTTCTCCTGAGGTGGCAGCAAGGCGGTGTTGGATTCGGAGATGGCAGGTAGATGTCTGTGATGTCATCCGTGTCTTTGTGAGCGCCGGCTCCTGTGGCAGTTACCGCTGCTCTGACCCCTGCTGGTCACTCTGTTATGCAACCCGACTATTGTGTGTAGTCCATTCTTTACACTGCTGCTGTGTGGCTCTCATCTCTGTGGGGCAGGGCTGCAACATTAATGGGAATATGATTGAAATGGCAACATGGCCAAGTACAATGTTCACGGCAGAGGCTGCAATTTATTGATAAAGGTAAAATGTGTAGCAACAAACCTCCGTAAATTAAGCATTGTGGTGCTACAGAGATGCCCCGGCCTAAGAATGGTACTCCAGATGTAAAAGGGAACACACTTGTTTGCAGCAGAGCCCAGCAAAAATCATATCAACATATTTTTTTTATAGTTTTCCAATGAAAATAAAATGAAGAAATTACAATTTCATTTCCAAATTGCAGCTGTGTAAGAATTGTGTTGGTATATTTAGTGGGAATAATAATGATAATCATGAAGCAGTGCGAAAACAAAAACACTGCCTCCTAAAGAAAATGTCTCCGTAAAAATTAAAGGTGCCTCACAAACCATTTTCCACTTGTTATTCCCCAAATGTTTTCAGCTAAAAGGCAGTTTCCTGTTTCTTTTATATGCAATATAGTTCATCTATAAGTCATGCGATTTTTAAATCACCATAAATTCAAAGTACCCATAACTGTGACCTTTATGCAAATTAATTCATTTAAGATAAACCCCTTGAGACTCATTTTCAAGAGGCTCCTGCACATAAAGCAACATCAAAGTGGAAGCCAACAAAACAATAAACAGTCCAACAAACTGCACAAAAAAAAGTGAATAAAAAAAAGAATTCAACTGTTAAATGGCTTCAAAATTGCTAACAACATATGTCACATAAAACATGTACAATTAGTCTCCAAATAGGAGATCAGGGCTTTCTTAAACACACCAAATGATGTCACAGACCTTTTCAAAAATAGTTTTCACAAAATAAAATACTTCATTTTAATTGATTTAAAAAGAAGCTTTAGACATGACAGCTACATTGTTTGCTGTAAATGTTAAGATGTTTAAAGCCTTTGAATTTATTAAGACGAGATTAATGTGTTTTAGAATTGGCCACTGTAAATCTAACACATTAAAGGAAGATGTTTGGTTTAATTTTTAAGAAAATAAACTTCAAAGTGTCGCCTTAATTCTACCTCAAATTAAGACATAATTGTTGATACCAGTGGATTTGAAGTATTGCTGTTTTATGTCAATTTGAAGTATGCTACTGAAGTTATTTTTGTGTAGTTGTAGTTTATGTGAGCATCTTACAACCTGATGTATTTATGATAAATTCCCCAAGCTGTAGTGTAATAAGGAGGCATTGCAGAAATGCATCAAATGGAACATCCCTCGATGGATCGGAGGATGTTAAATGCTCTCTGGAATTGATTCAGCCGCTGTTTAAAAGCACTGAAGACTGAAGCAGACTTTAGCCATCACTAGAGAAACCTGTGTGTTCTCATGAAGTGGCAGCATTTTGCCAACATGCTCGTTTTGTTAACTGGCTTTCAAACTGAAAGCATTTTAAAACCTTGATGGTGAACCTTTGTGTTCTGCTGCAGCTTTAGCTTGTACCTAAAGCCTCTGTTTGGCCTCACCCTTGATTTAAACTCGCCGTGAAACACACACAATTTAAAACCAGTGGATGTGTCGCCTGTTGTAGACGTTGTGGCGTGAGATGTGTCGAGCAGATTAGAAGAAGAAGAAGAAAAAAAGACACAGAGCCCTGTAAAGTGACATGAAGCCTTAAAGACGAGCATCTATTGTCTGTAAAAGAGCAAAAATTGTCCATTTGATTTGACGTGGTGCCAGAACAGTTGGTGGCGTCCTGACGGGCTGAAATCTTGGCCACCGTTTGCCTTCTGTCTTTTTTTTTCTTTTTTTTTTATTCTAGCTCTTTCAGCACCCAATTGCTTCTTGTCAAATTTAATAACACAGTGTAGTTTGGTATGCCACAGAGTGCTCCTCACGCTGATCCGGAGCCATAGCTGGAGTCATACTGCCATCTAGTGCTGAGTCTGAGCTGCAGCAGGTGGCTTAACTCCACGGTGCTGATGTTTCATGAGGGCATGATTTTAGTTTTTATTTTAATTTATCCTTCATAAGTAGAGGCATGTGTTGATTAAGTTAAAAAAAAAATCTAATTTACATTTTTCAGTTACAAACAGGTGAATATGGAAAACATTTTCAACTAATAGACATTACCGTGAAACTTACCCAGCTGATTACATATATTAAGACAATTTTTTTTCTTGTATTAAAGGTTCTCTCAAATTTTATATTTTAATATGCAAACAAAGCATTACTGAATTACCGTAAAACTTCAGTTAAAAACCTAGTCCCAATTAGATGCCCAGTCCCTTTTATTCGCCTGGTACGCCTGCACTTTTTGACAAAGAAACACCTGTCTCAATTTGATGCCTGGTCTGGTTGCCAAGCAGTTCAATTTTATTTTATTTTTGTGAGCAATTGTTTATTGTTTGTATTACAAGCAAGAAAGGCAGTGATGCCATCACAAATGTACAATACAAGAATCTGATTATAGTACCGGAGCTGCAAAGACTAGTAGCTTAGTTATCTAAGGCAGATATTGAATAACAATTATAATTGTCATCGTAATTATTATCACCATCATTACTATTAAAAGACAATGTACATGGACTTAGGACAAGCACAAAACAAAAACGTGCAGGAAAAAAAGAGCGTAAATAATAGAAAAATAATAAAGTGGATAAATAGATAAATAAATAAATAAATAATTATTACCATCATTACTATTAAAAATCAGCTCTTTAAAAAAATGTCCATTGACTTATAACAAGCACAAACCAAAAACATGCAGAAAAAGAGAGAATGAATTAAAATAAATAATAATAATAAATAAAAAACAATATTGATAATAAATAAAATATAATAAGAATTGTACCACTTCCATTCTTCCTGTATCATTTATTCCAGCCCCACCCGTTTGCCAGCCAGGAATCCAGTAACAGTTATAGACATAAACCAGGATTCAAATACAGATTCCAATTTCCTCCATCATCCATGATGATATCCGCAGAAATAGCTGTGAGGATATATGAGATATATGTATACAAGTCCTCAAAGGAAATACATAACATATGTATAACATACAACATAGGTAAGAAAATAGCAAGTTCAGGACACAGCTAAGAAATCAGAATAAATGCAGATAGTAACATCAAAGCACCGATCTTTTCTAGAGTCTGACCAATTAATGATAATGTGTATCTATATTGTAGACGTGCTGTAGAAAGTTCTAGCTGTGCAATATCTCTATAAGAGGAGAGCCATTCCCTCAGTGATGGCGGCAAACTACCATCCTTTTAGCAGCTAACAAGAGGCGCCTATCATTTATATTTAGCTGTAAAGAAGAAGTGTCATTAAGTTAAAGCAAGTGCTGTGAGTGAGGAATGGCTTTTCCAATAATATCAGACATATTGCTGGAAATGTTTTTCCAAAAACTATTTACCTGCGGGCACTGCCAAATCATGTGGAAAAAGTACCAGTGATATTGTCTCAGCAAAAGTCACAATATGGATTAGCTCTAAGTTTCATGTGTTGTAACAACACAGTTATTTTTGATAACTATTTGTGTGAGTATTGTTTTAAAAGGATAAAGTGGGGTTGTGTTGGTATGCTGGGTGCTGTAACACACTCTCTGATGCTCCGTCTGTTGAAGCTAAATCAAATGAATGTTTCATAATTGATATATTATTTGAAGCAAGTAATATTCATACTGGTTTAAATAAATAATTTGATTGTATTTTCCATCTTTGCTGAGCAACAGTTTCACATAAAAAAGAATCAAAGGCCTGTCCCATATAACCGGTTTATTTCAGTGATTTAAGCAAATAATAGCCCGGGTTATTAATTAATGTTTTATGGTAACTGTGCAGAAATTTGTTGCAATTTCCAGAACATAAATAGTAGATAAAGCCAGGTTCAAAATCCTTAATTTTGTCAATATATTAAGAGTTAAAAGTTTTACAGAGGGAATTTTGGATGTCTTTTAATAACTCTGTAAATCAGCAAATACTGGTAGTAACAGCCATAAAAACAAATCTAATTTAAATGCTTTAAGGAATAAAATGTTTTATAAATTAGGCAATGATTTCTGGCTTAGAGTGTGAGAAAGAAACGTTTTTGGGTTTTTTTCTTTTTTGAGAAAATGGCCTTGAAAGATATTCATTGTTATATTCTGTATCTTTTTAGACCAAAATTAAGACGCTACAGGGGAATACCATACACATTTTAACTAACAGATATGACCATGAAACATCCCCACTTGATTATTAAGACAGTTATGTTTGTATCAGAAGTTTTCTGATTTTTTTTTTTTTTTTTTTAAATGCAAATGGGGAATTGTTTAATTTAAAAAGCAATATCTGCAGACATCTAGAACAGAAATCTGAACACTGGATGAAGCCATGTTTAAAATTCTTTTTTCATTGTGTTATCCTCTCTGAGGCAGATGTGATTTGTGATATTAGGCTTTATGGATAAAACTGAATTGAATTGACGTATTAAGTATCAGACATTTTACAGATATCTCTTTTTTATCACTCCATAAATCAGAAAATGCTGTCAACAGCCATGAAAAATAATTTAATGAATGAATTAAGAAAAAATTAATAGGATTCACCATGTTTTTAGAAATAAAATGTTAAGAATAATCAGGCTATTGATTTTATGAACAAACTCTTCAGTAAACTCGGTAAAACCTTTAGGAATATAGATTAAAATAAAGCTAAAAAGTTTGTGTATGTAAGTGCTACTGAAGTGAAGATTTTGGCTCAGACTGTGAGAAAATGGCCTTTATATACTGTATATATATTGTAACATTCCATACATTAGAGCAAAAAAAGACACTACAGGTAAATAAGGTAAAATTTTATTACACAACTAATACAACTATTTGTTGTTGTTGTTGTTTGAACATTCAAATGAGGCATTTTCTAATTAAAAGTGGCTTTTTTCATAAATTCCCAGAGCAGAAATCTGAACTAAAATAAATGACTAAATATGTATTTTTTTTTGGATGTTTTCTTTTCACAAAAAATCTCATTAGTGACCAGTGCATTGCCCAAACACCTAAACTTAAGATTTTCTCTTAGAAAATCTTCAAAGCAGTAAATTAATTAATGTTTTTCCTTAACTAAGGAAGGGATTCTGTGCAACTGTATGAGTAGCTCAGCTGAGGAGACATTAAGCCTCAAGTGTCATACTTAAATTTAAGAAAACACCTTAAATTTTCATAAGTATTTGACGACCCCAAACCCCTTGTTTCAAATGTGTGTGTGTCCCCCTGCCTGATGTTGAATCAAAAGTTACACGCTTGGACTAGTGCATGAAAAAACATCTGTAGTGTCTCCCTTCAAAGTATAAACTGTCTTGTGTGTGTCAATGTGCTAAGGGTTTCTGTTGTCTCTCCTTCACCCTGTGCAGCTGTTATAACTGTGGAGGTCTGGATCACCATGCCAAGGAGTGTGGCCTGCCCCCCCAGCCAAAGAAATGCCACTACTGCCAGAGCATCACGCACATGGTGGCTCAGTGTCCCCACAAGGCGCTGGCGCCCGCCACAGGCTCTCAGGACCAACATGCGTCTACCTCGGCCTTCAGCCCAGGGACCGGGCCCTACCTCTGCCCCCCCGAGGAGGAGGAGCGCTCCGGCTCGTCTCCCCTGGAGGGCTCCTCCTCCTCCCCCGAGGAGCCCCACACACACCGCGGCCCCCGGACCCAGAGGTGGAGGAAATCCTGAAGAAAGCCCATAGAGGTGAACCTGTCACCTGCTAACTCCCCGACCCTCATGTCTCCCCTCAATCAAGGATACCCGAAGCCCCCCCTGCCCCCCCACCCTCATCTACCTCACACCTGTGAAAAAAATGGGAGGTCTTGATTTCTTTACTTTTATTTTATTTTTTATTTTTCTAACCAGCGCAGCTATGGCAACGATCAACGGGGTACGGACGTGCGTGAATGTGTGTGACTGACTTGCAGTCATCTTGTGCAGCTATGGCAACCACCGCTGGAATGGTGACTGCAGGGAATGACTGTTTTTCTTGTTTCAATCAGTGCAGCTCAAGAGTGAAACAACGTGGTATGAATCTTGTTTTTCTTTTTCCTCCTCGGACCTAAGTGTTGGCCATTTCGAATGCTTTTGTTTCCTTACAGATGTTGTTGATTTTATAGCCACAAATGTCTATCCTGTAGGCCTAATCATTCCGCAAATCATGTTGCATCCTTACGGCACACACGGTAGCTCATTTATAAGAAGGATTAGAAGAAGACTTTTAAAAGCTTGAGACCCTCTAAGCGATAATCCAGACCCGTTAGGATTGTTAGCTCGGCTTATGAAGATCTGTAGGGAAACTTTACGGATTCCAGAGGGAATTTTTCTAAAGGCGGCGAGCTGCTAAAACACATTCTCTATAACCTCGAAACGCTCACAAACCTCTCCCTTACATGAAATAGACTGGACCAACTGATTGTCACCGAGTGTGTGTTTGTGCATGCACGTTCAAGACTGAGAGGGAACGGGGAAAAAAAAGCGTGTGTTTGTGTGCGTGTGTCGGGCATGCTCCGAAAGAAACTGTCAGACTGGCCTCTTCTCCGGGCGCAAGTCAACACTATTAACGTTTCCTATTATTAGACATAGACCAGCTTAGATAAGACGTCATGTAATCCAGCTAGATCCTAGTTTAGATTCAAGGTAATGGATCAATCATTAGACTTCCATTTTGGTTGTTGCATAATTAGTTGAAAATAACATTACAGTTTATAAAATCATAGTATAAGTCATTAATATATATGTAAAGTCACAAGATATAATTGAAATTCTATTAACTTTAAGTAATGCATATATAAGGAATTAACTCTGACATAGGTGAATAGCCCTGTATATTGCATGGGACATGTTGTTGTGTGAAAACTTGTAGCTCTCTCTCTATTTAACCGTTTTCATCCATGACAAATCAAACTGACTTTTTTGCTTTTAAACTTTACTCCACGCCTTCTTCTTCATTAGTTCACATAGACCGAATCACTGTGATGTCGCGCGAACACTTCCGGGTAGACAACTGGTCGTCATTTTCAGCCGTAACTGCAACGTTTAAAGATACAGAGTCAAGCATGTTGGTCCAACCTATCTGACGTTTCCGCTGCGCTTAGTTTTTGTACTGTGTTGCTTCGCTAGCGTCTTTGACAAACTAAATCTACCGGACACTAATTTGCTTTTCCTAGGATGGCGAAGGCATGACCCGCCCCACACTGGCTTTCTCTGCCTCTGATTGGCTTACCCTGACAGTCTTACCCTAAGGGTGCGGTCACATGTGAGTGAATACACGCGAGCAATGAGTGATGTGGGTGGTACCTGATGTGACGGACACAGAAAGCTAGCTTGCTAAGAAATACAGCAAAATATGATGTTATTGATACATTTTGCGGTGGTGCAGTGGTGCAGTGGTTGGTATTGTCGCCTCACAGCAAGAGGATTCCTGAGTTCCTAGGCTCCCCACCTTGGGTTCGAACCCTCCACCCAGGGTTGGAAGCCAAGGTGGAGGGTTCTATGAGGAGCCTGCATGTTCACCCCTGTGTCAGCGTGGGTTTTCTACAGGTACTCCGGTTTCCTCCCACAGTCCAAAGACATGCAGGTTGATTGGTGACTCTAAATTGCCCATAGATGTGAATGTGAGTGTGAATGGTTGTCTGTTCTGTCTCCAACTCACTGCCAACCACCGTCATGGTCAATGTCGTACAGTATCGGCTGGTATGACATGACAAGCAAATGCTTCATTGCCAATCCAACCAATGAAGCAAAGTGTAGTAGCCAAACAGAAAGAGAGTAGGGCGGATCATGCCTCCACTATCCTCGGAAACGCCTGCAAACCAGCAACAATGGCACTGAAGCTAAGAAATGTACCGCTAAAAAATCCTATCAGTTCAAGTGTACGCTATATTTGGAATATTTTCACTGCTTTATGTTACACACTAACTGATAGAGGAAGCAAAAGATCAGCAAATCCCATGTTCTAAATTTTTTTAGGGGGCTTTATTGCCTTGAAAGGGGGAGAGGGTTGGAATCGAAGCTGCGATGGTTGCGGCAAGGACACAGCCTTTGTACATTGGGGACCTGCTCTACAAGGTGAGCTAGTGGGCACCCCTAAAATAACTGTTTTTGTCAATAGAGTTTGGTGGCTTTGAGATAGCGGCTTCAGTTCCCCATTGGAAAGGGTTTTCTGACGGCAAGCTACAGCAGTGAAATATCTTGAATATAGCATATATTTAAACTGATATCGATTTGTTTAGTTGGCTAAAAACTAGCCAATCGAGGCAGCGTTTGCTGAGCGTCAAGATTTTCTACCCGGAAGTTGTTGTGAACAAACATCGTGATTCGATCTATAGTCAGCGATCACCTCCGACCCAGCACAAAGACTCACCTTGTTTGATTAAAGGTGCGGACCATTACAGTGTCATCACAGCTGCTCTTACTTACTTAATACCTCACCAATTCTTCCTCTTTGGAGAAACGAATGTCACAGAACGCCAAGCTGTTTGCTCTCCCAGCTGTGTTGCAGTAAGATCGAACCACCTGTTCCTCTTCCATCTGTGCCTACCAGTTGTTAGTTAGCACCAGCCAGGTAATGCTCACTCCTCTTTAGGATGATGAGAGGCCGTCACTGCTGCTGCTGCTGCTGCTTCAGACTCACTGAAGAGCGCGAAAGAGATAGAGAGGGAGAGATAGAGAGAGAGAGAGATAGAGAGAGAGAGAAAGAGTGCTGCTTTTGGTATAACTTGAATCCCAAGCATGGCTTTAGTGGCACTTATTTGTGACCTAACAACTCTTCTCTGACCATATTGAATGTGAAAAGAGCTTATCTGAAGTGGACTCCTCACAAAGTTCTCGTCGGGGTCGCTTTGGAGTTGTATCTTAATGTTCTGACAAATCAAATAACTTTGTATGATGATATCAAACTAGCTTGTGTGTTTTTAAAAAAGAGCTCTAAGTAGACAACCAACTTTCTTTTGGTATATTTCTATACCAAAGAGTTTGGCTTTATTTTTTTTGAAGGCATTTAAAGTTTGCTGAAGTGCTTGCTATCCTCGCTCTGTCACAGTAAGAGCGACTTATTGCTGAAAGCGCAACACTGCGGTTATTTCTTTCTTTCTTTCTTTTTTTTTTTTTTAATGTACAGCTTTTTGAATGTGTGCGTGCGTTAAAGAAAAAAAAAGAAAAATCAAATCTCAACAATGCAGCATGACAGGAGAAAAAAAAAAGTGAATGACCAAACCACATGATGAGCACAGCCCATGCTCAAATCTTTATGGAAACAACATCTTTTTGTATGATGTATTTGTACATTTTTACACACAATTCCTCTCAGGATGATGAACTGTTCTCAGGGAATTAACCAAAAAAGTGTATTTTATTCTTTTGGGAATCATCCACTGACTGACTCAACAAACTCTGTTAAGCAATGGCGAAGAGACGTATGTAACCGATTCATGTACTGATATTAGCAACTACCTCTTGAGTTATACATAGTTGTGCATTTCTTTTTGTTTTGTATATTTTTTGATGAGCTTGTATGATTAACTGTAGGTCTCTATTGTACTGAGGTTTTGTGTGAGACGTTCCCTAGTGTTGCCACAGACTCCCTGGTCTTCCTTCCCAGATTTGATGAGTTACTTTTTCTTTTTCTTTTACTGCAAAACTTTTTTTTTTTTTTTTGTTTACAGCAAAAGCCTACCTCATATGCGCTGTTCCTCCACAAACTCCTTACCTCCTCCCAGACCCCCTTCTACCTCCTCCATGCAGTTGTTTGTTAATTAAATTGCCACTTGTCGCACTAGAGTCACGCCGCATTTTCAACGAATCAGCACCGAAATGGCTCGTCACTTGTGACTCCAAATATATCTTACAATCAAAGCCCTTTTTGAAGGTTTTACACACACGTTTCAGAATGGGCGTGTTTGCCTCACACATCCAGGGTGAAGTTTTTCTGCCAGCTCTGTGTTATACCGTCAGTATACACTCATCACTTAGCTGCAGACAGCCAGTGAGTTTACCTCAGTTTGTTGGGCTAGCTATAGACATGTTGAATATGAAATATTTAACATTTCCGTGTGAACACATTTTTGAAAAAGACATGGACTGTTGTTTTTAGTTTGTAAGTATTTTATCATAACCGTTTTTGTAACCACTTCATGTGATGGGCTAAAAGGTGGAGAAGAATAGGATTGTACTTCGCACAAGGAGTGCCTATCTCTGTTTTGTTTGTCTGACCCTATTACCAAATAGATATTTTCCTCTTTTTTGGGCTCCATGGTAATGGCCTTTATCTGCCATTTTTACAGCCTCAGATAATCAGAAGTTGTGTGGTTTGGAGATGATGCCCCATTCTTGTTTCAAACTACATTTGTAGTTTAGAACAGCATTGTTAACAGTTAACATGAAATCAGTAGATTTTGTACTAATGGTGACATTGCATAGACGTCATTCTAAAAAAGAAAAAAAAAAGTTTATGAAGATGAATATTGTTAAAAGTACTTTTTTAAAACTAACTCATGAGATCAAAGATTGATTTTGCATACGGCCGCAGTATTACAGTTCACTGAGAGAATCACTACGTTGCAGTGGGCCTGCATATGGAACTGAACGCTTGTTTATGCCAGTAATGAACAAAATACACGACGGCGGTTAAAATATAGTGATATTATTGTTGTTAGTAGCTTTATATTTTCTTCCAATCAATGTAACTACTGATTGATCTCTTGTTTATTGTCCTGTTCAGTATTCGACACAGCCAAGAAACCCTCTCATACAAGAGGATAATCTCCTTAAGGTAGTAATAAGGAAGTGGTTATCGTAGAGGTTTGTCAAGGCTGCGTGTAGGATAACAAATTGGTAGAAACATGTTATTAATATTTCCCCACTTGTCTTAAAGAGTAACTTGTGTATTTTTCAACCTGGACCATATTTTCTCATTTTTTTTGTGTCTAATGTGATTAATGAGAACAACAGTTCTTTAAACTGGTCTAATATTGAGCCAAAGGGTTGCAGCCGCTTCAGTAAAACAGGATGCAGTGTAACCACTCAGGGCATTTGTGCACTGTCAGTTAACATTGACAGGCTCAGATTGTCATCACAAGTGTCTGAGAACTTGTGAAAAGCACTCCTACATAGAGTAAGATCCTTTTTGTTTAACCAGAAACAGCCCCGAAATTTTCATCACCAAACCCACCAGGCTCCATTCAAAAAACCTTTAATTTAAGCGTGTACAGAGCCAGCATATTTTTACATCTAACTGTGTGAATTAAGGCTTTATTTCGACCACATCAGAGTGGGCGACTGTTGGAACAGTGGAAAGATGAACCAAGACTGCTTTTTTGAGTCTTGTTTTGTTTCTGTCGACTTTGAATGAAGTGTGATTTAACATGATAAAATTGCTGTTTATTTAAATGGAGTCTGGTGGGTTTGACGAAAGCAGTTTCGGGGCTGTTTCTGGTTGAACAAAAAAGGATCTTACTGTCAAACAAAAATGTCTATCTCTGTAGGGATCCTTTCCATAATGTTGTGAGACACTTGTAATAAAAAATCTGAGCCTGTCAGTGGCAAAAATCATCACTTTTAATGGAAATTGACGGTGCACGAATGCCCCAAGTGATTACATTGCAGCCTGTTTCGCTGCTGTCAGTTGCAAAGGTCTCATCAATACTGGACCAATTCAAAAAAATGTTCTTATTAGTCACTTGGACACAAAAGCATAGGAATATAGGATCCAGGGTGAAAAGTACTAATTTTACGCTTAAGTTTTGAATCATACAAACATGAGACCACACCAGCAGAGTCTCATCCATGCAATCATCAGCAATGTTGCAGAGGGTTTCACTGAAGACCAAACATTGGTGAACCTGAATGTGCCTGTTGTATTTCAGCAGAAGGCTCAAACAAGAAAAAATCTAGAGTGTGGTGTTACATTTTTGGACCTGGATCCAAATTATTCATTTGTAACTGACACCAACCTGAGAGCCGACACTGGTGCATTTCTGCCCCACAGTGGTGTTTATGAAGAAATTAAATGTCAGATGCTATGTGGCGTTATGCAGTGTTCAAAGGCATTGTAGAGATTATATCACTTACATGACACCATGTTAACAAAGATTGTGGTATTTATTGAGAAACTGGGATAAATCAGATTAACCTTTTTTTTAAGAGTCTTTGGTTTTATCTTTTATTTCTTTAAATGAATTTGTGTAAAGTTGAAAGGATAATTCAGGTTTTGTGTTCACGTAGTTCTTTTGCCTCACGATAGAAAGCCGAAGTCATGAAGTCACATCCGGGCTAGCCTCTGTTCCATTAGCCTCTGTCACTCAATGCAACCTCTCATTCAGTATTTCCTTTATCAATCTTTCTGAAGCAATTAAGTCCCTTGGGATCAACTTTCTAAACTTGGAGACAAATCGGCATCCACTACAGCAGTTGCTTTCTGAAATGAACATAAAAAAAAGGTTCTATGAGAAAACTACAACCACGGCAGCACGAGTACTTTCGTCATCGTAACTTGATTTCGTCCATATTCACTAAACTTTCCAATGCTCTCCTCTAAAGTAATTTTTCAACTCTCTTCTTGTAACCTTTACTGCCTCAACACATCTACAGTCTTCAGGCCTCTCTGTCCTGACATTTAGCCGCAAACCTCTAGGGCTTATGGGAACTTGTTTGTTAAAGCCACTAACACATATATAGAGATATCGAATTAACAAAGACATTCGATTGTTTTTCAGAAACTACCGTCCTTATCTGAACATATGAAGCGAGCAACATGACATGGCCTACTGTCGACAACAGCTCTGTTCCAAGACTATCTTTAGTAATTAGCATAAATGTCATCGGGATTTTAAATGAGGTTTACTTACTTGTGGAACCCAACCTGGAAGCTCCTGTTTGACTTCGGCTCTCTATAAGAAAAGAACTCATAAGTGTGGTTTAGGTCTGTGGAAACAATCATACATGTATATTTAAATTGGGCAGGTTTTGTTGCTGTCCAGTGAAAACCATGTATCTCCAAATGTTAAAGGGGGAACCATGCCCCCTTTAAAAATTCATATCAGTTATTCCTACGGTCTACAACAATGCAGAAATATTAGAAAACATTAAAAACTTTCTCTCAATTCCAAACACTAGAGTGCTTAAACTGAAGTTTGTGACGTCATCAAGTATAAAGTCCGGAGGTGCTCTATAGGCAGTGAATCAGTAAAGACGTTATAGATGACACTGTGTATATGGGTACATTTTCTGAGAACACTACAATGAAATGAAGCTCAAAAAGAAAACAAACACTCACTGTGGGTCGACAAAATCATTCTCCCATTCATTGTCTATGGAGCAACTCCAGACTTTATACCCACTGACATCACAAGTTTAAGACTTACTTCTCTGGTTCCTGGCCTTGAGAGAGAGTAGCTTACGATCGCAAATACTGACTGAAATTTCCGAGGCCATGGAAATAACATATTGGAATTCTCAATTTATGTGGCGTTTTCAAGTAATTCTTTTAACATTTTGAGAAATACACCTAGTTATTTTCTGGCAGAGAGTTAGATGAGAAGATCGATACCATACCAGTATCGCCATCTGTACGCTAAATATACGGCCACATTAGTCTAGCTTAGCATAAATAGTGGAAGCAGAGGGGAAGCGGTTAAAAAGAGCACCTTACCAGCACCATTGAAGCTTTAAAAATTGGTCTAAGTGTAATTTGCATGAACATGCAAATTAGTAATATAACATCCTACTTAGTGGAAATGTTATATCTTGGCTAACCATTAAGGATTAAAGGTGCCAGGTGATTTTGTTACCTTTGGAAAGAGGCAGGATAGTGGTTTTCCCCTGCTGCTAGTCTTTGCGCTACGCTAAACTACGCTAACTGGCTCAAAATGTCGAACCTCAAACCTTAAGGAGCATATACACTGAGTTAATTTCATTCGGTCAGAATGACAGAATTTGAGGTTTCACTGGACAGTAACTTAATCTTGAATTAAAATAGTATCAATTCATGTGATTGAGTAGAAAAAATTGTCTACATTTTTCAGATAAATTGCTAAAATGTAATAATCTGTTCCAAACACTACTTTAAAATCCAAGAATGGTATATTAATCAGATTTAGACCTTTACAACAAAGACATAACATCTGAATTATCCTTCACAATGTATCAAAAGCCTCTGGAGACAGACAGACAGACAGACAGGATGTACTATGCCATGATCCCAGACAGGGAAACCTCAGCAGCCAGTCTTACTGCTCCCTCATGTGGTTGTTTAGGAGATGACTGCAGACGGACTGAAGTTCACATACCTCAACTGCTGCCTTTTTGTCAGCTGCTCTGTGCTTTGCCTTGACTGGAGAAACAATGTATTCTAGGGAATGATCATTTATGATGTTTATTTTTTTAACTGAACTGTATCATGTCGGATTCATATTGTGTTTATGTACATGAAATCATACTGGAACATCGGACCTCGAAAGGACCTATAAATCCAACCAAGGCAGTTTGAAAGTGCAGATACCTCCTTGTATTGACTAATAACCTCACATTTCTCATGTTTGTTTATGTTTTTACTCTCTACATCGTGGCCAGAGGGAGCGTTCTGTGCTCTCCTCTGGAGTGCGTCTAGAGCCAAGCACTGATTGCTTTTGAATGGGGAAAAATGTTCTTATCACTCATTATTTTAGCCCCAATGTAAGTGTACTGCCTTTTTTATTTCTGTGAATCTTGGATTGGATTTTTAAATATGTCTTAAATGTTTTACTTGATTGGAAAATAAACCTATTATATTGGCATTAAAGTATGTATAATTTCCTACTAGACATTGAAGTGGTCTAATGCTTGCTTGGATATTATTTCCTATGTAATTCAGGTACACATTTGCACTCACATTTCTGATACCGAAGGGGAATTCTTGATAAATTCTTGACTTGATAAAGCTCCTCCAAGGCTACACAGGAACCATTGATGCCCCCAGAATTTTTTTGTATAGGGGTGGCCAGATGGGGCCACTGAAAATCTCAGGGTGGTACAACAAAACCAAAAGCCAAAACTGAATTTCAGGAATTCGATGATGCTGTTGAAGTATATTGGCTAGTTGAAAATGATAGGCTGGTAATTTCCTTAAAAAAGCTTTAATTTACAGCTTTAATTTGAATGAAAACACTGATCCTAAGGAGCTAAACAGCCTTCTCAAATTTAGGGAAGGCTTGTGGGTACCCATAGAACCCATTTTCATTCAGGTTGATGTGAGAGTTCAAGGGACGTTTTTGAGAGCGGCCATGCCAGTTGCTCCCTCAACAAAATGTAGCCTAAATTTGGAGAGTCATTAATTCCCCTTCTCAACAAACTATACCGATGGAATTAGTACCAATGGATGTCTTCACTTGGGCAGCTGTGGCTCAAAAAGGTTAGGGTTAGGGTTAGTAGGTAAGTATCCTTGAGCAAGATACAGAACCTAAAATTGCTCTCAAAGGCTGTTCCACTGAAGTGTGCAGGTGGCAGGTGGCACCTTGTATGGTAGCCTTGGCCACCAGTGTTTGAAGGTGTGTGTGTGGGTGAATGCAGTGTAAAAAGTGCTTTGAGTGGTTGGAAGACTAGAAAGTTTCTGAGCTTAGAGACTGCACATCCATAACAAAAAACTAGCCTACATTACAAACAGGGTTTGGAATTCATATGTTTTATTTCTGATTACACATCCTTGCAATCAAAGGCTATTTTTGCAAAACTCTACACACTAACCAAAAAAACCTCAGACTGAACTAGCAGCAAAACATCATGCATCTCTTTCAAAACTCTTCAAACTCGAAAACTGTGTTTCTGCATCAATATAGTACACACAGGGTGCCTGGTGGCTTAAAGGGTAGAGCAGGCACTGGGCAGGGGTTTGATTTTAGCCTGCGGCCTTTTGCGGCATGTCATCGCCTCTTACTCTCCCCCTTTCACACATAGACTATCCTATCCAATAAAGGCGAAAAGCCAAAAAATACAGTACACACAAACCCGTGTTTTTAATAGGCACATGCGGCACCAACTATGCACTGATAGTATAAATGTAAAATACAGTGGCTGTGCTTTTCACTGTGTGCAAGGCATAGCATTTTGTTACAAGGCTTGTCATGCATATGCAGTTAACACACATTCACGTATCCAAACCGGGCAAAGTTTTTTTTTTCTCAAAAAACAACAAAAAAACAACAACAAGAAAACACAAAAAAGATCAGGCTAAGACTCACCTTCTGTTTGGGCCTGGCCATAAGTCAGCTAGCTTGGTTAGCAGCTGGTCCCTCCCAATTAAGTCTTTATCTATAGCTCGTGCAAGGGGCCAGTTTCTGTGTTTGAAATGATTTATATAAAAAACTTCAGTTTAAAGCCTTATGAGGCTTGCCCTGATAAATGTTGTTTTGACGGGGCTGTGTTTCTCAAATACCTACGACGGAGCTAGCAAGTGCAGTTAGCATGTATTATTCAGTCAGTATTATTTTTCTCCAAGAATAAGGAAAAAAGTTTTCTTTAAAGTCACCCAACCTTATTTAAGTGGAATACTAAATCAACAGAGTACCCCTTTAATACCTATTTTCCAAGCCTTAATCCTAAACAATTCCTAAACAGAACGTCAACACTAGGACTGAGACCAATCACATCATAATCATAATCCATTTAAATTAGATTTAATAAAACTTAATTCTGTTTTAGAGTTTCAAAGAAACCTATAGAGGTATAATTTAATTGCCTTAAATGTTTGCTAATTTTTCTATTAGGCTTCTTAGTAGCTTCAGTACCCAGGGTGGCTTTCTTCATGGGATCTACACAAAAAAATACCACATAATACAAAAAGTCAAGGGTGTATTAATAGATATAAATAACTAAATCAACAGGTTTGATGACATGAATTAACCACCAATAATAGTGATGACCAATATAATTATGTAGGCCGGTTATAATGCAAAAATGCCTTTGACTGAGGACTGCAGGAAAAGAGCACTACTAATACACTATCTCTTCTTTCTACATATATATTTTATGACACAGTGTTTGACATTGATTGTATCTCCCCACAGCAGACGATCAATGTCTTCTGCTGGTGCTGGGGCACTGCAACACCACCTGCACACGCCACACGCAGAGCTGCAGTAGAAGCAGTAGTAATAATAATGGCAACTTGTTACGTTTATTAATGATAATGATCACATTTGCTAATGATAAGTCGAGGCTGTGCTATGGGTGTCTGAGTGCGGGTGAGAATGTTTATCTGATGAGCAGGTGGCACCTTGTACAGTAGCCTCAGCCACCTGTGTATGAGTGTGTGTATAAACAGGTAAATGATGCTTGTGTTGCAGAGTGCTTTGAGTGTCTAGAAAAGCTGTATTTAGCCTTTTATAAACAGCTTAAACCGAAGAGAGCTGCTGTACAGCTTGTTTTCCCTGAGGAGCTTTTTGAAACTAGTTCAACTCATTTGACTCCCGTCCTCTTTGTGTATATTTCGACCTTGAATAAAGTCGCTTCTTCATGGATCTTCAGCTGTCTGACAATGGAAACAGTAAGATGCATCAATCACGGCACCCACCTGTCACTGAAACTCAAAGTAAGTGATGACAGAGTTCAAAGTGAAGGAAAATGGATTTCTCGCCTCCATCAGTTCCCCTTCTTCTCCACCCGGGGGCAACCTAGCGCCGCCGTATCGTCGCTCCCCCCCTCAGGCCCGTGAAGGACACAGCCAAAGCAGATTAATCACCTCAACACATCTGACTCACCAAAGAAGCTGGTGTTTCTTCACAGCCCTCTCTCTTTCCTCCTGCTCCTCTTTAATGGCCCAGCGCCTTGCTTTTTATAACCAGCTGTCTCTCTCGCAGTCTCTCTGCTAAGCACATCCAGGCTTGAGGGGGTCCATTAAATGAACGCTCTTTGTTTACAGTTTCCCTTTGTTACCCACCATCATTTTCCTATACAGATCCCCTTTTTTTCCTTATACAATCTCTGGAGATGACTTCGTCAAGGTCAGCTATTTTTATGGCATGTGATATAGGAGGTATCACGGGGAAGTGATGATAAGAGGAAGACAGGGGAGAAAGGATAAAGAGAACTAAAGGATGAATGTAGGTGGCTGCAAACAGTGCAGTGTGTGTTTTCAGGATGTCGGAGGCAGCGTGCAGGCCGAGGAGAGGTAACGAGAGGAGAGGGGTACATTTCTTCCTCGTCTTTCTCTCCATCGTCCTATTCCTCATTCCTAAACTGCATGTTGACCTTTGTAGTACCGCCTCCAGGCTGTATGCTTTAACCTTTCCAGTGAGATAGAGGGGGCCCCTGCACTGGGAATACAAGATAAATCACAACTGCTGTCTGTTAATGCGACAGACAAAAACACACACTGGCATGCAGGCACCGCCGAAACCTTTGTCCTTACTCACAAACCCTCCTCCAAATACACACACACACACATGTCTCTATAAAGATGTTCACAGCATCAGCATCACTGGGCTATTACATCTACAAGTGCGCCCTGAATTATTCATCCTTCATTAAAATGCACTATGAGTAATGATAGCCAGGAGTGTGTTTTGGGGTATTCTTTTTTTTTTTTTTTTTTTGAGTAAAACACAGGGGTCATTAGGAGTCATTTGTGGTCAATTTTGTATGATCAACCATGCTCCAGAGAAAGACAGAGAGAAAAAAAAATCCCATTTATTTTCTGTGCATTGGGAATTCATGTTGAAAGAGATCAAAGGGGACAGACAAAGAGATGAGAGAATCGACATCTTCTCGTCTCCATTTGGCTCCCTATGAGAGGAGGAAAATTACTTTAAAGCTGCTGCCTTGATGAAAGAAAAGGGCGTTATGCCTGATGTATTCCTCCAGAGGTGGAATCAACAGTATGAATGACTCAAAGGCAGAGAGAGGAAGAGCGAGGGAACATTTGTTTGAGAGAGCCTAATGGGGGATTTTGGTGAGGAAAGAGAGTGCTATTTGACAGCAGTGAACAAAACAGCGATTCCCCTGTCAGGAGAGTGACTGGTTCAACACTCAACACTGTTATTTCCGGTGTGTGCATAAAAAAAAAAAAAATGCAGCAGATGTCATCAGATAGCGAGCTCATTTGCAGTATCAGTCTGGGGATTTTTTTATCAGACTGAGCACCATCAAGATGTCTATCGCGAAATGTGATTTGGTGTCATATTCAGCCACAACCTTGTTTTTCACAGGACAAGAGCCGAACAGGTCATGAAAATGAAATAGCCTGCAAACGTCCCATTAGTTTCTCTCACCTCTGCTCTGAGAGACAAGCAGCACTGTCATTTCTCCTGACAGAGCTGTCAAAGCATCGAAGCTCACCATCCTAGTTACACATAAAGCAAATAGAAATGAAAACATTGTCAGTGAAAAGACTCATGGGGTAACGGAGACGCCAGGAGCAGGGTGAATCACTTAGCAAGCTGTGCTCCTCCATTCTGCAGCTGCCACCCACCACAACACATCTGCCACTGGGAGGGGAGAAAAAAAACATTCAGATAGAAAACCACATCCAAACAAATTGCTTCATGACACAAAAGATCACTTCTTCAAATTGAAATTCATTTGCAGTCGAAAAGGGGTTTGTCCCCCTGGGCACAAGTGTGTGACTGTGGAAACCCACATACAGGTGGCAAATGGCGGAGGCTGTGCATCCCAACACACACGCTCACACACAGATAATACCCTTAGTTCTAGTAAGACCATTAGATTTCTTCGTGAGGGGCCAATGGTTCTTCCAATACTCCCACCTATGATATCTCTGGGCAGACACATGCCACTGCTGGGCAAGATCCTAATGCGTACCAAATCATCACTTTTCAACCAACAACGCCTGCCCAGCTCAGCCAGTTACTGCTATTCCCCTTTTATTGCATTTCCCCAGGAATTCATATTATACATGCTGAACTCCACAGAAAGGAGTCAAAGCTCATTTCAAGAGCTGAAATGTCTACAGAAGGGGAATCATCTACCGCGGGCTGAATATTGCACCAAAAATTGCTACTAGCTCTGTTGATATGAGCCACATGGTAACAAATCATTAAATTATTTACACAGAGCATGCCAGGAATCAGTAATTTGCTTCAGGGAGGGTGAATAAAACGCTGTTAAATTATTGAGTTTTTGCCTTTTTTTTTGTTTGAAAGCAACAAGTGCACATTTACTTTTAGCTGAGACACATGGACGTTTCTGAGCAGAGTATTATCTGTTACTGTAATTTTATATTATCATATCTGCACATTATGGAAATATATTCCCACAGCACTTAAAGTTTGGTGCCAGTTTTTACACAGTGTGCTCAGATGTTTGGGAATTCAAATGAAACCAATTATAGATTTTTAGATGAGTGATATTTCCAGGCATAATTCTGGATGACAGTTGCAGTCATTTGCATGATCGTATTTAAATGCAGTCTGCAGTTGTTCTAGTTGTGACAATTAAAGTTATACTGTATGCGAGGGGTGAGCAATATAGATACAATCCTCTAGAGGCTACTATGATTTTTTTCTGACATACCGTAGTCTGAAATTTTCCATGCCATTCTGTATGATGACTTTTTTATAGCATACAGTAGTATGACTTTTTTTAATGACATTCTATACAATCACTTTGTTGTTGTTTTTTGTATAGTATGTATAACTTTTTAAAAAATGTATAAATGACATACTTTACAATAACATTTGAGGACACATTTTATGCTATGCATTTATGATTTTTTTTTAAATGACATAGAAAACCATACAATGACTTTTATATGACGGTTGATGTCATAATAGTTTGACTTTTTTTTAACTACTATTTATAAACATACAATACTATGACTTTTAGATGACTTATGACATGTTATACAATGACTTTTTTATGACATACTATACAATGGCATTTATGATTTTTTTTATGACTTTATAAATACTTGTTAATGACATACTGTACTATGATGTTTTTATGACATAATATACAATGACTTTTTTTAAAAAGATAATATACTATGACTTTTCTGACTTTCTTTGATGACATACTTAAGTAAGACTTTAACATAACTTTTTAATGGCACACTATATAATGACTGTTTCTAACATACTATACTTTGTTTTGGTTTTTTTTTATCAAACTGTACCATGACGTTTTAAACTTGTTTTTGTTGACATGCTACACAATGACTTCTTGCAACATACTATACTATGACTTTTTTCATCATACTATACGATGAATTTTTTCATCATACTATACTATGACTTTTTAAGGCATTTTTCGACATGCGGTACTATGAATTTTGACATCATATACTAGAATATTACACTTTTTTGGATAAACTACAGTATGACTTTTTCATCATATTATACTATGACTTTTTTGATACTTTTTTCGACATGCCACACCATGACTTTTTTCCCATCATACTAAACTATGACTTTTTTCGACATGCTATACTATGACTTTCTAAATCATATTATACGTTTACTTTTTTTTTTAACGTTTTTTCCGACAAGCTACACCATGACTTTTTTCAGAATACTATACTAAGACTTTTTTAAAAACTTTTTTCGCCATAATATACTATGACTTTCGAAATCATACTATACTATAACTTTATTTTATTATATTCTGGACGACATACCATATGCCTTTTTTTCATGTTTTGGATGTCATACTATACTATCACGTTTTCATTGTACTTTGGACCTCATACTATGCTATGACTTTTTTTTTTTTATCATATTTTGGATGACATGCTACACTATGACTTTTTTTCATATTTTGGACGACATGCTATACTTTGACTTTTTTTTCATAGTTTGGACGACATGCTATACTTTGACTTTTTTTCATATTTTGGACGACATGCTATACTATGACATTTTTATCATATTTTGGACGACATGCTATACTATGACGTTTTTATCATATTTTGGACAACATACTATACTATGACATTTTTATCATATTTTGGACGACATGCTATACTTTGACGTTTTTATCATATTTTGGACAACATACTATACTATGACATTTTTATCATATTTTGGACGACATGCTATACTATGACGTTTTTATCATTTTTTGGACGACATGCTATACTTTGACATTTTTATCATATTTTGGACGACATGCTATACTATGACGTTTTTATCATATTTTGGACGACATGCTATACTATGACGTTTTTATCATATTTTGGACGACATGCTATACTATGACGTTTTTATCATATTTTGGACGACATGCTATACTATGACATTTTTATCATATTTTGGACGACATGCTATACTATGACGTTTTTTTCATATTTTGGACGACATGCTATACTTTGACATTTTTATCATATTTTGGACAACATGCTATACTTTGACTTTTTTATCATATTTTGGACGACATGCTATACTATGACGTTTTTCTCATATTTTGGACGACATGCTATGCTATGACTTTTTTTTCATCTTTTGGACGACATGCTATACTTTGACTTTTTTATCATATTTTGGACGACATGCTATACTATGACTTTTTTATCATATTTTGGACGACATGCTATACTATGACGTTTTTCTCATATTTTGGACGACAAAATAGCATATAATATGACTCTTTTTCATATTTTGGACGACATGCTATACTATGACTTTTTTTTCATATTTTGGGCATCATACTATACTATGACGTTTTTCTCATATTTTGGACGACATACTATAATATGACTTTTTTTCATATTTTGGACGACATGCTATACTATGACTTTTTTTATCATATTTTGGACGACATTCTATTCGCTGACTTTTTTTTTGCCTTTAATATACAGGACAGTGTGAATTGGGGAGAGTGGGGTGGGGGGACGACATGCAGCAAAGTGTCACAAGCCGGAGTCGAACTCGCGACCGCTGCAGCAAGGCATCACCTCTATACATGGGGCACCGGCACTATCCACTAAGCCACCGACGCCCCTGACTTATTTTCCTATTTTGGACGACATACTATACTATGACTTTTTTTCATATTTTGGACGACATACTATACTATGACTTTTTTATCATATTTTGGACAACATGCCATACTTTGACTTTTTTTTCATCTTTTGGACGACATGCTATACTATGACTTTTCTTTCATCGTTTTGGACGACATGCTATACTTTGACTTTTTTATCATATTTTGGACAACATGCCATACTTTGACTTTTTTTTCATCTTTTGGACGACATGCTATACTATGACTTTTTCATCATATTTTGGACGGGGGCGGCAGTAGCTCAGTCCATAGGGACTTGGGTTGGGAACCGGAGGGTCACCTGTTTGAGTCCCCGTTCGGACCAAATATGGAGCGTGGACTGGTGGCTGGAGAGATGCCAGTTCACCTCCTGGGCACTGCCAAGGTGCCCTTGAGCAAGGCACTGAACCCCCCAACCGCTTGGGGTGCCTGACCAAGGGCAGCCCCCTCACTCTGACATCTCTCCACTTTGTGCATGTACAGGTCCTGTTTGTGCATGTGTGTGTGTCTTTCAGACCTGTGTGTAATTGACAAGCAAGAGTGAAAACATTGAATTTCCCCTCAGGGGGATTAATAAAGTAAATAAACTTAAAAATGCTATACTATGACTTTTTTATCATATTTTGGACAACATGCTATACTTTGACATTTTTATCATATTTTGGACGACATACTATATACTATGACATTTTTATCATATTTTGGACGACATGCTATACTTTGACTTTTTTTCTCATATTTTGGACGACATGCTATGCTATGACTTTTTTTTCATCTTTTGGACGACATGCTATGCTATGACTTTTTTTTCATTGTTTTGGACGACATGCTATACTATGACTTTTTTTATCATATTTTGGACGACATGCTATACTATGACGTTTTTAACATATTTTGGACGACATGCTATACTATGACGTTTTTTATCATATTTTGGACGACATGCTATGCTATGACTTTTTTTTCATCTTTTGGACGACATGCTATACTATGACGTTTTTATCATATTTTGGACGACATGCTATGCTATGACTTTTTTTTCATCTTTTGGACGACATGCTATACTATGACTTTTTTATCATATTTTGGACGACATGCTATGCTATGACTTTTTTTTCATCTTTTGGACGACATGCTATACTTTGACTTTTTTATCATATTTTGGACAACATGCCATACTTTGACTTTTTTATCATATTTTGGACAACATGCCATACTATGACTTTTTTATCATATTTTGGACAACATGCTATACTATGACTTTTTTTTCATCGTTTTGGACGACATGCTATACTTTGACTTTTTTTTCATCTTTTGGACAACATGCTATACTATGACTTTTTTTTCATCGTTTTGGACGACATGCTATACTTTGACTTTTTTTTCATCTTTTGGACGACATGCTATACTTTGACTTTTTTATCATATTTTGGACAACATGCTATATACTATGACGTTTTTCTCATATTTTGGACGACAAAATAGCATATAATATGACTCTTTTTCATATTTTGGACGACATGCTATACTATGACTTTTTTTTCATATTTTGGGCATCATACTATACTATGACATTTTTCTCATATTTTGGACGACATACTATAATATGACTTTTTTTCATATTTTGGACGACATGCTATACTATGACTTTTTTTATCATATTTTGGACGACATTCTATTCGCTGACTTTTTTTTTGCCTTTAATATACAGGACAGTGTGAATTGGGGAGAGTGGGGTGGGGGGACGACATGCAGCAAAGTGTCACAAGCCGGAGTCGAACTCACGACCGCTGCAGCAAGGCATCACCTCTATACATGGGGCACCGGCACTATCCACTAAGCCACCGACGCCCCTGACTTATTTTCCTATTTTGGACGACATACTATACTATGACTTTTTTTCATATTTTGGACGACATACTATACTATGACTTTTTTATCATATTTTGGACAACATGCCATACTTTGACTTTTTTTTCATCTTTTGGACGACATGCTATGCTATGACTTTTTTTTCATCTTTTGGACGACATGCTATGCTATGACTTTTTTTTCATTGTTTTGGACGACATGCTATACTATGACTTTTTTTATCATATTTTGGACGACATGCTATACTATGACGTTTTTAACATATTTTGGACGACATGCTATACTATGACGTTTTTTATCATATTTTGGACGACATGCTATGCTATGACTTTTTTTTCATCTTTTGGACGACATGCTATACTATGACGTTTTTATCATATTTTGGACGACATGCTATGCTATGACTTTTTTTTCATCTTTTGGACGACATGCTATACTATGACTTTTTTATCATATTTTGGACGACATGCTATGCTATGACTTTTTTTTCATCTTTTGGACGACATGCTATACTTTGACTTTTTTATCATATTTTGGACAACATGCCATACTTTGACTTTTTTATCATATTTTGGACAACATGCCATACTATGACTTTTTTATCATATTTTGGACAACATGCTATACTATGACTTTTTTTTCATCGTTTTGGACGACATGCTATACTTTGACTTTTTTTTCATCTTTTGGACAACATGCTATACTATGACTTTTTTTTCATCGTTTTGGACGACATGCTATACTTTGACTTTTTTTTCATCTTTTGGACGACATGCTATACTTTGACTTTTTTATCATATTTTGGACAACATGCTATACTATGACGTTTTTCTCATATTTTGGACGACAAAATAGCATATAATATGACTCTTTTTCATATTTTGGACGACATGCTATACTATGACTTTTTTTTCATATTTTGGGCATCATACTATACTATGACGTTTTTCTCATATTTTGGACGACATACTATAATATGACTTTTTTTCATATTTTGGACGACATGCTATACTATGACTTTTTTTATCATATTTTGGACGACATTCTATTCGCTGACTTTTTTTTTGCCTTTAATATACAGGACAGTGTGAATTGGGGAGAGTGGGGTGGGGGGACGACATGCAGCAAAGTGTCACAAGCCGGAGTCGAACTCGCGACCGCTGCAGCAAGGCATCACCTCTATACATGGGGCACCGGCACTATCCACTAAGCCACCGACGCCCCTGACTTATTTTCCTATTTTGGACGACATACTATACTATGACTTTTTTTCATATTTTGGACGACATACTATACTATGACTTTTTTATCATATTTTGGACAACATGCCATACTTTGACTTTTTTTTCATCTTTTGGACGACATGCTATACTATGACTTTTCTTTCATCGTTTTGGACGACATGCTATACTTTGACTTTTTTATCATATTTTGGACAACATGCCATACTTTGACTTTTTTTTCATCTTTTGGACGACATGCTATACTATGACTTTTTCATCATATTTTGGACGGGGGCGGCAGTAGCTCAGTCCATAGGGACTTGGGTTGGGAACCGGAGGGTCACCTGTTCGAGTCCCCGTTCGGACCAAATATGGAGCGTGGACTGGTGGCTGGAGAGGTGCCAGTTCACCTCCTGGGCACTGCCAAGGTGCCCTTGAGCAAGGCACTGAACCCCCCAACCGCTCGGGGTGCCTGACCAAGGGCAGCCCCCTCACTCTGACATCTCTCCACTTTGTGCATGTACAGGTCCTGTTTGTGCATGTGTGTGTGTCTTTCAGACCTGTGTGTAATTGACAAGCAAGAGTGAAAACATTGAATTTCCCCTCAGGGGGATTAATAAAGTAAATAAACTTAAAAATGCTATACTATGACTTTTTTATCATATTTTGGACAACATGCTATACTTTGACATTTTTATCATATTTTGGACGACATACTATATACTATGACATTTTTATCATATTTTGGACGACATGCTATACTTTGACTTTTTTTTTTCATATTTTGGACGACATGCTATACTATGACGTTTTTCTCATATTTTGGACGACATGCTATGCTATGACTTTTTTTTCATCTTTTGGACGACATGCTATGCTATGACTTTTTTTTCATTGTTTTGGACGACATGCTATACTATGACTTTTTTTATCATATTTTGGACGACATGCTATACTATGACGTTTTTAACATATTTTGGACGACATGCTATACTATGACGTTTTTTATCATATTTTGGACGACATGCTATGCTATGACTTTTTTTTCATCTTTTGGACGACATGCTATACTATGACGTTTTTATCATATTTTGGACGACATGCTATGCTATGACTTTTTTTTCATATTTTGGACGACATGCTATACTATGACATTTTTATCATATTTTGTTCAACGTGCTATACTATGACGTTTTTATCATCTTTTGGACGACATGCTGTACTATGACTTTTTTATCATATTTTGGAAGACATGCTATACTATGACGTTTTTATTATATTTTGGACGACATGCTATACTATGACGTTTTTATGATATTTTGGACGACGTGCTATACTATGAAGTTTTTCTCATATTTTGGACGACATGCTATACTATGACGTTTTTCTCATATTTTGGACGACATGCTATACTATGACGTTTTTCCATCTATTGGACGACATGCTATACTATGACTCTTTTTTTCATATTTTGGACGACATGCTATACTACGACTTTTTTTATGATATTTTGGACATAATAATATACAATGATGTTTTTTTTCATATTTTGGACGCCATGATATACTCTTAATTTTTTTTAACCATATTTTGGACGACATGCTATACTGTGATGTTTTTATCATATTTTGGACGACATACTATAGTATGATGTTTTTATTATATTTTGGACGACATGCTATACTATGACTCTTTTTTTCATATTTTGGACGACATGCTATACTACGACTTTTTTTTATGATATTTTGGACATAATAATATACAATGATGTTTTATTTTCATATTTTGGACGACATGCTATAGTATGACTTTTTTATCATATTTTGGACGACATACTATACTATGATGTTTTTATTATATTTTGGACGACATACTATACTATGACTTTTTTATCATATTTTGGACGACATGCTATACTATGACTCTTTTTTTCATATTCTGGACGACATGCTATACTACGACTTTTTTTATGATATTTTGGACATAATAATATACAATGATGTTTTATTTTCATATTTTGGACGACATGCGATACTCTTAATTTTTTTTAACCATATTTTGGACGACATGCTATACTATGATTTTTTTTTTCATATTTTGGACGACGTGCTATACTATGACTTTTTTTATCATATTTCGGACGACATGCTGTACTATGACTTTTTTATCATATTTTGGACGACATACTATACTATGATTTTTTTTTCATATTTTGGACGACATACTATACTATGACTCTTTTTTTCATATTCTGGACGACATGCTATACTACGACTTTTTTTATGATATTTTGGACATAATAATATACAATGATGTTTTATTTTCATATTTTGGACGACATGCGATACTCTTAATTTTTTTTAACCATATTTTGGACGACATGCTATACTATGATTTTTTTTTCATATTTTGGACGACGTGCCATACTATGATTTTTTTTTCATATTTTGGACGACATGCTATACTATGATTTTTTTTTTCATATTTTGGACGACGTGCTATACTATGACTTTTTTTATCATATTTTGGACGACATACTATACTATGATGTTTTTATTATATTTTGGACGACATGCTATACTATGATTTTTTTTCATATTTCGGACGTCGTGCTATACTATGATTTTTTTTTCATATTTTGGACGACATGCTATACTATGATTTTTTTTCATATTTTGGACGACGTGCTATACTATGATTTTTTTTATCATATTTTGGACGACATACTATACTATGATTTTTTTTTCATATTTTGGACGACATGCTATACTATGATTTTTTTTTCATATTTTGGACGACGTGTTAAACTATGATTTTTTTATCATATTTTGGACGACATACTATACTATGATTTTTTTTTTCATATTTTGGACGACATGCTATACTATGATTTTTTTTCATATTTTGGACGACGTGTTATACTATGATTTTTTTTATCATATTTTGGACGACATACTATACTATGATTTTTATTTTCATATTTTGGACGACATGCTATAGTATGACTTTTTTATCATATTTTGGACGACATACTATACTATGATGTTTTTATTATATTTTGGACGACATACTATACTATGACTTTTTTATCATATTTTGGACGACATGCTATACTATGACTCTTTTTTTCATATTCTGGACGACATGCTATACTACGACTTTTTTTATGATATTTTGGACATAATAATATACAATGATGTTTTATTTTCATATTTTGGACGACATGCGATACTCTTAATTTTTTTTAACCATATTTTGGACGACATGCTATACTATGATTTTTTTTTTCATATTTTGGACGACGTGCTATACTATGACTTTTTTTATCATATTTCGGACGACATGCTGTACTATGACTTTTTTATCATATTTTGGACGACATACTATACTATGATTTTTTTTTCATATTTTGGACGACATACTATACTATGACTCTTTTTTTCATATTCTGGACGACATGCTATACTACGACTTTTTTTATGATATTTTGGACATAATAATATACAATGATGTTTTATTTTCATATTTTGGACGACATGCGATACTCTTAATTTTTTTTAACCATATTTTGGACGACATGCTATACTATGATTTTTTTTTCATATTTTGGACGACGTGCCATACTATGATTTTTTTTTTCATATTTTGGACGACGTGCTATACTATGACTTTTTTTTATCATATTTTGGACGACATACTATACTATGATGTTTTTATTATATTTTGGACGACATACTATACTATGATTTTTTTTTCATATTTTGGACGACGTGCTATACTATGATTTTTTTTATCATATTTTGGACGACATACTATACTATGATTTTTTTTTCATATTTTGGACGACATGCTATACTATGATTTTTTTTTCATATTTTGGACGACGTGTTAAACTATGATTTTTTTATCATATTTTGGACGACATACTATACTATGATTTTTTTTTTCATATTTTGGACGACATGCTATACTATGATTTTTTTTCATATTTTGGACGACGTGTTATACTATGATTTTTTTTATCATATTTTGGACGACATACTATACTATGATTTTTTTTTTCATATTTTGGACGACATGCTATACTATGATTTTTTTTCATATTTTGGACGATATGCTATACTATGATTTTTTTTCATATTTTGGACGACATGCTATACTATGATTTTTTTTATCATATTTTGGACGACATACTATACTATGATGTTTTTATTATATTTTGGACGACATGCTATACTATGATTTATTTTCATAGTTTGGACGACATACTATACTATGACTTTTTTTTTAACCATATTTTGGACGACATACTATACTATGACTTTTTTTCCATATTTTGGACGACATACTATACTATGACTTTTTTTCCATATTTTGGACGACATGCTATACTATGACTCTTTTGTTAATATTTTGGACGACATGCTATGCTATGACATTTTTTTTGACAATATTTTGGAATACATGCTATACTATGATGTTTTAATCATATTTTGGACGACATGCTATGCTATGACATTTTTTTTGACAATATTTTGGAATACATGCTATACTATGACGTTTTAATCATATTTTGGACGACATGCTATGCTTTGAATTTTTTATCATATTTTGGACGACATGCTATACTATGACTTTTTTTCATATTTTGGACGACATGCTATGCTATGACGTTTTAATCATATTTTGGACGACATGCTATGCTATGAATTTTTTATCATATTTTGGATGACATGCTATAGTATGACGTTTTTTTCATCTTTTGGACGACATGCTATACTATGACGTTTTTTTCATATTTTGGACGACATGCTATACTTTGACTTTTTTTCATATTTTGGACGACATGATATACTATGACGTTTTTATCATATTTTGGACGACATGCTATGCTTTGAATTTTTTATCATAGTTTGGACGACATGCTATACTATGACTTTTTTTCATATTTTGGACGACATGCTATACTATGACGTTTGAATCATATTTTGGACGACATGCTATGCTATGAATTTTTTATCATATTTTGGATGACATGCTATAGTATGACGTTTTTTTCATTTTTGGACGACATGCTATACTATGACGTTTTTTTCATATTTTGGACGACATGCTATACTATGACTTTTTTTATCATAGTTTGGACGACATGCTATACTTTGACTTTTTTTCATATTTTGGACGACATGCTATACTATCAATTTTTTATCATAGTTTGGACAACATGCTATACTATGACTTTTTTTGTTATGTTTTGGACGACATGCTTTATTATGACTTTTTTTTAATATTTTGGACAAAATGCTATACTATGAGGGGTTTTTTCATATTTTCGATGACATGCTATACTATGAATTTTTTATCATAGTTTTAACGACATGCTATACTATGATGTTTCTATCATATTTTGGAATACATACTGTGCTATGACTTTTTTTTTATATTTTAGACGACATGCTATACTATGACTTTTTTTTCATATTTTGGACGACATGATATACTTTGAGGGTTTTTTTTCATCTTTTGGACGACATGCTATACTATGACTTTTTTTTCATCTTTTGGACGACATGCTGTTCTATGAAGTTTTTCATCATACTATACTATGACCTTTTTTTGTCCTATTATATTATGCCTTTTTTAACACATTTTTTCACACAATAGTATGAATTGTTTCATCATACTATTGTATGAGGTTTTGTCATAGTATCCTGTGACGTTTTTATTGTACTCTGCCATGACTGTATTTAAGCAAACAATTCGAAATGCTATCCTCTGACTTTTATTCATCATAGTATACTATGAATTTTTAAACACTTTCTAAAAAAAAAAAAAAAAAGCTATGGTATTACCTTTTTCGGACATTTTTTATGATACTGTACCATGACATTTTAATGATAATTTAAAGGCATGTTGTAAACATTTGTATGTCTCACTATACTATGACATTATTTATATATATATATATATATACTGATTTTTTTATTTTTTTAAATTATATACTATGATTTTTTTTGTGACAAGTTAATGACATACTATGGTATGACTTTTCTTGACATATTTTTCATGAAATAGCATGACTCCAAGCCACAAATTTTAATCTCACGGTGGAGCTTAAGGGAAAGTTAGGAAACCATTAAAGTTAATCGAATTCATCCTTAGGAAGATATTATTATTTGTACGAAATTTCATTGCAATCGATCCAGTAGTTGACGAGGTATTTCAGTCTGGCAGACCTACAATGCTTTCGATAGTGCCCTGCCATTTGTGTGACTAATACAAACCGTTGGTACTGTAACAGGACAGGAATGTCTGTTTTATGCTTCATCAAGCAAATGAAATACAGGAAAAATAAAGGGATCACAATGGAGCAAAAATGTATACAAAAAAATGTAATACAAGCCATGAAGGAAGCCTGCTCATTGATTTGTACCATTGCTATCAAGGGTATAAATACCACAGTATAAACTGTATGGAAATCTCTGACTGTTGAAACATTTATAACATCTCATGATAGACTGTATATTGTTATATCACCCGCCCCACTGCATGTAATGACTTTATAAGTGCATGTACTGCTACTTGTTCAGAGAGAAAAAAGTGGTCTTACAAGATTCTTAATCAGGGATCCTGAATTATTAAAAGCACTGGGAAATGAGCAGAGGAATACATTTCCTCCTTCACAAAACCTTCCTTGGCAGGTGCTATTAGCCTATAATATCTGTATGACAAACCAAAGTCACATTCAGAAAGCAATTTTCAGTCCACAACGCGATCTTGGCCATTAATTGCCTAATGAACAAGATGTTATCCAAGGATACCTTTCCAATGACCACTTAGGAAAAGGAGGAAGAGGACTTAATATGATGGAAATAAGTGTGACAGACTAAACGGTCCCTGCTGAACGCACTGACGCATGCTCTGACCTTCCCTGTCAATCTGGAGGGCAGACAGGGTGGCCATTTATGTTGTGGCGGCAGAGCACGGGCTGCAGAAACAGTTTTCATCATTACTCCCAGAAAACCTTGTCAGAAACCCAGAGCTGTCTGACCGCCTGCCTGCCGCCCGCTGGTGGGAGGGAAATAACAATAAACAATGAAAAATCAGAGAGTCAGGAGGCGTGGAACATTCTCGGGACCCTTTTGTCAGGCTGTGCAGTCTCCCGTGTATCATTGTGAATTCTATATACTTACGGTCATCTGGATTTCTGGGATCTCAGAGGGGTATTTCAAAAACTCTGCAGTCAGAGAGTATGATACACAGCCCGGCACACAGCCAGGTGGATAGATGGACCAGTGAGCCAGTTGGAAAAAAAAAAGCTGCTCAACATGCTTGCAATCCTGATTTGATTAACAATTTAGCAATTACCTAATGTATTCCTTTAATCAATTAGAAGAGCCTGACATTTCAGAATATTGCAAGTCATAATGCTCATCATTATGCTTGATGGCATCAGTAAAAGAGTTACCAAAATGAACCCTGTCTACAGTTCATTTGTTACCAAAAGAACATGAAAGAGTTGCATGAATAATAAAAGGCAAAACTACAATTATGACATTTTTAATGACATTATTTGTAAAACCTTGCATCGATGTCAAATTCCATGAGCTTGTATTTGTTTTCGACAGGACAGCCAAGCCTTTGGAGTCGTTTTTAATCAGTGTTTCCAGGTATTCAATCACTTCAGCTCGCACCACTCGATTTAGCTGCGTGGAAAATGACAAGCAACACTGGTAGAACGCCAACGAGTTTCAGGATTATGTCTTCCCTGTCAGTTCTCATAATGTGTATATGTGGTTGTTTTAAATAAGTCATTGACTAAATCCATTCATGTACAGCAGAGATGTCATCACTAGCATTGGCCCTTGTGTGGCTTTTTTTTTTTTTTCTCTTTTGTCTCTGAAATTCCTTAATTAAGTGGGTGGTGTAAGAAGACAGGGGCAGTGAAGAAGTAACCTACCACGTATGCTTGTCATTTCACAACATGGAACAGAATTAACAGACAAGAAGTGTCGTGGGGCCAAATGTGATCGTGTCACTTTGTGACAAGAATCTGGAGACAATTAGTGGATAAATGATCCGCCCCGCCCACAGGTTATCGTCGAGAACATGCCCCCGGGTCGCTCGAGTCCCCTCAAGGGGAAACACGAGTGAAGCAACAAGCCAAGGTGAGACATTTACTATGGTAACATACAGGAAGTGCCTCGAAGCTGCTGATTATACCCACATCATTTACTGCAGTTGTACTATTACAGTACATTCATTCACAGGTCGCCCATCAGTGAGGTTTAAAATCCATTCCTGCACATGCAAACGGCAGCATAGATGACAATCTAATCACACAGTAGCTGTTCTGGAGCTTTTGATCTTATCACATGATCTTCATCAGCAGACAAGAGCTGCCCAGCTGGAATTATGATGTTTAATTTTTCCATATTTTATTCTCATGTTGTCACTCACGTCAGTTAAAAGTTGACATTGGGTATGTTTACATGCACACGAAAACTATTAAACTATTATTCCGAATATGACAATACTGCATAATCCATTTGGATACTCTGGATTAGACCTTTCTCCGAACTTGGCATTTTCTTATTAAGACATGGGATATGCTGTTATTATTCGGGTTTAAGGTCTGGTTGACCGGAGAAACACACTCACTTTTAAACATTATTAAGACTTAGATATCGGCAGGTTTTTAGATATACGAAAATATTGACAAACTTTTCAAGACGGTAGTTGAAGGAATGAAAAAGGGAGGCTGTGTTCGCAAGGTCCTACAAATCCACCAAAGGTAAGAAACACTGGAAAAATCCTGGCACAGGCAACAGCCGTTCCACTTTTCCATATTTTAAGATGATAAATGGCATGTGAGGACATGTCAATTAGAGTATACACCAGGGGTCGATAACCTTTACTACCAAAAGAGCCATTTTTGACCAAAACTAATAGTTGTGGAGCCGCAAAACATGTTTGAGAATTAAAATGATGGTAGCATAGCCTTTTAATTCTAAATTAGTCTATACTAGTGCTCTGAATGAGCTGAATATTTTTTCCCACAGGCTGGCTACTGTGCAGGGCACTATTTAGGATTATTTGGCACTTTGCAGAGCTGGCAGTGAAAGCAAATATGAACTACAAAATTCTCTATTTTATTCCAAATCCTTTTTTGGCATCCAGGCTCAAGACTAGCCACTAGCTGACATGTTAAAACTTTATTTTTTTTTTTAAAATTCAGTATATAGGCTTCACATTTTTACAATTGGAGAATGTAAGAACTTCTTTTTTTTAAAATAAGGGCAAAATACAGTATATTTTGTGGATGCAAACGTAGTCAGTGAAAATCAGACATTAATATGGCAAATGGCAAAATTACATTGGCTGATGAAGATCATGTGGTAAGACTGAAAGCTCCAGAACAGCTACTAAATAGACCTTGTGATGAGAGTGTTTTCTTCACAGCTGATTATTAATTCTCGCTGCCTGTCCACAAGACAAAGGTCTACTTTTTTGTCAGTTACTGAGTCTTATTTTTCTAGAACAGGATCTGTCAGTGCTGTGGGTTTACTTCAACCTTTTTCTTCTCAATAAAATCAACCAGTTTCAATCTTTTCCTAGTGACATTTTTATTCTCTTAGTGCAGCACTTTGCCGTTGCCTTGAATTGTTTCTGTCTACTATGGCAAATATGTAGCCTGGTATCTGAAGTTCGCTTTAACACCGGCAACATTTTCCATGTTTTACTATGTCTTTCATGGTGACTCATCATAGCCACAGATATCTAACCACAATTGTTGTCAGCAGCACTTTGCTGACAGGAGTTCTGTTCCAATTTTCAGAATGAGTCACCACCTTTTCCCACTTTGAGCACCACTTAGTTTCCGGTTACATTGTTCTTATCCACCCCTCCAAAAAAAGAAGCCACCACATTGTCCCCAGACGGTATGTACAGCTGGCCCCATGATACTGACAGACAAAAGACTGAATCTCCGAATGATGAGAGAAATGAACCCTACACAGCAGAGTTTGAAGCCCCATAGCCACCAGTTGACAGAATTTGAGGGCTGAGTTGGTATCTGCTACATATTTTGTCCACAGCAGGGGCTACCATGATACAAAGTACTACAAAACTTCTTGTTCTTGTACAAAAACAAACATTTTTGTAGAAATCCTGCATTTTTAAACAACAACTGATACAGAGTGAAAACTGCAGACCGCGTGTAAGGACGGACATGGAGAAGGACTTTGACAGTATACATTGCTTGTAGAGGCTTTGAACATAATCATAGGCATGGTAGAAAGTTCTTCACGATGGCAGAACTTTGGCACGAGAAAGGCGTTACAGAAGAAAACAATGAGTATTCGACAAGGTCAGCATAGATGATTCCAAACTTAATATCACTTTTATACATCGGTTCATAGGAAACCATTTGGCACTGACTACCCTTCCCTTTGTTGGTGTGAGATTAGTGTTTGTTTAAATCATTTGAAAGAAACTCAAGCCACTGAAGGGAGGGACCGATGGGGTCAAACACACATGGAGGTAAGACAAAAGGGCATTGACATCAACAGAAAAACTACATCTGGTGTTACTGTCACAATAGAGTTTTCCCTTCTGCACAGGTGTGTCAGATGAGAGTGTGTGTGCGTGTATGTGTGTGTGTGTGTGTGTGTGTGTGTGTGTGTGTGTGTGTGTGTGTGTTACGTGTATGTGTTTAAGTCCACTTCTACTGTGGACCAGACTTATGTTTTGACCCAAACCTGCTTGGATCCCTTTTTCAATTTACACACACTTTTGAGTCCATCCTTTCCAGCTCCCTTCCGAAAGTGAACGTCACAGTGAGGTGACACTGCTCAGGTATCTATATTTCCACAGGAAACATCTGTCTACATAAGCAAGTGGGTTCAAAAGGAGTCCTGTTTTGACTGCTAGCCTCAGTCTGTGGTTTAAGTCAGAGTTCATTCGACCCCGGTCTCCCCTCTGTGGTTTTCGTCGAGGGGGTATGCTCAGCGCTCATGCCATGGTTTCCTTTCCTGGGAGTCTCCTGTCGTTGAACGTGTGCATGTTAATGACCTCCTCTGTCTTAACGATGACGGGCGGCTGAGGCTTCTGTTTGAGACGGCGTTGGCACTTCAGAGACACGCGCAGCTCATCCATCATGGCGCTGCAGAATGATCGCTGCAGAAGGCAACAGGAAAGAGGGAGAAGTTATAGCTGGCACCATGCTGTTCATCACTCTACTCCAAGCAGTACAGCCATTGTTATTTATTATTACTCTATTATTTTCCTACATACAGTCTGTCTTCATTGGTAATACTTTGGCGGGGTTATCCATGTCCATGCTGGGCTAATTCTTTTGTTTCAACTTATCACTTCTAGTGTGTTCTAATGCCTTGTTGTTCTTCCTTTACAATGTGCTTCTGTGTTAATATTATATAGCAATGCATGGCCAAAAGAATGTGGACGCCTAAATATTACCTCCAAAGCTATGAAGAACAAACCATAAAAAGCTGGCAGAAGGAAACATCGGCATTGTACGATTCTGCAAACCACAAATAAATTACATTTGCATTTTTCATATTAACATTTCTAAAGTGACGTAACATATAAGCTGTCTTTTTTCAGGAGGTTGAGGTTATGGTGTATGGCATGACACCGAGGCACGACGCCTGCCAAGCTGCAGATTACAGTTTGAGACCAACAAACAAGAAAACAGGTTGTGTTTCAGCAAGTTATCGCTTTGTTCCCAGCAGCTTTTTCAGCACCAAACATAGGTATTTTGTAGCGACCCGTCTGTGTTTTTCCAGCACCTTTTTAGGCCTCAAATGTAGGTGCCAGGATTGTGCTCCCAGAAGCAGGTATTTTAAGCCAAAACATGATTTTTTCCAAACCATAAGCAATTCATTTTTGGCCTAAACATAATCACAAATTAGTTTCAACATTATCTGCTACATAATAACGTGCAGCACTGAACAATACCAACATTTTTCTGACAAGTGGGTTGCATAAAAACCATAAAGACCATAAGTAAACATGATCAGGTAGTAGGGGTGGCCGATATGGCCCTAAAATAATATCACAATATTTCAGGGTATTAAGATTTTTGCGATCAGATGTCCCAACCAGGGGCTTTTAAGATGGTCTCTGTTCTTGCAGGCCTATGACCTTGACATTAGACATATAAAAGGAACAGACAATGTTATTGCAGACACGTTATCGCGCGCCCCTTTGTGTTAGGCTTTTGCCTTGTGTTTCCTAAGCCAAGCAACTGTTACTCATTCTGCCTGTTAACCTGCTCTGTGCTCCCATTCTCTTAATTTGCTTCTCAGGTACCAAGGTTGCTGGTTGCTGCTGCTTTTTTCCATTATTGTTAGTTATTAAGCACTTGTAGTTAGGGGTGGGGGGTGACGGTCCTGGCCTGTATGCTCTGTATATTGCCTCTCAGTCCCTCTCTCTCTGTTTCCTTGAGGTGTAGCCTGATTGTTTGATCTGGAGCACCCGGGCTAGGTGCTCCTCCAGAAGATAAAAGGCCGAAGCTTCAGTGTTTCTCCCTCTCTCTCCATCCTGGCAGCACCTTTGTTGGGTTTGTTGATCCTTTTGCACACACGACACCATGTAGCACATTCTCACACACCCGCACGCACACTACTGATCCTACTGTCTTAACACATCGCATTCTTTATCTCATTCGTTAACATTTGTTTACTTTAATAAATTACATAATTTACTCGTATTCGGAGTCCGTTTCCCTTCTTTGCCATAACCTCTTGAGCCAGGGTTATTACACAATATTCTCAACGATATGACAAATTAGTAAAAATATATATATATCATGATGTTATGATACCACAACTATTGAACATTCACATATATGTAGTTGAGCCGCGAGCACCACAAAGGTTTACATTACCAAAGGTTTAAAACAAAATCGTGCCACGACACCAACTCCTGTGTGCGCACAGCGAGAGAGGAGAGGAAGAGACGTTGCCATGGGTAACAGTATGACGACAATATGTCAACAAGCTGAAATATTGCGAGTATCACGATATGAATTTTTCACGTGATAACAGAATTATACTGGTATTATCGTGAACGAGATGATAAGGGTAGACATACTTTTGGCTGTATTGCGTTATAATGTCAAGTCAGTCTTATTTATGTGGCTGCAAATCACAGATTAAAAAGGGCTCTACAATCTGTGCAGCATATAACATCCTTTATCTTGAGAGTCAAGGTTTGGATAAGGATGAATTTGATGCATAGTCTGACAGTGATGCTGTTGAGTAGTGTAGAGCAATTGATGACAGATTGAAATGTTTGACAATAAGTCTTTAAAAAATCCCTCCAACCTCTTGATTTGATTGCTAAACATTATTTTTGTAAACTCAGGCCTTCGTGTAAAGGTCTGATGTGTCCCTGATTTTTACCCTTTTTCAGCTTAACTGTCACACAAAGGTCTGAATGCTGTTTCACAGCCTTTTTCCACCCTGCCAAGAACTCAAACATTCAACACTTACAATTTTTTGGTGTGCAAGCAGGAAATATAAAGACATTGAACAAAGGACCAAATATCCACTTCAGCAGATTAAACCCAAAAATATTGGTAGCTTCTTTCAAAACATCAATCACCCCCTCATGGAGTGATGCGCGTTACGTAACATCAGTAATATGAGCCTCTGTTGTCCCTGCATTGTGCATGTGGTGTGAAATCCTATAAAATGTCAATACGCTTGTGCATCAATGTTGCCAAGACAAATTCCCATACATTCACTCTCTGATTATGCAAACTCTAATTCAAATTCTTAGAGGGTGTAGGAGGAGAGGAGATATGAAAGAGGAGGGAGAGCAGTAACGTATGAAGCTATTATTTTTCTGTTTGTGTATCTACGTAGGTGTGTGAGATGGATATCTGTAGGTGGCTTATGCACCAGACCAGGTATTTTTGTTTTTCCTCTCAGTTTTTACATATATTTGTCTGGCGCATGAATGAGATATTTTGTATACCCCGCAAGAGTGATTACAGATGTAGAGGGGGACAGGAAGGGGTGAGAGAAAAAGAAACAATGAGGAGGGAGATGGATTAGAGTGATGGAGAAAAGAGAGAAAATGAAGGGGGTAAGAAAGCCGGTGATGTAAGGGTGGAGGAGGTTGGCAGGGGAAGAAAATAGAGAAGGAGAGGCTTGTTGTCTGCATGTAAATTACTAGCACCTTGGCAGCCGGGAGATTGTGGCATTTGCAAATTATCTGAATATTGTGACCCAGTCTTGCGGCTCTTGATTAATGATAGCTGAGATGTGCTCTGAAACATATGCAGACCGTAAAAAAGCCAGAAACTAATTACTGTTGCAATAAAGTAACACACCGCTGCGCTGTGCTAATTCTGTAGATGTAAATAATTAAAATGCGCTATCAAAAAGACCTTTACAATTATCTGGAAACATCACATGTATGACTTAAAGAGCACTAAAATACATACTCCACGCAGAGTGATGAATCATGTGCACTCAGTACTAAAATAGAGCACAGATAGAACAGTCTGAAATATATTCAGTCTCTTGCTAGAAAGAAATATAACCAGAGGGGGGAAGAGGGAGAAAAAAGCTGCAAACGTGCTGCACTGTATGCATGGTGCAATCTTGAGATTAAAGGAGAAGTTCACAGTTTTTCAAGTCTGTCTCGTACTCGCATGCGGTTTTTGGTTGCTGTAAAGATTCCTCTTGTTTATACAAGCTGTGCGGAGACATTACATCCTTATGTGGTTCTGAAATTAAGAGATGGGGGCAGAATCCACAGTCTGCCATCAGCCGGAGGAAAACGGTGACATTGCACGTTTCTGAAAACCATGAAAACGATCCATTTTAATGTTTCGTACATAAATCAATGTTCCTAAAGTGATGTAATATATGAGCTGAATTTGTCATCGGGAGTTTGAGTGGATGGTGGACGGCGTCCAAGGCAATCAAGAAACCCCTGTTGTGATTTAGTGAGTCATTGCTGTGTTCCCAGCGGCTTTTTAGCGACCTGTCACAGTTTTCCTGCAGCGTTTTAGGCCCTAAACATGGGTGTTCTGTGAAGACCCACTGCTGTTCTTCCTGCAGCTTTTTAGGCAAGAAAATTGACAGTGGCCCAAATAGAGATTTTTTCTTTTTTTACAGAGACAGTGCTTCTTTTCTAGCTGATATAGAAGTCTGAAAAGCAGTCATTTATTATCGAGACGTCAGTGCTTTTTCAGCTAGGATAGAGGTCCGAAAAGTGTTTTCTTTTTTTTTTTTTTTACTGAGACATTGCTGCTTTTCCAACCGATACAGTGGCCTGAAAAGCAGTTCATTTTTACCGAGACAGTGCTTTTCCAACCGGGATACTGGCCCAAAAAGCAGTTGTTTTTTTCGGCAAGATACGCTGCTTTTGTTGTTGGGATAGTTTTGCGGATTAAAAAACTACACTGGACTTCTTGTCTGCATGAGGGTCAGTAAGTACCGTCTGTATTTTCATTCTAACGTGGTCATTTCCTTTAAGTTTCAATGTATCTGCTATATAAAAATGTGTAAATGTAACATATCTGTAATTTGCAGAAACGTTCAATTTAACATTTTTTTCTCATGATTGGGTTGCCTCCACCCGTGCAAAAAAAGCATCAACAGAGGTTATGAGTTAGACAAATCAAGTAGTTACACTAGCTGCTAAAACTATGTCACTTCATTATTAGTCTTTTGACTGTGAGTATAAACCCATGTGATTGGCTGCCAATCTCAGGCGGCAACATGCTTCCTGCTGTTACCAAATTCCTCTCGCTATGTGAAATTATTCTTGTACAGCCAGACTGATCTCCACGCTTCATTTACGGGCTGTGTGAACCAACAACTTCCGAGCTAGCAATCTACACACTAATACATCTTTTAATGTTTGGGATTTAGCCTTTTTAATGCTAGCACTTGCTTTGCCACCAAAAATAGTTTCTTCCCAGCACTATTTTGCAAGGGCTTTGTCGCTGTATCCTGGCAAGAGGACTGTGATTGGTTTAAAGAAATACAAACAACCCAGAGTGTATTTTCCCCTTTAGTAGAGAATTATGATGGTTTCAGCTCAAAGATGTAGATTTTGGGAGGAAATATTTGGAACATGTCCATTTGTCTCCTGCCATAAAAACATGATAGTAGCAGAGAACTTTTATTCTGACTAAATTAAAGACATTTACACCATAAACTGATGCAGAAAAGAGACAAATTGGTGCCTAAAAATTCCACCACCAACCCCCCATTTCATATGTGTCCACTCAAATGTGAAATGAAACCTATGCCCAGTATTGGCACAGTGCAAGATAGGTCTGGCTATGGGAGATGACTTTGTTAAAACCCTTCCACTGCAGCTACACAAGGGAACACGCTCTGAAACACAAGAAGGAGGCTAACTTTGTTAAATACCCACTTCTTTGGCTAACCTCACACTGGCTTCAGCTTAAGGGATCTCTTCATGGCCAATATGGACAGATGGAAGAATTACTGAGACCAATGTGTCTCAACGTACGTATGGGCATGTGAGTATTGTTTAATAACACACTTGAAAAAATGTGAACTCATCTCTATCTCTTTCCCGAACCTGCAAAAAAGAACAAACTGAGCAAACTGTGGTGTAGTCTGGTTTCATTTCAGTTAAGTTTCCTTTAAAAACAGTGACATACCAAATAGAAACAGCAAATCTTCATGAGACAAATAGCACATGACAAAAGCTTTAATTCCTAACATGCATCAGACAAGCTTCCAGTACCTTCTCCAGCTGGGCGTTCTGCTTAGACTTGTAAAGCACCTCCCCTACAGCCACAAACACTGACAGCACCAGTCCCGCAGCCAGCACGATGAAGATCCCGCCGATGTTCTGCACCCCCAGAGCGCTGGCCTCCTTGCTCTCCTCCTCGGGACAGCCGTTCCCTCTCCACCATTTCTCCTTCATCATGTGCAGCTTCCCTTCCTCCTGCAGCTGCAGAATGGCTATCGTGATCTTGTCTCTGTACGGGGAGCCTGCGAGGAGACAACGGGAGATTAGCGAATATGGATAATAGCAGGATATGATTAAGCCTGATTATGCCTTGCAAAGTTATTGTTGAGTATACGAGTGTATGTAACCAGCGGTGGTGGGAGTATGAAACGCGCCGCGGCTTGCATGTGATCATATAACCTGTCATGTTATTGTTGGCTGCTTAGAGGGAGTTTTTTTGTAAGTCCTCCTTCAAATCCCACTAATCCCTATATTCACAGACTGATTCCAAAATTCTCACTCCTCTCTGCAGTGTGTGAATTATAATGCACAGGGAGTTGGCAACAAAGACTTGGCTTTGTGTAGCGGAGCTGCTGTTGATTCTGACGAATTAGCTGCTGTTTGCACACTCTTTCATATGCCATAAATGGTGCGTATAAACAGAAAAAAATAAAACACAGAGGAGCCCAGTGGAGGCTACATAACGGTGCATATGTGTTTGGGATTAAATGTGTGTATCTGAGATAGGGTTGCTTTATCAGAGTGTTTTTTATGCATGTTAATGTCATGGTGAGTAAAAGAACCCAAATCCACAGACAGTGGGAAGGCGCCAGAATTAGCAACAAGGCATTAAGACTCAGCGGGTGCTGGCTTGATCAAAGGAGGAGTAATCGCTGCAGAGTACCCGAGTAGGGGTCGTGTTCCTCTCCCATCCACGGCGTGTGCGACACAGTACGCGGCCGATCAGGGCGCGGCGCACACACTCTGTGCCCGAACCACGGCCGTAAGAGCAACACTCATGTGAGCGTTCATGTTTCATTTATAAACTGGTTTAAAAGCTTGTTAGTGTATTAATATGATTACAGAACTCATGCATAATGAAGCCTGATTGTACATTTCCATTTCATGCGCTCATTCAGACTTAAAAGGGGTGAAAAAATGTAAAAATTTTATAATGCAGACATCATTTTAGGAACATTTTGTGCTAAAACTCCGGGGGAACTAAAGTGAACATGGCCCCAGGTAGCGGGTAGCATCACTTTGTCTGCTGCTCTCATACAGTTCTGCCTGTCAGCCCCTTTAGCTGATTCTCCCTCTGTCTCATCTATCATTTATCTATTGCTATCCATCATCCTTTCATCTCCACGTCTCTGTGTATTTACACTGACAAAGGGGACATTAATACAAAAAGTTAAAATTACCCAAAGTGCAGCTGATTTTTGAGCAGCATATCAGCTTCTTTGATCATCGTCTATTTCTGTGAGCGTACCTGTGGCGTGCACAGGTGCTTTTATCTGCGACGTGCCCGCTTTAAGACAAAGTGCATATCCATTCTGTGCATGTGCAGGAGGTATGTGCAGCCATGAGCAGGCAGTCGTGTGTGTGCATGTGCTCGTGCATGTAAAAAGCATATGCTTGCTTCATTTGAAGATGAGAAATCTATCAAGTATCCTAGTCCCCTGATTCTGGCTCCCCTCATATTTCAAATGATTAATGATGGCCTAACAAAGCAGGCCTTGGATAAATGCTAATAGGATGGGTCCTTAGAGAGGAGGATATGGAGAGCGGGGCCTGGGCAAATGGAAAAGCGCTGTGCTTGACACACTGTGCATACACAACTACCTGACAGATGTTCAACACCAGAGGACATCCATCACTCCCACACTGTCTGGCCTCAAGTATTAATGCGATCACAGTTAAAGTCGATAGCCGTAGATGACGCATTTGCGTTTTGGGAGCAGGACGTGTGAAAACCGTCAAGCGCTAAAAGGTTAAGACTTATTATACGGCGTGCTCTGTTTTATTGCTGTAACAGCCCTACGGGGAACGAGATGCTAAACAGTGTTGAGCAGGGCGAAAGTTATAGGCTGGAGGTTGACACGAAGGTTGAGATCTTCATGGCGTTTGGGACGAGGCAACAAGGAGAAAGCCGCCGTCTGAAATAAAACACTCCCATTCTTCCAGGACGACTTCTGGCATGAAATCACTTTGATTTAATGAAGCAATTAACTATCTCGAGACCTCTTCTATTACAGAAGAAACATTTTAGAGGCTGTGATCAACTTTATTCCTGAAATATTGAGCAATGAACATCAGAGTTAGAGATTGAAATGAGTTAGAGGGAAGTAATAACTTTGAGAGCAGGCATTTTTAATCATTATTTTTAGGCATTAAAATACTAAACCACTTATTGCTGAATTAAAGCAATTCAGGGGAATATTTTGTCGTCGTATATTTGATGCACTGTATCGCCACATGAATGGAAAACAGAGCGGCTCCGCGCTCTAGGTCTGTGTCCATCTCAAGGGCATCAGGGTAAGTACTCCTGCACTTATGGGGCCACAGTGGGACTATAACTCACAGCATCACCTCAGCTTTGTTACAGCCGCCGCAATCATGGCATCCCTGCAGATCAATAACTGCCCCATACTCATCAGCAGTAGCCGGGTCCAGATGTGGAAGCCTGGAATTAATCCTCCATATTTTGATGGCCTTCATATCTGTGATGATATATGTGGCCATTACAGCTGGTTGCAGTGCTCTCCGTGGCCTCGTCATGACCACTCTAACCTCTGTGACATGAGGATCGGATACCATCACCAGCTCCACGCCGAGGTCTCTGGGAGTGTCAGGGTTGTAAGCTGCACCTTTATTAACCCCGTCAAAGGCTGCTTTATATGCAACAAAACTGTTCACAATACAGCAAGTGGAAAATGTTTCTGACTCATCATGGGATAATGGCGCTTTAAAATGTAAGAACGCGACTTTCCTGACAGGGGCTCGGTCAAATAAGCAGGTGTGAAAAGTTCTAAGTGCTCGTTTCATACTCTCTGAAGTGTTTTGTTGTGTTTTAATGCTCAGACACAATTCAGACGGTGTCAAGTAAGTCACAGGGAATTGCACTAAATTGACTTTCGGGTAGCTTTCTGTGATTGTTTCACTGTCTTGCACTCGCTGCCTCGTGCGACTGCAAAGTAGGCGAAAACACACCATTAAAAGTATTGTTTAACACAGGCTTGCTTCCCTACTCTGTAAATAATCCTGTGAGAAAATCATTATGGCTTGAAAAAAAACCCACGCTCGCTACAGCAGAGCTCGAACGGCGCCAGTTTCTCGAGCCCCGGGCACATTTTAACCTTATCCATAAATTCAACCTCTTCAGCCATTCGCTTTTCATTAAGATAAACCTTTTACACCTTGCGTGGTTCAAACATTATACCCATGACCCCATCAATACAGGTCAACCTTTTCGTTCTTAGAGCTTATGAATCATCTACACTATATACCGTTATCTGTTACGTAGTATCTGCAGTATTTCTCTCTGAACTTAAGCTTTGCAATTGCTTGTTATCGGCACATCAGGCAGCAGCAGAGGCATATAGAAGTTTGAGGGGTCATTTACCCATAGGTGTTCCCACTCCGTAGGCTTTGGAGTCTATGAGGCCTCCGACCTGGGTGAGGTTGCAGTTGCGCTGGGTGACAAACTCGATGGTGGTGGACTCCATGAGGAAGGCATAGTCCGAGGTCAGCACGCGCTGGATGCCCTCCTCCACATTCTTGACCATCACAGATTGCCTCCTGCTGTTCATGAACTCCCACATCTTGTCATAGGTGGAGATTTTTGTTTTCTATGAAATAGCAGAGAAGAGAGGTGGAATGAGATCGGTATCTGTGTTAGGAATAAATGTGGCTGTCAACTTTAAATTCTACTTCTTTTTTTTTTTCATTGTGCAGGCCATTTGTTTCATCCTTACAAAATGCAGTTGCTTGAAAAACAAAGGAAAGAAATAATTTCATATCTCTATGACAAAAAATTAAGGTAAAGTTATAGTATTTTAGATTTCCGTGAAATTAAAGCCACTATTTACATTGTGTGAATGCGTTTTTATGTGATAGTTTTCAGTGTTAAAGGTACACCATGCAGGAATTGTCGGCTACTCTTTCATACAGTATCACCACTGAAAGTAAAAGCCAACCCTAACTTTGTTCGCTTGGCGCTTCACCTCGCCATATTTGCGTTCTTTTCAGCATTGTTGCCACAATTTTTGTAGCTTCTTCTTGTATGTTTGCTGCTTATTATCTGGCACCTGGTTGCTACCTTTTTATAAAGCACCAACCTCACCGACATGATATTTAAAAAAAACAGAAAAGAAAATACAGGCAGTAGGCAGAGTCTCTGCAGATAAATGCATGGCCACGCACTTCTAGTGGGTCATAAATGAAAATTGAGAGGGATTACTTTTGTGTGCGGCTATAAATTGTTTTTAAAAAAATCCTGTGTAGTATACCTTTAATGTCAGAGTCACTGAATTCAAATTGCCTACCTTTACATGATGGATTCAGAGGAAGCGAAGCATGTATATCATCCAACATCTATAGTTTTAATTCTGTCTCAATGACAACAGCCTCAGTGTTTGCTGTTCGCTCTCCTAACATCATATCAGAGCTGTTTTTAAAGGGAAAGTCACCCCAAAATCTGAAATACAGATTTTTCCTCTCACCTGTAGTGCTGTTTATCAATCCAGATTGTTTTGGAGCAGCCGAGTGTTGGCGTTATCGACCATAGAGATGTCTACCATCTCTTACATAACGGAACTAGATGGCACTTGGCTTATGATGCTTAAACGCCCCCCCTCTTGAGTAACCGGGTCATGAATTTTGGAAAGAGACATCGCTGTTTAGTTTTTTAAATGTATTATTTTGGCTCTTTGAGCACCACAAGCCGAGCGCCATCTAGTTCCATGATATTAGAAAGAAGGTAGACATCTCTACGGCTGATATCTCCAACTCTCAGCAGCTCACACTAAAACAATCTAAGCTGATAAACAGCACTACAGGTGAGAGGAAAAATATGTATTTTTGATTTTGGAGTGAACTGTCCCTTTAAGCTACTGCTAATGCAAACCAAACATTTCCTGCTGGTTCTCTATTAAAGCAACATCTGTGTTTGGCTGCAGAGTAAACAGATACAACAGTTGCTCTTGTGCTGTATTTATGACAGTATCTGCTACAGAGTGTTACTTTAAGCATTATGGTGACAATGTGTGTCTGAAATCTCAAGGATTATAACTTTAATAAGTGAAGATGGAAGATTCCTCGTAAAGCCACTCTATAAACACTGTGGCAGACGCAGCTACCTTGAAGAAGGTCATGGTGGCGCCGTCCTCCACCACCCCGTACAGGATTTTAGTCTGCTTAGCCAGGTCATCGGCTGAGTCTATGGGCGACTCCATCCTCTCCACAGTGAGGAAGGCAGCCAAGTTGGCCGTGTATGAGGAAATGATGATGAGGGTGAAGAACCACCAGATGCCTCCCACTATCCGAGTCGACAGGGCCTTGGGCATGAGCTCTGAGCCTGGTGTGAGTGAGGTGGCAGGAGTGAAGTGTTACACTGCAAAATGTGTTCATCTCAGCAAGTCCTCATTACGAGTCTAATCTTGTGTTTAAGTTTATTTTAACATGTTAAATAAAAAACAAATAGGATTAGTTGCTTTAAAAACATGTTTCAAGAGCTCTCTTAAAGTTTTCAGCTCAGGCGGACGCACCACTCGCTTCAAGAAGAAATCACGAGAGAGAGAGAGAGAGAGAGAGAGAGAGAGAGGGAGAGAGAGAGAGAGAGAGAGAGAGAGAGAGAGAGAGAGAGCTCTTTAAACAAGATGACTGTTGGATCTCAAACAAGTGAAATTATCTCCTCTCAGTCATGACTGAGTGCTTTAAATAATGCAGGAAACACAGAAAAACACTATTTAAAAATTGCCTCCTGAGAACAAGGTTGTTTGCATAAATCAATCCCATCGAATCAAACACATTCAGTATCGAATGTTCAGAACAGTGTGGAGAAGTGACAGGCTGTTTGGGCCAGAGAGTCATGTACCCAAGGTAACCTCACATCCTGACTCCACACCCCACTGATCTCTAGGTGCTGGTGGGCCAAGGGCAAGAGGAGAGGACACTGGGCATTATCATAACTATGATAAAGAGCATATTAATAGCCTGCATATTATTTGAATAAATCTCGACGGTCGCGCTATTTGAGCTGCTGTTGATGAAAACATTAATTTACATTTATTCAAATTGTAATCTCTAATTGAGGGGTTTAAAACTATGATTTTACTCAAGTGGCATTCAAATCATATACACCTCTCGTATATTCTACAGTCCTGTGAGCTAAATTCACTTAATTAAAAAAACATTACATGCACATTGACTCTAAGTCCTGTCTCCCTGGCAGCGGACCCCCAGCGGTCTCTCTGTTGCCGCTGACTTGGACAAAACAACCCAACCCTCAGAGACAGTGGGATATAGAGAGCTCCAGCTCCACAGAGCAACAGCAGCCACAGGCTGAGGCAACTACCTTGCTGCATGAGAGCCCCAACGCCAAACCAGAAACTATTGAGCAGCGTAAAATTGTTTTCCACCACATCCGAGTCTGGGTTGCATGGATGCGGGTTGTACCACTCGTAAGGGCTGAACCTATAAAAGGGAAGAGAGCACAGAGACAGATATGTCAGCACAAAGCAAAGAACAGCGCGTTCCCAGCTGCAGATTAAACGGCACATAAAACATAAATTTTAAACCATTGTGAGCGGAGGAACAAAGGGAATGTGAATGTGTGGGAATCCTGTGTTGTGGCCTCAGGGTCAGAGCGTGTGCAGAGACCAAAGCAAATCATTCTGGCTTTCGCCGAGATCAACGTATTGGCATATTCAAATGCCATCAGTTTATTGTGAGAACAGATCAATAGGCTGGAATAACACTGTCACTGGTGATAATGTCCCAGTGCGAGATGATCTTTGGAGCTCATTTGGATTCACTGACTCAGGAGCCGTTATGTGTATCCCCGAGCAACTGCAATCACCGTTACTCTGCGGATGCCATATCCCCCTCACCCACCCCCCCGACATGGGACTTTTTCTTATGGTTTCCAACCAGCCGTCTCTTTTCTTCCACCCCCTAGCTGCTTTTGTTTTTCTCTTTTCCTCACACTCCCCTTCAAAACTCCATCTCTTTTCCCCATCCTGCGCCATTCCCACCTCAACAACCTACACCTCATTTCCCCCCGATTGCCTCGCGTCCCCTATGAACCTCTTCCCTTTTACCCCCCAGCCTCGCGCTGCCTGCATCCGCTGATTGTCAGTGTCTTCAGGTCAGCTGTGGACATTTCTCATTTATAATCCTAAGCAAAAGTGGCATGGTATTAGCGCAGGGTGATTGGGTTAGTGTTAAGCATCAGGAACTGATTGAGTTTGTGCTGAAGTGGGTGATAGCGGGAACATTGCTTATGCGTAGTTGAGGGGCCCATCAGGTAAGGCTGTTTAGTAGCCCCCCCCCCCACACACACACACACACACACAAACACACAAACACGCCGCATGCTAATAAGCCAAGGAACGAGTCTTAAAGGTTCAGACTGCATGGAAATGTGATGCCATTTGTCAGCTGCAGCTTTTAGAGATGCACGGGGACGTATATAAATATATAGTGTTTACAAGACACAGAGCAGCATTTCACATTACCAAACCAAATGTTAGATGACGGCAGTTTTATGGCGGCACTATTTGCCACAGAGACAGCGCTAGTGCTGCAGACGCACAAACAGATATGTCATTTGATCTCCCTTTGTTGCTGCAGCAGCCTAATTAAAAGCCGTAGTTTACAAGCGTCGCGAACGTGTGCAACATTTTTGTCAGACTGCTCTTCCTTTTCCTGCTACTTTCTACGCCGTCCCCTTGAAAATTATCTACGTGGACACGGCTTTGATGACACGCTATAATTCTTCCTGTCAACCCCATCAGGATGTCTGATTTGCTGGAATGTCAATGAGCTCAGTCTCCTTGGAACCAGAGGCAACTGAAACGGCACAATGGCCTTGTGGAGCTGTGCAGAATGCAGTGTGTGTGTGTGTGTGTGTGTGTGCACTTGCATGTGTTCGTGTATGGGGGTTTTATGTGTATCAAGCCTCTGGCGCATGAATGTTTGCGCATGTGCCTTTATAGCTGTGTGGGTGTGCATTTGTCTGTCGTGGCAACTGTGAATTTGCATTTGCTCAATCAAATCCATCTCAAAGTCAAATATTTTCTCTGATGATTTATTTATGTTGCCGTTTACGGACGTTACACAGAGCGTTGAGCTGCAGCCTGAGGGCAATTGCGGGTATCATCCGATGCGGGCCATAGGTGAGGATGTGTAAATCTGTTTAAATCTATAAAACACGCTCTTGATTGGATTGCGTTTGTCCCTCTCAGCGTCTACATGTGTATTCTGTATGCACCAGGCCCGCAGCTCCTCTGTATGACCTTTGCCTGCAGCCGGCCCGTATTCCTGCGGGCCGTGTTCTGCACACCGATCACCAGGAAGAAGGGGATGTGGAACATGCGGACGTAAGGTCACCTCCTCACACCGAGCACAAGGGACATGTCGAATTGCACACAGAATTCTAAAAAGACCCCCCCCCCCTCTCTCCAGTTCCTCTTCTCCTTCGTCCGTCCCTGGCCACAATAACACAACACGCTCTCTTCCATTAACTGTCAGTTGGATTCAATTACTCTGGCTGGCATTATAGATCTGCTGCCTTTCTTCTCTCAGGCCAAGTGAAGAGGCTGCGTTGGGGGGTGTTCAAAACCACAGACGTCCGGGACTCGGAGTGCAAAACTTTGACATCCTGTAATTACATGCAAACATTTTTATAATGCAATTTAAATCAGTCATTCTTCTTGGCAGGTGGACATTTTCTACAGTGGGAAAAGGTTTCGCGATCTGAGAGAATACCATTTCTTCTGCTAATAAAGAGAGGAATCAATTCAACCACAAACGGAGCTGGAAGGAACCACTGAGTGAAATGTATTTCTCTGGAGCTTGAAATGAGATAGCTCATTTAGTCGGAAAAAACAGTGTGTGTGTGTGTGTGTGTGTGTGTGTGGGGGAAGCAGTTCAAAGACCTGAATCCCTGGTGAGATTGAGGTGTTTAGTGTTTTATTGTGCAAAACCGGGACTTCATAAGCTCACTCCACTCACTCTATTTGCAGGGGATTAAAGAAAATAATATACTCTGCATTTGGGGGATTGACCAATCAATCGGTGGCCGTGCAATCAATACTACAATTATGAGGGAACTAGCTCAGCGGACTGAGGAAGAAAACACTGTACTTCAGATTTTAACTTTGCTGAATATTTTTCGGTCACATAGTGTGAGGGCAAGCACTATTTACTGCCATGGTGTGCAAAAAAAAGGGCACAGTGCATGCACGCAGACAAGAGCATTTATAATTTAATAAAAGTACCGAGGCCATTTCATTACAAGCAGAAGAATATCAATATAATTGCATGCTAATCACTTACCCTGACCGACCGTGGAAAAGAAAGGGCTACGGGTATAATTTGCATATTCTGAACTAACTTAGGTGACAGTTGCTGCTTTCCTCTCATGTGATCATTGTGCCGGTAACATTTGATGAAACGTGCATTAAACCCAAACCTCTCAGGATGGAAGCGGAAGGAGAGGAGCCCTGGGGTTAACACACATCTTTGTACATCCGCCATGCATCAGGAGTTGTAGGGGGGGTGGGTTCATCAAGATATTTTGTAAGAACTGTACTTGTTCAATGTCAGCATTGTACTTGTACATTTCTTACAGCAGATTAAGAGATATATAACGGGTAGCTGATTTTACAGTTGCTGATGCTTGCGTAAATATGCCCGAAATAGTGTGAGGAGTCAGCTGATTTTAATGACCATACCAGTGTTTTTTCTTGTTGTAGCTCATTTACCGTAGGGTACAGTGGGTAATGAAATCCGAGTAAACATTTAAACCCTTTTATTACACTTTTATTCTTTTCATCAAAGCTGCTTTATCAATGCATGAGAATGGAGATAAAACAGTTTGTAGGTGGTGAGTTCAAGTGCTGCGGGGAGGATCTGAAATCTGAGATTGTTGTTTTGGCAGCCAGCGCACCTTTTTATAAACCAGTTTGCACTTTCAGATGTATTTTAAAGGTCCAGTGTGTAGGATTTAGGGCGACATATTGGCAGAGATGGAATATAATACAATAACTATGTTGCATCCTTTAAAAGAGAGCACAAAGACAATAAGAGCAATAATCATGTTTAAAGCGAGAAATAATTAACTTCTGGGCAACATTAAAAAAAATGTTTTGTGACAGCAGGAAGGGGGATCATGATTTATGAGGAGAATTACATTTTAAAAACAATGTGTTGGTACAACGAAGAAGAGTGTGTGTTTTAGTGTTTGGGGTGGACTTGTGGACTGAGCTGTGTGACGAGTTGAAACAAAGCACAAATATAAATCAATATAAAAACTATACAAAAAATATATTTTTTGGCCATATAGACAACTTACATGGACTTTACTTGGACTGTAAATAAACTGGGTTTATTATGTATTTATTTAATTGGTTGGCAAAAAACAGACTGGGGATAGTTGTGTATTAGTTGTAAATAAATTTGGAAATTTGTTGAAATAATATACAAGTAAAAAGAAGAAATGTAAGAAAGGAATAGGGACATTTAAGTTTTTCTTCTACCTACTCCTTTTCGGACACTGTTATTTTTGTCTTGTTTCTTTTTTAGTATGTTTTTTTTTTCAGTCATTTATTCATTCATCCATAAGTGTGTTTTCTTTAGTTTATAATCACCTGAAAATAAGAATCGTCATGTTTATTTCCTTTGAATCAGCCATTTATATCTACATAGGAGTGGATCCTCATCCATTGATTCCCCATGTTGCACCGCCATGTTTCTACAGTAGCCCAGAATGGACAAACTAAACTGGCACTAGATAGGGCTATTTGCGTTAGCAGCCCCTCCACGATGAGCCAAACAGCATCAGAAAAACACTGATTTTTACATGAAATTGCTTTATTCAGAGATTTTACTGATTAAAATCACCAAATCCGTTTGTTTTGGAGAGGAAGGGACCTCTGTAGATAATTCGGCTCCCGCTAAAAGCCTCCTGAACAATGAACACTAATGGAATCCTAACCAGGATAGGAAAAGTTTCAGCTGGTTGCAATCTGCAATGCTCACCACTGGATGGCATTAAATCCTACACACCTTTTAGGCAATAATGATCCAACTCTGACACAAATTAAGACTTTAAAAGCTACAGTATGTGTTGTAAAATGGTCAACAGCATAATAAAGAATAAAGACACTGGTATGGTTCTTTAAAGTAATGTATTTAGATTTAATACTCTTTTGTGTTAGACTGGATCTACATCACTGAAGCCATCTAAGAATAAAGAGGCACGGATCGCCTCTCGCAGGAGTGCGTTTGCTACCAGTCACAGCTTGATGATTTTCAGTGAATAAATTCTCCTCTTCAGGCCCAGAGGGAGCAACTGCTGTGTGTTAGTGAAAGCAGGCAAACAGGTAGGGGAGAAGGAAGAGGAGGAAGGAAGGAGGAAAGGAGGAAGGAAGGGAAAGGAGGAGGAGGAGGGGGGGTGGGTTGACATGTTACCTGGCTATGACAAACAGCACACAACTGACACCCAAGCAAGCCAGCAGAATATACATCCAGATATCGGGCGAGAGGGGGTTGAGGAAGGAGAAGACTCCGGGGTTGGTGCCGTTGGGCTTGCGGTACAGGATACTTATCCCCAGCGTCATGAAGGGCTTCGAGAAGTCGATGACCTTCTCCCTGACGTAGGTGATGGCCAGAGGAGCCACTGCCAGGTCTGCTTTCTGCAATAACATAATGGGGATTGAGTGGGGTGGGACGGGGGGTAGGTGTTTGAGTCAACCAATAAAAAACAACCAATCAAATTAACATCTGATTTCTGTCAACAGCTGTTCTGGTCAATATGTACAGGAAGGAGGGAGAGCCATGACAGAGGAGAGAAAATAGCAGGGGTCATTAGTTCAGATGGATTAGCGGGTGGGAGGCTGGCATTTTCTGGAAATTACAGGTTATATGTCTGAGCCGTCTCATGTGGGGACAAAGGTGAGTCACTCAAGTAACAATTTTGGGATTAGATTAATCTGTGACAAATTATCCCTGTGTTCTCTCAAAGTAAGAACAGCCGCCTTTGGTCCTTGGATTTATTTTTGCATAACCCCGTTTTTACAAGAAAGCAACGGTTTTACCTTTTTTTCCCTTGGTCAGATATTCTGCTTTAAGAGACAGCTCATCCTCTAATAAAAAACAAATGTTTTCTTTTCACCTGTAGTGCTGTTTATTAATTTACATTGTTTTGGTGTGAGTGTTGGAGATATTGACTGTAGAGATGTCTGCCTTCTCTCAAATATAATGAAACTAGTCCATACCCATTGGTAGCTTTGTCACCTTTTACCTATGCCAATCCTCAATGCCTGTGTGCAGTTTCACATAGATTGACCACGTCAGTGAGTAGAAAAAAGTGGGACAGACAAAATGACTGACTGACAGAATGACACACTGACAGTCTCCATGATTATGTACAGAATACCATACCATGACTTAGTCATACCAAAAATTAGAAGAAATAACAGCATTCGGCCACGGCGATCGGTCACATTTTAGCCATTTTTAAGCATTTTTCTGTTGTTATAGCGCCACCCAGTTGCCAATTAGAGTTAAATCCCCTCAGATTATGTTGGGTCATATGCCTACAGAGTTGCGTGATTATCGGTGAAAAAGATGTTATACACCTTTATGTGATGAGCCACACCCTCCGCAATATTCATTGCCTTATAGAAGCTCAGTTTTAGTAAGTTTTCCAACTTTTGCCAAGAGGGAACTTTAGATATTGGTCCCTAGATTATGTTCACCAAGTTTCATGCAGATCGGTCAAACTTCCTAGGAAAATCTATATAACCGGAAGTTATGGGTTCTTGAGGCAAATGTGTTCCTCATGAGGAGAGGCATCTCTGTGCAAAGTTTCATGTCTCTACGACATACAGGACATGAAATATGCCCATTCAAAGTTTGCTATTTCAATTGGTTGCTATAGCGCCCCCCTTTGGCTAATTGATGTAATATTGCTTCATTTGCATCCTCCCATGACCCTCTACCACTGTGCCACATTTCACATGGATTGACCAAGTCAGTGAGGAGAAAAACGTGGAACAGACACACAGAGTTTTCGCCATTATATAGTAAGACTAGACAGAACTCCCTCTGCACAGCCAGTCTCAGGGATCAGGTGCCAGTCGGTCGCAGGAACATGTGAGATTAAAATCACCGACATAAACTACAACACACTGAACTTAATTACTGTGATTTTATTAAGAGCGAGCGATGCATTTCGCCTGTGGCTTCTTCAGGTTCGCTCAACCGAATCACACGAGCACTCACAGGTGTGCTAAATATACATGGGTCACATGACTAATTATCACAGTTATTTCATTTTTCTTTTTCAATATTTTTTCTTTCGCATTCTTCAAAAACATTTTTCAAAAGATAATTTCCAATTTATCCAAAAAGCATAACACATTTACACAAAATTACGTAGATCAGTGGTTCCCAACTGGGGGGCGCGACCCCCTTATTAGGGGGGCGCCAAAGAGCTGCGAAGCCCTCTTGATTTTAAAGGGGTGAAATAATGTTAATGTGCTATGTGTCAGAATTTAATTCATTTATGTGTCAAAAAAATAAATAAATGTAAGAGTTATATTAAAAGCTTATTCATTTATTAGAAAAAAAAAAGTATGAAAACATGATCACATCTCACCTATTTTAGCTTCACTTCACTGGTTACCTGTACGTTTTCGAACTGATTTTAAAATTTTACTCTTGACTTTTAAGGCCCTGCAATGGTTTGGCACCGAGCTACCTGGCTGAGCTTTTAATATGTTACTCACCAGTTCGTAGGTTGTGATCCTCTGACAAGGGCCTGCTAGTTATCCCTCGCTCTAGGCTAAGGACGAGGGGTGACAGGGCTTTTGCTGTGAGAACTCCAGCCCTACTTTTAAATCAGCTCTCAAAACTTACTTTTATCGCAGGGCCTTTCTTTAAATTGTTGACTCCTGATTGTGATTTTGCTTGATAATTGTTGTTTTGCGTGTTGATTGTTGCTTCTTTTAATTGTTTTATATGTGAAGCACTTTGTAACAGTTGTTTTGAAAGGTGCTATATAAATAAAGTTATAATTATTATTATTATAATTATTATTATGGCTACAAGGAGGATATAAGCTCATATCTATATCACAGAAAAGGACTCAAATCCTGTGTTTCATTAAATCCATATGGCTCAAGTGTGTTCAATTCCTGGATCCAAAATGCTTCCCTTCTTGAAAGCTGGTTGATCAAATTACCCCCTCTTGGATTGGGTTGTACTTCTTCAATGTCAAGAAATTCAAAGGAAGTGACTGACCCATGGTTTTTCTCATTGTTGTGTCTAGCAATCCATTTTGCGAGACAGCTGGGAGATCCTTCCCAAATAACAAAATACAGTCCAGAGAATCTAAATCAGCATGCTTTGTGTTCTCCATGTTCCCAATTCTAATGGCAGCCTTTGTGCTGGCTGCCATTAGAAATGGGAACTGGCTACTCTCTGCACTGTGATACGGTAGGTGGGTGTTGTTTGGTGGAAAGAAAATAGATCCCACATGAAACTGCTCACAACAAGGTTTGTTGTGGATTATCTTGAGTAGCAGGATCATTATTTCTGGAAAGAGACATTGCTGTTGTGTTTTTGTTTTTTTGGGGGGGGTGTCATCTAGTGCCATTATATTAGAGAGAAGCCAGACATCTCTACAGCTGATATCTCTAACACTCTGCACACCAAAACAATCTAGACTGATAACTGGCATTACAGGTGAGAGGAGAAATATGTTTTTTTTTTATTTATTTTGGGGTGTCCCTATAAGATTTTTACATTTCTGTAGGTGGCACTCTTAATGAAAATAAATTTCCAAGTACATAAACGGGATCGAAAATTCGGAAAATGTTTGTCAAAATTTCTGCACTTCTTATTTTCATTTTCCTGTATCTCACTGTATACAACCCCTGTGTTGACTCACATGGTCCATTAGCTCCCGCACCATGCCGTTCCATTGGCCTGTGCTCTCATCCAGCGCGCCGTACTTCCCATCTTCCACTAATCGCACCTCATAGCGGAACCCCAGGATGCCAGAGAGCTCCCTTAGCAGGTCGATGCAGTACCCCTCGAAACGGTCGTTGCCATACAGAGGCTTGTCTGACTTCTTGAACATCACATATGGCTCCTCCTGTACAGGGAGAATAAGTTGGAGTAGAAGTGTGTTCAGTATTAGATATCATGCTGTTGTTTTTGTATTTGCTGACTGTGTGTTTGTGCTGCTTGTTTTTTCTATTTGTCTATGTCTACCAGTATAGTGGATACACGCAGGGATTTGTTAGCCAGAGAGTCGGTGATGTTGGATGTCTTGCTTTTGTGAGACTCTGTCATATTCAGACCGCTGGGAGGATCCCATGTTCCAATCTGTTGAAACAATTCAATGTCTGGTTTATATCACCTCGTCTGCTGATAGGAAAAATAATGCTTTGAAGCACCCAGACCCACGCTTTTCTTTTTCTCCTTTAAGACACAAGAAGTGACACATCATCAACTACACCAATGTGTGACACACCTTTTCCAGCCCTTCCTCCTTCAGACTGATGACATCCAGGTCGAAATCTGTCCTCAGTCCATTGGTCTTGTTGAAGAGAACGCGTCCTGTCAAACCGTCCCAGTGAGCCTGCAGACAGGGGCACACAGCATAATAAACCGAAATCCTCGGTGCAGTCATTCCATTAACCTTAAAGTATCGTCTTTCTCGACAATATCAATCCGAGCGCTAGCCGCAAAACATTTTTTTTTCTGTCCCAATTATGAATTTTTCGTCTGGCTCTCCCCTCGCTGTCTATCTCAGCAACATAACAAGAAACAATAAAGCAGCCGGAATAGAAGCAGGTTTGACAGGTAAGAGTTCATTATGCATGTGGTTCATTGTGCTTGAAGTTTCACTTCAAAGCCATTGGAGGAACAGACGGGCATGGAGAGCGATAGCAGACACAGGAGGGGGAGGAAGCGCCAGCTACTACAATGGCTCGTTCTGAAAATTACCTGCAATGATACCATCCACAGAATGAAAGAGCTTTGTAGAACAAAGCAAATGGCTGACCCCGACTACAGTTAAGGAGACACACTGAGGCTTTGATATAAACACAGGCGCAGATATGCATGGAGAGAAAGTGGGAGACAGGGAGTGGAACATCACGGAAAAACATGTAGCCACTGCGGATAATGCAGTGGTTACTTAGATTACATTATCATAAGGATTACTGTGAGTGTTAAGATTAAGCAATAAACATGATAAGGATGTTTAATCATGAAGATCACAAGAGAAACACAACAGTACAAAATGTGCAACTCAGCTCTGAGAAAGTACTACCCTCCAAATATGACTGCACTGATCAATAACACGCCCAAGCTTCTGTGTTCAGTGGATTCCATAGGTCAGAGGTCAAAACAGGAAGCACACTGATAGCACAGTTGGCCTTGTACCTCTTTGATGAGGCTGATGAAACGGCCCCCGAAGCGCCACGGCTTGTGGCGATTACACTGCAGAGAGCTGACCGTGATCTGCTGCGACTGCTGCACCGCCACCGCCACCACGTGCACGGCGTCGTACATCAGCGCTGCATCCGTCTGCGGACAGGGAGGTAATATCGTTAGACATTTTTATAACACCTGCCAATACATCTGTCCACATGACCTTTAATCCGTCCATTTGTTCACCTGCGGAGGAGCATGAGAAAGCGTGCGAAGTCTCGGGTGACTTGCTTTACTCTTTCGTCGGGACAAGAGGACATAAATTAGGAGTAATGCCAGCAGTAAATGCCCTGCACAAATGGCACGGTGTCTCAGCCTGTTAGTAAAAATACCCGACCACTGTCTGAGGCAATGAGAAAGCTCCGCCAGGGAGAGTCTCTCAGCGGAAGGCCGGCCTGTCACTGTGAAGACTAATGATTCCTGATGGGTGTGCCTGTTCTCTGGAGAGAAGGGAACGCAAAGCAGGCACCAGCGCATACGGGACAACTCTGACTGGCACACTTGACGTAACATGCTAAGTACACAGCACAAAGCAGAGCAGGGATACCAGTGAACCGCATCGAAAAGCACATCTGATAGCCATCCGTATAACCCCAGTAATAAGTCATCAAAGGGAGGAAACGCTGGAGCTCAAAATTCCCACACTGACTGCAAGTCGCTGAGGTTTATCTTTACTTTTCTGCCTGGCACACACAAATTCCTTTCACGCCGTCTGTCCTCACAGTTTGAGGCACTCTACATTTACTCAGGTCAACACATTACAGCTTAGCTCAGATCCTCTTTCCATGGTCCCACAAAGGCTGAAATACACTGTGGTGATCTTATTTGACAAGTCCTGGATGACCAACCTGTGAGGGAGTATGAAAAATGACTGTGAGACCACAAAGTATCCGCAGCTATAGGGTCTTTGTGGATGCGCCGGCTGTCAGAGTGAATGAGCGGGGCTTTGGCACAGCTAGGCACACAGCAGGAGACCAGCGAGCTGCTGTTCAGCTCATATCGGTTCCCTATGTTGTCTCTATAGGCGCAGTGGAGCATCCATGCCATCCACGTGGGAGAAAAGGAGTGGGACTGGGGAGGGGCAAAAAAATTACGCTGCAGTTATCCAACCTATATTTATAGTGGCAGGTCAATTAAAGAAATAAATCTTGCTTCCAACTGCAAGAAAAAGAGAAAGTTGAAGATAGCGAGGAGGGAGGGAGCGGTGTGCGTAGCTGCGGTGGTGGGCAGATTGTCAGGTTTTAGCTCGCCCCCCAGTTCTCCTGTGCTTTTGGAGTTTGGCGACTGCTGATGTCAAAGGCAGCAGCAGATCAGAGGATGGGAGACCCATCTCTGCACTCTTTCATCCGCACTGCCTCCCTGGGAAAGGGGACAGCTACTGCCATATCTGCTCTCCCAGTGCAGGCAGTGTGTGGATGCCTGTGTGTGTGTGTGTGTGTGTGTGTGTGTGTGCTAGTATTGTATTCATGGCAAATGCTGATTAGGAAAAGAGTGTCATTCTGCTAATCTGTTTTGTTGAATACTGGGGAGGAGTTCTACACACAGACAGTGTCCAAACACTATTTTGTCCAATCATCCAATTATCGTGTTACCATCTACACACAAAGACATCGAGGCTTATTATATTTCTTTCACAGATGTAGTTTCTAAAACAGCTCTGATCTGATTTGAGGAAAGTTATAATAATCACATTCAGTTTCAGTCCACTTCCAAACTCCACGATGCATTCTGAATTCATTTATTCGACATTTTCACTTTGGAAATGGTTTCGGTTTGACTGGGACGGGGTTGAATTCATGCAATTCAAATGAAATCTGCGCTGTCTTCTGCTAATCTGTGTTTCTAAATGCCTACCTCTTCACTTTAGTTTTTTGCTTTTGACCTTGAATAACCTTGACTGCATTCCTTCCCAAAAATCAAATCAATATTCCTATTCTTCACATCTACAAGCTCTTTATTCATTTGGATCAAACTGCAGTGCAGCATGCGCATGAAATTTTTCAATAAATTATTATACGTCTATAAACATATTCTGTGAAAAAACACTCCTGGGAAAGAATATCTGACAACTTGTTCACTAAATACAGAAACATTTTGAAAGTCTTGCTCGGAAGTTTATTTTTATTCGGCTTTTTGAACTGTTTAATTCCAGAATATTAAATAAAGCTGGGATATTTTAACACGACATTGATGTGTGAATAAAGGCTGGTATTTTTAGAATTTTGTAAAAGACAAAGATTTCTTTTTTTGGTGATTCATATACTGCATATGTGCGGTATGCTATTTCAAAATAAGGTCTTTGAAAAAGCCTTGAGGGGAGACACTACAGATGAAAACATAGTGTTTCAAGCACTGTTCAATTTGGAGACTTTGGTCTTTTTACGAACTGGTGGAAAGAAAAGTTTCAAAAATATACATTAACGCATGTATTTAAGTATTTCAGTTTTTTTTCTGGAAATGTATAAAAACCGCGCATATTTATTTATATAGATTTGCGTATTTTGAAAAACCAAAAACAACTGCTTTAATGTAAGTTCAGTCAGGAACCATTTATCGCAACAAATGGAAATACAGATATGTTTGAGGGCTCTGCTTTTGAGGTGCTCCCTGGATTAGTCAAGCAGCATGCTAAGCCAAAACAGGGAGCACAATGCAGAAAACCCCACTAGGTATACAAGAGTGGGCCCAAGTATGACATTAAATACTGCTTTGACCTTAGAGCTATGTTAGGACTTGGAATTAGAAAGGTGGATGCTGGGGTGGCGGAGGTAAAGCTTTGCCGGCAGCGGCGGCAGCGGTGTGTGGCAGCATTTGTGTAGCAGGGATCAGTGAGTCGGTTTATATTTAGTATATTTAAAATGGACTGCCTTGTGAGGGAATAGGCTGCGATTGGTGCGTGACGGATAAGAAACAATAGTCCTGTTTCCACCAGACACTTTCGGTATGGTACCTAGTAACCCTTCAGACATGGTACCTAGACCCTAGTGTTTCCACTATAAGCAGTACTCTTAAATGTGGATGGGGTTGTAGTCAGTCACTGCTCCGTCCAGCACTCACTGTATTTCCTCCTTTATCAGTCTGCACCTCGTTTATTGTCTGCATAACGAGGCTGCACGTCGACATTTTCAGAACAAAATACAACAGGCTGCAGTGAGAGGCTCTCTCCATGGGATATTTAAAAATAGCGGGTTTGTGCATTCAATCCTTCTGAGGCAAGCGCAGGGGTTTAGTGTTGCTGGAGCCCACAGGAACTACGCTCCACGATGTTTTCTTTTTTCTCGGAGTGATGATTAGAATATATACAGCTCACACAACACTGTTGAAATTAATATATATAAACGCTTGAAGATCCACTCATTACTAAAAGTGTATGTCATTCAAAAACTACAGTCTACAAGTAAAACTCTCCACAGTATGAACAGTGGTTACATGGGCCTCAAAACCAGCCACAACTCAGCCCAGAGCACAGTGACTGTCCGATATTGACCAATCAACGGACTGCAGTGTTCACAGCTCCACCTTTTAGTACCAGATCTGTGTGCTAGGTACCCCAGCAGAGGGGGGACCAAAAATGGGGACGGTACGGAACGTTTCCATTGGTACCATCCACAACTTTTCAGCTGGCTGTCGGACGATCACAGCTGGGGCATATGAACTCTGTGTCCTGCTTGAACTAATGTGAAGCTTCATTAATCAGCTGGGGAAGTTTCACGGTGATATCTACTAGTTAATTTTTTTACTCTATTCACTGGAGTGTCTTACTGTTTGATCTAATAATGTATGGAATGTTAAAATCCATGTCTTTAAAGGCATGTCTTTGTTTCTATCTTTATTGTGAAGCCTTATACAGAAGGGTTGGTTCATAGCCTGAATTATAGAATATTTTATTCCTCAAAACATGGCGAAAATTGACTTTTTTAAATGGCTGTTGAGAGTAGTAATGATAACAATTCTGTAAAAACCTTTGACTCTTACTACGTTAACTACATTAAGAATTTTGAACCTGACTTTCTTTAATGTTCAGAATTGGGTTCTGGAAATTTAAGCAAAAGTTTATTTGTACAAAAAACTAGTCTTGATGTAAGTAAGATACTCTGGAAGTTTCATGCTGATATCTATTAGTTAAAAGTTGTGCAGTGTCTCTTCTTATAAAATGCTACTATGACAGTTTTATAGGGTGATAACATATGCATGCTTCATCAGCAGCAGTGTAAAGATCTGGACAACTTTTGAGATGGGAATTTGTTTACTGTTACATAAAGATCGATTTTGGCTACAAGACGTATCCGTCTATTTAAGCACGGGAGTTTATTAGATGTTTTACAGTGTAAACAGAGTTGTGGATGCTGCTGTGTTTGCACTCTGGGGCCAAAATACTCCACCGAATCCCCCATCAGCCTCTTTGTTTGAATGATTTATGTCATTCTATTAGCCTCTCCTCCGACTTAACAACCATTCCTGGAAATGTTTCCTCCATCTTTTAACTTGTGATTGCCGTGATATATCAAATATTGTCTGGCTCGGATGATTTATGTGGCAAAGATCTTTTTCCTATTTGCCTTTGGAGCAGAACAATTCCTGAAAACCCCTTTGTGATGGAAACAAAGAGAGGCTGGCATCAAGTGGAAGAAGGAGAGATCAAGGGGGGGTGGCGGCGGCGGCGGCGGTGGTGGTGGTGGGGGACGGGGACGTGAAATGATGGCTCACAGCTCTGGCAGATTGCATTCAATTTAAAAACAATCCAAGAGCGATCTTGATATTTATTTCAGAGCCAAGCATGGGTCCTGCGGGGTGTTTTAAGTGCTTTAAGTGAAACCAATCTGGAACCCCTGGGACACTCAGACAGAGAGGGGAAAGGGTTTCAAACAAGATGCCCAAAACCTTTGTTGCCTTGTCTTTCTTGCCTCTCTGTGTCTCTCTCAAACACCCACATAACCATCTGAAATCACACAGTCTCCCTCTGCTTCAATAAAACCGCCAACCCAGATGCCCTTTCCCTACATTTAATGACTCCTTTTTTCCCCTCTCCAACACCTTACATCTTCCCTTTACAGCCCTCGGTGTCTCAGTTCATCTTTGCATGTTTTCCCTCTCATAAACATGACACGTGAGAAACATATAAATATTAACAGACACATACGGGAACCAATTAGCAAGACGTGTGTGTACACCACGCACGAAAAAACGGGAACGCAATCAGACATAGTGACAAACCTCAAGCTTCCCAGAGGCATGCCTCATTTGTCGTAGTTGCATGCAGTTTCCTCATTTAGAACAGGTGAACTGCAAACTCGACTGAACTTTCTGCTGTGTGTCTGTCTATGTGTGTGTGTGTGTGTTTACACAAATATATTCCTCTTTACTGCATCAGTATTCACACAAGCTCTCCACCTGTGCATAATTCCATAATTCCTCTGATAATGTTGCACCCTGAAAAACGACATCTCTCTTTCTCCGTCTCAATCAGTCGTTCGCTCCCCAGCATTCCTCTAAACACACGTGCACACACACACACACACCTCCCTGGTGATGGACGTGCATTTCGGCTGCTTGTGTACAGTAGAACTCCACTGTTTATACATATCATATACATCTGATTAGCCCTAATGAGATTAGCACTGACCTGTTATTCACCATGCATCACTAGGCTGCAGCTGCCAGGCACAGAGCAACAACCCACACACACACACACATACACATACTCTCACACGTACAGATATGCGCTGAGACACACACATGCACACTCGCAAGTACAGACATGCACTCAGACACACACATGCGCGCACACACACCGGCAGCATTGCCATCAGCATCAGAGTCACAGTGTCAGCGGGAGGGAGAGAAGCTCATTGTTTTCTTGGAGCCGAAGTCACTCTGCCCTCAGATCACAGACAGACCCATGGGGTTTGATGATTTGATGGAAGAAGGAGGTAATTATTCATTTCATTCCATAGTTTATATGTATTTGTGCTGCTTCGCCGCGCAGTCGGTGCAAGTGTTTGAGTCACAAATTCTGCTGTCAGATACATGACCGCATTGCTAAACTTTGCTATGTTTCGCAATTAAATCTTGACGAGTCAAGAAGAGTTTTCTGTAATAACGACACCATAATTTATACTTTCTTCTCTGATCGACAAACTCTAATTTCACCCCCCCTCCTCCTCTACTGAGAGAGATACTGCATTTGTTTTTATCAGCCAAGATGAAATTCTTATGAGGAGGATGGACACATGTGGGAAATGTCTGTGATTAATTAGAGATGAATTTCAAGCGAGGAATAGCTCGTGAGCTAACTGAAAAAGTGGATGAGGCTCCGTAACACTTCACGTCGTATCAATTAGAGTGAGGACTCTCTGGTAAAGAGTTAGATGAGAAGGCTGATGTCACTCTCATATCTGTCCGTTTAACCTAAAGCTAGACCTGTGACAGTCTGGCTACCTGACCTGGGTGTGCCCTGCCTCTCGCCCCAAGGTCAGCTGGGATAGGCTGCAGCCCCCTGTGACGAAGCCAGCAGTCAAACAAATAAAACAGCTAGCTTTGTGCAGACCTAAAACCACACATTGTGGTACTACTGGACTAAACATAGATATAGCGTGTTAGTGAGGCTTGAGGTGCAGATAGGCCGGTTTCGTACCTTTGGACAAAGCCAGGTTAGCTGTTTCCATGTGTTTCCAGTCTTTATGCTAAGCTGCTAAGCTAAAATGTAGGCTACTGGCTCCAAATTCATATTGACCAGACATATAGTATTGTATCAATCCTCTCATTTAACTCTCAGAAAGGAAGCGAAACACATATTTCACAAAATATTGAACTATTTCTTAAAAGTCCAAGAAGCATGCAGTTTGTAGATGTTTCTGATGCCTCAAAATTATCTCAGTAGAATTTAGTAGTTCAGGAATGAGTCTTAAAACCTGGAAATTAGTTAGCATCTTACCTTGCCATTTCTTTCATCTGGAAGTGGGTTCTGGTTAGATGCCTGAAATAAGTTCTGTGGTTCACTCACACAAGCTTAAGAGACTACATTTTGTTCTACGACATGAAATACCTGACTCTTGCATTTTGAAGCTTTAATGTGTCAATAACGAAGGCTACTAACAAGTGGCTAAATGAGACTACATCATAGTGCCGTTATTCATGTGGCTGAACAAACAGCAACCTCCAGGGCTGAAAATAAAGCCAAAGCACAAGTGCCAAAAACTGCAGTCAAGGCTTAAAGTTATGCCGATAGTGTTCTCGACTTGTCATTTAGATCTACCCCTTGCTCCTCCACAGTTCCTGCCACTCGCCCAGATGGCCCAAAAAAACCAACATGGCGATGTCTGAAAAGCCGAACTCAAGGTATCAAAACAGGAGCCTAATTAGCTTTTACCTCTAGGGATCTCATTTATGCTGCAAAATTGTTTGCCACAGAGCTTAAATTCTGCAATAATCCAAAATCCAATGGAAAAATCCCATTGGATTTTTGTTGAGGGAACCAGGGCAGATAAATGTCTACTGGCTGTTTACTCTTAGTGTCGACAAGAACACAAAACTCTACTCAATGAATAATACTCAAAACACCAAATGTAGTTTAGATAGTATACAGTTAGACACAAAGGTAGGCTACCATTATGTGTTTCATTTTGCTTGATACCATCGGATTAATTACGCATTATTTGCTGACGTTTTGTTAGCATTTAGTTAGCATAACATTAGCTAGTTTATCTCTGTCCAGATGATTCTGTTGTTGGCATATGGCTTGTAGATCTAAGGGTCCTGTACTCACATTTTTGTAAATTGGACATGTGCCTCTAAAAATGAAAAGTTTCTGTATTGCTGACAGGTGTGGGCGCTAATGGCAAACACCAGATAGACATCAGGGGCTGTAACGTTAAAGGGTGGCAAGATATTGGGGTCCTTTGATCATTCTTTATGTCCTAATTTGTAAGGATTGATATCATTGACGAAGTTTAGTTTTACTTCTCCTCATATGAGCATTTGGCTTTTGTGTGTATCAGTACATTTCTGATGATGACCGATTGACAAATGACAGATGTTTAGAGCAGCAGCTACCACAGCAAAGGAGTCTCATCCTTCCAAGATGGCGGTGCCACCCCAGAATGCTTCGCAATTCCCATCCCCCTTTATTATGACGCTTTTGTTCTCTCTTGTGCTGTTGTACTAATTAAATTCGAATGTCAGATATAACCATGTATTTCTGGCATTGGTTTGCTACATGAGACCCTGGGCGATGAAACTGAGTCAATGCACTCAGAATTGTGCAAACTTTCACTTCCAGGACAAAAAAATGAAAAGACAGGGTTTGGAAAAACACTGAAATGTGACATATGTGATTTATGGGGCATATTATGGCTGTTTCAGGCCTCGTAGCAGAGAAGGGAAAGCAGGCAGTGTCAGATCATTTTGGTGGGGAAAAAGCCCTCGGGTGACTGCAGCTCAGCATAGTGCCATCTCTCTCTCCCTGTCCGCAACTTTTCCACTCTGTCTCTCTTCGTCTCTTTCTTTCTGGACACTGATGTTCTGCCCCAGTCCCTCCTCCCTTCACTTCTGTGTCTTCCTCCCTTTTATCCCTTTTGTCTTTCTTTCTGTCCTCCCTCTGCCTTCCCCGGCTGTTGCTCTCTACAGTATTTCACTGAGCTGTGCGTGAGCGTTGCTCAGAGTGTGGGTATACGGGGGGCTTTGCCAGCGCCGTCACTGTCATTTTTCCTCTCTTTTTTTGTGTGCGTTGGAGGTTTAATCCCTTTCTCACATTGCATTTCCACATGCTGAGGAAACAGAGCTGCCTTGTTGCCTTTTTTTTTTTTTTTTTTTTAAATGAGTTTTTTTTTTCCACGGGGAAGTAAGACTGGCTCCTTCCGACGAGGACCCCTGGGCAACGGATCCATTGATGGTGCTGGATTTTTGTGAAAGCACATTCATGGTTTTATTGTAGATTTAAGCACACTTTAAAGGAGGATAAAGGACTACACTGCAGAGTTTTTTTTGTTTAAAGAAAGGGTCCTGCGGGAGTGGTGAGAGAGTGAGCTGAACTCTGTTTGATGTATGTCTATATACATTTATTCAGTATCGACGGGTTGCTTTTAAAGTATCCTTATCTTATCAAAAACTGACAGATGCTAGACGGAGCCTCCACTGTGACCTTACACTGTACTTTTATCAATGTCTAACTGATCTTTCGGTTTCAAGAATACCTTGCCTCATCACTGCAGGTTTTTCTACCCTGAAATGCCAATAAATAGTGGATTTGAACTTGGAAAAAAAAAGGTTGGAAGGGGAGAGAGAGTTAGTGACCTTATCAAACGCTGAAAACAAACAATTTGTGTACACAGCTAAATGGGGGAAACAGTTCAAACATGCACAGACTGCTCATGCTAACTACCTAGTCCCTGTTCTGTTTGCTCCAAACAAACCACCGATGCTGCTGCCAGATTCACTTTCTTGCACACCAGAATTTCCCCCATAAAAATGTGTCTAATGTTGGGCGAAAGCAAAAACAATAAGCAGAATATATTCATTCAGGACATAACACCAATTAAAAATCTACAGCAAGCGCTGACCGACCATTGGAAAGTTGGGGAATTTTCCCACACCCCTTGTTGAAAACTGGATGTAGTCACACGTGTATCCCTCCTCTAACTTTGCCAAGTCTGCCAATAGCTCTCCCCGTCAGCTCCATCAGGGCAGTCCGGATGCATTCATTATGAGTGTCAGTACATGGGTGCACTACAGTCGCTGGCTGATTTGACCACAGAGATGCGAGTGACAGCTTGCTTGATCGCAGTTATTTTTAGAACGTGCCCTGCAGACGACTCATTGGCTCCCTGCGGGCGACCAGGCACTTGCTGGCACCATGTTGGCTACCCTTAAGAAGGCATATAATATGCGATAGCCAGCCCAGCAATAAAAATGATTTATTACGTAAGTCTTTAGTGTGCTTTGTGTGAACAGTGTGAACACAGTGTGCTCCTATGGATTGAGACTGTTGGCTCTAATTTAGTTCTGTGTCTAAACACTGTTGACTGTTTTGCAGTATTTTAAATAATTCTGAATTAATTACATCATTTTATATATTAACCTACTGCAAATGACCAAACAATACAAATTCAGAAAGACAATGCTAACATGCTGATGTCAAGCAGGTGTTACGTGTACTATACCTATCATCTATTATCATCACTACAGACAAACTAAGCCACAGCTGAGGCTGATGGGAATGTGATTTGTTTTGTAAGTTTTAGGTCATAAAAGAAAATATTGAATAGATAAAAAAAAAACTGACGACCTGCTAAATAAACATTAAGGGATTACCAAAGTTATTACGAGTCATCTTGAAGGGGATTTGAATTCACGAGAATCTGTTAAATTTCATTCACAAACAAAGTCACAAAGTCAACCTCATGGTGGCGCCAGAGGAAGAGTGAGGGGATCACCACATGGATGTAGGCTGTAAAATAAATTGGATACAGCGTTGGAGGCCGGACCCTGATTATTTCCATAAAACTCGCTCAGTGGTGCATGAAGCCAAAAAACTACCCAGATCTTCGGCATTGTTAGCGCGCAAGAGACTTAGGTCTTCTTAAAAATCAAGTGTGTTTTTACAAACAAGACACATTTGAAGGTCACTTGCGGTCCATTCAGAATGGACCCATGACTCACTTTTGGACTGCGACCCACCAGCTGGGAACCACTGGTCCAGACCAAAGTGGTGGACCAAACGACTGACGGACCTACATTGCCATCCCTAGAGCCATACTGCTAGCATGGCTAACACAAAGTGAAGGAGATCATAGCTTCTTATTGCAAGTCACTGCCCATAAGAAACATCAAACATGATACTGTGCATGCGTAACTGTTTTATCAAGCCTGACAAAAGAGACTGTGAATGCTCTGAGCAGTGGTGTCCCACCAGACCCTTCAGGCAACAGCATGCTGTTGGCAGCACTGTCCACTTCAGAGTCCACCCTAATTAGCACCACGCTGCCTAACCTACATCTGATTAAGTGGCTGTTTAACATGATGGCCTTTCCTCATATTTAATCAGCCTCCAGCCACGTTCAGCTAAAAAAGCTAGTAGGTGCCCACTCCACAGGTTTTACCTCCCCTCTCTTCATAAGCTATACAGTTTCCAAAATTTCCACAGTAGCAAAGCTTTGACAAATCAAACAATATGATAAAGTAATCTGTTAGGCGGTGTTTGGCTGTTTTAACCTATTTTTATTATGCTAAATTCTCTTTCAGTGTACTTTATGAAGATGTAAAGGCTTTAAACAAATTAGACATTAAAGCGAGACGTGTTACAGGGTGCAAAATCAAAGGGAAAAAGATAATAAGTCTCTCTTTTTAAATTCCGCCTCTCCATCTCTCTCTCGCTGCCTGTTTTCGCTCACAAAAGGCTTCTATGGACCGAGGGAGCATTGGTGCTAATAATGTTGATGCTGTGCCAAGCCCAGCTGGTGGTGCCCGGCACAGGGCATCGAGTGTCTGCTCTCCACAGTTGCTGTCTTTAAAAGGCTCTTTCCTCTGCCAACTGGGATCAGAGGGAGGGAGATCACATTGCTGTAATGGACGCAACCAACCTGTGAACCTGTGTGGAGTGCAGTCTGTTAGCTCTGTGTACCAAATACAGCATCGGAGAAGACTGTGCTGTTCTGTGTAGCTGCAAAAAATATGTGTTATGAAAGCGCCGGTTATCTATCTATCTATCTATCTATCTATCTATCTATCTATCTATCTATCTATCTATCTATCTATCAGGAACAATTATATGTAGTTATTAAACTGAAATTAGCTTTTAATCCCTTGCTGCTAATTAGCTGACACATATATTGATACTTATATATTTTTGCTAAGTCGAAATTTGCCACAAATACCAGCCATGATGATGCATCATTTGGACGCTGAACCACACAGAAGCTGCTGCACTATTCTACTATGTGGATATTTACTGTGAGCACTTCCAGTGTACTGTAAAACTTATTTGAGCTGCAGGGTGAAAACTCAGTTGGGAGCAAATAAAATGAATCCCCGAGTACTGGATCTAATTTCCAGTGGAGTTTATTTCCGCGGTGATTCATATCAGGCAAAATGACAGAATGTGTCCTCTATTCAATATCATATTGACGGGGGAACTCCAAATTTGGCTCAACATCCGCACCGAGGACCCTCATTTGGTTGAAATGCAATATGAATGAAGCTCGCATGGGGGAGGGAATCATGTGGCGGTATTCTCTTCCCATTGTCAGATTCCAGGCGGCCGTGCTCTATACCCAGCTATACCCAGCCTGAGCCAAGTCCTTCCCTTTTAGAGGAGAACTGAATTACACACCTTACAGTATGTGCTTCACACTTATGTTCATCACAATACAAACACATACTTGTATGTAAACATGCATGGTGAAGCGTCTTCTAACCAATGCTGCCATCCAGCACATTCTTCTCTCCTGTTCTCACTGTGTGGGTGGCTTCTACTCTACTCCCAGCAGTGCTTGTTAATGCAGTGAGGTACCTGTTCTCTCCCCACTCTCTCCCTCTGTCTCCTGCTGTCTGTCCATCCCCCTGTACATTTCTCTGCAGCCCCGCTCCCTCCCAGTGTCTCTTCCTGTGTGTGCAGTATCCCCGATTCGAGATACGGAAAACAAAAAAACATACAGACTGCAGTTCTTAATAAGCATACTTTTTAAAGACGGTGGGTCTCATTCATGAAATGTGAGAAGAAATGTATGTGTATTGGGGCATCCATCAGTGTTAGTAGCTCTGATCTTTTTGTAGGTACTAACACTGCCTCTGCTTGTAGTGACTGTGTAAATAAGAAATATAAATAAATATTGCTTGTCATTATTAAAAATTACAATTTTAATTCGTATTCTGCTCCGTTTTGTTCACAATACCCAAACGCAAAAAATAGAACACATTTAGTGAAATTAGTTGGCAATCAGCAGATTAAAGTTTCAGATTAGGATTCTTAAAATGTGAACACGTTATTTTAATCAACTGTACATCAATTACGTTTCCGGCACCCCGTTCCCACTTGATTCAATCAGTAGAGAGAACGCCACAAATTGAGCACAGCGTTAGTTCAGGTAGGACACGATGTCAGCTCACATCCCAGCTGCATCAGCTGATCTCAAACAGCCCAATCAACTGATGGAGCAGCTGACTGATTCCTTTTGATGCAACCAGTTGGCAAATCTCATTCAGGGCACACTATTTAAACTGCTCTGGCCTGCCTATTGTTGCTGCTTCCTCTGCAAGCCGCTTTGCAACCTGCCTCCACCTCAGCTCCTCCTTTTCATGCTGTTTGACTTATCAGTGTCATCTCTGTTTGTCATTGATGCTGCTCTGTTCTGTTCCCGGGGGTCTTTGTGGCTGCTGCTCCCTGCCTTAGGCTTTCCATGTAGGCGCATGGAAGGGCATAGATGTGGGCTCTCTCTGCCTCTGGATTTCTTTATTTGCAAGTGGAAGGGCAGACAGGTGTGCTCCCTCTGCCTTAGGCTTTCCATGTAGGTGCATGGAAGGGCAGGGAGGTTTGTGTCTCTGCCTCAGACCTTCCTTATTTGCACGTGGAAGGGCAGAGAGGTGTGCTCTCTCATTGTAAGTGTCAGCTCATGACTTACTGTTTGTCTCTGTTTTGTAGGATTTTTTTCTATGGTGTATTCTACTTTATCATTATTATTTTTTAAATGCTTGAAATAAATCAAATTAAATCAAATATTAAGGGGTATGTGTCCCCTGCTTCCCCCCTGGAATCTACAAATATGGCCAAAAGGATTCATTGTGTCTTGGTTTTAAGTCCAATGAAGAAGTCAACTGAACTCATAATCGAATGTTGTCTTTTCATTGAAATACATGCAGATTTGTCTCAAGAATAACATGCAGGGGCCCGTTTCACAAAACCGATTTGCAAGCACCGCTTGAACGCAGACTGCGAACAGTGGCAGTGTCACATTTCACAAATAATTGCCATACACAAATACAGATAAATCTGCGAGGGATCTGAGATGCTCAGGGACGCGTCGCAGGTACGGGATTTGTTATGATTAGTGAAATGTGTCACAATTAACGGGAGAGGAAATGATCTCATGTCGCAAATCACAGCTTGCCTGTTGCAAATTTGGTGAAATGGGACCCAGCTTGTGCACGCATCCTTTCCTGTCAATCCCTTGTGTGTGCACTTTGTATCCCTTGGGGGTAAGCAGACTGCCATTAACTAGTATATAGGGAGGCAGTTACATAATGTAAATACAGTGAGTCGCTCTTGGTGAAAAAAATGCTGGCCATACACTGCATTATGTAACAGAGATCTTAAGAATGATAACCATGTAAGAATGAAAAATGTACTAAATTTTCACTTGGGTGTCCCAATACATCTGTCTCTCTATTTCCCCCTTTCATCATCTGTTATGTCACCAAAACGAGCTTTCCTTGTGTACTACGTGCAGTCAAACAGTGTTTATATGACTGGACAGCATTATAGGAGGAAGAAAAAAAAAGGCAATTTACTTTTCTGTGTTGGGGACAAATGCTGCGTTGTTTTGTTATTTATTTATTTCAAAATCATTGTCATTAGCAATTGTTTACTGTACAGTATCCTGGAAAAAGTTTGCTGAGCGGGCATGTTCTTGTGCTGAATTGAAGTTAAGTGTCTTGCCCTAGGATATCTCAGCAATAGCTGCTGATGGGAAGGAAAAAAAATTAGTCACATTTGCAGATTTTCTTTACTGGTTTGTCAGTATATTAAAGGAGTACTTCACCCCGAAATGACCATTTGTATATCAATTACTCATCTAGTGTTACATTGAATTTGTGAAGAAAACATTGTGCTTTTTGTATGTTTGCGGTATGCGAAGAATCCAAAAACTAAGATAAGTCTTGATGGATTGAAGGGGCCCATCTGTTTGGAAACTGTCATACATCTAGTGCAGCATAATCCAAGTCTCATTTATCCAGTTATATGTTCAGTATTTCCTGAACCTTTCTGATGAGGAAGTGAGCTGAAATTGAATCTTATCTGCCTTCTCTTTTAGGGTACTTTCAGACCTAGAGTTGTCTTGCTTTGGTCCGAATCAGGGATTAATTTTGTTACAAAGCTGCATAATTGCCTAGAGTTGGTTCGTGTTCTCACGGCAGCATTTACAAGCGGACCAGATGAAATGCCTTGCGCGAGAAAGCTGCTCTTGATTGGTCAGAATTTCCATGTGGGAAAAATCCAGGAAGTAAACAAAACGTTGAAGAGCACACTGGCAAGATAAATGCAACAATTTCGAGTTCCCAATTCTAACTATATTGCTGTCATTGTTCATTTTAGTCAAACCATACAGTTTGAAAACGAGGCGTGGCCCCAACTAGAAAACAATGTTTTGATGCATTGGATGTGCTGAATTACGCAACCCATGCGACTGCCGTTGGCTCGGATCGAGGTCTGAACACGTTCTCACGTTTGTTTGTAACCGGACAGAGACCACCTCTTCAAGAAGGTCTCGGTCTGGTTGTTTTGGTGTGCACCTGAGTGTGATTGCTGTGTTCACACCTGCCCAAACAAACTGCACTGAGGGGGTAAATGAACTTAAGTTTGACTGAACTGGATTATACTGCACGAGTTGTGTTAGTTTGTAAACAGATGTTTTGATGTAAGCCTATTCAATTAGTCAAGAATTTTTTCTCTGTTTTTTGGATTCTCCATTCACCAGAAGCATGCAGGAAAAACAGTTTCCTTCACAAATTCAGCGCAACACGGCGGGAGTAATGACGACACAACTAATCATTTGTGGGCTGAAGTAGTTCTTTAAGTATCTCCATGTGTTTGTTGTGTTTCCAGTTCATTTAGCCTGCTACGCTAACATGCTTTTTACACTGTCCCATGCGAGCGGCGGCGGCAGCAGCCCCATCATGTTATACATATTACCCAAACAACTGCTCTCTATTAATAAGAGAGTCATTATTATGAGCTATTACACCAGAATTGCATTGATGACACTGGAGAACATCCCGCCCTCTGTTGTGGTAATTATAGCTCAATGAAATGTAGACATAAATGAAATGATGCAGATGTAGAAATAGCTGGCCCTAAAGCCTCAGTGAGGCGTACAATGGGGAAACTGTTTTTTTTTTCTTCTTTTCCTCAATTAAATCCAAGTATATACTTAGCCCAGCGAATGGGGATTTAAAAGAATGCAAATTACAACCAAGCATTAAACCAAATATCTCATTAGCTGCAGGCGATAATTATACACAGATGGGACGAATAATACCTATCTATCTATCTATCTATCTATCTATCTATCTATCTATCTATCTATCTATCTATCTATCTATCTATCTATAATTAAAGATGTTGTGGGGCTCTAACTGCTTTTAATTCACATGGAAATTAAGGGTTACAACAATTTGAGCTCTAAATTTCTCTAGGGATGCAGTTAAAGAGTCGACACAAACAGGCGAGATCACACACACTTGCATGTCTACACACAAATGAACTGGACTAATTAGCATACCCCGCTCTTATTATGCAGCCCTCCACGTCAGAGATACCTCTGACAAACAGAGTTAAGAGGCAGGGGCCGAGTGTGTTTGTGGCTGCGAGCCTGCCCGGGCTGAGGAAGGACTTCTCATTATGCACCCTTCCCTGAGACAACACTCGGCCTCACCCAAGGCTCTGAGTGTCACTGTGATTATACACTACCCCGCATTAATGCGAGCCTAGTGGCGTGATAAAACATCGCATGCACCTCTTGACGCTCGTAACACCGCCCGCCCCCATCTTTCCTGCCCGTTCTCCTCATCCTCATCAACTCCCCCTCCTGCTGCCGCCATCACACCTTCCCCACCCACCTCCCCCTCCCCCCGTCCACACATCTCAGTCAATCAATCCTTCATGAAATCACAAGGTGACACGGGCAGCGTTGTCCTGGTAACCATCGCTACACAACTGTTGCCTGGTCACCGAGCACAAACAAGCCCAGAGCCCAGCAAGGCTTCTGTGCAGCAGAGAATGAGAGCAAGGTATGAGGGAGAGGGGGGGGAATAAAAGGCTGGAGGGAGGGTCGGGGGTGGAAGGTCACACACTGGCTGCTGCAGCACACTTTAATTTAATGATACCCTTCAAGGTGGCTTCTCGGCCCCGAGCACTGTAGCATAAATGTCAGGCAGATCTACAAATTAATTAAACACATTTGAGCCTCGGTGAAACCAAATATTATCCCAGCCCATACGTTTATAACGTAGGTGCGAGCTATTTTTCAAAATCACCAGCAGAACTGTTTCTCCATTATTCCTTTATTATACCATTAAAATGACAACGTTTTTATATTCATGCTGGCTGTTTCTTCATCGACGCATTACAAGGAATCCTCTTAGGGCGAAACACTCTAAAGAATAAAATACATCAGAGCCAGGATTTATAAATAGAGCAGTCTAATGAAGTACTTTATCAAGCTTGCATGAGTCTTTAGACGCATTATTCATTATTTAACGGTGGTTCCAGTCCAGTGAGATATGTCAATATGTGGTATAGGATCTGACAAAATGATTCATGCAATGCTAATGAATCAATTCAACATTCTCCACTAATATCCATTAATTTCCGGTGGAATGAAAAAAAAAAACAGCATTCAAGTGATTTAACCTCCTTGTGCGTTGCATTAATCTTTTTGCATATATAGAGTAACTGCTTTGCTTGTTTTCGCTCCACGGGAGAAAAATGATACACACAGTGTTGTCTGAGAGAGATAAAACGCGACGTGTCTATTTACAGCAGTACTTGTCTGGCAAGACATCATAGTAAACTGTGGTATATTTACACGGCTTTATCAGGAGAGTAAAGAAAAACATTGATTCCTGGAAGTGATGTGCGTTTTCATTTTTATTTATTTATGAAAGGGGGAAGGGGGAGGTGCAAAATGGGGGAGCCACTTCAAATAATTTTTTAAGCTCTAGGGAGTGAGTTATGTTTTATGATTTGGCTTAGGGGAGGGACACTCAACTTTAATGGTTGTATTTAATATTTATAGAATAGATAAACAATAAATAAATATACCCAGAACACCAAAACCAGCAAGTGTTTTTTTAATTGCAAAAATTACACTTTTCTATGAAAAATGACTCAAACCGATTAGTCGACTACTAAAATAGTCGATAGTTATTTTAATAGTCGATTAGTCATCGATTAGTTGACTATTTGTTGCAGCCCTAATCGTCAGATATTCAAACTTCCGGTGGTCCTTGAATCTATCATGCGATTAAACGCCTTCATCAAGAAACTTAATATGATCTAAGCTTAAAGTAGCAATAGCTTAGCCTGGGCAAATTATTTGGGGTTGCTATTTCGGAAGAGTCATAGACAAAAGCCCAATTACTGGTACATCCTTCCGCAGTTTGTGCCAGACATGGACTTTTGCAATTTAAAATATTGCGTAGACTTCACTTATCAAAAAATAAGCACTGTAAAATGTATCCAAATATCAGTCCAGCGTGCGACCCTTATGGACAACCATCAGCCTCACTAGCCCAAATGTTTTGGCAAGATTCTGGAAAAGATTAAGTTCTTGTTAAGATGGTGTGAAAACAACCAGATCTGGCAACCCTTTATGAACCACTTTAAGAAAGATGCATTACGTTCTTCCTCTAACTAGCCCAGGTTAAATGACACTAAACATGGTCAATCTGACATCCCTCTAAGTCCCCTCACTAACCCCCATCTTTATTTTATTTTTATTATTATTATTATTATTTATTTTTTAGTTTTAAATTGAATGATAGATTTTATCTGTACATATTTTATTTTTCAAACTTGTATCATTTTCTATACGTGCATGACAAATCACCCTATGGAGTATTTTTGATTTTTGACCTAACGATTTATATTTTCTATATTTGTACCAGAAATTGTTTTAAGATAACCCTAACCCCAACCTTTATTGATCCCATAATTGAGAAATTCCAATTTATACTACTGCCACTGTTTGTATAACTTTGAAAACCCCATTAAAAACATTTATATTCTATCAAAATCACTTTATTTAGTGTCTCATTTACAGTGTCAACCAAATTGAAGCTGTTCGCACCAGATCCTGCAATAAAACATGAAATTCTGCGCTCCTGCGTGCATGACAAAGGCGTTTGTCAACTTCAGTGTTTTGTTTTTTAACTTCTAAATGTTCAACTTAAGATTCTGTGTGTGTGTGCGTGTGTGTGATATGTAGGCTCATTAAGTTTTGTTGTGTGTAGCTGTCACGCACATATTCTGCTACAGTGGCAGACTGCTTTTGTGATGATACAATTTTTAAGGAGGATTTGCATTTTTTTGCCACAAATTAGCTGTTTGTTTTTGGTGATAACTCCCTCCCTGCTGTTGGCTTACATACTTACATTTGGTGTGAATATACAAAAAATATGGTTACTTATGGTGAAGGAAGATTCATGCATTTTCCCCTAGTCACTCAGGGAGGCTCAAAGAAATATATTTGTAGGCCCCAGGAGGGTGAAGATAAAAAAACAAAAAAAACAAAAAACAAAGCCACACCCAGCCACCAGTCCCCTCTGATAAATAAAGTACAGTCCTAAGTGTGAGTTAGGGCTGTGAATGATATATGTTCAGGCACTTCTAGCCTTCGGTCTTTGATGAAAAGATTTTTCACACCAGATCTTGAGTCTGCCAAGAGGAAAGAAAAGACTGGCTGAGAGCAGGGAAAAAGAGGTGTTTGTCTGCAAGGGAGGTGTTGTGAGGGAGGTGGAGTAAACTCACTATTTACAACAACACCCAGACCCAGAGAGGGACCTTGAACGTCCATGACGAGCTCCATTCCCTCTTTCACTTTCAAATCACCTTATCCCATGATTTTTTGGACGCCATCCTAAAAAACCAAGGCCATAATTTCCATCCAATTTGTTCCCTCTCTCTGCATGAACACTGACAGATTGTCATATTTTGGCCACGCTCCCAGAGGAGAGTTGTGAGAGGCAGGAGGGCAGATAAACGGCTATTACCATTCACACCGCCTCATTACTGGGCATTTAGACCCAGGAGTACCGGCCCGAAAGCACCACGCAGAGGGCATTCACGCTGCTCCCGTGCCCACCCCAGGAGCCCTGCACCATGGAACTCGTGATTGACAACTGGTGCTCATTTATTTTTCTCGATAACTATTATGTATTTTAAAACATTGATTTTTTTTTTTAAAGCTGTGCCATGCAGGATTGTTGGTTACTTTTTGCAAACATGCTTGCCAGTGACAGTAAAAACCAACCCTAGATTCACTCTGGATTGGCATTTTGCCTTGCTATATTTGCATTTTTTTCTGCGCTGTGTCTTTTAGATGCATGCTGCTTATGGTCCGGCACCTGGCTGCTGCCATAGACTGTATAAAATAATGGATGCAGCTACCATGAAGTCACCGCATTTCAGCCATCGCCATCTTGGATTTTTGGCTGAATCCAAATGTCCACCCTCTTGACTCGTGAACTGAGCCCATGCAGACTTCAGTTGTACGTACTGGGACGAGTTCACCACCATCATGTAAAGTCTGTGGACAACCCTCGAGCCTGGACTACTCGTTGCTGTAGAAACGTTCGAGTGACGATTACAATCATTGCAACTGCTCATCTGTCCCTGCAGATGATAAGATATAAATCCAGTGTATAGGGTTGTTTTGTGAGTGAACAAAATAAATTTCTGGATAACATATAGACTGCTCCACTAACTGAGGCATATTAAATGCCGCCGCATGCAACTGGATAGCACGATAGCCAATCAGAGCAAAAAAATAAGGTGACGTATTCATTGCACTAAGCCCCATTTGTTTGCCGAACAGTGGGGCTAACTGGTATATTATGCTGTTGCTGTATCCCGTCGGCAAGACGGCAAAAACGTCCTTCCTGGAAACGAGTCTTCTAGGGCAGTCTTCTGTTCCTCTCTCAAGGAAAAAGATAAGTGTAGTTGGCTTAGCGTTTCTTTCAAAGCTAAATCGAATGGATGCGGTCCTTTGGCAGCTGCCATCTTGGCTGTTTACTTTCCGACTCCTACGGCGCAGCGCTGTCCTCATCATGTTACGCCCGCCCAGAGCCAGCCTCTGTCAGATAGACTGATCCAATTGGTCCAATACACGATTCAGTGCGCTCTGTTCGTTGGGGCCAGATCCCCGCGCAGTGTAAATTCAAATTCAGTGGGGGCGGGGCATCTGGATTTCCAGGTTACCAAACATAGACAATTAGAGCAAAAGCCAGGCAGGAAAATATATGGCCACACACTTCTGGTGGGTCATAAGCAATGATTAAAGAGGACTCACTTCTGAATGAGTCTAAACATGGTTTTTCAGTAAAATCCTGCATAGTAAACCTTAAATGTACGGTCACCTTGCTTCATAAAGATCATTATATAAACACACAAGTGCCTGCAGCATAAACCCCTGCAAAGGTGCTGTTACATCACATATGGCTTCAGATTGATTTGGTCATTTGGACAGACAGAATGAAGTGCAGCTATGAGCAAGTTTCTGCACACACAGCATAATATTTACATTACGCAAGCAGCATGAAAAGGTTTGAGCCTACCGTCATGAATCCATCCAGCAGGCCTGAGTCCGGTTTGGGTGGGGCTTGTAGCCGCTCCATTGACCACTTCTCGATGATTGACGACACCTGAGAGTTTTCTGTGTTGAGGATGCGGAACCCGGTCATGTTGACGCCACTGTAACGATACGGTTCCATGTCGAGGGCAAAAAGGTCCTGCACGCATACAGATGAAAGTCTAGATGTGTTTGAGTTGCAAAAATAATTCATTCTCTAATTTATTTGCGTGTACACCTCTGTACTGTACATGTCTCATCTGTCCTGGGTAATTAAGAGGAGTCATTTGAGTGGCAGCTTTAGCAAGTGACAGCAGAAGAGTGCAGTTGAAGGTATTTCAGGGAGTTATTTTATCTCATGCTGAGGCAGCAGCCTTGATGAAGGCAAGGCTCTCAAGGTTACAGGCAGGCTTTTGGTGGACTGCCATCTATCATGTGGAAGCGAAAGGACAACCCAATCGTCCTGCGTACAGCATGTCTGGCATCTCACCAGGCAGATGTCTTTGGGATGCAACAACACAGTTGACAGAGCAACAGCAGGTGATGGACGCAGAATGGGGGTGCCACGGTCAATGTTTGCTGTCCTATTCCGAAAGCAGCACGGATGGCTCAGTACCAGTATACAGCAGCTTTGGCCGGCGCGGTGGCCTCCAACCGGCCAAACACTGGCTGATGTTAAAAGTAGGCATGTTTCCACCCCGACAAGCAGCAGCATGCCGCTGACACAGGCCTATAATCACTATTCTCTTTCCTTTCCCAATGACATACCTGCTGTCACTCACTCCCTTTTCATCCAGCCAGGTTCTTATGTGGATGCATGAGGGACAGTTACATGTCCTGTGCACTGCTAAATGTCTTTTTGAGGTTAGTTTGCTGCAACCTCTCCCTCAGACTTCTCCAACTGTGCTCCAAACAACACACCACGCCATTTGTTTGTTAGCTATAATGGACCAAATGGGTGACAGTCTCATCTGCTCAGGGCTATTATGTGAGCTCTAAGTCTTCTGTTCTCTGGGCTCAGCGAAGATGTGCCGCTGTTCATCTGCAGCGTAGCGAGCAATCTTTGTAGTGGCTAGATCAAAGAACTTTGGAGAACTTCAATCGCTGCCAGAGTCGGAATAAAATATATCCAGCTGCTTTTGTTTCCTCCGCTCAGGGTTGCGGACAGCAGCACGGGGTGAAGAGGTTGCCGCGGGATTCAGGAAATAAAGTGAAGTTAAACTTTCACAACCGATACTTAAAAATGCAAAGAGTGTATTTATAATCAGCTACGTGACAATGACGAGGCTTTTCAAGGCCGTCTATTTCTATCAGCACAGATTCAGGTTGTAGTTCAGGTTCAAAATTCTTCGCACAAAGGGAAAATAATAGCATGCTTTTCTTTGACTGGCTCCTGGTTGAGTCATATTTAATTTTATTCTCAGAGAAGAAAAAATGCTTTCAGATACACAGACAGACGGATATGTTTTTTTCATCCTTTTTTTTTTTTTGCCTTGCGACAAGCACTGCAAGAAGCCCAAGAAAAGAAAACAACCACACACTTTTTCAAGTGGATAGTGCTGTGCAAAAAAAAAAAAAAAAGACAACGCAGTATATAATTGCATTTTGTGAAGATAAAAAAAGAAGTGCCAGCGTACTCACCAGGGTAGTAAAAATATAATGGTAGTACTCTGTCATCATACCCATGGCCAGGGCCTACAGGGAGAAAAGAACATCGGGTAGTGACTAGAAATCTAAGATTAATAGCATAATGAGCTTACTACTTTATTCAATTAATTTGAATTCTTTATTTAGCTTGTATTTAACCTGTACAGTCACTCTGACGGCTCCTCGCTGGTTAGGAGAGCAGCTGAGAAAGAAAAAGTTTGCAGTAAAAGAGGCCAGAAGCTCGTCTAGCCATTGAACTTGGAGTCCAGGTGAGAATGGCGATTGATTAAAATACATATGTGACCATAACAAACACAAAAAAGCATCAACGTTATTGGACAATTTCAAGCCAGTAATCATCAGGAGTGCGTTGGCACTGAATGAAGCTGTTGACATACAGTATACGTTTTGTTGTGCCAACCAAGTATTACTCACCATCAATAAATAATACATCTTGTTTCTTCCCATAGACACACAGGTGTCTGTGGGTGAGAATTCAAGCAGAGCAATATGCTCCTGAGAAGACGTCAGTTCAATAAGAACCCCCGCCATTCTCATAAATAATGTGCCTCTGTAAAATGAATTTAACATGCCTGTGAGCAGAATTAGACTTTCTAATTAAAAAACCTTTATTGTGCAATGGAGAGCTTCCATTATGACGGGTCAGTAGTAGAGATCTAATATTCCACAAAGAGATTAAAGATGCACAGAGCAGAAAGTAGAATCATTTGCATTAGTGCTTAAAGAGAAAGAGAGAGTAATAAAGGGAACGCATACTGTCTGAGTTTATTGTTTTAGTGCATGTACATAATGAATGAGCTATGTGTTTATGTAAGGGGGGAAGAATGTACATTTTGGGATTGCAGTTCTTTCTGTTTTAATGTAATTCAGGGAGTGCTGTGACACAATCACTCAGCTTAGTCACTTAACATATTGACCTTAAAGGTGAATAGTATGGAATTCCAAAGTGCTCAATATTAAATGAATTAAAAAGACATCATGAAATAAAAGTAAAACATATCAATAAATTATGAATGGAAAACATATATACCCTAAAACTTCAATTAATAGCCCAGGCTATTATTTGCTTTAATCACTAAAATCAACAGGCCTATATTTGGGACAGACCTTTAATTCTTTTCACACAAAATTCATTCAAAATTCATATTCAGTTTTCTATAATTTGTATAATTGGTCTCACATCTATACATATGGAAACTTATAGTCTGCCTTGTAAGCCTGTTTGAGCTGGGCATGATGCCAGATACTACATTTATGTCAGAATACAGACCCTATCTGAGTAGATTGTTGTTGGACATTATTTAGTCTACATGTCAATAAATTTTAGCTCTATTTATTTGTACATATTTTCTAGTATAACACTATGATGGTCAATTTGAGAATTTATCATGTCATTTGAAAATCTGCAGGAAAGGCTAACGTTCATCATGGTCACAGCCATGTCAGCAACAAGAAAAGTGTATTTTTGTAAATCAGTCATCACAAAATAATAAGAATTTATCTCTATTTGAAGATACAGTTAGGTGTGAGGTCCTCTGTAGGTTTAATCTTGGGGTTGAGGCAAATATCAGTTTAATAAATACATTTTTAGGTCATGGTTTTGCTGGCTTATTCAGAGAGTGATGAGCAAGTGCTCATCAGGTCAATCAAGCACAAAGCACTCTGTGATGCTGGACATAAGGGGCTGATCACGCTAGAAACGCGGACGCTTCAAAGACGCTTGAAATGCCTGAAACGCCCTTTCAATGAGTGCTCCTTACGAGAAGCGCCTGTAGAGCAGGGGTGCGTGTGCAACCGTGTGATCAAAACATTGAAAATGGACCGACAGAGCTATGGTGCTACTGGCGCCTGACGCCCACAAGTTGAGATTATTTCAACTTTCAGCGTCTACAAATGCACGTCTAAAAAGACGCCAGAAAGATGCTCATCATAACCAGTCAGACGCACTGTATCATAGGGAATCAATTGTTTTACTGGCGTCTCGTTTCTAGTGCTCCTTGTAGGTGTGATCGTCCCCTAAGTCCTGTCACTTGCCATGTGATGTTGTCAATAGTTGCGTCCCTCCCCACCTTTCAGTCAATCATCTACCACAGAATACCCTTGACACTGTTGTTGCTCTAGCTAACGGGTGCCAGTGGGCTAAATCTGGACGCAGTTGTCGACCTTGCTATCTTAAGAGACAGGAGGCCTGTGATTGGTTGAAGTGGGAGGGTGGTGACATTATCCCTGCATCAGAATAATCAGAAAATTGAGTTTCCGTCATGTCATAGTTATGACATGACTGTGATCTCTTGATCAAAGTGACATTACCAGAAGTTGTCTTTGTCATGACAAGTTGACATTAAATTTGTTTGGGATGTCCTTATAATGACAACTTAACATTAATATAAAGACATCTTCTAGCAATGTCATCCTGGTTAATGTCAAGTTGTCATTATAAGGACATCCCAAACAAATTTAATGTCAACTTGTCATGACAAAGACAACTTCTGGTAATGTCACTTTAATTAATGTCAAGTTGTCATAATCAAGACAACCCAAACAATGTCAACTTGTCATTACAAAAAACAAATGACACTTAATGACAGCAGTCATAAACGTTTATGACATGAACATAATGTTCATGATAGGTTCATGACCGTGTCATGTCATAGTTATGACAGTGTCATGTCACTCTTATGTAGATACCTTCAAGTAAAGTGTTACCAAATATTTTAGTGGTTTTAGGGGATGTACTGGTGCAGCGACAAGTCTGGCGCTTTGTGATATGAAAATTTAAATAACAGTTTTTTTTAAAATGCTCTGAGCAATAAAATGCATCTTCTTTGTGGCATCCATGTTGTTACATTACGATTTAAAGCTCATGAACACAACAAAATCACTTCCCAACTCAAGTAATGGGACCATCAGAGGCATGTGAATGCAGCATATGAAATAAAACGTGTCAATGGGAAAAATGTCACTTGGAAAACACAAGACTTTTAAATCAACTCTTACAAATTCTGTTTTTATGATTTGTTGAAAACACCATTAATTCATCATTGTCAATTTTTCTTATGTATCTAATATCAATCCCTTTGGAGAGCCATTAATAGTCCCCCAGGTCTGCTTCTTGCACTGACTTTAATGAGCTATCATGGCTCAGTAGGGTGGGTTCATACCTGTTTTAGGATCCAGGCGGCCATCTCATGTCCACAATCAAAGATGACATGGAACTCCTTTGCCTTCTTCATCTCCTTCAGAAGTGGCTTGGCATCCTTGGTCTCTGTGGGCAACTGTCGGATCTTCAAACGAATGTTGTATCGTGACGGTGCCTTGATCAGCTCCTGCAGTCGAATGAGACCTGCAGACAAAGAGCACACATATAGCGTGAAAAAGGAATTTTAAAGATGCGGCTACATGCTGTGTTTGATCTGCTGCCATTTTGAAGTATCTCCGGTGCTGAGGAGGCCACATAAAAAAAAAAAAACCCCAACAAGAAAAAAAAACAAACAACTGGATTCAGGTTTTCTCAGCAGAAAACAGCTCATATGCATGCCTTCCTAATCCACAGTCTATTGATCCTCCTACTCATGCTTGGCAAGCAAACAGACTGCTACAGACCTATCAAGAGAATTTAACACCAGCCCAGCACATTGCACTCTTTCATACCAAAAGCACAAAATGGAAAGAGCCTGGATCTGCACCCTCCTACAGAAACTTCCAATCCCACAGAAGCCTCCGAAATGTTGATTCGCTCCCGTCTTCCATGATACCGTACAGCAGCATGGAATAGGTTCAATTTTACCCTGATGGAAAGCTATGGTCAATCCTGCCTCTCACACACACTTCAGATGTGCTCTGATGAGAGAGAGCCTCTGTTTGCCCAGCTTGTACTTGCCCCTAGGGAGCCTGACGCCACCGTCACATATTGAGCTACAATCTTCACCTTTCATTTCTCGGCCACACACTCAGGTAGAAAGCTCTCCGGGAGATACTGCGATGAGATTACAATGAGTTTCTCCCCCAGTAAAGAACTTCAGAGTGCAGGGATGAAAGAGGCTGGATTGATGGGAGAGATGATTACTTGTCATGGGTATAAAAATGGATGGAGCGGCGAGGATAGTTTGAGAGGGGAACTGGAGAGAGATAGGATTTTTTTTTTTTTTGTGGAACCACTTTAAGATAGCTCAGCCTATTTTTTATTTTGAAATGAAGTGCTGTGTGAGCAGTTTAATGGTCTTACTGTGAGTGGGGCTGGGTCTCCCTCAGGCCTATAGAAAGATTGGTGTGAAATAGGAACATGCAGGTCTTGTTGTGAAAAGTACCATTGTGGGGAGGAATACTGAACCACCTAGAGCTTTCCCCAGGTAATCCCAATAGATCCCTACTCCAGGGCACGTCTGCGTCTCCCTGTTTTTGTTCGTACCGACACTTTGGGAGGTGTTAAGCAAGGAAAAAAAAAATCTGTCAAGGGAGCTCAACGTTTGGGAAACACTGTCAGTGTAGATGTTTGCAGGCTCTGGTTAATGCCTTCAGACTTTCCCCCTGGATCTTCTAACGGCTGTGTGTGAATATTTTATCCCCTCCGATAGTTTTCCCTGCCAGCCGTCAGATAGGCTCCAATCAGCAGCGCGGGGCCCTGGAGCATGAAGCTGTGTGATTACAGCCTGGGACCAGGTGGGAGCGGTGGGGGGAAGCAACGCGGCTATGCAGCTGTCACACTTTTCAGGGCGTCAGGTGTGTTGCAGCAGAAAAGCTCCACTGAGGAGGTCCGAGCCTCTCCTATCTGACAGAGAGAGAGAGGCGAGAGGTCACCTTTTGGCGTCTCGCAGGGGCAGTTTGCTGGAGAACGAGGGTGTTAACGTACCAAGCTCCGAGGCAGGAAGTGAAGAGAGGTCAAGGAGATGAGTCAGAATAATGTGGCAAGTGGGACAAGTCATTGGGATATAGTCTGAGGTTAGCGCACGGGCACTGGCACGCTGCAGTATCGGCGTTTCCTGATGTGTATGCAACAGATGTGAACGTCGAGATGCTGCAGGAGGCAAAACAGCAGTAAAACTATCACACTTAGTTGTTAAAAGGAACAGAAAAGGGTTTAAATTTCTATTTAGCGGCGCAATTTAGGATGTCAACTACAAGACAATATTCATTTGCTCCGAGTAGGGAGTGAATTCATTATGCAACCTGTCTAAAATTTAAACCTCCTCTCAAGTCTGTCTAATTTACCTACATTAAGCTGTCAGCCACGTCACGCCAAATAGCTCATAAATTGCGAATGAGCATTTGAATATTGTTATCTTCTCCGGAGCGATTACACTTTAGCTCATAAAAATATCGCTGCACTCCGGAGAAAATACTACTCGTCTTTTAAAATGCGTATTATGAGACACTCCACAAAGTCACGGGGATTGACGTAATGGCTCACAGACACATTTGATAGCCACCCTCAGAGATCAAGTGTCTCTGTGTGTTATTAACGTCTGTTGTCAGCCCCCACATACTACAAATCTGCATTGCATTAATCTGAAGAGACAGTGGGTCATTCTGGGTAATGTGGTTCTCTCTTTTTTTTCTCTATGCTGCTGCTCACTCTCCTGGAAGACTGACATGGGCAGCACCTGCAGGACCGAGGCAGAACAGTAAGCTATTGATTTCTGAATTAACTTGACAGGTTACAAAGCACTCACTGAACTCTGAGCAGCACTGCTGCTTTTTTGTAGTTCACCTGGTACCTCTTGTTTTTCTGCACATTTCGAGGCGCAAAGGCCAAAGGTCTTGAACTCGATCATGCTCGGCATGCAAAACAGAAGCACCACTGGAAGATGAAGACAGACACCGACTGTACCTGTACCTGTGCTGTCGTCGTACACGACAGTGACCGTTCTCCACTTGAAGAAGTGCACCAGGTCGAGGATGGCTCTGCTGAGGGAGGAGAAGTCGGGGTACAGGCTGACATAGTACGAGTCCCTGTTGTCGGACACTTGGTGCTTCCACTTGGTCTGGATGTGGGGCACTCCCAAAGCATTGCAGATGGATTGTACTGCGTTGGCCGATGAGCTGTGTGAGGGGCCAAAGATGGCCGCCACCCCGAGGGAAAGCTGATCACATGCTGGTAGGGTAACAAGCAAAAGAAGCAACTAGTGAGCATGGGCATTTGAAATTCAGTTTCTAAATGTTCTTGTTGTCCATTTTGTGTGTCACCCCAACACAAACAATAAGTGACAGGAACAGGTGCTTCATTTAGGGTCACAACCAAACTGATCTTACTCTGTTCCTCTTATCTGTGGCTATAATGGGCAGCAAAGCACCAGCAAAGGCAGGAGAGAAGACTGCTAGCAAGGATAACATCGACATACACATGCAGATTTTAAAACAATAAAAAAAATGGCTTTGTAATAGCAGTAACCATTTAGTAGTATAAAAGTATAGTGCATAATTTTCCACACTAAAATAAAATAGCAGACAGTGCATTATACAGTAAAAAGAGGGTGATATTAGACCCAGCCAATAATGGGCTCAAGTGATTTTTGTGTTTGTCTCCAGTCTTTGGGAGTTAATATTTGATTCATATAATCTGTGAGCTGCTACACAAACAGCCAAAACAAAGATTTTAAAGTGATTTGCAGGAACATGTTGTAATGTTGTTTCCTTCCTTGTATTGACTGTTGTTGTCTTGTGTGTCATTTTCATTACTTTTCTGTTAGAAATACATTACTTAAATGCATGGGAGTCATATGACAAACCATATATTTCTTTGTTTCCAACCTATCAGATCTAGACACAGCCCAGTTGCCAGAAGAAAATGTATGTTTGTATGTTTCATGAATGGTATATACACGTTTCTAAAGTGAGGTAGTATAAGAGCTGATTGTGTCATCAGGAGTTGGAGGATGGTGGATGGTGTGACACCTTGGTGAGATGGCTGCCAAGCTGCTGACCTCTGCAGACGACCATCAAGAAACAGCATACAACAACACATGCTGTTTTTGGGTGACCCTTTGCTACATTTTACTGGTGTTTGTGGCATCAAACCTGGGCGATTTTCCCCCACACATTGCAACGTGTCCCAATGGCATCTATGCCACCTGTCCTTCACCAACCCGTACCTGCTTTTCCGAAGACTGTTGTACCTCCAATGTGGGTGTTTTAAGGCAAAACATGATATTTTCCTAACTGTGACCAAGTGGTTCTTATGCCTAAACCTAATATGGGGTTTACCACACATTAACCCTTTGAAACCTGAGCAAATGAAAGAAGAAATGACCCCAAAAAATTTGAAAGCAAGGAAATTATATGAAGAAAAAGGAAAAGAAAGAAAGAAAGAAAGAAAGAAAGAAAGCTAAAAATAAACAAACAAGGAAATAACCTGGAGCGAGTGCAAAACTCCACAAACTACTGACATATAAAGTTTCAACGTATCTGCTACATAATAATGTACAAATGTAAAGTATCTAGTGTTTGCAGAAACGTACGATGCTAACATTTTTTTCTGGTGACTAGGCAAAAACAAACAAAAACCTGAAAGAACTACAAAACAAGCACTCATGCTGAGGTTCTGCTAAATCTCCTGACTCACCTTTCCTGGAGGCCTCAAAGCTGTCGAAGATGTTTATTCTCTGGATGTCATAGGTCAGCGTGGTGTTGGGGAGCAATGTGCGATTCCTGTTGATTGTGTTCAAGGCAAATTTAAAGGCTAGTTCCTCTGCTCCGGAGGGGCCGCTCTCAATGGATTCAAATATTCCTCCTAGGAAGGTCAAGAAAAAAAAAAACAGCTTAGAACAAGACCTCGGAAAAACCACTTCCCTCTCCTGTAATTACAATAGATTCCAGTTGACATTAAAGTAAATGATCGATACGATGCAGGCAATTACATCTCCAGCAGTGCTATCGTTTTCAACATTGATGCCATTGCGTTCAATGCTTCGCACAGCTCAGTCGGACGCTGACATGAGACTGATTTACAGTGCGGATTAGGCGTTCTGATCTCATCTGATTTGCATTCTGTGGCAGTGGTTGGCATAATTATAGGCAATTAGTTAGATCGGGAGGTGAGTTCAGGGGTGAGTGCCCTTCTTTGACTCCCTCGCTCAGCCTTGACAGAAAGGTTCACTCTTCCACTTTGTCCCATTGATTCCAGTGATTCTCAAATGAGAGAACAAAAAAAGAAAATACAAGAGCGCAGGGAGCAGAGAAATGAGGGCAAAAAGACAAAAAAAGGTAGAGGAAAGGAGACAGAGAGAGCCACGGGAGAGATCTGTAAGATATTTAAAGCGGTATAGAAAGAGAGTCATGAACAGGAAGACAGGCGAAGTGAAGGAGAAGGCCAATCAAATCAGAAATTAAGATAAAACATCAGGACGCTTTTAATTACACTCATTAAAAACAAATCGACTCCGAAGTTCAAATGATTATCTCTGCATCCTATTTGACTGTTACTTTGCTTGATTTTTTAATGGGAGAGCATCCTGATGGGAGTTTCACGCTGAGCCAGTCTGAGAAATCTTGTTACCTTTTGGATATATGTGAATCACACCTCGCGACGCTCATTAATTGTCAAAGTAAAAACCTCGACACAAAAATAAACAATACATGCTGTTTCACCACGCCACACGAGTCAGACAATGTAATTACCACTGCAAAGTAAGGTGTTGTCAACTTAAAACAGCTCCCTTCAGACTTGTCAATTACTTTGAGCTGAACAAAAACGATTAGAGCTCCAGATGGTCCTTCAATGTGGTTCAGAATCCTTAACAAAGAAAGACAATGCTCGACCGACCCACTGCAAATGTGTCTCACTTCAAGATTAAGTCAAGAAAAAGTTTACCTCAATGCATCTGACAATCACCAGAAATGCATGTCAATAAATATGACCCCAACGTAAATGGACGTATTGTAGTGACGACCAAATTATACACTATACTGTTTTGATTTTCTATAAGCCACAGCATTAGGGCTGCAACTAACAATTACTTTCGTTGTCGATTAATCTTTTGATTATTTTCTTGTCTATATAATGTCAGAAAATTGTGAAAAATGTTCATTGTTTTCCAAAGCTCAAGATGGCATCCTCAAATGTCATCCTCATAATCATTGTCAATTAATCTGTTGATTATTTTCTTGTCTATATAATGTCAGAAAATTGTGAAAAGATGGCATCCTCAAATGTCTTGCTTTGTCCACAACCCAAGAGACAATCTTGGCTATTTTTTTTTCCTTAAAAAAGTACTCAAACTGATAATCGTTCATTATAATAGTGGGTGATTAATCTAGTAGTTGACAACTAATTAATCAACTGATTAATCTGCAGCTGTACAGGACACACTTTAAGATGTATTTCACTGCTGGAAAGATGGTCTCCTCTAGAACTGGGCAGTCTGTGCAGTAAAAAGATGTGAATACATTTGAAATAGGTGCAGAAAAAAAACAGAGAAAATGGGTTGTGGTGTTTGCTTTTGCTCAAGACATTGAAAACCCACAAAAAGTATCAGAATATTTGTTCATACTTGATCGGCACTGCTTAGTATTTTGTTTATCTAGCCTCCATTTTTACAAAACAGGAAACAGTATGACTCCAACTTCCTGTTCACAAGTTCTTGTAATACAGCCAAACAGTGCACTAAAATAGGGTGCTCCAGGGAAGACGTTTTTCTGTAGGCTGACGCTAAAGTTAGCATTGCCCCTGTTTCCTCGTCAAGAATCCAATGGTATTTTTCCACTGGATTTTGGTTTATTGTTCTGTGGCAAACAAACATTTACACGTTTCATTCAGCGAGATAATCTTTACAAAAGGAACGATACTTTCATAATTTTTGAAGCCTAAATGCAATCGCCAGAAGTAAAAAGCTAATGCTAACATTACAGTCCATGGACCGTTAAAATAATGGAAGTAGCTGCATAAGTTTGTGGACTTAAGTTTGGTTTTGAAGCTTTAAATTCACCGTCTTGGTTTTTTGGAGCCAGAATTAACCATATTTGGGCGAGGGGTGGGAACTGTGGAGGAGCGAGGGGTGGATCTGACTGAGAAGCCGAGGACACTACGGTCACATGACTCAACATCAAGACCCCAACCAGGCTGTATAGTCGTGTTAGGCATGATGACGTTCTGTAGTCTCATTTAGCCACTTGTTAGCAACTCCCTTTTTGAAGACACGTAAAAGCTCCAAAACTCGATAGTTTAATGATGTTTTTGATGTAGCAGAACAAAATATGAAAGTCTCTTAAAGATCTTGTTAACCACAGGACTTATTTGAAGCACCTAACTAAAAACTCATTCAACAATCCCATTGATGTTGAGATTGGGGAACCACAAGCACTAAAATGCTAAATCATGTCCAGGTTTTCAAACTCATTTCTGGGGTACTCTGTTTCTGAAAACATTTCAGGCAAGAAATAGGCAGTTTGCTCAGTTTGACCTGAGCTCGGTCTGCCTTTCCGAGACAGAGAGAAGGAGGGACGGGCACTTGGACAATCAGAAGCACAATCTGTAGTTCGAGCAACAGCCCTAGAGCCAGCGAAAATCCAACAGGCGACACAAAACGCATCCTCCAGCAGATCTGAGCTGAGAGATGAGCAGGGAGCTTAGTGTGCTGGTGAGAAGGAGGGAAGTTTACCACGGTTCATTTACACACACTACCCACATTGTTATGGTACAGAGCTGGTTAAAAATTGACAAAGTAACCCTTTAATTTCAGGGAGAATGACGTATTTTCACACATCCATCATTAGAAAGAGGCGAAGTCATGTTGTAGGTGGTGCAATATGCTGGAATATGTAACGTACTCCAGTTTCAAAGAGAACATTTCTATGTCAAACAGCCGAAACAGCTGTAGAGTCGAGCAATGACTTTCAACTTCCAAAATAAACATAATAATAAAAAAAAAAAAAAACCACGTTACGAAAGTCAGCGCACCTTTGAGGATGGACTAAATCCTGAGAAAGCTTTACAGAAATCAAACTTAAAAGAGAATGGATGAAGGGGAGGGTGGTGGTGGATGAAAGAGGGTTGTGAGAGCAGCTCTGAGAAAAACTCCCGGAGTCAAGAGCAGAGTTCAGTAGTCCATCCACGGCTCCCATCCTCTCCGAGGACAGAGAGTTGGTTTGACGAAATCCAAACTGAAGAAAAAAAAAAAAAAGAAAAAAAAAGTTTAAAGCCTGTTTATCGATTCAATTACACAGAGCGGAGGGGAAAGTGAGGCTGAAAGGGAAAAAGACAGAGAGAGTGACGCATTTTTTTTTTAAATTTTTTTTTTAGCTGAGACAGAATGAGAGCTGTACAGTAGCAGACACAGCAGCTATAAATAGCGTCCGGCCGTGGCAGGGAGTGATAGAAAAGGGGTGCAGGAGGGCAAAGAAGATGTCATTAACTTGGACTTTATCACTGTCACCACGGTGCACCCGTATGTTGTGCTTCCTTATTTTATGTCACGGCATTTTCTTTTATATCCTACAGAGAATTGAAGAAGGTGAAATGGAGAGGAAAGGAGGGATGGACGTGGCAGTTTAAAATGAGAGTAAACCCATAAAGGTACTTTAGCACATGTTTTGCGCTTCACTGTCATTGAGTGTTTATAACAGGGCCTTCATATGTTAACCCCCCCCCTGCTATACAGCAACGTGTGCTGCTATTCATGGCATTTCATTTCACTGTGATCGCACATCAATCTACGAAAGAACGAATACCCGAGAATCACCATTAAAGATGATTGGAATCATGTCAGTCTGACCTAATAGATAATTATTACACTCTTGCCCTGAGGGAGCACACCGAGCTCCACCGGCCTGTTCAACTGCTTCAAAATGAGCAGAAGGGTATTAAGTTACGCTCATCGGATTTCTTTTGGCACTCTGTATGGCACGGACATGCTGGTTTAAAACTAATCATATACCTCTGAGAACACAGAAGAGAAGGAGCATTAAATTAAGTCCACAAAGGGTTACGTTTCATATTTCAGAGGAGATTTAGAGCATTATGTTGAAGGCAGTGAAATGGTTAGTGTTTGATTTAATGCTCCTTGCATGTTACATGCATGCGTAGGTGTAGGTTTCAGGGGGACGCCTTGGAGCATGTGCATTTGTCCTCCCCATATAAAAGACATTTACACTAATAATTAATGCAAAAAAGGCACAAATTGGTGCATAAAACTTCACTGGAATGCAGAAATTAAGTGTTTAATGCTTGAAATTTTCAGGCACAGAACCCCTGAACCCTCTGTTTCATATGTGTCCCCCCCAGATATTGAAACACTACGTCTTCGTGACAATCCAAAATACCTGCACACATTTACACTGGGTGTAACGCATATTTAGCTCGCTTAAAGTCTAACAACATTCGGTCCTGTATCATCGGTCTACCTGTCCTCCTCTCGGGGCTCAGTGCTGTGGTCCGTCTGATTGCAGGTGTGTGAGTTACGGCTGAGATAATCAGTGTGTGTGTGAATTATGGTGCCGCCATCATTGGGACTGGTGTGAATTATAGTGCAAATGAAAGCTCTGAGTGAGTTATGAGCTGGATAATCACCCTGACGAGAAAGCAGGAGTGTCTCTGTGTGCGTGTGTGTGTATGTGTGTGTGAGTGAGAGACAGCCTGAGCAGAAAGTGGAAATGAAAAGGGGAGGGGGGGGGGGGGTCTCCTCTATGTAAATCTGACTCCCTTTTAATGTTTTTTTTTCACATTTAATCAAGCGCATTTTGGATTGAACATTGTAAAGTGCTCTCCAGTGGTCGTTGACTTTATTTCCGTTCAATCTGAAATGAGTTCCTGTAAATAGAAATCGTTTACACATTACCAACAACTGTGATGGAGAAACCTTGAAATGCATGTGCAGGTGAAATCCAACATCACTTTTGGTAAAATATATTCTGCTGCTCTGAACAAAGATTGAAACTGACATCACATTTCTGTGACTTCAGCGCGCTGTAAACACGAGCAGGGAGAATGTATTTACTACTAAAAGGGTGAACCATGAATGAAAATACAATTAGCCTTCTCTACTCAAGGACGCTCTTGTACACTGGGAGATGGGAGTCAGATATGTTGCCATGGCGACTCATGCATCTATGCTATGGCTGAGAGGCATCGGCAGTTTTGGAATCTGAGCGGCTGATTGGTGGAGGAAGGGCGTTGTGATAGTGCGGACGGCCTGTCTCTGTGACTAATGACCAGCAGCGCAGCTGCAGGATAGTGGTGGGCTGTAGGGTGGGTGCCATGGCAACTGGCGAGCAACCCTGTCGCTAGGGCAAGTGGCCCAGGTATGAACGTGAAGTCACTCAGTTAGGCTTTCAGACCTCCATCCACCACACCTCCTCCAAAACCCCCCCGGCCTGTTTCTGTCTCTTCGTCTCTCAGCCGGTGAGCATCAGTGCTCGGAGCCAGTAGGCAGGAGGCAAAAGTGATGGAAATGCTCCGTAAATATCCCCGAAATTCCCGATGGGAGCGCTCCCTGACATGTTTGGCGGTGAATGGGACATGATGCATGAAGGCCTGTAGAGAGTCGTCGCCCCTGGTCATTAATCTGAAGCTCCCCTTGCGGTAGACTGACCTTCCTACGCTGCACAAGGGCCAATTCTCTCTCACGCTGAAAATCCCCAGAAATCTGACCAGGGCATGGGATACAACAACTGTGCAGGATCCTCGCCAGTGCTATGATATCACACAAACAAACCGACATCAATGGAGTCTGCTTAGAATTCACCAGGAGGTTACTTTTTAAGGGAATAACATCCTGGCCTATGACATTAAGAGGACTGATGATGTGTAATCTACCCTGCATATGCTGCTGTAACACTGCTGGTAGCAGAGATATAACAGAGTATTATTTGACCAGCTATGTCCTCTGTGGCCTTGGCTCAGAGATAATATCTTACAGAGCCTTGGTGTTGTAAGAGTGAGATAAAGCAAGCAGTAAACTTGTTTAATAGAGGCACATTTTCTACTTGATAGAGATCTTTCTCGGGTCCAGTGAACTTGTTTAGGAGCCAAACTTGAGCTTAAATCAAATTAGAGAAATAAGAGTAAAATCAATACAAGTGAATTACTAGTATTAGAATAGAATAGAAGAGCTGAATAGGAATTCATGTGTTGTATATCATGAAAGAAGGATCCACAAAAAGTCAGCCGATACAATGAGTAAGCGATCAATCAATAACTGAACCGATCACTCTGTTAGAGATATGGAAACTGAACATGAAAGCCCATTAGAAAGCAGCTTATGTGAACAACACTTCAGCTGTTGTTATCTGACTTGTTTGTCTTGTTGTGTGTTTTATTCCTCCCGGATAGAATCAGTCCTGTCACCCTAAAGCCTCTCGACACTGGACCGGACTGTCACCTGCCACTGCTCGACACTAAGCCCCAGGCTGACTCACACACTCCAGCCTAGCTGTGTGAACACACACACACACACAAACGATCACGCACCCCTTAAGATTGAGCCTAAACAAACCTGTCAGGTAAGAAACAACTGAGTCCGGGGAGAAATGTGACTGATGTGAGAATTTAAAGCCCACAACTGCAGCATTCGGAGATACCTAAGTTCACTTACGCTAATAATAATTAGCTTCGCCATTGCCAAAAGGTCAATTTCATCAATCTCTTGTAATGAGCACACACACAGCCTTCAATTAGAAATGTGTGCCACCACCCTCGTCCCTGACCCAGCTCCAAGTAGGAAACGAGTGATCATATAACATGTATTAATTCTGAGCGCTGGCAACAGATGTGCTAATTTGCCAGGCTCTCTCTATTCATAATAATGTGCCAGCTCCCTCCTCAAAATATGTGCTAATTTGCAAGGGCTCATTGTGGATGTGCTAAACTACCGGCTGACATTTTGTGTGCTAATTTGTCAAGCAGGGACCCCTTTTGGTACTAATTGTGCCAAACTGTGAGTACACTTCCACAGGCCTTGAATTGCTGAAGTCCCAAATGACTTCTGTCTGCTCGCAGTTTCCAACCTCTCCACTGCTCTCAAATTGCGAATGCAACTGAAAAGAAATACTTAGCACTGTGAAAATAAGATGTATAAGCACACTCGCCTGCACGCACACAGACACACACACAGATGCACACACACACACACACACACACACACACACAAATATGTGCCCGCTCTTGAGATTAGACGAGCTCCTTAAAGAAACATAGGAGTGCAGCTAGAGTCAAATGCTGGTAGTTCTGTAGCATCATCAAACACACACTATACAGAAATAACAGCCTGTTCCGGAGATTAAAAAAGCTACTTAAAGAAACATAAGGTTACAACTAGTCTTTACTATGATGATGTGTTATATTAAAATGAGCTATTCTGTTGAAATATTCCACCTCATGGTGTGTCTATCCTGCAGTAACAGCCACATGTGTGGGCACAGTTTTCAGGGAAGTTTCGTTTCTGCTACCTGCTTAGACAAACATAGAAACACAGCGAGAGGCCGGTGCATGTGTTTTGTTGTATCAGTACAAACACATTTCAGAAGGAGAGGCTTTTCCCCCACCTGTGCAGAGAGACAATGGTGCCCAAAGATTTTTTTCATGGGGCCGAGTGTAAATCTTGGGGTGGTGCACCAAAACAGAAGCCATGACTGAAGGAATTCAATTATGTTTAAGTATAAAGGCTAGTTGAGACGGCTTGTTCCCAGTTCATGATTTCCTCCTTACAATCAATCTCCTTCAAATTAAAGCTGTGTATTTATCTTTTTAAAGTTGTGGATCTCAGAATGTCAGCTGTACTGGTATCAGTCTATGCACATCAGATAGTACCAAAGTATATCAGTATGTAATTCCTAACTCTCACATTGACATAGTTTTCAAGTTAAGGGGAGACTCATGGGAAGAAGCAGGGTGACGATTTCTGGAGCAACTTCACCTACTTCCAAGGTGCATGGAGAAGGGAGATAAGCGAAAAGGTGTCGAAACTCCAGCAACACTTGTAGTATTAAGAACAACTCTATTGCAAGACTGTTGGGTTTTGGCTTGTGGCCTTCATCAGGGTCATCATGAAATACACCACAAACAGCATTTAAATAAGGTAGGTATGAAATTCAATTTTCTAGAACCCCGTTATTCCACTTTCACTTGTAACCAAACGATGGATAGTAACACCTCTGGCAACACGTCACTGAAAGATGGCCTCAAAGTCAGCCAAACATGGTAAAAAACAGACTCCCCCGGTGAAGCTGACGATAGCAACAAGCTCAACATGGCAACCATAACTAGTCCCCCAGAAGACCACCAATAGGCCCTTTCCGCCAACTTTAGGGCATCCATCTTAACACTCGAGGCAAAGCTGGACCACATTAAATTACAGTGGCATACCAAGCTCAGAAGATTACATGACAAGAAGAAAAAAAGCAACCAATCATATACATTCTGACACATATTGGCCAATGGTGTATCTTCAAAGGTGGGCTGGGTGTATGGTTACATAGTTCCAAGGCAATCGTTGTCCCAGACTGGCAAAGAGGCAAAGGGAGGTCCAATAAGGAACCTGGGTGACACTATTTTGTTTCACAAACTGGAGGGAGGGTGAAAAATTGAGACTTGCGGGTACCCATAGAACCTGTTTTAATTCAGATATCTTGAGGTGAGAGTTCAAGGGACCGCTTTGAAAATGGTCACACCAGTTGTTCCCTCGTTCCCTCGGGGGGGAACGAGGGTACTTTTTTTATGTGCTCTGATGATACAATTGTACATGTAAAAACCAATAAACAAAGTTTTTAAAGAAATTAGGGAATTTTATTACCTGAAAATCATCAAACTATATTTTACAACAAACACAGATAATTCTATGTACGGCTGCAACTTAAAATGATATTGAAATGATTTTTTCAATGGATCAATTCATTGTTTGGTATCTAAGATATCATAAAATGTTCCTTAATAACCAAGGCGACGTCTTAAAATTGCTTCTTTTTTATTACCAAGAGTCCAAACGCAAAAGATACGCAGTTAATTTTCACAGAAGTAATAACCATTGAGAAATGACTCAAATGATTAAATGACTGTCAAAATAGTCACCACTTAATATTCTGTTGATCAACTCATCGCTTATTGAGTCACAGTTTTGGCTTTTCTTCTTTTTAACTCAAGTAATCTATGTTGGAAGCAAAGATCATAGAGTGGTGCAATAAATTCAGGCCAATAATTTGTTTTTCAAAAATGCAATTAATCACTCAGATACTCTGTTGGTGGAAAATAGAAATGTTTTAGTCTGTGGAAATTGAAAATAGTCTTATTTGTGAAGGTGAAACACGCACGCTAGAGCTGATTCAGTACAAAGCACATATATCTTATGTCACTCGCTACCAACCATTTTCCAGGCACAGAGTCAAACCATAAAGAAAGCTTTAAGGTCCTCGCTTGCAAAGAGTGAAAACATCTAATAAAGCTTCTGATGCACACAAACTGACAGACGCACACAGAGCAGAAGACAGACTGTAACACAACATGCAGAAAGGTGGCAAGGCGTTTTGAGCTCTTCCTCGGGCAGCATTCGGCGCCGCCTGAGGAAGAGCAGTCAAGCTTCAATAAATATTTTCAGTCTTTGCGAGCAAACACAAACGTCTTTATGTCGCTTCTCTGTGGGCCACTTTGGAAATCTCTTTCCCATTGTATAATCTGACTGACACCAAAGCTGGGAGTTTGTTAGATTTTCCGATGCATCCTTCCCACCTGTCCAAATATTCCAGGGTATGACATGAAAAATTCACGGTATTACCATGGAAACAAACAGGAAACGGCACTGTATGTGAACCACGCAGTTATGATGCGGTGTTTATTGCAGCTGTGGCATGAAAGCACTGTTTTAGTGCAAACAATTATTTGATCGATGCACGTGCATTTTGGGAAAAATACAGTGACTTTCACACACTGTGGGTTTTATGAGCCTTAGAGCTCTCACACTTCATATCTGACTTCCAAGTATAAACACGCGTATTCCCAAAACTGCCGTCACAAGGTTATAAAGTTCAAGTAAATAACACAAATCCCAAAACTGCAGTCAGGAGCTTTTTTCCTGCCAACACAGAAAATATGTGATTTGGCTCTAATATACAGGCCATGGGGAGCGAGGGGGACCAGTTATTGAACAGAACGCTTCCTGATGCTTCATGCCTCACCCGTCTCTGCCATTTTTCTTTCCATGCTCCATATTTTTCTCTCCTTTATCAAACGGCCACACGCATACATCCACAACCACACACACACACACACACACACACACTGCCTCCTTCACTCCCACTGACTAGAGTACGTCTCATGGTGGCCTCGGCAGGTGACAGATGGCGACCTCACAGCACTGCTCACTGTAAACTGAGTTTTAATCAAGCCTAAGCACGTGTGAGAGATGCTAATTATCCACTGCAGGCTAAGAGATGCGGGAGTCCAGCCTCGAGAACGTTGTGACTGTGCATGTGCGTCTCTGGTTTACTTTCACGTTCCCCCCATTGTTGAGAAAAAAAAAAAGTCATCATTATTCATTTATGGCACTGCAGCTGAGAAGTACGAGGCAGGGTGGACTGAGAGTCTCAAGCGTCCCTGGATACTCCAACCCTCGAGCTGTATCGCTCACCAAAATAAATATAGATGAGAACTTGACTAACGGTAATCTTGGAGTCTTAAAACAAACTCTCTCAAAGTATAGCAGCGGGGTTTCCAACTGTCTCATGGCAAGTATGCCAAGAGACTCTCACACACTTGTTTGGCAGTGGTGGCCCTCCTGATACAATTGATGCCCCCCCTAGCAAAAATGATTAGACGCTGATATGACTGAGCCGTTTGCACCTTGATGAAGACCTTAGGGTCAAAATTGGTTGGTGTTTTAATGTAAGCAGCCATGTTTTTGGAATAAAGGCTTTTTGGCTTAATCCAAGTGCATTTGTTTCTGCTCCATGCACGAGTACCCAAAGTTCATTTTTTCCTTCCAATGTGCTGATAGAATTGTCTTTAATTGGCTGTGGCATGCTCATTGTTTAAACTAGGTACTAGGAAAGTACTGGTATCTTGTGAAACTAGATGACTGGTTCCCAACCTGGGGGGTCACAAGGCCTTCTTGATTTCTAACCTTTTTGAACAAGTATACAGTAGGGCTATGTCTCAGTAGCTTGTACGACCATCCTGATGATGTGAGCGCAGCTTTCTGTTCCGCTCTCTGTATCAGTCTGGACTCGGCGCTGCCCTGAACACTTCCAGTGGGCGGGAGCACTTGCCTTGAAAGACAAACTCCTTCAGCCAGTCAGCAGAACAAAAAAAAACCCAGCTAACATCTTTTTCATCACTACCAGAGCCAGTTGAAGAATAAACCTTTTGCCAAATCCCGTCTTTTCCTCTGTGAGTGCGTTCTCTTGTTCTTGTTTGATTGATGTTGTTGACTCAATTTCAGCAATACATTTAATTGCTGCTGCGTTCACTCCGCTAACGTTAGAGGTAGCACTTGTTGCTTTGGGAGCCACCATTACTGTTCTGCAAGCTGCGGCCTGCATTTTACGTCATCAACTACGGTGCTGTCCCTGATTGGCTGCTTACGTTGTCAACTATGGTGCAGATCCCTGATTGGCCCTGATTGGATTTCTGGAAAGTGTTCGGGTCAGCAACGAGTCCAGACTGATCCAGAATGTTGAGCTCACGACATCAGGATGGTCTTATCAGGCTAATATCTCAGTATTTAACTTATTTCCAAGATAAAATTGTTATCTTCTAATGTTTAGATCTTTATTCAAGATATTAACTCATTAAAAATCTCACAGGATATGGGCATGGTGAAGGCCTGAAGACAAGCTGCATTCACAGAGCCTTCATTCTCTGCTAAACGACCTTGTGCTGCATTAGAAAAGTATTCAGTCAAACTAACCAAAGTGCTCATACAACAAAGGCAAAGAGTCAGAAGAAAACACTGGCTTTGTCAAAAAAAGAGGTCTATTAAGAACATATGACTGGTAACATTTAAAAAATACATAATAAAAACCGAGAACTATATTAAAATGACTTCCTGCAGTTACTGAATTCACTATTTGGATGTATTGTACAGTTCATAAGCTGCTCTGTGCTATTCTCTTTATGCACTGAATAAAATATTAAATATACATGAAATATATCACTAAACTAGACAACCTAAGGCATCCATTGGTACAAACCATGTCAGTGTAGCTTGTTGGGAAGGGGGTTAAATAATGCTCTAATGTTAATATAAATAGTAAATTTTGGCAAGGGAGCAACTGGCACAGCAATTTTCAAAGAGGTCCCTTGAACTCTAACCACAAGATATTCATTCATTCATTCATTTTCCGTAATCGCTTATCCTGTGAGGGCTCGCGGGGGGCTGGAGCGTATTGATAGGTCACCAGACTATCACAGGGCTGACACATATGCTGTGTCTCAAATTGTGTACTTCTATACTTACACTTAATATTTTGAGTGCATAAGTGCGTTCTCACTGAGAAGTATGGAAAAATGCAGTGCACTATGAGTACCCGGATGGTCGCTCAGAACGGTCAAGAAGTTGAGTGTGGAACTACGGACACTCCTCGCCCTCAATGGTCGCCATCTTGGCTCCGCAGCGGAAGGGGAGGGACCACTTTTCAAACTGGAAAAGACAGCCGAGGACTGTGGGTTCTATGGGTATCCCTCAACCCTAAACTGGAGAGGACTTGTTCCCATTAAATGTTTTGTTCCTTACAATCAATATGCTCTTTCAAATTTAAGCTGTATATTTATCTTTTTAAAGCCTATCTGACGAGCAATGAATCACCTAACAACTGACACATGACACATTAAAACAGGCTTGCTGTGGGACTTGAAATGTTAACTGCACCAGTCTGAGTCAATGTGCATCGTATAATTAGAAACACTAACTGTAAAGTAAGAAGCCTATAAGTCTGCCTTAACTCTCTCTATTGACAGTTTTTAACCGGCCTATATGCTTTAACAGCATTATCGAATTTCTGAAGCTCAGTTATGGCCGCTAATGACAGGAGGATAAACATAACATCACTACCGTGCATTTCACATGTATCATGCACAGCCGACCATGTAACAGAGCTAAAACGAAGTTCAGTTTCTAATGTTGCAATTAGGTCACAGCAAATTACACGAGACTCCATGGTCCTCTGTGCTCCCTTTCGCCACTTTCATTCTCATTCTCACTGTTCTCCTGCTCATCAAAATGGCCCTGTATTACACTCTTTCCATTGTAATTTTGAACAAAATGGCTGTAAAATTAGACTTCCTTTCTTGTAGAAGGGCAGATGTTATCTTCCGTCGGAGCCAAAGGTCAAGAATTAATTCAGGAGCCGGCTCTTTAATGCCCTCGGCTTGAGTTTTTGTAGGGTGAGGGAGCGAGACACGGAGGGAGAGAAAAGGACGTTTTACAGGATTTCAGTAATCTGATTATAATAATTTTTAATCTTCATAAATTTAGAGATACTTCCACAGTAGGTGGTTATTATTTGCAGATAGGTAATGACACAGAAGGTGGTAAACGCTGACTTCGATGTCCCATAAACATATATAGTAAAATACAATCGGGCAGTAGCACTTAGAGTTGTTGCTGGTACTTTCAAGTGAAAGTGAATATAAACTAGATCCATATGTCTCATCAAAGCCATTTCTGTCATGAAAAGAATATGGATGCCACAGAGGAGAGAATCTAAGGTCTGGTTTTAAGCCTTGAGACAAATGAGTATTGTGTATATAAAGTAAGTCAAGGTGATAAAAGCTACAGCGCTGCGCTCCATTCCAGGATTGCGGGGGGGGGAGTTCAATAGGAACCTGAGACTGAAAAAGGTATTCTTCTGCTTTGAAATTCAAAAGGTACAATAGGAAATAGAGGTTTGGAATGTGGATGTCATGTGAGGATTCGTGCCTTTGTGCGCAAGGACACTGAGACCAGGGGAAGAGGGGAAGCGAGGCCTGATGATAGTGAAAAGAACAAAGTAGAGGGGAAGGACCAGGAGACAAGCTGAGAGCCAAAGGGAGACAAAGACGACACGGAGAGAAGGGCAGAGGAGGACAAAGGGAGAAAAATGGATGGAAAAAGGAGAGAGAAAATGGACTCTTATTAGCTTGAATTCTGTATATTGAGCGGATGCCAAAAGTTCACCTCCTTCACAGCCCGTCAGATGTGTTTAGAAAACAACAGGTGACGGCCGTGATGTCTAAAGTCAGAGTAAGCTGTAGGACATACGCAGATGGCGGAGTGTGCTGTCAGACGACCGAAAGGAGGAGAGTTGGGAGACAGAGAGAGAGAAAGAGAAGGAGAAAGGGAGGAGGGGTGGGGCATGGTATAAAAAAAACAAAACAGATGAGCGAGGGAAACGAAGAGGGAGAAATGGAGAATAAAAGAGGTCACTGGAGGCAGATAAAAGACACTCAATTAAACGACTGAATGGATGGCCCATTAGACCTGAACGGACACCTGCATCCTCCCCCTCCTCTCCTTCAGCCACAGGGCAGGAAAATGTCAGCTCTTGCTTTGGGTTCATCAGCCTCCCATCAGCCACCGCCGTACACAAGCTAGCTGATAATCAGAGCTACAGGTACAAGTCAATATGCTCCACTTCGCTGCGAAGGTGTGTCGATTTTTCTCGCTTGTTCTACAAACACACTCGGGCGACTGGCACAGTAGCAGGGAGAGGAAGAAATGAAAGAGACCTGCGCACTGACTTTACAGAGGAGAATAGCCAGAGGCTTACCAAAGTTCCTCAAATATGCTTGCTCATTTTTAACCGCCATAAATAGGAGAAGATCTATTGAGGATGAATGGAAAAAAGACAGCAGAGGTGAGGCTGGTGAGAAATCAAGAGTCCTGTTCTAATCTTCCCTCTGATCTGCAGTCTGCTGTTTTATTTCACAATTTCTCACAGTCATTCACACCCTGCTGGGCAGGAAATTTAGTGTCTTTTGTCATGTTCAAAAAGCAGCGGCCGGGTGTGGGTATATCTCACTGGGAGCTGCGCGAGGGAAACAGAGGTGATTGGCTTCATTATGTCTCCTTGAAATCTTAAAACAGATTGTGGAAGATGAGAAATCAATCCAAGTCTTCCATAAAGCTCTGTGTGCAGATAGGGGATCAGTGGGTCATATTAAACAAATAGGAAAGTGCGTCGCTCGGAGCGTGGGCGAATTAACAACAGAACCCCGACTGAGGCTAATGCAGCCAGCTAATGTAGTTAGATTAGCATTACAGCTTGTTTACCAAAATTAGATTGTTTTAATTCCTCAACTAAAGGCTTTCCGTGCTCGTCTCTGGCCCATTTCCATTAGCTGACACGAATGCTTTCTTCCCGTCCCTCTCCTCTCACCTTTCCTTGCTCAAACACTTTCGAAACAGAGATTGGAAGAGCGATTTAGAGAAAGCTACACAAACACTTAAAATTCCTGCGAGCGGGAGGAAAAAGGAGGGACGGAAAAATGAAATTCAACGTGGCAGGGGGAGACATTTTGCATAGCCCTGGTGGATCGTGGACAATGGAGTGTCATGCTGATTCAAAGAACATGATTTTAGGTAAGCCTGCCTCAATACGTCCTCCCACAGAGCCCATTTCCCCCTCTGTCCTTGGTTCACACAGAGAAATGTTCATACATCCGACCGGCTGTGCTGTCAATGGGAAACGGAGTTCTTGCTTTCTCTCTTTCAGTCAGTCGCTCGCCCTCCTCCTCCTCCTCCTCCTCCTCCTCCCCCTCTTACTCCTTTATTCAGCTGGCTGGAGATGAAGGTGAATCACCACATCCTAACCTGATCGGCGCCTCACATCATAGCCCAACGCGGGAGGGCTTTCTTGTAATCGATTGACTTCTGAATCCCGTGTAGTTCGGACGTCGGTGCTTTCATTTACGGTGTGTGTGCCTCCACATACCTTTACAGGGTCTGTGAGTTCACACCAAACTGTGTCTGTTTACACTACACATCAAGACCTTTAAATGTACACATCACTGCATGGACCAAATATCACATATGAGCTTTCTAGAAACCAACACATCCAACAAATGACCTCCTGAGTGTATTAATAATCAAGGCAAACACACAGTAAACATTTACCCTGGCTCCAATCAGCACTATCGCCACCGACAAGCCATGTTTGTTTCCCTCCATTATGCAAACACTTAATAGTTAATTACAACAGTTGAGCCGCACTGAAGTTCACATGTTACTCCCACACAATGCAGAGCACGGCGCAATATTGCAGCAAGGTATATATGTATATATATATATATCACACCACTTACAGCGCAGGCAGTTCAAAGCGGATATCACACAGAGTAAATTACAGAGTGCACCTGAATGAGTCAAACGTGTGGTAGCGATGTGATGATGTCTGCGTCAAAACCACATAGGGCCACAGAAGTCCCTAAAGCCGTCATTAATTCACAGTTACATGCAATATTAATCCAACGCCACACGTCCTTTCTATAGTACATATTAGTTCTTCTTCTGGTTAACGTGTTTGCATTCTCACAGATGGTAACCTGTGATGGATACACACAGGAGGAGGGGGGGGGGCATGCAAGACTTGGCACTGGTTCCCTGCTACGCTGCCAGTTTCTTCCCTTTTTTTCATTGCTCCTCTTAGCAATACAAACATATTGATTTTTATTGATTCCCACCACTTTGCAGTCTACTGGAAGTGAAGACAGCCAACTATGTAATAAGACAATAAATGTATGAGATCCTAATAAAAATACATTTTTTGGTTTAGTTCCCCGAGGAGCTGGTAGTTAGCTACAAAGGCTGTTTTAATGCATATCCGTAGTCGCGCTTCCCTAACGCTATACTGCTGACATTTATACAGAGCCGCAGTACATGACTCCTGGCCTCCCACTATATTTCCACAAACACACTCTCCTGTCCTTTCTGTCTCTCCTCACAGAAGCCATCAGAAAACAGTAATAAAAGAGCACAACTGAGAGTGGGCTGAGAGTGGACTGCTCAGAGGCAAACTAATCTATCTTTACTTTGTATCTGCTGGCCTCAACACTCACTGTTTTTCTGTTCTCGCTCACACTTTACACAGACCCCCCCTCCCTCCCCCCTCCCTCCTCTTCCTCTCTTTTTTTCCCTCTCTTAACAAACACACTTGTTTTTCTTACACCTCTCATTGACTTCAAATTTCCTTCCATGTCCCTCGCTGGGATTGTGAGAAGGACAGCGCCGCACGTGTTAAAACGATGCGAAAAAATAATTCCTTGCGAGCGTTTTTATATCTGACCTTCAGTCAGCTCGGAGCCTGACAACCAGGCGGTGAGACATGCTGCAGGGGCCCTTCTCCAGGGACAGTTTCTCAGAACAATTGCACATATAACCCCTAACCCTTCTGATACTCAGGGAAAAATGCCTGAGTGACAATGACAAGGAGTGATAGGCTGTGAATAATAATAAGAAGCTAAATCTTTCGCAAGGAATATAGGGCTGATTTTTAAAAATAGACAATGTGTCAGCGGCGGCGGTTGTGCTAGAAGTGGTTACCAAGCAAACAAGGTCAATCATCTAAAGCCTCCTTGGTGCAAATAATCTTTTTTCCAATGGTAAATCTCAAAAAATGGACTAAATGCTAAGCACAACAAGAAAACTAATTTCATACCTCACAGATATTTTCCATTTCAAAATGCCAAGAAATCTGTACCCTGAATTAATCACCATTGAGCCTTTTGTAGCTGAGGCATGACAGCAAGACCTTCAAAGTCTCAGGAATGTAAACATGTTTAAGAAATCCATCTCGATGGTTCCCCGCTTCAAGCCCATGTGTGGTGCCGCATGCTAATGTGCGGCAGATCTCCCTCTTTTTTTTTTGTTCTTGAAACCCACGGTGGGTATTTTTAAACCGTGGAAATCATTTGCCAGTAGAGAGGAGATAGTTTCATATTTCTATAAGCTACGGCGCGGCCAAGTGACACATGAATATTTTAAGCAGCTTTGTGCCTATTTAAATGTGTTTGCTGTGAACGTGCTGGCAGTGGGCCAGGGCGCAGGGTGTTATCCTTAATTCCTGCAATCCCAAACTAAACTCTGTGCTGATAATTCGGGGCTGGCGGAAAAAGCAAAAGCAAATAAAGTCAATTAACAACAAACTCCCCTTGAGTTTGTTCCCTCTGCCCTTGCTTGTTCTTGACAACCTTGTAATTTCGCCACCGCAACACAGCTGAGGGAATGAAAAAGAGTGTTAAATATATGAAATGCAATAAAGAACCTTTATCCTGCCACAGCACTGTGGAAATAGTTAGATAAACATAGCTTTCACCAGAGGGGATAGCGTCTTTTGCCAGAGGACGGAGAGAAAAAAAACAACTTGATTTCCTTTCCAAAATGAAAAACAATGTTGTGTTTTAGTCATAAATATTCCCAGACATATCTGTTTTGGGAAAATATAAACATAACCAGGAAATAAACAAACAAAATGAGCATCTCTGAGTCAACAATGCTTTCAGCAGCAGTTGACAGCCCAGGGACATGCTGCGTCTGCCAATGTGGTTTGAAGATGGCGGCGATAATGTTATCACTCAACCTCACAGCCGCAGACCGACTCTGGTCATCAGAATTAAAGCATTGTCTCTGTTTTCATTGTTGGGTTTTCCCCTCTGTTTAACTCTTTCCTGAGGCGTTTAATGAATTAGACAGACGTCTGTAAATCTGCAAACTCAATTAGCTTTGATGGAATGGCAGATGTGATGACTCATTGCTGGTGTGACTGAGCAAATAAGATCATGTACATATAGATAGCTCTGTTTCAGTGGAATAAAACAAAACGAGCTGCTTTCATTCTCGCTGTTAAGCTAGCTGATACACACGGACTTTAACACAAGCCTGAATTTCCACCTCACTGAATTCTAACAGGTCGTCTCTGACAACTGAGGGGAGAGAAATTATGTAAGCCAACCTTAGTTCAAAACCAAGTTCAGTTTCTCATGCTGCACACCGAAGCTGTTACATTTCATTTTAAGTGGACATTTCACAGTTCTTCTGTAGCTTACATTGTGCGGGTGGACGTGGAGAGAAATCCAAAGTGGCAATTGAAAGAAAAAAAAAAAAAGGCGTTTTGTTCCAGGAGACCCTTGGCAGCATCAGTAGCTCAAAGTCTCCTTCATCACTCCCAAAAGGCAAGCATAAACTTGTTATAAATGGAGAATCTTATCTCAAGCGTGTCTTATTACACCTTGTAAGGGCTGCACCGAGCCGGCTTCAGTATCAAAGTAAATTAATTACCTGTAACATTTATAAATGAGGAACACCCAACACAATAATTCATGTCTGTGTCGAAATTAGCTCAGCATATTTGCCTGCAGCTGGTGGCCAGAACACTTCTTGTTTGCTGTTTTTTTTCTCTCTCTGACACTTGTCGCTCTGCACGGTGAGGCCCGATGCTGTGAATACAAAGAGCTGACTATGCTTTGGTGTTAAAGTGTGTGTGCCTGTGTGTGTGTAAAGGTCTCAGCCTGACAGGAGAACAGTGGTTGTACAATGCGAGCCGTCTGTCTGGGCAGAATGGAACTTGGGGCAGGGAGGGAACAGACGGACCCAGGGGAGCTGACCTCCTCATTTAGCCAGCCTCCTGCAGGAGCAGCTGGGATGATCTGCTGAGCAAGCACATCCTGCAGGACAGGAAATGCTCGGGGAAAAGGGGCCAATGGGGCTCCGGTTGTCTCTCAAGTCTTTTCCTTTTTTTTTGTTGTTTTTTTTGTATTTCATTTCTCTCACGCACTTGCACACACTGACATACATTTACTTTCTTGGTGATAAAATCACCCACACACAAGTCTATCGTCATCTATCTTTCCCTTTTTGGAAACTCGGCTCCTTTACAAGAAAACACAGACAGATAAGCATATCCTCTTCTTCAAAAGAGAATGACTTACACTACGCGAAATGGAGCCATCTTACAAGGGAAAGATGAGAAGTGGCTGCTACTTGACTGAGAGATAATGCTGTACAAAAACCCACAGACTAAAGCTTTTACAGAAGTCTATTAAAAAAATCACAAGCGTTTTGTTGAGCAACAGGCAGCAGGCCGCGGTGCCTGTGTCTCTGGCCGTGGTCCTGAAGCAGCCGGCTTGTCTGGACGCTTGTTCAGCACCACGGACAGCGACCCGCATCACCGCCACCAGAACACCCGCAAAATCAAGCACGAGCTTCACCTCAGAGCAGAAGATCTCAGTGACATGAATCACCTCTTATCTCGTGTGGTTGTGTCTGTCGTGCCACCGATGCCGGATGCCTTGCAGATCCAGAGTGTCAGCTAGACGACATACTGGGTATGAGCCACGGCAAGGCAGGCGACTCCAAATCTAATCTTACACTATTTGACAAGATCAAATTACCACCAAAATTTCCTCCAAGGTGTAAGAAATATCCTATCAATTACCCCCCCTGCAACTGTTGCAATTCTCCCAGGAATTTAGTCATTATATGCCGGCTTGGAAACTTTCGTGTCAAATGCTATTATGCAGGGGACTTTGTCGTCCCCCCCCCTCCAAGGATTACTGAATAAACGCCCGGCGACTGTCAGACAACATGCGAGACGGGAAATCGCTCATCGGAGGCTGAGGATGCAGCAGGAAGACAAGCACATCCCGTTGCCATAGCGGCGGCTCTTGCGGACGCGGCCTGACTCTTAAACAGGACCCTCGGGGGAATTGGGGATTGTAAGGATGTGTTGTCAACACTTGATGACATCCGCTGTCAGGGGGGGGCCTCCCCTGTCACTCCAAGATGCTCTCTGTATGTAGCCTACATTCAACAGAAAGCGGCAGAATAAAAACACAGCCATCCCCGTCCCCATCTCCATCCTGAGACGGATCTAATTAAGCAGCCAAACCTCAAGAGGCCGGGCTTTAATGATTTCAGAGCAGGGACACAGGCGGTAATAGGACACTTTTAAAGTTATGAATCGGCAACATTGGCAACTGTTGAAGAACTAGTGTGATAATCAACATTAATTAGGCAATATTCCTCCGCCAGGCGATATTATGAGGCTATAGTTCTTAAAGAGAGGAGAGTAATCAATGTTAAGACTAATAAGACGCACTTATCAGCATGAGAGATGATTTTTCTGTGCATACATTTCTGTGGCTTCCAACGTGACTCAGCCAATCGCCACAGAGCACCGGAACTATTAGATGTATCGATGCCAATGAGGTTATAAACATTGGATAGCAGCTGAGAGGGATTAAGGATGAAAAGTACTGCCGCGTGCATCGATCGGCCCTTGTGACAAATCAGAGTGATTGATCCGCACCCGGGGTGTAACGTCTACATGTAAACATCCACTGCAGAGGACGTGTTGGGGTGTCAGCAGTTTAAAGGGCCGTGGAGGTGGAGGTGCACGAGTGCGTGAGGATGCCGGAGAGGAGATGAGTTTCATCAGCTGTTCATACCCGTGAACTGTTGCATAGGAGTGCTGCTGCTCTTACAGTGGATTTGCTTTCAAAGTTACTGTAACACTGATTTCAAGGCGCGTGGAAAACACCAGGCATCCTCCGGGGTGCGATGCACACCTAGAAACAGCTTTGAAATAGTGTCACAGAACATCATGAGGTTATAAACTGCGAAGTATTCGTTAAGAAATGTGAACGTTAGGTGAGATTGTTGTGCCAACTCTCCACTAGAACAAAAAAATGTCTCGGTACATTTTGCGTTTGCATGCCGTGATTTCATTCATTCACTGTCCACATCCCACAACAGGCAGCTCGCGCGATCACACAGCGTTACAGATGATACCGTGCTACAAACAAACAAGATTCTTACCAAATCTTAAAACGTGTGGCATCCCGCGAGAGTAACCAAGAAACAGCAGCAGAAGCGGGATCAGCCTGAGGTTGGACCTGAAAACGAGACTGCTTATCATCAGATGATGGGAGGTAATCTTCATGTTGTTTTTAAAAAAATGCACAGTGGTTTAATCCCCCCGGTGCGCGGGTTCGATTCCCCCGTAATTCTTCTACGCTCGTTGGGCAAGGCAGGGTGACGGCGGCCCTGGATGCGCAAGATCACGGCATGGTCACTTGCGCTTTCCCTAAATCCATTAGCAGTCCCGGCATGATTCCTTCCCCTTCCCCTTTCTCCTTCTCCTCCTTCACTGCGCCAAGAAACAACAATCCTCCGGGTCGAGGGACGGCGGGACATCCATGTCGAAGGGTACGGATCCAGTGGGGAGGGGGGAGCCCGAGCATGGGCTGGTAAAGGTAAGGTGCTGGAGAGGGGTTGGAGAGGGGCTAGAGAGCGCCAAGCAGAGGATACAGCAGCGATATACAGCCCCCTATGAGGCGCTCTGGGTTGCTTACGCTCCCATTATACTGCACTGCTGCACAGGCTCTGACGTCGAGCCAAGGTTAGTGTTGTGAACGCGCACCAGAGAGAGACAGAGAGGGAGTGAGGGAGAGAGCGAGAGAGGAGGGAGATGGATGAACAGATAGGGGGAGACGGGGGAAAAAGAGGGAGAACGGGAGAGAAAGCGAGATGGATGGAAGGGAAGGAGGAGACGGAAACTTTATTTCAGACTGTAGTATCTCTGCTGCCTCCATAACTTGCCGTCAAGCTCGCATGCATCCAGAGATGTGTTCAGAGATGCAATCTGTAAAGTGCACACAGCAACAGTAACTTCAGCTTGAACCTTTACTTGCAAAATTGCCGTCAAATATTATCCATTCATAAAAGAAAAGCTTGTATAAGATGGTGTAAATAAAGTCATTATTCCATTACAATAAAATGGCATGTTTAAGGGAACTGCAAGCTCTGTTAAACTATATATTTTGCTTGTTTGTCTGTGCAGGATCTCCATTCAGCACCATGGACAGAGACACAGGGAGCCTGCACGACAACCCAGCAAATAGTCGGTGTCCACTTTGGAGAAGCTTTGGCTAGGCACTTTTCTTGCACAATCACACACAGAAATAACTGCACACACTACGCTGCACACAATATCTGCATGGCCAACCTGTGCACACAAGCGATACACTCTCAATCCCGCAGGATATCATTGCACTGACTTTTTTAGGACATGCGGGCCCTCTTTGTGTTCTGTCATTCACAACTTCCCTCTCTCTTTTGCAGGATTTCAAGCAACAACCTTTTCAACAATTTCCGCCATCATTCCAGAAATGTGGGAGGAGTGGGATGAAAGGAATTAAAATTGGCAGAACAGCAAATCCGTAATATCGACAGAAGCTGCTGAAAGGCGCGAATATTTAACCTATGCAAATAACTCCACTTTAGACTTGAAAGCCTTCCAGCAACAGACTATTCTCAAGTGTGAGCCATCCCCCGATGTGAAGGTGTGTGTGGCACATACACACACACACACACACACCAACACACACACAAAGGCTTCATTGCTGGTTAAATTTCACGGGGGGGAAGACACACAATATCTCTTGAGATTCTAAGTAGGGCCTATCTATCGCCCTTCTATCTGATTAGCGAGTTCAAACGAGACGGAGTCCTATAGGATGCAATGCAGCGAGAAGATGGATATCTGCAGCTCTTGCGTGGGTCTACATGCTATTGATTTAACACTACATGCACCTTATCAGCGGCCGCCCCTGATGAGCAGCTCTTCATGGGCCAGTGCATCAGCTGGAGCTATATAGGTACAGTGTAGCACCCCCCACCTCAACAGGGTGGAGGGCTATTTAATCCCAAGGGAGATGTGAAAGGAGGCCTTTGATCGGCGCCACCAGACTCCAAAGCCTGGATGAACACCGCCATTGTGTGACTCAAGTGTGAATGGCTGGCCTGTGTGTGAGTGTGTGGTGTATACTCCAAAATAAAGTTACTACAATATTCCTGCATGGCCTTATAGTGTATTTAAATAGACCTTTTGGGTGACCTTGGAGGCAAATCCCCCCTCACCCTATATAGTGATAAAAATATATATACTAACAAAAAGTTTAGCTACTACAGGAAACCATGGACCACCGTCTGAAATCATAATCATAAATAAACTAAATAAACTGCCATTACATTGCCCCCTTTTACACTGCCTGTTCAAGGTGGGAATTTCATGCCATTATTCCGCCTCACCATTCTGTATAAAAAGTACAATTGCTGAAAGGCGGGGCAGAGTTGCCTCAGCTTAAAGCCAGCAGCAGAGGTAGTACCAGATGTTGGTGTAAAAGGGACAGACAGCAGGACAGGAAGCAAATTTGTGAATCCTAGGATAGTGACGTAATGACCCGCCCTACACTCCCTATATTTGGCTAGTTCTTGTTGCCATTGTTGGTTGGATTGGTTAGGTTTAGGCAAGCGGAGTGGGATGGTTTAGGGTTAGAGTAAGACTGTCAGAGTAAGCCAATCAGAGGCAGAGTAAGGCACGACATTCCTTTACTTTCCTAGGATTTGCAAACTTGTGGACGAGACCACGGACAGGCCGGATGTGACGTTTTGATTAGATGCCCTGCGTGTGTTCCACTGCAGGGAGATTTAAAGGGCAGCTTGCCTCAGTTAGCAGCTAACTCAAAAGTGAATTACAGCAACCGAAAATGTCCGCAAACTGGGGAGACAAGGAGGTCTGGGAGCTTCTTACCCTAACAACCAAGGATGAGGTCAATCACCACATAACAGAGAGGGTTAATTACTGTTATTACCATTCCATGCCATTGTCATTGTTTAGGAAGCGCTGCCTGATGTGTATATGTCACACCATAGATAACGCGCTACAAGCTGTGCCAATGGTACAAATCTGGTCTTCTAGGTGGGCGTCATCTTTTCCTCGCATACCCCCACCTTGTTTGGAAGTGTAGTAAACTTTGTGTGAATGGATGAAATCAGATTAAAAACAAGACATTAAATACAGTACAGATTTAATATTCTGCCTCCTGTCTTAATGTCTGATATCAACTGACTGTAAGATCACATCAGTTGTTGCCAGATCTTGTGAGTATGCTGCTAAAACAGAGACATGTCTGACACAATGTTCCTCCTGATTCATGTGTATGAAACAATACCATGGGGCTTGGGAAAGAATGGGTCCAATATTTACTTCGGAGTCTATGCTGCAAAGGAAACGGTGATAAGCTGTGCTCATGTTCACTTCTCCCATTGGAATAAATAGACTCAGGACTGCAGTTAGTCTCCTAAAGGGGCGGGGCAGTGGTGAAACCCACGTCACACAGATACAGGAAATGAATCTGAAGTGGGGCGTCTTGGTTTATCAGTGGTCTCTAGTCACGCTAGAGGCTGTTGTGTTACACATTGTACCCCTTTTTTGCTTCCCGAGTGTCAGCATGCAATTTAAAATCACACACTGGGGCTGCATTATTCAGGCTTTGTTTTGTCCTGTGGAAAAAAACAGAGCCCGCATAATGAAGGGTCTTTGTCACGGCCCTGTCACGGGATCTCTGGGTAAAAAGGGCTGATGTCAAACACTGCAGCATCTCTATCATATATTACTTTTGATGTATTAAAAGGTAGGAAGGTAGAATGTAATACGATTGTGCCCCAGATGTTGACTCCATATCTCGGGCCTTGTGTATTTTTACCTTCTGATGTCACTGAGATATTCTTGAAGTATAAAATTACTGCTGTTTGTCTACGTGCTGGATCTTTATTAGACGGCAGAATAGTGAAATTAAAAGTAAATGTGTGCACAAGTGAAGGATTCTGACACATACTCTCTCCTTTGCTGAAGTGCTACTCTATTATACATTATCGCATCTGTCAAATCCCCCATTCACAAATAAAAGCGACTGCATTTAATAGTGAAGAGGGCGCTTGTATCAGCTAAAGGCAACACAAAGTAATTACACGGGATCAAGTAGGTGGTGTGAACACTGACTTTGAACGTGTGTCAGTTTGCGTGGGTCTGCACACCAGCAATCTGCAGTGTGAGAATATCAAAGAGAATGGCACTCATCATGCCACCATCTGGACCATTAGCATAATTATGGAGAAATTCAGGGTTCCCGTATAAGTCAGCAGAGCTTCACACAGCATGAAAGGAATGCTTATTGAGCTCGGGGAGAAGACATCAACTGACAGGCACGTTGGTTTTCCCTCTTAAAGTCACAGCGCCCTCTGGCCAAATGCTACGGTACTGCGCTAGCAAAAGGCCTCTGGTGCCTCTCCACTCAGTGCAACCAAAATGTAATTTGCAGAATAGAATTAAGGCTGCCACAAATGCCTCTGACTTAATTTTCTAATACAAATCTAAACAGCATTGTCTGTGTGTGCCTCCGCATAGGCCATCTGAGGACAAACAAATCACTTATGCTCCCCTTTCAGTTGTCGTCAAGTATCTCTGGTTCATTTATGTCTGTAGTTTAGTTTAACACATTTTCCACTTCCCAGTAAGCCAGTCAGCAGAACATAACTGTGTGTGTAAACCAGTTAAAAAAGGAGGAGGTGATGGGGATGGTGAATTGCCTTATTACGATGTTAAACTGACTCCTGCTCCTTTAGCTTGTTGTAACTAATAGGAAAATACCATTTGGGAGATGTACTCTTTTTTTTTCATCTGTGATCAAACCGTGTCGTTTTTGAAGGAGACCACAAATTAGATTACTTTATACACACCCACTTGCTTGTAACCCAGGGAGGCTTCCACATGAGCTGGCTGGTGTGTTTATTCAGACGCCATTCATGCACTGGGTAATGCAAAGGGGACTTTATGCAAAGGAGAGATAACCACTGCTAAAAGCCTTCTGTCATTCTCTCTCTCTCTCTCTCTCTCTGTTTCCCTCTCCCCCTCCACCCCCCCCACCCCGCCCTCGTTCACTCTCTCGCACAGGCAGACTGGTGGAAAGATAGCATTGGCACAGGGAGGGGAAACCATGGAAACGAGAAGCTGATGCACTTTGAATGGTAAGACCCTGAAAGAGAAGACATTCATTCAATTCAGTCGCCCCTGTACTAAAGGCTCATCTCTACTGCATTATTCTGAATGCTACAAGTTTATTCTAACATGGTTGGCTCCAGAAAGCCAACAATGGTCTCACTTCTTCAGTCCATTATGTCAGGATGACTGTAGCTAAGGATGTCTTAACATTTTGGCAAGTTGAAGAAGGGGGCCCTACACAAACACACACACACTTACTCCCTTTGCACTCACACATATAAAAACGTATAAACCTGCTCATTTTCCCAGCGACAACATAACACTGCTGCGTTCATCCCTGCAATTGCACCACACCGCACTCGAGCCTGCCGTTTTTTAAGTTCAATATATTTACATTTCCCACTTGTGGCTTTGCTTCAAGTGAAAGCCTTTGAACATAACAGCATGCCGCAGTCAGTGCCGGCCTATATGTCTTGAGAAGTGCTGTCAACGAGATCCCAGGGACCTCAGTGGGAATACATTCTTCAGAGACGACAATTAGTCAAGTGAGACAGTAATTAGGACCTCTCTGCACACTGTCACTTCCAGTTAGTGCTGACAGATGCCCGCAAATCCCCCCCTCTAGCATTTGCAGTCAGGCAGACTTACTTCTGGAGCTGCTCGCTGTTGTGACAGCCGTCTGTAACTTCTGTCTACCAAGATAATACTTTGGAAAAAAAAATGGCAAGGAAATTTAGTCAGTAGCATGCTGGTAAAGTAATGTGGTAAACTCCATCAGCTCTCATCACTGCGACCAAATTACAGTTGTCACTTTATTTCTGTGGTAGCACCATCAATAGAGGCCAAATCATCTTCCTACAGTACAACAGTAGTTAGAAAGTGCCAATATATTGTAGCACTTAGTAAAGTAGCTTACTGCATGAGCATACAACATGTTTATAAAGACGAATATTACTTGAATAGCTGCTCCATTTCAGTTAAAGTCCATACAAACAACATACAGTATGCCAGTGGTTCTCAAGTGGTGTGCCACCTGACTGTATCAGTAAGTTGTGACAGCCATTTCCTAATAAAGAGGCTAAAAAAAGTCATTTAATTAAATTAAATTTTAAGAATCTTAACGGGGAACATATTTGTCGCCGTTCACACGTGGGAATTTTAATTGTGTGACACACTACATTATCTTACATTATTTCCCATTTAAATGGATGTTTGATTGTTGCTTTGATGTCATTTTAGAAAGTTTAAAATTAATTCTTGAATCATTTTCTTAAAGGAGAAGTCCGGTATTTTGCACTTTGAGCCCCATTTCTGGGTTGTTTATGATGAGATAGTGGTTAAGTGCCTTGAGACTTTGGTTTGCCCTTTGGTGTGCCTTGGGCACAAGAAGTTTGAACAACTGCAGTATGCCAAATTGATGCAATGTTGAGCACACAGTCCAGCCAGGACAATATTATTAACTGGCTTTTGTGCCAACTACTTTCTGCAGTCAGAGACATATCACAACATTGAAAATATGACACAAACCTCAAAATACAGCAGAGAAAAATTTTCTGAGTTCAGCAAAAGCAAGGATTTGGGTTTCATTTCAACACTGGGGTGGGACACACATGAAACAAGAAGTGTTATGCACCAATTTGTGCCTTCTCTGCAGCAGTTCATGACATAAATGTCTTAATTTTGTAAAAATAAAAAGCATCTGCTACTTTAATATTTTCATTGGGAGGGACACTTGTAAATACTAAGAGGGACGACCCCAAAAGCAAAAGTATGAAGCTAGCTTACTGACAATTGGCAAACAGAAATACCTTCGCAATTTGTCACTGCACTCTCGAGTCCTCTCAGCCAGCTGGTCCTGAGGCTCACCCCCTATAACAGCACAAGGCCTCAGGACAACCCTCACACAATTCAGCCCGACCAAATTATAGCTGAAGAAAAAGAACATCAGCTATTGGACATCTACCAGAGAAACCCCAAACAAACCTCAATGCTATTTGGCCCAGAACAGACTGTACATGATGCCGAACTAACTGACCACTGTGACAGATCAGAAACTGGGAAAGATACTGACTATGTACAGACTCAGGTGGAGACACAGCAACATTTCCTGCTACAATGCAGCAAATATGAAGACATCAGGAAAAAAGTTCTCAAAAACTAAATGTTAACTCTGAGATTTTGATTCACTAAAATGAATCCTCTAATTGGAATAAACAGTGTCAGCACCACAGATGCAGCAAGATGTCAGTGCATGTCACAACCAAGAGACAACCAACACAACACAGGCCATATTTTATCTCCTCACAGATCACACTCTGCCTTTTTATTTACCCCATCACTCCACATAATGAGTTTTTTCCTTTAGAAAGTTTGCCTGTGATTTTGTAATAATAAATTGTTGTTAAATGTCTGAATTCACTGCCTTGAATTGTATATGTGCTTTGGCAACACATAAGAAACGTCATGCTAATGAAGCTCATTGAATTCAACTGAAGGTCGATGCTATCAGCTAACACAAGCTAACGTTTTGTTTTTCTGCCACACTAAACACGTCATACTACGCCATGTGACGTCCTGAATGAGAGCCAACGTTACTATCAAAATAATAATGTACCAGTCGTCAAAGCTGGTGAATCAAAACTTGCTTAGCAAGTTCTCCTCAGTGACATCAGCTCCACTGTACCAGTTCTACTAACTGATGTTTTGAATGTGTTAAACCGGAAGTCGATTGCTGATTGGCTGATTCGGGAGCCTGACCAATCAGGTCACTTGTGGGCGGGGTGATTGTAACACCTGTAATATGGATGTACACATAATTTGGTTACAGTAACAGCCAAATATTAATATGAATCCCATAAATATATGAAATCTAAATATGTAAACAAACTGATTTTTTTTCCTTCATTTTTAAATGAAGACCAAATAACTTTGTTTTGTATTTTTCATAATTTTGTCTTTTTTTCCTACTCAGTTCATTTCGGTTTATTTACTTTGATAATATGATGGACGTGCCTTATTGTTGTAATTATAAATTGTTCGATAAAGTTTATATTAAAGAAAAGGTTACTGTAACACCAATTAATTTGGACTTTTTTGGTTATGTAAAGAAATAAAAAGGAAAATGGAAACAGAAAGAACTTTATACATTCAGACATTAGAATTTTCAATATAATACACAGTATGTAGGACAAATCAGCCAAAAATATCTTTACAAATAGAAACAAACAAAACAAAACCATAATAAAACTCCTAAGACTTCAACATTACAAATAAAATAAAATACATATTACATAAAGCGATAGGGGAATACTGTTATACTGTAAGTTCATTACAATCCACTACCCTCACTCCAAATCATAGGCGTTTCTAGCCCATTGAATCCCAGCACCCCTAAAATTTGAGAGAGAGAAAAAGAGCCAGGTTCAGGTAAGAGTGTAAGATCAAATGGTCTATCTATCTAAAATGATGTTGTAAGTTGGATCAATGTATCAGTTTATATCTCTTATTAGATATAAAATGCATGGTTTGGTTATTTGCCTTTTGGTTGACAGTACAAAGAGAGAGAGAGGAGCAGAGAGAGGACTTTATTTATTAGTATTCTTATTAGTATGTTTGGTACTCACTATAGGGGGCAGGTTTACTCCAGAAACATGCATACTGTTTGTGTGTATGTTGAGGAGCTGCTGTATCAAAATGAGTTGTCTTCCCCCAGAAATTAGGGTTATGATATGTTTCTTTTATGATTCCAATCCATTCCTCTTTTGCTGTGGCTCAGCATTTAAATAATCTTTATCAGATTTGATAGTTTAGTCACAGACTTTCCCAAAAAGTGTTGTGCTTTTCTTTCACAAATGTGGGAATGAAATTGCGCTAAAATGTACAAAACAGTGAAATTTATCTTGCCTGGCCGGGCAGCTCTCTGGGTGCTCAGCACCCCTAAACCTCTGATCCTAGAATCGCCCCTGCTCCGAATTCTGACAAAAATTTGAGTCTTATAGGCATTGTTTTTTTTCTAATTTGTAAATTCTGTGTATCCTTGTTCATTGTGTTGTAGTCCATTGCATCTGTTTTGCAGTGTATCATTGTGATAATCAAAATCAATACTGGCTATTGCCTTGACAATTGTGACCTCTCTGCCCCCTGGGATACGTGTAGGCTGGATCTGTAATGATACTAATATGTCCCATTTTGACAGGTCACATTAGGAAAAGCACAGGTGTAAGGTGTATATGAAAATAAAGTTATGATTCCATTGGTCACCTGTGATCATGTCATAATAAAGTGGCACATTTAAAGGGCAACTGGAACTGCTATATAACATTTTTTCACTTGTTTGTTTGCACAGAACCCCCATTGAGCACAATGGACAGAGACACAGCACATCTGCATATCAGCCGCAGAGAGCAATGAGAGTCTGAAAGAAATAAGAATTTTTCTCGGGGCTCAAACAACCATTCATAAATAGCAACTGCATTCCATTTAGATTAGAGGTTCCAGGCAGGGCTCAAGCATCGTGCATGCTGATTCACCATCATTGCTTACGTAGCTTACACTAAAATGAACAGTGTCTAAGGTTTAGGGTGATTTAGTGACATCTAGTGGTGAGGATTGCAGATTACAACCAGCTGAAACTTCTTCCAGTTAGAATTGCGTCAGTGTTCATTGTTCAGGAGGTTTTTACCAGGAGTGGAATCATCTGCTCTTCCTTTCCAAAAAAAAAAAAAAAAAAACAGATCAGGAGTTTAAAAACACAGACTAAAGCAAATTCACATTACAAATCAGTGTTACTCCTATGCTGTTTGGCACATTGCCGACAAGCTGTTACCCCAGCACCTGCTTATGTGCTCGACTAATTTCTCTGATAACTTAATGTGTCATCACCTTGTTTCTAATCAGATGTTCAGGAGGTTTTTACCCTGAGCCGAATTATCTGCAGACATCTCTTCCTCTCCAAAACAAACAGATCAGGTGATTAAAACCAGTTAAAACACTGAATAAAGCAGTTTCACATTACAAATCAGTGTTTCTCCAATGCTGTTTGGCTGCTAGCCCAGCCCCTGTTACTGTGTGCTCAACTCCTTTCTCTAATAACTTAAGATCAAGACGTTCAAGAGGTTTTTACCTGGAGCCAAATTTTCTGCAGAGGTCTCTTCCTCTTCAAAATAAGCAGAGCCGCTGAGTAAAATGGGTAAAACCACAGAACAAAGCACTTTCACATTACAAATCAATGTTTCTCCAATGCTGTTTGGCATGTCGGAAGCGGGCTGCTAGCCCAGCACCTGCTAATGTCTGCTCAACTCTTTTCTCTAAAAACTTAATAGCAAGGGGTTCAAGGGGTTTTTACCTGGAGCAAAGTTATCCGCAGAGGACTTTTCCTCTCCAAAATAAATTGACCTGATGATTAAAATGAGTAAAAACACAAATAAAGCAGTTTCACATAAAAAAAATCTGAATTTTTCCAATGCTCTTGTTGTAGAGGGGCTGCTAATTATGGTGGCTGACTCAAAGACTCAAAAACACAAACACACAAACGGCCCGTGTAGAGCCAGTGAGTGGTTTGTCTGTTCTGGGCTACTGTAGAAACATGTCCATGCAACATCACCATCTCTGTGAAGGAGAACCTCCTTCCTATGTGGATACAGATGCTCATTCTCAGGTAACAAAAACACAATGATTCTTAGTTTCAGGTGATTATAAACAAAAGAAAACATACTTATTATATTATATTTAATTTCTGCCAATACAGTACAACCTCCTAAATCCTACACACTGAATTTTAATGGAACTGAGCCATTGCTACTTTTAATAGCCACATCACTGTGGGTGCAGCGACAGTGGGGTTTGTGGAGCCTTCAAATTGGCTCCTGTTCAGATTTTACACTATATATCTTAAATTAAATCTACTTCACTCTCTGGATCCATAATTTTTAATTAGCTTTAGTTGATAGCATCGCAATTTCAGACAAGAATGAACAAGGTTACCAATATAAGATTATGCTTTATAGTCCTATAAGGCCTATATCCATTTGAACAAATGTTCAAAATAAAAGCCACCAGACTGTGTATCCAGTGTTACCAAATGATGACCCTCAGGGACTGTATTATAACGTATCTGCACCTTGATTTAAATGACACTGCAAAGAAATACGCCATCAAAACCCTACAGTTTGGGTACAAAACACACAGAGGCAGGTCTGGGAAGTTTGTGGTAGCTGTTATCAGTGTGGACTCGTAACACTTCATATTGGATAGGAGAGCTGACCCAGTTTCCTGTTGTAAAGAAGTCAGAATGTCCATAGAAACTTCTCAAACTTCTCCAGCAGCATAATCCACTTCTGTCTGTCCTGTCATGTTCCAAGCACTCATTTATTATAAATTTTATTTCCCCCCCCCCATTTTATTTATGGTTCTCAGACTACGTATGCCAATATGAACAGCATTATTTATAAGAGAAATACATGATGCTGGTATTTTACTAATAATAAACTCCAATTACAAATAAGTTTAAATAAATAAATATCTCCAGTTGTTTTCTTTATTTTGTACGAGTTGTTTATGTCTTTGTTCTTGTCGGGAAAATAAACGCTTTCTGTTCTTTGTGGTTTCAGATCTTAGGAAGAAAATCATACATATTCACAGACCAATAACAACAACACCCACACACACACACACACACATGCATACATACACAGCAGAGAGCCAGGCTGATTGGATGGTGGACGGCTGGAGTTGTTATTACAGAGCATCCAGCAGAGTCTGGTTTGCAGGATAAGGACGTCCTTACAGGGCATTTCTCAGTGTGAACGATGAGGAAACAGCCTACTGAGTGTGAGTGTGTGTGTGTGTGTGTGTATGTGTGTAAGAGAGAGAGAAAGAGAGAGACTGATAGAGACCCCAGAGAGAAAGTTTGAAAGAGAGGAATAGACAGAATGTGGACAGATGCATCTGTCTGCCTACATATTTTGGCCATCAAATAGAAATCTTGGCAATGCTTGCAAAAAGTGACTTTCCCCATTGGACTAGTCGGTGCCAAGGGTTTGCCTGCAGAGAAAGAGACTGGAGAATAAGAGAGGAGCTCACGAGGCTTCACATTCTGATACAGGAAAGCCTCCAACAAACTTTTCTTTCTGCAAAGACATCTCCTTCTTTGGTGTCCATGAACTAGAGCAAGACGAGGGAGTTTCTGAGCCAGACATGGAAGTGTTAATGAAGAGCGGACATGTACGGTTGGTTTTCATGTATCTGGGGCTTTGATACAGTAATGGGCTCTCTTGGTGCTTGTTAGTAACACATTAGGGCTTGATCGAACTCTCACCATTTTACAAACCACTGACAGCAGAGACATGAAAACAACCTGGAAATGTGAGTGGCACCAACACAATGAACAGAGGTGGGACTCTCACACCTGCCCTGTTTGGTTCGATTCAGTTGAACTCAAGTTTGTTTGCCCCCTAAGTGCTGTTTGTTTGGGCAGATGTGAACACAGCAATCGCACTTGGGTGGCACCAAAATAACCAGACCGAGACCTTCTTGAAGAGGTGGTCTCAGTCTGGTTACAAACGAACTCTGGTGCGGTTCGTTTGTGGTGAGAACGTGTTCCGACCTCGATCTGAACCAACTGCAGTCACATGACACATTGTTTGGGTTAAACATGAGCATGTTACAGTCCTGGAGGATTATTAATGTGCACCTCCTCCTGTACTGCCTTAATATGCACATTCAGCACATCCAATGCTCAGGTCAAACAAGTCAGTTAAATGTTGTGGGCATCGTGTCACTGTTTTTTTAGTACAGATCTTGCATACCGCTGTTCTCTGTCTGTTGATAAACTGAACTTGTCTAATTTAAAAAAGTCCTTTGGATTCATCTGTCTCAAGTCTAAGTCAAACCTCAAGTCATGCATACCAAGTCAAAGTTAAATCTTTTAATCTTTCACCTCCAGCATGCACTGGGGCAGTTTGTGAAGCAGTCGGGATGAGGGTCAGCACCTGCAAGTCTGAGGCCATGGTTCTCCCGGAAAACTGAGTGAGTTACTGCCCAAAGCAAAGTAGTTCAAGTATCTCGGGGTCTTGTTTATGAGTGTGGGTAGAACGGCGTGTGAGATGGATCAGTGGTGGTAAAGAGAGAGCTGAGCCAGAAGGCAAACTAATTGATTTACTGGTCCAATTACGTCCCAACCCTCACCTATGGCCATAAGCTATGGGTGCTGACCCAAGGAGTGAGGTCACAGATACAAGCAGCCAAAATTAGTTTCCTCAGAGGGGTGGCTGGGCTCAGCCTTAGAGATAGGGTAAGGAGCTCGGACATCCGGAGGGAGCTCGGAGTAGAGCTGCTGCTCCTTCGCGTTGAAAGGGGTCAGTTGAAGTGATGCAGGCATCTGATCTCCCATTGGAGGTGTTCTGGGCACATCACACTGGCAGAAGGCATGGGGGCAGATCCAAAATATGCTGGAGGGATTATCTCATCTGGCCTGGGAACACCTCGGGGGAACCCCAGTAGGAGCTGGAAAGTGTTGCTGGGGAGAGGGATGTCCAGAATGCTTTGCTTGCATGCTGCCCCCACGACAAGTTGAATCTTATATCAATAACTGACAATAATTCATGTCACATGTCATATAAAACCTGTGTTGTCACATATGAATTGATGCATGGAAACAGTTACACTTGAAAAAGTCTTCTGACACAGGGGTTACAGCAGGCACACATCTCTGACCTTTTCAGGCTTCCATCGAAGTAATGCAATCCACTTTGTTTCCACAAAGATCCAGGGATCAACTGTTGCAGCAGGGGATGAGAGGGCCCAGCAGCCGCCACAGACATCCAGGATCAGAAACTCCAAACAGGGATAACACCCTCTCAGCATTCAATGTTTTCAATCAAGGGATCAGCTACTGTGACTGGAAACAAAATGTCCCAGACAGCTATCATGCAGGAGTTGCCGGCAGGCAAAAGCTGGCACGACTAATATGGCTTGTCAGAGTGAAAATAGCCTGGTATTGTTCTCACCTTCCGGAAAGGTACAGGCATAACGCTTTTGTCTTGTTCATCTCTCAGGAGTCATGCTCTAATAGCTTTTCAGGCTCATATTGCTTTGGTAAGAGGGATTTAAAGTTGCTGTTTCACTACCCACAGAGTGCAGTGATGGAGGTTGAGCTATTCATTTACACATAATTCAGCATGAATCAAATTTATACCATCATAAATGTGATAAATTCGTGTCTTTAGATTAAATGGCATTTGACGCATGGATTTGAGAATTATCAAGCTGCCTGGTTGGGGATTTATTAAAAATAACTCAAGGTACACGGACTGTGCCTTCTACAGCTCAAGTGTTTTCATGAGTTGCCAAGACTGCAGTGGTACAAAAATATATTGGACAGATAAACAGAAAATACTAAATAGTGTGACAAATCTGTCAAGCACCGGTTGTTTGGTGCTCGCAAAGAACTGTGAGAGATTAAGCATATGAGATGTGTTCAGTAGCAATACATTTACGCAGCTACTTTGAATTCCAAACTTGTATACTTGGTGACAGAAAGACAGACATCTCTTTTGCTCATGCAAACAATCATATTCATTGCATAAGAGATAAATGATTGCATAAACTCTCAGTATGGAATTCCAAACATCCCACTCACAATTATATGCAGACACCTTTCTGCTTTTCCTGGCAGACAAAATGGTAATTTTTTTTTTACGTATTCAAATCTCCTGCATTACTTTCAGTGGTTTCTCTTCCATGCCCAAATCCTTAGAGTGGTTTTAATAGACAAATACTTGTTACAAAGGTCCTCAGCATCTACAGTAAGCCCTGTACAAAATCCACCCTGCAGTAAAATGTTGCCACCTAAGCCTCTGTAAAACCCAGGGAAAAATCTGGATGTGGACCAGCAGATAGAGCGTCAGTGTGGAAACGTAAAGAAGGGTTTGATCTCATTTATGCCCTCACTGTTCTGGAGGTGATGAAACGAGGCCGGTCTTGAGCTCGGAGAGGTCAGTCCTCTACTCTCCTCTCCTCTCTTCTACTCGCCTCTCCTCCTTCCCTCTCCCCCATTAATCACGTCTGTACACATGAAAATGAGCTTAACCCTTTTTCCCGTGCCGTGCTCTACTTCCACTCAAGGACACGTCGCAATACCACGTATAAGTAGCATCTCTCTGTGCATATATTCCCCCTGCATTACCCCTTAATGAACACCCCTCAGTCTTAGCAAAACATGCTACACAGGGCTTTATCCTGCCTTGTTAAAGCTGTCACTCTTCCTCACGTTGCCTCATAACAATTAACACTCCCATAAACCCTTTTGTCAAATGCTTAATAGGGGAAAAAATGTAAATGAAGGACTTATCCATACCCCCTTGAGTCTAACATAATTTCACTGGCAACTAAACTATGTGAAAGGAGGTTGGTGTATAATATACTGTGTGTACGCTCATGAAAAAGAGAGGGACGAAGTGAAAGAGCGAGTAGATAGCGAGAAAGAAGATAATGTCGCCGAGGGAAGGGAAAGTAAGAGAAGTAGGTAGAGAATGAGTAAGGAAGAGAGAGGACGGGAAAGAAGAAAATGAGCTTGGTTCCCTGTGTGGCACAGTGCTTCACCACTTAATCATCCCCTGGTCTATAAATAGGCCGTCACAGCCATGGAATATTGGGAGATTAATGGAAGAGAATGGAACACCATAATGCTCTGAAGCTTCAACACTTCTGCTGAACTTCAGTCGTGCAGATTTCATTTTACTTCCCCCTCTGTTTTATCATTAAAAAAAAAAAAAAAGTAAAGAGGGGAAGTTCCCCAGATTGCACCCACTTTACCCTTCCTCCTCTTCCCTGTCTTTTCCTTCGCCTGCTGCAACACAGTCTTACTGGGCGACACGTACTCGAAGGCAAATGCCACCAACGTATATAAGCACAGAAATACTGATGCAGTGCAACCATGCAAGCATTAGCAGTACACCCAAAGAATATAAGGTTTCCCCTACAGCAGACAGTGGGAAAAGTTTTCTCCCCTCATTTTACATTCTGTATGATGCACTGCAGAGTTTCTGCTCAGCACCTATCACAAGTGCTTATCTCCTGAGGAAATGTTGACAGTGTTGATGTAGCAGGAATCACCTTGTATCTCCCTGCACCCCTCACTGCGTGCGTGTGTCTGTGTATGCATGTGTCTGTGTGCATAACTGTGTAAATTCAGGGGAACTTGTGCAGGGGGTAGGCTCACATCGGGAGCGTTTGACTTTGAGGGAAAAATGACAGAGGTGTGATTTAGGTCAGGAAAGAGAGAAGGGAGAAGGGGTTGTGAGGACACTGTAGTGATGGGCCAAAATGAATGAACAAATCTTTTTGACTGACTCTTTTTACAGAGTCAGCTTGTCGAATGTCTGTCTCATAAAATTCCACCTTTCCCCGTTCACCCACTTGCTGTTATCGTCGGGTACTGCTCATGCTGCCTTCTACTGCCTATACTAAAACCCAACCTAGATGGAAATGCACTGACCAGCCAACCTTACATTCATTAGTAAGATACATCTAAAAGTAATTTCAGTGCAAATAAATTCCTTTCTTAGAGAGAATAGTATCCTGGAGGAATTCCAATCAGGCTTTAGGACACACCACAGCACTGAAACTGCTTTTACTAAATTAATCAGCGACTACAGACTAAATTATGAGGAAAATAACGCCTCAGTTCTTGTCCTCATAGACCAAAGCGTAGCATTTGATATAACTGATCATGGCAGGATAATCAGTCGTCTTGAAAAGTTGGTTGGTCTTTCTCATTGTGTATTAAACTGGTTCAAAACAAAAATTAAACAGTTAACATGTGTCTGAGAAAACATGACCTCTGTTTTGGGGTCGCATAAGGGAGCTGCCTTGGTCCATTATTATTCTCACTGTACATGCTGCCACTTGGTAACATCATTAGAGAACACAATGTTTGTTTCCACAGTTACGCGGATGACACGCAACTGTACATCTCTGCTGAACCAAACAACGCTGCAGCCATGAACTCCATCACCACCTGTCTTTTGGCAATAAAGAAATTAATGAGCAATAATAAGACAAAACTGAAATCCTGCTTGAGAAATGCTGCTTAATAATCTGGGGAATTTCAACTCCCTGGATTAAATCTGAGGTTACAAGTCTAGGTGTGATCCTTGATTCAGATCGAAGCTTCAAGTCCAACATTAACAAGGTGACGAAAGCATCATTCTTCCACCTCAGCAACATATCCAATGTATGTCCATTTCTAAATAAAAGAGATGAGAAATTGATTCATGCCTTTATTTCAAGCCGCCTCGACGACTGTAACGCACCTTTCACTGAGAGATTCAGCTCATTCAAAACTCTGCAGCTCGGCTATTAACCGGAACCAAGAGGAGAGAGTGCATCAGGCCAGTCTGAGCTGCACTGCACTGACTTCCTGTTGCATTTAGAATTGATTTTAAGCTCCTCCTCTTTGTATACAAAGCCCTAAATGGGCTAGGACCGAGCTACATTGCTTAACTCCCTTTGCTTCCAAGAACACTGCAATCATCTGCTGCTGGTTTACTGGAGGTTCCCATCAACAGCTGGGGGTAGATCAGGGATGCATCTTTTATCAATTACACCCCAAAGCTATGGAACACACTACTTATAGATATCAGGGAAGCTAGCTCGCCAAATATTTTTTAACTGTTCACTTTAGCCTTTAACTAGCTCTGACTTCCTGACACAGTTCTGAAACACTTTTGATGCTTTTACTTTCTATTTACTCGTCACGCTGCTGCAACTCTTTTAAATTCTTACATGATTTTATGATTTAGAGTTTTACAACTCTTTATGGATCAGCTCTGTTTTATGTTCACTCAGTGCTTACGCTGCCCTCATTGTAAAGCACTTTGTGCTGCATTTCGTGTATGAAAGGCGCTATATAAATAGAGTTTATTAGTAATATTATTATTATTATTACTGTGAGAAGTGATTGAATCAGACATGAGTAAAGATCTGTATAGAGCCAAGGCCAGCAGTGCAGTTATGTGCCCCTCTCTCTTCGTCTGACTGGTGTGTTCATGAGCTTCAAATTGTAATGTGGAAACAATGCGGACGCTACAAAGAAGATGTGTTTAATTTACCACTCGGGGCATTTAAACAACATATTGTTGATGAAAAGCAAAGAAAACGGATCAGAAGAGCCATGAAATGTGATCAAAAACTAATTTTTCCAGATTATTCCAAAACCACATAAATGCAACACAAGGCAGAGTAGGTAACTAGGACGTCTGCTATTTGTCCCTTAAAGAAAGACTTCTTCTTCCATTGCCATTGAAATGATATCCAGCACCTCCTACTGTCTGTGTATCAGCTCCCACCATATGCTGAAAACACATGAGTCTGCATTACTCACAGCAAATTAAACCCTTCTGTGAGAATGTGAGCTCATGACTACAGGCCTACTGAGCTGGGCAAAGTTGTTATGAGTAAAATGTAATGACAAAAGGGATTTGCAGTTTTATTGCACTTTTATTTACCGTTGATTAATTACCTACAATAAAAGATGATAATCACGATAGACTGATAAAGCACATAATAAGCCCTTGTGTTCACAGAAGACATTTTGGCATAGTAAAAGCGCAGGCGTAAACAATTAAAACAGTTACAGCTGAATTCCATATTTAGCTGTTTAGGTGTCACGGTCCTGGTATCACACATGCTGGCTGAGTCACACTGTCATGGCTCACTGGGACACTTGAATAGAACAGAGCCATTGTTATTGTCACCAGAAACACCTTTGCTTTTCTTAGAAGTCAAAATGCCTGCTGTGAAAAAGTGGTGTACAGTGCTTCTGTCATCAGGCACAGTGAGAAATAACATGTAACGGGAAAGAAAAATCAGACCAAAATTTAAGTGATAGAAATTTGAACGTTGTCTCTTCTTAAGCTTCTTGTGTCGGCTGTGGAGGCAGGGCTTAATTACTTGCATGGGCATCCGAAGCGAACTTTGTAGTCACGGCACATGCCAGATTTCTGGTCCGTGTTGCGGCAAACAAATCCCTGAGTTGGATTGTAGCTGCAAAATGATACCAAACAGTCAGTGTGATATTTAAAGCAAGGGAATGTTGAGAGCAAACAAGAACTACTCAATAATGGGTTACACTGTTAAAACTATACATGAAATTGAGCATAGCGTTAGTTCAGGCAGGACGTGATGTCAAGCTCAGCTCACACCCCAGCTACATCAGCTGATCTCAAACAGCCTGATTGGTGGAAGGGAGTCAGCTGATAGATCACATGATTCCTTTCTATGCAACCAGTTGGCAAATCTAATTCAGGATGCCCTATTTAAACTGCCCTGGCCTGCCTACTGTTGCTGCTTCCTCTGCAAGCCACTTTGCAACCCGCCTCCACCCCAGCTCCTCCTTTTTTATGTTGTGTCTGACTTATCAGTGTCATTGCTGTTTGTCATTGATGCTGATTCTGTTCTGTTCCCAGGGGGTCTTTGCTGCTGCTTTTCCTGACTTGGCCTTTCCATGTACGCGCATGGAAGGGCAGGGAGGTTTGCCTCTTTCAGGCTTTCCTCACTTGCACATGGAAGGGCAGAGAGGTTTTCAAATATAATACTTCAAACGGAAAGAAAGTTTTGTTTGCCTCAAGTGTTCCTGACTGAACTATAAAATACTAATCTGCAGCAGTGTTTCTCAAATGGTGTGCCGTGGGATTTTGTGATAACCACCCATTATTTTTGCAATATTCAACTGGGCCTATACAAAAAGTTATTAATGAATTTCTAATTGACTGTATCAGAATGTTGTGCGCACTAATTTCCTAATAAAGAGGCAAACTAGTTAAAAAATGTAATTTAATTAAAAAAAAACCTTCACAGGGAACCTATTGGCGGCCGTTCACGTGTGGTAATTATAAGTGTGTGACACATGAAAAGCCCGATTGGCAGCCAGTGCGAGGGATGATAACATTTAAAAGGACAAATATTACAACAAAGCACCTGTTCTTTTTTCTTATTTTTATCATCTTATGTTGTGATAAGAGTGATAACACACGTTATAGAAGCTTTTGTGCACACATATAAATACAGATGTTGAGATTTTGGCTTGCCCTTTGGTTTGAAAAGTTTGAAAACCACTGATATAGAGTATTGTTGCTCGGTCAAATTAAAATTAAATCTGTTCTTAGCCTATCTATTCTCATGTTGTTCTTGATGTCAGGCGTAACTTCTTGGGAAATATCTCAGATATGCAATGAAAATAGAATAATTAGTCATAAATAATGAATACCAATAAATTGGCTTATTCATGTTTCTTACTCTTTAAACCACAAAAAGCTTTGTTTTCTCAGACAAAGCTGTTAGCAAAAGAATAAAGTAAAGCTCAGACATTATGTGCCTATTACCCAGTTTCCTCATGGGGCTCATTAAAATTTCATCTAATCTAATGTAAATGTACATCTACAAAGTTTCGATTCACTGTTTAAGCAGTAGCTCCAGGCAGTGCATCTTGGTGATTTGGAAAGTTTGGGAAAGAGTTTTTAATGTTGAAAAGAATTGATTTATTGTTGGGTTGTTGGGAGAAAAATTAGCACATGCAAACTTTTAAATTATTTCCCTGTGAGGCAACTTACATATGGAGGATCTCTCCTGTGGAGATGGCTGGGGTCATTGTGTCAATGGTTACAGCCTCAATGTAGAGTGGGTGCTCACAGATCTGTCCTGGGTTTTCTGACCTCAGGTTACTCAGAAGCTCCCAGTCCCCTGTTCCACTGGGATCGTCCCGGTCATACCACTTGGTCCAGCACACTGCAGGGAGCAATAAAAGTGAGACTGGGTGACTGGTGGGGAACTGTGGCACCTAAGTACTATTCTAAATGAATGGAAAGGGAAATCCACTTTTGAATTAGCAGCTTAACACTGCACAAGAATGTGCATATACAGTACCTCCTCCACCACAGAAAGGGGGGTGGCAGCTGAAACGAACACGATAATCATTGCACATCTTTTTGGATTGGTCCTGGTTTCTGCAGATGAATCCTGAAGTTGTGTCACTCCTGAGAAAAAACACAAACGCAGATGCACACTTACTAAAAGCAATTTATACATAGTGGCATAGCTCCAGGGATGGCAAAGTTAGGTTTACCACTTTGGCCCAAATTAAAATATCTAAATAAACATTTTGTACATTTCTGCTCCCCAGATGATGACTTTTCCTGGCTTTGGTGATCCCCTAAATTTGGATTTTTTTTTTATCTAAAGTAGTCCATACCCATTGAGTGCACAGTTGCCCACCTACAGTTTCACATGGTGTGTGTTTGGGATACATGTCATAGGAAACTGCAGATTTCATAGTCAACTGAACCCATTAGGAAGAGCAATGTATTCAGACATGGTTAGGTTTAGGGAAAAATAACAGGTTTTGGCTTTAGAATCTTATGGGACATGAACACCGCACTCTTGGGTGAAAGTCACTGTTTGCTAGACCCATCCACCACCCGTTGCACCCGCCTCAGTCAGACTTCCGGCGCTTTAAATTTCGTCCTTGTCCCACAGCGTTTCTCCCTGATGCCGCCGGACACCATTACACTATAACACCAACTAGCCGCATATCATGCAATCGAGATATTTTGGCTTCACTTCTGGGGAGCTGTCATGTTGTCCATCTTTAAATACAGTTAACGGTACGGCCTCATAGAGCCTAGCATTTGCTTATTCTGTGTTTGGTTACCAAGTGCTTGACTGATGAATAGAACAGAATAAATTGTCGAAAGTGAAATCAGTGGAAATATCTTCAGTCTCACCAGGTAAACAAACACATACAGTAGCAACATCAGTGCAACACATTCAGTAGAATACAATATGAATCACAGCATCAAATGCATTCTAATTATTCACACTCCTACTCACTTATAAATCACATCCCCTGCTGCTGCCACACTGAGTCCAGACAGAGTTTGGGCCTCAATATCCTGTGGTTTAGAGCAGATCTTCCCTGGGTTCTCTTTGCGAAGGTTATAGAGGGTTTCCCAGTCTCCAGTTCCAGAGGGGTCATCTCTGTCAAACCAGTCTGTCCAGCACTCTGAACCAAAGTATTCACAGCAGGACGAATTAATAACAAGACATCTGAAATCTGTCTGTAAATGCTGGGATTCGTCAAATGTCAGAAAAGATACAAAGGCAATTGAAATGTGAATGTAAAAACAAAAGGTGTAATCTGCTTACGAATGTGGGTGGGATAGTAGCAGGGCCACCCTGTATGGAGTTAAACAAACAAACAACGGTTGTCAGACCTTTCTATACAAAGTGAAACACTTCAGTCTTCACTTTAAATGTCAGGATTGCGAGTGAAAAGAATCTCTAACCTGGCTTCACTGGAAGGAGGGAGACAGGCTTAGCCACAAGCTGCTGGTCGCTTTCTGTCAAAGGTAATCAGAAAGACACTGTATACTGTGGCTGCGTTTATTCCTGATAACGGAGTCGTCAAAAGTGTACATACTATCATGAAGTTACTGAGATCAACCTACCTAAAAACAATCCTGCAACAATGGCGACACTTAACTGTGAGACGGAAGAAAAGAAAAAAGGTTACAATCACAGAACTTGTACATTTGTATTGTAAAATATGGCCATATAATACAAAGTCATATTACCAGTTTGATCATGATTGCGGATAATGGATGATCTTTAAAACTGTAAGAGAAGTTGTTTGCATTAAGGAATATATATTAACGTAGTAACATCTTAATTTTAAATGCATTTTAATTTAAAACATACATTTACAAAAATACCCAATCATAAATACATAGATAGTTGAATACCAGCATCTTTGAGGGTACATAAAATTCTAAAAATTAAGTTCAGAGTAGACATTATGTTACCTGTCTCTGCAGAAATAAACACACTCACCCACAGGACCTCTCAGTTGAACAGTATGGCTGCTTAAACCTCTGTGTGGCTTAATGAGGCTCTCTCCTGTCTCTCAACTTAAATACACGTCTGGAAGATACTTGAATACATGTGCTGCAGACCTCACCCCGAGAAAACAATGCACATGTTGGCACAATAGTTTTTCACATTTGAAAGGGTTAATTTAGAACAGAACGTTTGGAGATAAGGTGTCCGCCATTCTTCTGTGGTCACTTTAAACCTTCTTTGCATACCTGTTTCATGCAGGCAAATGTAAATACAAAGGGATGTAAACATGTTGGTTTCACAATAGGGTAAAAAACATATCCTGTTTCACATTCTCAGATTGCAGCATTTAAGACCCTTAACTGCAAAAAGAGGTCATTATGACACAGAGTATGTGCTGCGAGGTCGATCAGATCCTATTCCCAACTGGCCAAAACGTGCCGTGGAAGCCCATATTCGCACAAAAGCTATTGTGAAGTGTATGTGAGCAGGAGAAACTTAATCTTGTTCCCATGATCTAGACATCTAATGATAACAATCAGAATGTAGGGAAGGTACCACCCCAAGTCTGGGTAATGCAGTTCACCTTCATGTGTTCATCAGTGAGTGATCATCATGCAGTACTGGTTAGGGTTAGCACAAGAGCGTGGTTACTCACGTGCCTAACGACTGATGACCGAATAATTAACAGCTCACGTGACAAAATTAACTCTAGTTTCACGAACACAGGTATCCCAGGCATATATCCCATGCTTGCTTGGCCCATCCGCTTCCCTCCCAGCCATGCTAAGCAGACTTTCTTGCTCATTATTCTATGTCTGTTGCTCTGTCGGTCAAAAAAACGACGCAGATGGGTTTGTTGAAAGCCCAGTGTGTCTCATACAGATGCTAAACGGTATATTGTGCATTTGCATCTGACGCATGGGGACGAGATCAGGCTGTATTAAAAACAAAAAGGGACTGCTTAACGGAACAGTGGGTAAGATTTAGGAGGATCAGTGGCATCTAGTGGTGAGGATTGCAGATTAAAACCAGGTGAAAATTCTTGTTGTTACAATTTTAGTGTTCATTGTATAGGAGGTTTTTACCAGGAGCCGAAATATCCGCAGAGGTTTCTTCCTCTCCAAAACAAACTAACCCAGTGACTAAAACTGGTAAAAACACTGAATGAAACAGTTGCACACTACAAATCAGCGTTTCTCATATGCTCTTGTCGTGCAGGGGCTCTTATCTCCAGTGGCCAACACAAAAGCGCAAATGGCCATAGTTTAGTTTAGCTTAGTTTAGCTTAGTTTAGCTTAGCTTAGCTTAGCTTTCGCTAATTTTGAGTTGGTTTGGTTTAGTTTAGCTCAGCTTGGCCCGGCTCATGTTCAGGTTCAGGTTCAGAATCGGTTTGGTTCGGTGTATTTTACTAGTTTAGTTTAGTTTAATGTAGCTTAGCTTAGCTTAGTTTAGTTTAGCTTATCTTTATTTTGGTTTATAGTTAGGTTAGGTTAGGTTAGGTTAGATTTGGTTTGGTTTTGTTTTATTTAGTTTAACTGAGTTTAATTTAGCTTAGCTTAGCTTAGCTTAGCTTAGTTTATTTCGGTTTAGTTTAGTTTAGCTCAGCTCGGTTCAGTTCAGCTTAGTTTAGTTTAGTTTAGTTTGGTTAGGTTTGGTTTAGTTTTGTTTATTTTAGTTTAACTTAGTTTAATTTAGCTTAGCTTAGTTTAGCTTAGCTCAGCTCAGTTTAGTTTAATTTAGTTTAGTTTGGCTCGGCTCGGCTTGGCTCTGTTTAGTTTAGCTTAGCTTAGCTTAGCTTAGCTTACTTTGGTTTGGTTTAGTTTAGTTGAGTTTACATGAGGTTTTAGTCACAAGAATTTAATGATCAAATGTGTGATTCAGTGCCAAAACTTCAAGCAAAGTTGATGCAATATAAAAGGACATGCAATTTTTAAAAGCACTAGAGGCAGTAGTGACATATTTACCACAATATTGTAACACTAGCAGGACACTAGCAGGACGTACCAGTTCAAATAAATAATTAATGAGTAATTTGCTACTGTTATAAGGTGATTTATGAATTTACATGTCTTTCTGTTTTCACTGTGTTCCACCCCATTTCTTGTATTCTGGTATTGTATGACAACACAAGTATGGCTTCCATTTGTATGCCTCACAGTCTGCCACTCAGTACTTTAAAAACCAGGGTAGTGCACAGTTGTGTCCACTGTTGCCTTATGTATGCTCTGATGAAGGTCAAACAGACCAAAAGCTCAACAATAAAGTGAAACACTGCATACTTTTTTCTTTTATTTGTTTGTGTTTTATCTGTGTAATTTGTAACTGTGTTTCATACTTGCTGCTGCCTATCTTGGCCAGGTGTCCCTTGAAAAAGAGGTTGTTAATCTCAATGGGATCTTCCTGGCTAAATAAAGGTTAATAAATAAAATAGATGTGCGGCAATGTTTTTCTACAATAAGCAGCAGCAAAAAAGAGTTTAGTGTGTATGTATTAATTATCATTGTCCATTCTGGGCTCCTGTAGAAACATGGCAGTGCAACATGGCTATCCCCGCGGACGAGGACTCTCTATGTAGATATAAATGGCTTATTCTACGGTAGGGAGAACACAGCCGATTATTCACTGAAGAAATATAATTATTATATTCAATTTCTGCCAATATATCCCACACACTGAACCTTTAACTGAAACTACAACAGTAATGAACATTTATAATTGGAGCAGTTACCTTCTTGTCCTTTACAGAACGGCGGGTGACAGCTGAAACTGCACAGCTGCTGCAGTGAATGCTATAATCCAGGCAAAATTTTGGCTGCCACTTGCAGTTAAAGGCAGCTGTCATGCTATTTCTGAAATTATAAAAGGATGATTCAGGTGCAAGTGGCTGATAGGAATTAATGCATATCACCTGTACCAGCATTACAGTTATTTTAGAAAGTCTTTAGGTGTTGTGGTTATATAAGGTGGATAATTTGTCTCATAGTAACAGAACATCTTGACACCTGGGTACATCACTCGTTCTGTTTGGGAGGTTAAACTAAACTGGCTTTGCAAAGATCTTTTGGGGTTTTACTTTCAGACACTGAGAATGACCTGTCCATGTACTGTCCCACAGTCATTTCCAGCCACCTGTGTGTCTGTGTGCGCATGTGTGTACGTTCAAGGGAACTTGTGTGGGTGTTGGCTCACAGCGGGAACATTTGACTTTGAGGTAAACATGACAGAGGTTTGATTCAGGTCGGAGGGAAAAGAGACAGGCTGTGAGGACACCAAAAAACAAGCCATTATTTCCTTAAATAGAGAGGAAGTGATGGGTTGAGAGAGAAATAAAGAAACTTAAACATTGTGTGTGTCATAACTTTGCTTGATAGTGCTCCTACATTAATATGACATTCAGATTTACTGACACATTCGTTTTTACGTTGCCACTTTGCTGTTTAAATGATATCCAACCCCTCCTACTATCTGTATATTAGTTCCCACCATCTGTTGAAAACACGAGTCTGCATTACTCACACCAAATCATAACTTCATGAAAGCCTGTGAGCTCAAGAGTATGCTCCTAATAAGCTGGTCAGAGTTGTTATGAGTACAATGTAATGACAAAAGGGATTTGCTGTTCATTAGTGGTTTTATTGCCGTTTACAGTTGATTAATTACCAATACAGTATCATGATTTCATACTCAATAGAAATGAAAAGATAAAGCACATAATAGGCCTGTTCCTACAGGGGATATTTTGGCTTGTCGTGTTGAGAAAAGCACGGGCGTAAATAATACAGTTAAGTATGGATGGATTCCATTTAGCTGCTTAGGCTGGTATCACACATGCTGGCTCGCACTCACTCGCACTGTCATGATTCACTGGGACACTTGAATAAAACAGAGCCGTTGTTAATGTTACTTGTAACATCTTTGCTTTTTGTATAAGTCAAAATGTCTGCTGTGAAAAAAGGCCTGTTATACTTCTCTCGTCAAGCACAGTAAGAAAAAACAGACAAATTTCAGTGAGATAAATTTGAACGTTGTCTCTTCTTATGCTTCTTGCATCGGCTGTGGAGTCAGAGCGTCATCATTTGCATGGGCATCCGAATCGAACTTTGTAGTCACGGCACCTACGGGATTTTTGGTCCTCTTGGCGACAAACAAATCCCTTAATTGGGCTGTAGCTGAAAAATGATTCCAAACAGTGAATCAGCATGACATTTAAAGCAATATTTAAATCAAACAAGAACTTATTTGTAATGGGAAACATTGCTAAATCCATGACTTTAGGAAAAATGTAATTGAAAACATGAATGCTTCACACACATCTTCACCCGGCAGCACAGAAGATCTACACAATCAGCTCAGTCTAAGGTGGGCACCCAAAATCACCAATACAGTATCTTACCAAATATGAGTTATGACATTGAGAATTGGCCAGAAAAGTGTTTTTGCAGAACATTATGTTGTCAAAGTGAAGTTGACCTTTGACCTTTTGAATATAAAATCACTTAATCATTACATCCTATAAGACATTTGTGTAAAATCTTTCTGATAATTAGCAAGTTAATTCCTGAGTGATGGCCAAAACACATTTCTAAGGTCACAGTGGCCTTGACCTTTGACCTTTTGAATATAAATTCATTTATCATATATCCTATAAGACATGATTTGTGTAAGATTTTGTGATAATTAGCAAATTAATTCTTGTGTCATGGCCAAAACTCATTTTTAAGGTCACAGTGACCTTGAACTTTGACCTTGAATGATCAAATTATTTTTTTCCCCATAATTTGTAATTGATATTTCTAAAATAGAGCAGATAGAAGACACAGTAATATTTGGTCAATCAAATAGTGACACAACAAAAACACAAGTATTAAGTAAAATAAGAACAATACAAAACCAAGACAGGATGAAGACAAGACAAATACTACTTAACCAAAGCAGTGCCCACAATAAGACAGAGAACACAACAACTGAGTGATAAAATTAAAATATAAAAATATGTAGAAATGTGTGTATGATGGTAAAAATAGATGAAGTCATTCAGGGATACCTGGAAAGTCCAGCTCTCGTACATACTTGAAAAAGGGATCCCACATAATGCAAAATTTCCTCGGGGAGCCCCTCATTATGCACCTGATTCTTTCCAGTCTGACAAAATGAAAGACTTCCCTTATCCATAAGGTGTGTGAAGGAGGTACTGCGAACTTCCACTTGAGTAACACTGAGCATCTGGCTAGTGAGGTAACAAAGGCTGTAATAGTTCCCTCATTGGAAGAGAGTGGTACTGTGGGTGGAGTTACACCAAACAAAGCATTAGGTTCAACAGATTTCCAGTAACTCTTGACAGTGATCTAAAGATTTCCCCGCAGTACGTCTGTAATGCAAGACAAGACCAGAACATGTGTACATGGCTCGCTGTTGCTTGGCTACACCTGTCACAAGTCGGGTTCACATCTTTATAGATCCTAGAGAGCCTAACCTTCCTGAAATGAGCATGGGGTACTCTTTTGCACTGGATCAGTCCTTGCTTTGCACAGACAGATGATTTGAGAACTTTATCACGGACACCCAATTACCAAATTCTAATCAGTACAATGCTGAGTCCACATGGATGTTGGTGCCAAAGTTGAAGAAATTCCCTCAAGGTGTTCTTGAGATATTACATTCATGAGAATACAAAAGACTGGGTCACAATAATGTTGACCCTTTGCTCACCAATGATGTGAAATACTATCAAATTGTTTATTTAAACCATTATGAGAATGACTTTATAAAAAAAAAAAAAAAGGCTATCTAACACCGTATCAATTATGAATTATTATTTTGAACGAGCTCCAACTGACAGTTTATCCACGCCAGCCTCATGCACTGTTAGGGAGGCGGAGAGGGAGACTGGCAGACACAGGCAGACCTGGCTGTGTCTAGAGAAGACAGGCTGCGTCAGCTCTGTCCTCAGAGACAGGTGGAGACAGCAACATTTCCGGCTACAATGCAGCACATATGAAGACATCAGAACAATTTTCCTTACAAAAAACTAAATGTATACTCCAGGATTTTGATTCACGCTCTGACCAGACTAAAATGCAACATCTACTTGGAGAAAATAATGTCAGCGCCACAGATGCAGCAAAATATGTCAGTGCCTAATGTGACCAGTGTTGCAGCCTAAGAAACAACCAACACAACGACATAGAGCATCTCCTCACAGTTCACACTCTGGCTTTTTATTTATTCCTTCACTTAATGAGATTTTTTTTCCTTGAAATTTATGTCTATAATTTTGTATCAACACATTGTTGTTGATTGTTTCAGAATTCACTGTCTTAAGCAAGATTTATACTTGTGCATCAGCTTTATGCAGAGCCTACGCCGTAGCCTACACACTTGGCCTACGCCGTTGTGAGCATTTATACTTGTGCAGTAGCGTGTCTGTGTCACTCTGCAGTTACACCTCCTGAACACTAGTCGGCAGTGGGGTTTCTGTGAAGTTCTGTAAAGTTTAGTTGATTCAAAACACACATTCAACATGACTTAATAGAGACAATTTCAAACACAAGTACACAAATCAGCTTCACTATAACTCGCAGCCATCACAGACAAAGCACTGGACACATTTTCCCCACAAATACAACATGCTAATGTTTTTAGCACAAGCCTATTGCATTTTACATTGTATAAATTAGCCTAGTGGATCGCAGATTTTCCTCTTCTCATATGAAGCCAGGATAAATCACACACAAGACTTAAAATGCTATTTTTGTGAATGCTTCCACTGAGGGAAAGACAGGAGGGTTAGGGCTAGACAGGAGGTCTGCGTTGCTGCAACATGTAGTTACGTTTCTGGGGAGGTGCACGTCAGGCTACGCCGTAAGGTACGGCTTCAGAGGTTAGGAGTCACCATCTTTTTTCCTGCTCTCTTTTTACCATGCTGGTAGATCTGAATGAATTATACTTTGATGCTCATGGTTTCAGTATTAATTAACTCAGTGATTAAATTACGGAGAATCTAACCGAGCTAATGATGTCTAGCATGTCTATATTGACAAAAGTTGACAATAATCCATTTTTGGGCTTGATATTTTCTCTTGACCTGCATCCCTATTGCGTGACTGCTAGGTGTCTTTCTGTGATAACAAAAAAATGACATTCATGTCAATGTGAGTGGAAAATGCAATGTTTTAAGATAGTTTCGATATTAAAATGCCTTTTAGAAAACATTTCTAGCTAGAAATGTGCATTTTGTTTTCATAATCTTTATTCAGTGAATGCATATGATCTTTACTTTGTTAATATGAAGATTATTTCAGTCTCACTAGGAAATTGTTGTAATGCAACATTTTATTTCGTCTTTAAGTAGAAACTATTTATTATTCTTATCATGTTATTATTTCCCTTTGAGGCAACTTACCTGAAGAAGATCTCCCCTGTGGAGACGGCTGGGGTCATGTCGTCAGTGGTAACAGCCTCAATCTGCAGTGGGCTGTCACAGATTTGTCCTGGGTTTTCTTTCTTCAGGTTACTCAAAAGTTCCCAGTCCCCTGATCCACTGGGATCGTCCCGGTCATACCACTTGGTCCAGCACACTGCAGGGAGCAATAAAAGAAAGGCTGGATGACTGGTTGGAAACTGTGGCACCAAGGCACCATTCTAAATGAATGCTTGTATGCACACGGACAGTGGAATAGAAGGAGAAATCCATGTTGAATTAGTATCTTAACACTGCACATGAATGTGCGCATACAGTACCTCTTCTATCACAGAAAGACGAAGGACATCTGAAGCGAACACGATAATCATTACACTTCTTATTCTTGGATTGGTCCTGGTTTCTGCAGACAAATCCTGAAGTTGTGTCATTCCTGGAAAAAAACACACAGAGTGACACTTACTAAAAATGACCTGATAGATTAATCAACTTAAGTGTTTGCGTGTTTAAGCCATGATGTTGGCTTGGCTATAAGGATGGCAAAAATAACAGAAACCATCTCCTGACTTTTAATGAAGTGTCATTATCACATCAAAATTAGGTTTCAACACCTGCTAAACTAAATCAGTACTTACTTATGAATCACATCCCCTGCTTCTGCTACACTGAGTCCAGATAGGGTTCTGGCCTGAATACCCAGTGGTTTAGGGCAGATCTTCCCTTTGTTCTCTTTGTGAAGATTGGGGAGGTTTTCCCAGTCTCCACTTCCAGAGGGGTTGTCTCTGTCAAACCAGTCTGTCCAGCATCTTGGACCAGGGTCTTTCAATGTACATAAAATAGTCATGAGACTTCTAAATTTCTATGGAATTGCACATTTACTGTGATTTGTCAAACTGTCAATAAAGAGATACAAAGACAAATAAAATGAGAATGTAAAATCCCCTGAAGACTGCACATCAATGTGTTAATACAGTACCTCCATCATCACAGAAAGAGGAAGGACATCTGAAGCGAACACGATAATCATTACAGGTGTTTTTCTTGGATTGGTCCTGGTTTCTGCAGACAAATCCTGAAGTTGGGTCACTCCTGAGGAAAAAGAAACACAGAATGTCACTTATTAAATATTATTTAATAAATGCATCAACTTTAGTGTTTGCTTGTTTAAGCCATGATGATGGATTGGCTCTAAGGATGGCAATCTCAATCTGTCAGTCTTTCTGCGAGTGGGTCGGTTTGTCGGCCTTTTGTTACAGACTGAAATATCTTCAGAAACATTAGCTGGGTTGACATGAAATTTCATACAAAAAAATCCTGGTCCCCAGATGATGAATCCTCCTAACTTAGCTGGTACCTTGGGGTTTCCTTTGCCACCACCATCAAGTTGACATTTGTTATTTTAAATGAAATGTCTGCACAGCTATTGGGTAGATTGTCGTGAAATTAGGTTCAGACATTAAAACATCCCTGAGGATGAAGAGTAATCACTTTGGTAATCTCCTGAGTATTCATTAAGTGTCATCATCAGGTCGAAATTCAAATATAACCACCTTACAAACTAATTCAGTACTTACTTATGAATCACGTCCCCTGCTTCCTCTACACTGAGTCCAGATAGAGTTCTGGCCTGAATACCCAGTGGTTTAGGGCAGATCTTCCCTTTGTTCTCTTTGTGAAGATTGGGGAGGTTTTCCCAGTCTCCAGTTCCAGAAGGGTTGTCTCTGTCAAACCAGTCTGTCCAGCATCTTGGACCAGGGTCTTAATTTAAAAGAAATTAGTAAAAAGACATATAAAATCTTTCAGGAATTGTATGTTTTGATTCATAAATTGTCAGAAGAAATACAAACACAGATGAAATGTGAACGTCAAAACAAAAGGTGTAATATTCTCAACACTGCACATGGATGTGTTAATACAGTACCTCCATCATCACAGAAAGAGGAAGGACATTTGAAGCGAACACGATAATCATTACACTTCTTATTCTTGGATTGGTCCTGGTTTCTGCAGACAAATCCTGACGCTGGGTCACTCCTGGAAAAAAAGAAGCCCAGAATAGCACTCACTTAATATGGCCTTATAGATGCATCAACTTTAACATTTGTTTTTTGTTGGCATGGTATTGGCTTGGCTCTAATGTTGTGTTCACACCAAACATGATGAGAATTTTCGCGTCACATTACTAGTGTGAGTATGAATGCCAGAATATTTTGTGTTAACTTACGTCATACAGTATGTATGAATAACCCAAGTCATACGTGCTTGACATTGCTGGCTCGATGAATGAACTTCTGCCAGTGCGTACTCGGTGTAACAGTTCCACGGAAAGTCTCCAGACTTATTGGCTATTGCAGTGCAAATTAGTTGCTTAAGTTTCGATTTTTTAACTATCTTGAATAAGCGTATGATGAAAAATTGATTTGCATATTTCACAATGTGTCCATAGCATTGCCCGTCGGGAATTCGCATCTAATCATGTTTTTACATTGACTTTAAATGTAGTTCATGAGCATGAACTGTTTTCTCTGTGCCAGGTGTGAACACAACATAAGAATGGGAATGTAATTGAGTCAATCTCTCTGGTGGTTGGTTGGTCCATCACTTTGGTACAAACTGAAATATCTCCATAATCATGGGACAGGTTGACATGAAATTTTAAACAGACAATCCTGGTCCCCAGAGGATGAATTCTCTTAACTGAGCTGGTACCTTGGGTTTTCCTGTGCCACCACTATCAGGTAGACATTTGCTGTTTTAAGTGAAATGTCTCTCCATCTATTGGGTAGATTGTCATGATATGTGGTTCACACATTAAAACACCTCTGAGGATGAACAGTTACCACTTTGGTGATCTCCTGACTTTTAATCAAGTGTCATGATTAAATCAAAATAATAAAATAAATAGTAAATTCAAACACCTGCAAAACTAATTCAGCACTTACTTATGAATCACGTCCCCTGCTTCTGCTGCACTGAGTCCAGATAGAGTTCTGGCCTGAATACCCAGTGGTTTAGGGCAGATCTTCCCTTTGTTCTCTTTGTGAAGATTGGGGAGGTCTTCCCAGTCTCCACTTCCAGAAGGGTTGTCTCTGTCAAACCAGTCTGTCCAGCATCTTGGACCAGGGCCTAATAAGACATTTTAAATCTTTATGGAACTGCACATTCTGATTTGTAAATTGTCAAAAAACAGATACAAAGACAAATGTGAATGTAAAAAGAAAATGTGTAATCTTCTTAACAATACACATCAATGTGTTAATACAGTACCTCCATCATCACAGAAAGAGGAAGGACATCTGAAGCGAACACGATAATCATTACACATCTTATTTTTGGATTGGTCCTTGTTTCTGCAGACAAATCCTGAAGCTGTGTCATTCCTGAAAAAACAGAAACATAGAATAGTACGTACTTAATATGATCTAATAGATGCATCAACTTTAGTGTTTGCTTTTTTCAGCCATGATATTGGCTTGGCTCTAAGGATGGTAATGTCAGTCCATCACTCTTCCAGTTGGTTAGTTGGTTCACCACTTTGGTGCAGACTGAAATAACTCCATAATCATGGGACAGGTTGACATGAAATTTCATACAAAAAATCCTGGTCCCCAGAGGATGAATCCTCCTAACTTAGCTGGTACCTTGGGGTGTCCTGTGCCACCACCGTCAAGTTGACATTTGTTGTTTTAAGTGAAATGTCTGCACAGCTATTGGGTAGATTGTAGTGAAATTTGGTTCAGACATTTATGTCCCCTCAGGATCTCGTGTTTAACCACTTTCCTGATCTCCTCACTTTTGATTTAGGGTCATTATCAAGTCAAAATGTAAATTTAACCACCTGCATAATGAAAATCAGCACTTACTTATGAATCACATCCCCTGCTTCCGCTACACTGAGTCCGGATAGAGTTCTGGCCTGAATACCCAGTGGTTTAGGGCAGATCTTCCCTGGGTTATCTTTGTAAAGGTTTAAGAGGTTTTCCCAGTCTCCAGTTCCAGAAGGGTTGTCTCTGTCAAACCAGTCTGTCCAGCATCTTGGACCAGGGTCTTAATTTCAAAGAAATTAGTAAAAAGACATATAAAGTCTTTCAGGAATTGTATGTTTTGATTCATAATTGTCAGAAGAAATACAAACACAGATGAAATGTGAATGTCAAAACAAAAGGTGTAATCTTCTCAACACAGCACATGGATGTGTTAATACAGTACCTCCATCATCACAGAAAGAGGAAGGACATTTGAAGCGAACACGATAATCATTACACTTCTTATTCTTGGATTGGTCCTGGTTTCTGCAGACAAATCCTGACGCTGGGTCACTCCTGGAAAAAAAGAAGCCCAGAATAGCACTCACTTAATATGGCCTTATAGATGCATCAACTTTAACATTTGTTTTTTGTTGGCATGGTATTGGCTTGGCTCTAATGTTGTGTTCACACCAAACATGATGAGAATTTTCGCGTCACATTACTAGTGTGAGTATGAATGCCAGAATATTTTGTGTTAACTTACGTCATACAGTATGTATGAATAACCCAAGTCATACGTGCTTGACATTGCTGGCTCGATGAATGAACTTCTGCCAGTACGTACTCGGTGTAACAGTTCCACGGAAAGTCTCCAGACTTATTGGCTATTGCAGTGCAAATTAGTTGCTTAAGTTTTGATTTTTTAACTATCTTGAATAAGCGTATGATGAAAAATTGATTTGCATATTTCACAATGTGTCCATAGCATTGCCCGGCGGGAATTCGCGTCTAATCATGTTTTTACATTGACTTTAAATGTAGTTCATGAGCATGAACTGTTTTCTCTGTGCCAGGTGTGAACACAACATAAGAATGGGAATGTAATTGAGTCAATCTCTCTGGTGGTTGGTTGGTCCATCACTTTGGTACAAACTGAAATATCTCCATAATCATGGGACAGGTTGACATGAAATTTTAAACAGACAATCCTGGTCCCCAGAGGATGAATTCTCTTAACTGAGCTGGTACCTTGGGTTTTCCTGTGCCACCACTATCAGGTAGACATTTGCTGTTTTAAGTGAAATGTCTCTCCATCTATTGGGTAGATTGTCATGATATGTGGTTCACACATTAAGACACCTCGGAGGATGAACAGTTACCACTTTGGTGATCTCCTGACTTTTAATCAAGTGTCATGATTAAGTCAAAATAATAAAATAAATAGTAAATTCAAACACCTGCAAAACTAATTCAGCACTTACTTATAAATCACATCCCCTGCTGCTGCTGCACTGAGTCCAGACAAAGTTCTGGCCTGAATACCCAGTGGCTTAAAGCAGATCTTCCCTGGGTTATCTTTGTGAAGTTTGGGGAGGTCTTCCCAGTCTCCAGTTCCAGAGGGGTTGTCTCTGTCAAACCAGTCTGTCCAGCATCTTGGACCAGGGCCTAATAAGACATTTTAAATCTTTATGGAACTGCACATTCTGATTTGTAAATTGTCAAAAAAGAGATACAAAGACAAATGTGAATGTAAAAAGAAAATGTGTAATCTTCTTAACAATACACATCAATGTGTTAATACAGTACCTCCATCATCACAGAACGAAGACGGGCAGCGGAAACGAACACGGTAGTCATTGCACATCTTGTTTTTGGATTGGTCCTTATTTCTGCAGATGAATCCTGAAGCTGTGTCACTCCTGAAAAACGAAACACAGAGTAGCACTCACATAATCTAGTGGATGCATACACTCAAGGTTGTTTTTTCTTTCTCAGCCATGCTATCTGCAGGGTTGTAAGGATGGCAGCGTCAATCTGTCAGTCTTTCTGCTGGTAGTTTGGTCCACCACTTTGGTACAAGCTAAAATAATTCCATTTCAATCCAATCGTGGTCACCAGATGATTAGTTCTCAGGTGATCCCCTGTGTTTTTATGTTCCACCACTGTGGAGGAGACATTTGTTGTTTTAAATGAAATGTCTCTTCAGCTATTATGTGAGTCAGACATTTATGCCCCTGTCACGATGTGGTGTAATGACTTTGGTGATCTCCTGACTTTTAATCTAGTCTCATCATCAGGTCCAAATTTAAATTTAAGCACCCGCAGAAGTGATGACATTCCAATCAGTCTTGGTTGTATTATGTGTTTAGTGTGACTAGCAAATATTAGCACTCTTACACACTAAATGAAGATAGCGAACATTGTAAACTTTCTACAATCCCAATTTCAGTATGTTCCCACTGTCACTTTTGCCGATAGGGCAAACAACTGCTGTTCATAAACACAGCTTCACAGAGACTAGCATTTGCAGTGTGCTGTGATTTTTTTGATGCTCATTGGTATCTAGCACATGGCTGATCAATAGAACAGAACAGAATGTGGAAAGTGGAAACAGTGGAAACATGTTGGGTCTCACCAGATAAACAAACACATACAGTAGCAAAGCCAATGCAAGCCATTTTGTAGAATGCAATATGAATCACTGCATTAAATTCATTGTAATTATTCATACTCATTCAAACCTCACTTATGAATCACATCCCCTACTGCAGCTGCACTGAGTCCAGATAGAGTTCTGGCCTGGATAGCCAGTGGTTTAGAGCAGATCTTCCCTGGGTTCTCTGTGAGAAGATTGGAGAGGTTTTCCCAATCTCCAGTTCCAGAGGAGTCGTCTCTGTCAAACCAGTCTGTCCAGCATTTTGGACGCGGGCCTTTAATTTGGGAAAAAAGAAAAAAAAAAGAATTAGAAAAAAAAATAGAATTACACATGTTGAGGTTCATTAAAAAAATAATAAAACAAAATAAAACATACATAGACAAAGATGGATGAACTTGTCAGTGAAGATTCTCAGTCATCCAGGTCATGGTAATGGTAAGTGCTAATATCGTAGGCAACTGGACGTTTCGCCTCTCATCCAAGAAGCTTCTTCACGTGACCCCAACAACTCTGCAAGGGTTCCCACCCACACAGGGTTAATAGCCGGCAACTTCGTACCAGTCATTTAGAACTGAAGAAGCTTCTTGGATGAGAGACGAAGCGTCTTCAAGAAACGCAAGTAAGTCCAGTTGCCTACAATATTAGCACTTACGAAAGGTTGACGAAGTGTGAGCGTAAAAACAAAAGGTGTATCTTTCCAAACATTGCTCATACGTACTTCCTCCATCACAGAAAGAGATGGGGCAGCTGAAACGAACACGATAGTCACTACACCCTTTCTTCTTGCACTGGTCCTCGTTTCGGCAGATGAATCCTGACGTTGTGTCACTCCTGAAAACAGAAACACAGAGTGGCACTTTTTAAAAATAATCTCATAGCTGCATCCACTTGAAGTGAAAGTTTGGATTTTTTTGACATGGGGCTGTATGAGGTATGCATGCTTTGGATGAGGGTTTTCCACAAAACTTGTTTTTATCCCTTAAAAAATGTCTTACCTAAAAACAAATCTGTCCAATTGGATGCTGTGTTTAGAATATTGCCACCACTTTACCTTGCTGTCAGACAGCCCTGTCCTTTGGCACTACATTTGCTCAACCATTTAACATCCGTATTCCTATGCATAAGCGCAGTTGTGCCGCATACTATATTACGCCGCAGGTCAGCAGTGTGGGTCAGACTTTCAGTGGGTTTATAAATGAGACTACAAATACAAAATGAAAATTTAAAAAGCTGAGTGATTATGACAGTGACGACAAAATCCCATTCACTGGGGAGAGAAAAGGATAACTTTGTAAACTAGAGTACACAAAAGGAAAAAACAATTACGCTTGGAGACTGAACAGGCTGAAAAAAAGAGGGAAACCTTCTGTGGAAACTGGAGGCCAAGAAAGAGAACATGCTAGCTGTGATCTGTAAATGTTCACAGACCCTGAGAGCTGCCATCAGTGGGACACACAGTTTCAACACAATGTTCGGATCGTTCTAAATTGGAGGATGCAAGCGCTTCACACTGAACTGTTTGTTTGGTAAGTTGATTCATTTATTCGTAGATATTTACCATTGTTTTACCTGTTGATTAGGTACAGCAGTGCTCTTCAACATGTGTCTCTCCGGCTTATTTGACAGTGGTTTTACATAATCCTCTTGGGAGAAATCTTCACTGCAAACACCGAGATGTCTCAGTCTTGCAGGTAAAGTGGTGATGTCTATATTCAGTGTAACTAGCCACAGCTGCTTTCATTTCTTTGTTTGAATAGAACCAAGAAACACAAGTACAGACCTTCTAAGAAATCTTTACAAAAGTGAAGCTTCGGTTTAGCTGGGGGGGCTGGAGCCTATCCCAGCTGACACCGGGCGAGAGACGGGGTACACCCTGGACAGGTCACCAGACTATCACAGGGCTGACACACTCTGATAGGCTGGGGACACTCCTTTCTGAAGTGTGTTTAATACACCGGCGAAAACGGCCGGCAACAAAGCAACGCCTCTTGCATTTTTGAAAAGGACAAGCCTTCCCGGAAATGTGCACTCCCCCTTTTCTCATCTGCAAGGAAACAAAAGCACACAGAGAGCTTGAAAATGGATGCCGAGAGATATAACTGCATTTTGTCAAACGTGTGATCATCCGTGAAAAAAATATTTTTTCCAGCGGATGTCTTAGTTACAACATGATTGAGCTAACTGGAGTAGTTTCATGTCGTATCCGACAACGGGAGGCTTTTAACAGATGACATCCTGAGGTTAGTTTTGCTAACTGTCCCTGTCAGCTGCAGCCACTGATGCTTTGTAGACATCGTGATTTCCCAAAACTGAATAAATACCACACATCGCAACACAAAACTGCTTTGCTAGCTCAATCATGTTGTCACTAAGATATCCGCTGGAAAAAATATTTTTTTCACGGACCGTTTAATGAGTTATTACCTATTATAGACGCCGCTAACGGCCAACAGGGCTAAAAATGTGCACACAGAAATAGTAATCTTTGTTCAATTATTGTGTTTATAGACTTTACAAACACCAGATTAGTCTAAACGGTGATATAGTGACGTGAAAAATGTGATATAGATATAGATATATAGCTAAACTCTGCTGGTCTTCTACCCGGAAGTATTTGTGAACAACAAGGCGATTCCCTCTATAGTCTGCCGGACAGATGAGTCATGGCCTTGTAAAAGATTATGTTTGTTTCTTTTAGTTGGCGAGAATGTGTCGCCACAAACACGACAAACATCCACTAACTTTGATGGCATTTTCTGTGAGCGCAGCTGAGCCATTTTGCTCCGCTACACGTGCTTCTAGTCAGACTTTGTTTACGAGCACAAGAGTTCAGCGAGCCACCGAAGGACCGCCCCAGTTTTTTTAAACTCTGAAATTGTATCCGCCCATCTAAACACAAAATCAGGGAGAAAGTCATCAGTCTTTAGTTAAGCAAAGCGTCAAACATGCGACAAACACGCGTCTCCTGATGAAAGTCCGAAGGCCTCCTTACAAGACCACTCAGGACTTCTTCCTTGTTTACTTGTCAGTGCATTGGTTACATAATCATAGTCTTTCAAATATGTGGGTTATGTAAGACTTTGGGATGCAGTGCTTTTTGTAGGAAAACATACAAAAAGTTTATGAGAACAGCCCGATTGGCGCAGCTCCAATGATGCCAATGTCAGTCTCTCAATCTTTCTGTTCGTCGGTCAGTCCACAACTCAATCTGAAATATCGCCAAAAACTTTCATACAGACAATCCTGGTTCCCAGAGGATGAACTCTTCCAATTAAGGTGATCCCCTGGGTTTGGTGATCTCCTAACTTTTAATCATGAAGTCAAAATTTAAATTTCAGCACATGCAGAAGTATTTCAGTCCTTACTTGTGAATAATCTCCCCTGCTGCAGCTGGACTGAGTCCAAGTAGAGTTCTGGCTTCAATATCCAGTGGTTTAGCACAGATCTTCCCTGGGTTCTCTTTGCGAAGATTGGAGAGGTTTTCCCAGTCTCCAGTTCCAGAGGGGTCGTCTCTGTCGAACCAGTCTGTCCAGCATCTTCTACCAAATAAAGTAACAACAATTCGTCAAATGTCACAGAAATACAAAGACGAAATGTGTGCGTGAAAATAAAAGTTGTAATCTGCTTAACACTGCTCTTTAAGTGTTACAGAGCATGACTGTGTGTGTCATTCAGTTTGTTTAACTGCATGTAACAGTCAGAGATTTGCTCTGCTCGTACTCTGGAGTTACAAGGTTTTATTTTTTCCACACTTATAGAGATAGTGCACGTTGGGGTGTGAATATTATCAGATTTCAGTGACTTACTGTTTAATGTAAGTCGGTCCCGCTGCGTAAGGCACACCAAACGACTGCTGGTTGCTTTCTGGCAAAAGTAATCAGAAAAATGATAAAGCCTATACCGTGGCTGTGTATATTTCTAATTAAAAAGTGATAAAATTGGACGTGTCATCATGCAGTTATTGAGACGAACCTACCGAAAAGCAGTCCTGCAACAATGGCAACACTGATCTTTTAGAGAAAATGGAAAATAAAAAAAGTTTCAATGACACTGAACACACAGAACATGTAAATCTAATTTGTAGAAAAGTCATACATTACCAATTTGATCATGATTCCAGATAATGAGGGACCTTTAGAAGTTACAGGAAAGTATAACATTCACCGAGACGTACATGTACAATATTTAAATTATTTACTTTTTTATTTAACACATCTGGATTTAAATTTGTAACATAAACGTACAATAAAGTGCCACATCATAATAACATTAATTGTTATATGCTATATGATTGTTATATAATAAAATTGTATGAAGTTACATAATATTCTCAAAATTAAGCGTAAAAGAGACAATATGTATCCCGTCTTCTATAAAAACATGAGAGACTCACCCAAAGGTCCTTTCAGTTGGACGGTACAGGTGCCTGTGTGGGTTAATGTGTCTGTCTCTCTAATTAAATACACCTTGGGAAGATATTTAAATAATTTCACATGTAAACAGTCATGTACAGCAGTATTATGTGTTGCAGACCTCACCCATAGAAAACATTCTCCCATTTCAAAAAACTCATTTGAAAGGGATGGATGAAAAAACAATGTTTGGAGATGAGGTGTGCACCTCCACTAATCTTCTCAGATTACTTTAAATAAATACTCTGTGCATACCTGTTTCACATGGACAAATGCAAATACAAAGGGGACGTGTCCGGCAAAAAGTTCTGAAATGTCATACTCTTTACTTCACTATATCTATTCAATAGCTATAGTTACTAGTTACTTTTCAAATTAAGATTTAACATACAAAATATATGTATGATCAGTCTATAAAACAAGATCTATTGTTGCAGACCAATGACAACATTAAAGTACTGGTCCATAATGTAATAGTAAGGTTAGGATTAGGGTTAAGATTTGGGTTTCAATTTGGGTGCATTGGCCTGCTGATCTGGAAGGAAAGGAATGGCCGCAGAATAGGTATGTCCAATTTTAATTTTGAGTGTGTGGTGGCTGGTTGACGGGGTGACTGAGGGGGCAGGGTCTCAGTCGAATCTGTGGTTGCGGTGGGGGGTGATATTGGACAACACATTCTCACTCCGACCTCGTCACATTTTGACGTTTTGGTCATGGACTTTTCACGTCCACATGTGATGTGCAAGGTACCCTGGGTGCGTTGGTTGTTGACGTTCTGGGACACTGTGTCAAGTTCTCTTCTTTCAAGATACACCTCTGTTTTTACAGGAAATTTATCGTTTACATAGTCTCTTGAAACAAAAAAAAAGCACCACATCTGTGCAGCACCGCGAATTGACATTTTTTTCCTTCAACAACAAACACATACGGTTGGGTTTAGGCACCAAAACACGTGGTTAGGTTTAGGAAAAAAGGACAGGATTTGGCTTTAGAATCTTCTGGCACGTGGACACTGCTCTCCTGGGTGAAAGTTGGTGTGTGTTGGACCCATCCACTACCTGTCCCGCCTGCCCCACTCGGACTTTCACCACCTTAACTTTCGTTCTTGTCCCATCGCGTTTCCCCCTGCTGCGCTGGGCACCGCTAAACCATAACAGCAACCTGCCGTATATCATGCTGACTTTAAAGGACACCTTTTTTCATTGGTTTCTGACGCCACAAGTCACTGCCCAAGCAGAGTGAGACCAGGCTCTATTGGATGGTGATGTTGGATTATGGTAGAGTTGTGGTGGCTTATCCTCAAAAATGAGCTGCTTGGCTGTGTCCCAGTCCCAGTCATGCCAGTCCCCTGACCCGTGGGCCCCCCAGGCAGGTAACATTTACACATAAAACATATGTTATTATTGCAAGACACACAAGGAACAACAGCTCATACAATATGTATCACCTTATAAAACATGATCACTTGTTACAGAACTACTAAAAGTATAATGAAAAACTAGCTCCATCTTGACTACAATAGTAATGTTCCATAATATAATAGTAAGGTTAGGGTTAGCAACACTGACACTATTCTGCATTATGAGTACTTTTACTTCTCACACTTCACATGTGAGTAAATGTTGTTGCTGATACTTCTGTACTTTTACAGACATTTTGATGGAGAACTTTTAATGTGTAGAGTATTTTCATACTGTGGAATTACTACTTAAGTAAATTATTTGAATACTTCATCTGGGTTGTGGGTAGTGACCTATGGTCATAAGTTCTGGGTAATGACCAAAGAATGAGATCGTGAATACAAGCGGCCAAAAAGGAGCTTCCTCGGTGGGGTTACGGGGCTCAGCCTTATAGATTGGGTCAGGAGTTCGGACATCCAGAGGGAGCTGGGGGTAGAGTGAAAGGGGCCAGTTGAGGTGGTTGGGGCATCTGATCAGGATGCCTCCTGGGCATCTCTCGTTGGAGGTATTCCAGGCATGTCCCACTGGTAGGAGGCCCCAGGGCAGACCCAGGACACATCAGAGGTATTACATATCTCATCTGGCCTGGGAACGCCTCGGGGTCCTCAAGGAGGAGCTGGAAAGCGTTGCTGGGGAGAGGGACGTCTGGGGTGCTTTGCTCGGTCTGCTGCCCTTGAGACGTAGGCCTCTAGTTTCGCAGACCGGGCGAGGCGGAGACGCCAACTAGGTGTGGCCAGGTGGATTTTGCAAGTTTGGCACACCGTGCGCGCTGGCGCAGCTACTCCTCTTTCCCACCTCCGTCCCTCCTACCTGCGCAAGTCGGAAAGAGGGAGGAGAGAAGGCGTGGAGTGGGTTTTACACACATCACACCAATCAAATGAGCCCCTCTCCTCGCCCTTAAATGCGCCGCGCGAAGGCGTAATGAGAGTTTACTCAATTCACCATGGCAGAAGAGAGCAGCAGCGTCAGACGGCCAAACTTCTTTCTCCCAGGAGGAAACTGATGTTTTGGTCTGGGAGGTCCAAGCTCGCAGTGTCCGAATATACAGAACTGCAAGCGGGCTGATGATGCAAAGGTAGCCTGGGAGGAGGTCACCACAATCGTAAATCAATGTTGCATTTCTCTCGTGCGCGCACGCTCTCTCTTTCTCTCTCACAGTCTCACTCTGTTTCTTTTCTTTTGACATTTCTAAGATGGCAGGTGCTGAATATATACTCGCTATCTGATGCTGTGGCCACACCTATCTCAGCGCACCTCGGTCTGCCAAACTACCAAACTAGCCTTTGAATATAGTGGTAAAGCACCATGAGTGGTCGGACGTATACAAACTTTCTTTGTTATTTCTTTCAGTCATGTGTGTCTGTATTAGTGCATCCTACTGTTACTGTGTCACCTGGCACTTGCTTTAAAATAAAACAAAGTCTCTGCCATTAAAATTGTGTAATCGCACCTTATACAAACTTTGCCACAGCAACACTCAAGACAGTCAGGCAGCAGTGAAACTTAGACTGGGTGTGTCTTAATTAAGTAGACAAACAATGACATGTGAGAGTCAGTTTACCCGTACGTCACAGTGGATGATCCACAGTCACACAGTCAACAGTTTTAAGTGTCTTAGGTATGAAATAGTTTCAGCAAAGATTTACATTGCATTGTTGGCATTGTTGTTGATGTTTTTTGTTTAGGCAATTTGAGTTTGGAATATTAAGAAGCACTACAGTTAAAAATGAGTTCAGCTGACCTCTCGCTAAGCCCCGCCCCTTTGTGGTGGTACGACAAGCTGTTGCAGTAAGCATGGAGCCCACACTGTAACTAACTGCACTCCCCGAAGAAATATTATCAAATCTATGGAGAAATGAAACAGTGACTCCAGAGAGAAGCAGACAGAGGGGTCTACAGTCTGTGTTTGAAGCATATATCCAGGATGTCAAACTGACTCAGCAGCAACAACAGGTTAAAAAGACAAAGATAGTTAGAAGCTAAAGCCGAACTATAGGCTACAGATCACAGTGTAAAAGTGAACCACCACATCACAAGACAATGATGACAAAAGACCGCCGGACGAGCAGGGATCTCCAGGAGAAGTCGTACAACGTTCATCTGCACACACTGCGATGACACACAGTTGGTTGAATATCAGCAAAGTTTCCCTGCTTCACTTCACTGGTTCCTGTACAGCAGGGTCGGTCTTTGTTTCACTGTTATAATCATTAAAAAACAAATTTAGTCCCAATGTCCTCAAACAAGTACTTCCAAACTAATAGCATTTTATCTTGTTACTGTTGCTAAAATTAGCCGAAGCCTACAGAGTAAGCCTACAGACATTATTTTGTGCAAATTAACAAGTTTTAACAATGAAATTTTATCAGGTTTTGTACTTTGTCCACTTCTGTGTCGGGATCGGCTGCAGAATGAGCATTAAAATGTTCAAGATCGAGGACAACAGGTCTTAGTTAAGCAGAATTAAGTATAAGATAAAGGAAAACCCAAAATGTGATGTCCTTATATGAGGACGCAGGGTCTCAGGAGGCTATTCACACTTCAAGCACATACAGAGCAACATAAGCATTCATTTGGCACCATATTTGTGTCCACCTTACAAATATATAAGTCTCCTTTAAGCACTTACTCAGGCAGGTAGTTTACCATACATGTGGATTTTAGATTTTTTTTCACTGGAAACAGCTGCCTGCTGCTGCGGACAACGACACAATGAGAGCTGTGGAAGTGAACCAAATCAGTACAATGGCCAGCTGTAAACCCAAATCAATGATGCTAAAGGATGCTAAAAGGCTCTGTATAGCTGAGGGGAACTGCAGAGTCAGGCTTTAATTCTGTCTGGGTTTATTATCACGAGTGACCCCTTTCACACTAAATGTAGTAATTTCATCCATTGCACATATAAGAATACATCCCTGTCTCCCAGAAATTACATTTGCAAACTGCTTCCTTCATTATGTTGTTATGGCAATTTCATCGCTGCCTGGATTATGTTCAGAGATGTTTCTTTCAGATAACAATCCCTACATTCATGTACCATGCAGGCTTCGCAAGGAGGTGCTTGGGGAGGATAGCTGGCATACAAGAACTTCAGGTTTGCATCCAGACTCCTATGTAAGGTTTAGGGAACAAAATCACTTTGGTTAAGTTTAGAGAAAGTTTGTGGTTTTGGTTAAATGTTAATAAAAAGGTAAAAAAAAACAAAAAACATCACTGCGGTTACTACGACTGACACTGTATAACAAGATTGCCTATTTTGGTAGGAAAAAACCCAATACCTTATAAGTGACCATTTTGCTTATATGTTCAGTATCAACGTTTGTGTGTCTTGCAAGGTGTGTTCATTAGCAACATTTCCATTTACTGTGACGAAAGTTGTGTTGATGGAAAAGGTCATTCACTCTGCATTACTTTTCCCTCAAAATGTATTTGCTGTTTCAAATTAGTTGCATATCTTACAATATAATGACGAAAACTCTGTCTGTGTGTGTGTCTGTTCCACGTTTTTCTCCTCACTGACTTGGTCAATCCATGTGAAATTTGGCACAGTGGTAGAGGGTCATGGGAGGATGCGAATGAAGCAATATTACATCAATTGGCCAAAGGGGGGCGCTATAGCAACTGATTGAAATTGCAAATTTTGAATGGGCATATCTCATGCCCCATATGTCGTAGAGACATAACACTTTGCACAGAGATGCCTCTCCTCATGAGGAACACATTTGACCTGAAAGTGACCTGAAAACATGTTTGTAAAAAACAAACTTAATGTTTGTTAATCCCCAAAATCAGATTGAAGTTGCTGAAGATGGCTTTAAGCAGTACAATGTCATCACTGCTCTGGACATGGACGCCATGATGAGTACGATCTGTGCATGGTTGGACAACCCAGTGAAGTTCGAGAAGTCTCATGGCATCAATAACACCCTGGATACTGAGATCATCCCAAAGTTTGACCATAATGAGGAGAAGGAGACTCACATCCTTACTGTGGAAGGCTTTCTGCTTTACACCTTTGATCGACATGCTCAACCATCGACGTGCTTATTTCCATCCCATACCAAGAATGCAAAAAGAGGAGGTTGTCTAGGAACTACAGGGTGCAAGACCCCCCCGGCCTCTTTGATGGCCACGTCTGGCCCATATATTTGAAACACAAGAAACACAATAACATCAACAAGAACTGAATTTCCAGGAAGGAGCTTTTATTTTGAAGTGCCATTTCCTGCTGAGTGAATAACTGACAGCTATTTAACAGAGACAGCAAACTAGCTTGACGACATGGCTAAACACAAGTGTGACGCTGAATGTATTAAGCTGTGTGGACCTTGAACTGATGACTAAGGTGAAATCTGGACCCCGTGGCTGGACCAGTTGGGAAGCACTGCTCTAGGAGACAGACATACATTAGAGCAGCTTTAAAAAATGTTGCTCTCACAAATCAAATATCAAATGACCTACAAGCAGAAACAGACAGACAGATAGAAAGAGGGGGGCTTTAGACTGCCTAACTGAAACTATGACGATAATGAACATTTACAGCTGGAGCACTTACCTTCTTGTCCTTTACAGAACGGCGGGTGACAGCTGAAACTGCACAGCTGCTGCAGCAAATGCTATAATCCAGGCAAAATTCTGGCTGCCTCTTGCAGTTAAAGGCAGCTGTCATGCTATCTCTGAAATTATAAAAGCTTGATTCAGGTGCAAGTGGCTGATAGGAATTAACGCATATCACCTGTACCAGCATTACAGTTATTTTAGAAAGTGTTTAGGTGTAGTGGTTATATAAGGTGGATAATTTGTCTCATAGTAACAGAACGTCTTGACACCTGCGTACATCAACACTCGTTCTGTTTGGGAGGTTAAACTAAACTGGCTTTGCAAAGATCTTTTGGGGTTTTACTTTCAGACATTGAGAATGGCCTGTCCATGTATGTACTGTCCCAGAGTCATTTCACACCAGTCTGTTAATCTGTCTGAACACTGAACAAGCCATTACAGTGAGACAATGTGAGAAATTAATCTAATAATTCAAACTAATTATATAATTTAAACATTTTTATATATAAACATATGTATGTATATATTTATTTATGTATATGTATATCAGTATTATGGCTGTCGTAAATTGTATATTGTAATTGTGTGTATATATACACAGTGTTGGGGAAGCTACTTGGGAAAAGTAGTGAGCTAGTGACCATCAAAATGAAGTTTCACTACACCGAAGCCCCCAGAGAAATGTAGCAAGCTAAGCTACGAGAAAAGGCAAAAGTAGCTTGCTACTCGCAAAGCTCCTTTTGATTTTTTTACTCTGTGTCAAATCAGCATTGTCTCAGTGATAAGAAAAATGTGAGCCAAACAAATAGGCAGTCAAAACAATGTTCAGTTGAACTGTTTACTATAAAATAACAGACTTAACACTTAAAACATGTCCTCCAAACACATGACATCATCAGTTGGCCTGTTGCTCTACCTCCTACTCAGTGCATTTCTGTCTTGGCCCCTTTCAGTAGGCTATCTGGCTGTATCAGTAATTCAAAAACAGAATTCCAAAATATAGTTTTCAGTCAATAAAATCATAATAAATAAAAGGCAGTAATATAAACAATAAAAATAACCATGCTACTAGGTCAATTAATTAACGTTGCTACTGAAAAGCTATTTGAGTCAGAAAGTCGTGACCTTACCATCAAGCTACTGAGAAATGCTGTTATCTTTGTAACGTCACTGCCCAAAGCTGTATATACATATATGTTCAATGACCTGTAAATGATTGTAACAGGTACTTTAAATCTAGTTAATACTCATTTTATTGAATAAAAGTTTAATCTTAGTTTATGTTATACTTAACGTGTGTATACATCAAATATATATGCACAATAAATGCAATTATATTTATCAAAAATTTAAATAATGCTCTTTCTGCAAGGGATTGCATTGAAAACAGAAAACATCATGGGTGATTTTTCATAGAAGTGAGTTGAAAAGAACAAATAAATAATGATTAATAAACATGTTCTCACAAAACTGTGTTACACTTAAACTGTACTGGAAATTTCACACACAAAAAAAACTACAGGAAAAAGACAGTAAATCAACATCCTCTACTCAGGTAAATTACAGAAATGTGTGATGCATTTGGGTTAAAATGGTGTATTTCATCTGTGTTCTCACAAAGCCAGAGCCTCTTTTGGTTCCCGCTCCCGCTCAGGTGTTCCTAATCAACTCCATTGACTTGTCTGTATTTCACTGTTCCACACACAACACCAGAGTAATGCTGCCCTTTTTCAGTGTCCATCCTCTGCAGTGGTTGTGTGTACACTAATTAATTGCCCTTTGAGAAGAATAGCTACCTCCCTCTGTTCAATAGCAGCTGGGGATAGTCTCTGTCTATTCATACATCAGCATTAAACTTTGTCATCTGAAGGGGCCAGCGTAATATTTTACACTAAATTGTGCTTTGGACTGGATGCCAAAGTACAAATGACAGCATGGTGTAGACTCATTTATCATCCCCCCACCCCCCTCCACCCCCCCAACGTACACACACCTCCTTCTATCTCTCTCCCTCCGACACACCCTCAGTTTCTGTGTGTGTAGCTCCCTCTCTCTCTCTTTACCCGTCTCCATGGAAATCATTGGTGTCTCCATCCTCCCGTGGTGAAGGAGCTGACTGCAGGCTTTCTGTTGACCATCAGCCCCATTTACTCGCACGGAGCTCTGAGAAAACACAATTTCTAGAGCACACACACACTTTCTTGTTCACCTATCTTTGCGAGAGCTTTCTGCTGACCAATTTACTACATTCATTTCCTAACAACAAAGAGGCACACACCTAATGCCCGCCACAATTATTATGCAACTCTACCGATGAATGCAGGAAGTAGTGACGTACTCATAAAGTGGCGTAATGGAGTGATGTGTCTCTCGTTTAGTCCAAGTGTTCACTCTGTGCACTGTTCCTGATTTTCACTTAAAGATAAGAAAGAAAAACAAAGTCACTACCATGACATGAACCAATCACAATTTGTAGAAATGGTATCACAGCAACAGTCAGTTAATATTGTCACACAGCAGTTATATTTACACAAGGTGTGTTATAATAGAGGACAAACAAAAGTCGCTGGTAAAAAAAAACACAAATAGGCCCTTGGCGCTAAGTACGTGCACACAGTGCACCTTCACTGTCTGTCAGAGAACTATATCGTACCGGAGGACCCTCTTTGGTTCAGTGTCCTTTTCTGTAAATTCAGCTAACATATGCCTGCTGACAGCTTGAAATTATCACCGTTTTAAAGTTAAAGGAATTTTTCAACAGCCTATCAATCGTGTAGTCATGTGTAGGGGAGAGTGGGGGCACCATCTAACACAGGGTAAATTGTAACACAGACTTTTTCAGTGGTTACACAGAGTCAACTCTTTTGTGCTTCTGGCTAGTTGACCACAATACCACCAAAAAGTGACCTGCAGAATTCCACAGAGACTGGGAGTGTTTCAGCAGAGTTCGGGAACAACAGACACTTTTACACTGCCAGATTTTCCAAGAATGTTGGGCTGTTTTGCCGACAAGCTGCGAGCTTTAAGACACATAGAGCCGGATTAGCGAGTTGATCCAAGGTGCTCAATTTTCCGCCTTGTAAGGTAGACATATTGGCAGAACCTTTTAATTTAAACAGACCGAAGTGGGCTTAAGCAACGGGAGGGGCTGTTGAAGACTTGTGGGAGGAGCTGTTGATGACGCCGCAGGTGCGAGCCACTGGCGGTGGATAAACAGGAAACGGATGATAGCAGGAATTAGCGAGCAGCTAGTAGTTTTTGGTATCTTGTATTTCTCATTTGTCAGGTATCACACAAGTTCTGTCAATATTCATACATTCAGTACTCATTAGGGTTGCCCCCTAACAGTAGATCAAGGGTTAGTCGACCAGAGAGGTCATTAGTCTGAAAGATTTCATTGGTCGCTGAGTCCCTGAAAAAAAAAAAGAAAAAAAAAAAAAGTGAAATTCTTAGGAGTTGCACCTTGTCCAAATAAATCAAAACCTATATGACTGGACCATGTGGAGATTTAATTTGAAAGGACAGACACAGGAAGAGGCCATGCTCTCACGTTAATTTCCAGGGCTGGTACCTGTGGTTATCACACAGGCTAGTTAATAACATGTCGGGCAGGAAATCCAAAGTGTGGGATCATTTTGAGAAGGTGAAGGACGAACCCAAGGTGATATGTAAACTCATCTTCATTGGTCGACTCCAAACATGACATATGAAACATGGAAGTAGCTACATGCCCATTAGCCACTTAGCACAATCATTACTGCTTTGCCGACAGCATCATTAACAGGCGGCTCGCTCAGTGTGTGACGTGCACTTGTAGATAAAATATAGGCCTATATTAATGAAGGTTCATCAGTACGGTTTTGTATTTCTCTGTAATGTAGCACAGTGTTAACAATGTTACTGATACTATTCTTTCTCACACCTTCAACTCAAACCATTGTGTTGCCCCACCCAAAATATATCATTTAATAATTAAATTAATATTGTAAACATGCGGGCGACTAGTTGACTAATGGCCCTAAATGACGACTATTGGTTGACTAGGAAAATACTCAGTCGGGGGCAGCCCGACGCTTTAGACATAAAGTGTCAATGCTTTATGCAGCACAAATTAAATTCCGTTCATTTCCACTGTATGGGCAGAAATCCCAAACCAAACCTATCTGCATTTGCTAGATGCCACCAGGAGCAAGTGACAAAATGATAAGTTTGGGAGATGTAGGGTATCAGAATATAGCCTCTCATGATAGAAATAGACTATTCTGCTTCATCCATCTTCACTTCAAACCACTAAACCTGAATCAACTACTCAGTAACGTACAAACCTTGGCCACACTTTGACGAACTTCTCCAGAGGTCTACAACTCAAGCATGCTCCTGTCAGAGTAAGACTAAAAGCACACGCAGAAATACACTTTACACCTTTGTATTTACTGAATATCTCAGGTCCTTCAGCACTAAAGGCAGCGGGAGGGTACAAGGCTATTTGTAATGTCTCACAGCTGAAATGTTTCTCGTGCACTCACGATGCATTAAGACCAATATGGTATGACTGCTTCATGTGACCTTTCGATGCTCCACACTCACCTCTAATGAAACAGGCTGTTTAGCGGGTCATAAACTTAACCACTGCATTAGTGAACCACTCATGCAATTGGGCTTGCACTACTGCTGCTCTCAGTCACTTAGTGATAGTACAAATGGATTATCAGATACAGGGAATGTCTGGTGCTTTGGACTGTTTTGTTTTCCCATTTCGCTTGTAATTGTCGGTGACAGTGTCCCTGGAAGTTCGCCAGAATCGTAATGACCTAATAAGAGAAAGAGGAGAAAAAACAGAAGTGCATGTTGTATTCACATTATGTTGGCTTGAGAGTGTAAATGTAATAATCAGCTAATTTAATCTGAAACTAACGGTCAAAGTGCCATAATTAATGTCCATATGCCTAATTTGTTCATACATGCCTGTAATTTTCTCTGTATAGGTATTATACTCTCTGAACGTATAGCTTTGTCTTCAGTATCCAGCTGTTCAAATTCCATGAAGTAGAAAAGTGGCCTGAGGATAATTATGTAAAGTAGAGGTAAGAAGATGAAAATGTGGAAAGGCTTTAATTATCGCTGGAAATGAACTTCACGTTGCATAAAGGCGAGGCAGACAGCACTTATGAGACACACATTTTGATAATGTGTCTTTTAAGATGTAGCTCTCGGTGCCTGGCACATGTTCAGGTTGCACAAAATGTTCACCCACTGTTATCGTGTTGCTTATTTATGGGTATTTGCTTATTAGTGAGTGTGAGCAAGACGCTGGCAAGAAGCAGCAGGACGATACAGACTGCTACCAGAAATGACAGCAATCCTTTTTTTTTTTTTTTTTTCAATTTGCAGAATGTTGTTATTGTTAAAAGGGTGTTATTGTGTTTGCTGCACATGGAAATTGGTAGTGCAGGAAATATCTATTACATGTACATACAGTGGTGGAATCTTATTTGATGTGTACGCTAATTCAAAGAGAATTCATGGCATGAAATATGCATTTCCAGGATGAGGAGTGAGAGTGTGAAGACTCATTGATATTTTTCTCAGGCCAGCAAAAATGCTTCGAGACCCCCCGATGACCCGCTCTTTAATACATGCTGTATACACACACACACACACGCGCATACACACACACACACGCCTGCACTTGCGCACTCACACACACACACAAACCTTTTATTGCTTTTAACTGTGCCTCTGTGTGATGCGTGGCTGTCAGAAGGGCTCTTACACGTCATCATTCGTCTTGCATCTTGACAACCATTCAATCAAACACTGGCCTCCGGGATTGAGCCGGAACCCTTCTCCACAGGGACGGCTGTTACCATGGCAACCGAGGAGGTGTGCGACCCACCAACAAGCCGAAGAATGCAGCGTTGTCTTGTTTTTTTTTTTTGTTGTTGTTGTTTTTTTTCTTCCCTGGGAAAACATCAACTTTGTGTTGGTTTATCTGTCTCGCCCTGTTTTCTTTCTTTCTGGTTTCTCCCCCGTGTGGAGGCGTGTATGCGCCCCTCGCACTTATACTTACCATTCCGGGGGCCTGTGGGTAATCGTGATGTGCCACAGGTGTGTCAGAGTACAAGGTTTCAGCTGTCAGCCCATCAGTTGTCAACCGGGAAAATCTCAACACTAGTCTTCCCAGACAGGCTGGTGCAGCAACATATCCACACGGAGCTGTGCAAAATGATGGTAACATTTGATTACTTCACATTACTGTCAAAATTTCATGCTGTAGTATGATCATAACTGAGTGAAAATATTCTTGAAAGAGTGTGCATGCTGTTCACAAATATAATAAGAAGGTAGATTACGTCTGAAGCATGGCTGATGCTAATCACTGCTTGGAACTAAATGCTATCATCGGCATGCTAACATGCTAACACGCTCACAATGACAATGTTAACATGTTGATGTTAAAAACAACAATTAAGTTTGTATTTGTACTGTACTGGGGAACAGCGTAGCACCACTGAGGTAAAGGCACCAAATGTATCCAAATATGTTATATCATTCATTCCCGTGCATGCAGTGCAGAATAATCACAATTAATGGCTCCTCTTCAGGCGCAGGGCGAGCGGTGGGGATGCTGCTGAGCATCCTTCGTGACTTATAGCTCCCATTGAGAACTGTTTGTTATCAATCTTACACTCCCAGTTTTGACAGGCAGACAACAGAACCAGGTCAGTTCCAGAAGTCACACAATAGCACAAACTAACTACCTGATCGAGGGTTAGGGTTTTTTTTTTTTAGACCAGAGGCCCATTGTGTTCTGTGGAGTAAAAAGACTGTTTCTATCACTGGAGTCTGGTGGCTTTGAAGAGAGCATAATGTTGTGGTGTTAGTTTCCAAGGTAAAGCTGTGAAAATATTACAGTGTACACATAAACTGATGTTCATTTATTTTAGGTAGTCATATTTTTTTTTTGGCTAAATGTCTTGCTGCTTCCTCCGTCCACAGTCACCAGACTCCTTTGACAAAACACAACTTTATTGGAGGAACGGCGTAAATGTTCTCTCTCTTGTTTTTGTTTAGTTGCTGTTATTGACTCGATGCTGGTATATGACAGAAAAAAGACAGGGACCTCGACACTTAAGAGGCACATGATGAAGGCGGGCTCATAATTGCATTTAAAGGGACGGGCCGGGCCATGCTCGGACAGAACACGCACGGGCTGGGGTGGGGTTGGGCTGAATGTTTTGGGCCGGATCTAAGCTCTAGGCTGGGACTCCATAAAAAGGTAGTGACGAGTAGCAACACGAATCGAGGATGAAAATTGCACTCACGGCACCAGAAAATAAAAAATGCATGTTTAAAGAGGTGAAACGCCAAGCAGACAAAGCTCCGTCCAAAACAAGAGCAAGTCTGGGGTTGGCTTTCAGACTTTTGCTGGTGAGCACTGAAAGAGAAGATGAAGAGCCAGGCAGAGTTGGCATGTTTTTTCTCACACAAGTAGGTGCCAGTGCCTAATTTACTTAGCTTGCTAAAGAATTGGCTTTTCCATTAGGCTCCAACAAATGTAACATTCCCACAATAGTGGTGTAGTTTGCAGTGTATGTACAAGCAGTGCAAGGAGGAGGGGCCAAGTTTGAATGTTCCATTTCCTGCACAGTGTACATTTAATCAGGTATAATGTTACCATGTTCACCATTCAAGTTAGCGTGTTAGCAGTGGCAGATCTTCCTATAGGTGATGTAGACCTATGGTGCTGTCTTGAGGGGGCAGCGTTTTTTTGTGACATTAAAGAAAAAAATACATACTTATATACTGTATTCTTTTATTGTTTTTTGTATCATTATTGTGATTGATTTCTTATTAGCTGTTTTGTCAAAATAAATGTAACAAGGTCAATGATAAAGCAGTAATATGTAACAAAGTCAGAAGTACATTTATAATATAATAATATAATATAATAATTACATAAAATATGTTTCAGTTGTTATTACCGGACTCATTTGGGCCTCCATAGTCAATATGTGGAACGTTTGATGCTCAGTTTCTGTTCCCCTACGTTCACCTTGGGGGGTACCCCACCTATAGAGGAGTGTCTCCTGCCTTACCTCTCCCCATTTGCTGTTGTACTCCATGGGAAAGGTAAGCGACCTTGCCCTCGTAATAATTTCCGTGTTAAGCTGTTTATTAGTTCATTTTTCAGCCTGTATGTGTCACTTAATTTGTGTAGGGACTTGAGTTATATGGTCGTTATTGACGGAGGATTTCGTTTCTACCTCTTGTTGTCAGGTTTGTTTTATCGTACTGAATTAAATGTGACATGCGGGCCGCCCTTTTTCCCTGTTTTTCTTCATGGGAGAGGAGCTCAACGTTATATGGTTGTAATTGACAGATGATTTTGTTTTTACCTCTTGCTCTCTCTTGTTGTCAGGAGTAAACGGAGATCACCTCCAAAGATATCCACGGCCTGGGCCTCTTCATGTCAACACAACACAAACAAAACGAGAGTCCACCAGTTACTTACTTACTTAAATACAGTAAATACAAGACAATAATAGTAATAATAGTAATTTATATTTTGATTTATTTATTTATTTATTTTTTGCAGTGGGCGCAAAATGTGTGGGGCCCGGCACTGCATGTTAGCATGCCACGTGCAACATTTGCAAATTAGCACTGAACACAACGTACAGATGCAGCTGATGGCACAGTCATTAGTTTTGCAGGTATTTGATGATGATGGCACTTAATAAAAAGTTGCGGGGAGTTATTACAGTTTCTGCAGAGGGGAAACAAATGTGTGCACCAAATGTCGTAGCAATTCATCCAATAGTTGTTGAGACATTTCACTCAAAACCATAAATGTTAAGTGCATGGTGGTGCCAGGAAAAGTCAGTGAGTCACTAAAATCATCAGGACTGGGACGATGAATGACTGCACAAGGTTGCTGAGATATTTCAGTTTTGCAAAAGTGGTGAACTGGCGGACGTTGTGCTAGTACGGCTAAAAATCTAAATAATGAAATAAAATAAAAATAACTTCTGATTAGATTCTGTAATTCAGAATTCATTCCTTGACCATTAAAACCCTTTATATGCTACAGCCATAATTATTATTTCAAAGTTGCGTTCAGTCCCGTGTGATGGATTGCGTGTCTACAGAATCCTTCCCAGTGCTGTAGTCTGAATCTCTGCTGCCCCACAGCAGAAATCATCCAGCATATCTTACACGGAGCCTACTTACTATTTTCACTTGACATCCTCTTTTCTCTGTGAGTAATTAAAGCGAGGGTTTGGGCCCAGGCAGTGACAGGAGGTCCGCTGAGATAGCCAGTGGTCTAATTAGAACCACATATCTCCATTCTCATCTATAAAAACACTCGTCACCCATGCTTTTACACCAGCTGCGATTTAAGTATGCTGCTGCAGAACGGGTGTTAAACGAAAGCCTTTTGCTGCAGGAGTTTCAAGGGTGCTGAACAGCAAACAAAACAACACTCAAGAGAATTAAGGTGCTTTTTTTTCACTTCAGTGTTATGTATAAAATTATGATTAATCACCTCGGATGAGGAGACTTGTAGAAAACAAGCTGTGCCTCTCACAGACAGTGAACAACAAATGTGGAACAACATATGGTCACCGTTCAGATGGATGCTGGTTCATCACATTTGGTGTTTCTTGTAGATGCAGGGCGGGTATAACTGATTAAATATTAACCAGGGAGAATATTTATGCATGTGTTTTCATTTATACCCGACAGGCTTCTGTTGTCAAGGAAGTGCTATGAACTGATTCATTTCGCCGGAGGATCATGTTTACTCAGCTCGGCTCTGTATTATTTCTCATTCTCCAGCCCCTACGGTGCCTATGCCCGTTCACGTTGAACGCCGTTACAGCCAACTGCCAATCTGTACTCGGTTGTGCGGGGCTTGCCTGCTGACAAATGGCCCGGAGGAGAGGTCCAAGGAGAGTCCTGTCAGAGCCAGTCAGTGCTGTGCTGCTGCAGCAATCTGAGGAGATAATGGGTGGGGAGGGGGGGGAAAGTAAGAGACAGAGGGAGAGACGGAGGAACAGAGAGACGGAGATGTTCACAAAACAAACCCTTAAAAAGTTCACTAAAAAGCTCAGACTGCATGGGCTCCGTCCCTGCAACAGACATTCAATCAATTTCTGTCAAAACATCCTTTAACGAGACGCTGACTCTCTGGATGTGTCTGAAAAGGGATTTGCAAAAAACAGATGCTCAGAATGGATGCAGCAGGCAGCACACTGCACTACAATAAGAGCAAAAGATGCAGACTCCTCGGTGATGATCACAACTCAACGTCTACACAGCTCAATCTTTATAGCAAATGGATCTGCCTGGGGGTTAACCAGTGTGCAATTGAAAAGCCATCCGCACCAGCTTGATTTACAGTTTTATTGACTGATTATTCAGGTCAAAACTGCTGAGTCTGGTAATAATCCACGGAGAGGGAGAGGAAGACGGAGAGACAGCAAAGGTTCAAATGGAGACCTGATGTTTGGCACAGGAGGAGCAAAGGCTCTAATAATGCCATAATGTGAGTGTGAGCTGTATTCCTCAATCGTTGATTTCAATCTGGGGAGTATTAGTAGAAGAGTAGAAAGAGTAAAAGGCTGGGCTCCGATACAAAAGATTCTAGTGCCAAGAAACAGCACAGCTTTCACAGGCAATTTGTTTACCCACCAACAATGTTTAATTTATCGACCTGATGTGGGTCCTAATGTCGGTCTTAAGAGCAATTTGGAATGCGTGACTTTTACTTGCAATTAAATATTTTTTACATATTTTAAAGACATGTTTTAAAGTATTTAAAAATGCTAATAGCAATACTAATATTTTGTTTAACACTGTTTCAAGCATTTACCTCCGGGCAGAAGGTACAGACTGCAGAAAAAAAAAAGCTCTGGAAAGGGGCTGGAAGCAGATCTACTCTTTATCCCTCTGTGAGAAATTTGCTTGCAGTAACTTTAACTTTCCACAGGTGAAAGAGCAGCGTGCTTCAGAATGGCTAGCATTAGCATTTGTGGAAACATCAGGTAAGTGTTAAGTGTTAGAATCTTGTACTTACATTATTTGTTAGCTTGTAGGCTCCAGGGTCCAGTTTACATCCAATATTGTTTATAATGCTCTTGTGCTCTGTACTGACCAAGCGGTAACCTCCAGGGCTGAACAATGAAGCCAGCACCAAGTACCAAAACCTGCAGCTCGCTGAATGACCACTCGAGGCTCCAAAACAGTCAATCCCCATAGACCCAGATGCTAAAATGCACAACTTTACAGCAGAAATAAACATGTTTACAGCCTGTGGCTTAGAGGTAGAGTGATCTTGCCAAAGTATCCTTTGGCAAGATACTGAACCCCACATTGCTCCTGATAGCTGATCCATCAGTGTGTGAGAGCGTCTGAATTCTTACCTCCCACAGTCCAAAGACATGCAGGTTAATTGGTGACTCTAAATTGTCCATAGGTGTGAATGTGAGCGTGAAGAGCCTTAAAAACCAATAGAAGGATTTTGAAATCAATTCTGAAACATACTGGGAGCCAGTGTCTCTCTTTTTTTAGATTTTGTTAAAACCCTGGCAGCAGCATTCTGAACGGTATGAAGCTTTGCAATGGCATTTTTATGTAGGCAAGTGTACAGTGTGTTGCAATAGTCAAGACAACTGGAAACAAATGCATAAACAAGCTTCTCAGCATCTCGCTGCCTCATTAGAGGTCAAACCTTAGCTATATTGCGTAAGTGATAATATGCCGTTTTTGTTAATGAATTAAAATGAGCTTTAAAATTCAGATCCGAATCTAAAATGACATCCAGATTTCTTGGTACAAAAACAGTTTTGGTCTCTATGGCTAACTTCAACATTCATGACAACTTTACTGGTGTGGAGCCAGTTATTGGCATGGGGTCAATATGGAACCCGAGGATCATTCCATATAGGGCCCATTTTTCAGCCCATTTTGTACCCACATGGGAAATATGGTCACTTCTGGCTTCAAAAATCAAGATGGCGACAGCAGAAATGCTGAACTTGAGGCTTCAAAATGGGAGTCCACAAACCAGTGGGTCACATCACAGTACAGTAGCTACGTCTATTATCTATACAGTCTACAAGACAAGTCCAATCTGTGCTCAAGGTTTTAGGTTCCTTAGCTGGTGTTGTGTTGACGTCTATTCCTCCGTTGATTGGCGTTTCCTGTATTATACAGCGACATACCTTTTCTAGCTTTCCCGCCTTCAATTTGAATCTCAGATTTTAGGGAAATGCACAGACACACGTCAGTATAGTCAACGTCAGATATTTTAGGGGGCATAAGCATTAAAGAAACACATTTTTTAATGGAGGAAACAACAGATTGGAATACTTCTGTCACTGTGGCTGAAATGCGACTAAAATGTACATTTGTATGCATACTGGTTTATTCCTATTTTTTTTCTACTCTGGGTCGCAGGGTGGCAAAGTAAACAGCAAAAACAATCCTTCATCCAGTCCAGGCTTCTGCTGCTGATATGTCCCAGACACAGAATCCCTGCAAGGCAGAGGCAGAGCTGGAAAGTCACGCAGAAGTGAATCTGTCCTCTGGGAATCAGGCGAGTCTCAGTCAAAAAAAAAAAAAGAATATACAAAATAATTTTTTTGAGGACATTTCTACCTCATCGCATAGAGCCCCGCGAAGAGACGGGACGTCCTACAGCAAGGACTCACGTTTTTTAAATCCACGATGTGCCGAGGAGAGTGCTTTCACCTTAATATTACTGCTCCACCCTGATATTGCGCATTATGAATCATTTCATTGTAAACATCCCGCAGTGGTGCTCCAAATTCCAGATTTGGTACAACAGCCTGAAGTGGTTTGTGTGTTGAAAGTGCTGCCTTTGTGCAGCGTACTACTGAAGCTATTCTGGTGGGAAAAAGCACATACACTGGCAGCAATATCACAGTCGATGTTTTATAATAGGAACAAGGCAGGGGGAGTAATACACCCATAAACCCTCCCTCTATCCTTCAAACAAATGTGTAAGTACACAGGGACACATGCACATGAACACTTGCACACACACTCGAGTATCCCTCTTGGCTTGCGTTGCACCTCTCTGATAGAAAGATGTCTCACTCCAGGGGTGCAGTATTGCATTGTCAGAGGTGTGTGACAGATATTAATGTCATAGAGGAACATGATGGATGGAATTCCTTTATGATGTTGCTTTCTATCTCCGGCTCTGTCTCCCAGAGCCTGGCATGCCGCAGACAGCCCTTTAATGAGCTCTGGAAGCATCCATATCCGCTGACAGCCTTTCCTTAGCGGCCTCTTTGCCTAAAAACGGTCTGACGGGCACTGACTCTGAGGGAAATGGGGGAAGTCTTCGACAGAACGCTCAGACGTCTGGTGCACGACGACAGGAAACAGAGTGGACAGTTTCCTGTTAATTATGAATGAGCATGTGATTGTAGAAGTTTAACATGTTGTATACAGAAGGAAAAAGGCAGGGCAAATTACAACCTCACCTACATCATGTGTCATTTTTCATTATAATATCTCAGCCCTGCTTCACATTCCCATGATGACAAGAACATATGACAGAGCTCTCTGATGAAAAATGATGACGCCGCCCGTTCATTTATTAGACGCAGATAAGTATCATCATGTGTATCCTGTCTCTCTCTGTCTTGCTCATATCACACCCCATAATATTGATTTTGTAATACTCTTACGCCGGCATTTTATCCATAATTCATGTTAATTATGCCGAGAGAAGATTGTGAGACTGCTGGGTGATAGACAGTGTTTATAATCAGTTGTTGTTAAGTGTTGTCTGTACTGATTACCTGTCCATTAAATGAAAATGGTTACTGATTAGAAGAAACCGAAATTGTTCAGCGGCTGATTGCTACCTACGATGTTTCTAAATATAGGCAACTGCATCTGACAAACATGTTTACATGAATACAAACATACTGATTTATATAATTAAGTCCTTCAGAGAAAAACAATATTACTGTACATGACTTTTGTCTCAGTTGTTTTCACTGTGGCTGATTATTACACGAAGGAATCCAAGATTTAGAAGCTCTTTACAAAGATTCTGGTGAGCCAGCGTTAGACAAACAGTGACTGCAGACACTTGAGGCAAAGAAAGACAGATAAAAAAAAGTTTTAAAGTAAAAAAAAAGAAAAAAAGGGTGTGTTAATGTGTATAATTACCAAACAACTCGTACAGCGCATCATTACACTGGATTTAAAGTGTTTATTCCTTGTGAGCCCTAAAGCAGTCATTTCAGGATTTTTGCTGCTGCCTCTGCAGTTCTACAGTAAAACTGAGCTGACACCTAGTGGTGGGAACAGTCACCAGCTGCCGCACAGTGCTTTGCTCTTTTACCTCAAGGTACTTTATTGATCCCAGTAGGGGAGTTTTATCCTGTTTGCCACCCTCCAGGGTGATCAGAGGTCAGGATTAATTACAGAACAGCTTCCCTGGTCTTGTCGAAGGACAAATCAGCAGGGCTCGATGAACGCTGGTTCTGCGGTTGAAGGACGAATCCCCCGGCAAAAACGCCCCCCTGGTGCCTGAGGAATCCAGCTCTGGTTACCGCATGTAAATTAACTGTTCTTTCACCGATGCCACTGCTTAAAGCATTTCTGCCTCATTATAGTATGAACATTTATGGTATAATGGCATACAGCACACAGTTTTATAAATGCTGAAAACATAATTGTCTATATTAATGATTGGACTAGTCTGACTGGGTTGCTTATGAACACTGTCAGACACACAAACAACTTTCCTACATTTTGGTCATGGGACTAAATGACTGTTTGTATTTTTAAAGGTTTTTTTTTTTTTCATTTGATATACTGAGACAGAAAAGAGTCTACGTTCCAACCCTCACCTATGGTCATGAGCTCTGGGTAACGACCGAGAGGATGAGGTCGCAGATATAAGCGGCTGAAATGAGTTTCCATCATGGGGTGTCTGGGCTCAGCCTTAGAGATAGGGTGAGGAGCACAGACATCCAGAGGGAGCTCGGAGTAGAGCCGCTGCTCCTTCGCATCGAAAGGGTTTAGCTGAGGTGGTTCGGGCATCTGATCAGGATGACTTCCAGTTGGAGGTGTTCCGGGCACGTCCCACAGGTAGGAGGCCCCGGGGCAGACCCTGAACACGCTGGAGGGATTACATATCTCATCTGGCCTGGGAACACCTCGGGGTCCTCCAGGAGGAGCTGGAAAGCGTTGTTGGGTAGAGGGATGTCTGGCGTACTTTGCTTGGCCTGCTGCCCCTGTGACCTGGCCTCGTATAAGCGGATGGATGGATAGAAGGAAAAGAGTAAGGTTGACATAGGTGTAGATTTCATAAGAATGCAGGGGACATGTTCAAGTGGCAACCTTGGGGGCTAAAAAATGAAGCCAAGACGCAGTACCAAAAACTGCAGCTCTTTAAATGGCTGCTTGAGGCTGGCTCCGAAGCTCTGAGTTAATCCTCATAGACCCCCTGTTAAAATCCAACTCCAGCAGAAATTAATATGTTTACAGCCAGATGTAAAAAAAACCTTGGTTTCTGTATTTTTATATAATTTTCATATAACTCACCCGTTTACATTTTAGTTAAGGAGGCTACAGTCAGATCCTTCTCCAAAGCTTCAACCTCTCGTCCAAATATGGTCACTTCTGGCTCTCAAAACTAAGATGGCAACAGCCAAAATGCTGAACCCGAGGCTTCAAAACGAGAATAAACAAGCCAATGGGTGAAGCCATGGTAGCTATGTCCATTATTTAATACAGTCTATGGATAAGTCCCCCTCAATAGCATAGCATAGCATAGCAGGGGGCTTTTATTTTGACAAAGGTAAAGACATCTCTACCATTAATTGATGCTGAAAAGGCCCAAATTAGTGCATAAAAATTCACCAGAATGCAGAAAATGACGTGAATAATGTTCAAAACTTTCTGCTGAAGGATCCCCGAACCCCCCTGTTTCATATGTGTTCCTCCCCCCAGTGTTTAAATGAAACCTATGCCCTTGGAGGGGTATAATTTGAAGCAAAGCCCCACAGTCGGAATCCAATCAGAGTTGTTGCTCTACAAAGATATTTACCTCAAAACCCTGGACCACAGGTACAAACAGGCTAATATATCTATAAAAACACAATATATCAGACTTTGTCAGAAATAGAATGATTAACCCTGGACTTATTTCCATTATCGTCCACGGTCCATCAGCCTGACGGAGACAGGCGTTCACAGTCGAACAGCGAGATACACAGTATTAGAAATGTGCCAATAACGGTATCAATCTGACAGCTGCCAAAATCACTAGATCAGATATTGGGTGAAAAAAAATAGTATAATTTGATACAATCAATTACCCTAAATTATTATTTATGTGCTGAACTAAACTTTGTGTGACATGCTGTAAAGCTCATCATGTTACATGATGAGCAGCAGATGCCACATTAAAAGAGAGCAAACACTGCTCATTCTTAGATTTTTGTTTTTTTCCAGTGGAGCTAATTTGATATCACTTGCGATAACAGCCTATTCAGTTGTGAGCACCTTAAGATGCCGTGTCAACCATACTGTGTTCCACTGTACATTTTATACTGGAGATGCTATTATTATTATCATAACATTATTATTCTTATATTAAGTTATAGTTTCTTAAGTTATGGCTTGCATTGCAATGTGTTTTTCTATGTCATTGAGGTATAGGCCACACTGAGTGTTGAGTTATATTCAGTACTTTACACTGGAATTATAATTCCTTTGTTACTTTAAATACTCAGATTTAAACATTTGCACAAAGTTGCACATCAAATTTCACTGCAAATGATTAAATGGTGTTGACCAATCAAAAATGCTGCTAAAGTGTGCCAGTTTTAGCCAGCCGGCTAATTCGCAACTGCAGTCCTTTGGCAAGATGTTACAGAGAACCACAAACCTGAAAGATAAATATATTAAAAGTAGACAGCATCATAGTATAAAATAACAATGACATAACTCAAAACAGAATCCAGTCCATCAATGCACTATAGCCATATTGGACGCACAACACAATGACAAACAAGGTGCAGAAGCATAGCAGCACAGACAGTACATATCACGAGCAACATAGTAACAGAAGCATAGTAGCACAGATAGCAACAGGCGCAACAATTCACAAGAGTCATGCAGAAGCACACAATGGCAGGAGACAGGCAAGCAGCACGTAATCAGCCATGCAAATCAGAAGATACACAGAGAAAGAAAGTTCGATGCAGAGCTAGACATGGCGGGTGACAGAGACACAGTGAGACTCCATTGGGATGACAATACATACCAAAACAAAGTATACAAAAAGATTGACATAAAGACAATGGTTATGAAGCAAGATTCAGATGCAATGACCAATAAAATGTAGTCATACCATGGTGTGGGTGACTACTCGATTCTAATTGGATACAGAGAGTCCGTTAAAAACTGATCATGGACACCTACTAAGTAGTTCCGGTGAAACTGCCCACTAAATTAATGCACCGGCTAAATAAAAGTATAGGTATCTGTATCTGTTTACAATTAATAATTATGATAAAAATAAACTTTATTTCTGTAGTGTTTTTCAAAACCTGAGTTACAAAGTGGTTTACATTATAATACCATACAATATGAAGTAAAAGAGCCTCATTCACAGAAAATGCTATTTAAGAATTATTCATAACTATAAAATACAATATATACATGTACACATATGTCCATACATACACACAGACACACTTACATACATACACGTCCATACACATACATACACATATAGGCTTTCCATACGTACACACACACACACACACACACACACACACACACACACACTAGACCACACATTATTATATAAATGTCAGTCTGTACAGGCGGGTTTTTAACAGCTATTTAAACTGAGGAACTGACTCAGCTGATTTGATGTTAAGGGCGAGTTTGTTTCATAACTTTGGAGCTAAAATAGTAAAAGCACGATCGCCCTGTGTTTTAAGCCTGGACCGTGGGACTTTTAACATTTGCAATAATTGCAATGAATTTCCAACAGCGAGTCGATGCCTCATCGTCTTTACACCACAGGAGGGAATCTTTAACAGACTTTAACTTTTAACACACACTGCAAGTAGCTGCTACACTGGCTCCTCACATCCCACCCACTGGCCAACTCACTACTTCAGGCTGCAGCCGACAGTAACGTTACACGTGGCGTATCGTTTGTGAAAATTTTGATAGTGATTTGGGGATAAGGACATGCCTGGATAGCTGACCAGTCTTGTTTTAAAATATACTGTCAAACTATATTTGCTGTTTGTCAGCTGTGTGCAATGTCGCTGCAATCTTGATAGCATAACATTAGCTTTGTGGCTAATAGCTGGGCAGACTAGAATATCTGCCATCACTAGGTCATATCTAAGGTTGGTCCTATTTACTAGAGATGTGAATAACGTTTCCATTGCATAAGAGGCAATGGTTTTTCCAGGTATTAGGTAAACCCTCAAGCACTACCAAGGAAACCGAGTTACCAAAAAGCACAAGCATAAATATGAATTAATGTTTTTACTTTTTTTTTTTTTGGTAAGTGACTATAAGGTATAATCGTGGCATCCATCATCACTTTTTAATTGCCTTTGCAGAGGCAACTTTCCGCCTCCATGTCGGCCATTAAAGTGATAATGGACACCTGGTTGGCCATTATCCCTGACATGTTGGATAGCCAGAGGGATATACAAGGGCACTAACAATGTTCCACTGTCAGCCCTTAGAAACACAAACATCATTCATACAGTTTATGTTTACAAAGAGATGAGAGTGATGAATCATGGGGAAAAAATTATGAAACACAAATAAAACCCCCAGATCTCTGTCCAAAAGTGATATTTTTAAATGTGTTTCTGTCTTCTGTGTGCCGAGGCTGCTTAAAATATAGTGCTGGTGCTGGAAACAAAGATGAACCTTGACATAACACAAGAGGGCGCTATAGTTCTACAGGTGATCTTGCTGTTCTCTGGGCCTCATGTGCTCCATGTTGTTGAGCACAAACAACACAGTGTTTCACAGGCTTCTGTGTTTCATGCTGTGTACGTTGCATTCTGTTATGTACACAGCTAAAAAAACAATATGTATTTTCATAGTTCCACTAAAAATAGTTAGCACACTGCTGAAGCGTTTTCTCTAGCTGTTCTGTGTAGTCTGAAGGAAAACCAGGCATTATGGATTCTGTGCCCAGGCTGAGAACAACCCCCCGCTCAGTGGAGGTCAGTAAAGCGTACAACTATTTCCTTTCTGCAGGATATTAACACCTGCATATCTGTCCATCACAGGCCTCACACCTCAACAAGTGAAATCATCCACTTCCTGTGAGCGCCCTCTCGCTCACCTCCCCGCTTTATTGTTCATCTCTGATGTGTGACGGCGTGCATCCGAGAATGTCTCTGTGCTGACGCATGATTGGTAGAGCCCCCCTGCTGCGCCCGTCTCCTCCAGGAAGTAGGCATTTCTGCCCAGTTCCTGTCTTCCTCGCTGACCCCGCAGTCAAACATGTGCATATTTACAGGCACGGGAGCGGCGGGAGAAACACTTTAAATTCAGATAGAGGCTGAGGCTAATGGCTGCATCGGAGGGACAGTGATATCTGTTGATTTCTGTTTGATCGTACCAGGAAGGCATGGAAAGAGGAGAGATTATGAGTAGGAGAGTGGAGCATGGCAGGACTGGCATGGCTGTCAGGGGGAAGTGCTGGGAGAAAGAGGTTAGAGACTGTAAAAAAAAAAGTATTACAAAAGATTGAAGGAACTGTGTGTAACTGCAAGATAGGCTGTATGAGTGTACGGTTATTCCATGTTACGTTCAGCATTAACTGCATCAACTGATCATCTCGCAGGCCGATCACAGCCCATAAATGAGAGTAAAGCCTCTCTGTATCTGTGGACCACATCTCCTCCTCTCTTCAGAACCAAAAGTGGGTCCGTTCTCTTGTTCCTCGTCCGAGGACGGGAGGAAAGGGCTCAGGCGCTGGAGGCAGGAGGGTAAATATTTGTTTTGTGGTCTCTCCGTTGAGCTCCAGACCTCTGTGTGCCTCTTAAGAAAACTTTCTCCCGCACGGGAGCAACCAAAGCAAACAATCCCACATCACGCCGTCTGGCTCGCCGTGGACCCTCGTGTGTTTGTTTGTTCAGACAGCCGCCATGACAGACGGAGGAACACTGGGAAGGAAGAAATCTTTAAGAACGAGAGAGAGGGGGAACAAGAACTGAAGAGGAGGAGGAGGAGGAGGTCAGGCTGTTTCATGAGATAGAGGACTGATGGAGGACTACACCACAGATGGTGTGCTTGTCCTATTCCCAAAAGCTTTGCTCTCTGTAGACACGGGTCGAACAGTATTTAAAAATAATTCTTCGCATATGTTGTAACCTGCCTGGTGTCTAAAAAGACGAAACGCACCACGCGAGGCGGCAGGAGTGAGAGGAAATTTAGACAACAGGAAAGTGTCTGAAAGGCAGTTAGGGATGCTTCACATCACCGACAGCTTTATGACAGTATTTTAAGGAGCCTTATCCATAGGCCTTGGTCCTCATGACGCTTGAACAAGAATAGTCTTTTAGAAATAGTAACATCTCCGAATAGCTTCTTTGCATGATGTCACACATCGGTGAACTGTCCAGATGGAAGGCAGGCAACTGGAATCACTGCACAAAAGCCTGATTTATGATGTGTAGGGCTGCTCCAGCTGATCAAATTTGGGGGAAAACAAGGACCTTTTAAAGCACTGAAAACAGTGGGAAGTAAAGGGGACAAGTTAAAAAAAAACTCTCACTGAGAAACAGCGGCCGTTGTGGATCAAAAACCTCCATCTTCAATCTGAAGGAGCGACGTCAACTGATGTCAGAAGTTAACATTAAAGCATGTTAAAGACCCAGAATTTTAGGAGCGTTTCACCAGACCTCTGGGAACAGTTAACCTCGTAGGTAAAAAAAAAAAAAAGTAGCTAAACTTAGCTAGCATTAGCTTGTAACGTTAGCCTGACAGCCTGACAATGCAACATGACAGAGTTGAAAATTAAAAGACAGTTTTACTCAAGCACATTCTCACTCTGACCCAGTCACATATCTACGTTTGGTCATGGACTTTCAACAACCAATGCACTCAGGGTACCTTGAATGTTGTATGTCGACGCTCTGGGACAGTCTGTTTTCAAAATACACCTCCGTCTCTACAGGACATGTACAGTTTGCATACAGTCTCTTTCAAAATAAATGTACTACGTAGGTAAAGTTTGGCCAACACACGCATGTGGTTCGGATTAAGCACCAAAAGCACATGGTTGGGTTTAGAAAAAAAGTAACAGGGTTTGGCTTTACAATCCAATTTATTCTCACTCCGACCTCGTCACATATTGACGTTTGGTCATGGACTCTCCACGTCCATATACGACGTGCAAGGTACCCTGGGTGCGTTGGTTTTTGACGCTCTTGGCCACCGTGTCAAGTTAAAGATACACATCCGCTTTCACAGGAAATTTAACGCTTACATACAGTCTCTTTCAAAATAAACGCACTACGTCATTACAACTGGTCATGTTCTTTCCTCCAACAGATAACACACGTGGTTGGGTTTGGGTTTAGAATCTTACCGGACACAAACACCGCTCTCTCGGGTGAAAATCCATGTTTGGTGGACCCATCTGCCACTACTCCCGCCCACCCGCCCCAGTCAAATTTTCGCTGCCTTATCTTTCATCCTTGTCTTGCAGTGTTTACCCTTGATGCTGCCGGGTGCTGTTAAACTATAACCGGGCACGTATTGTGCTGTCATTAAAGGGCGCCTTTTTTCATTGGTTTCTGACACTGCAAGTCACTGCCAAAGCATTGAATTTCGACGACTTTACAGTGAGACCGGACTCTATAATCACATGGGAAGTGAACACCAGCCGCCCATCCAAAAGTTGGTGGTTGTTGGGCCCATCCACCGCCCCTTCTGCCCACCCTACTCAGACTTTCACCCCTTAACTTACATTGTTGTCCTGCTGCGTTTCCCACCAACGCCAACAAGACGGCAGTCGTTATAGTCGTTGCCCCACTGACACACAAAATCATTGTTGTCCCGTACAATATCGTACGCTTTCATCGGCTCGCTGTGCAACATAAGTAATGTTAGGAGGTTGCGAATGAGGTCATTTGTAATTATTGTGTCCACACTGGGCAAATCGGCCAAGTTGTGGCAAAAATCACTTTTTATTTTGCACATCTAACATGAGTATCAATTTGGGCTCATCAAACCCTTCTATGTAGTCACATTTCTTTATTTCCAATTCATGCTGCATAAGGATTTCCCACTTCCTGCCCTTCATCTGAATTTCATGCTTCCTTATTGTCACATGATCACAAACAAACTATCGTCTGTACAAAATGTAGGTGTTTCATTTGGGAGCTTTTCACATGAATCATTTGGATACAAACTAGTATCTTAACTTTCCATATGTGTGTGTGTGTGTGTGTGTGTGTGTGTGTCTTTGCAGCTTTACACATTTGTCTGTGTGTGTGTCTGTGTGTGTGAGACTCCCTCCTCCCCTCAGTGTGTGTATATCTGTGTGTGCAGGGTGGGGGGAGCAGAGGGGTTTGAAGGAGCAGATCAGAGGACGCTGTAGAGGCTCACTGAGCACTGGGGTGAGATTAGCTCCCTCACAGAGGAATCAAACTGACCTGGGAGGCATGCCATCAGAGGGACAGATGGATAAGAACTATTGACCTGCTGACCTGCATCAGATTCTCACTAACTCATGCTAATTCCCATGCAAATTGGGACAAATGTCCACCCTGACTTTTTATTTCTCTCTCTCTGTTAGTTTCTAGTTTTTCCCCGTTTACGACTTGCACACATATTCCACACAACACACCGTGCATACACACAGACATACAGCACATGCACACAGACATATAAACACACACACGCATACACACCAACATGCAAACACATTCTCCCTTGTGGCGTGCCCTCATGGTGGTCGGTTGCACTTCTAAAGGCTTAATCTGTCGGTCCCACCTCCCTGGTTAAGAGAACAAAGACCCCTCTCCCCTGACACAAAGGGAGCTCACACACCCCTACACACACGTCCGATTTCAGCCCCAGACGGACCACCCATCCTTGAAGACCATTGCCGCACACACAGAGGGGAGACAGCAACAGCGGCTGTGTGTCAAAGACAAGAGTGTTGAGCGACTCTACTTATGCCGTTCTATGTATTAAAGTCTCTTTTCCATTTTTCCCAGAGTGGGCAGTTCACACACTCTTTGGGGGCATTTTGTTTTTGTGATAGAAAAGGCGATCAAGGGACACCATGTTGAGGAGTCCCTGGTAGGCTTTGATCCAAGGGTTTGCTGGGATCCGTGGCCTCAGTGGTGGAGAGATTAGATTGTCTCACCACTGAACAGAATTATCGCCATTCTTGAAAAGAAAAGGATCAGATAGGCAATTATTCTTTAAAGAGCAGCTATTCATGGCAGCCACTTTAAAGGTCAGTAGATGCTGTATTGGAAGATGTCAGTCATTCTTAAACAAGGTTTGCATCATGCAGCCAATCACAGACTGTTGCTTTCTGAGTTGATTCAATTTTCCCTGTGGTGCTTTTTAATGGAACTGCATTCTTTTTTTTGTGCAGGCTGATGTCATAGGGAAGTTACCATCCCTGCTCCGGGCTCTGCTAACCAGCCAGCTATGATCTGTTCAAAATAAATGAGCCAAACAACACTGCTGGACTCTTCAGAATCTCAGCTGAGAACAGCCAAAACTAAACTGACATTACATTTACCAAGCATTAACTTGTGATCCAACTTGGGCTTCGGGTTGTACAAACAGTAAGTCTATTGTAAGTGGCACAGAAGACAATTCGTCCAGTGTTTCTCAAAGTTTATTCAGCACAGAGCTTCTTTCTCCACACTGCAAAGCTAAAATAGCAAAGTTAATGTGGACTTAAACTTATGCGTCACCTCTATGCAGAGTCCACGCTGTAGCCAACACACAAGGCCTACACCGCTGTGAGCATTTATACTTGGGCGGTGGTGTGTCTATGTTACTATGCAGTTACACCTCCGAAACACTAGTCGCAGTGGGGTTTTGTTGATTCACAACACACCCAAAACACACATTAAACATGGCTTTATAGCGACGATTTCAAACACAAGTACATAAATCGGCTTCATCATAACTCGCAGCATTCACAGACAAAGCACTTTTCTTTATCTGGACACATTTTCCCCACAAATAAAACATGCTAACATTTTTAGCACAAGCCTATGGCATTTTACACTGTATAAATTAGCCTAGCCCCCCTACTCATATGAAGCCAGGGACAACAACAACATTAAACAAAGGTAAAGTTACAAAATTTGTCTTATTACCCGCCAAGGAGGTTTTGTTTTTGCCGGCGTTGGTCTGTTTGTTTGTCTGTTTTTCTGCAAAATAACTCAAAAAGTTCTGAATGGATTTTTCTGAAATTATCAGGAAAGGTTGATAATGGGACAAGGAACAGTTGATAAAATTTTGGTGGTGATTCGTTGAAGCGAAGTGGATAAAATAATAAAATGGCAGGAAATCCGAGCTGCTTGACGGAGGTCTGTGTTCTCCGAGTGCTTTTCTAGTACTAGACATGTTTTCCAAACAAATATAACATGCTAACATTATTGGCACAATTGGCACAAGCTACAAGTGGAGATTTGCTTTACTCAAATGAAGCCAGGATAAATCACACACAAGACTTAAAATGCTATCTTGTGGAGGCTTTATTGTCTCCACAATTTATTGTTTCTAGTCTGTGAAATTAAAGTAAATAAAAGCTTTGTTTCCACTGATGGACATGGTTTCAGCTTACAAATATAAACAGAAGGTCTGTGTCGCTGTATTTCTGGGGAGGTGCAGTCAGGCTACAGCGTAGGTTGCGCAGTAGGCTCTGCGTCGACACCTATGCCATAGGTATCCCGTTGGTGGTTGAGTAGTTTAATAACCAGTATAACCGTGAACTTCCATTTGGCAACTCTCCATATCATTTGCCTTCTCGCTCTCCGTCTCCCATCTCTCACTACTGACACTGTATATGCATTCAGAACATATTTTAGTGCACTGATTAGCTGTAAAATGAGAGAGCTTGTGACCAGGCCACCATGTTGGAAACAGTCGAGCCAAACAAAATACCGCCCACTGGCCGAGTCTTAGACTTTCTCATTTTACAGTTAAACAGTACACTAAAATATGTTTCTGCAAACATTTCAAATGAAAAATAGGCAATGCAGTAACAGAATCTTGATTCATATTTGATCAGTGCTGCCTAGTTTGAGAGTTTGACCGCAGTTCACAAGAAGTGACTGACAGCTGCGTGAGAGACTCCTTGCCTCTGATTGGCTGTTTTACATGAGCTGCGGTAGACTCTTGCAAATGCCATTAGAAGCACTAAGAGGAGGAGGAACATTATTTTTTTTCCATGACAACAATATTTTCATAAAAGTAACCAGCTGCAGTTTAAAGAGGGAGTTATGTGCTGGATGAGTTCCTGGAGTGGGAAATCTGAAAATGGTGTGCACAATTTTGCCACTGTTTTTTCGTTGCGTCCGTACTACTAATTCCTCTCACTTCTGCGAATCACTGTCGCGGTAAAATCTCGATCACAAATTATTAAACACCAAATCATGATCAGTGGTTCGTTTAAAGCACTCCTGTTCAAGCCAACTTGACAAATTGCTTTACAGGATAATATTAAATGATCATTAACAGGGAGATGAACGTAATCAGAAATAATGATGAAATATATATCTCATAAATCATGTAAAATTAAATTTGAACCACACAACTTTTAACTTTTTACTGGTATTTGTTACCTTTGGACAGAGCCTGGCTAGCTGTCTCAAGGTTTTATGCTTAGCTAAAGCTACCAGGTGCTAGCTATAGCTTCATATATACCACAAAGACATGCGAGTGGTGTCAAATATTTCCCAAATGTTGAATCTGAATGTCGGCTAGTAGTTTATTTTTTCCAACTTAAGCTGGATTTATACCGTACAGCCGTATCCTACCCATAGATATTAAGATTCAAAAGCTGATCAGATGTCAGACACTTAACTACTCAATACTGTGTGTGCTGAACTCCATTGTCAACAACACATTATAGCACTTGAAGTAACCATTTCCCCCAGGATGTCTTCATTGTTTACTAGTTTCTCCTCAATAAAAGCAACTACAAATCTTCACACACCACTGCATTTTTCCACACAACTCCATCAGCAGTTTTCTGAGTCTGCCTTTGATTAGTCCTGTCAGTATGTGAGGAAAAACTGCCTGACATGGATTATGTTTTACCACATGCTTTAAGACAGTTTTTAGCCTCAAGGGTCTGCACAGAATCCAGTTACTTTTAGATGTTCATGTGTGTCTTAATGATTGAACCAACCCTCCAGCAGAGACCCTCCGCCCCACACACTGAATATTCCCCCATGGATCACGCCAGTGTGTGCCATAAGCCTTACACTGCTCCGTTGGCTGAGTAAGTGCATTTGTTTGAGCTGAGCTTTCGTCCCGTTTACTCACAGCCTCTGCCGAGTTGCCAGCCAGATCTCCATAATCCGCAAACAATTATCATATTTGCCTCAGCGGACGACTCCGGTTTTTGTTTACTGATTCAAAATTAACAATTTACACAGCTGGGTTTGTAGCGAACACCTTTCTTGGCTGGCGGCGGTCCATCTGGAACCAGAACAGGAGGGGTGGTAAAAAAAAAAGAAAAAGAAGAAGCAGACATACGCAAATGAGTCTTTGACAAATTGAGAAAGTGTTGTGTTTCTTCATTTGAGCAAACTTAAAAATTTCATGGATATGAAAACTAACTAACGTAATGGCAGAGACAAAAACTGGATTCAATAATTTAGCTTTCAGTTTAGTGGCTATTGTGAAAGCAAAATATAACGGCAACATTAAAATGTATGAGTTCAGAAAGTGGGTGGTGTTATTTCTCCTTAAAAATGGAGCATAAAATGCGAACTACAAAACAGAAAGCCTGAAAACATGGAGGCAGATACGTTTGTAATGGTTGGAAAAGTTTAGCCGGTGGGTTGCATTTATTTATATTCATGAGCTGGCCTTTTCTCTGTCAGCTAGTGAGCAATAATCACTTCCTTGTGTAAACGATGTTAAATGAGGCATAGCTGTGAAGGCCATAAAACTGACACGGTGCAGAGAGAAAGCTCCGACTAAAAAGCAGCTTTTGTTTAATTTGCAGTGTAAACACAGTTACAGCAAGTCAGAAGAAAATATAGATTTAACTTCTTTGTTGTACTTTATCTTTCTGTATGACTTCACATTTATTATCCAGAGTGTGAATGTAAAGATTTAGAGTAGTCTGAGTTACATCAAACTGTTTACTAATATTATTTCAGTTTCATTACAGATGCCAAACAATACTTTTTGGATAGCTCACATTGAGTGACAAATACTACACCGTTCTTAAAGATTTAGCACACAAAAAAGTCAGTCAGTCATTCAAAAGTGAATACGTGTTGATGACAGTGTGCTGGATACCTTACTATGGGAAGTATAAAGAACGTTTTCTGTTTTCTTTATCAAATGTGAAAAGTGTCTACAATACAAAAGCGCTTTCACTATTAAATAGCTATGTGTAGTGTGTGTTATGTTGTTATTGTTTTTGTCTATGTTTTCTTTTTTCTTTGTTTGTTTTTGTCATTTATGTATTTATTTCTCTTTCTTTAAATATGTGAGGTATTGTGGATGTTTGCTTTGTTGTCTGTGTGTGTGAAATACAATCAGCCTGCATTATCTTATTGACTATGTACGCATAATATTAATCTCAGGAGGTTTTAAATATACTGTCTTTGGAGGTGTTTCATGAATTGAGGCTATTTTGAATCAAAATGATTGACAAAATGACAACATATGTATATGAAATGTGTTTTACCGCATCACTTTATTCATTGATATGAGTGAACTATTCATGGGAATAAATAAACAGGGTTTTTTCGTTGTTTAAACACATCTGATAAGACCATTTATTGTTATTTTTACTATGGGTAGTTTCTGCGTTCAGATTATCCATCCATCGGAATGGACAGAAAAATAACACATACTGTCAAAACCTTTTTTCTAATGATTTATGAGTGCATTTACAGTCGAAATCCACCATTATAATATTTTTATGTGCATGTTTGGGATAAAATTGGGTTCTGAAATGGGATAGATCTATAAATCGTTTAGAATGGTGTGAACGCTCATTCAAACTCTGTCGCGGACCTAACAAGAGGACCTTGGTTCGCTTGAAAACTGGGGGTCTCGGTTCACTTGCAAGTGAACCCTAGTGCGGTTTGCTAAAGACTGAGCATTAGTTGCCAACTTTCTGTCATATTTTGGTACCAGAAAAGTATTTCTGTTCAACTTTTTGCTGCAACTCTAAGACTGTCTTTCCAAGATTAACGACATCATCAGATGTTTCAGGAAGTGCCCCACAATGACATACGTAGAGACCACTGATATTAAGAGGGGGCAATAATGGAAGTCATTGTAACCATGACAATGCAGATCCCCTTATAGTAACCCTTTAATGTCCTGTTAAATCATTCGGTCAAGCACATTTTGAGTTACTATATCTTACGTGTTGAGCTTAACTTGATGGAGCTATCTCTACCATTCGGTTTGGGTATGTTATGCAAAAAATATCCACAGATATCCATATCCATAGATGTCGCTGTGTCTTTAAATAGTTTGCTTACAACAGGAAAGAAAGTCACCCCAGATATGAGAGCACTGTGTGGTGGGATTGTCAAAGGTAGGCATGTTTACTTGACATGTTATAGTTTCAGGGGGTTTACTGAACAGATTTATGTAACTTAGTACAAAAAATAAATGTCTAAAATCATTTTTAAAAACATGCTCTACCACACAGTATATTGGTGCTTTTATGGTAAAGGTAGTGAAGCTAAGCTAATATAAATAAAATTGACTATTTGCCATGAAATAAACACACATCTGATCTTTTATAATTAAATGACATGTGTGCTCAAATACTTTCATAAGACTAATTTTTTACTGTCTAAAGCCATGCTCAAATAATTGAATTATCAATTTATGGTACAGGCAGGTGCTAAGATTAAAAAAATCATAAATGTTATTTCCTTATATATTTGACGGGAAAAAAAACATCAATGCGAGTTTTTCACCATGTCTGAGATGTTTTCAAAATACTATAATGGTAAATATCTAAAATAAATATGTAGAAATAATACTGGTGCTGGCAGTACTACTAATTCCATAGTAGCAAAATTATATGTTTTGGTATTCTAACATGTTACAAGCGTTATAACAGTAATTTGAATTATTTCTGTCTGTTGTATGATTACCATGAAGTAAAAAAAACATTTTGTTATAGTTGCCCCAAGGAAATAAAAAATGTAAAGAAAAAAAGTTTCATTGCTCTTTTCTCAGTGTCTCAGTGAGGACATTAAAGGGTTAACAAAGCTACCATTTTAACCCAAACCACAATTTTTCTCTTATCCTAACCAAGTTGTTTTTGTGTAAACCTAACCCTAAGCACAGACATGTTATGTGGTGATTGAAAAGATGCTGATAGGAGCATCAGTTCAGGAAATGTTTCAATGTGTTCAAGAGGATACGGAGAAAGAACATGTTTTGTTGTTTAATTTGGAGGACTTGTCACTCCTTGCCGCATTCAATCATCACATCATCTGGCCTGTCCTGCAAACATAAGTCCAATACAAGCAATTTTAACATTTTAAGACCTTCACACCTTCTATTCAAACTCAAACTCAAGAATTATCGCCTCTGGATGTACACAATGTGACAACAGAACCTGTGACCATCTGTACTCACCACACTGATTATTAGTTTTTACTGGAGCTGAATGCTGAATGTTTTTAAATTACCATACCAGAACAACAAATCTTTCAGTCATACCTCTACATACTGCCATGCAGCTTTTTTAAATTCACTGGGGCTCACACAACCGTCAACTATCTGCCACCTACAGGCCAAAACAAACTGTAAATGTATTTGCCAATGCCGTTTGGCCAACTGTGAAAGGAAAAGGAAGGATTTGGACACTGGATGTACTGGGCAACAGGTACTAGTCTGCCAGCCCTGCTGATTGCGCCAAGTCATAAAACTGGGTGGAACTGTTTGGCATGCAGCTCTCTGTATCAACCAGCAGATCTATTGCTTTGGCTTTAAGATTAGGGGCTTTGAGACTGGATTGGAGTTGGGGGGAATGAGGAAGGAGGCATGAGGAGAGAGAGGGGCAAAGGCAGACAGAGAGAGGAAGGGGCAACAACAGAGACAGAAAATGAAGCTTAGGAGAAAATGCAGCCCAGTCGCCACAATAAAATGTTGGTGTTGTATGCTTCTGCAAACTAGGGACATGTTACAGTCGTATGTTGTGGGTCAAATTACACGTACATGAGATAAGTTTCTCAGCAGTAGGAGGAGGGGATGGTGGAGGGCAAGACACCACTGTCTTGACTGATGGTCAAGACCAACAAAAGCAGGTACTTTTTAACAAAAGCTCAGACATTTCCAGCCGTGTTTGGAGCCATAAAAGAGGGTATTTTTTAAAATGAGAGTTTGGTACATTCCAACCTGGCTTTACTCCAAAGTTGTCGAAATCTGGTGCTTGGGTAATGACTTGCGGCATCAGACACTGACGAAAGAGCCGTCCTTTAACATCGGCATGATGCGCAGCCAGTCGCCGTCATAGATTAACACTCTACCCACCAGAGTATTATTTTTAAGTTGCCAGCCACTCTTTGAAGTATAGCAGAACACATTGCCACATTCAATTACCGTTCAAAGTTCTGTTGTCTCCCTTTCCTCTGTGATCGTCTTGTCTGTGCGTCACTGTCAGCGTCGTGGCGATTCAGTTTTCATCCCACCAAACTCATTTGCTTCTTCATTCAAATCAGATTCAGAAAGTAGATCAAAACAAGAATTGTTGGAGTCTGAATCCATCAACGTCACCACGGCTTGCACAACCGTAAACTTTTCTGTTGGCACCGGCATTTTCGTGCAGTTTACAAGCTGCGAACAAAATTTTCTTTCGGTTTCTAGCAGATCTTCTTCTTCTTCTTAGTTTGTTGGAGTTTGCGTGGGAGATTATAAAGTCAAACCCTGTTCTTTTCTGAAACCTAACCATGCGTGTTAGTTGTTGAAGTCAAAAAATTTTTTTGCAGTGTTAGTAGACATCGTGTATTTATTCTGAAAGAGACTGTATGTAAATGTTAAAATTCCTGATGTTTTCCTAACTCTAAAGTGTCAAGAGTTTTTTGTTCCTAACCCTAACCACATGTTAACCACAGAGATGTCACAACATAAAAGTGAAAACTGTAACATAGAGAAATGCAAAGTTTTAATGTATCCATGACACATGAAACAGACAAATGTAACGTGGTGGCAGAAACGTACAATACCAACATTTATTCTGGCGACTGGGTTGTAAATGAGACAGCCTTACAAACAACAAGTGATAAGCAATTATTCGCAGTACCATCGACCTGTTCCACTTTCTCACCCATCTGTCTACGTTATGTAGATGGAAAAACACTCACTTTTTACACATGATCACTCTTGTTTCCCTCATGTCGCCCATTATTGCACCGGTAAAGCCAAGCTCTGGTGAGTCACACTGAGATTTGCTCAGTAATTGCACCAGAGAACTCATTCACCCTGAAGCGTTCATGACTGGTCATCTTAAATGACCACTAGCATCTCTGCCTCTCATATGCTTCCTACATCCTTTAATCCTACTTTTTTTATGTCTTCGCTCGGTGATGACTTCGTTATTGTGTTGTTCTCCACGCTCGACATCAGTCTCCCTCATCAGATGTGTACTTCAGAGTGAAATGTGGTCTATCTTGGAGAGTACTGGGGAAATGCATTCTAGTTAGCTGCTGTCTGACACTGTGTCTCCACAGCGGTGTGTGTGAACCCCTGTTATTCTTCATTGGCGGTGATATTTATAGAGATGTTTACATTGGCCTTTCGGAGAAACGGAGATGAGCGACGAGGCAGGCTGCTTTTCATTCTCCCAGTTATATCTCTCAATATGCCTTTGGATTATTTCAAGATGTCGGTGAATCTGTGGGCACATCCTCGGGCGTCGGCTAATATTTTCACAAAGGCGAATTATAAAGGTTTAATGACATGACAGAACATGTCATTACCTATGTGTAGCAAAGAGGAAGAAAACTAGGCGATGGACAAGAGGCTTTACTTCTTGTCATGGGTATTTATATTTGTCTCTTTCATCTGTGCAGAAATGATTTTGTCCATTGAAGCTTCTCAGAAATCAGATGCTTGTTCAGTAACTACAACTGTTACTTCCTGGGGAGGCTGATATTATTTGTAGGTCAATAAGTGCTGTGTGGATGCTCACCAAGACAGAGATAAAACGAATAATGCTGTAGTCACTATAGGCTGATGGAGATGTTGTATTGCAAGATTGGATAGTTTGGGTGGAAAACAGACTGAGCATCTTGCAACTTTCCATTACTTGTATATGAACAGAATTTCTAGAAGTAGATTGCTTCCAACAAATCCAAACCTGCCCTATATGTCAAGTGACCAGCCTCCTTTACTTCGGGATGGGAGTCTGGGGACATTCGTCTTTCATTTTGTAATAGAAATGGGCGGGGATACCCAGACCACGTGACGGCGTTGCCATAGGTACGGCACGTGTGTTACATCTAATCTTGTGGATGTTGCAGCTCTGCAATATAGCTGAATCAAATGAAATCATATTCATTTTAATCTCTTCTTGCGATGCACTGAACGCTTCCTTTTCTGTTGTACTATGGACAACAATTCGGTGAACAGCAATTCCGATGTAGGCGGGTGTAAGGCAAAGCTAATCAGCCGTTGGTCAAGGAAGTAGGGAAGTACACGGATTTGGATCCAATCACATCACTGCTGCTGGGAGCCAGCGCTAGTTCTACTACAACTTTCCTACGGGAATGTCCACAGACGACAGAGACAGCCAGCGTGCTGACATCATCGGCGTCTGTGTAAGAGGCCACCCTATATGCATGTACATCAGTGTTTCTCTCAAATGGTGTGCTGTGATGACAATTCAGGTGAGCTGTGGGATTTTGTGATCACCACACACTGTACTGCAATATTCAACTAGGCCTTTTTAATTGACTGTATCAGTATGTTGTGTGCACCCATTTCCCAATAAAGAGGCCAACTCTAGCTAGAAATGTGATATAATTTAATTTAATTGAAAACACTTTCACGGGGGAACCTATTTGTCGCTGTTCGTGCATGGAATTAAAAGTGTGTGACACATCAAAAGCCCTGATTGGCAGCCAGTGTGAGGGATGATAACATTTAAAAGGAAGAAGCTGTGAGTGGGACAATGGATCGCTTTATTGTACGGAGCACGTTACAACAAAGCACCAGCGAAGACAACACTGAAAGAAAGGAGAAAAAAACTATTAGTAGACTGTATCATGAAAGCTACCTGTCTTATTCTTATTGTCTTGTGTCGTGATAAGAGTGATAACACACGTTATAGAAGCTGTTGTGCACAGATATACATACAGGTGTTGAGATTTTGCCTTGCTCTTTGTTGTGTCTTGGGCACAAAGAAAAACTGCTGTACATGTATCTTGCGTACATGATGCACAGTAATGGAGTGAAACACTGAACTACACCCACCGACCGTATCCCTATGCAGAAGGAAGTGTGCATCTACTCATGGACGAGACGCTCCTGCTTGTGACAGCACAAGCTGAGTGCCACCTTGTTCCATTATAATCAAGAGAAGGCAGACATCTCTCGAGCCAATATCTCCAAAACTCCGCAGCTCACACCAAAACAAGGCAGACTGATAAATAGCACCACAGGTAAGAGGAAAAATATGTATTTTTGATTTTAGGGCGAACTGTCCCTTCAATTGTAATGAAACCCTGTTGGATGTATTATTGGAACAAGATAAATCATTTAAATAAGACATTTTTTGTACGTTATTCTGCTTCCAAAAAGGGCTAAACACACCCAGAACCTATGTTTTTTATCTCTGTGAAGAAATGGAAATGTTGTCATCTGACTGCGGGTAAGATGGCAAACATAAATCCCTAAATGCCAGCATGTGCATAACTGTAATGTTTCGTATGACACTGCAGGAAAAGATTTGCAGTTCTGTGGATAAATAAAGGTTTTAAATAGACTGCTGGCACAGATTCATGCTGTTTACCATGACTTCCATCCCGCACACTGATTCTTGGCTGAGTCTGCACCCTGAGAGATTGGAAGATTGATTATGTAGGCCTGTGTGGGTGTCTCATGTAAATACATGCCATTCCTCAATCCAAACCAATGAGCCACTCTTTCCAGGAGCACAGTCTATTATTTTCTGGCCCAATTGCAGGGCTTTCATGCTTTTCCTCGTTGCATTCCAGGATAAAACGAGGTGACACTGACATCTGTGTGCCCTCTAAGCCTGTCTATGAAATGGAGCATGTGAACTTGGGACCACACGGCTCCGGTTGCCTCCAGATAGTTAACTGTTTTTGTACACGTAGCGTTTGTTATCTCAATGTTGAGCTCGTTTCGCAGTTGATAACTTACTGTGATACACTCTGAGGCCGAGATACTCACTATGTGTAATATATGAAAATTAAAGGCTAAAATAGTTGATAAAGAATCAATTCTGTCTGCAATTTAACCTATGCTAATGTGAATGTTTTAATTTAAAGAGGTTTAATTAGGACAGTAGAACCGCTGTTTGATAAAAACACTCTGGAGATACGTTCTGAAGATTTATTGCTCACTGCCATGGTAATTAATGAGTGGTATAATGTGGGGTGTGATAGCTTTACACACATCTTAAGAAGTCAACTCCCAACAACATTCAGTTATACTCCGACTATCTCTAATCTTCTCATAAAGGTTTGGTAGTTACACCCGTTGTAGTGTTAATGTCAGCTATGCATTAACCCTGAAGGACGTTTGTGAAACGCGATCTGTCGGACAGTTTGGTCTTTATGAGGTGGAACAAAGCTGTTTCACAGGTCAGTCATTCGGACGTAAAAGGCCCTGCCAACAGACATAAATTTTATGTTTGCAGCTATTATTCAGCTATTACACAAAGAGATGGTTTGATAGTTTATGATATGGTGTCAAATGCTTAAAATGTTGACAGGAATTTTATCCTGATATCTCAGGTAATGTATCCCTGCAGTACTACAGTCGTAAAGTAATTTTCATTCCCAACATTTGATATCTAATGAAACGGCTGTTGGTCGACTGGAATCATGTGGTACAATGTGTGTAAAAGCCATTAACCACTTGGGTAGATGAGATAACTATAAAAACACAGATACACATTGACCTAAATTATAAATCTGGATCATGTGACAAATGCAGAAATTGAAACCATAATAAATGAATGTTTATCCAGGTGAGCATTAAGGTTTGGATTATTTAACTTTATTAATGGCCAGGTGAAAAACACAACAGCTATAGTTTCAAGAAATTACATTTGTATGCAGCTAATTTGAAATGGTAAATACGTTTTAAGGGAAATGTAATGCCATGAAAATTTCATTTTCTACTGCTAATTATTATATCTGGTCGCAGAAATGTTGATACTCAACGGATCAGCAAAATGTTCGCTGACAATGAATTTCAGTTGTTTTCCTGTTGGATGTGTTATTGAAACAAGATAAAACATATAAATTAGACATTTATTGTACATTATTGTATTCTATCTCTGTTCTATTCTAATGGAAATCTTGTCATCTAACTGCGGGTAAGATCGCAAACAAAAGTCAGTTGTTTTCTGCCAAATTAGGCAATCTTACAATACATTATCCACTTGTAGTGACTAGAGCATCATTTATGTTATTATGGTTTTATTAATATTTCGCCAAAATCATGATCTTTTCCAAACCTCAACCCAAGAGCTTTTGTAGCATTTTAATAACTAAAATCTAAAAAAAAAAAATGTCTCTGACCATTATAAAAATCCAGGCAGCAATTACATTGCCAAAACATACAATAAGGAAAGCACCTCAGTAATATACAAATGTAATCTCTAGCACACAGGGTTGAATTCAAAGGGTTTTGCTTATAGCGCAGGTATATAAGAAACTTATACTTGAATAAACTACCTATGCTCCAAATCTTGAACTGAGATCCTCCAGTCTACCCTCACTAGTTGTCCCTAGATAGAGGTTGTAACTAAAGGTGACCAGGCTTTTGCCATCAAGGCCTCAAGGCGGTGGAGTTCTTGAGATTAGGCTGGCCAGCACATCGCCTATTCTTGGATTATTGCTTAAATCATATTCTTATAGGAAAGCTTTGACTTTTAATGCCCGACTTGTACTTTTTGATTTGGAACTTTTGTGTTTTACTTCCTTTTGTTCTATTTTTGAATCTGTACACACTATTTTTCTCAGCTCTTCACATTTTTTTTTTTTTAATTGTATTGTTATCGTCTTAGATAACAGGCCTCAATGTGCATAAGCAGCTTCTGTACGAAAGTGTTTTTGAAATTCATTAATTTATTTGATAGGGACGACACACACATTTAGCTAGGGCTGCTCCCTGGTAGTCGACCAAATGTTAGTCGACCAGAAAGGTCATTAGTCAGCAAGATTTCATTGTTCGCTTAGTGGCAGAAACAAAAAAAGAAACTCTATTGTCAAAATAAATCAAAACCTATATGACTGGACCATGTGGGAATTTAATTTGAAAGGACAGACACAGGAAGAGGCCACGCTCACGCAATCAGACACGAGTCACGTTACAAACCAATCACAGCCAACAGATATCTTTCCCGTCCTCTGTAAATATTCAGTCTGATAATTACGGAAAGGTTGATCATGTTAGCGCAGGGCTACCCAGAGCTTTACATCTGTCCCACGGACGATAGACCTACACACAGGGCTGGTACCTGCAGTTATGCAGGAAATCCAAAGTGTGGGATCATTTTGAGAAGGTGAAGGACGAACCCAAGGTGATATGTAAACTCATCTTCATTGGTCGACTACAAACATGACGAATCATCTGAAACATGTCAGTAGCTACATGCCCATTAGCCACTTAGCACAATCATTACTGCTTTGCCCACAGCGTCATTAACAGGCGGCTCGCTCAGTGTGTGACGTGCACTTGTAGATAAAATATAGGCCTATATTAATGAAGGTTCATTAGTACGGTTTGTGTTTCTCTGTAATGTAGCACAGTGTTAACAATGTTACTGATGCTATTCTGTCTCACACCTTCAACTCAAACCATTGTGTTGCCCCGCCCAAAATATATCATTTAATAATCAAATTAATATCGTAAACATGCAGGTGACTGGTTGACTAATGGAGCTAAATGACGACTATTGGTGACTTGGAAAATTCTTAATCGGGGGCAGCCCTACATTTAGCTAAGAGTGGGTGCAGCTCTGGTTTGCTTTTAGCCAGCATTTGACCTTTGTTGTGAAGGACTGTAAATCTGTCATAATCTTCTCCTTCTACTATCAAAGTTGACAATTCAGCTTTTATATGATATCTGCCACTGGGTGTTACACAAAACTTCAAGTTCACACTCTTTTATGTAATATCAATTAAGTAAACGGCACTACTTTAGCTGTCAGGATGATGTTGGTTTTGCAGCCGCACAAAGTACAGGTGTGACTAGAGGGCAGTCTTGGCTTTGTCAGGCGAATTGTAAGCTGGACTGTGTGTGTTCCAGTGATTTATTCAGCTCCCCTGCTGAATGCCATGTAGTGGCTGGACACCCTGCTGGCTGCAATGACAGGCTCCATAGCAATCTGCCAGACACACAGCAGGACAAGACAAGCTCCCAGCTTCTGTTCTGTGTCTGGAGCTGCATATCCATCCTATTGCTTTTCCCTCCAACATCATCTCTCTCTCTCCCTCTCTCTCTCGCTTCTCTTTCTCACTCACCCACTTTGACATGGCATTTGCATCTTTTTTAGCTTTTGGTTACAGAGTTGCAGTGTTCGACTTGAATCACCGTGGCTGCACGCTGGACTTTGCAGCGACCGGTGAATAATAGCTCATGTCACAACAGGCTTTACTGTGTTTTACGTGCTGCACTAGCAGATCAAAGCTGGAGCGAAATCTGCTGTTTTAATTACACTTATACTTTGTCCTCAAAGTCTTTAAATGCCTTGTAAAACGCATGCTAGCTATTATTAATTTTGCTCCTGACAAGCATTACTATTACATTAATGTGGTGAGGACAATGTCTTCTTTAAAGGAAGCAACATTTGGAAAAGAAAAACCTGGAAGCATTTCATGGTAATAGAATAAACTGAATTTTTAAAAAAGCAAAAAAATGCATCCTCAGTAAGTTAGCCATATAGGTCTCTCTTTCTCTAAGACACACAACATGAATACAGACACAGGAAAGCAATTTAAGAAACACTCCGGCCATTGACACATTCATCCTTATGACTGTATGAGTTTTGCCATGGAAAACATTACGCCGGCACTTTGCCTCTGCTCCGAGCATATCCCTTCCCCATTCTCTCCTCCCCGCCAGCCACCACTCCCTAACGACTGATCAATCACCGCGACCATATGTGGTGATGTCATGTTCCTTGAGAATGAAAGGTCGGGGCTTGTCGTGTCCATCTGCTCCGGTTTGTGGAACATTCCAGTGCTTTAACATTTGCATGGCTGTCAGACAGACAATAAAAACTAATCTCCCTTCACTGAGCAGAAAAAAATGAGGCTGGTGTGAAATAACAGATCTAGAAAAGGTATATCTCTATCTTCAGAATGTAGGAGACAGATTTGTGTTGATGTTTCTCACATTTCCACACTTCAGTAAACCTTAATATATAGAAATAGTTCCTTATCTTTGAGCCACAAGATTAATTTCTTCATGATGATTTTTTTCATATATATGTTGCACCTAAGAAACAATGTTTACAAAGTGCTTTGACAGACACAGCAGAGGCAGAATAGCCCAAAAAGCAAGGCCAAGCAAAAGCAAGATTAAGGCCCTGTTTAGACGACAACGGTTTCTCTAAAAACGGAAAAGTCTGTCCTTTGCGTTTTAAAAACTTCTGCATTTATAGGACGACATTATTGAAATGATCCCCGTTCAGCAAAATCTACTGAAAACGCTGTAGTATGCACGCCAGGCCTTCCTCTACAACGCGGTGATTACAAACCAAAACAAAGAAGACACAATGGCGAAAGCATGCACAGATAACTTTGTCTGGATGGACGACGAGGTGGAGTTGCTACAGTAACAGATCTACACTTCACTTCAAATCAACAGGGTGAGCAGCACAAACAGAGCTCGGCATTGTTGTTGTGACGGTCGGCACGCCTAGTGACTGGAACCGTAATGCGCATGTGCGAAAATACTCCGTTTTAAAAGAACTGCTATTGCAAGTTTACATGACAACGGAGACGCTGCCGTTTCCAAAAAGTTGCACTCTGGAACCCGTTTTCAAAACGTTGCGTTTTCAGGCACCCAAAACGCAGCTGTCGTGTAAACGATCTGCGATATTTTGTGTCATCTCCTTATATGCTCCAGGCCCCCTTCTGCAACTGTTTACATTAGTAGCCCACACTGCTATGTGTAGCTAAATGCTAACATCAAGGAAACATATAAACTTGGTAGTTTCTCCCTGATTTCAGATTTAATTCCTCCTTGGTTGCATTTCCAAGCTTTTACTGGTGGATTGTAAGGGTAGAAAGTGCTGCTAGTCATTTCCTATGCTGCTAACATACATGTAGCTACATGCTAATCTCACAGAAACATGTAATTTTGGTTGCCAATATTAATTTCTTTACAGTTTCAGATCATACTGCATATACAATTGCATGTACAAGCTTTTATTTGAGGTTTTTCAGGTACAAATATATAACCACCATGGCTCAGAAATTCAGAATAAAAAGAGTCATAATTGACCTTGTTTGCAGTCCGAGGTGTCTTTTTTGCAATGTTGGTCTATGGGGAAAATGCTGTTTGGGCCACAGGGGATTTTTTTTTGCTGCAATACCACAAGGGGCCACTGGGAAAAATTTGCTGCAAGGCTGAGCGTCTTTCCTGGGAGCCTGATTCCCAGTTAGTCATTTCTCATCTACAAGTATAGTGCTAACATACATGTAGCTACATGCTAACTTCACTGCAACATGTAATCTTGGTTGAAGATGTTGTAAATTTCTCCCCGATTTCAGATCCTATTCCTCATGGAAAATGCTCGGTTGTGTTTACAAGCTTCAACTGGCAATTTTTAATGGTAAAAGTGGCATTAAATGCGATGACAGTCACTCCCCAGCCACAATTAAAGCATGTAAACATGAGAATGAGCCTGAAAATGAGCGTAATAGGTCTCCTTTAAAACAAAAGAAAGAAAATAAATAAAGTTTAAAAAAAACCTGCATAAAAAAAGAAATAAAATAAAACAAAAAAAACGGTAAAAACATTTACAAGTATCAATCAAAAAATGCAATAAAAAGAATAAAGAGCGGATTTGGAAGTGCCTTTAATGCATATGTGCTCTTTCACTGTTGAAAGCACCGGATTTATTTTCTTTTTAACATCAGCACACTATTTAAAAGTAGTGATCACATGGGCAACTGTAAAATTGTGGTGAAATTAACAAACATCATCAGTATAAATAAACACTTTAACACATTTAGATATAAATTTGCATATGTCATTGTGTCATATCAAAGTGCACAATGATGTGTCTTTACCTGGTATACAGGCTGGACAGCATATATATCACCACTGAATGTATAACACATGGTGCACACACACACACATGGAGATATATCCCCTGGGATGCATCATCACAGAAGTGGGACAGCCCTGAGCAACACAAGTCTTACACCTCCTCTCCTGCTACACGTGCCATGAAGCAATTACCACCATTAAACTACTCGCCACCTGTTAACTGCCATGTAAATATTCATCTGCTGCAGGGAGGGCGGTGCAGCCACTGGCCTGCATGGAAATGACTGGTCCAGTAAATCAGCCCAGTGACAAGTCAATGCTGAGGGACGAAAAAGCTCATGAAATGTAAATGCTAACTTACCGCAGGAAAACAAAGCACAGAGGGGGTGTTACTCCAAACATTTGCATGAGACGTAGAAAAAAGAGTCACTGTTGTTGCCACTGCTGTTCTTGGTTGGCTGATGCCTATAAAAAAACTCAGAGAAACGACACGTGCGTATGCTGTGCAAGCCTCTAAAGAAATAATAACAGCTAAATATATAGAGAACCTGACTTTCCTACAGGGGTTTCCACATGAGACCTGCAGGACTTCCTACAGGTCTCATGTGGAAGCATTTACCAGTAGGTGAATTAAATGTATGTAAATGGGAGCCATGTTTGCTGTTGCATCTTGCATGCTCGAGTACAGGCTGCATGTTTAGTCTGTCTGCTGAGAGGTTCTTAGTTTGTTTTTCAAATGATTCACGATGAGAATTGAGCTTTTAATGGTGTCTGCAAATAAGGTACAATTACTTTTACTATTTCCAAGGCTGTAGCCAAAGTTTTACAAATACTTCAGAATCCAAATCGCCCAGAATTTGTTAAATATATTTTTTCAGTCACATTTTCTGTACATTCTATTTCCCAACATGTCTAATAACAGGTCCAAATGTTGCTTAAAGTTCTCTACATTTTGCAAAGGATTAAAGTCTGTTAGAGAAAGGCTGAATCCTTGATTTAATCATTTCCGCTGGACGAACAGTTGTCAAATTTTTTATACTCTGCTTTTAAAACTATTGAAATCAGCCGATTAAACTGAAAAAATACCCGCCATAACCGGTGTCCACAGTGGTACTGCCAAAATAAAAGGTCTTCTTTAATGATAAATCTTTCAAAATAAACATCTTTTAATTTCTGCATTTACCATATTAAATTACAAATATATTTAGGGAATCCAGTTTGCTATATCAGACATGAAACTATGTCTGGTGTTTACATGTCAGAGCCCAACATTTCAAGGAAACTAGCAATTTAGAAACTTAAAAAAACTATGTTTTACTCCAGTTTAAATACATTTTAGGGCAGTTTAACAACTAAACATAAACATAAAATTGATTTTTGAAGTGTAGGAAATGCGGTTTAAAAAGCTGTATTCATTACTGTAAAAAGAGGTTTCACAGAATATACCCTGACATTTGCCCTACATGTGACAGATTTGACAGCCTTTTATACTTACTTACTGTATCATTTTGTCATATGGATAACTGTATATTTACTGGATCAATAATAGTTCAAACTAACATCTAAAATACTAAAAATTCAGCTACAACCACTCATTATTATTCAAGGAATGTCTGATAATGTTAGAAAACTAAGCAGCAATGTTTTGTATCTTGCAGCCTCATCACCGCCAAAAACTTGTACCTCATGCACTGGAAACAGAAAGAAGCCCTAAGTGCAGAGATTTAGTGATGTTGCAAACACACTATACTACACACACACACACACACACACACACACACTATAATATGATTTAAGAGGGTAAAATAAACCTAAAATAATACTGTGTTCATACAACTGTGTATTTCAATGTGTGGAGGGCAGCATGACTATAGAGCACTTTGAAAAGATGTACAGACTCAGTATATTCAGGAGGTACGGAGACAAAGAGGGGCTGGTTTATTTATTCATCTGAGGCTTGACTGAGATGGGGTTTGTAATATCTAATATCTAAGACTGTTGTTTATGTCTCAATATTAATGGTTGTAAATAAGTTTGGGATACTTGTTGACAATTTCATTTTCAAATGAGACATGATCAGTGAGAAGGGAGCAGGATTATGTAAGTGTGCACTCCGGCCTGCTCCTTTTTGAGCATGTCTGTTGATGTTTTGTTTTAATCTTTTATTTTGCTCATACACACACACACACACACACACACACACACACACACACACACACATACATAACATATATATGTAGTTTCTACTAGTGTATATACTTATATTAAAAGGAAATGGAACAGAGCATATTGCGATCCAATTGCAAGTATGTATTTGGATGCACAGTATGTGCTCATTCATATGGTTATATGTCAACAGCTAAAATAAAACACATTTGAAGATAATAAACATGGTTTAAAGAGTGGACTTGCACTGTCAGTTACATTACTCTCTAAATTACGACTGCAAAAAATATTCCAGCAATACTTAATAGATTAATAGTCATCTTCAATTTCTTTTAATAATCGACATGTTCTGCAATAATCTTTTCAACTAAAATCATTTCACAACTGTTTTGTTTTGTGATTCGGTACTTTTTGGTTCCTCTTATCTGGTCTTTTAACCTGATCTGGTTTCCCAAAAGGACTATTTTCTAATATAGTCACACGCTGACTGTCTGTCTCCATCTTTATACAGGTTGTTGGACTGTGTAAACACCAGGGGAAAATGATGGAAATAACTTTTCCTTGACAAAGTCTGCACATGTTGGATCTTTATAAGCATATCGCACTGGTGTCGGCAAACAAAAGTAAGAGGGGAAAAAATCCCCGTTCAGCATGTCTCAGCAGTGCTGAGCAGCATTTTGCTTTTCTGTCTGACATTACCATCAAAACATGAAGCGAGTGAAACAAATTAATTGCTGTAATTTTCCCCTGTCATCGTCCCTGTTGTCACAACACTGTGCTGTGAGGTCAAAACAAAGACAGTAATTTTTGCCTAATTGTTCTAATTGTGCTAATCAATATGGGCATGTAAAAAATGCCTGGATGACATCAGTGAATACACACATCAGGGGGCTGCAGCATCCTGACAGCTAATCTACTTCTCTTCCCACAGTCATTATATCTAAAAAGCAGCGTTAAGACAAAAAGGAAATATGACTTTAATTATAATATAATTGCACATTTAAGGAGTTTGAAAGTGCTGCATGGGTAATAACACAAGTTCTTATCAGGATGCTGTTGCTTTACTTCACTGCTGTGTCATGTCTTTCTTCATTTACTCTCTGGCTGCTACTGTCTAGACATCAAGACACCCAAAACCTGTGCATGCGGATCTAAACCCGCCCAGTGCCTCATGTGCACTGGCTCCAGTTCAGCACCCAGTGCAATTTGTTAGGGGTCGAAAGTAATGACCCATGACTGGGAGGTGTTCTAACATGCGGTTTGTAAATCAATATAACATTAAAAGGAACTGCTTTTATGTCTCTCACAACTCTGCAGCTCATGTTTTATAGGCTCTGTGGTGTTTAGAGCTCGAGCTAACCTCTTAGGTAAAGCTGTGAGCTGCGCAGATGAAAAAGACTGTGTGAACTTTTCCCAGATTTGATTTCACTTTGTGCAACTGGATATTATCAGCCAGTAATGCCTTAATACAGAGAGAGGAGACTCTGTGTGTTTGCGGCATTAACGTGTTTTGCCTCCTTTCCGCTGTAACGCGCTGAGAAGTATGTTATCTTGAGAAATGTCCCGCTCTGCCCTGATCCCGGGGTCTTGTCCCAATAATTTTTTATCCCCAGCCTTTCAGAGATGAGACCACATCTGTCTCCGGTCACTATTTACACGCTCTTTCACCATAAAGTACTCCCAGTCACACATGCACACCCGGACAAACACACACTCGCACTCACACATCCTCCTCCTATCTCATGCCTAATTCAAACCTGCCTTATGAGTCCCCTGACAGATCCACACAGAGTCAGCTCAACACATGCACACAGACATTCAATCACTGGAAAGCAGCGCGGGCAACATATAAATCCATCTAGTAAAGCATCTTCTGGACCGTTCCCAATGCGAATGAGATGTCCCAAAGCCTTATCCTGTTATCTGGCCTCTGCAAAGGCAAGAATGTGATCTATGCCCCCCTAATTGTTGCAGGGGGAGGTTTTATTAGCACATTGTGGATAGGCTAAAAGGAGAAATAAATCCTACGGCTTGTAGTTTGCTTATAACTTCCTGGATTGTAATCGCTGTTGCTTTGTTAGCCAAGAAAACCTTGTGTCTAGCATTACAGATACTGCCAAATAACACAGTTGGTGAAAAACAACTCAAACTGTAAGATTTATTGTGCTATTGTGCTGTTTGACGTCTGTCTGAATGGCTGTCAGTCATTCCTTAGGTTTCACCCTCTCTTTCCCTCTCTCTTACTGTCAATATAGAATATGTAGTTCACTATCAAGCCTGACCGGTCTTGGCAGGTCTGATGTCCGTGTCTGCTCTCTACAATAGCTGGTTAGCCATGTCTGACATCTGTGGCTCCCCACAGTCAGGGTGAATGCCAGGCTGAATAATGCACCAGGGCGGCACTGTTGGAGGAGGCACACGCAACTCTGCTCTGCCTCTTCTTGTTTGTGGATCTGTGACGTGCTGCAAACAATTCACCAAAAAAAAAACAACGACTTGAAATGTACTCAGGGATGAATTACTGTGTGGCTTTAGTAACGTAAAGGTACAATACGCAGGATTGTTGTTGGCAAGTACGCTCGGCTTTGCGTTTCTTGGCGCTGTGTCCCCTGGATGGCTGCTTACGGTTTGGCACCTGGTTGCTACCTTTTTAGAAAGCACCAACCTAACCTGAGCCCTGCGTGGGTACACACCCATAAACATCTCCACACAAATACTAATATCGAGCAACTGAATCCGTTAGTTGTAGGTTTAAGTCCAGCTCAGACCAAAGATTCGCAATAAGACGAATTGAAACAGGCGGCTAGTTGCAATGCGCTGTTCTGCAACGTTCTAAAAACCTGCTGGTTCACACCAATGCAACTGCATGAGATGGTGTATCATCTCTATGCAACAACTCTCTGTGGTTTCATTCTGATATGCAGCTTTTCGGGCTTATTTTGTGGCTGAATATAATTAGTAGCTTCTTAAAGTATGAATGAGGATAGTGATGGTGAGATACTGGCTGCAGCTGCATTTGTAGTAGTGATGAAACAGTGAAAAGCATAAAACAAGCATCAGATGGACTGTATTCATAAAAAATACGCCACAATAATATAACTAAGCAGCGCCAATTAGTCAGCCAATGAGAGTGTGTGTCTGTGAGGGGGCAAACAGACGAATGGAGCACGGAAACATTGGACTGAACAGGTGACGTACTTTACACTCTTAAATCAGCTGCCATTGATTTGACCAGCTGAGTTGCAGGTGACACCATCAGCCTGCTTGAGTCGAACTAAGACAGCCAGTTCACACCGCTGCAACTTTTCTCCGCAACGTTCTAGAACGGTTTCAACTTGTTGGGAATGTTTGGTCTGAACTGGGCTTTAAATGTAACCTGTTTAACACTTGTCCTATTTCAGCTCTTAATCTTTCCCATGGACTGAATAAAAATAGTAGATGTAGCCACCGTGATGTGACCCACTGGTTTGTCGACTCCCGTTTTGAAGCCTCCAGTTTGGCATATTTCCTGACGCCATCTTGCATTTTGGAAGCCAGAAGTGACCAAATTTGGACAAGAGGGTGGATCTGAGTCCTCAATGGTGACCCCCAAAAACAGCCCTACACTTAAATATGCCTGAAGTTTAGGAAAATCCCTCATAGTGTATCTTTAAAGTGGCTTTCATCAATAATTTTATATTTTCAATGGATCACTTGTACTTGTATGTGAAAGGCCTCCCTTGTACCCAACCCTACAGTTCTCCTCAGCTCTATGGACTGTTTTCGCGTCTTTCAGCTCATTGTTTTGGTCGCACAGCCTCCAGACTCTACTGCTTTGGTTCACTCTGCTTTCATCAGCATTGTCTCTGGCCGCAGCAGGCAGCTGTTCCCCCTGAAGAGACTGTAAACACTGACGTTATGCTGTCTACCCAGTGCCAAATAGCATGACACTAAAGCTAATGGCTAAAAAGCCAGATATGTCCCTCACAAGTTGGTGGTCGAGCAAAACTAAAAGGCTAAAATGAGAGTGAATATTTCTCTGAATATACTCCAAATGAATGAAAAAGTTGTTGGATGTATTTGCAAACATGTTGAAGGTTTACAGTTTGTTTCCTCTGCTCCAATGTGGCAAAAAAAAAAATCAGTTACTGCAGCTTTATGAAATTTAACATTTGATTGTTTTTTTAACCAGAAATGCATTGTTGCCACCATAATTGCAAAAGAAAACAAAAACTTAAATTCAAATACAATAACAACCCCTAACTAAATACAATAAATGAAGTCTGTAAATCTTCAGTCCCGCCGCCTGCTCAGAGTAAACAAAACACCATTTTGACCTAAAAGAGTCTGTTTGCCGCCATCAATCCATCAGAACAGAATTTATGTACCGAACACCGAGCACATGAGTTTCTTACACACTCTGATGCCGTGTTGGTGCGTCTGTCAGACAGGAAGAATAATCTCCGTCCTTCCCTCCACCGCGGGCTGCTGGCCCCTGGCTGACCCCCGGGCCAGGGGCTGGGGTGTTAATGTTCACCCTCACCAGGGTCACACCCAGCATGTTTATTTTATGACACAGGAGAAGGGACCTCAGAGGGGAGTGTGGCCTCAGCACATTGACCCCCACACACCCGTTAGAAAAGGAGGCTACTGAGTTGTAAAGGCCTTTTCTTACGCCCCACTCATGCAGCCACACTGGGCTGATGCTGCTGTGGGGATGCATAGCTAGATTAGTCAGTCTGTAGTTTGCAGGGTGTCCTAACGCTAACCTAACGACGCTCTGGTTCCAGCTCCAGTTCCAGTTTTGGACGTTCCAGGATAGGTTGTTAATGTGCGCTCGTTACTTGCATTGTGTCTTTTCAAAATAAACTTTTGTTTTCGTAGGAGATGTACTGATTTCCTTTGTTAAATATCTACAGTCTGTTTTCAAAATAAACTTAGACCGTAGGTTAAAAACTTTATATTTAGGTTTATCTCTAACTAACACAATGTAAAGTCACATACATGACATACCTCACTACTGCAGTTGCTACACAAATTAGCACACTACACGCAGGAAGTGAACAGCTGTCTCTCTGGTGAAAGTCTGGACTTGGACCCATCCATCTCCCCTCCCACCCACTCTAAGCTGACGTTCTTGCTCTTTATGCCACAGCAGTTGCTCAAAAAATGCCGCAACATGGCTAGTCTAATACAGCGACTTATGGGTGCCTCACAGTGGCGTAAGGTAATTATGATGGGCCCCAGTGCACCCTGGTTACTAGTTACGGATGTTTGGAAGTATTAGGTGTACATACATATACTTTGTCTTGTGTCTTACTGCCGTGTTGATGTTATATCCACTTGCAGATGTGCCCAGCTTGTCAGTCTTGAGAGGTTTTAAACAGAGACCTGATATTGGACAACATCAACATACATGTTAACTAGCTATCATTATTACATATCTGTATATGACAAAAACTACAAAAAAAGGAAATTGTTATTTTAGCGAAATAGTTTTTATCATAAAGTTTTTTTATAGTTATGTAGAAAGAGCTTATAATTTTATCAAAGACTGATACTATTTTACAAAAAAACAGAAAACCATGATGGAGGTGGGTTTGCCTTATTTGCGGGCGTATTCCCAGGTGGCAATGGGGCCCCTCCATCCCACGGGCCCCAGTGCAAACACACCGCCTGCACTGTTTATATTTACGCCCTGGGTGCCTTGTGCGTCAGTTTTTGATGACTTGAAACTGGTTTGGTCACTTCGGAACATTTCCTCATTATTAATAGAAAACTAGAAGAAATTTGCTTGCCATTAGAATATATTCCCTCAAATATATTTGCTGTTTCAAGTTGTATATATATTAATGGTGGGAATCGCCAGAGGCCCCACAATATGATATGTGATTTGTGATTATCTTGATAACATATATTGCGATGTATTTGCTTTTTTCAACTGCAAATTATGTCCCCAAAGGAAAAAAGTTTTCAGTCCGTTTATTCCCCTTCAATAATTGTAGTGATGTATCTAGTGGATGAAATAGCAATTGATTTTCTTATTCTAAAATAAATAAAGACACTTAGCGTCCATGTAGTGATATAATATTTCTAGGAGACAGGGCTGGTTACTGGACTAGATTCACCTCTACGATAGCTTCAAAAATCCCAGCACAACAGCCACTGCCGTACATTTTCCCACAGATTTCCCAAAGTCTGGCATGATATTGCTTCAGAATTAGACTCAGTGTTTACTTTTCCACTGTGGACTCATTTCAGTTCACTTCATTTTAATACAATTCAAATCTTTATTGTTCCTTATGGGAAATTTGGTTTGCAAGCAGAGTTGAAAAAACACACAACAAACCACCGTATTTCACACTATGCAAACGTGCGCCAAAGACCGTCACTGCTGCTGAGGTACACACCAGAGCTGCTTTGCATTTGCAGTCATGCTCTAAGAAGAAATCAAAACAAGAGAACAATGAGAAATTTTATAGTTGATCATACTGACATTTGCTCAAAGCCTCCTGTAGCAGTCTGCACACTTTCCCTCCACACAGGCATCAACATCATCAGAGTTCCCGTTGTGGCGAAAATGTTTGTGTAAATGCACATTTGCATTTGTTTGAACACAAATGTAAGTGTGTGTGTGTGTGTGTGTGTGCGCGCATGCGTGTGTGTGTGTGCGGCAGTATTGTGCACGCATCACTCGGGAGAGAATCCGCCGGCCACATTTCCAATTCCGCTCAATTTCAGCAAGAATCTCAGTAATCCCGCTGAAGAGCCGCAGTTCTCCCACAGTGACATCCCATAATGGCACTAACACCAGAGTGGTGGGCACCCAGTTACGACTCCCAGGCTCCATTCGGTGCACGTTCCCAATCCCCCAACCTGTCTGTATGCAAACAGAGCCCCCTCAGAGGAGAACACTGATCTGGCAGCCTTTCACTGAGCCCTGTGTAGACATATTTAATGCCTCAATAACCACTGCTTAAGACAGAGTGATGAACGCCAGGGGCTTTCATTACCACCAGAAGTTTATCCGTGTGTGTGTGAGTGTGAGAGTGTGTAAGAGAGGGAGAGACTACAGTATGTACCTAAATAAGCGTTCCACTGTCATTTACCCATTGGGATTGTCAAGCTGATGTTTTAGGAAAAAGAATACATGTGGCCCAGCCTCTGTTGCACCAGGAGCATGTGGTTTGCTAATTTTCTTTTCACACAGCTAACCTGTTGGAGATGGCGCTAATCTGTCTGTCAGCACTACAAATTTATTTTGTGCTTAACATTTTACAGCTTGTAGGCAGCAGAGGTGTGAGAACGTGTAAAAGTCAAGGTGACTGAGGCCACAAAGTGATCAAGGAATCAAATAAAAGCAGTTACAAACAGTGACAAACCTCACACATTCAAATTTAGCCTATCATTATTATCATTATTATTAAATTTGGTCATTTGGTCATCGTCTCTTTTTCTAATGCTCTTTTCATGCACTCCAATCCACCATACCCATCAATGCTCTAGTTCTAACTGTAATAGTCACTTTGACGCAGCTCAGCAGTGTCGAAGGAAACACGGCCAGGACATGAACGAAAGTTAAGGCAACGAATGTCTGAGTGGGGCAGGGGTGGTGGTGGATGGGTCCAACAAACACTGACTTTCACCCAGGAGATCAGTGTTTGTGTCCAGTAAGATAATTAAGCCAAAACCTGTTCTTTTTTCCTAAACCTAACCTTTTGTTGCCTAAAACCAGCCATGTGCGTGTATTGAAGGCAAAAAAATGTAAATCTGCGGTTTATTTTGAAAGAGACTGTGTGTAAACGGTAAATTTCCTGTGAAAACAGAAGTGTATTTGACACAGCGTCCCAGAACGTCAACAACCAACGCACCCAGGGTACCTTGCACGTGGACAGCCCATGACCAAATGTCGCTATGTGATGAGGTCGGACTGAGAATGTGTTTTTGCCATCAATCTGAAAAAGACGATATTCCTACTAAGCTGTTTACGTGGCTAATGAAAATGAACATTACACTAATATTCCCATTTACATGCAGCCGCGCCATGTTCTAACATGGCATTTATCACATCCAAATATGGAAATGTACTTTGCATCAAAATACGTTTTCTTTAAAGTCTTCCACTATGTGAACACAGCCTCCCTCTTTCACTCCTTCACCACCTTCTTGAAAAGGTTGCCGTTGCGATATTTGTGCAAAACCAAAAACCTGTTGTTATCCAAGTCATAATGTTTAAACGTAAGTGCAAGTTGGTTTGTGTACAACGTATCCATGACAATGCACAGAGATGACCGTAAACAGACAAGACAAAAATGTGGTAAAAACCCAAACTGAGAAGCACATTTCGTTTGAGCTGTATACATGTCCAAACAATACTATTAAAACCCAAATAACACCGACATGTCCCACCAACACGTTTTCACTCCGACCTCATCACATACCAACGTTTGGTCATGAACTTTCCACATCCAGATACGATGTGGAAGGTACCTGGGTGTGTTGGTTGTTGATGTTCTGGGACACCGTATGAAGTTCTGCTGGTTACATGTATTGTCTTCTTTCAAAATAAACGCAATACGTTGGTTCAACACCGTGAATTGTCGTTTTTTTGTCCCAACAACTAAAACACGTGGCTGGGTTAAGAAAAAATTATCTTACAGGACAAACATCACACTACTGGGTAAGAGTTGGTCCACCACCCCTCCCACACGCCTCACTCAGACTTTCGCCACCTTAACTTTTGTTTGTGTCCCGCCGCGTTTCCCCCTGACGCCGCCAAGCGCCATTAAACCACAATGGCAACCAGCCGCGTATCAAGACGACGTTAAAGGGCGGCATTTTGTCTGTGTCTGACGCCACAAGTCGTGCAAGCACCAGATTTCGACGACTTCAGAGAGATACCGGGTTCATCCTACATGTCTTAATCGGAAAATGCTTATTTCAGGAAAAGGCCTGATTTGGAATATTCAAACAGAATATGCTGTTTACATGACCCATCTCAAATTCAGAATGTTGTCACTTTTGGAATAAAAGTGGTGCCTAAGTCACCGCCTATAGAAACTGGTTACATAAGGAGAAAATGCAGTTTCATGAATTCATTCATTATCCGTAACCACTTGTCGTGTTGAGGGTCGTGGGAGGCTGGAGCCTAACCCAGCTGACACTGGACAAGAAGGTTGTCAGGTTGCCACACTATAGAAAAAGCTATTTGATTTTGGTAAAAGAAAATACAATTATTTTGATGGGACTTCTTTTTTTTACCGTGTTTCCATGTGCCTATCAGTGTCTGGGAGGTGCAGAGGCAGCTGGAGAGCAGGGTAAATACAGTCAGAACTGTGTCACAGCATCAGCGCTACAGCTTATTGGTTCCTCACATATGTACACACTGTGTGAGGCGATGCAGGAGCGTACCCGCAGGTACAGTACATGCACACAAACAAATACGGATTGATATGCATGTGAAGTACTGGAAATCGGGGGGGAAATATAATGGGAATCCATATTTCTTACAGGGCAAAATGGAATACTGTGTTATGAAACGTGTTTGCATTTAGACACAAATCTTCCTCATTCGCCATTAGCTTCATTTATGGGCTGTTTCTGTTTTTCTTCCACTTTGGCAATGATGACAAAAACACCCAAGAGGAAAGTCTCTCTCCCCAGACACTCATCACCCAGAGAGAGGGAGGGAGGAAGAGAGAGCTCGTGGAAGGATCAATTTGTCTGCACAGGAAACTGTGTAATGTTAATCACAACTTTAATTTGGGCTGAATTAGCATTTTGATGAACTTGCGGGGCTGACTCGTGTACTCCATGCACCTTCAAACGCAGCGCACACAGAGGGAATGGCAGTGTGGTTAATTAACGCTAGCACACAGCAGATGGGCTCAGTGAAGGGCCCTGACAGAAAGAGACACAGGGAGCGAGGATTGATGGGAAAGAGTCACTGTTAATGGGAGGAAAAAGAACACAATATAAAACGTCCAACCATCACTCTCCAAATAAAGTGGCTGGTTCAAAACCAACAGCTAAAGAAGGCGGGGAGCACTAAATAATATTTCCGTCTTTTAGGGAAAACACAACACAAAGAGTCAGTAATAGCTTACAGAAAACACAACTGGCAAATCTTGGTCAAACATGCGGCCTGTTTACATATGCCCAACCGTTTCAATCTCGGAGCACAGAGTGTAACCCGACATGGTGCCTCCGTCTCATTGCTTTGTCACTCGTTCTCTGAAATCTTTTACTAACACATTTAAAATCGGCTGTTTTTCATCTCTCTTTCCTCTTTTTAACATCTTGTTGCCATTTCCACAACTCCTCCTGATATTTCCACGCAGCCTCCTCTCCTCCACATATAGATGATATATCTCTGCCACCAGTCTCATTCCCAGTATATAGCATCTAATCAGGTTATTTGAATCTGTACTGGGGGGTGTATTAGTCCAGGAAGAAGCTATCGTGAGCCTATAAAGGGAGAGATATGAGAGACAGACGAAGTGGAGGAGAGGATATAAATACAGGGGAGGATCTCCATGGCAGCGAAATTAAACTACTGAACATGGAAGACATGGTGAAGTCCGGTCAGTTGTAGTCAGACCAATGATCCTATGTCAGATTTTAGAGCCTACCAAACCATTTTCTTTTATACCTGGTATTCACTTTTGAAAAAGATACTCAATACTTAATCTTATCTGCAAAATAAATAGCAGTCAGTTATCAATCAGCAACCAAACAATCACTTTTTGGTTTTACTTGACCTTCTACTTCCTTCTACTTAACTAAGACCTGCTGTCTTCATTCGTGGACACTTTTATGTGCCATCTAGTGGTAGCAAGAGCACACTACACTACTTCATGTAAAAACAAGATGGCAGCCATCTCTGTGAATTCAGCCTGGCAACAAATTCAACCAATTTTAGCAACAGTATCAAGACACTGTTAATTAGGAAGTACTTGTTAAAGGACACTGGGACTTTATTATCATTGACAGTGTTTAGTTTTTATACTTATCTGGTACTGATCCCAAATAGGTAGGCGAATTTAAAAATGCATACCAGAAGTGTGGATCTCAGGAGGTTAATGCAAATAGATGACCAAAGAGTAACACTGTTCTTTGCACGAAATCCATGTTAGTTTATTGTTTTGTCTTCCAGTTTTGATTTAGTTCATGAATGCAATACTTTTTGACATTCTGTTTCCAAATGACAGCTCTCAAATCAATTCTCAGAAAGCACATCTAATGAAAAGTGCATTTAGTAAGATCTGTGTATCATCCTGAGTAGTCTATTTATAGGTGTTAAGGAGTACGACTGCACATGAAAAATCTTGTTTTGTCTTTTGTGGCTCTAGATGGAGATGTGCAAAGTCTGATAAATAGCCTCAAGGGGGCTGTTTGAGTCAGCGTCAGTTTGAGCTGAAGACTACAAAAGTGAACATTTAGAAATCTGGGGGTGTGGAGTTAGAGAGAAGTGAGGTTACAAGACCTCTATAGCTTCTCATCTCTGCTTGAGGCCACATTATTACAGAAATAACAGACCAGATTCTGTGACCAAACTGTCGGCAATCGAGTTGCATTGTGGGTGATGTAGGCACCAGGTTTTGACAATGGAGAGAAATGTAATTAACAGAAAAGTCTGAGTCTCAGAGTGTCAAATTGCACTGCTTAGGCAGTGGCGCCCTTTAGCGTCTGTGTGAGACTCACAGGGCTTTCCACCAACTCCAATGTAAACCCATCCGCGTCATTATTAGACGCTTAAAACAACGGACGCAGTTTAAAGCAGTGGTTCCCAACTGTTATTAGTTCAAGGTCCACATACTTTAATGCATTCAACATCATACTTGCTTTTGGCCATGTCATCGGGCTAGTTTGCTGTCAAGAATGAGATGCCCTTCCGCAACGGGAGGAGCTTTTGATAACGCCGCACGTGCGACCCACTGGTGGTGGACTAACAGGAAACAGCTGATAGCAGGAATGAGCAGCTAGTAGCAAGAGGGAACCGCAAACCTGACAGACACTGTAAAGATGAGCAACTGAGGAGACAAGGAATTGCCGCCCTCATTGCCATTTGCCAAGAGGCCATTAACCATCAGATGACGGGAATGGTGAAGGATGAGCCGACTTACAAGAGAATTGCCAAAGGACTGACCAACCGCGGCTTCCCTCCCACGTCACTATTTACGTCATGCACTGAGCTACATGTTTTGTTGCTTGCTCACGCCCCCCATTGCCTCGAAAAAGTCGCATTCTGTGTCATTTTGCTGCACTCCCCGATTTTGTTTTTATACTGCCAATGCTGGAAAAAGACTGATTGGGCTTTCCTGCACATTTGCACAATTCCTATCTAAAAAGAGTTTAAGAAGCACAAGCCAGGAGAGAGCCATTTTCAAAACCAACAAACTAAAGGTTAAAGGTGGGTGTTTTCTGGCGACATCCACGACGTTTTCCTAACCATAACCAACTAGTTTTGGGGCCTAAACCGAACCACCAACCCTTCTGCCTCAAGATAAAACACAAACAGCTGCCCCTGGTATCATTTTAGTGACGCCCAGGGCTTCTGCCCAAGCAACAAAACAACTGTAGTGTTTTTGTTTTACATTGAAAAAGCAATTATTGAAAGAAGAGAATCAAGTACTGGATCTTCAAACTTCAATCTGCTTGAATAAAGCCACTAGAGCTGGTGACAAGATGTACTTTTTCAAAGGCCTTCGAGTGCCTTGCTCAAGGGCACCGTGCTCAATCGCTGACCAGGATCATGAAACAGAAACTCATTATAAGCTCATTAGAGGAAATGATGCATTATGTTCCTCACTGGGCACCACTGACACCTTCATCCTCTCACCTCCTTTCCACCTTCTCCTGGAGTCCTTTCCCTAAATAACCTTCACTAACCTGACCCCCTCCCTGCTTTTTTTTTTTTTTTTCATGCTGGGGAGAATTTCAGGCCCGGCTTCCCACAGAGAAGCCAGATTTGTAAAAACACAATAAAAATGGAAAGATGGGTGAGACTCGGGTGGCGCAGGGAGGGAGGGGTTGGAAGGACAGCAAAGCGAGCTCCCCTGTTGTGACAGCCTGTGGTGGGGCATTAACAGGATGTCCGAGCAGGGTAAATCTTCTACCAGCCGCTCCGAGCTCATACCCTTAGAAAGCTTCCCAGTCCCTGACAGGCAGTGCAGAGGGGACACTGATGATCGGCCTGATCTGCAGGTGCTGAATCTTCATTAAAGATTACGCTTTTATTTATAAGAATGTTTTGTCTGTGCGTAAATTAAAAAAAGAGATTTTAAGCATCGAATAAGACAAGAGCATGGATGGATTACTGACTGGGCCTACTGGGAAGAGGCCCAGCCAATCTGGCCTTCACCTATAAAATGTCACTCAAATTAACATAAACAGACATAAAATGACAAAAATAGAGAAAATTACTACAAAGAGACACAAAACAACCAAAAGGAGACACTAAATGACCAATATATACACCAAATTATCTCAAAGAGACACAAAAATAGCACGAGGAGATACAAAATAACCAAAAAATATTATCTCAATATGACATAAAAAAACCGAAAGGTGACACTAAATGACCAAAGAAAATAAACAAAATGTCTATAAAGACACACAAAAAGACCATGAGGAGACACAAAATGACCCAAAAATACACAAAATTATCTCAAAGAGACACAAATCAACCAACAGGAGACACTAAATGACCAATAACATACAAAAAACTACTACAAAGAGACACAAAATGACCAAAGAATACAGAAAATTACCTCAAAGAGACACATAAACAACTAAAAGAGGACACAAAATGACCAAAAAATATGAAAAATAACTACACTAAGAGACAAAAAGACCACGAGGAGACACAAATTGACCCCAAAATACACAAAATTATCTCAAAAGGACAAAACAACTAACATGAGACATTAAATGACTGAAAAAAGACACACAAAAAAACAAGAGGAGACATAAACTGACCAAAAAATACAGAAAATGACTACAAAAATACACAAATGACCTCAAAGAAGCGCGAAATATCTATTAAGAGACACAAAATGACCAAGAAATGCACAAAATCATTTCAAAGAGACTAAGCAACCACAAGAAGACTCTAAATGACCGAAAAATATAGAAAATGACTGCAAAGAGACACAAAAAGACCACGAGGAGACATTCATTAACCAAAAGGAGATACAAAACCACAAAATGATGCGTAACAAAGACACACAAAACAGCAACAACAACAAAAGAGGCAAAACCACAACACAGTCTGTGTGTCTTGCTCCGGTGTGGGAGGGGTCTTGGGGCCAGAGGTCCCACCATCTCATAATCGGCCCATGGACAAGAGAGTTCGGTTTATCAGGATCCCCATTAGCTCCTGTATTGCAGCAGCTATTCTTCCTGAGATCCACTTTACATTTGTGACAGTGCACAAAACCGCTCACATATAACACTTAACAAAATAACAGGACCATACAAAACATTAACAGACAAACAAGACAGCGCCTGGTAATACAACAATTAAGATATAGCCTATGCTTTTCCACGATTTCATTTGGACAGTAACCGCCAGTTTGGGGCTAAATTTGCTCTGGATACCTGACAATACTCCATTACTGTTATATAAGTATTTACAGAATACTTACAGTCACATTTGTATGTTTCCATAAACCCATTACATGTGCCTTAAAGGAATAGTTTGTGGGAAAAACAAGTATTTACGTATGGAATTCATTACAATGTATGGATCATAATACAGAGGTCACCTTTTCTAGTCATTTGGGGAAAAGCTGGTTGTTTTTAAGGAAGCATGCAATTCAAATCATTTGCATGAAGAAGACTGTACAAAGTGACTAAACCGTGATGACCTCTGACCTACGGATGGCTCCTGTAAAACACAGGAAACAAATGAGACCCACTGATGAGAGGTTTGTGTTATTGTGTGAACTTCAGAGGCCTGATAGGAACAGCTCTCTCACACACATGACATGTGAGGGATGGAGTAACATGTTGCTTTAGAGGGAGAGCCTGAGCACCGGTCAGCATCTGGGGCGGTCCTCTAATTGCCAATTTGTTGCTTTTATCTGTCAGAAATGAGAAAATAATAGCAAGATATAACCGCGTATGGCTAATTTTGAGTCCAGTAGAAGCCATTTAGATAGACACACAGTCTCCCTCACACACACACACACACACACCCCTACACACACACACACACCCACAAGGAGGGAGACAGGGACAAGTCTGTTCCCAGGCAGCAGGAGAATCTCCAATTATGGCAGGATGCAGCATCAATTTAAGAGCTAATTATGTGCGTAATGAGCTCACCGCCATGCGTCCGCGCCCCCGTCACCGCGCCCGCCGCTCTAACCACCCCCACCTCCTCCTCCATCTGAGCGCCCGGCACCTAATTAAAAAACTACATGCGCCGCGGCGCTCTCATCTGATTCACACCATGGAAATTAATCCTCAGATAAACGTGTTTGACGGACACCAAACTATTGCAGGAGCCCTGGACGCGGCGCGCTGCGCTCTCAGCCGGGTGTAAACTGTTTTGCATTTGGCTTCTTTCTTTTTTTTTTTTTTTTTTTTTTGATTCAAAAAAACAAATAAAAGAAGAAGGAGAAAATCCCAGCTCCAAAATAGCTCAAGACAAAACCGGGTTGAGATGATGAGAGGGTGAATTTTATGAGGAAGGAAAATTAGAAATATCATCCAGCCCGGTGGTTTCCATGCGTAAAAACACGCAGTTAACCTCGGGATTTTAATTTCATATTTAAATTTTAGGATCTAGATGTTTAAGAATATCCAACCATTCAGCGCAGAGAAAATGTTATGAATTCAGAAAAGAGGTCTCAGATCAGCACAGAAAAAAGAGACAATACATATTTTAAAGCACTGCTATCATGCTGAAAAGCAGAGGTGGAGATTTAAGGCCTCTTATTAGACAGCTAGCAGCAGATTTTATTTTTTTCCAAAGCAGTGACATCTTTTTATTTCCTCTGCTGCGATGACACGTCACCAAAACCTGCACCTGTTATCTATACTTCACCAGATATTTAAGGAAATGCATTTTATACCAGTGAATAATGACAAATACAGTGTGCAAATTATGACACTTGGATTTATTTGTATTTAAACCATGTTATATGAGCAGGAAACTCTGGTTTTGATGGTTAAACTGGTGGAAATTGATTTGTGAATGCGTGTTTTAATTGTGGGAATGCATGAATGTTTTCTTTTTCTCTGGGATAAAAATAATGTTTGTTGTATTTTTGGAGATTCCCCTTAAAATAATCAGCAGCCACAGGTCTTTGCTGTTTATCATTGAGCCCCTCACCTGCACAACATTCCCTCGCTGCTGCTCTGCTCCTATTTTATGCGGATTTATCTATTTATTTCAGCTTGATCCGTGATCTCCACGCTAAAGACAAAAACACAACAAGATCACATCTAAGCTCACTTCGGGCACGGCCAAGTGCCGCGCATACCTTGCCGTAACCGAGTTGACGCCCACGGCGAGAGTCCAATCGCGGGATGACTTTCGGCGCTCCCGTCCAATCAGAGCGACTCGGGCGCACGGTGGGCGGGTCCCGAGCAGCTCCAGAGAGGGACATTGAGATAGTTGAGGAGAGGAGGCTTGTTGGGCACGAATGCCACTCGTTGCGCGTCCTTATAATTTGGAGAGGTGTATGCAGCGCACGGCCCGTTCGCCTTTCCAGGTGGAAATCCAGGAGGAGCTGAGACCAAACTTAACTGGGACGACTGGTGAACCCGGTTCAGGACAGGTGAAATTCCCAGCAGGCTGCCTGTAAGGCCACAGGATCGATTCAGATGTAGGAAAATGCAGTGTATCTCAGCGCGGGTAGGAATACTGCAAATATATCTGCCTTAACAAAGTCTGTCTGCTTGTGTCGGATATTAAAAAATGTTGTTTCCTTAAAACAAGTTAAAAAAAAATCGGACAGCGAGGTGAGATTATGTCTCGGGTGGGTTTTTTTTTTCCAAGCGCAGCTGCACACGTTCAGGAACTGTGTTGGAGCAAATGACATTTCCTGCTGCAGTGATCAGCAACATGATGCTTTGTTTTATTATTACTCCAGATGTGCCAGAAAATCCTGAATTATTTCACCTCAGTGGAAGTTTAAATGATGCAGGGTAAATATAGGAGGGTAAAATGGCTTGAGGTGGAGATGTTTGCAGTGCGCACTTCTCCAGATTTTTATTCTTATTTCTAACCAATTGGGTGAGCTTGTTTTATTAAAGTAAATCTTACATATTATAGCATGAAATTATATGCTGCAGTGAATTATGAGTGTTTGTCATTGCATTGAATTGCTGCTGCTGCGTTATTGGGCTATTAAATTGGATTTATTGTGGCCTCTGTGATGCTGCTGCTACAAGCAGAAATACCCAAGTGTTAGTCTTCTTCTTTAAATGATATTTTGGTTTTGATACATGATTGATGTGTGAATTAATCTGCAGAGTTGTTGCTCCACTCCATGTGACACGCAGGCCTGCATCAGGTTTACATCAAAATAACACAACAGACAGTTGCATCATGTCTGGTGTCATTGCGCAAACGTGCGTCTGGAGATCAAAATGCAAAACGCTGCTTTTTTACAATAAGGAAATGTGTGTGTGTGTGTGTGTTGCAGGTCATGGGTGAGATCATGCACAGGCACCGTGGAGGTTTAACTGCAACCAGTTGAAGAATCTCAGGAGTTAAAAAAACAGAGGATATCCAAACGATTTTCTTGGATTCGACTGCTTATATAAGACGTCAGATTTTTTTTTTTCAATTGATAAAAATCTGCAATGACAAGGAGTCGGAGTGGAGAGGAATCAGTGGAAGAGCTGATGTGAATGCCCACCGTCTCAGGCGAGGAAGGATACAGTGAAAAGGCGCCGAGATGAAGGAGAAATCCAAAACGGCTGCAAGGACTAGACGGGAAAAGGAGAACAGTGAATTTTACGAACTGGCCAAAATGTTGCCTTTACCGTCGGCCATCACCTCCCAGCTGGACAAAGCCTCCATTATAAGACTGACAACCAGTTACCTGAAGATGCGAATTGTTTTCCCTCAGGGTGAGCCAAACCAGAGTGAACAAAGGGGGGATATTAGGGATAAAACGCAGCATAATTAACATAAATCCACTGCTTCATTAGTGTGTTATAATTTAATACACGTGTGTTTAAGTTGAGGCGTGCAACTTTGCAAATAAAACATAATTTATAATAATACCAGGAGCCGATTTAACACTGCAGCAATGTTGTGGCTTTAAAAATAAAATTAAACACACACACACACTCTAAGCCACACAGAAATATTACAGGAACATTATTTTTCCACCGCCGATCTGCAGGGAGTCTTTACAAATGGATTATGCTCGTTTTTAATTCAGCGTGTCCAAAGGAGACGATCTGCCACCATCTTTTATAAAGGTCTCTGCAGGCTGCTTGGACTGCGTGACTGAGAACAAGACGTAGCAATTAGAACATAAAAAAGGCCCTGCAAGGCTTCTAATCACCTAAAGCCATGTAAGCAGGAGGCGCACACACACACAATCACACACACACACACACACACACATAAGAAAAAAGGCGACTAATGATCTCCCATGAAATCTAATCAGAAGTGCTGCCATAGTAACATGCAGGTAGAGTCATATTTTAGTCTCATAACATGCAACACAAACATGATTTTTAAAAACTACATGTCATATTTTTTATTTATGCAGCAGTGTTTTTAAAAGTGTGTATCCATCCGCCCAGAACACCTTTTTATTTATTTTATTTTTCTATCGTGGGTCATATTTCCACATCCTCTCATCTGCCCTGGCTGATATTAAACCGCACGCCCGACAGCGCAGAGCTGCTTTCATTTTCATTTCCTAATTTACTGCTGCAACCCGAGCTCCGTGAGATTTCTCCTGAAACTGCATGAATTTCAATGAGCACTTGCTTTGTTCCACTCACACTGAAAATAGTTTCCAACACTGAGGGACCCAAAGTAAAACATGGGAAAAGATGGACATGTGAAAATGGACAATCCTGAATTTTTAATAATAAAAATAATAAATTAATATTTTCTGGAGCATCATTAGGAATTAAAATATCACCCTGCTGTTTAAGTGACATCATCCCTGCAGATTGGGGGACTGTGGCGCGTGTGCACCTTGTAAACACCAACAGATCGTGGCGCGTGTGCAACATGTGACGGAGAGGATGAGACTCCATAAATGCTTTAACACTAAATAGGCCTTTTTAGCAGGCACGCCTCTGGCTGGTGTGTGTGTGTGTGTGTGTGTGTGTGTGTGTGTGTGTGTGTGTGTGTGTGTGTGTGTGTGTGTGTGTGTGTGTGTGTGTGCTACCGTTTCCAGTAGCCTAACTGCAATAATAGCAACACCACTTACAATAATAATAATGAAGAAATATGATATTGCATTTTACCAGTATCGATTTAAAAGGAGAAAAAACACACACACAAAAACACACTTTCTCTCTCTCTCTCTCTCACACACACACACACACACACTCTCTCTCTCTCACTCTCTCTCTCTCTCTCTCACACACACACACACACACACACACACACACACACACACACACACACACACACACACAGTGTCACACAGCAGCCAAACAGCATTATTTCCCTCTCTCCAGGTTTGGGTGAGGCGTGGGGTCACGCAAGTCGAACAAGATCTTTGGACAATATTGGACGAGAGCTGGGATCTCATTTACTGCAGGTATATTATTATCTTTATTATAATACTTGCATAATTAACTGTTACATATCTGCACCAGAGGAATATGATCGTGTGGAATATTTTTGGAGAGGTAACTGTGCGCTGTTTATTCGCAGACGTTGGACGGGTTCATCTTTGTCGTGGCTCCAGATGGGAAAATAATGTACATCTCAGAGACAGCGTCGGTCCATTTAGGACTGTCTCAGGTCCGTTTGTGCAGTCAGATATTTGAATTTAATTTAATACAAATGGAGACTGTGTTAAATCACCATCCCTGTGTGTACCTGTTAATTACATGAGTTACTCTCAACAGGTAGAGTTGACTGGGAACAGTATTTATGAATATGTCCATCCTGCCGACCACGACGAGATGACAGCTGTGCTGACGCCACATCAGCCTTATCACTCGCATTTTGCCCAAGGTAAAATATATTTGCTCTCTAAAGCTTCACAAACATGTGTCGCTCATATTCAATTGAATTAAATATTGCTGTGTGTGGAAGGCGCAAACAAACGCATCGGATATGCTTCACACAGACGCATTTTCAGTCTGCAGAAATGTGCGACACTTTACGCGTAGTATTCCTGCAGGATGCATTTTGCAACAGTAAAATCGATTTGTTTTTATATATATGCAACATAAATAATGAATTTAATTTTGTATATTTTTTACATTATTATTAAAAATGCAGTGCGTCATGTTGGCGCAGGAGATTCCGTTTTTTAAATATGCAAACGCAGCCACAGCTTGTAGCGTTTTTTTTGTTTTTTTTCTCCTATGTTTCTGAGTAAATTCTGATTTTATTATCGCCCAGGTTAAAATGTTTTCCTTCCTGCAGAATATGAAGCGGAGCGCTCTTTCTTTCTGCGGATGAAATGTGTGCTGGCAAAAAGAAACGCAGGCCTCACCAGCGGTGGATACAAGGTAGGCTGTGACGCTCTGTCACCGGTCTGTGATGTTTAAATTAGTCTTTATTAATTAATATAATAATGACTTTCAATAATAAATGAATGCGATAATTTAGTGACCAATGTTCAAATTAATATTCCTGTAATATTGCGTTATAAGGACTGAAGCACAGAGGAGGAGTTTTAATATTCTTTTATATTTCTATGATATTTTTATTTTGTATTTCTGGTCAGCAGCATATAAATGATGCTTCAGAAATGCAGCATATTAACCATGCTAAATAATTAACTATAATTCTGAATAAAGGGACATTTCAGGATTTTCTATGAATGTAATTTTAGTTTTTCTCTGCTGCACCACAGGTGATCCACTGCAGTGGCTACCTGAAGATCCGTCAGTACAGTCTGGACATGTCCCCCTTTGAGGGCTGCTACCAGAACGTGGGTCTGGTGGCTGTGGGTCACTCGCTGCCGCCCAGCGCTGTGACTGAGATCAAACTGCACAGCAACATGTTTATGTTCAGAGCCAGTTTGGACATGAAGCTCATCTTCCTGGACTCCAGGTAACACAGCCATTTTTGCTGTAAATTCTCTTGAGGTGTTTTCTGTCTTATCAGATGTTTTTGATTATGTGTGTGTGCTCACTGTAAAGCATGTTCTGCATTAGGGGGATTAAATTAGTTCCCAGAGAAACTGTTTGCCTTTAAAACACAAGCAATACAGATAAATCTGAATTATCCTTGGTGAGGCAGATCTACCAGGGTGGCACAGGATGGCACTAAACCCAAATATTCACTGGTGTTTACAAGTGTTTCCTGGCTGCCTGCAGCATCCCTGACACTGCTCAATCTGCATGTCCTAATTGTAAATCAGTTATGCAAGTGCAACATACAACAGCACCCAGTTTAAAAGGCACAACACCCTCACGACATTTTTAATCACCAATACTGGATAAATACTGGATATCATGGATTGCTGAATATCGTCTTCAAATGTAGGTCTCTAACTTGGAGCTACTTTAAATTTTATTTTTTTTTAAATGTTCTGGACAGATTTTAGACTAAGTAATGGGCAAAAAAAGACATATGTATTTTTTTTAATTGGGAAAAAATGGCAATTTTATTGATTTCTTATGCCATATTTTGGTATTTCTATTCAGTGCTTTCTTCACGTGCAACTGTAATGTTGTTTTTTAATTTAAATACCTTATTTGGAGGCTTTTCCAAGCAAATATTAACACACATGATTGTTTGCAATTAAATAAGCATGCATATATTTCTACCACCCCATGAATATTTCTCCAGATCTGCCCCTGATCCCTGGATCACTCTGCATATTTCAAAAACAACTTTCTAATCCCCCTCCAGGGTGGCAGAGCTGACAGGTTACGAGCCCCAGGACCTGATCGAGAAAACCCTGTACCATCATGTCCACAGCTGTGACACCTTCCACCTCCGCTGTGCACACCACCTCTGTGAGTTACAGGCCTGCCGCTATTATGCTTTTACTGCAGGCTGGCTGACCTTCTTTTGTCACAATAACTGCTCAGGCAACCTGCTGTAGACAATCACACACAGACACACACACACACACACGTTGTTAAGCGTGTTAATCTCTGTCTTCTGTCTAATTCTTTTATCTCCTTCAGTGCTGGTAAAAGGCCAAGTCACCACTAAGTATTATCGTTTCCTGGCGAAGCACGGCGGCTGGGTCTGGGTCCAGAGTTACGCCACAATCGTTCACAACAGCCGGTCCTCGAGACCTCACTGTATAGTCAGCGTCAACTATGTCCTCACGTGAGTCTCACTTTATACTCCTAAAACTTCTCTTAAGAGAGTCGCTTTTAAGAAACAGATTTAAGAATAAAATATATTTGCAATACTTTCTTGAGATGTTTGTTCATGGAAAACTGGTTGGAATCTTTCATTTGTAATTATGAATCGTGCATGCCAAATAATAAGATGTTACATTTATCGCATTTTGGACTGAAATCCCTAAAATCAGAGCTGCGTAAACAAGCTGTAAGAGGCTATGCTGGGCTAAAAAGCAGCTGCATTTTTAATGGTGTTTGCAGAGGGAGGAGCATTGATTATTTAACTAGATTAAGTAAAATCATATCATACACTTTTATGATCCATGCTCGAAGCTCACTCTATGATATGATGGGTCTTTGTCTCTGGGAGAAATCCTTCTCTTTATCCCTCTGTAGCCTCTCTGTACAAATCCACCAAACACTGCGGCTGCAGGGCTCAGGCAGTTGTGTGTTATGAGAGCACAGAGCACACTAAGGCCCTTTGAGACAACAAGACAAACACCAGGGTTCAACCCCATCAAAAAACCTCTACTGTCACCATCGATCTGCAGTCCAAGGAAAGCAAAATCGATCAAACGGTGAACTAGGAATCAATAGCTATCTCATAGCTGTAGCACATGTTGGATTTTCCTCGTTAGGTTTGGTTGATCCACATGTGGCTTTTCCGTGTGTGTGTGCGTGCGCGTGTCCTTCTGTGTGCACGTAGCAGGGTGTTTGTGCGAGCCCCTACGTGCGTGCATGCATATGGCTGCACTCTACGTATCGATTTCTCCCGATGCAGCAAGAAGAAAACAAAGTAACTACATTAAAATGACAGTGCATTTCCAATCGCATAATTAGCTCTAACGCCCAAGTATCCCAAAGCTCACATGCAGCAAAGAGCACAGAAAAAGGCACCTACATTGAAAAAACAAACAGCAATTCAATCACCTTGCTCCCACAGCATTTTAACCCAACAAGAATCCATTAATAAATCATGTTCGGAGGTTGGCTGGTGGCGTATTTCAGACATGAGGTGCTCTGACATTGACCCTGAGGTGGAATTCGGCTAACACAGCTGAGTTTGCACAAAGGCCCAACATTATTGGCTCAGACATAAGTCATCCAGGGCACAGATAGGATGCAGAACCAGCCACCGCAACTATACCTGCAAGAGCAAATAACACTCACACTGTGTACTGGCTATCCAAACACAGCCTTTCCCCTAAGGTGTTGTACATAAAGAATGGGTCATATTTAGAGTCATATTAAAGAGGCTGGCTGTGCAGGGTCAGGGATGGGCCACAGGGTTTAAAATGCCAGGCAGCTGCTATTACATACTGTTGATGTGATAAGTTAAGAATAGGCTCATGTTTGCTGAACACTTGACACAGGAGCCTTTTCACTCCCTCGACAGCGACACTTGGATTGAGTTCAGCCACAGGACAGTGGGTTAAAATGTCAAAGATGGTGCACGAGCCGCATGCACACGTACAAGTAAAATTTGCCTGCATTGTACAAAAAAATATTTTCTAATAAGCTGCTTGCAGAGGAAATCCAATGCAGAGATGGTGTACATGCACATGCATATGTCCATGTGTGCACACTTACTCATGTTGTTTTCTAGCTTGTTTCTGGCAATGGTTGTACGGCAGAAAAGAATGATTAACTTCCTTCGTGGTGTCCGTTATGTTTCTCAGAAGTGGGAGGACTTAATCCTTTGAACTTATCTTAAATGTTGTTTTCACTTCTCATAGTCCTCACATTGCTCATGGTATAAAAAGTGTGTTTGCAAAATAAGTCTCTGTAGTTATCTATGTTCAATATTGGCCAAGACGTCTGCTGCAGACTAATTACTGATTATGTCACTTGGTGCAACACCACCGTCGAGACTGTATAAGAAAGAAAGAAGGTGCCCAGATTACATGTGGAAAGTGTTAGCCTAAATGTTTAAGGAGCTTTGAATTGATCGGGAAAACCTGGAGGGGAAGGGTGAACAACACTATGCCCTCCCTTAAGATGTTCAGTGGCTCGCAGCAGGAAGTGCATTAAAATATTTGAACCAAAGCAAAGTTAAGATACACTATTATAGGGAGACTTTGCTGATTTTCAACCAGTTTTGTATCTTAACAATGTGGGTAGTGTGTGTACATGAGCTGTGAAACTTCCCTCCATCTTGCTAGATCTATCTGCTCCTCCCTCAGCTCAAATCTGCTGGATGATGCGTTTCGCGTCGTCTCGATTTTCGCTGGCTCTAGGGTTGTTGCTCAAACTACTGTCTGTACTTCTGCATTTTCAAATCAAGAAATCAAGAAAGAGACCCACCCCTCTCTCTAAAACGCAGATCAAACTGTAAAACTAGGCAGTGCTGAGCAAATATGAACCAAGATTCTGTTACTGTATTGCCCTTTTCTCACCTAAAATGTCCTCAGAAACATTTTTAGTGCACTGTTTGCCTGTAATATGAGAATTTCTGAACAGGAAATGGGCGCCATACTGTTTTCTGTATCGTGAAAATGGAGGCCAAAAAAAGTAGAGATTAAACAGTAAAACTAGGCAGTGTTGATCAAATATAAACCAAGATTATTTTACTGTATTGCCTATTGCTCTCATAGAATGTCTTAGGAAACACATTTTAGTGCACTGTTTGGCTGTAATATGAGAATTTTTAACAGGAAGTGGATGCCACACTGTTTCCTGTATTGTAAAAACACTAGGCTAATAAAACTTATATCAAACTATCAAACTAAGCAGCGCTGATCAAGTACGAAGATTCTTTTACTTTGCTGCCTGTTTCTGGCCTAAAATGTTTTCAAAAAAATATTTTAGTGCACTGTTTGGCTGTAATATGAGATTTTTTGAACAGGAAGTGGGTGCCATACTGTTTTCTGTTTTGTAAAAATGGAGACGGTAAAAAATGAGATCAAACAGTAAAACTAAGCAGCACTGATCAAATATAAACCAAAATTCTGTTACAGCGTTGCCTATTTCTCACCCAAAATGTCTTCACAAACACATTTTAGTGCACTGTTTGGCTGTAATATGAGAATTTTTTAACAGGAAGTGGTAGCCACACTGTTTCCCGTGTCATAAAAATGAAGGCAGAAAAAAAATACAGCATTGATCAAATATAAACAAACATTATGTTACTGTGTTGCCTATTTCTTGCCTAAAATGTTTGCAGAAACATTTTTTAGCTTACCATTTAACTGTAGTTCAAGACCGTTTGTTACCAGACAGCCACCATATTGTTTCCTGTGTCATTCTCCGGCGGAAGCGTTTATTGGTCTGGTGCAGCACAGTGCATTCTGGTAGTTGTAGGTTTGCTACCTCCTGAGCGAACGCAAATGTCACAGCCATTTTGTCTGTTTTCTCTAATCATGTGGCACCAATTTCAAAAGTATTTGCTACTTCATACACAGCCCAGTTTTATAAAAAGACCATCTTTCCAGCAGTGAAATACTTCGTTAGAGAGTCTACAGTGACACTAGCAGCTATTTAAGGTTGTAGGCTGCTTATTGCTAACATCTAGTTTAGCGAGTTAGCATGCTTTTTAATGACAAGTGCAGCTGAAACAGATGGGAATTTAAATTTAGTCATAAACCAACATAATAGACAAATTAAGATTTGATAACGGGGGAACTAAATGAAAAGCCAGGGTATTACTAAAGTTATTAGAATTTATCCTGAGGCAGACATGAATGTTTGTACCAAATTTAATAGCGGTCCATCCGATAGTTGTCAAGATATTTTAGTTTCAACCAAAGTGAAGGAATGACTGCTATTCCTAGAGTCGCTGGCATGGCTTAAAAGTCACAACCTGGATAAATATGGGTTCGACCTTTTATTTTTTATCTCTAACATGTATTTTGTTTGTGTCAAAAGGGATACTGAGTATAAGGGAATGCAGCTGTCTTTGGACCAAATGAGCCCCACCAAGCCAGCCTTCCCCTACGCTGACAGTCACAGTGAAGACAGGAAGAGCACCAAGTCACGTCTGACCCAGGCCAAGGCTAAAGCCAGAGTGTCACCCTACCCACAGGTAATAAACAGCCTGTTTTATCCAGCTAAATCCAGACAGGAGACTCGCTGAAGGCTTAATTGATAGAAAGAAGTTCACAAACTCTAAAAAAAAAAAATTATTGTCTTGTCTCTGTCAGCAGTTCTCAGCTTTCAATCCAGAGCGCTCAGAGTCAGACCAAGACAGCCAGTGGGGAGGGAGCCCGCTGACAGACTCTGCATCTCCTCAGCTGCTGGATCCCGGCGAGGCTGCAGAGGCATCTTGCGCCTACCGACTGTACCCAGACTCAGGCTCCCTGTGCTACGGCCTGGGTCTATCAGAAGACGATCTTGCCCATGCTCAAACGCATCCTCACACCACCACCTGTGACCGGGTGCGATGCCAGAGCGGCCGCTACTTCCTCGGAACCCCCCAGTCGGGAAGAGAGGTGTGGTGGGACGCCACGCGCTCTGTGCTCTCGCTGCCAAAATCGTCCGTGGAGAACAGCGAGGGCTACGAAATCACATCCTACCATGGAGCCATTCACGGTGAGGTGTTAGGGTTGAGACCGCAACCATCTGTCTCTGAAAATAGCACTGGCCTAACTTCTCCTGGTAGCTGTTTTCCAAATGTTATTATGGGACATGCTAAGTTGTTTACGGCGTCTCTTGCCAGTGTGCCGATTGCTACCATCTGTTCAAAAATTGCCTGCAATTGAAAGCCAAGTTATTTCACATTTCACATCCTCAAACAGGGAAACAACCCCCACTGTGCTTGTGCCAAGACATTCAGTCTAACAGACCATGGTTCTGTACACATTTAAAGCAGAACTTCACACATTACACCGGCAGCTTCAGCAACTGGCACTTAAAATATATGAGAATTATAGGACACAGATCATCGCACACTTTGTAAATGTAGACGAAGAGGATCAAATTACTCATTAACATACTGTCATTCATTGATTCCACTGTTCTGAAATGTGGCCATTGAACTCTCCTTACAGGACGGGGCCACTGGGATGAAGACAGTGTAGTGAGTTCACCCGATGGAGGCGGGTCCACCAGTGATTCGGGTGAACGTTACCACGGTGACCACTTCCGGGCAACCCCTCGAGAGCCCAGCAAGATGGAGACCCTGATCCGAGCCACGCAGCAGATGATCAAAGAGGAAGAGAGCCGTCTGCAGCAGCACAAGGCGCCGCTGGACGTCTCAGGCCTCGCCAAAGCTCACAGCCCGTGCTTCACCTCTTCCCTGTCCCACCACTCCCAGCTCACCATGCCCAGCGTGGTGTGCCGCGGCCCGGGAGCCCCCAGCATCGACCTCCCCTCTGAACGCCTCCATCATCGGGACAGCGTCAAAGTGCTCGGTCCGCACGACAACGACGAAAACACAACCAGCCCCGCGTCTCTGTCTCGTCTCAGCAGCCCCAGCTCTGACGGCCTCCCCAGGTCGGGCCTCTCCCTCACCAAAGACTACATGCAGACGGATCTGTCTCCACACCCTCCACAGCCTCAAGGGAGCCCGCTGCTCTATCAGGCCCAGGACAGGCAGCCACTGGACAGGCAAGCAGCCTATGCTTTGACTGGATACTCCCTGGAGCACCTGTATGACCCGGAAAACCTGCGGAGTTACTCGGGCCTGGCCTGTGGAGGAGTCCAGTACGACGTGGCGTCCCATGTGAGGATGCAGGCCGAGCAGATGCAGGGACACAAGGCCACCTCAGTGATCATAACCAACGGGAGCTGACGATATCTGGTGCAGATAGGTCCTGTTCTCTAGATGAGGATGCTACAGTAAGGTGGTGCTTCATGCACATGCAAACACTGACCAGGTGCTTGATACAAACAGCCGGACAATTAAAAAAAAAGAATCAAAATACCTGCACTGGGTCGATGATGCGCCCACGGTGGCTCATTCAGCACAATCTGTGTGTGTCAGGCTTTGTATCATACCATTCTCTTTCCTTTATCATCGGAGGATGATATGAACTAGTGTTGAAGAACTGACGTTTGGTCTGCCACGTCACAGGGCGGAGGTTTGCTCCATTACATAGGGATATAGTGTTACTTTAATGGTGAACTGACTCCCCCCACCCTGTAAAGGCGACCCAAGTTTTGAGTCTGGTTAAACATCAAGCCAGTGTTTCTATTCCAAAACGCCTCACGCACCATTGGCCATGAGAGTTAATGTGTCCTGGAACGCAGTTTCCAAAGGCAGTAAGAAAATGAGTTGTTCCATTGCCCCTTCACCTGAAAACTCCATAGTGCAGAGCATAATGTTTGACACATGAAGTGCAACATGGGAAAGGCGAGAGTCTCACTATTGTAAGATGTCAGTGTTTCCTGGTATTTATTTGTCAGTGGGCTGTTTTTATGTACGTGTCATTTTTTTTCCTGTCCAAGTAGAATCTTTATTGGTCGCATAAAATTAGTTTTGGTGTTTGGATTTACACCAACATTAGATTAAAATCATTTGAATGACGAGGGAAAAAACAGAAAGAAAAATGCTTCTGATATGTAAAAGTGTAAAATACACAGGTCGACTTTGAGCTGTTTTAATGCATATGTGAGATGCCCTCAGTTAGAGCGCAAACAGAGAGTGCAGAACAGAAAAACACATTGGCCCCATGCCCCCCTGTATCGACTCACAGATGTGGCTGAAACGATATTGTTTACATATCAGTGTAATTTTCCCTGTTTTTACCTCACTTAACTGTTACCCAACTTATTAGCATATGTAGAGTATGCTTCGAAATCCTTAAATCGTGCTTCACATGCAGTTGTTCTCAAAGAAAAACATTTGTTTCTGTTTTTATTTTGTCATGTCAGCCTAAAGGGTTAAAATAACTGATAAGAACTTATAAAAATGTGTTGAATGTCTTTAGTTTCTTATTTAATTTATGATGTAAATATCATCTCACAATGAACTTTTGAACGAGAAGTGACAAGATTATTTATTAATTGGTTTTAAAAAGTCTTAAATCTGAATACAGTTGCAAACAAATAACTTGTGTCTCTGTTGTGTTGATTTTTGTCTTACCTCATTCAAAGTGCTTTGAAAGAACACACACGTTTAAAGCTGCTGCCTCAGAGAAACTCCATAACTGCAATTTTAGGCATCTTGATGTGTGAAGAATCAGGACAGCTTTGTACAACACATTTTGGGATGTATAACGTAAAACTTCAATTAATAGCCCGGGCTATTATTTGCTTAAGTCACTGAAATCAACAGGCCTATATTTGGGACAGGCCTTTAATTCCTTTCACACAAAACCTGCTCAGCAAAGATTGTAAATAATATCAAGTTGTTTATTCAAACCAGTATGAATATTACTTGTATTAAAATTAGGCTTCAGATATTAGCCTATGTCAATTGTAAATCATTCATTTGATCCAGCACACCAGCACAACACCACTTTATCCCGTTAAAACAATACTCACAACTTGGATTCATTTTTATGAAAACCCTTTAAATTCTTTTCACGTGAGGACCCTTGCGCACTAAAGGAACATGAATAACTTACAGGGTAGTCGAGGAATGGACACATAATTTGACGTACCAGCAACCCGGTTTTGTAAATCCGAATGAACTGCTTGGCAACCAGACCAGACCTCTAATTGAGACAGGCCTTTATTCAGTCCCTCCAGGATCTCGCGGTAAAAAAACCTTGAATTTGCAACCAATTTTGCCAATAATTGCGATAAAAATTGCGGCATTTTTATGTGATTTTTTTTGTGGGAAATTGCGGCAAATGACAAAAATTGTGGCTACTGACAAAAGGAGAAAAGAAATGTGATTTTTTTTTTTTAATTACTACTTCCAAAAAAATAAGTCATGGAATCACTTGCTATAATAATCATACTGAATATTACAAAAATAGCTGCAAATGTTTTTTAAAGTTCTCTCTTAGTTCTCGTTTTATTTAATTAGTTTCAAAACATGGACTCCAATAATGTTGCAAAAAATCATGAGTGAATATTGTAGCTCTGAAACCAGACAATGTGACATGTAAAACAACATGTAAGCTACATCTTCTGGAAACATAACATTTTAATAAATTCAACACATGTATGCATTTAAACAGTGCAAATTCTTATGTCAATACAGAGCGTTTCTCCACACTGCAATGCCATTAGTGCATTTGATGACGTGTCTGACGGCGTTTCAAATGACGGCTTCCGGTCAGCCGGAAAATGCATAAAAATGCGGGGGAAAAAATTTAAAAATTGCAAGCTCCTGCAAATATTGCGGACTTTCGTTGAATTTGCGTAAATTATTGCAATTGCAAGATCGGGATTTTCTGGAGGGACTGTTTACTTGTCAGAATGTGTAGCCACACCGAGCTAGTAAAAGGGACTGGGCGTTTAACTGAAGTTTTACAGTAGATATAGAGATGTATAAATATACATATGCACAGACACATAGAAACTAAACTTTAAAGGAGAGGTCTGATGTCACACCTTATGTTTCTTATTGTCAACAAATCCTATGAAAAGACCAAAACCAACAATGCAAAGACGTAAACCTGGGTCACAAATGTATTGCAGATTTATACACGTTTGGGGCTCTAGTGAGTATTTACGGTAGGAGGAGAGTGTATTTTGGGATTGACTCAAACTACAAACTAGACATATTAATTAAAAAGCATGTCACTCAGTGCAGTGATCTGGCTCAATTATGGGGTTTTTTAAGTTTGTGGACAACAATGGAAGTCTATGGCAAAGATAAATTAGCAACACTTGACTCCTTTATTACGTTTATACGTTTATATGTTACTAAACTGCTCTCTTAATGACATCGTTGTAGAAACATAACTGCTGTCTGGATTATGATTAGAGGCAGTATTTCTTTGTAATACGTATGCTGGCGTACAAGGTGCAGGACTTCGACAACAGAACTTTGGGATTGCGTCCAGACTCCTGTCTTAGGTTTAGGCAACAAACACACTTTGGTTAAGTTCTGAAATGTGAATAAAACAAGGTAATTTAAAAATTGCTGTAGACCCGATGAATTGATAGTGTATTGCAAGATTGCCTATTTTGGCGGAAAACAAGTGAAATATGTTTTCAGTTAAGATTCTGCCGATACAATCAGTAGCTACATTAATTGCCAGATGTGTTTATTAAAAACATTTCCTCATAATGTTAACAGAAAATGTATTTCGCTCGGCACACATTTCCTTAAAAACACATTTTCTGTTTTGATTTAGTTGTATATATTTAGTTTTGGTCTTTTCATAGGATTTGTTGACAGTAATTAAAATTATCAGAATATCAAAAGCCTCATTCTTTAATTTTTTTTTTAGATAAAAAGGTGAATTTATGGTGGGTATTTTCCAAACATCTAGTACAAACCGCTCATACAAGCCATTACATCAGCAAACTGCTGGTGTGACTACAGAGCTGTCACCTTTTAAATGCGCTTGCAGCAGCACGTTCCTGCTGTTCGGAGCAGTTGAACTCGCACGTTTAGCCGCTCTGACCTCTGCTCACAGGCAATTTCTCTGCCATGTATTTTAATATATGTAAGTTATTCACATGTTGCTGGAGAGCTGGCCGGCCTGCCTGGCTGTCTGAGCTGAGCTGAGAGGGACCTGGACACAGTCTGGGCCTGGATGCAGAGCTCCCATCAGTCACCGCTGACACGACCATGTGATGGTCTGCCAGATATCACTGTTGCTGTCATTCCAGGAGGTAGAACACCACTCTGCTGTTGACACCACAGCATTTGGGAAGGGTGTGTGTGTGTGTTTATTGCTGAGATACTTCAATAATAAGAGACAGGTTTTTTTTTTCCTCCTAAACACTGGGGCTTTTGCCTGATGTGCCCTGAAGGCTTTCACATGTAGAGTCGGCTACAAATGCGGCCAAACACTGGGCCTTTTGCCCAGACTTTGTACACTTGCATACAGCCCTCCACCCGAGATCCTCTCTCTACCTCAGTCCTATAGAAAGAAACAGGCAATTACAGAGCCAGAGAGAGGAAAATGAACTGTTTTCTCACAGATGTGGAGGAAAACACATCATAAAGAACAACAAAAGTGAAAGACGAAGTCAGATCCAATAGTACAGTATAAAAATACTCCATCATAGCAAAAATACTACATTGAAAATAAAATTATATCAATAAAATATACTTTAAGTGTCATTATGCAGAACAGCTTTCTTGGGAAACTTATTATATGCATTACATTATTACATTATTGTTGATGAAATAAAGTGTAAGCAGCATTTTAATGCTGCAGCTGGTGAAGGAGGAGACAATTTCATCTCCTATATATTGTTGGGTTATTTAATCTATCACAAATTAACATACTTTGTAAGTTAGTAATGTGTTCTGTATGCTGAATCAGTACCTCTCTCAATTAGAGCACCATTTACAATAGATGGTTTTATCAATGATTAATAAATACAAATATTACAGATCAGTTAAGCCATGAATTAGGCTGGCAGGTTGTGACGAAATGTAACAGTAACCGTAGGTGTCAGACAAATATAGTGGAGTAAAAATAGAACAGTATCAATACAATACTTTCCTCTGAAATTTTAATGTAAAATTAGATATAAGGTTTTCACAACACAATTAGTGTGGCCAAAAGAGTTCATTATAATAGTATTATTGTTATATGCAGGGGTGTAAATATAGACAGTGCAGGCAGTGTGACTGCACCGAGGCCCCTGGGGTGGAGGGGCCCGAAGAGAGAGCAGATTCAGATTGCTACCTTGGAAATAAACCTGTGTTCAAAGATAAACGATTAAAAAAAAATACTAATAATTTAAAATTGATGCCATTTGCTATATGTGTTCTCAAAAAGGCAAACCCAATAAAACAATGGTTTTATTTTTATTTCTATCTTCTTTAAATGTACAATAAAAACTATTCAATGAAATTATTAATTTCTTACTTTCTTTTATATTTTTTGTCAGATGTGCAGTGATGATTGCTGGGTAATATGTACTTTGTTGTTGTCCAATGTCAACTCTTTATTTTACTTGGGCTAATGAACGACACTCCAAATACGAGCGCAAGGAGGTGGAGAGAGTTTGTAACCGTAACTGTATGCAAGCGTACTAAAAGAGCAATTACACTTAACTGGTAGTGAAAAGGCAACCAGATGGCGTTGGGGGAGGGAGACAAAGTGAAAACAAAAAGAAAATTATTGAAATGTGCTGGATTGTGTACAGAATATTATCATATGTGTAATGTTAACACGATATCAGCGTTTAATTTTTAAATATCATGGTTACCATTAATACTGGTAGACTGTGACATCCCAGTGCTAAAATAAAGTAGAAGTACTTCGAAACTGTATTCAGTACTTGAGTTTTTAGTGACTTTCCGTCACTTCTGAATACTAAAACAATGAGTCTGCAGAGTTAACATATTACAATTGCCTCTGAAAGTACAATCAAGGTATCTTTAAATTTTTTAGGAGTGATTTAAGAAGTTGCCGGAGAGTCGCAGCTGTTAGGACGAGACTCAAATCAATCAGGAACTAAACCAAAGGATCTCATGATGTCATTGCAAGAACAGATGTGTTATGTTAATTATTTCCTTACTCTCAGGAACCCCTTATAATGAACCGCAGTGCTACAAAAATTTGCAGCTCATTTAACTACAATGCTACTGCAAACACAAAGCATGAGTGAATCAGCTTTGTTTACACCATAAGGCATTAGCAGTTCGAGGCAATAAAGATGCTGGCTGTGTCGCGCGATTGGCTCGATGTGGAAGTAAACTATAGAACCGCAGGGGCGAGATCCCAGGGTTTCACGACTGCAGCGAAGGAGAAATGGATCCTAACCTCACAAACAACCACAGAATACGAGGGTGCAGGTGGCGAGGCTCAGAATAGCCCCTGAATGTCTACTTGATTGATTTCAGGCCCGGCATTGAGGAACAATTGCATATTCATACATCAATTAAAGTGTTCCCCCACTAGTGCCTCCATAATTCAACCTGGCGCTCAGCGGAGAGTCATCCTTATGATGCAGCTTCAGACCAGCGCAGAGGAAAATGTTTCAACATGTTTTCTGTTCGTGTGTTCTTTATGGCCTTTTCGAGCGCGAACGGACCTCTTATAATTGTTTAACTCCTCTCCTTCTCTTAAATCTTTTCAGCTTGGAAACTACGGCTTCTGTACATCTTGCCTCAAAACACAGCTGCACGATGTGAAACCATGCAAACATCCCACTGTGTGCTCAAAGCATTTCCAATGCAGCAATAAAAACCGTGCACTTCAGCCAGCGGGTCACCTGCAAATGAGTGGACCGGGGGCAAAACAAGCACAGGACCTGGGAAAATCATTCAACCGGGGCGTTTAGTGACACCTTTACAGCAGACCTTGTTGCACCAGAACACATTTAGATGTTCTGTTCGGGTAGACCAGGATATTGAGGTCATCCGGTCGATCTGATTGGCTGAGCCAGGAGACTGAGGTCATTCTGCAAAGTGGAGAGGAAATAAGGTTTCTCTTTGTGTCACAGCGTCTGAGTTGGGAACACTGCTTTGAAAATATGCTGCTAATTACAGAGTGTGTCTTTACTCTTGTTATTTGGTGATTTCCTTTTTTTTTTTTTGCATTTCACCAGTTTGAATATACAGCCTCTTTAAAAGTTTACATTTGAAGGAAGTTGGATATTTGTTAACAAATAACATATGACCAACAAAGTGACAGCATGCCACTCAATACTCCCTGACTTCCCCAGCCTGTCCATGGCTTTAAGCTCCGAAACCATTCAACCCTAGTTAAGTAAAATCTATGTAAATCTTCAAAATCTTCAAAATAATGTCCTAAAGCACCTGGGCACTGTAGTTTTTAGCAAACGTTACTCAAATTTTCAGCTACAGATTTAGTGTTCTGGTGCGTACTTATAGTAGCAGGACTGTTTCAGTGTGACTGATTTGAAATAAACTACAGTGCCCAGGTTCCTCATAATGAAGGAACATGTCACCCCGTGTTGCTCATTAACATGTCTTGGACAACAATCAGTCTGTGGCACACAGGAATAAGTTGTCTTAGCATTCGGCAAGGCAATACTTGTTCATAGAATAGCTTTGTTGCTGGTTTTGGTCTTGTTATGGATGTTCATGTTAACAGAAACATAGAATGTCACTAGACTCAGCCTTTAAGTGACTTTTAAACAGAGACACTATTTTATACAATGCTGCCAATTGTCACATAATTCATAACCTATTGTCTGTTATCTTATTCAGTGGCTTACAGGCCAAATCCATTGACCATTTTCTGATTTACAATGAAAATAATATGATTCACACTGTATTTTATTTTATTTTTTGCACTTTGAATGTAAATAAGGGGCCAGAGTACATTTAAAAAAGCGTAAAAAATAGAGCATATTTATTTAAATTTTTTAAAAAAGTGCCACGGAAGGACCCCCCCCAGAACCCCCGACAGAAGTCTGGGATAAGCCCTCAATCTCCTCAAATCCTAGAAACGCCCCTGCATTCACCTGACCGTCCTGAGTTGCCTCTTGATAAAGATACACTGAAAAGTTGACAGCGGAAAGACGAATTTGCCTTTACCTGTCCTTTTATCTTTAATTTTTATTCATTTTATCTGATAAACTTATCCCCTGGACTCCTGTCATTTTGTAAAAGCAGCTCCCGAGCAAAGCAAGTACAGTGTCCCTTGTTTACAGTCGTCAATATAGAATAAAATCACCAGTTTTGATATTTTACTGTAATTTACTGTAATTTTCTTTTCAAAAAATACAGCAAATCAACTGGAAGCTGACTGTCCACATGTCTGCTTAAGTTTCAGCAAAACATAAATGGTAACTTCTCCCAAGTATGATGACTTTAAATGTTCGGAAATTATGCAAAAAATATTGGAGCAGATGAGTCTGCAGCAGTCAGGGTTCCCATGATGTGCACAATTCCTGGAATTTGTAAAACCTCAAAAACCTTTACACCATATAAAGCAAATCCCACAAACTTGAACTTCAAATTACAGTAATTTTTTTATGGGATGTGACTTCCTTCAATAGGAATTTTGTTTTTTAAATCAAACCAAAAGTATGATCATTTTCACAAAACCGTAACAAAACCACCTTAATTTAAAACTCACTAATCCCTCAGCAATAAGGCTATTAAAAAAGACTACAAGTACAATATCCTGAGCCCCTGACACACACACACACACACACACACACACACGCACACACGTACATACACACACCACCAAGGCTCAGACAGTGTGAATCTAATGCCCTCCAATCCTGTGAATCCCTTTGTTCCTGATTTCATGCTTGATTTGCCCACAGCTTGAGTCTGGCTGGTATCAGCGCTCTTCTCACTGCTTTCACTCCTGCCAAATCCACAGAGCCACACAGGATCCATGTCTCCCTTCTTTCTCTGTGCTCTCGTCTGCCATTGTTCGCTCCAGCATCTCCGCGAAATGCTCCCCAACTCATGCCAAGGAGTTGTGTTTGTTTGTTTGTTTGTTTGCATCTCAGCCCATCTCACTGTAAACACCTCAGCAACCTGCCAAGAGCGGATCAGAGTGGATTCTGATACTGTCGTTCTGCATTTGATTCACTAAGTCACTTTAAACAGTTTCATTAGGGGAGATATGTAAGCACAATAAGTCCACTGGACCTATATCTCTATTAAATGATTTCCTGTAGAGTAACAAGAACAATCCCCCCTGTGCATTGACAACCATACTACGCACACGCTCCAAATCGTTCACAAATCTTAAGATTGATTCAACACCTCTCACGAGAGGCCTTTCAGCCGTTCTGTTTTGAAATCTTCTGCTTCTAAAGTGGCACATCAGCCGGGCTCTTCCACTCCTACGATCCCTGTAGCACTCGTACCGAGCAGATATTGTGACAGCTGCGTGAGGGGGGCAAGAGGGAGAGCGCAGGAGACAGACAAGGAGAAAGAAGGAGAAAGGAAAGAGCGAGGAGCGGGTCCCTAGAGAGAGGGTGCCGGTGCTCCACAGCTCCAAGTCACTGCCTGCATGCCAATGAGGAGATTCCCCTGCAGCAGCAGCAGCGGCAGCAGTAGTGGAGCAGAGCAGCAGGAGGGGCCGGTGCTGACACTGTACCACTATAGTCCTTGATAGTCACATTACACACTCGTCACAAAGAGCTGAACACCAGATGGATATCTGAAGTACAACATTGAGAAATGATCAAAAGCTAAATCCAAGTTACTGTAAACATGCTGGTGATAATTATCTGTGTTACAACAATGATCTCGATGATTGTTTCAGTGCTATTACACATCATCACTTAATTACCGTCCGCTGTTATTTCATGAGTTATTTAGTGTCCTGTTGTAATTTGCTTTGTATCCACTCTCCTCACTGTTTCTCCTTCACTTATTTCCCAATTTTCCAAAATGCCTTTTTGACAGATGCTTCACAAAGAGCCTAAACATTCAGCTCCTGACATCTCATGTAGTTGACAACAACAAGCAATACTGCAAACCCAAATTTATTACATTACTATTTCCTCTCAATTTTTCCTGCTCCTATGTTGAGCAGGTGAACACAAATGCACATACATTTTGGCTACGCCTTCTACAGCACTGGTTCCCCAACCAGCGTCATCCACATCCGCTAAACACAGCTTACTACAACTGAAAGTGGTACATAGTGCTCACCTTACTAATGCTAGACTGGCAAAGATCTATCCAAAATTGCGCTGTTATGCCCTCGATGTAGCGGCCAGCCAGCTAACTTAATCCATATGTTCTGCTTATGTCCAAATCTCTCCACCTTTTGGACGAGTATTGTTAAAGATTTTAGCAAGATGTTTGAAACCCAACTGGATCCTAACCAAGTATGTGCATTTTTAGCTCTAACTCTGAAGGCATCCCATGCTATCTTACCAAATGAAGCCCATGCGGTTAAAGCTTTCACTACTCGCCTGGCAAGACGTTTGATCCTTCTAAATTGGAAGCAACGCACTCCCCCATCCGTTTCTCATTGGGTAGAAATGTTATGTATGTCTTAGAGTTAGAAAAAATCAGCTACACACTCAAAGGGTCCTCTCAAATCTTTATTAAGATATGGAGTCTTTTTGTACTTTTTTGATTCGCTACAGAAACCTCTTGATAAAGAATAAAGTGGTAGCTTTAAATGTTGCACGACAGCAACATGTTTCTTTATAATCAGGGGAGGAGTGGTTGAATTAATGTCAAATACACACCTTCTGTATCTTTTTTTGTGGGATAAAGACGTTGAAAATTCATAAAACATTCTTTTAGAGTTTAGATAATTATCTAAGACATAAATTTAAATTTAGAAATCATCTCACTGGAGGAGGGCATGATGAAGACCTGAACACAGGCTATATTACAGAGTCTGTACTCCGCTGAACAACCACAGCGCTAATAAAACAGTGGCTTAGTACTGGGGATGAGTTTGTATGATTGTTAAAAACAAAGTAAAATAACTCAGGATACAGAGAATTTTATAAAAAGTTTATAAAAATATCAGGAAAACTCATCTTTGATTCAATTTTCAAAGGAAATGATCTGCTCAAAATTCTTCCAGTTGCTCATTTCACACAAACGTCTTGCACTTATGCATGCGCTGTTTGGGTTAATTGTACATTTTATTCTGTACTGTCATTGATATGCATTGAATATAATATAAAACATCTATAAAACATGTCACTTAGTCAGGCATCAGCAGTTTACTCAATGATAGAAAATGGGTCCCTTAAGGAAAAAAGGGTCAGGAACCAATGTTCTACAATGTGGAATCAAACACAAAGAGCAAAGCAACCCTTACTGAAAATTTAGCAAACTAAGGCTGCATTGCATTCAGCTCTAGTGTCTGATTCTGCAGGTGGAGAAATGTTTATCTCCTCTATGATTCTTTTATTGATGTAATTGTTGACAGGACACATTCCTTTTCTCCGAAACTGTGAGACACCAAAACCTGCTGTTTACTATGTGTTGAGCCATTTTCGGCATTTCAGTTTTGTCACGTTGTTTAAGTCTGGGTAATGTGCAAAAATTAGAGCAATACGTCTACAAACCTTTAAACTAACAAAGACATGCAAGAATTCCCAACAAGGTAGATGATTGATTGTGTTATTTTTGTGCTAATGCAAATTTAGAAGTAGCTGAATGTTGGATTTTCAGGCTTTATGATTTCTCTCCAACACATCTGTGGTCCTGGTGCTGACAGCAGCAGTGTGAGTAAGAGCATTAGCTGTGTGTAACCACCTCCTCTCTCTTCCCCCCTCCCTCGAGAAGAATTAATAACTAATTATGTCAGGTCACTCGTCCAGATGGTCCTATCAGATGGGCCCACTGTCTGAACCTCACCTCCAACAAGCACCTCTGACCCTGGTGGCAACGTCACCCCTGGCAACATGGAGTCTGAGGCCCAGGCCGCTGGGTACGTGAGAGTTTGGGGGTGCACATAAAGAAGCAGTGAGGGGGGTACGAGCTGGGCGTGTCTGATCAGTGTTGGATGGCTGCCTTTAAAGCTCCATGAATACAAGGCTCCCTGCCGGGGCCCTGATCTCCACGGTCATGATTCTGTTATTACACGCCATGTTCCTGTGATGGGCAGATGGCTCAGAGCATCGGCACATGCATTCACAAGCATTCAACACACGCCGGGCCCGTCGCATCAATGGACACAACCTGATACTCCCCTTTCTTGTCTCATTAGGAGGCTATAGAAACATAAGAACATAATAGGGGGGAATTAAGTGCCCGTGTGGATGTCAAAGGGGGATGTGGCAGAAGATTGGGACGAGGGCTAACAAGCGCATGGCGCGCTCCCTCAGCTTTGTGCGGTGATTAGTGCTTTCGACAGGGCTGACGGGTAAAAGACAAGCCCTCTGGGACGAAGCAGCTTTTAAACGGACACTTAAACAGCCAGGAAACTGACAGCAGTGAGAAACAGGCGTCAAAGCTCCTGGCTGTGCATGTCATGTGAGAGAAGACGAGGGTTTAACATATAGATACAGGTAACTTATATGTCTGATGTCACACAGAGCAGGTAATATCCAGTGTTAGTGCTCCTAAAACACTGGCCTCCACATGGTTTGTTACAAATATATAAAATGAAAATGTATTTTGAGCTTATAAAATGTGACTGTATTATGATTAGGGCTGGGCAATATATCGAAATGATATAGATGTCATGATATTAGACTAGATTTGGCCATCCAAAATGCAAGTGATGTCTTTTCCTGGCTTTAAAGGCTGTTTTACAGTAAAATAATGTAAATTTCGGAACTCACCAGACTGTTCTGTTATTTGCCTTTACCCACTTCGCCATTACATCCACATAACTGATAATTATTTAACAAAAATATCATGGTGTCAACATGTTGTAAAAGCACCAATAGTCAACAATATCGTTGCTGTATTGATATTGGGGTATCTGGTAAATATACTGTGATATTTTCTCCATATCGCCCAGCTCTTGCTATGATATTTATTATTATAATTCAAAATACAACATTTAAAATACATCAAAACAGAAGCAAATCAAGAATCACAGTGACAACTTGTGAAATGCTAAAATAAATCAAATAAATACACATTATTTCCCTTTGTACTTTTTATTTTAGCTTGTTTCAATTTCATACTCTCTAGCTCTTTCATGACATTTTAATTGTATTTAAATGTCCTTTTATAATATTATTTTTATTTTCTTCTTATTTATTTATTTAATCTTATTTTATTTTAATTATTTATTTATTTATTTAATCTTATTTTATTTTATTTATTTATCTATTTATTTAATCTTATTTTATTTTTTCTTTTATTTGCACTTTGTCTCGATACTTTTGATATTTCATCAAAAGCACTGTGGATTGCCTTGTCTGCCAAAATGTGCCATACAATTAAACTTGCCTTGCCTTTGGCGAAGACAAACACAAAACTTAAATATCAATTAACTGACTAAAAATAATTAAATAAAAACAAGCCAATGGAGTCATGTGAGCCACTTTTTCAGCCATAAGTGAAACTTGAAATAACACCTATGTAGCTCACATCCACTTTTCTTTCCTTCCCTGTTTAAAAAAATGTCTCTTCTTATTATATCCTGTAATAGCTCTTTTACAATCAGTCACATAAAAGCCTCCTAAACTCTTGAGCAAACAGGAACTTTACCAAAGCTCCTCTGTGCAAGTCTCCAGGACCAGATGATGTCTCTGCCTCGTATTTGAGCAGGAGACTCGGGACAAAGCAGCTAAGAAGAAACCAAACAAAGACACCTTAAATGGGATTTGAGGTGTTAAACCACATCTCATTCATTTGACTTTCTCTCGTCTTTAGGGGGAGAAATGGCAGATAAAGAACTGAGACGAAAGCACTGCCCACCATCGGTGTGCGACAGCATGTATATATATATTGCACTATTGATACCATCGAGGCTCGAGCTTTTCAACACTCTGCAAATTAAAGAAATAATGAAAGGCGGCGAGGAGATTGGTGGCTATCACTTACTCAATTATAGTAAATGGCCCGACACGTGTTGATAAACACAGATAATTACTTGTGAAAAGGTTCATCATTATCATTACATCATTACTTTCTGGCATTCTGGTGCTAAGTGTCTAACAGGATTAGCCTGCCAGTCACGTTTCCCCTCTCAGTCGGCCAGACAATGGACAACTTTACAAGCTGGCTGCTTCACGCTGGCGGTCCTTTACGGATGCTCAAAGTTTTGCCACGTTTATAGGAAAATAATGAAATTGTGACTGCTTCCAAAGTTGGTTAATTCTAAGGGTTAACTGTTGCTTTATGGGTTGAGAAAACTATTTTAAACCTCACTGAACTGGCTGAAAAACACTGCTGCAAATATGAAAACATGACTTTTTTCTTAGCTCATTAAAAGATTTTGTTTTGGAGATACATGGTTTTCACAGGACAGCAACCATGACCATCATGATCACCTGAACTGTGAAACATCTGGTGGCAATTTCCCCCCCACAATTAGTTTCTATATTCACAAAACGATACCCTAAAAGCTGCACTTAAATCACCCATTGCTAATTGACTTGGACAATGTGACAAAATAGACAAAAGCGCGATTCAGGAATGAGACTGCAGAGGTTGTGAGCAGCGTATTTCTCACAGCCGTCTTCCTCGCAGCTTCCACATATGCTGCTGCAGTGAATCCGGTGTCAGAACGGAGCCCTGTCACTATGTTACAGCAGGAATCCGATGATGGCCTCTTCTAAGCAAGCTATCACGCACCATCTGGTAGTACTGTTCTTCAGCTGTTTGAAGAATCAAGAAAATCAACCCATCATCTACCCCCACACTACCCCCTGCACTCACACACACACACACACACACACACACACACACACACACACACACACACACACACGCATAAACAGCCGGCGATATGTACACATGTGAAATGCACCTGCACACGTGCACACACATGAATAATTTCATCCACACTTCATTTGAGATACACAGATTTCCTCCTGACCGCCAGCAGGAGTGTGATGTCATTACAGCTCTCTAAGGCCTCCTATTAGCCAGTGCTCTGTAATCACTCTGGTGATATATTAGTACAATGCATTGATTACCCCATAATCCAATCACTCGCCTGTTATTGATCTTTTATAGAGCGCCCCCCAGACAATAAAGCTGCAGCCACAGACTGTGGGTCAATAGGCACACAGGGAGAGGAGTCTCCTTGCAGCTAATTGGCTTATGAAATAATACAAACATTTTGCTTTCTCTACACCAGCAGAAATCAATGCAGAGCTAAGCTGGTGCATTCAAATCAATTGTCGTGAGCCACATGTCTGCGTCAGGACTTCTCCCTCACATGTTTCAAGCTTTATCTAATCCCGTAGTTTTTTTTTTCTTTAGCTCTATTTCTCCGTCTTGCTAACTCTCATCTGCTTCCTCTCAGTCCTTCTTTTTCTTCCCTACGATCCGTCTTGCCACTCCATCTTTCTCCCACTTGGTCCTCTCTCCTCCTCCTCCTCCTACCCCCTCTCTGTCCAGCCTTCGACTGATGTTGGGTTGCCAGATAAGTTTCTGCTTACAGGGAGACCACATCTGACACCCAGCTGTGTGGGTCATGGGCTGCAAGAGCAGCTGCTGGTCATAAATCACCCGAGCTGGAGGAGTTCTGGCACTCCTTCTGTCAGCCGTGAAACAAAGACATAGAGGTAGCGGGGGGTCAGAGGTAGCCAACCTGGGTAACTACAGGAGACCCAGCACCACCTCTGTTAACGCCGCGCTGAACAGTCCGCTCTCATAAAACCGTACTGTAAGACTGGGTGAAGTCACAGAGGGATGTAGGGTGCCAGAGGATGCAAATGCGGAGTCAAGAAGTATGGTGTAATATGGTATGCAAGCAATTATGGTTAAACAGGCGATGCAGCTTGTGAGCTGTGAGGTCAGAGGACAAACAACCCCTTGCTGAGTTACTGTAGCTGAAGAAATGCAAATAAATTCTGTCAACAGAGAGAGGAGGCCTTTGTTGCATGCTGCAGACACGTTTTGGTATGTCTTAAAAAAACAGAAATCTGCTTTTTTATTCGAGTTCAAGAGGAAACGAGTGAGTAATGAAAAAAATGCATTTAATGTGGAATTTAGTCTAGAATTTTGTTTTTCTTGAAACGATTGAAATAAAAATCTGTCAAGATTATTTTACTTGTGGCTCCGGGGCAACGAAGATTGTTTAAAGTGTGATTTCTTCATAACTAAGGTTGAATTTGTTTTTACTTTTTTATTATTTATTAAAAAATATATATATCATATTTTTAATCATGTATTGTGTGTGTGTGTGTGTGTGTGTGTGTGTGTGTGTGTGTGTGTGTGTGTGTGTGTGTGTGTGTGTGTGTGTGTGTGTGTGTGTTTTAATGTATCTTTAATTATAATCATTTTTAATTATAGCCTCTTATCAAAAATTCATGAGCCTAGAAATTATTTGGAATTTGGTCATCATTTTGTTACAGCTTAAATGTGATCTTTTCCCCATACTGAAGTTGTATTGCTGTTATAATAATAGTTTTTCTGAACTAGTCTGGCCTTTCTACCTGCAATAAAATGCTGCTTCTACTTCCCTGCTGTGTCACAATGTCTTCATCATACACATATTTTTTAAATCGAAATATTTAAAGGAATACTCCACCCCCCAAATAACCTTTTGTATATCCATAACTCACCCCGTATTATGTATTAAGCAAACATTCTTCTTACGTGCCTTGAGTGAATGAAGAAACCAAAAATGAGAAAATTCTTACAAAATTGTTCATTTACAATCTCTGAAACAACAAACAACCTTATTTTTTATTTTTTAAAAGTAGTCCTCTCATTCCTCTATAAGTGAAAACCCAGCACCTTAAAGGTACAGTAAGCAGGATTTGCCTAAAAAACAATACATACTCATACATAAGTAATCCCTACCTATTATCACTTATGACCCACTAGAAGTGTGACGGTGTATTTATCTGCAGCGATTCTGCCCTCTGCCTGTATTTTCTAAATTTCTGAATCTGGGACATTTATTGCCATGTACCCACAAAGCTTTCAGGTCAATCAATCAATCAATCAATTTTATTTATAAAGCCCAGTATCACAAAGTGTGGCCGGAGCTTTATAAAAAGGTAGCAACCAGGAGTCTCATTTATAAAACAATGCCTAGGATCCATACTAGAAATATACGTAGGAATAAAAGTCAAAAATGGCGTGCTCAACAAAATATTTGACAATTTCTATAAGGGATGCACGCAATCGGACGTTTCAACAATTAAACCTCCGCTAGTCGGCACCAGAAATATTAGTCGGTTAAACCAATTAGTGTTTAATTCATGTACAACTGTCTTAATAGTGGTTAACTTTTGGTTAACTTGCCACCATGTTCACATTCATACCGCACGGCGCAAAGTGTCTCATACTTCAGCAGCATTTAAAATCCAAGGGCTCTTAATGCATGCTATTTTGGGGGGGGACAATGTTTCAAATACTTAACAATAAATTGTACTAAATTTTGACTGTTTTCTAAGTGTTTTCCTTTTTTTAAGTCTAGTAAATTTTCGTTAAGTCGACAGGGAAAATAGTCGCCAGGAACATCCCTGATTCCACCTCACCATCTATGTCGCCAATTTCTTGTCTTTGTTTTTACACATCACAACTTTTGCGAGGAAAGCGACATACGCCTCTTTCAGGCCTCTTTTTGTGCGTACGCAATGTTTATAAATGACACCCCTGGTGCCAGACTTTAAGCAGTAGGCATCCAGGAGACACAGCGCCGGAGAAACACAAATAAAGCGAGGCGAAATGCCAAACTACAGTGGATCTGGGGTTGGCTTTTACTTTCCCTTCCACTGGCGAGCATGTTCACAAACAGTTACTGACATACCTTTAAGGACATAGTTAGAAAACATCTTGCTACTTGGTAGAACGCCACGCACAATGACCCCTAAAGCGTTGCTAATGACAGACTGGCTCCCCCTTAATTCCGCCTTTTACCCATGAGTGCAGATGCAGCGCATATACATCTGTGTGCACGCAGGCAAGTCTGTTGTCTGTTGTCGACCCCTGCACACTACACGGGAAAGTGCTGTAATTTAAGACCTGCCTTTTATTCGAAGCCACCTCGCAGTGTTTACACTTCAGCCCACACAAGGCTGCATACTTCTACAGAGATTTGGATAATAAATTGGGTGTTATTTTACAAGACACCAAATCTCCTGCAAGATAAAGGAAAAAAGTGAGAGTAAGAAGCATGACGGCTCGGGGAAGGGAGGGGGTTGGACAGCAGGGGAGGGGGTTGAGTGAGGGATTGGTGGGTGGGGGGAGGTATATAATGAGAGTCATTGAGTATTCTTCTTAGATCAGTATCTGTCTGACATTATCTGCTCTACATTGCTGCACACAAGATGGCCAAAGCTGTAAACATCACAAAAAAAAGTACATTTTTTTTGTTATTTCAAAGCAGATATTTCCTCGTAAAAAACCCAGTGCTGACTGAGTTGTGGCTCTCACCCGTGCACTCTCAGTTTCTTGAAATGTTCATTTCTTTGGACAGCAACATAATTGCCAGAAAGGAAACAGCAGTATGTGGGATGTCGGTGGAGAAGAAAGGGCACGGAGAAAAGAGAGCAGATTATAAAAGGGTATAAGAGGGGAAAAGAATGACGAAGGAGAGAGAGGGAGGAGAGGACTTCTTTGCCCTTTGGTGTGAAGCGAGGGCCGATCGATAGCGGTGTAATGAGCCTGGTATTAGCTGGGGTGCAGAGGGACCGGAGCAGGGCAGAGGGAGGGCAGAGGGGGAAGGGGAGAGCCAGGATCTGATTCCCAACAGCAAACAACACCATTGCAGCAGACATCAGAACCAACACCTGAGTACACCTATTAAAGCCAGATGACCCTCTGCTCGGCTAATGACGAATCCACCCTCGTACAAACTTCACTCACACACTTTGATTCAACCTGCTGGCTGGTTTCGTACCCGTCGCAGAGCTGTTCTATCTCTGCCAAGCTGCCGCTGAAGCCAAACGCATTACCCAAAGAGGGCTAACAGAGACAAACCAAGACTAATCCTGACTAAGAAAAGGACCGCACTTAACATCACCTCTCCTTTGCAGTACAGATTACCCAACAATGGCTTCTGCCACTCTCTTAAATCCACTACACACTGGCAATTTGATTGGAAACACAGAGATGCAGGGATTGTCTTTGGTTGGTTGAAAGACAGAGAGAAGGGGGACCAGCGGGGAGAAGAGGGGGATAACCATCAGGTACACTCAAAGCCAATCTGTTGCCTCGTCAATAGGCTCATTCTGCTGGAGTGTCGGGCTCGCTCGCCCCCCAGTCTCAGCCGTCGGACCAGCCATCCAGGCAGGCGCAAGCTGGGGGGGACACTGAGAGAGAGGGCCACGCCTGGGTCCTCTCAATGGAGGGATCAAAGCGGGGATAGAAGGATGGGCCCCCTCTCTTTGTGCTCTCGTGTCTCCCAAAACAAACGCATCCTCCTGTTCGCTGGAAGCTGCGTGGAGGTGGTCAGAGGAACAGATGGCGCAGGGGACTGCCACTGGGAGACCCCTGCACTCCACAAAAGGATGCGTCGCGTTCAACACATCAGCATGTCTGGTTTCTAGATGATAAACATTTGGGCTTATTTTTAACGCAGAATATAAGACAGAATTATGCAGTATATGATATACTGTGAGGCAGTGGGTTTCGAACTTTCTGTACCCAAGGCACACTAACGGGCGAGCCAAAATCTCAAGGTACACCTGGAGTTAGGCTACATCTGTCCGCAGTAGCTTCTATAAAATGTGTTATCACTCTTATCACGACATAAGACAATAAAAATAAGTAAAAAAAAAAAAAAATTAGACAGGTAGCTTTCATGATACTGTCTACTTTTCTTCTGGTGATAAGTCATCTTCACTGGTGCTTTGTTGTAATTTGCTTTGTACAATAAAGCGATCCATTGTCCCACTCACACCTTTCTCCTTTTAAATACTATCATTCTTCACACTGGCTCCCAATGAGGCCTTTTGATGTGTCACACACTTATAATTCCCACACGTGAATGGCAACAAATAATTTCCCTGTGATGGTTCTTTGAATTAAATTAAATTACATTTTTTTTAGCTAGGGTTTAACTCTGTATTAGGAAATAGGTGCGCACAGCATACTCATACAGTCAATTAAAAATCCATTCATAACTTTTTGTAAAGGCCCAGTTGAATATTGCAATAATAGGAAGGTTAGCACAAAATGTCAGGGCACATCTGGATTGGCCTCATGGCACACCACTTGAGAACCACTGCTGTAAAGTGATGTGCTGAAAATGTTGCCTGTTGTTTGATTCTGTGGCTTTATATCCAGTGTAAGAGCAACCCTTAATGTGAGTTACTCACTTCAAAACATTTCATACTTCACCCCCCAAATGACCACTGAAGTAAGTGAAGTATACCTTTAAAGCAGGTGTCTGCAAACTTTACTATCAAAGGAGCCATTTTTAGCCAAAATTGCCACACTACATATTTGTGCCCTATAGTGACAGCAACACAGCCTATTTAATCTACATCAGCCTATAAACATTCCTAATAGGTCTAAATGAGCATTAATTGATGTTTTACAACAAAGTAGCTAATCTGCAGTGGGCTATTTCTGATTATTTGGTACTTAAACTTTGCAGCTTCAGCGGTGAAAGCAAACAAATCTGTCCACTTACCATGAATTCTCGTTTGTCCTCCAAGACATTTTCTTTTTTGAAACTGGAATCAATAGCTAGCTGCACTAAGGAGACTCAAGCTTAGCCATCGCTATTGTGATTCAGCAAATTTCAGGAGAAGGTGCCAGGTCGTGGATGTATCACGAGATGTTAAAACTATTTTTTTTTATTCTGTGTATAGGCAACACATTTATACAACTGTAAACTCACATAAGGACTACAACAATAATACATGAAAATTAAAAAGTTGAAAAAAATAACTGTTATTCATTTCCATGTAATTTTTTTGTCAAAGCCACAGGGAGCCAATGCAGAAGAGCTAAAGAGCCGCATGTGGCTCCTGAGCCACAAGTCGCCTACCCCTGCTTTAAAGGATGAGCTATATCTGTATTTTTCTTCTTGTCAACAAATCACATTAAATCATTTAAACTGGCAGTGACCTGATCAACAAGTACTGCTTGTGTAACAGAAGCCATACAAACTTCATTCATCTGTAGATTTTGAGTCAATCCCACATACACCTGCTATAAATATTCACTAAAGCACCAAATGTGTATTAATCGTCAGATGAAAATAGTCCCCAGCAAATGCACTATTTACTTATGTTTGAGCTACATCTAAAAATTAAAGCGCACTGCTATTTAAAGAAATGCATTTGCTTTTTTTTCCAAAATGAAAACATATTTGTGAAACATTTTTAAGATTGTTTTTCTTCAGTAGGAAGGAAGGGACACTGAATGTCACAGACATTATTTTTCTTTCCATTTGATTGCTCACTCTCCTCTCGTGATATCTTGTCATGTAGAAAGTTTTATTTTATGCGACGAGGTTTTGAGATACTTGTGTCTGCAAATTCTGAACGGTTTTCATTAGAACTAATTTTCACCAAGGAAATAGTCCAAATTAAAACTGCTGATAGAGTCCTCTGTGGGTTATCCACAGTAATCGGAACAATGTCCCTGAACACAGAAGCTGCAGTTGACTTTTTTCAGGTTGTGTAATTTGGGTGAACTAACCCTTTAATATATTTCTATGGTACTCTAACTCCTGTTTTTTTTCAACCCTAATCCTTTGAACCCACTACGACAAAAAGCACTAATGCCCTCATGCTTTACCTGCTGAACTCATTCTAAAACAGAAAATGTTAAAATTGACTCGCTGCTAATTAGATATTTTTGTTTAGAGGAAAACAATCAAAATTGTTCATTTTGTATTATTAACGTTATTTCCTGATGCCGTGAAGAGTCACAGTCTCATTCCCTGCCAGTGAGTAGAGAGATTTTCACGAGCCCATCAGAAGCAGGGCTTCCAGTAGATATAACCCGTGCTATGGTAATCACATGCTAATCACAGTTAACACCAGCGCAGGGTCCTATACTCTAGATTAATGCATCCGTCGCATATTCACGTTTCCATTAGCATAAATCAGGTTCACCCTGCCTTTGTAATTAGTGTTTTCATGTGAATGATAATAAGATATGGTGATTAGGTCAGGGTACTAGAATGGAAATGACTTGTCAGCTTAGTGGGCCTCAAACTGTTCCGCACATGTTGGACTATCAATATGTGCTTCCTCAAGAAACAATTAATGATGTTGAAAGATAATTGAAGTTTGATAGTTGGATGTGGAAAGCAAAAGTAGACTATTAATAAAACTTATGCAAGACACTTGATGTATTAGAGGGATTCTTATGGCAGAGTTATGTCAAAGACATGTATGTAAAAGCACGCCATCGGCTTCATCCTCCATACTGTATGTTGTAGCAGAGCGATTTACAAACCCTACAGTGTCTTACATAGCCACTCTGCAGGTTTATTTAATTTATAAATGACTGCATGCTTTGTAAACTTGACACTACATTCAGGAAAGTTATCTGAACGCTTTTTTTCCTACATAATTCAATCACACTGCATCTCTGAAGACAAAGTTTTCCAGGCTGCAGGACCATATGGTTTTCCCCCAAAACCACAGGTGTGGTCTTGCAGTGTTAACGTCATTGATGAAAACTATGATGACATTTTTTTGTCAATAACCTTTTTTTCATGACGAAAACAAGACAATGACAAGCTAAAAATAGATCTTGACACTAAAAACTAAGTAGACAAGAGCTGTGTATTTTAGAATGTGGCATGAGCGACACTCTGCACAGCTGATCCCTGCAGGACTCCACTCAGACCGGACTGGAGAAGGTTTATAGTTTGAAAGAGGTGATGAAAGATGAAGATGAAAGTTTAGTTTCTCACACGAGACATGGGTTTAAACCTCCTCCTACAGCTCTGGCCTGCTTACTGTTGCTGCTTCCTCTGCAAGTCACTTTGCAACCCACCTCCAACCCAGCTCCTCCTTTTTATGCTGTGTCTGACTTATCAGTGACATTTCTGTTACTCGGTTCTGTTCCTGGGGGGTCTTTACTGCTGATCTCCCGGTCTTAGGCTTTCCATGTAGGCGCATGGAAGGGCAGGGAGGTTTGGCTCTCTCTGCCTTAGGCTTTCCACGTAGGCACGTGGAAGAGGCTTTCTGTGAGAGAACAGAGCCATACCGCCAAATATAATACTGCAAATGGAAATAAAATTGTCTTTGTCTAAAGTAATCCTGACTGAAGTGTTATTTAAGAAGTTTGCAAATAATCAACTTATTTCCCTTTATTACCTGAATCCATTAAAATAAACACTATTCATTTCCAGCAAGCCGACATTTAATATCCCAGATCCACTTTGTTTGAACCTATCCGACAGCATCCAATCGAGTTGCAGAGGAGAACCATGAAGAACTGAGATAACATCAATAAGCGCCAGTTAGAAAATGATAACGAAGATAATTTGATTCGTGTACAAAAAAGGTGGACAACAGTATGCAAAACATTAGTGGACATTAGGTGGAGACACGACTTCTAGCAAACTTGACAAATAAAAACAAAGAATTCATGAGTTTTTATAATAAAATATGTTACAAGTATGTTGTTTAAATGACATTACATTCAGTGAAGAGCATATTATGACCTGTTTGTGACTCAAAACTCAAAGTTTAGGACATGGAACTTGCCTGTCTTGACTTGTGACTTGCAAGACAATGACTTGGTCCCACCTCTGCCCAAAACATGGGAGAAGTATGTGGACTCTCATTCTTCTCCTCCATTAACAGCATGAAAACTCAAAGGGACCTGCCCTGTCATAGCCTGCACCAACAACCTGTTTCACCTCCGTTCTGCTGCAATCGACATACAATGAAAACCTTTTTGCAGACAACATTACGCCTTCCCATATGAGGCAGTGTGGAAAAAAGAGCATGTATGAGCATATGTGTGTAACATGTGAGAAGGTCACAACACTGAGCCTGCATGTGAATATAAGTGGGAAAGAAAATGTGTGCAGGTGCGGCGCACACCTGTGTACTTTGATGAAATACACCGCATGAGCAGGACTCGCAGCGGTGACTGGGCCGAGGTGGGGTTCAGTCTTTGTGGGTTTTGTGTCCCTCGGGACTTCCCTTCCACCCCTTCCACCCCTGACACACAGCATTCCTCTCAGACTGGTGACCCGGCATGACGGACGGCATCCTCCATGCCTATAAGCGACTGATGAGACCCGCTGCAGCCCCAAGAGACTGAGAGGCAGAGGTTGGGATCAGGAATGTGACAAAAAAAATAAAACAAAATGGAAGGGAAAACATTTACATCTATTAAAAGGTTTTCAGCAGCAGGATGGGAACAAATGAGGTTTGATCAGACCCTAAAGGATCTAAAGGTAAACCACAGTCCAAGATTTAATGCCATGGTCTTGCTTTACGGTTGTGATGTGTGTATGTGTGTGCATTGCAAGAGTTATTTCTCATTCAACCTGACACCCCTGTTTCCATGGTAATTTATGAGGCCTGAACTGTGAATCTGAACGCCCAGCTCCCACCTCCAAAAACCATCTTCTTCATGGGTATCATACCCCCTCTTTGAACAGTTTGGTAGCACATCAGCTTTTCACAAAGCTGCAAAGTCGAAAATGTGAAAACTGATAGTCATGACGAAACTTTTGGTTTTCAGGTTAGGATAATGGTGAGAACAGGGCTGGGTAGTAACGTGTTACAAGTAACACATGAGTAAAAAAAATAGTTTGATTTATTTTTTATCGTTTGTTTTGTTGAGGAAAGATACTTTTCACGTTCCATTTCTTCAATGGTATTCTTACTTTTTACTCAACTTGAGTCGGTCATCTACCCTAAGTGTAGGGCAGGAGAGCGTGAGGAACACATCTTCATTCAGACGCGACATTTCCAGCTAACTGGAGGAAAAAGAAGCGCCACCTGTCTTCTGACCACAATGCCATGATGACGGAGGAAAAACCCAGGACAAGAGGCAGCTTTCAGCGATGATCCCTGACAACATCTGGCTACACTTTCAAACCCAAATCTAAAATAGACAACAGTTACATGATGAAGTGCTGCTGTGCCTCCGGAGAAACACTGAGATCTCTGCTTTTAAAAACCTTCCTCTTCTTCACATTTAAGTAAGTTGCACATACTGTAGGTGGAAATGTAGGTAGCTAGCTAACATCAGCTATGTACATTTTTCATGTGTTACATTAATCTATGATGTTATCATAAGGAAGGGAGGGGTGGAGAGAAAGAGATGGACAGAGAGTAGGAGACATCCTTAAGCTATACAGTGTAAACCCCCATCTATCCATGGCACAGAATTTCAATGTAAAGTCCACACAAATGTCCCAGATTGTCAAAATGACATAAAAACGTTATGTTCACTTGACACAAAAACGTATCTATTGTGAGCCAGACATCATTTTTGAGTTTTGAGTTAATATGACTAAAATTTCTAAAGTCTGTTTAGTTAGTCAATTAATTTACGGCCCATTAACAGCTCAAATTACAATGCAGGAGCAGATCCAAAAATTTGCCAGGTCTCCATTTGAAAATATTATTTTTAAAAGGAAAAAGTAAAAGGACAAAGATAGATTTACTAGATAGTGTATTGTACTTAAAATTTTTAGCCGTCTCCAAAATGTTTTAAGTTGAGTGCGCAAATTGGGGATTACAGTGTACTTTGCTGATTTTCAACCAGCTTTGTATCATAATAATATGGGTAGTATGTGTAAATGAACTGTGATAAACTTCCCTCCATCTTACCATCTCCCTGCTCATCTCCCAACTCAAATTTTCAATTTTTGCTGGCTCTAGCACTGTTGCTCAAACAGCCTCATTTTTGTACCCACCACCACGGACACAAAGACAACAGAAGCGGATCAGGAGAGAAACCCACCTCTCTCTTTCTCTCTCAAATTCAGACCAAATCATCAAATATAAATCAAGATTCTTTAACTATAGCTACTGCCTATTTTTTGTCTAAAATGTCTTCTGAAACATATTTTAGTGCACTGTTTGGTTGTAATACGAGAATCTGTGGACAGGAAGTGTGCACCATATTGTTCCCTGTATTGTTAAAAAAAAAAAAAAAGCAGAGGCTGAAAATCTGAGATCATCAGTAAAACTGAGCTGAAACTGAATCTTTTTAAAAATGAATTTGTGCCAACCTCAATCAAGATTTTAAATGATTAAAGCTTGATGCTTTCCGGTTGTGATGTGTTTTGCTTATGGTGCTCTGTTGTCTGCTGGTGTTATGTGCAATACTGTTATGTTTTTTATGTTTTTATGGTGTATGCTTCAATTCTCTGGACTATTTTTGTAAGGCAGCAATACTTGCGCAGCTACTGAGTGCAAGATAAGATCTACAGGGACAATAAAGTATATCATATCACATTGTATCGTATCGTATCATTACAGCTTTGTGGATTTCTGGCTTCAAATGTTTTCAGGAACCAATTTCAACTACTACAACTTCACTGTTTAACTGTCATATTGTACTCTTGTGGAAAAACAACCAAGCTCGCATTACCAGCAGGAGCGTTTATTGGTCCGGTGAGATGCAGTGCATTGTGGTAGTTGTAGGTTTTCTACCTCTTGAGTTAAATCAAATGCCACAACCCTTTTCCTCTGTTTTCTCTTCTCATGCGGCAGCAATTTAAAAGCTTATACGTCATTCTACTGCATAGACAGGCTTGTTTTAATGTAAATACCATCTTTCCAGGAGTGAAATACTGATTTCATTTTTTTGATTAGCCTACATACTCTACTTCATTTTAGATAAACGTGTTAGATATGTTTTTTCCCCATTATTTTGGATGAGGTCGTATAACCTAACTTGTACTTTGAGTAATTTAAACCACTTATCCTGTATTCTGCAATGGCAATGGTAATTTTTAGTTTTACTTTTCAGCACTCTTTTTCATTTTTTGTTTTTTGGTGGGAAAAGTCTGGCAAAATTGCAGGATGTCCAGAAAGCTTAACGGCAGCCACCTTATCTATTTTAGCCACTTCTATCAGACACGGGTATCTCTTGTAGTTTTGAAGTCTAAAAACAACAGGGCATTTGTCCCCTTTCTTACCTCCAGTCCACATTTTTGAGAGGACTCTGCATCACATTGTCGCTCCTGTCAGGGCAGAGGAATAGCTGAATGAGAGATTCTCAAACAGGGGCAGTAATTTGCAGAGTGTGTTTCTAAGTTATTCCAGCTCCCCGCAGCTCAGCAGTGGCTGACCCCTCTCCCCGTCTGTCTGCTAAGAGGCCTACAGGGAGGAATCAGCCCAAATTACCTTTATTGATCCAGAGAGACAGGTGAATACCAAGCAGGTCTCTCTCTTTCCTTCACTCTTCTTATCTCTCATCACTCCATCCCCCTCCCCGCCTGAGAGAATATAAAAAAAGGAAACGGGGAGCTTTTTATGTGAGAGGAACTATTCTAACCACCGCCACACGTTACTGTATCAGCCATTGCAATGATTTACTGTTTGCATTCAGGTTGCTGTGATTAAACCTGCCTTCTCGTTGCTCATCTTTCACCAGAGTGAACAGGAATGGCGAGCGGCTGTTTTTCTGCCTCCAATCCACCATTGTCCTTTCGCCCCAGCATACAAATCACTGTGGCGGTGGAAAAGATACTCCATTAGGTCCAACTCTGAGTTAAATCAATGCGTGACTTATCAAATGAAATAGGGGATTATGAGGTAATCACCTGGCAAACGTTGCTGAAATTGTAATTATCTCCACTGCACACATCTCAGAGAGAGGAGACCAAACTAACTATTTAAGTGGAGGGCGAGATAACAAGGTGTAGAAAAGCACAACAACTATATCTCTTAGACAACGACGTGAGGCAGAATGTTTATGTGCTGGGAGCAACTCTGTGGTTTCTCTCGCTCGACAGAGGAAAAAAGGTATGAAGGCGCTCGCTCCATTGACAGATTTACGCTTCTTGTCCTCCGTCTCATTACTGCAAGGCTGCTGCTCAGTCTGGTTGCTGCTTAATCACGCCGCTGTTTATGTGCATTAGATTCTCAGCAGGCGTGAATGGCAGGTGCTACATTATGTACAGTGCTGTGAGGGGATTTGTAATCTGCATGCTTTTACAAAGCTAATAAATGACACTGAAATAACAAATTGTAAAATAAATAAATAATAAAAATCTAAAATAAAAGATCTTATAAAAATGTAAATAAATATAAAGCAAAATAAACAGAATAATTAAATAAACAGAAAATATGTTCTGTTTTATGAGAAAAAGATTTTGGATAAATAAAAATATTTCTTTTGTCTTTAAAGGAAAAAAAATAATAAATCCAAAATAGGTCTTTTCCCCCTGTTTTCTAATTATAACTTACCCTTTTTTTATTATTATATTTTTATTTTTATTATCTATTTTGGACCCTAAAGCGATACACAACTTTTAAAATCTGTAGCTACAACCACAAATTCTACCTGACAGAATTAAATCCTGATAGAGGATCTACTTACAAGTAAACACAATTTAATAAAATGTATTTCTAAAAAAAAAAAAAAAAAAAAAATGAAATAGGCTGTATTTTCTACTGCACTGCACTAAAATGTAAAATACTATAAACCATTCTAAACCACAACAATTTACAATCATATGATATGCATTTTCAAAGACAAAATAAATACATTTGTGTTATCTAATGTTTAATATTCTGTGTCTGTATTCATTTCTTTACAAAAACCCACATGCTGAATCTTCCAAAAATCATTTTATCTTTTCTATATGTGGAGTTTTAATAATCCTATAACTGAAATGTGCTGGTTACTGTACCAGTGCAACACAGCCCCCAGCTGGAAGGACTGCTAAGTTACATCTCTGGGCTCAGAGCCACTTAGAATCTCACTTTTGGCTATCTTGCCCCATCTGTTGGTCAGGTGCACTCATTGAACCGTGTAGCTTTAAATACATTTCAGTTTATCTGAGGGAAACACTGGAGGTTGATTTAAGTTTTTTGAAAGAGTTTTTCAATGTGAGGAAGAAGAAGAAGAAGAGGAAGAAGAACAAGAACAAGAACAAGGGAACTGAAAGGGGTTCTTTGCCAATTTATGTCCAGCTTTGTGTCATAACAGTGTGTGTAGTATGTGTAAATAAACTGTGGTAAACTTCTCTCCATCTAACCAGCGCCCAGATCTCCCCGCTCATCCCTCAGCTCAAATTTTTGCTGGCTCTAGGGCCGTTGCTCAAACTTTAGACTGTAGCCTACTTCCACATTTTCATCAAGGAAACTATAACAGAAGGAAAGGACATGACAGCGTCAGTGACAGCATGCAAATTTTGCATCAGAGCCAGAGTGTAGTGCTGGTCCCATTCTTCTCCTATAGTGATGGGCAGAGCCATGATCTGTTTGGAGACCAATAACAAGGAAAATTAATGATGCACATTTAGATAGTCAACTTCACGTAATGTGTGTTTTATAATCTGGTGGAAGTATTTTTCAGTCAAAGGTCAAACAGGCCATATATGATGGGTTATAGCGGAACTTGTGCGCGACTAACCTCAACGGAAGTGGTTTCATACTCTGGCTACAAAGCTAAATTCGACTGATATAATGTTCTTTCCTTCTCTGATAGTTTGCTTGATTTTTTTCCCCCATATATTTTTATTAACATTTTCAAAAAGGAAAAACAAACAAAACAAAAAAAGGAAGAAAAAAAAATGACAAGGTTGGGCAGACACAAAGTATCCATCAGTCTGCAAAACAAACAAAAGTAGGCATGACCCTGAGGTGATTACAGTAATGCCTTATATGAGACAACAGCCCTTGCCTCCCATCCCCCACCGAACCTCCTCCTATCCCCCATTTCTTTCCATTAAATATTTCTGAAGCACAATGTCTACAATTTAAAGGGATAGTGCACCCAAAAATGAAAATTCAGCCATTATCTACACACCCATATGCCGACGGAGGCCCTGGTGAAGTTTTAGTCCTCACATCCCAAATTTGAGCTGAGGCACCAGCAATGCCAAACACGGCAACAAAAGGGTCTAGTTCTAACTTTTAAGGAATTTAGATTTACGAAAACATGCTTGATTTTCAACAGGCCACCACAGACGAGCATAGAAGCAGCTGGAGAGAAAGGCCAGCCCCTCTCTTTCTCAAACCCTCAAACTTTCTCATAACAGTAGGGGTGCTAGGCAGCGCTGATCAAATATAAGCCAAGATTCTGTAACTGTATTCCCAATTCCTCACCTGAAATGTCTTCACAGTAATATTTTAGTGCACTGTTTTGCTGTAATTCAAGACTTCGTGAACTCAAATATAAAACAAGATTCTGTTAGTGTGTTGCTTATTTTTCGCCTGTAATGTTTGCCTCTTGAGCAAAAGCAAATGCTACAGCCCCGTATTTATCTCTTTTCTCTGGTTGTGTGCCACATTTTTTAAATAATTTGCGTCTCACTACTGCAAAGACAGCCCAGTTTCATGCAAAGACCATCTCTCCAGCAGTGAAATATTTCTTTAACTTGTGCTGGTTCTACTGTGAATAAGCATCTACTGGTGCTTACACACACACACAGCTGAATGTTGAGGTGGTCGGGATTGGGTGACACTTGTGCACACACAACCAATATCACCAAACAAGTTGTATGATTATGACAGCTACCATAACACTTAATTTAATTTCCTTTGTCACTGCTGCTCTGACGGGCAGTGAAAATATCCGTTTCTTTAAGTAATTCCTGGACACACACAAAGTGCAAATCATTCAAGTTAAACATGGAGTGAAGCAGTACTTACTGTGCCACATCATCCACTTTGTTTTATCACATCAGATGCACAGCAGTAAGATTCAAACTTTCTGCCCCACACACAGCAGCACTTCCTGTCTACATGCTCAAACTTGTACATTATCAGAGACACAGTGCCCCCTTTTGGCTTACAACTGAACTACTTTTGAAAACAGCCAGCCAGAGACAACCCAGTATCACCACTATTCTAAGGAGTCCCCTGTCTCCAGTGACCAGCAGAGGTGTGACTGTGAGAATCAGTAGGTTCAGGCTCAGCTCGACCGAGTCACACTTTGTCACCTCTGTCTGGTGTCTGTGATCACACCACAGGCGAAGTCAAAGTTCACGGAGGCAGGCGACAGTCACACTTTCCAAATGAGTCGAAAATAAACGAAGTAACACTCAATATTGCATAATTATGAATACCTCATTTTGAGCAGCACCAACTTATGAATTTAAGTGTGACAACTACTTAGAAAATGATAACTTCTAAAGGATATAACTTACAAAGGGAGATGTTATGTAAACGGGTTGGACCTTTACGTTCTATATTAGATCCTGATTATAACTTTAAAAACAGGCTGCTGTATTCGGCTGACAGGGTGCATGGCAGTTGTGACACATGTGACCACAGAGTTCAAACGTGGGACTGAACAGTGTTCACACCCTCAGGTGTGTATTCCTCACACCCAACTTCTCACCAGCTCCTGGGAAAGAGCAGCATGTGTCTGAAAAGTTGAAACTGCGCAAAGTTCATCAAAGTTCACAAGGTTATACTGCGACAGGACAGAATGTCCCCTGCAGAATACAAGATCCAAGTAACATCTTCAGCTGCAAAATCATTGCATGATCATGAAAACTTAAAAATTCTGGGTTTATGTGTGACGATTGCTTAGAAAATTATCACTTGAAAAGGATGATTATGATCTAAAAATGAGGATCTTAAATAATCAGGCTGGACCAGGGGAAGGCTGATATCCATCAGTTAATATTTTGTATTAAAACCTGACCATAACTTGGACCGCAGAGGTCAAACACTGGACTGAACAGAGATCACCCCCTCAGGTGTGTATTCCTCACACCCAACTTCACACCAGCTCCTGGGAAAGAGCAGCATGTGTCTGAAAAACTGCGCAAAGTTCACCAAAGTTCACAAGGTTCTGTTGAGACAGCATGTACAGGTCCGACTAAAAACAAATCTCATTTAAAAATGTAAATTCATCACATGGAAAATGAGCATTTGAACTGAAGGTAACTTATGTATATGTAAAAAACAAAAACAAAAAAACAAATCTAAGAAATGTCTGCTTCAGTTGACCTTAAGTTTGTGAAGTAAAAACAGGGCTGTAATGACCTATTTAATATTTGGGGGAACCCAATCCTGAAGGGGGAGTAAGGTAAAATTCCTCCAAGGATAAATTTTTAGAAACATAACAACTAAATTGACCATTTTCAAGCACTCTGGTTAAGCTGTTACGTTCAGCATTATAAGGCTTCTCAGATGCTTCTTGATCAGGGTAAAAATTACAATCAATTTTTAAAGTCGGTGGATGAAAAGATAAATAAATCTTAGAGCCCAGAACTACTTGAAAACCAATGTGCTTTAATAAGAATATTCCAGACGTCTTCATACGTTTCTGGAATTTGCATTTACACATTGTCCAATAGCATAATAATAAGAATTATTTGTTTAGTTTATTTATGATAATGAGTGCATTTTCTAATGATGACTCCAGACAGCAGTGTGTGGTTGCCTGTCATAGCTCTCAGCATTTTGTTTTTTTATTAGTATTATTATCAATATGGTGAAGGCAGGGGGGCATTTTGAGCATATCTGAATATGTGGCGGGGATTTTTTCCCTCCAATCTATATTATAATTCCAGCCTGGAGTAAAGGTTATAAGTTCATCAGACAGGGCATCAGTCCTGGCTGGTTTTATAATGAAGTCTGGAGGTGAGCAAATTTCACACCCCAGTAAGTGACACTGCTGAAACCACCAGCTCTGACACCCGGGCCTGGGAAAGTCTCAGCCACGCAGGTCAGGGCTGAAGAGGTTATCAGTGTCATCATCATAACTCCTAATGTCAGGTCTGTGTATGAATATTACATTTATTTTGTTTCTCAGCAGCCACCTGTTGTAATCACTTGTTCCAGAAAACATTCAGTTCAACATTTCTCTGCATCTTTACACCTCTACTGTCTTTATAAATGTTGACTTTACTTGTTACAGTCTGAGCAGGTGTTCAAATAAAATGTGAACTAAAACAAATTTGTTAATTCATTGTGATTAAAAGTTTGTCCGGCGGGGGTCAGCAGGTCAGTGGCAGTGCAGCGCCCCTGGTGCAGTCAGAGGCCACCATGTCCATGTTTCGCCTTAACAAGGTGTGTAAACTTTGCACCCTGCAAAACACCTAATGATGATCCCAGTGGTTCCCACGGAGAGGCTCGAAGGGTTGGCACCGGGGTCAGCTGCAGAGTTCAAGTCATTAAATCAGAAATGCAAAATGTGAATGTTTAAATAATAACCTCCATGATAATGGATTTTAATGAGCACAGGCTGCGCATTAGATGACACATCTCGGTACGCAGTTTAAAGGATGCACACACGCATTTAACTTCTCTATAACATCATATTTTAACACAGTGCTTCCTATTTTTAACAAGTCACACACATTTATTTGTGGTGTACCCGACTGTACAACAGCAGGTAACCCATTACATCTACCAGCACAAATAATTTTAAACCTGCTGCTACTTTATAACTGTAAAAATAAATAAAAATGCTTCACATAAGTGTACCAATAACTTTATATCTACATAAATTCTGTACTACAAGGTGTTGTTTGGGGGCTTTGGGACCTACAACTACAACTTAGTATCAACTGGTACACTTATAAAGGACTTCCTGCATCATCACTTCATCTTGTGGCTCTGTCTTGTAAACAAGCTCTAAATCAATTTTACAAATTCATTTTGTGGGTGATACTGTGATACCAACATAATACATTTCCAAATAGTAAAAAATGTGAGGTTGGTTTTTAGTAATTACCAGAAAATTATTATTGTATAATCATGAATGCTTAATTTTGAGCAGCATTAAATTGTGATTCATTTATGACAAGTGCTGAGAAAATAATAACTTTTAAAGGATAACTGCGATTTACAAAGGAAGATTTTCTGTAATCAAGCTGGACCTTTATATTCTAAATTAAAACCTGATTATAACTTAAAAAAAAACAGGCTGGTGAATTTGGATGCAAAGACAGGGTGCATGGCAGCTGTGACACATGTGACCGCAGAGGTCAAACATGGGACTGAACAGTGTTCACCCCCTCAGGTGTGGATCCCTCACACCCAGCTTCACACCAGCTCCTGGGAAAGAGCAGTACGTGTCTGAAAAACTGTGCAAAGTTCACCAAAGTTCACGGAGTCCTGTTGCGACAAAACAGCGTGCAAAGGAAACATTTTCCTTCACAGTCATTCACAAACTTTGCTTGAAACTGCCTGATGCAGCTACTGTTGTGACTCTGTCCTTCTCTCCAGCTATTTCCTCACAGCAAGCATGTGCACATTTTACCACTTAACACAACGTAACGTGTGTATGTGTGTTCATATTAATGACCAAAAACTATTGGACACACAAGTAGCTGGTGTCTGACTGGATCTTTAGGTGAGCAACACATTCTCACTCCGACATGTCATGTCATGCCGACATTAAAGGACGTCTTTTTTTCTTTGGTTTCTGACGCCACAAGTCACTGCCCAAGTGCTGGATTTCCACGACTTTGGAGTGAGGCCAGGCTCAGATGACATATAATGTCATGTGTGGTGTGTAGCAAGCACTATATGTGTATTTGTGGGTGATAGTAGCTATACAGACACAATGCACAACCAAGCAGGAAGAACAAGGAGTCAGTAGAGACCCAACACCTTATATTGGACCCAGGGCCCCACATTGTTTCCCTGCAGCCCTAATTCATGTGTTACTGAACCATTAATCCTGTGAGTGGAGGGAAGAAAACACTTCAATGGTATGGCATACATCTTTTGGTGGCAAACCCACATCTATGTGATGACCTAAGTCTATAAAGATAACATTTCAGCTCAAAACCACATCAAATAAAGTTTTTTTTCCTGTCTAAACTAATAGTTTCACTGAAGTTCTACAAACTTTTCCCCTTTAGCTATCTCACTGCAGATCTTTCTGCTCTCCTGACCCCGTTGACACCTCCCACATGTCACGTACTTTCCGCACTTCAGGCGTCACTGCGCAGGAAATGGCGCGTTTACCACCTTGCACTTATCCATGGGAAAAGAGCTGTTCAGACCACAAGCAGGCGGATGTGTCACGTAAAGTGAAAACCCTGTCTCTGCTACAACTTCTAATAAATAAAGTAACTCAGAGAGAGAAATAGATGTGTGGAAAAGTGTATTTTAAAGAGATGCGTCAATGAAAAGGAGATTAAAAACAAAGCTGGTACACCTTGTGCACAGATATGAAGTAAAACTGATGTCTGAGTACATAGACTTTCAAATAGTAACTTTCAAAGTCCCCCTATTCCCTAAAAAAACTCATTTCCCAATGTGGCTAAAATTTGACTAAAAATCCTGAATCAAAAGAATAATTAAGCTCCAGACAACGACATTCATTTACTGTATTTTATTTCACTTCTCAAAGTACAAAAGAGGTAGAAATGTTAGAGGAATAATTTAAGCATTTACATTCTTGTTAAGAAGCGACAGAGATCTATGTACATGTATTTACAGCAATAAGTTAAAGGAAATATATTATCACGTTATGCAACAGTTCACAGGCTCCAGAGAGCTACATTTAGTTCAGCTCCTTTTCCGTGTCCTCCTCTTCATCATCGCTGTCTTCATCGCTGCTGGAGTCCTCGTAAGGACAGATGGTCGCTTGGACCGGGTAGTTGCGCAGGAGCATCTCTGCGTCCTGGTACAGATAATCGAAACATCTCGATTTCGGCCAGTATAACCTTTAAAAGAGAACAAAAATCAATAAGAGATGCTTAAAAGAAATGACCTGCATGGGAATTAAAGATTTGGTAATTAACAAAACTGTACTTACTTCACTGGGTGGATGACCTGAGGAGTTTTGGGATATTGCGCAGCAGAAAGATCTCCGTGAATGGAGCGGGCCTGGAGGTTAAAACAAAGCAATCCTGGTTATATTTTTATCCGTTTACCAACACATACATCAATTTCAGTATTTCAAGTTGTCAAAACTTACCTTGTGTGCGCCCGTTTTGTCCTCTGCTCCAGTCCACGGTCTCCATAAACCACCGGGCTGCTGCGTAACACCGTCCCCAGAGAAAACACAAGTTAATCCACTCTCGGTACCGAAAGTCTCCATGGCTCCTTGTAGTGATCAGTCCTGCGTAAAAGTCCGCTGAAGATGTGAGACTGAAGGAAGGAAGCTCCTATTTATCAGGGCCCCGGCAGTCGGTGCCAAATTGCGCTTTGACGCGTCTCCAAGTGTCTCCATGCGCCACGGTGGTGAGGTGCGAAGTCACACTTCGGCAAACTCCAGCCATATGGTCACTTTCTTTCGTAATACTGAATGTAGAATCTTTAAAAATCATCTCTTGTGAAATAGTGGCTTATTTAAAACACATTTAAAATAAACTGTATATTTGATTAAATGTGCGCACCAGCTCTCCTCACCCACTATGGAGCCACTATAGGGTTTGCACGTTATATAAAAGTGTCATTTCAGTCCAACAGGCCTATTTGGTGATATGATTTGAACAATATGTGTGTTTCAATCCAAGATACAATAAGTAAAAGCGGAGTTTGATTTGTTAAATTCTTGCCGTACAAACTTGCCCTCCAACCCTTCAACCTTTTCACCTTCCAGTATCTCCGTATGTGCAGCCATTTGTGTGTGAGGTGTGAGGAAACACGTGCCCTACTGTCATTGCCCGCTGAGTGGGATGATGGAAGAAGGCTCGTGCGCAGTGACACGCGTCAGCCTTTTGTATAGCAGCAGCAGCAGCAGCAGGGGGGAGGGCTAATGGCTGCACTTTAGCAGATGCAGAGCTTGAATGCATCACGCTCTGCCATATGGAAACACATTTCATTATCTTATACAACCGCTATATGAGCTCAACTTTCTGCCTTTGATGATGAAGACCTTCTATTATCCACTGGTCCCATTCTTCCTTTCAGATATGTGAAGTGTTTTCTACCTGTGCAACAACAGGGGGCAGTGTGGGGCTGCATCCTGGAATGACATGATCCTGGGTACAGTGTAATATTTGACACATTTGTGTTTGAGAAAAATCCAGTAGGCGAAAAAGTCCGTCAAATGTACTCAAAAGATACTCATCATGCCAAAAAACTGTCCTGTCAGTGTTTTACTACTATGTATGATGTTTTATGTTGTTTTATGATGTTTTTATTGGGTAGTTTAACCAACAGCAGTGCATCATATTCTAGAAGGGGATTTCAGGGGAGATGCAAGGGACACGTCCCCGTTAATATTTAAAACACAAGCATTTGTTCCCCCCAATAACAGCATGAAAGTAGTAAGACATTTCCACCATATGTTGGTGCAGAAAGGGATGATATTGGTTCATAAAAAATCACCATAATGCAGGAAATTAAAGGGGAACACCACACAAATTAAGAATTACAAAATGTTGCTGCCATGGTCGAGGAAAGTTCAGTCAATATTTGTGAACAGGAGCTACTCTCTTTCAAAGCCAGAAACCTAAGAAGTAAGTCTCAAACCTGTGATGTCATAGGGTATACAGTGGATCGGAGCTGGTTTTTGTGGACCCACAGAATGTTTGTTTTCTTCTTTATACCCAAATTAGCTTTATTGTATTGTAGTGTTCTCAGTTATGAAATAGAAAATGTACCCATATACTCAGGACATTCTCCTTAGTGTCATCAATAGCATCTTTATTTTAACAAAATTAAAGACATTTACAACATCACTTAATGCAGAAAAGGCACAAAATGTTGAATAAAAATTCACTAGAATGTAGGAAACACGCTGCAGGGATCACATATCTGATCTGGCCTGGGAGCGCCTTAGGGACATTTGGGGCGCTTTGCTCGGCCTGCTGCGTTCCCAACCCAACCCTGGATAAGTGGATTAAAATGAATGGATGGATGAGGGAAATGAAGTGTTTGATGCTCCATTATTTTGGCGGAGAACCCCCAAACCCCCCCTTTCATAAGAGTCCCCCCCATGTTGACAGGAAGCCCACTCCCCAGTGTATGTTTGCAGCATCTCTGTCCTGTGCAGGAGGGGTATAAAAGATTATAATCTTTAAAATAACTGAAGCTGTCAGGCAAAGGCAGTGAAGCACAAAGTATGATATTTATTTCCGAGATGCAGCGGCGTCATAGGTGTAGATTTTGGGGGGAGGGAGCAGGGGACAATACCAACATAAAAGTAGCAGAGGACCTTTGCGTAGACATATTAAAAGACATTTAAACCTTAAATTGATGCAGAAAAGGCTCAAACTGGTGCTGAAATGTCACCAAAATTCAGGAAATGTTTAAGAAGGAAGTGTTGAAATTGCTTACATTTTTCCTGCGGAGAAACCTCACTCGAATGTGCAATTAAGTGCAGCAGCTACTTGATGAAATGTCTTAAGTTATATTCTACCCATGGAAATATCTGTCCGAAGTAGCTGCCTAAAAGCACAGTGGACTCCAATTAGTCACTGGTGTGCGTGTGTGCGTTGTCATCTGGCTTCATTTAGACCTAATAGGAGCCATATTTGAAAGCATCACTTGTTAAAAGCTACTGTAGCAGGCCTGAAGTGAGGGTGTCTGTGATGTCTGTGAAGGTGAATGACCAGCATTGAATTTCTTTGCCCACAAGCTCCGTCCACATCACACCACCGCCCCCCAGGGAACAAGCAGGCAGAGCTTGGCACCGCTGAGGTCCACATAGACCACTTTCTCCCTCTCTCTCTCTTTTCTCTCAGCCTCCTTTTTTCTGCTCTGAAGCTAATGAGACACAGTATGCTCTGCTGCTGGCTCTTTTTTGTGCGTTTTTGTGCCATTCACTCTCTCGCTGCGATGGCAAAAATACACAGGACATTACATGCTCTTGCTGTTCAAACACATGTGCGCAAGTGTCACCTTCATGGTCACAAAAAGGGCAGATTAATGCAATGTCTGTAAAAAGATTTTTACCGCACAGAGTAGTAAAACTGGGTCAGCACATTAACAGTGTTTTCATGTCTTTTCTTCACTGCTGGCCAGCCGAAAAATACGTCTCGTACGTGTTTATAAATTGTACTGAAATACCTCCAAAACACATGGGGTGCATTTTGACAAAACAGTGAGAGCACTTCAAAAGAGTGAATAAAAGAATAAAACACAAAGAAAGCAAGAAGAGTAAATGTAAGGTTTCTGCAGCTCTGAATGAAGCAAAATTGAAATACTCTGCCAAGGCCCCAGAAAATACGCCCACTAGCACACACACACACACACACACACACACACACACACACACACACACACACACACGCAAGAATGGGCAGATATTAAGGACACATAATCAAGAGCGCTAAATAAAGAAAGCCATTATCCCTTTCTGGCTACCTCCATTAAAATAAATCAGTAACAAAGCCTGATATGGAGATAAAGAGAAGCAGGTAGCTGCTGAGATGTACAACGTACAAAGAAGCAGCTGCAGCTCAGCATCATGGAGATGTCGTCATATTCCAGACATGCAGTGTTTTATTTTCAGTACCAGAGACTGAGCCTGCCTGACTGAAAGGTTCACCATTTGAATACCACCATACAAACCAGAATACCGCCATATTCTCAAGTCACCTAACATTTCTCTCTCACAAAGACTCCTAATACTTCACTCCAAAAAAAGAATCCCTCACCATGGCAACAGTCAACCACAAATGTTAGTTGCTATTATATTGGTCAGTATAGCCTTATCTTTTTATTTTTGCTCATTGTATCATCGCTACAAATTACAGCTTTCAAAAATGGTCCCAAAATTTAAAAATTAAGTTTGCCACACAGCCATCACACATGCAATAATGATACCTGCACGGTCTCCATGGCTCTACTTCCTGTGTGTGTGTGTGTGTGTGTGTGTGTGTGTGTGTGTGTGTGTGTGTGTGTGTGTGTGTGTGTGTGTGTGTGTGTGTGTGTGTGTGTGTGTGTGTGAGTGGTTTCACCCATTATTTTTCTGCCGGGCTCCTGTTTTGAATTATTTTGGTTGTTTTAGCTAAGAGCCTAATTTAAAGCACTCAGTGTTGTGTACTGTGACATGATCCCATACGCCTGAAGAGAATGTTGCATTTGTACATTTCTGCAAACCATGGATATGTTACGTTTGTACGTTTCATACAAGTCATATCAATGTCTTTAAAATGATGTAGTTCTGATTAGATGTATATGAGCTAACTTTGTCATCAGGCGGTGGAGGGGATGGTGAACGGCATGACCCCTAGATGCTTACGCAGGCAGTGTGGCCTGGGTGTTTTGTGGACTTTCAGTCTTTATAGACTAAAAGTCCGTCTACATAGGCAGTGTGGCCTGGGTGTTACACTGGCTTTCAGTCTAGTGATGGGGTACTTGATTCCTTAAACTGATTCGAGTTTGTATGAGTCACTTACTAAAGTGAATCAGGTTTTCGAGTCACCTGAGTCACTTGAGTCAGTCACCCAGAGTGAGCACACTACTCGGGTAAGGGAGGGGCTCTCCGAGCAGGGAGAGAATGCGAGTGAGCTTTGTGCTGCCGTGTGAGTGAGTGAGTGAGTGAGTGAATCGTTCGTTTTCTGTAGCCTCAGCCTGTGATACAGCTCAGCTCAGGGCAGGGAGGGGGAGGTAGAGCTGAATTGAAACAAGGACCAGAGTTGTATCTTTTCCCACAGGGCTAGTAAAGCTTAGATTAGCTTGATATTGTTACACAAATGCAGTCAGATTAACAGTTGCATGGCGTGTTGCCTGGTCTCCTCTTTGCAGTTAGCTTGCGGTAGCAGAGGCGAGTCAGTGAACAAGATAATGGAGACGATGACTTCTAACTCCTGAGTCAGTAAAAAGAATCTCGAGTTTCAAACGATTCGTTCATGACTTGCACATCACTATTTCAGTCTTTGACTGAAAGTCTGCGTAACACCCGGGCCACACTGCCTGCGTGAGCACACAGTGTGCATCATGGAACCTCTTGTATGTTTGTTTTTTTTAACCTGTGTCAGCCGGTTAGAGCAGCCACATGGCCCACGTAAGCAGTGTTGCTTGACTGCTGCTTAGCTGCAGAACATCCAGAGAACAGAAGTCTTGACTGTTCTTTTCCACGTGACAGGAGAAATAGGCTGTAAAAATGGTCTTGATAATCATATTGGCATCGTACTACATTTCACTATAGCTCCAATGTATTTAACTGTCATAGACATGAAAAAATATTAATTTTTAACTCAACATTTCCTGTTTCTGTGTCAAAATAAAACATTTCTGTAGACAGAATATCTTTATTTGTTAACATAAGGCGCTCTTCAGCAGTGCAACAGCAGCAACACTGTCTGTGTGAACACTGCACGAGTGAGAGCCACAATAGTTCAGGGAGGTTGCAGTCATTCGCTGCTTACCCAGGCAGTGTGGCCCTGGGTGTAACAGGCCTGTCAGCACTGTGTGAAACTAAGTGAACTGTGAGTTATTTTAAGGTACGTCGTCACCATGTTTCTTTTATTAAACTTAAACTACGTAACTTTATGTTGAGAACGTAACTTTACGTTAAGTATGTTATGTCATTCGTGGGCCACAGATTTGTTTAGATATCCTACAAACCTTTGTATGTACATTTTGGTAAGATATCATACGGAACATTGTATGAGATTTGTTGCAAAATGACCATGAAACATAAAGTTTAAAGCCAGCATTTATTCTGACGAATTGGTTGGTGAAACTAAATAGAGGACATGTTCTTTTGTCATGCACAAGTGGTAGCAGTATTTTTAAGGGTTGTTCTTCTTAATCTTTTCCCTGTGACTTCAGTGAGCAGGCGGTTGCTTCATGCTGGGCTACTGAGAAAAGATACACAATGCCCCAAAAGATTCCTGTTGTTTTCCTTGAAATGAGAAGTTGAATCTCAAAGCAAACCTTCCTTTAATTTAAGCTTTAGAGAGGGGAGAGCATGTTCAGTGTAACATGTCCTTTCTGCACTAACTGGCTGAGCAGCTGAGCAGTTCCTATCCTCCCAGCATTCACACTTCAACAGTTTCTTCCAAACATGCAGCAGTTTGGGAGTTCTATCCCTATTTAACAGAGCTGAGAGGCTTTACGAAAGGATTGGAGAAGCAGTCTCAAGAATAATACAAATCTGAAGAGGAGCAAGAATTGTCAGTTCTTGCAGCACTTGAAATCTATACTCATTCCTTTTGAAGTGAAACAACTCACATTCTCTAAAGTGATGTCATGCCGGCTCAGGGGGGCCTTGATTTCATCGGATCTGTGTGAAGGTTATTAATTTTACAACAAAATGCAATCTGAGAGAGAAAAATATAAATCTGAGGAGTAAAAATATCTGGGGACTGTGGATATCAACCACTAAAGTTTTATTTAGCATGGCTTCAGCTGCCTGGATTCAAAGTCGAAAAGTCAAGTCACTGTTGTGTGTGTGAGTAGACACGTTATTTCAAAAGGCCTTTGAATTTGGGAGCATCATTGTCAAACTTTAGACTTGGATCAGTTAGGTCTATGTTTTGACCTGTGACATACAGTAATTCAGAATAAGAAACACATTGATTGCCCATTAGTTTCTCATGTGAAAAGAATTTGCCTTTGTATTTTGGTGTATGGTCACAATAAACAATAGACTGTATAAAAAAGATGGACGACTTGACAACTCTCCAAAAGTGAAACCAAAACTGCTTGATCGCTTCCTGGTGGCTGGCTGCAGAACAAGTCATAAAGCCTGCCCCCTCCATTTATTTATGTGCATCAGCTCTATGAATAGCCTATGCCATAGCCTACGCATATAGCCCACACTATATGTCGATTCAAAACACACCCAAAACACACATTAAACATGGTTTAACAAACACAAGTACACAAATTGACCTCACTATAACTCGCAACATTCACAGACAAAGCACTTTTACTTTATCCCAACAAATATAACATGCTAATGTTTTTAGCACAAGCCTATGGCATTTTACATTGTATAAATTAGCCTAGCAGCTAGCAGACTTTTCCTCTACTCATATGAAACCAGGGACAACAGCAACATTTAATAAAGGTAACGTTACAAAATTGGGCTCCATCACAAGGTTCACTGACAAAGCACATTGTATAAATTAGTCTAGCGACAAGCAGAGATTTCCTAAGCTCAAATGAAGCCAGGATAAATCACACATAAGACTTAAAATACTATTTTAGTGGAGGCTTTATTGTCTTCACAATTTATTGTTTCTTATCTGTGAAATTACAGTAAATAAAAGCTTCCTTTCCACTAAGGGAAATGGTTTCAGCCTACAAAAATAGACAGGAGGTCTGCGTCACCGCAACATGTAGTTATATTTCTGGGGAGGTGCACGCCAGGCTACGCAGAGCCTATGCCGTAGGTACAGCATTGACTCAACGCAGAAGTATACATGCAGCATTTGTGGATGAGAAATGGGTCAGAATAAAAACTCAAAGTACACATCAAGTTTTCCCAAAGATGGTTTCTGTTAGTTTAGGTAGTTGTTATCACGGCCCTGAATGGAAAGTTAGGTTTTAATTAGTTATTTGAAGCCATAAAAGGGGGTTTGATGTCATAATTGACAATGGTGCTACTCGCAATTGCTTGGACATCTTCACTGGGACTTTCGCTTCCAGAAAACCTCCCTAGAGGGAAGGTCACATGGCTGGTCCAGCTGCAGTTATACCTTGGCTTCATCATTGTACAGTGGGAGCAGTTGCATTGTTCATCTTTGTATAAAATCTATTCGATTAACATAATAAGAGGAAAGAAAAACAAGCCCTCAAGAAGTCAAGAATCATGAATATTAAATTAACAGTTAAAAAACATTTAAATCTATTGAGAGCTGTATAGCGTTTAAAACCAAGAGGACAGAGTGTGTGAATGCGTAAATATTCTAGTCACGCAAGACTATTTGTTAAATGGATTCCAGGGCGCCGATCTTCGCTCTGCTTACTGTTGTGAGTAATGGGGGCTCAGGGTGACTCGAGGCTTAACAAGGAAAACATTCCTCCATGTGACAACAGGAGGGAGGACAAGTGAGTCCTAATTCATTTAGTAAAGAGGGGATGCTGCAGCTTCTAACAGCACCTTCTTGTCTCCAGCAGGCCGTTATACAACTTATTTTGGGTTGCGTTGTTTTTAAGGGGAGGAAAAGCTCTGTAGGTGCAAACAGCGCTTTGTAAAGCTGCATCACCATCTAATCAATGATGCATTGCTTGCGGTTAAATAAAGACTTCCTGCTTCTCGTCTAAAGATTCTTTTTTGTGATTTTCGCTGTGAGTAAATTTGCAAAACAGCGTCATGATCTCCTTTTATGGACAGGTGACTCATAAGAGCTAATTTCATTCGCACCTTAGCTTCTATTGATATGTATGTACCCACGTTGTTAAAACACAATAATGACTGTGAGACGCTGGCGTTCTGAAGAGGACACTTGAATTATCCGTACAGAATAGCGAATTATTAGCGACCACCAAGGCGCATGGCTTAACAGGTAGTGCAGGCCGGTGGTAGTTTAATCAAACCTATTTGGTGTTCAAATCCTCAACAAGGAGCTGCAGTTCCATCATAATAATAGTTATATTATCATTTAAAGACTTCTGTCGGATATCAGGGTGCATGTTTATGTGTGTTTACATGCTGTTCTGTAAGCTTTGAGCTGTGTTCTGAGAAAAGTCTGTGCAGAAGGTCAGACCGATCCAAAGTCTGGTTTAATTGAAATCCTGAATGTTCCCTTGGAAACCAACCAACAGCATGAAAGTATGCTGTATGTAGAGGCAGACAAAATATGAGAAAAACTGGGAAAAAACATTGTATATTTAATTGCAAACCCAGAAAGCATGAAACCAAACATCAGTGATTCTGAAAATGAGAGGCTGTACCAAAATGACAGTCAGGGAGACTGTGTTTGTGAAGCTATGCTTACAGACATGTGTGGGACTCATAGTAATGTGGGCAATATAAGTGGACACCCCCCATTCTTAGTTTGTATTGTGTGTGTACTATTTTCTGATTATTTGACTGTCATAATTTTTATTTATTTGTAATCTGATATTTGGGCACAAGATCAGCTAATATTTGCAGTGGGCTAGAATGTGTATAAAATGAGTAAAGCTCTTCACAGGCACTTTGAGGCAGCCTAAGGGTCCTTTAAGTGAGGTGCAAGCTTACGCTAATTGATAAGTGGACCCCCCCAGCCAGCCTGCATGTCGTGGTGCGGTCGTGCTCATGTGCTTGTGTTTCTGTGTTTACAGAAGTAAAGGATCTTAAACTCATGCACGCCTGAGAGTCTTCCTTTGTGCTCAAGTGTGCAACACATGGCTTTTAACCCACGAAATATGGATCTACAATATTACAACGCGACAAGTTGTGCACATTTTCATAGAAGCTGTCTGTTATCGTAGGTGTTTTATGAATGAATTTGTTATTGAATTCAGAATCAATCTCTCACGGTATCCTCCACCTTCATCATAATTAATTTGTAACTCATTTATCTCCCTTGCTATCTCACTCCTTCTCATTTCATCCTCACCGTGTCATCTTCATTTCAGTCACTGACCTTCAATCACAGGAAGACTTCAGTCCCAGAATAAGGGTCAGGCGCCCTGCCTTTTCCTCTCGCTCTGAACTCAAATGACTGCTCAATGTGCAGCACGGTTTCCAGTTCATGTTGACAAAAGCAGATTTGGAAGGCTCATCCATCAGAGCTGATGCACTGAAAATGCCACTTGTAGGATTCAATTTGGATGACAAAGAAGAAAGAGGAAGTCCTAAAGGTTGATTTAGCAGAGCCAGAGAAGGGAAATAGTGCCTGCTGAATGAAAAGTGGGGCCTCGGTGTGCCAGGCTTAATGAATTCAAGCTCGTGGAGATGGAAGAAATTATTTTGCAAAGGTTGAAACTGAGAATGAACCAAGTGCTGGTTTCATAAAGGAATTAAGACGCAATTTTTCAGTGAGCGAATGTTGAGTTTGTCTTTGGGAGAGAGACGGAAAGAAATTAAAAAACAGAATGGAACAAGGGACAAATAAAGAGAGCTCGATTATCTGATCGGCAGCAGCTGACGATAAGAGCTCACTGCCGGTGAGGAAACTATGAATTCAGCAAAATCATGCATTCCACGTAACATCATCGCTGATGCAGAGCCTATGAATAAATCTTATTATATATTTCAGAGTCTTGAATGCTTCTATCACCAGTTCCCATATGAACAGATTCAGAGCAGACTTCGACTGAGTGGGTGGTAGACGCTTTAAAGCGGCTGCATTTGTGAACAGAATGTTATCGAGTAATTGAAGATAGAGAAAGTAAATAAGAAGCAACAGCAGCAGAAATGAACTGGCCTGAAGCAGTGAGAGATACGCACAATGCACTGATGAGTGAGTGTGAAGCATGAGTGTTGATAAGATGTAGAAAATAAGTAGTCTTGTTAATTTGAGTGAAAAAATGCAACCTTTGCTCTCTTTGTCTCTTGTGTGTGTATGTGTGTAGTTATTTGTAGTGACAAATTTTCTGGCTTTAATCAGATGCAATGGTTCAGTCCAATTGCCAGAGGAAAATGACATGTTACAGTTCATTTCATACATACTGTATCAAACCAACGTTTCTAAACTGACACATTTCTGATTACATGTCAGTGAGTTGAATCTGTTAAAGGAGACGTCAGGTATTTTGCACTTTGAGCCCCATTTCCCAACAGATCACTGTTTGAAACCAACAAGCAACAAAACCAGTTGTTGTTGTTTTTTTTAGCAGGACAGTGACAGGATTTCCAGCTGTGATTGTGGCACCATAACTGAATATTTTAAGCCAAAGCATGATATTTTTCTAACCATAACCAAGCTGTATATGTACCTAAACATGAACACACAATAAACCACAGCATGAGGTTTTAAATAATTCATTGTATAATAATGTACAAATTTAACATATGCATGGTTTGCAGAAAGGTACAATGCCAACATGTATTCTGGCGACTGCATTAATAATGCTGAATCTCTATTAAAACACAACACCTGCAGTGATGAGTCAGAGGGCTCAGCAGCTGCTGATAAGGGTGATTTACATGCACCAGAGGTCTGCAGGCTCTTTGAAGGAGGTTTGAATCTCACCTTTCATCAGCGTGAATCATTGATGTTATGGCAACCACCATATACTGATGATCGGGGCTGATCATTACAGCGAGGTTTCACTTAGAAACTCGCTCAAATCCTCAATCCATATTGGCACAGTGTCAGTAATTGACACAGAAACCTGCTATTGAGAATGAAATTCAAATTATCTTCACAAGAGTAGCAGCCTATTTTGACACTAAATTAGAGAATTTTAATGGCATAACCACGCTCGAGGGTGTAGCAATAAAGTGAGAGCTTAATATTGGAGTATAATATCCAACCAGTCACCCAGATAAAAAAAAAGAATGCATTTTGAATGTCAAACATTTCTAAATCAAATATTCAGCGTTGTTGGTTAGTTACAAACTTCACTGCAGCGGAAAGACACATTTCCGCTTCACCACACAACACAATTTAAAAACAGAACACCTGGAGCAAAGCCATGACAAATATATCTGTCAAGTAATGTTTTTTGCACATTATTGAGCAGAATTTAAAGATGGGATGCATATTTTTTTATAATGATGTATCATCTAACAATGAGAAGGAGGTTACTGATACTGATGCATCCCTCAAGAGATGGTAGAGACCAAAAACAGAGCAAAAAAAGAGTGACTATTGGATTTACTTTCTATAGGTGGCCAAAAGCTCCCATTGAATGATAATATTGCTTCGTAACTGTTTACCATTAAGTTAGCTATGACAACATAGAGGGTAATAATATTTCAGTGTTGCATTCACAGAGTATTCACTGCCACCAAAAAATCAGTTATTGCTGTTTTCATGCCCAGTCTCACTCCCATCTTGTTAAATATTGACGCTTGGTCAGTGGCCTGTAAATGGTAAATGGACTGCACTTAAATAGTGCCTTTCTAGTCATCCAATCATTCAAAGCAATTTTTACTCACATTCACACACACATGCATACACTGGTGGCGGCTACCATACAAGGTGCAACCTGTTACACGGTTTTTAACACAGTCACAGACTGATGGAACAGCCATCGGTTCAAGTTGGAGTTCAGTATCTTGTGAAAGATACTTTGACATCAAACTGCTGATCTTCCAGTTAGTTGACGACCCATTCTACCTCCCGTGCCACAGCCACCCTTGGTGCTTTGATACCATCACAGATAGGCACCTTTAAGCAGTGGAATGACACCAAGTGGCAACCTCCAGGGCTGAAGTGCCAAAAACTGCAGTTCTTTGAATGGCCACTTGGGGCTGGCTCCAGAAGCCAGTCGATCCCCATTGACCTCCATGTTAAAATGCCCATCTTTACAACAGAAATACACACATTTACAGCCTGGTACAAAAAATGTTTTGGTTTCTAAAGCTAATTCCTCCCTCCTTGACAGCTGTGCAGGGTGGAATTTACATACAGCCCATCTGTTAACGTTTTATTAAGGCCTAAAGTTACACATAATTAAGTGCGAGCAACTTTAAGTGACAGATTGTCGACTGATAATGTCCTTAACTTCTTAGTCAGATCCACCCCTCGCTCCTCCACAGCGCCAGCCTCTTGCCCCAAATATTGCCACTTCTGGCTCTCTCCAAGATGTATTATGTAGTAGAGAGGGTGGACCCAAACACCACAGACAGCATAGCACAGGAGCTGAAAAGGATCACTCTTTATTCCAGGAAACAGCAAGTGAACATCACCAAACCAAATCAAGGAGCCGACAAAGACTGAACTGAAAACCAGGTCTTACATACAAAGTAGTCTGACGGGGGGATAAAAGGCAGGTGGAGAAAAGGGGTGAAGAAGCTCAGGTTGGGGGAATAAAGTGAAGAGGCAGAAGAACAGGCAAGGAGCTGATGGGCTGGGAAAAACTCAGGAGCAGGAAAGAACAAATGAGGCTAACACAGAGCAAATGAGGGAAAGGCACTTATTGGGGGAGTGAGAACAGGCGAGTGAAACTAATCAAGGCAGGGCTGACAGTGGATGTTTGGACAGTGGAAGTCAAGGAAGAATCCTCAAATGGCTGATTTCAAGGATGCTACGTCATCAGATCCCGCCTGAGGACTGTTCCAATGTCAAGGATCCTTCAAATTCCACAGAGGGCTGAGTCCTTCAGAGAATTTTCTAGGATGCATGTGTGTATGAAAATACATTATTGACAGAAACCTCATAATTTACACTTTCCAATGAGTCCCCTGCCAACTAATGAGCTTTTTAAACAAAACATAAAAGTTTTTAATTTATCATTTACAGCAGTGATAGAGCGCTTAGTGCCACAAACGTTTCATTTACCCTACCTGTTTGGGTTTTTTTTTAAATATAATCTAGAAAAATATTCTCCCTAAAAGTCATGTGACTTTGAAAATACTGCTCACATTTGTTCAAGCTGTACAACAACATCAGAAAATTATCACAGAATCCTGAAACCCCCTCAGTCCACCAAGGGTTGATGACGCACACCTGGGGACACTTGTTAGCCTGTTCCAGTTCACCGGATGCTAGGAAGGACTCTTGCGTTGCCTCTGTAGGATCCTTCCTTGGTAGAACCTGACCTGCCAAGGAAGGATCCTTGAAACAAAGAATTCAAACAGAAAACCCAACAAACAAAATCCTAGAGATAAGACTACAACGAAAAAACCCTGGATCATGACAAGATGGAAATGACCAAAATGCCAAACTCGAGGCTTAAAAATGGGAGTTCACAAACCAATGGGTGAAACCATGGTAGCTACATCGATTATTTTAACAGTCTATGTATAAGACACAATGGGCAGTGGCATTTTTTGACACTTTGAGCAACTGCCGTGGTGTAAAGTACGAGAAAGTGCTCATAGAGTGGGCGGGAGGGGACATGGATTGGTCAAACAAACCCTGGACTTTCACCTGGAAAACTCAGTGTTTGTCTCTTGTGTGAAACCAAAAGTCAAACAAGTTACTTTAATAACAACATTGTGTGCAAGTATTTGTATCATTCCACACTAGTGACGTATGTCACCTGATGTTACACGACGCTAGTACCAACGGTACTTATTTTAAATCAAACCATGATGTTTTTTGTTGTTTTTGTTGCCTAAACCTAAATCAGGAAACCAATTTTTTCTTTTTCTTTTTTACTTATGTACTTACTTTTATTTTATTTTATTCTAAAAAGAGACACAATGCATGTAACAAGCCTTGACTGACAAGCTGTCCCTAAGCATTAAAAACTGACAAAGGAAGAAGGAGCGTCATAGTTCGACGTGTAGGCCCACCACCCAAGAGTCAGTAGGCTTTTGAAAAATTGGCAGTATGAATGTGTTGCCCTGTCCTGATTGGCCAACGTTTGCACACTGATGTGAAAAGAGTAACTGTGCTAATGCTAACCTGCTGATGTAGTATGTTAACGCTACGCTGGGTATGGCAGTTTAGACTATAAAGCTTATGAAGCTCTAGCAGAAGTTCAGTCAGGAGGACAACACTTTTTCACACTCAATACTTGCCCACGCTCTGTCTCTGGCTGTCAGTGTTCAGATCTGTCAATTGAGCCATCAGCTGATTCACAATCAACCAGTAGCACAGCGACACACCTTCTCCGTCAGTCTATCATCTTACTGCTCCTCATTTCAAATAGTTTCTTGTTATTTCATGCTGCTGCTGTGCGTACCCTCCGCCTCCCCATCACCACCTAATCTTGTCAGATGCAGCTGCTTCTCGCTTCAGCAGCCATCACCACCTCCGGAGAAACACCATGGAGGGGGGGATTTATCTTGCTGCCGCTCAGATGCCCCTCGACGTTTTACTGTTGCTGGTGACGAACTATTATCGATTAATGACGATTGACGATTCTATTCCTGGTACCAGCCAGCCCTTCATACAGGTGTTAAAAAAACAATGTTTGGAGCAGACTTTAGATTCCTCACCTCCATATCTAACATTATCTCTGACTGGAGACACTGCTGGAGCTTACAATACAGAAGGCTAGGTACGTGGAGAGAAAACGACTTAAGACAGCGTTTTCTTCACATCTGTTATTCTCATTGCGTTTGACACATATCCATTGTGCTGGTGAAAAGACTTTTCTCTCCACACCGACAAGTACTTTGACCATTTAGCTGCCAGCTACCATTGGACCCATTTCTTTTGATCAAAGCCTCTGCAACAGTCACTGCGAAAAACAGGACAGCATATCATCTCACCATGACTACGATGACTTACACAGAACAAAGCAACAGCCCAGAGAATAGCGGACCAAAGCAAACCCAGTGGGACAGCTTTGAGAAACTGGTTGCTTTCACTGAAATATAAATTATTGATCTGCAGATGAATATGAGACATAAAACTGTAGGCTTTGATGTCGCCTTTCGACTCCTTCCTTTAATAATGTTAAATTAATAATGACATTTGTTGCTTTGATATGATTACTGTGTAACATCTGTCTGATAATATGGATTTTGTTTTCCTTTGTGAAGGTCCGGACCTCATGGGGTTAGTATCTGATGTAGAGTAGAGTTCATTATAGCTGTGCTATTTCTGTAGAATTGTACAGCATCATTTAAGATTCTCCTTTAGCTGAGCAGCAGAGAGACAAGAAAGAGGCGATGATGTCATCTGGAGACAAAAAGCAGGACTCAGAGGTGGGAGGCTGTGAGTAATTCACTAAAAACAAATAGTATGGAGGTGATAACTCAACAGTATTCTCAGAGAGCACAGAGTCCGTCTCTAATTAGGTACTAACAGGCTGAATGTTTTATCTGTGTTCCCACAACACATTCTCACTCCCAGCTCGTCACTCATATTTATGTCTATATACTTGATGCTAGGTATCCTCAGTGCATCTGTTGTTGTCATGTTTTCACAGGAAATGTACAGTTACTGCTCGTTAAAATAAACCTACAGCCAATGGCGGTACAACACCTCATATTTATGTTAATTTCCTTCTGCAACAAACTCATGTTAAGTTTAGAAAAAAACATCATGGTTTGGCTCTACATTCATACAGGAAATGAACACAGGCAATGACTTGGGCGATTTGGACGACTTATGTTTGCACCCACTCAGTCCTTTATAATGTGTTGCTGTGCAGTTACGGTTACTAATGTTGCGACATAGCATGCAAGTCTTCCTTGCTTGGTTTGAATGGGATGACATACGTTTTCTGTTTTCATTGACCAAACATAACTTTCTGTAGGCCAACTATGTGCTTTTTAACTGGACAACAGCAAGCAGCAACTACCCTGCTTTCAAGCCAGTAGTCCGCTTTGCGACTCCTTTAAACTGACAAGCACGATCGAACATTCAGTAATTCACATGATGAGCGACTTGAGCGACCAAAGCTCCTTGGGCGTCTGCGGCAGACTTTGCCTCTTTGGAAGCTTCTGGTCTGAACGTACAGTAATTTGAATATATTCTCTGCTATTTAGTTGGCTGATGATGAAACTGCTCTGAATATGTCACATAAAACACTTTAAAGTAACACCAGGCTGTATCTGCTATCACAGTTAAGGGTGGAAAAGTAGCCTTGTTAATGACTGATGAGTCTGTCTGACCATAATGTGGCATTTATACTAACAGGAGCCAATTAACAGTGTGTGGATTATTTTTCTACTAAAATATGTTTTTTCCTAGTTCTCATCACAGGTGTCTCATGATATTTTGAGCTGTGGTGGAATCAGAGTGTAAAATAGCAGCACTGTCACTGCGGACTGAAATTAATTTTGCATGATTAAAAATCCCACTAATCATGTGTTTAGTGTGTAAACGATCTCTCTGTTAGAAGCTCTGTTTTAAACCAAGTGGAAATAGAGCGCTTGAGCAGTGAAGTGATTATACTGACCTGTAACAACATATGGGCTACTCTTTGGATACGTAGCACTGAAAACCCAGAGTTAAACCCAAGGTTACCTCGCTAACTCCAAATCGTGCTTTATAGTACAGGCCTAAGGCCCTTAAATTACACTGTTGTCAAGCTAACGCCATCAAGTGGCATCATTAATTGACACCGTCTGATAGCATAACATACCGCCACAAAAGGATGCCTCCTTTTCATCTGTGTCTGACATGGAAATCACTGACCAAGTGGTGGTATTTGTCCTGTCTTGTTCTGAGGCAATGAAGTGCCGTTTATGCAGCAAAGTGGAAAGCAGAAATGTAGACACCCAAGTGGTGAGTAGGTATGTAGTGCACTCAACATTCAGTACAGTGGGGCTCCAGTGGAGTTTGCATTCTGTTTCAGCATAACCACAACCTTTCCCTAATCTCAACCATATGTGTTAGCTGGCTCACCTTCACCATACCTTAACCATACCTTTGTTTATTTCCCATAGTAATCTTTTCCTACCTAACTTAGCTCTAGTTGCCATGAGCAGATATCTCAGAAATAATGCTGAAACTACTGAAAAGATCTGAATTTAATCCCAGGTTTTGCAGAACTGTCTGACAACAGCTTTGCCGCAGTGTTGTTCTTCATACGACCACCAGATGACACCAAAAACAGGAATTCCAAATCATACAAAGTGACTTAAATTTAAAGGTATACTACACATATGATCATTTGTGTATCAGTTACTCATCCTGTATCATGTTGAATCGGTGAAGAAAACTGTTTTTATAGCACGCCTCCACAGTGAACAAAGAATCCAAAAACAGACAGTATTTTTGATGAATTGAAGTCATAGGGGTCCAGGTTTAACAGCAGTAAAACTATATCAAACTATCTGTTCACAAACTCTCACACAGCATGTGCTGTATAATCCAATTCTACTTTATTCAGTGTTCACCAAGGTAAAGTGACTGCTTTTGTCAGTGGAGTCTGGCTTTGAAGAGAGCATAGATAAGTTTAACTTTTAGTCGCAGTCACCAGTGACTTCACTTCATCAAGAATTTTCTGTTTTTGGATTCTTCGTTCACCACGAGCACGAAAGAAAAGTTTTGTGAATTCAACATAACACAGGGTGAATAACTGACTTTCAAATGATAATCTGACGTGTGAAGTATCCCTTTAAAGGATCTGCAACATGACTGTGTTTAAAACTATGTGGGTGATGCCAAACCTGGCTCCATAAGCTTCCTGTGACGAAAGCCAGAAACAGTAGCAGCTCTGCCAAAAATGAGGCGTTTGCCGTTGAAGTGTCTGGACATGTGTCTGTGTGGATTTGGCCAGGGTTACTAACACAAAGCACCAGCTAATTAAAAAAAAAGAAAAGATATTTATTAGAGTAACTCAGGTCTACACTGAGATCATCCCAAGGGGCACTAATAGCACCAGGATTTTAATGGCATTTGATGCACCTGTAATCATTCTGGTGAATGTCATTTGTATGATGTTGAAATTTCATTTTGGTGGCACATCACCATGAATGAAAGGACGCCTGAAGTGGCTCCGCTTAAAAGGTACTTCAAAGATTGTAATTATTATTTGAGAAAAGAAGAAATGCACGACTAATGAAGCCAGTTGCTCGAATGAAGATTTATCAAAGGATGAAAAGAGGGCTTTTAATGATGCAGTGTTTTTAGAGTTTTCATAAGCATTTCCAGCCTTGAGCAGGCACACGTTTTGTAATCCTCCTCAGTGCAAGGAGGTTTAAACTCATTAGTCATGGTTGCTTTGTTTAAACCCATCACCCCGCTGAAATGGCAAAAGATTAGGTCATTTAGAGATGTGCTTCCTTGAGAGACTTTGTGGGGGGCAAATTAAAAAAGAAACGCCTTTTGGGGGTTTTCACAGAACTTCCCATTAAACCCAACAGCATGACTGAGATGTTGCCATTGATTAGGCTACTCAAAACAGACTTGTCCCCCGACAGCAGTCCAGTAGCATGTGATCTGAATATTTTATGAAGGATTCAGCAGCTGATTTCGTTACAGAGCCCAGTAGCTTCTCCAAATCTAGAAATTTCCTCCTGAGTCACTGCTGATTTTATGAAACTCTGAGCTGCGATAACGTTACAATAAAACGACTTTGTTTCGAAATGCGGTGTTGACGTCAGTTGTGTGACTGCACTGGGACATCCTGGGAAATGCACTATATACAACAAGTGGAATATTTTTTATTATAGATTAATCTATTCTGTCAGCTTTCGGAGAGTTTTAAAATCTGAAATTGGCAGTTCCACACAGTGGTGCACGTCATATATTATTTCGTGCTAAGACAAAACAGGAAAGGACATTGAATTATTGTGTGATAACTTAAAAAAAACTGGAAAAGTGCACTCAGCAGAGTGCAGGCCCAAGCTGATCACAGCCTCTCTAGACAGTTCCAGCAGACACGCCGCAGTGTGCTGTTAGAAGCGTTCCAGAAAACTAAGCACCTATTTGCGTCTATTTTTGACAGAGCTGCAGCACGTTGCACAGAGCAGACTCCTGCTATCTCCTGCTAACATGCACTGAAATAACTTAACCTTTAATGCAATTAACTCTGTCTACAGGCTACAGCACAACAAAGTAGGGACAATTACACAACTAAAACGGACAAAATAAACCATTCAGCAACCTTGCCTTATGATAAAGCACAAATATCAAGGAAAATGACCAACTAAAGCTGCAAAAATCTACACAATCAGGCAGACGAAACATTCTGCCTCTGACATGCTGTGATGGGGTATGGTGCCATGTGGCGCATGGAACAAAACTAACTCGCAGCCATGGCAGCAGAAACAAATGCAGCTGCTGCGCCTGGTGGAACTGTCCCTCCTGGTGTTACATCAAAGTCTGTTCCACTGTTGAATAGCGTTCCCCTCCTGTTAATGCGTAGCACTCCCCACAGTGGTCAGGGTTTGGTTCACCTTTGTTCGGGGTAAACACCTGCTCCCACAGGGCCAGGACACATGCTGCATCTTCATCTGCTTGGATAATGCAATGTGGGGCACTGGTTGCTACTATTGTGCCAAATCTGTGCCACCTTTACAGGGTGTGGAGGCAGGTTGTGATCATAACTAGCAGTATATCATAGCCTGCTTACCAGAAATCCCAATTACGGAGCTGATCTTCTTTGAGGTGCTGTCACTTAAGTGTGTCTTAGATTTAAAGTATTGTTAGTGGGACAGATGTGAAGCTCTGGGTAGCCCTGCACTTAAAATCATCAACAATATTTACCACAGACTGATATTTAAGGAAGAAAGAAAAGATATCTGTCGGCTGTGATTGATTGTTCCTTGTTTCATGACACGGGGTGCACATTGCTGCATTCTTAAAGTTGATCTTTGTTAATCTCAGGGTGCAGCCGTTGTGCCCTGAAAAACAGACATTTGGGAACTCTTGTGCGCAGAGACGCTGTTGCTCTCACTTTTGAGAGCATCTTCTGCTCATCCACATTTCTAGCAATGTGTAAAAATGCGGCATGTGTGCAGACCCTTACCGTCAAGAGAATGGCAAAGATAATAGAAATGGTTGAATTTGTCAAAAAGCAGCACCTAGGCAGTGACTTCCAAGACACCTCAGAAGAAAGCTTGTGCATTTATTTTGAAAGAAACTGTACATTTCCTGTGAAAACGTAAGTGTATTTTCAAAAGAAGATTATGCATGTAACAGGCTGAACTTGACACAGTGTCCCAGAATGTCAACAACCAACGCACCCAGGGTGGCTTGCACGTCATATGTCGACATTGAAAGTCCATGACCAAACACTGATATGTGATGAGGTCGGAGTGAGAATGTGTTGGCATTTTGTATCATGCCTGACTCAGTGGGTCATGTCATATCAGATATGGAATTAATCTGCAGATGCTTTGGTTCAAAACATGACCAACCTTCTCGAATGAGCCATGAAGAAGGTAAAACTGTGGCCTGTTGACAGACAGTACTCCTTGTTGTTTTTACCTGAGCCAAATTGTAGAAAAATGTGCGACCTTCAGAGGAACAAGGAGTCAGCAGTCAGTCAATAAAAAAGGTTTTTCCTACAATTGTGAGTCACTGCAACCATGAGAAATCCTTAAGCATACACTCAGAAATGTGCACACAAAATATTAGGCTGATTGGTCCAGTAGTATGCGAGATCAGCTGCAGACCAACCCAGTCTCAATCTGAATGGGACAAGGTCAGAGTGAGAATGTGTTGTGCAGACAGACACACTCACACACACACACACACACACACACATACGTATGTACACACATGATTGTTGTTGAAAGAAAAGAAAAACATCAGTTGGCAGTGTTGTACCGAAGTAGTGCGTTTATTCTGAACGAGACCGTAGTAAACAGTAAATTTCCCCTGCAAACAGAGGTGTATTTTGAAAGAAGACAACACATGCAGGTAGAACTTGACACCTTGTCCCAGAACATCAATAACCAACGCACCCAGGGTGCCTTGCACGTCAATGTCAATATGTGACGTGGTTGGAGTGAGAATGTGCTGTCTAGGCTTACATACATCTATTATTATAAAGTGTACAGTTCACATGTTCACACAGTTACTAGGGACAGAGGAGGAAACAAACAAGGCAACTGCCTGACTGAAAAACAAGTTGCTCCTGAATAACTCTTAACTAAAGGAAAATATAATTTATGGTAATGAACCTTACATCACGCTGCTTTTTCACCAGCTGTGTCTTACTGGTTCTTAGAAGTCTGTCAGTCTGCTCACTCACCTCTAATGAATCATTCCAGACAAAGTCTTTATTCTGTACACAGCTTGCATTTGTCTCCTTAATTAAGTGGTGAGTCATCCAATATGCAATTATGCATAATGTACAGTGCTGTTATTCAATATGAATTTGAGAGAAGTGGTAAAGGTGGGAGAGCTGACAGAAGTGGGCAATCCCTCTGATGAGCTGTAATTGGCAGGTTGGGTTTGGGCATTTGTGTTTTATTTAATGCGTATTTATTTAATGAGAAGGTTATCATGATGATTGTTTTAAAATGTTGAAAATATGTTTTTAGAAGGAAAAAAATGAAGCTGCATTGGGAAAATGTGACTATTTTGCCTCATTTGTCCAAATGAAATCTGCATTTTTGTGTCATCAGTGCGTAAATATGCCAAATATTTACATGCACTTACTTATATTTCACATACCCAAGCCCTCTCTGCGATAAATTTACTCTAGGTTTAGTTTAGAGAGTATTATTTTACACAAAATAGACCTTCCTCATAATTATCAGCTGCCTTGGAAACACCTCCTCCTGTCTTCGAGGAAACCACCATCTTCGCCCCCAACATCACACTGACTGGTTAAGATGAGCAGGTTTTTTTTTTTTGCAGTGTAATCTCAGTATCACAGGGAGTGAGTGAGCCGACAGTATAGAGGATGCTGGCTAACGGTGATGCGCACCAAACGGCTGCTGCCTGCTTCGCTCTCAGGACTTACATGAAGATTGATGGGGCGTCTGCGTAACGGCAAAGCGATGGCTTCTCCCGCTCTTTACCAGCTTTTTGGCTCGTGGTTGTATTGCGGAAGACGGACATAACACCTAAAGGAACTGTTTGCGGAATTCCCCCCAAAAATTAACAGGCTGCAGACTTGTTTTCAACAACACCAGGGAGGCTTGACATCGCTTGGAGATTGTGGTTTGTAAACTTTATGGCTTTGTGGTGACGGTTTGCATTTATAAAGCGTCTTTTTTTTGGGTTGATTTTAATTGTTTTTTGCTGTTAAGGTGCAAAAAAAAAAAATCGATTTGAAATGTCCGACTTCCACAACCGGAGCCAAACCAGCGCACGTCGCAGTGACTACGTGTGGCAGTATGAATATTACGACGATGAGGAGCCCGTGTCGTTTGAGGGACTCAAAGCGCACAGATGTAAGCAGTACAAGTCTTTGCATCACTGAGTCAATCTCCCCATTGCTCCCACTGCTTTTTACCGTGCGTGCGCGCTTGTGTTCCAGCGCGCGTGTGTGTGTTTGTGCATGCAATAGCTGTGCCAACAAACAGGGTTACTCACCTTTACGGCTGTTAATTAATACTGACTCATTACCCACTCCCAGCCTTATCTTTACTGCTTCAGCTGGAGGGCGACATGCACGCGCTACCTGCCTCCCAATAAACAAATCATCTGGCAGCAATATTTCATGCAGCACACTGGCGTTTAATACTCCAGTGGTAATGATTAAACCACTTACAGAGACAAAAAAAAAATCTCCATCAGGATAAAAACAATTTGACAACATGCTGATATCCAATTTGAGAAGCACTGAATGCTCACTTTAACTGACTAATTGAGGATTTGAGGGCCCCTGGGAGAAAATAGGCTCCCAAGTGCAGAGCGGAGGAGCAGACAGATATGGGCTCAATCATTCAATTATGTGCCATAATAAGATTCTTTCTTCTTTGACATTTCAGACTCCATCGTCATCGGCTTCTGGGTCGGACTTGCTGTGTTTGTCATTTTCATGTTCTTTGTTCTCACGCTGCTCACAAAGACAGGAGCGCCACATCAAGAGTGAGTACGATTTCCACACATCTGGCCCCCGCAGGGATGGTGTCAGCACCAGGGAGAGCACAAGCAGGCCGGGGCGGCTTTTATGTCTGATGGTGGACTTGTGATGTGTGCAGAGGGAGACAGGGCTGTAATGAGCTTCAGGGAGGCATTTGGCAGGAATTTTAATATAGGTTGCCAACGTTATTGAGCTGTCGTGGAACGTTTACATTTGACTCAGAGGTGAGGTTCATATAGCCGAAGGCATATTGCCATCTGAAGTGAAGATCAGCCGTCGGAAGTTGAGAGAAATCATTTATATTAAGGTCAGACTGAGAAAAGCACAGAGGTTAGGCCCAGATGAAATAGGAAATTTACTGACTGGTACGCTGTATGTGTTTTCTCCCGCTTTGTTTTTACAGAAAAGGCTGCTGAGAGTATTTTTAGTATTAATATCCACAAACAGACACAAAAAAAGAGAAAATTAGGACAAGAAATCTATAAGAGTTCAGCTACAGGTTCACTCAAGCCAAAAATGACAATAAAAGCCCCTCATATTTCCAAAGCAGTTTCCTGCTTCAGCCTCATCTCACTCCTGCAATCTTTCTTTTCTTAACAGAAACCCAGACTCTGCTGAAAAGCGCCATCGACCAGGCAGCTGTCTGGTAGACATCGGCAGACCCCAGGATGAAAATGACAAAGCCTTTTCTCGCCCTCTGCTAGCCGAGTCCCGCTCTTATTTTCATTTCTACATCAACGAGGAGGATCAGGGTCAGGGGAAGCAAAAACCAGGGGACGAGAGGGTCGGAAAGCACAGCGGGGCTCGTGCCCAGCAGGGGACCAGAGGTATCGGCTCGTCTGGGATGATGGACGACATGGAGGAGGACGCCGAGGAAGCTCGGGGACACCAACCTCTCAAGGGACTAATAGAGGAGGGTAAGACCGACAGAGAATGTGCCTTCTTTTCCCACTTCAACATCCCTAACTTTGTGAACTTGGAGCACAGTTCGACACTCGGAGAGGATGATCTGCTGTATGAGCCGTCCGCCATCCTGGAGCGCCAGTCTCACTCTCAGGATGCTCACTGTGACATCCGCTAAGGCTGTTTCCACAAAAGGCATGGACATGGTGTCAGTGTAACATTTGCTTTCCTTTCACATGGCCATTTGTGATCCGAAACACACACATCTGCCGCACAGCTATATTTTTTTTTTTGCCTAAAAAGAATCTCTGCTCGGAGCTTTTAGCCTTTTCAGCGAGCCTACATTCAGATCAACAAACAAGGGTACAGGACACGAACCAAAACTCCATATTAAGTGCAACTCACAGTTATAAGATGGCCTTTCTCCCTGAAGATAAAATAGCCTCACAAATTGTACCTTTTACTTTGAATACCAGGCTCCTCTCTGAAGTGGATATGGCCGTATTGTACCTGGAATAGACGCCGTTCCACACAGTGAATTGAGAGGACAAAGGCTCACCAGGGAGAGATGCTTTGTGCAATTCATTCAGCTGTTACTGCTCTCCTGCTTTCTTGTGCAATTCTGGACAATGGACATTATCTCTCCAACGGGGCATAAGTCCCATATACTGCATTAAAGGCATGGAATTCATTTTTTTGTTTGTTTTAAAATGAAGTGCCCTCTGTTAAGGTGAAGTGTACTTTGACCTTGTGATTAGTAGCACAAAATCAAACATATCATTGTTCTAATACAAGGAAGATAACCTGAGAGCTTGGATGACAGTTAGCAGTGTTTCCGTCAACAAAGGTTTTACGCTCGCTTGAGTTGGTTTTTGCCTTTGCTGAAAAAGAATAGGTGCGCCGAATAAGTTCTGATGAAGCGGCAAATTTCGAGGCTGAAAAATGAAGCCAACGTGAAAGTGGCAAAAAAAAACTGCAGTCATGGCCACTTGAGGCTGGCTCGGTACACTAGTCAGTCCCCTAAAACCCGAACTTAACAGCAGAAACAAACGTGTTTGCAGCCTGGTACGAAACAGTTACGCATATTTAAGGGTGGGGCAGCTTTTAGTGACTGAGAGGCATCACCACAGTCTATGAGTCGATCCACCCCTCGCTCCTCCACAGCTCCACCCCTTCATTTAAATATGGTTACTACGGGCTCCAAAAAACCAAGATGGCGAGGGCTAAAATACCGAGGTTTCAAAATGGAAGTCCACGAACCAGTGGGTGACGTCATAGTGGCCTCGTCCGTTATTTTAAATAGTCTGTAGTTCTGTTGTAGGGAACATCTAAAGCCTAGTTCACATTACACGCATTTTGCGTCGCGGAGACTGTCGTAATCTTTTGAGTGTTCATACCTGGCAACGTGTGTTTCTGTCATCGGGAGTCTCGCCAACTGCGTTACGACCTGTGTGTGCACACCACAAGATTTCTCCACCGAGCCCTCGCCGACAGAGCCCCAGATAACGCGGTGACGTCACCAAACTACGTTTTTTAACTTGGAGACGACACATCGTAAAGGCATGAATATTCTTCCCAGTGTTGAATCCGATCTGCCTCCAGGGCCTGGGTCCAAACACAACGCGCTCCATGTGATCCAGTGGACGCCGCCATTGTTGTTGTTGCTTGCCGGCTTGTCAGTGTTGCCAGATCTTGGGAGAGAAACAAGCAACCAGGGCTATGGAAACAAGCCCACAGCGTAAGCGACTTTACAAAAAAACAAGCCCAAAGTCGTGGCTAATAAGCGGACCTGGCAACCCTGCGACTTGTCCTCCTCACATTTCATCCATCCTCCTGCGTGCTGACATGGGACGTATCCCGCCTCTCATTGGCTGATGCTCTTTGTCAGTCGTGTCAGACTTCTAGCATGCCAGATAGCTGACTTGCTCGTAGGCTTGTTCACACACGTCGACTCGTCGTTGCAGACTATCTGCCGACTCACCTCCGACCCAAGATGGCTCTCAAGATCCTCTGCGACGTCAAAATTGGGGTGAAAATCGTGTAATGTAAACTAGGCTTAACTCACAAAACTGATCACCTGTTCGCACTTCATTAATTCCCCTTCATCTCATGACCCCGTGTCCACCAAAGTGTTTTTTTTCCCAACTGAAAGTGCTAGACGCTCCTCAGGAAACGCCAAGCTGGGAGTGTTTGAGAGCACTTTTGCCACGCAGCATTTTTTAAGCTGAGATGCTTTGGTTGCATCAGAGAGCTGTGATACAGAATGTCCATGGAGCTAAACATGTCTATACAAGGTAGAGTACTTTCTCTGGATAAGGAGAAGGCTGAAGCATTCAGGTAGAAAGGACAGACAGGTCTGTGTGTGTATATATATATATATATATATATATATATATATATATATATATATATATATATATATGTAGAGAGAGAGAGAGATTATATAAACATATATTGTGTCTATAGTTGTTCAGCACTTGTACATGTAAGATGTGTTGGTTTGTCTTTGGGTATCTGTCTCTCCACTGTGATTGAACGGCTGTGACAGTGATGAACGCAACGTTTTTACCCAAACGTTTTTCAACTCCAACTGGCAGCAGTCAGTGCAGAATTCACACTCAGCGCATCGTCATGCTGCTGGCATTTGTAAGGTAGCATAAATATGTGGGGCCCCCATTGCACAGAATTTAAAAATACGCTGTCCTCAGAAAGGAATGCTTTGGTGGACACGGCCCCGTATACAAGTAGACATGAGAGAACAATTGAAACTTTCCCAATTGAAACAAATTCCCCAAGACCTCTCTTCATTTTTCTCTTGTAGATGGGTGAGATTGCAAAGGTGATTTGTTTAGTTACCGCTTTGCAACCATTACGTCTTCTATACTGTTTAGTGGTGGATAACAGCCATGCATAAAGCAAAGCCTATTCCACCAATTACTGAGAAAACTAGGCTTTGCATAGCCTAGTTCACTCGCTCCAAATCAGTCTATGGGACCAAGCCTAAAGGCCTTTGTACACTGAGTCTGTATTTTTCTTATGAAATTGTCGCACATTTAAAAAATAGATACAACCTCAAGCTGTGTCAGTCACTTTTGCACATAAGCTTTCATCCATCATTTGAAGTTTGTCTGTGTTTTCTGCCTTTAGAATATTGACCTTTCGCTAAGCCCCGCCCCTTTGTGATGTCCGACAAGCTGTCGGATTAAGCATGGAGCCCACACTGTAACTACCTGCACCCCCTGGAGAAATACTGTCATAATTTTAGAAGAATGAAACAGTGACTCCAGAGAGCAGCAGACAGAGGGGTTGAAGGATATATCCAGGATGTCAAACTGACTCAGCAGCAACAACAGGTTAAAAAGACAAAGATAGTTAGAAGCTAAAGCCGAACTATAGGCTACAGATCACAGTGTAAAAGTGAACCACCACATCACTGCTGATCAACACACAAGACAATGAATATAAAGGGAAACTTTGCTGATACTGAACCAGCTGTGTGGCATCGCAGTGTGTGCAGATGGTTGAATATCAGCAAAGTTTCCCTGCTTCCCTTCACTGGTTCCTGTGCAGCAGGGTCGGTCTTTTTTTCACTGTTCAGTAGGCTATATCTACACTTTTCAGTGTTTGATTTTGGTTTTGGAACAGGGAAGAAACATTTATCTTTCTCCAACCTCTCCAGGTAACGAGTATCATTAATACACGACGTGCTCCAGGCACAACATTTAGCTCCAAATCCACAAAACCAGCCTGAAAATGAAGGAAATCTGAAACGATTGCATTAGAGATGTAATGTTGTCGGACCCTGGTCTGAGCCGGCCTGATGCTACATTATGATTGGCCAGTCTGCGTCTGGGGGTGGGACTTAATGAAGGGTCAATTGTTTGACCAAGAAGCAGTGAAGAAATGATGGTGCAAACTGTGGGACGCATACATCCACAACCTATCTAAGCCAAATGTGAAATGTTTGTTCAAAATTCACTTGACAGTTGGATGGAAACACGGCTAGTGTGATGTGATACTTCTGCAGACTGATCTCTTGAATTAGAAATGATTTTTGATTGTCCAAATAAAGCCTAAACGGTTTTGGTAACCCAGCCCAACACTGGTGTGGTGTAGCATTTCTTGGCATTACACATTGTGAAATACGACAACACAGATTTACAGTTTCATCAAGTCGAGTCGAGTCAAGGCAGAAGTGATTAACAATAAACAAGACCCTTTAACTGCTCTAATAAATATTTTGATCAACTTAAATTGAGCGTTAAATGTCTTGTAGTCATTTGTTTTGGTTCTATGACCTCTATTAAAACTGTGTACACTATGTTACCTCTCTCAGTGACGGCTTACTGGCTTTCGCATTATAGTTAGGAACACGCTGGCTTATTAACATTAATTTTAGCTTGGCTCATTATAACTAGCTTCTAGGTCCAAACTGGCGAGGCGTTCAGGTGCCGTTCACAACAATAGCTTTACTGCAGTCTTCACCACAAAGCAATAAAGATGGCCTTTTTGTGAGGTCACCATGACACACCAAGAGCTGCGTCCCGACACATGCCCACTGAAGTACACGTCACACCCTCACAGGTTACCCACAAGGCCACTGTCCTTAAAGGGGTAAAGGGTGAGCCGGTAAAAAACTACCTGCCCTGCAACCAGATGGCACACAGAAAAATAAAGACTAGCTGGAGAACATGGTGGAAAATTTAGCAAATACAGAGCCACATATCTCCCTCAGGGATTGAGAGTGAATATTGGACTTGCGTTTGCCAAGTGGCCAGAGACACAATTCCAGATAAATGCTGATGTTTCTCCGTATCTGCTGGACAGAAATTTGTCTTATCAGCTGTAAGTTGATAGAGTAATATATCAAAGCTTGCTGTGCTGCCACCCCTAAGTGAGCAAAATACTATTAGTGCAGGTTTAATTTAAGAAATGTCTTTGGAGTCTTCTGGTGACAGTGAAGCAAAAATATTTTCCACTGATATAAACACTTGTGTAAAAGATGAAATTAAAGTGAAGTTTGGTGTTGTTTTGAAAAGGTGTTGGTAATATTTCCAATGACCTGCGAGGTTTGACAAAAGAAATGAGTCATAAGACTTACAAACACCGAGCGAGCACCGCTGCACTCCTGTCTGGATCTTAATTCATGCGGAAATCTTCTTTGCAGTCAAAACAAATTAAATTACTTTGAGCCATGTCGGGTGATGATTATGCAAAGGAACATTGCTAGCCATTATTGTCACTCACCAGCAAATGCCCGAGCTACGTACATTCAGCTGACGGAGGGGATGTGCCGGGAATGCCAGAGAGTCTATCAACATTAACTTGACACTGACTCCACCAAATCAGTCTTTTGCCCATTAATTAATTCTTTTCAGGACATGGCAGGGAAAATAAATGTTCAAGCACTTAGTCTTCTGTCCTCTGACATAACCGGTGTTCATTAAAAAGGCAGGCAGGTGGGACCAGGCGGCAGTCGGAAATGCAATTAGTTAATTTTCCGAGAACTGTTTGCAGGGGAGGCTTTTGCATTTTGGACAGTGTTCTTTTTTTCTGTACCAAGCTCACCAGCAGGGAATTTATTATGATAGTGAATTATGTTAGTCTCACATAAGCAGCAATTAATTATTTCCTCACCAATGAAATATGAGCTGCCTAGGGAAATGCTGCTCGAGATCAGTTATAAAACTCACATGGTATTATGCCAAATTTTCTTTCCCCCTTATTTTGTCTTTCCGCTCACTAAGTGCAGAACACCATTTGGAGGAAATATCCCTGCATTTGTGCCTGTGTCGTAGAGCTGAGGACAATGGGTACAAGCATCATTTATCCAAAGTGTCAGTCAGGGCGCACTTAGCTCTGAATTAGGGGCAGCAAAGTTCAGGCAGTTCAGAGTAGTGTGGGCAGACAGCAGGTGGTGTCTGAGGTTATGTAATTTAAACATGAACAAATGCAAAGGCTCATCATGGAGCAGACTTTGTGACTCAAAATGAGAAGTTTAAAGTGATATTTTGGTGATTTTCAACCAGCTTTGTATCATAATAATGTGGGAAGTGAGCGTAAATGAACTGCGGTATACTTTCCCTCAGCTTATCAGGGCCTGGATCTCCTGAGACATGTTTGGCTGGAGACACGTTCTTTTTGTATCGTACACAACACACCCCTACAACCCGCGCCCACCTTGGTATAAGGCAAACCCATCAACACAATGGTTATATGCTGCTATCCTGCTACAATGGGATGTTGTTATTAACAAATGGGGCTAATAATCCACTTAATGATTCATTATGAAAGCGTGATTTATCTTAACCCCCTGAGACTGGAACTTTTGTTTGGTATGCATTTTCAATTTCTCCTAGCTATTAGGGATTATTAGCACAGTAATAGGGATTAGTAGGACATTGTCAATGATAATTAAGTCCCATTGTCCTCAAATAAGACGACAATAAAGTCCCAGCGTCCTCAAACAAGATGATAATCAAGTCAAAATGTCCTCAAATGATACGATAATAAAGCCCTAATGTCCTCAAACGAGACTACATCCCAATGTCCTTAAACAAGACTAATAAAGAAGAAAGAAGAAAGAATAATAAAGTCAATGATAATGTCCCAATGTCCTCAAACAAGACAATAATAAAGTGCCAGCGTCCTCAAATGAGATGACAATAACGTCCTAATGTCCTAAAACGAGACACTAATAAAGTTCAATGTCCTCAAACAAGACAATAATGAAGTCTCAATGTCCTCAAACGAGACAATAATTAAGTCCCAATGTCCTCAAACGAGACAATGATAAAGTCCCAATGTTCTAAAACTAGACAACAATGAAGTCCAAATGTCCTCAAACAAGATTACATCCCAGTGTCCTTAAGCAAGACAGTAGTAAAGTGCCAGTGTCCTCAAATGAGACGACAATAACGTCCCAATGTCCTCAAACAAGACAATAATTAAGTCCCAATGTCCTCAAACGTGACTACACCCTAATGTCCTCAAACAAGACAATAATTAAATCTCAATGTCTGCACACAAGACAACAATAAAATCCCAATGTCCCCAAATGAGACCACAGTGTCTTAGCCTGTTACTGTTGCTAAAATTTGTCAAATTTGTTGCCATATCAGACTGTAAAACTTTATTAATCATGAATAAACAAATTCAACATGAAGTGTGATCAGGTTTGTACCTTGTCCACCTTTGTGTCAGGATCAGCTGCACACCGACTTGGCAGAGATGGCTGCCATCTTGTTTTTACATGAACTAGTGTATTGCGGTCTTACTACCACTAGATGGCATAAAAAGTGTCCATGAACAAGGACAGCTGGTCTAAGTTAAGCAGAATGAAGTATAAGGTCAAGCAAACCCAAAATGTGACGTCCTCATGAGGACACATGGTCTCGAGAGATTAGAAGTGCAAGATGGAACCCTTACCCCAACCTTAAGTACCTTAATACTACATAGCTAGCTAAATGCTAACTCAGCATTAGGGCTGCTCCAGCTGCAGCTATACCTACTCACATCCTCCCGCTCCTCTCCCAGCTGCATATCATGGATGTATAAAGACACGTGGATACAGAGTTGGAGTCAGGACCCCTTTCATTCAATGAAAGTTGCTCAGTGGCGCATAAAATCTACCTGTGCTGCTCATGGAGCAAACACACTAGATACTTCCGCCATCAGCCGGCTGCTTCCAGCTCAGCGATCAGCTAACGCGAATGGGGATAAAATGATTTAATCTTGAAGCTCTTTCAGACTTTCAAAATGTTATCAGACTGAATGGATTAAAACCTGATAGTAAAATGAATCATTTCATGGAGGTTTCACGCTCCAAAAAATGTATCCACTGGTTTACAGGCATCTTGTTTGCCATGTAAGTCCATGGGGGATTCGTCTTTTTGGGCCTAGTGGCATCAAGTAATGGTCTCTGGAGTTGTAATTACAACATTTAGCCAAAACGAAAATTGGCAAAAAAAAAGGCCGGGGCACTTCCTGGGGGCCTGCTCCAAATTCACATTACATCACCCACCAACGGGAGCGTTCTTTCGGTGTGGCGCTGTAGTTTTAAGTTTTCTACCTCTTGAGGAAAAGCTAATGCCACAGCCCTTTTCCCTCTGTGTTCTCTGCTCATATGGCACCAATTTCAAAGGTATTTGCCTCTCCCTTCTGCAAAGACAGCCCTAATTTGTGAAAAGACCATCTTTCCAGCAGGAAAATACTTCTTCAGGCTTCTTTCTCTGGTGAGTCTGGTACCCTCAAACAAGCTGAAAGACAATTATAATGTGTGGGAGAGTGGGGACACACGGTACACTGTTTTCACCACATGCAATTCTCTAACTTCTGAAGAGCAGCAACTTCAAACTAATACAATTTAAACGTAACTGACGATGGTTACTGTGGTGATGTAGGACTAAGTGGCTTGGCGATGAAGGAGGGAACAGCAGTGAATCACATGCTCATTTATCCTCTGAATGAGGGGGTGTTTGGTTAAACTGTGTCCACTGTGCAGTCCCAAAGACAAGAGAGATGACAGCTTTTTTGTTTTGCATGGGAAGCTCTGTGTACATCTCCATCTGTCTGCTGCTTTTGCAAACTATGTGCGTGACTCTCAGTCTAGCTCTCTGCTGTAATGTGGCCTCACATAACTTTACTCACACCCACTTTGCAGCTCCTGTCGGGCCTTTAGGACAAAACACGCGGGAGCGAATTGCTGTTGACTCCAGGCTCCACATGCCATGGCAGCAGTTCAGCTCTGAACAACCGTTTCCAATTCTACTTCTCACTGGTGATGCATGTGGAGGTGGGGGGGTCGGCCTCCAAGTGTGTAGTGAGCATCAACAACCAGGGGAGGGGGCAATGGAGTTATATCACTTCCCCGCAGCAAGTCTGCCATTTGCTCTTTCTCCTAGATGCCCCGAGGCGGTCTCTGTAGGCATTGTGGTTGACAGTTGGTGAGCTGCAATGACGCTTCAACAAATGAGCAGCAACAGGGAGGAGCGACTGAGAGGCAGAGGAGGAGGAGGAGGAGGAAGAGGGAGAAGTGAAAACATTGGTGTTTTGTTGATGCAGAAAATTCCCTGTGATCGGGTGGGTGTTCACAACACAATGCCAGTCTAACGGTAATTACATATTCGGTTGCAAGTAAACAAGATGAAATATTTTCGTGGCACTCATGCTGTCATGATATCAGTGAGGGCAGTGTTGGAAAATATCTACAAGACAACATGAAACCCCTGCCTCAAAGATAAGCACTGAATAAGAAATGAGCCGCAGATGAGTGCCTCCCCAGAAGCCTCGGCGGTTAAACCCACTGAAGTCAGCTCTGATCCTGCATTATCTTGTTATCACTCAAGACAAATTTAAAACTCCCGTTCAAAGTCAAGGAATATTGTTTTACGCATACCAGTCTAATAGGGCTGCCTTGACATCAGGATGGCTGCTGGTTGTGAGCTGTCTGAGTACTAGTAGTGATGAGTTTGCAGATGTACAGCATGAATACACTTACTGCTGATGACTCACTGCACCAACCCGTATAGGCTACACAAGGCTCACAGGCTCTCCGTGTCTCTTCCTGCATTGCAGCCTCATGTTTAGTAGCATGTACGGGAAAGGTTTGGGCCATTTTTTCCATTAAAAAGATTTCTTATTCTTTCTTATGTATTTTTTTTTTTTTTGCTTGTTTCATGAGGAAAAACAGGATCCTGTGGCGGCTGGTTTAAATGTCAATAACCTTCCTCCACTCACCTTTCTTTATAGTTTACACTTAAAGGTTCTGTATGACATTCAGAGCATTTCAATCAGGAGAGACAGACAAATGAAAGTTTAACGTGAAACATAAGTGTACAGATGAACAGATGATTTGCACTGATTAAGATGGAACAGAAGTCTTTGGAGCTTGGACACCAGAGGGGGGTATTTTGTGAATGAGGGCAGCAAGATAAATCCCCCCTATGGAGTCTTGACACTAAGTGCGTTTCCATTAACCCTAGAAATGCGCAATAAAAAACTGGTAATGGAAACACCTACATTTCGAAAACTCTCAAATATTGAGAAAGACTTTTTACGCTCTCATGAGGTGTTTTTTCAGACGTGTTGATATAGAAGCATATCGAAGCATATCGAATTCCTCGTTCACTATCCTTTATCCGTGGTCGCTGCCACACATAAGGACTTTGCATTTGGAATACCACTCGCTCTCTTCGTCTTCGGTTGTAGACTACTGCAACAGCGGCAGTGGCAACCGAGATGATTGTTCCAGCTGGCGAGAGATTTGGAATGCTGCTTGTGCTGCTCACCCTGTTGAATTTATCAACGCTTCCCCATCAATTAGTCCGTACAGACAAACGTTTGTGCGGTTGCCATTTTGTTTGTTTATACATCACCGCTCTGTAGAAGGAAGTGTAAGCGTCACACTGCCAATGACTGGCCTGGCATGTATACTTCAGCGTTTTTGGTCTGAGATAGAGCATGAGCATGCGTGCGAGGAGTGAATGGCAGGGTGGGAGAGAAAGAAAAAGCATTGTCTTCCTGCCTGAACTTTGGCTGGAGCTTCATTAAAATATTAGCAGTCTATTTACTATATTTTGCTTTTTTCTTTTGTTTATTTATCATATTGCTTTCTGCTGCTGTAATGATGCAAATTCCCCTGCTGTGGGATGATAAAGGATTATCTGATCTTTTCTTAACAACTATTTGCTATGTAAAGATACAGTGGAGTATGGTGTCCTGGGCAGACAATGACTTATCTGTTCATTGTTGTGGCAGCCGGTTGGGCCACGCGTGTCTGTGAGTCCCCTGAGTTTGACCTTTTGACCTTAAGTACATACATCAACAAACCAAAAAATCATACAGCTGTTTTTTCATACATCAAACTGCTGGCACTACATTAGTTTCTATCTGTAGTGCACACATGCAGGCCAGCTGTTTTGAATTACAGGCTGTCGCTTTCAAACCGAGCCTGATACAGCAGGTAGTATTTACTACAAATTACTCTCACCTTCAGCTCTGCCTGTAACACCTGTTGCCTCTTTTCATTTCTTTGTCAGACATCTGGCTGTTGCCTCCCTGCTCCTTTTATTTTCCCTTTTCTCTCTGTACCGACTGTTCCTTTAGGAGCTCTTGATTTTAGGTGAGACATTGTGACTTCACTAATCGGGCTGCAGTCTGCCTCACGTGTGTTTATTAGCAGCACCTGTGAGCTCTGTAGACGGATTGCACCATTTCAATACCTGCAGAGTGCGGGGGGTGGGAGTATCAGATGGCACATCGAAATGTGTGTAATTATAAAATCATCATCCTTTGTCAAGGATTTGAGTCAGTAGGTAAATTGATGTATTTGCTCCCATCTAAGAGTTAACTGTAGACCTCTTCATGGGCCTCCCTTCCCTCCTTAGCCTTGGTACCCTTTGACCTCTAACAAGACAGCCAAGAAAATACACACGGATATTAGTCATTTCCTATTGTTAAAAGATATGGTCCCTGTTTTCTTTTTGTGTGTGTGCAGTCCTTGCTCCGTCTAGTGTTATGCCCGAAATTACTTACTGTAACTGAGTTTATGCCATCAGCCTTGTTTTGTGTCTTTCTTTTTTTGTATTCAAGTCTTAAATTCATACATCTCCCTAAAAAAAAGTTTGTAAATAAGATTCTCTTGAGTAATGTCTTTGAGTTACCAGTGCTGAAAATGTCATGGCTGGTTACTGCTGCTGGCAGGCTGGAGAAAAACATGCACCACCTAAATCAGAGCTGTTAATTACAGGAAGTGGCCAATTAGGATGTACCAAGTGCCCGCCGCATCATGGGGGGAAGGGGATTTTGTAGTTAAGAGACTTTGTTTATATCTTCAGAGTAAGTTAGTTTGGTGATGCAAGTGTTTTGGTCAATTACTAAAATATTCATAGTGATACGGGAATAGACCCGGTTTGTTTTGTTTGTATTTATGTTTATAGCGTTGTCTTTGTGTTACCCCTTTGTTTAAAAATGGTCTGATCAGCCATTGTATATTTTTCTCTCTGTGTTTCAGTTTTTAAGAACTTTATTAAAAAAATGTATATATGGTTTGCCTAATAGTGTGGTAAATAAAAATCCTCTTTTCTGAAAATCAATAGACAGATAGACAGATAGATAGATAGAAAAATAGATAGATAGACTTATGTCATTCAAATCCATGCAATCAACAGTGCACATAAGAATGAAATTTCATTGTGTTTGACTCTCTGAATAACTTGAATATATCTGTACATCAGCAGTAAAAGTGCTAGTGCACATAATATATATAAAAATGTACATTTGCATAGACTAGACTAGTCTATCAGGCTCAGACCAGAGATGAGTGAGAGTGTGAGAAGGGGATTATTGACTGAGCTCAGTGTAAGTGGGTGGTGTGTGAGAGGGTAATCATCTTATGGAGTTAAAAAGTCTGAAGGCTTGAGGGATGGAGCTGATACCTTATTCAACCCGGTAAAAGTCTCTCTCATTAAGATTAAAAATCTGCATTTCAATAGCGACGTGGCCAAACGTCATTACAACAATAAACACAACTGTCACAGACACCACATGTAAGCAAGCACAACATCCAGTGACAATGCAACGCAAGAAACAATTACAACACATAAACATGTAGAATTTTCCAAAGCAATTTCACAGAAAATCTGAGCAGCAATCACATTGACTAAGATTGCTTCTAAATTCCCCCATCAACTCCGACAATTTCTGGCCCGTCTGTAAATTGTTCTGGGAAGAAGAGGCAGCGTATTTAAAAGCTTTTTTTTTTGTTGCCTAGTTTTGTTCAGACCCTGGGGACCATCATCTGTGGAATATTGTGAGAGCGCAGGCCATATTGATTTTCAGTTTTTACTCATATAAGGACACAGATAGGAGGGAGCCAGCCCAGGGGAAGATTACATACAAACCAATCAAATTGCTGCACTGCAGAGGACAGTCTGTATCAAACAAACTGAAAGGTATTTTTATATTTGGCATGCCACTGTTTCTCTATATGTCTCTTTGAAAGAAGGAGCAATCAGTGGTCACACTTCATTGAGTTAGAACCTTTCCACATGTGGCCATCCAAAACAATACAATGCAAAGTCCCTTACTCATCACTGCATTCTTTATGATTGGTGGGTTGGACATCATTGACCAGTCGCAGACAACAGCTCTGGTATATTTTTATATATAAAGCAATACTGGGCCAACTTCCAGTCTACCTCTGCTCCCTGCTGTGTGTCAGCTCTGGTAGTTAACAGCTACAATCCTCCAAGTGGTTGTCTTTTAATGAACCCTGGGTTTTAACAGATCTGAGGAACATTTCCTGTTCTAAACCTTGGACATGGAACAATCTGAAAAAGGATCTTAAATTAGAAACACTTACATCCATTAATAAATTCTTTTTTTTTTTAAACAAGGTATTTTTTATTGATAATTCAAAAAGATGCACAGAAAATTTAACAAAAAACACTCAATTAATAAAAAATTAAAGTGGAGTACAATGTGTTTTATTAAAATTTCCCAGCTTCCATATTTACCACAAAAGTTAAAAATGGTTGCCAGGTGGCAAAGAAGTGTGCTGTTGATCCTTTACAACAGATTTCCTCCAATTGTAGATGATACTTAACGTCCTTGATCCAGTGTCCATATGTTGGAGGTTAAGAGTCCTTCCATTTACACATGATGAGCCTTCTGGCCAGAAGTGAGCAGAAAGACACAATAGCCCTTTTCCACTAACATTTCCAGGAACTTTTATTTACAGGAATTTATTTACCTGGGTAAAAGAATTCCTGGTAATCTGTGTGGTTTGCGTTTCCACCACACCTCAAAGTTCCGGAAAATGTATTCAAATCAGGCTGATGACGTGGATGATTCGGTGGCGTGTGCCCTATATTTAGCTCTGCCAGCTTGTCAGCTATTCTTCCATAGACGTGGTCGTTTCTACTCACCGATTCCATGTCCCGTTGAATTTCTTCGTCTGCAAATACGCTCAAAAGAGCCTGGACCTCGTCATCTGTCCACTTGTCGTAGCTTCTCTTCTTTTGCTCCATTTTCCAAATGATCAAAACACAAATGATGTGAAGCTTGTAGAAATTAAATAAAGTTTGCAGCCACACTGGTGCGGAAGTGTAGAATGCTGCAAGTGTGTGTTCCACCTATCACCGCTCTTCAGAAGTAGTTCAAAAGTCCTACCCCTCTACTAGATACTTATTTCAGGGAAAGTTTGGGGCTGAGGGAAAGTTTGGGGTTGAGGGAAAGTTTTTTCCCCGGGTAATATCAGTGGAAAAACGCTGAGACTTTTCAAAATCTCGGGTAAATGATAAAAGTTCCTGCGGTGGAAAAAGGGGCTAATGTTTGAGTTGTTGTTTTATTGTGGATTTCGTTCTATATGTTGTATTTGTTTGCATTTAAATGTGTCCTGATTGGCTACTACATCGGCCAGGTCTCTCTTGTAAAGGAGATTTTCAATTTCAATGGGACTTTCTGGTTAAAAAACAAACAAACGGTTAAATAAATAAAAATAAATAAATATTTAGAATAAATTGGGCAGCTCTAAAGGACAAACCCTGAATCACAGTCACAATCCTGTTTGAAAAATCTACAGAAGAAAAATCACCAGGTGTTTCTGAGACAATCTTACACCAATCTAAAAAGAGGCTGCACTCAAGAGAACTTCCTGTGGTGCCGTAAAACCTAAAAGCGTACTTTTATTCCAACTTCTGACTGACTGACACTTTGGGCCCAGCAGCCAGCCGATTCATATCTCTCGCCAATTTGGGTGGATACAGAGCATGAGTAACTCTTTCTCTCCCCCTCAGCGACAACAAAGCAGCTGTTTACACAAAAGCAGACCGCTCGCAGTGAGCAGCTGTAACTGTATGAATGTGACAAAAGGGCCGTGCTGAAAGCGATTCTTGGCACAGGCTGCAAAACTCATCCTCGTATGAACCGGTGCTCTGAACCAAAACTCTTATTACACTGCATATTATAGCTGGAGTCAATAAAAGTTGTTCAGTAAAGTAGGATGTGTGACTCACCTTCATACATTTGCATTGTCAGTGTAAGCTCTGCTGCTTATCCAGGTCAATTACTGGAGTCAGCGGAGGTGAGGAGACATGAATGATGCATTTTTTCCCACTGTTTTCTTTGTTGTTATTTTTTGGCATGCCTGTATTTTTGTCAGCAAGCGCCTGTTTCATTAGCTCCAAACCTGAAAAACTAGACTTCCACTCCTCTGAGTGATAATTGTGGCGAGCAGCATCATTTTCATATGTTGCCTCCAAACACTGGCACAGGGGAGCGTGCCGGCACTTGTTATAGTGCATAAAATCTAATCAGATAAAAACAGAGCAATTTTCTTCCATTTAAAGTACATCTGATCAAACATCAGCGGGGATACAAATGTGTGAATTATCTACATTTCATTTATTCCTCCTGTGGCTTGCCACAAGGGAGAAAAAAACGCATGTGTAAATTTTTCATAAGGTGGATAATGAGACAGGTTTCAGCTTCTGTAGCACATTAATAAGTCATGGGGAAGACAGAGAGAAAGCCGAGGGAATGTATTTGCATGTGTTTGTGAATGTGGTGCACGTCAGGGGTGTGCTCGGCGTGCATATTTGTGTATGTAAGTGTGTGAGAACAGACTTTACTTGTGCTTTTAACAGTGGGATCTTGGGTCAGATAGGTCATGAGGGAAGGTCAAAATCAGAATGCAAAAGTTTCATTATATACAAACAATATGTGGAGATTTTAAAGTGAGTCCAGCCTATGTGGGAATATCCTGCAACCACAGTTGTCTCTTTGTTTGTGAGTTGCACAACACACCGCCCCTGCTGCCTTGCTGTGTCACAGTGTGGAGAGCCTCAGGGTGTGTTACCTGGCCCGGGCAGATTCCACATGAGCCTCAGTCACCATACCATGGGAAAAAAAAAAGTATAACGCATCTAAAGCTGCATTCACAATGACATCTTTGTAGCGGAGTAAGCCTTGATCTTTTCTCATTTTTAAAACTGCACTAAATATTAATTAGGGTAGTGCGGTGCAGGCTCCGCTGGTGTGTGCATGTGTGTGTGTGTGTGTGTGTGTGTGTGTGTGTGTGTGTGTGTGTGTGTGTGTGTGTGTGTGAGTGTTGTGTGAGGACGGACAGGTTACCTCACTGAGGCGACGGCACACTGAAAGGCTTCTTTCTTTATGAGGGCTTTTTTGCAGCGGGCTGCATCTGACAAGGAGCAGGAGAAACTCTCATCATGGTAAGATCTGTGCGTCTTTGTGTCTCTGGTGACGTGCTTGTGTCAGAAAGATTTAAGTCGGGGGCTCTTGGCTCATGGGCCACTGTTTGTTTTGTTTAAATGGAGCTACAGTTTGTGTAGGAACCTGTTAGACTTCCATCAGGACTGCGTGGGCTGTCAAAAAAGAACTTTTCAAATAAGCTTAGTCAGCGAAATTATATATGTGTGACAGTTTTCTTTAATGTCAGGGTATACTTTCAAATATTTGGACAAAATAAGTGCTAATAACCTGAATAATGTAGGGTAAACAGGACCGTTAAATGTCTAAAGTAATAGGCAGGTATTGGATTTTGTTTTAAGCCATAATTACCTGCGCCACTCCCACACCTTAAGCCATTTGTGGGTTGTGTGACTCATTAAAATATGAAAAAAGAAGGACTTAATTAAACTTTTGTCATGTCACTATTCCTTCTACTTGTAGATTAAAAATACAAAATAGAAATAATGGCTATTTACCGACAGAAAATGGTAGTTAAAGGGTTAAATTCCCCGTCTAAGCAGCATGGAAAGACTGACTTGAGCTGCCGGCCAACTGAAACAAGGGCACAGGTTTGTGAAGCCAAAAACTGAATTCAACAGACTCTGAAAACCCACACAGTCAGTGCGTCATTTCCCCTGGAAAAGTTTGTTTGGACACGGCCCCCTGGTGCCTTCAAGTGCTACAGTAAGTGTGGGAATTTTGATGGACCTAGACCAGGTGCCTCAGTCTCAGTCGAGTCTTTGTATCTTATTTCAAACTGTAATGTTCAAACCTGGTTATGTGGCCTATTTGATCGTTATTAGATATTTTGGGTGTATTTTGGAGCACTTTGTGGCTTCTTATGAACAGGGGAGTTGATTTTATTTCAACATTTAGGAGGACACACATTAAACAGGTGGGTTATGGGGTCCACCGCCACATTTTTGAGCATCAAATACTTAATGTCCTGCATCCTGGTGAATTTTTATGCATCAATTCATGCTGGAAATAAGCAAGTAATTAATTAAAATTGATTTATATAGTGCTTTTCGCAGTCATTGGTGACAAAGTGCTTCACAAGGGCAACATACAACAAGAAAGAAATCATAGTGACAAAGTGACGATGTGAGCCATGTTGCGAAAAGTGCACAACTTGCAAAACTATTTGCACACACACAAGAAATAAGAGTTCACACTACACAACAACAACACACGAAGTTTGAACACGTACAGCTCTGGTACAAACAAGTTACCCAAACACCTGTCTAAACAGGTGTGTCTTTAGCTGGCTTTGAAAAGAAACGGCAAAGTCAGCAGATCGTAAGATAGCAGGCAGAGCATTCCAATATTTAGGTGCGGTATGGTGGTACGGTGGCAAAAGCTCCATCACCATGTGTCCTGAGGCGAACACGAGGGATAGACAACAAATGTAGCCTATCTGATCGAAGTGCGCGAGCTGAAAGTCATGTCAAAAGTCCTCTGATTTCATGTTTTACTGGGGGTGACAAATGCTTCAGTTCTTCTAAAGATTGAGAAGGACATCAACCCATTCCACCCCGAAATCTACACCGACCAATACGGCCGCCACCTGAAAACTGTTCCGACTATAACCTCTGAGCCAAATGAGCTCCAAGTGCAAGCCTGGTGTCTATTTGATGCTTTTTGACCATGAGAAACACATGCTTCTTTTCATGATTGGATGCATCTGGATCCCTAATTTGCATATTTCCAAGATGCCAGCGACCTAAATAAGGGTTACAAATGTCTGTGCTTTATTAACCTGCTTGGTTGTTGGTACAGGATCAAGTTTGCACTCAGCCAGAGATGTAGCAAGTGTCTCCCATATTCGACAGCTGAGTGATACTTTAATACTTGAGGTGCAAAGCTGCGATGTGTCAACATTCAGATGTCCCTCCACATCACTGTGTAGCTTTCTCTGGCAATAGAACTATTAATCCCATTGTCACGATTTTATTATTTAATAAATTAAGTAATGATGTAATGATTGTAACTGAACAAGTGAGCCTTTACTTGTTCTTTATCCTCCTGCTGTGATGGAGTGAAGCTGTCTGTGCTGCTAAGTATCTAAAGCAGAACAACAAATCCAGTACATTGAGTTAGTATGTGCAGACATTGAGGTACACATTAGTAAATATGTGGGGACAGTAGTGTGTAATGGTAGTTGATGAGGTGGGTGTACGACTAGGCGAATGGGTCACCAAGGAGGAAGTGGGTGTACTTTCCTATATATTCCAATGGATTTTTGGCTGACAGGTGGGTGTACCCCGTATACCTACGTACACCCTTTACTACACCACTGCATATACCTGCATATGCACTCCACTTCCATTTAGAATATTCAACACGGCAGGACAGGTAATACATCAAAATTGCACTTGACCTTGTGACCCCACACAAAAACCAAAAATGTATACACTTCTAAATGCTTCAGAAATAATGAAAGTTCTAACAGAATTCAAACCTTATGTAAACTTTGAGTAAGTTAAGTATGGGCAGTGTGTTGTTATGCAGTTGTACAAGGTTTTACCAATTTTAACAGTGCTGCTCAGAAAATATTTGATCTGGGCCACACAGTAGCTCAGTGCGTAGAGCAGATGTCCCATGTACAAAGGCTGTTTACTTGCTCTGGTGGCCATGGGTTCGATTACTGCATGTCATCCCCTCTCTCTCCCCCTTTCAGGCTTAAACTGTCCTGTCCAATAAAGCCAAAAAAAAAACAGTCTATTGAAGGAAAAAAAAATACTCCCACAGTTCATCAGAAACAATCACATTCAAACCCACCCGATTTGGAGATACATGGTTTCCACTGGACAGGAAGGGTGGGGGTAAAATTGCAATCTGATAAGTAACTAAACCTGTCGGTCAAATGTAATGGAGTAGGAATAACATTTGCCTCTGAGATGTAGTGGAGCAGAAAAAGTATAAAGATGCATAAAATGAAAATACTCAAAGTAAAAGTAGCTTGAATTTGTACATAACTACAGTACTTGAGTTTATATAGGCTACTTATATTTTTGAAACATTCGGTCACATTTATCTTGCAAGTGTACTCTTCTTCAACGCTTTGTTTACTTCCTGGATTTTTCCCAACTGGAAATTCTGACCAATCAAGCAATGCAAGTTTGTGACAAAATTCATCCCTGATTCAGACCAAAGCAAGACAACTCTAGGTCTGAAAGCACCCGAATGTTACTTGTTAAACATTTGATGACTGTTAACAAGTAGAACAAAGATATAAGTTACCTACATAAAAACTGTATCCAGATAGTTCAAGAGGGTTTTGAGAAATTACATCAAAACTAAAAAATTGTTACAACTGCTCCCAGTCTCCCCTACTGAGCTGCTGAAAGAATTACAGTAATTTCAATGGGAGTAGTTGGGAGTTGTTAATATTTAAGTAGGTAAAAGTTTTTAAATATTTGTTTTTCTTTTTAAATTATCATCAAGAAGCAGCCAGTCACAATTACACCTGAGTTCAGCCAGGCTATCACACACAAGCATAGTGAAACTGTGGTCAGGTGGCCGACAACTTGTTTTTTTGTTTTTGTTTTTTTTGGCCGACCACTTGTTGGCTCTCCGGCTTCATAGTGACACGGGTGTCAGAAATTTCCGAGGAGCACGTGAACGCACCGTTTTACCACCGGGTTGCGTGCGCTGGAGGGGCAGAACTTCCACGGCACACACTCACACTTCTCCGATGCCACAGTCTGCCCAGTTGTGGATGCTTTACTGGATGCGAGGAGGACTAAGCACAACATGTTCATGTGTTAGACACTTATTTCTGTGCAGATCCTTTTCTGTACACACATTTTTGGAGGGGGAAAGTTGGAAAGTTTTCTTCTATGTCTAATTAAGGGTGAGTTGACTTTGAAACTACTGCCAGAAGGAATAAGTTACAGCCAAGGATGGATCTGTCACTGTGCTGCGGCAGAATATCTTTTTTGTGATGATTTTCTGCTTGTTTTTTCACACTACTATTGTTTATCATGGTGGAATGATTTTGTTTTTGTTTTATGCTCTTTAGGAGTTTTTGTTCTAAACAAAAAACATGTTCACATCCTACATAAAGAATCTGAATGATTTGGTATTTTCTACGGTAAGCTTACAGGTTCTAAGCACTCCTGCATGTATTTGCAATGCTGAGAGATGCATGGCCATACTAAAAAAAAAGTGTCTGTGAACAAACCTCTACTTATATTTACTTTAGATCCCAAGCCTGCACTCCCTTCCTTTGTTCAGTGGCAAGTTATGATATTTGCACTACCACGTGTCAGCTCATTAAAAGCATATTCAGTTGAGATATGCATGTCGATTAACTGCTGCTGCGTGTGCGTGCAGACATTTATGTGAGTTCTTCTCTGCTTTGATTTAGTCTGAGGACCCTGAGGAGCAGCAGAGCACCGGGGTCTTGGGTCGTATCGGGAGCTGGCTTTCTCCATGGAGGGGAAAGAGTCCAAAGAGTCCCACTGATAGTGCCTCACCAACTGGTGATCAGGCTCTTAGATCAGAGAGAGAAGAGGAGAGCGAGGAGCCTGTGAGACCCCGGGCAAGGACACAACAGTGGGAGGAGAAGGGCCAGAGCTCCAATCCAGATCCACTCTTTTTCCCCAGAGACATTTTTCCCTGTGAAGAGGGGGACGCCACGCAGTCTGCCCACAGAGTCGGCTGTGCTGTGAGCAGCACTGAGAGAGCAGAAGGAGGTCCAAAAAAGGAGGAGTTTGCGGAGAGCAGGAAGAAGAGAGCAGGGCAGGGCAAGGAGAGGGAGGAGAGCAGCAACGGTACTTCAGCGAGCGGGAATCCTGAAAAGAATGCCAGCCATCTGACACATCTCTCGTCGTCTGCTGAGCAGGGAGTGGTGTGGGACTCTGACCGGGCCCACACCCTGCCTCAGGCCCCGAGACGAGCACAGGCACAGGCACGGGCAGGCGGGAAGCTCCATGTGTACCTGGAGGAGACCAGCGTGACTCAACGCGGCCAAGACACCTGTGCTGGACAGGAAGTTAAAATCACAAAAAAGAACTTAAAGGTCCTCCCCAAAGCAAAGTCATCCCCAAGTTTTGATTTGAGCTCAATTTCAACAAGCGCAGAGAACAAAAGGACAAATGTTAGGCCGGCTATTGGGGCGCAGAGTTATTACAGTGCCCTCGTGGGAGTGTCACTGAACTCACGCAAAGACTCACAGTCATCGCCTGAACCTGTAGATCAAACAGACACCGACAGCATGGGGCGTAAAAACGCAGCCAGGAGGAGAATCAGGAAGAACTCTCAGGGAGATGGAGGCAACAGCCCGCAGGAAAAAATGCCTCCCAACACCCAACATGTCCCAGAGGGAATCCCTACATCAGATAACTCTGCGACCAGTCCTCAGGGCAAAAGTCCAAAGACACACATGGGAGAGTCGTCTGCAAACTCCTCCTCCAAGCACCACCCCACCTCTCAGGCTTCACCTGAGGGAGCGGAGAGTAAGACTTCCTGCTCAAAGTCAGTCAAGCAGTTGGACGGAGTCCAGGACTCAAAGTCAGTCACTGCAGCCGGTCTGGCGTGTGTGGTTGATGGGGGCGCAGCAATGGAGGACGACGACAGCCTTTACAAAGTTGAGAGGAAGACAGAGACGCCAGAGTCCAAACGCAGGAGTATCAAAGTTTCTCGAAGTGAGGTGAAGCTGTTTACAAAGAATGTGCCTCTGAAACCAAAGCAAAGTCCAGCAGGTGACACCCAGGAACTTAAGTCAACGCTGAGGAATAACAAAGATGAAGCGAAGGATAAGCCCGAAACAGAGATTGATGCAAGGTAAGTCTTCACCTGTATGCGACTGGGTAAATATAAACACAGTTTGTGATTTGTTTCTGAAACAATGACTCATCACATTGCATAAAGTGCAGCTATAAAGCTTCTTCAATAATATCTTCCACTTAAAACACCATTTTTAAGGATTTTTGATTTCTTAATTTGTCTCGAGGGAAATGTGTCTTGTCTTGCAAAGAATAAATGTTTATTTTGTCCAACATTTGCAAATATTTGAACCTACCTGTCAAGCTTTTGTGCAGTAAATGCAATGGGTGGATTGTCACAGGTGTATCCACTCTGAAACAATGGTGTGAGTCATAATGCACAAGGTACAGCCCTGTGCTTAAAGACTGGCACTGTAAAGAACAGATGAGACAAAAAAATATGTCAGATTAAAGTAAGTAAATCGCCCACACATTAAAATGTCTTTTTCCTGTGGCAGACAACAGTGCATACACACATATACAGACAGCTGAGCCAAAACTTAAAAGGTATGTTTGTATTCAAACCTTAACCTCTTCTCCTACACAGACTGCACCAACTGAAGAAAATTGACGAGGAGCCTAAGCCAGGTGTTGGCCGCATTGCAGATAAAATCAGCCTCTTTGAGCACTCGACAGCGAGGGTCAACAAGCAGACCTTTCCAGCCCCGAGGAGCGCGGATGTCTCTCCTGTCAGGAATGCCACGGATAGGCTGAAAGAAAATTTGTTTCTGTCAGAGCAGAGGTCAAGATCGGCTGAACGTTACAGCCCCGCCAGGTCCAGCTCTGTTTCGCCTGTCAGGGAGAAGCTGATGACGATCAAAGAGCGAGCACAGAACTTCGTGGAGGCGTCTGGAAGGGCGCCTCAAAAGCCAGCCTTGATAGGGAAATCTCAAAAATCCACCTCATCCGTTGCGGTCGCTGCAATGAAGTCACCAGAACTGGACAGTCAGGGTAGACTGGATACTAAAGTGCAAATACAAGCAAAAGCAAAGTCAGAGATAACTTTGAAACCAGATGAACAAGATACCACCGCTGTAGGGGTAAAAACCATTCCTAAAGAACAACCAGCAGACGCCATTAGAAACGACACAGTTGCCTCAAAAACAGCTGATCAAGGTACCAAGCCTGACAGCGTTGACGCAGATGTTCCAGCTAAAGGGACAGGTGATGCAGAACTGACTGACAGCATCAGCCCACAGTCCAAAGGCCCGAGCAGAACGGGCTCCCGCTCTAAAAGACGAAAAGGTAGGGAACCAACGAGTCCCATGAGCCCGAGCAGTGAAAACGAGCCAGACTGCTCTACAAGTAAAGCAGAGCTCACTGCAACAAAGCAGAAACAGGTGGATAATAAAGCCGAGGCTGCTTCTGCCTCAAGACAGCTCACAGAGGAAGTCTCATTACCATCTGATAAAGCCCAAGGAAATACATCAGACAAACAGTCTCTGCCTGATACCAAACAGAAAGCACTTAGGAAGGATTTGGAGCTTTTAGACAAACAGAAGAAACCGTTAGATTCTTCGTTTAAAAAGGAGAGTATTGACAAACTGGCCAACAGAAAGGAGGGATTGCCTGAACCGTCTGTCAGCAAAGATGAACCCGATACTGGTGCTCGTTGCAGCGGAACAAAGACACCTATTGACAAGGATCCCGTTATTTTACCTCAAAAGGAGGAGAAGGCTGGGGGACACAGCCTCTTATTCACACAGAGGAGGGAAAAAGACTCCAAGGACAGCAAAGAAACTTCAGCCTCACCTGCAGTACAGCAACGTACTAAGAAGATGGAGCCACCTGTTGAACATCCCAAATTAGATAAGGAAATGCCATCTGAATCAAAAAGTAAAGCAAAAGAAAGGGAGGCAAACAAAAATAAGGACACAGAACTAATAAATCGGGATAAAGTTGTGGAGAAATTAGAAAAGGTTGAGGGCGAAAAAACTGAGAGGAAAAACAAAGAAAAACCACAGCTGCTCCCGCGTTCACATAAAAATACCCCAAAGGCCAAGGTTGCAGACAGCACACGAGGTGTCTCGGGGACGGAGGGGAGCACTGCTAGAGATGATGAAAGAAAAAACGCTGAAAGAAAAGATGAGACACAGCCAGTTAAAGTCATAACAAAACCCGAAGCAAACCGCACAGAACCGGCCGCTCAGTCCTCGAAAAACACCGCCGTTACATCAGACCTCCCTGCTGAAAAACAGCGTGTCAGACAGACCAAGACAACACGTTCAGAGACGACTCCTGTTTGTGCCGATAGCCACACTAATGAGGCCGTGAGTGTGACCAAGAGTGGGAAAGGGCCTCCTGAGCTGCAGACAAAGTCCGCAAAAAGCCCTGAAACAGAACCAGAGCCAGCAGTGATTGCAGCAGAACCACAGCCTCATTCTGTATCTGTGGAAAAAACGGAGAATTCACCAGATGACTCATGTGCACATGGAGCTAATGATGCTCAGCTCCCCAGCTCAAAGTCTATTACCAAAGCAACTACAGCGGCTGAGAAAGTGACTGTAAAAGCCGGTGATGGCACTCCATCCCTGATAACTGCACAGACTGATAACAGATCAGACAAGGACTCGTCTGTTAAAGAGCCCACTCCTATTTCTGTCTCTGAATCTGCGAGCGGCAGGGGAACAGAGTGGGATGATGGGAAAAAAAGTTCAAGTGTCAAATCAGGGCCCTCAGAAGTCATAGTCTCCAGAGAGGGAGACGTGATGAAACTAGCTGCTACCCGCCGACAGTGTGAGGAATCAAAAAATGCAGAGAGCACAAGTGATATCCCTTCAGTCAAGGGCACAAAAAAGATAGCACAGAGCGCCTCTGACGGCGCCGCATCAAGCTCCGCTGTTCCTGTGGTAGGGAAGACAGCTGAGAAAACATTCCAATCAAAAATAAATGAACTTTCACCTGTTGCTAACGGTGATATCTCTGCACTTCCACAACTCCACACAGTCAAAAAGGAAGCGGCCACTAAAAAGCCAAGTCTGAAAGCACTTACTTCCCCACAGGCCAATAAGCCATTCTCAGAGCAGCGTTCAGCCATGAAGAAGCTCCATTTGCCACGGGGACTGAGCAAAGACGATTCCGCAACACACCATGACGCCCCCTCTAGCTGGCTGGATGTAGACCTGCCTAAGAAGAAGCTTAAACTCCCACCACCCAAACTGACCTCTTCTGGAAGTGAGAGCAATCTTTTGGACGTTTCTAGTGAGCTAGATGACGCCGATTTCATTGAGAGAATCAAGAATCTCTGCGCCCCGTTCTCCCTCCCGCCACGTAAACATAACCAATTCCGGCCACCTCAGCCGCCATTCGCCATGCCCGCCATCAAAGAGGTTGGCATTGAGAAGACCTTTGACCCAGAGGAGTTTAAGTTTGGCTTAAGGAAGGAGAACAAGTTCACTGTGGATACAACCCCGAGCTTTTTAGCCATGCTCCAGAACAAGGAGACAAAATCAAGCCTGAAGCCTGCCAGGGCAAGCTTGGCAGACAGGAGCCTGCTGCTCAGCAGCCTGGACACTCACTCTCGCCTCAGGGACAAGAGCCCCGCTGAGGATGAGGACGGTGAAAAGAAGGAGGAGGAGAAAGATGAACAGGTCAGAGTGAAGTCTCGCTTGGAGGGGAGCTGCGTCCTCAGCAGCCTCACCTCCATCTTCAGAGGGAAGAGGAACGGAGTTCAGTCTGAAGGCACCAGCTCCGGGGATGTGTCCCCCAGCGATACCCCTCGGCAAAGCCCCCCGCTGTCAAGCCCGACTGCCACAGCTCCACACAAAAACACACAGGCCCTTGGCAACAGAGAGGAAGCCCAGGCTGTGGAGGCTGTGGTCAGTGACTCAGGCCCTCCACTTCCCTCCTTTAACGACATCAAGCTGCCGGACTATTTAGAGAAGTACCTCCCCCGAGATCCAGCAAAGCCAGTGCAGAGCACACAAGGGCAGGAGCAAGTCAAAACAGAGGTTAGTTTCTTCTGTGTGTTGTTTTCAACAAGTAAAAATGATGTGAATGTTAAAGATGACATACATCCTGCTAGCACAAGTTGAACTTCAGTTATTGACCAATAACACCATCAATCAGAGCGTATTAATCATCTCGTGACAGGAAATACTTTTAGAACCAAGCGCTCTGTTTTAACACGTCTCTAAATAAAGTGCTGCAGGAATGAGTCCAACAACCAGGAAATGAGTTAGCATTTTAGCATTCCCAGTTTCCTTGTTTTGAAGTCAACAAGCTTTTTTGAATGGGTTTTTTTTTTTTTAGATGCCTGAAATAAAGTCTGTGGTTAACACAAGCATAAGAGACTTTCCTGTTTGGTTATAAGACATAAAATACATCAGTGAATATCCCAGTTATGAATTTTGAAGGTTTTATGGGTCTTAAAAAAGGCGGTTGCTAACAGGAAGCTAATCTACACTGAACACGGCTTTACAGCCTTGTTGTGGTGGCAACATTAAGTCATACGACCACAGTTGAGTTTGTTTATAGCTTAATGTTAGCTTCCCACGGTGTCCACAGAGCTTATTTTCTGCTTCATTTCTGTACATTTTTACTAGCAGCTAACAACTTTCACACATATCTGTTTATTTTCCACTTATCAGGTTAATGGAAAAATGATAACTCCCGTCTCTGGAGGTGAAGCAGACCTGGCTGTGAAACCAGCTGCTGTGCTTCCCGATGCTGCGCCTCCATCTTTTCCTGATATTACTCCGATCACACACCCTGCAGTCCCTGAGCTCAAGCAGCCTCTGGCTCAGCCACAGGGAATACTTAGAAAAACTGTAAGTGTGCTGCATACATACTATCAAAGGATACCTAATGGTTTAGCATCACAGATTGAAGCTACACATCTTTTTTTAAGTACATGTATGAGCTTAGACGGCTCACTGAAACGAGAGGTGACCTAGAAACTATTTATACCCTTCATTTCCCTCGGAGCTGCTTTACCTACGCTCTTTATGGAAAACCCACCTGTTTATTTTAACACTATTTGCACTTTGGTGTCGTTATCAGCGGGGAAGGTTCTCAGTTCTTTTGCTTTGCTAGTCTCTAAAAATGATTCAGGGTAGAAATTAGTAATGATGTGGGTAATGCTTTGTTTGACATTTCCAAATGATTTCTTGTAATTTGGCACTAAATAAAGGGAAAGATTTATTTCCTTTAAAGGACAGCTGCAATTAAACTCAAGTAAATATTCAATCAATAGCAATTCATGATAGGTTTTTGTCGTTGTTGTCCATATATGTCGAGTGGCATATGGGGAGTGACGTATGACGTGAGTGTATGAATCAGTGCAGCTCGAGCTGACGGCCTGAACTAGCTCGCAGGTGTTGCTCCATTTGTTGGAATAATTTCACTCAAAGTTTACTGAGTGAACATGCCTTGATTTCTCAGTTATTTATTTATTTATTTTAGATTATTTTTTCAGGCTTTTCGGCCTTTAATGACAGGATAGTCAGACGTGGGAAGGGGTAAGACATGCAGCAAGGGGCCATGGACTCATGGAATCAATCCCCCAGCTCTACCCACTGAGCTACTGCACATCCCAGTCTCTCAGTTCATCATACCAAATACCATGGTTCTTTCCAGAAAACCCTGAAATTACAAATTTCTATCATTAAGTGTTATTTAATGTGTTAACTTTTTGGTCCGTATACTGTCTCATCACAATTTCCCAAACCCCAGTTGACATATTCAAAGGTCCAGTGTGTAGGATTCTCTATTGGCAAAGATGGTATCCAATAATTACATCTGTATGTTTTCATTAAGCAAGGTAAATTTATTTTAACAGCACATTTCAGCAACAAAGCAATTTAAAGTTCTCTACATAAAGCATCAAAAGCGTCACGACAAGGTGGACAAGAAACACATTATTAAAGGACATGTAAAAAGCAATTCATTAAAGAGCCGGAGAATAGAAAATACTAAATTAAAATGTACTGAGACAGGCGTAAAATACAAGAATAAAAGTTATAGTGCAGTTGAAATCAATAATAGAAATTACAGTGCAGAATGAATATTTGATTCAATAAAAAGCAGCAGCAAACAGATTAGTCTTCGACCTTGATTTAAAAGTAGTAAGAGCCGGTGCAGACCTTCAGTTCTCTGGGAGTTAATTTGAGATATGCGGTGAATAAAAATGAAATGCTGCTTCTCTGTGTTTAGTCTTGACTCTGGACACAAAGCAAGCCGGTCCCAGAAGACCTGAGAGGTCTGGATCGTTCATAGCGTAGCAGAATATCAGAAATGTGTTTAGGCTCTAAAGCATTTGGTGCTTTGTGAAATTAGTGTATAATCACCTGAAAATAGGAATGGTTGGTTTTGTTACCTTAAAATGAGCCGTTTGTACCTACATAGTCAGCGGGTCCTCTTCCATGGAGTCTACCATGTTGTTCTACAGTAGCCCAGAGTGGACAAATCAAACACTGGCTCCAGAAAGGGCTGTTCTCATTTTTGTCTGCCACTGTAGTTGTCCTACACACATGAATTTTCGGGCCACTAGTCGACTAGTCGCCTGCATGTTTACGATATTAATTTAATTATTAAATGATATATTTTTTGCGGGGCAACCCAGGTGTGAGACAGAATAGTATCAGTAACATTGTTAACACTGTGCTACATTACAGAGAAATACAAAACCGTACTAATGAACCTTCATTAATATAGGCCTATATTTTATCTACAAGTGCACGTCACACACTGAGCGAGCCGCCTGTTAATGACGCTGTCGGCAAAGCAGTAATGATTGTGCTAAGTGGCTAATGGGCATGTAGCTACTGACATGTTTCAGATGATACGTCATGTTTGTAGTCGACCAATGAAGATGAGTTTGATCCCACACTTTGGATTTCCTACCCGACATGTTATTAACTAGCCTGTGGAATAACCGCAGGTACCTGACTCCTGTCTGACTGCTGAGCGTGGCCTCACCCTGTGTCTGTCCTTTCAAATTAAATACTCACATGGTCCTGTCATATAGGTTTTGATTTATTTTTAAAAAGGCGCAGCTCCCAACAGAGTTCCATTGTTTGTTTGTTTGTTTTTTGCATCTAAGCAACCAATGAATTCCTGCCGACTAATGACTTTTCTGGTCGACTAACGTTTGCTCGACTAGCAGGGAGCAGCCCTGTGGCACACGGAAGACATTTAACTTCTGCAACCTCACTGCTAGATACCACTGAATCCTACACACTGGACCTTTAATATGCATGTTTAATCTGACCAGTGTAAAACCCCAAATTATTCAGTCCAGTATCAATGTAGAGGAAGTTAATATTCACACTTGAAAAGCTAGAGTATCTGAACCTTTAGCATTTTAAAAAAAATAATTACTTAAATTTTTAATTGATGATCAAAATTGATGTTGCAAGCTAGTTGCTGTAGGGTTTTTTAGTTTTTACTGCAGCCATTTGTAGCTGTCAGACTCACAATTTGCCTATGTTGTAAGCATGCTGTGTTAAGCAACTCTTTCCCTGCTGGCTATGCCCACCACTGTGCTGCTTGAATACAAATCCAAAACAGTGCAGTCTCCACGGACCCAACTGTGTCTGTGGAAGTAAACTGAAAGGTCGGGGCATTCAGCAGGCACAGAGCTGCTGCACAAACAAACGCAGATTAGCATTTTATAGAGCTTTGCTGCAGTCCGCAGCCTTTGTCACAGTGAAAACTATGTGTCTTTGCATTCCAGATAAGAACCGCCAAAGGATTTCACAAGCGCCCAGGAAAGGTACGGTAGGCACAGCTTTGCCCACACACACACAATAGAAACAAGACGGAGAGAGGAATCCGGACAGACAGCTTTGTCTGTTCTGTGAAAACATCTGCTTTTCATATGGTGTTCTTGGGGGTAAACAAAGTATGTAAAAAAAAAAAAAAAAGCAGTCTAGTGCGAATGCTCAGCTGGATATGATTACAATCATGGCGTTCAGAGTTGCCAGTGCAGTGCAGAACTTGTGGTTCTGCATTATTGTAGAACTTCATTAGCAGTTGTTGCAAGAAAGAAAGAAAGACATTCCCCTGGCGCTCAGCATTTTCAGTTTCTTGCCCACACGTTGCTTTAATTCAGTCTACCTCCAGCTTTAGCTGTGCTGGGGATCTTCTGTCATGTCTTGTACCAACAAAACCAAACAGCATGAAGGATTTCAGATTTAGAGTACATTTGACGAGGGCTTTTAGAATAACATTAAAGCATCATTATCGACCACAGAGTCTCTAGAGCAGCCAGTTTGTGCAGTACAATATTTCTAAACTTCAATATTCTGCTGGCTGGTAAAATAAAAATGTAACTTTTATATTAATTAGAGTGATGTATTACATTAACAGTACGCCCCGGTGGTTCAAGTAATGGGCCGCCTGTTGATGCTTTATGTTGTAGATACACATAAATATGCTTTCACTGTAAGCATAAAAGAGGAAAGTACCGAGCCATTAGGTCTCAACACTCTGTGAGTCATCATTCACTGTAATGGAGTAAGCACGTAATGCATTTTAAAAAATTTCTTAAGTGTTGATCTTTTTTGACACTATCCTTCATGTCTCCACGCAGATGGTGTTGTTCGAGAGAGCTCAGTTCAGTGGCGAGGCGCATGAGATTTACAGGGACGTAGCAGATGCTACGTCTCTGCAGCTCTCGCCTCTCATATCTGTGAAGGTTGTTAGAGGATGGTAAGTAGCGACTTTGGACTGGAACGACGAACAGAAAGTGTGCACTGAAGTGTGGTCCTAATTAGTGTCAAGTGGTTGTGGGATGCCAGTGTGGCCCGCTGGCTCCTGGATGTGTCATTAATTTAATGAAATATCGGCATTGAGAGTTCAGCACTTGATAACTGTTATTATATAACCACTATTACAGTTTTTTCCTTGTAAACCTTATTAACAAGCAAAGTTTCTGTTTACACTGAGTGTTGGCAAAACAAATTATGTGTATCCTTGAGGCCAGGCAAATGTGTTGAATGCACATCCTTCCCTGCAACATGATATTTTTCTTTGAGCCTGCTTTATATACATCCCTGTTTACTTGCTATCTGTCTACACTGACTTAGCTGAAGCTTTGCCTCTTTCCCGACGAATCAAGGCCCAGACACACCAAACTGACATCAAAGAACTAGTAGCGGCCAGCTGTTGCGTTGCCTTATATAAGCTCTGTCTCGGCCAAAAATTACACTTGAACACACCAGGAAGACTGCAGCTGATGGCTGACTAGTACGTATGTTCTGCACCTGCGTGATACCTCCATACCAGCAGATGGCAGCAGTCTGTATTAGTCATTCAAAAAGAGAAAATGGAAGTCGGACAGCACGGATTCAAGATGCTAGTTAGCCAGTTAGCACATTAACAAAACAACCCGATGTTGAAAGATCTAGTTGCTAGTGAACAACAACACCACAAACAACTACAAACTCAAGTCGTAAAAAACCAATCTAACCTTTTACAACAAGTTTGTTTCCATCTCTCGCCCTCTTGACTTTAGCTGTTTGCTTTCCTCACACTGCCAGTCAGAGTGATTCCATTCACTGATGGGCTCTGCTGTCTCAGATGCCGATTCAACTCGCTGAATAGTCTGAAAAACAGCTGACGAGAGTCGACTTGTGCCAGTAACAACTCATTTAAATTTTAGAAGGATTAAAATTGCGCATAATTAAGGGTGAGCCACTTGATGCAACAGCCTGTCTGCAGATAGTGTCCTCCTGTTTTCAGTCACATCCTCTCATCCGTGTTGAACTCAAGGTTTCAAAATGGGAGCCAACAAGTCAATGGGTGTTGTCAGAATAGCTCTGTCCATTGTTTTATACAGTCTGTGGCTGGTAGGCACATTTTTTACCGGCTCTTTGAGCGTGGCTGGTATTGTTTTCACCTTGTGAGTCTGTGTGTGTGCTCTTAGAGACAAATATTGGTGTGCGACCAACCACAGATGCAAAGTGCAAGGTGTTTATGTGTCTGTCTGGGAACAGACTTTGTCAATGTGTTGCGTCACAACCGTGCAAGATGCAGTCACGAAACTGTACAGGTGTCTAGTTGAGATCACAATGAAGGAAGTGTGAAAATGGGTATCGTCTGAGCAAGGGGAGCAAAAGTAGAGGGGTAGGAAGTAGGGAAGGGGCCATTGCCCCTCTCCCCAACTCCCCAACTCCCCATCTTCATGTCTCTGGCCCACATTTGTCGCGGATCACTGTATCCAGTTTCCATTTGGTCATTCCTGTCCACTGATTCAACTCAGTCAAGGGCATATTGATTAAATCTGGCTCAGTTCACCTGTTTCACCGAACTCATGCTCATATCCTGTGCCATGATTGGGTTGCTGGTGTGATCCCAAAGTCTTTTGCACAGAGCTCAATTAGCTGCTCCCCCGTTCCCACTTTTTATGCTATATTAAACAGTCAGCTACCTCTTCTCATCCAGCTTTTGGTAATCCCGGTATGCATATCTCCCAAACTCTTGCTTTGCTTTAAGGCACTATTTATACCACATACATTTATCCTAGTCTTTACTCTCTTTATTCCAACACACACTATAATTATCTCTTCCTTGCCATGTGTTTACTCATGTTTGTTTTCACTACAGCTGGGTGCTCTACGAGAAGCCTGACTTCCAGGGACGCACCATCGCCTTGGAGGAGGGGGGCACTGAATTGACAAACGTGTGGGCAGAGCCTGGGCCGGAGACAGAGCCGCAGAACAACCAACCGATGCGGATTGGCTCGATTCGACTTGCTATCAGGGTCAGTGCTCCGATTGATAAACACTTCCTCCTCATTGAGCCTCCAGCATTTCAACATCTCCATCGTCGTCACCTCACATGGCCCCTCTGAAATGTAGCTAATAAGTGATATTGCTTTATTGATATTCAGTTCAGACTCCCCTAATAACAGAGGGAGTGTGAAGAAGATTTAAGTCGTACTTGGCTACTTTGCAAAGGAATGATGCAAGGACTAGTTTGGGCTGCTGCTGATAATTGCTGTGTTTGTTTCCCCCCCTCTCTGCAGGATTACAGCCTCCCCCATATCGATCTGTTTACTGAACCGGAGGGCCATGGTAGAGTAACACCTTACCATGATGACACAATAGAGACGGGCTCGTTCGGCATCCCGCTGAGCACCGCTTCCATCCAAGTGCACTCCGGGGTGTAAGTGTGTCTGTTTTCGCAAAACAATCGTTCAGATCTCTGACCTCTGTTAGAGCATGCGTGACAGTATCGAACAAGCCGACGAAACCAAATCATTAGTAAGACACATAGTCTACTTATTGTGATTGATCAGAGTGGTAGATGGGTAGTTATCTGGAGATTAGATTTGATTTGAAATGCAATTCATTTAGCAAATAACGTGTGTCATTGCTTCGGAGCTAATGAGACAAACCCCTGTGCTTCGCAATCATTTCTTTATTGCTAATGACCGGCAAACCCAGCAGAGGAGCACACTTGGGAAATGTTTCCGGCTGTGCTCAACGTAAAGCTGTCTCTTTAATGGGATGTTCCCAGTGCTTGGCTTTGACAAATAGCTGAGAGATAATAATGATTACGACGTTCCTCAGTGTTTGTCTTTGGTTTGACTCTCACTCGTTCGCCTCTTGAGGAATGTTTGTCCTGCTGTTGCATGTCAGAAAATAGAGAGAGTGGGTGTGGGGGCACTTGGAAAAGCAGAGTGAAGAGGTGGAGACTAGATGCAGAGACACAGACAAAGGTGTGGAGAGAATTTGGCAAAGGGGAGAATGTTTTTCCACGTGAGAGGTGTCAGTATTCGGGACACTTTGTGCCCTGCCCACAAGACAATTAATGACAGTTTTTCACAGTGCTATTCTTGTAGCTTTACCTTGGCACCCTTAGTAGAGACCTGTCATCTTCTAAGATTGTTTCAGCGTTTCTCAACACCCCGACAGAATTAATTGTTGTCAAATGCCAGCTCATCCTTGCTCGGCTACAATTACGCTCCAGCAGCTCCCCCCTACGGTGTTTGCTCTGCAACAAGTTGAGCAGCTGCTCAACACATGGAGTTTTGTGTTTGTGTCAAATTTACTGTAACATGCTAGTTCAGTTGAATTCACTGACCAAACCGACTCACTGGCTCCTGTTATTATAGGTTTCTCAGCGCCACAAGCTTGGCATCGCTTCTTGGTATCACTTCCTCGGTGCTGACAGAATGAGCTGGGCTTATTTTTCCTGCCAGAGGCTCACATGTGGTCTTTGGTATGAGGCTTTGTGTTGCACTGCAAAATGGATCAAAATGGCAGAGGTGGGGGCAAAGCTCCAACAAAGGCTGCCCACGCCAAAAGTGAATTGTTAAAGAAGAAGCTTTGAACTGGAGCATGTCATTCCCAAGATATTCTACTCCGAAACAAATAGTTTTTTGTTCTCTGCTATAGTTGGATGACTCATGTCTGTGGTAAATATAAAATTCTTAATTAAAATGCTGCCCTGACCTGATTATACTCAGTGTACTGAGCAAAATGACCAGTCATAGCTGTAGCTGCTGATTTCTGTGTAGAAAAACAAGTACCAGTGGGTTTGTTGCTTTTTATGACCATTACATCTTTATAAAAGCAACAAGCCATGCAAGGTCATGAATCCCAGTGTTTTTAAAACCGCCAAGCGGCAGAGCTGTGCATAATGTGCAGAGACTTTTTGACTTGTGATGCTCATTAACATGCACTATGGGTGTTCCTCTTTCATTCAGGTGGCTGGTGTTCAGCGACCCGGGGTTCCAGGGCATGATAGCTGTGCTGGAGACAGGAGAGTACCCTTTCCCCGAGGCCTGGGGCTTCCCATCACCCTTTGTCGGATCTCTTAGACCACTTAAAATGGTTTGTAATTCTGTGCAACACCTAATGTACACTAGACAGTTCACAAGTATGAGAACTTAGTTCGCTATAGAGTGGTTCAGGGATGATGTTTAATTGTGGGCCAGCACAGAGGTTAACATCCCCCTAGTTCCCTCGAAAAAAAGTTTATGATTCTTGCAAGTTTTGTTGAGCAAGATAATCGTCATAAAGGAACACTCTACTGGGGGCTGGAGCCTATCCCAGCTGACAGTGGGTGAGAGGCGGGGTACACCCTGGACAGGTCACCAGACTATCACAGGGCTGACACATAGAGACAGACAACCATTCACACTCACATTCGCACCTAGGGACAATTTAGAGTCACCAATTAATCTGCATGTCTTTGGACTGTGGGGGGAAGCTGGAGTACCCGGAGAAATCGCACGCTGACATGGGGAGAACATGCAAACTCCATCCACCCCTAGGTTCGAACCTCCCACCCTGGGTTTAAACCAGGAACCCTCTTGCTGTGAGGCGACAGTGCTAACCACTGCACCACTGTCCCGCCTACAAGTAAACACTACTTTTATGATTTTCAAAGTGTAAATGCAATTGACGGAAGTAAAAAGCTAACGTTTGGCGTGATGACATTCTGTAGTCTCATTTAGCCTCTTGTTAGCAACTGCCATTTTGACGACATGATAAAACTTTGAAATTCTCTTAAGCTTGTATGAACCACAGACCGTAGTATTTGAGGCATCTAACCAAAAACCCATTCAAAAAAACCCACTGACTTTGAGACAAGGGAACCAGAAGTGGTGAAATACTAACTCATTCCTGCAGCACTTTATTTCTAGCCACACTAGTGGCATGGGATTTTGGCATTGTCCAACTGCCCACCACTTTTGTCTAGACTGAAATATCTCAACAAATGTTGGGTGCATTGCTGTGAAATATTGTGCAAGCATTCACGGTTCCCAGAGGATGAATCCTAATTACATTGGTTATCCTTTGCTCTGTCATCTAGAGCCGCCAGCAGGTCAAAATATTCTCTTACCGTAGGAAATATCTTAACATTTACCAGATGGATTGAGAGAAAATTTGGCACAGACAGAGATCCTGAGATAGGGCCATAATAGAGACCTGTCATTACTTTGCTTTTTATACAAAACCAAACAACACCAGCATAATGCCGCTCCATTGTGTGGTTTTAGATAGCATGTCGGTATTTCAGAATCAAAAGAGGCGTGAAGTGTAACACAACAGCGTCAGCCTCCAGTATGAAATATAGCATATGCATCTGGGTGGGCTTTCTAAACAACAACAATGGCATAACAAGGCAACAGTATTCATTTAGCGCCCTGTCTATGTAGTGGCTGATCTCGCCCTCTGCTCAGAGGGTAATGAGCTCCAAGACCTCATTGTCTCCCCAAGTTTGTGGGCATTTTTGGTTGCTATTCTTCTTTGAGTTAGCTGCTAACTGCTACAAGCTGATTTTTAAATCTACCAGCAGTGGGTCGCACACATCATCCCATCCTGCCGGCTCACAGACATCAATTTGGTGCTATTAGTACCTCCACAGCCGGCTTAAAGGCGAGACAACTCTCTCTTTTCCGCAATCGTACCTTTTATACAGCCTTGAGCAGGCAGTTTAAGGCTTGGCTTGCATAAAATGTCTTGACAACTATTGGATGGATTGCCATGATACTTGCTACAAATATTCATGTCCCCCTCAGAATGAATTGTAATGACCTCGAAGGTCCCCTGATTCTCCATCTAGTGCCATCATCCCATTGGTTTATGAACAAATACTTGAAAATACTAATGACGTTCCCACCGGCCTCAGCTGTACTTTGTGTTTGGTGCTCATTAACACGTATGCAGCATGCTAACCTTTAGATTCTTATTCTCGTTTCTGTTAAACATTTCCTTTTCCATATTCTGTCAATAACTTTGTGCTTGCCAAGACACATGTCCAATTAATATCATACAATTAGCTTTCATGAACACTTCCCAGTCAGGTAATTCACTATTGTGACTTTGTACTGACGGTTTCCTTTATATGAATAGCCTGTCTCTGGCTCTGTACAAACGCAGTCAATGTGAGAATTAGCAGCAATTAGTTGCCCACAGGGACTGAAGCTCAGGTCAGCATGTTCTGTGTATTCTATTCATTTTCTTTGCTGCTCGTCAAAACAGAATTGCCATCCAGTTTCCAAGAAAAAAAGAGCCATTTGCATAGATTGATGTTTTGCAATGTACATTTATGTAGAGATGAAAATGGTTGTTTATGATGATGTCTTTGTTGCAGGGTGGTTTTAAAGTGGAGAACCCCAGTGAAGTCAAGGTAGGAGTGACATGCCATTCTACAGTTTTGCATGCTGTGTGTGCTTAACGTCAATATAATGTGATTTTAAATCTGCAAATTCTAAAGTAACCAAATGATGAGCTGCGATTATTGTACTGAAGAAGCACTGTGTAGGATTTAGTGGCATTAAGCAGTGAGGATTGCAGATTTTAACCAGCTGAAACAGCACATCCCTGTGAGATCAAACCTAGAACATGCTTCTCAAAACAGCACAGAACACGAGCATCCCACGACTGCTGTGTTATGAAACCAGATCTAACATCTTCCTGAGTCCCGACCAAAGGCGTAGGTTATGTTTCAACATGGGGGGGACATATATGAAAGTGAGGGTAGTTTTGGTGTCTGCTGCCAGAAAAATTTGAATGCCAAACACTTAAAGGTCCAGTGTGTAAGATAAGGAGGACTGCGGACTGCAACCAGCTGAACCTCTCCAGGTTAGAATTCCTTCAGTATTCATTGTAAAGGAGGATTTTTAGCAGGAGCCACATTACCCACGGAGGTCTCTTCCTCGCCAGAACAAATGGATCAGGTGATTAAGACCTGTAAAGCAGTGAATTAAGAAGTGTCACATTCAAAATCAGCTGGTGCTCTAGCTTGTGGAAGGGCTGCTAACTATGGTAGCCGATGTGAAAATTTATCCAGAGCAAGTGTTTGGTTTGTCAATTCTAGCTACTATAAAAACATGGCGGTTCAAAATGGCGATCTCCGTGCATGAGGACGTGCTCCTGATGTTGATATAAACGGCTCATGCTAAGGTAATGAAAACAGAACAGTTCTCAGGGTGCGTTCACACCTGCCTTGTTTGGTATGCAACTTTGTAACAGGCAAGACGACTCTAGGTCTGACAGCGCCCTTATTTCCAGGTGGTTATACCCTAAAGACAATATACTTTATATATTGCCTTCTCTTTCTGCCAATATATCCCCCTAAATCCGGCACACTGGACCTTTAAGAGAGTGGCCTATTTTCCATTTCATGTTGTTTTTATCTTATTTCAAGACAAGAATAGATGTGATGTCAAAGAATTTCCTATGTAACCGCAGTGTGTTATGATATTATCAGACCTCGGAGTGAAAGTTGAGGTGAAAGTCTTTTTGTTCGACATGTTTTGTATTCACATTCAGCGAAGGTTAAAATCTCTGAAGTGCACACATTTATGTTACTGTGCTCAAAATGCTCAGCAGACGGTGTGTCCATGGATATTTTTTCACCTCATTTGCGGTCATGCTGAACCACAGCGAGATAGTCATCAAGAATTAAAACATTCCTCAAACTTGCCGTGTATGTTTGGACAGGAGTGTTATCTCTTTATCTGAATAGAAGTTTGGTATGTGTGCGACCAGCGATATTGGCTTAAGTATCAAATGTGCCATCCTTTACTAAAAGAACTTAATTAAATGCATTTGGAACAAAGATACAGAGATAAGAAAGACAACATAAACCCAAGCTTAATGTAAGCCTTTTCCTTTCTCTGTTACAGGCTGTGGTGTATGAGAAGCCTGGTTTTGAGGGCTCCTGTTTGGAAATCGACAGTGATGTTTTCAGCTTTTGTGAGAGTGAAGGAGACGTTCCGAAAGATGGAGCAAACCTTGACTCAACAAAACTGAAGTCTGTGGGTTCCTTAAAGATCACTGGAGGACTGTGAGTCTGCAGTTCATTCTCTGTGCTCACACAGGCTCAAGCTAGTAACTAACCCTTACAGCCAGATGGTGATTCAGAGGCTACGTAATGCAGTCACGATTCACAAACACAGCTCTAACCAGCAAATCCTTCCTCACAGCTGGGTGGGCTACAGCGAGCCTGGGTTTGAGGGCCAGCAGCACATCCTGGAGGAAGGAGAGTACCTGGACTGCAGCGAATGGGGAGGCTCAGAGCCGATTCTATCACTGCGACCAGTTCTGGCTGTGAGTACCATACTGAGCTACCTCTCCATACACACCTTTGTGTGCCCGAAGCTCTAAGTACACCAGTGTGTGATGAAAATAGCTGTGGTGTAATGTTTAAATTATGGCTCGACCATCGTGGGTTCGGGAAAGTCAGAATTAGTCTCCAAAAATGGAAAGGATTCTGTGTTCCCCACTCCAAAAACGTTTATTCTTGTCAGGGTGGAAAATCCATGTCAAAGGATTCAGACCAAGGGAGACTAGAACTTTCCACAGTGTGTGGGGTTAGCAAGCCAGGAGAGCTCTGTTAAATACCAGAGGAGAAAAAAAAGGTTTTATTGGAGAATTGATTCATGAAAAACAATGCTGAGCAAAAAAAGAAAATAAAACGCAGAAAACAATGAAGTTTTGTTTTTATGAAGCTGCGGTTAGGGAATAAATTTCACAGTATTAGAGTCAGTTGGCACTGCTGACTTTTGGATAGCCAAACAATTCACAAAGCAATCAATTTGGGTGAAAGTCGAAATCCTTCTTAGATATGTTTTGAATTTTAATACCCTGTTTTCTTGGAATTAAATGTGTGAAAGCACAGGATGGATAATTCAAGGCCAACCAGGCAAGGATTTATGTTATTAAGAATTTGTGTTTATTTAGAGGAGAAGATGAAGATAAAAAAAATCAAATACGCTTTGAATTCTTGAGAAACTGTATCGATGTTTTTTTTATTGTTTGGGTTAATTTTTGTTAAAAGGATGACTTTATGTGAAACTAATGAGATGAGCTGCTTTGTTTGTTGTGATTATGTGTTATACTGTGTATAAGTGTGTATGTCTGCATGTATGTGGACCCCAGATTGAATAACAAAAAAGGGGTTCATTTCAAGTACATTTGCATTATCACGTTTATCACCCCCGCTGGCAACGCATGGTATTACACACATCACTGCGTTGCGTTTCTAAAAAACAAACACATTTTGAGGCGCAAGCACGCATCATGGCGGGCCAATGCGTCTCGATGCGTCCCAATGCGTTCACGTCTGCGCACCTTTGCGTCGACTATGAAACTGTCTTTAGTGTAAGAATAAAAACGCACAGCAGTGAAATGATGGTCTAGTCCCAGGACTGCTACAGAGAGCTGTTACGGCAGGAGATATGCTTTAGATGGAAGTGCACATTTAGGTGGGTGACAGTCCAGGTATTGCAATGCAAGGTGATATTAAAATGTTAGAGGGTAATGAATACTTTGCTATGGATAATATAGATGCAACTGAATAGCCAATGCTTATGTTGGTGCAAATGGGGATCTGCAGAAAGAATGACAGAAAGAAAGAAAGAATTCATGTGGGCAAAACAAAGAAACAAGTTATTTCACGCTGGCAAGGCCATCGAGATGCAGATCCATTAAAAGTGAGCTTTGCTTTTCAACCACCCTTGTAGTCTCACTGGCTGTGGTGCTGTTGCTCAAACTAAAGATTATGTTGTGCAGTTTCACATGCCCTTCACCACAGATACAAAGGGTTTAGAAGAGAGAAAGAGAAAGAGAGACGCTCCTGTCTCAAGCTAAAGGTGTAATCAAACTGTAAAACGAGGCAGTGCTGATCACATATAAACCAAGACTCTGTGACTGTACTGCCTATTTCTCACCGGAATTGTTTTCAGAAACATATTTTAGTGACCTGTTTGGCTGTAATATGAGAATTTGTGAACAGGAAGTGGGCGCAATACTGTTTCCTTTATTGTAAAAACTGAGCCAAGCAATGAACCAAGATTCTCTTACTGCTATGTATTTCAGCTTACTCTGTAATTGTAATTCGAGATTGTTTATTACCGTGCAGGCACCATATTTCCTGTTTCCTGTGTCCTTATGATACATGGCGTAATAGCATACAACGCTGAACATTATAAATGATCTAAGAAACCTGAAATGCTGATGTGTTCAAGATTTTTGGTAAATAATCTTGTTAATAGTCTTTATCCTGTAAGGAGTTTGAGTTTTCTATGTTTTTCTTGTTCTCTCGTTGGTGGAATATGTGACATATGGTGCACAGGCTGTTGTCAATTACTGAGAAGCACACCAACAGCTGATAAATTCCCTCACACCTGTGCACACCTGTGAAATGGTTGGTGGAGCTCAATGTCGGAAATAATGGTGCTGAACACTCTTGACGAAGTTCCAGGAGGACGGAGACGTATTTTCTGTTCAAAGGCTCAACTGTTTCCTGTGTCAAAATGGCTGAGCTCGCATTTTGTCACCCACCAGCGGGAGCCTTTAATGATCTGGTGCGGCGCAGTGCATTCTGAGAGTTGTAGGTTTTCTACTTCTTGAGCAAAAGCAAATGCCACAGCCCTTTTCCTCTGTTGTCTCTGGTCATGTAGCACCAATTTCAAAAGTATTTGGGTCTTTTTACCGCACAGACAGCGCGGGGAGTTGAAGCTCATAAACTGCTGTGATTTAACTGCTGTACATTCACTTGAGCACTCTTCTAATCTAATCTAATCACTGTCCTAACAGAAAGCTTGTGCACCCAAAAATGAAAATTCAGCCATTATCTACTCACCCATATGCCGATGGAGGCTCAGTTTTAGAGTCCTCAGAACACTTGCGGAGATCCCGGGGGAGAGTGGGTAGCAACACAACTCCACCTAATGGAGGCTTACGGCGCCCCAGATTCAAACGTCCAAAAAACACATAATTGAAACAACAGAATATCTCCATACTGCTCGTCCGTAGTGATCCAAGTGTCCTGAAGCCCCGGCATAAAAAGACATTGGGTAAGTAGATAATGGGTGAATTTTCATTTTGGGTGCACTATCCCTTTAAATATTGTTGCCTTTTACAGACTATAATGGTTACATAAACATGAATCTATTTAACTAATTATTAACTTATTCAATTAAATCAATTATTTATCTCCACTTACAGAAAATTTTAAACATAATACAGACTGCAGTCTAGTTTTATAAAAAGACCATCTTTCCAGCAGTGACATATTTTTGATTTGATTTGTTCAGACAGCTTAACAACATCTATACCAGATTCTGACAATAAATCAATCAAAACTAAAGTCAAGAAAATATGATAAAGTTGACTTTCAGTGAGGCAGATTTTACTTTTTGAATCTGAAAACTCATGCCTTGAAATGTTGGTGAAAGGAAACAAACACTTCAGCTCTTTAAAAATTCATTCAAACGTTCAACTTGACTTGTTTTGCTATTAGTCCAATCTTGGTAGTGATTCATCAAAATTGTATTGGTTTATAGATACTGGGCATGACATTTTTTATTCCTCCAAAGAGGGAAGGACTAAAAACAGATTTGAGAACCACAGTGTGTGTTAATAACTTCATGCTGTTTTTTGTGATGTCTCTTGATATGATGATCATCACATTGTCACCAGTTGCTTTTACTTCTCCTCTCTCTGCAGGACTTCATGTCTCCGCACCTCAAAATGTTCAGCGACATAAATTTCGGCGAGCTGGGAGTCAACATTGACGTGTCGGTGCCTGTTATTAACTTGGATGACACGGGCTACGGAGCGAAGACGCAGTCAGTCGACGTCATCCGTGGCGTGTAAGTGACTGGCATTATCCTAATCCCTGTAGCCTTCACTGCTGTGCGAGCTGTGATGGGAAATAAAAGGTTGCCTGTTAACTGGAATTCCTCAGATGTCTTTCCACTGCAGAACTTTAGGTATGTTTGTATGATGACAGCTTACAGTACAGTGCGTGCTTTCAGATGCATTCCTACGCTTCAACCTGATAATTACCTTGAGCTGTAGGCCCAGTGAAGCCTTGTGCAGTTTTTTTTTTTTTTGCTGTCCTCTGCAGCTCAGGTGCGTAACGGTGAGGCTGCCGCACCCATGCTGACAGGTCAAGACAGATCGCCTAGTTTACTAATGTTTAGTCTGCCACACCTCACTTCCTGTCAGTGTAAGTTGGTTTTGGAGCACGCTGTCTCACACCCATTGGCAGTGGGAATGAATGTGAAATTAATGGAGGGTGTGGAGGAGGAGTTCCCTGACGTCTGAACACCGTTAACATGAACTGTCATTTATGTTTGGATAGTGTTTGTGTGTGAAGTGTTTCGTCTCGTCACCTGTGTCATTACATGCCATATGAGAAGTAGAAGTAGTGGCTGTGTTTCCTCGCTGTTTCTATTTCTTTATGCTGTGATGAGCTGGGAAAAACGGCAGAAGTAAACAAAACCAGAAGTAAATCAGAAACAATGAGGTCTGAATAATGAAATGCAGAACAGGATTGCCCAAGAGAGCATACAAAATTATGAATAATGTGAAGTGGAACATTTTGTCCTTCTCCAGGAGGCAGGACTCCCGCAACATTGAATGGTTATTCTTGCTGCGCCGCTAGCCTGTTATTAGAATGCACAGCCTCGCCCATGTCATACTGCCATCCTTCTGAGCATCTGATTGGCTCTGTGTGTCGTTTTAGCATTGCTCAGAGAGACTTGTTTGTAGTGCGGTGGCTCAGACACAACACCAAAAATGCAAACACAGCTGTGGCGTCCACAACAACACACAGCGACCCGAGACATGCCCGACTTGCCAAGAGGGTACATACAGTACATAACTGCTGAGATACTATCATGGGAGGCCATTATCAGCTTGGACTCTGACCAAGAATTGTCGGCATACATGATAAATGAACACTTTGGGCTATGTCATGCTGTGACTTCTTGTGTGTGGCTTGCTTTCTCAGCGCCGCTAAGAAAGATGAAAATGAGAAAGGAGAAAACTCTAATGTGAAATGTCAGAGCAAAATAAAAGGGCGATTATGCGCCTTCTGTTTCCTCCCTCAGCTGGGTCGTGTTCGAGGAGCCAGGCTTTTGTGGTGAGAGCTACATCCTGGAGAAAGGCCTGTATGGAAGCCCGGAGGACTGGGGCGCGCTGCAGCCCAGAGTTGCCTCAGCTATGCCAGTTGTGCTGGTAAGAACGATGACTCACACAAAGTTACGAAACCATGCAGTTTTGCCCAGCTATTAGATTGTCTTGTGATATTTTCTGTTCAATCACTGCACCCAAGTGTGTTCGATGACATCCACAATTAGCTTCAGATAATCACAGTGATTATAATTTCAGTATTCCATGATGTATAATTGAGCAATTTTGCAGTATTGAAGCACTTGCTGTATTCTCACTTCCTCTGGTAGTCTCCTCATGGCTAAGTGAGTGATTTCATTGCATGTGACCAGTCACACCACACAATGCTCGTGACCAAATCAAAAAGAGCAGGCATCTTTGGAAGGACAGATAAATCTATACACAGTAGATTATCTCTGGGAGCATGAGTCACACACAGGGCCAGTTTGTAATGAGTCTGTGCAGAGAGGAAATTTCTTGTCACAAGACTTAAAGTGAAAACATCTTAAATCAAAAAGGTGAGTCATCACGAGGCTGCTTCGGTTTCAAACCAGATGATGATAAACAGACGTAGATTTCATGCAGTGTTTCTACAGTGTTGCAGCTACGCTCTGAAGGTAAAAGAGCAGGTCAACCCCCGAAACTCAACAGCAATGTCTGTCTCTGGAAAACATGACCTGGTTACTCAAGGTAATCCACAGACCTTGCTGTGAGCACTTTCATGTAGGAACTATTTTCTTTCTACCAAACTACACTAACCAACTGTATCACAGCGCAGAGGGAAGCATGTATCTCCCAGAGGTGTGGACTCGAGTCACATGACTTGAAATTGGACCAAGTCACAAATTTGATGACTTTAGACTCTAGACCAGTTTCCCTGTGGGCGGACATACCTTTAGGGCCTTTTTTTCTTTATCACTGCTGTCATAACACTAGGGAGGTGTGGAGAAATGGCAGGTCAGAAAAACACTTTTAACCTGCACTTTTCACACCCTTTTAGCCACTTGCTGGCTACGCAGAGAAACTGAGTGTCGTCGCTCCCTCTCCTCTCTCGCCATGAGCAGGCGGGCAGGAGAGTTACTATGGTTACATGAATCGACACCGGCAGGTCATATTGTCGTGCGCCTGTCATCATGTAAGACGATGTGAAGTTAGACAAAAAGACCATCACGTGAAAGTGTTTGTAAGGGAGATGTTAAGTGAATGCAGGTGTGTGTGTGTGTGTGTGTGTGTGTGTGTGTGTGTGTGTGTGTGTGTGTGTGTTGGAGGGCTGAGTTACACAAGTTACAGCAGGAAGAGTAGAGTGTAGTGTGTGGTGTGCATAGTATGGTTGATGGATAGCCTACAAAAACTGTATGCACAACATTTGTTATGATAGCCTACGAATTAGCGCCCCCTTATTAACGTTAAGTCATTGAGGATAGGTTTAGGCAAGTAAAGTTACTGAGGTTAAATTTAGGAAAAGAAACATGGTAAGGACGTTCCTTAAAACACAATTCCCAACATGTGATTCCGAGGAAAAGCTTTAGGGCAAAGTCCAGGTTTTTCTGACCCATTCAAAACCCCAGCCTACCTCCACACAAGACTACTTGGGACTCTCAGTTGCCTGTAGGTGTGAATGGTTGTCTGTCTCTATGTGTCAGCCCTGTGATAGTCAGGTGACCTGTCCAGGGTGTACCCCGCCTCTCACCCAATGTCAGCTGGGATAGGCTCCAGCCCCCCACGACCTCTAACAGGATAAGCTATTACGGAAAATTGATGAATCACGGAATGTTAAAATTACATTACACTTGGTGAAGAGCATATTGTGAATTGTTTAAGACCTGGAACTCAAAGTTTAGGATGTAGGACTCGGCTTGAGACTTGACTTTGTACTTGAGTGTAAAGACTTGACTTACTTGTGACTTGCAAAACAATGACCTGGTCCCATCTTGGGCATCTACTCATGGACGAGAGGCTCATGCTTTTGACAGTGCGAGATATCAATGGCGTCCTCCTCAGCTGAGCTGCAATGTTAGCTAGCCCGGTGGTGCTAGGTGAGCTAGCAGTAGATGCACACTTCCTTCTGTGTGGTGATCCAGGTTCTGTAGAGAGAAAATAGTTCCACCAGGTCATGATTTCTGGAAAGAGACATTGCTGTTGAGTTTTTCAAATGTATTTTTGGCACTACAAGCTGAGTGCCATCTAGTTCCATTATATTGGAGAAGGCAGACATCTCTATGGCTGTTATCTGCACCACTTAGCAACTCAGACCAAAACAATCTCGACTGATAAATAGCACTACAGGTTAGAGGAAAAATATGTCTTTTGATACCGGGGTGATAACTATCCCTTTAAGAGGCTAACTGCTGTAAAATGAAATGATTTCTTAAGACCAAAGCCAATAAGACAATTAATAAAGCAGAGAAATAATGGGATTTCTGCTGCTGTGCAGTTTACCTATAATACTAATATGCAACATAACCCATATCTAATGACGTCCTGTTCTGGTTCAGTGCATGTACATAAATGAGTCTCATCAAGCTTTGTTTCATTTCAGGATGATTTTGAGAATGCTGCCAAGTTCAAGGTAGGCGACCAAACAGGACAAAAGAACACATCTATCCTCGCTGAAATTGTGCCTGTCTTATCTGATGAAGAGTGTGAGAGGGTTAGAGTGGATGAGTCAGCCTTGTTGTTTTGCTATGTGCGTCCCAGGTGCAGCTTTTCTCTGAGCCAGGTTTTCAAGGCTCTGTCCTCCCTCTGGAGGACAGCGTGACCTCCCTGCCGGATGGCATCTCTGTGGCCTCGTGCAAGCTTCTGGCTGGAAGGTGAGTAATACCGCACACTAGGGACGAAAATTAAGATACCACACTGCAAGTTTTGATTTAAGTTGAATCATAAAAGCTTGAAAGAATATGCGTCATTCTGCAAAGGCAGATTTTGGAAAAAGGCACTTTTGGATTCCCAAAGGTGATCTGATACAACTGTAGCTGCATATTGCTTATATTACAAAAGTATCTGTAGGACAGCTACGGGCTGCTCACTGCTCCACTTACTAAAAATGACTCATATGGCAGCAACTTGTGATATACTGCACATCTTACATTTTTAATGACGCGGCATCCAAAAGACAATTCGATACATTGCTCAGTCCTGTGCATGTGTGTGTGAAACAGTAAGCTGTTCATCCTCCAGCATGAATAATCTATCACAATGCGCATACTGTAGCTCGCTGTGTGGCAGTGTTTAATTCAAGGTACATATTAAAAATCTGACACCTACATTATGCAAATAGCTTTACATGGTAATCACAGCTCTTCATCAACGCAAAACATGAGTCTCATTTTGTGCTGGGTGTGCATGTGCGCGTGTGTGTGTGTTCATGCATGACTTTCAGCTGGCTGGCATTTGAGGGCCCAGACTTCACTGGCAGGATGTATGTGTTAGAAGTGGGGAGCTACCCAGACCTGAGAGCGATGGGATGTGTCAACGCGAGCGCCTCCATCCTGTCTCTACAGACGGCTGGCTTTGTAAGTGTATTTTCTCTTTTATAAATATGTATTTTAACACTCTGAAACATCCACTCACTTTCAGGGGTGGTCTGCCTGAGCTGTGACAATTTTTGCCTATTAGACCTGTTGAATGTTCAAAGATTAGATTGTTGGACTGCCAGACTGTATTAAAAGGTAGAGAAACTCAATATATTTGAAGCTACGACACCAATTTAGCTGTGCACTCCTATAACACTGTTTCAGGTGATATACTACAGTATGCAAACACTGCACACTACATCGGCATAGATATCCCACAATGCAGTGCGGTAGACAAGAATCTTCTCAAAAGGATACTGTGCCAATTGAGTCCTGCCCCCAGACGCAGACCGTTGATAGATAACGTAGCATCGGGCCGGCTCAGACCAGGGTCCGACTACAACACATCTCTAATGCAATCGTTTCAGATTTCCTTCATTTTCAGGCTGGTTTTGTGGATTTGGAGCTAAATGTTGTGCCTCGGGCACGTTGTGTATTAATGATACTCGTAACCTGGAGAGGCTGGAAAAAGATAGATCCCTGCCCCCAGCAACGTTCATCTGCACACACTGTGATGCCACACAGCTGGTTCAGTATCAGCAAAGTCTTGTGTGGCGATCAGCAGTGATGTGGTGGTTCACTTTTACACTGTGAGCTTCTAACTATCTTTGTGTTTTTAACCTGTTGTTGCTGCTGAGTCAGTTTGACATCCTGGATATATGCTTCAAACACAGACTGTAGACCCCTTGTTCTTTTTGAAAATGACTGAAAAGACCTAATTTACTGATACATATTACTTGTTCATATTAGTAAAACCTTACATAGTGCCACTGACCCACAACTTTACTTCCCTGATTTAAGATGACGCGCGGCAAAGGATTAAAAGCAAATGTTAAATGAGTCACTAATGCTGATCTATGACATGACTTTTGATTCAGAAGAGAACCCATCTGTTGCAGAGGTATCAGAGGGCAAAAATGCCAGGGAGCACAAATATGCAAGTGTGGTCTGTTTCCAGGGTAACCTCAAAGTAACTTTAATATCAACCTGCGTGACCTGCAGCTCTCCGCCTACTCCATTCCTTCATGTACTTTGTGTCTCTTTTTCTCCCTCTCGCTTGACAGGAGTTTTCGCTGCCATCTATCACTCTGTTTGAGCGGTGTGATCTGCGGGGGAAGAGGGTGGTCCTGACAGATGGATCGGTCAACCTTCAGTTGGCTGGAGGCTGCAGCAGGGTCCAGTCTGTGGCCGTGGAAGGAGGCATGTGAGTACATCACGACCGCTGTGTGGTTACAAGTTCTGTTGGAGCGTCACCAAGTTCTCCGCTTGGTGTGAGTCTGACAGGTTCAGGCATTACAATGTGTGTGTGTGTGTGTTTCTACTTGGGGGTGAACTCACTGTGCTGTCAGAGGCATTTTTTTTCTGCTGGAAACAAGTGAAACAGAATATCTTTCATTTTTTAACTCACATGTCACTCACTGGCCCACGTTGATTCTTTACTATTGAATCTGTTGTGTTTTTAATCTCTTTTTCATGTATTTCGAATTCAAAAGTCGACAGGTCAGATATTTTGTTTAAGCTTAGGACTTTCTCTCAAGGCAAACCAATCCCATGCAGTGTGTCACCACTTTAACAACATCGCACAAGATAAATCTTAATAGAAAAAGTAAAGTACTAAGGAGAAGGATTAAGAGATTATAAAAGAAGCAAGTCAAGGTTATCTGAATAAGTGTTTTCTTTTCAGCTGGCAGAAGTTACTGTTACTCCTGCAAAGTCTTTAGTATTTATTAAGATAGCAAAGATGCTTTTGTGGAGTAGGTAGTTTTGGCCTCTACGCAAAGACATGTTTCATAGATTCAAATTAACTGGACGCAGAGTGCAGCCTCAGCACATCGTAAGCATGACAGCACAGACAGATGGAGTGATGATGGAAACCTACTGCTGATGTGCGAGATTCAGCCCGTAGGTGTGAACCAATGCTGAGGAAATAAAGGGCTCCCAGTGAGCCAGCGCTGTCTCTGCAGTGGCACATTCCTGCTGCAGGAGAGTCGGGCAATCAGCCAAACAACGGTGCCATTGAGAGACCCGAATTTAAACGCAACATTTAGTGTCACCGAGAAATTGGCCGGTCATGAAGCTCGGCACATTTTAGAAGATTACCTTTGGCACAGTGCTGCATGGAGGGGAGGGGAGGACTCAAGTCAAGAGAAGACTTTGTTCCTGCCGGGATGACAGACTAGATAGCCGAGGTTTTATGCATCAAGTGCGAACAAGTGAAACTGACTGAAAAAAACACGTTGTTCTCTCAGGTTGAAATCTAGGTGTCATGATGGAGAATAATGATACAGCAACCAACATCCACAAAAGGGGGCACAAGGAATGAAAAAGAAACACATGAAAGCATTTTTCTTTTCGTCTCTGCAGACTGATAAAACAACAAAACAGTGACTGTGTTTTTGTCTTGTCTTTATCACCAGGTGGGTGTTATACGAGGGAATCAACTATCGGGGAGCTCAGATTTTGCTGAAACCCGGTGAGGTGCTTGACTGGCGCACGTTCAGCAGCTGGAAGAAAATTGGATCCCTCCGCCCTCTCATACAGGTATATCCTGGTGTTCAACAGTGAGCCCAAAGCTTTCAGTTTTATGCAAAACAGTTCCAACCAGAGGTCTGAGGTCTTTTCAGTGGTTTATTCACTACGAAGTGAACTCAGTGTATGAACCATGAGAGCGACTTTATGATCACAGCTTTTATCTCCTCAACTTGACAACTATAGAATCACATAGAAACACTTAAGGTACCTCTGACTCTAACTTAAGTGCAACATGACTGAGTTTATGGTGATACATGAAAAAAAAAGTCACCCCGAGAAAAAGGTTTTACACTAAAGATTTGACTGAAATAGACATTTTCGTCACAATTCCTTCCCACAATCATTTTCTGTTTTCCTTCTCTGACCAATATGGTTTTCTTGTCTTCTTTTCTTCTTCCATTTTTTTCAGTATCTAACTATAAGCCAACTTGAGTCCAAGCAAACAAATAATCTCTCACAGACACTTTCACTTTCCAACGTCCTTAGATGTTTATATTTGGTTGAATTTAGGTTGTGATGTCGGTTTTCTGTTTGTGTTCTTCCTTGTTTTGGTATTCATTCATGTTTAATCTGTTTTCCTGTTTTATTTTGTAGAGTCTCTCCTCATGTCTGGATTTACTTCCTGTCTTTGTGCCCGTTTTCTGTCACACCTGTCTCATTAGCCCCTCCCTGTTCCCAGAGTCTTCCACACTTGTTTTGTATTAGTCTAGATCGCTCCACCCTAGAATTCCCAACCACACCTATTGTGGCTTTCAAATAAGTTCAAAAACAGCCGCCCGCAGAAGCCACATTAAGAGATATGATGAATTGAACTCACTGTCTTTGGTTTAGATTTACTCACCTTTTGATGATCCAGGTGCTGCAGTCGGTTTTAGAGTCGACTGATTTGCAGGATGTGTGGAGAGTTGCAAGATGACACTATGAACTGATTGTCTTCATTGTCACGTTCAAAAAAACTCCCCAAACATTTCCCAAATAAACAGGCCTTGAAAAAAAACGTCAGTGAAAACTGAGATTAACAAAAAACATGGTGACTGTAACCCTGTGGCGTCTTCCATGCTCCACACTGGCTTCAGCACACCTGCCTTTAATTAAAGGTTCCCGAGATGCCTAGTCAGGTGGTGCATTAAAGTGACTCAAAATAATAGGAAACTAGGACAAATGGCTCTAACTCCACCCTTGTTGTCAGCCGGTCTTGGATAGTTTTCTGTGTATGTAGACCTGTGTGTTTCCCTTTGTCCTTTGTGAGTTCCTACTGTCAGTGATCAGTTCAGGAAGGACCCAAATGCAGAGCAGCGGGCAGGTGTGAGGTTCAACAAAAAGCGAGCTAATAAAGCTGATAAGAAACATCCAGAACAGGCAGGTAACAAAAGTCCGAATGACAAAACTAACTGAAATAATTCGATGAACTCAGATTGAAGAATCCAAACAGAACACAAGACAACAGGCAGTAGGTGGACACGGGCAAAAGGAGGGAAATGGGGATTGGCTAACAACAAGGGTGTGGAGAGGAACACTGGGGTGGAGCAAACTAGACTAATTCAGAACAGGTGTGGAGGGAACAGGGACGGACTAATGAGACTGAAGGAAGACAGGAAGTAAAACCAGACATGACACACGGGGAGAGAATCTACAAAATAAAACAGGAAACAGATTTAAAGGGAATGAATGACATAAAGCAAGGAAGAACACAAACAGAGAACTCCAAAACAAAGTCCACAAGATAACCTAATGTTAACAAAACCCAGGATCATGACACCCAGAGTTAGCTACAAGCTTATTTGCGTCTGTAGTCTCAGGGCAGGAAACAGAGCATCTCTGTTGAGAAATATATTTGTTATGTACATGTACATCAGACCTAGCTTTAGCTGCTGTTAGTTATTACAGTTAACAGCTGTGTCAGGTTGACTTGATTGAAAATAGCAACCGAAACAGGTTAAAAAAAAAACCCATGTCCGTAATTTCCTCTTCAAATAGTATTCATTAAAAGAATGTCACTTGCAAAATGGTCCGCACATAAAACAAAGAATCGAGGAGGAAAAAAAAGGCTAACGTTCCTCATGAATTGGAGTCAAAGAGGTCTGCGTTTAACAACAGCTAAACTATTTTAAAACATCTGTTTACTCTCATACAACTCAAGCAGCATAATTTAGGTCTCATTTCTCCTGCCGTATGCTCAGTGCTTCCCAAACACATGCATATTCACTACAACATAATGATGTGAAACACACCAGTGTGCCTGGGCACATGTGTGTGTGTTTGAACTCTGCTCAAGCTCATACACACGTACGTGCTCAGGCATGCCGCAGCTACCTGGAGGCCTAAGTGTTTTGTGTTGTAATGTTGTAGCTAAAACGCATGTGTTTGGGAAGCAGTGAGAGTATGACTGGATAAATGAGGCTGGGATTACACTGCAGGAGCTGCATGAGAGCTTGTAAAAAGATGTTTTGATGTAGTTTTGCTGGTGTTTGACGCGGTCCCTGATGACTTCATTTTATCAAGAGTGCCTGTTTTAGATTCTCCATTAAGTGTGGAGGCATGTGGGAACAGTTTTTTTTTTTTTTTTTCATGAATTCAAGTTAACATTAGGGTTGATATACAAATGGGCTTTTTGCAGGTGAAGTGCTCTTGCCGTTTCAACAGCCTACTTACTGTAACTAAGTGTATAATTGTTATAGGTCAGGTCTTTGTAACAGCTGATGTACTTATTGAGGCAGAATGTAATTGTATGGTTGAGACCACGATTTCTTACTTTCACAATGACTCACCGTGAGATAAGTCAAGATTGTTCTGCGTGGAGCTGACTTTAGCAAACTGTGTTTAGAATATGGCATAACAGCACTGACTGTGTGTTTGGCCTTGTGTGTGTGTGTGTGTGTGTTTTCCGAGCAGAAGCAAGTGCATTTCCGTTTAAGGAACAGACAGACGGGGCTCATGATGTCAGTGACCGGCGATTTGGATGATGTCAAACTGATGCGGATCCAAGAAACGGAGGAGACCAATGGGTTCGAGCAGATCTGGTTCTACCAGAATGGACATCTCCACTGCCAGGTACCAGCGCCACCATTATACTGTGGTGTGATTCTGCAGACCAGACCGGTTTAATCAAGTCAGAATGAATTCCAAGATGTAATCAGAATCAGGGCCAGAACCAAAGCAGGTCAATCAAAGGACTTGGAGAGTGAAACTGTGTTTTAATACAACAGACCTGGATACTGAGGGCACGGTGGTGCAGTAGGCAGCATTGTCGCCTCATAGCAAGAGAGTTCCAGGGTGGGGGTTTCAACTCCAGGGTGGTTCCCCGTGTCAGCCTGGGTTCCTCCCACAGTCCAAAGACATGCAGGTTAATTGGTGACTCTAAATTGTCCGTAGGTGTGAATGTGTGTGGTTGTCTGTCTCTATGTGTCAGCCCTGTGATAGTCTGGTGACCTGTCCAGGGTGTACCCGCCTCGTACCCATTGTCCAATGACCCCTGACAGGATAAGCAGCTACAGAAAATGAATGAATGAGACCTGGATACTACATTACCTCAGTCAATCTTCTATTGCTGAGAGTTTTTCAAGTACAAACCTCCCCTATCATACCAGGAACTGGTCCACTGATTCCATCTATTCCCATGTAAAGTGTCACAATTAAATAACAGACATGTAGTGTGAATGTTGAACACTCCTCTCCTTGTGTCTCCAGCTGCTCGAGGAGTGCTGCCTGTGTCCCAGCGGCAGTGTGACGATGCCAGGAAGCCGCGTGGGTCTCATCCCAGAGCTAGACAACGAAATCCACCTGTGGAGCATCACCCCCGAGGGTTTTATCCGGTACACCCCCACCCCTGATCTGGTCCTGGACATCAAAGGTGAGACATCCACGTGCGGCATGACTTGTAACTTTTGACACACAGCAGTAATGATCTATACAGAAGACTTTGGGGATCCGATTGTTCCAGACTTCTGGAAACTTTATGTTGAGATGAAAGAAAATGCCAACAATGATTTGAAATATTCTGATGTCATTGGTTTGTTATAAAATACGTTAATGCTCCTTATTACACAGCTACAGTTAGTTAGGATGCAACTCACACACATAAGTCAGTCACAAGTCAGTATTACCAGCAGCACTGTAAAACTATTGAACTGGGTGTCTGTCTGGGGGCTGTGTTTGCATCACTGTCAATTAGTGACACCTTGTGGACTAAATCATAACACCGTGACTCTGTGCACATTCCCTGGAACATATTATTGCACCTTCATTACTTCTTCTTCTGTTTTAAATAGTTAAAATGGTTGTATTTTGAATTTAAAGTATGAAAAATAACACTAAATATTGTTAACAGTATTATGTAAGCAGACCAAAGACAAATGCCTCACTATCCAAGTCATAGTATGGCTGTCATTTATCAATATAATAAAGTACATATATATTATGGAACATGGACTCATCCCAGCTGCAGTAAATTAAACAACCATTCAAAAGAGTAACACTTTATCACCCAGGATTATATTTAAAAAATGAATGAATAAGAACACGTCTCTTGTCTGTTTCAGGGGGCCTTCACTACGACAAAAGCCACGTCATCCTACAAACACTTGATCCTCATAAACTACAACAACGGTGGGACGTGGAGATTATATGAAAACCATGAACTGCTGCTGAACTGGACTCCTAATATTATTATCAGAAGAGCAGCTCTGGAGGAGGCTCTCTTATGCAGCTGCAGTACAAATGCTCAAGGGCGAGGTACATCATTGGAGATGCTCAACCTCTGCTGCAGGAGGGCAACAATGATTTCCAATGAGGAGGTCAGCGCTGAGAGCTGTGGATAAATCCATAAGAATGTATTACGGCCCAGAGTGGAGTCTGAACTCGATGCTTCATATTTTACACTTACCCAGCAATATATCCCAAGGCTTATATTTTTTGTCTTTTCATACAATAAATCTGTTTGCCTGATGTTAATTAACTTAAACAGTGTTAACACTTTACTGTGTTTTTTAAATATATATATAAAGCTTTATTTTCCCAGCTGCATGCAACATGATGAAACACAAAATACAGTTTCTCTTGACATGTTTTTTCTCTTTAATCAAAATTGATACGCACAAAACTCTTTTGTTTTCAGAATAAAAGTATTTTTGTCAATAAATTTCTTTAATACAATATACATCATGTTGAGCTGCGCTTGGTTTACAGCTGTGTACAGACTGAATGCAAAATGCTTCAGATTTAAAGTTTCAGTGTTTGTTCTTTCCCAAACGTTGTATGGTTAAAGGGACAGTGTGTAAGATTTAAGGGGATTTAGTGTACCTAGTAGTGAGCTGAAGCTTCACCTGGTTCGAATTCATTCGGTGTTGATTGTTCAGGTGGTTTGTACCAGGAGCGGAATTTTCGAGAGGTTGGTTCCTCTCCAAAACAAACAAACCAGTGATTTAAACTGGTAAACTGGCTTATCGGAGACAGGCTGCTAGCCCAGCAGCTGCTAATGTGTGCCCACCTTTTACTCTGATAAGTTAAGATCCAGGCATTCAGGAGGCGTAGCAATCATTACGTAGCATTGGGCCAGCTTAGACCAGGGTCTGACAACAACACAGCTGTGCTCCATTGACTCTTATTTCCTTTATTTTCAGGCTGGTTTTGTGGATTTGGAGCTAAATGTTGTGCCTGGGGCACGTCGTGTATTAATGAAACTCGTTACCTGGAGAGGTTGGAAAAAGATATACGTTTCTTCCCTGTTCCAAAACCAAAATCAAACCCTGGAAAGTGTAGGGTTAGCTAGCTAGCTAGCTGAAGATATAGCCTACTGAATGTATACACATGCTGCTTTTGCTTTTTAATGATTATAACAGTGAAACAAAGACCGACCCTGCTGTACAGGAACCAGTGAAGGGAAGCAGGGAAACTTTGCTGATATTCAACCAGCTCCCTGCCCATCTGGCGGTGGAGATCCGGGTGCTGGCAGCGGCACAGGGGCGAAGCTAAACACTGTTCATCTGCACACACTGCGATGCCACACAGCTGGTTCAATATCAGCAAAGTTTCCCTTTATATTCATTGTCTTGTGTGGCGATCAGCAGTGATGTGGTGGTTCACTTTTACACTGTGATCTGTAGCCTATAGTTTGGCTTTAGCTTCTAACTATCTTTGTCTTTTTAACCTGTTGCTGCTGCTGAGTCAGTTTGACATCCTGGATATATGCTTCAAACACAGACTGTAGACCCCTCTGTCTGCTTCTCTCTGGAGTCACTGTTTCAGTTTTCCAAAAAATATGATATTTCTTCAGAGAGTGCAGTTAGTTACAGTGTGGGCTCCATGCTTACTCTGACAGCTTGATACTAGGAATTTAAACCAGTAAAAACGGGTAATAGTGCAGATTCACATTTTGAAAATCTGTTTTTCCGACGCTCTCATCACTTCTAGCTATGGCGGCTGACACAAAAACGTCCTCATGTCCGTTCTGGCCTGCTGTAGAAACATGGTGGTTATTTTCAGGTGATTTTACACTACAGAAAACACCTATTATATTCCATTTCCACCATATATTCCAGTAAATCTTACACACTGGACCTTTGACTTTTGCTCAGCTCTCTCACTGTGGGCTGCATTCACGTAACGTGAGATGCAACATGACGTTGGGTAGTTGTCAAACAACTCCACGCGGACAATTGCAAATGTGTTATCATGCTGCTTGACAAACACGTCTATTGATGATGTCCAGCTGGATATATTGATATCAGACATTTTTTTTATTATTTGACTCCATGTTGATAGATTGCAGCAATCATAAGGCCACAGAGAGCCTGGTTATGCCTGCTGGATGCTGCCCTGAATGGTATTTATTAGTCCACAGCTGGTAATTATAACAGCCTCTCCATGACAGGAACGCGGAATAACTCAAACACCTTGTGAAAACTTCAAGACAGCACAGGAAGGTGTAAGATTTAACAACAGTCTTTGGCACGCTCCCATTACAGTCTCAGGTCACGCTTGTAGTCTGCTGCGCCACGGCAGCACCTCTGCTCCCTTTCAATTATACAGTCTTCAGCTGTCAGAGCAGCCTTGCAAAGGTGAGAAGAAACACAGGAGCTGAATTCCCTCCGCTATCTCTTAGTTTTGCTTGGCCGTCTCTCGCACGTCTTGCTCGGACTCTGCGGTCTCCGTGCGACTGCTCTGCACCAGCTCTTCGGCTTGTCTGTCATCCTCGTCATCCACCCTGACGACTGTCTTGCCTCTGGCGTGGCCCTGCTCCAACTTCTGAAAAGCCTGGGGCACCTGGGTAAATGGAAACTGGGCCTCCACTACCGGCAGAATCTGCAGTGAACCGGCAGAAAAAAATATCATGAATACGAGTTTAAAATCAATCGGGGGAGTAAGTCAGGAAACAATTAAGAGATCAGATTTAAACCTTCAGCATTATTAGACATGGGATGAATTGTATTAAGCATCTGCTTTTGTTTTTATGGGTTTGGGAAATGAATGGGAGGACTGTTTTATTAGACGGCAGAATTAGTGTTGACAGTTTGACGATTGGGTCAATTACACAGACTTTTTGGTGACAACATATTCTTTGGAAATCATGCTGACGGGATAGACGCCTCACATTAAGTGCTCAGAATAAACAGCTTTTCTGAAACTACTGGTTTCAGACTGCTTTCTGTTCTGTCTTACAAGGCACTAGGAAATTATAGTAATTATATTCAATCAAATTAGACAAGCAAATATCCACGAGCTCCTAATGCTACATCATCTCTGCTTTCACAGCCGCAAAATGTGAAAAAGTGAGGGCGGGGTTCAGAATGTGATGAGGCTGGACAATCCTGCGCTAGTCCCACAACACCAGCAGCCGGGCTTGTTATCCTGGTCAGCATCTCTTGTCGTTAACAATGAATGGGGAGCGCGGTGGCGTCACACTGGAAACCGTCCACACTTCTGCCTGAGAATAGGACGTGCGGAGAGAAGCGTGCATGTGTGTGTTTTGTGGCTGTGTGTGTGTGTCCGCAGCTTCCCGCCACTGGTCTGAGTGTGCCGCTCGCTGTAAGCCCTGGGACAAAAGGACAGAGGTCCCACACGCTTTTGCGAATGGCTGCTCAGCACTGTTTAAAAATCCATTCACCGTCTCCTGGCGCCTGACTCAATCGCCCAGAAGCCAAGCGTATACGCCGCCGACCAACCGGCGCAGCGGGGAATGCGTTGCTCACTCCTTCACAAAGCCACAGGGGAGCCTTGAATACAGGCATGTGTGGAATCCCTGGTATGTTCATATTTAATTTGCTGTATGATCTCCGCTTCTGCATGAATTTCACTCTCAGGCTGTGATTAGTGTGCAAATGAGAGGATTTCCGTCACCCCACTCTCTCAGTATAAGTGATTCTGGGTGACAAGTACGCCAGCATGTACATCAATAATGAGGCAGCACAGTACCTTCGCTGCATCCACCAATCTGCTGACCTCATCCAGGGCAGGTCCATCTGGAGTGTAAAACCCCCACCGATAGAAGACTCCACTTGATATAATGTTCTAAGAGGCAAACAGAGAGGAAGGAAAAATTAGAAATCAGGCAGGTATGCACCTCACTGCATATGACATACACGAGTCATGACCTGAGTATGGAAATATCAGGAAGTCAGCACACAAACGTCCCCCAGGCCCAGTTGTTCAGAAGTAATCTGATCATATTTCAGCGGATTGGATCAAACCCTGAAAATGGGTTGTGCAAAAGAAAATAAAAAGGATTCTGAAATTGGATTAGATCATATAAACCAGCTCTGATCTGGATCCAACCTTCAGCATGTGTTTAAACCTTTTAAGTAGGATTGAGACACACTTGAACCAAAAATGTGGATAACCCTGATCCCAGCAGAAGTGTGGATTTCAGGTGCAAAATGTATGAAAACTTTAAGATTGGTCAAATATATATACACATTTATTATATTTCAACTTGATTGAAATAATCATTACAGTGATGAAGTAGACATTAGGCTACCTATTAGCCTTAAAGTAAAATAATCCCCAAATAGCTGTCAATATCAAACAAATATTCTTTAATTCTAACTTTTATTTATCACTTTATATTAGTTACAAAAATATGGCAGTGCGGTGATGCAGCGTTTTGCATTGTTGCCTCACAGCAAGATGGTTCCTGGAAGAAAACCAGGGTCAGAGGGTTTTCTCTGGCTACTCCAGCTTCCTCCCACAGTCCAAAGACATGCAGGTTAGTTGGTGACTCTAAATTGTCCGTAGGTGTGAATGTGAGTGTGAATGGTTGTCTGTCTCTATGTGTCAGCCCTGTGATAGTCTGGCGACCTGTCCAGGGTGCACCCTGCCTCTCATCCAATGTCAGCTGAAATAGGCCTCCTGCGACCCCCAACAGGATAAGCAGTTACAGAAAATGAATTAATTACAATGACACAGTCAAACTTAATTTCTAACAACTGCACCACCCACGCTGTTTTCTGTCTCTTTGAATTAAAACACTTAAAGTGACCCCACACTGGTGCTTCCACCTCTTGTTCTTTACATAACTAGTAGCCCACATTGTGATATAAAGTCCCATTTAGAGCTCTCGTTATCCGGATTAAGTAATATTGAAAAGTTTGCATCTGGATCAGGGTGATACAATCAAATGCTAGTTTGAAAAACCGGCACAGAAGTGAGATGTGAGATGGATTATCTGGTCCTAGATAGTGAGACATGGAATTTCCTAATCCAGATCTCTCTGATTCAGATCCATTTTTTTTTTTTTGAATGGGCCCTGATAAAGAGTTTTAACATTCTTATTAAAAACACCACGAGCTAACTACAGAAACTAAAATCAAAATCTGAATATTGTGAATTACAAAAACCAACCAAGACATAGAAAAAGCCAGAACACACAGTATGCTGAGACGCTCCATCACCACAGTGACTGTAACACCATAATATGGCCGAGAGGAAGCAGCATGGATTACACGCAAGAAAAACTGATCATTACAAATTTGTTGATAGACCAGTTACTTATGTGAGGTACAGAAAAGTTTCTGAGTTTTCTACCTCAGATTGAACATGTAATATTGATGACTCTACCGTCTTTTACAGTTACCATTTTGTTACCCCTGTACATGTGATCCATCCACCAAAAAATAGGCACTCTGTTTTCCCAATTTAATTATGTTACAGGGAGAAATACCTCGTCCCAATAAGGCTGCATCAGAAAGCTTTTAAAACACAATGAGGAAAGGAGAAACTCCTGTGTACTAATCTTGAAATTCAACATTTGATATTTGATCATATCACATTATTTTGTGGCGTGACATTGCCACACCTCTATAGCCTTTGGTAAATCTATCCCTGCTTCCATGAGAAGAACAAAAAAAAAAAGGCAGATTGTGACAGATCCTGATCAGTCAGTTGAACACTAGAGGGCTCAGTTGCGCTGTGATTTCCCCAGATGAAAAGGACGTTCTGTCCAGAGCTGGGCAGCGAGGGTGTGACTGCTGCGGCTGAGCCCCGCCAAACTGACCAGCTGGCTGCGACCGTGGACAAAGGGGCCCGGAGGCTTGGCAAGAAACACACAAACACTGGTATTTGCCGGGGGGAGATAGCCGGCTACAATCTGCACAAACACCAAATACTGCTGGTTCAGCAGCAAACACATGCATGCACACACATCGCATTGAGACTAACGCCCACACACACACACACACACACACACACACACACACATTCAACTCTAACACTGCCAGCCGTTCTGTCACCACCACCCGGGACAACTTGACTCAGTCCCCTGAGCAGCTCCACCCTGTCCTCGCCTATTCACCCACTACCCTCATTACACATGCACTCCACTGACAGAGCAGCTGGAGGGACGGGACCTGCATGCAATAACACGAGGCTCACACACACGCAGGGCCTCAAACTCTTCAAACTTCCCCTTCACCTGCACACAGTCAGATTTATTACACACTGCAGGGTGTATTTCTACAGCTCAAGCATAAACTCTTGCGAAGAGACAATGTGAAGCGAAGTCAAGTTATAACACGACTTCTCCTTCCCGACTTCCACTGAGCTGCGACTGATCTAATTAACCGAATGGAAGTAAAACATAAACGTGGACTGGCTGGAACAGGTGCACACCCATTTCAGTGTTGTCTTTCCATGCCGCTGAGGATTAAGTATTTCATTTCAGTTGGGGAGCACCTGTGGTCCACACCCACGCTAATGGCTGCATGAGAAATACCAGCCGCAAAGCAGTTTATAAGACAAACAACAGGACCATAAGGGTTGTTTATGAGGCGAGTGGATCTGCATGTCAGACCATGAGACAGCAGAATAATCCTTCACATCATCTGTGTTTGATTCAGTGTTAAAGTACCTGCATGGCCTTGCTTTGCAGGGTGAGTCCAGCGTGAAACGCCCCATCCAGCAGGCCCATGGAATCGGTGTTGAGGAGTAAAGGTGTTACCAGTGTGACGTACTTCGCTCCAGACCAGGGCTTCAGCAGGCCCAGCGCCCACTCCTCCGTCTCCCCGCCCACGTTGTCTAAAATCACATCAAACCTGAGGGTGCAAACACAACTCTGTCAAACTCAAAGGGTTTACAATACTGGAAAACATGCACACACTTCATAGCAGGTGAGCAATTACGACAGCATTACGTGTTTTATCACCGCAGGTCAGCGTCCTACATGTTGCTAAACCCTGATTTTAAAGGGTATGCTCGGGAAAGATAACCGTTTCGTTTACCAGTTTAGTTGCGGATGGGGAGAGAGGGGTGAAACCAGCGTCCACTAAGGCCTTGAGCCCTGGTTTCCATGGAAACTAGAAAGCGAGTCAGTGAGCAGTTGTGCCATGCTGACAAGAAGATGTTTACCACATCTGAGGGGCGTTTAAAGGGAAGGAGCACACACAATTCTCGCAGTCCTGGATGATTCCTTTTCATTAGCACCTTTGTTGGACCGGCACAGACTCTAATGATTCTTCATTAGCCGGGCGAGTAAAGAACATTCTGCTTTCATCTGTGCTTTTAAATAAAAACAATACGGTGTCGACACTTTACACGTAATGTGCTGTATGATTTAATAGCCTGCTTACTCCTAAAACAGACACTTCCCTCAGCAACAACACTCACTTCTCCATCATTTCTAGCTGCTCGGGCGCATCTCCCGTCGTGTAGTCCACCACCTCGTCGGCCCCCAGTCCTCTAACAAGGCCTTCGGCATTCTGAGAGCAGGTAACAGTTACGTGGGCTCCCCAGGCCTTCAATAACTGGCAGCACATAGAGGAAGAAAACACAAATGCACACACAAACACAGTAAGTGGCTTTACACTCTGAGTGTCAAACACTCACAGTACAGCAGATGGAATAAACTTACCTGAATGGAGAATGTTCCAACTCCTCCGGATCCTCCAGTGATCAAAACTCTAGGGAGGGGAAAAAAGCAGCAACCAGAGGGTCATTCAATTACAGTGTGACTCATTAAAGTGAAGCTACTACAAGAAGTGGAAGCCTCGGGGGGTAAAAGGGGATTCGCAGGATGGGAAGCTATTACACCCGCAGGGGAGTGAAGGTTCCATTAGATTACACGTCAGGTTACATTTTTACAGGCTTCGGGTTAAAGGCAGGATTTTAAAACCCCTTTGATGCCAATTAGAATGAAATAGAAGATCAGGGTTCAACGCTGAAATGTTTGTGATGGGGGGAAAAAGTCTTTTCAAAGTATAGGTCTGCATGACTGGACTGAAACTTCAAGAAATTAAAGAAATAATTCAAGGTATGACGGCTTTCTATAAAAGCATTCAGGGACTGCAATTCACACTTCTAAACAGGACTCATCAGTGACAGTTGCCAGGTTGCTTTGGCAACCATTTTGAGACTGGCAACCAATTCTTTGCCTTTGATTTTCAACCATATAAAAATAGGGACGGCAAACAGCAAACCTGCATCCCAAAATAAATACAATTTTAATTTTGGTTGCATTACTGATAATCAGGGTTCCCACAAAGTTTCAAGGACAGAATTTCAAAACCTTTCCATGACTTTCAAGGCTTTCAAGACTTTCAATATGTTAGGCAGTCTGCAGACACAGAGCAGTAGCGCTCCCTGATTGGGGGAGTGACAGCAGACAGTTTAGCATTTGTTTGAAAAAGAAAATGCTCTGTGCCTCCATGTGCTACCATGTTCTACGCATTTAAAATGAAACTGAAGTGGCACTCTGAGGGACAACTAAACTCCCTAGGCTGCCTGCGTCAACTGCACAATCTCAAAAATGCAGTACAATTTAATAGCAGGCGTTATTCAATTATAAGTGTACTATAGAGTTCTGTTTATCTTTTTAATTTGTTTCTTTTGATTTGTTTTTTTGGATTATTATTTTGTGGTTTTACACTATGATGTCATGTTTGCTTGTTTGGACCCCAGGAAAAGTAGTTGCTGCCATGGTAGTGACTAATGGGGATCCAAATGAATAAATGAATAAATATCTATTCAAACATAATTCCAGCTAGCTGGCATACCTGGAGCAAATGAAGAAGCATACGTGATGGTAAACAAACGTCACACACTAGATCATATAAGAGCTACGTTACGTCAACTGCTACAGAAAATAAATTCTCTGTTATGTGACATCATGTGGAAGGTTATCCATGGAAGATTACTGTAACAATTAATGTCATTACACACAACAAACTTCCATGACTTTTCCAAGCCTGGTAAACAAAACTGTGGAATTTCCTATCTTATCCAGGTTTTCCATGACCGTGGGAACCCTGGATATTTGAACAGCTATAAACCAAACAATGATGCATGTGTGTGTGGGTGTGTTTACTTGCATGTTCTCAGGCATCTGTTTTAGGGACAATGACGGCGTAAATTTAGTTAGACTGTTTGACTGTGGAGTGAAAAGTGCAACTAGCCCATCAACATTGCAAACAAATGTGGAAACTGATTAAACCGACAAAGAACCAGATGAGTCTGAATGTAAAGGTCAGATCGGATAAAACACAAACTACAACTTTCAAACATTCTTCTATGTCACATTTTAGGTCATTATGAAGCTGACATATAACTGCATAACATCTCTATTACTCAAAATATAAGGTGAAGGTAAAAATGGAGACCATATTTAGTAACCAAAAGCTGATGCCTGGCAACCACTTTTAAAATCAGTGGTAAGCCTTGTGTATTAAAGGTCCAGTGTTTAGGATTGAGTGGTAGAACTGAAACTTTTCCCATGTGCCAAGCGTGTTAGAAAACCATAGGTGGACTCTGGAAGAGGACCCACTCCATGTGTAGATACATTATTCTAAGGCAACAAAAACACACTGATTCTTATTTTGGGGTGATAGTAATCTACTGAAAAACATACTTATATTATATTTCTGCCTGTAGATGCCCCCACATCCTACACTGGACCTTTAATGTTGGGGGTGGAGGGGTTCAGTACAGGGTTATCCAGGATCACGCTGGCACTTGCCTTTTATTTGAAGAGTTGTGTCTGCAAAGACCACCTGCATTGACGAGTGCAGACAGAGCAGTGTTGGCTACGTAGGGGATGGATGCTGCCTCTGTGTGACTCAATAACTTTGGCTTATGGGAAACCTGCAACAGCAAACAGCCAGTGTCAAAAGTGCATGTCAACATGTCAACAATCTCTTCACTTATCAATTTTCCTGTAAAAGCTCAGTGCAGTCAGCAGAGCCGCTGTGAGCACAGCTCGCTCTGAGCTGCTGAATAAATGAAGCACAATACAGTCAGAAAACAGAAGGCAATTAGTGTCTGTCTGTAATTGGTGCCACAGCGGCTCCAGCAACCAAACACAGTAATCTTAATTACGCTGCAGGATTACATAACAGGGTGCACTTGTTCCAAACTTTTGTTCAGCATTTTTTCCACAAATCGTACACAGTGTTACATCAACTCTTTCCACTTGTTTGAAAACATACTGACCTGAAAGTACTACTATCAGTCAATTGATGAGCAAAATCAGTCATTCATAACCGAACTGGCTCTGTGGCTCACCTCATACTCTGTGAGAGTCACAAATTCTGCCAGGCTGCCTTGTTTCCATGGGGGAACAGCAGCCCACACCTGAAACACAAATATGACATTTCACATGCTGAACACGATTCAATTTAACCGCCTACTCTCCATCTCTGAATCTTATTAATCGGCTATTAAGCTCTCAGTCAGCAGTTCCCGTTGTTATCATTCTTTTTCCAAGACAGTTTTAAACTGATGGAACAAGATTACTAGAATACTGTAAGTGGAAACTTTTACTGCTGTATTGTCCTATAATTTAATCACATTCACTTTAGGTTGGATTTGCATAATCACATTTGTATCTGCAGGAAGACAGTAATGTGAATATGTAGGAGGCAGAGCAGTAGAGTTCTCAGATTATTATTCATGTGATGACCAAGCAGAAAGAGAAAAATCTTTTTTCTGAGAAAATGTCTTTGGAAGACTTGACAATGGAGTTACTGGAATTGACAAAATTATAATAAATTCCATGAAACAATACACATTTGTTTACTGTCAATGGTTTTGAGTTATCATTTATACTGTTGTACCTACTTCTCTATGATCTTTGGGTGTGTTGGACCTGTGGTTACCAACCTTTTCTACTTATGACCTCTCATCACTGGTTCCATTATGTCCATGAGTTATGTGACAAAGAGGACCAATGATTTTTTTCCCCATCTGTTACTGTTACATATACTTATTCATTTTAAAGTCCAGGAGAGGTAGATTTATGATTTTTTCCCACAAGAAAAAGCAAAAATTAGAGAAAACAGTGGGTCAGGACTCGAGGTTGGGAACCACTGTTTTAGACCATTGTAGGCAGTGTTGCACATCAATGACCTAGATTGTTTTATGGTAATAATAGATATGTACATGGCTTTTGTATCAATGTGATAAGGAACCTTGATTTCATGGGTATTTAGGGCATTCCTGTCTGGTCATCTTACAACCACCCGTACGAATTGGAACAAATAATTTCCTGCCAGAAAAACCCTTAAAACTGCTACTTATCAACACACTAATTCTGTTTCTCGTGTGAAACATTATTTTTAAAACATTTAAATATGTGACATAAATATAATTTATGAAGGATTTTCATCTGCTTTCATTTTTTTTACTTCTTAACTTGCCCTGTGCTGAAAAACAGCCTTGTCCCAGACAAGAATTCACAACTACAAACAATTAAAAAATGTGTTAACATGTAATTATTTTGCACAAGCACCAATAGTTAATGCTTCAATATTGTTGCAGTATCAAAAGAGGTATTTAGAAAAGGATCCACGGTATGATATTATCACAATACTTGAGTCTTGATAGTGTTATTTTTATATTAATGTAATTTTAAATATGTTGCAATATGCAGTATTGTGATAAAACATATTATGATTTATTACCTTTTTTTCAATTGTAAATCATGTCTCCAAAGGAAAACTTTGTTGACATCTATTTTATCTAATAAGACAAACGTTTTTAGTCTGTTCATCTCACTTCAGCCAATTTTTTTGCAGCAGCCAAATGTATCTAGTAGACTGAAAAAGCAGTTGATGATATTATTCTAGTAGGCTACCTCAAGTTTAATTTGAGTTTGTAATATTAATAATTTATATAATAAAAATCAATACTTGGCACTGTGCGACAATACAATATTGCCCCACAAAAATATTGCAATACTGCTGTATCTATTTTTTCTCCCACCCCTAGTATTTAGTCAAAAATATTGCGTGTTTTGTTTTTTGTTTTTTATTATCTTTTTTTTTTTATAGATCACCCGACCCTAGACTGAAAGTGGAGCATGACTGGACTGAAACATGAATTAATTCAAGGTTTGACGGCCTTCTATAACAGTATTCAGGGACTTCTTACTTTTTCCCTGACACTGTGATTCACACTTTTAAACAGGACTCGACAGTGACAGTTGCCAGGTTGCTTTGGCAACCATTTTGAGACTGGCAACCAATTCTTTGCCCTTGATTTTTCAACATAAAAAAATTAGGGACAGCAAACAGCAAACCTGCACCCCAAAATAAATACAATTTCAGTATCTGTTGCATTAGAGATATTTGGGGTTCCCAAAATAGTGTGTTATGTTTTTGTATTTCTATTATCATTTTTTTATAGATCACCCAACCCTAGACTGAAAGTGAAGCAGCATCCTGAATCTGTGTATTTCTGCATAACAGGGAAACGTGTCTTGACAGAGACATGTAAATGTTTAGGTGGATAACTAATGTAAGCTGTACTGACAACTGTACTTTAATATTAATTGTCATAATCAGCACAAAAATAATATGATAATATTAGTAAAACATGAATAAATCATGTGTGTTACACTCAGGTTTTTAGCCATTCACATGTCAGCTTCATGTGCACAGTGGACACTGTATAACAACACTGCAAAATCAAATTACTGGTACAGTTGTTCAGTGTTACAGCATGTTAAAGACAGGTGTGCAGTGCAGCTCCTACCTCATCTCCTGGAACAACATGGGTCACTTCAGATCCACAGTCCACCACAACACCAGACACATCACGACCCAGGATCAGTGGAAACTCACTATTATTGTCACTGCCCATCACAGACAGTGGATCCTTTCTTAATTTAAGCAGTCTAGCTCCATAACCACCTGAAAATTGAGAAAGCCAAAAGGTTATGATTTACTTATGTGGCTGTGTTGATCACAATGCCTCTGCTGAGTATGAGCCCAACACTTACCCCTCATAGACACATCAAGAGGGTTGAGACTGGCAGCATGGACTTTAATCATCACCTCACTGGGAGAGCTGACAATGGGCATGGGGATTTCTTCAGTGTACTTCAGAACCTCATTAGTACCATACTGATCAATGACCCAGGCTGACATACAGCTCTGCAGTCTTGAAGGTGAACTGCAGACATTTCTCCTGAAGCACACACTCCACCCTGCCCTGGCTAATGTTTTGGTCGAGGCTGCTGCTTTCGAGTTAAACAAACGCAGGAGCCTGGTTGATGCCATGGCTCTGACAGAACACATTTACACCGTCCTGCGGCTGACTGTGCCTACAAGGTCAGCTTTTGATACCACAAGTCATCAGGAAGAACACTTGTCACTACCTTAGCTAATGCTAGCTGGTTAGCTAGGACGCTACTCAGCTAACATTAGCATGTGCACGTCGTCTGCGCTCAAAGCACTCGCAAAAATGTATAAAATAAGTCAAACAAATAAGCGACAGCGTCTGTGTGCACGTTAAGTGTATTACCGAGTGTCACTTATTAACCTGAAATAAAAACGGGTGTTATAAAGATTAGCTGATAGCAGATAACACACCCCTCTCTGGATAGGTGGCTACATAACACACAACAAGCTAACCTTTCACCTCACACCGACAGCCAATCAGAATTCTGTATCTAAATATTCTAGCCAATAGGGAAAGAGAATGACTCGGTGACGTGTGGTATGACACTACGACAACTACCACTAATAATAATGAAAAATAATAGCCGAAATAAAGGAAAAATATAAATAAATAAAAACAATTAAAATGAAATACTTCACAGAAAATAAATAGATGACTAAAGATACAAGTTATGAGTGATACAACATTGAAAATATGTCTTTTTATCCCCTTTTTTCCTTTTTTTTCTCTTCTCAGTTTCATGACCATTTACTTTGATGATATGATGGACGTACCTTACTGTTGTAATTATTTGTTGCTTAATAAAGTTTATTAAAAAAATATCAAAATAATGATGACATTGAATTTTGGCATAAATAAAATAAAAGCAAGTGAATAACATTGATTATCTTGTTACTTTGCATTGTTCTGCTGGGAAACCTTGTGTCCTGGCATTCATGTGGATGCTACTTGACATACTCCACCTACCCAAACACTGACAACAGCACCTTTCGATGGCAGTGGCCCCCCAGCAAGACAATGCACCATGCCACACACCACAGAAACTGCTCAGGCATGACCCAAGGAGCGGGACAAAGAGCTCAAGGCATCAACCTGACCTCCAAACACCCCACATCCCAACCTGATTGAACATTTGAGGGAGGTGCTGGTACCCCAGAGGTACCCCTGATCCACGGTGGGTGCTCCTTGGACTAGACTTGGCTCTGACCTGTTCAGGCATGGACACAGGACCTCTGGAGGGTGTCCCTTGGTGTTTGGCACCAATGCATTGGCTTCAGATCTTTTGAGTTCTGTGGCTTGTCTCGTTCCTAGGACCATTCCTTAGCAGTTTTTGTGGTGTGGCATGGTGCACTGTCCTGCTGGGGGGCCACTGCTACTGGGGGATGTCGTTGCCATAATGGGGGGTGCCTGGTCTGCACTGGTGTTTAAGTGGGTCCCAGCAGAACATTGCATGGTGACAAGATGATCAATGTTCACTTCACCTGTCAGTGGTTTTAATGTTTTGGCTGATCAGTGTATAAAGTGACTTCATTGTTTTTTCAACTTGTGATATAAAATCTTACATGGTATATGTAGTATATGTAAATGTATGTATGTAGGATATGGAAATACCAACAACTTTATTGAGTTATTGGCTTTTTTTTTCACAGTACTTGCAAAATGTATTTAAGCTGTATTAAAGGGTTTTTTTGTTTTTACTTTGAATGGACATTAAAATAATAAAAAAAAAACAATCTATGAGATCTATTTTAACTAAAAGGACATGGTGAGATGTAACAACAGGATGGTTTCATAACCACTTTCATCAAGACAGTGTGACCTACCAATCGTTTAATACTTTTATGTATGACCACTTCCTTCCTGACTTTGTATGTGAAATTTCAAAGCTATGTGGAAAAACTGTGCAGATTTTACAGTCAAAACATTAATTTTCAGGTGTAAAAGTAGTTTCTTGGACCAAGTCTCAATTTTCATTTGTACTGATACTGTTGAAATAAGAATTTTGTAACTTTGATTAGAGAGTAGTGTCCAAGGTAACATGTGAGGCATCCCATCTTTGTTCATTTTAAAACTATCATGCCACTACAGCTAGCTGAACTATGGCTAAAGGGACGAGGATGGTTGTAACAGCCTTTAAAAAACCCAATGACAACTTAACACATTTGACCTAGGCTACATGTTACTCCTTTTTTCTAAAATCTGATTTAAATGAGGCGAGGTGGGGAGAGACAGTAAGGGCTGTCCCCAGAGAATACTTCATCTGCCATGTGATATTTAGCAGATACTTCAAAAAACTACAAAACCTCAGAGAAAGAGGATTAACAGCAGCCCTGTGTGGGCGATCACGGCATCAAAAAGTCTTCAATGTGCAGGAACAGGATGTCTTGACGGGTTACTTGACTGAGGCTGCAGACTTGTTTTTCAACCCATTCAACATGAGGCACTAGGAACAGGTTAGTGGGTTAGACCTCAGTAGGAACTGGTTATTAGTGTACGTATCAGTTTTATATATGTATTTTTGTAATTGTGTAACATTTAATTCTTCACTCTTCCTGTGAATACTCTAGGTTGTGTTAAAACTAAAAGGCTGTAACAGTGGCCCTCTTGCATTTGACATAAATTCATAAATTCTATTATCAGAATCAGAATCAGAAATACTTTATTGATTCCCAGGGGGGACATTGTGTGTCATTACAGATATAAGAATATATATAAAGAACAGAGAATTATATTCTTATAACTGTAAGAATAAGAGTATGAAATATAAGTATGTAAATATAAAGTAATAAAATTAAATAAATAGAACTGAAAATGTGTATTATAATAAAAATAAAATGTGCATACTTATAATATTAAAAATATAAAAATCCAATAAAATATATATATAGTCATATATCGTCAAAAATGACATATTTATCATCACTGATAGATATAGTTGGAGAAGTTGGAAACCTTTCTATTTGTAGTAGACAAATAAGGTTACTTTGTGTCACAGCGGCGTTGTTGTTGTATTGATGCAGTGCTTTTATTTTGAAAGAGACTGTATGTAAACTGTATATTTCCTGCGAAAACAGAAGTGTATTTTGAAAGAAGACAATGCATGTAACAGGCATAACTTGACAGGTGTTCCTGAATATCAACAACCAAGACACCCAGGGTACCTTTTACATCATATCTGGACATAAAAAGTCCGTGACTAAACATTGATATGTGACGAGGTTGGAGTGAGAATGTGTTGATTTAAATCTGCTGTAAAGTTAGGCATCTTAACATGGGGGTCTATGAGGATTGACTCACTTCCAGAGCCAGCCTCAAGTGGTAATTCAAAGAACTGCAGTTTTTAGTACTCCCATGTCGGCTGAATTTTTCAGACACTATTGTTCTGTTTGTAAAGCCAAGGTAATTTATTCTATTAAGGAAACCTCTGGTGCAATGGTGCATTAAATTCAATAGAACATTATTTTGCCTGTTTTGTTTTCTTACAGTTTGTGCTTCTCTCAAAAAATAGCATTGCCAACGATTTGTTTTGATATTATAAATGTGATATATAATATCAAAATGCAAAATCTACAGTAAATGTTTCACAATGAAATGCAGTCCAGTGACAAGCCAAAAAAACATCAACAAATCTTAACCCTAATTGAGGAGAAAGAACTGAATTGTGCTGCCTCCATAAAGGCTCAAACACAGAAATCCATTATGTAGCAATAATAGTCTATTATCATAAAAATGCAAGTGTACATGAAAAAATTATAATCCAATATGCTTGAGAGGCACACTCAACAGTAAAGTGACTGCTGAGTGCTCCGTCGGCAGCAGACAAATGGAACACATGCCAGTGTAGCAAAGACTAATGGACGGAGCGCAGACCAGCGAAGAAAACCAAAGGCGAATGGGCAGAAAACATTATCTGTTTATGCCTGAGCAATACACAGGGGGGCTACACTGGGGTTTGTTTTAATGTTTACATGATGCTTCACAGTTATAACATGGCATTAGCCTAATGTGTCTTTAAGATTCATTTGGGCGATGTGGTCACACAAACAGGAAGCCCTCTTCACACACGAACCACAGATTGACACAGTTTATCTTTGTTCGCTCTTCATTGTGGGAGTGAGAGTTACTCCACTTTGAGCTGGTTACCATGCAAACTGAAAGCTGCCCTGCTGCTGACCATCGTAGATCACTGCCGCCTCCCATCAGGAGATCTCATGAGGCATGAAAAGTAAAACGGAGAAGTGGCTCGTCATGTTATCCCAATTATAGTCTGGTGAAATAATTAGATAAAACAAATCGCACTTGTCTCATGCAAATGACAATCTGCAAGCAGAATTAATGTTCTCCTTTTTTTTTCCAGAGACGAGAAGGGAGAGAGGTGAGAAAAGAAAGAGACCGGGGGCCTGTGGCTGTGTGATCATGATTCAGCATGAAACCAGGCAACAAACAGTGCTGTCATTATAATCACAACTCCCAGGGGAAAGAGGGCACACTGGAAATTGGGTGCTTTGTCCATGCTGGCTCATTACAGTGGGCCTGTCTAATGAATTACACCCCTGGCTGCTGCTCCAAAAAACTTCCATTCTGAGAGTAGAGGGTGACATCTTTCAGGCAGCACCCTGGCAAAAATAACCACTGTTGAAAATTTCTTGTCAGCTGGCTACCTAAGACAAAAGGGTCAGAGCATGAGAACAGAAGTGGTGTTTTTGTAGGAGGGTCATTCATTCCCAGAAACACCATGTGTAGCATTTCTAGGCCTCCCTTCCATCTTGGGACCTGTGGCCCAAATCACATGGCCGCTCTAAAAAAAAAAGAAATACAGCTTTGATCTAATTTTATTTCGTGGTCTTGCAGAGAGGGCCGTCAATATCTGACTAAGGAGACTTTAATCCTCCCTCAGGTTACCTATTTCTCCTGCACAAATCGCTCTCTGCATTTGCATTTCTGTCTCACCTGTTGTTCCATGCACTCATTTTTCTTTCTCCTGTCATCCCTTGTTTTTTAAAGTTCTTCCCAGCATCAAACAAACCAATTAGCAGACAAATCTCCAGATGCTTGGCTTACCACAGCTTAACAGCGAGCCTGCAGCGAGGCAGGGCATGAATGGCCACTCGCTGCTTTGATTATGTTCACACGAGCCTTGTTTATTACATACAGCGTCTTCTGAGCCACGGCAGGGAGGTAGACGGCAGGACTGTGTACCTCTCGCTAGCTGGGCTGTCAGATTGTATTTTTAGAATGAACGATTGGTCTCCCTCCTCGGTTACTGCCCCATATTTTCTCGGATAGGTCAGATACAAGCACAGAAGATACTGACTATGGTGTAGAGAAATCTAAAGGAAACCTAGAGTCATCTTTTTTATGGCATAGTTCTCGGTTTTACGCAGATCTAAATGGTGTCAAATTAACTGCCTGTGAGATGAACTCACCTTTGTTGTGTGTTTGCAGACAAACGTGTTTAATGAGCTACACTTGCACAGAGGATCCACAAACATCATATTAGATTTTTTTTATGGCCACATAGTAGCTATATTTGCAGTGTAACTGGATGCACTTGTTACTGATCCCTCTGAGGCACATCAGTAAACATGCATTCACAGCGAGGGTTAGGTGGAATTTATACTTTGGCGTTGAATTGACGCTACAGCTACAGCGTAAGCTCTGCATCAACAGCTTTTATACTTGTATTTCACAGATAAGAAACAATAAATTGTGAAGACAGTAAAGCCTCCACAAAAATAGCATAAAGTCTTGTGCTTTTATCCTTCAGGGATTTATCCTGGTGTTATATGAGCAGAGGAAATCTCTGTTCGTCACTTGGCTAATTTATACAATGTAAAATGCCATAGGCTTGTGCTAATAACATTAGCATGTTGTATTTGTGTGGAAAACGTGTTTATATGACAGTTGTTTTGACAGTGAACCTGTGAGTTATAACGGAGCCAAATTGTGTGCCGTTACCTTTGTTAAATGTTGCTGTTGTCCCTGCTTTTATATGAGTAGAGGAAAAGTCTGCTAGCTGCTAGGCTAATTTATACAATGTAAAATGCCATAGGCTTGTGCTAATAACGTTAGCATGTTGTATTTGTTTGGAAAACGTGTTTAGTATCAGACAGTTGTTTTGTCGGTGAACCTTGTGAGTTGTAATGGAGCCAAATTTTGTACCGTTACCTTTATTAAATGTTGCTGTTGTCCCTGGTTTTATGTGAGAAGAGGAAATGATTGCTAGCTGCTAGGCTAATTTATACAATGTAAAATGCCATAGGCTTGTGCTAAAAACATTAGCATGTTGTATTTGTGGGTAAAAAATGTGTGTTTTAGGTGTTTTGAATCAACTAAACATTTTACGGCACTTCACAGAAACCTCTGCCAACTAGTGTTTTGGAGGTGTAACTGCAGAGTGACACAGACACACCACCACAAGTATAAATGTGACGTGCATAGGCTACGGCGTTGGTTCTGCCACTCTGTACAACATGGCTGAGCTGCACTTCCATAGAATACTCATACATGATTTATCACATGAGTTTGCAAGCTTATAGCATTTACTTTGTAGTACAGGCTTATGATCATATAAAGTGTACTCTCTCTTCTCAAAACCAGTCGTTATGGTCCATGTAAAATATTTGATTGAGCTAAAGTGCCCAATTAGCTACCTCACAGGATGTGAAGGTACTGGAAGGAAAATCTCATGCAAATACAAAAAGGAGCTTTGGCACACTACTTACATTTCAATACATGCAAATAAAATGTTATGCTCACGTGATTTTTCTTTAAGAAAAACATGCTACTAAGACACTGATAATACAAGGTGCTGGAAACATTTCTCAGAGATTTTGGTCCATACTGACATGATAGCATCACACAGTTGCTGCTGATTTGTCGGCTGCACATCCATGATGCAAATCTCCCGTTTCACCACATCCTAAAGGTGCTCTGTTGGACTGAGTTCTGGTGAATGTGGAGGCCATTGGAGTACAGTGAACTCAAATGGATGGATGGATGGATGGATGGATGGATGGATGGATGACATAAGACGCAGATGACGAACACAGTTTGATGGCAGTTTGAATGCACAGAGGTATGAGATCCTGAGACCACTCTCATGCATTCATCCACCGCAATGATCTTATCTTGCAGCCCGATAAAAAAGTCCCCTCATTGCAAAGATCTATGCACTGTGCCTGGAAGCTGAAAACACCTCAGTTCGTGCATACTCACCTAACATATAACACACTTAGCATGTCTGGGATGCTCTGGATCGGCGTGTCCCAATTCCTGCCAATGCCAGCAACTTCACACAGCCACTGAAAAGGACTGGGCCAACATTCCACAGGCCACAATCAACAACCTGATCAACTCTGTGTGAGGGCGATGCATTGCATTGCATCAGGCAAAGGGAGGTCACACCGAATACAGACTGATTCTTTGGGGTATCTGTAGCGTTAGTCACGTGAAATCCTAATAAATGTCTTTTTTTCAAGATCAAACTGCACATTTTAGAGTGGCCTTTACCATCCCATTTATGTGACCAAAAATTTAGGGCAATAAGTCTGTGCACAAAAAATATATTTAAATTAAATCTGTGAAAAATGGAAAATAAAACAAAAGTGTGACATTTAAATTTTTTGTTCAGTGTAAATTCATATAGAAAATACATAAAAGAAACAATAAATTGGGAAATAATTGACATGTGTTTATGTTTTATACCTTTTATGTATGTGATTACATATTTCATGAAAATTTTGGGGCTCCATAAATTCTCAGATTGTTGCTTTCACAGTTATATAAAAGAAAACCATGATGCATACAACTATATCCTACTGTTGTATTCGTAGGTTGAGTACACACACACACACACACACACACACACACACACACACACACAAACCATGGCCAGCCCGCAGCAGTAACACAGGAAACCAAATGTGCTCTGCTGTTCATCTCACAGATAGCATCTTATCTACAGGCTTCCTCCACACTGCAAGGACAGCAGTGGAAATATAATGCACTGTTGAGTCTCTGTTTATCCTGGGGATTAAGAAGAACTATACTGTATGCTGATGTCAGAGTTATAGCTGTCAGTTTCAAACTTTGGCTTACACACACACACACACACACACACACACACACACACACAATAGACATTTTGTCTATAAGAAGATCAACAACTTAAAAGTTGCTGAAGGTTGGAGAGTATGTGCACATGTTTCAAAATGTTATCTCCGTGCCTTTTTATACTAGAATACTATTAACCACTTTCCTCTCGTCTTTTATTTTACATTCTATATTTACATGTACTACATTTTCTTATGACTATAGGCACATGCTGTCACCAAGATGTTGTTTGAATAGTGTGACAGAGGCCACAAGAAGCGTGATGCAAACTAAATATTTACAGAAAAGATGTATTTACTTAGAAACAAGTTTGTTACGTTAGTGTTTCATCTTTTTGCACAAAGGTGACCTACTCTTCTAATGACTTTGAACTCATTCAGTTTTTCTCTTGTCAAGGAAGCACATAGAGGAAAGCCCCAAAAGTGCCTTAAAACTTAAGTTTATGAAAATGTAAACTTAATACTTAAAACTTAATAAATTGTATGTGAGCATGTTCCATCAGATAAAACAGATTCTATCACAACAAATTTAGGTACAACAGCTCCAAGTACCAACAAATACATTTGAGAAACTCAACAGCAATGTCTCTTTCTAGAAATCCTGATCTGGTTACTCAAGATAATCCACAGACCTTGTTGTGAGCAGTTTCATGTGGGAACTATTTTCTTTCTACTGAACTACACCTACAGTCTGCGTGATATTGACCAATCACATTTGAGCCGGCTGCAGTTGTTGCCAGGTTAAACGGATTTATTGCGGATCATAATTGGCGTCACTGCAAACTCTGAATCCATCGCAATGGTTCAGCATATTTACTTATATATAAACGGAAGTTGGAAACGGAAATTCGCCTCCTACGCCCAAATCAAACCAGAATGCCACAAAATCGGGGGTCTGCCCCCAGAGGCTGTATTGCCGTCTGCCGAAAGTCAGACGCCGAATACAGCCGATGGGTCCCGAGAATGCTCTCGCCCCAACCCATTGGCATTCCTGTTGACTAGCAACCAGTTGTGCTTGACGAAAGAAGGAGTAAGCTACTAAGTAAGTTAGCCCTAAATCATGTACCCAGAGATTGTTGTTATTGATTTGATTAATTTCAGGCTGATGGAGGACCGTTTTCAGGTAAACTTTTTTAAAATAAGGTTGTTTAAGCTGTTTGCTTTAAGCTAACAATAATGTTAACAACAGCTAACTGTTAGCTAGTAAACAACTGTTAGTTAACTTAACTTTATATTTAATCTTCAGCGGCTCGCAATGCATCTTGGGATAGGCTAGGCCACGAGGGATTCATCCGTTGCATCCTCCAAATTCTGGGAAAGAAGGCTGCATTTCTCGGCCACATTTCAAGGAGCCTATGAAATGGGACAGCCTTGGTCGTGCCAATGTGACACAATCGGTCTTCAAATGCAGCCTTCGAATGCTGCAGCCCCTGAACTGAGAAGATGTAAATATTATTGGCGTCCTCCTCGACTCATGAGCTAGCTCCATGGTGCTAGGTGAGTTGGTAGTTTTGTTGCGCTGTGATACAGTTGGCGGGTTTAGTCCAGTGGAAAGAAAATAGTTCCTACATGAACACTGCTCCTCTCTACAGCTGGTATTTTCAACCCAGTCTCACTCTGAAGTCGTCGAAAGTAGGGTAGGTGGGAGCGGAGGTGGATAGGTCCAACAAACACTGACGAGATCGGTGTTCGAGTCTCCATAAGATCATAAAGCCAAACCCTGTTCCTTTTACCCAGACCCAACCACATGTGTTTGTTGTTGAAGGCAAAAAACATCAATTTGTGGTGTTGAACCTACATAGTGCATTTATTTTGAAAGAAGACAATGCATGTAACAGGCAGAACTTGACACGGCCTCCCTTAATTTCAAAAACCAACACACCCAGGGTACCTTGCACATGGTATCTGTACATGGATGTGACAGGGTCGGAGTGAGAATGTGTTGATAGTACCAAAACTTGAACTGTACTGTCTCTTTAACCAATAAAAACCTGTCTGAACAAGTGAAAGACAAACAAACGTCTTCATTCTCACAGTATAAAACTCAAATTGGTCCTAACAAAGATGTAAAAACGTACACACTCACACACACAAACTCATTTTATTACCTTGATTTATGTTCTTATAATTAATTGCCACTGGAACATAAACAATGACTGACACAAAACTCCACTGTAAACTTTGTGATTTATTGTGTTTCTACTATTGTTCCAACTAAGGGTACGAACTGCACTGTGCCCTATAAATACAGCAAACGCCAATAACTGCAGACATAACAGCTCCTTAGCAAATCTTTCTCTCTGGCATCTCTGCCATCTACCAACCCTCAGAACCCCGATTTAAGGACACTGCCCAGACTGCCAAAGATAAACACAAGTAGCCTGCATTCATTCAAAAACAGAGGGGAAGCATTATATTTACAAGAGGTTTATTCTTTATATCCTTAGCAAAGGAATGCTTTCCCCGAATTGCTGTCTCAAGTGCACTTCTCTCATAATTACCAAAGTAGGATAACATCCCAAGTATGAGCTGCAACACTGAAAGCAACAGTTTGACATTACTGTGAGTATTTCTGGTGAAGAGTTAGATGAGACCTAATCTACACTGGATAGGCCTTTGAGGTTACAACCAGTAAACGCCTAGCGTAGCTTAGCTTGAAGGATGAGAAATGGGAACCCACTTGCAATGAGGCAACAGCTCTAACCACTGCAACACTGTACTGCCCTTCTTTTCTTTTTTCTTTTTTCTATTTGACTGATATGATCTTGTACTGGGTTGATATCAGTTATTAAGCTAGCAGATAAGTATTCAGATATCTATTCATTCAGATAACATTTGAAAGGTCTCGAAGAGCCCAAGACTGAATCTTTTTTTTTCCCCCATTCAAGTTGGTGGAGTGCTTAAGCAGAAGTTGCCGGTTTGGTCAGAGGAAGTCTTAAGTGTGTCTGCTCTATGGGCTGCACAGTGCGGAAGCAGTGCTAATCATTCGGACAGTTTTATACAGGGCAGCTTGACCATTTTGTCTTCATGCTTCATTGAACAGCTCTCATAGGAATGAATCAGATCTCACCTCCAACGTTGTATCCAGCTCTCTTTGTACATCCATGATTTCATGCCACCGGTGCATTTAGTTAAGCATTAGCCTTTGTTATAGAGCATCTTTGCCCAGATGCACCAAACCGACTTCGAAGAACTAGCAATGATGAAGCCAGTAAACAATAACACAGGAAACATTTCTGCTAGAGAGCACAATGGTTAAAGCAAAACTAATCTTACCATAGGTCACAAGGTTGTTTACTTTCCTCACTTCCGTTCCTCCTCTTGTCCACTGAGCTTAACTGCCAGTCAGAGTGATTTCTTCACCAGCAGGCTCCACAGTCACTGATGCAAATTCATCATGCTGAATCAGCCGAAAAAAAGCCAAATAGTGCTGACAAGGGCCATGGATGCTCACTGACGGCCCAACATTGACCAATAACCAACCATTGCCTGAGTGTGTCACAGCCTTAACACCAGAATCACAGTTTCTCAATCAGCCTGCTGTCTCGTGTTAGGCTTATGCAACAAAAGCACTTTGCGTAAGGTCAGAGAAAGATTGTAATCTTTGTTATGTTAATAAAAAGGTAATAATTTAAAAGAATAATGCTGCAGTTAGCCATGTTCCTGCATTAGCCTCTGTTATTGGCCTATAAAACATAATTTGCTCTGCATCACATTTCCATCAAAAACAATTAGTTATATATGAACATAATTTCTAGGAAACAGGGCTGCTAATGGACAGAATGATACAGATCTTCATATCTAGCTCTCTGCCAGAAATAGACATGGGGAGACCAGGTTTGGATGGCTACAGAGCCTGTTACAGGGGCACACAGCTATTTTCTTTGAAGGTCACAGGAAAAAAAATTCAACATCAAAATGTTTGCTTTCTTCACCCGCACTCATCTTACTTGGTGAGGGGGCAGTCAAAAGAACAGAAGGCACAAAATAAGTCCTTTTAAAAGTAATAGTAAAAGTAAAAGTAATTTAAAAATAATTCCAGGGGTGGATGGGATGGAAAATAAAGTTTGAATGAAATATATTACTGCTGTTATTAAGTGATGAAATGTAAAATGTAAAACTGTATTTCCTTGAGTCAGAAGAAGCATTTAAAACAGTATTTCCTGTGCTTTAAGAATGCACATTGATGGTAAATATTGATTACTGAATGCATTACAAACTTGCTGTCCTGCTGACACCACGTTGTATTCAGCATTGTTATGAAAAAAAACCCTGCACATTTATTCAGTCTGGTTCCCAAATGAATTATCTTTCCAGTATGCTTTACACCTGCGGGGATTAAATGTAATCCAAACAGCTCTTTTGCCCGAGAACATTGCATTTACACAAATACAACTAAACTTTCACCACAGTCCACCAGTGTCTCACACCTAATTGGGCAGCCATCTGATAAATGAACCACATTCATTATACAAATGTCAGTGCCTGCTGGTGGAGTGTAGGAAGAAGAGAGGGCTGGGGAGGAGGTGCGGAGGGACTGGGAGTCGAGCTGACAGGCTGCTAATGAGATATCATCAAGGAAAACGGCTCCTCAGTCCAGTTAAGAGGCACAATTTCTAACATAGTAGTTGGGTGTATGATTTAATGAGGCACACTGTGGGATTACGGTTTGTCGTCCTGTTTTGTTGTAACCGTAAACCATGTCCATCACCATCATAACATGTCTGCACCAGGTTTTTTATATTGAACAAGGTCAACCCTTTATTTTACTTTTAAGGTTACAAAAACACTCCAACATTTTATAATATGTTTCCGTCCTTGTCTCGCATCACTTTGGCTTTTCAAATTCACTCATCACACTCGCTGTTTACAAGGTAGCAGAGTGCGTATGTAATCAGGAGCATCTAAAATCCATTTGACGCTTAAAAAAAAGGATGTTATGGTAAGAAAAGAATAGACCACTGGGGCATAACAGTTATCTTTGGCTAAAAAGCACAGCAGAGAATATCTTTATGCAAATTTAGCTCAACAGTTACGAGTACACCGAGAGGAAAAACATTCGCTAAAAGCACAACACATTAGCCGCATCGTGTCACACTGTGCTGCTGTTGCCTTGGGGATAGATACAAAGACAAGATAGACCCAAACTGTGGCGAGGTGCGCAACAGCAGATGGTAAACACCAAGCTCATATGTTGTAATCCCCATTCGACAGGGCTGACTGAAGTGGCTCAGACCGTTGCTTTTCTGAAACATTCAAAGAAATAGTTCAGTATTTTGGAAATATACTGTCTTGAGAAAAAGATACCACTGTCTATCTGTCCACTAAATACGACTGCAGCCAGCAGGCGGTTAGCATAGATTAGGCCTATGCAACTATACCATCTCTACGGGGTCTAAACACAAAAGACTTTTCACATTTTTTCATTCTTATGTGCACATGTCAATAAATATTCTTTGTAACTTAGAAACGAGTCTTTCCTGATTGAAATGCAATGAAATGCAGGAGGTCCTATTTGTGTATGTGTGTGTATTTTGGGCCTGTGTGTATATTACCACAGGGTGAAACAAATTGAACTTCCCCTCAGGGGTTGATAAAGTACATCATTATTCATCTTCTTCTTCATCAACAACAGTTAACTGAGGAGATTACGTCATTGTCTGCTCCAATTTGCATGTCCAAACAGAGACACAGTAATCAGGGTTTCAGAAAGTCTGCATCTAGGTAGGCTATTTTAAAAATAAACAAAAATATCTGCATACATCTCGACAGGGCCGTAATGTATGGGAGGTGGATTTTTTTGCATTTAGACAGAGCCAGGCTAGCTGTTTCCCTGTCTTTATGCTAAGCTAACCAGAACATCTGGGAAGCACAGTGGTGCAGTGGTTAGCATTGTCGCCTCACCGCAAGAGGGTTACTGGTTCTAACCCAGGGGAGCCCTTCTGTGTGGAGTTTGCATGTTCTCCCCGTGTCAGTGTGGGTTTTCTCTGGGTACTCCGGCTTCCTCCCACAGTCCAAAGACATGCAGGTTAATTGGTGACTCTAAATTGGCCGGTAGGTGTGAATGTGAGTGTGAATGGTTGCCTCTCTCTATGTGTCAGCCCTGTGATAGTGTGGTGACCTGTCCAGGGTGTACCCTGCCTCTTGGCCACTGTCAGCTGGGATAGGCCTTTAAACCCATCAAACCAATTTTTAAAGCTATGCCATTGCATCAACCTTGCAAAGCACACATCTCAACAGGTCTGAAGGGTTTGATATGTCTGCAATATAAGCTCAACTAGTTGTGGCTGGATAAATCCTGGTTTGAGACCTTAAGATTTCAAATGAATTGCAGTCAGCTCACTGACAGTTTACAATTTTCAGAGCAGGTCTGCAGCTGGCCTTGTAAAAATTGTATGAAAGAGTTCATAGGTGTTCGATATCAAATAAACAAGGTCTGTGGGAAGTGAAACTCATCGCCTCACCCAACAGCAGCAGAGTCAGCAGCTCTTTTACCAAAGTTTCCAGTTGGCCTCGGCTGCGGACGTTGTAGCCGTGGAATAGATTGCCTTTTGTTTCCTGTGCGGCGGATGTCACTCACATTTCACTTCAGATATCACACAGTGGAGCGGCACTGAGTGAAGGTCATGATAAAGTTAAAGAGGAGAGGATGAATAGTGCTCAGTGGATGACAGTTTAACATAAAGATAGATCATAAATAGGAGCTTGTAAGCTACTTTGCCACTAATGAATCGTCCACTGGTATGACTTTCAAAAGAAAATGATGGCCAGAAATTGCCATCATGACCGAAATAAACAGCTTTGTATTGGTCTAAAAGTCAAAAGTTGGTGTACAATACTTTACAGTAACACAACATCCATCTTTTTTTTTTTAAATTGGCGAATACTGAGCAATAAAACATCTGATTTTCAGTTACTTTTAATGAGATCCCCTCAGAGCTTCCTGGCAGGAAAACCAGTTTTAAGTGCAGCTTTCAATTTGTCAGATGATTCTGACAGGCGAACGCAGCTCGAAGAAAAAGCATTGATTCTCTGTTGCCTCACAGACCAGATGGTACTGAGACACGCAGACTCTCTCTCTCTCTCTCTTTCTCTCTCTCACGCATCAGTGTATTCAACAGTCATTGTGCGCAGGATTAGCGCATGTACATTGTAGGTTTCCGTCTGGGGCTTCTCGTATGGCCGTCTTTCGACACGGGGTGATTGGAAGCTGCTCCCAGCAAACAGGTGCCATCATGAGGCATCAGGTGTCCTTCCAAAAGGTTAGACAGAGAGAGGGGAGGATGGTTTGTCCTAGATTTGCAGTTAGTTAGATCAGAGCCGCTCTCGGAGGACACTCTGAGTTTGGTAGCCACCGACAGCGGGGGACAGTGGCGCTGTGAATCTGGGATACAACCTGATTTGCTTATGAAATCAGGTTAGCTCTGTGGGCGCTCTCTCGTGTCGTGTTAAGCAGGTCAAGCTAAGCCTCGCAAAACGACGAGGCTTTGCATCACGGCAGAGTAAATATTAATTTTGGTTATCAGATTGCATGTGAAGTGCGCTCAATTATAACCCCACCTGTCTGATCGCAGGGCGGCTATCAAGCGAAGCAAAGAGGCCGCAAACACTCAAACCGACTTCGCCGGTGCACGTTTAACCAGCAGGACAGTATTCCAGGATTGGTGTCAAACATCTCTCTGATGTTTGGTTTCCATGGCGACAGCAGCCTCTGGACATGAATCACTGAAACTGCAGACAGGAACAGAGGATCCATTTATGCACCTAATTGACGAGCTACATGTGATTAGTGTAAATGAGAGAAACCAAACAGCTTTACAGAGGTCTGTCTCCGTCCATGCTAATTGATCCACTTTGACTGGCTGTTGATACAGTAAAGGGGAGCTTCACTGTGTCTCAAAAGCAACAAGCTAGAGGCAGGGGGGAAAAGAGTACAGCTGCCCATCTGGCAGGAAGGACCTTTCAGCTGATTTACAGCCTTTTGTCTGCCTGTTCCTTTTTCCTTCCTCTATTCAAGTCATTAAGGGCATAATGTTACTGAAATGTTCCTGTAGCCCTTTAACAGATCTATTTACCATTGATTTCATTTCGCATATCAGAGAAAAATTGTTTAAAGTGATGTTTTCTGCAGTTTTGTTTTCTGTGTAGCGTGGTTTCCAGGTACGCTTTAATCAGCATTCATCAAATAAATACCATCCAGGCATCAATCAGTAAACACACAAACAAGGCAACAAGTAGCAACAGATTGTGTTAAAAGCATATTTTCAAAAGCAGGAAGCAAGTAAATTGTAAATATGAGCCGTTATGTTATTTCCTTAAAAATAAATTTGAGTTTTAAACCAGCTTTGTCCCTCTGTGCTTGGGTCCCGTTTGTCAGCTCAATCAATAAAAACAAAATTGAAGAGCTCTGTGAAATAAGCTCACTCTGGGGAGCGACAGCAGAAATCTCCGTCAGAGAGGGTGAAGACAGAAGCAGCAGTTTATGTTGTCCCCTGTCAGGGATGAGTCTGACCAACGCCCTCTTGGTGCTGCCATAAGTGCAATTAAAATCTCATTTATGCCAGCGCATGAGCTATGTGTTTTGCAGCAATGAGAAGACTTCTATTACTCTCTCTTGAGCTATTAAATGCTTGTCTGGTCCATCAACTACTAATGAATCGCATGAGTGAATGTTGTGGAAATTCATCGTGTTGTGTTGGATGTTTTTGGCTGAATAATGTCGTTATTATTGTGGTTAATTTTGGAACTTACTAAAGAGGTTTTGTGGGGGGGTCATTGATTGGTCACCACCATCAGGACGATTCTACTAGAGAAGAATAAACATTGCACACACCACAACACAAGCGCTGGAGCCGGCATTCTCAAACCTAAAAGACTACCGGTATTTTGCGTTGCTACTACACGTGATGTATGCCTGCACATTATTTCTCACTTCCCTCATCAAGGGTTTTCTCAGGGCACTCAATACCAAGTCAAAATCGGTAAGATTTTGATTCATGGAACTCCATCTAAAAAATCTTTTTAGATGGAGTTCCATGAATCAAAATCTTACCGAATGGGGGTCCATAACCTTATGTGTATCAATTTCAGGTCCTTGACATGAGAAAGCTTCCCAGCTGACTACCAGTGTTGTTAGACGTTGATATGTGGTTGAATTTAGGTTGTGATCCGTGGCATATTGAACAGTTTTTATAGTTTATTTATAGATTTTAAAGTGCATGCAGAGAAGGTATATAATTTTGTTGTGGATAGCTATTATTTAAAACTGAATGAACTAAAAAAGTACACCAATAAACCATCCTTTTTAAGGGCATATATAGCAAATGGCACCATTTTAAAGTAGGAACATTCTTTTCAAGGTGGCAATCTGAATCACCTGCAAGGCCAAGACATTTAAAATATCATCAACCTGATTTTTATTCTGACCAAAAACTGAATCTCTCTCCAATGAAAGAGTCCGACATCTTCCTGATGTCAAGAGGCCTGGTGCCAGCTGGGTCGCAAACCACTGATAAAGGCAATACAGCGAGAACATCTCAGTAAAGATTAGTTATTTAAAGATGCTCACAGACATAAGTAAAAGCCAACCCCAGGTTCACCCCATTTTTTTTTTTTTTTTTTTTTGCTTTTCTGGCACTGTGTGTCTTGAATGCCTGCTGCTTACAGTCCTTTTTTTATAATGCCCTCGACCTCACCTGAGTGCTGCAGGGGTGGACCCCCATTAACATCCAGAGCACAGAAAATAAGAAGAGCATAAGAAAATACAGGCAGAGGGCAGAGTCAGCCTGACCTAGTAATCTGAACAGGAATAAGATAAGAAACCAATTTGTTCAAGAAGACAAATCAAAATCATGTAATATCTAGGGTCTCACTGGCTGTAAACAGCTTCTGCTGGCTGAAACTGTCTGTAGAGACGAGACAGATGAGGAAAATGTTCCTCACCGACAAGAACAGCAACAGCTTGTTCTGGTTGTGATAGTCAAATGCTGACAGGAACAGATGATTAGCATAAACAGGGTAGAGGAGTGAGAAACTGAGAAAGGATCAAGATAGTCTAATTACTGCAAAATATATTAGCGTTAAAGCTGAAAACCACAGAGCACTTTGATGACAAGCTTCTTTGATAAAGTGTAGTGATTAATTAATGGTCAGTAATGTGGGTGCCGTCGTGTACCCTAATATTTACTGTAAATATTTAAGTTAAATTATTTCTAGCTTTCACAGAGCGCTATAATTACTGTGTAAGTACGCCATGCAATTTAATTTTGAATATGCAGCTTTGTTCCATCATCATGGATGCATTTACTTTTGAAGTGTGCTTTACATAAAAGTGCATAGTTCGACTTTTAAATAGTTATTAAAGTTCATGTTTCTGAAATGGAAACTTTGCAAATCTGAGACAGAAAGTTTGCAAGAATGTAAATTTTTGTAAATGGTCCTGATCCTTGTGTAAACACCTAAACTCAGAAGGTCCTTTGTTGTGTGTGTGACAGGTTTGTTGGCTGTGAACAAATTTGGTTCTTCGGCAGCAGGAGTCACTGTGATTTGAATTGCTTTGGGCTTTTTGAAAACACACCTGTTGAAACTCTGAGGTCACTTCACCTCCTTAAGCTTTTCTTGTTGTGTGAAGGTTTTGAGTTTGTACAGGTCTTCAGCAGAATTCAGTTTAAGGTATACCCATGAAAATACATGAGGCGGAGCATTTTTTAAGCAAATTAGCCCAAGAACTCCTTAAAGTTTAATGCTAAAATATGCGTTTGGTTGGCTTATATATGTAACGTTTTTCTAAAGTAAGTGATAATTTTATTAATTGATAATTACTGATTTAAGAATACTTTATAGATCTGTTGCCCTATGGCATGTGATTGTCTTGCAGCAGGACACTTGTCCTTTCTAAGCCCACTTATGGACCAATTACCTTCTGGAAAAACCCGAAGAGAATCTAAACCAACATCACACTGCAGTGGTCTACTATGCTAATATGAGAGTATTCTGATAAACTCTCGTCCCTGTTTTACAGTTAATGTTACTAAGTGTCTGATATGCCTGACCAGTATTGGTACAGTTAACATATTGAGCTCCACAACAGTCCTGTTTTAATGTATTATGTATCTGTATTCAACAATGACTGTATATAAAGATGGACAATGCATCTCTGCTTCTTCCCACAGTACAAAAGTGAAGCCAAGGTATCCTGAATATAGTCAATACCATCTTGTGCCGGTGACGTCATTTGAAGCCAGAGTGTGCACAGTACTGATCTCCACGATATCAACTTTCCACCCGTACACCTGTCCAACCAATTGTGAGCAGCGCCATTGACTGTGAGCACATCACTTGGAGCACACGGCTGTCAGTTGTACTGTCAAACTCCTTTTTCTCACATCAAATAAGTAATTAAAAACCAACAGACTAGAAAAATGTGCACAAAGGGGAACTAATGTTTTTTTCAACCGGGGCCCTATTATCCGATCTACTTTTGTCTAAATGAGTGATAGGATGTTCAATATTTGACATTTCTCCAGTACGAAGCTAGGACTGACCTGCCTGCAGCCCATGAGCGCACGCAATATTAAATAATAGGGCACTGAGACAGCGCCAAACAACGTCAAAATACGTCCACTAAAAGTGCACACAGATAGGCTCGGATTGTTAGTATAATTATCCGACAACATAACAGAAAGGAGAAATGAATGTTTACCTTTAGCTGGATTCGGACAGGAGTCCCTGAACGTGCGTGTATTGGCTAAACATAACCATGTGCATTTATTGTTTAAGGGGAAAAAAAGTCTATTCACTGTATGTTTATTTTGAAAGAGCCTGTATGCAAATTGTACATTTCCTATGAAAACAAAAAGTACATGTAACAGTTAACACAGTTTCTTGGATTTTGTTCTGGTCACCATAGTTCCGAAATGTATGTAGAAAAAACTTCTCAACCCCTGTATACAGTACAGAGCACGACTCGGTATTTTCAATTAATACGCAGCTGCTACCTGTTGTTTTTTTCCGTCTCTGTTCCAACCAAATTAAAGGCAAGTTGTTGTTCTCCAGAAAACCAAGAGCTGTACAGATCGTACTGTGAGAACAGCATGAGAGCAGCTGCTGTTAGTTCCAGTATGATTTGACCATTTGAGAAGCCAGCAATTTTCTACCTCAGTCATCTCCCCAATGTATGAATCAGCCGGTGAAGAGGGAGTTTCTGGGCACAGGGTTGGACAGTTGTTACACTGAGACTCGCATTTGTCTGAGGTGTGAACTGGATTATTCATGAGGCCAGAACAATTCACTAGATAGAGTTGGCGTTTTAAACACTCCCATGCAGCTGAAGATCTAAGAACAAAAACCTGCATTTGGAATTTATAAGTGAAAAAAGTTTTAGATGTATGAAACAGGTTCATTACCTAAAAAGCTGCTTCAGTGTTCCCAAGCAACCCCGTCGTGAGTCGTCTTACTACAGCCCTGAAACCTGACACAAGTCAGGGGGGCCGTTAATGACAGAAACGTGACTACTGTAGCTAATATCGGTTACGTTATTGCTACACAAACACACAAAAATACACACTTTTACAAGTGAACACACACATAAAGACCCCTCTCCCCTTTCACAACACATGGTATGAATAATGACCATGTGATCAAACCACTTGCTTCTACACAAAGACACATATAAAAGGCCCGGCGGAGAGAGGTGTCCATGTGGGCTGGGAGTGGAGCATTATGTGTGTGTGTGACATTGTCCCCTGCAACACTGGCGGCTGTCTCAATAATTCATAAAGCCAATCAATGATTAAAGGTCTGCTGGGTGTCACACATCACACCGTTAGAGAGGTCACTGTATGTCATTCACGGTTATGGCGACAGTATGGATGTTGAGGTAAAGTGACAGACGAGATATAGCAGAGGAAAGAGGAAGTAAAACTTACAGGGACACTGAAGCTCCTTTCCTTCCTTTATTGCTTACGAAAGGTTGAAAACCTCTTTTATTGCTCACAGAATGAGGCATTAAAACGACAAAGATGTTATGTTTGGTTTACTTGTTCCATGTCGTGACTTTTTATCTGACTCATCGCCAGCTGATGAAACATAATAGTGACTTATCTCATACCTACATCATGAAAGCTTACACGGTTGTTGTCGTTGCTAACAGCCTGTGTCTAATGGGTCTTTTCAGGAGAAAAAAAAAAAACACTAGCACACAGGAAGTCATGCCTCTGATGTTACTGGAAACAGCAATTCTGGCTTATTCAGAATATTCAGAAGGGACTGTACACAATAGATAAACATGATCCCTTCATCCCCTCAGAACTTCATCAACAGGAAAAATACACAGACACTTTGACTGACAGGAAGTGCTTTACGTGAATGTTTCAGCAATCTGCGGTCAAAACTAATAAACCGAGAATCTTGTGGAGAGATTTCTATAAGAGATGTTTTGCTTCTCATTCTGGCTCTAAAAATCAATCAAAGGGAAGAGAGAAGCAGAGATGGAGGAAAAACTTGAGACACTTGAGACCCTTCTCTATAGAAATGACTCAGCAAACTACTGTACTGAGGTGTTTGTGTTACTGTACATCATGCTGCTCATACACTCGGGAGCCAAAATGCTCCCCTAGCAAGGTCTGGAAGACAGTATAAAAACTTTTTTCCCTACATTTGTATATTGTCATATAACTGGTGGGGGTCATAAACTGTGTAGAATAATGAATGTAACCACGGTGATGTCACCTTTTGGTTTGTGGACTGCTGTTTTGAAGCAGGCCCCAAGTGGAATTACAGCTTCCTGGGTCCGTCATGTGATGTCATTGCGCCCAAAAAGAATTTTTTTGAGCCTCGTAACCGTGTCTTATTTTACTTTCAGAATCTGAGCCATTTGGTTCAGAACATTTGGGAAATCTAGAAGAGTTGCATGATTGAATCATTTTATCTCTATTCAAGTTAACAGAGCGCTAAACCGGAAGTAGCCAGCTCGGCCAATGGGAGTCTCAGGTGCGCTTGCTTTATGGGCCAAATGATGTAGAAGCAATGCCAATCATGTGGCAATATTAAGTGCTATATCGTAGGCAACTGGACTTGCTTGCGTTACTTGAAGATGTTTCGCCCTCTCATCCAAGAAGCTTCCTCAGTTCTGACATCTTCGAGAAACGCAAGCGAGAACCTGAGAACCTTCACAAACAATCATGTAGAATTGAACATTTTTGTGTGTCAATGTGCCATTGAGCAACTTTCATAGGAATGAATGGGGCCCCGCATCCAGTTCTCTTAATACTTTTGAAGCCTCAAGTCAAGGCATTTCAGACGTCACCATCTTGTCTTTTTTGGAGCCAGAAGTGACCATTTTTGAACAAGAGGGTGGAGCTGTGGATGAGCAAGGGGTGGCTCTGACTCATAGGCTGTGGTAACATCACATACTCACTCCGACCTCGTCACATATCGACATTTGGTCATGGACTTTCCATGTCCAGATATGACATGAAAGGTACGCTGGGTGTGTTGGTTGTTGACGTTCTGGATCACCATGTCAAGTTCCGCCTGTTACATGCATTGTCTTCTTTCAAGATACGCTCCGAAATTTACCGTTTACATACAGTCTCTTTCAAAGAAACTCACTACGTCAGTACAACGCCACAAATTGTCATTTTTTTCTCCTCCAACAGCTAATGCACATGGTTAGGTTTAGGAAAAAAGAACAGGGTTTGCCCTTATAATTTAACGGGACATGAACACTGCTGTCCCGGGTGAAAGTTGGTGTTTGTTGGAACCATCCGGGGCGTTGGATGGACATCCCCCGACTCAGATTGCCACCGTCTTAACCTTCGTTCTTGTCCTGCTGCATTTCCCCCTGACGCTGCCAAGCACCGTTAAATATAACGGAGTAGCATGCCAACGTTAAAGAACGGCATTTTTCATCAGTGTGTGACGCTGCAAGTCACTGCCCAATCGCCGAATTTCGATGACTTTGGAATGAGGTGGAGTTGGTGGTAATGCGTCACAGACAGCCTGTCACTCAAGTGGTCCCGCCCTTAAATATGCGTAACGTTAGGCCTTAATAAAATTTAATGGGTGATGGAAAAAATGTAGCCCCCGTACAGTTGTCATGAAGGGCAAAATTAGCAAAGGACACTAAAACCGCTTTTTTGTACCAGGCTGTAAACATGTTAACATGGGGCTCAAGAATTGATCACTTCTAAAGCAGGCCGCCATTCCTTGAACTGCACTTTTAGTCATTTTTCAGCCTTGGAGGTTGAGAGCAAAGTGCCATTAAGTGGAATTTGAGGGCCCTGACACATCAGACCGATGGTTGACTGTTGGTCAGTGTCTGACACCATGGTTGCACTGTTTGTGCGAATCAACTCTTGTCAAGGCCAGCTGTTAATGTGCGAACTGGCTAACTAACATCTTTGATCTTGAATTTGTCGTGTCAGTTCCCTTTTTGCAATGACAAATATAGACTGTTGTGCTCGCTGGTATGGTATGAAGAGTTATTACCTCTCATGCAGTTGCAGAACATACGTGCCAGTCGTTGGGTGTAGTTGGCAGCTCATCTTTGGGAGCCATCTTCCTGATGTATTCCTGGATCTTTGTTGTTTCGTCCTGGACAGCGGCTCTGATGCTCACCAGTCCTCCGCCCCCCCTCGCTCCACTTTAGTGTACAGTCTCAGGGTGCTGGATTGGGATGAAACCCTCCATGCATTGTGAGATGCTTCCTTGTCTTGATATCAGTGGCCTCTATCTCCTCCTTTGGCCAGCGTATTATACCAGCGGGGTATCTGATGACTGGCAGGAGTACGTGTTGATGGCTCGGGCCTTGTTCTTTCTTCTTCCTGTTCGGCATACTTTTCAGGACCTGCGTTACTCTGTGTAGGTGGCTGACTTCCTTGCAGTTTCCTCATGGTTCCCATTTTTGGGCTGTGTTTTGACCTCCCTTCATTTACAGGAAACCATGGACGCACCTGCCTGGTCCAATGCAATCCAACAATAACACTACTTGAAATGGCTTCAAAGACCGCAGTCAACAATTCTCTGATCTAGTCTTAACACGTAACATAGAGTACAGATGTTCATGATATTGCCTACCTTCCATATATTGAAATACCCAAAGATTACCTCTTTTAATGTGAGCTGGCAGCAAGAGAATCTCTGAGCAAACATACCGTATTTACCCATTCCCAAATCCATTTAAATGTAATTAAAGCTATTCTAGCATGTATTGCTCCCCAAGGGCTGAACAAAGCAGCCTATCCTTCTCTTTTAGACTGTACCAATGCACACATGCAGCCACCTACACACTTAAGCCCCTGGATGTCAGGTTCTCTAATTGGAGAGAATGTCTGTATTAACAGAAATGCTCTTTGTATTTGTCTGGCCCTTTGTACCAAAGAGCGCGTTGGCTGACCCCTTTTGTTTAGGAAACAATGGTGTAAAGAGAGGGTTTTTAGTGAAGTAATTGTACAAAGATAATTTGGATTTTAGAATCTTTTAGATGGTGTGCTTTGTATGCTGTACCTGGAGTAAATGGCATCATAACCTGAGATACTCGCATTCAACTATTTTGGGAGGAATCAAACATCTAATAAAGAGCCTGATTGTGTTTTTGTGTGGAAAGATTAATGTTGTAACTATTCAGTGAGTTGTTAAATCACAGAAGTGAAATTATTTCCAACAAGACTCTGAAATTGTTGTGTAGAAAAACAAAACCCTTGGTCATTTTAAAAAAAAAACCCTCTATGCAGTCCTCGCAGACCAGACTGCAGGGGGACAGTAAATGGATAGATCCGGAAAAGAGATACTAAAAGAGAGGAGGGAGGGGAGATGGTGGGGAGATGGCGTTGTGTGGGGAGAGGTTAATAGTGCATAGAAGGATTGAGAGAGACAATAGGCCCAGCTAATGAGTCATGAAGCTGGCTTTAACTGGTGTGGAGGCATTTCCAAGCTGCACGCTACTCACTCTTTCATCACTGTGATCACCAGAAAACGCACATGTAATGGTGTTATCTGTAGTTTCTGCTTCTTTTGATTGGTTTAAACGCTTTTACTTGACTAGCTGCCAGATCAGTAGTTAAAAAAAAGCAGATATGAAGGTTTAAATTGGAAAAGATTTGTTACAAAATTCTTCAAATCACTGCTTTTTAGACATATTTAACTTTCAAACTCATTCTCAATAGTAAAAAAACACTTTAAAATAAAGTCCTCTTCCATTATGTTTATCTCAAAGAGACTGTTACATTTGAAAACCCTATTAAATCTAATTAATTTTAGAGTATGTCTATACAGATATTTTTCCATGCTCTGCAGCTGTTGGAGAATTAAGCACCGGGACACAGGCAGGATTAGACAGCGTTGAGCACCAGCCAAAAGCCAAACATGTTTAAACACCTAATCAAATATGACATTGCATTCCCTTAGGGACTCTTTAAACTCGTTTTTATTCTTCTGAGTAATTGAAAGATATAAATAATGGTATTCAGACTCCTGACTCAAATGACAGGTCGCTGCATGCTAACAGCTTTTTTACACGCTCCCTCTCCTCCTGCTGGAGTCAAAATGAAGAATCATAATCTGAGTGTTGTACGCAGGCTTATTTAGACTTTGTACATCACTAGAATACCTCGGAGGCTGGCGGTGTTTCATATCCAGTCAGTGCTGCTCTGGCACTAATCCAGAGGAGATCAGCGGGGGCATCAGGGAATGCTGAGTCCATCTCTGGCCTGCAGCTCAGCAGTTGCCCGTCTAGACTGCCTGGCAGCTCAGTAATGATGAGCACAACATCACCACGCCCTTTAAATCGACTGTATCGGGATGATTTTCATGGACTGAGATCCATGCAAATTCGGAGGACGGAAGAACAAGATTATCAGAGATTAAACAGCATTAGTAAAATATTGGTTTAAGTGCTGCTCTCAAAGGAAAGACAAACATTCTTAACCAAAAGTTAAACAAAAATCAAAGAAACAATTACAGCTGTCGTCGTTTTTCCATAATTTATTGTACATTGTCATTTCTTCCATTATCTTATACCCAAACTAATAAACAGTACAACATTTCAATTTATACAAAATATAAACTATAAAGGGGAAATATAAATCTAACATTAACCCTTCCCATATGGTTACGCATACAGCCATTTCCTCGGTCTAACCTCTGGGTGAAGGGAGGGGGGAAAGGTGTCAATCAAACCCTCATTGTAAAAGACCACAACTCTTTAAAAATCACAAGGCAAAACTGACACAAGTTTTGTGGCAACTGATTTGCTACATACATCTCTTTGACATGTCTAATAAAAAGACAGAGGAGCCAAATTATGAAAGAACCCAACTAAAAATGTCATCTGGCTCACGCTTTTGTTTTGTCTTTTTAAAACCCTCCTACTGTTTGTGCCAAACTTCACTTAACAGACAAAAACCATTGTGATATAGATTGCCAGGTGGATTTGAAGCCACAGAAAGAACCTCTGTACACTCAAGTGGTCCGCATTTCAATCAAGACACGTGACATGACAACCACAGCCCTGAGCATCTCCAAAAAGTGATGGCGTGACTATGGAAACGCAAAGCCAAAAGGGAAGCTGGGTGAACCGCCATTCCTTTTGATTCCATGCAAAGGGCCTGAGGGGTTCGTGGTGATAATCTCCAGCTGAAGGTTAAACCCCCTTTATTGAAAGAAATGTCTTGAATTATACATATTTGTTTTATCATTACTTAAGGAGGACAGCGAAGGTTGTGGAGTCCATCCATGTTAGTCTTGTGGTCTCTGTGCAGTGCGGTGAAGGGGAGAAGAGTGAGGTTGGACTGGGTGGGATGATGAGGGGTGGGGGGGGGGCTGTGGGGTCCAGGGCTTCAACAGTTGCGCTGCAGCAGAGAGGCTGCCATGATGACGGGGATCAGGAAGGAAATGGCGCCTGCGTGCAGCGAGACGCCTGCTCCGGTGGGCTTGGTGGTGTTGGCCGAAATGCTGTGCATGTCTGTGGCCATGGTGGTGGCGTTGGGGTTGGAGGTGGAGTTTCCCCCTGCTGTGGCGTCTGTGCTGTTCTGGGACACCACCTGTAAGAGGGAGGAGAGGAGGATGGAGGGATGAGGAGGGTTTCAAACTTTCAAAGTTTTCTGTGATAAAGCCTGTGCTTCAGTGCTGAACTTAGACACAGCGGCTACAGGTGATAGAGGTGGCCATCTTGGGTGCCACCCAAAATGGGGGCTTTTTTTTTTTTTTTTTTTTTCGTTAAAGGGATTTTTGGGGGGCGTTTTTCCATATCTGCTGCGAGGGTCCAAAGGAAAGAGGGATGTCGTATGTCGTAAAGCCCGCTGAGGCAAATTGAGATTTGTGATTACTTTATTTTATTTATTTTTAGTTTGTTTTATTTTATTTTATTCTGTTTTTTTAGTTTGTTTTATTTTATTTATCTTTTTTATTTTTATTCTATTTTTTTAGTTTGTTTTATTTTATTTATCTTTTTTATTTTATTCTATTTTATTTCAAAGAATTAAATATTTAAAGAATATTTAAACAATTTTGAAAAATAAAAAAAATCCAACATAACTTACATGCAATGGCGGATCACTCTATAGACGACATAACCACTCACCTAAGGCACCAGGGCACCACCCAGAACGACCCTCGTCCCCACCCCAACACCATATTTTATTTCATTTCATTTTTCAAAATTAAAATGAAATTCAATTTAAAAAAATTAAAAATTAAAAAAAGGGAAAATGACCCAAACCAGGGCCCCAATGCTAATGCTAAGTGTCACTCTGTAGGCTAGTTTTCAGTTATCTATTTTAATAGATAACTGATAACTTAAAAGTTCTTTTGTGCTGATTTCGCATTTGCTCTCCTTCTTGTTTGTAAAAAATGCAATAAATATAAAAGATTTTTTTTTTCAGGGTGCCGGGGGAAGCCTGCCCAGGGTACTGAATGTCCTAGGTCCGGCACTGCTTCGACAAAATACACTTAATGATAAATACCTGACCTGATAAGTTAAAAAAATACCTGATAAGTTTTGATTGGTATGGAATAAAACTTAAAGCATGCACTGAGCTCATGAAAAGTAGTGCAAATTATTACAGAACACTGGAAATCAATTAAAATCCATTAATCTTCACCACAGTTATTTCTGCTTACTCGTTTAGCTGATAATATACTTTCTAACAACAAAGAAAAAGCAAAAAAAAGATAAGAGAGACACAAGTTTCTGCGCCTGCGTATCAGGTTTCTTATAGCCCACACACACACCGAAAAGAAACTTTAGATTCCCTCCCAGCCTTTGTACAGGTACACAATACACTGCACCTGAATCATTAATTCGCTGGAGTGTACGCTAATCAAGAGCTGAAGATAAATGTGAAAAATTATCAGGACTGGGAATGAAGTGTAATTAATAAAGACACACACCAATTTAGAAATCGACAGACTAGAATTGAGGATCATATTAATTTCCCAAGAGAGCTTCAAGTCTAGCCTGTAATCCAGACCATCACAGCAAGCGAGTATTACAGTGTAAAGCCAGACTGGAAACATCATTAAAGTCGAGTAACCCTCCAGCACACAGCTCATTTCCATCTGTATTCAAAATATAATAAATAAAAAAAGCCCCCCGCGTCACTACCTAATGAACACAATCAGATTAAAGCATCCAGAATATATTCATAACCATACCTGTGTTGATAAACATATGGCGAACACAATCACTCCCAGCTGAACGATCGTCATTTTAGACATTTTTTTTTTTTTTTTTTTGCAGTAATTTGGCCAGGTGGAGGAGACTGCCCACAGACGCTGCTTCTCTCTAATGTGGACGCTGCATCAGACGGAGCTTTTTATACCAGCTACAGGTCTGTGACGTCAGCTATAGGATCCTAACAGACCCGGACATGGTGGAAATAACAGTTACACAGAAATGCAACACAGGCTATCAATGGAAAGAGGTTTGAGCGCGGGAGATAATCATGGAAATAATGACACACTTTGGGCTCGTTGTATTCCGCGGAAGGCTTTAAAACACGTTTGGGATGTGAGCTGAGCTGCGCATGCTCCGTAGCAGTCACATTTTGTCCACTTTTTTTTTTTTTTTTTTTAACCATATGTCAACACGTCTTGATCGATGACACGAGTCCGTGTGATGAAGACTCCATGTTTATCATCATAGTGACAGAGGAAGGCGGACTGGGTACCACCACCTGCACTGTGCTCCCACCGTTATGTTGCCATGGTGATAATGATTCGTGGGCTGCTTGGCTCCCAGGCTGTAATTTGGTTTCTTATTATTGAGATGTCAATAGCTGCTTCTACCGATAACACTCTGTTGCTTCACTTCGACTTGTATCGGCTTGAAAGTGACATAGATCGAATGTGCGATGGAAGAAATGGCAAAGTTAAGTTGACACAACCTGTTGAGCAGGAGCTCACGCCGAGGCTATAAGTGTGGCAACAGCGACACCCAGTGTTCAGCACTGGAATTGACCTGATATATTAATAAACCCATTAAAGGTAGTAAAAGTAGTACATCATTCTCCTAAATCAATTTTTGGTAACATTTAGCAGTGTCACATTATGGGATTGCTTTGCCCACCTGGCAAAAAAACCCCACCTTGCTTCGAAACGCTTCTATCTTGTATATCTGTATATTTTGCCAGATATTAGTGAGTGACCCTGACCCACACTGTAAAAATCATTAAGTCGGTTTAACTTGAAAACTTAAGTTCAATTGCTGCCTTAAAAATGTGAGTAAACTCAACTTCAAGAAAAGCTTTATTTCAACTCAGAAAGATAAGTTATATAAGCTCAACTTGATGCTCGGAGTTGGAATAACTTGCCTTCTCTTGTCAAACTTTTAATTTCACACTATTTCAACTCACAAAATTCATTTACATCAGTTGTTCAATTAATGATTATTTGTTGTTTGAATCCAACACTGAGTTGAAACAACTCACTACATTACATTATACATTTGAGAAAAATTGCTTTGTGTTGTCAGAAGAACGCATTGGTTGTCTGGTTGGAAGGCCTACTGGTCGTACAGCATTCTCTGGAACAAGAATTAAGGGATAAATAAAGCTCTATTGAACTGAATTGAATTGTTTGTAGTAAATACAATAAATATAAAATGTCATTTTGTTCAAGGCACCAGGGGCGGCTTGCCTAGGGAGCTTAATGTGCTAGCTCCGGCACTGCCTAGACTTCATATGAGCAAATACCAGATGGTAAACGTAGACCTGATAAGTTAATAAAAAACAAAAAAAAAACGAATACGTTTTGCAGGAAGTGATTACTATGGAACAAAATTCAAAGCTTGCATTGAATCCATGAACAGTGGTACAAATGTTCAGAAAACACCGGAAATCAATTGAAATGTCCATTAATCTTTATCAAGGCTTTAATTATTACCACAGTAATTGAACTGAATTGAATTGAATTAAAAGAACAATAAACTGCTGTTTTGTAACGGCTTTTCCCTTTCAATGTAACCATAACAATCTCCAGACATTTTTCATATTTTTTCCCCACTTAAAGACATTTATATATAAATGTATATGAATTGCTATGACAGGCAGCCATGCACCATCATCCAAATTACATTGTTAGCAAATGTACCATAATCATAAATACACTTAACAAACTGACATTTTTATTGCTACTGGTTCTAGTATTGCAGTGTAGGCTACTGTAGTTCTGCGTGTGGTTTGTCCAAGTGGTGCTGCTTGACTGCTGTGGATGTGCACAATCAGTGTCAAACACTGTACTGTCTCTCTAATTCGTTACTTTCAAATATATTAAAAGGTTGAAAACAAGAATGTAATATGACTGTTGAAGTGTCAATCATTTATGTTGTGCTGCTTGTGTAATTTACGTAGCTTATTCATTTATGTAATCCATTCATTCATTAAGTAGCTTTTATTATTGTATATAAACGTAGTATACTGTATCGCTATACTTACCTTTGAAAAATAAAATAACTGAAAAGGGAAAAAGTTTCAAATTATTTAATTTCTTTCAGAGTGTGGGGACCACTAGACCACCCGGCAGATTTTGCCCCCTCCATTGCTGACTCAGTGACTACGGCCCTGTCAAAAACAGTAGTCAGATGTAATCAGTTACATTGCTTTGATTAAGTAATTAAAATAGTTATAATACTTATTACTTTTGAACAGGGTAGCCTAAATATTACATTTCAAAAGTGACCTTCCCAACACTGCCCGCTACTAAGTTTAGTTTAGTTTATTTATTTGTTTATTGTTTATTTAGTTTGAACTCTTGAGGTAGTAAAGACGGAAAGAATGTATAAATAGGTTGCTAGGAGACACCTGTGGACCGTCCAATCAAGAGCAACCACTTGTGCAAACAGGAAGTCACTGTAGCGTCACAAGCTAGCATAACATACGAAAAGACACAAACGATGTAGCTTTGTAAATGCCCGATATGACTTGGTTTTAATTGTCTGCAAACATGAAGAGTAAGTAGTATACATACAGTTCACCATGAGTTTGGAGAGGAATTATCCCATTTATGCTAAGCTAACTGATGTTTATAACCATTAGCATATTAGCATTAAATGTGTCATTTTCGTTAAATATAACTTAGGGCTTATTGAAAAACTAAAAATTCACATTGTTATGAAACAGCATTATCATTTTTTTCAGGCCAGATATGTCAAGCGTATTTAATATCACCTTCTTAAGTGAACTCTTCACCCAAAGCATTTTATATATTAGCAAGCTAAAGCTAACGTTAGCTTTGTCAGTTGGTCCAGTTAGCACAAGTGTTAACACTCAGTGGGTGTGAAATATTTCGCAACAACTAATCTCTGTTTGTCACATGTAGTAACATTTTATTTTTATATTTACGATGTTTATATAGGCACAGGATTATAACGACAGAAATAAATGTACACAAATACACAAACTGTGGCAACACAATAGAGAGGAGGGGGTGCAACTACAGTTCAGCAGCAAAGCAGTACTTGTAATAAAGCCTATAATGGTGGGGACACATCATCCCCAATATTCAAGTATGCTCATATGTTGAATGTGTAATTTGTGTAGTCAGTGGTAACTTTTATTTATTGCATATTCGTATCCTGTATAGCTTTACCCTCTCATGATAGATAACATATCAGGACGTGAGTTTAGGAAATAAATTTAAATGTCAAAGTTGTTAATCAAATGTAAATGTTTTATATGCCTCAGGTCAGTTTATTTGGCCACTGAGGCAGAAACACAGATGCCCTCATCATGACTGTATTTGCATGTAATTTGATGCAGGGAAAACACCAGGCTATATTCACTGACACAACTATGCAAAACCAGTGGGTAGACAACTCCCCCTTATGGTGGAAACACATTACTGTAAACCACAGTGGATCACAGTGGATCCCTCTCTTAATGCTGAGGACCAGACTACAACATTTTCAATCATCTTCTAAATTGACAGGGTATTTTCACTGTAATCATGTATCCATGGACAATAATGCAAGTAATGATACACAAAGTGGCCAATTTTTATGATTCAGACCAGATGTTGGGGATTGTAACTTTAGACCTATAAATACTGTCTGTAGTCCTCTATCATTTGTGTAAGTGGATTTCTGAGGGAACAGTGAGACGGTCTTATCCCCTCCTTCACCCCCCAGAGGAACCTGAAGGGACAGCGCTCCCTGCAGAGGCACCAGATGTGCGCTGTTATGGAAAGCCGGAGAGAGGGGCCTTTTGTGAGGCATCAGATAAGCCCTGTTCCCAAAGCCGGGCCGGATCGGGTATCATCAGCGGGTGTACGAGGGGGCGAAACCCAAGCCCTGCTCACTGGATCAGGTTTCTGTTTACACGAGCCGTGGTCCCTGGATTCCTCCAACCAGAGCAGACTGAGGACGGCTGGAGACAGGGAGGAGAGGGACTGTGAAACAGCCTTCATGTCCCGTCTGTCTGTCTACCTGTCTGTCTCTCTGCATGGGGTTTAGTGTCCAAGTGAAAGTTCTGCTAGAGAGAGATTTCAGGATGCAGCAGAGCCCTGTTTACCTACATATTTGGTAATGACATGACCAACTTTACAATTTTATGACTTAAATCCATCACAATAAGTAGTAGTAATAACTTGATGTTAGGTAACATAGGGATGTTTAGAATAAAAACAAATTTAGCAGTAAATAGTGGTAAAATAATAATCAAATTTTTCCAACCTCAACAACTCCTATATGACATTGATGTTTGTGTTGCTGAATGTAATTCTATCCTCTCCATCTTTTCATCACCAGCCTGGAAACATCATATTGTAATAAATCTTCTGGCCTCTCCCATCAAGAATAACCATGGGACAAATATTTACGCGCACAGACACAGGACACACACCTCCCTCATATGTGAACATAAATCCTGCCCTCAGGCGTGTGTGGTACTTTTCCTAGGGCAAGGGGTGGCTCAGGGGCCAAATGTAGATGTTTCAGGTGTTTTTTATGCCGCGTGCACTGCACACATACACACACACACACACACACATCATGGCTCACAAACAGACACACTGATCAAACAGATGCCATTTGAGAAAGCCCCATACATTCTGCCATGGTATCACTTAACTCATGGCGTTCTTTTCATCTCTTTATTTTAAGACAAGAGTATACAGACAGTGTTTGTACTGTGTCCCCCTCAGATAAAACACAGTCTTTGCATTCCTTATGAAATGTATCTGTTGAGATTTGGGAGGGGTGGGCGCCAGGTGTTGGGTTACATCAAATCACAGGGCCCTCCCTTCCCTATCCGGAGAGGGCAGCGTCAAGGTAGACAGAAAGAAGGGAGATTAGACCGGAAGCTAGGCGACTTTGTTTTCATAATAAAAGCAGAAAAGGTATTGGTGTAAAAAGATCTCAGCGCCTGCAAATTGTATTGAGGCGCAAGTAATTTTTTGTAAGATGTGCAGCACAAGTTTCTTGTGTAGCCTGGCTTACAATCTGAACCTGTGTTAGGCGATCAAATGCTAAAATAAATAAAAGTGACAGTGCTGTGGTTATTCTGTATGCACCTTTGAGCAGAGCAAATGAGTCTCAAACTGATATGTTTATGCTATTTATGCTTTGTCTTCGAATATGTTGTGATCGCATTTGCATTATTATTCATTTTCAAAATTCAAATAACATGCAAATAACATAAAGTGCCAATATATTCAGTTTAGTCTTGACCATACACCTTTAAGGCAACAGGCAATGCTGTTAATATTCTACTGGACATTATTAAGTGACAGGAAAAAGAGCTCACATTCACAAAGTTTTTATCTCCAAAGTTTTGATGCAAATTGACCTTAAGACCTTTAAGTATTTTGATTTAGTTTTTTTTTAAAAACTTTGTAAACTTATATGTGTTATAGAATGAAATATAAAAAGAGAAGGGGTTAAGTTGTGGAGTTGTTTCATTCCAGTCCATTTCTGTACCTTTTATTTGTTTCCTCATTGGGTGGGTTGATTTGTGTCCTTATATTTAGGAAATAAATCCACTTGTATGACCATACAATAAGCAATAGCAGTGCAATTCCATTAAAAGGCCAAAGCATAGGGCCAAAACCAACCATTTGTTGTTATCTATTGTATTCACTAGAGGGGGGTTGTTTTCCTCCAAAAACCTACTAACTTTAGCTCATATATGCAAACATATACACACCTAGATATACTGACACACACACACATATATATATATATATATATATATACACAGATGTAAAAACATACACAACTACTTTACATATGTTTGCAGACACACTCTGTACACACACATATTACGTCATTACCTTCATTCTCACACTTATGTATGTACAAATATTTTACTAACTACACATTGTCATTGAGTAGGAGCCACTCTATCAAAATGAGATGTTCACTTTCTCCATCCATCCATTAATCCATTCATCCATCCATTTTCATCCGCTTAGGGCCGGCCCACTAAAAGAGTTCTGTAGTGGAGTGGTAGATTATTGGGCCCACTTTGGTTTTCCCTTTTACGCACCGTTGGCTTAGCCGTAATTAACAATTTACTTTGAAAGTCCCAACCGGAAGCTGTGTCTTTGTTACCTGCAGATACTTGACAGTGTCGGAGAAGAGAGGGTGAGGATTGTTCAGCGCTGGAGCCTCCAGCCCGGAGCGCACGCATGTTCAGTGGACTCGAATGGTGCGAAGCCCCAGATGAGGGACTCAGACGTCCGGGAATGACAGCCGCTGTCACCGGGAGTGACAGCTTTCACTCTGAGCTACTCCGCTGAAAAAGCCCTTCAGCTGACACCCAACACTGATCCGGATCGGATCCAGCCACACCAGGACTATGCCAGAGATGGAGAAAGGGAGACCACCGGAAAATAAACGCAGCAGGAAACCTGCGCACCCCGTGAAGAGGGAGATCAACCAGGAGATGAAGGTGAGAGTGAGTTTGTGTGTCACTGCTAGATTTGTTTTTATCTAGTGAGATGCGTTCATGGCCGAGAGATAACTTCTGTACGCGCACGTCTTCCTACTCAGCTCAGAGAGGCAGAGAGTCAACTGCGCACAGATCAATGCTGGGAATAATCACGCACATAACTGTGTTTGTTTTCACTCAATACTCTCCTTATGTCTTTAAAGTAAGCAAACATACGTCATGAAGACACTTTGGATGCACGTTGAGAGAAATCACTGCCATCTTCAAAGTTTGCACCCCTCGGAGGACAATCAGGGAATCATAATAAACATATCTTATAAATATAAACTCCGAAATGTCACACACACAGACACACACAGGACGTTTTAATTATAGATGTTCGCAGCGGATAAGAGTAGGTTGGCCTTTGCCTGTACTCGGGACGCCATGTCAGCCCAGCTGTGGCCGGACGCGCACACCGTAATGTCCAGCGGAGATCCAGATGTGCGTCACTTCTTCCCCGCTCTCGCAGTGCGCACACTTGCTGTACCACAGAGGCTTGCCCTCATGCCTTCCCAAAGAGAGAGGGCATTTATATGCTTTAAATAGAATACCTCAGCCTCACCATGGGAAAAACACTACAGCAATATCACACTTTTTGAATTACACACCAAATTAAAGTTCATTTTCAGAGATAGGACATGTGTTTTAGGAATGTCTCCTCTTCTTGCTTACTTTAAAGGACAGTTGCAGTTAAATCACAGTAACAGACATGGTTCCCTCCTCCCATTAAAAACCCATTACTGCATGGAAACTAATCCATGGATTGTCTGCTTTGTTTGGGTTTGGACACTGGCTATTTGAGAGTGTTGACTGTGGTGGTAAAGGGATATCCGAAGCTCCTTCAAGCAGGAGCTCAGAAATCTAAAAAGACAAGCAAGTTTTTTTGGGAGGGGGGATGTGGAGGAGGAGGGAGATTCTGGCCTTTTCGTGAGAGAGGAAATGTGCTCTTTTTGTGTAAGTGGTTTGGATTGTAGCGTTTGATATCCAGGGGAGGTGTAGTGTTACAACTTAACTAATTTTAATCAAAACATGTGAAACGCTATCCCCGCTTGATGTGAGCCTGCCTGGGCTGAATCTCAGGGTCGGCCCCGGTTTGTTGCCTTTGGCTGCAACTCTCTCTGTGGTTTGGGATATGGCTTGTCACTCTCACAAAGCAGATGTTTGTCTGAACTGCCAAAAAGAAACAAAAACAACATTGTGGGAAGTGGAGGGGTGGGTGAAAAAAAAAATTGCCCGTCTTTCGTTAACAAGCAAACGGAAAGACTAAGTGACACCGAGCTGTATGGATATAGGAGAGGATACCTCGATAAGATGTAGAGTGAAATCATAGAGATGTGCAAAAGGAAGACAGTGAGAAAAAAACGCAAGACAGGAAGGCAGGAAAACTGATTTCAAGCTCAGCTGAGGTCCAGCCTTGTGTTGTCTCTGTAATACATCTGTTTCAACACCACATTCGGACCTACTCCCTCCACGTCAGACCCGAGCGCAGCACCAGACACCGGATACTTAACTTTAATCATCGTTAGGCATATTTAGCTGGATATGATACCACTGCTTGCACTCACCCACACACTCTCCCAGACGCACACACACAGCAGAAAGTGAGCAAGCAAGGGAGAGATCCATTTCTTTGAGGCCCTAGAGCAGAGCAGAGGTCGGAGTGAGGAAAGCAGGGGAAAGAATGTGCAGTCAGTACTACAGCACTACAACACCACCACAGCAGACTGGCTGTGCTGGAAAAGGGTGAAACCTGAGAGGCTGCGCTGTGTCGGGTGTCAGGGCTGGAAGGTGCTGGGGTGGAGGGGAGGATGGTGAAGATGGGAGGTGAGGGAGGGGGGCAGAGGGGAGAAAGAGAGGCAAGGGGAGGGACAGGGAAAGTGGGGAAAAGAGAGAGTGGTGGACACTGGAGGGAGAAGAAGGGAGAGGAGTGGGGCATTTCCGAGAACCGTGGGACCTCGCTGTGGTGTAGGGTGTCCCGCTCTGATTTCTGCCCGTTCCGGATCAGGTTTCTCCTCCAATCCGGTCCTCCCAAAGCCACAGAGAGAGGTGGGTGGATAAAGAGAGAGACCTTTGTGTTTTTTTTTTCATCTGGTCGTAATAAAAAAAAGAGAGGGACCACACATCCCATCTGCGGGGAACAGTTTTCTTTTCTCCCTCTTTTTTCCAATTAAAAGAGATAAACAAAGGATGATTCATAGATTTCACACTGGTGTTAGGTTTTAAACCTTTCCGTCTCAGATTTAGCAAGAGTAAACAACTCGAATACATCATGGAAAAAGCGTCATACTGTACTCCACTGTGCCCGTATTCATTTCCCCAACTGGGCTGGGGCTGAGAAAGAATCCCTTGCATTGATTCAGAGTAGGAAGGCCTGATTATGTTTAACATAGGATAAAAAGTTCCACTAACAACCCCTAAGATGTACGGTCACAATTTCCCATGTGCAGGCAGGCTATGGCTCAGTTACCGTATCCCTTTACATAGAGGGTTAATCAGTGATTTCTTTTCCTCTTTTTTTTAACTCATGCAGACGTTCGCAGAGAGCACCATGAACGAGCTGCTGGGATGGTACGGCTACGACAAGGTGGACCTCAGAGAGTCGGAGGCCAACGAGATCAGAAACTACAGAGAAAGGCGTCAGCATGTGTCTGTGCTAAAAGGTGAGGGCAGGTGTCGACAGTTCACTGTTAGGACGGAGTCTTCTTGGATTTACGCTAACAGGTTGGGCAGGTTTCAGCGCAGACATTGTGTCACTGTTCAAATTTGCCAGACGCACTGTACTGCAGATGCAACTTCTCGAGTTTCTTTCATTCAGATACATCTATTGTTTCTCAACACGACTGTACTGAAAATCAGTGTGGGGCTTTGTTACATTATTACAGTATCATGTGAGTCATACCGTGGATTTATGCTATTGTGTTAGCTGAAAAATCATTAGCATCATGTTGTGTTTGTCTTTCAGAGAACTCATTGCCAAAACCTAAGAGCATGGACACCAAAGTCGGTCACTCCGTCCTCGCCATGAAGAGCGGAGAGAGAGAGTCCTCCAGTGTCCCCTCCTCTTCACCTTCATCTTCCTCAACAAGTTCATCCCTGACCACCACAAAGGAGCACAAGAGTGCCCCTGTCATTGTCCCCCTCATAAAGCCATCAGCAGGTAGTGGAGCTGTGGGACTACACAATAAGGGATATGATGTTAGCTTATAGCTTTGCTAACCCCAGATTCACACATGCACACATAACCCCTGACTTGTGTTGTGGTTATATTTGAGAAGTCGGAGTGCAGGATCAGCAATGTGGATGGGCAAATATGAGTTACAGCAGTTTCCTCAAGGGTCTTGAACAATCACGGAGGCCCTAAAGACAGTCAAAAGGATCATTTTTGTTTTATTTAGTGACCCTCTGGAGCAGTGGTTCCCAGTTGGTGGGTCGTGGGTCCGCTCTGAATGGACTGCAAGTGACTCGCAAACGTGTCAACTTTGTAAAAAACACACTTTATTTTGAAGTAGTGTATTTCCAGCATAGAGCTTTTATTTTGAAGTACCATTTTCTGCTGTAAAGGACAGCTACTTGACAGAGACAGCAAACTAGCTTGACGTAAAGCGCAACAGCCACGCATGTTCTCAGACTGCTTAGTTGTGCACCTACGAATTTTTGTAACTAGGCGCTGCTATGTGTGTGGGGCTTCTCAAACGTGAGTGTCACAAATAATGATAAAAGCAAATAAACCTAATTAAGAAGTAAAATAATGACTTACGTTTTACCATCATTACGTCTCTGGATTTTAGAAAGATGGTCACTTCACTTAAATATACTCATATCTCTCTTATATACTCATATACTATCTACCTGCCAGGGACTGCAGATGAAAATTAGCCTAAATGGCTAAATCTGGCACATTCATGTGAATTAGGTGGTCATGTTAATTAACACGCACTGTCCCTTTTTAAATAAAACAGACATAAAACAAGACATAAATGCCCTAAAACCAGAAAATCTTAAAAATATGTCGCCATTCAGTGTATCAGCCTTGTTATTCCAAATATTTGCCTGCTTTCCTTGAAGGCACTCTATAAAGGCAATAAAGTATGTCCATGAATATTTGATATGAGATCTGAGTTAACAGCTAATTACAATTCTTCCTCTGTGCTGAAGCGTTGCTTGTTGCATGTATTGTCTATGGTGTTTTTCAGGTAACACCGCGCTGAGCATAAACGCCTTTGTGTGTGCATGTAGCGCGCTCGCCATCTGTTGAAGCCCTGGCCTGTGCAGTAACATTTTCTATTGTTTTGACTGTGTAAGGAAAATCATACTTTAAATGTGCTGTATGCACAGTATAAAAAGGGCTACAGTTCTTAGACTGTTCGCTCCATGTTGATGTAAAATCGTCAAACATACAATGAAAGCCAACTCTTAAACCTCAGTTATTGTTTCATTTCAATGTGCCAGAGTACAGAGTCAAAACAGTTCAAACTGTGTCGGGATCCGAATAGCCACGGACCACACAAAGCAGTGTTGCAGATAATAAGAAATAACAGTGGTGCGGCGGCCTCCCTGAAATTAGACTGCCCCGAGACCTCTTTAATTAATTCATAGTGGGGTATAACCCACAGGAGGTTTGGAGCCCCTCCAGCTCTGGGCCACGATCCTGTGATTCTCCAACACGCTGACATTATTCAAACATATACTTGATCAGATAATTGGTCGAGGAAGAGCACAGCTGACTCATGTCTCCTGAATTCTGGTGAGATTAAAGAACTTTGCTTTACCTGATCAAAAATACTGAGTGAAAATACTTTTATTTTGTCTATTATCAACACAGGTCTCACCCTTAAATAGTCGTCGTCTTTTAAACCCAACAGCCGCACACACCTCTTCAGAGCTGAGCTGTTTTAGCAAAGCTGGGTAGTCAAAGTTTTGCAAGTTGCATGCATTAAATGACCTCAAACTTTTTCTGCTTTTCCCCGACAGTAGAAGACGTACAGAATGTGCAGATAGTGTGTGTTTGGTGCCAGAAGGAAGGAGTAAAACGCTACTCTCTATGTATGGGATCAGAGCTCAAGAGCTTCTGCAGTGAGAAGTGTTTTGCCGCCTGCAGGCGGGCCTACTTCAAACGCAACAAGGTAAGCAGTGAATGAAAAATGTTTTCAATACGTAGACCCATCACTGGAAATCCTGATACCTCAGATGTATGAGTACTTTACGTGGACAGAGTTTGTTCCACTCTTCATAAACACGAGACCCAGGCATCAAGTGGCTTCTGGCAGGTAAACAGACCCTGAGAAACAGATCCCCCTGATCTTGTGAGGTCATAACTGATGGATTAATTTACAGGAATTTGAAAAGCTGGGATCTCTGAGAACACACTTTCTAGTTAATATGGAGGACCCAGTTTAGGAATGGTGGCAGGGAGGTCAAAGTTTGTAGAGGACACTTAGTATCAGTTTCGCGTTAATGGAGGAGGGGCCGGCCGTTAAGTGGCTTTGGTCTGGAGGACAGGAAAGCTGCAACTATGAAGAGCCGCTCTGATGCACATTGCCGTGATTTTTCACCTTCCATTACGACATGGATATGCCCTCTTTAGAGGTGCGGTGTGACAAGCAGCTGTATCGCCTTTCGCCCTCGCTGTTGTTTATACTGTGGTTGGTTTATTCACATGACAAGAGAGACAAAAAGGAGGGCTGGACGGACCCTGCGCGCAACAAGGCCTCTAGTTTTTCAGAGGCAGGGAGGAAAGCATTGCCGTTGGCTTGTTGCTGCTTGTCTGAGAGGAAGGCCAGAAGGCCTGGGGCGAGGTGTCCACTTTCAGTGCATACCTTACCTTCAGCTGCCTCATGTTTCGTAACTCAACACGACTCAATGGGTTACAGAGATGGGGGAGCACTCAGATCCACAGCAGATCAGCTTACATGAATCAAGAGGAATTTCCTATATTAATACTGGCAAGGCCATTAATAATACGACAATACATCACCTGCATTATCTCCCCGCTTGGTTGTAGAGTCGTATCTGTTTCACAACACAGTGAATTCCCTCTGTTGTACTGACCTTTACGGTTTGGCGCCATCACGCATGAAGTTCAAACTGTTTCTAACCTTGATGACAAGGCGATTCATTCGAAAGCTATTTTCTGCACTTGTTATTTAAGAAGCTCAAGTTTGGCTTAATGACCACAGAATGATTCCATCAACTGCAGCTACATCATTATTTATTGGAGAATGAATCCATCAACTTAGGTCTGACAAACTGCCTCACAGTGGTTCATGTCATGTGTGTCACACTGCGGTTTTCCCCTGTCAGGCCAGAGATGAAGACCTCCATGGTGAGAGATCCCCTCAACATCCCCACACAGAGGACTCGCCCAGACTGGTGCTGAAGATAAACAGCAATGTCAGAGTAAGAGGACACTATCAATGTATCTTTTGTTTTCCAATGTGAGGTATTATTATGAATATGTTATAACATTACAGGAGTAAATGGCTTCATTCACATGTAGCTTGTATTCTTCTTACCTTAAGGTCACAGTTAGTAACACTTTTAAGAAATAAATTTTGTCATATTTGCTAAAACTGTCACTATTTTGTCATACTCTGCCTACTCTTGTAGCGCTTCTAATGGCCTTGCCACACGTGAACGAAAACAATTAATCAAAACGAAGGAGTCTGTAACGTAGCTGTCAATCATGTCAATCACTCTGTGAACTGCGGTCAAACTGTCAAAGTAGGCAGCACTGATCAAATATGAATCGAGATTCTGTTACTGCATTGCTTCCTTCTCATCTCAAGTGATGTCAGAAACATATTTCAGTGTACTGTTTAGCTGTAAAATGAGAAAGTTAGTCTGTCCGATGTCAAAAACAAACAAACTTTCTCATTTACAGCTAAACAGTACACTGAAATATGTTTCTAAAAACATCTTAGGTGAGAATTAGGCAATTCAATAACAAAATATTATTTCATATTTGATCAGAGCTAGTTTGACAGCACACATAGTGACTGACAGGATTTCTGTGATTAATTAATCAAAATTAATGCGTTATTTTGACAGCCCTACTCCTAATATTGTGTATTTATACATTTTCAGCTAGACTCTATCAGGTCAGTGACCCTCCACAGTCTCTCTCCCCTGTGCCACAGGTATGTGATTGGTGCAAGCATGTCCGTCACACTAAAGAATACCTGGACTTCGGATCTGGCGAGGAGCGACTCCAGTTCTGCAGCACCAAGTGTCTCAATCAGTACAAGATGGATGTTTTCTACAGAGAAGCCCGCGCAGCTCTCACCAGCTCCAGCCCGAGCAGAGCCAGCCAGGAGGGGAGGGCGGACGCCATCGTGGCCGGGCAAAAGCTGCTCACTCCTGAGTCTTGGAGCAGCAGCGCAACAGAGGCTCGCCATAGAAACCTTTCCCCTAAAGGGCCTACGCCAATCCATGGATCAGCAGAATCCACCTCTGTGTCCCCCTCAGAGGCATCCTCATCAAATTCCAAGATCCCTGTCTCTGGGCTGAGGACCCTGGAGAGACCCATCCAGCCTCCTCCCCCTGCTGTGGAGGTGTCACCCCATCCTGCTCCCATTCACCCACCACCTCCTCATCCTCGTCCCACTCTGGAACATCAGCCTGTACCTCAAATCCATATGCCCTTCATCAGACCTCCTCTTCATGCTCAGGGCCTGAAAAGCCCCCTTGCCAACCCTCCCAGACACCCAGGCCCCCCTTCAAGTCCTATCCACAGACCTCCCCACTCTCCTCACCTGCAGCCCCCGACCTCTTCCATGAATCCCCCTGGACTGATGCATCCCTTCCCAGGTGCCTACTTCCCTGGCTTGCACTCCCCTCCTCTGAACATGATGCCAAGAGGTCCCGTCCCAATGCCTCCAATAATGAACTATGGTATTCCTTCCTTTAGCCCTCTTCTGCCCCAACCCACTGTCCTGGTGCCTTATCCCATCATTGTTCCCCTACCTGTCCCCATACCCATTCCTATTCCTATTCCAGTTCCCTCTAAGTCAACCCTAGAAACTCCAAGTCACAGTGGTGTTATCCAGCCTGTGCCAGAGGGGGTAGACAGGGGTAGATCCAGGGTTACCAGGCCGCCATCTCCTGGGATTCTTGAAGGGGACGGCAGATTGGTATCCAACAAATTGGGTGGCACCTTGACTCAAGGTCTCCCCTCACTAAGTGAGCCCAACACAGATTGGGTTAAATCAGAGAGGCCATTCCCGTCCCCGACATCCACCCCCCACAGCGGAGCATCCTCCCCCAGAGCACAGTACAATGAATCGCCCTGCTCAGCCTCAGGGTCAGAGGGGCTGACAGACTATAAGCAGCAGCAGCAGCAGTCAGAGCGACAAGTCATCCAACGGGTTCTTCAGAGGACCCAAGTGAAGCCCAGTGCCAACGGAGTGGTGGACCTATCAGGGCTGGGAGAGTCAGGAACTGGGCAGGGTACCAGATCAGGACTCCATGACATCATCAGACCCACCCCTCCTCTACAACAGTCCCCATCACATGACACTGTCTACCACCACCAGGACTCCCACACTCCACCTTCACACACCCCGCCCAGCCCCGCAGGCAGCAGCCCTCCGTACGATGCCACGTCCTCCGCCCTGAAATCTCAGGACCACAGTCCAAACGGGATGTCCTCCTCATCCACACCCGTCAGCCCAGACTCCTCCCTGCTCCAGAGAGTACCAGCACCGCCCCCTGATCCTGCGCTCAGTGAGCTGGAGGCCATCAAAGAGAACAAGTGCTCTGTTGTTGGCCCAGTGCGGGTTGAGGGCCCAGTCAGTCAGTCAGAAGAGCCCTTGGCAGTAGTCGGGGATGTAGGAGAGGATCCCCATGTTCCTGATGAGGACCATGCCTATGCCCTGCCCACAGCGCCAAAGACAGGTGGGACCACCATCCCGCTGCTCTTGCCCAAACTCAGGGACAAGGGCAGCCTGCGGAGCCCTGCTAATATGCCCAGCGCTGTAGACATGGAGCCAGCTCTGAAGAGGCGTTGCCTACGAATCCGTGATCAGAATAAGTAGAGGATGGAGGTGAGAGATTCTGTTACAAGGCAAAGTATAGATAGCATTGCTTTCACTAGCTGTTTCATCTGATATGACCGAGTTGGAAGAAAGGAGAGAACTACTGTAGCTCGTTATCTTACTCATACATCCACAGACGACATGCCACAAGCAGCACATGGGTGGGAGAGCATTTCAGAGATTGTCAGGTACATCTGAGAGTGTACCGAGTTAACTCTAACTGTATTTGCACAAGCTTTCTAAATCACACTGTGCAGCTCTGTGTGGCAAACCCCCACCCACGTGGTGCTCTGTCTTGGTTAAATTAAAAAGCAGCAATTATTTTTAAGCGCCATTTGACTAAGGATTGGAAAATGTGCGCGCACACACACTCACACTCACGCAGGGCGAGCTTAATCACAGGTCTCACAGTATGCGCGTGGTCACTAAACAGCATGGCGCCAAAGAGAGAGAATCCCAGTAACCTGGCACTCCTCTGGGCTCTAAGGTTACAACAGGGGAAGGAGGTGGAGGGCACAGGCAGTGAGAGTCACTTTGAAAGGCGATCACTTCACCACAACCTGACAGTCACAATGCTTTGTTTGCATGGCAGCCTGTTCTGTAGATTCAGTTTTGCCAAGATGTGTGAGAACGTGTGTTTGCGAGGGAAGGAGAGGATTTCTTAATTTCTACAAGTTTGCTGAAATCCAGAGTAGTTTGCAACGTATGAGAAGGTAGTAGGTGAAGGACAGATGGCTCCTGCTAAATCAAAACTGTGACCTTGAGGTTATAAGATGGATCGTCCAACGTGACACCCAGACAGAGAGACAGATCAAGCGAGGTTGATCAAGTGTGACCCCCAAAGTCAAACCCTTGCTTCTCGCAGTCTGAACGCTGAGGCGGCGCAGACATGTCTCTGAGGTCACTGTAGAGACAGAGGTGATTGTCAGGCAGACTACAAGGCGCTGCGAATATGAGAGCCAGCCCTCAGTTGTGATAGAGCTCTGGGGCTTCGCTAGAAAACACAGGGGCAGAACCAGAGCGGTTCGATTACGCGTGTCACAATGACACCCTGTTCTGGCTTCGGCTCGTCTCCCACATATGACTTTAGCACTCGCCTCTCCCCTTTCAGTCCTTTTCCTTCTCTTCACTCACCACCGCTGTCCTGTGCCAACCAGATGTTGTTGTAAGAGTGCAAGCAGAAAATCCTCCTTACTTCTGACCAATCAAAGGGCCTCTTGATTTCACTTGCCTGATTGGTAGTCCAAATGGCTGTAACACCACCCGTCGTCCTCACCCGCTGGTATCTTGCCACGGCAATATCACGTTACGGTTTTACTGTATGTGCTGAGATTAATCTGCTGATATTACAGAGACGGTTTAGATTTCAACTGACCTGCTTTTCTCTCCGAACGCCCATCTGTCAGCGTAATAATTCTGTTTAAAAATAATGGCTGCCGATAGAGAGAGCACGACACGAACCTTTATCTTACACCCCCAGATGTTTTGCGTCTAAGTTACAAGATTCCCTTTCACTAAATGAGTTCCCACTTTACTCTTTGTCATTTGTTGTGGTTTCATGCGTCCCCTTAGTAACCAATACATATGAAATCACAGCGTGCTGCTTGTGTCGTGCAGATGGATTTATGGCCCTGCCGTTGTGTGTAATGGGAGCTGGCTGCCGTATGTGAATGACTTTAGCTCGCCACCTCTGTGCTCTGAGCCCAACACTGCTGTCCTGTTCTATTGTCTCCACTGCTAAGAGTCTTTCTTTTTATTTAAAAAAATCTCCCACTCTGACAGAATCAGCAGCCAAGTGAAGGATTTCACCTCAGGAAACAGCCCGTTTTTTCGTCTCAGTTTTCCCTTGCCTTTATTTGGGATATTTTATAGCCCCGTGTAATCCGATCCCACCACATGGGTATTCGCTGAGCGTTTGAAACTAAAACGCAATGGGACAGAGGGAGTACAGAACCCTGGTTTGGCCCTTACATGAGAGTGTGTGTGTGCGTCTGTTTACGTTTAATATGTGTGTGTTTGAATGGGAGTCTGTGTTAGTGTGTGAGAGAGAAAGAGGCCAGATGTTCTTGGTTTTGATTGTGCCCTGTGCGACAGTTATCTGAGTGTTGACACGACTAAAAGCCTCATTCTCAGGGTTCGTGTAGAATAGGTGGATTAAGGAATGAGTGTCCAGAGCAGGAGGGGTTGATATAAGATATCCTAGAAATGGAAATTACACAGAATCAGCCCAGAATCTATAACATCTCACCGCTCTGTCTCCCTCTCCTTCTCTCCTTCTCTCCCTCTCTCCCCACCTAATGAACAGACTCCCTGTTTAACACTGTATGGCGGTGCCAGATTCAGTGCCACGCCCTCTTGTGGACAACGCCAGTGCTAACACCCTCCAGCCTGTCCCTCAGCCTGTCAGCCCACCAGAGTGCTGCTCTGCCTGTAGACCAGCAGGGTGCCAACCCAGGAAGCAGTCCAGATGGCCATATTATCACAAGTCAACGTGGGGGGAAGAACACAGCACAGTCACACATTTTGTCTTGGACCAAAGAGTATCGCCGGCTCGTGTTTTTTCTGTTGTGTTCAGCGAGCGCTTGATATGGAGCATCTCAGATCTTCTCCCTGTCTGCCCTAAAGTGTGTCTATGCGTGTGTGTGTATGTGTAAGTGCCCAGATGCGCCTCCTCCGCCTCCTCCTCCTCCTCCTCCTCCTCCTCCTCCTCTCATTGCTCCACACAGCAGACAGGGCTCTGATCAGCCTTGTGTGGTCTTCTCAGATGGAGCCTGAACATGATCTCTTTCCAGGGGAAACGGTTTGTTTTCCCTGCCCGGCTCGCACAAAGAGCCACATTGTTCCTCTCCCCATATCCCACGCTGACTCCCCACTCCAGGTTTTGGGTTACCTGGCCGACGGGGGCTCAGACTTCAGGAGCTTTTTTATTTTTTTGACCGACAGCCAGGAATATAGTATACCCTTCTCCCCCTCCGCCCTCGCCGCCCAATCTAAATACGGTACACGGTAACACACCAGTGCTGAGGTTTGATTCCTCGCAACCTGTGATTCTCAAATCTGCTCACTTCCTTTAAGGGAGGAGAGAAATTCTGCTGAGATTAAGACTTTATCACCGGGCGGTTTAGACACTGAGCGGAGAGAGCCTGGCTGGGCTGTTGAGACAGACAACTGAGCGACAAAATTCCAATCTCTGAGAGGAAGGGATGCTCCCTCTGCCTCCTCTTAAAGTCAAACTACGTAGAACATGAGTGGACACCTACTGATACACAGTAGCAGAGACAGTCTGTGAACACTTGAGTCATCCTGATGATGCTGGTCCCTCAATTTTCACCTGATCTGCCAAAAGCTTTGACAGCAAATCAGAATTTGAATCACTTTTAGCACCAAGTGCTGTATGCTCCAAAACCTTGAACACCCACAGCACCTGACAGTTCCTGATTAAGATTTTTTTAACGTCACTGGCTTTGATTATGAAAGAAAAAAAAAATCAGGCTTATAATGTTACCAAATGTGGTATTATACTTTAGCATCATGCAGCAATCAGTATTACAGTTCCCACTGCTGGGGATACCTGATGAGATCTGATCCAGACAGATCACTCAGAGGCTTTTGTCAAATCTTGTCCCATTGTACGACTTCAGTTTATCTTGTTGAACTCTACACAGACACTTTTTGATGTTATATTAACTTATGGATGATGCATCTGTAGATTTTCACCACAAAAGGTTTGTTTTTTCTTTGACGATTGTATTCTGTGAGTGCCGAAGCTCTTAAACGCCCCCCTTGCCGTTATGTTTGTATACCCTTTCCCCACTAGAGTGCAGTGTTTGCCTGTGTAACTTTGCACCTGCCCCTTGCTGACAAGAAAGCACCAGAAGGCCCATAGGCAGCCTGCTGAAACCCATATGAGGACACAGAACATAACACTGCGCTCGGTGCCAGCAGACTGATATCCGATGCCAAGTAGAACGCTTTTCCTTCACATCCTGCTGCCATTATTTTCTCTTTACATGCTACCATTACAGCAGTGTCAAGAAGACCCAGGGTGCCCTTCAGAGCCTCTTCTTAATGAAGAGTTCACCAGTCCCCCCCCCCCCTCCTGGGACGAGTAGTCATCATGGCCTACTCCTAGAATAACTCCAAATATGACCCTGCCATCATTCCAAAATGACATGCCTATCAGTTTGTATGTGTGTGTGTGTGTGTGTGTGTGCGTGTGTGTGCCCTACAGCAGCGACGCATTTCTCCCCACTCATTCCAGCCCTACATCTTCACCACCACAGGTCATGCCATCCTGTTAGCGTCATCCTCGGCTGGCCAGGGGGGACTTTGTCAGTGATGACATCACTCCGTGCAAATAGCCGTGGTGTCAACAAGTAGTCCTCTACTCTGACGCCAGAGGCCAAAAAAAAAAAAAAAGACTATTAAAGACTGCCATTGTTGGTTTGATTGCACATTTTAATCATTGCCATTTCTGACCTGATACAGTATGTGTGTTAATACAATGTTTGGACAACAACAACAACAACAAAAAAAAGGACTTTTGTGTCAGAAATGTTGTTGCTGTTGTCGCCTGGAATCCATTGGTACTTTCTGACGTCCCTTGTCAAACATTTAGCCCACTGTCTGAATAGATTATTCACAGATTGTTTGTATTTGAATATAGATTCAGTAACCGAGAGCTTTGGTGGAGATCTCTTTGTAAAGTTAAATAAATAAAAGTTATTCTAAGAGCAAGAAACGTGGTCTGATTTCACACTTTGTCATCCTTTTTATTTATTTATTTCCATTTTAAAACAACTGATACTGTGTTGAGCTGTAACCTTGTGAATCTTGATGTCATTCCCACACAAATAACAATTATCCAGATTTTGAGCTGTAGGTAAGGACTGCTAACGCACCACGGGCCCCTGTAAATATCTATTTTTAGTGCCAGCGTGTCTGCAAGGCAGCGCATCAGCATTCCTAAAATACTGAAAGTTGGTCGAGGCCCTGAGCTGTGACGGTAAAACAGATGAATGAGATAAGAGAGCAGGAATTCCGGCGAGTTGAGGGCACGAGGGGCTGTGATTGGTTGTTGGGGGGCTGTGGTATCCCGGCCTGCGGCAACATTCCTGATAGACACCCAAATCTGCGGGACATGAGTCCCCACAGCATTTATTAGTCCACAGGAACACAGGGAACACATCTAGGATTGATATTTGTGAAGTCAGCTACACTTACCCAGCAGGAAGCCGGATGCGAGATCTGCCTTCAAAATAAAAGCATCAATCAATCTTACCCATGAGATCATAACATGGTAGCATTGAGGGGTTTATATTATTAGGGTATTTTATTATCTCCTTTTATGTCAAATCAACAAAATGAGTCCAGTTTCAAAAATGTCAGACAAACAACTTTATCCATATCACATTTCATACAAATGAGTGCAGACGGTCTTCGGTGTTCTTTACAACTGATAAAAAAAATAAAGACAGACATTAAAAAATAGGAAAACAGCTGCATATATAGGTCCTGGTTATGCATGTGTGTGTATTGTGGGCCTGTGTGTATATGACAACAGAGTAAAAAAAACTGAATTTCCCCTCAGGAATTAATACAGTATATCTTCTTCTTCTCCATCTTCTTTGTCTAATTTTAGATTAAAAGTTACTTCTAAACCCAAGGTCCAAAAAATATATCTTCATCATTATTTTCATTCACATAATGCAGTTACATAGGCCCATAATACATGTAAATTAGAGATAGGAATCACCAGAGATCCCATGATACAATATTATCACAATATTTCTATTTTAAACATTTGGAATATGTTTAGCATCACAAGAAAATATATTGCAATACATTTTGATTTATTACATTTTTCAACTGCAAATTATGTCCCCAAAGAAAAACTGTCAACATCGGTTTCCAGCCCATTCATCTCTCTTCAGTCAATTCTATCATGGCAAAATGCATCTAGTGGATTGAAAAGGCAATTTATTTTATGGGCCACCAAAAGTTTGATTTGCATTTGCAATATTAAGAATTTATATCGCTAAAAAGAAAATGATACTTGGCATATATTGATACAATATTGTCACGCAAATATCACGATACAAAATATCAGGATACTATGCTGTATCAATGTCTTCCCCACCCTTATGTATAGTTATATAAATGTAGTATATGTAAATATGTTTAAAATATTTTTTCTTCAGTAAATAATAATGTTCTTTCTTAAATTTACATTCAATTTTATTATTTACAAAATGTACACATTTCAAAATGCGTATTGTCTTCATTTTGTATAATTATTTTTATATTATATAGGCTTAAATTTATTTATTTATATATATATATATATTTATATATTATTATTTTTTATTTATATATAACATTTATCTTTTTTAACTTATTTTATTATATAAAACTATTTGTATGAATACCTATTTATGTGATACTATATTATACTATACTATACTATATCAACTATTTATATTATTTATCATATTTATATATATTTATAAATGTGCTATATTATATATAATAACTATGTATAATTCAAAAATATGCATTTATCTATTATATATATCATATTTATATATTTATATGACTAGAGTATATCTTTGAGGGCTAATGGTTCTCTGAGACTTTTAATTTGACAGTTGTAAGCGGAAGTGGCGCGCTGTAACTTGACAGTGGTGAGTCCTACAGGTTGGGCACGTTGTGGTCGGATCAGATTTTGTTTTATCTACCTGGAAGCAGACGGAGCTCACCTGAAAGTGAAACGCTTTCCTTCCCGGCTCTCGTCTGTCCGCTCGGTTTCCTCTCCGCTGTGAGACTTTAATGAACCGGGAGCGAGGCAGCGCACTTTGGCAGCGGATAAATTATTAACCTGACAACTCCGGCAGCAGTTCACAGGAGAGCTGACATGAGGAGCTGAGCCAAGCGGCAGCGGAGTGCTCCTCCTGCCCGCCCGCCCGCCCGCCTGTCTCTCGTCTCTGTCCCGGGAAGACAAAGACAGGCCCACAGGTGTCTTTATATTGTCCCCTGACCTGGATACACCGCGCTGTGATCATGCTGGGAGCGGAGAGCAGGCTGGAGACCCGGCTCAAGAAGCTGGAGTCCCTCATGAGGAGCCCACAGTCGGCTCTAAACTTGGGAACCCTGCTGGTGAGTTTGCATTTGCCCTCTGGCTCTGACACAGGTAGGTGTCACAGCTCAGACTCAGAGGTAATAAATTACACATCTAGCTGTGTGCTGTCGGTTGTAATTCTGTCATGATCACACATCACCTGAAGAGACATGTGTGATATCTCAGAGGGGAGCTGCAGGAAGTAAATCAAACACCAGTCACACAGCATAAAGGGAATATACAGAGCTACAGCTGCTATTGTGTAAGTGAGTGATTGGACTGTCCCCTTCATGAGACAATGTCAGTTTCTGTTTGTTTTTAATCAGGGATGCAGCAGGGAAACCACACCTAACTCTGTGCTGCCACCTTTTCCTGTGTTCAACACACTTTAATCCTCATTTTTCAACTTATTATCAGGGCTGGGTCATGTGGAGAAAATCAAATATCACAGCAGTTTTGAACAAAAACCACAATCTCCATATTACAACAGTAGATAATTGATAATTAGTGCTTTCACAAAATATTTACACAAGGGGATTTTCCAACAACAAAACAGCTAGGACAGCCTGGTGACTTCAGAAAGTTACATCACTTTACTGTAATGCAGCCTTTCAAACCAGGAAAAGACAACACAAAATTAAAAAATCTAAAATGATATCTAGTCTAATGTCATGTCTGTCGACTAATTTTCTTGATGTTTAAAATGGAAATTTAAATTTAGACTAGTCAGCTAGTCTATAAAAGGAGAAAAAACTCAGGACAAGACAACCACAGCATTACTTTAAAGAGACCAAAATGACAACAAGGAGAGACGAAATGACAAATTAGACACAAGACAATTACAGGGAGACACAAATTTACCTCAGAGAGACCCAGGTGACTACAAAAAGACACAAGACAAACACAAGGAGACACAAAATATCTACAAAGAGACACACATTGGCAACAAGGAGACACAAAATTATCTCAGAGACACAAAACGACAAAAAAAAAGACAAAAGACAACCATACGGAGACACAAAATGACTACAAGGAGACACAAAATGACAAAAAAGACACAAGACAATCACAAGGAGACATAAAAGACTAGAAAGGCACACAAAATTACAAATTAGACACAAGACAATTACAGGGAGACACAAATTTACCACAGAGAGACCCAGATGACTACAAAAAGACACAAGACAAACACAAGGAGACACAAAATATCTACAACGAGACACACATTGACAACAAGGAGACACAAAATTATCTCAGAGACACAAAACGACAAAAAAGACAAAAGACAACCATACGAAGACAAAAATGACAAAGACACAAAATGACTACAAAGAGACACAACATTACCTCAGAGACACAAAACGACAAAAGAGACAAAAGACAACCATACGGAGACAAAAATGACAAAGAGACACAAAACGACTGCAAAGAGTCACAAAATGACAACATGGAGACAAAATGACTACAAAGAGTCACAACATGACAACAAAGAGACACAAAAAGACTACAAAGAGACACAACATGACTACAAAGAGACACAACATGACAACAAAGAGACACAACATGACTACAAAGAGACACAACATGACAACAAAGAGAAACAACATGACTACAAAGAGTCACAACATGACAATAAATAGTCACAACATGACAACAAAGAGACACAAAAGGACTGCAAAGAGACAAAACGACTGCAAAGAGACACAAAATGACAACATGGAAACAAAATGACTACAAAGAGTCACAACATGACAACAAAGAGACACAAAAAGACTACAAAGAGACACAACATGACTACAAAGAGACACAACATGACAACAAAGAGACACAACATGACTACAAAGAGTCACAACATGACAACAGAGAGTCACAACATGACAACAAAGAGACACAAAAAGACTACAAAGAGACACAAAAAGACTACAAAGAGACAAAAAGACTACAAAGAGACACAACATGACAACAAAGAGACACAAATAGACTACAGAGACACAACATGACAACAAAGAGACACAACATGACAACAAAGAGACACAAAAAGAATACAGAGACACAACATGACAACAAAGAGACACAACATGACAACAAAGAGACACAAATAGAATACAGAGACACAACATGACAACAAAGAGACACAAATAGAATACAGAGACACAACATGACAACAAAGAGACACAACATGACAACAAAGAGACACAGAGTGACAAAAAAGACACAAGAAAATCACAAGGTGACATAAAAAGACTACAAAGAGACAGGAAATGAAAGAAAGACATAAAACAACAACAAGGAGATGAAAAATGACCATAAAGAGACATGAGAACACAAAAAGACCCAAGACAACTACAGACAAAAAACCCATCATGTGTGATTATAATCAGACATGATGGGTTTTCAAAGGGGGCATTAATCTGAACCTTGCTGTTCAAGGTCAAAGACAAAAGACCCAATCAGTGCCCTCCCTAAAATCTAAGTAGATCATCCATTTATCTTTTCTTGCCACTCCATCACTATGTGTTTGTGATAAGTCTCTTGGTGTGTCCTCTAATTGAGGCGCCCTCTGTCTGACCTGTCCTAAGAATGTACTCAACCAACTCTGATAAAACAACTGCTGCCACTGCTCTAAGCCTCCCTGCCCCAACTCTCTCTGACAACAAATACTCGTTCGGAGCTGATAGGGAGTCGCCTTTGTTCTGGACTTCTGTCTTGACAGGATCTCCCACAAGGCCTAGGGCCTCAGACTCTGCTTACTTTGTAGGTTTGCACAATGCTAACAACCGTTCCCTCAGCACTGTGCTTGTGTGAAAATACATTTTGAAGTATGGAAATGCCTTTGAGACAATCCAGAGATACTGGGGGAAATGTCAAGACCGGACTAACGTGTTTGTCTACATGGTGACACATTTGCTTGGCAAATGAAGTCATCCGAGGGGGAAATGTAGAGAAAATACCTTTACTTTTTAAGTTATTCATTTCCTTCACATGCAGCAGCGGTTGGGGTTGTCAGTCAGGTCGCCCTGGTGACAAACCCTGATAATCATTAGAGTTGATATATAAACATGGTGACTAGATGACAATTTGATGTTGTGTGTACAGATTGTCTACAAAAACAACCTTTCCATCTGCAGTATTTCCCGCCGGAGGAAGCCGTGTCTATTCTCAGAGCTGATGAGTCACAAGTCCAGTGTAAAGCCAGAGCAAACTCATGTCACACAATGACATAAGACGCCTCAGCAGTCATGATTCTCAGTTATATCTCTATCGTCAGCTTCATCTGGTTCGGCTCTTTAGTGGAAATGACTGTGGCCCCCATGTTGCCTAATGCAGGGAGCTTCCACACAGGAAGCAGGAGTCACTTCCTGGAATTGAGATGCAGTTAACCTGCAGTGGCCTCACGTTACTGCTTCCTGTTTGTCCCCAATCATTTGGTTGTGTATGCACAGAATATGTGTTTTGAAGTGTTTTTTTTTAATCTGTAGAAGAAAGGATTCGGGTCCCAGGCGACAGAGCTGCCGTTAATTGCTGCACTGGTTGTATTTCTTTCCTTTGAGTCAATGGGGACCTGATCTGTAGCCCACAGGCAGGACTCAGTTTACATTCTGATGCAGTCTGAGAGCCTCCCCATTGTTGCTGACTGCGCTCAGGCAGTTTCAGCTCGCAGTGGATGTGAGGTAGGTGGGAGGTGTTGTTGAGGACACACAGCCAAGCCTAAACTCCAGGATCGTGTTCAGATTTGTCCAGATTCCAGGAGTGAAAATCAAACCAGTTTGATCTCATTGTCTCTGGCTGTTTCTGACGCTCAATCAGAAGACGAGATTTAAACCCTAAACCCTTCACACCGCAAGATAACATGCTGACTGTACTTTATAAATAGAGGTGGGAATCATCAAACACGACGATGTCATAATAAAGAAGAAAGGCCTCTTTTTAATGGGCGTGATGCAATTTGTCTGTGACGTTAACCCCTACACCTACTCTAGTCTGCTCTAGTAGTGGCTTTCACCTACTCTGGCAGCTCACAGTCGGCCCCTTTATCTTACTGGTGTCAAGCTGCAGATAATTGTTATGTTACATGAAGCTGAGAAGCTGCGTTACATGTAGGAGTGTGAAAAATCATCTCGATCACAATAATACCGATATAACTTCGAAAAATTCACATCGTGATACTCGCGATAGTCCAACTTCATCGTCTACGTCATACCTGTTACCCACGGCAACAAGCATGGCTGAAAGTGAACTTGTTACAGACTCTTCAGCTTCAGTAGTGTGGAATACACTGTGGCGCCTGGATGTTTTATGAACAGCCCCGGACTTCTCAGACTCTTTTAGCGAGTTACTGCTCAGAGGGAACTCATTCAGCGGCTCCTCTGCCAGCAGCCCAGCATCTCTCCTCTCACAGTGCGCACACGGGGGTCGGTGACGTCACCTGTAGAGCCCAAGGTATACTTTTTAGATTTGGGAGCTGTTTCAATGTGTAATTTGTATACTATTAATATTGTATACAGAATCTGGATCTCACTCTGAGTTGCTGTTGTTGTTCACAAACTAAAGAAACGAGAGATCATTTTTGTTTAGTTTTAACTGAATATTTGAAGGCAAACTGTAAAACTATATCACTTATTTTGTTGCAATTCTATGTTCTTAAATTAATTATAATTTTATTTTATTTTATTAAACTAATTTCTCATATGGTCAAGAATATTGTTATCACTAGAATACCCCGAAATATCATGATATTATTTAAGAACCATATTGCCAAACTCTACTGACAACCCTGTTGATTGTATTACTCATAAAACCTTTGTGAGGCCATTTTTTTCATTTAGCTATTTTAAACATTGCATTGTTTACATCCATGTTAACTTGCTAGCGTTCTTCTTCCTCGCTGCCTTTGTTGGGACATTGCTGCGTATCTATTCGCATCACTTCCATCACCTGTTGATAAGCACAACAGTGTGAAACTGGTGGCAGAGATGAGTATATTGTTGCCGCGCATGCTCACATGTGTTGTGTGTATGTGTATGTAAACACCTTGACCCACATCTACATCATTCCTCTATAGTGACATTGTCTAGCCTGCAAAGTGGGTTTTAATACCTCTGGCCCATATGATAATGAATAGACAGGATATTAGCACCCGTCTTGCTGGAGGACCTGATAACACTTGTCGCAGCGGCACATCAGTGGGCTGAATGGAAACGATGTGTTGGATAAAATCACGTGGCTAGTAAACTGCTACTCGCACACAGGGCGATCTTCCAGCTTTCTCACCTCAGCTGCTTGTTCCACCAGAAGAGACTGACCTCTGGTGGCGTATGCTGTGCACTACACCGCCTCAATACAGCATCTCCGTATCAATTTAACAGAAAGAGCAGCGTCTGTATTTTTGACGATGTTGAAAATCATACCTTGTGGAACTCTAAATATGCTGTAATACCTTGAAACCACCCAAAATAGACAGATTTAACAAGGGAGTCAAAGGGTTTTGATTTCAGTAAGATACCGAACTTCAGCCCTTGTTATGGATGCCATTTCTAGCTCTTTGTGAATTTGCCAAATGCAGTTTTCAGTACCAGGTGATTTCATAAAAAATGGGTGGGTTCAACCTTTAAAAAACTGTATTCAGATACGAAGATGTAAAACAAAATGCAGCAGCCCAAAACATTCACAATTCTAGTCCTGCATTCCCACAGAACACACACAGTTGTGTTAATAGCCCATTAAAGTATTACAATAGATTGTCTTAAGCCCCACCCACCTACTTTGGAGTAATAGACCCAAAGAGTTTAATTGGTCTTTTGTTTTCTTATACTTAGCAAGTAAATACACTGTAAGCATTTAAAGGTCCATTGTGTGAGATTTAGGGGCCTTAAGTGCCATCTAGTGATGCGGACTGCGGATTACAACCAGCTGAATCTTCTCCTGGTTAGAATTCCTTCATTGTTGTTTGTTCGGGAGGTTTTTAGTCTGAGCTGAATTATCCGCAGAGGTCTCCTCCTCTCCAAAACAAACAGACCGGATGATTTAAACCAGTAAAACCCCTGAATGAAGCAGTTTCACGGTACAAATCAGTGTTTCTCTGACACTGTTCTGTTTTTTTTCTGATAATTTATGATTCAGATGTTCACAATGTTGCTACCTGAAGCCAAAGTATCCACAGAGGTCACTTACTCTCTAAAACAAATGGACCAGGTGATTTAAACTGGTAAAAACACAGAATTAAACAGTCTCAGGTTAGTTAATCAGTATTTTTCCAAAAATTTTGTTGCGGAGGGGCTGCTAACTATGATGGCTAACACGAAAATGCAATTGGCCCTGTCTAGAGCCATATCTGTGCTACTGTAGAAAGATGGCGGCGCAACATGTTGGACTTTGAAGATTCAAGATTAACTTTATTATTTAAAAACACAACAATTCTTATTCTTAGGTGATTATACACTATAGAAAACATAAGTATAATGTTTAATTTCTGCCAATATATCTCTCTAAATCCTTCACACTGGACCTTTAAATGGATAGTTTGGAGAGATGGTGACAGTACATATAACCTGCCATATATCTTTAAACTGGTACTTAATTTATTCTTATACCAATGTGATCTGTGTGAATACTTATGTGACAAGGAACAGTTAAACACACACACACTCACACAAAATCCAAATGCTTCGGTTGAATCAGATCAAATTTCATTATATTTGCATACGAGCATAGAGTTCAACAGACACACTGTTATGTGTTTCCTCCTATTGCAGTAGCCATGGCCATTACAGCACACACACACACACACACACACACACTCACAGACTGTGTAAAACGATCACAGATCTTCGAGTGCTCAGCCTGAATCCAGACCCATAAGCTGTTTGTCCCACAATAGCTTCTGAGCCTTTCGGTCTATTTCCACCCGTCTGCGGTGGGGGAGATCTCTCCGCACCGCTGCTATTTAAAGGTGCAGAATTGTTCCACATGCCCCTGCCCACCCACTCACATGTCACAGAACAAACAGTCCGATAGACACCGCTGTGGCTCAATCACCCTACCCCACCCACACACACACACACACACACACGGGATGACTCCACTTGACCCTTGTTTCTGGGGAACAGAGGGTCATACTACACCACCGACCCCCACCTCTACCCCAAATCCCACCCACCCACCTGCCCAACTGCCCTGCCAGTCTGATGCGTTTGGATCACAGAGACATTTTAGTTCTGTGAAACTCAACACCGCTGATTTAAGCGCCGATGACACTACCGAGGCCCCGGCTTTAAGTCCGATGCTGCCACTGCTCCCCTGTTAATCCAGAGGGAGGGGTTTGTGTTTGTTTGGATGGAGCAGGTGTTTAGGCAGGGGGATGTAGCGACATCATGTGACTACTTATTGTCTCGGGAATTGTTATGTCTGTACATCGAGCCTCCATTGTCCTCCTGTCGTTGTTTGTCACGCTGCACATTAGCAGTCTGATGTTGCGCCGAAGAGCAAACAGCTCACAAGAATGTAATTCTTTCCTTCCTTCCTTTCTTGCTTCCTCCATTCATTTCGTTATCTTGTATCAGCCAGCAGAAGGTCAGGGTTGTCGCACTTACAAGACTTGTCTCGACAGATAAACGAGCCAATCATAAAAGCAGTATTCCTTCCTTCCTTCCCAGCAGGAATGAAACTTGAAATCAGCTTTGAAACACGACTATATTTTCATGTTTCTCTGTTGTGAAGCATTCAGCCAAACCAAAGCAATAACAATCCCAATTTGTTCCAATGTAGTGGTGAGTTTAGAAGGCAGATTGTTATTGGATAAGGTTTTTAAAACACCAGGGGCAAACCGAGAAGTGAAATGTTTTTGATATTTTGGAAAATCCATACTTTGTTGCTGTTCATTTGTTTGTTTTCAGAGGTTGATTGAATATTTTGTCTTCTCTGTCTTTCAGGACTCCATGAATGCGCTGGCTCATGATTTGAACTATCCTGCCCTGCGGAAAAACAAGAACATCGAGGCCTTTCTGAGCCGATGTAAGAGATACAGTGTGTTTGGTGAAGGTCAAGATTCTTGTGCTGAGCCTGAAAGATATCTATGAAGTTGTTGAATACAATACAGAGCACTCTGATCATGAGGAAATTATTATGTTACGTGTTTGGCATTGCACACAAACTCTATGTACAGTAAAACTTTTATGTGAAGATGATGAAAAGCATGACTTTCCAGAAAATAACAATGTTAGATGTTCATATAAAAGGTGGCCAAAGTTTCAAATAATGAGGTCGACGTATGTGGAAGTGAATCATGTGGACAAAAATGATGACTGTGTCAATTTTAATCAAATTGACCCTTCCCTAAGTCCTGACCCCGGACCTAGACTGGCCAATCATAAGGTAGCATCGGGCCGGCTCAGACCAGGGTCCGACAACAACACTGCTCTAATGCAGTCATTTCAGATTTCCTTCATTTTCAGGCTGGTTTTGTGGATTTGGAGCTAAATGTTGTGCCTGGGGCACGTCGTGTATTAATGAAACTCGTTACCTGGAGAGGTTGGAGAAAGATAAATGTTTCTTCCCTGTTCCAAAACCAAAATCAGACCCTGGAAAGTGTAGGGTTAGCTAGCTAGCTACTGAACATATAGCCTACTGAATGTATACACATGCTGCTTTTGCTTTGTAATGATTATAACAGTGAAAAAAAGACCGACCCTGCTGTACACACTGCGATGCCACACAGCTGGTTCAATATGAGCAAAGTTTCCCTTTATATTCATTGTCTTGTGTGGCGATCAGCAGTGATGTGGTGGTTCACTTTTACACTGTGATCTGTAGCCTATAGTTCGGTTTTAGCTTCTAACTATCTTTGTCTTTTTAACCTGTTGTTGCTGCTGAGTCAGTTTGACATCCTGGATATATGCTTCAAACACAGACTGTAGACCCCTCTGTCTGCTTCTCTCTGGAATCACTGGTTCACTTTTCCAAAAATATGATAATATTTCTTCAGGGAGTGCAGTTAGTTACAGTGTGGGCTCCATGCTTACTCTGACAAACCAGCCACCTGTGCATGAGGTCAACAAGGTCAGTTATATAAAGATATATTTGTATTATTTTTCAGTCTGCATCAGAAAACAACCTCGAATAGTTTTTAGGGTGAACACTGCTACATGTAGCTACATGCTAACATCAGGGAGACATGTAATCTTGGTTGTGGATGTCGGAACCTATCAGTTGGTGATTTTTCACAGCAGAAAGTACTTAAGTAAGAGTTCAGACGAAAATCATCCACCATTATCCATCACCATGCATTGTTTGGAAGTATTTCGGCTATAGGCAAGTACAAATAAAATACAAAGAGTGCATGAGACATGTTTGTGCCGCAAATGAACCCAACTAACTTGTTAATGCCTTGAAAAAAACACCACAAACGATGCATGATGAATAAAACACACCATGGAAGTGATTTCCCCTTTCTTTCATGTTGTTGTCATGCTCTTTTTTGTGCGACAGCCCCAAATCATACAGTGTATACAGGCTTTAGATTCTTTATGTTGGACCAGAAATAGCCCTGAAATCTCTAAATAAACCCTTTATTCACCCAGTTTGATGTGTGAACATATTGCTTGCACTATATATGCCTAAATTACTCTTCATTTAAATGGAGTCTGGTGGCTTTGGCGGTGGTTTAACAGAAAGTTCTTACTATCTAACAAGAACGTCTTTCCCTGTAGGGATCCTTTCCGTAATGTCAGACACTCTGGTAACATATCTGTCCTTCCTGCAGATGAAAAGGCTGTGAGTCAGCTGCGAGAGCTGCAGGTGAAGCTTGAAGACTTTGAGAAAGTGAAGCTAATCGGGAGAGGAGCCTACGGAGAAGTGCAGCTGGTGAGACATTGCTGTCTGTGAAGAGTTGACAAATAAAGTGGGTTATATTTTAATCATGCAGCAGCAGTGCTGTTTGATATGAAGGGAGGTGGAGCAGGGATGTTTCTGAATTCAGCAATTTTGGCACCAAAATTCCAGAAATGTGAGCCACTAGAGGGAGCAGCAATCTGTGAATCAACATGTAACATCTGCAACTTTGGGTGACTCAATATAATTTACATTTTTCTCCTCATCATGGCTGACGTTAAGTTTAAAAAAGTAATTAGCATCAAGCAGTAATTCCCTCCAAACTCCTGGTTTTTCCAGATGTCTGTGTCTCTGTGCCGGTGGAAGCTTGAATGTGGTCTCTGCTGAGCGTCTTGTGGTAGAGACGAGTCTGGACAGGCTCAGCGTGTGTGGGAGAGGAGTGTGAAGTCTGGTGTGGGGGTGTGGAGGGGATGCTTAGTGTGTTTGTGCTCGAGATCTTGTGTAAGCATGTCTCTCTATGGGTGTGTGCCGACAATTATAGGTTCCCCTCTCTGTCTTTCTCTTTGCTTCTCATGTTATCTCGGTCATTGTGACATTCTCACTATCTTGTTCTTATTGTCCTCAAGCACTTATCGCTGTTGACACACCAGTGCCTCCTCTCATGCCTTGCCCTCCTCTGCTCCTCTGCAGGTCCGTCACAAGTCATCCCGGAAGGTCTACGCCATGAAGCAGCTCAACAAGTTTGAGATGATCAAGCGGTCGGAGTCTGCCTTCTTCTGGGAGGAGAGGCACATCATGGCCTTCTCCAACAGTCCCTGGGTCGTCCAGGTGTGCAGGTTTTGCTCTACTGAAAACACAATATGTAGCGTACCAGAACTCCTCCCACTACATAGGCTGAGTAGGTTTTTACGAGATGTTTTGCCCCTTTGAAACCACAAACATTAAGTAATTTTTATCATGCTAAGTATACCAGATCTTATTATACCCATAGGTTTGATCCCCGTATCTGTCCTCCTGGCATACATAGTCCACTTCAAGGGAAGAAGAAAATTTTACAAGTACTCCCAGTGTTCAGGGTGAACTATATGGATTGAACCTTCTATCATGTAATACGAGATTTTAGATTTTAGTTAGCACTCTGGTTCCCTCATCAAAAAGCTGATGGGATTTTCCCAGTGGATTTTGGATTGTTGCAGAAAATAAGATCTGAGGCGATATTTAGATGTTTCATCGATCAAGATAAATGCAATCGCTGGAAGTAAAAAGCTAACGTTAGGCTATAAATGAGCTGCAGTACAGCTGCATGATATCAGTGTCACAACGTTCTGTAGTCTAATTTAGCCACTTGCTAGCAATGTCCTTTTTAGGATACATAGAGGCTTCAAAATTCACAAGCTGGGTCTTAACTGGGTATGTGCTGACGTAGTACGAAACGGGAAAGTCTCTTACAGGTTACGTTTAAAACGGCACAAGCACATCCACAATAGAGTGGTGCAGGAATGAGTTCTAAAGCCTGGAAGCGAGTTAGTATTTTGGCATTTGCAGTTCCTTCGTCTTGAAGTCAATAGGCCTCTTAAATCGGTTAAATTTCATTTTTATGTCGCAATATCTCTTATTGATTAGCATCTTATTATTTCTTTGCTCTACTGACTGTGTACTGGAGTTACAGCCTGGTGTCTTGATGCTGGCATGGAGTTGGAGATAGTAATCTGTGACACAGATCATCCACAGATAACACACCTGCACCTTGTAGTCAAAATATTGTTTTGGTGATGGCGCAACATCCTGTGTCGGGCTTTCAGTGACCTTAAGTGACTCTGTTTGTCGTCTCCTAGCTGTGCTGTGCTTTCCAAGACGACCACCACCTCTACATGGTGATGGAGTTCATGCCCGGAGGCGACCTGGTCACGCTCACCATGAACTACGACATACCCGAGAAGTGGGCTCGCTTTTACACGGCCGAGGTAGTGCTGGCACTGAACGCCATCCACGACTTGGGCTTCATCCATCGGGACATCAAACCCGACAACATGCTGCTGGACCAACACGGACACCTCAAGCTGGCAGATTTCGGCACGTGCATGAAGATGGACTCGGTAGGTTGATTTTAGAGTTGTTTCGCTGTTGTTTTCAAATGTGTTGGACCTGGAGAGAGGATGAATTCAGGAGCTGAAAATATTTTAATCCTTTCATTTTGAGGGACATAGTTGAACAGAGAGTGAACTGACTTTCCTGTTTGAAAACCAGAGGTCTTTTTTGGGGCTCAAGTGCACCACCAAGTGGTCAGATTGCAAAGTGACGCTCAGTGCAGCACTCTTGCATCAGGTTGTTTTAAAAAGGGCCCCAGACATTATTGCGCTAAGCAACCAATCTAGAGTAGAGCAGAGGTCCCGCCTCTCGTCAGGACGCTTTTTTTTTCCACCTTTTTGTTTTTACCACAGCAATTTCTAAATAGCTGGTTCAACAAGTCTCTCTGAAAGTCTACAACTGCACAGAAAGTGTCATAAACATGGTCAGTGCAGTCCTGCAGAGATTTTCTACCAGTTGTCTCAGAATATCTGGAACATTGTTAAAGTTTCAGGGGTATTTTATACAAGAAAAGTTTTCGGGGGGTCATAAAATATAGAAATGCACATCGCAGCCATGGGAAAATGCTGAAATCTTTTTCTCTAGCTCTACCAACCTTTCACTGTCACTGCAGTTCCACTCTTACTTTCTCTCTGCTGTAAACCTTGTGTATGTCTCTGTTTACAGACAGGCATGGTGCACTGTGACACAGCTGTAGGCACACCAGACTACATCTCCCCCGAGGTGCTTCAGTCCCAGGGTGGCGACGGTCACTACGGCCGGGAATGTGACTGGTGGTCCGTAGGGGTCTTTATCTATGAGTTGCTGGTTGGTAAGTGATTAACCATGTGTCATTTCCGTTATTCATTTATAAGGACAACACACATTAATCAGCATTTCTGTAAAGGTGCCAGTGTCACCACCTAGTTACAGGTTAGCAAGATGTTCATGTGCACTAACACACAAGCCACGCAGACAGAAAGTTAGCAAATTATCAGCAGGTTAGCCACAAATAACAACAACAGTATATGTCATGTTCATTTTCATGCTGTGAAATCCCAAACATTGTCACACTAACAATCAATCATTGTACACATCTTCTTTTTCCGCAGCTGAAACTCCGTTCTACGCTGAGTCCCTGGTTGGAACTTACGGGAAGATCATGAACCACAAGAACACGCTGATCTTCCCAGATCATATAGAGATGTCTCAGGACGCCAAAGACCTCATCTGTGCCTTTCTTACTGACAGGTAAGCTTACGCAACTCGAAATCATATAAACTAACACTTCTTTTCTACCTCCTTATTCATGTTACTGATTGTTGGACCACGGAGCAGTGAGTTGACATTGTTTGGATCACTGAACAGAACAACATCATAACTCAACTTTGAACTTTCTGGCAAAAAAAAAGACCTGGTTTTAAAAATAGACACCTTAAATCATGTGATTGAACATGACACTGCATATCTGTGACCTGCCTCTGACTTCACACCTTACTGTAGACTCATAATTTACTCAACACTTTATTTATATAGCACCTTTCACACAAACATGCAGCCCAAAGTGCTTCACATGGCGAAATTGGAATGACACAGACACGAAACGTTAAAATATTAAAAAAGCAAACCAACCAAAACAGAACAAACGAACAAAAAAAGATGATTAAAACTCCCTAGAATAAAAAGAGAGTAAATAAATACATAAAATATAGTTAAAATGAGCAGGAGAGATAAAAGAAGGTTAAAAAAAACGATGGTTAAAACTTAAAAATCAAGATTAATGAGACAGTTTTGGTGATTGAAACCCGTCATCATCAGGACCCATGTGGGGAAATCATAGTTTAGTGACTGACAGAAGTTTATGCAGCACTTCAGTGCTTCTGATGTGTGTGTTCATGTTCTTTGCTTTCACAAAGAGCTCAGGGAGAAGTAACTGATTGCAAGCATTATTAGTAGGCTATCATTAGACTGCAAATCGACCTCGTTATAAATAATTACTGACATAGAAACAAGATGAAAAGGTTGTGTTGTACTGTACTGATTCAGAGTTTGTTACTTTGGGATCACTGTCACACACATTTTAATGGACTTAATGAACTGACAAAGTACAAGAAGCTGGATGCAAGCTCATCAGTTTTAACAGCTTGTTCATCGGAAAATACCTTTTGCCAACGTGCCTATGTATCACCATGGTCTCACGTACGCATTAGCATAAAAAGGTAAGGCTATACATGGCCTTTAGATGGATCAATTATAAGAGCATGGACAGTTTTCATGATCAGTAGATGGATTTATTAGTTGTTTAGCCTTTAAATCATGATGAAATCACACATCTGCTCTCATAATATCCTGTGGTTGGTTCGTTTTGTTTCACACCGCAAATGAACTGCACCAGAGTCTGTTTTTCAAGCAAGTTTCTTTGGTTCACACCAGGCCACCAGCCCAAAATGAACTGTACTTACCCTGCAAAAAGACGTGAGATTGTTTCAGCCAAACCCCATCACGTCCTTACACTAGCCTTCCCGTGTAATCAATCAACTGTTTGTTTGTTTTTGTTTTATTTTACAGTAATTAGTATTTAGTTCCTAAAATGTTGAGGCAGAGGGTACCTGCTGTAGCTCTGGTTGAGGGTGAGAGGCTGTCAGTAAATAGGTTGTTGGGCACAGGGAAACAGAGATCTGTGTGGGTACATGAGACCCTAACAAAGAGGGTGGATCATGGGGAGTACCACCAGTTGGTCCAGGAGCTTCTCCTCAATGATGGCTGTTTCCAGTCATATCTTAGGATGACTCAGGGGCAGTTTGACACCCTGCTGTCTGTCATCAGGCTGTATAGCTCTGGGGATCCAGCAGCTGCTACCACCAGTTTCTCCTCCATTGTTTACGACTGTAAACTTGTTGTTGTGCCCACCACAGAAGGCCCGCCTCTCAAATCATCCGATTGAACAATAGGAAAAGAGATGATGTAGGTCGCTTTTCTGGTCTGAGTTGATTCTGAGATTTTTCAGCTTGAGGAGTTCAGAGCGCTCCGGCAAAAACACCAGGTGCTTGAAGCATAGACACCTGAGGTGCTTAGCAACGCAAAAACAGTGAGCAAAAAGCTTCACTCTCATTAAAAACGATTACAAAAAGCGGCCTCCAGCTGCTAAAACACTTTCTGTGTGATCAGGGCCTATCGCATAGTGTTGCAGGGGGTAAATTAAAATCCAGTTCAGCTGATTAAGTAAGCATACTTCAAGAAACAAGTCATGAAAAGACAAGGCTGACTTTATTCTAGATTTTTATAGATTTGGTCCTCTTGTTAAATAAATTTGTTTGTGCGTTTCTCAATACTTTAAAACTTGTGCAGCTTGGGCACTGCAAATTTAGCAAATGTTTTTCAAATGGGAGAAAAAAGAGCATTTGTTGGCAACTATTTTCACCTGTGGATTGATACACATTTGGTGTAGTTTTGTAAAAACAATATTAGTGCGTCAAACTTGAGTGCACAGCAGTGTTGATCCCATCTAGGCACAAATCTTTATGTGTCATAACATAATATTAGTATTAAAGGTAAGAAGTCATATGAATGTGTGGGTGTGGGTCATGTACTCGGTCAGTGGCCCATCCCCCTGGAAGAAACCACTTCCTGTTTACATTAGTAACCCCGCCCCCAGGGGGCTCAAACACAGGCTCTTTCTGCTTCAGTACAGAGCAGCCTTTCATTTTTCCTCCCTGCGTTTATTTACCTTCTCACTCACTATTCTCTCACCACAGACAGAATCTCACATGTGCACGGCTGCCGAGCCACACACCCACACACACACACACACATCTTGAACACTGACCGATACATTCATTCACCACTTAACCCACATGCTCCGTCACTGTCGCCCTGTGCTGCTGAATCACTCCTGTGAGCCTGCCACAGTTTACCTCTCCTTCTCCTCTTCTTTTCCATGTGTTCTTCATCACCACTCCTCATTTGTAATTTTTACCTTTTCCCTGTGCCACTTTCCATTTCTCCATCCTTTTCTGGCGTAACTTTCTCCTTTGCACTCCTGCAGTTTCCTGGGCATCGAGACACGGCCTGTTGTAAGCCTGGCTCGGTTCTCGGTTGCACGTCAGATGTTTTTTTTAATGCGGGGGTTTAAAAACTCTCTCTTTCTTCCTCCCCGCCCCTGCCCTCTCTTCCTCTTGGCTGGGTCTGGAATGTCCCACACGTGGCAAGCCCAAACTGCCGCACCCCTCCAGCCCTGTACCCAGCGGTGGTGGAGGAGGGAGGAAAGGGGGACGAGAAAGAGTGTGTGTAGAGTTTTGGAGAGAGAGACAGGAGAAGGAGGGAAGGCAGCGGCAGCTCTCGCAGTCCTGTTTGAGTCAGAGTTGTTGATGTTGGCTCCTGCACTCTGATCCTGCTGTCTTCACTCCCATTCTCCTCCTGGATCTGTATTATCTTGTGTTTAGAGGCGGTTCCAGTGTCCACCAGTGGTCATGTGGCTCTCCATGCTGGTCAGTGTGGTCAGTGCCTGGCGGTCACTCTGCTAGGCTGTGTGTTTGGGATGACATGTTGAGGGTGATGGTGGGTGGAGGTGGAGGGCACGAGCGGGGTGTGTTTTGTGTCAGGCTCTGCTCACAGTCTCGCTCCTGTCGCTGTGTGCAGGGAGGTTCGTCTGGGCCGCACCGGAGTGGATGAGATCAAATGCCACCCTTTCTTCAAGAACGACCAGTGGACCTTTGACAACATCCGAGATAGTAAGTGTGTGCACGTGCATGTTTTTTAATACTGTGTGTATTTTTTTAAATCCCTACATACAGGTGCAGAGTTTTCCATCTCTGGTAATGTGTGTGTTTCTCCACCTCTCAAGGCCATTCCTCTTCTTTTTTTTTTTTTGCTTCTCCTTATCATCTCCAGCCCATTCCTCTGCAGACCTGGTTCTTTTCAGCCTTAGTTCATAGTTTATTTCCATCCCCCTGAGCCATTAAGCCGGCGTATATTGTACACATGCTCCCCATATGCTCAAATATTACATTATATGACTGGATGCTGTGTAGAGCAGCGGAGCTCAGGATGCACAAAACCTGTAGGATAACCAGCTGCATATGGGTGCCACTGCAGAAGATCAGATTAGAGAGAACTGAGAAAACATCAAACACTGCTGATTTTATACCAGATAGTTACTGTACCAGTGATACACACACTGATGAAAGTGAAAGGCTGTTTTAATGAAAGTCTTCACCAATGGGAGCACGTAAGCGGACAGTCTGAATTAAGCTGAGTCCAAGATGTGACTAACATTACATTATTAAATCTTTGTGATGTACTTTATGTGCTAAATGCATAACTTAAATATTAAAAAGCAGTAGGAGTTGTTGCAATACATGATCACATTATCACTTGGTTAAGTAGCAACCAAAATTTTAGTGCTGCTATGAACTAATAATCAGCATTTAATGTTAGAATGCAGTGATGTTTCATTATCAAAAACGGAGATTACTTTTTCACATTTTATTGTACTTTTATGTTACTTTGCTTTTCTTGCATTTATTTTATGGTTTTATTTACATTTAAACAGCCATATTAAACAATTATCTTGAATTCAAAAATTGGTTTATATAGAGTATATCCAACCTGAATGAATTTCTTCTCAATATAATAAAAGAGAAACAAAGAAAGATAAAAATTGATAGTTTGCATTTTTTGAGGCAGGGTTTTACACATCCATAGTTAGTATGACAAGCCCCCAGTTTGGAGAAGCAGAATGAAGTCCAAAACAGAAGCTCAGTAATGTACTGCTGTGAATGGGGGTCAGCAACAAAATGTATTTTAGCCACCTTAAAAAAGTCTTACCTAAAAAAATCAATATCAGTTTGAGTGTACGCTCTATTGAGAGTATTTGTACAGCTTTACCTTAATGTCAAGCAGCCTGTTTCGACAGGGAAGCTGTTAACAGCTTTAGTTCTCCATCTATGCTCTTGTCAAAACCACCAGACTCCATTGACAAAAACAGTCATTTTAGCTCACTGAATATGGGAGCTACTGGTCTACTGCTGCTTAGTTGGTTAGTTTGTTTGTGTTATTGTGTGACTCTGGTGAATCCTAACTAACCCTTGTAGACGTCAAAGTCACATAATAACACAAACAAAATAACTGTTAGTGGCAGTGGTAGACCAGCAGCTGCTGTGTTCAGCCATGTTAAATCACTGTTTTTCTCAATGGAGTCTGGTTTTGAAGGGGCGTGGTAACAGCTTCATTTTCCTGCTGGAAATAACTTTGTGACGTAAAGGTAAAGCAGTGACAATATTCTAAAAATAGCATACATTTAAACTGATATTGTTTTGTTTTTTTAAGTGAAATTTTTTTAAGAGGCTAGAATTCATTTTGTTGCTGACCCCATTCACAGCAGTGCATTACTCAGCTTCCAAGTTGGATTTCAGCCTGCTTCTCCAAACGGGCTGTGCCGTACTATCTATGAATAGTTTCCCCATACAACCCCACTTCAAAAAATCTGAACTATCCCTTTAATTGATGTAGGTTAAATAAAGTCAAAATCGAATTACCTTAAATGGTGAAAAAGATTATGATATGCACCAGTTGCATTTTTAAAATCAAACTGTACTGTATCATTCGATCACTGCTCATGGAGCACCTGTTAAGAGTCATGGTTTAATCTCATCTTACACAGTTGTATCAGATTAAGCGTCGCTTAGGAAGGAAGGAAATAAGGAAAGGGATATATTAGGGAACGTGAACAGGACCTCTGTGTCCATATATAATCACATGCAGGCTCTGTCTCGCTGCCTCTGCGTCTCTCCGCTTCACCTGGCTCTGATTAAGACAACAGACAAAACTTCTGACTGAACTTCAGACCGCCTGGCAGTCTGGAACACAAAACCACTACTGTGCCACTGCTGTGCTGCTCAGATCTCTTCATGTTTGCACATGCATGTCCAGTCACACACACACACACACACACACACACACACTCAAAACACGACCCTGCTCCTACTCAGAGCTGCGTGTACCTCCCAGCACTCTGTGTCTGTTTAAGGTTGACTTCCTGCCGAGTGCAGCCGTGACTCAGGAGTGTTATTTTCCATGTTTGGGCACTTTTAAACATTCTCCCAGTTGTCTTCACGTTTATCAAGTGCATTAAGCGTTTGGGATGGTTGAGGGAAAAGATGCCAGCACCATGGATTGATGGATGAATGGGACAGGAGGCAGCGCCCCCCGTAGCGGCGGGCGGGGCAGGCTGTGCGGCCTATGTGGACTGCACTAATGAGAGGGGCGCCCCAGTTTGGAGGGTTGCTCCCGCTCTCTCACTCTCACTGTGGCCACGGTTGCCTGTCATTAGCCGCCCGCTATCAGAGAGCATTCTGGGAAGCCGAGCCACAAGGGCCTCCATGGAGCGGCCTGTGTCTCTTTCTGTCTCACCACATTTTGGCTTTTTTTTTTTTTTTTTTTTTAACTGCCTCTTCTTTTTTATTTCCCCTCATTTGTTTCATTCCTGCGCTTGATCTCCGCCTGCATTTTCTCCAGCATCTTTGAGGCACGTTTGTCACGCTGAGGGTTTCGACTTGACCTAACAGTAATGAGCTCTTTGCTCCGAGCCAGAGTCGCGCTGGTCTGGGGAACTCGATCCATAATGGCTGCTTTTTCTCGCAATTAGGAGCTATTTATAGGTGAAAGGACCAGCTTAGTTTTATCTGATTGGCCCTTTGACACATTCTTGTCTGCCCGTTGTGTTGTGCAGAACTTTTAAAGCACGCCTGCTCTCCTCTCACAGGAGCGGGCGCTTAGGCTTCGTTTGTGAAAGGCGCCGTGTGTGGGGCACAAAGCGAGCACTGTGCGGGAAAAGGAGTGGTGTCAGCCTCACGGCAACCTGCCGAGAGCTTACTCTTGCTGCAGGCAGTGCCAAAGTCGTCACAGAATTTACTCAGAAAAACACAAGAAAAAATTAGTTTGTTGGAGATAAACTTTAAATTTGAACACATGTGGCACCAGGTTTTAATCTCCACTGGTGTAAGAGCTTGTGGTATGACATATAGGTTCTGATATTATTTAAGTTTACGCAACACTTTGTGTATATTTTTGATAGTGTTTAGTAGTGGATAGGGTAGGTATATATATATATAATATATATATATATATAATATATATAATTTGCTAATGCTGCAAGTTTAAAAAGTATCCTGATAATATCTGACACCTGAAGAAACCAAATGATTTTCCAGCTTCCCACGGCACTTGTTGCAAACCTGGAGCAAAGCTGTTTGAGAAAAATATTTCCTACCTGGGAGCTCGTACCTGCAGTCCAGCACTTTAATTAACTTCTTGACCCAGTCTTTCTCCACTGTGCTCATGGGCGTCATGTCTTTGGCTAGAAAGTATGACACTGCAGTTGTTATATCTCAGTGGGTGTTGCGGTGTCCTGGTTAGCACCAACAGACATGCTGCATGATACTCTTATGCTTTTTGGATCTATCTAGGTCTATCCATATCATATCGTCATATCATTTCGATCGTTTTATCGCCCAGCCCTAGAGGACTCACGATATGATATTATCACAATACTTAGGTCACGATTCAATATATTGCGAAATATTGTGATTTATTACCTTTTTCCCCAACTGCAAATTATTTCCTCAGAAGGAAAACTTTGTCAACATCAATTTTACCTCGTAAGATAAAGTTTTCAGTCTGTTCATCTGACTTTAACCATTTTTATTGCAGCAAAATGTGATGCAAAGCAGACAGACTGACCAACACTGTCATGAAACCTGTCAGAAATGCTGGATACAACTTACAAACTGAACTGTTGGCGGATTTAATGCTCTCATTAAGGCCAGATTAATCACGAGCGAGAACACTTAACATGCAGGTATTCTGCTAACTGAATGGCAACACCCATGATAGAAGTGTTGTCTGTTACAACCACAATCCTCGTGGAGAACATGAAACAGCAGTCTCCAGTCCTCCTTTATAGCCCCATATAAATCCACTGAGCTGAAAGTCCAGGCATCACAAGTTAATGCCACCCTTCCTGCTGTACTCCTCAGCTTTATACTTCACCTCCCTGTAGAGCATGGGTACAGCTGTGCTGGTAAAGACACATACCTGGGTTCCAGTGTTTTTAGCATGTCAAAGCCTTCTTCAACAACTATATGGACGCAGCTCTTTGGCCCAACACTTGTAATGGTGTACCCCAGGGTTCTGTGTTAGATCCGTGGTTATTTTCCATTTATGTTAATAGTCTTGGTCGAAATGTGGTTGGTGCCAATTTTCATTTTTATACCGACGACACAGTGATATACCGTGCCAGCTCATCCGTAACAGACACTGTAGCCAATTGCAGGCTGTCTTTACGATTACCCAGATTCAGGTTTTAAATACTGCTAAAACTAAGGTTATGCATTCCTCAAATGCTAGGAAGAAGCCTGGGAACACTCCTGATGTTATTACTGCTCAGGGAAAGAAGTTAGAGGTTGTCACCTGTTATAAATATCTCTGTATTTGGCTTGATGATTCCCCGTCTTTTAAACCTCAGGTTGACAATCTTCTTAAAAAGCTGAGGCTGAATTTCGGGTTTTATTTCAGAAACAAGTCCTGTTTCTCCTTTGAGGCCAGGAAAACACTTTTTGCTGCTACATTTTTACTAGTCCTGGATTACGGTGATCTGTTGTACATGAATGCATCTGCACATTGTTTGTACTGCGTAGTAAACTCCTTTTGTACACTTGTACTGTGATTGAACAGAGATCTGACTTTAGCTATAGTCTGAGATCTCAAGATTTAGTTTTGCTGGCTGTTCCCAGTGCACGGACTGAGCTGGGAAAGAAAACTTTTATGTGCTCTGCTCCTCTCACTTGGAATAAGCCCCCAAAAAATTGAAACTACATGAACTGGTCTCTCTGTCTAACTTTAAAGCTCTCATGAGTACGAGGATGAATGAGTCGGTTGGGTCTTGTCATTTTGTGTAGGTGTTCTAATCTTTCTACGTGTTACTGTGTATCTTTTATGTTTTTTATTGTGTGGTTGTTTGGCTGTAACTTTGTGTGTGCTGCTGTCTTGGCCAGTTCCCCCTTGTAAAAGAGATTATTGATCTCAATGGGACTTTACTAGTACTTACATGAGTACTTTGGATCTTCACAACAAAGTAACAGGAACACACGGTGTCAGAGGAATTAGGCATGTTAACATGACCGCTTACATAAAACATTATCCTTCTCTTTGCTGCTCCTTGACTCTCTCTGTCTGTCTGTCTCTGTTTGTTTCGTCCAGCTGTGGCTCCAGTCGTGCCCGAGCTGAACAGCGACATAGACACCAGTAACTTCGACGACATAGAGAATGATAAAGGAGATGCTGAGACCTTCCCTCCACCCAAAGCCTTTGTGGGCAACCAGCTGCCATTTGTGGGCTTCACTTACTTCAAGGAGGACCAGTAAGTTTTTTGTCCTGACGTGTTCTTTGAGTATTTTACCTCAATGCTTTTGTTAATATATTTTTGGTAATGATACAGGGATTGGAACAAAATGTAGCTCTCATTTTTGGGAACTTTCACAGGAGCCTTTATGCACAGGAACCAGGTTTAAGGACAGCGCTGTGCCTAAAATGCAAGAGGCAGAAAAAGACAGCTTCACACCCATACCATGTAATACAGCCTTACACCAGTCAGACACTGTATGCCTGTTCGAGCTCCACACTGCCGCCTTGTTCTGACGGCCCCCTTTTTAAATGCCCTCTTTGCTCATGATGGAGAGTAGTTTTTGAAAGCCTGGTCTCGATCAGTAGAGGAGAGGTGGTAAAAAACATTTTGGATTTATGATCCTACGGGGCTTTAATCAGCAGTGTTTTAACCTGAAGGCGTGTTTTTAGTTTTTAGGCATATATTTATGGAGCTTGGGATGGAAGCACGTGTGTCGAAGCCATTTCTCTTTCACATTAATCTGACTAAACAGAGTCAAGGGAAAAACAGTATGAATTTAAGTCAGTAGATCGAGCACAGAAGTGTGGTTAAAAAAATAGAGAAGCTGGAATACATGAATATTGAGCAGGTAATAAAAAGGATGGCTTTAGATCAGCCTTCCTTTGATTTTAGACATAACTTCTCTGAAATCGTCTTCCTTTTTTTTTTCTTTTTTTTGGCTGTATGTTTGCGTGCACGTCCTATTTTTGAATATTGTGAGAAGCATGCACAAACTTTTAAGCTGAAGGGAGCAAATTGTCTGAAAATGATGATAAAATTGCTTCAGATTTCTCGATTATTATGCTGCCATGTGGCAGAGTCATGTAATGATTCCCAGAGATAGCTGCCCACCATTACAAGTCCACCACCATGGTGGCGACAGATAGTGCGGGCTAGAGGCATCCTTCTCCAAAGGTAAACCCATCCAGATGTTAGACAGAGCCTGAAAGATCTTCAGACCTTATTGCTTTTTTCCACAGCGCCACACTTTCCTGCTCCGTGCGTGAGGTTATGGGTCTTAAGTGATTTCTGAGTGGTTGTAATAATGCAATAAATGTGATGTGTGTCTTGGTGAACGTTCAGCTTCCCTTTGACCACCCAGCTGGCATTATGGATCTGGTTATGGTGAAAGACGTCACTTGGTTGCAAACTGTTGGACGTGGGGATAGTGTTGAATGTTGTCAGGGCTGGAAAGACTCCGCAGGTAAACTCAGTTACATATGTTTATGGCTCTTGTCTGTTTCTTCTTTCTCTGTTAGGCTGCTGAAGGGAAGTAACAACTGCTCTTTGGAGGAGTCAGAAGACATTAAGGAAAACTCTGAGGATAAGGAGAATTGCTCGGACGGCAAAAAAGAGGTAGGTATTTCTTCATGTATACATATATATCTTTATTTTTATGTTGTGTATAAAGAACGGGAGAGGACTGGAACATTACAACAAAATCAGTGAAAAGGGAGAAAGGGAAAAATAAAGGAGGCACAAGTACAGTTCATTATGCATCTAAAGGGTTTAGATAAAACAGAAAATTTATTAAAAAGTTTAGGTGAATATGAGGCAGCCGGTCAGCAAGTAGAATTCTCTTGAATTCTCAGAATTCTCTCCACAACAAGGAGTGGGTTTTCCCAAACATGAAGCCATGTTTCCTCTGATATTACCATGTTAGTTTCCTTTTCCCAGCGCTGCTTTATGTAATTGTTTGAATAGAGGTGGGTGTTTTTGTGCATGTGGTCTTAATATTCTGGTACCAGAAGATGAAAGACATAAAATGACCATTAGGTAATTGTATTTTTATTTTCTGGTCGTCTGTTTGTCTGAGCAGCTGCAGAAGAAGCTTCATAAGCTGGAGGAGCAGCTCGACCATGAGATGCAGGCCAAAGATGAGCTGGAGCACAAGTGCAAGTACGACCGGACAGAAAACACAAACTATGCTGTGCACCATTAGCGATTTTTTTTTTTTTGAATGCAATTTAATGCTTATTTGTAATTCTGACATTTCAAATGCAGCTGCAGCTGGTTCATCATCTGTGAGTCTTAACACAGTGTAGGAGCAGAGTAGTAATATGGCGTGAAAGTGACTCAGTCTGTCTGTCATCATCTAGAATTGAATGAAATAAGAGAACATTTGTACAGCATTAGCATTAGAGCCTGGACACCACGCAGTGCGAGCACCCTATTTTATTGGTTTCATGCTCAGTTGCAAAAAAAAATAGCTCAGTAGCGCCCTCTACAAAATTTCTGTGAAGCAGCCCCTGAAGCCGGTTTGACCTACATCTACGAAAAATGGTAGGCACGTGTAACGTCCCAAGACGTACAAAAAAGTCTCTAAGAGCCATATCCTATGCCCAACAGGAAGTCAGCCATTTTGAATTCTATGTGGATTTTTTGTGCATTTTTGGCCATTTCCAGGGGTCATACTTTGACACCTCCCCATCTAAAGACCTCGGACATCAAAAGCTGCTTAAGCTTGAGTTTTCATCAACCTGTGTGACCGAAGTGATGTGTCAAATGTCAGTGCCAGTAAACATGAAGTGGTTTGTAATGCCAGCATACGTAGTCCAGTCTGCCCCAAACTTGACATGTTTTATAAGGCTCCAGACTCAGAGCCAACTACATGCACAGTAGGTGTCATAGTGATTGCGCCACCTACTGGCAACAGGAAGTAAGACTTGTCAGACAATTATCTTTTGATTTACCTGAAATTTGCATTGTGGGGTCTTGATTGATGATGATTAGTATGTTCTCCAGCGCCACACAGTGGACAGAGAAATGGCACAAAATGTGAAATAGGTCATTCCACACGCACTCTATGAAGCATCATCTCACTTTCATAGAAAAGGACAGACGTGTCAGCCAGCATCCTGCCAACACCAGTTTACCAGATGTGCGAGGGCCGGTTCGTTGCTGCTTGCAGCTTTAATTTTTATCAGCTCCAATATTTTCTCTTTTTGTGTATTAAGTGCATTCTGTAGACGTTTTACAAAACAGCCTGAGATGTCTTCAGATAAATATTTCCTCTCTGCTGTGACTTCTTTTTGTAGCAGCAGTATGGACACGAGTTGTCATTTTTTTGCATTGCACAACATGCTGGCATCAGTAAAAGGCATTGATAGCCCTGAAGGCATAAGATTCCAAAGGATTGGACAATGTGGAAACAGTTCTCCATTTTCATCCCTTTTTGTGCGTGTAGCATGTTTGTATTGATCAAAACCACATTCATTTTGAGACACTGGTGTATTTAAGAATGCAGAACACGCCATTACTGCAAAGACTGGAATTCATTTTGTATGATATCAGTTTTATAAGTCAGGAAATGTGTTTGATAGCTTTGCACAACAGGAAATGAAATCCATTCCTACAAAGTTGACGTTTTCAGAGTTTCTCATGATGGTAGAAGATAAAAAGAAAAGCACTTCAGCACTGTCCATCAGTTAAGTAAAGGAAGAATCGGTTGCTGATCTGGTGTCCGTGTTTGCTGCCTCTTAATTCGATGATTTTTGTCTGCAATCAAACTCTTCTTTTTCCCCAGAAATGCCACCAACCGTTTAGACAAGCTGGTCAAAGAATTAGACAAGGAGGTAAGGCCATTTCCACCATGTACCTGATGTGATGTGATAAAGTCGGTAGTTCATTCCGCTCAGCATTCTTTGTGATTTCCTCTCTGATCAGATGAGTAGCAGGCAGAAAGTGGAGGCCTCGCTGAGGCAGCTGGAGATGGAGCGAGCTCTGCTGCAGCATCAGAGCGCCGAGAACCTGCGCAAGGTGGAGATTGAAACTGACAGAAAACGCAGCCTGGAGAACGAATGTAAGCACCTGGGGAATATCCAAACATTAGGCTTGAGACTCCCGAATAAGAGTATAAAAAATGCATTGTAATTCTTTAAATGTTTTGATTTCATCACACGCACAGAAATAAGATGACAGTATATTTATGTCGGTCTCAAGTTGTTTTCATTGTCATATATTTTACTTGCAAAATTGTCCTTTCATGTCAGACTGCCTATTAAACCCATTAACCACAAGGATGTCTGGGAGCTCTCGAGCACTGTTTATGCCACAGTATATATTCTATATGGTTGTACATGCTGGCTATCAGTGGGTGGATGTGTTATATCACACACTGCGTTAACTCTGTTACTTGTACGTGTTCTCGTTAGTGAACAACCTGAGGGACCAGCTAGAGGATCTTAGGAAGAGGAACCAGAATTCCCAGATCTCCAATGAGAAGAACGTCCAGCTGCAGAAACAAGTGAGAGGAATCTTTTTTAATTTCAACTCTCTTGATGTTTCTTTATGTTGCTTCGCTGTAGTATTTGTACTAATGTAAATCAAACATGCTAATTTGATAATCCATATTCAAGCAAGCAACTGTGAACGCTGTTTTCATTATTCCCCTTCTTTCCCCTCGTTAAATCCCTTTTAATTTTGCTGCTGCGCTGACCCAGTTTAGCCTGCAGGGAAAAGTTTCATCCTGTCTGTTTCTCATCTGCAGCTCGAGGAGGCCAACGCCGTGCTGCAGGCTGAGCAGGAGGCGGCAGCGCGGCTGAAGAAGAGTCAGGCGGAGGCGCAGAAACAGGCTCAGAGCCTGGAGGTCAGCCTCAGGGAGATGCAGGAAAAGTGCAGCCAGCTTGAAAACAGCAAGATGGAGCTGGAGAAGCAACTGATGGGGCTGCAGGCCGAGCTGGAGGAGGAGAGAAGAGACCGTAACCTCGGGAAAGAAACTATTACTGACCTGCAGGGTGAGACGTGGCTGTCGATTACTCATTGGACAAGGACTGAAATAAGCTGTTCCAAGTAGATTAAAAGCAAGACTGTCAGTGTTGAGAGAAGAAATATATCATTCTTGGTCTTATGAATAAATAAAGCTAAATTAATAAGCAATAAAACACATAATTGTTAAGTTCATTACAGTCAGTAGAGTTGTTGTTATACCTTTACATGGTCTGATATGACCAGTAGTTTATGATGGCTAATGTTTGTCACATAACAGTCAACAGTTTGCTGACTTTATAACTGTCTTCTTTTTGTTCTACTGTTACAGTAGCTTAGCATTTTAGCTCAATTCTATACATTACACCATAAACTGCCACAGTGGGCACAAAAGTTACCAAAAAAAGAGAGAAATGAATTAGAATTAGAAAAATAAAGTAAAAAGTTTTTAAGTGTCACAAAAAATAACAGAAAAAAAATAGAAAAATGTCACAAAAATAACAGAAAAAAAAGAAAAATAATAATAAAATGTTGTGGGGAAAAAAAAGTAAAATTTTGTAAAATGTTTGAAAAATATTAAGAAAATGTCAAGTCATAGTAAAATGACAGAAAAAAATATTAGAAAAAACTGTCAGAAAAATAAAAGTTAAATGTTGTAAAAATGTCAGAAACATATTAGTAAAATGTCAGAAAAATATTTTTTAAATGTAGGAAAAATAATAGAAATATGTCTGAAAAAAAATCTGAAAAAATATTAGAAATTTAAAAAAAATATATAAAATTTTGTAAAATGTCAGAAAAATATTAGAAAACTGTCATAAAAATAAAAGTAAATTTACGTAAAAATGTCAGAATAATGTTAGTAAAATGTTGTAAAAAAACCATCAGTAAAAAAATAGTAAATTGTCAGAAAAAAATATTAGTAAAATGTTAGGGGAATATTGCAACAATATTAATAAAAATGGAAATAAAATAAAATGGAAAAATGGCATAAGTATTTGTTAAAAGTTGAGAAAATGTCTGAAAGATATTAAATGTTCAAGTCTCACTTTAATGTTCTGTTTATATGCATAGCCTGCATACAGTGGTTTGAAATAAACCATATGCAGAAGAAAAGCACTGTTCAGATACAGCTGTTAAATTTTTATTCCGCAATCACCACCTTAGCATCCAGCCAGCCCTTATTTACAAGCCTTTTATATTGCAAACATGAATGTGTCTATTAAAATGTTATAAGGTTAGCAAAGTTAGAATGTACCAAAACAAAAAGATCAATTCGCTGCCATAACTGCAGGTCGTCGTCAAACTGTGATCTTCATGGGCTCATTCAGTAAACATCTCGTCAGTAGCAGGAAAAAAGCATTACACAACTTGGAGCAGGAGGTTGGACATGGTTATTAGATGTGAATCGTTTTTTGGATCAGTCCTTGGGAAATATCAGATCATAGGTGGAAACATCTGTTCAAAAGGCTGCGAGTGAAGCAAGAGGCTGTGAAAGCCAGAGCGGGACCAGAGCCAGCACCTCTTGTGAGACGCTGTTTGGAAACTTAAACGTGCTGAGTCCGTGCAGAGAGGCCAGTGGCTGAGGTCAGAGGGGACGTAGTCAAACAAAAGTGTTGCCTGTTTGCTGCTACGCCTCGTGCTTTTTTTTTCCTGGTAAAACTCTCCATGTGGGCGGAGGGAAAATAAACATAAACTGTGTTTTTTTTTGTATATTGGAGGCTGAATGTTTGCAGCAGCATTATGTAATGTCTCACCTAGGATCAGGTCTGTTTAAAACTGAACCATTCAGGTGCATTTTTTTGTAGTTTTGCATTCACAGCACGTCCTGCAAGTCTAGTCTCTGGATAACACCTTTATTTCCTTTCCCCTGTTCTCATCTCTTCACCTCAGGACGCATCTCTGGCCTGGAAGAAGAGGTGAAAGAGGTGAAGGCATCTCTGTCCAAGGTCAAGACTGAAAAGAAGCAGCTACATGAGAAGATAAATGAGCTTGAGAAGGTTGGTAGTCATTTCTGATTGCTTATTCCCAATGTGAAATGACAGCTAGTCCGAGAGATATCTGCCTTCCTTCTAGGTTACAGTGACGTCATTCCCCAGCATTTTGAAAACTTACCTTTGGCTGCTCCCATGCAATGAGTTGATTTAATATGAAACAGTCCTATATAACGATAGCCATTAGAAACCCAATATCCCCTTTGATTCTACAGGCGAAGAGCAACCAAGAGATCGACTTGACGTTCAAGCTGAAGTCGCTCCAGCAGAGTCTGGAGCAGGAGGAGGCGGAACACAAGGCCACCAAAGCCAAGCTGGCAGATAAAAACCACATCTACCAGTCCATCGAGGAGGCGAAATCAGAGGCCTTAAAAGGTAAGGAGCTAGTCAGTCTGTACTAGTCTCTATATACAGACTTTACATTCAGTGAATGTAGAGTCTGTATGTGTATATGTAGAGGCTGTATCGCCGTCTGCCGGAAGTCAGACGCCGATACAGTCGATGGGTTCCGAGAATGAGTCCGTACAGAGATACGTCTGTGCATACGTATGTCTCAGGATATCTCAAGATCAATCAGCCTGGCTGATTATCGGGGCAATATTAAGAATTTTTAGTTATTGGTATCAGTGATTTTGTTCCACCAATATGCCGATATACAGTTTTGTTTTTCTTAGCTGCGCTGTTTTGCCCCTGACGTGCTTCTCACTGCCTGCACGTACCACTCTAGGCTCTTAAAAGCAAACTCAAGACCTACCTTTGTACCCTGGCTTTTAATGGAGCTCTCCTTTATTTTATTTTAATTTAAATTTTGTATTTATGATTATTGTGTATTTTTTAAATTTTTGTTATTAATCTGTTTTTATTTCGCTGGCACATTCTTCAACTTCGTTACTGTTAGTTAATTAATTACTGTTAATTCTGTGTCAACTACGATTTTTACAGCAGACATATATCGGTTGTAAATACCAACAATTTTCTGGCCATTACTCAGCATCACAACTCAGCAACAGAAGGGGAGACATTTGGAATTGGTGACTCTAATCTTGGGTGTCCACCTTGAAACTGTCGTGACTGTGTAGATCTTGGATGCTGCCAGGTTGAAGATGTCTGTGAAGCATCCACATTTAAGAATTTTTGGCATCTTTGCAGCAACATTTTAAGTATTGTTTAACAGTCATGGCTACATGTGAGTCTGGACAGACATGGACGTAAACTGCAGCTTGACTGGTTCACAAAGGCAAACAACCACATGGCTTTAATTCTAGTTGCTGTTCCTCTTTCCTCTCCATCTCCTTCCACCTCTTATCCACGCTTAGCCTCTAGTAAATTCACATCACAATCTGACTTGTTATGCAGTCACAGCTGTGTGTTAATAAAGTGTTTTACAGCTTTGAATACAGCTCAATCAATCGCAATCAAGGACCAGAGCTATCTATTTATTTTATTTTAACTGTATCTTACATTAACACAAATATTGAGATAAAAAAACAAAAGAGCACAAGTATTATCTATAATGGGGGGCTGATTGATGGAGTAGACCTTGGACAAGCTGCAGTTCTCGAAAGCAAACTTACTGGCCAGCCTTCAAATAATGTTTTACTGTGGTTGTCTCTTCGGGCACCTGGCCATTTATCTGGCGCTCCAAGCAGGTTGAGTCAAAGGCAGAAATTGTTTTGTCAATACTGTGATATTGAGCGCAGGATAAATTACCCTCCTGATCGTTTCCCTGGTTGTTTCGTTGCAGAGATGGAGAGCACCCTGCAGGAGGAGCGCAGCCAGAAGCTGCAGGTGGAGGGAAAGCTGCTGCAACAGGAGAAGGACCTGTCCATGCTAGAGCGCGACTACAAGCAGGCGCAGCACAAACTGGAGGAGCTGCATGCACAGAAGGCCAAACTTTTGGAGGAGGTGCGTCTCTCTTTATTAATAAATCACTTGATTGAAAATTATAAAGTATAATATCTGGATAAATGTGCAGGCTCTAAGTCTCTGAAAATGGTATTATTCAGGCCGTGACCAGCGCTTAGCTGAGCCTAGTCAGGTTTGATAGTTGGTTTGTTTTTTTCCATCTTCTATTTATTTCAGAAAAGTGTACAATCAATAAGTAGCAACGAACAGTTCACTGAGTGTCATGTCTCCCCATCCCTTCCCTCCACCCCAGACAGTCCATTATTGATCACCACTTCAAGTTTTCAAAGCAAAAAAAAAAGTAAAACAGAAACCAAATGTCTTGAAAAATTTCACCACAGACCTGTTTTTTTATAGAGTTGATCTCTAATGGTAAAAATTGTGATATTTGGTCTATAAACAGCTTAAAAGTTGGAGATTTATTTTACTAAAGGAGAAGTATGTATGTCTTAGCAAAATATGTTCTAGAAATTAATACTCATTTTTAGTGAATTGAAAATCGGCCGTATTGTTTAATAGATAGGAACAAGGGTTTAAATCAAATTTTAGTTCCAAAACTGATTAAGTCGTTAATCGAATCTAGAAAGTTGTCAGCAGATCACATCACCAAAACAGATGCATTAACATTCCGTCTTTCGTTTTGTATCTAGGACATTTTGAAGGAATGAATGAATGAATTGATTACTTTATGTCAAGCAAAACATCATCACAATAGTCCAAACTTATTTACAACTATTAATAAACATAAATCAACAACAGTCTTACGTATTAAATATACAAATCTTATCTCAACCAAGCCCCAGATAAATGAATTTTTACTTGTAAATGAGGAATATTTTCTTTCATAATTGTTTCGTTGGGTAATTTTATCTAAAACCATCCTAAGATCTTTTCCCCAGATATTCCCCAGGGTAGAATATCATAAAAATTGCACAATTTACCTTTAATTATAATGGAGGACTTTAATATATCCTGTTTTTCAGATAATCCAGACCTCAGATTTCAATTTTCTTTGACAAATGGTCGTACAATATTCCAAATTTGTAGCCATTTAAAATACCTATTTTAAAAACATGCCAAACACCAGGTTATTTTCTTCACTATGAATATTTGCAGCTTCTTTTCACATTTCAAGTCTTTTAACCGATGTTCAGACGAAATATGCCATAAAAATGACACGTTGGGCATTTGTCCTTATTTCTAGACTTTTAATAGACTAACTATTTGATTGTTTGTAATGAAAATGATCACCAGTTTGTTTTGCAGCTTGTGTGCCACCACTGAACATGCTCGTGTGCATGTGTGTTTGTGCAGGTAAAGAGCCTGGGCTCGCGTCTGGAGCAGGAGGTCCACAAGCGCAGCCTGAGTCAGAGCGATCTGAAGATGCAGAACCAGCAGGTGTCTGTGCTTCGCACCTCCGAGAAACAGCTCAAACAGGAGCTCAACCACCTGCTGGACATGAAGCAGGTCCTGGAGAAACAGAACCAGGAGCTCCGCAGGTCAGTCACACATAAATCACATAATAAGCATAATGCATACTGAGCATAAACACATAATGCAGCTGAGCTTGCTGTAACGCTGTTGGCAAATGGTTGTTGAGACTCTGATTCATCGTATCTGGTTTGAGGAAAGTGCTTTGGCTCTGGTGGGTATTTGGCCAGCAGCAGTGATTGACAGATTGTTGGTCCTGTTCCAGGGAGAAACAGGAGGCTGGTGACCAGCTGAAGGAGCTGAAGGACCAACTGGAGGCTGAGCAGTATTTCACAGTAAGTCTTAACAACAATTTTTCTTCTTTTGTGCACCTTGTTTACAAGCAGTCGTGACTGCCAAACAATATAACAGCCCTCAGCAGAGACAACATAATATTGTCAGACTAGTAAAAGAAACTCTAAATCTCTCCACAACGAGAGGGTCGAATGTTTATATTCCACCTGTGCCCCGAATCTGTGATAGAAATTAATTAACTGAATCCTAAACTGTTTTTGTCCTTAGACCCTTTACAAGACACAGATTCGTGAGCTGAAGGACGAGCGAGAAGAGAGGAATAAGCTGTACAAAGAGCTGCAGCAGCGACTGGCAGAATATCAGGAGGAGAGGTAACCAGTCCAAACACTGCAGCACTAAAATGACCTGATATTTCTACTCTGTTGTAAACAGCACACACATCAGAGGTTGCACAGTTTGAACAATTAAACAGCACCTATAGGACATTTTACCAGCTTTCGTTATTGGAGGAACTTGCCTAGAGGCTGATGGCTGCGCAGCCTCCACCAGTCACACAAGGACATACATCATCTAGTGTTTCAATGATAAAACAACGTGTAGGTTCCATTCGAAAAATGTACACATGGACAAAAGCCTAAAGTGGCATGCACCAAAAAATATTTTAACAGTTTCTGCAATCAGACTTCCATCTCACCATCTGCAAAAAAGAGGCGCGGCTCCTGATGCATTGGATGTGCTGAATGTGCATATTAAGGCAGTACAGGAGGAGGCGCACATTAATAATCCTCCAGGACTGTAACATGCTCATGTTTAGCGTGAAATTCATCGGTTGAGTTTTTAGAGTTAAATGTCAGTGGCAGTGAAGCGTCAACAGGATAACACCACAAAGATAACATCTATCTGTTTTTTAACAGATGTAACAGACTTTCCAGATTAGTGTTATTTGCCTTCTGTCAGCCAAACTGGAGGACTTGACCTTTAACTGAATGAGTGGAGCAGATTAGCAGCGTTCCCAGATGCACGACAGCCAAAGATCACTGAGGATAACAAGTTGAACTCTGATCCAGTGTAACTCTCACTTGGAAAATCGTGCATTGACAAAAAGGTCATTCATAAATGAAAGTCTGTCCACACTACGGCAGATTGCTTCTGACTGGCATAACAACAGCAGGGGTAGGATTTATCCAGCTGTAGCAATTTGTTAACAAGATAATAACAGTTCCTTCTCCTGCTCTCTCCACAGGGACTCCCTGACAACCCAGCTGGAGGCCAGTCTGACCAAGGCGGACTCTGAGCAGCTGGCTCGCTCCATCGCTGAGGAGCAGTACTCCGACCTGGAGAAGGAGAAGATCATGAAGGAGCTGGAGATTAAAGACATGATGGCGAGACACAAACAGGAGCTCGGCGACAAGGAGGCCACCATCAGCTCGGTAAGATCAGAGAGTGATTTTTTTATTAATTACATCCATGAAGTTTTTGTTGTTCAAATAACAACCTGGAGCGACGTCACTTTCCTTGTGCTGCTTTCAGACGACTTTCGCAAGTATTTAAACCTTTGAATTTTGAGCAAATTGATGCAATTTCTTTCAAAAACATGGGGAAAAAAGCCAATGAGCAGCTTGGTAAGAAATGTCCCACAAATTGCAAAAAAATTAATAGATAAAGAAAATTATGGGGGGAGATAGGAAAAAAAGAAAGCTTGCCAAAAACTATATTTCTAATTATTATTATTAATATTAGTATTATTATTATTATTGTTACTGCATTTAAAAAAAAAAAAAAATTGTTTAATTTTTAGACATTTTTCCAGGTTATTTTTCTGTTTGTTTATTGTTTTAACTTATTTTATTTTTACTAATTTCTTTTTACTAGTTTTTTGTTTTTTATTTTCTCTTTTTATAATTTTTTGCAATTGTTTGGGTCATTTCTTCATTTATTGCTCATTGCCTTCTTCCCATGTCTGTGAAAGAAATGAAGCCAATCTGCTCAGGTGTCACATATTGCCAAAAAGACAATAAGAAGTAAAGAAAAAAACAAAAACATTTATTTAAGCATTTTAAAATTATGTACAGAACAGGTCACCAAATACTTGGTTACAGTGATGTATTGTAGACAATTTTTATCATTCTTTATTGTTATTTACATGTTCCTGTTCCAAAAATTAACTGAAAACTTTTCTATGGATGTCAGTTTATGGTCACGACGGAGGTCAAAATGTGACCTGCAACAGTGTGGCTTGTTGATTTTAGCGGTTGATTTTTAGGAGTAGGCAACCTGTGGCTCTTTCGCCCTTCTCCAGTGGCTCCCTGTGGCTTTGGCAAAAAATTATAAAAAAAAATTAATAATGGCTATTTCTTAACATTTTGATTTCAATTTTTCATTGTCATAGTCCTTGAGTGATTCTTACATTCGGTATTATAAAAATGTGTAGCCTCTTCAGAGTTTAAAAAAAAGCTTTTACATTTCAACTAAACGTTCGTGAGACGGCCTATCGCCTTTTACTTTAAATTTTGCTGATGGCTTGTCTTGGACCTCCCTGGCAAAGCTAGCTATGGATTCCAGATCGAAAAATGTCTTGGAGGAGAGTCGAGAATTAAACAGTGTGTGGGCATATTCGTTTGCTTTTACAGCCAACCCTGCAAAGTTAAAGTACCAAACAATCATAAATAGCCCACTGCGGAGTAGCTGCCTTGTAAAACATATCAGTAAAGGCATATTTAGACCTATTTGTGATGTTAATGGGTGAATTTAAACTTACTGTTACCTTCATTACAAGGCTCAGACATGTTTTGCGGCTTCAGGCAGATTATTTGAGAGCTTTTTTGGCCAAAAATGGCTCTTTTGACAATAAAGGTTGCTGACGCCTGGCCTAGCTGATTGCTGGAAATGCCTTTTGCTCCATGACTTTGTGGAGGAATTGCAGCCCTTGAGCGTCCTTGAGCACACAGTCATCAATGTGCACACAAAATATGAGGCTGATCCTGGTCCAGCAGTGTTCGAGATATGCTGTAGACACAGTTACACACACTTAGACACACACGACCAAATGCATGATCCCCTCCTTAAAATCTACTAATGTAGTACATTGTCTCTTTCTTATTTCTTCTTCCAGTTCTTATTAATTTTAAGCATTTGGTGACCTGTTTTTAAATGTGCCGTTAAGTTATCTTGCTTGTTTCTTTGACACTCACCTCACCTCCACCCTGACGTCCCCACAGCTGGAGGAGTCCAACCGCACTTTGACGGTGGATGTGGCCAACCTGGCCAGCGAGAAAGAGGAGCTCAACAACCAGCTGAAAGACATGCAGCAACGTGAGTGTCATTCGGAGCTAACGAGCGCCACAAAAAGAGAACTCATTACTACTGGAACGACATTTCCCTCAATCCTGGAAAATGTGTTAAAGAGCCATCTGACATATCTGGATGATTTATAGGGAGAGGGCTGTAAAAATGTCATGAAAAGTAGCCATTAATCTCTTCATCAGGGGAGCAAGTGTCTGCAGAACAGCAGAATACTGGTCTTCAAACTTGTAATTTATGGATTACTTCTGTAAAACTTATGTTAAGTAAGTATCTGTTATTTATACAGAGTTCCAGAAAGCCAAGGAGGAGGAGAAGCACATGAACTCACTCAAACTGTCCTTTGAAAAGCAGCTGCAGAATGAAAGGACACTAAAAATTCAGGTGTGTGTCTGGGCGCCTACACAGGTCTGGAAGGCCTGGGATATTTTCTATACTCTCCTACTTTTACCGTCTGACTTTTTACGACTGTTATGTCACATCATTTGTTGTTAAGAATAATGTTCAGCTGCAGGCTTTGTGTTGAACTCAGGGCAAAATCACTGAGATCTGAAACAAGTTTTTAAAAAATCTTATCTCGCAGCAACTTTGATTTTCCTGCAGACCTTCCTGAGTTCACATTAATCTCAAGTAAATCTCTGAAAAGCTTTATTGCTGCGTTTTTGCTTCCAGGCTGTCAACAAGCTGGCCGAGGTGATGAACAGGAGGGAGACGGTGCGAGGAGGCCACCGAGGCACCGGCACCGAGGTGCACAGGAAGGAGAAGGAGAACAGGAAGCTGCAGCTGGAGCTGAGAGCAGAGAAGGAGAAGCTCAACAGCACCATCATCAAATACCAGAGAGAGATGATGGATATGCAGGCGGTCAGTACGCAGCATGAATATAAACACGTTACCAGTTCTTTTGCAAATTACAAACAAGAGTAAACACTCTGAACTGCAGTTAAAGTCTGCTCGTGTCTGTTATTTAGCTGATAGCAGAAGAGAACCAGGTGCGTCTGGAGCTTCAAATGGCGTTGGACAGCAAAGACAGCGACATCGAGCAGCTGCGTTGCCAGATCTCTTCCCTCAGCGTTCACTCTCTGGACTCCACCAGCATCAGCAGTGGAAACGACCTGGACGTGGGTGACGGATACCCAGGTAGGCAAATAAAGGAGTCTTCATCTCACACCCATCCTCCTATGATTTGGCACCAACATGTACAAAGAACAAAACTTCAAACGCAACTCTTTTGTTTCTGCAAACATTTTTATGAGTTCAAATTATCGAAAGGCTTCGTCTACTCAAATTTTGTTCACAAATTTGTTTAAATGTGTGTTAGTGAGCACTTTGCCGATATAATCCATCCACCTGACAGGTGTGGCATATCAAGATGCTGATTAAACAGCATCATTACTACGCAGGTGTGCCTTGGGCTGATCACAATAAAAGGCCACTCTAAAATGTGCAGATCACACAACACAATGCCACAGACGTCACAAGTTTCGAGGGAGCTTGCCATCGGCATGCTGACAGCAGGAACGTCTCATATGTCTTTACTGAGAAGTTGGCAGTACATCCAACCAGCTCAGGACCTCCACATCCAGCTTCTCCTCTATCAAGATCATCTCTAACCAGCCAGATGACCCTGCAGTTGAAGATGACCTCAGATGATCTTGCAGGTGAATAAGCTGGATGTGGAGGTCCTGGGCTGGCTCACTAGGCTGGTTGGATGTACCGCCAATTTCTCACCAAAGGCACTGGAGACTGCTTATGGTCGTGAAATGAGCATTTAATTCAGAGGTAAAACTTTACATTTCAAAGTAGCCTTTTATTGTGACTAGCCGAAGACACACGTGTAATAATCCCAGACCTGTCAAGTGGACGGGTTATGGATAATGTTGGCAAAGTGTTCACTAACACACTTTAAACAAATTTGGATATGAAAATTGAGAGAATAGTCTTTCATATACATTGAAAAAGTCTGAGATTTTTTATTTTAACTCATGAAAAATTGGAAGCAAAAACAAAAGTGCTGCATTTATATTGTTGTTTAGTGTACATTCAAAGGGTCAAAAACACTTCCTGCATTCCACTTCCTGCAGCCCCTCTTCCTGAGTTCTCCCTGTTTCCTTTGTTTTCACGTTGAGTCTCTTCCAGGCCAATTGTTTCTGACCTTTTCCTCTTTATGCCTCTTCCTCCCCCACCTCCTTTCACCTTAACCTCTCTGTTCGGGGTCCGGCACAGTGCGCATTACTCACTCTCACACCTCCGAATCAATGTCCTTCACCTACCAGCGCACACACAAATCCGTGCGCATCGACACACGACCCAACCTTCACTCTGCCCACTCTCTCTTCAATTCTGACTCTGACGACGACAACGACGAAGAAGAATATGACGGTTGTGTGGAGCAGGGCCACCGTCCCCTGGCCCTCACCTACGAACAGCCCCCTGAGGCTGAACCTGCAGGTGACCCTGCATGGCGGTGCAAACCTGGGATGGGGATACAATGACCCAGCAATGTTGCACTGGTTTAAAATTTGACTTTTTTCCTAAATTAATTCATATGTTAAAGAAATACCCCCAACCCTGGTTCAGTCCTGCAAAGTTTCAACTAATCCTTTTACCCTTGACTCTGTCTGTGCTGTGCTTTAATCCTTTTTAATATTAACCGGACATCTGAATACTCACAGCTTGATGATGGCCTGCTTTTCTCAAATTTATTCCACTGCAAAAGATGTGGACATTTCTCCAAGAGTGAAGTTTGTGTGTGGAGTTTTTCCTAAACCTAGAATAAAAAGCTTTCCACTTGAGCTTATTTTTCCTCACCAGACCCCGTGTTGTGTGCTGCAGATTCCCTATAATCCGCACAGCTCCCACTGAATAATCTGCTGCTAAGACCAAGTGGCAAAGCTTCCTGCCACTTGCCCTTTGGTTTTAGCGAGGAATCATTTCCTCTCCCAAGTGATGAGGGCTGTTTAAAGAAAATGCTGCCATTTGGAAATGTCAAGGTGTTCTTTCAAGTGGTTCACACGATTGAAGGCAGTTCTCTTTGTGTTAACATCTTCCTGGTTTTTTTTTTCTCGGCAAATTAGACTCCAGGCTGGAGGGCTGGATTTCACTTCCTACCAAGAAAGAAAAGCGGTTTGGCTGGGACAAAAAAGTAATGTATCCACCGCTATATTTCATATACACATCTGTTTTCTTAGCAAATACCACTACTGTTTAGTCATATCCCGCTCTAATCGTTTGGCCCTTGTTGCCTTTTCCTTTAAAGTATATAGTTGTGAGCAGTAAGAAGATCCTGTTCTACAACAGCGAGCAGGACCGAGAGCAGGCCAACCCCTTCATGACCCTGGACATCGAGTAAGTCATTTAAAGCGGGGTTTGAACATGTAATACCAAACATTTCTTATGACGGTAAAATGCATTTATAGAGAGCTTAACAGAACTGCCCGCAAAGGTTAGCTGCAGTAACTACAACTCCCTCCAAATTATCCATCATCATGCTAAACAGACATCATAAACAGACGTGGTAGCATTTTAGACACAAAAGTACTTTGAGCTAAATCCTAATATCAACATGCTAACGTGCTCACAATGTCAATGGTAACAGAAATCAGTTCATTGTATTCAGCATCTTAGTTGAGCGTGTTAGCATGCTAACATTTGCTAATTAGCACTAAACACAAAGTACAGCTGAGGCTGGTGAGAAAGTCATTTTGCAGGTATTTGACCATAAACCAAAGCATTGGACAAATTTAATATTTAATATTTGACTTCATCCTGAAGAGGACATGAATATTTCTGCCAAATCCATCCAGTAGTTACATTTCACTGAAAACTAAAAATGTGACCCTCGTGGTGGCACTGGTTGGGGCCTACGAAGTGGACAGCCATGCTGCTAGTGTGGCTAAAAGCAAAAATAACATAAAATACAGAATAAGAACAAAAGGCAAACTTTAAAGCAGCAGTAAAAAATAATGTTTAAAAATCAGTACAGTACATTCAGGGTAAAGTCCCTTAAAAGAGGGAACTAACTCTTCTACACTAAATCACCATGGTCTACTCTTAACTAATCTGTCTCTCTCCATCCAACAGTAAGCTGTTTCATGTCCGCCCTGTCACTCAAACTGATGTGTACCGTGCAGATGCCAGAGAAATTCCAAGGATATTCCAGGTAATGAGCTAGGACTCTTCCTGTTGCCGTCTCTTTCTTTCCCCTCTCCCCCGGCTCAGACTGTCAGTATAAATAAGGTTCTCTCAATTGAACTGCCTGCCTTAATAAACCCTCAATAAAACTCCTCTCCCTCTCCTTTCTTTCCACAGATCCTGTACGCCAACGAAGGCGAGATCAAACGGGATCAGGAGGTCGCAGTGGAGCCTGCGGCATTTGGTGAACGTCCCTCCTACATCAGCCACAAGGGCCACGAGTTCATAATCACTCTGTACCACTTCCCATCCAGCTGCGAGGCCTGCACTCGGCCCCTGTGGCACGTTTTCAAGCCCCCGCCGGCCCTCGAGTGCCGCCGCTGTCGCACCAAGTGCCACAAGGATCACCTGGACAAAAAGGAGGAAGTGATTGTGCCCTGCAGGGGTAAGAACGCTCAGTCAAGAGATGATAGGGAACTTAACCTGTTCTGTGGAGCCAGCATTAAGTTGTACACCACCACGATTCTGCTTGTTCAGCAGCTGCTGGATTTCCCACTATAGAAACCTATTTTATTAGATATTAAAGGTATACTATGCAGAATATTTCTAGAAAGTAATGTTTAGACTCATACAGAAGAAGCGTGTGGCGATGTATTTATCTGCAGAGTATCTGCCCTCAGCCTGTATTTTCTGATGTTCATCCTATTTTGCCATGTCCGGGATGATTGAGGATGCAGCGCACAGTTGAGGTTGGAACTTTATAAGAAAGTTAGCAACCAGGTGCCAGACAATAAGCAGCACACATCAAAGAGGAAGCTACGAATATTGCAGACACGACGCAGAGAATAACTAAATAAATTTAAAAAACGATGCAAAATACCAGGAAGATAAAGCGGGCTTTGGCGTGCACTTTCACTTTTCCTTGTGATTCTGTTTACAAACAGTAGCTTACAATTGCTGCACAGTGTACCTTAGAGAGGGGCAATTAGTAAATCCTCATCAATTAATCATTGATTTATTTTCTGACTTATTGTTTACACTGCAAGATGTCAGGAAATAGTAAAGGATGGATGGATGGATGGAAGCTGGAGCTAATCATATTTGCCCTTTTTGCTTGAAAAATGACAATTCTAATTATTGTATCGCTTTTCAAATTGTTGCCAATTAATGACCTTTTGGTCAAAAAAATAATTGGTAGTTTCAGCTCTATAAATCAGTTACTGCTTATCCTGGCACAGGGTCATGGTAAGGCTGGAGCCTGTCCCGGCTGACCCTGGGCGAGAGGCAGGGTACACCCTGGACAGGTTGCCAGACTATCACAGGGCTGACACATAGAGACACACAACCATTCATGCTCACATTCACACCTACAATCAATACAGAGTCCTCAGTTAACCTTACCTGCATGTTTCTGGATTGTGGGAGGAAGCCGGAGAACCTGGAGAAAACCCACACCCATGAACATATATTGAATTTAATTACCACTGAGGTGACATTTAGAGCTTTATGGTCTTCATCAGATGAAACACAACATAGAGACACACCTTAAAAAACCTACTCTGCCAGGTCAGGTAATGTCAGTGGAAACATCACCAAGGTGGTAATTAAATTAAATATATGTTCATGGGAGTATAGTCTAATGTGCGGACTCTTTATTTCTGTCTGTTGCATTATTTCTTGTCCAGCACCGTTGTTCATCGTCTGGAAGTGCGTGCTTTTGGACACCTTTCGGCAAAATATTATAAACATTTTTCAGTGTACTGCAGTCCAGCACAACACTACCACAATGTGCAGCATTAAAAATGCACCACAGAATTTAGCCAGCATACAAGAAAATATAAAACTCAGCATAAATGTAATGCAGTTTCTGTTTTTCTGGTCCTTCAGTGTGGCTTGGCTGATACGTTGGAAGATTACTTGATTTGATTACTTTGTAAAAACAGCTGTTAAAACCACAGAACTCTTGTTTCTAATCTGATTTAAATCCCTTCCTTTCACAGTGAACTACGACATGTCCACCGCCAAAGAGCTGCTTCTGCTGGCCAACTCCCAGGAGGACCAGCAGCGCTGGGTCACTAACCTCCTGAAACGCATCCCGAGGAAACACCCGACGTTGAGTCCTCCCGCAGCAATACAAAACAGCCTTCCTGAAGCAACAGCGCGCTCGTCTCCGCAAGCCTCCCCGCGGCCTTCACCCAGGGGGTCGCCTCATATGTCGGCGAGACATCGCGGAGCCATTAAGGTCCAGCCCAGCAGACAGCAACAGCCGTCAGGGAAGGCCAGGTGAGGACGGGGAAGATTTTACCGCACACAGGAGATTTTTGACTGTTTTTGTTTCTGCAATGACTGTTTACACATGATATAACCATCTTATTCAAAGGTCAGAGTCACTGTTTGTTATTTTATAAAGTTTCAAACGGAGTCAGTGTGCAAAGGCCTTTAATCTGCCGCTCACTTTTGTTTGGCCCCATTTTGTTTTCTCCATTTCCTGTCAGTGTCACAAGAGAACTTGATTTACTGTAATCTATGGGTCAAAAAAATCAGGGTAAAATACTTATTTTTTAAGTAAATTTTGGTACTAAAAAAACTGCAAAAAAAAAATAGCATCACAACTTACTATGTTGTCTCTGTTGATGATTCTCAGTTATTTGCAGGTAAAAGAGGCCAAAAGTGGTGGCTGACACGGGATTTCTTGATTTAAACAGGATGCCTGAATCATTTGCACAGTGCTGTATACAACATTAATGCTCCAACATGGGTGTGCACACATCTGCGAGCTCCGTAGTCAGCCTGTGCTCTGAGTGCACGTTCATACTTTATATAATAACCTGCATGAACCTTTGTAAGAATGCAGAACAGAAATCACAAATTAGTTTAATTTGATCATGATGTAAGATATTAGATTTGTCTTGTTGGACATAATTTAGTCTGTCTAAATGTCATTGAATTTTAGCACTGTTTAGTTTTCAATATAATGTTATGATGGTTAATTTGCAAATTTATCAGCAGTCATTTAAAAGTCATCTGAAAATCTGAAGGGAAGTCTCGTCGCTAAAGAAGTGTATACTCGTATATCCATGATCACTAAAAAATAAAACATAAACTTTGTAAGTTATAGTTCGGTGTGATGTATCCTGTAGGTTAATCCTGGCATTAAAGCAAAGATTAGGTCAATAAACAACTTTTTAGGTTGTGGTTTAACTAGTATATCCAAAAAGTGAGGAAATGACCCAATGTGAGACAATGAGAAGGTGCATGAGGCATTCAACACGGGAGAGACCTTGTGTTTTTGGGGATTCCTGTCAGTAGTCACCTAGCTGAGTAGGAAACCAGTCACTAACTGTAACTGTCTTGTTTTCTGTGATTGATTAAGACATCAGTTGACAAAGTTTGCTCTTAGCCACGACCTAACTGGCTCTCATCCCTCAGCACTGGCCCCATGCTCCGTATCATCCTCCACTGACCTCTGACCCCGACCCCACCATTCTAACGTCTCTCATGCTGGGAGACTGTAAGTAGAAGAGCTTGTTGCACCTGCCCGCCCTCCAAAACGCTGTGCTGTGTGTCCAATAACACCCCCCTCATCATAACAAGCAGGACTGAGCCGCTCACTAAACTACTCACAGCTCTACGCTGCCCCCTGCTGAGCCTGGCATGTATTGCCCCAGCAGATCATGAAGCACTAAAGGCTTCTTACCCCTCAATGAACTTCCGTACTTACCGTTTCAGATTGCTTGAGTTTGGCCTGAAAGACTGGAGTTGGCCATTGGATGATGACGATAATGATGATGATGATGATATGTTCTTCTGAAGGAAGTGAAAGAGGGGGGACGGAGGGTAACTGCACCTCTGCATGTGTGTTTGCAGTTAATAGGAGGCCTTAATGTGGCCAGAGGCATGTTTTTGTGTGATTTCTAAATTTGCAGTTGAGTGTGAAGACAGAACTTGATGTTTGGACTTCATCCTTGTTCCAAGAATAGGTTTATGGTTTGGGGGAATTGGCTTGCTGCACATGCTTAGTGCACAAAAAGCAGACTGATTTGGCAGTAATATTTTTTGCAAGAAGTAGAATATTAAGTCAGTAGTTATCTGCTGAGAATATTTTTCATGGCATGTCAGTCTGTAGGTAAATTTTGCTGCTCTTCAGGTTACTGCACTGCGTACCACTTGAGTCAGTTGGGAGCTAGCTAATGGAGCCGCTCATTCGGGGATTACGGCTCGTAACACCGCCCTGACCAGGCTCCCAGGATGTGCAGCAGGCATTGAACCCAACAATAATAATAATAATAAACCCCCCAAAAAGGCTCTTTGCCCGATGTCTATAAATCAGTGGATACATTTTTTTAGTGTTACAACTGCCAGAGTAACTCGTTCCATCCATTCAGTCCAATAACATTTGGAAATAGAAGAGAGCCACAAGATTAAGGAAGCAGCGTCGATCATCTGGATGATTTCATATGTGATAGTTTGGTTTTTGGATTCATGCACCACGAAGCAACTTTCACAGGGAAGAACGAGGTCCCGCCTTTAGAGCGCTATCCAGTTCTCTTTATGCATCAGTGGTCCTGACCCAGCAGCATTGCTGTGGAAACATTGTGCCCACCTTTCAGTCTCCCCTCAGGTCACTCCAGTGAGTAAGTGGCTCGGTTTTAAGCCGCAAACCCCCTTTAGCATTGCTAGCTACTGTTAGCACTGTTAGCAGTGTCAGCACAGCTAGTGGTGCTAACATAGTTAAGAGTGCTAAAGGGGTTTTGCCGATCAAAATGAAGCCATTTACTCACAGGAGTGAGATGGGAGTAGACACAAGGGTGACTACCATGTTTCCACAACAACGGCATCCCGCCACCAGGATGACGTCACCAGTGGTAATTACAAATAAGCAGTGTTGTAAGTTAGCTTAGCTCCCACCTTACCAGGATGGTGCACAGTGCAGAGTGGTTGGTAGTGGGCACCATGTTTCCAGTTGCTAATGCGGCTAGCAGTCTGTCTGTCAGCAAAGCCAACAAAAAATTAAATAAAAGGCAAGACATTTAACGTGAGCTTACATCACATAACATTAAAATTTCACCACTGCTAAATGGATATCACTCTGAAATGCAGCTGTGAATATGGAGCTGCAGCCAGTTAGCTTAGCTTAGCATTAACACTAGCAACTGGGGAAACTGCTAGCCTGGCTCTGTCCGAAAGTAACAAAATCAGCCTACTAGCACTTCTATATGAGATGTTGTGAAAAAGAAAAAAAAAACAATTTAAAAAACAGTATAATATCCAGAATACCTTTGGGTAGAGCCAGGCTAGCTGCAAACATTAGAGTTTGTACGGTATATATGTAGGTACTTGTATATCTGAAAATGGACTTCAAATTTCACTCCTTGTGAACATGCAGACCAAGATTATTCCCATATCTGTCTGCTTTTTATGCATTTCACTCGTGCATTGTGTGGCTTGTGAATAGCTTCCTGGTTTAATATGTGTGGATTTTGTGTGGGCGTGCCTTTGAAGTGCAGCCATTCTGTTGGTAGCATCCCAGGTTTTCACATAATTTTCTTTCTCTCTCTCTCTCTTTTCACAGTTAACCCTGGCTGATCAAAGATGTGTGTTTTCGTCTTTGTGGATTAATGACCGCAGTCTGGACGCAGTGCCTACATGTGTCATTTCTTCAGGGAAGTAGACTGAAAAAAGAAAAAAGAAAAAAAAAAAAAACATTAATCATGGAGAGAAACATTCACAGAAACCGGCTGTCGTCATGAGAACTGAGGCTGCCTTTGTCGTTGTAACAAGAGGAAGAAAATGAGTATTCATGTTAGAGTGAGATTTTAACTAAAGAGAAAAAAAAAAAAAGGTCAACACTCGGTGATTAAAACTGCCTTATTTTATAACCGTCGTGACAAAAACGTGGACATTTTATTCTGTGAGGTGCAGTGACTCACATGGATTTGTCTTTGTGAGGTGTTAGGCATGTGTGTGAACATTTGTATATAGGATTAAGAGATCTGTCTGTGTATTGTAACACAGGAGGTGTAGCTCATAGAATATGATTGTTTTATTTTTATGGATATAAGTCAGCAGCACATTATGCAGTACATGCTTGTCTTGTAAATGAATACAGTTTTCATTACACAAAGTAGATCAATTAAAACATGAAACAGAATAATGTGAATTGAATAGGAACAATGTGTTATCTCCTCGACATTCATGGCTAATTCAAATAAATTCTGTTACCCTGAAAATGAATATTTCATTTTGTATTAATTGGTTATCATTACTTGGGAAGGATTTGTCAACCCTATCACCAGAACAGATGTTGGCATTGTTCATTTGTGCAAACTTCAGATACGAAACATTTGTACATCACTTCAGTATTACAATACAGTGTCAGTCTTGTATGTCTAACATAATTAATTGATACCTCATTAACAATTCAGGTGCAGTGCAACAAATTAAACAAGTAAGAGATAGTGTACAGTGTGTGGATCTCTGAGCAGGAATCACTAAATGGGATTTAAACCTGTGCAGCAGTCCCAACGCACGTCGCCTTATTTACTTTGTTTCACAGAAAATAAATGGCAAATCGCAAAGACAGTAAAGCCTCCACAAAATAGCATTTTAAGTCTTGTGTGTGATTTATCCTTCAAGGATTTATACTTATAGATAGAGATATATCCTGGCTTCATATGAGCAGAGGAAATCTCTGGTCATTGCTATGCTAATTTATACAATGTAAAATGCCATAGGCTGGTGCTAATAATGTTAGCATGTTATATTTGTTTGGAAAATGTGTGTAGTAGCCTATAAGACAGTTGTTTTGTCAGTGAACCTTGTGAGTGGTAGTGGAGCCAAACTTTGTAACATTACCTTTGTTAATGTTGCTGTCCTCCCTGGTTTCATGTAAGTAAAGGAAAAGTTTGCTAGCTGCTAGGCTAATTTATACAATATAAAATAAAGGCTTGTGCAAATAACATTAGCATGTTATATTTGTTTGGAAAACTTGTTTAGTACCTTGTGAATGGTAATGGAGTCGAACTTTGTAACATTACCTTTGTTAATATTGCTGTCTGTGGTTTCATGTAAGTAGAGGAAAAGTTCGCCAGCTGCTAGGCTAATGTATACATTTAAAAATGCCATACGCTTGTGCTAATAATGTTAGCATGCTATATTTGTGGGGAAAATGTGTCCAGATAGACAACTGTGAATGCTGCGAGTTATAGTGAAGCTGATTTATGTACTCGAGTTTGAAACCGTCTCTATTAAGCCATGTTTAATGTGTGTTTTAGGTGTGTTTTGAATCAACTTAACTTTACAGCACTTCACAGAAACCTCATTGTCGACTAGTGTTGTGGAGGTGTAACTGCACAGACATAGACACACCACCGCACAAGTATAAATGCTCACAAAGGCGTGGGCGACGTGCGTAGGTTACGGCGTAATGTCTGCCGCACAAGTATAAATTCCTGCTTAATTGTTGTTGAAATGTGAAATATAAGCAAGATTAACACCAGAAAATATAACTGATATAGTTAAGTCTAACAGTGGTTCCTAACTGGTCCAGATTTCTCCTTAGTCATTACTTCAAGGTCCACACAGTTTATATTCAGTGTCTTACTTCCATTTGGCTGTGTTGTTGAGCTCGTTTGCTGTCTCTGTCATGTAGCTGTCCAGTAGTCGCTCACTCTACAGCAGAAACTGACATTTCAAAGTAGCTTCTCTGTGCAGGAAATTCACTGTCCTTCAAAAAAAAGTGTGTTTTTTTACAAAGCTGACACGTTGGCGAGTCACTTGAGGTCCATTCAGATTTGACCTGCGACCCACCGAGTTACTGCATCTCAGCAACATTATAAACAGAGATGTTGTAGGAATATTGTAGTGATCCTTGAGAGGTGTTACAGACTACAGTGTATTTTAGGAGACTATTTGAACTGCACCAGAATAGGTCTGTCTCTATCTTGCAAGTGCATGTGGAGTGAGTGGGCTTGACTGAAATAAATCTTTCAGAACAGCCTAAAGCCAACTGGCACTCATCATACATAATGTAATGGTTCATCATGTTGCCCATCTGCTAAAATCGTATTTCATACTGCAGGTCTCATCCATTCTGTCTATCAGCTGTGTGACTGTATGTTCTGCTTAAATAACCATGAAACCTGCCGTACCTGCCGGCTGTACCGACCGCTGCGACCTCATGTGGCACGCAGCTTTCCTCTCCTGCTTCTTCCTTCTCATCGTGAATCAACATGTATTCTTTTATCTCCAGGCTTTTCATTTACATTTCTAAAAAGGACGTCCTTCCTGTAGTAGTGTCATGTAGTGTGTTACTTGTTTCTAATTCTTTAACTGAGTGTTTCAATTTCATGCTTCTTCCATCCATGACTCCTCAGAGGGAAATACTGTACTTTTGACTACATTACATTTATTTTAGAGTTTTACTCACTAGTATGGTGAGCTTATAAAATATGATGCATTAGAGATTAAACTACCCATCAGTATGCAAGATTAAAATTAACCCCTCTTCAACAGTAAAATGCTACTTAACACTTTAATGCATCAGTAATAATAGTCTAATAATGTAGTATATGACAGTTTAACACTCACATGGCCATTTTACATTACATTTATATTTTGTTGATGTTACTTAAGTGATGTTGTCAACCTAGGACTTTTAATTGATTCATTCATTTTCCGTAACCGCTAGGGGTTGCTGAGGGCTGGAGCCTATCCCAGCTGACATTAGGCGAGAGGCAGGTTACACCCTGGACAGGTCACCAGACTATCACAGGGCTGACACATAGAGACAGACAACCATTCACACTCACATTCACACCTACGGCCAATTTAGAGTCACCAGTTAACCTGCATGTCTTTGGAGTGTGGGAGGAAGCCGGAGTACCCAGAGAAAACCCACGCTGACACAGGGAGAACATGCAAACTCTGCACAGAAGGGCTCCCCCACCCTGGATTTACACCAGGAACCCTCTTGCTGTGAGGCGACAATGCTAACCACTGCATCACGGATGACTATAAACATTGGCAAATAAATTTAAAAAAAAACAAAAAAAAACTTATCATGGCAAAAAAATTGTTAAGTCTGATCTTTACGTGGTCAGCATGTAAACTGCAGTACATTGTTACTGAAACATTTCACACCCAACAGTACAATGAAGTTAAAATTAGCTCCAACTCAGCAAACTGCAGCTGTAAAATACTATTTAAATGTCAATTGATTTAACTTTTTATACTACCTGGAACACCTGGTTATAATTATTTTGGATGCACAAAGTATTTTTACATTACTGTACATGAACTTTCATGTAGGTAGAAGATCTGGATATTTGTTCCACCACTGCGTCAGTATATTTCTACTTCATACAATCCGCACAATGGAAACAAGCTAATAAACTGAGATACATTTTATCCGTCAAATAAACTCACTGACTAAAATTTGAGGTATAGGATAATGCCATTATGTAACTTTTGTTCAGTGCTTACTGCTTTGCTTTAAGCTTTTTGCATCTATGTGAATAATTATTATGTAAACATTCAGCAGCAGATTATTAATTAAATGTTCAGCAAAATAAATTAAATCCACCTCATTTTAAATTAATGATCATGTATTTTTCTCTCTCTCCCACCCTCTCTCTTCCTCTTTCCCCCATATCTAGAAAATCCAAAGTACAAAATAATGCAAACACCTAACTGAGTTTTTCACTGTGACAAACCGTCATAATCACAAACTTCATACGCTCACATTAACACACAGACTCCAACATCATATTTCATGATCAGCAGTTTTGAAGGAGAGCTTTATAACATTGTATTCGATAAACCAACTCAAATTAAGTTTCCAGGTTCTGGACTTTCCCTGCAGGTTAGAGTCACAGAGTTTGTTCCAACGGCCTGTCCTTGACGAATGACTGCGTAATGAGTGAGTCCTTGTTTACTCAATAAGTAATGATTAGTTTGGGGGATGCTGCTCCCCAAAGGATTCAGTAATTTGCAAGTGACCACTGCTGAATCTGATATAAGGAGCGTTCTGGCTGTGTCTCATCTGATAATAAAGAAAGGTAAGCTTTATTTTGTTACTCACAGCACTGAACATCATGTGCAGGAATGTATGCGTAATTGTTTTACTTGTGTTACTGAACATCTTGTGCATGACCTGGAAATGATCTGTGATGTTTCGCAGTGGTGAAATACTTCAGTGGGATATTTAAGTCTTCTCCGATGTCCTTTCCTCCTCATCTTTAACTCTCTGTGTCCTCTCCTTCTAGCAATGAAGTCCTGGTGTCTTGCTTTACTCTGCTTGGCATGTTTCTGCCATGGCGCTCTATCCTGCCCGGCACTTTGCAAATGCTACCACAGAAGAGCTGAGGTGGTCTGCAACGAGGTTCCCCTGACGGAGTACCCCTCCGAGGGTCTCCCAAAGAACACCACCCTGCTGACCATCCAGTTCACGAACATCTCCTCCATCTCCGAGCAGCACCTGAACGCCACGCCCCTGCTGCAAGGGCTCCACCTGTACAGCAACCACCTGCAGAACCTTCCCTCTCATCTCCTCCGAGGTGTTCCTCATGTCGACACTTTGGACCTCACAGACAACAAGCTGTCCGACCTGCCTGCGGACGTCTTCAGCCACGCTTCGCTCCGCAACCTGGTGCTGAAGAATAATCTGATTGAAAAAGCTGATGCCAACTGGCTCTCTGATAACAGCAGCGTCACCTGGTTGGATTTATCTGGGAACAGTTTAAAAAAGATCCCGGCTGCTCTGCTGCAGAAGCTGCCCCACCTGGACAATCTGGACCTCGCCAACAACCGCCTGGAGTCCATCTCTGCTGATTCTCTGGACCGGATGACCAAACTTGAGAGGCTTAACTTGAGAAACAACAAGCTAAACACCCTGGATGCATCTATATTTCAGAGCACCCATAACCTCACCTCTCTGTTCCTCTCTCGGAATAAGCTCAACAAACTTCCCCAAGAGCTTTTCCAGGGGCTCGCTCAGCTCAAATACCTGAGTATGGATGACAACCAGCTGAGCCACATCCCCACAGGTCTGTTTGACCCTCTGAGCTCCCTGGACGAGGAGGGGCTGGACCTGACCGACAACCCCTGGCTGTGTGACGGGAAGGTGGAGTACCTCTGGAGGTGGCTTCAGAAGAACAAGAAGATGGCGTTCCTGCCAGAGACCGTCACATGTGCCAAACCACCGTCTCTAGTGGGGCGCTCAGTGATGTCACTGACAGAAAGTGAACTAAACCTTCAGTCTTAATATCCTCCGTCCTCATCCTGGTTTTTATCTGACATGGTGATGTACCCTGTCTTAGCTTTCTTACTTTTCAACCACGAAAACATTCTCTTTTATCGAATGTATAATTAAATATGATACGATTAAAGAGAGCTTTCAAGACTTTCCGTCTTTCTGTCTTTACTGAATAAAATGTGTTGTCAGTGGACATTTTGGGCCTTGTCGCTTTCATGTAAGGATTCAAATACAAAGATCTGTACCACTGTCATGTCTGTACACCAAATATGAAGCTACAGCCAAGCGATGGTTAGGTTAGCTTAGCTTAGCATTAAGACTGGAAAGGGGGGGGGGGCATCTCGCAAGGCTCTGCAAAACCACAACTTATCCTCTTGTATGAATTAAAGAGCAAGCCGAAATCTCAACACTTGTTTTCTATAACGTGTGTTAGCACTCTTATCATGACATAAGACAAATAAGAAAAAATAAAACAGGTAGCTTTTGTGATACTGTTTGCTTTTCTTTCTTTCTCTGTTTTCTATTGGTGGTGGGTCGTCTTCGCTGGTGCTTTGTTGTAATTTGCTCTGTACAATAAGCTAAGCTAATCAGCTGCTAGCTACAGCTTCATACTGAATGGACTGATTTGAGAGTGGTGTCAATCTTCTCATGTGACTCTCGTAAATAAGCATGTGTCAAACTATTCCTTCAACTGACTGTATGCTCTTTAAACGGGAAATCCAAACACAAAGAATAAAATGAAAATGGATCAAATGATGAGATTAAATTGAAAACCTCAGTCATCGTAGATTTACAAGTCGCAGTGAAAATAACATACTGCATAAAAAATGTTTTTGCAGGAATGAAACAAGACTATTGATTTGTGTGTGGTAAGATCTTTACTTTTGGACCGAACAGTAAAAAGTAACCACTCGCCGGCTGATGATCTGGTTTGTTTGCTTGGTTTTATTTGCCTCTTGCAACATCTTGTCCTGACTCATTGCTGGGAACAGATACACTCAACATTGTATAAAACCAAGTTCGTAATGACAAACAGGAGGAACTCTGCCGTGCCTTTCAGGTAAGATCACACATTCATGATCATGTTTTCACAGCTGATGGTTTCTACTTTGATTATTACATTTTCTTGTTATCTGTTTCTGATACAGTTTGTTTCCTTTGTGCAGTGCTTTAAAGATGAACTTGTGGACACTCCTGGCTGTGACTGCGCTGGCTAAATGTGCCCACTCCTGCCCAGATCTGTGCTCCTGTTCCTTCACACCATCAGGTACAGAGGTGACGTGCAGCGAAAGCTCCCTGACACATTTCCCTGTAGACGGTTTACCCTCCAACACCACTCAACTGTACATCCAATCCACCAAGCTCAGCAGTGTCGCAGCCAGCCATTTGAGTGCCGTGCCCCTTTTAAAGTACCTCCAGCTGTATAACAACAACCTGACGAGCCTTCCTTCAGATCTACTGATCTACGTCCCTCACTTGGAGATGTTGGATCTGACAAGAAATCGTCTGGTTCGTCTTGCTCCCAACATCTTCAGCCATGCCTCACTGCGTAGTCTTGTGCTGAAAGATAATCTGTTTGAAAAAGCCGATGCCGAGTGGTTTCCTGGCAACAGTAGCCTCACCTGGCTGGACTTGTCTGGAAACCGTTTGTCGGGTGTATCCACTGCTCTGCTTCAGAAGCTGCCCAATCTGGATAATCTAGACTTGAGTGACAACAGTCTACAAGACCTGCAACCTGACGCCCTGGAGAACCTGCACCACCTGCAGATACTGAATCTCGCTGGTAACAACTTAACCTCCCTGAGTTCTACAATCTTCACCAACAACCTTAATCTCTCTCAGTTGTTTCTGCAAGAGAATAAGCTCCGAGACCTGCCAGCGACCCTCCTCCAGGGTCTCCAACACCTTGAATATCTGCTGCTCAACCATAATCAGCTGCAGCGTTTCCCCTCAGGGCTGCTGGGTGACAGAAAACCTTCCTTCCGCATGATCTTAATAGCAAACCCCTGGGTGTGCGATGAGAAGATGGAGTATCTGTGGAAGTGGCTCACTGCCTATCGTCAAAATGTCATCTTTTTGGAGGAGGTGACATGTGCAGAGCCTGAAGCTCTTAAAAGCCGACCAGTGATCTCTCTGACAGAGAGTGAGCTTGGACTTCACAAGATAGAAAATCAATGATGAAGACAAGGCAAAAAGAAAATCTCAAGTCTCTATATTCTACTAAAATCATGTGTGGAACGATAAATTATTCATTGTATTGAAGGCTGAAATAAAACTTTACGAGCCATTCTTTGTCCATCACTGCTTTTTATGATCTCTCCTTGGTCTCTCTATTTTTTGGATATTGTCCAGCCCACTGGGTGGCGTAAGATCCTCAATACATTTTCAGAGCAATGAGCTGAGCAGACAGTGCAGGTTGGTTGAGAATCAATTTACTTAGTAAATCCCAGCCCAAAAAATGTCACCAAATCATGATGCTGTTTTCATGTGTGGGGCACGTTATCTCACCTTAATTCAAGGTATGGAAAGACTTGATTTTTAACCATGTAGTCGAAAAAGCTGTGATCGAGACAGGAAAATGAACATCAGTGGTGTCGCAGAATCGCCAGCAGTCAAAGCGCTCCTTCCTCCCTCCTCTGTGTTTTTTTGGAGATTCTTACGGTGAATTCTTACTCCAACAAATCTCTCTCACTTGGTGTTGGTTGCATCACAGATTGCGGCATTGTTTCAGTCGTGCCCTTTTGTTTTTAATGATGTTGAGCATGTGGGAGTGTGTGGGCAGTGCAATGGCTGAGTCTTCCAGCTGACCTCTTCTGGGTGTGTTTAAATATCTCTCTCTCACACACACACACGCACACGCACACACACACGCACTTCCTTTAGGTCTCTGTCTTTCTCTCATTGTGTATATGTGTGTTTATATCCTCCATACGCCCACACACCCATGTCTTGGAGCCTTGATCACAGTGAGTGCACCCCACAAATGTAATTTATTACTCTTATAAAATATAAAACATTGCCTCCTCTACAGGCAGTTACTTTTGAAAATTAAACCTTGTTTGTAAAAGCTCCCCAAAGAGTGCAGGGATAACTTCCGAGCTTTGATGTATGCCTTTCATTCTGCCTCTCTGAATTGTGTCCTGCAGGTTAAAGGTGGAGGAAGTGCTGGTACGATTACTCCCTCCGGATGGAAACATCTGTTTTGGGGAATGTGAACAAAAGCACTCTGCTGTACCTTAATAACTTCTGCTGCTCTTTGGGGCAAGACATTTAATCTCCATCTGCGCCTGCATAATCCTCCAGGCTCTGATTTTTGTAAGTGTGTAATGGTGGGCAGGTTCTTCCTGGGATAAATGAGGCTTCCCTCGCCTTATCAGTATGGAGGAATGGCGCCTGCTCTCTGGCTCGCTGCCGTGCTGCCGGCTAATGATGACTGACTGACACTGAAATCTGAAAGGTCACAGGCACACACTTGATATTGACTGTGGCCTTTCTGACTCGGTGTTGTGTTCATGGAGACATGATTGTCTCTGAGTGCTGCTCATTAGCACATAATGGTGCTCTAATTACTTGACATTTTTGCAACAACTGGCCGCAACACGATTTTTCTGAATATGTATTTTCAGGTGAAAACTTCAGTTCCCTTTCTGTCTTACTTCAGCTCTGCACCAATATGAAATTTAAAAATATGTCCTTATACACTCATTAATGACTGGAAAACAGCTTATTCTCAACTCACATTGCTGTGATGAAAGTTCAGGAAGTACATCTACTCAATTTATTGTACTGTCCTTTTTACATCACTCCATCTCCTTATCAGATATAGTTATTGCACATTAATATTTTACACATTAAAAACCCCTGAGAAGCTCATAAAACATAAAAATGCTACAGAATAAACTAATACACAGTATATGAAAGAGTTACCGCTACCTCACCCAGCTATAATATTAAAACTCTGAATGGGCTCATGATAAAAATCCCGAAGTGTAACACTCACAAAAGGGCCACTGTGCACTATAATTAAGGCCATTTTGCTGATTGATATCAATCTCATAACTGTCTACTGAATTAAAGGCTATAGAGAAAGTGAAGTTGACGTCACGCTGTGGTATTTTTTTTTAGGACAGGGGTGCCATCTTGTCTGTGCCTGCTACAATAGTCCAGCATGTGTGTTTTAACAAACTCATGATAAACAACATAGATCCATATGACTTGGAGGTACCTGACGGTACATCACGCTGTGTGGGACGTGGGCGCCATCATCGCTCAGTCCAAAAAGAAGATAGTTTACAGCAGGGGTGTCAAACTCATTTTAGTTCAGGGGCCAGATACAGCCAAGAGACTTTATATGCACTCAGTAGATACATTTCTCTCAAAATTTGTTTGCAAATTTATTAAAATCCACATTAACAAGCCCTTCTCCTTTTCCAAGGTAATCAATCCACCCTACAGGTGAAGCATATTAACATAATAGTTGACCTATGGCTAAGCCACGCCCCTCTCCACTCAAAATATCAACATTCAGTGACCGGCGCTATGGCAGGTGTCACAGTACACTACATTTTGCAGGAGGCAATTGATGATTTTTGGAGACATAACGATCAGATGTCATGAAGGGCCTTAACTACTATCATTTTTATTGTTGAGAAGGTCGATGAAAAGCTTAAATAACGAGCCAAATTTTACAGGTCCCAGTGTAAGTGTGATAAACCGCATTTCGTTGCCGTCGCCATCAAAGACAACAAAATAGACGATCAGCATTGTTCATGTGTTGCAGGGTAAGAAATTTAATAAGAAAGGGATAACAGCCTTTTTACCATCTTTACCGAGAGTGTCTCTCCGTTAGTTTGGTGCTACAGTATTTACACTGAATCATTCAGCATAACGTTTGCCAACCTTTGTTATCTCTGCGATTACAGACAAGATAATGAAGCTAAGCTCCAGAAGTTAACATTAGCTTAACTAGAGCCCTTTGGACAACAGCTAACAATGATGTTCGATCACCAAAGTACAAAACTAGAACAAAATTGGCTAATGAACTTCCAGCAAACAAGGTGACATGATGGACAACGCAGCTAGGATATCCACCTGAGCTGTTGCGAATGAACTGTGTGAGAGCCATTTCCGTTTCCTATTATTTTTTTGAGTCACTTAAATGTACCACCTGACCTGGCAACTGAGGAACCTTTAATAAAGGCAGGTGTGCTGAAGTGAGTGTGGAATGTGGAAACACCACAGGGTTACAGTGTGTAACCGCTGCCTGTTTGGTTTATCTTTGCTTTTATTGTTTGATGAAGTCATTGAAGTCATTTAATACCCCATTGGTAGACAGAGCTACAACCCACAAGATGGCAACACCTTTCAACTTTAGATTTAGATTCAACATTTAGATTTAGATTTAACATTTAGATTTAGATTTAATATTTAGATTTAGATTTAGATTTAGCATTTAGATTTAACATTTAGATTTAGATTTAGATTTAACATTTAGATTTAGATTTAGATTTAATATTTAGATTTAGATTTAATATTTAGATTTAGATTTAATATTTAGATTTAACATTTAGATTTAGATTTAGCATTTAGATTTAACATTTAGATTTAGATTTAGATTTAACATTTAGATTTAGATTTAGATTTAATATTTAGATTTAGATTTAATATTTAGATTTAACATTTAGATTTAGATTTAGCATTTAGATTTAGATTTAGATTTAATATTTAGATTTAGCATTTAGATTTAGATTTAATATTTAGATTTAACATTTAACATTTAGGTGCCACATTTAATATTTAGATTTAACTATTTAATATATTTCTAAGTTACACTTTTTGAAATATTGTTTGAAGCTAAATGTGGCAAAATGTTGATGTTATTTTCAGCGTGAGCCACTTTACAAACGGCACCCCATATGAAACCACTCCTTCTAAATGTAAGACTTGTAATAGTGGTTTTATATTGTAGTATTCCTACCTGGCTCAAAAATCTGAGTGTTTTGTCTACTGCTGAAATTATTCAGCCATCCCACATCCCTCAGTTTTTGATTAAGAGTCACTACAGGATGGTCGAAGCAAAGATTAAAGTATGATTAATCACAAAGAAAGGAAATCCCAAGACAAATTTTCCCCTCTAACAAGATACGCCTTTGTTAATGGACACATCTGTTCACCGCAGCGGTGCACCTTTTGTTCAACCTTCATATTTCACAGGTCACCTTCTTACGTTACATGTGTCTGAGCTCTGGCTGAAATAAGAAAAGAGGTTGTTAGACTCATTAAAAGCTTACCTGAAGGTGGGTGAGAGGAGTCACACTATGGCTGCCTTCACAAGCTCGAGGCCATTACCATGCAAGCACTCAACAACAGTAAAACACTCCCACTGAGCCTTTTATCCACCTCCCCACGCTTTTTACTCGAGAGTGACAGTATTTTGTTTATGCCTCAAACCTGTGCATGTTCAGGACCAGCATGCATTGCAGCTTTCAGCCCTTATCTAGCATGTTTAATCAATTTCAACCATGAGCGTCTGAAGGTGTCAGTGCTGGAAAACGGCACCATCTCATGCATTAACCTGCGTCTTCATTTATCATAATCCTACGCGCATTTTATTCATCCCGTTCTGCTCATAAATCACCGCTCCACCTGACAACATCAACACGCAGAAACAAATGTGCTGTTGCTTTTGTGCATTATCTCATTACTGGCGAAAAGAGAACTGAGGCCACTTCCCCAACTGTATGATTGGTTGTTGTAAATGGCCTCCCATGCTCTCCTGGGAAATGGGCTATTAGGAGGCTCTTTCTAGATGGACGCCGTGTTTAACACCCTGCCACAAATCGAGCCTACTTTATAGCGGGGATAAAGGATTTGATGGAGGCTCCTTTAATATCCTTACACACGTACAGACAGCGACCACATGGAAAGCGCATTAACCTTTGAAGAAATATAACAGCTGTTTATTCATCAGAATCAGATGAATATGCAGGCAGATGTGGGAGAAAGTGTGAAGCGGCGACCAAAAATATCAAGATGACAACAACGCAGCAGCATTAATGAGGATATAACAGTAGTGATGACGCATGTTAAGAGAGATGAAGCATCCGTTTATGGACGGTGCTATTTTTTCTCAGACAGATGCAGCTTGTTGTTGTTGTTTTTTTGCTTAAGGCTGAAATAAAAACCTGATAGGACTACTGATGAGAGGCACGAGTAACCACGAGGAAAGGCAAGTCTCAAGTTTCTGTCAAAAGGGTTCGTTGACCCAAATTCCAGTTAATATTTTCTCACTCGCTGCATCTCCAGCAGTATTCAGCTATACCGATCACCTACCTACAGCCAAATAAAAACTGAGGCACAAGCCCTGTGCTTTAACTGTATATACATTTTCAAAAATCTCATTTATTGCACTATTCCCTCACCCCCAGAGTGCATTAACCAGAGCACAAGCCCAGCACTTATTACTTACTATACACTTTTTATGTTTCTTATTGCATTATACAGCAAACAGTAGGAAACTTTGTTTAAATAGCTAATCAGCCAATCAGTGCGATGCATTTAGGCGTGTAGACATGGTCAAGACGACCTGCTGAAGTTCAAACCGAGGAAGAAAGGCTGGTGGTGGTGGTGTAATGGTGTGGGGGAGATTTTCTTGGCACACTTTGGGCTCCTTAGTACCAACTGAGCATGGTTTAAACACCACAGCCTACCTGAGTATTGTTGCTGACCGTGTCCATCCCTTTATGACCACAGTGTACCCATCTTCTGATGGCTACTTCCAGCAGGATAACGCACCATGTCACAAAGCTCAGATCATCTCAAACTGGTCTCTTGAACATGACAATGAGTTCACTGTACTCCAATGGCCTCCACAGTCACCAGATCTCAATCCAGTAGAGCACCTTTGGGATGTGGTTTAACGGGAGACTCACATCATGGATGTGCAGCTGACAAATCTGCAGCAACTGTGTGATGCTATCATGTCAATATGGACCAGCATCTTTGAGGAATGTTTCCAGCACCTTGTGGTCCACACAACAACCAGCGGCATATGCACACGCTTCATTTAGTAACTGTGTTTCCCATACATTGATTTATTTAGTCTTATTTCATTGTACAGTTGTGCACAGCTCATTCCCTCAGCCCCTTTCTCGCCCAGAGCTCTCTCTTTACCACAAATGAGACAAGAATTAGCTAGTTAGCCACTCCACGCTCCCGACTGCTGTGGACTGCCTCCCTGGGAGGAGAACAGTCAGCAGCTCTGGAGACAGACCGTTGAACAACAGCTATAGTGGCTTGAATTCTGCCAACACAAACCAGCCAGCAGCTGGTGTCATGTCTTGGCAGCCACAATAAGTTTGCTGATATAAGGTGAGTTGGGGTTGTCTGGTCCCCTGGAGCTGGGGGTAGCTCTGTCGGGATTGAGTTTGCTGCAGCTGCTGACTTGGGGTTTATATCCAGGGCTTCTGCTTGCTCTCCACCCAGATTTTATTTAGGCTTGAAGTGTCCGCATTGAGTGACAGGCTGTTTGCCGATAGTGTCCTAAGCTTCTAAGTCAGATTCACCCATCGCTCCTCCCCAGCGCCAGTGCTTTTCATATTTTGTTATAATTTCATTACGTTTAAATTCATTCAAATGTAAGAAATAGGTAGTTAAAAAGATATACTACCTTTTAAAACTGCTGTTCAGGTAGAGAAAATGCATTGTTCCTGATGCAAGTTTATTTTGATCTAGAGTAATAGGTTACATGACGAGTGAGTAATGAGTTCGGGGGACGCACCTGTTGCATTATGGGCTGAGGCAGCATGGTGGCAGAGAGAGCCAACATGGTTGCAAAGAAAGTACATACGGTCCCAAAACAATAATATTCTGCATGGTCCAAGAGGCGCAGACGGTAATTGTCATTTTGCGCCTTCTATTTGGTTTTGTATCTGATTTATGATATTTGTTGAGGTGGCCTGTATGGACAATTCAATATGTTTTCTGGTACTGTGCTAACTTTTTGGGACCTGTCTATTATCAGAAAATTCACGTGGGAGACTATTGTTGGGCACGTCTAAATGCTGGACATTGTAGTTCTCACGGTGTCTGTGGAGGCCTTGAAGGATGGAAATTTTAAAGACATCTGTATGATACGTGGCCGTTATTTCCTTGGACCAGTGCAGTTACACCAACTGAAACGTGAACGTGAAAAGTGATGTACCCGATAACACATCAATAATCATCAATAATCCAGTGATATAATATGATTCTGAAATGAGCAACTCTGCTTAATGAGCACTTTTACTTTTGGTATTTTGATGCAAATACTTTTGTATGTTTGTGACGATGCAGGAATTTTACCTGTAAAAATATTTATAGTTTGCCAAAATTCCTATACGACATTGGCAATACCAGACCGAATTAGGCTGTAGAAACAAAACCTCTAAGTGTGTTGAGTTGAACAGATCGTACTTTTTCATTTGTAAGAGGAAGCCTGTGTTCCTTCTTGATGATCCACACACAGAGAGACAAAGGACCCCCATCTGTGTTTTTTCATTAGCCAACCATCAGGACACAAAACAGTATGATCTTCAACTGACATGCTCATGGCCGTTTTAAAAATATCACTGACAGATCTTTTACTCCTGCCCCAGCACAGTCATTCTGGTTACCATACATATGCATACCACACGTTAACCAAAGCATTGTTGAGATGTAAAGTTTAAACACATCCACTACATAATAACATTCAAATGTTACACATCTGTGGCTGATAGGAACATTTATTCAGACGACTGGGTTGCAGCCTCCCCCAGCTTCCACCACTCTTACCCGACTGTACACATCCACTCTCTTTAATTACTATGTAAATATTCCACTGCAGCGATGCACTGTGTACGAGCCCCGCAGCTTTGATCTGAGGCTGCTGTGAGAGGGAAAATCTTTCTAGTGTACTCTGGTAACCATTATTACTTTTGTGTCTTACTCTGTAATTTTTCTTTCCAGTGCTGGCAGATTGATCCTCACACTGCCATCCATCATCCATCTGTAATCACCCACAGTGACCCAAGCCGGGGACAAACGGGGCTGAGGGAGTTTAATTACCTCCGAGCACAAAGACAAGGACAAGACATTTCATCACTGTTTGACGTCTAAATCTCCTCGATGACTCCTCATTTCCTTTGCAATAAGTTTTTATGTCAGCTCACCGACATCGTTCCACTCTGCGCTCATGTGGATTATCATCCGGCTCCATGTGTACTCAGAGGCTTTATGCTGTGCCTATAACAGACCTTTCACCTGTTGTTGGGGCGGTCGGCGCAGAGCCGCGCAGAAGTGCTTGTGGCCGTTAAAACTTGTTCACAGCATGTAAAAACAAGGTCACGGCTACTGAGTGAGATCATGTGTCACTGATGAGGACAAAGAGGGAGTCAGGCCAACTGTCTGTGAGGGCGGACTGAGATGAAGGCACTCATTTAACAACTTATTGATTCATGCGTTTGACAAGCTTGTGCAAAGGTCTCTGCTTTAGTTATCAATTATTCAGAAATGTCTATGTGTTAATTATAGAGCCAGAGCTGGGAGCCTACCAGCAGCTCTAGGTCTTAGTAACATGTTGTATCCAGGCAGCAACCTCCAGCAGACATGTATAGCTGCAGAGAAACTGCGCCCACCACTAGCACAAGACAAACCCACCAACGTGATGGTTATCTGAACCCTGCTGCTACAATGCTACACCGTAGTGAATATATGAGACAAAATGTCGCAATAATCTACTTTAAAATTCATAATTCAGTAAGACATGATTCACTTTATAAGTAATGAGATGTGACCCTTCCCACTACAATTTCTTTTATGTAATACTTCATCACTAGCTATTTACTAGCTTGGAAATGTGGCATGTCCTGATCCCTCGTCTTGAAGTCAGTGGGTTTTTTTTGTCAGATGCCTGAAACAATGTCTGTGTCTGTGGCTCAGAAGTAGAATGGGTTGTCCACTAATTGGAAGATCCGCGTTTCGATTCGTGGCTCCTCCATACTCCATGTCAATGTATCCTTGGGCAAGATGCTAAACCACAAATTGCTACCAATTGCTGTTCGATTGGCGTGTGAGGGCCTGTGAATGGTCGCTGAGTAGCAGGTGCATGTACGGTATGGGGTGTATGAATGGGTGATCGTGACAGGTAGTACAAAAGCACTTAGAGCTTTTCACATTTGGTTCTGCAGCATAAAATACATCATTAAATGCCCCGCTCACAAATTCTGAAGCTTTTAGGTGTCTTAAAAAAGGCATTCGCTAACAAGTGGTTAAATTAGATTACAGAACTTTATCATGCTAATCACGGCTTTACAACCTCGCTGTGGGGGTGACCGTAGTGTATTTGTTAATAGTTAAACATTAGCTTTTTAGTTATGCTGATTGCATTTATGCTTTAAAAATCATTTATCATAATCATTTAACATTTAAAATGTTGTGTATTTGTGAAGATTATCTTGCTGAGCACAGCTTGTCAGTATCATAAACTTTTCTTTGCCACAGAGCTTTTTTACTACAGTGATTCGAAATCCAATGGAAAAAGCCCACTGGCTGTTTTGGGGAGTTTTCCTTATCCACTGTTAGGGTCCAAGGACAGAGGGATGCCACATGCTGTGAAGCCCACTGAGGCAAATTGTGATTTCTGATATTGGGCTTTATAAATAGAACTGAATTGTTCATTTCTGTTGGACTCCAAAAAAAAAAAAAAAGTCATTTCTGTAGCACTCTATTTTACTGCCATTACCTACCTAGTGTGCCCCCATCTAACTCTCGTCAAGAAAGCAAATAATTGTATTTACCTAACAACGTGTTTTACAATACAGTCCAAACATATTTATTTTACTTAATATTAAAGCAGGAAATTGTCAGTATTTAGTATTTCTCCAGTATTTCCAGATGAGTCACTTGATTTCAAAATGCTGATTCTTGCACCTGATTCCCATCAGACATGGTCACATTTCTTACATGCTGCTGTTTTCAAAGCAAAAGTCTTGATTTAGAGCTCATAACTCAAGAGTGAGTTTTATTTTCATGGCAGCAATCAATCTTTTTAATGGATAGATGACGTATTTTTGAATAAAACTTCAAGTGTCACATCAGCAACAGGCAGAGCCCTAAGGCTGCAAATTACAATAATGCCACGCTGTCACAATTTGACATATGGAAAATGCATGTTTGAGTCATTCTTTGACAGAGATATATCTTCTGTCCCAGAGAAGCTATAAATTGGACGGCACCCTCACTAAACATTGTTTTTATGACCTGGAGCCCTAATCGTAATCATTAGAGTAAGCCACTGCAGGACAAGGATGTTCCACTTCATAAAACGTTATTGTCTCAGGATGAGATAATCAGCAGTGGCAAGTGTATCGGTGAGCAGGTCAGATCAATCATGAAGGCTTTGGTCTCCCAAGGCCAATTTCCTTAATTAGATGTCCATACATTTATCAGCAGAAGTGACACAGGGACACTACAACATGGCTGATGCAGTGAAATTTGCCCTTTGTAAGCCTTTTTTTTTTTTTTAAGCGTTGACCATCACTGAAAGGAAGGACATGATCTAAGTGACTGTGAAGGGAGAACTACGAACTTGTACCAGACCTTAAGCAGACCCAGTTGTATCTCTTTATTATGCAGGCAGTGGTCCACAGGAGAGCCGTTTATTTCTTTTATGTGTAGTTGTTTATAACCTTCTAATTAAATTCATTTTCTAAAAAAGCCATGCAACGGATGGATTGATTTTTAAATAAACCGAGGCAGCTTTAACAAGCTTTGGCTTTGAACAAGTTATTTGAAGCCGTCCGTGGACACACAGCCTTTAAAGCCCAAGTTCATCTGGAGACTGGGCTCGGCAGAAATGCGAGGGGTGTTATTTCAGACTGCCGGGGCTTGATCAAAGCAGTCAGCACAACATTAGAGTGCGAAGCGGTGCAACACAAAGCACAACACCGTCAAATGAAGATTCAAACGAGGCAACAACATAGGAAATCACAGGGTAATAACATAAATAGCTACATCAGGATTCTGACTTTTAATTTCCATATTCATGTTTGCCAAATGAGCATTCGCTGTACACTGGGGGGACTCGGCCTGAAAAAATAATAGGGGGATGTAAAGAAGGGAGTTCACATTATTTTCCAGCCTTCTGCAAAGTTGGATCAAACAAAGCCTGAGGGACATAGTGCTGGCTCGCACTTGTTACCTTCACAACCAGCTGAATCTTTTTGGTTTTTGTTATTGATAGTTTGAATTTAACTTTGACTTTTAAAGGAATATTTCAAAAGTTTGAGTTAAATCAGACGATGAATAAAACTCAGTGTTTTTGTTGCCTAAAGCTAACCGCGTGTTTTTGTTGCCTAAAGCTAACCGCGTGTTTTTGTTGCCTAAACCTAACCACGTGTTTTTGTTGCCTAAACCCAACCCAACCAAAAACATGAAAGGCTCCTGTCTAGAGCTGGTTTGTCCATTCTGGGATACTGTAGAAACAACATGGTGGTCTCCACAGAAGAGGACCAGCATGAATGTATAAAGAGAGCTAGATGGAAGCAGGGCCCTGGTCATTCCTATGGAGGTGTCTCAGTTGCTCATGAAGCCAAATGATTTATCTGCCGCCTATAAAATTACCCAGACATGAAATGTTCAATTGAATTTTTTATAACATGGCTTTTGGCGAGAAACTTGATTAAATACAGCTATTTGAAGGACACATTTGTTGATGTTTTCACAGCACTATAAAATAGATATTACAAAGGGCAATTATGATGTATTATATATAATAAAAAGACTTTTTGAATATTTCTTTAAATATGTTTTTCATGTGAAAGAAGGTTACGTTCAAGGTTGTTTCATTAATGTGTATTATTGAATTTGTGCTCATTCAAAGGTGTAATGAAGGACTGAATGACTTTAAAACTTATTCTTTATAGTGCAGATTTCTGTGTTTCCCTGGCACAAGAGAAGAATAAATAACAACAAAACATTGTCTATTGGACAAACTATTTTAAACAATGGTTTCAGTATCGGCCCAGAATTTCAAAATGGGTGCATCCCTAGTTCAATTAGAAAGTTAACTTAAACAGTATTATATATGATTTAGTATAGTGCCTAGGGGCACCACAGGGCATCACGGTGTAATTACAATGTTTGACCACCATTGTAAAAGTCCCGTCCTTAGAATTGCTGACAGGACACCTCAAACTACAAACAAGGTCAGTAATGATTCTTTCTATTATTTCTATTCTCATTTTTGATCCCTGATGGTTTTATATTTGTAAAACTTTATTCAGGCCAAGAAAACAATTTGAAAATTGGAATGTAATTTCAATGTAAAGTCTATGAGCCAAGTGGGAACTTATGGGTGGGGCCAGAAGGGGGAAACACTGACTGCACATGTTCAATTGGCTGCATACCACTTCATTAGAAAACTCCAGAAGCTACAAACTTTTGCGTATGTGCCAAGCAAGACCTTCCACAGGACTGAGAAGGCGCCAACTTGGCGTCCAGTACTTAATATAATTAATATAAATCTATGAAGAGTACCTGCTCTGCATGTAGATATAAATGGTTCATTCGGGTAATAAAAACACATTTATTGTTAGATTCAGGGGATTATAAACTGATGAAACATTATTATTAATATTATATTTCATCTCTGCCAATATGTCCCCCAAGTCCTACACACGGGGCCTTTAATTAATCACCTATCATCTTTAGATGTGCTAGGGCAAATGTTCAACTTTGGATGAAGCCAGTCAAATGTTTCCCCGCTGCCAGTATGCTAAGCTAATCACCGAGCAGGCTCTAGTTTGAACTTTAAACTTGCATACTGTAAGTGATATCTGTAAACCTCACAGGACACGCTTACCATCCTGCCTGGTCTGTGATAAGTTACACAGCTGTATTCTACTGTTGAGTTTTCACTCTCAGCTACTGAGTTAAAGCCTCTTTGATTCAATGTTGTAAGATAATAATACAAGAAAACAAATTAATCCTTTTTATATGCACTTTGGTGTAGAACTAAGTTCCAAAGTGGAATATATAGGCCGAGCAAGCTTTTAATTGCTTGTTGCACTGGAGCCCACTGTGGAGGCCAATCATTGATGCCCTGATCATAGATTAAACTAATATATTAAGTTCATAAAAATGTTTAGTGCTCTCTTTGCTTTACTATATAACACATAACTTGCCTTTGAGACACACACACACACACACACACACACACACACACACACACACACACACAGAGGTTGTCCTCAGAGCAGCAGAGGACTGGTAGAGGGCAGGTGCGTCAGTAAGCGTATTAATCGGAAGCTACCACAGATGTTTTCAGTGAGTTAAGGCCACAACACCTCGTCGAGGCTCAGCATTAAAGTGCAATGGCCCACAGCCACCCGGTCTCTATTTCACATAAAAGGCACCGTTATAAACTGTCTCCGATAACAGCCTGAAAAAATGAGGCTATAAGTTGTCTGCCAGATCTCAAGGCTCTGAGCTCATGCTGAGACTAAACGCAGTATTGAACTCTCTTTCTCTTCTGTATTCTTACAGATGAATGGTTTCCTGCACACTGATAGATTTAAAAGATTATTATGTCTACTGAAGCCATACTTTTGGAACATTTATCACAGTTTTGTACATATCTCTTTATTTTCATCCAAAGAAAAGATAAAAGGTAATGAACTACAAAAGTAATCCATTAGGATACTCACTGGGGGTGGGCAATATATTGATATGAATAAAACCATCAATCAAACCTGCCCTGTTTAGTTCGGTTCAATCAATTTCAAGTCCATCTGCCCCCTAAGCGCAGTTCGTTTGGGCAGGTGTGAACACAGTGATCACACTCAGGTGTGCACCAAAACAACCAGACCGAGACCTTCTTGAAGAGGTGGTCTCTGTCAGGTTACAAATGAACTCTGGTGCGGTTCGTTTGTGGTGAGAACGTGTTCTGACCTCGATCTGAACCAACTGCAGTCACATGACACATTGTTTGTGTTAAACATGAGCATGTTACAGTCCTGGAGGATTATTAATGTGCACCTCCTCCTGTACTGCCTTAATATGTGCTGTCTGTGCACATTAGACTTCACTAAACATGACAGGAATAAGTTTTGTGGCGTAAAAAAACAACAGAGGGAGACGACTGAAGTCTTTTGCTGAAGCATGAATTGAAAACAAAGTGCTCCTCTTCAGGCGACACTCTTCAAAAGTTTCACACGCCCATCCGTAAAACAGGCTTAAGGCATCCATTTGTACCAAAGCCTGTCAGGAAGGGGGCTAAATAATGCTCCAAATTCAGGCTGATTTTTCTGAGGGAACAACTGGCATGGCCATTTTCAAAGGGATCCCTTCAGCTTTCACCTCAAGAGATCTGAATGAAAATGGGTTCTCTGGGTACCCACAAGTCTCCCCAAAACTTGAGAGGGCTTGTTCCCGGTAAATGTTATGTTCTTGACAATCAATGTACCCTTTCAGATTAAATCTTTAGAAGAAAAAGACAACCTGTCTTTTTGAAGAACAACGAATGGTCTAACACATTAAAACACTGATTGGTGTGGAACTCAAAATGTTAACTATACTAGTGTTAGTATTAGTCAACACATTCCCACTCCAGCCTTGTCACATATTGATGTTTTCCACGTCCTTTCCATGTGCATATACGACGTTAAAGGTACCCTGGGTGCACTGGTTGTTGATGTTCTGGCACACCCTGTCCAGTTCTGCCTGTTACATGTACAGCATTGCCAGGTGGGAAATGTAGGATTATCGTACCAGAGACTCAAAATTATCATATTTTGAGGTAAATTATCGTACATCCGCCATAACCAAAATAACAAGCCTACTAATGCGCAATAGGCAAATATAGTCACTCTAGTGTTTACTTTTTTGGTTTACTTTTTTTTTTTTCCTTGCTTCAGTTTTTCCTCTTCTTCTTCTTCTTCTTCTTCTTCTTCTTCTTCTTCTTCTGTTTTGAATCTCATTCTCGCTCAACTTCCTGACAGATCCAAGCACCTCATGGGGCGGGCACAGCTGACCATTCAGCCAATCGTGCTCGTTCTGAGACAAACGTCACCTGTATCTCACGCTAAGCAAAGCGCGATTGGCTGGAAACAGGTCACATGGGAACAGATGCCTTCAGGGTTCACAAAAAAATTCCGGCATACTGATTACAACCACACATTCATAAAATGGTCAAATTATCGTACATTTGGCCTTTTTTGGGATTATTGATCGTACATCGTACAGAGGGCCAAATTATCGTACAAATACGATAATTATCGTACACCTGGCAACGCTGTACATGCCTTGTCTTCTTTCAGAATACACTTATGTTTTCACAGGAAATTTAACGTTTACATACAGTCTCTTTCAAAATAAATACCTACATCGGTACAACACCACAAATTGACGGGGTTTTTTTCCTTCAACAAACACACATGGTTAGGGCACTGTTAAACTATAACGGCAACCAGCTGCATATCACGCCGACGTTAAAGGACACCTTTTTCCGTTGGTTTCTGAAGTCGCAACTCATTGCCCAAGCGCAGGATTTCAGCAACTTCAGAGTGAGTCTGGGCTCTATTAGTCTATGCTGTAGACGAAAGATGGACGACATGACAGCTCAAAAGTGAAGCCATATCACCTGGATCGCCCCCTGGTGGCTGTCTGCAGTATAGGCCATAAACCCCGCCCCTCCACATCAAATTAATTTATTTTTTGCCTCACAGAAAGAGGGTTTCTGTTTCAAACCCCAGGGTGGGGGGAGCCCTTCTGCGTGGAGTTTGCGTGTTCTCCCCGTGCCAGCGTGGGTTTTTTCCGGCTTCCTCCCACAGTCCAAAGACATGCAGGTTAATTGGTGACTCTAAATTGTCCGTAGGTGTGAATGTGAGTGTGAATGTTTGTCTGTCTCTGTGTGTCAGCCCTGTGATAGTTAGTCGACCTGTCCAGGGTTCACCCGGAATGCCTGAAATTCAGTTGTGGCTTTTGGTTTTTGCGTGCCACCCCAAGACTTTCAGTGGGATACTGTTGCTTGTTGCCCAGCCCTAATGCTCACTGCTGATTTACACACATACACACACACACAGTATCAGTACACTCATAACTATCACTCAGTATTCTTCTCCTTCCTGCAGCTGTCTTCGAACAGAAGCTATGTTTGCAAACTCTCATTCAACTCTCTCTGCAGAAGCAAAAGCTTTGCATCAGACCACGTCTCCGTTAGTCCCTCTGACAAAAAAGAACCGGCTCACTGGTGAAAAGTCTTTTACAGGCAAATCACTTTCCTCATATTGCATCTGCAGTTACATTTCCCTTTCCATTTTTATGAGCCCAGGGTAATGTAGCAGCAAACAGCAGCTGACTGCTTCATCCTCACTGGTCAGTGTTGTGGTTGCAGATGCACCACTGTATTGATTTTATTGTTTAACACTTTACATTGACATCTTGAAAGGCTTTGGCAGCTGCAGTGTGGTTCAATGTGAATTTGAAATCATGCACTTCAGGGCAGAGGCTTCACTTTTCAGTTGAAACTGTATTTCGTTCTGCAGGTTTCATGAATTTTCCGATACAAACCCGCAGTGCAGACCTGATGATTTTGCAAGAGAACGCTCAGCAAGATAAAAAGAAATGGATGAAGTGATAAGGTTAGTAGAAAAAGAAGATATGGAAATCATTTCGCAGACAGGTAGAGTGGCTTCAGTGTGTCATCCTTTTCTGCTATTTTGCAGAAGGTCATATTTAATCTATGTAATTATTGTCATGCAATTTTATGCTGCTCTCTGCCTGAATCAGAGTGCTCCAAGGTGCGCCTACGCAGTGCTTTTAACATTCCTGTTTAAAACAAAAAGAAGAAAAAAATTAAACTCATTCGCTCCTGAAATGTGTTTTTCCTCTTCTTTCGAATCTGACATCAGGGGAATTACCTTTTCCCTCTCCTGCAGCTGAAAATATCTCTCAGACGGAGATGGTGCTCGGAGGGGTGGTGCTGTTAAGCCATAACATTATGCACACACACACATTCCTATTCAAATGAATGTGTTTGACCATCTTCTGCAGGATGTGAATCCATTAAAAGATCCCATTTGTACCGTTCGAGGAGAGACATTATCTGCTTTAGTGTGGTCTTGAGAGCAATATCTTATCATTGATGTGTTTGAATGCATCATGTGTTTTGTTTTTCTATTCTTTTTTATTTGTCTCTCCTTTACTTTTCTTTTCTCTTATTCGAAACATATGTTCTTAGTCTTATGTCTCCACTGTATCTCATATGTCAGTCTAGGGGGGATGTGGAATATAATATGATAAGTATGTTTTCTTTAATGAATAATCACCTGAAAATAAGAATTGTCGTGTTTTAGTTACCTCAGAATGAGTCATTTATAGCGACACAGGGAGCGGGTCATCATCCACGGAGGTCACCTTTTTGCACCGCCATGTTTCTACAGTAACCCAGAGCGGACAAACTAAACCCTGACTCTATAGAGCTGTTCAGGTTTTCATGTCAGCAGCTGTCGGAAAAACATTTTTAACAAGAAGCTTCTTTTTTCAGTGTTTTTGCTTGATTAAATCACCATGTCTGTTTGTTTTGGAGAACAAGAGACCTCTGTGGATAATTTGGCACCTGTTAAAAACCTCCCGTCTGGATTTTAAGTTACCTGAGAAAAAAGGTGAGCACACATTAGCAGGTGCTGGGCTACTGGCCCGTCTCCAAAGAGCTGAGGAGCATAGGAGAAACACTGATTTGTGAGGTGAAACTGTTTTATTCAGTGTTTTTAATCACCTGGTCTGTTTGTTTTGGAGAGGAGGAGACCTGTGCAGATAATTCTGCTCCTGGTAGAAACCGTAGACTGTAAAAATAATAACTGTAGCTACCATGACATCACCCACTGGTTTGTGGACTACTGTTTTGAAGCCTTTCATTCAGCTTTTCAGTGGTCGCCATCTTGTTTTTTGGTTGTCGGAGCCAAAAGCGACCCTGTTTGTAGGCGTAAGGCTGGCGTTGTGGAGGACTCAAGGGTGGATCTGACCGAGCGGCTGAGGACAGTATCAGCAGACAGCCTGTCACTCAAAGCGGCCTGCTCTTAATTATGTGTAACTTAGCTAAATGGGGAGGGAAACTGGCTATAGAGACCAAAACATTTTTGGGCATTTTAACATGGGGGGTCTATGAGGACTGACTCACTTTCGGAGCCAGCCTCAAGTGGCCATTCAAAGAACTGCAGTTTTTGGCAATTCTGTGCTGGGTTTTTTTCAACCCCGGAGGTTGCCACTTGGTAAAAACCTCCTGAACAATAAACACTGAAGGAATTGACCCTTTGCTAAGTCCCGCCCCTGGACGCAGACTGGCCAATCATAACATAGCATCAAGCTGCCTCAGACCAGGGTCCGACAACAACACTGCTCGAATGCAATCGTTTCAGATTTCTTTCAATTTCATGCTGGTTTTGTGGATTTGGAGCTAAATGTTGTGCCTGAGGCACGTCGTGTATTAATGATACTCTTTACCTGGAGAGGTTGGAGAAAGATAAATGTTTCTTCCCTGTTCCAAAACCAAAATCAGACCCTGGAAAGTGTAGGGTTAGCTAGCTAGCTACTGAAGATATAGCATACTGAATGTATACACATGCTGCTTTTGCTTTTTAATGATTATAACAGTGAAACAGAGGCTGACCCTGCTGTACAGGAACCAGTGAAGGGAAGCAGGGAAACTTGCGGTGAACATGCAGATGAACGTTGTTTGATTTCCGCCGGGGATCCCTGCCCGGTCAGCAACGTTCATCTCCACACACTGTGATGCCACACAGCTGGTTGAATATCAGCAAAGTTTCCCTTTATATTCATTGTCTTGTGTGGTGATCAGCAGTGATGTGGTGGTTCACTTTTACACTGTGATCTGTAGCCTATAGTTCGGCTTTAGCTTCTAACTATCTTTGTCTTTTTAACCTGTTGTTGCTGCTGAGTCAGTTTGACATCCTGGATATATGCTTCAAACACAGACTGTAGACCCCTCTGTCTGCTTCTCTCTGGAGTCACTGTTTCATTCTTCTAAAAATATGATAATATGTCTTCAGGGAGTGCAGTTAGTTACAGTGTGAGCACTGTGCTTACTGCGACAGCTTGTTGGACCGTCACAAAGGGGCGGGGCTTTGCAAAAGGTAAATTCTTATGAGGAAAAGTTTCAGCTGGTTGCAATCTGCAGTCCTTTCCAGATGCCTCTAAATCCCCCTAAATCTTACACAGTGTTTCTTTGAACGTAATACCAAAATTAATGACTGAAACTCCCAGGTGTGGTGCAGATTTTATTTGAAAAGGGCTGTGTATGGACATAGATGCACAACATAACAAGCTGGAGTTTGTATTGAATTTCTATTTGTCTGTGCTGTTTGTTTCCTACAGGGATTTCACTATTTTTAGACGTGAGTAGAAGAGGATCCCTGACCTAAAGGTCGATGGAAAGGGGAACTGGGAGAGGCAAGCGGGGTCTCTGTGAGTCCGTGCTGTCATCAAAATGGTTTGGTGTAACCGAAAACCAATATGCCAGTACGTCACCAGAAAACAATTGGCACTTGGAGTCAGCTGGACCAGAGACATGTGAGGTTCAGCAATCATTTTTATTCCCTAAAACACCCATGATTGTGCCCATTAATTTACTGTACAGTGTTGTGTTCAGAGTCTCCGGGTCTCTCTGTTTATTTACAGCACCCCCCCCCCCCCTTAACACTAGATTTAATGAAATATTAAAGTGTGATATTGAAACAAACATAGCATCCTATAGACTTGTTAATTATTCTTCACCCTCACTGCGTCCCGCTTAGCCGTGGAATAAAAGCAACATAATGTAAACACCAGTACAACAAAAATAGAAAAAGCAATTTAATCGCCAGCTGGAAAATTTGAAGAACTTCCCTGAAACACACACCTACACAGATTGTGATCCTTTTCGTCTGTTTGGAGGATTTAGACAAATCTGTGCTGCACATACACATGCATCAGACATCTTTTTATTCAAAGGCGTATGAGTCAAGTAAACACATTGCCCACCACATCTTCAGAAATGACAGAAAAAAACAGATGCATCTTCACTCTAAAACCCCGTCTCAGGACATAACGACCACAAGCATCTAGAAGTATGTATTGATTTAAAAGCTGCAACAATTCTCACAACAATGGTCAGGTTTTTCGAAGGGATAATGATCGGCGCTCTGAGTAAACGCTCAGGAATACCTCTCATCTTAAACACCCACTGAATGCTGCAGATGACCAACATGTGGGTGTAAAAATTAGTGATTAGCCAGCAGATCGCAGCAGGTCAAAGCAGAGTAGATCGCACACGGCCGTGGGTATATGGGTGAAGAAGTGCGTGTGTGTGTGCAATTATTTGTGTGCACTTGTAGGTAGGCAGTTGAGAGGAGAGGGGGGGGGGTGTTTGTACATGCCAGCGTGTGCTTGTAAATCTAAATTTGAACCTGAAGTCGCATGTGTATTTGCATGTGCATCTGCTGGAGGAACATTGTTCCGTTACACAATACACGCCTTTGACATTCCAGCTCCACCTGTCAGCGTGTACAAAGGCCTTTCTCCCCCAAGGCTTTGACATGTGTGAATCTGCTGCTGGCCAGGAGAGATAGCAGAGAGTCCTGTATAGGACATGTGTGGGCGGACAGCGAGCGGAGTCCTGCCTGACCTCCTTCGTGATCTTTCTTCCAGGCTGCATAACTTAGAGTGGAGCTCGGTGGAAAACACCACTGAAGAGGTAGCTCGCGCTGAATCGATGCTCTCGCACTAATCAAACACGCTGGCGTCTTGTCTCCACTGATTGATGCAGCCACCCTGTTAGTAAAGCAGCAGTAAGATGCATCGCCCTAATTGTGATGTAGTGATCACATGGCTTCTAATTTACTATTTTGACATTTACTCTCAGGCCCCTCATCAGGTCAGATACCATAAAACTTCAATTAAACGCCCAGTCTCTCTTACTAGCGTGGTGTAGCTGCACATTTTGACAAACAAAGGCTTGAGACATGTACTATGAAGCCACTTTACCCAGGATGTCTTTTTGTTATCTGGTTTGACATGTAGTTCAGTCAGCTCTGGGTTTCCCTATCCAGCTAGCTGTTCATGTGAGAGAAGCGGGGGTGTTAATTACAAGCATAATCACAACAATAAATGAAGTAGGCTGCTTCACATCATATGACATCAAATGCTACCAAAAGTGTCTGAGACAGTAAAAAGTCAGTGATGCAGGATATAAATTATACTCTGTAATTTCACAACAGACAGTGTAGAAATATGGAAAATACTATCCAAAAATACAACTTTGGCTAAGACTCAAATTACGTGCACGTATCACTAGGCTGTGCGTGAGAATTTTTTGTCTTTGAGTTGGATGATGATGAAACTACTCTGAATTTGTCTTATAAAACACAAAGGTAAAGCCACAGTGTAGGAATTTCTCCCATCTAACGTTGAAATGACAGGCAGGCCAGCAGGCCAATCACAGCGTCCCTTCAGCAGCTCTCTCCACCTGGGAAAGGCTACCCCGATGTTGACCCTCGTTTTTTGGATTCGCCGGTCACGCTGCCTTTTTGATTCCCTTTTGCGTTTTCTTGTCGATGAGGATTCCGTCTCCCGTGATGCTGCTTATGCATGATCCTGCATTATGTCCAAAGAGTGGGACTTTGTTATGCTGCAGTAGTGCCAGGGTAGTAGCGAAGCGCCACATGCTCCTCTCCTTCGGCTCCTCAGTCACGCAGCGCTGGCCTGGCTCTCAGTGAAAACACCCAAGGCGGGGCTGGGACGACTTACCCGCACAATGTACAAAGAAATCCGAAATTCTCCTTTTACGAGAATGGAAATAGAGCCCTGAAACAATTAAATGCTTCCGGCCTTTGTGGGGGTGAAGGTGATTTAAATGTTGTGAATGGTTTCTGATTTTTTTTTTTACAATGGGTCCTTGAAATGTCATGGAAAAGTTTTGAAATTTTGGCAGTGAAGATGTGTCAGATCCCCATAGAAGGCATACTGTGCAAGACTGTCGGCAACAGTTTTTTAAAAACTCTTGTCAGTAAACGTTTAAGTGAAGCCAACCCCAGATTTACTCTCGTTTGAGAGTAGTAGAGAGTAGAGTCTCTGCAGAAACATTCACAGCCACACAGTTCCAGTGGGTCATAAGTGATGATTGAGAGGGGTTACTTCTGCATGAAGTCAAACCCTGTGTTGTATGTTTTTACCCACAGCACTGTCACTCCATGAAACAATGAGACAAGAATAATTTGAAGTGGCTCGTGGGTGGTTCCATGAATCTGGGCTTACCGTATAGACACAAATCTTTCGAGCACCCTGCAGTAGCATCACATGACAGACCCAGAAGTTGTAACTCCATTGTCTGACTAACAATTTTTCCGGAGGGCTTGTTCAAGGTTCAGGGGGCCATACGGAAAGACTGTGGAGTATTTCAACTAATTAAAAAACTGAAACTTCCTGAAATTATAACTTTCCTATGTCAGCCATTTATCCATTATTACTTTCAGCTAATTTTCTCTAACTAGTTCAACTATTTTGCAAGCTATTAAACGCTGAGCTGCTGATAGATAAAACAGTTGGCTGAATGCAATGGATAAATAGTTGAAATGTCCAAATATGATTGGAAACTTGACCAGAGACCAAAACTGAAACCAAAACGATAATGTCACAATATCATCTTTTAGAAAAATCAATAAGATTTAATGACAACTGGTTTGAAATTGATTTAAATTTGGAACATGTTGAGTTGCTGAAGTTGAGTCATTCAGGCTGTGGATGAATATCAGATTTTTAAAACAGGCTGGGAACCAGTGATGCACAGTTTGGCGAAGGTAACTGGGAAATCTTAAATGTTAGCTTCCCTCCAGCTGGAAGTTGAACCCACATCAGAGTTGAGGGCAAATATATCCACCCATCAACCAGCCAAACCTTCTTCTGCACCGTCCCACTGCCAGGCTACCTGCTGCTGATAATGCCCTCCTCTTCTGCTTCGTTTGCCCAAATTTCATTGGAAACACAAAATGCGCAAGCCACATATTTACATTCAAGATGCTCATTTCATAAAATCAGACTGGGCACAGGAACACGATCCTGACATAAATCATCCCTCCAGGCTGCGGCAGAATCAAACCACTGACATCTGAGACGTGAGGTTTGAATTAAATATGTCAAATTTTAATTATAACTCCCCCACTGCGCCGGCTGAAGTAGTTTCTAAAGACTGCTCTATTTGTGCAGCAAGTTTCATGTCACTCAGACTAATGGTGTAGGAGTGGAGACCTTTCAAACTGTGAAAATTTAACCTTTAAATACAGCTCCCATTAAGCCAATTTAGAGTCCCTTTTTCAAAATGCGGGACAGTGTGAAAACGCATTGTCCTTTCGAGTTCATCAAAATAAGAGCAGTGATGCATTAAGACAGATTTTACAGGCAGACACTCTCTAGTGATACTCTTACATCTTCTATGTATGCTGCCCTGATAATGCATGTGCTTTTGAATTAATGAAAAAAGTCCTTATTATTGATATTATTTATTTATATTTCCATCAGGAATCCATCTCTTTTACTCAGATGTGCAGGTTAGATAGCTGCACCCTGGGATTTTAAAGTTTAAAGAGACATCTTATTTAAGTGGGACTGTTGAAGGTATTTATCCACCATCAGAATGTCCTCAGTTTGGAGAAGCGGACAGGAGTACAGCCACACAATGTACTGCAGTATATTGCGTATTTTAGCCACCTAAATAAAGTCCTTCCTAAAAAAATCAATATCAGTTTAAGTGTGCGCTGTATTTAGATTATTTTTACTGCTTTATACCTAACCATCAGACGGCCATTTCCGATGGGGAAATGAAACCATTATATTGCTCTCTTCAAAGCCAGAGTCCATTAAGAAAATTTATTATTTAATATCGCTGGAAACAGAGCTGCTGGTCTACCGCTGCCTCGACCAGTTTTTTTGTTTGTGTTATTGTGTGACTTTGGTCCCGAACACATTCTCACTCTGACAGCGTCACGCATTAACGTTCGGTCATGGACTTGGCGTGGAAAGTCCATGACCGAGGTACCCTGGGTGTGTCAAGTTCTGCCTGTTACATGTGCTGTCTTCTTTCAAAATACACTTCTGTTTTTTCTGATTTGGTGGCTTCGATGAAAGCATACAGGTGCGGCCTCCCATCACAACAGGCTGTCTGATGCAAAGAAAAAAACTTTCAGTATCACGTACATTTAAACTGTTATAGATTGTTTTAGGTGGAACTTTTTTAAGAGGCTAAAGTATGTTTTGCTGCTGACCCCTGTCCACAGCAGTACGTGGAACAGTGGTTACATGAGCCTCAAAACCAGCCACAACTCAGACCTGAGCACAGTGACTGTCTGCTACTGACCAATCAACAGACTGCAGTGTTCACAGCTCCACCTTTTAGTACCAGATCTGTGTGCTAGGTACCCCAACAGAGGGGGGACCAAAAATGGGGACGGTACGGAACGGTTCCATCGGTACCATCCACAACAAGAAAAAGGGTACCTAACTGAACCGCACTGCTCGGCGGAAACAGGAAACTTTGGAAAACTACCCCATACAACCCCACTTAAAAATAAAATCATAACTTCCCCTTTAATAATTCAACCACTGGGATTATTTTTATTCAACCTCCAGCCTGTTGCTCCTTCCCCTCGCCCATAACTTGGTGGTCAAGTTATTTCACTGAACCTCCGGGGGTGGGGAGCAGAGCGGTGACGGCTGCTGCAAAATTTAAACCCATTACAGGAGCATGTCCTGCAGCCTTCTGAGGTCCCGGTGTTGATTACATGATCCTGTCTGAAACTGCAGCCCACTGACACAGACTCTGCTTTCAGTAGATATATTAACTCATGATCACACAGTTTCATTTAAAGATTAGCAGCAGAGACAGAAATAAACTGCTCAGATATGTTGTTTTTATATTTTCTATACCCTCTCTGTCCTCTGGTGCACCTTTAACGTGTCCTTATAGTGACCTCAGTGAAGTTTATAAGTGTCTATCAGTTCAATATCTGCAGCTTTTCTAGTGATGCCTGCACACCCTTCAGTGATGACTACAGTTCTCTTTTCTCCTGGAGGAGCTGCCAATCTTTATTATTATTAAAAAACACATTCATTGTGATATATATCTGTACAGAGGAGTACGCTACAATGCAGTCTACAGTATGAGTGTGAGGACTGGGGATGGGGGAGTTATATAAGGAGCCTACAGTACATGGGTGGGGGGGGGTCGGTGTTCAAACACAAGCCCTCGGCCCTCCAGGGAGTCACTGCGCAAAGGCACAGCTCATCAAGTCAATATCTCACACATATGTCCCTTTAATAGGCGCGATCCCTCAAATGCATTAACGGTCCTTGGAGAGCTTTGCTGCGGTCCTGTTATCTCTACGAGGCTATTTACAATCACGTCTCCAATCACTGTGGTGTCATTAACCCCGGATTGTGCAGGTTGAGTTTGGATCAGTCAGAAATGAATGATTAATTTGATGTTTTGTTCTTGATCTCGTTGTTTTCAGATGATCTTGAGTGTTTAGGAGATGAAGTATTCAGTGGCCTCGGCTGTGCTTTCAAAGCTTGTGTCCATGCTGGGGGTCTGGATCCCCGCTGCCCCCCTGGGGTCCTTCAGTAAGGGGATGTATGTGTCGCTGTGACAGGAGCGCATGGCGTTGTCCCACACCCCTGCGCCGCAAACGTGTTTATGGGTGCCGGGCGCGGCCTTCAGCTCGCCGTCGCCGGAGCGCAGCGCCATCAGCTCGATCTCATGCTTGGCAGCGGTCTCCAGCACCTGTTGCTTGTTGTAGAACAAGACGAAATTGTTGATGATGGGGTGTATAGGCAGCGCTATGGCGATCACCCCGCACAGGAAGCTGATGGCCGCGTTACAGCGACCCAAAGTGGTCTTGGGGTAGACGTCTCCATAGCCCACCGTGGTCATGGTGATGACAGCCCACCAGAAGGACTGCGGGATGCTGGTGAACAAGGTCTCCGGGTGGTTCTGCTCCATGGTGTAGCCCAGTGCGGAGAACAGGAAGACCCCGACGCCCATGTACATGAGGAGCAGTCCCAGCTCTTTGAAGCTGCTCTTCAGGGCAGATGTGAGGGTCTGGAGTCCGGAGGAATGTCGTGCCAGCTTGAAAATGCGCGCAATGCGCATTATGCGTAAAGCCTGCACCGCCTGCTGCACGTTAGCCAGCTCCATCACTCCTGTGCCGAAGGAGGTCAGAATCAGCACCACATAGAAGGGCATGATCGCCATGAAGTCGATGATGTTCATGAAAGCCAGCATGAATTTGATTTTATTCGGGGAGGAGATCAAACGCAGGATGTACTCAATAGTGAACCAGCCGATGCACATCGTCTCGATGACCTCCAGAGTTGGGTTCTCCGTGAGGTTACCCTCCGCGTCCTCCACCTGCAGGTCGGGGATGGTCCCCACGCACATCACCACGGAGGAGACGAGGATGAAGATGAAAGAAACTATAGCGATTATGTGCGCAGGCAGCGAGGACTCCGGCTTCTCCATCAGCCTCCACAGGCACATCTGGAAGCGCTGCCAGCCTGCCGCAGACGGGTCTCCCTCCCGGTCCACCAGGATAGTTCTCACTTTCTCTGCGATCTCTGCAAGTTCGTCCTCCACCTCCTTCAGGTGGCATTTACAGCACTCGTCCAGGAAATCAGAGTCGATCTTCCAGAACTCCATTTCCTTCATGAAACAAATGGGACAGATGCCTCGTTTCATGTGGATCTCTCCATAATAATACAGCTCTATTATACACTTAAAGGCTTCGGGGTCTCTGTCAAAATAAAATTCTCCTGTGTCAGGGTCGTAGTCGTCACACAGTGAGGATATTTCCTCAGCAGACTTGAGTGAACAGTCCACCAGCTCTGCCAGCCGGGTGTCCGGGTAGCGATTCAACACGTCCCCATACAACACCTGTTTCACCCCGCCGATGTTGACAACAATCTCCGTCTCCTCGCTGGCTTCAGAGCCGTTGCAGTCTGCGTACCGCGTCCTCTGGATCCCCCACATTATGGTGACAACAAGTCCGCCGCAAAAACAGCCCGAGATTTTCACACAACTGTGCCGTCAAAGTCAACACAAGTCACCAGAGGCTCGTGCGCTCTGCGTAAAACCTCCTAAACCATCTAATGTCTGGGCGACAGGAGAAAATATAATGTTTTCTCAGAGGTGACTGCAACGTGAAGTCTCCTCCGATCAACACAGCCGTGTAACAGTACGCCTGTGCGCTCCGACAAAGTTGGCATTGAAGTGCGCGTAATGTCAAGTGAGCCATAATCAAACCACAAGACTTCCGGAACACCCTTTCAAACAAAAATCCTCACAGACCAATTTATGTACAGTGTGTTGCAACACCGCCAAACACCTTATATCTTCTATACAAAAGAAGATGTATATCTTCTTCTACAATTTCACCTCATATTTGCATGTCATTATGACTTTTTTTTTTTACCCGATGTTTCAGTCATTAGATATTCAAGGTGATACTCTGAGCACTGCTGGCCTTTTTGTGAATATATATTTTTTGTAAATATCGTTTTTACAAACATGTTTTTTGTAAATGTATTTTTGTAGATGCATTTTGTGTAAATGTTTTTGTATTTTTTTTAAATGTAGTTTTTGTAAATGTAATTATTTTTGTACATGTATTGTATTCCTGTGGTGTAATTTTGTACCGGTTTTGCATATAGCTACATGTGGTATCACATGACCTGTCATCTTGTCCATGTCATGTCTGGTGCCCAAAACGTCACATGCGGTTATATGATTGAAAATTAAATATATATATGATTAATATTATTTGTATTTTATGAAATGTTTTAATTAAAAAAAATGAGCAGGAAAACAAATATGTATGTGCTGTCATTATTATTATTTTTAAAAAATGTTTAAAATGTATTTCTATTGTTAAAATGTTGATGTTTTTTTTAATTATTTCAAAACCATTATATGTATCACTCAGCATAACTAAATAATTATTTAGATATCATAATTAATTAATATCAATGAGAGAAATTATATCAATCATTCAATAGTGGTAAAATTATCAACAATATTGCCTGAAGATTAAAATTATATCACTCAAAATATCTAAAGAAGGAAAACAATAAGAGTAAACAAACGGAGAAAATTAAAATATTTAAGATCCTGTAAATCAAATTTTTTATTGTTTAGCACACCTTTTGCTTTTATTTTTAAGGCTGCCTCCGTGGTTTCCGGTCACGCGCTCTGTGTGTGCCGTTGCTTTGACGCAGCGCAGTGCGGCCAGGCGCAGCACATCATAAATCCCCGCTGCATGTAATGAATTGTGAAGTGGCAAACAGGGAAATCAGGGACTCACACTCCGCTGGGCTTTGACGGCAGCTCGCAGAGCAACAATTAACTGATCGGTAACTGATTAACAGGCAGCGCACGAGACACCAAACTCATCATTTTTTTTTTATCTTTTACTACAATAGCCTGTAAAATATATTTCCCACAGAGCTAGACGCATTATCCATCATCCATTTTGAATGTATTAAAGGCTATTACCGAATAATGCAGACGATGAAGACTCGGGCAAAGTAATAATCACTTAATCTGAGAGAGCATGGGCTCTATAAATATTATGATGTAATAAAACCTGCATTAAATGTGTCTTTACTGATGTCAGGTGATGATGAGGAGCCGGTTAAACACGGACTTGTGCCATTAGTGGATCAATAACAGGAGTTTAGTGTTGTTTTTAAGCTACTTTCAAATATAAATCTGCAGAGTAAGATTTGTGACACTTTGAATTGTGAGTTGAGCTGAGCAGTTCTGCAGCAGCACACTGAATTATTGAATCATTGATTGACAGGCAGATCATTGAATATCTGAACAGTGCTTTCCCTTGTTGTTTGTCTCCACCTAGTGGCGACTTCTCCACATTACAGCAGCCTGATTTTATTTTTCTGCCTGCACGGTACAATAAAGTCCAGACTTGCTGGACTACACTGGAGTAGAACCTGCAACTCAGTGGCATCAAGTCAAGCTTTGGCCAAGTGTTAGTTACTGAAGAAAATCTAATTGAAGCAACTTAATTTTTCAAATGCTGCCAACTTAAAAACTTGTTGTTGTTTTTTTAATAAATAATTATTTAAATAATGTTGAAAAACTAGTAGGAACAACTTGATTCTTATGAGTGATCAGCCTAAAAACTTGTGTTTCTGCTGCCAGTTATTAAGTTAGCGCTATTTAAAATACTTTTTACTGTAGAGATAAAGCAATTATTCACCTGTGCAATATTGTTCAGTATATTACATTATCATGCACATAACTGTTCTTACGTTTAATCTTATTCTATTCTTGTTTATTAAATTGTAGTTAAATTTCACACTAACAGCCTCAGCACAGTGACGATATATATTTTATTTTTGACATTTTTATATCTTAAGTACTAGTGTTAAACACTGTAGCATAATGCACATTCTGTTATTTCATTTTTATTTTATTTTATTGCTTTATATTTACAAACTTCAGAGCGACTGTAATGACTCACAATTTACCCTCAAGGATTGTAAGTATTTCCGATTCTGATTCTGAATCCCCCCTCACTCATTAAAATGAATTTGTTGAACATGATTTAATCAGAAGTTGTCATGACTCAGACAGATTGATGCAAACTGTCGGCTTAATTTTGTTGTTGGTGGTGTCGAGGCAAAACGTTTGTTACTGGATTGTATGAGGCTACAATGGAAGAACATCAAGTTAGGATAAATTTACTGGATCGAAAGAAGAAGTCAAAAAGAAGAAGAAGTAAAAATAAGTCATTAAAGAATTACAAAAAAACTGACAAACTTGAGATGAAAGAGAAGTAAGTCTTCTTCTGAGGACATTTACATTTTGCTGTACTGCACATGTAAAATTGATCAGTAGCAGTTTCTGATGACATTAATTTTAAAGCTCAAGTGCAAGTTTGAGTCACTTTACATGAGTGTTTTCATTGTACACTACTTATATTTCTACTCTGCTACATTCTAAAGGTGAATATTAGACATTTTACTGTACTACAATTATATGCTGTATAAACATGTCAGTTAGCTCCTCTTTAATCAGCTATAACATTAAAATAGTGGTTACACGTTATTGCATCAGTAGTGATAATCAAGTCCACATTGACACGTTACTTTCCTTATATGACAGCCTGCTTTACACATGATTCACTGCTAACACTTCCTGCCTGCCTTCAGTCTGCATTTAGTCTCTCCTCTTATGTGTGATGATTTATCTCATTTATTGTATGGATGTTGTTTTTTTTATCTGTCTGTCTAGAAATCTATCTCATACTTTTGATGTACATTTTTAAAAGCACTTAAATCAATCAAACTTTATCTAAAAAGTAGGGTCTGATAACATATCTTTTCGTCGCCTGCTTTGATCTCAGTGGGACATACCAGGTTAAATATGTTCTGTACCGATGTAATAATGTACTAATATAAGACAGTGTAACATTGAAAAGTGTATACATTTGTTAAGTAGCTCCTCTTCACTGGGCTACACATGAAGATAACGGTTACACATGATTGCATCAGTAATAATATTCCTTTACTTTAGATACCTAACATATATTCTACTGGTAATATACTTGGATTGTGTTTTTTTTAATCTATCTGGCTATTTATTTAATACTTCTGATATAAATGAGCTGATGAAACCAAAGTAAAGTGCCTGAATACTTCTTCCACAACTGCCACTGATAGTTACAGCACAGCAGTAGCTTTTAGCAGTCTGCTTTGATTTCAGTGGGATAAATCTGGTTGAATAAAGTTTAAATTAAATAATGAAAGGCTTTAATCTGTAGTGTGACACAGTGACGTTATAACTTCTCAGTGTCTTGTATATCAACACGACACAGTGTCGCACAGGCACATCCTTGTTATGCTGCCTTCTCCTCCTCCACTTGTCTTCAGCATGCTGGGTCTCTAAACTACACGGCGCGCGCTGATTGGCTGAGCCGCAGCGTCGCCACCAGCGGACCAATCAGCGTGGGCCACGGTGAGCTTTTCGATCTAGTTTTTGTGGGCGCCGCAGCAGCAGCAGTGTGACTGAGTCGCTAACAGAGGAGCCGACCGGAGACCAGCTCGCAACCATGGGACCGCTTTTACTCGGTGAGTGACAACAACAGCGCCTTTTTACTTTTATTAAATGTGGTTTTTATCTCCGTGTTAATGTCGGCTGTGTTTGACAGCGTGTTAGCCGCTGTGGTTAGCTTGACTAGCTAAGTTGAGGAGCACAGAACAGTGCCAGGCCTTTGTTATCGTTCAATCAATGAATTAATAAACGACTATTTCACTTCCTGTTACATAAATGTGCATATAAACTGTATTTAAGTGATCTCACAGGGTAATTTCAGTGCTTACTGTAGCTGCTGTGTTTCATTTAAACATGTCTGAGCTGACAGTGTTGTGAGTAAACCTTTTGTACCCTCTCCTCCAGGAGTGCTGGGCTGCTCCCTGCTGCTGTCTGTCCAAGGCTTTTACTCAGCCAGTGATGATGTGGTGGAGCTCAACCCCTCCAACTTCAACAGAGAGGTCATCCAGAGTGACAGTCTGTGGCTGGTGGAGTTTTACGCTCCCTGGTGAGTCCATGTAACTTTGGTGGTGGTGGTGATTCAGTGGCAACAAGTGTCCCCAGATAAATCTAAAGGGACCATAGTGTCAGTACAAGCATCTCACACCAGCTCAGTGATGTTTGAGTCCTCTGTGTGTAGCTGCTCCTCCTCACAGAGACATGAACCTTTATGATCTGAGAGGACGTGTATGCAAAACCAGTTCCTGCCTGGGTCGGATTGCAGTCATACTGTTCAAGTTTGTTTGCAGAGTAAATCACAGGCAAGGTGTTTCAGGGCAGGATACAAGGGCGAGGATTCAGGATGCAAGGATGAGGATACAGGATACAGGAATACAAGGATGAGAAACCAGGTTTATTACTATATTAAATATGTTTTAGCATAGATACAATCAGATAGCATGCTTACACAAACCCAACTCAACATATTTATAGTTATTTTGACCAACTTAGTCATTTATTCTATTTTATATGCGATTTTAATGTTTTCTTAATGGCTTACATTTAATTATTTAATGTAGGGGTGCACAATAATATCACCATGTCATTGGTAATGGCCAATATTGGCTGTAAAGTGAACTATTAGAACCTGCCAACATGCAGGTAATATCCGTACATCATTGATATTGGCGTTAAAATGAACTCTTAGGGGGCGTCGGTGGCTTAGTGGTAGTAGAGCAGGTGCCCCATGTACAAGGCTGTTGCCGCAGGGGCCCGGGTTCGACTCCAGCCTGTGGCCGTCTCCTGCATGTCACTCCCCCTCTCTCTCTCCCTTTCACACTTGTCTGTCCTGTCGATTAAAGGCTAAAATGCCCAAAAAATTTTTACAAAAAAAAGAACTCTTAAAATCGGCTTGCTTTTACTTATTATGCACAATGAATAAATATCACATACACTGAAAAGTATTGTATTTCATGTCTCCATCTGCTGGTGGGCCATCAGGATAAGAGTATGAATGCATAATATGATGTTACTTTCACTACAGAAGAGACTTGATCAATACAAACAGGTAGGTAAAAAGCGGTTATATAGAAATTAGTGTCGGTTATCAGTCAAATGAGTTGTTATACATCGGTGTGTGGGATATCGGCAATAAATCCAATATCCTGCAATGTATAGTAACTTTGATTTACACCTTGACAAATGAGCGGAAGGAAGTATAAACTTATTAAATCCCACCCTTCTCCATAAGTCATCAAGTGAAATGAAACAGACAGCTTCCTTATGTAGATAAACTTTTTACCTTAAACTTTTCTAAATACACAGTTAATACCATTTAACTTTGTCACACAAAAATAACCCATGTATATCTATATAATATTAATTACCAAATATCTGTCTTACAAAACCTGTCTTAGTATATAATATAAACTACCGATTATCCGTGATGTACAACTACAAACCAGTCTAAATATATGATAAATATATTACCTTTTATTTTTGCCTTTATAAAAACATAAATGTTAATATCACATATATATCTTCATCAACTTCTAATTTAACTTAATCAGCTTGTAGTCAAGCTCGCACAAACCAATATGGAGCCAATCCGTTTAAATCTGTAGGAGAAGTTTGTTAAAATACAACACGTGAGAAATGCCGAAACTGACCACAGAATTCAAAATAGCTGACTTCCTGCTGGGTTTGCCCCGTGGGTCCAAGAGGCTTTTTGTGATTCTAGGCATGATACATGTGTGTACCGATTTTCGTGCATGTCAGTGAAACATGCCACGGGGACTGCTCTTTAAAGGGCGTGGCCAAACCATTTAGCCCCACCCATCAAGGAAACTCATATCATGTGTCCAGGCCTACACTCGTGTGATGTTTCAAGTAGATTGAACCAAGAAAACTTAAGTTAAGGCAATTGCTGTGTTTTGGTGAAACATCAAACTTGGCAGTGCCGTTATGGCAACGCCGTTTGGTGACATTTCACCGTCTTCACAATATGACATAAGATCTTAAGGCCTTTATGACCACATTTGAGTTGGATGTGGTCAACCTGGCAGGAGGAGCATGTTAAAATCTAAAACATGTCATTTCCTCTTGCCACTAGGTGACGCTATGAGTATGATGGAATATTGTAATTTAATATAACATACATGTCTTAATCAACTTTTTGAAGTTTGTCAGATTATATTCAGAGGTGAGACCATGATTTTCTTGACGTACCAGGACTGTACCTGTGAACGAGTACCCAGGAGGTGTACATGCCCAAATCTGAGCCTTAAGTCTCTGCACATGAAAGGTGTTAAATATTCACTGGATGTGTTAATATTGAATAATTTGGTTCTGTGAATAATTTGAGTGACAGATACTTGTTATCTATTTTCAGTGTTATGACCACAGGAACATCTCCTGATGAAATGAAAATGTTTCTGGACTTGAGTATTGTTTGTCGGCCATCTTTTTAATCTGCACAGATTTCTAACTCATGAAGTCTGTCTGTTGTAAAACTGTAAAACATTTTCACCAACATGAAAGTGATCTTTTACTCACCCCCTTTCCCACTCTTGTTCATCACCACAGGTGCGGCCACTGTCGAAGTCTGACTCCTGATTGGAAGAAGGCGGCCACTGCCCTCAAGGTAAACAAAACGTCTCTCGTCATCTCGCCACGTACCAGAGGCCCGAGAAGTTAAACATACTCAGGATATCTTTTCCTTATCTGGCTTCATTAACCCTAACACTGGCCCTCTGGATAACCAGTATCACGAGGCAGCTTATCAAATAGCTTAGTCAACTTTTCCTATCCAGCCATGAATGCACACGCAGGAGGCGGGGCTGTGAATTAATAAAGTATTTAATATGGTATGAGATCGGACGGTGACACCAGTTACCTGTGGTAACGTTGTGTTTTAGGGACAGGAAAAAGTCATATTGATCAGAGTGTAAAACGACAGTGTGTCGTCTTACAACAGAATAAGAAGTTATGGAAACACCAGAGATAATTTCCTACTTTTAAAAGTACACCAAGGGTTAAAATATGTATTATTATAGATGACTGCAGTATAGTTCAGTTTGTGGGATGATGAAGACACTACGTTGAATTATTAACAAGTAATGACGGACTCCTGGTGCCACCAGAGTGAAGAGTAAAGGCATAGTTAATGACGGATGATGTCTGACAGACGTGTTGCCTTTTCAATAGCAGGGGCCAGTTAACAGTATGTGGATTATTTTTCTTTGGTTTTACTTCCAGTCGTCATCACACAGGTGTCTCATGTTCAGAGCATAAAATCAGACTCACTGTTGGCTCATGTCGGCTAACATGTATGAACTTTGAAAATGGGCGCAGTTCTCATTCAACATTTAAATTTACACATTTTTTTCAACCATCAAAAAAAAAAATTCCAGTGATATGATTGGTCAGTGGTCGGGATGCTGACAGGTTGTGATCAGATCCTCTGAGGTGAATCTGCTCCTGAGCAGCTCGGCTGTTCAGCATAAGTTACCACAGTGATTTGTTCCTGTAAAAAGTGAACCAGCTTTGTACTACTGAGAACCCACAGTTAACCCTTAAGTTGCCATGCTAACCCCAAATCCTGCTTCACAGCACAGGCCTCAGTCAGGACTCAGACGGACATTAACGAGTTCTGTTAAGGCAATGATGACAAGATCAAATACCAGAATATTGTTAGTGTATTTTGCTTTTGGCATTAAGGCAATAGCCTTAAGAAGATGTGCTGTAATTAGACATTTGCAGACATTTGAAACAATTACAACCCTGATTTCAAAAAAAGACTTAATTTGCAATGCCAGCCTCAAGACACTTCCCATATGAAGACACTGATCTCTGTGTTCACACACAGACAGGCTTTAAATCTTTTAAAAGCACTTTCAAAACTTCCACAATTAGTGTCCTCAGGTACCAGATGCTTACAGTGGTATCAGGGTTGCTGATATAATGACCAGCCTGCTACAATACAGTCATTCATTTTTCATTTCACTCAGCTAAAACAAACAAGACAAAGACAAAAGACGACGCTGAAGCTGTACCACGATTAGGAAGCTCACAGCTTTGTTCCACCTACAAGTGTTTGAGAAGTTTATAACTCAGCAGTGAGAATCATAGCAGACAGAGGCGTGAGACGTGGGCAGATCCTGACTGCAGTCACATATTACCGAGTCCTGTTTTTAATCTGCCACAAACTTAATGTCATTCACTGTTTATTCCATGGAATGTGTTTTTCTGCACATAGTTATCACCTCTCAGATAATTTATCCAAACAACATTGTGTGCGCGGAGATGAATCCTGCACACATTACTAACTGTTGCACTTGTTCACCGACACGCTGACTTCCAGAGTTATGTGTGAAACGGCACATAGATGTGACGTGGAGGAGATGATTAACAGGCTTGCTGTATTTTACCCAGACTGCACACGCCAACCTGTTCTGTGATCCTGCAGGGTATCGTGAAGATTGGCGCCGTAGACGCAGACCAGCACAAGTCGCTGGGGGGCCAGTATGGCGTCAGAGGATTCCCCACCATCAAGATCTTTGGAGCCAATAAGAACATGCCAGAGGAGTACCAAGGTAGAGACACAAATGCCAAACAAACACAAAGCTTCTGTTGGTGAATATGCAGCTTTCTGAATCCTCCACAGTGACATCATCAAGTCCTGACAACAATTTGCTGCAAAAAGATGCATCATAAAGAATTAAATAGAAGTTTAGACCAAAGATTCACGATGAAATGAGTTTTAATTTGTAACTACTGGGCTTCTCAGTTCAGTGAGTCGGGGACATAGTCGTCAGAGAGGCAACACACTCACACGTCATCCTTTCTCAGTGAATCACTGATGTGCTCTCAAGCCCTTTTTGGACACTTTCTGACTGTTGAAGTTATTTTTAGGCAGACTTGAGGATGTGTAATAAGTTTGTGGCTACACCCTCTTCACCCGTCAGGTGGGCGCAGCAGCCAGGCCATCGTGGACGGAGCCATGAATGCTCTGCGTACTCTGGTGAAAGACAGGATGAGCGGCAAGTCTGGCAGCTCTGGCTACAAGCAGGTAGGCCCAGTAGTGAAACACCAAGGTTTGAAATTAGAAACACTGTGAGCACTGTTCAGTAACACTCAGCTTTCATCCAGCAGAGCAGCAGCGGCGGCGGCGGTGGCGGCAGTAAGCAGGACGTGGTCGAGCTCACTGATGACAACTTTGACAAGATGGTGCTGGAGAGTGATGATGTGTGGCTGGTGGAGTTCTTCGCCCCGTGGTGTGGACACTGCAAGAAGTGAGTGTGGCACCTGATACAGTCCGTCCACAGCAGCAAGGAGAAGAGAGACGAAATATCTGTCTTTAAGATTTCTGCCCCGATACAGCAATGATTTTTGGAATTTTGTTTTTCTTTCGGGATAAAATGTCCCAGTAAATCCGGATAATCCACAGACCAGACTTTAAAACACTAATTCAGCACACTGTAATCCCTGTTAACACTGCTCAGTGAGACCTGAGCTGTGTTTCCTAAACCTTCAATCCACTTTGCAACATTTTTTACAGTTTACATCAATATTTCAGAAGCACAGAATTATTTGGGAAACATCTAATATTGAACTTTGAATGATCTACAGTGGAATTATTCCTTTAAGTGTGTCATCGTCCGTGTTTTTAACCATCCCTCTCCTCTGTTGCCGCCAGCCTGGAGCCTGAGTGGGCAGCTGCAGCCACAGCTGTGAAGGAGCAGACCAAGGGCAAAGTTCGCCTCGGAGCTGTGGACGCTACCGTACACCAGGCTGTGTCCAGCCGCTACGGGGTAAGCAGGGATCAATAAGTTAATGTGGTGCAGTGGTGCACAGCTCTGATGGAAAATACTGTAACAGTAGACAAAAGTGAGAACACACTGCACACATGACCGCACAAGAGGACACAGTCGATTGGCCACAGCTGCTGAGATTAACTACATTTAAATAGCCAAACAAGATGATGATCTAGTGGCTACTGAGGCGTGGCTTTGACCTTGTAAATATGACAGCTTGTACGATCTGAAATGTCAAGTCTCAATCATGAAATGAGTTCTGTATAGTCGTGGTTAAATGTACACGCTCCTGCTCCGGGATTAGACATTTAGTAAATGTCTCTGCAGCCTTTTAAGAGATTTTTTTTTTAATAGGAAAATGAATGAATGTCCAAAAAAACAACCTATATTTATGATTATCATAATACATTCAAACGTATGTCATGGAATACATATACCTATGTATTTTTATTTTTTTGCCTTTCAGGTCATTTACTTGTTTTGTTTTTGGGTTGGTTTTTTTTTTTATTCTTTTTTTTATTTTTATTTTTACCATTTTTATTTTAACCCTAACCCTTGCTAATTTTCAATATTTTTTCTTGTAACTTTTTACTGTTTTTTTAATTATTATTATTATTACTTTTTTTTTTTTTTTTCCTAATTTTGGGTCATTTTTAATTAAGTTGCTCCCACCCTTCTTGCCCTGTTCTTTAAAGAAATCAAGCCAATTTGCCCAGGTTTCAAAGGGTTAAGCAGGTGGTGCAGTGTTAATTTAACAGCTGTGTCCTGCCGCTGAAGGTCACTCAGATGTGTCATATTGTACAGAATGATTAAAAGATTTAGTATAGCTATAGTTGATCCCTGATTGGATGTCAATACGCAGCTGAATCTGAGGCAGTTATTCACAGAGCTGTGTGTTTTGTGTGTGTGTTTGTAGATCCGCGGGTTTCCCACCATCAAGATTTTCCGCAAAGGCGAGGAGCCCGAGGACTACCAAGGAGGCCGCTCCCGTGGTGACATCATCGAGAGGGCTATGGATCTGTTCTCTGATAACGCTGCTCCTCCTGAGCTGATGGAGGTCTGTACACTTGAGTATTTGCATCATGTTTAAATGAATGGAAAAAAATCCTGTGTCGATGCCAAGTCTAAAAAGGCCAAGACTTTTTTCCTGAGAAAATTTAACTCTTAAAACATTTCTTCTGAGATAATGACTCTCTGTAACAGATATCTGAATCTGTTTTAACCCTTTGTGTTCTCACTTGATTTGGAAATCTTAATGTTGACTTGGGAGTCTGGTTAAAATGGCGAGTTAGATTTCAGGGAGCAGGCAGGTTTATTTAAGGGCTAATGTTATATTAGACTGGCCCTCAGGATGTCGTTTCAGGGCACTTGTTAGGAGGACTGGGTGAAGGATGTCTCCTTCATCCCAAGTGCTGTTGATATGCCTAAAAGCAAATAGCGCAACGGCTGCACTTCTCTTGCACACTTGCATATTTGCACTCTTGTATGTGGCCTACTTGTACTTGGTATGAACTTCCATTCCCCTGCCCCACCTCTGAGATTTATTGTGTTGATGTTGTTTTTGTTTGTTTGTTTTTTGTGAACCCTGGCTGTAAGATTATGTGGATTCACATAGAAGCTAAATGTGTTTTGTCTCAGATCCTCAGTGAAGACATCCTGAAGAAGACCTGTGAGGACAGTCAGCTGTGTATAATCGGTGTCCTGCCGCACATCCTGGACACAGGTGAGGCCGCACACACCTCTGATCCTGAACTTAAGTAGCTCACAAATGTCAAGGGCTGCCCCCGACGAAGAATTTGCTTAGTCGACTAGTAATCATCATTTAGGGCCATTAGTCAACTAGTCGCCTAATAGTTTTTAAATTCACTCACCATCCTCTGTCGTCGTATCTCAACAGGAGCAGCAGGTAGAAACAGCTACCTGGAGGTGATGATTAAGATGGCTGAGAAGTACAAGAAGAAGATGTGGGGGTAAGGACCAGAGATGATTATTATTACTATTATTATTGTTATTATAATAATTAAAATGACTTATTACCACTGTGACTAATGGCTTGCTCTCCCCTCCATCAGCTGGATGTGGACTGAGGCCGGAGCTCAGATGCAGCTGGAGGCCTCTCTGGGTATCGGTGGATTCGGCTACCCCGCCATGGCCGCCATCAACACGCGCAAGATGAAGTTTGCTCTGCTCAGGGGCTCCTTCAGTGAGACAGGCATCCATGAGTTCCTCAGGTAGGGATCATTTTTATTCGATACAAGGATCTAAGTGAAAATGTGTTTAGAGTGAGCTGGATAACAGAGCTTATGTCTCGTCTACAGGGAGCTGTCTGTGGGCCGCGGGTCAACTGCCACACTGGGAGGTGGAGCCCTGCCAAAGATTAACACTGTTGAGCCCTGGGACGGGAAAGATGGACAGGTGAGTGGGAGCTTCTCATGTTCAAAGGTTTTAATACTCTATGTACAGACGATAACAGGGGCCTTTAACCACAGAGTACTGTTAAACACACAGCTTTACTACGTCTGAAAATTCCACTGACGTTAACTCAGACAAGACAAACTCATCCCTAACAGCACTGACTTAAAGATAAGGGGAGCGTTTGGTAAAATTTAAGTAATAATTTATTTTAATAATTTAAGTATTTCGAGCCGTGCACTCAAGTCTGTCCTGCAGTGAAGTTCAGTTTTATCACAGCACAGTCTCAGTCAAAACTTTTAGCCTCAACATATAAAACATTCCTCAAATAATATTTAAACAAGCTCACCTCAGTTAAGATTCAAGAGAGTCGACCAAAATTTCAGACATGCCAGAAATCCAACCAGTCGTGCGACAGCCAGATCATTGATCAGTCATGCAGTTAATTGGGAGTCTTGACCCCCCTCCAGCTGAACAAGAAACAACAGATCTGGCTGAAGTTTGGCCCAGGTGTAAAATTATTCTGGGGGTGACCAATGTGGGGTGAAAACGGGCTTTAATACACTATATAAACCTGCCTGCTCTCTGCTGCCTCTGCACTGCACACAGAATAACATATCAACAATCACGTATGTAATACAGCAGTTCGAGTGGTTTAACTCTACTGATTGTCATCTATAAATGAATGTGGCACATTTTCATGTTTACAGCTAACAGTCTGTCTTTATTTAACCCCGTCACCTGCAGCTTCCTGAGGAGGAGGATTACGACCTCAGCGATGTGGACCTGGATGATGACCTTGATAAAGATGAGTTATGAGCCCAAACTGCGAAGGATCTGATCCAGACTAGCTTGGTTGGATCTGGTCTGGACTGGTCTGGTCTGGTCCTGTGCGACCCGCCTCCCCTCTCCTGTGGATGAATGGGAGGCCCGGTCGCCCAGTTACTGAAATACTTCAGAACAGACACATGAGAGACACCTGCAGTTTCTCACATCATCTTTGTCAGTCACACGGGGACAGCAGGGAGGAGGAGGAGGAGGCGTTTGTGTGTGTGTGTCCCCGGAGTGAACTCTGCCTCACATACCTGCTGAACGTTAGACGCTGCATATTTATACGGCCGCTGCCAGCTGAGGAGAGGAGGGAGGAGGTTCTGAATGTGGCATTTTGGTTGTTCATTCAAGTCTTTTTCAAACATTGCTCCCCTCTCCCCTCTTCAGCCACTCTGAACACCTGTTTTAAAACGTGGACTTGTCAACGTAACACTTCAATGTCCAACCTAATGTGACTCCTCTATATCTTTGTTTTCTCTTTATAAACCAGTCAGTGAGCATCTCGGTGGGTTTGCATCATGTTTGTCCAGGACAAGGGGGATACTGTGGGACTTTTTGTGTAGATTTTTCTTACACGACTTTATTTCAATTGTGTGAAAACAAAATTTTTGTTACAAAAATAAAAAGGAATAAAAACAATCACGGCCTCCTTATTCACGTAAACTGTTACAATGTCAGAAAACTCATATCACTGAGCGCATGCAATACCAAAGGCATACAGAGCTTGTTCAGGGACACAACTTGGTAAAGGGATAGTTCACGGTTATATGAGATACTTATCCATAGTCGGTGTATTGCGTACAGATGCCAGTCGACACGCCCCCCAGTTTGAAGATGCAAACTCAGCAATGTGCTGCTGTGGATGAGGGCAGCAGTGAAATGTATTATAGCCACCTAAAGAAAATCAATACAAGTTTAAGTGTGCACTATATATAATGGTTTCACATAGGGAAAGGGAACTGAAGCTGTTATATTGCTCTCTTCAAAGCCAGACTCCATTGACAAAAAGGGTAATTTTGGCTTCTTATACACGGTAGCTGTTGGTCTACTGCTGCCTGTATCAGTTCGTTAGTTTGTGTTATGTTGTGACTTTGACGCTTAAGAAGGTTTGATCAGATTCAACACAAGTCCCACAGTAATGCAAACTAACTAACTAATGTAGGCAGCAGTAGACCATCAGCTTCCGTGTTCAGTGAGACAAAATTACTGCTTTTCTCAATGGAGTCTGGCACTGATAACAGCTCAGTTCCCCGTCTGAAATCACTGTATTTTCACATCTTTACTTTGCCATCAGACAGCCGGTTCCAGCTCCACATCTGTGCTCTCGTCAAAGCCACCAGACTCCATTGACAAAAAGTAAATTTCGCTTTCTGCTGGTCTACCTCTGCATCGATCAGTTAGCTAGTTTGTGTTATTGTGTGGCTTTGGTGAAATCTGAACTAACCCTTATAAACGCCAAGGTCATATTAGAGATTACACCAGCAGCTCCTGTGTTCAGCCAGCCAGAATTACTGTTTTTGTCAATGGAGTCTGGTGTTGAAGAGAGCGATGTAACGGCTTCAGTTCCCCGTCGGAAATCGCTGTCTGAGATAAAGCAGCAAAAATATTTTAATGTAGTGTAAACCTAAAGGATCACTTAAGCATTTTTCAACCTGGACCTTATTTCCTTGTGTAAATCGATCAAAGAGACCGTTGTGAACAACAGTTTTTATGACCACTTTTAATGGACAGAGTGGCTCAGATTGTTATTGTAAGTGTCTGAAGTGTCTTTTTACCTTTTACTTGATCCGGTCTGTTTGTTTTTGCCTTCTTAAGCAGAAGTCTCTCTGGAAAATCACAAGATACCACGCTTGTTACAGGAAAACCACAGTGGAAACCGTATCTGGGTTCTGGAGAGAGTAAAGTAATCAGAGTAGTTTAACTGCCCTGTGTGCTTCCATTGTAGCTCATTCCACTGCTTATCCTTCAAAGTGATATTAATGGGTTTTTTGGTGAGACTTTTCTATGGTGGCTACAATTTGTTTACTTGCTGACTCCATCCACAGCTGTACATTGCTTAGCTTCCTTGTCAGACTCCAGCCTGCTTCTCCAAACGGGGCGTGTTGACCACCATCTACTGTGTATAATACACTGACTATGGATGAGTACCGCATACAACCCCACTTCAAAAACTCCGAACTATCCCTTTAAGCCACAAGTTTGATATCCTGAACAACAATAAGCCACTTGTCAACACAGTTAAGTTGAATCAAATAATAACAAGTGATGTAATTAGTTTCCTCTTGGTGTAACATAACAGGATTCATAATACTTGCGAGCATATAATCCAGTCAGTATAAATATATGATATGGCACTTCACTTATGGAGAACGGGTAAAACCATTTCAAAGCGAAAGAGCTTTGGAAAAGCATATACACAAAATACCTCAACTGAAAGCACGTCATAGTCCACAGAAAGGAGCCACATTGACAAAGGAGGAGTATCCATTAATGTAAACATTAAGACACGGAGTGTTGTTAGAATGAAAGGATTGTCTGGTGAGGGGGGCTGTGATGATGACCGAGCCTTTATCAGGTGAACAGCACAAAGCTGGATGGATGTGGGTTTGTGATTGTGTTGAAGAGTGTGTGTCTGTTATTGTCTCTGTCCTCAGAACTGGCGAGAGGCTCCCTGATCCGACTGCAGCAGTCTGACAATGGACGGGTCGCTCTTGGCACCTTTAATGAACTCCTCCAAAGACAGTCTACCTGTGAAGCAGAGACCAAAAAAAGATTCACAGTCACCAGCAGTGGAGCGTGTGATGGAGGGGTGAATCATGCAGCAACCACCCACCAAAATCAACAGAAGAGCTTGTGATGTTTCCTTTGTGCCTCTGATATAATCACTGCTGCCCCAGATTACACAGTGCAGGCAACTACACCACGTCTCTTAAATAAATGATGATCAACTTCCATTAACATTTTATGACTAAATGATTGAGTCATTTATAGCTGTCCAAACAAGTCAACCAGCAGGTGGTGATGTTGTGCTATTTTTATATAAGTCATGAATTCTTCAGCTGCATTGATTTCATAACATGGAATATGCAACACTACACGTTTTGTACTGTAAATTATATTAAGTGTTTTATGTATCAATATTACTGTTGCCAACTGAGTATGTTGTTTGTATGACTATGAAAAAATGTAAATGAAAATGTCATGAAAATCAAACATGTCATGAATAATCACATAAAGTCACAGTTCATTTAAAAAGATCTCATAAAATTTTAAAGTATAGTATGCCATAATAATGTCGTATGAAAGTGTTAGAATGAGTGTCAAGTCAGTGTAATACAATGCTAAAAAACTGTCACATAAAATGTCATAGTATAGTATGTGATACACTATACTATGACATTTTATGTGATATTTTATAGGGAAATTAAACTGACATTATATATGACATTTTTTGCGACATACTATACTATGACGTTTTTGTGACATTTCTGAAGACATACTATACTATGACACTTTATCACATTTCTAATCGCATATACTACTTATGTTATTGAAGACATAACATAGTATGACATTTTATGACATTTTTAACAACATACTATTCTATGACATTTTATGTGATATGTTTTGCAACATACTATACTATGACATTTTATGTGCTTTTTTAGAGGGTTAGAGTTGTCATAGTATAGTATGTCACAAAAATGTCACATAAAATGTCATAGTATAGTATGTTACAAAAAATGTCATATTTAATGCTATACTGTAGCATGCCTCTAAAATAGCACAAGAAATGTCAAAGTTTAGTATGTCGCTAAAATATCAAATAAAATGTCAAAGTATACTATGTTGCAAAAAATGTCATAAAATGTCATAGTATGCTATGTTGCCAAAAATGTCATACTTCAATTACTTCAATTAGTTTAAAATAACCTTTACTTTGTGTCACACAGCATCTGTATGAATTGAATTAGAGAGGAGGGTTAAGTACAGGCCTGGTCTGCAGTCCCACATGATGTTATAAAATGTGAGACACACAGTTTGACCTCCAGACTTTCTGAGCTTTCTGCTGCAAAACAAACTGAGCTGCCCACTGCCATATGAATAACTCTTAACATCTTCCTGACATGTCAAAAACAGTCAGAACAGTAAGACTTGGAAAATGCATAAGTACACATCACATGGCTGTAGCATCACCTCGTCACACTAAATGTCAGACATCCAGGTGGCTCAGCAGGACAAGATGCAAAAGGCCGGTAATGATCTTGTGAGTTGTGTTTATGTTATGTCATGTTGTTATATGATATCCTGTTTCTCTCTCTGTTGCCCATCTTCCATATTTCCTGTTCCTCTCCAAACTGCTCTCCAGTGGTAAGGGGTAAACAAGGTATAATGTCAAAGACCATTTAATAACTGATCTTTAATCATATGTCTATAACTGATTGATTAAAGATTTACTTTAAGTCTCCATATTTAAATCGGATGCCCAGGTACAAAAAAGGGACATTGAACTAATATACTCACTAGCAATGTACTGAAAGAGTGCTATTTCTGATGTACTACCAATGTATCTTCATATGCCAATAAAGGCTGCACAATAATGTCAACACGTCATCAGTAATGGCTGATATTGGCTTTAAATTGATCAGAATCGGCCACAATGCTTTTTTTGCACAATAAATGAATATAACATATACTGAAAAGTATTGTATTTCATGTCTTCATCAGCTTGTGGGCCATCAGGATAAGAGTATGCATGCATAATATGATGATAATTTCACTACAGAAGAGACTTGATGATCACTAAAATAAGGTAGAGAAAAAATAGATATTATAATAATGGTATCAGCTATCCACAAAATGAGTTGTTATAAATCAGCATATCGAATATCTGCCAAAATCCAATATTGTGGATCCCTAATGCTAATGTTACATCATTAGTGCTACTAAAGACATCCTAAAATAGATGTACTTGTAATAAATGCACTTTGTTGTACTACTGTGAAACACCATTGAGATGCACTTACATATACTGAAGTACATCTTTCTCCGATAATGCTGTACTTTTTAAAAAATATACCTCTTTCCAACTTGTTTATACTGCAAATATTTTTAATTCTAATTCAAGTACACTTAAAAAACTCATTACAAATTCATAGAAATTGTAGTTAAAGTGTACTTTTTAACAAATTCTATATACTCATCTAAGAAAATTAGTCTACTTTAATCTAATTTTGTTTCTATTAGAAGTGTTTTTAATCATTTTTAAAAAAAAATGTATTTCTTACACAGTTTACTTTATTGTAAATATATGTATTATAATTATATTTATCATATATTATTTATTAAAAGTGTTAGGGTTAATCCAAATACCATTTTTGAGGCTTTGACGCATCAGAGAGAATTACCTGCTACTATTCAAAGCTTCGAAACTTTCAACCATAACTCATAAACTTTACAATTATTGTATTTGTAAGTCCCAAGAGAGACGAGGATGAAATTTTTTTGTCATTTTCGAGGCAAAAACGGCTAAAAGATGTGCAATAAGCACCTTAAATAAAGTACAGCCATAAAACAAAGTTGCTCATATGTAAGCTTATAAACAAATGAATACATAAATAGCCTATGCCAATGTTAAAAAATCTGGATTACTATTTCTTTTTATAGGCTATTTGGGATTTTGGGGGGTAATGCCTATTTTTTTTAAAAAAAACAAACAAACAAAAAAACAAAAAGGCTTCGAAACGTTTTAAAAGTTCTCGGGAAAAATAGATTTAAATATACTTTAAGTATAAAAAAGTACATTTCTAAAAGTTTTAGATATAAAAGATGTACATTAAGTGTAACTTAATGGTGTCTCAAAATAGTAGTCAAGTCCACTATATTTTATAATAATATGTCTTTACTGGCATTAATGACACATCATTAGTTTATCAGTACATTGCTAGTCCTCAAAAACAGCACACTTTTAGCACATCAATCATCTGCTCGTGGACATATACCTATACTTAAATCAAGTATACTTAAGTACTTACATTAAGTATACTAGTTTACTTGGATGCCCACTGGAGGAGTTATAGTTGTTTCTGCTTACACCTCCACCCATTAGTCCATGTTTATGTAGTATTTATATACCTGTTTATGTCCAGTTCCTTTCAGTGCTGACAGACATCCTATTATGATAACTCCTCATGAAAGCATATGAAGCACATCACACTAAAAGACAAGTCTTACCATCATTGTCAATGTCCATCTGTCTGAAGATTTTATCTGTCCTCTTCTCTGGCGTTGATTCATCCTCAGGCATCTTCATCACTGATGATACCATCTTGTAAATTGCCTATAAAGGAGAGTGAGAACAATTGCTGTTATGCACATATTAATTTTGTCTGTGTGAAGCTTTGGGCAGTGAAGATGAAAAATAGCTGGTCCCACCTGACATATTCGTTACATCCTTTGTCTGAGTGCTCTGACCTGTTTTCTGTTGCTACCTGGTAATGATGGTGCTCTGGCAACTGAAGCCCATCGTGCTGTTACACTCACAGTAAGTCACTCTGAATGTGTGTCAGATGTGTCTGTGTCTTCTAAAAATGTACGTGTTTCACATGGTGTAGGTCTGCGGTGAGAGAAAGACTTTTTGCTGAAAAACAGAGAGCATTCACCAATAACAAAAGCACTGACACCTGTTTTTTTTTTTTTTGCCTCCACATTCATTTGTATCCACGAACACAACGCACTGAGCCAATATTGATATGGCCCTGCAGGCTGCTCAGCTCACCATATTGGAAGAGTAAATATAGCCACAGCGATAAGAAAAAACAGAAAGGGCAGCTTGCATCCATGATGTTTGAGGTGAAAATATCATGAATTCAGACCTGCAAGTGACTACTGAGATGACCACCAAAACGACAACCTAAATTGCATACAACATAATTAAAATATTGACAGAATATCTTAAGGTTTTGGACTGATAGCCAAAGAAAACAAGACAACTGAAGACATCACCTGCGACAGACAGTATTGTCAGATATCAGATTCATTAATAATGAAAGTAATCGTTACTTGCAGGCCCACTTGGAATAAATATTTATAGAACAAGTAATAATTCAATTATTCCTGATGAATAAATGACATTTGATATTTCTGTTATGGATCTAAGTTAGGCTAGATAAAATGTACATTACAAAGTAATGTGATTAGATATCTTTGTCTCGTCATCTATTTCTGGGTTGAGATTTTCACTATGTTTTAATTAAAAAATTTTTTTTAAAAAATAAAGAATAAAAAAAATCCTAAAAAAAAATATCAAAAGTTACAATTCTGAAAAATTACATTTACATTCTTCAGAGTTTAATTGTAATTTCTTTTTTCATTTTTAAAAAAATTCAAAGCTTCTTCTGAGGTTTTCGAATGAAGCTTTGAATATTGTCATATTTTATAACGTCGTCACCCAAAAATAAAATAAATCTTGACAAAAAACCCTCCATTTGAATAAAGTGATTCATTAGATTAAAGAGTATGTCTTTCATATCAACTCTCTTTAATGATTAAATGTAATTTATTGCGCTGTGATATTGCTGCGAGACCATCCCATTGATACAGATGCATGCCTCCCTCTATGTGCAGCAAGTGGAAAAGCAATCAGTTTCTTGAGCGCAGTGAAAATGTCGAAATTGTCGAAAAGGCTTAACACCAACAAATATGGATATATAGGCAGAATATTTCCTTACAAAAAAAAAAACATGTTGTGAATTTCTTTTTTAAATATTATGAAAACTATGGAAATGTTGTTGGGGGTCGCAAGAGGGCTGGAGCCTATCCCAGCTGGCTTTGGCTGAGAGGTGGGGTACATCCTGGACAGGTCACCAGACTATCACAGGGCTGACACATAGAGACAGACAACCATTCACACTCACATTCACACCTATGCACAATTTAGAGAATCAAACTAGCTTGCATGTCTTTGGACTGTGGGAGGAAGCCGGAGTACTCAGAGAAAACCCACGCTGACACTGGGAGAACATGCAAACACCACACAGAGGGGCTCCCTCACCCCAGGGTTTGAACCCCCCACCCTGGATTCGAACAGGGAACCCTCTTGCTGAGAGGCAGCACTGCTAAGCACTGCACCACTGTGCAATGTTTGGATCATGTGGGTAACAATTCGACGCAGCCACCACTGAAATCTCATTCTACAAATAGTATAATATCAGTAACATTAGTGTAGCCTAATTTTATCTGCAACTGTATACAAATACAGGGTTTAAACAGAACTTATAAACATGCAAAAACCAAACCAAAACAACAACAAAAAGCTATGCAGCATCCAAATGTAGATTTAGAGCTCTATTGTCAGTATTATGAATAAAGCTTCGAAGATTTATTTATTTTACAGTATGTCCTCACCTGAACTATCTCCAGCATCTCTGCCCGGCTGATGTACCCATTCCCATCCAGGTCGTACATGCTGAAAGCCCAGCGCAGCTTCTGCTCCAACCCGCCGCGAGACGTCACACTCAAGGCTATAATGAACTCCCTGAAGTCGATGGTGGCATCACCATTGGTGTCAAACGTGCGGAAGACGTGCTCAGCAAACTTCGAGGCGTCTCCGTAGGGGAAAAAGTTGGCATAAATCTTCTTGAACTCCTCCACAGTCAGGTGACCGGTGGGACAATCCTTGAGGAAGCCACGGTACCACTCCTGCAGCTCGTGGTCGGTGAACTCTGTGTTCTCCCTCAGGTCGTTCAGGACCTCGGGCCGCAGCTTGCTGTTCTGTTTCCCCATGATGCAGCACTCTCAGGCAGGCGGGCAGGCGGGTTGCTGGGCTGGTGTTTCTACCTTCTCCTTTTGCTTCTCCACTCACCCCGCGCTTTTACTCAACACGTCTGCGGCTGCTCAGCTTCCTCTCCTCCTGCAGGGGACCAACAACACCCATTAATATCCTTGTGTGAATATCATAAATGATTCATTGGTTCAATAATTCCTCCCAGCTCGCAGCAGTGTTTCATCATAAAACATGTACTGATGATGCCTATCAGGCAACCAAGCTGAGGGATAAATCTGGACAGTTGAAACAGTGTCCATACACAGGAGAAAAAGATTACAACTGGGGTGTCATGAGGTTACAAAACATGTGTCTGTGGCTGTGTCTCCCTGGATATACTATTAATCCTCTGGCACGGTGATAAGTTATCGACCCTTAACTGCATGGTGGAGGGACAAGTGTCCCGGGGCATTGTAATTCTCAATAAATCCACTTTCTAAAAGGTCAGGCTGATACTGACTGTTGTTACCGAGAAGGGCAGACGTTCAACAACAATAATCCTCACCTTTATGTAAGATGAATATTCTAATTGATTTTAAGCAGGTGGGGTTCATACACTAATTACAGAGAAACACAAATAATGGCTTAAAAAAAAAAAAAATACCAACGCAAACACGGAGGCTGAAGCATTTGACCACCTGGGCCTATTCACCTCTGGGTTTTGTGGTTTGTCTAAATTCAGTTACCATGGATATATTCTGCAAACTCTGTTTATTCATGTATGCAGGGGTATTCATGATTGAGGATATGAGGATGCATAAAAACAACACATCCAGAATAAAACCATAACAGCATAATAAATATTAGATGGGACGCGCTGTGCCTGCAACCCACTGATGAAGCAGAGGCAAACAGGGGTGTGTTGGTGAGCAAAAAGGTTGTAACACCTGTCAGTCTGCACGCAGGTTTATTTTAAGTTTATAACAGCTTGGCAGCAGATTGTTTTTTTCTCAAATGAAAGGAGAAAATATGTTTCATATACTCTGCTATAAAGAGGAAATAAATTCTTTCTGCTTATACTCATTTACATCAACCATCTAATATTTGTATTTCATCAGAGGTTTGAGAGCAGCATGAAAGGAAGAGATTCAACATGGCCACAATGTAAAATAAATAAATAAATAAAAAATAGCAGTTGAAAAACATGACTGCCTCTCCTTTTTTGGAGATCTAAAGAAGAAATCTGCCAAAACCTAAGCAAATCTTTAACAACGTGAATCTGGTAACGTGTGCGTGGGAGGGACAGAAAAAGAGATGTGCGGGGGCAGCGAGGAAGAAAGAATGGAAAAAAGTATGACACATAGAAAGAAAAACTATTTCCAGGTAATACCAGCGGTTTCCAATTACATAATAATCCTTCTGAATAACACCTCCACTCCTCTGTGTTACATATAATGAATTTATGGCAGCGAGATGTATTATCCTCCATGTTCTCGCTCTTTCAATTATTGAAATCCCATTGCTCCGGCGTTATTGGCACCAGAAGGATTTTTATCTGGTGTAGAACAAACGAGAGCAGTGTGAATTTGGATGAGGTCTTTTTCTACACGCGTGCGCCCTCATTTCTCATAATTGTCACAGGGGTGTAATTTCCTGCAATTTTATGAATCAGAGTCACAGAGTAACATGAGAGGCAGGCAGGTCTGTGGAACAGCCAGTGACATAAACTCTTAACAATGTCACTCAGGCTCAGGGACGGAAAAGAAATCAATGAAACCAGATGCACAGCACATTAATACGCTTCAGCTCTGACCCGTTTTCTTACTGGTGCATAGTTAATTATGAAATCAGCAGTTCAGCAAAGGACATGACAATAAAGGGTTAATAAAGGTTGGAGCTGGTAAAAAAACTGATTCCAATCATCCCCTTTAGACACAGGAAAATCAAAAGAAAGCATAGAATAATGTACTGAAGGAGACTGTTGTGCCATCACATTTTTTTGTGGTTTGAGAGCAAAGATCCAGTTGCCGCTGTGCAAAACTCCGCTATACAATTAGGTGCGAAAAAACTCCAGAGTGAATATAAAGGGAAACTTCGCTGATATTGAACCAGCTGTGTGGCATCACAGTGTGTACAGATGAACGGTGTTTGGCTTCATGCCCAGACCTCTGCCACCAGACGGACAGGGATCTCCAGGGGAACGACAGCAGTGTTGTTGTCCGACCCTGGTCTAAGCTGGACGGATGCTATGTTTCGATTGGCCAGTCTGTGTCCTGGGGTGGGACTTAGCAAAGGGTCAATTTCCGACCCTGGTCCAAATATGGCACTTCCGGCTCCAAAAGTCCAAGATGGCGACAGCCAACATGCCAAATTTGAGGCTTCAAAATCAAGTCCACAAACTAATGGGTGATGTCATGGTAGCCTCATCCATTACTTTAAACGGCCTATGGTGCCAATCCATCGGATTTCACTAGATGATCATTGTGGTCAATAGACTTCCAGATAACAATGTTATCACAATATTCATCTTTAACTTTGTTTGTTGTGCATTTTGTCTAGAGACATCTCATAATTTTTTGGGCAAATGAATTACACTCAAAATATGAGTAGGGAGGTGGAGAGAAAGTCTGTAACTGTGACTGTAACTGTACAATCTTGTACAAAAAGACCAATTACACTTAACTGGTATAGTGAAAAGGCAACCACGTGGGATTGGTGGAGGGAGCCAGGGTGAGAAAGGAAAGAAAAAGGACTGGATTATTTACATAATGTTATCATATGTTTTATCAAGATTACATTTTTTAAATATCACCATTAATGTCAATACCGGTGTATGAAGACATCCATGGAGTAGATATTGAGATATTTCACTTGAAAGGTGTAACACTTTGAGCTGCTGGTGGTGCTATGGGAAAAGCAAGGTAATCACGAAAGTAATTAAGATTCATCTCCTGCACACTGCTGGCATGGCTAAAAATAATCTGACACAAATTATAGTGTGTCAAAACAGAGCAAAAGCCTTCTACTGCATTTTTACACACTATCGTGGCATTTTGTGGTGGCTTATTTGTTACAAGCCTGTGAATGTTTCAGTGCAGGAGCAACCAACTGGAATAAAAGTGATGCTCAGTTTGAGAATATAATATCATTGTGTCTTCTGACTTTGATTTAACAGGGCTATGGTTTAAATTACACAGTGCCCTGCAGGCCGGAGCGTAGTCCTTCCGCTCTAACATACAACAGGATGAGGAAGCGACAGCACCTCCTCAGCTTTGGGTCACATGGACTTTTCCAGGACAGCTCAGTGAGCAGGCTGAGCCGGAGCAGACGTAAGTATGGGCGTTGCTATTTATTCCCTCAAACACACAAAACCACATGAAAACCTAGAAGATTCCAGGCTGGAAGACTGAAGCGTGCTGCAGTGATGTTTCAGGAATGTGTGCTGCTAAATTAAGAGAGTGGAGATTGTTGTAATTTGGGGAGGAAAACAGCAAAAGAGAGTGTACTCTGGAAAAGAGGATGTTTGTTAAAATTATACAAACACACTTGCAGAAGAGTTGCACAGAGTCTCCTGGCCTCTGAAACATGCTCATTAAACCCTAAAAGTAAACTAGACTCACACAAATAAAATATGGGCTGCAATTATGGCTTATGCCAATTTTTTTTTTTTTTTTACAAACTTACTTCTTAGAGTAAAAAAGATTGAATGGAGTAGGACAGTGTCACGACACGGATAAAGCAAATTTCTGTGCAATGCAAACAATTGTCTTTTAACTGCTTGTGATTCCTGTGTGTACATGCAGGCCTGCATCTGAGATGATGCAGGATGCTTTGGATGTTTTCACAGCTGGGAACAGGGCATTTTCCAAAGTTGCTACTTGGTGCAGTGGAAAATGTTCTGAAATGCAGTCAGAAATAACCGCTAGATATCGCTCTGACATCTGCGTGACCTCCTCTGCAGAGAGAATCACGCTCTCACTGCCTCGTCTGCCACAGACAGCAGTGTAAGTTCGCAACTCCGGGCGCTGTCTGTGAGCGTTGTTTGATACACAACAGCCCCCTGAGATTGCCATTCCACATTCAGTGTTTGCAATTCCCTTTGATTACACAGCAACAGTCTCTCCTCTTGTCCCCCAACCCCCATAGCCATTCCTGTTTCTGTATGGTCCACTTTTTCCAGTGGGTTCCCTGCCTAATGAGACTGGTTCACACAGGCCCCCCCCACCCCAGGGCTCACAGCGATGATCTTATAAACCTCTGAGCAGGCCAGTTTCACTGCTGTTTGCCATTCCTGGGCCCACATCATTTCCTGGGTAATGGCTTGTCACAACAAAGAAAGCCTCCATTCTTCTCCCAGATGCTCATTACACGTCTTGTATTAGCAAAGATGGAAAAATAGAGGATAGAAGAGATGAGGGTATGTGTTTAGACACGCAGTAGTAGAAGTGGTCCGTCTATCCATAATGCATGACACATAGCTGATGGGGCTCATTATGTCTCTGACAGTGCATCAGTTAGTGATTGTACGCAACTACATCAACTGGTGTCAATATTTTCAAGCATGCACAGGAAAAAGTTTGTGGTTTAAGCTTCTTAATTGTGAATATTCACTGGTCAGACAAAACAAGACATCTGAAGACATCCTTGTCCTCTGGGAAACTCTGATTGATATTTGATCGACTTCCTATCTAATCAATTAATAAAAATATATCTGTAGGTTCATAGATGATGAAAACAAGCGTGAGTTGCAGCCCTACAAAGAGTTTGTTAATCCACTGGATAATTTCCAGTTTCTCGCTGCCCAAAATAGAACTGACTCCACATTTCACAGAACATTTCCCGTCCTCAACTCTGCGTAAACACGACAGAGAAAATATTTTTCGTGCCATCTGTGTTGTGCCTCTTTTGAATGAACTGTAAATCAAACAAACTGATACGGCTCTGTTGCACGGAAAGAAAGCAGAGTTACCATTTTGGTGGTGCGTGCGTGTAGCCTGCTGTGCAGTGGATGAGCAGAGCGGCCCTGCAGCTCGGAGTTGTGTGTGTGTGTGTGTGTGTGCTACTGGTAACTAAGACGGCATCAGGTGGGTGAGGAGTTAGTCCAGCGTGAGAGGAAGAAAAGGAGAAAATGAGCTCGCAAGTTATTCTCGCTTTCAGCGCTGCATCGTGGCAGTCTCTCTGAACTAGTGTCAGAGAAAATCATGCAGGGGATCAGGATAAAGTCCCCAGACACACCAGTAGTCAAGGCAACAGGATAGTAGAGCTAGGCTTATGAAAGGGAGGCGCTGTAACTATCAATCTGGGGCAGACGCAGGGCAGGAGATATATCAAGAATATTTTTTTATGTTTGTGTTTCAATTTCAAATGTTTGCTGCTTGCTATAAAAACACTTCATCTAATGAAGCATTTTATTTATCCTGTTCAATGATTTCTGCATCATACTCACTGCTTAAAAGTTGATGCTTTCAGAAATATTATCTTTATTGTAGCAATGAGACAGTGATAATGTTTTCCATTAGTGAGTGGGCTTATTTATTTTGGACGCACTGTTTGCATGTTGGCGTACGTCTTCTTATTAAAAAGTGTGACATTAAAAAAAGCAGCAACAATAGTGTGAAATAGTAGTTGAAATTAGCGGGCTGGCACGCATGATTATGGCAAGACAGAAGTTTTAAGGGATGGATAGTCCCACGTCTTTGTTCATCAATAATGAGTCTCCACACGATTTATTTCCCTTAGGACTTGGAAACAACTCTTTCTGCATCCTACAGTGATTACATGAGCTTATCAAATCACATATCTGTTGTCCAAACAATTTATTTTGAACAAGCTGTGACAAAGAAATTACAAAAATGAGTTATCTGAGATCGAGATCTTTTATGCAAGAGAGGCCTGAGAACAAATTACATAACAATCATAAAACAATGAAAACACACACACGGGTACACTTTTGGTTAATTATTATATCAATAAGTTATTGAAGTATTTGTTTGACAGGTATACAGATTTTCCCCAGCAGTGGAACACAGACGCTCTGAGCAGTTGTGTTTGTTATGTGGTCATGCATACATCGTGATTGCTTATTGATTTAGGAAAATAGGGAAGCCCTGCTTTAACTTCAGCTACACATATACACAATTACTAATTACAAATTGTGGATCTCATATCCACCATTGTGTTTACACTTAAATTAAAGTGGCCTGCTTCACGTACACGCCCCCTCAGTCACTGCTGTGGTCCTTCTTAAATTACGTCCTACTTGTCTTCTCTCTTGAATATAATCAACGTGCGCAGGACTTTTTTGCGTCCAAAGTCAGAGCTGAACTAGGGGGAAAAAGCCTTTAGGCTCTCTGTATGGAACAATCTGCTAAGTTATCTGAAGCTTCAACACATGATGACCTTGAATGAGTTTAAAACCATGGTGAAATCTACCGAGTCCACGCCGTCTGTGTGCAACTGTCTTATGCAATTATCCTATGTCACTAAAGTCTATGTGCTTATGTGAATTTTTAATTTCTGTTCAAACTGTGTTGCTGCTATTCTTGGCCAGTTCGCCCTTGTAAAAGTGATCTTTGATCTCAATCATGGTGCCTACATTTACAACCTTTTAAGACTTATTTAATACCACCTTATATGGCATTTAAGACCAAACCTGCAATCAAAATACATGTGTAAGTACTCTTTCCAAGTAAACAAACTGATGTCAGGTCGAATAGTAAGGAAAAATGACAACAAGTGGGTGAGTTTAAATTTACTGTGTTTAATTTAAAAAGAAAACAAAATCTCATCTCTGTCATAAATGCTATTTATTACTGCAATTCTTCAGTCTGTCCAGAGTCTGTGAGGCGAGAGAATTATTTGCAGAATGTAACAGAAAATATTTAAAACCCCTTAAATCTGAATTAAGAGTTTTTAAGGCCTTATGTGTATTTTGTTGGTCTTTATTTTTATTGCATGTCTCTTTCTAAAACAAAAAAGTTAGAGGAAAATAAAAATGCCTTTTATTATTGCAATTCTTCAGTCTATCCGGTGAATGTAAACAGTCTCTGTGTCTGTCAGGCTGGGCAGATTTTTGCGGTGATGAATTTAAGACTTTTATATTCAGAATATTTAAGACATTTAAAGACTCTTTAAGGACATGTCAATGCGACAAACCTGCTTAAATAAGGATAGGAAAATAAATAAATAAGACTTAAATTTATGCAGGTTTTGTTCACAGTTTGTTTGGTGCTTTTTGCAAAACTTGCATTGACTTAATATGTTTTTTTGAGTCTACCAGAGGCTGAACAATAAAGCAGCTGTGACAGATTCTCCAGTGTAGGTGTGATGTAGGCTAGTCATGTATGGGTGTAGCCCTCACAACACCCTCCTCTGTCATGGGGAAATTGCCACAGCAGACCAGGGTAGACTAAGTGCAGAAGCAGATGGACATTACAGAGGCTTTAACCACTGTTTCTTTATTTTATTAAGTCGTGTAAACTTACCTACTTTAGCTGGAACTGTTGTTTAGTGAGTGTTCCGGTTGTGAAGTCCACTTTCTTTAACCCCACTTTCCCACTTCACGTCACCGACAGCCTTAACTTAACCGTTAACTTACAGTAGCCCAACCTAACACCTCCTCCCACTGACACAACTCTAGAAAAACACAACACGAGAATTAGCGAAGATGCTCAAAAGACTCGGACACGTTAAGAGGAAGAAATTAAAGCGAAGACGGACCGGAGTTGCTTTAATGTTGTTGTTTTGTTAAGCTAGGTTGTTCTTGAGTCGGTCCTACCTCCAGCTCCCGGTGTAGCAGCTTTATCATTTAGTGGAAGATGTGGCACAGAGCTCGGTTTTCATCCGACTTTCCCAAGTTGCGACTAAAGGGGTTTCTTTTGTCTTAAAGGTCGAGGGAACCTGCTTCCTTTGACTGCTAGAGACGCGAGTGCGCTTTGTGGTCATCAAATACTCCAATGAAGTGTTAAAAAAAATGTCGCCGCGATGTTAAAGTTATTTTATAAAGATTTGCCCGCCATGCACACTTCAACCACCCCCGCTTAGGAAATGGACTCGTCCACACTCGCTGCTTCCATCGTAGAAACAGTCGCAGCAGCGTCCTGTGGAAAATTATCACTGGAGACTATTATTAGCACAATATCTAAAATAAACGGTTCACATTTGAGGGAAAATCTTGATACCACGGGAAGTATTCTGTAACTGCACCAAACGTACATATCATTATGAAAGAAGGCCATAAATATAGCAATTATATCATCATATTTAGATAAAACACGCCATCCTATAAGCAAAGATCTTATTGGTATACTGATATTGTTAAGAAGTAACCCCTTAGAGGAAAACTACTCCAGCACATGATATCACAGCTCCTTGTTTTTTAATTACAGCCTACAAATTAGAGCATCAAGTGCTCTGATAAATCAAAAACTAATTTCTAGTCCCCCTGAAGTTGTGGTACATGCTGCACTGGAAAGTAGCAGCATTACATAATGTATGTGTTGCATAATAATAAAGTTATAACCTAATTTCATCCTCCTCAGTAGGACTTCTCTCTCAGCCTCTGTGAAGATGTACACTCGTCTGTCAGTGCCTATGACAGTAACGTCTCTTGTGTAGGCTAAAGTGACACTGCAGGCAGAGCGGTGTGTATGTCAGCATTTCAGCAAGTGGATAAATAATTAACTGTGTGTGTATGCATGTGTGTGTGTGTGTGTGTGTGTGTGTGTCTTCCTGAAGCCTGACACCTGTTTCTATAAGCACATGGAGTGTTTTATCTCTACCTAAGAGTGAGTACAATACAGAGCAGGTGGGGGGGTTTGAGGCAGTGATAAAGTAGTCTGAGGTTGCTTTTGTTGCTAGTGCCAGGTTGTAACTTAATACAGTCACAGACCTGTGGTGGCTGGAGTAATGCTGACGGAAAACGTGGTTCTGGAGGGAAAATTTAAAATATCAAAAATAAAACATGGCTAAAGATCATACTGGTATAAAACACCATGTTGTGGCCAATATAAGCTAAAGTGTGAACTCATAAACAGGTTGTTGTTGGGGTATCACAAGCAAACCTGAACAAGATTTGATAGCTACAACAGAGCCTTCATTTTGAGATTGGAATCAACACTTTAAAAAACTTTAAGGTCCATGCACTTCATATTTTTTCTTAAGCCCATGAGTTGCTGTGAAACCCTGATGATCTAAGTGTTAATCACTGACCATTATCACACTCACGGACATAAAATGTGTGTTAAATTCATGTAGCGAGGATAATGGTTTCATTTGAAGACAATATATATTGACACAAACCATCTCCATGGCAACTAACAAACTACATTGGCTAATGGAGACTATGAGATGGTGCTGTAAGGCAATAAGCTGACCTTAATGGGATTTTGTTTGTTTGTTTGTTTGTTTGTTTGTTTGTTTGTTTGGTCTTTTACAAAATTAAAAGCACATTAGTCAAGTGCAGTGATATGACAGATAGTGGACCAATTAATGAAACTACACATGTTTAATCAAATATCATCTTGTATTACAAATTAGCTGAATATGCAGTTACATTTTATGTCAAACATTTGGACATAAGTCGATGCTCTGATCCAGAACAAGAGTTTAAATTTATTATAATTTAATGTATTAAATCCTGCCCAAGGACACTACAAAAAGACGTAGTGGCTGCTGCTGCTGGGGTTGAATGTGTGGAATGTATTCATGGAGGAGAACTGAATGGAGAGGGACCATTTCTGAGGTTGTTCTGCATAGACATAACGATCCACTAGAGGTCGCTGACAGCCCTCCGCTCCGTTGGCACTGTAGTGCAGTCTGGTAAGGTCTGTCCTGCAGCTTGAGCTCAGCTGATAGGTGGGCTTTGTGGGACCATACAGGCGTGTTACTTTATTGTAGGGGTGTTTACAGGCACAGTCCCCTTCCAGCCAATTGCTAAGGAGTATTCTGTATTTGGATGTTGTGGTGCCACGTTGTGACATTTCTCCCTGCGGTTGGTTGTGACCACACAGTACCTTGTTGCAACAAAAACCAGTATCGCTTTTATCCACACAGATATGTTGATGCAAACACAACCACATAAACATGTACACAACCACCTTCACACAAACACAGGTCTCCCGCTGTATCCAAAGTGGTTTTTTTTTCCTTTTGCTCTTGAGCTGAATATATTGGATTTGTTACACAGTGTAGAAGAGTTTGATGCTGTTTGTTCGCCATGAAATAAACATCAAACAAACTGAGAACAGGTCACCTTTCTGACCCTTTGCTGTTATGATGAAATACCTCTACCCAAAGCCCAATCGCCAGAGAAAATGGCATTGTATGTTTCTGCAAACCATTGACTTGTTACATTTGCACATTACTGTCATGGATATGCTGTAACCTAATGTTCTGACAACACTGTGGTCAACATGTGGTTAGGTTTAGGCACAAAAACCACTTGGCTATGGTTAGGACAAGATCATGATTGGGCTTAAAATACCCCACTTGGGTTGCACCATTATGGCCGGAAAAGCAGCGACATCTTGGTAAAGAATAACCACTACTGATGCCTAAAAAGCCACTGTAAACACAGCAATGACTCGTCACATCACAACCAGTTTTATTGTTTGTTGTTCTCCAGCGGTGCTCTGCAGCTTGGCAGGCATGTTGTCTAGGTGTCACACCATCCACCCTCCCTTCCCCCTCCAGATAACAAGTCAGCATTTACACTACATCACTTTAGAAATGTTTATATGATGTGTATGAACCGTACAAATGTAACATATTCACGGTTTGCAGAATGTATGATGCCAATACTTCTTCTGGTGACAGGACTGCCACCTATTCATTGATACTGTGCCAGTATCTTCAAAAAATGTTTTTTTAAATACCACAAAATCTACCCCTTTTACAGGAAATTAACATTTAACCTAAGATTTTATACATCCATCCATCCATCCATCCACACATCTATTTTCATCCACCTATCCGGGGCCAGGTCACAGGGGCAGCAGGCTAAGAAAAGTACTCGAGACGTCCGCCTCCATGCTTTCCAGTTCCCCCTGGGGGATCTTAGAGCGTTCCCAGGCCAGATGAGATATATAATATCTCCAGGGTGTTCTGGGTCGGCCCCGGGGCCTCCTACCAGTTGGACGTGCCTGGAACACCTCTAACGGTAGGCGCCTAGGAGGCATCCTAATCAGATGCCTGAACCACCTCAACTGGCGGAGCAGCAGCTGTACTTTGGGCTCCCTTCAGATATCTTAGCTCACCCTATCTCTAAGGCTGTGTCCAGCCACCCTCCAGAGGAAAACTCATTTTGTATCTGCAATGTCATTCTTTCGGTTACCACCCAAAGGTCATGACCATACTGTAGGTGTGGGTCGGGACGTAGGACCAGTGATTGGAATGCTTTGCCTTCTGGCTCAACTCCCTCTTCACCATGACAGTCTCTCGCAGCGTCTGCCAAACTGGTTATCCATCTCACATCCTACGTCATCCTAATCCGTGAACAAGACCCCGAAATACTTCCAACTCCTCCCAATCCAGAAGGGGCAATCCAACATTTTCCTGCTAAGATTTTATTAATGTGAAAACACTTCAGAGAAATAAAAAAACATTTAGATCAGCACAAGACAATGCAAGCAAAGAGGTTATCTTTCCGTCTGAGTTCATTTAACTTTTACTCGGATTAGTACGTCTAGCTGTACATTATGAATTACCATTACATTACATTATTTCAGAAACAGTTCTTACTTCACAGACTACTTTCTGGTTACTTGACCACATTGCACCTTACTGTGTTCTTGACCCAGGAGGGTTTCATACTGTCCTGATGTGAAAAGATTAGATTAACTGTAGTTCAAGTCTACATGTGTTGCAACTTAAAAACTTGTTGAACCTCTGTCCTTTCTCCATGGCACACATGTACATGTAACCTTTCACATGATTGGTGACAAGCAGTCACTGCAGCTGTAAAAGCAGCACACACTCCTCAAATATTGATCTGCCTGTCTTTACATTACACAGAGAGAGGGGCAATGATCTATGGTACTCTGTCAATATTTAGGGAACACATGGCACTGAAATCAAGGTTTAACTTGATTGAGGAACAATAACATGCCCTTTTTGCAACATGTGGCACGTGCATTTTCCATATGTTGAATTCAAGTCACTTTGTTTCTACAGGATACTTCATACAGTATCCATACAACTTTCCACAGAGTCCAGGGTACGTAAAACCAAAAAACATTAAGACACAAACATAATATTTAAAAACATATCAGTCATGTTTCATGCAATGCTTTCCACACTTGAGTTTTTAACTCAATGGCTAAACTCTGTAGTGCCCCCCTTTGGAGTGTTATTAAACTAGTTGTTTGGTTTCATGGCCTACTATTTCACTGTTCTGGCTCACTCTCACTGCTCTAATCAATCTTGTTCAGCAGCACCAGACAGTTGTTTTCAGTGAAAAAGGTCTGTCAAACCCACTCTACACAACCTGTCTAGAACCAGATCAACAAAATTAATGACTAGCTTGAAAACACAGTAGAGCATTTGGCAGCTTAAGAGCCGGATATTTCCTGTTACTAGAGACCAAAACAGCTGAAGGAAGAGTGAATGTTGGGCTTATATTCATCAAGTGGCCAGAAACACAACTCTAAATAAATGTTGCTTCATATCTGCTGAATACAAAACACTCTGCTACCAAGTTTGCCGCCATATATATTTAATGGCAGGAGCATTTGGTGAAACCTGGAAAAGGAATCCAGAGGGCCTATAATGGAGCTGGGCACTGACAGACAGAAATAAATGAATAAATGCATGAACAAAGAAATAAATGCAGAGGTTAGGAACCCCTACCTCATTAACATACAGGTAAAGAATTACACATATTAATGAATGTAATTGTACAAAAATATAAAAATAAATTTGAGATTTTTTTTTTATTTAGGTCCTTTAATCCTAATTTTGTAAAAAATTATTTATGCATTTATCTGTTAATTTCATTTCACACTGTATTTATGATTTTCATATTTTTTTTATTTATTCCAGTATTCATACATTTCTGTATTTCTTTAATTACTTATTCTTGTATGTATTACTTTATTTATTTACTGATAAGTCATTGTTCATCCTCCATAAAATGACGCAATCCAGCAGATTTACTACAGATTTAGTCACATCAGTGCACTGTATAAATCTTAGTAAGTGATAGAGTCATCAGTCATCTGGATAAGAATCTTGTTTGTTCATGAAATGTACAGCAACGTCTCAAAAGATTGATTTCAAACTTTTCTACACATGTATGCAGTCTTTTCTGGGCATGCACGATTAGGCTGCCAACAGTAAAATTATGGACACACTGATATACTGATAAGCTGCATGTGCTGTCCAGCCTGCAGCTTGCTTATCATATTTGCACTACTCCACTTTTTATTGAGCTGTGTTGATAGACACAATGCTGAGTAGACTTTCCTAGAAGCCTCTAGATGTACACTGTCAGTGAGTGACTACATGACTTCAACACTGTACAATACTACAGATCATATAAAAATCATTTTAAACAACATTATAAGGTCAAATTGTAACTTTTGGACTTCCCGTAGATCTGAGGTCTGCTCAAACTGTCAGCTCCTTTAAATCAGGGCTAAAAACACTGTTGTTTACTGAAGCATACTCTTAAATTAAATACTTACCTGCTGTATTCTACTGCCCGTACTTTTTAACTACACACTGCTGATTTATGCCTTTTATTATTCTACTTCTTTTCTTATCCTGACTGTTCAATGTATTGAGCCTGTTTTTATTTTATGTTACTGTATTTTATTATTATCACTATTATTCTCAATTTCTATTTCCCTTTTTAATCAACTGTTTTTATTGTTTTAAATTGTGTCTTGTTGCTTTTAATGTCTCTGTAAAGCACTTTGAATTACCTTGTGTTGAATTGTGCTATACAAATAAACTTGCCTTGCCTTTTTTTTTTATTTGTGAAACATGTAAATGTCTGTGTCCTAATAGCAGACTTCATTGTTCATGCTAGCACAAAAGTCACATCTTGAACCACTGACCAGCCCGATCACTGCCCTGATTCCCGACTTGTTATCTTAACCTCTGATGTCACCCTTGGCCCTTATTAAAGTCTGAACACCCTGCTGCTGGTTAAATCCTCTGTGTGTGTGTGTGTGTGTGTGTGTGTCTAAGCTTATTCAAGTGATCCATTTTTATGAAATGCTCTTCTCCAGTGACCTGTAAAGTATTGTGAAATAATAAATATTCATTATTACTACTGGTATCATTTTAGATGTAAAACGTTAATCTACTAAAATAATTTAAGTATTACATACTACTATAAATATTAAAAGTGCAACGGAACATCTGTTTCCAAAACAATGCATGTGTTTCCAAATGTTAAACTTTTAAAGGAGCTGTGCGTGACATTCAGAGCACATCTGAGATTCGGCGTCTGTACCGAGATTGCCAGTACACAATTCACAAAATGGAGGTGGCTGAGCTGGCAGCTAGTGGCTGAAGGTGCTAACAGTGCAAACAGTGCTATCAGTGACAACAGTGCTGATAAAGCTACCAGTGTTAACCTGAAGGGAAACCAGAGGGGAGGTTTCTGTGAAGTGTTGTAAAGTTTAGTCCTCACATCACTTGCGGAGATCCAAGGGGAGAGGGGTTAGCAACACAACTCCACCTAATGGAGGCTTACAGCGCCCCAGATTCAAACGTCCACAAACACAGTTCAAATGACGTTTTTCCAAACAACTTTTTATGTCGGGGCTTCAGGACACTTGGATCACTATGGACGAGCAGTATGGAGATATTTTGTGGTTTCAATTATGTGTTTTGGATGTTTGAATCTGGGTTGCCATAAGCCTTCATTAGGTGGAGTTGTGTTGCTACCCCCTCTCCCTTTGGACTCTAAAACTTCACCTAAGCCTCCATCGGCATATGGGTGAGTAGATAATGGCTGAATTTTCATTTTTGGGTGCACTATCCCTTTAATAGTGACAATTTCAATTACAAGTAAACAAATTGGCTTCACTATAACTTGCAGCATTCACAGACAAAGCACCTGCCTTTTGCTGGACCATTTTCCCCACAAATACAACATGCTAATGTTTTTAGCACAAGTCTATGGCATTTTACATTGTATAAATTAGCCTAGCAGCTAGCGGAGATTCTCTCTACCCATATAAGGCCAGGGACAATAGCAACATTTAACAAAGGTGATGTTACAAAATTTGGCTCGATTGCAACTCACAAGATTCACTGACAAAACAACTGTCTTATACTAAACATGTTTTCCTAGTGACTAGTGGAGATTTCCTCTGCTCACATAAGTCAGGATAAATTGCACATAAGACTTAAAATGCTATTTTGTGGAGGCTTTATTTTCGTCACAATTTATTGTTTCTTATCTGTGAAATTGAAAAAAAACTTCGTTTCCACTGAGGGAAGTAGTTTTAGCTCACAAAACCAGACTGGAGGTCTGCGTTGCGGCAACATGTAGTTACATTTCTGGGGAGGTGCACGTCAGGCTACGGCATAGGTACGGCGTCAATTTGACGCAGAAGTATAAATCCCCCTTAACACTAGAGCTGGGTAAAATAAATGTTCATGTGTATAAAGTGATATAATTTTCTGAATTTACTCGACTGTTCTAGTTGTTCTTTTATGTGCTTTAGCCACATAATCATTATATTTACATTACTGATGATTATTTTTTTTTTAAATATTGTTTGAATAAAAAGCACCAAATGTCAACCCCACACACTGACCAGCCACTCAGACTCAATTTTCTTCATTAACTGGTGGGTAAAGCAAATCTAGCAGACACTTGTATATTTCATCAGCATCTGGCTGGTGCCAATTTGCAAACCTGGTCGAGAAAGCCGTAGAGTGATTAGTTTTCCAATAGGATACACACACAGGGACTCTGCACTAACATGCACGTGTGGCCGAACCGTCTACCCCAACTCAGAGACGCTCAGACAGCAACACACACAAAGGGAGCATGACTTTTATGCTATTTCTTAGCAAATAATTGTTTGCTGCTGCAGTACTCTTCTGAATGTCGTAAACAGCACCTTTAAGTATTTTAATTCTAAAGATAGATGCAGTATGAAAACCCCATTTCTGGGTGGTCTCACTTTCTTTGATGCAGTTGCACTTCCTGACCAAGCTACGACTTTTGTGTGTAGAAAAGCTATTGTCTGTGCACATCTGTTTGCTTGTGAACATGATAATCATTTAAACATCATCCCATATCAAAAATACTACACCCATAAATTTGCTTGATGTATATTCAACTTATTCAGTCATATATCAGCAATGCTTTTATATTTTCTTCCTACAGAGTTACTGTGGCAGCACATGGTCAGTCAGGTCTGCAAAGGTAGAACAAAGGTTGAATCCAACACAATTTTGCCAATCAAAGTCCAGTGACAATGTGTGTGTGTGTGTGTGTGTGCGCGCGCGCGTGTCTCTGTAAACGCATGTGTGTGTACATCTATTGGATGGAAGCCAAAGGTGCAATGTATATGGTGTACTGTACAGATATAGTACACTGCATGTTCCGTACAGGTGGAGAAATGTGTGTCCTGCAGCCGATAGGAAAAGGACATTCAACAAGGAGGGGGGCTAAAACAAGCTGTGTGTGTGTATGCATGTGTGTGCTCCCCTTGGCAGGGTCTGCAATTACAAGAAGCGTTTCACATCTTGAACTCTTCTGAAATTAACCCCCTTCTTGAAATTGTGACATTTATATTTGCATTCAGAATAATTCAGTCAGTAACAATGCGAATGAAACCCACCCCTGAGAAGATTTCAACACATCTTTTTAAATGATAACGTCTTGTCTGCATTATCTGTTTGAATTATGATGCACATGCAAAAGCACATTTGAGACAAAAGATAAAATAACTGCCTGGACAAATATTCACTGTAGAGTGTGGATACCGGACCCAATGGCAACAGGACCCAATAAAGTGCTTCAAAAATTATGCTTTTCTGGCACCTGATGCAGAAGTTACCGTCGCCCTGGTTCCTTCGTGAAAAAGCCTATAGGTTTTTTCCATTGAATTTTGGATTATTGCAGAAAATAAGCGCTTTGGCGAACAAACATTTATGATACTAACACATTTGTTCAGCAAGATAGTCTTCACAAATGAACACCACTTTTATGATTTTTGAAGCCTAATTTCAATCGCCAGAAATAAAAAGCTGACGTTATTACGTTTAAACGAACTACACCATGGTCTCATGACTTAATGTCACCACCACAGCAAAGCTCTGAAGCCGTGTTCGACATTCTGTAGTCTCATTTAGCCACTTGTTAGCAACCGTCTTTTTAAGACACATGAAAGCCTCACAATTGGGGTACTTACTGACGAACTTTAATGCGTAGAACAAAATGTGTCTTAAACTTTTGTTAACCACAGACCTTATTTTCAGGCATCTAACCAAAAGTCCATTGACCTTGAAACAAGGGGGCCAGGAGTGGTAAAATGCTAATTCATTTTCGGGTTTTAGGACTCATTCCTGGGGCACTATATGGGACCCGATAGGTCAGGCCGGGTTCAGACAAATATTTACAAATGATCTTCGCGTTAAGCAAGTCAACTTGAGTTGACATATTATGTCATGGCAAAATTTGTCATTACCTAACATTATCACTGGCACCCCAAACAAGGGCCCAAGGCACCCCTGATACAATTGCTGGCCCCCTTATCTACGCTCTCTTCAAAGCCAGACTCAAGTACTAAGGTTTCTTTGCAAAAATGCATGCGTTTGGGAAGCATACAACTGAATAAATGAGACCTGAATCATACTGCACAAATTGTGTGAGAGATTGAAAATAAGTGCTTTGATATAGTTTTTCTGTCGTAAAATGCTGCCCCCAAACAAAAAAATCTATGGAGACATGCAAGAAAAAGGTTCCCTTCATAACACCGACTAATTTGCAAATTGTCATTTTGTGGATTAAGTATTCCTTTAAGACGTACAATTATCAACATTTTTTAACAAAAATGTGGTAACCTGGTCGACTGAATGGCAATTAAATAAAATTAACAACTGACAATATATGAGGAGCATAACAATACACATATTTGCACTGAACCGCTTTTGGTTTGTAACAAATTGCAAACCAAAAAAATACATTGAACTATCCTATTACATTTTGAAAATAAAAGTTACAGCTTAAATTGTGTTTGATGTTCTCAGTGCCACTGCGCTCAACAAGACCGCCCACATGACAAATCAGGCAACATGCTGTCTGCCCCTCCCACCCCCAAACCAAAATATTCCATTCCAGTGAGTCACACTGGGAGGCATGCTATGCTACACTAGCTTGTTGTAACATGGTTAGTAACGTCATTACCAGACCAGAAAAAGAAGATCCTCAAATAAGTGTGAATTATGAGGGCAATGCCGAGGGAGTGGTAGATAAAAAAACAACTGCATGTCACATGTGCTACGAGATAGTAGGGTATTTCAGTGGGAATACTTCATTCATGTCAACTCATTTATGCCAACATCATCCCAAGTGTGTAGGTGGAACTAAAAGAAAACAAGGGGCGACACAAATGTTACATGCTACCATTATTACTGCAGCATTTAGGCAACCATTCCCAACTGATTCACACATTGATTTTTTTGCTGTATGGAAAATGTACTGTACCATGACACCCCAGTATCATATCAAAATATGCAAACTATAGCGTCCTATCTCTGACTTATTGGTCAGACATACCTTCAAGGATCTCTGCACATATGAATGTGTGATGCACATATGTGTGCATGCATTTATTCTCTATGCTGTGCGGTACGTGATAAACTTTGATCTGCGTTTATAGAACGGTTCTATCAGTGAAGTTTTATCAGGTTTGCACTTAAGTGCTATCAGTCCACTCCCGATAAAGCTGAAGAACAATATGGCTTGGAGCACACATGCTTATTTATGACACGGTGATACCCTTTGCATGACTTCATTGTGTCTGGACTTTCAGCCAATGTTTGCTCAACCAGATTGACTAATACTGAGGGTCACTCTCGGTAAACTGCAGCAGACCGCACTGCAAACTGTATTATGCAGTTAACAGTGCTGCAGGTTAACGCTGGTTTGCGCTAAAATGGTACAATCTGTATAAAACAAAGGACTTTATGGTAAGCATATGAATGCAATGCATATTTAATCTATATTAATTCAACACATACTGGTAGACAGTGATGTTAATTTTTGGAGAATACAAACATCTTTTATGGGTTACCTAGTACAGCTTTGATCAAGGATGAGCTGTGCTAAAGTTCAACTGAGACAGACTCAAGAACACTGAGTTATGTCATTTAATCTATCATGTTGCAGCACCTTCTGTGACATCCAATTTGGCAGAATCACAAGGAGTTGATATGAGCATTCGCCCCCACCAAAAAAATGGCTGCAGTAGTGTGCATTCAAAACTTCTACCATGTAAAATGGGCCACATCTAGACGACTTTGGCAACCACTTATGGAAAACAGGACTGGTTTCACAAACATGGCTTAGATTAAGCGGCTTAAATTTGGCTTAGTCTGCAACTATGGAGTCCCAGAGTATGGTAAAGTCCCGTTTCCACCGAGCAGTATGGTTCGGTTCAGTTTAGCTCAGTACGCTTTTTTTCTGTTTCCACTGTGTAAAGTTGTGGATGGTACCAATGGAACCGTTCCGTACCGTCCCCATTTTTGGTCCCCCCTCTGTTGGGGTACCTAGCACACAGATCTGGTCCTAAAAGGCGGAGTTGTGAACACCCACATTTAAGAGTACTGTTTGCGGTGGAAACGCTAAGGGGACCTAGAGTCTAGGTACCATGACTGAAGGATTATTGTTGGTTCGAAAGGTACCATACCCAAAGTGTTTGGTGTCTGAACACACGCACATGCTGTTGGTCTCACGGTGCTCATGAAAACCCAGAATGGAATAGAAAACACAATTACTGGTGTGACTCTTGAGACCAAACGATGGCAGAGGCCAAATGAATTTGTTAAAAAAAAACAAAAAACACTACTAAAACAAATCGTGTCAAACCATCCAAACTAAAAGTAAAAATTGTACTGCTGCTACTGAGTAAAAGGAAAAGAGTGGTTGGGCTGTGATTTGCAGTGAGTTCATTGCAAATGAAAATGTAACCACAAGGACAGTACAACAACTTCAGGTGAGCTATCTTCAAAATTATCAGTATCTCCTAATTCTTATTTTATTATTTTTTATATTGTTTGTATTGAGTGATATCTGCCTTTATAGACTCTGTGGGAGAACCTTAAACTGGCTTTAAAAATAGATAATGCAGACAAGAGAGGAGCCATTTACAACTAGTTGTGGGCCTAGTGGGAAAAAAAAGAAAACCCAGGACTCATGAAGAGTTACTTGCTGTCTGGTATAATAGAGCATCAGCAACGTTTGGATGGTATACCAGACAATGATCATCTGGACAGCTCAGAGCACAAATGGTAAACACACCAAAGAAACTAAATTGATTACTTCCTTTGGTATATACAGCATATTCCACTGTCTATGCCAATCTTTATTGTGCTTTTATTCGAAGGACCGTAGGAGTGTATTTGTGCTGCGAACAGTGCTAACAGTGAAAGTAATCTGAACATGACAATGAGAATTTTGTAGTGTATTACACAAAACTGAAACTGATTTTTCCAAACTCCAAACATACACTCGACCAACCCTCTGGTGCGCATATGAGCTCTATTGTATCCTTGCTGCTCAGGTGTTGTAGGATTTAGGTATGGCGTGAATCGAAGGATACTCTGGTCAAACCTATGATCCACTGTGTTGTCCGCTCTGAATTATGAGATGCACCTTTCCAACAGGCAATAATGTTTCAAAAAACTCTAAATTAGAAACTGCATACATCCTGAACATTCATGGAAAAGCAGTTCCTCCTCAGCATCAGGAGTTGATGAAAATTTGATGGGCACATGACATCCATCTACACAGCCAATTATTCTTGGACATTGCCCGAATTCATAGAATTCCACGGTATAGTCGGCTTGGCCTGCAGTATCAGAAAACTTGAAGTAAACGCTCTGAAGTTCAAAAATGGCTCTGCAAACTTGATGAACTATTCTGCAAACAGTTGCCTCACTGGCACTACACAAATCACCAGTTTCACAATGAAAGCCTCTAGATGCCAAAAACCTAAACTTTATCATAACCTGGAGAGAAGTCTGTGCAGGCCTTCCTCTGGCCCTTGTACAGCATGACGGTCTTCCTTTAGATATTCCAAGTAGTCTATTTCAGGTAGTCCATGCTCTGTCACAAACATTGTAAAGCAGAAGTTAAACCTGCCTCCTTGGAAGATTAATTTAAGCTTCAATTTAATCCTGGAGTCGCTCTTATCCTCCTTCTTGCAACCACCATAATTGAAACCAGAACAGGCTAAATCTACGAGTATTTTAAGATCTGTCTGTGCCACTATGTCCCTTTGAGCTAAGAGAGTTTACATAAGCATTTAAGTCAGGCACCAGGCTTAAGTCTTGTCTGTGAAACTGGCCCTAAATGTTGCTTTGATTTACATTTGGATCCTGCATTGTGCCTATCACACTGATGAACAAATGGCCGAGTTTGCTTAATCTGATGCACCAATGACAATGGTTTTACAAAGATATTACAAAGCTAACAGTGCAAACAACGGCAAAAGTACTCACAGAACTTACACTGTTTAGGGTTCCCACACATATCCCTGGACAAAATGTCGAAACTTTTCCAGAAATATTCAAGGACCAAGGATCAAATGTATCAGATTCAACCTCTATTCAAATATTATTTTAGCTGGCTGGCATACAGGAAGGGAGAGAAGAATACCGGGAGAAAGTGACGAAACGTACAAAATGGTAAACAGCCAAAGAGAATTAATTTGCTCTTATTATTGCAACAATTTCATTATACAAAACAAAATTCCATGACTTTTCAAAAACCTTCAGTGATTTTTGACTATTTCCATGACTTTTCCAGGCCTGGAAAATGTGCTTGTGAAATACCATGACTTTTTCAGGGTTTCCATGACTCTATGAACCCTGACTGTTAACCTGAGGGGAACCAGAATGTGGGCGCAACGTTTACTCGACAACGCTGTTCTGTTATCAGAGGTAACCGCAGTATGAGCCCACTGCAGAGCGGCAGCAATTAGCTAGCCAGTGGGATACACACACAGGAGCCCTTTTTTTAAAATAGGAATTGTGCATATTTGCAGGAAAGCCCAATTAGTCTTTTTTCAGCATTGGCAGTATAAAAACAAAATCGGGGAGTGCAGCAAAATGCCGCCTACCTACTTTTGTTCATACAGAATGTGCCTTTTTCAGGGCAATGGGGGGCGTGAGCAAGTAACTAAACATGTAGCTCAGCGTGTGACGTAAACAGTGACCTGCCCCGAGGGAAGCCGCTGCTGGTCAGTCCTTCGGCGATTCTCTCATAAGTTGGCCCGTTCTTCACCGTCCCTGTCATTTGACGGTTAATGGCTTCTTCATTTGCGAGGGCAAGGAGGGAGCGCAACTCTCTGTCTCCCCAGTTGCTCATCTTTACAGTTTCAGTTAGGTTTGTGTTTCCCTCTTGCTACTAGTTCAAGCTGCTCATTCTTGATATCAGCTGTTCCCTGTTAGTCCACTGCCAGTGGGTCGCACGTGTGGCATCATCAACAGCCCCTCCCGAGGTGGAAGGGCGTCTCGTTCTTTTAAAACCAAAAAGGTTCCGCCAATATGACTACCCTACGAGGCGGATAATTGGACACCTCGGATCGACTTGCCAATCCGGCTCTGTGTGTCTAAACGCTCGCAGCTTGCTGGCAAAATGGCCCAACATTCGCCGAAAATCTGGCAGTGTAAAAGTGGCTAGGGACTCGCATGGACTAACACGCATGCATATGAATGCTCTCAATGTCTATTCCAGGACCTTTAAGAATTAGCATTGTGCATTTATTTATTTATTTGTATCCCCATTAGTCACTACCAAGGTAGCAAATACTGTTCTTGCCATCAGAGATGAGCAGAGACCGGGGGCGACCAGCATTTGAGTACCCTTCTCAAGCATAAAGACACAAAGTGCAAATTAATGTCAGGGGCAAATGACAAGATGCACAACTGTGGCCAATCACATCAGCTCCTCTCAGAGCAATGCCCACCATGACTTGCTGACAGCTTGGTTTTAGCAGCAAAACGTACAGCAATTTAAACAAGATCCTGACAACTATCGCTAATCTTTTCAAGCTAAATATCCTCAAAATTGAAAGACTGGTCTTTGTGTTTTCTAGGTATAATTCTAAAGTTTAATCCAATAAAAAATATCCTCAGAAATACCTTACATCTTGTGAGGTGATTGTGTTACTGTATGCCACTGTGTGTCCTTGATTAAATAAAATATAATAAATAAAATGTCCTATATTAATTGTGACTTGAGGGGCCACAGAACCTTTGGGTTTGCAAATATAAGCAGTCATGTTACATGACGACAACACTGGGGTTTGCAGATTTGGCATGCTGAGGGGTTGGGAAATGTGATTAAGAAGTCTACAGATAACCACTGATTACCCAGAGCAAAGCATACAGCTAATAACATCTGCACTGCTGAATCTCTTTGAAATCGTTAATGTTATCAAGCAGCTTGATCATGCATCGTAAGGAAGCTATGTGTTCTTTTCGGGCTTCATTTTAACAATGGGATATAATTGCATAACAACGCTGAAGAGAACTTAATTAATTAATAAAATCAGTGTTCTCAACGGATTAAAGTGTTGACCTTTATGCCCAATGATACAGTCAAGAGTACCTTCGGCTCCCCTGGGGGGGGACTGCACGTCTGCCTCATGTGATGCAGGTCACAGAGTTTATGACCACCCTCGGCCTTATCAACGTGGACAATGGGATTATGTGCCGGTTTTTCCATTTCTTTTGACTTAAAAATAACAAGACCAAAGTTGACGTGATCTGCTCACTGTGGCCTGTTGTGTTTCTTCACCATCTTCTCTGAATTCTTACTCTTCTGCTCCTTCTTCTTCTTCTAACTATATTTTTCACCTGCAGCCACTGCCAGACTTCAAAAACTGATACCTGTTCAAAGTGGTTGCAGAGCATGTTCTTTTGTTTGTACAACCTAACATCACATGCTTAGTGAAGTCAGGCTGTGGGTAATGTCTGATTTCGTAATAAAACATTTCGAACAACAGGTCTTTTTTTACGGGAGTGTGCTAACAACTTGTTTCCCTTGAAGTATCCTCTCCCATTAGACCGTCTAAGATCATTTGGAACATGGAGATGCATTGCTACATGGCAATGAGGCTTAGCGGGATAATGCTTAGACTGTACATCTACAATTGTCTTCACAAAAACAAATCTAATCTAATCTATATCTACATTTATACAAATATATGAGAATCTGAAATGATGGATTAAAGCGTCGGTTAAATGTCTAGAGAGGCTCAAGCCCCCTTTGGACTCTATCTGTGTACATGTCTGTCAGTGCAAACACTGTCAGTATCTGACAAACTTTTAAAAGGTCCTGATGGGGATATATTGCAACAGACCGTTACCCAATGTTCAGATGTAGTTATGTGATCAATGTACTAAACAGATTTTTTTTAAATAGAAAAACTGCATGATCTCTCAAACTTTGCAATGTTAATAAAAGACACTAAAAGGCTTCAGCCGATTCAAGGGTTACTGCCGTTTATTTATTTACTGCGTCTGCTGTTCCTGCCACAAACTAGACCGCCGTCCAATTTAAACAGAAAATCAAACTCTGTCTGAACCTTTGAATCTTTGTAGATCAAAGTTCGCCATCAACCCATATCAAAGTTTGGCAAATGTTTTCGCTGTTGTCATTTTGGCTTGTGGCATTGGAAGCAGAACAACAACATCAAACTCTTTTACAAGTTACTAAACTGTAAGTACTATAACTAGAATTATTTTTATTGTAAAGATTAGCCACATTACCATCTAAAACATAGAGTATAGTCCTAATGTATGTAGTATTGTGTTTAATAAATGTTCATAAAGATATCATTAAATAATGTTAAACAGGTGAAAAAAATAACCTTTTGCCTAGTTAACTGCTGCTTTAACCGAAACTGTAATTAATGTGCATTCTCCCTGTTAAATAAACCAATAAATAAAATAACCAAACATTAGGTGATTACATAAACAGCTGCTGCTACAATGCTGCTTTAAGGTCTTGGTTTGTTTTTTGATCAATATCATCAACCGATAAAGTTGCTGATAAGATTATTATCTTCTTCTTCTTCTTTTTTTACACATCTAGAGGGACTTTGTGTTTGGAGCACGCCTTGATCACTCAGTGTTCACTAATGGGTGTTTATCAGTGACCTTATTCACACTGGAGCTGCTGGCTTGTTAACTTCCTTGATTAACTCTGCATTTTTACAGCAGAAGTTCATGAATATACTTGTGCCTGATTATGGACCTTTGAAACCTCAAGACCTAAATTTGGTCCATATAATAATCCAACAAATTATAATTATCGTTAGACAGTGACCTGCGGAATATTTCACCCGGACATTTAAGTCAAGGCACACTCCTTTAGTCTAATCTTTAGTCATATAACAGTAAATCACAGGAAATATAATAATAAGTAAAATAAATGCCTTATCTAACTGACTGCAAGTGTTGCTTCTTTTATCGCAAAATGGATACCTGGGCCTACACATACCTGAAAACAGTACAGTCATTGTGACCACACAGCTACACTTCATCAATATTAAAATTATAAAAGAAATAGCGAAGACTTACAAAACCACCATTGTCGGTTAAAGCTGAACTTTAATGTGATATAATGAATCAAAACATCTCATCAGAAGTCTTAAGTGCATTTTAATATCCATAAATTGCCCCTTTATTGCAGTTACCTTTTGAAGACTGATTAGAAACGATCAGTTTTGAAAGCTTGTGTGCTTTGAGCAATGAGTATCTGTCTAAACCTTTTGCCTTTGTCCCTCCACACTGGAGGGTGGGGTGGACTTTGAGCGTTCAAACCACTGTCTGTGCCTCCCAGTCTCCCGACAGGGCCCAGCTGAGGGTATAAAAGTCCCGAGCTGAAGCTGGGAAATCAGTCTCGTCTGAGTACTCGCCAATACCAAGGGAGAGAGCTTCAACGAACCCATCATGGGGGACTCAAAGCTCTGCCTTTTGCTGCTCCTCAGCACGTCTGCCTTGGCTTGTAAGTACTTCTTTGAGCATTTCTTTGAGCATTTTGCATAGTTTAACATAGTACTTAGTTAAACACTGTAATAGTTCTTTATGTTTGGCATATGGAGGCCCACTGTCGTGCTGCAAAATACTTTATTTTTTCTTTGTTTTTTAAATAACATGTACGGATAAGTCATAAAAGTGAAATGTTATCCACCTATGTTTGGAGGCATGCTACAGTAATACAGAGCTGCTACACACATTTTCTGTTTCAAAATTCCATACTTTTCCAGGGTCAAATTTCATTTATTTTTCAGTCCTTTTTTATGAATAAAAACTGAAACTGAGTTGAAAAAAGTTAAATGCTTTGATTTTTACAGCATCTGTGCAGCCTTGTTTACTCACTGTGTCCATGGAAACGATGATGAACGTAGCCATAAAGTTACGGTTTTCTTGAATGGAAAAATAGCCAGTTTAGCAGTATAGCAGTATAGCCATGAGTTATACAGAACTGCATAACTCATTAATGTTCAGACAAGCTTAATAGCTGGTTATTTGTGATGATTCTTTCAAACTAATGTGGATATGGATGTTAGGATTAGGCACAGTTATGAGCACTTGGGGCAGAGGTACGCGTAGAAGTAGTTCTGCGTAGAAGTGTGCATTTCGTCACGCCACATTTCTTGCCTTGCTTTTGATGACATCAAGCTTGCTCTGGTCCACATTTTTACACACAGTGGTAAACATTTTGGCTAGGCCGGCTGCCTGCTCCAAATGCCACAAAAACCCTTTGCTTGTATACTCAGTTTACTTTTAGACATTTTGCATTTTGTACTTTAGAAAACAAAATAGGGGCAGTAGTCTGGAAACACAAAAGTATTCTTGTTTCTTTTTTCCATACTTATCCAGACCTGGAAATCAAATTCCATACTTTTCCATGTTGCATAGCAACCCTGATCATAATTTTGACCTAGGACCTATGGATTAGTGTAGTTATAGTAGTTTAGTAGTTGTGCATTACAATTACTAAAGAATATCCAACTTTTTTTTTTAACAGTTGCCCAAGATGATGATCAGCCATCCTGCCCATGTAAGTTACACCAGACTACTTGCTGTGATCATGTCCATGCTAATAAGTTCATTTTTTTTGTACTGACATCTGCTCTCCACATTGCAATTAATGTTATGGGAATAAACAGATGACATACAAAATCCCCTCTTAACAATGATTTTCTCTTCTAGTGGCCCAGAGGTACAAGACCCTACACAAGTATGAATACCGATATGAAGCCGAATCTCTGAATGCCATCAACGGAGCCTCGCAGCTCAAGAACGGACCCAAGGGCGCTTGCACGGTATGAGAAAGATCATTCACAATTATCTTTAGTCGTCTGATTTTTCTCTTTTTCAGAGAGTGAGATTTAAAAAAAAAACATTTACCTTTTCTCACAGGTTGTAATTGAAGTACCTCAGACTTGTAGTTTTATCGTTCGCACCACTGGCTGTAGCCTGAGCGAGGTGGTCGACATGGACGCAGATGGCAACCCTGTGTTTGGTCCTGCACCAACCTCTGATGCCTTTGCTGCTGAAATGGAGAAGTATGTTGCTTAATGAAAATCCCTGAAGTCGTAATTATTTTTTGTGGATCTTTTACCACCAATGAGATCTTTCCTGAGGTTTTCCAGTAGGAAGTGAATTAAAACATCGTACCTTTTATTTTAGGTATCCTCTGAAGGTTGTGGTTGAAGGTGTGTATGATGTGAAGCTGTACCCCGAGGATGGTGAGACAACAACTATCCTGAACATCAAGAGGGGCATCATCTCTGCCCTCGCTGTGCCTCTGTTGGAAAAAGACAAGAACAAGCACATGGTACATTTATTAACCAAGAAAATGCTTTAAAAAATCTGCATATTTCAGCGTCATCATGCCGATAATTACAGTTTCAAAAAACTGCCAGTAGCCCACTCTAAATGTGTTTTTTTCCCTCTATCTATTTCAGCCAACCATCCATGGCAACTGCAGGACCTATTCCACCATTAATGCCAGAGAGGATATTGCAACTGACATCAGCCTCACAAGGGACCTGTCCAGATGCAGCAAATTTGTTCCAATCAGAGATGACACCAGCCCACTGGCACTCATTTCTGGCATGGTAAGATATCCAGTTGTATGTACTGGCAACGTGAATTTTGAAAACAAAACTTCAAGAGTTAAACTGAGCTGTCATAGCTTCAATGTTGACAAATCAAAAACAACAAAAAAAAACAGCAAGCAAAACGAGGACTCAAACTTTATGGACTAAAAATTCAGTAAACGGACCCTTCACCCTGCCACAAATTGATCTATTTGATTGACAGGATGCATCTGGAAAGTGCAGTGCAAACTATTCAACTCATTTATTTTGAAAGATTAATTGCATTAATATGATAATTTGTCTATTTTCAGCACTACCCTCTTGCTCAGCTGGTCAGAAGCTCCCAGACCTGCAACTACAAGTTTGACAATGAGAAGAAACACATGACCTCTGGGTCCTGCACTGAGAACCACATCCTCATTCCCTTCTCTCACAAGTAAGTCAAGCACTTACACTGCACTCTATACTGTGCTCCTTTATGTAAGTGCACATACTGATATGTAATGCACAGGAGACTGATGGTATTGTAAGCATTTGTTTTCTTCTCACAGGGGAAAATATGGAGTTACCAACGTTGGAAAGCAAGAACTGACTCTGGTTGAGGTCTCTCCTCACAATGAAAGAGTTTTTGACCACAGTAAGCCCTTTGTGCAATTTTCTTCTCATTTAGCGTTAATTGTTTTAAAATGGTCATGAAAGCCAACACTACGCCATTACAATCAATGTTGCTTGTGTATCATAGGTGACACTGTCCAGGGACTTCACATGGAAGTTGTCAAGGACAAGAGTGCTGTCCAGGACAAGGACGCAGCTCTGAACCTCCTGAGAGAACTGGCCAATCTGCCCGAGACCGAGGGTAATAGGAGGGCCCACCTCTTCCACAAGCTTGTCACGATGGTCCATGGAATGAAGACTGAGACCCTGAGTCCCGCCATTCCAGAGGCTCTTGCAGTGTCCCGAGTCCTGACCTACCAGGTTCTGGTGCAGTGTGGAACCCCTGAGTGCAGCAGTGCCATCATGCAGATCCTCAGGACTTTTGACACCTCCTCACTTGAAGTGGATGCCAGTGTTTTTGCTTTGGGACTCGTGTCCAATCCCTCTGACCTCCTGATCAATGACATGCTTGAGATGGCCAAATACAAGCCCAGCAAGCCCATCATGTATGCCCTGAGCAATGTTGTCAAGAGGTGAGTGAAGTTAACCGCATTTTATTCCAGGTTGAATATCGAAATAATATTTCATCAGACATTTTCCACTCCACTGTGAAATAAAATACAAAGGCTTTAAATTCGAAATATCTTTTTTTCTTCGACAGGTTTTACAAGGCTGAAGGAAAACTGATCCCTGAGATTTTCTCAGTTGCTGAGTTCATGGCTGCCCAGTTGGGTGACTGCTCTGGTGACAAGGAAAACACTTTCATGACATTGAGAGTGGGTAACTTTCCCTATAGATCAACATTTTAGTGACTGCTGACACCAATGTGCACAAAATAAATGTGTCATTTGATTCTAGGTTATTGGCAACATGGCTCCAGCTCTGGTATCTGCTGGTCCCGCACTCAGATCTGCTGTGATCCAGTGTGTCAACCAACCTGCTGCTTCCCCAGCTGTGCAGCAGGCTGCCATCCAAGTGTTCAGGCTGACCCCCGTCCCAGAGGAGGTGAGTCAAATTATTTCAAAGCTCTGACACATCACTGGAGTAATTACTTTTACTGGTTACTCATTTTATTCATGTTTAATGCTCGCAGGGCAGAGAGGTTCTCATGCAGGTGCTTTTGGACAGCGCTAGCCCCATGCAAAAGCGTATTGCTGCATATCTGGTGCTTATGAAGGACCCCCAGCCCACTGAGCTGGCCCAGCTGGCTGATGCCTTGCCCAAGGAGCAGGACAAACAAGTCAAAAGCTTTGTGATCTCCCACATCACCAACATTTTGTCCTCAACTGAGCCAGAGACCCAAGAGTGAGTGAAAAGCAGTCACAGCTTTTTACATACATGTTTTTAATGTGTTGTTTCAGTGCATGGTGAGTGGGTGTCCTAATTTGATAAACATCAGATGTTTAACAGTAACACTTTGTTCTTTCCTTCAGACTGAGACAGAAGATTCTTGATGCCCTGCAGGGTAATGAGATCGGATCCACCATGGACCCCACCAAGTTCTCTCGCAACTACAAAATGGGATCTGTGGAGGGCAACATGATCTTTGAGGGTACCAGCTACCTGCCCAAGGAGCTCATGCTTGAAATGACTCTGAAGTCATTTGGCTTTGACATTGACATGATGGAGGTAAACATTTGAGGTGTTGTAATCCAAAGTGTGCTTTGAGAAGTTTTCAGTCAGCTAAGTTGTGACACTGAAAAAATGTTGTCACCTTTACAGATTGGTATGGAGGGAAAGGGATTTGAGCCAACTGTTGAGGCCCTGTTTGGAAATAACGGCTTCTTCCCCGACACTGCCCTGAAGACAATGTACTTTGTCTCTGACAACATGCCAGACAGAGTCAGTGAGATCCTGCAGAACATTCTCCCTGCTCTGAAGAACAACAGGATGAAGAGACAGGTACTCAAACCAATCTGCTTTGTCCACATGATTAAAACAACTGTAATTATGATAATCAGTTTTTACATAAAGGAAAAATCTTGTAATAGAGCAAAAACTTCTATGTTTAGGCCTCACAGAACTTGATGAGGGAGATCGGACGTAACCTCAACAAACTGGTCAGGGACATGAAGACGGCAGAGTCTCCAGAGGCAATGGTTTACATGAAGCTTTTGGGAAATGAGCTGGGATATCTGAAGACCAACGAAATGGAGGAGATGGCATACTCTGCTGCCATGATGATTGACAGCATGTTCAAGATGTTCCCAACTGATGTTAGTTACTTTTTAAAGAGCATATTTGACTATGACAATTTGCATTGACTTAGAAAATAATGTAAATGATTTAAATGTCTGATGTGTATCTTTTTTGCCAAAGATCATGAAGGCACTGATGACCAAGGCTGACAACACAATCTTTGCCCACTACATCTTCATGGACAATGAATTCTTCCTGCCCACTCTCACTGGTGTGCCTCTGAGGATTGAACTGTCTGGTGCTTTCACCCCTGGCATCAAGGGAGGACTTCAGATTGCTTCAGACATGGTAATTATCCAAAAATGTGTTTAAATGCCACTGATAACATTTTTTCATTTCACTAAACTGCATCAACACAACTCTTCACATTTCTCCTGTGTGTCCATGCAGAGTGAGGTGACTTTCATGCCTTCCGCTGGCATTGAGTTTGTAACTCATGTTGGCGCCCACATGCCTGAATATGTCAACTCCGGATTAGAAATGCACACCAACTTTTTCCATGAAAGTGGGCTCAGTGCCAAGATCTCCATGGAACCTGGCAATGTCAAGCTGACCATCCCTGCTCCAGTGAATCCTATGAAAGTCGTCGAAATTACGTAAGCCTAAGAGAAACTTTCGAAAACACAATGGTCAGAAAGTGCTTTGCAACTGTGGTTGTACTCCAGCTGTTAAATTAGCTAATCTGATGTATAAAGGGGAAAGCCAACCAGCTACCTTTTTTTTCTTTCTGTAATCCTGGCCTCATACAATTTAGGAGATGTTACGTCTTGATTGAAACAATTTCAACGTTTTTACAGTCAGATTAAAACAGCCGAAGTTGCATTTTAACTTTTCTGTATTTAAAATTTAGAAACACCCTGTGGGCAGTGACTGGATCAGAGGTGAAGACCATCCCCTCTATGCTGATGGACAAGGTTGATGTCAGCGAGTGCACTCCCTTCTTTGCTGGAATGAAATACTGCACTGCTCTGCAGTACACTGATGCTTTCTCTCAGGAGACAGCCCCCTACTTCCCCTTCACTGGAGATAGCAAGTGAGCAAGACGTTTTAAACCACAAACACATAATTGTCTTTTAACAATAAAATGAATTCTGGTTAATTAATTGCATTATCTACACAGATTCGCTGTGGAGTTCCACCCCACTGGTGAAGTCACTGAGTACACAGCCACTGTTGCCTACGAGCTCCTCAAGGAAGGAGAAGAGGGCCGGCAGAAGGTTGACTCTGTGAAGTTTGTTCTGAGGGCTGAAGGTAATGAACTATATTGAAAGTTATCACTAGCTCAATTTTGAAAGTCTCTGACATTTAGTGGAGTAACGTGAAATTAACATATTGGTTGGTCAACAACAGGCGCAGCACCCGCTGAAGCCAGAGCAATCATGAAATATAACAGAAGGAAGAATGTCGTCACAGCTGACATCCAGATCCCTGACTACGATGTGGAGGCTGGACTCAGGCTGGGTGTTGTTGATGGAAACACCAAGGGAAAAGGAACTCACTCCATTTCTCTTGACTTGATAAACAAGAACATCCCTCAGCTCTCCCTGGTTGGCCGTGCCAAGTAAGAAATCAACCATAAATTCTCATGATAGAATATTAATGTCACCCTCATCACTGAACGCACGCTAAGTTGTTGGTACATTTTTCAGTCTGAAGGAAATGAAGGAAGGTATGCTGCAAGTCCAACTTCTTGTCCCCTCAATCAATGCTGATGCCACCGTCACTGCTAACATGAAGCGCGATGAAGAATTGGAATTGGAGCTCAAGAATGAAATCAAAGTCATGGCTGCCAGCTCTGAGCAGACAATCAAAATGAAATATGGTAATGTAATTTTCTAGTTACTTTTTTCAGAATATTACACACATTTCATTTAACAGTTGCTGATGTATTAGACAGATGTATATAAATCTTGATTACATCTTAGCTACATCTTAACTACATATGGCATTGTGGTTAAAATATGGGGCCCAAAAAAGGGGGCATTTTGCGTGAGAGAAATTGCCATATTTGACTTTGTTTCGAGTAATTGCACTCTTGGATTTACTTTAACAGAATTACTTCCTTGTATGTCAGGATTAAATTTATTGTTCTCTATTGTTGCAGATGCCAGCAAGTTTGAGGTTGAGTTCAAGTCTGATGTGCACGCTGAGCCACACAGTACGCCATATGCTGATATGATTTATAACTATGGCGACAAACTTATTGACATGCAGGTGGGACAGACTGACATGAAAGTCCGTCACATCTTTAAGAAGTTTGGAGAGGTATGAATCTTGGATTTAGCAATTATTAACATTTTCTTTGATAAAAATTTGGAGCATAACCATAACACTGCTTGGTGTCATCTTAGGCAGCCAACAACTACATGGAAAAGTATGGCGCAGACATGCCTTACATTCGGGACTTCAGAGTGCCGGATATGCCTGAGATTTCCCTGCCAGAGACACTGTTCCTGAATAAGTAAGTTTAAATAACTTTTGAGGTAAATGTTTAAATTATTCTTTTCTTTCCAAAACATTTATGCATTTTGCTTTTTTCTTTATAACAGTGAGGCAAAGGCTGTTTACTACTTCAACAATGAGCGCTTCACCATTACTATCCCTCTCCTTCTTGGAGGAAAGTCAACAGAGGATCTTAACTTCCCACCAGTTTTGACCACACCTAGCCTGTCTCTACCCCAGTTTGGACTGGAGATCACCTCCATGGAAATTCCAATCCCAGAGCTGGTTGTCCCTGAGGACATTACACTGTCCATTCCTCTTTTCGGCAAAGCTGAGGTTTCAACACTGATGAAGAGCAACTTATATGACATGGAGGCCTCAATGGCTGCAGGCAAAGATGTTGTGGAGACTCCAAGCTACTCAGCTAAGTTTGATGTGAAAGGAACCTCCCCAGTTGACATCCTCTCAATAAAGATTGCAGGTATTTTATAGTGAATATCATCCATGTATTTAGAATTTACATTTACATTTTGATCCTTCACTCTTAAGTTACCAGCTTCCACTGATGTGAAGCAATGTGACTTAATTTGAGTTACAGTATTACAGTGTTCCATGATAGCACTATGCTAAACGAATGATTAAGATATATTTTTGTTGGGTATACCAACACATGAATCTCAAAGTTTTCACGAGAAGTAATCCCACTATGCAATTATCAGTTATCATTTATCTTTTCTTTGTGTTTTATTTAGGCTCTGGAATGTTGGCCACCACTGATTCCATCAAGGCTGAGCTGAAAAGCTCTTTGACTCATAAATTCCTTGAAGCCAGTATTAGTATTGTTGAGGATGCAACCATCACAGATAAAATCAATTTGAAATCAAGCAGCAAGATTGAAGCCAATAGCCCACTGGGTCTCAGTATGGCACTTGAGCACACTGGCATGACTGGATTCAACACTGAAGAAATCTCTGCTGACAGCAGCTTTGACGTAATGTTCAAGGCTGGACCCGTGTATGGCAAGACCACTTCAACTCAGGTGTTGGCCGTCTACCCATTCAGGCCAGAGGCAAAGATTGACTCCACCATCAAGGTTGACTCCACCATTGTTAATGTCCAGAACACAATTGCAGCAAACCTGGCCAATGGTGAATTCTCAGTTGTGTCTAACACCAATGCCTTTGAAGACACCTTGACCCATGTTGCCGAGCTTTCCTTCAAAGACAGCAAGCTGTCACTGAAATGTGATGCTAATGCCCTTGCTCTTGGCATGACGATCCGCAACCAGGCTGAAGCTTCTGCTGGTGCTGGTGAAGTCCTCATGAGAATGGAGACGAACGCAGACCACTCTGAAAACCGTGTTTACTCTCTGCTGACTGCCTCTTTTGATGTCAATGGTCTGGCTGTAAACAGTGATGCCACAATGAAGCTCCTTGAGAATGAGGCTACTCACAAGGCTACTCTGAAAATGAACAAGGATGGTTTGACCACAAGTGGAACAACCACCCTCCAGAGCCCCCTGTCCCTGGAAAACACCTTCAATGCTGGGCTTGATGCTTCAAGGGCTACTCTATCCATTACCAACAAGGCTGCAATGTTTGACACAAAGGTCGATAATGCCAACACTCTGACTATCACTCTCTCTAGTCTTGACTTCAACTCAAAGGCTGAAGCCACTGTCAGTGAGTATTCCTCCTACACTCATGATATCACCATTGACATGAAACCCTACACTGCCTCTGTTAATGTTCAAAACAACCTGAAACTTCTGGAGGCCAACTTCAATAATGAGGCTAAGCTGCAGGCAGAGCTTTACAAAATGGACCTGACTGGAAGCATGAAAGCAACCTATGGTGAGGAAGAGTTCAAGCACACCTATCAGGTAAATTATGTGGACATGACTGGTAACGCAAAGTGCAGCACCACTGGAAAACTCTTTGGAACCCACATGAGCCAAAACACTGAGCTTGAAGTTATTGGTCTTGCTGCCACAATCACCAATGATGCCCGCTTCAACTCCCAGCCAATGCGCTTTGACCACACCATCCGTTGCAGCGTTGTTCCTTTTGACTTCAATCTTGATGCCATTTTCAATGCTGATGGAGACATGACCATGTATGGAAAGCACAGTGCCCAGCTCTATGGCAAGTTCCTCCTTAAAGCACAACCCCTGGCTTTTACTAGCTCACATGAATGCAGAGTGTCAGTAAACCAGCAGCTAGATTCCGGTTTTGCCCTTGAGACCACATTTGATAACAAGATGGATACTGTCCTGTCACTCCAGGAGCAGAAGGCCAGTTTAAGAATGAAGTCTAAAATGAATGAGCATGCCTTTAATCAGGACATGAGTGTTTACAACACTGCTGAGAGAGCTGGAATTGAGGTTTCTGGCACCATCCTCACAAACATGCTTAATGCAGACTCCACAGAGAACCAAGAGTTCACCATGTCTTCCTTCCTCAAGTATGACAAGAACACATGCAGTCAAATAATTCAGCTCCCTCTACTTGAAAATCTGCCTGCTTTCTTGGAAAGCATCAAGGGCATTGTTGTGCGTGTTGCAGAGGCACTGCAAGACTACCTCAACAATGACGTGATAAGGGCTAAACTTGAGGCTCTTCCCGAGCTTGTAAGTGACTTTATTTCTCAACTGCATATAGAAGACAAGGCTGTTCAGCTGAAGCAGTATTTCACTGATTTTACCCAAGAATATGTCATCTCCATGGAGGATGTGGAAGCCTCTTTGACCAATCTGAAGGTTTCTGTTACGAAACTGTTGGCTGATCTTACGGTTTATATCGAAAACTTTGCTGTCATGATGAGGGAGATTATTTTAAGTGGCATGCTCCCTGAAACACTCATGCAGAACATCCAGGAACAGCTGGATGCAATTAATGAGGAGTATGACATCAAGGGTACTGTTGTGTATGTGATTGATACCATGAGGGAGATGATCCAGCAGTTTGACCTGGAAAAACTGAAGGGCAGCAGCATCGCATTCCTGTGTGATATTGATTCCAAATTTGAAGTCAAGGCTCAACTACAGGAGATCCTAATTAATATGAAAAGAGTAATTGAAACATTCGACATGCAGCAATTTGTAACTGGCCTAAAGGAGTACATTTCATCATTCCAAGATTACATCATGTACCTAGTGACTCGGATTCCCGCAGAGATTCTTAGCGATATATCAGATACCATTAGAGATATGATTCAGGACCTTGACATTCTAGGTAAGATCAACACATTCTATGCCAAGCTGAGAGAGTTGATTGTAAAGTTTGAGGCTGACAAAATGGTTCAGGCTGTCTTGGAAAAGGCTGTTGATCTCATCAAGCAGTTTAGAATTGAGGAAACTATTAGGGATGTGGCCAAAATGGTGAAGGATGCGGACATTCTTACCAAATTCATGCAAGTCTTCCAGAATGCTGTTGGCTATTTGAAAACAACTGAGGTGAAGGACATAATTAAAGAGCTGAATATGTACATTGATACAACTGTGCAAAAGCTGAAGTCACTCGATTATAATGACTTTGTGGAAACTGCCAATGAAGTTATTGCAGAGTACACAGTTAAGGCAAATGAGCTGATCAGGACTCTTGAAATCCCCCAGAAACTTGAGGCAACAAGAGATTTTGTCAACCTTGTCTTAGCCTCTTTTAGAGGTTTTATGGAAAGTCTGAGAGACATCAAAGTGGCAGAAATTATTAAATCTGTAAAGGATTTCATTGATCATGGAGTGCTTGACAACCTTAAGGGATTTGCAGAATATATAAAAGAGAAAATTACAAATCTGGATATCAGTGCTGAGATTACCTCTTATCTGGACTTTGTGAGCAAATCTTACAAACAGGTTATTACCATTGTCACAAGGAGGTTCACCAGGATGGTTAAGATGATTAAGGAAGTGGCACCTGAGCAAAAGATCATCAGCGAGATTCAGCAGATCATTGAAGGGCTCCTTACTGAACTTAAAAAGGCTGAGTTGAACACACCATCCTTCCTCATTCCTTTCACTGATCTTGCTGTACCTTCAGTGAAATTCAGCATGGACAAGCTTGACCAGTTTGAAATCCCAACACAGCTTGACATCCCTGACTTCACCATCATGGGCTCCTACACTGTGCAGGCCACATCAATTTCACTTGATGACATCAAGCAGAGAATCATTGCACTTATTGATTTCATTGCACACTTTGAGATAAATTTACCTGATATGGATGCTTTCTTTGGAGAACTGACCATGAACTACATTCCTTCCATGCCTGAGATAACCCTTCCCGAAATCTCTCTTCCTGAGATCTCATTCCCTACCATCCCACAAGTTCCCGTAGAAAAGCTTGTCAAGACTCTTCAGCTTCCTGAGATCACACTGCCTACTATTCCAGATCAGTTTATGGTCCCATGCTTTGGTAAACTCTATGCCGAGATCAAATTCCAATCTCCCATCTACACCGTCAAGACTACTGCTGAGTTCCAGAACTCCACTGAGAGTGAAATGACACCTCAATTCACTGGATTCCTCACTTCCCAGGCCACATCTCCAATTGCTGATGTTCTTAATTACAAACTTGACGCCACAGCTCGCATTGCAATCCCAAAAATGAGTCGCATTGTCCTTGCAGAGACTGTTAAATTCAGCTATTTTGTTCTTGGAGTTGAACATCAGGCATCTGTAACTCTCTATGGTCTATCAGCACAGGCCCAAGCCAAATCTACAATTAAGGTTACCACTACACCTTACACTGCTGACTTTATGAACACAGCCTTTATTGCAGTAGAGGAAGGAATGACTGGCTCTCTTGAAACAACTTACCAACATGAGGCAGACCTCCCATTTTTCAATGTCAAGAGTGTGGCCACTGCAACCCAGAAAGCAATTGCTCGCCAAGATGGCTACACCTTCACTCTATCAGTTGACAATACAGGCACTGGCAAGTTTAATGCTGACGAAGGCACCCACAAGAGCAACTTGCAATTGACACTCACTCCCAGCACTGGTACACTAACTTTCTCTGGTGACACAGACTCTAGCCTCTTCAAGATGAAACAGCAAATTACTGCTGAATCTGCCACATTTTCGTACTTCAAGTTTAACATCCGCAATGAGGCAGAGGCACCAGTCATTAAGAACAGTCTTTGGGTGGCATCTGGAAATGCCAACCTTTATGATATGAAAGCTGAGCTGAAGGCAAACCATGACACAGAGCTTTATGGTGCAGTCAGTGGAGTCCTGTCCAATGGAATCCACGTTGTTGTCCGTCCTGTTGAGTTTGTCTTTGAATTCCAAAACAAAGGAAATGCTAAGGTCAGCATTTTTGAAAGTCTGACTGCTAAGATAGATCTACAGAATGACTACTCAGCCATCTTCAACCCCAACAGCCAACAGATGAACACAGTAACTTTGGCTCGTCTTAATCAGTACAAAATGTTCTACAACTTCACTGTTAACAATAATGAAAACCAGGCTGGCATCTTTGTTGACATGGACGGTGAGGCCAATCTTGACTTCCTGACATCCCCCATCAGCATTCCTGAGATTGATCTGCCTTTTATCGATTTCAATACTCCAGCTATCAGTGATCTGAACCTGTATGAGCAGATTGGATTAAAGGACATTCTGACCACCACTGAGCAGTCTGTGGATGTGCACGGCAAGTTTGTTTACCAGAAAAGCCAGGCTGCCCCACTTGTTGATATGATGGGTCTGATCCAGATTCCCTCTATGGGCAACCTACTTACAGAGCTGTCTGTCAAGTCTGCCATCATTAATCTGAATGTCAATGCTGGTTTCTATGCTGAGGATGATCTTGTGTTCCGGCTGGGAGCTACCACAGCTTCTGTGTTTGAGGGTCTACAAGCTAAACTTGATGGCACCACCAGTCTCACCACCAAGAGAGGAATCAAGTTGGCCAATTCCCTGTCCCTTGAAAATCGTCACATTGAAGGCACTCATGACAGCACTATCAGCATGAGTACTGAGACATTTGAAACTGCGGCCTCTGTGGCTACTATTGCAAAGATTGCCCTTCCAATACTCAACCTGGACGCAAACCAAAATTTGGTTGTAGACACCAAAACCAAAGCAAATGCTGTCTCAACTTTCAAGATGACGGGTGATTTCAACATCCCTTTGATCAGGGCTATTGGAAAGGCCAATGCAGACCACAGTCTGAAGCTGGAGGGAACCTTTGAGTATGTTTCTATGGAGTCAGTAACTAAGGCTAACATGGATGGCACAGTGCTTGAAGACTACCTCCTTTCGGGAGTCCTGGATAATGATGTTAATCTGTACCTGAATAATGATGGCCTTCGCTCCACCTCAAAGGTTATTGCTGATGCCAAGCTTAATCTAGGCCCCACCAAAGTAATTGGTATGGATGTAGATGAGAATCTTGCTGTTGAAGCCTCCCTGAGCCGTGTGTATGCAGTGCTGAAGTATACTGGCAACAATGAAGCAAACTTGTTTGAGTTCAACACCAAGGGGAAGCATGTTGCCCAGGCTACCATTGATCTTGCACCAATCTCTTCCTTGGTTGCTGATATTGAGATCGATGTGTCTCAGCCAAGCAGCCTGGGTGACCTCACCATCTTTGAGAAAATTGCAGCTGAGGTGACAGCCAACAAGCAGAAGATCTCTAGCAACAGCAAGTTTGTCAGCCCACTGTACACCACAAACATTGTAGCTGAAGTAGAGGGCGATGCTCCAGTCTTCAAAGTCACCTTCAAGTCCTCTGCCACCTCTGTCATTGTCTTCTTGGAATATGACATGGACGGTGAGTTGACCAAAAGCCCAAAGCATATTTATCTGTTTAATATTGCAAGCAATGTTTAGTACTATATCTTACAAAAATATATTTGTTTCAATAGCTTCTACTACTGTGAACTTTGAGAATGAGGCTCTGAACATGGTCGGCAAAGTTGGCCTGACACACGCTGACTTGACCATGGACGTCAATCATATCATCACCCTACCCTTGAGGTAAAATTCTTCATTCAGTAATCTACGTTAAATAATTTTTCTGATATTCAAAGTTTAAATTAACTCCTTTTCTTCACATTTTAGGATAGAGCCCCAGGCTGATGACAGGTAAATACAAAAAAAAAAAAAAAAATCGACTGTTTTTTCTACACTTTGGCTACATTTTTAACCATTTATGTAAATGTGTATAAATCAGTTTCCTTTTCTATGAAATATCAGGTCATGAATTGTGATTTTTATTTGAAATGAATTCTTTCTCTTTCAGTTTCTCTCGCCACACCCTGAATGTGGACATCACCAGTCCTACTTTCACCGATGCAAACCTTCGTTATACAGCTCGCACAGATGGTATCAGTGCCTCAGTATCTACCCCATCCACTGGCTTCCTGGGCCTTCAGTTCAGTGGCAAAGTCCCATCTCTGACTGCAAGAGTCTATGGTCGTTATCCTGTGAGTATTACTAACATTACCTTTTTGAGACAGTGTAAAACTAAATACCAAAATAAAAAACTAAAAAACTAAAACAGTATTCTATTTTTCTCTCCTCAACAGTCTGCCCCAGAGGTTGATGTTGACTTCTTGGTCATCAGATCATCTTCTAAGGATGCTGATAAGATGAACCTGCAGATTGCCTACAACATGGAGGCACCCAAAGTAATGCTCACTGAACTCAAGACGAGACTCCCTTCCATCATCTCAACTTTCACAACGTTTGCTGACAAATATGAGATCACAGGGAAAATGGTGGAGTTGAAGAACTCTGTTGTTGACCGCGTCAGCGACGCCTACAATGCTGCAATCAACTATGACACTCAAATGAGCCAACTGTCAATCTTCTTCAGGAACATCATTGTCCAGTACCAGAAGACTGTCCAGGTACTTCTGGATGCTGTTGTTAAGGTCTTGAGGGAAACCCAGTTCAAATTGCCTGGGTCTGATGAGATGACCACTCTCCCCCAGGTCCTGAAAAAGCTGACCACCAGCATTGCTGCTATGCTAGAAACGACCCTCCAGGCTATCTATGACAACATGGAGGTTTCCTATAACTCCTTTGTTGAAATGATCAGCAGTGTAAAATTGCGCATGCCGGTAGGTGATGCAATCACTGGAGGCCAGATCTGGGATCAGGTCAGAACAACTGTCAAGAGCATCTTTGATGAACTGGTGGACTTTGTGAGAAATATGGAGAGTCTTGACACAATGCTAGTGAAGATTGGTGAGACCCTGAAGGCTATTGTTGAGAAATCTCAGGAGTTTGTTGACTCTATCAAGTCTGACTATTTAGATGCAGTGTTTGTCAACATCAATAACCTGTATCTTAGCTTTGTCACAGTCTTAAAGAATGGTGTTGACCAGATCTCTGCCCTAAATATGGAGCAGTTCAACAGTTCATTTGAGTACATTATGGACATGCTCATTTATGTAGTGGAGCAGATGAATAACACTATGTATGGTTTCCTGCAGCAAGCTTCAGATGAGGCCCATATGAAAGTTAGTGACGGAAGGCTTGAGATTGACCTTCCATTTCCCTTCCAGCAGTGAGGAATCCTCACAGACTGAGGCCTAAGTCCATATGAAACACTACCATCTGTTTAATACACATGCTTGGAAGGAGTATGGACAATATCCTCGTTAACCATATTTATAACAATAAATTCAACAGAAACACCTGTTGTATCATTTCCATTTAGATGGTCTATTGTGTACAAACACTGAAAATGTAACATTTTACTGAAACTCACCTTCCTGCGAAGAGTGAAAAACATCAATAAAATACATTAATGCAATCTGTCAATGTCTGATTTCCTGCTTTTAGATGTTTTCTGGTATTCACATCAAAACTTGAAATAAATGAGAGCAACTGTTTAATCAAACTACACAGAAAAGGGTATTGCTTAGTGTTGCAAAATAGTTTGCATTAATCGCAATTTATTTAGAGTCAAGATTCAAGCATTGATTGGTGTTTTTAAGATAAACTGCAGATGTGCAAAACTGACCAGTTAGCTGACCAATTAGCTGACTGTCAACCAAATGTGTACCATTCTCACCTTATTATGTAGTAGGTCAACTTAAGTTTTCGAAATCAGAGACTCGACAGCAAGACTTATTCATGCTACATATCTGAAATTTACCACAAGATTGTCATTAGAAAATACACAAATACACTGACAAAAATAATTCAACACAATAAAGGAAAGCATGCAAAACCATAGCAGACAATTAAACAAAACTGGCAACAGCAGCAACATCTACATACGTACATGTTGAAGCAACAAGATCGCCTCTTGTTGCTTCACATAGACTACAGCAGACAATTGACCAAAACACACAGACAGTGTTTTGAACCTGTGACAGAAGAACTTGTTCATAGCCTGCCTAAATTATTTGTAATGAATACGTTGCTACTGCAACTGAAAAGCATCTTTGCACTTAAGATAGCTGCTACTGTAAAAATCTCTCAAGGGAAGGGATGGAGGAAGAGGAGAAAATAGTTGAGGGAGTTAAAGGATACACTGCATTTTGATTATGTTTGTAGTTAATCTTGTCCGGAAAAAAAGGCCATTCAAATGCAATATTAAAATATAAACAATGGGAAAGCAAGAGATTTGTTAGGGTTTGCTATATGATAAGAATTAACAGATTCTATGCGAACAAAGTAAGATAATTATAGAATTTCCATGTTTTAAAAGTCTTAAACGTTAAACAAAAAAGTGTACCAAAGGGGTGGGTTGACAAACCAAATAACCAAATGGCCAAAGTGGAGCACTTTCATAAAGAGACGGATCCAGCTCTGTTTTGAGTAGGACCACTACAGGAGGTCCTCCCTATCAGCGGCCATATCCCTACACCACCAGTCCCCTCTGTGTCAAGACAAGTTCCCCCCAAACAGACTAATATAAACATTCTCACCCAGGACTCACTTTTTATCATCTTTCAAATATCTGATATAAAACTGCACTACAACTTTACAGTTTACCTGCATCTAATTCAGTTTGCAGTGCTTGCACTGTGTCCACTTCATTTAACATGTCTACCACTGCACAGCAATACATACAGTAAAATGTCTCTCAAAATTCTCTCTTATCTAAGCTATTGAGGTTTTTTTTTGTACATTATTTTTGTCTGTCTCTGTTGCTAAACTGCTGAATCTATATATCTACCTATCTATAGTATAGACATGCCCAATAGACCAATTTTGAGTGGATGTCACAGTTAACAGCAGATGCGTCCATCCTGGTGGCAGAAAAACAATGGACATCAGAGAGAAACAGTTGTCATACAGTTGTCTTGCTGTGCCGTTGAATGTCAGAACAGGAATACAGAACAAAATAACCTTAATGTTTATAGAAAACCGTTGCCAAGGACACCGTGGTAGAAAATAAAGTTTGTCTCAAGTTAATTATTTTCTCGATATTCAGGCTATAATTACTGATGGACACTCCGTAGAGGAGTGTGTGTTTGGCTTACATGAACAGAATTACCAACGTGGTGAAAGATAATTCTTCATCATGAAAACTCACATTTGTCATGGATTTTACTGTCCTTGGTTAAAACTTGTGGAGACGTCTCCATATAATATAATTTAACTTGGATGTAACAGACAACTTTTCAACTATAGCTAGCTAACACTGTCTGCTCATTAACTTTTTGATCATAACAGAATATAGTAACTTTCACCACCACTCATTTTAAAAGGGACACTACAAGAAACATGGGCATTGGATCATCATTTGTTTGTAGCTGTCAGCGATCAGCTACAGGGTGCGCTAGCCTTTCATTTTCCCTGCCTGGATGCAGATGGGAACCTATCTAAACACACATTATAGGCTATACGTTAAAATTAACAAAGAAAGTGTTTTGTTGCGGTGGCCTTTCTAAACTAAGCAAAGGTGAAAGTTAACACACTTTGTTTTGATCAAGGTGTTAATAAGCAGACAGTTAGCTAGCCAGCACGTTGATAAACTGTGCTTCCACATTAGATTATCATATGGAGACGTCTCCACTACTATCAATCAGTAAGGACAATAAGCCCGATCCATGCTTGACAAACTTGAATTTTTACAATTCTTATGATGGTTTATCTTTCACCATGTAAATAATTAAGTTATTCAAATAAGTCAAACACACACTCCTCTTTTGAGCATAAAAAAGCAGCAGTGATTACAGCCTAAATATCGAGATTCTACTTAACTGGAACATTTTTTCCACTAGGTAGGTCATTGAGTCATGGATATAAAAACCACTCATTGCATAGGTTGAAAAATATAAACATTATAGTGCTTTTTACGTGTAAATCACTACTGTCCCTTTCTGAATCACAGATAAGACATATTCAGCCATTTGTGAACTGTTTATCGAAATTAAACGCATCCAAATTGACTCTAATAGAACAATACTTGTATCTCAACCCAGGCACTCTCTCAGCTCCCTCTTGGGTTTTATGTTTGGATAAATATCACCCTCCTTGAAGACTAATCTGCATCGTTAAATCACAGTCACTAGTAATTTGACATCCGTTGTGGGATATGTAAATTATAATTATGTTATGCAATACACAGTCCTACGAATATGGTCACACTATTCTACTGATCTACAGGTAGGGGTAACATGCCAAGATATGCAGCAATGCACCAGCAAAGGCAGGGAAGAAGGCTGCAAACTAGCATACATGGATGTAAACAGTGCTGCATTTAACGTACTTTCAAGATCTGCTTTGCTTTTTTTTTTCTTTTTTACACAATCAAGGAATTTGACTGCTTTTTTTTCTTTTTCTTTTTTCCATTGTACTTAAAAAGCTAAGAACAAGGACAACAAAGCTGAACACATATAATATATACAGTATGTAAAACCTGTAGGATTAACAGTGATTGACAGTGAATGATGATATGAACATGTTACTGATTTCATTGTTTATCAGAGTGATGACCTGTGAGGAGGAACTGTTCTTCCCACAATGCACTTGACATGTTTGTTAGACTTTAAGGAAACAGAACCTTTGTTTGTTTACAAGGAAAATAAACAGGGCCTCTTTAAGTAACCTGTCGCCCTGTCAGGAAAACACAGACAGACCACTGATCGCTGTCTTCACTGACATCTAGTGGTGTAACCTGAGACTTGTCAAAACTAGTGACATTATACAGTCTATGGGCTCAAAACAACAGCAGTCTGACAGGATAAGCCTTCTTAGATTAGATATTGACAGTCCTACTTGTAAGGTAATGTTTGGTAAGAGGTGTAGGGTTAAAGACTATATAGGTCGTTCTTTACAACACTGAAAGTCCCATTGATAACATTTTTCTGTAGATGAATATTTAAAAAAAAAAAAGAGCTTTTTCGACGCTCTAGGCGCCTGGGATTTTTGCCGGAGCACTCTGACCTCCTCAAGTTGAAAAAACTTTGCCCCAATCGCCCCACATCATTTCTTTTTTTGTCATCTTTTTTTCCCATTGTCCGATCAGATGTTTTGAGAGGCGGACCATCTGTGGTGGTCACGACAACAAGTTTACAGTTGGTAAATGATGGAGGAGTAACTGGTGGTAGTGGTTGCTGGATACCCAGAGTTATAGCCTCATGCTTTGCAACCTGCAAAACGCGTTCTGTATAAACAGGGCCTTAATCTTCATCCTTACTTTCTTGGCACAGCAGAAGTCTTCTCTTGCAAGTCTTTGTTTGTTTCACACATATTCACATCTGTTTCACAGGAAACACAGATCTCATAGAAAGACTCAAAGATCTATTAGATTAACTGTGGTAAACAAAAGGAAAACATCTATTCACAGCTGATAGAAATTACTTGCATTATTATGCATCTCTAATGTGCCTGTGAAACTCCTTTGCACAACTTTTCAGTGAACCATCAGGCCTTATCTATTCATAAAATATTATGCACAAGCATGGATCAAAGAGGCCAAAGGCCGTTAAAATGAAATGAACACAAAAAAAGACGCTTTCCTTCAATATTTCAACAGGGCATCTTCTCCATCTTAATGATTAAAAAAATGAGTAAAAAGTTCAGGTGTAGAGTGCAGCACCGTTTGTTGTAGCTGTATTTTTAATTCAGTTGTCATTGTGTAATGACTGCTTGAAACAATATTTAACCTCCTACTGTCAACCAGTGGCATGGCGTGGCATGGTGTTCCCCCTGCACTGTGATTCTTATCTAGGCTCTGTCATCTTTATACAATGATTTCCCATGTAATGTGTATGCCTTCATGCGATGCTGCTTCCCTCTGATTGTTTCTTTTTTCCAATCCCGTAAGGTCCGAGATGTGCTCTTTTCCATTTCTGCTGTCGTGTGTGTTTTATTTGTTTTTTGTTTGTTGTTGTTGTTGTTGGGTTGTTAATAACCCAACAACAATTATTAAAATTGAAACCTAAATAAAATATCTTGGGGGAAAAAGGAAATAATATATTAATTTGACCCACGTTGTGCTGTCTGATGGAACTATTCGCTTTTGTTACAACTTTTCAATGTTTTTTGAGTGTTAGGGTGCTTTCACACCTGCCCTGTTTCGTTCGGTTCAATCAAACCAAACAAGTGCTGTTTGTTTGGGCAGGTGAACACAGCAATCACACTCAGGTGAGCACCAAAACAACCAGACTGAGACCTTCTTGAAGAGGTGGTCTCAGTCCGGTTACAAACTAACTCTGGTGCGGTTCGTTTGTGGTGAGAATGTGTTCCGACCTCGATCTGAACCAACTGCAGTCACATGACACATTGTTTGGGTTAAACATTAGCATGTTACAGTCCTGGAGGATTATTAATGTGCACCTCCTCCTGTACTGCCTTAATATGCACATTCAGCACATCCAATGCATCAAAGCATTGTTTTCTAGTTGGAGCCGCGCCTCGTTTTCAAACTGTATGGTTTGACTAAAATGAACAATGACAGCAATATAGTCCACGATGAGCAGCGCTAAAATCAACCTGCGTAGTTGTCCCTCCATTGTGACATTAGAAAGTGTCACATTTATCTTGCAAGTGTACTCTTCTTCAACGTTTGGTTTACTTCCTGGATTTTTCCCACATGAAAATTCTGACCAATCAAGAGCAGGTTTACTGCACAAGAAATTTTATCTGGTCCAGTTGTAAATGCTGCCATGAGAACACGAGCCAACTCTAGGCAATTATGCAACTTTGTAACAAAACTCTTGGTCCCAATGCACCCTTAGAGCATTTTGCAAACAAAATGTGTATTTTTGGCTTTCAGTTTAGGCCTGTGTGTGAACTGTTTTGAAAATGTAACTTCTGAATGGACAAATGTGTTCAAATTAATGATAACTGTAAAATCACTAAAATAACTGTAAAATGACAGATGTATTTCAGTTTTGTCCTACAAATACTTTTGTGTCATGTTTTGTGTATAATCGATATCTCTGCTATGCAGTTAGATCATTCCACTTTGCCTTTAGTATGACCACAAGTGTGTTATGATAGGGTATTTTTTATCCAAAAGAAATAACCAGTTTAGGGAATGTAAAATCTAAGATTTTTAATTGGGACACCTTCCACTGTCATCCCTGGGTTAACAAATTGAAATCATTATTTCATTTGAACAATTTGTCACTTATTTTCCAGGTTACTTTGTGACATTCGGGAGGAGTGAAATGTGTTGCATGTTCAGAGAAAAATTGTCTGTTGATATATGATATAAACTAAAACTACAAATTTATTGTCTAATAAAAAACAGCTACAGTGTGGAACCTTACATGAACTAAAATCCAAACAAAAAACAAAGGTCCCTGTGTGCACAGTTGCGCTCAGGAACTTTACCATTAGCCTTAGAGACTGGAAGGTTTAACGCCACATCAGAGGAGGACAGAACTTGTTTGTTGTGTAATTTAGGTGAAGTTGAGAATGAGGTTCACTTCTTGTTTTGCAGTCCTGTATATGAAGATATAAGGAATGTGTGTTTCAGTATCTGTGTTGATTACTTTGGGTTGGATGACCATGAAAAATTTGAGTTTTGCTTCAGATAGGGAACCTTTTTTGTGGTTGAATTTCTTTGCCAGGTCTGGGATAGAGGCCGGAGTATTCTGTTTCTGGACTGAGTAGTTCAATGACATGTACTTTTGATTGTTACTGCAACAAAATTGTAATGGTGTCTTGTTAACCCAAAAGGGTTGGGCATATGTAAGTGTGCATTACACAAATAAAAATCAATCAATTAATTAATCAGTCAATCTAATTCACTGTGCGTAACATCGCGTCTATACAGCTGACAGAGACTGTAGTCCACCACTCCTTTCACAAGATGCTTAAGAACAAACTGTTCAAGTTCAGTGTTACAGCTCCTTATCAGTGGCAAGGGGGCATAATTCCACCGTTTCTGGGTTATACATCTGAGTAAGCACTTTAACTACATGATTATGCAGTGTATGCATGGCTTTCAGTTTGATACACCAAATTACATTGATTGACTCTAAACTTAGTGAATGTTTTAAATCTTTAATATTGGGTGTTGATGATAAGGATTAGGATTATAACCATGTTTTACAATAAGTGTATTTATAGAAGCCATAGTATCATCAGATTGTATAGTATGTCATGTAAAAGATGAAATTAATAGTCAATTAAAATGTGCTGGTACAGATGCAGTTTTGATTTAAACCAAGGTGCATCTTTAGCATCCACTGTAATGAGACTTTTGGGAGTATTAAGAAACTCACAACTACACATTTATGTTTAGCCTGAGAAGCAATAACAGGGCATTACAGGACAATTTGATATCATACTATCTCAGACTAGTATTTGTTACTTAATATATTATACATATATTTAAACCTGTCACTGAAAAAAAACTATGCTCAATCTAGTGGCTTTTAACCTACATAAAGACAGATTCTGAAACTTTGCAATCCTATTCAAGGAAAACCTTATGAAACTAGTTGCCTTTGTCCCTCCACACATACGTATAGACTGGACTTTGGAGCTGGGACAGTGCTGTATGTAGTTCCCACCTACCCCCCGCACAGAACACTTTTGGTATAAAAGGCAGATGAAGACGTAGGGGCCTCAGTCTCATCTGAGTACTCACCAAAGGAGCGTAAGGGAGAGTTCCAGAGAGCCCACGATGGGGGAGTCAAAGCTCTGTCTTTCACTACTCCTTATCACCTTGGCTTGTAAGTATTTTTTAATTTACATCATGTTACTTTTAATTGTAAATTTAATGAATATAATAGTTTTGAAGTAAACACACCAAAGCAAAAACTCTATTCTGTCTTTGAAGTATGAGCGAATGAGGAAACCAAGTTTTAAATCTAATTTTCTTATGATTGTTTTTACAGATGCCCAAGAGGAGCAGGGAACGTGCTTGTGTAAGTGCTACGGTTTTCCTATATTAATTACACAACCTGAACACGTAGCTATCTGACATTACCCTCTATTATTGTTTAGGACAATGATGCGTAACTGGTGGGTTGCGGTTCCAAAAGTGGGTCATGGGTCCATTCTGAATTGACCACAAGTGACTTGCAAACGTGTTTAGTTTGTGAGAAACGTTCTTCATTTTGAAGTACAGTGAATTTCCAGCTCAGAGGTTCATTTTTAAGTGCCGTTTCTTGCCGTAGAGTGAGTGACTAACAGATAGCTACTTGACAGAAACAGCAAACTAGCTCGACAACATGGCCAGATGCAAGTATGACGCTGAATGTCTCAAACTGTGTGGACCTTGAAGTAATGACTACAGAGAAATCTGGAACTTGTGGCTGGACCAGTTGGGAACCACTGATTTAGGATATTAAACATAACTGAACATTAATGCTACCTCATACACAAAGTAGTTTTTTTTTTTCAAATTACTGACTTAAAACAAAACATGATGTCTTATCTGAACTGCTGAATTTTTAGGGCACTTTCTCACAGTACTTGCAGCGTACTCATATCTAACATGAAACACTTCATCCTCTTCCAGTGAACCAAAGGTACAACGTCAACCACAAGTATGAATACTTGTACGAAGCTGAGTCCTTGAATGCTATCACCGGTGCTTCACACCTCAGGAATGGACCTAAGGCCACTTGCAAGGTACTATTGTGCTTTGAGAGCTAAATGCATTGTTTTACATTATATTAAATCCATTTAAGGTGGATCGTTTGCTTTGTGCAGGATATCTAGCAGCTAAAATTATCTTTTTGAACAGGTTGAAATTGAAGTACCTCAGACTTGTAGTTTCATCGTCCGCACCACTGACTGTAGTCTCAGTGAGGTGATCGACATGGACGCAAAGGGCAAACCTGTGTTCAGTCCTGCACCAAGCTCTGATGCTTTTGCCGCTGAAATGGAGAGGTACGTTCAAAGTTTTCCAATAAGACATACTCATTCATGTGAACACATATTGTGCAATGAAACAAATTTGCTAAAGGACTCAATGGTAAAAGTCTCACATTTTCTATAGATATCCTCTGAAGGTTGTGGTTGAAGGTGTGTATGATGTGAAGCTGTACCCCGAGGACAGTGAGACAACAACAATCCTGAACGTCAAGAGGGGCATCATCTCTGCCCTCGCTGTGCCTCTGCTGGAAGAAAACAGGAATAAGAACATGGTAAGTCTCCTTAATACTGTATGCTACAAAAAGAAAAGACAGAAACACCTCTCACCTGCTCATGTGCTCAAAAACTATAAAAAGAACAGCAATTACATTGTTTTCAAATCTCTATTCCTACCAATTTCAGCCCACCATCCACGGCAAGTGCAAGACTACTTACTCCATCAACGCTAGAGAGGACATTGCAACTGACATCAGCCTCACCAGGGACCTGTCCAGCTGTGACAAATTCAACCCCATAAGAGGTCACACCAGCCCCCTGGCTCTTATCTCTGGCATGGTAAGATATCCAAGCAACACGAAATGCTGACAAATGACATTTTTCCTGATAACATCAAAAAAAAAGGGGCAAACAACAACAGTACACTGAACATCCACAGTGTTGTCAAAATCAGTAGACAAACTGGATTCTTTGTCTTTCAGCACTACCCTCTTGCCCAGCTGGTCAGGAGCTCTCAGACCTGCAACTACAAATTCGACAATGAGAAGAAACACATGATGTCTGGGTCCTGCACTGAGAACCACATCCTCATTCCCTTCTCTCACAAGTAAGTCCAACCTTAATCTGTACTCCATACTGTGCTCAATTACGCAAGTGTACTAACTGATATGTGTTATTCCATTGTACTTTACAACCTTGTGTTGTCTCTCCACAGGGGAGAATATGGAGTTACCAATGTTGCAAAACAGGCACTGACTCTGGTTGAGGTTTCTGCTCACGATGACGGAGTCTTTGACCGCAGTAAGCTCCTCCTCTTATCTCTGTCCTTAGTATTTAAGGCTAATTATCTCCACCAGGCAAAAGGCTGGAGAGGATCATGCATTCAGTTAAGTGTGTGTGTATGTGTGCACTTGTACATGCTACACAGTGAGGACCTGAGGACATGAATGTGCACATTCATGTACGTAAGCTCAGGAACCTCTCATGGCTGTGGGGATTCACAATTTTCGAAAAGCCTGTATTTTACACATCACAGTCTACTGACTCCTAATTCCTGTTAACCAGCTGGTAGGGGTCACAAGTGATCAACAACTGCTCATCACATTGCAAAAGGCATACCCAGCAATTGGCAAGCATAAAAATAAACCTTACCGAGTCTGTTTTAGGCATCATTTTGGCTTTTCTCATGGCTCAAAAAGTGACACCATCAAAAAGTTTGGTCTCATTTTGAACCAAATCATTTGCAGATTAATTTCATGCCATCTATGGTTTGATCCACTGAAGGCAGGCACAATACGAGATAAATAGGTCCTCATTTTTATTGTCTCCATCTCCAACATATCATGCATATATGCCGGACACTTAGCTGACCCTGCACTGTTTCCCACCCACATGCCCCCAGACGCATGCTGGACATCTGCACTCTACTGAACAACTCAAACCTTGTCCTTGTGTTTCATAGGTGGCATTGTCCAGGGTCTTCACATGGAAGTTGTTGAGGACAAGAGTGTTTTCCAGGACAAAGAAGCAGCTCTGAACCTCCTGAGAGAACTGGCCAATCTGCCCGAGACCGAGGGTGATAGGAGGGCCCACCTATTCCACAAGCTTGTCACTATGATCCGTGGATTGAAGACTGAGACCCTGAGTCCCGCCATTCCAGAGGCTCTTGCAGTGTCCCGAGTCCTGACCTACCAGGTTCTGGTGCAGTGTGGAACCCCTGAGTGCAGCAGTGCCATCATGCAGATCCTCAGGACTTTTGACACCTCCTCACTTGAAGTGGATGCCAGTGTTTTTGCTTTGGGACTCGTGTCCAATCCCTCTGACCTCCTGATCAATGACATGCTTGAGATGGCCAAATACAAGCCCAGCAAGCCCATCATGTATGCCCTGAGCAATGTTGTCAAGAGGTGAGTGAAGTTAACCGCATTTTATTCCAGGTTTTATATCTAAATAATATTTCATCAGACATTTTCCACTCCACTGTGAAATAAAATACAAAGGCTTTAAATTCTAAATATCTTTTTTTCTTCGACAGGTTTTACAAGGCTGAAGAAAAACTGATCCCTGAGATTTTCTCAGTTGCTGAGTTCATGGCTGCCCAGTTGGGTGACTGCTCTGGTGACAAGGAAAACACTTTCATGACATTGAGAGTGGGTAACTTTCCCTATAGATCAACATTTCAGTGACTGCTGACACAAATGTGCACAAAATAAATGTGTCATTTGATTCTAGGTTATTGGCAACATGGCTCCAGCTCTGGTATCCGCTGGTCCCGCACTCAGAACTGCTGTGATCCAGTGTGTCAACCAACCTGCTGCTTCCCCAGCTGTGCAGCAGGCTGCCATCCAAGTGTTCAGGCTGACCCCCGTCCCAGAGGAGGTGAGTCAAATTATTTCAAAGCTCTGACACATCACTGGAGTACTTACTTTTACTGGTTACTCATTTTATTCATGTTTAATGCTCGCAGGGCAGAGAGGTTCTCATGCAGGTGCTTTTGGACAGCGCTAGCCCCATGCAAAAGCGTATTGCTGCATATCTGGTGCTTATGAAGGACCCCCAGCCCACTGAGCTGGCCCAGCTAGCTGATGCCTTGCCCAAGGAGCAGGACAAACAAGTCAAAAGCTTTGTGATCTCCCACATCACCAACATTTTGTCCTCAACTGAGCCAGAGACCCAAGAGTGAGTGAAAAGCAGTCACAGCTTTTTATTTATATATTTTAATGTGTTGTTTCAGTGCAGGGTAAGTGGGTGTCCTAATTTGATAAACATCAGATGTTTAACAGTAACACTTTGTTCTTTCCTTCAGACTGAGACAGAAGATTCTTGATGCCCTGCAGGGTAATGAGATCGGATCCACCATGGACCCCACCAAGTTCTCTCGCAACTACAAAATGGGATCTGTGGAGGGCAACATGATCTTTGAGGGTACCAGCTACCTGCCCAAGGAGCTCATGCTTGAAATGACTCTGAAGTCATTTGGCTTTGACATTGACATGATGGAGGTAAACATTTGAGGTGGTGTAATCCAAAGTGTGCTTTGAGAAGTTTTCAGTCAGCTAAGTTGTGACACTGAAAAAATGTTGTCACCTTTACAGATTGGTATGGAGGGAAAGGGATTTGAGCCAACTGTTGAGGCCCTGTTTGGAAATAACGGCTTCTTCCCCGACACTGCCCTGAAGACAATGTACTTTGTCTCTGACAACATGCCAGACAGAGTCAGTGAGATCCTGCAGAACATTCTCCCTGCTCTGAAGAACAACAGGATGAAGAGACAGGTACTCAAACCAATCTGCTTTGTCCACATGATTAAAACAACTGTAATTATGATAATCGGTTTTTACATAAAGGAAAAATCTTGTAATAGAGCAAACACTTCTATGTTTAGGCCTCACAGAACTTGATGAGGGAGATCGGACGCAACCTCAACAAACTGGTCAGGGACATGAAGACAGCAGAGTCTCCAGAGGCAATGGTTTACATGAAGCTTTTGGGAAATGAGCTGGGATATCTGAAGACCAACGAAATGGAGGAGATGGCATACTCTGCTGCCATGATGATTGACAGCATGTTCAAGATGTTCCCAACTGATGTTAGTTACTTTTTAAAGAGCATAATTGACTATGACAATTTGCATTGACTTAGAAAATAATGTAAATGATTTAAATGTCTGATGTGTATCTTTTTTGCCAAAGATCATGAAGGCACTGATGACCAAGGCTGACAACACAATCTTTGCCCACTACATCTTCATGGACAATGAATTCTTCCTGCCCACTCTCACTGGTGTGCCTCTGAGGATTGAACTGTCTGGTACTTTCGCCCCTGGCATCAAGGGAGGACTTCAGATTGCTTCAGACATGGTAATTATCCAAAAATGTGTTTAAACGCCACCAATAACTTTTTTTTCTTTTAATAAACTGCATCAACACAACTCTTCACATTTCTCCTGTGTGTCCATGCAGAGTGAGGTGACTTTCATGCCTTCAGCTGGCATTGAGTTTGTAACTCATGTTGGCACCCACATGCCTGAATATGTCAACTCCGGATTAGAAATGCACACCAACTTTTTCCATGAAAGTGGGCTCAGTGCCAAGATCTCCATGGGCCCTGACAATGTCAAGCTGACCATCCCTGCTCCAGTGAATCCTATGAAAGTCATCAAAATGACGTAAGCCTAAGTGAAACTTTCGAAAACACAATGGTCAGAAAGTGCTTTGCAACTGTGGTTGTACTCCAGCTGTTAAATTAGCTAATCTGATGTATAAAGGGGAAAGCCAACGAGCTACCTTTTTTTTCTTTCTGTAATCCTGGCCTCATACAAGTTATGTCTTGATTGAAACAATTTCAACGTTTCTACAGTCAGATTAAAACAGCCGAAGTTGCATTTTAACTTTTCTGTATTTAAAATTCAGAAACACCCTGTGGGCAGTGACTGGATCAGAGGTGAAGACCATTCCCCCTATGCTGATGGACAAGGTTGATGTCAGCGAGTGCACTCCCTTCTTCGCTGGAATGAAATACTGCACTGCTCTGCAGTACACTGATGCTTTCTCTCAGGAGACAGCCCCCTACTTCCCCTTCACTGGAGATAGCAAGTGAGCAAGACTTTCTAAACAACCAGCACAAAATTGTCTTTTAACAAAAGAGTAACCTTGGAACACTGCTAAATTAACTGAATTATCTACACAGATTCGCTGTGGAGTTCCACCCCACTGGTGAAGTCACTGAGTACACAGCCACTGTTGCCTACGAGCTCCTCAAGGAAGGAGAAGAGGGCCGGCAGAAGGTTGACTCTGTGAAGTTTGTTCTGAGGGCTGAAGGTAATGAACTATATTGAAAAATCTTTCTGATGTATCACTTACTCAGTTAGGAAAAGCTTTACTGTTTATTGGCGTTCATAATTTTAACCTCGTGGTTGGTCAACAACAGGCGCAGCACCCACTGAAGCCAGAGCAATCATGAAATATAACAGAAGGAAGAATGTCGTCACAGCTGACATCCAGATCCCTGACTACGATGTGGAGGCTGGACTCAGGCTGGGTGTTGTTGATGGAAACACCAAGGGAAAAGGAACTCACTCCATTTCTCTTGACTTGATAAACAAGAACATCCCTCAGCTCTCCCTGGTTGGCCGTGCCAAGTAAGAAATCAACCATAAATCATAAAAAAATAATGTCCCTCTCATCACTGAAAGTACACTAACTCCCTGGTACATTTTTCAGTCTGAAGGCCATGAAGGAAGGTATGCTGCAAGTCCAACTTCTTGTCCCCTCAATCAATGCTGATGCCACCGTCACTGCTAACATGAAGCGTGATGAAGAATTGGAATTGGAGATCAAGAATAAAATCAAAGTCATGGATGCCAGCTCTGAGCAGAAAATCAAAATGAAATATGGTAATATAAATATAAATAATAGTAACTTTCAATTTACTTTATCTTTCCTGCTGGCATATTTTTACTTTAACCTGGGTCATAAATAGTTGGTCCAAACAAGGTGATACTCATCTTTCTCTTTCTAATGTTCTGGTATTCTTTTTCAATTTTCTTTACAGGTGCCAGCAAAATTGAGATTGAATTAAAGTCGGACATGAACTCTGACACCTCAGGCATTCTTCCATACACTGACAAGATTAAAAAGTATGGTAATGATGTTCTTGACATGCCAGTAGGGGAGACTGAAATGTCACTCTACCAAATCTTCAAGGTGTTTGTGGAGGTACGAATCTTTGATTTTACAGTTATTTTGACTGACAGATCTTTGATTCTATGTTGATCGGAGAAAGTCTAAAATAAAAATTACTTCTTCTGTAGGCAACAAACAACCACATGGAAAGATATGGTGCTGATATCCCTTATATCGAGAGCTTCAGAGTGCCAGATATTCCTGAGATTTCACTTCCGGAGATGCTGTTCCTCAATACGTAAGTCTGAAAGATCTCATTTAATGTCAATAATTTTAAGTTTCAGAAAATGTTACTGTTGCAAATATATTTTTTAATCTTTTTGTTTTATCCTAACAGTGAGGCAAAGGCTGTCTACTACTTCAACAACGAGCGCTTCACCATTGCTATCCCTCTCCCTCTTGGAGGAAAGTCAACAGAGGAGCTTAACTTCCCACCAGTTTTAACCACACCTAGTGTGTCTCTACCCCAGTTTGGACTGGAGATCGCCTCCATGGAAATTCCAATCCCAGAGCTTGTTGTCCCTGAGGACATTACACTGTCCATTCCTCTTTTTGGCAAAGCTGAGGTTTCAACACTGATGAAGAGCAACCTATATGACATGGAGGCCTCAATGGCTGCAGGCAAAGATGTTGTGGAGACTCCCAGCTACTCAGCTAAGTTTGATGTGAAAGGAACCTCCCCAGTTGACATCCTCTCAATACAGACTGAAGGTATTTTATAGTGATTATCATTCATAAAATTAAAATTGTGTCTTTCACTCTTGGTGGAGCAGTGTTCCAACTTTCACGGATGTGAAACAATGTGACTTGATTTGAATAACAATGTTTGTCTTCCGTTATAAAAACTTGCTAAACTAATGGATCAGAATATAATTTTTCACAAGAAGTAATCCCACTATGCAATTATCAGTTATCATTCATCTTTTCTTCTTTTCTTTGTGTTTTATTTAGGCTCTGGAATGTTGGCCATCACTGATTCCATCAAGGCTGAGTTGAAAAGCTCTTTGACTCATAAATTCCTTGAAGCCAGTATTAGTATTGTTGAGGATGCAACCATCACAGACAAAATCAATTTGAAATCAAGCAGCAAGATTGAAGCCAATAGCCCACTGGGTCTCAGTATGGCACTTGAGCACACTGGCATGACTGGATTCAACACTGAAGAAATCTCTGCTGACAGCAGCTTTGACGTAATGTTCAAGGCTGGACCCGTGTATGGCAAGACCACTTCAACTCAGGTGTTGGCCGTCTACCCATTCTGGCCAGAGGCAAAGATTGACTCCACCGTCAAGGTTGACTCCACCATTGTTAATGTCCAGAACACAATTGCAGCAAACCTGGCCAATGGTGAATTCTCAGTTGTGTCTAACACCAATGCCTTTGAAGACACCTTGACCCATGTTGCCGAGCTTTCCTTCAAAGACAGCAAGCTGTCATTGAAATGTGATGCTAATGCCCTTGCTCTTGGCATGACGATCCGCAACCAGGCTGAAGCCTCTGCTGGTGCTGATGAAGTCCTCATGAGAATGGAGACGAACGCAGACCACTCTGAAAACCGTGTTTACTCTCTGCTGACTGCCTCTTTTGATGTCAATGGTCTGGCTGTAAACAGTGATGCCACAATGACGCTCCTTGAGAATGAGGCTACTCACACGGCTACTCTGAAAATGAACAAGGATGGTTTGACCACAAGTGGAACAACCACCCTCCAGAGCCCCCTGTCCCTGGAAAGCACCTTTAATGCTGGGCTTGATGCTTCAAGGGCTACTCTATCCATTACCAACAAGGCTGCAATGTTTGACACAAAGGTCGATAATGCCAACACTCTGACTATCACTCTCTCTAGTCTTGACTTCAACTCAAAGGCTGAAGCCACTGTCAGTGAGTATTCCTCCTACACTCATGATATCACCATTGACCTGAAACCCTACACTGCCTCTGTTGATGTTCAAAACAACCTGAAACTTCTGGAGGCCAACTTCAATAATGAGGCTAAGCTGCAGGCAGAGCTTTACAAAATGGACCTGACTGGAAGCATGAAAACAACCTATGGTGAGGAAGAGATCTACCACACCTATCAGGTAAATTATGTGGACATGACTGGTAACGCAAAGTGCAGCACCAGTGGAAAACTCTTTGGAACCCACATGAGCCAAAACACTGAGCTTGAAGTTATTGGTCTTGCTGCCACAATCACCAATGATGCCCGCTTCAACTCCCAGCCAATGCGCTTTGACCACACCATCCGTTGCAGCGTTGTTCCTTTTGATTTTAACCTTGATGCCATTTTCAATGCTGATGGAGACATGACCATGTATGGAAAGCACAGTGCCCAGCTCTATGGCAAGTTCCTCCTTAAAGCACAACCCCTAGCCTTTGCTAACTCACATGAATTCAGAGCATCAGTAAACCAGCAGCTTGATAACGGTTTTGTGCTTGAGACGGTCATTAACAACAACATGGATACTGTTCTGTCACTCCCAGAGCAAAAGTCCAGTTTTAAAACAAAGGCTAAATTGAATGACAACAATTTCAATCAGGAGCTGAGTGTTTACAACACTGCTGAGAGAGCTGGAATTGAGGTTTCTGGCACCATCCTCACAAACATACTCAACACAGACTCCACAGAGAACCAGGAATTTACCATCTCTGGCTTCCTCAAGTATGATAAGAGCACAAATACTCACATCATTGAGTTTCCTATTGTTGAAAGTATTTCTGCTTTCTTGGAAAGCATCAAGTTGCTTGTTGTACATGTTGCAGAGACACTGCAAGACTACATTGACAACAATGACATCTGGACCAAACTTGAAGACTTATCACAAAATATTGGGGAATTTTATACCAATCTGAATATAGAAAGCAACCTCGTTCAGCTGAAACAGAATCTAGATGATTTTACCCAAAACTATGTCATCTCCATGGAGGATATGGAAGCCTCTTTGAGAAATCTGAAGGTTTCCATTGAGAAACTATTGGCTGATCTCACAGTTTATGTCCAGCACTTTGCTGATCTCATGAAAGAGATTATTGTTAGTGGCACATTCCCTGAAACCCTCATTCAGAAGATCCAGGAACAGCTGAATAGCATTAATGAGGAGTATGACATCCAGGCTATTGTTGTGTATGTGATTGATACCATGAAAGAGATGATTCAGCAGATCGACCTGGAAAAACTGAAGGGCAGCAGCATCGCATTCCTGAGTGATATTGATTCCAAGTATGAAATCAAGGCTCAACTACAGGAGATCCTAATTGATATGAAACAAGTAATTGAAAACTTCGACGTGCAGGAATTTCTATTTGACCTGAAGGAGTACATTTCCTCCATCAACTTTAAAGCTCACATTGAGGAACTACTGAGTCAGATTCCCACAGACATTCTCAGTGATATAACAGATTACATTGGGGGGATGATCCAGGACCTTGATGTTCCAGGAAAGATCAATGCACTCTATGCCAAGCTAAGAGAGTTGATTGTCAAGTTTGAGGTCGACAAGTATGTTCAGACTGTCTTGGAAAAGGTTACGGAGCTCATCAAGCAGTTTAGAATTGAGGAAACCTTCAGGGCTGTAGCCAAGATGGTAAAGGATGCAGATATCCCTACCAAATTCATGGAAATCTTCCATGGTGCTATCAACTACTTAAAAACAACTGAGATTACAGATATAATTTCACAGTTGAATTCATATATTGGCATAATGGAGCAGAAGTTGAATTCATTTGATTACAATGACTTTTTAGATCACGGCAATCGAATGATGGCCAAGTACACTGCTTATGTGAATGACCTTATAAGGTCTCTTGAAATCCCCCAGAAACTTGAGGCCACAAGAAATTTTGCCAACTTTATCTTATCCTCAGTTAGAGGGTTTGTGGAACAAGTGAGAGAAATTAAGATTGCAGAATTTATGAAATATGCGAAGGATATCATTGACCAGGTTGTGTTAACTAATCTGAAGGGATATGCTGAAACTGCAAAGCAGGAAATAGCAAAATTGGACATCAATGCTGAAATTTTCTCTTATTTGCAGTTGGCAAGGAAGTGCTTTACTGAGTTCACAACCACTGCCGCTGATATGTTCACCAGTATGGTTGAAATGATAAAGAATGTGGCACCTCAGCAAAAAATTGTCAGTGAGATATTACAAATCATTAAGGGGCTAATTACTGGACTGAGAACAGCCGAGCTGAACGTGCCATCTTTCACCATTCCTTTCACTGATCTCCTTGTGCCTTCCATGAAGTTCAGCATGGATAAGCTTCACCAGTTTGAAATACCAACACAGCTGGACATCCCTGAGTTTACTATCTTGGGCTTCCACACTGTGCATGCCACCACCATCTCACCTAATGACATCAAGCAGAGAATCATCGACTTAATTGATTACATTCTCAACTTTGAGAAGGAGATGTTTGATATGGATGCTTTGTTTGAAGACTTGACTTTGAATTACCTTCCTGCCATGCCTGAGTTTTCACTCCCTGAGATCACTGTACCCGAGTTCTCCTTTCCCACTCTTCCTCATGTTCCAGCAGAGAAACTTGTTAAGACTCTCCAACTCCCAACATTCAGACTGCCAGTCATTCCTAGTAGAATCATGATTCCAGGATTTGGTAAAATGAGTTATGAGATAAAAGTCAACACCCCTATCTACACTATTAGGAATGCTGTTGAAGTCCAAAGCTCTCCTGACATAGATGAGACTCCTGAGCTGACAGCTTTTCTGACGTCCCAAGGAACATCTCCAAGATTTGAAATCCTTAACTTCAACCTGGATTCCACTGCTCGTATTGCTGTTGTCCAGGGGCATCGTGTGATTGCTGCTGAGACCCTTAAGTTCACTCACAATTTTCTTGCATTGGAACACCATGTATCTGTGACATTTTTTGACTTCTCTGCCCAGGCCTCAGCCAAGACCACAGCGAAGGCCACCACAGCACCTTACAAGGCTGAGCTCTTAAATGAAGGCTTTTTGACTACTAAGGGTGGCTTGTCTGCCACTGTTGACACTTCCTATAAACATGTGCTCAACCTCCCTAACATGGGCATCACTGGTGAGACATCTGTAACTCAAAAAGCTGTGGCCCGCCAGGAAGGTACTTCTTTCACGATAACTGTTGGAAATCAGGGTATTACCACCATTAACTCACATGAGAATACCCATAAGAGTGATCTGCAAGTCACTGTCAATCCAAGTACTGTCAAGTTGACCTTCATTAGCGACACAGATACATTCCTTTTGAAGATGAAGCAGACCGTGAGTACTGATTTTGTCATCTTCAGTCATTTCAAGTTTGATTTTCGATCTGAAGCAGAAGGCCCAACAATCAAAAACAACCTTTTAGTGGGATCAGTAAATGCCAATCTGCATGACATGAAGCTTGAGCTCAAGGCAACCCAAAACACAGATTTAATTGGTATTGTCAATGGAGACCTATCCAATGTGATCGATGTTGCTCTCAGTCCCAAAGCCTTTGTGTTTAGCTTTCAGAATAAGGCTAAGGGAAACACCAAGGTCAATTTTAATGATGCTCTTACTGTCAAAATAGATTTGCAGAATGATTACTCTGCAACCTTCAGGCCTGACGGACAACATATGAACACTGTAGCTCTGGCTCGTCTTAATCAGTACAAACTGTTCTGGAACTTTACTGTAGACAACAATGAGAGAGAGGCTGTCATCCTTGCTGCTGTAGAAGGAGAAGCAAACCTTGATTTCCTGACTAGGCCCATGAGCATTCCTGAGTTTTATATTCCACTTGTTAACCTCCGTACCCCAGCCATCAGTGATCTTGACTTGTATGACCAAACCGGACTGAAATACATTTTGACCACCACTGAGCAGTCTTTTAATGTGGATACCAAGACTGTTTACCAGAAAAGCCAGGCTGCCCCCCTCGTTGATATGATGGGTCTGATCCAGATTCCCTCTATGGGCAACCTAATTACAGAGCTGTCTGTCAAGTCTGCCATCATTAATCTCAATGTCAATGCTGGTTTCTATGCTGAGGATGATCTTGTGTTCCGTCTGGGAGCTACCACAGCCTCTGTGTTTGAGGGTCTACAAGCTAAACTTGATGGCACCACCAGTCTCACCACCAAGAGAGGAATTAAGTTGGCCAATTCCCTGTCCGTTGAAAATCGTCACATTGAAGGCACTCATGACAGCACTATCAGCATGAGTACTGAGACATTTGAAACTGCAGCCACTGTGGCTACTATTGCAAAGATTGCACTGCCCATACTTAACCTGGAGGCAAACCAAAATTTGATTGCAGACACCAAAACCAAAGCAAATGCTGTCTCAACCTTGAGGATGAGGGGTGACTTCAACATCCCTTTGATCAAGGCTGCTGGAAAAGCCGACATAGACCACAGTCTGAAGCTGGAGGGAACCTTTGAGTATGTTTCCATGGAGTCATCTACTAAGACCAACATGGACGGCACTGTGCTTGAAGACTGTCTAGTTTTGGGAGTCCTGGATAATGATGTTAATCTGTACCTGAATAATGATGGCCTTCGCTCCACCTCCAAGGTTATTGTTGACGCCAAACTTAACTACGGCACCACCAAAGTCATTAGCATGGATGTAAATGAGAATCTTGCTGTTGACGCCTCTCTGAGCCATGTCTATGCAGTGCTGAAGTATACTGGCAACAATGAGGCAAACGTGTTCAGTTTCAACACCAAGGGGAAGCATGTTGCCCAGGCTACCATTGACTTTGCACCAACCTCTTCCTTGACTGCTGATATTGAGATTGACATGTCTCAGCCAAGCAGCCTGGGTGACCTCACCATCTTTGAAAAAACTGTTGCTGAGGTGACAGCCACCAAGCAGAAGATCTCTACCAATGGCAAGTTTGTCAGCCCACTGTACACCACAAATTTCGCAGCTGAAGTAGAGGGCAACGCTCCAGTCTTCAAAGTCACCTTCAAGTCCTCTGCCACCTCGGTCATTGTCTTCCTAGAATATGACCTGGATTGTAAGTTGTTTTTAGTTTTGTCATATATCATTTTTACATCTTAAATAAAAAGCATAATTGTTGTTGTTTTTTTTACTAATTTTTCCTCAATGTGCTTCAACAGCTTCCATTATTCTTAACTTTGAAAATGATGGCGTGAGCCTGATTGGGAAGGCGGTTTTCACCCATACTGATATGACCATGGACATTCAACACATTGTCTCCCATACACTGAGGTAACACGATAAATGAGCATCATGTGTGATATATTTTGGATTTTACAGTTGTTATATGACTTTTTGCTCCAGATTACACACATTTTTTTTCTCATTTCCCAACAGAATACACCATATGATTAAAGATATTTGTGATTGTTTTCTGTCAAATAAGTCTTTTTCTTGGGTTAAGCTGCCTTCTTTACTACAGAAAAGTGACATATTCCTGTTTGTCCCTACAGTGACTCCCGTCTCACTCTGAATGTGGACATTAACAGCCCTGTCTTCACTGATGTGAACTTGCGTTATGTTGTCCGCAAAGATGGAATCAGTGCCACAATTTCTATCCCATCTACTGGCTTTCTGGGTGTTCAGCTCCAAGGCAGGGTCCCATCTCAGATGAATGCCAGGCTTTACGGGCGTTATGCTGTACGGATCTAATACTGTTATTATATATGCACAGTTACAATGATCAAGAGTTTTACATCACATCTAATGTTTTTGTTTTCTGTTTTACAGTCCGATCCTGGGAAGGATGTTGATGTCTTCACCATCAGAGCTTCTGCCAAGGATGGTGATAAAATGAATCTAAAGATGGTCTTCAACATGGAAGCCCCTGACATCATGCTCAGCGGACTTCAGGAAAGACTTCCTGTCATCATCTCTTGTTTTTCTAGCTTTGCTGAGAAATATCAATGGGTCAATCATGCTACTCAGCTGAAGAGTATTATTATTTACTATACTGAGGAGGCTCATAACATTGCAAACAACCATGCCCCAGATCTGAGCCAGGTGTCCATCCTCTTTAGGAACACTGTTGCTCAGTACCAGAAGACTCTTCAGGTCTTCCTGGATGATGTAATCAAGGTCCTGAGGGAGACAAAGGTCAAACTGCCTGGCTCTGAGGAGATGACCCCTCTCATTGATGTGCTCAATAAGGTGACCACCAGCATTACTACTATGCTAAAGAAGGCAATGAATCTGGTGGCTGTCAGTGTAGAATATTTTTTCAGTGCCATGCTCAATATGACCAAAAAAATTCAGGTCACTATGCCCATTGGTGATGTCATGGCTGGAGTCAAAATAATTGACAAGATTAAGGACTGGGTAAAGACTGCGCCCAATCCTATTGCAGATCTCCTGAAGCACCTGGAGAGTGTAGACGTGCTCCTTGAGAAACTGGGTGACACCTTAAAATTCGTTGTTGACAAAGCTCAGGACTTTGTGGACAACACCTTGAAGTCTGACATCCTTGATGCCATTGCCGTCTACATTAATGCTTTCTATGACAAGTATGTTAGCTTAATGAAAAGAATCACAGGGTATGCAGACACAGCTGTGGACATTGAGTCTATAAATAACACCATTAATTACATTCTGGATGTTTTCAGATCTGTAGTGAATCAGTTTCACAGCACCGTTACTGACTATCTGGAGCAGGCTCCTGCTGAATACAGATCCTATGTAAAAGTAAAGGGTAGAAAGCTTGAGATTAATTTTTGATTTAATCTCCAACAAAAGCGTAAAAGACTGACATGCTACAGTAATACCTAAACATAAATGTGTAAGAATTAAAAATGTAAAAATATAAAAAAATAATTGAAAAACAAAACACAACAAAAAAAACAGATGAAAGTAAGTTATCAAGTTTAGTTTTATTTAAAAATAGATGGTTAAACACTGAAAAAAGCATATAATACTGATATTACATGTAACAACTGTTTACAATAACCTGCATACCATGCGTTGCAAGTGTCTTTTTCTATCGTGTTTGACAGAGGTGTGAAATAAAGTGTTAACTGAATATTGTCGCAGTGTCATTATTCATTATTCACAATGTTTAAAGACACTACTACTTACCTCTGCAAGGACATGAACAGCAAACTATGATTTCTGAAGCATATAAACCACAATGTATGAATGCATGAAGAGTTACAACAAACTAACTAGTTTTATCTTGGAATGACAAGACTATTTCATCTATAAACTAGTTTATTTGATTTATAAGAGGACGGTGTGCAATGACATTAATCATTTACAAGAAATGAAAACATGGTTGCACCAAATTAAGCTAACTAATTTCCCTCTGTAGACCTACACATAATAAGTTGATGCAATAAATAAAATTCAAGGTGCAAAGTGCAGGCACAACAGTTAAGTACACACTGCACAGTACCAAATACAATATGAAATGCACAATAATAAAACTAAACTATTTTCTTTTTAAAAGTAAATGTACTTTGTATGGTTGAAATACAATCTGAAGTACAATAACTATATTTTTTAGTGACCAAGTTGACAATTTCTCTGACTTACACAATAAACATAGGTGACTACAATTTAACTGAATCTGGTGCAAAACTACACTTTATAACCCATACAAGATAAAGGTATACTTTTGTCTTGTATGTAACATACATTTCCATATGCAAATGCTGCATAATTTTAAAAACTGGCATATGTCTAAGTTTACTGTTTGAAAAAATAAAGGTAAAATGTATCTTAATATTGTTAAATCTGTGGTGCCATCTCCCTGACACAGATGTTTTATTGAGCAAACAAAGCACCAGCATCAAGTTAAGCAAAATTTATCATGTTTGATAAATACTGCCACCTCATCATTTAAGGTTTCTATCTGTGAGGTAAAACATACAAGATCGATGATACATAATCTAAAAAGATCTAGAAAAAACTGAGTACAGTGTTGTGGAATAAGTTAAAATGGATACTTTAATTGCTTCAAGTTACTCTTTTTTAATCATGTCATTGTGTTTTCAATAGTAGACATTTATATTGTACAGGGACCCCGATGTAAACTGGATAGCAGAGCATGACAACCTAAACTGTCTTAAACTCTTAAGCTAGCACAATTGTTCTCTGTATGTTGGATATCAGATTCAAGAATAAGCAAACAGATGCACAAATGTAATTTCTATTAGCAACCAGAGGGGGTCACTATAAGACAGGGCTCTGGACTAACTTAATACATCAATTTCACCAGCACGTAATTTAGATGCACACAAAAAAATGTTACTGCGCCTTTTGACTCTGTAATAATACATTTCAAGTGTTACCTTTTTGTCAGTTCCCATACACATTGAAATTTCTTAGCAAATAATGTGAATTATTTGTGTTGGTGCTCCAAAAGTTGACAGTTTTGTTTTGTTTTGACAGGCCACAAAATAGTATCACAAATATCAAGTAAGTCCACACACAGTAGTTTGAGACAATTCGAATTCTGTGTCAAGGGGAGTTAAAGGTAAGTTTCGACCTTTTAAATGAATGTAGTACTGAGAAAATGCAGACAGTGTTTTAATTGTCTTTATCATCATTATTATTATTATCGGGGAAGGAAACGGGTGTTGAGGGGGTTGCAGCACCTCCGAAAACCAGGTAGCATAAAACATATCAATTGATACAAAGTTTATACTACATTGGTGAGAGTGTTTGTTTGCTGTTGGTATTGTTTCAACCAACTTGTGACTTGTGGGAGTTTATCTTTTAGTTTATTTTTTATGTCAATGCAATGTAATTAATGTGAAATGTTCTACATTCAAATATGCTTTGGCAGACAGAGAGGAAGAGAGAGACAAACCCTCACACAATTCAGCCCAACCAAATTATAGCTAAAGACAAAGAAGACTACATCAACTATTGGACATCTATTACAAATACCCCAAACAAACTTCAATGCTATTTGGCCCCAACAATATTTCTTATTGTTTTTAAATGTTTTAATGGTTTACCTCCGTCCTGCGCTGCTGACGTGCTCACAGAGTACACACCAGAAATCTCCATTAGATCATCAAATAAAGGTCTAGGTACTCATTGCACCTAAAATCACCTCTCAGCCCATGGTGCTTTTAGTCGTTATGGTCCTACTCTCTGGAATATTCTTCCACGTGATCTACAGTCTGCTACAACAGTGTTCTCTTTTAAAAGCAAACTAAAAACATGTCATTTTTCGCAAGCTTTTAATTTGGTCGTGAAGTGTGTTTTTAATTGTTTTACGAATTAGCAGTATTGTTGTTATCTCCCTTTTTGTGCAAAAAATTATAATAATACCTTCTTATTTTGTTTTTATCATGTCCTGCTTGTTTTTATATATGTAATACTTTATTATCTTATATGATATTTTATGTTTGTCAAGTATGATGTATCTTAAGCACATTGAGTTTATCCTTGTTGTACAAAATGTTCTATTTAATAAAAAGTTGGCTTGACTTGACTTGACGATAGACTACAACTACAAAGCCGAATAGTGACACATGCTGTTAATTCACCTTACACACAACCTATAATCTCAAACAAGCAGCTTTGTCTCACGCACATTGCAGAGCTGTATCGCACGTGTGCTGCTGCAGCAATTTCATTCATCACACAGACTGAATTTGTTGTCATCTTTCCTCATTAACTGAAACCTGTTGCGTGCCACACTCTGGAGCCCATATTCTTTATAAACTATACTAATGCAACTATTACTGCTGTGAGACTCCACGTGTTAGTGAATCAACCCCAATGTGGTCAGTGTGGCTGTCTGTCTTCTAGTCTTGCAGTTTTATAAAGGCGTTGCGTAATGTTCATTACTCGTTTGGCAAAACCCTGAATAGCAGAAATGCATGCATGCATGCATGCATACACTGATTATTAGCAGATTTGGTTCTGCAAATATGCTCACGTAGCTTTTGGATACTTTACAACCAACCTACCATGAAAAATGCACCCCAAATCAATTTGAAAGGCAAGAGGACAAAAAACATATAAGCTTGATTTTGATATATGAAGTTAATTAATGGTCCTGTTGCTTTATGCTGAACTATGTAACTGCATGAACTTGTATTGAAAAATGCCCTTATTAGGATTTATAGTTACTGTTAATAGCGTTCGGGTTCCAGATGGTATAATGTGCAGTATGCAGCACCATGTGTTTAGTTTATTAAATATAGTCTAATAGCCTATTTAAAATATTTATGTTGATAAAATAAGCCCTGGCAAGTTCAGCTAAACCCCTGAAACCTTTGATCCATGGCTGTCTCTCCTTAACAGTACAGGAACATGTTATCAACTACTTCACAAAGATACTGGAAGATACCAGTCAGATGTTGGACAATGTTTTCCCTCTGTATGTGTAATCAGTTGTGCACCTGGAAAAACGTATACAGGCTGGTCTATGCCACTTCTCAAAGCACTTTACAAGCGCTTCATACACACATTCACACACTGGTGCCACCTGCTCATCAGAAGCGATAAACACTTACACGCACACTCACACACCGATGACACAGCCATCAAGAGCAATTTTGGGTTAAGTATCTTGCCAAAGTATGCTTCTACATGTAGAAGATTGAACCACCCACCTTCCTATTAGTCGACAGCCGCTCTACCCTCTAAGCCACCCCTGAAACATCGTGACAATGCTGAAGTTACACACCTATTGTATGCTATTATGTAATGTTATCCAATAAGTTAAAGCCTGCCCCAGCATGTCTGATGAATACTGGAGGCTCAACGCTTAAAGCTAGAGCAACTAATACTGGGTTATTATCAGTTATGCAATTTCTAAAACCTGCTGTTTGCCAACAGACACATAAAAACACACACACGGTAGATGTGTACAATTATTAACTGACAGTGGCAACGAATAAGATGACTCAATATCATGTTTACCAGGTTCTACTTTGCTCTACGTGTTGCACACCCTGGTTTGGTGTTGAAGCTTCCACTGTGACTGCTACCACTTTCTCCAAAGCAACGACACTGCAAACATGCCTGGAGAAACACACTCACAACAACTGGAAAACCACAGGAGAACTCGCCATTTAAACACTGTCACAAGGGTCTTGCAATACCCCGTTCTGCAAATTCAAAGTGCAGGTGAGAGGGACACAGGGCACGACATTAGATATCTGCTCTGCTGTTAAGCACTGCTCTGGTACAAAGCTCTTGAGATTACAGGCCCAACGTGTCTAATGGTGTAATGACCCATGATGACCCATAGGTCCTCTTTATGAATGACATGGTCATATGTCAGATATGTCACAGAGGAGATAAGCACAGGTTAATTACAGTAATAACATTAATAATGGCTGGATGCCATCTTCCTGTCCTGGGGCCTCATTACATAAACTTACAGGCCTGAAATCAGATCTTCTCTCTGCTTAGGATGAGATTAAAGATTTCTGATATTATTATTACAGAAACCAGCGGCCATATGCACGGAGCTTTCTGGTACAAATAGTTGCTCCTAGTGATGAAATTCTATGCGCCCAAACTTTAAACTGGGATCCAGGGTTAACTTGAAACCTACTAATCCAGTCAATCAAAAATGGTAATGTTTCAAAGTTTTGATTGGATCTAACACCCTCCTGCACTGTATATTAAAAGTATACCTTCATTATTAATTAAAGCTCAAAAGCAAAGTTTCAGCATTTTACAGTTACATGGTCTGGGTGAAATGATATTAGAGGGTCTATGTACATGTATCCAACATATTAAGAGACTTTTCCTGAGGTTTTGAGGTCAATCTTTTAAATAAAACACTTAAGAGGATAATTAAGAGGATATTCTGATGTATTATACCTGTATTCCTGTTTCTACTACCCATTAACCTTTTCTTTTTTTGCCAAATTGTCCATTTACAGCTTGTGCCACACTGCTCCTTTGGGTCTATCCTCATCTAAACTGGGTATAAATTATTCCGTATCTATTTAGTATCTATAACATCATCATTTGTTGTAAGTTTGAGAGTTATGTAAGGGATTATAGTGCAGGGAGGTGAAGGGTTGGGTTGACATGGAAATTCAGTGTGTGTGACTTTTCTACTCTATTCTATTCAACTATTTTATAAGCGTCTTGTTGTCAACCTATTTTTTTTCATTCGCCTAAAACAATATATTTAAATGTTAATAAATTGGAAAAACAAGATGAAATCCTGTGCCAGAAAAGGACATCCTCGATGGGATGGGAAACATATACGGTGCAATAGTACGGTGCTATTTGTTACAGTCGAAAACAATCGGTGGTGATTGTGTTTTATGGGTCCAGTCCAGTTTGGTGTTATGAAAAACTCTTTATCTCTAGATGATATTTCAACATATGGCAAATGGCAGCTTGGTCACAGATATCAACCTTCAATGGCATCAACAGTTAAACCACAGAATGAAAAAGCCAAGGCATGTTTCAAGTTTGGTCTCATGTAAGGTCTCAGTCTGATATGCATCATGATATTCATGGACAAACAGATTTACTTACTTTTACAAACAAATATGCTTTATAACCTGATTTTACTGATGTTGTTTGGATTAAAAATAAAGTCATTTTGGGGTACACGCACCCCCTAATTGCACATATACATTTATATCCGATGGTTGTATGTAACAGAACCATAGACTGTATAAAATTATGGACATAATCACCGTGACGTCACCCATTGGTTTCTGAGGAGTGGGTTTGAAGCTCAAAGTAGGCGGCTCTGGCTGTCGCCATCTTAGCAGTGCCTGACTCCGCCCAACTCCTGGCCAATCAAAAATGGGCAAAGAGGCAGGCCAAACGAAGCCTAGTTGCTTCAACACGCCCACCTGGCTCGAATCTGCTAAGTTAGCTATGGCTAACAAGCTAGGCTAACATGCTACGCTACTTTGGCTAGCCCTGTGGTTTTGGCTGTAAACATGTTTATTTCTGTTAAGCATTTTAACAGTGGGGTCTATGGGGCCGAAGTCACGCCCCTTCCAGTAAAGCTCATGGGACCTTAGATCGGGAAAAACATGAATGGCAATGAATGAGGAGAGAAATATTATCTTTTGGTCCCGTTTGAGTTGTGACATGAAATCCAAATATGTCGTTAATGAATTTAAAACATAAATTTTAAGGTCAAGAAAGTCATACTTTGTGGTAAAACTGTTGAGATATAAGCTTTTGAAAAAAACGTAATTAGAAAAACTACACAAGAGGCGGTCGCGTACGTGACGTCAAAGCTTTCCCTCGCTTCCTGCAGCTTGGAGTGACTGCAACCTGGCACAAAACACACAGACATCTTCAATCATAAATCGATTAATCATAAAACAGTGGAATTTCAGCAGGGAGGCCAAGCTGCAGGAAGCGAGCGAAAACTCTGACGTCACATACGTGACCTCCTCCTGTGTACTCTTGAGTCTTTCTAATTAAAAAGCTTATATCTCAACAGTTTTACCACAAAGTATGACTTTCTTGACCTTAAAATTTATGTTTTAAATTCATTAACAACATATTTAGATTTCATGTCGCAACTCAAACGGGAACAAAAGATAATATTTCTCTCCCCATTCAGTGCCATTCATATTTCTTCCGATCTAAGGTCCCATGAGCTCTACCGGAAGGGGCGTGACTTCGGCACTCTATTGACTCACTTTTGGAGCCTGCCTCAAGTGGCCATTCAACGAACTGCAGTTTTTGGCATTTCCACGTTGGCTTCACTCGTCATCCCTGCAGGTTGCCGCTTAAACAGAACATCATAAAATCTAATGTTTAGTAATCTTTTATTTAGTACATAAATTCTATGACAATATCCTGTTCAGAAGCAGAGGTGTGCACTTCTTTGTGTGATGCTGTGATATAACGACCCCAAATTTCAAGTTCAGAATTTACTTTGATTTACAAAATATATAATGGTGTACCTTTAATACGTTATTCGGGTGTCCCAAGAGATCATAGAAAGTGAAGTGATTTTACTTTTACAATAGCTGCCTTTTTGACATGGATTCAGCAAAATAATCAAGTAAATAAGTTGAGAGACAGATTCAACCCACTTGACTTTTATGATAAATTTTTGTCAAGATACTGTTTTACCAAGGAAACTGTTTTGAAGCTAAGATTGGGCCAAATGTCAAACATGGCGGTGACAGAGAGGCAGTTGTACCAAATACACTTCAACTCCTGGTGGCCGTGACATTTTATGCTACCAGTTGTTTCCAGAAGGTGAATGGGGACCTGCTTTTTATCAAAGGAGGAGAAATTTAAGCCTCTCTGCTGAGCCATCATGAGTACCTTTAAGCTAGCAGCTATTTAAGCTAGCTAGCTAGCAACGGTTTGAGCCGTTAACGCCCCCTCTCTTCTCCACCTCTTTTCTACTTACTGGGTGCCAATTATGCCTGTATTTATTTATTTATTTATTTATTTAAATATTTATCTTTTTATTTTAATTTTGATATGACGCTTCTCTCTATAGATTTATCTAAGTTTAAATTCTGTTTCAACAAATAAACTTGGCTTTGCTAAAACGGGCTTAATATATAATGGTGCAACAGAGCTCTGCCTAATAAATAAAACATAGAAAATTTAAAAAATATATATATATATTTGGTTAGTTTTATTAAACTCTAATTAAAGCTGACTTTAATCTTAAAATTAAATTAATCCTTGTTGGTGCAACCAAGCCTCAATGTCACCAATAATAAACAAACTGCCATGGAGCGAGATGCTAGCATGTAACGTTAGCGATGCTAAAGGTTAGCTAGCATGACACAACAGCAAGTTAACTTTACTAACCGGTGAGTTACATGACATTATTCAGCTGTTATGAGAACAAGTAACGTTACTGCAACTTTAGCTATTGATGTCAAAAACTTTCGACAGCTTTCTTACCTGCAGCCAGTTTAGCTTCGAGCATCATGCAGATGGAGATGCTAACTGCGCTAGCTACTATAGCACGGCTAGCTAAAACAACCAGCAGTCAAGGTTGGCACATGCTGTGCGCTTTCACGCTCCCACGTTGTCAAAATATTTCCACGCCAAAATACTGCAAGAGATTTTTTGTTTAGTCCCATATGATTCTTCACAATGAGTGGTTAATTGTCACTGAAGAAGACAAGGAGACCAATACCAGAGGGTTTTTTTCTCACTGGACATGAAACAAAGTTATTTTTCTACCCAAAGAAAGAAAAAAGTTAAGGTAGTACATATGCCGAATTTACAATAGGGGACAAATAATTACGAATTTGTCGTAGACAGTGTTTCACAAAGTTTATTAAGTTTCCCCTCCTGAAAAAATCATAAAAGTCAGTGATTTTTTAATGCAGTCTGGTACAGTCTGGTGGGGGATGGAGGGGGGGCAAGGCCTATTTGATTTTAAGGGGTGTAAGAGAAAACTTGAAAAAGAAATAAAAACAACTGTAGTACTAAATGCTATATCTCCAAATTTAATTAATTTCTGTGATGAAAACAAAAATAAACCATTGTTATTAAAGTTAAGATTGTTATTCAAGTTGTAAACTTAAAAAAAAAGTAGGCTAAAGGTGAGGTGGTGACCTCAACCAGAGCTGTATTTACAGAGTCCTCATTGTCAAACAGCCTTGTCCTACATCAGAAAAGTACACAGTTAAAACAACCAAAGAGCTAACAGATAAACAGGCAAGTGTCAGGGAGAAGAAAATACTGAATTTGTCATACACACACACACACACACTCACTGGCCACCTCATTGTCATAAGTAAAAGTAGAAGTACAAAAATATTAGCAAAAATATATTAGCATCAGGATATACTTAAAGTTCCAGTTCCGATCTCTGCTTTGTATTTACCTCTTAATGTTTGTCCACATATTTATTTATATCTGATTGTGATTTTGAAATTATGACTCATGGTTGTTTATCCCTTGCCATTTATCAGTAATTTCAGTCTGAGGAACCTTATCTCTAATTTGTACCTCTTCCAATAGTTATGACACCCACTGCATCAACAAGACTGTATCACCACAGGTATAGAGTTGAGTAGGACTGCAGCTAAAGATTATTTTTATTGTCCATTAATCTGTGGATTGTTTTCTTAATTAGTCGATATGTGTCCTGAGAAATGTCAATCAGTGTTTTCCAAAGCCCGAGATGACATATTTAAGGGTGGTCCAGCGTGTAGGATTTAGGGGCATAGATTGGCAGAAATGGAATATTATATAATATAGTATGTTATCCTTATCTTAGAATGAGCCATTTTTATCTACATAGGGAGCAGCTCCTTGCCTACAGAGATGTTGCACCTCCATGTCTTTACATTGGCCTAGAACAGACAAACTAAACACTGGCTCAACTAGTTCAGTCAACTCTGGGTTTTCCAGGTACCTGCTCTACCAGGTGAACCAGCAGGCCTTGTGCAGGTGCTGTGTTCTTGCCGTGGCGGCTATGAGATTGATTCCAGCCCGCATCCCTTTGATACATATCATTCCCCCTCTCTCTCTCCCCCTTTCACACTTTGTCTATCCTGTATTAGTAAAGGCAATGAAGCCCCAAAAAGTGTCTTAAAAAAATGTAAAGGTTTTCCTGTCTAGCAACAGGCACGTTCATGTTAAAGAGGTGGGGGTGTTAATTACAGGCAACATCATCACAACCATCTCAACAGCCAAAGCTGTTCTCAGGGGGAAGATCATAGCAAGGTCATCCATGCTTATAATGTTAAAAGCCACTTGTACACTTTGTCAACAAGGGCCCTTCTATTATACACAAAATCAGAAATGTTAAGCAGGAAAGTGTGAAGCAAAAGTATTACGAGGCCGGCCCTAAGGCAGCAAAAGTCCTAGCTTGGAAGCTGCGGGAAACAAGATTAGAGATCCTGTTACAAATAAGGCCACCAGTAGCCTGGTTGGTGTACAAAAGCATTTCAAACATATTACAAATCTCTTTACTCCCAACCAGATCAGGTTAATAGGCACACAATTGTTGAATAGTTGTTAACTAATTAATCGCTGCAGCTTTAGAGGTGAGTTGAATTTGCTGAGCGCTTTAAAAGCAATTATACGTCTGGCTCCAACTAATCCTGTAGCAGTCCAGTGTGATCCAAACCCAGATTAAAGGCAAGATGCAATCAGGCCTTATTGACTTTGGGATACCCTGCTTGTTACGCTCAGTGTTGGGGAGTAACTAGTTACATATAACTGAGAGACGTAACAAAATAAATGTAATTAAATCTGTTGCAATTACTGAGAAGATCATGTAATTAAATTACAGTTATAATCAAAATGTTGGTGATTACAGAGGAGTTACATCCAAATATATTATTTTCTGTAAATGTTTTTTTCTTTTGGCGTAGTCCATTTTCTAACTACTAATCAATCTAACCAAAAAATAATAAATATAATAGTTTAGTGTAGTTTGGTTTAGTTGATTTTGGTCATTTTCTATCTTAAAAAACTAAAATACTTTAAGCCTTATTTCAACAAAGTAAATACTTTACTTTGTTTAAATAATTAAAATAGAAACTGTTTTAATGTCTGCAGTGTTGCTTGTGTGTTTTTGCGTCACGTAACTGATTGGCTTCTTCACTGCTCTGCGGTTTTTGGTGTTATAAATCCTTGTTGGTTCGGGGGACAATGACATCACGTGTAGCGCATTGAACCGCATTGATCTGATGCGCTTCTGCTCCTTTCACAACACGATTGATTGACCGAAGTGCTTGAAGTTCAGTAGATGATCAGCTTAAAAGAATGAACTCTGATCGGTGCTCAGAGGTCCATCAGACAAAGGGACGGAGTTTTGATGTGTCAGAAAGTGTACATTGGTTCAGATTGACTCTAGTATTATATGATATCTAATATTATATTATCATCAACATAGTAAAACGCTGATTTCTCTGTGATTATTTAACTTTGAAAATGCTTGTAGTACATCACAACAACCCCACAATAGGAGCACAGATCTCTAATCTCTCTTTTAATTGTCCCACATTGTCTTTGTATTGATTAAACATTCAGTTACAGCCACTTGCTGCAGGCCCAGTGAGATATTTTGCACGTATCACTGTACTCAGTGCTGCTGTGACTCTTGTGCAATGTCAGACTGTCTTCTTCAGCCTGATTAACTTATCTTGAGTTCACCTCTGTTGTAACTGTGATCAAACAGCTGTCATAGACCTTCCTTAACAGGGGAAAGGTTAACCGCGACGTTAAGAAACCACTGATGAGACACCGATTGTTTGATCAACAGAGTTGGAGGACATTGGCTTAATTTAACTTTTCGAAATCCATAGTAAATCTTCATACAGTTGGTCACGAAGCCAAGCAGGCCTACCTTTGAATAGTAGGATATAACATTGGATATATAGCAAAGCCTGCACACATTCATGTAGTTTCAGTCAAATTAAAATTACCAATGAAGAATACTGGACAACATCTGGGCATCATTTTAGTCTGAAATTAATTTTAAACTATCTTGGGCTTCACTACAGAAACTTCCTCAGTCTGAAATCTTACCTGAGTTCAGGATGAAATTTAGGATTTTTTGTATTATAGAAACATTTAAGCAAAGGATAGTAATTTACTATCACAGAACCATCCTTACTTAGGGATTTATGAGGAATCATAAGTGAGGATTTTATAAACCCAACCGAGTTGCCAGAAGAAAATAAATCACAGATATGTTACATCTGTATGTTATTATGTAGTTGATACATTGCAACTTTACTTTTTAACAATGCTGTGGGTAAGGTGGTTAGGTTTAGGTGCATAAACTACTTGGTTATGGTTAGGAAAAGATTGTCTTTTTGCCTAAAATGCACAGTTTTAGGGGCACAATTCCACCACAAAATGCAGTGATATCTCTGTGAAAAAAATACATTTCTCGTGGTCCTATCCCAGAAGGAAACACAGCAATGTTTTTGTAAAAAATAAATGTTTTTCATTTAACTATCCCTTGTGAAAAAACAGCAACAAGTTGCTAAAACACAAGTGGTTTTGTTTGTTGGTCAGGCATCTAACACCATCCACCCTCCCCTCCACCTCCCGATGAGAAAGTCAACCCATACAATACGTCACTTGAGAAATGTTGAAATGATAATGAATGAAACGTGCAAATGTAATTTATTCATGATTTGTATGAATGTACAATGCCAACATTTTCTTCTGATGACCAGGCTGCATAGACTCTGTCCCAAAATTAAAATAAGTGTCAAAAATTGCAGCAGCCCCGTTGTTAGGTCTGCATGGTGATGACCATGAAGACGGGGAACACCATTTTTTTGGTTATGAGTTATTCATCACAAAGTAAAATAAATAAAAATCCAACTTCCCTCTTCATCTTTTTTTCTTTGTCTCACCGACATATAATCAGGATATCTACAGGTCCTTAAAAAATTCTTAAAATGTATTGCATTCAGTGCTACAACAATAAGGTCTTAAATTTTAATTTGTGAGGTCTTAACTACTACAAATATTTCATCTAATTCCATTTATATATCTTTTAATTTTGTTTTGTGGAAGTGAGATAAAGCTCTTTTAAATGAAAGTCCACATTTCTAATGTTACAAATCTTTTCATCCTTGAACTTACATCTACCTTTGCACAAGACCACGTGTATAGTAGTTGTGCACTGCTTACCTGTGATGCTTAAATAAATTAAACATGATTTGTCCAACAGGCTGTCCAAAATTTGGTTCTTGAAGGGGCCCTGATAATGATTGAAAGGCTACTCAAACTGTCTTATGATGATACTTTAAATTATTAAAACCATGTATTAATGGGTATATAACCCAACCAGTAAAAATGAGAGCCGTGTCCATCTCGAGTAACTTAACATAACATTACAAATTTACAATCATAGTGAGGATTATTTAAGTTAATATATGATAGGAGGTCTGAGACACAATCATGAGATGATGAAATGCCTCTGTGATAGAAAGATAGGTTTTGTCCTGTCTTTGAAACTTGAGATTGGACAAGCAGTCAGGATGTTTGTCTGTATTGACCTAACCTAAGTAGCCTGTATGTTTGTTGCTTCTAATCGGCCGTGAAGGAAGTTTTCAGACCCTTGACTTAAGTAAAAAAAACAACAACGATGCCACACTATAAGAACACTTTTTATTACAAGTAAAAGTACTGCATTAATAATGTTACCAAAGAACTCAAGGCAGACAAATGTCGCCTGTGAGCAGGGGCGGAGCCAGACACTCAGCACAGAGTGGGCGAAGCATTCTTGAGAGGCCCTTTTGATTAAGTTGTTTTAAAATAGTTATATATATCCCATCAAATTCTCAGAAATTTTTGCTTTTATTTACATTAATTTCACAGATAAGAAACAATAAATTGTGGAGACATTAAAGCCTCCACAAAAATAGCATTTTAAGTCTTGTGTGTAATTTATCCTGGCCTCATATGAGCAGAGGAATGTCAGCTCGTGGCTAGGCTAATTTATACAATATAAAATGCCTTAGGTTTGTGCTAATACTGTTAGCATGTTATATTTGTTTGGCAAACATGTTTTTTATAAAACACATGCTTTGTTTGTGAATCTTGTGAGTTGTAATGGAGCCAAATTATGCACCGTTACATTTTTTAAATGTTGCTGTTGTCCCTGGCTTCGTATGAGTAGAGGAAAAGTCCGCTAGCTACTAGGCTAATTTATACAATGTAAAATACCATAGGTTTGTGCGAATAACATTAGCATGTTATATTTGTTTGGAAAATGTGTTTAGTATAAGACAGTTTTTTTGTCAGTCAACCTTGTGAGGTGTAATTGAGACAAATTTTGTAATGTTACTTTTGTTACATGTTGCTGTTGTCCCTGGCTTCATACAAGAAGAGGAAAAGTCTGCTAGCAGATAGGCTAATTTATACAATGTAAAATGCCATAGGCTTATGCTAAAAACATTAGCATGTTGTATTTGTGGGGAAAATGTGACCAGATAAAGACAAGTGCTTTGTCTGTAAGGCTGTGAGTTATAGTGAAGCCAATTTTTGTACTAGTTTGAAACTGTCGCTCTTAACTCATGTGTAATGTGTGTTTTGAATCAGCTAAACTTTTCAACACTTAACAGAAACCCCGCCACAGACTAGTGTTTTGGAGGTGTAACTGCAGTGACACAGACACACTACTGCACAAGTATAAATGCGAACAACAGCGTTGGCCACGTGCGTAGGCTACAGCGTAGGCTCTGCAAAGAGCTGATGCACAAGAATAACTCCTGACACAATGCACTATACCAGGGCTCAGGAAGTGGCACACTTAAATGGAACACAGCCATTATTAATGTCATCTGTTACATCTGTGCTTATAATGCTATTGTGTGTTCACAATATGTAAAAACTGATAATCAATGGCCTAGATATGGACATACAAGATCATAAAAGAGCCAGTGCGACAGCTTCTAGACAGACTCTAATATGTGGTGATAAAACTTTCCAAGTGCTTTAATAAAAGCAGCACGCAGTGACTCAGGTTTCGATTTTGCATTACTGTGATTCATATTGTCCGGCAGTCATGGGGCAAAGGCTTACTTAACTTTCTGTAAGAGGCCTTCAGGTGTTTGAAATGTTCAAATGACACTGTCACGTAACCTTTGTGCTTAAAATCAATGAAGGACTGTGGAGTGTTTTGTTCCTTTTTAACTTTAAAGATAAAATAACTCTGTAAGTGTCATAACTTCATCAATCACTTGACTTGAAGAGAATATATTGGGACATTTGGAATTAAAAACACATTGGTGTTAAAAGTAAACCCCGTACTTAGCTGATACAACCAAATTAATTTATTTGTGCACTTTGAGCGCGACAAACAACCAATCAAAGTTAGTGATTCAGGTTATTGCTGCTGTTATATGACGTCTGATTACAAATGTTTTTCTTAGATAAAGATGCTCGGTTACCATTAATGTATTCATTTCTCCATTAAAAAAAGACTTAAGGATGAGCCCAAAGCAACCCCCAAAACCATAAAACAAAGTACAAAGAGTTAATGCAACACAATCACACAGAGCGCCCCCACCCAGTGCTGACAGACAAGTCTTAGTTCGTGTTTTAACCTTTGGTCTGCCACAAGGACTGCTCAGACTTTGGAACCAGGGCAACACATTTGCAAGTCCTGGTAATCGCATACAGTAAAACTTGAGGAACTATAAAAGCCAAGGAAGCAAAGCCTAGAAATTAGTCTTCACAGAAAGAGGAGGACTCTTCTTACCTTAAAGGCTTACAGGAGCTTAACTAAGCCCATCATGGGGGGTATGAAGCTCTGCCTTTTGCTGCTGCTCGGCACATACACACTAGCCCGTAAGTACTGGTTTTTGTTTTGGCGCTAACAGAGTTTAAGTATACAGTTTGATATTTTAACTTTGTGGGTGTTTATTGCTTGGTTTTGTAAAAAGAAAAGCTGGTTTTGATGATGAAGATGCTGCTGTTTTCCTGTGTTAAATTAAATTAATAGCGTGTTTCGTGCTCAAGCATGTACTAGCTGTCCTAGTTGTGATGTTATTCAGACCCTTTTTAAGTGACTGATAAGCAAAATGTAGCAGATTAAACACTTAACAATGATTTAATTATACTTGTAAATACTGATTTTAGTCTTTAAGTGTTCTCAGCTGACTTTTAGAGCAGCATGTGGCTTTTTAAAATGTCAAACAAACGCTTTGTTTTTCATCTTCTGCAGAGCAAGATGTGGGAAATGCTGAGGAACCATCTGTTTGCTTGTGTGAGTTGCTTTTGTTGTCTCCAAATTGTTTTATACGTTACTCTTCATGACATCAAGAAAATGTGATTAACGTGATGAATACACAACCAGAAAAAAAGTCCATGTTTTAATCCTGACATTTAACAAGCAGTCATTTGATTTGATTTCATTTTACTTTATTTAAAAAAAAAATATTCAGACATTTGTCTTGCATCCCAGGACGATAAATACATACAGAAATACATTTCCCTAGTATTAAACTGTCTATTTTAAGTGTTTAAAATTGTATAATACATCTATGACTCAAGTGTAAAAAAATAGTATATAAAACATTGCCACTACAGAGCTCTTACTGATGTTTCAAATACATTTCAGTGGCCAAAAGATTCAAGAACTTCCGACGATATGTGTACGACTACGAAGCTGAGACCTTTAACGGCGTGAACGGAGCGACCGATGACAAAAGCGGCCCCAAAGTCTCCTGCAAAGTATGTCTCACACCTCCAATCATTATTGCAAGCACACCAGTATCAAGACCTTTAATAGAGAACAGTGGTGCTAAAAAGTATTTTATGTGCCACACAGGTTGAAGTTGAAGTGCCCCAGACGTGTAGCTTCATCGTCCGCACAACAGAGTGCTCTCTGAGCGAGATCTTTAGTGTGGATGAGGAAGGGAACCCAGTGTACCGTCCTGCTGAGGGAGCTCAGGCTTTCAAAGCTGCCATGGCCAAGTAAGTTATGTTTCCAGACGTGTTGCTTAAACCTGAGGGGCCTGTATGATCAGAAAAGTGGCTGAAATTGAAGATATAAAAGTCAAAGACGGGCTAAATGATCTGTCTACATCAACAGGAACCTCTTGAAGATCACAGTCGAAGGACAGACTGATGTCACACTCTACCCTGAGGATGATGAGCCCGTCAACATCCTGAACATCAAGAGGGGAATCATCTCTGCTCTCATTGTTCCAGTAATGGAGGAGGACAAGAACAAGAAAATGGTGGGTCACTGCTCCTCACTGCTTTACTGCCTTGTTTTTGTTTTGTCAGTATTTACCGCAGGGATTAATCAATTCAGGCCAGAGTCACCCCGGGCTCTGAGCAGAGCTTGATTCTGCTCTCATGCAAAGATAAACAAGTTGCACAATGTGTAGATAAGCTGCCCCAGTCACAGGTGATAAACACTCCTGTAACATCATGTCCTCACATTGATGATCTTCAGGCGCGGGTCAGAGTCCTAGATAAGTTTATCTTGTTAATGGCATCACCTGCTCTCATAATTGGGGCTAATCTTTCAGATCAATTGATAAACAGATTCAGGAAGATTGCTAAAGGACAGAGAGCACGCTTATCACTTTGTTTTTTGAGCTGTCTCCAACTTCCTCAGTATCGATGATGTCTCTCATCATTTTCAGGCCACCGTGCACGGAGTGTGCCCCACCCACTTCACTGAGAACGCCAGAGAGGACATCGCCACAGAAGTGACTGTCAGCAGGGATCTCTCCCAGTGTGACGACTTCTTTGCCCGCAGGCAGGTCACCAGTCCCCTGGCCCTCCTCACTGGCATGGTAAGAGATTAAGCAGTGTACTGTCACCATCCCAAACTAAAGGTGAAAACATTGCTTTTCATACACTGGTCAATATTTAGATTTTGGACTGTTTTGCTTCCATAAAAAGTCTTCTCTCAGACAAATGAAAAGAAACCGTCCACAAAACAAATGTAGGTGTTTTTTTAGTTCAAATTTCTGTTCTGTAAATGTAGCCAAAAAGGACATAACTAATAAGATAATAAATAGATAATAATAAATAAGTAAACACCAAACTCTCCAGTTTTATTACCATGTATATTCTGAAGGTTTTTACATATTGGTTTGTTTATATTTCATTTATAGCCTTATATATAGAACAATTTATTCCTAAAACATGGCAAAAATATATATATTTTTTATTAAAAATATATATATTTTTATTACTGTTGACAGTATTTTTGGATTTATGGGGTGATATAAAGATACATCAAAAATTCCCTATGTAAAAACCTTTAACTCTTAATATATTAACAAAATAAAACAAGAATTCTAAACCTAGCTTTATTCAGTGTTCAGATTTCTGTTGAGAAAATGTTTGGAAATTAGTGCACATACAATTAGATAATGCCTCATTTATCTATTTTGATATAAATTTTAAAAAACAACAACTTTAATTAATGTATGTGTTATTTGAGAGGGACAGTGTACATTATTCCACATTCAAACAAATATATATGCACCCGAGTTAGATGAAAGGCTAGTTTTCATCAGCAGTCCTTTTGCCTTATGTTAAAAAGCATATACAGTACAGTTAAACAACATGAGTGTATAAAATCCAATTGGCAGATGATGCAGGTGCAGTTTGAGTACACTCATTTAAAGTTAGTTTTCAATAAACCATTTTTCGAAACTGAAAATAAAAACATTTTCAAGTGAGTTTTTTCCTTGCTGTTCTTCAGCAGTCCGCTCTACTTTGTATTAAAAGAAAAACACTGATGTTGTCTCTCTTCCATCAGAACTACCCTCTGTCCAAGATGATCAGCAGCACCCAGACTTGCAACTACAAGTTTGACAACCAGAAGAAGCACATGACCAGTGGAACCTGCACAGAGAAACACCTCTTCCTGCCCCTCTCCCACCAGTAAGTTTCAAAATAATCCACTAAATAATAGAGGAGTATCAAATTGATCAAGTCTTTTAGGCTTCAAAACTGACCCACGTCTAGAGTGGGCAGGAGGCCAGACTTCCCAAATCTCAAGAGCACACACTGACAATGTGAACTCTATTGACTGATGAAATGATTCCCTATCCTGACCAATATTTGTCTCATGTCTTTTGCAAACAGGAATGAGTATGGAATTTCTACTCTGGTGAAGCAGACTGTGACTCTGAGAGAGACCGCTAAGATCAACGACAGAATCTTTGACCTCGGCAGTAAGTGTTTCTGTTTTAGAAATAGCTTCTATCTGAATATACTCAAATGTGTCCAAATATGCTGCATATTCTTACTTGTCCGTGATACGATTCTGTACAGATGCATACAACTTCAAGAGCTTGGCTATGGATGTCTCTGACGACAAGTCCCCCGTGCAGACCAAGGATGCTGCCATCGCCACCATGCAGCAGCTGAACACCCTGTCACAGACCACCCAGGGTGAGGAGCGCGCCAGCCTCTTCCACAAGCTGGTGACTGAGCTGCGTGGCCTGGATGTTGACATCTTGGGAGACGCTGCTGTTGAGATGATGGACATGTCGCAGTCTCTGACGTGGCAGGCTTTCGCTCAGTGCGGCACCCCAGAGTGCACCAGCGCAATGCTGAAGATTCTCAGGACCTTTGACGAGAGCGCCCTCGAGGTCGACGCTGCTGTGTACGCCCTGGGACTGCTGCCTAACCCCTCCCGCCTCATGGTGAAGGACATGCTGGCTATGGCTCAGTACAAGCAGAGCAAACCCATCATGTATGCTCTGAGCAACGCAGTCAGGAAGTGAGTGTCATCTTTTTTACATCTGAAGGAACTGTGGCAATGAGTAGTGGTTTCTGTTGTAAATTAATCACCGATGTCTGACTCTGTCTCCAGACTGTACCAGGCTGAGGGCGTCACCCCCGAGATCACCGCTGTCTTTGAGTACATGTCTTCCATCCTGGGTGCAGACTGCGCTGGGGAGAAGGACCTGACCTTCCTGACCTTGAGGGTAGGTAACCAGCTGTGAACCAGAGTTACTATAGTCTTTATTTATCATAAGTTTTTTTTTTTTTTTTAAATTTCAGATCTTTTTATTAACTTTTCTGCAGACATGAACAAGTCAGTAAAACAAAACAAGGACAACAGAACCATTTATTTTATTTTATTTTTTGTGTGTTTTTTTTTTTTTTTTTACAGTTTAGTTTCAGTTGGTTTCCAGGTTTTTAGTTTAGTTTCAGTTAACTTCAATAATCTTGCTGTAAATGGATACAGCTTATAAACATAGAGCTTTTTAGTTCCATGTTTTTTCTAATTCTAATTTAATTTAATTTAATTTAATTTAATTTAATTTAATTTTTTATTTTATTTTATTTCATTTTATTTTTTTTTATTTTATTATTTGCCTAAATTGTGTCAATTTCTGTTTTGACCGTGTATAGCAATTTTTTTTAAAATTTATTTATTTTTAAATTAACCGTCTATACTGTTCCCTCCAGGTTGTTGGTAACATGGGAGATGCAATGGAGGCTGTTGACGCCGCCATTAAGACCACCCTGGTGAAGTGCATGAGACAGCCTGCAACCACACTGTCTGTACAGCTGGCTGCCATCCAGGCTTTCAGGCGCATGTCTGCAACAGATGAGGTAAAGACGATGAACAGTATCCCAGATTCCCAGTGTTGTAGTGTGAACTTTCCACAATGACTAACATTGTTTGTCTCTCCAGGTTCGTTCCAACCTCCAGAGGGTCAGCCAGTACCCCAAGGGTGCTGTGCAGAAGCGCCTGGCAGCTTACCTGGTCCTGATGAGGAACCCCCAGGACAGTGACATTGAGATGGTGAAGAAGCTGATTAAGCAGGAGCAGAACACGCAGATCAAGGCCTTTGTGACCTCCCACGTCTACAACATCATTTCCTCCACTGATCCAGAGACCCAGAAGTAAGAACGGAGCACCTTTCAACTGACAGCACACATTATGCTTTATGTCACGGAAACACTGCGCTGATTGAGCCCATCTGATTGTTTTATTTTTTGTTACTACCTCAGGATCGGCCAGAAGATCATGGACGCCCTGCAGGATACTGAAGTCACCACACACAGCGACTACACCACAAAGTCCCGCAACTACAAGATGGGCATGGCACATGAGAACATGCAGGCCGCCATGCAGGGCAACATTATCTTTGATCCCAGTAGCCAGTTGCCAAGGGAGATGATGCTGGAAACTACCCTGAAAGCTTTTGGTTTCAACATGGATCTGTGGGAGGTATGTAATACTGTAGCATACATACTGCTGTTTGAAATTATGGCTTTATACTAGCAGCATAAAACTAGATTCATAGGTGTGTTATCATTTTTATTACTGGATTTTTTCTGTCACTCCAACCAAGACTGTTTCCTAATGTACTTGTTTTATTTTTCTGACAGCTCGGCATGGAAGGAAAGGGCTTCGAGCCAACCATTGATGCTTTGTTTGGAAAGAACGGTTTCTTCCCTGACACTTTGGCCAAGACTCTGTACTGGACTTTGGACAAGATACCACCACAGGTGAAAGAAGAACTGGAGAAATGGGTTTCTCCCCTGGACACAGACAAAAGAAAGGTACGTCTTGTGTGTTACCATTTTCTGTTAAACAATCTCAGTCTGAGTGATGCTGTTACTGTCACTGATAACAGCACTGAACTAATATAACGTTTTCCTCAGGTTCCTGAAAATCTTGCGAGAGAAATCGTCCGCAACTTCAACAAGCTGGTGAAGGATCTGCAGAGTCAGGATGCCCCAGAGGCCATGGCCTACCTGAGGATCATGGGAGCTGAGCTTGGCTACATCAAGAGCAGCGAAGTGAAGAGCATGGCTTCCAATGCAATAATGTATGCAGATATTCTCATGAAGATCATCCCTACCCAGGTACTGTTCTATTCTCCTGTTATCAAGTTAATAAGATGCCTTTCTGCAACACAGCGAGAGAGAATTCAAACTGACTGCTTGTTCTTTTCATCAGGTTGTGTCTAAGATGATGTCCAGCACTGACAATGAGATCTTCGCCCATTACATCTTCATGGACAACAGATTCATGATGCCAACCGCATCTGGTATGCCTCTGACATTTGCTCTGTCTGGCACCTTCACTCCTGGAGCAAAGGGAGGCCTTCGCATGAGTCCCACAATGGTAAATGTTCCATCTTTTGACTTAGGCCTACCCCCAAAGCTCTGGTTTATTATTGTGTTGTTGCTTTTTGATTTGACACACTTCCTCAAATGTCCCACAAACCATTTTGAAAACCTTGACAATAATAATAACTCAGTATGTATAGACTCTTCAACTCATTTAACTTCATCTGATCTGTTTTTGTTTACAGAATGAGCTGCTGTTCTCGCCCTCTATTGGAGTTGAGTTCGTGACCAAGATGGGAGTCCACGTCCCTGAGTTCGTCGTGTCCGCCGTCGAGATGCACACCAACATGTACCACGAGAGCACGCTCAATGCCAAGATCACCATGGAGAACAACGAGGTCAAGCTTTCCATCCCCGCCCCACAGGGCACCACAAAGCTCTTGAGCATCAGGTAACAAATAACATCAAATACATTCGTCGATTATATTTGATAAATGATGTCTGCTCATTAAGTGCTTTAGTAGTAGATGTCGATATTTCAATAGAAACTGATTTTGCCGTTTTTTCTTTGAAACAGCAACAAAGTGATGATTGTGGGCGCTGGTAATGCTGCTGTGATCCCACACACCGAGGGTGAATCCAGCTGCAGCCCTCTCTTCTCTGGAGTCAGATACTGCACCAAAACACTCCGGGCCAACACTGGCCATAAGACCGATGTTCCTTACTTCCCCCTGAACGGAGAGACTAAGTAAGTTGTTCTTTAAAGAAGGTTGATTTTAATTTCACTGATTGCAACACGCTGCATGATTATCATTCTGTAAGTCATGAGGAAATCTAAAATCTATTGAAGATACTGAGAGCCAATGAAGTGTAGCTAAAATCAAGGTTATATGTTCGGTCTTCCTTGTTTTGGTAAAAGTCTGTTCACTTTGTCAAATTTGTGATGCACAAATACTTCTTGTTCTTTGTGGTTTTCTAGATGCACAATATAATAGTAGATTTATCTGAGAGAGACTTAAACTTTGTTCGTTTCACCCTAGGTTTGACTTGGACATCAAGCCCTCTAAAGAGGTCTCTGAGTACACAGCCACCCTGGCCTACAAGCTCCTCGTTGAAGGAAAGGAGAAACGCCACAAGGTTGATTCTTTGAAGTTCGCCCTGAGAGCTGAAGGTATAAACATCTTATTTGCGGAAAAAAATCATATCAACCTAAGTGTTTCTATAGGCCATGACCTCCTTTTTCATTTTATAGGGTTACATATACGAGTAATCGAGTTATACTTTGTTTCACTTTAGGTGCTCAGCCCACCGAGGCCGCAGTCACCATGAAGTTCAACAGGAACAGGAATGTCTTCAGCACCCAAGTCCAAGTGCCTGACTTTGATGTTGAGGCCGGTTTTAAGGTTGGCATGACTGACAGCAGTGCCAAGGGCCAATCCATTACCCTGGAGTTCACCAACAAGAACATTCCCCAGCTCTCTCTGACTGGCCGTGCCAAGTGAGTACCCGGCTAAAATCTTCAGTTTGAACACACTGTCAATAAATGATGCAACAGCATACCTTGATGTACAAGCAGTGACTTGACCTGTGTGTTTTTTGATTCATCACAGGCTTCAGACCATGACTGATGGCATGCTGCAGGTTCAGCTGTTAGTCCCATCATTCAAGACTGATGCTTCCATCACTGCTACCATGAAAAACACTGACGGACTCACCGTAGAGATCAAAAGTGATGTCAAGCTCCCAGCGACCTCCTCTGTTCAGGCAGTTACATTCAAATACGGTACGTCTGTTTAAGAAAATACTCCTAATGGACTTCAAAGATCGCTCATCTCAGGCATTTGTCTCACACACTGTCAAATTTAAAAGTTAAATGCTAAATGCTTTGTATTTCAGGTGAAGACCAGGCTGAGGTTCAGCTGATGTCCAACATGAACGCTGATACTAAGATCGTTGTGCCTTACACCGAAGCCGTCATCGTCTGGCTCAAGCAGTTTGCGGAGGATGTCATGGAGCAGCAGGTTGTCAAGACTGACATGAAACTGCGTCACGTCCTCAACAAGGCAGTTGAGGTGAAAAGCATATGATTATTACTTAATATAATCAGAACTATTTTCGAAGACCTTGACTTAGTTATACTTCTACAAGACTAAAGCATATGTTGTTTTATTCACCAGGCCGGTGATATCTGGATGGACAAGATCTCAGCTGATGTTCCCTATGTTGAGACTCTGAGGAACAGAATTGCAAGTGTGGAGATGCCCTCTGTGCCTGAGAACCTTTTCATGAACTTGTAAGTAAACCCCACTTTGAATAATGATTATTACTTTTCACATTTACTCACCAGTTTAATGTCTGTTTTGAATTACCTTATAACACATGTTCTGCTTTAATCCTTTCACCAGTGACACCGCATTCAGATACAAATTCAACCACGACCGTATGACCGTCACCATCCCTCTTCCTCTTGGAGGCAAATCATCTGAGGAGCTGAGGATACCGCCAATGGTCAGCACCCCACGCATCACCGTGCCTCAGCTGGACATGGAGTTCACCTCACAAGAGATTCAGATCCCCACTTTTACCATCCCTTCTGAATATGATCTCGTCCTGCCTCTGATGGGAATGGTTGAAGCATCTGCCAAGGTCAACAGCAACTATTATAACTGGGAGGCAACTATGTCTGCTGGTAACAACACCGTAGAGTCTCCAAGCTACCTGGCCAAGTTCAGAGTCATGGCTGAGAGTCCAATCCAACTTCTCTCCTTCTCAACTGAGGGTAATTTAAACGTTATTCTTGTATTTAATGAGAAGAATTATACATTTGTTATTGAATACTAGATACACAGCTTCAAGCTAATACTAATTAATATTTTATTATTCTGTCTGTTTTTAAAGGAGCTACAACAATCACCGACACGCCAGAGAAAACTATGAAATTCACCATGGATGGTTCCCTGAGCCACATGCTCATGAACACAGGTTTTAGTGTCCTTGAAACCATTGCTGTCACAGACAATGTAATGTCAACAGGAAGGTACAACATCAATGCTGTCTCTCCTATGGGTCTGGACACCTCTCTGGCTGTTACCACCCAGGTCACCCTAGACTCAAACATGATGTTTGGAGATGTCAACACAGACGGAAGTCTCACCATTGGACCCATGGCTGCCAGCACCACTTATCACTACACCTTCTCTGTTGAGCCAGCCAAGAAAGAGGCTAAACTGGAGAGCACACTGAGCGTGACCTCTGAAATCCTGAAGGTCGTCAACAAGATGAAGGCATCATATGCAAACGAGGAGCTTCTGATTGAGTCTAACACCAACATGGACACCGACCCGATCAAGCACACTACCAAAATGAGCCTTAACTACAAAGATGTCAAGCTTTCCATCCAGTCTGACTCTGTGACCAAGGCTGATGAGCGAATGATCCGTAGCCAGATGGAGTTCACTGCCTCTGATGGGCAGGCCAGCCTCAGGATTGAGAATCAAGCTGATGACAGAGTGAACCGTGCCTACTCTTTGCTCACTGGGTCCATGAGCCCCTCCGGCCTGGAGATCAATGCTGATGCCTCCTTGAACATCTTCTCAAGCCTTGCCTCTCACAAGGCAACACTGGCCCTGAACATGAATGGTCTGACCACCAGCTGCACAACAACTGCTCAGTACAGCCCAATGACCTTTGAGAATGTCTTCCATGGTGGAGTGGACACCTCTGGTGCCACCATGTCCCTCACAACTAAGGCAGCCATTAAAGACAACAAAGCCGAGCTCAATGTTGAGGGAAAGCTTGCAAGCACAGACGTGTACCTCAACGGCATCCTGAAAGGTAACCTCTTTGACATCAACACCAGGAACAGAGTGAACTTCAGACTGAACAAAGATGGCTTGGTCCTCTCCAACAGCATAGTTGGATCTCTCAACAAAATGATGACTGAGAATACCCATTCACTGTCTCTTACGCTAAAATCTTTCACCCTGAGCTCCAAGACTAATAACTTCCTTGACAAGAGTAACACCTATAAGCATGACATCAATGTTAACATGGAGCGTTTTACTGCCATGGTTAATGTGCAAGGTGAATTGAAGATCATGGAGACTGACTTTGTGAATGATTTCAAATTCGAGGCACAGCCATACAACATGGAGCTGACTGGAACAATGATGGCAGGCCGCTTAGGGGAAGAGCTTAAGCACACTTATGAAGTCAAGTTTGTTGACATGGCCCTCTCTGCAACATGCAATACCGTTGGTAAACTCCTGGGAACTCAAATGGAACATTACTCTCTTATGGAGGTTGCTGGTCTGACCATGAAGATCAACAGTGAAGCAAAATTCAACTCACCAGTTCTTCAGCTGGACAGTACAGTCAAAACTGTTGCTGCACCCTTCACTCTGAACATTGATGCCATCTTCAACTCAAATGGCGAAGGGTATCTGTACGGTAAGCAGAGCGGCGAAGTATACAGCAAATTCCTCCTGAAGGCAGAACCCACACTGTTCACACATTCATTTGAGCACAGAGCCTCAACCACCCATCAACTGGAGGGCAGACCCGAAATCAAGACCAATATGGAAAACAAGTTCAACAGCATGCTGAGCCTCCAAGAGCAAAGTGTGACACTGAAGATGGCATCCACAGTAAATGAGGACACTTTTGATCAAGAAATGAATGCCTATAACAACGTAGAGAGAATGGGTATTGAGATGTCAGGAGCAGTTTCAACCTCCCTCTTCAGTGAGACCAAACAAGATTACGCAGTCTCTGGATTTGTGAAATATGACAAGAGCAGCGACAGCCACTTCATCCAGATCCCATTCATTGAGCATCTGCCTGCAGTTATTGAAGACGTTAAGGCCACAATGATGAAGCTGATGGACCAGAGCATTGTGATGCTGAACGATATCAACACCAAGTATGAGATCAGTGCCAAGTTTCAGAATAAAGTGTCAGAACTGAAGGAGGTGATTGACAACTTTGACTTCAAACTCTTTGTCCAAGACCTGAGAAAGTACACCAACTCAGTGGAACGCTTTGTGACCGACCTGACGGCCAAGTTCCCAACTGACAAAGTTATGAATATGCTGAGAGCAATGAAGGATGCCATCGTGGCTTTTACAATGAAGCATAACATTGCCCAGAACTTCAATGAAATTTATGCCAAAGTAGAGGAGATCCTCTCCAGCTACGAGGTTGAAAAGATGATTGGGGCCATCATGGATGAGGTTGTTAAAATCATGAAGCAGTATCAGGTGAGGGAAAAGGTACAGTCTGCAATTGCTACTCTCAATTCAATTGACTTCAAGCCTTTGCTCAAAAATGTAATGGCACCTGTTCAGGAGCTTCTGAATGAGCTGTATTCCTTTAACTTCAAACAGCTGATTGATGACATGAGTGACTATTTCATGAGGATGATGCAGACAATCAGATCTTTTGATTATGACACATTCACTATGGAATTGAAGGAGAAAGTGTCAGAAATGAGCAAGATCCCCTGCTTTGGAAAACTCTATGGAGAGTTCAAACTCACCTCCCCTCATTACACACTCACGACCAATGCTGACCTCGAGAACACCACAACTACATCAGTCACACCAGAGTTCAAAATCAACCTTAACTCACAGGCAACATCTACTTTGAAAGTTCTTGACTTCACAGTGGACGCCAGTGCTCACTTTGCTGCACCCAAGATGAGTCGCCTGTCCATCTCTGAGAACGTTAAAGTTGACCAGTCATGTTTCACACTCAACCACAAGGCAACAATGACTCTCTATGGTCTGTCAGCTCAAGCTTCTGCTGAAACTACAGCAAAAGCCAACACTGAGCTCTATGTAGCCGAGCTTGTCAATACTGCGTTCTTCGCCATGGAAGATGGAGTTTCTGCCACTGTGGAGACTAACTACAAACATGACCTCAACATGCCATTCTTCAACATCTTCAGTGAAGCCTCAATGAATCAAAAGAATGTCCTCCAGCTTGAGACAGGCACTGCCCGCCTGACCGTTACAAATGTGGCTAATGAAAAATATGCAGTTCAGGACTTCTCAGATGAGGTAACCCACAAGAGTGACATGGAGGTGGTCATGGATCTCCACACAGCCAAAGTGACTTTCACTGGAGCTACAGACAGCAACAACATCAAAATGAATCAAAAAGTGGTTGCCGAAATCTGCATTTTCCGCCATGTAATTTTTGATGCCAACTTTGAGACAGAAACACCTTTCATGAAGCGCAGCGTTGCAGAAGTCAAGTTCCAGATTAATGCCGGAGACATGAAAATTGATCTCACTGCCTCTCACAGTGCAGAGCTGACTGGAAGGGTTGAGGGAACTCTCTCAAACTCTGTGCTTGCTTCAGTCACACCTAGTGATCTTATGTTTGACACCAAGAACAAGGGAAATGTCAAGGCTGCCCTTCCACTGAAGCTGTCTGCAAAGATTGATCTCCAGAATGACATGGCTGTGACCCTGAACTCTGAAATGCAGCAGTCTAGCTGGACAGGTCTGGCCAGATTCAACCAGTACAAGTACTCCCATTTCTTCAGCATGGATAACGGTGACAGAGAAATTAACATCATTTCCCAGATTAATGGAGAAGCAGATCTAGATGTGCTGAGGAGGCCTATCACCATCCCTGAAATGACTGTGCCATTTGTTGGTATGAGGACACCAAGAGTGGAAGACTTCTCCCTGTGGGAAGAAACTGGCCTGGGCAACATCCTGACCACAACTGAGCAGACATTTGACATGAACTCCAAGCTGAAGTACATGAAGAACCCTGAGATGATCACCATTGACATTAATGTGGATCCAGTCATCACTTTCGTTAATAACAATGTCAAGACTCTGCACAAGAAAGTGCTCATTGGCAAAGATCGGGCTGCTGACATCCTGGCTACATCTTACAACCAAGCAAAGGCAGAGTATGAAAAGTATAGCATTGAGCTGCCCAAAACCATTACAATCCCTGCCTACAAAGTTCCAGTGATGAATATCGAGGTGTCTTCCTTCACCATTCCCCTGCCTGATGTGAGTCTCATCACAATGCCTGCTCTGCATGTTCCATCTGCCCTCAGCAAGATGACTCTGCCAAAAATCACTCTGCCCAAAATTCAGAGCATCAGCATCCCAATGCTGGGTGATCTGACCTATGAGTTCTCCATGAAAACCGCAATGGTCACACTCAAAACTGATGCCAGCATCCTCAACCAGGACAGCATTCTGATCAAACTTGATGCTTCTTCAATCTCTACATTCGAGGTTCTGACTGGAAAGATTGAGGGCAACGCCAACATGAACACAGCCGATGGATTTAAAGTGGTCTCTGTCCTGTCTGTTAAACATCCAATGATTGAGGGAAACCATGACAGCACCGTCATGATCAGCTATGAAAATGTGGATACCTCCATCACCAATTCAGCAAAGGTCAACCTACCTGTCCTGAAAATGGAAATCTATCAGGAGATTACTGGAAATCCAGAGGAGGGCCTTGTTGTGTCTATGTCCACTCCATCTGCAGGACTCCTCGCACTTCAAATGCAGACCAAGCGCCCAGCACAAGTGAAAGCAAGACTCTATGGTCGCTACCCGGTAAGAGAACTTTTGCTTACTTATTTGCTCGCTAATAACCATAAGTTGTGATACAAATGTGAATGGTGTATTTGCTGTATATTTTAGTAATATTCATTTCATATTTACTTTTTCCTCATAGTCTGAGCCAACAACCGACATCGAAATCTTGGCTCTGAAGATGTCTGTGATGAACTCTGAGAAGCTGAACCTTCAGACAACCTGGAACATGGAGATGCCATATCAGATGATGTTGGGAATGAAGAAACAGGTGCCCACAATGATGAAAATGGTGTCTGAGCCTGCTGTCGATACATATAACACAATCTATAGGCATGCTAGAAGCCTCGAGGGTCCCTTTGAACAGGCTAAAGAGCAGGGTAAAGTGATGTTAAAAAAGGCTGTTGACAACTTTGCAGCAATGAATCCTTCCAGTGTTATGACAACTGCCACAGATAAGACCATCTTGATCCTCAGAGAGTACCAAAAGAAAGTTGAAATCGTTCTTGATGCTGTTGTTAAATTCCTGAGAGAGACCAAGTTCCAGATCCCTGGGTATGAGCAGAGGCTGTCTGGACTTGAGGTTTACCAGAAATTCAGTGCTTTTGTCGCTGATGTATCTGAGGAGGCTGTTGAGAAGGTTCCAGAGTACTTTGCCTCCATGTTTGCAGCAGTGCTTGATTATTTCCAAAACATCGAATTCACCCTTCCTGGCTCTAACTACATCGTCAGCGGAAGGGAAATTCTCGATGACTTACTTGTAGCTTTGAGGAAAATTCAGGACCAAGTGATTGTCGCTGTTAGGAAACTGGGCGAAATCCAGCTGGAAGACATCATTAACAAATTCTCTGCATTTGTGCAGTTTGCCACCGAACAGGGTGAGAAGTTTCTCCAAACTATTAAATCTCAGAACGCAGAGAAGCTCTACACCTTTGTGAATGATGTATACAATGATGCCATCAACTCTCAGGTCCTGGCTGATGTTACCATGCAGGTTGAAGAGGCCCGCAAAATTATTGTGGAATATCTAAAAGCTGTGAAAGTTAGGCTCGAGAACATTTTCGCTGACATGTCCTTTGACCAGCTTCAGGCTGACATCCAGTCCTGGATCGATGTAATGGTGAAACGTTTAAATGCTTTCCACAATAACGTTATTAGAACACTGAAGGAGACAAGCAAAACTGTTGAACCATTTGTGAGAGTAGGTGACAGACAGATGGAAGTTGACATCCCCTTACCATTTGTTGCCAAACTCAACTAAGTGACCATAGCTAACCAGGATATACTACAGTGTTTGCTTTGACTGTATCTGTTGTGTAACCATGATGCATGTCTCTCTACGCTGTGTTTGAAATTAGTAATTTTGTTTATTATTTCACAGTAGATTCACAGCTGCTGTGCTCTCTTTGTGTCTTGTACTATTTAAAAAACATGTGACCTTCAATAAAGACAGTTTGTATTGCATACTGAACATCTCTGTGCATTTCTTATATGATTCTTTTTTATATTTAAATCTATCTTCTTGGCAGACTTATAAAAGTAAAAGTGTGCAATGGTAAAATTTCCTCCTGAAGCATAAATCAGCATTTTATGCTCGTGAACATTTCACTTTGAGTCAAACCTGCTTCCCCCAAACTCACAAATATATATAGTAGCAAGTCATTAAAAAACAACATGCACAATATGACAAAATTTTAAAAAGATCACTACACTGCTGTCACAGTCATTTGTACTCTGTGGTCTAAATTTAGCAAAGACGCAAATAGCTTCCTGTGACACACAAGCCCTCTTATCACAAAACAATGAGAACAAATGAGTCAGTCTGACAGGTATTGTGAACATTATTAAAAAGAAAGTCCTAAAATGTATTCACCAGTTGGAAAACATGAACTAATATTCCCCATAATGGCTGTTGGCTATGTGTAATCAGAAGCAGTGTGTTCAATGTGGCAATACAATAGTATATAAATACTCCATTACAAATCTTATTCATGTAAACATACAGAGGTCAAATGTATGGGAAGTATCAAAAGCAAATTACTCATAATAGAACTCATAATAGAGGAGAATAAAGTAGTGTTTTAATGTTGTAGTTTGCTGGAGCTGAGCTGTTTTGAACTACTGTAGGAGAGACCGGGGTCGGTTGGCACGCTTTTCCCGCTCTGTCATATTTCTCTGGCATAATTTATGTTAGAATATTGTGACTAGTGGCAAATGAAAGGTTAGGGTCTCAGCTGTGAATAAATATGTTTTAATGTACACAGATGCTTTCTAAAATTAGGTGATTCGGGATTAAAGTAATGTGTATTTGTGCCAATCAGAGGTTGGTTGTCACAGTGTTATAAGGTTATAGCTACAAAAAAAATAAAATAAAATGAAAAAAATAAAATAAAATTAAACAACCAACCAAGAAAAAATGAACATTTAATTTAATATCTGCCCATTTTAAAAACAATTTTAAGCAATTAATCAGTAGGAATTTTTAATTACTTTTGCCACTGACTATAAAGATTAATAATAAAAAAAATAATGATATAAACAATATTTTTTTATCCAGTGGTTCCGAACTGGTCCAGCCACAGGGCCCAGATTTCTCCTTAGTCATTAGTTCAAGAATCTCACAGGTAAATATATTCAGCATCATACTCACATTTGGCCATGCCCTTGAGCTATTTTGCTGTCTCTGTTAAGTAGCTGTCTGTTAGACACTCACTCCACAGCAGGAAACGGCACTTCAAAATAAAAACTCTGTGCCAGATATTCACTGTACATCAAAATAAAGTGGGTTTTTTTTTTTTACAAACTTGACACATTTGCCAGTCACTTGCAGTCCATTCAGAATGGACCCACGACCCACCAGTTGGGAACCACTGCTTTTAATTTCTCAAAATACAGTTAAGAGTTACAATTCCTAATTGTGGCAACCCCAGAATCAGTGTACCAACCAACCCTTCTCATATTTGACGACGATATTGGTGATAAAATGATGTTAGCCAGCTACATTCACTCATCGGAGACTTTCAAATCTTATTTCAAAATGTATCTGATTCCTTTGGTCTGTTAGCCAGATATAACACTTCAATATCTCTAACACAGTTTTAAGATACATTTACCCTCACCAAAAATTTAGAGAGTTTAAAATAGTAGATGAGAGCAGGTGAAGAAAGCAAACATCCTCATGTTGCATGTTTGTTTCTGTGACCGTCAAAGGACCAGAAAATAGCCGCATGCCAACTAACCCTGGTCTCCCCTACAACCATGCATCACATTTTATTTTATAAGCTCATCAAGTTTTCTATACTGTTTTGTGAAGTGGAGTAAAAAGTAGGCTACAACTTTAAGTATAAAGCAGAGGTATCTAACTCAACTTAAATTTGATCTCAAGTGGGCCAGACAAGTAAGACCACTGCATAATACCTTAAAACATACACCAACCCTTCTAATTTTGCCCCTTTTTTTAGTATAAAGACGTCCATTCTGAAAATGTGCATCCATTTAAAGAACAAATGATATTGGGGCGTTGGTGGCTTAGTGGTAGAGCAGGTGCCCCGCATACAAGGCTGTTGCTGCAGCGGCCCAGGTTTGAATCTGGCTCATGGCCCTTTGCTGCATGTCATCCTCTCCACCCACCTTCATACTTACCTGTCCTGTGCATTAAAATGTTTACTGTTTTAATTTCTCCTGGAACCTCTCAGTCTTCATATGTGCATCAACATCAGGTGTGCAAAGCCATCTAGTGGGCCAGATTGGACCCTTTAGCAGGCCGGTTCTGGGTCCCGGGCCGTATGTTTGACACTGCTGATATAAAGTATCATAACATGGAGATACTCAGGTAAAGTACAAGTATGTTTCCTACCTAAACCAGAAAAGAAAATACACTGGATGATGTCATTATAGCTGCAACACCACACTGAGTATTTGTCCTTAGTGAGAGAAAATGAGGCACAAGAATGGAAAACTGGAGGTGATGACACACATTGATTCTTTTATTGACTTTGCCCAAAAACAGCACCGCTTGTTCCCTTACATTTTGAATTGTTCTTCCTCACAAAAAATTCCATTGTTCCATTCGAAACCTAGACGTTACGTCACTACATTAACGCAGTCGTAATTTGATCAACTCTTAGAAACAGATGTTTGGCACATTTTTTCAGCAATTTTCGTCTGCGTGGTTCCACAGTTTCATTCTTCAAAAAGGAAAGGAAAGTAAGGACAAAGTGGCTCTGCTCTGTCTGATCAGTGAATAATAACCTAACAACATTGAAAATCAGAGGCACATGAGGGGGGCCAGTGTGGGAAAATTAACCAGTCCAGCACAATGCATTCCTGTCCTGTAAGTCAGCAAAAAGCCCAGCAACAGAAGGCAGGGAGGAATGTGACTTTTACACCGTTCTAACTCTGCTGGGATTTACAAAACATACTCCTTTTAGACTCTGATTTAGTCTCACTGTAGTTGTTTAATGAACCACAGAAATAAAATACATGTTTAAAGCTAAAACAAGCTTCTTTTTTGTCACTAAAAGAAAGACTCACATAGTGAATCCATCCCCCCTGGATTCCCAGTGTTACAACACCCTCTGTAATTGATGTTCATAGCTGTCATTTTAACGCGCACTCCCACTATGAAGAAAGAAACACTTTGAGGAGACACGCCAAACAAGCTGAATTCATTACACAAGTACGGAAAATTTGCTCAAATATATTGATTTAGCTTGTTCACTTCAAAGCCCCAACAATACTTTTTAATCAAATAAATCTGAGGTACATTCAAAGTCATGATGGAAGACATCAAGATGTAAAGTTTGTTTCTCAACCAATCGTGAAACAAACTTTTTACAGTGTCAGAAAACTTTACATTTGAAGCCAAAAAAGATACCCTTTTAAGTCTGAGTACAGATTGTGGTTTCAATAACACGTGATAAAATTCCATAAAGGTTTTTCTAATTGCCACACTCTCCCATAACCCCATATGAGCGTGTGCCGCTGGCTCACAGAGCTCCGACACAGCCTGCTCTTCTTTTCATGTCACTTTCTAAGAAACTGTTTCACTCTCACATGCTAACCCCATCTCACATGCTCCATCTTCCCTTGGAAATAACACCCACATAACCGTATAATGAATGTGTGGCTAAATGGGAAAATGTCAAACAGGAAATGCCAGCCCGTGAGACACAGCAAGGTCTGGATTTCTTGGTGAGATACTGTATGTGCTTCGAATGATTTGGTTCAGGTGAGCTGTAAGGACCCCAATAGGCCTTTGCTGACTGTACTATTTACAGGCTGTGTGACTTCTGTCCTTGTTTTACATTAAAAAAGCACCTCTTTTGTGAGTTTCCTCCAAAATGGAGTCACTGTAGCCGCCAGCACAGCATAACACGGGGTAGGAGCATGCTCAGCAAACTTAATATGTGTCTTGTAAACCTTTGTACATTAGACTGTAAAACAAAGACGTGCTAAACTACACAGGACAATATGTTCAGCCCTTTTCAAGGCCGGCCAGTGTGTCATCTCCCAGACCTTAGATGGTGTTTGGCCAGTTGCGTAAAAACAACCAAACCAGGCGTTTAGCATACTTTCTAGATGTGGTTCCAACTAACGAACCTGAGACAACTGATTTCTTTATCTGTGAACTGAAGCCATGTTTTAATTCAAAATGGCGTAACACACCAGAGGAAACTATACAGAACACCATGTGCATCCCTTGCAGCGAACCTAATCGTACTTCTTATAAAACTCTCTGTGACTGACTGTAGAGTCCAGATGCTGTGCAATATCATAAACTATATACAGTCATGTTACAATACAAAGTGGACATTAATAACGAGTGCAACTTTTTAACTGCTTTGCTTATAACAAAGTAGCCTGTAACCTTGGCAGTAAGGCAGTGGCCTATGCAAACACTTTGAAACAAACACACACACACACAAAAAGTGAGCAATTGAAACCTTGGCTCTAAAGCAGGCCTTTGAGAAAGGACATGTCCACGTTAGATTAGAAGAGTGGGTAAATAAGGCGTCCACTGACATGTAGTTTGTCCTTTTCTCCCCCCTCCCTCCCCTCCACCTGTCAGACTGGGATCATGTGACCCCACAAAGAATATGCTGTAACCAGTGCATTTCACACAAACACACACACGCCCCGATATCAGATGTTCATCAAGTGTGTTCAAAACAACTTGTATGCAGTCATTGGTTTTGGTTGAATCAAGGTCGCCTGGTTACATGGGAGTATCCAAACCATGGCCACTGCCCGTGCATGTTCAGACACAGATCCCAGCAGCGGTGGGAAGCGTCACGTCTGCGCGTCACGGCTCTCCAGACAATCAATCAGCGTCGATTCACATCAAAACACAGCATTTGAGACAGCTCCCTGACGGTGTTTTCCGTTTCTGTAAAGCTGCCCGTGTTGCAGTCTCGAATACCTCCCAGATCCCCTCCTTGGTTTTGGCAGAGCACTCCAAATAGTCATATGCGCCAATGCGCATGGCCATGGCCCGGCCATCCTCTGCCTTCACTGGCTCCAGCTTCAACCGGGACAGCTCGTTCTTTACGTTCTCGTCGTTGCGCAGATCTTTCTTGTTGGCCACTAGTATAATGGGAACATTGGGACAAAAGTGTTTGACTTCAGGCACCCACTTTTCGGGGATGTTTTCCAACGAGTCCGGGCTGTCCACGGAGAAGCACATCAGAATGACATCGGTGTCCGGATAGGAGAGGGGGCGCAGCCGGTCGTAGTCCTCCTGCCCGGCTGTGTCCCACAGAGCCAGCTGGACTTGCTTGTTGTCCACCTCTATGTCCGCCACGTATGTCTCAAACACAGTGGGGACATACACCTCGGGGAACTCGTCTTTGCTGAACACGATCAGGAGACATGTTTTCCCACATGCGCCGTCGCCCACCACGACAAGTTTCTTCCTTATGTCAGCCATTCCTACTGCGCGGTTCTCTCTCCTAGCTGTCGCGTAGATGTGGCATCAAAAACACATATGTCCCCTCCGTGCTTCCTCCCTCGGCTTTTGTACGCTCAATGAGCCTTGTCCCGTAAGCCGCTCCCGTCTCGCAACTCCAGAAATTTACCAGTAACCACTGCGATCTCTTTATAAAGCATAGGGTGGTTTCCTAAATATAGCAATCCAATCGGAAATAGGGAGGTGAGATCACAGCTTGGAAAGGAGGAGGTGATTGGATCTCATCGGGTTTCCTTATGTAGAGGAGGGTCATGGACCACGAGGACCCACCCGACCCAGGATCAGCCGAAAACCATCCAAATCTAACTGCATGATGATATCACGCCATGTATTTTTTGCATTACGCGACTTTTATTGTGGGTCATTAAACCATTTCCCATGCTCAATATAATGTTTTAACCTTTGATACTATGAGTCAGCCTTGTTTTTGAAATTTAACCAACTATCCAATAAGCTTTCATTCAAACTAAGATATGATCCAGCTGTAATATGAGCGCGCGTTAAGGGAATATAACGTGCGTAAATGTTGGATACACATTAATACGCATTAACATACATGCTGCCTTCACATGTACAAAAGGTGCGTTGGGGAAATTTACACTGACATTGTTATACGCATGTCTACGTAGTTCACGCTATTTACAGGGAGGGGGCACTAGCGTAGGCAAACTCTTAGCTTTGACTATCAAGCCTTGCTAAATCACCGCTCTCTCCAAGGAAACAAAACAATATAGAATTGGGTTGACGGCGTGCAACAAGCATAGACCCTCTCTCGACACGACAACGCGTGAGTATCTCCTCTTTATTTGTCCCCGTCGAAAGCAAAAGCTGTGCAAAGCGTCTGCTTTTTAACGCGACTGCCGTGGTGTGAGTATTTCCCCTTTTGTTTAGCGGTTAAGGCCCCTCTGTTTGGAACTTGAAGGGGGGCCATGTTGTTTAGCCACTGAGTGTTTGGTTGATGTTTTAGCTCGCACAACACCAACTTGGCAATTAGCTAGCTCTTACATTAGCCATTTTTGGGGGGTTTATTTGTCGTGTTGCATGCAACCAGTGTCGGTTTCGAGGCTAAGAAATAGCTTGTTTTTACGACTAGCACCGGAGCCCACTAGCGTACTGTGAAACAATGGTTAATTCACCAATTTAACTTTGATGTCTAACCAATAATAAACAGAGCAGGCCCGCTGTAGCTAGCGTTAGCTTGTTAGCTACGGAGGTTGCTAATGCTAACTACAGTGGAGTAACATAAGCTAACACTAAACATGCTAGATTTGTGCCAATAAAGGATTTGACGGCTATTAAAGGCAAATGATAAGCAACAATTGTACTCACCGCTACCAGCTAACCATTCAAAGCCATTCAAAAGCATTGTGTACGTAACTGTTCAGTCGAAGCCGCTAAGTTAGCTTGCTTATTAGCAACGGACTTGCTAGCAAGGTAGCTACGCTAGCTAGCCAGCTTGCTAGAATGCTTGCAGTCGGTGTGCAACATCGACTTGTAATGTTGGATTTGTCGTTGTAGCTTGTTATGTTTAAGCGTCACCTCCACTGTGGCTAACAAATGAGCAGTGTTTGTGATATAAACGAGTGTCGTTTAAATCATTAATAAACGTTACATTAGTGGTAGCGTTGCGTTAGCCGCGATCGCTAGCTAACACTAGGCTAACGACAACGTTACCTAGCATTCTCGGTCTTGCAAGCTATCAACATGCTTGTCAGTCAAGTGTTTTGTTCTTGCATTGCCCAATCGCTAATAAGCAAACCGCTAGTTTAACTTGCACTGATGTTGCGCAAGCCATTTAACTAAATTTAGATATTCAAAGCATCGTTAACTATTATCTTAATATCCAGACGCTTAACAGCCATGATGTGAAGCTAGCAACTCGGGAATTAGTCTGGTCCCGGCGAAGAAATTTTAAGTTGTACTTGTTATTCAGGTCGTATTCTTTTAAGTGCATCTTTTTCCTGAACTCTGTTTCAAAAGTTTGTTTATGTCAAAGCTCACGTAAGAGTCAGGATAAAGACCACATTTTGTAACTTTCAGTTTTCGTTACCTAACAGTCAACCAGAGGACAGGAACCTGTCATGTTTAAAATGGGTGCTACATTCACTTTATATGGATACACATAGTTGTAATTGTAAATGTATATCTGACTTATTTGTGTCAGGCAGTCGCTCTGGTAGACTAGAAGGCAGTTGTATTATCATGCAGAACATTACAATAAAAGGATGATGTAACATGGCAGCATATGCATGTCATAATACTCATATATTGTGTTTTGTGCAGGCTTTCCCGTGGAATGAGCGTTCCATGCAGCATCCTAGGTATGAATGACGTGGCCTGGCAGGAGACAAGAGGTGGGATGCTGCATGCAAATGGCGCTCCTGAGACCGGAGGTGTCAGAGTTCATGGTGGCGGGCCCCTAGCCACAGTTGGGGGAGCTGGGCAGGCTCCGGGAGTCCCACATTTACAGGGCATGGACAGGGTTGTTAACCCCACCCCAGGTACTCCGCAGCCACCGCTGAGCGGACGATCTCAGGATGACGCCACAGTCGGATACTTCTTTCAGAGGCAGCCTGGAGAGCAGCTCGGAGGTTGCACACCCAGCAAGCATCGCTGGCCGACCGGTGATGCCAATCATGTTGATCAGGTAAAGGTTCCCCGGTCATTGTAACTTTATTGAATGTAGTGCAAGTTAGAGGGATAGATGGCAGTGTTTTGTATCAGCTAAGGCTACAAGTTTCATTGGATAGTTTATCAGTAATTTAACCTGTTGTATTTTACTTTGCAGAGTGGTGTGGTGGGGAGAGGTTGTTAATTTGACCTATACCGCTCACTGTTAAAAAACAAAACAACAAACTCAATTGCTGATTGGTGACTCTTGCTGGACCTTTTTCAAAACATTCCCCCTTTCACAATGCAGAACAGTACCCATCAACCAACCCCAGAAAGCAACAAATGAACCAAATCTGTGTAAAAAAAAAATTCAAGAGCTTGAGTTTTAAATGCGTAATTTCTATTGGTAATGGTTTGTAGCATCTTGCTGTGTCATAGTTTGCGGTTGGAGGCATAATTTGATGTGCAGCCCAAACAATAAGACCCTGTTAGTCACCACAGACACTTGGTCACATATTCCACATGCTCAGTTAATCTGTGACGATTTACACCAGGTGCCAGACATTCATCAATAACCATTTCTTCCAGCTATGTTTTATTAAAGTTTGAGCACACAAGAAATTTCAGTGGCTGATTAGTAGAGCTTAATGCCATGGGTTGCGGCAATATAAGGACTTAACTGAAATGTCTGTAAATACACTGACAAATTAATCTCATAGTTAACTGTGTGTGTGTGTGTGTAAGATTTCCTGATTTAAAAACGACTAATCTGAGGTGAAATTGTAGGTTGGTGAGCATTTACATTTTTAAAATCAGGCTCTTAATGAGAGCACAATGTGTAGAAATAATTAAAGAAACAAAATGGTAATAGTGCTCATCATAGCTATATTTTTGTCTCCCTGATACCCAGTGGTTGTTGACGAGCTGAGGCCCAGCTGAGAAAAGGCAGCAACCATAACATGCCAAAATAATTAAACTCTTAAGTTAATTAATTTAGATAATTTAAGTTTCACTAGATGAATTGGAAAATTAAAAATCCAGAAAATGGAAAATATTTGCTACAGCTTTATTTGTTGATGCCAGTAATTCATTTAAACTTATATCAGCCTCTTCACTCCAAACAAAAGTAACCTAATCAACAAATCCTTCATAACAGCAAACCCATTCCAGTTCTGGGTCCATCCACTTTATGAATTTGGTTATCCCAGCACACACTGGTTGACACCAGACCACCAGTCTCTTACACATACACCCAGGTGCGTTAAGCTGGCAGTAGCAGTACTTTCTAAAAAAAAACAAAAACAAAATGCAGCCTCCTCATTTGCAGCAGACAAATCGTGTGAGACGAGTGCTTTGGCCCAGCAGGAGTCTGACAGTCGCTGTGATAACCAGCCAGACTTGTAATATCCTGTCTTACGGTCTTAAACTGCCGTGCATTGTTCTGATATCTGAAAGATCTTCAGACTTATGGATGTGTTTCACAAACTGGACTTACTGTATTAGATTTTATCTCCTTACTGGTAGCACCTATTGTGTTCTAGACCTGCAGTGATGTTGGAAATTGTAAAGAAGGAAAATCAGGAAATATTGGCACCAAAATTATTTTTTATATGGCTTTTATGTAGGTATATTCAGCTCTCAGCAGATCAGACTGGTCTCAGTGCCCTTGTCTCTTCTACATACACTACTGGTCAAAATACTCAGAACACCTAAATTTTGTATGTTTTATTAGAGTTAGCACAGTTTAATTGTACAGTGTAGTCTGAAATTAAAGCATAGAACAAATAAACAATTGGATACAAAAATAAATCGATGTCGGGAGGCTTTCTTGACACAGTGTCACACAAAATTAAAGCTTACGTTGCGAACAAATTTTGTGCACATCAGTTGTGTCGCCGAATGTCACTTTGCGTTGACTTTGTACATACCCTCACTGTGTCAAACCAAAAGTCTTCTCTTTACAGTTGAAACCGAGGTTTTCTTACTTAAGCCACTGTAAAGGCGTGCTTTAAGCTGCAGTCCTTTGAGCCGCCTATCACGCAAGCTTTTGGCTTTTCAGAAATGTATCCAGACCTCTTCCTGTCGGTTTACTTCAGTTTCTGAGTGCTTTTGGGAGGTGGAGGAACCTGTACTCAAGACACCTTGACTCTCTCTTAAGGGGAAGACCAACACTTTGGGATTATAGTAGCTGTCTGTGTTCCTTTTGTTAATTTTTCTTGCCATCATGATAGAAATGCACTACTTTCTGCAGAGCAGTATTGTCAAATAATGCTCCAGAGGGTGTAGAAACACTATTTTTGAGTTAGTAAATCCTTTTTCAATTTGTATACTTGGTCCCCATATCTTAAACATGTCTGAGACCTTTATTCAATAGATCTCCTTGCTCACATACTTTGGATTAGGCATGGGATATAACTAAATATGAGATAACAAAAGATCCTCGGGCACACCGGGGTGAAGTTTTGTATTGGACACCCAGACTTTTCACATGCTAACACAGTCAAGGAGGGGGGGCAGAGTGAAAAGAAAATAGGTCGGCACCACTGTTCGTTGTGCCCTTTAATGTAATGTCATAGTGCTGTGATTATAATCTTTCATGTGCTTGTGACCCTCTGACATCAAAATTAGTTCCAGCACCATCAGCCTCAGCGCACAAAATGAACAATAACTCATCCATTGCATGAAAATCAGTCTTGACTAAGATGTAATTTGGTGATTAGGATAACTTATGAATCGCTAATTTGGATTATGTATTTCATAGGAAAACTGGTGTTGATCGTGGGGTTTCTTACTTTCTCTTCCCAACAGAAATGTTGATTGTATTGTGTTGATTTAGATACTTGATGTTTGAATGGCTCTGTGCTGAACAGGCTTTTGTCTGCTGAGGGGCCTGTTGAAATAATGTGGTTGGCATTATTTATTTTGCAGAACCAAACTATTTTTGGGGTAAAATTGAACAAAAATCAAAGAAAACATGGGATAGTTTTTCTGTTCTGCAGTGAACAGAAGGAATGTACTATGGTCTACATGGTCTCCTTTTTTGTGGTCTTCCATTTAGTGCTTTTAGCTTTCTCCTCACAGTCCACTTTTTCCTCCTTTGTCTCAGGTCCGTGCTGTGGATGAAATGAACTATGACTTCCAAGCTCTTGCTTTGGAGTCGAGGGGCATGGGAGAGGTAAGGTCCTAACATCACTCTTTTTCTCCATTGCAGCACATCAATAAATCAAGTCTGTATGAAACACTCACCCTGCCTAGGGTGGAAAGATAGCAGTAAGATATCTGTTATGTGTTCTTTTAATAGATCAGTTCGAGCAAGGACAGCGCAGTTTTTGTGATCAAACCAGCTCACACCCATGCATGCATGGTTGACAGGGTTGTATGTTTGAAACAGAAGTAGTGCATAAAGCCATATTTTGCAATTGAGCATACACATGGGAAGTGGCAAAGAAGACTATAGTGCAGAGGGTTGTATTGTATTGTAGTTGCATTCATTAAATGTATACTATGCAGGAATAATCACTTACTGTTAGTAAGGACAACATTCAAACTGGGCCCCTCCTCCCTATACTGATGGACATGCATTGCAAGCTACTATTCTATTGTAGGAACATTATGTTTGTTGTAATGGAAAAGTCGTAACTTTAGCAAGCTAACTAAGCTAACCACCGGCACCTTGATATCCAACAGAGAACAGGCCAATTTCTCAGTGCTCACCAGTGAAAGTGAAAGCCATCCCCTTGGCATTTGCCCTAGCTATATTTGAGTTTTTTCAGCTTTTTTCATAGCTTCCTCTTGGTTGTGTGGTACTATGCTGCAAAGTGTAGTTGCATTTCTGGGGAGGTGCATATCAGGCTACGACGTAGGGCAAGGTGTCGATTTGACACAGAAGTATAAATCCTGCTTTACCTGGTCACTACCTCAGTCTATATATTGTTCTTTTGTTTGTTTGTCAAGGAAAATCCTGCATAACATACCTTTTTTTTTTTTTAATAATAAAAAATGCAATAAGATGTTGTCCATGAAGGAGTATTCTACAATCTTAGAGCTACTGTAAGTCTATAGGGATAAGATTGTTGATGGAGCATGACTTTGACAAGATTAAAGTAAAAACTAACAGTTAAACATCAGAACTGTAAACTAACCACTATACATCAACTTTTAAAGCTGTGGTTGTTGATAGTGGCACATTTCAAATATTACATGCAAAGACGATCACTGATCTTACAGATGCTCAGAAACCATGTATAATTTATTTGCAGCTTCTGCCAGCCAAAAAGCTCTGGGATTCTGATGAGTTGGCCAAGGATGGAAGGAAAGGGATGCTTCTTGGAGAGGAGTGGAGGGACAATGCATGGGGATCCTCTCGTGAGTAGCTCCTATATCCTTGTGTATTGTAATATCATGGGATTTATCAGTATATCTGGGGGGAAAAAAACAAAACATTTTTTTCCCAAGTTAAACTACATAATTTGAAATGGCTTCATGCCTCACCCACTGACTCTGACTTCTAGTGTTGCCTCAGTCTGACTGGGTGTTTACCTAGCCATAGTTTATGTACACAACTATTTAGATATTTGATCACGGCTCTTCATCCAGATCATTCAGTGTCTCAGCCAATCATGGTGCAGCGGCGACCAGGCCAGAGTTTCCATGGGAATGGTGATGCCAATTCTGTGCTTTCACCTCGCTCAGAAGGTGGAGGCCTGGGGGTGAGCATGGTGGAGTACGTCCTGAGCTCCTCACCTGGCGACAAGATGGATGGTCGCTACAGAAACGGGGGCTATGTGAGTCTGAGCTCAGAAAGAGGAGTGTCTCCTGCTGATTAAACCCTTCTTCTCAAAGGTGGCACATTATCTTACCTAATGCTTTTTGTGAATACAGGGTGGAGGAGATGTTGACCAAGATGGGAGAGAGAAAAGTGATGTCCAAGAGAAAGTGTCCCCCTTTGAAGAGGACAAGAGCCCGGAGATGAAGGTGGGAGATGAGAATGATCCTGCGAAAGCCAACGGAAGAGGCCTGCTAAACGGCATGGACAGAGACTGCAAAGATTTCAAGTATGATTTCGTTTCACAGTAACAGTAGATGAATGGCTGCTAGTGCTGGGCGGTTTGACCAAAAATTTGTGTAAGGGTATTTTTTTAAGATTCTGGTGGTTTCAGAATGTAGTAATTTTTATTGTGATAATGGCAACATAGTAAAAACAGAACTTAAAAATAAATATATATGCCAACAACCTTAAGCCTTAACCAAGTTGAGCAGTCAGAGTTTTTGTTTTTTCATCAGACACTATACTTTTGGGCACATTGAGTGCTCCTCGCTTTCATGCTGCTCTGCTGTCTGGTACAGGCAGCTGCAGGCACGCACCCATGGTGAGTCTGAGAGAGATGGAGGTAGTGGCCCAAAGCAAAGTTTTGCCTGGTCAGGCTCCGAGTTAAAGTTATCATCTGCCTTCTGCTCAGAAGTGGTGAATCTTCAGCTCACATTAATCAATATGATACTGTCTCTGGCTTTTGGTTGATTTCTAGTGTCGGAAAATAATGTTGCGTATTTCCAAACCCTTGTTAGTGTAGTTAGCATGCATTAGCTCAGAGGGCTAACTTGGCTTGTTTAATACATTACATGAACCTCACTGTTGTTCCACCACTTTCTTTTCCTGTCATATGCACAGGGCCTCAAGCAAATTCCGCTTTAAGCAACGTCTGGCTTCACTGTTTCACTGGTGCTTCTGGTTAACCACCATGAACTGATGACCATAATTGCATACACTCTTGGTAATCCAAGAGTAAGTTTCTAGTGTTATCACCCCAGCAACATAGCTATGGTCTTTGGGTCTACATCAGATTTTTTTTAAAACCAATAACCCTTCCAAAAAGCAGACACAGCTCCTCCCTTGGGCACACGTTCCTCTGGTTCCTGCAGTCTCTTTCTTCACCCTCCATCTCCTATCTCTTTTAAATGTACTCTAGCTGGAGAGCAAGCCACCCGCAGCTTTCACCAGACTGTTAGCATTATGCTACCTGGTTAGCTAGTGAGCTGTACCATGACCCAGTATTGTGTTTGGGGGGTGTAATTTTGTAAATGTACAATTGTTAGTGTTTAATGTCTCTACAGCAGACAAGTATTCCTTTTGGAGGATTTTTTTGGTTGGGTTTTTTTTTTTGTTGTTCATTTTTCTGGTGTGTCATGTTTAACATCACAGATGGGCTGGAAAACAGCTTAGTAAACGGTACAAAACAGCATCTAGCACAGAGAAAATAGCATGGTGGTTACTTCTTCCTTATTAAGTCTAGGTGTGGACTAAATTATGAATTATGTTTGAGCGCTGCTTGAATGGAGGCAAACAGTCTGGCAACTCATCATTACATTGCGCAGGCGAAGGAGCTAAAATTAGTGCATCCCACCAGGTGTTGTATTTTCATCACTCCTGATCGAACTTTTGATGCAACTTCTGCAAATGGTAAAGTAAAACCAGCACACAGGGTAAACAGGTTCAGCACCCAGCACTAATGGCTACCCATTGTTTGATGCTTTATAACTCTGATGGTTTTGAATTGAGCTCTTGTTTTAGATAATCTCCTATTTCAGAAGCCTCAAAAGTTTTTTTTAACAGGTGACATTGTTTTGGCAGATTTGTGCATTGTTACATAATTAATATGTCCACGAGTGAGTGAATATAATTGTAAAGGCTTATAGTGTCGTTAATGTTGCTAGGCTTCCTGTCTGAGTTTTATACTAACATGGCATGTGCGCTCCTTTACCTTCCCAGTCCAACCCCTGGAAGTCGCCAAGCTTCCCCCACTGAGGCCGTGGAGAGAATGGGTCCCAGTCAGACAGGTTTGGAGATGATGGGACAGCACCACCCACACGTCCTCCAACAACACAACCCCGCCCAAAACAAGGCACCCGAGGACTTCCAGAACCAGGAGGCCCAGAACATGGGAGGTATGGAGCAGCAAGCCGGCGTGGAGTCCCTCCAGTTTGACTATGCTGGGAACCAGATTCAGGTGGACTCCTCGGGGACTCCAGTAGGATTGTTTGACTACAACTCACAGCAGCAGGTTTGTTGAAAAGGGGGAAAAAAACCACACAGCTTTCAAGAGATTGAACCGTACATTTGCTCGACAGGTTGTGATTCGTCTTTTTGTTTGTTTTTCTTCCAGTTGTTCCAGAGATCTAATCCCCTGACAGTTCAACAACTCACTGCAGCTCAGCAACAACAATATGCCCTGGCTGCAGCCCAGCAGCAGCATCTCGGTAAGTGGGGCTGTTTGTCTTACTCGGTGTGTAGCGCAGTGTGTGGAGTAATATGGTTAAACTACTTTGTGTCTCAGGAGATCTTTTTTATGCAGTTACATAGTCATTTGGATGGGATTTGATATGGAAATATGAATTAAAATACGCTTCCTCATATCACCCAGCTGGTCTTGCTCCTGCGTTCGTGCCAAACCCTTACATCATTAATGCTGGCCCCCCTGGAGCCGATCCCTACACTGCCGCTGGACTGGCAGCAGCAGCCACACTTGCAGGTGATCATATAGCACAGTTTCACCCTGTGTTCTTGTCTGTTAAAGCTCTCATTTGGATGTCTTTTTGATGCTGTTGTACGCAGTTCAGATTAAGATATACTGCCTTGATCAGTTGTACAAGATGTGCATGTAACATCGAAATGTTTCCCCAGGCCCCACAGTGGTTCCACCACAGTACTACGGTGTCCCTTGGGGTGTGTACCCGGCCAACCTTTTCCAGCAACAGGCTGCATCAACTGCCAATCACTCAGCTAATCAGCAAGCATCCAATCAGGGACCAGGACCAGGCCAACCACAGGTAGGACCAGCTGTGCCTTTTGCTCTGAGAGATGTTTTATGAAGGTGGCTTCAAAAAACAGGACACAATGTGAAGAGCCTGTCTTGACTGACAAATTGCAGCAGGATTAAACTGTTTCATAAACACATCTCAAAGCTTATGTGTGCAGACAAATGCAAGTCTGGTTTATTTCATGACTTAAATACACTCAGGACATCACGCACTGATTGCATCATTTCACAGTGAAGGAAATGACCATGTAAGGACAAAACTGTGATGTGCACAGCCACAGAGCTGCATGTATTACATTATATAATATAACAGTAAAATATTACAGTTAAACAAACAAAAAGCCTGCTACTGCTAAAATACCTTCAACTGACAGATTTCTGGGCGTCTTTTTCTTTATTTTAAGTGACATTTCAGGACAAAGCTAAGAGTAAAAAAGCTATTTATTGTGAGTCCTTGGTTCAAAGATGCTCATCTAATGTCAACTGCATTGAAAAGCAGGTGTTGATAGAGATGCTGTGTGGATCCTTTAGCCTTTGCTCAGATTTTTAAGAACACAGTTGCAGCCCGTGTCAGTTTGCAGTGCATATACATGACATTTGAGGTGATATTCACACAGCAGTGGTTATGAACTATGGAGAAAACACTGCCAGATTTATTTTAACACTGTTAAAACCTGAGGTGAAGCTTTGCCAGTTTACATGGACGTAACTTTGATCTGACTATAGAAACAGAATGAGTAATAAGGATATTGAAGTGCTTCCCATGGTCGTTGGACTAGTATGAAAGAAAAGCGAGATTGTTGTGAGTTGCTATGGTGACCTCTAGGGATGCACCGATACAGATTTTTTCCAACTGATACTGATAACCGATGATGACCTGCTTCTCATGGCCGATAACTGATAATTTCACATTTTTCTACATTTAAAAGAAGTGTGTAACCTGTAGTTTATCCACACCTGAGGGTAAGAGAGGCTGAGATGTTGTGAGGAAATATGGCTTTGTATTATTAGCTCTATTTATCAGCTGTAATGTTAATTAGTGGAATACCGATAATTAGAAGAATGTCCCATTATCGGCCGATATATATCGTGCGTCCAGTGACAAGTGTGTCACACTCACTAGTTTGAGAACACACACACCATTTTTTCCTAATTAAACAGAAAAACCCAAGTTTCTTCCCTTAACCAAACTAAGACTTACGTTGGCTTTAATTGTCTTGTTAACTCATCATAAAACACACTTCACTTAACCTTGAAAGACACAAAACTTCATCTTGTTAGTCATCTAGTTGGGTAGTCCGCTGTTCAAACAAACACCAACTCTGCTTTAGGCGTCATAAACCTTTAATTCACCGATTTAGGTGCAAACAGTATGCTGATCTGTTTGCTGCTGATCCTCGTGGTCTCTCTGCCGTCAGCTACATAGAGGCACTCGCTTGTTCCTTGGAGGCAGCTACAGTGATGGCAACAAAGGAAATGGGAAATAAAAGTAACTGAAATTTTAATAGTAAGGGATTGATTATTTGAAAACATAAGTTAGTTAGAACTCCACTGCTTCACTGCCAATGAAATAGCAACTGTCTGCAAGTCGGTTTGTTTGCCCGCTAAAACGGTTGCAGTGGTAATGGTATACATAAATATGGTCGCTGCTTTATCAGTGTTGCATCAAATGGGAATGTCCGTTCTACTTTCATCCTGTTTCTGTGGGTCCAACGTATTAAACATGTTTTATTACGGAGAATCTTCTGAAAATGAACCTGATTTCACTGAAGTAATTCTGGTTAAATTGCTAAACTTGTTTTATGAAACACTGATGTGATTTTATATATCTAGTCTGGCTGGTGCCCAGATTTTGCCAAACTTTAAATTTTAATTCAGTGTCTTCATTATAAAAGAGTGTTGTGCTGCATTTCCACAAATGTTTTATAATCTGTGTGAACAGCAGTTTTCTCACATGCAAAATGTGATCAGTTGGAAGCTTAAAAGGTCGTTAAAACCCTTCTCCTCATTCAGCTTTTTGCCCTGAGCACAGAGCACGCAGCCCACATGACTGTTAAATTTAGAACGGTTTTGTCAAATGAGGGAGTTTTCTTCTGTACTTGTCTTCCTGTCCTTGTGTTTGAAGTGGGCGGGTCTCAGCTGGAAAGAGGTGATGTCAGAATGAGAAACATTTGAGTCAGTGTGTGTGATGACAGTTGTGGGGTTGTTTATGTTACTAGGCAACTGTCAATCAGATCCAGTCAAATCAAACCAACCCACTCCTTATGAAGCAGATTAGCTGAAATTAAACTGTGACTTTTTGCCAATATTCCTTAGTGTTTAATATCGTATAAAAATACTTGAAACCCAGTATTCATATTGCTTTAAATGCAGAACATGTCTGAAAGCTTCAGTACGTCTGTAGCCTGTGGGTGTGACGGTATCCTTGACCTTCTCCTCCAGGTGATGCGTACAGGAACCAACCAGCGACCTCTTACACCTGGGCAAGGCCAGCAGAGTCAGCAGGAATCTCTAGCTGCGGCAGCTGCTGCAAACCCTGCATTGGCGTACGCAGGGATGTCTGGTTGGTAGACCACTTCATACAGCCTTACACATTTATCTTCACTGCTTGGTGCCTTTTATCAATATATCAGATGTTACTACATATAGTAATATTTTAAAAATCTTGTATATGTAGTAATTTATTATTGCTGACTCTTTTTTTGTGATCTTCATCTTCTCAGGTTATCAGGTGTTGGCCCCTGCAGCTTATTATGACCAGACTGGGGCCCTGGTGATGGGCCCTGGAGCCCGGACTGGTCTAGGTGGGCCAGTTCGTCTAGTCCAGACCCCTCTCCTCATCAACCCTGCAGCAGCACAAGCTGGTAGGCATTAGACCACCTGTCATTATTCTTACTGTGTACTGCTGCTAGTAATCTGCCAATTACTTCTCCTTAATTAGTACCAGTTAGAATACATGTGCAATTAATAAGACATAATGAAGATGTTAAATGGGACACCCTGACAAGCAGTCTGAATTGTCCCTAGCAATAACACTGTTTGTTGGAGTCTAGTCAAGGTATTGGGTACAGAGACAGATACCTGTTGTTCTGTTCTACAAGTGAGTCAAGTTTTTTAAATGAATCAAATTAATTTATCATTGATGTAAATGGGTGTCACATGCACATTTAATGAGGTTAATTCCCCCAAACAAAAGACACAAAAGAGGAAGGAAGAGTAAATCATGCTTAGGTCTGCTGACTCAGCAGAGATTAGATTAAATGAGAAAAGTGGAGAATAAATCGACTAACTCGATAACTCGAATGCAGTACAGGATGCCTGAGAGTCTTACTGCTTTATATTCTGTTATATAATTGTCACCTACTGCCTGTATTTTGTGTTTTAAAGACATTTTCACCCTAAACTGGGGAATTAAAATTCACCAGAATGCAGGAAATAAAGTGACTGACAATCAATTTCCATAGGGACAACTCAAAATATCTTTTATACTTATCGCCCCCAGTGTTGAAATGTAACCCACGCCCTTGCCTCACACTCTCCTCTCTCCCTCCACCAGCAGCTGCGGTGTCAGCATCTGGCTCGGGCAACAACATGTCTGGTCCTCCAGCCAACGGGCTGTACCGCTCCATGCCTCAACCTCAGCCCCAGCCGCAGCAGCAGCAGGCTCCCCCGCCCAGCAGCGGCCTGCCCTCCAGCTCGTTTTATGGCTCCGGCTCGGTCCCTAACACTTCTCAGAGCAGCTCCCTTTTCTCACACACCTCCGCCGCACCGCCACCACAGAGCTCCTCGCTGGGCTTCAGCAGTACTGGCGGCTCCCTCGGAGTCGGCCTGGGCTCTGCTCTGGGAGGCTTCGGCTCCTCTGGTCAGTGACATAGCCACAAGCCACATGAGGATTAAATAAACTTAACTTTTAGGAGTTTGTTTTCTTACAGTGGTTTTGTAATTTATTTTGCAGTATCCAGCTCCACCAGTAGCAGTGTATCTCGCAGGGACTCCCTGCTGGCAAGCTCTGATCTATACAAACGCGGCGGGAGCAGCCTAACTCCCATCGGTCAGCCCTTTTACAACAGCCTGGGTTACTCCTCTTCACCCAGCCCCATCGGCCTCACACCGGGTCACTCCCCGCTCACTCCTCCACCTTCTCTGCCCTCCTCTCATGGATCCTCTTCCAGCCTTCACCTAGGTAAGCCTTGCATTCATAGGAATAGTGAATGATTATACCCAGTCACCTGCCACCATCACTACAGCAACATCCATTCACTCTGTAATCCCAGGTGGCCTGACGAATGGCAGCGGACGTTACATTTCCGCAGCGCCTGGAGCGGAGGCCAAGTACCGGAGCACCGGGGGGACGTCCAGTCTCTTCAATTCCAGCAGCCAGCTGTTCCCTCCGTCTCGGCCCCGCTACAGTCGCTCCGACGTAATGCCGTCCGGACGCAGTCGCCTACTGGAAGACTTCAGGAACAACCGCTTCCCAAACCTCCAACTGCGTGACCTGCCGGGACACATGGTGGAGTTTTCTCAAGACCAGCATGGATCCAGGTGGCTAAGATGCACTCTCTGGCTTAGAACTGTAAAGTTTAACGCAGGGAGTGAAAGTCTGACAGATTTCTTTAATTGTCACTTGTCTGTCCAGATTTATCCAGCAGAAGCTCGAGAGGGCGACCCCAGCTGAGAGGCAGATGGTGTTTGGAGAAATCTTGCAAGCGGCATACCAGCTGATGACTGATGTATTTGGAAACTATGTCATCCAAAAGTTCTTTGAGGTTCGAATTGTTTAAAGTTGATCTAGGTGTCATTTCGCTCACGTTGACTATCAAAGGCTCTTTTTTTTTTTTTTATGTAGCGTGTATGCAATAGAGGTTGTGTTCTGTGTGGTTGCAGTTTGGAAGTGCAGATCAGAAGCTGGCTTTGGCAACACGTATCCGCGGACACGTCCTACCCCTGGCCTTGCAGATGTACGGTTGCAGGGTCATCCAGAAAGCGCTGGAGTCCATTTCCTCAGACCAGCAGGTAATTGTAAGTGAGATTATACTTCTTTTAACAATGATTTTCACTAACCTTGTTTTATTGTGAGAGTTGTTAATCGATTATCAAATCCACCACAGTGACATCTGTTAAAATCATGCCCCTGTCCCCTTATTTCTTCACCTCAGAGTGACATTGTCCGTGAGCTGGATGGCCACGTGTTGAAGTGCGTGAAGGACCAGAATGGCAACCATGTGGTGCAGAAGTGTATCGAGTGTGTCCAGCCTCAGGCCCTACAGTTCATCATTGATGCCTTTCAAGGACAGGTGGGTTTATTATCATAAGCACTGACTCAGCTGCCGGTCATTTACATAATCTACATCTTTCTTTGTAGAGACAGAAGTGGGAAATGTTTATAAGGCCTGTACATGAACCCATGTGTTACCAATTTGCTTTGACCCGTTGCATTGTTTTAGATATGTGCAAAGATGTAATGTGCAAGAGAAACATTCGTGCTACTGCAGAGTAGAGAATCAAACATAAAAACATTGTGATGGATAAACATAATGATGGATAAATCTGAAGGCCAGTTGCCATTTTGACTGACTAGATCATAGAGCTTTTAACTCCACTGTAACTTTAAGTAAATCACAGCCCTGTCCAGCTGGTGAGTTTGTATTTCCTAAGACGGTGAAGATACAACTTGCCCTTCTCTCCTTCTGATTGCCTAGTACCCATTGCCTTCGGTGGTTGGGTTGGTTAACCGTAGGTAAGAGGAGTAAGGTGGTAGGGTCAGGGTAAGAATTATCAGGGCTAGCCAATCATAGGCAGAGACAGGTGGGGCATGCCGTTACCATCCTAGGACAAACTGATATGTCCAGTGGTGTGTGTGCATATTAATTATCTATTGTCTAGTCTTTGATTTCACATGCATGGTCTCATTGTGTAGCTGGCTTTAGCTGTTGCATAGGTAGGCTGTAATGCTACATACCATTGCATCTGCACCTCAGTACATCATCTTTCTTTAACAGTAAGAGGAGTGTCTGTTTGTGTACTGTAATACCTTGATACCACTCAGGCTTAGTTTGTAGCTGCCGTGGTAGCGGGCCAGTCACATGTCACATTAAATCAAAGAACGCTTGCAGCGATTGGCTGTGAGCAAAACCATACAAATGGTCTTTTGTTTTCTAGATCTGTGTTCAAAAAGGATCAAATGCAGGTATCACAAATATACCAATACCCAGCCCTCATAGTATTTATCCTTATGCTGACTCTTATCTATGGAGCTGAGTAATGAGGCATCTTAGTGTTAGATTTTTATCCAGCTCAGTGCAGCTTCAGACCCTGATCACACAGAAAGCATTTACAAGTTGCAAACACTGCACCTTTTTATTGTTGCCAGGCAACCACCCCATCACGTCCTTACACTAACCCTCCTGTGTGATCAACCTACCATTTTTTCATAGTAATAAGTATGTAGTTCCTTAAATGTTGAGGCAGAGGGTACTTGCTGTAGCTAACGTTGAGGGTGAGAGGCTGTCAGTAAATAGTTTGTTCGGCACAGGTAAACAGAGATCTGTGTGGGTACATGAGACCCTAAAAAAGAGAGTGGATCATGGGGGGTACCACCAGTTGGTTCAGGAGCTTCACCTCCATGATGGACATCTCCAGGCATATTTTAGGGTCACTCAGAGGCAGTTTGACAAACCTGCTGTCTATCGTTGCCCCAAATAGCTCTGGTTATCCAGCAACTGCTACCACCAGTTTCTCCTCCATTGTTTACCGATTGTAAACTTGTTGTCATGACCACCACAGAAGGCTCAGCTCTCGAATCATCCAATTAGACAATGGGATAAAGGTTGACGTGGGGCTTTTTCCACTCTGAGTCGAACTTATTTCAACTCCAGGAGTTTAGAGCACTCCGGCAAAAACCCCAGGCCTCTAGAGCACAGAAACGAGCAAAAAGCCCCATCCTCATTAAAAACAATTACAACAAGGCGCCTCCAGCTGCTTAAACGCTTTCTGTGTTATCAGGGCCTTAATAATGATGCTATGTTTTTTTGTGAAATTACCTGTTTATTGATTAGCTATTGTTTTTACTTCCCTGCGCAGGTGTTTGTGCTTTCCACACACCCCTATGGCTGCAGAGTCATCCAAAGGATTTTGGAGCACTGCACCCAGGAGCAGACTCTGCCCATCCTGGAAGAGCTGCATCAGCACTCTGAACAGCTGGGCCAGGTGAGCACATCTGTCTCCATACTGTCTTTATTTCTATGCCTATGTTGATTGCAGATGTTTATGTTTGTTAGACGTGATTGACCATTGTTGTTGAGACGTGTGCTTGTCTTGTGTATTTGCATGTCTCCTTCATATTTGAGCATTTCATATTTTCAGCTTGTCATTGTTCCTGTGTAGTTGTGGTCTGCTAAGTGTAAAGTGTAAAGGATGACTGTATTTGTACTGTTAGCTGTCATTACATCTGACCTATGTGATTATTGAAACATCCACCCTGCCCCCTCACTTATTCCATCTAGAAATATCAAGGCGTATCATTGGAGATGACACCCAAAACATATTATACAGTGTCCCGCGATGCACTGTTCAAGGTCAGAGCAATTTGCCTCTCTCTCGCGGATGTCCCCGTGCTCCCTTCCTCTTTCCCTTTTTTTTTTAATCTTTTCTTTTGTAAAGAATCTAATTTAACATTTAGATAGATCTCAAACTCCCAGTTTCCGACTACAGGCCTTCTCCTAACCCACTGAGCCGCCTCTTTCTCGCCTTTCCCTCCCCTTTTGCTTTATGCCACAGAGGATTCACATGGCACATGCTTCCCTGCTGTCTGATTCCTCTCTTTTGCCTACAGCATCTCCTGATCAATCTGTTTTTCTGTTTTCATCTTCTTGATTTCATTGTAATTGTTTTCTAGAAGCTCCCCAAGAGTTTGAAACTAAAATGTTCACAAGTATTGCTTAAATCCTCTTGAGTGCTTGGCTTCTAGTCAAGTCCAGGAGCAAAGTTCACGTTCAGGTTCATGTTAAAACAGATTGACAGGAAATGGATTTGAAGGCAAATACTATCAAATTAAAGGTGGAGGTCACGTTACCAACCCAACAAGTTACTATGTTAACAAGATCAGAGTGGTGTTAATTTGTTGCTTGGTCAGGTGAGTTCCTGTCACCATCTTGTCACACTAAAATTACACCCATAACTGTCTATCACCCATTTCTGAAGGGGCAAAGATGCTATTGGTTGTGTTGCCTGGTCGCCAACACTCCAAACCAGCAGCATCTGTTTTGTCTGACCTTCCGCAGTGATGACGTAAGGGTATTTGTAAGACAACAAATGGGGGTGTCACTCATTCGTCTACCTATCATTGTAGAGATGCATGATTATCTCACACCAATTAAGACCAATGGTGAAAAGTAGTGCATGAGAATCGATCAGAGTAAAGGGTGTCGCACGGATCCTTTTTGTGATTTGATCAGTGTTGAAATGACCTCGAGTTAATACTTCCACTGCCTTCCTGCAGGATCAATACGGAAACTACGTCATTCAGCATGTTTTGGAGCACGGCAGACCGGAAGATAAGAGCAAGATAGTCGCAGAGGTCCGCGGGAAAGTTCTTGTCCTCAGCCAACACAAATTTGCAAGGTAAGTTATGTTTTAATGCAGCGACAGAGACGAAGACATCACTGAGATCTACCTGATGATGACAAAAGCTGTTCCACCAAAAGTTAAGCAGGATTTTCAGTCCAAGGAACTACTTTTCAAGGAACATTCTTCAGCCTAGATATTGAAAAAATGGTGGTTGACGCTGTCCCTTCGAATCTTTGCTGTTATATTCATGCTGCAAACCGTATGCTGTAGCCTTAATAGAGACAGTTTCAAACACAAGTACACAAATCAGCTTCACTATAACTCGCAACATTCACAGAAAAACACTTGTATTTGTTTTTAGCGCAAGCCTATGGCATTTTACATTGTATAAATTAGCCTAGCGGCTAGCAGACTTTTCCTCTCATATGAAGCCAAGGACAACAGTATCATTTAACAAAGGTGACGTTACACAATTTGGTTCCATAACAGCTCACAAGGTTCACCGACAAAACAACTGTCTTATACTTAGTGCGTTTTCCGAACAAATACAACATGCTAACGTTATTAGCACAAGCCTGTGGCATTTTACATTGTTTAAATTAGCCTAGCGACAAGGGGAGATCTCCTCTGCTCATATGAAGCCAGGATAAATCCCGAAGTATAAATCACATACAAGACTTCAATGCAATTTTGGTAGACGCTTTACTGTCTTCACAATTTATTGTTTCTTACGTGTGAAATCAAAGTAAATAAAAGTTTTGTTTCCACTTAGGGAAATGGTTTCAGCTTACGAAAACAGACAGGTCTGCCTCTCCGCAACGTGTAGTTACATTTCTAGGGAGGTGCATGTGAGGTAACGGCGGAGGCTCCATGTGGACGCAGAGCCTCAGTGTAGCTACTACATCTATTCAATGCAGAAGTATAAATTCTGCCTAAGCCCCAGCCCCAAAGTTCCTGTACTTTTGGATTGTACTACCTCCCAGTCAAGGGACCTTTTTGGGTGAACTAATACCCCCAGAACTTAATTTAGACCCTGATCCCTGCAGTGGAAATGCAGTGAGTTTCTCAAAAGGACTCTAGGCCCTTTTGGACCGCAGGAACTTTACCCAGGAACTAAAGTATTCAACTGTTCATTGTCTGACCTCAAATACGTCATTAACCAGTAGTTAAATTTAATTGAGCACAGTGCAGCAGCCAAATCAATATAAAAGTAATTTTATTATCTCCATTAATAAAAGATGCATGTGATTTTAATATCTATAAATTACTGAGTTTTATTTTTGTCTTCAATCACAACTCACTGACAGCTACGAGTCTGTAATGATCTGCTAGACAATCATGTTCCAAAACCAAGAAAAATTTTTTAACAGTGCTGCATGAAACACCAGCATTCAATTATGACAGACCACAGCCTGATGATGTGTTTGGTTATGATTATGGGATGCTCCCTTAATGGTCGGTCAGGCTGCCTGCACTGATCCTTAAGGTGATCCAAAGCATTACCTACAAGGGCACACTTGAGAACAGGTAGTGTCTCATCGCCCAGAGGAAAGACATTGCCATATGTAGAGCTTGATTCAACCACACAGACAGCAGAAATGTTCAAGTCAGTTAGAGCTGTTCATTATAATGTGTCGTAATTAAAATATGGACATAAAAGCAGACTGATTCAGACATTCCAGTGTAGAAATAAAAGGCATCCACTGTCACTGAACAGTGCTGTGACTCCTTCAGCTCAGTTATAAATGTGAGCGTAACAGAAGCTTCTCTCTGTGTTTTCCCCTCAGTAATGTCGTGGAGAAGTGTGTGATCCACTCCTCGCGTGCAGAGAGAGCTCTGCTGATAGATGAAGTGTGCTGCCAGAAAGACGGGCCCCACAGCGCCCTGTACACCATGATGAAGGACCAGTACGCCAACTACGTTGTCCAAAGAATGATCGACATGGCAGAACCTGCTCAGCGTAAAATCATCATGCACAAGGTCGGTAAACTACTGAATTTATGTGATCATGCAGATTAGCAGATAGTAAGACAGTTCATATTATTTTTGATAAGTGCAAACTAAACAAACAATCTAACACAGTTTTGATAAAGCATCAGATCTTTTTTGTTAAACCAGAGACAGCCCAGAAATTGCCATTACTAATTCCACCAGACTCCATTTAAGTAAACAGCAATTTTAGCATGTATAAAACCAGCATAGTTTCACATCTAACTGGGTGAATTGAGAGTTTATTTCAGCCGTACCAGAGTTGATAACTGTTGGAACGGTGGAAAGACAAAGATTTGTGTTTTGGTTGTTTGTTTTTTTTTTGTTTTTTTTGTTGCTGTCTTGAATGAAGTGTGTTTTACAAGGACAAAATTACTGCTTTTTCAAATGGAGCCTGGTGAGTTTGCCAATAGTGATATTGTGGCTGGTTTCTGGTTGAACAAAAGGATCTTACTCTGTAACAAAAAGGTCTGTCTCTGTCGAGATCCATTCCATAATGTTGTCAGACACTTAAAATAAAGATCTGAGCCTGTCTGCAGCAAAAACAAACACTTTTAGTGGATGTAAAGTCACAGTGCAAACACACCCTAAGTGTTTGCAATTCAGCCTGGGCTGCTGCTCTCACTCAGTACTTCACTTGGATACAAAACCAATTAAAAGTAGGGTCCTGGTTGAAAAACACCCTCAAACCCTAGGTTTTTAAGTTTATTTGACTTGCAAAAAAACACACAGCTGCTCTTCAGCATGGTAGCAATTGCTCTGTTTTCCCCCTCTGCGTAAAAGAATGTGACATTTTTTGGGCGCCCCATAAAAAAAAAAAAAGACTGTACCTGTTTGAATGTGTGAGCCAGTGGTGGAAACTGTTTATTATTCTTTTGTAACTTTACAAAAATTGAGTGTAAAACATGGACATATTCTCACATTTTGTTCTCTCCTGCATGTTCTGACCTGGTGAAATTTCTTGAGATTTTAAGACATTGACTTTAAGCTAGGGCTGCAAACAATGAAGACTTATTTTCATTTCTGGCAATTATTTCCTTGATTGGCTGAAAAAAATCTAAGAAAACTGAGAAATGCCCATCGTTTGAGAGCCCAAGGTGTTCAAATGCCTGGTTATTATCCAACCAAAAAATATTTAATTAACTCTCATGAAAGAATGTTTGGGTTCTTGCTACAAAAATGACTTTAGTTATCAAAATTGTTGTCAGTTGAATGACTTCGCTGACCTCTGGCATCTCTCCCTCCTCAGATCCGGCCTCACATCGCCACTTTACGCAAGTACACCTATGGGAAGCACATTCTGGCCAAGCTGGAAAAGTACTACATGAAGAGCGGATCTGAACTGGGTCCCATCGGCGGCCCCACGAACGGCCTCATGTAGTCACATCAACACCGTGAGTCCCCTGGAGAAGTGGAGAGGAATAGGAGCCCCAAACCTCCCCCTCACCCCCTCAATCCCTGTTCCGTGTGAGATGCTCCTTAGCCATAGGGGTTAGCCTTTTGACACCCTCTGATATCCCATTTTTGGGGGGAATTACCAAAAAAAAAAAGAGAAAAGAAAAAGACACCTTCACCTAAGAACGCTGTGACAACTGACCCCTGCCACTCTGCCACCCCTGGTGCAGGTCCCCAGCGTGGCCCCCCCCACCCCCAGGGGACGCACAGTCAGCAGGCCGTTTCGTTTTTGTTTTCTTTCCTGGGTAAAGCACAAACCCATTGTTAATGATGTAATTGATGTATTTGACTGGTTTTCATATTATCTTGTACATTTAGTTTTTTACCTTGTAAATTCTCTGTAGAAAAAAAAACAACTTATACACATTTGCTGAAATTTACAATTCCTACAATTTAACACCAGCAAGTGATTTTCTAAGGCTAAACTGAGTGATCCTTTTAAAAGAAACAATTCCATTTGTTTTTGTAACCAGACTTATTATGTCAGCTGTTCTAATTAAGTCCAGGCAATTGAATATAATATTTGTATATTATTATTATTATTATTACTATTATCCCATGCACAGTTTAAAAATGTTCTCCCATGCCAAAGCAGCTGATGGATTAGTTTTCAAACAGCACCGCATAGTACGGATGGATACGCACCCCTCCGTCCACAGGTGAGTACTATGCGTCCTGTGCCACAGTCACCCAGAGGTCCTCACGACCCGTTTGCGAGCTCGGCTTTGGGGATTGGTGCTTTAGTGTAGGGTGGTGTTTTTCCAGTGGTGGCTTATTATTCTTGCCTCCTTTTTCCAGGCTAATTGCGAGGGGGGGGGGGGGGGGGGGGGGGCGTGTGTGTTTACCCCAGCAGCTTGTCGTCTGCCTGATGTAATTATCTGAACAGTTTCGGTACTAAAAACATGACAGACTGACCAACCTGAGCTGCTGCATCCTCTGAGCCCCATTTGAGCCGTCTGTCCCTCATCCAGGTGATTACTCGGGGGTTATGCAAGATTTAAAAAAGAAAAAAGAAGCTACCATTAACTTATAGAAGCAGAGCATGAGGTTTGGTTGTACAGTGGGCGTGTAACCTGGTATAATCTTAACATGAAATGACCGTAGTGGGGAGGGGGGGGGGCTTTTTTTCGTGGGGATAGTGGGGTGGGAGCGGGGTTATGTGTTGGCATGCTGTGACAGGTTTTAATCCTTGGAATGATTTTTTTCTTTATCATGTTTTCGTGTAACATCTTATCTGTCTTGTACTTTGAGATGAACACTGCCCTAGAGACGGTATCTTTATGTACTGAATAATCATCTCTTGCGTAGAAGTAGTTTAGCGACGTATAGCATCTTTATGTACGAGTAAAATTGTTGCTTTTGGGTTCGGGGGGCTTGCAGCGATGATGGGACCCCCACCGCCTGAAGGTCAGAGTAGTCCCAAAAAAAAGAAAAAAAAGCAAACGTGTCGTGAAGTGGAGCTTATCCCGGTTTTGTACATCTGAGGTGAAATGAGCTAGAAGTAGTGGGATAAGAAAGGGATGTTGAAGGAACCTTTTTTTAATGGTTCTGTTTTTGTTTTTTAAAACTTAATTTTCCATTTGGTTGGGTATGCAAGTGCATTGGTGGAGGCCGGTGGGGCCATCAAAAGCTATACAATTCACCTGTAATGCTCGTAGTGACGGCTTCTTTGCTTCATATGAATAATTGTAGAATACATGTAGTATATGTGCAGTTAATAAGTGTAAGATTATTAGTTTAATTGAGAAAAAAATACGTCTAGTCGTGGTGTTTGACAGGCCTTGCTCTAAAAATTTGTAGTGATGCTTTTATTTCGTCTGTACAGTTGTACATTTGTAAACGTTTATGCTGTAAATGGGATGTCTTTTACACTTTTGGGGAGAAAAAGGCAAAAATGTGCATTTTGATGTGTGTATATTCATCACTCCTTTCCCCTTGAATATAATGTATACAGTTTTATTTGATCAAGTGTTATTTTAAAGGAAAAAAAAAACTTTACAGCTTCACAATCTGGCATGTTTTTTTTTTTGTTTTTAATCTGTTATGGGAAAGGCCAGCCTCTATTTGTACTGGAGCTGTAACATCCACTGTTGATAGTCTTTCTGAAGTGACAGTTTAAAAAGAAGAAGGATTAAAAAAAAAAACAACACTCTACTAAAAACTGAGGCTGCATTTAGTCCTCTCTGCTACCATGGAAACTTCACAGGATATGACAAGAATTATTTTTGTACAGAAGAGTGCTGTATTTTGGAACAGCTTCTACCTTGTAAGCAAAAGCAATGTAAAATATTGTCAATTATATAAATATGAACATATGAGTTTTGTCACACTGTCAAAGTCATGTACATTTTCAGGTGGCCTTATGTACATTTCCAGATGTTAGATGAAGAAAACAAACTCATTTTTGGAAGCAGAATTGTGACTATGTATGATTAAACTGTTCTTCTAACATTTGACCAGCATTGTTTTGGTTTTTCTCAGGTGCCTTGAGCTGTTTTTTAGGCGGTGATTTGCATTGTCGCCACCCCTCTGTGCGGAGTTTGCAAAATGAAATGAAATTTTTATTTTCAGAAGCTGGAGTTACTCCTAACAGTAATCTGTGTTCGAGATAAGGAAAGGGTCGCTCTGCATCTTTGAACTGGAGCAAAGGTTTATTCCTCTAAACCAGGAGTGTCAAACTCAGTCTAGCTCATACACATGCATGTGTAAAGAAAATACAGTAAGGATTTATAGAGTTTAAACATTGTGCAGGAGAGGAAAAAATAGCTTGTGAAAGTACCTCAATTGTAGAAAGCAGGTGTCGCACACTCTGGTCTCATACGCATTTTTTATTTTTTTTTATGACGTTGCGGCCTTTGGGCCTTCTTCAAGATCAACAAAGAAGAACGTCCAAAGGCTGAAATGTCTTCAAGATAAGACACGCTTACGGAGTCAGAGTGTGTGACACTTGTTTTCTATGATCAAATCAACTGCCAGTGATTAACACCACATTATAATTCTTGGAGTGTGTTACTTTTATATTTTGAATAATAAAGGCACCTCCCCTATTTTAATAACAATCATACATTAAAAAAGAAAAATACAAAAACAGATTGCATAACTGGTCAAAGTTTCGAGGCTAAGCAGATTAGAGTTTTATTGTGAAGCATGTGTACTGTAGTAACACAGACCTATGTGGAGTGAAAATTATCAGATTAAAAACATTTTGCATAGTGTTCAGTACCTTTCAACATGACTACAGTAACTTAATAATGATGATAATAAACTGGCTTTATATAGCACCTTTTCAAAACACAGTGGGTACAGTAACACATTTAAAACATGGAGAGTTAAACAAATCACTTCATAAAATGTCACCAAAGTAAAAGATAACATAAAGAAGGCCACAGCTAAAAATCAAGATAATAAATGGGAAATAAACTCAATAAGACAGCGACCAGACAGACAGGCAGATCAGATTAAGTCAGGATGTGCTTTCTGATCAAAGTTAATTTTTAGTAGACATTTAAATGCAGCTAGTGACACAGACGGCCTTGCAAACACTCTGTCCCCATAAGTCTTCAGTCTGGACTCTGGGACAAGCAGACGACCTCTGCCTGAGGATATGACACTACATAAAGGTACAGAAGGGACGATCAGGTCTGAAATGTAATACAGAGCCATGAAGAGCCTGAAAAGTATTCAAGAAGATTTTAAAGTTAATCGTGAAACAAACAGGGAGTCAATGTAAAGAAGAGAAAACTGTTCAACTTCAACAACCTGGAGCCTGACACCTCTTGGCCTTCATGGGCGCATCAATGATCTTGTTTAGACCTGGTGTTAACATGGGTTTTGAGTGATCTGATCACAAGTGGACAGCTCTAAATACACGTCTAAACTTACAGCACCCTGAGAATATGGAGGAAGCCCATGAGCGAAAGAAGACCAAATACCTTGCGCTGTCAGAGGCCTGTAGAGAGGGTGGGTGGTTGGAGGGCCCGCTGTGAGCCAGTCGAGGGGGGCTGCACGGGTTTCCAAGGGCAATCTGTCTCAGCCTCAAGGTGGGCAGATCCATGGTGTAGCAAGCTGCTCGGACACAAAGCGGGGACTGATCACACCTGGCTGGGTCGCCCAGGTGAGGGTGTCTGATGACCTAAGATGACCCTGGGTTCATCACTGATGTGTCCAGGTGTTTCAAAGAACTATTTTTGATTTGATTTTATCATCAGTTATTTATTTACATATTTATTTTTGAATTAATTGTGTACCTGCTTCATCATTTTTCATTTATTTTTATTTTATTTATTATTATTATTATTATTATTTTATTTATTTGTTTTTTTAATTTATTTATCATTACTTTGTTGAATAAAATTTGGCTACAAAAAGTGTGTTCAGGTGCCCTCTGTAAACCATAGACTGTAAGTATAATGCACGTTGCGACCGTGACGTCACCCATTGGTTTGTGGTATAGGTGTGAGCACGTGCCAGCATCTCGTTCACAGCTGAACGTGCTGGATCAGTGGGCGGGGCTTCAGGCTCGAGGTTCAATCGAAACACCTGCTGAAGACCTGAGAGGAGGAAGAGGAGCAAACAAGCTGGACAGCAGCTCCACTGAAAGATGGGGATACACCTGACAGCCTCGTTATTATTAACCCTGGGGTTAATTTATCCCCTACACATGTCGGTAAGTTGTTCTTTTAAACCTGTAAGACACTTTTTTAACAGCAGACGTTAGTCAGTCTCGTGCTCACCTTTCTCACTTCCTGAAGTCTGTCTGTGGTTATCACTGTACCAAGGGGTTTGTTTCACGAGCTTATTGTTTTGTAAGGCTTGAGTTGAAAATAGTTACAATTTTGATTAAATTAATTTTAATTTAATCTTCTGTGTACAAGTTACTGAAATTTGTTTTATACCAGTCGGATTTGTTTGTTTATTCATGTCAATTTTATTCCAATAATGTCATTTTAACACTCATTAAAAACGTGTTGGTGTCACAGAGATTATTTCCGTCCTTAAACTCAGTTTCAGATTAATTAGGTCGCTGTATGCAGAGAATTTGAGATATTAATAATAGTAACCAAAGTCAGTGCTTCAGCAGAGAACATCACACTTCCCATTTTGTGGATTTTGCACCTCTTACCATGTGGCTGATGGGCTTAGTGGGAATTATCTATATTTACAGGGCAGGAAATGAATTGAATACAGATATTTTCACCATTAAATGTCTTTCATTACAGCCCTGCTGGCTCTGGTGATGGTAAACAACAGTGTGAAATATACAAAGTCCTATAAATTCAAAATTGTTCTTAGATGAAAGTATATTGATGAAAGTATTACCAGTTAGATGTGCTTTAAGTATCAAAAGTAGAAGTACCCATTAGGGTACTTGTCCCTGTTATTACTTTATTTATTATTACTGTGTCATTTAATTATTACTGATGAGTTTATATAGAAGCAGTATTTGTTATCTTATAACACATTTTACAGCAGTTGCAAAGTTAAATCTTTAACAGTGAGTAGATACTTAATGTAAAATTCTGACTCAGAGGCTTTTCCACCCTGACCAGAGTACAGCTCTCTGACATAATAATAAATACTTTCCGCTGTCAGATTTAAAGATATCGAACAGTGCGCAAAATATTGTCAACCAGCAGCTTCACCACAAATCAATCTGTATCAGACTCGTGTCTTAAAACAATATTAGTGGAACGCTGCTGCTGAGGCGATGACAAAACTACAGATTGTAAATGATGTGTAAGGCGGGTGATGTCTTCACTTCCTTCTTCAACAGCTTCCACTTTAGTGGGAAATTACATAATGAAAGTGAGTAATATACGTTCTGAATGTGGAAAAACTGAAACACTGGTGAATTTGCATGTCATTTTTCTGTGAAAGATTCAGGTTATTATGCTGTGGTTTCACAGGTTCAGCCCACTTGGAATCAGATTAGGCTGTATGTGACTCATAAAATGAGTTTGACACTCCTGCTGTATCACATGTAAGAGTCCTGCATTTGATATTGTAAGAAGAACTGAAGTATTATTGAGAAAATTCACAGAAGTAAAAGTATTAACTAAGCATGAAAGTCGACGGATGTTAAACTGTCATGCAGTAAATCCCATTTGACAGAGTACCTTGAAAATAAATGGGCGATCCTATGGGCGATAGGAATGGTAAAGTTATTGCAGCTTTCAAAGGAAGTGCACTAATTCATATACGTGGAGAACACACGCTACAGGAGAGGCTCCCAAGTGCTGGAGATTGTGCAGGAGCCAGGATGCAAATCACTGACAGAGTGTCCTGTAATGAGGAAGTTACTGTCAAACCGGACCACTTCACACCCCGTTAGGAATTGACAAATTATTATTATTTTTATTTTTAATTCTCTTTTTATTGAGGCAAAGGACATGCTTCTTATCGGACACTTTTCTGTCTCATTTACACTTTTTATTTATATCAAAACAAAAACAAACTATCAACCACAACAGTAAAGTAAAGGGTACTGTACTATGCTCTACTTTAATCACTTACATCCACATGGGCATATCCTCGCTTATTTGTTCTTCTGTGACACATGTTCCTTTGTCTACACCTCATTTTAGATCAAAAAGCAAAGAAAGAAACAGAAACAAAGGAAAAAGGCAACAAAAAAAATAAGTAAAAATGAGCTAATAAAACTGAATCAATACATAAAAAAATAAAAATGAAAACGTATCTCTGTCCTTTTCCTCCTCCCCTCACGCTCAACACTTGCGAACAAGTTATAGAATATTTCAAACATCTCTGGCAATGAACCAAGAATTTCAGTTTACACTGTCTTTCAAAAGAAGTCCGACCTGCTTGGCGACATGTACTCAGCTTTCCCAAAATCTACACAGTGTATCTAGCTCCGATCTGGAAGAGAAGGTTAACGTCTCCATCACATATATATACATCATGTATTACATCCTCGCAGTCCTTAATCATAGGTGCCTCTGTCTGGTGATAGCTTTTTTACTTGATATTAACATAATCTTTAACATATATTTATCTCTGATTCTTGTAAGACGTATATTCGCTGTCCCTAAATATAATACCTCAAATGCAAATGGAAGTATTTTTTCCAACCAGTACAGGCTAATGGAGGGGCAGCCCCAAAACATGAAAGGAATTGACAGATTAATAGATCCTGTAAAGGATGCCTGCTCTGCAAAGCATATGTGAACACTGCAAGAGAACTCAGACCGCTGAAGTTCGGTTCGCTTCAAGTCCACGGTGCGGTTCACGTAACCTGTGCCTTGTGAACACAAAGCGCTTCAGGTTCGGTTTGCTCTTTGCCGATGTATTTAGCCCTCTAGAGCACTTGCTACTGTACTGGGACGTTTGAAAAATCAGACGAAACCATGTCGGCGTGTGACGCTTGCAAGGATGCAGGACGAGGAGCAGTTTGGCCAACGGAAGATACTGCACATCTCCAGATGTGGATTGTAGAATACATCAAACAGTGACAGTCTACAGCACAGACACGCTAAGGGTTTCCTCCAGTTTTAAGTTCATCTGAAAGCGAGGGGCTTCATAACCACACTGCAGTGCCACGTCAAAGTAAAAACAATGAACTATGTCAGTATATGTTCTATAGGCTATAGTGTGAACAGAAAGAGGACTGAGGCCCCAGCAGAGCCGAAGTTTACCAGAATGAGAGTCTTCTTTCTGAAGAACTGACAATGTGACCAAAAAAAGTCCCTTTTCTGTTGGTCCACTTTCTGGTGCACTTTAAGAGGACTGAGTTCAGTTTGTTTAAAAAGGACTATATGTGAAAACATCCTTGGTATGCAAACGATGGGAGCAACAAACCAATTAGAGGCATTTCTCAAAAAAAAAGTAGCATATTTGGTGCCAGTACGTGTACAAAAGTCATGCTCTGTGTGTCAAATTACTCAACACTTTGTTCGACACCTGTTAAATCTACTTTATAATCTTTGTCTTTGTCCCTTGAGGTCAACGTCGAGTCAGACACCAGGTTTACCACATCCCTTTAAGCATTAGTGCTGCCTGGTGAGTGTTACCAGCAGTAAACAGGAAGCACCTCAGGGGCATTTTACCTCCTGTCAGGGTTTTCACAGCATGACATTGTTTTATGCTCACGGAGCCTTAAGGCTTGAGTCATCAGCAGTAAAAACATTTCTGTTCCTCCAACACTCTCCGCCCAATCTCAGTATCACTTAATCACCCCCTGTAGGTTTTAAAGCTGTAAAACACTTATAGTTGTTTTTTCATTAAGGATAGCACATACACGCCTGTTGGTTTCAATGGATTCAGGCTATTTAGACCCCATCCGTGAGTTTAGCTTGTGAATATCCAGTCGAGTTGGTTAGGAAAATATTATTTCAATGGATTGTTTGCTTGAATAGAAATGTTTGTGAGAGCTTCTTAACGTCATGCTGAGCTGCTGTATTCACCGGAGCTGTTCGCCAAAAGGGTGGAGTGACTTTACTGTTTATTCCAAGCCATATTCTCTAGTCATTACACTTTATTGGTGATCACAATTGCATCATTATCGGTTTGTCAGCCAGTGTCTTGTCTTACTTCAGTGGGACTTTGTATCTGAGACGTGATTCATGTCCTGCAGAGGAAGGTACCTTTACAGGCTCCCTTCACCTCTTGACTGTTTTTATATGCTTGACAGTAAGACAGGAAACAGTATTGTGGTGCTGTTTTTCATCAGTGGTCTGCATCTGTAAATATCCTCATCCCTTTTTATCCATTAAATTAGCTTCATTCCCCTCCTGAGGACTTGGAGGGATCAGGATATGACCTGGAGGGCTCTGGCTCCGGTTCAGGGGACTCGTCGGAACAAGGTAAGTCAGAGTACCGGAGGTGTGGCCTTTAGTCACACTTGACTCACCAAATTTCCTTTAGATTTGACCTGACAAAATAAAAAGACTTGCAACTCAGCTTGGACTTTAACACCAAGGACTCAGCTTCACTTGCACAGGAGCCAAGCCCAAAGATAAAAATAAACCATGTTTTTAAAAGGTGTGCCAAGAATCAACTTAATTCCTGTCACTTCCTCAATCAGCTGATGTTATCACTGTTCATTCCCAGGAAGTTGACACATACTGTAACTCCCCAGATGTGCTGTGTATGAACCAATCCAACCACATCAACTTAAGTTGCAGGAGAGAACTGTGATGAACTAGTGTTGCGTTACTAAATGACGGTTTGAAAAATGACAGATGATGAAGTTCTTGATTAAAAGCTTAACTGTGGTCAACAAAAACGATTTGCGGCATGCACAAGGTGTGGGTTGAACTTTACAAACAGAGACTCAACAATTTCCATCTTCATTTGACTTTTAAAGTGGCACAGGGAACAGTAAGTCAAGGGTAATACTAACATAGTGAGCTTATACTTTGCTAATGTTATTACTCCGGTGTTAAAACAGCTTTCAATGTGGTAAAGAGTGCTCTGCGACTTGTTGGAGACTGGAAACTCAAAGTTTAGGACTTGGGACTTGAGTGCAAAGACTTGACAGTTACTTGTGACTTGCAAAACAATAACCTGGGGTCTCATATTTTATCCTAGACTAGAAAACATGCCCACATCACACCAGTCCTAGCTTCCCTACACATTTTTAGCACAGCGTTTTCAGCCGAGGCAGCTGTCTGAGGAGATCAGGACTGCAAACTCAGTCTCATCCTTTAAATCACTTCTGAAAAACCTACTTGTTTAAACTAAAGTACTTTGTAACTGTGTTTTGAAAGGTGCTTTGCAAATGAAGTTTTTAGTATTATTGTTGTTATTATTATTATTATTATTATTATTGTTAACATTGTGTACGCACAGAACGAGGCCTGAGAGAGGCTTATGCCACTTCCAACGCAAATGTTGTGATGTATGAAAACAGACTTGATGGGAGAAACTTGCTTACAAACATTTTGGAGATGGTGAGGTGGAAGCCTGATTGTAGAAACTGTTGAATGTTTTTCGGTACGTACCATTTTTGGCTTTGGTGTATACGTACATTTTTAGTATGGATCCCACACATTGTTTTATAAATGAGACTCCAGGTCCCACCTCTGCTCAGTACCACACACAATGACTATAAAATGGTTATAAGTCACTGCTGTTGTTAATGTCATTTTTATTTGTTGTAATTTAAGAGGATAATTTAATTTAAAAAAAATATATAATCATTCATTCTCAATTCATAACATAAACAATATATTTTTATGCTCTCTGTGTCTCCAGGTGAAGCAAAACCCATCGAGGATCAAACCAGCAGCAAAGATGTCATAATTTCTGCAGTAAAAGCAGGAGGTGGAAACAAGAACACTCTCCATGTACGTTGTTCTCATTAGTCTCACTTGTAACACTTTAGCTTTTCTCAAGTAAGCGTTAACTATACAAGGGGGGCCTCTTTTCAGGAAAATAGAAAACTTTCAGACAAAATAAAAAAATATTTAAGGAGTAAAGATATATGAAACTCCCAACAGAGTGTATAAATTCAAATAACACACGTTTAATTAATTCCTCCCCCCAGCACCTATACGCACATCGTGCATAGGTTTAAATGAATAAAAAAAAAATCACATCACAAAACCCATCTCAGTCTTTGCAAGCCCCAAAATAAACTCACAGTCCCAACTAAGGAAAAATACAATACTGTCCATTTTCAATAACTTTTAAATGTCTTTTGATTATTTTTGAGTCCGTGACGCACGCAAACGAAACAGTCACTCATCCAGGCGTGTCAAACAAAAATAGAGCAGATCCACACAGCAAAAACCGGTGAAAAAACAAAAATATGCGATCGATCGCTGTACCTCTGGTATACCAGGAAAAATATATAAAAGAAACGATCTCACCCAGGGACTGCGCAGTCAATAAGGGAAAGTAATCCATTGGTTTGGTCCTGGGCGCACGCTCCGTCCTCTGAGGTCGAGATGTGCAGCTGGGATACTGTGAAAGGCCGGGTCTTTAAGGTAACCACTGATGGGTTTCTTTTTACTGGTCTTTTTAATTTAATTAATGTCCACAGCTCGTTACTTTTACTTTATATTCAGGTCCTAACGTTCAGGTCCGCCAGCTCTATTGTTCCTTTTCCCGGCCCCTTCTTCTCCGCCTCTTTTTCCTTTTTTCTTCTCCGCCTCTTCCTCCCTAAATAATCTCGTCCATTTTTGTAAATTATCATTTTACACATACAGAAATTTACACCCACGACAGCGGATACCCCATCTTATCCTTGTACAGGGAATTATTTATTTATTTTTTACATAATCGAAGAAACCTGTTGTTTCCCAGATATCTCCATACCTTAAATTGCATTTAATTATTGATTAGGTGACTCTGTCACACACTGATTCTTCATCTTATAATGTGGCAATGGCAGAGCAGGAAATAAAGTTGTGCAACTGTTCTAACTTTTGTCTTCAGGATTCTTCTGCCCAGAACTTTGACAACACGCTCAGAGACAGCGGATCGTTCATTGTTTTTGCAAACAGCAAGAGTTTCATGGACAACAAAGAAATCTTTGCCGGTACTTTGCAGTTTGATGCACTGATTTTAACAGAGTGATGCACTGTGTGTTTGTGTTCTAACTCAGTCATCTGTGTTTACAGCTGTTATTGCAGGAGGTGTAACAGGGGTGGCTTTTGCTGTTGCACTGGCAGCACTATTAATCTACATGTGGCAGAAGAAAGATGATGGAGGATATGCTCTGGGCAAGCAGAGAGATTCACATGAAGATTAACACAGATCCAACAGGGAAGGAGTTATTGTTTAATTAAGCACCAATGTTTGTGTTCTAAGGCAGTGGTTCTGGTCCCAACCCAACTGGTGGGTTGCGGTCCAAAAGTGGGTCACGGGTCCATTCTGAATACACCTCAAGTGACTCATGAGCATACTTTATATTGAAGTACAGTGAATTTCTGGCACAGAGCTTTTATTTCAAAGCGCCATTTCCTGCTGTAGAGTGAGTGATTAACGGACAGCTACATGACAGAGACAGCAAACTAGCTCGATGACATGGCCAAACACAAGTATGACACTGGATATATTAACTGTGTGGACCTTGAACTAATGACTAAGGTGAAATCTGGACCAGTTGGGAACCACTGTTCTAAAGTGATGCTTCCAGGCCGTTGTAGAAATTACACTTACGCTGGATTTATAGGGGTCATCCCTATATTCCCCGGGTTCTATGTTCCCCGATCGGGGGACATAGGACCCTTTAAAAAAAAAAAAAGGGTCCTATTTTCCCCGCTTTCCCCAAAAGGAAATATGTTCCCCACTTTTGGGAACATAGGACCCGGGGAACATAGAACCCGGGGAACATAGGTACGCTCCCGATTTATACTTGTGCGTCAGTTCTATGCAGAGCCTACGCCGTAGCATTTACACTTGTGCGGTGGCATTTGTGTCAACCTGCAGTTACACCTCCAAAACACGTCGGTGGCGATTTGTGTACTTCACTCTAACTCGCATGATTCACAGACAAAGCACATTTCTGGATACATTTTCCCCACAAATACAACATGCTAATGTTTTTAGCACAAGCCTATGGAATTTTGCATTGTATAAATTAGCCTAGTGGCTAGCGACTTTTCCTCTACTCATATGAAGCCAGGGACAACAGCAACATTTAACAAAGGTAACATTACAAAATTCGGCTCGATTACAACTCACAAGGTGCAGCGACAAAACAACTGTCTTATACTAAACATGTTTTCCAAACAAATACAACATGCTAACGTTATTAGCACAAGCCTATGGTATTTTACATTGTATAAATTAGCCTAGCCACTAGCAGAGATTTCCTCTGCTCATATGAAGCCAGGATAAATCACACACTACATTTAAAATGCTATTTTTGTGGAGGCGTTATTGTCTTCACAATTTATTGTTTATTATCTGAAATTAAAGTAAACAAAAGCTTTGTTTCCACTGAGGGAAATGGTTTCAGCTTGGACAGGAGGTCTGTGTTGCCGCGAAATGTAGTTACATTTCTGGGCAGGCTACAGTGTAGGTACGGCGTCAATTCAATGCACAAATATAAATCCCACTTTATTCTCACGCCTAATTCGAATGTCTGCCTTTGCTCATAATTTATTTATTCACTGTTTATAAAGATTTGAGATTGTTGAGCGTTGTCATTCACAGGGCTGTAGAAGGTAACACTGAGGTCACATCCTCTGCATTTTAATAGATATGTATTTTTGTTACTGTGTTTAATTTTTTGTGGAAATCAGGCAGTGACTAAATAACTTTTATTTTAAAATGTATGTTGTGTTAATGTTTTAAAGTGGCAGCTGTCTTTACTTTTGTGCATATATGTAGCATCTAAATGGAAAAAAAAGACCTAGAGTCACTTTACAAGAGCTGTTTTACACAAAAAAATTCTTGATAGCCATTTTTCATGGAAGACACTTGACATGTCACAGTAAGAAAAGCACAGGTGTAAATAATATGAGTAACGAAGGTTGAATTCCATCCAGCTGCTTCAGTTTCAGGGTCCTGGTGTTCTCACACTGTCGTGGCTCACTTGGACACTTGAAAAGGGAGATTCATTGTCAATGTTAAATATGTGCTTTTCCTACTATGACAAGTCAAAATGTCTGCTGTGAACATCTGTCCTTTGTTACACCCAGGCGTAACAGGGCATTTCAATGCTGCATCGAGGATACATGACCCCAGTGTTTCTAAAATCCTGTATTAAATAAAAATGACAATGATTACGTAATGCTGATAGGCTGCTATCTCATTATCGCATTATCTCGTCTAGATTTGTGCCATTAAATGACAATAAGTATTTTTGTATTCCATAATTTTTTAATAAATGAGCTTTATAACATGTTAATCCTGTCTTTTTCATGTTTTATGAGCATATGTGGAGGGTATATACACTATATATGGTCAGTTTAAACACAAGTACGACAATGTGAGGATATTATGCACATGCTATTGCACTTTTTGTGTTGTACCATAATATATAGTACAGTAAAGTGACTAAGTATTGCAGCGTTTTTTCATAAATTGGTCTGACATCACAGTTCATCTGTTGACTAGTGCTGCCATGTGGAGATATTTATGATCAGAGATGTTCCTAGGTTTGGGGACCTCAGAATTGCACCTCTGCTTTTTGCAGATGACATGGTTTTGTTGGCTTCATCACACTGTGACGTCCAGCATGCACTGGGGCCTTTTGCAGCCAAGTGTAAAGCAGTTGGGATGAGAGTCAGTGCCTTCAAGGTCATGGTTCTTAGGCGGAAAACGGTGGGTTGCCCCCTCAAGCGAAGGAGTTCAAGTACCTCGGGGTCTCCATGAGTGTTCATGAGTGAGGGTAAAATGGAGCATGAAAGGGATATGCAGTTTGGTGCAGTGTCTGCAGTGATGCAGGGTCTGTGCTGTCCCAACCCTCACCTATGGTCATGAGGAGACAGGGTAAGGAGCCCGGACATCCGGCGGGAGCTCTGAGTAGAGCTGCTGCTCCTTGGCGTTGAAAGGGGTCCTCTGAGGTGGTTCGGGCATCTGATCAGGATGCCTCCTGGGTGCCTCCCATTAGAGGTGTTTCAGGCACGTCCCACTGGTAGGAGGCCCTGGGGCAGACCCAGAACACACTGGAGGGATTACATATCTCATCTGGCCTGGGAACACCTTGGGGTCCCCCAGGAGGAGCTGGAAAGTGTAGCTGGGGAGAGGGATGTCTGGGGTGCTTTGCTTGGCCAAGTGGGTAGTACTAAGTTATGTGGTAAAATGCACCATGTAAGCACAACATAAACTGAAACAATAAAACCGTAAACAGTGTTTTAGTTGGTGTTGCAGTAGGAGTGGTGCAAACAAATTTGCAAATACTCAAATCACTTCAAACTATTTGCCCCATTGTCAAAATGTAGCCAGCTGAAGATCTTCTACCCTGACTACTTTTCCTGGTTGGTAATCCAGCCTTTCTTGTTATATGAACAGCTAATAAGTGGACCTTTTAGTCAAGCTTTTTTTTAAATTAAGAAATTTTCTTTACCTTCCCTTGTCACTTTATTTCATTCAACACTTTGTCGGCCATTTTTAGTCACTTTATTCATCTGATGTAGCAATTTTATTTGATCTTTTATCTATTATTATCTTTAATTTTTATTTTTTCTCTTTATTCTTATTCTATTTAATGTTCTTTAATGTTGTCTTGTGCTGCTGTGATAGTTGAATTTGGTTGATTCTCCTGTCAGTCAAAGTCAGCCGGTCCCCGCCTCTTCCTGTCCGTCAGAGCGTTTGTTTTTATCCGCGGTGTCGTGCAGGTCGTCAGGGAAGTGGTGGGCGTTCCTCCGCGTTCGTCCGCTGACTGTTGATGCCGAGAAGATTTTTCTCCTGCGCGACCAGCTCTCCCGATGTTTCTTCCTACGTTCGTGGAGGACATGCATCACTTCAAGCCCAGTCGAGACAGATTGTACACCACCAGGTGTTGCGGATGTTGCCACGTCCGGACGGGGACCATCATCCTGGGAACATGGTACATGGTACGTAAAATGGTTGATGGTGGGGGTTAGCGAGCTAATGCTAGCTAGCGCTGCCTATCAACTGTGTTAAGTTCGCTAAAGTAACGAGTTACACAATGAATGTCAACCAGACTGTGTTAACGCAGTGTTAGTCATTATGAACAGTCTTAGCAACCCCAGTATTAGCTAGTCGCTACTTTTGACCTAGCTAAAACATGCCGAGTTAACATTAACACAACGGTTGCGTTAGCATTAGCCTGCTAGCATTTCAGGGTTGACTAGCTAAGTGTTTCTGTAGATACAACTCCCACAACCTTGAAAATACACCTCACGTAAGGATACAAAGACAACAAATGTTAGTTAGGAGTCTCTGAGTGGGTTATGGAGGTCTGAATTACGTGACATTTTGGTCAAACGTAAGCGCAAATTAACCGACACGGCGCTGACATGCTAACGTAACGGTTGTCATCCTCCTAACAAGCTTGACTATGAAGGAATCCTCAGTCACATGATTTGCTGAGAGGCAGGCATGTCTAACATCTTATTTATGGTGTATACGGTTATTTTGATTATAGTTTTAATTGGAAATCAACATATAAGCACGTTGGAGTATAGATAACTGTTTGCTAATGTTAGCTTGTCCTCTGCACACATAGCACTCTTATTCAACTCACAGCTGAATTAATCCCCTCTGTGCCCCTTTCCTTTTTTTCACGTCACACAACAGATGTTTCTGGTTTCGCTTTTTTTTCCTCCCACCACTTGGCTATACTTGACACATATTAAACGCGTGATCCATGTTCCTCTTTTTACACGAAATCATTGCTTTCACAATGATTTAGCATTTTAAACGTGATGTAACGTAAGGAAACTGAAAATCAGATACAGCAGCTGGACACAGCGTTACAGTAAGGAGACAGGGGAAGTAAAGAGTTGGAGGTGAATCCTGGAGAAGCTGTGAAAGTAGTGCATGCATTATTGTGATAGATGTAGACATCAAGTGTGTGCTCAGACTCCGGTTTGCTGGAATAGTGATGCAAAGAGGCTTACATCTGCATACGAGAGGAAATTGTCAGGAATAGTTTGTCTTTTCATCTATGTTTGTTACTTTGGTTTCAAGCCACTTATCTGTTGCACTAATGGTACTTTAATGTTAAGCATTTAAGCTGCTGTTAACAACATTTGCAAAGAAAACAAAACACAACAGGCCTTTCTTCACAGAAGACACTTTGACATATCACAGTTGGAAAAACACTGGTGTCAGTAATGAGATTAACGATGGCTGGATGTCATTCAGCTGCTTTGATTTCAGGGTCCTGGTGCTGTGCATGCTCGCTCACTGTCACGCTCACTGGGACTTGTCAGTGTCATTAGTAACACCTGTGCTTTTCCTATTGTGACAGGTTAAGAAAGACAAAAACAAGCCCACACTGTTCATCACTTGCACTCACTTTAGTAGTAATGTTTCAGTCCTCATACCTTCATCAGGCAAAGTTAAAATATATTAGGTGTTACACCAAATCCTAACCCTTAACCACTCAACAACTTTTAGCAGGTACTGCAGCTGCCCTTAAAAAGTATGTTCTGCTGCATGCAGTATGAACGTAATCTGGACATTCTACTTTACCACAACATTACGACGTGAACTTTGAGCCTATTGCTTTTATATCTGTTACCTTGGAGATAAACAGCGCTCACCAAATTTGCCAGAGACAAAGATCAGATTTGGTTCTCTGTCACTGTTATTTTTATTTTATAGTTGTCATTGCGACCTCGAACAGCTGTCAATCATCTGTCGACCGCTGCACAGAGGACTGTGGGTCAGAATAGCCAATAAAGCATGCTGGCTTGCATACTGCAAAATTGGACCGGATGTAGTAGGGCATGCTGGTATTTTTAGCCCACTGCATTTCATATACGGGACATACTAAATCTTTTTCTGGCATACTATATAGTATGGTAGTATGGGAATTGGAACACACACACACACAGTTTTTTTTTTTTAGTGGTTGTGGTACTGTGTCACAGAATCTGAAGGGTCACAGATTTCAGTGTTAAATTAAGAGAGTCAAGAGTGTTTGATTCACCCACCAACAAGTCTTTATGCTGTGCAAGAACTTTTGTTTTTACTTTGCTGCCTGCAGAACAGTTTGAGTTTGAGTCCCTCTGATGTGGCTTCCTCTGCCATGTGCCTGTGTGTGTTGTGTCTCTGAATATATGAGTTGTGGTCCTGACAGTTACGTTTGCCTCTAGTGTGTGTGTTGTTAGCGTCTTATTCCTTTTGTACAGCACTCTTGTCAACGTGAGTTGTTTTTAAATGTGCTTCATAAATACATTTGAGTTGAGTTGGGGATTACAGGTGTTGTGGTGATAAGTGTTTCCACTCAGGTCGTACCAGTTTGACTTGAATTATTATCTTTCCTTCACCTAGATTATTAGGATTAAATCTCACAAAAATATTTTATGCCTTCCCAACTCTCTCCTCCTTTAAATTTGTCAGAACACACAAACTGTAAACTGTAAAGGAGCAGCCTGCCCACTACACTTGGCTTCAGTTAAGTCCATCCTACGTTGATAGACATTCTTTGCAGAAGTTGTAGATAAGATGTTGATGTTGTTGAAAGACTTGACAATAATGTTTCAATTTTTTCAAGGATGTTCTTGTTCCAGCTTGTAGGTTTTTCATTCCACCTTTCAAAAAGCTACTTTCTCAATGAACACCATTGCCAATACTTTTTCATAGTGTATAACAACTTAAATTTTCTTTTTAGATAACCAGTAGTTTCAGTTTATGCCTGCATATGTAATGTGTCTTTTTCACAGTATTTACAGTCACTTGTTTGTCTTGAGGAATTTATTTTTCAACTGCTTACTGTATCTTGGGAGTGCCATGCCTGTCAGCGGCTTGAATGCTGGACTGTTCTGGAGTCCTTAAATGGTTCCTCCTCGTGGCTGCATTCCCACATGATGATAAAGTAACCTTGACAAAAAAGGGTGATAATTGTTCATTGTACTGGCGCCCATCTCATCCATGTCTGCACAAGTTGTCTTCTCCACAGTAGTAACATTAACTGAAAGCAGTGGCTGACTGTGAGCGAGGAATTTGATCTGAAACATAAATCACACTGTTTTTAGAAAATGTTTTTCATGATGAGACATGAAAAATATGGTATGAGTTCTTTTTAAAAAAACATTTTCTCCTCCTCCTTCCTCTCTTCAGGTGGTCAACCTGTTGATGGGCATCCTGCTGACTGTAGCTGTGACCCACCCAGAGAACGTGCCCACCATCGACTTGCAGTATGAGGTCATCGACCATTACTTTGCCTCCGACAGGATGTCTGGTAAGCAGTTAACCTACATAAGAATGAATGTAAGGGTGAGCAAAGTGAATTTTGAAAACAAGACATTTTATGGAGTTTATCAAATATTTACACATCCAACAGTCTTTTATGGTATCCGGGTGAAGATGGTTCGCCCGCTGAAACATCACTGAATAAATATCTCTCTGCACTGGATTTAGAGGTGTTTAGCTGCTGTTTTCACTAACACATTAGCTACTGTTACACCGAGGTTGAACATGTAATTCATCTTCCACAGGGAGCACACCTCCCGCTGACTGCAAAAACAAACAACTCTTGAGGACAACACAACACTGCTGTTCTGCATGTTGTCTGAAAATGTTGTTACTGGTGCCGTGTCACTGGTGTTTCCTCAAAGATTTATGTTGGTTCCAAGGTGTTTGTGTTTATACGTGCCAGGGCACGGCTGGCAGGGACTACCGGAGCGCCTTTTCTTTTGAACTGGTGGTTGTTTTTGTTGATTTGGCTCGGTGAAAGCTTCTTTTTCTGAAACGGTGACTCAGCGGGAGAGGAGGGGAAACAACCGTGGTGGGCTGACCTTCCCACAGCAGGCACATGCCAGCACGCAGAGCAGCGGAGGTTGTCCGTAGCCCGCAGAGGCAATGTTACCATATTAGTGCTGCTTCATCAGGCTGCACTCATTTTTAATTCAGATCATGTTTAGAAGTTATTTAATGAATATAGAGATAACTTGGTGAAGTTTGGATTAGGTTGAGTGTTTGTCTATTATTATAGTTAACTACAAAATGACAGATATTCTCTGGTTGCAGTCTCTCCTCTAATTTTCGACTCCTCTTTAACTTATGTGAAAGCAAACAGAGTATCTTTGTCTTAGGAAAACTGACATATTACTGACCAAATATTGCTTTAAAGAATACTTTACCTGCAAAAGGACTCACCCTGTGTTCAGTTAAATTCATGAGGAAAACTTTGTTTTTCTTGCATGTCTCCATGGTGAACGAAGAATCTAAAAAGGACCAACATTCGTAATGAATTAAACTAATTGGGGACCACATTTAACAACGTTAAAACTTGAACATGCACAGTATTCAAGTCTCACTTACCCAGTCATGTGCTCTGTACTTGCCAAAAAAATTCATTTTCACCTAAAAACATTCCACGACATAAAACACTTGAGTGTAGACTGAGTAGCGCACTGTGAGCGTGCCTGAGAGAACAAAAGTTTTCTTCATGAATTCAAGGTAACACACGGTGAGTAATTGATATACAAATGATCATTTTGTGGGTGAAGTAATCCTTTTATTGAGAAAATAATTGGCTAATTGAGACCAAAAAGTAGAAGACATGGTATGAAGACTATTTTAGCATTGCTCACTTTCTTTTTGGACAATTAATATAAAAGCTTTTTGACACATCTGACCCTCTGCAATCATACACAAATGACACCAATCCAAAAAATAGAATCATTTAGACCTGACAAAGATCAATGAAACTGATATTTTCATCACACCCTTTTTTGTATTCCTAATACCAGTGCATAAGTCTATGTGGATTTTGTTTTCAATAACCCAAGTTCAAGTTGTTTTGCTCGAGCTGCTCAACAACAAAGAAATGTCTGCGGACCGCATTGCTGCAGCAGCTGTCTCACAAGCATCGTTTCTCCAATGCAACAGGCAGAACAGTTTGAGGAAGTGAGCGACTGAGTGATGGAGAGAAAAGAGGATATGAAAGGCTGGCCTTTTAATTATCCCCGGCTGAGTTTCATTGTGTATTTACCGACACCACGCAGCCGAGAGGGAGAGGCTTAATGCTCCCCAGAGCTGGCCTTTAAAAACAGAGTTGGCTGGAGACGGAGAGAGGCCTTGAGACTGCTCACTTAGACTGTATGCAAATCACTGCTGCTTCAAAGAGAGCAGGCACATGTACGCTCACTGATGTATATACATTAATGATTAAAGCTAAACTAGAATTGTCCTCTCACTTCTTCTTAATACAGAGAATGCCTGTGTTGGATTCGCCATCTCTCTGCTGATGCTCACCATCAGCGCCATGATGGTGTACGGAGCCATTACTGTAAGTCTGCACAGTGGATATGTTGCCTTTTATAAATCTCCTTTGACAGCACTCACTGAATTTAAAGTGCTGTCACGGTTTCTTATGCAAATATGTAATCCCAGAATGTGCATGCGTTTAAGAAAAAGCAGCACTTTCAAGTTGTATAATAATAGCACCAGAGTTAAGAGGTAAGCAAGACGTAACAGGAAATGCCAAAGCACCCTCCCCCCTACTTTTATTTTTGTTTAAACTCTGGTAGATTTTAGCTGGATGCTCAAAAGACTCCTGATGCAGTGGGAGTGTAGCGCACGATGCTGTGTTCTCACTGCCTGTCATCTCCACCTCACAGGCCTGCCTGATGGCATCAAGACTGACAGGTTTGATAGCCTTTTGACGTGGCCCTGCTTTAAGCTGCTAGTCGGGATAACTGCGCAGTCAAAGCATGACACATGTCTGCAGGCTGTGCAAGAGTTATGCTTTAGTGCAGTCTCCCAGACAACAGTAGTAGAAAGCCTTCTCCCGAAAATGTGGCCGTGCTAAGCTGTGGTTGCTGTAGTGTCCCAGTAAATCACCCTAAATGTTTGAACCATGATCGTAAAATAAGATATTTAGCACCCTGCTACATAATGTAGGAGTGGAGAGTGAAGTGGGAGTACACTGATAGGAAAACACCCAGAATGCCTGTAGAGATTCTTGTCAAGTGACCCAGTTAAAGGGCCGCTTTGCTGTGTATTTGTTACAGTACAGACGCTGGTATACACAGTTACTGTGTCAGCACTCCCCGTCCCTGCAGGCAGGCTCCTTTCATTTACCCCAAACCACATCTGACGATGCAGCCACAGCCTGAGCAGAAGGAAAAGATGTTTTCAATCCAGGGAAACTCTAATTAGACATTTTAAGCCAAGAGGCCCAAAGTTAGAAACAGATTCAGAACATATTTTTAAAATAATGAAACCGTAGTGTTTCTGGTCGCTGCTGCTCAGACTGTGAGTCATCCTCAGCTGTGGAGTTTGTAGAGGGCAGTAGAGCCGACTTACTGGTTTCAGATATGTAAGAGTGTTACGACAAGTATGTGGAGATAAGGATGAGTAACATGCAACATGGTGCCCTTACACGGAGACCTCAAACAGGATCTGTCTAAATGATGAGTGTGTTCATAACTTGACCTTGACTTCAACTGTAATGGTTCTCCTCAGCATCGTGACGGCTGGCTCATCCCGTTCTTCTGCTACCAGCTGTTTGACTTTGCTCTCAGCTGCCTGGTGGCCATCAGCTCTCTCACTTACCTGCCCAGGATCAAGGACTACCTGGACCAGCTGGTCAGTGCCAACAGTCACACCTGTCAAACCTGTCAAACCTGTCACACCAGTCTACTTCTCTTAATGTTGCGAATCGGTCACACTACTACGTTCATGTTTATATCACAACAGAGAATCCTGACAACATGATACAGTCTTGATAACGAAGCCTGTTTTCACTTTAACATCTTTTAACCAAAATATACTAAAGTTTATGTTAAGAAGTAAAGGTGTTTTAAAGTCTATAAATAGAAACACTTAAAAAATAAAATACTTGATCTAGTGTTATTTTTTTAATAAAAAATGAAAAAGTCCCACCTACAACATTTTACTGTTAAAACGGCCTTGGGATCTTTTTAAAGTGGAGTTCTTTTCTAAGGGCTGCATGGTAGAGTTGACAGTGATGTGAGCTGAATAAGTAGAAAGAGGTCTTATTGATTATCTGACGTCTGTTCTTGTCTTCCTCAGCCGGATTTCCCGTACAAGGATAACCTCCTCTCCCTGGACTCCAGCTGCCTGCTGCTCTTTGTGCTGGTCTTCTTCGCCTTCCTCATCATCCTCAAGGTGAATCACTTGGTTATTCACAGTGAAATCTGGTTTATTCAGTGTGTTGGTTCATTTCATGTCTGTTCTACTAAAGCAAAATATTGTAAAAAGATGTCTAATATGTTGAGATGAGAAAATTTGTATTAGTTTCATATCTTTGGATTCATTAATAGGGTGATGTGATGTGATTAACACAGAGAGCAAAGTTCTGTTTACCAACACCACAGGCTCTGTCCTATTTAAATTCCCTCTGGTGCGTTTAGATGGGAAGGAGACACTGTGGTTTAATGAGTGAAGGGGTATTAAGTGCTTATTGGCTGAGTCACGCAGCCTGATTAAACCATAAAACTGAAAATGCAACCTTTGTCTCCAGGCTTACCTGATCAACTGCGTGTGGAACTGCTACAAGTACATCAACAACAGGAACATGCCAGAGATTGCTGTCTACCCGGCCTTTGAGACCCCTCCTCAGGTATGCTACCTGCTGAACGAAATACTCTCTGACTGACCACTATGAATTTTATCAGTATCAACTATCACAAAAACAGTGCAGCAACATGCAATACTTGCGCCAAACCAGCAGGTGGCATGCTGTCCATACATTAACAGTCGGGGAAGCCAAGTGAGGACAGTCACTGCAGAAAGTGTTTGTTGGTAGGAGTTTACCATGTCAGTGAAAAACATTAATTACCAGCAACATTTAGAAATATTTATACTAGACAGTTTGATGCTCATTATTTCCAGCAGATTTTTACCCCCCCAAAAGTCTCCTTTTTAAAAGAGGTTTAAATGTTTTCACACATCAAAAACTTGAGTTTTACCGACTGATTATTACTTTGTCAATCGCTCAGTTAATCAACTTCAACAAAGCAAAACTGAAAGAACACAGACACAATTTAAAGGAAGACACAGACAACTACACAATGTAGATGCAGGTGTGCTCAAACGCCAGAGAGAAGCCACTGCAACAGGCACATGTTTCACCAACCAATCACAGCTGACCGAGACCTTTCCCTTCTTCCGTAAATACCAGTCTGTGGTAAATATGAAGAAGAAGTTGATCATTTTAGGGCTGCCCAGAGCTTTACATCTATCCCACAGACAATATTTTAGGCCTAATAGACATTTACAAAACAGCACTGGAATAAGATCAGCTCTGCACTCAGGATTTCAGGTAAATAGGCTGTGATATGGTGCTTGTTAGGGTTGCTTAGCAACCTCAGATGTAACGTGTGCTCTTGAAAGCTGGAACAAAAAAGGCACAAGAGTAGCACCCAGCGCCTGACCTCGTGTTTTTTTCTGGGCAGTTAAAGATGCAGCTTGTGCACGGACAATAAAATATTTTTTAAAAAGAAAAAAAAAAACCCAGATAGATTATTTAAAAAAATCTATTGAATAAAAACAAAAATAAATAAATAAAATAGAGTAGAAATAAACTGCATGGATAAAACAATGATTAAAACTTTTTGAAGGACTAAAACAAAGAGCCAGATTGAAAATGTAGACCTTTTTAATTTAATTTGAAAAATACAGAGCGAGCTTGTCTCTTACATCCAGAGGCGGTGAGTTCCACAATTTAGGGGCATAAAAACAGAAAGCACTCTCATCTTGACTTTTTATGGGACACATGAGGAACATTTAAAAGTAAAGCAGTGGAGGACCTTAGTGATTCTGTGAGGAAACACCGTAATACCTGTTTCATGTTGAACCTGTATGTTACAGATATCTATATAATTGTTTTATGCTTTGTTTTCGTGCTTGTTTCTCCAGTACATTCTGCCCACTTACGAGATGGCGATGAAGATGCCAGAGAAGGAGCCACCTCCCCCCTACATGCCTGCTTAAGCACCAGCCCTGTTGCCAAAACACACACATGCACACACACACAACCACCACCACCATATGCATTCCTCCCTTCCCTCACTGACCCTTCCTGACACCATTACGCCCTTATACCCCCCCCTCTCTGCCCTACTGTGTATGTGTAAGGCCACTAGCAATGTTTCGTTCAACCCTACTGTCTGTATTTCTACAGAGTGTCTATCGAGCATCTGGGAGGTTTGAGAGGAGACAGGTGGGAAAGACTGAGTGACATAAATAAATGAATGAGTGAATGTGATGTTTGAAGAGCAGTGGAAGCTACCAGCCCACCCTCCCAACCCCCTGGCCTTTTTTTATGTCTTAGTAAAAGGGATACATGTGAAAATTAAATTGCTTGAAATGCTCTCATCAATCCAGCACCATCCTATCTATAGATTGATGTATGAAGTGTAAAAAAATATAATGACAATCCACTTATTCTAGCTCTTATTGTTGACTTGTGTTACTTTCCCCCCCTAATTATGAAGATCTAGATTATTCCATCTCAGTCTTGAATGGAGTCTGTAGCACTTTTTCATCTGTTATTTATTTAGCTTTGCTGTGGTTCAGTTCACCGCACTCCCCCCCCCCCCCGACATGTTCATCTCTCTCTGCTGCCCCGATGTGTTAGCACAGCTAGTGAATAGTTTCCCAGCTGAGAGACTGAGAGACAGACGGAGAGGAAGAGCGAGCAGAGGGCACTGATGGTGGTGGATCATTTTCTCTGCTTCTTTCTCACCCCACATCTGGAGCAAACAGCTAGTCTTGTGAACATTAGTAGTTGCATGCTTATCAACAGCCTCCCCATTACTTTACTGGTAATATGATTTTATCCTAGTGGAAATACATTTGACTTCAATAAACGTTTCAGAACAGTTATGTCTTCAGGGCTCTTTTGTTCAAGGCTTATATACTGAAGTAAATTTAAAACATTAACAGGAGTTGCCTGAGTGTGTTGATGAGGGAAATGATCATATCTCAACCTCAAACATGCACTTGTAGCTGTTCTGGAAGTTTCGATTATCACATGATGTTCATCTGCAGATTGAGATCACGCAGTTGTCATGGAAATATTCAACATGAACAGTAAAACATTTGACTGGAATTTGGCGTTATTAAAACCTTATGTCGTCATCTTTTCACCAAACCCTGTTCCTACAATATTGTGTTGCTTAAATGCTTAATTTTGCCCAAAAACTTAAAGGTCCAGCGTGTAGCATTTACAGGGATATAATATAATAAAAATGTAACCTAACCTACAAATGGAATATAACATAAGTATGTTTTCTTTGGAATATAATCACCTGAAAATGGTCACATTTTGTCATGGTAGAACGAGCCGTTTGTATCTACGTAAGGAGCTGGTCTTCCATCATATTGCACCACTGTGCATCTACAGTGGCCCAGAATGGACAAACCAAACACTGGCTCTAGAGCCTTTCACATTGTTTGTGTCGGCCACCATAGTTAGCAGGCTTTCCATGACCAGCCAAACAGCATCTCACAAACACTGACTCAAAATGAAACTGCTTTATTCCATCTTTTTTTTTTTTTTTTTTTTTTTTTATCGGTTTAAATCACCTGGGATCTCATTTATAAAACAACTTCCACAAGCGGTGCTAAAATTGTACGTACGGACAAAAGCCAAAAATGTTGTAATTGCAAATGTTGTAATTTCTACAATCGGGCTTCCACCTCACCATGAGCATCGCCAATTTCCTGTCTCCAAAATATTGCTAAGCATGGGTCAAAGTTTCTTCCATCAAGTCTGTTTTTACAGATCACAACTTATGAGGCATACGCCTCTTTCAGGCCTCATTTTGTGCATACACAATATGGTCCATTTGTTCTGGAGAGGAGAGACCTCTGCAGATAGTTTAGCTCCTGGTAAAAACCTCCTTAATGCCTGCCTCTTCAGAGAAGAAAGCAGAGCACATGTCAAGTTATCAGAGAAAAATGTAAAGCATAATAAACACTAAAGGAACTGTAACTGGGAGAAGTTTCAGCTGGTCTGCAATCCTCACTAGCAGATGCCACCAAATCCTACACACTGCTCTTTTAAATGATGAACTTCTCCACATTGTTCAGATTTGTTTTCCATACCGTCCTCCATACGGTCTGTTACAGTGGCCCGGAAGTCATGCCCCACCTCTGGATTGGGTGCAGGGTGTGACGCGTTGGGCTGAGAGCCCCTCATATGTGGAGGCGGTCAGACCCCCGCTGAGCTGAGCTGAGCTGAGCTGAGCTGAGCAGGACACTCTGAGACACACACACACCACCAGAGGACTCTGTGTGCACATGATGAAGTCTGTCCTCTGCAGCCTGCTGTCCTGCGCCTCTCTGCTGCTGTCAGATGTCCTGGCCACATACCACCTCAGTGTGGGGGACCCTCAGCTCATCTCCGCTCAGAGCTTCGCACAGAGCAGGAACAATGGCAGACCACCGCTCAGGACCCTCAATCCTGCAAGTAAGTTACTGCAACTTGTGTCCAATATACTCTGTTAGTCATTTCTTTAAAGATAGTGTTAGTGATACTTTATAACAGTGCTAGAAGAAGTTTATTTTACTTAAACACAGACAGTGAATGGGAGACTGATTTTGTGGACCCAAAGAATGTCTGTTCCTTTTTTATACGTAAATGATCTTTGTTCTGTTGTAGTGTTACGTCTGAAACAGAAAATGTGCCCATATGCTCAGAATATTCCCCTCAGTGTCATCGCAAACATCATTCACCATTCATTGTCTATGGAGCAGCTCCAGACTTTATACCATATGATGTCACAAATTTGAGTTTCAGCACTCTAGTTTTTGGATTTTTGGGAGAGTTGTTCATCTCTACTAATATTTTCAAACTGTCTTAGACCATAAGAATACATTTGTGAATTTTGAAAATGGGTGTACTTTACACTTAACAACGTTTCAGTGAGAGATATTGTACTTTTTACTCCCCTAGTTTACTTGACAGCTGTGATTACTGGTTATTAAATTAGTAGCTTTGTAGCTTTCTTGGCAACAAGGACGTCTATGAGTTGTTTGCAGTTCCAACAAAGAGACATTTCCCCTTTAAACATAAGCTGGCTGCTTTTAAATGAATATTTTAGGCCTATAGATGGAAAACGCCTCAAAGTCCAAAAATGAAAAGTCCAAAATATGAATCCAAATGCACTGCAAAAAATTATTTCTTCTGTCCTCTCCCATACATATTGAAGGGGTATGAAGGGGTAGATTGAGAACCACAGGACTAAATTACCTAACATAAGGTACAGTAGTTAAAATAGCTCCACCTCAACCAGCTACAGCAGTAAAACACTAGTTAATCAATATAAACATTTACATTGTGGTATTGCTACTTTTACCTAAATACAAGATTTGAATCCTTCTTCCACCACTTAAACATTCAGAATTGTACTTTATTAAAAGTACAGAAGCATCATTAGCAAGTAAAAAGTACTTATTTATTCAGACAAATTGTATTGTATTTGTAATTGTATTACTGTACGGTATATCAGATTATTAGATTATTCTCAGTAAGATGCACTTTAATGTAGTAAATGGTCAAGCTCATCATTGGTTGTGTGTGAAATGTTCATTTGCAAAGTAACTATGAACTATAATCGTCAAATTAATGTAGTAAAAAGTGGAGTAAAAAGTACAATATGTCCCTCTCAAATGTTGTGAGGTCAATCTCTTGTTACAAGCTATGATTTGTTTACATCAAAAAAAGTGTATTGTTAATTCTTACAGATTACATTTTGAAACAGTATTTTTTTGTAAATTGACAATTAAATATTGAAGACTAGACCTGAAAGAATAGATATTTCATCTTTCAAAAATGTTATCTAGCAAGTGATATAACGACCAGATTTGACACTTTTCTCAAACACAACATGCATGAAATATTAAATTCTCACTGGGTGTTTCACAAGCGTTACACAGGATTATCCCAGCTTGTTGCAAACACTCCAGGTGGCTGATCTTACACTCATGCTTCCACTAATAATTTGTGTGTTGTTGTATATCTCACTACAACGTATTGTACAGTGTCAACTTACACAGCTTTCCTACTAATGTTCTCTATCACTTTTCCTTTCTGGCGGCCCTGTAGTTCACAGAAGTGACTACACGTATAGAGGAGGGTATCACTACCACTACCAGCCACCCAGGATCCCTCCACCGGTAGTGTATCCACCTTTTCCTCTGTCTCCTCCAGTGACTTACCACAGGCCCCCAGTCCCTGTGCCGCCCTATCACCACAGATTCAAAGGGCAACACATGCACCACATATACAAAGGTCTGTCTCCACCAGTAGCTCACCATCCCCATCACAGGCTCAAAGGCCCGTTCCCTTACAAACTGAAGGGTCCATGCCCCACACAGTCAGAGGCAACAGTGCCAACAGCACCTGTGGTACACCTCCCTACCGCCCCCCCGACTCTACCGGAGCCGACAGTGCAGCCAACTCTGCCAGCGACTACGGTGGCACTGCTGACAACCATCCTGCCAGTGGTGGTGACCACTGTGCTGCCAGTGGAGACCACCGCTCCTGTGACGCTACCGGTCAGTACCCAAAGCGGCTTCATCACCACCATCAGTCCTGTGGAGACAGGTAGAATATTACCAGTTAGGTTTGCTTTCCATCCCACGTCCTCACTGCTTTACAGGTCAGATGTGTTTGTTTCACTCTGAGAGAGAATAGGAACACCACTCAGAGCAGATTTTATGTAAAGGAATCAAACACTCTGTGAGTGAGTGAAAAGGTTGATGCCACAATCATATCTGTCTGGTAATATAAGCTACAACCAACAGTCTGCTAGATTAGTTAAGCATAAAGACTGGAAACATAGGGAAACAGCTAGCCTGTCTACACCTACCAGCAGAGTCCTGCACCCACTGTTGCATACTGGTAGCTGTGGGTTCTACCTCTGAAGCATACTTTTTCTGTTTTCTGTGGTTCTGTAGCACCAATTTCAAAAGTATTTGCGTCTTTCTACTGCAACGACATCCACATTTTATTAAAAGGCTGTCTCTGCAGTAGTGAAATACTTCTTTAAAATGCAACTCACATATTCCATCTGCCTCAGAGGACAGAGCTGACACACAAAGTCAGCAGTCAAAGGATTAAAATGTTAAAACATTAAAAGTGCAGTGTGTAGGATTCAGGGCCATCTACTGGCAGAAATGGAATATAATAGTCATTACTATGAAAATAGCCACTTAAAACTAAGAATCCTGCTTTCGTTAGCTTAGAATGAGTCGTTTATGTCTACATATGGAGCAGGTCCTTTTCCATTAAGTCCACCATGTTTCTACAGTAGCCCAGAACATACAAACCAAACACTGGCTCTAAATAGGGCCATTCGCATTCTCGCTATAGTCACAGAGACGTTTTATTCTACAACCTCACTGGTAGATGCCTCTAAATCCTACACACTGGACCTTTGAATTAAATTATAACTATTTTCATTTTACTTTAATATGTTTATTTTCTAACACCAGCGATCGTACCGAGATGTACTTTGTTAAATCCAGAACCAAGACCGGAAACAAATGATGCCAAAATACCACCTGTGAATCACTTCTATTGCTCGTCACCTGCCGGGTATCCGCGGATACTTAACCTAACGCAGGACTCTGCCCTCCAGCACCTCTAAAGCTCTCTAATCAACATTTCATCTGGATAAACTTCATGTGGAAACACTGACTTTATATCAGACATTCAAACATCACATTCAAGAAATGTTTTAGAAGGAATTTAATTGTTATTATTAAGGAAGTTTGACCTCTCTCATGATTCTCCGGTCTTTTTTTTTGTCATATGTAATTATTGTAAATTAATGATGTGTGTCCCCAGTCACGTGCCAAGCTGAGCTAACCATCTGCTGACTGTAGCTTCACATCTACTACACAGACATGAGAGTGGCATCAGTCAATATGCATTTTTCCCAAAATGTCAAGCTATTATTATAGTGATAGAATCTAATCTTTGATGATATTTTAGTGGCAAGAGACAAAACAAATAGCTGTCTAAACACCATGAGTTTCCACTCTGTATCATCCTATTGGAATTTATGAGATACGGACAGATTAAGACATTGAATATGCATTTGAAGTTTATAATAAAACAAAGCTAAAGCTGATATCATGTCTTAAAATTAAGGCAGATTTTTCTTCCAACAGCAGAAGGATCTGAGGAGATGTAGTTGAGTGTGTGTGTGTGATTGGACAGGCAGGGCTGCTAACACTGTCTCCATCTTTAGGTATGATGTCACTTTTTGTGTGTGGGCACTAAGCATCCTTTTCATTCAGGGAAATGAGATAAAAGGATACGTCCGATGATAAGTCTCTGATGGACTGTTGAGACACTGAAATGATACAGTATGTAAAAGGCATACTAAATCATTTCACCTGAACCACAAGCTTTTATTTTACCACTGCAGTGATGCACAACAGCTTCCTTTTGTTACCATGGGAACCTGTGCTGTGCATCCCAGAGTGTCCTGTGTTTTGTTCTCACTGTGACAGTTTAACTAACAAGCTTGAATGTGTCTCTGAATGATGAACTGGGTTTTGGACTTAATCCTGCCATGGTTTGGTTGATCACCAGAGACAGACTCTCAGTGCAGGAGCCGGCCCCTGGACCTGGTCTTTATCATTGACAGCTCTCGCAGCGTGCGCCCCGGCGAGTTTGAGAAGGTGAAGATATTCCTGGCTGACATGGTCGACACATTGGACGTGGGCTCTGAAGCCACCAGAGTGGCTGTGGTCAACTACGCCAGCACGGTCAAGATCGAGTTCCTGCTCAAGAACCACTTCAACAAACCGGACATGAAGAAAGCCATCTCCCGCATCGAGCCCTTGGCGGCTGGCACCATGACCGGCCTCGCCATCAAGACCGCAGTTAACGAAGCCTTCACCGAGCAGTCTGGGGCCCGGCCTCGCTCCAGGAACATCTCCAAAGTGGCCATCATAGTGACAGACGGGAGACCTCAGGACCAGGTGGAGGAGGTGTCAGCTGCAGCTCGGGCCTCAGGCATTGAGATCTATGCTGTTGGGGTGGACCGTGCTGACATGCGCTCCCTGCAGCTGATGGCCAGCATCCCTCTGGATGACCACGTCTTCTATGTGGAGACCTATGGCGTTATCGAGAAGCTCACCTCCAAGTTCAGGGAGACCCTGTGCGGTAGGACAGAGACCTGCGAGACCTTTTTTTAAACCATTAACCCTGGTTCTAGTTCCTCAGTAAGGGGCACCTACAGTCTACAGGGGGTTGTCGCAGATTTCGGATCATTTACTGTGTTATTGGTCGATTATAAACTCTGAAATCATGAGGAAAGATACCAGATGTGGTTAACCCCCACATGGACTGCAGATGTCGGCACTAGAACCTGCTTGTAGTCGCCAAGTTAATCCAAGGTAAAGTCTTGGGGCCGTGCAGCCCTAAACTTTCAGCTTCTTTATTTAAAAGCAAAAAATGTATATGATGATCATCAGTAAATAGTTTTGCAATCAGAGCATCATGATGGTGATTGCTTTGAATTTATCCAGTTTTGTTTGAAATGATTTAAATGTACAGCAGAACCTCACTTTTTCAAAGCAATCTGGGAAAGTAGACATCCAAACAAATGAATGAAATACAGTTTAATATGAACATGTATATAGACCATATTCTTTATATGGTTTGGCTTTATTCTGTCATAAAACAACCTACATATAAATACAATATGTTTATAAATACAATTTATATTGTGAAAACACTGTGGTTAATGTGTGGTTGGGTGTAAGCACCAAAAACACTTGGTTGGTCATGTTCTGGCTTAAAATATACGGCTGTTGGCGGAACAACCACTGCTGGAAGTGTGCCGATGTTGCCTTGAAAATACCATGTTGTTGTCGCAACATCACCCCTGGAAATTTCCTCATATCGCCCTAAAGATACCTGGTTGTTGTCAGAACAACCACAGCTAGAAATATGCCCACATTGCCTGAATAAATACTCACTCGTAACCACAACCACCACAGGAAATGTCCCATCATGGTCTCGAACAGTAGTCTTCTGCTTGGCAGCTGTCTCTCCTGGGTCTCACACCATCCACCAGCTCATATACATGTGATCTGAACTACATCAGTTGGAAACGTTGATATAATACATATGAAACATCCACGTGTTATGTTTCAGTGGTTTGCTGAAACACACACTGTGTCAACATTTTCCTCTGGCGACTGGTCTCGTACAAGAACTTCAGAGATTTGGACAAATGAGGTTTTGCTGTTAACTGTTTCCATGTTACTGTCTGATGTTTGTCTTGTCCCCCTACTTATGAACTGTCATTATTGTTGTACCTCAGGGTTCTGTGATTTTACCTGTGTTGTCCAACACACAGTGAACCTAAGCAGTTCGCAAAAGACCTTGGCTGAGATGTGGTGAAGGTGTTTGAACGGATCAGGTTTTTCACCACAAGTGACGTGGTCAAGTACAAACACACAGGACAGCTTGCAAATGTCTTTTTTTTACTCATATAAACTGATCACAAATTGAATCAGAAATAGCAGATTTTACTTCTTTTTGTCAACATGTATCCTCCATTAGAAAAACGGACTTACAGACATCACGTTGTTAGTGGATTTTTGCAACTACCTTACCCATAACAAGCTAGCTAACTTTAGCATTCTGTATGTTAGCACGTGACACTGTACCCATGCTGCCATCCTGACAGCGTCATCCCTTAATCCCGGCTTATTCCAGGTGTGGACCCCTGCGCCATGGGACACGACTGCGAACACATATGCGTCAACAGCAATGCCTCGTATTACTGCCAGTGCCGGAACGGTTATATCTTGAATGCGGACAAGAAAACATGTTCCCTGAAACGTAAGAACAAACTGTGTGGATTCCTGCAGCACATGTGGCTTCTTACTGTGATATAATATATGTGTGTGTAAAAAGCCTTTAAAGCGATGTGCAGAATGTGTTTGGCTTTTAAGCAGGGCTTCACAACATCGCAACCAACTGCTGCATGATACCTGACTCTATAATTCACTGTTGACTGTTGCATTTGTTGGACAATTATCGGGTAATATTATAGAATTGATTCACTGTAACTGTTGTGGCAATGGTAACGTGATATTTTAAGAGTGTGACTGCAAGCTTTGGTTTGATTTTGGAAGAAGTAGAGTGGGTAGTATTAATGTGTGCTTTTTCACTCTCAGTTTGATCTGTTACGCTGATGTGAAATTTGCTTTCTCCCGGCAAAGAGGTGAAGGCGGTGGTGGTGGAGGATCCCTGTAAATGTGAAGCCAGGCTGGCCTTCCAGAAGCAGACGCAGGCCGCCCTCCAGCAGCTCACAGCCAAGCATATCCTTCCTGTTGTTTCAGATGGGAACCTTTTTATTATAAACATTCTCCGCAGCACATTTCTCTGACGTGACGGCTGATTACTTCAACCTGCTGGCGTTGTTATTGTAATATATATTAAGAGTGTGTCTTGTGTATGTTCTCATCACTTAATTGTGCCTGTGAATGACTTTCCTTGACTGATCTCACTATCCGATGTGTCTGGGAGAATCGAGCGTCTGGAGAACATGGTGGGCCGTGCTTGAAGCTGCACACTGTGGTAGGTGTTGAGGTGCTGACAGCTTTTTTTTCTGGGGGTGATTTGTAGTAGAAGCCTGCCACCCACCGCACAGGTTAACCTTTTGTTTATTTACCCTCTGCAGAGACAGCTCGCCGCTTTACATCCTGAGCGTGTACATGTGTTTCCTGTCATCCACCCTCCCAGAACTACTGTATGGACTTGGACCACAGATGGAGTGAAGCTGTGATTCCCCGTAGTTACTGACTGTAGTGACTGATGAGTAACAATATCTGTTGTTGAATGTGGGCATTAAATGTGATGTAACCAAAGAAAACAAGTATTATTATTAGTATTTCTCATGTACTGTATTACGTGTGTTTTGTGTTCTGTTTGTACAAAGTTGCATATTGTATATAGTTTTGTTTTTTTTAAAGAATATCATTGTATTTACTTAGTAACCAACTTTAATAGAAACATGACTTTATGCTATGAAGCATTCAACCAGTAAAATGTTTCCAACTTTAAATATTTTTGGTTATTTTTTATTATATACTCTCATTTTCAACAATTTAACCATTGAAAGTTTCATTGTTACAGGTTGTTTCATGATGATAAATGTTAAATTTCTGTGTCTGTGAATGTTATCAGATGACATGTAACCAAGCAGATAAATTGGGCAATAAAGTAATCACTACTGAAGATGTTGTTTGCACTGTTATCTTTATGAGTTCTTAAATCAAAGGTCATACTGACATGACAATAAGTTATCTTTTATTAAGAAAGTGAAATGAAAAAAGAATCCATTGTGTAAAGTAATTTGAATCCAGGGTGGGATGGTGTCACTAACAGAGATGTGGTTACATTCAGTCATTCATTTTCCATCACTGCTTATCCTGTTAGGGGTAGCGGGGGGGCTGGAACCTATCCCAGCTGAGATTGGACGAGAGGCAGGGTACACCCTGGACTATCACAGGGCTGACACATAGAGACAGACAACCATTCACACCCACGGGCAATTTAGTCACCAATTAACCTGCATGTCTTTGGACTGTGGGAGGAAGCTGGAGTACCCAGAGAAACACCCACGCTGACACGGGGAGAACATGCAGCCTCCACACAAAAGGGCTCGCCCACCCTGGGTTTGAACCAGGAACCCTGCATCACTGTGCTGCCCGAATGTGGTTACATTTAATGGTTATTGCTTGAAAAAGTGCCGACCATAACTAGTGAAATATGTGGCTCGTGAAAGTTTAGAGGATTGTTACTTGAAGGAGCTGTATGCAACATTCAGAACACACAAGCAAATAACTATTTCCTTTGTAATGGCCCGTAAACATGGTGTGTTTTTTGCACCCTCAGTGTAGAACAACAAGTCAATGTAGGTGACTAGAAGGCACTCTCAAAAGCGAGAGTGTTCCCAAGCACCTGGTTTTTAGGATCCAGACATTGTTCCCTGAGATAGACAGCTTTGGAACACTGCAACCACACCGCATGTCATGTGACGAGGAACTTTCTTCAGTTAATATAAGACATATATATATGTAAGACACATGTGGAGAATAACTTGTTCATGTTAGTGCAGGGCTACCCAGAGATTTACACCTGGTTCCCTCCCAGGTTAACACCATTAGCTCTGTCAGCACTGTCGCTGTTGTTGACTTAAATTGTGAAACAGACGTTTGTAAATCAGTGGATACATTTTTTGGAGCATCACAACCCAAGCATAATGACTCGTTTCACGATCGGGATTTGATCCATTTAATCTGATAACATTTAAAAAAAAGTCTAGAAGAGAAGAATTTTTATCCCTATTCAAGTTAGTGGAACGCTAAACTGGAAGTTAGCTCCTCAGCCGGCAGAAGTCTCGCTCACGGAAAATCAACTTAATTTATTACAGAGGAAACTGAGCTTTTTTGGCCTCATGTGCCACTGAGCGACTTTCATAGGAACAAACGAAGCCCCGCCATCAAAGCTGCATCCAGTCCTCTTTATACACCCATGGTTAGCATCACTAGCTGCTAGCTGCCGGCTTAGCTAACTCCACATTGAGAGCCACGTGCAGACAATCCCAGCTCAGACTCTGAATCAAAAATATGCTCTGAATGTTGCATACAGCTCCTTAAGACCTTACTATGATGATTGACCAATAATTTACTTTTCTACGAAGACGAATTCTAAACAAAAATTTTCTTGTGAGGAGGAAAACATTATTTTGACTTCTAATGATTCTATTCGATTCAATTCATAATTCACAAACATGATAAATCCCAAATTGTATCTTTATGAAACTTCAGTGAAGATCAAATTTTAGCCGCTACCATATTTGGCCGAATCGACATATCGCTCTAAAATATGTTTCTGCAGATACAAAGGAGGCATTATATCAGTCTCTCTTATATAACTGTACATTTTAATGCCATGTATGTGTTTCTGTGTCAATATAGAAAGTTAAACATGATGGATGAGCTCTGACATTTCTATTAACAATGTGTTATAATTTACTCTGGCTTCACAGAAACAGTCAAAGTGCTCTGATACCTGAGGTCAGGGGGAGATCACTTCCGATCAGATACACATATTCAGTCAGTAAACCTACAAAATAAAGCTGCATTACAGAGCTGTTAGTTCGACTGACCTGATCTGATAAATTCATTTGGAGGGTTGATTATTTCAACAACTTTCTTACACCACCATCTGTTTTTGTACTCCGTTCACTACAATGTCTTCTTTACACCCTCAGCGTTGCCAAGAAAAACAACAGACAGGGGTCATCATGTAACCTCTGGAATGAGCGCTGACAACAGAGCTCCTCTGTCTGCTCCGTCTGTGTGAGGCAGAGAGTCAACACGCCAACGTTTACCTCCAGTCTGGCTTGGATCCTCTCCCTCCTTCCTTTAACCAGACAGCTGCTTTATGTTTGTTCGCTATGTCAGTGGCTTTCATGGTTACCACACACACGGGCGGTCGCCGAGGTGAGCCCACCGGTGTTTAGGGGAAGAGGATGAATGGGACTCACACACCTCTGAGAAAGGAAAGAGACACATAAAGTGTGGCGTGCATTCCTGCTGCAGTGGCGCCCCAAGACATTTTTCATAGGGGTGGCCAGGTGAGGCTACTGAAAACTGAATTTCAAGAATTTTATTATACTGCTGTAATATAGGCTACTTGAAAACTGTGTCAGTGAGAGTTCAGAATCACACACTGATGTAATTTGGTTTATTATTTACAGGTAAAGCTGAAGTAGGCAGTTTGATATTGGCTTTATTATTCATAATAACCTTTGGACATAGTGTAAGTCGAGTGGACTAAGAGACCTTTAGACTTCTGCTCCTCCTCTTGGCTTTGTTTTCAAGCTGAAGAAACTCTAGGCCGTGACGGAAGACTTTGGCCAATCACAGGTTGCGAACGCTGCAACGCAACCGCAAAAAAGGAAGACGGACTTATCAAAAAGAGTGTCTACAAAGAGAGTCAATATCGGCGAAGCGTTTTAGAGATGGACAGAAAATGTTGATAATTTTTAGCAGTCTGCTAACTGGAGCTAAAGGCTTATAGCATCAAGTTCACCTTTATGTAGCTAGCGTGAGCTAGCAACTCAAATCACAGTGTGTCCTCCACCTCACTCCCCGCAGCTACAGTCCACAAGACCCCCATTCAACAGCCATAGCAACCCAATCCAGCTAGCGCGACGTCCTGCTGGATCAGCTAACAGATAAAGATAAAATAAATCAATGTATGGGAAACACTTGGTTACTGTGTGAAGGCCGTGGTCATCTGGTGGGAGGGGCTTACGACAGAGAGGGAGGGGCTGCAGGAGGAGGTGTATTCTTAATTTCTGATGTTTTTTTTTTCCCTTTTCCAGATTTCTGCTGACACTAGCTTTAATGTTACTATTATTTAATGTGCGTAGACTAATTCTGGTGCACTTGAGTTGAGGGGCGGGCAGCAATTGAACAAAGCCACTCTTTCGGGGCGCCACTGTCGTGCTCAGACAGTTTAAGCGAGACAAATTGAGGGTAAACTTTTGGTTGAACAAAAAAAGGTGCCGTTATAGCTTTAACATTTAATATTCCTCAGCTGATCTCTACTAAAAGCAATATTTTGGGATATACACTGATTCACTTTCATGCTGTGAGTTAGATGAGAAGATTGATACCACTCTAATGTTTAAATATGAAGCTACTAATGACTTAATACTGATATTATGACACTAATACTCAGGTAAAACATGATTAATATGTTGCCAGAAAGAATAACATTAAGAAAATAGACAACTGGAATTCAACAAAATGAAGTCCTACTATGTTAAGTAAAGTAAAGAGCAGAGTAGTAAAGTAGTGTCTGTCAGTGAAAAGGATAAAGGTGTGTGATAAATGTGTGTCCAGGTTCTGCCAACCCAAAGTGGACTTTGATACTTTGTGTTAAGTCTCTCAGCAAACAGCAACATTTAGGGTGCAAGAAGAAGCACCAGCTCCTGCACTGCTGAACATAACAGTCTTTGCTTCAGGTGTCCAGGTCGCCCGGCCCTTGCCAAAGTAAACCCCATAAGACTTTCCGTAGCGTTACAGCAGCTGCTTTAAGAAGTTTTAAGCGGCCTCACATGAACAAATCTGACCTCTAATGACAGACACAGTGGAACCAGGTAATCCTGTCTCATTTGAGGGGAGACACGACAGGTATACACGCAGTTTTGTCATGCACTTGTCACTTTTTAGATTTGGGGTTATTTTATCTCCACAACATGTGGACTAGTAGAAAGAAAATTTCGAAAATACACATTTAGACGTTTATCTGAGTTTAGATCTGAAAATGCATGCAAATAAGTGCATATATAATTAGATAGTGTCTTGTTCAGATATCTAAACATAAAATTTACTAGGGGCTCCCACTAGCTCACCTGGTCGAGCAGGTGCCCCATGTACAAAGGCTGTGTCCTTGCCGCAGCAGCTGCAGTCTCAATTCCTTTGCTGCATGTCATCCTCCCTCCCTCTCTCTGCTCCTTCCCCCCAGTTCTGTCCTATCAAATAAGGCAAAAGGCCCCCACACAATATCTTTATAAGAATTTTAAGGACACTTGAAATACAAAATAATAATTGTTTTAATGTAAATTACCAAAATGGGAAGTGTCACGGTGATATCTGTTCATTATAAGTTTTATCCTATTCACCCTTAAATGCATGAAAAAGCATTTGAGTCTCTTACTGAGTGTGACTCTCTGGATGTTTGGGAATGTAGAAACCCTTTGATTCATGTGATGATGTAACTGCCCACAGTTAACCTACTTTTCCACAGGTTGCGTGTTATTGCCATTTTCTCAGCAGTGTCAAACAGCCAGCCGCCAACATCTTCTTCCTCTGGGTCAAACTGGTCACCGTTTGATGTGTTTCAACTCGTCCACACAGTCTGGAGATTAATGGGCTGAAACAGGGAAGTGCACGGCCACTGGGTGACCTCTGCTTCCTTAAGGTGTCATTTTTCACCACAACTGTTGACTTCCTCACCTCGGAGATTGTTGGGAATTTCTCATCAGTTTGCCTATGGGTTAGCTCCTTGTTCCGTATTTACTGCAGCGAGTGTGCACACTGTCCTGAGAGCAGTGTGACAGATGTTTGAGTCTGTCAGGATCCTTCTCTTTAAAATGAAAAACACACACATTGCTACATTATTAGGCTAATATTATTCCACATAGTTACACAGACTGGATTTTATGCTAAAAGTTCATGCTTATATTATATATATGATTATATATAATTTGAACTGCACCTATCTGTGTTGTAACTTCACTGTCTTGTCTCAGGACAGTCAAGTCTGCCACCTGCTGTTAAAAAAAACCTTTAATCTTACACATCAGAAATCAGTTATCCTGATCCTGAAGAGGTGAACCAACTTTTTCATCCAATATGAAATCTTAAATTGAAATGAAAGTAAAATTAGGATAAAAAATATACCATAATAATTTATTAATCTCCAAGGAAATGTTGGTGCTGAAAATGCTTACTATGTATAATAAAATAAATATATGTCCCACTGTAAAATAAAATACACACACATATTAAAATATTGGTTATTGTGTTATGCTTTTTTTTAATTTATTTATTTTTTTTTTACATATTTTATCAGTATTTTAGGAACAGTCACAAAACAATTTAGTGACATGAGTTTTTCCAACAATGAACCTGCACCCACAGCCCTCATACGAGGTTGAGGAATGGCAATAAGAACAGCAAAATATCTGTTAATAATAAGAATTATCGCTGAGGTACATTAATATAAAGCAAAGAGTAGAAAAAAAAGACAATTACGCTTATAAAAATATAGATAAAATTAAAATAATGCATTGTTAATGTTATATTCAATAATCATCTCACCCAGGTGGTCATTCTGGGGAAAGAGAGGTCAGGCTCTTTACATAATTGACCAGGGGCTGCCAGTTGCTATAAAATGTATAGAGTGTTATAAATTCAACAAAAATTAAATTAAAAATAATAATAATAGAGAAAGGGGCATCTGTGTCAAAAAAACATGCAAAAACACTGCAGAGAATAGGCGTCTGTGTTGCTATTAAAAGATATCATTAGCATAAAAATATAGGATATAAATAATATGTTATATTATTTAAGAAAGTAAACTCTAAGTGATGAGTTATATGAGGAGCAAAGTACCATGTCATGTTAAGCCCCGCCCACTCGAGACGCACTAACATCTGATTGGACGTTCTCTTCAGGGACATCACTTCCGCAGCTGTAAAACACAACATCCAAACCTTCGCATGCTATGGAGGAAGATAACTCCCAAACACTTGAATATGCTCACTCTGAATTCAAAAGGCGGAATTTCCAGCAGGCAGAGGAGCTGTACACAAAGTATATCTCTTCCTGCTCACAGTCCAGGTACAGTTTGTTTCTTTATGAAGGTGTTAATCGAGCTAACGGTCACCGTGTTGTCCAACCGGTGTTACACAGTATTCTGCTACCTGTCAGATTCTGTCACCCGGGTTTAGCTAACTGTTAGCTAACGCTAATGTCGTTTCTCTCTCTTCGGTGTCATTTAATTCAATTCATTCTTATATAAGTCATGTTTTACGGTGTCATATTTCTACAGGGAATGCGAGGCTAGTAGTTTGGCCACTGCTTACAACAACCGCGGACAGATAAAGTACCTCCGGGTGGATTTTCATGAAGCGGTGGAGGACTACACTTCCGCCATACAGACTGACAGCGGGTTTGAAGTACCGTTTTACAACAGAGGGCTCGTCCACTACAGACTGGGTGAGGATACATCAACTCTTATTGACAAAAGTACACAATTTGCATCATTACAGCAGCAGAGGGATAGTGCACACAGGAAGCATCAGTCGAAAAAATACAAAGCAATATATAAGTAAGTAAAATAAGTAAATTGTACATGTCAAGAACCAATATGCAAACAGTATAAAAACACAAAACAATATAAAAAGGGAGCATCAGAAAGAAGCAGAATATATAAGGAGACAGACTGAGTGGCTGATTTCACATTACTGACTGATGTAAGTATAGATATTTTGCAGTTAACAGATACAAATGTCGCACATGAGTGATGATTGACTCCCCATAGTTTTGGTATGTGTGGTCTACTGGGAGCAGAGTTGGTTGTGTCATCTGACGGCAGCAGGAAGCAAGGACCTGCAGTATCTCTCCTTCAGACACCACAGGTGAAGCAGCCTGTCATTGAACGAGCCACCCAGTGCTGTCAAAGTGTCCTGCATGGGGTGGGACACGACGTCCATAAGGGATAATAGTTTGGCTATCATTCTCCTTTCTCCACTACCTCCACGGGGTTGAGGGAACATCCCAGGACAGAGCTGGCCTTTTTCATCAGTCTGTTGAGTCGCTTCCTGCCAGCTGTCGAGAGGCTGCTGTCCCAGCAAACGACTCTATAGAAGATGGCTGATGCCACCGCATAGTCATAGAAAGTCTTAAGACCGCTTTGTCCTCTGTTGTTTAATTACTGATCAAAATAAAAATGGGCCTTATTCACCAACTGTTCTAAAGAAGAAATTTCTTCTTGAAACCAAGTTGTGCAGTTTTCACAAAGATTCGGACCAGTGTTTTCTTATTTGAGATTTGTTCTATGCACACTCAAGAGCACTCATGCACATTTTGTGCTGACATGTTTCTGCAGAATAGTAATAATTTTTGCGTTTTCCTTAATTCTGTAGTTGTAAAATATTATAGGATTTATATTACATATTAATATATTAACATATTATATTATATATATTTTTTTGTATAATTATTTTACAAAAATATTCTGGTCTTTCAAGAAAAAAAACACTACACTACCACTTAAATTCACAGAAGTTATGTTATGCTATGGTATGATCACAAGGTGGGTTGATTTATGTATGTGAGGTCAGTTTGGTGTGTCCTTCCTCTTTATGACACTAGATGGAGCTGTGTATTTTCTGAAAGCTCTTGTGCTCATGCTGCCCAGAAAATAAAATTGCTGACTCCTGACAACCCAGTTTGGCAGTGCATGACAAATCATAAACTCACTATGTATTTACAATTTTTATTTTTTTATTTTACAGGTTTTTTTGACGATGCCAAGAGTGACTTCCAGCAAGCATTAAAGCTCAATCCAGATTTTGAAGATGCCAAAGTGAGCCTGCAGCAGACACTTCTGGACCAGCAGCACAAGATTAACAGGGGATACTGACAGCCAGAGTACATATATTATATATCCTTAAATCTGGTGGCTGAAGAGAAGATGTATATTCGGTCAGGTGTTGTCAGTTGAGTTGATTTGTGTGGACGTTAGTGTTTAATTTATGTTTTAAAAGGTGGACCCCAGGAAGATAAGCGGTGCTTTAGGGCACAGCTATTGGGGATCCTAACAAATAAACAAAAAAGCTTAAATTTATGTACAGCTGTCATCTAACAAATTGAGATGTAGCTATTTAATCTGAGGATGAACACTTTGATTATTCAAAGATATCAGCGTGAAGATAAATCTAAAAGTGAAACATAAAACAACGTGCACAAGCAGTGACCACTGAAAATCAGATGATAGCTGCAAAAACATTTTCAGTTTGAACACATGAAAGGAAGTAGACAGCCCACTGGATCAGGCGCGACGCTTGTATGGATTTTTGTTAAGCAGAGCATTGATAATTCCTTTTCTGCACTGACTCGAGACTCTTCCTGTTGGAAATAATGTAATGGCCTCATAAATGAAAGTATATTATTGTAGGAGTCTGTGAGCGGACAGCACAGACTCATCGACTCGAGCAGGAGCACCAGGTGAAATGATGAGCTTTGGTTTTACAGTCAGTAATAAATGTTAGTGCACCATCTTGAAGACACTGGGAGGAGGTTTGTGACTATAAATAAACCATAGTTAAGTGTTGGCGTACAGTAATGATGAACAGGCTCTCTGGTGCAAAGGAAAAATGTGTTTTATGTTTTAAATGCTGGCATTGTATGTTTCTGCAAACCATGAATGTGTTACATTTGTATGCCTCATATGTATTGTATCAACGTAGTATATTAGTTGAGTTTGTCACTGAGAGGTTGAGGGGATGGTGGATGTGTGACACCTGGGCGAGACACCTGCCAAGCTGCAGATCACAGGTCAAGACCACCTAACCACAAATCCATTTTTTATAGCATGTCATTGTTAAAAAAAAAAAAAAAAAAAGGCAGCTTTTTCGTCACCAAACGCAAATGTGCTGTGCTGTTTTTACATCACTGATAGTGCCATGAAAAACAGTTGTATTTATACCAGACATCTACAGCTTGTACAGCCACGATTGTGCCACCAAAACTGGATTTTTGGGGTCCAAATATCATCTTACCATACGATGAATTACTTGTCGGGCCTACTGGGCACAAGCCCAGGGGGCTGAAACATCCTTCATCTGCAAAATGTCATTCAGATGTACATGTGCTCACCAGAAAGAGACCAAAAAAAGCCCACAAAGATGCAAGGGGACTGCAAAGAGAGACAAAATAACTAGCGGAGGGGGCAAAGCAATCATAAAGAGACACAAAGCGACTACAGACAGAAACAAAACTACAAAAAATACACAAAAATACTCCAAAGAGAAACTAAATTATCTGTAGAAGACACAAAACGACATAAAAGGACTCAAAAATAGCTTCTATGAGAAACTTAATTATCTATAAGAGACACAAAACTACAAAAAAGGCACAAAATTACTCCACAGCGAAAGATACTGATCTTAAAAGAACACACAATAACTGCTAAGAGATAAAGTGACCACAAAGAGACACAAAGAGAGCAACATACCTAACCATAACCAAGAGGTTTTATGCTTAAACTGAACCACACTTTAACCACAGCGTTGTTCAAACATACAGTTTCGTCGTGTCTGCTACATAATAACATACACATGTAACAAATCAGTGGTTTGCAGAAACATACAGTGCCAGCATATATTCTGATGATTGGGTTGGTTTTAAGGATTTTTTATCCTTGATTCTTGTGATAAGTTGAATAATTGAAAGAAATACATTTATGATACCAAAGACAATTGTACATATGTTTATAATCACTGAACAATAAATTATTTTTCTCACACCCCTGATTAATGTGTATTATTCTTCACACATGCAGTCTTTCTCTAAGGAAACAGAGGCATGTATGAGCTCTCTCACTGCATGTGAGGTTAGTGGAGAGCCACTGATGTGCCTCACCTGTGCACCGTCATTAGCTGATATATAAAACAGCTGGTGTGGGCTCAGTAAAGCAGTCGGGCTCTTCACTTCAGGGTTGGTTTGTTGGTGGGGGTGTGCTGGGGTTTCAGTGCCAAACTCTGAAAGTGATTGGATTCTTGTCGTTTTTTGTTTGGCTGCGTTCAGACTGCAACATGGGGACGCTTGAGAACATGTAAGTTTTATTTCTTTTATTTAAAGGTGTTTATCTACCTGCTTTAATGTTTCTAACCTGTGTGTTTCATTTGTTTAAGTTTGTTATGGAACTTGATGGCTGCAGTAATCGTCTTGGGTCAAGCAAGGCCAAATGTGAAGTTTAACTCGCAGTCAAGTAAGTGTTTGTTCACATGAAATCACTCTATCACCTTTTCAGTGAGTGTTACCTTCTTCCTCATGAGGCTTCTCTTAACAGGCAGTGGTTTAAGGTCAGAGTGTGCGGCTAATCTCATGAGGCTGTCCTTGGACGAGGCTCTAGCAGTGGGGAACCAGCTCGAAGTGGAGGCCGTCAGTGCGTATAAAATATGCTAGTGACAAGCAGATTGGCTCATCAGTGGAAGAAGTGATCCCTCATGTTTGCTGTTTGTCTCCCCAGATGGCACCCAGCACATTGTGTTAACACCCAGCTTGGCTGCTCAGTGTGGATACAGCATGGAGTCTGACCCCTGGGGTAACACCAGAATCTACACGTCTCTGATGGGCTGCTTTGTGGACAACAAAGTATGTTTTATGGTGTTTTTCCATTTGATTTCATTTAGCTTAAAAGTGGCTATTGTGCAAATTAATCATTCCCTTTTACATTCAGTGTTCAACCAGGTACATTGAAGCTACCTTGAGGCCAAACTCTGATTTAATAGTCTGACAGACTGAGGAACTAAACGGTTTCTCAAGCTGTTCAAACTGCCCTTGGGACTTTAAATCTTGTGCTGCAACAAAAGATAATGTTCAAATAAAATGTGAGACTGGTCAGATGTAATACTGCCTACCTGAGACAACATGCTCTTAATACAAACAGTTAAACTTGACTCAAGTGTTTGACCCACAGTCTTCGAGCAGACTTGTTGCAGTCTAGTTTTAAGCAAACAGAGGACAGCGATGCCATGTCCTGGATTTTGTAATTTTCCACTGAGAAAGCACTTTATGGTCTGCATCGTTCCTCATTTATTTCTCATGGGACTGATGTAAATTGACGCCAGGCGGACAGTAGTACATTTTTTATGTCCTTGGTTAGAACTTAAATCAAACCTCCAATTACTGCCCCTCCCCTCCCCTCTATAGGACCCAAAGTACTCTACCCTTTGGTGTAAGGAGACCAATGTGAATTTCAGGGCTGCAGCTGATTTTAATCTGCCTATATTTTCTTGGCTTAAATTTTTTGGTATAAAATGTGCAAAGTAAGATCTTCAAATATTTCAGCCTTAATCCAAGGTCATTAAATTTGTTGAAATGGACAGGGGGCAACTGCAACCAAACAAGTTTGGGTTTTCGCACAAACGATTTGAGCGGTGGCTAAAACAAAATGAAAATTTCTGCTAAAAGTTTTGACTAACCCTTTAAAAACCTGAGCAAATTGGCTCAATTTCTTTTAAAAACATGGGAAGAAGACGGCGAGCAACAGCAGAAGAAATTACCCAAATAGTTAGCAAGAAATTAGTAAAATGAGAATAGGGAAAATGAATAAAAAATTGTCATTTATCTGTAACCATTTTAAAGTTGTTTTTTTTTCTCTTTTGCAGTTTGTGGGATATTTTTACAAAGTTGCTCATTGCCTTTTTTCCATGTGTTTGAACCCTGAGCAAATTTGACATGTCTTTCAAAGGTTTAAATACTTGCGAAAGGCGTTTGAAGGCAGCGCAAGTGAAAGTTGCTCCAACCCCAGGTTTCAAAGAGTTGACGCCTAAACTACAGATGCAAGAAAAGCTTCCACAACAAAGATTTCTGTCCCCACATTTGTCCATTTGTGTTCCTTAATCTGTAGGACGATACAACATTCAACGTCGGCTTAAGACTCCGAATGTACGGCCAGAGTCCCTCAGACGTGGTCAGTCATGATGTGACACAGACTTGCAGCTACACTCGGTGGGCCTCCAGAGAGATTGTCTGCGACAGGAACTACATGGAAGTAGGTTGCTTTACTTTGATGGTTCTACCATCTTGTGTTTGCGCGTGGTGACAAATTATAAAGCCAATATTTCCTGTTTTAGGTGTCAAGCCACTTGGCTACACCTGGTCCACAAGCTGAAGCAAAGGGGCAGAGTCAGGATGTGAAGGACAACTCCAAGATCAACACCATTCCTGACGTACATTGACTTTTTTAGTTACTACAGTTTTCACCCTGCACCATTTGGCATCCCCTTCAATAGAATTTCTGTTTTCTTCCCTTCCTGTAGGCCTCTGGTGCAGAACATGGTATCTGGAAGATGACGTTTTTCACCCCAGAGCCAGTGTCAATGGTGCTGAAGGAGGCTGAACAGGCCGGCTATGGGGCCATGACCACCTCCACCCGTCTGGTTATGCGAAGCCCGTACAATACAGCCGAAACATACTCGGAGGATGTAAGCAACACACCATCTCAGTGTGTTTTGTTTTGTGTAAATGACACTAAAATGGACATCTTTAGGTGGCTGGAGTCCCCATGGAGGTTTTCAGGGCAAGCGCTTACTACAAAGCACCACATGGTCTGAGTATGGTGAACCTGGCAGCTGCTTGTCCCACAGGTGATTCTCACGCTTACTGTTAATTTCACAAATTGCTAAGTTGTTGCAGTTATGTCAACAGTTGCTTTGTTGTTAACAGGTGGCGTCCTCTTCACCGACGACTTAATCTCTTGGCACGTACCGCGCCGTGTGACACCTCTGCTGCACGGCAGCTTTAAAATCCTAGAAATGCACATGGGCATCAACGGGCAGCGGCTGGACAAGCCTCAGATGGCGGCGCAGGGGTATAGGCTGTCCACCACAGACTTCCACATCATCATCGAAATCCCAGTGGGCTCGCCTGATGGTTACTACAAGGTTGGAAAATCTCTGGATTTGCTATGCAAGACTCACTGGGCCATTTGCATGTTTTATTAAAATGCCATGAATAATTGCAGAGCCATGCCCCAGATTACCAGTACCACATCACCTACATTGTGGAGCCCATGCTCGAGGTACTGTGGAGGGCAGATGACACCCAGGATGACACCAGATACAAGGTTTTGTTCCCCATCACCACCCCTCTGATGCCCCGACTGCCCCACGTCCAAGACAGTAAGTGTATTTTATGGTAAGCCATAGAAACCCAGACTCGTATGAAGGGTGTAAACATGCTGCTTTCTGTTCCTCAGACACCGTCCCAGAGGCCCGGCTGTTCAGCGTTCATTTGGGGACCTTCCTTCATGATGTGGCGCTGAGGAACATCACCTTCTCCACTGGGGTTCTCACCGTTGAGGAGTGCAACACCAGAGGCTTCACCATCCAGGAGCACAGCTTCCCCAATGGCACCAAGAGCTTCTCTCTACAAGTGCCCTTTGATGCTGACGTTGTCCTGAAACACGTGTGTGGAATTATAGATGCAAAACATCTTTGACAGTTTGTGTTTTCAGTGACATGACAGGCTTTTTCTTGACATCTGCAGAATCCTGAACGCTTGGTTACGACCTACACCCTCCCTCTGATCTTTGGGTTCATGATCCAGCCTGAAGAAACTCCGTTTGCCCACCCAGTGGACGTGCAGGCATCTCTGCAGGATGTTGGTGAGATCTTCTTGTTCATGATGGCTGCTTTTTCCAGAATTTACAGGACCTTGTCTGAAGATTCTCAGTCATGCAGGTCATGGTAATCGTAAGTGCTATATCGTAGGCCACTGGACTTTAAACCCTGTGTGGGTGGGAACCCTTGCAGAGTTGTAGGGATCACGTGAGCTCTTAGTTTCTCTGCAAGGGTTCCCACCCACACAGGGTTTAAAGCCTACCAGTCAAATAGAATTGAAGAAGCTTCTTGGATGAGAGGTGAAACGTCTTCAAGAAACGCAAGCAAGGCCAGTTGCCTACGATATAGCACTTACGAATTTAAGGGGCTGTTCACCCCAATTTTTTATTTTTTTTTTTTAGCGCTGCCACACAGCCAACTGCTTAATACAGTCTCTGCTTCTAGTGCTGCCCACCATCACTGGCACCTGTGACCAGAACCAGTTCTACATCAGCGTGAAATTTGGCAGTCAAGGCACCAATTTTCAGGCCATGGTTGGAATTCGAGAGCTAACACCGGAGATGGCCGAGAACTACCACTTCCAAGAAAACGGCACCCACTTGAGCCTCATAGTGCCGTACACCGCCCAGGACACGGTGTTTGAGGTATGTCAGGAAACTGCAGAATGTCTCCATAAATCTGAAGCACTGGATAACTTCACTTGTCTTTTCAGCTGATCACTGCATATTCAGTCAGAGCCAGAGTCGACATGCTCGTGTTTGATCACAACAACTGGGTGCTGGCTGATCTCTACCTGTCCTGCAACTTCCCCCTAACGACAACTCGTAAGACATGAAAATTGTAGCATTTTTGCTGCTTGGATTATGGGATGTTTTCTTAATCTGTTGCCTCTTTGACCTTCAGAGTGCTACCCCAATGGAACAATGACTGCCGTAGCTGTGAAGGTGGAGTCGGTGCCCAATCTGGAGCCGAGCTGGCTGACTCTGAGGGACCAGTCCTGTAAACCAGTGTTCAGTGACAGTCGCTTTGCATATTTCTCTTTCAGTGTTGACTCCTGTGGGACCACAAGAACGGTAAGTATAAGGTCTTATTAAATCGAGAAACTGAAGTGCTTGAGAAATGTTTAATGCCATCTGTTCTCCTTTTAGTTCTTTGACCACTACATGATGTATGAGAATGAGATCAGCTTGTATAACAACAACAACAAAGGAGCAGCCTACACATCACCAATTGATCCTGAGTACAGGTAGACTCATTGGTCTTAACCTGATGTACTGTTTATCATCTAGGTGAAAACATTTAATGTTTGTTTTTTCTCTTTTGTAGGCAAACTATTTCCTGCTACTATGTGGTTAATGAGACTCGGACTGTTGCATTCAGCGCTAAACAAAGAAGCTATGAGCCCACAGCAGAGATCGGCTCAGGGCAGCTGTTGGTGCAGATGAGGCTAGCTCAAGGTATACTTACTAAAGCAGCAGCTTCAAAAATTGCAGTTTCCATAAGTCACTGAGGCCTTATTCACATGTAAACATAGCTTCTTATGCATGTGGGGTCCAGGTTTGAAAAATGGAGCTCCCCTTAAGACGCTAACTTTTGTTCGGTCCATGCTTTCTTCCCCTCTTCTCCTCCAGATTCATCATATGATCTCTTCTACCGAGCAGAAGACTATCCAGTACAGAAATATCTGAGGCAGCCTCTGTATTTTGAGGTGGAGCTGATGGAGTCCACTGACCAACATTTGGAGCTCGTCGTGGAGAACTGCTGGGCCACGCTCAATGAAGACCGGACGTCTCTGCCCAGCTGGGACGTCATTGTGGACGGGTATTGGACAGCATGATCTTACACAGAAATAGTACCATCCTTCTTGCAAAATTCAGCTTTTCTTCAACTAGTTATTTAAATGGAAACAGAAGTAAAATCCCAGTTTCAGGGGTTTAAAGCCTACAAAAGTTAATGTTGTTTCTTCACTAGCTGTGAGAACCCTGACGACAGCTATGTGACAGTTTTCCATCCTGTCGTGAGCGACGCCAGGGTTTTGGTCCCATCCCACGTCAAGCGCTTCTCTATGAAGATGTTCACCTTCACTAAAGACGAAGAGGTTCTAAAAGACGAGGTAAGACTCTAACATCCAAATGTGGTATCTGTTCTCAGCAGGCGGTACAGGCTACATCAGTCCAGCATCATAAATCCATCTGTCTGCCCACAGATTTATGTCCACTGTGATGCGGTGATATGTGACGCAAACAGCCAAGCAGACGGTTCCTGCAGAGGCCAGTGTGTGCATCCTGCAGACACGGCTAACTCTAGACACCAAGGGATAAAAGGAGTGAAGAGAGGTAATGTAATCAATTGTGGAGTTGAACACTTGGATATCTGTTCAGTTGGTGGTCTTTAACATTTTACTTTGTCTTGTGTTTCCAGAGCGAAGAAGTACAGACTCCTCCCTCCACAGGCGGCTCTCCTCTGGACCTATTCACATATTGAACACTCGGTCAAAACTCTGAATAAACAACAAAGTTCTTAACTTGTCAAAGTGTTTTTTTGCCTTAATCAGATTCTTTAAAAATTTGAATATGTCCTTTACTGTCCAACCTGCATTACATACAGCAAAGTCAAACTGTAGTCACTGCTGTGACTGTTGGCGTACTCGAGGCCTGCATGACCTCAGGCACTTTAACTAGCATTCCTGCTCCTTTTTGGGAAGGCTAAATATTGGCCAGATCAACACGAGGTGACTTGTTGTATACAGACATGCTGTATGCATTTAGAGCTGCAAGAAGCAATTTTATAAATTGTTTGTTCAGAGGATTAACTTTGCTATGATATGATTCCCTTTACTACCTAGAGTATGCCCCACTTGCTCTTGTAAGCCTTATTTTATGATCTCAATTTTAGGGTTCTTTAAGGAGCCTTAACCTATGGTGTGTTGCCTTCCTGAGCTAAACTAAAATATTGCATGCACTGACTTTTTAAAAATCTGAAATCTGGCTCATGTAATGTCATTTTGCAAGATGGCCCAGAACAGTACTTGCCAGCCACTTTATTAGGTACACCTTGCTAGCTTGACACCCCCTTTGCCTTCAGAGCTGCCTTAACTCTTCATGGCATAGATTCAACAAGATGCTGGAAACATTCCTCAGAGATCCTGGTTCATATTGACATGGGATGGTTGTGTCTGAAAATCTCAGTAGATCAGCAGTTTCTGAAATACCCAGACCAGCCTGTCTAGCACTAACAACCATGCCATGTTCAAAGTCACTTAAACCCCCTTTCTTACCCATTCTGATGCTCAGTTTGAACTTCAGCAGGTTGTCTTGACCATGTATACATGCCTAAATGCATTGAGCTGCTACCGTGTGATTGGCCAGTTAGCTATTTGTGTTAATGAGCAGTTGAACAGGTGTACCTAATGTGGCCAGTGAGTAATTTCTCACCTATCCCAGTGTTCTCTAGCTGTGCAGATTATTTTGCCATGCTTTTTTATCTGCTCTACCTAAATGACAGTGAAGTGTGTTTTTGATCATCCAGAGTGACAAGATGTTGCTGGAAAGGTTTATTTTACCAAATGTAATAATGACTTACGTTAAGCCTCAAAATAAATGGACCTTCACCCGATGAAGGTCAAAGGACTGAAATGTTGAAAGTGGTCAAGAGATCAGTGAAAAACACATTTGTATTTTAAATGAAATCACTTGTGTAAAAACTGAACATACGCAGTTTGCACAAAATATATTTTTGTTTATGAGACAGGTAATTCCATGTATTAGGAAACAACCAACTCCATTAACTGAACAATAGTTTGACTCACCAGATGTAGATGATGATTAAAAGTGTAGCATTGTGGCGCCGATTTCAGCCGGCATCCTCCCTTCCTTCCACCGTCTGCATGTAACCATTTCCACATCCCCTTCACTACAGGAAACAACAACAGTCTCTAAGCTAACAGCTTAAATGCTGGAAGTGGCATGTTTTGATAAAGATTTGAATCGTGCAATAAGGCCTGCCTGCTTTGTTCTCTCTGTGAATTGTTGTAAAGATTTACAACAAATAAAACAACTTGTGAACGCACCCCAGAAAAGCCCAGACTCAGAAAACAGATCAACATGGGGTACAAGAATCCTGTGAGACTGACATGACCAGCTGGATTTGATTCACTACATCTTTTCTCTCACAGCTGCATGCACCAGTCACATTGACATCACCGATGTACCAATCCGTTCCACTTCACATGAGCTTCTGTGACACCATCATAATGATGATCTGTTATAAATCTATACTTTAGCTCTGGGGTTCCTCCAGAGCTTGAATCACACAGTCTGTTGTAGTTTTTGTGGCCTTTTCTTAGGTAGGGCCATTTTGATGACAGTGCTGGCCTCCCTACGTGCAAATGTTCAAAGGAAACAAGTTCACCCTGACACTATTGTGCAAGGGCACCGTCGCTGTAACCTCAGCTTAGTGCTGCCCAAAATGACTGTGATTGGTTTAAAAAAATAAAAACACACCAGAGTGTTTTTTCCCCAACAGCAGAAAGATAATCGTTGATTCCAGACCTTTCTCTCACGCTGACACAATGCTGCGGAGATACTTCTGGATATGCAAGACTAAATTCCCTTTTACACTACCTCTTCAAGGTGGGAATTTCATGCTGTTATGCCACTCCGCTGTTCTGTACAAATGGTATGATAGCAGAAAGGTGGGACAGAGTTGTCTCGCCTTTAAGCCAGCAATGGAGGTAGAAACAGCACCAAAACAATGCCTCTATAAACAGGACAGTTGGCAGAATCATGGGTGGTACTGGTGTGATATTTTGATGACGTGTTATGCGTGTGATCCACCTTAGGAGCTTTAAAAAGTAGCTGTTAGCAGTTAGCAGCTAACTCACAGAAGAAGTACAGCAGCTGAAAATGTCCACAATGTGGGAAAACAATGACGTTTACTCTCCCAACAGAGGACAAGACCAGCCACAATGTAACAGAGACTTTAAATAATTGTTATTGCCATGTTAACGCCATTATTATTGTTTTGGGCTGCCGATGCATATGTTATAGGCTACACTATAGGCTACACTGGTGTGTTACAGTCTCGCCTGTCATGCTTCTTGAATCTGCGATGCCAGCATACAGTCTAGAAATCACACACTGGGCTGGCATGATGCTACTGTCATTTGGTTTTGTGTCAAAATGCAAAGGCGGCATGAAGAAGGAACTTTGTAGCCGCCCTATAGTGCGATCTCTGTATAAAAAGGCTTAAAGGAAATGGCCACTTTAGAATGAAAATACAGACAGTACTTACTGACCCTCATGCAGACAAGAAGTCCAGTGTAGTTTTTTAATCCACAAAACTTGTTCGGGGTATTGGACGATAACAGCTAGCCGGAATAACAGCTACACTTGAAGTGCATGGAACCCACATTTTGAAAATGTAATAAAACTCCGGTAATGCATTTGAAAAACGTCAGAGCGACTCGTCCGTCGTAATCCAAGTGCCCTGAAGCCGCAGCATGCAAAACTGACTTGGAAAAGACGCAATTTACTCCACTTTAATAGCATCATTTCTCACCATGGTCAGTTAGTGCATGAGTTGCCTGCTGTCCTTGTTTGTACCCATTCATCCTTTATCATATCGAATGAAACTTAAGTTTAACCAGGAATAATTTCTTTATGCTATATCCACTCACAATTCTCTCTATCCCACTCCCACCACTTCTAATCAGCTGATTATAGGTGTTCCCTCTCCTGCTCAGCCAATCACATTTTTCCACGATCTCCTTCAGCCATTCATGTTGCTGCTGCCAAACTTTAAATCTGTTAAATCTCTCTGCTTCTGTCAGCTGTCATTTCAGGAGGAATTGTCGCACCATCCTCCACCCCAATCACCTCCAGCCACCTTATCCAGAGCCCAGGATGAACTCATCAGAAGCCCAGATCCTGAAATCCAGATCCTGAGCTTCCTCTTCACCACCACCACCATAGGGAGGGTTCCCAAATCTACATCTTTAGACCCCATCATGGTGTCATCTATTCCAAAAGGGTGGTAACCCCCAAATACTTTCATTTTTCTCATACTTATCTGCACAGGCAAATATTCTTTTTCCCCTCAACGAGTCTCTCCTGATTGACATTAGTTTAGAATAATGCTCAGACGCAAGCTTCTTCTCAAACACCTGAGGTAACAGAGCAGGTCAGTTAGGACCTTATCTGAAATATAGAAAACAATGACAGATGAAAGATATATCCATTTCCAGGTAAATATTTCCAAGAAAAACAATGCAAGTGTGAAGTTTTAAAATCTTTTATTAGGATGTTAGTTTATAAGTATGGGTCCTGATGACACCTGTGTGAAAATGTGACCATCTGAAACAGCACGTTTTTGACCTGTGGAAGAAAAACAAATTTTATATGAACAGCTTTGCTAGTGCATAATTGTATATTGATATCAGTGTGTGAAAGGTCGTACCTTTGATTCTGTCATCCTGGTTTGAACACTGCACTTTACAAGCTCCACCCACTGGATTTCTGGCATCACAGACCTCCACATCACAGTGGACATACACCTACAAGATATGAGAGGTTTATGGCTGCTGTTATTTATATTTACAGTTTGTTTGTTTTCCCAAATCTGAAGCATAAAACAAAAAGGAGCACAAGAACATTTATTCTTATAGCTCAAGTTACCTGGCGACTCAAGTTGTCTTTGTCTTGGGCGAAGGCAAACATTGGGACCTCAAAGCGCTTGAAGTTCGAGGGATACTGAACTCTGGCATCAGGCCAAACAGGGTGGAAGATCACCTGGTGTGGGTCTCTTGGGTTTGCACAGCTATGGGGGGAAAAGGGAGTTTAAAATCTTAAGTGCCCACTTGTGCACTTTTTAAATGGGATAAAAAAGTGTGAAAGTCTGCAAAGTGAGCCCCCCTTGATGACACTGTGCCCATTATGAGGCAAAAGGACACTGTCCATGTCTCAGTTTGACAGTTACAGTTTGTATATGTGGGCAAACATCCCAGCAGGGCACGATTAATAAGTTACCCGCCAACGATGAGGTCCCATTTGGGTAGGGACGTCCTGTCACTGTCCAGCGTCGCCCAGCAGTACATCAGCTCCAAGGACACGTCAGGGTTTGCAGACCTCATCAGCTCCACCTCAAAATACAGCGGCTGTTGTAGGTACTGTGCGACTGGATAATCCTCCACTCTGTGAAAGACGCTGTAGGAGTCGTCTAGAGGAAGAGACACAGAACATGTTGACCTGAATCATTATGGATTCAGACAGGAATAGAAATGGCCTGTACACAGGACCTGCAGATAAATGAGTGAGTTTAACTTGAAAGTACAGCGTCCCACTTGCCAACTTGGTCATTAAGATGATAGGTTTTAAAATCAGTCTCACCAGTCATTTAGGAACATGCCATTGCTCCTTTTGCAGTGACGGACTCAGGATGTTTGAAGGGCAGGGGCGAAAAGGAAAAAAGGGCACCTACTGCATGACATGGGGCCCCATTGGTGCGCAAGAAGCTCGTGTCCCATGTAGTTTCACCACTCAGGAGGGCAGCCAAAAGGGCACATCCGCTCATTTTTGTTAATCAAGAGGGCAGCCAAAAGGGCACATCCGCTCGTTTTCGCCAATCAAGAGGGCACTTTAGTGCGGTCGCCCCCCCCCCCGACCAAATCCATCAGTGTTCTTTTGTCTTTAGGAGAGTTGCACGACTGTCCAAGACACCTCAAAAGCCAACATTTTTCAGGTTAGTAAAAATCAGATTTATGTCTCTCCATTTTCCATGAAGATCTGTGTTTCAACATGCTGGGAAGTGGAATCATTTTCCCCTCGCTTTCTGGCTTTGGGAGAGTTCTTAAATGTGTTTTTGTGGCTTCAGACAGAGGGAGAATTAAAGGATTAAATTAATTAAAGGATTCCCAATGTTGAAAAACAGAAAACAATCTCATAATCAGAACTTCTTACCCGTAGCAAGTCTTATTGCAACTTGCAGCTCGCCTCTTGCATTTTCAGCGTATGGTTCACTCCTGCGAGGTCTGGTGTTGAAGGCCACAGCGTGGTTCGTGTTGATGTCATAATAACAAAAAACCTTGAGCCTGAAGAGACAGGGACCCATGAGAATTTCAGAAATACTCATTTAACATGCATGTGACAATAAAATAAGTCTGGTTTTGTCAGTGGCCTCAATCACTCCAAAGTGTGACATGTTAATCTCTGTCATTATTCACATGCAGTAAGGCCATTAAAAATGTTTTTCACAGATTTGTTCACTCTCAGTGACGGACTCAGGATGTTTGAATGGCAGGGGTGAAAAGGAAAAAAAAAAAAAGGCACCTACTGCATGACATGGGAACAAGAGGGCAGCCAAAAGGGCACATCCGCTTGTTTATCATTCAAGAGGGCAGCTGATAGGACACATCCTCTCATTTTTGCCACTCAAGAGGGCACTTTAACAACACCAGCACTCTCTCATTTAGTGCTGTGTAAATATAGTGACAGTTTTAGGAAACACGAAAAAACCTGTAGCTTTTATCCACAGATATTTTCTCAATTTATAGTTTTGGTCTATAAAATGTTCAAGTTGATGTCTTAATTTTACTTGTTTTGTCTGACCAAAGTCTAAAACCCAGAGATGCTCAGTTACTGTCACATTAGGACAAAGAAATGCAGCAACAGCTCACATTAGAGAAGCTGTGATGAGGGAATGTTGACTCAGGAGAGCTTTGAATATGTGTTCTTTGACGATTAACTCATCTCAGCTTGATGCGTTTAAAAAAGTTTCAAGACACTCACTCATATTCCAGCTCGTCTGTCTTTGATTCCCCTTTTATTACAAGTTCATCTGGCAGAGAGATTTCATTTTCATACACCATCATGTTTGGCAAAAACTAAGGGAAAAAGAAGAAACACTTAAGGTCAATCTCAGCATTACTAGTCAGCATCAGAAATATTTAGCCGCATGCTACCTTTCTGGTCGTCCCACAGGAGTTCGCAGTGAAAACGAAATAAGCGTAGCGCTCATTGCTGTAGGTGGGACCACAGCTGGGGTCATTGAGGGTGAGCTGACTGGGGTTCAGACTGGGAACCGACTCCAGTTTCATTGCCAGAGCCGTCATGGTCCCATTAGGGAAACACTCTGAAAGTGAGAAGAGAGGATCAGCCATTAGTACACGTTGGGAGTTCTGTCTGACATGAGAAACGTTTTCTCTCACAAACCGGTCAGCGTTGAGACGAAATTGCAAGCCACAGAGAATTCTTGGATATTTGTGTTGGTTTCTGGACTCCTCAGAGCCACGTCAAGCCTGCTCCTGATGGATGATGACTCAACAGCCTGGGATGGTGTCAAGAACAAAATAAAACGTCACATTATATGGAGGTTGATATCTCGAAAAACAAATGGCACCAAGATAAATCCCTGCACATCCATCACTTCGGTTAGGAGAGCAGACCCTCATCGTACCTCGATCACAACGTCGGAGGCAGAAAATGGTACTGTCAAACTGAAGTGTGTGCCGTTGTCCATGAGGCTGTACTGCTGAGCCAGCCAGGGGGTCAACATCTGTCTTCCAACCATGGTCTGAAAGTTATGGGTTCCATACTTCACCAGGACGTAGAAGTTTTGATAATCACAGCCACCAGAGACAGAGGGAGGAACTGCAGAGGGGGAAAAATACAGCTATTAGATTAATTTTACCCATTTTGTGATGAAAGAATCGTCACATCCACGAGTACAGACCGACGTCTACTAATCTCGCCTCCAGATATGCATTGAGAGAAAATGGAGCAAACTCTGGTAGGACCAGCAAGCCAAAGGTCAGGTGAAGAGAGTAGACCGTAATCCCCTGATCTCTCTGTTGGGACATACAGAGAGAGATTAGCAGCCGAAATTAAAACTTTTTTTTTTTTTTTTTACATTTTATTTCCCAAGTTGAGAGTAAAGCTCACCATTTGTAGTACAGCACGGTCCGTGAAGGGCACTTCAAGTGTAAAGACCTTTGAGCTGCTGTTAGGGGACATGTGCTCCAGGACATTAAAGCCTCTGACACTGCAGTCCGCCACTGACAAAACCTCAGAGGGGAGGGTGATGTTCATTAGTGCCACATCGGTGCTGAAAGGCCCGAGCAGCACCTTGAATATCCGCTCCTTGGGAACAGTGTCTGTGAGGCAGAAATACAGAGGAATGAAAGCAACTTGCTGTATGTTAAAAACAAAACTAGAGTACGATGATAAAAGACTCACTGTCGATAACTTGCGGAGGCTGAGACATTAATGGTGTCGTGATAGGAAAGAGGACTTTGTATCTTGTGTCCTCGTGAGTGGCGTCTTCAGTCCAGAGCAACTCGAGCATCGGCTCAATCGTATAAGTAGTAAGGTACTGACCATCCTGAACATGACTCTGCGAAATCAAACATTCTTCATACATTATTGACGACAAACCCAGATTTACAGAACATACAGTACATGCATATATGCAGGAGTGTGGCACTGAGGGGCAAATTCACAAGACCATCGTGCAGCTTTCAGGACTGTGAAATCTTCACAAATTAGACAAAAAGAAACTAATTCTCAAAACACCTGCGAAGGTTGAAATGAGCCAAGGGAATAGTGCCTCAGTGCTCCTGTGCGATCTGAATGCATTTTAATAAGGTCAAATGTACACGTTTGTCACATATTTGTCCCCTTCCTATGCAAATGGTAACAGGAGTGCATTTGTCTGTGTCACATTTATACATAATACACTGCCTGGGTTTATAAAGAGCATCTGCACCTCAGTCTGGACCTGTCGCTGGCAGTCTGGAAATGTAAGGTTTTTCTCTTTGCAATTGATCTGCCGACTGGTTTTGGTGCAAAGGCAACATTTACACTTTGCCACAAGGATGACTGCAATCAGACGCAGATGTTGCAAATTGTGCTCAGCTGCAAAACTTTGTAACCACTAATATTACAGCGCATATATGCACACTGGAATTGGACCATGAGACGACGTGACCGGAGTTGCAAGTAATCCGCCACTTAAAGGGTCATCAGCGGCTGCAATCCAGTCTTTGTGAATTCACCCATCAGTCTTGCTCATCTATGAACCAGGGGTCATATTCACAAAGCTCCCTAGCACTAACAAGGAAAGGAAGGAAGGTTACATTTTCCTTGGTACTAAGAGTTTCTCCTCATGACAAAATTCTACGAAAATTCTTAAATTCTTGACATTGAGAATTTCCCCTTAAAAGTTAAGATGAGGGGCCATACTCAAACATTCTGAGAGCTCCTAACTTAGCCTAAAAACTTTTAGTAAGGAGTCCTAGCTTAGGAGTGATTTAGGAAAGTTCTCAGAGCAACTCTGAGCAAGGAAGGGACAGAAACTTTTACCTTAGTGAGTGAGGAGGTGTAGTTGCTAGGTATTCTTTTAACAGATGTGATTGGTTGTCAGACAGTCCCTTCCATGAGCCTGTAAGGTGTGGACACCCAGTAGAAATGAAATGAACTGCTGACTGTGAAAGTGTTCACTCTGCTGATGGAAGGTTGAGACAGACTCAAGTCATCAGTGCTGCACTGTTGCATTTTATCAGTTTTCTAGATATTAGTATTGTGGTAATTTGATTTCTGTGGGAATTGTGTGCGTATCCCTAATAATATCAACCAGACATTTCCCCCATCTAATCTGTAGCATTTCATTTACTCACTGTCATCCAGTTTTAGTCTTAACTTTAAGGGGAAATTCTAAGAAAATGTCCCAATTCTAAGAATTTCATCAATGGAGCAACTCTTAGCACTAGGAGGCTTTGTGAATACAGCCCCAGGTCTTGGCAAAGATGAGTTATCTTAGCCCGTAAGTGAGCACCTAAGATGACAAACTATTAGGACTAGAGGGAGGACTTAGTGGAAACACAAAGAGGCCTGAGAAATATTCTCCGAAAGCTGAATGACTGAGTAAATGAAATGCTACAGATTAGATCATGCAGGAATAATGGTTGTGGTTGATCTCATTAAGGATTCACACACATTTCAGACCCTACACAATAACGCTATCACGCCAAAAATAAAATCACAACACTAAGATTTTTGGAAAACTGGAAAAATGCAACAGTGCAGCAGTGATGACTTGTGTCTGTCGCAGCCTTCCATCAGCAGAGTGATCACAGTAACAGTGAACACTTTCAGTCTCAGATCATGATGCGCTTCATTTCAGTTCCACTGGGTATCCACACCATGCAGGCTCACAAAAGGGTGTGTCTGTGACAACCAATCACATCTGACAATAGACTGCATCATACCTAGCAATGGGGGTCAGCCACACCTTCTCACTAAGATAAAGTTTGTGTCCCCCTTCTTGCTTAGAGTTGCTGAGAATTTCCCTAAATCACTTCTAAGCTAAGACTCCTTACTAAACATGTTTAGGCTCAGAGTGTTTTCCAAATGTTTATGAATACGGCCGCAGATTTTAGTTGCCCAGAACTGTCTCTTGAAGTTGAATGCAAACAAATGCAGAAAAAAGTACATCTCTGACCTTGAAGTGGCCACCGTCAGCCCCAACTGGAATTTCAACAACGATATACATGTCATTGACGGACAGGGAGTATTGTCTGGCAGCCATCTCAGCAGCGTCGAGCCTCTTGCCATCAACGCCCATGTGCACCTCTAACAGTTGGACCTGGCCAGAGATCAGCGGGTCAATTTGCCTCGGCAGGGACCAGCTGATTGAGTCTGGAGTGAAGGAAACACTTCCTGTGCACAAATGGCAAACACATACGGCACTTAGATAAGGAAAGACCCAACATGGACACGTTTAATATTTTATAGGCGGGGGAATATATATAACCTAGGTTTTAGATATACTGAAGTCATGATGAGTCCTTGTTATTCTAGTGGAGAAATTTGAATATACAAAGTCTACAAATACTGGAATTGGTATTAAAATACCCACTATGTGCAAGTTTAAAGGGGACCTATGCTGCTTTTATATGTTCTGTCAGATATTACAGTATCTGTTTACAAGAAAACTTGGCTAAAGTTTCAAATAAGCAAGCACATGTAAATGTGGGCAAAAGCCTCAGGCTCCAGACTATTCTGAATACTCAGTTTTCCACCTTTTTCCCCTTCTGTCGAGACAAACTGACGTCAGCTTGTAACAGATTTCTTTATATGGTCAACTACCCCAGGCATGCTACTGCATGTTTTTACATTACGTAGCCTACACTGCCGCTTGAAGCTACATGCTAACGTCAGGGAAACCAATCCTGTCTCATTTCGAAGTTGCCAAAATCCGGCGTTTGGGCAGTGACTTGTGGTGTCAGACACTGACAAAAAAGCTGTCCTTAAACGTCGCCATGATATACGACTGGTCACTCTTAGTGTAACGGCACTTGGCGGAAACAAAGGGAAACGGGACTGGACAAGAACGATGGTTAAGGTGGCGAAAGTCCAATGCAATTGTAGAAACTGTAAATTTCCAGTGAAAACGAAAGTGTATTTTTAAAGAAGACTTGGCAGAACTTGACTCGGCATCCCAAAACAACAAGCTATGCACCCAGGGTACCTTGCATGTTGTATCTAGATGTCCTTGACCAAATGTCAATGTGTGACCAAGTCGGAGTGAGAATGTGTTGGGGCATCATGCAGTTTTGGTTGTCATTGATATTATTTTTACAATTGAATTTCCCTACTCGAACATGCCCGGTTACAAAAAGGTCTGGATTGTACCTCTCAATTAGAGCAGACGATGCTCCTTCAGAAGGGGGGTTTAAAGAGACAGGCGCTAAAATGAAGCGTTTCCCAGAGAAAACACTGAAGACATGACCTCAGCGGTGACTAGGGCCATGCCTACTGTTCAAACATTACCCTCCAGCATTGGACACGCAGCTCCTGCATCGATTCGAGTCGCCAGCCACTTCTTTTCAAATATTGTCGAGGTTTTGAGCACCGTCATGGGCACCCCTGCTACCTGCGGGGTGAGGTTACAGAACACTTTGTATATAAATGCTTCGTTTAGTCCACTTATTGCAGTAACAAGAGATAATTTAATCTCTCAGGATGTGGGTAATTCCAACATAATGAGAGATATAAATAACAAAAGCAGCCTACTGAATGTATTTAACCGTGCCAACTGGATTTGAGACAAAGTAATCCATTTAAAGGCAGTCTGATTACATTACTTGATCTAAATCCAATAGTTTACTGGCTGCAAGTGTAAGCAAGTAGTCATCTAATGGGCTGCAAGTAATTCAACCAGAGCCTGCCTGAGGAGCAAGATATCAAGTAAGGCTTGTTTAAAATTTAGTGAACCGCAGTCTACTCACATTCTGGGTGTACGATTCAGGTGAGGTCTTTGGGCTTCGCAGAACCAGCCTCGTGGGGGTGTTTGAGATGCCGTAACCGCGTTGCTGGGCCTCGGTCACCTTCATGATCCTCTCCTCAGGGGTGAAGAACACCAGGGTTGTGATTCTGAATCCTGCGTCTATGGGCTGCTTCTGTGAGGCAAATATTAGGACATTAGATACAGTGAGTGATGTTTCTGGAATGTTAAAAGGGGCAAAATGAGCTCGTCTAACCTCAGCAGCTCGTCTTGGATCACGAAATTTTGAATGAGTCCCCGGGATGGGATGTTGAGGCAGGGCGTAATCATCTGGAGCTGCCCTGTTCACAGACACCTAGAAATGAGGGCACTCCATAAGTGATAATCAATCTCTCCCCCTCTCCCCTCTGCCGTGACATGCAATGCACCAGCCTTGATGCTCACACAGGACATAAAGCCACTTATCATATAGACTGAAACATGACCCCTGAGAGCCCTGCTGTATTCACTTGCCTCCATATAGTCGCGGTCACACACAATTTCCCTGGAGGCCCAGGCCGTATAGTGGCATGTTTTAGCCACCTCGTACAGCTCGTCCTCATCCACCTCGTTCCCGTGCAGTCGCAAATTTAATTTGGTCGTGAACGTTTCATCGCCCTACAAACACAGATATGGCTTGAAATGATCACCACGTCAAGAGACAACATTTGGCGCGGCTCTACAAATTCATATCTTCAGTCTTGTTTACCACATTTTGAGCAAAGCAGTTTTGAAGGGAAGCATAAATCACGGCGTTCCCCAGCTGGTCCGTGTTCATCCTGAAGCCACACTGAGAAGCTAAACTTGGTGTGAGAAGGATTGCGGAGTTATCTGAGGAGGACAAAGAGGACGGTTGGATGAATTAAAGGGAGAAGTGGAGAAACACAATAAATTCAGAAATATTTAAAGTCTATGGGAAGAGTGCTTTTAAAGTTTTTGCTCCTGTATCTCACTGTCGACTACAGAGTCATCTTAAACTAGATTATATTAGGAGCATGGGAGATTTTAGATACAAGTTTAAGGACTATTTGACCACTGAATCTGTTGCTTTTTGTGAAAAATTTATGCCATTTGTTTGAAGCCGGTTTATGTGAAACTCTATAGGTTGCCATCTTTGCTAGAACTCCCTTGCAAAAGCAATCTCAGTGGGATTAATCCTGGTAAAACAAAAGCTTAAACAAATACATAAATCAAATATGAGCTTACTAATGACAGCAGAGACTTCTAGAAGATTCCCTCCAAGTGGACCGACGTCCACACGCATGGCGCTCCCCAGGCATTTTGAGGTGATACCTGGGATGGAACATTTATATCAGTAAGCAGCATATAGCAGGATTAAAATCATATTTAAAAATGACAAACTTACTTATAGGGGGCGTCTTTTGTGCCTTTATGTTCCCAACTACTATCAGGAGAATAAACCACCTGAAAGAGATTGATTCATTTCAAAAGTGGCGAGAAAAATCTTAAGCTTTGAGAGAAATCAATGGATAAAAACAAAACTACAAACCCCAATGCAACTATTCCGCCCATGGCACAAGAGGTGGGAAACTGGTAACAGCAGAGTCCCTGTATTTGTGGTTTATAAGGACGTTTGTGGTGGGAATGAACTCTCCAGGCCGACCCTTTGGGCAGGATGAGGGACGTCTCTGCTCAACATATACAAGCACACACAGGTGGATCCTATTACAGCCTGATGGGGATAATTGTCTGGGCCGGAGTCTCGTGTGAGGTGAGTGTCAACGCGCACTGCAAAGAGGCTGGTTGTCCGAGGTTGGCTTAAAGGTGCAGTCAGCAATTCTGATCCAATAAAGAAAGGCAGTGAGAGGGGGAGGGAGGGTAAATCTGACACATGCTGAAGGGCTGAGCTCCACAGCCAGCGTAGTGTCAACAGTCTTTCTTGAGAATTGCTGACTCTGCCTTTAAATATAAAGAGCTTAATTTTATTAGAACTTTTTCATCTCCTCTATATGGAGATGAGACAAAATAAATCAGAACACTTAGTTACAAAATGGAGCTTACAGGTATGTTTTTTAATAGCTTACTGGTGCAAAATGGAACTGAAATGTGGAATTAAATAAAATGTGTTATATATATATATCTATATCCTTACTTTACAAGTTGTGTTTTGGGCATTTTGACAGGAAATGAGGGAGGGAGACCCCAGCGAGACTTAAAGGGACAGTTCACCCCAAAATCAAAAATACATGTTCTTCCTCTTACCTGTTGTCGTTGATAGTTGTAGAGATGTCTGCCTTCTCTCCACTATAATGGAAGTAGATGACACTGTGGTGCTCAAAAGCCCCGTTTTGAAGCCTTTGTACCGTCCCCATTATTGGTCCCCCCTCTGTTGGGGTACCTAGCACACAGATCTGGCACTAAAAGGTGGAGCTGTGAACACTGCAGTCTGTTGATTGGTCAATAAAGGACGGTCGCTGTGCTCAGGGCTGAGCTGTGGCTGGTTTTGAGGCTCATGTAACCACTGTTCATACCGTGGAGAGTTTTACTTGTAGACTGTAACTATAAAATGAAAGGATGTTTTGCCGCCTCTCACAGCAGCTGGAGTCTGAGAAAAAAAACACTTAATTCACTGGGCCGACTGCCGGTGACTTTTAAGGTGGAACATTAACTTGTAACTCAATGCACAAGCTAACGACGTGAATCCAACAACAATATCTCTTTCCAAAAATCATGACCCAGTTACTCAAGATAATCCCCAGACCTTGCTGTGAGCAGTTTCATGTAGAACCTGTTTCTTTCTACCAAACTACACCTGCTAACTGTATCACTGCTCAGAAGGAAGCGTGCATCTACTGCTAGCTCAGCTGAGGAGGAGGCTATCAATGTTAACATCTTGCGTAGGAATGTCAAAAATCTGTATCCGGCCAATCAAAGCATTTTTTAACTCATAAGGAATCGGCTATATTGAACCCCCTTTGTTTTATGTCGGCTTTCATGCAAAGGGATGCAACAAGTGCAGCCGCCATCAACTCTCCAACTCTCCGCAGTCTGTCTCTCCTCCCCTCTGCACCCCGCCCACCACAAACACACACAACACAGCAAAATGCTACGTGAGACAGTTTATTTATGTTATTTACTCACAGTATGAGCGCTCGTTTTAGCTCAGTGTGAGAGTCTCTTGTGTTTTACTGCTGTCTCTGGCACATGGTTTTTCACTGCGGGCAAGCAGCAATTTGTCACACCACTAAAAGTGCTATAAAATCCTTGCAAGCAAAAACACAATAAAAATAATTTATTAATGTAATCCGCACAAAACATACAGGTGACGAAAATAAGCACTCAATAGAATACAGTTCAGGTAACAGAGGCTGCCCTGACGCAACTTGAGGACACTCTCTTAAAGCAACAGAGAAATGTTACCACCTGTTACCATCCCATAATGCAAATAAAATCAGCAAAGTCTCACAACTGAAATGCTGGAGAAAAAAAACACGCTAGGGATGTAACTAATGCTTCAGCTCTCAAAATGTTGTGGTGGGGCCCCGTTACAATACAGGACAGAACTTTTATTAACAAACCCTGAGTAGATGCACAGATGTGTGTTTTTCCTGATGGGAAACAGAGATGTTAAATCGCCACATTAATTTTAGGAGTACAGCAGAGAAAGTTCACAAACACCCTGCAAGTTTTATGCTTTGGGCAACACATCTGACTCGGAGATACCGAGAATGTTTTTTTATTGAAGTCGTAAAAAGATGGATGGAAACCCCCTCAGCTATGACACAGATGGAAAAAAACACATTATTTCATAGATTACAAATTGTCAAACTGTTCTGAGTGCAGCGACAGCCAATAGCAGTCTTTTTGTTAAACTGCCGCCACTATAAAGGTATGTTGTATTTCCCCTCTGCTGCCAAATACAGCGTTACGGCCTGCTCTAGTTAGCCTGCCAGCAGTGCTTTCTCGCAGAGGATTGAAATGTCAGAGTGTGATTTTACTTACTTTACCCCCTCCAGCTGCACACAGGCTTTGGTCAGCTGCTTTCAGTTGCAGTACAATTTTCTTAATTTCCAAGCACCAATTTGCAGGGGAGTCTTGGGGGGACAAGGGGACTGAATACCCAGGGTCTGAATGGGAGGGGGGGCAACAAAAAGCCTGGAATGAAAAGTCTGGTTTTGTTTTCAGGTTTTTTTTTAATTTTCTAATTAGTGCCACAACTAAATTAACTTAAACTTGTATGAAAAAAATAGTGGCAGCTCTCTCAGGCCCCTCTCACCCTTTAAAGGCACAAAATGGTTTAGTCCGCCCTTGCACTCGGATTCATCTTAAAATGCAACTAGAGCTGAGTAAGTGACTTCTTAAGCAAGATTTATACCTCTGCACCGCCCCAGAAACGTAACTACACCTCGCAGCAACACAGACACACCACCACAACACTCACAACAGCATAGCCCATGTGTGTAGGCTAAGGCGTAGGATCTGCATAGAGCTGAACCACAAGTATAAATCCACCTTTATGCTGCTGGAGCACCACCTTCAAGAAAAGGAAATAGATTCCAAAGAAAGAAAGAAAGAACGCAAACTAAATGTGATTAAAAAGACATGGGTCAAGAGAGGATGGGTATGGGGGCCCATGGAGACTGTTTATGCACAGGGACCTGTTTTTATTGCTACGCCCCTGCTAAGTTGTGCCTTTCCTGCATCAGTTTCAGGTGAAAATATCTTTACTTTGTCATCTGCTTCTGTCATGCTTTTATCGTAGGGAACTATATTAAATAAATATATAAATATTGAGGGGGAAATAAATTACATATAGATACTTTGTATTTTTAATTTGTCAGGTATCTTATTGACACACAGTTTCACAGTCTTGTCAATATTTATAAATTCAGTACTCATATTTTGACATGTGGATCTAGGTTTCCCAATCTATGTACATCTACTGGTCCAACCACTGTGACAGACTAAAAGGTGGATGGATACCTGTTCTTCCTCTGATGTAGATGGAGATATATAATATATAGATAGCATTGTATTGAATTAATTGTGTTAAACAGACCCTTGGGGTACGCTGTAATATCTCACTGCCACCACTTCTTAGTGCAATTGAAGAAGAAAGGTACGTTTTAGGGGGAAAAAACAATAACTGTTTATTTGTAGCAGACATGTGCATGTTGTTAAAATAAAACAAACAAACAAAAAAATAATCTCAAACAGTTTTGAAAAGATTTAGCCCAAACAAAAATGTTTTGTGCCCTGCTCTCCCCTTTGTAATCACACAAATAGCTAGATGCATTTCCAAATAAACATGCATAAAATATTACACTCTGTAATAATAGTAAGTCATATTCTAATACATTGCAGAGATTAAATATCACAGCTCAGCTACAGCTTCATTTAGGGGCTGTTATTATACAGTCAATAGTAGGCCTATTACAGTAATTTCTCTCAGGGTGTTCCTGTGCACTAACCCTCCCACCTTCCCCTCCCCTCTCCTCCTCTCCTCTCCTCCTCCTCGCCCCTCCCTGTTCCCTGTAAAAGGGAACAAACTGCTGCCGTGCCGCTGTCCCGCCTCCAGCTCTTCTTGTCCCGTCTGTGGAGCTGCAGCACGGCCGCACTGCCTCCACCGACCCGCTGCCTGCTGCACTTTACAAGAATGTGAAAACTAAACCACCCGGATAAAAGTTATTTTCATGGAAAGAAAGGCTCAAACTGCAGGTACGTGACAGCTCCACCTTTTACATTCATTCATAGTAAAATGTAGCAAGTAATTCACTTATTTGTAAACAGGGTTTGGTGAGAATTTTTTTTCCTCATGCATGGATGTGCATCCAAGCCAGGATATTGCTCGGAATTTCTAGAAAAGTAGATATTAAGAGGACAATATGGAAATCTACACGTGCTGAAAAACAGTCTTTGGCTTTAGTCATTGCTTAAAATGTTGTGTGGCTTCAGTTTCAACTTGTTGCCTCTCATGTCCTCTGAATTAGTCTGCTCCGCTGTGTAATTTGATTCCTTCTGGTGATAATACTGTACTTGAGCCCTGGAAGAAGTGACAGCACCTCACGCCTCTTCACTCACTCCAGCTCAAGCCATTTCCTGTGTGTGTTGTATTGATTTTTTTTTTCCTTCGGAGGACTAATGTGTTCTACAAACAGCGCAGTCAAATATTTTTTGATAGACATCCCCCTCCACAGAAATGTACCACTTATGATCTTGACTTTATGTGTTTGTGGGACATGAAATCTATAAAAATCTATAAATCTGACATACTTCATTTCTGGTTGTAATGTGTGTGTGTGTGTGTATTATCAGGACAATGGGGTATGGGCAAATCCTCCACCGGCGAGGGAATGAGGAGGACCAGGTCCACCTCAACGTGGGAGGGGTTCGACACCAAGTGGATGCGGACATGCTGCTCCGCTTCCCTCACACACGCCTGGCTCGTCTGCTGTGCTGCCAAAGCGAGGCGGCGATCCTGGAGCTGTGTGACGACTACAGCCCTTCAGAGAACGAGTACTACTTCGACAGGAATCCCCGGGTTTTCCTCTGCGTGCTCAACTTCTACCACACGGGGCGCATTCACATGATGGAGGAGGTGTGCGTCTTCTCCTTCAGCCAGGAGATCGAGTACTGGGGAATCCAGGAGCTCCACCTGAGCCCCTGCTGTAGCTACTGGTACCACGAGAGGAAGGAGTACATCGAGGACAGAGAGTGGGACGTCCGGAGCGACGACCAGCAGCACGCGCCGAGCATCGACTCCTCCTTTGAGGAGCTCTCTGCTCTCGATAAGGACCTGGCCAAATTCAAAGGTGCCTGGTGTGCAGAGGTGAGGAGCTACGTCTGGCTCCGGCTGGAGGATCCAGGTCACTCGAGAGGCTCAAAGATCATCGCCGTGGCCTCCCTCAGCTTGGTGTTGACCTCCATCGTTGCCATGTGCGTCCACAGCATGCCCGAGTTTCAACAGGTGGACGACAATGAGAAACCCATCGAGGACCCCGTCCTCACCATCCTGGAGGAGATCTGCATCGCCGGCTTCTCCGCCGAGTTCATCATCAGGCTGATTGTTGCGCCTTCCCGCAGGAAGTTCCTCGGAAACCCCTTAAACATCATCGATGTTGCCTCCATTTTGCCATTTTACGCCACTTTAGCTTTGGAAACAGCCGACGAGGAAGTCGCAGAGGAGAACGAGGACTTGGAAAATGTGGGGAAGGTGGTGCAAGTTCTGCGCCTCATGAGGGTTTTCAGAATCCTCAAACTGGCCCGCCACTCCATCGGGCTGCGAGCGCTGGGTGCCACCGTCCGCCACAGCTACCACGAGGTGGGTCTGCTCCTTCTCTTCCTCTCGGTTGGGATCTCCATCTTTTCCGCCCTCATCTACTTCGCTGAGAAAGAAATGGAGAGCACAGATTTGGGGACCATTCCTTCAGGCTGGTGGTGGGCCACAATCACCATGACCACAGTCGGTTACGGTGACACCTGCCCGGTAACGGTGGCTGGGAAGATAGTGGCCACCTTGTGTATCGTCTGTGGCCTGTTAGTGGTGGCTCTGCCCATCACCATCATCTTCAATAAGTTTTCAAAATACTATCAAAGAAACAAAGCCATGGAGGGAAGGTGTATCCCAAAGCCTGAGAGACAAGACCCAGAGCTCCCTCACTATAACATCAGAGACCTCTTCACAGGAAGCGTGTACCCCTTTATAGGAGGTATCGCCTTCAGGAACAGTGTGAGCAGCGCAGGGGACGATACGGACGCCTCCAGTCTCCAGGACATAGAGGTGTACGATAATGACACTTGTGAAAATGGGGCAGCAAAATGACATTCACTCCCTTTATGACTGCAAGTCACCCCGTGCCTCTCAGGGCCCAGCGCTCCATCACCGACCCTGCCTCCCCTGCACAGTCTTCCTCCTGCAATTTGACAGAGAATTATCGTGGCCATGACTTTTTTTAATTTATTTATTTTTTGTCTACGAGGGAATAGCTTGTGAAATATACAGCGTCGCTAAAACCAGGAAATCTAAAGGGAATTATCTGAGCCTTGCTCGGAGGTTTGAAAGCCCATTTTCTGCTTGAGAAAACGGCAATGATGCATGTAGGAGGCCATAATGTTAATGTTTCTTCAAAGTAATGCGCTGTATTGATTTGTCTGCTCGCTGGAAGTTCAGACTGAGAATTCGGCGAAAGTCTAGGATGACAACAACACTGTTTGATGTTTCCAAATGGTATTATAGATCTCTAAGTTGACTGATGTTACACAGTCTGCATGAAGAAAAATAAATGCATTTCTGAAAGAGAGTAATGTGGAATTATGCAATATTATTGATGGCGAGAGGCCACGCGACTCTCTCAGAGCACTGTGGAAATATACCAGGTTATTGTTATTAATCTTTTCTTTTGGACAGTTGTTTGGCATGCTGGGTCACTCCTGGGGGGTATGAAATAAAACTCAGTGAACCAGAAGTAATATGCCTCTCATTTGTGACATGGCATACAGGACTACTCACTCACTCAGATTAGGTTTTCAGCTCAGGTTTATTGCACTTACTTATAGCGGTATATTCTTCACTAAAATGACTCTGTAAAATCTAAAAAGAAATAATCATCTTCTGTGGTGAAATGCACTGAGACTGTAGAGGAAACTTTCTGTTTCCTCCTCAGTCTTTTCTCTGCTCCTGAAAGCATTGATTTCCCGTCCCCTGTTATCATCACCGGTTGAATGCACTGCTGTCCTGCCAGAGCGAGAGATGTAAAAGATCTTTTCTCTGCGGGGGTCTCAAAGGTGTTCACGCAGTCGACCAGAAGCATATACTCTGAGTTAAACACTTCAAAGTGTTCCTTCAGCCATTACATTTAAAGTTTTAAGTTTAAAGTTAATATTTCATGACAGCTCAGCGAATCAAACCTGTTAAGATGATAGTAAGTGGGTGTCAGTGAGGGGGCTGCTGAACAGATTACTCTTTGATCATTTCTTAATGGTAGTACATTAGTTCTGATTACTTTCCGTATGGGGCGTGCATCACAGAGGATATTACTGTTTAATCCTCACTGTCTGATTTATGCTTCCACACTGATGGCAGCTGTGCTCACAGGCATTATGTTTTGTCCCAGTCTCGTAAATGTGATACCTCAGGAATGTGTTGAGGGAATTCCTTCAAATTTGGCACAAACGTCCACTTGGACACAAGCATAGGCGCAGATTTTAGGGGGAACATAGGGGACAAGTCTCCCTCAGTATTGAGAACGTGCATTTCTATCCCCCAATTAGAACATGAAAGGACTTTAATTTGGACAAAATTAAAGACATTTCCACGATAAATCTAGTCAGAAAGGGCAAATTTGGTGCATGAGAGTTCACCAGAAGTGTTTGATGGTTCATGTGTGTACCCCACAATGTTGAAATGAAACCTGTGACCTTGGACTCAAAGACGGACTGATTAGATTTTGATGGTCACGGGTCAAGATCACTGTGACCTCATAAAAAACAATGATGAAGTGATGACATGTTCTATCCAAAAGGTCAAGGGTCAACTTCACTGTGACGTCATGTGTTCTTCAAAATCACATTAGATATGACATTGAGTAATGTCATATCTCAGAATGTCTCAGAAGACATTTGGTCAGATGCTGGATTGGTGTCTTTCATCTTGGGTATCCACCTTGAAACTGTGCTGATTGTTTAGATCCTCTGTGCTGCGGGGTTGAAGACGTGTGTGAAACATCCAGGTTGTAGAATTTGTAGCTTCTTTGTCTGCTGTCATAGCTAGAACCATGTGTTCAATCCTTGATGCTTGATGACGTTCTGTACTCTCATATAGCCACTTGGTTACAACCGCCTTTTTTAAGACACCTAAAAGCTTCAAAATTCATAAGTGGGCTATCTACTCATGTATTTTATGTAGTAGAATAAAATATCAAAGTCTCTAAAGCTTGTGTTAACCACAGACCTTATTTCAGGCATCTAACCAAAAATCCACTGATATAAAGACAAGGGAACCAGGAGTATTGAAGTGCTTACTCATATCTCGGTGTAAGGACTCATTACTGCACCACTCTGTTCTGTTGAACCTTATGTGATGAAGCTCTCTATCAGTCCTCAGCATGATTCTCGCTGATGTAATTAACTGGAATCATTGAGCCATCGATATAGTTATAAGCTCCATTTTGCCAAAAAAAAAATGCTTTTAATACCTTTAATTAAATTCCTCCAATGTCTTCACTACATATTTTATCTACATACATTATCTGAGACTGCACGTACATGGATATAAACTGTAACTTGAGTCGTTGGCAGAGGCATACAACCACAAGGCAGTCATTTTAGTTTGCTTTTGTCATCTGCCTTTTATTGTAATGACACTCAATATTGGTACAGACAAGCATTGATTTTTAATAATGATACAGTACATAGCTGATACTATACAGTACATGACAACAGCTGAATCAGAGCAGATATATTTGTCAGAACTTCTGTCCCAAATAAGTCTCACAAATTATGTTTTGTTAGCAGTGCAGGCAGTGCAATTGCATCGGGGCCCCTGCGGTGGAGGGGTTATTGAGTAATTTTTTCTGTTTTTCGGAGTAATTTTTTTATTTTTCTGTTTTTCGGAGTAATTTTTTTATTTTTCTGTTTTTCGTGGTATTTTTTTTTTCGGGGTAATTTTTTCTGTTTTTCTGAGTATTTTTTTGTTTTGGGTTTGAGACACTGGGAGATAAGGTGCCTGCGTAAAATCGACAAACTAATGATAACACCATCTATATGACTTAAAGACAAGAGTATCGTCCAGTGTCTCAAACCCAAAACAAAGTAAAACTGGATTAAACTAAACAAGCGGGTCGTGTTTGCTTCCATTATATCGAGCTCCCAAGAAAGGAGTGAAAGTGTCTGTTGTTCTTTTGCTCTCTTAACTCTCTTAAAAAATACTCAGAAAAACAGAAAAAAATCCCCCAAAAAACAAAACAAAAATACCACGAAAAACAGAAACAAAATTACCACGAAAAACAGAAAAATTACACTGAAAAACAGAAAAATAAAAAAATTACTCCGAAAAACAGAAAAAATTACTCAATAAAACAGATTATTTTTTATTTGTCAAGTGAATGCAATATGCTTCCATACTTTGCTATATAAGCTATAAAAACTATACATATACTATAAAAACTATTCAATTAAATGGTTTAATTCTTAATTTCTTTGATATTTTTGTCAGATATGCAGTGATGATTGCTGGGCAATATGAACTTTGATGTCCCGTGTCAAGCGTCTACTTGCGTCAAGACAATACATGCATAATAGCGTGCACTAGAGCCCATTATAACTTCCATACGCCACTGATTCAAAATTATGTTTATTTGCATGATTTTTCTCTAATTCTTCATCTTTTTTTTCTAAGAATATTCAAAACTTAGAATTCTTCTGACCTTTCTTCAAATTAATTTATCTGAAAATGTAAAATCCCCTTGGTTGAACTGCTCACAGCTCGTGACGACACCAAAAATATTGTTAACCATTAAGAAAAGAAACATGGGTTAATGAGGGGATATATTCGAGGAGTTGTTGGATTATGTGCAGTAAAGTGTAAACAAAAATGTAAAAATGAACTACGGGTGCCATAAACTGGCAGTTGTTGCATATGATGATCATTACTGCTGCTGCACGGACACTTTGACAGATGCTGTGACGATGAGCACACCTAAGCACCCCTATAAAGAATAAAAGACTAATTTAACAACGCTGTAGCGCAGTATGTGAGACAAAAACAAGACAGGCAAAACAACATCATTCGATTTCTGCTCAGATGAAATTAAGTGTAAAGACTCTTTAGGCAAATCTGTATTCTCTCTTCAGTGTTTGAGTGAACAGTGACGTCGGTCTTTCTGTTATAGAATCCATCGCAGAGGTCGCAGATGACAATCCAGCACTGTCGGCAACAGATAATGATAGTTTTGCGTTCCTCACCATTACTCCCAGCCTCGTGGCTTTGGGTGTGGGTTCTGTTGAGTGAAGTGGGTTTCAATATCCTGTCACTTTGCCGCCAGCAAGAATGCATTCACTTATTGAACTTATGTCAAGAAGTGTCTCTTATATTTCCCAGCAGCTAATGTCTCTCATCTAACTTTCAAAAAGTTTGGTCTTTTATGAAGGTGATTATGTTTGTCACAGTCAGTGGTGGAAAGCACAAGAGGTGCTTTACTTGAGTATTTCCATTATGCATGGTACTTTATACCTCTAATACAATGAAATCCAGAGGCACATATACTTTTACTATATTACATTAATCTGACAGCTTTAGTTAATAGTACAAATAAAATCCATTGTTTGAAATAAAGCAAAAGCAAAATGGTACAGCAAAGGAAAAAGAAGCTCTCAGACGTACTTAGTTTTAACTTTCAGCTAGCAAGCTAATTAGTGCTGTCACCAATTGGACAATATTAGTATATTTTAGTGACAAACAAAGCAGGACTTTAACCCAGGAGACTGCTGTTTGTGTCCTGTGTGAAACCAGAAGTCAATATTGTTTTTTCAAGTAACATTATGTAATTTACATGCCGTTGTTGTGCACTAATTGATGTCATGAAATGTTATTGTCACATACCAAACATAGTTATTTTAACCCAAAACATGATCTGTTCTTTTAACCTATCCAAGAGGTTTTGCTGCCGCAACCATTTCACAACATTAACCATGTGTTAGAATGTGTTTCAGCTGTGCCTCTCATAGAGACGCTACAGGGTGCCCTGTGCTTCACTTGTAGACGCTGAGGGGTGTGACAAAGATTTGGTATTTAACAACCTCTTTTGTTGTTGTTGTTATTTTGTGTCCCATTGTAGTTGTATTCTTTCTCTTAAAGGTAATTTTATAAATTTTTTGGTTATTTTATGTCTCTTTGTTGTCTTTGTTGACTTTTTGTGTCCCTTTTTTGACTTTTTATGTCTCTTTGTTGTCTTTTTGCGTCTCTTTGATGTCTTTTTGTGTTCCGTGATCTTTTTATGTCACATTGTTGTCTTTTTCTGTGTCTCTGTTTTCTTTCTGTGTCTCTGTTTTCTTTTTGTGTCTCTTTGTTATCGTTTTGTGTTTCTTTGTGGTCTTTTTATGTCTCTTTGTTGTCTTTGTTGACTTTTTGTGTCTCTTTGTTGTCTTTTTGTGTTTCTTTGGTGATCTTTTTATGTCTCTTTGTTGTCTTTTTGCGTCTCTTTGATGTCTTTTTGTGTTCCGTGATCTTTTTATGTCACATTGTTGTCTTTTTCTGTGTCTCTGTTTTCTTTCTGTGTCTCTGTTTTCTTTTTGTGTCTCTTTGTTATCGTTTTGTGTTTCTTTGTGGTCTTTTTATGTCTCTTTGTTGTCTTTGTTGACTTTTTGTGTCTCTTTGTTGTCTTTTTGTGTTTCTTTGGTGATCTTTTTAGGTCTCTTTGTTGTCTTTTTGCGTCTCTTTGATTTCTTTTTGTGTCTCTTTGTTGTCTTTTTGTGTGTCTTTGGTGATCTTTTTAGGTCTCTTTGTTGTCTTTTTCTGTGTCTCTGTTTTCTTTCTGTGTCTCTGTTTTCTTTTTGTGTCTCTTTGTTATCGTTTTGTGTTTCTTTGTGGTCTTTTTATGTCTCTTTGTTGTCTTTGTTGACTTTTTGTGTCTCTTTGTTGTCTTTTTGTGTTTCTTTGGTGATCTTTTTAGGTCTCTTTGTTGTCTTTTTGCGTCTCTTTGATGTCTTTTTGTGTCTCTTTGTTGTCTTTTTGTGTGTCTTTGGTGATCTTTTTAGGTCTCTTTGTTGTCTTTTTGCGTCTCTTTGATGTCTTTTTGTGTTTCGTGATCTTTTTATGTCACATTGTTGTCTTTTTCTGTGTCTGTTTTCTTTTTGTGTTTCTTTGTTTTTTTAGGTCTCTTTGTTGTCTTTTTGTTGTCTTTTTGTGTGTCTGTGATTTTTTTATGTCTTGTCTTTTTGTGTGTCTTTGAGGTCTTTCTGAAACTCTTTGAGGTTATTTTGTGTATTTTCTCGGTCATTTTGTGTATTTTCTCGGTCATTTTGTGTCTCTGTGTGGTCATTTGTAGTCTCTCCTGGTCAGTACATAATGATGTGAGTGACATTTTACAGGTGTAGGCCAGGGGGTCTCCTGACACTCTTGGCCTGTGGGCATGTGCCTAGTAGGCCTGTTCTGTATTCCATCCATGTGTAGAAGGTAACAGTAAGCTAAAAAAAAAAATCTCCCTTCATTTTAGACTCTCCAGTTCTCTCTCAAAGGCCAGCACTGTCAAGATAACCTGCTTTTAGTCAATGGCGCAAATTTGCAAGTTACACAAAGTTGAACGTGACAAGAAAGAATTGCACAAATTTCCTTCACCCACATGAGCAAATCCACAGATTGTGGTGACTCTATTGAGATAAACTGCTTTAGATGTGAAATATTACTGCACTGACTGAAAGCAGTGACAGTGACTTCAGTCCCTGTCGACCATTACTGACAACTGAGACGGTGGTTTAGAGCCATTTGTGCTTCAGCCTAGAGTGGATGCAGCAGAGACAGTGGAGAGTGTCAGAACAAGGGATATGAATGAGTGTTGGGGAGACAGCTGGATGCAGAGGTAGTATTTCTAACAGGGCAGAGGGTCCCAGGTTATATAATGGATTTTTCAAAAATCTTTTGGGGGTCAAGTGGACAGAATTATTGGATTTTCTCTAGAAACACGAGAATAACTTTTCTTGCAATAAACCAAAATGGGACCAGGATCAATAGGTCGTGTAATAAAGTTACTGTACTCGACTGTAATTTAGTGCCTCAAAAAGTGGATTCAGGATTAAGTTACATTTTCAAGGCAACAGGATATATATTGCAGGGCGAGGGGGGGGGGGGACAGGGGAGTCAGGTTGTTGTCTGTGTAGGGAAAAAAATTTCAATTACCTGTAAAGGTCACAGCGAGTGTGCCAGCACAAATGTCAGTGTTGCAGAACTGACAAGGTGAGTTTTGCTTCAAATTTCCCCTTCAGGCCCCCCCCCCCCCCTGTCTTTAAATGAAACAACCTTCATTACATTAAGGCTGAAGTGAAGTTGCTTACTGTAATGCCTCTGCCGGGTCAAATGAAGTCTTAATCCCAGCTGATTGGATGCAGTGGAGCATTAAACCACCAGGATAAAAGGTGTCACCGAACAATCGAATTCCTGTCAAAAAGACTGCGGTCACTTCCATGAGTGGGAGGTAAAGACAAATCAATAAGATTTATTTAAGATGTTTTCTTTTTCCTTCTCTCTTTGGGATTTATATTTATAATCCCCGGACACTTTGATGCTGATGTGAAGTGAGCTGTCTGTGCGCAGAACAGGGACAGGGATGTTTCTCAGCTTGCAGTGCTGTCAGGACGGGATACCTCTGCAGAGTCTGCTGGACATCAATGTTAAACAAAAGTCACTGCAGAGGAGGATGGAGAGAGTGGAAACATGGCAGGCTTTCACGCTGATCCATGTGTGCACTTTTAAAACATAAATCTTTCCATGAAAAATCTGACATTTGTTTTCAGGTAAGAGTATGATCTTATACATTACATGAAGCCTGCGGGTCTGTGAAGGCGTTTGTCCCTCTAGCTCACTCGACAGGAAAAGGTCACTGCAGTGATGAATGTGCAAAAGGCAAAGGGGAGTTTTATGTGAAATTCTGCTGGAGCCACTTCACAAGCTCTTAAGCTGAAACTTAGCCAAATTGTAAGTGTTGAGTGATGGTGATTCAGTAAATACACAGGCTGCAACACAACTAGTTGTTAGGTAGAGGTTGGTTGTCACAGTGTATTTATACATACAGAATAAAAGATATGGTCAACATGTATCCGGACAAAAACACAGTAGCTAAGGCATAATGTAATGCTTATTATGTAAGCTAATATAGCATAATTTTATTTTGCACATTAACGCCTCAAATCTGACATATGTATACCACGTATTCTGTTGTCCACCTGTGGTGGTGTTTATTTAATGCTTCCATGGATCGTATTAAAAGGTAGAAACGTACAACCTGGTTGTATGAACATTAGAAGGTTTAATGCTGAAAGCTTTGAGGGGTTAAAAACCTTCTGTCACCCCTGCTTTAACCTGTTTTTCCATGCATAGCCATATCCCATAGCCAACACTGGTCAGGTGCTCAGTTTCCTCCAGAAATCATTGGTGTAAAAGGTGGGGTTTCATTTTTGTAATTTTTAAAAAATATTTATAATAGGGCAAATAAAAAGATTAATCTAATCAATGACATGCTCTGTGATTAATTATTCTAAATTAATCGCATACATCAATTTTTGCTTTGAAAATATTTTTAAAAATTGATTTAAATTAATTTTGGCAGATGTGTCGTAGTAATGCTGATGAATTTTGGACACAATTGTCCCCCTGTCCTCTACCACCGAAACTGGTCTGCAGTCCATTTTGCAAGGGTGTTTGCGTCTGAATGTCTAGTCGAGTGTGGCTTGCGGAGACTGACTGCCAGCATCAGAGGCTGTGCTAGCTAAATGCTTTGCGTTCAGGTGATATATTTCAGGCTTTTAGTACTCCGATGGTATGAAAATTCCTTACTGAAGAAACTGTGGAGAACGGTGCTCCTATCAACAGTTGTTGTCACCTTTTGAGTTTGTGTGTCATGGCAAGATGTGGACCTGGTGACACCTATTGTACTACTTTGTGAGATGTTTATCTGTCTGTCATCATTAAGATAGCATCAATACTGCAGCCTCTTTTACACTGCCAGATTTTCCGCAAATGTTGGGCTGTTTTGCCAGCAAGCTGCGAGCATTTAGACACACAGAACCAGATTGGTGAGTTTATCCGAGGTGCCCAATTTTTCGCCTCATAGGGTAGTCATATTGACAGAACCCTTTAGGTTAAACAGACAGAGGCGGCCTTCCGTAAGCTGTTGAAGACTTGTGGGAGGAGCTGTTGATGACGCCGCACGTGTGAGCCACTGGCAGTCGATAAACAGGAAACAGCTGATAGCAGGAATTAGCGAGCAGCTAGTGAAGAACGGCGGACTTACGAGAGAAAATAAAAGTAGGAAGGCAGCCTTTTGCCGCATTCCCCGATTTTGGTTTTATACTGCCAATGCTGACAGAAGACTGATTGGGCTTTCCTGCAAATTTGCACAATTCCTGTCTAAAAAGGGCTTGTGCAACATGCAGTCATTAGCTTTACAAGCTGAGGTCGAAGATGGGTGTGGTCCAAGCAAGGGGGACAAAAGTAGAGAGGGCCCCTCACTTAACGCCCCTGGCCCACACTGTATCATGGCTGGGCTGATCTTACCTTAAGATGGTCTCTAGTTTCTTGTGCTCTCATTTGGGGTTGGAGGAAGAAACCGGGTCTCACTAGTCACAGCAGCTCTGGAAGTACATTTTGTATCCAAGCTTAAAAAGTAAAAATGTATTGCTATCTGCTGGAAAGGTGGTGGTGGTGTAGTGTGGCGTAGTGTATCGGCATTGTCAAGGTAATGACGTGACTCTAAAAAGAACACACTTCAATATCTCTACATTTGTAAAACGTTAATGAGCCAGAACTTGATTCTGTGACGCCTGTCAGCTGAGAAAAAGAAAAGACAAGTGGAGGTGTTTTTGTTTTCCCTGAAGTGAATCAAAGAGTGAAGAGACCCCAGCTGGGAGAAACAGTTTTAATATTTCCATTAGCTTAAGCTAATTTGTAATGTTTTGATCTGAGTCATTACACGGTGCTGCTCGCCGCAGAGTAGAGTCAGATCACTTTCACTCAGCCATTACCAGCAGCTGTGTGGTTTCAGCTCAGGGTCAGATATAACAAAGAAACCACTCTGTTTATGTTTGGCTCCTGCTTTTTTCACTCATGGAGGTTTATTACAGCCAGGCTTGGTGGACACTGTGAGTGTGCACGTCCATAATCGTTTATTACTCTGACAGAGGTTGAGTTCTTGGCTGGGCAACATATAAATCTGCTCCAATTCAGTCCGGCATATGAGCCTTTTTTTTTTTAAACATCTGTTAGCTTTTATTGTAAACAAGTCATGTACTGTTGTCCTTTAAGCCAACTACTCCTCTTCATTTTAGACTCAAAAAAACTTGCCATCATAAACCACTGGAGACTTGTCCTGGACATGGCCTATTATTAGTTTAAACACACAGTATTTATTTATTTAATGTTGATTTTTGTAGGGTCAGAGAGATGGACCAATGCCACGTAGCTACGTAGCGGAAGGGGAGGGACCACTTTTCAAACTGGAAATGGCGGCCGAGGACTGTGCGACCGTGAACGTCGCTGCATTGTACAAATACATGTGTTTTTTGCACTATGCTGTTGTCGGATATAAGCCAGCAGTATGTTTGTTTGGTTAATTTAGCAGCCTGTAATGATTTGGTACCGCGAACGATAACCTGAATGCTAATGCTAGTTTGCTAACTAGTTAATTTGCGGTCGTCATTTCCGATGAGTGCACAACGGCCGTGTTTGGTTTGAGACAACACTACCCTGTCAAAATTCACGCACTACGCCAATAAGTACATAGTGCACATAGTATACTACATGGAAGTGTACTAACGGAAGTATGTGATTTGAGACACACCAATGGATGGACAACAATGTAAGTTAAGGGGCGGTGGATGGGTCCAACAATCACAGATGGGAGGCTGTTGTTCACTCCTGAATATAAAGCCAAACCCCTTCTGTTTTTCCCCTGAATGTGTTGCATGAAATCAATGTATGAATATAGTTTTGGATACAGTGTTTGTTTGTTTTACGAATCAAATCTGCGACAGACTCAGTGAGTTCATTGATATCATCAGTGATGTTGACGGTCGTATCCTGGGATTTGTGTCATTGTGGGCGTGCGACGTAGTTTCTTTACATATCTTGACCTCAATAAGACAGCTGCTCCTACCGAACATGGGTTGCACTGCTCAGCCGCTTCTTGACGGCATATAGCAGTGATCTAGAGCAGGAACAGGACAGCACCTCACATTCTCACTGTCACACCAGTGACCACTTGTTTCTGAGTTTTTCTGTTTGTGTTCCTTGTTTCATGTTGTTTAGCTCATATTAAATCTGCTTCCTGTTATATTTTGTAGATTTTCTCCTCATGTGTCATGTCTGGTTTTACTTCCTGTTTTTATTGTGTTTTCCCGCCTGTTTTCTATCACACCTGCCTCGTTAGTCCTTCCCTGTTCCCAGAGTCTTCACACCTGTTCTGTATCAAGTCTTGTCTGCTCCACCCTTGTTGTCAGCCAATCCCTGTTTCACTCCTTTTGCCCATGTCTTCCTTCTCCACCTGTGTCTCGTCCTTGTGATTAGTTTTCTGTGTATATATACCTGTGTGTTTCCCTTTGTCAGTCTGTCTGCATACCTCTGTGTATGCTCTGCGGCTGTTTGTGTACCTGCGTGCTCATCATTCCTGCCATTATCCTAGGTCTTCATGTCTTTTTCTGTTTGTTTGGGGGTTTTTTTGTTGTTGTTGTTCTGGATTTTGTCTCTGCCCCCCACTGGATTTTGAGTTGCTTGGCTTTTTTTTTTTTTTGAAAGCCTTGAACTGCTATATTAAAGCTCGCCTTTTGCTGGAAACTGCAAACCTGTCTGTGTGATCTGCATTTGGGTCCTCTCCTGAAGTGTCAATCAGAATCAAACTGTGGATGTTGCAGTTTAATTGTATGCACATTATCTACACCACCAGGGAAACCCATCCACTTAAAATCATTCTCCATGAACCTTTAAATTAAACTTATTAGCCTCTGGTGTGGGCTGTTCCCTGCATGAAAAACAAATTGACCCACTTATCTTAATGTTGAGCTGTTTCACACGGACAAAGAAAGTAAAAGCACACTAGACTAAAAAATAATCAGCTGTGGCCGAACTCACCTTCACCCCACCTTGGACACTGCAGCGTGACTTATGTCATTAAGAACAAGAGAAGACTGAAGCATTTAAATTATCCTCCACAGACATGCCTATTGTCCACCATTACAGTCGTGCCCTCAGCAATTATGAAGGCAGAGATAAGCGGATGATCCAGTGTCCCGTGTGTAGCCTGGTATCCATCCCAGAGGGGGGTTCAGGCCTCTACATAGCCTGCCCTGACCTCACTGCTCTGCTCTCAACATGACTGCAGTTCACCTCTTACTGCAGCGTCCGCTCCTCTGGGACCTGCGGTATTTGCCTTTGCAGGCGGATTCGATTTCTGTTTGTTTGGACAGGTTACGTGAGGTTACAGCCTAAACACTGCAAGGTTGTTGCAGATCTTAAAACACCTCAGTGTGCACGCAGTAAGGAGACACTGTAGTGCTCAGATCTATAGATGCATCATTTAAAGCTATGGAAGGTAGTTAATAGAGATAAATTACAACTCAACATACAGTTTTCCCCTTTTGTTTCCCCTTAAAGGTCCAGTGTGTAGGATTTAAGGGGATATATAGGCAGAATGGAATATAGAAGCCATTTATATCTACATAGTCTATGGAGACAGGCGGTTTGTATGTTTTCCTATGAAAAGCAAATTCCTACACATCCCACATATTTTTAAAGGCTGCGATCAAATGGCCAATGCGCTGATGGGAGTAGACAAGGAAAAGTCTCAAGCTGTCTTGTAAGGAGGCGGGTTGGGGTGGTGAACAGGTCACAAAAACACACACTTTCCCCTGGAGATGTGTGTTCAAAACCGTGTGAACTTTAAGTGAACTTTGAGTCATTTTAACCCTCACCATGTTTCTTTTCCTAAATCTAACCTTTGTAACTTTATGTTAATATGGATATATTATAATATATTCGACACATTTTCCCCCAAATTCAGCCTGACGTTTAATATCTTTCGGATTTTCACTAGAACTTTAAATAAAGTTTGAACAAAGTTTGGCTGCACAGCATGAGCACCAGCAGTATTTAACTTTAAAGCTTTGATTCGTCTCCCACCAGGCGCTCCAAACTGTTTGAATTACCCAGGTGATAATGCACATTTAGTCCTTTTCAATTAACGTTTATGGGGCATTTTATTAGCTGTTGCCTCACTTCATTATTTACTAAGTAAAACAACATGTGTTTATGAATTAATATTTTTTTACTTCAAGGTTACTTTGTTCTGCTCTGCAGCAAGTACAAGGAAAGATGTACTTGTTATAAGAGTTTCAGTCATACTATCCTCTCCCAGTGTTAATCACAGGCTCACAAGCATTATATGAATTGAATTTACATTTCATTAATGTGTTGCAGAGTGACAAAGTGCTGAGCTGGGCTGGGCCGGGCCTAAGTAACGATAAAGTGGGTTGGATGAGAAATGTAGAGAACATGGCCACGGCTCTTAGCTGGGATGATGAACGGACGCGCGCGCTATCCATGGAGAGTTGCAATGGAGAGAGCTAGGATTTAATGGAGGCAGTAAAAGAGGGCAGGAGGGCTCGAGTCCTGCTAATGAATCAGAGGGCGGCAGGATGAGGAGAGAGAAAGAGAGGGGGGAGGACTGAACGGCAGAGGGATGGGCCGGTGAAAGACACAAAAACATTCTGACAAATTCTGCTTTTTTGTTGGGAGTTGTTGCAGTGCTGTGAGGTCGTGACAATGGGCCCCAGTGGACGCAATTATGACGGGCCCTTGTGCACCCTCATTACTAGTTATTAAGCACACACACACACACACACACACACACACACACACACACACACACAGTTTTAGGCGTCTATATATTTTACCAACAGTGTGTCTTACGGTCACTTTTATGTTACATCCACTTTAGATGTGCCCAGCTTGTCAGTCTTGACAGATTTCACACCTGAACTAGCCGCTGTAAATCATACTGTGTCATTAAAGATCTAAAATTAGAAACAGTCATATCAGCTGATGAATTTAAGGGCATCATAAAGAATGTGTGATAGAGACATGTGCTTGTTTTGCTTCAGATGCCATCATGTTTGAATAGTAGTTCTACCTGCTACCTCAGCCAGGTCTCTCTTGTAAAAATGATTTTCAGCCTCAATGGGACTTCCTGGTAAATAAAGGTTAAATGAAAATTAAATAAAAATAACTGATTAAACAGAGACTTGATATTGGACAACATCAACATACATGTTACTCGTAAATCATTATTACATATCTACATATGACAAAAACTACATAAGAAAATAGGAAATTATTAATCTAACTAAATAGATTTTATGTTTTTTTATAGTTTATGTAGAATAAGTATAAGTATAATTTTGTTACAGATTGATACTAAAACTAAAAGACAGAACCATGATTGAGATGGGTTTGCCTTTTTGAGGGCATATACAGAAAATCGCACCATTTTGGATTCAATATGAGTTCGTCTTTGAACACGGGTGTATATCCAGGTGGCAAATGGGCCCCTCCACCCCACGGACCCCTGTGCAACAGCACTCTATATTTACGCCCCTGCATTGGTGGCATACCTTAAAACATTTTGAACATTTAAAGAGACTGAAGAGAGGCAGAGCATCTAAACTTTTTTTCTCATAGCTCTGTCGTAAAAAAAAAAGTTTACAAAAAAATCAGCCCTGCTGCCAAAAGAAAGTTTTCACAGTATGTGTTTCTGCACATGAAAGATGAAGTTTCAGCATATCCATTAATGTGCAAATGTAATGTATCTGTGATCTGCTTGAGCTAAATGTGTTTCCAACAAGGGATGAAGACAGAAGTTTTTACTGGGAACAGTTGTGAACTTCCTTGCAGTATGACTCAGTGTAACTGGAAAGCTGCTGAGGTCCTTTACTGGGCTCCAAATGAACTGACATTAGTTTGTATCATAAAAACCTCTCACCATTAAACCCTGAAAACCCTTCAGCCTCTGCAGTACTCATGTCATGAGAGAAAAAGTAAATCCTTAAGCAGTGCTCTGGACTCTACCTGGACTCACACAGTCAGCAGATAGATGTATAATTTTATTGCTTTCAGCCTATAATGATAAAATGCATTCATGCATCTATAAATCCCATCAGTGCTGAACCTGGAAGTTACTGCAGCAGGTTTTTTTAACCTTGACTGCAGATTTTTATTCTGGTCGGATGTTAACTGCCTCTGCCATGTAGCGCGCATGTGCTACATTACTGTGTCCACTCAGCCTCTCAGAGCATCAATAAATGTCTCTAATTAAAAATCAATGACAATTTGCACCTTTATCGAATTTTATTTCAGCCGTAGCTTAGTTAGTTTTATGCAATACGATTTAATCACTCTCTGATTTATTGAGATCTTGTGCATTTGTCTCCACTGGAGCATCTCTGGACGGACGACTGTGGAGAGTTTTTGGCAGCAGTAACAAGTAAGTGCATGTGATTAAACAGATGGATGGTAACATCCGTCTCGTGGAGTTAATATTAATGATGTTGATGTTATGACCACTGCCCTCGATCATCACTGCAGTGCTTTAAAAATGGAAAAGGAGAGACACATCAGGTATCTGTCTATTTATGATCAGTGGTAAAAGACGTGCTCAGATCTGTTAAAAGCTAAAACGTCTGCATTCAAAATTAAGAGTACAAAAGTATTTTTGCACTGGAATATACTTTAAATACCAAAAATAAAAGTACTGATTATGAAAAATGGCCCATTTCAGAGTCATACTATGTATTACATTACTGTATAACAGTAGCCATGCGTAAAGGAGCTTTAGCCTATACGATATTCAGAGCGTCATTAATCATTCAGGGATTGTCTGCACATGGCTCTCAACATGGAGGAGGCTGAGCTGGCTGCTAGCAGCTAACAATGTCCAGGAGCACTGATGCGCATCTAGCGCACATCTGTGTGGGGCTGTACACTGACTATAAAAGGGCCGTATTTTTTTATGCACGCCTTCGCCACTAGTGTGTTCAGCCTTTAGGTGATTCATTGTTTTTGTGCTAGCTGAAAAAATTAGTGCACTGCAGCCTTTTGAAGACAGTAATGGTGGCCTCTAATTATTTTCACCAAGGGGGCTCCAGTGGAAGCAGCTGGCACTTGGCCTCCTCTTGGGGGCGCCACTGTTAATCTATAATAATACATCATGATTTACTCTCAGTAGCATGAAGTAGAAATACTCAAGGAAAGTATAAGTACGTCAAAATTGTACTTCCGTACTTCCCAGCTGGTATTCTGCTCTTTATTCACTGCTGAATCAATGTCATACACCATGATTAAATCACTGTTCAATTATGTTTTGATTTTGATGTTGATGAATCAACATTGATTGTTCAATGTTGATTGATAAACTTTAAACATAGTTTCAAAATTTACATTTCAATGTTGATTTATGAGAATTTTGTTAACCTTTTTTCAGCCATCAGAAGTAAATGTTGTTCCAATGTTGTTTCAATGTTGAAACAACAACTGACATAAGTAAATGCACTCACTTAATTTCCACTGCTATCTATGATGGAGCAATGATGATAAATGAAAGAAATAAATGTCTGAATTGTGGAAAAAGCTTCAATTATTGAATGATAAATGTGGAGCTGTAAAGATATAATGATCTATACATGATAAGAAATAAATGTGATCTATAAATTACACAGTAACAGTGTGAAAGTGAATGAACCAGACGATGGAGCACCAGAGAAAATGGTGTCTCTATTGCCTCTGTGTGTGGGTATACGGTTGGCCTCTGCCTCTCCAGGTCATCTCTTCCTCTCTCTAAATAATCTGCTGTTGTCGTCTTATTCGCTGACTGTTATGACGCAGCAAGCTCTCCAAGTGTCCTCGCCTGTGTCATGTTTCAGTGTAACATTATCAGTTACAAGCAGCATTTGTTGTGTGCTGTTGATTTAACATTAAAATTGAAATCGACTTTGATACCAGGGGCACTTAACAAAGCTCCGAGGATGTTCTTCACCGAGTAAATGGCTGCTGCGTTGTTGAGCCTTAATGTGCCCCGGTGATTGCTTTCATTAACCCAACATGACCTTGTGTGTAATTGATTTGTGAGTTTTATTTCTTCCAGAATGACTGATGTCACTACAAATCGTAATTGCAAAGGTGAAAACACAGCTAGCTACCGTGTGCATAAGTCTGCTCGTACCTGTGCGCTTGTTTATCCTCTAATAACTAAAAGCAGCAAAGTAATTTGAAATAAAGCACAACCTTACTGGGCCGCTATTCTGGCCTAATGATCCGTATAATTATTTTGGGGATCTGAATCAAGACAATGTCCATTGTCTTGATTCAGTTAATCAATTTTTTAGTTCCTAGTGTAATTTTGTACTCAAGTCGATGAAACGCAGAAGAATTTTCTCTGAAATGCAAAAGCACAGACAGAGACGACCCTGTTTGCCCCATAACCTCATACAGTATACATCTGCTGGACGAAAAGTAACCTCATACATTTATTGCAATATTGCAATATTCTCTGCTTGCTTTGCATGTACCACCATACTTACCACTGCTTATTATTATTCAGTGAACTTTATCATGCATGCATCAGCAAGGTAGTTGAAGATGGTGCACAAATTGTGCAGAACATCCTCCGCTTCATCATCGTGACATTAATAGTGTATTGCATAACATGTTTCCAAGATCCACACACCGTTACAAACACAAATCCCTGTGTCTGCGGAGAATGAGCTCCATTGTTTATGTTGTAGCCCAGATATGGATGCTATTGGAGTTGTCGGTTCAGCTCAAATACGAGGCCAGAGAGCTGAACAAGAGTCTCTGTGTAATGGACAGCGACAGCTTATTTACCTGAATATGTAAACAGAGAAAGCACTCTTGGACAGGCCAGTTGTCTTGTCTAATATCACACACAGGGTGCGACATGTAGCTGCCGAGCAGAAGCTGAAACAACAGCTTTCTGTGCGGTCATTAGGAGACAATAAGTCTGATTTAGATTGTTCCCAGGCACCAGAGAAGCGTTCAATAAAATGTAACTAAAAGAAGATTTACGTGGTGTCGCCCTCATTTCTGCATCCAAACGTGTCAAAACAAAGGAATGAACCAGAGCTATGAGGAAAATGTTTATCGGTAAATCACAGCTGTCATATTACTGTCTGCTATGAAGGGTGCAAAGTGCAATTTATGATTTTGTATGTGTTTTATTGATTTTAGTCCAATACAGTCAAGACAGAAAGTAGAGCAGGGAAAACAAAAGGCTGTGCTGTAAAGTTGTAAACTCAATAAATTTTAAGTTGTTGTCTGAAGTGATGACACAGGGAAACTGTTTATTTTCCCAAAGTAACGAGGGAAACCTGAAGCCTGAAGGTCTGAGCCAGATCTATGTTGTTCTGGGAAAGAAGAGTTTCATGTTTTATGTATTGAGGTAGTTTTTGTCACAACAAAGGTGTAGTCAAAAACATCGGAAACTTCTAAGAAACAGGAAGGGTACAGTAGGAAAAGAAAAACTCTGACACCTGACTGAACAAAACTGTAGAGATTCAGATAAGAACAAACAGACAAAGTATGCTTGTAAATGTGCATGTTTTACCCCATTAACTCTATGCCGAATACTATACAAGCAAATTTAGTTTTTATACTACACACCGGTCAAATATGAACAGCCGCCTTAAAGACATTAAACTTAAGGAAGCTTTTATATCTCCTGCCAGAGCTGGATCAGGGCATCAGTGAGCTCCTGGACAGTCTGTGGCAGTACTTGGCGGCATCAGAGGCACCAATACATAACCTCCCATAGGTGCTTAATTGGATTTAGGTCAGGGGAAGTCAATGCCTTTCTCCAGACTCTTTCACGCCTGTCACATGTGCTCAGTGAACCTGCTCTCATCTGTGAAGAGAATGGGGTGCTCTCTAGTAAATGCCAATCGAGCTACATGGTGCTGGACTTTGAGCACAGGTCATACTAGAGGATGTTGGGCCCTCATGCCACCCTCGTGGAGTCTATTTCTGACAGTTAGGTCAGAAACATGCACACCAGTAGCCTGCTGGAGGTCATTTTGTGGGGCTCTGGCAGTGCTTCTGCTGTTCCTCCTCACACAAATGAGCAGATACCAGTCCTGCTGCTGGGTTGATGCCCTCTCCGGCCCTGTCCAGCTCTCCTTGTGTAACATCCGGGCACCTGGTATCTCCTCCATGCTCTTCAGATTGTGCTGGGAGACAGCAAACCTTCTTGTGACCACACTTATTAATCAGCCATCCTGGAGGAGCCTCATGCTACCAGTGGTAACAAGGACACTAGCAGAACACAAAACTAGAGAAGAATCAGTCAGGAAGGATAAGGAGAGAGCAACTGTCTGTGGCCACCACTTGCAAAACCATTCCCTTGTTGGGATTGTCTTTCTTTTGCCTCTCCACTGCACCTGATGTCACTTTGATTTGCACCAAAGCAGGTGAGACTGATGACTGATGTAAGTATTGATTTTGCACGTGAGTGGTAGATTTTAAGCAGTACCAAATGATAAATAGACAGGCTGAGTGGCAGAATTAACATTATTCCACAGATCAGTGTAAATATTTCGCAGTTTACAGATACAAATGTTGCACGTGAGTGATGATTGACTGTCCATAGTTTAAGTATGTGTGGTCTACTGGGAGCAGTGTTGGTTGTGTCATCTGACAGCAGCAGGAAGGAAGGACCTGCAGTACCTCTCCTTCAAACACCGAGGGTGAAACAGCCTGTCATTGAAGGAGCCGCCCAGTGCTGTCAAAGTGTCCTGCATGGGGTGGGACATGACGTCCATAAGGGATGATAGCTTGGCTAGTTTTCATACATTGATCTGGAAATGCATCCTCTGGCACCAGGGTACAAAGCCCTGCATCTGTATTCCCTGTCATACTTGTCTGTGATGAGGCCGACATTTGCAGAATCGTCAGAGAGCTTTTGTAAATGGCAGTTGGTTTAGTGGTGTGTGAAGTCTGCAGTGTAGAGAGTGAAGAGTAAGGGATCCAGAACGGTTCCCTGTGGAGCCCCTGTGCTGCACAGAACTGTGTCCGACTCACAGTCTCGTATGCTCGCATACTGCAGTCGGTTGGTGAGGTTTTGTGACTTAAAGTACATTTTGTTGTAACACTTTCATAGTTGTAAATGAAGTTGAGTATTTTAACATTGTTGTTTGTTTGTACACATATGTGGTGCATTTTTCAACCTGTTTTAATTTTATATTAAGACTTTTTTTTTTAATAAGATTATGGTAAAACTTCCCACTGGTATAAAATTGTATAGTTTATCTCATATGACAGATTAGTTAAAATACAGTATATGCTCCTGAATGAGTAATGTTCATCTTTAATAAAACAGGTAAAAAGGCTGATATGATTTAATGCTAAAAAAACACTCGCTTATATTTTAATGAATAATATAGAAGATGTCAAACTGAGGAAAGCCCGTCTGAGAAACTGGTCCCTCATCATGCAGCTCTCAGTGCAGCTTGTTCCCTAATGGAGCTCTGGCTGCACGCCTGGATCGATCACAACACCATAGTGCTGAAGAATGCTTGATTTCAACAAATCAGAGCTCATCCTCCAGTTTGCGTCCCACAGCTGATGTAGGCCGACACTCCATCACGTCTGGAGGCACCAGGGATGCTTAATCACAATAGTGGTCTTGGTGGTGGTGGAGGAAAGGGGGAGGGCAGGTGCAGGTGAGACAAACGGGCCAGGCGAACACAGGGCGGGCATGAAAAACAGTGAATCACATATATAAATCAGAACATCTGAGCCACTACATCACCTCCCCTGTGAGAGGAGAAGGCTGCATGTTGATGACTTTATGATGGATGACTGGTTCAGTATCCATCAGATCCAGTGATGGATCACAGCGAGATGGAACAGGACGTTTGGCCGAGCTAAAAACTGTCGGCTCAGGGGTTTGAGGGGAACATCCTCAAGCAGAGAGAAACATGCTGATGTAGTTTATGTATATCAACTGTGAGTTCAGTGGAGCGTTTGTTTGTTTCGAGTGATTTATTTTCACTCAACAAATATCTTAAACATGAAGTAAGACGGAGTGCTGTTTATTCATAACACATATACGAGACAAACCTATTTTATTTGCAGATGGTTTTGTTTTCCAATCTTAAAAGAGAACAGCATCTAAATAAGGAATTCCAATATGTTATTTCCATGGCCTGTGAAAGTTTAATCAATATTTGTGAACATGAGCTACTCTTTCTCAAAGCCTGAAACCAGAGAGGTCTCAAACCTGTGACGTCACCAAGCATAGAGTCTGGAGCTGCTCCATAAACAATGAGTGGGAGAATGTTTGTTTTCTTTTTTATATTCCTGTGAGCTTTATTTTATTGTAGTGTCCTCAGTTCTGAAACAGAAAATGTACCCATGTTATTCTGCTGGGTGCTCACAGTGTCACCTCTAACATCTTTTAGCAATTACTGTCCGTGGAGCAGCTCTGTTCCGACAGCCCAACATTTCAAAGCCCTGGTTCAATCAGGAGAGACAGAAGACTGACGTAAAGATAATATTTAATACAGAATATGGATGCACAGATTGTCAGATGATTTGCGCTGATTAATATTTAACAGAAGTTTTTGGCTGTATTTTTGTGAAACAGTTCCAGTTCCCAAGGGAAACTGCAGAAACATCGCTCCGTCCAGACCTGGTCCCGTGGTCAGAAGCTCGCAAGGCGGTCCTGCTGGTCGAGCTCACTGACCCCTTGGAGGATGGTCTGGAGGCTGCCCATGAGCCGAAGCGATCCAAGTACGCAGACCTGGCAGCAGACTGCAGGTAGGTGGGCTGGAAAGCCGTCACGTGCCCTGTTGAAGTGGGGTGTAGGGGCTTTGTTGTTTCTTCAACTGCTCGCCTACTCTGCGACATGGGATGCACAGGAGCGGGGCATCGGAAAGCCATTAAAGAACTGGCTGAGGAGGCGGAAAAAGGCAGTTTCTGGCTGTGGTTAAGGAGGAAGTATTGGAGTTGGGGGCCAAACAGCACCTAGGGCATCAGCAGGGGATGGCAGGGAGAGATCTCTGCCGTTGCTCTACCACCAGGACATGTACTGGGGTTAAAGGAGCAAAACATCAATGACCGTTTGTCCCCAGCTGATGACCCGCATAGGCCCACAGGTGTTAGTGACACTTGCATAAAAGGCACTGGTGGAGGCAATGCCCAGCAGGTAGACCATCAACCTGTATCATGATAAGATCAAGGGACATCCGAGCGGCAGCAGGATAAATCCCCCCATGGAGTCCAGACAGTGGTGGAGGTGGTGGCTGATGACTATGAGGATGCTGGCTAATGAGGCTGATGATGACTACAATAACTCTCCGTGGCTATGTAATATTAATGACTGCAATATAACAATGGTGAAACACAGTAAACTGTTTTAGTACCGATCCTACACTTACACATAAGCCTACAATCAACAGATCCAGTTACTCTGTAATAGTAATTTTGTTAAGAAAGCTAAATTTATCAACACTTCCTTGTAATGGTATCTCCTTGTAGTACATACCAGAAGGAAGAGGGCCAATTTGGGATCAGGTTTGAATCCTTTCAAATGCTTTCATCTGCTGACAGAAAAACCAGCGCTGACTTGTGTTTTTTCGCCTGTGCTCTATCTCTGCCTCTTTTAGCCTTCTTTTGTTCTTTAGACAATTCTTTTCATTTTCTCTTTGCTGCAACAAAATATAACATAAAAAATACATTTCTCTTGGGAAAAATCTGGGAAGACGTAAACATAACTATACAGCTGATCCTCTCGCTGATGGTCTTGTTTGCTTGTGTAAGTCATATAGAGACATCAGTATTAAACTGAGACAGTTAAAAACTCCTTGTGGCTGCTTTAAGAATGGATAAAATCTTCGCAATATGAGCTTAATTTCAAATGGATGCAAGTTGCATGAGGGCAGGGCCTGTTCAGTTTAAACAAGACAGATTAATGCTTCTCTGAGAGCATGGCAGATGATGGCTTGATGATGTGTCTAGGCAAGACAAGTTTATTTTTGTAGCACATTTCACATGCAATACACTTCCCTGTCATTGTGTGACACCTTCTGAACTACCTGATGTTGTAAATATTTTAGGGAAGCCTTTAAAAATGTATCACAAGGTCACTACTACAATGCAAATGTGTTTTTGTGGTGTTCTACTTCCCCATTTGTAGTGAAGCAAGGGAATTTTTATTGCAGCGTAAGCATTAAATAATGTCCTTGTGCATAGACTGTCTTTGTTAAAGCCGTGACTCAGTGAGGATGGGCCAAAAGCTCTTGTTCTCTCATGGGAAGATTGGCAGGAGTCAGGAAATGAGGACCGAATTGAGAGCACTTACTGTACAGCGAGTGAGTGCATTTGGCAGTGCTACAGCCACCACTTCTTTCACTCCCGGATAATTTCAGATTTCAGCAAGGTGGCCACCCGAGCTGCTTATTTTGCAGAGTCATGACAAAGGGAGTCTCCGGTAATAAACAGAAAGTGACTTTATGAGGGAGGAGGGCGGGTGAAGGGGCATAGCTTCCCTGATATTGCTGCTGCAGTGATTTAGATCTTTCTGTTTGAATGCGTCTCACTGTTCAAGCTAGATTAAGTTCTCATTGCCTCGTCCTCCACACACGGTGGCTCCACGATAAATCGATCTAAATGTCAAGTAGCCCTCTCTTTACAAGTTACAGTTCTCGACAATGACATATTTAAAGGAACAGTTTAATATTTTGGGGATCAAACTTATTGTCTTTCTTGCTGAGAGTTAGATAAAAAGATTGATATCACTCTTATATCACTGACAAAGACTATGCCAATAGATTGCAATTAGTTTATTACGTACAGTATAAAGGATGATGGAGATGAGGGTCGAGGGAAGTAGGGAAGAGGATCGAGGGCTATGGGATAAAGGGATAAGGGTCAAAGGAATGAGGGTCGTGGGATGGAGGGGTGAGGGGATGTAGGGATGGGGAAGGAAGGAAGGTGGTGGGAATGATGGGAGAAATTCGGGTCACAGGCAGGTGGAGGGTGGAATCGGTAGTGTCGGCTGAAGGGAGGAGGGCACAACGAAACCAGGGATGGAACGGTCAAGAACGGAGTCGAAGAGGAGGGAAACGTGCTTAAAATATTGCCCTCTTTGACAAGTGAAATAAAGACTATAAATGTGGTTCAGGCAAGTAATGTGATAGTGTTTGTGTGGTGACGATTTGAGTTCATTCAAAGTTTACTTAGTTCTGAACATGAGTCCCCAGTGGGAAAGTCCTGGAGAGAGTCTTTTTGTGATCCATCCATCACCCCAACCTACCTCCTCATTGGACCACTCAATGACAGAAGTAAAGTGCATTGGTCACATGATCACAGCCTATCAAAATACATGGGTTATGCACAAGTTACTGGCTCATTATGTGGGATATGTACAAACGTGGGTGCATTACTTTATTATTATTTACATTATTCATAGTAAAACATATAAACAGCGCATGAAAACAGCCCGAGCAGCCGAATGTGCTTGTGATGCTGAGTAGGCGATAAAAGATGGATAAACATTCTTCACTGTCAAGATAATGTATAACCAGTAATGTCCAAGTGCATTAGCTGAAGTAATGCTATGGACATTATAGGTTAGACGTTACATTAGTAACACACATAGATGTGATAAACACATTCGAATTAGATTAAGTCCAATTATAAATTATTTGAAAAAACAGTAGTGAAGCTCAGCTTGTACACAGCTTCTTTAGTTCTACTCACAGGAAAGGGGACCACATTGTAAGTTGGATAAATCTTGGCTAACTTTTCTTTGGATAGATGAAGGCCTTGAATTGTAGGATTCATGTTGTAACTTTTCTAAACAGTACTGCACATTAGGAATAAGGAGCCCATCTCAGAGTGTTGGTTTATTATAGTAAAAACAAGTGATGATTGTGTGACGATGGGGACGGGACAACCGATATGACAGTATTTGGTGGTTCCTTTCATTTTCTATAACCTGTTGGGGGTCGCAGGGGGCTGGAGCCTATCCCAGCTGACATTGGGCGAGAGGCAGGGTACACCCTGGACAGGTCACCAGACTATCACAGGGCTGACACATAGAGACAGGCAACCATTCACACTCACATTCACACCTACGGACAATTTAGAGTCACCAATTAACCTGCATGTCTTTGGACTGTGGGAGGAAGCTGGAGTACCCTGAGAAAACCCACGCTGACACAGGGAGAACATGCAAACTCCGCACAGAAGGCTCTCCCCCATCCTGTGGTTCGAACCCCCCACCCTGGATTCATACTGGGAACCCTCTTGCTGTGAGGCGACAATGCCAACCACTGTATCACCGTGACGTCCATTTGTGCATTTTCTGCGTCATTATGTGAATATCTTTAATTTTGTCAAAATAAAAGCTCTCTGCTAATTTCAAGTTTCAGTGTTCAAAATATCGAGGGGGACCTGTACCCTGATTTTCCCCCCAAAATCTACACCTATGGTGGATTGCATGGAACACCAATATTCTTGGTGGCTTTTGTTTGAAAGGTTTGAATGTAAAATTTTGTTTACGATTTTGTTTTTGTTTGTTTCATCCCCATTCTGAAAAGGCTTTTAGACAGCACCTAAGTTGGCTGTTGCCCCGTTTCCGTTTCTAATGCTGACTGGATGCTGGCAATACTTTGTATTTACAATGCAATCCTATCCTCTAATCCTTGGCACAAAACTGAGTAAGAGTAGTATTTCCTGTAATTTACCTATTTTCTTTAAGTTGCTGGAGCTCAGTGTCGTCCCTCAGGGAGGACTTGATGGACTCTGGACCCTGGAGAAGGTAATAAATTCCTCTTGCTGTAGCTGACAGCCAGGTAAGGAGCCCCTTCACTCAAAAGCAGAGGCAACACTTCAAGGTGTAAATTGAACCTAAGATGTATATGTTCCATTAAAATAAGCAGTGAAACAGATTTCACAAACCATGTCGGTGTCAGTCACCAGCACCTCATATTTCTGTGGCATCACAATCTCGCTGCAGCGGAGATGAATGGACTCTAGTCGAGGGCCATTTGCATAACGGTGAGAGAGTAATGCTGCTGACTCCAGCTGAAATACTGACAGATGGCTTTAATTTCATTATGTGAGCTACTGTGTTCAGGATGGAGTAGCAGCTGACATACAGCAGACCGCTGGGCTCCTCTACGTGCTGGACCTGGCTGTAAAACGCTGGAGCGCCGTAGGTAAAGATGACAGACAGATAACCAATCAAAGCTGGAGGTGTCACAGGTCAAGAGGTCAGCCTGGTAGATTGCTCCTCTCAAGGCTGTTGACCGCACATTGAAATTGAGCTGGGTGGTTTGTCAGTTATATGGCCCAGTTGTCATTAGGTGAAGCGGTTTTGGTTCTTTGTCAAGGACAGCTGTGAGCAATGTTAGCAATGCTGGGGAGATTATGTGGGTTACACTCAGCAGAATGCCCTTAGAGGAAGCTGAGGAGAAGCAGCATCTCCTCTACGGAAGCGAAAACAGGTCAAAAGTATTGTAGCTGATTATGACCATATCTAAATGTGTGAAAACATTTTGAATAAACACACGCAAATGTTTCGATCAAATGAATTCAAATAACTGAATGTGTTGTGTTTAAAGGCACAAAGGTTTACAGTTGGAGGCTCAAGAGGTAGAGTGGGTTGCCACTATTTCAGTGGTTTGATACATGGCTCCTCTAGTCCACAGATCGTAGCAGTAGTATGGTAGCCTCGGCCACCAGCGTATGAATGTGTGTGTGTGTGTGAATGGGTGAATGTGGCATGTGGTATTAAAGTGCTTTTAGTGGTTTTAAGACTAGAAAGATGCTACACAAATCAAGTCCAAATAAAGGCATATCTTACACCGACTATCCTGATTTTGGATTGTTAATCACTGAATCAATATTGATTCAGACTCGATGAACTTCATGGTTGTGTACCAACATAAAATGATACAAGACTTATACACAGCCAGTAACCCTTCCATCGTCACCATTAATGAATCTTACATGTCCATAAAGTTACATTCTGTCATCGCTATTTGTCCTGCAAACAGCTGTTTGACAAAGAAATAAAGCATTAAAAATAAGTTGCATCTATCTCTCTCACTTGGTTCCAGTACAAATTCTTTCAACACAAAATGAAAAGTTCCTTGTAGCTGCTTGAATGTAATTTCTAGGCATGTAACAATGTGTGAATATGTGTATATTGTTGGTCATTCTGCCCCTGTGTCCCTCTCCTCAGCAGCATTTCCATTGTCCCTTCATTGCCATTTTCCACCCATCCAACCAGATGCCCTTGGACTTACCCTCCTTTGCCACCTGACTGCTCCACCCATCTGCACACCTGCTCCCACTTTCCTCATCAGCCCCTTTATCACACCACTTTGTTTAAGTTGCCATGTGCTTTTAGCCTTTGAAACAACTTGAGTGGGGAGGAAAGAACATGGCTGCAGACGAAATCTACACATACAAATATGGCTCAGAATGGTAAGTTGTATGACTTTAAGCTATTTAGGCACTCGTGTACAATCAGCTTGATGCTAGAACTGTCCAGTCTAATGATGTTTATTACTTGCATACTTCTTTCCAGCATGGTCGTGTCGTATCGTATCGTATCGTATCGTATAATATCGTATTGTATCGTATCGTATCGTTTATCATTGTATAATTAATTTATCATTTATTTAAGTTGATTTTCTATAAACATTTAAAATTTTGACTGATAGTGGTTAATAAAGTAGAGTAACATTGCAGCACACCTGAAAATCAGTGATAAATTTGTTGCTTTCCCATTGGGTTGGTGTTGGTTAAGCAAAAACTCAAGCTCAGTTGGCACCGGACATCAATATGATGTCAGAAAGACGTTGGACTTTTGCGCTGGATGGACGTTAAATTCGGGTTGGACTGAAAATCAGGTTAACGATATTTTAAATGTCTAACAGTATTGGAAATTGAGTTGGGTTTTGGTTACTAAACAACACAACTTTAAATCAGCGTCATCTTTCGTCAGTATTCTACGTGAAATTGACGTTGGCATTAGATGTCCTGAATTTGACTTGTGGTCAGACTGGTGTGCCTGTCCGCATCACAGTTCTGTAAGCCTCGTCTCAGTAAATCATTGTACTAAATTATCATCTGCATTACCCCGCACACACCAGCCTTAACAAGAGATGTGGTTGCAACAAGTTTTTCCTGCTGTAAACTGCTTATTGGCAGCTTTTTGTGTAGATTTTATTGATACCAGCGCCATTATCTGTTCTGCTTATCAGTCCAATTCTCTATTGATTCCCTTATTGATTCCTGATTTTTCTGTGTAATGAAAAATGATAATTTCAAAGGCATTACATGAGCAGCAGTGTTGTTGTCTTCTTGGTGAAATGAAACCACGTTTGGACCGTTTCTTCCATATTTTCATGTGCCCCTGCTTGCACTCTTATCTTATCTTATCTTGTCTCGTGTCGTCTCCCTGAAGACCTCTCTAATTAATGTTTACATCAAACAAATCTCCACATTATTGGCTGGTTATTTTCAGTCTTTTATTGACCAAAAATCTTAAATGTAACAATGACTGATTCACTTGTTTAACCCTCTAAATGAACATAGAGCCTAGATTCTGGATCAAGATTTGTTTTGACTTTATGTTGTTCACTGTAGCTTGTGTTCCTTTCTGTGCACTTACTGCAAGAATGACATTGACCCACAGCCTCTCGTCTCAGAAAATCATCAAAGTTTTATCGGTCAGTGGCTGAACATAAATTTTTTTAATGTACATTTTGCTTTGCATCAGATTTAACCTCGGCCCTGCTGAGGGAGAAACATTGATCTCATCATTTGTCTTCCAGACATTTAGTGACATTGATCCAGCGTTTTGCTCTTGTCTCCATCGCTCCACACCGATCTGCCTCCTAATGTCTTCATCCTTTCCTCTATCCCTAACCTATTTTACTTTGTCCATGTAGCTTGGTTTCTAATGGTGCCTTATTAGTAGGCCCACTGCTCAGGGAAGACATTTGATCCTCGCTGCAAACCTCTGATGCTTCGTCACAAGGCCTGAGCTAAAGAGGACCCTCTGAGGACACTGAGCACACCACAATGTCAGTTACAGTTCACAGTAATGGACGACATGTCAGTAATGAGCAGTGATCTGTTAATACTGATAACCATATTTCTGAGTTTGGACAATTTGGTGTCTTAAAATATATCAGGATCTCTTTGCCAATTTCCCTGAGGGATAGACATCCACTGATTTACAATCACAAAGACACAATAAGTTGGCTCCTGAAATTAGGCTGTCTTCCCAAAAACATTTAAGGGGACTGTACTTAAATTCTTAGGGGATCAGAAAAGAGGGAGGGTTGTGTATTTTTTCTTTTTGCAGGTGGATATATATTGTTAAGGGGGGCTTGAGGACAACAATCACGTTGCACTGCTCATGCACGTCACAAAGCAGCAAGGTAGTTTCCGATAATTATAATTCTGCTGGGAGGAAAGATGATAAGAACATCACTGTTCCAGGTAACTTTAGTGGTAATAAACCTCTTAGTCTGAAACTCCTACTATGACCAAAAGCAAACAACAGAACGCTCCAGGAAATACACCCCACCAAAGATGAGCCACGGAGGACGGCTGTAGCCCTGAAATGGCTCAACAACCAAAACTGATTTGTTTAACCGTTGACTGCTGCAGGCTACACGTAACAAGTAACTACTCAAGCTTGTGGCTTGATTTGTGGTGGATGAAATGTTGCTCCACGATTGACTCTCCGTCTTTCAGAGAGATCCATGGGGAAATACCAGTCACATGCAGCCAGTCATTTCTAAATCATTTGCAAGCTATGTAGCCTTGGCCGCCCTTAGCAGAGATTACTCCGACACACACACACACACACAGGTGCACGTAAGAAGGCTGAATTTTGAGGAAAAATTATGCAATTGACAATTTTATGGGGTGTAACAGAAAAGTAATATAACGAGTAGTGTAACAAATCACTGATGGCAGGGAGTAATAAGTAAAGTAATAATACTACTTTTAAAAAGAGCGACAAGTAATGAGTAATACATTACAGTTTTTAGAGTAATTAGCCCAACACTGGCAGCAATAGGCTTAATCTGCATTGTGTTTGGCAAGAGCTTGAATGTAACGGACGTTCATTTGTAGGTAAAAGTCCTGCGCCCCAGCTTTAATATCAATTAAGTCCATCCATCTGAAATTCTTCGCTTTGGCCATTACATTCATGTTAACAGCGAAATTGTTTTTACCAACTATACTGTTTGAAGGGTGCTGCAGTCTTGGTCTCAGTCAAAAGAAATACTAATAATTCTGGGTGGATTTTGCAAAGAAAGACAAAAGGAAGAAAACAAGCATATTATACCTATTTCCCACACCAATCATTTTCACACAGTCCCTAAATGTGGCCAAGTTGTCTCCCAGATAAATGTCAAGAACACTGTTTAATAACTGTGGTGCTCCTTAACTTTTTATGTGGCACCATCATCAGGTCAGAATTTTAATTTGCCCTTTTACTACTAATACTTTGGTTTTTGACTAAATGCCCGCAAAACTGTTATTCCCATCAACCTCTGTTGTACTTTATGTTTCGTGCTAATTAACAAATGTCATCATGCATTTAGCTCGAAGCTAACTCTGTATGTTTGAATTGGAATTTGAACCGACAGTGTCAATGACCAAAGATGCATTCTTCTTTTTACTTTCAGTGCGTACTGCAGCTGCACCTACAGAGCACTGTTGCATGGAGTATGCATACAGTTGGGATATACTACTTCCTCATAACATTATGCTTTGAACTTTGACCCTCTTGCTTATATATCCGTCCCAGTCCATAGTGCGAGCTATCATCTGTCTGCAGTCGATGTGACTTATCTTCTGCTGTGCAGAGGACTGTGGGTCCGAATGGAGAGAAAAGCATGCTTGCTTGCAGTAGAACATCCTGGTATTTTTTGACAAATTGCATTTGACATACTGTATGTTGGGGCACACTCATTTTTAATGACATACAACATAGTATGTACACCTTTAACTATCATATTTGTGGTAAAGTGTTCCTTTAAAGTACTTTAATCTAATTAAATCCAGGAGCAACATGAAGCAGCAAAGTGAATTTCCTCTTTCTCTCATCTTGGCTCAAGAGGCAGTTACGTATGTGTGTATGTGTTGGCTTCCTCAGCTTATTTCAGCAGTAAAACTAAATGAGAGCTGACGAGGTCCAACATGTCAGTGATGAGTGGGAGACAGAAACAGGGCCATTTTGTCCTTCATGGTCTCAGGGCAATATGATGTGCATCTCATCTCCCGAGGGCGACAGGCCACGCTTCCCTTTACTGAGCACACTCTTTAAATGGCTGAGTTATGTCACCGCTGATCACTGCCAAATTTCACCACACCCCCCTGTCTGAAGACGAGTTGGCTTTCTAACCCATAATCTGAAAATGATTACGGAGCCGTTCTTGCTTACTGAATCAGATTTATGAATACACTATTTGAGTTATATTTTATGGTGGTAAATCTTTCTTGCTCAGGAGATATGGATGTTGGTTTAGGGACGGCATTTCAAGCATCATTTAAAGAGGTAAAGTGACAAATGGATGCACAAAGAATTTCAGCCAAATGTATCTTAATCCACACAGACAGCAACTAAATGTGTATTTATCTCCACATACAGAGGTTGAAGGACCTGTCCTGCAACATACTGGACCACTGCCTCCACCTACTGGAGCAACAATGTCTTGCAATCATAGGCAAGGTAAGACAACTTTATTTATATAGTACTTTACATGAAACATCAAAAGCATCGAGACAAAGTGCAAATGAAACACACTATAAAAGGGCATTTAAATACATAATCATTACACAGTCATTTAAGAGCTATAGGATAAAAAAAATAACAAGCCAAAACATACAAAGACAGGGATAAAGTGTAAGAAATGAATAGTTGATTTAATAAAAGGCTGCAGCAAACAGAAAAGTCTTCCGCCTTGATTTAAAAGACTTGAGAGGTGCAGCAGACCTGCAGTTTACTAGAAGTTTGTTCGAGATATGTGGTGCATAAAAACTAAACTCTGCTTCTCCATGTTCAGTCTTGACTCCGGGGACACAAAGCAGTCATGTCCCAGATGACCTGAGAGGCCTGCATAGTTCATAGTGTAGCAGAAGATCCGAAATGTATTTGGGCCCTAAACCATTCAGTGCTTTGTAAACCAACTGTAGTATTTGGGGGTTGGTTTCTCTGAGACAGGAAGTCACTATAAAGACCACAGAACTTGAGTGATGTGAGTCACTTTCTTGGTCTTAGTAAAGACTCAAGCAGGAGCGTTCTGAATCATCTGCAGCTGTCTCATTAACCTGTAAAGACACTGTTCGTGTCGTCGAGTCTACTGGAGATAAATGCATGGACACGTTTTTCCAAATTCTGCTGAGACATCAGTCCTTTTATCCTCAATATACTCAACAGTCACATTAAGACGATCACAAAGTCAGCTGACTGTCATGTTTACACAGTGGGCTGACTTTGTGATCGTCTTAATATGACTGTTGAGATTCAGGTCTGAGTCCATGACTACACCAGAGTTCTGGCTTGGTCTGTAGTTTTTAGCATTGTCAACTGAAGCTGACTTTTAATCATTCCTCATTGGCTCCAAAAATTATCCTCAGTTTTGTCTTTGTTTAATCGACAAAAATTGTGGCACACCCAATCATTGAGCTTATGTATTCTCTAGCATGGTGTGCCTCAGGAGTCAGTCCTGGGGCCAGTTTTATTCTCCCTGTGAATGCTTCCCTTGGGACACATTGTTAAGAGACATGGTGTCTCTTTTCATTTTTATGCTGATGATACACAGATGTACCTTCCCGTCAGATCCACAGACCCTGGAATGATGTGTTCGCTCAGTGACTGCTGACAGCTGTTAAAAGCTGGATGTCAAAATGTTTCTTCAGCTGAACTTGGACAAAAAAAGAGATGGTTAAAAATATCTAATAATATCAAACCTGTAGCAAAAACTCCTGGAGTCTGGTTTGACAGTAATTTCAGGTTTAAGCAGCATGTCACAAAGCTTGTGCAATCATGGTTTAATCATCTTAGAAATATTTTAAAAATGCAATCTCTTGCGCCTGGATCACTGCAACAGCCTCTTCTCTTGCCTCAATCAAAACTCCATTAATCGACTCCAGACTGTTCAGAATTCAGCTAACAGGCTTTTAACCAGAGTGAAGGGACATGATCCTATCACTCCAGTTTTAGCCTCTTTACACTGGCTCCCAGTATATTTTAGAATGGATGGTAGGATTTTACTGATTCCTTTTAAGGCTCTTCATCGTCTCTCTCCCAGCTATATCTCCGATCTCTTGGTGCTGTACACGCCAGGAAGTACTTTGAGGTCCTCGGGCAGAGGTCTTTTGTATGTTCCAGAGGCCCGGCTGAAAACTAAAGGGGACAGATAGTTTGCTGTCAGAGCCCCGAGACTCTAACAATCTGCCCGAGGAAATCAGATCAGCCGAGTCACCAATCTCTTTTAAATCCTTTTACAACATACTTTTATCAGAGAGCCTTTCCTGAGTTTTCGGTTCATTTAAAGTCTTTAATTTCATCAATTCTTATATATTAAAGTGTTTTATCAGTTTCTGAAAATTTGTTTCATGTCATCTGTTTTAATATGTGATGGTTTTGAAAAGCGCTTTATGAATATATATTATTATTATAATCATATTCGACCATAGTCCCCCTGTGACATGGTTATGGTTATTATATATTGACCATTTTGTGACTGAAAAAAAGACACACTTCTCTGAACAGTAGAGATTTTAATAAACTTTTCAATTCACAAGTCTTATTGCAGCTGACATGATTAGTTTTTATATTACCAAAATCATTGCAAAAATGCAGTATCATAAATATATGGCCATCTCATATATACTTTTTTGTACATATTCATTTCAAAGGTCCCTTAGTTGTAAAAATAAGTGTGCAACCAACCTAAAAAATCTGGTGGATATCCGCAAAGTTCAGCACAGTATTTTCCTACCAAAAAGATAAATACTCTAAAGCTCTATCTTTATTTAAAAGGGCTGCTGCTGTAAAGTGAAAGATTGCTTTGATCTTGATGTTTTATTGCTAAACAGGCATCCCAATTATCTTACGAAATTTCATATAACCATGAAGTCCACGCAGTGAAGATGTTTGATGTTTTGACGTATATTCAATTAAATAAAAGGATATAAAAAGGCAATATTGGCAAAAGCAGAAGCATAGGGGATAAGTGCATTTACAAAAAATAAACTTCCTCTCAGTATTTAAAAGATACAAAATGTGTAAAGGTGTGGAGTGTGACTGGCTGGCTGATGGAAAAACGGTCACACGGTGCCAGCCGGGGAAGGAGTGTGAAGATTAACAGGAAGACTTCTCTTCTGCTCTCCGTGAGGCAAGACGTCTTTTTTCATGCCACTGGTTCCACCTCCATCTCTACCCTCTTTGTACCCATCAATCCATCCTCTCACACTCTCCTCTCCTGTTTTTTTTGTCTCTCAGTGCCAGTCTTCGTCATCATCATCCTCTCCCTCAGTTGAGTCTTCCTGGCTGCTGAGCTCTGCCTGCTCCGTCTCTCCGTTCCCATCTCCTTCCTGATTTGCCGCCGCTGCTGCTGCTGCTGCTGCTGCCGCCGCCACCTTCCTGGCCCGAAGTTCAGCTGCCGCCTGCTCCTCCTCCTCTTTCTGACGCAGCGCCGCAGCCTTCTTCTCCTGCTCCGCGTGACTCTTCATGTGGGCGCTGCGACTCTTCACTTTGTAAAACACCCTGTTAAACAGGAAGAAAACAACGTTACACACAACAGCAGCTGTTTGGAAAGATTACAAAGTTTACTGAGCTACTGCGAGGAAGTGCGCTGAATATGAAAAAAGCTCGTTTCAAAATGTCTTTTTCTTTGCAACACTGTTTCTCCATTTTATTTCATAATGACACTTTTCATCATCACGTCTTTTTTGTCGATCAAAACAAACTCAAAAAAATATTTTAACTTATTAATTAAGTCTAACTTATAATTTCCTGTTTTATCCATTATTGAAATCTCCCTGCAGTCCCTGCAGCTGCAAATCTCACCAACACTAATGAGACTGCAACACTGGGTGAGCAAGAATCAGAATTGACCATTTAGTGCAAAATCAAGACATCACTTCACAAGTTATAAATGAAGACGTACCTGCCACACTTCTTGCATGGAAATATCGCATCAGGATCTGGTGGGGGCTTCACTGGTGCTCTAACCTTCTTTGCTGCAGGCTCGCCTCGTTGCCTGTGGGGTGCTGACGGGGGGTGAGCCTCCTTATTCACAGCGTCTGGCTCTTTGATCACCAACACTGGCCCTGCCTGGAGGTCCAAAAGTAAGTAGATGTTAGTTTGACTGTTTTTGACTCGCATGTACTTTTATTAAACCTGACTGTGTTGATAGAAAGTGTGGTCTTTTAGTCGAGCTGCCTCGTAGATCCTATAATACATAGTGAAATACTTACATAGTCATGAGCCTGTAGTGACCGAGCAACCCTCGCCTGCTGGCTGCTCTCGTAGGAAGGGTCCTTCTTCTCGTCTCCGTCCGTCTCTCCTTGAGTCAACTTGGACTGCTGTGAACTCTGTGCCATGAATCAAAATAATTGCACAAAATATTAAAACAAACCTTTAAAATACGAACTTAAACTCCTTAAAGGCTTAAACCCATGAAATGATCACATCTTTCTCGTAACCTCAGTCTACGAAAACACAGTTTGGCACACACATCCTGTAACACTCACTGCTGAATGGTTAAAGACAACCTACTTTCATTTAAAATAAAAAGATGACAAATTAGTTTCCAGTGATCATTTTGTTGCATTCCCACACATCACTCCAAGTTGACTTTACACTACCTTAATATCCACCACAGCCTCCGTGTGCTTCTCCACAGGTGAGTCTGGAGGGCCGAAGGTTAAAATCCCGTTGCGACCGACCTTCACTTGTTTCTTGTACGTGTAGTAAAACTCCACACACTGCGCCACAGTTTTGGTCCGCACCTTTAAAATCAGCCCAACATACACATGCACAATTTCTTAAAAATTAATGAACCTTTTCCACTGTGATGCGACTGTGCGCATCTTGCATTTGTAGTATCAATGTATTGATGACAAACAAAACAAACAGTCATTTATGTGCAAATCATTAGGGATGGAGCTTTAGTTGCTTTCTTAGGGGTTGCTGCAGGGGGCCATTGCCATCCCCAATCAGATTCTTAGGCTTTTGAATTCCCTTCAAACATGCATCTACACGGCTGGAATCAATTGTTGACAACAGTGCTGCTGTCTGTGCAATCATTATTCTAAGTAAGGGTGGAAACATCTTTCTATGCAACATGAGCTTAAATTCCAGGGATGACATTTAACACTTGTGTGCCAGTGCTTCCCAACCAAGCAACATCCGTTACCAAGAGTAAACATCCTGTTATGATAACTGAGCGCCACGCAGGCAGGTTTAGCAGAATTTTTTTGACTGGGAAACCCTAAATGAACACAAATGTCATCCAAGTTAGATGACGACAGACGGTTACTAACAGCAAGCTCACAAGGTGCTTCCAGACCTAGAGTTGTCTTGCTTTGGTCCCAATGCATAATTGCCTAGAGTTGGTTCGTGTTCTCACGGCAGCATTTACAAGAGGACCAGATCAAATGTCTTGCGCGAGAAAGCTGCTCTTGATTGGTCAGAATTTCCATGTGGGAAAAGTCCAGGAAGTAAACAAAACGTTGAAGAAGAGTATACTTGCAAGATAAATGTGACACTTTCTAATGTCACAATGGAGGGACAACTACGCAGGTTGATTTTAGCGCTGCTCATCGTGGACTATATTGCTGCTATTGTTCATTTTAGTCAAACCATACAGTTTGAAAACGAGGCGCGGCTCCAACTAGAAAACAATGTTTTGATGCATTGGATGTGCTGAATGTGCATATTAAGGCAGTACAGGAGGAGGTGCACATTAATAATCCTCCAGGACTGTAACATGCTCATGTTTAACCCAAACAATGTGTCATGTGACTGCAGTTGGTTCAGATCCAGGTCGGAACACGTTCTCACCACAAATGAACCGCACCAGAGTTTGTTTGTAACCGGACAGAGACCACCTCTTCAAGAAAGTCTCGGTCCGGTTGCTTCTGTGCGCACTGAGCATGATTGCTGTGTTCACACCTGCCCAAACGGCCCGCACTCAGGGGGCAAATGAACTTGAGTTCAATTGAACCGAACCAAACTGGGCAGGTGTGAAAGCAGCCTTGGACTACAGCCAGCTCAAGAGTGTCATGGTTGCACCGATGCTGAAAACATGTTACGGCCACACACACGCACACACAAAAAGCTGATCAAGAATCAGACCGATAAGCAGATTCAATAATGCCAATGGTATCAACAAAATCTTTTCAACTTCCATCCCTCTGTATTATTACACAACACCTCTAAACACAACGTTAAAATGAGAGGCAGCCTCGGCCTCATGCCAGTGGTATTGTTGCTGTTATTGTTTCTTAAAATGAAGACCACATTTCCCATAAATCCAGTTACTTCCTGTCACAGAAAGAATATTGTTTGTATAGTCTAATTTTTTGCATGTTTGGAGCTTGTTTAGTTTTAACAAAAGGATTTTCCATTACATCAGAATTTGGCTTCATATTATCAAATCCATGCACTGGAGAGTAACAACTGCAAGTCTGTACTCTGACCATCTTGTTTGTTTAAAGCAATTATACTAATGCCTCATAATTAATGTGCCGATGATTTATAGGTGTTGTCATGCAACACAGAGCACATTTAATCATATTTAAATGTATTTCAGATTCATTTACACTGATTCATCATCGTCCATGCTGCAGGGTAAAACTAACGACCGTACCAATTTCTGCACCATAAAGAAGTCCTTCCTGTAGGCAGAGATCCCCTTGTTGAAGTAGCGCTTCTCTTCTGCAGTCCAGCAGTCGGAGCCTGTTTGTAAATCAGACGCAGTGCAGTTCAATGTGCGCTCACAAGAGAGAATGAGGAAACGTTTAAAGAGAGGTTAGGAAATCAGAGACAGAAGGAGGAAGATGAAGAGACGAAGGGAAACCGTGAGAGTCGACTGAAGTGATTTATGTCAAACCGCTTGTGATTTCCTGTGATGTCACAGCTCACCTGAGTAGTGATAACCTGCCAGATGATGACCTTTGGGGAAAACTGGGTCCTGAAGCATCAAACGTCCCAGAGTTTCCTTAAAAGCAACGAGATTTATCACAGTTGGCACACTGTTCTTTAACAGGGTCTCTGTTCCTCATTTGAGTGCTTCAGCTACACAACACTGTAAAACAATCCTGACGCTAACAATTGCAAAGTTGCATAAAAAACATCTGCTGGTGCCATTTATTAGGATTTTGATTTCATTAAAAAAGTTGCTCTGCTGACTGAAATCCAGTGAGTTACTTTGAGTCACTATACTCACAAGGAAATCACCTCCACATTCATGTAAACAGTGTAAAACCAGCTCCTGATTGGTTCCTCCGCCCCGGAGCACACTGCAACACGCCATGCTCATCAAATCCTCCACTAAAGACAAAAAAAGAGAGAAAATGACGACAGCATGAAAGAATTAGTGTGGACCTGTGCAGGCCTCTGGTAATGCTGCGTGCAGCTCGAGAACCGCTCATCCAAACAACTTCAAAATCGACACTGTGCTTACTTGGGTCCTGAAAAATAAACTTAAGCCCTTTTAAGACAGGAATTGTGTAAATTTGCAGGAAAGCCCAATCAGTCTTCTTTCAGCATTGGCAGTATAAAAACAAAATCGGGGAGTGCAGCAAAATGCCGCCTACCTACTTTTGTTTATACAGAATGTGCCTTTTTCAGGGCAATGTGGGGCGTGAGCAAGTAACAAAACATGTAGCTCAGCGTGTGACGTAAACAGTGACGTGGGAGGGAAGCCACGGCTAGTCAGTCCTTCGGCGATTCTCTTCTAAGTCGGCCCGTTCTTCACCGTCCCTGTCATCTGATGGTTAATGGCCTCTTCGTTTGCGAGGGCAAGGAGGGCGCGCAATTCCTTGTCTCCCCAGTTGCTCATCTTTACAGTGTCTGTCAGGTTTGCGTTTCCCTCCTGCTACTAGCTGCTCGCTAATTCCTGCTATCAGCGGTTTCCTGTTTATCCACCAAGAGCAAGCTATACCCAACATGCTGTTTTGCGGTGTAACAGTCAATAGGGTTCCCTTCTAAACACACTTCACAGTGTGTGCTCCTGGTGCTGGTAACACAGATCTCAAGAGCTCGCGCTTAACACTGCACTTCCTTGGGTCCTCAGAATAGGCTGTAAAAATAACGGAGGTAGCTTACGTGACGTCACCCACTGATTTATTGACCCTAGCTGTCAAGTGTCGAGTTTGGCATTTTGGCCGTTGCTATCTTGGTGTCGTGGAGCCAGAAGTGACCATATCTGGGCAAGAGGCTGGCGCTGTGGAGGGGCGAGGGCTGGATCTGACTGAGAAGCTGATAACACGATTGACAGCCCTTATCATGCCTAACTTTAAACCTTAATGAAATGTAAACAGGTGAGTTATATGAAGACTCACCCCCGTACAGTTGTTATGAAGGAGGAATTAACTACAGACACCAAAACCATGATTGTACCAGGCCGTAAACATGTTTATTTCTGCTGTAAATTTGGGCATTTTAACATGGTGGTCTATGGAGACTGACTGGCGTCTGGAGTCAGCCTCAAGTGGCCGTTCAAAGAACTGCAGTTTTTGGCACTTCAAGTGTGAAGTCAATTGGATGAACGGTTGGCAAGAAAAAAAAGCTCACACAAAGAAAAGAATAACAACAATCAGTGCAGATACTAACTGCTCTCTTGGTCACCATGTTTGAGGGTGGAGTCATCTATAGGGAGCCAAACCAGGTCAGCCTTGTGCTGGTCCAACTGGGAGCAAGGTTGATCCTGCATCTCTGGAATTTCTGCCTGGTACTTCAGCCCGATGTTGATACGTCTGAACAAGAGGGGGAAAAAGTACATTAAAGTACATTTCTAATGAAGACGGGTTTTTGTGGGCCAAGTTTTGAGAACGTCAGAGTTCTGTAGGGGCGGCTGTACTTACGGTTCAAGACTCGCAGGTGTGGCGTCAGTGATCAAGGGCAGAACAGGAGGTGTGATTTCTGAACTTGCTGCAAATACAAAGAAACATCCTTTTAGCCACTATCTGAGAACACCTAATCAGTAAAATTTGTCTGAGATCATACAGCTGAGACTTACTGGAGCGCAACAGGCTGCGTGTCGCAGATTTGGGCGTAGGCGGTGGCGGCAGGATCTGGTTGCTTACGGCGATGTTGGTCAGGAAGGTGGAAAAGTAGAGACCCGAGCCCTCGCGCACAGGAGACAGGATGGGTGGTGGCGTGTATGGGGGCAGGGTGAGGGGGTTGTCCGGCAGGCGGACCGGAGAGCGCAGGTTGCTCTGGTAGGCGGTGATGTTGGAGTAGAGGGATGGTGGGATGAAGGTGGATGGTTTGTGCGGAGGGATGATGAGAGGCTGGGGACGAGGTCGGCGCTTGAATTTGGATTTTCCATCCTCGTCCGGCCCTGGATCATTTTCCCCGTCCTGGACAGAAGATTGAGGGTTTAATACTTTTCTTTGATATCAAATAAAAAGTCCCATTTTTCTATTGTAACTTAGTATGATGATTAGTATGCTGTTATTTACTTTCCCATAACCCATATAATAATAATAATTATATTGATTATAGAGTTCTACCTGCCTGTTAAATGGAAAAATTTCAGCATTTTTTGACAGCAGATGAGTTTTAACCCTTCGAAACCTGAGCAAATTGACTTAAGTTCTTTTAAAAACATGGGAAGAAGGCAATGAGCAATGAAAGAAGAAATGACCCAAAAAATGGCAAGAAATTTGTAAAAAGAGAAAATTACTAAAAACCAAGTAAATTAGCAAAAAAAAAAAGAAAATGAAAATTAGCTAAAATAAATAAATAAATAAGAAAATAAGCAAAAAAAACAACAATTTAAAAAACAAAACAAAAAAAAACAAGAAAATTAGCAAAAAATAAAACAATAAAATCAGCGAGGGGAAAAAAAAAGATTAGGAAAAAAAATAGAAAAAAATCATAATAATTCTGTAACATAATCTTAAAATGTAATAGTAATAATAAATATTTTAAATACAGTTTTATCCTCCCTTTTTCTCCCAGTCATTTTATATTTTCTAAATCTATTTTTATTCTTTCTTTTTGCAATTTGCCATGCATTTCTTACCGAGTTGCTCAATCCCTTTTTTCCCCATGTTTTTGAAAGAAATCGCACCAATTTGCTCAGTGTTCAAAGGTTTAAATACTTGTGAAAAGCGTCTGAAAGCAGTGCAAAGAAAGTGATTTCACTCCAGGTTTCAAAGGGTTATATACCAGTAATAAAAGACCTGTTGACCTGTTGAAGAGCTGCAGGTGACAGGCTGCAAAGCCCAGTTGTTGTGTGGGAAACCACACACTCAATGCGTGTCATGTAATGAGATGGCCGTTGCAAATATTATTGACTGAATTATTTATTAAGACAACTTTTTCTCGCTCCTCTGGTTTATGTCTGACAGCTTAAAAAGTGTTTGCCGTTGCCAAATCAAACAGGAATTTTACCAAACAGAAAATTAACAGGCAAACTTCTTCACATATGGACCTCTCCCCACATCTGATTGGACCAAAGCACCACTTGCAGGTGATTTTTCAAAAATGGGCACACGAGGTTTCTCCCAAAACGATGACTACATTTACACGTACATTACTACTCCTCTATTATTCCAAATATGACAATATTCTGAATTTGACAGGGAACATGTAAACAGCATATTTAGTTTTGATATTCAAAATTAGACTTTATTCTGAATGTGCCAGCATTATTCTATAGTATATCTTATGATAGGAGCATTCCTCAGACAAGTGTATACATATGCATCTCAGTTGGGTTTTTTACCGTGGTTTGTGACACACAGCCTCTAGCCTGTTTACGGTTAGCTCTGAATGTTGTCATGGATGCACTGAACGCAAACCAACACGCCAACAGTCTGGTGGTTAAAGGAATCAAAGAGGGAGGCATGTGCTCACAAAGCTGAACAAGTTAAGTGTTTTGAGACAAAAAAACAAAATGACACAGTTACAGCTGTTCGACTTTTCCATATTTGGATGTGATAAACATCATGTTAGGGGGACGTTATTCGGAGCTGCATGTAAATGAGAATATTTATTTCCATCAGCCGTGTAAACAGCTTAGAGTAGGACTATGGTTGATTTCAGATTAAGGGCAAAAAAAAGATTATTTTTTGTGTGCATGTAAACATAGTCATTGTCACATTTCCTCCTCAATTGCTTTCTTCAGTACCACGACACAAGCAGTACATTGTGTATTGGCTGAATCAGGCTGCACTGTAAACCTACACACCCAGTTTAAAACAGCTGTTTCGGAGCGTTAATGAGTCATGTTATCGTCTAACCTGCTCCATAAACATGGCAGATTGGTTCCAGTGGATGTTTCCCTGACTAAAATCTGGAATCAGACTCAAAAGCGGGCTCCTCGTACTAATGACAACTTGAAGCTGGTCAATTCACCACAGACCTGCATCTGCATGGGGTCTAGAAGTAGTTACGTTACATGAGGCTGAGTCTAAATATCCATCTAAAACCATGACTTTTGTATAAGCTTCACTGTGACATGTACACACTGACAATCAGAGGGTAGGAATACAATTACAAAGTCCTGTACTCGAGTAAAATTTAGGGATACTTGTACTTTACGTCATCCCTGGACAGGTTATTACAAATTGGTGGCCTAATGTTGTCAGTACAATGCTTCAACAAGCACTTCTTCACCAAGAAGCAGTGTAAGTAGCAAACTTGAAGCTGGGGTTTGGCCATGTCATTGAGCTAGTTTGCTATCTCTGTCACGTAGCTGTTAGCAACTCTGAAGCCTTTCCGTGTCTTAAAAAAGACGGTTGCTAACACTTGGCTAAATGAGACTACAGAGAGTCATCGCGCCGAACACAGCTTTACAACCTCGCTGTGGTGGCGACGTTAAAGTCTCAGACTGTGGTGTAGTTTGTTAGCATTTACGCTTAAAAAAATCATTAAGGTGGCGTTCATTCGTGAAGATTATCTTGCTGAACAAAACATGCAGGTATCATGAACCTTCTGGTCGCCACAGGGTTAACTTTCTGCAATGATCCAAAATCCAATGGAAAAATCCTGTTGGCTTTTTGACAAGGGAACCAGGGCGAAGCTAACTACTGTGGTGGCCTACAAAAGAACATGATCCCTGCAGCACTTGAGCTGTGAGATAATTGAGGGTATCAAACTACTCATCTGACTCTCGACAAGAAAACAAATAAGGGTATCTCCCAGAATTTCTTACAATACCCTCAAGATTCAACACAGAACACACAACTACAACATTAACATTCTGCTCACGTGTTTATGGATCAGTAATAATACTCCAATAATGTTATATCAAAAGTTAATTTCTGAATTCTGGACTTTTACTTGTATCAGAGTACTTTTAAATCTTGTATTGCTACTCTGACTTCAGTTACACATCTACTTATCCTACTCGAGGCAGTAGGAGGCTGATAATGTGGTTAAAGGTCACCCCAGGTCTACTGACATCAACAATAAACCAACAATCAAAGAAATGTAAAAGTCATCTCCTCACAATACTGACCTGGCCAAAACTCTCCGTTAGGGAATTTCTGAGTGATCGCCGACGAGCCACGATGACCGACGGTTTGCGATCGGACTGTCCCGCGGGCCGCTCACCTGGGCCGAGTCGTCCCTGAGCCCAGCCGCCCTGAGCGTCTGTTTGACTCCTGTGCACTGGTACAGACACCGGGATAACCAGAGGCACCATGGTGGACTGTCTGCCCAAAGAGCCATCCTCCTGCTGACGCACCAAAGGAAAGAGGCGGGAAGATGAGGAGAGATGGGAGAAAGAATGTAAGAAGGAGATTAGGGGAAGAAGCCAGGATGATGGAAAAGGGGTTGAGATGTATGGTATGAAAATCAGATTCAGTTTCAAATCGTCTACGACAGTATGAAAATATATAGACTGTATTTCAAAATAAATCACTTAAGATTATTTTCATAAGTTTAAAAAATAAAAGCACGAAAGATAGCCATCACACAAATGACAAGACATCTTAATTGTCTTGCTAACCAAAACTTTCAATGTAAACTTTAAAGGCAGCAAATTAATTGGCGATAATGGGGCAATTGTGGTTTATTTAACGACTGAAGCAATAAATCAATTATAAAATTTGTTTCTTTACTTTTCTGCCGATTGATTAAATGACCAATTGTTTCAACTATGCATTGTATAATTGAGAACGAATAGCTAATTAGTGGCCACTTTACTTTAAATGGTGCACTTTCTGAGCAACAACGTTAATAATTTTGACTACAACTGGTAAAAAAAAAATCTGCAGTGCTGTCTCTCTCATATGCAACTTAAGGATTACACTCTCTTTTGTAAATTGGATGAACACAGTGGTTTTATTACCACATATTTCCATGACGTAGTATCCAGAGGAGTGCTCATGTCTCCCTCGTATTTAAGGTCAGCATTTTCACCCATCCTACATCCTGTTAGCTGCAGTAACATATAAATCAGATTTATGATTTATACTTAAAGGTAAGACCCACATAAGAGATTTAAATCTCATCACCCCTCCCACAAAAGTGCTGTTTGTTAACCACACACACACACACACACACACCAGCTCTGGGTTGTGAATAGCGATATAAACCTGTTTGGTGTGTGTGTTGGGGAGTAAACTGTGGGAGTGTAGCTGCACAGGTTGACAGCCCAGCCCCTCCCTGGCTCTGCTGAATGACTGGGAAGGAGCCTGAGGAATGTGGAGGTGTGCAGACATGCAGCTGCTCCAACTGCTCATCCAGCATGCGCACTCTGCACAAAAATCCACGAGCCTGATAAACCCCCCGAGGGACGAGTACTACATGTCCCTGCGCTGAGAAAAAAAACCTGACGAAAAGTGGAGTTTATCAAGTTTTTGGTGCTCAGTGTCCATTCGACACAGAGTAAATCAAGAAGCCGGTTCCAGTGGGTGTGCTGCGTAGAATGTAAACACCGTAAATCCTGAATAACTAGATTAAGTGTGTCATCTTTCCTTCAGCGATAAAAATGAGACCAATCTCTCAAATCCAAACGTTTGGAATCTTCGATAATGGCTGTTTTTCAGGGCGCACCAGAATCACACGCATGACACTGTTCTGTGCGGTGTGACTGCGCACACTTGTTAAACAGCCTGCTGTAGCACAGGCTCGACAGCTGTAGGAATCGAGTCAACAGACCCAAGAAAATGATTTTGTAAACCATAGGGAAGTTCTGCATAGAAACAGGGTTCTTCCTCTTTGTGCAGCTGCTCGCCAGCTTTGCCAGATGAGAAAATTTGCTCTTACGTGCACAGATTAGCCCTCGTCTTTGTTCCTCAAGTAAGCTGGGCCTCAAGGAATAGTTCAGCCACAAAATGACTATTTGTTTATCAATTACTCATGCTGTGTGTGTTTGAATTTGTCATGAAAACTTTGCTTTTTGCATACTTCCACAGAAAATAACCAACATGTCGCTTTATTGATTGACTGGGGAACATGCTATATCAAATCGGTCTTTTACAAAGTCTCACACAAGTCATGCATGTCACATTTATCCATTCATATGCTCAGTACTTTCTGAACACATGCATTTTCACGAAAACTGTATTATTTACCAAACTGAAAGTAAAACAAAAACTCAAATACTAATCTATTTTTTAGCAAAAACACATGTGTTTTGGGAAGTAGCAGTTGTTTTGATGTAGTTTTGCTGTTGTTAAACGTGTCCCCCGATCAATCAATCGATATGCTCACCGTTTTCCGTGGAGGCGTGCAAGAGTAAACACATTTTAATTTGTAAATTCCAGGTAACACAGCTTTACAAACTAATTTACAAATGGTCAATCTATGGGTGGAGTGCTCCTTTAAACAATTATTTTTGCTGTAAAATTGCCATAATGCGTATTAAGTGATTGATTTTAACCTTGATCATTTTAGCAGGCTCCATCACTGACGCCTGCTGGGCCAGAGTCTCCAGGTTGATCTCCTTAGACGCCCTCCTCCTCCTGCGGATGACCCCTCCTGTCGTCACTTCCCCTCCTCTCACAGCCTGGGTGCCTGCTACTCCGTTCTGGGGTGCTGGAAGCTCTTTGGTTGCTTGAGACCAGATGTTTGTCGAAGGGGGACCCAGTGGGGACTGGCCTTCTCTGGAAAGGCGTCTCGAGCGCCGAGGGGCAGCCAGCGTCGCATCTGAAGGCTCTGCAGGATTTGTGGCGACCTTTTCAGGGCATGGGTCAGGTGCCGATGATGCGTCACTGACTTTCGCCTCTGGTTCCTGCTGCGGCTCCATTGGCTGGGCGTCCTCCTTTTTAGGCGCGGCGTCAGATGGACCCGGCTCAGGAGGCTGAAAAGTTGCAATGTTTTGGGTTTGTTGCTGTTTTGGTTGCACCTGTGGTGGTGTTGTTTCTTGCTGTGGCACAGATTGTTGTGGCACTTGCTGCTGTTGTTGCATTTGCTGGATTTGTTGCTGTCGCCCCTGTATCTGTTGCTGGTGATACTGCTGCTGCATTTGCTGCAACTGTTGCTGCTGCTGCATTTGATGCTGCTGGATTTGGTGCTGCTGCTGTTGCTGCAAATGTTGGTGCTGTTGCAACTGAAGGTGGTGCTGCTGCAACTGTTGCTGCTGCTGCTGGTGATGGTGATGCATTTGTTGCTGCTGCTGCTGCTGTTGCTGCTGCTGCTGCTGCTGTATCTGGTGCAGCAGCTGTTGTTGAGATTTAGGTTGCTCGCCGTACGGCAGGCCCGACATCCCCTTGTTGCCTGGAAAAACAGAGTAATAACCTGATGAAAACTGCTGCTTGCTGGGCCTGAATGTGGTCTGGAAAGGCTGCAGCATGGACCCCTGTAAAGTGTGAGAGGGCACATGGGGCTGACCCTGGAGCTCCACGCCCTTGTGGGCATGCTGATAGGCCTGCAGCTGAGCCTGGTGCATTGCAGCCGCAGCGTGCTGCTCCCACTCCAGCCCCCTCCCCTGAGCTTGAGCCTGGGCGACATCTCTGTAAACCTCAACAGGTCCTGGCAGTTGATTCTCTCCCCCCATTGGCAGAGCTACACCCTCGTGGACTCCTTTATGGAACGCCATCTGACCTCTGACATTCACTCCACCCATGTAGGGGCCAAAGTTCTGCCCCCAGGCTGGCACGGGAGCTTCCTGAGACCAGCCGGGGGGCTGCACCGAGTCCTGGTGCATCCACTTTACTTGAGCAGCCTGCTGATAGTGTGGTAGACTCTGGGGCCCTTTCTCATGGTTGTAAACACCAGAGCTGCTTGCAGAGTCACTGTGGCTCGACTCTAAGGCCGGAGGTCCCATACCATAATACACCTCCCCTGAATGCTGCACAGGCTCCTTCATGGCTGCAGCCCGATGCTTGCCGCTCTTGTCAGTATTAACTTGAGGAGGAAGACTCATAGTAAATATCACAAGGTACTGTTGGAGTCAGAGCTCTCAATCTTAATCTCTGGGGGGTGCAAACTGTGACTGCCTCTGTAGTGTGCTGCTCACTGCCTGTGGCTCAGGAACTCTTTGTTTAATTGTGTATACGGAGGTATCTGGGAGGAAATATAAATCCCAACTGATAGTGCAGGGTGGGGAGCATGCAACCCTCCTTCCACAATCAAATCTGAGGTTTCCTGTCCATTCTTCTCATCCTCTTTACGGTACGGGACCTTGTGAGAGAAAGGAGGGGGTTAGACACTTTCTGTTTCTCTGAGGACAAGCACACAAAGTTTTCACTCGCCGTTAACTCGCCTGCAGCAAAGAGGAAACTGAGGCCTACACGAGAAAATAGCCCAGTCAGTAAAGTGAGACTCAGTCACAGAGTGTGTGTGTGTTGTTGTAAGGAGGAGCAGACCTATATTTTGAATACAGGACGTGCAAACAGGAGCTGTAGAAGCCATAAAAGAAGCAACAAGGAGGCGCTCACTGTGTAGCTGCCATTTGGCATAACAAGAAATACAGGAAACGGAGGGGCTCGTGCAATCACCCGAGCGATAGCCAGTGATGTTATGTTAAAAATCAGCAATAAGGAAGCGCCTGTAGAAGCAGTTGGGCAACACGGCAGATTAGTGAGCATGAGTTAAACACGGTGTATCTACCTGATCAGTGGCGCACGGAGCTCTCCATGGCCAGCTCCATGGAGTCACTTTGGTTTCGATCAAAGTCGACTGCATGCAGCTCCATGAAGGGATTGTGCGCAGCGAGTGTCATAACTCTGACAACTTTCCCTCGAGTTTCACAGCGCACAATATGGCGAACAGGCGACTTTACAATCCCACGATGACATAATCCAAAGTCCGCACAGGCTTGGAGAGGCGCATTAACGCCGTGGGCACAATGTTGCACACCAGTATCCGTCAAACCGTGCACTTGGGGGAAAAAAATGTCCACAACTTTCTCCCCGCATCAACGAGTAAACCACACACGACACGGTGAGAGTGTGGAAACGGTGCCGTGCAGCGGCCTGCTCTGGTATTTCCGCTGATTTGCACACGTTGCTGACAAACCCCGCAGCTCCACGCGCGCTGCGTGTCGGTTTATCCAGAGTGTGTGAAGCGCTGCGAAACTGCGCAAACATGCAGAAAGTTGTGCACCCCAGGACGCGCCGCCTCACCCCAAAACAGCTCAACTCACATCCTGTTATCCAATCCGATTGTCTGGCCACTCCCATCGCTGTATCCGTGTTCGTTTGTTTCGCTGTCGCGGCCGCCCGGAAAGCGGAGACTCAGCTCGTTACACGGAAACAGTTTGATGTGGGTGAAAGCAGGGCTGTAGGTTGGGTTTGTAAAGCACTGGGGTCAGGCACATGCAGCCCCTCAGCCCTGCACTTATTGCAGGCAACTAAAAATAAACAAAAAACTGAAACAAGGTGAGAAAAAAAATTAGTTAACTGAAAAAAATGACATAAAAAATAGAATTTAGAAAAAATATGTGAAACAACATTGTGTAGGAGTATGTTACAAACAAATTATAATACAATACAAAATACAGGCTACAGAAAATGTCATTTGGTCAACACAGCGAGCATGATGAGGCATTGCTGCATATTTTTGAGTCTACATGCTTATGAATGAAATACCTCTGCAACATGCTGTGTTCAATACCTATTCTGATTCTAAACTTATTAAATCTTGCCCCTGACAGATACCCCCTGTATTATAATTAAAAAATATATATATACTAAAACTAATACGGAATAAAAACTTAAACTACACATTTTCAAATAAAACGAAACAAAAAAATAAACTGGACTGAAAACAAAATTATAAAAACTAATGAAAAATACATATTTGAAATTTGCATCACCCCTGATAGTTTAGAATTGACCTTAAAATGTGAAATTACTTTGGTCATTTTTTTCTTATTTAATTAATTCAACTTGACCATTATTTTTTTTCCATTAAATTTTTACCCACTTAAAAAAACAGTTGTATGACACAGAATTTTCCACATTACAAGCTGAGTGATTTCTCCTTTGCCAGGAATTAATTCAGATAGGAAAAGTGTTGTTGTTTTTTGTCTTGGCCGAAAAACTGTTAAATTTAACAACATTGAGTCCAATTTAAAAAAAAAAAAAAAAAAAAAGATCATTTGTGTCTTTAAATCATAAAATCTAATCTGTACCTCAGGTGCCTATAATACACAGTGGTTATGTATGTATATGAGGATTTAAAAAAAAAAATCATTAGAAGTATATTTTTTTTACAGAAATATTTATGTAGTCACATGCTAACTTGTAGTTATTACATCTCTACGGGTCAAATCGAGAGAAAAATATAACTCATAATTTGTAAGCAAACCATGAATTAAAGTTATTATAGATAGATAGATAGATAGATAGATAGATAGATAGATAGATAGATAGATAGATAGATCAACCTCAGTTGACATTTGTCTTTGGCTTCTCTCAAAAATCAGGTACAGACAGACACACAACACAATACACCATTAAAAATGTACAATTTAATAATAAATATGAAACAATAGTGCAAATAGGCAGGTAGGACCAATAAGTTATAAACATAAAGGACCTCATATATGTTCTAACTGATTCTTAGGACCTTAAATCAACGCCCAGATGAGAGCGGCTCAAACTCTGAGTGTATTGGATGTAAGGCGTCGGCAGTTAAATGTTTAGCCTTCCTGTGTACGGCGCTGTTTATTTCCTGCTGCTGCAGCACCATGCACATTTAAGCGAGACAATGACGTTCTTAAACAATACATCTATTAAAACAGTTATTCTGATTCAAGATAAATGTCTGTGCGTAAACACAGTCAGAGCTGTGTCTATGGGGCCGGCTCAGTTTCCTCCTGGGCAAAATGTCAAAGCACAGCTGATGGAGGGGAAGTGTCATGTCAGGGCTGCATCTCTGCCTCAGCACACTGCAATGTCCAGCGGGCACTGCAGGTTTGTAGCTCACAGTGAAGCAGCAGGGATGAGAGTGAGCAGATTTAAGTCTGGAGCCGTTATGAGATTATTGTGCTGGAATCTTTGTTTGCACAGATTCGATTGGGAGATGACGTTGCAGTTTGCTGTGGCAGAAGTTGAGCCAGGGTCAAGTCTTTTTGCCAGATGACCTTGTGGTTTTTGATGCACTGATAGTCCATTCCTTACTTGATTCACATAATCTTGACTTTGTTAAGGAGTCATTGGGAGGAAGATTTGGGGACACTGTTTTCTGATGAAGTTTGGAAGAAAACTTTAGATGTGACACATTCCTCTTCAATCTGCTAATGACATACAATTATCCAGTTCAAGATTTTGAATCTCCTTCTGATCCAACGTAAGGTTAGCTAAGTTCACGCCTAGTATGTGACTGATGTAAGCATGCACCAGCCACCCTTTCAAATAGTTTCCAGCATGCAATTTTTAAAACCTTCCCAGATGTTTTGGAAGTGCCCATAGAACCACGTGCCACTACTGAAGCATTTGGAGTAGCTCCACAAGATGTACATTTTAGTCATCAGGCAAAAAATATGTAAGCCTCTGCATCTTCCTCAGCTAGATGACTTATACTGCTGAAATGGAAGGAAACATTTCTTCCAACCTTCCAGCTTTCATTTGACTTTGGAGAAAGTTTGCTTTTCTACGAGATGATGTGCTCAGAATTTAAACCTATGTAGAAAAATTGGATGCCACTAATTTTTTACTAATTTTTTAAATGATAGGTTGTGTTTTTTCCCCACTTGTCTATTGCACTTCTCTAACTTGATATTCTTTATTCTATGTCTCATCTACGATTGTTGTCACATTGAAATCTTTATATGTACTTCTACTTGTTTGTACAGTTGACTCTGTTCAGTCCCTTCAGGGTGTCAAGTTTTTGTGATCGCGACAATTAAAATAAATTCAGCCAGTCCCTGTATATTCTATGTGACCTTGCAATTTTGTCCAATCACGGCAACTTTATCTCAGATTTGACTATGTAGAACGGGTAAAATCTCATTCCAGTAGAGCTGGTTGCAGCGTATTGATCCGCTGAGCCCCTCTTTGCCCTGCTCTCTGTCTCTGGTCATCATGACACTACTGCTGCACCTGGGTCAGAGTCACACACAGTGACAGGGATGACTGTTAAATTCACACGGCTAACGTTACCCAGTGTTTGGTAATGGTGATGGCATTTTGGTCTTGGTGTCAGCAGCATCCTATCACAAACACGTGAGTTGTTTTAGTTTACGCCAATATTGTCTGTGAAAATGCATCGTGATGTGCATCCTAAATAACTGTAAGACATTTTCTTTTTTACAGTTGTTTCCATGATGGGGTGCCCATTGGCTCACCTGCTGCACGGGTGCTGTGTCCTTGCCGCAGCGGCCGGGAGTTCAACTGCAAGCCACGGGCCCTTTGCTGTATGTCGTTCTTCTTCTGTTTCCCCCTTTCATGCTGTATCTATCCTAAAAATAAATAAAGGCAAAAGCCCCCCAAAAAATCTTTAAAATTATTTGTGATCTACTACTTTTGCATGACTTTAACTTTCTTGAGCAACAAAACAAAGAAGTAGTGTATGTGAGAGAAGGATGTGTGTGTGGTTGGGCGGTGGTGGTGAGGGCTTATCAATATTTTATCCAGAGCACCAGAATTCCCTGCAACGCCCCTGCTCCTCTGATGGTGCAAATCTCGACACTAGTGATCGCAACTGATCACTTTGAATGACGACCTAGCACTACAGGTAACGCACTGCTGCTTCCCGTGTTGAGTGCGCTGTTTGGACCCCGTGCAGCTTGCCTGTACCTGATGCTGTGCAGCTGTGTCCTGTGCAGCTGTGTCCTGTGCAGCTGTGCCGTGTGTCTGAGGGGATGCAGGAGTGTGCGGATCAATCAGGAGAGACTACCGCTGTGACGTCACCACAGCCGCTGTGAGGCAGAGCACAGGGGCATCACTCCCCATCCATTAGCAGGCTAGCTGGCTAACACCAAGCTAACGTCAGCTATGGTCCATCACCATTATCCCATTTCTGAAATAAACAGCTGCTCGGAATGACCTGGCTAACCAACGGCAGACTGGCAACATGGCGACTGTTTGGGTTTTAACCGGGTTCGCGATGAATGGTGCAACGAAGCGAGGTAAAGGGGTCACGAGAGGTTTGCTACCTAACGGTTATCCTCAGTAAACATGCTAGTTAGCTTGTTTGCAGGACCACCGGAGCCGCCGCATTGAGCGCCGTCACACAGCTAGATTAGCTTCCTCACGGCTAATCCTCTCAGACGTCCGTTTATGACAAGTGTCGCTAGTCCTCGTTGTGTTGTGTCACAGAGTCAATCAGTGTTAGCTGCTCAGGGTTATCTAGCACTGGTTAGCATCTTGTATGAGTATGTAAAACCTGAGGTGTAGCTAACCTTTGTAGCCGTTTAAATGGTACTTCTACATGTTTCTGTCAGGCACTTTAACATGCTATGTTTTCTCTCTCAGTGTGAGGCTGAAACGATTAATCAAGTAATCGATTAGTCGATGATTGAAAAATAGCTAGTAACTTCTGACATAACTGATGCATTGGCTCAGTTACTGTTAAAACAGAAATGCCTAACAATCTCTGCCTTTCACTTTTATATAAATCAGTATTAGTTGAAACATCTGAAGACATCAACTACTTTCTGACATTTCAATGACTGAACAATGACTCGATTAATCAGGAAAACAGTCAGGATGTTAATCATAAAGAAACTAATTGCTATTTTCAGTCCTAATCTTTTGCACGCTCAGTAGCATGCAGTGATTCAGAGAGGAATAAAAAGGATCTGAATTTCAAAATCGGTTCCCTCTTTTCAGTGAGGAGCTTGCGTCACTGATGCCAGGTGCAGGCTGTAGCTGAGAGCTCTCAGGATGAGTGGGGCTGGAGAGCACACAGACATCCTGTCAGTGGCAGACGTGGTCAGAGACCGATGGAAAGTGGTGAGAGAAGTCACAAAATCATGTTCAAATGAAAATGAATTCCTCCACAGTCGTACATGTGTTGACATATGTGTTGATTTTATTTATTTTTTTACAGACGAGGAAGATAGGTGGAGGCGGGTTTGGGGAGATCTACGAGGTTTTGGATCAGCTGAGTCAGGCTACCGTTGCCTTAAAGGTGGAGTCTGCTCAACAACCCAAACAGGTGCTGAAGATGGAGGTGGCTGTGCTGAAGAAGCTTCAGGGTGAGTGTTATCTGTCCCTCTGCCAGTGACAGTGTAACTTAAATTGTCCAGACAGTTAAGAATTCAGCTAGCGAAGGCGGTAACCCCCGACATCATGGTGTATTATAACAATTGAGTCAGTAGATGATGGCCTAGCAACAGCCAAACTTATTAAAAACATGGCGTTTACTGTGCAGAACTCCTCTGCTATTTGTCATTAAATGTTAATGTTTTATTTAAAAGCATTGAATAGATTTTTATGGCACAAGCTGCACCACAGTCACACTACAGAGCCTGCTAAACTATTCAGTGAATTAAGGAGGTGTTTATGATATCTCTGTGCACTCCATGTCCTAATTTATGCTGAAATATTCCAGCAGTGATTTTTATATATCTCACAATTAGTTGCTACAACATTATTACATTTGTACCTGGAACAATATCAGTAAATATAAATGCTGAGAAATTAAAACATACGGGGATGGCAGATTTTGTGTCTTATGAAAGGCAAAGCCAGCAGGTATTAAGCACTCTACCTGTCCATATAGATTTATGTATTATATATATTTCATTGACAGGCAAAGACCACGTGTGTCGCTTTGTGGGCTGTGGCCGCAATGATCGTTTCAACTACGTGGTGATGGAACTCCAGGTAGGATTTGTTTTTTACCAGTCAATGTTGGTGTTTGCTGTTTACACCAAATCACTCTGCATCATCACGCTGATTTTTCTGTTTGAAGGGGAGGAATCTGGCAGATTTGCGCAGAACCATGAGCCGCGGCACCTTCTCCGTCTCCACAACTCTGCGACTTGGCAAGCAGATTTTAGAAGCCATCGAAAGCATCCACTCCGTAGGCTTCCTGCACCGTGACATTAAACCCGTAAGTCTGCCTGAAACCCTCGATGGTGTGGGATTGTATATTTGCATGACAGTCAGTTTACACTTAAACTTGCTTGTGTTTATCTGTTTTGTTAAAATTGCAGTCTAACTTTGCGATGGGAAGGCTAGCCAGTACCTGCAGATGCTGCTATATGCTTGATTTCGGCTTGGCCCGGCAGTTTACCAACTCCAGCCAGGAAGTCCGTCCAGTAAGTACTCTGTGTCAACTTCCTTAAAGCAGTGTATTGGCTTTTTTAATCAAAGATCTCACAAGTTACATGTCCTTTAAGAAGCTGTTTGAAAGCGTAGCCAGTGGTGTCAATACACAGAAAGGATCCAAAAGGAATTAAAATCAGATACTGTATGATGTAACTTACTCCTACTGCACCAGAGCGTCACCTATGTGATAGGAGAACAAGTTAAAGGCACACAGATGTACACATTTTACACCAAATTCACATGTCCGCCATGTGACCTCAATGACCCTCATGTGACATCTGTGTGTGACCATCCCAAAAGGATTCAAACGATTGAAACGGTAATCCCAGCTTCTTTAACATAGTATTTATAGATTCCTCAGAATGTAATTTAGGACCAATAAACTAACATTGTGTTATTTGTGTTTCCATTTGTATTTCTTTATTAAATGATATCTTTATTCTCCTTCAGCCTCGGCCTGTTGCAGGCTTCAGAGGAACTGTGCGATACGCTTCAATCAATGCTCATAAGAATAAGGTGAGCAGGGACCACAAACATTCTGCTATGCAGTCTATTTCTTTATTCATTTCTATTTTATTTACCCTTGAAATCGCTCACATTTGTGTATCTTCATCTTCAGGAAATGGGTCGTCATGATGACCTGTGGTCCCTCTTCTATATGCTGGTTGAATTCACAGTTGGTCAGCTGCCTTGGAGGAAAATCAAAGACAAAGTGTGTGCCTCTTTATATTAGTCAGCATAGATTTGTAATTTGCAGCATGTGTGTCCAGTCTGACTTTTATTTTTCCCCTCTCTGCTCTCAGGAACAAGTAGGAAACCTAAAAGAGACATACGACCATAGACTCATGCTTAAGCACCTTCCCTCAGAGTTTAGTACCTTCCTCGATCACATCTTGACCTTGGACTACTTCACTAAGCCAGACTATCAGGTTAGCCATCTCTTGTTTGGCCTGTTTTGCACACTCTTGTTTGTTTCCCTCCAGCTGTCACATGCTGATGCCTGTTGTTTTCTGTGTGACAGCTCCTGATGTCAGTGTTTGAGAATGCGATGAAGAGCCACAACGTGCTGGAGAACGACCCTTATGACTGGGAGAAATGTGATTCGGAGGATATGCTGACCATCACTGCCACCGCAACCACTGCTCAGCAGCTCACTCGCCTCACACCGGCGTACTTGGGGTACTTAGCTTTAAAAGCTATTGACACACAGACAGTTATTGTAGTCAGTAGTTCTCGCCGTTGCAGTTTCATCCGTGCTGTTCAAACTCCCGTCACACTCTGTCGGATATGTGTTAAAATATATGGCTGCAGCTTTATTTAGCCCCGAAATATGCACAGTCAGAGATCCCTCAGAAATCGCTGCTCTAAATTGTGCTGTGGAAATGAGCTGCAGGGTGACCTTCTCCTCTCCTCCACAGCATGGCCAATGCTTCAGTGCTGCCAGGCGAGCTGCAGAGGGAGAACACTGAGGATGTCCTGCAAGGGGAGCGCCTCAGCGACGCCGACAACTGCCCCCCCATACCCACGCCGACCACCCCTGGTGGAGACGTATGGGAAGAGATGGACCGCAACCGAAACCATAAACACGCCCAACCGATGATCAGGAAGGTCAGGGCAACGTGGTTTACTGTAAATGCTTTGTTGAATGTTGTTACCTACAGCTGACATATTAATCTTATGTAATCTCTTCCTGTGCATTGAGATGCTTAGCTTAGCTGCAGTGCAGTAAATGTCATTCACACATCTCTCCTCAAGACTCCATTGACTTTGCCTAAAGATATGATAATGAATAAGACCCCACTAACCACTGTTACTTCATCTACTCCTCCTGGGATTGAATAGAAACCCACTACTTATTGAAGAAAATGAAAGAAATGGAAGTCTTGCTGCATTGTCTCTCTGGGGATAAAAATGCAATATCTCCATTTTTGAGCCGCTTTGTCGCTCCTTCTTTTCAGGTGGTGAGTGAGGATGAACACAGTCAGAACCAGGGGAACCAGAGCCCCAACACCGGCTCCATGCAGAGCTCTCCTAGACGGGTGCGATCAGAGACCATGTTCTTGGAGCGGGCTGCACCGCTGCTCCGAAGGATGAGACACAGTCAGAGCTTGGCGTTTGAAAAGAGACTCGCACCTGAACCCAAGCCCACCATCGAACGCTTCCTCGAGGCCTAGTTAGTACTCAGTGCAAATTAAATTACGTTATTGTGAGTGCTTGCAAAAATCGTTCTTAGGAAGTGGACAGAAACTCACCACACTTACGATATCTTGTTTCAGTTTGGGCAAACAGCGTCCTGTCCTTTCTCAAGTCGGGGAGAAATCCATTCCGGAGAGGGGGCAGGGGACGCCCTCCTGCAACGAGGAACACTCTGGCACAGCGACCCCAGACCAAGAGGAGGGCGCAGCGAGCAGCGGCTTTGTGGCCGTGAACCTCAGTCCCGTGCCCCAAGAGGGAGACTCTCAGGAGTGGGTGATGCTGGAGCTAGAGCAAGGCAGCGGCTCTGGAGCCACCAAGCCTCCTGGTGAGGCCCTGCACGAGGACAAGCCAGGGACGCCAGCTGAAGCTGAGAACCAGTCGTCCGATCCGCAGGATGGCCAGGCCACAGCGGTGCCAAGCAGTCCTGTCCTGTCGCAGATGTCCATGCCCGGCACGTGGTTGCTGGGCCACAGGAGGCTGCCGGGGATGCTGGGGCAAATGCCCTCTGTCATGATGGGAAGAGCCCAGATGGACCAGGTAGAGATGATCAAGCATTCAGTCTTGTATGAAATGAAATGTGAAACAAAACACTCCCAACTCAAGCTTACCTGCTTGTTTAAGAGCTTTTGACCATTTTACGTGGTAAGGAACTGCTACAAATATGTAATTTAGGCTGTTAAACTGGTTCGACTACAAAGTTAACACTTGGGCTAATTACCTTAGACTAATGCGTGAGCACTACCAAGTAGGACTAAGGAGTGTTTTTCCTGTTCTTCCCATTCTGCTGACATAGCATGAATGCAGCACAAGCACAGTGTAAGAGCGTTGATTGGGCCTGAACCTACATGAACCTGCATAATTTATGTCAAAGCAGAGCCTGAGCCAGAACTACGGCAGCAGTTTGCCCAAGCCTGATTTCCATTGTAATTTTTAAATAGTAAATAATTTATTACGAGCCAAAGTCTGTCATCGTCTTGCAATGACTGGTTTGGAGAACCAGGTGTCCCCCTTGTTTAATCTGCATCTTTGAGTGCACACTAGTGATACATGGGTTGACTCATGGGTAAAATATCAAAGGCTTCAGGTGGGCAGGTTATTAAGTGACAAAGCAGCGTTCTGAGTAAGTTGTTACTAATGTATAGAAATATTGTGCAATAGTCCACCTTTCACCGTCTTTTCCCCTCTCTCCATCTCTTTGGATGAGTACTTGCTGTCTTCCTATGTTTGTACTTTTTAAACAGAAAACATGTTTTCTATTTGGATATTTACAGGAAATGACATACAATATAGCCAACAGCAAGTAGGTTGTTATCAGCCGTGGCTATTACCGGAAACTTTGAGCTCCAGTTTGTGAGTTTGGGTTTTATAATAAGCCTGACCTGTGCATCACTAGTGCACACTGTGATCCATGGCGATGCAGCACACACACACATCATGATCACCACTCTTTGCTGCATGTTATGCCCATCTCTCTTACTGTTGGGTAAGCAGAGCCAAAAATAAAAAAATTCGGAAACTGGCGTGAACCCAAATCGATTCAAGCCCGAGGGAATTTGAGAAATTATAGCCTGGCCCAGCCCAAACCCAGTGGGCAGAGAATCAAAGCTCTACACAGTGTTTCTTACATGTGTGCTCAGTTACCATGGAAACCTAGATGCCCTAGATGATTTGGAGCACTCCTGTGACTTAGATATACTTAGGACTCATGTATTTTATTTATGTATTTAGACATGCTGTTGTGAATTTATGTGATTTTCAACAAAAAAATGGATGGAATTTTCAAGTCATTTAGATATTTTGTGTCTAAACTTTTTATTAAGGTCATACCCTCTAACAATCATTAAACTCATCTCAGTCCTCCAGCTGTGCGCTACAGTCCCCTGTTCAGGAGAGGAGTGATGCAATACCACTAGAGGCCCCATCTGCTGAATCTGAAGAACTCCCAGAGGAAATCTTAAAAGATGGAGGAAGGTTGGAGTTAGCTCCTGTCCCATGCTCAGCCAAAGGCCCCACTGCTCACCTGACAAACGACAGAGACCCAGAGAGCGACTCCGGTCTGCCCGATCGCTCCTCAGAGCCCAATCAGCAGCCTCAAGCCGACACAGCAGGAGGCGCAATGGAGAGCACCGTCACCGTCTCCTCCTCTCCGCCCCCAGCTCTGCTCAGGAGAAGAGACTCTCCCTCGTCCCCGAGATACAGTCGAATCCCAGTGCGAGACCCCAGCAACCCCCTGGACTCTCCGAGCAAGGACCTCAACATGGAGAGGCGTCATCGCTGGAGCAGTCCGGTCCCCGGCTCCCCCACCCACTCACCCTCTCCGTCTCTGTCCTGTGACAACCTGCCTTGTGCTCTGCCGAGGGACAGGCTCCTCTCAGAGCGAGGCTCCAGGTCCGACTGTGCAGGAGAAGACCCCCTCTCTCTGTCCTCCTCATCAGGTAGTAAAAGTAAGATCCCACGTCCTGTGAGCGCCACCTTTGTACCTGAGCAACTCACAAGCAGGTTTTTGCCTCGACCACCTCCTGGGAAACCACCCATCCGCCCGTGTGTGGACAACAGGTATGACACTGTGAAGGTGTTATTAAATGATCTACATTAAATTGAACAAGTTCATTTGTCACATTTTGTTAAATGGTAAATATTTGAAGTTATAATCCTTCAGATGTCAGTGCTGGTTGATTTGGCGACACCTGTGGTTTTTTGTAGTAGTGCGGTTTAATACAACAGCATTTTCCGTCATGACTCGAGCAACTTCGATCTGATTTAAAGCTATACACATTGCGCATAAATAGCTTTTCATACAGCAACAGGGCACTGGAGTTACAGCCTTAGTGAGGAAGAAAAAGGTAGCAGGAGTGCTGCTGGTGTCCCTCAAACCAGCTGTGCTCCTGGAAGGGAATGCTTCAAAAAAGAGGAGAATTTATTGCCCAAAAAAGGCCAAAATAATCCAGGCACTCAAATTGGTTTCAAAATATATAACAGGCCTTTATTTCAGCAGGCTAGAAACATTAAAAATACACCAACGTGTATCGCCTTGCACCTTCCTCAGGGTGTCGTGACAAACACAAACAAACACTGTGTGTTTACTACACCCTGAGGAAGGAGCAAGGCGATATACGTTGGTGTATTTTAGCCTGCTGAAATACAGGCCTTTTTTATTTTCAAACCATCTTAAGTGCCTCGTCCTGGATTATTTATGTCCTTTTTTTTGGGCAATAGGTTCACATTGGTGAAGAGTTGGAGATGTGCAGCCTGTTACCTTAAACTTGTCAAACAGCTCACTGCGGCTGCTCCATCTTCTTCTGTTTCTCTCGGCAATATTCAAAACGGATCTGCTGTCAAAAAAATGCAGAAAATTACTGTTGCCTTTTTGCCTTTTTTGTAGATGGAGTTTTGACGAGTGATTACTGTCACACTGATGCTTCACAATACAAGCCTCCATATGTTTTGCCAGATGAATGCTTTTAACGTGAATTAGCAGCAGGAGGAAATCCTGGGTTTGCACAAGGGGTGATTTCACATATAGTGCTTTTTAAATGGACCGAACTCAGTCCTCTTAAAGTGCACCAAAAAGTGGACCAACAGAAAAGGGACTCAGTTCTTTTTGTGTTCACATTGTTAGTGCCAGTTCTCAATTCTCTCTCTGGTCAACTTCAGCTCTGATGGGGCCTCAGTCCTCTCTCTGTTCACATTATAGCCTATAAATAATATATATATTGATATAGTTTTGTTTTTACGTTGACATGGCACTGCAGTGCGGTTATGAAGCTCATTTTCAGATGAACTTAAAATAGATAGTCTGAGTTTGGTTCGCTTCAGAGGGGTCTGAGTAGCTACTTAAAGATGCAATGCAAGATGAAATAGTGCTGACAATAACTATCAAAAATGTGCTTTGATTTCATGAAATTTTTAAGGATTATACTTCTCCTCACAGAAGGATTTGAGGAATCATCATACAGCAGCCATCGTAACTGTACCATCTTCTTTCCTCCAGACGTCGGCGGTTGAGAGTGCGTGCCAGCAGCACTAGTGACGCAGACTTCCTCGCCAGTCTGACTCAGCTGATGCAGGACCGTAGCGGGATGCTCTTTAGCCCCCCTCCTCGCCCTCGCAGCTCCTCCTCCTCCCTGCAGCGCTCGCTAAGCTCCTCCCCCTCGCGGCAGGAGCTCCGAGAGGGCGGGGCACTGCAGGGACGCAGCCGCTCTCCGTCAAGCTTCTCCAGCTCCCCTCCTCCGCGGCACCCACACGACAGGTCCGTAGGGCCGGCTCAGTGGGGCCAGAGCTCCAGCAGGGGCAGGGGTCTGATCCACGAAGGTAAAGGCTCCGGCAAAGTGAACCGATGACTGTATTTGACGCACACGTGACTGATCCGGATGGTGCAACTGTAGCGAGAGGCTGTTTCCCATCCAGTCGCTGATAGCATGTGTAAATACGGTATTTACTCAAGGGAATGTACTGTATGTAATGTAAAATGTATAAAATGTATTTATTTATTTATTCATCGTTGGATGTGTCTCTCAAAAATACTTGATGATGTGGCTTGATACCTGCAGTTGAAACATAAAAGGCTGAGGAAACCTTGAGATTGCCAACTCTTACCTCTCATCTCACTCCTAACTCTCCATGTAGGCCTAATACCAGACCAAAAAGATAATATTTAATACTCGAGGGATGTAAAAATGACGCTAATTGTAGATATGTACCATGAGGAAAATAGCAAACACTAATAGAAACCATGTACTCACGTTAAGAACACTAATAGTAATTAACACCACGCGCAGTATACCAACATCGGTATTCATGTACAGAACCAGGGCATGCAGCCCGTATTGACCTCACTCCTGTAAACCAGCTAGATTAATTATCGTATGTGACAATGAATTGCTCATTTGGCATATCACAGTGTGGTAGTGTGCTTTTACTTTGCTAGAAAATATTTGTCATGCAGAAAAAGGCATCCACCTATTAGAATGTACATGTAAGTGCACTCATACTTAAGTATTGTTCAAGTGCATGAGTATCATTGCATCATTGTTTTTTTGGTTTATTTTTATTCATTTGTACAATCTGCTGCGACATCTGTATTTTTATTGAACTGCTTCTGATCAAAGTACATCATAATGTAGACCAGCAACGATGTGCAGTTTTATTTCATACATCCAGTAGATGGAAAAAGGAAGAAAACTGATAAAAATGAAACCTGTTCATCACGTCTGACTGTTGTCGCATTTTATTTTTATCACAATTTAAAATTTGATCAGATTCAACAAGGTGCTGGAAACTTTCCTCAGAGATGTTGGTCCATATTGACATGAAAGCATCATCAGTTGCTGCAGATTTGTCAGCTGCACATCCATGATGTGAATCTCCCGTTAAACCGCATCCCAAAGGTGCTCTATTGGATTGAGATCTGGTGACTGTGGAGGCCATTGGAGTACAGTGAACTCATTGTCATGTTCAAGAGACCAGTTTGAGATGATCTGAGCTTTGTGACATGGTGCGTTATCCTGCTGGAAGTAGCCATCAGAAGATGGGTACACTGTGGTCATAAAGGGATGGACACGGTCAGCAACAATACTCGGGTAGGCTGTGGTGTTTAAACCATGCTCAGTTGGTGCTAAGGGGCCCAAAGTGTGCCAAGAAAATATCCCCCACACCATTACACCACCACCACCAGCCTGAACCGTTGATACAAGGCAGGATGGATCCTGGATCTGCTGCTGTAGCCCATCTGCTTCAGGGTTCGACATGTTGTTGGTTCAGAGATGGTCTTCTGCAGACCTTGGTTGTAACGAGTGGTTATTTGAGTCACTGTTGCCTTTCTATCATCTTAAACCAGTCTGGCCATTCTCCTCTGACCGATGGCATCAACAAGGTCACTGGGTATTTCCTCTTTTCGGACCATCCTCTGTAAACCCTAGAGATGGTTGTGTGTGAAAATCTCAGTAGATCAGCAGTTTCTGAAATACTCAGACCAGCCTGTCTGGCACCAACAACCATGCCACGTTCAAAGTAACTTAAATCACCTTTCTTCCCTAGTCTGATGCTCAGTTTGTATTACTTCTGGCAGGATCTACTGAGGGAATGGGAATTGATAAGATTTTACTGATACCAGTGTCATTGATTCTGCTCATAGGTCAGCTTCTCTTCCTGATCAATTTTTTTGTGTGTGGGGAAAAAAAGTTGGCCTACATAGGTTTTAACCAAAAATGTTTTAGTGTCTCTCTGTCTGGGCGGCAGTTGCACTCATGCATAGTGTTGCTGGTTTCTTCCTCTGTTTTTTCAATCCTAGTTATCAAAAACCAGAGACTGTGTTGTGTCAACTTGCTTCAAGCTGTAAACTCAACACTTCTAAGCAGAGGAGAAAGGATAGTGTTATCTCGGAGCCTTTCGATGGAAGGTTTTTCCTCCTCTGTGCTGCTGTGTCTCGACTGCAGCTGACTCTACCAAAGAGTATGATGAGAGTCAAGAGCACTCACTCCGCAGCAAAGTCAGGGGACTAAACCTTCCCCAGAAACACACTGCACACTTGATTTGAAGCACTCTCAGTCGACTGAGGGGTCTCCAAATGATGATTCAAACCTCCGACTTTCAGAGGGCAGGCCTAGAAATTTCTGCCGCCACCTTGATACAACTGAATGTAATTTGTTTGTGGCACTAGCAGCAATGGAGAACAGCAACCGTGCCCCTGTTACTCTGGGTAATTCTCAGGTGATGACTGTGGGTGGATTATATTTTTAGAGCAAGTTTCTGAGCTTAGCTGCGGTTTCAGTGATCAGATAACTGAAGAAAGGGCTGATAAACCTTGAACAAACACTCAAATGATGAAGCAGTGTTTTTTTTTCGTGTCACACCATCTCAGACTGCAAAATGTCCCCTGGCAACAATTGCTTGTCAGATTCTGTCACAGCAGCTGTTTTCCCAGACAGACTTCTCTGTAAGCACGAGAGACTGCTGATGAGCTGGTGACTGAATAGAGGGGGCCCAGGTGACGACAGGGAAATGAAGGCTCCTCCATCTGTTGTGCTCACTGTTAAAAGTTTAACAGCAGTAACTGACAGGGGGTTAAAGGACGTGTGGACATAAACAGATTAGATCTCAGAGATAAGTGCTAAAATCCTTTAGATAAGTGCAAGATTTATCGTTCTTTGGGCTTTCTTGCCACATACTTTTACCAAAACATCCCTCAGGTTTCTCAGTGTCTATGTACGTACATAAGAGCGGGGGTGCATTAAATATGAAGGGTGCAGTACGGCTGATATGAATAGGTTATGAATCAATGCTGCTACACAGGAAACTACAACAAACGGCCAGATGTTACGCAACATCCACTAAAAACGTCCCCTCAGTAGCTGTTTAGAAGCTTTAAAGTTTGACCAGCTGTCATGGAAATGAGCCCTTTTCTCATCTACGCTGGCTCACAAATATACGTTTGAAAGTTCATTCTTGACCTTGTTGTGTTTTTATCTCAAGCAACTGTCCCCAAATTTGGGCTGCACAGCATCTGTGCTCAGAGCTTAACATAATCAAAACACTCCAAACAGTTTGGTGGCTATGAGCCATACTATCTGGGAGCAAGCTATTTGGCAAAATAAATAACCTTGAGCCATATATGCTGATAGATATTTTGTTTTTAAACTATCCTAACATTTGAAACAACCATTTAGCCACTTTTAAAATCAAATTATAGCTATTTTGAATAATGAACAAACCCTTAAAATCCAATAGCTGTTTTTGCAACATCAGATATAATGTGTCGACCAGTAAAATGCAGACGGTATTAAAATCCTTACTAGTAAAAAATGTTTATTTACAGTACATCATCAGTTCACATACAGATGACCTATTCTTGTCATGGATAATAAAAAGCAACATCCTGCTCAACTGATATCAGCATACAGTGGTTTATAAAACAGACAAGGACTTAAAATATGGAATATATAATTAAAGAGGTGCATTAAAATTTAAAAGGATGATAACACGGATGGAAACCCAGAGGCAGCAGCCAGCGACATGTCTGTGGACGTGACACTCGAGCTAAAACATGAATCATGACCTGCTGGTGTGACGTCTAGAAGAGAGGCGCAGACTGTCTGGGGTCATCTGGTAACACACTGATGGAGTCCTCTGCCTTTCCACACAGCATGCAGAGCATAGTGTACTCCTGGACAACACATAACAGATGTAATATACAGACTGTACAAGGCAGCAACATACAAATCACCTTATGGTTAATAAACTAGTGTGCATACACCTTACCTGGTACTCATCAACGACAGAGAAAGTGTATTCGTGCCTGGCGATGACATGGTCACAGTTTTTGCAGACATCTGGAAAGAGAAATGGGCATCGATGGATTATTTTTAAACATACTAAAGATGAGTTTCTTAGAAGGCGTGTGTTGTTACCATTCACTTTTGGTGAGTTGTGACAGATTCTGTACATTTTTCGTCATACACTGTATAGCCATAACCATTCTGACACCTTAATATTCTGCTTTAACAGCCTCCGCCCTTCTTTAAAGGTTTTCCACAAGATTTTGGAACCCAGCTGCTGGGAATCGCAGTAGTGAGGTCGGCCTGATGTTAAAGGGGAGCTACGCCCATTTTCAAAATTCACACAAGTTTTTCCTACAATCCAAAAATATTTTACGATATGAACAAGTCTCTACCAAAAACTAAAGTGCTCAAACTAAAATTTGTGATGTCAACAAGTATAGAGCCTGGAGCTGCTCCAAAGACAAAGATGTTATAGATAACACTGAGAGCACACAGGGGAATGTTCTGAGTATATGGGTACATTTTCTGTTTCAGAGCTGAAAACGGTGCAACAGAATAAAGCTCATTTGAGTGTAGATCGAATCAATGTAACGTCATGCTCACAACAGTCACCTCCGGGTAGACAACTGGCAAATGATTTGAATTGCCAAAATATGTGAAATCCACAAACATGTTAATTTCTGTTGTTATTTTCAGCTGTGACCTTAACGTTTTAAGATGTAGAGTTAAACATGAGGGTACGACTGAAAGGGCTTTCTGACAGCAAGGTAAAGCCATGAAAATACTCTAAATATAGCGTACACTTTAACTGAGATTGGTTTTTTTTTAGTTAGGGCGTTTTTAAGGTGGCTAAAAAACAAAAATGTTTTACATTTCATGTACACAATATGGGGGTAGAACCTGCAAGTTATTGTAAACACACATTACCATGCTGTCAATAAAAAATGAAACAAGCATTCTGTGAGTCCTCAAAATCAGCCTCACGCTTACTGTCTATGAAGCAGCTCCCGACTTTATATGTGATGACATTATGAGTTTGAGTATTATGTTTGTGGTTTCTAGCTTTGTGAGAGAGAAGCTCATGTTCACAAATATTGATTGAAGTTTCCTAGACCATGTAAATAACAATGCACAGTTAATTAAAACATTATCAAAAATGCAATATGGCCAATTGCAGGAGCTTGATGAAAGTAAAAACAAAGCCATTATAAATGAAACATTGTGGTGCTATAGAGATGCCCCAGCCGACAAATCATGTCCAAGACATAAGGAAAAGTGTTTGCTCGGTACAGACCCCAGCAAAGATATCATCACCCTTTTAATGTTTTTTTTCATTTATTCATTTCCGTAACCCTTATCCTGTTGGAGGTCGCTATGGTGCTGGAGCCTATCCCAGCTGATTGGGTGAGAGGCAGGGTACACCCTGGACAGGTCGCCAGACTATCACAGGCCTGACACACAGAGACAGACAACCATTCACGACCAATTTGGACTCATAAATTAACCTCTTGTGCAAATCTATATCTATCTCAGGTTCATGTGCCCCACCTTGGGCTCGAACCAGGACCTTTTTGCTGTGAGGCGTCAATGCTAACCATTGCACTACCATGAAAATGAAATGCAAAAATCACCATTCCCACTAAAATCTGTTCATACATTGCATTATAATTTCTTGCGCATATAGTGCAGCACTGGAGATACTATATTGAAATTCTTACTTTAAGAGGTGTTTAGACCAGAGCTCTGTGCAGGCCTGTTAAATACTTATGGACTGTGGCATGTTGAAACAGGAAAAGAATCTTCCTCAAACTGCTGCCACAAAGTCGGAAGCACACTAGTACCACTTTACTACACACTAGCACTACTAAAACCCCACTGCATTTTATTTATTTAAGATTAACCTTCGCTTGAATCAGCCCAAATCTGAAAAACAGTGCATGAACAGTCACATCATACTTTTAAATCCAAAGGCTTTTCCCCACTACAGTAAAAACTGCTTGGTGAAGTTGTGTGAGGAGCACAAGAGGAAGAGTGACTAACGGTCATATGTGACGATCTCCTCTCCATCATCATCCTCTGTGGCTTTATTGCTGATCAGCACAAAGTCCCTCTGGTGGCAGTTGGCACAGCCCAGGTAGTTCATCAGGTAGGAGCCATTCTCCAGACAGGTGTTGCCCTGCGCAGCACATCACAGGACCACAGTTAACTCTTTATGCTTTATCAATGGCGCCCTGGAATTTATCCTTAAGCCTTAACATTAAACCAAAGCATCGCCATTTGCGGTGCTTGGTTTTCCTGTCCTTACTTAAATTAACGTTACTCATCATAGCTAACTAGCTAACCATCACCTTTACTTACTTGTACACTAAGTGGGCGTTGTGCCCTAAAAATAAGTAGTAAGTCAGTAGTACGCGTGTTGCCTCAACTTACCCGGTCCGGGTATTCTTTCTGCACGCAGCCGTTACACATTTTAACTTTGGAAACCTTTTTTCTTCAAGTCACTTGGCGATAAAACACTGTCAACAGCCTTTTTTAGGGATGCGAAAACACCTCTTCCGCACTGGACGGTGGCCCCTGCGGCTCATTAGAGTTGTAAAACACCGTGGTCAGCGGACTTCGTTGAAAACCCCCCAACTGTAATTTGTAGATCTATGAAGAGCGCCCGCCGCCGCCTCACTTCCGGTGTCATCTCCGAACGATTGGGAGACGTCACGGCTACGTAAATTACGTGCGCAAAGATGGCGGTTCAGCTGCAGTAGAGTTTTGTTGCCATGTGAAAATTGTCTGGTAAATATGATGTATTTAAATTTTACAGATAATATTCAGGTCAGAACAGTCGGTTAGGATTCAAGCTAAGTGCTGTAAACGTTAGCCAGCGGCTGGTGTTAGCTGTAATGCGCGCACCGTTAGCTTGTTTAGCTCACCTCAAACGTGCTTCAATGAACGTTGGCCAGCTTTGACTTGACACCCACGTTGTGCAGCTGTTAACACTGGATTACTGCAGTGGTGTGTTGGTTGTAAATTGTGTCATTGTGTTCACACTAATGCCGATATAACGTCAAATATCACCTGCAGTTTATGTCGCATAGGCCCAAGGCTTTTATTCTGTGATGTATGATGCTATTGAGGCACTGCAGTTAGGCTATATTTATCCTGTGCTGCAGAGCTTTGTCTTCACATATGTGCTGTTCCTCTGCTCACCTGTTTAGAAATGGCAAAGGTTCAAACCCCAAATGAAAAGGTGGTGAAACCCCCTGTGAAGAAAAAGACCAACCACAACTCTAAATCCCACAAGAGCACCAAAAAAAACTACTGTATTCTCTGTCGCAGGTTTCATATGAAACATGTAAGTGGCGTTATATTTACCTATACATTTCAATGAGTAACACTGCTGGGCTGCTGGATATGGGTTTTTCTTACAATATTGAGCTGTCACAAAAGATTCACAATCTTGACGTTATGTCTCTACTACAGGAAGCACAAGAGCATGTGCATAGTATGCTGCATCACAGGGAGCTGGAGACTGTGCTGGGCAAGTGAGTGATTTTAGTCAACGACAGTTTCATCTTTCTTAGTCGACTAATCGTTGCAAACCTAATAAACACACATAATGCACTTAAGACATTTTGATGGGGGGTGTAGTATGATCTGAGAAAAGAAGTAGAAGGATGGCACCCATAAAAAAAAATCACTGTATGTTCCAATACCCATACATTTAGTGTGTCAGAAAACAGTATGTCCCAATATACAGCATGTCAAATGCAGTATGCCATAAATACCAGGATGTTCTACTACATGTGTCTATATTTTGCAGTTTGCAAGCCAACATGCTTTTTTGGCTATTCTGGCCCACAATCCTCTGCACAGTGGCTTGCATACTGCAATATATGTCACATCAGCTGAGCTGCAAACACTTGACAGCTGATTGACAGCCCTTAGAAGTCGCAATAACGGCTGACAGCGCATTGAAGTAGTACATCCTGAAAGTAAAAACAAAGTATGCTATTTGGAACGCACCCCTGTTCTATTTCTATGATGACACCATATGTACAACATATGTTTAGGTTGCATTCCTTAGGAGTATTTCCTTCAGTGAGAAGTTTGACTCATAAAGATAACTGTTTGTAGAAAAACAGGTTTATATTTGTCAATGTAAGGTCTTAAAAAATATTGTATTGGTATCGTATTGAAACTATTGTTGTGTTGGCATTAGTATCAGAAATATCAAATTATACCCAACCCTGACATACTGAGAACACATAATCATAACATGCATTGGCCCAAAACTCTCATGGGCACAATTTTGTTGTTTTGATCTGAACAGAGAGCTAAAAGCAGGGACTCTGACATCTCCTCGTGTCCGACAAAAAAGATGTTTGTTGTGTTTTTTCATCATCAGGGATTCATTTCATGAGTGCCAGGCGTGTAAGGCCTCCTCCATGGCTTTAAACGAGTATGCTCAGCACATCTCCACCGCTGAACACAAAGCCAAGTTGAAGAGCTTGACGCAGAAGAAGGTGAAGGCCCTCTCTCTGTTCAAGACTCTAGACAAAGAGACCATGGGCCACATCCTGGAGAGAAACAAGATACTAAAAAAAGAGGAGTAAGAATTTATCCTATATATCTGTTTGCATTTTATTCTCTGCGTGTTGTGATATTTTTTAATAACTTGTGTTTTTTTTCATAACAGGAAGAAAGCAATGAAAAAGAAAAAGAAGAAACTGAGGCAGATAGCTGGTCAGAAGCATGCAGCCATGCAACAGGGAGGCAGCCGTAAAAACGCGGCAGTGTCCAATGTAGCGAGGCCGGGAAAATCCAAACAAGTGAACACGAGGATACTGAAACAGGGAACGTACCAGCAGGAGAGAAATGATGCTGTTGTTCAAAACAAAGAGAACAAAGTATCCAGTTTGCAAAGACCTCTTTATCAAAGAGAATCAGTTTTGCAGTCTCAAAGTGGAAGATTGACTTATTTGTCAGGAGAGCCTGCAGATCGAACTCTGCATTGCTCTAATGTTCGAGACCAGTCCACCCAATCAGCACAGCAGCCTGACAACTATTCAGTCAAAATTGAGAGCTCCCAATCGGACAGACTTAATAGGAGACCACAAGGAGGTGTCACTAACAAGCCGGGACAAAAATCATGGCCTACCAACAACCAGAATGACTATTACAACAAGCAGTATGATGGAGACTTCACCAGTGACCAGCTTCCTCATAACGGAGCCATCATCTTTGGTCATGGCCAAAATGAGAGCACGGAATCTTCTCAGCCAGGACGAGAAGGTTCAGCTCACCATGCTTCAGCGAGCGGATCTGCCAATGCAGCTCCCATACGGGACGTCGACATCAGCGCGATGCTACGGCAAATCAGAAGAGCGCTTGGTGTGAGGGAGCCGTGCAGAGCTGACCGTGAAGCCCGGAAGCAGAGCAGTGAGGCGAGTGTCCGGGTAACTGAGAAAGAGTCGGCGACAGGCAGCTCCTGTAGGAGGCATGCCAAGGAGGCTACACTTCCCGTCACTTCTGCTGCAGCTCCATCTGTGCAATCTTCACAGGTCAACAGCCCTGCTCGTGCATCCCATTTTGGCGTTTCTTCGTCCAGTGTTGCTCCTCCTGAGCCAAAGCAGATGATATTTAGAATGACACAGGGAGGGACACAACAGTGTGAGAAAAGCTCAGTGTCTGCAAGTGACTCAAATAGAGCATTAAACAGCAAAGAGAGAGAATCTCAGACCTCTGAGCCTACCTCGAACATCACCCGCAGGGTTCGAATCGCCCACAGATCAGCCACAGTTCCGGGGGGAAATGAGGCTGGACTTAAACCAACCCTGAATAAAGTGTTCAGCTTATCAGGGGCCAGTAGTAAGTCGAACTGGAGGGAGATGTATGAGGAGAGGAAGAAGCAGGCGAGGGGCATAAGCATGCCCAGGTAAACCTCTTCATGTCTTTTCCACTGTATCCATTTTAACCTGTATTTGCCAAACAGGGATTTTTATTTGTTGTTTTAATTCTGTGTGGTAACAGGTTTGGAATTCAGCTGGCAAACCCTCTGTCGATCCAACAAAGCTCAACACAAGCAGAATCTGACATGACTCTGTCAGAGGGCTTCCACTGGGAGTCGTTCCCAAACAGTCCTTCAGCTGCACACTGGACTGGACTACCTCCTCCACCCCAGGACACAGTATATAATGACTTTCGCACAGAAACCCAGTCAGCTCCTCAGGTGCAGGAGCCTTTGGAGCCACCTGGTGCAGCTCAGGAAGGCTGCAGCAGGCAGACGGTCCACGCCGTCTCTCTGAAGATGGAGCAAAGCTGTGAGGATGAGTACGGAGATTTGAGAGCCAGCAGTGGTGCCAGCAAGAGGAAACACAACATGGTGAGTGTAGGTCACAGCTGGAAGATCCAACTAATAGATTTGTATTATTGGAATTTAATTGTTGTGTGTTCTTGCAGTATGATGACGTTTCTGATAAGCAGTCAAGTGGAAAAAAGAAGAAAACAAAGTCAAACACAGGTAATTCTGATATTTGAGAGCTCTTATTGTTTAAGTTCCAAGTTCTATAATGTGCAATCATAACGCACAGTGCAGTGAAAGCGTTCTGTTATTGTCAGGCATTATCATTTTATAGTAAATGTCAAGTCAGTTTTTTATATGTAGCCAAATTATAACAAGTTATTTCATGACATTTGTCATATAGAGCAGGTCTAGATCATATACTTTGGGCGGGGTAACATAATGGTTTGAGTTGAAGGTGTGAGAAAGAATAGTATCAGTAACATTGTTAACACTGTGCTACATTACAGAGAAATACAAAACTGTACTAATGAACCTTCATTAATATAGGCCTATATTTTATCTACAAGTGCACGTCACACACTGAGCGAGCCGCCTGTTAATGACGCTGTCAGCAAAGCAGTAATGATTGTGCTAATGGACATGTAGCTACTGACATGTTTCAGACGATACGTCATGTTTGTAGTCGACCAATGAAGATGAGTTTACATATCACCTTGGGTTTGTCCTTCACTTTCTCAAAATGATCCCACACTTTGGATTTCCTGCCCGACATGTTATTAAGTAGCCTGTGGAATAACCGCAGGTACCAGCCCTGGAAATCATTGTGAGATTGTGGCCACTTCCTGTGTCTGTCCTTTCAAATTAAATTCTCACATGATGCAATCATATAGGTTTTGATTTATTTTGACAAGGCGCAGCTCCATGCAACTAAGCGACCAATGAAATATTGCCGACCTATGAACTTTCTGGTTGACTAATCTTTGGTTGACTATTGGAGCTAGCTTTCTTTATTTGTTATTGTCTTTTTTGAAAGGGGCAAATGTAAATATATGCACGTCATGTGTAGGTACAAGCAAGGCTACTGTACAACAACATAACTGAGAAGGATAATACCTCCACACTGACTCTGAACCACAGATTCATTTAGACAGATGATGTTTTGATTCCGGTCGAGTTGTCACATTAAAGAATGAAATGTTATTTAGTAAATCTCAGTGTGTATTTTTCCCTTTCTTCCTGCCGTACAGACCAGGGCCAGATGGACCAGCTGTTGGCCGTGTCTCTGAGGGAGGATGAGCTGAGCCACTCGTTGCAGGATTTGGACCGGTCTCTGATCCAGGCCCGCAGTGCCCTGCAAGCTGCCTACACAGAGGTCCAAAGACTCCTGCTATTGAGACAGCAGGTAACACCACTAATGGAGATACATAAATCTGTTTTAATGTTTCCTCGTGTCTTTTCATTTGTTTACATTAAACTGTTCTTCCTGCTGTTGTAGTTTACTGCTGAGATCAACAGTCTGAGAGCCCAGCGCATTGAAATCCTGCAGGGGATGCAAGGTACAGCCAGTTTACCCTTTGCTTTAAATGAACTTGTACGCAACAAGTAGTTTACCTTTGTCTTTCTTCATCTCTCTCAGGAGGATACTCGGGAGCATCTACCATAACGGAGAGAGCCGCCACCTCACCAGCAGGGGCAAGACTCTCTCCCCTTCCCTCCTCTAGTGCCTTCCCCACCCAGCCATCACCCACAAACCCAGTATCTTCCATCAGCCCCCTTGCCCTGACAGCCATGCAAGTAAAGCAAGAAATCTTCCAACAGTCCGCAGCAGGACAGGCCAGTCAGTTTGCCATAACGCTCCCCTGTAACTCTGAGACACCTCAGGTACCTGTGACCCAACCTGTGCCCTTGTTTCGCGCTGATTTGCTCCCCTCACTGCTGCTGCCATCAACAAGCTTAGCTGCTCCAACAACTGCTGTCACCTCTCTGAAACAACTCCAATCTGAGCCCTCTGTATCGCCAAATGTGAATCAGCAGACTGTGAGGTTAGTGAGCAAAGAAGCACAGCCAGCTGACAGTGATTCTGAGGAAGAGACGGGAGGAAATCTCAGCACAGAACAAGTTAAAGGAAAAGAGCCAGCAGCAGAGAAGTCTGACTCCACTTTAGCCCCCAAAAGAGGTCAGACTGCATCTGCCGCAGCATCAGATGACGATGGAGGAAGTGAGAGCGATGCCTCTGTCAAAATGATGGAGCCCTCCAACCCGGTGGTCATTGATATCGATGAATCAGACAATGAGGACGCACTAGATGATCCAGTCCAACAAGAGCCCCCTGAGAAGTCTGTCAGCGTGGAATTTAATGCCTCAAGCACACAGGCAGTTCAGGATAATGATGCTGAGAGGTGAGATCATGTTTGGTGTAGAATCCTGAACATTACGAGCATTGCTTTATTTAAAAGTGTGAAATGTGACCAACTCTTTTCTCTTGACAACTCAGGAAAGTTCAGCCGACAGTTGTGCCAGTGAAAGATGCCAGTGTCCCTTCGGGTGAGTGTTGTGTCTCCTGCTAACCCATGTCCCTAAAGCCACACAAAGAAGAACATGTTGGCCAATCAGCAGCCTGAAGAAAGCTATTTGTGGTGGGCTACCTGGAGCAAGGACCTGACGCCTCTGTTCTTTTCCAAAAACACTTTTCTGGCCCATTATTCATCGCCATAACTCAGGAACAGAGGGAAAGACATTAGGTCAGATACTTAACTGGTGACGCTAACCTTAGGTGCCCCTCTTGAACCTGTGTTAGTTGTATAGATCTTCTGCACAGCTGGGGGGAGACGTATGTGATGTAGCAACATCCATATTTGAAGCATTGTCTCCTGTTTTTGCTGCATATTAGCCTGGACAGACATTGATGTAAACTTCAACTTGATTGGTTGGTGGAGGTATACAACCACAAGGCAGTACATTGAAGTTTTTTGTTTCCTCAGAGGGTGTTGAGGATGAGGAGCCATCTGTGGGAGCTTTTTTGAATCACACAGGACCAGTCCACGGCCTCCAGGTTCATGAGGGTCGACTGTACACGTGTTCAGGGGACAACACGGCGAGGGCCTACGGTCTGATGGTATGTTGATTACAGAAACATTTCCCCTGCTGACAGCTGCATCCTTCCTCAGACATTAAGCAAATCTTATCAAACTACGACAATCCGTCTGTGTCATGCAGACTGTTCTTTGCTTTTTACTGAAAAAATAACTAATAATTTTTCAGGTAAAGAAAACACACAATAATCTTTATGCACTGCTGTTGTTGCTGCTGTTACATTGAATTTATTACATATATAGTTATAGAATTTTTTCAACATACCAAGCACCAAAGGCAATGGATCATAATAAGATGTATATTGTGTCTGTGTGTATCCAGAACAGGGAGTACCAGGCTGTGTTTGAAGGTCACACAAACAAAGTCAACTGTCTGCTAGTAGCATCGTTCCCAAACATGCCGGCGCGCCTCTACACCGGATCCAGTGACCAGACTATCCGCTGTTACAGCATAAAGGTACAAAACGTCCAAACGTACAAAGAGCAGCTTTAGGCCCTGATCCCACAGAAAGCGTTTTAGCAGCTGGAGGCGGCTTTTTGGATTTTTTTAAAAATGAGAATGAAGCTTTTTGCTCACAGGTTTGCCATCATACTTTCCTGGCATCTGTTTTGCATGTTGTTTCAATGTCTTTTTATTCAGTGATTTATTTCTCTCCTCTCACTTTTAGACCACGAAGTGTCTGGAGCAGATCACTCTATCAGACAGAGTGTTGTGTTTGCACACTGCCTGGAACATCCTGTTCGCTGGACTCGCCAATGGATCAGTGGCCAGCTATGACTTAAAGGTGAGTGACTGTAATAAAGGGGAGGAAACTCTTTAGCATCTTTAGCTTTTGTAGAGAATATTTGAGTGGAGTACAGTCACAAGAGGGGTTTAAATCACTTCCTTTGCAATTGATTAGACCAATAAAAAGTGGGCAGGCCTGGAGTTTAGCACATAATGATTAACTGATTCAGAGACACAGAATTAAAACTGAAAATGTATTTTTTATTTCACTGGCTCTTTAAAAACAGTCATATGCTGTAACTTGAATAAACCAACAATCTAAACTGGGTTTATTTTAGGCAGATTCTGTCACATTATGTTTCTGGCATGTGTTAACCTGTAACCTGTGTATTTGAACAACCAGGCTAAATAAATTGTTGACTATATTTTCAGAGCATAGGTCTTGCTTTTGTATTTTTGTCTGTCGGAGTACTGCTCTGACAGCTGCTTATAAACAGTAGGACAGTTATCTCCACATTTTCTTCAGCCTAAATCTCTCTCTCTCTCTCTTTCCTCAGACTCTAAAGCAGTTGGATGTGTTTGAGTGCCATGGCCCGCGGGGTGTGAGCTGCCTGGGTACAGCACAGGAGGGCGCCCGCCGAGTCCTGCTGGTCGGCTCGTATGACAGCACCATCAGCGTACGAGACGCCAAGAGCGGCCTGCTGCTACGCACGCTGGAGGGTCACACCAAAACTGTACTCTGCATGAAGGTGAGGAGACAAACCCACATCTGAACACTTGAGCTGTTAAACTTTATAATGATTTTCGTCAAGGTAAGGGAGACTAAATAACTGGAGATTCTCCAGTTTAGACATTTACATCGATGATGAAGTGTAGATCTGGTCATTAAAAAGATTATTACTCGTATATCAGGTGTACTGAATTACACTTTCCTTTGTTGTTTTCAGGTGGTGAATGACCTGGTCTTCAGCGGCTCCAGTGACACATCTGTTCATGCCCACAACATCCACGTAAGTTAAAAAAGTTTCCCAATAGCTGTCTTGCTACATTACAAATCTATTAATCTTAATACCTGTGTCTTAAAAGTTGAGCACAAATTTAGTTATTAAAGTGACAAAAAAAATGAGATTATTCAGATTTATAATCCTGTTGTATTTAAATGTTAATTTATGCCGAGTATGTGTCTGGGTTTTTGTTCTGGCATGTTTCTGTTTCCATTTCTTGCGTTTACTGTCTTTGTTTTTGCAGACGGGTGAGCTGGTTCGCATCTACAAGGGTCACGGTCATGCCGTCACATCAATAGTCATCTTGGGGAAAGTGATGGTGACAGCTTGTCTGGATAAACTGGTCCGAGTTTACGAGCTCCAGGTACAGAATAGATGACTCAAAATTTACCAAGGTGTTTGTTTAAGAAAGTGGACACAGGCTGTTTTTTGCTTTACCAACCACTGTAAAATAATCAAAACAATTTTTCCCTTTATTAATTTCGATTAGATTTCTCATAGTTTCCATTTGCAGTGTTAGAAGTGAGGTACAATCAGGCCGCCATTTAAAAAGATCTTAAATTTGACTCCTTGAAACTAACCCCTGTATCTGTCGTCTTGTGCATCACTTGAATCATCTATTAACTCTTCATTTAAACGTTGTGTCTTTCCAGTCCCATGACCGCCTGCAGGTGTACGGGGGTCACAATGACATGGTGATGTGCATGGCCGTACACAAGAGTGTGGTATGTTGCTAAAGCTGATCCAGCCATGTTTCTGAATCTAAACGTGCACGAACGATGGACTAATATTGTTAATTTACCATTGTTTGTCTCACTCAGATCTACACAGGCTGCTATGATGGCAGCGTTCAAGCTGTGAAGCTCAACTTGATGAAGAACTACCGCTGCTGGGTAACGACTCATTGCACAGAGAGTGAAGCTTAGAGGAAGAATTTTTTTTGTTCTGTTTTTTTACTGACTTGTATCTTGACGTGTGTCTCTGTGACCTTTGCCCTCTGTTCAGTGGCAGAATTGCGCTCTGATCTTCGGCATGGCGGAGCATCTTTTGCAGCACCTCATCAAAGACCACAGCAACCCCAATCTGCAGTCTGTCAGATGCCGCTGGAGAGGCTGCAGCACTTTCTTTGGCACGCAGCAGTGTGTTCGGCAGGTAATGAACTGACGTCATCTTTGTTTCGACAAAGTGAAGATTGACCCGTCGGCTCGTTTGCCAAGCAGTGTCCATCAGTCCCTTAGTCTTGTTTGTATTTGTCCTGCAGAAGCTGCCGGAGCACATGCAGAACCACGCGGAGAACGACAGTAAAGTGCAGCTTTGACGGCAGCACCGCTGAAGTAAGGTAGCAGATAAGGTTGGAGTCTCATCCATTACAACACATCGACTGATTTTCTCTTTCAAAGTTCTTCCGGATTTTCCATTTTACTTTCTATTAAATTCCTGTGGGAGAACATATTTTTCCTGTATTTCCCATCTTATTTCCTCATCTCTTCGGTGTTGTGCACCCTGTGTGACCTCAGTGACAGTGAAACAAGGCAGGCCGTTTGGTATTGATCCCTGAAGCCGCTGTGTGACAGGATTAAGACGTTCAATCTAAAACCTTTTGGGACCTTAGTAGCTTCGTAACCTCAGTAATTATTTGTGGTTATCTGTAATTCATCTTTTTTAAACAAGTAATTCATCTTTCTTTTTTGGATCTTTTGGTCGACACCATAAAATATATTATACAGTAACCTTCTTCAGATATGTGTGTGTGTGAGGCTAATTATTCAGAGCATTTCTACAGCTATGCTGCAGCTTGTAGTGTGAGCTGTTTCCAGACTCAGTTAACAGGTTTTAATTGTGGAACACCAAGCAGAAATGCCACATTGTCTGAACCTGAGCAAAATGAACTTAGTTATACATCAAATCTACAGTTTTATAGTTATTTTAAAGGAGTATTCCACCAATTTGGTGTTGTGTTCTTGTCACATTGTCAAACTCACACTAGACAGTTTAAAAAATAGGATTAAAACCAATGCAACAGAACAGATGATATTGTCTTTAATCCATGCGTTTGTCTTCTCTCTTACACCTGGCATCTATAATACCCACAGTGCAACTCGACTGCTTACAGTTCAGTTGCAGATTCAGGTGTATTATGCTAGTAGGGGCTAATGTAGCCTTGAGCTGCTAGTTTCATGCAGAAATGAGAAGCCGGCTGCAGTAGTCTGGTAAGATCTAGGCTTGGGCACAATCTAGTTATTATAGTATACCAGGGTATCTATTAAAACTCATATAGAGGCTGTATTGAGGATGTAATGTATGTAGTGCACATCACGTGCCACTAGAAGTCAGTTTCTGCTGGTGGAACAGGCAGCTGAGCTGGCAAACATGGCGGCTGCCAGTAGTGAAGACGGGATTAAACAACCAGTTAGCAATGGCAGAGAGACACAGAGGGACTAGACAACATATTTTAACATCTAACTCTATGAATTAAGGATTTATTTCAACCAAACCAGAGTTGGCGATTGTTGTAAGAGTGGACTGACTAACTAGACAACTAACAAGACTAACTAAGACAGTTTTGGTGAGCTTTTTGTTTGTTTCTGTCGAGTCTGAATGAAGTGCGTTTGGATTAGTAAACAAGGCAGTTCAGCTCGTCTTAGTTCGGTGGAAGACACAAACTTACATTCAGGAAGTCTGCAGTTGTGTTTTTCTGTCTAATAGGAAAAATAAGAGTATATTACCTTCCTGACATTTTGTTTATTTATTAGACTAAAGAAACGGAGAGAGCTTGTGGAACATAGTGAATTCACTGGTCAGGGAGGTTAGGAAGTGCTGCACACAAATACCATCATATACCATATGCCCTGTTGAAATTTCAGAAAGGTATGAGAAAACAGATGCTGCCCAAGCCCAGTAAGCGCCTTCCTAACTCCACACATCCAGATTGGTTCATTTCCAAACTTGTAGCCTTCAGCTCCCACTGTGTCAAATCAAGTCACATCACTTGAGGCAGTTTATTAAATTTCATGCAGCTCTCTTAATTTTAGGAAAGGCCAGGGCTCTGAGGAGGATTTTCAAATCTTTTGGGGTTGTTGTCAGTTCGCTTTGGTCGGGACATGCATACGTGGACGGTAGCTCAAATATGGAAACAAACAGGCTTAACTTGCTGGTTTACTGTATTATATTTAGAAAGTGCAGTTTGAGAGTTACTCCAGGGTTTTAGATCCGCAGCTTAATATTTCGCAACCTACTTCCTGTATAAAGAATAAAAATCTTCACCACCTGCTGTCACGTCAGATTTCTCTTTTTTTGAGTCGGTAAATTGTTAATTGTTGGTGATACCACAGTGTAAAGACAATATATCCTTAACTACTTCTCGAGTCAGACATTTGCTCCTGTCACACTTCAGAACTTTGAAATAAATTCCTTGTGTTGACCGAGAGGTTTGGTTTTAAAAAAAAATCCTCATCTATACTCATATAAACCATCTGTTAATTTATAATGTTTCCCACAGAGTTATTCTAGGCAATGAACCTGTTCCTTTTATCACTTTTTCCTTGTTTGAAAACCTCTCGCTTTGAACAATAGACGTAAGTAGTTGTGAAAGTTGTCAAACCAAACCTGTAAAGAGAGTTGTTCCTAAGAATTCAGTGTTAAAGTCATGCCTTAATTTTTGTATGTAAAAGTGTACAGTGTGTATTTGACCTGTGTTTAATACCTTCTGTATGTGTACAGCAATAAAGCAAAAAATTTACAGTGTTCACTTCAGTTTATTTTAAAAACAATGTACAGCACATTCAGTATTTCTCTTGTCAAACAGTGTTCATACACTCAGTCTTTATATTCTAACATTATCCAACATTTGCATCTGTGCATTCCTAACCATATGTTATTTATGACATGAGACTTTCAAAGGTCAGCTCTCCGCTTATCTGTCCATCACTGCTTCATACCAGACACTAATGTAACATGATTATCAGGTTACACTGACTTCTGCATTCATCAAAGTATGTCACTCTCATCAGCAGTGTAGGGTCGAGAAATCTGATGACGTTTCAGGAGTCAGCCCTGAAATGATTGGATGTCAGTCGCCTAAAAATGAGCTAAAATTAAGCTGACATTAAACCTAAACCATCATAGTCTGAGCGATGACTGAAATTTGAATGTCACACAAAACTGGAGAAATGATCAAGCATCAAATTTTGACCTCAAGACTGTTGTACACCTTTGCAAAAATACAGTTTTTTCAGTAATGCTGAAGGAAAAATAAAGTTAAGTTGCTGTCCAGGAGAGTTGTGTCATTAGCGTGAGCGCCAGCTGTCTGCAGCTACATCAGTGGTCAAGAAGGTGGCTTAAGAATACAAGGTGAGCTGAAGCCACTGGAAAGAAAAGCAAAAGATGAGAATAAACATAACAGACAAAAAAAAAAAAATACCACCACAAATTCAATCCAGTACAGCAGTGCAAATGCTGCATCAGATAGCTATTGATTAATTGTTGTTAGACTTAATTATGAGCTGCAACTAGTTAAGGGAGCTCAGCACGTATGTTTCAGTGCTACATACATATCTATTTTTGGTCTTTTCAATTAAAGGGTGACAGCAAACACCCCTCTGGTATAATGTAGCCAAATGCAACACCGCCTCAAAGTCCAACCTCAAAATATAATACTAAACAGTAATTATGACAGAGCTACAGCTGTTCCTAATTTTCTGGTCACTCAGACTGCAGCCATGTCAAAGCTCTAATAATCATAGAGCAAATATGACTAACACCACACGCAACGCAATATAGAAATGCATTATAAGATAGCACAAGACACAAACTTTCACTTTGAAACTGCCTTACCTCCAGGACGTTGAGCTTGATTATTCCATCTCCATCTTTGTCAAAGGCATTAAAAGCTCCTGCAGGAGACACAACAGTGTTCATTCAACTCTCTAAGGTAACCTTTAATTCATGCAGTATCGCAATGCTGCAATAAAGGGACCTACTATAGGTTGAATTTTGTCCTAAGTCATAAAAGGGTACTTGTCATAGCACTGATTTAGTTTTCAAGATAAAGGGTAATGTTGGTTCTTTTCCACCTGGGTCCTATTTTCCCATATTGTTATCTCTAAGTGACTAATTGGAACAATTTTTGAAATGAGTCCAGTATTGAGTGAGAGCGCTGTGGTGAAGCAGGCTGCAATAGAGCCACTCAGGGCATTTGCGCACTGTCGATTTACATCGATTAATTGTGCTTGTTTTTGTAACACACAGGCTTAGACTGTTATTCTAAGGCCCAATCCCAATAATCCCCCTTGTCCACTACCCCTTAGCCCTCAAAATGAAGCAACGAGGGGTAGGAGTAGAAATCTTTCCCTAGGAATTGGGACACCACTCACTACGTCATCGCATCGGTTACGTTCACGCATACGTAACTATTTTAAACAGGAAGCTGCGAGCCATCCACATTTCCAACCGGCATCTACGATGGAGTCTCATTCATCCGACGACCGCGTTTGCCGCATTCATCATGCTTCGTTTGATGAACGACAGACTAACTAGCTAACCAGCTCACATTACGAGGCAGCATAGTTATACTAGCTGGCGTGTTGTCGTAACGTGAAAAGTCCGACAATTTTGCAGAACAGGACAGATGGCAAGTGGTTACATTACAGCATGTCTGGCTGCTGCCAGCTGCAGCCATGTTGCTCAATACTGGACCAGTTTCAGAAGTTGTTGTTCCCATTTGTCACTTAGACCAAAAACAAAAACATGAGAAAATAGTGTCCAAGTTGAGAAATACCAAAGTAACCCTTTTAGGTGTCAGCCTTGCTGGTACTACGTCTGTTTATCAAATATATCAAGTAAATTTTAAACTAACTTTGTGTCCACATGGTACCAGAATATTTGATGACACATGCAGACATGAGACTGATGCAGTCAGTCCTTAAAATATATTCTTCATTCATTTTTTCATGTGCAAACTCAGGTGTGGCGTGCACTTACTGAACATGCCCTCTAGTCTCACAAAACAGCAGATGTAGCTGTCAAAGTCGATGTTGAGCTGCTCATCTGCGTAGCGCATGGCTATGATGTCATATAGCTGTTTGTTGAGGTTAAACCCTTCATGTGGAGAAGATGGCACAGAGATGGTTGATAGTTAATATCACATGACAGGTTCTTAACAGGCTGCAAAATGTGGGATGTGATTTCTGACCAAGGTGAAGGTAGGACAAACTGTTGACAAAATTAGGAATATAACCCTGACATGGTTTTATTTTAATTTTGTATTGTGTGGTAAACTTCAGTCAACTACAAATTAAGTCTAAATGAAATTTTAGGACGCCCCCTCACCTGCTTTATTAACAGCGTTCCTCATCTCAAAACTACTGACTGAGCCAGATTTGTCTTTATCGTAACATTTGAAGATCAGCTGCAAACACACAAAGAGATGGACAGTCAAATGAAGGTTTGTTAAACATGAGCAGAAGCTCCAGAGTGTTAACAACAGTCCGACCTGCCACTCCTTGATCTTTTTCCACAAATGTTTGAACTCCTGCAGGTTCAGCTTCCCCGTCCCATCAGTCTGAGAGAGGGTCAGTTATGGAAATACCAACACAGCTAGACAAAGTCACCCTTGACTCTTGGAATGAGCTTTGTCCACATGAAATTTTGCCTCATTATATTTGTGTTTATTTTGGGGCTGCGTCCTCGATTTTCGTAGCTTTTTCTTTGATGACTTCTGACCTGCCATACACGCCAGTCTGCCACACCTGTGCTGCTATTGGGCAGCTGCTACACTTGTGACAGCTTATGGTCTGGCACCTGATCGCTACCTTTTTATTAGGTCTCAGCCTCACCTGCAGGCTGTGCCTGGGAACGCCCTGAACATAGCAAAAAAGTGCCTGTTCTACATAGAGATTGTATTAAATAATGAAAGTAGCTACCATGACGTCACCCATTGGGTTGTGGGCTCCCGTTTTGAAGCATCCAATCTTGCATTTGGCCGTCACCATCTTGGATAAATGAGCCAGAGGTGACCATATTTGAACGAGAGGGTGGAACCGTGGAGGAGCGATGGGTTACTGACTTTAAAATCTGTTGTAAACATGTAAACAAGCTTGGAAACGTGTATTTCTGCTGTAAAGTTGGGTATTTAACATGGGGGTTTATGGGGATTGGCTCGCTTTGGGTCAAGCCTCAAGTGGCTGTTCAAGGAACCAAAGTTTTCGGCACTTCCGCGTTGACTCCATTTTTTAGCCTCAGAGGTTGCGGCCTGGTTCTACCACTGGACAGGGAAACTGAGGATGTAAAGTCCTGCCCATTCAATTGCTTCAGTCAGTAGAGGGATTCAAACTAATAATGTGCTGATTGACACAGGGCTTCATCAGCTCTATATAAACTCCTGTAGCTAACCAACCAAAAGGATACATCCATCAAGGCGATCATACTCCGACACGTCTCAAGGCTGAAACCCTCTGTCTTTATATCATTATCTGTGAAAAAGGACAGCTCAGTATGAGAAATCACATGACACCATTATGTCATTATTATTACATCACAATGTAATCTTTTCAGTGTACTCACGTTTGGAGAGTACGTTCCTCATGATCATCTTGAGCTCATTTGCACAGACCTGCATGTCCTGATGAAGGGCGGAACAATTTGTTGTACAGATATTCACATCGCAAGACACCCACACATCTTCATCATCCTCTCTATGTACTCACCTCGCCAGCAATCTGCCTGTAAATGGCTCTGAACTGTTTTTCCTCCTCAGTCTCCTCCTCAGGTTCGAGCAGTTTTCGCTGAAGGATACAGGAGAAATAAGAACAGAGAATCATTGGAACCAAAAATAAAATGTGTGTGACAGCTTAATGAAACCTCAATTTGATGTCTTTTGGTCAGATTGATTTTATGTTTGGACAAGGTGAAGGGCCTCAAAGCCTGTCCAGTTAGCTTTAGCTGTTAGCAGGACTAGTTTATCTGTTGTTGTTGTTGTTTTCTCCATAATGATATAATATCACAAACTCGGTTATTAAATGTTAATTTTTTTTTTTTTTAAATTACAGGAAACAAGTTCGAAAAAGTTGGTGAATTAGCTTTAAGCTGGAGTAAAGTCATTGCTAGCTTAGCTAAAGTGCAGTTTCTTGAACCCACTTGTGAATTATGAAGCTTTTACGTGTCTTTAAAAAAGCGGTTGCTAACAAGTGGCTGAATGCGACTACAGAGGTTTTCAGGGACACTAAACGTTATTACATTGAATAACAAGTTTAGTGGTAGTGATGTAGACGTCATGTGAACATGGTATAGTTAGTTTATAGCCTAGTGTTAGCTTTTGTTACTGCTGTAAGGTGCATTTATGCTTAAAAAAATCATGAAAGTGATGTTCATTTGTGAACTTTATCTTGCTAAAAAAATGTGAAAGTGTTTATCTTCTGCAATTATCCAAAATCCAATGCCACTGGGGGTTTTTTGGTGACTGAACCAGGGCGTTGCTTACTTCCCATCATCTCTGCACCACTGCATAGTGCCGGAGAGGGACTTTGATCTCTGATTTAGCACCGTAGTTCTCCTACACTCTTGCCACACGAGAAGTTTCAGCTGGTAGCAATCTGCGACCTCACCACTAAATGCCACTAAATCCAATATCATGAGTTTTGCACAAATGAAACTGTTTTTCCCGTTTTTAAGTCTATATTTAGTGATCAGGGATCCTAAAAGATTAGAATTGTGTTTTTCCATTTCTCCAATTTCTTCCTACTGCACTACACTACATTTAGTGATTGATGCATTTCCTAATAGCACCAGAGGAGAGCAGCACATTAGGGAAAGACATTAAAAAGAGCCAGGTCTGTAAGCGCCGAGGCCTTACGGGAAAACAGGTGCAGCTTTGCCACTTGAGATCAGTTGGCTTCAAACTCAATTGTTTTATTCCCAGTGGTGTTATTTGACCTGGTCAAGATTGCATTTCAGAGCCGTCACTCTCCAGAAAATACGACAGGTCAGAGTTCATTGTGAGCTATTTGCTGCGTGGCTGCAGTGTCAAAGTTCTGGCTCCCGCAACGATGAGATTACCTTTGGTTTCTTTTTTCTTTCCCCCTCGATGCCGTCATGCTCGATTTCTTTGTTGGCTCGTGCTCTGTCTGACACAAATACAATAGGCTGGCATGTAACGGCAGAGGTTATTAAGAGGAGAGACGGGTTATAAAAGACAAACAGAAAGAGAAAGAGAGAGAGTTCGTTTATAGTTATTCCACTGGTCATAATCTATTATGCAATGATGACACAAACTACTACAACACTGATGAGAGCCGAAATATGACGAAGAGCAGCAGTGTGGAAAGCAGAGTTTCAGTCTAACAGTGCTATTGCAACTTGCATGCATTACCTTGTCTTTCTTTTTCTTGTCTTGCTGATGGCCAATAAGAAAAGGAAGGACAGAAGGATGAAATGAGATGAAAAGGAGGAAAGCACTTTTCAAGTCTGTTAGTTACTCTTGTGGGAGAAACTATGAGAACAGTATGAAATGAAACGACAGAGATTTCAAGAACAAGGTTGATGAAATATGGATGTTGCACAGCTGGGGTTTACAAAATATCAAATCCAGACTGATTTAGCAGTGTGAAAGTGCTGCAGGAGGCATCTGCACTGTGCTGTTCTGGTGTGTTCCATATATTCAGCCTCTTTGCGAGGCAGTAGGAGCTTAATGTCATGTTACTTGGTTTTAGAGTTAATGTCTTGTATTTGAAGATGTGCCAAAAGGTTTGTGTAAAAGCAATATCTATTTCCTGAGGAGCTTTATAGCTACCAGTTAAAAAAAGAAAGATTAAATCCTCATGGAAAACACAACTTGCACCCCGTGACTACAGAAATAGAAGAGTGAAAAATACTGGATGGAACAGGTGTTACTCAGAGAGTATGTTGTTTTTAACATTTTTCCTACATGCTTTCAATATTCTGGGGCAGTAGCACTTGAATCCTGTGTGATAAGGTGTGAACTTGTGTATTTGTGTGTGAGTTAATAAATTGATAACTCCATCTTAGTCCTAACGTTATTGTTGTACATCCTAGCCTCTCTGTTTCATCAAGAATATTTATAAAGTTTGTTGCAACAGAAAGCAGAGCTTTTAAATACATTTTAGAAAATAGAGGGCGTCTTATAGTCGAGACTCTTTCAAAACAATAAATTTGAATACATCAACTGGCCACTGAAAGTATGAGGGTAGTAAAAAAAAATAACTATAAAAATAAACGTGATCAAAATGCATGTGAAACTAAAAATAGAATCATTAAGTGTCAATTTCATGAACTTCACTGACATTGATATTGAGATGGGCTGTATTTCTGTCTGCCGTTATCATTTACAGCAAGCAATTTTGTTACCTCCACCTAAAATGTCAATCAAAAAAAAACATGCCCACTGATTACCTGATCGAGTTTTTGGATCTCAAACGGAAACTTTCCGATTTTCAACCAGCTCTGTGCATGGGCGAATTATGACACAATGAGCCTGACAATTTGGGCCCCTGTGCCTGGTAGGCTTGTTTAGTAATCAATCCATGGCTCTGTATCACTGAGGTGTGGGCAGTGTGTGCAGGTGAATGATGTTTGTTTTCCGTCCGTGTTGGGTCCGTGCAAACATGCCAACTCCTTGAGCTCAGGGCATTGGCAGCAAGGAGGAAGGTTAAGCATTATTTATTAGCATGTAGGCCCAACTGCCCACATTGCAGTGATACAGAGCTGGTTGAAAAAGTCAAAAACTGATCAATTAGTCAGTGGACATCGTTTTTGATTGACATTTTTGTCAGAGGTAACAAAAAAATAAAAGCTGTGCAAATGATAAATGTCAGGTGGGCGTAGTGAGGGATGGATGTTAGACAGTAGACAGTAACAGTGGATTATCAGAGCAATGCTGTTTCAAATAAAACGTAAATTAAGTGTATCAAATTTTCATCACTCTAATTTTTATGAAATTATTTTTGTTACTTCCACCACTCACATGAAAATGATTTGTATGTATTTAACCTTTATTTAAACTCGTGAGAACACTGAGGTAAGCCTCATTTACAGTGTCGACGAGCAAGATAAACAACAACGGAGATAAATAAAATACATGTCAATATACACCAGAAGATAAAATACGTAATTTAAACCATGTTAAAACTAATTTTGTAGACATATAAAGTGAGACTACTCCTCTGTTTTGAGTCATTTCACCTCTGCAATATCAGTCAGGATTATGAAAATATCTTTAGACCCCACAACTTCTTTAATCCTGTTGCAAACCTGTATTTGGTTAGACCTGATTGAGTTCTCCGTCTCCCTGCAAAAACAAAAACATTTTAGAATTGACCTCTGCTATATTACGCAATTTTACTGTCAACAATCCCCAAAATAACATCAGCTGCACCACCAAATATGGCCGGTGCCCCACCCTTGGTGATCCTTACTCAGACGTGCTCCGCTTCTCAGAGAAGACCCTGAGAATGAACTCTCCCTCTTGATGGGGCTCAAAGGTCGTGGGAATGATGACATACTCTCCTGGGGGCAGATGGAAGCGCTCCGTCACCTCCCGCAGATTAATGTAGGACTTGCATTTCACTTTGGAGGCTGTGTACAGGAAGAAGTCCTTCTGCAGGTGTTGATCTTTTCCACACATCTATGAATGGAAAGAAATCAGTTGGTAGGAGGGAAAAGAGCTCCTTAAATAAGGAAAGTAGTCAAAACAGGAGAAATATTAAAGGAAAGAAATAGTTCAAAATTGGGACTCTTTTGTCGAAACTTTGGCAAGATGATTGATACCACCACTTAGCTTAGCTTAGCTTAGCATAAAGACTGGAAACAGAGGGAAACAGCTAGCCTTGCTCAAATGAAAAAACATCTCGCAACCAGCATCACTGAAGATAATTTATCAACACCTTATCTTGTTTGTTTAATCTGTACAAATACCAGAGTGTAAAAATGACAAGTTGTGCTTGTACTGAGTTATGTGCTGCACTATTTCTTGGCCGAGTCTTGTCATGAATGTGAGTGAATACAAGTGGTGGGTGCACTATTTTCTGACAATTTGTTGACTAAACAATTAGTAGAATAATCCCCCCCCCCCAAAAAAAATCACTGAAAAATTATTCAACAATGTAGCTAGGATTTTGGCTTGTGCTGTAAGGTGTGCATAGAGGTTTCATAAAAGTCCTGAACTATCACGACCACTACTACAGGGTTCCCATGGGTCCTTAAAATCCTTGAAGAATTTGAAAGGATAAAACAGACATGAAGATACATAGGCCATTGAAAGTGCAAGAAATTGGTTATTGAGGTTCTCTCTTCTGTTCTTTTTTTACTTAATGTCAGTAAGAAGGCTCTGTTTAATGGTTTTCTGTGAGCTTCTGTAAAACCTGCTAGTTGTCATTATAAACTTCTCACTGTTGAGACAGTAGTTAACCTCGATCCGTGTCTCAGACTCTGCCGTTTTGGGTCCTTAAATTTGGGGAAACGGGTCTAGAAAGTCTGTGAAAAGACATTGAACTTGTCTGTTCAAGAAAGTGTGGAAACCCTGCTTCTGCTATTACCACCACATGTACTTCTATATCAAATGTGACTCTCTGGAGATACAGGTCAATACTGTGAAAACGCTGACTTCGTCAAACTAACGTTCCTCTCCAACATGGGCATACCTCCTTCGGCACCTGCAAAGACAAAGAAGATGTTAAAGAAGTTCAAGTTCTAGTGAATGCACATCAGATAATCCAGTGATTTAGGGTTTATGTGATCAGTACCTCGTAGATGGAAAATCCGATGGTGAGGAATCTGGCCCCTTGATGGCGCTGCATCCTTCGACCTTTCTGCATCAGAGCCACAACTACAGTGCAGAGTGCCTCCCCGTCCTCCGGGTCGTCGTCTTCCTCGAACAGTTGCATCCGATACTGAGGGTTTGTCCAGAATGTTTCTGTAAAACACAAAAAGGTAAATCTGCAACACAAGGTCACATGATCGCAGTGAAGACAGATGAGCCACATGGGACTCAAAGAATACTATCAAGAAGAGGAATAAAATCTGACATGAAATAAAGTCAATATCTACCAGGGAAGTTCCTGCAGCCGCCAGCAGAGCTGCCTCTCACCCAGCGACCTTCGTTAACCGACACTGACCAGCTGTGCCTTTCATCACCCTGCAGGGTGTCAGGGGTCAAGTTACACATCTCCAGTTTTGTGAAGTTCCTCTTGAAATCATCAAAATACATCCTGGAGAGGAACGTGAAAGAGGAAGTTCTTTACTGTTACAGTGTTTACAGTTTCAAACTCTACAGTGGGGCAAAAACTGTAAAGTATCTGAAGATGAATTTAGAGAGAGAGGTGTGCTCTCTCTGCCTTATGGTTTTCCATGTAGGCACATGGAAGGGCAGGGAGGTTTGCCTCTGAAGTTTTTCTGGCACTTTGAGCACCAGAAGCTGAGTGCCATCTAGTTCCATTATATTCAAGAGAAAGCAGACATTGTTACGGCCGCTTTTACCAACACTCTGCAACTTACACCAAAACATATTACATGTAAAATGGAAGATATGTATTTTTCATTTGTCCCTTTAAGCAAAATGCTGCATCTTGTGGGAAACAACTGAGAAATAGATGACAATACAAAATTGATATTTTATTTTATGAGCGAACCAAAATCAAAGATGTGATGAGGAGTATTTCTCTGTGGTTTTACTCACCAGAACTCACTCTCCTCTACGGTCTGTTTCTTTAAGTTTTCCTTGTCTGCAATGGAAATGGTCGACCATTCCTTTGAACTATGGAAAGACCAGATTATATTAGAACACACTCACAACGACAGAAAAAAAGATTAGAGTCAGTACAACTCCTGAGTTATAGAAGCAGAAATATTTTGTAAATAATATGAATTTTATAGTAGTATAATGGGATAAATTAAAGTCCTAGATCAGTTCTTACTTTGGACACCATGGTCCTTTCCACAGCACACGACCCCAGGGATTGCGCAGGCGAATCAGGCGAACTTTGCCGTCCTTTGCGACCTCGTCACACTAGAGACAACAACCATCCCGTTAGCATCACTTTAACAGGCCTTCTCTTACAAAGACTGTCACCTGTATTTATAGTGAGTTGACTTTTTTACTGTACCTCCGCCAGGCCTATGATGGAGTAGGCATGACCCCTGACCAGCCCTTGATTAGTCCGACTCTCCAATTCAGCAGATGAAAAAACCTGATGACGTCAAAGCAAAACACAGACTTGAGGCAACACATACTGCTAAAATATCATTTTAATTCAGTGATTTATTCTGGAGTTGATGGTTACAATCTAGTTTTCCTGAAAGTTGAACAGATGTTAAAAGGGGAAAGTTAAAGACCTTAATTTAGCTTTTCCGAAACATTTTCATGAGGGAAAAAAACACATTTTCTGTATATTCATAGGGTTTATTTCTCTCCTCTTCCTCCTTACAGTCTGATTTTCATGTCTCAATCAGTTGTGTCGCTGCACGTCTCATCTCATGTTTGTTTTCTTCTCTGTTTACGACACTACTTTCATCACCACTCACATCTATGGAGCAGCCCATCAGCGAGCCTCTCTCCAGAGCCTTCCTCATGATGCTGTAGAGGTCTTTGGGCGCCTCGGACAACTCAAAGAACTCTGTAACTCCCCCTGTGAAATCCTCCATGGCATCCAAAGTGTTACCTCCTTTGAGTGCCTCATAGGACCCGTGCAACCTGAGAGAGAAAGCGAGAGGTCAATCATTCTTGCCAATGCGCTGACATGTCTGTTCTCTCCAAGGCCTGGATTTTTCACAGCGTCTGCAGCCAATATAAGAAACATGAGGACGGTGCAGAGGAGTGGTGTGCCTAGTTAGTGTTGCTATACACGGCAAAAAAATATACAGCTTAATAAGACATTCAGGTCAAGTTAGATTATAAAGAGAAATTTTATGGCAGTGAGGTGAGAGGTCAGTGGTTTCAGGTGTCAGTCATTTTGTTTGACAGATTGTCTTAAATCATGAGGCATTACTTCAGTGCCGATGGAGTAATTTTCCCATTTTCACTAAACTGTCACTGATAATGATAAGGAAAAAACTATAAAAAACTGCATTTAAAACACCTGAGATGATTTCATGTCTCCAGGCTTTAACCTTTTCAGTAAGAAACAGGAATTAAAGACTAAATGGCAAACTTTTTTTCCCAGTGGGTGGACAGGAAATCTGAACTCTACTGAATCAGTTTACATCATGGAGGTCATGATGTGGAGAGGCGCACGTCTCCACTTTGCAGTGAATATTAAAGTAATACTTCACCCCTTAAATTACCATTTGTATACTAGTCACCCTGTGTTCTGTTGAATTTGCAAATAAATCTTTGTTTTCCCAGCATGCCTCCAGTGAATGGAGAATCCACAAACACAGAAAATTCGTGATGAATTGGAGTCACAGGGAGCCACGTTTAACAACAGAAAAACTATATCAAAACATTGTTTTTAAACAAATCGTAATTTTGGGGGGTTAAGTATTCCTTTAATAGACCGTGCTTACTTGGCATAGGCTTTTTCCAAAAGAGCGCTCCAGTACTCGTTCTTTCTGAAAGATTTGGTGAAAACCAGCTTGTTGTTCCAGGTGGGGATGCGGTCGTCCACGATCACATCGATCCATTCGCCATAACGCCAGAACTGGGATTAAGAAGACAGAACAGATTTAGAGCAGGAAAGCAGAAAAATCAGTTGTTATCATATCATTAGTTTAACAAGCTGTCAGTTAAACATGTTCTGATCAAATAGGTTTGTTGTCTCTTTGAAAAATTAATAATGCCTGACCAATAGAGAATATAAAGGTTGTCATGCTGTGTGGGGTGGTGGCACCATATTGTGAGGTACATGCTCTGATACCTCTGTTACCAAAGTGTATGCACTCAGTCCAAAAACAAGATAGTTTCCAGTGCCCGGGTATGTGAGTTGAGTTAGTGCATCAGGGTCTGTAATCCAGCCTTGGGCTGCCAAGCCATGCTGATCTGTGTTGTCTATCTTAATTTGTTTGTCTAAGGATTGTTGCTTGATCACTAGGCACAGCTTACACAGTGCGACCTTTACAAGATGGCACACCCATCCAAAAAATGTAAACATGCTGAGACGTAAACTTGACATTAGCTATACTAACCTGGAAGTGGAAGATGCCAGCGTAGTTTTCAGTGAAGCTCTGGTCCTTAGGAATCACTCTGTACAGAAGCTTCTCATTCAATGTCAGACAGGCGATGGCGGCCAGCAGCCAGCAGTCACCTGTCAAAGACAGATTCATGAGCTGTGAAAGCACTTGATCCGAACATACCTCTTCATAAAGTAGTTGTCCCAGATTAAAGCCGCATTGCTGCAGGTGTCACTCGCCAACATCAGTATGGTAACTAAATTAAGGCTAATTCTCGCGGTCATTCCAGCTGTCATACATATTCCCGGCTCTGGTTTCCACCCAGGATGTCTTGGCTGTACTCTGTGTTTTTATAGATGTGTGTCCCCTAATAGGACTGTCTCTGCTTGCACTTGGAAGCTGTCTTCAGCGGAGACACATTTGACTTTTGTTGCTGTTAGAAACTTTCTCCAACACTTTTCCACGCTCGTGCTTCCATTCTCCTACTTTTTTATTGTCATATTATGATCTTAAAATCTTTGGTAAGGCAAAAAATGTTAATGTCTTGTTAAAAAGGGTCTGTGTACGCACCATAAATGATAAAGACAGATGTGTTTGGAGAATCAGTGAAAGTAGAGAAGGAATTACAGTTTATTTTATGTATTAAGACACCAAGTTATACTCTTGCAGTCAGTTCCCACGTGCTTTAGAACTACTTGTTTAAAAGCAGAAATGGTTAAGATGTTACCCAATTCTCCCTGACAGATGTCGGTCCTGTTGGCTCCATCTATGATGAAGTGGGGGTTTTCACAAATTTCCTGCAATAGAAAAAAAAAAAACAGTTTTAAAAGGTATTTCTGAGCGTGTTGTGAAATTTCAAACCTTTTTTCTCATTATGAAATACCATGTAAGATGAAATGACAGATGCAATCAATGTAAAAGTCTTAATTTTAAGCACATCGATTCAATTTTAAAGGACCCTTGTTGAAGTATATTTTATGTCTGAAGTCCACATTAGGATGTCCAGGTGACTCTTAATGTCTCAAAAGACAAGAAAATAATCTTTAATATCAAACTAATTAATTATGCCTTTACTAAAGCTGGGTATCAAATATCAAAGTCCAAAGTCTGTCAAATATGGCTTTAAATGTGCAGTCAGATTCATAATCTTACTTTTTTTTTAGATTAAGGACCTGAATTAAATCAAAATGTTGCCAGTTTTAGATATTCTATAAGTTTATGCATTGGTTCATTCATTTTCCGTAACTGCTCATCCTGTGTGGAGCCTATCCCAGCTGACATTGGGCGAGAGGCAGGGTACGCCCTGGACAGGTCACCAGACTACCACAGTCTGTCCCTCTGGGGCCCTTCGGGTCGTCCAGGGAGCTTGTTAATCAAAAAGAGCGAGGGAGGATCCCCCGAATACCCAACAGAGGTCTGGACTTAACCCTGTATGTCCTCTAATCCTAGCAACTGGCCCCTGGCCTCCTGACATTTTATAAAAATGGTCCCTAGGCAAAACAAGTTGAGTGTCCCTGCTTTACAGGGTTGCAGGTTGGGGTGGGGGGGGGGGGGTCTGGAGTTGATCCCAGCTGACATTGGACGGGAGATAGGATACACGTCAGATCAGGTCGCCAGATTATCACAGGACTGACACATAAAGACAGACAACCATTCACACCTACCGCCAACTGAGAATCACCAATTAACCTAACCTCTTCGGTGTGTGGGAGGAAGCCGGAGTACAGCACGGAGGGCCCAGGGTTCAAGTCATGAATCCTCTTGCTATGAGGCGACAGTGCTAACCACTGCATCACCATGCCATCTATATATAAGATTAATGTTAAGATTGTATCAAGGGAAGGTTCTTGTTCTTTGTTTGTGTTTCTGGGGGATCCTCCCTGGCACTTTCTGGTAAACTAGCTCTAATTCAATGCTTTTCTGGTGCACTTTGGCACCTTTTTTTGACATTCATTGTACAAAAAATTCCCAGCGTGAATCATTTTATGTTCATTGTGAATTAGAATGACCTGGCACCCTATCGCAGGCCAGATTTTGAGGCTCACTGCTGTAAAGGATACCCAATTACAGATCATAAATGGACATTTACAAATCCACACCTGACATGATTGACTATTTGAGCACTTGACCCTGAAACTGAAAGCGGATGCATTCACTGCATATTTATGAGGATGCAGCTGTTGGGGGTTCGCAGGTCACGACCCCGGAGTCCTCAGGACAAGTGATAACGTTATGCGGAATGTAGAGAAGTCCTCACCTCATAACTACGTGCCTCTGTTATGGCAGAGTGATTGACTGTCTCTGTGGTCCTTTGGGAAATTACAAACTTATGATCTATCTAGCTTTTTCGTCTTCATATTTGACCCTGGAAAAGGTAAGGATTAATGTATATGCTCATGCTCATACTGTGGAGACTTTATACTGAAGGATTACTTGATCTTGAGAGAGTGACTCCTAACTTTGGACTGCATTTGGACCCCTTAAAGTGTCACAAAATAAAACTGAAGGGGTCACAAGATGATGAAAGGAATGAGAATGAAATCATGTATTTCTGTCCCACAAACGGAGCTTATTTTCTGTTCCTAATGCCATTTTACTTCGACATATAGGCTTCTATAAATCCTTCAAATTAATCAACTAGCGAGGAAAAAGACACTCATCCACACATCATGTGAGTAGGTGGCACAAGCCAGGGGTTAGAAAAGAGGGTGAGGGTAGAATAAAGAAATATGAAACCAAGTATTCATTCAGGGGTTTCACAGCACTCACTCTGTTCCCGTCATCACACGATTGACCATAACTAAGGCTGTTAAAATGTTGCCTCATGTTCCGGATTTAGAGCCTGGTCCACTGCTGACCCCCCTGTTTGGGATTCAGGTATCACTAATCTCAGCTAAATGGCAAAAGCAGCATCATCGAACATTAAGCCGCAGTCTACCATCACGTAACACTATATTTTAACTGTGAAGCAGAAATTTTAGCATATCATTTCTGTTTACTGAAGAGGATTTAACTTAATTTTATGTTTATGTCAGTGTAGAAAAAGATTAAATCAATATTGTGGGAATGCCTTGTCTTTTAATATGCATTAATATTTAGATTAAAGTTATTGTCTCCGTTACATAAACCTCAGAGGGATGAAGTGTCATGTTTCTCATGAAAGTAAAGGCAGTGGTTGAGTTAGCCCGCTCTCAATGTGATGTTGTCAAAATCCAGCACTTGGGCAGTGACTTGTTGCGTCAGAAACCAATGTAAAAAAAGCATTCTTTAACCTCAACGTGATACGCGGTTGGTTGCTGTTATAGTTTAACGGTGCCCGGCAGCGTCCGGGGGAAATGAGGTGGAACAAGGTCAAAAGTTAAGGCGTAGTGACGTAGTGCATTTATTTTGAAAGAGACTGTATGTAAATGGTAAATTTCCTGTGGAAACAGAAGTGTATTTTGAAAGAAGACGATGTATGTAACAGGCAGAACTTGACACAGTGTCCCAGAACGTCAACAACCAACACACCCAGGGTACCTTACACGTCATATGTGGACATGGAAAGTCCATGACCAAATGTCGATATGTGATGAGGTCGAATTGATAATGTGTTGGTTGATTAGTAGATTCAGAGTGTAGTAATTAAGAGTCTGAGCTGATATTGTCTGCGTAAAACTCCCAACATGGAGGTTGCCGAGCCAATGGTAGCTGCAAACACAGCTAACAGCATGAACAGTGCTAACAGCAGCAGCAGTGTTGACAGAGCTATGGGGTGTTAATCTGGGGGTGAACTGAAGTGTGAACATTACGCCTCTGTGACTATGCTGTCCTCCTATCAGCAGTAGCTAGCCAATGGAACATACACACACATGCATGCACGGTTAGAACGTCTACTACACTCCAGGTGGGGGGTTCGAACCCCAGGGTGGGGAAACCCTTCTGTGCGGAGTTTGCATGTTCTCCCAGTGTCGGTGTGGGTTTTCTCTGGGTACTCCGGCTTCCTCCCATAGTCCAAAGATATGCAGTTTAATTGGTGACTCTAAATTGTCCGTAGGTGTGAATGGTTGTCTGTCTCTATGTGTCAGCCCTGTGATAGTCTGGTGACCTGTCCAGGGTGTACCCTGCCTCTCACCCAATGTCAGCTGGGACAGGGTCCAGTGCACCTGCGACTGCTGACATATAAATGTTGTGTCTTATGTAAAGGTTTGTGTCATTTGTTGTGTTTGGATCTCAAGTAGATCTTCAATAATCTACATGTAAAAGTGGCTCGGATATAGCAACACTTTTGGCTAAAGACATAAAGCTTCGTCAGAGGCAGAGTGTTGGAAGACTATCAAACCCTCCTGCAAGTGTATATCATAAAAACATGGAACACTGTAGCCAACACTGAGTTGCCACTATGTTTCCCAGCACTGGCAGAGGGCGTCCTCCTGTGTGAGAGTCAGCTGTCTGTGATTGTAGAAGGTGATAACCCAGAGCTATGCGTCCACAACCACGCAGCCACTTGACACCCCATCCATGTGTTGTGAAGGAAGTGATGAGATACACTGGGATTTTAGAGAGGAGCTCCTCTAAACACATTAGAGACGTTTTTACATTTAGAGTAACATGGCCTAACCAATGGCCTATGATGAGTAAAGACTGGCACTCACCGAGGGACGTTTCCACTCAAACTTAATGGGGGGTTTATGGCTGTAGAAGAGTGAGGAGTCATTAGCAGGAAACAGGGGGTCTTCAAACACCACCCCCTTCTTCACGTATTTGTCCCGCAGCTCCAGAAAAGTCTTAAGGCGCTTGGCATCCTTGACAGCCTCGTTCCTGCTCAGAATAGCAGAGTAGATGGAGTTCGTCCCAGCAGGAGGGTAATCAGCTTTGTCATCTGGCTCATATGATGCTTCATTTTCAAAGAGCACCTTCACCTTCATCTCTTCAACAACAGCCCTTTTATACTTCTTCTCCCCCATCTTTGTCAGAGAACGTCTCAGCCTTTGGTGTTCCTGATGCAAAGTCAGTTTATGAAGTGCCAAAAAAGAAACTCCTTATTTGCAGAAATAGAGCGTGAACTTGCAAAACAGCCCAGAGAAACTTCCTGTGTCCTCCCCAACTCCGACAATCACTTTTAGTTCCTTTATTTGCTGGAAATGCTGTCACTGCTCCTGGACAGTCACCAGCCGGCAGCCTCTCACACCAACACTGGCACAGTCTATGTTGTGCCCCTGAGTGCTGGCTGAGCCTAAATATAGGCCTCTTTAAAGGAGGGGAGGGGGCTCCTCAAAGAGAGACCCTGACACAACATTTCCAGGTTCCAGTGTGCTTAGCCGGAGATACCATCCAAAATCTGTAAATCTAAGTGATGATATTATTACTGGGAGGGACATTTTTAGGAAAGGTATTTGTAGAAAATTGTAGATGAGAGTCAGGTCATGTACCCAGTGGCATCCAAACTGTATGTGATACCCCCTTTTAAATAAATCCCTAAACTAAAGGGGATTAAAAGGCCTATATATTGCTTAAAATTAGCAACAAATGCACAAATGCACAAGGCAAGTACCACCATGTGATTGACTGTTATAATGTCTCTGTTCAACATCTATAACATCAGCTATATTGACACCTAGTGGTAAAACAAACGCCCTGACATTTACTTCCCTTTAAATGGTGTGTTATGACTGACTGAAGCAGCCACTCATCATAATTCAGTTTTCAGTTGGCCTGATTCTCTGTCACTCCACGCCCACATCAAATAAGAGATGGGAGGCTGCTGAGCCCGAGGTTGCCAGGTTTGACAGAAACCTGTAGTCTTGTTTCAGCGCACACCAGGATGAACGGATATCTTGACAAAATTGGGCAATTTTTGTGTAACATGCTTCTCACAGTAAAATAAAAGTATGAGATACAAGGTAATAAGAACTTTTTTGGGTCAAAATTATGAAATGGTAAACACAATCTCTGTCTGACTCTTGTTTTTTGGCTTGACTGCCATGAGTATCTCTATTTTTAGAACTTCAAATATTTAGCTATTTTTTTCCCTTTTCCTGGGTAACATTGCCTCATGCTACCTATTAATTATACACGTATTATTATTATTATTATTATTGTTATTATCACCAGTAGTAGTAGCAGTCGCAGCAGTAGTAAGGGGTGGCAGCAGATCAGTCCATGGAGACTTGGCGTGGGAGCCACAGGGTCACCTACTTAAGTTCCTGTACAGATCAAGTATGGAGTGTGGACTGGTAACTGGAGAGGTGCCAGTTTGCGCCCTGGGCACTTGTGCATGGCCCTGAACCCTCAACTGCTCGAGGTGTCTTTCCAAGGCACTGTGTGAGTATATGACAACAGAGTGAAAAAATGAATTAATGAAGTAAATCTTATTTTTCTTCTTCTCCTCCTCCTCCTTCTTCTTCTTTTTCTCCTTCTTAAATATGCCTTCCATATTACATTATAGGTGGTCATGATAAAGAAACTTAAGTTTGTAACTTAAAGTTTATATAAGTGCATATGTGATGGTCTGGTGCAAAATCTGTGACTTTAAATAAGTAAAATTCCAGCTGCAGAAAAGTATGTTTAGATCATGTAACCATAGCCATTACAAAAAAAAAGTGATTGTTTCCATTATGTATAGTGGCCATAATGGCACCTCTACAGCTGCTGCCTTCCCCATAATTAGAATATTCTATGCTTCTTGGGTGAAATTACTCACTGTATGTTCATAATAGCATATAACCATCTTCCATCCTGTTTGCATCACTGAAAACAAAGCTGCCTATTGACCATCCCTGGCGTTTTGTTATCATGCAGCACAAAGCTGGAATAACCTCCCAGATGATGTTGGACAAACCCTGACTGTAATGAAAAGAAAAACCTTTTTTATATTTGTACGTCTTACCTGCACTTTTGTTATTTTGAAAGGCGTTTTTTTTATTGTAAATCATTTACTAATTATTTAGGGTTTCTTTTATATGTTTATCTCTTTACTCTTTTCTGTATCCTTTATTATGTTTTATATTGTATTGCCCTTGTGTATGAAATGCTCTATAGAAATAAAGCTGCCTTGCCATTTGAACACCGCAGAAGGGGGACGGGACAAACCATATCTGGCAACCGTACTCGGCTCTGACGTGACGGAGCTCGTAGTGCAGTGTGCATCTGGAAGTTGTCGCCATCATATCTGGCTAAATGTTTAGCTAGCCTTCAAGTCAGTCAGCCGTTGTTGTTCGAGGATATAAAGCTAATGACATCATTAACCCCTCCTTGTTTCTTCTGTCGAGTATCTGTGAACTGTTGTGATGTTAATAATCAGTGAACGCGTCTCGGGCGGGCGCTGCTGTTGTTGTATTGTCTAGTTAACTCACATTAGCAGTGGCTAATTTTCAGAGCACACATTAGCCGGAGTCTTGAGAAGCAGCAAGGGGCGGAGGGCTGCTAAACCCGTCGCTAGCTAGCTAGCTAGTTAGCCGGCTAGCGAGTTAAATCACCGAGCGGCGTTTAGCGTTGAATTGAAGAAAGCGGCGGACGTTAGTTAAATGCTCGCCGGTTGAGTTAGTAACGCACCGTAGCCAAGGAGCTAGCAGCGTCACAGAGCTAGCTGCAACTCGGAAGATTTTTTAGCTAAGAAAGCTAACCAAATAACGCTGCGACTGTTGGAGTCTGCTAAACTGGAGCTGGCATCGTTACATTTCCTGTCTTTAAAACGTATGTACTACCTCATATTTGTGATACAGTTTATTTCAGCCTTTTCTGTGCAGTGCTAATCAAGCTAACTTCTCCTGCAAAGTCTCAGAGGTTATTACTCAGCTGCAACCACCAAGTGCATACCATTGCTGTCAAGCTAGTTTGCCTGGTACTTCCTCCACAGCCCATTGTCATTGACGCTGATATTGATTGTGTGCATGTCTGTGTGTGTGTGTCACAGCTGGCTGTTGGGCCTGACAACCAAGAAGATGTCTGAGGGAGAGAACAAGCAGGCCTCGGACACTGCCCAGGAAGTGAAGGCAGAGGCAGCTGCAGCCACAGGTCAAGGAGTGTCATCTGTGTCTCCCCCCGTGTCCATGGTGACCCAGCCTCCAGCCACCGCTGCCACAGAGGATGAGGAAGAGGAGAGTGAAGATGAGTCAGAGATTTTGGAGGAAAGCCCGTGTGGACGTTGGCAGAAGCGCAGAGAAGAGGTAGGGGATATATATCTGCGAAGGGGTCAAGTTTACCTTCACTAAGGTATAAATTAGGCCTGATGCTTTATTTTGTCTTCCTCTTGTAGGTGAATCAGCGCAACGTCCCCGGGATCGATAATGCTTACTTGGCCATGGACACTGAGGAAGGAGTTGAGGTGGTGTGGAATGAGGTCATGTTCTCAGAGAGGAAGAATTTCAAACTCCAGGAGGTGGGTGCAGTGCGATGTCTATGCAGCCACTTGTGTCTGTGCACTACAACATAATAGACATCATTGTATCGATTAGAGGATTTAAGGAATGAGAGGTTTCAACAAGGTTTAAGGATTGTGTTTCTTGTGTTTGGTTGCATTCTTCACTGTGATCTCTCTAACAATGTAGAAGCCTGCTGCTTTTCATATCCCCGTTTGGCTTTAAGCTCCTTAGGCTAGTGAGAGATCAGACTTGTTGCTGCCAGCAGCACAGCAAAGTACACAGTGTAGCTGAATAGTCACTGAAACAGTTTTCGGAAATTTGAAGGGGAGTGAGTCAGCAGAGTGGAATAAGTTTGAGGCTGTTGTTTGCTTAAACCTTTTGGCATTTTAGGCATTTGTCTTGGAGGTTTTGCATCATCCTAAAGTTGTTTCTATTGTTTGACTCTTATCTTGGTTGCGGAAATGACACAAGATCACAGACACAGTCTGTCTCATTTTTTAAAAATAAAAACACAATGATGAGGTAGTATTTCTGTTACTAGTTACTGGATGCCCTTGAGTATGGCTGGCCAGGGACTAGTTAGTGCAAGACTGTTTGCAACACCCAGCTTTTCATTTTTAATACATATGTGACAGGAAGAAAATTATGTTCTCAGTCTAACAGAGCTTTTAAGGAGTCAGCCCTTGAGCCGCTTGTAATGGATGCTCATTTACAGCTGTGGAATTTGAATTTGACCTTGCACTTACACGATAGTCTGTCCGACCCACTGACCAAGAGGAGGTCAGGCCATTAAAAATCAATATATTGTGAAGACATAATGAGCTCACTCAGCCTGAATTGTTAAATCTTGTTTGCAATACAACAATTAATTCAACTTAAATGTGACACCATGGATTATACGCTATGGTTAATGACGTATGACATCATGTATTCATCACACATGAACTCAAACACTTGTTCAAACATTATAAAATCTTGTTCTATCTCTATAAATTATCTGTAGATATATCTCTATATATCTGTAGTTTTATTCCCAGTGTTGTAGTCGTATTGTTGTTGCTGTTGTTATTGCTGAAGCCGCTGTGTCATGATGAATATGTTCTATTTGGTTATTGTGGTTTTTATGTGGTGGTGTCTTTTAGCAGAGTTTCCTGCCCAGGAACTACAGATGATGGTGCAGCTACGTAGCTGTGCACTGCCCCTGTTTAATAAATGAAATAAAATGAATAAAAATTAGGTTTGCATTCACATGTAAAGATAAACGAAAAAGCAGTGTACAGACTCAAACAGAAGTAATCTCTCTCACTCATCTTATGACCCATTACAAGTGTGTTTCTGTGTTTGGGATGTTCATTGGCGTGTACTCCCACAGCGCTCAGGTGAGGTCGGGGCTTTATAAAAGAGGTAGCATCCAGGTGCCTGACTGTAAGCAGCAGGCATCCAAGAGACACTTGTCAATAAAAAATTTAGTGAGCCGAAAAGCTAAACAAGAGTGAATCTGGGATTGGCTTTTACCTTGATCTGTGAGTGTTACTGGTGTATAATGTACCTTTTTTAAAGTTGAATTTTTTTCTGTTTTTTCCCCACAGGAAAAAGTCAAAGCTGTTTTCGACAATCTGATCCAGCTGGAGCATTTGAACATCGTGAAGTTCCACAAGTACTGGGCAGATGTCAAAGAGAACAGAGCGAGGGTAAGAGCTCATCTCCAACATCCTCTTTTTATCTCATCATATAGAAAGTGTTGAGCGCAGTGGATTTTATGCTAATGTGTTTGCATGTCGTCTTTTTGTCTGCAGGTTATTTTCATCACTGAGTACATGTCTTCGGGAAGTCTCAAACAGTTTTTGAAAAAGACGAAGAAAAACCACAAGACCATGAATGAAAAGGTGTGAAATCTCTGCTGTAACTCAACAACGGATTTTGAAAATAAGTTGATTTACAGTTGATTTAAAACCCTGTTTAGTCTGTTTAGTTTTTTAAAAGCTATGTTTTGCATTAACTTTAATTTCTGTAACCTTTATGTCTCTTCTGACAGGCCTGGAAGCGCTGGTGCACACAAATACTGTCTGCTCTCAGGTGAGTAGAACAAAAGTGCAAATATCTGTGAACTACTTCTTGACACAATTCACAGTCCAAATACAAAGATGTTTGCTGTCAGTCAGCGATGTTACATAGTCCCAGTCAATTTTAAAAATTCATATTTGTCTTGAAAGTGGCGTGTGTATTTTAGAATTACCAGCTGCAAACAAAAAGACTTGTGTCCTGTGGTGTTGTGGCAGGTGCTTTATTGACATAACCTTTGCTTGCACTTCTCCAGCTACCTGCATTCCTGTGAATCTCCCATCATTCATGGCAACCTGACCTGTGACACCATCTTCATCCAGCACAATGGCCTCATCAAGATCGGCTCAGGTAGAGATCAGTTAAAGCAACAGAGATCTAAGATAAAATCAGGACAATGTAAAGCCGGTGTTGCGTCTCTCTTTAGCTTTATGGTTGTTTTCTATACTACCAGGAATGCACTGTTGCCAATTTTTTTGTTGACTGCTTATTTTGTTTTTGTTGTTTTTTATTCCCCACTTTTTGCCAGCGAAACAAAGGAATCTTTATTATAAACAGCACTAAACCAAACCCTCCTAACCTCTCTAATATCTGTTTTATTTTGCTATGGAAACACTAACAAATTTCTCCTTCAAAAACTGTATCTATTCAAGTTTTTTGCCAAAAACTTAATTTTACAAGATTACATGTGAGAAAATCATGAGAATCTTATTATTAGCCTTCACCCAATACTCATTTGTACTGAACAGAGCGTGAACGCACCATAATGAAACTCAATGTGACCTCCGTCAGCAGTTAGTTCCAGCAACCCTCTGCCTACAGCTAACGTTAACAAGCTCTCCTCCTGTGGACTTCAACACAGATTTGCTGTTCACAATGTAGCATGTATATTTAGAAGAGTTTAAGGTATACGTTTATCTAGGCAGTTGTCTGTTTTATTTCACTCAATGACTGATGGAGAAGTGGTGGGATTCAATAAGTGTATACTTCTTCCAACTCCTTTTTGGATGTGTGAATCAAAGTAGCCATACATTGACAATTGCTTGTATGCTTTTCAATTACAGTAAGTATTACTTTCTTTCAATTATTACATACACATATAGGGAATGAATACAGAGCATCCCCTGACGCATCAAGAGTGAGTTTACTGTGTCCTTTGTTCCTGGGGAAGATTTGTGTTTGTTCCAGACATGTTTTCTATTGTCCCTGGGATGACGGGACGCTGTCAGTCTCAAGCCCTGCTTTTTATCCTGCGCAAAATTGATGTGACAGAACAGTAAACTATCAGCCACTGGCGTTGGTGAATGTCATCTTATTTGCAGATAGGCCGATGATTGTCAACACGGCCCGTTTCAGCTGATAAATCTGTCCATCCCTACATACTACAGATGCCCTCAATGTTGTTATTATTAGTGCCATGTCTTGTATTGGTGTTGCTGTTACTAAAGCTTTTTCCTCATTATTTCAGTCGCTCCAGACACCATCAATAACCATGTGAAAACCTGTCGGGAAGAGCAGAAGAGCCTTCACTTCTTTGCTCCGGAATATGGAGGTAAGATCCTGTCATTTGTCATCAAAGGTCCTGTAAGTTTTTGAGCATAAGCCAAACAAAATCATCACCGCTGGTTCAATCTAGGGACCTTTGTTGCATGTTGAACCTCTCTCTCTCCTCGTTTCCTGTCTGCTTCTCACTTTCATATGTCCAATAAAGGCAACAATCGCCAAAAAAAAAAAATCTATAAAAAAAGATCCTGTGATTTGTCTCACATACCGTAACTGTGTTGTTATTTCTGTTTTCAGCTGTTGCCAATGTTACCACAGCCGTGGATATCTATTCCTTTGGAATGTGCGCCTTAGAGGTGAGAGGAGCCCTTGTTCTGCATAATCACTCGTTCTTTTGTTTACGGAAAATATGCTTGACTGGTATTGCACCGATGTAGCAGCACAAAGCATCTCTAAAGCTGGAGTGACTTTTTTTTAAAAGTTTGCTTTAAGATAGTGTTAGTTTGCTTTTTGCAGCAGTCACAGGAATAGAAATCAGGATGTCGGTTGTTTGCAAGACAGGAAATGTAGCAATTTAAATCACTCTGTTTTTGGTGTGAAAGACACTTAGCAGCCAGGTCTGAAGTGATGATCAGTGTCCTAAAAAAGCGTTATGTAATATGAGAGTGGCTGCTGTTGACTTTTTGTTGTTTGTATTTATGACTCACTTCCAATCGACACCCTTCTTTGTCCAATCCCTCCCCTCAGATGGCTGTGTTGGAAATCCAGAGTAATGGAGATTCGTCTTATGTGTCCCAAGAAGCCATAAACAGTGCCATTCAGTCCCTAGAGGACCCACTACAACGGGTGAGCGAAGCAGAGGCGAGCATTTAAAGCCTTTATGGCTGTTTGGAAAATATATCCATCAACTTGAGTTTTTCCCCCTCATGCTTTCTCAGGAATTTATCCAGAAGTGTCTGGAGTTGGACCCCAGTAAGCGACCCACAGCGAAGGAGCTGCTGTTTCACCAGGCCTTGTTTGAGGTGCCCTTACTCAAGCTGCTGGCTGCACACTGCATCGTCAGCCACCAACGTGAGTGGAAACACACACACACAGTGTCATACCTGCTGACATTAGGCTGTGAAAAAGGGGAGATTTTTCGGGGAATTTCAGCAAATGGCCTACCCTCAAGGGCCCCTGCCCTTATATAACCCTACACCACAGATGGCTAGAATAAATACAAGGATATGAAAGTAGTCATAGCTTACAGTGAAGTAAAAATAAACATATGAAATGTACCAGAAGGTGCATAGAGCAGTTTGACAGAGAGAGATTTTCAGTCTTGAGGCAGAAGCTGACGCGAGTTCAGTCATTCAGGGTCAACAACACATGCTTCACACTGAGTTGCCAGATACTGCAACATACTGTGTTAAGGAGATTATACTGTCCTCCTGTCCTATCTGGGAACACATATCCCAGACAGAAACACACGAGAAACCCCCATTTGATTTGTATATCACTGTGAAATCTGGAGATTAGCAGGAGAAATAACCAGTAGAGGGCACAGTGGGGAAAAAGATTGTTAATTGTTGCATTTATCTCGCAAGTGTACTCTTCTTCAGCATTTTGTTTACTTCCTGGATTTTCCCCACATTGAAATTCTGACCAATCAAGAGCAGCTTTCTCACGCAAGGTCCGGTTTGTAAATGCTGCCGTGAGAGCATGAACCAACTCTAGGCAATTATGCAACTTTGAAACAAAATAAGTCTCTGATTCGGACCAAAGCAAGACAACTCAAGGTCTGACAGCACCCTAAGTGTTTTCTTACAAGGCCAAATCAGCCATTTTTCATAGGCCAAAGAATGATGACCTTATTAATTTCTCTTATAGGACATGATGCCCCAAAACCAACCATGCACAGTCACAAAAATAAAATAGATGGGTGAATGCCATCTTCTCTGTTTGCCTGTAGATATGATTCCAGAAAATGCTTTAGAAGAGATGACAAAGAACATGGACCCCAACTTGGTGATTGTTGAGGCCAAGGACGGAGTTCAGATGAAGTAAGTCTGAGTAAAACCCCAGAACACTGACGTATAGAGATAAATGGATCACAAAATCTGGTGAAGGAAGGAAAGTTTTGGTTTTCTGTCTTCATATTATCATGTTTCATCCAGCTGAATATTTATATCCACATATGTATATTTTATAAAACAAAACGCTGACAAGATTCTGTCTGTACTTTTTTTCATTATATTGTTCTGCTCTTGTGTCAGTGTTATGTTTTCTTGGTCATAAAAGTTGCCTTACAGTTAAATGATGAAACACCTGAACTTTCAGGCTCAAGGGGAGTGAAATGAAAAGTTGCCCATGTTGCCCAGCTTTTTCCTTTTAACTGAGTTAAAGATTCAGTCACTCTCTGGTCCCGATTGGCTGAACATTCAAAATAAATAACAGCCTTTCTTCTGTTTCAGGCTCTCTCAGTTTCCTGCCCTCGAGCTGGATAAGTTCCTGGAAGATGTAAGGTAAGAAATCCGCTATGATACAACGTACTTGGAAATAAATTTGCCGTTGATTTGAAGATTCTGGCTCGAATGTCTGGAACAGCTTGTAAAAAATAAGCGGGGAAATAAAATGAGAATTGCTCACCCTCCACTGACACAACTGATGGACGCCAACAGTGGAAAATCGTTGTTGTATTGCAGTCAGACATGGAAAAGCTAAAGTAGGGCATCGTATGTATGTTACATACATGCAAAGTCAGCAAAACCCAAGTTTTAAAGATACCCTCTGGTATTTAGGGCAGAACTGCACAGCATGAAATCAGCTGCAGTTGTCCTGAAGTTATGCCCCTTTTTCTTTGATGTATCAGGAATGGGATCTATCCTCTGACTGCGTTTGGGATACCATGTCCACAACAACCTCAGCAGGAGACGGTGAAGTCGCCCATAGTGCCCCCGTCAGTGAAAACCCCGACTCCTGAACCTGCAGAGCTCGAGACCAGGAAGGTAAGAACTGATACACAGGACTGCAAAGGAATTAGACCTCTGTCACCAAAAGAAGGTTTTCATTTTCAGTGCTCATTTAGGTTTTTTGGATTTGCATTTAATTATTTATTTGTTAGCTTGTTTTCTGATGCTGATGCTTCATATCTTAAACTGTTTGCCTTCACAGGTCCTCCAGATGCAGTGCAATATTGAGCCTGTTGACGAGGGCACCAAGCATCATGTAAGTTTGAACTCTGAGTGATAAAGTCATGTTTCTGCTCCTAAGTTTTGTATGTTGTACGTGAAAGTGCTTTATTGTGTGTCTGAGTGTTTTGTTCTCCTTTCAGCTGACCCTGCTGTTGAAACTGGAGGATAAACTCAACAGGCACTTAAGCTGTGATTTGTTACCAAGTTAGTACATTTATTTCTTGCCACTTGCACACATTCCAACACACCAAATACTCTCGCCCTCAGTTTTTATCATCATTTTTTTGCCTTTATTTGATAGTTAATTCGACATGTGAGAGATAAGGAATAACATGCAATAAAGATGTCAAACCATGTCACCATCAGTTTAGTATCACGGGCACTTTATTGTTTGAAAAGGTAGATTTGCCCTTTTGGAGGTTTCATTTTTTTATCACATCACCATTTTGCTCGTGGATTGCATTTGTGTACATGCCAGGGTTCGCACAAGGTGCTTGGCATACTTCAGTTTGGCACTAGGAAATTAAAGCACTACAATACCTTAAAATGTAATAAAAAAATGAACTTGGTTCTTGAAAAAAGTAACTGAATAAAACTCAGGGGTGAACATATTAATGAATTATTTTATGAAACATATTGGAGAAATGTTTTAAACTAGGAACCCAGAAACACGTGCTAGCAGTTATTTTCTCATGTTACGTCTTACACGCCAGTAAATAGATTTGACAGCAAAACACTCACACTAGAGCAGTGTCTGCTTGAGTTAAGAGCTGTAATTCGGCAGCAAATAAGCAGCCGTGTGTGTCTGATTCTGGATGGCGGAGTGGATTTGGAGTTTGCTGGTCGCAGTGGTGGCTGTTAGCAGCTAGCTTTTGCTTGTTAGCCACTGAAGTACAGCAACGTAAGCAGCCACTGGACTTCTTATCTGTTGATCCTCACAGGACTCCACTCAGATCTGGCTTGTCTAGGGAAGGTTTATGTTTTCTTTTTTTTTTTTGCTATTTGACAGGCGGGTAGAAGGCTCGGTTATTTTGAGAGCTGTAAGTTAATAGTCTGAACTCAGTACAGTGTTTCTCTGACAGAGCTGAAAGTCCAGTTTTAGTCACAGACTTTGAGAGGACATGAGTTCAATCCTTTGGAACCTGAGCACATCGGCTTGATTTCTTTCAAAAACATGGGAAGAAGGCAATGAGCAACAAAAGAAAAAAATAGCCAAAAAATTCATAATAAGAGAAAATTAAAAACAAGAAAATTAGTTTTAAAAAAAAGAGAGAGAGAGAAAGTAAGTTAAACACAAACAAGGAAATGACCTGGAAAAAGTGCTTAAAAATGATAATTATGTACCATTATTTTACAAGGGTTTACATACTTGCAAAAGGTGTCTGGACACAGCACAAGATTTTTTTTTCCTCCAGGTTTTTACACCTGAACTAATGTTGGAAATTTAGAAAGAATTCAGACTGAAATAAAGTTATTTTTCTGCTTCTTAACAGTCTGAGTGATTGTGTCAGGAAAGGGTTTCACCCTTGAAAATAAAAATGAGCGCTGATGTTCGGTGTGGACGCTGGTAGAACATAGTGTTTTGATCCAAACTCCACATGCTGCACCTGTAATCACTTGAGTAGCAAACTGAAATACTTTAAGGCTCATTATGTGAGAGTTGATAACACTAGTGTGACGCAGTTGTTTCAACAAAAAGAGAGATTCAGTATCTGAACATCTCATCACCCTGCCGTCATGTATGTGTTCTGACTGCCTTGTGTGTCTGTTCAGATGAGAACGTGCAGGAGCTGGCTGTGGAGCTCGTCCAGCTGGGATTCATCAGTGAGGTTAGTAGAGTTCATCATCATCATCATCGTCGTCATCGCGACCCTGCTGACCTGAACACACATGCTATTAGTAGCATAACCACAACAAGCCCTGGGGATATTTTTAACCTCGCTGTCTCTCCATTTCAGGGCGACCAGCCGCGACTCACATCCGTTCTTGAAGAGGCCTTTTCAAAGTTCTACAGCCGGAACGGTTCTCTCAATCCGGTGACTGTTTCCTCGTAGCGGAGGACTCACATCGGCCTTCTCTCAGCCCTCCTCGTCCTCTACGACAGGACTAGCTTTTTGCTCCACATCTCTGAGTTGCGGGAAAGCTTTGCGAGGATAGAGGAGGAAGCCTTTTGTCTGGTTGCAGATCCTGCGGCCTGTCGTCTGTCGAATCTCCTGGTGGGAAAAGCTGCCACTAAGTGGTCGTCGCTTTCTATCTTTTTTTTTTTTCTCTCCCACCCAATACAGCCATCTGCTTCTCTTTTAAAAGAGGAAATCCTAGTCGCAACTTAAAGGAAAGTACAAATGTGTTCCCTTTTTTGGCTTATTTCTTTCACTTCTCAAACAGTGAAGACAGAGGTAAGCTAAATAAAACTGGATACAGCAGCATTTTCCTTAAGTCAGTATTAAAACTGTATTTTAAACATTTTTACTTAAAACTGTTTAATAGTTGTCTGTATAAAAAAACTCTTTGTCCCGGCATACTGAAGTGTATGTGTTATGGTGTTGTAAGATTAAGTCTGGTCCTTTAAACTTTCTCTCAAGCAGCGAGTGAGGCATCTTCCTACCTTGTATCGGTTTTCGAAGGCTCTCAAACGCATCAAGTTAGCAACGCAACAGATGTCACTTTTTACTTCAAAATTCTGTGATCATACAGCGTAGTCATGACACCTGCAGCCGCAACACGATCTGAAGAGCTGCAGCTAAAATATAAAAAAAAAAAATCAAACTATTTATTTGTGTATTTTTCTTGAGTGTGTACTTTACGTCACTTGCAGCACTAAGGCCGGTGGGTGTTTGAATGTATGCTTTAACTTGCTCTTTCTTTACATCACGCTGTTATTTTCTATGACTGTGGTCCAACTACTGCTGTAGCTTCTGTTCTCAAAGTAGCCCGTTGCAGCACGTATCGATTAGGGTGTGGTGGTCAGGTGGCGTCTTACGCAGGAGAGGTTGAAGCACATGATCTGACGGATGTTCGTCAACAGTTGTGGATGCATGTGTGCTTTTCTATGTCTACGTGGAATCTGATGCATGCAGCAAGCTCGCTTCAGGTGTTGGTTCAGTTCTCATTTTAGCAGCGATGGTGATAGAGAGAAAGTTTTGTCAGCTTAGGCCCGTCAAAATTCAGATCACGCAACTCCGAATCACCAGTTTCCTGTGTGACGCCAGAGCTAAAACTGCTCTCGCCATGTAGATACTCACATATTGGCTCCGACCACCCTTCTATGTTAACTGTTTGGGGATCTCTCTCTGTTAGTTTGCACTGCTGTACATTTTATATCTTGTTGGAAAATGTCCTCTGGCTTATTCGCAACAAACGGAAGGATGAATTGGAAATGGCGGCGTTTAAACCTGTAGTCAGTGCTCCACTCGGCTCTATGCCGTGACTACCTTCTGAAGGGTCTGTAGATACTTCGAGATACAAGTGTGGAACTGCCTGGCATGCTTGTAACCATCTTGTACACTGTATGCTGGACACTGTGCTCTGTTTCTGCAATGCATTTACCCCCCTTTTTTCACTTCCTGAAATAAAATGTACACTATCAGCACTTGTGTCTTTGTTTGGTGTTGTCGACTTTCATGATCAAAGAAAGTGTATTTGGAAGGAGATTAAAGACTTAACAGTGGCTCCCAGGCTAAGAGTTGGAGCCCCTGAAGCTGAGGTTGTCAAGGTTTGATAACTGCAGTGTCAACAGTCAGTTTATCTCAGGCTGCCATTAATCATATCAAAACACGAGAGAACGACGACTTCAGTAATGAGAGGAGTGTCAGTTTAGGGAGCCAGCACACGATAAAGGGCCACACAAGAAAAGAACACATAAATAAAATGTTTTCCATCTTATTAACCTGCTGAGTCCACAGAAATCGCTAACTTAAGCTAATAGCAATATCACTGATGCCAGAATATTATTACCATGACACTCATGAGGTGCCACTAGCTGCCAGTAGTTCAATACAGTTGTTCTCACTAACCCGTCAGACACTTAATAGGGGCACAGTTTGATGTAGCAGCCAAGAAGTGTATTAAATGTAAGCTACTGAAAGTGAAAGTACTGATAGGGAGCGTGAATGATTAAAATATGACATGAATTTTCTGTCATGTTCTGGGGCCATACGGAATGTCTCTGTGGACCAATATTGACCTGCAGGCCGCGTTTTCAGAAACGTAACTGTGACTTTCATAATGTTTTTTATGGTGGATTGTAGGCATATTAAAGTAGGCCTTTTGGTGACTCTTGGCAAACTACACTATGACTTTTTTAATACTTTTTTTTATAACAGACTACATGACCTTTTTGATGACATATTAATGACTTGTATGACTTCTTAGCATATCACACTATGACTTTTTTATGTGAATTTTTTTATGATAGGCTACTTTAATGTAGAATTTTTTAAAAAATATTTTCTAATGACATACTATACTGACCTTTGTTTTAAATGACTGGACTATAAGGTTTTAAAAAAACGACGACATACTATACTATGACAATTTTTCATGATTTCTGACGACATTATACTATGACGTTTTTTCATGAATTATTTGACGACATACTGTACTATGACAATTTTTCATGATTTCGGACCACATACTACATACTTTTTTTTTATGCATACTATACCTTGATATTTTTAATGACGTATTGAAATCATTCTATATGACTTTTTTTCATTATTTTTGACAAAATATTATAGAATGACTTTTTATTGCATTTCTTATCACATACTATACTATAACTTTTTGTGACATTTTTTATTTACATGATTCATGATTACATGATTTCATACAACATACTATACTATGACTTTTTTCATGATTTCTGATGACATACTATACTATGACTTTTTTCATGATTTCTGATGACATACTATACTATGACGTTTTTTCATGATTTCTGACGACATACTTTACTATGACGTTTTTTCATGAATTATTTGACGACATACTATACTATGACATTGTTTCATAATTTCGGACGACATACTTTACTATGACGTTTTTTCATGATTTCGGACGACATCCTATACTATAACGTTTTTTCATGATTTCATACCACATACTATACTATGACTATTTTTTTCATGATATCGGACGTTTTTTTCATGATTTCATACGACATACTATACTATGACGTTTTCTCATGATTTCATACGACATACTATACTATGACGTTTTTTCATGATTTCGGACGACATACTATACTATGACATTTTTCATGATTTCGGACGTTTTTTTCATGATTTCATACGACATACTATACTATGACGTTTTTTCATGATTTCGGACGACATACTATACTATGACATTTTTTCATGATTTCAGACCACATGCTATACTATGACGTTTTTTCATGATTTCATACGACATGCTATACTATGACGTTTTTCGTTTTTTCATGATTTCATACGACATACTATGCTATGACGTTTTTTCATGATTTCGGACGTTTTTTTCATGATTTCATACGACATACTATACTATGACATTTTTTCATGATTTCGGACGTTTTTTTCATGATTTCATACGACATACTATACTATGACGATTTTTCATAATTTCGGACGACATACTATACTATGACGTTTTTTCATGATTTCATACGACATACTATACTATGACATTGTTTCATAATTTCGGACGACATACTATACTATGACGTTTTTTCATGATTTCATACGACATACTATGCTATGACGTTTTTTCATGATTTCGGACGTTTTTTTTCATGATTTCATACGACATACTATACTATGACGTTTTTTCATGATTTCGGACGACATACTATACTATGACGTTTTTTCATGATTTCGGACGTTTTTTCATGATTTCATACGACATACTATACTATGACGATTTTTCATAATTTCGGACGACATACTATACTACGACGTTTTTTCATGATTTCGGATGTTTTTTTCATGATTTCATACGACATACTATACTATGACATTTTTTCATGATTTCATACGACATACTATACTATGACGTTTTTTCATGATTTCATACGTTTTTTTCATGATTTCATAAGACATACTATACTATGACGGTTTTTCATAATTTCTGACGTTTTTTTCATGATTTCATACGACATACTATACTATGACGTTTTTTCATGATTTCATACGACATACTATGCTATGACGTTTTTTCATGATTTCGGACGTTTTTTTCATGATTTCATACGACATACTATACTATGACGATTTTTCATAATTTCGGACGACATACTATACTATGACGTTTTTTCATGATTTCATACGACATACTATGCTATGACGTTTTTTCATGATTTCGGACGTTTTTTTCATGATTTGATACGACATACTATACTATGACGATTTTTCATAATTTCGGACGACATACTACACTATGACGTTTTTTCATGATTTCGGACGTTTTTTTCATGATTTCATACGACATACTATACTATGACGATTTTTCATGATTTCGGACGACATACTATATACTATGACGTTTTTTCATGATTTCTGACGACATACTATACTATGACGTTTTTTCATGATTTTGGACGTTTTTTCATGATTTCTGACAACATACTATACTATGACGTTTTTTCATGATTTCTGACGACATACTTTACTATGACGTTTTTTCATGATTTCGGACGTTTTTTCATGATGTCTGACAACATACTATACTATGACGTTTTTCATTATTTCTGACGATATATTATACTATGACACTTTTTCATAATTCGGACGACATACTATACTATGACGTTTTTTCATGATTTCAGACCACATGCTATACTATGACATTTTTTCATGATTTCATACGACATACTATACTATGACGTTTTTCATTATTTCTGACGATATATTATACTATGACACTTTTTCATAATTCGGACGACATACTATACTATGACGTTTTTTCATGATTTCAGACCACATGCTATACTATGACGTTTTTTCATGATTTCATACGACATACTATACTATGACGTTTTTTCATGATTTCGGACGACATACTATACTATGACATTTTTTCATGATTTCAGACCACATGCTATACTATGACGTTTTTTCATGATTTCACACCACATGCTATACTATGACGTTTTTTTCATGATTTCATACAACATACTATACTATGACATTTTTTCATGATTTCTGACAACATACTATACTATGACGTTTTTTTCATGATTTCATACAACATACTATACTATGACATTTTTTCATGATTTCAGACCACATGCTATACTATGACGTTTTTTTCATGATTTCGGACGTTTTTTCATGATTTCTGACAACATACTATACTATGACATTTTTTCATGATTTCTGACGACATACTATACTATGACGTTTTTTCATGATTTCAGACCACATGCTATACTATGACATTTTTTCATGATTTCAGACCACATGCTATACTATGACATTTTTTCATGATTTCAGACCACATGCTATACTATGACGTTTTTTTCATGATTTCATACAACATACTATACTATGACATTTTTTCATGATTTCTGACAACATACTATACTATGACGTTTTTTTCATGATTTCGGACGTTTTTTCATGATTTCTGACAACATACTATACTATGACGTTTTTTCATGATTTCTGACGACATACTATACTATGACGTTTTTTCATGATTTCTGACGACATACTATACTATGACGTTTTTTCATTATTTCGGACGTTTTTTCATGATTTCTGACAACATACTATACTATGACGTTTTTTTAAGATTTCTGACGACATACTATATACTATGACGTTTTTCAATATTTCTGACGATATATTATACTATGACATTGTTTCATAATTTCGGACGACATACTATACTATGACGTTTTTTCATGATTTCAGACCACATGCTATACTATGACGTTTTTTCATGATTTCATACGACATGCTATACTATGACGTTTTTTCATGATTTCGGACGACATACTATACTATGACATTTTTTCATGATTTCAGACCACATGCTATACTATGACATTTTTTCATGATTTCAGACCACATGCTATACTATGACGTTTTTTCATGATTTCATACGACATGCTATACTATGACGTTTTTTCATGATTTCGGACGACATACTATACTATGACATTTTTTCATTATTTCGGACAACATACTTTACTATGACGTTTTTTCATTATTTTGGACGACATACTATACTATGACGTTTTTTCATAATTTCGGACGACATACTATACTATGACGTTTTTTCATTATTTCTGAAGACATGTTTTCTATGACGTTTTTTCATGATTTCTGACGACATACTATACTATGACGTTTTTTCATGATTTCGGACGACATACTATACTATGACGGTTTTTCATGATTTCTGACGACATACTATACTATGACGTTTTTTCATGATTTCGGACGACATACTATACTATGACGGTTTTTCATGATTTCTGACGACATACTATACTATGACGTTTTTTCATGATTTCTGACGACATACTTTACTATGACGTTTTTTCATGATTTCATACGACATACTATGCTATGACATTGTTTCATAATTTCGGACGACATACAATACTATGACATTTTTTCATAATTTCGGACGACATACAATACTATGACGTTTTTTCATGATTTCGGACGTTTTTTTCATGATTTCATACGACATACTATACTATGACGATTTTTCATAATTTCGGACAACATACTATACTATGACGTTTTTTCATAATTTCTGACGACATACTATACTATGACGTTTTTTCATGATTTCGGACGTTTTTTCATGATTTCTGACAACATACTATACTATGACGTTTTTTCATTATTTCTGACGATATATTATACTATGACATTGTTTCATAATTTCGGACGATATGCTACTATGACATTGTTTCATTATTTCGGACGACATACTATACTATGATGTTTTTTCACCATTTCTGACGAAATACTATACTATGATATATCTTCATTATTTTTGACGACATACTACAGTATTAGTTTTTCCATGTTTGCGGACGTCTTTTCAATGATTTTTAGGGACATACTATACTATGATGCTTTTCGTGATTTTTGACCACTACGCTATGGTGTTTTGTTCATGACTTGTTATGACATACTATACTATTACTTTTAAATCACATTTTTTATGACATCCTCTATCATTACCTTTTTAATGACAAGCTTAAGTGCTATAAACATTATAGGTCATAAAATTATCCCATTAATAAAATTACAAATCATCCTCCTGAGATAAAAAATATTTCTTCACTTTATATCTAGACCTCTAAAAGGAGTCCCACCTTAAACTGTTCAGGATGCATGTATGTGGAACAATTTAGGTAAGAAGAAAAAGTACTTGTCACAACAGAAAATGTTTTCTTTTCTGGAGAGTTTCACCGACTTTAGGCTAAAACATTCATTTATATAACTAAAATAATCTAATTTTGTTGTTTCTATTGCAAAAAGAAAAATACATTTTGGATTATGATCAAAAAATAAATAAAAAATAGTCAGTTCCAAGTAAAATAATGTACAGACACACACGAATGAGACAAAGTTCAATTATTTAAATTATTTATACAAAAAAACCCTTTCGGGTGTATCAGAGTGTGATCTCTACCCTCAGAGCATCATTGTTGGAGTTATTTGTTCAAAATTTTAAGAAACTGTAGCCCTTGTACAAGTATATTCATGTACATACTTAAAGTCACAATGTGTGCTCAATTAACTGTTGAATAAAACACATTTCATGCTGACAAACACAGTGCCGTACAAAATTACAGCAGTATAATAAAAGTACAGCAAGACTAAAAAATATTTTTGATATAAAACACTCTAGAAACACACTCTAAATAAAAAGCTACCAAAATGGCGACATCCAGTTCATGAGTGTTTTTCAGCTGCGTGGATATTTTCAATTCTGTACAGTGAATAAAAAAGAAAGAAAGAAAAGAAAACAAACAAAAAAACTACAAAAACAGTACATAGCACTTCAATTCAAACACATTACTCTTTCACATTAAATTTGTTTTTTACTTCCCAGTTTGAAAGTAATGTATATAGGCACAGTAATTAAACTCATGAACCATGTTTGGTCAACACCATTCCTTGTTATTCACAACTCCACTTTGACTCGTGGACGAAGTCTGATTCTGGCAAACCAAGTGGAAACACTCAGTCCACTTCTTCACACTGTATCTCTTTTCCAGAGGTTTGCCTTTCTTGAGCCAAGAGCTGCCAAATGTAGCTGTTAGTTGTCAGTTGAAAGAGATATTCGCCGCTCACCGTGAGCTCCTTTTACTACTTCTCCTCAACTTTATCTTCATCGCTGCAAATTATTCTCATGAAACTTCCATATTGCAGCCAGGAAGCTTCGCACAAATACGACACCTGTGACATCAAAATGTTCACAACTCTGAAGGGTCTCATTCCAAAACACATCTTAGATTTTAAGTCTGATTTTGATGACTTTCATCTGAATTTCAGCACAATTCAAATAATCTTAATCCACTATTTACAGTCACAGACATACTTTCCTTAAAACTCAGCATATGTTCAAGTTAATTAATAAATTATATTTATGCTTTGAGAAAATTGCGAATAGAATATTGTTTGGACCTAATATTTGTGTTTCATTGAATAAAGGTTTATTTTATCCTTAAATTTAAAGGTAGTCCATAAACACAACTAACTATGCATTGAGGATAATTCAATATTATTATGTATATTCATATTTAGACTTCAGTTAGTAGTATTCAGTCCAAAGGAAAACTTTTTACTAAATCCACTGTAGATTTTTATGGGCCTTTTTCACAAGAGACAGTTCAGCCCCGTTTCTACCAAACACTTTCAGTATGGTACCTTTGGAACCAAAAGTAACCCTTCAGACCCTTCAGACCCTAGTGTTTCCACTATAAGCAGTACTCTTAAATGTGGGCGGGGTTGTTGTCACTCACTGCTCCGTCCAACACTCACTGTATTTCCTCATAGATGGAGCGTCTGCACCTCATTTATCGTCTGCACAACGAGGCTGCACGCCGACATTTTCAGAACAAAATACAACAGGCTGCAGTGAGAGGCTCTCTCCATGGGATATTTAAAAATAGCAGGTTTGTGCATTTAGTCCTTCTCAGGCAAGCTCAGGGGTTTAGTGTTGCTGGAGCCCACAGGAACTACGCTCCACGACACTTTTTTTCTCCGAGTGAGGATTAGAATATCAACTCAGCCATGAGCAGAGTGACCGTCCGCTATTGACCAATCAACAGACTGCAGAGTTCACAGCTCCACCTTTTAGTACCAGATCTGTGTGCTAGGTACCCCAACAGAGGGGGGACGAAAATGGGGACAGTACGGAACGGTTCCATTGGTACCATCCACAACTTTTTGCAGTAGAAACAGTACTGAACTAAACTGTACCATGCTGCTCAGTAGAAGCGGGGCTTTTGACGTGTCAAAGAGAGAAAAGCACATATGTAAAAAGGGAAATAAATCATGGCTGAATTCCATTTAGCTGCTTCAGTTTTAGGGTCCGTGGTATTGTTAATGCTGGCTCACTGTCAATGGCTTAGTCGGACATTTAAACAGAACAGAGCCTTTGTTAAACTTATCATTAACATCTGTGCTTTCTTATGACAAGTCAAAATGTCTGCTGTGAAGAAGGTTTATTAGATTAATTTGTTTGTTGTAAGATAAACTAAGAACAAACAAGATTTAAAAAATGTTATTTTGACTTCATTAGTCAACGTCCCTGCAGATCAAGATCACTCTGTATAATTAAAAGGAAAGTTATTATAGTCCCTAAAACATTGAGTATTTTTCATAACGACATTTTGAGAGTGTAGTTTTACCGTAATACCAGGAAATATAGTCCCTAGTTAATCAACCTTTTAAAGCTGCCCTTAGTAAGATAATAGGTTTGCAGGGTGGCATGATTTATCTCCTTGAATATTTTAAACTTACAGATCCAGAAATCATTCACTTAGACAAATCTACAGGGTCTGATTTTAAAGACATGTTGTGCTTTTCTCTGATGCTGTCAGGACGAGCGTATCTTTACATAAAAACTCTGCATATCATTTTGGAGTGAAACTCTTCGACCCTCGATGTGAGAGGAAACAAGTAAAACAGATGATAATGTAAAGTTAGCACCATCAGTGCAGCAAAAGGCATTCAACTAGTGGAGGCTCGTTCTGGTTCCACTCATGGCTGGAAGTAGATGACTTTGTGGTGTCATTTAGCTCTGTGATAAAATCCATTAGCTTCTTCTTCCCCTGATGTTTAAAGATGGAGGGGTTTGAGGATCACGAAAAGGCGATGACAGACTGTTATTTCTTCAGACACTGGTACATGAGTGCTCGTGGATTCAGCATGTAGCGCTCAGAGTTGAGTAACTTGGTGAGATACTGCGGCACCGGAGGCCGAGGAGCCATGTAAGATACGCCGGGACTGACGGCCATCACCTCTGCAATCTTCTGCTTCATCTCCTTTATCTCCCGATCCTGCTTCATCACTTTATCTGTCAGACAAACAAAGGTAATACATGAGTGAGTGAATACTGCAAGAGGCAGCAATTCATTATATTCAAATCATTTTTTTAAAACTATAATGTGTGAAAAGCCGGATTCTTAGGAGTTATTCTATTCCCTCATGTTTTCCCAGCTGTAAAAACTACCCTGATGCAAAGTCCATACAGTAACTGTCTCTGAGTTCAACTCTTCTTAATGACCAAACATCTTTACCAATGCTACAATATATTATTAAATCATAAACATGTCATAGTATAGTATATCATCAAAAAGTCAACAAATAATGTCAGTCATACTACAGTATATTCCAAACATGTCACAGTATAGTATGCCACAAAAATGTAATTTAAAAAGACATAGCGTAGTATGTCACAATTAGAGATTTCCATGAGAATGAAATAGATGGAACTTGAAAATATAGCGTCTCCAGTCAGGGTTTTGTAAAGAAGACAATGTAAAGAAAAAAATATATCAAAGTATAGCACATCATAAGAAATGCAATTAAAATACAGTTTAGTATGTAATAAAACATTTTTCAAACTCAAAATAATATATTATGCCATAAAAAATGTAAAAAAAGAAACAAACCAAAACATAAAAAGTATAATAGCATGTAAAAAATGTAACAAATAATGCTATCAAAAAAAAGTCATACCATAGTATTTCAAAGAAATGTAGTATAATAGTATAATATGTAATAAAATGTCATATGTCATAACAAAACTTAATAAAAAAGTAATAGTACAGTTTGTCATAAAAAATGTCAAATATTAAATTTCGTTTTAATTTTTTAGTTAGAGTTAAAGTTTTTTTTTTTTTTTAAAAAAGGTCATGATATAGTTTTCCATTAAAAATATTTCATGGTTTAGTATGTCATAAAACTTTAATTAAATATGTCATAGTACACTATGTAATATTTAATTTAAAAAAAATCATACCATGGTGATTCGTTTAAAATATGGTATATGTCATAAAATGTAATCAAATGTTAAAGTATGTCATCAAAAAATTTATATAAAATTTCATAGTATAGTATGTCATATAAAAATAAATTAAAAAAGTATAGCAGGTCATAAAAAAATAAATAAAAAAGTCTTAGTTTAATATGTCATAAAAATAATCAAAAACATCATAGTATAGTACGTCATAAAAACAAATGGTATATTATGCCATAAAAATGTAATTTAAAAAGGTCATATTATAGTATGTCACAAAAAAATGTAATAAAAAAATGTCCTAGCATAGTATACCATAAAAAAATGTCATAAAAAAATCCAAGTATATGACAAAAGTTATTGCAAGGCCACAGTTAAATTGAGCCAAAATATAAAGTGCTTCATGGCCACATGGTGGTGCTACTGGATTCAGATTTCCACCAAAAAACCTCCTCACTTGTTCCCTGGTCCATGATTGAATTAAAATAACGGCCTAATCTGTTCACAGGATATCTCATACATTAGTATCAGACACATAAACAAACAAAACAGGAGGAAAAACACACAGTGACCTTTTTAGCTGTGGCAGTATGTCACACACCACAGACACTTAAGACACACAAGAACATAAAATGAGGTTGCACAGGGAGATGACACCGGTGTAAAGAGAAAGAGGGGGAACCTTGAGCGATTTCCAGCTGTCGGCGGGCGTCTCCCAGAGCCGAGAACAGGTCCAGTTTGATGCGAGTCTCTGCGCTCAGGTTGTACTCCAGATGTTGAGCCTTCTCCTGCATGGCTGACAGAGTGGACAGCAGCATGTCCGTCTCTTTCTCCACACAGCGGTACTTCCCCAAAGCCTGAGTCCAGAAACACATCAACAGTAAGAACAAGAGTAAAACATCGATCAGCTGTGTGTGACCAACACCTGAGGGAGTCGGTGCTTTGGTTTCCTGAGTTGTTGATCTTTTAATTTGTGTTTTGGTTCATTCACTTATTCATTCACTTAGGAAACCAATGCACCACAAAGAAAACAGTTTCCATGATGAAGTGACCAGCCATTCAAAAAAACATGAGAGCTGCACATTATATTAGATATTATAATCTGAGGGATGATTCTTTCTGTGTTAACATTGACTTTGAACATTTTGTGGGCGGTGGCCTGGACTCAGAAACCTTCATTAAAGCAGTGCAATGTTTTTATGAAAGACCTGGCTTTTGCTGTGGCATGCTTCATGGAGAGTATGTCACTAAAATGAAATCAAATACCACACAGTACAACAATGTACACACCTGATGTCAAGACAGAAACAACCATACAATATTACTGCATACTGATATGATGACAAAGTGCAACATGTTGACTGCAGGCCAAAATAAAACAGATTAAAAACACTAAATGGTCCCAATGAACGATTCAGTTTTCTAACAGATCTTACAAACACAAAGAATTACAGACAGAGAAATCAAACAGCAAAACGACTACATGACCAAACTGAGGACAACCAAGTACTGAACCACTGGAGACTCACAGACACTTAAACTCACAAGGTCATTCCCAAGAAGTGTAAAAAGATACCTCAACATCACTCTCTAGCTCTACCACACGACTCTGTTTGACTTGATACTCCAGCTGTAGTTGTTTGTACTCTGTCTCTAGATCTTTAACTCTTTTCCTTAACATTTGGGTTTCACAGTGTTCCTGCCTGGTGTAGGAGATGGAGAAAATAACAGAGGGCGTTCATTGGAGATGAAGACCAGTTTACACAGAAAGAAACATGACAGTTCATTTGTTGTTTATAAAGACGGTTATATAACATGCAAGAACATACAGTCTGTGAAAGTGTCATGTGAGCATTAAAGGACTAGTTTGACATTTTGGGGAATAGGCTTTTTCACTTTCTTGCCATGACTTAGAAGAGAAGATTAACCACTGTCACATCTGTATTAGAGACTGAAAATGGACGTAGCCACCGTGATGTCACCTATTGGTTTGTGGACTACCATTCTGAAGCCTGCAGTTGGCATTTTGGTCGTCGCCATCTTGTTTTTTTGGAGCCAGAGGTGACCATATTTTGACAAGAGGGTGGAGCTGTGGAGGAGCGAGGATGGAGGGCGTCTGACTAAGAACCTGAGGATACTGCTGTGGTAGCGGCCTGTCAGTCACAAGGCAGCCACACTCTAAAGCAGTGGTTATCAAATGGTGGGTCACAATCCAAAAGTGGCTGGTGAATGTGACAACAACAGTGAATTTCCGGCACAGAGCTTTTATTTTGAAGTGCCTTTTGGTGCTGTTGGTTGAGTGACTGACTGCTACTTGACAGAGACAGCGAACTGGCAGACCCTGCTTTATTGTCTATATTCCTCTAGGGCCACACTAACGCTGTGTTAAAATGAAAGAAGTGCATTTGCCTGAAAAAACATGCACAATTTTGAGTAAACAGGAAGCAGATTGTCTGCCCTGCAGTTGGTTGCTTAGTTAAAGAAAATACTACAGTGAGGGTGAGACGTAACAGGACCGACGACAGGGTGGTACTGTCACTGAAAAAAACACGAGTATAAGGCAGTCAAAGTGGCAAAAAATAGATTGGTGGTTGATACAAAGCAGATATGGTAAGATATTGGCGCAGAAAGGGGAGCATTATCCATGATCAGGGGAAGCCATAGCAATGGAAAAGGACTAACATGACACAAGAAAGATTATATCACAAAAAGGTATTTAGGGTCAACTATAATGTTCTGGTTTGACACATCGTGACTGATACGAGCCAATCGTGAGGTGAAAATGTGTGTCTGGTTCATAGCTTCCACAAGTCGTTTTGCCCGTCCACACTAAAACACAACCACAGAGTTTTCAAACTACAGCGGGATCAGCAGCATCTTTAAAGGTCTCCATTTAAGGCGGACAAGAACGCTGGAATTATTAATTTACCAACAGTTATGCGTTTTAAATGAAAACATATTACTGTTCATATATTCGTGATGGGACAATAATTTACTAAATGAACATCTTGCTGTATTTGAGAGGACTTGAAACTAGTGAGTGAGACCATAAACTCACAGGAAAATGCTTACTGAGGTAATAATTCAAGTGAGAAGTCAGGTCATTTTCTCAGACTTCTATACAACTGGACTTCTATTTGCAACCAGTGGAGTCGCCCCCTGCTGGCCATTAGAAAGAATGCAGATGTAAGCACTTTTGCAATGACTTCACTTTCCAGACCCAGAGGTTGCTGCTTGATCTGGACTTTCAAAACAAGGTTACAGTTAGCTTAGCTTAGCACAAAGACTGGAAACAAACAGAAAGAGCTAGCCTGGCTCTGTCCAGAAGGAAACAGTATCACCTACTAGCACCTCTAAAAGCTCACTGATTAACTTTAATTTAAGTCTATTTCTTGGTCAAACAGTGACACATACATCCAGTCAAACCACAAAGTTTGTGCAGTTTTAATTAGGGAGCTTCAAAGATCTTTGCAGGCAGATTTTCTTACCTTTGGATGGAGCCAGGCTAGCTGTTTCCCCCTGTTTCCAGTCTTAATGCTAAGCTAAGCTAACAAGCTGCTAGTTCCAGCTTCAACACAGTGAACATACAGACATGAGTGTGGTATCGATGTTCTCGTCAAACCCACGGCAAGACAGTAAAAAAGCATAATTCAAACGACTTGATCAAATGTTTGACCATACGCTCACAGCAGTGTTTAATTATACTCAGTAGCATACAAACAAATGCAGATTAAGCGCTACTTTCCTAGGCACAAAGCCAACTCAGTAAGAGGGAATTTTAAAGGTTTGCTAGGTGTGATTTACCTGTTTGTTAGATTCCGTGCTGTGCTGGCTGCTTCCTCCAGTTTCTGAGCCTGAAGCTCAGCCAACTGTTTCTCAACAGAGAGTCTGGCCTCCGTCTCTGCTCTGGTCTTCTTCTCCAGCATTGCACTGCTCTGCTTGTCCCTCTGCTTGGTTTTAGTCAGACACAGAATCCTAAAGGAAGAGCATTAAACTCACTTTACATAACGTCAAAAATAAAACCATAAATAAGTGGGGTTACTGCCACATCTAAATAGACTTGTCAGAGGTTAACTTTAGAAAGCCTCAAAAACAGACAGAGGATGTTACATGTGTTTCTTGTCAGCCTTGTAGTTGCTGGAGAGCACCTTGCTTTAAAAACTGGAGCATGTCTTATCAGAACTGGCGGAGCTGATCAAAGCTGTGCATAACATGCTCATCGCGGACAAGATTTAAAGCCTCTGGCTGCTGGATGTGGGTTTGATGTGTTACATGTGTTGATGGTGCATCTGTGATTGGACGGAATAAGTAAGGAAGCACATCTTAAGAGCACAGGTTTTTCAGTATGTTTTGAGTACTAATCTGTTTTCAGATAAATCTGTGGAGTCACATTTTTACTGTTACGTAACAAGGAGAAATGCACTAATTACACAGGAAATTTAACAGCATGATGAAAACTCAATTGCTCATCACACTGACTGTTTACATGCACATTAATATTCCCCTGCTGTTCTCAATATGACAATAGTCTGAAAGTGATACGGGTCATGTAAACCAGTGGTTCCTGAGAGTTTGCAATGCTGGGGTAGAGAAGCCCAAAAGAAAAACCCATTTATAACACACATATATAGTCGGAGGAAGAAACACACCTACTTTTTAACATCATTAAAGACTTGGATATGATCAGGTTTTTGGATATGCACAAGTATCTTTTCTAGAAGGACGTTGAAGGAATGAAACGGGGAGGCTGTGTTTGCACACTAACATGTCCACCACCAATAGGAAACCTTGCAAAAATCCTATCACAATGCATAGAAACAAAACAGCAAAAGCAGCTCCAGCTGTTTTACTTCTCCATATTTCGATGTGAAAATGGACATGTTGGGGAGCATTAATCGGAGTACGCATCGCTACAGGAATATTAGTGGAATATTTATTTCCATTAGCCATGTAATTAGCTCAGTAGGAAAACAGTCTTTTTCATAATAAGAGCAAAAACTGCAACATGTAGTGCATGTAGCTGACAGTGGGTGAGAGGCGGTGTACACCCTGGACAGGTCACCAGACTATCACAGGGCTGACACACAGAGACAACCACTCACACTCACATTCACACCTACGGGCAATTTAGAGTCACCAGTTAACCTGCATGTCTTTGGACTGTGGGAGGAAGCTGGAGTACCCTGAGAAAACCCACGCTGACATGGAAAGAGCATGCAAACTCTGCACATAAGGGCCTAAATGCAGCACTAAGCGTTACGGATCGTCCTTTGTCCCATCTGCTATCACTCATCTTAACCAGCAGTGACCATTAATGTCGATACTGACAGTGTGTGATACTGTGTTATGTATTGCTCTGTTTTGATGTACTCATGACTACTGTCTGTATCTCAAATTGCCCCTCTCGGACATTAAAGTTTACCTTTCCTTGCCTAACTTGAAATATGACTTCATATGATGGTAATTCCATTTTAAAAAGAGATCCATCTATTCTTGTGAGGATTAAAACATCAGCCCACAAACGGTTTGCTTTCACACAGATAAGCACAGTGCTAGCAGCATTTCTGCACGCATTCATCCCTGTCTTACTTTTTATTTATAGCCTGATGTAATGTGTAAACCAGCCCACAGAAGGAGCCAAAGAGCTCTCAGCAGTGGATCTGAGGGGTGACTCACTTGCTCTGAAGCAGCATGTTGGACTGTCTGAGCAGGGAAACCTCTGGTCTCAGGCTCCTCTCGCTGTTAGTCAGGTTGCAGACGTGACTTCGCAGCTCCTGCTCGCTCTGCCTGCTCACCTGCAGCTCGCCCTTCAGCCTCCTCAGCTCCTGCTCCAGCCTGAAAGATAACAAAGGCAGGTTTTGAGCACTGATTTCACCTTCACATGCCTGGTTTCAAACTCAAGTTAAAAGCGGCATACTTGGTCATCTGTTCAGTGTGGTGGTTCTGAGCTGCTGTGGCGCTCTTCTCCGTTACGTCCCGGTTGGGGCTGACTGTCTTTGAGCTGGATCTCTGCTTCTTCTCAGTCCTCCCCGCAGGTGGTGAAGGAGTGTTCGTGCTGCCTCTGCGGGCTTTTGGCGAGGAGCTTTTAGCCGCCCGTGTGGCTTTGCTCCCTTGCTCATCTTGAGGTAGATTTTCCTGGGGTGTGGAGGATTCTGGTCCTCCTGCCCCAGAGTGGAGCAGATCTCTGGACTCACCAGTTTTGGATGATAACGGCCGCCGGTTTGATTCAACCGACCTCACTTCCTGTGCTCCCTTCTCTGTCGCTCTTTCCTCGCTGCGGATCTGGAGGCAGTCCACGGTGTGCACCTCATCATGGGCCACGACAGCACCGTTCTGACACTGATACTGAGTTAACTCAGGCTTTATCTTCCATTTAGAGCCTGCAAGTATAAGAAGAAACAAAAAATGTCAATATCATCACTCTGCTATGATTCTAATTCTACTGTCTTTGGTGTGAACAACAGTGGCGACAGTTCAGTTTGTTGCATTTAAGTAATATAAAGATTTGCTGCATTCAAAACGTTTCCCCTCAGCTGGATGGACTCATATGTACTACTTCCCTGTCTGACCGTTTTTGGTATTTCTACCAGCAAATGATGCAGTTTGCGTATTGTTGTACTGCCACATACCAACAACAAACCGATCTCGGAAACCATAAGTCATCAGTCTGACGATTATATGCTCCTGTAGCCAATATTTTGGAAGATGCCGGCAAAAACCCTCTCTTCTGTGCACAGGTCAATTTGACTAATCTCTATGAACAGATATCTGCAAATGAATGCAGATAAATTTAATGAAGCTAATCATCTATTTAGACGATAGATGATGGGTTCGGAAACTGCATTTCGGCTAATGTCTTTTGCCCCTTCACACGTATTATTTACCTGCCATTTAAACATGATTGTTCAATATGTTTCAGACTACAAACAAAACCAAAATCTAGTCCTGTTGCCTTTAGATTCTACATACATGTGCAGATATATGTTTATACAGATTAACAGCAACCTCACTGGAATTAACTTTATCCCACATAAATGGTAGAGGTCAGTTCTCTTTGTTCGATGAGCTATTCTTAACATATTCAAGAGATTCATCCTTCAAAAAGCTGGAGGCATGAAGAGCTGATATAAAGGAGGACATTCATGAAGCAGACTGGGAGATGGCTTGTTTTAAGGCCCAAACCCAGTCTATTTACACAAAATTTAAGCTATTACAATATAAAAGGCTACTGCAAAAACCTATTTTACACCCAGCAGATTAAGTCGGTTGTTCCCTAATATCCCAGATATCTATGTGAAGTAGCCTTGTAATTGGAAAGGAAGTTCCTTTATGTGCCAAACTCTGTATATTGAGAATACACCCTGGGGACTTTGTTGTAACTTTGCCGCAGCCACTGCTTATTGAGTTTGGACTTTTACAATCCAGAGGGATAATTGGACTTTTATGGAAGAATATGGATACACCTTCCATTGGAATGAGGACAAGGGAACTGACAGCCTGTCTAGCTTTGGAGAGACGGACATATATGCTAATAAAGGAGGACTTTGTTAGGTTGTGGAGCCCTTATATGGACTTCTTGGAGACTCATGATTTTGAATAATTTGAAGCTTTTTGCAAATTATTTTTTCTTTGATTTGTTTATGTACTTTTATTATTATTTTTTTGTATTTACTTATTTATTTTAATTATTATTTTATTTCATTTTATTTTGTTTTATTTATTCATTCTATTTAATTTTTTTTTCTTCCTGTCAGGGTTGGGGATATTATATTCATTTTCTTTGTTGAAATGTTATTGTTCATGTTTAATGTTTTAAAACTCAATAAAAAAATTATTCATTTATTTATTATTTATTAAATTCATTTATTTATTTATAAATTTATTTACTTGCCAACAACATATTCTGATAATTGATTAATCATTAGCTTTTTTTTTTTAAACTGAAAACATCAAACACTTAGTGGCTCCAGCTTCTTAAAAGAGAGAATTTGCTGCTTTAAAAAAAAAAAAGAAAGAAAAAAAAAAAGAAAATTGCCAACTACATATTCTGATAACTGATTAATCATTAGCTATTTTTCTATCAAAAATGTCAAACATTCAGAGGTTCCAGCTTCTTAAATGTGAGAATTTGCTGCTTTTCTTTGTCATTTATGAAAGTAAATGAAGGGTCTTTGGGTTTTGAACTATTGGTCCAACAAAAGAACAAATCTGAGTCACTTTGGGCGGTTAGAAATTGTGAAGAGAATTTTTAAACATTTTATCATAAAAAAATCAGCAGACAAATCAATGATTAAAAAACTGTCGTAGGTTAGAGCCCTGTTGCAGACACTTCCATGTTGGAAAAGAAGCTGGTTGTTTGTGTGAAATATTTGCTGCTACTTTAGTGATGTCATCATTTTCACTTGGATGAAAAAGGGAGCAAGAATTCCTTCATTTCCGGAAATTGACTTTCTCTTTAAATGTTACATAAATCTCTGCAGGGATCTGCTCAGCATTAATTGCCTGGAGAGTTTGTGAATGACATATAGTTGTATTAATGGAAGTGTGAAAAAAAAATCTAGAGGATTTCACTTAAATATTAATAACAAACCGGCATTTTTCACTTTTATAATTGTTGTTCTTAACACCCAGTTTCTCTGGTGGGTCTCTCCAACTGTTCACTTGGAATAAACACTGCGGGACTGCGATCACACAAATAAAAGAATGCCAAACCTCTGATCTCATAAATTAGGAACATCCTGCGGAGTGTAAGAATGGTAGACACGCGTGTGTATTAATAGACGGTGCAGAAGACTCACTGCCGCTGCCATCTGTGCCCGTCTTGGGGTAAACCTGCAGGCCTGGAGGGAGCGAGTGCTGCAGGAGGTGCATGTGGAAGTCATTCTCGCTCTGCACAGCTTTCTGTATGCGCAGCTTGAAAATGTTAGTGAAGTAGCAGGTGGCATCGAACCCCAGATACACCACAGGATATCCAATGCTGAACGTGAATACAAAGGGAGGGAAAAGACACAGTTAGAATATCTGTGCCACATTAAAAAGATACGAACACATCTTGGCTAGCAGATTATATTATTAATGGTTCGTCTATTCATAGTTCTGTGCACATTTTTACATCACACATGATTTGTGTGACTAGCTAGTGGCATAAAAGTGAATTTATTCCTTTAATGGTGCACAATAATCTAGGCCGATTCATTACGTCACACAGGGGATTAATAAAAGTTTCATATTTTTTTATTACAGCCCAATTAATTTTTTGTGAGATATCTCAATCCTGAAATTCTTCTAAGGGCAGACAGGATGATTAACATACCAGTGTGCAGCAAAAAGATGAGACAGGTTGGCATGAGAGGTTTTAAGGTCCTTGAGTCGAAGTGAAGCCTCTGTGTACACAAGCAGGATCCACAGGGACACTGTTGATATGCAGATGCCTTTCTCTGCAGGAAAATATTTTTAAAATTAGATGTGAAGTGAAGGAAAGAATATCCGTCAAAATAGAATCAATGCTTATTTAATTAAAATGTAAGTAATCCACGTACTCACCTGTGTGCCATATGTAATTGAACAACACATAGGTGCTGGCCACAAAGAACAGCCAGTGCAAAGGAACAAAAATTAAACAAAAGATGTCCAGAGTGAAGGCAGCACAAACAAAAACAACACAAATAACCTGCAAAAAAAACAGCAACACAAAAACCCTCATTAATTTCAGTTTAACGCACTGGATTCATTCTGTGGGATTATAATCATCATAATCATCTGTCTGGGCACACAATATGAAATCACACAGCGGGGGTTCTCACCAGCCCGTGGCAGTGGAAAGTGGTGTACACACTCCCGAAGAAGAGCCAGCATGGCCACAAGTACTCCAGTCTGAATTCGAGGATGAAATCTGCCAGCAGCACCAGCGTCCACATCATCATAAACTTCAGGAAGGTGTACGCACTGCAAACACACACATCCTTGTTAGTATCATACACCAAACATCAGAGGGTGTGTGCATTCAGTTTGGACACAAGAATGAAATTTGTATCCAAGGCTCTGATTCTAGCAAACAAAAACATGTTTCCGGACACAGCAAAGCCTCTTTGAGCCAAAGCATCAAACACACAGGAGCCAATTCAAGGCTGGGAATCGGATACACGTCTCTAGAACCTATAATTGTGCAGCTGCGTCTTAAAATTGCGGTCCGTCCTTTTCAGGCAGAGGCACCGCGGAACAATGACTGTTCCCTCATTCGTTTTACGAGGCGTCCACGAGCCAAACAGGAGCTGTGGTTTCCTCCTTTGTTCTGCGCGTCCATAGACTGCTATCACATCACCCCTTCTTTGTTTGGTAACCATGGCAATATTTCATCTGGAGGAGAGAGAGGGAGCACCACAGCATCCTATCGCACATGCAAGTTTCAGAGCCTGCTTTTTTATTGTTACGAATATAAAGTGGATGTGGATTTATCTTGTGGACATTTTTAAATAGATAATAAACAATTAAAAATGATAAAAAGCGTTATTTTATCGAAAAAAGTGAGAAAGAGCAGCAGCTTAAATACATCATATTAGCTCAAATTAGCCTTATGATGCTACTTTAAGAGTGTTTTTTAATTCTATTTCACTTTTATTCTACATATAACATTATTCCACGAAAACAAAAGAGCAATATTTCGTCTTTAAGAGAAAAAGGGGAGCAAAAGGGAGGACTATTGTATCTGAAATTCTTCAAATACATGCAAATATATGTTGTAATATTATGAATAAAGTGTATTTTAATTTATCTTACAGGTATTTTTAATTATAGCTGCCAATAGTACAAGTTATGTCACAATAAAAGCAAGAATTGTAGGCTGTATTTGATTGCAAATTCATGAAAACAAAAGAAGACAGCTTGTATTGTCCAAAATACAATGCATCTGACAGATTTGCATTTGCTGTCTTGCTCATGTGAAACAATGCACAATTAAAACAAGTGGTTTCCTTCTCCTGAGGCGGTCTTTTCTTGTCTGGACTCTGTCTAGACGCTTCAAATTATGATTTTTAATGTGCAAAATGAGCTGCTCTTTTTTTTTTAGCCTAATAGGAAAATACAGTAAATATTATCAGAGACAATTACAATTTGATGAATGTGAATAATTTGTGCATGATTGAGGAGATAGGAGGACACAGGAGACAGTGTGGAAGCAGATGTAAGAGCCTGAGGAGGAGCAGGCCGACGTCAACTTGCACAGCTGCTGATTTCTGTAAACAATTTGGGGCTGAAGTAAGTGGCACAACATCTCCACGCCTCTGTGTGCGCAGTTAAACCCGCAGTGAGGCGCGTTCAAACTCCAGCAGCCTGGGTGGATGTGAGATGTGAGACGGTGAGATGGAGTGATGTGTGTGATGTGAGGCAGACAGGTGAGAGCGGGATGACGACGGCTGAAATCTACACAAAGACGAGGCACCACAACAAAAGCAGCCTCCGCCAGCCAGCCAGGCGACGCGGCGCTGTTAGCTACCTCTCAGACAGCTTCTCCGTTATTTTCAGCTTTTTCATTTTCCGTAGCCTGCTCGCGTCCACATAGCGTTTCTTCATCTTATGGCTTCTGCTCCCTCCGTGCTGGTTGTTCTCACACCGCGGCGGCAGCAGCGGCGGCGACAGAAAGAGGAGCACGGGTTTGATGAAGAAGGTCCCTCCTTGTGGAAGAAGAGGAGGATGTGCAGCTCAACCTGTGATGATGATGTCTGCGAGCACATACAGGCGGCGGACGGTCGTTCTGCGCATGCTCAGAGGAGGTTGCACCTACAAGTGTTCATCGCAGGAGGGGAGCAGCACAACACACTGTACACACTGTACCCAGTATATGCTGCATTCATTATTTATATAACAACAACAATAATAGTGCCAGCAGCCTTATCTTTATATATCATACTAAACGTAATATATATTTCAAAATACTATATCATTTTATTATCACTGCTATTATATATTATTTCATTCCACTACATACTACATTAAAGTGGTGTAGTTGTAGTTGATGAGGTGGGTGTGCCCTGTGCCCTGTCCTCATATGAGGACACTACATTTTGGGGTTTACTGCACCTTACACTCCATTCTGCATAACTTCGACTTGCTGTCCTCCTTTGTGGACACATTTTGTGCCATCTAGTGGTTGTAAAAGCACAATACACTAACAGATTATATTATTAATGGCTCGTCTATTCATAGTTCTGTGCACTTTTATAAATCACACATAATTGGGCATTAGCTAGTAGCATAAAAGTGAATTTATTCCTTTAATGGTGCACAATAATCTAGTGGAATCGTGGAATTCGCCGGCGGAACTACACAGCTGGGCCAATGAAATTGTTTGTTTACAGTCGCGCAGACCCGGGAGAGTCCAAAATCCAGTCAGGCAGGACAGTATGGGAGAAAGGTTGATAAACCTCGTTTCACAGCACCCCGTCCTTTTTGATAAAAGATGGGATGATTTTATGAACAATGAATTAAAGGACAACGTCTGGCAGTCCATTGTCCAGCTTGGTGGCTGCGGTGAGAGTGGTAAGTGCGAAAGAAAGGTGATGTTGACGCTTAACGTTAGCTTGCTAGCTCGCTGCTGCTACTACTCTCGTCCATGTTCACCCACACCCGTTTACACTACGCGGAATTGGAACACAACAACGCGAAATTCCTCACCGCGTCCGTACCGCGCCTGTGTGTATGGTTTAAACGCAGAAAAGCACTGTGCGAATATTCTGCAAATCCGTCCTGCATAGAGAGAATGAACCTTTATACTTCATTCTGATTAACTCTGACCTGTTGTCCTTGTTTGTGGACACTTTTATTGTGCCATCTAGTGGTAGTAAGATCACAATACACTAACACATGTAAAAACAAGATGGCAGCCATCTCTGCCAAGTCAGTCTGCAGCTGATCCCGACACAAAAGTGGACAAGGTCCAAAACCTGATCAAATTTTAGGGTTGAAACTTGTTTATTTATGATTAATAATGTTTGTTGTTTGATATGGCAACAATTTTTAGCAACAGTAACAACACACTGTTGATTAAAAAGTACTCAGTTGAAGATATTGTAAATTTATTATTAGCTCATTTGAGGATATCGGGACTTTATTATTGTTGACAGTGATTAGTTTTTTATACTTAACAGACTGTACTAACAAGTTTCAGCTCAAAATGTGATCAAGTTTTGGACCTTGTTCACTTTTTTGTTAGGATCAGCTGCAGACTGACTTGGCAGAGATGGCTGCCATCTTGGTTTTACATGGATTAATGTATTGTGCTCTTACTACCACTAGATGGCATTAAAGTGTCCACGAATGAGGACAAGGAGGATATACTATACTTTGTATTATTTCAAAATACTATACCATATAACTATACATAGCTATTATATATTATTTCATGCCTGCCACAATGCAACAGGGCCATTTTCAGCTAAACTTTTGTCAGATGGCCCATTTCTGTTTTAATTCCTGTTACTCCCATTGAAAGCACTGCAATGGACAAGGATTGGCTAATTCACAAGGTTGAAATAAGGAATAAAGAAAACCTAAATAAGTTGGCATCTGGCTGGAGGGAGATGAACATCAGAACTACCCCTTTAAATGTACCTGGTGTAGCTGTTAAATGCATGGTTTATTTGCAAACACAAGGAGCGAAATGTTACAATACACTCAATGGTGTGGTGTTAGTTCAAACATAGCCTACAGTGAATACATTTAGAACATAACTGCAGATTATGTGTGTGTTTGTTGGTTGTATTTGCACTTGTCTGGCACTCTTGTGTGTGTTTGCTTACTTGTCTGCCTACTTGTGTTTGTGCTTGTATGCACTACATGTGCTAATTCCTCACGAGGAATAAACTAAACTGAGCACCCGCGGAGTGAATCCGGTGATTCGTAGCTCGTTCTTGGCTGGAGTTATATAAAGGGTTACAACTATACCGTGTTACAACCATGCCTGATTTTCCCTGCTAGACTCTACAATGTTATGCCTTATTATATTATTATTGTTGCTACAGTTACATTGCACTTAATACTATGGATTACACTTCATACTATGCAGTACTTTGTCATACTATATACAGTAACTTACCATGTTTTTATGCTATACTGTCTTACCACATCATGTATCATATTATGACAATACTAAGTTATCATTACTTAAAAATGGTGTTTATTAATCTGCTGTACACTCTACACATACTACACTTGCTAATAAAGGAATACTCCACCCATGATATCCCTTCCTTGCAACCATATCTCTAACCTCACTTAGGATGAACAAAAAATTCTTCCAGAAGTGGGAGTAGAAGATCTCGCAGACAGGGGCGTCAGCCAGCTGTCAAACAGTTGACAGTTCTGCTCCTCACTTCACCCCAGTGTCCAAGACATACGGCCAGATATCTGATTATAAGACCACAAAGTCAATCACTGATCTTTACCTGAGGGTGTTCTGGTACCAATTACAATTATAAACCACCCCATTCTCCAACATGGTGTTCATTAAGGCCAATCCATGACTAGCACATAAGTCCAAAAAACAAAAGAACAGTCAGGTTCAGATCAGGCAGGATGTTCCTCCCAATCACTCCCCTCCAGGTTTCTCCATCGTTGCCCATGTGAGCACTGAAGTCCCCAAGCAGAACTATAGAGTCCCTAGTTGGTACTGTTTTCAGGACACTTCCAGAGACTCCAAGAAGTACTCTGAATAGCTGTCTGGTGCATAAGCACAAATGACAGTCAGAGAACACCTCTCAGCGATTTGGAGTCCCATCAAGGCCACCCTCTTGTTCCCCAGGGAGAACTCCAACACAGTGGCGTTTAGCCAGGGGCTCATTCATATCCCCACACCAGCCTCTTACCCTGGGCAAATCAGAAAAAGCAAGAGTCTCTCTCTAGGAGTTTGGTTCCAGAACCAGTGCTATGTGAAGAGATAAAGACAACTTTATTTAGTTGGTGCTGGTGTACGTTGCCAGCGGTTAGCATGCCTAGGTCCCCTCTGTTGCCTGATTCCTGGCTTACAATGCATCCGCCCCGATGCCTATCCCTGTGGGTGTTGGGACCACAGGGCAACAGCTCCATTTTATTTGGGTTGTGCCTCACCAGGCCCCATAACTCCAGGCCTGGCCACCAGATGCTTGCTGGCCAGCTCCCCTCACAGGTCTAGCTCCAGAGGCGGGCCTCAGTAAGAGTAAGAGTGTCCAGCAGTGTCCACTATGCATCTGTGCTCTTTGCAGATGATCTGCTTTGTTGGCTTCATCAGACCATGGCATCCAGCATGCACTGGGTCGGTTTGTAGCTGAGTGTGAAGCGGTCAGGATAATAGTCAGTACCTCCAAGTAAGAGGCCATGCTTCTCTGCCAGAAAAAGCCGGATTGCCCCTTCTGGGTTGGGAGTGAGTTACTGCCCCAAGCAGTAGTTCAAGTATCTCAGGTTTTTGTTGAGACTTGAGAGACATTTTTGTCAATTCATTAGTGCTATACATAAAGGAATGATGTGTTTCTCCTGGTCCCTGGTGCAAAGCAAAAAGAATGAATCATGCACATAAGATACAAGCATAGACTGTGTAAAATAATGAACGTAGTCATGATGCCACCCACTGGTTTGTGGAGTGCCATTTTGAAACCTTGAGTTTGGCTTTTCAACCGCTGCAGTCTTTATTCTTTGAAGAGAGAAGAGACTATATTTAGATGAGAAGGTGGAGTTGGGGAGGAGCGAGGGGGTGACCCTGACATTGGGCGAGAGGCGGGGTACACCCTGGACAGGTCGCCTGACTATCACAGGGTTGACACATAGAGACAGACAACCATTAACACTCACATTCACACCGACGGCCAATGTAGAGTCACCAATTGACTTGCCCTCTTTGGACTGTGGGAGCTGATATAGGGAGAACATGCAAACTCCGCACAGAAGGGCTTCCCCACCCCAGGGTTTCAATGTCATATGTGAAAAAACAGAAATGATACACCCTATGGAATACACAGGAGTATGTTAGTGGATGTGAAAACATACAGGCCTGTCCAATCAAAAACATCTCAATAAGCTGCCAAGGACAAGAGAGGGAGACATGTTTTTAAATCTTATCAATGCTCCAAGTCTTAGTTTAACCTTTTAGTTATCAAGGTTTTATTTAGATACCGTGTTCCTTTTTGATATCATACACCCTCATGTCATAACCTTGCCACATGAAAGCTGCATACCCCCTGCCCCTTTATCACAGTTATCATTAGGAACACACACATAATATAAACACGGACCTGCAGCTTTCCATACATTATCAAGGACGTTTTACAGGTGCTATGTTATCAAGCAGATGCCGTCGAGTTTGTTGGGTCATTTGTTACGTTTACATGGCCCTGCGTATATAAGTGACACCTGTGGCACTCGGAGGTGAACACTCCTGGACATGACCATGGCTGTGTATACCTTCACCATCCTGTGCGCCTTGGGTGTCTTTGCTGCTCTCCAGTTTCCGAGCACCTACGCATTTAATGTTGGTTCCCGGCCGGTAAGTGAAATGAAATGTCCTCTACAATAGGGAATTATATTGGGTGTATATTTCTTGATTTGTTTCTAAAAATTGTAGCTTTCTCTAAACGTACATTTTTATTTATTTTTGCTCCTAACGTGCATTAAGATATTTCTTCTCTTCTTTTCCTGAAAACCATACCTGAAGGGTGAGTGTTTGTAATTATTATTACTATTATAAAATGTCATATATTCATACACATTCACACTTCACAAAATGTAGTTCTTTTGGTTTTAATTGTGTTTATTTCGGCACAGGAGGATCACCTTTGGAGGAGCAACCATCTGAGGTGTTTCTGAGCCACTCTGCCCAGAATGAGATCGTGAACAAGCACAATGAGCTGAGAAGAGGTGTTCAGCCCACTGCTAGCAACATGTTGGAGATGGTAACATCCTGATAATGCAATAAAATTATTTCAGAGTTCTAAAAGCATAGTGTGCTTCACTGAATATTTATTCCCAGCATGGATCCTCACTTGATCTCGCCAATTAGTGTTTGATTTGGTATTACACATGCTCCCTCGTGCAGCAGATGGGTTAGGGATAAAATTATTTTCCAGACAAGCACACAGCACTTGAAGATTTTCTGGTATATACACTATAATTGTCTACATGTGCTAGTGGCTGATCTGTCCTATGCTTCCCACAGAGCTGGAGCCGCGAGGCTGCAGCCAACGCTCAGAGATGGGCCAACACCTGCGCCATGAAGCACAGTCCTGACAGCTCCAGAACAATCAGCTGTAAGTTCCTTTTAACCCCTCTTTCAAAACAACTATACTTCACAAAAAAGTCAGCCACAGTCTCATTTTAGCTAAGTGCGAACTACTGTGTCACTAATCAAGTTTGAATTATGTGTTTCAAGCATTTTAATCGTGTCAGAGCGTAAAATCACCTCCAACAGTATTTTAGACCATCATGTGACATTAGATGCTTCACTGCCACCCAGGACAAATCACATTACTTAGAGTTAGCAGCTTTTTAAGGCTCTGTGTCCACCATATCTAAAGCATTTAATGGCAGAAACATTAGTGCTCGCAGTGAGTTCATGTTCAGTGCAATCAAAATGTCATGGCTGGGTTTATAGACTAGCTTCATGAGGCAGTTCACTGTGTGCTTTTTAAAGAGTAGCTAGGTTGAATCAGATGCAGGTATCATGTACGGGTCTTGTGGCGATAATGTGAAGTATTTCTTTTGAGGGACGTATTGCTTATTTCACAGCAGTAGGTTTGTTAATGTGTTTGCTTTGTGTATCACTGACTTGTTTGTCTAACTTTATGGAGGTGTAATTTTATGTCATTTTTATATGACAATGTCCAAACATGCAACAGTTTAAAACAAAATATATAGAAAATGTTTTCATGGGATACAGGGATGAAGTGGGGGTGTGACAGTCACTAGGTGTTCACAGGATACTGTTATTGATTATTTATTTCTCTATTTACTTGTTTTCTATATTTATTTATGTTCATTATAGATTGGTTCTTTTCTGTTGTGTTTTGTTATTGTTAGGTCATTTGTCTTTGTCCTTTTCTATAAATGTAGATGTATTTTTAGGTGTATATCTCTTATAAATCATGTTCATTATTATTATTGTTATTATTATGATGATTGTTATTAACAGTAGTATTTCTAAGGAAGCAGGATAGATTTATAAAACATTTGTGCAGGGAGAAGGGGTGGGATAAGATAAGTTTCGACTTCCTCCCACTCCCTTTTGAACAAACCTTTCATTGTCTGTTGTTGCTTTCTTTTCTTATTTTATGTTCAAAATAAACCTTCAAATCAAATCAATATATGATTTTGGCTTTGCATTAAAAAAAGTTTTATGTAGCAAGTCATACCAGAGGTGGAGGAAATGAGCAGCCTAGCCAGTGTCTAGTATTCGATAAGGAGAGAGTCACAGTGTCATTCCTCAACCAAAATCATGTAATCTTATAACCACTTTAAAAGTGACAAAGACCTACATTAATGCTGAGTGGAGGGAGTGACAGATTGAAGAGGAATATACAGTAGGTTTTATTAACTGATACTGCACATGAAGTGGTCACAGATCCTGAGAGTTAGGTTTGCCAATTCAGACATGTAACATATGACATATATGCCCCTATATTGAGAGTAATGTTTCAACATACGTTACCGACAAGGCCATATATTATTACCACATATACACATCCTCTTCATATATGAAGATATGTTTATAGCATGTATGAACTACCCATATTAAACTTTGAATAAGTACATATATTAAAAATATGTCAGTGATGAATTTTTACATGGTATTATATGTTTTTATCATACATGTTAATGATACATATTCAATTTATACATGCAAGATTATGTAAACCACATATAAACTTTTTTTTAAGTTTATATGTGTTCTGTTTAATTGATTTTGATTTATGTGTCTATCTTTTATGTTTACAAATATATCAACATATATTCATGGGCTTTGGGATGGACATATATATGTACATAATATTATCTGCACTATAAGCATATATTATGTATGTACATATATTAAGTATCTATATGATGAATTTTATATGGTATATGTTGCAATGTATACATCACAAGTTCATATAAACAACATATATACAATTTTTTTTAGGTTTATATATGGTTATGTTAACATATATATAAACATATATTGATGGGCTCTGGGATAAACATATACGTACATAACACTTTTTTTTAACTTTTTTTTTTAGATACATTTCTCTTTTTTAGGTTCACATATATGTAATACGTATAAATAACTACAGTATGTATGTATGCCACACATATGGCAATAAGACATATATGATGTTCCAATTTCTAACAGGTTTCATATATAGTTTGTGAATACATGTACATATATGCTTTTACTTGATGTGCACATTTGTATATCTGATGTATGGAAAGTCAATATGTACATACATCACATTTCCATAAAGCAGGGGTGTGTGTAAATTCCTGGGTGCCAGCTTTTCCTACATCATATGTTTTGTTTTGGGGTTTTTTTAAATTACAAACAAGTAACACAAATGCAACTGTTTCACCTTTATGTGAAAACGAATTCAACTTTTCACCACTCCTGAAAGCGGCGACCCTTCGCTTTTGACTTAACTGTTCTGTGCTGTGGCTGTGTCTGCCACTTAGCAGGAAATATCTGCTGTTAGGCAACTGTTTGTTTGCTTGTTTACCAGCTGTCAATGAAAACACATTAGTTCCGGTTCGTAGCTCCTACTGCATGTCTACAGACTGTATGACTGTCCTGCCATCACGAGCTGAATGAAAAAAAATGCAAAGTGATTTCACTTGATTACAAATATTGTGACAATCATCAAGTATTTTGAAAGACAAGCTGAGGGCTGTCTAAAATCAATCTGCGGGCCACAATTAGCCCCAGGGCCGGACTTTGGACAAACCTGCCAGATGGGGTTCAGCTCATGTGAAGCTCAGTGATGACTTTTCTTTCAGGTGGGATCATGAGTTGAGTTCAGTCATAATGGGTTTTAAGGAAACTTAAGTATGCCGCTTCTCTTTAACTGTAGCTAGCGGCTGTGGAGAGAACCTGTACATGGCCAGCTTTAAAGACACCTGGAGCAACGCTATTCAGGACTGGTACGACGAGGTGAAGAACTGGCGCTACGGAGTGGGAGCTATCAATAATGGAGTGATCGGACACTATACACAGGTGCCCTTACATCAGTTTTGGCAGCTCTTATTAGACTAACTTGCATAGGAGTGGGCCATCACAAGTGTTTAATAACTCAGTAACTATAAAAATAGCATTATACAGAACATTAATGCCATGAGCTCATGATGATTTGGGTTTTATTTTTTGTTCTCTGCACAGGTTGTTTGGTACAGGTCCAACAAGGTTGGCTGTGGAATGGCCCACTGTCCCAACTCTCAATACAAGTACTTCTACGTCTGCCAATACTGCCCACCGTAAGTAAAAAAATTTTTTTCCTCCTCAACGGAGTAGAGGCTTTTTTTTCCTCATATTTTCTCTCTTAGTAAATATTTACAAGAATACTTATGTGTCTTATGTAAATGTATCTGGGAGTTAAGGAAGGAAAAAGGCCAAAAGTGGATCCAAAAAATGCACCGTGCAGTAATGAGATACGAAACCGCAATTTTCATCCAATTTGTCCTTCTCACTGAGTAGTCATTAAAAAAAATATTCAAAGTGCTTTGCCTTCTCAGATCATAATCCATGACACGTTTGGGCTGATATCCAGTGTGAGTGTCTATTGCTGTTACAGAATGTTTAATAATTGATGTTTTGGCCTTCATTACAGTGGAAACTACCAGTATGCTCGTCCCTATCAATCAGGACCCTCCTGCGGCGACTGTCCCAATGCCTGTGACAACAAACTGTGCAGTAAGTGGCAAATACTGGCCACTCATCCATTTTTGTGGATGAGAATGGCTAATTGGAGTTTGAGTTATATCTTAGCATAGATAGATTTTATTTGAGATAGTAGGGAACATCCTCCTGATTTTCACTACCTCCTGTGGTGGTGGTTGTCTTTTTGCCAGATCTCAATATAATGAACAAGACAGGAAAACCTTCTCAGACCTTTCACTAAGCCCTGCCCCTTTCTAATGGTCCGACAAGCTGTCGGAGTAAGCATGGAGCCCACACTGTAACTAACTGCACTCCCTGAAGAAATATTATCATAATTTTGTAAAAATGAAACAGCAGACAGAGGGGTCTACAGTCTGTGTTTGAAGCATATATCCAGGATGTCAAACTGACTCAGCAGCACCAACAGGTTAAAAAGACAAAGATAGTTAGAAGCTAAAGCCGAACTATAGGCTACAGATCACAGTGTAAAAGTGAACCACCACACCACTGCTGATTGCCACACAAGACAATGAATATAAAGGGAAACTTTGCTGATATTGAACCAGCTGTGTGGCATCGCAGTGTGTGCAGATGAACCGTGTTCACTGGTTCCTGTACAGCAGGGTCGGTCTTTTTTTCACTGTTATAATCATCAAAAAGCAAAAGCAGCATGTGTATACATTCAGTAGACTATATCTTCAGTAGCTAGCTAGCTAACCCTACACTTTCCAGGGTCTGATTTTGGTTTTGGAACAGGGAAGAAACATTTATCTTTCTCCAACCTCTCCAGGTAAAGAGTATCATTAATACACGACGTGCCCCAGGCACAACATTTAGCTCCAAATCCACAAAACCAGCCTGAAAATGAAGGAAATCAGAAACGATTGCATTAGAGTCAATGGAGCACAGCTGTGTTGTTGTTGGACCATGGTCTGAGCCAGACAGCCAGACGGATGCTATGCTATGAATGACCAGTCTGCATCCGGGGGCGGGACTTGGCAAAGGGTCAATTTTGGCCTTCAGAATGCCTTTGAGAAGAAGATGTAGGACTCTGATCTGACTTGTGAGTTGTGTTGTGTTTTTTAACTAAGAATCTCTCTTTCTCTGTCTCTTGCAGCCAACCCCTGTCCCTACACTAACAAGTACAGTAACTGTGCTCAGCTGAAGCAGCAGTGGACCTGCCAAAACAGCGACATTGCCTCTTGGTGTCCAGCCACCTGCAAGTGCACCACTCAGATCATTTAAATGCCATGTGTCCACATGGACTCTGACTCGTCAGTCAGTCTTAATAAAAGATACTTAAACTTGTGTCCCTCTGCTGATTCCTGAACAAGTCTAATAGCCTGAAGTATTAAACCAAAGAGTAGAAATTTAGTAGAGTTTAGTGGAGGAAGAAATCTCCAAAAGGGCTTTTGTCTTTGCGACACAGGGTAGAGCAAAGCGCTACCATGTTTTTTTCATAACTTTAATATGTCTAGTTAGTGAAATGATTGATATGTAAAAAATATTTGAATGCAGAATTGTTTTATTGTTTTTGGTTGATGTTTGGATCCTTCCCAAAACCAAAATTTGTGAATATTTAGACCATTTCAAAAGGGACAGCGTCTGCATTATCACATGTATCTCTAGAAAGAAACATCAGAATGTCACCAAATTTGGAATGGATGTTCAAATTGCATAGAATAAAATTTTCACCAATACCTTTGTCAATCACATGAATTACAGGCAGAAATTGAATATGTTTTTAGTTGACAAATGATAGGCAAATGTTTTCCTGCAGAGTTTACATATCACCTCAAAATGATCCCACACTTTGGACTTCCTGCCCGACATGTTATTAACTAGTCTGTGGAATAACCACAGGTACCAGCCCTGGAAATTAACGTGACTCCTGTCTGACTGCTGAGCATAGCCATTTCCTGTGTCTGTCCTTTCAAATTAAATTCCCACATGGTCTAGTCATATAGGTTTTGATTTATTTTGACAGGGTGCAGCTCCTAATAGAGTTTCACTTTTGTTTCTTTGTTGTTATTTTGATGTTTTCAGCAACAAAGCAACCAATGAAATCCTGCTGACCTTTCTGAACACCGAACGTTTGGTTGACTATTCGGGGGCAGCCCTACTTTTTTGACATTTTTCATGCCAACAGTTAGGTGGGTGAGTCTCTGAGAAAAGTCACGGCACACCATTCCCGATTATTCTACACGTCTTGGTGTATTTTGTGCATATGTGCTATCGACGAGATGGAAAGATAAATAATTCTAATTTTTAGTACATCAACAATAAAAAGTATGATGGAAAAATAACTCCTGTTGCCTTTGTGCTGTGTACATCAGGCACACCTGGTGAATGATGCAACATCCAGTTGAGAGAGAAGCAACATTCAGACTACACATAAGGTGCCACAGTACATGCATCAGACAAACCAGGGACAAAGCAAAACACAAAGTAAGGTGCTTGGGGGCAGATGGATGTCGACAGCCTGTGGGAAGAGGCTGTTGTTGAGTCTGGGGGATTATGGTCAAGTAGTCAGGCAGGTTCTTGTGACCACTAAAGTGAGGTATGTCATCACTTGTACACAGTGTATATTTACATAAGCTTGAGTTGAGCATTTTAGCACATAAATGTTTTGCATATTTTCATTATATGTTTCATGTATTTTATTATTGCCTGATGTCAGACAGAATTGTCAACTTGTTACACTCCGTTTCCAGCTTCAGTCTGACTTTGTGTCCACTCTGACTGATTTCAGAGGATGAGGATTTTCCCTAACCAATCACATTGTTTTAAGTCCAATGATATTAAGAAGACTGTCAATTTAGAACTGCCTCGATAGCAGCACTGTCTAGTCTACAGTGGTTGCCATTGTGATTTAAGCAAATCAAAGCCTTGGCTATTGATAGAAGTTTTACGGTATTCACATTTGAAAGAATTCTGACTTTTTTCCATTGAAAAATTACTCAAACTGATGAATTAATTATAGAATTAGTGACCAATTAATTTAATATTGGACAAATAATTGATTAATCCATTAGTTGTTGCCACTCTCATCATAAGCTAAGATAATGTTACCTGAGGGAGCCAATTAGCGCTCAATTCTATTAATAGGAACCAGTCTTTGTCCGAGAAAATAAATAGAGTTAGTGTTCAACTGGCAGGTTTATATCATCCTAACATCCATCAGACACGCTAATCAGCGTGTATAAGGTAATTTGTGGTTCAGCATCTCAGTGGCTTTGAGTGTTGGCTTGGCCTCTACATCAATGATATACACAATTTTGACATCCAGAAACATTATATACAGGTCCTTCCAAACCGACTTTGTTTGGTTCTGACTTTTGGACTTTTTAGTTTAGACTTTTTGACCCTAACTAAAATTGCGCGCGTGTGTGTCTGTGTGCGTCTGTGTGTGTGTGTGTGGTTTTTTGACAGAGAGAGTGACAGCAGCTGTGCTCAGGTGTTAGCGATCAGAGCAGAGGAGAAATTACCAGTAAAGTTGCCAAGTGGTGGTAAATGCACAGTGTAGGTTTCCCAGTCTTTTGTTGTCCTTTTCCAAACTTTTTTGGAACCATGTTGCAGACCTCAAATTCATAATAAGTGTATATTTTACCAAAAGCAATAAGCTTTACCAGTTGGAACATTAAAAATCAGGTCTTTGGACTATAAGAAAGACTTTACTGTCATCTTTCAGTGGTGTATAGTACACGTGGGAATGAAACTGCGCTTCTTCTGGTTCCCAATGCACAAAAAAAAGAAGAAAAAGAGCGAACGATGCACATAAGGTGCAAGAGTACAAACAAGACACAAAACAAAGCACAAACATGTAGTGCAACACACAAAAACTGTTACAAGACTGTGTAAAAAAATACAAAAAAATAAATAAAATGAGAATTTATAAATATTAATGAGAGTATAGAATAAGTGTGAAGTGTAAGTTGTGCAATAGTCTTTCTTATAGTCCAAAGACCTTGTGCAATAGCAGCAGTAGCCGTTTGTGGGTCCCTCAGGATATTTGTGTACAGTAGGTGTATGGATTAAGGAACTTTAAGTAGTCAGCCAGGTTGTTTGTCATTTAGGGGACGTATGTCACTTTGTGTACACGCTATATGTAGAAAAACAAAACAAAACAGAAATGATGCAGAATACAGAACACACGGTAGCATGTTAGAAGAAGTGAAACCATACAGGCCTGTCCCATCAAAAAGATCTCTATAAGCTGTCAAGGACAGAGGAGGGAGAAGGGTTTTTAAATGTTACGACCGCTCCCAGTGTTAGTTTAACCTTTTAATTTTTCAAGGTTTCTTTTGATATTGCTCTCCCTCTTCTCATAAACTTAAAAAAAGCAACATACCACATGGCCCTTTATCACACTCATCATGAAGAACACATGCACAACATAAAAAGAGACCTGCAGCTTTCCATACATCATCAGGGATGTTTCACAGATGCTTTGTTATCAAAATGCCCTGGAGTCTGTGTGTTCAATAGTCACATGTTTACATGGTGCTGTGTATATAAGTGACACCTGTGGCCCAGTCCTGGACATTACCATGGCGGTGTATACTTTCACCTTCCTGTGCGCCTTGAGCGTCTTTGCTGCTCTCCAGGTTCCGAGCACCGACGCATTCTTTTTTGATTGGTTTGTAAGTAAAATTTAACGTCCTCTCTAATAGGGAATTATATTGGGTGTTTATTTCTTGTTTGATAATCTGACAAATGTAGCTTTTCCTAAGCCTACATTTCTATATTTTTGCTTTTAATGTGCAATAAACTGACCATTTATTTCCCTTCTGTCTCTGAAAACCATACCTGAAGGGTGAGTGTTTGTAATTAGTATTATAAAATGTCAAATATTCATGCACATTCACACTTCACAAAATCTAGGTTTTGGGTTTTAATTGTGTTCATCTCTGTTTAGGAGGATCATCATCTTCAGAAGAAGAACAACCCTCTCAAAAACTGTCCATCAGTAAAGCTGACCAAAATGAGATTGTGAACAAGCACAACGACGTGAGAAGAGGTGTTCAGCCCACTGCTAGCAACATGATGAAAATGGTAACATCCCGATAATGCAATAAAATAATTTCAGAGTTTTGAAAGTATAGTGTGCTTCACTGAATATTAATTCCCAGCATGGATCCTCACTTGATCTCGCCAATTAGTGCTTGATTTGGTATTACACATGCTCCCTCGTGCAGCAGATGGGTTAGGGATAAAATGATTTTCCAGACAAGCACACAGCACTCACTGATTTTCTGGTATATACACTATAATTGTCTACATGTGCGGCTGATCCTTCCACTGCTTCCCACAGAGCTGGAGCAGCGAGGCTGCAGCCAACGCTCAGAAATGGGCCGACAAGTGTACCATGAAGCACAGTCCTGACAGCTCCAGAACGATCAGCTGTAAGTTCATTTCTTGTTTATTTTACTGTAAACTTTACTTTATAAAACTGTCAGCTACACTGTCATTTTACAAACACTGAACTACCATGTTACTTATAATTTTAAAGTGATGTGTCAAGCATTTTAATCTTGTCAGAGCATAAAATAACCTCCAACAGTATTTTAGACCATCATGTGACATTAGATGCTTCACTGCTACCCAGGACAAATCACATTACTTAGAGTTAGCAGCTTTTTAAGGCTCTGTGTCCACCATATCTTAAGCGTTTAATGGCAGAAACATTAGTGCTCAGAGTGAGCTCATGTCCAATGTAATCAAAATGTCATGGCTGGGTTTATAGACTAGTTTCATGTGGCAGTTCATTGTGTGCTTTCTTCAGTGTAGCTGGTTTGGCAAATATTTTAAGTATGGGTCTTGTGGTGATGATCATACTAGTGCTGTGTCACCATTAAAAAACAGTTTACAACATCATTATGATGTGGTGGTGAGCTGGGAACAGCATTGGTATTTGTTCATTTATAAAGCTTTGATGCAGATGCCTCCACCCTATATTTCATTCGTCTTTAACTATGACCTCACATAATCTTGGTAGCGTTCACAGAATAGGTTGTTGCTTCACAGAACTAGGAAGAATACCTTAAACTTAGACACTCTGCCACCCTTATGGTTGTTTAACGCCCTTTTTCTGATCTTGTTTTAATTGAGTGTACTTGCTGTTAACTATATAGCTACAGCTTAGCATGTATTTCTACTTTTAGCAATCATTTACTGCTATTGTTGTTTGTTGTTTTGTATGATTTCATTTCTGTTTTAATTAATATGCATGATGGTTCTTTGTTTGCTTATTGATTGTTTTTAATGTCTTTGTTCATGCTCGGCATCATTGTAAATAAGGGTCTCCCTCAACCGATTTTACTGAAGTTTCAAATAAAGGTTTGAATGAATGTAAGATGCCACTTAACAAATTCAAAATCAATATCAAATACTTTGGCAAAGGGCGGAGCTTATCAGTGAATTGTGTAGTTCCTGTAACAACAACACAGACAAAGGTCGGTTCTCTCAAACAGGTGCTTATTCGTGCATTTCCTTGTAGCTGATACCTCTACTTCTTGTCACGCCGTGAAAACTATTTTTAAGAATAAACATAACAGAGAATGCATCAATAGAGTGCAACAAGACAGAAGAGAAGACAAAATGGTGATCAGCGCAATCAGGGACAAAGTGAAATAAATACCTCATTGGCTGCTTTTCATGAAAAGAGTTTCCCAAAGCTCTTTAAGTCTTGAGTCTTAAGTCAAGCGTCTCTCCAACCGTCTTTCCAACCATCCACTTCAGCCTTAGACATTTCTAAACAGAAAATGAGAGCCTAGCAAGACAACACTGCGCTATACACGGTCCCACAGCAAATTCTGCTATGGTAGCACACGTAACAGCAAGCATAAGTTCCGCCACAAAAATATAGATAAGTGAATAATGAACCAGTGCCTTAGTAGCTTCAACCCTTGTAATCACGTACATTTTACCCTTATTCATAAACTCAGTCACGAGATTTACATTCTAACCGTAATGAGCTAAATTATTAATCCATGTATTTATCTAATTATGAACTTGGTTATAAAGCGTGCAAACGTCAAACTCAACATTTTTAAAAAGCACTTACAAACTGGTCATAACTCAAACAAGCTGAGGTGACTTTGCTCAGCCTTGTGAAAAACCTGCTCGCTTCTGTTTGTGGCTTTGATTTCAGGCAAATGAGCTGCTTCCTTCTGGTGGCCAAGAAAGGGCTTGAACCTGGATATAGTTGCGTTTGGCTTTGGATTGAGTGCATACAATTACAGATATGGACCAATAAATTATAATGCCTCTCCCTACCTGTCTGATCTCCTCCTCATCGCCACCCCCTCTCGCTCCCTCAGGTCGTCCTCATCCCTCCACCTCTCTGTGCCTTCCGCCCGGCTCAGCACCATGGGGAGCAGAGCTTTCAGTCGCTCTGCTCCAAACTTTGGAACTCTCTCCCCCCGGACCTCAGAAACATGGACTCTCTAGCCCATTTCAAATCACAACTCAAAAGCCATCTGTTCCAAACTGCATACTCCCTTTAATTGCACTCATCCATTTTTACTTTGTGTCACTCTTGTCTGTTGTTTTTATTTATTTTAATTGTGATTTTAATTGTGTTTTTAATGCTCTGTAAAGTGTCCTTGAGTGTTGAGAAAGGCGCTTTTAAATAAAATGTATTATTATTATTATCATTATTATTATTATTATATTGTTGTGGCTCCAATAAAAAAGAAAACAAATTCAAATTAAGAAAAAAATATGTAGCAGGTCATACTGGAGGTGGACGAAATGAGCAGCCAGTGTCTGATATTCAATTTAAAAAGTCAGCAGAGATTCAATACAACGACAGCTCTCAACTCGATCATGTAATTTTTTAACTTCTTCAAAAATCATCTTTTTCTAACAAAGAATTACATGAACAATGAGTGGAGGGAGTAATAGATAGAGGAGGAATATATAGTAGGTTTTATGCAAAGAAGGTGGTCATATGTCCTTAGGAATGACAGTTAGGGTTGGTCAGGGTACAGCCTAATTTCCTGTTGAGTTGAGCACACATTAATGATTGGTTTTAAAGAACTGAAGTATACCCCTCCTCTTTAACTGCAGCTAGCAAATGTGGAGAGAACCTGTACATGTCTAGCGCAAAGAAAACTTGGAGCCAAGCTATTCAAAAATGGACAAATGAGGCGAAGGACTGGCGCTACGGAGTGGGATCTATCAATGGAAAAATAGTTGGACACTACACACAGGTACCTTTATATCACACAGCACTTGTTAATTCTGACTAACTTTGATCATCACAAATCTTTAATAACTCTAAAGGATTAAAATGGGCTCACCAACCCAAACCGTGACTATTAAAACAGTGTTATACAACAAATTAATGCCATGAGCTCCGAATGATTTGGGTTTTATCTCCTCCTTTTATCTCCTGCACAGATGGTTTGGCACAACTCTAACAAGGTTGGCTGTGGTATAGCCTACTGTCCCAACAGTTCCTACAAGTACTACTACGTCTGCCAGTACTGCCCACCGTAAGTACAATACATTTCTTTTCCTTTTCAACATAAATTAAATTCATATTTTCTCACTTTTAGTGAATATTTGAGCCCAGTCTCACTCTGACGTCGCCGAAATCCAACGCTTAGGAAGTGACTTGTGGCGTCAGAAACCAATGAAAAAAAAGGCATCCTTTAACTTAAGCCTGATTCGTGGCTTGAAACTATAACTGCTGTTACAGTTTAAAGGCGCGCGCCAGCGTCAGGGGGAAACGTGGTGGGACAAGGACGAAAGTTAAGGCGCAAAGTCCCACTGGGGCGGGCGGAAGGGTTGGTGGATGGGTCCAACAAACACCAAATTTCACTCGTGAGAGCGGTGTTTGTGTACCGTAAGATTTTAAAGCCAAACCCTGTTCTTTTTTCCTAAACCTAACCACGTGTTTCAGTTCGTGGTGTTGTACCAACACAGTGCGTTTATTTTGAAAGAGACTGTGTGAAAACGTTAAATTTCCTATGAAAACAAAAGTGTATTTTGAAAGAAGACAATGTATGTAACAAGCAGAACGTGACACGGCGTCCAAGAACGTCAACAACCAACTCACCCAGGGTAACTTCACTACCTTGCACGCCGTATGTGGACATGGAAAGTCCATGACCAAACACTGATATGTGATGAGGACGGAGTGAAAATGTGTTGAATATTTACATGAATATTTACGTGTCTATTGAGGTGAATGGATCCAGGATCAAGTTCTGTTTCGTAATATTAAATGTATCTGGGAGATTAAAAAAGAAGAAAACAACATAGATAAAAATAGATTTTCTTTTTATTATAATGAAAGTGTTTTAGTATATTTCAAACCTTGAAGGTTTTCTCTAAGTTTTTCCCTACGAATAATTATGAAAACATCATTAGAATACTGAAGTGGATGGAAAAAAGGGACTGTGACAATGCTCTGCAGTAAGGAGTAAAACTGCGATTTACATCTAATTTGTCCTTCTCACTGAGTTGTCATTAAATAGTTATTCAAAGTGCTTTGCCTTCTCAGATCATAATCTGTGATTTGTTTGCTCTGATATCCCATGTAAGAGTCTACTGCTGCTACATTTAATATTTGATGCTTTTGCCTATATTACAGTGGAAACTACCAGTACGCTCGTCCCTACACATCAGGGCGCTCCTGCGGTGACTGTCCCAATGAGTGCGACAACAAACTGTGTGGTAGTACTGTGTGTAAGTGGCAAATACTGGAAGACTAATTCCTAACATTCATTTTGGTGAATGAGAATGGCTTATTGGAATTTGGGAAACACTTTACTACATTACAAACAATTTCGTTAATGTTTACATACTGCTTAAAAATGCCAAGTGTATGGGTTTGCCTTTAAACCTTAACTGATTTATTAAAACATTAAGTTTAGTTTAGCTTATTTAACATTGTCAGAGGGACATTAAATTACTACAAAATGTCAAAGGTGAAATAAAATCCAGGATGTTTTCCATTGTAGTCTTTAAAATAGAGTTATAACGCAGGACTAGGTTGCATCACATATAATAAAACAATATATTAAAAACCTAAATTACCTTCCCAACAAGTCAAATAGCAAAAAGTAAAATGTAAATATTACATACCAGTTATAAATAGATGAGTTAAAGCTACAGTTGGTTACTTAAATGAAAATAACTTTGTGTCATATTTGCTAACACTGTCACTATATTCTGAAAGAAGTGCAGGAGACAGTCTGTTAAAAAAAACTTTGACTACTGTCTCCAATGACAGTGGCTAAAATCTACAATGGTGCACCAAAAACAACCAACCAGAGCTGAGGAGTCTCGGATGCAGCTGTCCATCATGTCAGTCACTGCTTGTGAACTGCAGTCAAATTGTCAAGCTAAGCAGCGCTGATCAAATTTAAAACAAGATACTGTTAGCTGCATTGCCTTTTTATCATCTCAAAGGTTTTCAGAAAAATATATGTACTGTTTAGCTGTAAAATGAGAAAATTTGTGACCCAGCTGTAATTTTGAAGACAGTCACCCAAAGTGTCAAGCAACGCCCACCGGCCAGACCAATATTTTCATTTTACAGTTAAATAATAGGGGTGTTAATCTCATCACGTCTCATCACGATACACATCGATACTTTGGACAATGATATGATATTTGCCAATATTACAAAGTCTCCCACAATACAATTCAAATTTGCAGAGGACGCAGCAACCCCTTTCTTTTTTGCTTTTGTCCATAAATAAAAAAAAAAAAAAAAAGTTCACCCTCAGGCCTTTCTATTAGAAAGACTTTTCTGGAAGAAATGATTTCACTTTAACCCAAATAATCATCTTTTTCCTAAAACGTCAGGAGTATTTGGCTTACAGCCCTAAAGGCAAACTTCTCCCTGCAGCCATTAAACATGAATTAACAACATAATTTAACAAAAGTATTTGTATTTTTTCTGAGTAAATAACGTTATCCTCGTCATCTTTCTCTTGGCTGCTTGCCATCTGCCTGCCACTGTTTGACAGTAACACAGACTCTTAAAGTAAAAGTGTATCCCAAAGATGATGATATAGATCATATTTTCATTTTGTATCGATGATATTGGATCATTGATCACTGAATCGATATATTGATCCAGACCAATGGATTGTTACACCCCTACTAAACAGTACACTAAAGTATGTTTCTGAAAACATGAGATGAAAAATACGCAATCCAGTAACAGAATCTTGATTCATAATTGATCAGCGCTGCCTAGTTTGACAGTTTGACCGCCGTTCACAAGACGTGATTGCTCTGATTGGTTGTTTTCATTCATGTGTGGAAAGGCCATTAAAAGCGCTACAAGAGCAGGCGGAGGAGCATGATTTTTTTTTCACAAATTATCTGTCTTATTCAGTGTTGTGTGAATATAGAGACAGTTTCAGCAAGTTGGGTTTTTTTGTTTTGTTTTGTTTTTGAAGTTACCAACTACAGCTTTAAACCTCAGTGAGTGAAGCCCACAAAGTTTCTTTAAGCACAGACAGAAATAATAGAAAAGTATAAGCAGAAGAAATAAATATGTCTGTTTTTTTAATTCATTCATGACCATGGTATACATTTTATAAGCAGGACAGCTAAGTAGTTAGCTTAGTATATACCTTAGTATAAAGAGATTTTTTTGAGATAGTAGGGAGACCACCCAGCTTCCTCATTTTGGCTACCTTCAGTTTTGCATTATGTTTTTCCTGGATTTCAACATAATGAACATGACAGGGCAACTTTCTTTGACTCCAACCAGTGAGATCATTTCTGCCTTCAGAACATTGTTGTAAGACTGCAATCTGACTAGTGAGCTCTCAAGTTTGTTTTGTTATTTATGCATTCATTCTGCTTTTTTTCTGTCAGCTGGAGGCACTTCACAAGGCTGTCGCTACAAGGATAAGGCCACTAACTGTCGCTCGTTGAAGCAGCAGCTGAGCTGCAAACATGGCCTGGTGGCTTCTTGGTGTCCCGCCTCCTGCAAGTGTTGATTTAATGCCACAAGTCCACATGGACCAGTCACTTTCAATAAATGATACACTTTGACACTTGTGTCCCTCAGCTGATTATTGATCAGGTCAAAAAGCCTGAAGTACAACCCGAATTCCAAAAAAGTTGGGACGCTTTGTAAAGCGTAAATAAAGAAACAGAATGCAATGATTTGCAAATCCTTTTCAATCAAATAAAGTACAAAAATATGTAATGTTCAAACTGATAAACTTATTCTGAATTTGATGCCTGCAACATGTTCCAAAAAAGTTGGGACGGGGGCAACAAAAGACTTCGAAAGTTGCTGAATGTTCAAAAAATACCAGGTAAACAGGTTAATTAGTAACAAATGACAGCATCATTATTGAGTTTGAAAGGGGCATCCTTAAAAGGCTCAGTTGTTCACAAGAAAGGATGGTCATTTTGTGAAAAAACTGTGTGAGCAAACAGTCAAACAGTTTAAGAACAAAGTTTCTTAGTGCACAACTACAAGGATTTTAGGGGTTTCACCATCTACAATCTATAATATCATCAAATGATTCAGAGAATCCGGAGAAATCTCTGCATGTAATGGTCAAGGCTGAAAACCTTCGACCCCTCAGGATGCACTGCATTAAAACCAACATGACTGTATAAAAGGATAGTACAACATGGGCACAGGAACACTTTGGAAAACCACAGCCACTACACACAGTTCATCACTGCATCTACAAATGCAAGTTAAGACTCTCCAATGTAAAATTAAAGTCTAATATCAACAACATCTAGAAATGCAGCCGACTTCTCTAGACCCCAGCTCATCTGAGATGGACTGACACAAAGTGTAAAAGTGTGCTGTGTTCTGACGAGTTCACATTTCCAATTGTTTTTGGAACATTGTGTCCTCTGGGATGAAGAGGAAAAGGACCATCCAGATTGTTACCAGTGCGAAGCTCAACACCAGCATCTGAGGTGGTATGGGGATGTATTAGTGCCCATGGCATCATGGGTAACTTGCACATCTGTGAAGGAACCATAAATGCTAAAAAGTATATACAGATTTTGGAGCAACACATGCTGCCATCCAGACAACGTCTTTTTCAGGCACGTTCCGTGTTTATCCCAGCAAGACGATGCAGAGCCACATTCTGCACGTATTACAACAGCGTGGCTTCACAGTAAAAGAGTGAAGGAATTAGACTGGCAGGCTGCAGTCCTGACCTGTCTCCCATTAACAATGTGTGGTGCATTACCAAGCAAAAAATGCAGAAATGGGGGCCTCGGACTATTGAGCAGCTGAAGAATTTCACTTTAAAACATTAACAATTAGTGTCCTCAACTCCCAAACGCTTACTGAGTGTTGTTAAAGAAGAAGGTGATGTAACACAGAGGTAAACACGCCCCTGTCCTGAGTTTTTTGAAACATCAAATTCAGAGTAAGTGTACATTTATAAAAAATAATAATAACTATGGTAAAGTATATGAGTTTGAACATTTAATATCTTGTATTTGCACTGAATTCAATTAAATGTAGGTCCAAAATGATTTGCAATTCATTGAACTCTATTTTTATTTACATTTTACAAAGCATCCCAACATTTTCTGGAGCTGGGTTTGTGTTGAACCTGAGATTAGAAAGGAAATTTACTTTGGCACAGCACCCTTCTGGACAAACACCGCCTGCAGGGGCAGGTACCCTCTGACTCTAAGTGAGGGCTAAACTCAAAAAGAGGAAGTAGAACACATTTGACAGGGTGGATTTGGCAGGAGTGGGGAGGAAAAATTAATTCCACAAGGATTTATTAAAGCTGAGCCAAGTACCAGTTTGAGACCACACCTGGTTACTGCTGCTAATTATAAAGACCCTTATCAATGAGTAACCATTTTGTCCTAAATATATATCCAAGCTTTAAACAGTGTAAATCCACACCTCATTAGTGACGGCTAATGCTTTAAAATATGGAAATGATTTGTGTTTTCAGACCCTTTTATTTCATCATGATGCACTGACAACACTGTCAGGTAAATTTTGGGAGGGCTTCCTGTGGAATTGGGCTGCATGGATTCTACAGGAAGCTGAAAAGGTTACTTCCTGTTAGATAAAATGGTTGCTTGACTTTAGAACACATTGGCTCCCATTTTAAAGGGAGTGTTGAGCAACTGTTTGTTTATAAAAAATGCTAAATGGTGAAATGTTAAGTACACTAAGTCTGTATAAAATATTTCCAGCTTAAACTACATTAGACATTCATTTCAGGGGGAAATATATTTACTCTGTCATATATTACTGGTTTTATTTAGTATATTTTGCAGTTACTTAGTTTAGTCTGAAATGGAGTCCGTTAGTTTCATTTTTTATGAAAAGTGAAACCATTTGCTGGTGTAGTAGTGATATTACAAGCTGTATTCAATCAGAATGAGAATCAGCTTTATTGGCCAAGTACGTGTGTGCACATACAAGGAATATGACTTCAGTAAACTCTGCTCTCAATGTACGAGTATTGACATTAAGAAATCAAATCAACTCATTTCCAGAATTTTTTAAAATAATGTTTTTTTTAATTTTATTGCAGCAATGGTGCCTCATTCTTTTGTTCTTGAAAACAGATATATATTTAAATTGTACTAAAAAATAAATTTTCTGGAGCCAGTTACTGACAGAAATGTTTTATAAGATTGTATGTTTGCAGAATACTTTATGAAGTAGTGAAAATTAGCTCCACCCTAACAAGCAACAACAAAAATGCTGCTATTACATGATGCATCAGTGATGGTCCTACAACACTATGACAGGAGTCATTTAGCATAAAAAGTACTTTACTTTTGTTACTTTAAGTATATTTTGCTGAGAACACTTTGGATTACAGCCCACAAATCAATAAAGTACATACTGAGACAATATTCAAGTACTGGGGAAAAAACAAGAGGTCACGAAACAAGGGGGTAGTAACTCAGGGCCGAATTCACAAAGAATGAACTGCGGCCGCTGGTAGCACCTTGAATTGCACTTCCCTTGCACCCGCAGTTTGCTCCATCTTAACGTCCTATTCACAAAGGATATTGCGCTAATGATATATCAGCGCAAACACGCCCACAAAGTTTGGCAGCTGAGTGCAGTTTGCCCCTGATTTGCCCCTGATTGCAATTAGCCACATGGCAAAGTATAAATGCTGGCTTTGCGCCAAGAACACCATGGCAGAACAATGGCAGCTAGGAAGAGAAAGATAAAATTTTCAGAACGCGAGCTTGAGGTCCTGACCGAGGAACCCATTCCTCAAAACTTTATCACTATTCCCTCTCACTTGTAGCTGTTTTTTGTTATCTTTTAAATTCAATATGAATTATGGAACCGTTTTTGTTCACGTTTGTTTCCCCCATCTGGTAAAATAAATTATTGAAAGTTACTTTTGAAGTGCGTGACAGAAGTGCGTTTTGAGAACGACCGCAGACTGTCACCTGTTCAACGCATCAATATCTTCGAATGCCATTAAAGTAATAATGATTATAATAATAATGTTAACAGACGATCACTGCTGCCATGATCCCTGGAAAGTCTGGGCGAGAGGCTTCCACAGAGGAGTGCCCAGTTTGCACCAGCTTTCTAAAGACGTTATTTACTTTACTCAAACTGCATGTGGCTATTAGCGCTGGTGTTAGTGGATTAGACGTTGTTTATCAATGAGGCTCATTTGCATAGAAAGGGGCAATTTTTGCACCAAATATATGCATATTACCTCATTTAAATACATGCAAATAACACCGGAGCACAGAGGCGCAATCTGCTTGGCAGCGCAGTTAGTGGAGCATTTCACCCTCTGCGTGTGCTTTGTGAATTAGACGGTATCTGTTTGCTCCATTTTTACTGGGTTAGCGGACGCAAAAGCCACGCAATCCTTGTGAATTCGGCCCTCAGTGTTTGAGAGATTCTTAGAGGAGGATATAAGGCAGGAACAACGACTATATCGTCTGTAGTGCTCACCACTGTTGTTATTACTCCTCATTGATTGTGGCGCACCACTTGATGCTCATCAGTCATTTTTTATTACAACCAAGAAACCTCTGTTTAAAGTCACAATGCCAAATGAATCAGTCAATTCTGCAAAGCAGGTGGATTCAAAGGTTGGACCCACGCAAACTTGTTACTTTTAATAATGTATTGTACACTGTTCTTGTTTCTGGGAAGCAAAACATTAGGCTTTGGACATCCTGAGCAGCAGCAGTGCCCCTGGAAATTTTTATAGGAGTGGCCAGACGGCACCACTGCAAATGTTGGGGTGGGACACCACAATCGAAAGCCAAAATAAGTTAGATAAAATCTATGTCAATACTGAGAGTTAAGGGATTGCATAATGATATACTTTCCTATTTCAGAGTTAAGTTTTAAGTTGAAGTTTTAAGTTTATTTACTTTATGAATCCCCTGAGGGGAAATTCAATGTTTTCACTCTTGCTTGTCAATTACACACAGGTCCGAAAGACACACACACGCACAATCATGACCTATACATGCACAAAGTGGAGAGATGTCAGAGTTATGTTACTAATTATCTGATGTGCACAGTATAATGGAGGAACAGTTAACATTTTGGGTGCCACCATAATCCTGTTTTGATGTGTTATGTATCTGCATATCCATGTGTTAGCCAGTTCATTGGTCTTCATATAGTCTGGTGGTACTTTCCCTTAAAAAGTCAAATATAAAGCCTTAATTAAAAGCAGCAACATTGATTGCAAGGAACAAAGCATTTACTCAGAACAAGGCTTGTTGAGTTTACATATTCATAGAACAAATTATTCTGTGGGTTTTGAAAGATTAGCGGACATGATAAAAATTGCTCCTGGTGGCTGGCAACTCAAAAATAATTCTCTGACAGGGAAAGTGTTAAAGACCATAATATCAGCCTCCTATTATTTTCGCACGCAATAGTATCGTGGGAACATGCCCCCCCTGGCCCCCCCTTGGGAGCATCACTGTTGAGTAGATGTTTAAAGTTGCCATTATTGGTTGCAGAGAGAGCCCTACATGTCCTTAGTCAAGTCAGGCTGCAACTTTTCTGTCAGAATACATGCTTTCACTTTGTTGTCTTTTTTCTTTTTTCTAACCCACATCTGAGGCAGAGACAGCGTGCCTCTCCTCAGGGGTCAACCAGACATGTTCTGGCCACACAGCAGGCTCCTGGTTCAAATAAGGCTGTGTTTGTATGTAATAGGCTCATGCAGTCTACATTTAAGAGGCACAGATGGATCTTCAGGCTTGGCCGGTTGGAATTTGTCCAGCATGGATCTGCTTAGGTTTTTTGTTTGTATTATGAGTCTGTTCTGAGTTTCCTCTCTGCACTAACAGAAGAGCTTGTTTTCATTTTGGCTCATTAAATAATCCGCTCTAGCTTCACCATTAGATTTCCTATCGCCACATTATCACACGCACGGCTATTGTGTTGAAATTAGCAGCCTTTCATGTGATGGCAAACGTCTTTCACTGAAAATAAACACTTGAGCTGATTTTTTTGTAACCTTGTCTGCATGCCAGAACAGCCTCGCTCTTGATACAACAGCATGTAGGAGTTGTATGAAAGTCTGAGCCTCTTGTGTCTGCTCAGTCACTGCAATCCCCATGAGGTCAGCGAGAAGACAGATGAGAGCACCACCTGAAGTGAGCGTACAGGGGAACTGGAAGAAGAGTTATTCCCCCAGCAGAGGGGAGATAAGGGGATGAGTTTTTCCTCTGCCAGTGCACCCAGCGATAGCAGAGGTCCTCTGGCTTGGCGAAGCTTGATAAGCGCGGCTGTGCCATCCTGTGGGGCTTATCAACTCTACCAGTGAGCCTCAACAGTTGGTCCCAGGGCCAGAAAATGTTTATGAGTTTGGCGTCAGTTTGTCTTCCTGGACAGCAGATTGTGTAATATGAGAAAAAATAATGACTACGCACATGTACTACATTGTTGTTGTTGAATCTGTAGCATAGATTGGCCTCAATTAAACTCTCTCGGGCTGAGATAAAATCAGATATGTTAACACCGCTGACTACAGCTCCACCACACAGCTCTCTGCATGTTGAGTGACAGAGAATGTAATCAAGTGTAGAGGATTCATTTTCCTTGTTATTTCTTTCAAATTCTAACAGTGTTAGAAATGAAGGAGATAAAAGTGTGGAAAAAAGAGACAGAAGAGAAGAGAAAGTGGGAAATATGTTGGCAGAAACACAAAAAGGCAGGAAGACACTGGGAGATCAGTAACATCAGTCTGTCCGGACTAAAGACAGTTCATTTAGTCTGAGCTGTTATCTCGCCACATCACAGTCCCTTTGGATTAGAAACAGGAAACTGAGAAAAAAAAAGAGCTCACTCCATTTGAATCCAACCGAAGATCTCAAGGCTCAGTGCAGCAAACTGGATTTAACTGCAACTGTTCAACTGACTATAAGACCAAGATTAAATACTCCATGACACTGTGTCAGCTAGCCTTTCAAAATAATACTTGAGTTTGTTTTAAACTGCTTCCAGAGCTATGTGGGAGGGGTTTGCCCAGTATATCAGGACCAATCAGAAAGTGTTTCTTTATCACTTGTTATTGTTCAAACCTTCAAGTGCTCATTGTTCAGTCACATGTCTTACGTTACAGTAAATACATCAGGCACAGGTGTTGACTTAAGTCCCAACACTATGGCGGACAAAACGCACAAATCAAACGCACAAATACAAGATCACTTCAAAGTCAAATAAGACTTCCATATTTTCCATTATTATTCACATTTTCTAGTGGCATGTCAGTCAGTTGTTCCATAACATACATTTCCTTAACTGTTTCTATCCAGTCAGAGGCTGTTGAAGACTCTTAGCCCAACCATTTTTTTTACAACCTGCTAGTAGTATTTGTAATAAAATATAAGCATGTTTAAACATGGAGACATGTGGGTATAAAACAGTTTTGAGGATTTTTCCTGTCCTGTTCATTGGTCTGATTTTATTACCAGTTTCCTTTCTTTGTCTCTCTCTTAAGCACTTTGAAACATTATTTTCAAAAAGCCCTAAAAACAAAGTGGTACTGAATGTTATCCAAGGTTTTTCCAGCATCATCCTCCCTGTGCCAGCATAGAAGCCAGTCAGCCATCTTTCCTTTACACCCGCCCAACATTGATATATTTGCACCTTATGAGTCGCTAACAAGACTGTCTACTCAGTCAGGTAAGTTTGTATGGTCAACACGCCTCTCCTAGCTAATTTTATGAAGGTGGTAAACTGATCATGGTGAATTTACATTATTGGGGTAATCTTATGGTGTCCAGCAGCACCCACATAGACTGCAGGGCAACCAACAATAAAAGAGACCCTACAAAAACAGCCTGCATACACACCAACCTCAACTTCAAATCAAAAATTATGATGCCATTTCAAATAGTTGAAAAGCCTGTCTTTTCAATATTGTTTTTTGCTTAAAAAGATGCTCACCAACAACAGGATTTGTGTCCTATCAGTGTTACAATAAAAATGTTTGTTTCTTAACAAAATGTTAGATTAAGTGATTCCAGTATGTTCTAAGAAGCAACTACCAAGGTTGAAAATGAAGCCATCACAGAGTTGCCATGAGCACCACCGCCTCATGTCGTAAAGATCTTGATCTGGGAAGCATGTGGGTTTGTTTTGGAAGCAAGTGACAGAAAGATGTAGCTTGTTTTTACAACCTCTAGGGCTGAAAAACTGAAGAGCTGAAAACTGCAATTCCTCTAATGGCCACTTGAGGTTGGCTCCAGGAGCGAGTCAATCCCCATAGACTCATGTTAAAATGTTAAAATGCCCAACTTTGCAGCAGAAATAAACATGTTTACAGCCCGGTTTTGGTCTCTATAGCTAACTTCACCATTCATGTCAACAGTACGGGGGGTGAATTTTTATATAATTCACCCATTTACATTTTATTAAGGCTTAAAATTCCAAATATTCAAGGGAGAGGCTACCTCTGTGACAGCAATGCTATAATCTATGAGGCAGATCCATCCCTCGCTCCTTCACAGCTCCACCCTCTCATCCAAATATGGTCACTTGTGGCAAAAACAAACAAAATGGCGACAGCTGAAATGCCGTACTTGCGGCTTCAAAGCAGTCCGCAAACTATTGGGTCACACTGAAGAGGCACCTGTGAGAAGGGAATTCCTGCTCACTGGGTGCTACAGAAACATTCAGACCTCCCTCTAATGAAAGCAGAGTGCTGGAGTTGTGCAGCTTCCTTCCTTTTACTGAGTGCTTTGAGATGCAGCACAACAAAACTTGCTAAAAGGCTTGTCAGCTCGCCTCTTAGGCTGTCATCATAAACACAAGAACATCACAAGACCACCGTCAAACCAAAGCCCACTGAAAACACATCTCTTCAGCCACATGCCAAAGCACTGACAGATCACTTTCATTGATAAAGGCCTGAAGGAAGGAGTATTGTAGCCATGGCAAACACTTTATTTCTAATCTGTATGTGGTAGCAGGTCCTATAGTAACCACATACTTCCCTAGATTGTCCTGAGAAGCTCATAACCTATAGACTGGATGCACAGTAAGGGGGCTTTGTGTGCCTGGTGCTTCCGATAATGCCTGTTAGTGTGGTTATTGTTTTATGAGCAAGCGTGATGGCGAGGGGTTCAACCAGTGGCCATGGGCTGAGCTCTCCCAGCACACCCAGCTAAATAAAACAGAGCTGGTTCACGTCAGCCATCAGTAGACGCATGTTGTTCTTTCTCCAAGCCGCTGTCCGTGTGATCGCTGGTCTCACTCAATGGTCCTCTAGCAAATGTACATTAAACAAACACTGGGAGAGGGGTCCCAAGGCAGCGATGGAGGAAATGGTTAAAGTGGGTGTGGGCATACCCCAAACACTGAGTGGTGCAAAACATTCAAACACACACAATCACAACTGTGAAGAAAATAAAATCAACGGACTTAAGAACTCTAGAAATAGTTTGCAATTTTTCGAAGGACAACAGAGGTGTAATGAAACAGTCAAAGGTGTGTTAAAGCTGGGTTAATACTCAATACAAGCGCTTTGATTGATACATTTGTGATATTTTTAATCATGATGGAAGGGAAACAAACTGTTACTAAATAAATGTTTGTCTGTGTTTTTACTTTTAAGGTTCAAGTACACTGAAACTGATAACTGATGCACCTCATTTGTCGCAAGTATTTCGCCATGTCTTTATATGTCAGTCTGTGGACCGATTTTGTCAGTGGGTGCAGTTACATGATGGTTTCTTATTCAGAATGAAATAAATCTGAATGAAATCGTTCGGAATAGAAGTCTTTCCAGGTAGTTTACATGGGAAATATTCATTCCGAATGAGGGTTTACATGGAGATCAGTTTAATCGCCTTTATTCAGGTCTGTGCAAGGTTTGGGGCAGGGAAGGTTTCTGATTGGATAGGGGGCGGGGCGGATGTTACGTGTTTACGTTAACCGAAAGAAAATACTGTAGTCCTCGTTCCAGATAACAAGATGCTTGACAACGCCATTCTTAGTACCTTTTTCTGGCTTGTTTTGCTTATATTCTTGAAGCAGCAGTACAACAACAACCTTGTTCTGCTAATGCTTCGTCTGTTGAGGAGGAGAAGAGAGGTAGAAGGTCGAAGAAGGGAGACAGAAGACTGTGCTGTGGGGAATGGAAACCGGTGAGTGCAACGAGTCCGACTCTATCTCAGCCTGTTGCTATGCACGCTATATACGTCATTGCGCCAGAAGGGCAAGGAAACGAGCATGCACAGAAAGACGGGAATGAATTTAAAGAGGAATGAGTGTTTACAAGTGCAAGAAATTCTTTCATTCGGAATTAGAAACGGAATATTCCAGCCCCTTACATCGGATTGAATTTTCAATCGCATTAGCCATTCTCAGTCCGAATTAGGTATTTCCAAGATCACTTCAATAGGAATTAACTTTCATTATGAATAAAAAGGGAATAAAAATGTCCATGTAAACGCACTCAATGTGATAACTTCAGATGCAGTCACAAAATTTTACAAGTATGTAACTGATCAAAATAAAGGCCAGGCTTAAAAGATGGGTATGGTCCGAGCAAGGGGCCCAGAAGTAGGTGGGTATGAAGTAGGGAAGGTGGCCCCCCACTTAAGGACTTTGGCCCACATTCATTAAGGTCGCTAAAGTCCAGTTCAGACAAAAGTTTCGCAACAAGACAAAACCATTTTAGGACGTTGCAGAGAAAAGTTGCAGCGGCGTGAAGTGGCTGGTCTGAGCTATACTCAAGCTGGCTGATGGTGTCACCTTCAACTCCGCTGGTCAAATCGCTGGCGGCTGGTTTTAGAACGTAAAGCATGTCACCTGTTGCTACAGCCAATCAGCTTGTAATGATGTCCAATGTTCAAGTCAAAATTACCACAGACAGGTGCTCTTTCCACGCCGAGCCCTCTGTTTCTGTCCTCATGTGTGCCAATGTCGGACGGTGGGTCGCTGCTGCTTCTGCTCACTGTATGTGCTTATGCCCCCTCACACACACACACACATTCTCATTGACGGATTAATTGGTGCTGCTTACTTATGTTATTGTGGAGTATTTATTATGAATACAGTCCATCTGATGCTCATTTATGGAATGTGAAGAAAAGTCATCAATAAATAAATAAATAAAACATAAATAAATGTGAATGTGTGTGGTGTGTGTGCAGTAGCTAAGCCCTGCCCATGGTGAAACAGAGAGCAGACAAGAGGGCAGAAGCAGCTCGGCCGGAAATGACAGCAAACACTTTTTTTCCTGTTCAATCAGCTTTGGCACTGAGAAAAAATGTTTAGGCTGTGAGTCCAAGTCTTATAATTGTCCGGAGAACCCTGCTGTGTATTCTGGCATTATATTTACAAAAATGTGGGTTCTTATGTTAACAAACACACATGTAAACACAAAAGGTAATATGGAACAATATACTGTATGGACGTGACCTTAATCATTTTTGTTGACCTCAATAAGTTGATAATGTTATTATCATTAAGATATGGACTGGCAGAGATGCATGTGGGCACCTGCTCCCCAGCATGCCATTGATGTATGTGTGTTATTAGGTGCAACGGCAGATGGGATGAAAGAGTTCCTGGCTCTGATGAAGCTGAGGTCCTGATGGAAGCGCCGGAACCTCACTGAACAAGGATTGTCACATCAGAGAGAGCTCAAGCTAATAGATGTTACTTAAGCCATTCACACTGTCACAAGTCCGTATGAAGATCTAATTATAACAGTCTTATTAAAGCCTGTAGGTGTTTGACAAAATAATTTCCCCTGATAACCCCATTAGAACAGACAAGGAGAGAATGCGGCACTTGCACATAGTTCATAGTAAATTGTTCTGCCACGATCTAATGTTACATCCCTATAGGTAAGTCACTGCTCACCCCTATCCGTGAGTTTAACGCATTTTTTTTTTTTTGTAACATTTCTGCTCAGAAACTCAGTGCGTTCTCATATATTCTCAGAGGTACCTTCTTTTTTCCAAATCTTGGCTCCTGTGCCTTATGCAAACTCCCCTCTCATCTTTCACATTCTTTATTTCTGTATGAAAATTCTCGAAAATTAATGTCTGGGAAAAATATATGAACTCCATATCCGCCCTGGTGTATTATCACACATGGGAGTCAAAACGCCCTGACAAATATTGCATGAGAGCGCGTTATTTTCTCCAGGGCGCTGTTCTCACTGCAGTGCTCCAGCTATTTTTTTCCCCCACTCGTCGCCTTAATAATAAATAAGCCCCACGGGTCTTTACATCTGCTTATCGCTGCTGCCACAGTAATCTGACACAGACGTTTGCCGGGCCTGACATTTAAACAGAAAACGGGGGAGAACATTCCTTTTTCTCATCCTGGTAAATCTGTTTGCCATTAGTCATGTCGGACAGACGCAGGGACCAAATCCATAAGCTTCACTCAGGAATGGCTTGGTCATGCAAGGGTCAATCGCTCACGGTTCATTATTTCAGTGGCAGCCAATGCATTCATGGTGCAGAAGTTATGCTGTGTGACGTGAGAGGAGATAAAGTTCAAGGTTCAACACCGGGTTGCACCAGCTATTTGTAGGTAAATCATACACTGAGTTCGTTACTATGCTGGCTAGTTTCAAACTAGGGATTTATTAAATCAGGTTGCAAACTCAAAGAATGTCCTAGATTTGAGTAATGCGTGCATCAGCTGCTAAACAACTGTAGCTCTGTCCGAGCAAAAGCTGTCAACTAAACAGGAAGTCACTGTAGCGTCACAGGATGTCATATAACCTTCAAAAATAACATTTGTAGAGGGACAAATGAAATGGAGTGGAAGCCAGTTACAGTGATAAACTGAGTACGATTTGTTCCAATCCTCACCTATGGTCAGCTCTGGGTAGTGACCGAAAGAATGAGATCGCGAGTGCAAGCGGCCGAAATGAGTTTCCTCCGCAGGGTGGCTGGGCTCAGCCTTAGAGATAGGGTGAGGAGCTCGGACACCCGGGAGGGACTCGGAGTAGAGCCGCTGCTCCTCCACATCGAGAGGAGCCAGTTGAGGTGGTTCGGGCATCTAGTAAGGATGCCACCCGGACGCCTCCCTTGGGAGGTGTTTCGGGCGTGTCCAACCGGGAGGAGACCTCAGGGCCGCCCCAGGACACGCTGGAGGGACTACATCGCCCGGCTGGCCTGGGAACGCCTCGGGTTCCCACGGAAGAGCCGATGGAAGTGGCTGGGGAGAGGACTGTCTGGGCTTCTTTGCTGAGGCTGCTGCCCCCGCGACCCGAACCCGCGGAGGATGACGACGACGACGAATCAAAAAGCCTGAGACAAAATCATTTCTACACCATCCATCCATCCACCCATTTTCATCAGCTTATACGAGGCCAGGTTGTGTGGACAGCAGGCCAAGCAAAGCACCCCAGATGTCCCTTTCCCCAGAAACGCTTTCCAGTTCCTACTAGGGGACCCCAAGGCGTTCCCAGGCCAGAAGAGATATGTAATCCCTCCAGCGTGTTCTGGGTCTGCCCCGGGGCTTCCTACAGGTGGGACATGCCCAGAACACCTCCAACAAAAGGCGCCCAGGAGGCGTCCTGATCAGATGTCCGAACCACATCAATGGACCTTTCGACACGAAGGACCAGCGGCTCGACTCCGAGCTCCCTCATGGATGTCCGAACTCTTTACCCTATCTCTAAGGCTGAGCCCAGCCACCCCACAGAGGAAACTAATTTACATCGCTTGTATCCGCAATCTCATTCTTTTGGTCACTACCCAGAGCTCATGACCATAGGTAAGGGTTGGGACATAGATGGACCAGTAAATTGTAAGCTTTGCCTTTTGGCTCAGCTCCCTCTTCACCACAACGGTCCAGCGCAGCGCCCGCATCACTGCAGAAGCTGCACCAAACTGCCGATCCATGTCATCTATTCTAAATTATTAGCATAATGTTTTGTAATCCGATGTATATTCTGTTTTTTTGTGAAATGTCAACATTTTGAAGTGTCAGGTCAGATATTTACTCTTTCTCAATCTGAAAAAAACATGCCGACTGTCAGCTAATTCAGTCAACCAGCAGTATGTGAAAGTTATACTTGGCAGATAGTAAGTGTAAATATCAGTAAGAACCCATATTCAGTAATTCGTTTCTGTGGTGCCACCAGAGGTGAAACAGACCTGGATTCATGCATTTATCTCAACTTTAATATTCAAATGTTTTTCATTCATTCATTTTCTCACAGTTGCTATCAGTTCCAAATTTAAAAAATGACTTTATTCCTAATAATTCTTCATATGTTTTCTATTATTTTCTACAGTGATGCACATCTGCATCTGGTTGACACAACATACATTTTCACTGTGACAAGCCAAATTTTCATATAGGGAATATAGACGCCTGAGTTGGAGAGACATTCACAGACAGTACGTCCAGAGTTGCATAATCAAAAGTCTCTGTGGCCCTCTCAACAGGGCCTGTATACAGATATCTTTGTAAATGAATATTTTGCTATATGTTTGGGCCTCTCGTTCACATGCAAACAAAATTTTATGCCACTAAAACAGAATGTTTTTAATACCTTCTAAGGTGAAGATTTATCAAATCTCAGTTTACTGTTTATCTGTGTGGACATGTAAATGGAGCATTCTTGATTTACCTCCCTTTACAGGTAGTAGAAAATACAGTATGTTATATAGTTTCAAGATGCTGTAACCTTAATAGTGACCTTTAAGCAACATATCACAAACATATATACAAACACATGCCTTCTAAGAAAATTGAAAATCTAATTTCATCCAGCTGTTTGTTCAACCCAAACATGGCTCATTACATTTGGAGCTGAACCATGTCCTCCCGAATTTATTGTGTTTCCATCACTGATTTGGCTTGAGGTATTATACTGTCATGAGAAAAACCTTAAGAGAACAAACATATGGTCTCCCATGTACAGTAAATTGACCCTATACTGTACATCTGCTTAGCTCTCACATAATTGACATGCCTCCTGTAATAGCTACCATGTGGAGAAACAGTTAAACAGCTGGATCATCATACAACCGACATATTCAACACATTCTGTTTCATGTGGCTGCTGGACATTCTTTCATACAATCAGTTAATTGCTGTAAATCAATATTTTCAAGAGGGATTTTATTACACGGCTGAAATCTGCATGACTGTTCTGTGTTTTAACTGGATGCCAAACATTTTTTCAGTGTGTAAATGTTTTAAATACTGCGGTCATTAATTATATAACATACACAAATCTCCTCGCAGCTGTGTGGTTTGCTCTGCCGTTTGCGTGACAAGTCATTTTCTCTTTTTTCCTCCCTTTTCTGCTTCACCGTCATCACGCCTCAAACCACCAATCTCTCTACATCCTGTACACTGAAAGCCCACTCCCCATGTCGTTTAGGCCAGGATGTTTTTTTTTTTCGGTTGCTTTTTTAACGCCCTCCTCCCTCCTCTTTCGTTTTTTTTTTAACCCTAATTCTATGGGAAGTCCTGGGTTGTCCAATCATTTTAGTTTTTATTAAGATGTCGTGATAACGTGGCAGGTTGATTGCCTCGTGGAGCCACATGAGGAAAGGGTGCGGCAAAGGCCCTCAATTAGGCGTCATTTAAAGAAGCCTGTGCTAGATAAAGCAATTACAACATCACTGCATGGAGGCCCTGTGTTTGAGAGGCAGCAGGACACTCGGATGTGCTACTGAGGAAGCTGCAGCACTGCCTTTCAAAGGGCTTTCACCCAAAAATAATATGATAGGCAATATCTTTCAGGCTGGGCGGATTTTAAAGTGTACGGATAAAGACTGTGGGAAATCAAAAGCAAAAAACAACACTAGAGGTGCCATTATGTGTCCTATAACGCATCTCCGCTCAAGCTGTTAATGTGCTATGCATACAATTAGCCTGACATTTAAAACTGAAAAGGAAAACGTGGCTTTGACATTATGAGTTCAAGTCTAGCTCCTGACCTGTCGCACGTCGCAGCTGTGTGAATGCATTTCTTGTCACTTTCTCTTCCAGAAGAAATGGCAGGAATAAAATTTAAAAGGGTATAATCATACATTTCATATTTGCGGTGGCCTGGGACCACAACTTGCTTGTGTTATCTTTGTAATTGAGGAAACTAGAAAGTAAAGCAAAGATTTATCTCTGTGTGTGAGCAAATAGAAGAAGTCCCACGGCACTACAAAGTAACCAAACCAACCCCTCCCCCCCGGCAAACAGGCCCGCATACTGTAGTTGTAAACAGTAAGCATGGGTTGCGATGTATTTGTAGACATAATAGGTCTTCATGGAGCCAAACTTACACAGGAAACCAGCTAAAGCCATCAAAGTGTTACGTAATTCTAATGACCATACAGGGAATCTATTCACTTTAAAATCTTTGGTAAAGCCTTTCAACTACATGCCATACTGCTGAAAGCTGAGCTTATTTGAATATCTTGAACTTCCGGGATTTGTAATAGCAATCCTCCAGTGTCAACCACACCTCTTTAAGAAGCATGGATAGACTTCAGAGGGTTAGTGACTGTACATCTTCCTGCTGTCATGGACAAGCACGTAACTGCAATTTCCCTGTATCACATTTTGCACATGTGGTTTCAGTCCAACAGGGCTCATACTGCACTCACGCTCCTCTGTCTGCACTGTTTTGACTGATGCCTGTTGCACATCCCACGGTAACTTGATAGGCACGGCGCTAAATCCTCAAATACACACCTGTTAAGCATTCGAGTGCTCTCAGCCGTCTTCAAACGGAGCTGCCTATCAGCATCTGCAGTTGTGTGCAAAGCCTTTTATGTACAAAGGTGCTGCTGCAGGAGTGAAGTTCGTGTTATGAGGATGCAAAGTTTGACTAACAGAAAGCTATTTCTCTTATCAAAACATTGTCTGACGATGTATCCAACACTCAGAGGTGTTTATTTGACTGCTTCTTGTTGGCATAGTTTCTTTCCATCTCAGCTGAAACTGACCAGATGTGTGACCTCTTAACAGTGTGATGTGAATCACTTTAGAGATGCTATACAATTGCCCTTCACTTAAATAGCATAAAAGGGCTACCGCAACATAAACATGATGAGAGCTTGTGATTGTTCTTGATTGCTTGCATCCAACATGCTGATTACCCGCCTGTATAGGCTTCCCTCCGAGCGGGCTTATCAGGGTGTGCAACTGTTCCCCTCAGCCCCAGCCACAGGAAACGAGGGGTGGAGTGCATTCAGGAGGGGGCTGTGGTGAGAGAGGAGGAGTGTCTCTCCACTATCATCCTTTCCTGTCCGGCTCACACCCCCATGATGCTCCAGGGCATTGGGAGTTAAACATGGATGCCAAGGATCTCACTGCAAAACATCCACAGTAGTAAAATAAATCCTGTGGTACTGGTGGTGCTATTTTAACCTCACAAATGATATGACAATGACTGACTGTCACTTTGGTTCAGACAGAGATTTCTCAACAGCTACAGACCAGATTGCTGGTATGAATATTTGTGGCCATAAGAAGATGAATCCCGGTCTGGTTCCAAACCTCTCTATCAACATGCAAGTCTGGTGTTGTGTTCACTGATGTGACAATGACTGACTGCCACATTGGTTCAGACAGGGATTTCTCAACAGCTAGAGACCAGATTGCTGGTATGAATATTTGTGGCCACAAGAAGATGAATCCCGGTCTGGTTCCAAACCTTTCTATCAACATGCAAGTCTAGTGTTGTGTTCACTGATGGCTATTTCTGCCAATCAAAGGTCTGTAGGTGAGATAAAGGATGGAGACGTCATTTTCCTACATAGGTAGCTAGGTATCTAGTTATATCCAGAAAAAAAAGCGCCAGATGTCCATGACACAGCCGTACAAGTTGTACGTCAACTTACAGAAATAACAGCCTGGCATCACCAGACCAATTCACAAATGTGAGTTTGTCTGAAACCTCTCAGTTCATTTTTAATTTCCAAGGGGCATTATCAACAGCTGTAGACCAAAATGCCTCAGGACACAAATATAGACCCACAACATCTGCAACGAAAAAAACATGTGACACAGCGCCGAGTGACAGACGAATGTGGGCAGACTACAGCTATCAGAGATGAGCTCTGATGGTCTGTGAATGAATGTTGCCAGTTTTGACATCATGATTTGAAAATGGTACGTCAACAGAAAGTTTCACATCAGCTTCATCATCGCTGTTTTGAAGACTACTATGCTAGGTTTATGTTTGCCATCATGTCCCTGGAGCAAGAGTGTGTGGGCCTAAAATTACAATATCCCGTATTTTGCATAAAGCTGCCCGGCTCTGAAGTCCTCAGTCATTGTCTCAATCATGTCCTATATTACATAAACAGTTGTGTTTGGCCTGACCCGGGCCAGATCAGCTGGAAATTTGTCTGAACAGGAGGGCGACCACTAGAGTGTGGATACCTGACCTAGACAAACCACAAACAGACAAGCTGTAACCATGATAACAACAACTATGTCAGGTGACAAACAAAGCCTGTCAGGATCGGGCCAGGCTCAGTTATAAATGTCTCCGACTCGACTCGGGTTCAGTCTGGAAAATGCAGCCCGAGCCGCACTCTAGTGACCACACACATCTGCCAGAGAAAGACACGAGCATAAAGATTTTTTTTCCAGATTTTTTTTTGGTCTTTTTTGTTGTTATATGGGTGTTAAGTTACCTTATAGCAACCACAACTGCAGGTTCTGTGATGTCGGTGGAGGACAGAAACATGATTCTGTGTTACATGTTTAACATTTAAAATGAACAACAATAACAACAATGTTATGCTGAATGTGGAAATGAAACAAAATGGCTAGATTTCATTTCAATTCTAATTTTTGGTGACCATTTGTCACTTACCATTGTCAGGTTAAAATTTCCCTTTGAGCAGCAATTTGGTCAATGACCACCTCACCTTCATTCTAGCATCATCATTATATACAAGACATATCAAAATCTAATGGCAGATAGGCATGACATTTACGGGATTTTGTGGTCGCCAAAAGATTGACCATTTCCATTTATTTTCTTTATTTTTCAAAGATGCTACATTTGCATGTAAATGTCTCATAATTGGTAAAAGGTAAATTAAATACCTGTATCACATAACAATGAATGTAACTTTTCTTTGTAAACATAAAAAAGGTCATCAACATAGCAGATTTTCTCATTTGTTTCAGAGGAAATTTTCAGAATAAATACAAAATTCAAGTATTTGTATTAGAGATCATCTCCACTGCACACTCCTTAGTCTGAGTCTCCATTCTCCTCACCACTGTACCTCTGATCTTAAGCTTCAACAGCAGTCACCCACTGAGTGTCTGAAGTGGACCACTTCTTTGACCCATGTAAGCATACTGACCCCTGCTCCTGCTGTCACATTACACCAGGCTTAAAAGGCTGCAGGTACACATGGAGATAATGACGTGTACAGCAGCAAAACAGATAACTCAGTCTCAAAGCAAACAGCACAAAGCAGCACATGTTTCTTGGTAAAACACCTGCTGGCTCAAAGCAGATAAGAACTCTGCAGGTGGAAATGTGGACTGTGTACTGCACATATCCATTCAATGCCATCCATGTATAATACCAACATATGTGTTCAATTAACAAGAGATTCCTCGCTTGTGTCTCAGGTGAAATGCTTGAGACTATCTAGGACTCACTGCAGTGGGGATAGATGATATTTCATAACTGCCATAACTGGAGTGCCTGTTTGATCCCAGTGAGAGCATTAACACCTGTCACAAGTGTCCTTGAGCAAAACACTGAACTCTCATGTGCTCTATGATCCAAGCTGGCCATGACCTCTGTGGTGGTACGCATACAGTACTTTCAAGTATGTCGTTTACGGGTGTACAGAAATGACAACTCAGCCCGAGTATCCCAAACATTATTATAATGTTAAGGTCAAGAAGTCATCGATCAGGGCTCTGTCCTTCATAATTTGAGGCTTAAATGATCCTGCTTGTTCTAAACTGGCTAATCAGGTTCTTTGAAAGCAGTTAAAGGATTGATATGTTGATCATATAATGGTGTAACATGTTGGTTCCTGCTAGGGTTGGGTATTGGTACTCGATACCATTAAGGTATCCTGATAACCTGGGTTTGTTGAAGGTGGCAGTGCTGTTTGGGCTGAGAAAGCCTGTGGGTTCATCTTCTCTACCTCCCTTAACTTTAGCTCATATTGGAGTTATGCTATGTAGCATGTGAAAAAGGGTATGGTGAATGTGCTAGGAAAGTGTGTGCTCAGCACGGTCACTACCTGGAGCTCGCATCAACGGAGCCTGGGTTTGTTGAAGGTGGCAGTGCTGTTTGGGCTGAGAAAGCCATGCGTAATGTAAGGTAAAGGAGGTTGATGGGTCGTTGCGGGGAGCAGTGAGAGCTGGCATTAGGGGAGTGTCTCTGAAAGGAGGTTCCCACCTGATGACCCCAAAGACTGGTCTGTACAGCTAAGCCTTGCCATAATAGCTTATCATAGGGCTTAGGAGGTTATTCACTGAGTGCAGGTCCTTTATTTAGAGCACAAATTTCTTGTGTTTATTTGAAGGTATCAACCAAAATAAGCCAGGACTAAGTAGTATCAAAACTTCTCCAGTCAAACAATACCTGCATTTGTTCATTTTTGTACCTAGATCTAGAAAAAAATGACCATTTGTAGTTTTTTGCTCACAGTCAATCATTGTAGCATTCTTCAATTTAATGCGACATGTGATTGGTCCACTACTGCAGCAGCCATAACCCATGCAGTCTGTGGTGAAATGAAGCATGAATTATTTGATGGAGTTGGCATTTCAGTGTTCTGAGATGCCACTAAAATGTTTGAAAGTAGAGCTTTACTACAAGCCTGTGGCATCCAGTGGCAATTTACACAAGTTAATGCTTCCATTCACATGATTGGTATCAAATGAAGGAGGGGAAAAAAGGTATCAAATTAAGTACTCTATTGGTATTGGTATCACTTTACAGGTACTGGTATTGGTTCTGGTGTCCCAGCCCAAGTTCCTATTTATCTATTGAGGTTGTGGTGTTGTTTGTGTGGCTATATGATCCAGGAAGTTATATTAGCTTGCTTCTCTTATCATTAAAAACTTTAAATTCTATTCTAGTTCCTCTAACCAATTTGCCTACAAACTCACAGCTACAGCTCCACAGACACTAGTTGTTTTTACAGATACTTGGTATCTTATTCAAACATGCAGTATTTTTAACTTTTGGTTTCTGGCGTTCTGAGCTCCACAGGCAGAACAAACCTGCAGCGCTGCTCTGAACCTGAAACAGATTGAAAACAGAAACAGCAACAACAAGTTTCCCAGTGGATGCGCCGGCTTCGTAGAAGACTTCAAAGTACTTCCACAGCCTCACTTTGAGGCAAGGTCGACATTCACTCGAGGAACTCCGGCATTTATTTATCAGGCCTCATAAATCAGGCTGGACCATTAAGGATATTGTTCGTGCAAAGCTCTCTAGAGCTCACGAACATTTACGTAGAAAGCTTTGCATGATGGTACCCCACCCAACTAAAGACTGGTTGCTTTACAGTTTTGATTAACGAGAACAAAGTAGACCTGGGTTTTGTCTGTCACACCGACTGACCTCTGTTTCCAATCAGCCACATACATATCTCTATATGGAAGAATCCTCCGAACTGAGGAATGTGGTGTTGATCCCCTGAGTATTCAACAAGAGGCGTGGACGTCGTTTCAGGGGAGTGTAAAGGTCTGTATCATGTAGTGTGAAAGGAGGACTGCTTGGTGTGGACGTACTGGTCCTCAAAACAAGTGATAAGAAGTAAATACTTGAGTGGTTAGGGCACCCAATAACGATGCATATGGAGTTGACCTTTGTATGAGAAAGGGCTGAGCAAACACAACCACACAGCGGAATGTCCATACATAAATATCAGCTGCTAGGTGGTGCTCCCACACGAGACAAGAGTCAAAACACTGAGTGAATGGAAAGAAAAATGGTATTTGATCAATTTATATGAATGACATTCAAAATTTCTATGCATTTCAATATATAAACTTAAATTTTTCCATCACAAAAACATACTTTAAAGCAAATCTACAGTATCTGCTCTTACTGCTCAGATAGAATTAAAGGTTTTCCTAGATGTTTCATATGAGGCAGTGAACTTTAAACCGCAGTTTGACCTTTACAAGTGGCAGACTAAAGCCTGTCCAGGAATGTCCTGACGCTGAAAACCAAAGCGAACTAAAGTAGGCTTCCATCATGCAGCTCCTTCGCTCTTTGATCCCTTACGCTCACCGAGTCGTCTTGCCATTACAGCGAGACTCACGTCTGTGACAAATGGATAAAATGAGTGGAGTATCAACTGTACAGTCAGCGTGGTTTTACAGCAGCGCAGGACATCAGAGAGGTCTGTGTAGTCATGTGTGTTACATAACGGCACGTGGGGATCCGAGACAAAGGATGGAGCACATTTAGGCCTGATGGCTTGTTTATTTTCCACAAATCTGTGCTTTATGGTGGGGTTGTGAGTGAGCAGAGATAAATTGCTTAATGGTTTTTCTGGAATGTTCCTGAAAGTTCACAGGGAGGCTAGATTAAAACTGATGAGAGCTGATAACATGAATAAGCTGTTTAGTTTAGCTGTTTGGTTTTTTTTATCGGATTTGTTACTTTAATCTTCAAAGTTTTTCAGATTATATGGATCTAAACAAGCCAACACATTTACTTCCCACAGCAATAATTGGGAATGTTTGACGAAAGTGGCAAATTATTCCATATGAGACTGACAGAGCTACGAAAGAGAAAATAAGCCAAAATTGACGTAATGCAACATCACAGACTCAAACTGCCATCTTGGAACTACAACCACTTTCCTGTGTTCACAGCACCAACAAAGAGAAACAAACAAAAAGTCAAACAAAGCAGCCATTTATTCAAAGTGCTCGCGTGGCTAACCCCTGAACAACGTCATCAGACCAGTTGGTTGCAACAACAGTAACTCCAAAAACACTGATCTCTAATTTGGTCCCTGTCATGTCCTAAAAAAATCCTAATAGACGTGCTTTATGGCTCCAGGCTGTAGACCAAAGTGGCACTGTGTCATCGCCAAGGCCGTGCCCCCTTTTTGGGGAAAGAGACAAACTGTCACTATGGCTGTGACATCAGGAAGGAGACCGGAAAATGCTAAAACGCTGTTGTGTGGTGGGTTCACCCAGGCTTTCACACTGAAATCTGGGCCACACTGATGCACAAAAAGAAAGGTGCTCAAAGTGCAAAAAATAATAACAAGTGAATAAAAACAGCATTAAACATTTCAGTTCTTGAAGACAACACTGATGATAGTCAAGGACTGAAACGTTTGCTGCGGTTTTTATTCTTGAGACTCTCTTCTGCTTGTTTTTTCTTCTTTCTTCTTATTTTGCTGTGCTCAAGACAGTCCAAAGGCACAGCGTGCAGGTGAAGACAGGACTTTAGAAAAAGGTGGCGGCCAGGTATCAGATCAGAGAGAGTTAAACAGCACACATTTGAGAGGACACTACAAAAAAACGTGGCTACACCGAGGCTAAACACCAAGTTCCGAAACAACAGCAAATCTGGGGTTGTCTTTCACTTTCACTGGTGAGTGTGTTCACAAACAACAAGACAATTCCTACATAGTTTAACTTTAAGGGACATGCATGTGTCTTATCAGTCATCTCATCTTATTGCAGCATGTTACCACCATCAGTGTCTAGTTCTCAAAGTCTATTCAAGACACTAAATCATGTGTGTTTAAAGTTAGAGATGAAATGTTGACAAAGGCAACAACCTAAGAGCACTGGTACCTCTGAGATACCCGGCTGAGAAATGTGAGACTCAGAGTGTTTACTGTTATGGAACAGTCTGGACTATATAAACAGTTCTCATGCTCTCTGTCAAAATGCTGACACATCACAGCGGAGCAGAGAAAAGTTGATCGCAAAACTACAGACATAATAATTGGTTAAATAATTGCAGATTTGAGTTTCACCATTACACAAACATTTCTCAGGGTTTAAGCTCCTCTGCAGGCAAAAATAATCAGCTAGTTAAATGTGAGGAGTCAAACAGCCACAGTTTGTTTTGTAATTAATCCAATTAATAAAAGACCAAAAGAAGAGACAGCCCATGTGAGGGAGTATCTGTGGCCGTCATGAATGAATGACTGTGGCAGTTGGACCACAAATCCTCCCATGCTGTTCAAGTTTGCCGGTTAGCTCACTTGTCTGTGATAAAAAAAGACAGGGCCCCACCCAGCGAAACGGCCCCCGCCGTCTGCCACATACTAGAACAAAACAGTGTTAAGCACATGCTCAGCATGAGTAGATAAGTCCTCGCAGTGCAGCAGAGTTTTTGATATCTCTCAACATTTGGAAGTAATTTCCCAAAGGCTCTGGGAAAACCCTCACTGCTCCCAGCTCCAAGACAAACACAAATGTGTTGCTGGCAGTGATTAAGTCCTCTGCTCATTCATAAAGCTCTTGGACCCAAATGAAGGACCTCTGGCCCGAGGTAATTTGGCGAGAGGCCTCAGATTGTCACCACACTTACTGTGGGAGCCAATTACTGGATCACAACCTGCAGGCAAATCAGAAGAGTCCATTTGAATGGTTTCCAGTGGGAAAGGAAGTGCAGGCATGTACTCTTTGTAACAGTTGATGGTAAAGGACTTGAACTATGAAGTAACTTGATCATAGTTACACACACTGTCTGCAGGGGTTCATGGGTGGAACGACAATGTGCAGCATTTGTTGAAGCACCAGACAATTAACAGAGCTCCTGAGAGGCAACATCTGCCTCGCCTGGACTCAACAGTGGGAAGCTGAAATTCTCTACTTAAGGGTAAACTATGCAGGATTGTCGGTTACTGTTTGTAAGTGCCAGCGAAAGCAAAAGACAATCACAAATTCACTCTTATTTGGCGTTTTGCCTCGCTATATTTTTCGGCACTATGTCTCTTTGATCAATCAATACAAGGATGTGCCAGAATTTTCTACAACTAAACACAGACAAAACTGAGATAGTTGTTTTTGGCCCCAAAGAACAAAGATCAATAGTCAGTGCTCACCTTGACGCCATGACACTAAAACTTACAAATCAAGCCAGAAATCTTGGTGTAGTTCTGGACTCAGACCTAAATTTCAATAGTCACATTAAGACAATTACTAAATCAGCCTACTACCACCTTGAAAACATAGCAAGAATAAAAGAATTTCTGTCTAAACCAGATACAGAAAAACTTGTTCATGCTTTCATTTTCAGCAGGCTGGACTATTGTAACGGTGTCTTCACAGGCCTGAGTAAAAAATCAATCAGACAACTGCAGCTCGTCCAGAACGCTGCTGCCAGAGTCCTCACCAACACCAAGAGAGTGGAGCACATTGCACCAGTGCTTAAGTCACTGCACTGGCTTCCTGTGTGTCAAAGGATAGACTTTAAAATCTTGTTACTTGTCTATAAAGCACTAAATGGTCTCGGGCCTAAATACACATCTGATTTACTTGTACGTTATGAAGCATCCAGACCCCTCAGATCATCTGGAACAGGTTTACTCAGTTGTTCCCAGGATCAAAACCAAAGACGGTGAAGCAGCCTTCAGTTTCTATGCTCCCCGCCTGTGGAACAAACTTCCAGAATATCTGAGGTCGGCTGAAACTGTCAGCTCATTTAAATCAGGGCTTAATACATTACTATTTACTGCAGCTTACCAGTGTACTAGATATGTAACTTACTGTTAGGATAATCTGTAGCTATTGTTTTTATATTTGTCTGCTGCTGCTTTTGCTTTATGTTTGCTTTTTAAATGCATTTTCTGCACTGTTTTTAACTATTTATTGTCTTGCTTTTAGCTTTTGTTTTTAATGATCTATTGCTCCTTTAATGTTTTCTCTTGTAAAGCACATTGAATTGCCTTGTGTATGAATGGTGCTATATAAATAAAATTGCCTTGCCTTGCCTTGATGCCTGCTGGTAACGATCGGCACCTGGTCGCTACCTTGTAGCACTGTGGAGGTCCATGTCCATAAATGTCACAAACACAGAAAATAAGAAGAAAATAAGAAAATACACACTTCTAACGGGCCATAAGTGATATTCTTTTTTTTGTTTTTGTTTTTTGTTTTTTTAAATCCCGCATAGTATATCTTTAAGTACAATTTTGAAACACTTTTCCTGGAGTGGCATCAATTCATGCCACTTTATTACCTCCTTTAAATTTTAATTTATTTTTTTAATTTAATTTATTGGGGGGCACCTGTACACATTGTCTCCTTAATACACTGTACATATTACAATACAAGCTTGCTGTTTGTGCTGTATATACCATAACCAGACTTATACTATTTTTATGTCTCTGTTCATAATGTACATATCATAGTTCTGTTACTGACATGCCATGGATCAGACTGGCAGCGCTCCCTTTAGGGGGATAGAAAACACAAAGATCATATAGATAACAGTGTCATTTGATGTGTGCTTGCATTATAATTTTGACAAGTTTGTGTGCATTTATTTCTTGTTAAAAATGTTTGTTTAATGGACACATCTAAAAATTATTTTGTGACCGTGTCTGAACCGAAGCGTTCATGATACCTTAATAAATCGAGGATGCTAAGCGCATCAATGACTGGACCAGTCTGGTGTATATCCGCATTAATTTGTACTGTACATTAATAGAATTTTTGTCTATTTATATAATCACTATTTTTATATAGCATGTAATCATAGTCACATGCAATCTTAGTCCAATTAGTTTCTCTTTACATATGTCTTCATGCACTTCAGCTACTAGTTTGGACCCTCTGATTAGATGCTAAACCGCATTTTGTTGCACTAGTACTTAGGCTACTGTGTGTAATAATAAAACAGTTCAATAAGTAACCCCCCCAACACACACACGCGCTTTTTAAAGGCAAATATTCAAATGCTGTTTATAAGACGCCATAATGTACTTTGTTATGTACAGAATTCATTCATATTTTATATTATTACAGCTGTGTTTTGCTATATTTTTCATTAATTATCAGTTTGTACACCAGTCTTCAGTTACGGGTGCCTGCAGGGGGAGTTACAGTTGGCAAATGCATTAATAAACACTTACAGCTTCTTAAAACTAAATTATGGAGTGTTAAAATCATTTATTAAATGTCAATATCAATTAATATGTTTATGTTTATAACTGCATATAAGGTCTAATTTGAGACGTGATGAATTTACAAAATATACAGCTTTATAACAGACTTAAGTATTTAAAGAAAACAGTCAGCTCCAAGATTAAACGCTGCTTATACATGAATGGATCAGTTATATGAAAAGGTCCGTTCACCATAACAATGCTTTTATTTTTGATACTTAAATAAATTTTGCTGCTACCTCTGTACTTTTACCTATGTAAAACAAAACTGGAGGGCTTTTACTTGTAATTCAGTATTATTTACAGTGTTGTATTACTACTTTCACTTCAGTAATGTATCTGAAACTGCAGGTGCATCAGTTAAAGAACTGCAAAATCGTTTATTATCAAGGGAATAGTCCAAAGACTTGTGCACTAAGAAAGGGGAACCGTGTTCAGGAGGGCAGATAAAAGAAAACACTTGTTTAAAAGCTTCTGTATATTTTCTTGAACAATCTACATTTCTAAATAGAAAATATCTCTTCATATAGATGGGGGTTTTTTTACATTTTTTAAATAGTTTTCTTCCTATAATGGAAGACATGAAAGAAATGCCCCAGTCCACACATTCAGTTAAGTCAACAAATCAACAATCAAAACTTTCTGACAGTGAAAAATGAGTGGGAGGGAGCAGTCATTAAGTATTTCTCTCATGTCTGTTCACTGGCCAAGTGTCATTATGTTTGTGTTTTGCTTCTTCCCCTCCAACATCTAGAGAGGAAACCCATCCCCGTCAGCAAAGTGCTCGAGGAGGGTGTTCACCGCCCAGGCCCCAGTCTTCTGCCCTGTCATTGGTCACTGTGAAACCTGCATCAGTTTAAAACCAGACACCACTTTCTTCCCTCCCTTCACACGGCACTACCCCCAAAAAAGACAGATAGGGAGGGATAGACAGAGTCAGTGTGTGTGTGTCAGACTGTGAGAGATAACCCGAGTTGGTCTCAGGATGCCTGCGTACGCCACCAGCATGAGGTTCAAGTTCCCCATTGTGGCCTTGGTTTTACAGCTCATCACCATCATTCTGTTTGCAGTGTTTGTGGTCTATGATGACGGGAAATCAAGTCACGGGCACGACGCACACTCCAATGAGACTCACCATGAGGAGCCGCAGCCTATGAGCCTCTACCCCAGTAAGTCTACCTGCTGCTGCCCTCTGAGGGATGCTCTGCTGCTGAAAAGCCTTAATGTCTGCTCACTAGACTGCTTTTGAAGAGGTTAAACATCATGGATTATTACATGTTTATTAGTTAAATATTCTGCTAAGCTTTCTGACACCTAACAGGGGAAAGGTCCTTGTTCTGCTGACATTCAGTAAGACATGGCAAATTAGAAGTGTCAGGGAAAATGCTAAAATAAGGTTTATTTCTCCTTTTTAAAAAGGAACAAACCTACAAATCTTCAATAATACCAAGCTTCAGCTCTTTAGTCTTGAACTTTGAAATGCCAAGTGAACTATAAAAGGCCGCCTCTCCTTCATTGGATTAATGTGAATTCTATTTCAAGGGTGAAATTTTTCCAATTACTTGCAAACAGAGGTCCGTTTCCAAGGTCTGCTGAATGCAATAAGAGGAGTCACGGGGGTCACATTCTCACCCATCAGAACGTCTATTCATACACATGCAGCTGAGGAGTCCAAGAGGATCCTGCAGGGAGAAGTGTCAGGTCTCATACAGTGGAGGTCACATGTGACTTAAATCAATGTGGCAAACACACAGATAATGAAAGAACAAAGACTGGTGATAAAAAAGGCAGACAGATGCTGATAGTGCAGGATTTAAAAGCATCATTCCCTTTAAACTACTTAGTTTAAACAGTTGACGGGTCTCTCTGTATCTTGATAACTTGACAACTTATCTGAATGAAGATAGTTGCAATTACAAACTGCTGTTTTACTGTGTTGGTGGCTGCTCATGATTGGGTGGGGCAGGTGTGACCCATAGAGATTAGCTCCACGGTCACCATTAAGGCATATCATCGACTTCAGATAGGACAGAGCATGCCTTTTATCACACATATGAATTAAGATCTTCTCCAGGCATGTTTAGCTCTGACTTATGATCCATGTCTGGTATGGTTTTCCCATAAAACACATAAAAAACACATCTGCTCCTTCACCAGAGGTCTCCTACTTCACTGAAAAGTCCACTGTTAGTGTAGCTTCAACATAACACTGACCTCGACTGGCCTCCAAACTAATGATAATCTAATAATCTAAGTTTAAAACTCTGGTGGACATCATTCTGCACAGTGAAGCTCAACAAGTGAAGCAACAATAAGCACTTTTTAAATTATAACAACATGTGCCAACAATCCAGCATTGCCATTATGAGATGTTAAGGGACACATCTGTAAATGTATTTCAATTATGCTGACTACAATGTGACTGGGTGACATGAAGGCTTGCAGCTGCGTTCAACGCATACCAGACCTCTGCACTTACAGGATCAAAGGAAGACAAATAAGCAGAGGGATGTGGGCTGGAGTTAAAGATATCGCGGCTCAAATCAATCAGTAAGTGACAGGAACAAATTCTGGCTGTATGATATGACAAAACACTGCATATGTTTCTGATGAGGACCCTCTGAACGTAATTTTATCTACATTAGGAGTTGATTTGCAGAATGAAAACATCAAAGGCGAGGAAATGTGTTGCTCCAGCGTTTTTAAAAAAAAGAAGAAGAAATAATTCAAGTTTTTGCACCGGTTGCATCACTCCGCTACAGTCTGCAGTACAGTAGGTCCCGAGGGGATTCTCCCTCTCTCGTCTTGGCTCACCCAGTTCTTTGAGATTACTGAGCGTTACCTAACATCTGGGCGTGGTGCCAGTCGCTGTGGCTGCTGTCCAACGTTACGTCTTCCCCATCCTCTATCTCACCGCTCACTAGAAGCACCTACTACCAGAAAAGCAAGTCTATGTCCTGGGTGAGAATGGGACAGGGTCAGAGCGCAAAGTTGGAGAGCAAACACATTTTTTTCGTCAAACCAGCTCGATGGACGTGAGCCAAATCAGATATTTACACCTCAACTCGCTGCTGCTGCTGATACCAGTGTGTGAAATGCTGACCACATGTTACGCAGCATTAGAAAAACACACACTGGGATTTTTAAAAGCTTATTATTCGCCTTAAGATTCACAATTGTTGTGTGACACTAAAAGTCACATTTGACACCACAAAATCAGTATGGACATGAAATGAGTGAAGAGTTCAATCTGAAAGGAGGATATCCATGTTAACTGTTTGTCAAGTTATTGATTTAATTGGTTTATTTTCCAAGAAGGTGCAGTTAAAATTAATTTGAAGGTTAAAATAATCAAAACATTAATCTTATTAATTCCACTAAGAACAATATTTTGGATGTGGAGCAGCCAGGCAAGTTTTTTCGTAACATCTCTCTGAGTATACTGTTTTTTAGCACATACAGAAACCCAGTAATACACACTACAGAGTATTTAAACTGTAGCATGGATTTGGATTCTGCCTCACGTAAGCAGATGTAGGAGTTTTAATGTCTCACTTTTTTCCAAAGGACGTGTTGAAAATGTGCTGACATACTCTATATGTAAATATTGTTTGTGAAAATAAGTGTGGGTGAATATAATCTCCCTCATTAGTCGATAATTCTAAAGCTGCTGCGTTTTAAACCGGTGCATGTGTGACTTTCTGTGCTGAATGGAAAAGCAGCTTCAAGCAGACAAACGAAAATAGTTGTAATATTTGTGATGTATAATATTCATTCTCTCTTTCAATAAGTGGAGAAAAGACATGGGTGGAAAACAGAATTTGTCAAGTGTTTAATAGCTCATTGTCTTTAGTAACTGCAAGGCACCAATGCCTATGTTAGGGGTTTGTCAAAAAAACAAACCAAAAAAAACACATGCACTCATTCTAAAATGGATAAAAAGAGTTTCCTGACAATGTTGATTAGACACACTATTTGCCACTATTGACAACAAAGCTTAAATTTTGCTCAAAGTAAAGTAATTAATTTTTTTGATAAAACGGGAAGATGATGTATGACTATATGTCACCCTCCAAGCTCGTGCTGGTACATCGTGATTCTGCGTCCATAGAGAACTCACTGCTCAGCCGTTCGCTAATCTCCCAAGTAATGAGATGTGTGCAAGAGGCACACATTTCACCACTCATCAGTCATCAGTCACCCAAAATAAGAGCCATTCACTCAAATATATATGGTCTGATGATGACCCTTGTCTCATTAGGATTCTCATTTTCAAGTGAAGGAGGTAGAGATAAAATCCTGCTCCTGTGTTATCGCTATATTTATGCTAATGATTTGGATCTTAATACCTATGCTAAAATTGCTGCCATGGTAACATTGATGGATTACATTGGACTATTGACCACACCCTATTCTCTGTTTAATACAGAATATTGACTGAAAACAGTTCATCATAGCCAAGGCTGACTTCCTTGCCAAGAGCTAGTCGCTCTATCGCAGAGTGTCTGTTGAAGTGTTGCTCAAGCAGTCGTTACATAGTTACATCGTCACGGGTTTGTGTGTGTCTGCTTTTTGCCAAAAAGCACCTCGACTGAACGGCATCTTAACTTTGCACTTGGTCAAAAATATATATCTATATTTCATCAATGCCTGAGCCCCATTTTAATGTGTACCGCTATGCACAGAAAGCTAGCATAGCGTCACCTAAGTGACCTCAATAACACAGGACCACAGATAGAAACAAACTATATGATTGCTTGACGCATCGTCGCACCATTGAAGCACTGAAAAAAGTTAAAGCCAGCTTTACTTTGATTTGTAGCGTGCCACGCCCGGCAGCAGCAACAAGTGTTTGGTTTCAGTTTGTGGCTTCATGTCACCATCTTCCACTGAAATGACTTGTAGCCTGTTGCTGTGTCGCTCGTAGTGTGAGCACAGCATCAGATGAGAAGATTGATTCCACTCTCATGTTTGTGTCATATATGAAGCTATAAGCTTAGCTTAGCATAGCACAAAGACTGGAAACAGGGGGAAACAGCGAGCCTAGCTCAGCACATTGGTAACAAAATCCACTTAGCAGCAACTCAAAAGTTCACTTATTAGTTGGGAAATATCTTGTTTGTTTAATCCATTCAAAAACTTAAGACAGCATGTTGTAGTTTCACAGGGGGTTATCTGCAGGACTTTTTCTTGGCTGGGTGCAGTGACTTCATCTAGCCTCAGCTGGTTGTCTGGCAACCTCATGGGGACTAAAATGAGCTTCACAAATGAGATTAATAAAAATGTGTTAATCTTAGACTAAGCGGCATTTAATGGCTCCCATTTGAAAGATAAAAGTAACAGCAAAGTAGGGTGTAACTGGGCTTAACACTCTTGGGAAAAAAATGATGTCTAGACCACTGGTTCCCAACTGGTCCAGCCACGCTAGTTTGCTGACCGTTAGTCACTTCCTCTGCAGCAGGACATAGCCCTTCAAAATAAAAGCTCTGTGCTGGAAATTCACTGCGCTTAAAATTAAGTGTTTTCTACAAACTTGACACATTCGCGAAACACCTGCAGTCCATTCAGATTCCACCCCGGACCCACTTTTGGACCGCGACCACCAGTTGGGAACCACTGGTCTAGACAATAGCAGCTACCTTTATTCTCATTATACAATGAGGAAATGAAGCACATTGTTTCTTAACCTGTGCACACGGTGTTTCCACAAGGGGCTCATCATATGAAGCTTCAAGGTTTTAAGGAAACAGGAGTCCCCCTTCCTGTCAACATGATGACTCTTGGTGGGGTGGCCCAGCTCTGCGTAAATCCCCCCCCCCAAATTAGCTGGCCTTAACCCAGATTTACAGAGTGTCTCTTCTTAAGAAGCTTGCCTTTTTGTGTGTTCCCAGTGCTGAGAATTTAAAGACAACACCATGTGCTGATAGTGAAACATGGGATGTGATCCAAACAAATTCCAAACCCTGCTGTCTTTGTCCGACTGAGACTAATAGATAAGAGTGTGCTAAACAATTAGGATCATATGCACTTAATAGAAACAGCAAGGGGTGGCAAACTCAAAAACAGGAACAACAGCAGCATTTTGTCATAATCCCATTCATAATGTGATTGAATTGCTTTTCCAGCTAACAGGTCACGGCTGACAAAACAGCCCCTGTGGCAGGAAATGACTCCTGTCAAGTCCAGTAACTGCTCAATCAATCACTTACAATACAAAAGGCTAAAGAATACCACCGTTTCAAGCAACGTCTCAGCTAATTTCAAATTGAGGGCAGCGTATCTTGAAAGTGTTTCATCTGATTTAATTTCATGTCCAAATTCAGCTGAGGCCAAAGCACGGCCCTGTCATCGAATCAACAGCACAACTGACCTCCCTTCTCTCACGTCTCCAGTGTTTCAGGATGTCCACGTCATGATCTTCATTGGCTTCGGGTTCCTGATGACCTTCCTGAAGAGATACGGGTTCAGCAGTGTGGGCGTCAACTTGCTCCTGGCTGCCTTCGGCCTGCAGTGGGGCCTCTTCACGCAAGGCATCTGGCACCTGGACGATGGCAAGATCAAAGTCAGCATCTTCAAGTACGAATGTCTTTTTCTGGAAGTGTTGTTTTTCAATAAACCCCTGAATAACTTTTACGCAGTTAAAAGGTGCAGTGTGTAGGATTTAGGGGCGTCTACTGGCAGAAACGGTACGGTCCACCATGTTGTTCTACAGTAGCCCAGAACAGACAAACCAATCACTGGCTCTGAAAAGGACCATTTGCATTTTCATATTGGCCATTGGTTGTCAGCTCTCTAACCTCACAGCTAGATGCCACTAAATCCTACACACTGGACCTTTAAATATCCATCACTGGCTTCGTAGCTGTTAAATAAACCAATGACCTGTTGTGTTGGCTGCTGAGTAGTAGACGTGTAATGATATGTCGATCTGGATCAATTTACTGATTCAGTGATCAACAATCCTATATTATCAATGCAAAGTGAAAACACCTAAACATATCGTTCTGAAGTTCTGAAGTCATATCCTGGCAGACTTTGTGATATCAGCAAATATTGTGTAACATCTGTGTTCCTAAAGACTTCTTTTCTCCCACATCCTGCAGAATAATCAACGCAGACTTCAGCACAGCTACAGTTCTGATCTCTTTCGGAGCCGTTCTGGGTAAAACCAGCCCTGTGCAGCTCCTCATCATGACTATACTGGAGATCACCCTCTTCTCCGTCAACGAACATCTGGTGGGGGCAGTCTTTGGAGTAAGTACACAGTGACTTGTGACTGCGTTGACGAGAGGGCAATGATGAACTGCATTGTGACCTGGAATATTCGCTGAGTAAACTGGATTATATTAAACTGTGTCACCTTTTCTCTCACAGGCTACTGACATTGGAGCATCCATGATCATTCACGCTTACGGAGCCTACTTCGGCCTGGCAGTGGCTCGAGTGCTTTACAGGCCAGGTTTAAGGAACGGGCATGAGAACGACGGATCTGTTTATCACTCGGATCTGTTTGCTATGATTGGTAAGAGCCGTTTACACTTAAAAATAATGTAATGTATTAGTCATCTGTTTACAGCAGTGATGTGTTTTATTTGGCTGTGACTCTTCACTCACTGGTTCTTCAGTGGCCTCATGCACATGTACTACTTATGCCATCTAGTGGACACAAATAACAGTGCTGATGTTCAGGGATATTGACCTCAACTGTGTGCCAATCCAGATCAAGGAAAATTATGATGAATCCTTAAAACCTATAAGTTTCTAATATGCAGAGTGACTTGACATGAATGAGATTTTCAAGATGAATCAATACAAATGCTGTATCACCCTGTTCTACAGGAACCGTCTTCCTGTGGATGTTCTGGCCCAGTTTTAACTCAGCCATCGCTGACCCAGGCTTCCCTCAGCTCACAGCAGTGATCAACACCTACCTCTCCCTGGCTGCCTGTGTGCTCTCTGCCTACGCCATCTCCAGCCTTGTGGAGCACAAAGGAAAACTGGACATGGTCAGATAGCTTTACTATCCACAATAACACTAATTCAAGAGCTTTAAAAAAACACTTATAGTATATTGGCTTTTATATCTTTGTTAACAACAGGTGCACATTCAGAATGCCACCCTGGCTGGTGGCGTTGCTGTGGGATCATGTGCTGACATGGCCATTGGGCCGTTTGGGGCTATGCTGATTGGATTTGTGGCTGGCATCATCTCTACCCTGGGCTTCAAGTTCCTTTCTGTGAGTTGAAGTCAAAGCTCAGGTGCAGAATAAAAATGGCTGATTTTAAGTTATCATCCTTTAAGAGGTGTCCGTGTAAAGGATTACCCAAAAAACCTGCAACAATTTTATAATAAATTGTTGAAGCACTGTGTAAGCAAAAATTCCTGGTTTCAACTTCTCAAATGTAAACATTTTATAGTTTTCTCACTCTCCAGTGATAGTAAATTTAATATAATTGACTTTTGGACTGTTGGTTGGACAAAACAAGTTATTTGAAAATGTCACCATGCCACTGTCTACAATTTGTTGGCCTTTGTTAACTATTAAGTCGACTTATCAATAATAAATATAGTCATTAGCTGCAAAACAATTGGTGTTAAACAAAAAATGTCTCTGTAGAAATGATCAATTTCTAGATTGAATCCTACATATTTTGGTAAAATTAAGGTTCATGCCCCTTTTTTTAAATCAAAATGCACATTTCACCTTTTAAAACGCACTCCTTTGGTTGCCATTTTTTTTCTCTTCTGTAGCCAATCCTGGCATCCAACCTTGGCATCCAAGATACCTGCGGTGTCCACAATCTGCACGGCATGCCTGGCATCCTGGGTGGGGTGGCGAGTATTGTTGCTGTGGGTCTGGGGAAAAAAGAGGGGTGAGGACCACTTTACTCACCACAAATCTTACATACACACTACATAATAAATATATACACACACATGACCATATTGTAGCTTTGAGGTCATTTTATCTGTCGGTTAAATGTCAGCTCTTACATTCCTGTCCTTCCTCCGCCTCCTCTTCAGATTTGATGCTGCCATGCAAGCTGCTGCCTTGGCTTCATCCCTCGGGTTCGCTGTGGTTGGAGGTGCTGTTACAGGTGGGTGGACATGAAAAACACCGTAAATGTAACATAGCAGTTAAATTTCTGAGCACAAGGTTTGTCATGTACCAGAAGAAAGGTTCAGGGCCTTGTGATTTAGCAAAAGGGCTGAGTGATCAAACAATTCATTCTCTTCTTCAAGGTTTAATAATGAAGTTGCCGTTCTTGGGCCAGCCTCCAGACCAGAACTGCTTCGACGACTCTATTTACTGGGAGGTAAGAAACCCCATTCCTCATAAATATACCTCTAGTCTAACTGCCGGGCATAATAAGTGACAGATGCAGAGGCCAAATATTTTTTATGTTTTTAAATTGGTGGTTTTGAGTAGGAATGTACAAAAAATCAGCAACTCATCAGTATCTTTAAGGCTTTAAAATAAAAAAATCGGCATCAACAGACATGAACATTTCTGCAGATATGATACAACTTTAATACGTCAAATTTGCCCTGGTTGTGGCTACTGGCAGGATCGTCTCAGGGTGAGCACCATCCATGTCTGGTAAAGTAGGACATATTCAACAGTTTCGTTCGAAAATGTTTCATGAAGATAATTATGGCGTGTTTTACATGTAACCTAAGTTGAAGCAGTTTTCTTCCTTTGCCCAGAGAATGTATACATTATGAAAAGCATTGTACTTTATCAGCTGCAATGATTTCATGAGTAGTTGTCAACTATTAAATCAATTGCAAACTAATCTGATAATCAACTAATCTGTTTGAGTCATTTGCTTAAGAAAGAAAAAGTCACAATTTTCTGATTCCAGCATTTTTGTGAATGTGAATATGTGAATATTTTCTGGTTTCTTTACTTCTTCATGACAGTAAAATGAATATCTTTGGGTTGTGGTCACAACAAGACATTTGAGGACATCTCTTAGGCGTTGGGGGAACCACTAATCAACATTTTCACCATTATCTGACATTTTATAGATCAAACAACTTATCAATTAATCTTGAAACTAATCGGCAGATTAATCCACAATGAAAATAATTGTTAGTTGCAGCCCTGTTTATGTCTGCATCTGCCAGTGGGCCATCACGATAAGAGTAGGCATAACAATATGTTCATTCCACTACAGGAGAGACTTGATGTTCTCTGTTAGTAGATGGAAAAAACGTGTGCATACATTGGCCAAAATGAGTTGGAAAGCATCGGCACATCGGATATCTGCAAAAATCCAACATTGTGCATCCCTAGTTGGGATCATATTAGATAGATGTTGTTCACAGCATTATTACAATCAAAATTTTATCAGACAGGCTTCAGTTCTTCCTGTGTTAATTCCAACTCTTTAGTACTCTTTGTTTTACCCTCTGCTGGTAACTCCTGTGTTTAGGTCTCTTTCATTAGGCTACACACAATTAATTTGGACTGCATGTTTTCCAGGTTCCCGAGGAGGAGGAGGAGAACGAGGAGAGCTTGGCTCACGCCGATCACTCAAAGAACAAAGCAGAGGTTTAAATATCTGCTGACTGTCCACTGAGCTAGAGACCAAGGGTCATTAACCAGCTACACCATGTCTGCAGATATTTGTCAACTATATTCATGTGATTAAAACAATAGATGATTAGCTCTACTCACCAATACAATACAATTTTTAAATAGTTTTATAAGCAAAGATATTTTATAGATACAGTAGTGTATTTTTTTCAACATAGTAAACTCTGAATTTGTACTTAGGATGCACAGTGGAAGTTTCACACACAGAGTCTCCAAAATACACATGAATATTTGGTTAATCCCATTTAGAGTTTGAAACAGGGACCTTCAGGGATTTATTTACACTGAAAACTGTGATCAGTCATTTCATAAACACAGTGGGTCGCACCATAGATTCATTGTTGACACACTTCCATAAGCTTTTCCTTTATTTCATTTTTATATTATTAAAAAAACATTATAGCATGTTTTAAGATATTAGCATAATGTTTATTTTTCCTCATACATTCTTTTATATTTCCATACGTCTGGCACATGTATTTCTGCCGAGGCTTTCAGGTCAAAGAGAGGGGTTAAACCTGCTTTGACCTGCCGCTTCACGTCACCTCACTGGAGCCCAGTCCTTCTGCAAGGAGTCAGAGTCAGACTGTGTGAAAGCAGCAGTGAGGCTCTGGCATGGGCAGGGATAGTCGCATGATACGTTACTAATGACGCCTAATGTTGCTCATCTCCTGATCGTTTTCTATCTATCTGAGGGCAGCTGTACAGTTTGTGTAATGCAATGAGGATGAACACATTTAGCATTAGATTGGCTGTCACCTGACAAGCTGAAGTTCTTTTTTTGTCTGCTTTCTATTTACATCCAATGTATTCTTACATGTACATACACTCGTCTTTTAAATGGATTGACATGGTCAGTTTTATCCCTTTAAGCCCTGCAATGCCTTAAAAAGGAATTCAACGGGAACTCACATAATGATGAATATTAAATGTCTGCCGTTTATATGAGGTGTAAATGTGACAATAAATAAACATTTTAACCATCTTTATTGTACCATTATATCTTTTTGACCAGTTTCTCTATTGGTGAGCGACTGTTGAATTCTACTTTTTGAGTTTTGAACCGCACAGCTGCAACAGCCCTCCCTCATATATCAGCAGATATGAGAGCAGCCATTTCTTGCCTCCCAATATCTTTTCGAGCTGCATGGTGTTGGAGTGCAGAAGGTTTTCATTTAAACATACGACTGCAGGGCTAAATGGAACTGACTACACACACAGTAATGTGTGTCAAATGATTTATGATGCCCAGAACACATCAAGATTTTGTATTTTTATACAGTGGGTATGTGCTCATATTTGTACAATATACTAATACTGTCATAATAAATATGTTTTTGTACAATACCAGTGTTTATGTGTGTTTCTGTGGTAGTAATCCTGCAGATATTTGTAGAAATATTGCAGTCTAATAACTTCCTTACATTTGATTGTGACTTGGCCCAATTCAGTAAGTCATAACTTGATATCTTGCATTACATTAGTGGATATCCATTCTGGTGATTCCCTGTCTTTTGGTCTAGAGTCATGGCAGGCTGACATTTGAGGTTTTGAGTGGAATATCCAAACAACTATTTTATGGCCTTCAATGAAATTTGGTTTAGACATTCATGCCCTTCTCTAGATTGACTGTACTAACTTTGGTGATCTTGTGATTTTTCCTCTAGCACCACCAGCTGGACAAAATCTAATCTCCAATACTTTGTTTTTATTTAATACATGCAAAACGAATTACATAACTATAAGCACGAGCTGTACTTTGTGTTTCGCACTAATTTGTGGAGCTCAATGCATCAGCTAACAGTAGTTTATCACAATATATGGTATCAGCATAATGTCAAAATAGCAGTGTTGGGGAGTAACTAGTTACATGTATGTCATTAAATTACACAATGAATGTAATTGTAATCAGTTACAGTTTTTGTTGGTTATTATAAAGGGGGTACATTTGGATATATTCTTATTGTTAAAAAGTTCATATGTAGAATAAAACATTCATTCTGTTGCTTTACACCTTTTTGGCTTGTAGGAATTAAGTATAGCCTATTTTCAGACATTTTTCAGCTTTACAGCTGAGTTTCACACATCTGTTAGAAGAGTCATCCAAAAGTAATCAAATAAAGTGATCACTAAGATTAAGTAATTAAAACGGTTACATTTACTCATTACATTTTTTGTAATCAGCTGTTTGGGCTGAGAAAGCCTGTGGGTTCATCTTCTCTATCTCCCTTAACTTTAGCTCATATTGGAGTTATGATATGTAGCATGTGAAATAGGGTATGGTGAATGTGCTAGGAAAGGTAGTATCAGCATGGTCACTACCTGGAGCTCGCATCAACGGAGCCTGGGTTTGTTGAAGGTGGCAGTGCTGTTTGGGCTGAGAAAGCCATGTGTAATGTAAGGTAAAGGAGGTTGTTGGGTCGTTGCGGGGAGCAGTGAGACCTGACATTAGGGGAGTGACTCTGGGACGCCAGAGATCACTGTCTAGATGAAACACTGGTGAAAGGAGGTTCCCACCTGATGATCCCAAAGACGCGTTAGTTATCACTGCTCACTGGCGAGTATAGTTAAGCCTTGCCATAATAGCTTATCATAAGGTTTAGGAGGTTGTTCGCTGAGTGCTGGTCCTTTATTTAGAGCACAAATTTCTTGTGTTTATTTGAATTAACAGGGTAACTACCAATTCATTCATTCATTCATTTCCCGTAACCCCTCTTGGCCTATCCCGGCTAGCATTGGGCGAGAAGCAGCACAGACCCTTGACAGGTCACCAACACAAGGAGACAGACAATCACTCACACTCACATTCACATCTACGGCCAATTTAGAGTCACCAGTTAACCTGCACGTCTTTGGACTGTGGGAGGAAGCTGGAGTACCAGGAGAAAACCCATGCTGACACGGGAAAACCATGAAAATTCCCTGGGTTCGAACCGCTCACCCTGGATTCGAACAACGATTCTTACCACTGCACCACCATGCTGCCTGTAACCTATTAGATTTCAAAAGTAACCTTCCCAAATTTGCTAACTAATAACCAGAAACATATGTTTGAGATTATTTAAATGGGGGTCACATTACCTAATTTGTCCACCACAAAGAAATGTCAGGTTTATTATTCATGTCCCATACATAGGACACAATACTACAGATTTAAGGGATCTTTATCAAAATGTATGTTTCTTTATTAAAATTATAACTACTATAATTACTTTCATCATCATAATCTGTTTATGGCAACAAAAAAAAATATTATTGGTTGACATATTTTCGAATAGTAAAATATAATATTAAAAACCAAGGGTCAGTTAATCGGCAAATGAAGCATGCTAGCAAACTAAACAGAGGTGATCACCATGGTAACATTAGCTTAGCCAAGGTGTGGAAAATATATGTGATTAGCATGCTGAGGTTAGCTTTTAGCTTACCTCATTTATATTATGCTAATTAGGGTAGACAATCCCAAAATTACCTTAGTATTGAGTCTTTCTCTCTCCAGCAATTTTAACAAATCCTGACCGTCATAACTTTTATAAAGATTTATTTATTTATTTATTTATTTGGCGAGTTGCTGTATTGGACTGTATTCATTTTAGCTAACGTTACCTACTAGGATAATAAACTAACGTTAACAACGGTAATGCTGGGTCTATAGTCTGGACAGAAACATGACAGGTGACGTTTTTAACTTCTTCCCAGGTGGTTTATGGTCATTTTCAGGTCGCTAAAGATAAAAGTCGTCGAGCAGAAACTATTTATTAACTTCAAGTTTACAGCTTAGACTCACCTGTTGAACACGTGGTGGTGTTTCACACAGCAGCAGTTGACATGCTGTGTCTCTCCTCGCCGCTGGAGGCGCTGTGCTCGCGAGCTGCCGGCCGTTTCCCCTTGTTTTCAACGTCGCTAGCAGCGGTGCATCATGGGATACAAAATGTCTCCCAAGAGCGCCGGCTAATGCTAATTTACGATAGATAACTGCGAATAAAAATACATTTAGCCATATTTTCAGCGGTTGAAGTGTCTAGATATATCTGATATATTAACAGCGTGTCGCCGGCGCCATGGTGAGTAACGTCACAGCATCTCTTCTTCCGTCAACGCTAGATTATTTAGTAGCATAAAGCGCCGTTTAGCTTTAGCTTACTAAAGGTAGCCTTGTGTAGCGTTAAGCACAAGAGAAAGGACAAGAAAGGTTCATTCTCTTTGAGTGTGTAGCCAGACTTTCTTTAAGAAAGCCGCGGTCACATGCATTGGGTTGACCATTGTAAATGGTTATGTGCAGCTTTGCAGTGTGTAGCTAGCGCCTTCCCAACGGAGCGCGGATCAGGGGCGCGTTCAGTCTGTAAACAGTGTGCACTGTTATGAGACTGTTTCCAATTGAACAACATCTTAACTCGCTATGATGTAAAACGGGCATTGAGGTACCTTTTCTCTCGCTTGGTGGGTGTGTCAGAGGTGAAACCCAAACAGCAGCGACGTGCATGCAGCACCCCTTGATCTCTCTTGGTTTGTCAGCAACCAAATAGAGAGCAGAGGGTCTATAAGGCAGATTTTGGTGCTGGGCCGTCTATACTATACATTGGCCTTCATATATGGACTCAGGATCTTAGGGTGCAACTAGAGTACACTGACCAAACTGCCCTAATTTAGGAGGGAAGGGAAATCTTTGCTGGCCCTCCTCCAGCAAACCTCTGCAATCTGATGGACCTCTACACACTGGGAAGCCTTATCTTAACACAAAGATAGAAACCAGTTTATAAAAGATGCGTAGAAGGTTTAGAAGTTTATGGAAGTTTTTACATCCCTATGAAGCTGTCAAATAAGGTGACACAAATCTTGCTGTAATGGTTGTTGTATACAATCTGATGCACATTCTGCTATGTACATTGTGGGGATTATAGGTTAGTAAATATCTATCAGCGAAATAAAGTCACAAAAGCAACTGTATTGTTTGCACGTTAATTTTTCATCAAAGTCAGGACATCTCCAATAATAAGAGCACAAGCATATCGATCTGGAGCCTATTTAAATCCGTCTAGATGTCATTTAGTAATAGCAATCTTTAGGAAGGCTGCTAAAAAATAACCAGTGAATGTACTGTAGGGATGTTCAAATGACGTGGTCTGCAATGTGATTTTAAGACATATTTGTATCTCTTGCTTCTGCAGGTATTGTTGTGGAGTGGCACTTTAATTAACTCTTCTACTCCAGTTTAGTCCTTTACATAAAACTTCAATATCAAAGCACAACAACAGTGACCAGCAATAATTATAGGCCTGAAATTCATGATAAAATGATTAGCTTGTGTAGATTGTAACAGAGTATCGAAGTGAAGAGGTGGTTCATCCTTCACCTTAAGTGGTTGCCTTGTCATCCTGAGATGTCAGGCAAATGTTGAGTCACTGTAATTTGAAACCACAGTTTCCACACTATCCTTCACTCGACTGGGGTATTCATTGCTATTCTGAATGGCAAGGGCACCGACTGTAACATCAAACTTATTTTGTATTGTCAAACACATTTTTAAACTTATTTCAATAGGTTCAAAAATTCTTTGAAAAGAACTTATGGCTCTCTCAGCTGCTCTAGTTTCAATGCTAATGTAACACAACAGGGTGATCAAAGCACCACTGGTTCTGCTTAAGCCTCAAGCCTGTGTTACTCGCTGCTGCAGAAACATTTGAGCAATCACATCAAGTTTATTCAATAAAGCTGAAGCAATTTTGTAGCCTATATATTTGCCATTGTGCAGTCTATAGGGCTAGGCTGCAATAACAAAATGCATTTGGACTACCTCTATAGTCTTTCCACTCACTTCTGTATCATGATGTGGTTCAATATTATTTTGGCCCACAGGATTCAAGCAGCATTTTAATGGCTTCAGTAACTGTTTTACACAGTTCAGAACTTCTGTTTTTTTTAGTCGGCTACAACGTTGCATCTGTTTTGCAATGAACTGTGAGCAATAAATCAATGAAGTCCAGTGAAGTCTGCACCTTAGACTCCCTAAAAGTCTGCAGAAAGTCCGCTCGAGGTCCCTGTCTCTGTGGTCTGGATGCATTGTTTATTTCGACAGTCCTTGGCACTCCCAGACTTCCCGGGAACTCGCTGGAAAGTTTGCGAGTCTGAAAATGCGGTAAATTCTGTGTATTCGGATTCAGCCTAAATAAACCCTTTGCAATGTTTTCTCAGGGCTGAACGCAACACACTCCAGATTTCAATAAAAACAGACATCTCCCATCACATTCAGGATGCAGTCACACTCAAATACATTTTGCATGAATCTTTTTTCTTTGTTTCTAGTCAACAAAAGCGGAGTGCAGAGTGTCCAGCTCCAGCGACAAAACAGAAAAAAGGAGGAGATCAAGGAGCACAGGCAAGAGCTGACACATGAAACTCACCGTCACATTAAATACTTAGGTGGTGTTTAGCCACATTGACTGTGTTACTGTTGATCTTCTCATTTTCACCACTGTCTCATGTTAAATGTTGTGTGTATGTAACGTCAGAGAGAATTGTTGACTGTTTTTACTCCTGTTTTTTCTCTTAATCTTTTTTTCTGATGATCTATTTTTATATTTGTATAGTGGAACCGAGGGGGAATATTTGTTACATAGGTCTAAGTAATATCAGTGCATGAGGTCTTAACAAGATGTCATCTTCTCTGCACAAATACAAAAGAAGGTTTGTCTAGAATTTTATCTGTCCTCTGTTTATTCAGGACAAGAAAAGAGCAAGCGTAAGCGCAGCCGCAGTAGGTCTTCCTCGTCGTCCTCTTCTAGTTCATCCTCCTCATCTTCATCCTCATCGTCCTCTTCTTCATCGGGTTCATCACGCTCATCCAGCCGCAGTCGGAGTAGCTCTAGCAGTAGCGGTAAGTGTATCTTTTAAGTCTGCCTTTAAATTTTGGGCTTTGTAAATCTGCACACTATATCTAAGTGTATCATCATAACTGTGTCAATGTCCATGAATTGATTAGTTGGAAAATACATTGATGTGTTTTGTTGTGTTCAGACTCTCGCAGTAAATCCAGAAAGCAGTCGAAGAAAAGGAAAAAGGAGAAACAACACAAAAAAGTAATCTTGTGCATTGTATCTCACGAGTTAATAATTTGAGGTGACTGAAATGTTTTATTACTGAACATTGCTGAAAACTGAGTCCAACTTGTTTTGTGTGGTGGAGCAGAAAGGGAAGAAAGAGAAGCGACACAAACGTAAAAAAGAGAAGAAATCAAAAGGAGAAGAAAACACAGGACCTGTACAGATCTCCAAGGTAACTGCAGATTGAAGTCCCATCAGAAAAAAAAATAATCTTCTCACCTGTGTGACCAAAAATACATCTTGTACATTATTCTAGATAGTCCCTCTTACCTTTTCCAATTAAGTGTCACCATTTTGTTTCTGACTTCCATTCAATTAATTTCACTCAGAGCTCTTAAAACAAGTTCAGAGAAAACAACCTTTAAACTTACCGTTGCTTTTCTTTCAGTACTTGAAGGACAAGAAAAAGGGCAAGTACAGCATGATTTCAGGGAAGAAGATAAAGATGAAAGTAAAGAAGTCAAAGAAAGACAAACAGGTAATCTCACATTTCTGCCATCAAGTAAGCAACCAGGTGTTTCTGTATAGTTTGTGGATGGTTTATAGTTCCCTTTTTTGTCTGTCACAGCGGGATAAAAATCGAGCAGAGCTTCTCGAGTTCTTGAACTCTACCCTGTGATGCCACTGTTGACGGCAGTGGTGGAGCCCGGGCTTGGACAGCAGAACTCAGGAAACAACAACTCCGGCATACCGGGTGAACAACAGTGAAGAGTTTTCTGAGAAAGAGACGATGATTACGACTTGAATCGACACACAGGGGCAGCACCGAGCCCTACAGAGTGAAGGAGCTGTAGCTCTTGTAGGGAAGTGAGATGCGTTCAGACCACTTGCTTAATTGTCATCATGCTAATGTTTAGGTGGCCAATTCTTCAGCTTGGTCTGATAGATTTTGTAATATGAGAAGTGTTTATGTTGAGCAATGTAATCGACCATTTTATCTTTAATCAACTACGGTTACATCTACACTAAAGGCCAGAACACACTAGGGCCGCTACTACTTTTACTGAAAGATCTGTACTTCTTCCTCCTTTGCCTTAGCTTAAAATCAAGTGTGGAGAGCTCGTAATTAAGCCTCATTTCCCACCTGGCCATTATCTTTATAATGACAGGATCGTGGGTTGTTTAGCTTGGGATATTTCTCGACGTCAACAAGGCTCTCCTCATCCAGTCTTTGTCACACACAAAAACACAGCAACATCTGCAGTATTCCTTATACATCTGTGGTGAAGAGAGGAGTCAAGCTGCTATAGGAGCAGGGAAAAAGAGCTGCTACGGGAGCTGGTATGTACACGCAGAGTGTATTTAAGCCTACGGGCAGCGAGGCTTGAAATAGGACAGTGGTGTTAAGTGCCACTCTAGCACGTCACGTGTCATGTCTAGCCACCGCCGGTGTAGAGTTGGACATAGAAAATAACTGGGGCGTATTTTGTGACGTGCAGTGTTTGCCACTGGTGTGTTTTGGCCTTAATACGTTTTCATTTTAAAACGCATAACTACTGCTTACCTCATTTTAGTTTAAAAACTCTGGGTTTATGTTTCAGTCTGGACTGGTGGAAACAGATTTTTGGAATTGATGACGCAGACGCCCACATTCACTTCCCAAATGGGTCTTATCAGTCATGATGTGTTAAGCCAGAACGCTATAGCTAGGTCCACATACCTTTCGTGATTTCATCCTTGTTATGTGGGTAATGTCACTCCTCTCCCGTCGCCATGGCTTCCTCTGGCAGTGGATAATGCTCCCAGTGCTGCTCTAATATTAGTGATATGTTGCCTAATTTGTCTTCCACCATCTTGAACGCCTTGTGCTCATGTGCTACTTTCAGAAACAGCTCCATCTCGTCATTGATCCAAGCAAAGAAACCTCTAGTCCTAAACCAGACGATCTGCTTCCTCTTTCCACCAGTATGCACATGGCCAGTGTACATGAATGGTCATGTTGTTTTAAAACAGCGTTTTAAAACAAAAACCATATCAGTGTGGATGTAACCTACGTCAGATGAGGCCAGTAACCACCAGCTTCTCAGCTTTGCTTGTGATTTGAACGTATGCTCAACCCTTTAAAGAGTGTTCTACCGATCAAGCATCTTACTCTTTCAACATTGTCGGACTCACAGTGGACCAGATATATTGTCTTTTTCCTTGTCAAAACCTGAAGCCTACAATACCCACACTGCAACTTCAACTCCCAATAGTTCGACTGGAAATTCTTATATGTCATGGTAGTAGCAGCGAGAGTAGCCACAAGCTGCTAGCTGAAGCAGAAATGAGCAGCTACATAGGTCTGATAAATTCTGTTTAACTCAATGCCCTCAGATTTTTTTTAATTTCAAACATCAGCTTTTAGCCTCAAGTGACATCACTTGGTGCAATTATTCTCGCGCAGTTCCCTCTGCAGCCACAGAAGTGTCTACGAACTTTTACTCTCATATATGCAGTAGTGCTCCCCAACACCTGTAAACAGACTTTGATGTGTAACATGAGTTTCTTTTTGTTTACCTGCTGGTTCTGTCAATCAGTCATGTCATGTCACATGTAGGACTGCCCATAGTTTTTTTGTAGATAAGTAACTGTAATGCTTCCACAGTGAATGTTGGCTGTGGGAGCCACATTGTTCTCATTGTGTACTGATATCATAGTATTTAAAGGAATACTTCACCCACAGGATGACCATTTGTATATCAGTTAGTCATGTTGTGTTACCTAGAATTCATAAGGAAAACTTTGTTTTTCTTGCACACCTTCATGGAAAACGGTGAATATTTTGATTGATTGGGGGCCACACACACAACTTTAACTTTAACTCTGGTTGAATGCTCAGTACTTCCTGAACACATGCATTTATTCTAAAACAAAACCTTAGTATTAGAGTCTTGTTTAGAGGAGAGCGTAAATCTGTTTCACTCTAAGTTCAGTTATTGCCTGTAAGGTTTTAGTACGTTTGAATTGTGGTGTTGTTACATTATCTTGTTTGGGGTCACGGGGGGCTGGAGCTTATCCCAGCAGACATTGGGCAAGAGGCGGGGTACACCCTGAACAGGTCACCAGGTTATCACAGGGCTGACACATAGAGACAGACAACCATTCACACTCACATTCACACCTACGGGCAGTTTAAAGTCACCAATTAACCTGCGTGTGTGGGAGGAAGCTGGAGTACCTGGAGGAAACCCACGCTGACACTGGGAGAACATGCCCAGAAGGGCTCCCCACCCTGGGTTTGAACCGACAATGCTAAGCACTGCACCACCGTGCCGCCCACAAGGTCCCCAGTCGACAGTAAATCAGTATGTTCGCCACTTTCTCTGAAGGCATGTGAGAAAAGCAAGGTTTTCTTCACAAATGTATTGTCACACAGCATGACTAATCGATACATAAATAGTCATTTTGTGGGAGGTATTCCTTTAATGTGTACATTTTGTTCAAAATGATATGAGAGTCGACTCAGAGTTGTTGGATAGTAACTGTATGTCTTATTCATAACATTCATTCCCCCAAACTGTCATAAACCTTGTTTCTACATCAGCCATTTTATTAAATTGAAATATAAAATACAGTCACCGTTAGTCCCCCTGTGTCAACGCAGCCGAACGCTTTACATGGACGATGGAGTAAACTTGTTGTGTACTGTAAATTTTGATGTGTGACAAACAGAAAAGAAACAGCAATAAACTGCTGGGAAGAGTTTAATCACTCAGAAAGGTCTGCTAACATTTTAGTCATGTTTTCTTTGCATCTTTCCTTTTTCTGACGCTCTCTTAGAGGCGAAGGAAAGCTTTCAGTTTGCTGACCTTGGATGATGAATTGTGCTGTCGGGAGGAAACAAAGAGCAGTAGAGAGAGAGCGTGACTCACTCTCAATGACGTTCATGTTGAGCATTGACATTTACTGACAATTTGCACATACAGTTTATACATAAATCTCATGCAAAACATTGTCTTCAAAGATCATTGAGTTGGGTGATGTAACAACACAAATGCATTTCATGTGCTCCTGCAACATTCAGTTATCCAAAAAGCCTTTAATAAAATACATAAATATCCCTACCTGGCCTACAGTAAACAGCGCTCAATGCTTAGATGCCGATGTCTACAAATATAAGAGGCATCACAGCAGGAGGCAATAATCTCACGCGAAGTAAGGAGTGTTTCAAGTCCAAAAAGAGTGCGTTCAAGTTACAGAGGATCTGAGAGAAACACCTGATGTTGACCTGTCCAGGTAAAGCAGGATCAAATGCTGATTGGTCTCATACTGACAAGAGTAGGAGGGTTGTGGGATTAATCCCGCCTCTCCTGGTGCACAGTGGACATACTGCAGCAGAGGTGTCCTGGAGATCAGCATCTGTCCAACCATCACTGTCCCGTAAACACCTCACATCACACGACCTTACTGCTGCTACTTCCTTTGTATCTGAAGTCGGGCATACTCCACACCCTCTGCGACCTCTCCATGCCCCTCTCCACATCCTCTGACACGGTTTTGAGGTCACTCAGCCCCGCCCCCTCAGCCACGGTGGTCGTCAGGCCCACCGTGCTTCCGAACGGGTTGATCTTTATGCGGGACCTAAAGTTCATGAGAGACATGCTCATGGCACGTTTGTTGTTCCACTGGCGGGCGAGCCGCTGGGCCTCCTCCTCCTCCTTTGAGTGATCCAAAGCCTCAAGGAGGACGGAGCGAAACAGGCCGGACACCTCCTGCACCTCGGGCTCGTTGGTCTGCATTATCTCCCTGAACCTGTAAGGCACAAAAACATGAAATTTTAAGTGTCTGGCAACATTATAGAAAGGATCCCTACAGTGAAAGACCTTTTAGTTAAAGAGTAAGATCCTTTTTGTTTCACCAGGAACAGCTCCAAATGTGCATATCCAAGTGTATATAATATTGCAATATTGGAAGTATATATTAAACATGGCTTAAGTTTCATATTATGAAGTAAATATAAGCTCTTTTTTTCGTGCTGGATTTCTTTGTATGGTTATCTGCTCCAGGCACGCTACTGCAAGTGTTTACATTACATAGCGTACACTGCTACATGTAGCTACATGCTAACTTCCGGGGGGGAGAGATGCGAGCAGAGAAGGAGCAGGAAATAAGCCTTAAGAGAAATGAGCCATCTTGTCCTCTGAAGCGTAACGTGAAGCGACGTTTCTGATGAAGGTGGCAACTGAGTGACATGTATCAGATCAGTCTGATTAGCTACAGCGACCTCCGCAAAGGCTGAGCTTGTGTATACTTCCTTTCCTCTCCATTGAAAGCCTCCTCTCTCTTCAACTCCTCGACTCCTCCAAGTGCATTTAATGTATTGAGGCATCCTACAAGATGGCGAGTCTTGATCGATTTCCGAGTTAAGTGATCGAGGATAGAGGACGGAGGAGTCGAGGAGAGATAATGGGATGAACCCAGAGTGTTTCAGACAGAGGGTGAATAAAGGTGTTCCAGCACAGACATTATGAGGAAAATTAAAAAAAAATAACATTAAAGCATTAAGTTAAAATGTGATGTGACAATAAACAGTAGAAATCAATATTAAGTAATTTAAGAAAAGAAAACATAAAGGCAACCCAACACAACTGCGTCAATGCATAGATATCAATATATTTGCATTCTCAGATGAACTGAAGAAAGAACCTTAAAGCAAGACACAAGAATTTTATTTTATTTATTTTTCTGGCCTCTTTGTAAAATAACACCCACATAATGTCGAGTGTTATAAAAGGCAGCCAGGATCACAGTCATCAGCCCCCCACCTGTGTGACTAGCAGCACACTCCTGCTAACCCCCCATTTACTCCTCCTCCTGCTAACAAGAGGTGCTGAGGCCTTAACAAGCCTTTAAATAGCCTGCTATTTGAGATGCTGCCTCCCAGTCAGTCCTGCTGGTTAACTGATGATTGGCTCCACACAGACATAAACACACGCTCTGGGAACACATTTAGAGCCAGGATCATATTTATTACATGTCCCCACACCTTTAAACCATTACTGGCATTGCAAGCAAAAGGCTTTAATGTGACATTATTTAATTTCATAAGTGGAAAAAAGGCTTTATTTATTTAACTGTGAATGAATGTAGCCCCACTGTCAACATGCAAGACTGAGAGCTGCCGTCCGTCTCAAATTGACAGATCGTTTAACCTTTAGTGGAGGTTTACATGAGATAACGACTCAGTCAATGTTATTGACTGAGTATGAAAGGTCACTCTTCATCTTGGGAAAAAGCCTCCATCTCCTCTGTCAGTCTATAAGTCTGTGTTCATCTATTTGTTCATGCTTTAAATTCATCAAAGCTGCACGACTGTTAATTTACACAATACAGTGTGCTGGTTAATCAATACAGAAAATGAGTCCCATTTTGTTCTCTGCGGTCCCTGTCATTGTGAACCACACAGTGCTTTGTTTACCGAGATAAAATGTCATCAATCTGATATTCACGCCAACCAAACCTGAAAGGGATAGTTCTGTTTTTTGGAAGCGGGGTTGTATGAGATACTTATCAATAGTCAGTGTATTACATACAGTAGATGGGGGTCAACATGCTCCCTGTTTGGAGAATCAGACAGGACTAGCACCCCAGAAGCTCAGCAATGCTGTGGATGAGGGTTTTCAGCAAAAGGTATTGTAGCCACTTAAAAAAAAGCCCTATGTAAAAAAAAAAAAATCAATATCAGTCTCAGTGGACGCTATATTTATAATATTTTTCTCCGCTTTACATCACTGTCAGACAGCCCTTCCCTTTGGCAGTACATTTTCTCAACCATAGAACTTCCATACTCCTACGCAAAAACGCCCAACTGTGCCTTGCACTGTTGCACGACAGATCAGCTGTTCACTCTAACCATTGTCTGCTGTATGTAATACACTGACTATAGATAAGTGAGCTTCTCTCATACAGCCTCCCTTTATGAAATCCAAATTATCCTTTGAACATCTGTCCAACGTAAAAGTTCAGTGTCCTTTTGACAAATTATTTAGTTGTTATTATACTAAATATTATAATTTTATGTGTACTTTGTGGAAGTTCCAAATACAGAATAATAAGAAGAGGCTGGCATTTGGGAAAACCCAGATGTGCCTCGTTTCTCAGAAAGCACCAGTTAATTACAACTGAGTACTCCTGCTCTGCGTGTGCAGCTAATTGAAGTCACACAAATATGATGCAATGGGTCCCTGTGTGTGTGTGTGTGTGTGTGTGTGTGTGTGTGTGTGTGTGTGTGTGTGTGTGTGTGTGTGTGTGTGTGTGTGTGTGTGTGTGTGTGTGTGTGTGTGTGTGTGTGTGTGACTTCCACTCAGCATTTAGCACCTCACTGCTCACTCACATTAACACCAGCCAGCAGTCACACTGCTTCCCAAAAAACTGTCGATCTCTAACGAGGCACCTGAGACCTCGGCAGCTTTCTGAGAACAGATGCTCAAACCAGCTCAGGACGTCTGCGCTGCAGATTAAAGGATGGTGACAGCAAAGAATTACAGAGTCATGTGAGGGACCACGGGCAAGTTGGTCAGCTGACTTTAATGGATTTTAAAGAGCATCTTGGTCTTGAGCCGAGGGTCAATTGATAGGGTTTTGGTGGTGAACTGGGCGATGGTTCCCCTCACCAGGGATGGCCAGCGGTCTACAGCCATCCTGAGACAACCGCTCCTCATATGAAGACATCACATTTTGGGTTTACTTGACCTTATATTTCATTTTTCTTAACTTAGACCTGTTGTCCTCATTTGTGGACACTTTTTTATGCCATTTAGTGGTAGTTAGAGCACAAGACACTAATCCATGTAAAAACAAGATGACAGCCATCTCTGCCAAGTCAGTCTGCAGCCGACCCCGACACAAAAGTGGACATGGTCACATATGATAAGTAATGTTTGTAGTTTAATATGGCAACAAATTTGACCAATTTTAAAAGACACTGGAACTTCCGTATCCTTCCGTTTGAGGACATTTGGACTTTATTATTGTTGACAATGTTGAAAATTGTTTTTTATTCTTATCATCAGGTCCTACTGATCCCACATAGTTAGGAGATTTTAAAAAATGCATACCAAACAAAAGTTCAGGTCTCAGGAGGATATACTTCAACAGCATCTGGGGGCACCTCTTGATCTGGGTCCATTAAATGATTACTTTCTCAGCCATAATTATAAATTAAAGAAACACTTCACCCTAAAATGATGATTTGTATATCACTTATTCACCCCATGTTACGTTAAATTTGTGAAGAAAACACAGGCAAACACTTTTGCTAAAACCTTATTATTTAAAACACCTCTGTCTACGTGTAGCGTGCCTGGGCTCATGTTAGAGCTCTGCTATCAATTTGGAATACAAATGCACCTTCTTGCCCAGGTGCTTTTCTCTACTGTTTACGTGGAAGTGTTTTTAGTTGGTAAGGTTTTAGCTAAAAGACAATGTATTCTGGAAGTACTGAGCATGTGACTGGATAAATGAGACTTAAATTATACTGCAGGAGTTGTGTGAGCGTTTGTAAACTGAGGTTTTGATACAGTTTTGTTGTTGTTAAACATGGCCCCCTATGACTTCAATTCATCAAGAATTGTCTCAGTTTTTGGATTCCTCGTCTATCGTGGAGGCAAGTGAGGAAAACAAGTCCATGCAGCACAGGGTGAGAAATTAATATACAAATGATCACTTAGAGGGTAAAGTATTCCTTTAAAGCACACCTTGGTCGTCAGCTAAGGAGCAGATTAAGTTTTAGTGGTGAGGTGGGTCGGATATTTCTTCCATCAAATGGTTATTTTTTTGTCCATAACTCTAAAATTAAAAGAGATTATTGTTCCTCAGAGTGGAGTTTCATGATCAAAGTAATATCCTCTAATATTCATCATGCACAATGTCTGTGTCTCCTTACTTGAGTATGACCAGGCCGCAGCAGGGAGGCGGCACCTTGGAGCAGAGCTCCTCCAGACCGAGCCTCTCCCCGGTGCTGATGTTGTAGGAGGATCGAGGCGTGTTGGCCAGCCAGCTGTAGTCCACTCCGGTCTTGAGGCGCCTGTATTCGTTCTCTCTCTCTCTCTGCAGCCTCTCCGCCTCCTTCAGCTGCCAGCTGAACTCCAGCATCAGGGTGTCGGTGACCACGTCGGCCGGGTCCCGCTGGGGGCTCCTGTGAGGCGGCTCATTCCAGCTGAACCAGGAGGCCATGGCCTTGTCCTCCTTCACAGCCCCCTGATGACAGAGGCAATCAGAGGGAGTCATCATCACACTGACATGATTGGACGTGACCTCAAAGTAAATGAGATCACAAACAAATCCTGCCAAGACAGAAGTGTGTGCTGAGGTGAATTAATTTCAGAGCTGTGTGTGACGGGAGAATAACAGGAGAACGCATACAGGCCTACAGATTAGATCTGCTGCTTTTATTAAAAGTTAACGAGACATTTTGGAAATGTTATACAGTAACTGCAATCTTTGTGCTTTGCAGAGCTTGAAATGTGAAACCAATAAAACAGTTGCACCTGTTGCTGTTGTATTGAGAATATTTAATTGATCGTCTAATTCAGTTGATTGTTTGTTTTGTTTTGTCACTTTTCAAAACTGTCTGAAAATGCAGCAGTCGTAGAGAACACATTAAATCCTTTTTATAGTTTTTATACTATTTTTACCACACAGAAAAGAGGTGGTTTGCATAATTTATATCTCAAGATCTGAATAATGTTTCCAAATCTGGGCAAATTCCCAAAAGACAACGATCCCTGTCTCTCCCATCCACCGGCTCTTTGTTCAGCAGGTGCATATCTGCTCCCACAGCTGCCGTATTCAATTCAACAGTCTTTTGCTTGCATTGCTTTTGGTGATGAAAGTAAAACATAACAGAGAAGGCCACTAATGAAGGTTGGTCTTTAATTCAGAATAAAAAGCTTTAAGGACTCTGTGGAGACATCAATGTTTCATCAATCGACAGAAAATTAATTGGCTACAATTTCAATATTCACATAATCGTTTGTCATTTTTAAAGTATAGATGCTAAATGTTCTTCACTTCCAGCTTTTTAAATGTGAGGATTTGCTGCTTTTCTTTGGTTTTCGTGATTGTAAACTGAATCAAACCTGAAATGATTAGTCTATTAATCAGTTAACCAACTATTTTGCTAGATGATCAATTTACTTAAATTTTTCAAGCAAAAAACAAACAAAACATGACAAAGAGTGTCTGCTCCCAACCTCTTAAATGTGAGGACTTGCTGCTTTTCTTCGCCATATTAAATGGTAAAGTAAAAATCTTTGGGTTTTGGACTGTTGGTTGAACAAAAACAGGCCTTTTCAAGATGTCACCTTCAGCTTTTGCAGTTTTGTTTGTTTGATTGTTTGTTTAATCAACAATGAATATCATCAGTAGTTGCGGTCGTAAACTGAATATTTTGGGGGGTTTGAACTGGTCAAAATAAGTTGAAGAATTGGACAGACTGAGCGTCAGGATATGGTGACAAGCCAACACGGTCTCATCCCGTTCTGGGACGCCAGCTACCAATGTGGAAAGTCATTGGAAGTACATGGTTAGGTTTAGAAGAAAAACCTCATGATATGGCTCTACATTCATATGAGAAGCAAACACCAGGCTCCCGGGTGAAAGTTCAGGGTCTGTTTGACCATTCCACCATCCCTCCTGCCAATCCAATGGGGACTTTCAAGCTCCTTACGTAACGTCGTTGCCATCAGCATTTAAACTGGACGCTGTCCAGTGGCTTATCATACTACTGAGAAAAGTAGCTTTTGGCATCAGGTGTCTGAGGCCGGAATCACTGACAAAGCGTCAGTATTCGATGACTTTGGAATGAGAATGGGCCGGACAAACATTTTGCACCCTTCTGATATTTTAAATGTCACATGACTGATCAATTAATTGAGAAAATAAAAAAACCTTAATTGCAGCCCAAGGTGTAATAATGGGTGGATTATAAGACTGTGGGCGTCTGGGCACAGATATGTTAAAGGCCTCTCCTACACAGGACCAAGACACACAGACTTTAACATGTTTGCCTCCTTTTTCGTTGTTGTTTTGCATTTTTTGAAGTTGCTGTGCATCTTTTTGTTGTTTTGTGTTTCTTTCTGGTCAGTGTGTGTTAATTTAAACAACATTTTGCAGGGCCCTGACACTTTGGATCGCTAGGCCTGTGCCCAATAGGCAGTGATGTAGTGGAAGGTATACGCAGGTATACAGAGTAAATCCACCTGTTCTTTCTAGCCGTTAACAGTATACACAACTATCAGTCAAAGAACCATTGGAATATAAAGGAGAGTGTACCTAATTCCTCCTCGGTAGTCTCCTTATCTACGTAGTAGTACACCCACCTCATCAACTACCACTACACCACTGCTGGTAGGCCCGTTATCCATCCATGGACATGATCCTCTCAAAAGTGCTTCAGGAGCAGTTTTATAAAGCAGTAGTACACATTATTTTTATTTCTTGCACATTTTCTTGGTAACTCCTCATCCTGTCTTCTTTTTAGGGAGTCCACTTAGTTTTGTCACTGTCCTCATTTAATCTTGACTTAATCTGTTCAGATGCTGAAGTTGTCGTCCAATCCTCAGGTGATGTAAATGCTTTATACGACTCTCCTTCCATGTAGCTGGGCTGTTTTTAGTGCTGTAGGTGACTGTACAGAAAAAAGCTTTGACAACAAAATGACAGAGTGAGACAGGTCTCAGCGTTACCTGCGGACCCGAACAGTGGACTGACTCACCTTTCAAAATGGAGTCAAACACATGCAGCCAATACAGCTAAAATATATCAGAACAGTGTTTGCTCTGTAGCTTATTACATGTAGTTCTACATTGTTTAAATGAAGATTATTTCACAGAAGAAATGCACACGAGTAGGGAGTATTGATTAATCAGCCAATTATTTTCTCTTTTAATCTCTATAAGACAACAGTAATGGAAAAAATAGGATGTGCATCATGATTCCATGTCTTCTAGTTGTCTTTTCCTCGTGTTGTCTTGTTTTGTCTGCCCAAGGGTCCAAAAATATTCAGTTCCTTTTAAACAAGGCCAAAAAAGGAATCACATTTGAGAACCTGTAACAAACAGATTTGGGGCATTTTTGCTTGAAATATTTTTGTTTAAATAAATAAATAAAATGTAAAAAATGTTTGTGTCTCTAAATAGCCATTTTTCTCTTTTATGTTGATCTGCTTTTGTTTCATTTAAATTTGACCTGCCTCTCATGAATAATAAAAAACTAATTGCAAGAGAAATTGGCTGGCCTGAACTTTCTTCTTTCCAAGATTATTCCCTCTGCTCAGTATTACAACTAAGATTTTTCACACTTGGACGGCTGCCTACTTTTACAGATTTAAACACAGCTTCTGAACATGCTGAAGCATCACGTCATTTGTTCCAATTTGTTTATTCAAAATGTTCCTACCTCTTCTTCTTCTGTTCTTCTTCTTCTTTTCAAGTTTTTCTGTCACTCCCCGAGAAACCAAATCACTGCAGAGCAGAATAATAAAAGTCCTCAGGCAACAGATGGGTGGACGGATACCGAGGAGACTGGCTGAATGAAAAGCGGAGAGAGACAGAGAGAAGAGAAATGGATTCTCTCGTCCTCTCACAGTCCCACAGCATTATCTCCACCTCTCTCCCTCTGTCTCCCGCCCCCCCTCCTCATCCTCCTCCCCCTCCCATGAGCCTCTCCGGCCTGCCTTTACTTGTTGCAGGAGGTTGGGGGCACCATCTCCAACGGGAGCCAGTGGATCACGGCCCCTGATGAAGTGCTTATGTAGCTTTTTACGATTCGCCGTTGCCATAGTGATGCTCCTAAGCCTATTTGTCCACAATAAGCTCCATCAGCTGAAAGGGAGCTGGAGAGCGATGAAGAGGCAGATAAAGAGGACACAGTGGGTTGAGCGGCGAGATGGAAAGAGGGAGATAAATCAAAGGATGTTGCTTTGAGGATAGGGTTAGTGCAGTGCGGCTTTAGTTAAGAGGCGAGTGGTGCAACATCTGCAAGAGGTCAGCCTGTGTAAATTAACTTCCCGTGGATAATGAGTCCCGCTGGCCCCAGAACAGGCGTGCATGAATTATAGGAGGAAAAGTGCTAATTGCAGGAGGAAATGTTTGTGTGTGTGTGTGATGCAGATGATAGAGAGACAGGAAGGTAAAACTGAATGTGCAGTAGTTGTGTAGGTGGATATCAAGGTTTGTTGGCTTATTCCGTGTGTAGGTGTGAGCAGCTAACCTCAGACGGCTTGCTTCTGCACACATATTCACAGTAACCTTGAAAATCTCCGTCACACCTCCGCCAACACAACACCACCAATAGCCTCCTCCTCCTCCTCCTCCGTGTTATACAGCTAAATAAAATGCTGGGCGAACTCTGAACTCTATTAAGTCGGTGCAGAAACACCAACGTCCCACAGTATAAACAGAAAAGCAGTGTGATTCCTGCAGAGCTTCAGCTGAGCTCTTGTGTTCCTGAATGAAAAACACACTATTTCAAGTATTTTAAATTCATGGTGTTTAAAGCATCAAACCATGATGCACATAAGAGGTCTTTTTCATACATCTCAGTGAATATTAATGCAACAACAGGTGCATCAAAACACACACCACAAGACTCATTAACAGTCTCTTCCCCAAAGCCTTTACCATACTGAACTCTGAACTCACTAAAACACATTACAGTTCATTTTCTTTAGTGCAATAACTATTTTATGTGCAATATTATGCATGAGCACTCTTTTTAATCCCATTTTAACTGCATACACCAGCAATGAGTGTTTGGTATCTACAACTGTGTAAAATGTAAGTAGATTGGAGGCATTTATTTATTTCTATTACTATTTTATTATTATTTATTACCTATTTTCATAATAAAATAAACGTAATTTATATAGAACTTTTCAAAACACAGTTACAAAGTGCTGTACAATAAAACTAAACACATTTAAAACACAAGGAGCATAAAGCAAACGACATGTCATAAAATGTCATCAAAGTAAAAGATAAAATAAGGACGGTCAAAACTAAAAATCAAACTATAATCAATATAAATAAGTCCCTTTGCTACTGCACAAAAAAATCAATTACACCTGCTAACATCTGGCTTTTGTATTTATTTGGAAAGGTAACAATCAGCATTAACTCCTTCAAATGCCTCTGCTGTAGTGACCTGCATTTATCAGCTCCGGCTCCGATCGGCAATGATGAAAATAGGACAACCAAGTGAACACACAAATTTTAGCCCCTTTACCAGCGAGATGTAATGACGAATCACAACAAAATACCATCCGTCTCTGCCCAAGCAGCACTTGCTGGCCTCCATGCTGCATTCTAGTGTTTACTATTTTCTGGCCTGTTTGTGACATTGAACATGACACAACAGTAAAAATAATAATAATAATAATAATGATAATAATAATAATAATAATTGCATAATCACACTAATTTTGGTGAAATGGGGTATTAGAAACAAAATGACCTCAAAGGGACACAAAATTATCTTAAAGAGAAACTAAACAACTACAAAGTGAACATAAAGGGACACAAAACAACCAGAAGGAGCCAAAAAAAAGAGGCAAAACCACCACAAAGTCTAGCCCTTTTTAAACAGGAATTGTGAACCTTTCATACATGATCGCTCTAGTACTGTAAATCTGAATTCTGTCATCTAAGCTCATATCAATAGAGTCATCTAAAGACAAGGCAAATTTATTTATATAGCACAAGGCAACCAAAAGTGCTTTACAGACTACACAAGTTAAAGCCCAAGATACAAATGCAAGTAAAGGCACACAAATTAAACTAACAAATACGTTTGATTTATGGAAAAGTAATTAAAGGCAATGGTAAACAGGTAGGTCTTGATTTTAGGTGTCAGTATTGTCTCAAGTCTTAGCCCTTCTTGCATTTAGTTCCACATTTGACCAGCGCAGAAGCAAAAGGCACGTTTCACTACATTTAGTTTTAACTCTGGCAACAGTCAGTAATCCAGAATCAGCCGACCTCAGAAGTCTGCGAGGTTCAGACCGGGTCACAGGATCTTAATAAGTATCATGGACCTAAAAGCGAGAGGCCCACTCTGTAAATCAGGCAGTGTTAATATACAACACATAACAATCCAGACACTGTTAGGGACATGGTGTCATGTTTTTAATCTGAATAAATGAATAAGCAGACAGAGTGAGTCAGACTGAGGTCTCCGTCATTTACAGTACAGCCAGTGTGTCTACCTCAGCCTGAAGGTGACAGATGGGAAGGTAAGCTCTCTCTATAATCCAAACAGATGACACTGTTAATCTTCTAAAGTGATTCCCTCCATCAACCCCGTGTAAACCCCTCTGATGCTGGACGCCGATGTTTGTTTGGGAAGTCAGATTTGCTGTGAATGGCAGAGAGACGCCTACAGTATGTGTCCTGACTCATGACAACAGGCCGGTCCCGTGCATTATGGGTGACAACACAGCAGAGTCACACCAAGTGTTTGTGTTTGTATTGATCCCACAGTGGATTAACAGATGGGTGGAGTCTGCTGCACTGGGGCTCATTCAGTGGGTGCTCAGTTTGTTATTTACAGAAAAATCCAATGGATCTGACAAAGGTTAGATGTGTTGCTCTGTTTGTCTGAACATAGCTGAAGTAGAAGCCAGTTTGATGTAGAGGCCAAACATGGAATTACAATGGGCCTGTCATGTTATGCCATGTGGCCCAAAAAGACTTTTCCCCATAGACTTACATTGAGAAAGAGACGTCAATGGATACAATCAATCAGTGGATACGTTTTTTGAGCATCACAACCCCCCTGAAATGATTCTATTCACTGTCAAGATTAAATCCATTTGGTCTGATAACATTTGAAAAGTCTAGAAGAGCACCATTCACGTTAGCAGAGGGCTAAACTGGAAGTTAGCTGCTCGAGTGCGCTTGCTCTGTGGACCCCATGATGCAGAAGATTTGGGTAATTTCAATTACATTCAGATAGAGACGATCACGCCCAACTTAGGAGACTGGAAGCAGTGTTAATGTCGTCGACGAAAACTATGATGAAAATGTTTCGTCAAAGACCTTTTTTCCATGATGGAAACAAGACGACGACAAGCTAAAAGTAGATATTGATAATAAAAACTAAGACGAAATCTATGCTTCATTTTCGATGGTGAGAAGTGACGAGACGTGACGAGACGTGACATAAGGAAAATGTTCGTGGGTGACCAGCTGACATTGAAAGCCGAAAACGGTCATGATTGTAATTATCTTCAAATGCCGCCTGAGCTACAGACTGGTAAACTCCAGTAAATAGTCTGTGCCAGGATGTTTCGCTAGCCAGCAAAAACACTTCATATCTAATTCATGTGTCTTATTTCTGAAACATGTATTATCCTTACTGGATTAGTTTAAATATTAAAAAACAGAAAACATACTGACTAAAAGTTTCGTCTACTAAAACGTTTTGAGTTTTCGTTGTCTACAACTAGACTCAAACTGTGCAGGATAAAAATGGCTTAAATGTGACTAAAACTAATGAGCATTTTCGTCTCAAGACTAAGACTAAACCTAAAATAGCTGTCAAAATTAGCACTGACGGAAGTATGTACCATTTCATTCCACTGGCTCTACTTGTATTGGGGTGTCTTCTGTTACAGAGTATCTGTGCTGAGATGTGGAAGATTTGGGAGCGCTGACCAATCAGAGCAGACTGGGCTTTTTGGGGGGTATCAAAGGGACAGGTGCTAAAGACAGACGGACAGTGAGTACAGGTGTTTCAGCACAGACAGTGTGAGGAAAATAAGGTGTTTTTACAACATTAAAACATGTAAACATGTTCTACTAGTATGAACCATGAAATGAGCATAAAGGGTATTCTTTACAGTAAAATGGATAAAGTTACATTTTCTTAGTGTTATCAAAGATGAACAGATTTTACATAGAGAACTGCACTATAGGTCCCTGTATCCTGTAATGTGTCAAACACACACTCCTAAGCTGATTCAGATATATAAACCTCATAATCTGCGAGAGGTGATCAGGACACGTCTTATATAGACAGTGAGTCATTCTGACTCAAGGGGAAGCACATCTTGGTCACAAGAGCCTGAACAACACCGCTGATACTGGTGTGAACAACAGTCTACATCATGTTCCTGCAATGTGGCTGCTTTCAGATTGAATTATTTGGGCCTGAAGAGACAGTGAGCCTGATTCATGGATTCATTCATTTGTCTTATAATGGTTGTGGTGATTGTAACAGTAGTGATTCAAAAAGAAGAAATAAGAAAACCGTACATCTGGTTCAGACAGTAACACTAGAATCAGTTTGCTAACACATTGAATGTGATTTTAGTCATTTTACATCAACATATTTTGGTTTTAAGCTAACACAAATATCAAATAGTTTTGCTCTTGTCTCTATCTGGTAGTTAAAAAATACAACCTTACCCAGCTTTTATTTTTTAAGTAGAACAGTATGACCTGTAGCCTCAAAATAAGGTAGTCATTTCCTGCAAATGTAATAACAGCTGAAGAATTCAATAAAATTTACACCTAATCTGATAAAAAATGTAATAAAATGTCCTGACTGATACTGCCATAGAATAACAGGGGTATCAGTAGTACCCAGAAATAAGTTTAGAAGTGGTTCTCAAACGTTTTTGGTCAGGTCCCCTTTTAAAATTATAAAATGTGTTACTGGATCTCCCCATCATAATCCATCAGGGTGCAATTAAATTCAACTTTTTTCCTCAGTTTATAATTTAATTTAATTTTTGAATGCAGACATTTCACAAGATCAGGAGATGCAGAGGAAACACAGCTTTCGTCATATTCTGGAAATGAGTTGGCATATTACCGCTCATTGTTCCCTGGTCTCAACGTCAGTGGGTTTTATAATGGGTTTTTGGTTAGATGCCTAAATGAGGTCTGTGGTTAACACAAGACGAAGACGCTCTGTTTTGTTCTACGACATACAATATGTCAGTAAATACCTCAGTCATGAACTTTGAGGCTTCTATGTGTCTTAAAAAAGGTAGTCGCTAACAAGAAACTCAATGAGACTACAGAACGCCATCACGGTGACGTTAGGTAATGTGACCATAGTCTAGTTCATTTATAGCCTAACATTAGCTTTTTACTTCTGGCGATTGCATTTAGGATTCAGTAATCATGAAAGTGATGTTCATTTGTGAAGATTGTCATGCTGAACAAAAAGTATCATAAACATTTGTTGGCCACAGAGCCTATTTTCGGCAATAATCCAAAATCCAATGGAAAAATCCCACAGGCTTTTTGACGAGCAAACCAGCTTGATGCTAACTTCCATGTCGGCCTACAGAAAAACATCATTCTTAGCGCACTCTGTGGACAATCCTTGCGCAGCGACCAGTCAGAATGGATTTGGGCAGGTTAATGTCCCATTGATAAGATTTTAGTTAAATGCATCTTTGCCTTATAACAATGTAGAGTTTACATTTCCAAAACATGGCATCAGTAGCCATGTTTCCATCAGCCTGTTAAGATGCGCATCTAGAAGTATCGCATCAGAAAATTATGATGGAAACGCCAAAATTCAAATTCAAATCCCCTGATTCGCACAAACTAAAATACGCTCGCTTTAGCCGGGCTTTGGTTGATTTGAAAAAATGTTGATTCACAAAACGAGGGATGGAAACAGTTGGAAACATGTTCGAATTAAGTCTGACGTAGCGCACCTCTCTCCATGGTGATATCCACACTCCGGGTCGGGATGGCGGTAATGCATTTACAAGCTGGTTGCCAACTGCCAGAAAACGTAGAAGAATGCGGGACTTGTTTTGTTTCCGGTTCTGCTGAAAACTCGCGCCAGTTCGTAGTTTTCACCAAAGTCCGTATATTTAATGGAAACACACAGGATTCGTATTTCTTTTAATGCTCATTTCCCAATGATTCAAATCACTTTTGGATGGAAACATAGCTAGTGTCAAATCCCAGCCAGTATTTGTATGTGGGGCCCATGTGGGTAAGGTGAGAAATGGGCCCTGTATTGTATTTCTCCAAGGGTTCCATAATGGCCCCATGCCAGTTGGCCTCATGGGTGGTTTTACCCAAGTGGGCCCAAGAAGATGCCCATTTTGGGCCCATACCTACTTGGTGTCCAGGTAGCTGTAGCATAACCAATGCTTAATGCCTATGTGTGCCTGTTATAGTATGGAAATATAATCTAAGATATCCATTCTGTTGTTTGAAGGGTGCTATAAAATAACCTCACCTTCCTTCGCTCAGTATCTGTATTAAATGCTTATATAATGATAAAGAATAGATAGAACTTGACATCTATTTATGCCCTGACCTCAGTTTTTGACTTTTTGGGGGGACTGGAAAATCCTACGACATGTTTGATGAATTTTAAAGTAGCCTGTCCCACTCGAACACGCCACTAGAGGGTATGTTCTCACCACATTAGCCACAGAGAGGCTTCACACAAGCTGCTGGCCTCATTATTATTTCTTCATCGCTGCTGTAACATCTAGGTTTGTTGGGATAATAATCATCACAGGTGGTGTTATACTGCTTTGGGTGGAGCAAAAGGAGCTTCTGACTGTTCACTCATACTTCACATTCTTGAGATGAAAAACCTAAAAAGTTTGAACAACAAACAGCACGCCACCACACCTCCTGAACAAATATTAATCCAAGTACATGAACACATTCCTGACTGAGCTACCATAACAACAGGGAGGAGAGGGACGGGGGCTTCACAGGAGTACCTGGCACAGAAGTTAGGCGGGGAGACATTTAGCAGTAAAGTGTGGAGTGAATTAAAGACTATGTCTCACTGGCACCACATAAACTTTTAGGGGTTGTTGTGCAGCACATTAAAAGACAATGGTGCCTTTTGGCTCCTCCAGCGAAGAAACAAGCGGCGAAGTGTTGTGTACAGACACAAACTCAGCTCAATGTGAGCTTTGTTTTATTGTCAGGCAGCTTCACATAGAGCTCCCATACACTTCTGCCGGGCTTTGTGCACTCCACACTGAAGTGAACTGAGCAACAGTCACATGAGGAGCCGAGCACAAAACACAGATACTGACGTTAAAGGTTTGTTCCACTGAAAACAAGTGTGGGAAATGTCCCTCTGTTGTTTGAGGCTTTAACTTTCACAAGTAAACAGTTTTAATGTGTTATTCACTTTATGATGCGAAATGATTGATCTCACTGCTCTTATGTGTAACAATAAAATATATTTAAGTGAAATGATCTGACTTTTTGACTCGTAATATGATCTGAAGACATAATTTTAGATATGTGTGTGAAGATGTCTTATCAGCCTAAATTTCAGTAAATTACACTAAATAACAAAGTGAAAATAACTTACTTGAATCCAGTGTTTGAAAGTAACTCAGTAGAAAAGCATATTTTTACACACAATATATCTAAAGCAGGGGTCGGCAACCTGCGGCAACGACCTTTTCCAGTGGCGTCCTGTGGCTAATGTTCTGATTTTTATTTGTCATCGTTGCAGGCTTGAAGTGATTTTAGCATTCTACATTTGATAATATGTGTAGCCTATAAAACATGTTTGAACATTTAATCAACTAAAATGTGCATCATACGTGTACAACCTGGAGCCTTTTCCTTTACATTTTGCTGAACCTCAGTAGCGGTGGCTAACCTGGCTAGCTATGGACTCCAAATCCAGAAAAGGAAAAGTCTTGAAATAGATGATTTAATAATGTGTGGGCAGATTCATTTGCTTTCACCACCAACGCAGCAAGGTTAAAGTACTAAATAATTATAAATATCCCACTGCAGAGGAGCCACCTTGTAGTAAATCATATTAATGAATGCTCATTTGGACCTATTCATAATGTTGATGGGCTAATTTAGACTTAATAGGCTGTTACCTTCATTAAATTATAATTTGCAGCTCCTGACAATTTTTTGGGGCCAATAATTGCACTGTTAATAAAGGTTGTAAAGGTTCTTGACCCTTGATGTAAAACAAAGTTTGACATTTTGGGAAGTTTAGACACTTTTTCTTACTTTCTTTTTTAAAGATTATTTTTTTGCCTTTAATAGACAGGACAGTGTGTGAAATGGGGAGACAGAGAGAGTGTGGGGACTGACACGCAGCAGAGGGTTGCAGGCCCTGGCACTATCCACTGCACTACCGACACCCTACTTTCTCTCACTTTCCTGTGACAGGCAGGTCCAGAGCATTTTATTGTAGTTGTTTTTTAGTGTATTTATTGCCTCTATTATGGTGTTTTTATTGTAAATGCTTTTGGACATGTTGTTTATCATATGTGGGATTTCCTTTTGTGTGTGTGTGTTTTGCTTATTGTTCTAGGGCAACCTGATGTCATCCCTACTCGTCATATTTTAACACTTGGGCACAAGCCTTGGGCGTCACTAACACGACACAGAGGGTGGCCTTTTACCTTGTATCTCAAAGCAGAAGGGGTCAGCTGTAAGCGGGGGTCAGTGGTTAGGTATAGGCAACAAAACTACTTTGAAATGGCTGGGAGAGGATTGCGGATTTCGTTATAAAACACCTAAAGCTCAGGCAAGTAAAAGATTTGCCATGTTGCCATGTTGCCAAAAGACACCCATCTTTACAGGGCCACAAACGCCACAGCTGATGTTTTTGTTTCCTTGTCTTGAACACAACTCCTCTGGGTCAAAGTCCAACTATGCCAGTGTTTCTAATAAAACACTGGAGTTGGTGGAAAGCTCGGTACAACTCATACAGAGACTAACCAGTGCTCCCAGCATCATAGTGAAACTGGAAACACGGCCCAGACAGCAACCTTTAACACTCTGGGAGTGAGACCAGCATGTTTAGGGTCTGTCTGATTGACTGTCCTGTTTTTATGACACCAGCGACCATTATACTTATACTACATGTTATCCTTCAGTTTGTTTGACCTCTATATCCATCAATCAATCAATCAATCAATCAATCAATTCCCTGCGTCCTGCCTAAATCTACACCCATGATTCCACTTATGACCTCAATATTTTTTTAAATACTGACCACAGCATGGTTCAGCATACTAACTCAAATAGCATACTGAAGTACACTTGTGAGGCATTTGTATTTTACTGTTTCAATTTCATGCTACTTTACATCAATTTTACATTTCTGAGAAACATATTGTATTTTTTTTTCAGCTCTGACAGCCATAAATACTTTAACAGATGAGTTAATGGAGATTAAACCATCCAACAGTAAAGCATTTAAAATACAACACTAAAAAGATGCGTACATGTGAATACATGAATTAAAAACATAATATCACACTCAGTTATTCTGCATAATGACCTATTTTGATCATTTATTTTGCTCATAATACTTCATTACTTTTGATTGCAAGAATTTCACTTGTAATCAGATTACTTTTAAATTGCGATATCACTACTTTTACTTCAGTAAGTGATCTGACTACATGTTGAATCCAGCTGCTGTGTGGAGACATTACAAGGAAAGAAGCTGGAGGTTTTTAGAAGAGGTGCGAGGAGGGTGATAAGGAGGGAGTTCCTGGAAACGGTGAGGAAGAAAAGTAAACAGAAGGATTGCGATGTAAAAACTGAATACACTAATGTCTAAAGGCTGTTGCTATTGTGACATTTAACTCACTGTACTGTAACTGGCACAAACTGGCTCAACTCTTTCTGGTCTGTCTCAATAAGTATCCAACTAAGAATTTCCCCTTGCTCAAACTTTATTATGTAATCCCAAAGCCGTGAAATGACAGACATGTTCTCTGACTGGCATTGAAATCACCTCGTTGCCCTCTGCTGTGACTAAAGGGAAGGAAGTTCAGGGCAGATCACATGAGTGGGGGGAAAAAAACCTCAGATTTGCTGACATCCCCTTTTTCATTGGCCTTTGTCCAGCGTCCCATTTTTACTAGAAAAGCCTCTGTGGACTGCGAACTGAGGTCAGGGAATCAGTGCTGGGAGCTCTCTCACAATGGCTTGAGCTGTTGGATGAACCAGTGTAAATCAAAATGAAGCTTAATAACAGCCTGAAGGTTTAGTATTTACAGGTCAAAGTAATTCATATTTAATGCTTTTAATTTATCACCCGTGAGTTGTTTTCCTGCCACAGACCCCTACATTGGAACATTAAATTGAGGGAACAGTGACATTTTGGGAAATATGCTTACACCACATTCACATCATGTGATGGTAGAGACAGGAGAGAGTGCTGTGTTTATGACTTGTGAGTTGGTTGTGAAACGGTGTGGAAAAATAGCACTATATCCATTAAATTTAGGTATACAATGGACTCTTGACACTGTAATGTATGGCCAGTTGGTCATGGATTTTCAAGTCTACATATGATGTGCAAGGTCATCCACCAACCTTACCAGGACTTTTCACCCCCTTACCTTACACTGCTGTCCGGTTGTGTTTCCCCCCATTGCCATCAGGTACACACTGACAGCGACTAACCGTGTATCATGCTGACGTGAAAGGGCAGCTTTTTTTTGTCAGTGTCTGACGTGGAAGTCACTGCTCAAGCACCAGTATACGCCGACTTCAGAATGAGACCAGGCTGGACATGCATGTTAGTTTGTTTTCCTGTCACTCTGACATCATTTAGCATCAACTTGGATCAATTTTAACTTTCAATAAAATTTGAGCTTCCCAGTTGTGATTTAAAACATGGATGTTGAAGCTATTTTCAGAGGTTTCTAAGGGTCGAACCCGGGTTTCGATGGAGTTTGCATGTTCTTCCTGAGTCAGTATGGGTTTTCCTTTGGTTCTACAGCTTCCTCCCACAGTCCAATGACATGCAGGTTAGGTTAATGGTGACTCTAAATTGCCCGTAGGTGTGAATGTGATCGTAAATGGTTGTTAAAGAAAGGTAGGCCTTGTGACTTGACCGAGGTGTACCAAACCTCTTGCCAAATGTCAGCTGGGAAGAGTCCAGCAGTTACAAATAATGGATGGATGGATGGATCAATGGATATGGCCAGCACACACTCATTTGCCGAGATAATAGCGTGTAACTCTTTTCATAAAACTACAAATTTGTCATTGTTACATTGCTTTTTGTGTACAACTGAACAAAAGAGATAATGAGCAATTGTTATTAATGAGCGTCGCAGATGCTAATAGGCTACAGCTAAGCTGTTGTACCCAAGCTAATCTCCAACTCCTTGATCCTCTTGTCTAACTGCTGACAAATAAGTAGATCTGATAATTTGTTAAACTATTAAACTGATATTAATTGATTCCAGTCCAACGAGCAGTAAACGACACACGTCATCGCCAGTGACATGCGAGTCATAAATCAATTGTTCAGAGCTGTTCTTTTTGCTGACACTTCCTGTTGTGCAACTTTTATATTAGAGGTCCAGTGTGTTGGATTCAGGGGGATGTAATGGCTGAAATGGAGAATAATATAATAAATGTTTTCTTTAGTGTAAAATCACCTAAAAGTAAGAGTCATCATATTTTTGTCACCTTAGAATGAGCTGTTTATATCTACATAAGCAGCAGGTTCTCGTCCACAGAGTCTGTGATGTTGCACCGCCATGTTTGTACAGTAGCCCAGAATGGACAAACCAAACACTGCATTCGCATTGGCCACCATAGCTGACAGTCTCTCTGCACTGAGCTACACAGTGTGAGAAAAACACTGATTTTTAACATGAAACTATTTTATTGTGTTCACTGTTTTAAATCATCTGGTCCATCTGTTTTGGAGAGGAAGAGACCTCCAGAACAATGGACCCTGAAGAAATTCTGACCAAGAAGTTTCAGCCGGTTGCAATCTGTAATCGTCACTACTAGATGCCACTTAGTCCTACTCACTGCTCCTTTAACTGTATTTGTAATATATTAACCCAGCCTTGTGAGAAAAGCAACCACTTTGGCGTTTGTTTCAACTTGGTACTTGCTCTCCCAGCCAGCCGTCCACTCCCTGCCCAGAGCTGAACGTCTGACTCGGGCTGCATGAATCACTTACTCACTTTCAAGTTCCACGCCACAGTCAGTGACCATCCATGAATGAATGAGCTGTGTAATCACAACTTCCTGGTCCGACAGGGGCCAAAAAAGCATTTTATTCCACACACAATCATGGGAAAAGGAGCAGCTGTAAAATGTTGGACAAATTGTTGTAGCATCACAATCAGGACTTGGAATTTGATACATTGTGTCTGATGACATCTGGAAAGTTTAGAAGAGCTGCAAGATTAAATTATATTATCCTCTTTCAAGTTGGTGGAGGGCTAAACTGGACTGCAGCTGGTAGAAGTTTCTTGTGCGAATGCTCTATGGGAACTGGGGTCATTGAGGGATTTAACAAGCTCTGGGTAACTGACTTGGTGACTCGAGTGAAACCCAACTCTCTTTAGAGAGAGTAACTCATACAAAGTTGTGTCAGTAAAAAGAGTCGAACCTCCCATCTCTAATCATCACCCTCAAGTTAAAATAATATGCCTATCTGACCAATGACAAATCCATTTCCTTCAGTTTTGTTTTGGTCTCTCTGTTTGTCACTATGAAAGACTCCTCTCATATTAAAGATAGTTATTTCAAGTCTTAATCAGCGCAGCTTGAGGCAACGACAAGAGTGATGACATACTTTGTAAAAACACGTTATATAAAACTTATCCTAGTTTCCCCTGCTCACCTGACTGGGTGCAGATCCGCATGCCAGCTTTCAGTCAGATAGTGAGTTTGGCACAAACACCCCGAGGCCTGATTCTCTGCCTGTTACATGGCCATATTGCGGGGCCAGATGGCTGGAAATGTGATGAAATGAATGAATAAATTACTCTCTGAAACTGCAGTTTACTTTCTGTGCAGAATGTTACCTCTTAAGCCTGGGAATTGCCAAATTAGTGGCTAATTGATTTGGTCTGTACTGAAAGTCTGTGTGTCTTAGATAACACTGCAAACATTTCTGTCTTAACTCATCTGCAGTGTGAGTCGATGTTTGCGGCGCAGTTGCCTGAGGATCTCCAGTTTGTCCTCCTATTATGACCTTGTGACCCAGTGAAGAGTTCAGAGCAGCCAAAGTCCTGAAAAAGTAGCTTATGTTTATTGGGACTTTGCGGTAAAACTGCATCACATGACTCCTGACTTTCTCTTACTTTATCTTTCTTAACAATGTCAGCATGTCTCTGTCTCCGTCACATTTCAAACACATGCAAGTCAGGAGGTATGGTGGGTGTAAACTGTGTGTTGATCTATACTTTCCCTCTGATGGACTCCACCCAGTGCATGCTGGGACAGCAGCTGCAGATGTCAGGAGTGAGTCCAAACAGTGCATTATAAGGAATATTTAAACCATGTTCTTGCTGCTGAAAAGCAAACACTTTCTCCAAATATGGATGAAGTGTTTGTGCAGTTTGTTCAACGAGTGCATTCAGAAACTCTTCATTCATATCCTGATAATAAAATTGTTTGAATACATTTATCCGGCATCAATCTGTAGACTCAACTGAGGCAATGTCCCTCTCCTTCCTGTGGACCCCATGGGATCTTATTTTGGAAAAAAAATGTGGGGACAGGGGAGAAAATGGTAGAGAGAGGGGATGACATGCAGCAAAGGGCTGTAGGTCAAATTTGAACCTGCAGGCGCTGCAGCAAGGACGTTGCCTTTGTACATGGGGTGTCTGCTCTATCAGGTGAGCTACTCAGCACCCCAAGACACAAGTAAGTAAGATCTCGTTTCTCCACCCAACCAGAAATGTGGGCTTTTCTTTTGGGCATGCATCTCTACCAGCATCACAAACTGTTGAGTATACAACACACAGAGCTGCAGTAAAATTCCCAACTGGCGCCGTATACGCGTCCAAAGAATGCTCCTGAAGCTTAATCATAGAATGCTAAATTTGAAAAAAGGCCTAATTCAGAATATCCAAACAGGATTTGCTGTTTGCAAGATTTGTATCAAACTCAGAATGCTGACATAACCTGAATAATAGTGGAATATTTGTGTGCATGTAAACGACTCTACGCTTAGAATTTAGGTGAAACAAGTCAACCTTGGTTTCATAAGACCAGAAAATCTTTGTGTGGAGGATGTCGGTGAAGATTCTCAGTCACCCAGGGGCCTATTCTACGAAGCAGGATTACTGCTTAGCGAGGTAACTTCGAGGGTAAGTTCAGGGTTTCCGTTTCTACGACGCGGGTTCACTTCTTAGCGAGGCGAGTCTCCATGGCAACGTACGCTGAACGGCTAACCTGCTCCGGGGCAGGTTAGGTTCCAGATTGAACTCACCGAGTACAAAAACCCCGCCCACTGACCAGTGAGCTCTCTCGAAAAATGGCTTGTCCATTCTTGGAGGATCCTATAGACCTCGCTGCTCGCATTGTCCGAGGAGCACTCCGGCGCGCGAGAGTTTTCAGGGACAGCACAGACCCACTTACTTTTCCGGATGACCACCTTTATGAAAGGTACCAGTTTTCCAGGGACGGGTTGGTGTACATCTGCCAGCTTTTAGAGCCATACGTGGCTCGCGACACTCGTAGAAGCTGTGCGCTAACGGTCCCGCAAAGTGTGTGTATCGCCCTTCGCTTTTGTTGGCATACACCGTGGCAGGTCAGTCTGATCAAAAATTAAATAGGCCTAATAATGGATTACGGTGAAAAATAAAAAGCTTCCAGCGCACACTGTGTCATGACAGACACATTTTTATTCAAAAAGTGTTAAAACAGGGCGAGCACATGTTTCACATGTTGCCTCATGAGATTCAGTTTTATGAATAATGGATCACAATCATATATTGCTTTTCCAACCACACTCTGCTCACTCAAAGCGCTTTACAATGGTCCATTCATTCATACATTGCGAGATACTCTCTGTGGAATGTACACTGTTGTATTAAATGAAGTCAGCTCCTGTCACAGGATTCCCAAGGGTCATAGGTGCCATCGACTGCACTCAGGCGTGCATCACTTGGCCTTTGGGGCAAAATGAGGGCGACTATGTTAATCGCAGGTCATACCACAGCCTCAACATTCAGGTAACCTGCATATGACATACATGCCATCTGCACATTGAGACACACACACTCACGCAGAGTCCCCAAAAATCTCCCCTGTGCCTGTGAGGTTTGCACCGATTGATATTTTAAGACTCATTGTTCAGTCACACCAGCTAAGTGCCTGCATGGACACTAACTACTGAAATGTCTTTTGCATCGCTACTCACAGGACAGAGTGTCAAAGCTTCATCGAGGGAAGGCAAAAGCACATTGCTGCCTTTCATCTGCTGCTGTCATATTATGGTTCTTTTTGCTGTTGCAGATGACCAGCCTGGATGCCAAGTGGCCCGGCTCCGTTCATGACTCTCGGATCTTCCGGGAGTCTAGGCTCTGCCAAACATTGGAGCAGGGTACGGCCCTTGCACTATGCACATCGTGTTTTGATGTTCATCAGACTCCCTGTGACACTGACCATGACATCTCCCTTCATTCACAGGGCTTCTCCATGGAGTGCTGGTTGGGGACCGAGGCTATCCCTGCCCGCCCTACCTCATGACCCCCTATCCTGACCCTGGTGCAGGACCACAAACACAATTCAATGTGGCTCTCTCCCGCACCAGGGTCAGGATAGTGATGACCTTCGGCATCCTGAAGGCTCGCTTCAGCTGCCTGCGGAACCTGAGGGTGACCGCACGCCGGGCCTGCAGGATTATTGCATCCTGTGTTGTGCTGCACAATATTGCCGCCATTCGGCAAGAGAGGGTCCCATTTCCAGGCTGGGGACAAATGATGCTGTTGAGATCCTTTTACATTTACACATTGTCAGTGATCAAAGCTCAAAATCCAGGTTACGTCAATACCTCCCGTGCTCTCCTTGTCCACGTGGTCACTTAATATCTTCATTGTGTCTTATCTGATCCTACTGTAAAACAATAAATTAAATCTTCTTCAATTACCACTTTGAATGATGTTCTTGTATTTGTTGCGCCCCTTTTCCCAGGTGCGTTTTGTGCCACTTTGATTGGTGCTGAAATGAGACTCAGGTTTGGAGTCACAACACAGTACATGACACTTGCTACAGGTAGTTAAAGGGAGTGAAGAACTTTCATTGCTGTAACAAGATCTCCAATGCCAACACTTCTGTTCCATGACAATATTTTATTGCCTGTCTTAAAATTGTGACAGGAATTCATCTAGGGCTCATGTGGCCTACATATAACACAAAAAATGTAAACACAATAGGAATGAACAAATGAATGAATTCATGTTGGAAATGAATTAGACATGTCTGGTGCATGTTACAGTAAAAGTGCATGTTGAACAGTGCTATTTCAGGATGATAATGGCATGAAAGATTTTTTGCGCGCTATACTTACGCATTGAGACTGTCTGCAATTTTCTGCCAGCACTCCTTCCGTGCTTTTGCAGCGGCGACAGTGTTGCTTTTGAGGTTTATGATAGATTTGAATTCTTCATACTTTCTCATGATCGTCTCCTGCTCCTCGTTTGTAAAGTACGCAGTCCTTCGCTCTCCGGCCTGCTCTGACGCTCCAGACTGGTCCATGTTCGCGATTGGTCAGATGCGGCGGGCTCCGCCTTATATGCGTGCACGCGCTCATAGCAAAGCTGGATCCACTTACATGAGATCCACATGAGAGTAGCACCAGGTGAGCTGATTGACACAGCTGCTGCTGGTTTGTTCTGACTACATCTCCCCCTTTTGCATGCAGTAGTGTGCTGGCCCCCGGAGGTCTGCGGCCCAGACCAAGGAGGAGGACAGTTTTGGGTTTAAAACTGAATGGATTGGGAGTCATGTGCCGGAGGAGCCGGGCAGCCATAGGCACATGTTGCGGACTGATTTTGTTGTTGTGTGCTGGGCAGTAAATAAAAGTACTGCATATAGACGTATAGAGTGCTGAATCTGTGCATCTGTGCATCTGTGTTGGGGAACTCACAGGGGAAGCAAGACGGCTACACTTTGTTTCTTTTTGAGTCCTTTAGGGGCTTTTTTTGCAAACTACACACTGAAAAATACTGGGTCAATTTTAACCCAGTTTTGATCAACCGTGGTACGCACTGCTGGGTAAAATTCACCAAGTACCAATGAGTCTAAAAATCACTGGTTCACCAATCACACACAGAAAATGTGTAATTTTTCATATTATTATAATTATTTTGAAAGGAAATTGTACAGAAGTGAACGTTCATGTGTCTTACAGAGGCCACTGTGTTCTTAGAGACCCTCAATGTAGCAGAAATCTTTTTGGTGCCTTCCACAGATCTATGCCTCCACACTAGAGGTTACTGTCTCTGAGCTCTGCAAGCAGGTCCTTCAACCTCATGGTTTGGTTTATGCTTTGATGGGCACTGTCACCTGTGAGATCTTATATAGACAGGTGAGTGCCTTTCCAAATCATGTCCCAATCAACTGAATTCACCCCAGGTGGACTCCAATCAAGATGCAGAAACATCAAGATGATCAAGGACACCTGAGTATTATAGAAAAGGGTCTGAATACTTGTGTCAATGTAATATTTTTTCTGAAGGAAGGAATTTGCAAGGGATAAAAATGAAGTTAAGCCTGCAACATACTAAACTGGTTTCTAGCTGGTGAACTTACTATGCACCTCTTACCTTCAAAAATCAAACAGGTTTCAGTAACAGTGTGTTACACAATTCACAAATCTGACAACAACATGTAAAAAGTTCAGCCAGAGATTATTTCTTTAATAATTAATCTACTAGCTCAACTAGAATCACCTTTGACACTAACAAACACAAACAACCTGTTCACCATGTTCTAAATAAATATTTATATTTTTAAGGTCAGTCTGATTACCCAGGCGGTTAATTGTTAAACCAGCTGGCCAAACCATCAGAACAACCGAATGAACACGAAGGAAAACAAGAACACTTCGCTCAGCTCAGCCTTAAAGGTGCACTCACTTTAGCGTGTTCTTGTAACCAAACATACGCTATGTTTACAGTCAGTGTTTCTCACCAAATTCATTGCATGTAAATATTTAAAATCCTGCATTGTTTCCATACATGTTGGCCTTCTTCTTTCCTACCTTTACTGAAATGTTGTTTCTTTGTGTGTTATCATTACAACAAATTCTCAGTCCCACCTTGTCACATATCGACGTTTGGTCGTGGACTTTCCATGTCGACATATGACGTGCAAGGTACCCTGGGTGTGTTGGTTCTTGACGTTCTGGGACGCCATGTCAACTTCAGCCTGTTACATGTATTGCATGTTTTCAAAATACACTTCCGTTTTTACAGGAAATGTACAGTTTGCATACAGTCTCTTTCAAAATAAGGTATGTTGGTACAACAACGCGAATTGACTTTTTTTTCCCCCAACAACACACGCATGAAGTTACGTTTAGGCAACAAAAGTACATGGTTAGGTTTAGGAAAAAAGAACATGGTTTGGCTTTACAATCATACAGGTGAACACCGGCCACCCAGGTGAAAGTCGGTGGTTGTTGGACCCACCCACCTTATTAGCACTTTTGCCCCCTCAACTTATGTTGTTGTCCTGCTGCATCACCCCTGATGCCGCCAGGCACCATTACACAATAACGACGACCGGCCACATATCATGCCAATGTGATCGCACATCTTTTTTTGTCAGTGTCTGACGCCAGAGGTCACTGCTCAAGCGCCGGTATTCAAACAACTTCAGAATGAGACCGGGTTTACCATCAACAATAAGCAAAGACTCCACTTTATTTTCATATGCGTAATAGGTAATATTTTTGAAAAGATGCACATTGGCCAAAATCACCATCTGATGTTAAAACTGAAAGTTAATTTTTAATCCCTGAAACTATTGCTTGACAAAACAATCTTACCACAACGTCCGTTAGTAGCTGCTCTGTAGCTTTCGATCATTTCACATGATTCTCATCAACAGATGGAGTTTGCACAGCTGTCATATACTGCAGTTGCAGATTGTCAAATTAATTAAATAGGGCTAGACCAGCATGTTGCTTCTTCCTGCTCCTTTTCCGACATGAAATGCTAATTTATATTTCTCATCGTAAGTCTGTTCATGATTTATTGTGTGTGTGTCTGTTTGTAGGGTTTTATTCCTACAATAAATTCTATTTTACTTTCTTTTTTTTTTTAATGTTCAAAATAAATCAAATCAAATCAAATCAAATTTCCATTATATTCAGCATTGTTAATTACATAGAAATAGAATGGGAATAGGAAGGGCGTTAAACTGTTGGCTGGGGTCATTTGACTTATGAAAATGGGGATTGTTGAACAGGAAATTCAACCATATACCAATCCAAGTTTCTCTCTTTCATCGCACTAAAACTAACATTAGCTTAACTGCTTTGTTGACTCATAGTAGAAAACATTTTTTGTGCACCTTTTGTTTGTCTTCCATAGCTTATACTTATATTTCACTGCAATGGTTGCAATGGCAACGATACTCATAAAAATGGCCACCGCTCTGATCATTTTGCTACGATTATTTAAACGGAGATGACCAATTTAACCTCATTATTTTGAATGTAAATACAGCAGCAGTGCTTTATCTGAGGGTCCTAAATTGGCTCTATAGACCACTTCATCAGTGGAGAACAGAAAAATCAGTGACAAGAAATTGAAGCACCCTCAGCTTGAATGTTTGCTTATCCATCTGGGACAATAAACAATGTTTATGATACACAGGTTTACAGTCTTGTAATGGTGGTGACGTTACGTCATGCAACTTTAGTGTGGTTTGTTTAAAGCCTTACGTTAGCTTTTTACTTGTGACAACTGCATTCAGGCTTCAATAATCATAAAAGTGGTGTTCATTTGTGAAGATTAACTTGCTGAACAAAAAGTGTAAACATCATAAACCTTTGTTTGCCACAGATCTTATTTCTGCAATAATCCAAAATCCAACGGAAAAATCCCAGAGGCTTTTTGACGTGGGGAACCAGCACAATGCTAACTTTCTCGTCAGCCTACAGAAAAACGCCTTCCCTGGGGCACTCTAATGCTAAGCTCAGTATATTGACTGTGGCATAGCGCCAACCATTCCCTCTATGTAAAGATAAAACCTGCTCTACTGTGTGATGAGATCACAGTAGGTGGGTTGCAGCCACTTACGTCAGTCTAAATGCTCACGTCAGTATACAATTTTAACATGAGGTTTTTTTAGCAGACATCTTAGTTTTAGCATGCTAGCATGTTAACCTTTGCTAATTAGCACTAAACACATGCCATCAGTTTGCAGGTCATATGATTAGAGACATTATAGTTTTGACACAATGATGCTGGATTAACCAAAATGATTATAATGAATCCTAAGGGATACACATCTGCACTGAATGTCATAGCAAATTGTCCATCAGTTGTTTGGACATTTAAATAAAAACTAGAAACCTCAGCCTGTTGGTGGTGCCAGAGGAAAAGTCACGAGATCATCAAAGTCAGTAGGTTTAATTCTCTCGGGAACATGAATGTCTGCGTAAAATTTCATGGGAATGCTCAGTATTGTTGTTGAGATATTTCAGTCTGGACCAAAGTAGAGGAGCAACAAACTAAAATTTCAATCTGTGCAGCAATAGTGTGGACAGAAAGTGTAAAATTGTCAAACTGTGATTCAGATAATATGATGACAACCTGGATATGTTATACAGAGGGTGATACAAATGTGTGTGTATATCTGTGTAGGAGGGGAACATATCAAAACCAGATAAGTCTGTTATGTGCTGTGTTGGTTCAGAGGGAGCGTCTTCTCAGCAGTGAGTCGGCTGTTTTCACAAAATTCCTCCTGACAGTTATCACACACGTCCTTGTGATAATGCGTGTGTGCGTGTGTGTGTGTGTGTGTGTGTGTGTGTGTGTGTGTGTGGGAAGGGATGAGATATGTGCAACAGCAGCATTTGTTTGTTTCCAAAGATAAATGTGAGCCATAAAAATCTGTGAGCTGGAGGAGGAGGACATCGCTGAGAGGAAGAGCAGCAAACACATTGTGTAACAGCCCAAATTAACTGATGATTACGTACGACGACACGCATCACAGCTGAGTAGTCACTGATCTGGTCTGAGCAACAAATCAGTATCACTATAATACACAGCAATATGAAATAATTATCATTATGTAATTCTTAAATATATAAAATCCTTTTATTTATCAGGTCATTGATTTTTCTCTTGTTCTTTAAGTGTTTTTATTTATACAATCTTTTTATTTGCTATTTGAACCAGTTGTTTAATCCATTTCCTAATCATTATGTACTTTACTGTATTGATCGAGTATTGACCAACATCTGTTGCATGCGTTTTTTAATGGTAAAGATGGAGTTCCTAGAAGGCAAATGTTAAAACCCCACTGTAACAAAATAAACACTTCAATTTTTCAAAGGTTTAAGTTAAGACTTTTTGTATGCACTCAACAGATACACTTCTTTCAAGTTTTGGTCGCAAATTTGTTAAAATCTGTGCTAGTGAGTGCTTCTTTCTCAAGATAATCCTGACAGGTGTGGCACATCAGGCTGCTGATTAAGCAGCATCATTACTTAACAGGTGTGCCTCGCAGTGGTCACAATAAAAAAAAAAACACTCTAAAATGTGCAGTTTGATGACACAACACAACGCTACAGATGTCGCAAGTTTTGGGGAAGCACTGGCATGCTGACTGCACAACACATTGTCACTACAACCTCATCACATATTGACGTTTGGTTTCCACTTCCACATATGACTTGCAAGGTTCCCTGGGTGCGTTGGTTGTTGAAATTCTGGGACACCATGTCAATGCCAACCTCTTACATGCATTGTCTTCTTTCAAAATGCACTTCCTTCTTTTTACAGGGAATTTAACATTTACATACAGTCTCTTTCAAAATAAACGCACTACGTCGATACAACGCCGTGAATTGACGTTTTTTCCCTTCAACAACAAAAACACGTGCCCTGATGAAGACTACATGTCGAAATGCCTAGGTGTCAAGCCAGTTTAATAAAGGTTTTTTAATTTTTGTAAAACAGTGTGCTTGGTATTTTTTAGGTTGTGACTGAAGTTAACATTCAGCTACACAGAAGTCCAACCATTTTTTATCTCTGGATCTTCCCTTGGAACCAATGAGCACCTGTTTTGACATTTGCATGTGTGAAGTAGCACTCCTCAGCCTACTTTTGGCATTTTGTCTTCACAAAAACACATGGTTGGGTTTAGGAAAAAAAAACAGGGTTTGGGCTTATGGCATGCAAACACCGCTCTCTCGGGTGAAAGTCATGGTTTGTTGGACCCATCCACCACTCCTCTCACCTGCCCTACTTGGACTTTTGCAGTTTTAATTTTCATCCTTGTCCCTCTGTGTTTCTCCCTGACTGGCCATGTATCATGCTGACATTAAAAGACACCTTTTTTCATTGGTTGCTGATGCTGCAATTCACTGCCCAAGCGCCGGATTTCCGCTACTTCAGACTAAGACCAGACTTGACTGCAGGAATGTCCACCACAGCTGTTCGCCCATGAACTGAATGACAATAAGACGTCTCCAATGTTCTGAGAATTTGACAGTACATCCAACCAGCCTTACAACTCAACTTCAGAACCTCCACATACAACATTGAAAAGGAGAAGTGCTCACTAAATTAATTTTAACAACTTTGCGACCCAGATTCAGGGGAAATATATCTATTGAGCATGACTGTGTAAAACGGGAGCAAAAACAAAAGTGTTGTATTTAAATTTTTGTTCAGTACATATAAATACAATTTTTTTAATCCTGTGTGCAATATAAAAGTTATTATCTGCAAATGTATGCAGACAGTCTGTAGGCAGCGGGACTGGATTTTGGTATCACAAGCATGCCGGTTTTTGTTTTCCAAGTAGTACTGAAAGATTCCTGTTTGAGCGGCAGGTAAACAGTCCAAGTGGAAAATAAAGAAGGTGGAACGCCAAAATGCGATCTCGGATTTAGCCTGTGGACAACAGCCAACATGCTGCAGGTTTCAGTGTTGTCAGCAGATATCCAGGTAACGGATATCCATTTGGGCCAAGACTTTATCTACCATGCGCCAGCTCAGTATTCCGATTAGCAACCTGGGAAACCAGAATGGAGTTGGATTCTAGACGCGACAGCTATGACCGGATTGTTTCACAAGTTTACATGAGGTACCAGAAGTGTATATTAATATGTATGTAAATATTTGTATTATAACAGAATCATTGTGGACAGAGAGTGACACTCACTTGCTACTAGGACACGGTGTCAATTTCATATAAGGCAGATATTCCCCATAGAAAAAAAGTATGTGCAGTGTGTACCTACCACGTGACACTTGCAGACGAGATGCACAACCAGGACACTGCCATGAGTTTTTTGTATGAAAATACATGGATGGAGTTTAAGATTGTCTTGGGACCCAGTGAGAGGTCCTGACCCCAAGGTTAATCTCAAGTAAAGACTGAGAAAGACTGGTGGACAATCTGTTCTTGAGTTTGAGCTGAGTCAGAAGAGACGAGGTGGAGTGTAACTAAGTACATGACCCTGGAATCCTGCATGTCAATAATACTTATGTACTTACATAAGATTAAATGCTGGACTTTTACTTGTATCAATCAAGATTTGAACATTTTCACAAATGCTTGTGTCTTTTTTAGGGCATCCTGGACGCTTTCTACTTTGTTAAACAGAAAGGTGATGAACAAAGACACAAATTAATCAGTCACACTTACATATGTAACAATGCTGATAATATTTAACCTTCCTCTGTCTTTGTGTGGTCTTTAACGTGATGAGCTGCTGCCGTCCTCCTCACACTCTGAGTGCTCAGTCAGCTGATAACAGCCGTTACAAGATGTCTTTTATCTTTACTGTATGCAGATTGCACAATCATAGAGGGGGAGAGAGTGAGAGTGTTTGGTGTTGATCTTCTCTCCTCTCGTCCTGTAGTTGTTAGCACTCCTTTTATCAGTGAGGAATTGATTATTGCTGGGTGAACCCACTCAACTCCGTGATCAAAGTCTGAGAGGTTGGTGAGGGACGGTACAGTATGGCCAGATCAGTGAAACATTAACCCAAAATCTTTTCCCCCTGACACCTTGACTCATTTACAGTGACAAGGTTTGATTGTCGCTTGTTTTTTTTTTTATCACACAGAGGAAACCACAACATTACTCAGTCCATTAACACACGTCCTCCCCCATCATGACTAAGTTTGCTTTGGAGAGTAAAGTAAAGGATCAGCAGACCACCAGCATCATGAGAGGTTGACATTTAATAAACCAGACCCACTAAATTCCATTGGGCTACTTGTGAAGTTGCTGAATTTTGTTTTGTTTTGGGCAATGTTCTATTTTTAACCCACTGCACTAAGAGCATTATTTTCCATGCTCCTCCCTGCATCTATAATACATCTCACAACACACCAAGCCAACGGTCGGCCATTGGTCAATAGCGGGCCTTCGATGAGCATCCGTTGCCCTAGTTTTTGCAGTATGTCCTGCATTGTCCGCAGTAATTGGCCCTGTCTGCTGTTATTTTTGCCAATTCAGCATATTGGATCAGCATCAGAGCCAGCAGTGAGTAAAATCACTCTGATTCAGTTCAGCTCAGTGTACGAGAAGAAAACAGAAGTGAGGAAAGTAAACAAATGGCTAAAGTCAAGAGGGCATTAGATCGTAACAAACTTGTTATATGAGGTAAAAAAAAAAAATTTAGCCACTGAGCTCTTTAACACAGAAACGGTTCTGAATTATTTGGCTTATCCTTCGCTAGCACACAGTAAATATGCTTTGTTCTTTCAACATCAGGTTGTGTTGTTGATGTGCTACCTAGGGTCTTGAATCTGTCCTGTCGGACATCCAGTTTCCTGTTTTCAAATGATGAATGTAGACTACCGCCGCCTGCTGGTGTAGAGAGTTATTTCCTCTCACACAGGCGCAGAATGAACATGCTAGTTGGCCATTGGCTGGACTCTTGGCGGTGTGTTCAAGTGCAATTTTTTGGCTGAGACACAGGCAATGTGAGGCGGCGCAACAGTCAGGCTTGGTGGCCACTAGTTCTTTGGTGTCAGTTTAGTTCGTCTGGGCCTGACTGTTGCGTCGCTCATGTCACCTGTGTTGAACATACTGCAAGGACTACTGCCAGCTAGGTGTTATATGGTAACACATTTTGCAGCGAAACCTGTGACACTAGGATATCTCGCTTGTTCTTGTGAGTGTATTGTTTGCCTTGATCCCATGCTACCTAGTGTGTTCATTAAAAATATAGCTCCGGCTAAAGTGTATTAAGCTTCCTGTATTATAGAATTACAATACCCACAGAGTTTTTACATCCTCCAAGTTTTACTGACTGGTGCTTTAACATCTACAGGTACAATATGGTTCATATAACTGTCCTAAACTGATACTTCAATCAATTGCTGATTTCTACTTAAAGGTCTGGTGTGTAGGATATAGTGGTATCTAGCTGTGATGTTGCAGATTGTAACCAGCTGAAACTTGGAAAACAGTGGTTGATGCAAAAACACAAATATGCAAAAGTGCAAAAATGCAAATGTGCCTATCTAGAGTCAGTCAGCCCAGTCACTAGAAGAAAATGTCAGCATTGTATGTTTCTGCAAACCATGAATAGATTACATTGCACCCAACTGCATATCACTGTTTGAGACCATCAAGCAACTGTATTGGTTGTGTTTCTAGTGGCTTTTTAGACAACAGTTGTTGGTGTTGTTAGTGACCCATTGCTATTTTTCCACTGGGGATGGTGCCATGAAAAAGTGGTTGTTTTTTTACTGAGACATTGCCATTTTTCCAGCAGGGATTGTGCCCCAAAAGTGGGGTTTTTAAGCCAAAATAGGGTCTTTTCCTAACAAATGGTTTTTGTGCCTAACCACATGTTCAATACAGCATTATAGAAACATAAACTTTTAACATAACGTTTCAGTGTAACCGCAACATAATCTATCATATTCATGGTTTGCAGAAGTGCCAACATAGAGTAAGGCTCCATAATGGTGTTTCTATTTTAGTTACATAAAGGATTTGAGGACTTCCCCACCACTGATCATCATCATTACTATCACCAGAGAGCTGGTTAACATTCCAGCCCTCCTAATCTCTCTCTCTCAGAGACGGACAGGTCTTTTGTGGCGACAAACTGCCATGTGGTCAGATTAAGGTCTCTGAGAGGAGTGTGGGAGAGGACGGTCCTGTAGGAAAGTCCAGGGAAATTCTCCATTTTTCACTCTGTGAGCCAGGAATTTGGATCTCCCTGTTTTAAACTATGTAGCCTACTCATTACTCTACTGCCTCGGGTTTCCCTTGTACAGCTGAAGCTGATGGGAATATCGGTAGTTTTGCAGGTATTTAGTAATCATGCATGGATTACCAAGGTTATTGTAATTCATCTTAAAAAGGACAATCATTTTTGTACTCGAATTTATGGCAATGCATTCAATAGTCATTAAGACATTTCATTTATTCATTCATCCTCTGGTGAACATGAACACCTGTAAAAAACAAACTGGCCACTCAATTAATAGTTGTTGCCCGATTGCCATCCATAGAGCCACTCTACTGTGGAGAAATAAAAAGCCCCACACTGAATGATGGAAATAAAAGTACTGTTGAGAAAGTGCAGCACAAAGGAAGTGAAACAAGCTTTGTGCCTCATCCTCATTTATATCCATTAAAATCATCTGAGTCATCAGTTCATGTTTTCAGCCTACACACTGATTGACGCACACAAAACCAGATTGTCCAGTGGAGCTTTTTCCACGTTACATGGTTAAAAGGTCAGAGTTCTGCTTTTGGGCCCTGGAGTCCGTGTTTCAGTTCAGTATTTCTGTATTTGTTTGCCTGAAAGAAAACCTGAAAAGGACCAGCCAGCATTTGGTCAGACCTTAAAGCTCCCTGTCACGTGTGAATCTGACAATAACATATTATGTAATATATGACAAGACAAATCCAAACTAAAATATATTCCAGCATGTTTTAACTAGCCTACATTTGGTTGTGGTGTTGGTTTAGATCAATGTAAGAGTTTAGGCTCCTGTACTGACAGCAGTGAGAGTGAACTGACCTCAGCAGCAGTGAAACCCCAGTCTGTCGTCTATAAATGGGACTATACGACACAGTGGACTCTTTCTCTCTTAAACAAAGCTCAGAGGTCACTGATGCAGCTACAGCACTCACTGTCACTGTTTCACTCCCCCTTTTAAACAGGACAACTGACAAACTGTGTCTGAAATCACCCTCTGTTTCATACATACTGTCTTTCACTATATTTATTTTCATGCATTTTATTTTTGCATTCAAATTCTACATGAAAAATCTATAGATTATTAAGTATATTATCCCCAAAACTGAAAATAATGTTAAAAGACAGTGCTTATTTCCGTTGAAATTATTTAATTTAACTGGATGGCGAGGCGTTCAGGTGCCATTCACAACAATGGCTTTATTGCCATCTTCTGTATGACTGTAACTGAGTAGCAGGTGGGGACATGTATGGTCGAGGCTACCATGCAAGGTCCCCAACAGTGAACATTCACACACTGATGGGGTTCAGTATCTTGTCCAAGGATACTGACATGCAGATTGGAGGAGCAGGGGAGCAAACCACCAATCTTTACACAGTTGCAGACATTACACAATGATAATAAATTATACTGTGCGGCCTTCGGAAGTTTCCGATATATTGAGCTTCTGTAAAGCAGTAGTTTGACATTTTGGGAGACAAGCCTCCTGTCTTTTTTCTCAAGAGTTGGATAAAAATATTGGTACCTTTTATATTTGCACAGTAAGTATGCAGCCGATCAGGTTAGCTTAGCATAAAGACTGGAAAACAGGAAGAAACAGCTCGCCTAGCTCTGTGTGAAGGCAACAACATCCATCCAGCACCTCCAAAGCTCACTAATGATCACGTTATATCTCATGACGAGATCTCCTGACGACTATTTTTCAGAGAGATAGATAACTGGGTTACACGTGAGAGGCACATGCTATGGCTCAGCTTCACATATCATCAGGGTGCCTCTTTTGGGGCAATTGTGTGTACAAATGCTGTGCTAGCAAACGTGAATCTATTTGGCAGCAGAGTGACCTCTCACCCTCAAGTCCAGTGTTCAGCCCCACCTCTCTCCCCCCCGTGAAGCCTCATGTCCTGCTCACCCCGTTTGAAAATCCCAGGGACAAAGCCAGGGAGACAGATGGCTCAGTGCATCCACACACACACACACACACACACACACACACACACACACACACACTGGGGTTAGACCAGTACATTGTCAGTTATGTGGTCTTTTACTATCATGGAGCCGTCCTGCCTGTCCAACTGTCGGAGCAAAATCTGACATGACACTTTTATTTGTTAGGTCCATCCAGATAAAATAATATTAAAGTAATAATTTTTGTGTTTATTTGCTTTCTGGCAGAGTTTTAGATGAGAGGTTACTGTAGATATCACCGTCATGACAGTACATTAAATAAAACGCTACAGCCATGATAGAATTTGCTTAGCTTAGCTTAGCTTATCTTAGTTTAGCTTAAAGACATGAAACAGGGTGAAACAGCTGACCTGGCTCTGTCTGAAGGTAACAGAATCATCCTACCAGCACCTCTAACGCTGACTAATTAACACCTTAAATCTTGTTTGTTTATGAAGGTGTAAAAACGACAACTTGCTGTTTTACAGCAGTTTTTGCGCCAGACTGTTTCTTGGCTGGAAACATTAGGCCTAGCTACTTACTGCAACCTCAGCTGGTTGCCGGGCAACTGTTTAGAGCGAGGAACACATTGGTCTGACTCACCAGATGCAGACTGTGGCTGTAGGCCTGCCACTGGGGGAGGCATCAAGAGCTGCAGACTAAATGATCAGCTCCTACAAACTGCGTCCACCACTAGCACAAGACAAACCCACCAACGTGGTGGTTATCTGAACCCTGCTGCACTGTAGTGATATGAGACAAAATGAAGCAATAATCCACTTTATAATTCATAATACTTTAAGACATGATTCACTTTGTAAGTAATGAGATTTGACCCTCCCCACTACCCTTATCCTAACTTTACCTGCCTGCCTCTATTTTAATGTAATTCTTCATAGCTAAAAAGCTCATCGCCAACTTAGCATTAGCATGAGTAACAAGATGTAGCCTTCCCATTACCCTTATGCTAACCTTAACTACCTCTCTCTTAATGTACTACATAGCTAATGTTGGGTAATCGCTAACTTAGCATTAGCATGAGTAACAAAATGTAGCCTTCCTATTACCCTTATGCTAACCTTAACTGCCTCTATTTTAATGTACTACATAGCTAATGTTGGGTAATCGCTAACTTAGCATTAGCATGAGTAACAAAATGTAGCCTTCCCATTACCCTTATGCTAACCTTAACTGCCTCTCTTTTAATGTACTACATAGCTAATGTTGGGTAATCGCTAACTTAGCATTAGCATGAGTAACAAAATGTAGCCTTCCCATTACCCTTATGATAACCTTAACTGCCTCTCTTTTAATGTACTACATAGCTAATGTTGGGTAATCGCTAACTTAGCATTAGCATGAGTAACAAGATGTAGCCTTCCCATTACCCTTATGCTAACCTTAACTGCCTCTCTTTTAATGTACTACATAGCTAACTTTGGGTAATCGCTAACTTAGCATTAGCATAAGTAACGACATAATAGCCTTCCCATTACCCTTATCCTAACCTTAACTGCCTCTCTTTTAATGTACTACATAGCTAATGTTGGGTAATCGCTAACTTAGCATTAGCATGAGTAACAAAATGTAGCCTTCCCATTACCCTTATGATAACCTTAACTGCCTCTCTTTTAATGTACTACATAGCTAATGTTGGGTAATCGCTAACTTAGCATTAGCATGAGTAACAAGATGTAGCCTTCCCATTACCCTTATGCTAACCTTAACTGCCTCTCTTTTAATGTACTACATAGCTAATGTTGGGTAATCGCTAACTTAGCATTAGCATAAGTAACGACATAATAGCCTTCCCATTACCCTTATCCTAACCTTAGCCACCTCTCATTTAACATAATTCTCCATAGCTAATGGTAGTTAATCGCTAACTTTGCATTAGCATAAGAAACAAGATGTAGCCTAGCCTTCCCATTAACGTTACCCTTACTCAAACCTTAACCGCCTCTTTTTAATGTCATTCTTTATAGCTAACATTAGCTACTTACGTAGAATTAACTTTAGTAACAAAATGCAGCCTTCACATTAACCTTATCCTCACCTTAACCGCCTCTTTAAACATAATACTTCATAGCTAGCTAGTTGCTAACTTTCCATTAGCATGAGTAACAATATGTAGTCTTCCCATTACCCTTACCCTCCCCTTAGCCGCCTCTATTTTAACTTCATACTTCATAGCTAGCTATACGCTAACCTAGCAATTTTGTGGGACGTAACTGCTTTCTGTCCAAGGAGTGAACTGAAGTGTAGGTGAGTCATGTGGGGTTAGGGGTGGATTGTGGTGCTATCCGTTATCTGCATATAACCATTTCTAAATCCCCTTCGCCACAGGTAACGACAATTAAAATTTACGAGCTAACAACTTTAACGCTGAAAATGGCACGTTTTGGTGAGTATTTGGTATACGTGTGATCATGCCTTCCTGCTTTGTGCTTTCTGCTAATTGCTGTTAAGATCAATAACAAATAAACCAACTTGTGAAACCACCTTGGAATAGCCCAAACTCCGTCTCACATGACTTTTCATGCCCGGTGTAGTAAATTTTGGGACACTGCCAGTTGGAGTTGATTTGCCACATCTTTTTATTTCATGGCCCAGTGACACTGACTTCAGACATAAATCTGTTCCACTTCACTAGTTGTTGAATGTCCTGCTAGAGCCACCTACAGCCAGCAAATCATCTTGAGCTCTTCCAGCGCCACAACACTGATGGTCTTTTTTATCACTAAAACTTGAATCACACGCTGACATACGACTTATTGTTTTGTATTCTTTTGTGAAGCCATTTTATTGACAGTCAAATAATTACTTGAGTACTAGAGCACTTGCTGTTAAAAAAAACTAAGTACTGTGTTTGTCTCAAGGCAACAGTGAAAACATTGAGTAGAAACATTTCTAACAGTGCATGACAACTTTGCGGGCAAGTCCATAAACAGTCCTTTGACCAAACATAGCACAAAAACTGCAACAACTACAAGCAGAGACAACTTTTTTTAAAGTATTCATCTGGAACTAAGCCAATGTTTACACACCTCGACACGCTGTCTCAGGTTGGATGGCATTTTTTGCAGGCCGTAATGAAGCATGTGGGCAGTAAACAGAGCAAACATTCAAAACAATACGAATCATTCTTCATCTCACAAACTTCAAACATGGACTTGAGGTATGGTCATGGGTGATCTCGTGGGGAATCTTCATCTCAATCTGCTGCCGTAGCCATAGTAACACCAAATGCAACAGCCTGCTGATGACCTCTTCTCTCTACCTGTCTTTACTGATGAGCTGCCCAACCTGAGTACTGAATGTGCAAGGCAGAGCTACGGGAACACGGCTTCGACAAACAAACCACACACAGAACTGCGTGATCACGGTTTATGGGCTTTTGCATTTCTAATTTCTAGTAGCCAGGGTCAGTAATCGATGAGTGGTACACACTTGGGTCAGCAGCGGATGCATATAGACCCACTTTACCGCCTGCATACAATGGGCTGCAGCAAAGGTGCAAAGAACACCTGACTTTAACAAAGAGCACACAGAGAGCGCTGCCCCACGCCTGACCCTGAGCACTGAGGAATGCTGGGTAGAGCCCCGTGCTTGTTGCCTTTGGAATGCCCCCGGGGCCTCCTTACATAAGTCCCGTCAGGCCGTCGGCGGCTGCTCCATCGGCCACACAGTCAGCAGCCACAATGAAACCTCAGCCACACATTCAGCTTCCAGTATCTGCATCTTCACACCGTGGAGAAGAGTTGTGAAACGCTGTCATTACGGACTTATGTAATTGCAGCACGACACTCCACAACTCACTCACACTTCAGGTTTACCTCTAACCATCATTACTGTTTAGATAGGCTGAGGTTTTGTTGTCGGACAGAGGACATGAGCCACAAACATCCGGCTGGTCTTACACGTCAACATGTGTGTGGCATTACATACTGTCTGTTTGTTCATGTGGTTTTAAGTGACAATTAGATTTAAACTCCCTCTGCAAGTTTGGGAGGCAGGCTATCACTGATCAACACACAGTAAAAAGACGCCTTAAAACTCATATTAATACTGTTATGGTTGTCATGGTAACTTCCCTAACCACAATCCTGCAGCGGTGGAAAGTAACTATTTACTTATGTACTGTAGGTAGGTCAATATTTGAAGTCCATTTTATGTTACTTTACATTTCAACTCCACTATATTTTTACTTAGATCTCCACTACATTTATCTGTAGGTGCATTGTGCATTAAGCAGATTATTTTGCCTCTAAAATATGATGCATTCTTCAGGGAAAAAAACTTGTCAGGAATTGAGCCCTTAATGCAGTAGGAATATTTTAACCTATTTTAAGCGCAATTCTTGTTTAAATAATTAACTAAACTCAACTTTTTCATAATTGTAGTGGGGCTAGCAGTACATTATAGTCTATAATAGTATATAGTATATATATAGTCTTATTTCATGATACAGAAACTAATTTCTTGATTTTTTAAAATACAAGTTGGTTTAACCCTTTGAAACTAGGAGCATCATCACTTTTCTTGTGCTGCTTTCAGACACTTTTCGTAATTTAAACGTTAAACTTTGAGCAAATTGGTGCAATTTCTTTCAAAAACATGAGCAACTTGGCAAGACATGTCCCACAAACTGCAAGAAAAAAAAGTAGATTTCAAAAATTATAATTAAGTTAGAAAAACTTTATTATTATTATTACATTTTAAAAGACGTTTAAGAATTATAATTTTTAAGCACTCTCTCCAGGTTATTTCCTTGCTAGTTTGTTTTTAAATTTAATTCTTTATTTTCTTTTTTACGAATTATCTAATGAAGTACACAACTACAACAAAAGTACAGTAATATATAAACACTATGACAGAAGGTATTTGGCATAAAAAGAATTTTGCCGATCATACTTGGGCACTTTTCTTAAGTTAAGTTTTTATGTGGGACTACCTCTAAGAGTATTTTTAGTGTTGTATCACTACTTTTACTTGAACTTCTTTCACCTCTGCCTGTTTATTTATTCTGTGAGTTCCCATATTTGCTCACTAGACGTGTTTTACAAAGCAGTACGTAAGCTGCAACAGAGAAAGTCATGCATCTTAATTTCAGTTGCACTTTTACAGGAAACTGGAACATAGGAAGTGAAAGTGAAATAAGTTATGACGACCTCCTCACACCCTCTGCTCCTTCACAACTAAAGCTCTACCTTCCTTCACACTTCTTCAGCTAAAGTGGATTTAACAGGCAAAAGTCAACTTCAGATCACAGTTTGGATCGTCACCGTTAGAAACTAGTGCCTCGAATCACTCATAAACAAAATAGATTGCAGGTTGCCCCAGATTCAGTTTCTCGCCATTGACTTCCTGTCTCTTTTAGGGGTTGATTTCAGAATTTAATTTCTAACATACAAAACACTACATGGTGCAGCACATCTGTATATAAAGGAGTAGTTACCCTCTGACCCTTCAGAGGACCATAGGTCTTTAAAGCATGACACGGCAGCTTTAAAAGCTTCTTGAAAATAACAAATTGTACATAATTAATAGCCACGGTATTTGTGGGGGGATGAATTGATGCAAAATAAACAGTGAATAGCTGCTATTTGTAACTCCAAATATCCTAATGCCATAGACAGATTATGACACAATGGGTCCCTGGATACAGATGTGTACAGACACATACCCAGATGTGTCTTTAAATTCTATCTTTAAAAAAAAAAAAAAAACAGCACATATTTTGCCTAAGAACGTTAAAGAAGGTAAGAATAAGGCAAAGGACAAATTTGGGCTCATCAACTGTACCAAACAGCCATATATTGTTTTTTATTTCACAATGACACACTGGACAGGTACTGTAGATATATAGTATATCAAAAACACATCAGTCGACATGTCATATCTAAAATTAAAAAAACACTTATGTTTTCAATTTTGCACATACAGCTCAAGTCTTAAAAGACACTGAATAAAAGTGACCGAACATTACAAATGAAGGAACGCATCAAAATACATTTCCCAGCACATATTTCTATATTGCATACACATTTACTCAGGAGTGGAAATCTGAAAACACATCGATAGGTCACCTTTAAATGATATCCGTGGTGATGAAGGAAAAATGTGTCAATTTAAAAGGCCACCATATGGACTTCAATTCAGCAAACACAGCCTGCTCAGCTGCCCGAAGCGGCGGACAGAAAAGCTATAGGATGAGTCATTTCCTACACAGTTATGAGTAATGTTGGGGATACCAGCAGGTACTGGTAAGCAGCAACTTGAGCTCTTGGTCGAGCTCCTGAATGTCGAACACCAGGTCTCAGTTTGGTCATGCAAACATAATAGAACATCCTTGAAATATAAAAAACTCCCTCAGCATGGTTTGTGACCATTCATGAGGATTTTCAATGAGAATAAACAGCCATCATCTGAAAGCTCTCCAGTACAGATTCATACAGAGGATAATGTTTCGTTAACGACGTACAGTGCTCAGTTCTTCACGACAGACACCACTCTCTGGCTTGCAAGGCATCAAATTTATGAATGAACATTTAATTAGGTGACTGTGCCAATGCAAGAGGTTCAGTTACACTGTGTCTACTATACTTAGTGCTATACCCCACAGCAGGTGTTTGTGTTTAAAAGGCAAGGTGAGAGAGGTGTTGATACGGCTTCTGTATCCAACTAATGACTGCAAGTAAAAGTCAAGGCCAGAGAAAAGTCTTGAGAAATAAAATCGTTACAAAACGTCACATTTGAAAAAAACTGACTACAGCATAGATAGTCTGTCGAAAAATTCAAGACAGATAAAATTGCAAAAAATGTTTCTATCATCCAAACTAAATATTACAAACAGCATCTACAGAGAGAAATAGATCATTTCTAATAACTTAAATACTTAAATTATTATGCAATACAATACTCTTCCATGTGGGGCCAGAGAGTAAGAAAATAGATCTGCTCAAAGCCTACGCAAAATAACAAAAAAAAAAAAAAAAAAAGGTAGACTCTTTGCCAACAGGTCCAAGGCTAAACAAAATAACCTAGTGATGTGTGCTCCGACTTGCATGTGTTGTGTTTGTGTCCTTTTTTTTGAGGAGAGGACGTCACTCAGATCCCTTTAGTCCTGCAGTGAGAAGCTTTGGCACAGAAACACCATGGGACGAGATGACACATCACAACACGGTGCTAATGAGGGACACACATGCAGGCCTCGTTCGCGCTGATAAGGTCAGTGAACCCCAACATGCATCGCCACCATACTGCCAGGGCAACAGACAACAAGAGAGAGGACGGGTGGCAGAGGGGAGGCTGGAAGGGAGGCAGGGGGTGGGATGGGTATACAGAAAGAGGGAAGATGAAAAGAAATGGCTCAAATGCATGAACACAGAGGGGGAGGTTGGGGTGGTTGTTTCAGCCAGACAGAGCCACGGGTCAGAACGATTGCAGCGTCCATGATGATTTTAGCCTTATGTGGTGATTTTCCAGCTTCTCCTTGGTTTCGCTCCATCCCCTCCATCTCACAGAGACGACTCCACCTCCCTAGTGATGGTAACCGCAGCCTCTGAACGAGGGAGCACCTGAACGCCTGCAGCCTGCTCTGGGGTCTCACTAATCACCTCCATGGCTGAGGCAGCAGCGGCCTTGCAGTCAGTGCCGGCCTTCTTATCAGCGTTCTGTTTGTCTGCGGAGCCACAGCACAGCTTGGGAGCGCACTGAGTCCGACAGGAAAGCTCACAGAGGGAGTCTCGAGACTCTGAGCTGAACGTGACAAACTCAGGCTGGATGGTGGTGGCGTGGATGCCCTCATCGTGGAAGAAGTCCTTGATGCGCTTGGCCACCTCCATGTAAGATGTGGGGTCGTGGCACTTGATGTGCGCCGTTGCGATGATGCGACTGCCAGCCAGCTGCCAGATGTGCAGCTCGTGGATGGCCAGGACGCCATCCAGACTTAGCAACCGCTCATTGAGCCGGTGCATGTTGATCTGCTTGGGCACAGTCTGCAGCAGGATGAGCGCTGACTCTTTGAGCAGCGGGTAAGTAGTATACAGCAGGATACAGACCATGATGATGCAGAGGGTGGGATCCAGGTAGAGGACCCAACAGGGGCCGGCACTCTTCATGGCCGACATAGTGGGGCCTTGCAGCAGGTCGATCAGCGTGTGATTGACATGCTGGTGATCCGTGGTGTGGCTGTTGATACATGGGTTCACACATGCCTCGCCTTTTATGCAGGGCTGCCACACAAAGGTGAATATTACAGCATTGACCACCACGATGACAGAGCCAAGGGCGTCACCCAACACGTGCAGGAAGACCCCGCGCATGTTGAGCTGCGCCGACGAGTCGTGGTCATGGTCCATCTCCTCGTAGGGGGTGTTGCCATTCATCTGCACCTCTGTGCTGTCTTTACAACTGATTTCTGGAGATAAAAACAAAGGTAACTTTAATTTACCAGAACATGAAGCAAGCTTTAACAATCAGCTGTACTTTGACTCTGAGATACTACAGCATTCAAAATAGATACAGTCACAGTTCTGAGACTGTGACAAACATACAAATATTGCTTTTACAGCAAGAAAACAATAAGCAGGAGGCATTTTGTTAATTCTTAACAGGGGGGATGAAAAAGGGGTGTTGCAGGTTAACAAGGGGGTTTGAGCATTTTTCCTCCCCGATACCTGAACTTGCATTTCAGTCAATCCCAAGTACCAACCCCATGCTACACTGTTACAAAACAAAAATACAATAAAAAGACGGAATACTGCTAGTCCTGTATCATGGATGTAGACTGATTTCTATCATTGTTTTATGGCATGGCTCAAATTAAACCATCTGTAAAACAGAAGCAAATACATGTGTCCCGTCTTCAAATGCTTTATAAAATTGCTGCTGTTACGACTGACAGCACTAGTGCCACCCCGTGAAACTAAAGCCTTGCATAGTGTACATGTTGCCTTTTCACTGATGGGATTTACCAATGTAAAATATGCCAAATAGGTGACATTTTGCTATCAGCTACTGCTAGCTTATTCACAAGAACTCAATTCCTCTTATATTTCGGTATAAAACGACTTAAATTTATTCATAAATTACTCAGTATTTGATTGGTGCATAGACACATACTTGCCAATGACCGATTCAGCATTTTCGGCCGTGTCCGAGACATTTCCGATACTGTTATCGGTATCAGAAAAACTACAGTCATTTAGCTAACAGGGGGGATGCCCCACCCTCTCCCCAAACCCCTGACAATAAGCTCATTATGGTGCCAAAACAAAGCTGCAACAAACTAGTCACCAGCCATGAGGAGATTCCAAGAGGATGCTATCAGTGCAGCCAGTTGCTTTATTGCTCTGTTATATCATTTGGGATCAAAGCACAGGTCAGTATGACAAATGACACAAAGAAGCCACAACTCAGCCCGCGTTGTCATCAGGTGACACATGTTGGATCTGCTCCATTCAGAGTCAAGAGGAGGGTGTCTAAGCGCAATTTAAATTCAGTCAATTCAGCTGACATATTAGTGAACTTTGTTCGTGCTAACAATGCTCCAGCTTTCACTATGGAAGATAACGAATAACGGAGTCTGTGGTGAAACTGCTCAGGGCTACAAACAACAGAAACATACCAGACAGCCATGCTGGACTATAGAAGAGAAAACTCCCAGCGGGTGGGATCCTAAACGCTGCAAAACACTCTGCAGTACTTCACATCAGGCATGTTCAATTAGTAATTGCAGAAGCTGTGGTAGCGTGCGCAGCTCTGAGGGAATGGCACCTGAGCAATGGCTGCTCTCCTCCATCCCAGGACGCCGCCGGGTCATTCATCAACGGCTAATGGTGTGGCTGTGGCTGTCGACTCCACGGTTACACTGATATATGACCTAGTAACAGCCATCAGTGCACAGAGGAGTAGGGGGGGTAGCCTCCACTTATTGAAACTGGCAGGGCCATACAGTGTGGGGGTAGAAATGGTCTTCTGTATGGGTTTAACCCTTGAGGGAGGAGGAGGATGGGTGATCTGATAGAATAACCAGCGGCAAGCCCAAATAAGCTTTTTGGGGGTGGTCTGTTATCACTGTCAACAATAACACATCAAACTCAACTGACAACAGCTTACAGACAAAATGATAAGTTGTTTCTGGTAATGCTTGCAGGTTCAGGTCTGATAAGGTGCAAGTAAAGAGTAAGGCACAAGACACACTCACAAGTCTGAACTTGTCAAAAACTGGAGCTTCTTGGCTGAGTCCATGAGAAGTTTCTGGATATCTTAATTTAGAAGCCATCTGATAGTACGGAGTATTACAAAGCTTGAAACCCGACCTTTCTCCCCGTTTATGTCACTGAGGGTGGCCACGTTTCCAAGGATAGAATAACAAACCAATACATATCTGATTACAGACACATCTGTCTAAATGCCACTGTCAGAGACGAAACAATAAGGATTAGTTTCTCACACTGTGTGTCCTCGGGGTACACTGGAGATATACGTATGTACTGTTACGCAATCTGGACTGCTAACAATGGATACAAAGTCTGGTACATGCTGTCAGCTTCAATGTGGGGCACAATGGGGCTGGACTCAGGGTTTGGGGCACTTAATAATGACAAGCACTGTATATTTTGATTTTAAATTACAAACTTTGACACAGAGAAGAAAATTCAGGTTAGAGTCAATACTTTCAAGCACAAACACTACTGAATACTGTCCCTACTTACCATTTCTAGGTCTTGCATCACCAGGGCTGTTGTGATTTCCCACCAAGTTGTTGGTCTCCTCCCCTGAGGACCCGTTCCCAGCCTTCTGACACTTGCCGGCTTTACCCTTCTTGTGCTTATTTCCATGAGAGTGACCTCCATGGGAGTGTCCGTGGCCTCCGCCGGCGTGTCCGTGGAACAAGCAGAGCCCGAGCAGGTTGACCAGGAGCCCCGCGGCGCCGACCCCTGCGACCACCAGTGGACTCTCGATCTCATGGGGCTCGGTGAACCGCTCGATAGCCTCCAGGACGATGGTGAAGCACAGCGCCGTGAGGAAGACGGCGTTGACCAGAGCCCCCATCACTTCCGCCCGGATCCACCCGAAGGTGTTTTTGTTGGTCGAGTGTGTTTTCTCGGCGAAACGCACCGCGACCAAAGCAACGACCAGCGCTATGACATCCGACAGCATATGAAAGGAGTCCGACAGCATAGAGAGAGATGAAGTCATCCGGCTGACCACCACCTCCACAATGAAAAACCCAAAAGTCAATGAGAGCATGCATAGCAGCCGGGCACGGTTAGGCTCGCAAGCCATTTTCCTTTCCTCACGGTCCTTCGTTGAGTCAAGTTTCGAGTTAACGTTTATTAACGTTCTCCTGTGTCTTCTCACGAGCTCACTGGGACCCCAGCTAGCTAGCTCTCCGGTGTGTAACAGCTCCGAGCTAACGACTTACGTTAAGCTAGCGAGCTCCCTGAGACAATACGATCGATGCTAACAGAGTCTTCACACGCTGCTGTTATCCAGCGACGGCAGCGTCACTCGGCTACTTCTGGAAACCACCAAAGACAAAATGAGTCCGTCTGACGATGTTTAACAGCCGTGTGAACACACCGTCGTCGACACCAGCATATTCCACGAACCTTTGCCGACGAGCTCTCGTTTGCAGACGGCTGAAACTTTGCACCCGAGCCGGTAAACTTTCCACACGGAACACGGCATCGTGGGGACACGCCCAGGACGAACCCCATTGGTGGAAAGGGCACATGATTGAATCTGATTGGTCGAAATTTTGCTGCTCTTTGCAAGTAGGTGGACAACAGCGGTTGCTACGCACGCTTACCGCAGCTGTAATCTCGCGATGACTACATGAATATATCTGTAAATCAATGGGGTGTCGGTCAGCTGGAAAACATCTAAGCTACTGAACAGATAAGCTTGTTAATGGAGCTCATTAACAGCCGCATTCACTGTTTTTTATTGATTAATTTAAAATGTTTATCACCACTGAAGATGATGCAATAAAACGTTTTTAAGTATCCTAGTATTGCCTTATTTAAATGTGTGAAACATAGGTTTGCATGTGGGTTTTGCCTCAAGTCTGCCTTAAATAAAATATTTATAATTTTATTGCTGTTGTGTACATGTGCTTAAAACATTTAATATTCTATTTTTTGAATGAAATAAAACCAGATGTGGTTATATCTTGCATATAAAATTAGACTTAGAATCATTTTTCTTACCTTTTTTATTTAATCCATAACCTGGAGGCTTGTTAATTTACAAAACTATGATATAATGCTAATGTGTTTTTTGATTATACTCTTTTATCTGCTGCTAATCAAGACCGAACAACTCTCAGGTGTGAAGCCTTGATGCTTTGTAGCTCTTGATCACTTGCAGTCTCTTAAATCAGTGGCTGACTTTTCATGGGAAACTGATGACCCCTTGTGGGAGTTATCTGTCTTGATGAAGCACTCTGAAGTGTGTAATTTCATTGCAATGGAAATGATGAATAAATTAGCTTTGAGTAACTGATTCGACACATTGTTATATAGTATGTATGTATAATTTATTTTACTATACCTGTAGAAAACATACATACATATTTTACTATGCATATTGACAATCTAAGGTGTCGACAATGACTTTCAGCATGAATAATGTTACTGTATCTTATTTATAACTACAATTAATGACTTGAATCATTCATTCTGCATAGTTCAAATGTTCAGGTTCACAAACTACTGTCACTCTTGTCTAAACCACACATTTTTACATTTTCTTGTAGATAAGTCGTTAAACAAGCTGCCCTTTTATATCCATATCTAAGGAGTTTGTAACAGAAAATATACATATACTCATCATGAATATACAGTTCAATCAAAATAGCTGCAAATAAAATGAACAAATTCACACATGAAATTGTCAAACTACATAAAATCCACACCACAAACCTTGCAATAGCACACACAATACACAGGATTCAATCATTTGGCTTCACTACCTTCACAGCTTCTAAGGTATCATATAAATTAATCTTAATTTACATCCAGTCATCATGACGCATATCAGTCACTCATCGGTGATATCTGTGATCAGCGGATGCCGAGTATCTGCCGGCTCTTGAACTGACAGGTCTTCTCCACTTCATTCAGTATCTGAGTGCGCAGATTGGCCGCCTGCAGCCTCCTCAAAATCAGCTCCTGAGACATCACACTCTGACGACTGCCGGGCAGCTGGTTCTCTTTGCTCTCGCCAGCAAAGTGGACCTTCTTCTTTCCGGGGGAGACGTTCTCTCCGTCTAGGACCAAACAGCAAGGAGTCACTATTTAACAAAGATTGACTTGTAACGGTCTCTGCAATCCAACATGACAGCAAGATTTCAAATTGTCATGTGTAATAATTCTTTATTGGTGCATAAAAACGCTATTTACAGGTTATAAAAAGTAATAAATAAACACATTAGTCATCCACATCCCAAACAGAAGCATAAACCCATAAAAACATTCTCAGGTCTTGTCCCGGTTCAGTAAGTCCAGAGGTCTTCGTCCAATCCCCATACCTATGTCTTTGCCATAGCACAGTGCCAGGTCCCTCTGCTGACGGCTGTAGTTCTTCAGTAAACTCTCTGCTCTGTAACAGTAGATTGGGATAAAGAATTTGAATCAGTCAGTGGGTAAGATTGACAGTGAAGTATCAGACAATAAGGAGAAATGACAATGTTGATTGTTTCATTTGTAGCCGTGTAAAAAGTTTTACCTTGCAAGCTTCTCATTTGACAGTCGCTCACGAACACAAAGCTCCTGCTCCCTCTCTGCAATGAAAGGACAAAACAAGACACCTTTATTTTTGGAATATGTAGCACTTGACTTTGAAACAGGCAGCACGTTCTAAACAATATCAATGGCATAATAATAATAACAAGGCAGTAACAACCATTTACGGTCCCTGTTACATTGCGGCTCATCTCATTCTCTGTTCGGAGGGTAAGGAACTCGCAGACCTCATTGTCTCCCCAATTTGTGGACATTTCTAGTTGTTCTTCCTCTTAAAATTACCTGCTAACTGCTTTCTAAATCTCCTGACATCAAAACGTCACACCCATCCAGTCCTGCCAGCTTTCCCTTTCACACAGACGTCAATTTGACACCGTAACTACCTCCTCTGTGGGCTTAACGTACCGTTTACACATAACGACAAAGTGGAAAACAGAACAATATTCCCGCTTTAATCAAGGAGTGTAAAATGGACCATTTCTTGGCACTTCAGCGCCGACTTAATTTGTAAGCCCATCAGTTTGCCACTTGGTGCCACACTGTCACACATACATGGGTCTCTGTGGCACAAAGGACAGAAGAAATAAAAGTCTTACTCTCCAGCCTCTCCTCGCGTTCCTTCAGCGCATTTTCTCTGTCCCGCAGCGCCTGTTCTCGGAGTTGGAGCTCTGTGGCAGAGGTGGGTGTCAGTTCAGCTGGCTTGTGAGCAGGGCCGTCAGATTCCGTCGACCTCCTCCTGAGTCGCACCTGTGCCCTCCTCTGCTCCTCAGCAACAGCGTCGGCCAACAGGCTGCTCTGGAGAATAGCCTCCACAGAGGGTCTAAGATAGTCCTGACAACAGAGCAAGACGGATTATTGAACCTCACGTACATGCAAACCGACCAGCTGGTAGAACAAGTAAAGTTTATGACAAAATAATTTATTTCTTACCTTCAGGTTGAGCATTTTGCAGAGTAAGGTGTTCAGTTCCTCAGAGTATCGGTATGGGATTCTTCTGAACTTCCCCTCTCTGATCCTCTCTGCCAGTTCTTTTTGGTTGTAAGCAGTAAACGGAGGGCTTAACAGATAAATCCAGGGAAAAGGTCAGACTCACAATCAACAAACCTCCTGCTAGAAAATCAGCTCCTGCAGAAAAGTTAGTAAACTTACGACAATGCACAGAGTTCATACAGCAAACACCCCAGGGACCAAATATCTGATTTCTCGTTGTATGACATCCGGTCTATTTGCTCCTGAAAGAAAAAAACATTGTCAGATAAATAGGCTACAATTAGAAGCGTCAAGAGAAGAAAATCCTCAGACAAATCAGGATCGAACAACTCACTGGAGACATGTAGTAAGGTGTCCCAACAAATGTCTTTGCAAAACTGGTGTCATGGTTCAAGATCCTTGCAAGGCCAAAGTCTCCAAGCTTCACGTTCTGTTTAATGTCGAGGAAGATGTTGGCTGGCTTCAGGTCTCGATGGAGAACCGTGGCCCTGCCGTCACTGCGTCTGTGGCACTCCTTCAAGGCTAACATGAGCTGCGCCATGACTCGCAGGACAAACTGCTCCTCCAAATAACGCCTGCCATGATAAAACACACACACACACACACACACACACACACACACACACACACACACACACACACACACGTACTGTCAGGAAGTACAGATGTAGAGTGGAGGGACACCACTTTACAATGACCATAAACACACAACCTACCTTTCTTTGATGCATCGTGTGATGAGGCTGGACAGGTCCCCACCCTCGCAGTACTCCATGACAATATACAGCGTGGTGTTAGTGCGGTCTATGATGCGGTCATAGTACCTCACAATGTTCGGGTGCTTAAGCTCCCTCAGGAGATTCACCTCTGACACTAGCATCTGCTTTTCACTCTCCGCCATGGTGCCATAGTCCAGCTCCTTCCACACCAGAATCTACAAAACAGAAGTGGTTTAATTAACCAGGATGAAGCTTAAAAATCTTTTTTACGAGGTTGCTGCTGAACAAAATGGGCAATTACAGGCTCACACTTAATGATAAAATGTATTGTAAAAAAAGCACAAGAAGAGTCATAAAGTAAGCAAAGTGACTCAATAACGTCAGTTGCAAAACAATATCTATCTAAAGTTTGCAAACGATAGCCATTATAGGCTAGAGGTCACACCAGACAAAGTAAAGCGCCCACTGCAAAACCTCCGAGTACACTGAATGAAGCAGTGTGGGTTTAATTGCGTAAACGTTTATCTTTAAGTAAGATGAAGACTGGTCATTTCTTGTTGGAAAAGCTACTTCTTGTTGGAGAAAATGTGGCCCACAAACTGGAAACCACATTCATATTTATCTGACGTTAACTTGGGGCAGGAGGATGGATGTGTTAGATGCCCTGAGAGCCGTGTTAAAATATCCCCAAAGATCCAAGGGTGATTCTCCTCCGAGTGTTCCCTGAAGGGTTTGATGGGAGGGGAAAACTGTATCTATTACAAATCCTCTTGCGGGTTGCGATTAAATATTTTATTAAATTAATCACAATTAGATGGTTGAATCTTGAAGCTCCAACATACAACATCTGGATTAACAAAAATATGGGAACTGTATGAGATGGAACAAATCACACATGCATCGAGGTTGCAAGGACCGAAATATAGAGGTGGAGTCCTGTAAAAAGTTTTTTATTAATGCAGTAAGGGAACTCTAAAGTCCATGTCCATCCCCTTCTATTCCATTCCAATTTATATATTTTTACGTTTATTCTATTTTTTATTTACATTTCTCTTCACTTGCTTTTCTGCTCTACACATTTGTTTATTTATCATAAATATTGGTATCTCATTTCTTTTTTTTTCCCCTCACACCTGAATTGTACCTGAATCTCAGGTACATCTTACTGCACCTGAGCACTTCACATTACTTGTCTTAAACCTGGACAGATGTTACCACAGCTGAAAACTTATAATGCAGCTTAAATTGAAATAAAACAACGTATTCGTGTTGTAAACATATTCCACTTCTGCTTCAGCAGCTACATTTTTACTTGTGAGACACATAATTCCCCAGAGCCTAAGGTAACATATTAGACTTATGTTTTCAGGTGTAAATGGCTACATTGTGTTAATGCTAAAGGTTTGCTCATACACCTGAATGGAAAGAAGCTCATATAATGCTTATAATTAACTAGTGTAACTCACTACAACTATGTGTCTCCTGCTGACAAACCAGTTGGACCATTATCTAGATTTTTGGTTCATTTGTTCATTTCGGTTAACATGCAAACAATATCATCTTATATGTCAGCACCTATTGCCCTAAAACATTGGCCATAAAGAGTCCAACACCTGATGATTTTCATTCATCGTTCTGTGACTGGATGGGAGTTGTTTGCTTGAGGTCTGTGTGACAACACCAACATGGGTTTAATATTTTCCTGTTTAAGTCCCTGAACATGTCACACAATCACTGATGTCCAGCATCGAAATCAACATTTAACAACGTCACTTCAGGTTTAACGTACATCTTGCTAACGATAACAAACTCTCGCGTGGCTGCAACAAACACTCCTTGAGTAAACGTTACGTTACTTTGCCGCTGGGCGGTGGTTGTGCGGACAAACCGTGTAAACGTTACTCACTTTCCCGTCAGATTTCCGTCTTATTTTCTGGCATCTTCCGTAGGAACCTGAGCCTATAGTCAACAACACCTCGTAGTCCTCGACACGTGACGGCATCTCACCTTTCCAACCGAAGCTAACGGTAAAAGTCACCCGACTTAACGTTAACTTGGCTTTAACGCGCGGTTAAACTCGGCTTTAACTAAACATAAAGTTAAACCAGCGACTTCCGTATTAGTTAATAACCGTCCTCTCGTGCTGACGATGCTTTTGTCCCCAAAAAAGATACTTAAATAGACCAAATGTTTGGCTTTCGGCTTCTCCTTCACTCGTGTGTATTGCAGTTAACAAAACAGGAAGCGTTTGCTCTCGGTTTAAATCGGTGCCGAAATCCTCGATCGTGATTGGTCCGCGCTCTCGGCTTGGTGCCTCGTGATTGGCCAGTGCGGGATACTAGTTGTGAGGTTGCTAAGCACCTGAAACCCGCGAGACTAGAGCGGGTAGATGACGCATGCCCAGTTCTCCACCGGGTGGCGCCAAAACGTCAGTCAGGTCAGAGCATGGTCAGAGCCATGTCCCAGAAAACAAGGTTAGGATAATTGAATTATTTAGGAAAATTGAAAAGAGATTTCGAAGATGGTTTGATTAAAACAAGACGGATTATGGGTAATTTGAATAGATGTATCAAGGTCTCACTAGGGTGTAACCTGTGGCAGTATTTGGACAGTTCATCAAACTTTTATGCTGATAAGACCAATGGGGTTTAATCCTGTCTGACCGCTGCTCTGTATGTGAATGGCATCTAGCAGCTGACTATATTAAGCATTCTTGAGACTGCTTTTTTTTGTTGGCCAAGATCAACAGCATTTTCTATTACACTGAGTTAATACAAAAGGTAAAAAATGTTTTGCAAAAGTAGTTGCAAAGTTGTTATGTGCAAAGTCAAATCTTGTTGAAATAGTCTGCCAAGAAACTTCATATTTCCTTTTTCTCTACAAGACAAGTCAAGACAGGCCCTATTACTTTCTCTATTTTTAGGTTTACTGTAAATTGTTCTATTCAGTGTTTGCAAGTCATTAAATAAATCCCAGAGCTGCTTTCATGAGAACATTAAAGAATGATGACAAACAGTAAATGAACTTATGTAAATTTGGAAATCTTACTTGCTGATTTTTGCTTTAAGGTTCTATCATTTGATAGGGATTTTGTTTTCCATATGTAATGTAATTTTTATATAATTTATGTGTCAGACTCCAGTAAGACTATGTCACGGTGTTCATGGGAATCCTAATAAACTAAACTATCATAACACTGCAATTAAAAGCCTAGTCCCAATTTAACGTCCAGTCCCGTTTACTAGTAATTAATTCAGATTTATCAGCATGGTAAACTAGAGAGCCCCCCAAAAAGTGGTGACTTCCTACCCCTGAAGTCGATTACCCGCGTAGTTATTCAGGTAATATGAGGTAATATGTTTGTTTTTAAGGTGAACTGATGATATTATATGTTTTTATTTAGATGTTAATTTGATGATTATACTGTATATTTTAATATGGACCCTGGGCAAGGTAAAGACTAGCCTAATAAATGATGGTAAAAGATAATAAACAGTCCTTTATTTTTTTCATAAAAATGTGTGTCAAATGTGACGCACATCTATAATGGTTGAGTTTGAGGTCCACCTCTTCAAACACATCTCGCTTTGCCTTTAATGCTGGAGAGCCTTAAGTGGGAACATTTTCTTCCAGCCGAAGCAGTGGGACTTCAGTTTTTCTCAAGGCAGAGTAAAAGTAGCTGTCTAGAAAATTAATCAAGCAAAGGTAAGAATAGCTCCCTAAAAATATCCAGAGACCAAGTAACATTTGAGCATATAGTTTTGTGTGTGCCCTAAAAGACCGTTTGTCCTTGCAAGCTTATTAATGGACCGTAAATAGCAACAATGAACACTTTTTTTCTTCACTGCAAACAGAAGTCTGTGACACTGACTGACTCGATCCATGGGATTTTGTTCACCTCACTCTGTAATCCTCAAGTTATTATACAGGGAAAGGTTGCAGGCTGTCATCGGAGCTGTTTCCATGGCTGCATATGAGAGACACAGGGGAGGCTGATGGGCAGCTTGTTGTCAGTTGTCATTTGCTTTGACCAGCAATTGATTAATATTCATAATCAATTCATTGTTTCTGTCACGAATTAAGCAAGAATGCCAAAGAATTGCTGGTTTCAGTTTCTCAAATGTGAGGATGTTCTGCTTTACTCTGTTGTACATCTTTGTAAACTGGTCAGTTTTGGGTTTTGAATTGTTTGTTGGAGAAAGGAATCAGTTTTAAAGCTGTAGGATTTAGGAGAATCTATCAGAAGAAATGTGAAAACTGGCAATGACTCTGTTGGATTTATTGTTATATATATTATTAGTGACCACTGTGCCATAGCTTGTGTTAGGAACACCAAGATGCCCAAAACTAAAGGCATCATTGCTCTTTTCTCAGAACAAGCCTTTTTTGCATGACTTGGCTGCTGTCAGCTGACATCTAATTTCAGTGATTCCCATGATTAATGAGGCTGCTCAATTCCTTCATTTTAACCTTTTAAAGGTAATTAACAAGCACGCCCCGTTAACGAAAATTAGGGATAAAAAACAGGACAAACCCTTGGTTTTCTAGGGAGCTAGCGGATGCTATACTTGCCCGTAATAGGCAGAGGGCTCTTGCCAGAAAGACTATGCTACATATGGGGCAGGTCCTTTTCCACAGTCTCTGCCATGTTGTTCTACAGTAGCCCAGACGGGACAAATCTAACATGGCTCTAGACACTCTAGACAGGCCCATTTACATCCTCACGACAGCCACCGTAGTTTTCCTACATGCTTAGCACATGGGAGAAGTTTCAGTTCTGCAACCTCACCACTAGGTGTCACTAAATCCTACACACTGGACCTTTAAGACGTTGCCAATGTTCACTGATTTCCGACACTTGAACTGAACAGTTAATTGAAAAAGTAACTGACAGATTATTTTTTTGCAAAAAAAAAGTAAGCTGCAGCCGTACCCAAATTTATTGTGTATTTGATTTTATATATATAGCCATTTTTAAATATTCAAATATGTCCTGACATCAATTTAGTTTTACAAACAACAACTTTCTACTTTTGTCTCCTCTGTGCTGAGCATATCAGCCTTTTGGTGGTTTCACATAGATTATATTTGATCAATGACAGGTCTAAGCCGCATTTACATAAGGATCATATAGTTGAAATATACTGTACATATTTTTTCTTTATCTCAGTTCTGAGTCTCTGACACAGATTAAAAAAAAAGGAGTAAAGAAGATTGGTTTCAGTTTAAGCGTGCATTATCAAAGCATGACTGCAGTAAATCCCACATGTGACAGATAAAAGATTATTTTTGTCAGTAAACTTTGATGTGTGATCCCCGCCTGAGATAAACGCAGTCTTCTGTCAGTAACATCCCTCTCGGTGGGGAAGCCTCAGTAACAGTTGTGTTCAAATTATCCGTTCGGCCCTCTTTCTGCTCTCTCCGCTGCCAGTACCACACACTGACACCACTCACACCACCAAGAGAGAGAGAGCGCCCGAGCCGGTCTGTCAGTCTGCCTCTGCAAAGGTCACTCCTACAAAGAGCTGGAGGAGTTTGGACATCAGCCAGGAACAGTCAGAGGAGGGCGGGAGAGAGGGAGGGGGGTAGAGCGGAAAACTGACAGCTAAAAACAACAGAGACAGTCGGGTGCCTGAGGCCGCTCTAACGTCAGCTGCCCCTGTTAAAGGCCAGGAGTTGAGAGGGAGCGACAGGCAGCTACATCACATGATAACCTCTTCACCTCCGCTGGAGTGACTCTGATGCTGTAATGGGGGTTACAGCGGGCTTATGGTGCTCATGTGACCTCTGACTCGGCCTTTTTTCAGGTGCAGTTTCAGCCAAAGAGTCCTCTCAAAACAAGATAACACATATAAAGGTGACTCATTTTTAATCACACTCACCTGGGTGCTCTCTTTTCTTTGACCTTTGAATGATATGGGGAGCCTGTCTGTGCTCCGCAGGTGTTCCCCAGCTCAATATCCTCTTATATGACACATTACGGAGACCTTTAAGTTCAAAGCAATGTTTCTGCAGATAGGTCAAATGTTTAACGTATGTCTCCCTGGGTCAACGTATTGAAATCACCAACCAACAGCTTTTAGCCTACACTCTTTAATGCAGTTCAATCGATATCTCCAGAGTGGCTGAACAGATTTTTACCATTCAAACTGCACTGGAAGCGTTCGTCTATGTAAATTCATTTTGCAATTTGAACTGTGAAGATAGCCCTTATCAATGTCTTCCGATGTTAGTTCATAACAAGATGTAACAGGATCAATTCTACAGCAGTAATATGTGCAACAAAGTCAAATGTACATTTTAAGTATTATAATTACACAAAACTTGTTTCAGGTGTTATTACCTGACACAGTTAGGCCTCCGTACACAATAGGTGGAACGTTTGATACTCGTACGCTCACCTTTAGGGGTTCCCCACCTATAAAGGGGTTGCCTCTCCCCTAATGCTGTTGTACTCCATGGGAGAGGTAAGCAACAGTGCGATCCCCTTCTGGTAGAAAGCCCTTGATGAGAATTTCTATAGGAAGATGATGCAAGTGGTGCGTTCAAGAAAGACTCATTCCAGTTGTTTTGCCATCGAAGCTAACATTAGCCAATGCGCTAAAAAGTTAGCGTTACGGATAAAATCCAATATTCCTCTTAATATCTCCCCAATATCTGCTTAGGGGGACATGATAACCCTTAATACACACGTTATTCATCCCTACAATAGTAAATACCTTTTCTTTAACGTGATATGAAGTGTGCGCTGCACATGTGAGCATTTTTGATGATCACCTCCGTCCAGTCCTTTCGTCTTATCGCATTTAATCCTAGCAGTCTTCATTTTTGTATAATGGTATGTGATAAAATTGAAGTTTTGATCCATGAATCCTTCTATTCTGGCTCCCAATGACACAACAAGACGACATTTTAAGAAATGATGTCATTGTGATTTCGGCCCTAAAAAGGTCTATAAAGCTGAGTACTCTCAAAAACACAGGTGCATAAATGTTGCACTCAAATTTGCTCCAAAGGCTTTGCTGAACCACATCGTCCAGAAATATGCCAAAAGACGACATTCCTGCGTGGTGAAAAGATGCAAAGCAACAGAGTGAATGTTACATTCTATATATGAACTTTTTATTCAAAAGAATGTGTTGAGATATTACCCCTTACCTTCACTGTCTTGAGGTGGAGGCAGAAATGTCAGACACTGAAACTCTCTGCATGGTTCGACACCATAGAGGCAGGAAATTTGTGTGATTTGGATCAACAGACTCTTGAATCTATTTTCCTGCTGTTGATTTGTTGAAGTTTTATTTTACATCAAAGCACGTGTTTCCTCACTGCTGCACTCCTGGGACACATCCTGTTGAGTTACGGGATGTGAGGACACAAGTATCTGCATGAGAAACATGTGATCGTAACAACACTGAGGGTCAGACCAGGCGTCATCATGCTCTCCTGTGACAGCAGGAGGGGCCAGAGAGACACAGTGATGCCGGCGGCTGCTGCAGTGACATTCAGCCCGGCCCTCGTCTCCACAGCTGGATGTTTTAGTGCTTGCTGACTCAAGGGACGCTGCCACCACCGTGGCATTCACTAGGGAGCAGGCATCAAAGCGTGACATTGAGGACCTTGGGGAGCGGTACCCGTGAAATAGTTCATTGCAGGTGTCCGAGAAGGAACGCCGGCGCTTCTGCAGAGGACACAAAAGTTCCTCTGGAGACTAATTTGTCTGTGTAATGTGGGTGACCTTAGGAGGAGCTGCACTGAGGAGTATACATCTCAATGTGGGGTGCCACTACTCCTCCTCCATCTGGACACCACGCTGAGCAACAGCCGCCCTGACTCCTGACTGTTAGCCCTTTGGTATGTTGGTGAAGCTTCGTGCATATTTAATCCTATTTTCCAGCTCACTTCCCACTGTTTTCCCCCCCAGTTGCCATTGGCTACCTGAAGCGTGTGGCTGTGCTGCAGACTTGACCCTCCACATATCACCACAGCTGCTATGGAAATGAAGTCGACGGCACGCCACACTTGCCAGGGATATGCTGTAGCTTGAGCATCTCTCAAACTGTAATTGAGTGGTAATGAGTCCTGTAAGGAGGCATGGAGGCTCACAGTGTGACGTAACTACATGTGCTTACCTGTTCACATTCTCTGACCACTGTGATGGAGATAACTTTTCTAGGATGTCTCGATCTGTGATTACTGTCATCTGACTCCACCCAAATGCACAGACTTATTTGTTCTGATGTCTATGAACCAATCACAGTGTTACACATCATCTAAAGTTGACCGTTGTAGAGCCACACCCCCTTTTTTAACAAGCATGGCCGACACTAGCCTTCGAAGAGCCAGACTTTGGTGCCCCTGCTGTTAGAGTCAATGGGGCAACAAATCACACTATAACCCATCATATCTTTGCTGTTTCAACTTCGACTGAAAAATCCTTCAATCAGGTTAAAAAAAAACACATTACGTGATGTCGACTGACATTTTTCAACGTACATTTGCGTGTTTGTTTTTCTTGCTATTGGTCTCCAAACAGATCACAGATCTGTCTCAAACCCGTTTGGTTCAAGACAGCTAACGTTAGCCTACATCATGATACATAAACAAATGGGGCAGGTCCATTTTCAACTGCTTATCCAAAGTCGTGCTGTGGGGGCAGCAGGCCAAGCACAGCACCTCAAACGTCCCTCTCCCAGAGGAGATATATAATCCCTCCAGTGTGTTCTGGGTCTGCCCCAGGGCCTCCTATCAATGGGACATGCCCTGAACGCCCATCCTGATCACAAGCCTTTACCACCTCAACTGATCCCTTTTGCTGCAAAGGAGCAGCAGCTCTACTCTGAGCTACCTCCAGATGTCCAAGCTTCTTACCCTATCTCTAAGGCTGAGCCCAGCCACCGTTCCAAGGAAACTAATTTCGGCCGCTTGCACCCATGACCTCATTCTTTCGGTCTACAAACAGATCACAGCCCCCTGTAACTTACTCAAAGCTCTTTGACTAACATTTTTTATCTAGTCTCTAAAATACAAACAAAAACAGAAGTGTAATGGTGGTTAAGAAACGATTTATTGGTTAAGTCAAGTGACTTCCTGGAGTCTCCACTGGTTGGAGGGCAACTGGTCCCTGCTAAGAGGTAGTTCGGAAAGAAAAACCATAAGTTGATGTTTTTACAGTTCTGTCTTTGTTCAGGTAAACTAAACTATAATGTGTTAGTCGGTGAACTTTAGAGGTGTTGGCAGGCAAATATTCTTTTGACAGAGCCACGCTAGCCGTTTCCTCCTGTACCCAGCCTGTATGCTAGGCTAAGCTAACTAGCTGCCTAGTTTAGCATCATATGTATCCTATGGACATGACTGTGTCCTATAGGACTGCAAGAAAAGAGTATTTCCCACCATATCCAACAATTTCTTTGACCCATTCAGAACCTCTAAATTACCCAACTAAGCTAAGCTATATGCTATACTAAGCTTAATATTGATCATACAGACATAAAGGTGGTATCAATCTGATCATTCTTTTCAGCTCTTGACAATAAGTTATAGTATTTCCCATGTTGCCAAACAATTTCTTTAGTACAGTGTTATTGTACACCTATTACTTTACTTCACATTTCATGGTACCACATACCCACAATAATTCAGAAGGAAATATCACAGGCCATAGCCACATACAGACTTTGGTGGGAGACACAAGGGACATGTCCCTCTCAACATCAACATGACTGTAGCAGAGGACTTTAAAGACATTTACCCCTTAAACTGGTGTTTAAAAATTCACCAGAATGCAGGAAATTAAAAGTCTGACACTCAAAATATTCTGGCAGATGACCCTGAAACCGCATTATCTTTTAATTTATCTGAATCAGCCAGCTTAGAGTGTCCCCGTTTGTCCAACATCCAACCACACCTGGGTATTTATCCACAGTCCTTACATTCCTACACAGATGTACAGCAGGCTTGTTCCAGACAGGAAACACTAATAATGTATGTGTGTGATGCATCAGTGCACCTTCCACCAGGGTAAACAGATCTCTGCAGTCTTGTGCTGAGAGTTCACGCTCACACTGGCCTCCAGACAAGAGACCCGACGTCACGGCTGAAATCAGAGCTCGGTAATATAAACCAGTGACTCTCAACAGCTGGTGACTGACACCACAGTTAAACAACGGGCACAAGACTGAGCAAACACTGGCTCTGGTTACCTGGAGACCGTTCTCAGCCCGGTACCTCAGTGAGGAGAAAATGTGAACGCTGACATTTACATCTGCAGACAAAAGAGAACACCTCATACAAGAGCGTCCTTTAAAATCAGTTACAAAGGATGCTTTGTAATTTCTACAGGACCTTTAGGATCCCTGCATACGATGGGGGAATAATTAACAAACAGTTTGACATTTAGGGAAACATTCTGGATTCTTGCAGATGATGAGATTATCAATACCACTGTGTGTATGGTAAATATGAAGCTACTCGGCTTAAATACGAACAGCTAGTCTGGCTCCGTCTATAGGTCTAAATGAATAAATAACCCAGCTATAAACACATGTAAGGCTCTATCTACATTATAAATAAGTGTTCTACAACTACAAGTTGTGACGTTTCTAGTTGGTATTACTGAACTCGGGGTATCTACAGGTATGGGACACTTAAATTTAATGCTTTTTAAGACATTTTCAAGATAATTTTTCATTAAATTTAAGACAGATCATATTTTTCTTATTCAAACACTGCAGCTCGGTATAAAGGTAAATAGCATATGAGTGGTCTGGTGCAGAGGAAGGTTGTATATAGGAATACAGTTAATAAAGTGAAGTAAGTGCAAGTAAATAGACAGCATTAGGTGCAGCAGCAGGTTTAAAGATATGTAACATTATAAATGTGGACTTTCATACAGAAGAGCTTGACTCATTTTGACAAAAAGAAATTAAAAGATGGATCATTTAAATCAGATAAAAATGTGGTAATTAGGAGCTCAAAAATTCAAATTTAAGACTATTTAATGACGTGCAAATGTACTGTATTACCTATTGCTTGTCTGACCCCTTAAAATACCCCAAAATGTATCAAAAGCTATCAGACATGTCAAAAATATAGTCATCAAATATAAGATAATTAAACCAAGAAGTTTTACTCTTATGTTTATATTTCACTTCATTTTATTTTTCAGGCCTTAATTTCCTCCCATGCAATATTTATTTTTCCTCAACACATTTTCAGTTTTCCTAAAACTTTTTAGGCAAGCTGTTTCTCCTGCAGCTTCACATAGAACCTTGTCAGACCCACCGTAGAGCCATTTTTTCCAGGTTTCAGGAGGCTGTGATTACCCAAGAGGTCACAGTCGGTCATTTTAAACAGTGAAGTCCATTTAAAACTAGAATTACTGCCCCCTGCAGATGTATGCCTCCCCACAGTCAAGTTTCTCTTAGAGTTAACAGCCATGTCTGTGAAAACATGGATGCTTAACACACATTTTCCCCTCAGCAGCACAGAAGCTCTATAGAATCAGCAGTTTCAACATTATTGTCACCAATTCAGTGTGTGACCAGATGACTCCCCGTCTGCTCCTGAGATATGGTGTTGAATAATGGGCAGAAAAGTCTTTTATGCAAAACGTTATGATGTCACAATGACGCTGACCTTTGACCTGTTGAATATTAATTGTCATCACTTCATCTAGTCAAACGTTTGTGAGAGATTTTGTCATAATTAGTGTATGAAGTCTTGACTGACTTTAACCTTTGACCTTCAACCACCAAATTCTAATCTAATCATTCTTCAGTCCAAGTGAAAGTTTGTGTTACATTTAAAGAAATTCCCTCAAGGTGTTATTGAGATATCCCGCTCACGAGAATGACATGGTCAGACCTAAGGACAACATGAAAACAAAACGCCTCTGGCCATGACTATCGCTAGCGCTGAGGCATAAAAATGGCCTCACTACTACGAAATAGCCACCATGAAGGCAAACATCATCACACATGAATAAAACTAGGCTGACTGAATCCACTAGTGTCTCAGCTTTACATTCATACCCAATGTGTGCAATTCCAAGACTGTTCAAGGAGTAAAGTACACAGAAATATTCCCATACAGTAGATGAAAATAACACATCTGTACTGCATGTAGAAATTGTTGAACATTTTTTGCCGCATGCCGTATGTACATTTTTTAGTATGGATCCTATTCATTGTTTATAAATGACACCCCAGGTTGGTGCTGTTGTATTCCTCAGGTCTTGAAGTTTCATATGATACAAGTATCTTGTTGATCTACTGCTGAGATCAATGCTGGTCCCACAGGTGTCTTAGACATGACATTTGTATTGATCTCCTCATTTAACTCTCGACAAGAAAACCAATACATATAATTCCCAAAATATCAAGCTAGTGTGCACGGCTTCATTTTTCTTTATATCCTGTGTTCATAAATTAAAACCTGCGATGACAGATGACGTCGATCCAACACGTCAACATTTACTGTGATGATTTACGCAAAGGACATAAATCTTGTCAAAAAGAAAAGCATTACACCGTTAGGATCTTTATGATGTTTTATTCCAGCACAAGTCTTTTGTGTTGTAAAATGGCTGTGTAGCTAGGAATTAAAGGAGAAGTACAAAATGGAAAATTACAGACAGCTCTAGTATAATTTGTTTAAATCCCTATTGTGTTTATTTCCTAAAACCACATCTAGGAAAACAGTATTTCCCTGCCTTCTTTGGAAACATGGTCAGAAAATTAAAAAAAACAAAAGTGAAATTAAAAAAAAAAAAAAAAAGGTGAAAAAGAAAAAAGATGAAGCTTTATTTCAAGTCACTCTCACAATGGAGGGGAATCTGATAGGACCGCTGGATGAATCACATTTACAGCCTGGTTTAAAACTTTACCTACCCAGTAAGGTAGCCCTTTTTTTTGTTGTTGCGTTTCACACACAGTTTCTACCGACAGTGGCACACGGAGAGGGCAGTAAACTACTAAAATGCACCTTTAATGCATTAGTTTTATGACAATGATAATTGCTGCTCCTCTATAATTCCCCTAATTAAAGCAGGCTAAGCAAATTACATATAATTGACCTTAAAACCACAACACAAGTACATTCGAGAGAGAGAGAACAGCTGCGTCATTGCAGGGCCCTACCAGTTTCCCTCCGTAGTGAAGAGTGATCCTTTCCTCGCTCGACACCGTGAAACCATCTTAAAAACAAAAGTTGGTTAAGGGGGGTGAGGAAACAGCATTATTTGGGATTGTGGTCCACCAGGACATCAGGTAAGGCTTGATTGTCGAGGTTTTTCCCACAAGATCCTGATGATTTTAAAATGTACAATGGTACAAGTTTGGGCCCATGTGTCACCGTGCAAACGTTGCGTCAGCCAGCACACGGACGTATAGTAGCTCTAATGTCGAAGCACAAAACAACTTCCTGGTCAAAAAAAAAACAGGGTTAACACTGAGAAGTGAAGGGGACGTCCCTTGCTTTCTTCTTAAATTAAAAAAACAAAACAAAAAAAACCATTCATGTTTCAAACTAAAATCCTCTGAAATCATCACGGACCAAAGACGCTGCCGTCATTTCCAACGATGAAAACTCTTCCTCAGCTTTGTTATGTACAAGATTTAAACATACCATGACATGAGGACGACAGTTTCATGTGGTTTAAAATGAACTCAAATTCGACCACTCGAGGTGAAATTTTTCGCCGCCACACTCTGACATCACAGAGCAACACGACATGAATCATATATATCAAAAATGGGGAGGGGGGTAGGGGTGGGGGAGAGACAACCACACACACTCACTTAGGCAGGTTATGCTGTAAATTTACAGTAATGACACCTATAGTTCTGTAAGCCAAAATCTCTATTTTAGAATGCTGAACATTAGGGTAGCTTCCTATAAAAACCATGTTTTCCCCCCCATGTCTGTTTCCCGCCCGACGACACTAAGCATATGGCTTAAATATTTGTAAAACTATGTAGTCCGATGGGGGAAGAAGAGTCTCTGCCTTCCTTCTCAGTCTGGCTTGCTGAGATGATCCTTTTCGAGACACTCTGCTGTGTGTAGCTGCACATGGCTGTGTGTGCACGTGTGTGTGTGTAAGTGTGTGTATGCATGTTAGAGAGCAGAGGGTGAATCCACAAAGAGGACCTTTTTTTTTTTAAGGTGATCAGACTGCAATTCTCGCCCTGCGTGCCCCTTTTCCTTTATTTAAAATAACGGCACCATCTCCTCAACGTCTGACACCGAATCCTTAAATCGAGCGCCGCATCATAGCCGCCTTCCCTTGAGGCTTTCAGCAGGGCCGCCAGTGTAAACATGATCCCCCTTTTTCTCAGTGAGCTCAGAATACTGCCTCAACAGACAGGCGGAAACAAAAAGTCAACAAAAAGACATCAACAACAAATACAATGGCCATTGTCGTGGAGATATGCAGGTTTAAGGGGAAGAAAAACAAAAAGAAATTAAAACATTGACAGCTACCACGCAGGAATATTTCCTGGGACAGGGAGCAGTTAGGGCAGTATGGATCCTTAGTGCAATGAAGGCCAGAGGAGCAGCCGGCGGCGCGGCCTCAACGTTCATACGGCCGCTCGCTCTGGAAGGTGTGGCCGGCCGGCGAGTCAGCGGGCTGAAAAGAGAGGTCCAGTGGGCTTCATCAACTCTCGCCAGGAAGAAGAATAAGGGCAGACATTATGCTTCTAGTCACATATATTCACTCACACACACGTCCATACGTACTTTATACTCTGTAAAACTACTACGGCTAAAGCCTAGGAGGGGAAGAGAGAGTCCGGTCCAGAGCGTCCTCTGGAGGAGTCCTGAGCCTCATTTCGTTCACTTCGAATAAAAAGTTATGTACGTGTGAGCGTCTACGTGTATGAGGACGTGTAAACATCAAAATGTGAGTCGTGACGAGTGTGAGAGATTATTCTGCTAGGCCGTTGGAGCGAGTGTGTCGTGTTAGGGTTGTGTGCAGTTAACTATGCCTGTGACCAGTTTCATATTGTATCCGTATTTGTTGTCTGTGTGTTTGTGTGTGTTTCTCATATGTTTTTTCCTTTTTAGTTTCCTGTTGTTTAGTCTCTCCACTGTTGCAAATGTACATTCATCCATCGTAGGGGGGGGGCAAGTATGACGCAGGGCCACACACCAACTGATCCTGAGGCTTTTCCAGTGGTCCGATACAGACGCTCGCCTCGTCAGCGCGCTCAAAATAAACAGCAGTAGAGGTACTGGAGGACACTGTACCACATGTAGCCGGAGGCGAAAGCAAACGTCTGGATAAAGCACAGCCACACGGGGTCGAGGGTCATCTGCCGGGAAACTGCCTCCTTCTGTCCGTCTTGAGCGGGGAATGATCCTGTGGAGGAGGACAGAAACACAGACCAGTCAGATTATCAAACGTAAGGTATAGTGGTGCTAACGTCAGCAAGCTAAGCTAACTAACGCAGAGCCTGTGAATGGTGTGGTACTACCACCAGTGTGTTAATGTGTGTGTGAATGGGTGAATGTGCTTTGAGTGGTCGGAAGACTAGAAAGGTGCTTTACAAGTGCGATCCATTTCCCATTTACCATTAATAGCACAGTGGTTTTAACCAAATGCTGTAACGTAAAATCTCCCAGTCCCCACACTACTCTTTGGATATACTGTATGACAGTGTGTCTCCTAGCAACAACGACCCTAAAATGTCAGTCAACCTCTACCACATGAAACGCCCACTCAGAGGGTTAATTTTTTTTTTTCTATTGAATGCATTTTTTTTTTAGCATTTTTAGCTAAATAGAAGATATATGTCCCATAGCTGAAGGATCATTATAGTTTGTGTGTCTTTACACAGAATTGAGGAGAATCCAGTTCAACTTTAACAAAGTGACATGGTGAGACAGACCTGTGTCGTAGAAGTGGGTCAGCAACTCTTCCTTCTCCACGAACCTCTGATACAGCCAGTCAGTCAGTGCCTCTGCCTCCACAGGAACCTCTTTTATTGGATACATCCTGATGGAAACAGGAGAGACAGGCAGACAGGGAGAGAGATGAAACACAAAAAAGGATTACTGAGGTCTCACTCAGCAGAAACTGCCTGCATTGATCCGTCGTGGAAGCTGCAGTCCAAACCCGGGGTGTCAGCCGTGGTCCCTGAGCAGAGCGGTCTATTTCAACCTGGAATCTATTACGGCGGTCTGTGTGTTTGCTGTAGCTTCAGCTTGTTTCAGGGATTCATTAGCCGGCGGGCTCATCAGAGTGAGACAGAAGTGCTGAGGGGAGGCTGACAGGAGACAGACAAGTCATGGAGCTCCACAAAATGGTTTGGTTAGAAGTGTGTGGGAGGAAAACTCTAAGGGGAAAAAGTTAAAATCAGTTTTGCCACTAAGGCATAGAGATGTAGCGCTATAAAATTCCGGCAACCTTAGAAATATCTTCAATCTGTGTCGCAGTACAGCCAGGCATATGTACACATATGCACTCTGGTGCAGTTCGTTTGTGGTGAGAACGTGTTCCGACCTGGATCTGAACCAACTGCAGTCACATGACACATTGTTTGGGTTAAACATGAGCATGTTACAGTCCTGGAGGATTATCAATGTGCACCTCTTCCTGTACTGCCTTAATATGCACATTCAGCACATCCAATGCATCAAAACATTGTTTTCTAGTTGGAGCCGCGCCTCGTTTTCAAACTGTATGGTTTGACTAAAATGAACAATGACAGCAATATAGTCCACGATGAGCAGCGCTAAAATCAACCTGCGCAGTTGTCCCTCCATTGTGACATTAGAAAGTGTCACATTTATCTTGCAAGTGTACTCTTCTTCAACGCTTTGTTTACTTCCTGGATTTTTCCCACATGGAAATTCTGACCAATCAAGAGCAGCTTTCTAGCTCAAGGTCCACTTGTAAATGCTGTCATCAGAACACGAACCAACTCTAGGCAATTATGCAACTCTGTGACAAAACTAGTCCCTGATTCAGACCAAAGCAAGACAACTCTAGGTCTGTAAGCACCCTAAATTGCTCAAAATATGGCAACCATATTTTCAATTTCATAAAATATAACTGGTTATATCATCTAATATGACTGAAAAACTAGCTGCAGGCCTGGAAACCACTTTAAAAAGTGTTGAGCCCTGCATCACAACTTTCCAGAGCCTGTGACGACTTCTTAAAAGCACAACATGTGTCAGATAATGAAAAAACAATATTCAACATTTTTACCCAGTAATGGGTTAAGATGACATCTGTTAGCATTTATATTTAATACATCTGTTGCATCCATTAGGAGTAATTTTGAAGACAAGAAGAATGATAATGTTGTTTTGTTTACTTGGTGTCCATGGTGATTTTACAGTCACATGACTGATTAATGACCTGTATATAAGGACACCAGAAACAGCCTCAGACATTATGCTGATGAAGACAAGATAACAGAACTCATCTGGTGTACTGGAGAAGAGGTGTTTTAATCTGATCTCTTCAAGTTCCCACTCGTCTGCACCTCACTGGTTGTGCATTCTCAAAGTTAGAAATTGTCTAACCAACAGTCTAAAAACCTAAAAATATTCACTTTATTATAATAAAAGATGAAAGAAACAAGCAAATCCTGACATTTAAGAAGCAGAAACCTAAAAGATTTACTGAAATGACTTTCCTGTCTAGCCGTTTCATCTCTATTCTTCAGCCTGACCAACATCTACCTGATTATTTCTCATATCAACCATCTCCAGCTGGACAAAACTACAGCTTCTTGCAATCACACACGTCACACACTGTTTAAAACAAACACAATGACTGGTTGACATTGTGAGAACAATGAGGGGTCACTTCTAAAAGCATTGCTGAAGTCTAGTCTCTAGCCAGAAGGGGTCCCTAGTAGGCTGCACTCCCACACAGACCAGCTCCTGGTCACCTTCAAATAGAGGTTACAGTCTCCTCCCTCAGACAGAGCATTTCCTCTGCACTCAACATTTGCTCAATATTCCCGACTGGATAATGTCCACTGTGAAAGTACATCTGTGCCTATGAGGAGAGCTCCTGTAAGAGGGAAGTAATAAGGGATACAGTATCGATTACTAAAAGGGATCAATACATATTAAAAAGCAATCCAAGCAAAGAGGCAGCAGCACTCCTGTCAGGATGGGCTGTGGTTTCACGAACAGTTGAACAACACTGACATGTTTCCACACACTGCTGCAGGTACGAACACATGACTACGTGAGCAACCATCCCCTTAATTCAAAAATAAATATTACGAAAGATAAAAAATAATCAGGAGTGTTGGTTTCGAAAGTCTTAAATTAAGCATTTTTAGATTTTATTCTGATAATTTGAGGTCCAAAATCAAACTGAAAGGATTTATTTAGACAACATTAACTGACTATTTGTTCATCACTTCACACACAATAATCAGGAGCAGTGTCCATATGACATGTTTCCATCAATTAAACATAATTTAAAAAGGTTTGATAATTGAAATTTATGTTTAAATCAAGCCAGCGCCGTCTGATTTTTAAGGGTTTACATGAAGCCATTTCATTCTCCAATATTGTGAATGTTATTGGTGTAAAAAGCTCCTGTCAGAGAGGAACGTCGGCACAGTAAAAACCTGGTCTTTGAACTGAAGCAGCCCGTATGACCAAATCAGGAAAAGGCTTGGCCTGCTTGTTCCACAGATCAGAAGGGCAGAGCTGACGATTCAACACAGACTTCCGCCTGCTTCTTAGATTTTAAGTGCACATCTGCAGGCCTTTCTCCTCATTATCCTGCAGTTCACTGTGTGGGTGTTGCTCTGTGGCAAGTCTGAACAAGGTCCTGCTTAAGTAGAGCAACTTTTTTGCCCCCAGTGGCATGACACTCCTGTTAAATTCGAGATAAAACCGACTAAAATACACCACTTTCATCTGTTTATGGTTCCAGTGAAGCTGACTTTTTGAAGATAAAATAGCTTTTTGACCAACAACAACACCGCTGTCCCCTCTGAGAGGATCTGGCTTCCCAAAACTGGAGCTGAGCCGCTGCGGCCACCTGATAGGGTGATTAGAGGTGAAAGCAAGACGTTTCATGATGCTTCTCTTATATCAGGTGTCTTTCATGTTACTGATGTGTCATAGAAACCAACCAAACACCACCAGTAATGCACCTTCAAAGCACGAGGACGGAGAAAAGAAGTTCAGAAAGAGGCTGAGAAAAGCCTTTTTACAGACTGTCAGCCCAGAACATTTTTTTTGGCATTATCAAGATTGTATCCAGTCTGATTTTGGAAAATCTGGACTAGAGCTGGGCAATGTATTGATTTGATACAGATACTGATATGACACTGGATTTTAGATTTAATAATATTCTAAGTGTTGTCTTTTCCTGGTTGTCAAGGCTGCATTACGGTAAAGTGATGTCATTTTCTGAACTTATCAGACTGTTCTAGCTGTTCTATTATTGGCCTTTACCCACTTAAATCATTATATCCACATTACTAATGATGCTTTATCACTACTTTTACTGTATAAATATTTTGTGGCAGCACCAATAGTCAACCCAACAATATTTCTGCAATGCAGTATCAAGGTATTTGCTCAAAAATATAGTCATAAGTGAATTTCTCCACATCGCCCTGCCCTGGCAGCAAAAGATCACATTAAATGGGATTTTTGCAAATCGAATCCAAACCACATTATTTTAAGATATTTTTTTGGCCTTGGTTATTTGATAAGACAGTTCAAGCTTGAAGGGGGGAGATAGAGAGGGGATGGCATGCAGCAAGGAACCATGGGCTGGAATCGAACCTGCAGCCGCTGTGGCAAGGACATTACCTTTGTACAGGGGATGCCTACTCTACCTGCTGAGCTACTGAACTCACCAAAACCCTATTTGACGGTGGATTGAAATGCAATTCCAGTCCGACTTCTACAGATGCATCTCAGTTCGCTCAACTGGTCACTCAAATGAGATTTTACATCTTCTTTGCCTCACTTGCAGTGCGACAAACAACGCCAACGTCAATCCAAAGTGATGGGAGTGCTGAGCAGAATCCATACTGCCGCTAACAGAGTGCTATGGAGGACAACATGGTGTAAAGAACAATCCATGGACAGACCCCGAAGGCACCTCTAGAGGGTGAAATGAACTTATACCTGTCATGCTTCTGGGTTGGAAAGCATAGCTATGTAGTTACTGACACCCACATTGTTACCATAGTGACCCATGCAGATAGATGGGTCACATCTGGACTTACAAATTGGATTTGATCAACTACAAATAACAGTGTGGACAGTCAGTCATAAAGATCTGATTTGTCTGAGTAGCTGATCAATAGGGTTAGCTACCCGTCACATTTGAACTACTAATGGTAGTGGTGCCTGGACTTTGGCACTGATACCCAACGCACGTTTTTCAGTGCGTCCGTACTCTGTAATTTAATCTTTGAACAAGCATGACATAGTAGCCTAAAAAGCATTGTTCTCACCAAGATGCACTCTCAGGTACTGAAATTTAGCATCACTGAAAGTAACATGAATTGATACTCGATAGCGCTGACGTAATTCAGTCGGTACCCTTGAAAGTACTGAGTTCAGAACCCTAACCCTAATCCATACACCTTAATAGTAGAACTGATACAATAGTATTTGCAAATTAAAGTAGGAATAAAGGCAAACTATAAATCAAACAAGTCACCACTAACACACTAAGAAATAGTTCTCTTGTAACTGTTTTGTAGTTGTGGTGATAGGTGGGCATTTTTGGTTTTAGGTGCACATGTTGTTCCCATTACGATTTTTGGTGTGTTTTTTTCCCCAGCAATGATTGGTGACAGTGCACCAGACATTAAATTCAAATAAATAAATGAGTGATTAAACATAACACACGCAAGCTCGTAGAGTGTTTCACACCTGCTCCAGTATGGCTGCCAAAGTCCCTCTACTCTATTCTTAAATGTAAAGCGATAGCTCTGTAATCCTGCCAGAGGAAAATAGGAGCCGGCTTTGCCACTTATAGGAGGGTTTGAGCGTTTAGGGGCTTGGGTAGCAGGTGGCAGCCACAGCATTTTCCTGCAACTGAAATATTCATGCAGAATCAGGATCTTTTACTGATGAGGACAGCTGAGGTTAAAGGAGGCGCTGCTGAACAAACAAACTTATGTATCAGCTCATTAGTTTATCAGCCAGGTTTGTTTGGAGAACAAATGTCTGCAGCCACTTAGAGCCAAAATCAAACAGCATGTTGAACTTCACAGGGTTCATTTGCTCTCCAGAAATCACCTGACTCTAAAATTTGGCAGCTACCAATCACACAGTCTTGCTCCAGTTCTATGAATAATTTCAGATTTGGGCTACAACTAACTAGAAACAATTTCTTGAGCAACGACCAAAAAGACGAAGGGATTATAGTTACGAATTATTATGCTTTTCATTTCTGTAACTGTTGCACTGATCTGCACAGCTGCTAATATTAAGCTCTTCATATTTAAGTTGAATAATATACCACAGTATGCTTTTAATAGAGGGAGAAATTAACCCTAGAGAATACTACCATTGCAAAGTCAAATTATTAAAGAATAGCGTGTGCTAAATAGCTTGTATAAAATTGAGCATAGCAGGCAGGACATGATGTCGAGTTCAGCTCACATCCCTGCTACATCAGCTGGTCTCCAACAGCCCAATCAGGAGTCAGCTGATAAATCACGATTCATGTCTATGCAACCTGCCCTAGGCTTTCCATGTAGGCGCATGGAAGGGCAGGGAGGTTTGCTTTCTCTGCCTCAGGCGTTTTTTGTTTGCATGTGGAAGGGCAGGGAGGTTTGCTCTCTCTGCCTTCAGGCTTTCCACTTAGGCGCATGGAAGAGGCTTTCTGAGGAGGCCTATGAAAGGCAGAGAGGCCCCAGAACAGAGCCATACCACCAAATACAATACTGCAAATAGAAATAAAGTTTTCTTTGATTCAAGTATTCCTGACTGAACTGTTTTAATTGTTTTTAATCAATGGATTATTCATGTTTTACAGATCTGTTGGCCAAAGTAATGCTACATATGAGGTCATTACAATTGCTTTAAGGCCCAGACACCAAACCAACATTACAAAACTAGTGGCAACTTAAGCCAACTGTTGTGTCGCCTAGTGTCATGGCTTAAAAATTGCACTTGAACATAATGCAAAGAGTCAGCCAACGGCCAACTAGCATGTAGATAATGCACCTGTGTGAGAGGAAGTAACTCTCCATACCAGCAGGCAGTGGTTTCCTGTGTTTGTCATTCTAAAAGGGAACCCGGAAGACTGACAGGACTGATTCAGGCTAGTTAGCCAGTTAGCACATAAAACACAAGCCGATATTGAAAGAACAGAGCATACTTATCATGTGCTAACAAACAAAAACACAATTATGAACCATTTTTGCAACAACAGCAAAAAAAAAAAAAAAAAAGGAAAAATATCTTGACCTAATATTACACTTTTTTAGATCAGATGTCCTCTGACTTCACTCATTTGTTTTCTTGTCCACTGAACTAAAATGCCAATCAGAGTGATTTCATTCACTCCATCATCAACATGCTGAAATGGCTGGAAAACAGCCATCAGGGGCCGACTAATGCCAGTAGTGCGGGACACCCCACAAAAACTGGGACGACAGACACCGACTGGCTGCTGACCATTTGCTTGTGCCAGGACCCTTGAAGCTCTGAGGAAGGCACAGTGTTGCTTAAATGTCAGCTCATGGTATAAAATCAATGCTGCATTTTTGTCTATAGCGCTGCTTTCTTTGGAGTTTTGAGTTTTGAATTTTATATATATATATATATATATATATATATATATATATGTATGCACTGTAGGTGCACTGATGATACAGATTTTGAAAGTTATGAAAGCCCATTTAGCTAATACAAGACCATTTTAAGAAGCAAACATTTCATACAAAGCAAATATATCCAACAAAAAAGCTTAATAATATACAACGTTGCATTTGCAAAGTAACTGAAACAACACTAAAAATGTACACAGGTCAAAGCTTAACTGTGACCTCCCTTCAGATCTTTGCTAAACTACACATTTTGTGGCATTTGTCTGGTCTGGTCATTGATGGACTCTCCCGTCTGTACACATCTATGAATGTGAACTGTTTGAATACTATCATTTAATTTGAAAGTTGCATCAATAAGAGATTAAGCTGCCTTAATTGGGTGAATTAATAGCTATTAAACTGTACTTTCAATACTTTTTATGGCATTAAAATGTCAGCGAGTAGTTTCTTTCAGCAAGTGTGGATACCCTGGAGCAGTGGTGTACCATGCCAGGACTCTATTGGCGGCTGACGGGTAACAGGTCGTACAAAAGTTCAGTCTGCGGCCAGCATCGGCGGTCCCATTTTGGTTCATAGAAATCACACAGACTTTGATCAATGGGTGCATGGATACACCAGACAGACATTGTGATTTTGTTCACAGTAGTGTGAAAAATGAAACTTTATGTTGTGAGTATGGTTGCATTTGTTGTGCCAGGACACGCAGTGGCACATTTAACAGTGTACAGCAGTGATGGTGGTGGTGGTGGTGAGGAACTGGTGGTGGTGTGTTGGCGTGGGGCCACAGCAGTGCTCTCATTTCCACCCTAACCCACTTGGCAGCAGCTTGCTTGTTAACCCGACACCCTGGCCCACAGACAGACGAGAGAGCTGCAGCTTCTCCTGTCGATAAGCGTCGACATCAGTGTGTACCTGCGCTACATTCAACAGATGATGTACATACTTGTATTTATGGTGATTTTTTGGAAAATATATAGTTTTTGCTCAACCCTTTATTCATAAGACAAAAAGACAAATTCAGGTCATGAACAGTGCAAATCAGAAGCTTTTGATCCTCCATCTTTACCGTCTTGTTTGAACCATTTGGGTCCTGTAAAGCTCTTATTCTTGAGATACTGTTTCCCCCTCTAACTGGGCTGGGAAGCTAATTAAATTTGGGACTCTTGCTGGAAAAGTCTGTCCACTCCACAAGCCTCTTTGGAGGGTAGCCAGTCATTGTTTGGGGACTCTGTACGGCCCTAAATCTCTCTGGCTGTGAAATCTTGAGAAACAAAGGGGTGCCCTGGGAGGCCTGCTCTCGGGCACAATGTTGTAAAAGGTGAATATTGAGATTAGCGACCAGTGTGGCTCAGGGAGTGAGGAAAAAAAGTCTCCTGTCCCGCTCCCTGTCTCTTCCTAGTTAAGATAAGAGTCCTCATCTATGTGTAATGAGGCTCCAAATCCCAAACTGCTGCCTTTGAGTTCTTTCTCTCAATCCTCCTGTGGAGTGGGGGTCAGTTTTTCCAGCTAAAGCAACGACTAAACAAAGAATAAGAGAAAATATGACTGAAGCATACGCAAGGTTGGATCAATGGATCAATACTGATGCCGATCTCCTTGTATAATTTTACTTTCGAGGTCCCTAGGTTTTCTTGTTCTTCAGAATGTCAAACCTTTATCTGCAATCAGAGAAAAGCTGAGGGACTGTAGGAGTCCACTTGTTAATTGCTCCATTTAGTCTTTAATCTGCTTCCTCTCTGGCTCGAGGAGGTCTATGTTCCAGGAAATAGTTTGGGCACAAGGAAGTCTTCACCAACAGAAGTAAAAAAAAGAAAGAAAAAAAAAAAGGGGCTCGGCCGGAGGGAGAAAAGTTAAAAAAGCTGCCAACAAATTGATACAAAAGACTTTCCACATAAAAACTTATTCAGAATACTAGAATTAAAGCACCAGGCCTTGGCTAAAACTTGAAGGCACACTATTTCTGTGGCAGACGGATTCTTGTACATTCAAAAACGGACTTAAATTAGTCTGGAATTCATTAAATACTTGATAAATAATAGATTAACTGATTTCTTTGTTTCTTAAAATGGGGTATTGGTGCTGGATACGCGCCTTTTATAACATTCAAGGTTGAGTTGCAGTCTCTAACAATAATGCTCATAATCAGTTATTTCTGCATGAGCTCTTTGTGACACCAGAGTATAAATACGCACACTGAGAGACAGTGAAGTGAATTTCTACGGATTTAAACTCAAGTGACATCACCATGTTTTTGTTTTCCTTATCCCCCACTTCGATCTGTGTCGACGTGGCAGGAGCACACTTTCACCTTGTCACTGTGACCATATGCCCCTGACAGAGTGTCTCTTCTGTCAATAGAGGACACTGCAGAGAGACAGAGGGTGTGGGAGGAGCGGCGTTGGAGGTTAATAACAGCCTAACACAGGAGCATCGACCTCTTATCAGTGCAGAGGTCACACGAAAGGGGCCGTTAAACAACTGTCACAGGTAGATATGGATAACGTGGCCTAAGCTGACTTTATAGTCACATAGTGCACACTGGTGTTTATGAGGGAGCATATCTGAGGTCAGTTTCAGTGTAAAGAAGCAGGACGATCCTCCCACAGACAAGCTGAAAGAACACATTGTTCGAAAACACATCTAGAAATATGCCTTACCCCTCCACTTTGATTACATTAGGTATTTGCATTCAATGCTTTACTGTACTTTTACTCCACTAGATTTATCTGACATCTGTAGTTACTTTGTACATATTTTTTCATGTAGCACATATGATAAACGTATTTGATAGTATGTACTGTTTGATGAAGTAAATATTCTTCCTCACAAGTCATTTTGTTCTGGAATTATGCCCTTCCAGTTTTATTATGGGGGAAAAAACAGTGGCTAAAATCTGCAAATACAGCATTAAAAATCTATTCATTTATTTATTATTCTATCAAACTTCTTTCTGTACTCTCCTGGAGTACATCATAATAATTCATGACAATATAATTAATTAGACTGACACAATATCGACCCAAAGAAGTTGCAGAAAACAGTCCTGAACAGTTTTTGATTTCAACACCAGCTCCTAAACCAACACTAACGTATAATACCACATTCACCACGCAAGACGTACATATGACCAATTAGTTCCGCAACTTGAACCAACCCACCAACACAAGATCCAACCAACGCAAAGCAAATCCTAAAATAACGACGCACTATTCAAATAATTCACTTAGGCAACACATTTAAGTGATCATTGCGGCACAATTCAGAACTTGAAACTTAATATAATTCAAAACAATTCATTCAAATGAATATTTTAAATTCAAACTCATAATATTGAGCAGCAAATCTCAGACAGAGCCGATACACAACGTCAGCAGTCAGAGGATTAAAACATTTAAATTAAATTATTATTTTCATTTCATTTTAATATAATCAATACCTAAAAACTGCAATCCAACCCACATGTTTTTGTCTGACCCAGGACCGAACCAAAAATTTAAGTAAGACAAAATACCACCCACAAATAACTGTTGTTTTTTTTTCCTGGGGCCCCTGCTGGGTACCTGACCTGATGTAGGACTTTGGCAAAATGGATTAGGCAACAGAAACTTATGTTTGGGTTTTTGCTAAAAAAGGACTTTTGCAGATTGTGAAACAATGAGCTTCCTGGCAACAGCTAGCAGTCGAGACAGCGTTTGCTTCAGCAGCATAATCCACTGTCCAAACAAGCCTAATTTCTAGGGTTTACCTTAGCTGGTATTTATTGTTTTTTTAACCAGAAAAATCTGTAGAAATCTGGCATATTTAAATATCTGCAGTGATAATGTCCTGTCAAAACAATCCCCTCTGAGAATATGTAGGCCTTACACTGTGTCCTAACAGAAAGTGAGCATCCAACATGATCTCTTTCCACACCGAATCTGTTTAAAATGCACTTCTGATACGTCATGTAAACACACCACATACCGAGATGTAACCACTTAAAAGACGGGTGAGCACTTCCCATCTACCTACATTCCCACACATTATTTACTGGAAATGACATACAATACAGCCAACAACAAGTAGGTTGTTACGCAATGGTCATTTACCAAACCGATTATGTGGCCGATAATTGAGTCACATTCAGTTAGGACATGGTGTCAAACTAAAGGACATTCTTTGTGTTTACTTGTTGCCCTCATAAACATGGGTTAGCTTAACATTAACTTAATTAATCTTAAAGTAGCTGACTGAACACATTTTATTTGGAAAATAATATATAAGCAAAAGCCTACCTTTCAATAAGAAATATAGATCTACACGCCTTGATGATGTCATACTTCATGTAGCCTGCCTGCTCAATAAACCGGTAACATTTTTAAGATTATTTTTGGGGGCTTTTTTGCCTTTGATAACAGGAGAGTTTGAGGAGTCAAAAGAGGACAAAGAGAGGGGACGACACGCTGTATAGGGCCATGGCAAGGACACTGCCTTTGTGCATGGGGTGCCTGCTCTACCTACTGAGCTACTGGGCACCCAGAAACACAGGTTACATTTAGCTGGACTTTTTTGAAATTGATAGTTTCTAGGATGCATGGACCAGCACCAATTTGTTATGCGAAACACCCATCAAGATGTACAATGACTCCCGACAGCCTACTACCAAAATTACTGTCTACAACAGGGAGGTCTATTGAGACTTTAGAGTTCAAGATATAAGACCTGCAGACAACCTCAAATGACATGAATATAGCTGGGGGACGACTTCTGTAATATGCTTCTATGGCGACAGATGTCCTCTGATGACCCTAAGCTTTAAAAAAATAAATAAATAAAAATATTCCATCTACTCATTAATTATCCAGAGACACCATCTGTAACCACCAAGGTACTCATTACGCTCACAGGTTAAACACTAGTGTAATAGATATTGATCCTGGGTGAATTAATCTCACGTAAAAAAAGAAAAAAGGAGGAAATGTAGTGTTTGATTTACATCTGGTACCTACTAACTTGCGACCTTTTTACAAAGCTCTTAGAGAATAAAAATCTGCCTCAGATATCTAAAGAAAGCAGTAACGGCTGCAAGCTCGACAATTCTGTGCGAGTGCCTCGTCTCTGAGAGAAAGCCAGGTGTGCAGCTCGAAAGCACCCGTGTGATGACCAGGCAGACTCAGACTCCATAAATCACGTCACCTCTCAGATATTTCCAAACAGCAGCTTTCAGAAACGCACACAGCAGCAAAAAAAAAAAAAAACAGGAAAAAGAGAGGAGATGGTGCATTTAAAAGAAAAGGATTTCAACGTATTTAACACCCACTACTGCCCTCGCTCGGCCTCTGTACACCCACCTAGCTCTCCCATCTGCCATTCACAGAGGGCTTATGATGCTGCAATCTGGAAGACTGAGATTATACGGAGGGAGGGCAGGAGACACAGCGAGGGAGGGTGGGGCTGAGGGGTGAGGACGGGAGGCAGCGGAGAGAGAGAGAGAGAGGGAGAGAGAGGGAGGGATTAATAAAAGTGCTCGACGTGGATTCATCTGGAATATTACTCAATTCTCAGCTGCCTGTTTTGAAGCGGAGGCTCAGGCGCGGTAGTAATCTATACAGCCCCGTAAAAACGATAACACGGGGGAAGGAGGGCGGGCTATTATCAAGGTCAGTTCACAAAGAAACTGTCAGGCTGGGGCAGTCGGATTTAGGGCCCCGACACACCAACAGGACTGCAAAGAATGATCAAACGCTTCATGTCCTCCGTTAAACCACTGGACTTGAACACACCACAAAGACTACAGTTAAGCTCACAGCTGATGTGCATCTATATTCAGTGCCTGCGAGGAAAGAAACCAAGTCACAGGTCGTATCTATAAACCAAAAAAAGCCAAAAAATAGCCAACCAGCTATTGTGCATCTGGTGAAACGTCTTCCTCTACATGTAGATCAACAAAAGAAAGAGAAGGATGCAAAAAACCTCACTAAATAGGTGAAATCAGTGCTTCTCAAAGTTGAGCAGCCAGGCAGGGAGCTCTCATACAGACAGCCTCCAGTCTGCCTGCTGCAGATTCAACATGCTGAATCACCGATAAAAGCTAACAGCTGATGCTCTGCTTGTTGTCACAGCCCTTACACTGTGTGTGAGGTCTGAGGAGTCTCTGCTCTGCATGTTCACTGATAATGTCATCATTTCTGAGGCTATCATAACAGCATTACAACAATCTGAGGTGATCTAGAGGTACGACACTCTGAAACAAGACAGGGAATCCCCAAAAATTTCAGTAGAAGAAACATCATTTATTGCTGTTTTTTCCCCCTTCAGTTTACTTAAAGGGACAGTTCACCCCAAAATCAGAAATACATATTTTTCCTCTTACCTGTAGTGCTATTTATCAGCCTAGATTTTTTTGGTGTGAGCAGTCGAGTGTTGGAGATATTGACAGTAGAGATGTCTGCCTGCTCTTGAATATATTGTTAATAAATGGCACTCAGCTTGTGGTGCTCAATGTGCTAAAAAAACACATTAGAAAAACCCTACAGCAATGTCTCTTTCCAGAAATCATGACCCAGTTACTCAAGATAATCCACAGCCCTCGTTGTGAGCGGTTTCATGTAGGAACTATTTTCTTTCTACTGAACTACACCCACCAACTGTATCACTGTGCAGAAGGAAGCGTGCATCTACTGCTAACTCACCTAGCACCACTGAGCTAGCTAAGGTTACAGCTCTGCCGAGGAGGACACCATTAATGTTTACATCTTGCACTGTCATGAGCACAAGCATCTTGTCTATGAGTAGATGCACGCTTCCTTCGTGGTGATACAGTTGGCGTGTGTAGTTTAGTAGAAATAAAATAGTTTCTATATAAACACGATGGCTGAAGGTGGAACCGCTGACTTTGTGGTTGATTACTATGCCAATCTTCAACCCTAACCCCAAAACAAACTGAAGTTTCCTCCAGTTTGTTTTGTTATCAAAGCTTAAGTTAGCTAACATTCTAAAAAGTTAGCGCAACAGAGAAATCCAATATTTCTCTTAAAACCTCGCCAATTTCTAACACATAACGTCATTCATCCCTACAACAGGAAATACTTCTTTCGTAACCTGATATTAAGTGTGCGCTGCATGTGATCATTTTTGATGATCGCCTCCGTCCAGTCCTTTTGTCTTATCACATTTAACCATAGTATTCGTTTTTGTTGATGGGCAGTTGCGGCTGGTACGAGTTCAAATTTCAGTTTTGAGCCATGACTGTTTCTATTCTGGCTCCCAATAACACAACAAGACAACATTTTAATGTAGACTACGGCCCTGTGGTGGCTAGTCGTGTTTTACCTCCAGCTAACAAACTGAAGTCATTGTGACGTCGGCCCTAAAAGGGTCTATAGCACCACAGGTAAGAGGTAAAATGTATTTTGGATTTTAGGGTGAAGTGTCACAACACGCTTAAGAGCATCCATGGTTTCTCAAAATATCCCTGATAATAACTTTCATCACTTTTATATTACATATGTTGAAGTATTGATCATGATCGGTTCAGTCAGTTTGATTCGTGTGTCCCCAGAAAGCGCAACACAATTAAAAGCTCCCTTTAAATTTCTATTTGACCACATTTGACCCCAAACTGTTGCTTCATCAGATTTTTTTTAACCAATTTGTAAAATTCACTGACTTCCCCTAAGACCTCAAAATCCCTGAACCTACCTATCTAAAGTAAATCCCTATTTGTGTCCCCTTGTGGCATTAAAAAAGACTTATCAGATGAACGGATAAAAGGTAAACAATGAATGTAACACAGGGTCTGCTGAGGCAACATAAATCCTTCATTTACTCTATAAACACAACAACTATTGGACAAGAATCTTGAACTTCTCCTGAGTAGCAGATCCGTTTTATGTAATTCTGGTTACATTGGGTGACACACTTGTCTAGACGCCTCTCCTATCTGCATAACCAAAGTGCATCATACTGCTCACTCCCCCACAGTGTTCCCTTGATCGGCAGGCAGATTAATCCCCTTGTTGACTCTGCACCTGTACCAGCATGGGCCTAACTTCTGTCTGATCAGCGTCAGCTACATGACTGGAACTGAGTGTGCACACTTGTAACGGGAACAGCTGTGTCTTTAGCTTGGTCGGGTGCCTCCATGTCCGTCCCAGGCCTGCAGAGCTGCTGACCAAGCGAGGGAAGCTGATTGTGTCAATGGCTGATTAGAGAGTCGCAGAGGTGGGGTGGGACTAGTGCATACTCTGCTTGACTAATTACAGACTTAATGAGTCCTTAGCTTTGGCTCAAGTGGGCAGAGACGCCTCCAGAGACGAGCCAGCAAGCGGGGATTCATAAATCATCTTTTACTTTGCCCTATCTTACCCTGCATACAGAGGTGAACACACACACACACACACACACACACACACGATGTTGTTCAGGGGTGAAACACAACATTAGGGGTCGAGAGGACCTCTACCTGGTGGCTGCTGCTTGAGTCTAGATACATCCCTGTCATGACCATGCACAGAGGGCCATATTTATCTTTAACAGAGCCTATAGAAAATCTAATCCTGGCCCACCTTCATCACATCCCCGAGTGGGCGGATTAGCAACAGAGGGGAACCTGAAAGGCACCAACAGCAGGACAATATGGATGCATAAGAGCAGTGATAATCTCAGCTGTAGAACACAGGATGGTGACTGTGTTTACTTTTTAAAACAACCTCTATATTTTGTTTTTTCAAGTTAAAACATTACAAGCCAACATGTTCTTTTTTAATGGTTAAAAGATACACAGTTAAAACCATAATTACAAATATATACTCAAACCAAGCACAAATATGGCACTGAACCTTACGTCAGAGCAAAGTTGTCATGGACTCAAAGGTCTTAAGACGCACAGGTGAGAATGGAAATCCTTCCACTGGCCCTTCAAGTTGGCAAAGTTTCAAAGTTTCTTTTGAATAATGCAACTTAAGAGAGGTTGAAAATGAATCCTTAAGTTAAGAATATCTATTGAAATAAAATGTCTGTTCAACATCCAGAAATGTTTTGGTGCACTGATGATGACAGAAGAGAACAGATATTCTAAAATTCTAATGGTTATAAGTTGGCTTTCTTTGTTTCTACAGCTTGGAGAAAACATCAGGATGGTTTATTTGTAGTTATTGTTCCTCCTCTAGTTTCTGGTCTTTTTGTCCAAATAACAGCCTATTTGGGCATATTATTTATGCATGATGACATAATGATGATAAAAACTAGAATTACCACCCTGCTGTTGTATGCCTCTGTGCACCAGTCAAATTGTACTTACAGTTTACATCTATGGCTTTTTAAAACTTGGATGCTTCACACACATCTTCCCCTGCCCCCGGCAGCACAGAGGATCTATACAATCAGCACAGTTTCAAGGTGGACACCCGAGATTAGTGTCACCAATTCAGTATCTGACCAAATGTCTTCCCTTCTGTTCCTGAGATATGGTGTGAATAATGACCAAAAAAGTTAGGGATGCACCGAAATGAAAATTTGGGGCCGAAGCCGAATAATATTAAACACTTGGCTGAATACCAAGTACTGAATACCGAATATCGTTTAGTTTTTCATTCATTTTTGCAGATGAACCCCCTCCAGATTAGTGTTGTCACGGTACCAAAATTGGGACCTACTGTATGATACCAGTGAAAATATCGCGGTTCTGAGTAGTATCAGGATACCACAGTGAAAATGAGGCAGATGTGCCTTTTGTCATTTATAAAAAGATAAATCACTTTTCTATAATACATCAATGACATTTCAATGGAATAAATTACTTATTGACTTATTCATACTTCAAAAACAGCATCAATAAATGATTAACATAGGGGGGATCAAAATAAAATAAATAAATAAAATAAGAATCAACCAGCCACCCTCCTCCCCTGACAAGTAAAGAACAGTCCCTCCATAAGTAAAGAACAGTCCCTAAAGTGTGGTGAGGTTTGTGGGCCGTTACCTGCCATAATGACAGAAATGTGAACGGCTGTTTCTCCTCTGACACGCCACATACCTGTGTTCCGCTGGCTCGGCTGTTCAGGTACTACTGGGCAGTCATGACGCCAAGAAGAGGATATTATTGGAGCTGACTTCTCAGTCGCGTTAAGCAGATGGCCGCCGTATTTGACAGGAATACATTACTGTCTGTGTCTGTGACCCCCATTCAATCCACAACCAGTGGGATTCGCCTATCGTTTCTGCGAGTGGTTGAAATCTGCTCGCACAGCACATTATTTAAGCCCATTTTGCTCGCTCAAAACTATTTTTAGTCGCAAATGCGAGTGCGTTGACAGACGGATCGCCACACTGTCAACATTTTACTCCGCCGGTCACGGCACGCTGTTTGATTGCGTTATCAAAACACGCCGCTATTATTCGGCCTTGCTTTTAACTTATTCCACCCAATACCGAATGTGTGGTTTTTTGCAATATTCGGCCGAATATATTCGGTAACCGAATATTCGGTGCATCCTTAAAAAAAGTGTTTTAGCAGAACATTATGATGTCACAGTGAAGCTGAGCTTTTGTTGATGAAAATGTCATCATTACATCAATTTATCCGATTAGACATTTGTGTGAAATTTTATCATAATTAGTGTAAGAATTCTTGAGTTATGGCCAAAAACATGTTTTGTGAGGTCACGGTGACCTCTGACCTTCAAAACCTAATGGGTTCCCTCTTAAGTCCAAGTGGATGTGTGAGCCAAAGTTTAGGATCTCCTTCAAGGACTTCTTGAGATATTGCATTCACAAGAATGAGTTGGACCCAAGGTCAAAATAACCTTGACCTTTGACCAAATTCTAAACAGATCATTAACTCTAAGTGGACGTTTGTGTCAGATTGGAAGAAATTCCCTCAAGATATCCGTGAGAAGTCATGTTCACAAGAATAAAACATATGCACAGTCACAGTGACCTTGACCTTTGACCACCAAAATCTAATCAGTCCAACTTGAGTCCAAATGGATGTTTGTGCCAAATTTTTAAAAACTGTCAAGGTGTTCTTGAGATATCGCGTTCACAAGAATGAGATAGACAAGGTCACAGTGACCTTGACCTTTGACCACCAAAATCTAATAAGTTTATTGTTGAGTCACATTTAAAAAAAAAAAAAATAAATAATAATCTCAAGGTGTTCGTGAGATATCTCGTTCACAAGAATGAGATAAACAAGGTCACAGTGACCGTGATCTTTGACCGATGACGACCAAAATCTAATCAGTTCATTGTTGAGTCCAAGTGGATGTGTGCCAAATTTGAATACATCTCCTCAAGGCTTTCTTGAGATTTAGCATTCACGATAATGGGACAGACAGACAACCAGAAAACATAACGCCTCTGGCCATGGCTAGCGCCAGAGCGGAGGCATAGGAATCAAAATCAAAAAGCATCTACTTTGACAAACTGCAAGATCACCAATTAAAAGACCTATGTGTGCTTCCTCTTGCACACTCCAATATATATATCACCTTAAAGCACTTATACACCAGTGGTAAAACAATCATATCTGCAAAAACACTGGTTACAAACTGTACAAATAAAACAATATAAGGCTGAAACTAACAACTATTTTCATCATTGATTAATCTGCCGATCATTTCCTTGATAAAATATCTGTAAAATGTGAAAAATGTCATTATAATTCCCTCAATTCAAGGAAACTTTATTTTCTACTTCAAATTACTTGATTTGAACCAACTGTCAAAAAAACAAAACATATTTAGTTAACTATTATATAGAGAAAATTTGTAGATTCTCACATTAGAGTAGCTGGCTGTCGATTGATAAATAAACTAAATGTTTCAGCTCTAAAAACAATGCGTTTTATGTATTGTAGCAGAAGAGGAGTCTCTGTACATGCTTAGAAATGTCACAGGCGTGCACGAGATAAACAAAACGAGGACTAGAGGTCTGAAACTCAACGGGGAACCTTTAATGTCAGGTGTGTTCTGCTGACTCACCAGGTATGCAAGGTGTGTTTTTTTCTGCAGTGAACCTGTGTTATCAGTGGGTGGATAAACACCAAATTCTCCCTCGATGTAAAGTGAACGCTGCTAAAGTGAGTCACATGAACAGTACCAAGTCCCAAAGTCTCTGTGTACCAAACCTGAGTGGCTTGAAGCTCTAATATAAACCTGTGATGGGACTCTGTGATAATATAGATTCCTCTTATAGAGGAAATATTTTCCTCTTGTTTGTTTTGAAGACATAGATACGGAGAGGGCTACGAGAAGGAGGACAGGAACAAACAGATACTGTTTTTACACTGTCCTTTTTATAGTACAAATGTACTGTACGATCAATTTTTTTGCCCCCAATCCCAATCCGTGTCATTTAATATTGAGTAGCTGCCAATCAGGTGCTTCAATTTGCGCAGATACTACAGTTGCACAGTTCACGCATCAAGTACACTGAAGTTATTTAAATCAAATGTGCAAAGCATTAAAAATAAATCCCTGCATCCAAGCTGTTCCTAATTGTTTATTTTTTTATTTGTTTTTTATGAAATTAGTAAATAGGTATAATATAACAAACCCTCTCTTTAATCTTTTTAGCCCTGTCGCTGTCTCAAGTTAACTTCTCTGTTTTTTCAAAGACTACTCTGTAGTGTGTGTTGCCATGCAGAGTTACCTGAGTGTTTATTTTTCACTGTCTGTACATCTTAGGCTAAATTTTTATAAGACTTTTTGCTCCTAGAGCTTATCTGTTGCACTTGTAGTGGCGTCATTGGTGTGGCTGTTGTCGGTTCTGTGCCACTGTCTATCTCCTTTCCGCCCATGGTGTGACACCATTTGCAATAAACGCAAGATACTTTCACACTGAGCTGAAATAGAACGAAAGTAAAAAAAAAAACATGAATAAACAGTCTCACACTGCCTTTTGTCGTTTACGGCTTGAGGCATTTTGCTGCAGGCGGGTCTCCGCCCCCTGTTCTTACACAGCTCAGCGGAGTGGAGAGAACTAAAACAAAGGATCCAATCCTCTATACAGCTCAATTTAGCCGATCCTGGTCAGTTAAAAAATGCCTTGATCCCGATCCTGATCTCTGAGACCAGATCAGGACATCCCTACTCATTACCCATAAGTGCAAAAAGAGGGGGGCAGTATGATCAAATGTTTCACCAGAACGAACTTGCAGAAATCTCTGCCCACAGTAACTTTCTGCATACCCTTAATCCACACTCCGTTTGTTTGACACAGCAGCTACAGAGCTCATTATGCTAAAAGTATTGAAAGTAAGCTCACATCATCTGGGGTGGGAATCTTAAGGCACCTAAAGATTATGATTCAGAGGACTAAAATTCAATAATGAAACGGTTATCGATGCATCTTCATGCATTAAATTTTTTTATTCTATATAATGCATTATTTTTTCTCAGTGTGACTACTTGCTCTTTTAAAACCTAGTGTTACAGTATTAGTAGTACTGCATTAGTAGTAGTAGTAATGATCCATAAATAAGCAAGCAGATGAATTTACTGTCATACAGTGTTATCAAATTATATATTACGAAAAAAACATTGTGATATTCCTTGCCATATCATCCAGCTGAAGTACCACTACTGATCTAAATCATTTTAAATGCATTAACGATGCACAACTACTATCATCTGATCATATAATGTGGTGCAGTTTCATGTGTTGCAGTTATTTTGCATGTGTGCTGCGTAATGTATTTGCATAGTAAAACTGGCTCCGGTGTTCCTCTCTCATGTGAAACCTAGGTGAGATCAAACCAGGTGAATGTAAAGAGCAACACTTTATTCTTACCTGTAGTGAACATGTGTGACTGTGGGAGGCCTGTAGCCAAAGATCCAGGTCTGGATGTCCATGGGTTTGGCTTTGGGGTAAGCTATGGTCACATCTATTACCCACTGCAGGCCTTTACGTTTATTACCTGTCGTGGAGGAAACACAAACACAGGAGGTTAGGACACATTTGAGAGGCAGGGATCAAGGCTCAAACATGCTCAGTATTTTCAGTTTGACACACTGATGTGATGATCACTGCGAAAGCTTTCTTTTTTGCCCACAACCAACAAAGCTCTGAGGTCAAGGACACACAGCACAGCGGACCCACAGCTGGTAGAGATCCAGTGACACTTCGATGAACCCTCATCATCCAGATTAAGGACAGTATCTCTAGCTACCAGGTGTCCTCTGAGATTTTTATATGATGCAGCCAAATGCAGGCTGGTTACCTGCCAAAGTGACTGGTGGAAAAACACAGTCTGACCAGCTGAAGTCCCAACTTGACAGAATTTGGCTGGCGGCTCCAATTATGACTCACAGTAAAAGAAACATTTTACCTCCAAAGACAATCCTTCATATCGTGTTATTTTACCGATAAACTACCAAAAAAGGTGCAGATAAAAATAAAAACTACAAACTGAAAGCCTGGCGGAGCCTCTGCATATGGCAGGGTAAGAGGGAAGACGGCAGGTGGGGAGGAAGTAAAGACAGAAGAGAGACAGGAAGGGATAACAGAAAGGAGAGGGAATGCCAGACATATTTGTCAGCTATGAGGGTGCATGCGTGTCAGGCTGCACGGTATGAGAAAAATATGCTGTATGGAATTAGCCCGAACATCACGACAACAATATTACTTGCGACTGACACATATGAAATGAAGAATACATTTTCCCATCTTAATCTGTTGTTATATACTTCAGTTCACAAAAGCCCCTTTTACACTGCCAGATTTTCCGCGAATGTTGGGCTGTTTTGCCGGCAAGATATGAGTGTTTAGACACACAGAGCTGGATTGGTGAGTTGATCCGAGGCGCCCAATTTTCCGCCTCGTAGGGTAGACATATTGGCGGAACCTTTTAGTTTAAACAGACCGAGGCAGCCTTCCGCAACAGGAGGGGCTGTTGATGACGCAGCACGTGCGACCCACTGGCGTTGGATAACCAGAAACAGCTGATAGCAGGAATTAGCTACCAGCTAGTAGCAAGGGGGAAACACAAACCTGACAGACACTGTAAAGATGAGCAACTGGGTAGACAAGGAATTGCGCGCCCTCTTGCCCTCGCAAACCAAGAGGCCATTAATCGGCAGATGACAGGGATGGTGAAGAACGGGCCGACTTACGAGAGAATCGTCGAAGGACTGACTAGCCGTGGCTTCACTCCCACGTCATTGTTTACGTCACACGCTGAGCTACATGTTTTGTTACTTGCTCACACCCCCCATTGCCCCGAAAAAGGCATATTCTGTATGAACAAAAGTTTGTAGGCGGCATTTTGCTGCACTCCCTGATTTTGTTGTTATGCTGCCAATGCTGAAAAAGGACTGATTGGGCTTTCCTGCAAATTTGCATAATTCCTATCTAAAAGGGCTATTGTCATATAATGCACATTTTTCTTTCTATTTAACTGTTTCTTTCTATTTCATACTCTTACTTATAATTCTCTGTTCTATACATGGTAGTGACTGTAACGAATCTCAATTTCCCCTTGGAGATCAATAAGATATTTCTGATTCCGATTTCTGATGCTGATATGCCAAAACGTGTCAAAAATGATCATCTGATTATTTCTAAATCAAAGTCCATGTCCTTTTCTTTCTGTTAAAATCAGGCTAAATGGTTTCAAAAGTTACAAAAGCAGTGTTGTAGTACTCGCAATGAGCCTTGAACTCATGACCACTGTTTGAAGGTCTCTGTCTTTTACACTTGCACGGCAAACCTGAATTTATCCATTACTCGGAACAGCTGAATGTTTAATGTAAGATGGATCGCACATTAAACAGAGTTTATCCTGCCAGCTCCCCAGTACAACGTCCATGTAATGTCTGATGGAGCCCATGTGTGAATAGAGCTCTGGAGAATTAACACAAGCAAGTGGGCGTGTTGATGAGGTTTCTAACATGAGGCTTGCATGAAACTGGAAATCAACAAACAGCTGAGGGTGAAGAGGAGGTCATCTATACGAAGACAGCAACAAAAATGTCTGGAGATGGTGAGATTTGGGAACTTATGTCAGTAAAGACTGAAGACTGAAGCTGAAATCACCAGACAAATTGAAGGAACGGAGAGAGACTCTGTTGTTTAGGACCAAATTATGAACCGACTATGGTAGCACAGTGTAATCAGCGTCATGACCTGCCTTCTGCACTCTCTACCCAGGTAGCACTCCTCACCTAAACCAAACAGAGCTTCACCTTAAGGTCAGATTTGTTGTGTGCTACATGTGAAAGCAATACCCCTGATAATGTCCCAACTTGATTCCTCTGACACTGTCAGGAGTGTACACCAGAAAACAGCTTTAGATTTAATTCAACAAATGAAAGGGCGATGTATATTGAACATTAAACCACACACATTACTTGTTTGTGTCAAGTATGCAGTGACTTCCCACAGTATGTCAATGTGTCACTATTGGGAGTGGTGAGAAACAAACAGGAGCTGATCCACTATCACAACACTGCTGAAAGCCATGTTTCTTCACTTCTGTCAGAAGCTACATGTTTCCCTTTACGTCTAGCATTAGAGCTAAGCTATTTTAAACACATCCCACACCGTCTGTGTACTGGACGTGCAGACATGAAGCAACCTTAACACCCGTCTATGGTTTCTGACAGCAAACAAGTGGGTTAACTAAGCACTGTGTGTTCCTTTAAGCTGAGCACGCTTGTCAAAGGTAAAGGAGAAAAACACCAGCAGCCTCAGTCGGCACGGACAAATCTAAAATGAGGTTGATGTGAAGCAGTGCAGCATATTTGACTGCCTGACTAATGTCACGGGCTGCTGTTACTGTGCAGCGAGCACTTCCCTCTCTGAGCACACTGGCTTCTTTATGCCAGGTTAACATACCGAGTCTGTGACAAAGCCAAGCTGCATTTTTCTGATCAGACACGTTGACTTTACACCCCGTCAGAGCCAACAGCTGTAAAACAGGAAATGTTGCTAACAGGTCTTAATTTCAACCTTTTCACACACATAAAACACAGAAACATGCAGGGTGAGTGGGTCAAAGAGTGTGACACAGACATTGCCAAGACAGTTATGGTTCACAAACACAGAGTTCTCTTGATTTAGGTATGCTATGTTCATGCATGTCAGTACAAATCACCTTGTCAGTCACTGCTCCTTCCTCTCAACAGACAATGCTATCCATTGTAACTAACAAAATGCAAGTCACTTTGAATGTGGGAGCTGAGCAAAACTGCGATATAAACTACGAGAAAACAAAATGTGTCGACTGAAGTAGATTTTGCCATGCTGTGTTTATACTGTGACAGTTATGTCTTTCATAACTGTGTGTGTGTGTTGAGCTTTTGTTGCAAATCAGTCAGCAGAACTGCTTTATCACAATGTTGGCTTTTCATAAAATGTTTTGCATCAATGTGTTGAAATAGCTGGATTTGTCTGGTACCTAAATTTGACACCATTTACAGTCTCCTAATTGATCTTTCAGAAAATCTCCTACATCATAAGCTAGCTCTCTGAGGCTAACGTGTTGCTAACACAACATTCTAAGTAACTGTTGCTGACTGTTTGCTAAATGTTTTGTATTTCATTCTGTATACTTTTACCGTGAAGCAAGCAGATGCATCAGAGTCCCACATTGCAGGCTCAACTGTTTTAAGAACTCCTTTGTCCCTCTGTTCATCAAAACCCTATGGCAAGCTAGCCACAGGCTAACTCTGAATGTGGGCAGTGCCGAATGTGGCACACATGGTTAGTTAATCTGCTAGCTGACAGCTAGCTGAAATGAATGTTAGCAATGGATTTATAAAAAGAACTGAACACAGTGTTGGAGGTGGGGCTTGGTTCATTCCTATTAAAGTTGCTCAGTGACACATGAAACCAAAACAAGTTTAACTTCCAGGTATAAAATTCCCTGCATCATTATTAGGCTCATAGAGTAAACACTCTAGAGACTTTGCCAGCCAAGTGGCTAGCCTCTGGTTAAGCCCTCGACTAACTTGAATGGGGATAAAATGATTTAATCTTGGGGCTCTTCTAGACTTTTGAAATGTTATTGGACCGACCCTTGATAGTGAAACGACCCATTCTGGGAGGGGAACTGTGATGCTTAAAAACATGTATCTAGCGATTAACAGGCATCACTTTCTCCCATTTCTTTCCTTTCTCCTTTCGTGTTGTCTATCGTTTTCCAGCTTATTATAGATGAAACCTGCTGCATTTCCATTTAAACTCCGCATCCTGCAGTTGAGTGCTGGGTCTAACTAGCTAAGAAAGGTTTGCTTTCACTCGCCTCCGCAGCAGCTGCTGCTCTTCTAATCCATCGGACTAATCTGATCAGCTCTGACTGATCCTACCACAAACTGATCGAAAGACAGTCCTGAGTGTGATGATCAAACAGTTTATTCCTAAATTCTCCATCCCATGACTCAAACTCAACAAACTGCTGCTCCTGTCTATCGGGAGGAGGTTTTTTTAGGCCTAATGACAGACCTGGAAGTTGTAGTTACATGATTTGACCACTATGTCAATTGGCTTCAAAGCCCAGTGCACTTATGTGGGGCTAATGTTAGCTAGTCTGCTAATAAATACAACGAAATATGACGTTATTGGTACATTTTTCATTTTCTTCCATTCCATTCCTGTCTCCTAAATCTTATCCAGCCAGGCAGCATCTCTAAAGACGGGAAGTTTGTATTTTTCATAGCCAATATCAGACAATATCGACTGTTTAGACACAGCGACAACCAATGTCTCCTCCATCTTGGCTCAGAAGGAACAGTACAGCCAATTAAAGTCATGCACGGTCAACTGGCTGAGGCTACAACTTTGCTGGTCAAAATTCACCAAAGTTGAACTTCACACGCACATCAGAGAAGTTTATCTTCTGTCAAAAATCCATTTATTTTAACCCAAACTTGGATTTTTTCTAATCTTAACAAGAAATACCTTTCTGGCAGAGAGCCTTGAAGGCAAACTATCCAAACAGAACTCCACGCAATGTGAAGATGCAAATTTGCTTTGCCACCAGAGGTGAATGTTTTATTTTCCCCTATACTATCATGATGACTACAGGTCCATCATACAACGGACAGTATGCAATATTTAGCTGGTAGCAGTCTGTGCATGTACTGTATGTGTGAACTATGTTATTCTGAATTTATTTAAAAGCAAATACGGTCTGTGTCCAAAACAAATTTCCTTCAGGATAATGAAGTCTTTCTTATCTTATCTCTTGTGGGCTCCATGTGTAAACCTGTGAGATTAATCACTGTTACACTTCTTATTGGGACTTACTGTTTATCTTTCACTGGTGATATTTTGTTTCTTCCCAGCATGGAGGACATAGCAACTAATCTGACATTTAGTTTTAAGTAGAACAAGTGTCCTTGTCAGTGTACTGATAAGTTCTTTGCAGTATGTTTGGTCTTGCTCTGGTTTACAATTTTTTTATTTTTATTTTTTTATTGAATCACTATAACTGATTTACTATTTTTATTGTTTCTTCTAGTTAAGAATTAAAAGACTTGACATGTTTTCTACCTTTATTAATTTAATAAAATCTATTATATTATTATTATTATTATTATCAGTGCGTTTAGCTCACTGTAAAGCTGAGCACTTACATGCAAACTAAGGGCAGAAGACCATGACTTACACAAGACCATGGAGAAGTCACGACTCGGTTTACATTGCATTATACTGGTTTCACAATCTAGCACCAGATAAAGCACAGGAAACGCAGCAGAGTCACAGGCTGCTGGCTCATTTCTACCAGTTTTACAGTGACTTAATAGGCATGCTTGGGATTGAAGGGAACTGCGAACGCCACAGATATCCCTGTGTGGGTAATTGGATCTAGATGTCTGTCCAAGTGTGCTGAAAGGCAGCCATCGTCTCCCGTGAGTGGCCGGCCAAAGAACGGGGCCCTGAGCCAAGGTATCGCCAGTGCCCTGTGCGCTGTGACAAACAATACTGTAATAACAGCGGCCGTGGTAATTTAAAATGACATCGGAGAGGCCCTGTCCTTCTGTAAACGGTTAGAGGAAGGAAACACACTGGCGGATATCTGGCTCTCTATCAGGCCACTCTGCAGGCCAATTACAACACTTGAAACCCACACATGTCCCCTCCCTGCGACTAAAACGTGGGTATAAAAACCTGCCTCTGATTGGTTCCTGCTATCAAACACATTTACCTTTGGGTCACATGGGGCTCTATTCCCACCCTAAGATGACTCACAGCTGTGAACTTTGCATACCTGCCAACTGTACACACAGTTTTAGAACACGTAAACCTCATCAGTCTTAGCTGCACACGGAGTCCCTGTGAGTTATGCTGGTGACCGATGACCCGTGCACCTTGTATCTGTGCTGAGCAGTGTATTTAGCCTGGCTGACACTGCATGGCTGATACATAGAGGCACACACACATTTACATCAAATCCTATTTTCTCCAAGTGGCCCATTTGTCTCTGAGTGAGTCAGCAAGCTCTGGGCACCTCTGCAGAGCATCAGGGAGGGTCAGAGGGAGACAGAGCTGTGTCTTTGATCAGCCAGGCACACACACACACACACACATATACACACACACACACACACGGAGCGCAGGATAGCGAGGGGCATAGCGCTCTTCTGGGTATGTGTGTTTTTTTTTTCTTGCCCTAGGTTTTAATGCCATTAGCTAGATTCAAGTGGAAGGACAAGCCCTGCTGCAGCAACCAGCTTCCCCTCCTCCTGAGCTGCTGGGACAGAGGGAAGGACACAGGGAGACAAAGAACAAACTGGGATATGAACTGGAACTGCATAAAAACATAATGTGACATGAGAAGAATCGACAAGTCCAAAACCCCGAAATGTTTACAAAATCCTCTTCCTGCCAGAGGTTATAAACAAAACCTCTGCTGTCGTCAGTGTTTGTTGACACTGAAGACTTTCTGCTAAATTAGCAGAAAAGCCCAAACAAAAACTTGCATATGCAGCACATAATTTCGCACATAAACCAAGCGGAGCTCGTCTTCATCTGAATTTTTACGACGGCTGATTAAGAGATACTCCCGCTTTGGTCTGACAGTCTGTTTTGCTGAGGGATAAACAGACAGACCCACGCTGTTAGTGCTGAGGCTGTCGGACGCAGAGCTGTGTTAGCAAACTCGTGGAAGGCTAAAGTCCCTCAGCCACATTCTCAATAATGCTGGCCCAAAGTCTCTCTAAATTACTATGAACACACACACCCTTAAAATGGATTTTGAACCAAAGCCAGGGGAGTCTGCTGGGTAAACGGAGTGTGTACGGGCATCAGGGACTCGTTGCAACTGTGTGTTTATGGCTGTTTAACGCTGTGCTTTTTGCTGGGGATGGCTCCAAGGAGCATGGTTGCTGTCTCCGGACAATTTTGCTTAGTTAAACCGTGAACATGTGTTCTTATGTTAGTCCATGATCCAGATTTAAGGGGGCACGAGCATCTTTCTTTATAGTAAGGCCCTGATCCAGGGAAAATACCTTTTGTTCCTCTACTTCAGCTAAAGAAAATTCACTCATGTTGCAGTAAACATGAAAATGCTTAACATTTTCACATCTTCTGAAGATGTAAATGAACATATTTTAGGACAATTAATGTTTAAACTTGAGCAGCATTTCAGGGTTAGATCCCTGCAGAGAGCAAGTTATTGCATCTTGATAACAAAGGAAGTACTTTTAAAAGGTGGCCTGTAGTTTTGTTAGGGATGGAAATTAAGAACCGGTTTCTCATTGTTCGATTCATTGAAATCGTATGCCTGCGAGTTTATCAGTTCATTTTATAAATGCTGGCATATTTTCCTGACAGTTGCACATTGCAAAACACTGACATCATAATTATCAATCTACACTAGTGTAAACTTGCAACAAGTAGGAGTCATGGCAGAAAGGAAGCAACAGCCCAAAGCTTGTCTTCATTTCATAAAGAAATATTACAACAGTGCTGCGTTATAGCTGTACAGTCTGAGTTATAGTATGCAACATGTGCTGAGCATAAATTGGTCAGTGCGAATTGAAATCACCGCAGTGGCACCCGTGCTGTACAGCTCTGTGCTGCCTGTGTGTGAGACAGAGCTGCCTCTTTGTTTGGGGTGATGGCTTGTGTGCTTCTCTGTGTGTGAGGTGAATGGACAGCCTACAAATATTTTCTCATTTCATCTACGCTGTGCTGAGACTAAACCTGTCAGGCCCGCTTTCATTTTCCCACGTAGAAAATTGGCCATGAATTGATAAGGGAATCGAGAAAGAATCCGACTGGTAAGGAAAACTGATAATGGCACTGGTAACAATGAAATCTTATCAAACCCCGTCCCTAAAAAAATTACTGGTTGCCGGCAAAAATGCACTGACATAACACTGGTGTAAAATGCCAAAGACTTTGGACATTGTATGGACATAGTAAGTGATGCATTTGAGATGAATGGTATAAAGAACTTTTCAAGATCGTTTTAAATCAAATTTAAAACTGATTTTTGGACATATCATCTTTTTTAAAAAACTGCAGGTAAATAGAAAGGTAAGTAGTATATATGTGGTCCTGTGCAGAGGCAGGTTTTCGATAGGAGTAGGGTTATTAGAGTGAGTTAGGTTAATCTACATTTTGCCAACAGGTAAGTGCAAGTATAGAGTACAAGACACTATTAGTATCAGTGTAACATCAGAAATGTGGACCTTAAACCCAGAAAAGCTTGACTCATTTTGTCAAACAGAAATTAAGGGATGGATCAGCACACTGCTTATAAATGTCTCATTTGATTATTTTCATTGTTTTTATCCTGTGTTGTCAGCAGTTATTGTATTCTTTTATTTTGTATTACTGTAGTTATTTGATTTGCTGTACCTCAGTGCAATCTACAGGGCAGTTAGTTGCCAACTTCGCTTATTTACTTCAATGATGGCATTTTACCTTTACTGTATTTTTGTTGTTCTTTGTATTTCCTTAAAATTGCCTCATTTTATTTGCTTGAATTCTGCATTATTTTTAAATCTGGGATCAACCATGTTAAGTGTTTGTAACTTTGTTTTGAAAAGCACTTTAACAGACTATTACAGTTGATAACTGTAACGAGATAAAAATGTTTGTGGCAATTAAGACCTTACAAATTCAAATTTAAGACTATTAAAAGGTCTGGTGTGAAGGATTTAGTGGCGTCTAGCAGCTGACATTGCAGACCGCAACCGACTGAAAGTTTTCCCATGTGCCAAGCATGCAGGAGAATTAAGGTGTGGACGCGAAAGCACAAAAGACCCCATCTAGAGCCAGTGAAAACGTGGCGGACTCTGTGGAAAATGACGCACTCCGTATGTTGATATGAACAGCTTATTCTAAGGTAACCAAGAACACAACAATTCTTATTTTCAGGTGATTATATATGAAAAAAAAACAAAACATGCTTATTATGTTATATTTATGCCAATATATCCCTCTTATCCTACACACTGGACCTTTAATGACCCTTAATATTTATAAAATTGAATTCAAGACAATTTTACTACCTGCAGGACCTGCAGATGCCCTGTGATCGACCGTAGTGTACAGCCCCAGTTGGTTTCCGTGCTTTGTTAAGGTTTGTTTCCTCTTTTTCTTTTGTTAAATATCTTCACATTGATGCAAATTAAAACCAAGTCTCAAAAAAAGGAATTTCCCTCTCAAAGGTTGTTAATTGCAGCGTTATCTTCCTGCACACTGGCTGTATTTAGGGCTGGTCTCTAGACAGAAAAATTACTCTACTGCAAATAACCGCTGGGGTTTCAGGGACCTTGATGCAATTTCTGGCACCTCTGTGCACACCACCCCTTTCCTCTCCTGGCAATCTTTACCAGCAAACCCCTTTCATTTAAAGCAGGACTCCCAGAGGACAATGGGACACAGCGGTGATGATTTAATGCTTCATGTTCATCAGCCCTGGCCTTCAAGCCAACACAAGTCTACATCTGATCAAGAGCTACAGTACATGATTCACAGAGACTGAAGTTACGGACAAAAAACTTTTGTGAGACTTCCCCAGGAAAAGCTTTCAATCAGTATGAAAAAACCCTACAACTTCAAAGAACATCTTCATATTCAGTCACTAATTCATCTGAGTGAAACAAGTGTCATCTCACAATAAACTTAAAAACCATTTAACAATTCAAATTAATGGCTGTCAAGAAATCAGCCTGTTTTTCCCAATTCATATCAATTAAAAAATCACCTCACAGCAAAACAGCAGCAGCTCTTTGTTGTCTCATTTTAAAACTCAACGTGACTCAGGGGAGATCTAAATAAGAATAAATACCAAAAAATAGACATTCTGTGCTGACCATTTAAAATGATATCTGAAGATTTTTTTCTTGAAATGATAGACTTTATTTACAGCTTTTAAACCATGGGAAACATGACTGAGGGTTCATTTTGATGATAGAGAGAGTTCACCCTGGTGGCCTGGAGTTTAAGTTGCCAACAATGCAATCGAAAAGAAGCACAGCCGAGGACATTTGTTGCATTTCAGTCCCTGCTTGTATCATACTCTTCAGTCAAGGCAAAGAATTATGGAGGTCCATTTCTGCCAGTGTGATAGTCAAAAAAGATCCTATGAATCATTATAATTGGAGACTTAGTATTTCAAAAATGTGTTATATCAAAGGAATTATTTGCTTATCTCACAATGACTTAGTATCTCAATATACTGATTTAGTATCTTAAAATAATGACATACCATCATAAGATAATGGAAAACTTTTTCAAAATGACTTAGTATCTCTTAATAATAACATCTCAATTCTTACTTATCTTAAATTGATAATGTCTTAATCTTAAAATAATGATTTGGTATCATAAAATAATGGGAATCTTTCTCAACATGACTTAGTATCTTATAGTAATAACTTACTTATCTCAAATCTTACTTGTTTTAATATCCCAAAATAACGACTTACGTATCACGAAAATAACTTCTCACTTATCTCAAAATAACGACTCACTTATCTCAAAATAATAATTTACTTATCTCAAAATAATGACAGAATTGTCTTAAAAATATTGGCTTATGTAAAAATAATAACTTACTTGTCTTGAAAAAAATTACTCACATCTCAAAATGACTCACTTATTTCAAAATAACGACTTCTCAAACGACTTGCTTGTCTTAAAATAATGACTTCCGTACATCAAAATGACAAGCATATCAAGACTTACTTATCTCAAATAACTCATCTTAAAAAATGATTTAATAATAAGTTGGTATTGCTTCTCATTAGTTTGAGATATTAAGTCAATATTTTGAGAAAGGTTTTCATTATTTTGAGATACCAACCCATTATCTCAACAAGGTCTCTCATTATATTAACTTACAGGATCTTTTTATCTTTTTCATCACAATTGCTCAAAAAACATAATTTTAAAAAAAAAAAGAAAAGAAAAGAGAGAAAAAGGCCTTAAAAATACACCCCAGTCCTGGGAAAACCTTTATAGATCCTACAAGTATTCCTGCAACAATCTGGGAAACATAAATCCCCGCCAGATAAAGTATTCTGTGTGAGTTACCTGTCTGGTTTGGGGTCCCAGTGTCACCGCCCACACTGCCGTTCTCCTGCTGGGCTGACAGGGTTTTCAGGATAACATGGGTAGCCCCGAGACGAGGCAATGTGACGTGGGTCAAGTGGGGGAGTGAATGCTTCTTTGCAAACAACTGGCTGGTTTCCCGCCTCTTGCGCAGGAAGCCGCCTTCCGGGAACAGCACTATCCACTTCCTGTCGCGGCTGTGGTAGTATTTGTCTAGGTGATCTTTCAGGTAGATCAGCTGCTTGTCTCGGTGAGCTTTACCCTGGGGGAACAAAGCGAATACCACTAAGAAAATAAACAACGCAAGCATCGTAGTTTAAGTCATTTAAGTCTTAAACAGGTGATACAGTTATGGCACTAGAGTTTCCAGAGCAGTATCAGTTGATTCAGACCACCTGCACAAAACTAGGTGACCAACATTCAAAACAAGAGCAATTATCCTCAAAAGTTGGTAGCTTTCTACATTTCCCCAAAGGACACCAAATGATTGAGGCTAAGTGCCAAAATTTATTATGACGATAGATGTTTTTGTCAGCATACAAACACAAATAAAAACAGGCAAACACAAATCACAAGTTAAAGTCAGAAACGCTGCAGAGCACTCAGAGCAGCGTTAATGGCACAACTGAAATGGATGCAAAACATGATGGCCCTGACAACATTAAGAGCATTAGCAGTGACGGGACGAAGAGGAACGGGATTGATTTTTAGTTAGGCTCCGGTCAAAAGCCATTTTAAATGCATTAGCATAGCCTGGCTGGACTGTGTATGTGTCATGTGAGCGCACATGCAGCTGTGCGTAGTAGAAGTGCTTACAACACAATGAAAAAGGCTAAATATAAAGTGAAGTGAGGAGATCTGTGACTGCAGCTGCAAAGTCTCTGTTTCTCAGAGAGTGAAACTGGCATTTACAAACCTATACATGACCTTCAGACTGTTCTGTGGTTTCACTGCGGCTACAGAGCATCATGAATGGAAGGAAATGCACTCCATATTGTTGCTGTGCAGTCAGACTGTCTCTATGGTGGGAAACACGAGAGTTCCTTTTCTGTCAGAGTGATATCTTTATTCCCTCAAATAAATAATGTTTGCATTTGAACTTGTTTGAATTTGACTGAATCATCTGATGGTTTATCTTTCATACTCGGCCTCCTGAAGAAGAAGTTAGGAAGAGAAGGGTAAGGGAAGTTAGATCCGATCACAAGTGGTCACTTGCATATGGAGACACTTTGTAATGCCAGGTGTGAACGCACAGAAGATGAAATTTAGGCGCTTACAATTTTTTTAATGGACTTCATTCTTAAACGTATGTTTCTACGCTCCAACAGTGACGATACTGTGTAACTAGGAGGATGAAACGTGACCAGAAAATCAACAGGTGCCAGTGACTGTGATGTGAATTATTCAAGCACATTAAGAATATAAACACTGTATGAATTTTACATCCTTGGATTATTATGAAACACTATTTTGAGGTATGTCTCTAAACTTAAGGTGTTTTTGAAGTTGAGAACACCGACCAAGGGGGGAAAGAAAGTCCAATTACAGACCTGTACCACGAGTAAGTGAGCCACGGCCATCAAAGCCTGCTGTGTTGTGCTGTGCATAATGATGTTAGAGACATGTCTGCCAGCCTGAATGGACAGCAGATGCTCAGGAGGCCGAGGGCAGATGCTCGCTATGCTGTGTGGATGTGTGAAGTATTCTGGGGAAGGATGTCAAGAATGCACACACAAGAATGCCAGAGGGGATCACGGAGAGAGGGGAGGAAGAGAGGAAGAGAGGATGGCAGTGCGACCCAGCCTGCTCAGGCCTCCGCCGCAGCTCGTCTGGCTGTTAGCAGGCTCAGGGTGCTTCACCCTCGGCACAGTGCCTGATGTGAAATTCCACGGCAAAGCATTTCCATGACCTAAAAAATTTAATTCCCTCTTGCCATGGCTGTGGTGTTTCTGCAGCTTGAAACAGTGAGAGAGGGATGTGAGGGCTTTTCATTAATTTCCCAACAAAACAAATGTGGACAGGCATGATTTGTTATCAACAGAGACAACCTCTCTGCAGAGCTGTTGTTTAATGATATTTTTAAATCTGTGTCCTGTTGGGACTGGTGACAGGAAGTCCTGTGTTGTCTTACAGAGAGGAAGATCTGCTCATTACCAACATCCAAAGCATCAAATGTATATAAACTGATGTGTTCTGACGTGCATGACGAGGGCTGAGCAATATATGGAATTTATTCGACTACAGGAACGCTTCACACATTAAACGACCATCTGTAAATATATTTGTCATGACTTGTTACCCTGAATACGTGAAGAAAACATTATTCTTATTATTGACTGAATGGGAACCACGTTTAAAAACATCCATTTCCAAGCTCTTACACAACTCGTGCAGTATAATCAATGTCTCATTTATCCAGTCGTATGCTCAGTGCTTCCCCAACACATGCGTTTTTGCTTAAACCTAACTATTTAAAACTGAACTGTAAGTGAAACTTGTCTCTGCTCTCCTTGAACCCAGAATCCAATACCAAGGTTTTTAATGAAAATGCAATATGACTGGATAAATGAGGCTTAGTTTATACTGCATAACTTGTGTGAGTTTGTAAATGGATGCTTTACAGGGTGTCTACAGATATAATCAGGTTAAATTTAAGAGTTTTTAAGACCTTTTAAATACCATCTTATATGAAATTTAAGACCACATATTTAAGTACACATGTGTAAGTACTCTAACCAAGTAAACACACTGATGTCAGGTCAAAATGAGCAGTAAGGAAAAATGACATCAATTGGGTGATTTTAAGTTTAATTTGTTTAATGTAAAAAGAAAACAAAATTTCATCCCTGTCATAAATGCTATTTATTATTGCAATATTTAGGGAAATACCGCGGACGAAATTATTTTTCTTCAGTCATTGGATCTGTCAGGCTGGAGAAAACTTAATTTAAGACATTTTAAAACTTTTTAAGGCCTTATATTAAGAACACTTAATTTTTGACATTTTAAGGCCTCATACCAAGAAAACTTAATTTAAGACATTTTAAAACTTTTTAAGGCCGCATATTAAGAAAACTTACTTGAAGACATTTAAAGGCCTTATACCAAGAAAACTTAATCTAAGACATTAAAGACTTTTTAAGGCCTTATACTAAGAAAGCTTAATTTCAGACATTTTAAAACTTTTTTTAAGGCCTTATATTAAGAAAACTTAATTTTATACATTTTAAGGCCTTATACCAAGAAAACTTAATTTAAGACATTAAAGACTTTTTAAGGCCTTATACTACGAAAACATAATTTAAGACAATTTAAGACTTTTTAAGGCCTTATATTAAGAAAACTTAATTTAAGACATTTTAAGACTTTTTAAGGACCTGCAGACACCATATAGTTTTGCTATTGTTAAAGGTGGTTTTCAAATCAATCAATCAATATGTTCGTTGTCTATGGAGGCAACAAAGGTTTCTTCACAAATTCAAGGCAACACAACATGACTGTTTTAGAAATAGTCATTTTGTGGGCAAAGTATTCCTTTAATTCAAATTTTTGTTTTTTTGCACATTAAGTTCAACACCCTTATTGTGGCAAGCCTGTGACATTAGTAGTTACACTACTATTACACGTAACTGTCCTGACTCCAGGTGTCCCCTGGCTGTATGCCTGGCTATCTCATGGTGAATTTACCAGTCTATTTTAACTTAAGAAGAGGGACAGACTGGAAAAACAAGATGTCAAGAAGCATAAACTGCAGCAGCAGATGAATTAGTGTGCAGATATATCTGTTACATGTGCTGAACTGATTATTTAAGTGTCTAAATAGTGGTACCCAACTGGTGCAGCCACAGGGTCCAGATTTCTCCTTAGTCATTAGTTCAGGGTCCATGTAGTTTGATATATTCAGCGTCATTTGCGCTTGGTCATGTCATCGAGCTGGTTTGCTTTCTCTGTCAAGTAGCTGTCTGTTAGTCACTCACTCTACAGCAGGAAACAGCACTTGGGAAAAAAAACAAAAACAAAAAAACCTCTGTGCCAGAAATTCACTATACTTCTAAATAAAGTGTGTTTTATACAAACTTGACTTGGCGGTCTATTTAAAAAAAAGACCTGAGACCCACCAGTTGGGAACTACGTATATGTTCTACTTGGTTAAGAAACCAAATAGTGACTGTCCATAGCTGAACAGAAGTTTTTTGAATATGCATGACAATGACAGCTTTGAAGGACAGCAGGGCATCTATTATTTTTGCATAACTGTCTTGTGTATAAAGTCCGACAAATAAATGTGTTTAAATATCAACTTTCTAGGATTTTACATGAAAAAACAAAACTGTGAATCAGTTCCAAGCCTTGGAAAAAAAAAACAGAAAATGAGGAGTGTTTGGTCCTTCACAGCAGATATGTGTCTTGGGATTGGATCCAGCCAATTTCTGATATTCTGTCATCCACAATGAATCTACAGCAAATCACTGCTGCCTTGAATAAACCTCCCAAACTTGCACGATATTCCAGGAATTCCCTGACCAACAGGACCCCTGCAGGCTACATGCTTCGGCCTGTCAGAGCAGGCTGCTCTGTTCCAGCTGCCCCTACAATAAGGGGTCAGTCTGACCCAGCGGGGCAGATCAGACCACCCAAACTACTGTCCAATGCCGTTATCCTTCTCAGAGGACGCCCAGGCCGCAGGAAGTCCGCTAACATATCTGCTGTCCAGCTGGGACTAGCAGATGGGGAGTGACTCCACTTTGCAGAGCGCAGTTAAAACAGGCCAGCAGTAGCCGGGAGGGTTCAAAGAGCTGAGTTATGGCCTAGAGGTCTGTGTTGTAAACATGAGACCTTCAGGGAAAAACAAGGTGTTGACATGTGAGGGAAAATAGACTTTTATCTCCCAGCGACAACTGTTGATGTAGCCTTGAGGCTAATTTACCAGCTAGAAAAGCCTGCTGGGCAGCTCCCTGGCTGCGGTGTTAACAGTGTAAAGCAGACAGTGTTAATGTTCGACCTCAGATGGCAAATTAACAGACGTGACAGAAAAAACAGACACTGCAACATCTTAAATTTAAAAGTAAGCCTGCGATCTTTGGTGCCAGCTGTGTGTCTCTTACCTGTCTGATGAAGAAGTCCCCATGGATCAGGGACACTAGGCCAAAGTTGGTGTATTTGAACACATGGTCCATCAACCACATCATTTTTTGTACCACCTGAAAAAGGGAGGAGAAATACAATGAAAATCTCACACCTGTAAGCAAAAGCACTTGATTTGGACTTTAGAGCCAGTGCCCCAAAACTGGTACCGCCCCCTCTGAGCACTTCCACCCTCATGACCTGCACCGATGCAGCTTTGGCTTACTGTCCTTTCAGTGCTAAGAGGATAAACTGGGCCAGGGATGCAGTTGTTGAGGCGGATCATGTCATCATGTTTGTGCAGCGCAGCTCGGCAGCTCCAGTGCAGTGCCAGCCTCAGCCCGAAAAAAACAAAAACAAAAAAATAAACACACAACAACACAGCTGCCCCCGCCATCCCAGGATTCACAGCCAATCCCCAGCATGGTTTGGGTGGCAGGACAGCGAGCTGCACGCTGTGAATGTGAACTTGACTTTCTATTTTCAAACTCACTTCTGCTGTCGACAGCACATTTAAGTAAAAAGAAGCTATTTCTGTTGTGATTAATGTGCATTAAATTAATTATGTGAAGTTGCTACATGTCAACCTCCACAATTAAGCAAGCAGCTGAGCCCCCAACAATGTCTGATTAACACTAAGAAAAAAACTCATCAGTCAACACAGCTACAAAGTGACTGACACAATAGTTTGGGGTTGTACATTTTGTAGTGCGCTGGCATTCCTGTCTCAGGAAGGCTGCTTTCAGACCTAGAGTTGTCTTGCTTTGGTCCGAATCAGGGACTAATTATGTTACAAAGTTGTATAATTGCCTAGAGTTGGTTCGTGTTCTCACGGCAGCATTTACAAGAGGACCAGATAAAATGCCTTGCGTGAGAAAGCTGCTCTCTTGGTCAGAAAAATCCAGGAAGTAAACAAAGCGTTGAAGAAGAGTACACTTGCTGGATGTGCTGAATGTGCATATTAAGGCAGTACAGGAGGAGGTGCACATTAATAATCCTCCAGGACTGTAACATGCTCATGTTTAACCCAAACAATGTGTCATGTGACTGCAGCTGGTTCAGATCGAGGTCAGAACATGTTCTCACCACAAACGAACTGCACCAGAGTTCGTTTGTAACCAGACTGAGACCACCTCTTCAAGAAGGTCTCGGTCAACTATGACACGTATCACCTCTTAAAAGTTTAAAGTATACGACCTAATTCAGGAGAGACTCAGCAGCGAGACATTCGCCATGATCTGTTTCGAAGCATTGTCACGACAATGAGAATAGCTGCTCCACTTTTACAGTCCACCTTAAGAGAGCAGGAGCAGGTTAATCAGCAGGTGGCAAGCTAGACACAGGGCCTTGAGGACTTGTTGCATTTACTCCCTGACAAATACCCTTATAAACTGTTCACACACTGCACTGCTACATTTACCTTTATACTCTCTGCTCTGGTTGCTGAAGCCCCACTGTCATGTGTCACCATCACACACACAGACTTTCTAATTACTGCTCTCACTCTTTTAATTGCACACATGGCACTGAAATGAGGCACCGAAATCTGCATTGTGCTTCTGTCTGGTAGATACCACTTGTATAGGAACCATAACTGCACCAGGTTTCGATACCCAGCTCTAAGTATGCCCTGCTGAAGTCTTGGGCCAGTTACCTTTCAGTTAGACATGTTCAAATTTTCTCTTTGTACAGTCTTAAAACCACACAAGGAAAGCATCTCAAAACTTTTAAAATGCTTCACAGCCACAGTTCTCTCTGTAACACCACATTTGTGTCAATACATCTAATTAAACAATACAGGAGCTACTGTTGATGTTACGCTTATGCGGCCAGACAACTATGTGAACTTTGTAGCTCTACATGACGTGTTGTTTTCTGCCAAGATGTACTGAGTGAAATGAACAAGTATTATATTTAAACTCAGGAAGAGTTACGTGTTTAAGTGTGTATGTGTGCACACACACTGATGTTTCACTGTGGAAAATGATCGGTGTGAAAGAATGCAAAGCAGCCACCGCTTGAATCTCTGCGCATCTGTTGTCGGCTGCCGGAGAAACTCTACTAAACGCTCAAACTCGCACTTTGTGATTTGAATGCAGCAAACCACAGCACTGCTTCGTGAGGCCGTCTGTCAATGTGCACTGTGTCGACTATTTTGACTTGAAAAACACATCGTCAATCACTTGGGCTCTCTCCTGTTTGACACAATAAACTCCCTCCTGCCATATTCACTGTCGAAAAGTCACTATGTGAAATAGAAAAACAAGTTGATGATAGAGTAACTCTGGAATGCACTCATAGTGTAAGATAATTTACAGGTGACCTTTCTTCTAATCTGTATCGCACCTTGTTCTCATACACAGCTATGTTCTGGCTGAACAAACTGACAATTAAATTGGCTAACCTCTGGCAAACACCCTTAAAGATAATTTAATTAAGTTAGGGTTTTTTAGAGCAGTGTGTGTGATTCCACATGAACCACTTATTTGCAGTAACAAAGCCTTACAGACAAGCTCAGACAGCAGCCTCTTCACAAAAATTCAGACAGTGCCAAGTACCCTGCAGGTTCAAACTGCTGCATGGCCTTTATCTACGCAGATGTGACCCCGCTCAACCTCAATGTTATATTTCTGGATTTCCTAAAAGGGATACAGTGAGGTAACGCTCTTCTCTGTCTGCTCTTACCATGCCCTTGTCCTGCAGGCACATCATGAGGGTGCACACATCTCCTGTGGATTGGTGGTTGACGATGACCATCGCTTCTTCTTCAGAGATGGGCCGTACATCGTCACCCCACTCCGTTACTGCGGGGCGAAAGGAACAAACACATTACTGTTAAACAGGATGCGCCAATAATATCTTTTACAAGAGTCCCGTGGAATTTTCTTGTAAACAAAACAGTTTAAATTCTGTGTTCTTCACCAAAACTCTCTGTGTTTATCTTTGAGGTCGAACAAACATGTTGAATTCATTTTACCTCCTCATAAAACAAGCAGTTAATATTTTAAGTCATGCATTGCTACTTCTCAGCACATCATCGTCACCAACTGCAGTGAAATAGTGTAATGCCAGTTTCACACTACACAACATTTCTGTCTGTTCTAACAGTCACTATGTCACATTAGGCGATTGTAGAGTCATAAAATCCTGCCGTCACTTGGCCGACAGACATGACAGACTACACAGTGGTCCACACCAATCATTCCTGGTCTTCGTTCACGATGTGTGTGGTGTCATCGGGTAATTCTTGTCCTATTTTTATCACATTAACTATGATTTCAGTCACTGTGTCTGCTCATGTGCCAGCTGAAATGTCATTGTAGTAGCTTAAAACGTGCCACCAGATGACAGGAGCTACATTTGAAGTACCGCATGCAAGCATGCAAGTCACTGAATCCTCAACAACAAGTTCCTGCAAATATTTTACAATAAAAGCGTGTTTAAAAAATGAAGGGATTTTCTCAACCGAGGTTATAAGGGGCTTTTAATTTTAAATGGGTACAGGAAGTGTTGAGTTTGAAACAACACCATGATGCATTAATGTCGTCAAGGTCTGTCAGTTTCAAATGAAGCTGGTACCCTGTGCATCTTTTGGTAGTAAAAGCCCCGCCAATATTTTTAATTTTACTCCTTTATATCCTCCAGTATTAAGAACTAAAATTGTTTGCTAGCTTGATGCTAATGGCAGTACTCGCTGGGTTGCTAAAGTGCCTCTGCTGTTTAACACAGACATTTTTCCTTTTTTACTTTTTTAGTTTGTGTGGTAACGTCCCTAGAGGAAACATCAAAAAGGCTGAGATGCTGCTGACATAGTCAGCAGATCCCGCTGTGTTTCTATTGGTCAAAGTGACGGCTGTGTGTCATTCATCATCTACTATGACACACCACACAAGATAAAACGATGGATTATCACATACGACGCTCGTTGTCGTTTACTTTCTGAGCCGACACTGTACAATGCTGCGTCGGGCTATAAATCGGGCAGGAATCTGCCGGCCAAAACCTCAAATGGTCCCTTTAAATAGAAAGATCTCAGAGTGCATACCTCTGCAAAAAAATGCTGGTAATTTTTGAAATTTAAATATTAGAAAATGTTTAATGGATGCAGCTCTGGTTCAATATCAAAATACAAACTGATAGACATCACAGGATACATTCAATTTTCATTCAAGCGCAGCACCCCATAAAAATGAGTGAAAATGTTCAAAAACACTCTATTATAATGTTTTGGAAGTATTTGGAAATCCCTGATCTGGATCCATGTCAAAACCTCTTCCCACCAAACATCACTGAGAAGTATTGACAAGGTTTTAAAGGTATTATGCAAAGTAATAAACACATACTGAGACCAAAAACAAACTCTTTCCCGACAGCAATAAGTTTGCTTTAAAAATCTTGTACTGCCTGACACGTGTGCCTCTTTGTGTCAACACAATTTAAATTAACTAAGGAAGAACATGAACACTGCAATCCAATTTGTCTGTATCAGCATTGTTACGTCCTTCACAGTCTGAGTGTCTATTGTTGTTAAATCCACAAGTGTCTTGACACTCCCTCACAACAATCTCTGATCTGAATTTCCTTCCTGCCTGGTTCAGAGAGCAAACGTTTATTTTCCGTACTTCTTCCTTCAACAAGTGGGCCAGAAAATCTTGTACACTTTGTTGTTAACGTGGCGAAATGAGTCTCAGGTGATTATACCATGTGAAGGAAACATTTAAAGCTAGATTTGAAGGCCTTTTTGCCGTATTAGATTAGTCTTCATGTGTATTAACTGATGTTAAAAAGGGAATCACAATGTGTGGGCTATGTGGTTAGAAATAAGAAAGGAGAAGCGAGTTTCGGGAAATGATATCACAATCACTCTCACTATTGCCCACTCTGAGCAGAGGAAGGGAAACAGTCCAAGAAGTTACCACCTTGCACTTGTATACCTCCACAAACTACAGTATAGGTTGTAAACCCCGCCCCCTCTGTGTTAGCAGATGGGATACATTTCAAATATGGATGTTGCTACAAAGAAGCTATAAATTCTGAGACATGGATGCTTCTCACACATCTTCAACCCTACAGCACAGACAATCTTTACAATGAGCAGTTTCAAGGTGGACACCCAAAATTCCTGTCACCAATTCAGTATCTGACCAAAGGTCTCCCCTTCTGTTCCTCAGATATGATGTTAAATAATATCCTGGTAAGAGTTCCTGCAGAACATTAAGCAAGATTTATACTTCTGCATCAATTTGATGCTGCACCTATGCTGTAACCTCTGCGTAGACGCATACTATATGCCATAGCCTTCGTAGCCTGATGTGCATCTCCCCAGAAATGTAACTACACATCACAGCAACACAGACCTCCTGTTTATTTTTGTCGGCTAAAAACCTTTTCCCTCAGTGGAATCAAAGCTTCTATTCACTTTCATTTCAAACAGAAACAATAAATTGCAAAGACAATAAAGCCCCCACACAATGGCATTTTCGGTCCAGTGTGTGACTTAACCTGTCTACATTTGAGTGAAGAAAAACTCCTGCTAGCTGCAAGGCTAATTTATACAAAGTTAAATAACCCTAGGCTTGTGTTAGTAATGTTTGCATGTTGTATTTGTGGGGAAAATGAGTTAGGCAAAAGACAAGTGTTTCGTTCGTGGATGCTTTGATTGATGATTTTAGAGAAATTTGGTCATAATCAAAATATGAATTCTTGAGTTATGGCCAAAAATGTGCTTTGTGAGGTCACAGTGACCTTTGACCACCAAATTCTAATGAGTTCATCCTCGAGTCTAAGTGGAAGTTTGTTTCAAATTTGAGGAAATTCCCTCAAGGTGTTCTTAAAATACCACGCTCACAAGAATGGGACCAGAAAACACAACGCCTCTGGCCACGACTGTTGCTGGCGTGGGGGTATAAAAAAGGAATGGTGTATAATTTCATTTCACAGTACCAGACTTTTGAATCCATGTCTGATCATGTGAACTATCATCCGCACATAACTGTCATGTGTGGTTTCTGATGCAGCCACAAGATGTGCGGGGTGTAAACAAGCGGCAACCTCTGGGGCTGAAAAATGAAACCAAAACAGTACTTTGAACAGCTTGAAGCTGGCTCCAGAAGTGAGTCAATCCCCATAGACACACATGTTAAAAAGCCCAACTTTACAGCAGAAATAATCATGTTTACAGCCTGGTAAAAAAAAACAAAAAACAGTTTTGGTCTCTATAGCTAATTTCTCAGCTGTACAGGGGTTGAATTTTCATGTAACTCATCATTTTATTTTTTATAAAAGCTTAAGGTTACGCATAATTAAGGGCAGACCACTTTGAGTTGGTTTGTAGGCCTTGACATAACATGCAGTGAAGGGACTCAAACCCACAGCTGCTGCTGCAAAGACAATGCCCTTGTACACAGGATGCCTGCTCTAACCACTGAGCTGCTGGGTGCCCCATACTAAACTATCTTAAAGGATGCAAAATATAAGCATACTCATTTCTACTTAGTATCAGGCGTTGCACTTACGCACCCATTTCTATTTTTAGGTGACATGAGTTTATTTTTAGTAAAGACCAAAGCAGGACAAAGATCACAGTGTGAACATCCTCAGTCTGAAACATAACCATAAGGCTTTGTGTCAACATCAGTGGACTTGTTGGTGTGGGAACTCCCTGTGTGAAATAACATTTTGTCATTTGTATAAGGAGTAGGTCCGGTCTACATCCTGCTACAACAGGAGATCAGGGTTACTTGCATGTCTACGATCCATTAATAATTCTTCCCTCTTCAGTGAAACCACACAAGGCGTCCATGTGGAGCCCAGAACAGAAACACGACTTTGTTTGCTGTCAACGTGATAAAAATAATACAAAGCAAAATATAGCTGCGAGCTGCAGTTCTTTGGGCCAAGTACAGGCGCATCAAGCAGGGTACACTGCACACAGGTACACCGAGGTCTCATCTACCCACAGAACAATTTTGACCATGATCCGACAAAATGTGGTTGAGATATGACTCATTTCCTGTTTTTGTGACTCTGCAGCCGGCTTCATTCAAATGTCGCAGCCAAATGGTTTGGATTAATAACATCTTGCTGAATTAGTGATGTAGACACCAGATCAATTCAAGTCAATCAGAGCTTATCATCGTGTGTCCGTGCAGAGTGCAGCAGGAAGCTTGTGATGACTGAAATGACAGCTGCGACTGGTGATGCAGCCACAACACACAAACCACAAGAAATGGGATAATGAAGAGTTCTGTGGTCATGTAACTGTCGAGGATCTGGCTTAGGATAAAGACATACGGGTATTTTAACATGTAAATATGTGTTTTTAAAAAATCAGACCAAATCTTTTCTCAAAAATGACCGTATTTGCAGCACTAAAACAATGAAAACAAACTCTCTTGTCAAAATAAAAGTGGCAACAAACAAGGTTTTTGCTTCAACTCATCATTATGAAATTTTAATTGCACAATTTGATGGCTAAAGAATTATGACACTATTGGCGTTTAGGGTGGTTCCTTCTATGCCTTACTGTGCAATTCTGCTCTGTAAAAAACTGGTAATGACACCACAAATTTCAGGCCTGAGAAAGATCCTGTAGATTAAAACATTGCCTTGAAAAGCCTTCACAGAAAAAGAGAAATTAACTACTTATCCAAAGCCTACAGTGTGCAGACCTCCTTTGTAACAGACACCACAAACCTCACCTGTAATTCAAGAAGGAAATGTGCTGTGATGGTAAAGTTACAGACAGGGTTACTGTGTAGTGTTGTAAAGTTTAGTTAATTCAAAACACACATTAAACACACATTAAACATGGCCTAACAGAGACCACTTCAAACACAAGTACACAAACTGGCTTCACTTTAATTCACATTCACAGACAGACACTTGTCTTTATCTGGACACATTTTCCCCACAAATACAACATGCTAATGTTTATAGCACAAGTCTATGGCATTTTACATTGTATAAATTAGCCTAGCAGCTAGAGCTCTTCTCTTCTTCTCATATGAAGCCAGGGACAACAGCAACATTTAACAAAGGTAACGGTACATAATTTGGCACCATTACAACTCACAGGGTTCACCGTCAAAACAACTGTCTTATACAAACACGTTTTCCAAACAAATACAACATGCTAACTTTAATAGCACAAGCCTATGGCATTTTACACTGTATAAGTTAGCCTAGCAACAAGCAGAGATTTCCTCTGCTAATATGAAGCCAGGATTAATCCCAAAGTATAAATCCCTGAAAGATAAATTACACACAAGACTTAAGATGTTATTTTGTGGAGGCTTTATTATCTACACAGTTTATAGTTTCTTATCTGAGAAATAAAAGTAAATAAAAGCTTCGTTTCAACGGAGGTAAATGGTTTCAGCTTACAGATATAAAGGAGGTCTGCGTGGCTGTGACGTGTCGTTACATTTCTGGGGAGGTGCACGTCAAGCTAAGCTATATTTTTAGTAGAGACCACTGCAGGACCTTGACAAAGATCACAGTGTGAATATCCTCAGTTTGGACCTTGGACCCTGTTTACACTTTCTTTTAAATTGCATCTTGGGTGATTGGATCACTTGTGGAGAGCGCTAAATGTAAGTGTAAACAACCACCAAGACGCGTTGTGATGCAATCACTCAAACCACTTGGGGGTCTGGGACGCATCTGACGACACATCTTTTTTAGTATAAACGCTAATGTGTCCTGATGTGTCCCTGACAAGAGAGTAAGTCATCAATGCAGGACGTGTGGTTGTTTTGGTGATGGCACGCTAACGTTCTATAACCTGCTTATCTCACGTCGAGTTGGAAGAAGTGTTGCTTCGTTGTGCCCTATGGAAGGAGACAGCCATATCTGTAGCTGTACTGACACAATAGCTCACATCACTAGCAAGTAGCTAGCGAAAGTGTGGACATGATAACTGTGCGCTCGGCCCTTTGACCTTATGGTGTAAGCCCAGTGACCAAATCTGAACACGAGTGGTCAGCTCAGCTACTGAAGCAAATTATACACAGCATAAACTGAGACTGTCCACTTAAATTTGGATCACCAAAATGGATGTTAAAACCAAGTGTAAACAGGGTCAAAGAGGCTTTGAATCACATAGTATTATTATCAATATACATTTATCACTACCGTTTTTGTATCAGCTCACACACACATCAAATAATTCCAGAAGAAAGAGCAACAAATTATTAATGTTGTTCAATAGGAGGCTACTTTACATTAAATCAGTGAACTCTTGCCCCTGTTAATAATTCCCAGCAATACTGTGCCTCTACTTGACAAACCCTTTTAACCCGACAATGACCAGTGTGTCTATCAGCAGCCACAGGAGTGGATCCTCCACCAGCCCCCTGCTCTCTCATCCCTGATTTACACTGTCAGGCCTCAGAGCATAAAAGGCTACTTTACTAACCATTCATCTGTGTCTTATTGTTGATTGAATACACACAGGAACTGCAACAAAGGAGGAAACATGGCTGCGAGATGAGGGGTGGCAACAATAGCTCTCCCGGAGAACACATGAGCCGCCTTTGCAATTCAAACGTACTCAGACAGCTCTGCATATTAACAGAGACCCCAAAGAGGTGAGAAGATTCAGCCGGGGCTGCAATCGTTTGCTGGGAATCCCCACCGTTCTGGGCGGGTCTGACTGGCTCTGGCTCTGTGTAATGCAAATGTTGCATCAGTCAGGCCTCAGGGTGCAGAGTGAGTGAGCGTTTCCTCTCTATGAAGGAGTTAACGTTAGGATGGCTGGCAGATAGAGATGAATCAGAACTGTTTTCTATACACCAAGTTTCACATAGAATTAGGCAAGAACATGACGCAAATGCAATAACAGACAGCTACAACAAACAGGACTGACTGGTGCATGAAGACATGTTTAAGGGACAGCTCACCCGAAAAAAAACATCCGCCAACCGTATCACCATGTGGAAGAAAGCATACACCTACTGCTAGCTCACCTAGCACCAATGAGCTAGCTAACATTACAGCTCATCCGAGGAGGACGCCATTAATGTTTACATCTCACACTGTCATGAGCATGAGCGTCTAGTCCATGGGTAGATGCATGCTTCCTCATGTGTGGTGATACGTTTGGCGGGTGTAGTTCAATAGAAATAGACCATAGAGATGTCTGCCTTCTCTACAATAATCTACTATAACTCTGCACTCGGCTTGTGGTGTTCAAAGCCCTGAAAAAAGTTCATTTGAAAATCTCAACAGCAATGTCTCTTTCCAGAGATCGTGACCCGTTACTCAAGATAATCCACAGACCTTGTTGTGAGCAATTTCATGTAGGAAATATTGTCTTTCTACCAAACTACACCCGCCAAACGCATCATAGACGGAAGCAGGCAACTCACACCAAAACAATCTAGATTGATAAATAGCACTACAGGTATATTCTGATTCTGATTTTGGGGTGAACTGCCCCTTTAAGGGACCTAAGAACCTCAGGGAAAATTTCATCTGATTTTAAAAAAGCAGGACAACTTGCAGTTTGGGCGTGTTTTGTTACCGGGAGTTGTAGTTTTCTTATTTTAATAGATGACTTGAGCTGTACTCAACATGACGTCACATTGTGATTGGAGATGATAAATGTCAGGTGTTGGTGTCAGCCCCTCAGAATCAAAGAGCAACTCATACAAAGAAAAAATAAATGTAGCACAAGCCGGTATCACTAGTTCTCAACTAAACAGCAGCTTAAAAAGACCAAAATGTAACTCAGTGAGCTCTCATTTTTTCTCTACCGTAAAAACTCACTTCTTGCTCTTACTGCTGCTCTGTCTTTGTATACAAAAAGGATAAAAGTACCAAGGTCGTTCACACTCGCTGGGGTTAAACGAAAGCCAGCCTGGCAACTGAAGGAAGCCATTACACAAACTATGAGTACACAAAGACAGCTGTGGGAAAATCTAATCATTTTTTTTCTCTAGGAGCATCAGTCTTGGTACTGTCTGTGTCAGTAGTGAAAACGACAGTGGGTAGTAGTCCAGCATTCTGTGCGGTCACAGTCATGAACAAGGCTGAATGTGATGGGTTCTAGGGCTGCATGATGTAAGGAAAATATGCGATAACTTGCTTAATACTGCGATAATGATAATGAGTTAATTCTCCTCTCTGTTGTATGCCCCTCCCACCAGACGACCACAGGCATATGCACGCATTTCATACAGTAACCCAGTGTCTCCCATACATTGATTTATTTAATCTTATGCCACTGTGCAGTGGCCTGCAGCACATTCAACCAGCCCCTCTTTGTCCAGCTCTGTCTCTGTCTGTTTATCAGACCACAAATCAGACAAGAATTAGCAGGCTAACTACCCCACTGTCTCTCGGCCTTGTTCGCAGTTGCTGTGCAGTGCTTTGCTGGAAGGAGAGTCGACAGCTGCAGCTGCTCAGATTTGGTCAGTGCAAACTCCAACCCCCCCACCAGCAATGGATGTCACAGTGGGCTGGTAGCCAGCAGCGCAAGGTGTAACCTGTGTGATGGCAGCAACAGAAAGTTTGCTGATCCATCAGGAAGTCTGGGCTGTCTGTTTTTAAGGAGCTGGGATTTGCACTGGCTGAATTTGGGTTGCTTCGGCCGCTAACTGAGGGTCAGATACCTGAGCTGTTGCCAGTTCTCCTCCCTGCAAGGTGGTCTGAAGCTCTCGCTAATGCTAGCTACATAAACGTACATTTAAAGCCCCACCCCTGAACCTTTGGCTCCAGTTAGCAGAAGGCTGCAATATCAGCAACATTTTCTGTCCATCTCTGAAATACTTTGCCGATACTGATACATTTTATTTTGTATATCGTCAGACTCTGTTTTTGATGAGGCATTTTCCTTGTTTGGCTTGCTTTTCAGTGTAGGCTGTTGTTGCCAATGCTGAAATACCAACTTCTTCTTCCGGACTTTCTGCCATTGGATCAGGCTTTCACCATTTAAAGGGACCCACACAAGCACCTGTATTTGTACAACAGCTAATAGGAACGCCCTCTCTCTGAAATTGGCCAAAGTCTCTCATCACAGACTAGACTGAAAACACAGGATGTGAATAAGTCTAGTTTTCTCAGTCCACTTAAAGTACAATATGCTCAAATTTTATTAGTGATTTTTTTTGCCCTATGCCACCAGAAATAAAACTGCTTGAATATTGACAGGAAATTATTTCCAACATTGTACTGTTGAACAAACTGAAAACCGGACTGAACACATAGGGCCTGTTTAAAGTGCACCTTTCTAACTGTTTGTCCCGCAAGGTCATATCCCACTGACGATTTAAAATAAATATATATATATATTGTGCAGCCTTCATGGGTTCAGCTTGAAAATGGATTGAAGCAATCATGCTACAAAATACAATGATAGAGGATCCATCAGTGCAACACATAACACAACTGGGATGCTCAAAGAGCAATATAGTTAATAGCCTGCCTGTATAGCATGATTGTGAAGACCTTGCTGTGGGCGTTAAGGCCTTAAAATACTATTGTGATGCTGCACAGTATTTCTGCAGTAACAATACTAATGTGTGGTGAGTTTTTTTCCCTCACACATCCTCTCCTGGAAATGACTGACTGAGCCTATTTGACTCTACTTTTCCATACCACACAACACCAGATATCCGAGGCTGTTGCTAAGAGATGTGACATCTGAAGTGCATCTTCAAGGAAGCCTTTTATTGATCGCTCCACTCTCTAACAAAATCATCAACAGGAACTGAGAACGTTCTTAATTACCAAGTTATACAAGGCCTACAATTTCAGGATCAATTTACTTGAGCAGATAACAGGTTTCTGGATATAAAACAGCTAAAATTTGCTCGTCGTGTCAACTATATACCACGTGAGCTGATATCCAAATACAGCGGGCCTTTTATGTTAAAAATTGTGCAATTATATTTAAGTGCAGGCTCCACTGAATGAGCTGTATGATCTGCTGTCTTAAAGCATTTCAAGCAACCTGTCGGATTAACCGTTTCTGTGTGAGTCATAGTAAAAGGCCAACTCATTTTCTTGACAGGACAGTTTCTGATGACAAAAGGTTGCAGGCTGATTTCATTCCACCTTGAAATCCAACCCACTGTGCCTGCTGCTAGCTATTCAGCATGTTCAGAATGAGATGTAGTCATGTAATGCTAATGCACAACTTAGTCATTCAACAGTTCATTAGCAGATATTAGAGAACATACCCCATGGCTGCACTTGAATAGGTTGAATTTGAGGTTTTCAAAATGTTTTTTCGGCATGGATTGACTACAATATGTTATTCATTGTTCATTCTACCTTTTCTAATGCACTCTGACACTGTCTGCACTGTAACCCTTTGAATCTCCTCACAAGGAGATCTCCTCTAGGTTAGAGAAAGTGATTTTAAAAAATGTGATGGAGGAGGACGAGTTGTTGGCATGTTCAATTTAGCCCTTTGTTTCACCTCCTGTTCTCCCGAGAATAAACTCAACTGTCATGAGAGCAGTAAATCCAGAGCATACCTCTAGAAAAATGACACATCTGTGACACCTGACAGGGGTGTGCAGGGTCTACGTACCCTGAAGGCAATGTCATTTCATAAGGAGCATGCCTTCATGCTGGCTGCAGTCCCCATTGTTGCGAGACGAGCGTAAATGATATCAGAGAGATGGGTCATCTGTCAGATAGAATACATTAGGGAAATTGTCTTTGAGAGATGACACAGTTAGCGCAGCGGGATGACAGCCATGCTGCAGGCACACCGTCTAATCCGGTATCGGTGGTCAGCTAAACGGTGTACCGTTGACCTTGCCGCCCATCGCTACAATTGTTCTCCCTCTCTAGAGGAGGAGAGGGGATGTGGCGAGGCATCACACCTCCTCCTTCACAAAGGCAGCCGACTACACCTGACTGTGGCCAGAGAGGAAAGAGTCCCTCAAAATACAAGAGCTGGGTGGAAAACGAAAGTAGAAAGTGGACATTTTCACTGATGGTTAAACCTCTGTGTCAACAGAGGGACGATCCACAGAGTGAAAATTAGAGGCTCTTGCTTTTACAATAACCCTTGTCTTCAGTGACAAGGGAGCTATGGGTCTACAAAAAGCAGCAGTAATCATGATTAGAGGTGGGCCTGTACTAGCTTACTGCAGATACTTTATTATAGCTGTATACATGGGTTAGGGGTAGGGTTACTGCAGAACAGATAAGCCACAGACTGTTGAGTTTATTGTTCAACAGTAATATGTCCTGCTCAGTACACACTTTGATTGAGACTTCCATGATAATGTTAAATGTCAGTGTCATGGAGGCACTAGAGAAATCAGCAAAGTTGGCAGGATTGACCCTCTAGGCACCGTAAATGTAAACATTTTTCATTTCAATCCACTGCGGCTGTGTATCGGCAAGAATCTGGCCATGAGATATGTGTCATGATTAAGGGGTTACAATTTGATATAAACTGCAAGCAACGTGATATACTGTTTTTTTTGTGTTTGTTTTTTTTGTAAAACTATCCATGCTATTGGTGCGTCCCTCATGGCTCAGCCTGTTTCATTAGTTTGTGTTCTTTGTGTTTACGCTAGCCATATATTCACGTTGGAGTGTAAGAGTCATGAATTAAAGGAAAGTTTAAACTTATTCTAGTCTAAAAGTAAGAAAATGCTCAAATTATTGTACAAAACATGACAACAAAAACTCACTCACTAAAAGTAAAAAAAAAACATTTATGAATAAAAATATTCTTCAGGAAAATAAATTTCAAGAAAATGTGCTTGATTACTACAATGGTATTTCCATTGGGTGAACACAACTGCATGAAATTATCATGATTTTAATAAGTCTAACCAACTAGTATTCTTGGTGCAGACTAGTGAGGGTAGCAACATTTAACCTACTGGTCAACAAATTGGGCACATCTCCAGTATCATTATCAGATTTTTTTTTTTTTTTAAATACTCACATATCAATATCACCTCCAGCACTGGTCAGACTAGGGCTGGATGATATGGCTTAAGAAAATATTGAAATATTTTAAGGCTATATTGCAATACACAATATATATCTTGATATTTTGAAATCTCCTCTAAACTACTGTAGACTACTAAAATGCAAAACTATTAAATGAACTGCAGTTAAAATAAAGTTAAATAAAGTAGCTACGGTCATATGATAATGTTAAATAAAATACCTTAATAATAAAGTTAAATAAAGTATTGTTACAATTAAGTAAATAAAAGCGGCACCACCTTTGCTTTTATTTTGAAGAACCTGGCTTGTTGTGTTGATGTTTTTGCTGTGAACTTTCTGGTCAATAGCTGTTGTTAGCAGTTAGCATAAATTAAAGGATTCATTTACTGAGAGTTTAAAACAAACAAACAGCTCTCCAGTTCATACATACAGAATATCTACAAGTTGCACCGGTGCTCCGTGGTTGCAAAATGCAACTACAGAGTTGTGGTCTGAAGCCCGGCAGATACAAAAACACGTGACAGCGCCAGCTCACGCTGTCACTCAGTTCAACACAGGAAAATGGTCTGTGTGGGCGGGAGTGAGTGTGATACATCATGTCTGCAAGTCTAAGAAGGAGAGCGCTATAGCAAAGAGTGAAACCGAAACACCAAGGCAAGACTCATGCCAGTGGCTTTGAAAAAAAAAAAAAAAAAAAAAGCCTTGACAAAGTATAGTCAATGTTCACGATATAGTATATATTTTATACTTCCTACGTGAAACAAGCCACAATACATTGAGTATAATTGATATACATCATCATAAAATACATCACACAGCATGGATGTCATCTAAAAATCAAAATGTCTAAAACCATATCTTTACCAGGCATGTGAGACCATTATCACAGCTATGGTTCGACAGCACAAGAACATGTTACCTTAGGTGCCCGGTAGTCTTCATGTTGGTTTAATGGAGTAAATGCTTCTCATGAATTGCCTGTGATTTCTTGCCCTCATTAAAAGCTAAAAGCTCATTTGACCCTGTCCATTGCTTCTAAAAGTTTGCTGTATCAATTACATCACAACACATTAACATTAAAATATGGATATACCACATAATGTGTTGTTCATCCACATCAATACCCCACAGTCTCCCTGTACGCTGAGGAGTGAAACATCAGCCTCCACTTACGCAAACACGTTTCAGTGCTTCAGAACAAAAGCGATGCTAATTCCCATTCATGTTTTCACCCTCTGAACTGACCCCGGATCTGTAGTGCCATTGTTCTGTGCTGGGTCGCCTCCTTCACTACATGACTGCACGTGCATCTCGACCTTCGGTGTGTTTTCATGCACTAAACACATTAAACTTTTACCAAAGACACCAGAAGTATCCCTTCCTTAAATAAAAGCATACAGTGCTTTCAGAGCAGCTATGTGCATTGATCATAAAAACCCTGCCAGCGTACAGAGAAACATTCAAAACACCAGAAATGTTCAAACTGGAGACATAATTCGACGGAGGTCTGACGCACGTTGGAGCTCGGCTAAGGTCGTCATAATGAAAAGAATCATAAAGCTGTAAATTGTCTCGGTCTAACAGGTGCAGCTAAGATAATTCAAGACGATTAGAGAGATGTCAATCAAGTGTGTGATCTGTACACACCCACACAGTCCAGAGAATAAGTCTAATCAGCCAAGTAACTGATAACACTTGTGTGGGTGCATGATGGCTGCACAGAGGCTCCAACAAACCAGGAGCCATTTCTGTTATAGCTTCAAAGTGAGGTGATACACATTGCTTTTACTCCAGGCTCCACTACCTGCTCGGCACGTCTGAAATCTGATCAGCCTCGTACCAAAACATTTGCAGGAACACTGAAATCCAAGTTATGCACCTACACTGAAGTGTGACAAGCTTTTCTCTGTTTGTGAGAAACCTGATTGTTGACTAAAACAAGCTGATGAAAACATCACCTCAGGCATTTTTCACTGTTTCTGATGTTTTTACAGACCGAAGAACTAATCAGTTAATCAAGAAAATAATTGGCAGATGAATTGGTAATGAAAGTATTCGTTAGTTGAGGCTCCAGCTGGTTTATTTTCAAAGAAAAAAGGACATTGTGACATCTGAACATTCAAACGGGTGTCTGTATATCTACACAGACGTGTCTTTGTCTTGAGTAATGTGGTATTTATGCACAAAAATGACACTAAGATACATTTTTTTTTTTCATTTTCGATTCATCTGTCAATTATTTTCTTGATTAATCAATTCACTGCTGGTCTATGACATGTAAGAAAATGGAGAAGAAACTGAGCCAGAAAAGACTCATCATAGCTTCCTATAGCCAAGGTTGACATAATCAAATTACTTGTTCTATAGACTCAAACTTGATGAAAATTTCAGCCCATAAGTCATCCGTTATATCCTTAATGCAGTGTAGCATAGCTTTGTTAGCATCCGACTGATGTGGCCTACCATGGCAAGACTTTGCAGACTTGTTTTTTCCTCTAAAAACTGCCATTTATCAGGCTTATGGCCCTCAAAGAGTGGAATGTAATCAAAAGAAGAACAGAAAACAGACATGAGGAGTTAAAGAATGTTTATATCAACACAATCCACGCTCCCGCAAATCACGTTCTACATCGTCTGTGCTCACCAGAAGTCCCCTGATTACTTGTTTTGCCTGACCAACACTCCCAAACCCAAAGATAATCTGTTTGATATCACAAGACATTCAGTAAGTCACCGAATATCTTCATTTTATAAGCTAGAACCAGTGAATTCAACTCAGAACTGTTGCTGATTAATTCTCTGTCGACTGATTTAAATCAGATGTAAATAATATAATGATTTACAAACAGGTTAAGGACAGGCTGAGTATCACTTGTGACTCAACCTTTATTATTAGTGATAAAATGGAGAAACTAAAAGTACAAAGACAGTATTAAAGGGACACTTCATGCCCAAATAGAAAACACATATTTTGTCCTCTTACCTGTAGTGCTATTTATCAGTCGAGACTGTATTGGTCTGAGTTGCTAAGTGGTGCAGATAACAGCCATAGAGATGTCTGCCTCTCTCAAATATAATGGAACTAGATGGCACTCAGCTTGTGGTGCTCAAAGCGGCGACAAAATACATCTGACAAAACTCAACAGCAAAGTCTCTTTCCAGAAATCATGACCTGGTTACTCAAGATAATCCACAGACCTCGTTGTGAGCAGTTTCATGTAGGAACGATTTTCTTTTACCAAACTACACCTGCCAACACATCACCACACGGAAGGAAGGGTGCATCTACTCATGGACAAGAGGTTCATGCTCGTGACAACGGGGATGTAAACATAAATGGAGTTCTCCTTGACTGAGCTGTTTCTTTAGCTAGCTCAGTGGTGCTAGGTCAGCTAGCAGTAGATGCGTGCATCCTTCTGCACAGTGATATAGTGGGCAGAAAGATTTGGGGATGAACTGTCCTTCAAAAAGGCAACAGATCAAGGTAGTCATTAAACAAAGAAGAATCATCCTCAACTGTTGACAGTAGGGCTGCAACAAAAAACTGTTTTCACTGTAGACTGATCAGTCAGCAAGTTTTGGAATTTGCTTTATAATAAAAGTCCATTAAATAGCAAACAAACAGGGTAGTGACAAACACTAAAGCAGAGAGTTTACACAATAAAAATAAAACAAAAAAGCAAAACATCATTTAAGATAAGCCAAGGAATATATTAGCATTTAAATGTTTTTTTTAATTAAATATTTCTGTTGAATTGGAAGATATAATTGCATGGATGAACTATTTATAAATGTGAGAGAGATTAAACATCAGAAAAGTGTCCATCAGAATAACCAAACCAGGGACACGGGTTAGAAACATGTATGTATTGCATCTACTGTATTTTACATATATAGCAATGTTTTATGCATTTGTCCTTTACAACTAACTAAGTAAGTAAAAAAATAAATAATTAAAAAAAATGTCCAAAATCCCAAATTATTTGATTTACTATAATATAAACCCTGGACAAAAAGTAGAATTTGCACAGTTTTGCTGTGGACATGATTAACGAATCATCAAAACAGCACCAAATGAGTAAATAAATTGATCCAACTGATCTATCAACTGATAATTGCAGCCCCCTGGATGAGATAACTGAGTCAGCATGGAGACAGAAGAAAACTAAGGATTCAAAGACAGCATGAAGACAGGACAGACAGGAATCAGAAGTTTGCATGTTCTGTTCATGTATTCAGGGTCATGAATTAGCCTACCAGGTGAACTATGTGCTTTACATTAGCATCACATTTAAAACATAACCAGAGGCCAGGAAACATAACTCACAACTAGGAAACAAGTGTGCAGCGTCTGCAATCTCACAGTCACCATGTCTGATCTCTTCACATGTCCAACAGACCACCCACTCATGGAACATGCAATGAAGACTTAATCCTTCTGGCTTTAGTGCACCTGTTTGAGCCCTCTATTGTGCGTGCGTGTGTGTGTGTGTGTGAGACACATGCTGATCAGACCTCGCACATGCTTTTGTCAACAACCGGGAGAACGGGGTCAGGTCAAATGGCAACACAAGTGACCGTGTATTAGTAAAGGCACTAAATACTGCTGTCTCCTGGAAAATCCTCAGCGTTCCTGGGTGGCTTTCTGAGGTAAGTTGTGTAACTGTCTGATTTTCTTTTCCCAAGATGATTCATCTTTTGACGCATGAAGCTGACAGTTCCCTGATATTGAGTTTTCAAATAATTAAGATAAATCCTACAGAGTGGACTAACCAAGCGTAATTACCAGAATATGCTGCACAAACATAACAGTGCATCTGTGCTGTCGTCAAAATGTGTCGGCGACTGAAACTGGGAGCACCAGTGGAAAAAAAAAAACAGTATCTATGGCGTACATCCATAGTCATGGGTCTTGAAATGCTGGCTCAATGATCACATGCAAGTAACGGATGTTAGCTAGCATCACAATGCCATTAGCTTGAAATATAAATTACAAAACACATTCTATAAAGGCTTCATTGTACACCACGATTGATGGGCAGGACTGGTCTGATCTCTTATAACTGTATTAAATGCAATTCATGAGGTGGAACACATGCACATATGTTCTGGGAATGTGTAGAGATACAGAAATTGCTTTAAGATGTGAAGGAAGAAATGGTTGCCTTTATACAGGGGTGTCAAACATACAGCCCATGGGCCAGAAACGGCCCGCTAAAGGGTATAATCTGGCCCACTCAATGACTTTGCTAAGTGTAAAAATTGCTAAGCACTGCAGCTGTGAAAGCTATCTACCTTAGTGCTAACGAAACAGCATCAGCATCAAACCACACTCTGAAATTAAGTTTGCTGAAAAACAATAGGGCTGCCACTAACGATTATTTTCATTGTCGACTAATCTGTCGATTATTTCTTCGATTAGTCGACTAATCATTTCATCAAAAAATGTGTTAAAATGTTGAAAGATGTCGGTCTGTCTCGCCCAAACCCCAAAATTACGTCATCTAATGTCTTATTACGTACTCATGCCAAAGGGTTTTAGTTCACCGTCACGGGAGAGTGTGTAAAGCTGCCAATATCTGAACGTAATAAGCTGCAGTAAGAGTATTTTGGGGTACTTTTATAGTACTTTTCTATGAAAAATAACTCAAACTGATTAATCGACTACTAAACTGGCCGCAGATTATTTTAATAGTCGATTAGTCATCGATTAGTTGACTAATCATGGCAGCCCTAACTGACAATGCTGAAAGAAGACTGGTTGGGCTTCCCTGCAAATTTGTACAATTCCTGTTTAAAAGGGCTTTAATTACAGGTTACTATGCAGTGGTTTCACTGGTTTGGCCCACTTGAGATCAGATTGGGCTACACTGACGACTGGTATAAAATGGACTCACACCCTTCACAGCAATATTTAGGGATTTATTTAAATATAGCAACCCGTCTTGGAAACGGTGGACCCTCTGGACTGGTATTGGTTACACATGATTAATAACATCGGAGCTGACAACAGCATATCCTAGTAATTTGAATGTGACTTTTTCATCTGGTGGTGTGTTTCTTTATTATTTTTTGTTTTCTTTTATTTGGATTATGATAATAAGTTTATTTCTCCTGCTGTTTTTGCTTCAAGGTGGTTCAAATTATTAAAAAGTAATTCTGTAAATATCCAGTAATGGAGGTGTATGAAACTGTGGCTGGTACCTAATAAAAATAATTATAAATTTAAAAAAAAAAAAAACACGGTACGGAATTTACGACACTCTGCTGAACTCAGCAGCTAATGATAGCAATATTAGCCTGGCCTATTCTTGAATAAAGTATTCTTCTCTGGGATGAAACTCCTTTGTTTCAGTTATGGATGAATGACTTCAGCGCATATTAACAGCTAGAGCTGAACTCTTGCAGTTGTCATAATTAAATTTCTTGCAGAACAACAGGGGGATATCCATCTGAAGCTATAGGAATATGTTTAATTGCTTCTCACAAGTGAAATCTTTCCTCTGATCGAATACTGCAGCCTGTGCTTGATATCATACCAGGAAAATTAACACCTAAAGAACAGTCTGAGCTTGTCTCTTTCGTGCAACCTCAAAAAAAAAAACCCTCTTGCACACACCCCTGTGTATTTAATTAGGCAAAAACACCCATCAGTCCTGCTGCAGGCATGCAGAGCACTGCTCTTATTGAGTTTCAAGTTAAAGTTCCTCTCAGGGCATTGATCAAACCCTTAAAAAACTCATCTCTGTTCTTCAAAATTACATATTTTCCATGAAAACATCTCTTCATGCTTACCTTAGATGTAGCTCTACATCTTTGCCTCATTTAGTATTAACAAATCTCTCATTATGCAAACTAGTCCCGCCCCTCAGCCGCTCGCCTGCAGCTCAAGCGCACCTGCTCACTTTTACTCTGCTCGACAAACACACAAACCTCTGCTTGTAAACAGTAGTAAATAACACAAACCTTCGGCTTGACTACAAAACAGCTAATACTGTGTTAATGTTCCTGATCACCAGCTGTGACAAGCGGAAGTGAAAGTAAAACTTAACATGCGCAATACGATACATAGCTACACCTGGCTTCTCCGTGTTTGGCTGTAGCATCATTGAAAGCCCCACCCCGCAGGTTGATGGGACTGGTTCCTTATGTCTGTCATGTAACAAACCCTGAAGTCTGACTCCATGTTCTCGAGACTGTCATTGGTACTTGGGCTGGACCTCGATATCCATAGTGTAACAATACTGACGGATTGATGATTGGTTCTTCGATAACTGGTCATCAGTAATGTGGATATAATGACTATGCGGGTAAAGGCAAATAATAGAACAGCTAGAACAGTCTGGTAAGTTCAAAAGATTACATCACTTTATTGAAACGCAGCCTTTTAAAAAAAGGAAAACACAACATCTGATATAATATTTCCAAAATCTAAAGCTCGGTTTATACTTGGTAATTACATGTGTCTAGGGTGATCCAATCACAAGAGCTAAATGCAAGTGTGAAGGACCACTAAGGGTGCTTTCACACCTGCCTTGTTTGTTTCCGTTCAATCGAACTCAAGTTTGTTTGCCCCCTACGTGCGGCCGTTTGGGCAGGTGTGAACACAGCAATTACACTCAGGTGCGCACCAAAAGTGGGCCGAGACGTTCTTGAAGAGGTGGCCTCAGCCTGGGTACAGTCAAACTCTGGTGCGGTTCGTTTGTGGTGAGAACGTGCTCTGACCTCACACATGACACGTTGTTTAGGTTAAACATGAGCATGTTACAGTCCTGGAGGATTATTAATGTGCACCTCCTCCTGTACTGCCTTAATATGCACATTCAGCACATCCAATGCATCAAAACATTGTTTTCTAGTTGGAGCCGAGCCTCGTTTTCAAACTGTATGGTTTGACTAAAATGAACAATGACAGCAATATAGTCCACGATGAGCAGCGAGTGTTGCAAATGTACTCTTGTTCAACGTTTTGTTTACTTCCTGGATTTTTCCCGCATGGAAATTCTGACCAATCAAGAGCAGCTTTCTCCAGCAAGACATTTGATCTGGTCCTCTTGTAAATGCTGCCGTGAGAACACGAGCCAACTCTAGGCAATTATGCAACTTTGTGAAAAAAAACTGCCCTGAATTCAGACCAAAGCGAGCGAACTCTAGGTCTGAAAGCGTTCAAGCATCCATTTTCAACAAGTTGGACGAAATGCTGTATGACCATCCATCATTTTGCCGTAAGAAAGGGGCCTTTGACCTTGTAGCACAAGTGATGTAGGTAGTAACAAAATCTGAACACATGTTACTACCAGCTATAAACAGGCTTTCAGACAATATCTAGTCTCATTTCACAATATCAATACATTCCCCAGACCTAACTGGAACACTGCAGTTCCAGGGCGGAAATGCTCAGTCGACTGCTTATTTTGCTCATGATGTCTTGCAGCATGTAAAAACACCATATGGGCATGTTAACAAGGTTGAAAACTTGAATTCCACTGGAGGGGGTTTTGGAGAGTTCAGGAAACATTTAATGATGCACACTTGAGAATAACAGCGAGCATGGATACTCTCACCTCCACCTTTCACTTAATGATCCAAACTAAGCCTCTATGAGAAGTCTGAGATTTAACTTCTAAGTCAGAGGGGTCAGTCTGGAAAGTTTCCCTACAGATTATCAAGTGTCCTTTTTGCCAAAGTGTCCTCATAATAAAGAATATACAGTATATGTCTCCAACACTGCTGTTCTGCATCTCCTGTGGAGGTGATGCAACATCCTCCATCTCTGATGTGAACCACAGCTCAGCTTCCAGACTGCAGTGTGTCAAGCTGTGATTGAGTATCCCTGTTTCCCTGACACACATTCAGCATTTCTGGAGTGCAAGTGCAGGCTGAACAACACTACAACAGAAAATCTGAAGCTACGCAACCAGAACTAAATACCTACTTTCATGCATGTCGGAAATACAACATGCGAGCATAGAAAAGCAGCGGTACAGACGCCAGCACAAACTGAATGTGCAGCTGTTGCTTTCAAAGAATGGGGCAGCACATGATGGTGAAACTGTGACCTTGGACGAAACCTGGAGCATCTAAATAACGTGTTGTCCGGCTTCAGAGGTCATTCACAGTGCAGAGAACTGGTGGTTACACAGGACTGCTCTGTGCAGGAAAGGTACCAGGGTTGATTGAACCATCCTTGTCAAAGTGTCCTTGAATGTGGGTCACAACGCCGATGCTCACATGCTCCAGGACTGCTGCCCCTGCACGCTGACCCCTCCGCTAAAACAGTTTATCTAATGCTACGCCTCTATCTCCAGTGTTTATTGTTCCGGACTGATTTTTTTTTTTTTGTCAGACTGTTTACACAGTTTTTTGTAATGTGGCCAATATCTGACGGCAGTCTAACACAAGTCATTCCTCTGAGCTGACCCACATGTGCCAAACAACAAAACAAAATATTTAACACTTGGCACGCTCGTGCTGAAGTCGACAAATAAAAGGAGGACAATCTTATTAAAGTGGCTGGTTTGTCATTGTGCAGCTACACTGATAGCTGAGCTCTTCATATATGATACAGTAAGCGTTCATAGGATCGTCCACACCAAGAACGATAACTACAGGCTTGTGTCAACCTGGTGTTTTTATTTGGCAGGAAATTGGTGGCAGGGCGCTGGGGAGCGCTTCACCCCAAAACACTCACAGGTCACATTAGCTCAAATCTTGTTTGCCTAAGAACTAGTTGACCCAGACACCAGATAAATGCTGGCATTGTAAATTTCTACTAACTGTGTCGTATGTAGCAAACACGTTAAAAAGCTTTGTTTCTATACGTTTCAGTTTCAATGTGTGGTTATATTCAGTCTGCTTCCTGGCAGCTGTCTCGCCTCGGTGTCGTGCCATCCATCATCCTCTCCACCTCCTGAAGAGCAACTCAGCTCATATACATGTAATCAGAACTGCATCACTCTCGAAATACTAATATGATACGTATGAAACACACAAATGAATCCTATCTGCTTTGCAGAGACCTACAATGCCAACATTTCCTTCTCGTGACTGGACTGAATAAGGACGACATATGGAATGGACCAAAGCCTGAACGCACACAGCTCAGTGTACAAGAATGTGACATTGATATGTGAAGGACCAGATTGCAAACTACAGCGTACGTCATATCTGACAGTACAAACTAAACTTGAGTCACCGTTCGCATGATACGGTTGTATGTTATCTCACACTGTCAATCACGGTCTGTAACGCACATTGCTCAACGCGAGGCCAGGTGTTCTATAGGCTGCACGCTTTGCATTATTAATCAGCACGCCTTGTTGCTCCCCATGTTCACCACTTAGCAATTTGTAAGCATTTTGCTCGCAGCTCTGTGCAACCAAACACCACCGACTGACTGACTGACTGCCCTGCATCACTTCCAGATATTCAACCAGGCAGCCGGCTGAGAGGAACCAGCAAACACTCATGATATCCTGCTGTTCGTCTACCGTTTAAGTGTTTGTTGTAACAAAAAACATTTCTCTGTCTCAAGGAAACTGGGGCCACAAAAATGATTTTCATTATCAATCAATCTGCCGACAATTTTTTCTGTTAATCTATGAAATATGTAAAATGCCGTCACGATTTGAGAACCCAAGCTGACGTATTTAAATGTCTCGTTCGGTCTGCCCAAAACCCAAACGTAATTAACTCACTGTCATTTATGACAAAGAAAAGCAGCAAATCCTCACATTTAAGAGGCTCAATTACCAAAACAGTAATTCCTTTGTGAAGTAATCAATTAATCAACTAATCACTTCAGCTCTGTAAGTAACACCCCATGCCATTAAACGCTAAATGCACCAATAGTACAAATGTGAACATATGTGACTATACAAATAATATGAGCATGTCAATATGAGGACGTTTTCACTGTGTCGCTATCACAGAAACAAGCAGTCCTGATTATATAGAAGTGCTCTGTTGAGAGTAGAGCAACGAGGTGCACTTGAGATCCAAAACAAAGATGTTCAACCACCTAATTTTCATTCAGTCATCTCTCCTACACCTGTGTCAAATTCAAGAGAGGACACTTGGTAGTAGAGGGCGGTGGGATTGTAGCTACACATTTGTGTGAGAGGAGCAACAAGCCCTGGTTTGTGCCTCTGTTGTATTTACTGTGTCTCTGGGAAAAAATACATGTGGTCATGCTTTAGTCGCCAAGACGATTGTTCAACTAAACGTCCTGCTGTTATACAGATACATTCCTAAAATCTTTAAAGACTCTATTAACCATCTGGGTAAAAAAAATACTCTGTTTGTGGCACGATGAAAAAGAAATTACAACTATCGTTTGTGTGTCTGTGCAACAGCGGAAAAATATTAGTGTGTGATTTTGTATGAAATGCTAAGTAGCATCAATATATTAAATATAACCAATATCAAATTTTGCTTGTTCTATGTCGTCTGTCTGTAACTTTTGTTGCTGCCTGTCTTAGACAGGACACTCGAGAGGTTTTTCTGGTTGAATAAAATAAATAAATAACATTTTATGGCTACCATTTTTGTTTTAATTTGCAAACAGCAACTTTTTTATTGTGTGGCAGAACATTTTCTTCCCCCAGATGGTTACAAGTGTCTTCAAGAGCACCAAGAAATGCTAGAAAACAAACCTCTAGGCTTTTCAGACATTGCCAGATATATTTTTCAGTGCAACAGATTATCTCTGTGAATCCAAAGTAAATACATGAAGCGCAAACTGGAGGGCAACCCCGTGCATGCTCACCCATCAGTATGCTGTCCTCACTGAGTCCAGCATGCAAAAATATCTTTGCATGCAAGGCAGCCGGTGGAACAATGTCCATGTGTATGAATCATACAACTCACCTGTATAACCTGCGATCCAGCCCCACGAAGACACCATGGCCAGCAACCATTTGAACATGACTCCCTCGATGTGCCAGAAAGTGGAGCTGTCCCATATTCTCACGGGCTGCAGCAGCACCAGGTATAAGCAGTAGGATGGGATGGCTACACAGTTGTTGAAGAACATGAAGACGAAGCGGAGCACAGACTTGAGCAGAATCCAGCACAGTTTGCCGGCCCCGTCCAAGAGCTGTGCCATCCTGATACACACCGTCTGTAACAGAGAGACAGCAGCAGCAGCAGCACCAGCAGCAGTTAGCATCTCGGCTCGGCTTGTTTGACAAAAGAGGAGTCATGTGTGCACACAGTGTTATCCTTACTGTAAACAAACTGATGTGCTCTGAGCAGGACGCAAATCCGCAAATAACCCAGTGTTACAGCACACACACACACACACTGTGGACACCCAGAGGAGAGAGTCTGCCGCTAACCGGTTGAGGGTGAGGCTATTTCACGGAATATAAATGTAACACACACGTCGCGGACACTGTCCTCTAATTATTAATAAAGAGGGTGCACTCCTCAGTGTGGCGGCTTGTTTTTGGTGAATCCCTGCTAGCTAGCTGCCCTGCCTTTACAGTAATGCATGCAAAGACAGGACCATAAAAGGACCAGTCGCACGGGACGTGGTCGAGGACTTTATGACATGCTAGCTAGCAGCAGCAGGCTGAGTTAGCATAACGGGAACAGATGTTAGGAAATATGTAATGACAACCCACTGGCTATAACAATGCAAAACACACCGACACACACAACAAAGGTGACGTTAGCTACTAATTTATATATTTAAGGTTAAACACCAATCGTTGACTCGGGTGTCTGGTTGCTGGTGCAAAGCGCAATACCCGTGCGTGCCCCTTCCAGAAAATAGCCCGACCCTGTGTTATGGTAAAAGTGTGGTTACTCACCCAGTTAATGTCACTGAAGCATCCAAGGACGGCCAGAGATGTAGCTAATTGTTGGAGCGAGATAAACTGTGTCACGTGTGGCTAACCTTAACGGTTAAGTTAGCATCGTTTGCTAGTTGGCATGGTGAGCCTCTCTCAAATCAGGGGACAGGGGCGGTAATGTCTGGGAACGTTACAGCAAACCGTGTGCGATGAAACTGCAGCAGCACCCATTTAGCTAACGTTATCCAGGGGCTGCTCGCGCACACTGAACCCCGGCGGGCACCGTTAGCTCGCTAGCTAGCTAGCAAGCAACTCCACTTGAGCGTCGCTGGCTCCATCTCAGTCAGAGACACCGGGATTATTCCACTGATGCATCATCATCATCATCATCATCGTCAAGTTAGCTAGCTACTGAGCTCCCATTAGCGAATATGGACGAGAGGCGGTACGGGTCGGGCCTCGGATCAACGCTGGCAGCTACACAAACGCGAACACAGGCTTTAAACGACATATGCACATCAAAGACGGAGATGAGCGCGTTTTTGTCTCTGGGCTGGCACGAGCCGTTATCTTTCTGCAGACCCGATTCACACAGAGGCGTCAAGGTGCACACGAGATCAACAGAGTCAGGGCGGAAGTGAGTCCCCTTTACCTTCAAATTAAAAGCGCCAGATGGAGACCAGTGTTCAGATTGGATTTAAAAGCCTTATTTTTAGGAAAATAACTTGACCTAAAAAAAAAACAACTTTATTTTTCTTAATTTTTACATTAATACTAAATAAGTAAAACAGTATATAGAAGAATATTTTAATTGATTCTTGTTGAATTCTTGATTTTTATTTCTTGTTAGATTCTGTCAAGTATTTTGTATTTTAATAACTTGACCTAAAATAACCCTTTTTAACTTTATTAATTTTCATATCAATACTTAACAAGTAAAACATTATATAGATGTTTTAATCGATGTATTACTTATTTTGTCATTTTTGTAATTTCTTGTTAGATTCTGTTCAGTATGTTGTATTTTAATAACTTGAACCTAAAATAACCCTATTTTTTTAAATCAATTTTTATATCTATACTAAACAATTAAAACATTATATAGAAAAAAAGGAGATTTTAATTGGTTTATTACTTATTTTGCTTGATTTTTTTTAAAATTTCTTGTTACATTCTGCTCAGTAATTTGTATTTTAATAACTTAACCTAAAATAACCCTTTTTATTTATATTAACTTTTATATCAATACCAAGCAAGGGAAACATTTTATGGGGAGATATTTGAATTGTTTTATCACTTATTTTGTTCAAATTTCTTGTTAGATTCTGCATAGTATTTTGTATTTTTTTTTTAAACAAAGAACCATTATTGCTTTCATAAGCTGAATATCTGGAAAATAAAGAGAGTTGAATGATGTAGGCAACTGGAGACTGTCTGGCGATGGGATCATTCCAGCAGCGATACACCAATTCAAGTCCTAAAACAAATGTGGGCCAGGATCCAGGCGAGGGGGTTGGATGCAATGGCCCCTTTCCCACTCCTTCCCCTCTACTTTCAGCTTTCTATTACCCTTTTTCCACCAACATGGGACCTCTTCCATTCTGATTCATGCACCTAATTTTGAACCATTCAGAGCATGTTGATCAAAACTAAATTGGTTCAGGACCCAAAAATTTGGTTCTCAGCTGGAACCAAAACAAATAGCAGTGTAGTCCCTTGACCTAAAGTGTGAATGGTGATAACATTAGTGGGCGTATTCTAGAGGTTGGAAAAAGAGGATGGAGTCTTACAGGAAAAGCTCCTCTACATCTTTTTATCATTAATAGTTGGTCCATGGTTGTTTTGGTGCACCCCACCTGTTGCCCACTGTCAGCTGGAATAGGCTGTAGTCACCCGCAGCCCTGAAAAGGATAAGCATTTACAAGTGTTGAATGAATGTTTTCTTCTGTTGTGCATTGTGCAACGCCCTCGAGTTGATGACACATCCTTAATTACAAAGGTTCGATAGCACAAAGGTTCCAAGAGTGTTAAATGTAACTAGTTCGAGAACCAGAGCTAATTTGGTGCAGGAGGGGTAGTAGTGATTTTAACTATGTACCTATAAAGTTTTATGACTGCATCTTGCAAAACTGTGACACAATTGTGACGACAAATTCTGTCCCCAGAAACACAGGCGGACATATACACACCTGGCAAAATACTTAAAACAGCTTCTGTGGTAGTTCCCGCTACAACAAGACCCCTTTTCCACCATCATGGAATTGGTTGCGTTCAACGTCACATACCTAATTTTGAACTGTTCAGAGCATTTTTACCAAAGATGAATTGGTTTGGAACCAGAAAACTTGGTTCCCTGAAGTGTGTGAGTGCCAGCAAAATAAGTGGGCATGTCATATTCTAGAGGTTGGATGCTTGGTTTTTGGATGAAAGCAAATATGTTTAACTAATAGCTCATAACTTATCAATGCAAACTGCCATCGTGCTACCACTGTTTACTTCCATTGTGTACTGTGCAGCACCCTCCATTGGTGACGCATTCTTGATTACAATGGTGGAAATGGGGGATGGTACACTGGATTTGCAGCATTAAGGTTCCAGTAATCATGGTTAAAGAGCCAGAACTAATTTGGTTGAAAACGGGCATGAGTGTTGCCAGGAACACATTTTGCCATGGTAACACACAAACACAAAATCACAAGGTAAAAACATTGTCATAGCTGGTAATATAAAAGAGCCAGACGAATCTGTTAGGGGGTCCATGGGCAGAAATTTGCTGCTGGGCTCCTGTCGACTCCCAACCAGACAAATTTAGTTCTTAATAGCTACAAAACAGGGTCACAGCACTTGTGATAATACAAGACCCATATTAGTTGATATTGTACTTCAGTGGAACAGATTCTCTAGAAAATAAAGTTTCGAAAAATAGCCTAAATCCAGTGTGATACACTGAAGCATGACCAGCCCTGGAAATTACATTAGTGCATATTGTCAGAAGAGAGACAGTGAATGCATAAAAACCTTAAATAAGTGTACACATTTGGAAAAGAGAAAAGAAATATATCAAAATGCAGAATAATAATAATAGTTCAAAATCAAGAAAAGCAGTCACTTTAGTTAACAAGTGTTTACTAGAACACTGCATTCGTTTGTTAAAGGGGAACACTATGCTAATTTAAAGTGTCAGTATGTTATTTTTTAAATTGCGTAATTTAATGGTGTGTGGACAAATTTGTGAAGTTAAAGGTACCAAATAATCCAAAATAGCCCACTGCAGAACAGCCACCTTGTGCTAAAACATATTAATGAATGCTCATTTAAACCTATTAGTAACGTTGATAGGCTAAACTTGACGTGATTTCGACTGTGTTATCTTTATTATGAGGCTCAAATATGTTTTGCAGCTCCACACAGATTTACTTTTTGTTTTTTGGCCAAAAATGGCTGTTTTGATAGTGAAAGTTGCCGACCACCGTCATAGGGCAGAAAGTCTGGAGCTGTTTCATTGACAATGAGTGGAAGCCTAATTTGTGGACCCACACAATGTGTGTTACATACTACCAGTGACTAGACTGAGATTGGTTACTTTGACCTGCCTGTCCAGTGTTGCCTTACACCGATTGACCAAAAACGTAAAACTACTGACAGGTGAAATGAACAACACTGGTTATCTTGTTACAATGACTTGCTTGCGTTTCTTGAAGACGTTTTGCCTCTCATCCAAGAAGCGTCTTTAGTTCTAAATGACTGGCACGAAGTTGCAGGCTGTAAACCCTGTGTGGATGGGAACCCTTGCAGAGTCGTGGGGGTCACGGGAGCTTTTACTTTCAGAGTCGTTAAGGTCACAATATGAGTCGTTGACCCACCTGGCCACCATGTGAGTCAATCTTGTTACAATGCAATGTTCTGTTGGGAAATCTTGGGTTCTGACATCCATGTGGTTGCAACCAGACACGCTCCACCAGTGCAGACCCTGTACCCAGCCTCATGGCAATGGCACTCCCCAGTAGCACTGGCTCGCCAACAGGACAATGCACCATGCTACAACACAAAAACAGCTCAAGAATGGTGGTCAAGGTGTCAACATGTTCTCCATATTCGCTGGATCCTGTCTGATCAAACGTCTGTGGGACGTACTGTCACCCCACCTCACAACTCACAATTCATTGGTGCCAGACACGATAGGACACTCCCAGAGGTTGTGTTCATGCCTTGACAGGTCAGAGCCAAGTCCAGGGAGGACCCACCGTGGATCAGGGGTACCACTGAGGTACCAGCACGCCCCTCAAATGTTCGAGCAGGTTGGGATGTGGGGTATTTGGAGGTTAGGTTGACCCCTTGAGCTCTTTGTCCCGTTCCTGGGGTCATACCTGAGCAGTTTTTGAAGTGCCATTGCTGTGAAGGGGGTTTACTTGGTCTGCAATGGTGTTGGGGAGGGAGGTGCGCATCAGGTAGCATCCACATGAATGCCAGGACCCAAGGTTTCCCAATAGGATATTGCACTGTAACAAGATGATCAATGTTGTTCACTTCACCTGTCAGTGGTTTTGATGTTTTGGCTGATCGGTGTGTGTATGCTGTTGATGAAGGTGCTCTCAATGTCATCTACATCTTTCTCAATTCACTGTCTGTGGAGCAGCTCCAGACTTAATACCCTATGATGTCACAAATTTGGCTTTTAGCACTCCAGTTTTTGGATTTGGGAGAAAGTTGTTCATGTTTACTACTGTTTTTGGCCTGTCTTAGACCCTAGGAATGACATGTGCGACTTTTGAAAAATGGCAAAGTCCCCCTTTAATGTTGCCCAAAAATCAACCTGAAGAAAGTCAACCTGGGAATTTGAGATTTCATTGGTTTTGACGTCACAACATTTCACCTTGCGTTCAGTAAAAGCATTTTATTTTGAAATCAAGGAGCGGAAGTGTAGCTTTTATCCCTCCTCGCTTGACGCTCGTGCCCACCTGACGCCAGCTCCTCGCTGTGAAGTGCGCAGACTCTCTGATGTCAAGTGCTGATGGTTTCAGTATCTATGGACGAGGAGATGCTTTTCTAAATATGTGACTAAATCTTAAATCATCTGGACTCCTGCCCGGCGGCGGGTTATTTTGAGATTACATCACCGGGGTGGCTGCGCGAGTTCACTGATGGATTTAAACCGGAAACAGTGTGAGCCAGTGGAGTTTGCATCATTATTATGAAATGCTATTGACAGAATTTAATAGTGTAAAATGTTATAAATGTTGGGGAACAATAACATGAAAAGCTTAACATCATATTTAATGTTACACTGTAGGAATTAACACATCAAATTATATTAGTCTAACAGCTGACAGTGTAACACTGGGATTCAGATTCTAGTGCTCCTCAGACAATGTCCATTTAATGACAATGGTCTGCCCCCTGATGGCTCTTTGTGTTATTACACTCCATGCAGAACACATGACACTATAAATTCAAGGACTTTCAATACTAACATTGTCCTGGAGATGACTGCATGCATTATTTTGGAAGGATTACACACAAAATGCAGCATTAAAATTCAATCAGATTTATTAAACATTGAAAAAAACGTACATATTCAGCTTCAAGACAAAACAGGTCAAGTACACAAGCTGTAGCTGCTTCTAACGCTAAAGCACCGGGACGACATTGGCTAGAATCGAGCGTACGCACTCCTCTGTGGAGCAGGCTGAGCTCCGCCCTGCTGCAGCTGATGGCGAAGCTGCTGGGAGTACGGATCCTCCAGGGATTTGACCGACACCGTCGTCTTGGGCCCCGTCTTCCACTCGATCCCGCTCTCGTCCACCACGGAGGCCTCTACGGTGACGTTGTGGGTGCCCAGGATGGAGAAATTCAGCAGGAACTGGGTGCTGAAGTAGTCGTTGTGGGGTTCCACCCGCTGCTCGATCTCGTTAGTTTTGGTGTCGAGTGGAATCTGAGAGGGAAGAACAAGTAGTATAAACATCAGAAAAAGCATGAGCTGCTTATACAGGCTAAATATCAGATATGAGCTTCAGTGCATGAAAATAATGCAATATACTGTAAAATAAAAAGCTCAGTGTGATTTCTAACTACCTTTGCAACAACCAAATAGAACAGCAAACACTATATACCTTGTAGTCAGGTCCCGTCTTGCTCTGGAGCACTGACGTGACATTCAGACAGACAGACTGGATTTTCCTGAAGAGCCCTGGCGTCGAACCGTGCTGCACCACCCCCTCCACCTTCAGAGTCAGCTGCTGGCTGCTCTGCACTGGGATCGGCTCACTCGGCGTTCGCGGGGAAGGAGAGAGCGCGAGCTGGGAAAAATTAAAAAAAGACGTACGTGTGTGTCAGCCTAAAGAGAGCTAAAGAAAGACTGTCACATATAGCTGCAGTGGGACTGTATGTTCCTTTGGGCTGTGTGAGCTGCTGCTGTCAGTCAGCTGTGAGCTTAGATGTCAACCTGTCTTCAAACTGATAGAAAAAACATTTGCATTAAGTGTGTGTGGTGATGATGTGATTGTTTAAAGACTTTAGGGGAAAGATTAAGGAAAGTTGGGGCTTTCTTATTCTTCTTTCAAGAGAAGGCAGACATCTCTACGGTCATTATCTACAACACTCAGCAACTCACACCCAAATAACCTCCACTGATAAACAGCACTACAGGTGAGAGGAAAGATATGTATATTTGATTTGGGGTGAACTGTCCCTTTAATGCTGCCTATTCTGTGTGGTATCTGTGATTATGAATTGGGATCTACACTAAAGCCATGTGAGGATAAAATGAGTCACTGTACCTTGATGCTTGTTGACTGGAGCTTCTGGAAGAAGTACCTCTGGAGAGACAGCGGGACCTTGAGCAGAGCTATGACGGCATCACACAGACAACCTGTGTGCTGCGAAACAACGACAGCAAACAACACAGGTTCATTAGTGACATTATGAGCATTATGCTGCTCAAGTTTTTGCCATTGTCCTTTATTTAATCAGGTAAAAGTCTTGTTGATTTTTAGTCTGTGATTTGCAAATCTGGTCACCATGCAGCTTGATTCTTAGCATACATAACTGTGATCCCCAAGGTGCTCCATATTAATCTCACCAGGTGTGAAACAGGAGGGTGTTTCTTGGTGAGGCCCTCCACTTCCTCCAGCACCCGACTGAACACCGACATCATCCGTCGCTCGTATTCGCTCTCCGTCTGCACTGACCCCTGGGTGCCGTACTCCTGGAAACTAGATTACAGAGACAGAGAGAGACAATCTGTTACAGACAAACGACTGCAGGGAGGATGCCTTCGGGGGGGATTTGTGTTATGGCAAAGCACTTTCAATAGAGAACACTCGCATAACATGGTGCAGCGAAAAAACCTTTTTATCAAATTAAATTAGATGTATTTATTTTCATTAGGCTGTCATCTGCGTCAAAAGGGGCAGCTTGCAAAACATATACATCCGTGCATCACGCTGCACTTTGTCAAAGCGTGACTGCATTCCTTGACAAACTCAACATGATGCATTTAAGCTAAATTGACATTTCCCCTTTACATTTTACTGGCAGTCTACTGAAGAGAATACGCCTTAAACCTTTTGACCCAGGCTAATTCATAAAGGTAGAAGCCATTTTACTTTTAATATGTGGACTACAGCAGGTCTCACCTTGCTGCCTGTGGGTCCAGTATGAGTGCCTCTATCACATGGGAGACAAGCAAACAGCTCTGTTGTTGTCTGAGCAGACGGTTAAAGAGAAATGACCGACATTAGAGAAAGACAGCAGAGAAACCAGGAATGGTAAAATAAAAAAGACAAAAGTGGGATGTGACAGAGACAAGTTTGAGGATACAGCTCCACATTCCGAAGGGTGGCGTAGTCAGCGTCAAACGATGACTGGTGTAAATCGGCGTAGCGAGCTGCGAGACTTCTGAACTCGTCCATGCATACCTTCAACTGGGAAAAACAGAAACAGCAGTGACAAGGTGCAAAAACTTCCCTAACATTCGCTAACTGATGCCATCTAGTAATCTGGGGAGTGTGTCGTGTATTTTCAACATGAAAAAGGATACATTCCCTGCGGGCAGAGACCGACTGTGCTTTACCTGCATTGATATGCGCCCGCACCGCTGCAGCTCATTCCCCGACGTGAGGGCGATGGTGGTGGCGATGGCGGGAGGGGGGCTTGTTTTTAAGCTGTTACAGGTACAAATGAGCTGCGACAGGGCTTGCAGGGTGTCGATCCGCAGCTTGATGAAGTCGCACTGGAATGTGAGTGGGCTCAGAGGAGTGCTGGCAGCCTGGGAGGGAGGGATTAATCAGATAACAGCACACAAACGCTGCAGTTAAACAGTGACACGGCGTCTCGTTGAGTTGACCTAACGAGATACAGTCGGGTATTAGAGGAGTTAATCCATTAACAATTTGAAAGGCTGTGAGATCAGCTTCAATACAAGACTGTTGAGAGTATCAGCAGCTTGTAAGGGAGAGTTTTGGGGCAGCAGCAAAATATATTTTAGCCTTCTAATAAAATCAATATCAGAATATCAAAGTAAAGTAAGAGAAGAGGAACAGATTTACTTAAGTTTCTAATTGTTTTTTTGCACAAGCTATCGTGTAAGAAAAGACACAAAATGGGCACTACAAGCTGAGAGCTCGATTACTACAAGCGAATTATTTTAACAGCATTTAAATAGGACAGAACAGGAAGAGATTTTTGATCCATATAGGTAGATTGCTGTAACCATGATTGTTATAAGAAGCTTCCACTGTATTTTTACAACTTCACCTTGCCGTCAGACAGCCCTTGATGCTGCAGTAGATCAGCAGCTCCTGTGTTCTGCGAGGTAAAATTACCGTCTTAGTCAAAAGAGTCTGAATGCTCTCAAGGGAGAAAAGATAAAAGCTTCTATTTCCCATCAGAAAGGGCAGGTAAAGTGGTGAAAATACTCCAAATACAGTGTACACTTAAAGTGATAGACTTTTTTAAGGTGGCCTAAGTAAATTTTACATTGCGGTACATTGCTTAGCTTCTGTTGCAGTTCTCCTGCTTCTCCAAACCAACATTTTGCTATATGCGCCACACTGACTATGGATAAGGACCTCAAACAACCCCACTTCATGTAACAGGAACTATCCCTGAGCATCTGTCACTGGTGAAGAAGGAGGAGGAGTTGTATTAATGTTTTCTGACAAGATGCCTGGAAGTTAACTCACTGTGAGGGAAGCGATGCCCTTTTGGTAGGAGCGAAGGGCCTCGGCAATGGCGCTCATGGCTCCGCTGTAGTCTCCGTCCTCCACGTGACTCAGGCACTGCTCTGCCTGGGAAAACTCCTTTAGGCTGTTCAGCCAGAAGTAGAAGTGCTCCGACGCCACGCGGGTCCGCAGACTCTGGTACAGCTCGCTGGAGAACTCGTGGCATCCCTGCGGATTGATGACAATATGTCAGGCGCAGGATTTGGCAGCACTGTGTCTGTGGCTTCCTCAGCTCTGGTGACACCTTTAAACTCAAACAAATAGATGTTGAAGCCATTTCATAATAAAGGTCTGGTTAACAAGCGGACGAGATTACCATGCGTGAGGCTTGCCGTGCGATGCGGTACACCGTCCACCCATTGGCAACGTTCTCCAGCTGCTGTTTGATGACAGTCTTCACTTCTGCTGACAGAGACGACTGGCTGGCAACAAAAATCACTGTTGCCAAGGAAACCTGCAGCAATCACAGTGGGAGAGATGAGTGTTGAAAATCAGAGACATACAAGGGCGATAAGACAAGAATAAAAATGAGAGTGGATTTCGAAGCTGAATGCAATGTCAGCTTTTCTGATTTTACTGTCCAACCAGCAGCTGACGTCTGACTTATGACCGATGTCTCACCAGAAGCTCCTGCTGCTTGTCGGTGGCGGAGTGACTGGCCACTCTGTAGAGGTCCACCAGGTCTCCCAGCATCCCGTCGCCCAGGACTGGCAGGTGGGTGGCGATGGCTGCCAGAGCGTGGCACATGAGTACGCGGGAGGAGTCGCAGGATAAGTGGAGCTGGCCGAGCAGGAATTCCACTGCTGCTTGGCTGAGATGGGGTCGACTTTTCAGCAGTTTGACCAGTGAGGTGAGGGCCGTCTAGAGTTAGCACGACCAGAGAAGAAGAAGGATGAGTATTGGGTTGATGTCACATGGTAATCAATCATCATTACATATATTTCTGCAGTGAGCTACATGTTTTAGTTGAGGAGTGCTGGTTTTATGGCTGTCAGCTTAGAAAGGGTGGTAAAAATGTAGCTTTACTGAGCAATGCTCTCAAAAGAGAGCTGAAACAATAAGTCAGACCAATATTCGATTGACAAAGAATTAATCTGCGACTATTCTGATAATGAATTTATCAATTAATCAAGCAAAAATGTGATATTTCCAGGTCCTTAAATGTGACAATGTGCTGCTTCCCTTGGTCCTACATCATAGTAAATTTAATATTTTGGGGTCTGGAAATGTTGATCAGACAAAAATGAGACATCTGATGAAGTCACTTTCAGATTTAGGATATTGGAACAGACTTTTCTCACAGTTTTCTGATGTTTTGTAGAATAGACAGTTGATCAATTAATCTAGAAAATCATCTAGAGATGAATCAGTGATGAACATAATTGTTAATTGTAGCCCTACGTCCAATAAATGCCCTCTGCTTCGTGGTTATAAAGTCGTCTTACTTTGAGTGTGGCCTGTGCGCTGGGGCTGCTGTCCTGACTGCAAAGCATCAGAAGGGACTCCACTCCCAAAACTGTGTCCTGCTCCAGCTTCACGATATCTGAGGAGGAGAAAGACAAACAGTAATATTAGCTTTGGCACACAAGGGCAAACATCAGCAGGGTGAATGTGAGATGTTTATTGTCACTTAGGTTCCCTGAGAGGCTCTACTACACAAAACAATAAAGGTAACGGTTAGAAAAAGACATAAAATACATAAAACAACATCTAACAGTGAAATAAGCAAATAAAAGGTGATAAAAATATAATGTATACATATTTTTGGACACGCAAGGCAAAGGCTCCCTTCCCCAGGGCATTAGTTGCTGTTGCTAACCTTTGTCTGGACAGGAAATGGAAATGTTTGAGAGCACTATGACCCCATGAGCGGCCACTGCCAGGTTGCTGTGGTAACAGCATTCTTGTGCCAGTTTAACCAGGTCAGTGAGCCGGGGGGGAACCGAAGAGCCACCTGAGAAGAATGTTTGAGAGGAACACACGTCAGTCCAGACACGCTCTCTTCTTCACAAGACAAATAACAGCAATGGAACATGCAACTAAAGCCTGGTTAAAATTAAAGTCTTACTTAAGACAAGAACATGTTTGTTGTATTATAAAGTGAACACAACCTGTCATGTTATTAAAGTACTGCTTGATTGCGATTGTTCCAGAGAGGGTGGAGAGGACAGCCAGCATCCCCATCTTCAGACTGTTGTAAGGGCTGGTCAAAGCACATTCACACAGCGTCTGCAGAGATGAGACACAATAGATTACAGACAGATATTAAACCAACATGAAGACTATTCAAGTTACTAATTACTATTTCCACTTGATATATATCTCTATTTATTTTATCTTACCTATTCAACCAGTGTTCAGACTGATGGAATAAATGTCTTGGGACCATTTAGTAGTTAGAGTTAGGCCCTGATCACACCCAGAGTTATACGGCCCGACAATAGACAGCAGGTTGTCAAACTGGCCCTGAGTCATCCTAAAATATGACTGGAAACAGCCATCATGGAGGAGAAACTCCTGGACCAACTGGTGGTACTCCCCATGGCCCACCCTCTTTGTTAGGGTCTCATGTACCCACACAGATCTCGGTTTCCCTGTGCCCAACAACCTATTTACTGACAGCCTCTCACCCTCAACCAGAGCTACAGCAAGTACCCTCTGCCTCAACATTTTAGGAACTAGATAGTAATTACCGGGGGAAAATAAATGGTAGATTGATTACACGGGAAGGTTAGTGTAAGGACCTGATGGGGTGGTTGCCTGGCAACAATAAAAACGCGCAGTGAGCTTCTTTTTTTTTTTTTTTTTTTTTTTTTTACTATTGACAGGCAGTGCAGTGTACCTTGCATTTTGCAACCTGCAAAAAGCTTTCTGTGTGATCTGTGGTGGTTTAGTTCTTAAGGCAAAGTTGGGCCTTTGGTGAGTGTCTGACACCCTCATTGATGCAACGTGTCCTGCACTATTACCCCTTGTCTGCTTTTTTGTTTTGGGTCGATTCAAAATACTGAACGGGTGTCAGAGACAGCAGAGCCTGCTGGTGAGTGAAATCACTCTGATTAGCAGTTCAGCTCAGCACGAGAGGAGAAATGGAAGTGAGGAAAGTAAACAAACAGCTAAAGTCAAGAGGGAGTGAGACCAAAGCAAACTTGTTACACAAGGTAAGATTATTTTTGTTTAGCCATTGAGCTCTTTAGCAGACACATGTCATGATGGTTTCTGATACTGTTCACTAGCGCAAGGTAAATATGCTCGTCTTTCAACATTTGATTGTATTGCAAATGTGCTAACTAGCTTCAAGAAGGTCTTCCGGTTTTCCTTTTTGAATTAGGATTACAGACCGGCCATCTGCTGGTGTGGGGAGTTATTTCCTCTCACGCAGGCGCAGAACGTACAAGCTGGTTGAGCACTGGCTGTAGTCTTTGCGGTATGTGCAACTTTTTTGGCCAAGACATGGTAATGTCAGGCAACGCAGCAGAGGGACTTTGTCGTCGCTAGTTCTCTGAAGTTGGTTTGGTGGTTCTGGGCTTTTAAGGTAACTGTCTGGGCCCCTGTTCTCAAGTTTCAAATAGCTTATAAAAGTGTGTATTCTAAATGTCTTGCGAATAAACACTAAACTGTGACTCTACCTGTGTGTTTTCTCTGATCCAAAGGTGAGGAGCCTTTTTAGCCAGGAGCTTCAGGTCATTGATTGCGAGTCTCTTCACAGCTTTTCTTGGGTCGTCTTTCAGGTACTGAAGGAGGAGCTGTAACTGTACAGATGAAGACACAAAGTCAATCATTTAGATTTTTACAAGGGCACATTAGTGTAGGTACACAAGGGTACAGCTCCGTCTTTGCACTACCTGCTTTGGAATATCGATGAGAGAAGAGGCAGCCAGCTGGGTGAAGGTGTGCAGGGTGACGATGACCATAGGGGTGGAGGGGTACGAGTTCACCAGGTTCTGTAGAAGCTCTCTGCTGCTGGAGGCCAAGCTGGCTTCGTGGTGCATGTGCTGCAGCATAGGGATTAACTTCAGCTTCAGCTCCACAGGAGTGTCTAAACCTGGGGGTGAGACATAGATTCAAAATAAAGGTAAGACTAATTTTGGAGAGTCAAAGCATGGGAAAAGGTAAGCAGGACAGTTTTTGCTTTCCTAATAGTGACCTGTGACCTTTTTAGTTCAGAACAGAGCTCTTACCTTGAATCATCTCACTGACTTTGTTGCAAATCCCCGCCGCAAAGTCTCTGACAATCAGAAAACACACCACATTTCTGTTATACAAGTCATCACCACACATAAACTATGAGCACCACAGCTCAGGTGAAGCAACACTTTTCCTTACTTCGACTGAGCAGAGAAACTGGCGGCAGCAAATATGGCAGCCTCCACTTCCACGTTGTCATGGGAGTCCAGGCTTTGACGAATACTGTGGTGGGCGTTCTTCCTGTCTGGGATGATGGAGGCCAAACTGCCAAGCATCCTGAATGGAAATAGGAAAATTAGTTTGTTTTAAGTACAGTGTTACTGTATGTTCTGAATTAGGGGTAACACTTTGGCACATTAGGTATTATTACCTCAGAGTGATGGCTCTGGCCACGGGGTCGTTGCTATGGATGACCGAAAACACCCTCTTTACAAATTCGTCCACATTGAGGATCTTTTCCAGATGTTTCTCACTCTGTTGAGTTACGATGAGCACACAGAGGCGCAGAAAATTGTTCCTGGAATCAGTAGAGACAAGCTTTCATGAACAAAAGACATCTGTTCCACAATAAAACCAGTTTAACTCATCACACACCACAGACATGCCACTAATGATTACTTCTTATTGACAAACTCATCTTTCATTAAATAAAAATAATAAAATAAAAATTGGGCTGGGAAATTGTATGTCTGTATAGAGTGATTGTATGTCTGTATGGAGTGACTGTATGTCTGTATGGAGTGATTGTATGTCTGTATGGAGTGACTGTATGTCTGTATGGAGTGACTGTATGTCTGTATGGAGTATGTGGGTATGGACTTTAGGTATGCACTTTACGACCGCACTTTATGTCTTATGTCTGCACTGTCAGCACTTGTGTTTCTTGTTTATGTTATGTGTTATGTCCTAGGTAGCAGCCTGTGTATGTCCAACACAAATTTCCTTCGGGACTAAATAAATGAATCTTGATCTTGAATATATTGATATTATATTGATATCCTGATATGAGATTTCTGGGGACTGGGAAAATATATTTTAAAGGATCAAAGTCTTGACTATTAAACCCTGTAGTGGACCAAACTCCCAGTGATTACATTGTTTCTTTGCACAATTATGGATCTCAGAGGTGAGATTTAATGGAGTTGACGTCTTACAGTGTTGACAAGAAGTTATAGAATTATTCATTTCAAAGTAGTTGTAGTGAGAAGCCATTTTTATTTTTCAAAGTTGTAAAGAATTCTCTTAATGCTAACCAAAATACTGATTTTTAAAACATAATTCTTATTTAGTTTTGATTCAGCAGAGCTACAGAGTTGACCTGGTATGGTTGAGACTCACGATAGCAATATTATTAGAAGAATTTATCTAAAACTATAAAGCTTATTTTAAGAACCTTGTATAACATTTTAGGAGACATTAAGTGTATATAAGCCCATAAGTCAAAGAGACTTGAGGAGGGATTAAAGAGACAGAAAGAAAAATAAATAGATGAATAAATTAATTAGAATAGCAGTCAATGAGGTTTGCTTGACTAAACGTCACAGGGTCATTTGTGCGATACCTCCACCAAGTCGGGTTGAAAAGGGTCTTACGAATTTCACCCATGTAGCCCAGAATTTAATGAACACTTTTTTCCGAAGATAAAAAGAAAAGGTAATATATTACATAACATAAATATCATTTACAATATCTATCCACTCCTCTAATGTGGGGGGTTCAGGAAGCAACCAGCGCCATGTGAGGGCTTTCTTGCAAGCAGATATCAAAACACCAAACATATATTTATCAGAACACTTTGCCTTAAAATCTGTACATCCTAGAAATAATGTAGAAAATTGCAGAGGAGGATTAGTGTTAAGTATTTTTCTTAGTGCTTTATGAAATTCTTTTTAACACGTTTTAATTGTTTGAAGTTGTGAATTCTTGTCTGGGATGAGGCGGTTTTCTGGCACAGGGCAAGTTTAAAACTTAAAGAAATGAAAGTAGATCAAAAATATTTCATAAATCATATCAATTTGATATAGAAAAATGCTTTAAAAATAATGTGACAGCCAAGAAACAAACTAACTGTGTTAATAGTTTATTTGTTTGTTTGTTTTGGCAGAACTCAATCTGTCTCAGTTCTTGAGAATGGGTGTCAAAACCTCAGTGTAAATATTTTGTGAAAGCATCAATAGTCAACCCTACAATATGGTCCCAATAGCAATATTGCAGTATTTGGTCAAAATGATCACATTATTTGATCTTTATTTACATATCGCACTGTCCTACAATTAAAATTTTAAAATAACCAAAACATTTCTATTAATAATTACAGGGTCATTGGAAATAATAAAGGTAATAATGTGTATCATTTGTTTTACCTGTTTTTGAGGAGCTTTGATTCAACTTTGTAATCATTTTTTAGGGTGTATTACATGGTGCAGTTGAATAGTATTATGTATTACTGACAGATGTAGGTGGTATTTAGATTTCTTGCTGTTGTGATATTGTGATAGACTGCACTACTTTTGACTAGTTGTGCCTAATAAACTTTATGTATGAAAGTTATCAGTTCGCTAGCAAGCAACAAAGGTGTAACGTTAGATAAGCAATCATCACAACTAACGTGGAAACCATAAATATTTTATCAGCTAGAGACACTGACGTCCTTGCACCAACTTGTTAGGTACCCATACCCGAGTCTGAAGATGTCAGCCAGCTTCAGGAAGGCAGAGTTGATGAGGATGGGGAAAGGGTACTTCTGGAAGAGTTTGGGGAAGAGCACCACCGCCTCACACTGCTCCCCCAGCTTTCCCGACCGCAACCCTGGAATTGAAGCAGTTTCACTGGTTACAACAAAGTACACAGTCAGTGACATTTAACAGAACCGACACAAACACACAGCATCAGACTGTCACCGATGCTAACGTGTTAGCAAGCTAGCTAACGCACCTTTGTCCAGCTCCATGAGAGCGGAGTTAGCGTCGAGTTCCTGTTCGCCATAACAAGCCTCTGACAAGAATGACCGTGCGGTGGAAAGCGACATTTTATTTCAGGTGTTTTACGACAAAAACAGGCCTGAAATCACTTATGAGCCGTTAGCATTTCATTGTACAGGCGGTGGGACTCAAACCGGACGTTACAACAATGCTATTTCCGGTATACAGTTCTGGTTTTCACAATAAAAGGCTCACTTTCCAACATTTTAAAATACCAAATCTACAAGTCTCAACTATTCTAAAGAAAACTATTGCCCCTTAAAGTGGTGAAAAAAAAGTGCATTTAGTAAAATAATTTACTAGTGTTAAGTAATTGTACTTTACCTGAATATTCCATTTTATAATGTTGTTATATACAATATTATACCATCTTATTACAAGATCAATAAATGTGTATCTTATTTTATTGTATGCTACTTTGTTCTTCCCGGCTGCATTTCACAAGGAAATACTGTACTTTTTACTACACTACATTTATTTTACAGCTAAATTTCACAGAGTAAAAAAGTGTTAGTGTTTTTTTATACATAGATGCAGATACTTTAACCTCCTGAGACCTGAACTTTTGTTTGGTATGCATTTCTAGTTTTTCCTAGCTATTTTGGCTCATTAGGACCCAATATAAAAAACTAAACACTGTCAACAATATTAAGTCCCAATGTCCTCAAACGAGTACTTCTAGTTAGCAGTGTCTTCGCTTGTTGTTGTTGCTAAAATTGATACAAATTTTGTTGCCATATCAAACTCTGAACTTTATTAATCATAAATAAACAAATTTCGACCATAAAATGTGATCAAGTTTTGGACCTTGTCCACTTTTGTGTCAGGATCAACTGCAGACTGACTTGGCAGAGATGGCTGCCATCTTATTTTTACATGGATTAGTGTATTGTGCTCTTACTGCCGCTAGATGGCACACAAAGTGTCCACGAACAAGGACAACAGGTCTAAGTTAAGTAGAATGAAGGATAAGGTCAAGTAAACCCAAATTTGAGATGTCCTCATACAAGAACACTTGAGATAGCTGTCTTTGTTATATTGGTATTATTTTATTCTTTATTTTTGTTCTAACTATTTGTTGATCAGGACTTGAAAATGTACCCTGTCTGTTGTACTTACAACATTCAATAAAGAATATTCTAAAACAAGCTTTGACAATGTGTTATTAGTACTTTTCAGAATCAGAATCAGAGACTCTATTAGTACCCAAGGCAAAATTGTGATTCGTTACGGTCGCTCCCATTTAAAGAATAGAAAATTATGAAAAGGAGGAATAAGAGTATGAAACAGAAGTATAGAAATATAAAGCAATAAAATAAAATAGAATAAAAAATAGAATGTGCATTATGCTACAGTGTTTAACATTAGTACTTACGATATAAAAATACTGTAAAATTATAATAATAGCTTTACGGAACATGCTCTCAAACCGGAAGCGGAAGTGAATGTGACACTACTGCGGAAGTGGCCGTTTCGACCAATGGCAGCGTGTAACGCAAGTTTAGCGGGTGATTCGGTTCCTGTGTTTGGAAGATCTGTTCGCGGGAAAGATCAGCAGCAGCAGCAGCGGGACGAGAAAAGACCACCAGCTCACGATCTGACAAACCTCTGAGAGTTATTGAAATAATTCCAGATCTGTCTCACAGGAGTTCAGGGATGCTGTTCCGCTCGGTAGTTGACAGAGGAGTGGGCAGACGGCGGCAGAATGGTGAGAGAAACTGTGTGTGGGGGATATTTGGGGAGCTTTTCGTTTACCGGGTGTTGCCCTGTGGTTCATTGTGTTATCCATATTTAAGCTAGGTTAACATCAAGGGAATGCAAGATGATTGGCGTTTATTTGTTGTGCGTTTGGAGTTAGTTTGGAGCGAAATCACCACAGTTTGCAGTCTGATCTTTGGTCGCGTGCTCCTTTATCAACGTTATTTCTTTGTCTATTAGCTCGGATTAACGTTAGCTTTCAATTTAACGCGCTCTGCCACATTAATAAGCGTCGAAACTCGCATCTTACATGTGTCTGAAATCAGTATCACTATTAATGAGTGCATTTTTACAATAGTGACCACAATATGGAAAATGCAATGATCTGTAATTTACTGTTCTAACTTTTCTGTGGCAGCCACTCTGCAGGTCACCATTGCTTATTTTTGGTTGCTGAGTGAAGCAAATGAAGTTTCCATTTGCATATATAACCAGCATTTGGCGCGTGCTAATTTCCACCCCTGCTGTTCTGCATCATCACTCTCAAAATTGATTTCCCTGACAGTACGTTGGTGCTCCAGCAGCACAAGCAGTCACTCCTTCTTTTCAAGCTGCATTTAGAGGGGAATTTAGAGACTTTTAGAAATGCCTTTCTGCAGACAGATGCCACAAAAATCATGGAAGTGGAAGAGGCAGAAATTGGTGCAGAAAAAAAAAAAAACAGAAGGCAGGAAATGAAGTGTTTGAAACACCCCCAAACCACCCATTTCATGTCTCCCCCAGTATTGAAACAAACCGTACACCCTTGACTAAATGTTGTTTCATTTTTGATCTTCCCAGCCCTCCCTGCAGACCCCTGGCCCAGGTACCCTCTGAGCTCCCTGCTGGGAGGCTACCAGTGCGTCCGACATGATGAACACATCTCCTACGGCAACCTGGGCGACTCTGTGCCACCGTTTGGACTGGCTTTCTCCTCTGGTAACCCACCTGTTCATGCCATAGTATCATCTGATGATGCACAGCAGAGCTAGGAGCTGTTACTATTTATCTAACTTCTCCCGTCTCTGTTCAGCGGGGCACCTGCACGACGTCCTTGCAGCAGCTAACGAAGAAGGAATCGTTAGGATCTACAACACAGAGAGACGTGAACAGCCGCTTCTTAAAGGTGTGTGTAGAAACTTTCACAGTAGTTGTCTCCCATGGGAGGAAATTGTCTTGGAGACAGGGATATTGTTGCATGAGGACCAGACGTCACAATGAAAAATCATCAGGAAATATGAGCGGCTAATGTGGTGTGACTGTTTGCAGAATGGCTGGCTCATGAGAACGCTGTCTTTGACATAGCCTGGGTACCAGGGGAGCCTCAGCTGGTAAGTACAGTTCAAATTCATGCCACATCATCCATTCACCATGAATCATGATGTCAGTGTCATATGCATCAGACATTAACACATCGAATATTTGGTCCTTACACAGATATTTTTCACTCATTCATCAATGTTATGTGGCTTTATCTTGTTAATGTTCTCATTATCTACTTTTGTTTGTATTGCAACATTTAAAGCAGCTTTCCTTACAGACAAAGCCCTCTTTGAATATATTTTATTGGTCATGTGTCGTCCTCAGGTGACTGCTGCCGGTGATCAGACGGCCAGGCTGTGGGATGTGAAGTCAGGGGAGCTGTTGGGGAGCTTCAAGGGTCACCTCTGCAGCCTCAAGTCTGTTGCATTCACACCCCAGGAGAAAGGTATACTACATACTGACCTAATACAATTTAAAATTATTTTCCGCTCTGGCGAGTGGCGGCCCTCGCTGTTGACTTTACGCTTTTTTGCTGTGTCTTCTATCAAACAGCTGTGTTCTGTACTGGGGCCAGAGATGGAAATATTATGGTCTGGGACACCAGGTGCAGCAAAAAAGGTATCCATGAGACATTTAATTTACAAAGAATATTTAGTGTCTCTTCAGATCCCTTATTAATTCATAAAATGTTCTGCAGAAATATTACTCAGAGTGATTTACATGTGTGTGATCATGTTTGTGGCTCCCTCTCAGATGGTTTCTACAGACAGGTGAAACAGATCAGCGGCGCTCACAACAAAGCAGAGACAATCCCCCCAACCAAAACCAAGAAAAGGCGGAGCAGCACACGCGGCATGGCTCCCAGCGTGGTGAGTTTCTTCAACAACTTTAATAAAACAAAGAGTACAGGTGTGCAGTGAGGAAAGGCTGGTCTTTAAACTCCTCATGTCTGTTGCAGGACACTCAGCAGAGCGTCACAGTGGTTTTGTTTCGGGATCAGCACACCCTCATTTCCTCGGGGGCTGTTGACGGGTACGAAACTACTGTTAGCTGTTTCTAAAATGAAGCAAACCAGTGTAAAATAAGCCGTGTATGATCAAATCCATTTGTCTGTTCCTCTTAACCAGAGTGGTCAAGATGTGGGATCTGAGGAAGAACTACACCGCACACCGTCATGATCCTGTTCCGCTGCAGACGTACCCATACCCGGGTTCTTGCATGCGCATGCGACTGGGTCGGTATTGTACAACACTGGGCGTCATGTTAAACTGAAACATGCAAATAAACCAGAATAAGCTGAGTGATGCTTTGCATGTTGTATTGCAGGTTATTCCGGACTTGTTCTGGACTCCACGAGATCCAGCGTCATATGTAACTGCACCGACGACAGTATCTACATGTTCAATGTCAGCGGAATGAAAACGACTCCAGGTAATCAAGGATCCCGCTCTGACTGTACATGTTGTGTATCTGTGCCACAACAGACATCCTCCAGTTTATCCCTAATTGAATTCAGTGCCATTACATATCACTAGATGGGGCTGCAAACTAAAGTCCTTTGTTTTTACTGTCATGGGGAGCCGAGAGTGAAGCAGGAAGATACTGTTTGACAGAGGAAACGCAGAGAGTTTGTGGGCTTTTTTTTTTAAAACATCTATGGAAGATATACTTTATGAAACCCAGAGGCAAACTTCTTTTTTTTTTCATTCTGTTGTCAAACACACACAGGCCCAAAATACACACACATGTACAAGCAGGACCTGTACATACATTGCATTTTGCTCATTTTGATGAATTTAATCTTTGTTCAGTGATTCTAAATAACCCCGTTTACACATGCTCTCTATCCCTGAAATGTTAAGTAACATTTCCTGTATGAGGTCATGTGTGAACAGGAACAGAGATTGATATGAAGGGAAATCTGTACCGCTAATTTCCCGCCACGAGACAGCAGTAAAGCAATACAGGAAAGCAGTGCATTGCAGGTGAAAGTACGTAAAGGGTTACGTCCGTCTGAAAGACTCATTCAATTTTGCGTTTACGCCAATTTTTTGGTTCATGCATGTCACAGAAAAAGTAGAACTTGTCTCACAGAATTGTAGAATATTAAATACACCACAGGTACATTTGTACAAGACAAAAACATTCGGTCGTGTTCCTGAAAATAATAAGAGCATGGGAGAACTGGGAGCTGTGTGTGAAAGAGGCTGAATATTCTGGTTTGGTTTCCTCCACAGTGGCAGTTTTCAGCGGCCACCAGAACTCCTCCTTTTATATAAAGTCCACTATCAGCCCAGACGACCAGTTCTTGGCCAGTGGCTCAAGTGACAATAACGCCTACATCTGGAAGGTAAAGTCTCTACCTTTTTATTAAGATATAAAAGATGTGTTGTGTGTGCAGTGTCTTAGGGTGATTTATGATGGTGTGTTTTATTTTACTCCTCAGATCTCTGATCCCAAACATCCTCCCATGATGCTCCAAGGCCACAGCGAGGAAGTGACATCTGTTGCATGGTGCCCGACAGACTTCACCAAGGTGAGGCGAAAAACTTTTGTGTTTCTACTGTTGTTTGAGTTTTTCAAAGACTCTGTAAGTATGATTCAGAGGTTTTTGTGTTTCCCTGCTGTGAAGCTGAGCTGTTTTAACAGGCTAGGAGGATGGATTTAGCTCTGTATAATCCCCACCGCTCTGTTTGCAGATTGCTTCCTGTTCTGATGACCACACTGTGCGGATCTGGAGGCTTCACAGGGAAATGGATGGAGGACAGTCTTCAGTGGGAGAGGCCAACCTTGTGGGGTGGGCACGTCCTAAATCGCCCTCAAGTAAGCATCACAACTACCATGAACCACCTTGGAACAAAAAGCTGTCTCTTCTATACTGTTTCTGTCCCTTAGCATGAGAAATGTGGAGGTGCTTTGTTGTAAATCGCTGCTGTCCTGCCCCCGAATGTAAAATGCGTCATTAATAATATTCATAGTGGACTAACAAGGGTTTCTTCTTTTGTTAAGGGCTTTCAGTCAGAGCTGAAACAACCCCTGCCAAGAGCCAGAGGACAGAGAGTCTTGGCGGCCTGGCCTCGCCCCAGCTTGCTGCCTGTGCTCCCAGCGGAGCTGCCCTGCCTCTGCCCTCCAGCACCACCTCACCCATCCCCTCCGAGGGTGCCAAGGCTGCTGCTGTTCGCCAGAGAACTCCATCCTCCATCAAACAGTGGTTATCCCCAAGCCGGGGATCTCCCGGTCAGGCCAGCCCTCCGCTCCGGAGGGTGCTGAGCCCGTGTCCCCGGAGCCCGGCAAGCATCGCCAGCACCTCTCCCACGGAACGGCGGGCCAAACGCAGGCTGGAGACAGGAGATGGTGCATCTGCAGCCTGCGGGGGTGCAGAACAGTGTGACTGTGTTACTGAACTCTACCCCGCGGCCAAGAGAAGCCGGGCCCTGTCTGGAATCTGCTGCCCTGCTCAAGAGAGCCGGCTACAAACAGACTGTCATGCAGAGGACAACAAGCAAGTCTCGTCGAGACAGGCTGGCAAGGAGAATTGCTCCCCCAGAGTGAAGGACTGGTTGTCAGAGATGGGCCAAAAGATGAGGAAAGGTCAGGGGAGCCCTTGTTCTCCCAGAAGCCCCAATGTCTCGAAGAAACAAGAAGGCAAGACCCCAGCTTCACCGGTAAGCAGAAAAATCTCTACCTCAGTTTAACGTTCTCTCAGTAGTATTAGTGTTACGACTATATCATGTCCTATTGTGTAGTCTTCTCTCGCTTGCCTGATAAGACAAAACAAAACTGTCAACTCCTTACACTCTGTTTCCATCTTCCATCACTGATCTGGATTGAGATATCGATTCAATGATCAGATCAACGATTCTGTATCATCCATGTAAACTGAAAACATAGATACATTTCCTCGTCTTTAAGATACACCTTTATTTTGAAATTCCGAAGGCATGTCTGTGTCACCATCTTCCTCCAAGCACACCTCCTTCCTAAATATTTAAACAGTACAATGAGGACATTTACTGACATTGTTTCCAATCAATTGTAGACTCCTGAATTGGACTGAATTGAAATCGTACCAAGGCAGACTTTGTGATATCTGCAGATATTGTGTCGCGGTTCAAAGAATCGATAATATATCATATCAGATGAAACTTGTCATTTACACTCCTACTCATTGGCTCCAGCACAACACTTGACAACTGCGATAGTCCTGCCCGGGGCGATTGGTGATTGGTTGTTTTTTGTCATAACTGAGGAACTGCTGTTTCATGACACGATGCCAGCAGAGCCAATCAACTCAAATCCGGTACAGTGGGCGGATTTAACAGTCTGGGCTGGTGATGTCACAATACTGGAATTTCTAGCATTAATGCAAGACCTTGAGAAACACAGATGTTCACTAGCGTTTTAATACCTCATCAAATGGCTGTCACTTGTCAACAACAGCTTTTCTTTTCCTAGTTAGTAGCAGAAAGCAGCAGAATGATTGTAGAGAGAGCCAAAAAGTGCAGTTGGTAATATTGTATAGATACTGCGGAAAATAATATTGAAACCATTTCAGATATTCAGAATTAAGTTTGACACCACTGGTCTGGACCCCAGATATCTTAGATCCATTTCCCTGTCAGTATTAAAATGCCTTTGATACAGCTGTTGTATTACAGAAGACTGAAACAAATGGCTGATATTTTCTCTTGCTGAGAGTTAGATATTAGATCAATATCGCGCTCATATCTGTGAGGGGAAGCTAAGTCATATCGCATATCTGCGTCATCCCCGGTTCAATTGTGACCTGGGACTTTTGTTGCATGTCACAACTCTCTCTTTATGTCCCCACGATCCCTGTCTGCCTCTGTACTGTCCACTATATAATAAAGGATAAAGGCAAAAAGAAAAAAAGGAGCTAGTAGCTGGTTAGCTTAGCTCCACCTAGCTATTTCCCTCTGTTTTCAGACTTTGTAACAAACTAAGCTAACCATTTCCCTCAGTGGAAATGGAGCTTTTATTTACTTAAATTTCACAGATAATAAATTGTGAAGACAATACATGTTCCACAAAAATAGCATTTCAAGTCTTGTGTGTAATTTATCCTTCAGAGATTTATACTACAGGATGTATCCTGGCTTCAAGTGAGCAGAGGAAATTTCCGCTCGTCACTAGGCTAATTTATACGATGTAAAATGCCATAGGCTTGTGCTAAAAACATTAGCATGTTGTATTTGTTGGGAAAATGTGTCCAGATAAAGACAAGTGCTTTGTCTGTGAATGCTGCGAGTTATAATGGAGCTGATTTGTGTACTTGTGTTTGAAATAGTCTCTATTAAGCCATGTTTAATGTGTGTTAGATTTGTGTTTTGACTCAACTTAGCTTTACAGCACTTCACAGAAACTCTGCCGCCAACTAGTGTTTTGGAGGTGTAACTGCAGAGTGACACAGACACACCCCCGCACAAGGAAAAATGGTCACAACGGCACATAGGCTACGGCGTAGAGTCTGCGCACAACTATAAATCCTGCTTATATGAGGCAGTAAAAAAGCTCCCAAAATAGGATGTCTTTAATGCAAAGTGAAACTGCACTTACCAACAGTAGTGTAACTCGTGCACTGTGGGGAAACAAAAATGTTTGACCTTAACTCGGGCTGTGCACTGTTATCAACACCTCCCTTCATTTTCACTGACTTGGAATGTTGCCACTCTGGAAGTTCAATCTCGAGCATCTTCATTGAAAGTCACTGGAAACGAATAAGAGCATTACAATGGAAATACACGGCTTGAGGAATGTTTGGTATTCAAGATCAGCCCCTCCTTATCAACGCTAATGTGTGCATCCATGTGGGTGTTTCATAGCCATTAAGATGAATATCACAATTGACGTTTTTTTTGTGTGTGTGTCTTGTTTTTCAGACCATCCGCTCACCACACAGCATGAAGAAAATCTCCATGTATTTTAAACGAAGGCCTCTGGAGTGACCGCCCGTGCCGCTCAGATGCTCTGTGCTTCTGTTTAAAATGCTAGATTTTTATTTGGAGTATTTTTAACCTGAACCCACGGATGATGCGCCTTCAAGAACACTGATCTATGTTCGGATTCCATGAGCACATGAACCTGGGCTGCAGAGAGATCAGCAGAAGAGTCATTCTGAATATTTGACGCTATAGTTTGCTCTCGAGAGGCTGCTTTTTTTATTTTAATTGGGCCACAGGTTTTGCAGTTACCTCCTACACAGTTTTCTGATGCTGTGCAGAATCTCTGGTTGAAAAAAAATCAAGTTGCATGTTGCTGAGTAAATCTGTTATTTTACTTTAGATGCATCAGTGTTAAACACACATTTAATTAAGTTGCTCAGGAGGTTAACCAGATATTAATCCTCAAGAGCAGAGGGAACTGTTTGTGGGGACATTTTTAATTCTGCTAATAACATACATTTATTTGATCCACATCTTTGAGCAGTTTTATGAACTTCACTGAGTTTATTTATCGTTTCATCTCTTTGTGGGTTTTTTGATGAATGAGTTTGACCTTTTTCCTTCAATGTTACTCATATAAAACTCTGCTACATGTGATTATTTTTGAGCTAATGCTTAAGTTGTTTATATGTACAAAATAACCAATGATTGTTGCTTGGTTTATTTGTATTTAATTGACACAAATTTTCTGTGATCAGATTTTATTAAATTGAAAAGAGTTTTCTAAGTGTGTGGTGCTTTATTGGTGTGAGTGTGGCTTGAGACATATGGCGGCACAGAGGAGCAGTGGTTAGCATTGTCGCCTCACATCAAAAGGGTTTCTGGTTCGAACCCCGAGTGGAGGTGTTCTACCAGTGTCAGCGTGGGTTTTCTCCAGGGTACTCCAGCTTCCTCCCACAGTCCAAAGACATGCAGGTTTAATTGGTGACTCTAAATTGTCCGAAGGGGTGAATATGAGCGTGTCTGTCTCTACGTGTCAGCCCTGTGATAGTCTGGTGACCTGCCCAGGGTGTATCCCAGGTCTCGCCCAATGTCAGCTGGGATAGGCTCCAGCCCCTCCAGACCCCGAACAGTATAAGCAGTTACGGAAAATGGATAAATGAGCTGAGACACAAGTGACAGAAATGCCCTGACTTTATTTATTGCAGTGGTTACAAGTTCTTTTTGTGCCCCCTTGTTACAGGTTACATATGTATTATGTTATTCTTTTTTTTTACTGTTTTATTTCAGTACTGTTGGGGGTATGAGTTAAAGTCATTATATTATGCAAGGAGAAAAGGAAAAAATAGAAGAAAGTTTGCAAATCAAATGTGTCTTCCCTACGCTTCTCACAGCCCTTCTGATTAGTGCAACGACCCTGTGGTGGGGCCCCAACCCCCGTGTTGTTAACCAACAATGGTACTTTAAGCTATTTTCTTAAATTCTCAGCCGATTAAAGTAGAATATGTTGTATTTTATTCATATCCACTGTCCCATGATTTGATTTTACTTTAAATGAGTCTCTTTTTGCTTTGTTTTTTAGTTCAGAAGAATATACAATAATCAGCAATAACCAGTGGGTGAACATAATAGTACACGGAGTATCATCATATCTTCCTATCCATTCCCTCCACCCCAATATTCCCAAGTAAACTGGCATTTTTTATTTACTTTTATTTCATTTATTTATCTTTATTCAACCAGGAAGTCCCATTGAGACTGATAATCTCTTTTACAAGAGACCTGGCCAAGGTAGCAGCCAATCACAACACATTTAAAAGGCCCTCAATACAACATAGAAAACAAAAAAATGCACAATAAAACAACAACTATTCAAACTTAGTGGCCTCTCAATGAAAATGAGCACATGTCTCTGTCACCACTTTCTTTATGATGCCCTTAAATTCATTGATGGATATAAGTGTTTGGGATCTTTTTTCCCCAAATCTGTCTATTGAGATTTTCCAAATAAAGCAGATAGAAAGCACAATTATATCTGGTCAGTCCAATAGTGACACAACAAAAATTAAGTAGTAAGTAAAATAAGAACAATACAAAACCAAGACAGGACTAAGACAAGACAAATACCACAAACCAAATCAGTACCCAGGACAAGACAAAGAACAAAACAATATAGTAGTAAAAGTAAAATATGAAAATATGTGCATGATGACAAAAATCACACTAAATATTTCAACATAATATAACGGTTGTTGGTTGGAGTCACATCACAATTTAATGTCTGTAAAATAGATGATCAAGCATTCAGGGATATCTGGAAATCCAGCTCTTATACACACACTGTTTTAGATCTTTTTGAATATTGTTGTCGGAATTTCCTCCATCTTAGAAGTTGGAGGAAATTCATTTTTCATTGTACATTTCTTATGAAATATGTTATAGTAATTAACACACTGCATTTTTTTTTAAATTAAACTGAACAATGTCATTTAATAAGTAGAAACAGGAATCTAAATCCCAAATCTTTTGTATGTAGGACAGTTTGGTGAGTTATCCTTGGATATTTTTATAAGAGAGATATATAATTTATTTTCTCCCTAATCTAGATTGGATAAAACATGGACGGTTTCTTTAATAAAACACACAATCACACAGGATATGCAGAATAAATAGACTTTTTGAAATCGTTAATATATATATATATATATATATATATATATACAGCTGCCACTCCTCATTCAACTGTACGACGTCACATATTTGTTTTCACATGTCACATGGTCAGGGCCCGCATTCTGCGCGCACTGATTGGCTCTAAAAGTTTACAGCGCTTTAATTATCTGCTTGTGATTGGCCGTAGGAGACGTCACTCAATGACGTACACCTGTCAGCCTCTGCAGTCCACCGAGCAGTCAAGTCAGACAGACAACGGCTGAACGGCTGTACGGGGAGTGTTTTATGGCTGCCGACTCAGCACGACATGCAGTAATTTGTTGAATTTAGGAAATACTCGGTGTTTGTAGAGGCCGGGAAAACCTCCGCGCCATATTGGAGCGAGGAGTGTAATTGAGACGAAGTCGACTGAATGTGGACACGGCTAACTTTTAAGTGCTAAATGAGTCGTCGAGCGAAATTCAACTTCACCGACCGCGGATAGTTGTTCTGAAAACACACTCAGCGGAAGTCTAACTAGGATTAAAAGCGGTGCTTGAAGACGTGGACTTTGTGTTTTCACGAAGAGCTACATGAATTTAACGGGGCGACTGTTTTTGGTAACTTTTCTGTGTCGGCAGCGGTGCAAACTGTTGTAGTGGCGTACTAACGTAGGCTAATTTTAGCTAGCTAGCAAGGTACGTTAGCAAGCCGCCTAGCAGCACAGTAGTTTGCTGCTGTCAGGAGTTTCCGAGGAATTCAGGCAACTTTTTAATGACAATGTCTTTCATATGTGTTGCCACAGGTAAACAATTTGCAAACACGGCAAAGCAGTAAAAAACACATTAAATTTGGAAACTAAAGCGATACTTTTCTGGTATTTGTAACTCCAGGTTACACTGCGGGCAATGTCATGAGTTGTAGTTTGGCTTTCTGGTTCGTGTTTTGAAAATTGTCACCGTGTTTCAGCAAGCAAGTTACCCAAATGATGCAGTCTGTGGGCACAGTCTAACCCCAATACCGAGCGACCATGTTGGATCATACAGAATAGCATCCGACTTTTGCAGGAGACGAGCTTCAGGTCGTGCAGTTGGCTCTGGTATTTTTTGCGCTGATGCGAACAGAAGAGGAAAACTTTCATTCGTCCTAGGGATCCAGTAGCTCGTCTGAAGTCTCCGTCGGTTTGTGCATCAAAATGTCGGCCATCTCCGCAGCCGAGAAAGTGGACGGGTTTACGAGAAAGTCCATGAGGAAGGCCCAGAAACAGAGAAAATCCCAAGGCTCTTCTCAGTACCGCACACACAGCGCTCCAGTCGAGCTTTCACCGCTGCCTCAGCTCAAAGGTACGGTAAGAGGATGAAGGGGTCTGCCGCTTAAAATAGGCTATGTGTCTGTATGTTATGTGTACTGCTAGATGTGCAACAATCCAATTCAGCATACAGACCATTACCAGGATTGCAGCAGACATAGAAGTGAATGCAATTTGCAGAAATACTTAACACATTTGACTCTACATACAGTGTACATAATGTCTGCTGCACAGGGAGAAAACAGTGGTGAAAGTTGTGGATGCCAAACATTTCCCTCAGTTATTGCTGCAAAATTTGACCACAGGGCATTACTTCCGAAGTGCATTACATCAGTGTTGTGCTCTTTGTGTAAAATACTGCATTTTGTCAACAATTTTTTTACTCTCGCATCACAGTTGCTTTGTGCTTGCTTTCAAGTTACAGAGACTCAGAGTAGCCTCACTTGGAGCACTTGGAGCTGAATTAACATGCAGAGGCACATCCAGAGAGAGTGGTGTTGAACAAGGGGTTAAGAGGGATTTACGCTTTTGCATCAAGGTGTTGTGGAGGCACAGAGAAGTGACTGCAGTTTGGGGCTCAAGAGAAACCATGTGCAAACACAAGACCTATGATTGCTCTGTGATTGCTTGTGTTTTCCTCCTGTATGTTGATGCTGTGAGAGACTGTTCATAGTGATGACAACAGTTGAAGAAAGGTTCAGTAATCCTTTCTCAACGGCTTGACAAGTTTATATTTTATGACGTTACAAAGGCATTTCCAGCGCAAACATGCCGAATTATAACTCAAGTGCTTTGCCAGAGGCAGGATTGCTGGAACGCCTCGACGAAGAAGCACACAGCTGGCTTAACTCATTCCCATTCATTCCCAGACACAATCCAAATCATCCCGGCAAGTCTGAAGAATTTGAACTTGTAGCTTGCAGGTCTTTACAAGTACTTCACACAATTGAAAGGCGCTTGGTGAGCGTTATCACAGTGATGCACCAGAGAAAATGAGAACTACCTGTTGAACACCAAGCAGTTTGTTAGTTTTTACAGCTTGTCTTTCACTAGGCTCATCTGTACCCTGAAGGGACATGTGTGCCTAGCATTGCACAGTGGATGGATGTCAGTGGCAACTTTGAAGCACTAGGCCTTAGAATAGTGCGGCGGAGAAAACAGGACAGAAAAATGCATCAAGGGAAATGTGACATTGTGTAGGATTAGTATGGGTAGCCAGTATCAAACTTCAGAGAAGAGTCGGTTGTCAGATGATGCAGTAGTCTGTTGTGGGTGGAGGTCTGGTAAGGTTTGGCATTTTAAGGAGTCTGTCCCGTACCTGTCAAGTGAAGTGCAGCTTTCCCTAAAAGGAGAAGTTCATACCTTGCACTTGTTTCTAATTTGTTGAATTGTGTTGCTTTCTTGATGTTTCCCTAAACACAAATGATAGTAAACATGTCGATATGTGTGTAAATACAACAGTTAAAGTCTCCAACCCCTGCAGTGTTTAATAAAGCTGGACGTTTTTGTTTCCCCAGTGAAGAGTCATACACTTCGTACTTGCACGTTGAACTGTTTTAAACTCTCCCCATGCGAATTATTTCAGCACAGACACAATGATCCGGTGTCATTATAGCTCATTAACATGCTTTTGGTAGTTGGCAGCAGTTAAATTTCTGTTTGAAAGCTGCACTGGCAAAAACTTGTAATGAATCCAAAACAAACTTGGACCTATTTCGCCCGTTTGTTGTGCTATTAAAAACGTCATACATAAAATAATCTCACCTCTTCCTTATACTTCAGTCATATTTGTCCTTAAAAAAACTGCAGTAACGTGACAAATCTAAGCACGCACCTGACGAGATACCTGTCTGTTGTCTTCCTGTAGCCTGTGGTTAAAACTGACAGAGCTGAGCCCTCTTACAACTGTGTGTATTTAAGTTCCACTCACAACAATTTGTGCATTTCCACTTTTTACTTAAACATGTTTGCACAAGTTATGTCACTGTAGGGCAGCATATACCTTGCACTGTTTACATCAAGCTAGCATGAGGAACACATTTAAATTTCATGAATTCACGTTACATATAAAATGGATTGATTCAAGAATGGAAATACTGAATTTAGGTTTTGATTAAATGGCTGTCTACAAATCTATAATATATCAGAGATAGATATAGACATGTAACATTACCAAAAAGTATATATATGACACTAACCAATATTAAGTCTTATTGTAAGCCACAAAAACATTGTTGAGGTATTGACACTTGCATATAACAGCTTATATGTCAATTTTTGTACGTTTTTGTATGTGTTTGAGAGAAGCCAAAGACAAATTTGAGGTGGACAATAATGTTATCTATCCATCTATCTTTAAAAATTCAAAATGGCGGCGTACCATTTATTGACTAATTTGCCCACACTTACAAAGACAAGCCTCAACAGCTTATCATCTGTGTTTATGACACTGGAGGAACGAGCACAGTCGAAGTACGAAAGACTTGTCTGATCAAGTTTAGTTGAAACTTTCAAACATGAATCAGCTTCTCAGGACGATGAAAACAAAATGTCACAAATGCGTGTATATTGACGCCGACTGCTGTCTTACACATTTTGTTGTAATGCAGGAAAAATGCAGTGTTTAATAATTCATTTTGAATCATGATGATGCGTACGGGGAGCAGATAGTGAAAGGAAGTGCAGGAGTTAAAACACTTGGTATGATTTTCCCAAACTAGAGAGCTGCACTACAACAACACCCCAAACTCACTTGAACCAGCATGGCATCAACTGCTTTGTTGACAAGTGTTAAAGTGACAGCTAAATTATCCCACTTTCTTCCACTAAAAGCTTGAGGGTGATTTATGCCTTGTCATGGTGACTACTGCTGGTATAGAATTAACTGAATCTGTGTTTCAGTTATTCTTATTTTTTAAAAGAGTTTGTAGAATTTTCGCCTGACTTCAAAGTCATTAAGCTCTTGCTACTGAAATAATGATGCATGTCTTATTAAGGTATGCAAGCCTGTCTGTCTTTGAGACATTTCTCTTTTTGATAGTTCACATATCAGGGTTGAGTATTTTCCTATAATTCAAGTAGAGTGTTTTTGTATTGATGTCATGTGTTGTTGTAATTAATTATCTACAGAGCTGTAAAGTGTTTACTGTGAAGGAGCTTATATCATGTGATGTACATGAAGTGTTGAGCTAATAGCACCAGGGCGCTCACTAAAAGTTCTATTCCTGCAGGTTGAGGGACTTTTTGTGTCAGTGCATTAGTTTAAATCATTGTGGGAGAGTTTCTACAAATCACAGCAAAGGATAGAAGAGAGGAAATCAGAGTCCCCTAACTGTGAGACAGTTTGAGTATTATATAAGATCAAAGTATTATATGCAAGTGTCACAGTGCCATTTAATACAAGAGTGAGAAACTTTAGCGGTTAAAAAAAGCAGGATTAAGTGTTAAATGTTAAGTTTGCCAAAAACCTTTGATTGCAGCTCAAGTACATCAGCAAATGGATTTCACTGTAGGTTACTCCACCAATACATCAGCATCAATGACTCAAACTGGAAAATAACATTGACAGTCAGCTCTGATGTTGCGTAGCCTCGACTGCAAATGCATGTGTCCTAGTCTTTTTGGAATTCGCTTTTGTGGCAAAATCTGTGGAGACTCACTGAACATTGATGTATGAGATTGATCATTTCTAGTCTGGAATTGGAACTGAGTTGTACATAGGGATACATCTTTTAGATTTTTTTCAGTCATGATACCTTAGCTTTTGGCATCGGCAGATACAGATACCAATCTGATACCTGTGTTTAATTAATAAGCTGTATGCCTCACTGTGTGGAAGTGTCTGGGATCATTGATTTATGTGCAAGGCAACATCTGGCTTGACTTAAAAATGGCTATCCTAACTTTGTAAAACAAAATCTAACAAATAAATACATCGATATAAATGTACTGAATTGATATTTATTGTTTATTAGTGAAAATAGGAATTTAAATTTCAGTATGAAGTAATACAGTAGCTAAAACTGTGAACATAAAATAGAATTGAATAGAATGTCCTAATTGTTACCGATACTTTATCACATTGATCGAAAATATCCAGCTATTTGGGTCAGTACCAGCCCGAAACCAGGATTGGATTGTTGCATAGTTGTTAATGATGGCCATAAAGATTGACCTCAGTTTCCCTAATAAGTGCAAAACTATGATTATAGTCCCTGTAGTTCTGCCTTGGGTGCTGCAGCATGAAATGCTCACTCACACCTAATAGGGATGGGAGTTAAGTTCTCGAGTACTTGCTAAAAAAAAAATCTAAGGTAAGAATAAGAATGTAAATTGATATACAACAGAAAGCAAGGCAATTTGAATTTCATTTATTGAACAACCAGGTCTCAATTAGCATTAAACCATAATGTCGAGGTTAAAACTAATCAGCAAACTTTCTGTTGCTGCTGTTACATGGGATACTCACAGAGGAGGACTGTCTCAGCTCTCCTCCTGCCCAGTTAGCACAAGCTAACACCACAGCAGAAGCTAACATTTAAAATTGGGCTATTAAACAGTCCCAACAAACTTACACTGAAACCGAAATGGCTTGTCTGTGTCGTTTAACCCTTTAACAGCCATTAGATAACATTGTGTGATGCTAACCAGAGATAATAAACAGAGAGCATGACAGCAGGGTGTGGAGGCACTGAGTGAAACAATATGGTGTGCACAGCTATACAATGAAATAAGATTTTACCCATTTTAAATAGTAGTAAATAGCATTTTAATAGGCGTAAGGTACTCTATGCATTCAGTGAATAATGACATCCAAATGAAGGACCTCTAGTACTGACCCTCATCCCTAGTACCTTCGTGTACTTTGTGAAGATGGTCTGCTGTGGTCAGATTCCTTTTGCAGTGTTATAAAAATCAGACACAAGTGGAGCCATTAACTAAAATTAGGATATGGTTGGTGCAAGAAAGAAGTTTGATATATTATTACAGTTCTTCTGAGCATGTTCAGGACATTTAATCCATGTTTAAGGTGGTGTGTAATCCATGAATAATTAATTCCTATTTCTGCTTGCTTTAACAAGGCCCACATCTGTGCCTCATGTTGAGGTTGTTTGCAGGACCAGTCACAATTGTTCGAACTAAATTCATTGATTCGCCGTCTGTTGCCTAGTAGCACACACATTGTATGATTCATATACAGTCTGTGGGTATTAATATGCCACATGCACAGGCATAGCTGTCCACACTTACTATATGTTAAGGTGTTTATCTGTTGTAATGGTACAGACGTACTGTAAGTATCCATATTATTACAAACTGAAGAATTAACATAATATACTTGTCCCCTGCTGGCAACTCCAGCCATCTGTAATTTAGTGAGAGTGCAGTAGTTGTGGCACTTTGATGCATTTAAAGGAAATAATGGTGGAGTTGTGCAGCTGTCCGTGGAGTAACCACAAAGATTCAGGTCCTAAAAGATAGTAGATTGCAAAGAAGCTTCAGCCCTCCTGCAGTGGAGAGGTTGGAGGGCTTATAGCTCCTGTTGTGTGATAGACACTGAAAAGATGAGTCACTCTGAGACCAACATTGTTGCCATGGCAGCCAGAAGCCTTGAGAGCGAGCCAGGGAAATGTTTTACTTTCCAAATACAGACTGCTTCATTTAGGTTGATATTTCTGTCACTACAGTGAGATTTTGAGCTGAGCCATGATGCCTAACTAGACCTACGCTTACGTCTGGGTGATGTGGTGATTATTGTCAATAGCTTAGATACAGTGCAGGAGATAACTACGTCACTTGTTCCCACACAGAAAATTTAGGTTGGTGGTAGGGCTGTCATTTTTTCCAAAAATCAAGATTGAATGAATTTGACATGACACACAATTCAGTCGCTTCACAGGAAATGTCAAATTCATCCAGTGTGCTTCTGATGCTTCCTGCCGTATGGACAGCTGCGCAGCTTCTTCTTAGCTCCTTAGTACACTGAGCAATTGTTGAGTTCCCATGAGTCTGAAATACAGTGATCTATATCTGTCTCATAAGCACATGTGACCAGTAATGTCCATCCATCTGTGGTTGGAGCGGGTAGTATAGTCTTTATGTTTTCCTGTGTGGTGTCAAACAGTTTCACTATGGGTTTTGAGATTGTGGTACAACTTGGAATTTTATCATGGCTCCCAATCCATCTTGAAATCGTGAATCACCTCTCCAGAAATAATACCAAAGAACTGCATGTCTTTGCGTATGAATATCTTGGTGCTCATGGCCTTTTTTACGTGTTTCTGGCAAGGGGCCTGCTGAAGCTGAGTGTGCTGAACAGTAGGCAGTCAGAAGAGGTTGTACTCTTGCTGTTACTCTGCTAGTCTGTGGTGCCTCTGCCGCCTTACTTGGGTGGCAAGCTAACATTAGCAGGTGAGTGTGCAGATTCGTCATCATTGTAGAGTAGCTGCTTTGTACACAGTAGACAAACAGCCTTGTCTGTTAGTTACTCCAGTGGTTCTCAAATTGTGTGCCATAATGGTGGTACAAAATTGACTGTATCAGTATGTTGTGCCCACCCATTTCCAAATAAAGAGGCAAGCTCTAGCTAAAGAAATTAATTTAATTTAATTTAATTAAAAAAAAAAACACCTATGGGGAACCTATTTGTTGCTTTTCGTGCATGGGATTTATAAGTGTATGACACATCAAAAGCCCTGACTGGCAGCCAGTGTGAGGGATGATAACATTTAAAAGGAGAAAGCTGCGAGTGGGACAATAGAAAGTTTTATTGTATGGAGCAAATTGCAACAAAGCACCAGTGAAGACGACCTACCACTGAAAGAAAAGAGACAACAGTAAACAGTATCACAAAAGCTACATGTTTAATTTTTTCTTAATGTCTTATGTCGTGATAAGAGTGAATACGCATGTTACAGAAGCTATTGTGCACAGATATAAATAAAGGTGTGCCTTGAAATTTTGGTTTGCCTGTTGGTGTGCCTTTGGCATAAAAGGTTTAAAAACCACTGAGTTACTCTGCAGTGTAGAACCTGAAATACTTCCACACACCACTTCTCAGATGCTTTAGGGTCATGCTTGTCTGCTCAGGACGGCTTTGCTCACCCGTGACCTCAGTTTGTATAGCAAACAACAAAATTAGCATCTTTGCTTAAGTTTAGTTACTGACAGGTTAAGAGGGAGTGCAACAGGTTAAACTGACAGTGAAATGTTAGAGCTGCTCTGCTGGACCACAAGGCAAATTGCTTTAAAGAGACTATGTTTGAACAAACTGTTGAACTCTGAATAAAAAGATATAGCTCTAGAAGGTTTATTTATCTCCTTGATTTTATTTTATTGAAATTGTGATGGACATTTTAGCTATTTTCTAACATTTTAATCAAATCAAGAAATTAATTGAAAAGGAGCCTGTTTTGATTACATCAACCTCATCAATGTCTGTTCATGGAAAACATGTTCACTTTATTGGCCTATTGATCGACAAGTGTGTGCCACACAGTCTGTTTCCATCATGTCTGCCAGCAGATGGCAGATCGATAAATAATTTTCCAGGAAATAATGGGACAAAGCTTTTGTGATGCACTGCAATGGCGTTTGTGTTTTCGTCAGTGTCATAATTGTGGCCTCGGGCGGGTTGGGATGTGCTTCCACCTTTTTGTACAAAACTGCTGCCTCAACCTGTTTTTTTGCTGGCATCCTGCTGGCTGAAGACGTGGGCTGTGTGAAGCTGTGCTCTGATACTGACCAGCTGCAAGTAGGGCTGGGTGGTATTACATAATACATTTTTATCATGCAATGGGTGGTAAAGATGTATACTGCAACGTATCTTTTACCCTCATAAATCATATATTTGTTTGACTTAACGCAAGTATGCAGAATAGGGTTAGTACTTACTCATTCTCTGGAGTGACAGTATTGCCAAGTAGTCTGTGTTTCACGGTGAATGTGGATGTAAAATGTCATACATTTTGAGTTTAGAGCTCACTATAGTGCACAGCTGATTTTGTGTTCCTGTCTACTGTTTGCTGTGGTACAACTTCTTGATTTCATTAGATAAATGTTTGCAGCTTGATACAACGTACAGCAAATGCATGTTTTCCACTGCTGCCTCAAAGCCATCTTTCACATGGAAACCATGTCTCATCATAGATGCACAGTTAGGGCATTTGTCATCGTCCATCTACCACTGGCTTTTCTTCAACGACTAATTAGTGACTCAGGCAAGAATGCCTTCGTTGTGGTTTTAATTTCCCCACCGCAGCTAAAGCTGCAGCAGGGCACATCCTCAAACATTCATTATACTTTCAGAAATGTTTACTCATTGCTTGGGCCTGCCTGTCCTCATCTCTTCACCAATCTTGTATTAGCATGCAAACATGTGCTCTAGTTTCAAAAAAAGGAAGTGTATTCTCACTTGTGAACATGCTGTAAGTTGAGCTGACGTTACACTTCATGACAGGACAGTTGAAAACTGTGCTATACCAGTAGAAATGATCCATATAACAGAGCTTCTCTCCTGTGCCATTTATACAAATTACACCTCGTGCTGCAACTGCGATATAGGTGAAACATTAGCCAACAGTTAAGATGCTCATCACAATGTCTTAGAGCATAAGGTGAAGTCTGTGTACGTCTGGGGATGTTTTGGTCCCCAGTTTTAGCTGCAGAGAGAGCACTCCTCACTTTCACACTGCTCTCTGGTACAGGCAGCTGCTAACCCAGACCCAGGGTGAATCCGAGTGAAACAGAGGCAGCTACCTGGAGAAGGAGAGGCTTCAAGTGGTCAGGCCCTCAGATAAAATTCTATTCTTTTTTCTGCTAGAAGTGGGGAATTTGCAGCTCACAGTGACTTAATATGATACAGTCTTTGGCTTTTGTTTGATATCTAGTACTGGCCAAAAATGTTGTTGCACATTTCCAATCCATCATTAGCATTCATTAGCTCAGATAGCTAACTTGGCTTGTTGACTTTATTTAGTGAACATCACTGTCACACTGAGCGTCCTACCGAAACCCATTCAAACTCTCAAACTCTGTTTGGAAAAAAGGAACAAATAGTGGAAAATTCATGTTGAACATCCAAATCTGATTTGATTAACATAGTTCTGAGTCTCGTACATCCCTAGCAATTTGGATGTCAGTATTTGTTCAACATATAGAGCAAACGCCGCCCAACTTCCAACAAGTTTTCATGTATTTTTGCTTTTTATAACGGATGAAATTTTTAAAAGCTTAGTGAATTGCAGAGCTGTGCGAAGTTTATTGATTGCGCAGCGCCTCTTTGTCTTGCAGTCGCTCTCTCTCTGTTCATCATGAGACTACTGCTGCAGGAGTTTGAGCTCCACAACAGGGGAAACTTGGTGAGACTCAGGGCTAACTGTTAGCATCACACAGCTAATGTAACCAAATAGTTATTAAGAGGTTTAACAACAGAGTCAAGCCTTTGCAATGTCATGTGAGTTTGTTGGGACCCATTAAAGACTCAGTGTTGGATGTTAGCAGCTGCTGCTGTGTTATCTTGTGCTAACCAAGCTGACCGGGCTTCGGAGATGTTCCTCCAGCGCTGCATCTAACTTATGTAACAGCAGCAACAGAAAGTTTGCTGTTTTTTCTCACGATAACTTTGAGATTACAGGTTAATGCTAATTGAAGCTTGGTTGGTCAATGATGAATGTAAAATTCCAGTTGTTTTCTGCTGTTGTTGTTGAATGTCCATTGTCACGATAGATTTTTTTTTCTCCTTGTGTACTTAAGTACTCTATAATAATTTAATGTAAGTACTTGAATATGGAAATTACTTAAAATGCTTATCCCTACAAGTAATCTAATTTCACTACTACCTGCCAAACTCAACAAAGTTATTTTATCTCTTAACACGTTTGCATTAAATCTTACAATACAGCAAGAGGGCTCCACACTGACTCTTCATGAACAGACAACAGACCTTTCTCTATTGTCAGTTGAGGTTATGCTTCACACAATAGCTCATCCAAAAAGTGTGTCATGTCATTTGTGCGGCCTTGAAATTCACCCTCTCCAGCACCTGCTTTCCGTCCACCTTGAGTCTGTTCATAATAAGCAAGTACTTGCAGCTCATATGGGGCAGTTTACGGGTGACGTGAAAGCAGACCTTGACGTGTTGAAATCTACTATCCGTGGCAGAAATAGGAATGTGCTTGGCATCCGGCCTACCAGTTTTGTTCACCCGTTTTTCTATGCACAGCCCTGACCTCCCGGGAGGGATCATCTAGCATTCATCTCTCTCAGCAACTGTAACACATACTCAAGTTTCAGAGTAACCCACAGAATTAATGTGAGTAAAACAGCACTAGTAGTTTCCTTACAGGCTGGATTACTCTTCATAGTACAACACTATAAAGTCTAAAATAGAACTAAACCTCTCAAGCAGGGCCCTTCAACACTTTTCAGGCCAATGAGCTTTAAGAGAGATGGAGTAGGGACCACCTGCTACATATGTTGTATAAAACTGAGCTCGACTAGAGATAAGTCTCTAAATATTTTTGGGTCTTGTCTCATTTGCACTTGGCTGTTGCTGTTAAGTCAGCAACAGTTGAATCATTGCTAAGTGTGCTAGCCTCACCCGATGAACTTTAGCCAGTGGTTTCTAAAGAGGACAGTATGTCACAGTCTGTTGCCTGAAAAGTTAGAAAACGTACCATTGTGGCTCCCAAGAATGTCCGCACACTTGACATACCAGTACTAAAACGCCCCCCCCCCCCCTGTTTTCACTTGTTTAGACTTGAAGTCGACACCTAATAAAACTTACATCAATAATAAATAACTGGAATTAGGGGGAAAACATTTCATATCCTCTGACCTACTTTGATTCTTCCATTCAGTTGTTAAACATGATCTTGAAACACCCTCTAAATGATGTCTGGTGAACTACTGAAACTCCCAGTTGGGTAAACAAACCTATTAGCCACAGCTGTTACTTATTAGCATTCTGCTGGAGGATGATTGGCCGACAACAGCATCCAGTTTACGGCCCTCTTTGCTGCTTTTTTAATGTTTCATACAGTGTTCTTTGATGGCAGTTTGCAGTTTTTCATTCATGCAACTGTTAACTCCATTTCAGGGTGGCCTGGTGATTAAAGACAACCACCCTCCCGCCTTTCACCCTAGAGGGGATAACAGTTGATATTAGAGTTGCCACTAGTGTTCTCACTATATCACTCTTTCTTTATTTTTGCGCTCTCTCTCTACTCCCTTGTCTTTTCAAACTAGAGTTGAGTACTGAAATCAAATCAATTGGTGCCAAATTTTGGTACCACAATGCACACCTAGGTGAGAATGCTAGGTTCAGACAGAGGGCGGCTGCCCACAGAATTTCATGGCCGGCTTTGGGATGCTTCACGGCAGAGGCAGTGGAGCTCTGCTGATCCACTGGGTTCAGAGAGGAGGTGGAAGCACTGTGAAGTGCCCCAAAGTAGGGAAGCCAGTCATGGAGCTCCATCGGCTTCACAGCGAGCTGAAACTTTTGCTGCAGCATTAACAGTTTCCGTCTGTCTGGACTTTTTTCTTAACTATCTAATTTTAGAAATAGCCTTGTATTCATGCTGTTTGTAATTGTGTTTTGTATATTACACACTTATGTCACACATTTGTCAGTTGTGTCTAAACACTGAACGAGATATGAGAAGACATGCATACAGCACAGCTCTGTGTGTGATTAGAAAAGAGCAGAATTACTTGCTCAAAAATGACGTGTTTGTTATTATAAATGGGTTGGACAGCAGTACCCAACTCCAAGTATAGGTTCAAATGTGAACAGCACCCAGCCCCATTTTTCACACCATCTTCTACTCTAATTTCTCAAAGACAGTTTGAAGACTTGTGGCAACTAAAGCTGCTGATGTTTGACTTAACATTCAAGAAACTAAAACAATCCTCAATGCTTCAGCTGCTTTATAGGCGCTGTATGTAAGAATGTGGCCAAAACGTCTACTGCACTCAAATTCAAAATACTGCCGCGAGTCGTGTCCACCGAATGTGAATATGAACATTTTTCCTTAGTCTCTGTGACATATTAGGATGATTTTACGACTATTTGCTTTAGATTTCTTACATATAGCTCCTTTAAATCCTAAAAAACAAATTAGGATTTGCCTCAGAATCATTATAGTTAAAGCTAAATTGTCATTGCTGTTTAAAGTTAACTCACAGCACCACATGTCTGACATTGTTTGATAGTGCTACCTTTAGCCAGCTACTTATCTGGTTGATTGCCTTAAAGCTGATTAATGTTCCCACTGACAGTTTATTAATAGCTGGTATTTAGATCACTATCATCTGCCTTATCTTAACTATTATGTGCAGTGACCAGGTATTGTTGTCTGTTGACTTTCAGTGGAAACATGTCATCATCATATGATCATATTGTGTTATGTTTTTACAAAATACAGTTAAAGATAAGATTCCTAGCAAAATGAAATAATGTTTTAGGACAGGCTAAACTGAATGTGTTGGCCACGTGCTGTCTTATACACACACTCACACACACAAACTAACACACCCTTCTGGCAAACATGGGGGAAGCTAACAAAGTATTTATGAGGAATGACAGGCAAGAGAAAATATTGGTGTCAGGATTAGGCTTGAAATCATTGCTGAACTGCTGTGCTTTTACTTTTTTTATTGCCTCATATAAATGTCTCATTGGGTCTTTATTCTCTGCTATACTGTTGCTCTCTAACTGAAGAAATAATAAACAGTATTTCTCCTACCAACTGCCTTGAGGGGTGGGTGGTCTGCCTGCTCAACTGGAGCCCCTGTCCCCCCTGAAAGAATAAACAAAGTATGTTATTTACCTAATGTATGTGCGTTAATTTCATTTCAGCTCAGTGTGAAAGTCTTTACGGTGTTTTGCTGTAATTTTGGTCGTTTCTCTCTTCTCGCTGTTAACTGAGAACACACACCAAACAGAAGAGCAGAACACAGGCAAGGAGAGATGGGTGAAGTGAACGTTACCTGAGTTGACTACACCTTCTATTATGTGCAATACAGCAAGTTCTGCAAAACCAAAGATGGACAGACACTGTAACCCATTGAAAAAGTAGAAATAACACGTTATTTGTTAAGGTATGAGTAGAGGAAGTGTTCACTCACCGCTAGGCTAATTCAAGAAGTATAAAATGCCGTAGACTGAAACTGATAATGGTCACTAGCAGAAAATATTTGTATTGTCAATGAACCTTGACAGTTAATTCATACTCTTTATACTCTTGTTTAATGTTGTTGTTAAGCCAAGTTTTCATTTGCTACTTCTACTACTTATATTGATAATAATATAGTTTCCACACATGTTCACGTAAAAATTTTTTAAAACTTTTCCACAACTTCTTAAGGACCCATAATAAAATTTCCTGGACCATTCACAATTTTTAACATGAACAGAATTGTTTAGTATACTTTTCTCCACGTGCCAAGTATCGTATGGAAATTAATCTACAACTTTTCCAATCTTTAATAGTTGGTTACGGTCATATTCACTTCTTATACTTAAAACCGTGGGCACAGTCTTATGTTGTGTTCACATTAGGCACAAATAAATCAATTTGCACAAGTGAATTACATGTAAAGTTAATGTGAAGATGAGATTAGAGGCAAATTCCCGTCACGCGGTGCAATGGATGTGGCACGAATGACAAGAAATGCGTGAATTAAGCAGCGTGAATGAAGCAAGAAGTGCGATTTTGCGTCATACGTGCATTCAGGAGAGATGAAAAATCTCAACTTCAGCGACCAGTTCCTGCCACCATAGCCAATCAGCATTGAGATCCTCCGGGGACATATGACGTTGAGGACGTACCAGTGGAAGCTCATTCATTGATTGAGCGATTTCATGCATGTATTTAAGAGTTATTTGCGCGTACGTAGTGAGTCAACACAAAGTATTCTGGCTATTCTATTTACAGAGGATTACTGTAACATTTAATTTTATTACATCAAAAAGTTCATGACCCTTCTGAACGTTTGATGAGTTATACTAATTCCATGTTTGCGGGAACCGTGCTAATATTTATTATAATTTTGTGATGAAAGTAAGATACAAATATACTTTGCATTCTGAGTTTTTTTGTTTAAGTCTTTTCCTTATTTTGTTTCTTTGCATTCAGGCTGTGTGCATTAAATCCCTCTCGCCCTTTATATTTTCTTTCCTTGACTGACATGTACAGTTTGTAGTTTACATTAAAACTGTTCTACAGATTCTTGAAGCTGCTTTGTGTTGGTGTTGTCACATATTGTGCCAGCATTATTCTAATGTGCACTCTAAACAAGGCTGAAATAAATTGTGCATGTCTTACCCGACCAGTTCAGCAGCTGCAGTACGACCTACATCACTGCTGTCATGCATTAATGGTCACATTAGGCCTACAGTAGACTGTCACTCCTGTTTTCTTACAACTCACCAGTCATAGTCTGCACAGTCTGAAGCACTTCACGTGCTCCTCAGTATGTTTAATGAGATGTTACCAGGGAGCCTCATTAAGTCATTTCCTTATGTCTCTTCCTTAGACTATATGACTGTCTAATAGGCTGGAATGCAGACAACACTGGAGCTTTAACAAGAGCACCTGCAGACGTAGCACAGCTTACTGTCATCTCCGACTGTGAGTTGTTAGCTGGTGCTCTGAAGTTATGGCCAAATAAGAAACCCCTCTAGTTTATCCAGGGTTTTTTTTAACATGAAATGTAATTTTCTTTTCACCCCTTATAGTTTTCCATGTTTCAGCATTCTAAAGATGATTGTCAAGGAAGAGGGAAGATGTGTAAAGCAGTCTGAAGTCATAATTTAACAGTACAGTCTACTGTTAGCACTACACTTGCTGAAAATGCAGAGTCAGGGGACTTTTTTCCTCTGGATTCAGCCTCCCAGGCACGCTTGTTTTTAATGTCTCTTTGCAGACCTAAATCACGGTCTTTCTCCTGACATTAACAATCAATAACCCTGAAACATTGAGCCTTTTGTGGCCATAGAACGATTCCTCAGTGCACCTTTGAAACAGGCCATAGTTAAATAAAACATTTTTCAGACAAGCGGAGGTGTGTACGACCTTCTCTTTACTCGAGCGCTTAATCATGAACTCATAACTTGGTAGGTCTATAGAGGTGAACACAGTGTACTTATTGAACACATCAAAGCAGAGACAACTCTAAGTGAACTGTTAATGGTACCGTCCTAAGTGACAAAGACTGTGCAGCACTAATCTGTCACTGTGCAGAGGTCACCTGACCTGCATACTCTCCTTCAGTTTGTTTTGGTCTCTGTCTGCCTGGCTGTAGTTCTGTGAAATGTTGATGGCACCAAAAGGGCAGGTATTAGTGTAAAGCAGATTTTCTGAGGCATAATATAAATATGTTGTTTGACTGTGAACAGGTCAAGACCCCAAGTGTTTCTACCATCATGGTGAATAGTTTACTATGGTCACACTACAAATCTGTCCTTTAAGGTTAAGTGGATAAGATCAAGGGGGATTTGGTGGCGTCTAGCGGTGAATCGCAGATTGCAACTACCTAAAACTTCTCCAGGGTAGAATGCCATCAGTGTTCATTGTTGAGGAAGTTTTTACCAAGAGCCAAATTATTCGCAGAAGTCCCCTCTTCTCCAAAACAAATGGGCCAGGTGATTAAAACAGCTTAAAACAGTTTTACATTACAAATAAGAGTTTCGCCGACACAGTTTGGCATGTCGGTTTTTCTCTGTTAACTTCAGATCCAGATGTTCAGGAGGTTTTTACCGGCAGCCGAATTATCAGCAGAGGTCTCTCCCTCTCAAAAACAAACAGACTATGTGATTCAAACTGATAAAAACACTGAGTTTCACATTACAAACCCGTGAAACTCCAATGCTGCTCGTTGCAGATGGGCTTCAAACTACGGTGGCTGGTGCGAAAATGCGAGAACATGGGTGGCCTTATCTGGAGCCAGAGTTTGGTTTGTCCTTTCTGGGCTACAGTAGAAACATGGCGGTACAACATGGCAATCTCCATAAGCTAGTGCCCACTACCTATGCAGATATTTAACAGCTCATTCTAAGGTAACGAAAACACAACAATTCTTATTTTCAGGCGATCATACACTTAATAAAACACCCTGCCATCCTTCACACTGGACCTTTAAAGTTGTCAGTTAAAGTAGTCAGATGAGCCTCTGTAAAAAAATGTAACCTTAATACTAAGATTTCTATGATTTGATTTGGTCCCTTACAGTTTGAAAGAGGATAACACATTGAGATTATAGTTTCTGTTTAACCACATTTTGGATTGAAAAGAGCTGCAAGGCTCTGTTGGCACTTAACAGTATTAATCAAAATGCAAATAGAGATCAGGCACTTTACTCTAGCTGCAGAGTCAAACACTCATAGCTCTGGAAAAAAAAGCCTTCCTAATACAGCAGCATGTTATAACATATAAGACAGAGTTATTATTGTGAAGTGATTTTAAAAACTATAATCATGCACTTTCACTTAAATCACGTATGTATTCCTGTTTGTATTCAGAAAAATCTGCATGATTGCCATAAATGCAGTGTTCATTACTGTTGCCCTCTGCTGCAGCAGACCTCTATTCATCCAGGACACAACACACATCAGTCATTAGGGCTGTGAAACATGGGCTGCTTTAATGGAAAAGGGTTGCATAACTGCAGTTATCCTCAGACTGAACCACTCGTATGTACAGTGTTGCATTCTGCTCACATGCAATACATATTTAACAATGATAATGATGCAGATATTGTTTTAACATGATGCTGAGAAAACTGGGTACTGCTTTAAAATTAACATTTGTAATTGAATTGAGTAGTATTGGATGTTGAAGCTTGCGTCTACAGTAGATTTGTACACTTTCTTTTACGCCTGTCTAATATCAAAGAGATCTAACTATTTAGTTTGGCTTGTGGTCAACTCTGGGAGAAGTTTTGGTTTCAAATTAATGGATTCTTGGAATTTAAAGCATTCATATTATCTTATTGGACTCCACTGAGAGTTGATTTTTGTGAGTGGTGCTTTTTTTCTGGCATCAGTTGTAAATTGTCAGACCTTTTTTCAGCATTAACTTGTTGGACGAGGACTGTATAGATATAAATGGCTCATTCTAAGGTTATAAAAACATAATGAGTCTCAGTTTGAGGTGATTATAAACTAATGAAAACATAGTTATGAATATTACACAGCATGTCTGCCAATAGATGTCTCTAAATCCTACAGGTGCATCTAAGCTAAATTTTCAGTCTCACAGCAAAGGGCTTGAAGAGATGCTGCATGTACATCTGAATTCAAATTTTAACACCTCAAATTTTAACACCTTTACATGTTTGTAAAATAATCTTTTGTTTGCCATTGTGAGGTACAGTATTGTGTGCGTATAACTAAGGCAAAAAAAGGTTAAGATAATAGTAAAAAAGTTCATGGCAGTCTAACTTCTTGGCTCAAACGTCTTCTAGATGATCAGCTAGGTTGAGATGTGGTGACTGTGAAGGCAACTTTGTACCCATCAGTCATTTATGTGCATTTGTTTTGTTTCTCTTCTCATGTATTTAGGTTTTCCCTTTTAAGGGGAACACCACCTAATTTGGGAATACCAGTATAGTATGTCCATGGTCTAGGGAAATTCAATCAATATTTGCGAACATGAGCTACTCTCAAAACCAGAAACCAGAGAAGTGAGTCTCAAACTTGTGATGTCACAGGGTATTAAGTCTGGAGCTGCTCCATAGAGGATAATGGAGGCCTGCTGCCTCCTGTTTGTTCTCTAATTCATACCTAAATGAGCTTTATTCTGTTGTGGTGTTCTTGTTTCCGAAACAGAAAATGTACCCATATACTCCGAACATTCCCCTGGGTGCTTTCAGTGTCCTCTACATTATCTTACAAATATTTTTCGACTGTCCACCATAGGATTAACATGTTTGAATTTTGAAAATGGTTGTAGTTCCCCTTTAATTTGTCTTGTATGTGGTTAATAGAACAATTTCCGAAACTTTTCTTCAAACTCTCTGCGCAGTGCTGTGGTTGTAGAGCTACTTCCTGTTTATGCCACCAAATCTGGTCTTTGACATGTGTTATGCTGATGGTGTTTCTGAGAGCTGCTCATTCAGGCAAAACTCAATTTAATTCCAGTGTCTCTATTGTTGTACTTTTTAAAAAAGTCAACAATATGACAAATTGAAAATGGAAATGTACAACAAATTGAATTGAACTTTAAATTTCAAGAGATGTTATAGTACAATGGGATGCAGTTTAATCACAAACATTTCTGCAGATTAGTTTTATGGGTAATTTCTTTCTTTTTTTTTTTTTTTTCCCACAACAAAGTTTCATTCATTCATATTCAGGGAGGAGTTTAACTTCAGGCCACGAACAACAAGACTTGATTTCAGCAAATCTGCTAGTTATGCAATTATAGGATTTGGAAATAACAACAGCATTGTACATTGTGCAGCCTTCCAAACACGCTTTGTTCTGCAAGTATAGTACTTAACAAACCCCAACATAGTATTTGTCCCATAGTGACACACCAATGTGGTATTCACCCGTGTACAGCCCACTGAAAAATACGACCAACATGAAATAACACCCAGAAAATAATATCATGACGGAAGAGCTTGTGCAACATTTGGTTTCTACATTACAGCGGTCGGCAACATTTAGGGCCTGCTGTTGCTAAATACGGAGCCCATGAGCTGCTCTGTTTCTTTTTTGTATCAAGGTTTTTTCCCACAACAACAGAAAAAGCTGCAGCCTATTTTGGGACTTAGTAGATTGTGTGTGTGATTCTTTTTGGATCTTATTCCACCGACAGGAACGTGGTTGAAGCCTGTGGGTGATGACTGCTCACAAAATTGTGCAGAAACCATTCAAGGTCCCTGTAAATCCTGTTTTATTACATTTGACTTGTAATGGTTTCTGTTCTTAATTGCTGTTTAGGGGCGAAACTATGCTTCTTGTCTCATTTGAGGTCATGCTAGGGTCAGTAATGAATTCAGTGCTCCTGCAGTTACAGTAAAAGCATTTGTACTCAGAAGATACAGAAGTTCAGCTGTAAGCCATCAGTGTATGCAGAGACACAATTAAGCCCTTTGTGTTATTTACTCTAAGTCACTCTAAGGAATAATTACACATTGTGCCGTCTTTTAACCCTGCCACTTTCTTCCTCCTGTCCATGTGTGGTTATGAAATTGCATGTTATTGCATTCAGATAATTGTTTAAGTGATTCCTGACGCTTTGTGTAAGAACACGCAGTACAGTCCAGATTACTTTTGTTCGTGTTGGCCACATTGTGACACTGAGATGAAACATTTTATGCAGGAGTGAGGAACTCCTGTTTTATCCTTCAGAGTAATGTGACCATTTATTGCTCTGAAACAAAATCCATGTTGGTCTTATCCAGTTTGATTAGTTTGGAATTTCTCTCTGATGTCTCAAGCGTTTTCATCTTCTTTGTTTTCATACATGGCTTCAACAGAAATATTTTCCTTCCTCGCTAAGCACCCGGAGGAATTTGTGCACTAATGCATCTGCATCTGAAAAGGCAAAAATAGCTTCACATTGGGAAAAGCGTCTACATGTCAGACTGTATCTAACAGGCCCAGCCTTCTCTCCTCTCTGGGGGATGGAGACTATTACCGTAAAGAAATAAAATGATTTGGTTACTCGGGAAGCTCAGAGAAAACACATTATGAATATGTGAATATGTTGCCTGCATTGTTTGCAGCAAACAGCGAGGCTAAGATTGTCTTCTTATGCATGACTGTGACTTAGTATGATGGAATTGTGAAGCAGGAAAAATGAATTTGACAAAAAATCAGCCTCAGAGCTCAGGCTATTTAGGGGAATGCGGTTATTTGCTTTCTTGCTGAGAGTTAGATGAAAAGATGGATACCACTCCAATATCTGTGCAGTAAATGTGTAACTAATGCTAGCAACCATTTAGCTTAGCTTAGCACAAAGACTGAAAGCAGGGGGAAACAGCTAGCCTGGCTCTGTCCAAAAGTAACAGAATTTGCCTGCCTTATTAGGCCCTCAGGAAGTGTGCCGGGCTTTGAAGCAAACTTTTATAGTGGCCAGACTGTGGTATTACATCTGTTCCGGTAGAAAATCCTTTCAGGCCTTGTGACCTGAAAGGATTTTCTACCATTGACTTGCATGATAAAAGAGATGTCTTGGAATCAGTGGATATATTTTTTGAGTGTCACAACCCCAGCGAAATGACTTATTTCACTTACAGTTGAACTTGCAATTGAACTCTTTGGCTTCCAGTGGCACTGAGCTACTGTCATAGATTCCAACACTGAATCCAGTTTTCTTTACACATCTGTGACCAGCACCTCCACAACTCAGCAGTTAACATGTTTTATCTTTTCTGTTTAACATTTCCAGACATGGAAGTCTGGAAATTGAAATGTGTTGTTTTATTTGTGGTTATGTTCTAGTCGAGTCTTGAGGTCGCAGTGAGGTTGCCAGGCAACCAGCTGAGACTCCAGAATGAGATTGCACTTGGCCAAGACATGGTCTAGCACACAACTCCCCATTAAACCACAGTATGTCATTTTTACACCAAGGTTTTGGTATAGATAAAACACATGAGAAACAGTGTGTTGATTAGTGAGGTTTAGAGGTGTTGTTAGGCGAGCTGTTTCCCACTGTTTCCAGTGTTTGTGCTAAGCTAACAGGGTATATACGCAGTTAGTCAACTAGTCAATTAAACGTTGCTACCTTCACCAGTTGGCACTAGAAGTACTAGCTGGTTAAACTTATTAGGATAACCAGAAGAAAAACGGGAGGAGTTGGGATCATCAACTTCTTCCTCTCTTTCTCACATACATCCACAAACACATGTGCGCTCTCTTGTCGATGGAGCTATGTGTGCGTGACCAGTACAAGTCAGCAGCTGTATGCAGACATTAACACAGAAAGTATGCCCAAGCCTTGCACGCACTCATGTTTGCTGGATGTCTTCTTGCTAGGCTGAATGAGAGAGGTGCTTTTGGGCATATGGGAGATCTTGAGAAGCCTGGACGTGTGTGTGTTTGAATGAATTAATCGGGACATTAAATACACAGTAAATACATTTAAGTATCTTTTATTTAGTGAGTTGATGTCATGTTTTGTGGTAAACTAATTCAAATGGCTCTTATAATGTACACAGTTTTTTCTGACAATGTTTATTAACCACATCAATTCATTGTACTCAGTTTTGACAGTTTTCTGAGTGTTTTCTTACTTTTAGACTACTCGGCTACTGCAAGTTTAAAATTCCATTTAAAAGTCGGGGAAATAAGTCATTAGGAACATCCCCAAAGCTGACCATCTCCTGTACGTAGCTTCGTGTTCACAGTACAAAACATGAGTCTGTTACTGATCTTCTCATCTTGCTCCTGGCAAAAGCATTAAGCACATTTCTCTAAATGTCAAACTTTTCCTTTAAGGTGCAGTCTCAGTGACAGAGGCTTAAACATATCACTGACATGCACCTAGAAAACACTGAAGGTTCGAATCCAGCATGCCTGCCCTAAGTGTTGACAGCCAGCGTTACACAAGTGGGAAGAAATGTGAGCCACCCATGTGTCATGTTAATAACGGTACAATCAGGCCGCAGGGGCATCGTGGTCGCCTTTCCTTTCTGGTTCCACTTCGGTATTCAGTCTGCTCTTTGGATGTGGAATCCTTTGAGATTCGATACTTTGGAAATTTGGCATTAACACAAAGTAGTGTGTTAACAAGTCAGCTGGGTTGTAGTTACACTCAGATATTGAGTTCAGTCAGAGCAGCAGCCAGTGGTCTGACCTGTGGAGCTCACTTGCGTAAGTACTTCGTCAGCTGTCAACACCACTGGAACATTTTCACTAGGTGTGAGAGTCAGTGTGAATATTATGGCTGGGCCCGACTGTGTGTTGTTCCCATGCCACTCCATATCATGGGTAATGCCTTCTCAATTGCATAATGTCACTCAATAAGGAAATCTGCACCGTGACACTTCTCACCTTGAAATACACTATAAATAAATACATAATACACTTTGTAGCACTAGAGTGTGAATGTACAAGTGTGTTAACGGCTGCAGCAAACAAGTCTTATCTTATCTTTTAATTGGCCATTTACTCTAAAGAAAATATCAGAAAATAGTAAAAAGGGACCATCACAAGAACAAAAAGCGACATTTAAATTGTTTTTTTCCCCAACCAACAGTTTAAAACCCTTAACTAACTCATGTCCAGTATATTCTTATATACAACAACAAAAATTGGCAGGTTTGCATAGTTCAGAAGCCTCAACCAATGTTGATGTTTGTCATTTTTACATAAAAAATATTTGCCTTTTTATTTTTCTGGCGATCAGCAGATCAATTAATCAGCTAACTCTTTTAGAGGTATTGTGTTTCAGGACAGTAATGCATATCAATACTTTTGTATTTGAGTGTCACTAGCTATTGTAAGTATGTTGAGAACCGCTTCACTGAAAGTTACTTCTTGTCACATTAGGGTTGGGTATCAGTCTCAATACCTTTATGGTTTCGACCAAATTAACCCAATACCAAGTAGTTTTGACACCTCTTAAATCAAAAGATACCTGTATTTAAACCTTTTTGCCCCGGGACGGTCCGATCATGGACCGTCCCAACTTCCCGCTGGATTAACAAACTTTCTGTTGCTGCTGTCTCTGGAGTCATTCAATGTCTGCTCGTTAACATCCGACACTAAATAGCTAGATTCTGGTTTTAAACCTGTTTATACCCATTAGGTAATGTCAGACATATAATGCTAACAGTTAGCTCTACCACTGTGTGTGCACAAACAGACGGACTCTCACAATTGTCCCTGGTGCTGAGCTCACACTCAGATGGTGTGACACATGACGGTTATTGAATGAAGTGCTGTATTGGCATCTGTATCACTTTAAGGGTACTGGTGTTGTACTGTTTTTACACAGGACCCCAGCCCTGCATCACATCCATGTGACTTAAGTTCTGATAAAGATGGGAAACAGTACTAATGAGGGGCTGTAACATATAAATAAAATGATCAATAAAAGAGCAAAGTGTACTATTGTCACTGTAATGATTTACGATTTAGACATACATTTTAATGAAGACATTAATTAGCACCTCTGTGTCAACAAGTGTAATGGATGGCATCTATATCACCGTAACCCTAGGACCTTTGGGGTCTCTGGTTCTTGAGGTGTTGTAAATCAAACCTGCAGCGTCCGTTTACTTAATGACGTCCCTCTGCCACAGTTACAGAGGGAGGCCTGTGTGCGGCGACGAGCTGCCGCTGCTGTGTTGGAACAGAACATCACTGTACAGTGTGTCGCTGCATATCTGGACGGCTGCCAAATGCTGTTTATAGCTCAGCTGGGGTCAAGTTTGACAGCTCTAATAACCCTGAACGCACTTACCGTCTAATCCATAAAAGGCTTTACAATCAAAGCCGAGAATGACTGGGCTGCCTTTGTGTGGCAAAACACAACGCTGTATTGTGTCCGTTTGTCCGCAAGTCTAGTTCAAATATGTAACCGTGTGCAAAAAAAGAACATTTTGGATATATAACTGATGTGTTTGGTGCCAGTGTGTCTTTAGTTACACTCACTGAAGGTTTTAATTGGTTGTGGATGTTAAAGGGGATGTATTATGCTCTTTTTCAGTTTCAAACTTGTATTTTTTTTGTTTCTATCGGAACATGTGAACATTCTTAAATGTTCAAAAAACTGTTTTTTCTTGTAACATCTGTATTCATCCTCTGTCTCCTCTGTACACTTTGTTTTACTGTCTGTCTCTTTAAACCCCCCTTCCGAAAAAGCCCAGTCTACTCTGTCAGGTCAGCCTGCAGGTTTTCCACATCACAGGAGATGCGTATAGCTGCAGCCAGTTTTGTTTGTAGCCTGTACGATATCCCCCTACAAACCTTGCCCAACAGTACAAGACAGCCACCAATGTAAAAGTTGTTTGAAGCCTGCTACAATGCGACAGTATGGTAAATAAATATGAGGCAGAGTGTATCAGTAATCCACATCATAATTCATCATACATGAAGGCATGATTCTCCTTTATACGTTGAAGGGTGTAACCCCAAGCTTACCCCTTACCTTAACTGCCTCTGTTTTAACCAAACACTTAATAGTTAGCTTAATGCTAACTTAGCAACTTGCTCAGGGCTTCCACTGCTGGACCAAGGGGCTGATCATAGACTGTCGTGTAGGTATGGTGGGCACGTCATGTAGTTGCTGCACTTTCTGTCAAGCTTCTAAACCAAAATCTTCACAACCTGACATGTTACAACAGTAATATGATTCAAAACTGGGGAGAAATTAACATCTGAGACAAAGAATACATGTTTCCCTGGCATTAGCATGTAGCTACATGTAGCAGTGTACATGCTGCTGGAGAATGACTGTGTATTGCCCCACTTTCTCCTGTTCAAAATCACCAATAAAAGCTTTTAATTTCCCCCCAGGGATCAATAGAGTATTCTGACTATGAATCTAGATCTAATTAAACACAACCAGACATGTTCCAGTAGGAATATGATCTGAAGTTGGGAAGAAATTAACAGCATTGGCCACCAGATTACATGTTTCCCTGTCTTTGGCATGTAGCTACATGTAGCAGTGCACTTGGAGCCAGCAGTGACTCTGAATTGCGGCACTTTGTCTCGTTAAAACTCACTCATAAAAGCTTATAAACATATGAACATGATCCGAAATACAGAGGAAATTAAGAACACAAGCAACCTGACTTTTCCTGACGTTCTAGTTACACAATGAGTCAGTGTATTTCCTTTCTTTTGTGTGATTCCAGATGCACCCTCCACAGAACAGCAGGAGCTGTTCACCCAGAAACTCCAGCAGTGCTGCATGCTCTTCGACTTCCTGGACTCTGTGACGGACCTGAAGAGCAAGGAGATCAAGAGGGCCACGCTCAACGAGCTTGTGGACTACGTTTCTACCAACAGAGGGGTGCTGGTGGAATCTGCGTACCCAGAGATCACTAATATGGTGAGGATACACCCATGTACAGGCCTTTTCTCTGGTTTGGAAAATAAACTCTGCATGAAAAGTCCGAAGCAGCAACAACAGCAGCAGTTCATTCCAACGTGTCAGGTTATGTGCTGTTAGCAGTGTTTATTATTAAACAGCAAAGAGGTCGCCCCTCTGTGTCAGTGTGCAACATGCTGTGCTCTTGAGCAGGATTAAAAAAATGGAGGCCGATCGTGTGTCTAGACAGGGTGTGTCATGTCAGCAGCACGTGAGGAACTTTTTACCATCCTCATGCCAAACCCCTTAGCATACTGCTTCCATTTAAGCACTAAATCCACAGGAAAAGACCAATATTCTGGGAGTAATTTAAAATTTAGTCCATCTGTTTCCTTCTCTCTTTGTCCCCCCTAATGCATCATCCTCTGAATACACTACATGTGGATCAGAGTTCATTTAGTTTGATTTTAGTTTTACCTCGTCTCCAACATTGCTCAAACATTGTTCATTGTTCAAAGTGAATGTCTGACACCGTTCTGGTTATTCTTTTTTCTCAGTGTTCTCTCAATACAAGTTATGAGTAATAAGTCTTTCAACACAGTCTTGTGCTCACAGTCGCTGCTGTTGAAAGCCTATATGATGACACCCACACAGCCACAGTGCAGGGAAGAACACTGCTAAGCTTAATTATGTTTGCCAGAGGTTTGAGGTTTACTGCGGTAAGTGTTTTCAGCTCACCACCAATCGTATTCTCTGTGTGAAATGAATCCACTGACTTCTAACCTCAGTTAAAACCTAAATAACATGCGCCAAGATAAAGCCAGTATCTATCATACAAGACTTCCTGTAGCTATTTCACAACAAACCCTGCACACACTTCTCTCTGTTCAAAAGACTTCACTCTCTCTGTTGCTCTCTTTACTCCAAACCCCAAGAAGCAGCACTCTTCAGTAGGGAAATTTGAAAATGCAGGTCATGTGACATCCTCAACGTCAGAGAGATTATTTTTTTTCCCAGTCCATACATTTATAGTAACGACAGTCCTGCACACTGTCTTACCACTGATACATTTATCTATTTATGGAATTTTGGTCTGTTTAACCTTCACACATGCAAGTGTGCAGAATTTTTTCAAGCTTTAGAGGGCATCTGTGATGAAAGAAACATCTCTAAGATACTGAGAACCTTGCTTCAGAGATACACAAACATGTAAAGGTTCTCCTTGCATTGGCTTTGCTAAGCCCTGCGCCTTTGATATGGTCTGTCAGGCTGTTGGAGTAGCATGGAGCTCACACTGTCAAACTGCAATTCCCGAAGAAAAATTGTAAAAAAAAAAAAAAAAAATTGGGGGAAAAAACAAAGAAACAATGTAAGAAAGAAGCAGACGTTGATATGCGTTTGAAGGATATATCCAGGATGTCAAACTTAAATCTGCAGCAAAAACAGGTCAAAAAGACAAGTGTAAAAGTAAGCCACCACATCACCTGACAATGGAGACAGAAGTCAGTGAAATGAAAAGTAAACTTTGCTGATATTCAGCCAACTGTGTGTCATCGTAGATGAACGGTGTTTGGCCTCCCCCTGTACTGCCGGCCTGGACCTCTGCTGATGGACAAACGGGCAGCTCTGGGGGAAGCCAAACACCGTTAATCTGCACACATGGTGATGACACACAGCTGGTTGAATATCCTCAATGTTTCCCTGCTTCTCTGCACTGTTCCTGTAAAACAGCGTAGATATTTATTCAGTGTTAAAACCCTTAGAAAGCAAAAGCAGCATGTGTATACACTCTCAGTAGCTAGCTAGCCAAGCCTACACTTTTCAGGGTTTGATTATGGTTTTGGAACAGGGAAGAGATGTATATCTCCTTTCAACTTTTTTGGGTAATGAGTATCATCATTACACGTGCACCAGGCACAGCGTTTAACCATGACTAGCTCAAAATCCTTTCAATCAGCTTGAAAATGAAGAAAGTCTGAAATGATTTGAGAATCTATGCAGCACAGCTCTGTAGTTGTCAGACCCTGGTTGAAGCTGGGTGAGGCTACGCTATGATTGGCCAGTCTGTGTTTGAGGGGCAGGACTCGGCAAAGGGTCACTAATCAAAATCTGGCTATACTGTATATTTAAAAGCCTGGAGTTTTTTCGCATTTTGTCTGAGTCAGTCATTATTTTCATTCGTAAGTGACTATAAATTTGCAAGTGACGCACACCTGTGATATTTATACCTGCCGTCTCAGTCTGTCGCCATGAATCAGATGTGTCCTTAGAAATCTGGAAACATGTTTTTGCACTTACCACTCTTAGGAAATAATTAAAGTAGTTACTAATCAGAATGTCACCCAGTGAACAGTAGAAGGTGAACATGACACTTTAATATGTAAATGACTTAGTTCAATTTTATTAACATTATCTGTGTATGCATGTGTGTGTGTGGAGGAGAGGGAGAGGGAGATGCTGGTAGAGAGATAGTGTGTGTTATTAGATACATAATGTTGTTAAGTCCGTTGGACGGAAAGGAAGAAGCAGATCCGTGGAGCTGATTGGTTCATTGTTATCGCATGACATGCGGTGCGCTTGCTGCATTTGAAAAAGTTGAGATTTTTCCATCTCTGTGCGACGCGGACGTGCACGAAAAAACAGTTTGCGTCGCACCGGATGCGCGCCGCTACGGCGTCGCTTTGAATTGTGAGCGTGCTTAGGGCGCGTCTACATTGTAACTAATGGATTTGTGCGCGCAAAAGACGCTACATTCCAAACACAGTAATATTTTTGAAAACCAAACTCAACCACCTGCGAAGTATCTCTCAGCCAATATGGTATGGATTTGTGTTCACGGAGCAGGTGCCCTGAGCAGCCTAGTTTCCTCCTACAGTACAATAGTGACTCATGTTCAACATTTAGAGCACAGCAGTCAGTACTGTAGTCAGTGCTGCAGTGATTCACTGCACACTGCAGATTGTCATGATGGATACGGGTGAGCACAGCTGAGTCAAGGAGTCTTCAGATTGTTAATGGAATGTAGGCAGTAATCCATGTCATACCTGCAACTGTTGATTTAGATTCTCTGACTGACTGTTGTCTTTCAAGGTGTTTTACTGGTTAAAATAATTACTGTGATTAAGTGGTTGATATGCAGTTTGGAGCAAAATGAGAACTACAGGGAAAGTTGGTGACAGCCAGTCTTTTAGAGAACGTCATTGTACCATATTACTGCAGAAAAATGCAATTTTAATTTTCCCAATAGGTTTCAAGGCAGACCTATTTTTAGTTTCACAAGCGCAACGACAGACTGTGGGTGTTTCACACCTGCTATTTTGGTTTAGGTATGTACAACAGTACAAAGTGCAAAAGAGTTGAGTGAAGTGGAATATAAATCAGAGGGTGTGGTAACAAACCTTTTCCACTCCACGGGGATGCTGGTGTAGCTTGGATAACATTACTGTATATCACAGGCTGTAGCGGGCTGACTGAAGGTATATTAAACCAGAGACCGAAGGAAAACGTTGATGCCAACCATGTGATGTGCACTTGTCAGGAAAGGGGTTAAGTAATTCTCCAAAGTTAAGCCTATTTTTGGCGAGTGAAAAACTGGCATGGCCATTTTCAAAGGGGTCCCTGGAACACTTACCTTGAGATATTGTAATGACAATGGATTCTGTCTGTTCCCATGACTCTCCCCGTTACAGATATGCCCAATTTATGCTAGTCCCATGTAGCTGGGGGCAAAAATCATGCAGTTTTTATTATCAACTGTTGTATCTGCATACTGGGTCCCTAAACAGACATGGAATTGCATGAATTGGATACAACTGGAAAGCTGTGTGAGGATCTTGGCCCCCATAGTAGCCATTTCATTGTAGTGAAACCATTTTTTGAAGTGTAAGTGCTATATCGTAGGCAACTGGACTTGCTTGAGTTTCTTGAAGACGTTTGGTCTCATCCAAGAGGCAATCATTCTAAAGAACTGAAGAACCCTTTTGGAGGAGAGGCGAAACGTCTTCAAGAAACTCAAGCAAGTTCAGTTGCCTTCAATATAGCACTTATGATTACCATGACCTGGATGACTGAGAATCTTCACAGACATTTTTTGAAGTGAACATCAGACTATCAGACTGTATAAAATGATCTGCTGTGACCTGGAGGGTAATCGCAGCCTCATGAAACTTGACAACCACAAACTACAGACTGATGGCATTCTTGGGATGTATTGCTTACATAGGTAGTGGCAAGAAGGGGGTTTCTTAGCAGTTTCCAGAGCAGGAGTGCACACCATCCAGCCGCCGAAAAAAATGCCTTGTCTTACGGAAACCGTCAACGGTTTTCGATACCAAATCACAGCATGGATTTTTCTTGGTGTTCCTCAGGGTCTTGGTGTTTTAATGTGATATTTTGGAGGGATTTTTGACCATTTTTATCAATTCGTAAGTGGTTAAAAAAAAGCTTAAATTTAAAAGCCAATCTGTGAAAATACATTGTATCAAACGGTTTAGCCTCTATCTAGTTAGCCAGTCGCATCACTGGTTTCCTCTGAGTTTTATGTATAAAAAATCCCAATGACATAGTAGTTATAATCAGAGACTGTGCTTGAGTTGTTATCTATAATGGTTAAAAAAAACTGAAAAAGTTTTGATTGACAGTGTAAGCTAGCTTCAGGTACTCCTCCTACGCTTTGGCAAACACTGGCAGCAGAAAGGCAATGCAAACATGGAATAGGAGGGTAAATATGAAGTTGACAGCTTATATTGTCAGCCAACTTACATTTAATGTCAATGTTTAAACTGGTGCAACATCTCTGTGTTTAAGGTACAGTATGTATTAGCAACATGTTGTACACTGTTGTGCCAGTCCCACCCTTAAAGCAACCATTTTTCAAATGGAGAGTTACAGCTGTTTATAACACCAGAATTTAAATAAATGCTATCTCTCTACCTTCACTTTTAGGAGCTTGTAAAGCTGTAAAACTCTCCACACAAACATAGCAAACAAAAAGAGCATAAAAAAAAGAAACATAAATTATAGGTTATTGTTGTGAGCTCTGTCTTATTTTCTTATTTTTCCCCACTGGAATTCAATGTTGGACCTTGTGATAATTAGAGGATATAACGGATTTGGTGTTCTGTCTCCAACATGGCTTGATTAACTTTTCAATGTGCCAATGCAGATAAACAAAGCAGCAAATCCTCTGATGTCAGCAGTCCAATGTAATAAAAAGAAGTTATTCTCATGCAGTCGCAGATACAAATCACACTAACCAGATCAAGGAATAACTGCTGTAGTTAAAGTCCTTCTCCACTCAGATATGTTTTTTTCTGTTTATGTCCCCTGACATGTCTGACCTTGACTGTGCTGACTATTATCTGTGAAAAGTTTGACACTGAAGAGGCGTTTGCACATTCCTCTACTAAAGGGGGCGATGTCTAAACGCTTCTCTAAAATCTGAGATTCAAACTTGCGCTTGACAGACTAAATTAGGTAGATAATATGAAAGCCAATTGCTGTCTAATGTGAAACACATATCACCAGAGGAGCAGTCTTTGACACCACACTGGCAAAGAAATTTGTCGCAACAGAGAGCATAGTTTGCATGGTGGAAGTTTTGGGCTGCAAACTGGACCAATGTGTGTGCTAGTGTGAACACAGTAGCCCTTTTTACACAGAGGTCAAGCGATAGGGCCGCTACGAAGACTCTTCACACTGCCGGCGTTGCTTTTTTAGACAAACCACCCTAATGTATGATTTTTGATGCCCATGCCAGCATCCTGAAACCCAAAAAAAGAGCAAGACAGGTGTGACTTGTAACACAAAGTCATCAGCTTTTAGTGTCAAATATATTCATCAGCAGGGCTTCCTAACGTGGCAATAATAATCATTTACTGTCCCTGTTATATGGTAACTACTGTGGGCGTTTTAACATACTCTTATTCCTTATGTTATATTGATTTTGTGTTTAATGTATGCACCAAATACCAAAGCAAATTCCTTGCAAATGACAACCTTCTTTTTAATAATCCTTTTCTGATTCTGATTCCACGGCCACTTACGCCAGGGCCACACTGCCAATGAAGTGCTGCGAAACGCAGCGCACCAAAATTCTCGCGCAAGCCCGTTCTCATCAGATGCACATTTCTCCACGCCGGATGACAAGCGCTTCTGCTCCCAGCTGTGGTCTCCGTAACATTTTGGGCTGTTTTTTCATCATGGGTATCTCTGTTTGCGTGTGTGTGCCCCAACCCCCACCCCCTATAGCCGAGAAGTCTGGAAATTAGGGTATGGGAAAGTATGGAATTTTGAAATTCCAAATGTGTAGGAACCCTGTATGAATCTCCTGGCGGTGGGCGCCTGCTGTCCGCTGCTGGCTTAAAGGCAAGACAACTCTGTCCCCTCAGTTTGCAATCGTACCTTTTATACAGAATGGTAAGGCGGAGTAACGGCGCAACATTAAACAGGCAGTGTCAAGGGGGTTAATATAACATTGTATCAGAAATTATCAATTGTTTCACTACTACTAATGTTGTCAGCCACTGTGAGTTAGCTAACATGCTAACAAACAACATAAACAGATCGGAAATGCTAATTACACTTACCATTCTGACATGTCTGCTAGTTGCCAATTTTGGTGCACAACAGACTCCTCATCTGAGTCTGGGTCTGACTGTATGGCTGAATTTCTCTAATGTCCCTGCTGATGCTGGCCATCTTAATGTACAATGCTTTTTCACCTGTCAACCTAGCACTAGTAGTGTTGTGCTAGGGCTGGAATAAGTGTAAGTGAAACTTGGTGCAGCAGTGGAGCAGGGCGGAGGCCAGATTGAAGTTTTTCATCAGAATTAATCATTTACATACTTTAAAATGTGTCTGGAGGGGTACTTTAAGCACATGTAGTCATCTCCTGGATAATGAGCTACTTAACATGGAGTGGCTTTGTCAGTGTCCTCTTGGGCTACCACAGTAGCAGGTTTGAATGCCTGGAGGAGTCTAAATGCATGACGGTGGCACAGAAATGGACATATAGTCAAAGGTCTTTCTTGGTAATCTCATTTATCTATTCAGGGGCAAGATGGAGGGACCCAGTCCTGAACCACAGACAAGCTTCTGAGTGAGGTTAGACAAATAGCAGCTGCACTTTCAGAAAGCTGGGTTGATAATAGCTCTCCCGAATACTCCATGCTTCGTATCACATGTTAATGAAGAGGTGAGGGTTTAAAGTGCTGCCCATTATTCTGCTCCAGCGAGGACTGCTTTGATCACTGAGGCTGTTAGGAGTACAAACAGCCAGGTTTCTCGTCTCTGGAAAAGGAGGCTTCACCTTATTTGCCAACTCTATAATTAGTGTTTTGAGTATATTTTACAGAAGCTCGTCTCTCAGACAGTTGTGATTGTACTCTTCCTTTTCTGTGCCAGAGATGAGTGAAAAGGGTTAGCTGAAAAGAGCATCTTTGAGCTATAATTCCCCTTTTATTTGCTTTAATTCCCACCTTTTTTTAATCCTTTTTGCTAATGCTACACTCCATACTTGCACTTTTTTTCTCTGTCTCACCCCCCTCCTCCACCTCTCTCCCTCTTATCCCATGTGTTGCTAGGTGTTGGTTGCTACTACTGTCACCCACCATTCGACCCCATACAAAGCCACAGTATCTCTTGTCATCAGCATGTGCACACTGGTTTCACTCAAAGCACTGTCACGTAGGAACGGCCCTTTCAGGATCCTCCTCCAACAATTTAGCACAAAAATCACCGTTTCCTTTTTCTCTTTCACACACACTTCCCATGTTTGTTATCCTCCCACAATATTTGCTCTTGTTTTGTCCAACTGTAGTTATTTTTCAACATCATGAAGTGACTGGGGGAATTAAATAAGCGTGCCAGATGCTTGTGTGGTGATTATGTAATCCATTATGTTGCACAGACAGTGTGCACAATGTGATTCCTCAGACAGAGCCAACTCCCCTTCACCACCTGCAATCTTAAATTGTTAGAAGTTAATATTAATGAACTTTGTCATTATTCTCACTTTAATTTAGGGATTTTGGATTCTACCAGTCTTTGCTGATTTGCTGCACTGTTTTTATGGAAGGAGACCATGGGAATGAGAGGCAAACCATTTCAGAAATTAAGATTTCTCACTTAAATAAGTTCTGATTGGTCGATCAGATACACGCCAAATTAAACACAACTCTTGTTCACTCCACAACTCCACCATTTGTTTTTTCTTTTCCACATTACAAAAGATCTGTTGTTTTCTTGTGTCTCCTCCCCGTTTATTGTCTACCACATATTTGTCTGCCACGGTGAACCTGCTTGAAAAGTCATTTGGTGTAAGGTTGGTATTAGCTGTGGGCTACAACTTGATTCCTGTTTTTCTATATTTCTTTACGTTTAGGCAAACTGGCACCATTAAAAGACTGAATCTAGAAAAATGTGCATCATGTTTAGGTGTTCAGATTTGACAAAGTTGTGACCTTGAGGAATATAATGGTTGCTACACAGTGTGGCAAAGAAATGCAAGGATTTGTAAGTACCTTTTATTGTCTTTATAGGATGTGTGCCACAGTCACTGCGGCTGCTTCATCAGTGTATCAACAACGGTACAAAACTTTCCATTGTTTTATGAGCACCAGCATCAACTTGTGCCTTTCATCTAATGCAGTATGTTTACCTAATGTCTCTCCCTATGCACCTAGGCTAGGCCAAAGAGACATATTAATACCCTAAATGGAGACAGGCTGTTGGAGCAGTTCTGTGATGTTAAATATGATACCTGTTAACCCTCTGAGACATACATAGACCCATATTTGTCTTTTTTTTGGGGGGGGGGGGGATCCTCAAGAGGAGAGAGCAGGTCAACAGTATATGCCACATTGAAGTGGTATACATCACCTGAATGCTGGGAACCTGAAGATTAATTTGAGATGCAGCTCAGCACTCTGTGTAAGGATTTTCTAGTCATAAATCCGTAATTAGCATTGTGTTTTGTTCAGGTGCCTATTCAAACTTTGAAAGTTTAGATTGTGTAAGAACTTAGAACATTATGATGAAAATATATGAACGACATTCCCATCCTTAATTATGTTTCATTAGCTATTGCAGCAGTTTTTTGGGTTGATACCATTTGTTACACAGATTTGGTGCTAAATTTAAGCATCTTTTACTAGTCGAGAACTGAGTAAAATGGTCTAAAATCCCTCCAATAGACCACATTAAGACATCAAGACCTTGACAAACACCATGCAGAAATCTATGCTGTGATTTGGTATCAGAAACTTTTGACTTTAGAGATTTTTCACCAGTTAAGTACTTCTGTTCTGGAAACTGTTGAGAAATTCTCTTTATTGTCAATATATCTATAAAAGCCATCAATCCTCTGAATGCCCGAGGTCTCTTGTTTGTGTTTGTAACATTTCTTGAGGCATTATCTTAGAGGACACAATAGGTCATTTAGCTCAGTAGCTCAGCCCACAGGGACTTGGGTTGGGAACAGGAGGATCACCAGTTCAAGTCCCTATCTAGACCAAGTATGGAGCATGGACTGGTAGTTGGAGAGGTGCCAATTCTTAGCTAAGGTGCCCCTCATCAAGGCACTGAACCCCCAACTGCTTGGTGAGCCTGTCCATGGGCTGCCCCTTCGACATCGAATTTCCCCTAGGGGTTTGATTAAGTATATCTTCTTTTCCTACAAGGATGTCTGTTTCAAAAAATGGTCTCATTACAATGAAATGGCTACGATGGTTCATCAGACATGAACAAATTCGGCTTAGTGGATCCACAAGAGTCTCAGCTTTCCAGTCATACCCAGTTCATGCAATTCCAAGTCTGTTTAGGGACAGAAATATTTAAATACAATCGGCCGAACTAGTACATTTACATTGTATGCAAAAAAGTGCATAGTTTGTACCTAAACTGTATGGGACTAGCATAAAGTGGGCATGTCTGTAAAGGGGAGACTCGTGGGTACCCACAGAACCTATTTTCATCCAGATATCATGAGACAAGTCAAGGACCCTCTGTGAAAATGGCCATGCCATTTTGTCCTCACCATAATTTAGCCTAACCCTTGCTGAGAAGCTAGCATAACGTGGTTGGTACCACTGGATTTGTCAGGTCTTCTCGTTTCATGTGGTACCAGCATCATCACTCAAGCTTTAAAACTCAGCCCTCTATAGCCTCTGAAGACAGGAATGTCATCCACGGTCACCGGCAGCCCAGCAAAGGGCTCAGAAGGTTAAACAATAGTTAGACCCTGCTGGCTATATGTGGTCCAGGTTATGCTCCTGCGAGCGCCCCAGTGTCATCAACCCCACCATTTATCTTCATTTTGTGAGCAATTGGCCTCAGAGTTGTCCTCCTGGAAAACCTGGCATCACACCGAGGCACAGTGTCCCGCCTGGCAACCAAGCCTGTGAGTCATCTGATTCCAGCTGTGCCAATGATGTGCCTCACTCCAGGGAAAGCAAAGTGATCTGCCACAGAGAGATCATAGAGGTGGCACTCTGATTTATGCATCCGCCTCATTATCTGCATCTGCATACATCTGCATTATGTAAAGCCATTACTGCGGTCTAAAAGGACGGTCAGTCATGCATCAGGTGAAAGTGGTTGCGGTAATTGTCACTAGAATACACTCAGAGAAAGGAAAATGAAAGCTCATGTGATTGTGGTGTCATAAGAGAGATTAATGGCTTGTTCTATAGTCTGCACAACATTCAGCACCCATGTCTAGTTAAAGGTTACACCAGCTATGATAACAATGTGTGCTCTGTCTGTATTGGCCTGTAAATTTGAATGGATTTTGATTGCCTGTTCTTGACTCAGAACGATTTTGACAACAATATATTTACAGTTATTTTCATAGTTATTGCTCTTGATATGGACTGACCTTGAAGCTTGACTTAGCCCTCAGATAAATACAGTAGACACAGGCTGGTCACGCAGGTATGTAACAACTGGGCCAAGCAGCTGAGCATAGTCTTTGCAGTAGAACAGGTTGGAGAAATCATAATCTGCTCTGTGTTCACAGAAGTGCAGAAACTAGTTGATTTACTAGTCGATCGATGGAAAATTTAGTTATCTTCAGTTTAATCAGAAATGCCAAGTTCAACGTCTCCAGCTTTTTAAATGAAAATGCTTAAATTAATTAATCATTATTTGAAAAATAGATTATTTAAAGATATCACTTTGGGCTTCAGAGAAATGTGAAGGGCATTTTGCTGAGTGACAACTGAGTGGCAACCTGTGGCTTTGACGTTTTATTCGCACTCGCAATAGTGTGGCTGACTCAAGCCAATCAGCTTGTTGTGCTAACCTTATGCTTCTAACAGTGTACGACTACAAAATTCCATGTGGAAGTTGCACTTGTGAACTTTGGATCCACAAAACATGGATCAATCTACACAGTGTGTATTCTGCACATGGCAGGGTGCACTGAATCGTGACAGTGCGGTATGAATACACAAACCTAACAGCCCTGATGTGTGATGAATGCTTATTTGTGCAGTTTTATTGCAGAGTGGTTAAAAGTGCTTCTCAAAGCAAACAGCCAGGACCTTCACATAGTGTATAAAGCACACGAGCAGTCAACAGTTTCTGTTACTGTTTGTCTAAAGAATGAACAAGATGCTGAATGTAAGCGAGCCTGTACAACTATTGTTTGCAGATGGTGTTTTCATCAGCTGAGAAACAGCTGCACTTTCACTGTCAGACTTCTCTAAAATAACAGGAAGGACACGAGCAGGCAAATAACAGCTCAGTACAACAGTGGCGAGCTGAAGGGCATCTCTAAATGCACAGCTCATTCAACCTTGAAGGGGGCGGCTGCAGCAGCACAACACCATGCTGGGTACCATTTCTTTCAGCTAATGCCAAGATCAAACTGAAATGGTCATGTGAAAAAAATCAAAACCAGATCAAGTGAGTGTCATTAATGCTGACCAAGTACACCCCTTTTACAGGCTAACCACTGCACCAACGTGCTGCCACCTCGATGTGTGCTCAGCTTTTTTCTCTGATAACTTAAGATCTAAGTAAAGTAAAGTAAAGTGTAAAGTTCCACTGATTGTCACACACCTGAGTGTGTGAAATTTGTTCTCCGCATTTGACCCATCCCCTGAGGGGAGCGGTGAGCAGCAGCGGTGAGCAGCAGCGGTGCTGCGCTCGGGAATCATGTGGTGATCTAACCCCCCAATTCCAACCCCTAATGCTGAGTGCCAATGGGTCCCATTTTTATAGTCTTTGGTATGACCCAGCCGGGGATCGAACCCACGACCTCCCAGTCTCAGGGCGGACACCCTACTACTAGGCCACTGAGCTGAACATCTAGATGTTCAGGAGGTTTTTAGCAGGGGCCAGATTATCTGCAGAGGTCTCTTCCTCTCCAAAATGAAGGGACCAGGTGATTTAAACCAGTACAAACACAGAATGAAGTAGTTTCACGTTAAATATCAGTGTTTCTGTGGTTGGAAAGGCAGGGGCTCTCTTAACAGAGAAACAAGCTAAGCGGACTTCACATGACTAAAATCCTTCATCTGGTTAAAACATCTTAAAGATCTTAAATGTTTATCATAAAAAATTAAATTCATGACGACATCTGGCAGACAACGCAAAGGGGATTTGACGCCACCATGTCCAGATTTCTCTGGGTTTGAACAGTGTTGAAAACTTTTGGGATAATGGAAGAACACAACTCAATAAAACACATAACATTGGTGTAGTCCTTTTTTGGACATTTTAATGCATAAAAGTTACATATTCTATCCTAAAGGGGCACAAGCTAAGAAAAGGTTGTTGTAACTTTAGTCTTTGATCTGAAAATCTCAAACATAAAAGAAAATATCAGCAAGGTCATGGTAAGGGGTTAGAAAATTGATAAGGTGATAATTTCCTTTGCTATCCAACCTAGTTTATTGTATCTTTTATGATTTTTGCCCTTCATTTTGCGCACCACTTCTTGAGAACTATTCTTCTACTCCAGTTTACTTCCAGATCTTGTCAGTGTCAGCATTGTGCATTCATGTCTAATCATCAAACATTAATTCTCTGATTTATTAGCTACAGTGCTTTCCTCCCATGCCTCTTCTGCTCACTAGTTTAGAAATGCTTCTCTCTTGCTAAAGTTTTCCTGTGGTTTTTTTAAGCATGTCAGATTTTGGGCTACTGTCAGGTTTAAAATTCCTTTACCGCCTTCCTCTCCCATTAGTGTCATTTGGATTTTCCAGCTGCCGATATGTAATTTGATGTTGTCTTTATCACTTCAGCATGCGAGTGTGCACCCAGTCACATAATGCCAGCTTTTCCAGCTCCCCGCTGCCGTGTGTGTCACTCTCAAATTTACCCTAGCTAAAAATAACAAGGTGGGATAGAGGTGGCGGTGACCTGTCTACAATGATTGTCTTTGGTACAGAATTTTAATGGGGGGCTGCTGCAGATGCAGAATCTGTAATGGTTTCAGCCAGCCCCTCTGTGTTTTGGTGCTGTTATGAAGTAGCTTCAGTTAAATTAAACATGCTCAGAAAAGGTCCACATAGAGCTGCTTTCCACTCCAATTAGCAAGCTGCCTGTGACGTCCACGTATGTGTGTTTGTATTAGATTCCCTTTTTGGTTGCAACACCACTTCTGAAGAACTCAGAATCTAAATTTGGATCCCCATTGTGTGTAGATCCAGTTGTGATAGATTACTAGTCATGCCTCTCGAACCAATGTTGACCTTTTGTAACCACTTGTAATCAAACTTTCCCGTCCCGCCTACATTTATTTAATATTTTGGAAACTGTGACAGCTGCTTATCACAACGAAACTTAACCATACAGCTCCAAAAGTGGATCAAAGTGTCTCTTTGGTACCTTGATTCAGGTACAGACTCAATAACCTTGTCAGGTATGGTGTATAGGCAAATCAGCTGTAACCAAATATGTTTTGCAAGGTTCGTCACGCCATAAGAACGCTGTCCTACTCATTCACACTGCTCTACATACTGTCTGTGGTTAGGAAATAAAAAGTAAGGAGGGTGTGTGGCAAACAATACTGCCCACCAATTACAGTAACAATTTTTTAATAATGCTTCAGGCAGCTTGTTTTATTTAAGTGAATGTGGAACACTGGAAACCAATCACAACTTTAATTAATATGCTTTATAGGCCTACAGTAGTCATAGTAATATGTAACAAAAAGCTCATTTGCTGTTTTGTCTTCTGTGTCTCTGCATTTTTAAGCCCCAACCCAGCCAGTGTTACTTCCTGTTTATTAGTTAACAATCTTTCTCAAAAAGGGAATGGGGGTGTGGATAATAGTTGGACATAATCCATCAATGTAACCATAGCAACCAGATTGCTGTTCAAGCATACGTGTCAGCATCATTAGCAAGGATAGCGATAGCTCATAAGTTATGAAGAGGAGGATTTTTCTCCACCTCCTACACCTGAAAACAAGGATCCCAGTGAGGAAGAGGGTCATCAGAACATTTACACTTGAGCCAATGGCCTGAATGTTTGGAGACACTGTCAGTGCCTCAATGACTTCTTAACCCGCATAGCCAGTGCCACGCCCCCCACCTAAGATCGGCAAGTGGCTGTGGCAAGTTAGCTGCTTTCCAGAAGCTCTCCTAGCTCTTTTAGTAATATAAGAATGACTAATCAACTCTGTTACATCATGACACAATCACTTAAATGCAATCGAAATAACAGTCACAAAAGCCCCCCTTTCTGTTTCAGTTCAAATTGGCACATTCATGGGCTCACTGGTTGTGCTTTGATTTACTGGTTTAGCTCGCTTAATTAATCAGAGTCATGGCTCAGTGTGGGTTTGTGCTCATGACGATGACTGGCTACCTCACAACGGTGTTCATTACTTTGCCACTCAGACACAAAGAGGCATTGCACACGCTTTGAGGATGACATATGACCTGCAGCTCCTACTATAATCATACATCATTCTCCTGTTTGTGCAAGAACTTTCTTTTTTATTTCAATTTGTCAAAAAATATTTGCTTATCAGAGTGGCTAATCAGCATTGTCAGGAAATGACTCATTCATTTATTCATTTTCTGTAACCGCTTATCCTGTTAGGGCTCATGGGGGTGCTGGAGCCTATCCCAGCTGACATCGGGCAAGAGCCAGGGTACACCCTGGACAGGTCACCAGACTATCACAGGGCTGACACATAGAGACAGACAACCATTCATGCTCACATTCACACCTACGGACAATTTAGAGTCACCAATTAACCTGCATGTCTTTGGACTGTGGGAGGGAGCTTGAGTACCTGGAGAAAACCCACACTGACATGAGGAGAACATGCAAATTCCACTAAGAAGGACTGTCATCGACAGCTCTCAAAAACGGATATTTCAGCAGCTGGTGCATCAAATGACTGAGGTTTGCTGGGAGAAATGTATGGATATATCATAAAATATTTATGGTGTTCTTCCTCTTCCCCTTCAGATCTGCACCAATATATTCAGGACTCTTCCACCAAGTGACAACCCTGATTTCGACCCAGAGGAGGATGAACCCACTCTCGAGGCATCCTGGCCTCACATTCAGGTAACGATCTGATACTTCAGCCTGTGTGCCTTTATCACCCTTTCATCATTGTGTGTTGCTGTAGTCACAAAGCACAAGGTATTTCTATTATCTTTATCTATTCTTTTGTCTTCCAGCTGGTCTATGAGTTTCTCCTGCGCTTTCTGGAGAATCCAGACTTCCAGCCCAGCATTGCAAAGCGCCACATTGATCAGAAATTTGTTTTGCAGGTAAGAGTCTTGAAAACATTAAGCTTTGCTTTTCATGACAATGATGGTGTGAGTGTATCAACAGGTTCAGAGATAACCTACTTCGTTCACAAAGACAAAGTTGTCAGTTGAAGGCATTAATCTAGATTTCTTATAGGTCTACACATAATCAGTGTCATAATCGTACGTTAGAGGAGACTACTAGCTGGCTGTTGAGCCGGGAGTGTTGTGACAGCTCTAGGGCTGCAACTACAAATCATTTTCATTATCTATTAAGCAAATGGTAAAAAGTGGCTGTTGCATGTTTACAGAGTCCAGTGTGGCTTCTTCAAATGTTTTTTGTTTGTCCAACAATCAAAAACCCAAAGATAATTATTTTATTATCATAAAAGGAAGAAAACCAGAAAATATTCACATGTAGGAATCTTTTGAGCTTTGGTTTGGAAAATTCCTTAAACTATTGATCAATTAATCGCTGCAGCTCGTGACAGCTCCCATTGGCTGTTACAGATGGCTGGTCAAATGCCTATTGTTTCTAATGTGGTGAATAACACTAATTAGCGGCACATTGTGAAGTGTTTGGGACCCTACAGTATGATTACTCGGATGAGTCAAACCATTAATAAGCTGCAGCTCGGCTACATCTGCTCTTGCTCAGTACCCACCTACTGCAGGAATGCTTCACTTCTTGTATGAAGCCGCAGAGCGGAGCAGAAGTTAACGGGGGGACCACAGGGCCAGGAATGTTGGCCGGGCCACATCCGAGGTGCCTGGACCGACTTTCCATGATGTGAGTGTGTCGTGGGGGAGCTTTAAATAGCCGCCTGTTGTTTACTCTTCAGGTCGAGAGAAGGAGGACTGTGGTTGGAGCAAAAGAGAGCGAGGAGGTGGAGGCTTGGGTGGCAATAAAGGCAGAGGGAGACGGCCTGTGGTTTTGTTGACTTCAGTTATCATAATATACACAGCGTAGGAATAGGTCTTCAAATATCCCTTTGAGATGTTCATATATAAATTCACCATATACTACATCAGAGCACAAGGGCAGTCAGGAGGTTCAGAGGTTTGCTCAAAAAGGACATTTTGATATAGCAGTGATCACAAAGATGAGGTGCCAGAACATCCACATGAAGCCTCAGAGGGGGTAATCCTTGTTAGTCGTGTCTGGCTTAAAGTGTAAACAGACAACTTTTGAACGAACTAAGCCCCTTTTTACACAAACTCACATGGTTAACTTAAGCCCAGGCTATACGCTTCACACTTTACTCCTACTAGCCCTAGGTTACATTTATGTTGGAATAAGTGACTAATATTTACATTCTAGGGTGACGAGTTACTACTCTTTAACAGCAAACAGTGATGTAAAAATGTTGCCATTAGCACTACTTTGTGTGAGAACGAGTGGTGTTGAAGCATCAGAAAGACAGAACAGCAGAGAAAGGAAAGACTTAAAAGATCACATCTATTGTTTTACCTTGTAGTAAATCTTTTCAGGACATAACGTTGTTTTAAGTTAGCTAGCTTGCTAGGTGTCTCCAGGTTTTGGTTATAGTTATCATTGTTACAATATAAACATAAAGCATGTGCATACTGGTGATGTAATGAAGAAGTAATGTGATTGTAAAATAAAAACGTGATGCAAATTCCATTCGCTGAGTCTCACGCCAATTTTTAGTCTTTATTCATTGGATAACCCGGCAAACTTCAGAGCAGGGCCAGCAAGCACAGGGCTAAAATCAGGGTCAGCCCATTCAAGGATGTGCCACAATTGGGACGCCCAGTACTTTAGCGGGTAGAGCGGCAATCCCACGTACAAAGGCAGCATCCTTGCCACAGTGGCCCCGGCCCTGTGCTGTATTTACGCTAATAATCTGTCTTGTCAAAAAAGGCAAAAAAACAAACAAAAAAAGGTCTTTAAAAAAACAACAACAATGTGCCAGGATTGTGCCAGTGCGAGAGCGTTCTCAGCCTCAGGCTAACAGCTCACTTAGCCTGGAACTAAGTGCAGTGTGAAAAGGGCTTTAGCGTTTTCAAGTGGTATTACTGTTGGCGCTGCTGTTGCAAAGACGATCAGACCGCTTTCCGTTTTCCCCAGAGCCAAGCATCTACCAAAAACAAATGACACACTGTATTTAGATTTTTGACATTTACTTTGATTGTTTCCCTGTCTGTAATGTTTGATACTGGGGATAGTAACTGCAGAGAACTTACATTGATGCTCTTCGGTAATAGGGGGTTAACTACTGATAGCTACCAGGAAAACAGTAAACAAAAAATGCTATCCTCTTCCTGTTTTGATTACATAATGGTCGACACACTTCCTTTGTCCTTTTCCCAGGAGATCGTACGTGGTGGCAGGCAGAATTGTGTACAAAAGCGAGACTTATAGGGAACCAATGTAAATGCTGATGGTGTCATTATTCTATAGACACAACATTGTACAACAGTAAGTTAAAGCAAAGCCTTTAGTAATGGGTGTGGGGTTAGACAAACATGCAGCACTGCAGCTCAGTGGGAAGAAAGTGTTTTGATGTCAACTCTGATTTAGTCGGCACTTTGTGAAGCCGTGCACCTGTTATGTGTAATCATGCTCTTCCAATGATACTTGTCCGACAACATCCCAAAGTGGCAAAAACCATTACACCTGGCATATTCGTTTAAAACAGCTCCTTAGGACCCAGATCAGCACCAGTTTTCCCCTACTCACTACTTAATGGCATGTATTTGTTAGCTTTAAAACTAGCGAGCTCGAGTGCCACTGGCTCAACCGGTGCAGAGCACAGCTGCTGCAGAAAACAGCCTTCAACATGGGAAAACAACCATATGTGGAGCTAAGAGCAGAGCATGGTCGGACACGTGGTCGGGGTGTATTTTAGGCCTTTTTTTGTTGTTGTGAGGCATTACTACTAAAATGCTACAGTGGGTGTGTTGGTTGATTCAGAAAGTTTCATTAGTTTCTGTTTTATTTATTAAGTTAAATGTTTCTATGAGCAGAAACTGAATGCATCTGTTAGAGATTATTTATAAATTGTTAATTTAACATTGTGGAAACTTGTCAAACCCAGCATACAGAATACTGGTTTGCTGGTTTAGCATGGTTGTAACTCAGCCGTTTGACAGCAAAACCCATTTGTTTTGCACACAGTCTTTGTCTTGTGCTCTATCAAAGCAGTAGCCTATCTCACATCAACAGCGTAAATAAAAAGTGAGACAGCTACAAACTGTGTGTGATAGATTTGTCCTGCTGTATTCTTGCTACAGAGTTGATGATGCGGTCAGGTACACATATTTGCATCACACATTTGCCTCACAGTCAGCTCTGTATGTGTGAACTTGAAGCGATCAGATTCCAGTGTGTCATTGATGTGTTTTAGGTTGCTTTCTCATCTGTATGTATATTAGCTCTCTACACTTGGAATCATATAAACCAAGGACACAAACGTGTGAGTCAGGTGTGAGCAAGGTGCAAGAGACATTTAATCAGAAAACATAGTAAAATCTTATTAAGGTGGTTTAGATGTTAATCTGCGAGCACATGCATAGGTTAAAGTTAATTTAGAAACAGGTTTCATACAGTACAGATGAACCTTAGGCCTTAACACAATGTTGTCAGGTGGAGCCTGAGGTTTAATATGTAAATCGAAAACTGTTATTAGCTTGAAAGTCTTGTTCCTTTTCTTCTTATTACGTACCTAAAGATGCCTTCATTGTTGTCGTCACATGGTTACACTTGTTGCTCTGTCTGTTTGAGTCTCTCTCATAATATTTCGTGGACAGAGAGGCTTATAGTAGAGGAATTACTCATTTAATTTCAGCAATGACCTGGTTATTCTCACAGTGGATAATGTTTCTGTTATAACTACAATATGAACAGAGATAGACTTGATTGCCAATCGTTTCCAAGAATGTGTTTTTTCAGCCATGGAGCAGCATTGTGCTCTCCTTGATGTTCATTTTTAGGTTTTTTCCTAAATATTTCAGCACTGCGTTTACATAAATGGCCTTTATGAGTGTCTAACTATAGATGGACATAATATATAGCAGACTAATGATTTGTGTCCCACTGGGTTATTCTTGAACATGCGCTGGTCAGGCTCCTGAGAAGGGTCTGACATTAGCTCCTGCCAAGCTCCAAAGGCGGGCAGATTTTCCAGTTGACAAGTAAATCTCAGAGGGTTATCCGTCATACTGGCGAGTAAATGTTTGTATGGATAGTCATGCGATAAAAAACGGTACTGTGTTTTGGTGCCATTTCTGTCTGTCGCTGTGTCGGAGTTTGACACTCACACACACTACCAGGTGTGTATTTAGGTGTCTCTGAACAGTGGGATTACCAGACCATCTTAAACGCTTCAAGTTTCGTACTACTGTTTACTGTACACATCAGCTACATGGCTAAACTATCCACCTTATTCCTGAGGGCACTACTGTAGAAATGATTATGGGCGCAACTTCCAGTGAGATAGCAGAGGTAGCAGTAAGCTAGTTAGTCTCTTAGACTGTCTGTGGTTAGTCCCAGTGGCTACTCTTGATGGCTAACCGCCAACGCTGGTTCTTTGGTAAAGAAATTTGCCTTCAGTTCAGCAAATACTGATTTATCTTTTAACAAATATTGAACTAATGTTAACATTTTTTAAAATGTCTTTGTGGAGCTCTGGTACCTGTTGCACTGTCCATGTCTCTAAAGACTAACAACCAACCTAAATTTTTGTCTTCAGCAACTTTGTGTTGAACATGTAATGAGTTAATGAGTTTCACAAGATATTGCGAAAAAGTGTTAAATCTGAATTTGCGGAAGAGAATGTCACGTAGACTGACAGGTCCGTCACTCAACGTCAGTACATGATATCCCTGTCTTTCCACGTCTGACTTCATTCTCAACCTACGTTAGAAAATTGGTCGTTATAAAAGAAACTCAGCAAGATACCTTGAAATATATATTTAGTCATTAGGGCCGAGAATGTGTTACTGATTTACTGTACTTACTTTATATCATATTAAAAAATGAATACCAAAAGTTGTTTCTGTTGCTACTACTTTATATTACTATTACTGAAGTCTGTTGCCAAGTTCAGCATCATGTTTCACTCAGAACAGTTTTTAATAAATCAGAACGTGTGAACAGCTTCATTAACGCAGACTGTAGCATCTTGAAAACAGCCAGTGCAAATTCCCCACAGGATTAGCAAACTTTCTGTTGCTGCTGTTACAGGTTAGACCTGTGCCTGCTGTCATCACTAATGCTGGGTTTTATGCTGACTGAGTTTGAGTTGCCACAGCCACTACTGAAAATCCGTCTTCTCCTAGTCCCCCAGCAGGGGGGAGTGAGGAGGAGGGACTGCAGGGAGCTATTTCTTGTCTTAGTCGAGGTCTGACAAACAAAGCAAGAGCAGGGTGAGGGGTTGAGGTAATCCGTGTGCTACATGTAGGGTCACAATGAAATAAGAGATTGTACCCATTTTAATTGTTAAAAAAAAAAGTGGGGAGCCAGTGTTGATATTGTGGCAGCCACCTCAAATAAATCAGTGTATGGAAAACACTGCAGGACAGCTATTTACTTAAAAAAAAATTCATTCTGTTGTTCATGTACATTTAATTAAGTAAGTAAAGTTTATTTAATATAACACATTTCACAAAGCAAGGTCACAAAGTGTTTCACTGGAACAAATCTGTTATGAATAAGACCTTAAAACAGTTAATAATGTATTCACCACTTTTCTCTGCAGTATATGATGCTGCAGACGTTACAGAGATGAGATGAGATTTCGGAAATACACCTCACGATGAACAGTCTCTAGAAGTGTATGATCCAGCTTTTTCCTCAAGATCGAGTGTTAAAAAAGTCGCAATAAATTGTAATATCTAATCGCAGTACTCGTAGAATCACAATACTTAAAAATCACGATACATTCAGAATCTTCAAAGTATCATGATAGTATTGAATCCAGAAATCAGCATATTGTCCCTGCTCTATTAAACGATCACTTACTAAAGGTCTGTTACTAGCTATCATTATTTTGGTGGATTAAAAAAATATGCTTGCCGGTGGAATTTTATTATCCAGCAGTCCCCTTTGGTGAGTCAGAAAGTTAATTTGAACGCTGCTCCTGAGAAAACACAAATCCCAGTTTGACCTATTGTGATTGAATATTGACTTCACCTCAGGCAAACACAGCATGTCTCAATTAAACTCTGCTGGGTTTCTTTTCATAATACAGTCAGGACCGATGTCTGTATCCTGTTTTGTTCTTATTGATCCTCTTCATCTCTTCTGTCTCATTAGTAGGGTGCAAGTTTCACCAGAACATTAAATGTAGAAAATTCTTGCTTTTTTTGTTTGTTTGGGTTTTTTTTGTTTTTTACAGTTTTCTTCCCTTCCTGTACATATTTCACTGTAATGAGGCAGGTGTCATACTGTTTAGGGCAAGAGTATAAGATGTCAGAGAACAGATCCATCGCCACTTCACACAGCCAAAGGCAATGTCTTGAAACTGTGTTTTCTGTCAGAATAAGAGTCCTTAACACATTGATGTTTAGTTTATAATGATATGAAACAGACACAAGCAGCTAATCATCACATCTGAGAGATGTTTTGTTATTTTTTATATATCACTGTTACATCAGTTTACAAGTATTGGTAGATACATTAACATGCAAACGTCTACAGGAAAAGAAAAAAAAGGTACTTCATAACTTTGGTGTTTAACCCTGCAGATCCAACACTGGCCATGACGCAGTGCGGCGCATAAATTTACAGCATTGCAAACAGTGGCCTGATTCCTTCAGAGAGATCTGGGAAAGCTTCCTTGGTGGAATCAGTGTGTCAGAGTCTCTGACTGTTTACACATCTAAGGTAGAGCGTATTGTTTGCTCTACAGATTATAAACAAGCCCGTCAAGGCAAACTTGTGATGTTGTGCTGTGTAAATAAATCTCATTTGACTTTAGTCAAAAAGTTTAGAGTTTGAAAAATCATATACTGATAATAATTTTCTCTACACAACTCCACATGAACAGTTTGAGTGATTTGATAAGTTTCCCTCAAATTCTAACGCAGTGAAATAAACACTACTACTACTTTTGTTGGACAAACCGAACAATGACACCGTTTCAGAACATATTTGTGGCAATACTGTACTTTAGTTTCTTGTCCTTTTTATAGGCTAATTTATATATGCAGATATCTGCTACGAGCTAAAATCCACAGGGCTCTGGATACAAACATTTAGTTTTGCCACCAGTAAGGCCGCAAGATTATGTCCTAAATGATCACGGTTATGTATCACAATTATTCATTGATTAAAGGGACAAAGTTTTTTTATTGCAACTTGCACTCTCATGTAAACTGTACCTTTTTACCTCAAATTAAATCAACAAAACACTGCTTTTATTTTGCTGCTGTGCCACAGTCCTGCTTATTAACAAATCTTTTCATCAGCCTTCAAATAAGTTTGGCTCTCCCCTGAATTCAGTGCATCTTCTACAAGCTAAATATAAATCAAAGTGTTTATTGGACACGTCTTCGGCCAAATGGAACGTGATTGCATTGGTTATTTCAGTCTGTCTATGGGAGCTGGATGATTCAGTGTTGTGCTGCACAGCGTCCCTGGATGTCTGAGTTGACGCTGGACAAAGACAGGGAATCAGTGAAGTCAAGTTAGCATGCAGCTATCGTACTGTAGTTTGTGGTGTTTTTATTTTAAAGGTGGTTCAACAAGTTAGTTTTGCTGCTTTGCGGCCCTGACAGAAGTCTTGCGGCCCTGACAGCACTTAAAATCCGAAGTACCTCCAAACAATGGATGATAACCTTGGACTAGCTCTCTGCTTTCTGCACCAGACATTTGATTCTGATAGGCTTCCGCTACAGGTTGCTGCTATGGCTTTTAGTTTAGGAAGCACTTGATTTGATTGCAGTGGAGTTTGCTACTGGCAGAACACACAAACAACGTCAATCTTGAAGTCGCTCAATTTCCTTTAAAAGAATATTGTGATTGATTTTAGTATTCGATTAATTGTGCAGCCTTTGTCTCCAGGTATGGAAGCTTTTGGTAGGTAGGTAGGGCTAACCAGAACTAAGTAAAACTTCTCTGACAAACTGGGAACATATGAATGGGAAAAGGAATAAGTGACACTTGACACAATTGAGTCTGATGCCCTTGAGCACACCTCCAGTTGCTACATCACCTCAGTTGCACCACAGAAACACTGTGTTGTGCCCCATTTAATTCCCAGTGTTGTGGGAAATGTGCACAATGTGCAGCTGAATGAATGTGCAGTGCAGAAGAACATGTGTGCATGATGAAAACCTTTCCTGGAGGTTTAAAAATAGACTATCAGGCCTGTCACCGAGGTGCTGATGACATGCTAGTGGAAGATAAGTACCATACTCTGAGCCTGATTTGAGCCTGAAAACACTACCTTTAAACTCGGTGGCATCAACTTGGCTGCTCTCGACAGTATTGTAATAATGACTCATCATCATGTGTTGCTGGAAATAGCTGTGAAACACCAGAGATTTTAAATGTATGTACAATACAGAGCATACAGACACATATACAGTATATACGTTATATAAGACGCTGATAGCTGGTAACTATTTACACTTAATTGCACAAATTGCTGCCTCACAGCGTACCCAATGAATTTGTTAGGCTTGGTTGAAAATTCCTTCAGAGTTAGCTGGTTCTTGTGCTCTAGTTCCCTTAGCTGTTAGCCAGGAGGAGGGCGATATAGAGTAATATAAGTGATTACAGCACCCAGCAGTATTTCAGTGTTCATATCAGGGTAACCCGCAGCGTCTTATAGAGACGGCTTATTAAGCCTCAGAGAAAATGGTACAGAACATCACATAGCAAAGGTCACCTACTGTAACTACATAGATAACCAGATGAGATGTGTCAGAATCTGTCTGCAGCTCAGCAGGTGATTGATTGATCAAATCATTCATTCACTTTGTAGTAATTAATCAGAGCAGCTCGTCTGGAAAAAGACAAACCTTTAGAAATTATTATCTTCATCTTTTATTGTAAGCTTCCATGCAAAAAAAAAACAACCTCTGCACATCGGACAACACTTGAGTTAAAAACAAGACTGAAAATAGGACAATTATCTTTTTTTATGGTTCCTGGGAACAATATTTTCAAGTGTTACAGGTTTCTGTTTTTACAACACTGTCCTCCTCTATATCTGACCAAATCCCATTACTTTGCGAGGTAGCTAGATTTGCAAGATCACTGGATCACGCAAAAATCAGAAGATCACACAAGAGTCTCAAGACTTGATTTGCTACATAGCCAGCCTCGATTGTCTCCCATCATAGAAACGGTATTGCCAGATCTCTACCAGTGGACACATTTATATCTTTGTAGGGTGTATATCATCATGTATCCATCCTTTACGGCAGACTCTATTCTTATTTATCTAACTTTATCACTTTATTGCGATTACTGTTATGTACTATCCTTGTAGGCCACTGAATGTGAACTCAGGACTGTAGAAGACCTTAATGCTCAAGTCAGTTTTCCCTAACAAACAATAGTTTGATATCACCCAACCCTAGTGAAGACAACATAAAAGACAATCTCAGAACCCATCAGCTATAGTCTTATGATAGTTAGACCTCTGGGGGTAAGGGCCAATATTTCGAGAGATCCGATGTAGCCAGCAAATATTCGGGCTAAGATTTCCTCTTCTGTGTGCAGGTCATTTCCATCAATCACTACAAACAGATACCTGCATATGATTACAGGTAAAACTTTAAAAAAAAGAAAAAAGGTTAATATAAAGCAAAATGGTCATCACACATAGCAGATGGGTTCCGAGATTGCATTTCGCCCAATGCGTTCTGCCCCTCCACATATACTTAACTTGCCATGATTCCTCAGTACTACTCGGACTACAAACGGAAACCAGAACACTTCTGATAACAAAATCTTTTCCCGTTGCCTACAGATTCTACCTACCTATGCAGAATCTGTTAAAAAAAAAAGTTAAAAGACAGCATTGTACTATCAGGACTGAAAACTGAGGTAGAGTATGTTTGTGCTTTCAGCTCCTGGAGCTGTTCGACAGTGAGGACCCGAGGGAGAGGGACTTCCTGAAGACCATCCTGCATCGGATTTATGGAAAGTTCCTGGGGTTGCGGGCCTTCATCAGGAAGCAGATCAACAACATTTTCTTGCGGTGAGTGAAATGTTCAAAGATACCAATGTGACAGGAAGACATGTCTTATCACAGACATGTTGAAGAAGTCTCTCTATTTTTTTTTTTTTTAGGGTTTGTTTGTTTTTTTTTTTTTACCTTTTCCAATTTTCTCTAAACATCTCTACATTTCGTAGGCACAAACACATTCGCCTCAGCCTCCTATAACAGAGAGGAGAAAGAAAATGTTCAGAAGGAGGCATCCGGTATTCTTGTGGCTCCTGTTGCTTGGTGACAGTGGGCTTTAGACTATTCAAACAGGGGCCACTTGATGTCATTTCCAACAGGCAAGGTGGCAAAACGGGTGCACCCACTTTGACCATCTGCCACTGAGAATAAAAATAGTGCCACAGTTGTCAGGCTCTGTCTGTACATACCAGGGCTGCTCAGCAGATGAAGATGGGTTACCAAACAGAGGAGGTGAATAATGTATGGATCTTTAAGCTGCGTAAAAGCAAACAATTTAAGGGCCCCTGCTAAACATATTTATTCTCACTCACATATTTTAATAGGTCTTCTTATCAAATACAACATTTTGCTGTCTTTTCATTAAGGACATACAAATTATACCTGTTATTTCTGTTATTATTTTTATTATTTTATTGTGTAGTGTAATTGTATCTATAAAATCTGAATCCCAAATCAGAGTGTCAATATTTGAAAGGAACACAGTATTGACAGCAGCCTGGATCAATTGTTCTGAACAGTGTGCTCTGTCTGTCACTGTGTTCATGTGTTTCATAATTTCTGTTGCAGGTTCATCTATGAAACGGAGCATTTCAACGGTGTCGCTGAGCTGCTAGAAATCCTGGGAAGGTGAGTAATAATGTTTGGTCATTAATATCTATTTATATCATGGTTCGTTTACCGACACTCTACAACACAGGGTTGCACAACGAAATGCAAGTTGTATTTCCTTTATGCTATATGAGAAGAAGAAATAAGTATTGGTATACTGTATATCACCATTAATGTCCTCTGGCTTGAAGTACTGAGTGTGTAAACAAATAATGAGGTAAACATATATAAAAATACTCCCTGTGAGCAAGTGTTGTCACAACATGGAATTTCTAATGTTGGTACATAACCTATAAAAATATCAATATTCAGTTTTATTTTTGAGGTTTCAGGCCGCTCTGATAACTCTGTCTTTGTCATTCACATTAATGTAAGATCTCAAGAACAAATTTTTGTCAAATTTGGCTCAAACGTTTACTCAAACTCAACAAATAACTGATTAGAATTTAGTGGTCCTAGGACAAAGGTCAAGGTCACTGTGATCTCATCTGTCTAATTCTCGTAAACACAATATTCTAAAAAATGCCTTGAGGAAATTTGAATATGGCACAAACATGACTGACTCAACAGTGAACTGATTAGAATTTGATAGTCAAAGGACACTGTCACTGTGACCTTGTCTGTCTTATTCACCTCATCTGTCTTATTCTTTTGAAAAGGATATCTTAAAAATGGCCTTAAGGGAAATCCAATTTGGCACAAATGTCTACTTGGACTCAACAGTGAACTGATTTGATAGTCAAAGGTCACTGTGACCTTGTCTCATTGCTGTGAACTCTATATGTCAAGAATACCTTTAGGGAATATCCTCTTATTTGGCACAAATGTCCACTTGAACTCAACAATGAACTGATAACAAATTGATGGTTGGAAGGTCAAAGGTCAGTGTGACCTCACAAAACATGTTTTTGGCCATAAACTAGGAAATCATATGCTAATTATGACAACACTTAACACACATGTCTAACAGGATAAAAAGATTGAGTATTGACATTTTATATACAAAAGGTCAAAGGTCGACTTCACTGTGACATCATAATGTTCTGCAAAAACACTTTTCTGCCCATTGTTTAATGCGGAGGTATACAACTTTGAGGCTATACGTCAGTACAGTCATTCCTCTGCTGCAATGACGGTGCATAGACACATAGAGCAAAGATATAGAAGACCCAGAAACGCTGACCAATCAGAGCAGACTGGGCTTTTTCAGGAGGGAGGCTTAAAGTGACAGGCGCTAAATGGAGCGTTTCAAACAGAGGGTAAATACAGGTGTTTAAGCACAGACAGTATGAGGAAGGTAAAATGGTTTTTGACCATTAAAGCCTGTAAACATCTTCTATAGAAACCCCAGATACATGTATGAATGTGAAAATGAGCATAATAGGTCCCCTTTAATGAGGTCTACAATAGTACATTCAGTGGCTGGTTAACACCTGTCTGTCCTTTATATATTTGGTAATACTGACATTTTTAAATAGTATAATCAAGATGGATTAAAAAACTGTAATCATCAGTTCATGAAATCTTGATCCCGTCTCAGCTTTACTGTAAACAGTCAAGGTTGTGTTGTGTGAGTCTCTCTCTCTGCTCAGTTATCTGTCTAACACTGTGCTGCTGGTTTTGTGTTTACAGTATCATCAATGGGTTTGCGTTGCCTCTGAAGGCAGAGCACAAGCAGTTCCTTATGAAGGTGCTCATCCCGCTGCACACAGCCAAGGGTCTTGCCCTTTTCCATGCACAGGTAGGAGAAATTGCCTTTAATAATAACACCATTATTTTACTATAACTCATGTTAACTTTGGCTGCGCATATAATCTTTTTTTATTCCTGAGATGCACAGAAACTATTCATCTCAGCAGGATTAAGCACCGTCATGATGTTCTCTCTGTATTATAGCACTTCCTGGTGGTTTGGATGTGTAAATGCACTCGTTTCAGTGATAACCACTGTGTTTCACTGTTTGTTTGTTTTTTTTAAATTAGTGTCAGTCAGTATAGTGGGACAAAAATAATAACATTCAATAGAGGTTTTCACTCTGAATACATATTGAACACGAGAGATCTTTGCTGAAGATGTTCTGGACAGTTTTTGTCCGATGCATTTTTTGAGAACAGTGTGTTCTTTTACTGTTTTTTCTTTTTATGTCCCTCAGCTGGCGTACTGTGTGGTCCAGTTCCTGGAGAAAGATCCTACACTCACTGAGCCGGTACTTATTTTTATCATTCCTCCCACTCAAAGCACAAAGCCTCAAGCACTAAATTAGTCTACACCACAGAGAGATGTGTAGTGGGCGCCAGCAGCCACCCACTCAAACAGACTGTTAAGGTTTTTTTATTTTATTTTTTTACCATTAGAGAGAAATTCACACGAAATTCTCTGTTATCTTCTCCGTGCAGGTGATCCGCGGGCTGCTCAAGTTTTGGCCTAAAACCTGCAGCCAGAAAGAGGTATTGTGTCTATGATTACAATTCACACTTACAACTGCTGTGAACCAGATCTTTAATGTGGCTTCATGTTCCGCACCTTGTATCTAACTAGGTGATGTTCCTGGGTGAAATTGAGGAGATTCTGGACGTCATTGAGCCAACGCAGTTCAAGAAGATCCAGGAGCCGCTGTTCAAACAGATCTCCAGATGTGTGGCCAATCCACACTTTCAGGTACGTGCGACTGGGGCTGTTCAACTATGGCAAAAATAATTACCATGGTTATTTCATGATCATTTAATGTGATACTCACTGGCTTTGACAACATCATGCATTTACTCAACATTAACTCTGGTGTTTCTTTTTAGCACTGGATGTCTTTTGACTTTAAATAAAATTTAAAGTACAAATAAATACAGTAAAATACAATAAATGAGAATAACACTTTTAAGTCAGTAACTGGCCCACCCTCATAGTCCAGAAAAAAAACAGCAGAAAATTAAGTGCTGTAATGTCAATATTAAAATGTCTCATGAGACTGTGATGCAGAGGCAGGAGCAGAGGGGCCTTGACCTTACTATACCTTTATTACTTGGTCAAACACCACCTTGTGAGTAGACTTTAAGTGCTGGAACAAACTGTGTTGCTTTGTGGTGCAGCTACGACCGTGTTGCACGTCTTGCATATGATTGTAGTTTGTTCAAGTCTGACTCAGTGAAACCAAAGTGTTACCACACCACAGAGTTTGTTTTACATTTCTCCTGAAACATCAGCTCTCTTTCTGCCATCTTACAAATTCTACCAATGAAGTTGCAAAACAACAGGAGAGACAGTGCATCGTGACTCGCTGTTTTAACTCCTGCTGAAACTTCTGTTTGGATTTTGGAGGGAGGGGCTGAGCACATCCGCTGGGAAGGGGGTTGCTTTATTTACAAAAAGAAAGACAAAACAGGAGCGACATTGGTAGACTCGTCATGTCGCACAAAATCTCACTTATCTTGTTTTGAAAATCAAGAGAAGCCAAAATCATAGTTTAGGATAAAATCCCTACTTATGACACACACACATACAGAAATGTACAGACAATTCAAATTGAAGATCTCAGGCTCCATCAAACAAATCCAGGGTTCAACATTAATGTGCTTTGCCCGGTTCAGCAAGTGGGTCAAAAATCTATTTCCTTTAAGTCAATTTTTACTTACTCCTAAAGAATAATTTTATTTATTAGTGGATATCAAATACAATGAAAACTTAAGTTAATTGTCATGTTTAATTTTTATTTAATTAAACGTGGCACTTTACTTGCCATTCCTTATAGGAGAGCCTTGAATGTGAATTGAATGTGTATAGAAAAGAAAAGAAAACCCTTCAGTCAAAAGAAAACGAGAATCTAAGACATAAAATAGTGCAACATAGAAATAGGGATAAAATATAATCTGAATAAAATATAAAATAAATTTTGTTGTGAATTTGTGATAATTAAAATTGATTTAACAGGTAAATAAATGTAAACAGGAATGTAGTAAATGCATATGCATAATGGGAAGTATAAATACATACAAACACACAGGTGTGAATAAAAACATATAAAACATAAAGAATGAAGACATAGTAAAACACAGTTAAAATATAGAATAGGTTTTGTCTTGTCTTTATAAGAGATGTCATAATACTGGCATGTGTCAATGTGTCACCAGCAGATGCACATATATTTTTTGACATTTGATATATAGCAGTGACTCATAATCCCACGTGTTCTTCTGGTAGGTGTTTCTATTTTTTGTCCACACACTATATATATCCATGAGTGTAGGCTGAATATCAGAAACGCCTCTCCATATAATGCAACACAGTTAAAGAACACCACAGACTTCATCCAGTGATCATAAAGTTTAATAATAACACCTCTCTAAAACAGTTTCAGCTCAATCAGTCGTAACTTTGATTGTTGGATTAAACTGCATTCGTTTTAGCTACTGTATGTGTACCTAATAAACTGGCAACTGAGGGATTTTCCTCAATTTCTCCTTTTTAACACTTAATTTTTATTGTTTTTACAAAAATGTCATAAATAGGGAAACAGAAAAATAGAGTACAAAAAAAATGAAGCCATATTCAGTCTGTCCTATTGTCGTTGACATGCAAACATTGTCCATTTCTCCCATTTCTCTCTATATCGCTCCTCTTGAGCTCTCATCCTGTGACTTAACAGTTCCATATCCTACATTTCACTCTCAGTTATCTTGTGTTGGTGGTTCTTCTTTGTACCATCTCTGCGTGATGGCCTTTTTACAGTCTGCCTACAAGATTTTCAGCAGATATCTGTCTCCTCTTAAAATAATTCCTCCTGTCATTCTGCCAAAGAACAATATCAAACATGATCGAGATAAATCATTGCTCATATGAGCATTTACCTAAAACTGCACAATTTCAAGACTGAGCCAAAGTACATGGTTACAATCTGCTGTCATGACGTTTCTGAAGTGCATGTCTGAAAGAGGCTTTGTTCCCTCCGTCGTCTGAACCTCGTGGAAATCATGGAAGAAAAGAGGTTTACATCATTAAGTAGTCACAGTCCCACTCAGACTGCAGTCTTTTACGTTTCTCCGTCTCTGTCCTCGTAGGTAGCGGAGCGAGCGCTGTACTTCTGGAACAACGAGTACATCCTCAGCCTCATTGAGGAGAACATTGACAAGGTCCTTCCCATCATGTTCGGTAGCCTGTACAGAATCTCCAAGGAGCACTGGAACCCGTAAGTGCTGCATCGACGTTTGATTCATTCGAGCTGTCTGACTGACTTCACAGTTATTTATAAACAGTGACATGTGCCAGGATAGATTACCATGGTAACACCAGAGGGGTTAGACCCTTTGCTTAACTAAGAAAACCTGTCACATTATGGAGAGACACTAATTGATTCAACCGTGTGTGTGAATCATTGGATTCTATGTATTGTTCCTAAACATCGATGCACAGGAACCTGCCTTCATGTCCTGCTGCTGAGATTGTGTTTATACGTACACATCACAGTGTAGACACCGCCATGATGATGTCAATGTCTCACATCATTTACTGCTGTCATAAATGTAATATAAACCTCTGCATACATTTTCTGTATTACTGAGGTATAACGGCATTCCAACATGTCTCCATTTGGGAATTTAATTTGAAAGGACAGACACAGGAAGAGGCCATGCTCACGTTAATTTCCAGGGCTGGTACCTGCGGTTATTCCACAGGCTCGTTAATAATATGTCGGGCAGGAAATCCAAAGTGTGGGATCATTTTGAGAAGGTGAAGAACGAACCCAAGGTGATATGTAAACTCATCTTCATTGGTCGACTACAAACATGACGTATCATCTGAAACATGGAAGTAGCTACATGCCCATTAGACACGTAGCACAATCATTACTGCTTTGCCCACAGCGTCATTAACAGGCGGCTCGCTCAGTGTGTGACGTGCACTTGTAGATAAAATATAGGCCTATATTAATGAAGGTTCATTAGTATGGTTTTGTATTTGGTGATAATTTAAGTGACGTAACCACTAAGTGAATACAGAGTTAAACCTTGTGTTGTGTGTTGGGTTTTACACCGAGTATTTTTGCTGTGTTGCAGGACAATCGTAGCTCTGGTCTACAACGTGCTGAAGACGCTGATGGAGATGAACTGCACGCTGTTTGATGAGTTGACTTCCTCCTATAAAGCAGATCGGCAACGGCAAGTAACAGAGCCACACGCACCATAAATGAGATTGAACACCATTATCTCAATATGGTTGACCCCTACAGTGCAGGGCCAATTTCAGCAGCTGATACCAAAACAGTTTGTCATGTACACTCCATCATAAAACATTAACTTCTCCCTGACAGAGTGAATCAGTGCAGCATCTCTGTCCTGCTCCTGCTGGTTCTCTACCAGCCAGTTCAATCATTCACCTTGAAAACCAGATGTTAATTTTGTCCGACAAACACTGTGAGTTGTTAGACTTTTCTAAATCATGTCCAATTGATTAAATATGCCACAGCTGGACTTCATTCATACATCTCACAGCTAATTGTCAAAGCAAACAGGATGCACCTGAGCTCAGTTTGTAGGGCTGTAGCAAAAGATCTGGATACCTGTGTAAATGTGTCAGTTTTTGGATCATGTTCCCCCTCAGTTACTCTCAGGAAATCAAACTTGCTTTAAGTCATACCTGCTTCACTGACACTGAACTATTATGACCTGGCTGTGGCCAAAAGGCAGAAACACCATGTCAGTGTTTAGCAAAAGATATTTATTTACAGTCACCAACTGTAGCAAAGAGGCGACATGATTGAAGTCTACAAGCTCGTTCACAGAATATATGATATTACAGCTGAGCCTGTCGTCCGCTTCTGAAATAACAGGTATGATTTTAAAGGGGACTCTTTAAAATGATTCCCACTACAGTGATTCTTTGAAGAGAGAAACATGGAACAAACTTCTAGATGATGTCATGCGTCAGGGTCTGAAATTACCGGATTTTACTGCCTGCCAGTGTCACTTTTGAAACCTATGTGCTGAATGAAGGAAAAATATTTAGATCATTTAGACACATTTATTGTAAAGAATGATGTCATTATATTATACATTAATATTATTTTGATCCACAGTAAATTCCAGTGTTGGAACAAAGTGCCCCATGAATGAGTCCTCAAAGATACTCTTTAACAAAACATAGCGCATTACAAACTGCACCAGTGATATGAAATGGTATATACTTCATATCCTCTGCATACCTCCTCTCCTTTGGATGTGTTGTGAACGTTGTGTAGATGGATGAAAGATTAAGCAAACGCTTACCTCACTAAACATGTCTGTTTTGGGTTTTCCCTGATGATTTTACCCACAACTGCCAACAATTTACCTGCATTTGTGCATTTGAGTGTAGGAAGGTGGAGAGCGAGTCTGTAATTATAACTGTACAAAAGCATACACAGCAGGTCATTACACCTATTGGATAGTAAAAATGCAACCAGCTGGCGTTGGAGGAGGGAGACAAAGTGAGAACGTGAGGAAACAGCAGTTATTTAAGAGGTGCCGAGGTGTGCTATTTAACACTGTATCATCATATGCGTGTAACTAACATGATATCAATGTTTCTAATCGCGACACCTCCATTTTTGGGCTCAGAAAAGCCAGGGTTTTTCACACATTCATTTAATTGTGGCGGCCCGCCGGGATTAAAACATCTGCTGCCACGTTTTTATTTTCTGTTTTTTGCAGCAGGACCGTTCATAGGTGCACTGTCGGAATATATATAGTGTTTGGTGATTCATTGCACCAGAACGTCAGGCGCAGGGAAAATGAAAATAGACACATGACAAAATATTAAAGTGATGGAGAGAATTTGTGTCATTTACTATTTTTGTTTTGTCTTCTATGTTGTTGTTGCAGGGAGAAGAAGAAGGAGCAGGAGCGGGATGAGCTGTGGAAGAAGCTGGAGGAGTTGAGGCTCAGTAACACCAATCTGGTCCAGAACAACAGCCACGGGCTCCCCAATGTCCAGAACAACAACAACAACAACAACAACAATAGTAATAACAATAATGACAACCAGGACAAGAGCGCTGAGGCTGCAGCCATCACCACAGACAACAACGACCCTGACGATAGCGCGGCGGCCAGCGAGAGCACCCCATGTGCTAAATGACAGCGGACGCCAGTTTTTTATTCCGTAAGGGTTTGACATCGTGTTCAGGACTGTCAGGAGAGGATTAACGGAGACAGAGAAAAAACACAAATTACACCTCAACAGTATATTAAATCTACTTAGAGTGACTTAGAACGCCAGCATTTCTTTGGCAGGAAAAAAATATATATTTCAACTTAAGACTATTTTTGGATGTTACAGTGTGGCTGCAGTATATTGTTTATTTGTCTGATCAAAGATTTATCCTTTCACATTTAGTTTCTTAACTGAAAATGATTTTTTTTTTGTTATATTCGTTGTATGATACGTGGGAGGGGAGAATAATGACTTGAATTCAATGTTTCCGATTGTGCTGCACTTAGACAAGCTGAATAGCTATTTAAAGATGTCTATTTTTTAATGTGCTTTTCCTTGTTGCTGCCAACACTTGTGCAAACCTTAAGGAAGAAGGGAACTGCGGATGTTGGGAGTATTTGGGGGGGAAGATGGGACCAGATCCATTATTAAACATTTAGTATCCACAGATGTATAGAAACAGACTGTTACCAGGAGCAGAGGAAGCTACAGGACAGATGGAGAACAGGAGGTGCATGGCCAAAAAAAAGATAAATCATAAAGAGTAATAATCCCAGATATGGACTTATATCTCTGTACGTGACTCTAGTTGAGACTCTCAAGGTAAAACCTGTTCACAGTTAGAGCAGATGTCATATTGGAGAGATTATTTTCCAGTTCCAGGTGTTTGTAAATATTTTTTTATCTGGGTGAAAACCTGAAATTAATAGTTGCAAAACAACACCTGCGTTTGTAAGACTACACTAAAGTATTGAGACAGGGCTTTCAAAGAGTGAAATGTTTTTTTTAGCATGACTGGAATTAAAGGAATAGTTCGACATTTTTGGAAGTTCAGGCTTTCTTGCGATATAGAGGAGCAAAGTAAGATGAGGAGATTGATACTTTCATCGGCTTCAGCAGCTGCTTAGCTTAGATTAGCATGAAGACTGGAAACGGAGGGAAACGGCAAGCATTGCTTTGTCTTAAGGACACACCAGATACACCACACAGACGCCAAGGAACTAGCTGAAGTTGGCTGCTCGGGCATGCTTGGCTCTAGTCTCTAATGCCCTTCCTCTTTGCGCCCAGTGATTTGGAAGCAGCACTGATTATCTGGGTAGTTTTATGCGGCAGAAATAGATCCTTTTTACTTCGTGCGCCACTGAGCAACTTTTGTAGGAATGAACAGGGTCCCAGCTTCAACGCTGTATCCAGGTTTCTCAATACATCCATGGTCTGCATTCAGCAATCAAAACGCGTCGGAACAGATTCAAGACGCTAGTTAGCCAGTTAGCACCTTAACAACACAACCCGATGTTGAAAGAACCAACGATATTTACCGTGTGCTAGTGAACAATAACACAGTTATGGAATGACTTCGCTAGAAAGCTCAATTGCTAGAAAAAAATAATCGTACCTTATATAACAAGTTTGTATTGATCTAGCACCCTCTTGACTTTAGCCCTTTGTTTATTTTCCTCACTTTCATTTCTCCTCTTTAACTGCCAGTCAGAGTGATTTCTCTCACTGACAGGCTCCGCTGTCTTGACACTGATTCAAAATGCTGAATCAGCTGAAGAAAAGCCAACAAGGACCGGTGGCGAGTGCCAATAGTACAGGACATAATGCAAAAACTCGAGCAATAGACGCTCACCGACGTCCCAACACAGACTAAAGGCCGACCGTCTGCTTGGTACGTTAGGACCCCCACATTCCTGGTAGATTACCTCGCAATCGTCGTGACCAAAGATAAGAGAGTTTTTTACTTTCCAGAGTTGTGAGTATTACAAACCATTGTGCAGTGTTTTTAAACCTGGAGCTAATTTCATTGTCTCACCTGTACCTTAAAGAACATGTCCCCACCAACGCAGCCCCAACGACGTGGAAAAACAATTTGCTATTTTAACACTTGGGCTCTGATTAAACAAACCAAATAAAATGTGTTTATTAGTGAGCTTTACAGGAGCTGTCCGGAGGATTCGGTTACCCTTGGACGGAGCCAGGCTAGCTGTTTCCAGTCTTTGTGCTAAGCTATGCTAAGCTAAGCTAAGCTAAGCTACCTGGCTGCTGTGCATAGCTTCATATGTAACGTACAAACATGAGAGTGGTATCAATCTTCTCGACTAACTCTCGTCAAGAAAGCAAATAAGCGTATTTCCCAAGATGTCGAACTTTTCAATTAAAAGTAGTAGATTAAGTGAGAAAAAATGAGACCTACAGTGCTATATTTTTATTGACGAGGCAAATATTTTTGAATGTTTAATTTCCCAGATGGACTATAACGGGATGCCGGATGCGCTTGAGTGTATATTTGTTGAGTGCGTTAATGTGTATATGTTAGTTTGGAGGCTACTTAAAGGGAAATGCCACTCAATTTAAGATTTTCTGTACAGTATATTGTTCTGTGGTCCAGGAAAGTGCAGTCAGTGCTTAGGAACATGAATGGTTCTCTGTCAACGCTGAAAAGCAGAGACTTTAACTTGTCTTACCACTTATCTGGTATTTTACAATGCACAAGAGGCTGATTTTGTGTGTTGTGACATATATATAGATATATATGTATATATATCTATATATATAGATATATATATATATATATGGGGGCTCACGGTGAAGTAGTGATATCAAGAATATGATGCTCAACACCAGAAAATCCGAGTAAACTTTACCATCAATGCCTGTTGACTCCCTGTATCTCCAGACTATATAACCTCACATTTGCTTTTAGTTTCTGACGTTGGGAGTTGATAAATGTGTTCATAAACTTAATCTGACTGCCGTAGATCATAGGAAACGACTTGTGATGACTTTCTTTTTCTTTCTTTTTTTTTGTAATTGAATCGTGTTCCCTCTGAACCCGGAGTGTCTGCTCTTCTTCTAAGGTCATATTTTTAGGTCCAGTCTTTTCTGATGCCTTTCTGTCAGTACAGCATTCCAACCTCTGTGGCGTTAAAAAAAACTGTGTGGGGAACCTGTTTTGTAATCGCAGATCTTATTTAGGTTTCACCATCAAATAAAGTCTACTTTATCTTTCTACTCAAAGCATGTGTGTCTTCTTTTCTTTTCTCTTTTACTGGAGTGTGTTGACTTGTAGTACATTACAGTGGTCAGCAGATGGTGCGATTTGTGTCTCCAGCATTGAGCTCCTGAGACATTCATATGACAAATGCATTGCTTTCAATATCACTTTATAATGTGTACATTCACCAGCCACTTTTTAAGGTACACCTTGCTAGTACCAGGTTGGACTCCTTTTGCCAATGCTCAGGTAGGCTGTGGTGTTTAAACCATGCTCAGTTGGTACTGAGGACCCAAAGTGTGCCATGAAAATCTCCCCCACACCATTACACCACCACCACCACCAGCCTGAACCGCTGATACAAGGCAGGATGGATCCATGCTCTCATGTTGTTTACACCAAATTCTGACCCTACCATCTGAACGTCGCAGCAGAAATCCAGACTCATCAGACCAGGCAACGTTTTTCCAATCTTCTATTGTCCAGTTTTGATGAGCCTGTGTGAACTGTAGCCTCAGTTTCCTGTTGTTAGCTGACAGGAGTGGCACCTGCTGTGGTCTAATGCTGCTGTAGCCCATCTGCTTCAAGGTTCAACGTGTTGTTCGTTCAGAGATGGTCCTCTGCAGACCTTGGTTGTAACAATTGTTTATTTGAGTTACTGTTGCCTTTAGAAAACGATCACACATCCATCTAAAGACTATAACGTTTAAATGTCTTTTAAAGGTCTCTGTGTATAAGGTGCAATAATAATAATAACAATAATAATAGTAATCAATGTGCTTAGAAATATCAGCCAAGAGCATGACGGCTTGTTTAATGACAGACTGTCAGTGCGACTTATTCTCTGCACTGTATTGCATTGATAATAGGAACGGAGCAATGAGTTCCACCTGTTTTTTTCAATATCAACACCATGTCAGGGGTCAGAGGGAGAAAATAATTAGGTTGCTTTGTCTTTAATGTGCAAATTATTTGAAATAATTATTTTTAGCGCTGCCGAACACTAGTCATTATTTCATCACGTGTCTCTGCCTGGCCTCCATACTGTTCAACTGTACATTTGTAATATTGATATTATAATTACACAAAATATGTTTCAGTTGTTATTACCTGACTCATTTGGGCCTCCATAGTCAATATGTGAAACATTTGATGCTCAGTTTCTGTTCCCCTACGTTCACCTTGGGGGTACCCCACCTATAAAGGGTGTCTCCTGCCTTACATCTCCCCTTTTGCTGTTGTACTCCATGGGAGAGGGGCTCAAGTTATTGTATATGGTCGTAATTGACCGAAGATTTTGTTTTTACCTCCTGCTATCAGGAATAAAGGAAGTTTACCCCCAAAGATATCTACAGTCTGGGCCTCCTCATATCAGCACAACACAGACAACACTAGAGTCCAGCGCTTACATATACATACATATATATTCATTCAGTCTGTTTGTTCTGGGGAGACAGAAAAGCCTGTGAAAACTTTACAGTGGCTACTTTTATATATCTCTTACTTTATTCAAACTCCATGCAGACTAATTTGGTTTGATGTTTGAGCACTGCTTAGGCAGAGACACGCGGTATTTTACTGTTAGCGTTGCCCGGTTCACTTGTCAGAAAACATGTTTGACTTTTTTAATTGGATTTTGGATTATTGCAGAAAACAAACTCCAAGGCAAACGGTATACTTACATATATACTCCATCTTACTTATATTGGGATAAAATAAAATGCCAATGCCTTCTAGAGTTTCAAAATGTTGTCAGACCAAATGGATCTGATCCTGATAGTAGTATGAATCATTATAGCCCACATTCCACCAAACACTTTCGGTATGGCTCAAAAACAATAAGTCACACCTCAGCCACCTGCCCCCCTGATAAGTACAGAGCAGTCCCTAATTAAGTATTTTACATTAACTTAAGGATTCACTGTGACTTCATCAACTCATTAGACACCCTGTCTGTGATGTTTGTCTCCTCTGGGCCCCCGTACCCACTGAAGCGGCCGTACCTTTCCCCCTCCACGGAGTTGAATCAGATCACACGCGCGGCACTTTCCACCGCGCAGCTGGGAGCGTGCTCCAGGTTGCCATGGCGACACAGCCGCCTGCATAAAAGTCATCCTCCGTGCACACATCTCGCTATGAGAGTCCGGATCTTACCCGCATCAGCAACATCAGCTGCGTCCAATGCCTCTGAACGCCTCTGATGACAACCGGACCATCTCTGCCTTCACCTCCAAACTGACCCCCGCTGCTGACATATGTGTGGGACTGGCCATCCTCTCCGTCGGTACGTGCATCCATCCATCCATCCATCCATCCATCCATCCGCTCTCTGTGCATCTATATCTCACTTTATACTAAACACTGAGCCTGTAAAGTTAGTGGACACATGTTGCCTGAGAGAAAACTATAACCTATTAGTTAGAATATGCGTTTTTTTTCTGCTAAAACTGAACACAAATAAACTTTAACTTATTTTAAAGCGGAAAACTTATTCTTTTAACAAGAAATATAGAAAATGATGCTAGTTTGCTGAAATACAGGAAACAAACTGGTTTTATTTGGAATCAGTGAATTTATTTATTTGTTATATTCATTTATTTATTTTTATTTTGTTTGTTGCTTTCTTTTATGATATACTACATTTTTATTACTAATATGTATATTATTGTGAATATTGTTTTTTCTATATATGTACTAAAGATAAAGTGTTAATTTAATTTTTTTAAAATTAATTTCCTCATGCATGCATTAAAATTCTTATTTATTTTTTAATTTATTCAACCAGGAAGTCCCATTGTGACATAAGATCTCTTACAAGAGAGACAGCCAATTGAAACATATTTAAAATGCAACAAATACAACATTTAATAGGCTACAAAAATCCATTGACGTCCAACCCACCAATCATAAAGAATGCAGTGATGAGTATAAAACATAGAGATGCATGGTACACTCAAGGCTACATAGGCTGTGTATCTCACATGTGGTTATTGCAGTGTAAACTGAGCTTTGTTAAGTGTAAGATAGCTTCACAAAAAAGGACTATTAAATCAAATTTAATTTTCATCAGTCTGTTTCCCCTTATAACATCTTAATTTTCCAGAATATTGTTGTCCAAGTGACCAAAAAGTTCATTAGCTTTTATCGTCTCCTCTCCAGTTCTCCTCTCTGTTCTGGGCAATGGGCTGGTTCTGGTGATCTCCTACCGCAGGAGGAAGAAGATGGTGGGCTCGGAGCTCCTCTGCGTCAACCTGGCCGTGGTCGACTTCCTCTGCTGCATCTGCTTCTACCCGCTCTCCATCCTGTCCTCCTTCCGCCACATGTGGCTGGGAGAAGACGTCACGTGCGTGTACTACGGCCTCGGCTGCTACATCTTCGGCCTGTGCGGCATGTTCACCATCACCGCCATCAGCATCATCCGCTACCTGAAGACCTGCTACAGCCTGGTGTACGGTGAGAGATGTGTTTTCCTTGATTGGTTGGGGGCAGCTCAAGGACTCTGATGGCTGCTGAAGGGCAGGGTAGATAAAAGTCTTTTATTCTGTAGGGCAGCTGCATCTTTTCTGCAATGGATAATCTTTTTCCAAAGCTTCCCACAAAGGTCAATTAAATTGTGTCATGTGTGGTTGAAGCAGTGTAAGACAGACTATCTTCCTTCTGTCAACGTCTCAGAGATGACATGAAATTTAATGAGTGCGTCGTCACACACAAGATTTGATAAGAAGGCATGATGTCATGGACTATAAGATGAACATATCTGTGCGTAAAGATCCAAACCACTGGGAGCACAGTGGGTAACAGCGAGTCTTTCTCTGCCTCTGCACTCTGTAGAAAAACTTTAGTTTGTCAGATCGCCTTTATGTTTCAAGGATATGTTTATTATATTATTCCCCTGAAGTGCTTTTGTTGGGCTTTTGTACAGGTTTAACAAAAGACACATTAGTGAGTGAGTCAGCCTTGGTGCTGAGCTCATGGTCCTCACACACAGAGCTGACGATTGGCTGTTAGGTCAGTTTCACTCCATCTGCAGCCCCAGTTTTTGCGGTGTGCCCCACACTGTTGGCTCTTTTCGGCTGTTTTTCATCTGATGCCTTATTTTGGATTTAGCTTCTCTAACGTTCTCTCTAACCTTAACCCTCTCTGTTCAATAACCAAAAGTTTTTCTTCACAGCTGTGTGGCTGGAAGGAACGAACCTCCGCTTGGTGTGCTGTGCCATCTGGTTCGTGGCTACCGTGTGGTCCAGCTTCCCTCTGTTCGGCTGGGGCGAGTACGTCCCTGAGCCTTATGGACTGTCCTGCACCATCGCCTGGAGGGGTTACCATACCTCGGTCAAGGACGCCTTCTACGTCATCTGTTCCTTCGCCTGCTTCACGATGGTTCCTGTGCTCCTCATCGTGGTGTCCCAGTGTCAGATCCTCTTCAAGCTGTCCCGCTTCTCGTACTCGCTGTCTGCGAGAGGCATCCGCAACAATCTGAGACACACTGAAAAACGACTCTCGATGGTGAGCTAACAAAGACGTTTTTTGGGGGGGACTACTTCTTTGCCTGGACCAGACATATAGATAAGAACTTGAGACATACTCCTGGACTCAAGTCTTCAAGTTCTTACCTGGTTTACCTGGAGACTTGCTATGACAAGACCTGATTTGGACTAACCCCCCAAAATCTAACAAACAGCTGTGGTGTCGGTGCATATCGAACCTGTTGTTACCAGCTGTTTGGTGCATTTCTAATCCAAGTTTCAGAACCATCAGCTCCAAGTCAAATCACAAGTCTTTATGAGCAAATTACAACTCAAAATGTTTTGTCTCATCTTCTTCTTGGGCTCAACGTTAAGATAAATCAGAACAAAATCACAACCATAGGCGCTGGCTTGGGTTTAGTCCTGGGGAGGTAAAAAAGCCGGATGATGTCATGTCATGAGGAGACAGTTCTCTCACAGAGTTTGGCCGAGTTTTGGTTGTTATCGCCTTAATAGCTTACAGGTGCTGAGGAGGGTTCTTTTTAACATATCAACCCTTGTGATCTCTTGTGCGCTTAGTTTTATACCGAAGGCCTTTTCTTTGCACCAGTGTCTCTCTTAACAGCCATCTGAAGGCTGCAGGTGTCTGTTTCAGGTGCAGTCTCTAACTGTAGTGAGGTTACGCACTGCCGAACCACAGTTACACACAGACATTTTGTGCAACCAGCAATAGACTATTGTGAAATAACCACAGACCCCCTTATGCGCACATCAAACATGTCATTTTGATGAATTACTCTACACAGATACAGCTAAAGTTGAAAAACAGACAACAACAAGTATCCTCTGAGTCATTACGAGAAAAACTCTGTGATTAAACAGAGTGAAAATAATAGATGTAATAAGTGATGATTGTCACAGCTTCTGATAAACCTACATATACATTTTTCTCCCCAATCCCACCCCATGTCCAAGTGTGCCACGGGTGCGCCGAGTGAGCCTGACCAGGGAACTATCAAAGGTGTGCTTGGCATGCTCCCGATGCACTATGCAAGGAAGAGGAATATTTGGGGTACCGTAGCAAAAGATTGCGACTGTGGTCTAAAGAAACCGCTGTTGAAGTTGACGAGTGGCTGAATATGAACCCCAGGCAGTGGTGACTACAGGTCAGACACCTTTGAACACAGCAGACATCACTCAGAGCGATGAAACAACACAAGTCATTTGAACATGTGATCAAAGTTTCTTCAGAGGGGACACTCATTCACATTAAGAGATTACTAGGATTTATTTTAGGCTGCTTGAACACATGACCATTGCTTTGGTTTTCTTCTTGTATCCAAGGAAACTTTATGCGTCTACACCCCTTTGTTACTGGTGCGCATCACAAGAGATGATTCATTGAGTTTCTATTTTTGCAGCGCTGACGTATTTCCAGTGTACTAATGGCCTTAATGTGCTACTTCCTCTTCCAGATGTTTTTCTGCATCAGCCTGGGTTTTGTGATTGCCTGGGCACCGTACGCCGTCGTGTCCTTCCTCTTCATATTCCACAAGGAGAACCACTACATGGCTCCTGAGGGCTTTGTGTTTCCCGCCCTCTTCGCCAAAAGCTCCCACATCTACAACCCGTTCATCTACTTCTACTTTAACAAGACTTTCCAGCAGGAGCTCCGCTGCCTGCTCCTCTCTTTCTGGCCCAAGCTGGGCGGAAACCGTGTGGGCGTCCACATCGCCACGGGGCACCAACACCCCATCCACATTCAGCTCCAGGAAAGACGCTGCGTGCAAAAGAAAACCTTTGATTTGTCTCAGGACAGAACTCACAACAATAGCAAGAGCAAGAGCAGGAGCAAAGTAACGCACCCCAGCAGCAACCGTGTCCTGACCAGGCCGGTGTACACCTGCTGGGGGTCGTCGTTGAAGGAGGCCCCCAGCAACTTGGACAATAAACGCACCAAAGGCTCCCTCCCTGTCTCCATATGAACTCTTACCATCACTGTTAACATGAGGGTCTATGATTCAAGGGCAGTGCGGTCCAACTGTGGACAGACATCAACCAAAATGTCTGATCCTGTATTGTTTCAGTGAAGACGCTCAGATATTAATCGAGGTCCTTGTGGCTCATTTTGTGAAGGAAAGTACTTATAAATAAGAGTTTCTATCTGCTTATCATCCTGCATCCTGTTAAAGGTGTAGTCTGAGTGATTTACAGGGACAGATATATAACAAGCATATAATATTTAGTGTATCATCATCTGAAAGTAAGAAAGGTGTTTTCAGTACCTTAGAATGAGCCCTTTATGGCTACATATGAAGCAGGTCCTCGTCCATGGAGATCGCTGTGTTGCACCACTGTTAAAGTCAGTATGTTTTGGAGAGGAAGAGACCTCTGTGGATAAATCGGCTCCTGGTAAAAACCTCCCGAACAATAAACATTGAAGGAATTCTCACCGGGAGCAGTTTAAGCTGGTTGCAGTCTGCAAACCTCCCCGCTAGAAGCCACTAAATCCACTTAAATCTTACACACTGGACTTTTAAATCGTCAGACCATATACTTTCCATGAGTAATAAGTAGCAGCTGTATAGCAGAGCTTATCCTTTGTTGTCATGACAACCATTTTTATGCAACAAAACTCAAGCTGAAATTGTCACTTCAGTGTTACATTCAGTGTCAGACTGAATCACCATCACATCCCGCTAACAACAACAATCATTTTCAGCTGTAACTGTAACGTTTACAGACATACGGTTAAACACAGCGGTCTGACCTATGTGACGTTTCTGCTTATCAGTGTAAGTGTACACTGTATTTGAATATTTGCTCAGCTTTACCTCACGCACGGACCGAATGGTGTCGCAGTAAACCAGCAACTTGTGTGTTCTGCTGTGTAAAATGGCTATTTTTGTCAACAGAGTGTGATGGCTTTGGTATAACGGCTTGAAAAACCCGTTAGAAAAGTAAGGCCATGAAAATATTCCATAGCCGATATAGTGTACACTAAAACTGGTACTATTTTTTTTTTTTTTTTTTTTTTTTTGGTAGGCCCTTTTTAAAGGTGGCTAAAAACTAAGCTATTGAGGCAACGTTTGCTTTTTTTGTATGAGATGCAAGAATATTTTTACCTGGAAGTTACTGTCAAAAAACATTTTGATTCGGTCTGTAGCCTAGATGCAAACAGATACAACTGTGCATCATTTGCACACGTCTTACCTAAAAACTAACACATCAGGATTAAAGTGACCAAAATGATCATGGTTATCAGTATTATCAGAATTGTTAAATACTTGGGGGGCTGTGGCTCAGAGGTAGAGCGGGTTGTCCGATCCCCGGCTCCTCCAGTCTGCATGTCGAAGTATCCTTGAGCAAGATACTGAACCCCAAATTGCTCCCGATGGCTGTGAGTGTGTTAAAAACTGAGCAGCAGGTGGCACCTTGTATGGTAGCCTCGGCCACCAGTGTGTGAATGTGTGTGTGTGAATGGCTGAAGGTGACTCGTGGTGTAAAAAGCGCTTTGAGTGGTCGGATGACAAGAAAGGTGCAATACAAGTGCAGGTCCATTAAAAAAGTATTGATACACGCACTGAAACCCTTTAACCAAGTTTTTTTTCAACTGTTTTCATGAACATTGAAATAATAACATAGCCAATGTCCTCTGTCACATATGAAATTAAAGGTCCCATATTGTGAAAAGGCAGATTTCCATGTCTTTTTTAAAAGTAAAGCAGGTACAGGTGATGTATAAACACTGTGAGAGTACCATAAGTCTCACTCCACAGGGAAATGCACACAGTCTATATTCAGAAAATGTGCTTTTAAAAAAGCCGCCAGGATTTCTGTGACTTTGTGATGTCACAACTACACTAAATATAGGCCGTTTGAAACACAGACATTGTAAATGGGTCCTTTGTTATGTCTTGTCTGAATGTTTTCCAGTGTTTGTGAATGACATCAACTGACAGGAAGTTAACATGAATCCAAGCTGCTGCCTAACAATGTAATTCCACTGCAATCTATAACAGAGTGTTTCAGACATTTATAAAAAGGAACGTATGGCACAAAACTCGGCGTACGGTCACTTCCACGCAAAGCTCGGCATTTATCAATGTTGCCTCTTTCTGTGGGACTGGCTCCAGGCTGACCGAAGGATGAACACCGCAGTCGTACCCGGCTCTATCTGAAATGTTTGACAAACTGACAAACCAAAGCTTGTTTATATCATTTATCATTATAACATCATTAAAAAGAAGTCTACTCTGCCACTTGTTATGGTCGAAATAGAAGCAGACCCAATACATGTGGCCATGTGCTCCTTGGTCAAGGACAGGTCAATTATAAGCTTACAATATCAATATAATATATGGGCTTTATTGTTATGATATGTAGACTATAGGTTGGTCCTTGTCATGGATGTATAGATTAAATATTCCAATCTAGAGGCTGACTGTCCAATGCTGTTGACTGCAGCAGTGATTTCTTTCCATAAAAGAACTTTTCAGGCTGCCAGATGAAACCAGTTGGTTAAATTAGACCTGGGACATCTGCGTTTCTAATTTTAACCTAATTTAAATGTATGTAATTTAAATGTTCTAATGTTTCTCTTCTTGGCTGTATTATGTCTCTCCATGTCGAAGTGAGGCCTCTAAACTGAGAATATATTCAGGCAGGATATGTACATTCAGCCGCCACAATTATCAACACTGGATCATTCCTATGCTGTGATTTGCAAGATAAGAACGTTTCATGATTTCCAGGGTGATTACAGGTATATTCAGACAGACAGTTTGAGAAAAATAATGTTAGCATGTTCTGTTAGAAACACAAAATACAAGTATGAACCTGAATTTAAGCACAATATGGGACCTTTAACATTAAAGACGGCACCATGCGAACGTGAGATGTAACTGAACGTTTTGCACGTCGCAGACAAGAAAACACCAACTAAAATCTCATAAAAATGCCATGTTCTCACTGATGCAAAACAAACCCCACGGTACCATGGTGCCACGTTGCACCTACTGCTGCTAACTTTGGTTGATGCTGGACAGTATTTTTTCATACTTTATATTTAGTGTGAAATGACAAATATTAGCATGCTAACATGCTAAACTAAGATGATAAGCATCATCAGCATATTAGCATTGTCGTTGTGAGCTTGTCGGCATGTAGCAAAACATTTAGCACTGCTGCGTTCATGTCATATCAAAGTTAAGTGCCGCCCCCGGACACAGACTGGCCAGTCATTACGTAGCATGGGGCCGGCTCAGACCAGGGTCCGACAACAACTCACCTGTGCTCCATTGACTCTAATGCAGTCATATCAGATTTCCTTCATTTTCAGGCTGGTTTTGTGGATTTGGAGCTAAATGTTGTGCCTGGGGCACGTCGTGTATTAATTCGTTACCTGGAGAGGTTGGAAAAAGATATACGTTTCTTCCCTGTTCCAAAACCAAAATCAGACCCTGGAAAGTGTAGGGTTAGCTAGCTAGCTACTGAAGATATAGCCTACTGAATGTATACACATGCTGCTTTTGCTTTTTAATGATTATAACAGTGAAACAAAGCCCGACCCTGCTGTACAGGAACCAGTGAAGGGAAGCAGGGAAACTTTGCTGATATTCAACCAGCTCTGTGTCATCAGTGTGTGCAGATGAATGTTGTGCAGTGACGTTCATCTGCACACACTGCGATGTCACACAGCTGGTTGAATATCAGCAAAGTTTCCCTTTATATTCATTGTCTTGTGTGGCGATCAGCAGTGATGTGGTGGTTCACTTTTACACTGTGATCTGTAGCCTATAGTTCGGCTTTAGCTTCTAACTATCTTTGTCTTTTTCACCTGTTGTTGCTGCTGAGTCAGTTTGACATCCTGGATATATGCTTCAAACACAGACTGTAGACCCCTCTGTCTGCTTCTCTCTGGAGTCACTGTTTCATTCTTCTAAAAATATGATAACAATTCATAAGGGAGTGCAGTTAGTTACAGTGTCCATGCTTACTCTGACAGCTTGTTGGACCATTAGAAAGTGGCAGGGCGAAAGGTGAATTAGTTAAGTACAACCAACATGATTTTCTTTGACCTAAAAAAACTTACCTAAGTTGAATGAATTTACTATTCATCCAAAAGTTGTGTTGATACATCATTGTTTTATGCTGGAAAACTTCTTTTTTTTTCTTTTTTTTTAGGAATTATCCACTAATCCCATTAATCTTTTTTTTGAGTGTATAAAACTCTGTACTCATAAAACCGTCTTGATAACATGAATGTTAGGAAGTCATAAACGCAGTAATCTCTCCTATCCATCCCACCTGACATGAACGTGGCACTGAGTACACAGAGCTGCATGAAATTCGTCTTGTTCCCATTATGACAAGTCAAACGCTCTGCCCAGAGAAAGGCTCCTTTTAACATTCCCATCAGGTTTGTGCATTATTTATGCTGCTTTTTAATTATTTATATTGTCATCAAATGTTTCAGTAAATCACTGCATATTGATAAATAAGTAAAAGGCACAGTAAGACGACTACTGAGATAAATTTCAAATGAAACAATTCAGCTCGAGCACCCTGCTCTGCTCAAGTGAAGCAACATCACATTATATTAAACACTGCCATTAATGATGTCTTTGAATTTCTCTTCACTTGCTTTTTGTTCTCTTCATCCTCATTATGATTTCATCCTGCAGCCTCCTTCCCATCAAACAGCAGATCCACTTCAATAGAGTTCGCTCTATTATGCTCTTTAAATGATATTTAAAGCTGAACGTTATGATGCCTTAAACTCCTCTGCGGTCATGCTGGTTCAGTGAGTGTTGTGTTGTCATATTCTGAACACGCTGCGGTTGTTCTGGTGTCCAGTCTGTACCTGTAGCAAAGACTGTACGTTGAATTGGTATGTATAGATATATATAATGTTCTGTCTGATGTTTTTAAAATGAATCTGAACCAATTTACCATCATTTTTATGATGTTTAATTGTTGTTTGTGCCGCTGGCGTGTTTCCTTTTGATGAAAAAGTACATTATTTCACCAGCTGGGAGTCTTATCTCTGATGTTACTCACACACAATGTCAAGCATTTTATTTGACCACTTATGCTGTTTGAATTTAGCCCTTGGATATTAACAGAAAATTGAACAATTTGTCCTCGTGTTTTTTTCTCTCTCTCTCTGTAGCCATAAAGCATTATTTTTCTAACACTCAGATGTCTCTTGTGATGTTGAAATGATATTGAAAATGTTTCCATAATGCACAGAAACTGAAAACACTCAATATATCAAATTCAATAAAAACAATATTGCAATATGATGTTAAATCTATTTGAGCTGAGGATGGTAAACTGTTCAAAACAAACCACTCCTGTGCACCACTCTCTTCTGATTGTTAGTATTAAATGGTACAACATTTCTAAATATTCTCACATTTCTATTCAGTCCGTCGCCTGGTAATTTAACAGCTTTCTCAAATGGGAAGAAAGAAAAAAAATGAAATTCCCCCGCAGAGCAGAATCACTTCCCTCTCATTTCTTAATGCTCAGTGATTTAACAGCTTCATGCATGATAATGAGAGGCTGATTAATTTGTCCGGCGCTCTCACTGCGTAATGAGCTCCTTGTAGTCCGCTGTGGCCTCAATTAGACATTTGCAGAGTGCGTTTATGTAGATGACGGGAGAGCTTAATCAGAACTGGACTGTGTTTAAACATCTATCTGAATGGTGACAACTGTTCTGTATTCTTGATGATTTACTTTATTTCTTTCTATTTTTTAATAACAATAGGTTAAAGGATGACATGTAATGTGTCAGTCGTAGTGATGAATCATAGTCACCTCACCTCTTAACACATTCTCACTCCGACCTCGTCACATATCTGCGTTCTTGGTCATGGACTCTCCATGTCCAGATACGAGGTGCAAGGTACCCTGGGTGTGCCTGTTACATGCTTTGTCTTCTTTCAAAATACACTTCTGTTTTCACAGGAAATTTTACGTTTACATACTCTCTCTTTCAAAAAACGCACTACGTCAGTACAACACCGCAAATTACCGTTTTTTTTTTGGTTTGGCTTTATAATCTTATGGAAAGCGAACACCACCTCCCAGGTAAAGATTGTTGTTTGTCGGACCCATCCACCACAGCTCCCTCCCGCCGCACTCAAACTTTCCCCACCTTAACCTTTCTCCTTGTCCTGTCACGTTTCCCCCTGCGCCAAAAAAAGCCGTCCTTTAACGTCAGCAAGGTACGCGGCCGGTTGCCGTTATAGTTTAATAGTGTCTGGCGGCGTTAGGAGGGAAACGCAATGGGACAAGGAAAAAAAGTTAAGGTGGGGAAAGTCCAAGTGAGGCAGTGGGTGACTGATATTCGCATCCCTCAAGATTGTAATGCCAAACCCTGTTCAGCGTTGTATCGACATACTGTGTTTATTTTGAAAGATACTGTATGTAAATGTTAAATTTCCTGTGAAAACCGAAGTGTACTTTGAAAGAAGACAATGCATGTAACAGGCAGAACTTGACACAGTGGAACGTGGAAACATTAATATGTGACGAGGCTGGAGTGAGAATGTGTTGAAATATAAGGGTGACCATGCCAACGTTAAAGGACGTCTTTTTTCATTGGTGTCTGACGCCGGGTTTCGACGCCTTTGGAGAGAGACAGGGTTGCACCTCTCTATGGAGCTTTTTAGCTTGCAAAAGGGATAGTTTGGATTTTCTAAAGCGGGTTGTATGAGGTACTTATCAATAATCCATCTGTTACATACAGTAGATGTCTGAAGGCTCACTTCCAGTTTGGAGAAGTGACAAGAGACGGCACAGAAGCTAAACAACGTACTGCTGTGGAGAGGGCAGCAAGAAGAAGAAGAAAGTATTTTAGCACCATAAAAACTGTTCCACCTCAAATAAACAGTTTAACTGTACACTGTTGTTTCACAGCTTTACTGTGAGACAGTCCATTCTGACAGGGAGGCCATTCACAGTTTCAGTTCCCCATCTATGCTCTCGTCAAAGCCACCAAGACTCCATTGAGATAAACAACAACAAACAGGAAGCGCTGGTTCATCACAGCTTTAGTCAGTCAGTTAGTTTGTGTTACTGTGTGACTTTGGTGAATCTGAACTAACCCTCTGAAACACTAAAGTCACACATTAACTCAACTAACTGACTGATCGAGGCAGCAGTAGACCAGCAGCTCTGTGTTCAGTGAGAGAGATAGCGCAGCTTCAGCTTCAGTGTGCAAAAGCTCCTAAAAATCGTCAAAGTAAAAAAATCATGACTTGGTGCTGTCACAGCTCATGTCATTCATGTTGTTCCTGTTTTACTTTGAAACTCACATCTCTCGTTTCAGATCACTTCACTTCTTGCAACTGTGTGTTTTCCTTCCCTTCTGATGACCCTTCTGTCCCGCCCTGATCAGCCTCACCTGTGTCTCGTTATCCTTCCCCTCGCTGCAGTATTTAGTGTGTGTCTTGTTTTCTCTCAGTGCCTGTTTGTTTTAGCTCCTTGTGTGTCTTGTGTTCCAGCCTTTTGTTTCCCTGTGTCTTTTTCTTGTTTTGTTTTTTTTATTTATCCTGTTGATTGACTCTGCCTCTGCCTCATCCCTGTTGGATTTGTTTGCCTCCACTGATTGTCCTGCTTTCTGTCACCACCCCCTGCTGCAGCTGCCTGATCTTGATCTTGTCTACCTTCTAGGAGAGGCGCAGTTCACCTCAAACGAGCTTATCAGTGCTGAAGATGCTCCTATGCTAACATGCTGTTCATGCTCCGCCTCCTTCATACACACTGATTTTACACTGATCAGATGTCCACAAACACATGGAACTGAATGTCAGTGTTGCCCATCAATTACCGCAGGTTTACATGAAGCTAATAAAGTGTGATCACCTACATCAGCAGCTAATTTTAAAACTGCAGAGTGTGAAATGCTTTCTGTCAGACACGAATCTATTTACAGACCTGTTCATGCGTGCTTCAAATAACACGTGTGCAGACCTCCAAATCAAACAGACTTGACAAAGACTGACATTTCAATTCCAGGGGACCAAAGCACCAGATTAGTCCTGCTAATCGATACACTGCATCAGACTGCTGCTGTGAAAACTCTTCAGAGATGAACAGAGAGTAGTTTAGCCAGCTTTGTGTATGTGCTACAGATTATGTAACCTCCTGACAACAGGCTGCATTGACAAGCCTTTTCTCCATTGTCCAAATCAGCAACAAGCCTTAATTGCATTTCTTCGTATGAACTGTGCCACAGGGTTTCATTAAGAGCTTTACCATGGTGATGCAAACAGCGACAAAAGAATATCAACAAGCTATCAAAGGCAGCGCTGTGCTTTGTTAGTGTGTTCAAACATTCATCTTTGGAAGGAAAAAAACGCATTGGGGCATGAGACAGCCAAGAGGCCTATCAGTCAAAACAAAACACGCACTCACCTCTCCAAAACAGAAAGCTGTTTCAAAAGTAGATCTATCAAAGAAAACATCCGTGAAATCATAAATTGCTGTGGTGACAATAATTGAGTAAAAGTAGCCAAGATCAAACCAGTCATGAAAACAGGCGACCTACTCAGAACTGGCTCCACGCTGAGCTTTTGACAACTGGATGGAAACCATTAATTTTTCTAAACAAGACTAAATGGAGTCCTCCAGGATCGGGGCCAACTCAAAACACTCGTAACAAAGAGGCAAAAGTACTGTTTGTTTGTTTTAATGTTCCCCCGCTGACAAGTTACCACTGGAGATTGCATGCTGTGTCCAAATAGTCGCAGGTCAGGTGAAATAAAGACCCTGTCTGTCTGTCTGTCTGTCTGTCTGACACTGAAACACTGAAAGAAGCTGAAACTCTCTGAGTCTGTGATGTAATCACACAAACCATTGTTAATATAAGAACTAGTCCATACCCATTGGTAGCTTTGTCACCTTCTATCTATGCCAATCCTCAATGCCTATGTGCAGTTTCACATAGATTGACCACGTCAGTGAGTAGAAAAGCGTGGGACAGACAAAATGACACACTGACAGTTTCCATGATTATGTACAGCATACCATACCATGACTTAGTCATCCCAAAAATTAGAAAAACAAACAAACATTTGGCCACAGGGGAGCCACAGCGATTGGTCGCATTTTAGCCATTTTTAAGCATTTTTCTGTTCTACATATCTACCAAGTTTAGTAAAAATCGATATAGCGGTTAGGCCTAGATTAGAAATTAGCTCTCTAGCGCCCCCAATTTTTTGATGGGGTCAATAATGGAGGGGTCCCCTCAGATTACGTGTGGTCATATGCCTACAAAGTTGCGTGGTGATCTGTGAAACCCTTGAGATGTTTATGATGTTGATGATTATGTCATATAATTTCTACATTTCGTTCTTGTTATTTTTCAATACCTATTGGGTGTCACAGTTCTGCCCTCTTCTTCCTGCCAAGTCATCCAGCTCCCATTCAGTCCTTTAACATTCACCCTGGTTGTCCTGTGACATCAGTCACGCCCACTTCATCAAGGCAACTCAGTTCACCTGTTCCTGATTACTCACAGCCAGCACTTGTCCCCCAGCCTCACAGACACTCTTTATCAGATTGTTTTCTCCACTCACGCAAGACTCTCTAGCGCTTGATTCCCGTCTGTTTCTGCGTCATTGGTTCCTGTTTGCCTGTGGCTGCTTGGCGTCACCATCTGACGATGATGCCACAATGTGAGTATTCCCATCTGCTTACCTGTGGTTCTTCTGTGGTCCGCCTCATCCGCAACTGTGTGTTCGTTCTGTGAGTACTGAACTACTGGCTTCTTGATCCTCTGACTGACCTCGACCTACCTTCTGCCTGCCCCCTACTAATTCGTCTGCTTGGACTGGGTACTTACCTGGTTCTAGATCTTCTACCTCCACGACTACATCCTCTGTCTGCTCCTACATGGTACCATTGCCTGTTATTGAGTGTGTGTTTTGGGTGCTATTCGCCTGCCCTGCACCGCACCTGCTGAGTTGCAACAATAAACATTACTACCAACTGTTCCTGGTCTCCTGTGTGTTGTAGTTGGGTCCTAACACAACCCATTATATTGAGGTTCCCAGTGCTCCTGGTTAGGAACATTGAATTAGACCATTAGCAATATAAATCCATTCAGTTTATGCACCTTATTAATATTCTTTCCCAAGCAATTCCATACTTTCAGCCTCCATATACCATCTGCCACATAACGTCTGTTCAAATGAAACTGCAGCAGCTGATTATCTTCATATCTGTTTCACCACTTGTATTGTTTCTGTTTTACTGCAGCTGTGTGTACTTTCTTTGTACTGAATTATATCATCTGATCCTCCCTAATGGGATCAATGTCACCTTTTATTAAAGCTGATAATCCATTTTACAAAACAGTTTTCATTTGTATGAATCCATGCTGTATCTTCTTTTATTAACATTAACAGTGGCAGATACATTTTGTTATTGCATTTGTACTTTTTCCTTGTTGCTGGGGTAGGCAGGTTTCTTACATACACCTTCCTGTTGCAGCTCTCCCCTCTCTGTCCTATAAGCCCCTTCCACCAGATGACCACGGGCATATGCACGTGCTTCATACAGTAACCCAGTGTTTCCTACATTGATTGATTTAATGTTATTCCATTGGAGAGTTGGCACAGCTCCTTCACTCAGCCCCTCCTTGCCCTGCTCTCTCCCTCTCTCTGTTTATCAGGCCACAAATGAGACAACAATTAGCTTGCGAGCCACCCAATGGTCCTTCCGCCTCACTTTCTGCTAATGTAGACTGCTTGGCCAGGAGGACAGGAGGACAGGAGGCAGCAACTCCAAGATGAACCGTCCAACAGCGGCTATAACGCCTCAAATTCAGCCAGCACAGTGTCACAGTGGGCTGGCGGCCAGCAGCACATCAGGTCTAACCTGTGTAACTGCAGCAACAGAAAGTTTGCTGAACCGGTGGGGAGTAAGAGCGATCCAGGATGAGAGCCCCAGGTACTTAACTTTGCGCTGATTCATTTTGAGTTGTTGCAGCTGTGACTGAAGGTCTGTGCCTGTAAAGCCCTGGCTCTAACTGATGCTAGCTACATTACTACACTGCCCTGTACACTTACGGCTGTACACCTAACAACTCCGGACACACACTTATTAAGTTTGCTAATGACGCCACTATGGTTGGGCTCATAACCGCAGGAGATGAGTCTGCATACAGGATGAGATGCAGAGGCTGTCAGTGTGGTGCTCTAGGAACAACCTTTCAATCAACACCCATAAAACAAAGGAGATGATCATTGATTTCAGGAGGCGGAGAGGGTCTCCACCTTCAAGTTCTCTCGGACCTACATCTCACACGACCTGTCCTGGTCAGCAATAATGCCTCTGCAGAGCGAGGAAAATCATAAAGGACACCTCCCACCTTGGTCACTCACTGTTCACCTCAGTGCTCAGACTTACAGTTTCTTTCCCTGGGCCATCAGAACTTTAAACTCCCGTACCTCACAAACTGTCCTTTTTCTCATTTCTCCTGTTAGTAGAAGGCTAAACTAATAGCAACACCTCTGTGCTTTGCTGATATTGACACGTTATATTTTGTTTACTGTCAGAGTCTCTTTCAGACTCTTGGTGTGATGAGTCCGTCTTCCTTCTTGGGTTGCTTTGCAGTGTAGGTAGTTGACGCCAAAGCTGCAATGCCAAATTTCTTTGCAGGATTCTCTCTGCCATTTAATCAGGGTTTCACCGAAGGGACGTGCACATGCATCTGCATCTGTAGAACACCCAATAGAAACACTGTCTCTTTGAAATGTCTCTGTGACTGGCCACTGTCGCCCATCACCAACTGCATTATTTAAAGAACCAAGAGAAGGTGCAGACGTCAAACCAGGTTATTCCTCCTCTGTGTCCTGCATGTGTTTTTGTTGTGGGAAGTGGATCAGGAGGTGTGTCTCTGACCCTGCTCTGATTGGTTCAAACACTCAGAGCCGCTTTGTTATTGCACTGTGCCACTTTACTTTTAGACAAACTGTGGCTCTCTGGTTCTGCCTGATGATGCTACACTTAGACAACAAGATTATTTCTGCTTTAAAGACACGTTAAACTAAAATTACATTCTGCTATTCACTAGTATGGCACGAGCTAGCTTAATGTCAATACCAATGGATTCCTCTCTTTAAAGTTCACCACAAGTGTTCAGTTAAGAAATGCATGTCAAACACTTCTACCTTGAAATATGTGTCCTTGCTTTGGTGGTTTTATTGTTGAACTCTCTCCTGCTTGTTGCCGTCAGTCAAGTCCTTGAATTCCGTCTCTATGTTAGCCTTGGCTAAACAAGCAGCTATTCATGTATGTGCAGAGGGGGGAAGGGAGGAATCTGTGAGCCCCTGTTTTTCAGAGACACTGGCAGTCACGGCATCTCACCCTCGTTAGCCTGGAAATGGGGACGAGGCAGAAAGCCCTGATGGGACACACGGTGATCTCATTATGGAAGGAAGCTGCCCCACTGGAGCGGAACGGGACAGACTGGTACGGAGAGATGGAGGGAGGGACGGGTACAGTTCTTTGGGGGGGTGGCTCGGATCAGAGTGGCACTGTGGGTACAGGTCAGGCACAAAAACCCCCTCTCTTATTTTGTGTGCTAGCCAGGCCTCCATTGTTGTACCCCTCATTAGCACCACTTAGAAGAAGCTGCTCTGCAGGACAGGAGGCGTCACTCTGCAGCTGCTCCCCGACTTGTTCGCAGGGGAACCCTCAAACTATTATTCCTCTACTACCATCTTACAGTACAGGACAGCAGGGGGGTCGAGGTCTTGCTTGGAGACACCAGCATGGACTCTCCAGGTTATGGAGTTGCAGCAATGAGGAGAGGAAGCTATGATGATGCTGCAGGCTCTCTGCGTCCTGTGAGTATTGATCGGATATTGATTGAGGTGGGGGACTCAAGTCACATGAGCCGACTCGAGTCAGACTCATGTCTCAAATTTGCAAGCTTGAGACTTGCTTGACTAACACTGATGAAAGACTCGACTTTTGATGAACGACTTTGGCATTCGTGACTGTAGACTTGAGACAGATGACTTGAGAGAACTGTCCTCAATACATGTTTGTACACGCATATGTATTTTTCTTCATACCCACTGAATCAGAGCTCTGTCCTCCTGCAAAGCTCTCTTTAGAGGAATATGATCTGATACATACGTGGCCACCATACGCTCGGGCTCTCCTCTAACATATTTGTACAAGGTTTTGGGACCGCCACTGTGCATAACAACTGTCCCAGTCTGCTTTCCAAACATAAGTTTACTGTGTGTGAGTGTGTGTGTGTGTGTGTGTATGTATGCTTGCTGTGTGTGCACCATGAGATATTCTCCTCTCATACACCACCGTGGTTTTAATCTTGCATAATAATCTCTTTCACAGCAGTAGGTATGTTACTTGAGTGTAGTGTCTTTAACCCTGACTGTTCAGATATTTGAAGCAGGAGATTTAAATCCTTTACTGTTGTAAAAGTAACTGCTACCACACTGTAACAATACGAGTAAAATTCCAGCAAATGTACTCGAAGTATTAAGAATAAAAGTACTGCACTGATGCAAATGTCCCCTTTTACTGTTATAGTATGGAATAGACGATATGATTAGATTATTGTTATTACTCATGCATCAACTAACGCTATGCTCAATTCTGTAAACATGTACTTTAATTTCACATAAAAATGTTACAGGTTCTACAAACGTAAACAGCTTCACTGCAGCAAACACATGTGAAGTCATATTTATGCATTTGTGGATCCATTTTTACACGTGAAACTGGTTTTGCATATTTGTGGAGCGCTTCCTGTAAGTTCATGGGCCATGTGACATTTATGACTTCCTCCCTGTTTATTGGTGTAATTTTGTCCAATTTCCACCGCAGCAGAATCTGTAAAAAAATATCACCACTGCTAACAGGTGTTATTTTACCATTATGATTGTGTCTCACTACGAAGTCATCGTAATCCGACGCTTGCGGCAGTCACTTTCAGCGTCAGACACTGATGGAAAAAAACGGTCCTTTAACATCGGCATGTTACACGGCCGGTCGCCGTTATAGTTTAATGGTACTTTGCGGTGTCAGGGGGAAACGTGGCAGAACAAGAACAAATTTAAGGCGGGGACAGTCCAGGCAGATGGAAGTGGTGGATGGGTGCAACAAACACGGACTTTAACCCAGGAGAGCGGTGTTCGTGTCCCGTAAGATTATAACGTCAAACCCTGTTCTTTTTTGCCCAAGCCAACCACGTGTGTTGGTTGTTGGAGGAAAAATAATATCAGCTTGCGGTGCTTCATACGTCATGTGTTTATTTTGAACGAAGACAATGCATGTAACAGGCACAACTTGACGCAGTGTCCCAGAACGTCAACAACCAACACACCCAGGGTACCTTTCACGTCGTATGTGGACGTGGAAAGTCCATGACCAAATGTCAATATGTGATGAGGTCAGAGTGAGAATGTGTTGGTTCGTATGACTTGACTTGTGACTTGTTTGACCTGGGCAATGACTTGACTCAACTTACTTGACTTGCAGCAGGGACTCAACATCACCTGCTTGATGTTCGCCACAGTGACGTGGGACGTGCTGGAGACTTGAAGGTTAAGATTTGAGGCATGTTTGTGACTAGCCCTTTCCTGGAGACAGACTAGCTGGCTTGAATAGAAGTCAAGTTTTTGATGTCCATCCATTTTTAAAGCTTGGAGGCTCAGATTTGTACCAGTTCTTTGTGGCTGATTTTTACTACTGTCTGAATCGGACGTAAGTCGTGCTCCATGTGTTCCATGTGATCTGCATTCAGTGTCCATGTGTTACATGTGATCGTGTTCAATGTCCATCAATCAATCAATCATCAATCAATCAGTCAATTTTATTTATAAAGCCCAATATCACAAATAAAAATTTGCCTCACATGGCTTTACAGCATACAACATCCCACGGTGGTATTGAATCATGTGCCTGGTGGAGAAACCTTTGACTTTGAAGAGCTCTTAACATTTTTCAAGTTTGAAGTTCTTGTTGTTCAGTATGTGCAGTAAAACAGTGTCAGCACATACACAGAAGCTCCTGGACTGGAGGGTCAGCTCGGTCCTTTGTGTCCTGCAGGCTTTGTGTGCCAGCGTAGAACTGGCTGAGACAGAGGCCAGAAAGAGGTGCTGTTCAAGTGTCCCTGCTTTTGTTTGTTTTGTTTTGCTGTTTTTTTTTCTCTTTGTCTTCAGTTCTGCTTAACCCAGTTTCTCAGTTTGTCCAACAATTAGAGCACAAGAGCATCCCCAACAAGATGAAATGTGTTTGTTTTCTTTCACCCAAATGAGCCAGGGTTCATGTGTGTGTAAGAGACGCTTCCTGCTGGGAAAATGAAAAGATGTATTAAAGGTTCGGGTCGATGAAAGAAAAGGTGGGCGTTTAGCCATGCTAGCAGCCTGGACCACACTGAAATATCTCAACAACAACCGGTTAGATTGTCTTGAATTTTTGTTCAGACATTCATGTACCTCAGAGAATGAATCCTGCTGAATCTGTAAATCCCCCATTTCTCCCTGTAGCACCACCATGAGGTTCACATTTCGGGGTTTTGAGGATAATGTCCCCTCATGATTAAAAAGCCCAGTCTCACTCCAAAGTCGTTGAAATCTGGCACTTGGGCAGTGACTTGTGGCTTCAGAAACCAACAAAAAAGGCGTCCTTTCACATTGGCATGATGTGCGGCTGGCTGCTGATATAGTTTCACGGCGGTGTCAGGGGGAAATGGAGCAAGGATGAAAAGGGGTCGGGCGGGAGGGGTGGTGGATGGGTCCAACACTCTCAGCCAAGGTGTTTGCATACTGTAAGATTAGCCAATGTTGTTGAAGGCATTGCACTGACGGAATGAGTTTATTTTGAAAGAAACTGTATGTAAACATTACATTTTCTATGAAAATGGAAGTGTATTTTGAAAGAAGACAATGCACGTAACAGGCAGAACTTGACACGGTGTCCCAGAATGTCAAAATTCACGTTCACGTCATATGTGACGAGGTCGGAGTGCAAACCTATTGATAAATATACAGTACTGTGCAAAGGATTTAGGCAGGTGTTCGGCAATGCTGTAAAGTAAGAATGCTTTCAAAAGTATAAAGTTTAATTGTTTATTATTATCAAAGTCAGGGATTTTGTAGGTTCACAGTCAGGTGTATGATTAACCAGTTATACCAAACAGGTGCTAATGATCATCAATTTCATAGGTAGGTTGAAACACAGTCATTAAGTGAAATAGAAACAGCTTTGTAGGAGGCTTATAACTGGGTGAGGAACAGCCAGTGTGGAGGAAAACACTTGTGCTGTTCAAGCTCTTTTGAAGAATCACAAAGAAACAAGCAATGTTGAGGACTGCAGACGCCAAGGAAACTTAAAATAGCAGATGAAAGACACATTATGCTTACTTCCCTTTTGAAGTCAGAAGATATGCAGCAGTGCCCTCAGCTCATACCCATCTACTGTCTGGAGAAGTCCGACATGGAAACAAGGCCAAGCTACTCAACCATGCATAAAAATGTAGGAACTGGGGTGCAGAAAAGTGGCAGGATGATGGAGAGTATTTGAACCCATATTGCCCATGTTCTGCCTTCTGTGACCTTGTTTATAAAGAAATCATTAAAATAATTAGCTATTTATGAAGCAATCTGTTAAAGTAAATAAATAAAGTGAGCTGAGGCTTTTCTGTGCAGCTCTCTGATGTATAAAACCCTATTATTACCTGAAGATATGGCTGCAGTGCGCAGTCATCACTGACAGCGTTTCCACTTTCCACTGCACTCAAAAGTATGTGCCTCCTTCATGTAGAAATCTTTCAAGAGGAAATGTACTCGACATATGAAGGACATTCTGATTTTAAAGATACTGCTCAATCAACTTTTCTTGTTCAATGGAGTGTTTTTTTTTATCAATAAGACTTGGATTGTACTGCACAAGTTGTGTTTTACATGGTTGCCTATGACTTCAATTCATTAACAATATTTGGAGTTTTTGGAGTTTTTGTTCACTGTGGAGGCATGCAAGGAATAACAACGTACCCCAGGGCGAGTAACTGTTATACACATGATCACATAATGCTTCATAAAGACAGCACTTTGTCAGAGCTGTGCTGACTTCTCCCCCAATGTGTTCTTGTGTCCTTCAACAAACCAGTTTCCTTGGTGACTGAAATTAAGCTTGCTTTTCTGCTGCTCTCATCAGTTTGACAAACAGCTCAAGGAAGGGTCTTAAATTGTGCATGAAAGAGGAGAGACATGCACACAGCACTGTAGAGCTTCGGGGGGAAGGAGGTCAATGAACTATGATCTACAGAGGACACCTGTTCTGTTTCCTATAATCAACATTGGTTTCTCTTAGCAAATACAGCGGTCGCTCTCTAATGATAATCAAGTGTTTACTGCGGTAACCATGACAACAAAGATCTTGTAGCCTGAAGATGTAGCACTTGTAACCAGCAAAACTAATCAAGTCGTTCTTGTGCCTAAATCTAGCCCATCTTTGAACAGTGTTTTTTTTCTTAACAGAGATTTGAATTTAGTCCTGTTAATGGTGGCGCAAGATTAGAAAACACCAATGAGAGTACAACGTATGTTTTCATGATCTATGTCAGTCTGGTCTAGAACTGGTCCACAATTTATATGCCAACGAGCTCCACTCTCACAAAGGGAATACCATGGAGACAGGCCTACAACCACTCATGAGTTGAGTTTCAATGCCGCTTATCTGGAATTACATGAAACCTGTTTCCAACAACGCACTCAAAGTATTTACATGGAAACAAGTACCCTACCACAAAAGACCTATAGAGAAAATGCTTCATAACACCGTACTTGCCTCTTAAAAGTGGATGGAGCGTCTGCTGTCCGCCATCCATTCCCGACTTACTGTCCTCTGTTGGAGTGGGACTTTCCCTGAGTCTTCTAGAGACTCCTGCTGGCAGTTGAACCCTCAGTTGAGGCTCAGGCGTCGATCAGCAGGATGTCCAATCATCCTCTGCTACCAAATGTGAGGGAAATTCGGACTCTGTGTGAGGAATCAAGTCTCTTTGATGCATGCAGCATGGAGAGAAGAACCAAGTGTTCTCTGCCAACCGTCAGTATTGTACAGACTTTCATACCAAACTGAAGCTCTGACCCAGTTTGCGCCCACCAAATTCCTGAATAATTCCCATAGCTAATTGTTGCCTCTTAAGGTAATGGGGGTAAAAAAACAGTCATCAGGTACCTGTGGGTGTTTTCAGGGTGCGGACTGGCCATCAGGAAGTTCTGGAATTTCTTGGTGGGCTGGTCTTGAGAAGCTATACTTCAATTTTACACTGACCTATGACATCAAGTTGCTGAGTCAGGTTTAGAGCTGCAAATAGTTTAATAATTGATTAACAGTTTCAGTCCTTTCTCCAAATCCAAGATTTGATACTTGAGGGTTCCAGCGTCTTGACCATGATATTTCTGCTGGTTTTTGTTGTCTGACATTACAGCGAACTGAGCGTCTTTTGGTTTTTAGACTCTTGATTGGATAAAAGAAGATATTTGATGACAACAACATGGACTCTAGGACTCAGTGATGTTTCACCTATACTGTAGAGACATCTGCATGAACAACAGGATTGAAAAGAACAAACTTAATCGCCTCACGGCTGCTAATTTACAGCTAGTTCGAGAGTGTAAATGAAAGTGTTTGAACATCATTAAGAAATACATAATAGACCTTATTAAAAGATATGTTTTTTGCACATCTCTCAGACGCCTTCCAGAAACATCCCGATGAGACGAATGTTACAGAGCTGTTAGTGGGACAAAATACTTTCTCCAACCCATGATTCAAGATTCATGAATTGAGAAAGCCTCAAAATGTCAGCATGACTTAACGTATCATAGCCTCTGGTGTTTTTTTAAAAGTGTCATTACAGTGTCATCTCCAAAGAGATCCCAGTCATCGCAGGTCTGCTCAGCAGGAACCTTCTATCATTTCAAAGGATTCAGATTAGTTTTGTGCTGTCGATCACTCTGAACTTGTTTGTATCTTGCTTTCACTCGACGTTTCACTTTTGCATCCCTGCCTTAGGAGGTTAGCTTCACTTTGAGTGGAGATTTAGAAAGATTAAAATGAGCCATTCATTTTGACTTGGGACTCAAACCAGCAGTGTGTGTTTGTTTGTAATTACCTGAATAAAGTTCTGTGCAAAAAAACATAAATAAAATAAAATAAAAAGATATGTAACTAAATGTAGATATAAACTAAGCACATAAACTAAGGACATTTGTGTCTGGCAGATTATTTCTGTGTTGTAACAATGCTTCTTGGCAACCCACATACTCAGCTCTGCTGCTCATCCCACAAATGTTCCTTACAAATGTGGCACCATTTAAAAGGGAAATAAACAGGCTTTCCAGTGGTATAAGATATATTGCCAAGAAGCATTTTTTTTTTTGTCTTTTTGTGCTTAGTTTATATCGTTTCACTAATACAAGTCCTCTGTCTTCTTACAGCACCTCAGACACTTGGCTCAGAGACGACGCTCTGCCCCATCACTGGTCTTTGGGAAGGCGCTGGGGATGCCGTGGTCTCCTATCAGGTGTGTACATCATTGTTTTAAACTTTTTTCCATCCACAGAATATTTGCCGAACATATGTGCATACATACATACATGCTGTGCACTCCTAACAGCAGCAAGTACAATCACAATCTTACCGGGTAGCGTTGTGTAACTGGCACCTACCTCTGACTTTAGGTGGGGATTAGTTTATTGATTGAAATTATGAAGGCAAGTATTCAAATCGAACCAATCATGATCCCATCAACAGTCAGGATCGAATTTTCAGTTCAACCCAGACACAAGAAAATATGTTGCAGATATGGTGAAACGTTATGCTTCAACAACACTATGGTAAAGACAACTTGGTTTTGGTTAGGAAAATAACGTGCTCGGCTTAAAATGCCCTGTATGGGGGGCACAATCCTGGCAGGAAAAGCAGTGACGTCTTGGCATTATTCTTACAGACGGGTTGCTACAAACACCCACGACTGGAGCCCATAACGCCGATGGAAACACTGCAATGACTCGCTTAAAACAACCGGTCTTGTTCGTTGGTCTTTAACAGTGGGCTGTTAAAGATACAGTACGTTAAAACGCACAGAATATTTTGGAGTGATATATGAGCTTGGTGAAACAAAGATGGCTGTAGACAATTGAACCCTTTTTAATTGCTGGTTATGGAACCCCAGTACTTTCTGATTACCACTGGCACCACTGCTGCCTTTCTAGCTCCTCTTTCAGGTATTTTCCGAGCTTCTCCTGTTCCTTCCACCTGATGTTGCGCTCTCTCAGGATCGCTACATGTATCGCCACTGCCTTCTTCTGCTGTTTGTCGATCAACACCATATGCGGTTGGTTAGCCAATACCACTTTGCCAGGCTGGATCTGGAAGTCCCACAGGATCTCAGCTTTAATTCTCCACCACCTTAGGAAGTGTCTTCCCCTCTGACCTTGTTATTTCCAGTCTGTACTGGAAGGTGCAGATATGGTTCTATTGATCTTCTGCTAAGTGCCCGTCCTTGTGCTAGCATGATGCTCCTATGCTGTCTTTTAGTCCAGCCTTAACCAGCCACTATGCACTCTGTGTGAGTGTGTGTATGTGTTTCTGTGTGTGTGTGTGTGTGTGTGCTACATAAAATTCTATATAAAATGATAACAATTCACTTGTATTTTTTTATTTTCTTGTGAGTACTGGATAGTTTAATCAATTAGAACATGGCTGTGAGGCTTATTCAAAATACTAATCTAAGCAGGAAGCACCTGAAGTGCTCATAAAAATCACCTTGTGGGGGTTAATAGGTTTACTTTCAAGGAATATTTCACCCACAAAATGATCATTTGTTTATCAATTACTCACCCTGTGTAACGTTAAACTTGTGAGGAAAACTCTTTTCTTGCATGCCTCTATGTTGAATGAAAAACAGAGACAATTCTTGATGGATTGGAGTGAAAGGTGGTCCACTTAACAACAGCAAAACTATATCAAAACATCCCTTCACAAATTCTCACACAACTTGAACAACTTGTACTATTTAAACCACTTCAGATTTCCATGTCTTTTTAAGAAAATAAAGCAGGTAGTTGCTGCACATAGTTTGTATTTAGAAACTGGGCCTTTAAATGACACATCAGGATTTCTGTGAATTTGTGATGTCACAAGCAGACACACAGACATTGTAAATGGGTCCTTTTGTATTCCTTGGTGGATCATTTTACATCAGCTGACAGCAAGTAAACATGAACACAAGCTGTTGCCTAACAATGTAACTCAAGTGAAATTGCCTCAGAAGGTAGAAAAATGAGCTTTCAGGCAGAGGGTGATTACAGGCAGACAATATAAGAAAAATAATGTGGTTTTTCAACCTGGTCTCTCTCCTAGGTCGTTGAAATCCAGCACTTAGTCAGACCCAGAGGGGCACTCCAGGAGAGGTCAGGGAAACGCTGTTCTAATAGAAACCCAAGTGTGAACTTGAATATGAGTATAACATGAGCCCTTTAAATACCTTTAACCTTCACAAAACTAAATGTTAACACTAATGAATTGAGCACTTGAAAATATTGTTTTTTAAAATATTTAAAAGTATAAAAAAGATTTTCACATACTAGTAACAAAAGAAAAGTTTCATGTGTCTCATATCCAGTTTCACCGCCTCCTTCCGGCAGCCTCCGGCCTGCAGATGGCAGCAGACAGAAATACACAGTCAAATCACCTCCGCTGTCGTCACAGAGGAACACTTTGACAGACCATATAAAGAAACTAATTTTCCCCTCCCCGTCACGCTCCCACCACGTGTTGAACTGAAACACGGTCATGATGTCACCTAAGTCGCCCTGCAGGCCACACAGTCCACCCGGTTCAGGCCACAAACGCAGATGTCCCTGTGGGGGATTTACAGAGAGGAGTTTTGAAACAGTAACGTGCACATTGCTCAAACTCCTTAAACCTCACTCACAACCACTCTGAGGACTGATATAGATCTGTCTTCTATTTCAAATCATTATCTCCAGAAAACCTGATCAGTAGGTTATTGTGTTCAGTCCTCAACCATGAGAACGTTTTCAGATCCCGGACTGCAATTAGCCATGAGATTGTCATTTGTGGAATTTTCAGAAACCCAAAGGCGTGAAAGTTTCCAGTATTACACAAGACAAAAGCTGTAAAAATAACAACAAACTGTAACTGATATATATAATTTTGTGTGTGTATGTGTTTGGGGGATTTTTTTTTCACAAATTTATGACTTTATAATGTCAAAGAATACAATTTCTTCATCTACAATGTCCCTAATTTATTGTCCTATTTTTGTTATATTGTACAGAAAGTAAAATATGAACTTCATACAAACTCCTGGGCAGTGAAAGGTTCTAGTGTTTTTATTTTAACACATCAATCACAGAGTAATTAAGGGCCAAACTCATGCCAGAAAGTATTCAAAATACCAGGGGCAGAGCCAGACATAAACAATGGGGGCTCAGCCCAAACCAGGGGGAGTCTGGGGGCGTACTCCCCCAGGAAGATTTTTTTTCTACTTGCAGCAACAATATCCTCTATTTTTTCAAGCTAGTTGAGATAACAGAATGCCTTAAAATCTGTACATTGTTTGGGAAAAAACATGATTGTTGCCAAGGAAAAAAACTCATCCTGTAGTACCTACGTTCTATTTTTGTATCTAATTTTTCTCCAGTTGTCTTCACCACTCTGAAACCATAACACAACAAATGCTGAGGATGGCTAATTTTCACACCTGCCACTTAAAAAGAAGCAAAAACTGTCAAATGTTACTATTTTTATTTTCCATAGCATATAGGTAGGGTAGGGATTTGGGAGTAAACAGTGATGCCATCTAATATTACAGCAGCTACGTCTCTATATCTGTTGTCTCGATCACTGAACCTCAGTCCAGTTTTATTAAGGTACACAAAACACAAATGACTCAGTCTTTAGTTTCACTCAGTGGGGTTTATTTAGACCAAAAGTGTTTTCTGCACCACGAAGGCAACACCGCCTCTGGGAGAACGTTTGTGTGCTCATTTGTGTTATGAAGCCATGATGGGTTTCTGTTCCAAGCTTACGATGCTGTTGTCTTAAGGCTTCTGATCATGTATGTCTAAAAAGCTTTAACATGTTTTGTTCTACATTTGTGAAATAAAGTTTACTCTTATTGAAAACCCTGAAATGAAAGCTGCATTTAATATAGGACAGTGGCTAGCACTGAGAACACTGAGGTCACGTCCCCTGTGTATCTGGGGTTTTTGCAGCCCGGGGAAGTTTAGTTACAATTAAACCACTTGGTTTTAATGGCTGATTTCATTGTTTACAGTCATTATATGAAAACAAATGAGTAATTGTAGGGTGACAAATACATAAAAAGTCAAATGTTAAGCTTTCCCCCATCAGAATTTAAGCTGTGTTAATACACAGAATTTAGATCTACATCTTCAATGTAATAACTGCATTAAAGTCCAAATGATTAAACATATTATGTGTGCTATCTGTTGTTGATGTTGTCAGGTAGAAAGAAGTGCGGAAGGGACTTGGACTAGTAATATCAGTATTTCTAAAATCCAGGCTCTGAGCCCTGATTTCAGATTTTCAATGACTCATCACGATGATCGTAAGACCAGCACTTGCTGTTCGGCTCCTGCCAACAGTCAAACTTTTTTTGGTTTAACCCTTTCAGCTCTCTAATGTCATAACACACCTACAGCGAGTCTGTTATGAGTCTGGTCAAGTCAGATTCTTTGTGTAGGCTCTTTATCACCTCCTCTTCTATGTCTGACGTTAATCTCTTTAACCTTTCATAGCTGTTATTGCAGTAGCCGCATAAAGACCACCAGAGCATCCAGTGGGCGAGTCTATCAAAGCAAATAAGAGAAATGTCAGGTACATCCCACTCTTAACACTTCCACCCATTCAGCGCTCAGACACACACACACACACTGTGCATTTCCTTGAGGCGGGGGACTTTGTGGGTGGAAGTTTCACTCTAGTGGGACTGCCACTGACGTAGACAGTACCTCAACATAAAAAAATACACGGTGAGGATAATTGGCCATATGTATTTGGTTTGATATTTTATTTCATTTATATTTTCTGAAATTTGTCTTGCATCCCGAGGTGTACACTGTTTCAGAGAAATACAAAACACAACATTCAACCAAACAACAACACAAATACTATAAATATATATTACATCGGACATTATGAATAAGTGGAGGCAGTGCAATCAGTTTAATCACTCCCTTTTACAGTCAATACTTAGTCTACACAGGACAGCAAGTCCTCTGACCCATACAACCACACAGTGTGTCGGATATTACAGTTTGAAACACAAGGATTACATTGTGAAATGGTCATTTGGTTGGGTTGAGGCAGCAAAAGTAGCGTACTTAGGTTGAGAAAAGGACATGGTTTGGGTTACAAGTCAGTACATATGTCAACATCTGATGTCACGAATGTGACCTAAAATAACTCAACGCTGAGACTGAAGCATCAGTTTCCTGGGTCAAAGTCCTGTGTTTGTTTGACCCGTCCATCCACCCCTACCTCCTGACTACATGGCCTTGATCACTCTTTATACTGAGATGCAAGCTGCAGAGATATAAGAGATATAAGCTTTTGAAAAAGAAAGGTAATTAGAAAAACTACACAAGAGGCGGTCGCGTATGTGACGTCATAGCTTTCCCTCGCTTCCTGCAGCTTGGAGTGACTGCAACCTGGCACAAAACACACAGACATCTTCAATCGATTAATTATAAAACAGTGGAATTTCAGCGGGGAGGCCAAGCTGCAGGAAGCGAGCGAAAGCTATGATGTCACATACGCGACCTCCTCCTGTGTACTCTTGAGTCTTTCTAATTAAAAAGCTTACATCTCAACAGTTTTACCACAAAGTATGACTTCCTTGACATTGAAATTTATGTTTTAAATTCATTAACAACATATTTAGATTTCATGTCGCAACTCAAACGGGAACAAAAGATAATATTTCTCTCCCCATTCACTGCCATTCATATTTCTTCCGATCTAAGGTCCCATGAGCTCTACCGGAAGGGGCGCGACTTCAGCACTCTATTGAATGTACAGATAAGAGAGGAGTATCAAGCCATATCTAACTAACAGCCATATTCTAATTGATTAGCTACTGTTAGCTAAGCCGAGCGGTTAGCCTTGCTTTGTTTGTAACAAAAAAGTGTCATTCAAAAAAATATTTTATTTTTTTATTTTTTAGTTCTGGCTTTATGTGGAATTATGTGGCAGACACATGGATACCTAACCCTGATCCTTGTCAGTTTTACACTTTAGTTTTTGTTCCCTTTGGACAGATTAAGGCTAGCTGATCATATTTAGATGGCAGATATGAGAGTGGTGTTGAAGTATTTATCTCAAAATGTTAAACTATTTCTTAAATTGATAATAGTGGCTGAATTATATGGTGGTTCGTATTATTATTGCTTTAATAATCTTTAAGAACTACTACTAATTTTAGATTTTGGTTGCTTTCTGTTGTTTGTGTTTATGCACAATGATAACCACCTGTTATGGCTTGTAGGCTCCAGCTGTTTTATTTGCCGGTATTTTATGTGTCATCTTCAGTTGGCCAGAAGGTGACAGGGAAAGTACCTCTACTGCAGCAATTTGAATTTCTGCCCTGAACTCAGAGTCAGTGGGAAGAGCACTGACCAAAATTGGTTTCATAATCATTTAGAGCAAACAACTCTTACTTCTTTGGTACACCTTGTCTTGTGGGTTAATATGATGCATACTTGATTTGATGCATACTGACAGATTATTTTTATTGTTAGCAAATAATTTAGTTAGGCAGTGAACAGGTGTGGAATATGTGAGAAGAGAAGTAATCCCCTCTAAAATTGAGAATTGAGGCCAAAGTTTGTTTTATAAATCTGTTTTTCACTTGTGTGAAAGTTAGCTTTTATAAATACAGACATGTGGAATGAAAGCTTGCATCCGAGAAGACTGAGTCTCGTTTCACATTATAAAATGTCACTGAGATAATACTTGTGTATTCCTCTAAGATGCCATAATGAAATCATATCAGGTTATCCACATGATATTGATTGTTAGGATGGGTGATGCCTTCACACACAGATCTGACATTTTTCTCTATATTAAAGAACCATGCTGTGCTCTCTGTGGTATTTAGGGAAGGATCACAGTGTTGGAGGCTATTGATTAGAGTCGGTGATATATTCATTTTACAAAACAAGTGTTGTGTCTCTTTGAGTTAATCTTCAGCCACCGAATAACAACAGCAGCACCTTCTGCCTTTTGGCCTGTTTGGTGGTTTCCAGTATTGCATCTGCAGGAGGTTGAAACAAACAGGAGGTGTCAGTTGCAGAGATGCAGACTTTAGGTTTGTTTTTACTGATTTGATCCAGTGGCATATAATGTTTTCACTACTTACAACCAGCTAACCACAAGTGATGATCATGGTCCAGGTCAAGTGGCTCCCAACCTTTTTTACTCTTAAAACACATAGACATCCCATTGCTGTAGGTGTGCTTTGGTATGTATTTGCCTGTGAGCTGTGTTCCCTAAATTATTGAAATTGATTTTTTTTTAGAGGCCATAAAAGATAAAACTCAATTATGTGTAACTTTATGCCTTAAGTTATATAAAAAAAATCATCCCCCTCTACATTTATCATGAGGGAAAACCAAGGGGCAAGCTCCAGGGATGACGAGTGAAGCCAATGAGTAAGTGCCAAAAACTGCATTTCGTTGAATGGCCACTCCAGAGCCGCCTACTTTAAGCTTCAAACCCGCTCCTCAGAAACCAATGGGTGCGTCCATATTTTTATACAGTCTATGGGGGAAACATTAGCTAGTCAGTCTGTGTTTTCTGGTTGAGAACTTGTAAATTATAGACTCCTGACAAGTGATGAGGGGCTGAGAGATGACACTGCTTTTAAATGGTTACAAGGCAAAATGGATGTAAGTCTTTAATCTAGACAGCTCCATTGACTCTAATGTTAAAATGTGGCAGTCGTGATATTTTGCTTTGAATTTAAATGGGTTAATCTTCTTCCATCTTTTGTAACATTGAAATTAAGAACAAAATGTCCAACATGACCACTTTATGGCTGGTACAAGGCAGTTTCATGAATACCAATTCAGCTCTTTAACATCTGCTTGCATAAGGCTCTCAGGCAAAACTTACACAATGTGTTGCATATGTATTGCACATTTTAAAGAAGATCTCAGGAAATAGTTAACATTCATATTAATGTGAAAAACAGCTGTTGTGGTTAACTGTGAAACTACAGACGTCATTTTTCGCAGCTGTGACAGGCATCATTTTCAGTCTCAAAAGATGAAGTTCAGCTTGAATTTCTCTCTGATGTCAAGAGTTAGTTGAGAAGATCACCAATCTCATGTCTGTAGGATAAATATCAAGCTGCAGCCAAGAGAGGGTTAACGTTACTTTAGCATAGTAGCAATGTTTTGTCCTCAGGTAACAAAAACAAGTATAGAAACAACAAAGGTTAGGGTTATTGCTTGTCTGGCACATAACCCCTGTAAAACTAGTTGTTGCTCGTTAGCTTAGGGTGCGTTCAGACCTAGAGTTGTCTTGCTTTGGTCCGAATCAGGGACTAAGTTTCTTGCAGAGTTGCATAATTGCCGAGAGTTGGTTCGCGTTCTCCCGGCAGCATTTACAAGAGGACCAGATCAAATGTCTTGTGCGAGAAAGCTGCTCTTGATTGGTCAGAATTTCCATGTGGGAAAAATCCAGGAAGTAAACCAAACGGAAGAGTACACTTGCAAGATAAATGTGACACTTTCTAATGTCACAATGGAGGGACAACTACGCAGGTTGATTTTAGCGCTGCTCATCGTGGACTATATTGCTGTCATTGTTCATTTTAGTCAAACCATACAGTTTGAAAACGAGGCTCGGCTCCAACTAGAAAACAATGTTTTGATGCATTGGATGTGCTGAATGTGCATATTAAGGCAGTACAGGAGGAGGTGCACATTGATAATCCTCCAGGACTGTAACATGCTCATGTTTAACCCAAACAATGTGTCATGTGACTGCAGTTGGTTCAGATCGAGGTCGGAACACGTTCTCACCACAAATGAACTGCACCAGAGTTCGACTGTAACCGGACTGAGACCACCTCTTCAAGAAGGTCTTAGTCCGGTTGTTTTGGTGCACACCTGAGTGTGATTGCTGTGTTCACCTGCCCAACCGAACCGCACTCGGGGGGCAAACCAACTTGAGTTTGACTGAACTGAACCAAACAGGGCAGGTGTGAAAGCAGCCTTAGCTTGCATAACAAATGAACATAGAAAGAAATAGCTGTACGAACATAACAAAAAGTACATCTAACACTGCGTTCCATTTACCTCGGAAGTGCGGGCTTTGAATGACATCACTCTCAAGTTGATCCCATCCAGTACAACAAGCTGGAAAATCAAAATGTTGTTAGTGTAGCAGTGTGTCCTGGGTTTGCCCAATGAAATAATTAATAAAACAATGCGCAGGATGGAAGGTGGTGTAACAGCTCCAACAGCAACTGCTGCATGTGCCACCCCAAAACTTTCTCTGCCCTACGGCAACTTGGGAGGGACACAAAATAGAACAGTCTTTTACATACCTTCCCCCCCTCAACCAAAAACACATACATGTTTGTGTACATACTCTGTACACATACAGAACCAACATGCTCAGTGAAGAAAGAGGAAGAAAAAAAAAACATGGAGTTAACATGGATTAACTCCTACTCAGTCTCAGCTAAGAGCAAAGAACAGCGCAGAAGTACAATGTAACAGCAACATAAGACCACACTCCAATGGGAATTACACACAAACAGCAAAATCAAAGTATTTCAGAGCAGTGCAATATAAAACCCCACAGATGAACCTGTACATGCAAAGTACCCAACAGCCCAGACTGAAACCCAGAATGGTTATTAACTAACAGCACCCAGGAGTGGGGGGGGGGGGGGGGGGGGGGGGGGGGGGATCACTCTTACGGGAAACAAGTGTGTGAAAATAACATTCAAAATTTAAAAATACTACAGCCGTTGGTTCCCTTGTATGACTTTCAGTGATAAAATATGCCTGAGCATGCCCAGCAAATCTACCCTGGGCCAAGCTGCATACCACAACAGAACAGTAGCATCATTAACATTCATAATACACAATAAGGTATAGGTGTTGAGACCCTGAGTATCACAACAAGGCTAGAACACAGAGAAGTCAAAACATGACAAAATCATGAATGGGGAGGAGGAGAGGTAGGAACAGTCAGGTAGCAGCAGAGTGTAACCTGGGCTTGTTCCAGTGCGTCCAGAGGGTTGAGGATGTGATGCATCAGTGCAGCTTCCCCACCCGAAGCCACCAATGTAGCTAAGCGTCCTGGGTTCACTTAACTGAATGATATTAATTATGAAGATTGGCTTTAATTCTAGAAATGCCTCATGTTTTACTGTCAGTGCTAAGAAAAAAACTTTTTTTTTTTATTCCGGTGACATATTGTATATGCATGCAACCTCCTCCATTTTACGTAGCCTTGATTCAGTATACCATGCATCTCTACATTTTATTACAGATGCAAAGTCGCGTACTCATCACTGCATAATTTATGATTGGTGGCTTGGATGTCACTAACCACTCACAGACAACAGCACTGGTAGAATTTTATCTATAAAATCCTGCTCCCATCTGTGTGTCAGCTCTGGTAGTTACCAGCTACGCTCCTCTAAGGGGCTGATTAATGAACCTGGGTTTTAACAGATAATATAATAACATAACAACACAACATGCTATTTTGCTCACACAGATACTGTAGCAACATGTCAACACAAAGACAAAGTTAAAAAGAAGTTACACAGTATCATACGACCATTTTAATGAGACACAAATAAGACAGAAGTGCTAATAAACAGTGTGTCACTACTGCTTTCACTACTGTTGATGCACAGAGCAGCCATATTGGATTCTAAGGTCGAGGTCAGTGAGGGAACTCCGACTTCAGGGGGCTTTCCAGTTAAAATTTTCAATTAGGAACTCAGAAATGACAACTTCCAGGTGCAGGTGGAATGAACCATGAAGATCACTAGTTAATACGTTGTGTTAGTTTGTTGAATTGGTGCCAAATAAAAGTGTAAAAATGACAAGTTGGAGGAACAAGAGTCAGGCTAGCTGTTTTCTGCTGCTTTCAGTCTTTATGCAAACCTTAGCGAAGAGTCTCTTGGCTTAAATTTCATATTTACAATACAGACATGAGTGGTATCAATCTTCTTATTTGACTCTCGGCAAGAAAGAGTTTTGTTGAAAGCTTCCTTAAAATCATTGTGTTTAAAAGTTCTTTGGTCTTTGAATCCCACTTCTGTTAACACCAGTTCTTGTTTGTTGGTGGTTTCCCATCAAATGCAGACTTCTAGGATGCTTTCTTTCTCGTTTGCTTTACATTATTAAAAGCCATTTACTGTAACACCAACATGTACGTTGGAATTATACCGACAATTCAAGGTTGGTGGCAATACATATTTAACCCCAGTGACCTCTGACACAGCTGTACAGCCTTAGAGGTTGGAAAATATTGTAAAGTCCATTAAAAAGCATGTAATCCAGAAATATATTCACCAAAATTAGACAGACTTGTCATCCTTTTTGTGTCCTTATCCTCAGGGAGGAAGCTTCCTGCTGGGTCTCTGTGGAGCAGAGTCCATTCGTCCTCGGCCTCACCGGTGAGAACGGAGAGCTGCTGCTGGACGAGTGTGTTCAAGTCACGGAGGGCTCCAAGACCAAGGAGAGACACCTGTTCCTCTTCAGCGATGTCATCGTCTTTGCCAAACTCAAGTAAGAAGTGTAGATATCAACATGTTTCCCCACCAGGGTTGTGAAGAAAGTCATAAGCTATCTACAATGAGTGGAACAAAAAGTTACCACTGGGAAAGTACTGAATGAACTGACAAACATAGGAAATACGGCTGATTAAACAAATTTCTGCTTAAAAATGACACATATTTGTACAGTTACAATGAGAGAGTAAAAGAGGAAGCAAAAGCAAAACATGTATTTTTGGCCCGCACACTTGGACTGTTAGGGAATCTCCCAGAGCAGAAACTGTTTGTGTTTAGTCACTCAGGTTTTGGGCTAACAGAAGAGGAAAGCATGGTGGTTCCCTGCTCTGAGCAGAGTCACATGAGGAGAAACTCACTGTTGAGCTCAAAAAGTAATTTCAACACAAGTTCTGTTGCATTTAAAACAAACAAGACATGTCAGTGGTGCTTTCACTTTAAATGCTGCTTCATTGTCTCACAAGTGACGCTTTCTTAAATCCAAAATTGCGACACATAACTAGAGGCGGTTTTGTTTGTTCTTAGTATCAGTGGGTACCATGAAAACCTCCCTTTCCTTTGTTCCCATTAGATGAAAATAGATTTTATCCCACATAATCAAACGGAATAAACTGATAAAAACAAGCTTTGAATTGTTGGTGAGTCAGTTTAGGGCTGTTTGTGAAAGCCAGTGGAAGTTTTAGAGCTCTTGAGTGGGAGGACGATCACACTCATCTGTGTACCACAACCTGCCCACTGTTCCTGTAGGGGAGCACAACTGGGACTACAGTACGATAGAGTAAACAGACTGTGGAGTCTTTTGAGTCTGTACGAGCATTCACCACTCATAAATGAATGTACTATTGTGTTCATTTTGGTTTGGTAAAAAAAAAAAAACATTAAAAGGGTAGGCTGCTTCACCAGTTTGATCCTAAATAAGGAGGGTTTTAAGTAAGTAGTAGTTTCAAGTAAAAAATGGTTCAGGACTAAGCATCATAAACTTAAAAAAATCTGCATCTAAAGCACACTTACCAGAACATTGTACCACGTTAGTTTAATCTGTACGTAAAATAGAAATGTCAAGTCTTTGAAGGCCAGTCTTTATGCTAAGCTAACTGCCTCTTGGCTCTAGCTCCATATGAAATGCTCTGTGTAGTGCAGGAACAAGTCCTCAAACTCTGAAATTAGTTAGCGATTTAGCACTGCTGGTATCCGCTACATGAAATACGTCATGTTGTGGTGGCAACGTTGGAGTCTTTGTCACTGTGGTGTAGCTTCTTTATAGCCATTAGCTTTTTACTGTTGGCAAATTCCTGCAACACTCCATAAGTGTATGAGCCATTCCTTGAAGGCACTAGTTGTTGGGGTTGAGCCGAATGCTTGGATGAAATGAGTACCCGGAACAGATGATGTACTTGTTACGAGTACGAGTATCATACGAGTACAGTGTGTCATCATCTATACTCGTGATAAAGGAAAATCCTCATTTTGGTAGCTATGTGTAATCTATTACTCTTGTGTTCAAAAATGACCCGCCCACTTCTGGGATAAACTTCGCCCATTCCAAGTATAGTACATATAATCTGGTGGGTTTAACAGATACAGATACAGACACAGATACAGATAATGGTGTACTTGCTAATCCCTAGTTATTGTTATTCATTGTTGTGGCATTGTCATAGAATGCCGCTGTATAAGTAAAGTTTAAACCAGTATTTAATACGATATTATGCTGGTGGTGATTGCATAGAAATTGAATTAACAAACTTGGGGCCAGGTAGAACTATAGAATAAGACATACCTTTCTGTAATCTGCTGTGTGAGCAATGCTCTGGAAGGTGACTGTGAACATACAGTATTTCCCCTCTCTGCCTACATAACACCTCCTGGATCCTCAAGGTCATGTCTTCACCCCCCTCTGACTTTTCTATTTTCCCCTCCAATCTATTGCGCTCTGTGATCCAGTCAGTGCACCTCTGCTGCAAACACGCAGAGGTCAGCGGGTCATGTTCAGATGTCGTGAACACCTAGAGTGTGGCCTGTGGAGGCGTAGCGTGAAAGGAATAATTCCCCTGGAATCATTTCTAGTCCTCTTTCATTAGTAAGTGTGAATTGTTGAGTCTGTACGGAGGGTCTCTATTCATCTGATTGTTTGAAGGTGTAACTTTCAAAACAAGCTCAAACATGAAGAATTACACCTTTTATTTTCTTTATTCAGCTCCAACTCATTCACAACCCTTTGAAGATGTGTTGCTGTGACACTCTCTTTTTATCTCTGTGTTCCGAGAGGGGGAAAAAGTCAATTACTGAGACAGAAATTTATGGAACTGAAACCTGCATTTCAGTCTTGAAAAAAATGCCGTGAGAAATGGAAACAGAAAAGGAGTGTTTAAATGGTTATCACCTTCTTTCTGCTTCTGTCTGAACAGGTCAACGGCCAGCTATCGACTGAAGCACAGAGTGAGCCTCAAGGACATCTGGCTTTATGGTTTTGAAGATGAAGCGGAGGAAGAGGAGGGAATGGTGGGGGATATCAACCTCAGCGTGACCCTCATCTTGGCCTGGGATCTCTCCTTTTGTTGGGTGTGTTTTCGGTGAGCAGACACGTAGCAGGAGACTCACGTACAAACGGCAGCATGTCAAGTGTTATGATTCGCTTATGCTTACTAGCTGAATACATATGTACAAGCATGATCGTGTTGACGTGTGGCTGTGAGGATCTTCAGCTTCTTGTTACCCTTCCTCTTAAATGGAATCTTAACTGGAATCCCTCACTCCTAAATATAAATTAACCTCTGATGAAGAGCGGGTGTGTCTTTAAAAGCACAGCATGACATTATTGAAAATGTGTGTAGCAGTAGGGCTGGGTAGATAGGGCTGATAAATACTGTAATTTTGATTTTTTACAAGATTGAAAATATTCATGTTTTAATCTTTTTTTCCCCCTCCAAAACGCAGCAGCACTTAACATGGCGAAAATGTCAATTTTTAGCTCTTGGTGTGACTTACACCACCTGTGGCTCATACCTTATCATCTCATCTTTATTCAGCCTGTCCTTGTTGCAGTGTTTTAAATTAACTATGAGCTAGCCACCTGTAGTCAGTATAAATTCTTCTCACAGTTTACAAGACTGTCAGGACTGTTTTTGATCAGGACGAACCTTCAGTACTTGTTTTTTTTCCCTTCTCTCTTGCAATGTTTACTGCAGTCTCAGAACCCATTGGTTATCATTTGACAGCGATGTAGGCTCTTGAGGCAACAGCCAGTATTTTGGGAGGTTTGGTTTAGCCAAGGGATATCCGAGCCATGACTTTGGGCCTGTCCCAATACCCACACTTCCCCTAGATATACCCGCTTGCACTTGGTTGTGTCACGTTTAGGCTAGTGGTGTCCCAAAACAGAACTGAGGTAGTGGAAGTGGTTTGCAACACTTAAAACCCACCTTAGATTCCAAAGGAGCCGCGACCCATACTTTCAATGAAGTGGAAGATGGAAAACAATTTGTTACTGTACGATTGGAGTGTAGGCTATACAAACAACAGATGGCTGGACTAGCGTGAACTCATCAGCAACTCAGTTGAACACAGCGTCAAAATATTTAAACAAATCGACTTACCCGAACAAAATCGATCAGAACTAGCAGACGTCGTAGGCGGCTCCTGTTTTCAGCATTTCTTCTCCGTTGATTCATCAGACGGAGAAGAATAAACATAGCACACGCCACAACACAAGTGCTGGAGCCGGCATTTTCATTGCATCGCTACTACGTGTGACGTATGCCTGCACGTCGGCCACGCCGATTTGCATGAGGTGGTGCCTCATTTCTTAGGGAAAGATCTCTACCCTAATATTTCTCACTTCCCTCATCAAGGGTTATCTCGCAAACGAGGGCACTCAATACCAAGTGGAAGATTCATCAGTTCAATTAGCAAGTGGAGACAGGTCCGGACAACCTCTCACCTTTTTTCCAGGCTTTGTGCTAAGCTAAGCTAACTGGCTGCTCACTGTAGCTTCAGATGAGGGATTGGTGTCAGTCATCAAACCAAGAAAGCTAACTTCCATATTGCCCAAATGTTGAACTATCCCTTTAAAGGTCTTTAAGTCAAACCAGTTTTCAAACGTGATAAAAAAAACATATAAACGCACAAACACAGACTTCCTGTTTCTTATTTGTCTCTTTTTTGTCAGATAAATGAAATGTGAGGCTGTTTGTGGAGAATTCACAAATGTAGTAAAAGATCATATGATCCGTGGCCTTCATGAAAAAAGGGAAGTAGCAAAGAGAAAGTCCTCCCTGCACCATCACAAGATAAGAGGTTGCAAAATAGGAAGTGCGGAAATGGCCTGCAAACCAATCTTCATGTGAGGGGATTAACATCAGATGACTTTATCTAGAAATACTGGCCTTTACAATAAAGACGAAGTGCAGGAGAACCTCGGCCTTATGCTTATTGTCTAGACAGTAATCGACTACAAGAAATTGTATTTGTTCTCACCAGTAAATGTCAAGTCATCTGTCTCATCAGAGGCACGAAATGGCACTGGTTGAGAATGTGGCGCTCAATTGTGTTATTCATTGACTCCCACGTTTCTCACAAGCCAATTAATCAAACCATAAAACTTTTTGGTTTCTTGCTCGCTTTGTATTCCTAGAAAATGATGCCCTTGATAGGATTTGTTTTGAGTTTCTACGTTTTCCTGGAAGAGGAAGATTCCCCTGTAGGGATATGAGTTGTTTTGTTTGAAAACGAGACCTTATTTATTTTCTGAATATGATGGCATGTCTCTGGTTATGATTCAGTGTGTGAAACTTTCCTTCTCAATCACATGGAGGTGATCACGGACGAGAAACCATGTGCTCACTTGTTGACATGCCGCTCAGTATGCCTGCATGCTGCCTGGCATTAATGAGGCCACCGTGAACAACAGGTTAAGGTGAGGTGAAGCTCTTCAGGTGCGCGTGTGGGCACATGTATCTGTTTCGTCGTCATGTTTCCACTCGTGAACACCGAGCCGCAGCAAACCAAGTCTATGAGGAAGTGGAAGGTGTCTGGTTGGGGGCCGCCGTGACGCTGCTTCCTGTTCCCATGACTGAGTTACAGTTTCCACCAGAGTTGTTAAAAAGGCCGTGGGTGCGCACTTTGCTTCATTCCTCCCACTATTTCTGCTGGTCTACTTGGTTCTCTCTGTGGATTAGTAACTCATACCATGCTGTTATTTTGCCTGCAGCTCGCCTGAGGTGAAAGAACGCTGGTTAGATACTCTACACAGGTAAGAAACAGATTCAATCTCAGATTAGCCATTTAATTATCTATATAGTATCAACAAAACATGCTTTTAACTCTGATAACTGATAAGACTTGGCCAGCTCTTGAGAAAGTATTGCTGCAGATAGTACACAGCTGTCAGCTAAATCACTGTAAATGTTGGTATCAATCAGTTTTTAATTAAATTCAGAAATATGATACTTCAACAATCAATGTTTTCTAGAACTTGGTGTTGATTTTGCCACTTACACAAAAAATGAAGAAGTATATTACAGCATTAAGTGTACGCACTGTTGGGTTGATACGCAAAAAAGTCAAATAACAGACATTTCGTGTAGTGATGTAAAACCCAAAAGAATGTGAATACTCAGGCGGATGTGCAAAGAGTTAAAAGACAAACGGTGAATTTATGAGCTCCTTTTCTCGCCACAGAAAAATTAAAGACGCAAAAGCGAGAGCTGGTTGTGCTTCATCCCCTCCAGACGTCCTCATGAAGGTTTTGAGTGGCAGCATCCCAGTAAGTCTCTCATTGCCCGTTCTACCATGTCCAATAGAAACCTATATACATATATATATATCTCTATATATATATATATAAAAAGCACTTTTACTAAATAATGCATTTCTTCCCCCATTATCATTTAGACTAAAACTCTAGCAGGAGGTGGCATGGAACAATTCATTGAGTTTCCACCTGAGGTAAGTAAAAAATCCCTTTCAACAGTTTAATGAGATTGAAAATATTCACGTTTGTGAAAGACATCTGCGCCTCTTCACTCATGCTGAAAGAAAGCTACATTATGTAAATGTGCATTGATTGTGGCTGCAAAACATACAGCTGAATCACCACTCAAAAGCAAATGAAAATTTTATACTGAAAAATGATAAATAATGATACAGCTGACTGATTTGTTGTTGGCTTTCGTCGTAGGATTATTCCACTCTAACTCATTCACGTGTTAGCAGGCATGGCGAGGGCGTGTGGTGCTGGGCGGTCGAGAAAACACGACCCCCTCTCTCTTCCGCCCTCTTGCTTGCTCATGTTCCTCATGCATGGTTGTCACCACATAATGTGTCTTTATATTTTGTTGCCAGGGTGATGCAAAGATCTCCGCCGTGGCAAAGCAGTTGCATAACCAGGAGGACAAGCTGACGTCGCAGCCCATTGGTGAGTTTGAAAAGTGTCCGTTTTTTTTTTAAGGAGGGAGTGGCTCATTAATTGTGCCATGTGTACGGATGATGCCACAGAGAACAACCACAGAGACAGAAAGAGGAAATCTAACAATTGATAAGAGCGAGCAAGTGAAGATGCACTCTGCCCTCAATTCTTGCACATCTGGTTTTGCAGCTCCGTTGCACTAATTTTAAAATTGCTGTGAATAGAAGTGTTGGAAGAATTCTTCCATCTGTAGGTGTGATATAACATGCTGAGTCAAACATGTCTCTGCTGCCATCAGAAACCAAGTGGAACCTGGTGAGGAAGCTCAGAAAAGGCACGAGTTTCATCAACAAAGCATGCCGATCTGATACCGACACCAAGGCCCAGCTGTTTGGACAGCCCCTCTGCAAGATATGCCCAGACCAATGCTCACTTCCAAAACCAGTCACAGTGAGTTGACTTTCTACTTTAAATGTCAGATCTCATCACTTCCTCTTAACACCCAAGTTTCTGTAAGACTGAAGACAAACAGCCAAACTGCTCATGCCCAGATCAGATTGGCATTTACACCTTTGTTTCTCAACTTGTGTCGCCATTTTGGGCAGAAATTCCTATTAACTAGGCTGAAGGTAACACATGAATAATAACCACTCACCTACTTAGCTAACCTTTACAAGTTCTTAGAATCTGACGACAGGAAACCACATGATCTGCACGTTGATTGGTCTCAGCTCAAAATGCACTCAGCAGTTTGTTTTTATTTTTACCATAATAACCTCGCCTTTCTTCTCGTCCCCGTCCTTTCACCAGGAGTTGCTGGTGTTGCTGAGGAAGAGTGGGCCGTCCACAGAGGGAGTGTTTCGGAGACCGTGCAACAACAAGAACATGAGAGACATCAGGGAGCAGCTCAACAGCGGCCTGGAGGTGGACTTGGAGAGCCAGCCGGTGGTTCTGCTCGTCGGGCTGCTCAAAGTATGCTCCCATTTTATATTATACCACATTATTATACCACTCACATTAACTCTAATACAACCATACCAACCTATAGTACCTACCACACCGTTAGCATGCCACTGTGTGACCATCACCACCATGCCCGCAACCACAACTGCCATACTACTACTGCTGCAGCTGGCGCCGCCACTACCAGCACAGTGGTGGAAGAACTTTTACTAGAGCAATACCACAGTGTAGACGTATTCTGATACTAGCAGGGCAGGGCAATACATCACTATTATATCAATATTGTGACATGAGACTAGATATTGTCTTTGATTTTGGATATTGCAGTATCATAAGTGTTGTATTTTCCAAGTTTTAAAGGCTACATGACAGTAAAGTGATGTCATTTTCTGAACCTACCAGACTGTTCCAGCTGTTCTATGATTTGCCTTTACCCACATATTCGTTAAATTCACATTACTGATGATTATTAGTTATTAAAATCTCATGGTGTAAATATTTTTAAAAGCACCAATAGGCAAATTTACAATGTTGTCGAAATATTGATATCGAGGAATTTGGGTTTTTTTCCATATTCGCAGCCCTAAACACAGCTTAAAGTCCTGTATTCAAACCAAAATACACTATAAGTACCAAAATCAAAAGTACATAAATTAGTCTAAAATAATACAGCATAATTCGTTTGTTAGTCATTTTTTGTAGTCATAATCTGAATCTGAAAAGTAACTAAAGCTGCAAAATAAATGTAGTGAAGAAAAAAGTAAAATATTTGCCTGAAATGTAGTGGAGTGGAAGTATAAAGCTGCATAAATAAGAAATACCCAAGCAGGACTTACTCCTACAAGTACTACTACTACTACTAATGGTAGTTTTATAATATTTAATCAGCTCTAGTTATTTTTACTTTCACCCACAACTCGTCCCAAAGACAAGCACCAGTTTAGTTTGAATATCACATCAGATCATTTCCATATAAATATAAGAACAGTGTCTTATCAGCGTCCCTCTGTCGTTTTCTGCAGAGTTTTTTGAAGGAACTTCCTGGCAGCCTGCTGGTGTCTGAACTTTATGACAACTGGATGACGGCTCTTGACAACGAAGACGCCCAGCAGAGAGCCCTGGAAATCAGAAAGTAAGCAATCAATACCTGCTAATGAGTCTAGACAGTGCCATTTCCCGGCAGCTGTGACCCTCAGCGTGTATTTATATATGACATTTATATAGGAGAGGAGATGTGTTGGTATTTACAGGACTGCTTCATGATCACATGTAAACAGATGGGTATTTTGGGGAGAGTTTTGCAGTACATTCCCAAAGCCCTACATCTGTAGCCTGAACACAGACCACTTCTCTTTTTAAGTCTGTCTTCAGTTTAAAAAAAGGAAGAAACTTTAAACATAAAAAAAAAAAAAAGCGCCAAGCTAACGTCTCCTTCCTGTTCTCTTTTTTTTTCTTCCTTCCCTCTTTTGCTACCCGCTGACAGGGTGGTAGACGACCTCCCGGGACCCAACAAGCTCCTCCTGCAGCACCTACTCTGCATCCTCCATCACATCCTCAAGAACGCTGACACCAACAAGATGGACGCCTACAACCTGGCGGTGTGCATCTCCCCCACGCTGCTGCAGCTGGACGACACACCGCTGGATGAGCAGAAGGAGAAGATGAAGAAGGTAGATAGAAGTGTTATGAGTGTACTTTCTCACTTTTGATGCTTTGAAGCTTTGTGGTTTCTCAGTGCAGACAACCTCAAAAGGTTTCATAAGTATGATGCACAGACTTTTGTTAGCTGTTTGTTTAGTAAAGTACAAATAAAAAAACAACAACACAATCTTGTCCGAATGAAGCGCTGTCTAGACCGTATCTGGTCTGAGCCTCAGCTTTGATTTACCAAACACCTTATCTTATTTTCAGTTGTTCATTTTACTCACAGTGTTTCTTCTTCTGATTTGTTTCAGGTCACAGAGCTAACTCAGTTCCTGATCGAGCACTGTGAGATACTTGGAGAGAATATCCCAAATCTGCTGGATACTGATGCAGGTACATTTACACAGCACTCAAATCTCTGTTATTATCTCCCTTTAGGGACTGTATGCAAATCCTTGAGGTGGAAAGAGGGGGCGGAAACTTATGCCTGACTTTTAAAAAACAAAAACAAGACCAGGGTTTCTCCCCAGGGTTATTAGTGTATGATTTGGACCCTCCCCTTGACTTCTGCAACACTCTCCTCCGTAATTTCTCAACTCAATCCTGATTTCAAGCTCAATATGTTTAGGGAACAACAAATTTTATATGGCACACTAGCAGTGGAATTGCCAATATGATGGGAAATATAACAAATGGTGCATTTTGTTTTGCATCACCAATTAGTAGCATGGGTTAGTGCAAAAATGGCACTCCAAGAGACAATGTTCGTTCAATCCCTGTTTCTTGATGCTTGGATATTGGTCCTATTACCAACTACAAAATAAACCCTGAAGAGAGACATGATTGTTGCACTCTGCATATGTACCTTTGTGATCCATGACGCCCACAAATGGCATGATTTTGAGTTAACTATTCCATCTGTATTCATGGTAAATCCTACAAGAAACAGTTGAAATAAAGTAGGACTCGGGGGCATGGAAAAATGAAAGTAGAAGTTATATTTGCACAAGTTGAGCAACTGAGATCAACTATTGTACAATTTGGGGATTCTAATCATGTCTTCCTTTGCCCACTTTGCAGACTCGCTGTCCTCTCAGCATCATGACTCCGCGTATGACAGCACCGACCCAGATGGAGACGGAGAGGTAGGAGAGAGCACCAGCTCCACACATGGAGAGACGGGGTCCTCTTCCTCTCTCAGTCACAGCTGCACCCCCACCTCTTGGCAAGCTGATGCTTTGTTCAACGCAAATGCACCATTCAACCGTCGCTGCTCTGAGCCCATCATCCTCCTCTCCGCTGATCTGGAGAGCCTGTGCAGCCACTCCAGGAGCCACGACGACTGCTCGGTGGAGAGGAGAGACTTCGAGGAGCAGCCTCTGAAAAAGCAGATCTCAGACGACTCCTTCTTGCTCAGAGGACGAGGTGGAGCAAGGTCAGTGTTGTCTTTTCCAAGATTGAGCAGCAGCTCCAACATGGACCCACTGCCCTACATGGCGGCTAACTGCTCGTGCTCTTCCCTGGAGAGCGCTGCCTCTAATCAGTCAGAGGGCTCTGTTTTCACCAGCTCCCCTGTGGGGTCGCCAGGCTGCTCCAGGAGAGCAAACATCACCAGTCAGCCTGAAATAGCTGCGAAGGCTCAGCAGAACATTGCAAAACCAATTACAGAAGAGAAGAGGCGTTCCCAGTCTATGAGAGTCGCCAGTAAAGTCCTAATGAGGACCAGGAGCTTAGGAGCCTTCAACAGGAGCAGCGTGAAGAGAGACTCTCAGAAAGAAAACTCCTTCCCTTGTGAAACTCTCCAGGAGGACTCTCAGAGTGAAGCAGATCCTTCGGCTGAGCTTCAGCACAGACCGCGCCCTCTGTCGGCCATCGAGGTGTTTAAGCAGGTGGACAGCAAGCTGCCCTGCAGGCCTCCATCATACCATCAGGCAGTGCAGGGCGCGGGCCTTCCTCCACAGTATGGATCAATGACTGTACTCGATGCCATCAAGCTGGACAGACGCTCCCGTCCATCCTCTGTGAACTATGATTACCCACCCACCTGCTCCGTCAATCAGTACACAGACTGCTTCTCTCAGGCGGCGCAGGACACAGCCAACGATGTCGAGCAGCGACGGCCTTTCCGCCAGAGAGCGATGTCCGAGTCTGTGTCTGCAGGTCATCGCGAGGTTGTGTCACGGAGATGTAGCCAACCTGTGTTTGAGGAATTTTCTTACGCCAAGGAGTCTTATGTTTGACTTTGGAACTGTTTCACAGATTTGATTGTGGATGCACAAGCATTTACCTGAGCTAAATATCAGTGGGCAAAGCCAAGCACCAGTTTTCAAACTGCAAGTTAGCAACCTGCCAAGCCAAGACAGTCATGATGGAGGCGAGGGCTGACTTTGTGTCTCAGACTTTATATGGCTGGATTTTGTGTGTGCTTTTTTTTGTAGCAAGAGTGCTTGGCTTCATTATAGCAGCCACTTCCTCACTTACTCCTTCCCCTTTCATTGTTCTTTGCCTGGTTCGACAGAGACACTGTGTTTCTGAAGCTTTGCCCACTGAGCAACTGTGTTGGAAAAATGCTTGTAAATGTACATAAGGTCCAGTGTGTTCATTTTTAACTGTTTCACTCTGAATGAATGTCAGCTATGTGCCGCCTCTAAGGTGGCACTTTGTCAGTAGTACTATTTAGAGTACAACATTAAAAGATATATAGTTATTATGATAGATATCTATCACAATGAAGCTATGAAAACACAGTGCACTGTGGATGAAATATGCTATGAGTGTTTATTTTCTATGTTTGTTTTTGTCAAGATATGTACAGTATAGTATGTTAAGCACATTGTTTTGCTTTTTGTAAGTCCTCTTCACCTTGCGTGGTCTCTCTCTTCCACTACATTAAAGCACTTTTCTGATGATAGACTGTTCTGTATGCTAAAATGTAAATAAAATTGTATAGATATAGAAAGTGAACCTGTGTTCAAGTTGTGTTCCAGAGTCATGTAACACCACCATGATTGGTTTTAGATAAAATGGAAGACAAATAACACAATAAAAGAAAACAGCAAACTAAAGAAGTGTCTTCTGGCTCTGTTTCTGTGTGACCTATTAGAAAGCTCATGTCACAGATGGATGTTGTGATCATGGACCGCTCCCCAGTCAAATTATTAGCGGTAGAATTAATTCGAAAACGGAGGAGACTAGACTCGTTTGTCTCGGCTGCTCTTTGCGAGATGTGTTGAGGCTAACAGGCCTTATTGAGAGAACAGCATGTTCTGGCGCATATGCTAAAACAGAAGGAAACCAGACGTGGTCACATGGGGCGGATTTGGTTTTTCTCTGAATTGCTGTTCTTGTCTCTGAGCTGATGCCACCTCTCTTCCTTCCTTTCTAAAGTGTTTTAACGCATTGTTTCCTTCCTCAACAAGATGATTTCATTCCTCCGATAGCTGCAGCGAGATTGAGCCGAGCCTGATTTAGCAACATTTTGATAAAGAATATTAGTCTCTGATAATGCTCATTTTATATTACTAGCTGCAAAGGGCAAAGCGGCATCTGCCAGTATAATTCAGAAAACCATTACAGTGCACCTGCAGGAACACCATTTGACATGAGATTGACATTTGTGAGGGATATCTCATTAAAACCTAACGCCAAGAGGTATATGCTCAGGTCTATTCTTATCATTTTTATGTGCAGGGAGAACCAAAAGAAACAGGAAGCTGTTATATAAGCCCTGAACAGTCTGCAGAACAACACCACCACAAGCCTCGAAACGCGAGAGCTTTATTAGCACCTATACAGGACATATGTTGCTTTCCATGTCTCACCTTCTGCATCACAGCGCTAAAGTGAGATCTCACACAATTTTAGCCATTAATAGGAAGTACAAGACAATAACGTTGCAGCAGCAGTATTCATTGTGGTCTGTTTTAATGCAACTACCAGGCCAAAGATGGCTCAATATATGCTGCATGTTGGTCTCATTCTCTGCAAAAAACAACCTTTGAATCCTTAAAAACTCAAAGTTAAGGAGATGAAGACATCAGTTCATATTTGTCATCATTCTGCTGAAAGACCTTTGTCCGAACATGGTGGCTGTGTGGCAGGTAATTCCAAACCTCGGCTTAAACACATACAAAAACAATATAATTTGATTTTTTTTAACAAATTATGAGGCTCAAAATGGTCATTTATTGGCCATTTAAAGGGTAACTTCTCTATTTTTCTACCTGGATCCTATTTTCAATGGGAACAACAATTTTTGAAACTGACCCAGTATTGAGCGAGAGCGCTGCAGCTGGCAGCTGCGAAACAGGCTGCAATGTATCCACCACTGTCATTTTACGATCACTAAATGAGTTTTTGTCACTGACTGTCGCAGTGGGCACTGTCGACCTGCCATACATGCCACTCAGTTAATGCAGTGAATTTCCACTAGCCACGCCACCTACCTGCCAGCCTATCACCAGTCCATACATCTCCCACTCCTGCCGGGCCACCACACCCACCTGATCGAGCTAATGCACCTCACCTGTGGATCATTACGTCCTGCCAGTATAAAGTCTCCTGCTTCATAGACTGTTCCTTTTCATAGTCATGCAAGACTTTTCAGAGTTTATCCCCGGTAAACCACTCAGCCTTCTGTCCCTGACCAAGAGCTCTGCTTTTACGTTCCTGGTTTCTGTTTGCCTGTTCCCCGTGGCTGTGTGGAGAGACCATCACCCAGCTCTCCGTCATGAGTTTACCTGTTCTGCTGCCTGTGATTTCCTGTGCTGTGGATTACCTCACCACATGGCTGCACGTTCTGCCATTCTGTGTGTCAAGACCCTTGCTGCCTACAGTTGGCTCTGCACAGGTCTGTTGACTTTTCCCATGTGTACTCCTGGTTCCCGACTCCCTGCTCTTCAGACATCACCATGTGCCAACGCCCTCACGGTGTCGTTGCACACATTTAAAATGTTCGCCGTTTGTGCGCATTCAGCAGACACCACTGACTCACCTGACTCTGCTTCGGGGTGCCACATCAAGCACTTTCAATCGTACCTGTGTCTTGGGAAGTTCAACCAACAAACTGACTCACTGTTTTAACTGCCTGCTCACCCTGTGCTTGACCAGTGGTTTCATTAAAGACTATTACAAACTGTCCATCTGTCTTTGGTGCTGCATCCGGATTCTAACCACACCTGTGACACTGACAGGCTCAGATTGCTATTCTAAGGAAGGGACTCAAACAGAGACAGACCATTTTGTGGAAAACTCAAAAAAGCCGTTGTGGTTCGTCTTTCTACAATTCCAACAGTCACCAACTCTGGTTTGGTTAAAATTAACTATTAATTCACCCAGTCAGCTCTATACACGTTGTAATTACTGTTTATTTAAATGGAGTCTGGTGGCTTTGATGTCAGATGTTTGGGGCTGTTTGTGGTTAAACAAAAAGGTCTGACTGTAGAGATCCTTTCCATAATGTTAGCAGACATGTAGAATTATAACCTGAGCCTGTCAGTGGCAAAAACACATTTAGTGGATGTAAAGTGATGGTGCATAATTGCCCCAGATGGTTATTTTGCAGCCTGTTTCACAGCTGCCGGCTGCAACACTTTTGCTCAGTACTGGACCAGTTTTGAAAATTGTTGCTCCCATTATTCACTAAAAAACATGGAAAATCATGTACCGTAGAAATAAAGGCAAAATGAGAGTTCAACATAAGAAAAATATTACATTTGAATTACAACAATAAACAATATATAGCTTTGTTTGAAAACACCACGCAGTTGCCGGGGGAAAATTTTTGATGTTCTGCACGTGTGTATGATGATTAGCAAATGACAGACAGCCTTGATCTGATTGGACTGTCTTGTCAAAGTTTTTGATAAGCCCTTGGTTGCCGGGCTCTGTCACCAGGGGAAAACCTTTGAAGTGCTGAAAGTTACTTGTGTGTTACCTTTCTGTCTTATCATGGAGAGGGAGGACACTTTATTTCTACAGAGTCAAATAATGGATTTTCATGCTGAAAGTTGGGATTTTCAAATTTCACCCAAAATTACCCCCCATTGCCAAAAATCACCCCCCTGTGACCTTTTGTTGGACACTTTCTAGAAAATGGACATTTTTGTCCACTTGGATGTAACTTTTTTGAAGGGTAACACAAGGGTTAAGTGAGCCAGACCTTTTTCAATTCTCATTATTATGATGAACATTCAGTTCCATGCTTCAGTCACATTTTCAGAGAACCACTGTAGATTTAAACCCATGTATTCACAGTAGTGGCCGACTGCATTAAGTTCAGATCTGCTTTAACAACATTCCCATCAGCTAATGAACAGCTGCTCTGTAGCTGGACTTTATCCAGCAGTCACAATGAACATACTGTACAGCTCTCATCAGTGTATATTGTTACTGGGCAGCTCACTGTGACCACTCATTTAATATCAAAGGAAAGCATGGCTCTTGTTGAGTTTCCATAACAGAGACGATACGTGTTGTATTTGGATTGTTACAACGTACAGCTGTGCGTAAAGGTCTCTGATCTTTGTTTGTAGGTATCTGTTTAAGCTTTTGATACAAAGGACATGCAAATGGTGGAAGTACCTGCATAGTGTCTGCAGGTATTGATTTCAACAACAAACAGTGTCAACAAAAACAGCATTAAAATCTAAAAGGTATCTAGGCCTACTGCATTGGATTGCATTGAAATTGTCCTTGTTATTTTGTCCATCCCATAGAATACATTTTTAAAATCATGTACTGCATTCTGATTTTTGCCAACAACAACGGCCTCTGTTTCAAACCTGACTGCTCTTAACTGCTTCCATTACCACCTGTTTGCCCCCACACTGTACATGTACAATACTGTTTCACTAATAGAACTATTTTCTGCCTAGTGCCCATTTACTTTAATTACCTCCTTGTTTCCTGATTGCTTGAGTTACCACTTACTGTTTTAAAAAGGCTGAGCGAGCACGGCAACATGACGAGATTGTTCCTCGGCTATACTGCACTCAATAAAATTCCTAGAGGTGTAGTAATTGAGTTTGTGGATTCATAAAAGTGAATCAAGGGTACAAGTCCAGAAACAAAAGGTGACGTAACTTCATTACTGCGCTGAAATGAGGTGAACGTGTGACCTGCTGGTTGTGTAATCCTGTGGCTCACAATCAACGCTAATGAGAAGTGGCTAACACAGTGGCAAAATGAGCAGTTTGACCTTTAATAATGCTTAATGATTTGTGACAGCTGAAGCATAATAAACAATATAACATGGAGAGAGCAGAGCAGGTCCCAGCACTGTATGACACAGAAACCTCCACACTCGTCTGAACAAACATGCATTATTCCTTTTGAAAAAAGCATCAAAAGCGCATGGTGTAGCTCAAACATGGTCTTCTTCACCAGCACCAGCAGCAGCAGCTATATTTGGATATTTGTGTTGTGAATACAGGTTCAATTTCATGGAAGTGTTATATAATTATGCTTTGTTTGGATATTCAAAGAGCCGTTATAAAACACAGTTATGTTAACACTGACAATATTGTCACAGTATTAGCATTAGTATTATTTGTGTCAGTAGTGGTAATATTATACTATAGTAATAGCAGTAGTAGAACTAGTGGTAGTAGTAATTGTATGGTCATATCCTTGGTATCAGACATCAGTTCCCTTAACCAGTTAACTTTAAAGACAAAAATATGCACTAGAGTGTCGTTTTGACTTTAATCGTTAATTAAGGATGCTCAAAATGTTCACTAGTTACACTAGTGAGAGACTTTTTGACCTTACTAGTTAATTGAAGTTCAAAGTGCTTACTAATTAACCGGTTGTAGTATGTTTTTGCCTTACTAGTTACCAGTTAGCATGTGAGGTCCAAATTGTAACTAGTTAAAAGTCTTTTTTTAACTCAATAATTAACTAGTGAGGCGCAAAATATTTACCAGTGTCCTAGCATAATGCCTCTTCAACCTAACTAGTTAACTAGTTAAAGCCATGTTTATCTCACTAGTTAACTGGTGAGGTCCAAAATGTGTACTAGTTAACTAACTAAAGCCTTTTTACCTTACTTGTGAACTATTTAGGCTCAACGGGACTCATTCATGAAAAGTGAGTAAATCTGTGTGCAGTGGAGAGTGGACTCAAGAAAAAACATTTTATTCTCTTCAGGTAGTAGTGGTGTGACAGGGACAGGCAAAGCCGTTTTGTATGCATCGTCTTCAAATTATTTGAATCTTAATAGCCTAAAGCTCTGTTTTATACAACGTAAATTAAACACTTTTCAAATTAGATTTATTCATTCAAATGATCAAAAAGCCACAAAAAACAAACAAACATGTTGTCTCAAATTATTCTTTCAGCTGGTGCGTGCTCCTTCGTGGCTCCACCACCTGCTGCTCCTGCTGAACCCAGGCATCGAGGCCGAAGAGGCTGTGATCCGGCTGTCCTTACGGATATTTTTATCATCATCATTCAACATGTAGAAAGAACGTGTAATCTACGGAGTCGATTTACATAGATAATTCACAATCATGAACCTAATCTGGATCTTAAACCTGCTAACTGCCAACTAATTTAACTAAATGTGTTATATTTTTAATATTTTGTCATGTTTAGATTACGTGTTTCAAAGGCATCTGTGTATTGTGTACATAACAGAGCGCAATACGAATTAAAATTGTCATTTCCAATAGTGACAAGCAATATTTATGTGCTTTACTAAATTTACACAAGCACTACGAACTGGTCAAAGCCATGTCCATCTTACTAGTTAACCCTTGAGGCCCAAATGTGTACTAGTTCAACTAACTACAACTTCACTTGTTAACTTAACAAAAGTCTTTTCTAAAATCGTACTACTTAACTAGTGAGGCTAAAAAATCTTTTTTAATTTTAATGTTCCTGTGTTTGGTTATTTAAATAGTCAGTGTGGACTTTTATGTCACAAATGAAACATGCAAAACTATGGTACAGTCATCTTCCCCATGAAATCTCTGATATGGAAAACAAAAGAGGCAGCTCAGTCGTCACTCTCACCACAGGGATCTCACCTTTGTTCTCACAAATACAGTATGGTGTTACATTGCGGTGCCCTATTTTTCTCTGCTACTTTCAGACTTTTCGTAGAGCTGAAAATGCTCTCTGTGGTTTACATAATCTTGAGATGAGTTTCTGCTTTCCTTTACAGGCACTAAATATCTCGTGCCACCCACATTTCAGTGTCGCCTGTGAGCAAAACAAATATGTTTTAAAAGACACAGGTTTCTTTTGCTTACACAGTGTGTAAGTACACAAAAGAGGTAGAGGTGAAAACAGATGTCTGAATTGCAGCTCACAATAACATGTTGTGTTGTTATTCTTAACTATGTAGTCACCACTGTACTATCAGGAAGAAATAGAGAAATAGCATAGCAGTTTAGAAAACTCTTGAGTTCTTCTTACGCAACTTATAAATGAGTCCAGTACAAGATTTACTTTGTTTGTCACCTTTTGACTTCTATGTACAGGAAGTGGTGAGCTTATACTCAGAATTTGAAATGTGTTGAAACAGAACAAGACAAAGCCATTAGGGTGGGCGACTACACAATGCCATGCTGTATTTCTGTTGGCTGTATGGTTTTGCTACAGTGTTATGCTATGTTTGTTTATCTATTTGAGACTGACAGCTCAATCTTGAACTTGAAAAGCAAGGTTGACATAACAGTCTCACAGCATAGCTCACTTAGCTTGTTCCAAGGTCAGGATGAAACTTTATTTAAGTGCTCAGAATATATATATATATATATATTGATGGATGTATATATATGTGTATTCTAACTATAACATGTTATTGCATTGTAGATACAAATGTGCTTCACATGAAACAATCATTTTTATTGGTCTAAAATAACTAGGATGAGCACACCACAGAATCTAAAATCTACTGGTCCCAGAACTTCCAACTTCACAATACACATTACTTTTTATGGGAAATGGTTTTGAGTGAGCACTGAATACATACAGATAAAATTGGACATTTTCTGAATTAAAACCAGCATGTTTTTGGCTACTAGGTGCAATAAAATCATGACTTACACTACTGTGTGCCACCCTTGCATATTACAGACATCTTTAGTACTTGGTCACTTAAAAAAACCCTCAAAGTTAATGCATTGAGTCCATGTCAGCCACAATAGTCCAGAATTAACCATCACTGCTGCACACATACAAGCACACAAACATGTCCATTGTAAAAAAAAAATGGCACCAGAGAAATAGCAAAAAAACAGGGAAAACAGGGCAGAAAAGTTCAACCTTTTTAATGAATAGCCACAGGCTACATTAACGATTTAATGAATTATTAACAGAACTGATAAATGGATGTAACCTTTAAAACAAACAAACATTTGCAAACATTCATGTCCTATTACAGCATGCCCTGCATGTCACTAAATTCTCCAGAGCTTTTGTGCTCCACTGTCTCAAAAGTTCCTTTAAATTGTGGCTACGCCTGGATCCTGTGTCGTGGGTTACACTATTATTATGCACATATTGTCTCATACATATACTAATATTTACTTATATATGCTACCAAAATACTATTATTATTATTACTATTACATTGATAAAAATCAGTGTTATTGTAGCTATTGTCATTACTGTTTGCCCTGCATCTCTCTCTGTCTCTGTCTCTCTTTATGTATAATTTTGTCATATGGATTACTGTAAATTTGTCTGTCTGTCTGTCCTGCAAGAAGGGACATTACCCTACTGGTGGTGAATATGTGGCCGTAGTAGTTGTATTAATAATAGTAATGGCATTACACATAGTGTTAAAAGTTTGTAGCAGGACGAGGAGAAGTTCTAGCTGCTACTACAGCACTAAGGTATTTCTATTGTCTTGTTCCAAAGGAAATGACGTATCGGCGGTTCCGTCACACTTCCTGGAGACGGTTGCTAAGACAGCTCGCTGCTTCCTCTCTTCTTGGTTGTGTTGGTTACTTATCCTGCCCGCAACCAAACATTAACGTTAATTAGCTAACTATTTCAACCACGGCACCGGATGTTTCCTCGTAGTTTCCGTTCGTAGTAAAAATGGCTTTTGTTTCACACAGTCAGAGAGAGCCAAACGGAAGTTACACTTTCTCAAGTCGACCCAGACCTGTGGAGAACCGCTCCAAGTACAGAGAGCCTCCGTCCGAACAGTACGTTTGCTCAAAGCTAACGCTAATGTTTATGCTAGGTGCTAACGTTACGTAAATAAAGGCAGACAGACCTAGCTGTCATTGTTATGTCGCAATATTTCGATGATAAAATACTAGCTCATATAGACAGTGGTAGGAAGTAATGACAAAGTACATGTACTGAAGTAGCTACTGTACTTAAGTACACTTTTGAGGTACTTATAATACTTACCTGACCAACATGTCAGCAGCAACTATTGTACTTTTTAATCCACTACTTTTTTTTCCTGCTGTGGCTGTTAGTTAGTTACCTACTGATAAAGACTTTTACATACAAAGCACATTATCATCTTATAAATTATGATGCATTGCTATAGATCGCATTATCCATCAGTATACAGTTAAAGTTACATCATTAAAATGCCATATTATTATTGCTGTTGTTGTTGATATCATTATCATTATTATGGAATCTTATTTGTGACAGGGCATTTTAATAGTGTAGCAGCACTGTTATTTGCTTTAGTAAATATTCCCAGTATTTCCTCAACCACTGTCACCAGGCCCTGAGAAAATGCCTGAGAAGATATAGCTAATGCCACCCTATTAAATTGTCAAAAACCAGCACAACATGGATCAGCGCATCACCTCTGAAGCGCACAAATGTCAAGGTGAGCGACTAATGAGCTGACCGCATGACTGCATTCTGTTTTTCATTGACCTTGCAGGACACACAGTAACTATGGAAACATTATGTATGACCGTCGCGTTGTCAGAGGAAACACTTATGCCCAACACATTATACCAACTGTAAGTATGAAACATCCATTTATATATAAATGTATATTTGCCTTTCTTTCTGTAATTTAATCTTAAAAAATGTGTTTGTCAGACGGCTCAGCCGGACCCTGTTGAAATACAAAGACAGCAGGAGCTCAGAAGGAGAGCCATTGCTCGAAAACGAGCCAGGGAGCAGTTCAGACCCAGGACTCCTGAGGCCCTGCAGGGCAGGAAACACATTGATGTACAAACAGGTAAGGCTTTCCTCCTGACATCCTCAGAACTTTTCGGCACTATATTAAATTCATGATGAGTTTGCCGAATGTAGTGTTGGGTACCAAAGCTATTTTGTTATTCTCTTGACCCTCAGAGCTTTATCTCGAAGAACTGAGTGATGTTATAGTGGCTACAGATATTGAGTGTCAGACTGATGCTTTCCTGGACAAACCGGCAACCCCACTCTTCATACCTGCCAAATCTGGCAAAGATGTTGCAACCCAGATAGAGGAAGGAGAGGTACATAATCTAAATGAGAGGTCTGGTCACACTTTCAAGATTCAAGATGCTTTATTGTCACAAGATAATGTACAAGTACATACACTGTGAAAAATTTCTGTTGGGTCTTTGCTCCGTGGTTTAAAAACACCATACATAATAATGATATTAGAATAAAAATAATAAGGGATAAAAGCAGGTATGTTAAAAAAAAATAGTTAAAACAGTTAAAAAGTCAAGGCAATATACAGTCATGATGTCGAGGAGTTCATTTGTTGAGCAGTCTCATGGCCTGAGGAAAAAAACTATTTTTCCCTCTGTCAGTCTTGGTCTTGATATGTTCACATCTCCTCCCTGAGGGTAGTACCTTGTATAAGTAGTTGTGAGGATGAGTGGGGTCCTTGATAATCCTCTGGGACTTCCTGAGGCACCGCTGATTGTACAGCTCCTCCAAGCTGGGTAGTGTGCACCCAGTGATCCGCTCGGCTGAGCTCACCACCCTACTGAGGGCCTTGCGGTCTTTTGTGGTGCAGTTCCCATACCCGCTGGTGAGACTGCTTGTCAGCAGGCTCTCGATTGTTCCTCGGTAGAAGGCCCTGGTGGTGTGGGGACTCAGGCCAAACTTCTTAAGCCGCCTTAGTCCATATAGGCGTTGTTGTGCCTTGGCAACCACCGCAGTTGTGTGGACTTCCCACTTCAGCTTCTCATGGATGTGTACGCCTAGGTACTTAAAGGACTCCACCCACTCCACCGCTTCTCCTTTGATGGTGAGAGGAAGATGTGGGACCCTTCCACGCCTGAAATTGATGATGACCTCCTTAGTCTTGGAGACGTTCATCAGGAAGCGGTCCTCCTCACAGCGCTTCCCCAGGTTGTTCCACACTAGTAATCGTTAATGTAGTCCCAGTAAAACTTATTAGGCCTTTTTAGGTATTATTTAAAGAGGAAATGCCACCAGTTTTAAACACAAAGTCCTTCTGTTGCTCTGGAGGAGTGTTTTTTAATCTTGACCGAAATTTGGGGCTAAAGGTCAGGATGTGTTGTCGCCTCTGCTATTACCTGTCTCTTGCAAGTCCTCTAATTCTAAGTAGGTGCAATGATAATTAGGTGGATACCCCTTTTAAAATGTTATTGTCATGTAGGATGTTAATGACAAAGAACTTGTACAATGTTTGCAGGTTTGATTAAATTAAAAGTCCCATATTGTGCTCATTATCAGGTTTCTACATGAAGATATTTACATGTTTTTATGTTAAAAAAATACATTTTTCTCATGCTGTTTGCCTGAATATACCTGTATTCCCTCTGTCTGAAACGCTCTGTCTGTTTAAGCCCCCCTCCCAAAAAAGCCCAGTCTGCTGTGATTGGTCAGTGTTTCCAGGTCTTCCATATCTGGGCTCTCAGCGTTTTTGCACTATCTTTATAGATCATTTAACTGGAATTGCATCGCTAGGTTAAAAGCTGGGGTTCATGCTTACCTCCTGTCAGATGATGTCATTCACATACACTGGAAAACATTCCAACAGGAAATTCATTTTGAATATTTATGTTTCAAGTTTGAAACAGTCTTTATTGTATAGTTGTGACATCATAACATAACATAAGTCCTAACGGCTCGTTTACGCCAAAAACACACCAAGCAGCGGAAAGTGCGACCTGTGGCGAGCTGCCATGCAATGTCTATAGAAAGGCAGAGCTGCGGCCATTTTGTTCTGCAGTAAAGTGCAGCCAAACAAAAAGTCGGGGATAGTTTAACTTTTAGTGGTGAAATATGGCCACATAATACCTGCAGCCAATCAGCACAAAGAGCCCTGTGACTCCTCTGACCCGCCTAAAACACATGCACATCCCTTCCGCATTTTGCCAATGTTTGATGTGTTTTTGGTGTTAAACGCACAGTTTCTAAATATGGACTGAGTGCATTTCTCACTGGATTATTCGTTTTGATTCTTCTCTGTATTTATGTAGTACCTATACCTGCTTTATTTTTGAAAAGACACAGATACCTGACTTTTTTTTAACAATATGGGACCTTTAAACTTAATTTTTTTAACGTGCAAAATGTCAGACCACTCACTACTAGTATCCCCTGCAGCTGTTTGACTTTGACAGGGAGGTGCAGCCATTGTTGGAGGTCCTGGTGGGTAAGACAATAGAGCAGTCCCTGGAGGAGGTGATGGAGGAAGAGGAGCTTGCCTGCCTGAGAGCCCAGCAGAGGGCCTTCGAAGAGCTCCGAAATAACGAGCTGGCAGAGGTGCAGCGGCTTCAGGAGCAGGAGAGACGCCACAGTGAGGAGAAAGTACGTGAATGATGGAAATTCCCTTTTAAGTCACTGTATAGGAACAAGTCTATTCTAAAGCTGGAAAAAACAGTGACGCCATTAAGACATCAGTCTGGAGCATGCGGCTCATTCCTTAGATTCTTACCACAAGCAATTATTCATATCATACTATTTGTAGAATTAGTTTCCAGTTGTGGCTGTGTGGGATTGTTTCTGTGTGATCCAAACATGACCTTAACTCCAGAGTGTTTTAAATTCCAAATGTCAGAATTTATTTAAAAAAGGTTGATGTAATTATGTACAAAATTTAGAGTATGTTGTTATCTAACAAAATATTTTGTATTCGTTGCCATTTAGCTTTTCAAAAAACCTTTTTGCTCTCCGACTTGTTGCACAAAGAGGCATGCACCTGTATCAACAGGGGGTCTAGCAGCATCTAATGGCACCATAATTGACATTTACTCATTACTGCACTAATTTACTCCAACGAATCACTTTATTCAAATTGAGGATTCTGTTTGAGGATTTTATTTATTTATTTTATAGGGAGATAACATCATAAAATGTCTACAGGCTCATTGGAGAATCTAAATAGAAGCTTTGAATGTTAAAAAAAAAAGATATCTGGTACAGCCCTAGCCAACACTAGTAGTTATTTCACAAGAGTAGTAATGCTGTATTGAAGAGGTCATATCAGGTGCACCCATCAGAGTTTAAAAGTTTTAAGTATCAGAATCTAATAACAGTTGATTGGCTGCTTATGTTGCCAGGGAGACCTTGTTGTCAGACAAATCTGATGACGTCATAACCTTATCACCCTGAGGAAGCAGATTAGCTGCGTTTTTGAGCGTTAAACTTAGTTTAATAGTAATTAAGTAATTAGTTTATAACTGTGTGCTTTTTTCCTAACTTGAAATTCAATTTTTTGTTAATTTAGTAAAAAAATATTTTATGTTGCAAAAAATATTTGATTTTAAGCCAAGCTTTTTGGTGGTTTGACTCAGTGAAGCAACATCAGTGTGATACTAAAGGCCTTTCTAGGAATGTAATCTATGAAATAATCAGTTTTTTAAATCTTGTCCTTATCTGTGTTGCTACTCGCTCAAGGCTGTGGTGTTTTTCTACTGCATTTCCTAGAGACCACTAGTCACTCAAACAGTGTGTCCATACTATGACCTTCTATTTCTTCCTTTTTTTCTGAGTGTGTATTGTCTATTTGAGTTTCTGTAGGTTCTGGTCTCCTCTTTTTCCGTTCAAAAATAGACAGCTGTAACTACTCAGTCTAATCTTTTCAAGCAAATATTCGATTGCCTCTGTCCTAAAAAGCATCTGCTGCTGTGTGCTACAGGATTTTTATTTATTTTTTTTACAAACAAACATTTCTTCTGACCTCAGGCACGTAGAATTGCCCAGCAGAAGGAGGTGCTGCAGAAGGAAAAAGAGACTGCAGAGAAGATCGCTGCTCGGGCCTACACTCAGCAGTACCTGGCTGACCTCATACCTGCAGTCTTTACCTCACTGAGAAGCCACGGCTACTTTTATGACCCCGTGGAGAAAGGTCAGCAATGCTCTCCAGCATCAACTTCCATTCAGCTTTCTACCTTTCTGACACACGGCGCATCACTGCACTCAAACTCAAATCTGCTGTGTGATCTGGGACTGCTAACAGATGAGCTCATTGATACTCCGTACACGAAGATTTTGATGTGAGTGTTTAACCTTTGATCATATTTGTAATTTGCAGATATTGAGACTAATTTCCTCCCATGGCTGATGTCAGAGGTGAACAACAGCTTGGAGAAGAGACACACAGCAAGGGCGGTGCTGGACAGTAAGGGAATACATTATCATTTCTTTCCTGTTATTTAGAACAGTGTTTCTCAAATGGGGTACTTTTTATTTTCTGTTAATTAAAAAATATCAGTCATGCAAAATTCCTAAAAAAATTATTATAAGTATTATAAGTTCACAAAAAATGTCAATTTAAGTTCAATAAACCACATGTTTTATTCAGTCTTCCTACTTTCAAAACAGTAGATACAGAGATACTTTGCTGATTTTCAACCAACTTTTTATCATAACAGTGTGGATTGTATGTGAATGAAGTGTGGCAAACTTCCCTCCATCTTACCCACGCTCAGATCTCCATTGGTTGGTGTAAAAATCTTTATTCAGATGTTAGCTGGCTGTCCGAGCTCCTTACCCTGTCTCCAGGGAAACTCACTTCAGCTGCTTGTATCTACGATCTCATTCTTTCAGTCACTACCCAGAGCTCATGACCATAGGTGAGGGTTGGGACGTAGATGGACCATCTAATGGAAAGCTTTGCCTTCTGGCTCAGTACACTCTTCACCGCGATGGTCCGGCGTAGCGCCCACATCACTGCAGATGCCACGCCAAACTGCCTATACATTTCACGCTCCATTTTACCCTCACTCATGATAAGACCGAGAGATACATGAACTCCCTTGCTAGGGAAACCTATATTGATATTGATTGTTGTGCGTGGGTCAGGGGGAAATTGGCTGTAATTCATATTTCAAAAGAGGTACATCTGTGAAAACAATTTGAGAACCACTGGTTTAGAAAACATCCCTCTGTTGAGCTGAGCAATATGCTCTTACTTGCAAACCTGCTTTCTCTAATGCTTCATGTTTGTTCAGCATTTTTTATTTATTTTTTTCTTGCAAAGTAGGTCACAAATCCTACGCAGCACCCCGCAGACTTTACACGAGCTGTAAACACACAATCAGTCGGCATCAGTTATCACTCCAGTGTACTCTATTTACACAAAATTGTACACAAACTGCGTAGGCTGCAATTTGTCACAACATAACACACATTATTTGACTGAAAGGAAGCAGGAAGAAGGAAAATTATACCTGCCCACCACAAAAGTGAGCTCCAAATATGGGTCACCACAAATTCTTCTGAAGTAGGTAATAGGTAACAAGCTGTCTGTGACCCAAAATGTACGACTTCTTCTATCTACTTCTAACTTCTTGAGCTTTTGTGCTTTAAAGAAAAAAACATTACAGGTAGAACCATAAACCTTCTCTTAAGTTGTTGGAGATCATCAACATGTTCTAGAGACTGATGTTATTAACCTGTGACAGCTGAAGGTATTTCTCAGGTGCTCCTCCAGGGGTCATCAGGTCATAGACATTGTTGTGGTGCCATCTAGTGACTCTTTTTAAACATTACAGATGTAATTAAAGTCAAACATATTGCACACAGAAATATTTTCATCCCATCTCTCTGTCTCTGTTTCAGCAATCATCCATGATGTTGCCCAGAAGAGAGTGGAGAGGTTCAAAGAGATGGACACACAGTGATAATGATTCACAGGCAAAGGTCAAGGGCACAAGTGCATTTATAAAAACAGAAAATAATAAATGTTTTATCACTGACTAAATCATCATGAGTTGTGTCTCTGTGAACAGAAAACTAGTTTATGTGTTTTAAAGAACATATTACTGGTGTAATAAGGTTTATTTATCATCATAAGTCATTAATTTCAATCTTAAAAATCAGTGTCATTATATTTCTAATTATACAACAATGGTAAAAAAAAAAAAGATTTCCGCACACTTGCATCTATGCAGTGTTTCACTTTATACTTTGTAATAATACAACAGTAAACTTTTGAAATTGTGGAAAATGCAAATACAGTTTTGTATTGTCCTTTTTTGCACACATTTGCAGTCATTCTATATCAAGGATTTCCATCTGTACAGTATGAAGAGATTGAGTATCTTTTACTTTTGTTGAAGTTTTTCTATTTTTATTTATTTATGTTGAATTTAATTATATTTATTTGTATTCAATTACTCATTTAATTTAATCATAATTATTTATTTAGTTTTAATTATTTATTTTTATTATTATTTTTAATTATACAACAATAACATTTTAAAATCGTGGAAAATGCAAATGCAGTGGGGTTTTTTTGTTTGTTTTTTTGCACACAATCATTCTTCTATCAAGGATTTCGGTTTGTACGGTATGAAGAGATTGTGTAACTTTTCCTTTTGTTAAAGTTTTTCTATTTTTAATTATTTATTTTTAATTTAATTATATATATTTGTATTTAATTACTCATTTAATTTAATCATAATGATTTATTTAATTTAATTTTAATGATTTATTTATTTTTGTAATTATTATTTTTAATTATACAACACTAACATTTTAAAATTGTGGAAAATGCAAATGCAGTTTTGTGTTATACATTTTTTTTTGCACAATCATTCTTCTATCGAGGATTTCAATCCTTATATCATCGGGTGACCTATTCTACACATTAAACCACTATACAAACAAACAAACAAACAAACAAACACACCAACAAAAATGTCCCTATGACACAGCCAGTGCAAAAGAAGGCAAAGCCCTCTGCTCCATCTGACGTGTTTAGTCCCTTTATAAAAGACAAAAACTGATTCCGGACAAGCCAACAGATTGGCTATCATGAACTCAAATGATGCATTCTCTGTCATTAACTGAACCCACTCTCTATATTCACGTCTACGTTGACTTTCCCAGGAGTGAAGGATGACCCGAGCAGCTTAGATAAAGCCTGTCGGGGCTATAGCAGACATGACACCTGTCCCCCAGAGGGCAAAGTTGAACTGAGAACAGGCACACTTAGCCACTCATGTATTGTCTTGATTATTTCTCTCCAGAAAGGTGCCTGCCTGCCTATTACATTTCCAGCATAGATTATTTTCTAGTTACCCCATTTTATGGAGATGAACAGGTGTAAAATAAGATTAAGTATCTTATAATGATTAATTTTTACCCCAGACTGTGTAACTTTTCTGTGAAAGTTGACCTTGATATTTTTTTCAGTGGAAGATATATATATATATATATACATATATATATATATATATATATATATATATATATATATATATATATATATATATATATATCTTAATGGTATATCTAGAGCACTCTGAGTAACCTTGGCTTTAGTATGTTATCGTTTTGTTATCTGAAGGTTGTTGTATCACAGTTTTGCTGCAGTCAATGCACAACACAGATTTTCATTGAGCTTGGCGGTTTATTCTTGACCTTGGAAAGCTGTTTCAAAAATATGTTTTTCTGAAGCTTGTTCTCAGTCATGTGTAAACATCCCATTGCTACTGTAGTCAAAAAAGATTCCCACAATATAACCCACAATGGTCCAGTCATAATGCGAAAAAGGTGGAGATGACAGAGGCCCTTAATGTGAGGTGTGACAAATCAGGACCATTCTTACAATAAACACAGTTACTTTTTATTTTCTTCCACTAAATATCTAGTTCTTACAGCAGTTTCAGTCGTTGCAAAACTAATAAAACTGGCACAAAAAGACTTGATTAGCTGTTCATGCAGGGATTTGTTGTAAATCTGCGTTCTACATTTCACTGCCAGTTGAAGATCTGGAGTTCCTAAACACTTAATGTTGCTGTCTCTTCATGTTTTTTTGCTGCAGCTGTGGAAAAAAAGTTTGTCATTGACCTCATTTTTGTGATAACTAGTCAAAGCAACCCTTTTCTCCCAGACATGCCGCACATTAATCCATTTTGCCATCTATTAGGAGGAAGTTCTTGCCTGTTGATGGGTTTTAAACTCACCAAAAATGAAAACCAGACTAAAACAGAGCAAATCAAGCAAATAAAAAACAGTTTAATTTAAAATAATGTATCAAAGATGGAGGTCTCATTCCCATACTCCAGATATTTAGATGGCCATTCAAATTGCCTTACTGTGGCTTTGATCCATTTGCATCTGGCATTGCTCTGCAAACAGTTCATTCAGATGTCCTAACAGGCAAATTCAGCAATGTTTTGCATCAGTCAGACGGACTCTGCTCTGCTAAAATTAGCTCACCATCCACCCCACCCCCACTCCAAACAACTAGAGTTATTTGAGATGACTGCTGTTACATTTTTTATCATAGCAGGGGGTTATCTTTTAGTGTGTGGATTTATTTATTTATTTTTTTACACAGCATTAAATTTTCAACAAACATAAGGGAAAAAAAAAAGAAAGAAAATTAAAAACAAGAAAATTAGTAAAAAATAAATAAATACATTTAAAAAAAAAAAGTAATTCTGTAACATAATTTAAAATATATAATAATGATAATTATAAATGTAGTTTTGCCCTGGCGTTTTTAAAATAATTTTCTAAATCCTTTAATTTATTGCAATTTGTGGAAAATTTCTCACCACGTTGATCAATTCCTTATTTCTCCATGTTTTTTAAAAAGACATTGCACTAATTTGCTCAGAGCTCAAAGGTTTAAATACTTGTGAAAGGCACCTGAAAGCACCACAAGAAAAGCTAAGTCACTCCGGGTTTCAAAGGGTTAAACATAAGTATATCAATACACAAAATAAGACAGATAAAAAATAAATAAACATGAATAAATTGATAAAAATATTTATTAATATATATATATATAAGTGTATATGTCACTTAAACTTTTAACACAGGCCTGTTTTTTTTATATGTACTTTGAATAGGCGCTGAAACTATTACACGTAGGGAAGGGCTCCTGATGATGATGATGATGATGGCAGCAGTGGTGACAAAGGCCGGTTAAGTAGCACAAAGTGGTTTGTTGGGTGTCTCACATCACTCTGCTTTCGCATTATGGTGAGAAGTAGGCCTAACCTCCGATATATACGGCTCTATTTTAATCCCGTCACCTCATTGGTCAGCTCACCTATGACGCCACCCCTCTCACTCACTCGGCAGCACTTCCGTGGTTCAGTGCAGGGCGGCTGATGCGCACTTCACTGAGCTACTGTGGAACAAGAAAAGTTTGTGCTGTGATGCATCAGCGCTCAGACTGGTGACACCTGAGGCTTTACACAGCTGATACATGAGGCTTACATTTATTTACACAGAGTCATCGGCTGTAGCAACAGTTAGTCAAATACTTTTGTCCTCATCAATTTAGTTATGTCAGCTAAACTGACGCACACAGATAAAAGCCATGCAGGTAGATGCATGGATGGATAGATAGCAAAATCTTTAAATGAAAGTTGTCCATACACATGTTATGTCATAGCCTGTGAAAGTCAGAAAATACATTTAAAAAATAAACGTGATTAAAACAATAAATTATTTATATAAACTCCAAAATAATGAAGAAAACAGGAGTTTAAAAAAAAACAAGTCTATATTAAGTTTTGAGCTTGGGTGAATATCCTCATCATTATACAAGATACAATTTAACACTTTAAAAGTAGGCCACACAGAGACGTACTAGTTGGCATGTACGCTGTTTATAATGAGGAAATGATAATGTGGAAAACACCAGTTATATCAGCAGGCTGTTAATACAGTGCTCCAGGGATTTTTCTGTAGGCTGATGTGGAAGTTAGCGTCTCCCTGGTTCCCTCGTCAAAAAGCCTATGGTATATATTGGATTATTGCAGGAAATAAGCTCTGTGGCAGACAAATGTTTATGATGCTTACAAATTTGGCTCAGCAAGATAATCTCTACAAGTAAACACCATTTTTGATTCCTAAATTCAATCGCCAGGAGCAGAAAGCTAACGTCTGGCTATACATGAACTACACCATGGTCACATGACTCAACGTCACCTCCATAACAAGACTGACTGTCATGTCTTGAAAAAGGCAGTAGCAAACAAGTGGCTACATGACACTAAATCCAGCGCTTGGGCTATAATATTTTGAATGAGTACTGCCATACCCCCCACTGAATATGTTTCCCCTCATTGTTCAAACAAATCCTTCACCTTTGATTGGGTGCAAGATGTGATTTTGCCATGTAGGACATGTTGTTGGATCAATGTCCCACATCGCGTGGGCATAGCCTACCCACTTAGCAAGCCAACCCTAACGCTAATTTTGAACGACGCACAGTGGCGGCATGCTGATGATGTCAGAGAGCTGTTATTGGCTGATCACACATGTTGATCCAGCAGCGTATCCTACTTGGCAAAATCATGTCGTGCTTGGGTGGGTATACTAAAAATGCCCAACCTGATTTTGCCAATTGAAGTTAATACAATTGAACAAAATCCTCAATAAAATTGAAAAAAACAAACTTGTAAATGTGTTAATTGCAGGAATTTGCAACTCAGATTTTGTATTATTTTTACTCTTTGTTAGTGAACATCTTACTTGTTCTCATTGTATCTCATTAGCATATCCAACCTGTGCTGTGTCTCAAATCGTGCAGTTTTATACTTACACTTAATATTTTGAGTGCAAAAGTGCGTTCACGATAACGATAAAAAAGGCCAGAAAAATGTAAACCTGGTGTATTTCGGGTTTCAGGTTGCAGCTCTTGACCTTTTTAAGTTGTGGGTTTTATGTGCCCCTGTATCTTCTGATGATGCATGACCTTCAGTTTCCATGGCAACGACCCCCAAACATACATCTCTGACTGATGTGGTTGGAAATTCAAAGCTACAAAGTGGCCCTGTGTAGCTGGGGGAGTCCCAGCTTCAGTTCAAATGTCCCTCAGGTAATAATGAAACTGTTCTTGGCTGTATGGGGAAGCCCCTGAGAGTCCCCTGCTGGGTTGTGCTTGTGAAACGCTGCGAACCAGCGCTCCTCCAGCCTACCGGTGACAGCAGGAACAGGATCACCACAGTGGGATGGATGAGCGCCATATTGCGCCTGGCTGAACAGAGGGAGGGGAAATCTGCGGCTGAGAATTCCGGACAATCTTCTCATCTCCAAACCTCCTCGGCTCCGGTAAGACTCAGACTAAGAGGATCACCTGTGTGTTGTGCAGACTGCTGCCTGCGTTAGATCAGACTCAGAGCTGCGCAGGAACACACTTTACACACTTTTGTTTCCGCGCACTTTGCGCTGCTCTGCACAAAGGATACAAATCTCACAACAGGTGTCTGTGGGATTACAGTGAGGATGGCTGCAGCAAAGAGGAAGCGCCTGCTCAAAGGGCAGCAGCATTAAAAAACACAGACGCTGAATGCTGTGACAGTTGTACGATTTGTTTTATTGTGAAATACATGTCCTCTATCGGCGCCGATCAAAGAGGTGGAATTTCTCGTTTGCTGGGCTTGAATCGTTTCACTGTCGCTGTGGGTGTGTACCAAAAACAGACCGTGGAAATACACCCTCAAACTCACCGGTTATCACATTTTCTTTTAATGTAACAGCCTCAAAATGTTGTATGTGACCTGGGCAGTGACCCTGACCACCTGTAGTGTGATACAACACTGTGTTTTTGGCCTTTAAAGCGACTTTGTGAAGCGACTCAGACCAGCTCAGGTGTAAATAGCCTCCATGACTCCCGTGATTTGGGGTGTGGACTCTGTTAGTAACTGAGGGTGTCAAAATAAAAGACTAAAACAACACAGGGTGGGGACTATAACTTTATCATAGCTGGAGGGTGAGGCACATAGAGTACCATATTTAACCTGCCTGGGCTGTGGATGATTCAACAGTGACAAGGTAGAGCGCAACTGCAGGACTTCCGGTTTTAAATTTCAGAATAAAATCATTAAGGGTAACCAAAAAATGATTAGGCTTGATTATACATTATTAAAAGAGAGAATTGATAAACTTTTTTTTAAAGCTATTTAAAATATGTATATAGTCATTTATTGAGAAATGACACCTAACATTTTCACACTGTAACCTCTCAAATGTGAGAAATTCTGCTTTTCTGATTTATTAAAAATAAAAGCAATCCTTGGTTACAGCCCTAAATTCATATTTCAAGCAAAAATGTCACACTAAATTAAATATATCTTTAGGTTTTGGACTGTTGATTAGAGCAACAAGCAATTTGAAGATGTCACTTTTGGCTCTGAGAATGTGAGATGGATATTTTTCACCATTGTTGGACAGCTCGTAGTCAAAGTGACTAATTGATAACATAACTGAGATAAAAATCAATATAAACGGTGGTATAACTGTTTGTTGTTTCAGCCATATAGTTGGTTGGTTTTAGGTAATGAGTTGAAAATAAATAATTAATATTGAAATTGAATAAACTAAAATTAAATCAGAATTAATTGAATGAAATTTGGCTGCAAATGATGATTATTTTCTACCTATTGTTTAATCTGCCCTTTATTTTCTTAATCAGTCGATTAATTGTCTGGTCAGTAAAATGTCATAAAATAGCGAAAAATGCTGGGTGTCACTTCCCAGATTCCAAGGTGATGTCTTTAAATGGTATGTTTTATCCGACCAACTGTCCTGAAATCAGAATCAGAATCAGAAATATGTTATTGACCCCCGAGGGGAAATTATGATTCCTTACAGTTGCTCAGATGTAAAAAGTAGAGAACTATAAGAAGTAAGAATAAGAAATAAAAGTGTAAATATGAAGCATAAAATGTGCATTTTATATACATCAGCAGAATAAAACAACAATAAAATTAACAGAAGAAATATGTATAAAATCCAAAGCTTTTTAGTTCATTATAATGTATGACAAAGAAAAGCACCACATTGCCATGCAGCGCTGAAACCAGTAAATGTTTGGCTTTTTTGCATAAAAATTTTTTTTGATGACCAATATGGTAGATATTGAAACTAAAGATGGAGGTATGAAGGGTTTCCTGTGGAGAGACTCCTGGCTGGACTCAGGGTCAGTTGAATAGACTCGTGCTTTTATGTTGAAGTCCAGACCGGGACACTTCCGGTGTTGCGCTAGCTAGCCGCTGTTAGCTTGCTGGTGGTGGCGGTGATTCATCCTGATGACTGTCGCTCGCAGGAGTGTCGAGCTGCCCTCAGCGGGGTTTAAGTAACGCCGAAGTGGCTGAAACTCGTTTCTCTTCTTTCTCTCTTTTCAGGAAGGCACACGGAGCACACGTCTCTCCGTTGGACACACTTTTTATTAAATTAATTTTCTCAGCTCCTCGCACAGAGCAAGGAAAAGGACGGGAAAATGCCCAAAGCGGTGAGTAACGTTGGCTCTTTGATTTATTGACATTTTCACTCACTGTTTGCTGTAACACTGCTCTAAGATCAACTGAAACAGGTAATGGAGGATTAATTCAGCTTAATCTTCTATTTTATGAAGTATTTTCTCATACTTTATCACATTAAATAGCTAACTAGCTAAATTATATTGAATTACCATTACACACCTACATTACTTTGGTTTATAGATATTTGTTGAATATGTGGTAAATCAATGGAAGCATATTGAAACTGATGCTACTGCTCTATTAGAGTATAATATTTAGTGTTAAAAATATCATAACGTAGTGATTTTTTTTAAATTTTGGGAATTATGTTACTCTTTAGTTGCTCATTTTGGAAAATATCACTTCCTGGGAGTGACAGATGTTAAAGTGATGCTCCCAGAGTAGTTACCTCAACTTCCAAGCAGTGTGATCACTGAAACTGTTGACATGTCAATTTAATTACACGTTTTTAACTTGTCACATCTCTTAAGCTGTCTGTCAGTGAGCCAGGAACAAAACACAAGGCTATAGCCTACACAGGAGTACATTTACAGGCTGAACCACAGCCAGAGCAATGTCACATCTCACTTGACTGAATATGTAGTTTTGTCATAGAAACCTACAGGATCAGTAGGGTCTGTGTAAGAGGGGAATGCCGTTCCTGTCACATGTGCTCCTCATAGCCCTCAGGGTGTCCCATATGTTTTCAGTGAACATCATCCACTTTGCTCCAAAGCCAGGAACAAGAATTGCCAGATTCATATTCTAGACACGGACAGTGAGGCACTGTTACAGTGTAGGTGGTCATAGTCACAGGATCTGTAGCTTTGACATCATTCTACATAATGATGTACACATCATGAACAAGGAGGGTGGAAAAATGTCTTGTTTATACCCTCAGGAGTTTGTCTTGAATACAGGGTCCACTCCGAGCCTCTTGAAGTTATTTTCCAGCCTGAAATTTGGGGTTGCCGTCCACAAAAGTGTCGGGTTCCCCATAGTAATCTTGGAGTGTTGGTCAAAATGTGAAATGGTGACTTACAGTGTTTACAGCACTAATGACTTTTCATCCTCAAAAAAGCAAAATGAAAGACAAAAGCAGAGATTATTTGATGAAACCGTCCTGTGTATGTGAGCAGGTTTTTGCCCTCAATTATTCTTGATTCGTTTTGCCCCACCCCAGCTATTACATTCTGTACAGTCGCACATGGAGCACGTCCCTCCCTCAGCTCACTGATTGGAAATTTCTAGCATGACAGCCTATTTGTGTGCTACAGTATAAGGGGAAATGAGATGGAAGTCTTTTAGACATGGATATGAATTAAACATCTTGCTTTTTTTTCTTATTTTGACTTTTTTCTGTCCTCTTGTATTTATTTAAAAGCAGAATAGAAAGTCCAGAGTTGCCTAAAACACACAGATACCAAAGTTTGATAAGTAAAAGGATTAAAAATGGAAAGATTTTGGTAAAAGAAGACAAACACAGAGGCATAAATTGCTGCTTAAACACCACTCACATCATGACAGAGACATGTTACTGCCAAACAGAGCAGTGTATTGTGATGACAGTGACCAAGCCCCCGGTCAGTGTCATAAAGTGTGTTGTCGGTTTGTTTAGAATGGCCTCATGGTTGTCATGAGCGTCTCCGTGGAAATGACATCATTACTGTCTGATAGCGGCAGCACACTGAGTCCAGCTGCCACAAAACAGCCTTTTTGGACATTAATGCTAGACTGTTTTCTTTTCCATGATATATTTCCTTAATTTCTGATGTTCTCCTCTGGTTTACTGACTGCTCAATAAGTGGCCTCATTACTGACACAACATAGCATAAATATCAAAAGGACACTAAGTCTGTTTTAATGAAGTTGCTCCTTTGATGCTGTTTCCACCGGAAAGCTTCATGCTCGCAAAGTAATCCTGCAAATGCTGAGTTTCACTTTTAGCCGTGGTGAGATATGTAAATACGGGCTTATATTTTGAGTCCTGTGAAAAGTGTGTAACTAGATTACAAGTTTGGTGAGTGTCAGAGGCTCAAGCCTTTAGCTGGAAGTATATTATGAGTGTGGGAGGCAGGGGATGGTGGGATGACTGGAAACAACACCTGAAAACTACTAAGACTTCTAATGATTCTTTTAAATATGAATTAATGCACTGATGATTCCCTCAATCCATTTACTGTTGAGTCTGTCCAAAAGTAGTGAAAGAAATGTCCTTGACAGTTTCTCAATTTACAATTTGTCCACAGAAGGTTTTCAATTTACAGTCATGTGATAAAGAAAAGCAGCAAAATTGCACAATTTGAGAGAGAAATTATTCTGCATTTTGGCTCGTAAAATGACCGAAACGATGACGAGCTTCAGTTTATTTCCCCACCCATTTGTACAGTATCAGGTTAAACATGATATATACGTGGAAAAGAGATAATAAATACATAAATTAATGTCTTAACTTCCAAAACTAGCTGTAATTATCTTGTTTTTGTGGAATAAAATACCCAGGACCCCCTCAAGTGACTCTTTCTCTTAGGGTGCTAACTTACAATATCATAGTAATGGTCATTTTCAATGGCACCTGAAACCAGGCACCTGTTAATCGACCAGTACATTTATAATACAACTTTTATTTTTACTCATACAACATACAAGACTAATTGGGGAAAATGGACCTGTGTCTTCAAGGCAAGTGATTTGAGTCACACATTTTTGGCTGTGAGACTCTCCATATACTGTACACGCTGTCCAAGATTTGAAACCAGCATCCTCACCCCATGTTCTTGTCTTTCTTTAGCACTAATTGTCATCTAATACAATGCAGTGCCCCCCAATAGCTTTAAAACAAACTTTCAGGGTCATAACCTTACATCAAAAAAAGGTTGAGCAGTCATGAAAACTTACAAGGTTATGGAAAAGTTAAGGAATGTCATCGTTAAAGTAACTGTAGTCCCTGAAAAGCAAACATCAAAGAGGATAAAAATGCTAACTTGCCTCAAACGTGATGCTAACTGGCACAGAAACCTACAGGCAGTCCGAATCATTTCAGCTCAGATACTTGGCATCGTATCAAACATTCCAGCACTGTTTGGAAAAGAGAAACTTTTATGACAGAGGACCGTGACACCCAGCGGCAGGACGTTGGACCAGATTTGAGGAGTAGTCGAGGCTCCTGTATTGGTGCTTGTGTGACTCATGTTTCACCTATCTGAATGACACATTGTCAAAGGTAAAGGATGGCGCTACTTGGCTCTCCCCACAATCCTGTTTCCTCACGGTCACAGCCCAGTGACACAAACCATACAAGGCGTGGCCACGATCAACATGGATGGGTGTTTCCTTTTTCATGTCCAATCCTATTGTTAGTATTTGTTCTTTTTAAATAATTGATAACTCAATCATGCCTGGAACACCCTCATAACCTGATTCACAAATCAAAAAATGGTTCAAGTCCTTTGACTCCCTTTCTTCAATTACATGTATGTACGCAATGGTGACAGAGCCTGTAAAAATAGCACTTCCTAAAACCTAAATAAAGCAGACAATGGGCCAGTTCTCCCCATCCTTGTTCTTCTCTAGACTCAAACAGTGGCTGTGTTTTATGGTTATATTACTCTCAAACCATTTCAGTGGAATCGCCGTGGTGACTCTGATTGCCAAAGGCTCTTGTAAAACCATGTAAACTATGTACAGGGTTAAAAATTGAATAGTCTTCACTGAGGAATGCAGTGCAAGCTATTCACAGTTTAACTACTAAGGTGATGACCACCTCATTTCTTTAACCTGACCCAGAGCAGCTACTTAACCTCCCCACTGGAACGTCTGAAGGAAGGATACAGGTTGTGATTTTATGGGACAGGGAAGGGCTGGTTCTGACTAGGAAATATTTGGCATTCTTGAGGATCGGCTTGATTGATTTACAGAGTAGCACCTTTTCTGTCAATTGACTTATTGTTGAATTGACTAATCGTCTCAGCTCTAGCTGTAAATGTTACCAACTTCTTGATTCATATTTTAATTTAGATTTTGGCCATTGATGTTTTAAGGGAAAGGATTGATGATAGAGTTTCCATCTTTGCATGGAATACTGTGATCTAGTTTTTCTAGAGTTGCGAATATCAAAACCACTGTCACGTCTGTATGTCTGTGAATATGTAGCCAGAGCCCGGACACTGTAAGCTGTTAGCCATAGCTCTGTCCAAGGGTAACCAGCACCTCTAAAGCTCACTAATTACCATATAAATATATATAAATTGTAGGGGTGTAATGGTACTCAGAAGTCCTAGTTTGGTTCATACCCCAGTTTAGGAGTCATGGTGCTGAGTCATTTCAGTACAGCGGGAAGAAAACCCCAAATTTGTTTCTTTTCATTCATTTTAAACGCCCAGTGATGAAAGTTTAAACACAGATAAAATCCTCTTGCTGGGGACTGATGTAATATTTTGTGCACCGGCTACTTTGGTAAACTACTGTTCCAGCCAATTGGGAACCCGTGAATGGGTCTTTCAGCTCTGTTGTTTTATTTGCATTCAGCTTGCATACAAATCAGCTTGTCCACATTGCGTGCATCAATCTACACAACGTTACTGTGTATTGTACATGTGGAACCGAACCATGACGTTTAAGGTATGAATACACAATCAATACAGCCCTAAATAAATTGACATTTTTACACTTTGTTTTTTTGCGTAAATTAAGCAAATGAGCTATAACATGTTAATTAGTGATATTCAGAGGTGATAGTAAGAAGATTTTTGTTGCGCTTTTGACAGAGCTGCGCTAGCTGTTTCTAGTCTTAATGCTAAGCTAAGCTAATCAACTGCTGGCTGTGGCTACAGGCACTAGAGTTACGCATACATGAGTCCTAAAACCCAGAAACGAGTTAGCATTTCAGTACTCGGCTCCCTTGTGTCGAAGTCAATGGGATTTCTGTCATGCCTGAAGTAGGGTCTGTGGTTCACACAACTTTAAGAGACATGATATTTTGTTCTGAAGCATAAAATAAGTCAGTAAATACCCCACTCTTTTATTTTGAAGCTTAAAAAAGGTTGCTAACAAGTTGCTAAATGAGACTACAGAACGTCATCACGCACGGACATGTGACCGTGGTGTTGTTAGTTTATAGCCTGACGTTGGCTTTTTACTTCTGGCGATTGTATTTGGACTTCAAAAATCATGAAAGTGGTGTTCATTTGTGAAGAATTTCTTGCTGAACAAAAGGAATCTAGGACGATGCTAACTTCCACGGCGGCCTACAAAAAACGTCATCCCTGGAACACTCTATTAATTGTACAGATGTGAGAGTGGTATCTGTCTTCTCTTATGATTCCTAGCAAGAAAGCAAATAGGCGTATTACCCATAAATGTCAAACTCTTAGTTTAAAATGTTATTTTTTATGGGACAAAAAGTGTTTCAAACTAAGTGTTTCACCATGAAAGAACTAAGAAATCCTGCACACTGCTGATCACATTTCGGTCATCAGTACTGTGATCTGCGGTTTTGACTGCATCGCCTGTGTTACCATAGAGCTTGTGTTACATGTTGTTATTGTATCTTGGTTAGCAACACTTTGTACCTTCCACCGGGAGTGTTAAAATGTGTACACGCTTTGTTAGATTTGGGAACCACTGCTCATGTAGCTGAAATAATTTAGTCAGTTATAACTGTAATGACTCGTGAGGCAGGGGTTTATATGGTTAATATGCACGCCTGTACTTTCCTCTGACTAAAGTTGCTCATTGTGGAACTCTGGGTCCTTGCCCGGTATATTTTTAGCATATGTGTCATGTTTTCTTTACCGCTCTGAATGGCCCCAGTTTATTGTGAGTTACCGTCGGAGGACTTACTTTGAGATCAGATATCACTCACTCTGTGGTTTCTGTTGGCTTGTCTGCTCCACACATTCACATGTTCCATTCTCTGCCGGTTAGGGTGTGTTTTTCTAGGTGCTCCATCTGTAATAGCTGTAAATATAGACCATGATGTTGAGTGAGGCATCCCAAATCTGTCAGAGCTGCTGCTGCCCAATCACTTTTAAACAAGGGGAGTCTGAAAAATATCACGTATTAGAGCAGTTTCTGATCACTTCTGCTGCAGTTCTGTGGCAGTTTTTGGTAATCAGGCTCTGCTGGAGTGTAGATGATGATAGTGAGGGGCTGCTGGGGCTCTGCAGCTGAATGGGGATCTTTGTTTTGCTGTGCAAAGTAAATGCAGTGCTTCCCCTCCTTCCCCTGCTCTTAAGCTACGACTCCAAGCTGGTATAAGCTTCCCTATTGGACTCTAAAAGTTTCAAATTGAATGCACATGTGGCACAGCGGGACAGGGCTACAAACTCTATGTGAGTTGTTGTTTGTAAAGCTAAGTTTGCCTTGCCACAGATCCTGGGTTTGGATCCCAAGTGAGTCTGCTACTTAAAAGCAGGAGACATGTGTAGAAAAAAAGGGGGCATCCTTGAAAATCCACTGTCTAGACTGCTGTGTTCTTACAATATCCTGGACAGCACTGTGGCGAGGTGCTTCCCATCCAATGCTGTGATTGGATTTGCCCTCTGTGTAGGATTTAAGCCTGTCAGTTAGTTGCTCAGCCTGTGTAGCTTCCTAGGAACCGGTGGAGCTCTGAATCACCAGACTAGTCACTTCTGCAGCCCAGACATCCCTTTTCCAGTGGGCGTCATTGAATTTGCTCAGCGCTGCTCACAATGGGCTGGAGATGAAAGATGTCACTGGAGGGCTCTGTTAGCAGGCTTTCTCTCTCCTCAGCCTGTGTCCACGAACCCCTTTGTGTCATTGTCACTGAGCATTAATAAGTTCAGTCAATACTTTGAGGGTCTTTTCATAACCCCCGCGAATACCAGACATTTGACGTTATACCCACAGCGAGGAGAGCCAGTATGTGCATTACCTCAAAGCAGCTATTGTAAATATTTGTGCATTGTTGCATGGCCTTTGTGTGAAATACAGATGCCATTTGCTGATTACTAATCAAACTTACACTATATACAATATTGTTTCCCTCCATTATGGGATGCGGTTGACGTCAGCCGTCATTATTCTCTGCAGTCATGCTATTTGTAAGGGTTTTGAAATCGCAGATTAATCACTGGGGTGGATCACTGTAAGTGGACATTTAATTCTCTGCTCACAAGGCAGGTTTCAGTCAGATGGACCACCTCTTTTTGTATGCACAGGCCACTCTGATTAATCATTAACCAGGGAGCTGAAAGACATGCCTCTTTTTCTGTGAATGGGAGTAAATAACTGAAGTAGCTGCCTTATTTTAGTTCCCTTCTCTTCAGTCTAGCCATCCAGAATAACATCCACAGTGCCTGTTTTTTAGTTAGTAAATTACAGCTGCAGTTAGCGATAGAGGTGCCACCTCTTTGTGTGTTCCATAAAATCAAAAGTTAAAGCAATCACTGAATGTTTGTACCAAAAACACCTCTGATTCTGCAGCAGAATTCCCTTCAATCAGCCTGTCTGGCCTCTGAGAAAGCAGAGATAAACACAGAGCCCCATGTGTTTACTCTGCAAATACACCCCCTTACCAAACACACACACACACACACACACACACACACACCAAAGCAGTGTTGTGCAGTCAGTGTAGGCCCTTACCTATGAGAAGCTCTCTGTAGCTCTGGGTCAGCTTTTGAACTCCTGTTTTCTCATGTGTTTTTCACACAGGTCAATGTTCGCGTCACCACCATGGACGCTGAGCTGGAGTTTGCCATCCAGCCCAGCACCACCGGCAAGCAGCTGTTTGACCAGGTACTGTGCATATCAGTTGTGTTTTGACCTCTAGCATCAGTGTTGATCTATAAATATGTTATCAGTGTCACTTTGTTTTGGGAAACAAAACAATGTGAGAATGATTTTGATAATGATTATGTCATTTTTAAGGGTCAGATCAATACAACACACAGTCACACTCTAGTGGTATTTATACAATGTGACATACGTATACAGTAGGTAATTTGTAGATTAAGAGGAGCGGTCACACATTTTAGGAAATGTGCATATTTGTTTTCTTGCTGAGAGTTAGATGAGAAGGTTCACACCACCCTCATGTCCATATAGCCCCTTTCACACATGCACAGCAAGCCTGAAATTATCTAGACATCACCGGGAGGAGCTGTATGTGAGAACACAAATATCCAAATCAGTTTAATTGGACATTAAACTTCATCCTGCCAGCTCCCTTCTACAAGGTCTGTTCAATGTCTGATGGAGCCCATGTGCCAATAGAGCAGGTAATTGTCCAGAGAATTCACAGAGAGCGAGTGGGCATGTTGAAGACGTTGCATGAAACCGATAGGAAATAAATATCCCCTGAAGAAGAAGAAGAAGAAGAAGAAGAAGAAGGGTCACTGACATGAAGACGGCAACTAAAATCTCTAACTGTAGAGATGACGAGATTCTGGAACTTTTTTCGGAAAGGGCAAAAGCCGAACGGCAAGAAACTCTTTCAATGACCAAATTTTGCACCGTCTACTGTAATCTGCATCACTTCCTGCCTTCTGCACGCTCTACCTAGGCTAACGTAGTATGTCTAGTAGGTGAGAACACGTCTGATAAAGACGATCTCCTGTTGTGCGCTACGTGTATGAAAGGGAAAAGTCCAGGGAATCAGGTCCGGACATCGTACAGAGTTTGTGAGAGAAAGCAGCTTATCTCTGTATGAAGCTACAGCCAGAAGCTTGTTAGCGTAGCATAGTTTAGCACAAATATTGGAAACAGGAAAACGGCTGTCCACAGTTGAATATATCCACCTACCAGCACCTCTAAAGCTCACTAATTTACATCTCTTGTGTGTTTAATTCGTACACGTTTAAAAACAATAACTTGTGGTAGTATGAAGGGTAACATGTGGGACTATTTCTTGGTCGGGAATATTTGCCTGCCAACCAGCAAGGACTCCAGTATGTTAGCTCTCCCAGCTAAGAAATAGTCTGGTGCATAACTCTTTATTAAACTGCAAATTGTCATTTTGACATAGGTGTTGTTGTACAGATTGATCAAACAAGATTTAACATGCTACTCACTGAGGTTTAGAGGATATGGTCAGTGGATTTAGTTACCTTTGGACAGAGACAGGCCATCTGTTTACTTCTGTTTCCAGTCTTTATGCTAAGATAAGCAAACTAATTACTTAATAAATATGTAATGCGTAGACACCAGTCGTATCTATCCTCTACTTAAATCGGCAAGGAAGCAAATAAGCAAATTTCCCACATGTTGGGCATATTTTAATGTGTTATAAGTGTTTCACAAATTAAATGAATCTGTTTGTTCACACCTGTGATTTAAGCCCGGCTATACTTCTATTTCTACTACCGCTGCACAACCTTCATCATCTAACTTACTGGATTGACGTCACTGAGAGAGGTCTGTGTTAGGAAAAGGAGAAAGTGTCTGCCCTCATTATCATCCCTTCCAAAGCTCTTTCCATTCATTACATCCAGGTCCGAAAAGTTATCTTGCACAGACGAGATTACAGGAGCTTTGGGCACCGAGTGTCCTTATCAGTCTCTGTCTTCCCACTGAGCTTCAGGGATTATAATAAATGAGTTCCTGCGATGAAAAATTGCAGCTTAACAGGCGTGAACAAAGAGAACTTGAGACATTTATTAAACTAGTGATTAATAGCAGCAGTGAATGAAGTCTGTGAGGAAGTTGGAGGAGTGCAAGGTGTGGCCACGTTAATGGAAACATAAAAATGAATTCTTTCTAGGAAATCTCACTCACATTTTCTTGTTAAATCTTATTATGAATGGTTATTTAGAAAAAATAAATCTTGTTTATAGTAAGTGTCATCATCATTTGACCTCAAATCGAATGTTAGCTGTTTCATCAGGTGTGTATTGAACATTGAGGCAAGTTACTGTGTTAATGTTTGTCCATTACACCGGACGTGGTTTATGTAATAACTAGAAGTGGTAGTTTGAGGTGCGGTATTTTGTTAGTGACCTTTGTGGCTCCTGTTACTGGCCACTTGTAATATTGTCAAGTGAGCAATTTTAATTTCCTCCCTCTGTAAAGATACTGTTGCAAAGCTCAGCACCTGAAATCCAAATGTGGATGACATGTCATTAGCGTGAGCTCGTCTGAGGCTGTGTGACAGCACCTCGGGAGGAAAGGCATTGTTTTAGCCATTTCCTGTATAACTTGTTTTTCAATAGCAAGTAAAGCTGATTGTGTGTGTTGTGGCAGTATGTCGAGAACATTTTAGTGTGTGTTAATATCCCTAAAAATTACTGCTGTAACAGCAATATTGAGAAATTGGTGTGTTTTGTGTGACATTGATGCCACCTGTTTGTGTATGGATGACGTTTGGCTAGTTTTGACCAAGTCTGCACTTATGACAGAGCGGGACTTCAGGTCTGGAGCTCCTAATGTGTGTCATTGTTAAAGGATAGACTAGTTGAAGACCTAGATATTAGCTTTTGACATCTCCCTATTTATAGGTGTTGGTGAATTCCCCCGCCTACTTGTTAGAATGGCTCTTAGCGGGGTGTGTCGCAGATAATCACTCACTCCCTGTGATAGTGTCAGAGACAGTTCAGTGCTCTATTTTGGTTCAATTTACTAATTTGAGCATGAGAAACTGTCTACGAAGCTTCGCTCGTTGTCTTTAGTCCAAGCAGCCGCTCACAACGTCCTCAGTTTAATTTGGCTAGCGTTTAGCGGTTGTGTCCCTAAAGTCTGTCAGCAGCATTTAGCTTTAAACGGGTGCTTTCACAGTAATCAGCTGCAAAGACACAAGTACACTCACACAGTGTTAGACAGCTTCTGTGGAAATGCTGAGTAACAGCAGTGAGCTCATTTCCAGGGCGAGTGTGAGGCCTGGTTGTGGCCCGTGCGGTCCGCGTTGATCATAACCTTGTGATCCTGCTCTTTAAGAGAAACGTCTGCCACTCCCCTACACACCCTCGTGCAGTTTCACTTCCATTTGACTGCTCGCTGCTGCTCGTTTCATTTTGACGTGAGCCAGAATTAGAAACATCCCAGCAGCTGCGGTTTACAGTCGATGTATTGGTTAGTTAAGTCTGTCCTCAGTGTGTTCAGGCCCAGTTGCCAGATGCTCTCTCCTGTGTTCATGTGGTTACAAAAGGCTTTCAGTTTCAGCTCTTGAGAACTGGTTTGGATTGGTTAAAAGCAGGAGGAGGATTGAAAACATGGCCACATCTTTTAACAGTTCAATAAAGTCTTGAACTGAATCCAAGTCTGAATAATCTGGCTGACAGGTGCTAGGAGCAAAATATGAAACAAGTTTACTTATACACCCAACCCATATGTCAAAGCTGCGTTCAGAAGTTGCTGCAAAGCTGTTCCATTTCAAAAGAGCGAACTTATCACATGGTGGGTTTTTCATTGTGTTGTAGCACTGGAGCAGAACTATTCTTAGATATTAAACCCTTTGTAACACTCCCTTTACTGCACAGTTACAATTAATGTGTGGTCTGACAGCAATAGACCCATTTCCTCTGGGCCAATACACCCCCCCACCATGAAACACGCTCCTTCATCTTTGTGCTGGACCCTGTTTGGGGCCCGACTGGTTGAACCCCTCCCTTCCCCTCCTCAATCGCTGGAGGACTCCACGTTATTCAGCTCGGAGGATGTAGTGAGTAATGCTGTTTCAGCCCAGTGGCATTCCTCTCTCTCACCGCAGGGCCCGGGCTCCCATAAACCAGGCGGAGAAACTTTCACTGTCTGTCAGATCGCTGTAAGACGAGGCTGCACCCTGGAGTCATGCTAACTGCTCCTATGTGGCACTGCAGCTTTTGCTCCTCAAATGAGTCTGAAGTGGGTGGTGACACTGTGACTCTTAAGAATTTGTTGAAAGGTTTATCTTCTTCTACCTGACTGCAAATGTTTCACAGTTTTTTTTAAATCATTGCCAGAATGAGGTAAACTTGTTCTTCGGCCTATAAGAGCTCGTGAAAGGAGTGGAGCTCCTGTACTTTATACATGTCTATGGATTTAGGTTTTCCAGGGCAGGACACTATTGCAAAGATTTTTGGAAGGAGTTTTGCAGAGTATCATAAGGCATTGAAAATCCTACGATGAATTGAATTCTGTCTCTGAGAAAAGGTCTTTCAAGGTATTGAAAAGTCTTACTCTTAATTCACAAAATGACTCCTATCTCCGCTGAGATGCACAGCATAGCACTGCAACACATGTCTTCCAGTTTAAATAAAGGCATTGATTTGACCCCTGCTGTGTCAGCAAACTTTTTGTTGCTGCCATGACACAGGTTAGATGTAGCGCTGAAGGACGAGTTCCAGAGCCACTATCCTTCCAGTGAACGGTCAGTTCCACGTCTGCCCTGTTAGCATGAGTTAACACAGCAAAACAGCAGTGCCCAGATCTCCCTGCTCATCTCTCAGTTCCAATAACTCTAGGGCTGTTGCTGGAACTACAGATTGTACTGCCTCATTTTAAATGCCCGCCACCACAGACGCAAAGAGCATAGAAGAGGATCTTGAGACCGAACCGCCACTCTTTGTCTGTCTCAAACTCAAACGGTGAAACTAAGCAGTGCTGATGAAACATAAACCAAGATTCTGTTGCTGTATTGCCTATATCTGGCCACAAAAGTATTCAGAAACATATTTTAGTGCCCTGTTTGGCTGTAATATGAGAATTTATGAATTGTAAGTAGACGCCGAACCGTTTCCTTTATTGTAAAATTGGAGGCTGAAATACTGCGAAATGGGTATTAAACGGCATTCTCTGTGGTTTTAAAACAGTCTACAAAAGTCTTGAAGTTGTGAGTCCTGCGGAAACACAGAGTTTTAAATTAGAGTGTTCTGTTTTCATTAATCTTACTTTGAACAAATATCTGAGGTGTGAGGAGCTCTCAGCGTACACCGGAACTACCGAGCGACCCATTAAAGTCGAGGCAGCCTGCCAAAGCAACCTGCTGCGATGTCAGTTTAGTAAACCTGCGTCCCCAGATTCAGATTTAATCCTCCTCTAATTAACTGCTCTATTTTCAGTATCCTTTACCTGCAGGTGTTCATAACATGTACCGCACTTTATTAAAGCTAGTTTTTCTTTTGTCAAGTTAAGTACAATATTGTTAAAAGTTGTGACTTCCCTGAGAGTGCCAAGGTTGCACCAAACCTCTCTGCAGAAGCTTATCCCCTGAGAAAATGGTTCATGTAGGTATCTGTCCATTAGCCCACTCTGTTTCTCTGCCTCTCACTCTGACAACCCTGAAGCCACCATGAAAGGGCTGATTGTTTTCTGAGGCCTTATGAGTTTCATTGCAGGTGAGATGCAGCCTCTCTCATTTCAGGCCCCCTTCTAGTGCTTGTGGTTGTTGCACTAAATACAATCCATCAGAAAAGTTCCCTGAATCAAAGCCATTCATTTTTACTCCCACAGGTCAGCCTGCCCTGTATTTTGTGTCGGCCACTAAAACTGGGGGAGTCTCATTTTAATTTTAACCTTGGCTAGAGCTTATCACTGGGAAAGGGCTTGGCCAGAGTGCCAGCGTGTTGATTCAAACTTCACCCAGGCAACTTAACACCTCACCTGGTGACTGGGTGGGGAATTTGGCAGTGATGCATTCAGAAAGGGCCCAGCGCAGAGGTTGTCCAACTTGACAGCACATACACACAAAAACATGAATTCCTATGCAGTGCTGTTGGAAAATTGCTCTGCCTCTCTGGAGGCCATAAAGAGCCTCTGGTCGTTGAGGTTTTGCCTCAGTGGAAAATGGTAACTCCTCCTGCAGCACAAGTGATTATTCCAGATCTATAACTGGGTTTTCACTTTCTGCCTCAGCTGCCAGTAAGAAATAGGTTAAAACAATCCTCAAATTGCTGATCTGAAAACTTTCTACTCTCATGTCTCCAGTGCGGTTGAAATTAAAACTGGACGCTTAATCTACCTTTTAGACGTTAATAATGAGTTTTAGCTGTTGCAGTTTTGCCAGAAAGTAATGGCAGACTCCCCCCGCCTTGCCCCAGCCCTGTCAGTCTGTTCCTTGAGTCAGAGACAGGATGCTGGTCATGCAGCACGCCCTCGTTATACAGTATCACTCCTCCTCACTGGTCAAACAATAAGGCCACTTTGTTAAAGACCAGTCCTCGTCGTGCTTGTGTGTGCTGTGGCATATCGCAGAGAGATAAGTGTTTCTTAAAGTAGAGAAAACACTCTTAAAGGGATATTTCTCCGATTTGTAACCAGCTCTGTATAGTACCAGTGTGGGTAGTATGTATAAATGAAGTGTGGTAAACTTCCCTCCATCTTACTAGCGCTCAGATCTCCCTGCTCATCTCTCAGCTCAAAGATCTTTACTGACTCTAGGGCTGTTATCGCGATTATCTTGTTTTCATAGTCATTGAAAGCCAAAATCATAATTGAAAATATAATTTGATGACTCGCCGAGCTTTAATGAAAACGGTCTAGTTGCAGCCTTAGTGCCAGTCTCAAGAGATAAACTCTAAGAAAGATCAGACAAGGACTGGTTGTGTCTCAGTGACATCCATGTAATCATCTCCATTTCCAGAAACACATATTTGCCAAACTGCCTTCAGACGACAAACATACAGTTTTTTAAAGTGTACCTTTATTTATCCTGGCAGTAGTTGATTGTATGTATCATTACCGTAGCCAAGTCCGTACTCAGGCCTGGGAATGTGTAATGCTATGAGGGTGTTTCACCAGATTAGTCTGGTACCTGAGTATGTCACATTAAGGTTAGTTTCTTTGAGCCTCGCCAGCGTTTGTAAAGTCTTCAAAGGCCTTTTCATGACTCCTCGCTCCACTGTAAAGGAAGAAAGGCATCACTGCTCCATTTATAGGAAAAATTACCTCATTGATTTTTTTAGGTGTGTTTTCTTTGTGTTGCCTCCTACAGTTACACCACAATCTCATGGTCTGTTTCCCTGAAAGAGCAGGTTGTGAATTTCTTTGGAGTAACAGAGTCTTAAATCTGGTCTAATTTAGGGAAGTTCCTGCTTCTCCTTTCTTAAGTTGATATTACATCACTTAATCACGTAGACGCTTCTCTCATTACAATGTTCTTGCCTTGAAACTACACAGAAGTTCCTGGAAGATAATATTATCTGGAGAGTGTTTATTGACTTTTAAATTCATTTTGTTCATTTTTCTGTGCAGGTGGTGAAAACAATCGGCTTACGTGAGGTCTGGTACTTCGGCCTTCAGTATATGGACGGCAAAGGTTACCACACTTGGCTAAAACTGGACAAAAAGGTAAGATCCATCTTAAAAAATGCTTAATTTGTTTGATATATTCTCAAGATAATCCTCCCGTCTTCAAAAATACTTAAGTTATGATGGTTTTTAGGTCATTATGGTTTCAGGAAAAAGGTTCCCAGTGTGTTTTATACTTCACAGTTCAATCATGAATCATTTTGATTGTAAATACTTGTAAGTCAAGTCGACTGCCATGGATTTGGGGTTAATTTGTTTCAAAGGTATTTTTCTTTAATAGAGTGAAATTCCTCTGTCATTACACATCACGATACCCACCACCTACATGCCTCCTTGTTCATTTCACTCAGTGTCTCTCAAGTATGTCCCAGTTTTAGCAACACCTTCCTATGAAGTCAAATTCTATGAACAATGGAGCAAGAATGCATTCTTTCTCAGCGGCAGTGTTTGCTTTCGAGTCAATCAGTAGCCACTCTATTATGAATATATTCACATGCTGTATTGTGGCTCCGCTTCCGATATGACAGCTAATTTTGTCCAGGTTCCGTCTGCCGGTGGGTCAGAGCGCCACACTTGATTATTTGACGGGAGTTTGAACTCTTTGTGAACCAGACCTGCTTTTGGTTCTTCTCTGTTGTCCCTGAGTAAACATGGGTTACTGTACCTTGACTAACTGTTTGTCCCGAAGCTGCTCACAATCCAGCTCGTTTAATCTGTCATGCAAAGAGTAAATCAACCAGAGGAATGAAGTCAGGCTTGCAAATAAGCAGAATTCCAGATGTTTGAGATTGTTTTGGTATCGCAGTTTCTATATGATCTACCAAGCCCTGCAGCTTCGGGTTCTGCTTAGGTAATCTCTTGAAGAGCAACTCTGTAAATTTTACACATCAAAGCCTGTTTACAGGTCTTGAAAGGTACAACAACTTAATTGATTAAATTGTTTAACATGAGGCCGACTGTTATAGGAGTGTCATGCTTAATTGGTTGTGCACTATTTAAAACATAAAGCTGACTCTTCTGGCTCCTGTGCTTGATAGTGCAGCATTGACCACAGTACAGACTGTAAAAAATACAGCAAATAGATTAACTCTGTTTCTGTCTAATCTGATGAATGTCTTCCGGACTGAAACAAATGTAGGAAATCATGCCAATCTGTCTAGAGAAATGTTGAACATTGCCTATTTGCACATTATAATCATAAACAGGGGTCAGCGGGAGAAAGAAAGGGTTATGCTTGCCTCAGTCAGCAGCAGTAAACTGTACACTGTGTGCTGACGCTGCGCTGCAGCTCATCAGCACAATGCCTCGCTCAAGCTGGAATATTCCTGGCCCCATTCTCTCCATCAAGACCGCTTGGTTCCTGTTTTGAAATTAGAGGAAGAGGCACATTGTGTAAACACATACTGAAGCTCAGAGTTATTAAACTGTATTTCCACTAAATGAGTGTAGTAGATCCCCTTTCGGTAAGGGCAGTGCAGCCATGAAACTGCAGAAGTCTGAGCTTTTTCCTAATTTATAAACTTTGACACAGAGTATTTCAGGTTTTAAAAGAAACATGATTAATATTTTTACACCAGTGAAATAAAAAATGTGCACTGATTAAATTTAAAACCACCATTTCTTGGCTCTCAAATCTAAGAAAGTCTTGATTCATACTCCGTGTACAACTGATAATACTCAGTACAATATAGTTTGCCAGCTGGTTGACATTCTGGGAACAGTGTGCTTATTCACTTTCTTCCCAACAGTTTTATGAGGATATTGCTGCCAATCTCAGGTCTGTGTGTTGAATATGTGTTTGGAGCCAGCAGCTGTACCGTAGCTTAACATAAGGAGTGGAAACAAAGAGAAAGACTAGCCTGATTCTGCCCAAGTGGCAGCCTCTGGGGCTGAAAAATGAAGCCAACATTCAAGTGTCAAAAGCTGCAGTTCTTCTAATGGCCACTAGAGGCTGGCTCCAAAAGCCAGTCAGTCCCCATAGACCCCCATGTTAAAATGCCCAACTTTACAGCAGAAATAAACATGTTTACAGCCTGGTACAATAAACGGTTGTGGACTGTCTGCGGGGCATCACTACACTCTATGAGTCAAATCCACCTTTTGCTCATTTACAACTCCACCTTTGTCAAAAATGGTCCAAAAATGGTCACTTTTAGCTCTAAGAATCTAAGATAGCGACAGCCAAAAAGCCACACTTGAGGCTTCAAAATGGGACTCCACAAACCAATGGGTGTCACGGTGGCCACATCCGTTATTTTTTTACAGTCTAAGACTCTGATCTTTAGAGATGTTGGTAGGTAGATTTTGTTACCTTCAGAAAGAGCCAGGCTAGCTTTGTCCACATTTTCAGCCTTTATGCTAAGCAAAGCTAGCAGGCTGCAGCTACATATTTACAATACTGTATATTGTTGTTATTCCTCTCCAGGTGTCGTCCCAGGACGTGAAGAAGGAGAACCCGCTGCAGTTCAAGTTTCGGGCCAAGTTCTTCCCAGAGGATGTGTCCGAGGAGCTGATCCAGGACATCACCCAGAAGCTTTTCTTCCTGCAGGTGAAGGAAGGCATCCAGAGCGACGAGGTTTACTGTCCACCAGAGACAGCCGTGCTGCTGGCCTCCTACTCTGTTCAGGCTAAGTTCGGAGATTACAACAAAGAAGTCCACCAGCCAGGATACCTGCAGTCTGAACGCCTGCTGCCACACAGGTGAGATGTGCCACGTGAACACTATATCTCGAGAATACCTTAAGGGAATTTCTTCAGATTTGGCACAAACGTTCACTTTGACTCAGTGATGAACTGATTAGAATTTGGTGATCCAAAGGTCAAGGTTATTCTGACCTTGCGTTCATCTTATTCTTATGAATGTGATACCTCAAGAAGGTAATTTCCTCAAATTTGGCAAAAACGTTCACTTGGACTCAAGAATAAATCGATTAGAATTTGGTGGTTAAAGGTCACTGTGACCTCAGAAACATGTTTTTGGCCATAACTCAAGAATTTATATGCGAATTATGACAAAATTTCTCACACATTTCTAATAGGATAAAATGAAGTGATGACATTACAAACCTCAAAGGTCAAAGGCCAACTTCACTGTGACATCGTAATGGTCTGTAAAATACTTTTTTGGCCATTGTTCAACATCATCTCAGGACAGAAGGGTCGCACACTAAATTGGTGACTCTAATCTTGGGTGCCAACCTTAAAACTGCGGTAACTGTATAGATCTTCTGTGTTGTCGAAGGGAAGACGTGTGTTAGGCATTGTAAACTTTAACTGTAACTTGACAGGTTTGCGAAGGCATATAGCTACAGGGTGGTAATTGTAGTTTCATTAACACCTAGATCAAAAGGCACGATGTTGTTTAGTAATACACTTGGCCTATTAAACTGAAGCAATTACATTTGGCTCAGGCAGGAAATAATTTTGCGTGATAAGGTCAGGTTATTAAATTAATGACAGAGGAGCGAATGACTCTTCCACCCTGGAAGCCAAAGAAACAATGAAAGTTTTAGATACTGATGAGTCTGAAACATTTGAATCAAAGCTTTATTGCATCATTAGTTATCGCACAGGCCACTACGCAAGCCAAGTGCATAAAGAACAGTGTGCCAACATAGTTCTACGTTCTGCGGGTGTTTCCGTTGTTAAAAGCAGACAGCAATTTGGCCGGGTGTGTCAGGGACTGCTGACAAGGTTGCTCAATTGAATTGGCTCCAGTCATCACCTGTACAAGTCAGGAACTAGCAACAATGTTGAAGTGTGACAAAAAAGCAGCTCAAATATGTCGTCAAGGACGTGATGATGTCTCTTTAATTTACATGTCTGGACTTACTCAAAGTCTGGTGGTCATTGTGTTTCCCTGTGTGAGATGTGTCTGTCCCATGTGTCCTGAGGTGGTCACAATCTGCAGCACTGCTGTTGATTTGCACTGCAGAGACTGAAACTCTACGGGGGAAAGCATCCACAAGAGGACAGAAGTTTCTATGGTCATTGTAGACTTCTTGTTGTCTTCATGTAGTTGTTTCAGCTCTTGATATGCCATATTGCTGCAGCTGTTTTATTGACGAGATGCCTTTTTAAGAATCAGAATTTTTCTGCTCATTAGAGAATGTATAGTAAAAGTTAAACACAAAACAAATAAAGTGTGTTAATATGGGATTTTAGAAAGGGATATGTTGGTGTCAGGCGGTGCAAGAAATGCATCAATCTTGACTCAAAGTTGCAGTGTGCAGCTGGAATGCCAATAGTCCACACCCTCTTGCGCCTTTGCTGTCAATGTGGTGCAAGTCACAGTGAGAGAAAAGTCAACAATACCAAAGTAATGCAGACAAGAAAAATAAAACACACACACTCCACCAAAACAAAGTTGGACTTTGCACGAGGCAACGCTCGCATGAAAATGGAGGCCTTAATGTTATTTATCAAACCAAAGCCAAAGATGTCAGATTGTCTTGCCTGTTTTTGGTCTCTGTAAGGTGATGTCGCTGATCTTTGCTACTGTCTTCTCTCTTTCTGCAGAGTCCTGGAGCAGCATAAGTTATCCAGAGAGCAGTGGGAGGAGAGGATTCAGGTGTGGCACGAGGAGCACCGTTTTATGTTGAAGTGAGTGTCTGTTTTTATGTAATAAAGCTAAGTGGAGACCTTCGGGGCTGAAAAATGAAGCCAGTGCAGAAGTGCCAAAAACTGCAGTTCCTCTAATGGCCACTCGAGGCTGGCTCCAAGAGTGAGTCAATCCCCATAGACCCCATATTAAAATGCCCAACTTTACAACAGAAATAAACCTGTGTACAACTTGATACGAAAAGCAGTTTTGGTCTTTATAGCTAATTTCAACATTCATGACAACTGTCGGGGGCGACTTTTTATATAACTCACCTGTTTAAATTGTATTTAGGCTAAAAGTCATGCACAAAAAGGGCATGCCCACTTTGAGTGACAGGTGGGTGCCGTCCGTTGACAAGTCGCTACCAAGGCGACAACGTTGGTTAGGTAATGTCACCATAGCATAACTCTGGATTCAGAGGGTATAGGCGTAACCACAGCTATTGCTGTTTCAGTGTGTTTTCAGTTTATGAAAGTTAATTGCAACATTTTGGTCGCTTTAAAAAGTCTCACTCAGAATTTGGTTGCACTAAATTTCTTCTTAGGGTACGCAAATAGATGCGTAAATGTCACTGCCCTCATATTTCCATGCTTCCTATATGTTGACACAGGTACAAACAGCCAGTAGCCAGTTTCGTCTGTCTCGCCCGTAAGCTTTCAGAAAACATGCACAAATACAGATGAAGTGAACGCAGAGTACCGACAGAGGTCTCCGTCTGTATAGATGTCTAACATTGAGCATAAATGAGCCCTTAGCTTGGATGTTTAATTTTTCTGGTAAATACATTTTGTTTTTAATGGTTTTAAGTACGTATTTTTGCGAGTAAAATTTAGCATTAGCATTGTCAAAGTTAACCATAGACAGTAAATTTACTGTGCTAACCAAGCTAGCAGCTAACATTAGGATTAGTGCCACCCTCATGTCCAAAGGGGATCACTCATGGCTCAAAAATCCAAGCTGGTGACAGCCAAAATGCCAAGCTCGAGGTGCAAACCACTTGGTGACACCACGGTGGCTACGTCCATTGTTTCTTACCTTCTGTGAATCTTATTCATTGCATTTATAACAATACATTTAAAGAAATAACTTAAGGTTGTCCTCTGTCCACTCTTGCAGGGAGGACGCTATGCTGGAGTACCTGAAGATCGCCCAGGACTTGGAAATGTACGGAATCAACTACTTTGATATCAAGAACAAGAAGGGAACTGAGCTGTGGCTGGGAGTGGACGCCCTGGGACTCAACATTTATGAGAAGGATGACAAGTAAGCGCTGCATTTAAGTACTTTGAAACAGGCCTGCTGTCAGTGTCTTCTCTGTCTGTTTCTGCCTGCTGCTACCAGAGCTGCAGCCCTGTGACACAGAGCTAAACTGGCTGGGCCAGATCCATGTCTGTACTTAATCACTATTCCTGTTTGGCTGCAGACAGTATGACAGGAATAACAATGAAGGCCAATGGATACAAACGCTGGGAGGAGTATTTCCAGAGACAGATTAAAACTCAGTAGTTTGCTCTTATGGCTCTTTATTATCTTAAACTTGCTTTTACTTTGGAGTAACATTATTTGCAGATTTGAGTTGAAATAATGTGTTTTTATCTTGAAGGCTTTTCAACCCAAATCGCATAATATGGTTTAGAGTTTATGCCTTTTTCCTGCATATAATTGCGCCTGCGTCATCGTCTCTTGTAAATATATGGGTTAAATGGGACGTCTTTTGTTCACACCTCTGCTTATAGAGGTACAATTACCACCCTACATACTGCTGAGTGATAAAAACCACCCCCTGGAGCACAAAGTACATGTTTGTGTTCCATTTATACTTAAGATAGTTTACATAAAAAATCCCAGCTGTACATTTGCAGACGTTATTTTTCCACTTTTCCTCTGGGAGTCCAGTTGTATTCCCCTCTGACTTGGCACTAGCTCTAACCTGAGACTCCAGCTTCATGTGGTTAATCACCACCCATTCCTCCTGTTTAACCACAGAAGGTATCACAGAAAAAAAGTAAATATTTCTCCTTTGTATTTGTTTGTTCCAATGATTCTTTGTTTGGCATTGTGCTGCGAGGGAAACCTACTGTTTGTGGAAGGGTGTAGCCAGAATCCAGGCTGGTCTTGGTTGTGATTGTCACTTTGTTTATAGGGCAAGACAGTTTGGGAGGTAATCACCCTCTATTTGAGTGAAATGACTTCTGAGGTCTCCTGTGGCTGCTGCCCTTGTCTGCGGGGTGACTGGAGTGAAGTGTGTTGAAGGAGCACTTCATCCCAGGTGCCTTTCAGTCACTGACCCTGTGCTGGAAAGCCTTCCAGCAGCACTCTGCTCTGACTGAGCTCTGTTGCTTGCTCCCAGATTGCAGCTCTTCCCGTATTAAACCAGTTGCACTGTGTCAGCTTTCATGCCAGCGTCTATTGAAAGCAGTGTGGTCTGCTCTGTCTGCCTCCGTGGAAGAAATGAATAACGGGGTAAAGTTTAGCATGTCAGGCCTCTAATTGAACCTTTACCGGCTAATTATTTGTCTTATGTCTACTCAGAAAGTCTAAATGATTTAACTACTATAAGTGCTATTGTGTTAGAGTTCATCCAGTCTCTCATTTAGATGCTTACTGTACGGTAACTGTGGTGTGAAGCCTTAAACAAGAGCAAGAAACACATTGTTAAAGACCTGCCGGGTCCTTCTGTCTCTGTATGCGCTCACTGGGATCAGCAAAGAAATGCCTCTCCTCCACGGTGCCCTCTGCTGTAACCATGGCTACGCCGACTGGTTTTTCAAGCTGTGCGGCACTTAAGAATGTGAGGCTAACCTACAACACTGTCTCTCCCATGAGGGCAGCCGGCCCACAATGCAGCAGTGCAGCCAAAGCTTTGCCGAGGCTCAGTCTGGTGCTGGGTTAACTCCTTAGGCTCTTCTGTCCTGCCAAGCAGAGCGCTGCTCATTTTATGTGAGAGGTTTAGAGAGGCGCTCTTGATCCAGGGTTTTGTCTTAGCAACCGTCCTACTCAAACACACACAAGTAAAAACAGTCAGACATCAGATTGAGTCACTCTAATGTTGGATTTACAGTTAAAAAATGCTGCAAAATCTGTTTAGCATCTGAAATGCATGTAAACCAAATGTATAATATTCTTGCAGTAACTTTGGCATCTAGCTGCTTAAGTTAAGTTTTAGGACTTCATCCAAGGGCTTCATTAAATGTGCTTGAAGCGTTTTTTTACTGACCTGCTACACATGAGTTTTGTTTTTATGACACCAGTATCTTGACATTAATGTTAGCTAGGTAGTGAATGTAATGCTACCTTAACAGAGAGTTGAGTACACAAGCTGACACGGTGTGTGATTATAAAAGCTTTTCTGTCTCTGTTGTGACAGCTTCATACAACTTGATAGACACAGTATTGAAAGGAGCGGCAGTGTCGACTCCAGCACCATTCTGAAAAGTGAGATGTTAAATTGGAAGTGCCTAGAGCCACATGCAGTTCCATACGCTGTTTTTATGTTGGTAACAATTGAAAAGAAACAGGCTCCAGTCACATGTGGACACAGGCCGGTACTCATGTTTTTTTATACACTAGCAGCTTTGGCAACTATTTTTATTACTCATTAATCATTTAAATCAGTTTTTTAGCAGCAAAACGTTTATAGTTCTTAGCATCTCAAATGTCAGGACTGGCTGCTATTATTCTTTTTGTGTGGTAGTTAACTTAAATTATTTGATTTTTTGAGTCTTAGCTGGACAAAACGAGCAACAAAAAGACATCACGTTGAGTTTAAGAACATTGATTCAGACATTTTCCCCTATTTTTGGCATTTTATAGACCAAAGTATTAATGGGTTAATCGCGAAAACAATCCATGTTGAAAGTAATCGTTAGTTTCAGCCATAAAATATTGCAAAAAAACATATTAGCAATAAATATTTTCTTACTTTTTTGTAATTTTAATTTAGTTTTTTATATTTCCTTAACTGTAACGGTACCTGAACCTGAAAAATACCTTTTAATACTGTTGTTTTTTGACATACTGGTTCCATGTGTCATTACTATCAAATGCTAATATCCCTTACAAACTTATTCTCATACATTAGTAATATTTGTCACAGAAGGCCAAAAACTTACTAATGAAATCCAGTTACATTTTACCAACCACAGTGTCTTTCCTATTCTAAGCCACTCCAAGCTGACAGTTAGATTTTATAAACTGTATCCCTACAACATTAATATCTACAAACATGAATCCTTTGATAAAGCACGGCTCCGTAAACCACAAGACTCTGATAGAAATATTCAATTGGTGAGATAACTTCCACATTGTTTTCTCAATTCCTCAAGCATGTGTCAGTAATTGAGTGAAATTCCAGTTCAGGCAGTACAGTTTCACAGCTGAGTTTCGCTGCGAGGTGGATGGCTGCCTCTCTAGATTACAACACTATCGGCTCGTCAATGTTTACAGTGCTACTTTGTATTGTGCTGAATGAGACTGGCATCCGTTCAGTCTGGCACAAAAGCATGACGAGCCACTCCCCAGATTCATCCTTCAGACTCAAACGGTGGATATAGAGATCCATGTTCAGCCTGTCAGGTTTACTTTAACACAACAGTGTGTGGCAGTTGATTGTGTCTACATAACACTCAACCATCTGTAACAAATAGGGCTGCGACTAATGATTATTTGGATTATCAATTCATTCTGACAGATATTTTCTCAGTTTTTAAAATGTTAAACTGAAGAAATATGTTTAATAATTTCTCAGATCCCACAGTGACGTATTTATTTTGATTACTTTTCTAATTAGCATTGCACTTGATGGAATTTTGTCACTTCTAACTGCAGTTGTGGCATTACACTGTTGTGGTGGCACTGCATCATACTCAGCGCAGTGCACTGACAGTGTTTCCCACAGAATTTGAATCTATGTGTGGCGACACCTGATGACAGTTGTTTGTGAGCGTGGTACTCTGTACTTTCTACCCTAATGCAGTAACTCCTGAATATGAGTTACTGCATTTGGGTAGAAGGTACGGAGTACCACGCTACAGGTATAACAGGTACAAGAACTTGTTTATTCCACTGTCAATCAAGTTGATTAATGAGGAGTGTGTCTGATGTATATATTATATATTTAATTTGATGCTCCGAGGCTAACTGGGTGACTTTTTTTTTGTTTTTTTTATGTTGGTAACTATATGTTGACTGTATGTATGTGTATGCTGACCCCTAGCTCCAAGACAAATTTCTCTAAGGAGACCAGTAAATGAACTGAACTGAACTGAAAGCAACCGTTCACACCCAACACCGTGAAGTGTTAACTTTCACCTTCACTTTGCATTCTTCTGCTGCTCCTACTGTGACCAGAGTGCGCTCTAGTGCTGCCAGAGTTTAGAGCAATCAGTAACCAAACAGTATATATATTCCAACAGCATACCAATGAATGGTCCAGCTTCAAAATAGAAAAAAGACACTGGGAAAGACACTGCCAAAACTGCCAAAGCATGGGTCCATTCTGAACAGGCCGCAAGTGACTGGCAAACATGTCAAGTTTGTAAAAAACACACTTTATTTTTAAGTACAGTCAATTTTTGGCAGAGGGCTTTTATTTTGAAGTGCTGTTTCTTGTTGTGGAGTGAGTGACTAATGGACAGCTACTTGACAGAGACAGCAAACTAGCTTGACAACATGGCCAAACACAAGTATGACGCGATACGTATTAAACTGTGTGAACCTTGAAGTAATGACTGAGGAGAAATCTGGACCCCGTGGCTGAACCACTGTATTAAACTGTTGGGATCACTGGACACTGGTGATAGCTACAGTTGTGAATCGTCAACATTGCAATGAACATTCTCATTGTGCCATTTCAGCTAATGTTAGGGTTATGATGTGTCTTTTTATGGGTTGTGCTAGTCAATAGTTTTATCACATTGTGGCCATCGTACAGCAGATTAGTATCACGGTATAACGTTTGTGTTCATGTGCTCACCTCCTCAGATTGACTCCAAAGATTGGCTTCCCCTGGAGTGAAATCAGAAACATCTCCTTCAACGATAAGAAGTTCATCATCAAACCCATCGACAAAAAATCTCCGGTGAGTAATACAGCAGCACTCAATGTTTCTATGACATTTCTATTCCTGACATACTTCTCTTACAGTCTTCTCCAGTTTAAGTGTTCTTATTCCTCTTAACGAAAATTGAAGCTCTTAGAGCCCATTAAGTTCCAGTGTGAATTCATATGGATGCTCTCTGCTTCTGTTTGAACCTGTGGGATCAAGTTTCTCTGTAGTGGAGAGATAAACCATCAGACATATCCTCAGTCTGATCCAGCATACAGGGCTGCTGTCCAGGCAGTGCCATTAGTGATGGACCCCAGACACACACAAAAGTGTTATATGGCTTATCTGTGTAGCCCAGGCTCCTTCACCTCTGGAGCAGCCTTTATGTAGTACTGTTTGTAGCAGTAATCTGTATTACAAGTTTCCCTGCACCTGCTCAGAGATACTACTCCAGTCTTTTATCAGCAAAGCACAGTAAACAGGCAGTTCAAGACTTTATTCAGCCCCCTCTTTTTCTTACTCCTCTCATCTCTTTTTTCTTCTACAAATTTCAGGACTTTGTGTTTTATGCACCGAGATTGCGCATAAACAAACGCATCCTGCAGCTATGCATGGGCAACCACGAGCTGTACATGCGCCGCCGCAAGCCTGACACGATCGAGGTGCAGCAGATGAAGGCCCAGGCCCGAGAGGAGAAGCAGAAGAAACAGGATGACAGGTACGCAGATGTCTGCACACATGTTTATGTGATGTGTTGATTTTCTTACAAAATCAGTCTTCCACCCAGACAAAAGTCACACTATCCCAAAATGACATCTGACAATAAAAACCCTTTCTAAAGGTAGGATTTAGGCCACTTTATTTTCTTAGGCCTAAATGAATGTATGTTACACAGGCTGGGAAATAATCCAAGATTATTGTTTAGAGAATTTTAGCTCATTTTCTTATATTATCATTCAATAAATGCTGCTGTCAAGTGCAGAGCTAGCTGTAATTTACCAACTAACAGTCATCAAGATTTTTGTTTTGCACAAGCAGAACTGTGGAAAAGAGTTGTGTGATTTTTGTATTTTTTGATATTAAATAAATTTTTATTTCAGTCTTTGACGTATTTCTGAATATAAAACCGTATACCTTTTGCAAAATGTGTATTATTTGAACTAACAATAATAAAGGCTGCAGCTAACTATTTATCATAGGTCCATTTACCTTTTTTTAAATTTGTTTTTCATTATCGGTAGTCTTTTATTATTTGGTCTATAAAGTGAAAAGCTGCCTGTCAAATTTTCCCAGAGCCTGAGGTGACATCTTCAAATGTTTAATTTGTTCAACCAACAATGTAAAACCCAAAGAAAGCAAGAAGCAAGTGAGAAGCTGAAACCTTTAAATGTTTGGAATTTTTGCATAAGAAATGGCGTATCGATAATTTATCGATTTATAAATTGGTTGACTAGCTAATCATTGGAGGTCTACAAGAGTTAGAGCTGACAAATTTGCAATCCTCACCTTTTTTTTTTAAAGAAATACACAGTTTCGATAATTAATGTATTTTATCAGCTTTCTAAGGTGAGTAAATCTTCCTTTAAATTTCTTCTCTCACAATGATGACGACCATTTGTATATCAGTTACTCAACCCATGTTAAGGTGAACTCAGGAAGAAAACCTTTGTTTTCTTATATCCCAACACGTTGAACGAAGAATCCAAAAACAGAAAAACTTCATGATGAATTAAAGTAAAAGGGGTCGGTGTTTAACAACAGCAAGCCTATATTAAAACATCCATTTTGAATAATAAGGTTTTAGCAAATGTTTTGGAAAGTACTGAGCATACGACCGGATAAATGAGGCTTGGATTATATTGAATGAGTGATGTGAGAGTTTTTAAACAGACGTTTTGGGATAGTTAGCTGTTGTTAAAAGTGGACCCCTGTGAGTTCAACTAATCAAGAATCTTCTTTGTTATTGGATTCTTCTCTCACTGTCGAGACATGCAATAAAAGCAAAGATTTCTTTACAAATTCACCTCAACACGAGGTGAGTAACTGGCGAAGGAATAGTCATCTAGTGGGTGAAATATTCCTCAAATATAGGCTGCACCACCTCTTACTCATACAGCACACTAAAGGCCTTTTCGTCCGAAACATTTGTCTGTCGTTAAAATTTTCGGAACAGGTTCGGTTTACTGCCTTAATCGCAACCGTTTGACCAAGAATCAGTGAAAAAATGTGGTGGTTAGACACAGCTGTGACAAGACAGGAGAACAGTGCGCACACAATCTTTTCATAACTCAGATAGCTCGCTTTCAGCGGGTCAGATAGTTATTCAGGTGGATGATGATGAAGTGGAGGACAGCTCCACCCTTTCATGCAGCTGTGGTGCCAAATACAAGACAGGGAGGGAGTGATGATGGCTAGATTGGTAACTCCAGTGGACAGAGGCAAATGAGGAAATGTGTCGTTTCATTTTGTCACATACTGGTAATTTTCACACTGAATACAGCAATAACACTCATTGGAATCAGTCTGCAAGGTTTCTAAGAGTAACGATTTTTTTTCGGGTAATGGGCGTCTGTAAAAACAGACTCGGTGTGTAAAGGCCTTAACACTGTAAGATTACTATGATTTTGTAGACTTGTGATCCTGTCAACAGTGTGAGGTTGATTAAGACCACCAGAGCCTTTATGAGTTGTGTGACCTCGTTCTCTGCTGTCTGAACCAGCTTCACTGGTTCACTAAAAGGTAGATACCATTCATGCAGTTCAGCATGTAAAGTGAAACCTCGCCTCATTGGCCAATGACACAGCATTCCTCTTCAAGTGTGGCAAATGTGCTTCCTGGATTGGCTGAAAACTGAAAGTGAATGGATGCTGACCCCGGTCTCAGCTACAGCTGTCAGCCTACTGTCTTTCCCGTACAGCTGTTCAAACACTGTGATGTAACACTGAGCAGACAACGCAGTAAATACCAGTGGGTGAACCATTAGAGTTCACACACACACAGAAGCTCACAGCGGTGTGTGACGGACAGAGGCTCTAGGCTGGTGTCCAATACAGTTACTAGATAGTTTGATGAGCTCCTTAAGATGGCTCATTTAAACATATTTAACCCTCGAGGGAGATATCAGGTTGTAATTAATAATAAAGCTGGAGTACAAATAGAGCAGAGACCTCTGAGAGAAAGATTCTGCCCCCTGACAAAAGTTTTCCTTTTAATGGTTCACATTGAAATTTTAACATTTTGGATGATATCCATATAACTACAAGCGACACTTTTTTTCTGTCGAGCGACACATCAGAAGTGTCAAGCGCCCGACCCTAAACCAAAGCTTTTTACACCAGAATGTGGGTGAGACTGAAACAACTAGTTCATAAATTTAATAGTCCGACAAAGGAAAATTAATCTGCAACGATTTCAATAACTAATTAATTGTTTAAAGTAGTTTTATTTACGCAAAATTCCAAACATTTACTGATTGTAGCTCCTAAAATGAGAATATATCATGTTTTTTTTTTTTTTATATTTTCTTACAAAATAAGCTATTTGAATGTTTAAACTTGTGTTCTGGAAGTTGTGATCTGAATTTTTGGCTATATAATAACCTTTTATAGACCAAATGATTATTTTTAATAACAAAAAGGTGAGCTGCAGCCATTATAGGTAGAAATCTTGCCAGAGTCCTTGTTACTGATGACGCTCTAGCAACTGTTTCTATGCCTTTCCCTTCACAGCATCTTGCTATTTCAAGACATCACCTGCAAATATTCTTTATAAATTAGATTTACATAAGAGTTTAATATACAGTGTGTGACCATGACAGCTGCACGAGATGTTTACATTCTTTGAACACTGGTAAAAGAGCAGCTCGTGCAATCATGTGCTGAATCTGGGCTCGTGTGTGTGCACAAACGTTTCTGTGTGTGTGTGATCTCACCCACTGCCGTTTGTCAGCCGTTATTTACGCATCAACCATGTCGGCTCACGACGGCTGTGTGTTGTCTGCAGGGACAAGCTGGAGAAGGAGAAGAAGAAGAGGGAGGACACCGAGAGACAGAAGGAGCAGATGGAGCAGGAGAAGCAGGAATTGATGATGAGGCTCTACCAGTTCGAGCAGCAGACCAAGAAGGCAGAGAAAGGTGAAAAAAAAATGTGTGTGTGTGAGTGCATGTGTGGAGGTAGTTAGATTGTGTGCACATGCGGGTAGGTGAGCACGAGGCCAACAGGTTATGAAAGCAGGATACTTGTTTTGTAAACATGAATGACGAACGCTAAACTGAAACAATGACGTTTCTGTCATTTACTTTAGCGGTGATGTCATCTGTACAAACAGAAGGAGCCATTATGATTTTCTTAATCTTGTGTTCGGATTGTGTTTTGTTCAGTGTCCAAACCAGAAAAACAAAAGGTTCTTGTGAGGTTTGACTCTTTTACTTCTAGTTTTACCTGTTTCTGCTCGTCTACAGGCAGTAAAGCAGCAGCATGTCTTTAAAAGCTCGACCTGAGGAGGCACCTGTTGTTAGTAAAATTACACACAGTGAGCTAAGATCATTAAGTGAGTGCGGGGCTTCCTCTTTAGTAATGATTAACAAGCTCCCTGCTCGTAAATTAGCTCCAAATGATTTGCAGTATTTGTTTTTAAACGCTTTAAATTCCAGCTGATTGTGTCCTGTTATCAGGGGGTCAAAGGGTACAGATGACCCCAGCCTAAGACCCTGGGGTGGTCCATGCAAAGGTCTATGGTTGAAAATGCACCTGTTTCTGCTCATTTCGGCCACATTAAAGAAGTAAATTTATCTGTTAGTGCCGTCGTTTTGTTTGTTTTTTGATCCTCGCCACAACAGTGTGCCTCTATGTCCAACACTTTACTTACTCAAATTCAGCGTAACACTGGGCGAGTAATTATTAACCACATAATCATTTAGTGTGTGATGTATTCTTTTAAAATGGAGACTACAGAGCTTCATGGTTCTGGTTTAGAAGGTCAGGAACTGTAGTCGTAGTATCTCGATTATGTTTACGTGCCAGTAGCTGTGAGCATTAAAAATAAAATAAAAAAGTATTTTTTTCTGTGTGTTTCATTTCTCTCATGTTATTTTTTGTAGACCTACAAGACCAGCTCCAGAGAGCCATGATGCTGGAGCAGGAGCGGAGGAGAGCCGAAGAGGAGGCAGCTCGTCTGGAGGCCGAGCGTCAGGCTGCCCTGCTGGCTAAAGAGGAGCTGGCCCGCCAAGCCGAGGTCCAGATTAAGAGTCAGGAGCAGCTGGTCAGTATTTTAATGACACTGTTTAATTGCTGAGGGACCAGGTTTCTAACACTGTTTGAACGAGACTGAATCACAATGACGCCATGTCACTTCTGGGTATACAATGTTTTTTTTTTAATGCAGCGTTTGCTCAGGGTCGCTCATTTAATGTGCGTGACGCAGGGTTTTTCTACCTGTAAGGTATCGTAAGCAAACACTGTGATTCGTTTTACACTTAAGCTTTAGCACAAATGATATCGAAAAAGGCTTTCTCCTGAAGCAAAGAAAAGCCTCGCATGTCCATCAACAAAATCTGAAAACTTGGCACCTTGTTTGCAAGATAAGATCAATTAAAACCTTTTCTCACTGCACTCAGCCGGTACTTTGTCCAGGTCTGTGCCAGGCACATTGCAGGGCAGTGTATTTTAGCAGTGCCTGGCTACTGCAGCTCCAGACAAAACCACTTTGTAGCGTCCAGTTGCACCACACCCCGTTACTTCAGACTAACCGCCCCCTCACCCCGAGCCGCTCGTCTGTGGACCACCCACAGGACTGTGTGCTGCTCCCTCTTTCCCTTTAACAGCCTGGACAGTAAAGCTGCGGTCCCTTCTCCGCATTCACAGTTTTATCGCAGACACCTGCTGCGACGCCCTTTATACTTAAACCCTATTAAGACGCTTGTGCAATGGATTAAGTCTCCGTGCAGCTTCCACTGACTGTGACTGAAGACGACATGTGGAAGTCGTGTTATCAGCATGTTTGAAAGCACGAAACTTATTAATAATAGTTCACTGTATCCCTGTGTTTTCAGCGAGGGACCAGTTTTCCAGCTGAACACCTCTCATATAATTTCATGGCCAAGCGCTCCGCTGCAGGCCGGAGTCTGTTTAGTGTCTTTACAGCTAAAGCAGGTGTAGCGTGTAATACCAAGGCTTTGGTTAGTTCAGTCTGGTGAAAGACAAGCTGTTCACATTGTTGTGGTGGTGAGAAGGAATGTACCACACCAGCCCCAGAGTTTGGCTACATTTCATCTGGAGGCTCCTCTCAAAGCATCAGCTTCTCCTGTTATTTCCGTCTATAGATGATTTCATTTTCTGACCGTACTGAGAGCTGCTAATAAAGCTAAGATGATTCAGTTATTAAATATACAGTTGGGACGCTTGAATCTACTCACGTGTGAGAGGCTCATGCTCGTGACAGGGCGAGATGTAAAACTTAATGACATCCTTCTCAGCTGAGCTGTAATGTTAACCAGCTCAGTGGTGCTAGATGAGCTAACAGTAGATACATTATCATTTTAGTGGACGGTAAAATTAGATGAGGCTGGTAGAGAATGCAAACAACGGTGATGGTAGATGGCACTGCTATTCAAGGTTAACATATTTAAACTTTTTGCCATCCTCTGTGACAGGATTTACAACCGGGTGTTATGTAGCTCTTTTAAGGCAAAAACACCGGCAATCTGTACAATTAACTGGACATTACTAGAAAAAAATAATAGACTTAAAATTATTTATGTAATATATAGGGACCCAAGATTGGATATTTTTTTTTGCTGATATAAGATGTGCTGATACATAACAACTCATTTAACAATATCGACATATCCACTTTCCCCCACCTAATTTTAGTGATCATAATGTCTCCTCTGTAGTGGAATTAACTGTAAGAACGCTGTTGGTACTGACGTGCTGTGATAAATTACTCTATCCGTAATTTACGACAACAATATGAAAGGTACAAAAATGACATTGTATGTGTCTTTGTTTCATCTGGCTCTTTGTTGTATGTCTTTATCCACCTGCATGTGTTAAATCTTAAACAAGTGCCTCTCCTGCTGTTTTGTATCAGGCTGCAGAGCTGGCAGAGCACACAGCCAAGATCGCCCTGCTGGAGGAGGCCAAGAAACGCAAGGAGGAGGAGGCCGACACATGGCAGCTCAGGGTGAGAGACTTTAGGAAGCATGTCAGCGCTGGAAAGATGCTCTTTTCATAAAACGAGGAAGTAGAAAGACACAAATGCTTTTGAAACTGGTGCTACACGACCAGAGAGAACAGAGAAAAGGGTTTTGGCATTTGTATTTGCTCAAGAGGGGTAAAACCTACAACCTCCGGAATGCTGGACTTGTCCGTTTGACACAATGGTGGCATTTTTACAGTACAGATAACAGTGTGGCACCCACTTCCTGTTCACAAACTCTCATTATTACAGCTAAACACGGCATTAAAATATGTTTTAAGAACATTTGAGGCAAGAAATAGACAATACAGAAACAAAAGTTTTTAGGTTAAACCTGATTAGCACTGCCTAGTTTGAATGTTTGATCAGAGTTTGGCCTGAGCGTGAGAGGGAGAGGGGGAGATAGAAGTACATTAAACATTCAAGGACCGCCATTTTAAACCTCAAACAAATAAAATACCAAAAAGGGAACAAACGTGGATGGGACAGGGAGGGATATAATATTTGTGTTTGTGTAACACTTTAAATATTTTGGTATATTTAAAACAGATCAGATTTTCCACCACAGTTTAGACAGGAAGAAGAGTAAACTGACTGTCTGTCTGTGTTACCGACTCTTCCCTCCAGGCCAGGGAGGCCCAGGACGATCTGGTAAAGACCAAGGAGGAGCTGCAGATGGCGATGACGGTGCCCCCGCCACCCCCACCCCCACCTCCCCCTCCCCCCATGTTCGACCACTTGGACGACAACAGCGACAGCGAGGAGAACGCCAGCACGCACAGCGCCGACCTGCAGAACGAGGGCATCAACGACCACCGCAACGAGGAGGATCGCTTGACCGAGGCCGAGAAGAACGAGCGTGTTCAGAAGCAGCTGAAGGTGAGTCTGTTTCACACTTCACTGAACGTTACTGTGTGATGGGGATCATTAGTCATGAGTGGAGTCGGACCTATTATATATTAACACTGACAAACAGAGACAGTTAAAGATCTTTACACCCTCCTGTTCAGGCGGTTAACAGCTTCCACACCAGAGTTTGTTCAAACCAAACCGAACAGGTTAGGTGAGAATGCACCCTTAATTTCTCCCTGGTGTTACCACTGCACACCCAGTTTGACATTACTCATCATTAGGCCATCTCACCATTATCCACACTGGGAACACGTTCTGTTGTCGCGCAAAACTTTCATCTTGTAGGGTGGCACAGTGCTCCACAGTTTGTATGTTCTCCTTGTGTCAATGTGGGTTTTCTCTGGGTTCCTCCCACAGTCCAAAGACATGCAGGTTAATTGGTGACTCTTCAATTGCCCGTAGGTGTGAATGTGAGTGTGAATGGTTGTCTGTCTCTATGTGTCAGCCCTGTGATAGTCTGGTGACCTGTCCAGGGTGTACCCTGACTCTCGCCCAGTGTCAGGCTCCAGCCCCACGACCCCTAACAGGATAAGCGGTTACGGAAAATGAATTGATGAATAAATGAAAATAAGGTGGTGCTGCTATGGCATCATTTTATTCTATAGTTGTAGGAGCTACTGGGTTTGTTTCAAGGTTCCATCTCATGACTCCTCTCCGTCTCTTCCCCTCACAGGCCCTGACCTCAGAGCTGGCTCAGGCGCGTGACGAATCCAGGAACACCTATAACGACATTCTTCACAGCGAGAACGTCAAGGCCGGCCGAGACAAATACAAGACCCTGCGACAGATCAGGCAGGGCAACACCAAGCAGAGGATCGACGAGTTCGAGGCCTTATAAAGAAGCCTTCGACCACTCACCCTTTCTGAATGGTCACTACATCTCGGCTGACACACATGGACACACACAAACATGCACAAAGTCATGTATGACACACACCAGTTGCAGACGAAACTGGAGCAGTATAAGCGTCACGTACAGAGAGACACGCTCGTGTCGAGAGCGTGCAGGGCTTTGCAAATCCTTGGAAGAAAACTTAGTGCCAAAACCTTTTCTCTTCATAGTGTTTCAGATCTTATTTGTGTATTTGATTGTGTACTTTGATTGAACTCAGACCAAATCATTACTGTTTATATCCAGAGGTGTGATGAAGTAGTGGGACTAGCCAATTTTATCATAATTTCACGATGTGCACATGTAATATGTAATCAAAGCCTCGCTTCTTTTTGATGTCTGTCGTTTGTCACGTAGGAAGAAAAGGACAGCTTGTCGTTCATAGCGGCCACTCAGAAAGGGGGGAAACAGTATAAGCAGGAAAATGTACGTTTTGTTTTTGTTTTCCATTATATTTGAACACTTCCATGTATGTTTAATATCGCTCATACAGTAGTTTAAGATCGCGCCTAGTGTGATATTGATACTGTATATGGGACATTTAAAAGGGTATTTCATCTTGGTTTGTATATTTTGCTGTCTACTAATGATAATGAGAACATTTAATGTGTTTCAAAGGTTTTATATATTCACCAAAATATTAGCAGTCTCATGTTCCATACGTTTTACCTTTAGATCACTAAATTAAAGAGATTTAACTGTAAATTATTATTATTTTTTATTGTAGGAAATATCCAGCTGCATGCCATGAAATCAGTTACTGAGACTGCTATCTATCTAGGTACTTTTTTTGCCGTGCAGTTCACAGCATGCTGAGGAGAGTCTGTATCCTCAGAGCTCTGTGTCGACTGGGACTCTTTAGGTTTTTAATATATTTTATGTCTCTGTCTGTTCTGTGTCATGTCGCTGTTGAGTGAGAGATGAGCGTGTGTTGAGTGCTTTTACCCTCCTAAGTGGCCTTTCTCTCTGGCTGTCCCTCTGCAGGGATCAGTCTCAGACAGTTGGTCTTCACTTCGTAGCCAAGGTGCTTAGCCACAAACAAAAGCTTTTAGTTGTTTTAGTTTTAAACCTAATGAGGGTTGAGGTGCATGTTTTCATTTTGCAGCTTGGTCGCAATGGACAGACCCAGACAGCACAACACCTTACTCTCCTCTCTCTGGACACGGACTAGAGTAGCATCTACTGACACTGTAATGGAAACACTCAGCTCTGCTGGCCTTTGTATATGAACAGGATTTTATAATGAGGTGTTCAACATATTGGCAATAAAGAAAAATCTATGATTACACATCAGCCTGTTTTTACTTTGTTCACTGTATGAATGAAAGTCTATGGACATGATTTGACACTATATAATGATTTTTATTTGAAATTGTTTTTGTTCTATACTGACATTGCCAGGCAGGTACATTATCTGGTGACATACTATGACTGTTTTTTTGTGACTTTTAAATATAATGATTACCGCGTTAATACTTTAATTAATGACTTTTTTATGAAATTTTTGGGATACTTAGCTATGTCCTTCTGATGATGAAAAAATGACGACATACTGTACTATGACATTTTTGATTTCAAAAAATGACGACATACTATACTATGATGTTTTAAATGAAAAAATGACGACATACTATACTATGATATTTTTGATACAAAAAATGACGACATACTATACTATGATATTTTTGATGAAAAAAATGACGACATGCTATACGATGACGTTTTAAATGAAAAATGACGACATGCTATACTATGACGTTTTTGATTAAAAAATGACGACATACTATACTATGACGTTTTAAATGAAAAATGACGACATACTGTACTATGACGTTTTTGATGGAAAAATGACGACATACTATACTATGACGTTTTTGATGGAAAAATGACGACATACTATACTATGATATTTTTGATTAAAAAAAAGACGACATACTATACTATGATGTTTTAAATGAAAAATGACGACATACTATACTATGACGTTTTTGATGGAAAAATGACGACATACTATACTATGATATTTTTGATTAAAAAAAAGACGACATACTATACTATGATGTTTTAAATGAAAAATGACGACATACTATACTATGACGTTTTAAATGAAAAAATGACAACATACTATACTATGACGTTTTAAATGAAAAAATGACAACATACTATACTATGACGTTTTAAATGAAAAATGACGACATACTATACTATGACGTTTTTGATGAAACAATAACGACATACTATACTATGACGTTTTAAATGAAAAATGACGACATACTATACTATGACGTTTTTGATGAAACAATAACGACATACTATACTATGACGATTTTGATGAAAAATTTACAACGTACCAACTATGACGTTTTTGATGAAAAAATGATGACATACTATACTATGATATTTTTGATTAAAAAAAAGACGACATACTATACTATGATGTTTTAAATGAAAAATGACGACATACTATACTATGACGTTTTAAATGAAAAAATGACGACATACTATACTATGACGTTTTTGATGGAAAAATGACGACATACTATACTATGATATTTTTGATTAAAAAAAAGACGACATACTATACTATGATGTTTTAAATGAAAAATGACGACATACTATACTATGACGTTTTAAATGAAAAAATGACAACATACTATACTATGACGTTTTAAATGAAAAAATGACGACATACTATACTATGATATTTTTGATGAAAAAAATGACGACATACTATACTATGACGTTTTTGATGGAAAAATGACGACATACTATACTATGACGTTTTAAATGAAAAATGACGACATACTGTACTATGACGTTTTTGATGGAAAAATGACGACATACTATACTATGACGTTTTAAATGAAAAATGACGACATACTGTACTATGACGTTTTTGATGGAAAAATGACGACATACTATACTATGACGTTTTAAATGAAAAATGACGACATACTATACTATGACGTTTTAAATGAAAAATGACGACATACTGTACTATGACGTTTTTGATGGAAAAATGACGACATACTATACTATGACGTTTTTGATGGAAAAATGACGACATACTATACTATGATATTTTTGATTAAAAAAAAGACGACATACTATACTATGATGTTTTAAATGAAAAATGACGACATACTGTACTATGACGTTTTTGATGGAAAAATGACGACATACTATACTATGACGTTTTTGATGGAAAAATGACGACATACTATACTATGACGTTTTTGATGGAAAAATGACGACATACTGTACTATGATATTTTTGATTAAAAAAAGACGACATACTATACTATGATGTTTTAAATGAAAAATGACGACATACTATACTATGACGTTTTAAATGAAAAAATGACAACATACTATACTATGACGTTTTAAATGAAAAAATGACAACATACTATACTATGACGTTTTAAATGAAAAATGACGACATACTATACTATGACGTTTTTGATGAAACAATAACGACATACTATACTATGACGTTTTAAATGAAAAATGACGACATACTATACTATGACGTTTTTGATGAAACAATAACGACATACTATACTATGACGTTTTAAATGAAAAATGACGACATACTATACTATGACGATTTTGATGAAAAATTTACAACGTACCAACTATGACGTTTTTGATGAAAAAATGATGACATACTATACTATGATATTTTTGATTAAAAAAAAGACGACATACTATACTATGATGTTTTAAATGAAAAATGACGACATACTATACTATGACGTTTTAAATGAAAAAATGACGACATACTATACTATGACGTTTTTGATGGAAAAATGACGACATACTATACTATGATATTTTTGATTAAAAAAAAGACGACATACTATACTATTACGTTTTTGATGAAAAAAATGACGACATACTATACTATTACGTTTTTGATGAAAAATATACAACATACCAACTATGATGTTTTTGATGAAAAAATGACGACATACTATACTATTACGTTTTTGCTGAAAAATATACAACATACCAACTATGACATTTTTGATGAAAAAAGGACGACATACTATACTATGACGTTTTTGATGAAAAAATGACGACATACTTTAATATGAAATTTTTGGTGAAAAAATGACGACATACTATACTATGACGTTTTTGATGAAAAAAATGACGACATACTATACTATTACGTTTTTGATGAAAAATATACAACATACCAACTATGACGTTTTTGATGAAAAAAGGACGACATACTTTAATATGAAATTTTTGATGAAAAAATGACGACATACTATACTCTGACGTTTTTGATGAAAAAAGGACGACATACTATACTATGACGTTTTTGATGAAAAAATGACGACATACTATACTATTACGTTTTTGATGAAAAAAGGACAACATACTATACTATGACGTTTTTGATCAAAAAATGACGACATACTGTACTATGACGTTTTTGATGAAAAAATGACGACATACTATACTCTGACGTTTTTGATCAAAAAATGACGACATACTATACTATTACGTTTTTGATGAAAAAATGACGACATACTGTACTATGACGTTTTTGATGAAAAAATGACGACATACTATACGATGACGTTTTTGATGAAAAAAGGACGACATACTATACTCTGACGTTTTTGATGAAAAAAGGACGACATACTATACTATGACGTTTTTGATGAAAAAAATGACGACACACTACACTATGACGTTTTTGATGAAAAAAATGACGACATACGATACTATGACGTTTTTGATGAAAAAAATGACGACATACTATACTATGACGTTTTTGATGAAAAAAGGACGACATACTATACTATGACGTTTTTGATGAAAAAATGACGACATACTATACTATGACGTTTTTGATGAAAAAAAATGACGACATACTGTACTATGATGTTTTTGATGAAAAAATGACGACATACTATACTATGACGTTTTTGATGAAAAAAGGACGACATACTTTAATATGAAATTTTTGATGAAAAAATGACAACATACTATACTATGACGTTTTTGATGAAAAAAGGACAACATACTATACTATGACGTTTTTGATGAAAAAATGACGACATACTATACTCTGACGTTTTTGATGAAAAAAGGACGACATACTATACTATGACGTTTTTGATGAAAAAATGACGACATACTATACTATTACGTTTTTGATGAAAAAAGGACAACATACTATACTATGACGTTTTTGATCAAAAAATGACGACATACTGTACTATGACGTTTTTGATGAAAAAATGACGACATACTATACTCTGACGTTTTTGATCAAAAAATGACGACATACTATACTATTACGTTTTTGATGAAAAAATGACGACATACTGTACTATGACGTTTTTGATGAAAAAATGACGACATACTATACGATGACGTTTTTGATGAAAAAAGGACGACATACTATACTCTGACGTTTTTGATGAAAAAAGGACGACATACTATACTATGACGTTTTTGATGAAAAAAATGACGACACACTACACTATGACGTTTTTGATGAAAAAAGGACGACATACTATACTATGACGTTTTTGATGAAAAAAATGACGACATACGATACTATGACGTTTTTGATGAAAAAAAATGACGACATACTATACTATGACGTTTTTGATGAAAAAAGGACGACATACTATACTATGACGTTTTTGATGAAAAAATGACGACATACTATACTATGACGTTTTTGATGAAAAAAAATGACGACATACTGTACTATGATGTTTTTGATGAAAAAATGACGACATACTATACTCTGACGTTTTTGATGAAAAAAGGACGACATACTTTAATATGAAATTTTTGATGAAAAAATGACGACATACTATACTATGACGTTTTTGATGAAAAAATGACGACATACTATACTCTGACGTTTTTGATCAAAAAAGGACGACATACTATACTATTACGTTTTTGATGAAAAAATGACGACATACTGTACTATGACGTTTTTGATGAAAAAATGACGACATACTATACTATGACGTTTTTGATCAAAAAATGACGACATACTGTACTATGACGTTTTTGATGAAAAAATGACGACATACTATACTCTGACGTTTTTGATCAAAAAATGACGACATACTATACTATTACGTTTTTGATGAAAAAATGACGACATACTGTACTATGACGTTTTTGATGAAAAAATGACGACATACTATACGATGACGTTTTTGATGAAAAAAGGACGACATACTATACTATGACGTTTTTGATGAAAAAAATGACGACATACTATACTCTGACGTTTTTGATGAAAAAAGGACGACATACTATACTATGACGTTTTTGATGAAAAAAATGACGACATACTATACTCTGACGTTTTTGATGAAAAAAATGACGACATACTATACTATGACGTTTTTGATGAAAAAATGACGACATACTGTACTATGATGTTTTTGATGAGAAAATGACGACATACTATACTCTGACGTTTTTGATGAAAAAAGGACGACATACTTTAATATGAAATTTTTGATGAAAAAATGACGACATACTATACTATGACTTTTTTGATCAAAAAATGGCGACATACTATACTATGACTTTTTTGATGAAAAAAGGACGACATACTATACTATGAAGTTTTTGATGAAAAAATGACGACATACTATACTATGACGTTTTTGATGAAAAAATGACGACATACTATACTATGACTTTTTGATCAAAAAATGACGACATACTATACTATGACGTTTTTGATGAAAAAAAATGACGACATACTGTACTATGATGTTTTTGATGAAAAAATGACGACATACTATACTCTGACGTTTTTGATGAAAAAAGGACGACATACTTTAATATGAAATTTTTGATGAAAAAATGACGACATACTATACTATGACTTTTTTGATCAAAAAATGGCGACATACTATACTATGACGTTTTTGATGAAAAAATGACAACATACTATACTATGACTTTTTTGATGAAAAAAGGACGACATACTATACTATGAAGTTTTTGATGAAAAAATGACGACATACTATACTATGACGTTTTTGATGAAAAAATGACGACATACTATACTATGACTTTTTGATCAAAAAATGACGACATACTATACTATGACGTTTTTGATGAAAAAATGACGACATACTATACTATTACGTTTTTGATGAAAAAATGACGACATACTATACTATGACGTTTTTGATGAAAAAATGACGATATACTATACTATGACGTTTTTGATGAAAAAATGACGACATACTATACTCTGACGTTTTTGATGAAAAAATGACGACATACTATACTATGACGTTTTTGATGAAAAAATGACGACATACTATACTATGACGTTTTTGATGAAAAAATGACGACATACTATACTATGAAGTTTTTGATGAAAAAATGACGACATACTATACTATTACGTTTTAAATGAAAAAATGACGACATACTATACTATGACGTTTTTGATGAAAAAATGACGACATACTATACTATTACGTTTTTGATGAAAAAATGACGACATACTATACTATGACGTTTTTGATGAAAAAATGACGACATACTATACTATGACGTTTTTGATGAAAAAATGACGACATACTATACTATGACGTTTTTGATGAAAAAATGACGACATACTATACTATGAAGTTTTTGATGAAAAAATGACGACATACTATACTATTACGTTTTAAATGAAAAAATGACGACATACTATACTATGACGTTTTTGATGAAAAAATAACGACATACTGTATTATGACGTTTTTGATGAAAAAATGATGACATACTTTAATATGAAGTTTTTGATGAAAAAATGACGACATACTATACTATTACGTTTTAAATGAAAAAATGACGACATACTATACTATGACGTTTTTGATGAAAAAATAACGACATACTGTACTATGATGTTTTTGATGAAAAAATGACGACATACTTTAATATGAAATTTTTGATGAAAAAATGACGACATACCAACTATGATGTTTTTGATGAAAAAAGGACGACATACTATACTATGACGTTTTTGATGAAAAAAATGACGACATACTTTAATATGAAATTTTTGATGAAAAAATGACGACATACTATACTATGACATTTTTGATGAAAAAAATGACGACATACTTTAATATGAAATTTTTGATACGATGACGTTTTTGATCAAAAAATGACGACATACTATACTATGACGTTTTTGATGAAAAAAATGACGACATACTATACGATGACGTTTTTGATCAAAAAATGACGACATACTATACGATGACGTTTTTGATCAAAAAATGACGACATGCTATACTATGACGTTTTTGATGGAAAAATGACGACATACTATACTATGACGTTTTTGATCAAAAAATGACGACATACTGTACTCTGACGTTTTTGATGAAAAAATGACGACATACTATACTATGACGTTTTAAATGAAAAAATGACGACATACTATACTATGACGTTTTTGATGAAAAAATAACGACATACTATACTATGACGTTTTAAATGAAAAATGACGACATACTATACTATGACGTTTTTGATGAAAAATTTACAACGTACCAACTATGACGTTTTTGATGAAAAAATGACGACATACTATACTATGACGTTTTTGATGAAAAAAATGAAGACATACTATACTATTACGTTTTTGATGAAAAAATGACGACATACTGTACTATTACGTTTTTGATGAAAAAATGACGACATACTGTATTATGACGTTTTTGATGAAAAAATGACAACATACTATACTATGACTTTTTTGATGAAAAAAGGACGACATACTATACTATTACGTTTTTGATGAAAAAATGACGACATACTATACTATGACGTTTTTGATGAAAAAATGACGACATACTATACTATGACTTTTTGATCAAAAAATGACGACATACTATACTATGACGTTTTTGATGAAAAAATGACGACATACTATACTATTACGTTTTTGATGAAAAAATGACGACATACTATACTATGACGTTTTTGATGAAAAAATGACGACATACTATACTATTACGTTTTTGATGAAAAAATGACGACATACTATACTATTACGTTTTTGATGAAAAAATGACAACATACTATACTATGACGTTTTTGATGAAAAAATGACGATATACTATACTATGACGTTTTTGATGAAAAAATGACGACATACTATACTCTGACGTTTTTGATGAAAAAATGACGACATACTATACTATGACGTTTTTGATGAAAAAATGACGACATACTATACTATGACGTTTTTGATGAAAAAATGACGACATACTATACTATGAAGTTTTTGATGAAAAAATGACGACATACTATACTATTACGTTTTAAATGAAAAAATGACGACATACTATACTATGACGTTTTTGATGAAAAAATAACGACATACTGTATTATGACGTTTTTGATGAAAAAATGATGACATACTTTAATATGAAGTTTTTGATGAAAAAATGACGACATACTATACTATTACGTTTTAAATGAAAAAATGACGACATACTATACTATGACGTTTTTGATGAAAAAATAACGACATACTGTACTATGATGTTTTTGATGAAAAAATGACGACATACTTTAATATGAAATTTTTGATGAAAAAATGACGACATACCAACTATGATGTTTTTGATGAAAAAAGGACGACATACTATACTATGACGTTTTTGATGAAAAAAATGACGACATACTTTAATATGAAATTTTTGATGAAAAAATGACGACATACTATACTATGACATTTTTGATGAAAAAATGACGACATACTTTAATATGAAATTTTTGATACGATGACGTTTTTGATCAAAAAATGACGACATACTATACTATGACGTTTTTGATGAAAAAAATGACGACATACTATACGATGACGTTTTTGATCAAAAAATGACGACATACTATACGATGACGTTTTTGATCAAAAAATGACGACATGCTATACTATGACGTTTTTGATGGAAAAATGACGACATACTATACTATGACGTTTTTGATCAAAAAATGACGACATACTGTACTCTGACGTTTTTGATGAAAAAATGACGACATACTATACTATGACGTTTTAAATGAAAAAATGACGACATACTATACTATGACGTTTTTGATGAAAAAATAACGACATACTATACTATGACGTTTTAAATGAAAAATGACGACATACTATACTATGACGTTTTTGATGAAAAATTTACAACGTACCAACTATGACGTTTTTGATGAAAAAATGACGACATACTATACTATGACGTTTTTGATGAAAAAAATGAAGACATACTATACTATTACGTTTTTGATGAAAAAATGACGACATACTGTACTATGATGTTTTTGATGAAAAAATGACGACATACTTTAATATGAAATTTTTGATGAAAAAATGACGACATAGTATACTATGATATTTTTGATTAAAAGAAAAGACGACATACCAACTATGATGTTTTTGATGAAAAAAGGACGACATACTATACTATGACGTTTTTGATGAAAAAAATGACGACATACTTTAATATGAAATTTTTGATGAAAAAATGACGACATACTATACTATGACGTTTTTGATGAAAAAAATGACGACATACTTTAATATGAAATTTTTGATGAAAAAATGACGACATACTATACTATGACATTTTTGATGAAAAAAATGACGACATACTTTAATATGAAATTTTTGATACAATGACGTTTTTGATCAAAAAATGACGACATACTATACTATGACGTTTTTGATGAAAAAAGGACGACATACTATACTATGACGTTTTTGATGAAAAAATGACGACATACTATACTATGACGTTTTTGATGAAAAAAAATGACGACATACTATACTATGACGTTTTTGATGAAAAAAGGACGACATACTTTAATATGAAATTTTTGATGAAAAAATGACGACATACTATACTATGACGTTTTTGATGAAAAAATGACGACATACTATACTCTGACGTTTTTGATCAAAAAAGGACGACATACTATACTATGACGTTTTTGATGAAAAAAGGACAACATACTTTAATATGAAATTTTTGATGAAAAAATGACGACATACTATACTATGACTTTTTTGATCAAAAAATGGCGACATACTATACTATGACGTTTTTGATGAAAAAATGACGACATACTATACTATGACGTTTTTGATGAAAAAATGACAACATACTATACTATGACTTTTTTGATGAAAAAAGGACGACATACTATACTATGAAGTTTTTGATGAAAAAATGACGACATACTATACTATGACGTTTTTGATGAAAAAATGACGACATACTATACTATGACTTTTTGATCAAAAAATGACGACATACTATACTATGACGTTTTTGATGAAAAAATGACGACATACTATACTATTACGTTTTTGATGAAAAAATGACGACATACTATACTATGACGTTTTTGATGAAAAAATGACGATATACTATACTATGACGTTTTTGATGAAAAAATGACGACATACTATACTCTGACGTTTTTGATGAAAAAATGACGACATACTATACTATGACGTTTTTGATGAAAAAATGACGACATACTATACTATGACGTTTTTGATGAAAAAATGACGACATACTATACTATGAAGTTTTTGATGAAAAAATGACGACATACTATACTATTACGTTTTAAATGAAAAAATGACGACATACTATACTATGACGTTTTTGATGAAAAAATAACGACATACTGTATTATGACGTTTTTGATGAAAAAATGATGACATACTTTAATATGAAGTTTTTGATGAAAAAATGACGACATACTATACTATTACGTTTTAAATGAAAAAATGACGACATACTATACTATGACGTTTTTGATGAAAAAATAACGACATACTGTACTATGATGTTTTTGATGAAAAAATGACGACATACTTTAATATGAAATTTTTGATGAAAAAATGACGACATACCAACTATGATGTTTTTGATGAAAAAAGGACGACATACTATACTATGACGTTTTTGATGAAAAAAATGACGACATACTTTAATATGAAATTTTTGATGAAAAAATGACGACATACTATACTATGACATTTTTGATGAAAAAAATGACGACATGCTTTAATATGAAATTTTTGATACGATGACGTTTTTGATCAAAAAATGACGACATACTATACTATGACGTTTTTGATGAAAAAAATGACGACATACTATACGATGACGTTTTTGATCAAAAAATGACGACATACTATACGATGACGTTTTTGATCAAAAAATGACGACATGCTATACTATGACGTTTTTGATGGAAAAATGACGACATACTATACTATGACGTTTTTGATCAAAAAATGACGACATACTGTACTCTGACGTTTTTGATGAAAAAATGACGACATACTATACTATGACGTTTTAAATGAAAAAATGACGACATACTATACTATGACGTTTTTGATGAAAAAATAACGACATACTATACTATGACGTTTTAAATGAAAAATGACGACATACTATACTATGACGTTTTTGATGAAAAATTTACAACGTACCAACTATGACGTTTTTGATGAAAAAATGACGACATACTATACTATGACGTTTTTGATGAAAAAAATGAAGACATACTATACTATTACGTTTTTGATGAAAAAATGACGACATACTATACTATTACGTTTTTGATGAAAAAATGACGACATACTGTATTATGACGTTTTTGATGAAAAAATGACAACATACTATACTATGACGTTTTTGATGAAAAAAGGACAACATACTTTAATATGAAATTTTTGATGAAAAAATGACGACATACTATACTATGACTTTTTTGATCAAAAAATGGCGACATACTATACTATGACGTTTTTGATGAAAAAATGACAACATACTATACTATGACTTTTTTGATGAAAAAAGGACGACATACTATACTATGAAGTTTTTGATGAAAAAATGACGACATACTATACTATGACGTTTTTGATGAAAAAATGACGACATACTATACTATGACTTTTTGATCAAAAAATGACGACATACTATACTATGACGTTTTTGATGAAAAAATGACGACATACTATACTATGACGTTTTAAATGAAAAAATGACGACATACTATACTATGATATTTTTGATGAAAAAAATGACGACATACTATACTATGACGTTTTTGATGGAAAAATGACGACATACTATACTATGACGTTTTAAATGAAAAATGACGACATACTGTACTATGACGTTTTTGATGGAAAAATGACGACATACTATACTATGACGTTTTAAATGAAAAATGACGACATACTGTACTATGACGTTTTTGATGGAAAAATGACGACATACTATACTATGACGTTTTAAATGAAAAATGACGACATACTATACTATGACGTTTTAAATGAAAAATGACGACATACTGTACTATGACGTTTTTGATGGAAAAATGACGACATACTATACTATGACGTTTTTGATGGAAAAATGACGACATACTATACTATGATATTTTTGATTAAAAAAAAGACGACATACTATACTATGATGTTTTAAATGAAAAATGACGACATACTGTACTATGACGTTTTTGATGGAAAAATGACGACATACTATACTATGACGTTTTTGATGGAAAAATGACGACATACTATACTATGACGTTTTTGATGGAAAAATGACGACATACTGTACTATGATATTTTTGATTAAAAAAAGACGACATACTATACTATGATGTTTTAAATGAAAAATGACGACATACTATACTATGACGTTTTAAATGAAAAAATGACAACATACTATACTATGACGTTTTAAATGAAAAAATGACAACATACTATACTATGACGTTTTAAATGAAAAATGACGACATACTATACTATGACGTTTTTGATGAAACAATAACGACATACTATACTATGACGTTTTAAATGAAAAATGACGACATACTATACTATGACGTTTTTGATGAAACAATAACGACATACTATACTATGACGTTTTAAATGAAAAATGACGACATACTATACTATGACGATTTTGATGAAAAATTTACAACGTACCAACTATGACGTTTTTGATGAAAAAATGATGACATACTATACTATGATATTTTTGATTAAAAAAAAGACGACATACTATACTATGATGTTTTAAATGAAAAATGACGACATACTATACTATGACGTTTTAAATGAAAAAATGACGACATACTATACTATGACGTTTTTGATGGAAAAATGACGACATACTATACTATGATATTTTTGATTAAAAAAAAGACGACATACTATACTATTACGTTTTTGATGAAAAAAATGACGACATACTATACTATTACGTTTTTGATGAAAAATATACAACATACCAACTATGATGTTTTTGATGAAAAAATGACGACATACTATACTATTACGTTTTTGCTGAAAAATATACAACATACCAACTATGACATTTTTGATGAAAAAAGGACGACATACTATACTATGACGTTTTTGATGAAAAAATGACGACATACTTTAATATGAAATTTTTGGTGAAAAAATGACGACATACTATACTATGACGTTTTTGATGAAAAAAATGACGACATACTATACTATTACGTTTTTGATGAAAAATATACAACATACCAACTATGACGTTTTTGATGAAAAAAGGACGACATACTTTAATATGAAATTTTTGATGAAAAAATGACGACATACTATACTCTGACGTTTTTGATGAAAAAAGGACGACATACTATACTATGACGTTTTTGATGAAAAAATGACGACATACTATACTATTACGTTTTTGATGAAAAAAGGACAACATACTATACTATGACGTTTTTGATCAAAAAATGACGACATACTGTACTATGACGTTTTTGATGAAAAAATGACGACATACTATACTCTGACGTTTTTGATCAAAAAATGACGACATACTATACTATTACGTTTTTGATGAAAAAATGACGACATACTGTACTATGACGTTTTTGATGAAAAAATGACGACATACTATACGATGACGTTTTTGATGAAAAAAGGACGACATACTATACTCTGACGTTTTTGATGAAAAAAGGACGACATACTATACTATGACGTTTTTGATGAAAAAAATGACGACACACTACACTATGACGTTTTTGATGAAAAAAATGACGACATACGATACTATGACGTTTTTGATGAAAAAAATGACGACATACTATACTATGACGTTTTTGATGAAAAAAGGACGACATACTATACTATGACGTTTTTGATGAAAAAATGACGACATACTATACTATGACGTTTTTGATGAAAAAAAATGACGACATACTGTACTATGATGTTTTTGATGAAAAAATGACGACATACTATACTATGACGTTTTTGATGAAAAAAGGACGACATACTTTAATATGAAATTTTTGATGAAAAAATGACAACATACTATACTATGACGTTTTTGATGAAAAAAGGACAACATACTATACTATGACGTTTTTGATGAAAAAATGACGACATACTATACTCTGACGTTTTTGATGAAAAAAGGACGACATACTATACTATGACGTTTTTGATGAAAAAATGACGACATACTATACTATGACGTTTTTGATCAAAAAATGACGACATACTGTACTATGACGTTTTTGATGAAAAAATGACGACATACTATACTCTGACGTTTTTGATCAAAAAATGACGACATACTATACTATTACGTTTTTGATGAAAAAATGACGACATACTGTACTATGACGTTTTTGATGAAAAAATGACGACATACTATACGATGACGTTTTTGATGAAAAAAGGACGACATACTATACTCTGACGTTTTTGATGAAAAAAGGACGACATACTATACTATGACGTTTTTGATGAAAAAAATGACGACACACTACACTATGACGTTTTTGATGAAAAAAGGACGACATACTATACTATGACGTTTTTGATGAAAAAAATGACGACATACGATACTATGACGTTTTTGATGAAAAAAAATGACGACATACTATACTATGACGTTTTTGATGAAAAAAGGACGACATACTATACTATGACGTTTTTGATGAAAAAATGACGACATACTATACTATGACGTTTTTGATGAAAAAAAATGACGACATACTGTACTATGATGTTTTTGATGAAAAAATGACGACATACTATACTCTGACGTTTTTGATGAAAAAAGGACGACATACTTTAATATGAAATTTTTGATGAAAAAATGACGACATACTATACTATGACGTTTTTGATGAAAAAATGACGACATACTATACTCTGACGTTTTTGATCAAAAAAGGACGACATACTATACTATTACGTTTTTGATGAAAAAATGACGACATACTGTACTATGACGTTTTTGATGAAAAAATGACGACATACTATACTATGACGTTTTTGATCAAAAAATGACGACATACTGTACTATGACGTTTTTGATGAAAAAATGACGACATACTATACTCTGACGTTTTTGATCAAAAAATGACGACATACTATACTATTACGTTTTTGATGAAAAAATGACGACATACTGTACTATGACGTTTTTGATGAAAAAATGACGACATACTATACGATGACGTTTTTGATGAAAAAAGGACGACATACTATACTATGACGTTTTTGATGAAAAAAATGACGACATACTATACTCTGACGTTTTTGATGAAAAAAGGACGACATACTATACTATGACGTTTTTGATGAAAAAAATGACGACATACTATACTCTGACGTTTTTGATGAAAAAAATGACGACATACTATACTATGACGTTTTTGATGAAAAAATGACGACATACTGTACTATGATGTTTTTGATGAAAAAATGACGACATACTATACTCTGACGTTTTTGATGAAAAAAGGACGACATACTTTAATATGAAATTTTTGATGAAAAAATGACGACATACTATACTATGACTTTTTTGATCAAAAAATGGCGACATACTATACTATGACGTTTTTGATGAAAAAATGACAACATACTATACTATGACTTTTTTGATGAAAAAAGGACGACATACTATACTATGAAGTTTTTGATGAAAAAATGACGACATACTATACTATGACGTTTTTGATGAAAAAATGACGACATACTATACTATGACTTTTTGATCAAAAAATGACGACATACTATACTATGACGTTTTTGATGAAAAAAAATGACGACATACTGTACTATGATGTTTTTGATGAAAAAATGACGACATACTATACTCTGACGTTTTTGATGAAAAAAGGACGACATACTTTAATATGAAATTTTTGATGAAAAAATGACGACATACTATACTATGACTTTTTTGATCAAAAAATGGCGACATACTATACTATGACGTTTTTGATGAAAAAATGACAACATACTATACTATGACTTTTTTGATGAAAAAAGGACGACATACTATACTATGAAGTTTTTGATGAAAAAATGACGACATACTATACTATGACGTTTTTGATGAAAAAATGACGACATACTATACTATGACTTTTTGATCAAAAAATGACGACATACTATACTATGACGTTTTTGATGAAAAAATGACGACATACTATACTATTACGTTTTTGATGAAAAAATGACGACATACTATACTATGACGTTTTTGATGAAAAAATGACGATATACTATACTATGACGTTTTTGATGAAAAAATGACGACATACTATACTCTGACGTTTTTGATGAAAAAATGACGACATACTATACTATGACGTTTTTGATGAAAAAATGACGACATACTATACTATGACGTTTTTGATGAAAAAATGACGACATACTATACTATGAAGTTTTTGATGAAAAAATGACGACATACTATACTATTACGTTTTAAATGAAAAAATGACGACATACTATACTATGACGTTTTTGATGAAAAAATGACGACATACTATACTATTACGTTTTTGATGAAAAAATGACGACATACTATACTATGACGTTTTTGATGAAAAAATGACGACATACTATACTATGACGTTTTTGATGAAAAAATGACGACATACTATACTATGACGTTTTTGATGAAAAAATGACGACATACTATACTATGAAGTTTTTGATGAAAAAATGACGACATACTATACTATTACGTTTTAAATGAAAAAATGACGACATACTATACTATGACGTTTTTGATGAAAAAATAACGACATACTGTATTATGACGTTTTTGATGAAAAAATGATGACATACTTTAATATGAAGTTTTTGATGAAAAAATGACGACATACTATACTATTACGTTTTAAATGAAAAAATGACGACATACTATACTATGACGTTTTTGATGAAAAAATAACGACATACTGTACTATGATGTTTTTGATGAAAAAATGACGACATACTTTAATATGAAATTTTTGATGAAAAAATGACGACATACCAACTATGATGTTTTTGATGAAAAAAGGACGACATACTATACTATGACGTTTTTGATGAAAAAAATGACGACATACTTTAATATGAAATTTTTGATGAAAAAATGACGACATACTATACTATGACATTTTTGATGAAAAAAATGACGACATACTTTAATATGAAATTTTTGATACGATGACGTTTTTGATCAAAAAATGACGACATACTATACTATGACGTTTTTGATGAAAAAAATGACGACATACTATACGATGACGTTTTTGATCAAAAAATGACGACATACTATACGATGACGTTTTTGATCAAAAAATGACGACATGCTATACTATGACGTTTTTGATGGAAAAATGACGACATACTATACTATGACGTTTTTGATCAAAAAATGACGACATACTGTACTCTGACGTTTTTGATGAAAAAATGACGACATACTATACTATGACGTTTTAAATGAAAAAATGACGACATACTATACTATGACGTTTTTGATGAAAAAATAACGACATACTATACTATGACGTTTTAAATGAAAAATGACGACATACTATACTATGACGTTTTTGATGAAAAATTTACAACGTACCAACTATGACGTTTTTGATGAAAAAATGACGACATACTATACTATGACGTTTTTGATGAAAAAAATGAAGACATACTATACTATTACGTTTTTGATGAAAAAATGACGACATACTGTACTATTACGTTTTTGATGAAAAAATGACGACATACTGTATTATGACGTTTTTGATGAAAAAATGACAACATACTATACTATGACTTTTTTGATGAAAAAAGGACGACATACTATACTATTACGTTTTTGATGAAAAAATGACGACATACTATACTATGACGTTTTTGATGAAAAAATGACGACATACTATACTATGACTTTTTGATCAAAAAATGACGACATACTATACTATGACGTTTTTGATGAAAAAATGACGACATACTATACTATTACGTTTTTGATGAAAAAATGACGACATACTATACTATGACGTTTTTGATGAAAAAATGACGACATACTATACTATTACGTTTTTGATGAAAAAATGACGACATACTATACTATTACGTTTTTGATGAAAAAATGACAACATACTATACTATGACGTTTTTGATGAAAAAATGACGATATACTATACTATGACGTTTTTGATGAAAAAATGACGACATACTATACTCTGACGTTTTTGATGAAAAAATGACGACATACTATACTATGACGTTTTTGATGAAAAAATGACGACATACTATACTATGACGTTTTTGATGAAAAAATGACGACATACTATACTATGAAGTTTTTGATGAAAAAATGACGACATACTATACTATTACGTTTTAAATGAAAAAATGACGACATACTATACTATGACGTTTTTGATGAAAAAATAACGACATACTGTATTATGACGTTTTTGATGAAAAAATGATGACATACTTTAATATGAAGTTTTTGATGAAAAAATGACGACATACTATACTATTACGTTTTAAATGAAAAAATGACGACATACTATACTATGACGTTTTTGATGAAAAAATAACGACATACTGTACTATGATGTTTTTGATGAAAAAATGACGACATACTTTAATATGAAATTTTTGATGAAAAAATGACGACATACCAACTATGATGTTTTTGATGAAAAAAGGACGACATACTATACTATGACGTTTTTGATGAAAAAAATGACGACATACTTTAATATGAAATTTTTGATGAAAAAATGACGACATACTATACTATGACATTTTTGATGAAAAAATGACGACATACTTTAATATGAAATTTTTGATACGATGACGTTTTTGATCAAAAAATGACGACATACTATACTATGACGTTTTTGATGAAAAAAATGACGACATACTATACGATGACGTTTTTGATCAAAAAATGACGACATACTATACGATGACGTTTTTGATCAAAAAATGACGACATGCTATACTATGACGTTTTTGATGGAAAAATGACGACATACTATACTATGACGTTTTTGATCAAAAAATGACGACATACTGTACTCTGACGTTTTTGATGAAAAAATGACGACATACTATACTATGACGTTTTAAATGAAAAAATGACGACATACTATACTATGACGTTTTTGATGAAAAAATAACGACATACTATACTATGACGTTTTAAATGAAAAATGACGACATACTATACTATGACGTTTTTGATGAAAAATTTACAACGTACCAACTATGACGTTTTTGATGAAAAAATGACGACATACTATACTATGACGTTTTTGATGAAAAAAATGAAGACATACTATACTATTACGTTTTTGATGAAAAAATGACGACATACTGTACTATGATGTTTTTGATGAAAAAATGACGACATACTTTAATATGAAATTTTTGATGAAAAAATGACGACATAGTATACTATGATATTTTTGATTAAAAGAAAAGACGACATACCAACTATGATGTTTTTGATGAAAAAAGGACGACATACTATACTATGACGTTTTTGATGAAAAAAATGACGACATACTTTAATATGAAATTTTTGATGAAAAAATGACGACATACTATACTATGACGTTTTTGATGAAAAAAATGACGACATACTTTAATATGAAATTTTTGATGAAAAAATGACGACATACTATACTATGACATTTTTGATGAAAAAAATGACGACATACTTTAATATGAAATTTTTGATACAATGACGTTTTTGATCAAAAAATGACGACATACTATACTATGACGTTTTTGATGAAAAAAGGACGACATACTATACTATGACGTTTTTGATGAAAAAATGACGACATACTATACTATGACGTTTTTGATGAAAAAAAATGACGACATACTATACTATGACGTTTTTGATGAAAAAAGGACGACATACTTTAATATGAAATTTTTGATGAAAAAATGACGACATACTATACTATGACTTTTTTGATCAAAAAATGGCGACATACTATACTATGACGTTTTTGATGAAAAAATGACGACATACTATACTATGACGTTTTTGATGAAAAAATGACAACATACTATACTATGACTTTTTTGATGAAAAAAGGACGACATACTATACTATGAAGTTTTTGATGAAAAAATGACGACATACTATACTATGACGTTTTTGATGAAAAAATGACGACATACTATACTATGACTTTTTGATCAAAAAATGACGACATACTATACTATGACGTTTTTGATGAAAAAATGACGACATACTATACTATTACGTTTTTGATGAAAAAATGACGACATACTATACTATGACGTTTTTGATGAAAAAATGACGATATACTATACTATGACGTTTTTGATGAAAAAATGACGACATACTATACTCTGACGTTTTTGATGAAAAAATGACGACATACTATACTATGACGTTTTTGATGAAAAAATGACGACATACTATACTATGACGTTTTTGATGAAAAAATGACGACATACTATACTATGAAGTTTTTGATGAAAAAATGACGACATACTATACTATTACGTTTTAAATGAAAAAATGACGACATACTATACTATGACGTTTTTGATGAAAAAATAACGACATACTGTATTATGACGTTTTTGATGAAAAAATGATGACATACTTTAATATGAAGTTTTTGATGAAAAAATGACGACATACTATACTATTACGTTTTAAATGAAAAAATGACGACATACTATACTATGACGTTTTTGATGAAAAAATAACGACATACTGTACTATGATGTTTTTGATGAAAAAATGACGACATACTTTAATATGAAATTTTTGATGAAAAAATGACGACATACCAACTATGATGTTTTTGATGAAAAAAGGACGACATACTATACTATGACGTTTTTGATGAAAAAAATGACGACATACTTTAATATGAAATTTTTGATGAAAAAATGACGACATACTATACTATGACATTTTTGATGAAAAAAATGACGACATGCTTTAATATGAAATTTTTGATACGATGACGTTTTTGATCAAAAAATGACGACATACTATACTATGACGTTTTTGATGAAAAAAATGACGACATACTATACGATGACGTTTTTGATCAAAAAATGACGACATACTATACGATGACGTTTTTGATCAAAAAATGACGACATGCTATACTATGACGTTTTTGATGGAAAAATGACGACATACTATACTATGACGTTTTTGATCAAAAAATGACGACATACTGTACTCTGACGTTTTTGATGAAAAAATGACGACATACTATACTATGACGTTTTAAATGAAAAAATGACGACATACTATACTATGACGTTTTTGATGAAAAAATAACGACATACTATACTATGACGTTTTAAATGAAAAATGACGACATACTATACTATGACGTTTTTGATGAAAAATTTACAACGTACCAACTATGACGTTTTTGATGAAAAAATGACGACATACTATACTATGACGTTTTTGATGAAAAAAATGAAGACATACTATACTATTACGTTTTTGATGAAAAAATGACGACATACTATACTATTACGTTTTTGATGAAAAAATGACGACATACTGTATTATGACGTTTTTGATGAAAAAATGACAACATACTATACTATGACGTTTTTGATGAAAAAAGGACAACATACTTTAATATGAAATTTTTGATGAAAAAATGACGACATACTATACTATGACTTTTTTGATCAAAAAATGGCGACATACTATACTATGACGTTTTTGATGAAAAAATGACAACATACTATACTATGACTTTTTTGATGAAAAAAGGACGACATACTATACTATGAAGTTTTTGATGAAAAAATGACGACATACTATACTATGACGTTTTTGATGAAAAAATGACGACATACTATACTATGACTTTTTGATCAAAAAATGACGACATACTATACTATGACGTTTTTGATGAAAAAATGACGACATACTATACTATTACGTTTTTGATGAAAAAATGACGACATACTATACTATGACGTTTTTGATGAAAAAATGACGACATACTATACTATGACGTTTTTGATGAAAAATTGACGACATACTATACTATGACGTTTTTGATGAAAAATTGACGACATACTATACTATGATGTTTTTGATTAAAAAATGACGACATAGACATAAGAACTTTATCCCTGCAACATTCACAAGGTACCAGTAGTTGCCCTGCAACCTGTAGCTTTCTACAAATTGCCATCGCTAACCTGACAGACACTTTTTAGTGGGGTGCAGTTTGATGCATTTCATGTTCAGGGTCTGCACGAAATGTCTCTCAAGGCTGTCACTGGTCAGCGGGCTATACTTTTCAAAACTAAATTTAATCATAACATATCTGCAAAACTCATGACATTCCCATCAGTCTCAGCTGAGCTTAGTGTTAAGTACTAACTAGCAAACATCAATATGGTAACATGATAACTAAGATGGTGAAAATGGTCATCATGAAACCTGCTAAACAACAGCATGTCATTTCCCCCCATATTTAATACTATGTAATACAGGGTACAAAAAAGAGGGATCATAAAGCTCCAGATTTAAATACTTTTAATCATAAAGTGATTCAGTTTGACAGATAAATAAATAAAAACATTTCTTAACACAGAGACAATGAATGACGACCAGTTTACAGTTGTCACAATATAAATACTGCAGCAGTGAACATGTTGATTGATTGATTGATTGATGATTGATTGATTGATTGATGATTGATTGATTGATTGATTGATTGATGATTGATTGATTGATGTTGATGCGTTGAGCTTGTCGCTGGGCAGAGAGGTCGAATTTCGTCATCTTCTCCTGATGTTGACGTTGGCAAGAAAGTGGGAAAACGACGTCACTCCACCTGTCCGGGTGTCCAACACCGGTTGCCAGGGTGACCCTGGAGAAGATGGGGTTAACAGAGAATTCCATGTCAGTTACATCACCACTGCTTCCACAGGACGTTCTTTTTTCTCTCTCCTCCTTCATTGTAACCAGTGAAACCAGAGACTGAGCATGTCTTTCACACGCTGCTTACACGGAGGGAAATAAGAAAGGCTTCATTGTACAGAACGAAACGCTGAAGAGTCACTCTGAAATAAAGTCTAACCACTTCCTGTGAAGTGGCGGGTGTGGCTCCAAATTTCATTTGAGTGAGAAAAATCATCCAAGTGTCTTTTCCAGTAATTTGATTTCCATGGATGTTTGGCTGAATGACTCCTCTGAATGAGCGTCACTTTGGCGAGGAAATTGAATTTGAAAGATTGAATGCTGCAGAGAAGCCTCAGTTAAAAACCAAATGTGTGACACACCTAAACCCCACATATGCCTTTATAAGCATGATTATATAGATATGTCTATAATAAATGTCTATAACTCACTATAATGTAGTTTGTCAGATGATATAAGGTCATTTTAAGTGTTTCTTGAAGCTGAAAAGGCTCATTGTCAATATAAATTCTACTATGAAGTATTCATGACTGGTGTATTAACAGTTAATAACTGATTCAACTAGCTGTAAAGAAATAGTTTGATCGGGAAATTAGTTGAGAATATTAATTCTACTCATATCTGTACAATAAATATGAAGCTGCAGCCAGTTAGCTTAGCATAAAGAAGAAAGAACGTGAATAAGTTGAACTATGAGCAAATCCCTATATTGTGCTATAAAATATTATTAATTAACAGCATCACCAGCCAAAACAACATGCTTTGACGTTAGCATGTAGCTACATGTAGCAATGTACACACTTGCAGTAGCGTGCCTGAGACAAATGACCATATAAAGAAATCCCTCACAATCTGACGTTGGCTTGTTGCCATGGTAGAAAAACACTGTTGAAAACAGTAACAGAGTGGTCTGCAGCCCGAGGGTTTTGCGCACAGGAATTATTTTTACATACATTCACTAGGATGCATGATGATATCGGCACGTTATTGGTATTGGCTGATACTGGAATCGCAATCAGCCAACATGCTTGTTTTTTACTTTGCACAAGGAACAAATATTGCATACACTGAAAAGCATTTTACTTCATGTCTCCATCTGCTGGTGGACCATCACGATAAGAGTATACATGCATATTATGATGTTAATTCCACTACGGAAAGTATTTGGTGATCAAAAAAAAATATTAAATGGCCACATTTAATACAAGCATCCTTCATTGTAACTGTATATACTTGACAGAAAATCATGAAAAGCATAATAGGTCTCCTTTTATTTAAATAACGTTAAGAAAGAAACCAGTTACTGCAAGTTTGATTTGTTATCAGGGATTATGTCTTTATTCAGTCCTGGTGTTCAAGACATTTTAGCCTGAAGTTGCATATGGTTGGTTGATTTGTGTTCCATAAAGTCTTTCTTTTATGGTAACACGTCTCTGACCCCTTGGATTTTTTTTGTGTGACCTTAATAATTTCTTTAGGTAAAACTCCCAAGATGGCGTTGAATGTTCCACATTCTGGCGCAAGGTGGAGTTGAAGCAAGTGGGCTGCTCACTGACTTTTTACGCTCAGTTTGTCCACAGATATGCTAACTGGTGGACTATAGTGTGGCGATAAAATGAACAAGTTCCTGAAACGATAAAACAGCAACACGACGCAGAGCCCAATGTGTAGGTTGTGGCTCTAAACTGAGGTGCTAAAGCCTTCCAGACTGAGCAGAAAGGAAAATGTACTCAAACACAAAAAAAGGATTATTGTTTCCTCAGCTACGGTTGAGTTATGAATTGTTTGTAAACTCATCAACATGAAACAGGAGGGGTTAAAGAGTCAGCAGAGCATCAGAGGTTAGGATGTGATAAAGGAGGTCTCAGCAGTTACCAGGGTCTGTGTGAGCCCCTCCTCAGGGGTCCCTCAGAAAGGCAGGAGGGGCCACAGCTCCGGGTTCAAAGAGCCGTCCCGCGCCCGGCCTCACCCTCACAAATGGGCGTCGTCTTGATGAGCTCTCTGCCTGCTCCCGCAGTCAGACACCTAAACACAACACACACACACACAAATAGCTATATAAACACACCCTCACGTCGATTAAACACTTACACTCTTTAATGCATTCATAAACACACACCAGAATACACACAACACACCCCACAGGCCCGCAGACACTGGGACACACACACAAAGAGACACGCAGGGCCACAATGAGGCATATTTACACTCTGACGCATGTGTTCTGACCTGTGTTTGCATTAATGGGAAGGTGTTTGGCACCTTGATAAGGACAGTTAGTCGATCATTGCCATGTGGCACAGTGTTCACCTCTGTGAGACTGCGGGACGGACACGGAGGCGTCCAAAAGAAACACTCTTCTGACCCCTAGTGCTGGAACCTGTTATTATTTTTTAAACACTCACTTTAACAGCTGTGGAAAATATCTAAGAGCATTTACACGTGTGTGAGGTGTTTACTTGACAATTTTAATTTATGCTATTTCTATTGTTCCTCTAAATTTCAAGGGGAAATATTGTACTTTTTACTAAACTACATTTATCTGACAGCAGTTATTAATTACTTTGCAGATGCTGTAGTTTGCAACTTTTGCTGGTAATGCAGTATGTTTGTGTGGCATTATTGTATTGATACACAGGCGGCAAGTATTGATTTTTTTTAATATATAAATGATTAATCTTACAAATACAAACTGAACTTTTGGAAGCTTTGCAGGATAATAAAATCTTTTTTTTTTCAGTCCACTGGATACATTGTGCTGCAATAAAAATGACTTAAGTGAGATGAACAGACTGAAAACTTAATTTTCTACTGGATAAAATAAATGTTGACAGTTTTTTTCCTTTAGAGACAAAGTTTGCAGTTGAAAAAAGGTAATAAATCACAATATATCGCAGTATATTTTAGCGCAATACTATTGTATCATGACTAAAGTATTATCATGGAGCCTCTGAAGAGTCCCACCCCAACCTATAACATATTTGCTGGATTTGTCACCATATTCAAGAAGCACTTAATTCAACAGATCTGTAACAATAATAATAAAAAAAAAAAATCATATTATGCTGCTGACTCTATTCACATTTTCAAACTACGCAGCGCTGATTAAATATGAATCAAGATTCTGTTTCTGCGCTGCCTAGTTCTCACCTCAAATGTTTTCAGAAACTTTTTTTAGTGCACTGTTTAGCTGTAAAATGAGAAACTTGGCTCAGCTGGTGGGTGGTGCTCTGTGCTACGGTTGAGTGTTCTCAACCAAGCGGCTGCGTCACAAGCTTTCTAACGATACAGCTAAACAGTACACTAAATATGTTTCTGAAAAGGTGAGAAACAGGCAGTTCAGTCACAGAATCTTGATTCATATTTGATCAGCGGCGTCTGGTTTGACAGTTTGACCGCAGTTCCTGAGCAGTGATTAACAGCTTCATTAAAGACTAGCTCTGACTGGTTGTTTATGGTGAGTCGTGGTCTGGTCCTAGAAGCAAAACGAAGACGAGGAGGGACATGATTTTTTTTGTGGATATAATATAGTGTGAGTTTCAGCTAATCATGACACAAGGTTATTTTCATAAAAGTTACCAACTCTAGCTTTAAGCTAGTCTACAGCATATAATGTATTTACAGTGTGCGGTAATAATATTCCAATAATGTTACATGTATAATAATATAGCCTAACTCTCTGAGAGGAACAGCTCCGTCCAACACATACTTTAAGCACATTTTGCAGTTAATACTTTTGTACATTTACTTAATTAAAATATGAAGCGTAGGACTTTTACTTGTAACAAAGTACGTTTGCAGAGCTGTGTTGCTACTTCCACTTGAGTATTCATTTATAGTCTTTCTATATGTAAAGCTTTGTATTATTTTTGTGAAAATTGAGGTATTGAACTCCTAAGGTGACGGATATCACGTGTAACACACCTGTAACACATCAGAGCACACAATAACTGCACCAGAACATACATAATGTACTATAATGATTTGGGAGGCAGTTAAGATGTTATAAGTCATGTATCTATGGCTAGAAACTAATATAATAATATAATTATTTCATTTAGTTGCCGATATGTGAGATGTGACGAATTCTTATTAGAGTGAATTCTTATTGTTTTCATAAGTAATAAAACATTGCTGGTGAATAAAAATGTTGCAGATCAAGTCATGGCAAATCAAGTTTATTTGTAAAGCCCAATTTCACATACAATACAAAAAAAATTCTACTGCTACGTGTGGTTTAAAAAGGGTCAAAATTAGACTAGAAGACAAATAAATAAATAAATAAATAAATAAATAAAGAATAAATACATAAATTAAAAAGGCAATAGTGCAATACTGCTTTCCAGAAGCCGACACTATGTAGTGATTGTGTGCAAACTGACGACTGCAGTATCATCCATACTCAAGATTTAATTCATCTTTCAGGATGACCAGCAGACGTTTTCTCAAGCAGAGATGCAGATATGTTGTTATTAGATTATTACAGTGAATAAATATTAAATTATCCGGCGGCGTGTGTCATTTTCTGGCAGACATTTAAAGGAGCTGAGCTGCAGGAGCTCACCCTGGTTGTTGGAGGTGAAATTGACTCTGACCAGCATTTCTCCTCCGTCCTGCTCCACAGCGCCTCCCTCTGAACTCTCAGCCTGATGGACACAGAGACACAAGGGAGAGGAAGGAAATTAGCAACTCAGAAAACAATCCCTCAGACAAATATGGAGATCTAATGTGTTGTTAAAAACCAAACAAACAAAATATATTAAACATAACAAAATATGTTATTTTTGTTATGTCCTCTGTATAACATCAGGACATCTGAATCAGTTTTACCTTTGCACAAAGTGGGTACCAGTGGAAGCACTGGGAGTCCTTGTCCTCAAACCTCCAGCCGTCCAGCGGTACGAGGATTTCGCCAAGAAACACCTTCCTTCTCAGGGATCCTGAATGCCACACAGAGGCCTGCAGTCTCTTTCCAAACAGCAGGTGGCGCTCTACTTTGAACTGTCAAGAACCAGACGAGGAGCTTAAATTAGTTTTAACTTGATATGACACAACAATGATGTTCAGAACAGCAAACAGAAGCAACAAATATTCTTCTTTTTACCGTAAAAACTTCATTATAAACCGGATCAGTCGTGTTTTTCTTCACTCTCGTCTTCATCTTGCCACTCTTTCCCGGCAGCATGTGGAGTTTGACGAATCTACACAGAACAAAGACAAGACGCAGAGGTGTTGTTAGAGAATCACACAACAAATTATGGTCACACATGTACATATACGCATAAAGTTGCATTTATTATCCTTACGGGTGACACTTCTTCTTCTTGCTGTCTCCGCAGCTGAGATTTCTGCAGGCGCCGACTGTGACCTCCAGACAGGAGGTGTGGGTGTTGTAGGCCAGGGCCAGCTCCAGCTCCCCTGCGATGCTGATGCTCTCAAAGAGGCTGCAGTCTGTGCTGATGCTGCTACTGCTGCTACCCTGAGGGGGGGGATTGTAATGTTAAAAGGACAGATGGACTGTATCTGATGGAGATAGTACAGCAGAGAAAAATGGATTTTGTCTTTGGCTATGTTCACACTGCACACTTTTTACCTTAAGTAGCTCTTGTAAGGGCTGAGATAACTTTTATCTTTACAAGGATCTCATCTTAACTTTAAGGGGAAAACGTCACAATTCTAAGAATTTCCTAAGAACTTCGTCACTAGTAGCAACTCTTAGCACAAGGAAGCTTTGTGAACACGGCCCCAGATCTGTATCTGGTGCAGGACCACATATGAAAGTGGCCCCAATCTGAATGCAAAAGATCAGATTCTATGTGATCTGTGTGATTCACACTGTGATGACGAAAAAAGATCTGAGTCACCTTTAAGGAAAAATTTACGATAGAGCCACTCTAGCAGTCTGAGCGTAGCCTGAGCTAGTAGGCTGTAATGATCATAATCTGTGGTGTGACCGTCACAGGATGTCACTTGGGGATGAGTTTTTATCAGCTTCTACTTACTCTCCTTCCTCCAGAGTACTCAGAGCCGCAGGAAGTTTCTTCTTCCGCCCCGGTGGAGGAGCCGTCCTGGTCGCTGTCTCTGCTTTTCTTGAAGAGGTTCGGAAGACTGGGGCCTTTGAAGAGCTGAAAAAGTAACAGGGGTATTTCTTCACTGATTGTTCCCTGTAAACACCAGTAGGGACCAGTAAAGGTCTTAGATTACTCTAAGCTCCTGTTAGTGGCCTTGTTCAGTGGCCTCATTGGCTGATTTAGATTGTGAAAGTCAACTTGGTCTAGACATGTCTGCAGCAGATGACTCAGGTGAAGGACTTGGGCTGCGTTTGTTTGCTGAGTAATTTTCGTAGCTGCACTGACTGTATGAGCTGCTGACTTACATGGCTCGCTTTGCTGATGTCGGTGTCAGAGAGGCTCTTTTGGGAGCTGTAGGTGAAGCGCGACCCTCTGCGGTTGTCCACCCTCAGCAGGTCTCCTCGCACATCACTCTGAGAGGTGGAAGTCTCTGCGATTAAGAAACAAGATGCGACAAATCTCAGAGACGGAAAAGCAAAGTGGATGTTTAACAGTTTTGCAATGCCTGCAATAAACTGTCGCTATCTGTGCCCATTATCTTATGCAACTTGTGGCGCAGTGAGGATGATGAGCTCAGTAGGGTTTTTTTCAATTGCATCACATTATTTCCAGGCATATTTCCTTTGTGGTTATTACTGCACGTATACTCAGCTCATCAGATTATGTCGTGATAGCATTCAGAGGAAGCTGCTCATTCTGACTAGTTCAGACGACAGGTTTAATAATGCACACACTTACTTTTAATATGGCTGGCGAAAGAAACCATGAGATTCTCCATGGAACTCGTGAAAGGTTTGGAGTTTCTAAGATCCTGCAGATCAAAACACAGCATTAATTAGCACTCAGTTTCCACATCTTAAACTTTTTACTGTGAAGTAATGCAGGAAATATGTCGGCGTTTTACCCCAGATCTGCTCAGGTAATGATAATCCATGTATGGCGGAGGAGTGGGAGGCACCACTGATATATGGCTGTGGAAAATATCAGGAAAAAACACGTTTTTATTATTTAATGTTCAAGTGTTTTCATTGAATGAATCATGAATCAAGGCGCACAAAATATACACGTTGAGACTGCTCGTACCTCAGCACATTGTAGGTCCTCAGCAGCGTTTCTCCCACCATCTCAAATTTGTCTGCAAGGAACATGAATATTATGAATGAACAGCACAAATGTGAAAGCCATTTAACCATCATCAAAGAGACGAGTGGAGGACGATAGTGACGCTACACATGACTGAAACAGTGAGAGTCATAAAACACTCTCAGTTGTGTAAACATTAACAAACATAACAAAATTATATGACATTTGCCTATGATTTACACACAACTGTAAAGCAAACAGCTCAAACAAACACAGCCCAGCTTTTCCATATTTTATCAACCAGTGTAGTTAAACTGGAAGATATCAAGGGAGCATCAATAATTAATAACTATGAATTTACAAAAGGGAAACCATGTGTGAAACCATGTTGTACTGTAAACACACCTGTGGTGACCGGAAATCTCTTTGCCTTCTCCTCTAAGAACCACTCTCCAGACCTGATCTTCACCTCCCTGTGACGGAGACACAAACAAACATACAGTTATATGATGACATTTTCAGCACTCGTATGTATTCATACTGACAAAGAGCAGACGGTACATTTATTCTTACAACATCATTATTTTTAGGTCATGGTATTTGTCTTTCTTCCTATTTTACTAGTTTGATTTTTAGTAGAGATAAAGTACTTTGTGTCTTGTGGTTTCAAACTTGACAACATAAATGTTATAAATGGGTCCCTCTGTAGCGGACAGGAAGTAAACGTGGACCAAAGCTGTTTCCCTAGCAACAGAATAGCAATAAAAAGGTCTCTTTTCTGCAATCACGCTTTCTGTATAGCTCCATTTTTGGTCTCCACCACAGAAGCAGAACAGCAGTCATTGACTGTCATTCTATTTTTGCTGTCTTGAACCTTGTAGAGGCAGAGACTGTGGCACGCTCAGTTTTTAAGCTAGCAAGAAGATAGTGGTATCTCGTGAAACTAGACAACCTAAAGCATCTATTGGTTCCAACCATGTCTGTATAGCTTGTGGGTAAGGGGGTTGAATAATACTCCGAATGTAGGCGAAATTTTTTAAGGGGTCTCAAGAACTCTCACCCCGAGATATGTGAATGAAAATGGGTTCTACAGCCACAAATCTAGGCTTGTTCCCCTTTTTGCTCCTTACAATCAACATACTCTTTTAAATTAAAGCTGTATATTTGTCTTTTTAAGGAAAAGGACAACCAGCCTATCTGAAGAACAATGAACACATACATAATACGTTCATAATAAGCACATCAGATAATTAGTAACATTCTATTCTTTCACATTGTCAGTTAATACATTGTTATCATAGAAATATTAATTTTAGACACGTTAAAGGGGAAGTTTAAAGGGGAAAATAAGAGTCATTATAAAATATCTGATTATAGATTTAAACAAAATTAAAGCCAGAGCGTGAGTTTCAAAATTCAGCTAAACATATATACGGTCATGTTCTGCTGTGATTTGAGCACAGGATGTGTGACTCTCTATACCGCACCTGTAGGCGTGGCAGACCGTGCACTTCCAGTTCGCCGCTCCCACACACACGCGGCACTTGCTGCAGATCCGGTGGCTGCAGCCGCGGCAGACTGCGCCCGAGTTCCAGAGCTTTCCCAGCGGCCTCTGGCAGCGGGCGCAGGTCCGCTCGCCGTACTGTCGGGTGGAGCTCTTGGCACCTCTACGTCGAAGCTCCTGGAGCTCATGTTTCATCCTCCTGAGTCGAAGAGAGAAGGATAAAAGACGTCTTTAGGCAATTTACACGGAGAAGACTGTCACGATTAACATCCTTTTTTAATCATTTAAAATCCAGATTATAAAATATACTAAAAGAAACAGAAGAAGCAAAAATGAAGCTTTAGGTGCCAGAACAAAAACACCAAACCTTTTTTCCTGACATTTTAATTGCGCTCTGTTAACCTCATTTGCCACCGCTCTCATGAAACATCAGTAAAAAGTCTTTATGACAGTAAATATGAAAGTGTTCATAAATGACTCACCTTATCCTGTCGTCTTCTATGGCACGCAGCTGCTTGTCTCTTCGAAGAACCTCCAGGACTCGCTCTCTCTCCAGAGTTTGAAGCAAACTTAAATCCATCTTTGAATAGTCGTCTTTGATCATGTGTATCACTCTCACTGGTCCTCTTCTCTCTGTCTGTCTGTCTCTGCCTCACTGTCTTTTGTTTTGTTCCTGTCTCCTCCTCCGCTCCTCTTGTACCCTCCCCTTACTGGAAGCAGACCTCCTCCTTCAGTCCTCTGCAGCTGATAGAGCAAACAGTGAGGTAGTATATTCTACAGGATGTGCTGCTGGTGAAATCCCCACATCTCCTGATTGTGTTCTCCACGCAGTCCCCGTCCACGTCAGAGCCAGATAGAGCCCTCCTGAGCAGACAGTTGTAGTGTTTCCACTTGGATGATGAAACCGTGGAAAACCCTCCTTTAATATTCTTTTCTCTAAAGGCAAACAAAGAGGCCGATGACGCAGATAGTTGGTCACCAAGAGTAACCCTCTACAACACAGGATCAGATAATATTTAAAACAAACGATATCTAAATATCTAAATCCTGATTTTCTCACACTGCTCATGTCCTCATCTCCTCCTCCTATGTCAGGGTTTTTTTGACCCATTACTCAACCTCTCTGCTGGCAAACCACCAGCGCTTCTTCAGCTGCAGGAAGAGCAGTGATGCTTCACTGATGTCAGAGCTGCAAACCAAACCAAATGCCAACCCTTGCATTATTGATGGCTGACGTGCGCCTGTGTTCTACTTTACTTTTTTTCCCCCTTTTGCAGGTCAGTAGACTTTTTCAAATCGGATAAAACGGATAAAAATGAATTTCATGAAGACAGTCATCACCTAAAGGTTAACATCTCTATAAATTAACATTAGAGGTTTGTTTTGTAAAATGTAGACACAGACTGAAATGCTGTATTTTAGAGGTACAGTTTGATATTTTGGGAAATACGCTCATTTGCTTTCTTACCAAGTAAGAAGACTGACACGACTCTCCTGGCAAATAAGAAGCCACAGCCAGCAGCTGGTTAGCTGTAAGACGGCAGAAACAGCTAACCTCGGTCTGTCCGAAGGTGACAAAATGTGAGGCCTGGGACACATGCCGCATCTGTTAACACCTAGAAATGTGAGGTTGGGCACTGGGTGCTACTCTTGTGCCAATTGACTTGCTTCTGGAGCCAGCCTCAAGTGGCCATTACATGAACTGCGTTTTTTCACTTCCGTGTCACCTTCATTTTTCAGCCTTGGATGGTGCCGCTTGGTTGTGCCTGATGTTGCTAAGCAGCAGTCATCAGTTCCGAGCTGTTTGGAGGCAATGTACTTTAAGTATAAGTTAAAATATTGTCTGTGGGACAGATAAAGCTCCGGGTCGCCCTGCACTGAAATGACCACCTTCTTCTTCGTATTGTCTACAGACTGATAATAAATGAAGAAAGGAAAGATGCCTGTCAGCTGTGATTGGTTGTTCCTAGTCACGTGACATGCATAGCGTGTTGCTATATTCCAAAAGTTGAAATTTCCCTGCATTTATGTAGTGTGTCAGAATAACTGAAAAAATGAGTTCCCGACTGGCCAAATTCACATGAACGCCCGCCGGAAAGTCAAAACAACAACTCAGAAAGTCAATGAAAAGTCCAGTACAGGAGTTGTAGTTGTTGTTCATATATCAGGAAACACGGTGGATGAAAGTAAATGTTAAGTTGATGGTAATTAATTTACTTATTGTGTGTCGATGTTTTGCTCACATGTAATTTGTAGACGGTTGTAACCATTAGAAAAGTTATCATTAACATTAATCAGGCAAAGCAATATTTAATCGTTTTGGTAACCTTTACTAATGAAAGAGCCATTAGTGGCCCACCCAAAAAAGAAACCAGTCGAACTGCAAAACATATTTGAAAAAACGTAGCAGCAATTCAAAATTACAAATTGAACTAAATGAACAGTCTTTAATATGATTTACTACAATGTGGCTCCTCTGCAGTGGGCTATTTATATTCATTTAGGCCTACTTTAACTTTGCTGTGTTGATGGTGACAGCAAATGAATCTGTCCATACATTATTAAATCCTCTTTTTTCCTCCAAGACTTTTGCTTTTTTGGATTTGGAGTTCACAGCCTTGCTAGACAGACTGCAGGTTAGCCACTGCTACTGAAGTTGAGCAATATTTAGAGGAAAAGCACCAGGTTGTTGACACACAACACAGATTTTAGCTGATGAAATGTTTAAAAAAAATTTAATTCAGTGTATAGGCTACACATTTTACAGTTGTAGAATGCAATAAACACTTTGGGGCCTGCAATAATGACAAATTAAAACCTGAATGTTAAAAAATAACCAAGGGTCTAAATAGCTGCATGCAGCTCCGGAGCTGCAGGTTTCAGGGGATGTACTGGTGCTCAACAAGTCTGTGACAAAATCCCCTTGATATATATAAAGCTTCAATCTGATATCAACATGTTGTTTAAAACCTCTGAGCAATAAAATACAACGTATCTTCTTTGTAATGTGCATGTTGTTTCCACATTACGACTTCAAGCTCATGAACACATCAAACTCAAAATAACAACCAGCCAACTGGGACAGAGGGTTCATCTGAGGAGCACGTGAACACAGCACAGCAGGGGTTATATCAGGGTGTAGCTGTCACACCTTAAAAAATAGTCGAGGGTGCAAAAAAAAGTGACGTGTCCAGGCCCTTAGAAACTTGTATCTAGTTTGTTTAGTCTGAAACGGATCTTGAAACTGGAACGTGGTGCACCTATCAGATTTTGTTACCAATAGACAGAGTCAAGCTAGCTGTTGACCTTACTGGTATCCCTGCCACCCCTAACAGGATAAACACTTATGGAAAATGAATGAATGAACTTATTGGCATTGCAGAATTTATTGCAGTGTCATGTGCCAAGCTGAGCTAAGTGGCTATAGCTTTGTTTCAATTTATCCTACAGACACATGGTATTGATCTTCTCATTTCACTCCTGGCAAGAAAGTGAATAAGTGTATTTTCCAAAATGTCAAGCTCTCATTTATTTAATTACAGGGTTTCATTTTTCAAACATCTCAATTTGGAGCGAAACCTCTTTCCCCTTCAGCAGCAGACGAGTGAAGCGTGGCGCAGGGAGAGGAAGTGGCCTGTTGAATAGCTGGATGGCAGCCTGGGTTGGTAGATAAGAGCCTGTCCTTGTTACTATCCAGAGCTGCCGGGAGGCCGGAGAAAACAATCAGTGTCAGTTGTAATTAGGCCCCATGGCTCACACAGAGGGATACAGCTGTTATCTGTCCTCTGCTGACGTGCACCATGCCTGCAGGGATTCTCTCAAGCTGTAAATATAAATGAGGCAAGATGTGAAACATGCAACAAGAGGAGTGATCTCCTCAGTGTTTGGGTGCCATGTGATTCCTTATTTGTAGCTCTCAGTCTGACACTTTGACAGGGGGCCTTAGCGTGTGCATGGGATGATCACCATCACGTCAATGCAAGTCATTTCACACTCGCCTCTACTATGCAGAGGACAATAATGATTCATGCGGTCCGTGGTTTGCTTTTGACTGTGAGTTGACATCCGAGAAGAGATGGTGGGAGCCCATATCAGCCCACCACAGCAGTGACAGTAAAGGACACCTGACTGAATACACCCAGACCCAAATACGGTGTCTGAGAGCTGTGAGAAAGACAAAGCCAGTCACGAGGTCTGTTGCATGTTTCCTACCCAGAGTGACACTTCTTGGAAGACCTGTGTGAGCGACTGCATACCTCGAGTCAGCTCTGGCAGCATGTCTGCTCTCAGAGCCAGACTCATCACCACAAGTAAATTCCAAATAAAAACCGAGCGGCTGTCACAGCCACGCTCATCCACCACAAGCACCGACACTGAGGGTCCATTATTTCAGAAATAATGACCTGTTCTTCCAAAGCGTGACAAGGTCACACGCACCCTGTTATGAAGGCGACTCAAAATACCTCGCAGGAATTCATCTGCGTGGTGTTGACATCTGTATTTTTAAAACCGTGCAGTGGGTTTCGGAGTAGTTTTCAGCAGCTCATCTTTATGTTGTTTGTTTTACAGTAACTTAAATTTCATGTTAAAAATAGGAGCAGCAAAGGTGGGGTTAAAAGGTTGCTCAAAACTGCACCAGTGCACCACCTTTTGCAACTTTCACACAACACTTAGGTGAAAAAGAAAGCACTTATTCAACAGATGAACCAAAACTGAAATTTCCTTCAGCATGCACAGATTTAGACAAGAATGCAGAATATCAAACACCTCATTCAGCCAGTTTAACATCAGGAGAACAGGAAACTTCCAACGATGACTACACTGTGAGCTGCCATTGCAAAACATTTACTCATCACCACCCTTTTGTTGCTAAATCTCAACTGAGATATTTATTCTTTGACGACAGGAAAGAAAGCTCGTGTTTGTGACCTGAGAACTAGGTCACTGCAGAGAGATAAAGATGTGCAGTAATCTGCAAGATCTTACCTTCAGGCTCTCTGCAACACTAGAGTGGTCAACCTGAGGAAGTGGCAGATTTTATAGGCTACACAACGACAAACACACACAGAGCTCAGTTTCCTTCCTTTTCTGAGTTTGCACACACTGTTGCAGTCTGGAGAGGGCACACAGAGCAGCTGGTGGTATCACAGTTTCTTTGAGGTGTGACGCAGTGTGCAGAAAGTTTCTTTGCAGCCCTGCTGAAGGTGTGATGGGCACGTAATAAAGAGTACAAGTCACAGGGTCAGTGTAGAAGAGTTTTTATATGAAATTGTGTGTTTGACCGTGGTCGCTGTTTGTGACAATACAAAAAAAAAGCTGTAATACATGTCGAACTTTTCTCATTTTCCACAAACTACCTGCTGACTTCCAGACAGTCGCTGTAAAGAGCAGACATAAAAAGACTGAAATTGTGTTGATCCCAGATATAATTTCAACTGAACACACACACACACACACACACACACACACACACACACACACACACACACACACACACACACACACACACACACACACACACAGATTACTGGATGGGACTACCGGGCTGCAGTTCAATAGATGGCTGCACCTGACACTTCTGCTTCACCTGCAGAAAGTCACTCAAAACAGAATGACCACAAACAGATGCAAAGCTACCAGAAAAGCCAGTAGCTACAGAGAGACACAGAATGACTAAAAAGAGATGCAGATTCACAAGGAGATGCAAGACGCCTCCACAGATGCAAAACATTAGACACAAAATGACGACAAAATAGACTTAAAACAACAATGAAGAGATATAAAGCCACCAGACAAACAATGTAAATGGTTACAAAGAGACAAACAGTGACAACAAAGAGAAAACAAAATGCCTACAAGGAGATGCAAATTGACAAGGAGATGTGAAGCGCCTCCAGAGATGCAAGACAAGACACAAAACTATGACAAAAGAGACACAAGACATCATGAAGAGACGCAAAATGAACACAAAAGACGTAAAACAAACACAAGTGAAGCAAAATGACCACAAAGATGCACAAAATGACAACAAAGCGACTCGAAATACTTCAAAGAGATGCACCTACAAAGATGTAAAACCATAAAGACACAAAATGATGATAAAAGAAATGCAAAACAACCATAAGAAGAGATGAAAAGGTCCAAGACAGACAATGCACATGGCTACAAAGGGACAAAAACTGACAACAAAGAAAAAACAGATTGATTACAAAGAGATGCAAAACGCCTCCAAAGATGTAAAGACACAAAACTACGATAAAAGAGACACAGGACAATCATGAAGAGATTCAAAATGACCAGAAAAGACGCTCATGGCTACAAAAAAAAAGACAAAACTACTACAGAAACAAAACAAACACAAAGGGTAAAAAAATGACAACAGAGGGACTTGAAAGAACTTCAAAGAAGATGCAAAACATTAGACACAAAACTACAATAAAAGAGACCCAAGACAATCATACAGAGAGACACAAAGAGAGAAAACTACAACAAAGAGATGCAAAATGCAACCAGAGATGTAAAACTACAGAGAAATGCTAAATGAACACAAAAACATGTAAGAAGAGTCACAAAATGACGACAAAGGGGCTCGAAACAACTTCAAAGTAATGCAAAACATTAGACACCAAACTACAATAAAAGACACACAGGACAATCATAGAGATGCAAAATGACCACAAAAAGACTGAAATAGCTACAAAGTGGGAAAACTACTACAGAGAGATGCTAAACTAACACAAACAGATGCAAAACGACTGCATAGAGTCACAAAATGACAACAAAGGGACTGGAAAGAACTTCAAAGAGATGCAAAATGACCACAAAAAGACGTAAACGGCTACAAAGACAGGAAACCACAACAAAGAGATACAAAATGCAACCAGAGATGTAAAACAACTAGAGAGAGATGCTAAATGAACACAAAAAGATGTGAAACAAACACAAATAGATGCAAAACTACTACAAAGAGTCACAAAATGACAACAAAGGGGCTCCAAACAACTTCAAAGAAGATGCAAAATAACCACAGAAAGACACAAAACAACTTTAAAACGAACTGCTTTCAGTTTGTGTGGTGAGTACAGCTGTAACTAATGATTAATTTCACTGTCTATTAATCTGCTGATTATTTCCTTGATTAATCAATTACTACAGTGGTCTATAAAATGTCAGAAGATGGTGAAAAATGTCTCTATGTGTTTCCCAAAGTACCAGATGACGTCCTCAGTTTAGTTTCATAGAGGAGTAAAGACACCAGATAATATTCACATTTCAGAGGCTGGAATCACAGAGTTTTAACTTCCTTTTACTCAAACTGATTAATCGATTAGTTGGCCATTCTTTTAACTGGAAGCTAACTGATAAAATGTTGCAGCTCTACTGTGTCAGGGAGGTGGGATGTGTTTACCGTCTGTGCCTCAGAGTTGTTCCATAATCCATCCATGCACACATTAAACACACACACACACACACACACACACACACACACACACACACACACACACGAATTGAAAACTTATTTCCAAAATGTCATCAACCAAACCAAAAATTTACAAAACACTAAAACCACTGTTCAGCAAAACTGATTCTTTCCTTAAATTCTCACGTTGAGTGTTTTTTCTGGCTCCTGCAGCCGGCTCTCCAGATGTGAGGCGGCGGACACAAGCGTTTCCAGATTGTCATGTGTTTCTTGAAGTGCCTCTGCCAATAAAAGCAACTGCAGTATAAATAGATTCTCCTTCCATCAATAAATGTTTCTTTTCCCTTTTATTTTGTTCCCGTCCGAGGAAATGCTTTGGAGCCACTCAGCAGATGTGACGGCGTCTTTGGGTCGGAGCTCCGGAGGCTCGTTTACAAAAATGCCCTGTGAATGTTCTCTATAAAATCATTTATAAAAACATCATCAAAAACAAATATACAGCTATCACACATTAATTTGAGGGGGAATTAGACATATCATAAAAAACTGGATGGAATTAAAGTTGGGAGCAATTTGTTTTGAACACGTCGTTAACTGTGTCCACGTGGACAGAGGCCTGCTGTGCAGACCAATATGGCTTCCTACTGGCTGTAATAATGTCTCTGATGTTAAGCAGTCTGTAGAAACGTCTTGAGTTGTAGCGTCTCTTCCACTGATATCCTGTCGTGGTAGAAGCTGAGTCCACTCAGGAGCTCGATGTCTCGGACTCGCGCTGTGTGGAACTTGATCCAATCCTCCACCCACGACAAGTCCGACCCGCTCTGAAGGGAGAGAAGAGAGAGAAAAGAGGAACAAAGAAAATGTGTTAATCTGTTCATTTTTTTTCCACTGTGATCTGTCAGCAGGTTTCGACGTACTGTAGGTAGGCTGACGTGTAAACGAGCAGGAGAGGAGTCAGCAGTGTTACTCACAGGGCAGCTCTCCGTGTGGTCAGGCCTGTTGGGCAGGATGAAGGACCTGGCCTGCAGCGGACCCTCGCAGTTAACAGGGCTGAAGGTCGAGTTCCCACAGCTGGTCAGGATCAGGAAGAAATGTGTCGGGATGGGAGCTTCGTTCCTGGACAAACATGAGATCACAGGGTTTTAGAAACTGCCGCCAGCTTTCTATAAAGCTCTTGTTTTAACTTATGTTTACAGAGAAAAGGAACACTTATAAAACCTACAGTGCGGACGACACTACTTCAAGTCTCACACACTTTACCTGCTAGAGCCAACATAAAGTATCTTTATAAAACACTAGCATTAAAAGATTAATACTCAAACACTCAAATAATCTCTTCATACGGACTGTGTGGGTGTCGTCTCAGATTGGGTGTGGTTGCTAAATCCTGGTATGTGCAGAGAAAAACAAAACTAGAGACAATGTTGTGATGGGATCACAGTGATCCAGCCAGGGACGTAAAGTGGAGGGCCAGTGGCTCCTTCCCTACTTCCTATTTCCCTATATGAATTTAAAATTGATTGACTGACGATTCCTAGGACAGTGCAAGGCTAATCAGCGAAGGCAGGGACACACTCTTTGACCCCATGGAAGCTATGGGGTATGACATATGAGCAATGTAACTGGAGCTGCTGATTTTGGAGGGTTACAGCAGATGGCACTAGAAATAATGGAACGGTGTCTGTTCAGGTGCTCTTTAGGTGCGGCCTTGGCCTGACAGAACTTTTGAGTACGCGCGAATTGTGGCTGATAAACAACATAATGCTTGCATATAGGAAACATTTGTTTATGGTCTTTTATTACAGACTTTTTTAAACTAAAAAATGATAATTGTCACCCATATCTTTACTTAATGTACAAAAAAATATTCCAGCCCAAAGCCAACTGCGGACGCCTCAGTGAAACGAATCAATCATCCTCTACGTTCTCTGACAGTGCGCCACTGATTGAGCCTTTCAGGAAGTGCTGACGAGATTTACAAGTGCATTTGTTGTATCCTATTGGTAGGATGTGATATCATGCCATGCTTCTCCTCTTTTGTATCTCCTTGGGATGGTGAAGTAATGACCGCCCCTACTCTCCTGCTGACTGGGCGAAAGTAGTGGGACTGGTTAGGGTAAGAGTGTCAGGTTAAGCCAAACACAGGCAGAGTGAGGCAGAGTAGGGCAGGTTATGCCCTCATCATCCTGGGAAACACAAATTGACTCCTCTACTCCCAGTGTCCTTGCTTGGACCACAACCATCCTCAAACTCAGCCTTCATCCTCATCTCAACCACAAACCTGTGAAGTTCTCATGACTGCATCTTGCATGGTAACGCTATCACTACGACAAATCTGTCAACACACACACACACACACACACACACACACACACACACACACACACACACACACACACACACACTTGAAACAGCTTCTGTGGTTGGTCTTGCTACAGTAGGTGTCACCAGGACCACATTTTGCCATGACCACACACACACACACACACACACACACACACACACTGACTCACAAGGTGAAAATAATACCAGCCATTGCAACACTGTCGTGGCTGGTAAAAATACAGAAATCTCTTGCGTGAATTAACCTGACATTTTTGCAACTTAGTCAGAAAACTGTTCATGTATGAAGTCATTGCTCACTGTGAGAAAATTACTGCGAAAGGTTCTAACAATTGTCAGTTACTGGTAAACAGTATGACCAGTTAACGTGAGAGCCAACCCCAGATTTACTCTGTTTTGGAACAAGCTTTGTCCGCTTGGTGTTTCACCACACTATATTTCTGTATTTTTTCAGCGCTGTGTCAGGGATTGGCTCCTGGTGACTACTTCTTTGTAAAGTTCTGACCTCACCTGCAAGCTGTGCACAGGAATGTCCCGAACACAATAAGACGAAAATAAGAAAATGCAGGCCGAGGGCAGAGTCTCTGCAGATAAATACACCATTGGAGTGTGGAATCAATCAGTGTGTGGTGTGTAAAATAAGCATAAATACTTAAAGACCTCAAATTTTGAGAAATTAAGACACTGCAAAACAAAATCCAGAGTATTTTGACAATAAATTGCATCTGATATTATGCATGTTGCATCTGTGGATACCTATTTATGAAGACAATGTGCATTCCTCTGTAATCCATGTTAGAAGAACTCGTTTACAAAATGAATTCAAACCTATATTGCTCACTTATTATTTTAAGGACAACTGATTGAAAAGCTGGAATAATCAGTTTATTGATTTCTATTGTTTTAGTAATTTTTTTAAGCAAATAAGCAAACTTACCCTGTAGGTGCTTTGAGTGCATCAACGTTTCCATCGTAGTCCTTATCAAATATCGGCCCACTGATGACGTTGACTCCGTTCAGCTGTTGTGAGTATTTTGGAAGCAGGACATCATGGACGTGGGTCCAAACATCTGTGGTTGAGAACAATACACATAAGAACTTTTAAGTTCTCCAAAAAATACACCACTGATACTGTGGTCTATAGAGAGAAGTGAGTGATTACATCATCACAAGTTAAATTTGAAAGGAATAATCCGCCCACCAGCACCTCTGAAGTTCAGTAATTATTAAGTTCTATCTTGGCATGTTTTTATGTGTTACTGATGTGGTGACTGCCCTACAAAGGCAAACTGCTGTAACTACAGGTTAAAACTGAGTTATGACAGATATGAAGCCTTTGGATATCCGTTCTGTCTTGTGACAAAATTTCCTGCTCCAATCCACGGAAAATATAAAAGAAGCTAAGGTCATGGCATCAGTGACAATGTCTTGAATTTTCCACTGGAGCCAGAGTTTGGTGGTAACCCCTGTCATCTCCTATATAATGATGGGCAGAGCCATGATCTGTCTGGAGCCCAATAACAAGAAAAACAAACGCACTCACTGAAATAAAAAATGCAAGTTAACATCACTTAATGTGAATTTTGTAATCTGATGGATGGATTTTTCAGTCACAGTTGAAACAACAAAGACATAAGTTAATGTAGTGTTAAGTGCCTTGCCCCATTGACTTCAGCAGAACTGACACCAAAGCCTGGCTCTTCGAATGCTGTTACTGACATCATGACCTTTCCTTCTTTTATATTTTCATTGGTTTTCCAGAGATAATAGGAAGTAAAAATTGCAGTTACTGAGCTCTGCTTTGGGTTCACAGAGATTTGGGACTCTCACGGGGCCAAGGAAAACTGTCGAAAGCTTATTACGGTGAATGGTGAACGTGAAAATGAGACGAAAATATTTGATAATTACTGTAGTAATGAAGATGATGATAACGTAAGGTAATCCTAATTTAAATGAAGTAAATATTACACCAAATAAAACTTGAGGGTTGCTCTGATTTTTTGATTTGTTGCTACTTTTACAACAGACATTATTAATGAAACAAGGACTGAGACAAAACTGAATCACGTGAGAAAAGAAAACATTTTTTCATCATACTGAAAAAGATAAGACACAAAAATTGTAGTTACTGCAGTTTGCCTCTGCATTACCTATTAAACTGTTTAGGGTAATACAAGGGCAATACAATAATGCAATACAATTTTAGTGCATTTTGGGGGTCATAGGTCATATCACTGATAATGATTTTTAGGCATAAAAATAATCATTATTTAATGCGTGCATTACCACTTTTACAGATATGACACATTTGGCTGGGCAGTCAAAAACTTTGAGGGCCATTTTTCTCAGTTTCAGTGTTAGTGTAGTTACTGTGGTTAGCCTTTGTGGGGCAGTATTGTGTAAGGAATATTATTTGGACCTAATGTTTTATTTTATCATGCTGATTTATATTTTACCTTTTTATTGTCATATTTTAGTCAATAAACTAACCTACAGGTTCACACAGTGTAGAAACACTGATACGCCAACAGGTGGCAGCAACTGCGTGCTGTTTAATATATGTGCTTCCAACAAACACACATTACTGGACGGGGGTTTCCTTCCAATGGGACCTCATCTTACTTTACTACTAGGAGAGAGTTTCCATTTATAGTGTGGGTGGTCCCAGTGGAAACCCGACCAGAGCTGCCTTTTTTTGCAACACTCAGCTTTTCAATACATTAATCACCCACCGCAATCAACAAGTTTCAACAAAAGCATGCCTCATCACAGCGTGGAGTCCCAAATGCAGCCACACACCCAAATATTTTCACCTCTGACCCAGGTGGTTTTGTAATGCTGTGTAGTGCTGTGAGTGCAGACTTACTCCTCAGCAGAATTAAGCAACACATCTGGGCAAAAGAACAAAAATTAAGAGAATAAACAAACACTTATCCAATGTATAACAAAGATTACTTAAAACACAAAGACTTGTTTCATGTGTGGTCCCATCCACTGTGCCTTTAGAGCACTGTGTGGTGGATCAGACGGTAAAATGAATGTTATTGTGAATAAAACTGTGGTGTCTACAGGAGGATGGCAGGAGGATTAACTCTGGAGAAGTTCCACCAGCTAAACCTTTAATTGTGTTTAGAGAAAAGGGTTTAACTAAATTAAAGTACAGTAGTCCCATATAATCACAGCGGTTAGATCTTTGGACTCCTGTTATGTGTATTTAAGAACCAAAAGTATAGCCTGTTTTTAGAAGAAAAAAATATAATATTGAGCAATAAAAACGGTCACGAGAACGGGCAAACCACAATACCTGCCCTCGGAAAAGTTAAGTGTTTTACACACACAACAAAGCGTGACATAACGTCTAGTTGTGATCCAGAGTATCTCTTGAGTTCACTAGTTAATTAAATTGTTCAGCTCAAAAGCTCTGATTCAGTTGTCGAGTGTGGAATTAAATTTTTAACTCATGCATCACCATGATTCGCAATTCCAGCTTTGGTTGCAACCATAAAAACCAAGAGCCGATACATACTTGGACGACTGACTCACCTTTAAATGCAGGGAACATTGGTGCCATGTTGCTCGTGATTAGAGAGTCTGTCATGGATCCGTTGGCACTCAGATCTATAGAGAGAAAATGACAAGTGAGGAAAAACTTAATGTGTTTGGAATTTGAGTATAAACACAAACTGCATGTTGTAAAAGTCTGATGTGTGCTGTGAAAAGAGGGAATAAAGGTTGACTGTCTAAAAACTAAACTTCACATGTTGGTGGAGCTAAACACAAAGAGGTAAAGTCATTTATGGCCGCAATTAGATGATTAGATGATGTCACCAAATGGGTCGTGTTGTCCCACCAACAAATAAACTCAAAATATTCAATTTACAATAATGTAAAAGTAAGAAAATATGCAAATGCACATGATACAGACACTGGAATTAGGAAAGAAAGGGCTTTTTTGCTTGAAAAATGATTAATCACCTGTCAAAATAGCTGCAGATTAATTTTCTGATGACAGATTAATTGGTTAATCAACTAATCATTAAGCTCCAAAGTCTTTAAACTGCACAAACTTTCAACCAGAGCCACGAGGAAAATAAAACCACTCAATTTGGTGAGTCCACCTTTGTCACAGCTGTTGGGGAGTGTCTACTTCTCTTTTTCATTCTGTCACTTCCCTTTCTGGAACTACCTGACACCTGAATCTCATTAAAAAAATGCAGTGAATACACTTCGTCTCTATTATGGGGGGGGGGACACTCTTTACTGTTGCACACTAAAAGCACGGGTGCATTTTAACATGAGAATGTGGCTCTGAAACATGTCAGCTTGAATTCAACACCCGGCTGGGGACGGCATGCTGTGACTCCCTCCACCACATACATACACACTTGCTAACACACACACATACTCACTTGGGGGATGCAGCAGGCCGAAGGACAGAGCGGGGTCACTTCTGTAGCGCAGACACAGCTGGCTGTTGGCCGGTGGGATGCGTACGTCAGCACGAACACACTCCTCCACCTCTGGGCTCAGGGTTTGGATTTTGGTCTGAGAGAGAAGATCAGTCAGTTGTGGACAGTGAGTGAGTGTTGTGTAAGATCACTTGGCTTGGGTTTGCGTCGCCCGCGTATATGGGTCAGTGAGGGCACTGCACTGTTTCTGTTTGCAGAGCACTCGAAAAACCTGCTCACTCCCCTCCCCCCTTGTAGCAACACTTTACTGTAGGGCTCCTACCTTCCAAATAAATTTCCTGATAAGGTTGAAGTTTGGTTAAACTGTTAAACTTCCAATTAATTAATTCCAATCATCTGAGCATTTAAATGAGCTCTATACAACATTCAGAGCATTCACATAGTAGCAAACACCTATTTGCTACATAAAGATATAGTGGAATAATGGTTTCCTGAGCAGAGAATGAAGCCACACTCCCTCTGTGTGTGTGTGCTGTAATCATAGCTTCTCTGTTTGTTGTTGTGTTGACAGTCCAGCTGCGCGTGCATGTACATCCCTGTGAGTTTCTGTGTGCGCATCCCACTGGCTGGCTAACCACTGCCGCTCTGCACCGGTTTTTACCACTAGTATTGGGACAGTGGGGTTATTGAAGCATGGCGCTCCCCTATGGTTCCCCCCATGTTAACAATTTTAACTCTGTCAGCACTGTTGCTGTTTTTAGCCTCGTTCATACTGTTAGCACAGTTTGTTGCTGGCTGGCTCAGCCGCCTCCATGTTGAGAGCTGTGTGCAGACAACACCTCCCCCTTTTACTCAGTGAACAAGTCAGATGAACAAGCAACAAATCTAAGTTGTTTACAACTTGTAAGGCTGTACTTAGCAAGCTTAGTTCTTTAATTGTTCTTTCATAACAAAAAATTAAAACAAACCAAAAAAACAATGTATATGACTCATACTAAAGTAATCCCTCTCAATCATAACTTGTGACCCACTAGAAGTGTGTGGCAGTGTATTTTTCTGCAGAGACTTTGCCCTCTCTCTGTGTTTTCTTTGTTCAGGACATTCCTGGGCACAGTGAGCAGGTGAAGTCAGGACTTAATAAAAGTGTAGCAACCAGCTGCCAGACCAAAGCAACCAAGAGGAAGCTACAAAAATAGCAGACACTGCTCCAAAGAAATGCAAATATAGTGAGGTGAAACACAGAGTGGCTGAAGCTAGGGTTGGCTTTCACTTCTGCAGGTGATACCGTTTACCGTGTACCAAAATATAAAAAACAGAAATGTCAACTTCATTATGGCACTAGAGGGGAAAAGGTGGGGAATCAGCAGAGTCATTAGGATTCATTCTCTGGGGACCACGAATGTCTGTAAAAGCATTCAAGGTAATCCATCAAATAATTGTTGAGATATTTTACTATGGACCAGAATCAGCACTGACACTGCAAGCATGACAAAAAATGCAAAATGTGTTTCACAGTCAAGCATGAATTCCAAATCAATGGGGGAAACTTTAAAACCACTGACTGCTGAAGTGAATAACTTTGATCATTTTGTTACAATGCAATGTTCTTCTGAGGAGCCTTGGGTCCTGGCATTCATGTCGATACCACTTGACACGAACCACCCACCCAAACACCATAACAGACAAATACACCCCTTCATCACAATGGCAATCTCTGATGGCAGTGCGCCCCCCCCCCCCTAAAGCTAGGTTGATGCCTTGGTTTCTTTGTCATGTTCCTTGGAACATTCCTGAGCAGTGTATGCAGTTGGTGCATTGCCTTGCTGTGGGGGCTACTGCCATCAGGAGTACTGTTGCAATGAGTGGGGGTACGTGCGTTACGGGGCATCCGAATAAAGGCCAGAACCAAAGAATTCCCAGCAGAACATTGAATTGTAATGAAACCATCAATGTTATTCACTTCACCCCTTCAAAAGGACCAGTGTGCAGGATTTAGGGGGATCTATTACTGTAGAAGAAATATTCTTAGTAATGTTTTCATCAGTGTATAATAACCTGAAACTAAGAATCACCCTGTTTGTTAGCTTTCAATGAGCCATTTATATATTTACATGGGGAGTGGCTCCTCCTCATCAGAGCCTGCCAGGTTTCTATAATAGCCCAGGACAACACTGGACAAATCAAACACTAGCTCTAGAGAGGGCTTTTCATACATTAGCATTACCTGAAGGCCTCTATAGATTCTCTGTCTTGCTTGGAAAGGGAGGAGTGGGCATAGGTGTATTTAGTTAGTTAAAATCTGCGACCTCAGTGCTTAATGCCACTAAATCCGACACAGTGCTCAGTTAAATGGAGCTTTTCTTTTGACATTTCCATTTTTCCTATAAAACGTACCAGTACTACCTTTGTGAAAATATTAGAAAATTACAGATTGTACAAGTACAAGAATAGAGATGTGCACCGTTTAGCAGCATGGCCTCATGCTTTCCATTGATTAATGGATTTTCTTGTGGGCAAACTGCTTGAAGCTAGCTTTATATGGAGTTGTAAAATTTGACAAGCTGTGAAATTGAAGTTTTCTGTGGGCGTACAAGTGGGCTGAGCGTAATACTGTATATTATGTTATGACTCATAAAAAAAAAAAAAAAATGAAATTCTATCAAGCCAAGATGAACATAAAGCCTGAATGAAAACAAATCCTCCATAGCTCCATCATTCAGACAGAATAACACAACAGTGTAAACCCTCCCGGGAATGTATCACTCTGCCTGAAGTCATGATTTACACTAAAGCTCAACCGCATAATGAGAAAGACAAGAAATGTTTGAGCCAACATGAGCACAGAAGATGAGTAACAGCTGCTTAGAGAAGACATTTAGATACTAAACAACCTCTTACAATCTCCTGCCATACCCCAACCACAGAAGAAATACAGCCGGCACAGCTCAACTGTACAGGCTATGTTTAGAGATAAAAGACAGCTCTGAGCAGCAGACTCACCAGAGGCTGGATGGTGTACGATACCCACAGGGGCATGAGGCGGTCTTTGCTGTACCCGTTGAGGTAGTCCGATTGGTGGAGGAGACAAAAGGTTGCGTCTGGTTGGACGACCCGAGGGATGCCAAAGGGATGGTGGAGGCGACGTAAGCTGGCTTTAACACCTAAAAAGACAAAATGTATAAGAACCACATACTGTGTTTTTTTTTGAATATCACCATAAATGCAAAGAAGTATAAAAAGATACTCACTGGAATTAGTCGTCATGAGAGCTCTGTTCAAATCGATCTCCTAAAAAGAAAGTGTTGTTAGTGTGCTTGTTGAACACATGAGAATGTACCACACTTTCGCCATGCCATATGTGAAGCCTGTGAAGATTGAAAGTTTCTGTACTGTGTCAATTTAATTTTTTCTAAAAACTGAAGCATGGAATTATGAGCTGTCAGAGCAACAGCACACCAAATTTTGTAGCAATCCATTTGAAAGACATTTCATTACAATCACAAATACCAAACTCAAAGTGACAGCTTAAGGTGGTAGAGAAAAGGCCATTTGTCCTCTGGGAACTCAAAAGTCTGAGCCAAGTTCCATTCATCCAATAGTCACTGAGATATTTCAGTCTGGTCCAAAGTGTTATACTAACTGATAGACCAACACTGCCATCACTAAAGCCACGCCACCAGCACGGCTAACACATGACCTCAATAACCTCTTGGCGTGTACCTCTGCCTTGGTTTGGGATGCACAGGTGCACTGCAGTTCCTCAGCAGGAGCGGGGTCACTACCCTCACAGGGAATGTCATGGGAGAGCTGAGCAGGGTGAACTGGCAGGTGGACAGGATGCTTCAGGAGGTGGTTCAGACTGCCGTGAGTCCCGTTGTTTGGAGCGGGACGAACACCGAGGAGATCTGGAGGAGAAAGAGAGAAAAAACTGTAACACACACTGGACGTACAGTAACACACATCACTACATCTGAAGATGTGCTGATGTGTAGCAAATTTAAGGACCATTATCAACCTTAATGTCATAAATACAGCCATTATTACTGACAGTTAAAATAACATCTTATTCCATGGGTTCATCAAACAGTAGAGATACAAGGATTCAATGACACCAACACCAGTTGGGACAAGTACCTTAATGGCTCACACATATTTCAAACTGCTATATTTAAAGGTCCAGTGTACAAGATTGCAACTCGCTGACACTCGTCCTGGTTAGATTTCCCTCAGAGTTCATTGTTCAGGAGGTTTTTACCGGAAGCCAAATATTTACAGAGTTCTGTTCCTCTCCAAAACAAACTGACAGGTGATTCCTTATTTATAATTTTCCTTTTGCACTGTCTGCACCGTGGGTCAATTCGGAGTGAGATGTTGTTTTGAAAACACTGAATAATGCAGTTTACATTCAAAAACCTGTGTTTTTAAAACACTGTTCAGTCTGTCACAGAGTTGTTGACTACTATGACTGACCACTGACTGAAAAAATAATAGCTATAGCTACCATGAAGGCACCCATTGGTTTGGTGACTGCTGTTTTGAAGCTGTTGCAGTCTTGTTTTTTTGAGCCAGAAGTGACCATTTCTGGGCCAGAGGCTGGTGCTGTAGAGAAGCGAGGGGTGGATCTGACTGAGAAGCCGAGGTTACAGAAAGACAGCTTGCCACTAAAAGGGGCTTACCCTTAATTATACTTAACTTTTCGCCTTAATAAAACATAAATAAATGAGTTATATACAACTTTACCCCTTTACAGTTGTCACGAAGGGATAAATTAGCTAGAGAGACCAAAACCGTTTTTTGCACCAGGCTGTAAACATGTTTATTTCTGCTTTAAAGTCGAGCATTTCAACATGGGGGTCTATGTGGATTGATGGGCTTCTGGAACCAGCCTCAAGTGGTCATTCAAAGAACTGCAGTTTTTGTCACTTCCGTGTTAGTCCGGCTTAATTTTTCAGCCCCAGAGGTTGCTGCTTGTGGCCAACATGAAAACACAAATGGCTCTCTCTAGAACCAGTGTTCGGAGTATATCAATGTAGATATGAATGCTTCATTCTAAGATAAAGAAATTACAATGATTATTATTTTTAGGTAATTGTACACAAAAGAAAACACATTTATTATATTATATTCCATTTATGTCAATATATCCCCATACCCCCTACTTTAAGCTGAACAAAGAAAGAAAGTTGCCTTTATGAGGTTTCTTTATATCCTTCAGGGTGCTACCAGCCAGGAACAAATGTCCATCACATTCATATACAAGGCATTTTTCTTTTTAGTAGCAGTCCATATTTGAACCACATTACCTGAACAAATTATTTGGAGTGAAGAGGACGGTGAACAATGAACCTGAACTGGCTGCTTTTAACACTTGTACTCTCAGTGTCATACATGTTTTGTGTGTTTCTCCCGGGTTAAACTGGGTATCTTTATGTGATTGTGTTAGTTCCTGTTTCTTCTGAAATATGGTTGATGTGGCTGCTCTTTATTTCCTGCAGTTATATTTTTAGAGGCAACAAACAACTGAAATTCAGTGCTGGGGGGAGCATCTGTTTCCTCTCCTGATCTGTGTTTAACAGTGTTGCTGTATCTGTATCATATGTAAGAGAAATGATGGCTACAGTTGAACCATGAAAATAAGGCCCAGGTTGTAACAAGACAACATTTCCCTTTCTTCATCCTGCCAGCAGTGCAACCTCACATGATGACAAAACCTCAGGATATGAGATCTGTACTTTTCATCTAACTTCTCGGCAAGAAGGTGAATAAGCTTATGTACCGAAATGTCGAGTTATTCCTTCAGATACTAAAAGAAAAAAAAAGAGTAGACGGACAGAAGACAGGTCACTTACCACACATGAGGTTATATAGTTCAATGTTCTCAAAAGGAGGCACAACAGTGTTTTCTTTCAATCCTGGACCATAGCCGATGAAGATCGCCTGTGAAAAGTAGTTACACATTAACACACTGACATTCATGCATTTTTTTTTTTTTGGAGACGTTTAGATATAAATGAGAGTGTACTGTGAACTACCCAAACAAAACAGCTTGTTTAATGGAAAGCTTCATTTAACCTCTGTCTGTAAATAGTATGTCAGTAATGTCAGTAAATATTTGTAATTACCTAAAACAGAGAAATGACCTTACATAACCTTGATGATATAAGTTAGGGTTTTCAATTCTAGGACAGACACTGGTTGGGTGGGTTTGGGATATTTGCAGGTGAGTAAACTCTATTTCAAGCACACTTGACTCTGCTGTGTGAAGGCACTTTTCTTAACTCACAGACCTTTTTTTAGAGAAGTAAGCAGTCTTTTAAGCTAATTATACCAGGTCGAATACCAGTGTAAACCACGTCCGGAAACATACACTGACGTGTTGTGATGACTAACATGAAGGTGGGTAGACACAGACACATGTCCAATTTAAACAAACTCATTCCAAGGCAGACAACATGTAGGCGGAGAGCAACTTCTCACTGCTAGTGTAATTACTGTAGTTGAGTACAGTTATAGAGCTACGCAGTATTTTTGTGTCTGTGCGTCATTTCACAGACAGTCACCTCACTTTGGTTTCATTCACAGCAAATACACAGATATCTTGCATTTAGGCTAACATACTGATTATCAAAACTAGCGACAACAACGGCCAATCAACGTATAACGTGTATGTTACCGCTGCACCCTAAGACTTAGTATAATAATAAATAAAATCCCTTAAAGTGTTAGTCATTTACTTCTCTGCTACTTTCTCTTGTCTGAGCAAAATGTAACTGAAGCTGAAACACTTGTTCTTGAGTAAAATATCTTCATGCTCTCTTATGTATCGCTGTTTTCTGGAAGATCAGTTCAACCCCAAAATCAAAAATACACATTTTCATGTTACCTGCAGTGCTATTTATCAGTCTAGATTGTTTGGTGTGAGTTGCTGAGTGCTGGACATATCGGCCTTAGAGATGTCTGTCTTCTCTTGAATATACCAGAACTAGATGGCACTCAGCTTGTGGTGCTCAAAGCGTTGAAAAAAATACATTTGAAAAACTCATCAGCAAAGTCTCTTTCCAGAACATAAGACCCTGTTACTGAAGATAATCCACAGACCTTGTTGTGAGCAGTTTCATGTAGGAACTATTTTCTTTCTACAAAACTACACCTACCAATCGTTTCACTGCGCAGAGGGAAGCATGCATCTACTGCTAGCTCACCTAGCACCACTGAGTTAGCTAAGCTGAGGAGGATGCCATTAATGTTTACACCTTGCACTGTCATACGCAGAGACGAGAGAAGGCAGAGATCTCTATGGACGATATCTCCAACACTCAGCAACTCTCACTAAAACAATCTAGGTTTAAAAACAGCACTACACGCAAGAGGATTTTTTTTTTTATTTTGGGGGTGAACTGTCCCTTAAAGTTCTGCATATTGCAACAACATCCTACAAGTTAAGGATAAAAACTAGAAGAAGCTTTCAGGAGTCATTAGGTCTTTTGACCTGCCTTATGTTTTGTAATGTGAACGTGAGTTATCACACTTCCTGTTTTTTTTAACTGAACAGGATATCATGACAAACATTTATCATGGTGGATGAACACACTGATCTCTCCTTCCTCTGACCTGCATGTTGGTGAAGAGGTTATCTGATCCATGGAATCCGCCAGTGCAGTATTTGAGTTCTCTGCTGTTTCTGTTGAACAGAAAGAAAAGTTGGAATAAAGGCAAAGACGGAGAGAAATAAACGTTGGAAGCCACAGTCATCCCAAATAACCTCAATTTCAGGGTCAGGCGAGTTTATTTCTATATAACCTATAAAGAGCAAGTTGTCACACTGCGACTACATTAGTGGACCTATTGAATTCTTCAGCCTGAAACAATTTCCATGATTACATGGTTGCTATCCATCAAAGAAGCTGTACAACTACTCTCTAACATGCCATCCCTCATTCATTATAAATGATTGCTAACACTAATCACTGTGAATTCTTCAACTTCTGTGTGGCCAAAGAAACATTTCTTTTATCGTAAGACATTTGCATTTGTTTCCATGACACCAACTGTACTATAATTCACATACAGTGAGACTGGCCAAGTCCTGACCAATTACTGAAATAGCTCTGGTATCTAGAACTGCATGTAAACTAAATCGAGTCTTTCTTTATACTGTAAATCTGGTCTCTCAAGCATTCCAGTTTGATTCTGTGAAATGCAGTAACATTTTTTCATCACTGAAAGACATTTGACACATTACAGCAGCACTATGGCTACAGAAGTGCTACATATCGCAACATTTTAGTCCTTTACCAAGCTAAGGAACAGTCTTCATTTGTTATCGAACGTTGCCTTTTAATGTCAAGATTGACATGAAATTAAATTAAATTTAATTTGTAGTTTGACATCATTCCTGCGCTTAAAATTCTACAATCAGCTCAAGGAATGTTACACAAAATAACCAGTTATTTCAAATTAACATGCTTGGGCACCATGCTGTGTTGTGTTTCTCCTGACTTGGCTTTACTTTGCTTTGCTTCACTTCACTTCACTTTAATGCCCGTGACCAGGGTCAGCGGCATTACTGAAAAATGGCTTATTTTTGTTTTCTTTTTCCCAGTCAATTAGAGAGCTTGTTGTGTTTGCAAGGCCAGCCTCTTCACTGGCTAGCAAGTAGGAAACAGACTGTTCTATTATCTAGCGTAATAAACAATGAGCTCTTACTGACCTTATGTTTCGGTCCTTTTGGCTATCTTTATGCTACAGGAAGTGGTTTGGATAGGGTTCTTATATGCATTTTTGAGACCTTTCAAAAAGAACCAGAGGCAATGCGAGTAAGTCTAACAAAATAATATTAGCACAGGTCTGACTGATTTCGGAGACCCTATAGTTACTCCCTTCTCTTTGCCGATTTTCAACCTGTATTAAAACAATGTGGGTAGTATGTGTACATGAACTGTGGTAAACTTCCCTCCACCTATCCAGTGCCTAGGTATCCCTCCTCACCCCCTTCAGTGAAACTCCGCTGGATGACGTAATTTACATAATCCATAATCTGCTGGCTCTCAATCTGATGTTCGAACTACAGGCTGTACGTCTGCACTTTTGTATTGCCTGCCACCCATGCTGCCACTGCATACACAAAGAGCATAGAAGAGGCTCAAGAGCCAGACCCACCCCTCTCAAACTCTGACCGAAATCAGATCAAACAATGAAACTAGGCACTGTAATGGCGAGAATTTGTGAACAGGAAGTAGGCACCATAATGTTCCCTGCACAGCACGATCGGAGGCCAAAAAAACTGAGCTGTCGATCTCTCACCTCAAATGTATTCCGAAACATGTTTAAGCTTACTGTTTAACTTTAATACAAGATTGTTTGTTACCAGCCGGCCGCCATTGTTTCAAAAAGACGTCTTCACAGTCATCCACGAGCGGGAGCGTTTACTGGTCTGGTGCGGCAGAAAAACCTCTGCTTGATATGATACATTATATATATATATATATATATATATATATAAAAAGATTTAATGTTGGGTTGAACTATGCCTTTATTAGGTTTACTCCCAGACAATACTGCTTCACCTAAGTCTTCTTGACAATGCACAATTTAAGTAGCTGGCAGAAGTACCTCTTGTATAAGGTTAGGAAACTTAAATCACCGCTTCATGGTTGTATGCCTCTGCTAACCAGTGAAGTTGCAGTTACAGTTTACAAGCATATCTGTAAAAACATGGATGCTTCACACACATCTTTCCCCTGGCAGCACAGATCTATGCAATCACCAGAGGACACCAGAGATTAGAGTCCCCAATTCAGTAATTGACCAAATGTCTCCCCTTTTGTTCCTGTGTTATGATGTTGCATAAAGTGTTTTTGTAAACGTAAAGACAGCGGACTGAGGGGTGACTTACAGTGCAGCCTGCCACCCTTCCTTCATGTAGAGGTGTCCTCTCTCTATGCGTTTGTTTTTAGCGAAGTGCATCCTTTTGGGGAGGTTTTCTTTGAGGTACGGCCTCATTGGCTGGTCAGAGGTCCTGCACTTCAGAACAGACACAGAAGAGGAGAATCAACACGCAGCAGAGGGAGAATGGGATTGTTTGACGTGAGGCCAAGCAAGCAGATAATTTTTCATTCTTCTTATCAATACAAAAGTCACATTTGGAATACTTCGCATACCGACAGGTTCTTTATCAGGCCCTCATAGTCGACTGAGGAAAGAGACACAGGACAAGGTCAGCCACATTGGTTACAAACAAACTGACATTGAGCGATGCTGCAAAGCTGGAAACTGATGGGAACTCACAGGAAAAGAAATCCCCTGGGAGGGTATTGGGTCTGATGCGAGCAGCCGGACCTTGGATGACAACAAAGCCAGTGTTGTCCACGTATGATGACACATATGAAGCTTTGTCACAGGAAGCCTCCTCCATACCTGCAAAAAATAAGACCTCGGTTTGTTTTGTAAATGGTGAAGATGTAGATTTGAATTTGTAAAGGTTTTACAAATGTAGCTATGATAGTGTGAAATGTGTTTGTGTACTGTATGTGCATGATTTATCTTGTTTTTGTCCACTGCTGATGTTGTTTCACTTAAATGTTATTCTCCTTTGGAGCACAAAAGGTTGAGGGTTTTACAGCCCTTAAAATTTACAGCACTTACACTGTTACTATCAATCTATGAAACATTTGTTTACATCTTAACACTGATGAATCTGTCTTGTTTCTTGTTACTGGTGACTCGTTGCAGACTAATAACTAGCACAGCAGGTCAAAATTAATATCTTGTCTTGGAAATGACGTCTTTGGGGAGGATAGCTGGGCTTCGCCCTGAGCCACATTTACTCCCCCGCATTGATCTCTTATATACCTAATTACAAGACCGCACATATGGTCTCCAGATGTGCAGAGAAACTTGTCACCAAATATTCTCCCAATACACCACTGAGAACAGATTCTCCCAGTTTACTCCCAGACAACAGAGTCATTTTTCATCAGATTTCTCTCTGGCACAGACCTGTCGTTTTCTCCTAACAGGTGCAGTGACTCAACCAAATCAAACATTTGTAGATGACACTAAGCCTCTAAAGTCCCCCTCGGTGTCACACAGGCTCTAAAACGATGGTATGTCTTACTACTGTGAAACCACAGAGGTTTAGGACGGATGCACCAATTTCGTTTGTGAGCACATGCACAGTTTTAAATGAAAGACAAAGAAAAGGGCACAAAAGGGAAATAGAATACCACTTCCTCTGAAAAGGAATTTTAGCTGAAAGACAGGACTCACTGATTGTTTAATCACCTTTCTATCTGTAAAATGACACTGTTAACTGTATCACAGTTGTGTACACGCTGTGTAGTCATCTCACCGTGGTCTGATGTGATTATAATGTTGACACAGTGGTGCAGGTTTCTCTCTGTCAGGCCATCCATCAGCATGCCCAAGATCTTGTCCACTTTTTCCAAGGCCCAGACGACCTGAAGGCACAACATCATTTAAAACTTTAACAGAGGTCAAGTGTTACTGCTGCAGGAGAACAATGTTCAGGAAAACTGTGACTCTATCATGGCAACACCTCAGGAACAACTTGCTTCAGCAAATAAATAATTAGGAAGTTTAATGGATGAAAATGCTTTTGTCAGCATCGTCCAAAACCCTGACATTTTTAAATGGGGTTTGGTGTAACAGTTGGAATCGAGGCAAGATATTTTATAAAGCCAATCCCAGCTGACACTGGGTGAGAGGCAGGGTACACCCTGGACAGGTCGCCAGACTATCACAGGGCTAACGCATAGAGACAGACAACCACTCACACCTACGGACAATTTACAGTCACCAATTAACCTGCATGTCTTTGGACTGTGGAAGGAAGCTGGAAAACCACGCTGACATGGGGAGAACATGCAAACTCCGCACAGAAGGGCTCCCCTTCAACCCTCCACTCCGGGTTGAACCAGGAACCCTTTTGCTGTAAGGCGACGATGCCAACCACTGCGCCGCCATTTTAGACCAGTGGTTGAATAAAACAAGCTTTGAAGACGTCATGAGGTAAAAGAGCTATTTCCTGACATTTTATAGAACAACCTATTGAAAAACAACAACAATGAAAACAATGTTTAGGTGCAAATAAAACAAATCTTCTTTGACAAAGTAATCACGACCACCATTTTCTAAAAATACTCCTTCAGTGGTTTGAGTTTTTTTCACCATCCTTCCCTGACATATACAGTACAAATATGCAGGCCCGGACTGGCCCACAGGAGAACCGGGGAGTTCCCTGGTGACCTGGCCCGCAAGTGGTCTGCTCTGGCCTGCCTGTCTTTTTTTTTTTTTTTTTGCACACTCTGCAGCACAGGCTGCGCAGGTGGACGTGCCGGCTGGCAGAGAGCCCGCCCGCTGTCAGAAATGATAGGTGCTTGTCAGCATTTGTCACAACCATTGGTCAAAAAGGGTTTTTTTGGTAGATTCAAGATGCGATTAGTTTGTTTCGCTTCCCGCCCACGCCCGCCACCAGATCAGCGCGCCTGTAAACTGAAAGCAGTTTGATTGTGGAGAGTCAGGTGGAGCAGAGAGCAGAGGGTGTGTACGTGTGCTTGTGTGTGCAGACTGTGCAGTAGGAGCTCTGCAGCTCAGCAGCGCTGTTACAATGGACCGCAAAAAGAGGAAAGGTGGAGCTGAACGGGAGAGAGATAAAAAAAAAAAAAGGCCATTGTTCACGTTTGTTTTTACATGGTAGTGAGAACATTGCTACATTGCTTATTTTACTGCATAAAATATTTGGTAGGTCTTCCTGGGTCAAAAATACCTCCACAGGTGGGTTGCAGCGCAGGCTGAAACAGTTTGGGGACCCCTCTTAAGGACAGGCTCTTATCTAAGTTCAAAAGTTTTCAATATCTATCTAATGTTACTGAAATAAGATCAGATGAGTTGAAGTGGCTGCTGGCATTGAATATGTGTGTTGCCATATTGATTATGATAAGCTGACATCAAAATGATTTGCTGACAAAATAATACAATCATGTTGTTTAGTTCAGCATAATACCCATTCATATACAGTAGGAGTCCTGGTTTATTGAGGGGCACATTTGGTGAGGGTAGGGAAGAGAAAAGCACTGGACTGGAGGACTATGAATAGGGTTGCTGTTACAGTTGTGTTTAATAGAGTTGTTGTGTGACTGTCAGTCTGGAATAATGAGCTTTGGTGATTACTTAGCCCATATGTGTGTCCGTGCGCACGTGCACATGTGTGAGCATGTAATGTGTGGATTGGGTGGCCTGGGTGGATATATGACTCGCGGCCTAAATTTTTGTCCCAGTCCGGCCCTGCAAACATGTGGTGCAGACATGAACGCTCTGGAAAAAGCTGGTTAGAGGAGTTCAGTAGAAGATTATGCCAAGCTACTTGTTCTAAGGGTCAAGAATGAACTTTCTGGTGACTTTTTCTGTTCAGTTAAAAGGCAGCTTATAACTGCAGGTTTAATGTTTAGTGAGAGACTGACCTGGCTGCTTGTTGGACCATAACGATGTCCTGATGAGTCAGGTTCATCCAGGTACAAAGTGTAGAGGTCGGGTCTAAAATCACAAAGGCAACAGTTAAGTGTGATGTAGAGTGTTTTTTTATGGCAACTCATTACATTATGTTTTAAATGTAAATGAAAATGAACATGTGATACCTTTCTTCCTGAGGTAAACTGAGCCATTCCAACACTGTCGACACTCTCTGTTCAAAGGAAATGCCCCTGTGCACAAAAAAATGGAATTAATAAATGTCTTAATACACCACTATATGATACCGTAAATGTTCCTGGAATTAATTTAACGGTGTTTTACATAATGGCATCAATCTTACTTGTCATACAACTTGTAGAAGTTGGGGAAGGTGCCATTGATGTTTACATCAGAGCCAGGCCAGAAGAAGGTTCCTGCTCTCAGTTTCTGACGAATGGCAGTGACCCAGACCTGAGGCGGGGGGTTGGATCAGAGAGGAGAGAAAATAAAACAAAAGGAAAGGAAAGGAGAGGAGAAAAAGATGAGAGAGAGGAGAGGAGAGGAGAGGAGACAAAAGGATGGAAGAAAGGAGGAGAGGAGAGGAGAGGAGAGGAAACAGAGGGGGAAGAGAGGAAAGGGAAGGATCAGAAAGGAGAGAAGATGAAACAAAAGGATGGGAGAGGAGAGGAGAGGAGAGGAGACAGAGAAGGGAAAAAGGAGGGGGTGTGAAAAGGAGAGGAGATGAGAGAAGAGGATGCAAGAGAGGAGGAGAGGAAACAGAAGGGGAAGAGAGGAGAGGGGAGGATGGGAAAGGAGAGGAGACAAGACAAAAGGATGGGGAAAGAGGGATATGAAAGATGAGGAGGGTTGGGGAGAGAAAACAGGAGAGGAAAGAGAGGAAAATAAAATAAAAGGAGACAAACGAGAAGACATGAAAATAAAAGAAAGGAGAAGAGAAGAAATGAGGCAAAAGGAAAGAAAAGGAAAACAAAAAAGAGTGGAGAGGAAACAAAAGGAGGGGAGATGAGAGTGTCAGCTCAGTTCCTGATTAAGTCAGACAGGCTAAGCTCTAGTAGACTAATACCTTTTTCATTCATCTCACAGCTCTGTTTAGTCCACTGAGATGAAAGTGTAATTCCTCACAGACCAGCCACGACTGATGGAGATCCATCTGCCTGGCTGTATGTTAAATCGATACCTGTTCTGCAGGTTGCAATGGTTTATTCATGCAGCAGGCTTGTGAGCATGTTTTGGCAGATGCACTTAGTTGTATTGGTTCATTATGAAGGAATGCAGTCCAGGAGTCATTATTCATTTATTCCCCCTCCTGGAAAGTCGTATGGCTGCTGCATGGTGTGTTTTTTAAGAGAAGCAGCCTGTCACACAGTTGAGGAATGAGATTTAAGAGGCATCCCATTTATGAAGGAACCACAAAGTGTCTAAACAAGCACAACTCGCAGCCCTCACAAGCTGTCATTTAGCACGAGCACAATCCGTAATTATATCAAGAAGTTCATTCCAGGGAGAGGTGATTCTCGGCTATGAAACGCTGCGCTGTCAAAAAAAAAAAAAAAAAGGCTATTCACAGACAGCAAATTACAGCACGGCCTGAGCACAATGTTTTATATTTCTTACACAAGTGGATTTGTGTCAGGTTTTCCACAAAATCAGGGTGTGGTTACTCTCATTTATTACAACACAATAGTGCCTGGCTTTCCAATGTGTGAAGGAAATGTTATGAAAGCATTGCTAAAACTTCCCTGCTGTGACCTTTGCCAACAAAAACACTTTTAAAAGACTAATATTTACCTAACAGTCACACTGCTCCCATTGTACACAATGTCGTGGTCTCACAGATTCACTTACCGGCTCTCCTTGGTACCATTTTGGGTTGAACTTCTCTTCAGTTTTCAAGCTAAACAAAGCGTTTTGGTCCACATCGTACATCTTGTTATCCACAATCCCATGAGACTCAGGGTAAAGACCCTGCAGAGAGAAAGACGCAGTTAAGGTGAGCAGTTTTGATTCTGTGGCTGCAGGGGTTTTAAGTGATTACCTCCTCTCTCCAGCCTTTCTAACCTAAATATTACTGGTAACCACAGCAGTTTATTTTAATTGCAGGGTCTGTTTTCAGCCAAGAGAGGTGAAAGGCACTCTGTAAGCCCCCTGGTTCTGCTGCTGTTCCTCTCCACAAGCACATGTAAGCCATTAAGCCTCCACATTAATCTCTGTATCACTGTGAGGAGACAATGCCTCTACAATCGCAGGGAAACCCCCAAATCTCACACTAGTTCACTGTTGAACTGTGGTACACCAAAAGCAGTGGTGGAAAGGAAGTAAGTGCATTTACTCAAGTAGAATTTTGAGGTATTTTTCAGAGGGCAACATTGTACTAAAGTTACTTTTCAGGTTTACATTAAAAGATAATAAGGTAATAAACTACAGTGCAATCAATCTTTTTTGTCTTGTGACCTCCTACAAAAAAACCGGGGGCTCTTACTTTTAGACATCACTGTGTGAGATGTTAGCAGAACCACAAAAGACATTTCTCCTTTAAACCTCCCAGTTGGTTTGAGACCCAAGGATATAAAACTTAAGCAAAGATGAGAGAATATTACAAAGAAATTAATAGGAATTTGTTACAATGAGCTTTGTTTTTTCTTCTTTCCTGTCCCATTAATTAACCCACGACCCCTCAGAGTTATCTGGTAACTGTCTGACATGGGCCCAGCCCTTGTTTGACAACCACTGCACTAAATTCTGATGCCCATGCAGTGGAGAAAACTGGATAAAGTGCACCACTGGGGTGCCCTTGAATAAAGAAAACATGATAAAGTGCTCTCTAGGTTGCCCTTCCAGTAGAAAAATGTGATGACATGCTCAAGGGTGCCCTTACATTGAAAGAAACATGACAATGTGCCCTCTTGGGTGCCCCCCTCCAGTGGTAAAAACATGATAAAGTGCCCCCTGAGATGCCTTTAAATGGAGAAAAAGTGATGAAGTACCCTCTAGGGGGCCATTCCAGTGGAGACAGCATGCTTTAGTCATCTCTAGGGTGGACTTAAAATTGAGAAAACATGATGTGGTGCCCTACGTGCCAGAAAACTTTCTGTGCACTGGTGCCCTTTTTACTTTTTTCGCCCCTGCCCCTCACAGTCAGAATCCGCCCCTGATGTAATATATAATATGTGTAAATCACGGTCACCATTTTTCTGCAAAACGAGTACTCTTTGATATTTTACTGTCAGTGCTTCTCTTTTGAATAGAAGACTTTTATGAGCTCTTCTAACACCATTGACAAAACAAGTCATACAAAGCAATCCGTCATATAAATCAACCCCCGACTCTGTGAGCTAACCAGGAAAGACTTACAGTCACAATGCTGTAGTGGTTGGGGAAGGTCTTTGTGGGATAAACAGGCCTCATGTGCGGTGTTGTGACTCCAGTGTTTCCTGCAACACAGTTATGTTCAGTCTCAGGATGCACAGTAAACCATGAAGAGCTGTGGAGCCAACAATGTCAGGGACTTACGCAACTTGTTGATGACAGGAAGGTGGCTGGCATGATCTTTCAGGTACTCCGCCCTGAAACCGTCCAAGGACACCAGGATGAGAGGGGACCTGTTAAATCTGGGAGGGAAGACAGAGAGGAAGAGTGATGCTTTACGTTGACACTGAGGTAGAGTTGGGAATAGGAAATGGAATAATTACTCAGCAGGAGACATTGATATCTTTGGCACCAGTGGTGTACCAACAGTGTTGTACAGTAGGGCTGTGTAGGCAGAGTACAAAGCAGCTCTTTGACTGAGCAGGAGGAAAAAAAAAGTGAAATCACAGACCACACAAACACACAGAGAAGGAGAACAGGAAGAGTAATGTGAATCTACTGATAGTATATCAAAGAGGGTTCTGTTGGTCTCTGCAGATTTATTTGTAGCCCAGACTGAAGCATGGCCCTTTTCAGTGGGAGCGCTACATTAATTTGATTATCTGCAAGAATGACAGATTAAAGCTTCATAACTCGTGATAAGTTATATAACTGTCTTATCGCAGCTACACAGGACTGTGAATATTGACCAGAAGTACCGAATAGTGTCAAGAAACGCAGGTTGCCGTTAAATGATTGGTCAACACTACAACGGCGACTCTCAAGTTACATACATAGTCATCAATCTATCATTGATATAAAACTGATTGTACAAAAATTATGAACAGATATGATGAAGCACTCCATTGATTGATGTCTAATTAGACTATAAAAACAGTAATTATTAAAAAAAAAAAAATCTTAATTAATTAAAATAATTAAATTGAATTATTTATAACTGATATTCAATAATAAATAGAGGAATTTTAATAGCATTTTTGATCGAATATAGTGACTAAAAAAGTAAATTAATTGGTCAAAATAAAAAGCGTATTTTAAGAAAAAAGACGATCGATAAATATATTATTTAATAAATAAATAAATAATGGAATTTCAAACTCAATTTAAAAATGCTGTTTCGGAGTGATCAATGAATAACTGGATTAAAATAAATTAATCAGCAACTCCTATACTTTGGTCCTTGCAAAATAATCTGTATATTCAACAAATTAACACATTAAAAAAATGTTTGCCATCAGCACTTTCCACAAGAGCTTCCTCTTTGCCTGTAAAGGCCAAGCCCCACATTAAAATAAAAGTGTGGTTCTGTCAACACAAATAATACAAACACACCCAAGAGAACAAGTGACTTTGATATAAAAAAACGCAGACAACATTCATTTGTTCAAAGATGTTTCAAAACCAAAAGAAGCCTCATTTGGAGCCACAGGTTTTTCTTTTCCATCGTCTAACGAGTCTGTCTGGGTTTACTCCCTTACCAAAGCAGAAACACACTCACACATGTGACCACATACTCACCACTCACAAACACATGCCTGATTACTCAGAGTTATTAGCCGGGTTTCCATAGAGACAGTTGCTTTTTTTTCCACTAAATCAACACCATCATAAAAAACAAGAATCATGTGTTTGGATTATTTACACACTTCTAAAAAAAAGACAGTGACAGAGAAGTCTTTCTATTTTTCTCTGTGGTCACAGTTTAATTTCCACTAAGAACCGCCTACTGAGAACAATAAGCTCAACTCAGTCAAACTGTGGGAGTTACAGCTGAAATGCTTCATTCTCGACACCAAAACATGCCACAAGATATCATACAGAGGAGGAGAGCAGCTTCTGTGATCCAAACCAAGCCAGATGGGATGTAAGGTAAAATCATGTCAGTTATCACATTACAACAGCATTAAAAGAGTATTGCATTACCCAGGTGGACACTGTGGGAGAGGACTGTCCGCCGATTCCTGCTGCAGCCAGAGTTCTCCTCCTGTGGGAGAAGAAGAGCACTGTCAGTAAAAAAAGGTATGCTTCAGGGTGCCGAGTATCTCACCTGGTGGCATCCCATATGCAAAGGCTACATTCTTGCTACAGTGGCTTCAGATTTGATTGTGGCTTTCTAGCCCTTTGCTGCATGTCATCCCCTCTCTGTCCCCTTATCAAATGAAAGCACCCCCAGCCAAAAAACAAACAATAAAAAATAGGTATGCTTCTAGTTGCATACAATATATTTTCCTGACCTAATGTTAATGTGCAGTAACAACAAGACTGATGTTACTAATGGCGAGAACTGTGTTGACCTTTAATGCCCCCCCAAATATATTTATGATATGAATGTTTTACAAAGGAATAAACTGTTTTCATGTAGGATACTGCTTCTCTGCGGGCACTATTCAGGCTTGCCAATGCGAACACCATGTGTGAGAGGCACACTGGGACTATGGTTAACCAGTGTCCTGCTATTTTATACTTGTCATGGTAATTGCCACCACAGCCAGGGGGTCAACATATGTAACAAACTCTCAGAGTCTTGCCTATTTCATCATGGTTAGAGATGGGCTACTCTGCTAGACCACACTTTCAAATCCAAGCGGACAGACTGAAGCTTATTCTGAGCAGAAAAGGCAGTTTTGATACACAATATGTGTTTTGTTGGAAAAATCTTCTGTGTTGACATCATATGCTAAGTCAAATGAAAGTGTTTTAGTGTGCAGTAGAGATCAGTACTCAAAATCAGATCTAATCTGCCATATCACAGCCTCTCTGGGTGTGGTTTGACTCATAAAAGACATGACATCATGTTTTTCCAACTGAGCATGAGTTAGGCATGAGACAGTGGGTCCCTGGGCCCCACCACCTCTCCTACATAGGGACAATACACACAGACTTTTTGGGTGGTTTTGCAACTTATTGCAGTCGTTATGCATCTTTTGTGGTTCTGCGTCTCTATGTGGTCCTTATGTGTTTCATTGTGGTTTGTGTATATTTGCAGTCATTTTGTGTCTCTTTGTTGTTTTGTCTGATTTTATAGTTATTTTTCTTTTCTTTGCAGTTCCTTTGCAACTGTTTGTGGTCTTTTTGTGTCTCTTCCTGGTCAGTACATGTTAATTTGAGTGACATTTTGCAGGGGAAGGCCTGAGCCCCTGACACTGTAGGCCCCTGGGTCTGTGCCTGGTAGGACCATTCAGTAATCCATCCATTCAACTGAGCCTTGCTGACTTCAAACCAGTGAGTAAAGCATAAACAAAAACCAAGATCCCCAAATCTCTCATGTAAAATAGCCAACATTGTTAAACTTGGAAAGAGGATCTTGGGAAGATCTTGGATCAGTCAAAGTATGAAGCTGATTAAGAAAATAAGTTTTCAGGGCCTTTAACATCAAAATAAATGGAATTACTGAGTCATTTCAGAAGCACACAAGAGGAAGTGAAAGTCCAGCAACGCCACACTGTCATCCACATATTCATCAGATGACTAAATACTGAGAGGGACTGAAGGTTTCATCTGCTTCCTGGCCAGTGAAGTTTTCCACTGTTCTTTTTTTTTCTTTCAGGCAAGAAGAGTGCAGAACTCTGTGAACCACATGAATATGTTGTGTAACAACATGAATAGATGACAGCACACACACTATTAACAAAGACAAAATACTCAACCATCACATTTTTAAATCAGATTTTGTGCAGGACATGACGTGTTGTCATACCACAGAAACCATCTGGACTTTGTTCACATGGAAACAAAACAGGGAGAGAAAACAGCTTTTCCTAAAGAGGTTTGACCATTTCACTACTGACCACATCATCTGAGGAAATACATGCATGTGAAACAAGAGAAATTGCTGTCTTAGACCCATTTTGCACGTGGCATATCGGCAACTATATTCACAACATGTAAACCTGCATTAATTATTATTTTTGGACACCTGGGGACAGTAAACACAAAATTGATATATGTTATGCTGAACACTAGCAAACAGATGCTTATTTGCACATCCAGCTGACACAGAGTGACATTAATCTGGAGTCGTGTTTCTGACCATCTGACAAATATAAATCAAATATTTACTCATCTGTTTGCTCTCAGCCAACTTCTGAAGGGAAATATCTGTCTCTCTTTAGCTGCTAAATGCTTCACTATGTTCACAAGCTTGCAGCTAACTTTGTCTGCCTGCAGAGTAAGTGTCAAATCTCTTTTGGGTCATCACTACAAGTGACCACCTTTACATTAAACACAGTCATGTGACCTATTCTTAGTATAAACATTTATGGCTCATTTTGAAAACTACATGAATGTATCCAATCAAATGTAGAGTGCCTAGCTAAGCCCACCAATCACAAAACCACACTGACTGCTAGCTCCTGAGTAGCTAGCACAGCAATATCACAATAAGAGGTCTGTGTTTACATTTCAGACGGCAAAACTTTGTTTACATTTCCAAAGAATGTAGTTGAGGTTTAAATTATTTATTCAACCCTCATCCCCCTCCCTCTTTCTCGTCCAGATCTAATGAGTCAGGTGAGGGAGGCGTGGGTGAAGCTCTGTGCAACACTCTATTAAAAGCACAAAATAGAGAATGTAAATGAAAGATAAAGTTGAGTTTCTGGGGAGGAAAAATAGAGGAAGGCGGTCACATAAGTATATGACCAGGAGGAGACGAGTGAGTCTCATTCTGGTGTTGCAATAAGGCGTGATATGAAAGTATTTGTCAAACACTGTAACACAAACCTAATAAAAACACAACATATCCTCTATGCTTTTCTACAGAGCAGCTCTGCAAGCATTTGGAAACAAACTAAGTCTTGTTTGAGGACATTCCCACAGATGGTTTGACTCTACGCAAGATTTTGGCCATTTCTTTCCCCTTTCAAGCAACGGCCTTCCCAATAGCATCAGTCAAGCCTGCTGCTGACTGGACACATGACAGAGGGAGTCTTAGCATGTCAGTGAGAGCCCCTCTTCACTGCCTCTCGAGGCCAGCAGTGTGGTTTGGACTGAACACGGGGATGCTCTGTCTCAGGAGACAAGTTGCTGTGGTCTGTAATCCACGGGAAAGCCCGCTCTCAGCAGTTCATACTACATACTGTCAGCCTCAAGGAAGAAGTAAAGTCCTGAGGTTATTTTTATTTCTTTTTATCTGCTTCCAAAGGCCTCACCAAGAAAGCAGCGTTTCAAAAAAAAAGGTCCAACAAAGCTGCACAGATGCAAAAAAAACGCAAAAATAAGAGTCCGGGTGAGTGCAAAGTCAAGATTTATTCTTTCCATATGGCTTTCATGTTAGCTGGGTGGGAAATATAAGTTAAAGGGAATGCCACAGCAGAGAGAGCACCCCGCCCAGGGCCGGGGACAGTTGCCCACAGTCACCACCGCTGCCCCCGAAATGGAAGAGGAGTGTTTTGGCACGGTGGTTTGCAACAAAGAGCACACTGAAGCTACTGCCCTCGTCTAACCAGAGGGAAGCTATAGCTGCAGACAACGTGCAAACTTCGGGTGAACATTCCTCTTTCACTTAAATGTGTGTTTATGACGTGTTTTGCAGGAGTGGGGAAAAAAAAACAAAACTTGAATCACACCACCTTGACAGAAACATATCCTGATATAAATCAAACCCAGTCTCAGAAGGTAACATTCACCTCTGTGTCTCTCTTCACAGGCTGGCTGGTTGGTAACTTGACCCTCCTTCAGTGGTGCTGTAAATACTTCCTGTTTAGAGTTTCTGAGGGACCTACAGTTAGCAGGATCTACATTCAATAAACTTTCTGGCAGCACAAACAGCAGGTTTGCAGTTTCGCAGTGGGAGAATGCAGTTGTTCCTCCACCCACTAACAACTTGTAGCATGTATTTTCACCAGCCTTTACAAAATAAGTGCTCCAGAGCGAAACCTGAGATGGTTATTTCTGTCTGTCTCTCTTGTTGCAACCAAAGTTTCTTCATTCACTCTGTGCTGTAGAGTGAAAACCATGGCTCCGAGGGAGCTCAGTCAGAAAATACAATATAGTATCTGTAACATTTACATGTGAGCGAAAGCAAGAGCAGATGAGCAGTTTGAGATTTGGGAATTAAATCTTAAATCTGTGCAAAAAAGGGGACAGATTTTCCAAATTAAAGCCCATATTTTTGATTCTCTGACCCGTTAGTAAGTGGAATAGTGTGAAACATAGCATAGCAGTAACATGAGTGTCCTTGTGAGTGTGCATGAGATGCAAAACATTGCTCTACTGTGATACTAGTGGTCAAAACTCCACAGATTACCTTTAAACTGCAGCCTAACTATATTGTAACTAACTTATGTTACCCTCTGAAAAACCCTACAGCTAGTGACTGTGCTGATGGATACTAAGAAGGTGTGGAAACACAATAAGAAACATACAAGCTGTAAAATCAAGACAATAAAATGGCCAACAGTGCCTACCTTTCCCATCATTGCTCTTCTTCAGAGAAAGAACCACCGCGAGGATGATCACCAGTAAGCACAGCAGCAGAACCTGAAGCCAGAGAACAAATTTTAGGATATGTTAAAGATCACTGAAGGTATTATAAATCACATGCAGCTGTCATCAAACATAAAAGATGTTCAGACTCCACAAAGTTAAACACTCTGTGTTTAATAATGATCGACAATGTTCTTCAAACAATGTCCCGTTGTTATAAATGATGATGGAAAAACATTTTATCTGATAGCTGTTAGTAACCACTGTCACTTGCTGCGAGTGGAAACTGAACAAATAATCATCATCATGGTATTCTGAACGATACTGTGGTGAAAATGAACTTGGCAAAAAGCTTGTTCTCCTGGCACTCCAGACACACTCTAGTGTCAGCTACATGCCTTACGACCATAATATAAACATAGCGTGACCGACTTCTGGCTCCCTTAGAGAAGCAATAAATCAAGACATTTGGAGAAATCATAAACAACAACAGAAAGTGTGCTGTGACTACACAACAGACAGATTTGTTATCCAGTGTTGGCTCTAGAGACAGCAATGTGGGTTGTTCAGTCCACCACTTTGGTCCGGAGTAAGATACCTCAACATCTATTTAATGGACTGCCATGAAATTTAGAAGAAACATTCATGTTCTCCAGAGGATGAATTTTACTGACCTTGGTGATCCCATGACTTTTCCTCTAGCGCCACAATGGGGCTACAATTGTGGTTTTTAGTGAAATGTCTCAACAACTACTGGATGAATGAAATTTGATTCTGACATGCATGTTTCCCTCAGGAGGAACTGTCAGACCTTTTGTGATCCCCTGACTTATTATAGAATTTAGGTTTTCCAGTACTTTGGTTTATGATCTGGTTTATAACCTGAAAACCTAATATACTGCCCACAATCATCAGCTGCACTTTATGCGTATCGGTGATTAGCAAATGCTAACATGCTAAGCTAAGGGTGCCCTTAGAAATACTCACTCCATGTGCCGGAACGCACTCCAGCACAAACTGGACCGTTCGTAAGGTATGATTCGGAGCACTATTGATCAGTTACCCAGAACATCGCACACTTAAGGTGGCAGAGCGCACTCTGGGTGCTCTGACTAGGGAGAAGGAGCACCAGGGCACCAAGTGGAGTGTATGTGTGACTAACCTAACTGTTTTTAATCCGTGTAGAAGTAGAAAGCACCGTTTCTTTCAACAACAGGACTCTCATATTAGAATAGAGCGTCAGATTGGATTGACAAATGCACCCTAAGATGGTGAATGTTGTGTATTATCCTCTAAACTTTAGCACGTTAGCATTGCCATTGAGCATCTTAGCATGCTGACTTTAGCATTTAGCTCAAAGCAGCACCACTGTGCCTCACAGCCTCACAAAGCTGCAAATATGGCTGTACACATAAAGTCTTACTATTTGGATTATTCCTCTATTTGGTCATTTTGGTCAGTCTCCAATCTTTATTTAAGATTGGGTAAGAGTCTTGCAGAGCTGAGTGAGGGTGGGCCTGCTATTTATTCCCTTAACCCTGCCCAGTGTAACCTAATGATTTCCACTTTCTCCAATATACCGTCTCCAACTGTCCAGATGTTGGTTTTGGCTCTCTGTAATTGAAAAGTCAAAGGAGGACATAGGCCTCGCTGCTTCTTCCTATATCAGCTGCTCAGCTCATATCTGCCCAGAGACAGCTACTCACTTCGGGGGCAAGGGGTTGTAATTAGAGGGGTGTTTCAAAGACGTCTAAATAACTTTATTTAAAGAGGTAGGTGTTAGGCAATCTTATCATTGCCACCTGTTTTGAAGCTCCTGCAACACCCACACAGGGCCTGCAGCGGTTATTGTGGTCGTTTAAGTAGTGTGGAGTTTATAAAACAGTATCCTGCCCGTCTGAAACATCTCCCTAGTCCCGTAAATTGGTGGTTTTCAAACTGTTAAGCTTATGCCACCTCAAACTGAACACGTCAATTTAACAGGATAACAATATGCTCAGGGGAATCCATGATTTGACCAGCTTGTGACCCCATTGGGACCACTTGCAGGGCCGGGCTAAAGGGCAATGAGCTACTGCTGGAAGTGGGGCTGTAAATGCTTCCTCATCACATGGCATTGACATCCTCTTCCTCCTCTCTCTCTAAAAAAAAATATTTACTTACTCAGCAAAAAAAAATTCCATTACGTCCTTTTGTCGTAATGGTTTTCTGCTACAAGAATCCCACTCCCTCAAGGGAGCTATAAATAGATCATCTTATCTCACTGCATCTTAACAAGTTACACAAATCATTTAAGTTATTTATAGGCTGGTGGTAAAGACTGTTTATATTTGCTTTTGTTATCTTAAGTACTCAGATATCTGTGTTCACTTAAAATGTGGAATATAAATCCTTTTTTACCCAATGCAGACAAATATATATCTGTTTTCCAAACTAAATAATGCACATAAATCCAACTGGAGCTCACTTGTGGGAGGATGTATAAACCATGTTGATATACACAGGGAGCAAATTCAGTTGTGGCCGATACTTTTACTTGTTTTAAGACAAAGACAACCATCTGACTCAACACTACATTATATACTTTAATGCTGTGCTCATTCATGCCCTTTAATTTAATCACTATAAAAGCTGTAGTGGAGCGCAGTTATGCAAGATTGTAGGGAATCATCACCCACGAGTAATCCATTTAGTGGGATTCACATACGCGAGAATTCCTAGACGGGTATGAAAATATGCTGCTGTGTGTGCGTGGTGTCTGGGTATGTGCACTTATTTTCTCCAGCTATAGGTGAAAGAAAGTGAGAGACCTGGATTGCATGGGCTCCTTGGGAAAGACGTGGTCTTTGTGGGTTGTGAAAGTAAACAGTCTGTCTGGTGGAAACCTACTTGACTCAGACTGAAACACACGACAACCTTCAGTTTTGTCTCTATTGTCTACTGGGCAAAGATCTAATTAGACAGCAAGGGGTCAAAATCAGACTGCAACAGCAAAATAAAGTCCACAAAAAGACACAAAAAGTAACCCTCATGGTAGAGAACAAAGCAGCCCTGCTTCGTGGCTTCCGTCCAGAGATGTTGCAGTCAACCTTTTGCAAGACCTTACATAACACTTCAGTGTAACAAGTAACAATATCACAATTACTACCAGCTGTATGGTGACTGGTGTGTGACAGGACAGACTGTGAATATTATTGTCTAGACTTTGCCACATGTGTATTTAATTAGATTAAAGCAAACAGCAGCTGCAAACTACCTGTGGTTTACACTGGAGTTTGCTTGTAAACAGTTTGAAAACTGTTTACTGTAAGATGATTTCTGACTGTACAGTTTATTTCAGTGATGAGGCAGATGAGTAGATATACAGCTACATACAGTACAGTATCTCACTTAAAATGTGCCATTTGGTCTAATATATCAATGTATTTCATTCTTTTACTGTAAAAAGCTCATCTTTTTCTGATATAGCCCCGACCACAGCTAAATAAAAGCAGCATCTAATACATATAATCACATTTTTCTTTGCAGTTCCTTCAATTATGGTTTTAGTCTTTATGTAAAGCCTCAAATGTATCCCAGATTTAGTTTCTCTGTAGAGTGTGTGTGGTTTGTCAAAATGCCTCATGGACAAAAATGGCTGTTGTTGTTTATGTGACTTTTCTTCGGTGACGACAATAAAATTCTAGAGAATACAAACAAAACAGCCATTCTACCGTGCAGGCAAATTGTCATTCAGATTATAAGGTAGATAGAGGCAGTCAGTGAAAGACAGCCAGGCTTGTTGTTTGGTCTGAAAGCAGCTCTCAGCTGATTTAAATCCACAGCAGCAGTGTCTGCTATATGAATGTATCCCTCACCTCCACATTATTAATTCAAAGCTCAGTTGTCATCACACATGCTGTATGGTGGACACATTTATCCAGGTAATAACCTTACAGTGCCATGTGATGTTTGTACAACAGGAACTGAATCTCTGAACACAGCAGTATGCAAAGATGTCAAAACAAAACAGACCTGCTAAAACTCATTGATCAGTAACTTTTATCATAATCTATTAATTGTTTATTTTAAGAGGAAAAAAGCCAAACATTTCATTCGAATTCTTGCTTTTCTTGTCCTTACCTTTGAGTGAATTTAATATTTTAAGGATTTTGGATTGTTGGTCGCACATTACAAGCTATGTACTGTAAGGATATCACATTGTGTTGTGTTGTTTTTCACTGTTTTGACATCTTTTGACCCTTTATCAAGCAAATAATTATGCAGGTAATTAAATAATGAATCAAGAACACAATCAACAGATTAGTTGGTAATGAAAATATCTGTAAATTGCAGCTCCAAAACTAAACGTATGGTGACATTCTTCTCTGCTTGTTGGTGCCCCCCTACTGCAACCCCCTCAAACACCAGAATTCACACCGGAAATAGTTAAGTATTGCATGCTCCCTTTCTCTCACTGCACCAAACTTTCCACTGAAACTTGACTCTTTTGTATTACAATACCCACTGTGACCTGAGAGGTCCTGTCCTGCTTTGCACTAACCTGCAGAGACACTCCTGGCCTCTGTTTTTTTGCACTGGAGTGAAAACATTTGGTTCGCACATTCACACTGCCAGTGCTGACAGTCTCGGCTGTTTGACAGCTGGGGATTAATTACAGTGGGGGTAAACAGTGCATAAATGTAGGTCTATCGGTGTGTGTTTCTAAATTCTTGTGATTTGTGACTTTGCTTTGCAATAAAGTCACATACTGTCACTTGGGCTGCGACTGATGATTATTTTCATTATCAGTTAATCTGCAGATTACATAATGATTCACTGACTAATCTTTTTTCTATGAAATGTCAAAAATTGTAGAAAATCTTGCCATTTAAGCTTAACTGATATCTCCATATGTCTTATTTTGTTCTACTTAAAGTCTAAAAGAAGATCAGCAAATCTTCAAATTAAAGAAGCTGCAACAAGGGCATGGTTGACACTTTCTCAGTATTTTGGCTAGAAAAGGTCTAAAACATCAATTAATTATCAAAGCAGATGCTTTGATGATTCCCCCCCTCTAACAGTCACTATAAACTCAGAGTCTAAGGGGGTTTATGGGCACATTCCAAGTTTACAGACACATTTTATGGTCCTATAGCAACACCGAAAAGCCTTTTAAAGATATATTTGGGTGACTATAAAAAGTCTTTTGAGCACCAAACAGACTATATATTAAAGTTGCTTTTGATAATATGTTTAAAAGATGCAGCAAGACCAAATTGGTTTAAGTCATGAAAAGCAATTTTTGTGATGTTTCCTGTAGGACTGTTGAATTAATAACACCATGTGGCCTTCAAACATTGTTTGTCGTGTAGAGAAGAAGTCATACATGAAGGTAGGTGGGTATAAGCTGTATTAAACGTACCCCAATGATGATTTTCCAGTGGTTATTCCTCTTCTTTCCTCGTTCAGTGTTTCCCCTTTGACTCTCCAGCTCTGGTGTCCCAAACAAAGACGCAGCCTGTTCAGCCGAGCGGTCCTCTCCTTTGGTTACTTCCATGCTGCTGAGCGCTGCAACCTCCTGCCAGTGTTTTCCAGGAGGGAGTGAGTGGCACGCAGACCTTTACCCTGGCTGAGGAGTGTGTGCTGTGTGCAGGATATGACCCCTCTGCTCAAGTGTAGCACCGCCTTGTTCCTTGACGTCTCCAAGTTTGCAGAGCAGCAGCAGCAGCAGCAGCATGTGATTGATCTGGGAGAGAGTTGGAGGCTGCGGGGCTGATTAAAGAAAGCTGAGCCGACCTCAACACTCTGCTATTTTGGCTCAAGTGTCATTTTCCAGTGGTCTGTTCACTAGTAAAATCAGATGCTTTGACCATTTTAGGAAAGACTTGGAACTATAATGAAAAATAGACAAACACATATATGATATTTATGTAAATACGCGCCTCAAAAATTTTAATCACATTTATTTTTTAAGCTGTAAAAACGAACAGACTAACTGTCTGACAGCTGCTGAAGAACTTCTGAATACTTACTGTGAAGTGACGTAGCGCTGCCGCCATCTTGTGGTCAGACTGCAGTGGTGCGCTATACCTAGTAATATCCAAAGATGACAGTATAATTTGGCCACATGGGAGAAGTTTGCCTGAAGGGCTTTCTATTCATTTTAACTCAGAAAACACGATTCTTCCCGCGTCTCACAGAAGGGCCCCGAGGAGGCAAACTCCCCCTAACAGCCCAAAATGGCGTCTGGGACAGCTGAGTCCTGTAAAAAATACTTGCTAAAGTTATATCCAGCAGCTGGTTAGCTTCAGTTATGCAGTTTACATTAGCCTGTCTCACCCCAACGGTGACAAAAACCATCTGCCGGCTTCTACAAAGCTCAATAACTTACAGGATATGTCTCGTTTGTTTAACCCGCAATAAAACATAACAATATTATTTGTTCTTTCAACCATCAGAAAACGGCGAAAAATGTCTGTAAAAATCAGGGCGCAACCCGGATATTGGGAACACCGACTTCCGCTAGCTTAGCTCGCGGTTGAAACAATGATGTGTCCAAATCCCAAAGATATTTAGCTTTCAAATATCACACTGAGAACAAATTAAGATTTTTGTTGTTGTTGTTAGAACAAAAATGACTTAACCAGTTAAAATATCAAAATAGTTTCCCATTATTTTTTTTTATACTAACTGAAAAATAGAGAACTGAAGATAACTTGAATGAGATATGAAATGTCTTCAAGAAACTCATGGCACTTGGAATTACCATGACCTGGATGACTGAGAGTCTTCACCAGCAACTGAAAAATAGTTTCAGCTGTAATTTACATTGCAGCATCATATCTTGCAGATTCACATTTGTTTCAGGTTTTATGGAATTTAGCCTGAGGCAAAAATGATTTAGGCCAGGCCTATTCAATGGCCACATCCAGCCCGGTTTATATATTGACTTTGCTGTTGTAAACATGACTTTTGCTGCCATGGGCTGTATGTATTTTCCTGAGGTGAGGTGTGTGTATGTGTGTGTTTGTGGTAGAGAGAGGGAGAGGGAGGGAAGGAGGGGGTATCTTCCTAGTAGAGAGATAAAGGGTGTTATTGGTTACTGCTATCGCCACTTGTTATGATTCTAGTCACTGATAGCATTAAGTGTCTGCAAAACCTCATAATGTTAATATCCATACAATGTTTAATCCTAACATTATGTGGATATTTACAATGTTGTCAACCTGTTTTTTATGTCAACCAAAATTTAATGTCTGTCCAATGTAATAGTCCAATGTTTTTAAGGCGTGAATGTTTGTATATCCCTTGAGTTTCTGAAAGAAAGGCTGGTAGGTCTTTGATGCTTCTGGTTTAACAACTAGTTTTACCAGTAATCTAATCTCTACAATACTTCATAACTCTATCTCTGAATATATCAACCACACATGACAGTTTATTTTTACACACCCAGTTTAAACTTCCTGTGTCATGTTTACATGTGATTATTCGCTCCCTAGGTGAATGTCAAGTTGTCATGAACGTCATCACAAGCAGAGCACTCGAAGCCACATTATTCTCTGAATGACACACAACAACAGCTGTCATGAATATTTATGAGGTTTGCTTCTCTCCTGTCAGCTATCATGAAAGTGATATTTTAATGCACACTCAGTTCTGCAGTTTTTTTGCTGCTGAGCTTCATGCACAAGCACCATAGTCTGCCGAACCTTCAACTACTTAAAAAAAAAGGTTATTGCCACACACTTCAGAGATTAACATTATACCTGCTTTCTGAGCCAATGCGCTGACTCGCTGCTCTGGCCCTCTTGTGCAGCCCTGTTCCTGGATGCCAGGTGTGTGGCTGGAACTCTTTTTATTAAAGTAATCCTGCTGGAATTTCTGTGGGTCCCATCCAATACTTTTCGTCCCAGTAATAACAATGCTGAGAACAACTGTTATGAAATTGGCCTAAGGGGAATTTTCAGTGCAAATCCTTTCTTGGAGTCACTTTTACCAAATAACTAGGGCCTATGTGTCACATTTCAGCCAGTTCTCCATTTTGACCAATTTCCCCTCTATTTGTCTGCCACACAATGAAACTTTGCACAAAAATGTATTTAATTCTACAGACTGTTGCTGCTTTATCAGTGACCGATGTTTGTATCCATAAATCAGAAAACATCCCTCATGTTAAAGGAACTCATGTGACATCATTAAAAATCAGCACATACTGCAGTAATCCAGTTCCCTGCAGTATTAAAGCATCCACAAGATGGTGATGTTACAACACCGTCAAAGTAACACTACATTTCCGTCACTGTTGCGGAGATATTTTCATGACGCTATTAATAAAACTGCTCCTGATCCCTGACAGCTTCAACACAGCACAGGCATATTTCAGCTTTGTGAGGTCCAGGTTCCCCTCAGATTCAGTCGTGTCATGTGGTGTGATAATGGAGATCACATGTGGCTGGAGCTGCTGACCTTTGACCTCTGCCTTGTCCTGCACGCAAAAACAGCCCAGGGTTAACTTGCCTTTGTTTCCCTGTGAATGTGCATGTGTGTGTGTGTGTGTGAGGGCCTGAATATGAAAATAAACCCGGTTTTGTGTTTTACAAGGGTGTTCATGCATGTATGTGTGTGAGCGCGTGTGTGTTTTCATGTCTGGCTGTGGTTGCAGTGACTGCGGGACAGTGTGTGTGTGTGTGTGTGTGTGTGTGTGTGTGTGTGTGTGTGTGTGTGTGTGCTGCTCAGTGAACTGATGTCTCCCAGCGGTGTGTCTCCCTACAGCTGTCCCTAACCCAGCTGGTCTTCACAATATGACCTTTAATGTTGACCTACACATGTAGCACTTACTGTCCACATCACATGTTCCACCTGACTCCTTAAAGTCTTTTAAGGAAACACTTGACGAGCGTGTCACTAATCCTGCGCCTGGCAACACTGCCGAATGCACAGAAGACATGTTGAGCTTCAAAGCATTTTCCAGACTCCAAGAACATAACTTAATCATGACATTTACAAAAATATTCCATTCTGGTCTTCTCATATTTTGAATAATTTACTCAGTGAAGCATGTGCATGACTTCAAACAATCCTCAAAACAAGTAGAATAAAAAAACACTGTACTTAAAATGCGACTTTTTCATACAGTGCACAGGAAATACAAATATATCAAACTTTAAAGCTGCTGTATTCAACATGAACTCTGAATGCCCCCACACAGTTTCCCCTAAGGAGCAGTGCTGTATGTACTATACTCTGCATCTGCTTGTTCCAACACTTCACTGAAGCAGGTACATGATGCTTACATGCATATCCAGGAAAATCTTAAAATATGCAGCTTTATGGTTGCACTTCTGCGTAAGATGCACGTGTTAAGCATAGTTTTCGACACACTCTGCCTCAGCATTTGGTACATTTTGTGGCCTTGAATACGCTCTCAGCTAAGTGAGTTTGAACAATGTGAGGCTACATATTGTGTTAGTTTTCTCATTGCTGAGTCTGTTAAGAAAGATGTTGTTGGACTGATTAAAAACATTGAAGGTTTAATAACATTTTAAAAGCGCGCTTCAACACAGGGGCCTTCAATGTTTTTTAGGCCAAAGACACCTTAGCTAAAAGAGAGACAGAGCACCCATTTTCATAGATGCTTATCCACTTGAGGGTCGCGGGGGGGCTGGAGCCTATCCCAGCTGACATTGGGTGAGAGGCAGGGTACACCCTGGACAGGTCACCAGATTATCACAGGGCTGACACATAGAGACAGACAACCATTCACATCTACGGACAATTTAGAGTCACCAATTAACCTGCATGTCTTTGGACTGTGGGAGGAAGCTGGAGTACCCAGAGAAAACCCACATAAACATACCCCTTTATGGTGCATTAGCTATTAAAATAATAATGATTGGCAGATTCATTACACATCATGTCTGTTTCTGAGGTGCATGGTATTTCAGAGTCTCTTTTTCAAAAAGGTTAAAAAGCAATCAATTGTAGCTCACAAAAATGTCTATACGCATAAAATGGTAATACAGATAATTGGCTAATAAGCTTCAATAGTATGTTACTGTTAGCTAACTAGTTTGCCTCGCTGTTATGAACAGGTGACGCACAAACATTTAGTTTTAGCTAAGTAACATGGTTGCACAAGGATTCATGTATAAAGTTAGCCTGTCATCAGTGTTACGCACTGTACATTAAATGTTTTTTTTGCTTTTGGCAATTTATTTTTCCTAATATGTTGAATTCATGTTAATTTGTATTTTCAAACCTATTTTAATTTTTGAAAAAAGTTCAAATGAAAACTTCAATTACCAAACAATAATTTGGCAGCCCCATCCATCCATCCATCCATCCATCCATCCATCCATCCATCCATCCATCCATCCATCTTCATTCACTTATCCGGAGCTGGGTCACAGGGGCAGCAGGCCAAGCAAAGCATCCCAGACTTCTCTCTCCCCAGCAACACTTTCCAGCTCCTCCTGGGGGACCCCAAGGCATTCCAAGCCCAGATGAGATATGTAGTCCCCATAGCATCTTCTGGGTCGGCCTCCTACCAGTGGGACATGCTCGGAACACCTCCAATGGTAAGCACCCATGAGGGATCCTAATCAGATGCCCGGACCACTGACCCCTGAACAACTAACCCCTGTCGACACAGAGGAGCACTCCAAGCTCCCTGCTGATGTCCGAGCTTCTTACCCTATCTCTAAGGCTGAGTCCAGCAACCCCACAGAGGAAACTCATTTCGGCCGCTTGTCTCCGAAATCTCATTCTTTTGGTCACTACCCAGAGCTCATGACCACCAAACCGCCGATCCATCTCATGCTCCATTCTACCCCCACTTGTGAACAAGGTCCTCTGAGGACCCTCAGTAGTTGCTGACTGCCCGATTGAAGACCCAGGCTTTAACAGGCTGGTCTGTGCATTTGTATGTGCATGTTTAATTCAGTTTTCTGTTCTTGAAACATTTGCATTTGCAGTAATTATTGCACCAAGACATGCGTCTGTTAATTTATTTACTCTATAGTCCAGAATAAGTCAATTATTTAATTCAAGGACTCACAACAAACACAAAGCACTGAACCTATCAACAAGTGACATCAACAGGTGACGCAGGTTTAATCACTGCCTTGTGAGTCTGGTTCTCTAAAATCAATTAGGCATCACTGTTGGAACAATTCAAAGCCCTCAAAGCGACACTTGAAGTGGTTTGAACCCAGACCGAGCCGCGACTTATGAATAACACATCAGGGCAGAGCAGCAGTAGGTGTGCTTAAAGAATTCATCGGGTGACAGTTATAGGCACATCTTCCCCATGAGATTTACTGTAGGCGCTTGTAAATCTGCCATGAATTATTCATTCAACATGACACAATCCTCAGCACATTATATTGAATGCTTCAGTCTCCTCAGACACATCTGTCACTGACTACCTGTCAAGCAGGATTTTCAGTAGAGCTGGATGTCTTTGGCCTGTTTGCTTCTGTTGTTGTCCTGAAATAATGAGCACCTTTCAAAGCTTTTGATATAAACTCACCCACAACTGCAACTTAAAATACTGCTGCCCACCTACTGACTCTGTGTGTGTGTGTGTGTGTGTATATATATATATATATATATATATATATTTTTTTTTTCTCATTGTTTTTGACAGTTATTAAGCTCTTTATTCACAGCACACAACAGTTGAACGTGCATGTTTTTGACATGTGCAAGGTTTGTTTATTTGTGATATTTGCTGAGAACAGCACACATCTGACCTGCTTGTTTCATAAATGTGTTTTATACAATAACTATTCTGTATAATGGGAAAAGAAGTCCCAAAAAAGCCTGTTCACGCCCACATCAGACTGGGAGTGGATTCTGGTGTATGCAGTTTACAAGTTCATGATGAAACTTAATTCCTGCTAATGATGCTGTGAATCTGCTGAGGTGGCATTTGACAGTTGAAAAGAGACAAAGCTGTGGATTCTGCCAACGTTGCTCTTTTACAACTGTGAGAGACAGTGTTACCATAAGTTTACCTAAAAGGTTCCCTCTTCACTGTACTGTTTAATTGGAATATAATGTGCCAAAATGACACATCATTATTGTGTTTTTATCCTTTGTCATGCTTCAGTATTATGCATAACATTTTGTTTGTGTTTCATGATATTTGGAGTTTACTGACATATTTTAACACGAGTTTACAGCCATGCTAGCAGCTCTGTGAGGCTAGGCACAGCAGGTGGTTTAAGCTTAATGCTAATGTCAGGATGCACACAATGTCAATGCTAACTGATGTTTAGCATATATATTTACCATGTTAATTTAGCATGTTAGCACTTAACACAGTATATGTGTGGTTGCTGTAAATGTTAATGTAAAAGTTTTGCAACATTAGCTTTGAGAGACACAGCTTGTAAAGAGCAAGCTAACTTTATAGCTGACAAGGGCGGTGGATGGGTCAAACAAACGCAGGACTTTGCCCTACAGGACTGGTGATTGTGTCGTGAGAAACCAAGTGAGCTTTAAGGTTTTTAAAGCCATGCTGTCACTAGCCCTTTTTAGACAGGAACTTTGCAAATTTGCAGGAAAGCCCAATCAGCTTTCTTTCAGTATTGGCAGTATAAAAACAAAATCAGGGAGGGTGGAAAATTGCTGCCTGCCTACTTTTGTTTATACAGAATGCGCCTTTTTCGGGGCAATGGGCGGCATAGCAAGTCACAAAACGTGTAGCTCAGCGTGTGACGTAAACAGTGATGTGGGAGGGAAGCCGCGGCTAGTCAGGCGGCGGTAGTCAGACGGCGATTCTCTCGTAAATCGGCCCATTCTTCACTGTTCCCGTCATCTCATGATTAATGGCCTCTTCGTCTGCAAGGACAAGGAGGGCGCACAATTACAGTGTCTGTCAGGTTTGCGTTTCCCTCTTGCTACTTGCTGCTTGCTAATTCCTGCTATCAGCTGTTTCCTGTTTATCCACCGCCAGTGGCTTGCACATGCGGCGTCATCAACAGCTCCTCCCACAAGTCTTCAACAACCCCTCCAGTTGCGGAAGGCCGCCTCGGTCTGTTTAAACTAAAGGGTTGACTATCAATCCAATATGACTACCCTACTGGGCTGAAAATTGACCTGAAACACGTAGACAAGGAAAGAAGTGTATTCCTTTTAAAAAACAATTCAAACACACTGCTTCATCAAATCAAATACAAGATAAAAAGTTTTTATTATCATGGCTACATGATTAAAAACAACACACATAAACAGCACATTGGTCAAGCGATAAGCACTTATCTTGCACATTGTGATTTTTTTTTTGGTTTGCATATGTCTGTTTTTTGTATTGCCTATTGCCTAGTGTGGATATTTTCCGAGTATGTTACATATACTGTCTTTTGACAGAATAAAACCCTCCTCTACTGGAAGAAGTATTTATTTTTCTATCTATTTTGGGAAAGGTACCCCAGTGCAAAGAGAACAGCAGGACACCACATCCATACAGTGCACAGAGACAGTGTGGGACACGTACTGACAGACAGTGGTCCCACATCTCTCCAAAGTATCTGTGGGGGAGTTCTGGTCAGTGTCTGCAGCTGTAAACATTTTCAGCCCAGGATTAAATTCTATCATGCGGCCTGCCAACCCTGATCAGGAGGAACATGTACCCTTTTTTTTATTTGCACCTTGCAGTCATGCTCAGTGTTCTTTTTCTTAGTGCAGCTTCTTCAGTCCTCTTTCTTCTGAACCTGAACCTGGGTTAAGGCAACTTTTTCCATCCCCTCAGCTTTCCTGAAAGCAGCAGCAGCATTTGAGTCACAGGAGGGTTTTACTGCCTGAAATGTTACAGTATTGTTGTTGAACTAAAGTTCAGCATGGTATTTAATCTTGAATGTAACCTCTAAACATTAGGTGATGCATTTTAAAAAGTGAAGCGATGAACTTGTTTGCCACGAGGGGAAACAGCACAGCAATGCAATTAATTGCAAACAGCAATCACGCCAATAAGTATGACTCACTCACACAGTCCCCTTGTGACCACGGCATGTGGGACTGAGCAAAGTAAAGATCATGTAAGAACAGAGGTCAGATGAGGGGAAAAAACTACCTTCATACAAGTGTCAAACTGGCTTCGTACAAATTCTGCCAGAGAAACTTCTGTGGTTTGCTTGAATTACGTTTGATGGTGTCCTTCTGCACTGCACTAACCAGCCTTTTACTTTGTTCATATTCTATTGATGAAATATGGGGTTGGTTTGACCACAGTGCCACTTCTCGCTTGTCATGCTGATGCTAACCACCCAGTTCATCTTATCTACCGTCATATTTATTGGTAAAATAGAGGAATCTGTTTTGTGTGTCTAGCAGAAACCGAAGTTGCGACAGTTTTTTTTCCAGTTGGACTTTAAGAGAATGATGTGTCATTGTCATTGTACATGAGAAGCTACAGTTAAGAGAGAATGATCGATAACATAGATATCTTTCTAAGAAATGTGGAAATGAGCACTGCGATGAAACAGCTGACTGTACAGAACTTTCTGAAATTCAGCACAATGTTGGAATCACAAGTAATTTCAACTTGAAACCAACTTTAAAAGCTTCCTTTTTCATCTTAGTAAAACTGTTGCTTTTAAAACCATCATGTCAAGTCAGTTATTTATGTAAATTGTAGTTATATGAAGTGGTTGGATCAGAAATGTATGTACTATAATCCCCCCATACAGGAAAAGAAATGGTACAGTCAATGTTAAAGTGCATAAGGCAGTTTGAACAGGTGAGTTTTGAGAAGGGATTTGAAGGATGTTATGCTGTCAGACTGACGAACGTGTGGAGGTTGGGCGTTCTAGAGCCTCGGGACAGTGCAGCTAAAAGCTCTGGCACCATGCTGCTGAGGCGTGAGGTGGGAATGGTTAGGAGACCAGGAGACTCATTTATAAAACATGGCATAGCATCCACACTGAAAAATGCACATATGGACAAAAGCCAAAAATGTTTTGCACAACAAAATATTTGACAATTTCTAAAATCAGGGTTTCACCTCACCACCTATACATCACAACTTTTGCATGGGGAGTGGTGTTTGACTCTTTAGGCTTCTTTATGTTTATAAATGGGAACCCAGTAGAAGAAGAGCACTGGGAGCGAGAGGGGGTGTACTCCTGGAGAAGGTCAGAGAGGTAAGTGGAGGCTAGGTTGTGGAGGGCTTTGAAGGTGAGCAGAATGTTTTTGTAGTCAATCCAGTGCTAAATAGCCCAGCAATTAATTTTTGTCCACTCTCAAGGACATCATCTCTCAGGAATGAAGGAAGGAAGGAAAGAAGGAGGGAGGAAGGATTGAGGGAAAGAAGGAAGGAAAGAAAGAATGGTTAGGATAGAAGGAGGGAGGGAAGGAAAGAGAAGGAGAGAGGGAGGACGGACAGAAGGAAAGAAGGGAAGAAGGAAGCAATGAAAAAAATGAATGAAAGAAATGAATGAATGAATTGCAATGTGTTTTTTCCCTGGGTCTCAGGAGGATAGGGAGGCCATTTTGCACATAACAAAATAATAACACCTGTTGTGAGTATGCACCCCATGTAGTCCTTTGCAGCAGCCTGGGGTTGATTGCAACTCACAGCCCTTTGGTGCATGTCGTCCCCCAACTCTCTCCCACCTTTCCTGTCTCTCTACAGCTGTCCTATCATCATTAAAGGCAAAATCGCCCCCCTCAAAAAACAAAAACAAAAAAAACACCCGTTTAAGTGTTATCATTCGTTATGATTATTGGCCTCGTAGATATTAGAAGGGTCCTGCTACACCAAATAGTGGGTTCAGAACACTGTTATCAGCCCATTAAAAGGTCATGTTTTTTGTTACATGGTGATGGAGAAATTTAGGTGATGTAATGCTGGTGTGGTGGATGGGTCAAACAAACAGTGGACTTTTACCAAAAGTCAGTGTAGTTATTTTAACTATGTAATGTATGTTGTGTGACGTACGTCCTGTAACCGTTTGTTAGTAACAAACAAACCTGTCTGAAGCTAAACCATCATGTTTTTCTAAACCTAACAGCAAAGTGTGGCATACAGCGTTTTGAACCTACTAGCTGTTGAAGCAGGATTTCAAACCCAAATTAATAAGGCCTATAACCATGACTGTGGCTCAGAGGTAGAGCAGATCTTCCACTAATTGGAGGATTGGTGGTTCGATCCTTGGCTGCGGTCCGCATGTGGAAACATCCTTGGGCAAGGTACTGAACCTCAAACTGAACCCAATGGCTGTTCCATCGGTGTGTGAGAGCATGTGAATGGTTACTGAGTGGCAGGTGGCACCTTGTATGGTAGCTCCGGCTACCAGTGTGTGAATGTGTGAATGTGACATGTAGTGTAAAATAGCTTTGAGTGGTCGGGAGACTAGAAAAGTGCTATACAAGTGCAGTCCATTTAATAATGCCCATTTAATCAAGTGATAGCATTTGTAAATGGGTGCATAAAACTGAACAATTACCACAAGGAAACACCATTGACTTGTCTAAATACATTTGTGTATTGCACTCTGTCTGTGATGAAAAGAAACAATAGGATGAAGATGACTCTTCAACCTCTCAACAACACTTGTGATTTGAGTCAGTAGCTGAAAACAAGACAAACTCTAAGTGCACACATCACTTACCAAAAAATGGTCTTGTATAAATAACCTCTTGGAAGAAATGTCTGAGGAACATCTAAACAAGACTAAACATTTTTGTTCGTCTGAAAGATAATTACACTCAGACAGAAAGTCTCATGTCCAGTCCAGGGGAAGCTCAGCTGGAAAGCTAAGGAGCTGTTAAGTGTCTCATTACCGGGTGTCAGATGTGTCACTCAATGGGACGCCGAACTGCAGCAAAGACCCAAAATTTACTCTCTCAGTCATTAGCATCCATCAATATTACAGGAGGACCAGCAGATCAAACGCTGTAACCTCAGAGAACCTTGTGAGGTGGGAAAAGGCTGTCACTCATCCAATTGTGCCTTTTTTGTATTAAATTGAGCTTTATTAGACTATATATGATATGAAAAGATTGCTAACATATATTTATGGTACATATAAAGTAACTTTTCTGTACCATGACATCTAACATAAAGGAGAGTTATCATCCTTGCTGTAATTTGCATTGATATCAATTATGTCTTACTTTATAATGAGCTAAGTTCATTTTAGTATTTTCTTACCACACATGAGTTTATTTTTGGCCTGCTGAAGATGTCCTCATTTGTTCATGATTTACAAACGTATCCCTGGTATTTCATGTGCCATTGATCCATCTCCGGCTAAATCAATACGTCAGAGCCAATTCGTGACCTTTCTCACTTTAGCTGTAATGAGGGTCATGCTGTCAATGTTTATTGTGGATCTATGGGAAGAAGAAGTGGTGACAGGGCGAGTAATCACTGCTGAAATATTCATATAGAGAGACAAGTGTTATGTAATATCACAATAGCTGTGTGACAGTTTTCATTAGAGTGGATGGCGATAATGCAGGAAGCAGGGATGGCTTAGGACGGACAGATACTGAGACAGACAGTGGGACGACAGGTCAAAAGAAGATGTATTCTGACTCTGTAAAACACAAGTGTATCCTCAGTAAAGGAGTAGATCTGGAAAAATATATAACATAATCAATTCATCTTTTTTTTTTTTTTAAAGCAAAATTAACTTAAATTGTCCAGTTGTAGCTTCCCAGCTAAGAGGTTTTTCTGCTTTTCATGTAATAATTAACCAGATATCTTTGGGTTGTGGTCGGACAAAACAAGACGTTTGAAGATGTCATCTGGGGTTCTACGCTAGCAGTGGAAGGGTAGGTGTGGTAGGTATGACGGGCCCACACACTATTACAAACATATTACCCAGCAATCATCACTGCATATCTGTACAAAAAAATACCAAAGAAAATAACAGTTTATTAATTTGATTTAACAATTTTAATAGTTGATTTATAGTTATAGAATAAGCATATATTTTTGTCATAGAGGCTACTGACTGTGTTACAAAAAAAGAAAAATGGGATGGGTTTCCCTTTGCAAGGACATATAAAGCAAAGGGCACTGTTTTTGATTTAATGAGAGTTCGTCTTTGAACACAGATTTATTTTCAAGGTGGCAATGACTCATAAAGGGCCCATTCTCCACCACCCAATGCATTGTTGGAGAGCCCACTCTCTCTGTGAGCCCCCCATCTCATGGGCCCCAGTGCACTGTCTATATTTACTCTGCTATTCTGGGCAATAGGCTTTTTGCAGTTTTCTGTCAGTTTATAATCGTACATTTTTATGTAAATCACGGATGATGTAAGCCACTTGTATGCTTGTTTGGGTATGTTGCTTAATATTGGAGCTGTCCAAAGTTTTTCTATCTGTCTTAAGGAACTGTACAAACTGAGTTGTACCATCTTATTTCATTGTATGCAAATGACTTGGAAAAGTAGCATGCATTTTGAAATTTGTTTTGATTTTTGAGTTTGGTTTTAATAGCGTGGCGTTGGAGCGAAAGAGTTGACAGTAGACAAGAGAGAAGTTTTCCTTATAGGCTTTCTTCCAGAAACAAATATCTGTTCAGTTTAACCCAAACCACAACTTTTTTCCTAACCTTAACCAAGAAACCCATTTCTGGTAAAAAGCCCTCTAGGACAATGGTTCCCACGTGGTCCAGACATTGGTCCACAAATTTTTATATATTCAGTGTCATACTTGCATTTGGCCTTATCATCTCTCTGTCTCTGTTAAGTAGCTGTCCGTTATTCACTCATTTTACAGCAGGAAATGGCACCTCAAAATAAAAGCTCTGTGCTGGAAATTCATTGTACTGTTTTTTTTTACAAACTCAACATGTTCCCAAGTCACTTGTGGTCCATTCAGAATGGACCCATGACCTACTTTTGGACTGGGATCTACCACTTGGGAACCACTGCTCCAGGAAAAATGCATCTACAGCCATGGTATCAGGTCTGTGAGGTTGATTTATACACAGTGGGGCTTTGAGCGAAATGAAAACTTCAGCATGCTAATATGCTCACAATGACAATGCTAACATGCAGATATTTAACAGGCATAGGTTAACCATGTTCACTACCTTAGTTTTGCCTGGCTAAATTTTGCTCATTAGCACTAAATCCAGATGAGGTTAATGGAAATGTCAGGCATTTGGTCATAAACCAAAGTACTGGACAAATTAATACTTTGACAGACTGGTGGCAGTGAAGGACAATTCAGAGGACCGTCAAAGTCACTGGGACGCATCCTCTGGGTAGCACGAACGTCTCTACAAACTTTAATGGCAATCCATCCAATACATGATAAAATATCTCAGTCTGGAGACAAAGTGGTGAACCAGAGGCTTTTTGTTAGGTTTAAATTGGCATTGTTTTATTTGACAACAGCTGTCCACATTTCCAATAAGAACGAAGAGTGTTTTGGGATAAGTTCTTAAATCCTGCCTGCCAAAATAGGCACCGAAAAATTTCCCTTATTTTCAAATCCAAAACTTGACAGGTATGTATCCACACTGTCTTTAATCAATATTTCAGGGGTAGCATATTTTGATAGTCCAATACCACCCTATCAAATAATGCTCCCACTACTCAGTGCATTCATGTAAGGCTACTAATCACCTCACTGCCACTGTAGGATTAGTGGCAGCATATCAAATAATGCTCCCACTCATACCTGTCAAGTCTCCCGTTTTGGCCGGGAAACTACTGTATTTTCCCCTCTTTCCCGCCGTCCTCCCATATTAGTATTTTCCCGTAAATCTCCCGTATTATAATAGAATTTAAAAAAAAAAAAAAATTCCTCTGCCTCTCCAAACTGAACTCTGTCACTAACCTTGCGAGAACTGACACCTGCAGTAGCCTGGGTGGCAGTTGTTGCGAGGTTAGTGTCGACAGCGGGTCTGGTTGACAAGTGGTTATTTTAGATTTCCTGTACACCCAGGGACGGGTTTTGCTATGGACAATGTGGGCGACCGCCCAGGGTGCAATCTATGTGAGGGCTCTTGTCCAAAAAAAACAACAAACAAAACAAAACTCGCCAGTTTTCTAGACTACCACTCATTTCCACTTCAAGTTAGTGGAGTGGGCGCTGGGGCGCACCTATTATCATGTTTCATCCAGCAGCAGAAAGGAACAGCTAATCCTGGAGGTTGTGGGTTGATCGGGGATCACAGAGAGGAATAACATTATGGCAGAGGCTCATAGTGCTCTGCGGCGCAAGATAATGGCTTACCGGTGACACAGAAGTCTAGTCTTGCGGTGGGCGTCGAAAAAATTTTCAAATTCAAAACTTGACAGGTATGAGTTAGACAGTAACTGTAGCCTCGTAGATAAAGCAATCAATTCTGAAATTAGTCAGTTTAATGCATACTGACTCTAGGTGTGACCCGGCATCACATGGTCTGGCGGCACAACTCAACCATAACAAATTATCCAGAGGTCTTCAGGTTAGAGGGGAAGACACATGAACCAGAACCAGTCCTGTTACCTCTCACACTGCTCTCCTTCTTTCCCCTGTAATATCTACATCACAGTATGTCACAATCATCCTCTCATCCTGAGGAGCAGCGCAGGTGTACCGCCCTCGCTGGGGTGCCGAGACCAAACAATGGATTCACCTCTAATTGGAGGGATGTTTGGAATAATTATCAAGTGACAGCAGGAGCAGCGTCGGAGTCACGGAGGCAGAGCAAATGATGAAAAAATGAAAGACTTTAATTGAATGTCAGCGGGAATCTGCAGGCCACGTTGAACCTCGTGTAATGAGATGTGGACAGCTGAAGGGCACCCCTCCCAGGATGCTTCGCTGGTAGGGAGGAGGCGGGGGTGCAGACTGGGGTGATTTTGGGATGGCTCCTATCTCCCTGGCATTGCCTTAATGATGTCCTCATATCATGGCATTATGTAATATGCTCTCCAGTAAAGTTTAGTCAACCCTAAACACCCCGAGCCCTGCTGACGAGCGCAAGAGATGACATGAAACTGTGTATATGAACTTTATTCTTTTTAAAAAAAAAATATTTATGTATACGTGTGTATGTGTGCACAGGTACATTTACATTTACAGGGCACACGTCCCGCTCAATGTTTGGAACATGTGCATTTGTTCCCCCAATAAAACATTAAAGTTGCAGAGCACTTTTATTTTGACAATTTTAAAGACATTTACACCATAAATTGATGCAGAAAATGTACAAACTGGAACATAAAAATCACCAGGAGGCAAGAAATCATTAATAATAACAATAAACTTAATTTAAAGAGCAGTGAAGGTAAAAACTGTTGTTAAAAAATATTCACCACCCCTAATCTCTCATCTCAGCATAGTTTACAAAAGCTATGCTGCCTGTTTCCAGCAGACTTAACTACTGTAATGCCTCATTCTCAGGCCTCTCAAAGAATTTTTTAAACAAACTGAAGATGATCCAAAACGCAGCAGCAGCAGGTCCACTCATCAAGACAAACACTGAGAACACATGACTCTGGTTTTAAAGGGTCTTCATTGGCTTTCTGTTCATTCAGAATTCATTCTAAGATTATTTATCTGTTTATCTGATATGTTGGTGAAATACATTCCCTCCAGATCCCTATAAGATCCTCCACCTCTGGTCTATTAACTGTCACAGAGTAGACCTAAAAAGTACAGTGATGCTGCCTTCTTTGTTGTTGGCTCTCGTCTGTGGAGCAGCCTTCCAGAGGACGTCAGATTCAGTAGACTGCTTCAAACAACATCTTAAAATCTGTCTTTTTAGACCAACACATTCTCACTCCAACTGTGTCACATATTGATGTTTGGTCATGGACTTTTCACGTCCACATACAACATGCAAGGTACCCCGAGTGTGCTGGTTGATGTTCTTGGGCATCGTGTCAAGTTCTGCCTGTTACATGCATTGTCTTCTTTCAAATTACACTTCCATTTCCACAGGAAATTTAACACAAGCACTACTTTCTCGGGTGAAAGTCCATCCACCACCCCTCCCGCCTGCCCCACTCAGACTTTCGCTGCCTGAACTTTCATCCTTGTCCCGTTGGATTTCCCCTAGACGTGGCTGGGCACCGTTAAACTATAACTACAACCGGAAGCGTATCATGCCGACGTTAAAGGACGCCTTTTTTGTTGGTTTCTAACGCCACAAGTCACTGCCCAAGCGTCGGATTTCAACAACTTCGGAGTGAGACTGTGCTCTATAGACGTGGACATTTGTAGCTTTTTAATAACTGGTATCAAACCTAATTTGTATTTTCATGTGTGTGTGTGTGTGTGTGATTGAATCTTATTTATCTTATCCTGTCTTTCATGTGTATTTTCTCATTTTAATATATAAAGCACTTTGAGCTGCACTTGCTAGGTAAACTGTTCTTTACAAATAAAAGTCATTATTGTAATTATTTTCTTGTCATATAATCTTTTATTTTCAAAAATCCAGCAGAATAAGATCTGAAAGCTCATTGAGGATTATAAAATGACAGAATCTGCAGTGTAGGGCAGTCCTCAAACCATTAAGAGCTTTGTACATGTACAAGAACCTTAAAATGTATTCTAAAAGATGCTGGGAGCTGATGGAGTGTAGCTTAAACTGATGTGATATACTCTCTCCTCCTTGTTTTGGTTAAGTCAAGCAGCACAGTTCTTAATAAGTTGATTTTTTTTTTCCAATTGACTGTTTTGGAGGACCGTTAAAAAAGCATGAATAAGTTTGCTCAGCATCTTTAAAGCATAGGAATGGCTTTACATTGGCAATGTTTATTAAGTGATAAAAAACTGAAGTGTCTGATGCTCAAAATTTTCCAACAGAGGACCCCTTAAACCCTGATGTGCGTCCCCCCAACGGTGAAACAAAATCGACGCCTTTGGCATCTGCGTATTTTCACTTTTTCCTCACACGTGTCACACGTGGTGCCTGCTGAGCTGCCTGTATCTATTGTTTCTCCTGCTAAACCTTTTTCCACTCTGCGCTTTATTACCTGGGTGTCTTTGCACAGAGGACACATTTCAGAAAAGTATGTCATCAAACCGAAGGCCTGTTCATGTGAGAGGCGATGAATCACCGCTAAAATCACAGTTTAGAGATGCACAACAAATACACTGTGACACTTATTATGTCTGCTGGGATTTCTTGTTTTCTTTACCTGTGTGGTCTCGGATAAAAGTCTCACATAAATATTGCAAAGGGATTTACTTTTACAGTTAGTGAACGCCATTTTGTTGTGTCACTTAATTTACAGTGAGCAGTCTGGAGATTCCCTCTCAGCTGAGTCATTAAAAACTGATGTTTAGTTTTCAGACACTTTAAAGCACCAGAGCATGAATAAAACAACAATAAAATCAATATCTAACTGACTTATTTATTATTTTTCCTCAGCAGATACTCACCACTGGGAACTTTAGTTGTGCCGTGGTGTACTTTTTGGAGGTTTCCAATCTGAACACCCACTAGGTTCAAAGTACATCAAAGCTCTGACTTCAGTGTGGACTTTGCAGCTCCTCCAAAATCGCAGTAATGAGGGTCCAGGCACGACACCCAGCTCAAACCGCCGCGGGTCAGAACCTGCCACCGGAAAATTTTGTCTGATGGGTCAGTGGGTGCAGGAAGGGCTCACGCTCATGTATTGGTGATCACGCAGCAGAGGATACACAGAGCACTGACCGGCCTGCAGCTGAAGCCCTGCAGGTCTGCAGATCTCTACAGCTGAGACCAACACTTTCATGTCAGGGCCAAAGTGAGACACACACGGAACAGAGCACCATGTTAATGAAAGCAGTCCCTCTTTTTCTTCGACAACTTTGGAGTTGCTGGGTGGCTTTACTCATTACGTTAATACCTGTTAGGGTGTCACCACCATAAAATAACATTTAAAGGATGAGTGAGGTGATATTCTATATATTTTTTATCGTCAACAAATCCAGAATCAACAAGCACTCCCTGTGTGTGGCCTGATCTGTTATTCCTAGGGGTCCATTGTTTTTTTTTTGTTTAAATAAAGTTGAATTGAATAAATGGGCCACAACGTTGCGCTAGGTGACATGCTCCATTATTATAAAGACCATGGGCACTGTAGTTTATTTTGAATTTATCCCACATATGCAGTCCTGCAGAAATACTTTCTAGAGCACTAAATGTGTGTTAATCCGTAGCCGAAAATAGTCCCCAACAAATGCAGTGTTTCCTCCTGTTTGATTAACAATTGCTAAAAACTATGACACCCATGAAATTACTGTGCCTTTATATATATATATATAAGGTGTCCCACAGGGCTCAGTGTTAGAGCTAATATTGTTTTCAATTTGCATATATGATATTGATATTGTTTGTTGTTTTGTATGATTTCCTTTTTGTTTTGATTGAAATACATGATTGTTCTTTGTTTGCCTATTAATTGATTTAATGGCTTTGTTCATGCTCAGCATCATTGAAAATGAGGGTCTCCCTCAATTGATTTCCTGAGTCTTAAATAAAGGTTTGAAAGAATGAATGAATAATTGCTACTACTATCCATTCTTTATTTGATTTTGTTATTGACATCTATAGTGAAAGAGACATTGGCTGCGTCTGAAATCACACATAGTCCACTGTATAGTCAGTTTGCCATTTTGTAGTGCTGTCTGAATGTATAATGAGAATTATCATAACATGTATAGTGGATTCATAGTATCACACAAAGCATCATGGAAAGTGGTGTCCATGTTCACTAACCAAGCATTACATCCCATCATGCACTGAAGGAAAAATGGAGAGAGAGAGAGAGAGAGGTACAGTTGCAGCCCGTCCATCCATTTTCAACCGCTCATCCAAGGCTGGGTCGTGGGGGCAACAGCCTGAGCGAAGTGTTCCAGACGCCCCTCTCCCCAGCAATGCCTTCCAGCTCCTCCTGGGGGATCCTGGGACGTTCCCAGGCCAGATGAGATATGTAATCCCTCCAGTGTATTCTGGGTCAGGCTCAGGGCCTGCCTCCAACCAGTTGGATGTGTCCCTCCAAGAATCACCACCTTAACATGGTGGAGGGGTTTGTGTGTCCCAGTGATCCTGAGGGCAGTGTTGTCCAGACCTAACAGCCCCATAAAGGGTCTCCTAAGGCAAAGTGCTCCCAGGGGAGGGGCCAGACTAAGAGCAGTCCAAGAAGACCTTGCCTACAAGCATCTGGTGGCCGGGCCTTGGGCCATGGGGCCTGGTCGGGCTCAGCCTGAGTGAATGACATGGAGCTGCTGCCCTGTGGGCTCACCACCTACAGGGACCGGCATTTTGTGGCAGGTGCCAGGCAGGGGCGAGGACCCAGGCATGCTGACCACAGGTGTCACAACCGCAGCCAAACAAATTTGCTAATTAACTTTTGAGGATTTGTTTGATTTTGTTTCACCAGTTTCTTAGCCATGTAATAAATTCTGAATTTAATGTGTATGCATTATGCTTTTACTGTTCAGTCTCTCCAATAGACTGCAGTGCATTAAGATGGGTGATGTTCATTCAAAATGTTTGAATATTCCTAAAGGTGTCCCACAGGGCTCAGCGTTAGGGCCAATATTGTTTTCAATTTACATATATGATACACAAATCATGGATAGTGGTCCAGCCAACTATATTTGTGACAATGATGTGATTGACAGTGCATAGAAAAAAACCTGAGTGGCGTCTTAAAAGTATTTTTTCATTTTGCAGATATAGTCCTTTACATAAAACTCCCTAGAAAGTGAGTAAAGAGTAACGAATGAGACACAATATGTATCTGTATTGCATCTTGATTTAGCAAATAACCACAATTTCTCTCTTATTTTTTCCCCCAATATGTATTGTACAAAATCAAAAGCCGCTGTAGACATGAGAAGTGATAAAGATGCTATCTATAGCGGCCTCAGTCTTTACCTTCCAAAGAGCATTTTATAAAAGGCCACATTTTAGATCAACGTGTCATGGATTAATTGACGTATTGATCAAGCCTGGCCCGCAGCACTCCAGTTAGTGAAGGGAGGATTTATGCAGGCTCAGTCACAGTTGACTTGACTGACCTGGTTATTGAAGCCAAGGCTATTTTTGGCCTGGCTCACAGTGTGGAACGATTGGAAAGATTGGCCAGGATCTATCAGTCAAAGATAGAGCAGGTGAGATGCAGGACAAATGTCACCGCCTGTCACCGGTTGGTAGAGGTATGGTTATTGTATGTTTCTAGGGAGATGTTTGTAATTCTGGATGAAAATAAACTCAAAGGCAGAGAATTAAAGCATTTTATCACCAATGAAATAGAACTGTCTGGCGTTTCAGTAAATCTACAACATAAGTATGAAACAATGTCCATGACCTGAGATGTGTGTGTAAAAGAAAGCATCTGTCTGGGAGGAAGTATCCGCAGTAATCAAGCAGCGAAATCCGAGAGGGATTGCCTTGATTCATAGTGTCCTTGCCAAACTGTGTCTCTGTCTCCCACTGACGTACAACGCATCAGGGAACCACCAACTGGAAACCAGTGACACTGAAGGTCACTAGATTTGGCCCCAGTTAGACTTTCACTTGACATTTTGTCTCTTTGCGTCAAATCATCATCATCATGTGTTTGCTCTTTCAGCTAAAACACGCATTAAAGTTACTCCACACATACAACAAACATAAACGGACAATATTTCAATAGCGTCGGAAACTTTCATCTTTCATATGGGTGTTTTTTTTTTTTCATCACTCTCAAGTTTGAAGAATTGCTTCTGGTCTTGCCTCGATGCACCGGGGGAAGATAAGGTCAAAGAGCGGACATTTGAGAGTTTCTTGGAGCCAAAGTAACAGCTGGATTCTGTAGAAATTTTAGCGATGACTCATGTCGAGAGCATCACTCTTAGATGGAGAAGTTTCCTTTCAATTGAAAAAAAACCCAACCCTTCTCACAGCAGTGAATGAAAAATGTGGCTTTTTACCCCCAGCTGCTCTGCTCAAGTAGCTCAGTGGTCACCACATCCGACATCGTCCTACAGGAATTTAGAAGACTTTCCTCAAAAAGTTTGTGTTGTATCTACTGAAAATGAAGTTTTGGGGAGTTGCAGTTACTTAGTAGTCATTTTAGTCAAATAAATACCCCTCTGAATGTCCAGAAACTCAAGGTGATACCTTTAAATGACTCGTTTCCATAGATTAATGAACACAGGAGAACAGCAAATCCTCACATTAGAGATACTGGCATGAAGAAAATGCCTTTAATTGATAACTGATCATTAAAATAGTTGCAGATTAAATGACTTATCACCTGCTAGAGTAGACACCCAATGTTCAAAGGCTTTGTCCTCGGTTCAACTCCGGGCTGTAGCCCTCTGCTGCATGTCATCCCCTTTTGCGCCAACAACTGTCCTGTCGATTAAAGGCAACAAAAAGCGTCAAAATATCTTTAAAAAAAGATTCATCACCCAATTGTTTCAGCTTCAGTTAATTCAGAATGGTTTCTCAACTTCTTGTAGCCTTTAATCCAAAGAGCTCATGCCGCAGGGACTTGGCTTGGGAACCAGAGGGTCGTAGGTCAAGTCCCCGTGCGGCCAAAGTATGTAGTGTAGACTGGTAGCTGGAGATGTGCCAGTTCACACTCCTCGGCAGTGCTGAGGTGCCCTTTAGTAAGGCATTCCCAACTGCTCGGGGTGCCTGTACATGGGCAGCTCCCTTGCTCTGACGTCACTGTTAATGCATGTGTTTAAGTCCTGCTTGTGTATGTGTGTGTGTGTGTGTGTGTGTGACATGTAAAATAACAGAGTGAAAAAATGAATTTCCCTTTGAAAGGCTTAATAAAGTAATGCTTTCTCTTCAGTCATGTTCTAAGTTACAAAATTCTCATCAGAATATCAGTGTGAAGTACATTTGTATTGTGTTGTCTGTCAGGTACAAACTAGTGAAGGACTCACCAAGCAGGCTTAGGTCAGTACACGGGGCCAAAGTATCCAATTCGACAGGAAAGGAAGGTGGTCAAAAGGCAAAAAAAGGTCAAAAACACACCAACAAGGAACACTAGGGAAACACTGGAAGACTTATTCAAAGGTGAAGACGCAGGTGAAAGACATTAGGGCGGGGCAAGTAATCACAAAGGAGGGAAACTTGACAGGATGTGGGATCTGAAATGAGATGAGACAGTGGTTAGAAAAATAAAACAGGAAATACAGGGATGACATCTGATCATGAATTTAGGTGGCTTAATGGGTCATGACATTGTCAATAATATTGATTGAGCTCAGAATATATAAAAACAATATTAATGTTACAGCAAATAAACAATTTGCATGTAAAATAATGTGCAGAAGCACTGTGGTCAAGCAGGTGATCACCAGGAAAAAGAAATGAATAACTATATAATACATCTTATGATTATTACTGAGGGTGCTGACTAACTTACAGTAATAACAGTTATAAATCTTTATTTATTTGACGGTTTAAATGGCATCAATATTGGATGATCACTTATTTGCTGATGATATATGTAAAGGATTGGGCTAATAAAATTATAATTTATAGATAGTATTTTTGGGGGGATTCAATACTTTTTGATCACTTTCTAATGTATGTATTTAAAAAGAGTTATGAATGACTCAACACGACTCTACAAACATGATAGTCATTGTATAACTAAAGACAAATGTAAGGTTAAAGGATCCATAATAATTTATCATACTGATGTGATGTGGAATTGAGTAAAAAAAAACCAGCTTTGGTGGGCACCTCGACACATATCAACATTTGGTCATGAACTTTCCACGTCCACATACAATGTGAAAGGTACCCTGGGTGTGTTGGATGTTGATGTTCTGGGACACCGTGTCAAGTTCTGCCTGTTACACGCATCGTCTTCTTTCAAGATACACTTCCGTTTTCACAGAAAATTTAACATTTACACACAGTCTCTTTCAAAATAAACGCACTACGTCAGTACAACACCGTGACTTGACTTCTTTTTCTTTCCACAACTAACACACGTGGTTGGGTTTAGGAAAAAAGAACAGGGTTTGGCTTTATAATCTTGCAGGACACAAACACCACTCTCCTGGGTGAAAGTCCCATATGATACATTTACACGTTATTATGTAGTGGATACATAATATCCACTACTGGGTGAAGGTCGAAGTTTATTGGATACAGCCAACACCGCTCCCACCTGTCCTACTCAGACTTTCATCACCTTAACTTTTCCTTCTTGTCTCGCTATGTTTCCCCCGTGACGCCGCCGGCCACCCTCAAACTATAACAATGACCAGCCATGTATCATGCCGATGTTAAAGGACGCCTTGTTTCATCTGTGTCTGATGCCTGAAGTCACTACCCAAGTATACATACATATACATATAATAAAGTATTTTTATAATGTACTGCAAGCTTTACTCAAGTAGCAGCTCTGAACATTCCCTCTGCTGCTGCAGGTGTTGAATGTTTAGTAAAAAATTCAAATGTGACTGCTGCAGCTATGACACATGATGACACCAAGTGGTGGAGGAAGATTTGTAGCAATACTACAGTGTAGAAATACTCTGTTAGGAGTAAAAGTGCTGCATTCAAACTCTTCACACTCTGACCTACATAAAGGTACATACGTATTGGCATCAAAATATACTTAAAGCACCAAAAGGGCTCCTTATGTATTTTTGCAGAGTGGCCCATTTCAGACTCACATATAATCAATATATTATTGGATTGCAGTTGATGAATACATTAATGTGGTGGAGCACATAGTTTTAATAATGCAGCTGGTGGAGGTGGGCAGCCCAGTCGCCAGAGGAAAATGCTGGCATTGGACATTTCTGATGATTATGTCACATCTGCATGTTTCATACGCGTCATATCAACGTCTCGAAAGTGATGTTTATGAACTGATTTTGTCAAGCAACAAAACCTGTTGTGATTTAACGAGTCATTGCTGTTCTCCAGGGGCTTTTTCGGCACAAGAAATGATTCGTTTTTTTACCAAGACATTGCTGCTTTTCCTGCAAAGATTGGGGGCATGAGAAGCGATTGTATTTGAAACTTTTGCATGTTTCATAATATCATGTCAGCGTATCTAATGTGACGTATATGACCTGACTTTGCCATGTGGAGGGGATGTTGGATGTCATGTTATCTAGGCAACAAGCTGTGGACCACTCTTCAAACCCAAAAAGCAACAAAAATAGTTGTGATTTAGTAAGTCACTGCCACTTTCTTGTGGCTTTTTCAACACAAAAGCTCTTGTTTTATTACAGAGACATGGCTGCTTTTCCTGCCTGGGTAGTAACATAAAAGCAGTTGTTTTTTACAGATACGTTGCTGCTTTTCCTTAAAGGATAGCGGCATGAAGACACATGGTTGCTTTTTTTTTTTGCCTGGATAGAAGCATGAAAAACGATTGTTTTTAGTATACATTGCTGCTCTTCCTTTTTTTGTGCCTAAACTTAACTACATGTGAACCACAGTGTTACTGAAGTTTCAGTGTATCTGCTGTATAACAGCTGATACATGCTGCATTTTCTGCAAGGATAGTGGCATGAAAAGCAGTTGTATTAATAGCGACATCATTGCTTTTCTTGCAAAGACAGTGGTATGAAAAGTAATTGTTTTTTACCGAGACATCACAGCTTTTCCTGCATGAAACGGTTGTTTTCTACAGAACCATCGCTGCTATTCCTGCAAGAATAGAGGCATGAAAAGCGATTGTCTTTTACAGAGATGTCCCTGCTTTTCCTGCAGGGATCATGGCACAAAAAGTGATTATTCTTATACCTAGACATTGCTGCTTTTCCTTTTTTGTGACTAAACCTAACTATATTTTAAACACAGCTTTACTGAAACAAAAATTTCGATGTATCTGCTGCATAATAACATGCAAATGTATCATATGCATCATTTGCAGAAACGCACAATGCCCACAATTTTTCTGGCGGCTGGGTTGGGGTGGGGCTAACTTTAATTACTATTATATACAGTTTAATATTAATAATCTACATAATCTAAACCTGCATAGTAACTTTAGTTTTTAAATAAATGTAGCTGGTGGAGTAAAAAGTAGAATATTTGCCCCAAAAATCTAGAAGTAGCCCAGGCTTACATAGTAGCATCAAATGTAAACAGTACTTGAGTAAATGTACTTAGTTACATCATCATCATCAGTGATCCACACAGTGTGTCTTGTGATGAGGGTTTAACTGAGATTCACTCATATTGTGGAGAGGTGGGGGGAGACAGGGGTGGGTGGATGGATGGGTGTAGGGGGAGGATTCCTGTAGTGGGAGGGAGGTGAGGGATGGAGGCGTGGTGCTGAATGAACAGCTCCTCTGCTCATAAAGTAATCAGAGAGCTCCTCTGCTCCGTCAGAGCAGCGCACAGCCATGAGCCAGCCGAGCTCCCCGTCCTCCAGACCCGCGCTCGCACACCGCCCGTCCCCCTGACGCGCACCACAGCACCATGAAGAGGCAAAACGTGAGGACCCTCGCCCTCATCATCTGCACCTTCACCTACCTGATCGTCGGCGCCGCGATCTTCGACGCGCTGGAGTCCCGGGAGGAGACGACCCAGAGGAAGGAGCTGGACCTGAGGAAAGTGGAGCTGCTCAGGAACTTCAACCTGTCCACGGAGGACTTTGACGAGCTGGAGAAGGTGGTGCTGGAGCTCAAGCCGCACAAAGCCGGGGTGCAGTGGAAATTCGCAGGCTCCTTTTACTTCGCCATCACTGTGATCACCACCATAGGTAAGAGACTGACCATGTCTGAACTTTGGCTTTTATTTTACTGCGACACGAAAGTTCATATAATGGTTATACTCCGGTCTCTGTTTATTTTGAGGCTAAACCCATGCCTTTAAACCTCAGTGGAATAATCTGTGGGCTGCATGAGCCAAGCGTGTTGTTTTAAAGGACATCACAGCAAATCCTAAAGGGAATATTGTAGCAGAGTCACAGACATTTAAATACTCATAGGAACACTGTGTAATAATTTGAGCAATACCACACACTGAATATACTCATAACCTCAATATTAAGTACAACAGGTGGCCTACCAAAAATCCCCTGCAGCTATAACAACAAATGACCAGATATTCACTAAGGTAAATATCAGTACTGCAGTATAAAATACTCCATTACTAGAAAAATACTTAAAGTGTTAAAACAATGACTCAAAATGCAGAGTGTTTTTATTTAATATATATTATCTTGCCAGATATTTGATGCTCTGTTGTTTTAAAACTGGGACCAATGGGTGACCCTGACCTGGGAACCCACTGGTTGTTACTGGTTGTGAATGTGAATTGTGGTTAATGTACTTAGTGTTACTGTAATTTGAAGCATCCCTTGTTTTATAAGATCATCATATGTTTTGTGTGTAAAACCTGAATCTGCAGAGAAACCAGCACCTGTAGCTGTCAGATGAGTAGAAGCAGGATAAAGTAGAATAAAATGGAAATACTCAAATTAAGTACAAGTGCCTCAAATACATACTTAAAGGTCCAGTGTGTAGGATTTAGGGGGATATACTGGCAGAAAGGGATGTAATATAATACATGTGTTTTCTTTAGTGTTTTATCACCTGAGAATAAGAATCATTGTGTTTTTTTGTTACCTCAGAATGAGCTGTTTGTATCTACATAGAGAGCAGTTCCTCATCTATTGAGTCTGCTATGTTGCATCATCGTGTTTCTATAGTAGCCCAGAATGGAAAAACAAAGCACTGGCTCTAGATAGAGTGATTCAAGTTTCTGGGTCGGCCACTGTACGTAGCAGCCCCTCTGTGACGAGAGTGTCGGAAAACACTGTTTTTTTCCTAACATGAAACTAATTAATTTAATGTTTTTACTGCTTAACATGACTGGGTCTGTTTGTTTTGGAGAGGGAGAGACCTCTGTGGATAATTTGACTTCTGGTAAAAAAACCCTGAACGTCAGGATCTTATCAGAAAAAAAATGAAGGTGCTGGGCAAGCGGCCCATCTCCGACATGCCAAACAGCAAAGGAAAAACTTTGATTTCTAACATGAACTGCTTTGCTCAGTGTTTTTACCTGTTTTAATCACCTGGTCTGTTTGTTTTGAAGAGGAGGAGACCTCTGTGGATAATTCGGCTCCCAGTAATAGGGTTGCAGCGGCATACTGGTTGTAATGTGTATCATGATTTGAAAGCTGACAGTGTACATTTGCGTATAAGATAAGATAAACTTCATTGTCCCAAGCGGGAAATTTGTTTTGGGCACATATAGTGCAACATAGCTGATACAACCATCATATACAATCAATTATCAATTATCTAGAATACGAAAAAGAAAAATGCAACTGGATGGAGAATCTCAACTTTCTTTTGATTCTTTTTTTTTTTTTTGAAAAGGGAGACTTTTTTACACAAACTTCCATTCAGAAAATGGTTTCAAGTTTTTTATAGTGATAAAACATTTGTTCACCCAAACAAAAATGGTCTTTTTTTATACCTTAACAGTCACTTTGACTTATAATACTGATAATTAAGTAATACTTTGATACCTTAAATCTCATACTGTTGCAACACTACCCCGTAACAACCTTCTGAACATGAGGTGAGCACACATTTGCATGTGCTTGGTAAGCAGGCTGTAGGAAGTGTAGGAAAATACTGATTTTTTTTAACATGAAACTGCTCACGTCAACTGATCACCTGGTCTGTTTGCTTTTGAGAGGATGAGACCTCTGTGGATAATACAGCTCCTGGTTAAAACCTCCTGAGCGATGAACACTGAGGGAATCCTTAGCAGGACAGGGTTCAGCTGGTTGCAATTTGCAGTTCTCACCACTAGATGCCACTAAATCCCCCTCAATCTTACCCACTGGACCTTTAAGTACAGCGGCTGAAGACACAGGAAACCTGCTCGTGAATACATAACAGCATGATGTGCTATAATGATAACACAGCTGGAGGAAACATCATCAAATATAATTTATAGACTAAGTGTTAAGTGCAACAGGTGCACCACAAACCCCTGCAGCTGTGTTTTGATAATATAACCCTTATACCATGAAAGATTGCACCAATAATTCTTGAAACATCTTAAACATATGTTTGTTATAGTGACAGCGATGAAGGTTAAATTACCATTTGTTAGATGATCTTACATGATGTGAATGTAGATCATCACTGACACAAGTTTTTCACATCAGTATGAGGTGCTGGTGGCGGCTTGAAGCCCCATTACCGCAGCGTTAACACTGTGTGTATTGCTCCACACAGACTGAGCCCAGACAAACAGGTTGTCATCAGTGCCTTTTATACTCGAGCCTTTTACTGAAACGCAGCATTGAAAAGGGGGTCGCAACAAAGTCAGATCCGCAGCCGCCAAGTGAAGGACTATTAAGGACAAGCTTATCGTCAAATCTGAAATTGTGCTGCTCATAACCAAAGGTTGTTGTTTTTTTTCTAGAGAAGATGCTGCAGGAAACTTAAGTTCATTTGCCTGTTCTCTTGTACTCATTATTCCTGCTCCAAAAAGCCCTGCAACAACACAAGGCTCCCAGCTCTTTACTCACTTTATCACACAGCCTTCAACATGAGCCCGTTTGCTTATTTCATTTTGACTTCACTCAGCTCTTTGCGTAACGCTCTGCTTATAGCTACAACCCCAAGCTTCACTTTGTCAGGCATGTTAAATATTGGAAAATGAAACAAAAAAAGGATGCATGTTTACCTTTGTCCTATGATTTGTCACTTTTAAAGATCCAGTATGTATGATTTAGGGGGGTATTTGTACAAACCAAACACTGATGCTAGCTAGGTCAATTTGCATATTTGCATTTGCATTGGCCACAGAATTTCACAGCCCCTTCATGACGAGAGCGTTGTAAAAAACATAGACGTGAAACTGCTTCATTTAGTGTTTTACCGGTTTAAATCACTAGGTTTGTTTGTTTTGGGAGTGACTTCTGCAGATAATTCAAGTATCTAGATCTTAAGTTATCAGAGGAAATAGGTGAGCACAGGTGCCAAGCTAGCGGCTTCTGTCCGACGTTCCGAACAGTGTCAGAGAAACACTGACTTTTTAACGTGAAACTTCTTATTTAGTGTTTTTACCAGTTTAAGTCATCTGGTCTGTTTGTTTTGGAGAGGAAGAGGCCTTTGCTGATGATTCAGCTTCATGTAATAGTGCTTGTTTTTGCCACTGACAGGCTCAGATGGTTATTAAAAGTGTCTGACAACATTGATGAAAGGATCCCAACAGAGAAATTACATGTTTTTCTGTAGCTTTCACTTGATCCGGCCTGTTTGTTATTGACTTCCTGGAACAACTCAACTCGCGAGACTTCTCTTTGAGCGAGACTTGGGTAGACACAATAGCAAATGAAGCTAAAAATGTTGAAAAGGGCTTTTATTTTTGTTTAGGGATCCTCTCCATATTGATGTCAGACACTTATAATAACAATCTGAGCCTGTCAGTTGCAAAAATAAACACTTCTAGTCCACGTACATTAGCGTTGCACAATTGACCCAAACAGTTATTTTGAATGTGCTGACTAGACTTCATGGATTGTCCGGGATTGTCCCACTCTCAAGCTGTGTGTGCCAGGTTCAACAAATATCTGGAACTGTCCTGGTTTCCAATATTGCCCACAAAATTGTCTCAGTTTTCACCACAGTTGAAATAATAATAATTTTGTACTTGTTTTCCACCCTCATGTAGACATATCATCTTCTGTCCCACTCATTCTTACCTAATCCAATATAAAAATATTAAAAAAAACGCCACGTGTCCAAATTCATTTATTTGTTTATTAAATTATTTATTTGTGTATCAATTAATCAATGGGTGGTTATTGACATTGTAGCTATGACGCTTGTGGCTTTCTCTCACAGAACTTGTCAGTACTCTAACAGTTAGCTATCACACGCGCTTAAGAGCTCCAGGAAGCTTTTTCCTTTATTCGTTAAGTACCCGGCAACTAAAATGCTGCATTTTGCAAACACGGCAAGACACAGTTTTGGTCAAGTTTTGATCCATGGACTGCACCACTGGTCCTGGGGGTTATAGTGTTATTATATGGTTTTCAAAAAAACTTGGGGAGATTTTGGGAGACAAAACCTAATTTTTTGTTGCTGTGGAGACATTTATGTTAAAACAGAGCTCAACAGGAATACAAGATAAATGGTCATAAAATCAGCATCTTTCTAAAGTTCGCTAGCGTTAGCAAACATTAGCCTCCATCTACTGGTCATACCAGACCAAGTAAAGCTGTATTGCTGTATTTGGAAAAGGGATATTGTGTTTTTATTCTTATAAAAGTCACACAGTCTCACTTCATCATGTTCCTTTCATCTCTCAAGATCGCCGTGTCCTATCTCAGCCTGTGTTTAGTGAATGGGGCAGTTGTCAGTGGTGACCTGTGACTCTGTAACCCTATCAGATGCAGGCGACTAATTGCACACTAACCCAACCCCGGGTGTCTGTAACCGCATTCTGTAATTGCAAGCCCCGAGGCTGCTACAAACACAGTGATTGGCGTTGCAGCCTGCCATTAAGTATTAATGACAACACCAGACCCTCGATGTTCCGCTGGCCTCTTGGCACACGACATTAACACAGTAGATACTGTACTGTACACTGAATATCCTGCAGCCATGACTTACAGTAAGGTCCGAATGCTGAGCCACAGGACGAAGCTGAAACATTGAATTCATTAAGCCGTTATTTGAAGCTAAATCTGAGCTTAAGCTGTGATTTATTTCAAATTTCGATCAGAAAGGAGAGGCTACAGCTATTTATTGAAGCATAATAGACATGAACGTTTTGTTTCCTGTCATATTCTTTGAAATTAGTCATCAAAGTCATTTTAGAAGCGAGGCCTGAGGACACTGTGATCAAACACAGGACACACCGAGGACCAGAATGTGAAAACATGACACGATGCTCTCTGTATGAAAAATGAAGGAGAGGTCAGTCTGTTTTGAAATTAATATTGTTGATTCTATGAGAAAAAACACATTTCCTGGAAAAAAAAAATTGTATTTCTTAACTGCACATTGGCCAGTAGAAAACATCTAACACATGACAAGATCTGGTCCCAGCATGCTCTACTAATAATTTAACATAAGTGAGGAAGGGAGGAGAAGCCACAATCAGTAATCAGTCATCACTTTCCACAGAGGAAAGGGGAGGCGGAGGGCAGGGTGTCCATTTACTCACCAAGTGTGGGGGGAAAAGATTGAGGCGATGTGAGAAACACCACGAGGGGAAAATAAATGAGCTCTGAGTGAGAAAGCGCTCTCAAGATGGCGGGAGTGGATAAAAGTCTGGAGCTCAGGGGGATCTCTGCCACAGTCACCCTCCTCCAGGGGTGCACATGTTGTCCCCGGCCACGTCAGCGCGTGTGTGACTGCTGCATCTCAAGGTCATTTGGACCACGTAGAGGACAAACACACAACATGAAAACACTGTCGCACAAAGAAGACATGGCTCATATCCTCTGTGTGTTATCTGATGTGCTGTGTGACATCTGATAACTGCAGGAACATGTTGTTCTTTTTGGGCAGTTAGCTTGCGTTTATGTTTTTAATCATATGTTGACGTACATTAATCTTTGTCTTTATGATATCACAGTGCATTTACATGAGCTGAATTAAATCAAATGACACACACACACACAACATATTTTCTCACGTACTTCCAGTAGTATTGAGTCATGCAGAAAGTTTTGATTTTTTTTGGCCAAGGTTCATCCATCCAACGCCAACATTCAGTGCTCATGCAGTAGTTTGGCCTTTTTGTAGCAAGGCTGTGGTCACATGGACGTGCACATGGTTCTATTCATAGCACAACTAAGGGGCCACATCAGCCCTAAGTAGTAAACTGGAGGCCTGCGAGGTGAGTTTATCATCCTCCTACTGCCAACACTGGGTGAAATGGAAACTCAGAAGTTGCTGCTGGGTCCGAAGTGACAGTCTATGGGATGCTAAACTAAGGTAATTTAACTGTGGTTTGCTTGACTGCAGTGTTTTGGACAGGCTTGAGGTGAGGAAGCAGAGATTGGAGTATGCGCAGTTGTTAATGCTTATGCGTGCAGTCTGCATGGTTACACAAAATGGACTGCACACGGACACCCACATAGAGGTTCATGCAGATCCTTGCGGACACAGGTGGGTTATGATATTTACCTCACATGGACCCTCGCGCACAAGCGGACTTGAAGAAACTTATTCCCTGAAATAAACCTGCCATTGAGTAGACCTTTTCAGTAACCCTAAACATGATAATTGCCTAATCGTAACCAAGCTTTTTAGTGATCGTAACTCTTCCTTTAACAGCAGTGTTGGGCTGGTACTTTATTCATTACTCCCTGCCAACAGTAATTTGTTAAACTACTCAGTACTCCCAAAAATTCAGATGTGTGCCTCTGTGTGAATGTCAGGGTAATCGCTGGTAGGCTTAGTGTAGCTAAGGCTTTTAAATGACTTTATACCTGGGGGTCCTCTGTTGCCTGTGACCAGTATTTGCCCAAAGATCTGTCACTCTTGGAGCAACATTTCATCCACAGGTTTCATTACTTCTTTGTAGCCTGCAACTGCGTCCATGATTAAAATCCAGTTTTAGTTGAGGGCTCACGTTTGGTGGCGTGTATTTCCTGGAGCTTCCTGTTGTTGTGCTGTCGGTCATAGTAGGTGTTTCAGACCAGTGGTTTGAGGCCGTGTTTTCCGCAGTGGTAAGAGTTCTTGTCATCTTTTCTCTTGACAAAATCAAATGACAAAAGTAATGGGAGTATTTCCAGCTGTTAAAGGTAAGCGTTTCCATCCCCCAAATTAGCTTACCGCTTTGTGATGTGCCTGCGCAGCACGACCATCACGAAAATGAATCCGCAATGTGATTGTTGCATTTCAAGTATTACTGAAATTGTATTAGTAATTAGTTACACTACTCGTTACTGGAAAAAAAATGATATTAATACTGTAATACTAGTAACGTGTTATTGCCCAACACTGCTTAACTGTACATTTTACTTACCAGGACACAATCTTTGCCTTAAGTATACTGTAGTTGTGCAGGTTTTGCCCAAAACAAATCGTCTGGCGTGTTTTTGTGGTGTGATTTTTTTAATTCATGTCGACAATAATCAAGTCTGATAATCACTTTGGTTGTTCTTTTATCTCAGACATGTATTAAGATGTTACATACCTTTTTCTGGCTTCTTGACATGTTTCGGCGGAAACTCAGAAGTGTCACTTGGTGGTGGTTGTGCCACGTCTTTATCAGCTGATCTGTCAATCAGCTGATTTTAGGGAGGCGTGACCATCCTGTCAGTTTTGACAGATCAGCTGATAGAGACGCTACAGAAACTGAAGACATAATGAACAATATTGAACTAATAATTGAGTCTATTACAGTACTTTACAACAGCAAATTCTAAGGGTTGGTTCACCCAATACAAAAGCATTAGCCAACCAGATAGTTTAATTGTCCATATGGATGTCTGTCTGTGGAGTTTCTGCTTTTACCCCATTTCAGTGGAAGTGAATGGAATTTTGTCTGTGGCACAGTTTTCATACTTTCCACTGAATGTGAGTTCTGTGATTATTACGATTAATGAGGACACTGTTTGTAGGAAGGCATGTTGATGTTGAAATAATACTTGTCATATTTCAAGGAAACAGAGCGACGTCACGAAAATCTGGGCAAATAAAACCGAGACGATCAGATATCAGCAGGCGTAAGTGAGTTTTTTTGTCATAATGTGGGTGAACTGAACCTTTATCTACTTACTGATCGAGTTCTTTGAAGTCGTGGAGAATTAACTTTGCAAAAGAATACATTTTGACTTCTGACCTTTTGTCTAATATCTAATCTCTGAAGTCATTAACCGTCCTCTTAGGCTCATAAACAAATTTTTTTAAAGGATCGTTTAAAGTCACCATATGGTTGTAGTTAGAAAAACATTCCTTCCTGGATTTTTATTATTGTGAATCACTCTTGTTAAATAGTTTTTGTTCAAAGATCATTTGGCTGTTTGCCTGTTGCTGATTCAGTAGACATGAGCTCAGTGTTTCGATGGAGCGGCTCGTCATTTGTATTCTGTGACTCCATAACTGTAGAGAGAGGAAGAAAAGACAAATGCGTTCAGGGCATGCAATCTGTACCAGTCGCTATAATCCTAACAGATAGCATCCAGTCAGTGTCAAAGCACTTTAACTGTGTGAGGGAAAATCTGCCGGTTGGTTTGCAGTCAGACCCTCCATCACATTAAAATTGTCTTGGATCAGAGAGCTGAAGCCCTTCCAGCTCTGGTTTAGTTGCTCCGTCACCAGCAGTGCATCAGTTGTTGATGAATTGGGAAGCTACCAACTGTGGAAGCACATTAGTGTGTGAATGTGAAGCAGGCTGTCGCTGAGGAAAAAAAAGAGCAGCAAATCCTCTCTGGGTCAGTGCATCTAATGTTTCTATATGTGGACTCACTATGAATAAAATATGTAATAATTTTTCTATTTTCATCGCTGACGTGTATTTCGATTCGGCACAAGGCGTGACTCCATTTTCAGGCCGTTGCATAATTAGAGGTCAGATCCTGAATTATTAATGGTAATTACTTACATTAGTATCATCATTATTATTCAGTCAGCTTAAGAGGTGAGCGCAGTAAGTGGTCGGGTGCACAAAGAATATAACTCTTACCAGCTGTTCCACATGGGCTCCTATCTTCGTCACACAGACAGAGGGAGATGGATCCTTCAGCGTTTCAGCTGGAGAAGCGACTGCAGGGCGACAATACAAATAGAGATACAGCTGTGTTGCACTCAGTGACCTGGTGATATCGGCAGTGAGGTGATAGAGGTGCCTCTGTGGGGTTTTTCTGTATGGAGGCGTGAGGTGAAAGTGCCTTTTGCTTTTGTTTCATCAGAAACTTTTGGTTTAAGACATACTGTAGGTACAAGTTTAATCACATCAAAAAGAATGAGGAGCTTTTCTAGACGTTTCTTATTTGTCTGTAACCTGGATGGAGTTTTGTTCAGATATTCATGGTTCCCAGATGATGAATCCTCATGACTCCTCCGACTTTTCCTCTGAATGAATGTCTCCCTCAGTATAAATAGCAATAATTTTGGTGATCCTTGCATGTTTCATCGAGCACCATCATCTGTCACGGCATGACCTGATACCCCTGCTCTCTGGTGTAGAGGTCTTCTCAGGTCTAAAATGAAAACCCATACCCAAATGGACTTGGGAAGTTGTTTTTTTGAGATTTGATTGGACCTTTTAAGAATATAGACAGACTGTAGCTTCATCCACCCACTTCTTTTTTTGCATAGCAAGAAGTCCTTTTTAAAGGTCAGTGGTCAGTAGCCTGCAGTCAGTACTCTTTGTTCTTTGTTTGAGCGGCTTCCCTAAACTTTGTCTCATCCAGAGAAAGTCCCAAACAGGATTCTGTGTCTTTAGGAAGGTCGGATGGGGATAGCAATTACATCATGCACAGCAGCACTAAAGGGCAGGTAGATTTTTTGTTGACTTATTATAACTATGTATTCAATGAATTACAACTTTATTCTTCTTAGAATATCAATAATTTATTCCCGACTTCTCAGAGAACTAAGATATGTGGAAGATGCTTGAGCAAAAATCTTGCTGAAATAGATACGAGCTATTAAAGCCCAGGGGTTTGTGAATTAATTGACCCTTTGTTCAGCCCTGCCCCTTTGTGATGGTCCATCAAACATGGAGCCCACGCCACAACAACCTGTACTCCCTGAAGAAATATTATCACATTTTTGGAAAAATGTGTTTTGGAAGGATTTCAGAGAGAAGCCGACAGACGGGTCCACAATATGTGTTCAAAGATATATCCAGGATGTCAAACTGACTCAGCAGCAACATGTTAGACAGTAAAGACAGAAGCTAAAGCCTAACGCACAGATCACAGTGTAAAAGTGAACCACCACATCACCTAGTAATTGAGACAGAAGGCAATGAAAATAAAGGGAAACTTGCCGATATTCAACCAGCTGTGTGTCATCACAGTGTGTGCTGCAAGCAGGAAATCCAAAGTGGAGCAACTTGGGGTTGAGTATCTTGCCCAAGCACTTCGACATGTGGACTGGAGGAGCCGGGGATCGAACCAAAGATCTTCCAATGAGGGCTCTCTTAAGAGGACAAACTGGAGAACCCTATAGAGTTCTACTTAGCGCCTTTATTTGTAAGAGATATGGCCACAGAGCTGCTAATACAACTCCTTTCTTGTTTTTGTTTTTTTAAGTTCCCTGAGCAGTTAGTTTGTCGTGTTGCTCTGTGCTGAAGACCAGAGATCAGCCGCTCATTAATTTGGTTATGTTCATTTAAACAAGCCAAGATATACTGTGGATTGTTTTGTCCCTCATGAAACTTCTCAGCCGCACTCTCACAGTGACGCTTCTCAAAACTCAGCATTTAAAATTGCTCCAAAAACAGTAAAGAAAAAAAAAACAGAATGCTTCTCGCAGCCTATATGTAATGGATCAATTGAGAATTAATGGTTTATAATCAACCAGAGCCGTTTCAGTTTACACTTTAATTGAATTGGAGAGAATTGATCCCGGCCCTGCTGCGGAGCTGCTGCTGTGTTTTAAGTGATTTGGGAGATAAGGTAACTGTAACTCTCCCTGGTGCTTGAATAAAGGGCCCTAAAGGTACCTTGTATAACCCTGTGCGTCTTGCTCCGCTGTGAGCCGCTGCCCTCCTCGCTCATCATGCAGACACACTGAGATGTAGTGTGACATGGAGCTGTTTGCAAAAAATAATGTTTCACAGAAGAAAAGAAAGACAGCTCTGTTGTAATCTGAAATTACACAACAGAGTCTGAACAGGTTTTAGGGTCCCAGAGGTCACAGGACAAACGGTGCATGGCATATATGTCCATGTTAGCTGTACATTAATTAAGACAGAGCAAAGGACGGTCTTTGAGTCAGCGCTGCCTCAGGGCTGTCACTGAAAACCTAAAGAGATGAAAGGATGACTAATGTTTGATTGACTCTTTGTTTGATTTTCCCCCTCGGTGTCTGTGTCACTGAGGTTACAAGAAGATCACAAACTTCAAAACAAAGACAGCTGTAAGTGTGCAGCAGAGTGAGACACACTGGTAGGAGGAGGTCAGGGAGGGAGGCATCCATCCTCGTCAGCTCTGAGCACGCTGACTGCTGGCAGGCCTGAATAATCCCAACTATGAAATGTACGGTAATGACAGTAAATGTCACTGCACACAACCTGCACATATGGAGGGATCATAAGGCCCGTTTCCACCGCAGGAACTTCGGGGTAGATTTACGGGGCCGGGGCCGTTGGTGCGTGTCTCCACTGCAGGAACCAGCCCCGAAGGACAGAGTTCCGGAACTTTTACAGGGGCTAAACAAGTCCCTGCTTCGGGGTAGGTACTCAGAACGGCCCTGAAAGACTCCTGGGTGGGGCTTGGGGGTTACTTGGCGCTGATTGGATTTACTCAAGGCGGGATGTGACGTTAACAGAAAGCAACAAAATAGCCGGAGTTTTTAAAACTCAGCAGACGAGGGTTAGCTCGTTCATAGCTTCCACCGCCATGTAAACAAACTCAATAACCGGTCCGTGAAAAACATAATTTTTCCGGCGGATATCTTAGTTACAACATGATTGAGCTAGCAAAGCAGTTTTGTGTTGCTATGTGTGGTATTTATTCAGTTTTGGGAAATCACGATGTCTAGAAAGCATCAGTAGCTGCAGCTGACAGGGACAGCTAACAGCAGCAGCAAAGCTAACATCAGGACGTCATTTGTTAAAAGCCTCCTGTTGTCAGATACGACATGAAACTACTCCTGTAGCTCAATCATGTTGTAACTAAGACATCCGCTGGAAAAAAAAATTTCACGGGCCACTTTGTGAGTTTAGTGAGTTATTACAGACACCGCTAACAGCGTCCCTACGCCGCTACGTTGCTCCGGTCAAAATGGTCGCGTAACGATTACATCACATCCAGAGCCTGGTAACTTCACAGGAACCTTCCTCCTACTCCGCTCTCTCAGTGGAGACACGGCGGTTGAGAGGGCCGAGCGAGAGGACGTTCCTGTAGTAGTTCCTGTCCCCAAATAGTACCAGGAACTTCTTCAGTGGAAACGGGCCTATAGAGGTAAGAGGTCCAGTTGGGATGATAAGTCAGCCTCTCTCATCCACTGTGATCCCCAACCTTTTTGGCCTCTGACCCTTTAAAATGATACAAAGTCAACTCATGACCCCTCCTTAAAGGTTACATGCTGTGTTTCTGTGAGATGTGATCACCTCAAGCAAAAAAAATTCTTACGTTTAGTTTAATAAGTGTCTATTTAAACAGGCAGATAAGGTTGAGCTCCATTGGTTGGTCACTCAGTTGGTGGGTTGGTCGACCTCAACAAAATTCCACACCTTTTTGCAGCCACAGTTTTTGCCCTAGGAGGCTAGAATTTGGCACAGAGGTTGTGTGTGTGTGTGTGTGTGTGTGTGTGTGTATGCTTGTGTAAATGCCATTTGGCAAAAGAAGGGGGAGGGGAGTAGGAGTGCCCTCGGAGAAAAAAGGTATGCAACTAAATGGATTCACATACCATGCAACACAGTCACCAGCAAAAATGTTCACATTGGACAGCTTTGCCAAAGTTACATTTGACCATGATTGTATCACATTGTTATCATTAGGAAGAGACCATGTTTTTGATTAAAACACCTGCATTTAGTGGCACAAAATGGCTTAAATGGGATGTGCCGCTAATAACACCCGGTTTGGTGGCAAAACACAGCTGGAAAATGCCACTGGGAAACGCCACAATATGCTGCTATTTACTAAATCCAGTTTCAGTACCACAAACATTTTGATCCTGATAAAAAGCACCTAGGTTTGATGGTTCAAACACCACTTGGAAACACTCTAAACGCTTGCCAAAATATAACCGATGGTGCTGGATTCATACATTGGTCTGCAGCAGTCTGTAGCTTGCTTAGGTAACACGCCATCCACCATCCCCTCCACCTCCTGGGCCACCCAGGTTTGGTGGCTCAGACACTGCTGAGAAACACCCTGGTGTAAAGTCTCAGGGCTGCTGTGAAAACTGCGCCTACTTAGGGCAACAATTTTTTTTATCTTGGATGCATCAATGGACAGCTACAAAAAAGACTGTGCTGAGCCACTGAAAACACCCAGGTTCATTGTCTCAAATGTTGCTGGGGAACGGCGCCAAGTGTTGCAAAAATACAACCTGTGTTGTTGTTTTCGAACAGTGGAACTGCAGCTTGGCAGGTGTCTCACCTGAGTGACACGTCATTCACCATCCCCTCCACCTTCTGGTGACAAGGTGAAAAAAGCGATTCGTCATATATTGCTCAAGGTTACCAAAAACTGGCCAACTCACAGAAACTGTGTGTCATTCTTATTGTTTAAAACTAAAACACATGTTGGACAAAATATAGACTGATATTTGTATAACTCCTTACTGCTCTGGTTTGATGTTCCCTTTATTTGACTGGTCCTTGAAATTCTTGCTGCTCTAGTTCCATGACATTATAATTTATGTGTACCTGTGAGGCACATCCTGACTCAGAAACTATGTACTTACACAAGGAGGCAAACAATGAGGTCTCAATTAGAGGAGAGGCTCTTATCTGGCGTCACATGATGCTGCAGAGAATGTAACTTTAAAGGGAAATCTTGGCTAATACAGCTTTTAAAAAGCTAATTCTGTGAAGCTTTGTTGATTTGTTTGTTTCAAGTTCACTCAAGTTTCCAAGTTTACTAAGTAGACCTGAATGAGCAACAAACTTTAATGAAGACGTCGGCAGCGCTCCAATAAAGTGGATTTAATGGGATCTTTGTTTTGTAATCCTAATTATTACAGTGAAGTTATTGAATGGGGTAAATATTACAGAGCCACAAGGGAAAGTAAAACACACCGACACCTCCATGCATCAACAGTTGTGTAAATAATTAGACACAAAGCAAACAAATCCCCGTGTGTCAAAGTGTTTAATGGATTTTGCATGCTATTTCCAGCACTTGCAGCAGTTCTCAGTCTCTTTAATTAAAAGACCGTTAACAATAATGCTTACATTCTGAAGCATCAAAGGCCCTGATTTCACTGAGCTGTGGGTACAAAGTGAGTGTACGGAGAGAAACATCCACAGCTATTATTGGCTGAGAGAGCTTGTTGCTGTTCTGGATCTGAAGGAGTAACGTCTGAGAAAGTTGACAGAAGTGACTCCCATTGCTGCTGCTGCTCCGTTCACATGACCAGCGAATGTTTACCTATTATTGTACGTCTGCTTTATGCTTCGCTGCCTCAATGGAAAGTTGAGTGCATGCCTGACTCACTAAACATAACATGACTTTGTATTTATTAGACTTCATAATCCAGTGGGGGCTGGCTGGAGTTAAACCAAATAAAATAGTAGACAGTAGTGAGATCTGAATCTCTCTCACTTACTGATTCTCTTCCAGTGTATAAATATACACTGCATGACGTGTTGAGTCTCTGCTGGACTGTAGCAAACTGACTCATGAGAGCTTTATTAGATAAAAACTCTTTTCTCTGTTTTGTCTCTGAATAGAAGAATGCCTATAATCTCATGTCCTGGAATATTAGATTATGATGCTCTCTACAACCCAGAGCTTTTAGTGAGGGCTGGACACAGCTGTTCGCTTAATGTGCTAATTCTTCCAGTTAGAAATTTGAGATTAACTCAGATGTGTCTCGGCGCTCCAGACACTAAATATGTGTGAAGAAAATATACTGCTTCAGTTTCAGTGTTGGCATTACTATAATTACATTTTCACATAATCATATTCATAATCACATGCTCCTGAATTCACTTATCACATTACAGTTCAGGCTGCACTGTTCATACACATACCTATGAAAAGTAATGCACCATAATTTATATATAACCCACGTAATCAGGGAAGGTGCGATCACGTAGCTGATGCGGTGATGGGAGTATAAAGAGCGAAAGTTTGTATAAGGAGGCAGGTTTGGGAGGTGGATGGGACGCTTCGACCACCAACATTTTTATTTGGTTGAATTATGGTTGTGACATCAGGCAACCAAAGTGCCTAGGCTGATGATGAATAGTGATGTTGTGTCAAGTAACTAAAATCCAACTTCTTCCAAACATCTCTTATCAATGTCATCTTGATGTAGAATAACAACATTTAGTTGTAAGGTATGGAGAACGAAATCCACCATCTGCAAAACGTCATAATGTTAACGCCCACACAACATGAAATTCTAACATCGTTATATTCTTTTGAGGCACTTAATATTTGTACTAGGCAGTGTTAGGAAGGCAAGCCTCTTACAGTGTTTTATACTGTATATTGATTTAGTTTTATTTTTGAAGCAGTTAGTCAACTGCAGTGCCGTCTTGACTCTTTTATTGAGCCTTGTTCTTGCCACATTTTTTTGTGAAGGGCTCTTTGGACTTGTTTTCACCAACTTTGCTTTTGGCTTTGTGGTATCAGTAATTAAAGAGAGCATAAATAAAAAGATCTTGTGTATTATCTTGTAATCTTTTGTATTATTAGGATCGGGTTTCTTTTTTATTTGGGCAAATGTAAGGTTTAACATTATATCATTAACTGGCAATGGTAATGTTGTGGAGCAATGCAAAAAGATGTAGTGTGACACATTACTTTTGACCCCAACAATGTTCAGTTTACATGTAGAATTAGACCTTTTAAACTGTTTTCTATATTTTTTTTTTGTCGTCAACAGACCCCCCTGAAAAGAGCAAAACCAACAAAGTGTTAGTATGTTTCTCAATTCTTTCTGCCTTCCTTATCTGTGGTATAACTGCAAGCACATTTGGCAAATCTTTATAAATAACTCATAGATATAGTTTAGTTATTTAAAAATCAGACCAAATGTGTAACACAGCTTAGCACTGTAGTTTCTAAGCAAACATTACTAAAACTCCAGTAAATAGCACTTTTGTTTGGGGACTATATTCAGCAGCAGATCAACACACATTTGATGCTTTAGTGCAGATTTACAGCAGCAGGATTGAGTACAAGTGATTAACTCTAAATAAAGTACAGCACCCTTGTTTGTAGGAATGTGCTTTTATTATCATTTAGACAACAAGGGAGCTCTATGGCACAAACACACAACACAGGAGGATCAAGTTATTGTTGGGTTTGGTCTTTGGTCACCAGGCTGTCACCAGACTGATCCGTTAATATTGAATGATACTGCATGATTGAATGTCGTTGAGTATTTCCATGGTCTACATTCTTGTGCGTGATATGTCATTTGAAAAACAGTGTGCTCAGTCGTTTCTCTGATCAGTCACGAAGATCATCGGTGCACACTGACTGACTGAGACCCGAAGAAAAATGAGATATGTAATGCACACCTCAGCGCAGAGCAGACTGACTGGCTGTGAAAGTGTCGTGGGGCTGTCTCTTGAGTGCGGCTCTGTCACTGTGTTTCTCCTCTCTTGACCTGAAAAGGAAAGGTATTGGAAACTTGTTCAGTGAACAGACAGTTCAGTTGGGATGTGATTCCAGGAACAATGCTGCTAACAAGGCTGTGGCTATTGTGGCTCTCTGCTCTTACAGAGGAGTACATCGCAGAGAGAAAGGCTTTCCAAGGACAGTTCAGGATTTATAAATACCTTCTTTACAGCCAGTGATGCCAGACTGAAAGGTTTCCCATCAAAATGGGATACTCTTTATTTCATCTGGCAGCTTGTGATAATTTTAAAAGAAGCCACTTTTTCAGGCCTTATGGGCAGTTTTTGCCAATGAACGTTAGTTTAATGACAGTCTATTGAATGGCCTGTCTTCTCCTATGATCAAGCCCCTTTAAAATGCTCTGTCATACCTAAACAACAGAATAGGTCGATATTCACTGACTTCAACAACAACTTATATGGCTGGTCCAAAAATGCCATAAATAACTGTCCTGCAGTTTTAAACACACTCACACACAGACTTTTCTTTTACTCATATGAAGCCTGGGACAACAGCAACATTTAACAAAGGTAACGGTACAAAATTCGGCTCCATTACAGCTCACAGCACCCACCGACAAAACAACTGTATTATATTAAACACGTTTTCCAAACAAATACAACATGCTAACATTATTAGCACAAGCCTATGGAATTTGACATTTTATACATTAGCCTAGCGATTAGTGGAAATTTCCTCTGCTCATATGAAGCCAGGTTAAATCACATGCAAGACTTAAAGTGCTTGGAGGCTTTACTGTCTTAACAATTTATTGTTTATTCTCTGTAAAATTAAAGTAAATAAAAGCTTTGTTTCCACAAAGGGAAATGGTGTCAGCTTACAAAAATAGACAGGAGGTCAAGAAATGGTCGCAGTTCTGCCCCAAAATTACTTGGTTATGTTTCATGGTTTGGGACTAAAGAAGTACTTTTATTACTAACGTTGTATGACAAACATCATGTGACATATGTCAAATACAACATGTCACAAAGGTCACTAGCATAGCATGCTACACATTCTAGCATACTAGGCTATGCTGTTACTAAAATAAATCAACGCTGACTTCAGGAGGTGATCAACAATCTCCTGGGTAGAAGTCCTGTGTTTGTTTGACGCATCCATTACCACTCCCACCAACTCTATCAGGGCTTCTTCGATATTTGTACAACACTACACTGACTTTGTTCCTTTTATGCTACGTCAAGTTACTTCCTCCTCCACTCCCATAATGATTACTTGGGCAACTAAATTGTGCTGCCTTACAAAACATGTGTCGTAATAGGCTGCTTGCACAGTCCACCCATGTGGTCGTGATTTCGGTGAGAGCAGGCTGCCGTCTTTGGACATCTGATGCCACATGTTGGCTTCTTGTCTGAATAAGCATCCTGCTTACTTTTATGTAACAGTCATGACAGCAATCTTACTGTGTTGGACCTACTGAAGACTTTTTATGTTTATGACACTTGGAGAAAATTTTGCATTATTGTAACCACGGTTTAGAGTGTTTCATAAATGTACACATATAGAAAAAAAGACCATAGGCACATCTCAGGGCTGAACTCTCTCTTTTTTATTCTTACTTTATTTTATTTTTTTACTTACATTCTGTGACAGAATTCAACAGGGAGACTCTGAGGGCCTGAATTCCCTTCCAGCAGCACAATAATGGCCAAAACTGAGAAATATTTCTCACTCATGTAACTGAGGTTGACATGCAGACATATTTGTGTCCAAGCTGCATGTGTTATTTCAACAAAATATCATCATACCTGACTGCAGACTTGGTAATAAAAACCAAAATATGGTTACCACTGGTATGATAGTTTGGCAGTGCTGAGGCTCTGATTAGGCAATTTTGTGTCAGTCAAATCTGGCAACACTGCCTCCAGGTCACTAATCAAACACACTCACACTTACATTCAGCAACATGTCTCCCCAGAGATTTAGTCATTCAGAAATTAAATATATTTGTTGTCCACGCTGCTCCGGGTCGTAGCCTATGAAAGCATTCATCTCAGAAATCCATGCAGGCCATTTCACATGAAGTGAAGTGCATTGTGTTTGGCAAATTATTCAGAAATGTGTGAGACAGCACAGACAAAAGCATCGAGACGTCTTTCCTCAATGATACTTAAGAGACACAGCGTTAAAGCCCACACTGAAAATTGTCTGCGTTTATTTATTGGAGAAATGTCTGAATGCTGATGGGAAATCTGTGCCGAGAAGCTCATTATGTGTACATTGGTATGCGTGTGGTGTGTGTATCTGTGTGTCCTTGTATGTTTCACTGCGTTTGAACTCTTTTTACCCCCTCCGATAAGATTTGCACAGTCACAGTGGGGAAGTAGAATATATAATCCACCAGCACAACACACAGTGCACCAAGGCCAAGCTTCTGAGAACCAATACCTGAAAAATGATCACCTGACAAATGAAGCACAAATTATAGTCAGCTGCTTCAAATGACAAATTACATCACAACATCAGTTGAAGCTGCATCGCAGGGGAACAAAAAATAAAATCACAACTGCTATAAAAAGCCGGTGCACAGCCAGTCACACGACCACGCCAGAGAAACTCTCCCCGAGGAACTCACAATGTCATGAAACTCATACACATTTCTCTCAAACAGGAGGGGGGGTTATACCAGCCGGCTGAGTGTTGATTATGTGCCCAAAGCACCGAGCTGTCTCCCCGCCGCCCAGAGATGTTGGAGGAGCCTCAGTAGCCTTTTCTGCCTCAATACATACATGTGCCAGAAAAAAAATCTTTCCACATCAAGCACTGTAGGCTCCACAGCAGCGTGGACAGCGTCTAAACACTGAGGTGAGAGGTGAGAAGCTAATCCTGCGTGTTTATGGTTCACGGACAAAACGGAGCGCTTTCATCGCCGTCCTTATCATAACAACCTGAAGTGATTTTCTCACAACTCACTGGCTCCTGACGGCTCCAGCCTTCTCCCCGCGCCGAATGCTTTGGTAACCCGGGTGTTGTATTAGCTTCACGCTACTCCAACTGGCTCAGAGCAGTGGAATGATTCGGTCAGACAGCGCCAAGCGACTGTAGCTCGCCTGGCATATATACTGTCTCCCAGGGGAATTTGTCTTCCAATTTGTTTCCAGCATCTGCTTAATCTCTCAACAAGCCAACCTGGATGAAGTGGACTGTCACACACTGACGCCTAATGATAATAACAATAGCAGTGATAGGTGAGTTGTGTTTACCCCCGAGGGCTGCAATCGGAGCGCGAGCTTATGAGTACACATTTAATATCCATACAAAAAAGCACACAAGCACCCTGCGACAACCTTAGGCTAAATCAACAGACTGCTAACCTATTTTCTGTGGAATAATCCCAATATCGCAGCTGTCAGCAGTGAAGTGTCTGCTCCTCGTTCACATACCGGCTGTGCGGTGGAAAATAGTGCTGGGGTATTTATTGTTCATGGCAGTTTGTACCAGTGGGAACTGAAGCAATCTGATGGGTCAAAGATACAATTTAACCAACTGTATTGACCAGGAATGAAACTGGTTGCCTTGTTAACTTCTGCAGTCACCACAGAGAGAGCTGGTTGCTTTCTCCTTACTTCCTGTCATTTTGTTGATACTGGACAATTCTGAAATAACATTTATATGTGAGTACTTTGAAACAACAAATACATTTTGAGGGAGACGTAATGCCAAGCAAATCACAAAATGTTGCTAATTAACTTTTAAAGCATACACTGATTATAAAATAAATGCAACATTGCTTAGAAAATGACATTTGGTGGAGCAAGGTGACAGGAAGTTGTCATTACAACTTATTTAAATAGTAATTTGTAGACATACACAAATGTATGATGGGTATAAATCACAAGTTTAATTAAAATATATTGATTTTTTGGAACAGCAATTTGCCTACAATACAAATATTGCCATCAAGGTTGCATCAGTAATTTATATATATTCTAAATATCTATTAAACTAACACATTTGTACCCTATTCACATAACAGTAATAGACATTGGTGAATGTAGGAGGCTAAAAAAAAAATTGTTAGGTCTTTGCAGCACCCACACTCCATGTAGAAAAAAGCCATCTCACTCCTGCGTGCAGTGTTGACTTCTCTAGAAATGAACAGCAGCGTCAGCCAGCATCCTGCCAAGACCGCTGAGGTGCGCAGAGGTGCGAGGGCCCGTTCATCACTGCCTAAAACTTAACCTTCATATTTGTATTCTAACAATGCAGTGTCCACTTGTAGTGAGTACATCATTAATTATTAATCACCTTTCTTTATGTGTTGAAATCACGACATTTCCTCACCTTAACCAATGTGTTTTTGTTGCCTAAACTTAAGATAAGAGTCTCTGCTATTAGTCTGGACACGAACCTGATGTCAAGGTTCTGCATTTTGCACCCAGCCACCTCCTTCCAAAGCCTAAGTGACACATGACTGTAATGTTTCATTACCTGAAAGAAGCATTGTCTCTGCACACAATCCAGGCAGCGATTATGTTGCCACAACAATGTAATAAAGAAAGCAGTTTAGTAACATATGATCGGAATTTCTATGAGACATGGTTGCTCAGTTTATGTTAAATGCCAGCATTTGGTGCCAGTGAAAGAAGTAGTGTGCCTTTGCTATATGACAATAATGAGTGCATGCAGCCTTGCATTAAAAAAATCACAAGGCTGCATTGGTGATTTGATCCAGGAAGTCTTGTTTGAGAAGCAGATTCAAGAGTTTAAAGGCATATCACAGAAGTTTATATTGTTATTGGAAAGAATTTTACAACTCTGGAGAGTTATGATGGTGGCAGCTATTTTATCTTTTGTTCTGACGATTGACAAAGTAAACAACAGGAATACAGTGTTCTTGTTACAGTAGTGAGAGTAAATCTACCAGGAATCAAAACAAGCCTTATCATCTAATGCAGGTCACATTTTGGCCTTTCTCGTGGCTGAAAAACTGACATCTGTGAAACCTTTGGTCTTATTATGAAGCGGAGTATCTGCAGATTACTCTCTCAAGTTAGGCATGATACAAGATGACTAGGTCTCCATTTTCAGCTGTGTTTCAGTCATTGAAAAGGGGCACGTCGTGTATTAATTATACTCGTTACCTGGAGAGGTTGGAAAAAGAAATACGTTTCTTCCCTGTTCCAAAATCAAACCCTGGAAAGTGTAGGGTTAGCTAGCTAGCTACTGAAGATATAGCCTACTGAATGTATACACATGCTGCTTTTGCTTTTTGATGATTATAACAGTGAAACAAAGACAGACCCTGCTGTACAGGAACCAATGAAAGGAAGCAGGGAAACTTTGCTGATATTCAACCAGCTCTGTGTCATCAGTGTGTGCAGATGAATGTTGTGCAGCAACGTTCATCTGCACACACTGTGATGTCACACAGCTGGTTCAATATCAGCAAAGTTTCCCTTTATATTCATTGTCTTCTGTGGTGATCAGCAGTGATGTGGTGGTTCACTTTTACACTGTGATCTGTAGCCTATAGTTCGGCTTTAGCTTCTAACTATCTTTGACTTTTTAACCTGTTGTTGCTGCTGAGTCAGTTTGACATCCTGGATATATGCTTCAAACACAGACTGTAGACCCCTCTGTCTGCTTCTCTCTTAAATGACTTTTTTGTTCTTCCAAATATTTGATAATATGTCTTCGGGGAGTGCAGTTAGTGACAGTGTAGACTCCATGCTTACTCTGACAGCTTGACGAACTATCACAAAGGGGCGGGGCTAAGCAAGGGGTCACTTGTCAAGTGGCCGCAATCAACTCTGGCTTGGCCTGGCTGACATCTGCACTCTAATGACTGCACTTTTCTGGTTGTTGATTGTAATCTAGGATCTTACTGGATTGTTCAGTACCCATGTTCTTGTCTGGTGATTGAGTCACAATGAAGCGCCACTGATGGACCACATATTATGTGTGATTGTTGGTTTACTGATACATTTCCTTCCCATCACTATAGTGAAATGTCTTCCTGGGTACAGAAAGTCGTCTCATCTCTGCCCATGCGTTGGTTCACTGTGCCTGTTCCTGTAAACTGCAGATCACTTAATGGATGCATACCAAGAATAGGGCTTTTTACTGTGAAAAACTGTTATAGCGTCAGAGGATATTTTTTTCCTCTGTCCAATTTTGGTCAAATTCGATTGATAAAGCCTCTGAGTAATCCCACTATTTGTTTTTACTACATTACACTAATGAGGCAGCACCTCCCACTTTGGAATGATCCAAATACAAAGCAGGGAGCTTTTGAGCTCCTTCTTTGGTGCTCAAACAAAAAAAGTCTTCTACACTGGCTTGCCAGTAAACCTAGCGGCTATCATTGCAGCATTAAAAAGTAATGGCTAGTGACATTTATGGTCTTTGGTTACAGTGCTGTGTCACTCATCAGGGGGAAAAAAACTATTTAGACTTACACTAGTTTTAGAGTGAAACGATTCCAGTGCATGAAATGTAACCCACCCTGCGTGCACACAACCGCTTGTTTTTGCCTCACAGAAACAGAAAACTGCAGATAATGACGTCTGTGTGCTACGAGACGAGTTCCACCACTGTCTTTTGTTGAATTCATATCAGACACGCTGTTACTGTGTCCCGATCTAATGAATCAGTGGGACTCTACGTCTCTTTGGGCTCCTAATGAAACATAAACTCGAGTGAAGTGACATTTGCGTGTCCTTATTATAGTAGTTTTATTCTCCAGACTGTCTGAGTTTGCCACATGAGAAATATCACCAAATAACAGAGAGTGAAGACATTCCTTTGAAACAAAAGAACTCAATTATTCATATTTTCCTGAGAACTACTGTATGTACAAGACTCAGGTTCATAAATTTTGTATTAAATTACCTGCTTGGTATGTAAGTAAAATATATCAAAGTCACGATTGCACTGATGTGATAAATGTCATCCATCCACTTCTCCAAGTAGGTTAAAACAAATGCTACGGATGGATTTGCAGATACTGTGTGACCCAGGTCTGGTGAGGTGAACGTGCAGATTGAGCGGAGGTGGAGCTGTTGCTCGCTGTCTGTCTGCTCCCGCCATATGGGCAGCCTGAGGCAGTGCTTACCTCACCAAGGTGACAAGGAGACCCGACACACACTTAAAACTGGTTGGTCATTCCGCAGTAGTTTGGACAAAGTTATAACACAAAGCGTGGTTTCATGAGGAAGTCGTCCACATGTATGATGCATGTTAGGATGTGATATTATGGGCTGAATCGGCTGAAGAAACAGCAGACAGAGCTTCAAGGACACAGAACATTCACATGTTTTTGGTGAACTGAACGCATCAGTTTACACCTTATGAAACTAAACATAAGTGTTGTTCACTCTTGTAACAGGTAACAGCGCTTGTTTTACAGCACCCAGCATGCTGACACAACAGCGGCAGAGGGGTGGACATGTGTCACATGACTTGGGCTCGAGTCAGGCTTGAGTCACAAATTGGATGACTTTAGACCGGACAAAGTCAAGACAAACTTGCAATCGACTTGGACTTTAGCACCAGTGACTTGTGACTTCACTTCATTCCCCGAAGCCCAAAGATTTAAAAGTGTGTTATTAAAAAAGTGTTCATTTCCTGAATAAACTAATATTAACGCTGTTCATTCCCAGACAGCCGACACTTAATTCCCTAGATTCACTTTGGTTGAACTATCGGGAAAGCAAGTAGTTTCATGAGGAAGTTAAATTAGAGCGCCAGCTGGAAAAAATTTATTACATTTTTTTTTCTTTGCTTAGAAAAACAATGTGGTGGATGCAATATACAAAATGCGCAGCTTGAAAATTACAGAGACTCAACAACTTCTAATAAACTAGCTTTAACAAATAAGTACAAAGTTTTAAAAGCATTCATGATTTTTGTAAATTTATTAAATTCATTAAATTAAAATTACATTTGGTGGATTATAGCTTTTTCAGGACTCGAAATTTAAATTTTAGGACTTGGGACTTGAGTGCAAAGACTTGACACTTACTTGTGACTTGCAAAACAATAACTTTGTCACACCTCTAGCCAATGGCACTTCAGATAGTGCAGCTAGCAGTACTGCTGAGGCCAGTTCATATGGATATTTCAAGGAAAGTTATGAACAAATCATTAAATTACAGATTCAAGCAGAAACAAATCTCACATTTATACATTGCATTTGCTCAGCAGGTCTCTATGAGGATACGTTGATACGAATTTTAAAAGACACATTGAGTTAAATTATCAAACCAGACTTGGGAAATATCTGAAGTGAATGATGATCACAATATTTTATTTTATTTAAGAAACTGGAAGACTTGAACGTAAACTACTTTATTTTTAAGGACTTTTAACGTAGTTCAAAATTGAAATTGTAAACTATGAATGTAAACTAGCTCTTTTTTATCTGTACGAAGTGTCGAAGTGACAGCGTGTGTACCTCTTACCTTCATATCACTTTACTCAAAGAGCACGTGCAAGTTTAACGAAATGAAGCACAAGCGCAGAAAACCTAATAACGTTGCACCTCAGAAAAGCAAGCTCCTTGTTTCTCCATTTCAATCAAGTTATTGAGTCCGTGCTGTTTCTTATGAAACTGCATTAAGTCAGACAGCTTTCATTGTTTTCTATTTGTCAGTTGTGCAGCAGAACAATTAAATAATCAGAAGATGACCAGACAACATTTTGTTCAGTAGAGAGGAGGATCAGGCGCGACAGGCACTGCAGTTAGAGGGTTCATATAACACCTTAATAAGATCCATTACTTGATTTAATTGCATTTAGTCATTAAGCCAGGTGCCAGCATTAGCCTCATGCATCACATGACATGACATATGATAGCTTTACAATGTGGCAACGCGCCCAGGCGGACAGCTCAGCCAGGACGTTGATGGGCACTCATGTCTGCTGTAGAGAGCCATTGTCAAAGGACCACACACACTCTTTGTGAGAGTGTTGACGTACACGCCGTGTGCTGCTGTGCGTGTATCTTTGGTTAGAGTTCAATATTGGCCTCTTTTTCTCTAACTAACAATTTATGTAAAAGCATTTGACTCGGCTAATTTCAACTTCAAGTTAAAACAAAAGCTAAACCAAGTCTTTCAGCTGACGCAGGACTCAAACCTGTGGAGTGAAGGGTTGAAGCTTTTCCTACGAGTCCATTACCCACATGAAGTTGGCTTCATTAAAAAATATTTTTCTTGTAAATAGTTCATGGTTACAGTCTCTCAAATTCAGCAGATCAGCTGCTGATATTCTGGAACGCAATGCCTTTTGTGAAAACGAACCTATTCACACTATAACCTCAATTAATACTCAACAGTTTTCATTATAATATGAGACCTTGCTCAAAACTTGACTCGTCTAACAGCACAATTAGAAAGCTGTGACAATAAAGCGTCTGAAATACAGCAGGACATATTCTGGCTAGGCATTTATCTCTTTTTCACTGACAGTTAAATCACAATATTGATATGACTGTTATATAACTGTCTTTTATCGGGGCCTGAAAACCTTGAAAATAGCGTGGTAAAGTTTTTGAAGATTAAATAAACCCAGAAAGTTTCAAGGAGCATAGACTCTTCACTGTAAGGCTGCGGGATAACACTATCTTCTCACTTCTGCTTAGAGTTGGTGAAATTACAGCTCACAGATACTTAATACCACACAGTCTTTGGCTTTTGTTTGAAATCTAGTGTTGGCAAAAAATGTTATTGCATATTTCCGAATCGTCATAATCGTTGTTTAAAACTTTAGGAATCGTCAAATATTCGTATTGAACAGCCAAATCAGATTCAACTGACATGATTCTGAGTCAGGGTACAGCCCTAGCCTTTACCTTGTGTTCTCGTTATTTGGCTAGTCGATATATATGTTACCACCTACCAATGTATTGCTTTCCTTAGAGTGCTGACAATGACAGAAGTAAACATGACACCCGCTGCCAGCTGCAGTGCTTCTCTCTCGTCTGCTATCAAACAAGGGACCAATTTGGGTTCTGTGCAGCTGCAGAGGTACGATGGACACAAAAGTTTGCTGAAACGTTATTCCAAGTCACATCAAGACACAAGCCAGCTTTTTTGGGTTGTGGTTTTCATCATGGCCGTATAGTACCCAGAACGAATGTACTCATACAGTAAGCCTACATCTACCTTTGGACTGACTCCTTATCTTAAAGACACTGCTGTACATTTTTAAATGGATTTTCATTCTTATTTATTTAATGTAACATTATATGCAGAAGTTTAAGAGATTGTATGGTCGGGAAAAATCTCAAAAGTCATGGAAAAGTTATGGAAATATTGGGGTAAAAATGTGTATGGACCCTGTATTGTAGGTCTACACGAATCTGCCGCCAATAGACTTTTACTGTAGGACAAACATAACAAAATTCACCACTAGCACCTCGAACAAGATGTCAAATGTTGTTTTTTCATCCAGAAAAACTGAAGTTTTTGAGTTTTATTGCGTTGGGGTTTCCCGTTTCCTGTCTTTATACTAAGCTGAGTTAACTATCTCCCGGCTCCAGGTTCATATTTACCATACAGAAGACATGAGAATGGTACAGATCTTTTCATCTCACTATTCCTTTAAAGCAGCTGCTCATGGGTCGTTAATGTAACCTTACCAATACTGCATTTTTGAGACCAATAGTGGTATCAATATAGCTAAATATCTCAAAACAAACTATATTTTAATGTAAATACATGACATAAATTAATATTTTCTTCATATGGGTCCCTCAAATTGGGTAATTAAAGAATGGTGACCAAGATATGCACTAAGTGCAACATTATATAGGTGAAAAATTAAGAAAAATAAACAAAGAGTCGGTTCTCTTTGGTTGATAAATACTGATTCTAAATTTCCTCAAACATATTTGGCATAGGGTTTCTAGTTAAATAATCAAACATAAGGGTTACGTGCAATATATACCTTGCAGTATGTACAGGATGTCATTTCTGGTCATATTTTCCCAATTAAATTCTTTGTGTAACCAGGCACTGCTGATGTTTATCGTGGTGCCTACGTTTGTTCCTCTGTTCTCCCATTTAATCCGGGGTTTTTCCATATTGTCTTCCATTTTGCTGTGTAAACCGATCTGTGTGTGTGTGTGTGTTATGTGTTGCCTCCCCTTTCGCCAGCACATGTCAGTTTAGGACAGCATCTGCTCTCTGAGAGCAGCTGAACGAGCTGAACCGGGGCCAGAGCGTGTATGCATATATCAGAGGAATCAGGTGACGGGGGCAGGTGACTGTGCTGCGCAGGCTGCAGAGAAAGAGCAAATACATCTCTTTCAGTCGGATGGGACTGAGTATGAATATATATAGAGAGGACGGTGGGAAGTTAGAACTGGAAGGAAAATAAATGTGGGTGAGGGAAAAGAAATAATCAGAGATAGCAAGACAAGCAGCTATTTTTAAAAAGAGCATCCAGCTGAATAAAACATTACCCGGCTGCAGTCCAAATTACCAGAAATCAGAAGGCAGGCGCGAAATAACCATGTCAAATTATAGCAGGCTTGTCACATATGTTTTGTTTTTTTAATGACACTGAGCTGAACTATTTTCACATGCAATTTCTCATGTGCTGGACCGCAGAGACCCCCTCCAGTGTGTCAGGATTAACAACCATGAAATGTTTATGCTGTACAGTATCAGCTGTCTCCCTCGCTGTCACGTGTGTGCCGAAACAAAACGCTTGTTTGGAGTGCAAATGGATCAAAGGCACTTAATAGTGTGTGAATTTTAGCAATCGTCTCCTGATTCACACTTGGCCCAGTTCCTAGCCTAGATGTAAGTGTGTCTCTGCTCTTTTTATATTCCGCCGAAAATTATCCCCGTCATCCTCACCACCATCATCAGCAGTGACATCTGTGACTAATTATGCACAGTGTAGTCTCGGCAAGTACTTCCCAACCATTTATGTCTGACGCACCCCCACAACCCTGACAAGAGAACTCCTTCGTTGAAACTCGTGTTCCCAGTTTTTTCTTTTGGATTGATTTCAAGCTGGTTGATATTTAACCTCCCAACAATTAATTAATTTAAATGGATACTGTTACATTTTTTCAAACGATTAAAATCACAATATTTACTCCAGTTTGGTCAAGTGTGTATAGAGTGCCTCAGGAATGAGTCCTAAAACCCGGAAATGAGTTAGCATTTTACCACTCACGATTCCCTCGTCTCAAAGTCAGTGGTTTTTTTGAATAGGTTTTTGGATCGGCCCCTGAAATAAGGTTGTCTTGTTCTACAAAATAAAAAATGTCAGTGTTTTTCTTTTCTTTTATAAGACAAGATAAGGTATATTTTTACCTAAAAAATGTCAAATACCGCACTTGTGAACTTTGAAGCTTCAATGTGTCTTAAAAAAGGCGGTTGCTAACAAGTGGCTAAACTATATAACATTATCACGCCAAACATAGGTATTATTGTCAGAGCTCTCAGCTACCTCAGCCATTTATCTATTGTTGTTACTTTTAGCTTGCTGTTTAAACAGTTTATCCATTTTCTACTACTTTTAGCTAACTAACCATTTAGCTATCCATTGTTTTTGGCTATATTTTATCATTTTCATTACATTTATATTATTGAAATGTCATTTTATTATATTTAGCTGGCTATAGCCATTTGAATATAATTTATGTAAGTGTTTTAATACTTTTAGCTAAGTAGCTAACTGACAACCATGCTTAGGTAACGTTACCAACTGCAGTCATTTTTATTACTTTTATCTAGCCAACCATGTATACATTATATTGTTAACTATTCCAATCGTTCATCCATATTTTTGAATACTTTGAATTGTGTATCCATTAGTTTTTGCTGTCTTCATCAACCTTTTATCGACTAGCCTACTTTTAGCGTACTTTAACTTAAGCTTATTTTAACAATGATATTATGTCCAAAAATGAAGTTGAAATATCCCAGATATGGCCGCTGCCATCTTGCTTTGGTGACGTAAGCTGAAGCCAGAGTTTGCGCAGTAGAAATTTCTATCCAACATGGACCCTAGGAAGAGTAGCTGTTGCCTTGGTAACAACTAATGGGCATCCAAAAAAACAATTAACAGCCGACACTGATCGCAAGCACAGTGATTAATTGTGATGTCAGACCTTCTTTTAATAGAATCAAATAACTCATAAAACCAAATTTATCTGAAAGACTTATTTGCCGTTTCCAATTTGGCCCACGTTCCATCCGTCAACATAAAGAGGGCGGGGTTTATGACTTACACCTTGGCTTCATTTTGGGGAGCTGCCATGTTGTCCACCTTTATATACAAACTGCTCTATTACTAGTCTTCACATTGTCTTATGCAACACATGGTTTTTGGGTGTTATAGCTCAATATGTTTTTTTTTTTCATCATTGTATTTTTCTATCTTGTTTTCAAGTAGACTTGTTGAGCTACTCCACAGTCTCTCCACGTACCCCCTGGGGTACTAGTATCTCCGGTTGGGAATCACCGGTCTGGGCTAATTATGGCGATAGCGTTCCGATAATAGGGCACATTGGCTCAGCAATCATATCATTATTCTGTGTATCTCGGCTTGTTTTGACTTAATTTGTTATCATTCTTGGCAGTGAAAGGAAAGTATGTTTTGCCGTCCTGCCAGCTGTTTATCGCGGGTTTTAACATGTATTCCCTGAAGAAACTATTTCAGATTCCACTATCATATTACACAACATTGCCTTCTCTTCACTCTCTCCCTCTCTTCGTGCCCACACAGACATACTTTTAAAGCAGATAGCCCAAATGGAGCACTTGAAACAGATACGTCTGTTATTTGAGTTGACCTCCTAAGAGCCTGGAAAGAAATCCTGCATTAGCAATGACTACAAATTAAAGACTTCCACCCATCTAAATTAGGTTTTAAAGCTTCGACTGTGCCTTCTTGAATGGATCTGTTTATAAATTCACCACAGTGTACAGCATGATTTATGTATCCGAAATCTGTTTCCCTTCAGCTTTATTTCTTATCCTTTCATCTTGCTTTATTTCTCAAATATTTCATTCCCCATGTCCTCTTCTACCCTTTCCTTCTCCCCCCTCCTCACCCCCGCTGTGTACAGTATCCGTGTATGTGAACCCCATTTTAGTCCAGCTGTGTTGTGAGTTTTAAAACAAGTCCATATCAACTGTGTATCAGGTACATAAATCACGTGATTTATTTAATTAGCTAACCCTCCAAGAGATCTCACACTCTGCTTGGAATGCCTTGCTTACTGACCTCATGGAAAACTGCGGCCTGCCAAGGTTTCCTCTCATATCCCCTAAAAAGGAACCTAAGGAGTACTTTTGGAAATAGACCCTGATAGGGATTTTTTTTTTTTCACAGTGAAAGCAAAACATAAGGCTAGGATGGTCGGACACACACAGACACAGATCGGCGCTTGATGGAAGTGCTTCTACAGATAACGTGTGAATGTCGTATTGCGTAATGATGAGAGGGTTGGGTACATTCGGGGGAGCAGAGTCACAGCTCTCTGATCTAACCGCTGGTCGCTTTGGTCTTCAGGCTTGTGATGCTTTAATGTTTGGGCCTCAGCTGTGAGCTGGACGAGAACACATGCTCCCAGGCCCGATTTGGAGCCCACACAGGGGTAACCGAGTTAAAGTGAACCCAGACAGACGCTTTGCCAATGCGCTGTCTCCTTTGGCGTTGCATCAGATTGCTTGTGATGAATACATCCCGTATCCCTCACTTTCTCCCTCTCTCTCTCGTGTTTCGCTGTCGGGGCTGATAATGAAAGTTTGATTAGAGAGATTATTCTTACTATTTTACAGTCTGCTGACAGCAGCAGTGCAGTAATGTTGACACAGCTGACATCATTACAAGTATTGAATATAAAAAGGCCAAATATTCTGATACAAGTTGAAAAGCCAATATACATATTGAGCGCCAAAATGACTGATGTCTAACGTCATGGTGAAATTTAAGTACAGTCATGTAGACTAACCATCAGAGCTAACAGGTTTTGTGTCTACCTCAAAGACACTGTCACGTCAAATATCAGATATCCGTAATAATTGATTCTTCCAGGGGGGGTAATTAGGATATGTTACAGTTGCTCTAATATATAAGAACTCATGTGAAATTCCTTATATATTAAGAAATTAGAAAATAAGAAGTGTTTAAAAACATAAAAATATGTGTGATATGCTATAATATAACAGCACAATGTGTATAAACAGAAAAATGAGAATAAGAAATAGGTACAGATACAAGACATGTAAAACATTTGTTGTATATGTCACACAACAGGTACAACAGTAACAACTATCAAAGTGTTTTGGCACTACAAAGTTTAAGCTATGGTTAGGTTTAATCTCAAAAGTGCCCTAGTAAGGACTAGACAATGATAAGAGCTTGGGACAAAATAAATGGTGAATGACTGATACTCATGTCTGTCTTGGCAGGGCAGTGCTCCTCTGATAAAAATGCCTTGTTTAGAAATGATCTACAATTGGTTAGAAAGCATCTGCAAAAAAAAAACCCTGCAGTGTTTATTTGTTCAAACATGGTCTCATCCCTACTCGTCATATTTTGGCACTTGGGAAGCAGCCCAAGGTTAGGTTAAGGCAACAAAAGGCAACAAACCCACTTGGCTAGAATTAGGGTAAGATTGGCGTCACGCGATAATTGACCAGCGACTGACGTGACAAAATAACTCAACAAACGCATTAGTGACATGATGCTGTTTTAGTGGTTGTAGTAATAATACTCTCCTCCATAGATGTTACATCGCAGTCCAGTTTTTAAGGTTGTATGTTCTTGTTTTATGTGGGGGGTTTTTTTCAGTGACCTTTCATGTTGATGTTGAGACTCACCTGATTACCTGCCCAACCTGTCCCTCATTACCCTGCCTCCACTGTTTATTTAGTCCATGTCATTCCCTTTATCTGTGCCAGTTTGTCTTCACTGTTTCTAGTAAGCATTACAACATCAATCTCTAACTTTGACTCTCTTCAACTTTATCTTGTGTTTGTGAGTCATGCTTTTGAGTTCCTCCATTGTTGGTAACTAGTGCTTCCTGATAATAGGAAGTACAGTCACCAGTGCATCAGTGTTTTTCTTTTGAACATCGTAAAACTTATTCAAGTCCTTTTACCCTTCCCTTTTTTGTGAGCGTGTTGGTGGTCAGCCCCATATGTCACCTGCTATCCCACAGTGGTTTGAGAAGCAAATCGCACATGTCACAAAGGAAGCATAGAGGATAACTTTGCATTATGTTCAGTGGGTCTTCAACGACTGCGTTTACATGCACAAAATATTTCAGTTTTTGCCCTCATTCCAGAAAATACATTATTTCTACTAAACTGTTTACATGTCTAATGAAAACGAATATTCCACTAACACTGTTTACAGGGCGCTATGCATACTCCAATTATTGTGCTCTAACATGTTGTTCATCAAGTCAAATATGTAAATGTGTGACACTTTCACACTGCACTTTTTTAAAGTGGACCAAACTGCCTGGACAACATCACGCAGTTACAACAGCTGCTCGCTTTCCCCAGGAAGAAAAAAAGCATGAGGAAGAAGAAAACCCAGCTCATCGATAGGCAAGGACCGAAAATGGAAAGCCATTGTGGGTAGCAACTGCGAGTCCTCTGACCATGAATCCACATCTGCCCACAAGACAACTTCAACTTCAACTTCAAACAACTTTATTTCTCTACCCCAAATGCACTGCACTCAGCGTCACTTCCTCTCTTTGGTTCACTTCCTCTCTTAGTCCGTTTGCATTTCCCACTGTAAGCGAACTGCACCAGGGTTCACTTGCAAGTGAACCGAGACCCACAGTTTTCAAGCAGACCAGGGTTTGCGCGTTTGGTCTGTACCAGAGTCAAATTAGCGTTCACACCACTCCAAACGAACCAAATTATCTGTGGAAGCGAACCAGGGTTCGTTTAAAGCGGACCAAATAGTGCCAGTTGGGGTAGATTGTAGAGTAATCAAGTATTCATTGTTTGCCTTTAACCCTAACCTTAACTAAGGTGTTTTAGTTGCATACACTTAACCATACCGTATCTACTTAATGGTTTTTGAAGGCACTGAAAAACAACCTGCCTGTTATTAGACATTGATAGATTTGACAGTCTGGTGCATTGAGGCCAAATGGCAAAATTTAAATTTCCGTTATATGTTAAACAAAGGGTTGTTTTTGAGTTGTATTCATTAGACAAATTAACATATGGCACATACTGTACATGCACCATATGTTTCTATTCAGCTTTGCACCCCTGCTGCCCTGCTGAGTAACACTGCACTGAAATTACATCAGGTCACTGAAGCAGTAGGAAAAGCTTTCTTTCTAATCCATACCTCGTTGAAAATAAATAAGGCAACTACAGTTTGCCTTTTTTTTCTAGATTCTTGATTGAACTCATTGACTTTAAATATTGATTTATTTTCTTTCCTGTGAAACATATTCCTAGAAATTCTTTGCTTTCACACACAAGGACATTACACAGCAGCTGTCAGCAGGGCCTTGTGGGTCAAAAGCCGGACGGAGTAATGGAAGGAGGCGGGAAAACCAGAGCTTGTGTTTGAGTGCCTGAATAAACAATCACGGGGTCGTCTGGAGTTTGAGGTGTCTGTGACTGAGAATTGATAGGGGTCTGCGGGTCCACGTCTCAGATACAGACCGCACATCACTTGTGGGAAATTCAAGATCGCTGTCGACTTTTTTGATGTAACATCTTTGGGTGTTATCCGTGGAAATGTGTGATGCTTACAAGTGGGCAAGAGTTACAGTGCAGTGTCAGGTTGTGTAATGATAACACGCAGCTGGAGATGAAAGTGAGCTGTGGGGAAGGCATGCTGGGAAGCAGAGTGGGCCGCTGCTCAAAGACAGCCTGTATCAATGGTCCATGTTTATTTAAACGTTTGTTCAGAATGTTCCCCAGATCTGCGCAGCATTTTAGGGATGGCGTAAGCACAGATAAGAGTGACGTCACGCCTGAATGGCTGCTGCGGCCACCTGTACGGTGAAGAGCTGGGTTAGCCATATATGGCCGAATATTGTGATTGTGTGCAACACCTCTGAGCACCCTTCAGCACTGCAGAAGGAATTTGTTTACTGAACACTACAGTGATACACACTGACAGTAATGTCCTTTTAGTAGAGCTGTAAATTATCACAGTTACTCTGCTTCAACATGAGTTTTTAACAGCCCAGTCGCTCTGGACCTACGTCACGTGCGCTCAACAACATTATTTGCAACACTGAGCCTTAATAGAATCTGATTTGGGGATCTCAGAAGACCAGTTTATAATACATGGCATAGGAATATGCAGTGTTGAACACTTTGAATGATTTATGAGAGCTGCAAGGCTGATGTGCTCATTCATAAGATCAGCAGTTTTTGTAAATAATGTTATGAGCAGACTGTAAAAGGAGCTTGAGGTTACGAGGTTTTTCCTATGTTTATCTTGTGTCCTTGTTCTTTCGTTTATGAGGTATTGTCAATTATTGACAAGCACAGCCACAGCTGATTATTTCCCCCACACCTGTGAAATGGGTGGAGCGGTTTCTAATTAAGCTCAATGTTGTAAATAATGGCGTTAAACACTCTTGACGAAGGTCCGGGGAGACCGAAATGTTTGCGTTACTCATAAATCATGAAGCTGAGTAAGAGCAGTGTGCGGGAGTTTCTGTTCAAAGACTCGAGACAGTTGGATGTGTGAATATCTCTCCTCAGACAAACAGCCCAGTCGCCACAGTGAAACGTTGCCATTGTACGTTTCTGAAAAGCACAGATATGTTGCATTGGTAGGTTTTATACATATCAACGTAAATACAGCGTATTTGCGTAAACGACAGTAAATGGTTGTTATTGTCATGCAGGTGCGGTTGCACTGGGGGCCGTGGGGTGGGGAGGGGCCCTTGCAAATGATTCAGATTGCAACTACACTTGTGTTTGAAAAAAGACATTAAATCTCCGTTATGATTGTCTTGTCTTGTCTTTTCTTGTCTCTTTTTTTGGTAAAATAGTCAGTAGCAGTCTACAACAGATTATATGAATGCTTATTCTACAGAAACAGTAAAAATTATTTTTAAAAATCTGTTTAATTAAGTCAATAATTTCTTATTTTCTTTAATATTTTTTGTCACGTATATGTTAATGTCTAAAGTCAAGTCTATGTTTGATCGTGTGACAAGATCATAGGATACAGTAGCTAGTTGAGGCATCAAATCTGTCAAGACTGACAAGCTGGGCACATCTGTATGTCCAGCGAGCAGTCATGCCTTTTAAATCGAAAAGTGTCAGTAAGAAAGGACAAGAGAGAAACAAACAGGAGTAACAAAGCTCCCTAAATGAGATGTCTTTGGCTTTTACATAAACATTTGCCAGTGGTGGGCGTGTGTGTGCTTTTTAACTAGTAACTAGCGTACACTAGGGCCCGTGGTATCTACCTTTCGCCATTGTTGTCATGTTATACCATTGTTATTGTGTATAACGCGCTGGTGATGCATATGTTATATGTCACACTAGAGGCAGGCGCTCTTTAGTCACGCTTCTTTTACTGCTGCCATGCCGGCGTGCTGTCTAAAACCACACTTTGACTTTGTAGAGGCCCTGTAGTGTGATCTCTGTGTAAAAGTGGCTCTTGCAGCAGCCAGGGTTCTATTTCAACCCTGTAGCCCTTTGCCGTGTGTCATCCCCCCCTCTCCTGTTATTCTCCGGCTGTGCTATAATAAAGGCAAAAAGCCCTAAAGAATAATGTTAACAAAACGTCTGAGTCACCTTCAGTTATCACCACACACTCACAGCAATAAGCTCTACAAACAGCAGCAGGTGCTTTGCAATAACCAAAAGCACAGCAAACAATTTAATCACATTTTGTTACACGCTGGATTATTTATGTTCAGCATGTTACAGGTTTAATGTTGCATTTGTTTGCTGCCATTATGGATGTTTGTCTTTTGTAATTTGTTGTTTAATAAACGGATTTCCTTTATTTTCAATTAAGGGTTTAGCACCAACATCGTCAATTTGTGTGACACAGTTAGCAAAGCAAGTTAATTCATATAGCATAATTTATATACTTAGGCAGTTTCAAAGTGCTTTACAGTGGTGCTTTAATTTAACTTTAGAATAAATTAAACACACAGTTCCTCCTCGTGTTAGATTGGAGAAATCCACACTGTCTGACTGCGTCATACGCAAGCTGGTTCCAGCTCTTCATTGAAGTTTTATGGTGTTATTAAGTGACATCACACAATGATTTCAGTGGCTGAGTCATTCAACCAAATGGAGATTTTCTAGACAAGTGGTTCCCAACTGGTGGGTGGCAATTCCATTCTGAATGGACCAGAAGTGACTCTCAAACTTCTCCAGTTTGTACAAAAAAATTTTTTAATTTGAAGTACAGTGAATTTCCAGACCCGAGCTTTTATTTTGAAGTGCCCTTTCCTGCTTTAGAGTGAGTGACTAACGGACAGCTACCTGACAGAGACAGCAAACTAGCTCGATGACATGGCCAAACTCAAGTATGACACTGAATGGATTAAACTGTGTGGACTAATGACTAAGAGGAAATTTGGAACCTGTAGCTGGACCAGCTGGGAACCAGAGGTCTAGATGAACTACTCATCATTTGTACACACATCCCCAAACTTCACCCTGATATATTTGGCCTCTTTGGAAAGGTTTAAAATCCACTAAATTCTTTAATTAAAGTTGTTTAAACAGTGTTTAAGTGCACAGCATGAGTTTGTATTGAGTAAAAAGCAGAAAAATAAAAGACAAATTTACGCAAGAGTGATTGTTTAAAAGATATGTCACTTTACATACAAGAAACTTTTTGTTTGACAGCAGTATCAGTGACATTAGAGCCTTTAAAAGAGACCACACCTCCTCTATTTACAGCAAACACTTAATGAACTACACAAGATGCTATCTGTTTATTATACCTGAGCGATCACGCAGAGACAACAGTTTCCAGCCGGCTACTATTTTCACCTTTGCCTCTCAGTCTGGAGTGAAACCCTGCACCATACGCACATACACACACACACACACACACACACACACACACACACACACACACTGATGAGTGTATTATACAGCATGGCACTGGTTGGTCTCCGGGGTGCAGAGATGTCTGAGGACATTATCAGTCACCACTGAACCCCAGAGAGCAACGCTGCCACCAGCATTTCTGTCACAGAGTCCACATCCTGAAGTCTCCTCTGCAGAGACTCTTTGTGTTGGGTGTGTGCTTCATAAAATGATTTCAGCTCCACTGGTGTGCATGCATTTGTATTTCATGTTATACATTTTGACATCTGAAAGAACACATATTTCACCTCTGTTTTTTGTGTGCATGTGTTTCTTTTTTCCATTTATTATTAGCCCCTTATAAAAGCGTCGCCTCTTTGAGAGTCCTGCCCCATTAGCCGGGGTGATGTGCTTGATGAATAGGTTGTGCTCCTCATTTGGATGGCGAGAACAAATTGTGCCTGGTAATCAATGAAAATTTAATTGAGTGACAGAGAGCCGGAGCCCTAACAGGCACATTATGCCATTCTTTGATGTATTTTCAAAGCCGTTTTTTTCATCCCTGCCTAATTAATCAGTATAATGAAGACTTTGGATGCAGTGGCCGACACTGCGTTGTAGAGGCAGATGTCACGAGGAAGGGAACTGCATGTGCTGAGCTGTCATCTTTGGAGGCGGAGTAGCAATCGCAGGACCAAAAGGCGAAACAACAGCCCGCACCAGTGATATTATTTGCATTGCTACAGATGAGCAGTGTTGGAAGATAACATTTAATTAGACAATCGGAGTGAGGGTTAATGTGGCACGGCACTGAATGAAGCTGTGCGCCCATCTGCTAAAATGAATGAGAGGATTCGGAACTGTGAAATGAATTACAGGGTGGGGAAAAAAAAGGCGACTTGAAATTAAATTTCCAAATCATATTAACAGCGTTTCACAATGGCAAAGATATCAGAGCGGATTATGTCTCCTCTCTATGAAATGATTTGTTTTGAAGCACTTAAATTAGCCTGTTGCTGGAGGCTTTAACTTAAATGATTGGTTGTAAATTACGCTTCTGTAATGAGAGGCAGCAGCAGTGAGGGAATGATGAGAGTTTAGAGTATGGTGCACCTGTGTTCAGCTGACATTTATAAGCCCGAGCCTCCCCTGCTTGTTAGTTTTGCCTAATAGGTCTTTTAAAAGCCGTTATTGCCCTTCAATGTTGTGCAATTTTCGTATTTTCTTTAGCAGGATAATTACAGAAATCAGGTTATGAGACAATCAGCCCCGAGTTCAAAGAGATTTTCCTTTTATAAGTTGCAACAGTCCTTCCACAAATTCAGACACTGAGCTAATTTCAGGGGAAATTACAGGAAAAAAACCTGTAATTTCCCAGATGTCTACTCTGTGATTTTCCCCGCCTATCTGTGAAATATGTGCAAATAGTTGCAGCCAAATGTGTTTAGTATTAATGCTTCAGCGTCAGACAGCCAGTGCAGAGTCTGGGTTTCTTCACATGTCAATCAGAGCTCTTTGGCCGATTGTTTTTTTCACCTTTCAGAGCGGTGAGCCTGCATTTTTTTTCCCTGCCAGTGGCAATGACTGTAATCTATGTAAACAGAGTGAGTGGCCCTGGTGGCTCCCCCCCCCCCTGCGTGCCAGGACAAGCCGTGGAGACGTCCTGTCTCATGATAACTTTGTCACTGCTGTTGGGGGGGAGAGGGTGAGGGTGAGGCTCGGAGAGGAGAGGGAAGGATGAGCTTGTCATGCGGGTCTCTCCGCTCTCTCACGCGGCAGCGGCGGGACTGCTGGCCTTGTCGCCTCCAGCTCCTGCGTCTGCTGTTGACGAGCACCGCTGTCACTCCGGTCGTCCACGTGTCTCGATAAGCTGCTCCCTGCTGCTGACAGCTCGTGACAGGCCTGCAGCTCGGCCTGTGTGCTCACCTGAACACACTGTCCTGCTCTCTCTGTCATGATGGTCAATAAGTTTACTTACAGGCGTGGATGTAAAATGTAACTCTTAAAGTGACACTAGAGTGACCCTTTAAATAAGATACAACACAATCTTCCTCTTGAAATATAAAAGTTCGATCCGAAGGAAACCAAAGTCACTCAAGCTCAATTTAATACACTTTAATTGCCCTCACAACCTCATCTAGTCTGGTATGACCAGTACCCTATGTTAGCAAGGGTTAACCAGTATTTCAATCAGGAGAGACAGACAAATGAGGTAAAGATAATATTTAATATAGAATATGAATGTACAGATTAACAGATGGTTTGTGCTGGTTAAGATTTAACAGAAGTCTTTAGAACTTGGACACCAGAGAGAGATATTTTGTGATCGACCACGGAGTCCAGACACTGGTGGTGGAGGTGGTGGCTGATGACTCTGAGGCTGGTGGCTGCTGAGGATGATGAGGCTGATGAATCTGTGAAGACTGGGTGGTGATGTGGAGGTGGAGGGCGCGCACGACGGCAGCAAGAAAGAACTACATCAGAGAAAGAACCATATTTAAAATGAGGAGCAGTGAGATGATAGGCTGACAGAAAAGGTGTGTGGCTGCGTTATTGGTTGATTCTGAATCAGATCAGCTGATGACTCAATTAACCTACCCAGACAATGACAACTAGAAATAGTGAGTGCATGTAACAGATAGAACTTGACACGGCGTCCCAGAACATCAACAGCCAGCACACCCAGGGTGTCTTTCATGTCATATCTGGACATGGAAAGTCCATGACTAAACGCAGATATGTGACGAGGTCGGAGTGAGAATGCGTTGAACCACAATGTGTCTCACTAAACCACATTAACTTACACTAACACCAAACATGTGAACCAAACATAATTGTGTATGGGATATAATATGAAGAGGATTAGTGTTTCGTTACGGATGAGTGAGACTTTCCTGTACTTTTTACAAATCTGGGAACCTTCGTCTGCTTGTTGACACTATTTGAACTTTCTTTGAGATCATATGTTTTGATAAGTTCTCTGATGAGAGGCAAATGGCAGAACAAATCACGACACTGAAAATTTGTTTTCTTATCAAACAGTTTTTTCCACTGGATTCATCCCGGGGTTCAGGCAGGAGTAAATACCTCTGCAAGGCTGAAGTAAATGCAATTTAGGATTATAATATTTTCTGATGCAGACCTTGAGGGGAGAGCTGTACCTTCACATGGAAGTCATAATGCAAATTTTCTTCAGAGATTTATGATTTTTAATATATATTCATGATGGATCAATAGGAGACATTAATATTCACAGACCTGAGCTGAAGTGTGGGGGAGCAGACTGACCATATAGACTTGTGCATTTCTGATTAGCAGTATCTGCTGGGGGAAAAGAAAGCTAGTCATAGTGGCCAAAGGAACCTGATTTATGTTGTTGTTGTACTGGTTTAAGAAGTTGACATATTGTACAGTAGTGAGTCCCACCCAGAGGCAGTGGGACCTTGGGAGGAAGTGCTCCTGTAGTAGCAGCACACAGTATGTGAGAAAACTTTGGAGTAGCTCAACTAGTTAAAAAAGAATAGGAATATGAGGATGTGAACACTAGTTTGCAAGTAAGATTATTTAAAAGTAATCACTAAACAAGGAGTCATCAACTGCATTTGTCAAAAGGCCAGAGATTTTCTAAGCAGACACTGTGGGGGAGGCACTCTTAGAAATAACATATAAATAAAATTGATTTGGACCTCATTAGCAGTGGTAAATAATTTAAGTAATAATTCTTTAGTAATATAGTAACATTTTGAGGAATAAATTCATTATTAGAATAAAACAAATGTTAAATAAGAGGTTTGTTTTTGTTCTTAAATGAAGATATGGTACAGGCCACATTCAGTTTATTAAAGACGTCTTTAATTATCCAATTCACACTGCCCACCCCTCAAAAATATGCATTAACTAACCAGGCAAACCCGACACAGCCCACAAATCACCAACTTTATGCATAATACTGACTGACTAAGGGCACAGACAGAGACGAGAACTGTCCGTGTTTGAGAGAGGGTAAGAGGAGGTGGAAGGTGGACTATTGCACACAGTGTTTCTGTCAGTTATCAATAACTTAGTGGGAACACTTATATTTTCTAGTGAGCTTACCTGGATCCACCCTGTGAGTTGTAGGCTGACTTGTGCATCACTGCTGCTCTCAAATAATTAGCTGATAGGTGGATTTTTAACGTCTTTCGTACCTGCAGAGTAGGGATTGGTTAATAATTCCTTATAGAATTATTTCCATCTCAGCTGTTTTTGGAGTTTCTTTAATATTGGAAGACAAAATGCTGAACACCGAAACAGTGTTTTTTTTTCCTCCTCACATTTTCTGAATTCACATTTCCCAGATGGGAAGCCATATGTCACCTGTAGGGCACTGGTATACGATCACTGCAATAAACCGTTGGGAAAATTAGCAACGTAATGCAAAACAGATTAAGTGCTGTCAATTAGCCAGGGGTGCACAGTCAGGGGGAGCAAACCAGGCAAATGTCTGCAGGCCCCTAAAATATGTTGGGAAAAGAGGCTCCCTGACAGCCACTCACATTAGTTAAGCCCTTGATGGACTTTTTTGCGTGGGGCCCCCCAGAGCCAAGGACCGCAACTGCAATAAGCTACTGATAAATGGTTGAAATAGATACTTAATCATAATGGATAAATAGTTTTAATTGATTAACTGTAGACCTAATGGATAAACAGTTGAAACAGCTGTAAGTAAATACTTTTAGCTGTTTCAACTCAATTAAGCAATCGAAAATTAAGCTTAAGCAATTCATAAATTGTTGAAATGTCCAGCTTCTGCCTCTTTAAGTCGTTGTAGTATGAATGCAAACTTCAGTCTGTGTTGAATATCATCTAGTTTATCCAATATATTTTCAGTATCATCTCGAACGCACCATCATTAAAGTCATCAATTGGCCGGAGAGTCGTTCTCTCTGCTAAAGTGGACTGTAATAAATTGGCCACTAATCAGAATAGAGTACTCATCAGTCATCTCTCTGTCGTCAGAAAATGGGATAAACGTCTTTGTGGGGGTGAGATTAAAAATAGGCAATGCTGCTAAGAAGCAAACTGTCTCTTTGCTCGGTGAACGGGTCAGGTTTTTCCTTCCACGAGGAGATACATCAGTTGTAATGGCTCTCATTTTGGCGGCCCAACTGGGAAAGCTTTAAACAGATTTGGCACCAGACAGACAGATGGCTCAACCGCACGGATCAGTGTGACAATAAAACCAGAGCCCAAAGAATTAAATCAACCCGGGGAGTAATTACATTCAAACTATTGGTCAACCTTTTCCATTTGCTGATCACATTGTTATCAGGGACATCATCTCTCGGCTCCTGTGTGCAACAGGTCCACATGCGGGGAATAAATCTCGGGCGGTAATGATGTTGCATGCGAGGGCGCAGTATCCTGTGGGACAATAGGAGTGAGAGGATGACGTGATGAGGCAAAAGGTTAGTGCTTAACCTGAAATATGCCGGAAGGAAGCTCAAATCCATCCTGAAATTCATGAGCTCTACAGTGTGAGTGCATACAGAATCACTCAGAGTCACAGTGAGTCATATCTGAAATTGGCTGGTGGTGAGCACTCAGTAGTATTCAGTGGCCAACAATACAATATGTCTATATAGTAAATGGTTTATTATCCATTCTCAGTTTTATGGGATATAAATTACTGAAAAGCTCCTTCTCAAAACTTTGACGTGGCATGCTCTGTGCCACGGAGCTGCTTAATTAACTCTGCATTTTTGTGGGGAGTTTGTATTCTCTTTTCCAGGCTGTGTCACTGTTCAGAGGATTCACTGGAGCGCACACAAACCACGCTGCTGCCTTATTCTATTGTGCTGTAGGGGGATTGTAATCCCACAATTCAAAGGACTCCAGGACAAAGAGTGTCTTTGTTACATAAACAAAACAAGGACCAATATTTGCAGCGTGCCCTGTTCTGTCCTGTTTACTGTATTTGTTCTGGAAAAATGTAGAGGACTAATTAGGCGCAAATGTACTCATTAGGTGAAGTCACTCTGCGGAGACCAGTTGTCAATGAATTATTCAAGCTCTCTCTCCCCATACACGACATCAATACTTGGCCATTCCCGCCACACCGCTGTGCATTCTCATCTTCAATCGCATTCGGCCGCTGTGAAATGAAGAGTCTTTGAATTTGTAAGAAGTGCTGCTCAAAGAATACAAATCATTTATATCTGTCTGCTCAGGGTTTGACTATCTTTTCCCAGCCTCCAGCCTTCTTTTCTCAGACCCCTGTCCTCTGCACTGTAGATTTAATTAGTTCTGCCCCAGTAACCCTGCTCCTTTCTCCTTCTTTTCCCCCAGGATACGGCCATGCAGCCCCCAGCACAGATGGAGGGAAGGTGTTCTGCATGCTTTACGCCCTCCTGGGCATCCCTCTCACCTTGGTCATGTTCCAGAGCGTGGGCGAGCGGATCAACACCTTCGTCAGGTACCTGCTCCACCGCCTGAAGAAGTGCCTTGGCATGAGGCGCACCGAGGTCTCCATGGTCAACATGGTGACAATCGGCTTCATATCCTGCATGAGCACGCTGTGCGTCGGGGCGCTGGCCTTCTCGCACTTTGAGGGGTGGAGTTTCTTTCACGCTTTCTACTACTGCTTCATCACACTCACCACCATCGGCTTCGGGGACTATGTGGCGCTGCAGAATGAGCAGGCCCTCCAAACCAAGCCGGAGTACGTGGCCTTCAGCTTCATCTACATCCTGACGGGCCTGGCTGTGATCGGAGCCTTCCTCAACTTGGCGGTGCTGCGGTTCATGACAATGAACGCCGAGGACGAGAAGCGGGATGCTGAGCAGAGGGCGCTCCTCGCTCATAACGGTCAGGCGGGCGGACACATCCACTGTTCTGTAGACCCCGCTTCCACCTCCTCCACGCCGTCTGGGTGCGGCGGAGGAAGCGCAGTAGGCGGCAGTGGTGGAGGGGCGGCAAGTCGGGGTCTACGTAACGTTTACGCTGAAGTGCTCCACTTCCAATCCATGTGCTCCTGCCTTTGGTACAAGAGTAGAGAGAAGCTGCAATACTCCATACCCATGATCATCCCACGTGACCTCTCCACCTCGGACACGTACATGGAGCAGGGAGAGGCTTTTACCAACCCCCTGCACTCTAACGGCTGTGTGTGCAGCCTGCAACGCCACTCGGGAATCAGCTCAGTTTCCACGGGTCTGCACAGCATCAACACCTACAGAAGACTCAATAAACGCAGGAGCTCCATCTAAACTCGAAGAACTCAATGCTTTAAGGTCAAGTCCACACAGGAGGAACCTTCTACTGTGGTACGGGATTAGCTGAGGACAGCAGGGGGACACAACTCCAGTCCTAAAGACACTCAGCACTCCTGATGTTGGCTTCTCTCTGGCAGCCTCCAGACACCATGTATTTTAACTTCCATTAGCAAAGCACAAACCATTTAGGACTAACATCGTTACTGATGTCACTGAGAAGTAATGCTAATGGTTGTTTAAGAAGCATTCGTTACACAAACTCTGGAACTGTTGCTGTTAGAAGACAGGGAGAAAGAAACACGTGCAGCTCTCTCTGCACATCTGAATTCTTATATTAAATATCACAATATTGAATTCAGTTATTTTCGTTGTTAATAAGACAGAATTTCATGTTCTAATATGAAAAGGGACAGAGCACACTGTGAGACACGTTTTTAAGAAGGATTGTACATAATGCCCCGCTTAGAAGAAATATTTTATTGCGTAATCTTAAATCCACCTTTTCCAAAAAAAGACTCTCCACAAGGACTCTTTGGTTGTATTATACTCACTGCAGTGAAACTAAAAAGGTGTATATATTTGGACACTTCTCTCGTAGGTGTGTTTGAGGAAAAGCTTATTTTTTCAGTGAAAGATTTAAAACAAAAATGATTCTCCGTGTCTTATCCTGTGTGTCTGTAACTGAAGTTCAGGTTCAAGCCACTCTCTCTGTTTTCATCTGTTTGTTTGTTTTTCTTCCATGAGAAAACTCATGTCAATGGCATTTAAATGACGATGGAGAATGATCGGGCAGGTTTGGCTTAAACGTCTCTCTGAAGGACGGGACACCTGTAGCTGTCATGGGGATCAAACCCGTGACGGTGCCTCTAACCACTAGGGGTGTACATCACTAGCTTCATCACGATACAATGTTATATTGATTCTTTGGACAACAATACGATATTTGCTGATTTTACAAAGTTCAGACAATATCATCTGCCCATTTAACACAATTGGTCACCGAAGAGGCTGCTACTTATTACTTTGCTTTTGGCCATGAAAGATAAAAACAACACCTACATAACTGTAGCTATAGCTATAGCTATCACCATTAAGTGCAGTAAAGTTTACTTGGAAGTGGCTCCACTAACACACATAAAACAGCTCGTGGGATAAGTTAACCTTCAGGGCTTTCTGCCAAAAATCGTTTCACTTTGACCCAAACGCTAACCTTTTTCCTAAAACCTCAAGACTATCTGTCTTGAAGCACTGAAGACAAACTTCTCCCAACAGCCATAAAACATGGATTAACAACGAAATAATTTGAATGTCCAGTGTGTGAGTTTCAGGGGGATTTAGTGGCATCTAGTGGTGAGGATTGCAGATTGCAACCAGCTGAAATGTCTTCCGGTTAGGATTCCTTCAGTGTTCATTGTTCATGGTTTTTTTTTTTTTTACTGGGCACCAAATTATCCACAGAAGTCTCCTCCTCTCCGAAACAAACGGACCAATTGATTAAAACCAGTAAAAACACTGAATAAATCAGTTTCACAATAGAAATCAGTGTGTCTCCTAGCAGCTAGCCGCTAGCCACTAACCCGGCACCTGCTAATGTTTGCTCATCCAGATGTTCAGGAGTATTTTTTCAAGAGCCGAATTATCCACAGAGGTCTCTTCCTCCCTAAAACAAACAGACCAGGCGATTTCAACCAGTAAAAAAAACACACAGAATAAAGCAGTGTTACATTAAAAATAAGTGTTTTTCCAATGCTGTTTGGCTCATAGCGTAGGGGCTGCTAATTACAGTAGCGAGAACCTGAAATCTCACAAAAAAAAAAAAAAAAAAAAAAGAGCCAGTGTTTGGTTTGTCCATTTTGGGCTTCTGTAGAAACATGGCAGTGCAACATGGCGATCTTCGTGGACACACTCCTAATGTAGCTCATTCTAAGGTAACGAAAAACACAATGATTCTTATTTTCCGGTGATTTTACACTAAGGAAAACGTATCCATTTCTGCCAACATATCCCTCTAAATAACACACACTGGACCTTTAATAGAATTAACAAAAGTATAAATTAGTTAGTCACCGTTATTAGCTTAAGCACTTTTACACCACAGAAATTAGCCTAGCGGCTAGCTAACTAATTACATGTATTATTTATACTTTTTCTTACTCACCATTGTGAGTACCGTGTTTTGTCACCTCCCGACAGAACAGCACATTTACATTGTTAAAACGGAGCAGCTAATGTTGCCCTAGCGAGAAGTTAGCAGAGTGATACACTGTCCAGGCAGGCACGACTGATTTATTCCCCAGTAAATAACATTATCCTCATCTTTTCTTCATGGTTGCTTGTCAGTATCAGCCTGGTGCTGTTTGACGGTGACACAGGATTTCAAAGTAAAGGCGTATCATAAAGATGACGATATTGGATTGTTGAACACTGAATTGATATATCAAGATCAATGGATGGTTACACCCCTACTAACCACTAGGCCTCCCTGCCGACCCTTTCAGACCTCATCACTATGAATTTCTTTTCATAGTTTCTTCCTGTGCATAAGACTATCGTATCATCATATGTTTTCATATAGCACAACTATATTCTGATAGTTTGACTCAGAGCATGTGAGCTCACTTTGTGCATAGTAGAGAGTCTTATCTTATTCACTGCCGCACCAGAAGGCTGGTGTGTGTGTGTGTGTGTGCTTCAGGGCGCTGGAATTCAGTGCACTATTTTATTTGATTTTTTTATTTAATGGAATCACGTTGTGTTTTGTTATGTAAATGAGACGCCCTGAATAATTCTCTCATGTGTTATACGTCTGAGATGTTTGACTCTGTGTTGTTAATGATTGAGAATAATAGCAGTACACCTCACTAATAAATGGCCTCAGAGTTTGCACCTCATGCACTTAGGGGGTCTTTGCTCCAGCCCCACCTAAACACACTTGATTCAGCCAACTGAGGTCTTTATGCAGTTTTTTTTTTCTTGTTCTTACATAATCCTTATCTTGTTTTTTTGTAGTTTTACTTTACAATGTCTCAATATTTTAGTCATATCACTTTTGGTCACAATTTCATCTTTTCTTTTTCTACTGGAACATTCTTATTAACGTCGGTCAGCGTCTGTCATGAACTGAAGGAGGGGCTGCAGTTGGCTCTGTGTGTGGCTATACATTTACAGTATGTTCTTTTCTTCAATCATAATAAAATATGATTTAATTTAAAACAACTGTTTGTTCATTTGAGTGTCAAATGGTCTAATAATATTATTTCATGTCAGTATTTGTTATTTGATATGATCAGTATTAACTTTTCATCAGGGTTTACTGTAGGTGTATTAAATATGGCTGTTGATTATTCACTTTGCTGAGAAATCCACTGCAATGAGTGTTCACATACTGTACAGCCAAGGCCTGCTGAAAACCAAATTAATAATCAGGAGACATTTTAATATTCATTAATTTTATAGCAATTACCATTCTGCCATTTGTTGGTTGATTTTTCTGAATAAAAACATAATTATTGGTGGCACAATAGCTCCTAATATTGTTTAAATTTTCTTCTCTATTGTCTCATTTTTTCTACAAACACAAACTTATGACATCAGAGAAATTTGACACTATAATCATATAATAATGGCTATACCGGTGTTGATTCCTGGGTTTAAATGCAATCTAGTGTCCTGGTTATGTAGGGTGACCAAATCCTAACACACAAAATGTGGGACAAAGAGTATGTTTGTGTTGGACACGGCTGAGAGGTTGAAAAATAGCACAAAAAGAATATCCAGAGAGTTGCCTTGCACCAGCTTCACCCAGTTATAAGTGCAGCAGTTTCCCAGTCTTTGTTGTAGGCGCCCTTTCTTTGTGGTAGTTTCCATCATAGTCCACCCACATCTGTGACTTTGTGTGGATTTACACTTTTCCCTGTTGGGCACAGTGTAGCAAAGACAGAGATGTTCACCTGCACTTGACCCACATGTGCGCAGTTTGATTGACATCAAACACAGACCCGTGATGACAGCCTTCTCTGCTTTTTCACAGCCACTGAAAAAAGGACAGTTTTTAGAGAAGCCTCTGTCCTGCAGGGGTTTGACTTCTGAGAACAAATGCACAACATTGTCACAATATGTGGGACAAGGGATAAAACTGCTATGTAAACCTTCGTGGTCACTTTATGGTTACGATCGGGTGTTCTGAATGATGTTCAGAAACCTGGTGAATCTGACCTAACATTTAAAACAAATGAACACAAACAAACTAAATGTTTGAGGCAGCAGTAGACCAGCAACTCCCATAATCTGCAAGGTAAAATTACTGTTGTCAGTCTACTGTTTTTGGAGTCTGGCTTGAAGAGAGCATAGATTAAGCGTCACAGGGCTGGCTGTTTGTGAAATACTGAGCTTATGATTGCACAAATGAGACTTGGATTACACTACACGAGTTGTGTGAGAGTTTGTAAACAGATGTTTTAGTTTTGCTGTTGGTAAACGTGGCTCCCTATGACTCCAATTCATGAAGACGTTTCTCTGGTTTTGGATTCCTCTGGTTCACTGGGCATGAAGTTTTCTTTACGAATTCAATGCAACACAGGGTGAGTAACAGATATAGGAGGGAACCGGATTGGCGAACTACAGAGTTTGGTTTGCACATGGCTATATTCTGGTCCTTTAAACATAACTTACGCAAAAATGTAATGTTTCAGTTTATTGATGGGATGGAGCTACATTCTGATATAAGACCTGAAAGTCTGTGATGAGTGACTGTAGCTGGCTAACATCATTTCATCACAAGCTTGGATCAACTGTGAGTGGGATCGGTTGGCACATGTTTCAACCAATTATAACAGTAAAGGCCTTTGCACACATAGTTCATTTTATAAATACATCATCCAAACGTCACACACAGAAACCTTGCACACTGAGTCTAATGCATTTTATTGTTCTATTCGTTGTGAAAATTCACACTATGAAACAAAATGAAAATAAATCTTTGCTCCCTTGCTTCTCTCTACTGGTGGTACCTCTCTGGCTGTCGTCACTCTCTCCCTGTGTCTTGCATTTGAATCAGCAGCTGAAGGAGCTGAGCTGTCCCCCTTTCTGTCTCCACACTGTCACTCTGTCGTCTGTTGGCAGTCCTCATCCTCTATTACATTCTGCACTTCGTCATCATCATCATCCACTTTAATATCACTATCTGAGCTGTTGAGAGTGAGCTACCCAAGCTCTGAAACAATACTGTGCGCTCCATTCCTCTCTGTCGTTGTGGATGTATGTTTCCCACAACGTTATCTTCACTGCTTCTTGGTCAAACAGCTCTATAAATGAAGTTTCATAACAAGATTCGGGAACAAAGACCACGCCTCAGATGGATCAATTTCCGCACTACGAGTACTTAAGCACACCTCATCCGTTTCCTCATCCTTTGATTCTGTTTCCACATCCCTCCCCCCCGACCCCCTATTTTCTACTTCTCTCCTTGTCTGAATACAGGAACAGTTGATCACGAGCCTGTATGTACAGTATGTATACAGGGATATGAATAACCAGGTATTTCTTGTTCCACATAAACATCAGTCCTGAGTAAGATCAGAGGCAAAATAAGTAGAAAAATGTACTCCATATTAATTACAGTAGTGTGTCTAGCTCTCCTCTGGCTTTAGCAGCAAAGAGTCTTTCCCTTGTTTGTACACATACATACCCACTCTTGAAGATCATAGATGAAAAAGCTAGAAATCAAGCAATCAACGTTAGACCAGCAAGAGATTGCTGCACTGTGCGTCACACCTAATGAAGCAGATACAATTTGTGGCCCAGTGGTTTGGGTAATTGCATACAGTGTGTCATATGTCATTCTGTATACATCCAATGCTCAGTGCTGCACAGACTGCAGGTAAAATGATCACAGGCCTTTGTACCATCAGAGAATTACTGGATAAGTGGAGATGACTTCAACAGCAATTACAGAGCCGACATTCATTCAGCTGAACATTGGAGCTCTGTGGAGTTAATAACAAAAGAACTTTTCGCAAACCCAAGAAAGATTTTTTTTATTTCTATGTTACAGACTGAATTGCTTTAGAATAAAGGTGCATTTTGATCACAGCATTCAGTCTTTCAGAAAACATTTCGGTCCTGTTTACATCAAAGAAGTCATCATTTTAATCATTTTGTGTCTTGTTTTTTCTACCAGACGTGCTCCTGCTTTGTTTTTACCTCCTGTTTTCACCCAGTTTTAGTTTTATCCAAACACAGGAAGTTGCTTTCTAATTTATAAAATGTGCCGTATAAATGAAGCTTAAACATTTAAAGGGAAATCCATCTCAGTAAAACACACACCAGCTGCACCATGTTGCCCCGGCCTGTTCGGATCCTGTTTTAGAAAATCTCTGGTGACTGTGTCATCACTGCTTTTATCATCGCTCAACTTTTCAGCAAGGCCTTGATTACATAACCAAAGTTAGGACACAGTGACTCTAAGTTTACTCATCCCTGTTATAATATTTATTATATAACTGTCACATTCGCACCTTTATGGCTGCAAACCATGAACTCTTCCGCTCCACTTCCAAGGAGAAACGATCAGCTGAGATCTCGATGTCCTTCGTTACCTTTCATCCTTCAGCCTGTGAGACCTGACATAAAGACACAGTGTTCCTCTACAGCCCATCTCTGACTTCACATCACCTGTCGCTCTGATTTATACCTCAGACTCACACATTTACAGTAACCATGGATGAGTAACAACCTCTAGAGATGTAGGAATTTTTAAAGTACGAGTACAGTTCAGTCGCCAGAAGAAAATGTTTGCATTGTACATTTCTGAAAACCAGGAAAATGCTACATTTATACATTTCATAGTTATCTTCAGCATTTCTATAACGATGCACTGACTTTGTCCTCCGGAGGTGGAGGGAATGGTTGATGGAGTGTCACATAGGCAAAGCACCTGCCAAACTGCAAACCACTGTTCGAGACTAACAAACCACAACAATGGTTCTGTGTTAGCAGCACAAAGCAGCATTTACTAGCAGCATTTGTGGCACTAAACCTGGGTATTTTTCACCTACACATTGTGACATTTTGCACCAACCTGTCCCTGCTTTTCCAGCAACTTTTGTGCCAGATGTGGGTTTATGTTGTCCAAAACACAATCTTTACCTCACCATAAACAGCTGCTTGTTGCCTATGTTATGTGTTGCAGACACTTAATACTGATGATGGAGTTCCTCTGGGAAGCATTTTGGGCCCTGTCATATGTAGTTAATACAGTGTATTCCCCATCTTGTACCAACATCTTGCACCACATTTTTAATTATCACTATTATGCAGATGACCAACAATTGTATATCTGAGTTTCTTACTTCTGTTCTCTTCTGTAGATATTCTGACCCAAAGTGTGAAACACGGCCAACAAAGACACTCCTGGACACTTTGAACCTGAATCTGAGGCCTGATATAGTTTTTAAGCATAGTCTATGATCTGGATGTAAACAGCTCCGCTGGTGCTGTAAAACATTTCCTTTCATCACTGTTTCTGTCTTCTATAACTACATAATAAACCTTAAATTACATACTTAATATTGTCACAACATGGGTAAAACTAGTGAAATTTTTGTTGTTTGGTCCAGAGGATTTATTTACCTTGAAGCTGTGCGGCTGTACCAGTTATTAAATTTCCAAAAACCAAAAAGTTTCAGGCTTGATTTTCTTGACTGATGGCTTTTTTAAACTAGTTTTTCTATTATCTTTTAGGGTTTATAGATTAAACATGATGGTTTTTAACACTATTGAATTTCTTTTCTGAGGCATCAAAGCAGGCTTGTGTCTAGGATTTTGGAAAACTGAGGTTAAAAGTTCAAAGTCCCCCAGTGCAACCCTATCCACCACTTTCTGATAGCCACCAAATGGTCATATAATCATCATATAATAGCAGTGGAGAAACTAAAACATCCAACTTTGATAACAATGACTTGGACAAATTGTAAGAAACAGGCTTAAAAGTCTCACAATGAGTAATTTTTGTGTAATTCAATGTAAACAACTCTCTCTTTGCCAAATTCCCTGAAACAGTACAGAGAACATCTGGTCCTTCATGTCCTCTGTTGCTGCAGCCCTGATCAAAAGAATGTTTTTGTCCATTTATTTAATCTCAGACGGATTTTTCCAAGTGTTGCAATACCAAAACACCAATCTCAGTCATGTCTAAAAACTGCTGATAAGGACTTAAAAGAGGCTGAATCTGAGCAAACAAGAAAATGCATGGATCTATGAGTTTAAGGACACAAATGACATCTGACAGGCTGCAGTTCTTCATGCTTGGATGGTCAAGCTTTACAAAATGAACTGAGGAAAAATTCAATCTGAAGTGATGCTTATGTTAAACTAGTTTCATTGTGCTTTTAACATTATAAAACACTAGAAAAAAAAAATGTTTGTGTATACAGCCCAGTTGCTAAAGGAAAATTTTGGCAGTTTGCATTTCTACAAACCATAAATGCATTACCTTTGCACGTCATACGTATCATATCAATGTTCTTAAGTGACAAAATATACGAGCTGACTTTGTCATTGACACTTGGCAAGCTGCAGATTACTGTTCAACACCAACAAACATCAAAACCAGATATGTTTTAGTTCGTCATTTCTGTGCTTCCAGTAGCTTTTTAGGTTCCACTTATGGGTGTTTTGTAGCAACCTATCTGTGTTTTTCCATCAGGTTTTTGGATTGCCTTTGTGGGCATTTTGTAGTGACCCGTCAGTGTGTTTCTATCAGGTTTCTGGACTCCAATAATTGGCGTTTTGTAGCAACCTGTCGGTGTGAATTCTTCAGGTCTATAGGCTCCTGTCATGGCTGTTTTGTAGTGACCTGTCTGTGTTTTCCAATTAGGTCTTTAGGTTTCAATCATGGCATTTTGTAGTGACCTGTCAGTGTATTTTTATCAGGTTTTTGGGCTCCAGTCGTAGGCGTTTAGTAGTGACCTGTCAGTGTGTTTCCATCAGGTCTTTAGGCTCCAGTGTGGGTGTTTTGTAGCGACCTGTCAATGTGTCAAACATGGTTCTTTTGTAGCAACCTGTCAGAAGGGATATTGCCATTAAAAGCCATTGTTTTTATTAAGACATCGCTGCTTTTCTTGCCGGGATTGTGCCCTCCAAATTTGGTATTTCAAAGCCAAAAATATAAATGTTTCTAAACAATAACCAGGTGGTTTTTGTGCCTAAAGGTAATCAAGTTTTGCTTGTAATGTAATAGGCAATATTCATTAATGAATATATCAATGAATGAACAATACAATACAAAACAATACATTAAAAGCTAAAAATACCTCAAGGGTGCTAAAAGAACTTCTTAGTAGATTTTAGTAGAAACTTTGAATCAGAGATTTTATTTAATTATGAATATGTCAAGAAAAAAATTAAACATTTATTGGACAAATCAATCAACAAAATGTGGCCATTTGAATGGAAGGTTCAGTAGGAGCAGAGAGAACAAAATTAATTTGCCAATTTATAGAATTTATAACAGTAAATCTTATTTTTAACAATTCTTTTGACAACACCACTTTGATTTTAATGCAAACTGAATACAACACATGATTGTCGCACACATAGAGTTGGAGGAGACAGTGGCAACATTCTGAGTTTTACAAGCACCTTCTGTGTTTCAAAAATCGGTGGAGTTCTGCAGGCACAGACTCCATATGGGTCTGATAATAACAAACGCAGTGTATCTGTGTTATGCAGAAATGCTTAAGGCATATATTGCCTGTCTTGTATAATGCTTTTCTTCACTTCAGATAAAAGTAAAGATTCTTTTTCAGTGTAATTAGACCATAGTTATGGTATATGGAGAGTTCTCTGCTACAGTATGGCTGCTAATCACATTTAAAAGGCCATTTTTATCACTAAGAGACGAGTGAGCAAGGGTAATCTTCAACTTGCTATAAGCATGCTGTCAAGTCAAGGCACTGATTTCTAGACAAGAAGCCACGTAAGTGTTTGTATCTTAACAAGAAGGTTAAAAGGGGGCTGACAGGAGAAAAAACACTGCTCATAAATTGGGGCCATTTGTCAAAACATCTGAAGAATCTGCGCCTGAAAGTGTTTAAATTCTCAGTCGTAATTTTTGTTCAGCATTTGGCAACACACAACCACCTCTTCCTGCATTTCCTTCAGTATTTCCTGTCAGTCTTTTGTCTCCTGAGATTGGCAACTTGAAGAATATGCCATCATTATTCCACAGAATAATCTCTGGATGAGCCCTTTTCAGAGGTAGCAGAGCATAGACATGGTGAGAAATGAAAGTGGAGCGGATGCTGGCTGTTGTTTAGTGGGTGATGGATTTCTAATCTTACCAGAGCCTCCACCTCTGAATGTCCTGTATTCAGTTCCCCTCGCACCTCGGTCCCATTGCATTGCATTAAGCCAACTCATATTTCACAAGAAACTGAAAATACTGCCAAGACCTTTATCTCATGAGCGGAGAATGCCATTAATGGCCTGCTCCACTCTCTGCTCTTAATCACATAGAGAGGAAATGTCTTTTTACATGCTGAAAACCATCTCTCCTGAAGAAAACAACAAATGTTGTGTATTACCGACACGTCAAAATTACAAATGGCACACTTTCACGATCTTTCAAGCCACTTTATTTGCTTTCTTGAGATTGACAGCAAAGAAACACTTAAATGTCACACTAATTGTTGCCAGTCATGAAAGAAAAAACTCAGCATGTCAGCTGTCAAACAGCAACGTAACACATCAATCCCAAACTGAGAATTGGGAATTATTTTCTCTGTGTCTTTCTGTCTTATTAATTCTTCTCGGCTGAAAAGTTTTTATACTTTGAAAAAATGATATATTGTCTTGTACTTTTTTCTTACCATTCTTCTCTGTCTCATATAAACATTTCATTATTTATGAGGTGTTGCGTAAACTAGTTCAAGAGTAGAAAAGAAACTATAAAAGCAGTCAATGCCTGTAGAGCTTCATCCCTCTGAAATATCATTGCTGACATGTTTCGGCCACAGGCCTGCCTCTGAGCATGATCCAGGTCTTGGTTTAGGTTTACGTTTATGTTTTTATTTATTTATTTAGCTTCAAGATTAATCCTTGACCTTCGAAACAGCAGCTTGATGAAATTCCACACTTTGGACACATGATAACCAAACCATCACAATGAAAACAGAGATGCTCCGTCGGCTGACGAGGAGCACAAGACGTGACAGCAAGTAAGTTAGTACAACAGGTGGTGTTTAAACCCACACAGGACACCAGGGACAGTTTGCAATGACATTTACTGTCACAGCTCAGCAGGTAAAAAGCAGGTCGAGTTAATAGTTCAACACTCCAGTAAAGTCTCTCCACAAAGTCCTTGGCAGCCCGGCTGGTTTGGCAGGCCGAACCGGGCCGAGAGTGAGCAGGGGCATTAATCCAAGAACAAACAATTCTGTTTATAAAAGGCAATGGTACCGTGAAGGAGCAGGGAGGGGACGTAGTCAAGGAGGCAGAAAATCTTGAACCAGGTAAGTACACAGTCCAAGCAGACGAATCACTGGTGTACAGGCAGAGGGCAGGCCAAGGCCAGGCGAAGGGTTGAGATGCCAGCAAGTTAGTACTCACAGGATGCATGCCAACAGGGTGAATATGTCTGGACCACAGGAAACCACAGGTAAACTGAGGAAAAAATAGAAAGTTCTGCACTGGGTAAAGACACTGTGTAGTGTAAACATTCAGGCGCTCTTCAAGGATGTGGCAAATAGCCACATAAAGTTAAAAGGCAAGCAGTCCAAAAATGCATCCGAGGCACTCTGACTGGTTAGAAGTTCAACGCATTTCAACTAGAGACTCTTCCACGGGTAAATTGACTGGAACATGACTCATAATGTAGTGTCATCTGCGGATGGAAACGGCAAGCGGTCACAGGCAAACATGAACCAAGAATGTAGAAGCGTTTACCGGGAATCAGACGAAGCAGGCAGGTCAGAGATAGGTAGGGTCGGCAATGGGAAGTCAGTCCAGAATAAAGTAAAGAGACTCCTGCATGAGTGGTGGAGAACATTCATGAGCAACAGAGCTTTAAAATCAAGGCAAGACAGCAATGATGCATATTTTTATAACCACAGATGTCTAGTTCATTCTGCATTGTTTAGCCATGAAAGATGGGCTAGCTTTACTGTTTAGCATTACCATTCTGAGCTGCTGTTGATGTTGGCACTAAAAACCAAATGCAAATGAAGCAAAATCAAAACTGAGACAATGTACATAATCATATTTTGATGTTCCTTGTGTTGTCTTGTGAATTCAGCATGTGAGTTCAGGATAGTAGCTGCTGCTGATGAAACCAAAAGACTCCCTATCTATGGTCTCTTTGTTGTTTATCTGTCTGCCTGTGAATTCCAATTCTGTTCAGCTCAGATAGCTTCACTAGAGATGATAACAGATCGCGCTGCCATGACGTGATTTTGAAGAATGAAATCAAATAATTGAGTGATAATGTGCCCTGAATAAAGCAGTTAATAGACTTGTAGGTTATCAGCCGCATAGAGGATTCTAGAAAGGATGCAGGTGGGGGTTTTTTTTTATACTAAGACAAAAATGCACAAATCTGCACACCTATTCTCAGTGGGGATAATTTCTGTCCTAGTTGGTGACATTTAAAGACCGAGATTTGAGAAAGATTGACACGTGTTTCCTTTTTCTCCCAGTAACACCTGCAGCTCTTCTCTTCTGTCAGCAGATGAGATGTTGGGATGTTTGTCATAATGGCAGGTACGCCGTCTTCTCTCCTATTCAACTCTGATTTCTTTCTATTTTTGTGCTATTTGTGAAATGCGAGCGCAATCACAGGAACAATCCACATGCAGATGCTTTAAATACAGAGATGATAGATTTGATTCAATGCCACAGTTTCAAAAGAACATTTCCATAGAAGTCAGAACACATTGACCCTGTTCCATCTTCATTTTACACCTGAATCAACTGGACACACTGGTTTAAAGCGGCTGGCTTCCACATTCCCATTCAGCTGTAATGTGATTATTTAAACTGATGTAAAGAGAAAATGGCATCCAGCAACAGGGATGGTAGGGAGGGTCTCATCTTATGTGATGGTCTGACATTAGTGGTGTTGCATAACTGTGACCTCCGGCTCTGCAGTCGCAGACTCCTTCCCCCCTCTGCCAACCCCACCTCCCATCTCCTCTGTAATCATTCTGCTCGCATGGCTTCAGACATGAACCCAGCTTTGTGGCCAAACAAGCTGTTGGCACTTGGCGAGCTGCTCTTCTCATCAGTTGATGCCGTCAGCTGACACGAGAACAAGCAGGAACACTTGTAAGAACATGCAGAATCAGACCGGGAGCCATGGTACTGACTTGACTGATAAGCTGGACTGAAACTGTAGAGCTGGGGGGACTACAGTAAGATCTCCAGTCTGTTGCCAACACGAAGCAGCTAATCTCATGAGGAAGATGATTTTATATGTACATGTTGATGTTTGCTACAGAAAATGCTTAATGATAGATATATTTTTCACAGTTACTCATCAAAATGTTTGTGATTGCAAAGGGGCGAATTTATGTTTCTGGACTTTTCCATTTATTGCCCAGTTTAAGACATGTTTTAAAAAATGATCAAAAGGTAATCAAGTGTAAGTGTTACTCTTCTTATTCTGTTTTTTATTTTTATTGTTGCACTTGACTTTTATTTTCAAATTCAATCAAATGCAATCATATATATATATACACACTTACTGGCCACTTTATCAGGTGCACCTTGCTAGTACCAGGTGGGATCCCTTGTGCCTTCAGAACTGCCCTAATTCTTGGTGTCACAGATTCAACAAGGTGTTGGAAACATTACTCAGAGATTTTGGTCCATATTGACATGATAGCATCACACAGTCGCTGCAGATTTGTCCGCTGCACATCCATGATGTGAGTCTCCCATTCAACCACATCCCAAAGGTGCTCTACTGGATTTAGATCTGGTGACTGTGGAGGCCACTGGAGTACAGTGAACTCATTGTCATGTTCAAGAGACCAGTTTGAGATGATCTGAGCTTTGTGACATGGTGCGTTATCCTGCTGGAAGTAGCCATCAGAAGATGGGTACACTGTGGTCATAAAGGGATGGACACGGTCAGCAACAATACTCAGGTAGGCTGTGGTGTTTAAACCATGCTCAGTTGGTACTAAGGGACCCAAAGTGTGCCAAGAAAATATCCCCCACACCATTACACCACCACCACCAGCCTGAACCGTTGATACAAGGCAGGATGGATCCATGCTCTCATGTTGTTTACACCAAATTCTGACCCTACCATCTGAATGTCGCAGCAGAAATCCAGACTCATCAGACCAGGCAACATTTTTCCAATCTTCTATTGTCCAGTTTGGCGAGCCGATGTGAACTGTAGCCTTGGTTGTAACGAGTGGTTATTTGAGTCACTGTTGCCTTTCTATCATCTTGAACCAGTCTGGCCATTCTCCTCTGACCTCTGGCATCAACGAGGCTTTTTTTACCCAGAGAACTGCCACTCACTGGATATCTTCTCTTTTTCGGACCATCCTCTGTAAACCCTCGAGATGGTTGTGTGTGAAAGTCCCAGTAGACCAGTACTGTCTGAAATACTCAGACCAGCCCATCTGGCATGGACAACCACGCCACGTTAAAAGTCACTTAAATCACCTTTCTTCCTCATTTTGTTGCTCAGACTGAACTTCAGCAGGTCGTCTCGACCATGCCTACATGCATTGAGTTGCTGCCACATGATTGGCTGATGAGCTAGTTGTCTGACAAGCAGTTAAACAGGTATACCTGATAAAGTGGCTGGTGAGTGTATATATCAGAGAAGAAACAAACCTATCACATAACAAATGTAAGCTTTGTATCAACCTATCATGTTCATATTGTATTTACAGAGGCAACACAGACACAGACACACAAATAACTACTTATTACATTATTTACAGGGTAGTAATCTATTACATTTCACAAATAACCTTCCCAACACTGCTGGTAGACATATGCTTCATTTGAAGGGGCCAGAAAGGTTGGGAACCACTGCTCTGACACATCTCATTAACTCCTATATTTACTCCTTTCTGCTAATGATGCATTAAATGGAGAATGTGCTGGAGGAGATCGAGACCAGAATAGACATTAATTGCATTTTATAGAGCAGCAATAGGATTTTCTTACACATATTCTTCTTTCATGACACAACGACTGGTGACATGCACTGATCTTTGTGTTAAAGAGCCCTATCTGAACATGTCAGTGCAGCTGAACTCTGTTTTTATGGCTAATTGAATTCATTCACGACTTTCTGTTTGTAGTCACAGTGTCAATGAAACCGTCTTGGGAACCCTTGCAAAATGAATGCAACTGCAAATTATTTCGATTTCTTAAAAGACTAAAAATGTGTACACACCTGGGAGCAACCAATTATACTGTTAAAGGAGTGTGTGTGCTTCTGCTCCCTTTTCTCCATGTTTAATATATTATTTATACTGTAAACTGCGTTGGGGTTTTTTTGTCTGTAAATGGGCTGCCAAGTAAGACATCCTTTGTATCAGCAGAACAAAGCTGGTGAAGAAACAAACACAATGTTGGCATTGTACGTTTATGGAAACCTTACGTTACATTTGCATGTTATTGTGTAGCCTCACCATCCATCCGTCCATTTTCAACCGCTTATCCAAAGCTGCAGGTCACAGGGGCAGCAGGCCAAGCAAAGCACCCCGGATGTCCCTCTCTCCAGCAATGCTTTCCAGCTCCTCCATGGGACCAGGTCTTGAAGTAGTACAAGACAAGTCTTCATGTGAGAGTTTTGCTAATAGGAATATCTGGTGTTGGATCATCAGTGGGTCTGTGTGTAATCAAAAGTAATAAGTGACTGATGGGGAGGTTTGCCAGGTTGATTTGATAGAGCTGCACTGCAGAGGGACAATCAAAAGAGTGCGTCACAGCCAACAGACATAAAAAAAAACACGTACATCCTGAATTAAAATCTCAGGGTACAGTTCAGAAGCTTTAAATTCAATACACCCGCTCCAGACTGAGGCTGTGTAGAAAGAATTTAAATGAGTCACTATCTTTTACATCACCGATTATTTTTAATTTCTATCATTTATCTACACCCAGTCTAAATATACTTAATGTTCCTCTTACCTATTCCTGCAGAGGCCTTTCCTGTCTGCGGCATCACAGTGCATTGAGTTCAAAACTGACAATGTAACACCCTCTTTCACCAGAGCAGACAGAGCTTCAGGAAGGCTCTGTCATATGTCAACCTTGAAGCTTCAACTCTGCTTTTGACAGCACACAAAAAAGGAAAAAATAGGTCATTGTGTACTTGCTTCATTCTCTTTTTTCAACATCCTTACCGCATCTCGTCTCGTTATTATGTGTGCCTGCAAATATAATAAGTTAAGACCAGACTCAGGTGAAGAAACAGACTAAATGTGCATGTTGAGGACGCATTAGCACCTTATATTGTAACGTGCATGCTGTGAGAGCTTACATTCAATGCCAAGTGGAGCCAAAGGGAAACCATGCGCAGACACAAGCTGTGTGTGTGTGTGTGTGTGTGTGTGTGTGTGTGTGTGTGTGTGTGTGTGTGTGTGTGTGTGTGTGTGTGTGTGTGTGTGTGTGTGTGTGTGTGTGTCAGATTTCAGATCTTGGCAATAAGTAACTTGGATGCATATAGTCCAGTTGTATCTTACTCCATACTCCTAGCCTAAGGTGTGTGTAAATGATTGAAATAGGTATCACATCCCAGCCTTCATGGCACAATTTCAATTGTGCCCTTTTATCTAGAAAGAACTGCTGAGCGCCTTGGAAATGTTTCTGACTTCAGCTTGGATTAACATCAAATCTGCAGTGCTGCTCCTGTGTCACTTGTGATTAGGTGTCCTCCAAGAAGATCTGCAGGAAAATTTGCCAGGCCCCTCCGTACCCCCGCACACCCCGGCCATGTCGTGAAGCTCCTTGTCGGTTAGATAATCAGCCCAGATATGAGCTGAAGTGATTGTTGTGAAATCCATACACAACAAGGAACGTGGCATTCTGGACGCTGAAATGAGGCATTAAGGACTAATAATCAACCTATTCAGAATTATGATAATGCAGCAGTGTTTCTCAAAGAACAATCACTTTATCATCATATAGAGTACTGATATAATAAAGGCTTCATTAAGGAAGCATACTCAGTGATACATGTACATTTAGAGTCTCAGTACCTGCAGGAAGGTTTTCAGTCAGTGGCACGATCTCAAAACAGCCCTATTGAAGCTTCCTATAATTAGATGCACCCGTGATTAAAAAGTACACTTGCATTTAGAATAAGGGGGCCTTGACATCATCATGATGTGGCACAAAAGTGTTTCCTGTAATTGGAAAGGAGGAAGTAGGGAAAATGCTAATTGTCCCTTCGCCAAGTGTCCTGTCCCCAGACACAGACTGACCAAAAATATCGTAGCATCGTTTGAGATTTCCTTCATTTTCAGGCTGGTTTTGTGGATTTGGAGCTAAATGTTGTGCCTGGGGCACGTCGTGTATTAATGATACTCGTTACCTGGAGAGGTTGGAAAAAGATATACGTTTCTTCCCTGTTCCAAAATCAAACCCTGGAAAGTGTAGGGTTAGCTAGCTAGCTACTGAAGATATAGCCTACTGAATGTACACACATGCTGCTTTTGCTTTTAAATGATTATAACAGTGAAAAAAAGGCCGACCCTGCTGTACAGGAACCAGTGAAGGGAAGCAGGGAAACTTTGCTGATATTGAACCAGCTGTGTGTCATTGCAGTGTGTGCGGATGATGTTGTTTGTTACAAGCCTGTTGTTACACTGTTCATCTGCACACACTGTGATGACACACAGCTGGTTCAATATCAGCAAAGTTTCCCTTTATATTCATTTTCTTGTGTGGTGATCAGCAGTGATGTGGTGGTTCACTTTTACACTGTGATCTGTAGCCTATAGTTCGGCTTTAGCTTCTAACTATCTTTGTCTTTTTCACCTGTTGTTGCTGCTGAGTCAGTTTGACATCCTGGATATATCCTTCAAACACAGACTGTAGACCCCTCTGTCTGCTTCTCTCTGCAATCACTGTTATGATAATGTTTCTTCAGGGAGTGCAGTTAGTTAGTGGCTCCATGCTTACTTCAACAGCTTGTTGGACCATCACAAACAGGCTTAGCTAAAGGTCAATTAATAAACATTTTAAGATGTAAATGTGCTGGAATTAGTTTAACAGCTAATTTGCACTCATAGTCCCATTGCAACTAAAAACAAACAAAAAAAAATTTAACAGAGTAAAGTTGCAAAAGACAAAGAGTGAGTGTGTGACAGTTGTTGACTGTATTGCTGATTTTTTTAATGAACATTTTCAGATCATCAGATGCAGCGCAGCATTCTTGTCTCAAATGGCTTTTTGTGTTGTTATGTATTTGTTGAATTGTGTATTTGTTGTGTGCTGAGAGTGTAGTGTCCGTATTGTTTGCTGTTTGTATGAGCTGTTTTGGTAGCAAATGAATTTCAGAAAAGGAGAACATTTTGCAGATCTATTTCAAACAATTTGCAGACAAACTCCTGCACACTGTCTAAGGTTAAAAAGAAATATATTCATCATAACATTTTAATAGAATGAACTAGAACTATAACAGACGAACAGTTTTGTGACAAAAAGAAGCCCTCTACAGTAGGGAGTGGCTGTTACAAAACAAAAAATACTAAAAAAATAAATAAAGTCGAACCAACTACATTCCCCGTGTGCAGTACGAAGGCTCTTTGTCACAAAGCTGTCAACAAAACAATGCAATGAATCTATTTCTTTTGTGAGTTAGATAGACTGTGAGTTTCCCTATTGGAGATTAGTAAAGTTTGAGGGGGTGAGAAGATCTGAACCTGATATATCGCTCCCCATGACTGGATCATAAATGAGAAAAACAGGAAAATAACTTAAATAACTTAAATGATAAACCCGATTTTAACATTTCACATCTTAACAGAACGTTGATTTTCACTATGTGAGGCGCAGACATGTTACACTGAATATTCCAGCCACTCTTTATGTTTGAAACAAGAGAACTGCTGGTCAGAGAATTCGGTTTTATGGCCAAGATAATATATATTAGCAAGGCTTTAAGTGTCTTGGTTGCAGTTCAGTTAACTGTGGAAGGACCATAAAGTGTGTGAGGTCAAATCGCCCATGGATTGAAAATGCACAGCAGTAGAAGACATAAAAGTTCCCTTTTCTGTGTATGCGTGTAACGATTTTGAGCTCCTTTCAAAATAAATCTCACAGGGGAAAGATGCATTAAAGTGTAAATGTGAGGAAAGGAAAGATAAAATACCCTCCCACGCTTTCCTGAAACCCCTCAGACCCTTACTTCAGCAGAGTGAAAATTACAACACCACCATTTCTATTCCATTTTGTTTTGTACTTTGACTGTAAATAAGGTTCAGGAACGCACGAAAAAATCAAAATAGGGCTTGTTGATCTAAAAAGCAATCCCTCCAGGACGTTGCAATTGTAATAATTAACGCAAATTCAGCCAATCCCTGTGACTTTTGTACAGCCCTGCAATTTTGTCCAATCACCGCAACTTTGACTATTTAAAATCTCATTTTATTTCTGAGCTGCATGCAGTGTATTGTTTTGCTCAAGACCACTTCATCCGGCTCTGTTATTCATAAGTCTACTGCTGCAGGACAGTGAGCTCTGTGCCTGGGAGTCACACAGTGACAGGGCTAACTGTTAGCATCACACGGCTAATGTTACCCAACGGTTATTGACGGATTTAATGACAGAGTCAAGCTGTTTTGCTGTTGGAGACTCGGATGTTAGCTGCTCCTGCTGTGTCAGCTTGTACTAACCAGGCGGACCTGAACCTTGGCCGCTGCTTGCAATGGCAAACATTTAATGTTCATAATTGCAACAACTGGTGAAGCAGGTGAGAGTGGACTCAAACACACATACACACAGTTCAGGTAAAATGACACAGTCTTTACAGGTCAAAAGGTCAGTTCAGTACACAGAAGGACAATCAGTGGAGGCAAACAAATCCAGCAGGGATGAGGCAGAGTCAATCTACAGGCTAAATCCAAAAACCAAGAAAAGGCTGGGACACTAGACACACAAGGAGCTGGAACTGAGAGAAAACCAGACGCACACTAAATACTGTGGTTAGTGGAAGGGTAACGAGACACAGGTAAGGCTGATCAGGGCGGGACAGACAATCAGGCACAGACGAGGTCATCAGAAGGGAGGGAAAACACACAGGGGCAGGAAGTGAGGTGATCTGAAACGAGAGGAGATGTGTGTTTCAAAGTAAAACAGGAAACAACATGAATAAATAACATAAAAAGTTTAACCTAAGAAACTTGAGCTGGGAAGCATAATAATAGACTCCTAATCTGAGACAGCATTGCAACTATTTTTTTGCAATTTTTACTTGCTCACAAAATTTCATTGCGAAAAATGCCTATGGCTACATTTCCTCTCTCATAGAAGAGGCTGATCATAATGTTTGTATATGATTAATTCAAACTTTCTGTCACTATTACTGCCCTCCTGAGGTCTTTGCATTGATATTGTGTGAAGGAAAATGGAAAACTCTTTCTCAAGAATACTTTCCATTTCAGACACACACTACTTAACGATTCCTCTAAAGCCACGTGTCTTCGCAGGCCTCTCCAGGCCACGCGGGGACTTAAGAGAGCACCGGTCCTCGCACGCTGAGCACCACTGGAGAGCGATTGCATAACCAATGACAGCCCTCAGCGGCCGATGCATAATCACGACAACTGTCCTGGTGTGTTGCTGATACAGTAGATAATAGTCACAGAAGAAGACGAGTGGACGGGGGAGACAGCGGGTCGCAGGTCATGCGTGTCTGCGTCATATTTTAAAATACACAGCATATCAAAAAGTTGCTGCACTGTATGAGATGAAAGGTCGCAGCCTGCAGTTGAAAAAACTGGCAATTAAGCAAGATTTTAATTTAGCTTCCTGTCACAGAGACTCATTGTAACGCCCTCCCTAAAATTATTTTCATCTGATAGTCTGATAGTTTGATGTTTTTATGAATGAAAGAAGCTGTTATCCATCAATGCCTGTCCATAAAACACCACTAAAATCCAAGCGGCCCTTGGTTTTAGAGGCCGTGCAGATTTATAGTCCAGCAGTTACATTTACATCTCACCCTCACACACACAGAATCTGTCCTTGTGTTACTGTGGCCAAATATGGACTCCAGCTCCTGACCTCACTTGTGTTGCTGCGAGGCTTCCTCTGTCAGGGAACAATGGTGAATAATATCTCAATCATTTACATTTCAAATCCTCCTCTTTCTACAGTTTGGCTGCAGCTCCTAATTCGACCTTCGTTGCTGAATTAACTCACCTCCTTTTCTGATGTCACCTTTCACTGACATGGAAGAATTTCCAAAATGGAAAGAATGATATTTAAACAACAGCTATGCCTGGAAGTCTTTGCTTTGTGTCTGCAGAGTTCATGGACACTGTTGTTTATTCTTCTCTGGTTTTAAAAGTCCCTGCAATAAATTTGAGAGAAGTAAATCAATATATAAACAGTGCCAGTAATGGTGAGAAACTTTTTTTTATGGGTACAGGATGATGGTTAACATCTGAAAGAGCACACAATATACAACTGACAGGTTCTGATTTTTCAGAAGTTGTGATGCAACTAGTACTCAGCAGTGATTCACAACCAGGAGCACCAGGGGGTACGTGGAAAACTCAATCCAAACTCGCCTTATGAAAAAAGTAACTTTCGTATTTGTCTGAAAGAGAAGAAGCCTCTGGAGAATGGAGAAAGTAAATATCTCAGAGATAGTATTGCCAATTTTTCATTACTTTGATTTGATTGCTTAACAGACAAACATTGCAGCCGTCCCATTAGACAAAATGATCTGGAGATCAACACCTGATTCATGCGTTAGTTCAACACTATGTCCAGAGAAATGGAAGAACTGAGAGGCAAGAGAGACGAACCACTCGGTGGCTTTGGATAGAGAGGGCTATTTAGAACACTGGGTTGTGGTGCGCTTTAGCCTCTTGTGGCCGAAACAAGTATTACAACAAAAAGCACATTAATTAAAAAAAAATTGATCCTGACAAAAAATATTTCACCTGCCAGTTTGTTTTTAACAGATTTTACAGATGATTTTTCTTTTTCTCACTTGTCCCTCAGGGCTTCCGTAGAGAACAGCTGGCTTCACAGCATATTTCATTCTTTTATACTCGAAATAATGACAATATAATGCATCATTATGCATTATCTGACATTTCTGTTCGGCTTTTTCACTAACTATAGTGTACTTATTGACTGTGCCCACGTCCTACAAGACCCATAGAATATAAATATTGATTAAGTGATGAGTGGGGCTAGAACGTTTTTTTAACACTGACCAATAACACATTTTAATGTCATTGTTATCTAATGTATGCCCTTGTTTCTTATGACATTAAACCGTGTTGCACATACCAGATAATGCTGCACAACCACTGATCCCGCTGTTCCTGACAGTTCATTAACTTGTTTGCTCTTAATTAGTATGACTCCAGCTCTCCAGTGACCCCGGTGCCAGAGGGTTGAGATGACAATCACGTTATATAAGAATGTCAGACTCATGTCAAATGATCATACAGGCTTCAATGAAAACCTTCAGGTGCTTTGGTGCCATTGTGTGACAGTGATATTCAGCAGCAACACAAATGCAAACACAAAGCATTTGTGTCTGTGTTTTCTATCAGCAGGGGACGGTCTCTCAGCCAGACGTTATAAAAAAGTTGTCTGGCAATATGAAAATGACCCATAAAGTTATTTTAAACAGGAACAGAGTACTTCCACCAGCCGCTTACTTTCCACATCCAGCAGCAGTCATGTGGCAGTCCCTGCCCCGACTGTACCAGGCTCCTGTCAGTGCTGCAGTGCGGGCTACTTTCCACTATAAATCTCATCAGACTTCACAGACATTTTATGAGGTCATCATCAGCACAAATATGGTCGTATAGTTTTCACCTTATGGAGTTGAATTTTAAGGCTTTTCACAATAAGAGACGCTTTTATAAATCAGTCTTCTGAGGCTTGACAGACAACATAAACAGTCCAGGTGAGATCTGAACACACAACCTTCAGACTATAAAGCATCTTCTCATTTCAACATACCAAAGTTCCTAGGCCACTCTCCTAGGCCTGTCCCGGCAGATGCAGTAGGACCAGATCGTCTGCCAGGGGTGACTGGGTACCCTTGTTCAGAAAGGCAGCCTGTTGGTCAATCTGCTTTCTCAGTTAAAGTAGTGACTTCCATACCCACACACATTACAGACTCAGGAAGCCTTGGAGTGTTTAAAACCAACCTTAAACTGTAGCTAAAGTCAGCACAAAAGTGTCATTACTAGTGATAGCTTTGTATTTATTGTATTCATCCTACTACTGTACTGTGCTGTCTTATTCATTGTATTAGCTGTGTTGTTGTTGTTTGAAGTCTACCTGCCAGGGACCAGAGATGAAAATTAGCTGCTGGCTAACTCTGGTGCAATTAGTCTACTTTAGGTGTGCGTCCAAGCAAAAAGTGGCAATAAGTAAGTAAGAAGGACTCTCACTCCTTGATTCATGCTTCTTCAAGGTAGAAGGTTTGGTGCCTGCGAGATGAAGGGCTCTCACCCATTTGTTCATGCTCCCTCCAGATTGTGGGAGCGTTGCAGTCTCCAGGAGATGAAGGTCTCTCATGCCTTCATTTGGACTTATTCGAGGAAGAGTACTTATCTCCCGATGGCCGAGGTCTTGAAAATGGATTTAGTCCAAAAATGGATCTCAGGTACGTATGATGGATATCTGAGGAGAAGTATAAGAATGTTTGGTGAACTGCTCTACAGTGCTGTCTCATTATCGTGGCATTTGTGTCTTTAATAAATGCGTGTCTTTAACAAATGTCCCGCAGAGCTGTGAATTGATCCCAGTCTGTCTTCAACATATTCTCTCTAGGACTACTGAAAAACTGCAGACATAAACACACAACAATATTTCAAGCAGCACACTGAGCAAATTCTCAACTGACTTTCTAACTCTACTAAACCTTAATATAGGGCTTAAAAAATAAATCTGTTTTTGTTTTATTTAACTCAGACAGAAATATTTCTCGACTCATTGTACTGTGCAAGAAGACATATAAGTAAAGGTTCATGTATCATCACTAAAAACTCACACTAAAAATGTAATACCATACTGTTGTTTCAAATCAAAATTAAATATTTAAGACGCACAACCGTAACTGATAAATTGCTCATCTAAAATCAGTACTGATGCAAGTAATACAACAAATGATACTGGACTCCCACTGTTAAATATGTGGTTACAGATATAATAACAATTACAACAATAATAATGATAATATAGGTCATAATATTCAGAAAATATATATATATATAAAAAAACAGAACATGAATCTCAGTGGAACAAGTAAATCATTGTTTCTCACAATAAGTCTGAGAAAATCTTTTTCTGTATCAGGACCAGAAACCTTTGTGTGACCAGCAAACTGCACACAGGAATAACAAAGGGAGGAGTCATTGTTTGTTGTAAATGTTTAAGGCTTTTTAATTGATCATCTGTAGAGTTGCAGTTGAACTTGACACATTTTAATGGATTACAATCACTTAAGATATAAAACCTCACAATGTTAACCTTAATAAAAATGGATTCAAGTATATTTTAAGTGTAAAACCCCTTAAAATGTACAAAATAAGACCTAAGTTTGTACCTTACAGAACCTGAATCTTCATCTCCACAGTTTAAGGGGTTTCTAAACCCCTGAACAAGTTTAGCTTCTTCTGTGTCTTATTTTGAGCTCCTCTTATCTCTCCTCATAAGATTTTATTCATGGGTTGTCTGCATTATAAAGGTTTTTAAAGAGAAACAAACCCTTAAAATGTGTTAAGACATCTCACAGCTGTCAGCTTAATTTTCAAAAAATATACAGTTTTTAAGAGGTAAAAAATTTATTGGGCTTATAAGAATAAAAAATATCACATTTATACATTAAGGCTACAGTATGAAGCTTTCGTAGTCATATAGCACTTCATTTTACAATAAGGAATAAAGGTCCAAATGTTGTCGACTTCAAACCAGTCAGAAGTAATTAAAGGTAATAAGATTACGGCAGAGATTTAAAGCCTGCCAGTGAATTAAAGTGCTGATTTGTCTGCAGGTGATCTTTGATCTGAACAGTCCTGCCTTTGTTCCGCACAGAGCAGATGTACATGTTATGTAACAGCACCGAGTCATGGGGGTCACCGGTGATGTCTATGTAAAGTATGCACAGGTGAGCACTGCTGAGCGGTGATCATGAATAATTCTGCGGTCAGAAAGGTGCACAGTTCTCACATGAAGCTTTTTAACAAGCTGTGACCCGCCTCAGTCTGCTCAGCTGACCCCGTCATGTGACATTTCGGTGGCCTCGGATGAAGCTGCGTGTACATAAAGTGTTACCCGTCACCTTTTCCCTCCCGCAGGTCCAACCTCACACCACTGGAGGTTGGCTGTCAATCAAATGTTTCCGGGCCATTCAGCGTGAAATGATAATGCTGCTGGGCACTCATATTTTTTTCATGGCTGCCACAGATGTTGTGACTCTTCAAGGGCACATTTAAAGAATTACAGGCTCACTGAGGATGATGTTTAGCAAATATCTTTCAGTTCATGCATTTAGAGAAAGGTTGTTGTAGCATGGAGCTGATCCTTACTTTACTTTAGTCTGCTATGGCACCTGTAGAGGTAGACGATACCACAGAAGTTTTTGTGGTACAACATAAAATACATCAGTAAATACCCCACTTGTGAACTTCAAAGCATCTATGTGTCTTAAACAAGTGGCTAAATGAGACTACAGCACGTCACAGATCTTATTTTCAGCAAAATTCAATGGAAAAATCCCATGGGCTTTTTGACGAGTGTGATGCTAACTGCCGCATTGGCCTACAGAAAAACGTCGTTCCTTGGCCACTTTCTTGTCAATATTCAAATCATTATCCCATTCAGCAAATTCAGTCTTACACGGCGTGCTTACATGACATGGTCAAAAACTGTTTGCCTCCCGTTTCACACACCTGGTTTGCATTACCTGGAGCTTCTCCATATGCACGTCCCATATGAATACTCCATCCTGTGTTCTGTTTCAGAACTTCATGTGCACATTTATATTTACAGTGTGTTCTTCATGAAGATGAAATAAAACAAACAAATAAAAAAATACATTTAGGTGCTCCAACGTTAATGCTGAGAATGAGCCCCTTCTATTGTAGCATCATGTTGAGTTCTGTTGTGGCACCTTCGGGTCAGAACGTTAAGCAAATGGCGGCTCATAATCTGGTTAAATATGCTGTCCACATTCATGCTCCCGAGAGGATTAACTGTTTGCATTTCTCTTACTGGAGACAGTAAATGGGCTGTTTGGTTGGTCGGTACACCACTTGGGTCCAGACTAAAATATGCCACCTATAAGATGGATTGCTATATTACTTTCTACAGACATCCATGGTCCCTAGAAGATGTATCTTAATGACTTTGGTGATCCCCTGACTTTCCATCTGGCACAATCAGCAGATCAACAGAATATCCATTATGCAGAAGCCTAAAGACTTTAGTGATCCCCTTACGTAAATACTTTGATATTGTTGTGCACATTAAGACTTAATATACTGCATCCCTTGTTGTATGGATATAAACTTTTCTTGACTATTATCTGGCTTTTAGTTGCAAATTTAAGTTTTGTCGCCATCCTTCAGCAGTAAAATTAACCAGTCTAACACCGAGAGATCTTCATTATAAGTATGTCCTGATTTTATGAGAAATACATGCAGGAAGTCTGCTATAGTCAGCCCCAGTTTTCTGCATTCATAACAGCACTTGAACAGAGTTATGATAGGTACATGTTAAGTGGTTTTATTTGTGTCTGCAGCGTGCAGAGAGATGAGTCGCTTCACAAAGAGTCACTGAACAGACGACTCCTTGATCTCATCAACTGTCTGGGAAGAAGAATACTATTTAGCACCTGAGGGATGAAACGAGGAGCTCATAATAAGCCTCTTTCTTCAGCAAATAAAAATCTGTGCATGATTTACTAATTTCCTCCAGTTTGGTGTGAGCAGTGCTGCAGAGGGTTTATAGTAATTGCTGTGCAGGACAGGTATCATAAACTTGCAGTTCATTTTAATATCTTTTTATGAGGTTCATCTGTGGATTAACCTGCACATACCTAACTCAGATTATATTGACCCTTCATTTGTGGGTTGGAAAAGCCTAAAATCGTCATCATGAGCGCTAAGGGACAGCATCCTCATGGAAAGTAGAGTGCATGTTCTAATTTTAAGCAACGTGAGGCCACTGAGGGGAAAATTTACTGTGGTCCCACTTTCAAGTTATAGACAGTCTGTGTGGTCTTTGATGCCCCCTGCTGTTCATTCACGATGCATATCATGCTGCCTGTTCATCTGCAGACATAACTTCTGTTGCGTGCATTGGGTAGGTCAATGTGTGACGCACTACTACTGCAGTTCTCACATCAGGTATAAACTTAGATTTTTAGAGACAGTGTTGTAGTGTTGTAAAGGTGGATTTTATGTGGTTATGGTACAATCTGGTAGAGTTTTAATCCAAGACTATGATACTTGTAAACCAGATTTTTGGCTGCACAATAAATCAGTTTACTGCATATAACTCATCAACTTTTACAAATAGTACACTAATAATGGTTGGTTGAGAAAAACTAATCCATCTGTAGCCCGTCAGGAGCTTTTGATCATGACACTGGCCGAAGATGGAGTTTTTCATGGAACTGAAGAAGAAGAAGAAGAAGAAGAAGAAGAAGAAGAAGGCACCCTAAGCAGCTGGGGGTTCAGTGCCTTGCTCAATGGCACCTCTGCAGTGCCCAGGAGGCAATGAGGGAGGCCATTTTTCTCAGCACTTTCAGAAATTCATGTAAGTTAATATAATTAATTAAATGTAATTTGAATATCTACAATTCACCATGACAAATAAAAAAACGTCATCTGCCTATGAGGATCATGTGATATGATCAAAAATATATTAACTTGTATACTGAACTCACGAATACATAATATTGTTTTTGCTGACCTCTCAATTTTGACAAAGCTGTAATGTTTTTAGTTTTATATCACCTTCATTAATTTCTTCAGACTAGTTTCACTCTGCAACGCCAGGGATCAGCACGCCCAGGGCCCCATCCCTCCCTGCCACACAGCCCACAATGCACCTGACCCTGATTCCTGTCCCTGCAGGTGGTGGGCCCACAGGGTCACCCTCAAGGCTGGGGTGGCTGGGCTCGGCCTCAGAGTAGTAGAGCTGCTGCTCCTTTGTGTCAAAAGGGGTCAGCTGAGGTGGCTCGAGCATTTGATCAGGATGTCTCCTGGGCGCCTCCTGTTAGAGGTGTTCTGGGCAAATCCCACTGGTATGAGGCCCTGGGGCAGACCCAGAACCCACTGGAGGGATTTCATATCCCATCTGGCCTGGGAACGCCTTGGGGTCCCCCAGGAGGAGCTGGAAAGTGTTTCTAGGGAGAGGGATGTCTGGAGTGCTTTGCTTAGACTGCTGCCCTCACAACCTGGCCCCGGATAAGCCAATGAAAATGAATGAATGGATAGTTTCACTCTTTTTGATTCAATAGATTGTATTTAACATTGTACATTTCACAAAACTAGCTGCAACTTTGTCAGAGGGTACAGTGCAGCATGACAGAAGAGCAAATGGAGCACTGAAAGATAAACATTAACACAAGGGCTGTGTAAAAAAAAAAAATCTGAGTTTTTCTGTTAATAGAGTGTAAATATGTACAGTTCTGAGGTTCTTGTACTTCACTTAAGTGCTTACATGTTATGCTACTTAAGTGTTATAATCTACTACAGTTCACAGAAATATATTACACTTTTTCCACCACTACATTTATTTGATAGCTTTAATTACTTTACAGATTTGGATTATCGATTCAAAACATAAATGAATTTAAGATATAGATATAATCGTGGGTTAAGTGAAGCACCTGTATACAAATAATTAAATTTAGCTCCACTTTTACCAGAGTCAGGTAATGTGGGACAAATAAGTTTTTACATATTGGACTCTTTTGATATTGGCAGTTAGCATGTTATTGCATTAATACAAACATCCTTCATATAAGACAATCATTTTTATTGGTCTGAGAGGTTCAGGTGGTTTACTTGCTTATGTACCAAAAACTGTCTCACATTACCTGACTTCATCCTAATCCAGTAATAATATATGTGTATGTTTTTGAAATAGGCCATCCTGCAAAATTAGTAGGCCTACTTTTACTTTTTACTGCTTCGAGTGTATTTGAATGCTAGTATTTTGTACTTTAAGTGAGATTATGAATGCATTTCTTTTATTCATAAAACAGTGACTTTTTTTTTTAAGTAAAGGGTCTGAGTACTTCTTCGACCAGTTTTATTCCACAAAACAGGAAATAAGCCTGGATTTAGTGATGTTACAAGTTTGTAAGAGTTGGTTTTAAATAAGTATGTAAAATTTGATCATTAAAAATAGACTAATTATAGAATATTCAATTACTTTGTACTTACTTAAAAGGTCTTATTTAAAACTTATTTAAAAACTAAGCTGTCCCTTTCACACAGCCATGAAGGTGATGGGGAGAAACGAGTACCAGTTCCTTCAGTCAACTTACGAGCAGTCTGTTCTTCAGCAGGCTCAGAGGATATTGACTGACCCATCACATATCCTGCACTTAGAATATGAGCTCTTGCCCTCTGGCAGACGATACAGAGTTCCCCACTGTAAACTTAACCGATTTAAAAATTCATTTGTTCCTACCTCCATTAAACTTTTAAATAGTGCTGTTTGAGGCTGCAGGGATTGTGCAATATTTCCATGGGTTTTTACCACAGGGTATGTGCAATGTGCAATATGTGTTATGTATTTGTATGTGCAATATCTTGTAATGTGCAATGTTGACTATGTGCAGTTCATTATGTTGTTTGTTTTATCACACTGTGGAGGCATGTTGTGCGCAGCATACGAGTCCAAAACAAATTTCCCCATGGGGACAATAAAGTATATCGTATCGTATCATACTTTTATTCAAGTAAAAGGTCTGAGTACTTCTTCCACCACTGTTTTTTATATACGATTGCAGTTTACATTATTTATTCATTTTCTATTTTTATTTTATTTTTATTTTTGTTTTTATTTTAAAAATTGTTTTTTTAAAGCACAGAAAAGAAGCCTGGGTTTTCTGATTTTACGCGTTTGTAAGAATTGGTAAAAATAGATTAATGAATAAAAGTGAAGTATGTAAAATTTGGTGATTAAAGATAGATTAAGTATGAAATATCAAATTACTCGTTTATTTATTAATTTCACTCACTCATCCATTACTTATTCATCTTCTTTGTTGTAAATAAATCCTCAGTCATCACTTTGGTTTTCCCCACAGTCTTCACCCATGACTTCCTTTAGCCTGCTTCATTCCGTCATTTCCGACAGGCCGTGAAGGCAGCGTGCAGGTTGCGCAGCGGTCAGCTGACTCTGAGCTGTCATGTGGCGTTTACAGGCAGAAGAGATCCCACGGAGAAGTGGGTGAACAACAACCTGGGTCTCTTCACATCAAAAACACCTCGGTGGTGGTCTGTACCCGGTGTGTTTGTCTTGTCCCCACGTCCAGCATGGCGTGGACCAAATACCAGCTGTTCCTCGCGGGACTTATGCTAACGACTGGCTCCCTCAACACATTATCGGCAAAGTGAGTGACATTACATTTAATTTTGTGTTGTCATGTGCTCATCGTTAAACTTCACTGCAGGAGAAGTGGCTGGGAAAACAGAGTTGGACTAATGTTTTAATACAACATATGAATGGCTGTTAGCAGCTGTGGCTAATTATTTGGCTAATTGATCGAGCTAGCTTGTTTATTACGTGTTTGTTTCATAGTATAAGCATTTTATCTTATAGTGCAGCGGGTAAACAACAAGCTAACCCATTGTTAGCACTTTAGCTTTACCAACGGCTAATATAAACATCCTTATCAAGCTGTAGTCTGATGGTCAAGAGGCTAATGTGTGTAAGTAATAGTCAATAGTTTAGCTTTCCTTGTGGGTCACAGGTAAATACAGTGTTTGGCTTGAAAGTTCCCTCATCAGATACTTCAGAGCTGCAACTTTCATTATCAGGTGGTCTGTAAAACATCAGGAAATTGTGAAAAAAAATCTATTGTGTCCTCAAATTGCTTGTGTTGTCCAACCAATAGTCCAAAATCCAGATACATTAGATTTAAAACATAGAAAGGCAGCAGATCCTCACATCTGAGAAGCATGAAGCAGTGAATATGCAGCATTTTCCTTTGATAAATGACAATCATGAGAAGTGCTGACAATTAGTGTTGACTGACAAATCTATTTCCCCAACAATTAATTAAATCCTGAAATTAATCCATATATATTTTAGGGGTGCAGCAAACAACTACGCAGGGCCGTCGCTAGACTTTCTGTGGCCCCTCTTATTGTAGCATGTTGACGAGGCACTGGACCGGCTTGTGTATTGTAAATTTCAGTATAAACCGGACATTTAAATGACTGTAAACAGCTTAGTCCGACTGAAATTGGAGTATCAAATGCTCGACACCTAGATAATTAGATTGAAAATCAAACTATTGCTGCATGTATCCACGTCTGACTGGAATCAGACTCGGCGTTCTGCACATGCACCACTTTTTCTTTCACGGGCTTTCACTCGAAAGAAGAAGGTGATGACGTAGCAGTAGTGCCGTAACTGACGGAAAAACAAACAAACACCATGGCGACAGAGAGGCAGAAGACGCACTTCTGGACGGACAAGGAAACTACATCCATGCTCCGACATCTTCATTCATCATTAGCTTCGTCTTCAGGTCAACCGGAACTAGTTCAATACGCACTGTATTAAAAAGGACGCTATCGAGGTAGAGTCGGACGTACTTGGTCAGAAATTCAATTTTCTCTTCTGCAGCAGGCTATTTAGGGTTATTTGGTACTTTAAATTCTCAAATTCTCCACTGAGACTTTTCCCTATTTGGATTCACAATCCACAGCTCGCATTGCTAAGAAGAAGTTGAAGAACGTAAGAATCACTTTAGGCCTGCAACAATAGATGAAAATTAAAATGTTTTTTAAAATAAATAAAGATTGTCATTCCCATATATTTTTCTGTCAAAGCCACAGGGAGCCACTGGAGAGGGGCTAAAGCAGGAGCAGCAGGTCACCGACCCCTGCTCTTAACCTTTCAGCTATTGTTTTTTCAACCTCAGAATCCAGGAAGTGTTTGTTTCATAGGGAACATCAGACTATTTACTCAGCTTTCGTCTGTATCTCAGTTCATTGTTTTCTTAGTATCTGTGGGCATAAAATGGCACAAAAATATTGTCAGATTTTGTTTTAGGAAGGTACATTTTTATTTTGTCAGTGTTTATTGTTCATTAAAAATATATTTTTAATCAACTGATTTATCCTTTGGTCTTTAAAAACATCAAAAAATGTGTTTAAATGACTTGTTTTGATCAACCAACTTTCCAGAAGCCACAGATTATATTTTTTTTTGTGATAGATCCTCTTGATAAATGATTTATCACATAATATATCCAAGTCCTCTCTCAGTATTATCACAGTAGGAAGAGGTTTGCAGTTTTAGTGGAACAAGAAATTCAGCTCATTTTTTTTTTAAACTTCCCTAATAATCTGTGATGTCAGCTCCTGCCTTTCAGACACACACTGATCTCTGGGCTTTGTCAGCTAAAACCAAAACTGGTACATGAATCACGGTTTGAGTGCTAATGTGTCAGACAAAGCGAGCTGTGTCATGCTCAGAGAAGAACAATAGCAACAAGCAGGTAGAGTTTCACTACAGTCACCTGACACCAGTCTCGTCACAGCGCTGCCTCGCTGGTTTTAAAGCCCTGTAGCTGAGATCAGTTATAGCACGTAGGCTGATAGTTTTGGTGTTCCCTGTCTTACAAACATGCACCATATGAAGATATTTAAACACAGTGGCCAATAATGAATAAGAATAGCTGCAACAGATTTGGGTTCAGCTCTGGTTTCCCTGTTGCACTGATGAGCTCAGAAGTCGTTGCGTTTGAAGGAAGTGCTGTGTCATCACCTTCAAGGACCACATTCCCTTGTCTTGCATTTTGAAGCAGACGCTCACATGCTTGTCATGCCTCGTCTGACTATAAAAGTCGGACTTGAGCACTCACTGACCTCACGAGTGACATGCAACTTCATCAGATCCTTTTGTCTGACTGTACAGTCTTTTTATGGTGTGGTGTAAAAAATGTACTTGCAGTACAAACTCTTCTTTTCAGATAGTGCAAAATGCACTTTATAATTTCCCTAAGTCTCAATCACCAGAACATATTCAGTTTACTATGATCTATACAACAGAGAAAAGCAGGGAATCGTCACATTTGAGAAGCTCCGATCAGCAAAAGTTTCGCTATCTTTTAAAAATAACTAAAACAATGCATCAGTTATCAAAAAAACTGGTGATTAATCAACGAATCATTTTAGGTCTAGCTGTGTGGTGAACCCCTGTCTCATTTTGGTGTCTTCTCTGTATGTTTGGTTGTGTAAAATATCCATAATAAAATTGTAACAACTTCCTGTCTGACAGATGGGCTGACACGTTCAATGCGAAGGGTTGCCATGATGACGGTGATCATCGCTTTAATCATCCATTTGTACAGGTACAGTAACACACTGCAGGTGACAGCTTTAACACTTTACGACACTGGATAAAGACGGCTGTGGTGTTGATTAGGGTTGCAGCGATAGACCGGTTTCAAAGTATTCTGTGATATAAAAGTTGACGGTTATCATGCGGTGTACATTTACTTACCTTACTATATAATGATGAAAACTCTGTCTGTCTGTGTGTGTGTGTCTGTTCCATGTTTTTCTCCTCAGTGACTTGGTCAATCCATGTGAAATGTGGCACAGTGGTAGAGGGTCATGGGAGGATGCGAATGAAACAATATTTCATCAATTGGCCAAAGTGGGCGCTATAGCATGATGAAATGAAATTGCAAACTTTGAATGGGCATATCTCCTGCCCCGTATGTCGTAGAGACATGAAACCTTTCACAGAGATGCCTCTCCTCATGAGGAACACATTTGCTTCAAGAACCCATGACTTCCAGTTATATATACTTAAAATTGATCTCGTCCTAGGAAGTTTGACCGATCTGCATGAAACTTGGTGAACATAATCTAGGGACCAATATCTAAAGTTCCCTCTTGGCAAAAGTTGGAAAACTTACTAAAACTGAGCTTCTATAAGGCAATGAATATTGCGGAGGGCGTGGCTCATCACATAAAGGTGTACAACATCTCAAGGGTTTCACCGATCATCACGCAGCTTTGTAGGCATATGACCACACATAATCTGAGGGGACCCCTCCATTATTGACCCCATCGAACAAAATGGGGGCGCTAGAGAGCTAATTTCTTATCTAGGCCTAACCGCCATATTGATTTTTCCCTGGCTCCTCCAGTCAACATGTGGAAGTACTTTTTGGGAAAGATACTGAACCCCAAATTGCTCACTGTTGCATGGCTGTTGCATCCTTGTGGTGGTGTGCAGCCCCCAGCCAGAGGCAGCACAAGATCAGGACTTTATAAAAATGTAGCAACAACCGCTCTCTCCGTCTCCCTCCTCTGCTCTGTGGAGGCAATCTGAAGGTGATTGTGTATCTGTTTGATCGAGGGCAACGTTGAGCAGAAAAGTAGAGTAGACAGGATGAAGCGTGTGCTTCAGGTGAATTGACACAAATCCAGAGATGCAGCATCGTCTTGCCCGGCTGTGAGGATGTGTTTATTTGTGCTTTAGAACATAACCTCCACAAAACAATCTGAAAGTACCGTTTCATTTCTCTGATTCACTGCTTTGTTCTCCTTAACGCAGCTTCCTCTCTTCATTCACTCTACATGTAGCTCACTTGACCACCGCTGCCCTTTCAGTCTCGTTGAGCCGAGGAGGAGGGGCCGAGTCTGAATCTTGCGCTCTTTTTCGGACAAGCTTTTTCCGCTTGATGTTTTGCTTCGTTATATTCACTACCAGCAAAAGTCTCTGCAAATAAATACACTGCCACACACTTTTAGGGGTTCATAAGAGACAATAAAAAGGACTTACTGTTGTGTGGGTCTGTACATTGTTTTTTACCATAGTGTACGTTTAAAGAAGTGCAGCCTTTTTAAAGTTCTGCTGACTTATCAGGACCCTCTTGATGCACCTGAAGTAACTGCTGTCTCAGCTGCTGTTTCAAAAACAAAATAATAATTTGTGTTCCCGCTCTGTGTCTTCCCCCCCACTCTCCCTGTCCAGGCAGTGGGGATGTTCCTGGGCGAGTTCAGCTGTATCGCGGTCTTCTACATCCTACTCTGCCATGACAAACGTAGACCCGAACCCCAGATGAACCGGGGCCAGAGCTTCAACCCTCTCCTCTTCTTCCCCCCGGCCATGTGTGACATGCTGGCCACCTCCATCATGTATGTCGGTACGTGACCTTTAGCCGCTTTGATCTGCTACATGTTCAGAAAACTGTTTTTGTTTAAAGTGCGCATATGTTGATTTTTATTCCCAAACTCTTCTGCCCTTCAAAGGTCAAATGTAATGATGTAAGTCCCATCGGACAGACAGGATAGATTATGTTGTGTTCAAAGGAACCTTTCATCAGGAAGAGAGATAATAGAGACAAAGATAATGTTGTTTACCTCAGCATCATTTGTTTGTGTTACGTTGTCACTGCCTTTAACCTTTTATTGAGCTGTGTGAGTTGTTTGTTTATTTGTCTTTCTAGTTGATAGATTTTAAAAGATTACCTCATGTTTTGCAGCTCTCAACATGACCAGCGCATCCAGCTTCCAGATGCTGCGTGGAGCCGTCATCATCTTCACCGGTCTGCTTTCAGTGGCGTTCCTGGGGCGCCGCCTGGTGCTGAGTCAGTGGCTCGGCATCCTCACCACCATCCTGGGTCTGGTGATAGTGGGCCTCGCCGACTTCTTCAGCGGGACCAAAGGCGAAGAGCACAAACTCAGTGATGTCATCACAGGTGAGGCGGATGTTGGATCGGAGTAGTGTTGCACACAAAGTGAAGCTTTTATGTGATTAAATAAAAAGCAGTAAATTAAACACTACTCTCCTCTGTCCTGCAGGCGACCTCCTCATCATCATGGCTCAGGTTATAGTTTCAGTGCAGATGGTCCTGGAGGAAAAGTTTGTCTACAGACATGACGTCCATCCTCTTCGGGCTGTTGGTACTGAAGGTACGGCTGTGTTTCATCTGCGGTTACATGTGACGTGTTTTGACCTTAAGCTGTGGTACTGATCTGGAACCTGTGAGGGTGGATTTGGGACAGAGACAGAGAAGTACACAAGCAGAACAAACCAATGTCCTGAACATTTAACTGGAACTACCCCCATTTTTGAATTTGAGCATGTTATTCCTATGGTCCAAGACAGTCCAACATATTAGGAAACATGAACAACTCTCTTCCAAGTCCAAAAACTAGAGTGCTAAAACTCCAATTTGTGAAAGTCTGTAACTGCTCCATAGACAATAAATTAACATTAATGTTATAGCCACCAGAGTTGTCTTGTTTGCACTCTGATTGCTGCACCTCGTCTTTTCTATCACAAAGTTTGTCCCCTTCCTGTGACAAAAGCCACATGGCGGGGATCGAAGATATGATCCCTTCGATATTTTCCATTGTTGCTGTTTGTGTCACACTTAAATTATTGTCACAGCAGTTTCATGTAGCGACACTTTGACGATCAGCTAAGAATTTCATCTGTGTCTGATGTAGAAGACGAAGAGAAAATGTACCTTGCACCATGAAAATGAGTCATGTCAAGCAGAGCCATACTACGCAGCGGAAACACACTGAGAGCACCCAGGGAAATGTCCTCACTATATGGGCTGTTACTCAGTATTCGGCTGTGTTTGATAATCACAGCTGTGCTGATATTCAGTACAGCAGCACGACCTCCAGTGTGATATGACTTTTAAACAGTCCTACAAACATCTTTTATTAGTTAATAGTAATAAACGACAACAGTTGTGATTTCCTGATGAGTTTTCGGCTTCGCCAGCACAAAAAGTTCTGCAGCTGGACTGTTGCTAGGCAACAAATAACCATTCATGTGCACTAGCACATGGATTCAGACGAGTTAACAGCTTGACCAGACAGTACTGTTACGACATCAGATGCATATGAGTATAGCTGGAGGTCTGCAGAGTATCCAGGCTTCTTTACTTCTCTTCATCGTCCTCTGACAATCATTCATGATTTATTTTAAGTGTTAGTTGTCGAAATATGTTCCTCTTTGTGGTGATACGTTTGTTACGAGGAGCCTTAATGTAGACTAATTATGCTTTACGTACTCAACAGTGTAGTACACCTGTAAGTGATTGATACATGCATAGTGTTGTCCAATCCCATTTCTTGGTTGTAATAATTGGGTATTAAAAAGAAAAATTGAATAGTAATAAGGTGTTTAAATGTGACAAATATTCTATGACCTGTGTGTAGGTGGATTATCTATATTAAGTGTTACCAAAGTTCGTGAACCACTCTTACAAGTCATAGTAAATTCTGCTCTTTATGTCCAGGTTTCTTCGGGTTCGTCGTCCTGTCGCTGCTTCTCATCCCGATGTATTTCATCTATGTCGGCGACTTCGGCCAGAACCCTCGGAACGTCCTCGAGGACGCCCTGGATGCCTTCTGTCAGATCGGGCACCAGCCTCTCATCCTGCTGGCTCTGCTGGGCAACACGGTCAGCATCGCCTTCTTCAACTTCGCCGGGATCAGCGTCACCAAAGAGATGAGCGCCACCACCCGCATGGTGCTGGACAGCCTGCGTACGCTCGTCATCTGGGTGGTGAGCCTGGCCGTGGGGTGGGAGACGTTTCAAGGCCTGCAGGTGCTGGGCTTCCTGGTCCTGCTGGTGGGCACAGGGCTCTACAATGGACTGCACCGCCCCCTGCTGTCCAGGATACCGTGCTGCGCTGGGATGGTGATGACGGAGGAAGAGGACAACGCAGGAGAAAGAGAGAGACTGCTGAATAACGGCAGGGTGCAGGCCGGCGACGACAACTAGAACTTGAATGTCTCAGTGTACTGGACTTTGATGTATGCTGTCAGCGATAGTCTCTTTTTAAATGTTTCTCGTTCACTCATTTTAACTGACCTCACGATGTTGTAATATGTGGGAGTGTTCAGGCTCTTTGGAAGGAGTAGTTTGGCATTTTGGGAAAAAATTGGGAAAAATCAATCTTCTAATTTAACTCTGTGCAAGAAAACAAATAAGGTCCCGATTTGTTCCAACACACACACAGTAGAGCTCAGCCTGAAGCAGCTTTTATGTTAAAATATGGCTTTTTAAAGTTTGAAATGGACGCGTATGTCCTGAAACAAAACAAAAATAATGTAAAGACAGTGTCAACATCTCCTCCTCTTACATATTTTTTATTTTTAAACAAAAAAAAAACTTGAACTGTCTTTTTTTTTTTTTTGTGCTAAATCACTAAAGCACAGGTTCATGAAAATTACTGTCACACACGATGTCCTTTTAAAGTTTTATTCAGATTTATTTTAGTATTTCCTTTGCTGGATCACTGTCACGTTTTTTATGATAATGTTTTAAGAATGGGTTTTAATTTTTGTAAATGTTGCCGACTGTGCTGTATGACGGTGCCAAAGTGTTTCCGCTGGATGCCAACACAGACTGATGTTACAGAAGTTCACCATTTCCTTTGTAATCAGACTGCAGGGTCGTTTCCTTAATCTCAGTTTAGCGAACACAGACTGGAACGTGTGCAGGAACAGTTTTAAAGGAGGCGTTTGTATGTTTGCTCTCTAAGACTTAAATTTGTGTTGATTTATTTGTGCAGAGCTCCTGCACAATTTTGATTTGCACTTATCGTAAATCCTGTTTCACCTCTATTCACAGGTGTTGGCTGTAAGGTACACTAAGAAAAGGGAACTGTCGTGTAATCACACTTGTTGAATGATGTAACATGGCATTTTTACTCAGTGTGATGTAATCAGTTACATTACATTAGAGATTTTTTTTTTAAATACACTTCTGAAACAACCCACAAAGTCTTCAAACATGTCTGTGCTGCATCATTACATCCGTACAATATTGTTTTCGTGCATTAATGGATTAGTTGATCGACAGAAAATTAATTTACAACAGTTTAACAATCAAGTAGCTTTTTCCAGTTTCTCAGATGTTAAGATGTGCTGCTTTTTGTACCTCCACAGTCTTTTCTCAGGTTGTCCAACTGTACATTTGTACGCACAGCCCATTCTCCTGAGCGTGGCATCTCAAGAACACCTTCAGTGGATTTCTTCAGATTTGGCACAAATGTCCACTCGGCCTCAAGACTGAACTGATTAGAGGTTGGTCGTCAAAGGTCAGTGTCACTGGGACCTTACATCTGTCTCATTCTTGTGAATGGAATTTCTGTAGAAGTCCTGTCACTAATTTCAGAGAGGCCTCTGGTGTGGGGACTGCTGGTCCTGCTGCCTCGCAGCCTGGGAGATTTGTTGTCTTGTTTGCTTGTTTTACTTCTTATTAACTCCCATGGATTTTAGTGTTTTAAAGGTGTTTATGTGGTTATTTTGGATTATTGTTGTTTGCCCCATAGGGTCGCCTAAGGGTGTGGCACATGTGGCAAAGCACTGCACTACTGTCTGTTAGATTTACGTAACCTTCAACTTAAAATAACACAGATTTCTTCAATGGGTCCTGAGCAATACACTCCTGTTGTGTCGTTCGCAACCAATTCATTCAAAAAACTAATCTTTTCTGCCGCTTATCTCATTTTTCCTCGCTGCCTCACTGGCTCTGGTGAGCTGAAACTCCAAATTTGTTGAAACAATCAGACGTTCAGCAGCAGAAACACACACTCAGCTCAGTGAGCAGCCAGTTAGGGTCCAGTGTCACCAGTCCCAACACCAGCAGCTGACACCTGCCTTCACTTCCTGAGTCAAACCAACTTCCTCCCTAAAGGCCGGCCCTGTGCTTTAATGGAGGTCAAGGGTTAAACACAGGGATCCCCTGAGATCTGTGCACACGACCCCGCTCAGCTGCAGGAGCAGGGAGAGGGAAGATGTGTTAATTGACTGAATGCGCATGAACACGCTGATTGAGAGGTGAATGTCATGACATATCAATTATAATCAGACAGACACATCTATACGAGGTTTAAATCATTTTTCCCAAAAAATGGCTCACCACACTGAACTCCAGTCCATCCATGACACAAACAATAACAAGTTAATTTAAACTGACATAAAACTCGTGTCAGACAAGGGTCATGTGACACATTTATTTTGTGTCTGCTGTACTCAAAACCTTTATGTTACTGTATTGTGCTGAAATAAGAGTTTTGAGTGCAGGCTGTTTCCAGCATAATTTTAAGTTGGGACTTACACAGCGAAATCTCGATGGAGGACTGGCACACTGTCTGCTTGAAAGCTCAAATCACAGTAATAAACACTTTTAAATTACTCCAATATAAGTGGTTGATGACAATATATGTATCTCCAAACATGTTAAATAAATTCAATCCGATTAGTCTTAATCTCTTTAGTTATGTGCATTTTCTTTCCTTTAAACTGTCAGTACGTGTATAGGTAGCATTTCAGATTATATATTTTGAGCCTAAAGTACTCATCATATTGCCCTGTCGTGGCAGTTGTTATTAAGATGACGCCATACTGTGAGTGTTGTGTTTCAAACCCTACTTTTTTGTGGTCGTTGTTCTTTATTAAATATTTGAATTATATTAAAAATCCAATAAGCACACTTGTTTAAAAAAAAATACAATTAAGTTGAGTGAGCAAATTGTGGTTTACAGCTCATATATTTAATAGGTTACATGGTTGAATTGGTTGAAGTATTGTATTTTATTCGATTGTTTTTGTTGCTAGGTTACACTGCTTTATGTTTTCAGTACAACATCAACACAAACACTCTAAAAATGATTCATGGGGTCATTTGATAATGCTTTTTTTCAGCAAAAATAAAATTACCTTTGTTTCATTAACAAGTTTTAGTCAGTTGACAACCTGTTTGTTTTTTTGTTGTTGTTTTTTTTACATTTTTTAGTAGGATGAAATTAAAATAAATAAGTTAAAATACCCTAAATAAAACAGTTTGACCACTAAATATTGCCACAACGTTTGGATTGATATTTAGTTGGTTCAACTTAATTAAGTTTTTCAAGTCTAATCAAATCATGTCAGTTGTACTAAACTAATTAAATTTGTCAGATTATAAAAGACACACACACTCACACACAGTAAACCCCTACACGACCTGTAGATGGCAGCATTTTGCCACAGACTGACGCGCAGCTCTTCACTGTGTGTGGCTGCTCCTGGTTATGGGCTGCTACCTTGTCAATGTACTGAGGCAAAGAGACATTACATTATGTTGTCCACAGTAACATTAAGGCCATAAAGCAGAGTGACTCCATTATAAATACAGGCTATAAGGAGAGAGATATTTAAATGGCTGTAAATGCGTTTCACTGTTAGTGATGCACAACCGTCTGGAAGCTGAATGTCTGCACACTTACATAGCTTCAACGACGCAAAGAAATATGCAGAGGCCATGTTTTAGAGGATATATTGTCTGTGCTATCCTACAGGAGCGTTGCAAGTCTAAAATATGAGTGTAACAGCACAATGCTATATAGACTACCATTTCTTTCTTTTAGGAACAGCTTGATTTTATTTAAAATGTCAATCTTGCTGAATAAAGCAGCACAGATGTGAAGCAAATTCCGTTTTAGGGGAATTTCTGGTGCAGCTCCACAGATGGATCATGATCTACAGCCTGTGACACACAAAATAGATGGGGATGAGATATTTTTTTTAAAATAAAAGACGCTCCTGGGACAGCGTGGAAAATCCAGTAGCAGCATTGTGGACAAATTTGTGTCCTCCCCTGAGACATAAAGGGCCCAGAGCAGAAAATAAGCCTGTGAGATAGATAGATAGATGGATAGATAGATAGATAGATGGATAGATAGATAGATAGATAGATAGATGGATAGATAGATAGATAGATAGATAGATGGATAGATAGATAGATGCACAATAGTAGTGTTACTTTGAATATCATCCCCAGATTGTTACATAACCTCCGTGGTGGTTTCAAACAGATGAAACCTGCAGACCTGCTGCTGCTGTTTAAGTTTCTCTGCCGCTGATGAATCGTATTTTTCCACGGCTGCGGATTGATTTGGCCGAGATGTGAGCCATTAAAGCTGCAGGGTGAGACGCTCTGCTCTGCATCAAACTGCTGGCAATATACAGCCCGGTGACCTGAATGCATCATCTGAACACACGTCTGTTCCTGTGCGATGTTATTGCACATTTCCGCAGGTTTTTGCCACTTAAATTTCTAAATTAAGACCAGGAATTAAATGCAAAACAAGTGGAAAGTACTTTTAAGGTGTTTTATATTATCTGCTGTAATTTTCTTTTGTTGAATAGCTGCAAACTTGATGCAAAGATTTAACAATGCGTGCACATGTAAAGCATATGTGATGTGACTGACTTTATATTTTGGTGTGTTTCTTGCAGAGGTGCCTGCTCCTGGTGGCAGCTGTGCAGCAGCAGCGGCAGCAGCAAAAGGCCCTAATGGTTTGTTATGATGACCTTTTGTGTTTCCATTAGTCTCGCTGCAGCATCCAGCCCGCAGCGCTGCTTACACTCCGTGATTTAACCGTGTGTACATGTGCACACCGGAGCTGCAGAGGGTCCGTGAACCCGCCGCACACGAGGCGACTTTAATCTGTCGGTAACGTAAACACGTGGCTTTGCTCAAAGGCACTGAGTCACCGTCGCATTTAAAAGCTTCCATTAAGGCAGCTCCTTTGGGCTGTTTACAGCAGAGGGCAGGGTTAGGGTGAGTGTGATTAGTCTAGCACTCCAGCGTCCAGCTAATGACCACTTAATGTTTTAAACTGTGACTGTGCAGGCGAAAACACGCCGCCACATAAGGAGACACAGGGCAGCCATTCACTGCCATCATCTGAGGGCTCGTTTTAACGCGACGACCTGCAGCATTGGACCTTATTTTGGAGAGGAGAGGAAGGAAATGCGGGTTATAGCACAGACTTGCAGTCAGAATTTTACTTGAGTGAAAGTACAAAAATATAAGCATCAAAATATACTTAAAGTACTTAAAGGATTATTTCAGGATAATGTTAATGCACAATTTTATATTACTGTATTGGTAATAACTTTATATACTGCTGGGCAGCTTGTCAATATTGTGTATATTATTTATCTGAATGTGCAAAGTAACTAAGGTTATCTGATAAATGCAGTGCAGGAAAAACAAATATTTGCCCCTGCATTGTAGAGTTGAAGTGTAAAGCAACATAAAATGGTGATACTCAAGTACAAGTACCTTAAAGTTGTATTTAAGTACAGTAAATCACTGACCAGTGAGAGTTTACAGATCAGTCAGAATCAGATTTACTGGCCAAGTATTTGTGCACATGCAAATAATTTGATTTAATTTATTCATTTAATCTTAATTTTATTTTTTTAAATTTTTTAATTCTTTGTTTTTTTATTATTATTTATATTTATTTTTTTTGCATTGCTCTCAATGTACTTCTACACATTAACAGACATAACATCTAAGAACAAGTTAAAGGTAAAGCATATGTGCACAATTATGCAAAAGAGCGCTGGTGTTTATATAAATATATACATAAAAAAGCACCAGTGACCAACAATAAATTCAAACTAAAAAGCCCTGAGGAGTGAAACAAGTAACCACACAACACCAGTCAACCCAGATAATTTCAATAAAAATCAACACCTATTAAAATTTGAATATTGTAGAATTTATTCTTAAAGAAAACCATTGTGATGAACTCCAGGCTTTAAGGACTGAGAGCTTATCATTTGGGTCTTTTTTGTCTCCCTGTGGTCACATTTGTGCATTTTGAAGGTCAATATTTGCTGATTATGTTTTTCTCTTTGGGGCAGCTGCTGCAGTCACTCAGCATGGAGGGCAGACAGAAACAAACGCTGTGGTGCAGTGTGAGTGCAAACACAATTTAAAGGTACTTTACTTGAGAGTTTCCATTTCATAGCACTTTATACTTCTACTCCATCACATTACAGAGGGAACTATTGTGCCTTTTTTCACCATTGTACTGTTTTTTTGACTTCTTCACATTTATTTGCAGCTTTAGTTACTTTTCACAGATGCCCTGAAAACACATATAAGCTTTTAAAATACAACAAATTCTTAAAGATTTAACCAGTGGTTTAGTTTTTTTTTGGCCTCTTAGTTGTCACAGACATTTTGCCTTTAAACTGTTTAATATTAATAACCGTTTAAGGCCCATGAGGTGAAATCATCCAATATTTAACACTTTAACATAAAAAGAGCAAAATTTATTTATTTATCTTTTTGTCTTTCTTATTACTGCGTCAGGTGGAATGTTGATTCGTCTATGTACTGTGTTGTATGTTGTATTTCTACAGCGGCAGTATGGATGTAGGGCCCGGGACAAATATCCCACTTGACCTTGACCTTGATTTTGACCTTGATGTACAACATATTATTATCAGTTGATTTGTTTTTTTGTAATTATTCAATACATATTTTGTTTAGTTGTAGAATTACTAGTAATTTGTTCTGATCAAAATGAAAACTAATAGTAGCAATAATAATAACTTGTACTAGTTGTAGTAGTAATGATAATAATAATATTAATAATAAGCTGAGAGCATTTAGTCACTGGGGGGAGCTGCTTGTACATGTTTTATGTAATATCTGTGGGAACAATCATATTCTGCCCCACGACAACGTGATGATAAGGTAAAAATATGTATTTAATACGTAATATTTAAGCTATAAACGTAAGAGAGACAATAGTGTGTGTACTTTACAGGAGTATTATATAATGATTTATCCCTCTATTTTGATGATTTTACACAAATATGTGCATAATTCACTTATACATTCCAGGGTATATGTTGTGTATAGCTTTCTAAATGTCACTTGCATGTCCTAGTTTATTTATTTTTTAGCATTTGTTTCATCCGAGTAATTCTTTATGTGTTTTTAAGCCTGTTTCTGTGCTGCTGAAACATAAAAATATCCCATCAGGGCAAGTTTTATATGTTTTTATCGCTCTTATATGACACACAAAAACATTATTTCAGCTTAAACCTAAATTGTGATGCAATCATACATCTTAAAATAAGAAAATAGACCTATAAAGTGGTTTAAATTAGCTCCACCTCGACCACCTACAGCTGTAAAATGCAGCTTAACTATTAATGTGACAACAAAATGGATTAAATACTAAATATGCAATACTATGAGATACAAAGGCGCCATTTCCTGCATAATGATAACTCGTGTGTCTGATACCTGTTTTACATTTTGCAGTTTGAAAGCAGGACTTTCACTTGGAATGGAGTAGCTTACTTTGTGGTATTGCCTATTTTACTTAAGTAGATCTTAGGACTTCTTCTCTGCTTAATGTGAGCAGTGCTGAGATAAATGAACATAAAGGAAAAGCATAAAGGCAGTCATGCGTCATACAAACACACTGTAGAGCGGGACAGATGACATCACACAGCCGCTCTCAGCCTCTGACCTTTGGCCTCAAACATGCAAATTAAAAAATCATTTGAGTTCACCTCCACCTCGGAGAGAGTTCAGTGTTTATTGGATGTATTCAGGATCACATAAACGGCGACGGTCTTGTTTTGACTTTAATACACATCCCTCCGTTCTTTTTTTCCTCCTCCTCTCTGGAGCTGATGGCAGGGTGCCATACAGAAGGCTGTGTACAATGGCCCAGGTCCCATTAAATCTGCGAAAGTTCCTTCCTGAGGCAAACATTGCCAGAAATAGTAATCTTGGCTTGGAGCTGGAGCCTTCCAGAGGGGGAGCAATAATTCTCAGTGTAATAATGGAAATCATTTAATTCTGTCCCGCGGCCTGTGATCCAGCAGAGCTACAGTGCGAGGTGCTCATTCAGTCTTCCTCCGCCTGATAAGGCTTCCTGAAAAACACACAGCGAGCAATCAGGCGACAACAATGGACGCTTTAAACTTCAGGTAGTCGGCGGTGCACAGCAGCACGGCTTTGTTTTCATCCACAGTGGGCGTGTGACTCAGGGAGGCTTTGACTTTTCATTTTCATGCTGTTTGTTTAAGCTGTGCTGCAGTGAGGGCAGTGTGTGGAGTCGAGCTGCTGTCTCCTCTTAGCTCATCAGACAAGGGATCTGTCAGCAGTGTGTTTTAGCTGAAAGGGGAATTTTTCATTCACCTAAACCTTTATTTAAGCCTCGAAATCAGTGAGGTTGCCCTCATTTGCAGTGATGTTGTGATACAGACACAACACACAGGGTTAAACAAATCAAAAGAGGACAACACACTGAGTGTGAAGTGCTTTGAGATCATCATTTTGACTTGCCATGGGGAGGTGAGAGTCAATCTGGAGGCTGTGTTGCAGATAATTCCATGTGTTCGGTGCACAAAAACTGACGGCAGCTTTTCCAAGTTCAGAACAAACCTGAAGCGTAAGAGTTAGCAGAGTGAGTTTAGTAGGCATCAGTCATTTTTATCATGTTGAAAAGGGGCGGTGAAGCTGTTAGTCATAATGGAAAATGATTATCACACATTTTTCACAACAAATACCGTCACAAATTTGTGTCAGTGTTAAATAAGCACTAGATTTTTAGAGATTGTAGCAGTGGTTTTAAGGCAAAACTACTCCATTACATATTATGAGGTATTATCAGCAAAATGTACTTATTTAAAATAACTGGTTCTGCAAAAATGTCCCACAGTTTGTCGTATCCGACATTATTTGATTGTTAACACAGGTTGTTTGGGTGGAGAGACTTTAAAGTGCTTTATATAGACATGTGCGTAGTTTAGTCTAGTGATAGAGGAAGGAAGAGGGCAGGACAATATGATATGAGACATGATATCCTCTTGGATTTTGGATATTGTTATATTGTAGGTGTTGTCTGTTCAGGTTTTAAAGGCTGCGTTAGAGTTAAACGATGTAATCTTCTGAACTTAGGCTGCTCTAGCTGTTTATTAGTCGCCTCTATATCCACATTACTGATGATTATTTAGCAAAAATATGAATATTTTGTGAAAGCATCAACAGTCAACCCGACAATATCATCATAAATATCACGATATTTGATTCTCTCCATAGGTAGGAAAGAAGAAAAAACACTGCACTTGTTTCTAATCTTTGCTTTTCTGCAAAATATTGGATATTTTTACGTCTTTTGGCCTAAAACTCTTATTTAAATAAGTGCACACCAGACATGTTGTGTGGAAATGTGCCGTGGTTTCATCTTTAACAGTCCAACTCATATGTTTGTCATGCTTTTTATGTAAAATCTCAATCGTAGTGTTTTCCTCTGACATGTAGAAGAAGCATCAAATGGAAATACTCATGCAAAGTGTCATTGAACTGCCATGAAGTGCAAAACTTGAGTATCTGTGGGCTTCTTTCCACCACTGGATTATAATGCAGGACTATGAGGTGACAAGGACAATATTCTGTGTCCAAGCTACTTCAGAAAAATAGAAAGACAATTACACTTTGTATTTAGGTTTTTTTTTTGTTTTTAGGGTTTTACGACTGTGAGATTTCTATTGTTGCACGCAGATTCAAGCCTGGAGCACTCGCAGTCCCTTAACCAGAGACAGGAGTCGCTGGCACTGGCAGTAATCCCACCTGCCGTCATTTATACGGCTCCGCAGAGGACCGGCTTGGAAAAGGGAAATAAAGGTGAATAATGGTATCCAGCAGGGCTCTGGCTGAAAAAGTCATATTTCAGTTTTTACAGGTGATTTGTAGATCAAATGTGTGCTTTTTTTCTCCCTCCACATATTCAGTTTTCAGTCCTGACCGTCTACAGTGAGCTTTTCTGCACCGATATGAAACTAACGTGCATTTAAAGCTGCACTTTGTGCTGCAGGTTAATGTTTATGTGCCGGCTCTCTCCTCTGAAGAGCAAACATAAAAATGAAGTGGTGAGTGCATTAAACACACACGTGATTTAAAAACAAGGAGAGGGTCGTTACTATTGAGGGAGAATTTAACAATAATAAAACAATAACTTACTGAAATGGTGTAAGCTGATCAGACCGCAGGATTATTCATCATGTCTGCTATAAACTCTCTGAAGTCGGTGGTACAGATTCTGATGTTTACAGAGGAGTCCCTGTTATTGTGCCCTGAAAAAGAAATCATCTGTGCGAGCTCTGCAGACACTTTCACTTGAGTGTGAGTGTGAGTGTGTGTGGGCAGGCAAGCACTGAAGCTAAATGTAAAGATGTTTCAGCACAGAAAAAAGGTGCTGCTTTGATGCTCGGCAGTTGTTATGACATATATTGACTATATCCATTGATGAGTTTAAAGGCATACAGGAAATGGTGACAGAGACGTGTTTGTTTTCCTTGACAGGCCGCTGTGTTTGAATAGTTGTTGTTTTATTGTGGATTTTCATGTTGTATTTGTTGCATTTTAAATGTGTTTTGAATGGCTGCTACCTCGGCCAGGTCTCTCTTGAAAAGAGATTTTTAACCCCAATGGGACTTAACTGATTAAATAAAGGTTAAATGAATAAAAATGAAATAATGTTAAGGGGGGCATATTATGTATTGAAAATAAATATAAAGAAAAAAAATTTCTACGCTACGACAGACATCACCTTCTGAAGTAATCATAGGCAAATAAGATCATAAACATAAAAGCAACAAATTGCCATTATTATTACTACCAGTTTTACTATTACGTTATACTGCAGTTGGTTTGTCCAAGTAGTGCTGCCGTACCCCAACAGGAGCTGTTGTGGGAAGGTGCAGTAAATGTCAGACTCTGTGCAGTCTTTATTTTAATAATTTCACATAAAATTAAAAGTGGAAAACTAGAGTGTGGTGTTATATAGGCTGCATCACAGTTGAGTTATTGTAAACAATTAGTACCTCACAAAAAAAGTTAAATGTCTATGCAAAGCATGCCATAAAAAAAGTACTTCAAATGTCATTTAAAATGTCAGTGTGTCCCCTTTTCTGTGCCATCCTCAGTCATATGCTGGTTCCCTAAAATGGCAGTCATTCTCGAAACTTTTTTTGGTTTCAAATTGCTTTAAAATTCTCTGTTTAGTTTAGTTGCTAAAAATGTCTCCCCACCCCAGACCCCACTCCTCTGGAGGGTTGGGTTGCAGAAAGCATAGATTGAAAATGGCCCCCCTCAATGTTCCATACATGATTACGGCCCTGCTTTGATGTCTTTTTTTCTCTCCTATAATTCAAGTTTTTATTGGTTTGAAACGCTCAGTAGGCCACATGCCCTACATATTTTATTTTCCAGCCATACAAGAATACAAGGCACATATTTTTTATATCATGGAGGTGGACATAAAGAAGAGTACATGAAGAAAAATTAACAAATGAGTCCAGAAAGAAAGAGAAGGAAATAAACTAACTAACAAAAACATGTCGCGCACATATGTCCTCATACGTCACTCTACAGGGTCACTGAATCACAGAGCAGGTTCATAATTATGTAGCCCTGTCCTCCATTTTGATATGAGACACTCCTTTCTCCTGATCACCATTTATTCTACTGAGCAGACATTCATAAGATGCTGTTTCCACCACTGCATTAACCCACTCCTCTGTAGTGTCTTAGAATATCTTGACAGACAGTTATTAGCCCCACAATAATGACAGCAAATGCGCACTCGGATACGTTTGGTCCCTCAGGAAACGCAACTTTAAACCAAACAAACAACTTCAAATTTCTAAGCCATATTCCCATGTACAGTGCAGGAAGGCTCCTATTTCAGTTTTGCATTTCCAGCAGCTATTGTTCTTTAATAACTTCATGCTCTGATGTCATAAAAATCCCAGTAAACGTCAGTGGCACGAGTTTTACGCACGGCTTTCTTACCACCATTTCCTGATGATGATAAGTCAGGAATTAAATTTCCCAAACAGCAATACAAGCAGCTAATGCTTTCACACTACAGCAGCGACAGAGCCTGTAGTGTAAGAGCCTGATCCGAGGCCTGTGTGTGTGCGTGTGTGTGTGTGTGTGTCTGTTTTTTAATGCTTCCCACTGAAAAGCTCATCAGCACCTGAAATAACTCGAGGCGTGCTGCGTCTGCTACATCCTCTTCCCTGGATTGTTTTGACTGCATGATGGAGGGCAAACGTTAAAATCCTCTATTTCTAAATTTAACCCGGAAAAGTGTCACTCGAAAACAGCATGATAGGAGGCAGTCAGGGTCATCGGCGCTTCCGGCCGCATGAATCAAGACTAAATGAATGCGGGGCTTCAGAAGCCATTGTTTCAACACATGCGGGAGAAACATGCGATCGGGGAGGAGGGAGGGAGGACACTATCAGTGCACGACATTTTAATGTTAATTGACAGACAGAAAAAACTGTGAACTTAAACTTGGAAGCTATAAATGTTATTACTGCAAAAAATAACGTGTCTTTTGCCATTTAAACCAAATTAATTAGCGCAAAAGCTGCAGGATTTTTTTTTTAATCTGCCACCCCACTATTAAAATTATTTTCTCATTGGCTCCGACCCAACGTGTGAATCTTGAGGGGCCTCGCGGATGAGGTATCGCCTCTGAAGTTAATTGTGTTTTGCTTTTAGAGGGGAATAGGTTTCCTCTGTTTATTATGAGCATGGGGACGGATTTGCGTCACCGTGCAACTTGCAGGTCGAGATAAAGTTGCACAAATATTGAAAAAGGGAAGTTCTAACAGTCATTATAAAAGTCGCCCCCTCCGCTCCGGAAGAAATAAGGATTTCTGCTGTATCCTAAAATACTAAAGCAGGTTCTATTTCGGGGGCAAATGTAGCAGGAATATCCGCTCATTTAACACGAATCACAGCCCATCAAAAACAGGATGAGTGGAGCTAATAGAGGCTCTCCTGGACTCGGGGTCATATGATTACACTCCCATTCTCTACTGTTCATTATTAAATATGTGTCAGAACAATTTTATATAAGCATATGGCGTGTTTTTCCATTTAATTTTGCCCATGTTTTTGCATTTAACATGATTTTTGTGATTAAAACTGACAGATAAAAGACTTTTCTGAGTGTATTTACACTCCACAGAATATCTTCGCCTCTTATTATTTATTTCCATAAAGAAAATGGAAATTTACGCAAGAGTCTTAATGTTTTTGCGCGCGGTGATGGGTGTGGGCTCTCTTTAAGTGATCAATCCATCATCTCAAGATCAAAATTGCTCCGAAGTGTCCCGGTCGTGTGTGTGTGTGTGTGTGTGTGTGTTGGTTACACATCATCCTCATTTGTAAGGGCGTGATGTGAGCGAATGCAACGCGCCCATTGGCTCAGAGAGCGACCAATCAGTGTCAGTTTAGGAACTTCAGAGTGGAACTGAAGGGTTTGGATTTCAGAGTTGGGAGAGCGATTTTGGCACTGGCACAAAGAGGACGGTCATCTATCCCCCCCTTAAACGCCATCCCTGCTTTTTTACATGCCTGTCCGTTTATACCCTCTTCTGAGCAACAATAAGAGGCGTTAGAGGCAGCGGGATGTACACGGCCGGGCTCAACCCGTTTTACGCGTCAAACTTTAGCCTCTGGTCCGCGTACTGCGCGGGGGGCTTCGCTGTGGATACCATGAAGAAACCCTCGTTTTGCATCGCAGACATTTTGCAGGCTGGGGATGCGGAGAACATCCCGGGGTCGTCGGCCCTCGTGGTGCACATGGGACACCACCACCACCACCAGCACCGCGCGCAGCACGGCCACTCCGGCAGCTCGCCGCTGCGCCCTTCTCCCGTCGCGCCGGAGCCGTCGGTGTACGGCGCGAGGGTGAGTCCGGCGTCTCCTTACCACAGACACGGACTACAGCTCACATCGGTCTCCAGGACTGCTTTTAACTCCCAGCAAGCTCCACCGCCTTCAAGCAAAGACCTCAAATTCGGAATTGATCGGATATTGTCGACGGACTTTGATCCAAAGGGCAAAGAAAAGTCGTCGTTAAGAGGTGAGACTTTATTACGCAGTGAATTTCCAAGCAGATATGTGGTGTTCAGAGAGAAGCTTCCTGTCATGTCAGCCAAAAAACAGAAGGGATGTTTTATGTCATTAAAGCTGTCTTTTATTAAGTAGCACAACAAACTTTAGAAACTGAAAGAAACTTGAAGCAATGACTTGTTCACAAAGAAGTAAGAGCCCTCATTTAGGGAGCCCTAAACTCCTCTGCTTTTTGCCCCCTAACCAGAGAGGTCAGAGGTCAGGATCAGCTGGAAGTTTGCTCTAAGACACCTTAGCAGTCACACTTTGAATCTGTTTGATGGTCTCTCTAAATACTGAAGCCCATCATCTCTCGCTCTGCAACAGATCTCACATCCATCGTTAGCTCGAACCATCAGTCAGGGATCCACGTCCCCATTCAGCCTCCGGCCAGCCAGTACTTCTCCTCCATAGACCCCGGGATGAGCGACGCGTCCTCCATGATGAGTTCACTAGGCAGCAGCAGCAGCAACAGGCATTCAGGCCAGCATCAGTTTCAGGACACCTTCCCAGGTAGTCACCACATGTAGGACTGTGTAACAGACAGGAAACTGGCCCCGTCCAGCTCTCTGTTTGGAGGTGTGAGACACCTGCACTGCATGCTCCTCTGGTTTCTGTTCTCTTTTAAAACCCTCATGTCCTGCTCATGTCTTTTAGGCCCGTATGCCGTCCTCACTAAAGACACCATGCCACAGACGTACAAGAGGAAAAGGTCGTGGTCGAGGGCAGTGTTTTCGAACCTGCAGAGGAAAGGGCTGGAGAAGAGATTTGAGATACAGAAGTATGTCACCAAGCCGGACAGAAAGCAGCTGGCTGCCATGCTCGGGCTCACAGACGCTCAGGTGAGAAGCAGTGTTAAAGTTGCACAGGCGAAGAGTTACGTGTACAAAGTGTATTATTTTTGTCTCCACATTTAAACAACGGGGTTTATTCTGCAGGCCTGCAAAAACAAATATGCAAGATAGCTTCCCTTTATTTTCCTATCTTGTTTTATTTTACCTTCCAACCAATTTAAATTGTCGTATATTAATGTTTTGTATAGTTTTGTTGTAGTTTTATTGTCATATGTCGTGTTATTTACTGCATGATAGTGCAGTTTGTTGATTATTTACTTTGAATACAGGCCTCAGGAAGTAGTTGTTGCCCTGTGAGGATCCACATGAACAATAGAACAATAAAACCGCAGGGCCGCGGCCAAGATTTTAGAAATACTGAGCTCATGAGCCCCCCTAACCCCCCCTTAGAGAAACTGACCAGGCATAAAAAATAATCACATTTAGTTTTTTTTTATTGTTTGGACTTTATATTTAACAATTCTGTTGTTGTTTTTTTAGTATAAATTATATTTTCTTTCATCTAAATGCTGCCGTCTTCACTCCTCAAGCACATAAAAATATTTGACGGCATATTAAATACCCACGGTGTGTGTAATCGGCTGCAGGATGCTAAATCTACAAATTCCCAGAGATGCTGAACACTGACTCCAGTGTCCTCACGCGGCTCTGGCCCTGACAAACCAATGAAAAAATATGAAAATAAAACCTCCATATTTGAAGGAGGGTTGCGTTCACATCATTTAGATCTATTAAAATATCATTTATAAGCCTCAAGGATTCAAAGACATTCTTACAGTCATTTTCCTATACAGGAAATTCACATGTTTGCGACCTGGATTCACTCGCAAGAGTTTTATGGTTAAAATAAATTCACAATATTTAACAAAAGTGCCTCAGAGCTCTAAATTCAGATGTTTAATTTGAGTTGGCAAAGCTGCATCACAGCCGGTGCGGCCTGATTGGCTGAGAGACGTCCCAGTGAGATCTCACCATATCTCGAGCTGTTGTTTACATTTCATCACACTGTACAAACGTCAGAGCCACTTAATCTCACCCAGCAGCATGTCAGCTGTAATGACACCGGACACAGATTATCTCATATTATCTCCATTTGTACGTAACACTACATTTGGAAATAGATTTTGCTCACAGTAGCAACATATTCCATATTTTTATCCCTCAGGCCTCCTGAAATATGCGTATTTTTCTTTATTATAAGAGGCAGCATTATATCCAAATATATTTAAAATAATGTCCTTATACTTCTCGTTTTATATTCCCTATAATAAGGCCTATCCTGTGCATGAGACGCTGCGCAAATGTGACCTTGAAGTTCAAGGAAAATGTGAGACATTAAATATAGGCATGCGTAAAAATGCTGCCACTGTGTGTCACTGAATTACGCACAGGACCGCTGTGATAAAAGAGTGTCTGTGTGTGTGTGTTTGTGTGTTTCCAGGTGAAGGTGTGGTTTCAGAACAGACGCATGAAGTGGAGACACTCCAAAGAGGCCCAGGCTCAGAAGGACAAGGAGAAGGAGCAGCCGGACAAGTGCGCGTCAGAGTCCGGCAGCAGGGAGCCCAAAGAGCCGGCGGAGGAGTCCGAGTGTGAGAGCGACGCGCGGAGCGAGTGTGAATCCGACGACGAGGCTCCGGAGGAGGAAAACTCTGACGGACATTTGGACATTAGCGAGCAAACGAACAAAACCAGCGTGATCATAAGCGGCAGCGGGCCGGCGAGCGGCGCGGAGGCGGCGGCCGCGGTCACAGACACGGAGGCCGCACAGATACTGATATGAAAGCAGCGTTATGAACAATAAAGTTAATTATTATTTTTTTGGGCAGAAGAACGACAGTGATGTTAAAACGCATCTGGAGTGTTAATGCAATAACAAGACATCTGCAACGTAAAGTCAGGCCTGTATCTGTCTAATTCCTGGGAACAAGTGGAGCATCAGCACAGTATTATTTGTTCAGTATTACACTTTATTTTAAGCCCAGACACAAAATTATCAAGTTAGTTTTATTTTATTTCATCTATTTTTTCTGTCTCTGTTTAAGACTCCTATAATAAATCCACAGGCTATTTTTAAATGTTAAAAATCCGACTTCCGGCCACCTCCAGTGTCTCCTTACTGTCGTTTTCCTCTCAAGAGCTTTGGTGTGCATCATGTTTTCCTCATCTGGAGGAAATAAGCGGTTGTGAATTTTTATTTTGTAGGTTATGAACCACTCGTTTTCACGTGATAAATGAAATCTCAGAACATCACAGCAGTGTTCATGTATTATTTGTTTTTGTTTTGTCTGGATATATAGATGTGCTATTTTGTTAATAATAATTTGCACTGAAAATATTGTAAATAAAATGTTTCTTACTTTGAAAATCGGATCACGTTGCATTATTATTATCATTATTATTGCTATAATATTGTAGGAATTCGCAAGCTCACCCATCAGGAGTCAATTATTTGTTATAAATTGGCTTATTTTATTTTTGGTTTTACAAAAGCTATTTTTTATTTATTTATTTTATTGCTTTGTTTTTATTTGCTTTTACATTTAGTAAAAACAAAATAGGAGTCAACAATAATTTAGAATAAACAGGAAATCAGCGAGAAGTTGCATGCACGCCAATATTCAACAAATAAATTAATAAATAATAAAAAAAAATGTATATATATATAATAGTAATAATAATATAAACTGCAGCTTCTGTGCAAGATGTGGTGGTTTAATAAATAAATTTAAAAAAAATCTTTTTAAAAATCGTGGAAACTGCAGCTTCTGTGCAAGATGTGGTTTAATATATATATATATATATATATTTTTAAATAGTGGAAACTGCAGCTTCCGTGCAAGATGTGATGGTTTAATAAATAATAATAATTATTATTATTATTTTAAAGTGGAAACTGCAACTTCTTTGCAAGATGTGGTGGTTTAATAAATAAATAAATAAATGTATAATTTAAAAAAGTGGAAACTGCAGCTTCTGTGCAAGATGTGGTGGTTCAATCCACACAAATACTAAAAGTAACTTGCACATATGTTTATAAATATGCAGATAGTCTAAATAAGTAATATGATTGTGGTGTGATTTTTACTTTTATTTAAAAGCATTACAACAAAAAAGAAGAATTTAGAATAAACGTAATTTATTGGTAAACCAGTGGGAAAAAATATGTTTATTATTTGGGTCAATAGAAATGGAAAAACAGTGTAAAAAGTTGGAGTGGCCCAAATAATACCTCCATGATGAATGTATACATCTTGTCCTTTAAGCACATTAATGTAACTCAGATTCCTGCGTGAGGATGTTGCGGCCCTGACAGCGCAGAAAGCGAGAGAAGAGGAAAAAGAAGCAGCAGAAGAGGGTAATTTATAGTTTGTATACACTGACTGGCTCCAGATAGCAGCGACGACCCGGATGAGTATATTTTATGTATCCAGACGCAGATACAATCAACATCTCGTCCTTTTATAGCGCTGCTCATAACCTCCCTCTGCAGCCCATGCACAGTCCTCCTCAGATCTCTTCTTAATGTGACTGAGAGAGGACCGTGCGGTGTTGAAATGTCATTTCCCAATCAGCCTTGTGCTGAAGGTCAATGGTGACAGCTCAAGACTTATACCATAGGAGAAATCTACATTATTGCTGCAACAGACGTCCAAAGCGTGCACATGCGCAGCACAATTAAACCCCTTTAAGGATGTTTAATGACATGATGTCATGACTCGCTCCCTCCCTGTACATGTCTATTAACTTTATCTGTGTCTGCCAGAGTAATTATATTTTATAAGTGCATGTAAATCTGATGATTGTCAGTCCTCTAACTGAGCTGCAGCTCTATTGTCTTCACACAGATCAATATTCACATGCAGTCATCATAATTGTCAGATAGGTTGCCCAATGTAAAAGCATTTCTTGTGAAAACCGTGATGATTTATCCTGAGTAAGTGTTTTCCAAAGCCAGCTGCAGGAAAGTGTCACAGAGATTGTGTAAGATAAGAAGTTAGTGTGTGTGTGTGTGTGTGTGTGTGTGTGTGTGTGTGTGTGTGTGTGTGTGTGTGTGTGTGTGTGTGTGTGTGTGTGTGTGTGTGTGTGTGAATTTATTCAAGAGCTCCAGTGGCTCCCACAGAATATTATCGTTCTGGGGGTTAATCTGCAACAGTCTGCCTCAGCTATCAGGAGGTTTTATGATGGAAAAAATAACCCTGATGGAGTTTGGTGCAGCTTTCACTCAAGTTTAATCAGGTTTATATAAAATAAACAACTATTACAATGTCTCCTAAACACCAGTGCTGGAAGAAGTATGCAGATATACTTCAGTAAATAGCCCTGCAGTCAAATCTTTACTTTAATGAATAAGAGTATTGGCAACAGATGGTGGTTAGAGAATAAAAAGTAAAAGCAGGCTGCTCATATTGCAGAGCTGCTTCTGTCAGCAGGGCCGTAACCAGGCTTTTAGAAATACTGAGGTCACGAGTCCCCAAATGCACCCAACACATTACTTACAGTGTGCATTTATGTCACTTTCATTTGCAGTTTCTTTCTATGTGGTTTTTGTCTACTATATATTATATGACCTGTGTCACATGACCTCTACACCAGTTCTTAAATTGCACACTTAATTCCATTGCATTTTACACCCTGATGGAGACTCTAGTCGAAATGTGTCAGTTTATTTTATGTATTAATAAAAGATTTTTAATGGTAGATGCATTGTTGGACTGCCCGCGTATACTATGGACTTTTACATTGAATGAGCTGGCCTGTTGTTTTTATCTTTAAGGTGTAGATTATTTTGGCTAAACAAAGAGTAGGTTTTTATATCTAATTTTTCATTTTTAATTTGAGTTAGTTGTGTAGCCGTAGTTGTAGTTTTTGAGCTAAACAAGTATATTTACTCAACATTTTAAATCAAATTTTTGTTTCAAATCTTTTTCTATATTGCTTGGAATCAATTCTGGCCAGTCTTTTATTTATTGGCCCAAAATTCAAATTTAAGTCAAATAATACTATAATCATTATACCTATCATGTGTAAGTTTTTAATTGTATAATTTATGCTCCACGTACATCGCCAAAACACCCACGTTTCTAGAAAAATAGGGGAGACCGGGGTCAGTTGGGACATTTTTTTGTATCATCATGAGATAAACTTCCCTTGCTCACGGACTGCTTCAGGGGCGTAACTATAGACAGTGCAGGCAGTGCGGTTGCACTGGGGCCCGTGGGATGGAGGGGCCCATAGAAAGCGTGGGCCCTTGCAAGTGATTCAGATGGCCACCTTGAATTTATTCCTGTGTTCAAACAGGAATAATGAAAAAAAGACTATGCCTGATTTAAAAATGGTGCCGCTATTTATGTCCTCAAAAAGGCAAACCCATCATGGTTTACTCTTTTATTTATTTATTTATTTATTTATTTTTAAACAGTCAGTAGCTAGTTAAAACAAAATAATATGCTTTTTCTACACATGCTTCAAAGTCTATAAATAAACTGTAAAAACGATACAATTAAATGTATGTTGATGTTGTCTCTATTTGTATCAAGACAACACATGCGATAACGTGCTGTAGGGCCCATCATAGTAGTGTGCACTGGGGCCCTTCATAACGCCCTTACGCCACTGGACTGCTTAAACACTACTGAAAATATATCGATCCCTAAGCAGATACAGACGTTTGCTAACAAATTTTTAGAGTTTTTTAAAGGCCAACCCAAACCTGAAAGACACAATTTTGTTAAATGCAAAAGAGTGTATTTTCTCAAAATCTTGCCAGCACGGAAAAATATGAAAAAATATTATTTAAATTTTAAAAAGAAAATGTAGACCTTGTATTTGCAATGCCACTTGTTCACACATTTATTTATTTTTTTAAAAAAGAAAACATTTGTCTTTTTCTTTTTTTTTCATAAATTACTGAGATATGTCATTTGGCTTTCTTCCGAGTCGTCATTTCAGTGGCAGCTACCAGCTCAGTGTGGCCATAGGTTTGTGTAGGTTATTGAGTTTGTTTCATTTTTGAAAACAAAGGAGTATTTTTACACTGTGGTGTTGCTACTTTTACTTAAGTCAAGATTTCTGAGCACTTCCTCCACCATGGGTGCAGCTGTTTCTCAGGTTTAGTCAGTGCCACATAAAATAAACAACCTTTTCACAGCTTCACAAGAGGATGCAGATCATTTACTTACGTAAGAGTAACACCACCACACTATGACAATAATCTATTACAAGTAAAAGTAAACATACTGTGCAGAAAGTTAAATATTATTGCTGGTCAAGATGGAGATCATGTGTATATATTATTTGGTATTTTAATCTATAACCATTATATTGTGTAAATGTATGTAGTGTTTTTTATGTGCAGTTTGTAGAGATATAGGTGTCTGGGTACTTTCCACCACTGTCAAACATCATGACGTCATTTCTTCTGTTCACAACCTCTGCTGAACAATGTGAAAGAACAAAACCCTGACATGCAGCATAATGTGACGGCTCTGTACTTTTCATAGCATTATATCTCCGTCAGGAAGCCCAAAGCCCTCTGGTATCTGTTGTCATGTTAGCAGCAACATCATAGTGAGTGACCCAAAAACCCGGACCACCACACACTCCCTCCACTATGGGGTCCACTTTCCTCTCCTCCGGAAAGAGGACTGACCCCCCGAGAGCTGCAGTTTTTCCGTTTTAGCTTAGCATCTTGAATTTCACTTTTCATTTTCCCCTTCTCCTCCTGGCTTTACAGTAATACCTGCTGCTGCTGCTGCCTTTTGGAGTTATTTTACCCCCAAACTCACAGCACAGCTTCTCGTAAACCAACTCCACGGTTATGAAGTGGATGGCACTCGTCTTAATCTTCGCTTTTAATTCACGCTGGATGAAAAGTTGTCAGAGTTATGATAGCCAGTTTCCATGGAAGGCAGTAAAAAGCCCCGGGCACTTTATCAACCCAATATTAACTGTTAAACGCTCACATATTAAATGTCTGGGTGGGTTGAGTCTCGAATTATGCTCGAAAAGCTATAAATTACATTAGTATTTGCAAATGTACAATAACAATAACAATCCAAACGCTTAACATAATACTGAGAGGCCTTGATTTGTGAACTGTCCTAAGAACTTTTATGAGCAGGATAGGAGAAAGTCCATCTGGCCTGTATTTAATGTCAGCCTTTCCCCCCTCCATTAAAAGCTGTCCTATACGTCCCTCTTGGCAACTCAGGACAGGGCAACCCATAAAACAAACCAGCCTCGCAGATTTCGCCAATATTTAACGCTTTGAAAAAGTAACTGTGTAAAACAAATTACCTCTGCGAGAGCAGAGGAGGGGGTTTCTGTCTGCGGGGGTTGAGGGATTAACGTGACTAAAAGCTGTGACGTCTCCGGCGCTTTGAGGCATTATCTGTGAAGTTGTTTGATAGGCTGATGGAGATTTCTCCACCGTTGGCGTAATGCATCAGAAGAGGCCTTCGAGGCTGCAGCCCTGCCGGAGGGAGAGGGGGGCGACAAAGCTTCGACATAACTCAACAAGTGCTTGAGAAAGCGCAGCAGATAAATGCAGTGTGCAAGAACTTGGAGGCTTAGTTTGGTAATTCTGCTCCTTTGGGAGGTGATGACGGTGATAATGACGATGTGAACATCTCAGGAATATTATTGTGAATTCACTTTAATGCAGCAGAGGAAGGAGTGCTCAGATCCTCATGTAAAAGTTGCGATACCACAGTGTAAAATACTCCACTGTGAGTACAAGTACTGCATTCAAACCCTTACATAACGTGTTATTATAGTCAAATGTGCCTAATGTGCCTAAAACTATGGGTGGATTATGACACAATGGGCCCCTGGGCACAGATATGGAAAAGGCCCCACCACCTCTCCTCCACAGACACACACAGACTTTGTGGTGGTTTGCATCTATTCGTGGTCATTTTGTGTCTCCTCGAGGCAATTTTGTATCTTTATTTGTGTCTTTTTGTATCCATTTTATACCTCTTTATTATTGTTTTCCACTTTTCATGTCATTGTTTCAGTTACTCTCTACATCTCTTTGTGGTCTTTCTGTGTCTCTTCCTGGTTCGTATGGAGGGCCCTGACACTGGACCTTAGCCTTGTGCTTGTAAACAAACAAACATTTATCTCTTTAACCTGCAGGTGTGATTGTGGTGAACAACATTCTTGTACTGTTGTTGGAATTTTCCAATTTTCCCTCAGCACTGCACGAACATACGCTGGACACCAGTCTCCTCCAGCTTGCTTGCAGTGTCACCAAATGCACGATCTTCTTACTCCTAACTGAGCAGCGCTTGTGTTTCATCAGCAGACCAAGCACTTGCCATTCTCTTTGATTTTCTTGAGACATAGTTGAAAGTGATGACGTATCTGCTGTGTGTATCCGCTGATTAATGATGATCCAGAGATGGTTCATCTTGTGTGTAACTTGGCACGTTTAAAGGTCTAGTTTGTTGGATTTAGGGAGGATTTATTGGCAGAAATGGAATATAATATTAATAACAATGTTTTCATTAGTTCGTAATCACCTAAAAATAAGAACGATTGTGTTTTTGTTAGCTTTGAATGAGCCGTACAAGCCCAACAAATCATGGCGCAGAAGAAAGCACGCATCTACTCCTTGATGAGAGGCTCATGCTCATGACAGCGTGAGATGTAAACATTAATGGCGCCCTCCTCGGCTGAGCTGTAACATTAGCTAGCTCGGTGCTGCTAGGTGAGCTAGCAGTAGGCTTCCTTCTGCTTGGTGATACAGTTTGGGGGTGTAGTACAGTAGAGAGAAAATAGTTCAAACATGAAACTGCTCACAATAAGGTCTTTGGACGTTATATGTGGACATTTCGACATGAGGTATGGAGACCAAAATCCAGCGCCTACTGAACATCATAATGTTAACATCCAAACAACGTGAAATTCGAACATTGTTAGACATTTAAAATATCACCAACCCAATTTTAATTCCAACCGAAATTTTGTGTCTGTCCAACGTCAGAATCCAGCGTCTTTCTGATATCATATTGACATGCGGTGCTAGCTAGCTCAGTGTTGCTAGGTGAGCTAGCATAGGTGCATGTTTCCTGGGAAACTGCTAAGGAGGTCTGCGGATTATCTTGAGTAACCAGGTCATGATTTCAGGAAAGAGACATTGCTGTTAAGTTTTTCAAATGTATTTTTTTTGGAGTGCCATCTAGTGCCATTATATTTGAGAGAAGGCAGATATCTCTACGGTCAATATGTCCAACACCAAAACAAGCTGGATTGATAAATAGCACTAGAGGTAAGAGGAAAAATATGTTTTTCTGATTTTGGGGTGGACTGTTCCTTTAACACTGGGTCAAAAATAACCTTAGTGTGGGTAAATAATCCAACATATAAATAATGATATTAATACTTAGACTTTCTAAATGTACTTTGTTGCGTTCCACAGTTTTAATAAATTTCTAAATTATTCCCTGGGTTTATTTGCCAACAATATTTTAATCCCTCCGACATAAATTAATGTTTTATGGCGTCAACTGTAAGCAGAGGTGTTAATATTTGGCTAATGTGCGTCACATTACAAACCCAGAAAATGTGTTCATCATCAGCGGAGCATTTTATTCGGTCACTGTTACTCCATGAGTGAGCGTCGACGCTGCGGAGGTGGCTCCGTTTCCTTCAGAGGTATGTTTGTTCCATCAAACGCTGATTTATGAGATCGGCTGGATGCTCTTTTCCTAAATGAGCTCTGAATCATCGGCTTGAGAGATGACTTCCTCCTGAGACTAGCAAAATATTATTACATGGTACGAAGCCTTAATTTGATAGCAGGCCAAAATGTTTCCAGCCGGCCCCGTCATTTTAATCCAATTCACTGGAATAACCAGTATCAAGTCCTTTATTTATGACCTCTTATTCAAAACACAGAGAAAGAGCGTGTGTTTGGAGTCGGAGAAACAGTCACACTGAGCAGCTCAGCGCCAACAGAGTTTATGTTTGATGTACTGGAGCAAAACAATCTGCAGAATATATAAGTGATATAGTTCCTCACGCTTCATATGACCCTTCAGTAAATATACTGTCAGCGTGTAAATCATGTTTTTGCTGAACGTTTGCACTGAGGGCTGTTCTGCAGCTGCACACGTACCAAACATGTTCACCAACGCTGAAAGCTGAGCCCCTCATACAGAAGCTGTCGCCACATTTCCAAAAAGCCACATTATTGAGTGCTTTTTTAACATGGTCGCAGTTTCCAAGCATCTTGGCCTTGCTTTCAAAACCAGGCTCTTGCCAGCAGTTGGGAGTGGAGGAAGAGAGAGAGAGAGAAGAAGAAAAAAAAGACATCTCAAGTTAAATTTAAAGATGTGTTTCTCTTGGAAGCCGGGCTGCGCTGCCATAAACCAAGGGAGACATTTTCATGCTCCACATTTTTCATGGTTTCTCTCTGAGTTTCCTCCCTTCCTTTCTCACTCCACCTTGGCTCCAGAGTTACCTACTGCTGCACTGGCTGCGGACCACAGCCAGCGGGGCACTGTGGGGTGGCCAGTTCCTCCCTCTCGGGCCTGAACAGAAGCCCTCCCCCTCCTCCCCCACCTTCACCTCCACCAAAAAAGCTCTCCCGGTTGTCTTTGGATGGCTCTCACAGTGGAGAATCCCTCAGAGAATCCGCCACCTGGACAGCACTACTTAAGCTCTCTTTCACCACCCTTCTCAAATAATACACTGCTTACACACTCGGAGCTGATGGCCAACAGTAATCAGTTATAAGCTAAAAGTCCTCTGACCTACCGCCCTGTTTTTTAATGTGGCCATGAAGGAACCGTTTTATTGCAGACTGCAGACTGTTGTCTTGAGCCAACCATGTGTGGTGTACGCTGTAATTTGTGAAGGGTGCAGAGGTTTGGTATTAATTAGGGCTGTGAAATGGCAGCGGTCCGATCGCCTGCCCGTTTCCATAGAGGCTGAATTCACTGAGTGATGCACACACTGGGAGGGGGATTATGGCCGAGCTCTGGCTGCCCGCTGAGATGCAAACACAAAAGAGAGGATGTAAAAAGCACTTTCATTTCACATGACCTGTCATCAGCAGCAAATTTTCACTCTGCTCTCTGAAGCCGGGGCGAACTGCTTGCGGCTTTCAAACTAACCGTATGTTAGAGTCCAGGCATCAGATAGAGTTGACGTTATGTGCGTGCAAATGAGAGAGTTGCTCGGATATTCAACCTCAGCGCTGGCTCCCAGGAGCATGAAATTATTATTTCTCTCGGTGATGAGAATATCATGTTATGAGGTTAGATTTTAGGGTTTATGTACAAATTTCAAAGTGGGGACACTGTAAAAAAAAAATTTAAGCTGATTCAACTTGAAAAACTAAGTTCCTCTGATGCATTAAAAATATTAATTAAATGCACTAAAGTTGAACAATTAGTTAGATTTGTTTGCATTCTTATCATGAGAACAAACAAACATAAGTTAAAGGGGACCCTTTAAGCTTTTCCTTACTTCCTGTCATTTATACAGTGTTACAATGATGTTTGGGTTGTTCATATGAAACACTGCCAAAGTTTCAAATAATGAGGTAAACATATGTAGAAGTAATTCCTGTGAGCACCTCAGGCCTCAGACCACTCTGAAGTCTCTGTTTACATTTTTTTTCTACTTTCAAGACAAGTCAGATTGTAAAGGATTTCTTTATATGGTCATGTCTTCCAGGAACGCTACTGCAGCCTCCACTACTTCATGTAGCTACATGCTAACACCAGGGAAACATGTGGCTGATGTTGTAAAATTCTCACTAGCTATGTTTCCATCCAAAAGTGATTCGAATCATTGGGAAATGCGCATTAAAAGAAATAGGAATCCTGTGCGCTTCCATTAAATGTACGGACTTTGGTGAAAACTACGAACTCGCACTCGTGTGTGTGTGTGTGTAACTGTGTAGCTAAAAATTGCAAATTATGAGCTGCAGGTTGCTGCAAGGTTACATTACTGTTTTCTCCAATCTCTCTCTCTCTCTCTTTCTCTCTGTCTCTCATACATACACCCACAATAAATATTTGGTATGTATAATCTGAGTACAAGTTGGTTAAAAGATTTAAGCAAAAAAAAAAAAAAAAAAGTAGAAAAAACTATTAATATTTAATATTTTTATGGTTGTTTTTCAACAAGGACAAAAAAAAAAGTCCTGAACGGGAAAGGTGTCAGTTTTGTTCCCTGATTTTGGATCATGTTCCTGCTGGAACATGTCCAGTTGTGTTTAGAAGCTTTTATTGGGGATTTAATTGCAGTAGAAAGTGCCAATATTCTTTGTTACAGTCATTCCCCATCTGCGAGTACACTGCTAATATACATTTAGCTTCATGCTAACATCAGGGAAACATGTAAGTTGCTCATGTTGTAAATTTCTCTAGCATTTCAGATCATATTCCTGCTGTAACATGTCTAGTTGTGCTTAATAGCTTTTATTGGTTATTTTTCACAGTAAAAAGTGGTGTCACAGTCATTCCCTGGCTGAAAAACCCACAACCCACTTTTGGACCACCACCAACCAGTTGGGAACCACTGTATTAGATAACCTAGCACGTTACCATCATTTAAGTTTTCTTTAAAGGGAAACACCACCTAAATTAAGAGTTCTGGTATGCTATTTCCATGGCCGAGGAAAGATCAGTCAATATTTATGAACATGAGCTACTTTCTCTCAAAGCCTAAAGTAGTAAGCCTAAAACTTGTGATGTCACAGGGTATAAAGTCTGGAGCTGCTCCACAGACAATGACTGGGAGATTGATTTTGCTGACAGAATGTTTGTTTTCTCTTTTATACCCAAATGACTAATGTTCTCAGTCCTGAAACAGAAAATGTATCCATATACTCAGAACATTCCCCTGGGTGCTCTCAGCGTCATCTCATCTTCTTACCCAATTCATTGTCTATGGAGCCGCTCCAGACGTGATACTTGATGACATCACAGATTTAGGAGAGAGTTGTTCATTTTACTAATATTTTTGGACTGTCAGGTCACAGGAATAATGTGAATTTTGAAAATGGTTGAAGTTCTTAGAAAACTAGAAAAAATGATCTCTTGAGAGTTTGAACTCCTCTCAAATGATTCATTCTGCTGATCATGTTTGTTTAGAAACTTAATTTAATGAGTTTAGTGAACTCTCAGCATCATTCCAAGTCAGGCCAACTCATGTTTACAAGTTCAGAATTTCTCTGAAAATGAAACTACAAATTAAGGTAAACTAATAAATCTGCCTGCACTACATTTCTTTCCTCAGAGCTTGATCAGCAAAGTTTATATAGATAAACAGCACCAAATATAAAAAGGTTTTCTGCTCTTAACCAGGAAAAACCCACCAATCAGAGGACGCCAGTGACACTTTGGTAATGTATACAATTTAAGGTCAATGAAATATAAAATAAACATACTGAGCTCATCCAAAAGTAAACATAGTAAATTTGCCAATATTATAGAAAGTAGGTTCCCATCAAAATAAGCCCTCTAAGGACATTAGCTGAGAACATTTCTTTTACACATCAGTCCCATAAGTACACATTGCAGCCAATAGTTATCCTTATCATCAAAATACTTGAAAAAATAGAAAACAAATTGCATGAACAATATAGTGGGGCGACTGTGGCTCAGGAGGTAGATCATCCACTGATCAGAAACTTAGAGTTTTGATCTGCGGCTCCATTGGTTTGCATGTCAAAAGTTGCTTTCACACCTGCCCTGTTTGGTTCGATTCAATTGAACTCAAGTTTGTTTGCCCCAAGTGCGGTTCGTTTGGGCAGGAGACACAGCAATCACACTCAGGTGAGCACCAAAACAACCACACCGAGACCTTCTTGAAGAGGTGGTCTCTGTCCAGTTACAAACAAACTCTGGTGCAGTTCGTTTGTGGTGAGAACGTGTTGCGACCTGGATCTGAACCAACTGCAGTCACATGACACATCGTTTGGGTTAAACATGAGCATGTTACAGTCCTGGAGGATTATTAATGTGCACCTCCTCCTGTACTGCCTTAATATGCACATTCAGCACATCCAGTGCATCAAAACATTGTTTTCTAGTTGGAGCCGCGCCTCGTTTTCAAACTGTATGGTTTGACTAAAATGAACAATGACAGCAATATAGTCCACGATGAGCAGCGCTAAAATCAACCTGCATAGTTGTCCCTCCATTGTGACATTAGAAAGTGTCACATTTATCTTGCAAGTGTACTCTTCTTCAACGCTTTGTTTACTTCCTGAATTTTTCCGACATGGAAATTCTGACCAATCAAGAGCAGCTTTCTCACACAAGGCATTTGATCTGGTCTGCTTGTAAATGCTGCCGTGAGAACATGAGCCAACTTTAAGCAATTACGCACCTTTGTAACAAAATTAGTCCCTGATTCGGACCAATGTGAGCAAACTCTAGGTCTGAAAGCAGCCTAAGTATTCATTGGCAAGATACTGAATGTTTAACTAAGTAGCAGGTGGCACCTTTGAGTGGTTGAAAGTTTAGAGAGGCGTTCTCCATCCATTGATGACCAATGTATATTTAAAAAACAAACCTCAGTGCACAGAAGCTTCATATTTGTCTCCCAGTCTAATAGTTTTTGATCCTGTGCATCCCTAAGATTTGACGTTGCAAGCTGCACTTGAAAGTATTCAAACTTGCATTAAGTTAATGGTTAAAGATGAGTCGATTCATCTTAATTTGTATATTATCTTTTACAGTGATCACAGAACACACTGTGTCACACTCAGGCAGAACCTGACACATGATGCAACATAGGTCACCTGCGTGGCCTCTCTGAAGATACATTTTTTAAGTGTGCTGAGTATAGTCTGAGGTTTCCTCATTTCCCCTTTTCGGTGCTTATCGTGGCTCGCAGATGCCGTTTTATGGAGAACAGCTAAAACGAAACACCGCTCAGTGAACAACAAGATGAACTGCACGGCTACCCAATCCTGATGTCAAATGAGTAACAAGGTTTTTGCCTTTTCATTCTGTACATGACAAGTCACCTAAACATGTTCTGCCTTTATCAGTTCAGATGCTATCGCTTAAAAAAGGAAACGTCTAACTAATGCTCCATAACCTTTTAATCAATGGGGGTCATGCAGGGCTAAATAGCTCCTTTTAAGGGCAAGTTTTCCAAGAAGCGATAATAAAAACCAACATTTTAGGCTGAAGTTCTGCAAAAACACTTTATGCACACAGTGAGAGTGACAAAAGAAGAAATGAGGGTAAGGAGCAGACAGCTGACAGAAAGCTACACACTAAAACACTTGGAAAAGCCACATTTGAGATTGTTTCAGAGGCTACACGTCTGCAGCGGACCACCCCAGGGACCAATCACAATCAAGCATGTCACTTGGCTTATTGCTCATGCCCCTTTTATCTGATCTGCACCTTATTATCTGACTCTGTGTTGTAGCATTAGACCTGGTCACACTCCATTATATATCCGAATGTGTGTGTGTGGTGTCAACACTCTGGAGAACACACACTTTAGACTGATACTGATGGATTATCGAGGAATTCTTCTTCACGACTCTGCTTGTTAAGGGGAGGAGAGGGCAAGAGCGGGAAAATAAATAAGACGTCACTTCGGTTTATCTTGTTCTTGTTCCAAAATAAACACAGCCACGGCGGAGAGGGAGCTGCGGGGGCTTTTCGGTGCTGCTGAGTATTATACAGTCCCTTTGATCAAAACAATTTGGACCGAGAAAGCTGCAACACGCTCGTCACCACAGCAACCAGAGAGGAGCCACGCAAGCGAGAGTGAACAGGTGATTTATAGAAAGCGCTGCTCAGTTTCACATCCTTCCCACTTCCTTTAAACTGATTTAGCAGACAGATTTAGTTGCGGGTGAGAGATCATAATTACTGTCCCTATTTGCATCAGTGTGGTCACGCAGAATCCGTTTCTACGACTGTAACCTTAACGCGCTTTAACAGAGAATATGATTTATGCTGCTTTAACAAGGGTCACATAGTGTAAGCTTCATGCAAGCCAGCGAGTACACTGTGACTTTCTTGTTCTGGTGTGTGTGTGTGTGTGTGTGTGTGTGTGTGTGTGTGTGTGTGTGTGTGTGTGTGTGTGTGTGTGTGCCCCTGATGTTTGCACATATTTAAGTGCATGCGAGTGCGAGCCCTGTAACCCATATGTGCAAGGGGTGAGAGTTCAGTTCCTGCAGGGTTTGTTTAGGAATATATGACACTGCACAGCTGGCCTAATCATCTGTGCATATCTGACTATAAAACTTTACCGAGCGTCGCCGGAGCCAGCTGCCTTTATCAGTGGAAATGGAGTTATTCCCACTGTGGACCGACGGAGGCCTCAACCCCAGATCTGCTGCTCGTCTCCCAGCGGCCCTCATCAGGAACTGCAGCGCTCGCTCTGTGTGAGGAGCATTTAGGCAGCAGTTTGTGTGCGCAGATGTAGAAAGAGTCACTTCAGTTTAACTGCACTCAGTCAAACCAAGAAAGTGACTTACGATGAGATAAAAGTTGTGAGTGGAAACACAATCTGAATTTAAAGTTTTCAATACACACGAGAGACTGCAGCTTAAAAAACAACAAATATGTGAATATTGAATGGGTTTTTAATGGATCCAGGAATCACACATAGTGCATGTACCCAAACACAGATGGAGATTTTTGGGGAAGACACAGACACGTCCCCCTGAGTATTTAGAACATGTTTATTTGTCCTCCCTTCCAATAAAAGCATGGCAGTGGCAAAAGACTCACCATACAGTAAATGGATGCAGAAAAGGCACAACATGGTGTATTAAAAACTCACCAGAATGAAGGAAATGAAGTGTTTGATGCTCCAGATTTTTTGACAGATGGCCCCCATACCCCTCCTTCTATATGTGCCCCCCCCCCAGTCTTGAGTGCAATGAAACCTGCACTCTTGTACATGACCCTATACTTACACACAATACACACAGACACATCCATAAACACAAGCACACAGTGTCTTGTATCTGTTCAGTTGTTTTAACATGAATTTTAAGGTCTAACCAAGGATGGCAGCTGCAGAGTAGCTTCAGATGCTCTATTTACTGTATACTACATCTGTTGCATGACTTATAATTATGTAACTATGGGCCTCATGCAGCCACATTCTCTTAAATTTCTTTTTTATTTATGCCTTTATGCCAGTGCTAGCTATGGCTGGAGGCATTATGTTTTCGGGATGTATATGTTCCAGTCTCATGAATGTGATATCTTGAGAGAACACTTGAGAGGATTTCTTTAAATACACAAATTTCCACTTGGACTCAACAAAAAATTATTAGAATTTGGTGGTCAAAGGTCAAGGGTCACTGTGACCTTACATCCATCTCATTCTCATGAATGTAATATTTTAAGGAGGCCTTGAGGGAATTCCCTCAAATTTGGCACAAACTTGGACTCAAAAATGATCTTATTAGAATTTGATGGTCAAAGGTCAAGATAACTGTGACCTCACAAAACATGTGTTTGGCCATAACTCAAGAATTCGTTCACTAATTCTGAGAAAATTTCTCACTGTGACATCTTAATGTTATGCAAAGACATTTCTCTGGCCATTACTCATTACAACTAATTCTAGTTTCATTTAATTTTGTGTTAAGAGACAGAATAAGAGAAGTCAAGTCCAGATGCACCAAACGTTAATTGTCCGAATGTGCTCTTACCCAGGTGTGCTAGATGATGGATCCCACTTGATCATAAACTGGAGGTGTAGTCCCAGTTATTAGCACTAGCACAGGTAATACCCCATAAACACTATATAAGGGCAGGTGCTGAGCCGTACTGAGAGATGCTCAAAGTGCCACACAAAGTCTGTAAGAAGAAGAAGAATTTCTGCATATTGCTTCCTGCACAAGCCCCAGTGTGTATTTGTTTTAGCCTTGTCACAAATAACTAAATAGATAAAAGCATCACTTCTGTTGATGTCTATAACAATGTGGGTCTTATTTTCATAGTCAGTAAAAATACTGACTCTCTAAAAAATAAGTCCAATAGGGCAAGAAAAATACGCTTTCAGATGATTTCAATAAACTTCCAGTTTAGCCAAACTAATTTGGAAGTGGAAACATAAGCAAATAGTAAAATTATTACTCAAACAGATCTTTGCTTGCAGACAGGATTCCTCCAACTTTGACCGACCTCTGCTTGTGTTTCTCACCCTGTTGGACTTTGTTGTAGCAACATCTGTGTATTGCAAAATCTCAGTGTCAGCAATTACATCGGTGAGTGAAATGTCACCATAACTAATAAAAATGACGGCAAATGCTGCAAAAATAACACCCGAGTTATAATAAATCTGAAATATTTTTAATCTGATGCTCTCATAGTGACCTTCAGTAGAGACTGTGCTGTCTTTTCATTGGATCTCTACCAGGACAGCAATTTAGACCGGGCTGCAGTGTGGTTTGATAATAGTCACACATTTCAATGTTTTTGGTCTTTTGAACATATTTAGTTGGGTTTACAGTATTTGGATCAGCTTTTTAAGAAGGTAATCCAAACGTTCCGTCTTCTTGTAAAGGGGCAGTTCACCAAACATCACTTCAAGAAAATCCAAAGGGAGCGACATTACAAAGGTGGAGAGCCTGCTGACAAGGGATTTTTGGAGAACAACAATTACAAGTGTCTTATTACTAATAAGTGCTAAGCACGAAAGATTGATGCAAAATTTAAAGGGACAGTTCCCAAAATCAAAAACACATATTTTTCCTCTTACCTGTAGTGATGTTTATAAGAGGAAGAGGAAAACTACGTATTTTTGATTTTGGGTGGACTGTCCTTTAGGTTTTGGATCCATCTTTTGTGCCAGGCACTTATAAGTACTACAGCACTTGTGTCCTGTGCTCCAAAATGCCCATGTCAACGGCTTTCTACCACTGTAATGTCGCTCCCTTTGGATTTTCTTTTGGTAACATTTGGTTGCAAAAGCATTAAATGAATCAGAGGGAGTTTTTGTTTCCGGCAAAGGTCCAGCAGATATCAACAGCAGAGAACAGCAAGTATAAAAACTTCTTTCTGGATATAGTCTGATCCCTGATGGTGTCATATGAGTCAGCTAATACATGACTGTTGAAAGTTTTTTCACAGTACAGTAGACTGAGATATCCTGACCATGCATAACTGTCCACCACTCTACTTCCCTCTGCGGTGCCTGTTCCTCCCTGCTCTCCTCTGACACACATCTGACCTCAGGTTCACAACATCCATCAGATCATCATTACAAAGTTGGAGGTCACGACCCGCACACTCCAATCACCACACCTCTGCCTCTTCCTGCAGTAACCCTCTGCTGTACACGTACCCTCCACTTCCCCTCGCATAGAAAAAAAGTCATCTGCTTCATAATATTTCCCTCGACACAGGCTCGTGGATTGAGATATAAAGCGATCCTGTCTGACTGCAGGAAACAGTCACAGGAAATGGAGATGCGCTGCGTCACTTTGAGTGCCACTTCAGGTTATTTATTTGGACGGATTTTTCTTTTTTTTTGTTGCATGGGAATCCCCCTCCCTCCATCACTCTTTGGGTCCCAGAGTTGATGTCTGGGAGTTGGAGGAACAAGCCAGCAGTGTCATGTAGCTTGTTGAGGCTACAGGGAGGGATCACTTCCCTTCCCCTCGTACCCCGCCACATCACCCCCACCTCCTCCTCCTCTAAACAAAACCCCATGTGGGGAATCCAATTAGTTAATCTCACTCTTGACACACTTCTGCTTGTTTGCAGCACCGACACGCCATTCCTTCACAGACCCTCTCATAACAAGCTGTCGAAGAGCAGCGAGAGGGAGAGAAAGTCAGAGCTGCTCTAAGTGAGGCTATTGATTATGAGCCTTAAACAGACAGGGAGACATCTGGCTTCCATTACGGCCTGTGATGGGATACAGGGCTCCTCGGCAGCCGGCAGCACAGGCCACACGACGTACAGACACATGCTACGCAGCCTGTAATTACTGCCTATGGGATGGTCTGGGGGAATAGGAGTGATGCTATGTCATCTCAAGCTGAAACAGGTTTATTGTGGATTTTCCATTATTCAAAGGAGCTCGACTGTTCAATTTATCTTGACCTGTCCAACTGGTGGATGACTTAATTTGGTCTTTATGAAACACGGCTGTGTCCTGTATATAATATGACTACAACTAAAACAGGACCTCAACTAAAACTTTGCTATATTCCATGGGCTGTAAAATGTTAAGAAAAGTGCCCACCACAAAAAAAAGTGTCGTCTTAAGTTTGCTTGTGTTGTCTGACCAACACTGCAAAACCATAGAATGTATAAAATAATGAACATAGCCACCGTGATGTCACCCACTGGTTTGTGGACTTCCGCCGTCACCATCTTGTTTTTTGGAGCCAGAGTAACTATATTGGGACGAGAAGGTGGAGCTGTGGAGGAGCAAGGGGTGGATCTGTAGCGACACCTCACAGACAACCTGTTAATTGAAAATTATATGGAAATTAACCCCCCTACAGTTGTCCTAGGTGTTGAAATTAGCTATAGAGACCATAACTGTTTTTTGTACCAGGCTGTAAACATGTTTATTTCTGCTGTATAGTTGAGCATTTTAACATGGAGGTCTATGGGGATTTACTCATTTTTGGAGCCAGCCTCAAGTGGACACTCAAGGAACTGCAGTTTTTGGCACTTCCGCGTTGGCTTCTCTTTTTAGCCTCGGAGGTTGCTGCTTGTATTAGACGTTGATATTTGGATGAATTTTGGTTGTGACGTGGTGACCAGAATTCAATGCGAGGACAATGTCTAAAACCAGCGTAAATTTGACTTAGAATACTGACGACAGATGACTTTGATATTTTGTTGGTTTTACGTTGCGTTGTATCTTCCAAGTGTCTCATGAAAATGTTGTGACGCAGATGAACAATATTTAGTTGTAAGGCATGGGGAACAAAATCCAATGTCTGCAAAACATCATAATGCTAAAGCCAACAAATGTCTTACGACGTTAAGCATTTAATCTATTGTCAACCTGATTTTCATTTCAACCAAATGTGACATCTGTCCAATGTAAGAATGCAGCGTCTTTCTGATGTACTTTTGACGTCCAGTGCCAGCTGGGTGATAGTTTGTATATCCCTTGAGTTTCTGAAGGTATAGGCCATAGACTGTATATAAAGACGGACCACATGACAGCTCCTGAAAATATCGATCGCTGCCTAGTGGCTGACTGCAGTATAGGTCATCAAGCCTGCCCTGTCCATGTTATGGATGGGACTTGGGCCAAACTAAATACTGAAAGTACACATTAAATCAATTTTTCCCAAAGATGGTTTCTGTCATTTAAGGTAGTTTTAATCATGCTGCTGTTTGTTCAAGTGTTCATTTTGCTTATAAGTTTGGTTTTAATTGATTATTAAATGCTATAAAATGTGATACAACATGATGTCATACAACTGTGTGAGCCATCGCTGTGCTTGCATTCAGTGGCCTATGTCTATGCTACGGGCTGGTAGGCTTGTGACGCTTCTAGTTAAACAACTAGTTTTACTAGTACTGATATCTCTACAATACCTAAGAACTCTACTACTGATCATATCAACTGCATTTGTCAGTTTATTTTTACACACGCAGTTTAAGCTTCCTGTGTCATGTTTACAACTGATTATTTGTTGTCTTGGTAAATGTCAGACTGTAAACATGTGACATTCTGCTGTAAAGTTGGACATTTTAACATGAGTGTCTATGGAGATTGACTTGCTTTTGGAGCCAGCCTCAAGTGGCCATTAAAGGAACTGCAGTTTATGACACTTCCACACTGGACTAATTTGTTCATCACCAGAGGTTGGCACTTGTGCAAACCTATATTTCATTTTACAGTAATAAAAAGACGAAAGAAACAGACAATTATTCACATTTGAAGAGCCTAGGACCAGATATTTGGGATTTTTACTTGAATATTCCCTACACCATTACTTGATTATCAAAACAGTTCATCACACAAATGGGGATTTAAATCTAAATGCAGCAGGAAAACACTGCACACTGTGTTTCACTGAAGATGACTGCATAGAAAACATTTAGATTCATGATTAAAATGATCAGAAACATCTGTGAGAAGGTGGTTAGTAACTAACAACTGCTGCTGGAACTTATTGTTGCATTCATACAGTCGGACACTGTACATGTGCCATGAATTAAAAAACAAAATGGAGACATGCTAAAATGAATTTAGCTGCAGTGTAAATATATACCAACCCTGTCACCAGACAAGAGCATTAATATTGGACAAGTCTGAAAACACCCTCATTATGTTCAGGAAAACACATGTTCAGCTGCAATCAGCAACGCTATTGGTTGCTCTGTTGGTCGGACGGTCAGTTGGTGGTTTGGTTAGTCTGCAAAAAATTTCCCCACCGCTGGTGGCTGTAAAGGTGTGTGTTCATGCCAGTTGGCTAAGTGGGTGTTGCGAACAAAAAGGCAAATAACTTCGAAACTGATTTATGTAACATGACGAAACTTTGTGGAAAGACACACACACACACACACACACACACACACACACACACACACACACACAGCATTTTGCTATGCCCCCTTTCATTACTTATGACCCAAACTGGTTGGTGTATGCGTGAGTTTTCATGGTCGCAGCTATTGTGTATTTGCTCTTGTGCTGCTCACATTAATGACAACAGCTTTATTTTATTCTTGCTTTGGTAACCAGGCAACAGTTTGGTTAAGGTTAGAGAAATAGTGTGGTCACAGCAAAACAAACTCTGGTTACGGTTAGGAACTGAAACACTGAAGGTTAAGGCAAAGGGAAGATGGCTGAGTTTATTACAAAAGGAAAAAAACATTATGGTCTGTCTGGTTTCAGTTGAACATTCTGTTGCTAGCAGCAACCGCAGCTGTCACAGTTCCGTAACAGTTTAAGTGATGTTGTTACGTCAGCCATTTTGTCTAATCTGTGAGCACGTAAGCATCTTCCCTTAAGTTAGGTTTCTGATATCATTTGAGCCCTAACCAAGTTAGCCATTGTGCTAGCATATTGCATGTTGCCACAACATTCTCTGTGACTGTTGTATATTTCTGTATTAGTTTGTGTATAAAATAATAATAGACTAATTTAGACTTTACCATTAAGCTCAAATATGTTTTGCTGCTCCAGGCAGATTTTTTATATTATTTTAGGTCAAAGATGACTTTACTGACAGTAAAGGCTGCTGACCACTGCACTGGGTTAATCCACTTCACTTTGTACTCTGCCATTTTTACAATAGGCCTATTTCTAGTCTAACGAAGGCCTTAGCTACCAATACTGAGGACACCAAGGATATGTCCTTCATATTGTTTCATGAAATTTAGGGGGTTTATTGTCCTGAGGAGTTTATGTTTTATTCAACGATTTGTTTTTTACAAGCCTGGTTCAGATATGTTTCATAGTCAAAACCCTGAATTGGACTGTTTTAGGTGAGAAATGCACAATAAAATAATTTGATTTGTCTCAACCAGAATTGTATTTCAGGTATTGTGGCACAGGCTTTGGAACAGGATCTAGGCAGTCATGTAGAGAAATAAAATTTGCCAAATGAATGAATAAATAAATACATAAATACGCAATGTTACCAGTTCAAGTGTGAATTTTTGTATAACTCACTCGTTTAAATTGTACTAAGGCTTAAAGTTATGCATGATTAAGAGTGGGACGCATTGATTAAGAGGCTGTCTGCCAATAGTGTCGTCAGTTTCTCAGTCAGATCCACCCCTCGCTGCTCCACACCGCCACCCTCTCGCCCAAATATGGTCACATCTGGTTCCAGAAAACCAAGATGGCGACTGCAGAGATGTCAAACTCAAGGCTTCAAAACGGGAGTCCACAAACCAATGGGACGACATCATGGTAGCTACATCCATTATTTTTATAGCCTATGGTGTAGACAGGGTCTTAGGGTGGGTGGGGTTATATTGGGGGACTTTTGACTCTTGACCTAAGTATCACTAAAATCATGGCTACGGCCCTGAGTCTGCCTTTTGTCTATAGTACCTTGTAATCACTATCATTGAATGGGTTGTGTTTTATACAACAGTGTTTTCACAGTTTCACAATTGCTCCTAGTAAAAAGTTCAGAGGCCATCGGTTGTCTTCTCTCTGTGTAGCTGTGCACACAGCTGAAGAGTTTAATCAATATTGGTGTATGTGTAAAGATGTCTAACCTTGAAGAAAAAGCAGTACTGTAAGCTTTATCTTTATCTAGTCTTGTCACATTGCTTTTGCGGCCAGGGTGTCAAGCGCATTTGCCGGGTGGGGAACGACTTCCCTTTACTGCTTATTAACCACTATTGTGCACTTAACAAAAGTGTCTGCGTTCTGTTTAACCAGCAACGCTCATTAAGTTTCTCACGGTCCTGTCGCCCTCATCTTGCAACACAGACTACATCTTCTGCAGACATCTCTATATGGTAACGCTGATATTGTCTTCTGTGACCATGAAATGCAATTTGCCACATTGTTCTTTTACTTTCAGATGTATTCCTCCCTCAGGGTCAATTACTCAGAACACATGGGCCGACTGATGTTTTTGCTATAAGAAAAGTCCAACTGCCACAGAGAAGTAATGGTAAAGAGTCTCCCTGCTATATCACTTATCACTGTGGCAAGATGGACATTATTGACTTAACTGGTCTAAACATCAACAATGAGTGATTTAAGGTCCCCTCATAGCGTCTGAGATTTGTGTATTTTACTTGACCGGAGGTAGAGGAAGGAAAAATATCTCTATTTATTCTTCTAAGACAAAGATGCAGGCCGTGAGCTGCACAGTCGTGTCGTGTCATCTCTGCGGAACAAGACGAAAAGCTGTTGTGACTTTAATGTGCTTGTTTGGGGTTGCGGGGGCGCGTTGATGAGGTGGGAGTGGGTCGTGTCATGGTCGTGAGTAACACTAACAGCACTAAATCACCTTTTAAGTTAAACTAATCAGACAGTGCACACACACAGACATATGTTATGTCAGTGTGTGTGGACAAGATAAGTTTGTCTGTTTGTGTGGACGAGTGTGTGAGAGTATTTCATGCTGCATTCACATGCTCCTCAGATGGTACATTTCCCAAGTTGGAAAGTCAGTCTGACTTTGGTGTGTTCATGGGCTTTAAGTCGTAATGTGGAAACAACGTGGACACTACAAAGAAGACGAATCGTGCTTTATTGCTCACAGCATTTAAACACGTTTATAACAGTTCCAAGCTTTTTATTCAACACGTTCTCCTTCCTAATCGTCAAAGACCACCTCTTTGTCTGCAGACATACAAGTCAAAATCTGATACACTAGGTATCCTCCTGCTTCTGTTTTGGATGGTCAGGGATGACATGTTATTTACACTTGTAACATGCACTGTATCTTTTTAAAATACACTTAAAAAAAAAATCAAAACATAGGTAAAATACTGTTGTTTAGGTTGATTTTCTTAAGTTTAGGCAACAATAGCACGTGGTAGGGTTTAGACGAAATCATCATGGTTTGGCTTAAAATTCACACAGGAACCGAACAGCGGCCTCCCAGGTGAAAGTCCTGAGATGTGCATCATCTGTGCATTGGTCTCTGACTCCAAAATCTCTGATGAGTTGCGAGTGAGAACGGGCTGTTATATTGCAAAGTCATTTTGTACCAGACTTGTTGCTGCAACAGTACATCCCCTAAAACTACTAAATATTGCTCGAGCTGACTAATGATAATAAATAACTTTTCAAGCTAATCTAGGTCACCATATTACCATACCGTATTACAAGTGACGCTTTTTTTTCAGGAAATTTAACATTTACATACAGTCTCTTCCAAAATAAACACACTACATGAGTACAACAACGCAAATTAATGTTTGTTTTCTTCCAACAACAAAGATAAGAGCTGTTCCAATTGTCCAAAGGCTACTAAGAAAAGAAGCTTCAGTGCTTCCTTTATTATCTCATTCAGCATTATAGTATACACTGAACCATCCTTTACAAAAGGAAAGGATACAATATCGTCCCACAGTTCCTTGCAGCAGGAAAATTTAAGGCAACTCATCATTCAGCCGTTCATCGGGGAGCGTTCAGGTGAATTTTCCCCATCAGGATCTCATTTTTCTGATTATTCCGACACCGCATGAATTTCAGAGTAACGTCCAGATCTCAAGTGATCGCCCTCATACGTTATGTGCATTTATTCAGACATATAACAATATGAGCTTTGCAAAGTTTGTATTTATTGCAGGGCTTTTATTGTGGATTGCATTATATCCTACAGGTGTTGCTTTTATGTGTTCTTGACTTACAGCTCAGAGTTTGTCTGCGCTGAGCTCCTCCAGCATGCATCAGACTGCTAGTTTTACTACAATGTCTCATCTATCAGGTCTCCCATAAATAAATGTCGCAAGTATGCACGTGCATGCGCGTACTTGTGTGCGTACGTGCGTTCGCTCTGTGACATGACAGACACTAAAGCTAAACCACAAGGCAATAATTTACTAATGCACTCCTCAGCCGTGCTCCCCGGGCCTGTCTGCAGCTCCTGATGGATGCTGACGGCTCCAGAGATGGACTGCTGCTGATAGGGAGTGACCAGAGAGGAGCCTGATTAAAAGTAGTGGAGCACGGCGGAGGGTGATAACCCCGATCCAGCGGTGATGAATCCACTCTGGACAGGCTGCTGTCTCATTAGGGTCTACCCTCAGCCAGGCACTGCGTGTCCAAATAAACTTTGAAACAATCCTGCTTTTATCAGCAGGATTACGCTTGTTTTCCTTTCCGCGGCTTTCCTTGTGTGGGCTCATATAGAGCATCCTCCCCCTCTGTCGGCCTCTATAAACTGAAGGTGTGATTCACCAGCCCTGACTTCACTGTGTTTACACAATTCTGGGTCTATCTGCTTGAATTAATGAGCCCAGCAGCACCATTAGACAACTATTTGCCTGACTAATCTGGAGCCAATATGAAATAGTGAGAAAAAGTTGAAATAATCTGCCCTTTATTTGTGATAACATAAACAGAGGAGTTGTTTTAAAGGATGATAACATTAAATATTGGGCCTGGGGAGGGGGACAGAAAGAGGTAGTTTACATTCTCAGTGGAGTAGTCTTGATAACAGGCCAGAGGGAATATGAGCCCCTTTAAATGTGTGCATTAGTGTAATTTATTGGGCTTCCCTCTAAGCCCTGCTGTTCCTCCAGCTTCTTTTTCCCAAACAAAAGACAGGCCAAGGCTCCAGAATGGATGGGAGTGAAAAATCATTCACAGTTGATAATCACATAAAACAACGCCATATTTGCTGCCTAATAAGCACAAAACGTTCCATCGGCCTCCTCCCTCCGATCAGGATGAGGCGACTCCTCCGAGCAGACCTGCGTGATTTACACCCGGCGATTTGGAAATGCTTTGGTTCTGGAGTGGGTACGAGGAGAGTCAGGGAGGGTGGGGTGAGGCCAGAGATTTCATAATTCCTTGTGTATGTCTGGAAGTCGTCCACGCGATCCGATTTTTAACCAATTTATGTCCGAACGGAATGACCCTGGGAATTAATGAGGTTCTGGCCGTGAGTTCCAGCGCTGCAAGGTCAAGTAAATCATGCTTTAGGGCTCCAGTCCTCCCCACTCTGCTCCCTCACTCTCCCCGACTCCACATCCTGCGATAACGGAAAGACAAGGGGCCTGAGAAATACCACCTCATCGACACTTGTGTCCATCCAGTAGAACATATTTTAGAGTACGAGCGCCAACCGGCTGTAAAGCCTGCTTTTAGTGGAGACTAGCAGCTGATGAATGGGAGTGGGGCAAGAGCAGTGGGACTAGAGGTCACTTTCTTCATTTCACATTTCACAGCAGATTGTTGATGTTATGCACATTTCTCTCTCCAGAGGTGACTTTTTTCTATCTGGGCCTGTGTTTTATTGGGGCATTATAAAGAGTTTATACTTGATTTAGCTGCGCCATTTCCCTTTGAATGAATATGTGGTGGAGCACATTCGCATGAGGGAAAAGTTGACATCATTAGACATAATACCCTGAAACCTAATAGAGTAACACCTACGTAACGAGCGCTGCAAATCAATCAGCTCTTTTTACATTGAAAAATAATTTGTCTTTTCATTTAATAGCTGTTAAAATGCTATAATTTTTACACATGTGTTTAGTGTTTCATATTTAAGAGGAAAAAGGGTGACAACATTGTCAAACAAGCATGAAACTGGAGCACAGTTCAGCACTCATGGAACATTGTGGAGAGGGACTGCCAAGTCCTGCTTGGCTGTGTTTTTAGTCCTACTGTAACCAACAAGGCAACATTTATCACCTGAATTCACTCCCGCAGAAAATAAACTCTAAAAAATAGTCCCAAAAAAAATCTTTTTTTTAAAGAGCCCTCAACAGGAGATCTGAACAAAACTTTCCAAGCCTTATTTTTTGTGAATTACACAAGGCATGGCAGTTTAATAGATAAAGCACTTTTCATACACAGAGGTCACTTCATAATACTGCACAGAACAAATACAAAAAAACAAAACAAAAAATAATTAAATTCAAAGTTAAAACAATTTAAATGAAATTAAAAAGATAAAAGAGTAAAAGAATGAGAAATATTAAAATATTTAAAATTGTAATAAAATAGTTATAATAAGACCTTGAGTTATAAAAACATAAATAAATAAATTATTAGTCTATAAATAATATAAATTAAATCTACAAGTTTTTCCCTACATTAAACGTGTCTTATTTCATCAATATTTTCTCCCTTTTGTCATTCTGCAGTACAGAGGCTGATCGTTGATCAAAACATGAAGTCGACGAGCGTTAATATGTTATGAATCAAACCTGCCTCTCTGCATCCACATAAGAAAATTTGTGTTTGCAGTCCTTGCGGCTCAGTCTGAAAATGCAGCCTATGGATGTAATCTGACCCTCATGAATCCGACCATAAAGCAAAATAACCATAAATTGTGTCCATACTACTGTATATCAGTACGGATGGAACTGGACGGTTGCCAGTTCAAAGCTCTGGACTGCCTCAACAAAATCTGGCGGGGACAGTGAATGACTAATGCTTTGTCCTTCCTTCAGTGCTACCATCAGGGTGCCCTTGTGCAAGGTACTTAACCTCTAACAGTCCGGCAAAGCTGCTCAGTGGATAACAGTATGAGACATGGGGAAATCCAGTCATGGATGGCCGACAGATCCTCTCTTCAAAACTTACATCACATTTTAATTTGGTTTTGTCATTAGTTTTAAAATCTTCTTGACAAAAAAATGTCATGCAGATCATCCTGAAGTATCTGGTGTGACCAGGTCATACTGTGGACCAGATTAGACCACTAGTATATAAACTAAATCAGAAAAATCTCACTTTCCTCCCCGGGCCTTCAATTTAAAGATTATGTATGCAGCATTCAGAGTGTTATTAGAGCAGCAAACTGCTGCTTGGTTAACATCGTTGGCTTTGTCAGCACTGTTGCTGTTGTTTAGTGCTGTTTATTGAGTTAGCACTGTTAGCTGCTAGCTGCTGGCTCATCCACCTTCATGGTGAAAACCATGTCCACATAACTTTATGGTCTGAATTTTACGTAGAGCCCCTGTATATTTTACTCAATGTTATGTGGAACTGAATGGGATATGTTCATATTTTGCAAGTGATAGAACAATAGATAAAAATAGAGAACTGTGTCCAATATGTGTGACACCAGCGCAACTTTAACACACACCTATAAGACTTTCTCTGTATATATTAAGACAAAAATGGGTATTTAGTATTGCACTTTTGGGGTTGGTGCCCCCTGTACGATGGCTACATTTCGCCGCAGCAGCCATGGGTTTGATTCCAACCTGCAGCCCTTTGCCTCATGCATGCAACTGAGCTGGTAATCACATTATTATTTGGGTTTAAAGGCCTTTCAGCTCCCTCTTTTTGTCTTCTTTTTCTGGTGTACTGATTTATGTGCAGATCCTGGTATGGCAAGGAAAGTTTCTCCAACATTAGCTAATGGTTAGGCTAAATTTCTCAGGTCATGTGGCGAGCTGCCTGCACTTCTTTTTTTAAATGCAACTGTCACCCCCGTGCCGCCACTGCTGCTCCTTCAAAACATTTATTTTATATTTGGCCGAATATTGCAAAAAAACACACATTCGGTATTCGGTGGAATAAGTGAAAAGCGAGGCCAAATAATAGCGGCGTGATTTGATAACGCAATGAAACAGCATGCGGCGACGGACGGAATAAAATGTCGGCAGTGTGGCGATATTTTACTCCGTCCCTCACCGCACTCACATTTGCAACGAAAAATAGTTTTGTGCGGCAAATAAATCATTCAGCACACTGTGTGAGTACAGATTTCAACCAGCAGCAGAAACGAAACGTTGTGGGTTGTACGGGGGACACAGACACAGACGGGAATACGTATTCCTGTCAAATATGGCGGCGCATGATAACGGCGATGAAGAAGTCCGGCTCCAGGTGAATAACTTGTTGTCATGACTGCCCAAAAGTACCCAAGAGTACATGAACAGCCGAGCCATGGCGACACACAGTATGTGGGGTATCAGAGAAGAAACGAGCCGTTCACATTTCTGTCATTGTGGCAGGTAACGGCCCACAAACCTCACCACACTTTAGGGACTGTTCTTTACTTATGGAGGGACTGTTCTTTACTTGTCAGAGGAGGAGGGTGGCTGGTTGATTCTTATTTTATTTATTTATTTAATTTTCATCCCCCCCTATGTTAATCACTTATTGATGCTGTTTTTGAAGTATGAATAAGTCAATAAGTAATTTATTCCATTGAAATATCATTGATGTACTATAGAAAAGTGATTTATCTTTTTATAAATGACAAAAGGCACATCTGCCTCACTTTTGCTGTGGTATCCTGATACTTTCACTGGTATCGTACCGTGGGTTCCAAATTTGGTACCGTGACAACACTAATCTGGAGGGTGTTCATTTGCAAAAACTAAAAAATGGCATTCACTGTGTATATGCTCTACTAAAGCAACAATAAATTTAAAACTTGGTAATCATTGCTTGTGTTTGTCACTGCCCCCCACGTCTGGACCCCAGAAAGCTTTCCACTTGCCGTGCGGTCCTGCTCCAGAGCCAGAGAAGACTTTCATAACACTGTTTTCACAAGCTGAGTAAACTGAACTTTGCGTGTAAAATCAACGCTCCTTTAAAATCATCCCATGTATCACTGATATGATTTCAGACGGAGCAGGAGAACTCCCTACTTGACCGTTTCACAGCCTGAGTTTATCCACACATTCCTTCCTCTGGCTAATACTTTACCTTGTTTATAAGATTATCCTCCCAGTAACGGTTAACTTAATGTATGAATTAGACCAGGGCGACATCTCAGAATAAATCTGGCCTGTCTGCGATTATCGCCATTACATACTTCAGGCTCTGTTAATACAAACGGAGCGGTGATGTCAGAAGTCCATGTCGGAGCAGCTGAGGAGAAGCAGTCTCCACACTCTTGGCTGACGGCTCCAGACAAGCACCTTGATGGCTGTAATTACTGTCATGTTCCAAAAGAGATGAGAGATACCAGAGGCCCGAATAAAACCTAAAACGGTTTTGATATGATGGATTTCTCCAACTTTGTTTAAAAATTCCTCGAGCTATCTGTCTGCAGTCTCGAGGAGATGATGACTTGAGCACTAGTCGGTCCATTCACCCCCTTCAGCGCACAAAAGCTTTATAGTGTTTAAATCAATACGGCTGGTCAGATTCAAGGTTTGCATGCAGCGAGGATTGCCGCCCGCTCGCTCCACGAGTAAGTATGCAGACTTGTTTCAGTAAATGTCTGCTGCGGGTGTTTACATTCTACCTAATGCACTCAGATGACACTGAATCTAAACACATTCACACAGAGACTCTCCACTGCTCAGCTTTACTGCCACATTCCAAGTAGGTCCATCTTTATGAGTCCAGCTGTCTTTAAGCTGAACTTTCTCACTGCTTAGCATCTAAACATAAGCAGTCGCTCACTAAGTCAACAAAGATTTGAGTTATGGTGACTTTTAAAAGGAGGAATTTTCATTGTTTGAGTGTTTTGCTGTGGTGGATCCTTTACTTATAATGTAAAAAATACACTGTGGCAAGTAAAAGCCTTGCAATTAAAATGCAGGGACAAAGTGCAGGTACTTTTTAAACAAATAACTCATACACAGTATCAAAAGTGTTCAGAGGGGTTTTTTGTTTTTTTTTATTATTAGGGACCCATGAATCACCTGTACGAAACCTGTACCTCACATAGAAGCTGCAGGTTTCACACCACCTCCAACTCTGAACAAAAGCCAAAATGTCTGAATGTAAAGGTTCACCAGTGTATAATGTTAACAAGCCAAGTAAGGACACACAACATCTTCATCTTCTAACCGCTTCATCCTCTTGAGGGTCGCGGGGGGCTGGAGCCTATCCCAGCTGACATCGGGTGAGAGGCAGGGTACACCCTGGACAGTTCGCCAGACCATCGCAGGGCTGACACATAGAGACAGACAACCATTCACACTCACATTCACACCTATGGACAATTTAGAGTAATCAATTAACCTAGTCCCCAAATCGCATGTCTTTGGACTGCGGGAGGAAGCCGGAGTGCCCGGAGAGAACCCACGCTGACACGGGGAGAACACGCAAACTCCACACAGAAGGGCTCCCACACCCGGGATCGAACCGGGAACCCTCTTGCTGTGAGGCGACAGTGCTAACCACCACACCACCGTGCCGCCCAGACACACAACATGTAAATGAAAAATTTAAAGGCCCAGACACACTAAACTGACATCAAAGAGGAGATGAATGCCGACTGTTGCATTGCCTCACATTGCCTGTTTCTTGGCCAAAAAGTTGCACTTGAACACATCACAAAGACAACAACCAGTAGCCAACTAGCACGTATGTTCTGCACCTGTGTGAGAAGAAATAACTTTATTTCGATTTCACACCTTCTTGGGTCATTCTCACGCCGACCTTGTCACATATCAACATTTGGTCATGGACTTTCTACATCCAGATACACCATGCAAGGTACCCCGGATGCGTTGGTTGTTGACCTTCTGGGACGTTTGCCAGTTCTGTCTCTTTAAAAGTCTCAGTCTCTTTAAAAAAATTGCACGTTGGTACAACACCGCAAACTGACGTCTTTTTTCCTACAAGAACAAACCTTCAGCCAACACACGTGGTTGGGTTTAGGGAAAAAAAAACAGGGTTTACCTTTACAATCTTAGGGGAAGCGAATAACGGCCTCCCGGGTGAAAGTTGGTGGTTGTTGGACCCATCCACCACCTGTCCCGTCCACCTTACATGGATTTTTAATGCCTTAACTTCCATTGTTGTCCCGCCGACACTGCAGGGTGTCATTAAATAATAACGGCAACCAGCCATGTATCATGCCAACATGAAAGGACAGCTTTTTCCGTCTCTGTCTGAAGCCAGAAGTCGCTGCCCAAGCACCAGATTTTGACAACTTTGGGTTGGCACTAAAGCTGAACAACCAGTCAGAGTGATTACTCTTATCAAGAAGCTCTGCAGTCTGTAAAGTCAATTCAACATGCTGAATCAGGCGAAAAACAGCTCACAAAGGCTGACTAGTGTCAACGGTGCGGAAAGTCTAAGTTTAAAGTTGACATAATAAGGGTTTATTTCTTAAACCTTTGGTCCACTGTCTTAGTGTTTAAGGGCCCCGAGAGTCACTGATGATTGGATAAAATCTTTTTGTCCACTGAACACAATAAGACCAAAAGAACGTAACCTGACTCTGAAATTAGTCCGGTGTGCCCAATTTGGGATTAAATCTTTGCTAATCCCTTAAGTACTACTAATGCATTAGCTGTATCCAACACTGTTAATAAACTAATGAAGTGTTTTGTATAATAACTTGTTTAAAGTGGCTTGCATGAAAATATTCAAGTACAAGTCCCCTTAAATTTTGTACTGAAGTATAGTATTTTAGATACATTCCACAGCTGGTGTTTAGTGTTGTTCTCCTTTTGAGCTTTCATCTTTCTGCACAACTCATTACCCCTCCTATATGATCCCTATCAGCTGTGTACTTATTATACCTTATGGTCATGTTCTGATGGACTCCAGTTAAGTAAATGCGTCACAGCGGGAGCTGCCACATCCTCACAGTGAACATGCCAGAAACTTAAAAATGAATGACTCCAGCAATCACTTGAGGTTTCACAGGCAGTTTCTCCCTCCCTCCATGCTGCAGGACTTAACACACCAGGGAGATAAAAATCTAATTTTTGCAAATGGGATTAAGGCACATACAATAACAAAAAGAGGAATGAATGGGCTCACTGTATTAAACAAAAGATGTACCTGATAGTCCCTGTGTGGTTTCTGCTCGACATATTTCTATAAATGGTGGATGGCTCGGAGACGCCTCGAACACAGATCCATTTAGCTCTGATGGAGGATTAGTCATTTGTGAGCCAAGCTACTGTTTAAAGTTGTCAGAATAAAAGTCTCTATTTTGAGACAGGGGTGCCCACAATGGGTGAAATATTTTGAGGGGAATACAGTTTGTACTGGCACACAGCACACAGCGTTGTGCATATATCGATAGCTCACCACACCACTTTAATTTGCGCATCAAATATCTATCTCGGTCCGCTATATTTTTACATTGACAGGCTCATATATTGTGTGGCTGGCTTTAATCCTGAAACCTTGAAATTCCTCCAAGCTTCATGAATCAGAAAGAAGCAAGGGAATTGAAATTTGCTAAAATATGTCGTGTGTATTTTGAAGTTTTGCAATCATTCACTGTCCTACTCTCAGAGAAATAAAATAATCTGCTGCATTATTGTCAGGTCTAAACTGTCAAGAAAATGTGGAGTACAATAAACCCTTAAGTGTGCCTCTCACATCTTGCTGCTCGACCTTATGTGTCTGCATTATATTGACTTGAGAGGGTAATACTCTCTGTGCCTCCTCTGTTTAAGGTGAAGGGCAAAGGGTGTTATGAGTTGCCAGTTCTTCTCACCACAGTTTCCTTTCTTAAGTAGCTCTGATGCTGCAATAACGCAACCGTGCCAAAAACAAGCTGATACTAAAGGAAGGGTACTTTCAACTTATCCAGACCTCTAAAACTTGAACCCTTCTGTCACATGCCTGAATCTAAATCGCATTTCAGGACCGTATTGTGTGATGTTTTGTAAGTGACAAGCATAATCTCATGGATAACTAGACGGATAAGCAGACAGACAATGAGCAGACCTCATCATGAATTAGAGAGAAAAGACAGGAGACCCATCGGCCCTTCCTAAACCACAGGTATGATTTACAGAGCAGGGTTGGTCGCCTGCGTAAAATTAATAATAGGAAATGCAAGGGTAGTCCAGCGACTTGTCCAAGATATACTTTCCCTGGCTCTCCAGACCCCTGGAAAACCTGGGTGGCCTGCAACCGGGCTTCCTCTGGTTTCTGATGTTAATGTCATTGCTTTTGCTGGTATGACAGGAGCTCCACCACAAGCGTGGTTTGGGTCAGACAAAAGGGACAAGCTGTGATAGCAGGATACAGCTCCATAATCGGAGGCATATATGGGGGTATTTTTGTCCCACGGTGGAGTTTGTTGCCACAGACCGAGAAAGGAATGAAGAGGAGGATGATATTTTTCAAATGCGATTGTTTTTAAGTACTTCACTTTTCCAGAAATCAGAAACCACACGGTGTATTATGGTTAGTGGATGTTTTGAATTACTTCAACTACTTAATGGTTCCTCCTTACCCAGCCCACAGAATTGTTTCATAGTGGTTTTAAAACTTTGCTTAAGTCATTGAGTTGGATGTTGAGTAATCTGCTTTCTAAACCTACCCTTCACACTGAGGCACGTAGGTTGTTCACTTTATTTTAATGCTACAGTGTATTTAATGTGATGTAACATTAAGAGCGAAAAACACATCACTTTTATGAGGTAAAAAACCCTTTTACCTTTCAGGGGAAATTGAAAAGAAAGGCTTCTATTTAGTTTTATGTAAATGTAGTTTTTTTATGTTTCCAGTGGAATTTTAAACCTCAACGTGAAGAGGTCACAGACTGTTTAAAGCTGGGGTAGGCAGTTTAATTTTGGCTTCATATGGCAAAAATCCCATAACAGCCTTTGAGTAGATTGTAATTCAACTGGACTGAGACAATACTAGACTTCTACACCTCCTCTTGGCTCTGTTTTCACACTTTAGCAAATCAGGTGGCTTTGGCCAATTACAGGTCATTTCAGAGAGAGGGCATTCCTATTTGCTGTACAAATGCAGATGAGCGTCCACGTCCCTTTAAATGGCGAAGGCCTGCCTTAATGGCAGAGAACACTGCAGAGAAAGTTGGTATCTTAGCTTTGGGAATGACTGCCTACACTGCAATGCAACCCAAAAAAAGGGAGACAAACTCTGACAGTAGATGAAACAAAACTGTCAATATCTGCGAAGAGTTTCCGAGATGGTCAGGAAATATTCTTCCTGCAGCTACAGACCACCTTGCTGGGAGTAAAGCGGGCAGCAGCTCCAGAAACAGACCCCCAGCCAGCAGCCACAGCAACCCAAATCCAACCAGTGCAAATCCCAGCTGCAGAGGACTGGACAGTCTTGACTCACTGCCAGATCAGCAAACTTTCTGTTGCTGCCATTACACAGGTAAGACCCAGCACTGCCACTGGTTACCAGCCTGCTCTGACACACGGAGCTGGGTGGTTTGTGCTGGCTGAATTTCAGCTGCTACAGCTGTTGACTGAAGTTCTCTCTCCTGAGATGCTGTCTGTCCTGGTCTCCGAGAAGCAGTCCACAGAGGTGAAGAGCGAGGCAAGGAGCCAGATGGAGGGACCGTGGGGTGGTTAGCTAGCTAATTGTTGTCTCATTTGTGGTCTGATAAACAGAGTGTGAAAAAGCAGGGTTAGGGAGACCAAGGGAAAGAGCTGCATACAACTGTACAATGAAATAATATTAAATAAATCAATGTATGGGAAACACTGGCTTAGTCTATGAAGCGTGTGCATATGCCCATGGTCATGTGGTAGAAGGGGCTCAGGACAGAGAGGGGAGAGCTGCAGGAAATTCTGCTGTTTTTTTTTTGTTGCCTTCTCCAGATTTCTGCCTACCCCAGTTTTATTCTCATCGAAATGAAAATGTAAAACACAGTGAGTACATATATTTTACAAGGGTCATAAATACATTTAAATTAAGCTCAGACTGTTTTGCTCTCCTTACAAAAAGTGCAGTGTGTCCTTAAAACCCTGCCTGTCAGAGTAAGTGAGAACAGCCCTGCTGGTATTGGTCTCAGCGTTAACCCCGCTCAAGTTGGCACCATTTTGAGAATCCCCTGTTTTCTTAAATAACAGAGGATCTAAGGCCCATTACTCTATATACGGAGTATTGTAAAGAGGTAAGTGGAGGCGGGTGGAACATTTTGTAAATCTTGTGTCACCAAAACCGCCGCAAGCAGGATGAATGCGTTTACTTCGCCAACAGGATATCCCCTCAGACTTGCTCACTGCGCCGCTGATGAGGATAACAGAGAGGGCATTATTTTTGCTCAACAGCTCGGGAAGGTGATAAAGGGTTCCCAGATCCTCTCACAGGGGTGCAGCGGTACACACACATCCATTCACGTTGACGCAACATTTCATCTTCCCGACAACTGGACTTAACCCCTAAAACAGGGCCATGGCCAATCTGACTGAGGTCAGGAGGAAAAGATTTCTAAACACACCACTGCCCAGACAGATGTCCTTATAAAATGACTTCATAATAACACAATTTGGCAAACCTTAGAGATGTAGTTGGGGACCTTTAATTGCACTGACTATCAAGTGTGTCTGCATTTTCCATTTGCACTAATGCTCTGGTAACACTGTGGTCATCGTTTTTCCTATTTATAGAGGAAGAAGTGCTTATGAATAGATATTTATTGAGTGTAAGACCTGAAAACTGTCAGTGCAGCTGTAATGGTCATCAGTGTTGGAAAGGTTGCCTTTGACATATAATAGGTCAGAGATTACCAGTTCCTCCTTTATGTAATTATTATAATTCAATGAATTAATCCTACTTATTAGGCTACCTTTGATTACTTTTTGATTATTTTTCTAAGACATGTTTTAAACTGGGGAATAGAGCTGAAAAAAATAAAGGCATTACCGCAAGGCTAAACGATGCAAAGCACAATAATAAATGCTATATTGTACATATAAGCTTTTTACTAAATAATAATATATTTGGATGTAACCCCTTTGCAAACATTTTAATTAGTAACTCTAATTTGATTATATGTGTTTCTAGGTCATTCTAACAGATATAGTAACATTTATTTTGCATTTTAATTACATATTACAGTACATGTAACTACAGTGGTTACTCACTCCCAACACAGATGGTTTTATGGTGGTGGGCACTAAAGTGAACAGCCCTAGGTGCTGTGTTTATTTATTTCTAGACTCATATCGGTATACTGTTTTGTTCAAGTCCTGCACAGTTCAATAATATTTTCCTCTACTTTATTGAATTTACAATTAAATTTCATTCAAATAATTTGCAATGTTAAGCGTAGGCTATAAGCACAGTGCTATGTGGCATTGGTTCATGCTACTTGTGACCGTACAAATGGACCTTTTTCACAGCAGACATTTTATCATGTTGTAGTAGGATAAGCACAGGTGTATTTAATATTATTAATGATAGCTGCATTCCACTTGCAGGAGGCCCTGGTATTGTGCATGCTGGCTCACATGAAAAGCTCACTGGGACACTTATTAATTGTTAATGTTATCAAGTTCACCTTTAATTTTCCTATATGAAATGTCAAAATGTCTGTTGTGAAAAAGGTCTATAATCATTAAATAAATGGACAAAACAAGTTAAAAGAATTGATAATTATTTCAAAGTCAGTATGTACTGTACATATATTGTATTGTTAATTGTATTGTATTCAGGTGAAAGTCAACGTTTGACATGTTTGACTATTTATTTATTTATTAGAATTTATTTTAATTTAAAATTTGCATCTTAGACATTTAAAATCCAACTTAATGTCTTATCTTTCAAGGAATTTTATTTTATTTTTTTAATTAAAGACAGTTGACAGCCATAATAAAAACGTTATGTTCCCAGTAGTGATTGGCTAGGGGAGGGCAGAGAGCAAGGTACACACAGGTGTGAAGGAGGCTGCTCATCAAACATGGCAACCTGTGTGGTAAGGAGAAAGATATTGTGGGGGACTGGCCTTGCTGAGCTTATTGTCAGTGTTTTAAATGCTCTTTGGAGCTACTGCCGGTATTTATGTAGTTTTCGAGCTAAGCTAGCAACAGCGCTAACGCTAAACCAGCCTTTTCAGCCGACTTTAGACGGGAGTAGCTAAGCTAGCTGCAATGCTAACGCTAAACTAGCGCCTTTTCAGCCGACTTTAGCTGGAGTTGCTAAGTTAGCTGCAGTGCTAATGCGCTAACTAGAGCCTTTTTAAATGACTTTGAGCTAGCTGCGGTGCTAATGTTAAGCTGGCGCGTTGCAGTGGATTTAAACAGGAGGCCATCGGGCGGAGCAACACCTCTGGCAACATGGACGACTACCGTTGCTAAGGAATTGTTTCCTAGCAACCAGCCGTTTCCAGCCTCAAGGGACTGCGAGAGAGCTGTGAGTAACCCTGTTTATATTGACGCCACCAGTGGTAGTTATAATTATGTTTTGTTTATAGCTAAAGTTCGGGCTACAATGACTATACTGCTCTACCCTGCAGTCATAGCTCACTACACTGCACTATAGTGGGATTTCCATGTGTTCAGTGTGTATTACCCAGTGTTTGAAGGCCATCTGACTGTTCCAGACATTTGGATGTTGTGAAATGTGAAAGGGTTGGGAATTAACTTTTGGGGCGGGTGTATTCCAAAATCTACCAGACACTCAATAGACAAATTTTTCGTTTGTTTGTTTTAGCTGGTGAGTGAAGCCAATCCAGCAGCCACTTGCATAATTTCCCAGCATTTGGCTGGTGGCTGGTGCCAGTTTCCAACCCTGGCTATACAATAGAGCGTGCCAGGAATGGGTCGTAACACCCGGAAATGAGTTAACATTTTACCACTCATTGTTCCCTTGTCTCAAAGTCAATGGGTTTTTGGTTAGAGGCCTGAAATAAGGTCTGTGGTTAACACAAGCTTAAGAGACTTTAAGGTTTGTGCTACAACACAAATATCCATCCATTTTCGTAACCGGTTATCCTGTTTGGGGTCACGGGGGGCTGGAGCCTATCCCAGCTGACACTGGGCGAGAGGCAGGGTACACCCTGGACAGGTCACCAGACTATCACAGGGCTGACACATAGAGACAGACAACCATTCACACTCACATTCACACCTTCAGACAATTTAGAGTCACCAATTAACCTGCATGTCTTTGGACTGTGGGAGGAAGCTGGAGTACCTGGAGAAAACCCACACTGACACTGGGAGAACATGCAAACTTTGCACAGAAGCACCACTACACCACCGTGCCGCCGACACAAAATGCATCAGTAAATACCCCACTTGTGTACTTTTAAGCTTATATGTGTCTTTAAAAAGGCGGTTGCTAACAAGTGGCTAAATGGCTTTACAGTGTTGTTATGGTGGTGACTATAGGTCACGCGACTGTAGTGTAATTTGTTTATAGCCTAACGTTCACTTTTTCCCCCCTGGCAATTGCATTTAGTCTTCAATAATCATGATAGTCTTGTTCATTTGTAAAGATTATTATCCAGGGGAGGTATCCCAGAGGCTTTTTGACGAGGGAATCAATTTGATGCTAACTTCCCCGTCAGCCTCTAGACATCACATCATCTCTGAAACTCTTTATTAGAAGAGGATACAGGAAGATGTGCAACTACTATAGGCCTACACACATACCCTTTCTTCAGCAAATTAGCTCTGGTATTAAACTGGTTCATTCAGGATTCTCTGAAATTTGGTGTTATCAAGCGCACCAGCCAGCATTTCCACCAGTTTTGTGCAGAATCAGGATGTGTCATCAATGAATGATGTTACAAAATGCACAACGGATGTTAACAGTTGCAAAATTGCCTATCACACTGATTGCCTCTGAACTTTTGTTTTGTTATTACACATAAATGTCATTACCAAAAAAACAACTATAGACAAACTGCAAATCAAGCTAGTGCACGCTCTTTTTTCCCAATGATTTCTCACCTCACTTCTCCATTGTTGCATTCGCCATCCTCCCTTTCCAACCTGTATAATATGACACACACTGATGTCGTCACAGTTCACACTTCAGGTCAAAGAAAACCTGCTAGTTTTTGGTTCAAGCTGAGGTTCCATTTATACAACAACGATTTCAACTGAAAACAGTAAACTTTAGTTGTGTTTTGGCTGATCGTTTACACGACAGCAGCGTTTTGGGTGCCTGAAAACGCAACGTTTTGAAAACGGGTTCCAGAGTGCAATTTTTTTCCCGTTGTCATGTAAACTTGCAATATGCAGTTCCTCTGAAAACAGAGACTTTTCGCACATGCGCATTATGGTTCCAGTCACTGGGCATGCGTGAGAAAGTCGACCATCACAACAACAATGCCGAGCTCTGTTTGCGCTGCTCACCCTGTTGAATTTATCAACGCTTCTCCAGCAAAGTGTAGATTTACTGTAGCAACTACCTGTGAGAGTGAAAGGATTCTTTTGTTTTCCATGATGTGTTGCCACCTTTTCTAAGGTTGCCACTTTTAAGCTTTTGGGATCGACGAACATTTGGCATATCATTTTGATTTAACAAGTGCAGGGCTTGATATTGTTGAATAATTCATGGCAGTACGAGTAAAGCCACACACAGTGAGAGAGATGTTATTTTCCCCACCAACAGTTTGTTACAGACTCTGTTGAAAGTAGTGGAAAGAAGAAGGTTAGAAGCAGTTTTGATAGATATAATTAGGTTGATAGTAAATAAACTGAGGCTGCTGTTCATGAGGCCAGTAATAGCAGGAACTGAGCCTCTTGCTGTTGTGTCAGTGTGGGCTGTGAAAGTCTGAACATTTGCAAACTGTCTCAGCACCAATGACAGCAAGACAAACTCTATTGTCTCTCAGACTTGGTGATTAAAATGAATGATTCCTGTTTTGACTAGGAGGCCCGTTTTACTTCCTCTCTCTCCGCCAACAAGTGCGAATGTTGTCATTGTGAGGTGCAGCTCTCAGTCTCGATCAGTGCTGGATGCACCAAACTTCCTCATGTTTTTATTCCTTTTGTGGCTTATGGTCAAGATTATTTGCTCTGTCAAATACATCACTTGCAATAGGCTTCTGGTGGTGCAAGTTAGCAGAATGCTAGTGGAACCAAGAGGAGCATGTTTGTATGATTCATGAAATTTTATGTTTTTAAGGTTGCAGCATTGTTGCATAGGTTGATGAATTTTGTGGTCACTAGTCACAGTGTTGTCACGATACCAAAATCTTTGTTTCGGTACCCATACCAATATGAATTTCGATACTTTTCGGTACTTTTCTTAAGGAAAAGTCCTTTTGGCTACAAACCTTTAGAGCAATAAATAGTAGTGGTGTAACGGTACCAAAAAATCGTGGTTCAAAAGTACCTCGGTACGGACGTCACGGTTTGGTTGCTGAAATGTTTCACCAAGTTGGTGTTGTCTCGTGTTGTCTCCCTTTACGAGGCAGACTTTCTCTTGTCTTTTTTCATGTGCACCAGCTGCGAATGTTGATACAGGTGTTGTCATACACACTACTTATGCAATCTGTGCTCCAGTAGGAACAAGAAAGGCGTTTGTGTGCATAAATGAGTAAAATAAATTAACTAAATTAATGAATTGAATTAATTTCAAAGTACCGGTATTTTCCAAATGCAGTATAGTACCGCGGTACTATTTTAGTACCGGTATACTGTGCAACACTAGTGGTCACGTATTTATTTGTTTGTTTAGCCACATATATATGTTTTGTCAGACAGTTTTGTCATAAGACATATCACAGATCCTCATATTTTTGTCTATACTTAGCAAGCAGCTAAGTATTTTTTGTACCATGCAGTTATACCTTTTTCATTTGCCTGCCAAGCAGTAGAGCTACCCAATTCTGCTGCTGTATAGCTTTGGATTCAGGTTTGATTATTTTAAAATGTAATTTATTGAGAAATACTTCTTATCTCTCTGACTGTGCCAATAGTCTGAATCTATCCATGTCATGTTTTGCAAGCAGATGCGTAAACACCCAGTGGGAAGGGCAAAAGAGATGGAGTGGCGGATGTCTTCCATTAGCTTGCTGAGCTAATGGTCAGTTAAGGATGGAATAGAGGAAGAATATATATGTAGGTCTTGGTTTCGGGTCTGAAATATTTGCAGCACCACTTGGGTTTGGTTGGTTCTTAAAGCAACAGGTATAGGTTGAGTTCAGGTCTCAGTTTTTTTAGCCTGCACAGAACAATTTGAGGCCTGCAAAACCCTTTAGCTGTTGCAAGCATGTAGCAGGGTCTGGGTCTACTTTCTTAAAGTTATACAGTTCAGGTTCGAGGTTTACTCTTTACGTTTGAAAGGTCTCTATTCAGTTGTCGTCTAAGCATTAGGGTAATTGCGTTACGTCTCCTCTACTGTATGTGTCTGCCTTTGAAATCATACTTTGCTCTCACAGTGCAAACAACTGTAACTCTACAGGCAAAATAAATCACTCTGAATCTCCTCAGTGAACATTAGACCGGTGCACTTTCTACATTTTCAACATAACTGTAGAAGCCTCAGCACTGATTTACTTAATGTCCAATAATGAGGCCTCTCCATCATTGCCGTAACTCCCATGACTTGTTGAAGGGAGCTGCTCTCAATTATAGGGAAGGTGGTAGAACATAACGCTTCCTTTATAGCTCTGAAATCATTTCACAGGCTCTGGTAGCGCTGGCATAATTTTAAAAAGCTCGGGTCTGAGGTAGCCCATTAAAAATACTCATAAACATTAATTTTGCCAGTGGGAAGTGAGATTGGGTTACCCTCTTGGCAGAAATGTGTATGAAATATGTGGTTTTGCATTTGCTAAAATAGTTCCCAGCCCTCGCCTCCCTTTGAAAAGTGTATAATCTTGACTGTGACTGTTTGTCAACTCCGTCTGTAGAAATTGGACGCAACCCACTCACCATGTGCCTTGTCATGATGGTGATGGTGGTCATGTCAACATGAAACCCTGCAAATCTGAGGGAGGTTACCAAGCCAGAGAAATGTGCTGACTGATAAGTGCAGCACATTTCATATATACTAAAGCCAAAGCATAAATAAAACTCAAGTGATGAGGGGCGGAAAGTTACTGCGACGTGTCCTGTACTTTGACCTATTTGAATGTGGTTTTTATTGTTTTAGGGTAAGAATTTCTCACAATGGAAGTTTGTGATGGAAGTATTCCTCTGTCCTTCACATATATCTGATATCTATGGTTACTTGTAAAACATTTAAAGGTCCAGTTGGTAGGATTTAGTGGCATCTAGCAGTGAGGTTGTAAATTGAAACTTCCTCTGTGTGCCAAGGGTGTAGGAGGAAAACTATGGTGCCTGACATAAAAGCGCAAATAGCCCTATCTAGAGTCAGTGTTAGGTTTGTCTGTTCTTGGCTACTGTAGAAATAACATGGCAGACTACATGGGAGAGGACTTGCTCTATAAATAGATATCAACGACTCATTGTGAGGTAACAAAAATGCAACAATTGTTCCGTTGGCTTAGTGCTGGGCGGTATGACAAGATTTTCATATCACATTTTTTTTTTTAAATTATACCAATTTCACGGTATTTGACGGTATTTTACTCAGGTTCAGCCACTTGACATGCTGGAATTTGGTTATTATTCAGGCTACATGACAACGCCTGAATGCAACACAGGCTCCGTTCCATTAGTGCCGTGCTCGGTTATAATTGTCTCGGACTCGGGTTGACTTCGGTCAGGACAATGCCCCCCAAGCTGTGCTCTAGTGTGCTCACCTGTGTGTGTGCGCGCGCATGTGTCTGTGTGTGTATGCGTGCGCATCTGGGCGAAAATCCGCCGTGCACAATACAGAGCGGTGTGCCGCTGCTAGTTGCATATAGGGGAAACACTGCTCTTTTTGGTATGAGTTCTTCTAGGTCATTGTGTTCTTCTTCAGCAACATGTACAGTTGATTTGCTTTCAGAACTCTCTCTGGCAGACATTTTTGCTGCTACACTTTTCTCTACACTCTCGCTCTCGCCGGCTCTAGCACGCCTGTGGTGTGCAGCGGTGAAATGGGTCCCCGCTGAAACACTTTCCCGCTATGCGTGTTCCAGACTTTGTTTGGGCTATTCACTGGTATTGCAGTATAAAAAATTCATATCATAATGCAAATAAATACCGACTTTTGGTACAAACCAGTATACCTCACAGCCCTATGTTGGGTTCACACTGGATGCAGAAACACTGTGAAGCACGCCGATTTTCTGTGAAGTGCTGACGACTTTGTTTCAGCTCATATGTTAACCAACTTAGCTATTCACAACTGGATGCCCCACGGCGCCCAGCTCCACATCCAGCTCGGAGTCTGTGGCGATAGTTTCGGCTTGTGGTCTATTGTTTCCGCAAGCTGCAAACATTTCTGCCATTAGGTGCTCCTAAATCCCTGACACAGGACCTTTAAAACACACACACTTAACACAGCCATACCCTTTCTTTTCAGTCAGCTTGCAGAGATAACAACACACAGGTAATGTGGTTGTCTGAAAAGCATTATTTTTAATACCAATAGCAACGGCTTTCACAACATCTGTGTCAACTGAAAATGACATTGGCAGTTTGGTTGCGTCACTCGCTGCTGATTTGGTTAGGGCAAAACAAAACAACATTTATCCAGCTCCCATTAAGAAATTTGCGAACACAACAACAGGCTAAAGGAATGATGTAAAATGAAATGGCAGATCAGTCAGATTCTTTGCACATCAATAAGTTGTTACCACAGTAATTCTACATTATTACATAATTATACCAATAAACAAATTAGGAAGATTGGCAATATACAAATTACATAATTTTCTATAGCTCAGATTTTACAGTAACACGTCATTCGTCCACTAAAGGTTTCAGAGTCACAGCAGCTAAAACAAATTACATGCAGTTGGACAAAGATTATTGTCCATTATGTTTATCTCTGTTGCTAAAGATTACAGAGCAACACTAAGAGGTCAAGAAGCAACATCTTCTTTAGGTTTATGGGTAATGCAGTGTTCATTTTGACAACCAGTAGCACCAGCAATATCTGGCTTACCCTAATAGCACCAATGCATCATGATAAATTTGACAGACATGTTTAAACACCGAGATGTTATGTTTTAAGCATTTCACCGCAACCTTAAAATACACTTCGTAATTTGAATTTCAGGTGCTGTGATCATGTGGAGAGCGGGTCAGAATGATGTGAGGAGTCAGATATATGAGCAGTTCTGTGGTAAAAAGGGGCTTGGCTTTTCTGGCACACACTAGGTGCACCCTATTGATGCTCAGCCAGAAGCCTGACCTACACTGGGTCAAATTTATGGGTAGATATTTAGCTTGTCTCTGCCACTCTGTAGGGCAGAAAGAATAACAAAGTGCCTCAAGCCTGGTGATGTCTCCAGCCTGGCTGCACATCACAGACCTGCTAAGAGTAAACTGAGAATGTCAAAAACACTCTGTCACTCTCCTCCTCAGAGTCAGCGTGTGGTCTGTAGCCTCGTTTTGTCATTAGGTTTGTGAGCAGTTTTGAATTTGGTTGCCAAGGCAACATCATGCTTATCCATCTGATCAAACCAGCAAAATGACTTCCATATATACATGTTTGAAGAATCAGCATAACCTTTTCATGATTATTAATATACAGTATCAGTGATATACAGTGTCAGAACTTTTCTCAGTCATTTTCAGTACCTTGATCTTTCTTTGTCAGTCTTTAGCAACCTGTAATGCTGATGATAATAAAACAGGAAACAGTCACAATGTGTCATTATCAGAATGAGGAAGTAAAGATGCTGTGGTATCAATATAGTTTTCTGGAGAAATTATGAGTTACTACTCACCAGTTAAACGACCATATGAATGATTTTGTATCACCGACACAGGAAGGCGCAGAGTATTTAAACAAACATTTTAAAACACTGAGACACATCATAACTAACCTCTCAGCGTGTTATAGATCACACCTCCACCATCCACCTCTGCAGCAGACATTTTATTTTATCAAGTATGAAATTACATATAGTGTAAAAATGGGGAAGTACCGTTTTTATTTTCCTGTTACATGAACCTTGGAACATGCTGCCTTCCAGCTGCTCCAGCAGCGCAACCCCAAAAGTAGTTTCACTTCTCTCTGGCTCGAGTTTTTCGTTTAAGTTGCAAAATACCTAGTGAGCTCGTTGGTACAATCACTCTCTCCTAAACCACATGTTACTCTTTGCTGCACAACTTCAAATCACTGAGGATTTCTGGCTTACTCACTTGCAAAGAAGTTTTTACCGTATTTAAACCGAACTACTGTTTATTCAGATTTCCACCACATAATTATAATTACCTGTAATATCTAAAGTGGAAATCCTCAATTATCTGTCATGCACTAAGTGGAAATCCCTTTCTGCTAAGCACTTACTGGTACCACTGTTGTGTTTTTTTCCACTGCACTTTCCAGAGTGAACTCTGAACTGGATCTTTCCTAAAATTTCTGTCCAGGTTTTCTCGGTCTAGCAGTCATGCCAGCTTCACACATGTTGGAGGGGAGACTTGACGCAATTGTTTGCTGTTGCCTCTGATTTAATGATTATCATATCTCACCCTGGTATACAAAAGTAGGCTGTTAACCCCACACAACCCAACACATTTGCCTTAAACATGGTCGGCTGACATTTAATGTAAACTTAAACAGTAAGGGTGCAGAAGCAGAGGACACCTGCAAAGAAATAAATGGTTGCCATTGCAATGTGGGATAAATGATTGTTGCCATAGTTGTAAAATCCTTCCTTGTAGTATTATAAACTGTTCTGCAGTAGTTTAGCATTTGATAAATCTTCATAATCATGGTTCTCTGACCAAAATTAGGCTTCCTGGAGCGGTGAGAATTTTCGCTGCTCACTCATGAAGCTGTTTGTTCCCTTCGTTCAAAGCTGCTCCAGGCCGCTGTGCTCAATATCGTCCCATGCTTACCTCAGATTTCACCCCGCTTCACTCAAACTGCTCACCGCTCGCTGCGTTGTATTTTAGTTTTAGCTCAAACGCTAGCCAGACTAATTTGCAAATAAAACATGAGCTTGGTAGATTCGTCTGGTTTCTTCCCAGGCTACTCTAAACACATAATTTCATTTCATTTAAGAAAACCACAACCCAACTGGGTCAGGCATGCTTCGAAGTCATGGTGTGAGCGGCACTGGAGGGAAATTGAGGCGGGAGATAAGATGACGCTCCAGAATCCTTCCACTCGCGTTGCCCACTCGCTCGGCTCTGCTCACATACTCCCATACACAACACTTATGGTTCCTCGAACCCTAGTTCATGATGTGTGATGAAAATACGAGCCCACACACACAAAGGTAACCCAATACTACTGTTACGCTCTCACAAGTTTGGTTTTCAACATGCTTTTATATCAGCCAGCGCATGAAGTTAAGTTTGATTCATGCTTGGTCACTTGACACGTGACAGCTGCCTCTCAACAACAGATATTGTGTTGCACAACACTCTGCATTTGTACTTTGGAAACAGTAAGTAGATTGACAGATAGATGATAAGCTGGAGTGATCGCACACATAACCTCTATCGCCCCGGCTCTTCTGCACAGTGCATGCATTTAATGTGTACGTATGTGTGTGTGGTTAAGGTGTCCGTGCTGGGAAGGTGGGCAAGAACAGAGGGCTTTGGAAACTGTTGGGCTTCTTCAGAGTCCAAGCAGCACATTTGTCAATGTCAGAGCGAGCGTACTAATTTGTAGTACAGCTGTTTCCCTATATGATGTGTTGAAACACTCGATCAGAAAAATTGGACTGGACCAGCTTGTGTCTCCAGCTCATAATAATGCCCCATTCACAAGGTAACCAGCCTTGGCCGGGCCTCCCATGGCAGCGCCGGCCTGTATGAAGTAGCAGTAAACCTCAGCTGCTCTAATTTGTAAACTAGGCGAGAGAAAAAGGCTTGGAGAGAGTGTGTGTGGCACTGGATATGGTGGCGGCGGCAGCAGTGGGCAGGGGAGGGGGCAGCCGGGTAAGAAACACCATATGTTCCTGATTGACGATGATTGAATCAAGTGCAGTAGCAGAGAGTTTTCCAGCCAGTGAGAAATTTGTGTGCACTGAGGCATTTGACAGAGGGACAGGGAGATCTCAGTGGAGCTTAAACAGGCAGGACAAATCGATTAGTGATGACCCATTACTCCGTAGAGTGTGTGGAAAGGCTCCGACATTTTCAACTGCACTATTGCTCTCCTGGAAAATGCTCTTGACACGGAAATACATAAATCTCCCCATGCATGACTTTGTCTCAGCCTTTTTAGTTTTGAAGGAAGAGTCATTTTTATATTGGTGTCATAAAAATATGACTAAAAAAACAGCTTCTGGGATGCCTTTGAGCAGGCCACAAAATCTGATCCTCTCCCCGATGTGTAGGCTACAGAAAGATATGAAAGAGAAATTTGGCTGAAAAAAAAACAACCTTGAAGTTCCCCAAAACGCTGGCCTGTGACACGATGGCCTCTAGTGGTACACTGGCGATTGACATAGACAGCTCAATCATTTCCTTATAGGCGTGTGCTGCCAGGTCCAGCTGGCTTTGACATTAACACCAGGCTCTGACTGACAGAGGCCCTGGCCTTGGGCTGGGCTCCCGGGGCCTCCACAGTACATTCAGCTCTCCTTTTAGCCTGTTGATTTACTGTCCCCGGTGGCCGCTCGTTGATCCATTTCCCCTCTCAGTTTGCTCACAGGGCACCCCGAAAACCGTCCTCCAGCAATATATTTGCTTTATGATTTCCTGAGGAGCCAATGAAGAAAAACAAGCCCCCGCTCACTGCACCTGTTCCAGTTAATGTGCAGCGGGCCGGTCGGCCTCCTCTGGTCTCGGTGGCTGGGGAAAAGCAGAGGGCCGCGGTGTCACAAACTCCATGTGGATCTTCCATTTCCCCCAACCGGCCCAGTCGGGACCGAGCAGCGTGGGGAGTGGGGGGGGGGGGGGGGGGGGGGGGGGGGGGGGGGCAGTGCCGTATTATATGTGTGTCAGTTTAACACACATAGGTCAAATGGGGCCCACATAGAGTCTTGCTGCGTGTGCATTATTAACATGTGTGTGGGTGTTTATGTAGCTCAGCGCCCAACATGGAGCTGACATTAATAAGGGAAAGTGATGGGAACTTGCTTACATCATTTTGGACGACATGCAGATGTGACTGAATGGAAGGTCTTAGCCATCTTCCATTTTGCGCGATGATGTGACCGACGTGGTATTTACATATTCCAAAATAGGAAAAAATAACAATAAAACGGCCAGATTTATTTCCCCGCAAGTGAGTTTTACAATAAAAACCCCTGCCTTGTGATCCAAGTTAAAATGACACGTAACATGGAAATGTGTTTTTGGAAACGCAGGAGTGGTGAGATGCAGGGTAGCGGGTGTAGACAGCAGGGTGAGCGCTTGAAGCTAACATTCAATGATTCGGGGACACTGTGTCCATTTTACAGTGAGGAGCAGGCTCATATTTGACAACCAGTTCCTGTTTTTTCAGCCGTGCATGTTTCCTCAAGTGTTAATGGATGCTTTAGCTTTGTCGTGACCCCTCTCTGACCTTTGTCACTGTCTAAACTCATCGGTAGTAATCCAAAGTCAAAACGTTATATATTAATATCGACTCCTTAAGTGGAAGACCAGGCAGAAATCCCCCCGGCCTGAAAATGTGATCCATTTATTTCACAGTCTGATATTTCCATTGATAAAAAACGTCTGTTATATATCTTCCGAGTCAGAAAAGAGTGAATAATATTGTCAATAAATTGCCAGAAAATCCAAACTCATAATTCAGGCAAATTCCTTTTTTATTGTCAAAGGTCAGTTTAGATTTTGGGTCTGCCATCCCCCCCCCCCCTTCCCAGCCATTATTAGCTGACAGCAGGAAGATTTGGTTTGACAATTATGAGGCTCATGTCTGGGTAATTGCATTCTGCAGAGTGGGAACAGCCCTCACTTCCTTGCAGTAAGCCTCTGAACATGGTACATATCACCAATAGTCCATCTGAAAGCTGTCAACTGCCTCGCTGGCCCAGTTCTTCCTGTTTCCTTGGAAGTGGCCCAGTGGTAAAGTGGCCCAGTGGCTTTTAGGTCAAGAAGAGAGGTGAACAGAATTATGAGAGGAAGCATGCATGTGGCAGAGTCTGCTTTTCTCAGTCATGTGTGTTTAAGTAGTAACCTGACAGAGTAAATGTATTCCAGGGTGCTTTTTTTTTTTCCATCTTAACTCAAGTTGTCTTCCTGATGGCAGATGCATTGGAGCTCACCCTTGCGTGTAGTTGGTGAGTGTGTGTGAGTCCTTGCGCTTTTCCTTATGTTGTTTTTTCCCCCCCTCTTTTTTCTCCGGGCTTAAACAGTGTGTTAACCACCAGATCCCATCGCTATCAATCTTAATGGTGGTGGGTCAATGTAAACGCACACATGTGTAGGCCCTTTCTGCAAGCCACAGTTTAAGAATAATTCTTCCTCCGAAAAAGCGAGAGGGAAAATATTCTGGCCCCATTAACAAAATAGGTGCTCAGAAAACACCCCGGCCGGCCCAGAGTGATAGCTACTTCCTCAGCTTTTCCACTTCATTGATGGTTATGTGAGTTAAAACAACGAGCTTAATGGAGACTCCTGGCCCTCGGGGGACTAATCATAGCCACGTGACTTCCTCCGGGGCTTCCATGAAAATAACTCCATTACAATGGCCTGTGATATTAATATCGGCTTTGGGAAAGTCAGGCACGGGATCCACAGGGAGGGCCTCGGTATGAGCAAACAAAGAGGAATGCACGGCATTTGAGGGAGCGAGGGAGGACAGAGAAGAGAAGAAAGAGAGCAAAAGACGGAGAGAAAGAAAATAGTGAGCCATTTGTGATGAGTGATAGCATATTGCACAGTCATGATGTTCTCTTTCTCTGAGCTCCTGGACCATATTTTTCTGAGCTAATATGACTGGCAGAAAATCACTTCCTTATTCCTTATTACTTCATTTCCAGATATTGACAGGTGGTTGAATTTAAGCCGTGAAAAGTAGCAAAATACATGTATGCAGTATGGAAGTATTTTTAATTTCAGAGAAAATTATTGTACTTTTTACTGCACTAGCTGATGGATGTTGTTTATTACATCTATTTATTTAATTGAACTCAACATAAACAAACCTGGTGACATGATATTATTAGCTGTTGCATCGGCCCAGGTGCGATGCCAGATAGTTAGACCCTGCATTACTTGGCCCATGCACAACACTGAAATACTTTTTTTCTTTCCTATACATGCAATAATCAAGCACTCACAAATCAATACGTTAACATTATATGATACAGTTAAAGGGTTGGTTCGACTAAAATACAGAAATGTATACTTTATTAGTTTCCTGCAGAGCACACTGTCAACCGGTGATGTTAATAGGTTTTCAATGTAGTGAGTCTCTGCGACCCATAGGTGGTCATTTGAGTGTGTCCCTAATAAAATATGTGTTGTTTTTTCCATAGATTTAAACTTGTGTTTAATGTTATATGGTTCTAGTTGTGGTTATGTTCATATATGTTGCAAATGTATCTGAACATTAAAAAAACAAAATCCTAAATCTGAAATCTTTATTTACAAAACATCAGACTGTATCTTTATCTACAGTCTGTGTACAAAACATTATACAAATGTTACATCCAGAGTTGATTATAGAGCACCAAAATCACCTACCCAGTCTCAAATCAAATGTGCTATATAATTGTATGTCATAATCCCTAAAACTTTAAATAAATGTTTGTATAAATTTAATGGATCAACAATTTGAGATGTACGATTATTTTCTTTTTTCTGAGGAGAGTTTTTAGGTTTTCCTTACACTCAATAAGACTGTGAACCATAGAGATATTTTATTCATATATTAAGAATAAAACTGGATCTTATCATCTTGTCTTGTCATGAGATATATGATATATATTGTAGGAAAATGGCAGCCACCAGTAGAGTTAGGCTGGTGTATAAATGTTCTAACAAGTTTGATATTAGGCCAAACACTGGACCGGATTACAGAGGAAACTAAATTTTACCAGGCGACCCATTCGACTCAGCAGCCGCTCCTGAGTGGGACATAATGACATTGTGTTCCAAAAGAAAACGAGCGTCTGACCAAAGCTTCCATCACATTAAATTGAAGCGCTCTGTCCACATTGAATCCATTAAATATGCACCTCTGTCACGTCATGTAAATGAACCATGTACTGTATATATAAGCTGTTTGAGTGAAATATGAAATATGAGTGAGTAGCCGCCTTGCTGTCCTACTACTTTGTAATGGTACATTCTAAAAACAGAATACACAATTTATATTGTGATATTTAATGGAAATGACATACAATGGTAGCCACCAGCAAGTAACGTTAGCCTAGCTTGTTAGCGAGGGTCATTTAGCTCACCAGAAACTTTTACCTCCCGACCTTTCTCCAGCCGGCCTCATTTTGCAATTAAATAAAGAAGTTTTGCGTAGAAAATGACTTGTTATCTTCACGAATCAGCCGTTCCTCGTCCATTGCAGAGCTTTAGAAGCCAGCAACAGATAAAAATAGACACAGGGGTCAGACAAAAGTTCAGCTCACAACCGCAGCACTGTGTCACTTCTGGTCACTTAGGACACCTCTTTTGTCGGCTTCAAATCCAAAGTGTTGCCATATTGGTTTAGTTTTAGTTTTCTTGCCATGTCTCGCTGCTTTGCCGCTCCCATCTCCTGAAATGTGATCTCACAGCTGGTCAGACACTAGTGGCTCCACGTAATTTTGTGTTTATCACGTTGTCATATTACTTATTAATAATGCAGCACATGTTGGATTTAGTGCCATGACTCTGTCAGCACAGGATGCTGATATAGGCTACTTTTTAATTTGCCAGAACTGTCATAATGACAAATGTCAGTTCAGCCGGTTTGCATAAAATCAAACCGGTTTAAGCTTGTACACCAGAAATCAATCCAACTATAGTCACCAGTGATTTTCTTTTTTTTAGTCTTCATGTCATCATCAGCATGAGTCAATAGAGTAACTATCAGTAGCACAATCACAGTAAAGCAACATCGTCATTAACATGAGTGAATACAGTATCTGCTGTCACAGTAGATGCTGCAACGTAAGATTATGGGATCGTATGTATTAGTATCCTACACATTTGTAAATTCAGGTACATTTTATGAACCCAGAAATATGAGGTTATTGTCTACTGGTGCTCTTCCATGCCACCCCTAGGATTTAAAAACAGGTTTGTTGTTCAAACGATAGCATTATTGGGCAAAATATTAGGGTAGGTCCCCGGGATGCATACACAGTTAGTTTGCTGCATCCTTTCAGATTTAAATGTGTGAGGGACACAGGACGCATACCTACCAACATCAGTGTCAACAGTATTAATAAAGACTAGTGCTACTATGTTAGAAAGTAGTAACCTGCCCATATATAACTGAAACTGCCTGCATGGCTAGTCATTAAAGGTATAGTCATAAATTATAATTTACAGGCACGAGTTCTACTAAACAGTTTAAATTAATTATTTATAGATAATAAACCATTTTGTGTATCTGCATTAAATCTAGATTTGAGTGACAGGATTAAACAGTTATGTCAGTTGTTATAACACATATGAAGTATCAGACAGTAATGGGGTCATCTAACAGCCAGTCTGAGGAGACAGTGTGTATGTAAGTGTGAGACGTGTCAGATAGTCTCTGCAGATGATTTTTTTTTTTTTTTTGGCCCGGCCTCCATTTTACCATCTTCTCCTCCTGCCTTGTAAACCTGCCATGCTGTCATTCCCCCTGTCTGTACAGGCTGTAACTCGCCACCAGCTGCATTCAGAACAATTAAACCTCAATGACTGCGGCGAGGAGACGTCGCCCACCTCAGAGTTCAATACCCACTGAAGACTCCCAGGCCTCCTCCGCTTCCTCCCATTCAAACAGACACGTGCGTCAGCTCTTCCAACCAAATGGGACATCTTATAGAGCAGCTGAACTCTTGTATAAGCCGTCACTTGTAAAGAAATACTCGAGGTTCACTGGATCATAAGCCAGACACTTTTTTCTCCAGTTCCTCCTGTTGTGGGAGATTTATTGAATGAAATAACACTGGCTTCACTTTACCCCCGCTTTTATGAATATATATATTGTTTTAACAGCACTTTAAAATTCCTCCTACACTCCCGTAAGGGTCACGGCTAGGCCTTCATCTCTTTGAGGACTCAACATGATAAAAGATTTCAAACATTATCATAAACTATTTGTCCTGGACAGGCCGCTACATGTTATGCTGAGGTATGGAAATGTTATGGGCAGAGAAACACTGATAAGTATGTAAAGTGTAAATTTTAAAGGCTTTTGCTGAGACTGTGAGTTTTGTAAGTAACAGGACTGAAGTCAGATCAGCCTTTTCTTGGTGTAGAATTTAGAACTTCAGTGATATCAAAATCAACTGTATGTACGAGAGGTATACATCTTTGAAAATTCGATTGAGCTAAAAGAAGCAGGACAGGTGATTGATTAATCTTTCGGACATTCGTCAGAAAATTAACCCGCTGCTCTTTCGAAATTATAACCATTTGCAGACTCCTTGTGATTTGTGAGGATTTGCTGCTTTTTCTGTTTATCAGTGTATTATATTATCAGTGTATTAGGGGTGGGCAATTACACAAAATTTGGTTTCAATACCAAGTACACTCTAAAAAAAAGAATTCATTGATTCAACTTAAAAAAAAATAAGTTAACAATTTGCATGCATCTTTTTAATTAGTTCTAACTCCGGCATTATTGAGTCAGTCCTACGAGTCTTGTATAATCTGACAAACTCAATTAGTCCAGTACAACCAACATACTTTGCTTTGATCTCAAAAAGCCTAATTAAGTTGAACCAACTTAATATTTATCCAAAAGCTGTGGTGATGTTTAGTGATCAAATTATTTTATTTAAGATATTCTAGTTAATTTACTTTATTCGATACTACTCACAAATGTTATCTTCTTGAAAACAAGTTGTCAACTGACTAAAACACTTCACTGTCACAAATGTTATTTTTTTTATGCTGAATAACTCCTTTAATTTATGCATTATCCACTAACTCTATGAACCATTTTTTTAGAGTGTAATACAGGGCCGGAATTATCAAGTTGCTTATGTCCTTGCAGGGGAGAGCAGTGTGTCATGATTTATGAGGTAAATAATCAGTTTGCTAAAGTAGCAGCTAATGATGACACGTTACAGTTTGGAAATGTAGATCTGATTGTACCAAAAAATAACTTTACGATGTTACTATATACCTGGATATTCCTTGTCTGAGCGTCTTCACCATGGTGGGCTGCATGCGCGAGACAATATGTTGTTAAACTGCCCACAACAGTGGAGACACAGAGGTGCACTAGATGTGTTCAAGACAACAGAACGTTGTTTGCACACAGTTTTTCTCAAAGTACAAATGCGTACAATGTGGAACTTATATGGTATCATATCAATCCTGTTGATGCTAGAATTGATCTCCAAAAAGAAAATGTAGTATCTGTAGTATTGGTATTTTGGTATCACCACCCCTACAATGTATGCCTTTTAATGTCTTATGTAGCAGTTGCCTTTTAAAGTGAATATGTTTGGGTTTTGGATTGTCATCAGAAAAAAAAAGACATTTAAAGATGTCATTATGACTCTTTGGGAAATTATGATTGGCATTTTTCACTATTTTTCTGACATTAAATAGACCAAACTTCCAGTTGATTAATTGAGAAAACTTTAATCAACACTGACAGTTGCAGTCCTAAAATGCAACCATATCAAACTAATACTAGGGTTTGACCCTTAAAAGATTCAAATCATCAATTGCAGACCCCTCAGTCGACTTAGTTAGCTTCAGGTGGAGCATTTTGTTTTGGTAATCAGTGTGCTGTGTTGTGCACTTCTGGGGACATTTTGCAGTGGACATGATGCAGTGGCACAGAGGAGAAACTTACCAACGTAAGGCCCTGAGATGACATTATCTGCGCCCTAACATTTTTGTTAAATCAATCATCAAAACAGAATAATAACTCATAACTTTAAAAAAAAAAAAAAAAAAAAGCTTCCCCCTTTGTAAATTTACAGTAATTTGCAGATGTACTTCAAACCTCCTGAGCTGACGTGGAAATTTAGAACATTTTATAATTTAGTTATGATCGTAGGGAGATGTAGAAATCCTGACACCACTGTGGTCCCAGGAAGTGATTTATCATTTAAATTCACCTAGTAAAGTTTTCAGAAAAGCAGGATCACAACACCTCAACAGTAGTAAGTGAAAAAATTAAAATGACCCAGAGGAAAAGATCTGACAAAAGTAGTTTTTCAAATGAATAGTAATTAATAGAATCACAGTGAGTGGGGAATAAATTTGCAAGAAGATTTAGGAATTTCCAGCAGCGTACGTACACCACAAGCAGTGATATGGCTTTCACATCTTTCAAGTGAAATATTAGATGGCAGTAGCCAAGCCAAAGAAAAGGTCCTCCTCCAGGGTCCAAATAATTATAACAGTGCCATAACAGATCAAACATTATTTCTTTGACCTTGTCTCCAGCTTGAGGAACAGCTCAGACTTTTTGGCTGAAAGCTCAGGCAGCAAAAATCTCTCTGTCTGCAGGAGCTCTCGCTACACGGACCTGACGTTTACACAGGATTAGAGATTCATTCACCATTAAGTAAATGACCCTCCGCCGGCCAGGAGCAACACTTCTCTGGTTGTTTGGATTCTGTGGTGCAGAATTCACACAGGGATTAGTTTAAAGCATAAATCAGCTGTTTTGGCAAAGTCATAATAGTGCGAGCCAAAAGAATTCCTGCAAATATGCGTAAGTGTCAACTACCTGAGAAAATGACTTTTTCCTCTTATGTGTCCTTTGAAGTGTCAGCTACGTCAGTGGACTTGCTTTTCATCCACATTTAGGATGTAGGATATTGCATATTTCAGAAACAATGTGTTTTTCAGCTGTGCAGATGCACCGCGGGCCGCACACCACATCTGAGAAAACACTGATTGTTGTCTCACGTCCATTTTAATTGAATCTAAGGAAGTTAAAGCGAGTCGATGAAAGCCTACATCATGACTTGAGGTTGTATTTTCAGTGCATGACGCAACACTTTGCTTTATAGGGGTAACAATGTCACTTTCAAGTTTAAAATGTTAAACAAAAATCAAATGAAATGAAACAAATGAGCCGGGGCGCTGGGAGCATAGCCACAGGTCTTTGGTTTTTGTTGAGTCAGTCGCCTCGGGCTTTCCTGTCAGGTGTGACCTCATCGGCTCTAATGCATGTAATGACTTAATTTCAGGAAATGCAGTCTGTTAAGAATGCAGAACACCTAATTGATCCTTCCCTTCTTAGAGAGTTTGCAGTGTGGGAATTGAAAATGAGCCCCATAATTCACACTGGTGTACCCCACTTACTCGGTTAACAAGCCGCTGAATTTTCCCATTTGGCCTGCAGGCAATCACACCTTCTGCCGCTTAACTAAAGGCTCTGTTAGGCCGCAGAGAGAAGCATAAAACTTAACCTGGTCAACTGCTTGCAGCTGGATGAAACACTCCAGATTACTGGGATACGTAGATCCGTCTGTATTTAACCCTTGTGTCTGTTTGAGGATGTACATCTACAACACCGCGCTAATTCCACCAGCAAATGATGGTCTTATACAATCGAACAGCTGGAGGCAATTTAAAGGCAGTGAGGCAGGACGTGCATAGAAAGAGAAACAGACACAATAAAGGGATGACATTTTTATTATTTTAAGTGTAGTGTGTTTCTTCCTTTTTTTTCTCCAAAATATGCACAAAAGTTTTGTTTACATTCAGTTTTCTGAGTCGACCAATAGTCATCATTTAGGACCATTAGTCGACTAGTCGCTCGCATGTGTACGATATTAACGTAATTATTAAATAAAATATTTTGGGCGGGGCAACACAATGGTTTGAGTTGAAGGTGTGAGAAAGAATAGTATCAGTAACATTGTTAACACTGTGCTACATTACAAAGAAATACAAAACTGTACTAATGAACCTTCATTAATATAGGCCTATATTTTATCTACAAGTGCACGTCACACACTGAGCGAGCCGCCTGTTAATGACGCTGTCGGCAAAGCAGTAATGATTGTGCTAAGTGGCTAATGGGCATGTAGCTACTTCCATGTTTCAGATGATACGTCATGTTTGTAGTCGACCAATGAAGATAGTTTACATATCTACTTGGGTTCGTCCTTCACCTTCTCAAAATGATCCCACACTTTGGATTTCCTGCCCGACATGTTATTAACTAGCCTGTGGAATAAGCGCAGGTACCAGCCCTGGATATTAACGTTACTCCTGTCTGACTGCTGAGCGTGGCCTCTTCCTGTGTCTGCCCTTTTAGATTAAATTCTCACATGGTCCAGATATATAGCAGGGCTTGATGCTAACTTTTTTCCCAAGGAGCACATGTGTTCCCAAGTTGAAAAAGTAAGGAGCGCACAAAGAAATTTAGGGGCACAATGTAAATTGATCAAATAATGTGTTTTCCGTAATAAACGTGATGCAAATAGACATTTATGAGCAAAATTATGTAATGAATTTCTATACAACATGTACAGAAAGGAGCTCGGACATCCGGGAGGGACTCGGAGTAGAGTCGCTGCTCCTCCACATCGAGAGGAGCCAGTTGAGGTGGTTCGGGCATCTAGTAAGGATGCCACCCGGACGCCTCCCTTGGGAGGTGTTTCGGGCGTGTCCAACCGGGAGGAGACCTCGGGTCCGCCCCAGGACACGCTGGAGGGATTACATCACCCGGCTGGCCTGAGAACGCCTCGGGGTTCCCGCGGAAGAGCTGATGGAAGTGGCTGGGGAGAGGACTGGGCTTCTTTGCTGAGGCTGCTGCCCCAGCGGATTTGGGGGAGTACAGGCTCGTTCAGGACCTACAGCTCCATGGTGACCGCTTCCGGGTCTACTTCAGGCTCTTCTCTGCTATTGGACGTGCGGCGCCAAGGTGTCGTCACAGGCGGCAGAGCGGTGCTTGGCTGCCTTTGTTGACACATTATTACCACCAACTGTCAGCAGAATAGTGACAGCAAGATGTATATTGGGCCGCTCACATGAGAACTCACTTTTAAAATTTTTTGCTCTATAGCACCACTAGTGGTCAAAAAACATTACTTGTGTATTGAAAGACTCGATCAATTGACTAATTGTTGCAGTGCTACACCACTGATTTTCACAAACTACAGTATGTTTACCTATAGGCCTGTCACGATAACTACTTTTGTTGGGATGATATATTGTCCCAGGAACAATTGCAACAAACAGTACAATGCCATTTAAAGACCATTTTATGCTATTGATTTAAAGATAGTATAATAGCATAATCTTGAAGGTACACCTTTTCAAAGAGCAGTGAACTTTTAATTCAACCAGAAATGACGGCAAAACATGTCTCAGCGTAGTGTTTTTTCTCTCGATGTTCATCATGTTGACTCAAATTTTTGTGATATTCTTATTTAGACATACATGCATGCAAACACAACGATAATATTGTAGGATATATCGACATGACCTCGATAAGTCGATAACGTACCTGTTGACCTATGACAGGCCTGTCTAACATACACAAACACCACCACACTTTTAGCAGCATTACACTCAAGGATAATGTTAGCTTGGGAACCAGATAAATCTGCCAGCTCATGTTTGATTTGCTCTGGCAGATATCTCTGGTCTCCCTTTCATTTAGACAGATTTTCAGCTGACCCGGCCAATCACAACCATTTATCTAATACACGGCGTGTTTGAGATGAGGAAAGCCAACCTGTGGAGCCTTTGCACTTTATGCAAAACATGTGATGATACCGTTTTGACTCCTAGGACACTACAACAAGCAGAGCAGTGCTGTTAAGGCATTTTAGTAAACCAAGATGGCTGCAGCAGCTGTGCAACACTCATTCACAGACACGTTGATGCTGCACCATCACAGCTCATTTGTGCACACTGTAGTCTGATTACGTTAGCCTGTTGCTCAGCGCTAGATGATGTGTCATTGGTCTGATTGGCTGTAGGTCTATCCAGTCGCGGCAGGAAGCATTTTGATCTACAGACATTAAATACCAATCTTTGAAATCAAAATTTAGCCAGGAGGCTCCAGACTTACTCACATTTTTGGTTTTGGTCTGGCGATGTCTGGCTAGCATAATGCCATTCTGCTAAAATGAAAAATAAAGAAGACACATTTCCTATATCACATGCTGGGGTTGCAACGATTAGTCAACTAATCAATGACTAATCGACTATTAAGATAAACGGTGACTGTTTTAGTAGTCGAGTAATCGGTTTGAGTCATTTTTCATAGAAAAGTACTATAAAAGTACCCCAAAATACTCTTATTGCAGTTTTACACACTCTCCCATGACGGTGAACTAATCGACAGATTAGTCGACAATGAAAATAATCGTTAGTTGCAGCCCTAGCACATGCTTTTCAAGCCTTTAAAAAGTACATCCTACTATTAATCCTACTATCCTACTATTAAATGGAGAAACCGCTGTCTCTCCCTCTGTCCATCCGTCCGTCTGTCTGTCATCATCCGTTTTCCTCCTCACTGCTTTGACCTACTTCTCTGAGCTTGCACATAGGCTTTCATCTTGGTCATGTGCAGACAGCCACGATGCCGTTTTTGCATTTTTCCCACATTTCTACTGTTTGCATTTTTGTCCACTACCCATTCATTCATACCATTAGCAGCGTGAGCTGCGCATGCGTGCTGGGACCACAGTTTGGCTGGGAGGCCTTTAAACACTTGCGGATCGAAACCTTTATGTGTGCACCTGTGTGCCCGTGCATGGCCCCGCGCACACTCGTGCCTCTGTGCCGTCAGCCAAAACTATGCTCCATGTTTTTTTGCCATAAAGCATGTTTCTAAATACAGTGTGCATTGTTTGTCTTTTTATATATATACTTTATTAATCCCAGAGGGGAAATTTAATTTTTCACTGTGTTTGTCAATTACACACAGGTCCGAACACACACATGCACAAACTGGACCTATATATGTACTAAGTGGAGATGTCAGAGTGGGTTGCCCATGACAGGCACTCCGAGCGGTTGGGGGGTTCAGTGCTTTGCTCAGGGGCACCTCGGCAGTGCCCAGGAGGTGAACTGGCACCTCTCCAGCTACCAGTCCACGCTCCATATTTTGGTCCGGACGGGGACTTGAACAGCCCTCCGGTTCCCAACCCAAGTCCCTATGGACTGAGCTACTGCCGCCCCTTACATCACGAGTAAATGAAAATTCATCACATTACTCACTCAAATTTTTGGACGCTGGGCCATTTATGTAAAATTCGCGTTATCGCATCAGACGTGCGAGTACGAGCCCGCCCATTTTCACTAGGTAACAACAACATTACGTCCGCCATTTCTTTCTCTCATCGACCATGGCTGAGATCACCACAATCGCTGCACTGTACCTGCTCTGGAGGTCGCAGATTCGTCTGAGGGCCAAACACCGCTGTCGGTTCTGGGTACATGATACCCTGCAGAGGTGCACTGAGCTCGGCAAGTTCCACCGTCTCCTACAGGAGCTCCTCCTGGACGACGGTCAGTTCCAGCGGTACTTCAGGCTGATTGGGGCCCAGTTTGAGGACCTGTTGGTGAGGGTTGGCGCCAGGATCTCCCGGCAGGACACCAACTACAGGCTCTCCATTTCAGCTGCGGAGCAACTGTCCATCTGTCTCCGGTGAGTAGCAGTTTATTGTTGTGTCAAAATCAGTAAATATTCACTGTGTCTAGCAAGTCATATGTCGGCTTATCTGACACTATAGAGGTATGAACCCACATTTTGCTGTGATTCAATTTCAATAAACTGATCAAAAGTATAATAATGTAATATCACACATCATAACACACCGCAACGATGAGTTTCTCCTCCATCTCGGCATCAACAACTGGATGTCAGTGACGTCCGGAGAATCTCAAAGCGGCACAGCTTCACTCGAATTCGCCTCAAAAGTTCAATATTTTCAACTCGAGCGATGAGGCGATGGACGCGAATTTCGCGGCTATCACGCTGCGTCTACGCGTCTATTGCTTCCATCACGTCGCCCTAGACACGTCCATCGCACCGCCCCGCACGAATTCGCGTCTAATTGCGTCTTTGCATTAACTTTGTATGTAATCTCGACACGCGAATTTGCGAATTCGTGTTTGTGGGTACACAACATTACACAGTGCATTTACAGTGCTCTGATTTTGCATCTCCTCTAATATACTGTTTTTGATTTCTTATTCCTCTATACATAACACATCCCTGGGTATGGACTAGTTTTTATTAACTGGAAAGACAGAAACAGTTAGCTGTTTGGAATGAAGGAAAAATGCATTTAGAAATTCAAAACTCTGCAGTACATTTTGTTTTGGCATGTCTGCAGCTCTGTAATGTATATTTGAGTTTATAGATATACTTTATGTTTTTGATTTAAAGTAAAAGATCTTAAACATGCAAAAATCCCTCTTCAATCCATAACCATTAGTGCCTTTGACATTAATATAAACTCAAACCATGCGCCATTATAAAGCTGTTCAGTGTACAGTGTCACAATGTTCTGTTTTGCATATGGCTCCCACAACTCCATCATCACTTCAGCCATCTGTCAGCTGAGCACCATCAGCATCTGAACTTGGCTCACAAATAACCCCCCCTCACTCACTGGGGATGTGACAGATGCATGCTTTAATGTTGATGCTGATACATAGTTGTCCCATGCAGCCTCACGCGCCCAGTCAGTGTTCAATACTAACAGCACGAACTCTGGAGCAAAGTCAAGAGAAGCCAGTGGTGTTATGCTGAGTGATTTAGGACGGAGCTCAGGCCTCGCTCTATTTCTTCCCTTTTTTGAAACGAGAGCTTTTTCTTTTGTGCCACCCTTTAGAGTTGGGGTTTAATTGTCAGGAAGGGGATAGATTTATTTCCCCATAAATTACACAAGTTTTCTGTGGTAGGACCCAGAGCATAATGTAATCTACACATGTGCACACAAGAGCATTGTGAGGGTGTGGATGATGTTGCTGCTCTATTTCTACGTGCTCCATTCAGCATAACCAAGATTTCAAGTCTCTCAGTATTTACTTTAATTTTACATCACAGTAAGCACAGTAACAAAAGGTATTTAGATACATTTAGATACATTTTGCTATTTAGTGTAAATGTTAACAGATTCTTTTTCAGTGTTATATTCTTCACAAATAAGCATGAATTCAGTGCAGTGATCATAATAAACAAAGCTTTATTTTTCTGAATGTGTACAAGGGATTTACCTCATTGAGTGACTCACTCTCTCCTGTTTTGAAAGCAGCGTTTATCCTTCAGTGTTTTCAGTGCTCGATTCAGAATCTGCACAAAATTTATAACATTTCCCAGTAATTACAGCAAAGAGAGCAAGAGACTTGATTGATGCTCCATATGAAACTGAGTTGCGTACATTTTGCCAGGTTTTTCGGAATATCCTCTCTCTCTCTTTTTTTCCTGCAAATTGGTTTTCCTCCCTGACCTTACAGAGTCGCCACTCGGCATCATGAGGAAGCTTCTGCAGGGAGCCATAACCGCCGCCAAAGGCCTTTAAATCCTCGATTTGATGGCTTGAGGATTCGGCAGGAGGATTCAAAAAGGATGAAGAGAAAATTGCACATCCTTATGAAAACAAAGAGCATTTGCATCCCTGTGTCAGGATGAAAAAGGGAGAAGAAAAAAATGGAAATGCATACTAATTCATCATTGGCTTTTACGGCTCCTCGATGGTCCATAACTCACTCCGACCATGATTCCCTTTTCCCCTTCATGCTGTCGGATTCACAATCCACTACGCCATGTTTTAATGACCTTATTATAGGCAATTCTACACTGTCCAATAAAAGGTTTACACTTTGAACTGTGATCCATAGTATGACTAACATATTTTATAATATCTCATGAATTACAGAGTAATGGAATAATGGAGAAAAGAGGCATTGAAACGGAGAGAATGAGGAAATCACACACAGCCTGAGTGATGAAATGACTTGACTTGGTGCTCAAATCCCAAAATGATGACTCTGGTCTTCTCAATTGTTCTGTTCCTGTATTAACCCAATGCATGGAGGTTTTACCAGTTTTAATAACGATTCAATGTAGCTGACAGACATGACATATGAGTTAATGTTGTAACCTGTCTCGAGGCAACATTTAAGCACCAATGCCATATGGCAACTCGATTTTGGAAGCACTGCTTCAGTGGATTCCTGAAAGCTGTCTGGTACTGTCATTGCTCATCCTACAGACAGCAGAGTGTATCTTCCCCGACCTCTTTTTCCTTGTGGACAGTATGGAATTGACTGATTAGACGGGCAGACCCACAGATAGATACATAAATGCATACATACATTATATTCATACTCTACCAACAGGCTTCAGTATTTATTTTCAAAAACCTCAGAAAAAGGTTGAATCATAAATCAAAATCTGAAACAATGGTAGCATTTACAACAACTTTCGTAGAGATGAACTTCACTGGCAGTATCCTTTGGAAACTGGAGCCATAAATTTTATTACTATTAAATGTTTCTAAAGGGAGTTGACAAATAGTTGAATGGAGTTGATTTTCCCCTCCTGCTCTTGGCACGGCTGCGGGGAGGAAAATTCCCTGTCTAGCAAAGAAAAAAATGCACTCACATTAGTGCTGCCAATCCATTCATCTTGATGCTGTTTGAGTGTAATTTAAGCCTTTTTAAAACGCCTGCTGAAAATACAATGTGCTTAAGGGCAGTTGCGAGCATTTTATGAGCACAATAAAATTGTCACTGCATATGGATTAGATGGATGTTGATATACGGGCATGACGTTTTTCATGTGCATGGGTGTTTACAGCTGAGTGTTAATATGTCTGCTGCTGAAGGAGTAACTGTGGGCTGAAATTACTCAGATTCAGCCCTCATTGGCATTAATCATAATCTCTGATTTCAAAAACAGTAATAACCATAACATAAATTTGGAGTTAAATATTTCTGTTTAAATCCCAGATGCAAATCTAGAAAGTAAATTGTGATAGTAGCCTAATTGTGTGTCCACTAAACTCCGCCCCAAACATAGATTTACTAATCCTAGTTTAGCCATAACCATTTTTATCACCATTCCAAAACCCAAAAAAACAATAGCTTAAGTTTAAGTGGTTCATTTCTGCTCTAATTTAAGTTGCAAACAGAAGCATGCAGCTAACTAGCTTTCTGCTTACAGTGAATTAGTAACCTACCTATTAGTAATAAATATGTTATTATGACTTTACAGGTTGGATTACGAAAAATATTACCTATTTCCTGCTTAGATCAGAGTAGAATCAGAGGCTCTGTCCTGCCCTTTATTGGATTTAATTTAGTTTATATACATGATGAGATGTTGCCTGAGACATGAAACGTTAGCTTTAAATTCGATCTTTTACGTTTTCTCTTGTAGCTATCGTGTGCATGTTTAAGAGCCTCTGACATTGTCCTTGTTTATTGGCACTGGATCTGTAGGTTAAGAAGCCGTTGAGGCACTGATGGTATCTTCCGAAGCCAGTGGCTTAAGTATATGTGGTCTGACAGCAGCCATCTAACTGGGATCTTCATTTTTAGGTAGAGCAGGTGGAGAAAAATCCTCCTCATAACTTATGAGCTATCTATGCTAATATCCATGCTATCACTATCCTTGCTAATGATGTCGAGCTTGACACATATGCTAGAACAGCAAAATGGCTGCATTGGATGGATGGATTACGTTCTACTATTAACATTCCCCAGTCCCTTAAGAAAAAACATTAACCAATAAACATAAAGTAACACTGGCTGGAGTGAGGCGTAAAGGCTAAAACACAATGGCGCTGTACAACGTGTGTCAAAACACACGCCCCCAGTATTCTCTATTTACAAACCCTGTTGTTGTTTGGTCTGGTGTGGTTGTTGTGGCCGTCCTGCTTTGTGTGTTTTCTTTCTCTTCCTGCGTCCTCTTCCTCGTCTTTTGTTCTAATTACCGGTTGACAACCAGCTAGTCACATTACTGCCACCCAGCGGTTGATGCCCCGCAGCAAAATGCACGCCGCCAGTGTGTTTTGAGCTTAAGAGGCTAATGATTTTTACATGGATGTATTTATTAGATCTAGATGCTGAACCCCAAGATGGCGTCTATGGCCTCCAATGAAAATTGCTTGCCTGGCACGTACAACAATAAAGTTTCTCTCCTAGAGGTTTACTTCCAGTCTGTGCAGCCTGCTGAATATGCACATCAGTGCTTCCCGGTAGACTTAACATTTTGATGACATCACAAATTTTTATTTGCTTTTCTCAGCTCGAGAAAAGTTTTACAAATATAAAACCTCTCATGGATCATATATTCATAATAAAAAAGAGTCATAATTGACCTTGTTTGCAGTTGTAGATGTCATGTCTACAGTTTTACAGACATTTCTTTTATAATGGTGGCCTGTGGGGAAAATGCTTTTCGGGCCACTGGGTTTTTTTTTATATCTACAACACAGCAAGGGGCCAGTGGAAAAAATTTGAAGCAGGGCTGAGTGATGGGGGTCCGGATTTTTCCAGTAGGCAACAACAATGCATCTTAAGGCTGATGCTGGTCAACATGAGAACATTTATGCATATCTTTTCATAGCACAGTCCATCTGTCTTGTCAAACTAATTTCAGTTGCCATTTTCACTAAAAAGCAGTAAGGCTCATTCTGCTCTCTGCAAACATTTGGCAGGCCCCGCTGCCGTGGGTGGAAAAGTTATGACAGTTGTAGCTACTGATGCCAAAAGTGATGTACCGTATTTAAATTCAGATATGCATAGAGGAATGTATCTCCCTGGACGTCCTGTGATAAATCATTCAATCTGTGTCTTCTGTAAAGTAAGAAAAATGACATGTAACATTTTTTTGCCTTGTGAGCACCAATATAATGACATATTTCTAACCCTTCTCTGACAAAATGTGATCTAGAATTACATCCAGTAGTCACTCTCCAAGTCATAAAGAAATCCAGGTGTGTAACAGGTGAATTCGGGTGGAGGTGAACAGCTGAAATAGCCTCAGCTGGCAGGAAAAAGTGGTCACGCCTACTGTACTTTTGTATAAACTAATGGTTTGCTTGTTTAAAAGATGCATAATTACTTACAAGGTCACTGAAAGGACACGCTCTCATAAGTCATACAGACCAAAACATCAGGAATCTGGGAATAGCCTTAACATGGTCCTGCCGTCAGCCCTGTACTCATCCAACCACAAGATGATTTTGTGGAGAGAGACTTTTCCTACCATCGCTTTGGGTCAGTGTGATTTACGCACATGTTTACTGATGTCTTTCAGATGGTCCCTCTCGCTGGTTATTGTCTTCCACTATTAGTTCCCAGATGAATCACCAGCGGACAAATTGGGGGATGTCTCTGTGGATCTGCGATATTTATTGAGGTTACGCATCACTGTGGACCTCTCCATTGGCTTCCCAATGTAACAAGGGAAAAACAGATGGCTTGCGGTCATGGCATGTTTGGACATTGAAACACTTGGGTTTCATGGTGCTTTTTATGCTTTTCTGCACATTTGGTTTATATCTTGTTCAGAGATTATGGCAGGCCTCCTTTTGTCTTTCAGCATGTTAAATATATATTGTCATAGCGTTGTTTTGAACTGTTGTAAGATTTCAGGATCCCCTCTGTTCTCCGAAACCTCTGAATCATGATCTATTGACCCTTGCAAAATCGCTGATATATAACATCTCCCTTAAGATATACGATTTCTTAATACATCGCTCTCCGTTCGTGTACTGGAGTTGCTTGCTGTCAATTGTATTTGGGCTGAAATTCCTCATACCAAAGCAATTCAGAGGTTTTGAGTTGATACGGCAGTTGTTTTTAATTCCCTGTTCTATTAGCCAGCTGGTAATACTCCAGCATGTTTATTTTAATAGGGTAAAAATAAATGAACCGCAGTGATTAAAGCAGATATGTAAATATTGTGTCATGCAATTCATGGAGCAGGGAGCCCCACTGATTACCTTTAAGTAAAGAATAATGAACTGGGCTCAATGTTAAGATGACAATGAAACTACTCTATTAATGCATCTGTGCACAGGTCTGCTTTGCAGCAATCGTTTTATGACTTACAGACTATGCTGTAGGTTTAACTTTGTTTGCATGCCACTGCAGCAGAGGTTGGACATAAGTAAGTCTTTACACTGAAGTCCCAAGTTGAAAAACAAAACAAAACAAATGTGCTCTTCATCAAATGTAATGTCATTTAAATAGCAGAGTAATAGTGTATTCATTTACAAAATATTAATGTTTTTTTAAAAAAAAATTTAAATTAATACATGTTTGTTGAAAGTTGTTTTGCCTCCATCTATAATTTTGGACGTGCATGTTTTGCATACTGTAATTTGTATTTTGTTGACCATTGAGTAGTTTTTGTATGAAAAGAAAATGATCTAGTATCATTTTTCCAACTGCTGCTCATAATGTAATGTAAGTTCTTCATAGTTCTCTCCTACAAATTGTTTGGATGCTGTCAGATTGGTTCAAACCAACAAATTCTCATACAATAGTTTGTATGATATTCTGTGAAAAATGCATGCACAACTGTTCATATGATCTTCTATAAATTTGCGCAAGTAATTAACATAAAGCTACAGAGATTAGGCTTAGGAAAAGAAACATGGTGAGGACATACCTTAAAATAATTCGAAGTTCACACGGATCCAAAAATGCAACTCCGGGGTAAAGTCCCGGGCGGAAGTCCAATTTTTTGTTACGTAATTAACATTAAGTTATGGCGGTTAGATTAAGGGAAAGAAAAATGATGAGGATGTACCTTCAAATGACTGCAAGTTCATACGGATCCGAAAACGCAACTCTAGGGGAAAGTCCTGGGTGAAAGTCGGATTTTATTTGTAACGTACCTTAGATTGACTCAAAGTTTGCATCGATCCGAACACACAACTTTGGGTGTGTTCAGATTTTTGTTACGTAATTAAGCTAAAGTTACGGATTTTAGGTTTAGGCTAGTGAAGTTACTACGGTTAGGTTTAAGAAAATAAACATGGTGAGGACGTACCTTAAAATGACTCAAAGTTCACATGGATCCAAACTCATGACTCCAGGGGAAAGTCCCAGGCAAGAGTCCAATTTTTTTTGTGACATACCTTAAACTGCCTCAGAGTTCACGCAGATCCGACCACGTGACTCCAGAAGAACGTCCCGGGTGAAAGTCTGATTTTTTTTTGTGTCCCATCCACCACCCCAACCTGTCTCCTTACAAGCGCTTGGGACTGCTTCCTTGTTTACTGCTGTTAGCACATTGGTCACATTATCTCAGCCTTTCAAAATACTTGGGATGTGTACAAATTTGGGTGCATTACTTTTCAGGGGAAAACATCCAAAAAAGAATTCGAGAACAGCCAGTTCAAACAAAGTGAATTTAGGGAATTAAGTGATGACCTGCTGAGACTGAATTTATTACATTCATGTTAGTTGATTCAGGAAATGAAAGGAAATGAATTGATAAATGTCACAATTACTAAATCCCTTAATTTTAAATCTTTTTGGCACAGGGGTAGTATCAAGTATTTTCAATTCAAAAGGTTCAAGTCTAAGTGGAGAAAAGTCATAAGTCATTGGTGTTAAAGTCCAAGTGAAGTTGCAAGTCTTTTTTGGATTTTGTCAAGTCGAGTCTAAAGTCATCAAAGTTGTGACTCTAGTCTGACTCAAGTTGACGTCATGTGACTCGATTCCAGGCCTCTGCTCTGTAGTAAGAAAAGTTTACAAGAGTAAATAAGTTCCCACAATACTCAGTCTTCATCAAATTAAATGAGCCTTGTTGGAAATTCCCTGTTAGATCAATAGAGCTTTTCTGAGGCAGTTTATTTCCCCGACCTTTATCTATTTATTACTCTGTCAGTTGGATTCTAAGTAGATGACTCCATAAACCACTCACTGATGTTTTGGATACCATCTCCACACAACTACACTAGTATTCATCTTACCGTGACAAGCACTTGGAGCAGAGCAGATGGTGGAAGTTTTATCCCCTTAACAGACACGCCCTGATAGTGATTACTAACCTACAGCATGGCTGTCCTAGAAACACAATAACATAGAGATGTGGAAAGAAAGCCCTTGAGATCTTTTAAAAAGCATGGCATATAATTTTTACATGCATGGTTGTCAGTGAGAACATTTATTTCCACATAATTTTTTAATTCTGTGCTTTTTTTCCAAATGCATGTTTCTCTGCAGCATGCTAAATGGAGGCAGCTTAAAGTGAAAACAAATGTAGGAGAAAAAAAAAAAGATAAAGCACTCGCCCGTGTTTTAAATGACGATACCGGGGTTTGGTTCAAATCTTGAAACCATATGGAAACCCCTTTTGAAGCGCACTGGGAGCAGCTGAGGCGGCTGCAGAACTTCTCATTGTTTACCTTTCGACCCCCAACCTCCTTCCTCCAAATAAAAAGGTAAAATGTTAAACCTTACAGGGGTGCACATCGGCTCAGTTCATTATACCCGGCTAAGTGAAGACTTCCTAATTCACCTACCACCCCCACAACCCCCCAGAGTATCCTCTGTGTGTTTTTACATGTTCCCAGTTACTTTCTCCCAATTAAATGCTCCAAATTGGCCCGAAAACCCAGATATCCCATCACATTGCAAGGTTATCTAAAAAACAGCCAGCAGTCTATAACATGTAATGCAAGTTTTTAATCAAAATGAATTATGTTTTCAAAAGTGAGTAAGTATTATTTCATCGTTATAGCTTCCTCTCTGGCTAAATTTAAACCAAACGCCGGTGCCATTATATTGTGCGGCTCGGAGATGACCCTCTGGAGAGAAACACTACGGGCGAGGGGCCTGGATGTATTTATCTTTCAGTTTTTCACCTGTCTTCAGACACCGTTTCCTTTTTAAGTCGAGCAGTAGGGATTTACTGGGCTGCTTCCTTCCGGGACCCAGTGGAATACAACATTAAACTGCAGGGAGGAGAGAAAACCTGTAGCGCACTAAAATAAAGTTATGTCAAAACCATTCTGCTCTTCCTGTAGTCTTTCCTCAACCTTGCAAGTATCCTCCAAGGGCCTGAGAACATTACAAGCCATTCAGTTTATATGAATGGGCACTAACAGACTTTTTCGCCATTTTGATATGTCTAAATTTTGCAGGCATATCCTGTGGTCCATCAGGCACAGCCTTAGTTTCAATTTAGTGTCTCCCGGTGGACCCCTGTCTTCCTATTTCATGTGGAAATTGTATAGAGTTTTTATCCCTGTGCACTTTCAGCTGCTTCAAAGCTGGGGGATCATTTTTTCACCAGGGAGATGTATAAGCTAGCATTTAAATGTTTGGCAAATCATTCACAAACAGCAAGGAAAGGTCGTGGAGTGGATGTCCTGACATTGTCTGTCACCTCAGCCAGATCAGTCAAAGAATAAATAAATGATATATCACCGTTTAGCTGTAATTGAACAGAAGTCTGCAAAAGTCTTTGAAAGAGAAAGAAAAGCACCTGTATTTTTATTAGGCTTGCGTTATACTACTCTATAAAATTTGGACACTGCCAGGGGAATCATTTCTGATGATCTTTAGAACAGCAGTGCGCCCTACTTCACACGAATTTGGCCCGAAAGGATTGTATCCGGAAGAAATGTTTGAAAATGATGTCGAGGAGAAGAATTCATTTGATAGGCCAATTAGGGACAGTTATTTTATTTCATAGAAATTCTCTGCACTGGCCCCATTAATGAAAATAACCCTCAATTTACTTTGAAATGTGTTAACCATAACAAATGTTTTAGCCACTTAGCTGTATCATGTATCAGTGAACATTAACAGATTTCTAAATGCAGGAACTAGTTCCCCTATAATGTGTGGTGTTTTAGCTGATCTAGGCAAACTCTACATATGTTATATATATTCGTCTATAAATGTCATAACATAGTGAAAAAAGCTAAGGAAATTCCCTGTTTTATCCAACAAACTGCCCAAAGCCAAAAAACATTAAATTTACCATCATGTATTAAAAATAAAATCAACAAATCATCAAATGTAAGAAGCAGAAGCCAGAGAATGTTGGGAGTTTCTGCAAGAAAAATCATTGTAATCAATAATAATGCTTATCAAAATATTTAGATTAGATCAGCTAGTTGATTAATCAGCAAATAGTTTCAGCTTTTGTATAATGCACTTCAGCCTTTTCAGTTGCCTCTTGCTAGTATTTGCACCCTTTAAAATGAAGACGAGACTGTGGAATAACTTTAGCAACGTTATCGAGTGCTGTAGTTAAACAATGTAGTAAAAGAGCCTGGAAACACTGTGATCAGTGTTTTCCATCCATAAATAGTCAGTCATATTGCACATTAACATGTCACCACAGTGACTGTCAAAATATACTGTAACTACAATGAAAGAGCATTTGAGTCGGTGGATTTCATCAGCCGATATTGGGCAATGATGAATACTTTGGTATCAGTATAGGCAACTTGTCCGATATATGCTAACAGGAAGAGGGTTGCATTTTCAAACCCGGGCTGGGGGGCCTTCGGTGTGGAGTTTGCATGTTTTCCCCATGTCAGCATGGGTTTTCTTTGGGTTCTCTGGCATCCTCCCACAGTCCAAAAATATTCAGGTTAGATTAATTGTTGACCCTAAATTGTCCATAGTTGTGAATGTGAGTGTTAATGGTTGTCTCTTTCTATAGCCCCTTTTCCACTACACAAAACACAAATGGCAAAACACGCTAACATCTGTCTTTTTAATGTAATTGGAAAGGTTATGATCAGCATTCACACACAGGTCAAATGACTCTGCAGTATTTACAGGTATTTATCGGCTCCAGCTCCAATCAGCATTGTTGGAAACACAACAGCAGGATCAACATGCCAATTTTAGCCCCAAAACCACCAAATAAGTCTGCACTGAGTTTGACAGAGAGACTGAATAAGTAAGACATATATCAAAATGCTGCTTTCTACTGTTTACTAATCTGTTTTCCAGCCGGCAGGCCGATGTCTTTCCCAATGTCAGCTGGGATCGGCTCTTGCCCCCCACCACTACCCTGTAAAGGGTAAGTGCTTACAGATAATGGATGGATAGATATGAAGAATACTGGCCAATATATTGACATCAGAGTTTTTTACTCCCTAGTATCAGTATTGGCATTTGCACAAAAAATCTGGCACCAGTGGGCCATGAAAAAAGACGCTAGGTAAAGCACTAGGCTGCCACTTACATTCTCCCCTCAGGGGAAACAATTAAAAAAAGGACGCTGCCACTGAGAAAAAAAAAAATATGTGGACATAGGCGCTGAGATATAAGACAAGAGTTTTCTCATTAGATTTTCAACACGATTCTTGCTGTTAAACAATTTGACCTCACCTAAACCAGGCTGTAAACGCAGTGACTAGTCGGTGGTTCAGAGCCTCAGGCTGGCCTCCAGTTTCTGCCCAGTTGTAGTAATCATATCTGCCACAGCTGTCACTTTATCAGAGATCTCGAGGACAAATAGATTCCTGGAAGTAAAAGGCTGCTGTGGCAGCTTTTGTTGAGTGACAGTTCTGTCACCCGTGGCACAAAGGAAATCTAGTCAAACGTTGTTTCATTTGAAAAGGATCATATAAAGTAATAAAACAGAATGCATTTAATAGCTAAAAAAGGGAAACATTGGTGATTTACATGATTAAAATAAGCCTTTAGTTCAGGGTAAACTGAACTGTAGGGTCTCTTTTGGTTAAATTGTGATATGTGAAGTTTTATGTCCTTGTATTGCCCGTGATGTCTTCATAAAACAGATCTACAAGCCACCAAAGACACACAGAATTAGTCCGACAGCTTTTAGAGATGACCTCACATCATCTTATTACATACCGTCGGTGTTTCCCTGCACATCCATGTCAGATCCTTTTCAGCAATTAGCCTTGAACTCCGAAAGACGATCAGCTCCGGTTTCCCATTGCTGCGTCCCTCGTCATCTTGGAGTACTTTGAATCTTTCCCCCTGCGTCCTAATTAAGACCTTAATGCTACCTCCCACGGGGATGTGGATGCCCCGCTCCCACCCACCACATTCCCTCTGTAGCCATCAAAACTGTTATGATAATAGTCAGCTTTGCACAGGTGCAAATTGCTTACATTTAGTCTACATTTGCTCTCAATCACCGGCAATCATCAAAGCTCGGCACTCCCTGACTTAAGCATTTGCTCGCAAGTTGCAAATTTGCTTGGGTGTTATTTGATAGTTCAAATTGTTTACAGTAAAGAAGTTATTTTCATGCATCACACTGTTAAAAACTGCACCAGAACTTTACCGCGGCTGTGTTCAAGACCACCATCTTTATTCAAACAAACCTATATTTTCTTTCAAAATGGAGCACAGTTGTCATCATGAACCTCAACACTTTCACATGATGGTAATTTACTCAGACCAGGTACAGCAATAAATCCCATTAAACCTCTGCTTGACCTTCTAACTATTGACTTGGACTGGTGCCACATAATGTGTATAAGCTACCCAGGGCAATTACAAAGACCTGGGATTGAAAGAGAGCTGTCATTAGGATGTGCTTTCACATACCAGCCTGCAGAGTTTGGCTGCAGGCCAGGCTGGCAAATGGGACTGGCTCAGCGCGGAGTCGGGGGCCAGGCCAAGGGCCGTGGGGGATAATTAGACAGTTTTATCCCAGCTTGTTGATATAAATGTGGCCGGCTTAGCCCCCTACGCCTCACTGCGTGGTAATGATCATGTCTAACAGGTGGCAGGCAAACAGACGGGGGCATGAAATGGATACCTCGCTTCCTGGCTGCGTCTCCTTTTTTGTTTTGTTTTGTTTTTCCGGTCCAATTGGAGCCGTGTTCCCCTCCATTGCGGTTGCATTCAGGATTGTTGATGCGGGGGAGTGTTGGGGATTTGTCACCATCTCATCTCATTCTAGCTAATCTCAACCTCCCCTGGGAAGCTCGCATTGAGGGCCAGCCTCGCAGAGGGTGAAACAAAACACATCAGTGTGTTTAACTCAAGTGGGTTTTAGAGTCTGATGCAAAAGAAAGTTGACACTCCTCTTAGATAGAGACATAGTGTTGTTGAAAATGTTTACATTTTTTCCTCCTCGTGTAGTCTTTGGAACAGCCTGGTCTCGTATTCTACTTTATGACTGACATGTGCATGAGAATACTTTAGTCCAATAGAGAAAACATGTTTATGGAGGCATGGAAAAAAAAAATCCTTCTACTGCTTCCCTCCCATTTCGCCTCCATTCAGGATCTCCAAGATGTGTTTTGGAGTTACAAGCCTCTGGATTGAGTCATATCTGACATCAGGGGCTGAGCACAGCTTTGCACATCCAAATCTCTTGTATCCTGTGCAGGGGGGGGTTGTGCTGTGGAGGTATGCATATGATGAGGCATCGGAGACCACTCAACTCCAGGCTCCTGATTCACTGTCATATAATGGATCATTTGGGGCAAAAAGAACCAGAAAAAAACGATGCATGTATTGAAATTTACTACCTTCCCAGAAATGTGTGGAATAGATCCGGGCCAGCAGACGATGCCCCCTTTTTCTCCGACGAATGCCTTTTTAATTTGGACGGCCTGTTGAGCAGAAATGTGTGATTATCTAGATGTTTGTGTGGACAACTGTTTCGCTGATGGTCAGTCCTTTGACCATGAAGAGCATACAGTAAAACATCCACAAGGCTCTCAGCGCTCTGGTTTGTGGATGGTTTTGTCCAGCTGATTGTGGGGGCGAGGCTCTAGATTTAGGAGCTTGATCCTTTCTGGCCAGGCTGCAACCCTGGATTTTGTTATAATTTTCACCTTGCAAGTTGTTTTTAAAGCTTACCCTAACCTTAACTCTAATCTTACTCTCATCGGAGGCTTAAAGCCTAACCCTGGCTTTAAATAGAGTTGAAAAAGCACATTTTATGATTGCAATTTTTCAGAGATATAGCTTTTTTTCCCCTTCTTAGTGGTTTGGCGCTGCAAAGTGAAAACCATTTTAGGGTGTTTTGTGGGGGAGTTAGGCTTTTGCTGGGTTGCCTGATGTGATGTCCTCGGACCTTTGGGTCACTCCGCCTGTTGGTGGTGAGGATTTGGTATTTTTGTAAGAATTACCATATGCTCAAATCTAAGGATTGAATGATATATGCATGTAGGGACCTGGTGAAAAACAGCCAGAGGAGGGTGAGGACAGGACAGTACAGTGGAGACATCAACTGGCTGAGGCATCAACTCCTGCTGGCAACACTTGCGGGTCTTAATCCAACACTCTATATTTGTTTGATTGCCCGCCACAGCTGACAGCAGGTCATCTGCCTCTTTTGAGACAACAAGAGTTGTGACAGAGGCTCTCATTAATAGCCCGCAATTCTCTCCAGTATTTTTAGTGTCGTGCTGTAGTCGTTTACAGAACATTTCTCTCACCTCATTGGGTCTCCAAAACATTTTTCCTTCTCGCTCATGTGTTCTCCTTTCTGAAAGGATCTTGGCTCATTTTGTCAGTGGCGGAGCTGGTTCACCGGCTTCAGGTCACGGCGGCGGGAACAGAGCCGCTGTGAAGCTCCATTGCACTGCACATTGGGCGTCCTATCTAACATTTGTGTTTTGAAGCATTGAGCTTAAGTGATGCAAACAGACCCTGGGAGGGTTTTTTTGTGTGAGATGTAATGAAGCAAATAACTAGTAGTTTTGTGTAATATTTTTTACAAAGCCTTTTACTGCTTTTGTCTGGATTTATTGGTTTTGGGCTACATGGAAGATGTGAGTTCATTCAGGACCAGTTTAATATTTCATAGGATCTCCTCAGTTGCCTGTCCTTGCTTTAACTTTTAGTATTGAAGCAGTTTTTGATCTTGTCTTGTCCAACCAATAGTTTAATAGTTTCATTTTTGATTGAAACATTTAACGGCTATGTTGTTAGACTATCGAGACTATCCACTAATTTGTAAAGATCAAAATTTATTGCTTTTATGCCCTGTCAACTATCATTTACATTTTCATGTTCTTCTTTTAAAAGATAGAATACATGCTATCAAGTATCTGTATTTTTTTTTCACTACAGCCATATGGTCAAATTTTTAAAAAATGTATTCACGAGTCAAGTTGAGATTCCTCACCAGCAAAAAGCTATCAAGTTTTACTTTCACTTCACTAGCGTAGCTTGCAGACTGTAGTTTTTGTCATTAGAGCGTTTGATGTTTACATAACTCGTTCACTCATTTTCATTCATTCATTTTCCGTAACCACTTATCCTGTCAGGGGTCACAAGGGTACACCCTGAACAGGTCACCAGACTATCACAGGGCTGACACATAGAGACAGACAACCATTCACACTCACATTCACACCTACGTACAATTTAGAGTCACCAATTAACCTGCATGTCTTTGGACTGTGGGAGGAAGCTGGAGTACCTGGGGAAAAAAACATGAGGAACATACAAATTCCACAATAAAGGACTCGAACCCCCCACCCTGGGTTCAAACCAGGAACTCTGACAATGCTAACCACTGCACCACCATGTTGCCACACTGCTAGTTTCAGGGTAGCAGGATGATTTTAAAGTGCTGTTGTTTCTCCATCATCTCTGAATCTGGCAGCGCCCCTAATGTTTCAAAAAAGTGCAGCTGCAGGCTACTGGTAGGCTTTGCTGTGTCGTCATTTAACTGTTGCTGTTTTTTCCTTAGGATGTGCACAAGTAGGTGGAGGTAGAGAGAAAAATGTCCTGGAAAAGTCCCAGATTAAGAATTGAAATCGTGACATCCCTAAAACTCCAAATATTCGCTTTACTATCATGTATAATAATGAAAAGAATCTGGTTCTCACATTTGAGAAGCCACAACCAGCAAATTATTTTTTTTCAAGTCTATTCCAAGTTTGGTCAAGTCTGACTCACAAATTTTCACCATTGATCAACAGCAAGCTGTCTCAGTTTTTTAAGACGTGAGTTGATAGTACAAATGTATTTAAAAGACCTGTGATAAAGTCCTTTGTTGAATCAAATGATAAACAGTCCCAAAAACAAAGTGCCAGGGATGTGTAAATGTCCCAGTACAGGGAAAATAGAAAGAATCGCAGCAACTGTAACTAAGGAGCATTCGCATATTCTTGGCTGTCTACCTTGTTTAATATATTGTAGTTTGTTTGTAAGTGGAAATTTATATAGAACTGTAATTAATATTAATATTTCATAAATGTGTAGCCCAAACACAACTAAACAGATACAGGCTGAGAACTTTACACAAAAAAATCTGCTGAGAGCAATAAAATGCATAAAACTTAAATGTGAAGTGTAAATGTCTTTCCACGTTTTGTTTGACAAAAACGTTAAGCCATTCATACTTCATCATGTAAATATTAACTCGCAGTACATCCAGCTGTTGATGATGTGTCAACCTCAGCCCTCCACGTAGAGCTGACCTCCCAAAAATGCATTTTTTCCCACAAGCCCACTGGTGCCTGAACCTGACTTGCGTGCGTGCTTTTTTTTTCTTAAGTAGCTGAGACAAGCACTCTGTTTCTCCATATGTTTGTGTCTTTTTCCAGCGCTCGTCCGTGTTGACTGAAATATCTCTGACCTGAAGGTGACGAGTATCATTCCCACTCAGGCGACCGAGCAAAGGTCTAAATTTGTCTCTTTGTCTTTGTGTCTGAATCCTGTCCAGAAGCTCTGACGTCTTCAGCCTCCAAAGAATATTGCCCTGTCATTGTCTGAAGCTACTGGCAAGATGTTTATTTTTAGCAGCCCTCTCCACCTACGCACACACACAAACACGAACACGGACGTTGGTGCCTCTGTCTTTATGAGGGCCATCATGTCACTACATTAATCAACTATCCACTAACACTAAACCACAGTTTTAACTTTGCCTCGCTTGTTTTTGCATCCCAAAGTCGTCATGAACCTATAGCAGTTTTAATAGTAATTCAATAGTTTCTCAAATTGTGAGAATCTGTCTTATATCATTTGCGTTTTGGACTTTTGGTGATGATTAAGCACTCATGAAAATTATTTTTTGCTGCAGCCATTTGGAAGAAACTCTGCATTGACTCCATCATGACAAGCCGATATTTAAAACATGTCAGTTTGATAAATGTTACAAGTTTTGTAGGACCCACCCTGCCTATTAAGCGATGCTGTGTGGGGACCTGTTCTCCAAATATAAAAACACAAAGAAATGTGGGATTGCAAAGCACCCATTACAACTATTGTCAATACAAAATAAGACATGGTGCTAAAATGTGAAATGCAAAGAAAAGTGACTGTTTTGCATGTCATTTGCTTTGCGTTTTAATTTTTTTGGGTTTCCATTTCTCATGTTTTTCTTGATGTTTGTATCCCTAAATTCATGTGTGAGAAATTCAATAGCTTCAATCTAAACTATACTGTAGAACAACTTTAATTTTACTCTAACCAGAATGACCTCAGTTTGCAAAATGTCCTCAATCTAAAATTATATTCTAAAGCTCAAGACGGATTCTTCAGTCAAGTCATTCAGCCCTGAGTGATGATAAAGTCTCAAGGCCCCATCAATGCAGCTGCTTAAGAGCCGTCCTCAGCGACACGTCGCCTCATGTATTAATTTAAATCTGTGTTGTGCAGTTGACTCACGTGTGCTTAAAATACAGCACCACTCCCATTAGCGTGTCTGTGGTGGGAAAGGTCCTTGTGCAGAGGCTCTATTATTACCGCCATTATTATACTTCATCAAAATCCAAAGGCCAAACTGGAGATGTTGTTTCATCCACTCACAGAGAGAATCACCGTGCCTTCGGCCAAAAGGAGGTTAACAAAGACAGGAAGATTAAATAATACATTCATCACGTTCTGAGAGGCCGGGGGCCAAGTTCATGTCAAATCCATAACAAGCAAAGTATCCTCGGCCCAGCTCATTTCCCCACACGCACGTCACACACTGCTGGAAATCTACGTAGAGGATGTATTGATCTTACTGGTACTTCCTTTCTCACAAGCGCACAAACAGAGCCGCCGTATCACAGGCAGCGCCGCAAAACAACCCCCCCCCCCCCCCCCCCCACAGCCTCCCAGCCCCATTAAACAAAATAATAAACTCGCCGCTTGCCAAAATAATCCAAGTACCTTTGTGTGTGCAGACGCTTTTGTGTGCGTGCAGCCTGTGCTAATGCACTGTTATTTGTTTCCTTTCACTTCAATAGAAGAAAATAGCCTGGGTGTGTGTATGTGCAGTACGTGTGCTGGAGGTGAGACAAGTCCAGAAATGATGTCAGTGACATTTCACCTTCTTTTCTTAGTAAGGACCAGGTGATCTTCCTCTTTGGATTGATGTTTGTTTTGTTTTGTTTTTTTTGTTGTCAAATAGAAAAGACCCATAAAGTCGTGTCAACAAAACGGTGCACATGTAGTTTTGTTCCTTTATAATTATTCCTCTTTTATTCTTAAATTATTGTGCTTTTATTTCTAGGAGTGCAGGATGTTTTGTGACTTTTTACATAAGTTGCAAGTACCAATACAAAAGTAAAAATACAAATTTAATACTCAAAATTAAAGGTGTAATATGGCAAAGTTTGCTGCATAACAAAGCGTCATTTATACATGGCTTTGCAATCTGCAAATTAAATTACTATAATGTCAAACAAATTAAGTGGAGTAGAAAGTATAATGTTGCCAATATTTTTAAATAGCAATCTTTACTGTTACACGATCTTATTTTAAAAAATGTACGAATAAAGTTTAAGTGAACATAATTTAAGACTAATAGTTATTTTTACTTGCATTTTTTTTTAACAGTATTAGCATATTGCCAGATTTTACAATATGATAATCTCAAATCTCTGTAAAAGTTATGGTCTGTAAAATGTCAGAAAATGTTGGAAAATGTCAGTCACATTTTACTAAAACCTAGCATGACAAAGAAAAAAAGCAAATTCGTAGGTGATAAATTATCAAACATAGTGGTGATTTTCTGTCTCTCTGTCTCAAATTTCGAAGCTCAAGTATTTCCCAAATGTGCCTGAATTTAGTCCTTTGTTGAAGTTCTTGTTAATTTCCTGTATTTTCATCTCCCAAGTCTTTTGCAGAATCCTTTGTCTTACTGAAGTTTTAAACTTGGTCAAATAAGGAAACTCTGTAAATGATGTATCATGGTACATGCATCCAGCTGATTCATTTACACCTTATCTGACATTGTTGCACAACACCACTGTCACAATAAGTGACACAGCAAGGGATCTTTTATGAGCCGCAGCACACCCATTGTTAAGCAAATACATGCCCGCTGTGTAAATTCTCTGTAGTTTCGGTCCATTGTTACAGATTCTGTTTCCTTTGAAGCAGTCTCACTGCCTCCGATGATTATGATTGTCCCCAAACAGGAAAACAGCATGTTGTTTACCGCCCTTGATTATTACCTTGTTTATCCAACCTCCAGCCTGATTAGCCCGACGTCGAGATAATTAACTGAGTGATAACGAACATGCTGTGGGCTCATCAACGACGGGACGGAGGAAGTCAGAGCAATAGGTCATGTTATCAACTGTTGATTCATCAGACAGTAAATGAAGATTTGGCCTAACCTTGTTTAGTGGAAACTTTTACTGTGCAAGTGAAACTGTGCACATATTCCTCTTTCTTATCATCATCATCATCATCATCGCTATTACGATGGTATTGTAGACGCTATCAAAGAGTCCTCAGGACACCAGTATAATAACTGTTAACAGTATAAACTGCATATATATAGTGTTCTCAAATGTGTATTAATACATTTGATAAGAAAAACTGACTCCTAGTGGATCCAGAAAGTCACTGCATTTGTAACTGAGCCTCTCTATACAGTGTGAGGGACTGGAAAGAACAAGTTACAAGTGTCCTGCAGATGTACTGTAGTATTTAGAGGAGGTATTAGTATCATGTATCGACAGTACTGCACTTGAGCACAAATTTAAAGTACTTTACTTGAGTTTTTCCCACTTTGTATTCCACAAAAATGTCATCAGTATCACCTAAAGTGAGACCTGAGTGTATCAGGACCGAGACAAGACCAAGACTTTGAGAGGTTGAGACCAAATCAAGACCAGATCAGTGCGACTCCCACACTCTATTACACACTGATGATAAAATGAAGAACATGCAAACCACAAAGATCCACATCCCCATAAAAACACAGAGAAAACAAATGATGATTCCTCTTCATTCACCCGTTGTTATTGCCACATGGTACATGTGCATGTATGACTGCACCATGAGAAATAATCAGAGGTGAATTTTACGTGTGGGAATTTTCCTTCGTTGTCTATGAGCAACACATTCAACAACCACTAAGGAGCTGAAATCAACGTCACCATCTTTATTCGACACTCTCCATTTGCACGGGCAGTTTAATGATATTCCCACAGTTGTGTACTTTACCAGTCATGAAATAAAATCCAGAGTTTTTCACAGCTATAGCTGCTTTTAAAATCATACTTGTTTCCAAAACAGTTGTTGTTCTAGCGATGAAGTAGCTCCACCTTGACCAGCTGCAACATTAAAATAATACAAGTTAATGCATCAGTGATAATAAACAGTTAATATAGATAATAATTCAACATGATAAAAGGGGGAATTCTGCACAATGAGTACTTTTACTTCATTGATATTTTGCATGCAGGACTTGAAACAGAGTATTTCTTCTTTTTAGTGTCGCCACTTTTATTTAAGTAAAGGATCTTAATACTGTTTTCACCACTACGAGTATATTATTACATATACAAATTGCAGGTCTGTTACTCCTCTTTATATCCTCATGTATGAAATTAAAAACCTTGCGTAACTAACTGTGGCCTTTATAAAATTCCACACATGACATAGTTGGCATGTTTGAGGATGTGACAGATCACAGAGAGCTGAGGTCACGTTTCTTGTACGGATGCCTTATGTACAAAATGTCAGGGCCTCCGTGCTGGCATTTTTTTTTGAAAAACGCCAGAAATGTAAAAACCCCCTTGATTACAATCGCAGAGAGCTCCTGAAACATGACTCCGGGAGCGACGGAGGGGAAAAGAGAGAGATTTAAAGGGTGAGTAAAAGTGTATGCTGACTGCGTGACTTTATGCTCTCTCTCTCTCTCTGTGCAGTGCCTCGAGACACCTGACTGCAGCGCTGGCTGGTGCCTTTTAAACTTCACTGCATCAAAAACACTTTGCGTCTCAGGTGTTGGGTGAATTTCACATCCCCCGGGTGCCTCAACGTGGTGTTTAAAAATGTGAGAAATACACCAGGAGTCATTGAGGAATTAAAAAATTCCCTTTTTTTTTGCATTCCTGAGAATAAAAAAGCATATTTCTGCAGATGCAAATGCTTTTGTGTTTCAACAGCATCATTTTGACAGTTTAACAGCAGCCAGCTTCGGCTCTGACTCAACCTTTCCACCTCTTTTCTCCGAGCTCGTCCAAATGTGCTAGTAGCCATCGCCAAGCCGGAGCCCCTCGGCCCTGCAGAAGGTCGAGGCAGCTGTGTGTGGCCCCTTTATCCTCGCTGGGTCTACCAACTGGTTAATTATCCTGCCACATGGGGCGGGAGGCGGGCAGGCAGTGGATCATGGGAAAAGAGAGGGTTGGGTTAGATGTTGTAAATCAACACAGCTAGTTTTGATGCTGAACTCTGATTGGTTGAGTCATGTTCACAGCCAAAATAAGTGAAAATATAAATCCGGCAGCTACGTCTGAAACCCTCCCTTAAATCTTTTTGGCCTCGTCGCTGTCTCGAGGGAATGTCTCTGTCCCTTTGAGAGGGTAGCCTATTCTCCAGTGTTTGTTGATTCGGTGCAGCATTTACCTGAGCTACCTGAGTGAAAAGTATTTCATTCAGGATTTAGTTTGGCCATCTGTACATCTTTTGTGCAGGTTAGGCTACATTAATATAAAGCTCTGATGTGCTTTTTGCTCCCGGGGCTGTCGTTGCAGTTCTGCACAGCTGTCTGTCTCTCCTTCGCCTGCAGATAAACACCATGCACCATAAATACACAAGAGTTTCACACTAAGCTGAAATGAAACAAGCCCTCATAATTTAGGTAAGAAAGCTTACTGCGTATTGCTGTTGTTATGGCTTGTTGTGTTTCACCAAGGCTGGGCCTCAGCCCTTGCTCTTATACGTACGGGAGCTCAGCTAAGTGGAGAAGAAAAGGGAAGCGGAGAGTTAGAGACAGCTGCACTGTGTGTCTCTCTGCATGAAAGCTTTGCAGGCAAAAACACCTGTGTGACAGCTGATGTTAAACAAAGGATCAGATCCTCTTTCTAGCTCAATATACCCAATCCCTGTCAATTAAAAAATGCCTTGATCTTTTCGATTGCATCAGGACATCCTTAATCGCTCACTGTCTTATTTAGTTTTCTTTATTAAAACAACATAATGCAATGAATCCTTTAGGTCCACAGTTTGTCTGATTGTGACAGACAGACACATGAGTGTATTCCTGTGTTGTATTTTTGTAAGAGTAGCTGCTCAAAGTGTGTTTTCTTTCCTTAGTGATGGATAAACTAGTCATTTTGTACAGAATTCTGGGATTTGTATGATGTTCCTACTGTAGCATTTCCAGCGGTAACCTCAGGTGTCACTAAATCAGAACAGCCCATTCTAATTCCCAGGGTGTCAAATAGTGACACTATCTCACAGGAGTGAGAGTTTTCAGCCAAGAGCTCATTTTTGCTTAACATTAGATAGGGGGATGGAGACGGACAGAGCCTGTCCATAGTTGTGCACGTTTGCTGAAAGCTTACAGATATGGATGAAATGAAGCAGTACTACCGTAGATCATGGGGGCAGTGTAGCAAAGTTCAAGGAAGATAAAATGATGGGAGACAATGAAGAAATTTAAATAATGGTGCAATGGAACAAATTGGATTAGATGCAACATTCTCCACTGTTGCTTGTTTGTTGTAAAAACATTTGACTCTGCCCTCTAGTGCCATCTGTTGGCTTTATCTGTGCTAACATAAAGGATGCATGGAAGTATGAGGGCAGTGACTTTTACAACATTTGAAATGATCACATCTGTTTCCATACGTAAAGGGAGTATAAATGAGCCTTAACCCCAGTGTAAACCCATCAGCAGCAATAGTTGACACTGAGAATAACTGACAAATAAAGAGCGAGAAAGTCTGAATTGGGTGGGTCACAGAAAACAGGACTTTGACCCATGAGACCACTGTTTGTGTCCGGTTTGAAATCAGAAACAACATAATGTAATTTACGTACGTTTGTCGTGCCATGACATCACTCACATGACAGATTGGCACGGTCACGATACATTAAGTAATAAATGTGCTCATTTGAACCCAAAACATGATCTTTTTTTTCTAAATCTAAGCCAATATTTTTTTTGCCTGAACCTGTAAGCGACTGTTACACAACATTAATCACGTGTTATAATGTGTTTCAGCTGTGCATCAGATGCTAAAGAGTGTCTGGTGTGTCTCTATGGGATGCTGAGAGGTGCAACAAACCGTCTGTGTTTGACGACCTGGTACTGAAAAGTGGCTGGTAAGTACTACCAAATGTATGAAAATAAAGTTGTATAAAGCCTTTTGTGACTTCAGAGGGAGCTGCGTGAAGTCTGGCAGTGATGTCACTGGAGTTGACTGGGGCTGAAAACTACAAGTTTGAAAATGAGAAAAATCTGGAGGTGTGGAGTTAGAAAGCCCATTATTCATCAATGCTTGAGGCTAGCAGCTCAAGGCTACCTTTGCTGCTAGCATAACACACCTGAATCTGCAACTGAACTATCAGCAGTTTGAGTTGCATTGTGGGTAATGTAGGCATCAGACTTTGACGAGAAAGAAGAAGGTGTGAAATAAGAATTACGGTATCTCTGGTTTAACTGTATCGATTGTGATCTATTGTGTCCACTGTGAGTTCAACAGTGTTAATAAACATCCAGTGCTAAATCAGTGAGGCACTCTTTAAAGGATTATAACTTAACAGTAATTTTACCACGGCTTTTCTCGGGTTTGCGTTGTGCCTAACAACGCCTCATAGCTATTCTAAATCACTGCAAAGCAGCCTCGAGTGACTTGTTGCTTAAACGAAAATGGAGTAGAGAGTTATTTGCTGTCCTAATGAGCTCTAATAAAAAAAAAACAGGACCCATATAGCACGGATGACCAACACCTCCACCACCCCTCCCTCTCTTATTCACCACACACACACACACACACACACACACACACACACACACACACACACACACACACACACACACACACACATCCTCTGTACTTCACTGCATCTGCTGCAGTAGAATCCCATCGGCTATCCAGTTACGGCCCGCCTGGCCAGGGGCTTGCATTAGTGGCGTAGGAGAGCTGTGAACAGGGAGTATCAGATGCTGTAATATGGAAATTCCTCTGTAATGCAGAGGCTGCGGGATTGTGCGATTACTTAATTCATTTAGCTGAGTAAATGTCACTGATCTGCCAAAGCACTGAGGGGATGGGGGGGTTAGCGTGTGTGTGGGAGTAGATCTGTCTTATGGAGAGATGGTAGTACTGTTAGCTCGTGTGTGTGAGCATGTAATGGCATGCAAGTGTGGTTATGGGTGCAAGTGCGTGTGTGTTACGGCTAGATGGGAGTACAAATGGGGCCTCAGCAACAACAGGTCGGGTTTAAGGCTCCAGTTTCATGCATCCAGGGAACAAACCATTAAGAAAGAGCGGCGAGCCCACCAAGCCCACACCTCCAGTACCCACATGACCTATCCCAGACGCTGATTTGTGGCTCCTGACACTTTAATTCATTGGAAAACACTAGTCAGGACCCAGGAGTTAAGTAAGTCCATTAACACTATGCAGGAGTAATGCTTTCCAGTGCAGTGCCAGCCCTGCCACCCAGCGTGATCAAGCATGGAGACCCAGTTATTTCACAGTGGGTGAATATTTCCTGGAAGTTTTACACTGAGCTCGCTGACAACATAATATAGAGTTATAGGTGAATTTATTAACAGTAAATAAAAGTATTGTCATGGTGCCTTTTATTCCTATTTGCTGTCGTGAGGGACTATTTAAGTAGACTGTGTTACACATAAGAGCAGAAAGCTCAGTTACAGTCCGGTGATGCATTTTGAGCAACTAAGAAATTTTCAGATATGTAGATAAATGGTTCACTTTTACTAGGGCTGACCCAAAAAATTTAAAGCTTCGAAGCTTTGTTCGATTGTGGAAAAAACAAAAACAAATATTCTGCCTTTTTTTCCTCCCGTTTTTCTGGGGGACCGTGAACGCAACATTAACCCCATTAGGCCGAGTAAAGAAGTCATCTGATCTGATTCTTGCATGAACTGCCTAAAAAAGTTTCACAGTAAATCAGAGAACAGGGATATTATTGCTACCACGGGTTATTTGAAATGGACAGAGGTATTCTTTACTTGTGCGTTAAGGGAGAATAGCTATCATGTGATTACAAAAGAAAACATCTCCGACAAGGAAACAGAAAGCCTGATGTGCAATGAATGGAGACCTGTTATCCTGCTTGAACACAGATGACTAAATTCTTTCAACAATGTGACTCAAAATAATGATGAAATAGATTTTATTGATGTAAAATAATATGCTGATGGTGACATTTTCCACCGGTCCGCTGCGCTCTGAGTCTGGTGTAAGTGACACATGCTGCTCTGAGTCGAGCATCTGTCTGCTTGCGCTGCAGTGTGCGCCGAGGGTTTTAATTTTTAGTGTAAAATCAGAAGTTAAACGCTACTTATCAGCAACCAGAAGTGTTTTTTTCGTTTTATCTTAATTCTAGGGTTGCAAGAAACTACCTTTTCGTCATAATTTTTAAGTTATTAACTTTTTTGAACTTTTTTTTCGCTCAGTTGTTTGTTTGTTTTTCCGGGAGTTACTGCACTGCTATAAACTGAACTGCTGCTACGTCATCTCCTTCTTCTTCTGGGTGAAAGCAAAAGAAACATTGGTGCACGCACAGAACGAAGCCAATAATATGATTTTCTCAAGCTGCATGTAAACGTACTGACTAACTGCTGGTAGCTGCTCGTTAAATCAGCCGGCGGTGGATCTTACTCATAACAGGACGTTAAAAAGTCACACCCATCCCGTCCATGGTCCTGTCCTGCCGGTTGTCCCTTTTACACAGATGTCAATTTAGCTCTGTTGCTACCACCGCTGCCGGCTTAAAGGCAAGACAACTCTGTCCCCCTATTCTACTTTTTATAAAGAACGCTGAGTCGTAAAAACGGCATGACATGCCCACCTTGAACAGGTAGTGTAAAAGGAGCTACTGTGGGACTGGTTAACACTGAAAAGGCCCAGATGTTTGATAATTAGTGCTGAGTATCGGTACTCGATATCTTTAAGATATCCACCGAAATAACCCAGTACAAAGTACGTAGTATCGACACTTCTCCAGTCACACAATACCTCCTTTCAATCCTTTTTGTACCCAGCTGTAGAAACAAACAAATTTGTATGGTTTTGCTTGCAGATGACCACTTCAAGGATTTTCTGATTTATGATTTGTGTGTTAATCCCCTATGATCACAGCAGCTACAACCCATACAGTCTGAGGTGTTGTGAAGTTGAGCACAGCATATTTGAAGCAGTTTGTACAGTTATTTGATAAATATTTTAATAATTTGAACAGTTTCAAAAAGAGTGAGAGAAAAATCATTTGGATAGGAAAAAGTGGTGACATTTTTTGCTACTGAACGCCCTTGTTCGTATGATGGGTATTAAATTAAGTACTCTCTTAGTACCAGTATCACTTATCACAGTATTTTCAGCCATATTAATTTTGTAAACAGAACAAAGAAGTCACATAAAAGATTCTTATTTTATCCAACGTATTTGTGATATTTTGTTTGGAAGTTTTGTATTAGTTGTGTAGTATAACAAACACCCAAATGTTAATATTATTAGTACATACACAGTATATTGCAGATTTTTGGAAACGCACAAGAAAACAGGTCATTGTCCAGAAGTTACACCACAATTCAAATTTTGACTGTTGTGATAAATTCAAAGTATAAAATGCAGCATTAGAGCCATGCGTAGTTAACAAGAGGATAAAATATAGTGTGCAGGAATTCAGCACTTTCTTTCACTGTGATTATCCTCAACTGAGTAATGAAGACATGATCCTCCACTCCACTCAATCTCTGTCCAGTTTTTCAACACAATATAAAGTCAAAGATGCATTTTATCAGCTGTTGTATCCACTGAATCCATCATTTCCCCACAGGCGTCCCTAAAAAAATGATTTCATTGTCCTCTAATCCATTATATGGAGCGGCGATGTCAGCTGAGCTGTAAATGACTCAAAACACAGCTGCTGGGGAATGGAAAATGGGGAGCCAAATTCAACTCAAGCAAAATGGAAAAAGGTGGAGTCGAAAAGCTGTTAAAACTATCTGACAGATTCGATACGCTCTGCAATGTGGAACAGAATTATTAATTTGGGAACTGGGCCTGTTAAATCTATCATTCCATTATTCTAACAGGAATCCAAAGGACATTCGCAGCCTCCAGTTCAGCGGCCAGTGAGCCCGATCTGTTGTTTTAACAGTAAAAAGTCGGTTTATCTTCCATTTTAAGACGAGGAAGTGTTACTGTACTGTACTGTGCAGCTTGTGTGCAGCTGGAAACTTTGCACTGCCACCCCATGGACACTCTGTACATTCTTTGTGTTAGATTTACATATCATATTTTTATTAAAGCTTTTCAGAGACAAAGAATCTTAGTTTTAAAGCTTTACAACAGCTCCCAAACACTTTGATCTGAGACGGCATTCTGGGCCCCTTTTCTTTTATTTAACACCTCAGCTTCAGGGTGAGATCACTCTTGGCATTTTTCTTTTTCCTGCCACTTCTTCTCCCTTTTTCCTCTTTATTATCCTCATTTTTAGCAAGCAGTCCTGTCCCATTAGCCATTTTTTCTCCTTATAAATACAGCAGTTGGAAGGCTGAGTAGAGGACCCAGAGGAGGACCAAGGCTCAATTTATTCACCCATAAAATTGCGGACATTACAGTGCTCCCACCCTAATCGAAGAGAGGAGGGCTCTTATAGGACTGCAGATACTCTTACTGTATAATCCTTCATGGCGCTGTGTATAAGTATATGATAAATTACTAACAACTGCGCATATACCGTGCCAATAAAGATGTTTCTTATATGTCTTTCTTATTCTTAGAAGCCGAAGTCTAAACCCTTTCAGTCCCTGACCAAAAAAATATATATGTTGGCCTTTTTTTCCATTTATCAGCCTCTCCTAGTCTCTCGTTAGCGCCAAACATAGACATGATGCACTTTTCTTTTCTTTTTCAGAATGGCCTGAGCAGTTTAAAAATCAAGATTTTCTTTAAATGTACATGGATGACCTGAACACTAGATTAAATGTAGAATTAAGATGTCAGATATGAGAGCTTATTACAGAACAGTAACCTCACTAATCATTATAGTCTGTACATCTTGTGCAAAACTGACTGCATCTATAGATTTACAGCTCATTACTGATAATTATAAAAGATGGCAACTTGGTGCTACGCAAGACAAACCATGTCACTAACCTGTCTGTTACTGGGGTCATTAGTTTGTAAAAGCATCATTACCTGGCACGCAGGGCTGCCACGATGTCAGGTTGCCACTACACGATTATCGTGACCAAAAGAGCTTACCATAACTGTATTATTGTGATATTTGTAGAAAATTTGGGGGGAAATACTAATAATAATTTTAATGCTGTCAGTCTTTATTTTGCATTTTGTCTTTAGGGCCAATGAACTACACTTAAAATTACAAAAATCAGAGGCACCCATTATCTCATCTAGCAGAAAAGGTTTGTCCTTGCTGCGGCAGCAGGGGGTTCAGTTCCAACCTACAGCCCTTTGCTGCATGTCGTCCCCCTCTCTCGTTCCTCCTTTCAACTAACCTTTTCAATTAAATGCAAAAATATAAAGCTTTGGCTGCCTTTTTCTCCATTAAGAAAAACACGAGAAGGGGTTAAAACTAAGTATGAACAAGCTCATTTTGCTCATCAGAGCAATCGATATGTTTACTGAAAGCGAAATACACAATCAGTTTATATGCTCACTGAAACATAAGGCTGAATGCTAGTGTGCCTTATTATTCTATTCTATTATATTCTCTTTCAGCATTTTATCTTTTAAAATTGTAATCCCTTAAATAATAATGAAATCAAACCCCAAATATTTATGGTGTTAAAGTAATTAAAGTAATTTATTTATATATTTATATTGTTTAATTACCTGTCTTTATAGTTTCTTTCTTCAATAATGGTGGAGAACTGTGGGACCTGTAGTTTTAGCCTGCACTATTACAACCAGTAATCAACCAGGACGGAAATCTAAAGGATTTTAGTGTTAGTTTACCTCTGACTTCCCTCCATGATCACACTGTAGTCCTCCAGGTCTTGTTTTGGGCCTCTTACTGTTATTGGATCTGTTTTAATACTTCACATTATTTGGGATCCCCATTAGTTATGAACACAGTAGCAAGTATTCGTCCTGGAGTCCACACAAAAGACAAAACAAGACATTTAAACATCACAGTACGTCGCTCCACCACATCAACAAAACAGAATGAAATATAAATAAGACAAAGTAAGTAATGTCACAACATCGGTAAATGATTAAAGCAAATAATAGTTAGTAAACTCAGTACATATATGTATATACCTGCACAATACACCTACAGTGAAGCATTACCTGAATCATTGTCAAAGATAACGAAGGTCTTTCTTGTGAGATCTGTTGGGATAAGGAAATAGTTCTTGACAGCATTTTATAAACTCTGGACAATAAAAGAAATTTAAAATACTATGTGGTTAGTTAAACTTTACAATAGCTGGTCTGTAAAACTCTTTAAAAACTGATGTCAAAGACGGCACTGCCAGCCTAAGCTCCTGAAACTGCTTCTCTAAAGCCGGAGTCCTCCAAGGACCGTGGGCCCGATGGTATTAGCCTTTAGTCTAGACTTTAAAAAGTCCGGAGCGTCTCGCCTGTGTTGCGGTTCAGGCTGAGAGGTTGTGGGGTCTCACGGCAATGCCAGCGGGAATCACAGAGGGGCACGGGAGCCTTGGAGGTCCTGGTTTTACAGCGCAGCAGTTCTCAACATACACACCGGCCCCTGCTCTGCCACGACTGGAGTTTGTCACTTGCAGATTTATATTCCTCTCTATTAAAGCTCCTTTACAAGCCCACCGAGATTCCTGGAGATGTAGAGAGGCAGAGAGAGTGAGTGGGAAACACATAAGGAGAGGCATGAAATGAAAGAATAAAGCACGTGAGACATGAGGAACAAAGCGGAGTTTAATGGCTGTGAGAGAGTCGGGGAAAGTGTATGTCAATGCCAGTTCACCATAATGTTGAGTTTGAGCCTTACAGATCCGTTTAGTGGCAGTCCAATCACTGTGGGACTAAATCATTGATGTTTAAGGGAGAGTAGCTCTGAATTTACATGTTATTCTTCCCATGAAACTGAAGAACACGCCATGGATTTGGGAGGATCAGTCAGCATCTTTAAAGTGTCTATTAAGACCTTTTAATGTAACTAAATAACTGTTATAAATGCAACTATAATGCTAGGACAGTATATGTCACCTTTAAACAGGCCAAAGGCTGATCATCACGACTTATGTGTTACTGTTTTCAATTCAAAACTAGCTAAATGGCTATTTTCACGATTAGGAAAGCATGCGCATGAATATTATGAATATTCATAAATAATAACTGCAATCCAAAAAAGAAATGGCAATCAGTCAGACCTCCACAAAAACAACTGACAGTACTTTTAACCCATCCACTCAAAAACAGTTCCTTTTATACAGATAGTCATATATAAGTTGAATGCATCACTGTCCTCAGCCCCTGTCCTTCTGGACGAAACTCCATTAACACCCACTGATATCCGGCTTTTGTATTTAATGGGAAATGTTCCAAGCGACATTCACTCCCGCGCCAAATGACTCTGCAGTAGTCACGGGTATTTATCGGCTTCAGCTCCGATCATCTCCGATTTGCAGCATTGGAAATATGACACCTAAGTAGTAGGGGTGGGCGATATGGTCCTAAAATAATCTAATTTTTTGAGCTCTCATTTATTTTTTGCAATAACAATATTCCTGACAATATGACAACATTTTTTAAAAAATGTATTTAAGAAAATAAAATAGCTACAAAATAAGTAATATAGTTTTACATGTTAACCAGTTTGCCTTCAAATATTCAACAAAACAAACAACAAAAAGTATCTCTCATTCTTTAGTTTGTGAACAACAGTAACTCAGAGTGAGATTCAGATTCTGTATACACTATTAATAGTTCAACAACATAAAATCTACCGCAAATTACACATTTAAACAGCTCCCAAATACAAAAAATGTACCCTGGGATATAACTCAACAGGTGATTTCCTTCTTTTAGCAAAATCCTAGATTATTGTTTTCCCACCTGGACGTTTATGCTCTGCCATGTCTCCTCTAATCATCATGTTGTAACCTGTGACAGGCTGTTATGATACCACATCTATTGCACATTCACATATATGTAAGTTTTTGTCAAGCTGTGAGCGGTACATAGGTTTACATTACCAAAGGTTTATGACAAAATCACTTGACGACACTGACTCCCGTGTTCGCACGGTGAGAGTGGAGAGGGAGAGACGCTGTGCTGCTGCCAGAGGAGCCGCTGAATGAGTTCCCTCTGAGCGGTAACTCGCTAAAAGAGTCTGAGAAGTCTGGGGCTGTTCATAAAATATTCAGGACGCCACAGTTTATTCCACACTACTGAAGCTGCTCCTCTTTTTGGAACCAACGTGGAGTCAGTAATAATTTTGCTTTCAACCACCGTAACATTTTCACTGGCCTCCATGCTGCTTCCCACTTTTTATAAACCTGTTTTCTGGCACAATCATGACGTCAAACATGACACACCACGAAAAAAACAGTAAGGCATACTCGTTTACTGTGCAGCTCAGGTCTACTGGCAATGGGAAAGCAGTCTATCACCTATTTTAAATGCGTTTTTCCACATTAGAAAAATCATTATACACACCAATTTTGTCTTCAGCCTACTAGGCCAGCTACCAGCAACTCCTGTTGTGCCCTGTAATGTGTTACCAGTGGGGGGCACTCACCTCACATAAAGCAATGTACAGGTGAACCCACAACTGCACTGTGGTTGTAGCCTATTTGATGTCACGTCACATTGCATTCAGGTTGTTCAGGGGTTATCAACTGTATTGATTTGATAATTTTGGCAGAATTTTGTCACAGGAAATGAGGATTCATTTTTAATGGCCAAGGGCCAGTTGCAAAAATCTCGGTGTACATTCCTGACCAAAATCATATGCACACACAAAACAGAAACATGTGTTTGCATTCTTTTCATCAGCTTTATAAAGCTGTGCATAACTCAATTTTCTGTTTTATAAATGTCAGTCATTGTGGAGCTAGGCACATGAGGCTCATTTCCACTCCCACGTTAGCCTTGTGTGGATGTAGGATTGCCCTTAAACATCTGTTTGCATATCAAGCGCAGTTTCACTGACTGTGTGAGGTGCCAGAGCAGCTGTCATTACACATGGCTGTGATTTTTTGAAGCAACCATATCATTAATTCATCATGTTTCTACAAACTGTCATAGCACTCTGGTGGAAACAAAAAAACACCACTAATAAATCATTTGTTATTAAGTTTATGAATATACCTTTGATTGACATTATACAGAAAACTGTGTAGCTTGCAAAATAATAACATGATTAGGAAAATGGCAAACAGCCTAAAAACAGTGGTACTGGTCTCTCAACTTTTATCCAGTCTCCTCCTCATCATATTACCCACAGCTATCTCAGCTAAAACTGTGTGTATGTCTAGTCTGAAGAATGCATGGATGCGGTTAAATGCCTTTCATAATCTTTACAATCAGTACATGTAAATATTACCCAACCCACAGATTTCCTTGTTCATCCATTAAAGCTCTGAAAGCTTTCCATGTTTTGTTCTGGATCCAGTAAGACAGCAATTATGTACAACATATTTTCATATACAGCTCAGTCTCATCCCCAACAGCCCTGCTGCAGTAAAATAAGTTGTCTTCATGGGAGTCCGACTTTCTGGACGTGTTGAATGTTCAGAGTTCTGATATCCAAATGAAATTTAATTTATGTTGTCTTCTGTGGTAGCCTGAACCCCGAAGTATCCACATCCTCATAAAATCACCCTGGGAGCTTTCACAATCCTGTTTTCCATCCTGTCCAATCGTTTCTCAGCGGTCCTATATGTCTCTGTCATCACAGACTGAAGGGAAGGAAAACCTTGTTTCTTCCACAACACGACTGAACTGAATGCTCTCGTTTGGATCACTACATTCACTGTTTCGCTTCATTTAAACTTAAACTTGTAAACCCATGTGGAATGGGCCAAATATTTGGCTCGTTGCTCACAGTCTAACTTGAATAAATAGCTTGCATTTATAAGGAGTAGTGCGTCTATAATATAGCACACAGATACAAGGAGTTTTTGTCCTCAAAACTATTTTTATTGGTGTTTCCTCTCCTGAGAACAATAGTTTCTAGTAGTTTAGTTTTAAATGTAAGTGGAAAATAGATTGCATATAACATTTTATGAGGACATTTTTAGTTTGTTGATATGCAATATTTGACAACAATTACAACTTTTTATTATAATTAATGTGTTTTCATTATTAGCATACACACCAGCCCTCACTTATAGGTTACATCCGGAGGAGTTTAAGTCATTGACAAATACATTATTAAACACCTACAGTATGTATGTTTATAACTGCAATATATTTATAAACTATGCATTAAATGATTATATATTGCTCATGAATGCTAAAGAGGAGGACTTAAAGTAAAGTGGTGCCAAGAATTAAAAAAAAAAAAATTACATTCAAGGTAAAACTAAAACGCTAATCTTACACGTCCAAGTTTCCCACAGGCCATAAATCGACTTCTGTTTACATTCAGAAGGGTGGTGGTAACCTTATTTATTTTAAATGCACATGATAATTCATATTCCTGTCACATCAGAACCTAAAGGAACAAGATTACGTGGTACGTCTGTACTGTAGTGTCTGTAATGTAGTGTCTGTGCTGTAGCGTCTGTGCTGTAGCGTCTGTGCTGTGGTTTCTGTACTGTAGCGTCTGTGCTATAGTGTCTATGCTGTAGTGTCTGTACTGTAATGCTTCCCTTGTACACCAGAGGGCATTGTGTCTCTTCCTACCCTGATCATCAGAGCACAGTATTCAGCCTCGGGCCCTCTGGCTCTCTCTGAGCAGGAGATTAATGAAAGGTGTATAAATTCACAATGCATCAGTGCCGCCTGTGTGAGGAGAGAAAGAGGTGAACATTAGCTGCATGCATATGGACGGGAGGCAAAGTGAGCATATGGAGGGGAGGTGTCTCAGCGCCTCTTCTTCCTCTACTCCTTTCACTCTCTTGTTCCCTTTGTCCTCTCTTCAAGCCAGCCACCTGCATTATGACAAAAATCTGCAACTTAGCTCAAAGGGCAGACGGGGGCAACTTCAGGAGGGTGGACTTTGGTCTGTTATTAAAAAACAAACAAAAAAAGGCTAGTTGTGTGGGAGCAGCCCAAACTGTCACCTGAGTCACATCAGACACCTTTCCCCACATTCATGCAGGCTCTCGCTTCAGGTGCTGTCTCAATCTGAGACAGCATGCTGAATCATTGCATCTAAAGATAGATGCTCATTTGCAGCAGCAGCGTGGGTCAAGCAGTGCGAGATAAAAAGGTGAATCAAAAGTCAAGCAGAGGAGGTATAAAGTTCAAGTCTGTTTTGCAACGCAAAAGAGGCAGGCATATGGCTGTCTTGTCCTCCCACCTCAGCCCTCCTGAGAAATGGTGTTTGTCAGAGTAATAAAGCTGTCCCATAACCCCATAACCTCTGTAATATTCATGATCCAAAGTTTGTGCCTTGCAAGACAGCTTGATAAGTGTTAGGCCCGAATCTGTTCCCAGGCTCAACCATAACAAGTACATTGTCTGCCGGGGTTACCATGGGACGAGCTAGTCCAGACTCCCAACAACCCACGCCGGCTTGTTAAAACACACTGCTCATTGGTGCAGCCCAGGCGCTCGCTGAGAGCTGTCCCGCTCTGTTTACTGATGTCACAGGCTGGACGGAGCCCATAATAGGCAATGGCTCATCTCAACATTACGAGCTGTTTATGAAGGAGGTGAAAAATGACACTTTTATTGCCCGTCGCTGCGTCCCTCTGTCCTGCCGTGCCCCGGCCTGTCCTACCTTATCCTGTCATATCAATGGAGCACTTCTGGGAGGAAATAAGTCAACAAGGAGACCGAAGAGACACACACACACACACACACACACAGCAGAGAGACAGAGGGGGGAGGCTATCTGGACAATGACAGCTTTAATGTAGTATCTCATAAACATGCATTAATCAGAGCAGAGGGCTGGTGTTACTGCTGTGGCATACAAATAAAGACAAAGAGAGGAAGAGACACAGAGACTGGTGGACGGATGACTCACACTGTGTGCTCTGGTCAACTTGTGTCTTCTCCAAAGTCAACCACTGTGGCCTTGACAACCACATACACAACCACAGCAGCAACATCATCAGCATCAATCCATCCACTCTTGAGGAAGGTTACACATTTTTTAATTCAGATTCAGATTCTTTTATTGTCCATTAGCATCGCGTAAAATGCAAATTTGTCTTTGGCAGTGGCAGATAAGACAACACAAACCATACACAACAACACACAACAGCTGTGTATCCTCAAGTGACTAAGTGGCAGTAATAAAAGTGATGGGTGGATTGTTCTTCCTCTGGCAGTGAGGTGGATAAAAACATCACAACAATTTTGAAAATGTATTTTATACTCTTTATTTAAAGCCAACACTGCATTATTACAACTTAATTTCAAATATGTGCACGATATACATAAAACCGTTGGGTGTATGCAACGTTCTTGTGATGGACTTGTTTGAAACCGTGACCATCCCAGACTGAGGTTACAGTAACCTTTGTCACAGGTCAATATTCCCGTTCTCTCTTTGCATTACCCTAAATATACGTACAAATGTCTTATATTTTTCTTGGTTTTAACAAGAAAGACTTATGTTGTAATGATGACGCATCTTTCTTTTTAACAAAACAAAGAATTAGAAGTAGGCAGTCCTGTTCTCATGTAGCCAGTAAACTGTCTTGATTTACCCACATTTAGTCTAAACTCAATTAGAAACAAGTAGCACGGTGCTGCGGTGGTTAGCATTGTCGCCTCACAGCAAGAGGGTTCCTGATTCGAACCCAGGGTGGAGGGTTTGAACTCCAGGGTGTGGGAGCCCTTCTGTGCGGAGTTTGCATGTTCTCCGCGTGTCAGCGTGGGTTTTCTCCTGGTACTCTGGCTTCCTCCCACAGTCCAAAGACATGCAGGTTGATTGGTGACTCTAAATTGACCGTAGGTGTGAATGTGAGTGTGAATGGTTGTCTGTCTCTATGTGTCAGCCCTGTGATAGTCTGGCGACCCGTCCAGGGTGTACCCTGCCTCTCACCCAGTGTCAGCTGGGATAGGCTCCAGCTCCATAGGCAAAATAATGTACTTTTTATTCCATTAAACGCAAAATGAAATACAGAAACATGTCACAGTTAACGTCTGATCCCAGACTGTTTAAATACAAGCACTTTTTTCTAACCATAAATTTGATCTCACTAAGTACAATTACTCTGTACCTGAAGGAGACACATGACATAAACACATGAAAATAAACTGTTGAAAGTGTGTGTGTTTAAGCAGCAGCTGCGACAGTATCAAATTAACTACTAACAAAATCATCAAAATTATCAGCCATCTGAGCCCACTGTGTGTTTCTGTGGAGTTACATTTGACACACTGTCAGTAATCATGTGAGGGAGGTTGATGAGTATTAACAAGAGTTATGAAACAGTTACACTAACACTAAGATTAAAAATCTGAGGGAATGAAATTCCCTTTAACTCAAATTTCTACCAACATGTATTATGTAAAAAATACCACAGTGACAGATTCCCTCTCTGTCCACCAGAGTGCAGCATTGAGCTTCCTTCATTTCTGAGCAGTTGGAGTGTGGCTGCAGGGAGCTTCAGCAGCCCCACTGAGAAGCTCTGTTATGTTATCACAGTCTGTGCTATTTATAAAAGTCCTGATTCAGCTTCACTGATGTTTCCATTCTGAAAAAAAGAACCTAAAGGAAAAAAGCACGCTCAAAGTCACTAGATACCAGATTAGATTAGTTTCTTACAGACTTGTAACCACGCACATGGATGATGATCATCATGATGAGGAACTGTTACGTTGTTTTATTGAATCCCTGTAGGTGTCACTCGGCTTTGCGCTGTGTGAGCATTTACTGTGCTCCTGCTGTGAGGGAGACACAGGGAGGTGAAGAGGGCTCTGACCATGCAGGGCCATGATAGTCTGGAGCGAAACACCTTCTGTTGTTCAGTCTGTTATGATGCCAGTGCCCCCACCTCTCCCTGCTTGAACCCATTTCAGCTTTATTTAGCGGCTACGATGCATGTTTCTTTTAATGCACATTTTTCTTATAAGTTTTGATAATAACAATTCATAAGGTTTGATTGATGAGCCTCACCATTTTTTCCTTTCTTCTTTGTCAACAGTCTGTCCATCTTGTGCTGAACATTTCATGTTTCCATTAGCTGAATACTGATACCCCTGGTAGCATCAGAGAACCCCATACATAACTAAGACCCCAACATAAATAAGATTCATTTAACTTAAGGCCTACTTCATACTTGTCACCCTTTGTCTGAAAACTCTTAAAAACCCATTATTGAGCCACACTGACATGAACTGATGTCTGTCTTCACTAGGATGAACTGGCCCAGTAGTTTAATTTGATACGCTCCTGTCTCTCCTGCAGTAGATACTCATTAGTGCACCAAACCACACCAAAGATACTGGTCCCCACAGTACACTATATAATGACAATGGAGTTATATTTGGGTACACTACAGTGCCCAGCTGTTTAAGTGGTTTCTTAATTAATGTATTTTATTTCTGACCCATTTTTAAGATTTAGGTCTCAAGGGCCGTTTTACACCAGTCTGATGGTTGTCGGTTAATGTCAGGCCGTCAGTGAGTGTCTATCGCCCTAGTTTTTGCGGTGTGTCCTGCAACATTGGCACTAGCCAGCTCTTGTCAGCTGATTCAGCAGGTTGAATCAGCGTTTGACCCAACAAAGCCCGTTAGTGAAAGAAATCACTCTGATTGGCAGTTCAGTCACAAGACAAGAAACTGAAGTGAGGAAAGTAAACAATTGGCAAATATCCTTTGTTCACATCATTTCAGCAAAAGCTAAGGTATGGCAATATGACGTGATGTCACAGAGCTACTGATAATGGAGTTTCAAAATTATGAACTTATATAAAACTTCACTTTGGTCTTTGACCTGTCAGAAGTACATACTGTGCTATTGAAAACTGTTTCAAAAGACATGAAGATGTTTCTCACATTCATAATACCTCATGTCTGCATGTAATGCACGACTTGGTGAGAGCAGTGAAAACATTGGACCTATTTCGGCGCATATTCCAGCACCACGGACAGCGAGCGGATGTTTAATTATCATTAGTCATGTGTTTAACCTCACAGAAAATAAAGAAAATTAATTAATTACAAGCTCATTTCTAGAAGATAACCAAGGGGTCCGGTGTATGAAACACAGTAAAACAAATGCCAGTTTGGTATAATACTGTATAGGCGAATTTATTGGAGTTATCTCCAGAGACCGAAAATACAAGCTTAACATGCCGACATGAAGAAAAATTCCCACATACAATCAGACATGCTTCAAGACATCATTTAGACAGACTGTCTACAGCAGCAGAGCAAAATGCTTTTACAACACACAGATAACTCACATAACTCATAACTCACGGAGGAGCGAAGTGGCCAACAATTTGATTCAGTAACATTCGTATTCACTAACACTCGTATTCACTGATGAGCATATTATTGACCTATTTAAGTGCAATACAATGAAAACAACCAGCCAGTGCGCCTTGAATATTCGTTGACAGCCCTACTTTGCAGTGTGTTTAAGTGCAATTTTTGGCTGTAACACAGAAGACATGAGGCAACGCAGTAGTTGACCTTAGTTGTCACTAGTTCTTTGGTGTCTGTTTGGTGTGTCTGGGCCCTTCAGTAGGAACGAACAGGTTTGGGGTTGATTCAGGCAGTTGGAAAATATTGAGAGATGGACAAACACATTGTTGGATTTGGTCTTTTCATGGTCTTGTTAACCAGCCTCCTCTCCTAGAAATTCCATTCAACTACTTTGAAACAGCAAATACGTTTGACACACATAAATGTACATAAATATAGTTTTTCATTACCTCAAAGAAACATCTTGACCATAATCCAGGTAGGGTTGTGTTTGGCATCCTGTTCTTTTAGTCTCTTGATTGGACATCCACATTTCCCTCCTCTCTCCCCAAAAAATCTTCATGGTGCATTAGTCATTTTAATCTTTAAAATGTCAGTATGCTACAACCAGAGAAAAAACCCCTGAAAACCCTCTCCCCCAAGATTTTCCACTCAGAATTAGGGGAGCCACGCCTGACAGTTTTTCTAATGCTCTAAAACTGACATTCTGACATTTACGCCCCCATTTTACACACATTTTATACTCGGCAAGTAGTTTACACAAGAAAGGTTTAAACATCTCTCTCAAGCTCAGTTTCTTTTTTTTCTCACTATTACTCTTTTGATTATGAGTATGAGTAAAACTGAGTGAAACACCATGAACACCCTCAACAGCTGATGGTCTGAAAGCGTCTGCTGCTATTTCCATATATGAGTGATTATCATGTCTCACCCCTCTATGACGGACAGCTATAAACATTTTTGCCTTGCGACACAGTCAGACAACATTTAATGAAAATGAAGTTTAGAGCATAATGACACCTTTGCATAACATCTATTTTTCTTTACGAGATTCTTTGCCAATTTTCAACCAGCTTTGGATCATAAAAATTTGGGTAGTGTGTGTAAATTAACTGTCATGAATTTCCCTCCATCTTAGCAACACCCAGATGTCCCTGCTCGTCTCTCGCATCATCTGTCAGATTTTGCTGGCTCTAGGACTGTGGCTTGAATTACACATTGTACTTCCACAATTTTTGTGTGCCTGCTGCTACGGATACAAAGAGTATGGAAACAGATCAAGAGAGTGATCCGCTCAATCAAACAGTCAGTCAAACAGTAAAACTAAGCTGTGTTGATAAAATATAAACCAAGATTCTGTTTCTGTATTACCTATTTTTTCCCTAAAATGTCTTCAGAAACATATTTTGGTACACTGTTTGGCTGTAATATGAGAATTTGTGAACAAGAAGCAGACACTATACTGTTTCTATATTGTAAACACGGAGGCTGAAAAACTGAGATCAAACTAAAAAACTAAGCAGAGACCTGTACTGCGAAGCAGGATTTGGAGTTAGCAAGGTAACTTCGGGGTTAACTCTGTGTTCTCAGTACTACGAAGCTGGTTCTCTTTTTATGGTGATAAATCACCATGGTAACTTATGCTAAACAGTTACTCTGCCCCGGAAGAAGGTTAATTTTAGAGTATCAGATCACAGCTTGTCAACAGCCCGACCTCTGACCAATCAGATCACTGAAGAAAAAAGTATCCTGACATGGACAAAAGTCCAGAGTGACAGGTAAAAAAGAGTGGCCTATATATTGTTATAGGTCAGTAGTAATGGGAGGTCATTTCATTATTTCAGGGCTCTAACAGAGAGATCGTTTACACACTAAACACATCTTTAGCTGTACTTTAACATATGCAAAGTTTATTTTAGTCCGCACTGACAGTGTTGCTAGCTTACATTCTGATTGCATCACTGCAGCTCAGAATAACATGAGACACCTGTGTCATGAGATCGTCATCAGCCACCTAAATAGCAAATAAGACTCAGCCAACGGTATATTTTTGGACAGTATTTTCAATATTACTACATTTCCGTTACAGATTACAGAGTATCATTTGCATCCCACTCCATCGGCATTTTCCTGTCTCATAGTCGCAGACACTTTCGGTACAGTTTCATATTGTAACAGACTGTTCTATATTGTGTGTCCCTCTTGAGTTGCCGTAGGTCAGAGAAAGCTTTGGGTGACATTTCGCTGTTTTAGGGGGCTCATGCATGTGTGAGAATTTTGGCTGTCACACCGTCTTCCTCCCGATTCCTGCTTAATGAATTATTCAATTAGGTGAACACAGGACAGTCGGCTACAATATCATATGAAGCAGCTTACTTAATTCATGGTTATGATGATGTTGTTGGTCATTAACTACTCCGCCTATTTCACATGAATGCGCTCGTTGCTGGATAGGAAAACCCAGAGTTGACTGAATTAGTTGATAACCAGCTTTGTAGTACCGGTTATCCAGACGGCCAGTGTTAGGGTTAGTCAAGGCAGATAACGAAAATATAGTGTGGGAACTGGCTTCATAGTTCAGGCCTCAGTGCTGATCAAATCTAAACAAAGATTCTGTTACCCATTTGATACCTCAGACGTTTTCAGACACATATTTTAGCTTACCGTTTAACTGTAATTCAAGATTATTTGTTACCAGTTAGCCACCATATTGGTTCCTGTGTCAAAACAGCCAAGCTCGCATAGCATCACCTGCCAGTGGGAGTGTTTATTGATCTGGTGTGGTGCAGTGCATTCTGGTAGTTGTTGATTTTCTACCTCAGCCCCATTCTTCTGTTTTCTCTGGTCAAGTAGCACCATGTTTCCAGCTGTGAAATTCTCCTTTAAGGGTATAATGAAACATTCCCTCTGATGACTTTATAGATCTGATCTATTTTATTGTTCATTCTCAGATTCACTCAAACTCTGTGGTACCAAATCTGAATTTTTCCACTTGTCCCAGTGACATTTCAACTCAGTTCAGACTGGTGCCAGTCATTCTTGTGCAAATGAGTTTTGTGGTGGAATAAGTATGAATCTAATCTGCTACATCACTGTCTAACTTTAGTTTTGGAAACACCCTCTGTTTCCTGTCCCTGTCATATTATACTTTCCTTATCGCCTTCCTGATGCCTTCACCACACACTGGAACATATACATTCACACTTTCACTTGCAATTATTTTCCATTTTCTTTTTTATGTTTGTGTTGTTTATCTGCTTGCTTTTTCTGTTTGTGATTCCACAGTTAGTGCTCTTTAGGGAGAGCCCTTATAATTCCCTCTCCTACAGTACACAGCTGTTTTCCTTTTTATCCTTTATATTTATACTTATTTTCCACGCAGATAAATAAAGTAAATAAAGACCTGAGCAGGCACATGTGTGTTGAACCAGTGACTCAAATTCAATCTAAAAGGAGAGAGTCGCTCTTATATCTATTCAAGGACAGAGTTTTGAATGAGGTTCCAGTTACCATGGAAAAAATGTACCTCTGTCCCACAACCAAAAATGAAGCCTGCAGCAACTTAATACAGTGACAGCATGCCTCGATGCCAGGCAACACACCGCGTTACAACGTGTCGTGTTGTCAGGGAAAGCCTCTGATGAAATAATAATGAAACGTTTGACCACGTCGATAAATTCTCCACCTGTACACGTGTCCTTGTATCAGACAGATAGATCGAGGAAGCCATGACAACAAGAAGAGCCCTACTTTCATCATCCCGCTGGTTTTTAGGCTTCATGATATTTTAGCCCCTGTGATTGAGTTGCACGGCTAGTTTATTAAACTCTGCAGCTGTTGTTTGTGAAGGCACCTAGGAAACAGAGGTAATTGATGGACCTATTCGGTTACACTCGCTGCATATGAAACCTCCACGGCTGAGAAAGTCAAGGATACTAATACGAGCTCAACTTTGCACCTCAGCTCACTGTCTACACACAGAACAGTTAGTGACAGGCTGAGTTACTACGAGTTGTTATGAGTTATTGCGTCTATGTGTGTACGCCCTCATGTGCATGTTCCATACATACATGTACAAACGGACACTCGTGCATGCCTGACTGAAAGGTCAGACTCTATTAATACTCGGATTGTTGAACTTACTGTCTTCAGTTGCTCTCTGAACACTGGATCATTCACAAACTTGAGATTTCCTCACAGCAGCGAGCATGAAAGAGCATAAAGGATTTGACTCCCACCTGGGAAAATTGTGCTGTGCTGTTATGTATAATTTAACACCAAAAGGCTGTGTTTAAAATAACACCACACGGGAGTAAAATACCACTCAGAGTTCATGTATATGTAACTGGTGGAAACTTCTGATTTAAAGCTCTTTCATTATGATTCCAGCCGTGTTTGTTAATTAAAGAGACGTCAGAGAATCATGTGGTAACACTTTTATGTACCCAAGAACCCATCTACTCCGTTTACTGTTCAATAATAAAAATGACAGTTTGCGGTTTGAGAGTGGGTCACACCTTGTAACCACACAGTTTTGGTTTGTATCCATATTTCTGTATAGTATACGGACCACGCTGCTAGTGTTCAACACAAGGAAATACATCTCATTACTGATGGATAGAAACTTGGATAGAAAAAATCATTTTGATTGTTTTACATCATCCAATATAGTAAAATATGACCATGGAGCAGTACAGATATAAAAAAATGTATGGTGACAAATAAGCGGGGAGCTTGGCCTGTCAGACGTGTAGCCAATTTTGAAAGATTTTGGTGAAAGACGTATGATCCACTATGCATGCACTCTATTTGTTACAAAGCTACAGTGCTACCAATGTTAGCTAGCTGAACACGCCGCAAACTTTCACTTGGCAAAATCCATAAATAGAGCTGTATTACGTTACGTTTCGCACGCAGAAACAAAGATGCCTCATTGGCCGCTGGATCATATGTCAACAGCGTCGCCATATTGAAGAGTCCAAGACTTGACTGTAAACAAATAAGAGTAAACAGAGGAGCTAGGATAATGTTTATTTCTAAAGTGATTGCAGTGAGTCATTTTTAGGTCCATGGGTTTATGATTTAAGTGCAGAAGAAAAAAGTTATGTCTCAAGTTTATTATGATCTCAATATGTAGGCTTCAACAAGGACGTTCCAGACGTAAAAGCGGCTTCATTTGTTGTAATTTGTAGGTATTCACTTTTTCCCTATAAATAAAGTTTAATTTGAATTGATTTGGCCAAATTGCTAGTGCGCTAGCTAGCTTATGCTGTCTGCTTATTAACTCCTTGGTCATAACAAAATGTCGTAACTTTCACCACTGCTCATTTCACAAAGGCCACCACAAGAAAACGTGTTCTTTAGTTACGTTATGAAACATGCATCTAGATTGGCTTCCCCAGTACTCAGGTATGGGAAAATAAAAGACTTGCTAACATTAGCGTGCTAGCTATGCTAGTTAAGGCTGATTGCCGACAAAATATCAAGATTATAATTAACTCGAGACACGTATATCATAAACCATGAAATATAAAAACAACTTGTTGCAATTGGTTGACAAATATAAACATCACAGTGTTTTTTACCCAGAAAAACTGCAGCTCCCCTGTTTGCTTGCATTTGTTTACAGACAAGTCATGCACTCTCCAATCGCTGCGATGGCCTGACACAGTCAATGCAGCATTTACGATGTATACGTCTATGGTTTCGTAAACACGTAATAGATCATGGAGGTTCTCATAGGAATGAATGGACTTCTGGTTGACTCTCATACATACCCAGAGTTAAGTGGAAATGGGCCTTTACGTGGTTGTTTAACACTTTCTTGATGATCAACCCCTGTGCAGCATCTCCATCAGCCTGAACAGTGCACCATTCACAAGCTTAGTCCTCAAAGTTTCCTACTGCAGAGAGCATAAAAGAGCATAAAGGATTTGACTCTGACTTTGGAAAATGTGATGCACTGCTATGTATCTTTTAACACCGAAAGATTGTGTTAAAAATAACAGCGCAGGGGTAGAATAATATTCAGACTTCACATGCATGTAAAACACTTTTGGTGAACTTCAACTCTCAACCTCTCCAATTTACTGACAACTGTTTAAGCATCTTTGTGTAAAAATTAAACTGTTACAATGTTGAATTTTGATGGATGAGTGAGTCTCACATTCAGTGTGTGGCTTTGACTACTTGTGAGAGCACTTAGCAGTTAAGTGCTCCAGTAAAATGGGGTCTAAATTATTGTTTGGGTTTGCCCAGCCCCCCCACAGCGCAATGTAATCAGTGGGTTGAATGTGTCATGACGACTGTGGCGGGGGGTTTCCCAGGCTAAAAAGAAGATGGAAAGACGAGGAGGAAGCAGGAAGGGGGGGCTGCTTTCTCTCTCTGGTGGTAAGGAGAGAGGAGGGCGGCTGAGCAGGACCAGACAGCGTTCATGATACCTACCTACGGAGGAGGTTCACACATCCTCTGGGTTATTTCAGATGAGTAGTTGCAAAGCAGGAAGTTGCCTGGAGGCATCTAAAAGGGAAAGAAACTTCAGTATAGTGACATTAAAGAGGACCTATCATGCTCATTTTGAGGTTCATACTTGCGTTTTGGGTTTCTACTAAAACATGTTTACATGCTTTAATGTTAAATTAAAACTATATTTACTCTGCCAGAACATCTGTATTCAGCCTCTGTCTGAAACGCCCTTTTTTAACGCCTGTTTTTTTGAGCCCCCCTGAAAAAGCCCAGACTGCTTTAATTGGTCAGCGTCTCTGGGTCTTCCACATCTCGCTGTCTCTGCTTCTTCATTGCAGCGGGGGACTGACTGTAACACAGTATAGCAGCACTTACTGTGAAATATCACCAATAAAAGCTTCTATACCCAATTGGGCACAATCAGACATGTTCCAGCAGAAAATTGATTGGAGATGAGGGAGAAATGAACAACATCGGCACAAAGATTACATGTCCTGATGTTAGCTTGTAGCTACATGTAGCAGTGCAAGCTATAATGTAAACACTAGCAGTAGCGTGCCTGGAGCAAATCCGTCACAAGCTAACATAACTTATAGTTTCAAATGAGATATGTAATCCCTCCAGTGTGTTCTGGGTCTGCCCCGGGGCCTCCTACCAGTGGGACATGCCCAGAACACCTCCAACGAAAGGCGCCCAAGAGGCATCCTGATCAGATGCCCGAATCATCTCAACTGACCCCTTTGGACACAAAGGAGCAGCAGCTCTACTCCGAGCTCCCTCCGGCTGTCCGAGCTCCTTACCCTATCTCCAAGGCTGAGCCCAGCCACCCCACAGAGGAAACTCATTTCGGCTGCTGGTATCTGCGATCTCATTCTTTCGGTCACTACCCAGAGCTCATGATCATAGATGAGGGTTGGCATTGGTGGACGAATAAATGGAAAGTTTTGCCTTCCCTCTCAGCTCCCTCTTCACCACAGCAGTCGTGGGCAGCGCCCACATCACTGCAGACGCCGCACCAAACCTCCGTATCTATCTCACGTTCCACTCTACCATCATTCGTGAACAAGACCCCGAGATACTTTAACTCCTTCGCTTGAAGATATGTATGTATGTGTGTATGTACTGTATTTACCTTGGCCATGTTTAATTTTAACAGTGGACATTGTAAAAAAATTATATACACATAAATAACTAAAAAGTATTAGAAGTCCCCTTGAAAACTGTGAGTTTACTATAACCGGAAAGAATAAACAGCTTGGCTTTCTGGGTTTAAATTGTACTGAAATTACTGAAATTGTAATCGAGGAAGTTGCTTCATGGTATTTCCCCCATGAGGTATAACCATAGATCAGGAAGTCCATGGTTGTGTCACAGTTTTTCTTTACTGTATGTAAAGTTCATGTTCTATTTTGTAATCTGGTGAAATGACACAACTCAGAAACCTTCAGCGATTCCCCCTCAGGCTGGTGGTGTGACCAGCCTGAGCCACCATTCTTCGTGTGTGTGTGTGTGTGTGTGTGTGTGTGATTTGTGGGGATATAGCAAAAACAAGGCCAACAATTAAAAGAACTTATCTGGAGCAGAAGAAAGAGAAGAGTAGCAGCGTGGAAATAAGAGACAGCTCAGCTGCACACATCACCCAGATTCACTGGTGTGTCTTCAAATTTGGGTACACGCTCTGCTTTGTGCAGCATCAACCATGACATTGTCGATGCTTGACGTGTGGTATCAATATTTCAAAAACCAACAGAACTTCCACTCTTAGGTTGTATTGTAAAAAAAAAAAAAAAATGAAGAAGAAAACTGGTCTGTAGAGAACACTACAGTCATGTTCTTTGTACAACTGTAAAATGCCATTTAGTGGACATGTCATGGGCTGATTACGGTATATTTTTAGAGTCAGTATATATAAATTTGACTACTTTTAAAAGGTTACTTTGGTATTTTTCAACCTGGACCCTATTTTCTAGGTGACTAATGGGAGTAAAAAGTTTTGATATTAATCCAGTATTGAGCGAGAGGTTCGTGATGTTCTCACTGTGAATAAATGTCCACTAAAGGTGCCTGTTTTTGTCACTGACAGGCTTGGATTATTATTCTATGTGCCTAACATTGGTTTGAAAAGGATCCCTACAGAGGTAGGCCTTTCTGCTAAAGAGTAAGATCCTTTTTGTTTAGACAGAAACAGCCTTTAAATCGCTGCCACCAAAGCCACCAAATTCTGTATAATCATAAAATACATTTTATTCAGAGTCAACAGAAACAAAATAACAAAACAAAAAGCCACCCTGGTCTATCTCTGTAGGGATCCTTTCCATAGAGTTGTCAGACACTTATAGTAATGTTCTGAGTCTGTCAGTGACAAAAACAAGCACTTTAGAGGATACAAATTGACGATGTGCACATGCCCCAAGTGGTTATATTGCTGGCTGAAGTTGCAGATACAGTTGAAAAATACAGGAGCTAACCTTAATGTAAATGAATAAAGGATTCATTATTTTTCTCACCTGATTTTTACTTCTGGCATAGTGCAGACCTTCCCGTTATCAGATCACATTCCATTAAACAGGCATCATTTCTACAACTACTGTAGAATTTTAACAAAACAACCCCAACTCAAGATCCATTCACGAGTTTTCAACTGTATCACATTATCTTCATTCAGCAGACAGTTTTCATCCATAAAACCTTTAAGACTTCTTGTCTGTTGGCTTAAACGTGACATGTGAATGTCAGATCCTTAGTCAAGTCAAATCCGCCAACTCCACCTGTTTTTGAAGACCATGTGATACGCCTGAAAGCTCAAAAAAACTTGAGTCAGGTAGGGTTGTGGTCCCCCAAAGAAAATCTTGGTTGACAGAAATTCGATGTACTTCTTAAGCATTCAATTGGTCGATGGGGGGCGCTGCACATTTGCCGTTTTTTTCTGGTTGTCGGTAGATGAAAAATATATTTATCTTGGGGTAAAACACTGCACTCCTCACTGTCACTTTTTACCTAGCCGTCCAGTTATGGCAGAGGAGGGATAAATACCACAAAGTCCAACCATCACGTCTTACATGCACAGGTGCTGAACATCAACAACAATGGAGGAGACATTAATACTGAGCCCACATAGACTTGCGGGTCCATCCTCTCTCCCTATGTGCTTCAGCCTTCCCTTCTTCCAGAGGAAGGCCCTGGGCAAATACTATGTGCCGACATTTTTATTTCTGCGGATAATCTGTATCATAGCAACCAGACGTGACCAGAGCACCTCAGCTGGGTGTTTTCAGAAGCCAGGGAAAAAAAAACAGCTTTTGTGGACAAAGTTCTTATTAAAATAACACAAGCAATTGTCCAACCAATGAGAATTTGGTCGGTCAAAAACATATCAACCAACCAACCGACCAGAAGGTGTCAGCCCTTGAGTCAGGATTGTTTTGTTCAGCTCACGCTGACATTTTGACATGTCATAAAAAGACTAGCACAGGTGCATTTAACAACATTAATGATGTCTGCATTCTACGAAGAGGAGCTGAGTCATTTTTAATGCTGCTATTTCCATCTGTGCTTTTCTATACATGTACAAGACTGAAAAAGAATGGCATGACAGAAGCCCATTAGGTCATTAGGCTGACATAAATACTGCTCATCTTGAACTCACAGGTCACATGACACTTACATCTCTTAGTCATATCTGAATGTATTTGACGTGTAATTGGATTTAAGTATATCTTACTTTATGACACAGCTATGCACTATGGGTAAGCTGCTATTTAAATCAGAGCTGAGGTTTCCCATTTAGGTCGATGAATACATTATACCATCATTGTATATGAATCATGAGGCAAATTAGAGCTATTACAGTACTGTGAAGGAGTACAACAATGAACATGCTCTGATGAGGTGAATCTCTCGTGGGGGAGGAGGAGCTTTTCTGCAGCTCCACGTAAGGCTTGGCGTCACCACACTGAGCCCAGGCCAGTCTCTTGCGCCGTGGTCAGTGTGTGGCTAATATGTAACGAGACATGACACTTCAAAAGTCCAACACTTGCCACGAGCGATAACAAACCGCCCCTACGCTCGCCCTGGGAGCTTGCGGACTCAGCAGCTCCGGATGTTTTTTATCTCGTCCCTGCGCAGAGCCAGCATTTGATATCATTTTGATCTCGCGGAATAAAATGTTTCGTCATTTGTGTCCTCGCTCTCTGAGCTCCTTGTCCTTCCCTGTCCTTCCCTGTCCTCGGCTGCTCCGTAGGTGGCATATTTGCATCTGCTTATTTGCAGAGACATCACCATGGCGCCCGTGTCATGCCTAGAGACCTCCTGTAATCTCCTTGGTGTGCTGTGTGAAATGGGCCATGACCTCTTCTGCTCTCTCTTTCTATCTATCTCGCTCCATCCCTCACCGCTCTGCTTGTTTCTCTCCCTCTCTCTGTGATGCAGGAGGAGAATTCATACTCACCAACTAAGAGCTGACTGCACAGAATCACAGGCCAGAACTCATTTACTGCAAGAATACATCACAGTGAGTGGGACAGTAGATACTAATCTACATCACAGAAATATATGATGTGTGGCCAAATGTATGTAGACATGCAAATGCAACACCCAAATGTGACTGTTGAACATCTCATTCCAAAACTACAGGCGTAAATACACTGTTATAACAGCCTCTGCTTTTCCTTAAAGGCTTTCCAAAAGAATATAAAATCTGGCTGCAGGAATTTGCTCCCATTCAGAAAGAAGAGCAGTAGTGAGGTTGGAAATGTATTAACTCACCTTTGCAAGCTAATGTTGGCCTACTGGTCTGTTCCAAACGAGCATGTTTCCTCGCACCTGGATATGAGTAGGTCGGGGCATCTTTGTAGCACCACAAAGCTTCATTAGCACCAAGTCTAAAAGAGAGACAAAATAAGTAACCGGTATAAAGGAGAAGTTTTGCCACAGTAACATTTTCACTGGCCTCCATGCTGCTTTCTGCTGTTTACTAACCCTCTGACATGTTTATGACATTAAACGTGACACACCAGAAAAAAACAACAACTCGTCAATTGGCAACTCGTCAACTATTTGCAGTGGGTTTTCTCACGTTTAAAAAAACCCTCTACATATATGTGGTCATTTTGTTGGAGAAAGGGTATAAGAAATAAATTTGAAAACTTTCATTTTAGTCTGACCTTGTATTTTGTGCTTCTTTGCACAGCCATTTTATATATTTTTTAATGTCATTTATTTATCTTTTGTTTCATTTGGCAGTCATGCATCGGCGCAGGGCTATCTGTGATGACATCACCAATGTTGATCGGCTGAGGAAGTGGGCTATCATACAAAACCTTGGTGTCAGGGCAACAAACTCTGGGCAGAATCTGGATGCGAACCTCACAGTCACCTTCCCGGCTGGATGGAGTTGAGCTCAGAGCTCTGTGCAGGTCAGTCCAGGTTCCTCACCCTGACCCTGGCTTTGTGCACAGGGATGTTGCGTTCAAGAAGGAAAGGGCTTCCCCCAGTCTGTGTCCACATGGTTGGAAGCAGATGTTTTCTGAATGGAATTTGAATGCTGCCTGTAGCATTAAACTTTCCCTTCATTGGCACTAGGAGGTGGAGTCCATCAGAAATAGATGAAAAGTCCACTAAGTTCACAGCTTACCTTGACGCATCTACATACTGTAATAGGTATACACTTTTATTTGACACAGAAAGAAAGCAAAGATAAGGGGTATATTAAAAGCCTTTATTTAGTCAGGCATGTGTAAGGAATAATTCAACATTTTGGGAAATATGATTATTTACTTTCTTGCAGAGAGTTAGATGTGAAGACTGATACCACTCTAATGGCACAATGATAAATATGAAGCTACAGCCGGTTAGCTTAGCTTAGCATGAAAAAAAAAATTAGCCTGACTCTGTCCAAAGGTAACACAATCTTGCTACCAGCACCTCTTAAGGCCCAGACACCCTAAATGGACATCAAAGACCTAGTGATGACAAAGGCCGACTGTTGTGTCACCTGAGGTTGCCTGTGTCTCAGCCAAAAAGTTGTACATGAACACACTGCAAAGACTACAGTAAACGGCTAACTAGCATGTAACTTTTGCGCTACATGAGAGGAAACCATTCTCTCAACCAGCAAGCGGCGGTAATCTGTATTTGTCATTAAAGAACGGGAACTGAATGAAGACTGACAGGACAGATTCAAGACCCTAGTTAGCCAGTTAGCACATTAACAACACGGCCTGATGTTGCAAGAACAAAGGATATTTTCCGTGCGCTAGTAAACAGTAACACACAATTATGAACCATTTATGCGAAGGAGCTCAATGGCTAAAAAAAATATAATCTTACCTAATATAACAAGTTTGTTTCAATCTCGGACACTCTTGACTTTAGCCCTTTGTTTACTTTCCTCACTTCCGTTTCTCACCTCGTGCACTGAGTTGAGTTGATTTCTCTTACCAATGGGCTTCGCTGGGTCCAACGCTGATTCAGGATGCTGAATCGGCCAATAAACAGCCAACAAGGGCCAACTAATGCCAATGGTTCAGGATACATCACAAAGACTAGGGCAACACATGCTCACAGACGGCCGACTGTTAACCTGGTGCGACACAAATGAACACATTACATGTCATTTTTTTAGTCAGTACAAAAGCCAAAGTGAAAGAACAACACGTGTCCTTATGTGTCCAACTATTTCTTGACTTGCTGCTATGACTTCCTGGAGTCTTGTTGTCACTGTGAGACTCTAAGAATCAGTATTGATTACACCTGATATTCTGTACAGACCAGTGGTTCCCAACCTTTCCAGCTTGTTATGCCCTAAAATTAACTTGTAAACCCTCAACACAAGTTATGGCCTTAGTTTGGATGTACTTGTGAGCGCTTGCGGCAAAGATTGAGTTTTCCTTCCCAGATGGATTTGTTTGAAAGGTGAAAAAAAAAAAAAAGAAGCTGAATATGAATATAATTTTGTGTAACAGCAGTATATTTTTCTTATCTGTTACCAAAACTAGTTGAGCACTCATCCTCTGCATTCTTTCATACTTTAGTTTTCCCATCTTCCTCTCATTAACCTAAATCTGTATCGTCCTTTGGCATATTTTGTTGTAAATAAATATGAGAAGCTGTATTTTATGCATGAGTTGTAAGTGCAAAGTGCTGCTGCAGTTTGGTTTAGTGAGGCCTTGGTGGGATGACGTGCGAGTGCGTCTTCCTGTGACAAAGGCAGCAGCTTTGATGGTAACCAGTGCAGCAGTCCTCGGGCTCAGAGATCCTCTCTGTTTTATTTCACCGCCTCCTCTGACTGGGAGTATGCACACACTTCATTACGTGTGTGTGTGTGTGTGTGTGTGTGTGTGTGTGTGTGTGTGTGTGTGTGTGTGTGTGTGTGCACCTGTTTGTGTGCGTGTATATGTGTGTGTCTGTGTGTGTGGAAAAGGTAGGTCCTCCTCTCAGGCCCGCTTTGCCTAATACGTCCATGCAGGGCTCGCTGGAGAGCAGCGTGCAGCAGCACAAAGATCAGGGCTATTCTGGTGCTGCCAGCCTGCCCAGTGCTGATAGGAAAGGATTAATGAGGCGGGGCACTCATCACTTGTAATTAGAAACAACGCTAAAAACTATTTTTGTGCCTGTTCCTATGGAGAGATCTTGACCCTCAGGCCAGCGCCCCCCACACCTCTTCGCCGCTAGCCATGAGGCAGTAGACGCCTGCGAAGTCGGAGTAAATATAGGCCTATAACTCCTGCAGCTATGTGACACATGGTTCAATGGAGGGGAGCACAGATAATTCACAACTCTGGCTGTGTACTCCACTGGATGCTCAAATGTCAAGAGGCTGATAGAGGCTGTCTCTTAAAATACGCACTGTAAGGCTTGTTTGTTGTTATTGATCCCAATAATCAGGGAGCCTCTGAGCTTCTGTTGTTTCCTGGCTTCTGTTGTATTGTGGCGCTTTGGTCACATGAAATCTTTATCCCTCCATCTGTTGTGTCTCCTTTAATATCAGGATGTTTTCACACAAATCTTTCTAATGTCTCTTGTATAGCTGAAGCAGTCATTTGACCAGTTGATTAGTCGATCAACTTAATTTATTGTTTAAGTTATTTTTAAGGCAAAAGTGACAAACATTTGGTGATTCCAGCCTCTCAGATGTGGCGTTTTTGTTTTATTTACCTTGCACGGAAGCTGGATACTCACAGTGTCATGAGATCAAGCGAGCGTCACAGGATCATGAGATCACAGGAAAATCCATCTTGCCAGGCTTCAAGTAAAGCCTGGCTCAGGCTACAGGAGCGTTGGGCAGATTCATCCCAGATTCACCCCTTCAGACAACTTGAGGAGAAATCCGATCTGAGACCTTGGTTGGTACTGATGTTCGGCCATGATTATCTGGTAATGGGAGAGGTTGACAGATCCAGTCTTAAGCTTCCTGAACGTCTCACAGGCTCTTCGGGGCGGCCCTGATAATTCAGACATGTTTGATATTTAGTATTCGAGTCTGGATGATTACGGTTATGATTACATCAGTAAGGAGCAGCTGGCAGTGCCAAGCAACGCTAAACATTCTAGCCCAGTTTAGACGAGACAAAACCGTTTTAGAACGTTGCAGAGAAAAGTTGCAGCGGTGTGAACTGTCCGTCTGAGCTAGACTCAAGCCGGCTGATGGTGTCACCTGCGACTCACCTGTTTTAACAGCCAGTCAGCTTGTAGTGAAGTCAGTTGGTAAAGTTAGAACGGTGCATTGCAAGTAGTTGCGCGTTTCATGTCGTCTTCATTGCGAATCTTTGGTCTGAACTGGGCTTAACATTAGCTAGCATCCTGCCTTGGACTGATATTAAAACTGAAGTTAAAATCTCACCTACAGATCTCACTGAGGAATAGATAACCCGTGCTGACCGCGTCTCTCCAACCATTTTGTCATTCAGACTCGTTTAGCCTTCTGCTTTTTTTTTCACTGCAAAGCATTGTTAACGTTACATCAAGTTGTCGCACCACGTCATTCTCCATTTTGTATACATCTGCTTCCTCAACACAAAGGCTCCCTCTGGCACGATCATCTTCAAAAATTGATTGGGATTTTAATACTCCTATAGTCTGAGCCCGGCTTAATGCATTTGTGTCCACACTACTAGTGTTCCAGACAAATCAGCATCCTGTCAGGAGCTACTGGTGGCTAAGTATGTGATATAGTTGTGTGTGACGACACAGAAAGGAAACAGTTAGTTTAAAACAACAATGGCAGCTCCCAAAGAGGTTAGGGTAGATGTTGTAATAGCATCAGTTATGTATTTCCTCATTGAAAGAAGAGCAGTAAACAGCACAGAAGGCTTTTCTTTCTTTCTGGAAAAGATGTTTTCGCTCCTTCCTGACGAGCCTGTGATAGACAGTGATGGACAGATGGTTCATCCAATCACCTGCCAAGTATCTGTTGAAAGTGCCTGCCCTTTTCCAAGAAGTTTCCAATGACAGCGTCTCAGATGGGTTTTGTGTAGCAAACCATCTGGAGTGCAAGGTTACGGTTTTATATCATTATAGGCTGAATATCTTTGGATTTTGGACCATTGGTTGATGTCACCTTTAGCTGTGGAGAATTGAAATGAAAACTTTAAAGTATTTTTCTCACAAAGTAATTAATTAATTTGAAAAGCCATATTAAAATTGGAAATTACTCAAAAATGACAATAATTCTTGTTTGCAACCACTCAGGCTCAGCTGAAAGAGGCTGTGAACACAACACTGACAAAATGTTGCCTATTTGCCATCAGAGAGCAGCATTATTGTTCATTTAGAGCCTGTTTATACCTCGTATTAGCATGCTTCTTTGGTGATGAGATCACAAGTGGACAGCGCTACGTATCAGTGAAAACAACCATCAAAATGCATTACGATCCGATCACTCAAAGTACTTGCTGAGGTGGTCTGGGATGCATTTGACCACATATCTTGTAGTGTAAACACTAATGCGTCCTGACAAGTCCCCAACAAGGACTACGTCCTCAATGCAGGACATGGCGGTTTTGGTGACAGCATACTAACTTGCCCATTTTACGACAAGTTGGACCAAGTGCTGCATCTCCATCCATCATTTTGCATTATGGAAGAGAATGTGTAGAATTCTGCTGACAGTGATTTCTTCAGCTGTGTCACTCGTGGGCCCTCCATCCAAAGTGTGGAAGTAATAACAATGCAAGGGGTCCTTTGACGTTCTAGCCTAACTGATGTAGGCAGTAACAAAATCTGCACACAAGTGGTCCATTGGAGACACATGAGGGATGTGTCTCCGCTGTCCACTTATGCATGGTAAAAACAAGTGTAAATGGGCTCTCAAAGTCGCATTTTTTGGGTCTAGTATTCACTCTCCGTACAGCTCTGTTTTTGGTCTCTACCAACTCCTGAGAAAAATATCCATCTCTTTAGCTGCTAAATGCTCTACTATGTTTATCAGCTAACTTAATCTGCCGTTATAGGCCATTTCACTGGAAATACATTGCTAAGCAACAGCTTCGGTCTATGTTAGCTTCCCGTCAGCTGATACCATTCTTGTACACTGTAAAATATTCCCAAAAATAATAATAAAGGACCCATTTAGAAAGTTTATGTCTAACGGTCTATATAGTATGGTTGTGACATCACACATTCCCAGAAATCCTGACGGCTCATTTAAAGGCCCAGTATCTGAATACAGATTGTGCATTTCTTTGTGAACTGAGCATTTTTGATACTTTTGCAGTATTTATAACGCACCTATACCTGCTTTATTTTTAAAAACGCATGCATGATATCTGACTTTTCACAATATGCGACCTTAATCATTTAGGTGCATCATGTGACATCTGACAGGCATTACATTTTTGCTGAGTAAAACATCTTCAGAACATTATTCTCTCAGTGGCCAAATAAGTTAGATCCCTCACAGTGTTGTAGTACTCCAGATTGGTCTTGATCTTATCTCGGACCATACTTTTACTCGTCTCAGTCTTGTAGAAAGAGGACTTGGATTTTAGTTGTCATGACCACAACTGCCAGTGCATAAAGGAGTGTCGAATGAAGATGTCTATGTTGATTTCAGCTCCTTAGTGTTTGTATTTGTTAGCTCGTAGAAAATTTACACACATGAAATTTACCTCTACAGTGTCTTTTGATTATTTTATTGTGACATTTTTCTGTATCATAAGAGGTGAATAAAGAGGAATCTTCATTTGTTTTCTGTGGGTGTTTGTGTATGTGGATCGTTCAGATCAATTTTAGGAGTCTGTATGGTTTTCATGATCCACATTTGATCATAAGTGGGTGTCATTCAGTGTGGGACTCGCGCTGGTCTTGGTCATGGCTTTGGCTCTGTTAAACTGGTCTTGACTACAACACTGCCTCCGCGTAGGAAGACACGGTTAGAAAATAAACCTCCAGGACGCCAAACCAAACTTGAAGCCTCCCTGTTTATTTCAAAGCTCACAAGTAGGGATTACAAAATTACAGTGCTTCAATTGCAACAGTTCAAGGAGTAGTAGGAGAAGAGTAGGAGAGATGACAGACCAGTTGAGGAATCTTGAGCAAGTCATGCAAAAAGGTGTGGGAGAAGGCCTCCGTTATAATAGCACCCTTTGTGGAAAAAAATAAATCCATCTGTCCGTAGGTCAGTGCAAAAATAGTAATGAATATATGCATACAAAGAAAATAGATATATATATATTTATATACTGTATATACTTGACCGTTGACTACAGACACAAAGAAAGATACAGAGACTTGTAGAGCGAAGCCCGTTTCCACCGGAGCCTCTGAGCCCAAAGCAGAGACTCTTAAACAAGTCTAGTCATAAAGAGTGCACATCAAATATGACAGCTTGATATTGTTCTAATACAGAACCGTGTTTCCAAAGAAAAGGGAACAGACCCAGATGCCTCTTGGAGCTGTCAATCAGGCTATGACCTCTACAGAAAGAGCAGTGTGGGAAAGACAGACAGCACCATAATGTCTGCAAGTGTCCCTCACAGACCAGGAGCACACAGCATGCTTCGTTTTCCAACCAGAGAGTAATGTACAGTACGACGGTTACATTGTTCAGTCAAATAGATCATTACATACAAAAGCCATGTGCCGCTGCGGTTGTAGGAACCGGCAGGTGGGACGAAAAGGTTCATTATTCTTATATAACATTGGCTCAGATGGTAAGCACTCTTTTTTTGCAAATGGTAATCACTGAATATAAATGCACAAGCTACAAACGTGTGGTAAATGGATATACCTTTTTTCTTTTATCATATTCAAATATATTGTGGAGCACCAGTAGACACCAATGACAACAGCAACAGAAATACAAAGTGAGGACACGTCGCAACACAAACTTTTTTTTTTTTAAACTTCTTCACACGTAGAAAAAAACTCACTTCAATCTGAGGCTACGAACTCTTATTCATGCTCGAAATGTCCGCAGAGACCTCACACAACAGTTCCATGATCGCCGTGTAACCAAACAACCTGTTACAACTTCGTTTGCATAGCATGAATTTTCACATGAGGGATTTTTGAAGCTTATTGTTGTGAATGTTTGGTGCCGTAAAGCCTTACTGAGTGCACTGTGTGTTTGTAATCTATGAAAACGTCTTGCATTCTCCTTCATCTTGTTGACAGACACGTGATCACTCTCCAGCTGTTTGGGTTCAGATGTACTTTTGAAGATACAATGGTTCACAGAGGGTGTATTGCAAAATATATATATATATTTTTGGGTGGGGGTGCTTTGACAGTGATATTGTTAGCCCTGTGCTTCTTTGTTTTGATGCAAACAATGGAGAGCTGAACAGAAACAAGAACAGAAAGAACAGAAACCATCGTTTGTGAGGAAGCTGCTTCACGTCAGCTTGGAAAATAAGGGACCAAGCTCATAGCTGCTTCTTTTTTTTGGTCTGAATATGAATCTTTAAACTTCAGTTGAAGTACTACATGCTCTTTTATGTGTTGGAAACTCTGACAGCCCTTGGGGTTCATGAAATCAAAACTAGTTAGATCACAGATTTGTGGTTTATAGACTTAAACAAGGCTATTTTTTCAGATTCTTCATAATTTAGATCAAAATCTTTGCTGTGTTTAAAAGTTCAGTGTGTAGGATTTAGGGTAATAAATTGGCAGACAGGGAATAAAATGTAGTAAGTATCCTTTCTTTAGTGTAAAATCACCTGAAAATGAGAATCACTGTGTTTTTGTTACCTTAGAATGAGCCGTTTACAACTACATAGGAAGCTGGTCCTCTTCCACGGAGTCCGCCATGTTTCTACAGTAGCTCTGAACTGATAAACTAAACAGTGGCTCTAGATAGGGCCATTTGCGTTTTTGCATCAGCTGCCATAGTTAGCAGCTCCTTCATGATAAGCCAAACAGATTTTTGACATGAAACTGCTTTTTTAAGTGTTTTTAGCAGTTAAAATCACCCGGTCCATTTATTGTGGAGAGGAAAAGACCTCTGCGGATAATTCACACATTAGCAGTTGCTAGCCTAATGGCCCGTCTGCGTCAAGCTGCACAGCATTGGTCAAACACTGATTCATGACGTTCACCTTCTTTAGTCAGTGTTTTTACTGGTTTTAACCACATTTATAAACATCGCCTACGCACAAAACCAGATCTGAAAGAGGCGTACGCCACTTTCCGCACATAAGTTGTGATATATAAAAATAGACTTGATGGGAGAGACTTTGACCCATGCTCACGAACATTTTGGAGACAGGGAATTGGCGATGCACATGGTGAGGTGGAAGCCTGATTGTAGAAACTGTTGAATATTTTTTGGCACAAGCCATTTTTTTGCCTTTGTCTTACGCACTTTTTTTAGAATGGATCTTACGCACTGTTTTATAAATGAGACCCCTGGGTCATTTGTTTTGGCGAGGAAGAGACCTCTGCGGATAATTCTGCTCACAGTAAAAACCTCTTGAACAATTAACACCGAAGGACTTCTAACCAGGAGAAGTTTCAACTGGTTGCAATCTCTAATCCTCACCACTAGAAGCCACTAAATCCTACACACGGTACCTTTAAATGTTCACTTTTTAAGTGGTCATGTGCACAGTCATCTCAACAAAACAAGGTATTTATCTTTGTACCGGTGGTTGAAAACACATGCATCCACCTGCGTACTATAAGAGGACAATCAAATTTGTAAAAACTGTTGAGGCTCAAATGCAAAATTTTGATTCTGTTCAGCGGCGATACTAAAATCTGCAGTTTGGATCAGAATGAAGGCAAAGCAGCACTACTAAGTTAAGTACTTTCTTTTTTAGCTGTTCTCGGTGTGTCTATCTACATGTAGTTGTTGTTGTATGAGTCAAAGGTGAATATATTCAGGTGCAACAGGATGAGGGTAAACTTGTGTGCGTGCATATATATTTTTTTAACCACACTACTGTTTAGTGCAGAGTTGATTTACAATTCACGGTGGTGTTCAGACTCACCTTCAAGTGCCACCATGAGATCAGGGTTACATAATGAGCATTTTCACCTCAAGGCTTTCAATGTCATTTTCTCCAATTCTGCATATTAATCAGGAATATCAGGAATAAATCTGTAGGGTACACAGAGACCAAGAAGGAGCAGGTTGCTTTAGTCTGGGTGTCAAAAAATTCGACCTCGGTGTGTTCTGCATCCGTCTGCACGTGATGGTGTTACCGTGCGCAGGCTCAGTGGTGACACATGAATTAAGGCATTGATAGAGGCACTAGAACAGCACGTGACAGCAGCGCTCGCCTATGCAAGGCAGAAGAGCTCACTTAACTGTAGCTTAGTGTCAGCGACAGGGGAGTTGCAAAAGATCAGACAAAGGGTCACACTGCTCTACTGTACCACCGCCGTCACACTGCACTGTGACCGCGCGGGAGGAAGTGAATGTTTGAAGTCTGTACCTCAACTCTGCTACCTTACAATGGACACGCTCAAAATGCAGGGCGTTGACACAAACAAATGGAGCTACGTAGGGGACTTAGTGGAGTCGGTTTCAACATGGATGAATGGGAGCAAAGAGAACAGAGGAGACGACAGAAGCAGGCAGTGAAATTCCTCCGTTCTGTTACATTAAACATCACCAGTAGCCCTGTTTTACAATATTCTCTGAAAGTGTTCTTTCCTCTGCCAGCAGCCATGCATAAAAAAGCTCTTATGGCTGTCTGGTAATATATATATATATTTATATATATTGCTAAAATATATGCATATGTGGATGCAGGAATGGCAAAAACGAAGAAGCAAACACACGAACTATGAATTTGTGGTTCTGATGACGGACATAAACCCACAAGCTGCGCTCAAAAATAAACCCCCTTCTTTTTTTTTTTCTTCTCTTGTCTGCGCCAAATATTACAGCATAACTGTACGCACCATAAACATAAAGAACTGAACGACAGTAATTACATAAACATCAAAATGGTATTTCAGCAAAGAGCTGGAAATGTAATCATTACCGATATATACACATAAGATCAAGGTCTCAGTTGCATTCCACTCTGAAATTATTGCACAGTAAGCCGCTGTGGGCTCGTCATGGTCACCCCCATAAACCCCTGTATAAAAATAGAACAACAACATTAACACACCAAACAAGTCTTCATCTTTTTTTGTACTTTTTTTTATCTTTTTTTTTTTTTTTTTTTGACAGGCACTGCCATGGCCAACCCCGCCTGAGTCTGCAAACAGAAACTGTGTGCCACAGTGTGAGCTTTAAGAGTTTCTCTTGTCAGTAATTGCCCCTAAGCACATAGAATATCTTTTCCAAACCGATTTCCTTTTCCTTCATGTTTGCTCCTCTGGGGTCACAAATGGAAAGCATCCCACTGACCGCTTCCCCTCTCTATCTATCTCTAGCTCGTCTTCTCCTCCGGGACTGCAGCCACGTCCAAACAGTAGGGATTTTTGGCATTTCTCATCACCACTGACCCAGAGCTTTGGCACTCCAGAGAGTCCAAGATGCGCGTGAGGAGATTCAAGAAGAATACAGCGGCCCCCCCACACTCCAAACCGGCTCACAGAGCAGCCGGTCTCTCTTTAAAAAACAGTGAGAGTGAGTCGAAGTGTGAGTCGAGCGGGTCCGTTTTTAGACAACGGTTTCCACACCAATCAGCTTTGGCGTCAGGATTCGTGGCGTTATTCCGTTGTTAAGGTCCTCCTCAAACTCCAACAGCTGGCCCATGAAGTTGAGGTTTGGGGAGATGATGGGCCTCCTGGTTTTGACAAACTTGTACGCGTCTGTCATGGTCATCCAGGTGTGCTTCATCAGGTAGGCGATCACGATGGTGGCTGAACGAGACACGCCTGCCTGGCAGTGGATCAGAAGGCCCATACCTGCTTGATGTGCTTCCTCTGCGGAGAGGAACATGGAAACAATCAGAACACATTATAATAAATGCTTTGTTCCCACGGGGGGGAAGTTCAGTCATCAGTCATGACGAGACATTGAAACTTCCTTTGTGACCAGGCGTCTATCTATGTCTGGCTGTTGAACCTCAGTGGGGATTTTTTGGTAACAACTTGAAAGAAACACCACTTTACTGTAATGCAGCCTTTTAAAAACAGTAAAAAGACCACGATTACAATACGATGATATCCATTTGTGCACTGTCAAATTACGCCCACTTAAAGTGTTCGTTTTTGCCACTGACAGGCTCAGAATGTTGTTTTAAGTGTGTGACAACATAATGGAAAGGATCCCTACAGAGACAGACCTTTATGTTAAAGAGTAAGATCCTTTTTGTTTAACCAGAAATAGCCCCAAAGTCGCCAACGCCAAACCCACCAGACTGCATTTATGTCAAGTGACATGTCATAGGTTGATTGCAGTATTTTCAGTATAGTCAGTATATTTAAATTTGAGTACTTTTAAATGGTTACTTTTGTATTTCTCAATCTGGATCGTGTTTTCCCATGTTTTTGTGTCTAAGTGACTGATGGGAATCAAATATTTTGAAATTAATCCAGTAATGAATGAGAGGTTCATGATGTTCTCACTGTCAATACATGTCCACTTTATGTGCTTCTTTTTGCCACTGACAGGCTCAAGTTGTTATTTTAAGTGTCTGACAACATTATGGAAAGGATCCCTACAGAGACGAAACTTAAAGTGTAAGATCCTTTTTTTATTCAAACGAGGAACACCCCCAAAACTGCCATCGCCAAACCCACCAGACAAAACAGTAATTTAAGCATGTATTGAGTCAGCATAGTTTTACATCTAACTGGGTGAATTAAGGGTTTATTTCAACCAAACCAGACTAGGTGATTGTTGGAACAGCTGAGAGATGAACCAAGACGGCTTTTGTGAGCTTTATTTTGTGTCTGTCAACTTCGAATTAAGTGTTATTTACGGTAATAAAATAACTGTTTATTTAAATGGAGTCTGGTGGGTTTGGTGATAGCGATTTCAGGGCTGTTTCTGGTTAAGCAAAAAGGGTCTTACTCTTAAAAAGGGCTGTCTCTGTAGGGATCCTTTCCATAATTTTGTCAGACACTAAAAATTCGTTTTTACGTCTGTCAGAGGCAAAACCAAGCACTTTCAGTGGATGTACATAAGCAGTTCACAATTGCCCTTTAATGTTGTGTTGCAGCCTGTTTCGCCGCTTCTGGCTGCAGCCCTCTCGCTCAGAACTGGACCACTTTAAAAAATTGTTGTTCCCATTAGTCACTTGGACACAAAAACATGGGACAATAGCATCCAAAAATATGCAATGATACCCTTTAACTCAAAATATATAAAAATATCTCTACCTTATCCAAATATTTCAGATGATACTGAGCCCTAAAACATCAATTTTCTATCCACTTCTTATTTCTATTCAGCATGTAGTGGCAAAAAGCACCCTGAAACCACTGTTTTACAATTCACAGTCAGAGAAACATACACAACAACTAAAACTGTACACTACTTTTAGGCGATTTGAAACAAGCAAGCAGCCAACTTAGTTTCAGCACCACAGTGATCTCTGGCCTCGTGTTACCTTGTGAAACAAAAGTTTCCAGCCTCAGGCTACAAAACTTATTGACATTAAACTCTCAATGTTTCCGTGGCTGAATCGCTTACAGCTCTCATGTAAACATTACATCGTCTCAGTGGGTCACAAGACGAAAAAAGTTGAGGAACTACCGCCTTAGCTCACACTTCTGCAATGAAAACAGGAAAAGTTTGTATACCGATGAATTCAAACGCCTCCTCGAAGTACTGCCGCAGGTTCTGCTTGTTGCTGTCTGTGGCGGGCAGGCGCTTGTAGATGAAGAGGCCCGTGTCATAGTGGTAGAGCGGCAGGTGGGTGGTCACGTTCAAGATGTAGCCGATGTTGAAGCGCTGCAGCAGGTGGATGTCCTGAGCGTCGTGCTCGTTCCCCAGGTAGAGGAAGGGCAGGATTGGTGTCAGCTCTGCGTTCTCTATGTCCGGGGTGGAGGGCAGGGAGTGAGGTAGCGGCCCCGTCAGGCCAGCAGCAGCACCGGTGTCCAAGCCCTCGTGAAGGTGCAGCGAGTGCTCGCACAGGTCCTCGTGGCCCTGCCTGAAGCAGCTAAGGCCTCCTGTGAATACAGACGGAGAGATTGTGGATGAGCAGGAAGTCAAATTATTTGGACGTACTTAATTTTCATTTTTTCCCTTCCCATTGTAAATTGGACCTTGTTGGCATAGGCGTAGATTTTGGTGGTAGGGACACTACGGACACACTGCCTTCAGTATTTAGAACATGTGGATTTGTCCCCCACCTCAATTAAAACTTGAAAGTAGCCTTTTAGGACTTTTATTTTGACAAACTGCAAGAGCGCAACTCATGCTAGTTGCTTCAGGTAAAGTGTGTTGCAATCTGCCATAATGTAGAAAGTAGAAGAATCAACTAGCAGGAAGTATCATGACGTTTCCACCATAAAATGATGCCTAAAAAATTCACTAGATTACAGGAAATGAAGTGTTTGACACTTTCCTTTGGGAAGACCTTCATACTCCCAGCTTAATATGTGTCCCCTAAATGTTTAAACCAAACCTATGCCCTTGCTTGTTCGTCTCCTTGGAAAGAGCATGAAGTGAACACTGCCAGGGTTAAGGGTTCAATTCCCACTGGAGCCGTCCATTCTAAAAATACACACACTCATGCTTCTGTGCACCACATGGCGCACGTTACGACTGAGTAGGACAAGTAAGCTTTGCATACACATCTGATAAGAGCAACGACAACTGGCTTTAACAACCTCTGAAGCACTAAAACATGACAGACATTTACAATATTCACACTACGCTGTGACATTTGGTTGTAATTTGAATGTCTTCATTTGGATATTAAATCAATATGAGGGATCCGAGGTGTTCGGAAGAAGTTGAACCTCATGAGAAATCCCCCGTCGTTAATCTGCAGGTAAATAGATGTACTAAATGTTTGATGTACTTCTCACTGGACATCTGCACTTCTCCAAATAACTGGTTTGCACCTGTTGCCAGTGATGCCATCAGCCAAAGTTTCCCTTCAGCACTAGAGTTGTGGGGAGGGGTGGAAAGTGTCAGACACACACACACACAAACACACACACAGTATCAGTTCATGTATTGTTCGCTTTGCAGGAGTTGACATCATGCCATGTGAGGTCATCGCACAACTTCCCCCCCGGTGACTGGGCAGGTGGATTCAACATAAAACAGCCTGATTGTTAACCAGCACAAAGACATTAACCTGATGTTGTGCTGATACTGTAACAGGCCTAGCTGTGAGTGCGACGTTGTGGTAATAATTACACTACAGTAAATAAAAGAAAGGGAAGTTGGTGCAGGCCCTCCGACAACACAGTCAACAAGTCGTTGGGGGGGATTTCCACTCGTGTTGATATTTTTATTACATTTCTAAAGAAAGTTCATAAGACAGACAGAGCTGTATGAGCAAACATTTAAAACCCTCGTCTGTGTTAAACGTAGAATTTTACATATAACACAAAACCTTTTCACACACACCTTTGTTCAGAGTGAACAACATCAAAATGAATGACAACCACATCTTCCCACGCTGTATTTTTCTTTATCTTCATGGCTCATTAGAAAAATCACTATTAAATTAAAGCAGCTATAATTGTTTTTTTGGTACTTACAGGCAGTAAACATTTACACACTAATGCCTTGGAAATGTGTTGTTGTGTTGGTAGACATTTGTAGCAGACACAGAGTAACATTCATTCTCCTTTTAGCTCTGTTTTGGTCTCAACCAACTCCTGAAGGAAATACCTGTCTCTTTAGCTGCTAAAAGCTCCAATACGTTCACCCGCTAGTCACTGCCTTTGTTTGTCTTTTAGTGTGCAGTCATTTATCAGAGCTTATTCACGGAAAATAAGGTTCATGAGAGCGATGAGACTCAACCAAAGCAATAAACAATTTGAGGACTGTATGAATAAAACAATGAGCTACAGTAGGGCTGATTGATATTACCATATTTTATTGATATCGTGATAACGATAATTGTGGCATTTGATTTTCTCTGTATTGCCAAGCCCTATGCTAAACCAACACCCCATGATGGCAAAACCTGAGGGCCTGACCTGGGTGCTGTATACTGACTCAGTGGTGACGGAGGCAAGGCAGAGACTGTTTGACCTCAGACACTTGAGAAAATCCCAGGTACCCCCTCAAATACAGTTTCTACTCCTGCACCGTTAAGAGCGTCCTGATGGGGAACATCACAACCTGGTACGGAAACAGCAAGGCCCTGCAAATTGTGGTTTGTTCGGCTGAACATATAACTGGTGCTCATCTACCCTGCCTAAAGGATGTTTACACCAGGCGCTGCAAGAATAAGGGCAGGAGAATAATTAAAGATCCGAATCACCCAGATAACAGCCTTTTCTCCCTGTTGATGTCGGGAAGACGGTACCGGATACAACAGCACTGAAAGGCTCAGGAAGAGCTTCTACCCTCAGGCCACAAGGACCCTAAATGAGGTCACTGCCTAAGACTGCCTCTTCCTCTCCCATGAGGAGACGGGAACATTCTACTGCTGTGTGAGCAATGTGAGTTTAGAGCGCCAACTGGTTGGTAAACGCCAGTAAATAGTCAGCGCCATGATGTTTTGCTAGCCTGGATAACACCGGAGCAACGTTAGCAGCTGTTGAGCTGTAACTCAGCAGTAAATAAGCAGCCATCTGATTTATGGAGTTTTTAGTCGCCACAGTGGCTGTTAGCAGCTACCCCTGCTTGTTAGCTGCTGAACTGCAACACAGCAAGCAGCCGCCGAACTTAATGTCTGTTGATTTCCGCAGCACTCTTCTCATAAGCGGACTGTCTCGGGGAGTTTTTTTGTTTTGTTTGCAGTTTGACAGACAGTTAGTATAATCACGTTATGTTAGGGCACTTTCACATCGGTCCTGTTTGGCTCAGTTCAATAGAACCCAAGTTAATTTGCCCCCTGAGTGTGGTTCATTAGGGCAGGTGTGAACACAGCAGTCGCACCAAAGCTTGTAAATGCTGCCATGAGAACATGAACCAACTCTTGAAAATAAAACTAAGAGCTTGAAAAAGTACTTAAAAGTCCTTGAATTTGACTTGCCTCTCTCTGTATGTAACACGATTATTCCACTCTTTTAATGTACAAATTAAAGGAACTGATGGGATTAGATTTAACTCAAACTGTACTTCATTTGTTTTCATGTGACACAACATTGACAGGTTGATTGATTTATTTTGGCTAGCATTAACAGTCAAATAGCTCAGCCAGAGACACAGTGAACTTCCTCTTTTTCCAACTGAACCAAAGTCTTTCTTTTCAGGTCAAGCTCAGCAGATAAATAACACTTTTCATGGTAAACTGAGAATAACAGAATCTCCAGAAGCAGCACATTGCTGTGAGATGAAATCTGTCGAGTGTGACCGTCTGTCATTAACGTCTGACTAAACTCACGGAGGAAAACATGAAAACTGTCTATCACTTTCAGAAGCCACAGGCTCAGTTCCTGCTCAGAAATTACCACGCCTGCCTCGCAGAGGCCTCTCACACCACAGATCTGCTGTTTCCAACGCTTACCCTAAACCTTCCGACACCACTGACATGTTGTTTATGGCAATTCTGACGGATTAAATGTAACCTGTTACTGCTCTTAGCTGCAGCAGGGCAGGGACGGAAGGTTTTGTATTTTCAGAGTAACACGTAACAACAGTGTTACGATAATTCATGACTACTGCTGATAACTGAGCAAATAATGGAGTAATTATTCAGCTGCATTCATACAAGCAGGTTCCAAATATGTCACTATTACTAGTGCTTGTAATAAAATCAACCCTGTGTACTTCCCCTAGTTGGAAAGTTCTCATATATTTTAAGGAAATGAAGCATCCAAGATTGAAATAAAAGGCACATTAGAGTTATTATTTATAATGGCATGAAGACTCTTTCAGGGGTGGTTTTGTTGAAGTTTGGCTAAAATATCAACCATTAAATCATCTATCCGTAGTATCTGATAATATAGGCTACATTCAGACGTGTAAATGGGGACACATGGGAGATAGCGGCCATTCCCGCTACGAGAAAGGACTTGTAACGTAGATAAAAGTCAGAGTCTGAGCCATTTGATTCCCTCGGCAGAGAGGATGTCTTGCATTTTGCAAGAATCAAACCAGGGGAAGAAAGAGGCAAGACAGTCTGCCTGTTCCTCCCACCGAGACGAGCTTCACACAGACACCGATGCGGGATGAGAGACTGGAGAGGAGCCTCGTCCATCAAAGCACGCAGGAGGACCAGAGGACGAAGCGAAGAGGAGAAGAAGAAGAGATCAAGGTGCTGTGATCTTACGGCTAGACGTTGACTCGGAGGCATTCAGGAAACACTCACAGCCCAGCCCCCAACACGACATACTGCTCCAGCTTCAAACACACACCAAAGATAGAAAACATGGCAGCGACCCAAGGACTGCTATCTCAATAGGCTGCCTTATTTACTAACAGCTGCTTCTCACTTCCTGCAAAATGCTTAATGAGTGTCATATGGAAAGCTGGTGAAGAGCGTGTGCATATGTTTATGTATGAGGGGGATTTAGACTGAGCCTGCACAGGCTTGATTATACATGAAAGGAGCTGCTGCATGTGGCACAGAGCTCACATGATGATAAAACTACAACCGGTGTTTAAGTCAGCTGACCAGAACAATAAAGGTCAAAGATTAGCGGGCTTAAAACACACACACTGCACATTATTACGCTACAATAGTTTCATATCAGTTTATATTCCCTCTAAGCTCCTACCACTTCTAAATCGGACATTGCTTTCAGATGTCTAAACCGATTAACTCCCTCCAGAGTCAAACTAAAGCCTGCACTATTCTGCTTTATATCCCTTTTCATGCGAGACAGCCTTGATTCATTCCCCCCCAAAGTCTTGACAAACCCACGTCAGTGTTACCTTTAAGGATGATGGGGTCCTTGCCCTCCCTCCTCAGCGACTCCAGGACCACATGCAGTGGCTGGGAGAACGTCAGCCGGTTGGGGTCCATGGTGCTTTCATCGTAAACCACAATCTCTTTGGAGAAGATGCCCTTATAAGAGTCCTTGCCCTCGCGGCAGGAGATGAGGTCCAGCACAGTGATCTTGCCCTGCTGCAGCCGCCGCCGGCTGATCTTGTCGGAGCAGTTGATGTGCACAGCTCCCCGGATGTGGCTCTTGTTGTACTCCATGAAGGGCCGGCAGTCGATGATGACCGGCACGGGCCCTACGGGGTGTCCCATGGGGCAGCAGGTCATCCGTTTGGCCAAGTCATTGGGATGGATGAGCCTCACGGTGGACAGGGCCTTCGGGGTGCCCGGGGTGAGGCTGGGGGCACTCAGTGCTTCGTGGTTGCTGACCATTGGGGTCGGGGGCCCGGCATAGCTGAGGTCGGGGCTGCTGGCGCTCACCTGGCTGTGGTTGAGGCTCTGGCTGTCCTTCTCATAGGTAGTCACTGAGCAGCAGCTGGCACTGCTGCATCCACACGACAACGAGCGCGTGGAGCCCTTGGATGAGGGCATATACGTTACAAGATTGGCCGTCGCCCGGATCTTCACCACGGTGGTGCTGATGACTGTCTTGTTGCTGCTGCTGGTGGTGATGGAGTCCAGGTAGCTGGTGTCCAGGCGCAATTGGAGTTCCTGAGGTCGGATCGGCCTTGGCAGCGCCACCACAATTCTGTCGTCGAGAGGAGATGGAGGCATGGGGAGGCCGAGGGCTGGACGTTTACGGAGAAGTCAACAAGCCGCTCTGTGGGGACAGAGACAGGACAAAACATGAGGCGAGGAAGAAAACCAGTTGGGTTCGATGGATCCTGCGTCCACCGATCGAGATCAAAGCTGCGAGGGAACGAGCAGAGTGCACAGAGGCCGAACTCCTGTCTGTTTGATCAACATGCAAACTAGAGAGTGGCCGCTGAAGCCAAATATTAGTAGTGTCAACACCTGCAGGGCAACACCCAACTTGGTGGGAAAATTTAGGCGTGACAGACTGGCCACTAATAATAAACAGTGAAATCACCACAGAGTCTCGTGTAACTGAATCACTTTGAGTGTAATTAATATGAATCATCCTCCTGATACTGTACTTGTGAGTGTGTGTGTGTGTGTGTGTGTGTGTGTGTGATGCATTTTTCATCCCAACTATGGTCTGTCTGATCCACAGCTTTTATAACAAGAGAGGAAAAAAATAGAAAAAGATAAAATACTGCATCAACGCTACGCCGCAGTTTGGTCTCTCCCCCAACTGGAAAAGTCAGGGTACAAAAAAAAGAAGAGGGGTGGCAATTTCTTTTGATCACCAGCCTGAGCATTTTAAAAGCATGTCATATTATGTAAAGACACCCGCCGAGCACTGCCTGTCCCGGCCATCGCCGTCCTTTAAGCACGGTGCAGCTTCAGCAGGAGCAGGAATCATTCATGGCCAAATTCATTGAAGAAACCGGCATGAGAACGTGCCGAGAATGTGATATGGCTCTGAGGACGAGACGAACTGATCAGATGTGCTGAACACTGGAGGAAATTCAATTTCACACGGCCGTATTAAATAAAAAAATAAACCATAAAAATGCGATGGTTGCATATTTGAAGGGAAGGGATTGTAACTTTGTCGCAATGGTGCCATATATAAAGATAACAGCTGTTATTCTACACTCAGATAATAATAATAATACACCAATAATCAGCTCAAGATGGTTGCAGCATTGATATTCCTCTTCATTAATTATAGAATGAAATCTCTATGACTGTGCATTTCGACACACAACTTGTGCGTTGGACACTAATTCCCAAACTTGCCTTGTCTTTGTGCTTACCGGTGTGTGTCGCGGTGCGCTGTAGACGGATTGATGATCTCCGCTCGCTGACAGCGTTGCCTCCATTCAGTCCGTCCCGGTGTTGTGGATCGGCAACATTTTTTAGTACTTTTACCCTGCTCCCCCAGAAATAATATTGAAGGAAGTCTGCCAGCCTACAGAAGTTGCGCAGCGGGATTGACGCGAGCGCGAGCCAATGCGCGGCTTCATTAATATTAAATTTGATCCTTTTTGTACAGTGAGGTCCGGCCCTGTGGTGGGAGGGGCTTGGCTGACATGTCTGCCTCTGTGGCTGGGTGGGGGGGTGGAGAGTGGGAGGGTGGAGGGGATGCCGCTTGAACTGCCTTCAGTCCCACGAACGAGCAGCGATGATGTCACTGGCAGCCAATCAAAAGTCTCTCCAGGAGGCTCGGGGAAGAAGACACGGTGCCTTCACGTGCTGCTCGTAAACTCTCAACGTACAGTAAAATGGAGCTCTGATATCAGAGTATGACACTGTCTGCATAGGGAAGTAAAATCAAATTAGACATGTACATAAAGTCATCACCATTAACTATTGTTTATTTAGGTAAAATTAACTGAGCATTCAGCTGTTTTAGTTAAATCATACACATATATAATTGCCATAAAGTGATGGGAAAAAAACCCCATAAAAACAAAAAAGTTGCAGCAGTGACTATCAAGAATTATAACACCAAAAAAAGTTAGATAATTAAGAATGGATTCTTCCGTAAAGGACAGACGCATAACAACAACAGCAACAATAAAAACAGTAATATGTAGAAGATTATGTCTGTCAGGTAACCAAAGCAACAACTCTATAAAATATCATCTAGCATACAGTTGAAATAATCTACCGATACATACCTGTCCAGTTCAAATACCTCTTGCAGCTTGTTCCATTTATGTGGGGCCAAAAAACTAAAAGCTAATTCACTGACCTGAGGGTTTTTTTAAGGGATAAAAATTCTTGTGAGCGTGTGTGATGAGAGATGGATTTGATTTTTAAAAGAGAAGTGAGCAATGCCTCATGAACAAAAAGGAGACAATGTTTTCCCCTTCTATCAGTGAGAGACGACCACATCACATTCTGATACACAGTGATGAGATCTAAAACCATCCCCTGTAATAAAAAGAGAGAACTGTGGGAGACTGTATCAAGGGATTTTAGGATGGACTGAGCTGCATGCATATACAAAATATCGCTCAGATCTAAGACTGACATTATAGTTGATGGAATAATTGTCCTTCTATTGTCTAAAGAGAAGCATGACATCGATCTGTACAATGCACCCAGTTTAATTCTCACTTTCTTTGTGAGCTCAACCATGTGTGTTTTAAATGATCTTTAAATGTGTTTAAACATCAGGCAGTTATTCATAATGCCTGCACCAACAATGTAAAGGTCATTGTTTAATCATAGGTTGTTTTCACTTTCGCAAACAATACAAAGTAGTACATGAGCAAGAGAAATTGATTGATTTTTATTTGTGTCATGCACACTCATGTGCCCAACCCTCATGGTTGGGCACATGAGTGTGCATTACAATGATGTTGCACCATTACAATGATGTTGCAGTAAAAATGGAGCTCTGTTATGAGAAATGATACCGTGTGCAGTGGAAATGAAAGTAAAATCAAATTAGACATGTAAATGATGTGTTTAAAGATCAGACCATTATTCGTGATGCCGACACCAACAATGTAAAGGTCATAGTTTAATTTTAGTTCACTTGTTTTCACACACAGAAAATACTAGGTAGTACATGAGCAAGAGAAATAAGATAACCCTCAGAGGGGTTTAATCAAGGCACTCTCCAGTGAATACCCTAATCTGTTAGTTAACTAAATTTATTACAAAGATGGATCAATGAGCTTTAAACCATAAACAGACAATGAGCTGTTTTAGGCCATGTTTACATGAAAACAGTCCGCTGAAAACTGAATTTTTTCTTGCAATTGAGATGTTCGACAGATAGGAGCCTGAGTTTATAATTAATTCGACTAGAGTAATGGTGAAAGTGATTTGAGTGATACGTATAATGGTCATGACAACATGAGGGAAGGGTAATATCCCAGTATGAGGTTTGAGGCAGCAATGCGGGGTCAGCACTCCTACTTTTTGTTGTCACCTCATATGGATCAATGTTGTTATTGGAAAACAATTTAAGCCCAGCCACAATTTAGGCCCAGCGACACCAAACGAACCACAGAGAACTAGCGGCAAGGAAAACCTGCTGTTGCGTCACCTCATGTCGCTGTGTCTCGGCCGAAAAGTTGCACATGAGCACATCGCAAAGACTACAGACAGCAGTCGACTAGCTCGTACATTCTGTGCCTGTGTGAGGGGAGATAGCTCTCCACACCAGCAGACAGCAGTAGCCCATATTCACCATCCAACAAGGGTAACCGGAAGACTGTCTTGATGCTAATTAGCCAGTTAGCACATTAACAGCACAATCAACTGTTGAAAGAATAAAGCATAATTACCATGCACCAGTGAACAGTTACACAAACCATCACAAAACATTTCTGCTGAAGAGCTCAGTGGCTGAGAAAAATAATTTTACCTTATGTAACAAGTGTTTTTGGTCTCACGCCCTCTTGGCTTTAGGTCTTTGTTTACTTTCCTCACTTCCGTTTCTCTTCTCGTGCACTGAGCTGAATTAGTAAGCATCACCGTCGCGGATGCTGATTTAACGTGCTAAATTGGCCAAAAAAAGCCAGCAGGGGCTGACCAGGTTGACAGTGCAGGACGCACCGCATCAATGGCCCCAATCGACCGTCAGCTTGGTGCGTCAGGGCCTTAAGCCAAATAAAGACCCCTGGCATCCTTTTTGAGTTTGTCTCAGTGTGGTATCCCCTCCGTTTGCTTGCATTTCTCCAGTTTGACAATGTAATGGGTTGGATAACTTATTTAATTGTATTGTTTACTGTGGCTATACTTTGAAAATGGCACCTTGGTGACATAGACAGTCCACACACGTGACTGACAAAGACTGATTGTGCGTGCTCGCTCACTGTTATGGCTTGGGACACTTGAAAAGAGCAGTGACATTGTTAGTGGTATTAGTAACACCTGTGCTTTTCCTGCTATGTCAAGTCAGATGAAATGACTCCCTTTTTCTTTGTTCAGTGAGTGATAGATAGATATGCTGCCCACTAATAGATACAGAAACAGACATTTACACCAACCAAGAAATATAAATTAAATTAAATCAAATTTCCAGCATATCTGTTGACAATAGGTCTACAAAGATACGTCCCTTTTATTCTGAGACATTTCCATGCCCTTTATCTTTTCATTACCTGTGTTTTATATTTCCTCACTCATCTTTCTGGTCAGCTTTTTCCAAATGAATCATCTGAAGGCCTGCTGAGCTCGCTCGACGACATCTGCACCTTTATGAACAAACAAACCACTTCTGCATTTTAATATTCCTTCAGCTGCACTTCTCCTCATACTGCTGCTCGGGGTTCTTTGTCTTTCTAGTTTTCCTCAGGTTACAGTTTCCACTTCAGTCACCTGTGAAGAGTGTGCATATATGAACTGTGTAGATTATATGCATCCTATTTTGGAAGGTTTTACTTTGTTGCTAATGTGTTGGTTCACTCAGTTTTCTAGCAATATGTTGGTATGTTTTACATTGAAAATACCTTAAATGTTAGCAAACCTAGTGCCATACCCAGGGCATTTGGGGCCCTAGGCCAGCTTCCCATGGTGTCCACCCCACCCCCCTGAAAAAAAATATATTATCCTTCATATATATTGCATTTATCATAAAAAAGACCAATTAGAAATCAACACAAATTAACAACTTAGCCAACAAACTAATGATTTTTGGCGCCCCACAAGCAGCTGCCTATGTAACCTGTAGGAAACACTTCCTCTGCTCAAACCTGTATAATAACTATGCCAGTAATTATTCCCAATAAAACCAGTTAAACCAACAGAGGCAAACTGTATTCAAGGTTAACATAGCACATGTTACAGGACATTATAGCTGACACTTAAGGCAGCTGTGAGTCACTCATGTCTGACGGACTGCAGAAGTCTGTTGCTTCATTTCCTCACTTACTCATCTTATCAATTTAAAGACATCAATAGCCCTGACTGTTTCTGCTCTGAGAGGTACATAGTGGCTCTTTGACAGGGTTAAGTGACCGACCTGCTGTAACTGTAACTGTATTACAACATAATGAAAGAACAAAAGCATCAAAATGAAGTTTCTGCTTGTGTAAGGCAACAAAAAGTGACCTGTATGTGAGACTGGGAGGTAACATCATTGGTGGTAATAAGTAGGTGTCTTTGGCAGGAGAGCTGTCAAGCAAGTGCCAAGTTGGCTGACTGCACAGTCCCATATGACAGGGCCCATGTTGCGGTGAAAGGGTCCCGCTGGCTTCAAACCCCAAATATAATCTGAGCTCTCTATTTATCCTCATTGGCAACCTGAAACAATGCAGGGCATGTATTATTACTTCTATTATTAAACTCCTGAACAGTTATTTATACATGGACACAGCTGATCAAAGCCTATTCAGATTGGATTCCCAGCTACTCCTGTTTCACTTGTGATAAAGGGTAAATGAACAAGCACCCCCTGCCTCCAGAGGAGACTCGAAGGTTTGGTGGGATTTGGAGTGTTTCCAATATACCAGGGCTGGGGATAATATTGGTTATATATCAGTGTTTTTATATGAGAAATATTGTGTTAGATTTCGGATATCGTGATATCGTAAGTCATTTTATCCACATTACTGATGACTATTTATCAAAGATCTAATTGTGTAACCATTTTGTGGTGACAGAGATATGTGCTTGTCTTTCTCAAGAGGCCACTATGTTTGAATAGTTGTTGATTTTTGTATTATATATTGTATTTGTTACATTTTAAATGTGTTTTGATTGGCTGCTACCTTGGCCAGGTCTTGGCTAGTGGGACTTCCTGGTTAAATAAAGGTTAAATTAGATAGAAATTTTGTGAAAGCACCAATAGTTAACCCTACAATATTGTCACTGTATAAATATTGAGGTGTTGGGTCAAAAAAATCACGATATTGGATTGTCCCCATATATCACCCAGCCCTAATATTGGTCCTTTTTTGATTTGTGATATTCAGTCTAGTGGCCTAACTATGGATGTAAGCTTCAGTTAATTTTGCGTTCAATAGCCTGACAGCTATTAACCCATAACTAACTAGTTTATTTTAAAGAAAAAATGCAAAGTGACTGGAATACAAGAGGCCTTTCCTTTCAGTCCAGCGCTCTTTTGCCTCAGTGAGGTTTAGCGCCAAATTTCAAAGTGCTGTCCATTTACAGATAATGAAATTTTAATGTTCTGTGATGTAAACATCTTGCATTTTATTGTATTTATTGGTGGTTTTGCTGACAGACAGCCTGCTAGCTGTGTTAACACGGGGAAGCATAGTGCCCACTGCCTTTGGTCTCTAGTGGTTAGCTAACGCTAGCCATGGCCGCTTCACACTGTGCACCACCTGGGTCGGGTGGGAGCTAGCTAGCAGCACAACTCATTTACGAGTACTGCTGGTACCACGGAAACATGGTGGCCACCCTCTAGTCTCTTCCCAGGTAGCGTTGGTACATAGGGAGCTTTATTTTGAGTCTCAAAAACCCCTTTCACATTGTTAACTATCTTAGCACCTCTAGCTGTGCAGACACTGCTAACAGAGCTAACAGTATTTTTACATGGACATGAGTAACCTGTTTATGATTGTGTTTTTGGAGTATCTGTTTATGTGTCTGAGCTTGTAAACACCATATTCTGTTTATGAGAAGCCCAAGTATGCCAGCTGGAGTTCTTCAAAGAAACTTGGATGAATAGGAGGAATATAAATAACCTGGTTTCTCTGTGCTCAAGTAAACACCATAGCCCAAATGTGATCACAACCAGGAAAGGGTTATTCATGTCCATGTAATCACACTCCATGATAACAATGCTAAAGGAGTTTTTAAGCTCAAAATCGAGTCACTTAATCACCGGGGTGATCTGAGGGGAGACCGAGGGGTGAGCATACTGTTTACTGTTGGGTCGGGACGACGTTACTAGCAGTAATCACAGAATTAATGGCGCCGCTAGCTAGTTCCCACCAGACCGGGGTGGTACGCAGTGTAATAAACTGAAGAAGTAAAATTAACCTATACGTGTAACTGGCCAAAAATGATCTGGACAGCTAACTGATTACTGTTTAACTGTGGCCATACTGCTTAAAATGTCAGTGTTTATTCGTGTAAAAATCCAAAACGCATGTAAAAGTGATTCTTTTTAAGAACAAAAAAGAAACCATAAGAGACAGATCTGTTAAATTGGCTTGTATACAATAAAGACTTGTTGAACAGCACTTCATCGCCTCTCCAAATTTGGCAATTTTAATTTTTTCAGATAAACTGAGGGATAAAGTGTTTCTTTATACAGTGATGGAAAGTAACTCACCTACTATACTTCACTTATTTTCACTTTATGCTGCTTTACTCTCCTTCTCCACCACATTTTAGAGAGACATGTTGAATGTTTTATTCAAAATTTATATGATAGTTGTAGTTAATTTTCAGCTGAAGATATTACACACAAAACATTTGATCAGTTTATAAAATGAACTGTATTGTTAAAGACTAAGCCCAAAGAGTAATGGAGTATTTGTAGATTGTTGTATTGGTGCTTTCGACTTGTGATCTGAGGACTTCTTCTACCACTGACTTTAAAAGTCTGAAAACATTCTCGTATTCTCTCCCAAGTCAAAGTATATTTGTGAGAAAAACCCAATAATAACCTTGGTAATAGCTCAGATATTGTTATGCCGTGGTAATGGTAGAAATGTGAGGTGATGAAGAGTGTTTAAAAACGAGAAGCAGATGCTTGGAACAACTTTTAAGAGATCTGTTGGGAATTCAAACACTGGATGCAGCAGGACCTGAGCTGTTATGTAAATGCAACCAGTTCTTCCTGTGTGGCTGGTTCCATTTGGCCAAATGTTTGTCAAGCTGACATCATAATATTCTCTCTAACCTGCGTCAAAGATTTCAGATCTAATAAGGGTCTTTTTTGGGGGTTGAGTACAGACTGAATTAATGGTTTTATCAAAGAAGGCAAGAGGGATTACTAAGAACCAGGTCTGCACCATCAGAAGTGAAAATGATTTAAAAAGAGATAGTTGTTTTTGTCAGGAACTGCAGTAATCATGATGACATGTTAGTGATGATGATCAGGAGCAGTTCAGATGCTAACAGTTTACCTGGAAGTCACGCTGTTTCCTGGAAGCACTCAGTGCGTATTCAACAGTGGATGAAAGATTTCTTCACCAAAACAGCCTTATGTTAACCCCATCTCCTAGAAATTATAGTTTCATACTGCTTATTTGCTTTTCTTAGGATGTGATAACAAAAACACAGCCTGACTTACATATGTTCATTAAACATTGTGGAATAGAGAGGAAGCGCTATATTTGTGTGTAGCTGGCAAAGTGTTTGGACAAAGTTCGGTGGAGATGGTGGGCATACAATGTGTGTCCTTAGGTTTAGGCATCATAAACACTTCGGTTAAGATAAGGGACGGATCAAGGTTTTGTGCTTCAGGTCATTCAAAATTTAACAAGGACAATGTTTATCTCTGACCTTTGAGTACCTTAGCATACAGCATAAAATATTAATCATGCTGTAATTGCTACGAGTGTCGTTGTACTTGTTTGCCTGGTGAGAATTATTGGTATAAAACAGCCCAGTTGACAGAAGATTTGACAGAAGTTTCTAATGTGCTGGCATGAGCTTTGTCACTGGGACGTGGAGGGGATGGTGGATGTTGTGTCACCCAGAGCCCTGTTTCCACCGAGCAGTACAGTACAGTTACGTTCAATACGCTTTTTTCTGTTTCCACTGTGAAAAGTTGTGGATGGTACCAATAAACCATTCCGTACCGTCCCCATTTTTGGTCCCCCCTCTGTTGAGGTACCTAGCACACAGATCTGGTACTAAAAGGTGGAGCTGTGAACACTGCAGTCTGATTGGTCAATAGAGGATGGTCACTCTGCTCAGGGCTGAGATGTGTCTGGTTTTGAGGCTCATGTAACCACTGTTCATACCGTGGAGAGTTTATTAGTAAACTGCAACTCTAAAATTAAAGGATGTTTTGCTGCCTCTCACAGCAGCTGGAGTCTGAGAAAAAATAACGTAATTCACTGCTGACCACCAGCAACTTTTAAGGTGGAATGTTAACTTGTAATGTTACAACAACAGCCCCACCCACATTTTAGAATACTGTTTGCGTTGGAAACACTAGGGTGTAGGTACCATGTCTGAAGGGTTACTTTTGGTTCCAAAGGTACCATACTGAAAGTGTTTGGTGCAAACAGGGCTTAGGTGAGACGCCTGCCAAGCTGTAGACAACTGTTAGAGACCAAGAAACAACAAAACTGGTTGTGTTTTAATGATATTTCAGTGGCTTTTTATCCACCCAAAATGGGTGTTTGTTAGCAATCTGTTGTTTTCCACCATGGAACCTGTGTTTCCTGCTGCAATATCGCTATAAAAAGCAGTTGTTTTTTACCGAGACATCACTTTACTTTTTGCCAGGATAGTGCCACAGAAAGTGGGTGATTTTTACAAAGACAATGCTGTGTGTACAGTGGAGACTGTTCCCCCAGAGGCAGGTATTTTAAGCCCAAGTACGATGTTGGTGAAGATTCATCCAGGTCATAGTAATTCTAAGATCTGTAACATAAGTCACCTGGACTTGTTTGAGTTTCTTGAAGACGTATCACCTCTCATCCAAGAAGCTTTTTCAGTTCTAACTGACAGGTTGGGAGTCGCAGGCTTTAAACCCTGTCTTCAAGAAAGTCAAACAAGTCCAGTTGCCGACAGTATAGCACGTAGAATTACCAAAGAACGATCTTTTCCTAACCATAAGCAAGTGGGTGTGTGCCTAAACCTACCCACACATTAACCACAGCGTTACTGAAACATAAAGAAAAGTATCAGCTATATAAAAACGTATAAATGTAACATATTGTGGTTAACAGAAACGTACAATGGCAACATTTGTTCTGGCGTTTGTATTACATAGAAATTTTGGGGGTCAGGGTTGCTCACTAAAGTGGACAACATGCTTAACTTTTTTGTCATCATTTGATTATTAAGTTTGACTAGACACAACATCTAACATATATTTTGATATTTTATTCTCTGAAATATCCACTAGGTAAATTATTATCTTATAATTCACACTCAGACTTTGTACAAGGAGCTCTCAGTACATTTTCGGGTGTAAAACAAACAAATATATTTGTTCTGATTATTTTAATGCTTATTTCCTTTTGCTTTAAAAATGGAGCGATGACAGAATAACATTAACACCAGTAATTTCACAGGAAACTGGGAGCAGGTGGATGTTAAAATGATTAATACTGATGAAAGGTTTATAGATGTTAGAAGTATTTTTTTATTTTAGTTTGAATGCTCAGCAGGTTGAGAAACCTCGGTTTACAACCATTTGCTCTCTTTTGCGAGATCTTGAACCGGATTGAGCTGACTTTATAAATGTCAGCAATTGGAAAATATGACAGAGTGCGGCTTTGCGTATCTGTTTAGATCACACACATGATATGAGATAATGTCACACTTTGATGTAAAACATAGTCAAGTGGTTAGCCTTTTTTTTTTTTTTTTGCTCGGCATGGAAAATATGACTGATCGTGGTGCGGTATTCGCTGGCCCAGATGAAAGACCCAAACCACTTCCTGTCTCCAGCGAGGTGCAGACTCAATGTCACATTTACAGCAGCACAGGAAGATCTCAACCTTATGTAACTTTGGAAACCAGTTGTCATACATACATTCATTTAGCAGAGCCCTGGAGACAGTGTTTGACTCACAAATTAGCCCATTTACTAATTGCTGTTTTTAATTTTTTAATATGCAAAAGACTGCCCCCTCGCTCCCAGTATTTCATCCCATCTGGCCATTAACTTCATCTCTTATTCGATGCTGAGGATTTAAGAAATGGACAAATGTTGCTGCTGATGGTTTCTAAGAGGGAATGGCACAGATGGGCCTACTGCAGACTCAACAGCTTGAAAAGCAACATGTCCAGTGATAGCAAGGAGGGACACTGCCAAAGATTCAACAGCCTGTCGACCTATGCCCCTTTCCTTTCTGCATATTTGTCAGCTTCTAGCCCGCTAGTCTGTAACACAACACAACACACAGCTTCAAACATGTCTAACCTCTTGAAACGTGCTGGGCTGCTCTTACTGCCATTTTAAATCATTTTCATTAGCTTCATTAGGCAATCTAATTGAACGAGCGGGACCTTAACCGAGGACTGACACGGCTTTCCAAAATAACATTCTGTTCATCATTAATGCTCGGGCTGTGTGACTATCATTGTGCAAACTGTCTGAGCTTTGAGAGCCCGAAAAAAAAACCTGTCAGCCCAGTCTGTCGATGCATTATGGTGCCTCCCTCTGAAATACTGTCACACCACGACTGCATGTCTTTGTTTACTTTTTGATTTATTGGATGGAAAGTCGATTTCCTGTCTAAACTTTTCTAAGTACTGACAGCATGTAACAAACATAAATTTAAGAGCTTGATGGGTGTTTCAGATATGAGACATCACACAGGGAGAAAACTCCCTAAAACACTCCGTTATATTAGAAGATCCGATAAGATCAGTGTCGATGTCCAACATGTAAATTGGCTAACACGTTTTCGATTTCAACACCACACAGAGCAGTTATATTAGTCATTGTACACCGACATACTGTATGAAACTAGATATAATCATGGGAACAACAACTGGTAAATCTTTGTTTGTTTTTAGAACTACAGTTGGTAACTCTTAAGAAAATAACTTGTTGTCATATTTGCTGAAACTGTCACTTTATCCACACAGTCGCACATAACACAGATAATCAGTGAAGAAGTATGTTGCTCTGCCTCCTCATAGCACCTCTAAAGCTCAGTTCACACCAAAGATTCGCGATGAGACAAGTCGAAACTTGAAACTACTTACAATGCACGTTCCTGCCAGTTGTTTGTCAATGTGGCTAGACGAGACCATGTGTCGTCTCCATAGTGACTATGTACTAACGTTCTAACTTCTAACTTTTCAGGCTTATTGTGTAGCTGGATATAATTTGTAGTTTCTCAAAATTTGAATGAGTATAGTGATAGTGAGATACTGTCTACAGCTGTATTTAGTAGTGATGAAATGGCAAAAAACATACAACAACCTGAGCTCCAGATGGACTGTATTTATAATAAATACACCGTAATAGTTTAAATAACCAGTGCTAATCAGTTAATAAGTTTGTGTGTGACAAGCGTACATAGGGCAAGCAGGAGCAGCGACCCACCATGAGGATGGTGACTGACATACGTCAACACCATTGAGTTGAGTTGGCTGCTAAAACAGGTGACGTATCTTACGTTATAAAGCCAGCCACTGGTGACTTGACAAGCTAAATCGCAGCCAGCTTGAGTCGAGCTGAGATAAGCCAGTTCACACCGCTGTAAATGTTTTCCCTGTAACGTTCTGGAACAGTTTTGTCTCGTTACAACTGTTTGGGCTGAACTGGGCTTCTTGGTATCTACACAAGAACAACCAATCAGAGCTGAGTCTCTAATGCAGCTGTCAATCATGTCAACAAACTGTCAGACTAGGCAACGCTAATCAAATATGAATCAAGATTCTGTTACCACATTGCCTGTAACCAACCTAAAATCTTTTAGGAACATATTTTAATGTGCTGTTTAGCTTTAAAATGACAAAAGTTTGTGACCAAGTCGAGCCAAAACAGAGCACTGCCCATCAGCAGGAGCAAACTATCTCATTTTACAGCTAAACAGTACACTAAAATATGTTTCTGAAAACATTTTAAGCAAAAAATAGGCAATGCAGTGACAGAATCTTGATTCATATTTGATCAGCGCTGCCTACTTTGACAGTTTGACTGCAATTCATGAGCAGTAATTGACATGATTGACAGCTGTGTTAGAGACTCCTCAGCTCTGATTGGTTGTTTTCCTTCAGCTGTAGCGGATTCTTGCCATTAGAAGCACTACGAAGAGGCAGAGGAATATGATTATTTTGGGCACTGTAGTGACAGTTTCAGCAAATATGACAAAAAGTTATTTGTATAAGAGTTATCTACCAACTGTAGCAAAGGAGAGCTTACTTCTCATATTGTGTTACATGTTTGGATACTGGACCACAGAGCATTACAGGAGGAAATTCCACTGCATGCAGATTTTTGGAGTTGGAGAATAGCATCAATAGGCTTTAATATGTTTCTCCATAGGGATACGATGCAGGATTTATTGTATGTTTCATATGTCGTGCATTCACAGGTGGAATAAGCTTTTATCCTACTAAAACTAAAAATGCAAGTTTTCAAACTTTATAAAAAGTCTCAAAGTCTCGATGAGTGCTCCACAAACTCAGATTTATGTGTCCAATATAGATAGTGCTTATGGCAAAAGGTCAGGCTTCACTTGCCATCGTTAAAGTTAAATGTTTGTTTACTACTCACCAAGCATTTTAACGGAGAGCATCTATTATTCAACAGCTGATTCTAAAAAGGTTTAAAATATGCTATTCTATACACCTGGTGTCTGGTAAGTTTTTTTCTTGCAAAAATCATCCTCTGTCATACAGGAAGTGGAGCGTTTTACATTTCTGACAGCTGCAACAGCTTGTGTAGAATAATGTGGGGGAGCTGAGGAGTTAGCATGAGCTGTATTAGCAACTGTGAAAAGACAAAGGAAAGAAGGCTAAATATAGAAACTCATGCTTAATTCAAAAAGCTTCCTTGGAAACATAAACTCTTGTGCTTGCACATTTAAATAAAGCCAGATAGTGTTTCAGCACTGGGTCATGTGTTTCCTGACTTGCCACACATTGTCTCTTTTTAATTGATAGTATTATTTTTGCAGTTATAGTCCGGAGCAGCCCATTCCCAAAGCATAGAGGCAGCTGCCAACAGGGGCTAAACCTCAGCCCCCTCTGGGACAGCCACGCAGAGCTAAAAGGCCCTGGCTCCCGCACAGCCATGCAGCAGGTGACCCCCTGTCCTAGAAACAGTTGCTATTTGGATGTGATTAGCAGCGGGTGCAGAGAGAGTCATTGTTATTTATATTGTGTCGTCCCTGTGTTTGTTTCAAAGGTTGAGGGCAGCGAGTATTTCCGATAAGTCGCTCCACTCGAGGGTCACGGCAGAGAAGTTTGGTTTATAACCTCTAAGAAGGCGTTTAATAAACAGGCCCTCACTGTGGGCGATGGGTATAAATATCAGAAGACATCATCTAATACCCTCAGTCGTGTAAATCCATCCATGTGTATGATATGCTTCCATTCTGGGATAAGGTCAGAATTAAATTGGGCTCCCACTGCAGGGAGAATGACAATATTTGCTATTCTTGAGATCATTATCTCAGATTTCATCAGAGCATGAGGTAAACCAGAATTGCAAGCGCACACACTGTCACTGTACGTACATATCAAGCAAGATCAGTGACGCCTCATCACTGCCTTTATGCACCATAAGCCTGAGAGTATACGTAAGCAAGTGAGAGCGAATGTTTAAATTTTTTGATCGTTAACTAAACAATATTTGGTTGTTGCTAAGTGACCGTGAGGATGATTCAACCTTCCTCAGGCGGAGGGACATGCCAACTAGAATGAATAATACTGAGCAGACTGGCGCGGCTCAGAAGAAAATACGGTTGTTATGAGTTCAGTGATGTAGCTGTTATTGTTAGGTATAAACTATACTTCTCCCGGTAATGTGTCACAGCCGACGGCCTCCTCGCACAGGCAGCACTTAAAGGAGACACTTGTCCTTTTAGCAGATGATTTTTTTTTAGGTTTCTTTTCACTGCCTACAATCATCAGCTGATTTTAGTTTTTCTCAGGCCTCAGTCTGAGCTCCCCTCGGGGTTGTGAGGCTGTTTGGGGGAGGTGGGGATCACAAGATGACTTATGAAATGTCTTTGCTAATAATAATGTTTCCTACTTAACACATTGATGTTGTAATACATTGATGATTGGCCTCATTTATTTATTTTCTGTTGTTTAAGACAGCTCTTGGTTTGTTTTAAGGTGTTGTTTAGCTTGTCTTAGAAATAGTATTCTTGATTTTATGATCATTGTCAGACAAGGTGGATAAACAATGTAAAGAACTGGGGCTGAAAGGACTTGAAGTGTCAATTAAAGTGTGTTCTTGAAAACAGTTAAAATGTCATTTGAAGAGTGAGTAGAAATAATCGAAAACAGTTGATGTTACAGTAGAAACTTGCCAGGGCCCAGACCTTTGAATCCACCCACTCCACTGAGTTTGAACTGTATAACTCTGCTCTGGTATCGTGACATAAAACAGAGGTTCTCAGTAGGAATAAAAAAAACAACCAGTGAGCATCGCAGGAGGGCCAGCGATTAACTAATCAGCGCTGTAGGTATGACTAACGCTGTTGTAAAGCCATTTTCAAACCTTGTCAAGCTGTGCACCGCAACCAGTGGGCTGATCCGCGCATAGCTAAGGTCTACCGTGTGTTTGTCCATCACTCAGCAGGGCAGGTGAAAAACGTTTACCTGTTGGAGGTGAGCTGTCTGCAGAGGTGCAGTAAGAGCCTGTTGTCTGCAGCTCTTCATCAACATCTCACTGTGGCTGTTTCTGATTTTACTCTTTCTCCTTGGGTTGTTTGGTTGTGTATGGTTGTTTTTATTGAGGAAAAGCTGCTGACAAAATCCAAAGACATTTTATTTTCTTTAAATTCTTCACAATAAAAGTTCCCCATCATTGTTTTTATGTAAAAGCTTTTATTTTGAATTGGCAAAATAAAAAAATATTGCATTTTCATCAGTGATAACTTAATGACTCCTATACATCTTAAGGTGAACATGAAACAACAACATAAAGCAGATATCTAAAGTACAAACAGGGACGCCTGAGAGAATCTAAACTAAACTACAGAGATTTAGGTAAAATCTCCAGTACTGAGAGTTGAACACAGAGACTTCAAAAAACACTCAATACCTACCAACATCGTAGTTTGTTTCTTTGCTCCGATCTTAAAACACCGGCAATTCAGGTATGTTGTCATGTTTACACATTAGTGTGGACTGGAAACTAACCCTTTCCTTAACCACAGAAATCGGTCACAGTGGACACAACGTCAAACTGAAGTTGGAAACGCAGTGTAATGAGTTGCCAGTTCTGTCTGATATCAGGCTAAACACGATTACTGAAAGAAGTTGAAGTGGCAGTGGCAATAGCAGTGCTGAATGAAGTTGAAGTGTCAATTTAAGTGTGAGCATTGAGTGAAGTTTGAGTTTGATTTGATGCGGAAGTGTAGAAAATGTTAAAATGTCAGTTGAAATGAAATCCTGAAAGGTATTAAAGCATGCATATAAACAAAAAGAAGTGTTGAGTAAAGCATAAACACTAAAAGCAGTTTTAGTAAATTGTGTTTGCACAGTAGAAGCTGTGGAAGAGGGAAATGAAGACGATTTTTAAACCCCTGTCAGACCTGAAGAGGTTAAAGGCCTTAACACACAGGGGTCATGACAAATAAACAACACAAATATTAGCTTCATACTAGCATCAATGCAAATTTGGGACTGTTGCAACTGCTCCACCACTTGTCGTGACATCCATTCTCAACCTATTTCGTCACTGTATCACCTCGTAAAATTTGCATTCTGAAACTTAGTGTGTAAGTAACTCCTCTGACCCACATGACCACAGGGAATGTATGCTCCTCCCTTGTAATATGACCCACAGAAGCGCTTACGGAATAAGTGACAGAACAGCTCATATATGACTGTTAACATTTGCAGTTTTAAACACATGGGTAATGTTGTGAAACCATGGACTGTATATATAGATTGCCGATGCATCCCACTGTACAAAAATGAAGCCAAAATTTCCCAGTTACAGCTGCTGCCATTTTGTGCTGGTGATGCAATGTCAAACCCACTTTTTACCCTTCAAATAACTCATTAAAACCAAACTTATCAGAAAAATAGAACACTGGAACATATATCAGCGTGATTAGAATGACCAAAAATGACAGAAAAATTTATTTGACCTGTACTTTTGCGTTCTTAATTTCTGCTAACATGGAGGGGGTAGGCTTTATGACCTGTCCTGCTGCCAGCCACCAGGGGGTGATCCAGATGTTTTGGCTTCACTTTTAGGAAGCTTTGTTTGACCCGGCCGGCTCCCCTCCCTCCCGCCCTCAGTGGACTTTGTCGCTGAGGGCGGGAGGGAGGGGCTTATATTTTGGAGTACTCATGACAAACAATTTTAAAAAGGTGTAACGGACTTAATGCAGAGGGAAGTGTCAGTTAATTTGTAACCACTGAGAGGAATTGAATCGTCAGCTGAATAGTAAAAGATGAGAGCAGATGAAATGTCAGCTGTTTAGTTCTGATTTTGTGGAGTATTTTGTGTTGTCTGGTTTATGTTTGACAATAACTTCCTGTCACTGCTGCTTATTAAATAAAGGTTAAAACTTATGTCAGATTTTCATCTGTGGTGTAACACCTTGTAAATGTCATTTTATGGTAATCGTGGTTGTTCCTTAATCAGCACTGTGAAAAATAGCTCAGCATGATGACATCAGACTGACCTCATTACAGCTGCTGGACCAGTATGACAAGTTGTTGCTCTTGAGTGCATCTATTATAATCAACTAAGGCTGATACACTGACCACAGAACACTGCTCGACGTTATTTTTACGCGGCTGGTCTATTTTTCTGCTCTATGTGCGGCATTGCAGCCCTCCAACAGGTAAAACCTGCAAAGAACTGAGTAAAACACGAACGCAATCTGTTTAAAAATTATTCAAATGAATGCCTCATTGTACCAGAGGCAAAGAGAAGTAGCACAGCAACCTTGTGGGTGTTTTTACATTTCACATTGGCAGAACTCAACACACACACACAGTGAGGCACTCTATTACATATACACTGTTATGCAAACAGGAAGTGATGTGCAGGACATGACAGCAGTGACAGACTAATGAAACGTAGGCTAAGAGTAAAGATACAAGAACACACACACACCAAAGCGGGCACCAAACATCAGACGTCTTACACAGAGATAGACAAGACTTTCATTTTAGACCTGTCAAATTTGAATTCTGCACTTTTCTAAAAGCTTTGTGGATGTGTCCTTTTTTAAAAATGTTTTGTCTATAGGGATGCCGATAATGGGACATTTTTTAAATAATGCATTATTCCGATAATTAAAATTATAGCCGATAAACAGGGGCGATAATTCAACACCAGACTGCTTTCATTGACTTAACAAGGGCAGCATCAACACATCCAACACAGTGGGTGGCAGTACGTGTACCTTTAAACTTTGTGGCAACAATAAACACAGAGAAGATGAACAACAACTGCAGCACACTGTCTAGAGGGCAAAATTTGATTTGGTTCGGTCAGGGCTATGGGATATTAAGGCCCATTCCCAATGCAGAACGGGACAGATGACAGACACCAGATAGTGCTAGCTAGCTAGCTAACAAGCAACCTGACAACAGTAACGTTAGCTGTGTATGAACTTTTTCCCCGTCTCTTGCTCGATGGTAGCCATGGCGACGTCTACCCCTCGCTGGCAAGTCAGCATCTGAAATCCCTCGCTCTGAAGGGCTAGTTTCATACCTACTACTCCTTCTTATGCCCCCTACCTCTACACACAAAAAGGAATTGGGACACTGCTACCCCTCACAGGAACGCGCAAATGTAGGGGTAGGGCCAAGGGGGGATATTGGGACGGCCCTTAATCATTAATATGTTCTCACTATTTCTTCACCTTTCTTTCCCTCAGGTGTACATAAACTACAGATTATACAATTCTTTTTAAAAAACAAAAATGTGAAATTATCGGTTATCCTATCGGTTATTATATCGGTTATTGGTCATGAAAAGCAGGTAATTATCAGTTATCGGTATTGGTTGAAAAAATACATGTCGTTCTTTCGTTTGTCTACATGTAAATATTATCAATATGACCATATTTTTGTTATTCTGCTAGCTGCAGCCAACATCTGTAACTACTTTAAAAAATCTTGGACTCTATTAACAAATATCCTCCTGAGAGCGCGTCACGTGACCCAACAATCGTTGTTCTCAGATTTTCTCTGCTTTTGTCTGAGTCTCCTTGGAAAACTAATGATGTCCTTTCATGCTCTGCTCCTCCTTGTTCACAGACTGACAGAGTGGAAGCCTACAATGCAGGAAAGCTGATGAGTATGCAAATGACTGGAGACAAAGAGGGAGAGAGACAAAAGCAGAGAAATGAAAGCAGAGGCAGTAGTGGAGAGTGATATGTGTCATTTGGTGATGTCATGCATCCAAGCGTCCAGGGTGACAGCGGCGGTGGTAACGGCCTGAGTCAGAGGATGACATCAACGCAACAAGCTGTCAGACAGGTTGTGAAAGGGCTTAGTCCCACGCTCCCATTGTCCTCTGGTTTAATGCTGTTATTCAGCCTGCCACCGGCCTTACCATTTGTTAATCTGACCTAACACACAGTTAAACACAGGACAAAGACACACAAACAGCAAATTTAAAGGCCAGCACGGAAAAAAAAGGCCAGCGGCGAAATGTCAGCCTGTAATACACCATCACAGCTTTTTGAATACAAAAGAAGAAGCACACAGTTTTGAGTGAGGTCAGGCGATGAAAATTTACAAGCAGACAGATCCAGCAAAGCTTGAATTGATTAGCTCAGTTTTGGGCTTCTGTATCATGTAGACTGAAGTATGAAGTGTAAGAAAACATAGATTCATTAGAGGATAAGTGTGGCAGTACTGTGTCCTGATAGACTTCCACTGTCGTCTAAAAACTATTTAAATCACACATCAAGGAGCCACACTGTCACACCGGCTGACATGTTCCTTCATTACAATGAACATGGACACTGTAGTTTATTTTGAGTAGCCTAGTACACTGTCCTGCTGCCATACTCACTGCGTATTAATCCACGACTGAAAATAGTCCCTCTTAAATCACCATTTACTCCTGTCTAAATAACATTTACCGAAACCTACAGTGACCAGCTGTTGGAGAAAATTAATGAGCCTGTCGTCGGGTGCCTTCAGACCTAGAGTTGTCTTGCTTTGGTCCGAATCAGGGACTAATTTTGTTACAAAAGTGCGTAATTGCCTAGAGTTGGTTCATGTTCTCACGGCAGCATTTACAAGCAGACCAGATCAAATGCCTTGTGTGAGAAAGCTGCTCTTGATTGGTCAGAATTTCCATGTGGGAAAAATCCAGGAAGTAAACAAAACGTTGAAGAAGAGTACACTTGCAAGATAAATGTGACACTTTCTAATGTCACAATGGAGGGACAACTACGCAGGTTGATTTTAGCGCTGCTCATCGTGGACTATATTGCTGTCATTGTTCATTTTAGTCAAACCATACAGTTTGAAAACGAGGTGCGGCTCCAACTAGAAAACAATGTTTTGATGCACTGGATGTGCTGAATGTGCATATTAAGGCAGTACAGGAGGAGGTGCACATTAATAATCCTCCAGGACTGTAACATGCTCATGTTTAACCCAAACAATGTGTCATGTGACTGCAGTTGGTTCAGATCCAGGTCAGAACATGTTCTCACCACAAACGAACCACACCAGAGTTCGTTTGTAACCAGACTGAGACTACCTCTTCAAGAAGGTCATATTTGTACAGTGTTTTAAAAGATTTACTTCTTTACTACAAATCAAATACCTTGGGGCTGAGTGCCACAGACAGGGTAAGGAAGTCAGAAAGTATTGAGGTATTAACTAACACATTGTTTGTTTTCATCTTTTCATATGAATTGTTGCTAAGAAGAAATATATAGAAGATCACTAACTTTATTCGTTAAGACTAGGACGTGATATTATCAGTTATTTTTAGCTCACGCTAACATGCTACAGTCGCAGTGCTAATATACTGATGTTTAGCATTTCAGTTTAGCATGTCATCGTGCATACATTTGCTGATCAGCACTTAACACAAAGTATAGCTGAGTCTTATGGAATGTCATGTATTTTGCAAAGCAAGGAGCTGACAAACTGCAGTTTTGACCTGGTGATGACGCTAAATGAAAAACCAGTGGCTCACCAAATTGACTATGATTCATCCTGTGGGAGACATGAACGTCTGAGCTAAATGTCATGATGGTAGTTGTTGAGACATTTCTCTTAAAGGTCCAGTGTAGGATTGTGAAGGATATATTAGCAGAAATGATATATAATATTCATACTATGTTTTCATTAGTGAATAATGTGCAAAAAAACAAGAATAGTTTTGTTTTTATAACATTAGAGCCATTTATATTTACATACAGAGTAATCTTTCTCTGAGTCTGCCATGTTGTTTCTACAGTAGCTCTAAACGGACTAACCAAACACTGACTCTAGATAGGGTCATTTGTGCTTTCGTGTCAGCCACCGTCCTCTTACATATTTGGCACACTAAAGACGTTTTGGTTGGTTGAAATTTGCAATCTCACTAGGTGTCATTAAATCCTACACACTAGATCTCTAAAACCAAATAAGTCAACCTCATGGTGCTGCTAGTGGTGAAATCAGAGGATTACTACAAGATATATCCTCCAGGGACTACGAATGTCTGTACAGTGTTTCACGGCAATGATTTGTGGACTTGCATTTACATCTTTGACCTTATACTTCATTCTACTTAACTAAGACCTGTTGTCCTCCTTCGTGGACACTTTTTTGTGCCTTCTAGTGGTAGTAAGACCATAATACACTAATCCATGTAAAAACAAGATGGCAGCCATCTCCGCCAAATCAGTCTGCGACCCATCCCGACAGAAAAGTGGACAAGGTCCAAACCCTGATCACATTTGATGGTTGAAACTTGTTTATTTATGGTTAATAAAGTTTGCAGTTTGATATGGCAACAAATTTGACCAATTTTAGCAACAGGAACAAGCTAAGACACTGTCAATTAGGAAGTACTCATTTGAAGACATAAGGAACTTATTGTTGTCTCTTTTGAGGACACTGGGACCTTACTATCGTCTCATTTGAGGACATTGGGACTGTATTATTGTTGACATCATTTAGTTTTTTATACTTATCAGGTCCCACTGATCCCACATAGCTAGGAGAAATTAAAAATGCATCCCAAACAAACGTTTGGGTCTCAGGAGGATACAGCAATAGCGATCCAACAACTCAAAGTGCTTTTACACTGCATCCCACATTCACCTATGCACACACATATTTATACTCTGGTGGCCGAGGCTACCGTGCAAGGTACCATCTGCTGAGGTAACCATTCACAAGCACTGACAGCAATTTGGGAGCACTCTTGGGTTCAGTATCTTGCCCAAGGGTGCTTCACCAAGCTGAAGGTGCTAGGGATCGAACCACTGATCTTCCAATTATTGGATGACCCACTCCACCTCCTGAGTGTCACCCTAATCCATCCAGTAGCTGTTGAGATGTTTCAGTTTGGACCAAAGTGGTGGATTGACAGACCGACATTGCCATCCCTAGAGCCGTACTGTTAGCATGACTGAGAATATGGATCCAATTACATGGGGCCTGATTGGCTTTAATCCATTATCTCGCACAGTTTGCGTATAAAGGGTAAAAAGCTTTTTCTCACTAATGCATTTAATAACCTGTCACCCTTTAGGCAATGAATATCCTGATGACGAATTTTATCCGTTGTCAAAGTTACATAACATTGAAAAGTTCAACCACATTATCTCCTCTAACAACCATCCAAACATTCAGGGGGTGAGAGGAAGTGCTGATTGAGAGACGCATGAGTAAAGGCGGAAATGTCGAGACAGACAGGCAGACAGACTATCCAGCTCCCACATTCATTCAGAATGCAACAGGCTTTGTTGTATTTTCCAACCACACAGTCCCCCACCACAGAGACCAGGTGCACTGACGAACGGCTTCTTTGGGGTCAGGTCGAGTTTGTTGTTTGTTCACCGCTCACTGTACTTACACAGAATTACAGATAAGTGGGGACAACATGAGTCAGTGGGCACATATACGCTGTCATGAGTCAGTGCAGCAAACGTAGTTGAAAGGTTGGTTTCAGGAAAACCGTTTCAGAGAATCAGCCTACCTGGTATTATACCTGTAGAGTTTCAGAGGATTGTACCAAGTGTGAAACTCATTTGCAGACGGCAGGTTTGATAAGTGAGCGTGTGGGTGTGTCGGTGGATGATATCACCTCCATGATATCACCTCCCAAACGGTATAAACATCCATTATGCTTTCTTTTTTATTTGAAAGAAAAAGCTGAACTGAATAGGAACTGAAAATCTAAGATTACATGTTTACTGAAAACTTGAGTCATTATCCCTCTCTTTGTAGTCAAAACACTCTTTCAAGACAAGAAAAGAGCATAAATTAAAAGATGACATCATGTGAATCCACACAAAAGAGGCCCACATGTTGAATAAAGGCAAACTGTGTCTTTCAGCGACTCTTCAATACAGCACTTCAAATAAAAACCTTCTAAAGCTGAGATAAAGACATTATGTCAAATACATTCAGTATGTTGCAGGTGCCTGGAGTGCCCCCTGCAGGAGAGGGCTATAATCACTCAGTTACATATAGAAAGTATTTGAAAATACTTTTCAAAGAGGGGGCAAAGAGGCTTCAGTTAAATTGGTTTGAGGAAAAAATACACAACAACAAGAAAAACATAGGCTTTAAATCTGCAATAATTAATCATTATAAACGCAACAAGTTCCTGGTCACCTGATACAATTTTAAGTCCAATATTTATTCTATTTCTTAGCTCTAAGTGTCCTCCAACTCCTAAAAATAAACATATCTTGGCCCTAAAGCAACTGTATTCTCCATTATGTTCACCAGGTAGTCGCTAACTTTGTCATTTGATCGTGAGCAGGCAGCACACGGTGGGTTCATCAGAGCCTTTTTCCTTAAAAAACAGCTTCAGCTTTGCAGCCAAAAGGAAGTTGATGAGAGCGGTATGAGGGAAGCAAAACAGCTAAAGGGATACTTTGCCGATTTTCAACCAGTTTTGTATGTGCTAATGGTAAACTTCCTCCATTTTACCAGTGCCAAGACAATCCGGTCTCATTCCGACGGTGTCGAAATCTGGCGCTTGGGTAATGATGGCATCAGACACTGAAGAACAAAGCCATCCTTTAACATTGGCATGATTCATTGCTGGAGCGAGGTTCGAGTCTCATAAGATTCTAAAGCGAAACCCTGTTCTGTTTTCCTAGACCTAACCACGTGCTTTTGTTGCCTAAACCCAACGAAGTGTGTTTGTTGTTGAAGCGAAAAAAATGTCAATTTGTGGTGTTGTACTGATGCGGTGTGTTTATTTTGAAAGAGACTGTATGTAAATGTTAAAATTCCTGTGAAAACCGAAGTGTATTCTGAAAGAAGACAATGCATGTAACAGGCAGAACTTGACATGACGTCCCAGAACGTCAGCAACTCAACACACCCAGGGTACCTATCACGTCGTATCTGGACGCGGAAAGTCTATGACCAAACATTGATATGTGACGAGGTTGGAGAGAGAATGTGTTGGCCTAGATCCCTCTGCTCAAGTTCGTCCAGCAGATTTTCGCTGGCTTAAGGGCTTTCACTGCTGAGGGCCATACTGTTTCCTTTATTGTGCAGTCTTGCAGACTTTTAACTTCACTACAAGACATAGCTACTCACGGTACTTAAAGCCAACAACCCATATTGTTTTCTGTATCAAAAACAGCCAAGCTTGCTCACATAACATGCCGATGAGCTGCTGGGTGATTGGTTGCATGACTATCAAGACTAGACAAGTCTAAGTCTCCAGGTTTTTATCATACCAGTTAAGGAATCATGACAAAAAAGTGGCTGGCGGCCATCAAGAGGGCTCACGTTAAAACAGACAGGGGGACAAATTTAAAAAAGAAAACCTTATTATGTCACCTGTTTACTAGGCTTTGCTTTCCACTTCAGACAAGCACACTTCCTCGTCTCTCGGGACAGAAATCAAGCTTTTCCACTAAGCGCTCTCTGGAGGCCTGGTGAAATTTGTTTGTGTTGACTGCAACATTTTTCCGTTGAATTTGTCCGGGGTTTGTGTGTTTTTTCTTTGCATAGTGTCAGTATTTGCAGCTTGTTTGCTATTGATGTATTTGTTTGGCTTTCTGCAGCACGTTTCCGTTGTTGTATTTGTTTTGGATTTTCATATGTGTTTCTGAAGCTGCAGCACGTTTCTTCCAATCGTAATGTTTGCCCTTGTCAGCCACCTTACATCTGACCCATCCTTGAATTAAATTTTTTTTTTTTTTTTTAAATCACAGCATTAATATTTAACACACTCCACAGAGTTTGCTGCTGCCTGTTTGATAACCTGGGAGCCACAAATCTTAAACTCAAGTAGAAATGTCACTTGCCTTTGTTAAGATATTCACTTCTAGCTGCAATTCTGAGTCAAACCACCCCAAATACTGTCAAGCAAACCAACAAAAAAAAACTGTATCATCTGTAGATTGTGTCACTGCTGTCGTGCTTGTCTTAATAATTGATGCCTGTTGTGCTTCTTTATTCAGACTTCAGATCATTCAAGAGTTTTTTTTTCCCCACTTGTGCTCCAGTTGGCTGGCCTCCACAGAGCTTGAAGGAAAGTCACAACATTCGGATTGCCACTTATCACACTCAGGCACGCAAGAAATTAAACCTCCATAGCCTCAGGTGAATGCTCTGTTGGTCAGGGCACTTTGCATTTCAGAGTCATTACATTGCTCTTCTGCACTGCTTGTCTTCAGCTCAGAGGGGAGGGGGGATGGGGGGGTTGTGTTTGTCCGTGCAACTGCGTGCATGAGCAACATTTCAGGTCCCGAGTAATTATCAGCGCTAGTCCAGTCCCCAGTGAAGCTATGAGATCAGACGTAAATATATGTAGCAGGATAAGCTGTTTACTCTAAGGCCACGATTTTTATTCCTCCCCGGATAAGTAGAGCAATCTTAGAAGTCAAGAGGATCAGTTTGTGTTCAGCCGCCTGATCTATCCTCACAGTCGGCGCACAGCGGAGAAAGCTCCTGGTCTTGGCACATACACAGAGCCGAGCGCCGTCTCCCCAGAAATCAGCTCACAGTCTTTATTCTCCTAATACATTATTGAAAGCTATTTTTGCAGCTGCACTCCAAGAACAAAGGTATTGCAGTTGTCACTTTCAACTCAACAGACAGAATGGGGAGGATATTTTGGGAATCTTTTTTTTTTTTCTTTTTTTTTTAATGCTCTTTTTCCTCTCCCTGAAGTTCCCCAAGACTTGACTCCCCTCAAGCAATTTTTTGTCTTAGCATCTGCCAGTGTGATGAGTGTGTCGAAAGCCTTTTGTTTCCAAGCTGTTCATAAAGGGGCCATCATAGGTTTGGAATACACCCATTACACACCAGGCCATATTGCACCAAAGCACATGTAATTATGATACGATTTAAAGCAGACTTCACTCATGAGTCTGATTTTTGATGATTCAGACTTAACGTTGTGCTGTTATATCTCCTTCCTGCGTGTAGCATGCAGCACTGGCGAACACATCAGTATGTTAAGTCCAAATTGCATGGCTGAATTATCACGCCTTCTCCCTCCGCTCTCAAACCACACCAGACTTCAAATGTCTTGCAGAGTTACTGAGATGTTACACTGTCACTGTGCAAGTCTGGATTTTAGGTTACAAATCCTCAGAGCCCAGCGGACCAGCCAAGCGAGACCCTGAGTCACCAACTGCAGTGTGTGAGTGTGTGTGTGTGTGTTTGTGTGTGTGCGAGGAGAGGAGGGAGTGAGACTGTAAGAGAAGGGAAAACTCAATTAATGTCAGCCTCGCACAACAAAGCAACATCAAGGGCCTCTCTACGCCAGGCATAAAATTAAAACATCTCCCCCTACACGATTTGTGTGTTTTCGTCGGCGGTAAATAGATTCGGTCTGCGACTTGCGCCCGATGATTAATTACACAACAATTATTATGCCTGTCAGTTCACAGTGGGGTGAGGCCGAAGACGTCAGTAAATTTCTCCCCGAGCTAGAGGAGGTATAGGGGGCCTGTTAGAGTCGTCAGAAGATGAGCCCACAGAGATTTTTACCTGATAGATTTTACAGTACAGTATGTCCCAGCAACCTTGGGGTGCATTCCCAGGTGAACATAAATCATCGCCGCCTTTCCTTTTAGACTGACCAGGCTGGTAGAACCGGTGGGGCTGCTTAGTGGCCAGCAGCACCAGTGGATGCACTCGGCAGCTTGTAAATGTCTAACACTCCCTCCACCTGCTTTTGTCCTCCCACACTGTTAACAGTAAAAACAAGTGTGTTCTCAGTGACCAGCGTAAATAAAGGTTGCATCACATGTAAACATAATGAAGCACCTTGATTTCTCAGGTATTTGCTGAATTAAAAAACAAACATTGCTCTTTAGTTATCTAAAACCTAAAAAGTAGATTTTTCAGAAAATGCACTGTGACTGAGGATTTTTCCGTGTCGCCCTGTACACCTAGTGTCTTAACCAAGTACACTGAGGACTTGTTAGCAGCCAGGACACCCTGACACAGACTCCTGCTGCTGCCTCAGAATGCAAAAATAATGTCTACAACAGGGACACTTTTTATTGTTGTAACTGTCGATGATCTCGATGATGATAATAAGGTGATTACAGTTACCTTTGAGGTCGGACTGTTCTTGAGTTTTTCAAGGAGAAATGAAACCCTGAACAAACCAGGTCTGTTGTGACAGATTTGGTGAGAGGAGATGATGAGAATCAAATAATTCAAACATAAACGTAAAGTAATGGAGGAGGTCAGCTGGTGACAACCTTTCAGTGGGTCAGAGCTGCGACTCCAAACCAGAGGTACTTCTGCAGTTACTAGAGGGTACTTGTAGATATTGTGGTGTACCCCAACTAATTTGATAAATAAATAACAATTTGATGAGAAAATAAAATGTTATATCCTCATATTGAGTCAAGTGTAACTTGAACACAATTACGAGTGGGTGAACAGTAGGGGTTGGAATCACGATATGATACAGCACGATACTTAAGTCACGATACAATATTATTGCGATTTCACATATGTTGCGATATGCTGAGTATTGCGATAAAATATATTGTGATTTATTTCCGGGTTTCAACTGCAAATAAGGTCCCCAAAGGAAAACATCTGTTTTATCTAATAAGATCAATTTTTCAGTTTGTTCATCTCACTTCAGCCATTTTTTGCAGCAGCAAAATGTATCTAGTGGACTGAAAAAGCAATTGACTATATTAATCTAGTTGGCTAACTAAAGTTTAACTCGTATTCACAATAATAATTTATATTAAAAATAAATCGATACTTGGGCAGCACGGTGGTGTGGTGGTTAGCACTGTCGCCTCACAACAAGAGGGTTCCCGGTTCGATCCTGGGTGTGGGAGCCCTTCTGTGCAGAGTTTGCATGTTCTCCTTGTGTCAGCGTGGGTTTCCTCCGGGCACTCCAGCTTCCTCCCACAGTCCAAAGACATGCAGATTGGGGATTAGGTTAATTGATAACCAACTCCGTAGGTGTGAATGGTTGTCTGTCTCTATGTGTCAGCTCTGTGATAGTCTGCCGACCTGTCCAGTGTGTACCCTGCCTCTCACCCAGTGTCAGCTGGGGTAGGCTCCAGCCCCCCCGCAACCCTCAAGAGGATGAAGCGGTTAAAAGATGGATGGATGGATGGATAAATCGATACTTGGCACTGTGTGACGATACGATACTGCCACACAAAAATATTGCAATACTTTGCAGTATCGACCCCCCACCCCTAGTAAACAGCCCAATCGCCACAAGAAAATGTTGGCATTGTATGTTTATGCAAACCAGGACTATGTTAAATTTGCATGTTTCATACATATCAGCCTATAGGCTGACTTGGTCACGGGAATGGGGAGAGGATGGTGGATGGTGTGTAACCAAGGTGAAATTAGCAAAGCTGCAGACAACAGTTTGAGACCAACAACATAACTGGTCATTATTGTGTTTTCAGCTGCCTTTCAGGCATCAAACAGGAATGTTTTGCAGCAACCAGTCCCTGTTTTTCCAGCTGGGAAAGTGTCTTAAAAAGCAGTGGGTTTTTTTTTTACTGAGATATCGCTGCTTTTCCAGCAGAGGTTCTGCCCCCAAACAGAGTATTTAAAGCTTAAACATGATTTCTTCCTTACCATAACCAAGTATACTTTTTTGCCTTAAAGTAATTGCACCTTAACTATAGTTGTGCAGTTACATAATAGCAAAGCAAATGTAACCTATCCGTCGTTTCCAGAAATGTATGATGCCTGAGGTGTTAAAAGTAGTTAGTAGGCAGAAAAGTCTAAACTGTTAAAAGTAGTGTGTTGGTAATTGCGAATATTGTTAAATAATATCCAGTTAATGCTAAATTCAAATGAACATGTTTGGAGCCTGGCAGGTGGTGTTGGTGAAGAAGTACTTGAGGTCATCTGATAGGCCCATTTTCAAAATACGTACACGTTATTCCTATGGTGTAAGACAGTCCAAAAATGTAAGCAAACATGACCAACTCTCTCCCAAATCTAAAAACTAGAGTGCTGAAATTCCAATTTGTGGTCGTCAAGTGTAAAGTCTGGAGCTGCACCATAGACAGTGAATTGGGAAATATGCTATAGATGACACTGAGAGCCTGTTTACACAGTAGTAATATGCCTTTTGCTGATTTGAACACATGCGGACAGCAGAGACACATCATCGTTCACACCTGTGTCCATCATGCATCTCCAGCTGACCACTTGCATTCAGATTCTGTTACTGCCAACGTCACATATGCTACAAGGTGAAATGGCTCTGTGCACAGTTAATACATCGCACTCTAGCTAGCTGCTCGCTAGTCACGTTAGCGGTTGTGTCAGTAGAGTTCAACACCTCTGCACGGTCACGCAACACTCTGTCCAACTCATTGTAAAATGGGCAAGTTATATAAAGTGCTAACCACACTGTCACCAAAACAACCACCACCTTGTCAAGACGCATCAGGATGCATTAGCATTGCCACTACAAAAGACAGGTGGTCAATGCAGCTCAGAGGACCTTGGCAAGTGTTTTTAATGATCGAATCACAATGTGTCTCTGTTGTCGTTTTCATTTGTATTTAGCGCTGTCCATGTGTGATCGGACCAGTCAACATGCATGTTAACACCAGGTGTGAACAGGCTGAGAGCACCTAGGAAAATGATCCGAGTATAGACCAGGATCACAGTGTTTATTTACAAGTAAGATAAGGTAATGTAAACTTTAATGTCCCCAAGGGCCAATTTTAGATACAGACAGTAGTCAACTTCAGGTAGAAAACCCTCGAAACACAAAATAAAACAGCGCTGAGCAGACGTTGCCTCAATTGATTAGTTTTTAGCTGCCTAAAAAAGGTCTGATGATTGATTGGTTAATACGTAAGGTACAGCAGAGCCATGTATAATGTTACAGTTACGGCTGAAAGTGACAACAGATTCCACATATCTCTACCACTGAAATCAACTGCAGTTGCCTACCCGCAAGTGATTGTTGTTGTTAGCACGACGTCATGGTGATTCGGTCCATATGGGTACACTTTCTGATTCAGAGCTGAGAACACTACAACAGAATGAAGCTCATTTGGCTACAAAAAGGAAAACAAACACTCTGTGGGTCTTCATAATCAGGCTCCCATTCATTGTCTGGAGCAGCTCCAGACTAAACTCGATGACATCACATGTTCAAGACTATCTTCTCTAGTTTCTGGGTTTGAGAGATGCTCACAAATATTGACTTAACTTTCCTAGACCATGGAAATAACATATTGGAATTCTTAATTTAAGTGCTGTTACCCTTTATAGAGACGGCTGGGAGCCACTGGGTCAGAGTGAAACAGGGCCCGAGACAGACAGTCTCCACTTTGACTCCCTGGACAAAAAAATCAGCTCTAAACTGTCAAGGTGCCCTTGAGGGAAAAAAAACAAAACCCAAACCCCCCACAGAGCCGGTCAATGACAGTGAGAACAGCACAACGACTGCCTCAACTGTGAGCATCTGTGTAGGTGATTACAAAATTCAAAGCTTTAAAAAGGTCATCGCCAGGACACGATCCAAAGCGGTGACCAGCTCCTAACTCCCATCCTCTTCACTGCTCCCCGAGTTTTGAATTTTCTAACGACATGTGTTATGTATTCCCAGATCCCTTCTGCAGCTGCTCCTGTGGTCGGGCAAGTGCTTTGGGCTTTGGTTTATGTAATGACTGCAAAGCAACACACACACACACACACACGCATACAGTACGGCTCACTGAGTTGCTGCATGGCCAACATTGTGGCAAGCCGAAACAGAATCATTACAAACACTTTCACTTATTAAATTGGCCTGCTGCTGGATGCAAGACTTTATTTCATGGTGCGGTCTGAAGGAGAGTAGGCACGGCGTTTGAAGGCCCCTATCCTGTCGTTAGAAACATGCAAATATTTTTACAGACTAAATCAAACTATATCAACCACTTTGTGAAAATCAAGATCAACAGCGCTGCATACACTGACTACGTGCAAAATACAACATACACAAGCTGACCACAGGTCAATTATGATCTTTTACTGAAGGCACTTCTCACATTCAACCGCTTCCTGTCGACGCCATTACCCAGCAACCACCTGTCAGTGGTCTGCCCCACTTACTTCAACTTACACACATTATGTTGCTGAGAGCTCTGTGTTGATTATTCTGGCCTGACAAAAGACTTGACAGAGAGAATACCCCTCAGGCTGAGTGCTGTACACACACACACTTGTGACCTTAAAGCCCCTCTGTGCAGCAGTCAAAGGTCATCTGAGGTCAGAGCGAGACTCTGCTCCCATTAAAATGTTTACAGAAACCACAACATGAACACTGACATTCAGAGCTGCACTCAGTTTCTGCCAGAATTAGGTGGACATAGCCTCCAGATACTCGCTGCACAAATACAGAACAAGAGCTCCACACAGTGGGCGATGTAGCTTGTGCCTCAGTGATGGCACAGTTCAGTAACATGAAGGAACAAGGTTTAAATAAAAAAAAATATGGAGGTATGTGTGTCAGTGAACCTTGAGCTGGAAATATTTTATCACAAAAAAGAAATCTTGTGGAAATAAACTTCATGGTGACGTCTTTGCCGGAGTTTTTCAGTTTGTTTCTCCAACAGCATCCCTGCTCTGTTCTTGACTGTGAACCACAAGGAGACAATTTAATTTTCTCTTTGAGTTCTTCTCTGTAGTTCACTCTCCACTGGTCACCTGTCCAGCTGCGTACTTGAGCGTTAGGTCTGTAAGAAGAAAGGCACATTAAGGTCTACAATATATGTATGAAACTGAAATTAGACATCAGCTGTTTTGAGACTGGCTACACTGGTGCAGGGGAAATAAAACCATATATAAGTATGCCAATTAAAGGGAAACCTGGACCCTATTTTACCATGTTTTTGTGTCTAAAGCTCTACTCACACAGGACTAGTATTACCTGGGGACCCCATGATTTAGAAATTACCCTAACATCAGTTTCTCATGGGGTGCATTTGCACAGGACGAGCTAAGTCTGTATTTTAATCAAAATTACTGACATTATACCTTGGATACGATGCAGTCATTCGTAACTCCACCACACAGCACTACTAGAGGTGATGTCCAGTGTAAACCTCCTTTTTATCTTTTAAATGCAGGTTGAACAAACAGAAGTGATTCTGCCACACATTGTCACACCTCATCCATCTGAGCTCGCCTTTTCTGCAAAGAGGTCTCCGTGCTGTGCAGTGAGATGAGCCATCTGCCCCCAGACTGCTGTCAAAACTTAATATAGCATCTAAATATGACCCCAAATCACTCATATGGTGATTCGCATCATATGACCTCTGTGTTTGGAGAAATATGGTAGGTAATTTCAAGTGGAATTTTTACTTGACAAATTCCGAACATGGCACATTCACACAGGATTAAGATCGCCAATGACCTTCACAACTGTTACAAAGTACCAGAGATCCCCAGGTAACAGCAGTCCCATGCAAACAGGGTTTTATCAATGGAAACAACCATTGTTTAAACTGGTCCAGTATTGAGTGAGAGAGCTGCAGTGGTAAAAAGGCTACAATGTTACCACCCGGGGCAATAGCGCACCGCCAATGTATGTCCACTTGTGCTTGTTTCTGCCACTGACAGGCTCAGATTGTTATTATAACTGCCTGACAAAGACATATAACTTTTTTCTTTACCTTTTGCTTGATATGGTGTTTGTTGTTGAGTCTAACCAAGTCTCACTCAAGGAGAGGTCTCATTCTGAAGTCTTGCAAGTTGAGGAAGTCAATAACAAACAGACCGGATCAAGCAAAAGGTAAAAATAAATGTTTTATTTCTGTGTAGGGTCCTTTACACAATGTTGTCAGACACTTGCAACAACAATCTGAGCCTGTCAGTGGCAAAAAGAAGCACTTTTAGTGTATGTAAATTGATAGTGCACTATTACCTCCAGTGGCTATATTGCAGCCTGTTACGCAGCTGCAGTGTGCAGCGCTCTTGTTCAATACTAATCTCAAATGTTGTTTCCATTAATCACTTAGACACAAAAACATGGAAAAATAGGGTCCATTTTAAAATACTTAAGTTTCAGTTTAAAGCAAAGAGAATGTCTATTTACATTTTAACAAATCCACATTTTTTACCAACCACGGTGTAAATGTTTTCTCATGAGGAATCACCAGTAAAATATATGCTCAGAAAACCCCAGTGCACATGAGAGACGTGGACTGTTCTTTTTTTCTTCTAACTTTGCATCGTATAATGCCAACTACTATGTAGAAATGCAAAGTCAAGTATCCTGCAAGAAGTTTGGCCTCAAAAAGTTCATTTTACATCTTATAAAATATGACTTGGTGATAACTGTGAAAATGACTGTTACATCAAAGCTCCTATGTGTGGATCATGTATGTGTTGTAACTATAGTCAGAATAAATAAAGATTATTGTAGGCCAGTGAGAGTAATTCCTGCCCAGTGTTGTGTCTAAAACTCTGCCTGGTAACACTGAGGACTGGCATAACCTCCACACAGTAATGACAGTTAACTGTTACAGTTAACAAAACCTTGACAATTGACTTTATACATGTGTACACAAACTTACCTGGGCAAAGAATTTTCATCAGTGATGCCTTCACTTCCATGAGCTCTGGGTTCTCCTCAGAGTCTTTACTAGCATGGAAGCTTGTGAAGTGCAGCACGGGCCACCAGTCTTTCCTCACAGCCATTTTTCCAGAGACAACTTCCTTCCAGTCTTCTCTGTTTTAATACACAAATACAGAGAAACATAGTCTTTAGCAACAGTTTATGACATATCAATTTTAAAAAAACTGCAGTCTTAAAAAATAGAGCGTCCAAACCTTTAATACGTACTGTGACTGTAGTTTTTGAATAATGGCCTTTAAACTCTTCCACACATCCAGGTTGCTCCTCCAGCAGGCGAAGTCCAGCATCTCCAGAACGACTTCTAAAGCTTTCTGGGTGTCAGTTTTTTTCTCTGAAGGAAGAAAATTAATAATGGATATTGTAGAACAGGGAAAATGATGTTCAGCAACAACAAAGGGGGAACACATTCTCATTTTAAAAAAGTCATGTCAAGGTATCTTTTTCAACCCTAACCCTATAAAAACTTTTAAAAAGAACACGCCTCTTGATGTTTACGGTAAATTATCACAATTTATTTAATTCTGTGTATCATTAATTATCAGGTAGTATTTGTAATTTAATTTAGGATAAAACCTGGTTTTACCTGACTGAAGCAGGAGAGAACTGTACTCCAACATCAACTCGTGGCTTGGGACTAACACATGGAGGGTCTATAGCACGAGGAAGAAAAGTTTTAACGATGCATTAGACACAGTTTGTTCTTGTGTGCTTGACTGTAAGTCTAACAAGTTCTAGTTTAACAAACTTAATGTCTTAATTTGTCCAGAATTTCACAAGGATCATTATAGTATGTTTGCATGAATACAGTGCTTTTAAAATACAGTTATACCTTCAGTACTTTCATCAGTTTCTTCTCTGGAGTATCATGCCGCTTTAAGTACTGGTACAGATAGACATGTGCATTGGGATTGGGTGGAAAAGTGCTGTCATATGCGTAATCATTCAGGACTTTCAAAGCCTCCTCCTGATTCTCATAGAACTCCAACATCTGCCAAAATAAAACAGGTTACACAAGAATTAGGGACATTTGACTTGACTTAGGCCTAAAACTGAACAGCAGCAAGCCTCACAGGAACAAGACAAAAAGTATACTTCTTAAATCAAGAGCATGATACCGACTAGTGATATCAAAATGTATAATAGGTCTATTCATCCTGATCAGATGCCCGATCCACCTCAACTGACCCCTTTCGACACATAGGAGCAGCGGCTCTACTTCAAGCTCCCTGTAGATGTCTGAGCTCCTTACCCTATCTCTAAGGCTGAGCCCAGACACCCCACGGAGGAAACTAATTTTGGCCGCTTGTATCCGCAATCTCATTCTTTTGGTCACTAACCCAGAGCTCATGACCATAGGTGAGGGTTGGGACATAGATGGACCAGTAAATCAAAAGCTTGCGATATGAAAAATATATATTTCTTTCATTAATTCAGGTAGTTGGGAATGAGCTCTTACCTCGACGTAGCTCAGTATGAAGGGATCCCAGACGCCAGGATTTTTCAGAATCTCCTTTAGATTCACAGAGGCCTGTCTGAAGTAGTTGTGCATGTCTTGGTTGTCACCAGAGTCGGAATACTCTGAAACAAAAGGATCAGTTTTCACAAACAATAAAGATATTTTTCAAACATTAAATCCTACTTAAGGGCATTTAGTGGAAAGTTTGTACACACAAATATGTTTCCTACAACTGAATCATCTCTTAAGCTTCTTTTCTACCAGAGTAGTTACGAGATCTGACCTGTAGGTGGCAGTGTGACATCACACAAGAGCTCGCAGTGTGTCTGTGCAATTGAGACAAGTAAATAATTGATGTTTTGGGTGTAAAGCTGTGTATCAACTTACCAGTGCTGGAGTGTGTAAACTTTTTGTCACACCAGATGATGTAATCCAGTAAGCTCCTGTAGGCTTGGATCAGTTTAGTCCTCTGTAACTGAGCTGCCGACTCCTTCCCGTACCTCCAACTCTCTGCAGTAGACAGCTGACGCTTTGCATCCTCAATATGACCATTGAGCAGCAGGTGGAACGCATGTTCCAGACAGATCTAGAGACACAAAGGAACAGGTCTTAAATATCTTTCAGTGATGTAAAACATGTGTGAGCACTGTGCAGTCAGGTCTATTAGCTAACATACCATCAGGTAATGTTTTACTCCTGAGTGTTTCATCCGTTCATAGATGTTGTTGTAGTCGTCCAGCTTTGAGTTGGGGTGATGGTGAAGGATCTCAGTGCTGATCTTCCAGATAAGCTGCAGTGGAAAGTGCAAAAAGAGGGTTAATGTCAAGGATGTGAATTCTTACATGCTGTGTTTTAGCAGATTTTTTGCGCAACTGATTATTTATTTATGAATATTCATTCATTTTCCATAACCGCTTGTCCTGGTACAGTGTCGCAAATGTGCTGGAGCCTATCAGCTGTCATTGGGCAAAAGGTGGAGTACACACTGGACAGGTCGCCAGACTGTCACAGGGCTGACACATAGAGACTTCTTCACATTCACACCCACAGGCAATTAGAGTCACCAATTAGGCTAACCTGCATGTCTCTGGACTGTGCAAGGAAACCTGAGCACCTGGAGAAAACCTACGCTGACACAGGGAGAACATGCAAACTCCACTCAGAGGGGTCAGATTCAAACCTGGAATCCTCTTGCTGTGCTAACCACTGTACCACTGTGCCGCCCCTGTTTATGAATATACTCACAAACTGTTTGCAGTCTCTGCAAAAGCTTTTAGAAACTCCAGTCTGTTAATGCTGTTTTGAATTATGTGTAATAATTTAAGTCCTTGGGCCTGGACACAAATACGTACTAACGCAGACCTAACCAACCTACCTCCTTACGCGGCTGAGCTCTGCCATTGGTTGGGTCTTCCAACATTTGTGTGTAACATGCCATATATTCTGCTGCCTCCTGCCATCTGTGATGAAGCAGGGCTTCTCTTATCTGCTCCAGACAGATTCTGGTACTCTCATGAAACCCAGTTTCACGAGGTGTCTCTTAAGATAAAAAAACAAACAAACAAAGATTTTATTTGATATAATCGTAAACATTATGAACTAGTACAAGTTCTATAGCTTAACCAATACTGGATTTTTGCAGCTGATACTAATATTAATATTTGAGAGTGTATAAAAATCTGCTGATACAGTGGGCAATTTTTTTAAAATTATAAACAAATAACAGAAACATTTTCTATACGGGTCCATAAGTTTGTTTTACTTAAGAATTGTGACTTAACTGCACAAAGTTGTACTGAGTAGGACATTTTTCAGTGTCTGTTAAAATGTATTTAATGGAGACATTGTTTTTGAATAACATCTAACTGGATATGGAATCTTAGGCATTTCTTTAATGGAGTTTTTTGTTAAGTGTATGGAGATGCATACTGTACAACTCACCTGCACACGTAGAAGTAACCAGAGGGAGCTTTGACTTTTTCCCTGACTTTGAAGAGTTGTCGTCTGAGGAATCGTTGTCATCTTCTAAGTCTTCAAAAGGCACTGACTCTATTTGCGTGTCATCCATAATCAGCACAGCGCTTAGACTCAGCTGCCTTTGATCACTTGCTCTGATGCTCCAGATATGACTTCCACCTGCAGGGAGAAACATATTTTGTTCAGCAGGTGATTTATTTACACAGCATTAAGATTATAAAGTTTCATAAGTGATTATTTCAACTTCTGATTATTTTCTCAATTCACCGATTAATTGTTTGTCATATGAAACAGTAAAAAGTCCAAGTTGACGTCTTTAAATTGCTTTTTTTTTGTCTAACCAACAATTTAAACCCCCCAAAAATTAAATTTACAGTAATGTAAGACAAGGACACGCAGCCATTTTTTGTATTTAAGAAGCAGGAATATGCATTGGCATTTATATGATTATGAAAATAGGTGCCAATCAATTTCCTGTAGATCAACTGTAAAGTTAATCAACTAATCTTAGTTCTGGAGCTAATTGCTATGTAATTAGGGTGAAATAGTAGTGATAGAAAGGTAGGTACAGACGAACACACTAACAGACCAGTGCTAGTATTGTGTGATGACATTAGCAGACTTCAGTCAGCTTTATTCTGCAGTTGTAAGACAATGTGTTATTGTAATTTGGGGCTTACTCTTAGCTAAATTAGATTTCTTAGCATAGTTTAGAATTAATATCACTGTCGACAAAGCTACATCTGTTATTATAAAATAACTATATCAAGGTGATATTTCTCAAGTGAAAGGACACATGCTTATCTTGTAAAACAAAGTTAGCTCAGTTCCTACCTGCACTCTGGTGATAAACAACGTGCCGATGCAAAACTAGCAGCTAAGCTAACCTGCACCGGTGAGCTAACGTTCAAATACAACTTCTGGTACTTAACTAGTTAGAATTTAATTCTGCGTTGTTGTTGAAAAGTTTATGTTATGCTAGTATTTTAACGGGACATCCACATGTCAACTATCGCTGTTGGTTCCCCCTCTGTGCTTTCAGCACAGTCGCTAAGGAAGTGAAAAGGGAAGGTGCGCGTTTATTGGCTGCTGTTACCGGAAGGGGCGGGGCAAATTGCTCCTTCTTCTTCGCTTCTGGTTATTTCTGCTGTCACCTTAACCTAAGGTGAACTGATGTTTCAGCAACAGCTCCGATATCAGACATTGGGCTTTTGTCTACAGTTTTTTCTGCTGTCTTGTTTTGTTTTGCATGGTTTTTTTCCAAAGTTTTGTTCCATACTGATATTTTTCAATATTCATGGTGTAGTTTATGTGTATATAATGTCATTTATTTACCTTTCTTGTTTGTTTTTGTTTTCTTTCTATCTATCTATCTATCTATCTATCTATCTATCTATCTATCTATCTATCTATCTATCTATCTATCTATCGATATATATTGGTGTGTGCAGACATTAAATAGATGATAATGACATGATATTTATTTTATCATTTTAAAAAACCCAAATTTGCAAATAGAGTTCATTGTGAGGAAGATATTGCACATATTGAGTTTTTCTTTTCCATATTAGGTCACAATTTTGTCATGTTTTCCTATTTGCAACAAGTCTATTTACCACTCTTAAAATAACTTGTAAAAATTGCCTTGTTCTCTCTATTCATTTTTTCTGGCTATAGGTTTAAACTATATGTATTTGGAGAGGGTTCTGGGGGAGATTAAATGCAGTGTTGGAGTAAGTGCATTTATTCAAGTATTGTACATAAGTATTTTAAGTAAGTAATTTGAGGTATTTTTTACTTTCCTTGAGTATTTACCTTTTACTCCTACAGTTTTTTTGATAACTTTAGTTACTAGTGACAGTACAAATTCACAAACAATTTGAAAATATAGTGCAGCTTAAACCAGGCATGTCCAAAGTCTGGCCCGGGGGCCAGTTACGGCCCGCAGACCAATTTTAATCAGCCCTCGGCTTGACTTTCAAAATATACCATATGTGGCCTTTTATACAATAATGATTAATCGAGCAAGATCACTTTGCATTTTTACCCTTCACTTCCCAATGATAGGACTACCATACAGTTTGTAGACAGGCATCACGTAGTAATAGTTCATTAAAAGATAGAAATGGTTGCATTTGTCTTACTTTATTTCTTATTTTTTTAAACCCGAGAATCAGTTGGCCCCCCAGGTATTTCCACGTTGTTTTATCTGGCCCCCATTCAAAAAAGTTTGGACACCCCTGGCTTAAACCAATAGCTGATTGATTATAAAATGAATTTGAAACTATTTTAATAATTGCTTAAGCCATTTTTTTCATGCAAATACTTTTCATGGTTCCAGCCTTTCAAATGTGAGGACTTGCTGCTTTTCCCTTTAAGTATTTGGTTTTATGAAATTGACTTTTATTACTTAAATATAATTTTCTCCTTGTACTCACATACTTTTATTTCGGTAACATTTTCACTGCATGACTTTTTCTGTTGCAGATTATTTTACAGTGTGGTTTAAGTGCTTTTACTTTATTAAAGGATGTGAACACTTCCTCCACCACTGATGACATGGCATTACAGTGCACCACATCCCTTGTTTTCAATATCTTTAATCGTCCTGTGTGTGTTTCAGATGTCCCTGCTGCTGTACAGGATGATTCCAGAAGAAACTGCACCTACTTATTAATGAGGCTGATAGCCAGTGCAGTTTCTCCTTTTACCACTTGCACCTTCTTGGGGTTGTTTCCCACAGACACATGCAGCAGCCAGATCTAAACCTTATATCCTGTGTAAACCTATCCGTGCCTACACCCTGCCGGATCTGATCTGCTGACGTGTCGGCTCCTTCAGCTCCAGCAGCAGCAGAGTCGAGCCAGTCAACAAAAACTGCCAGCATGGCAGCAAAACACTTTTACCGACAGGGCTTTTTATTACTTTTATTTAATTTTATTTCAACAGCAGCCTTGGAAAAAAGGTTCTCCGACTTTAAAAGATGCGCAGACGAGGAGTGCAGCAGTAAGTTTTTTCACAGGCTTGTTTTAACTCCTAGCTCATCAGGACTTGAAGGATGCAATCTTCCCACATCCCGATACCGCAGCTAGCCATAAACTGCGCCTTATCTCTGGACCTGTTGCCAGTCGATATTTGCGACCTGGATAACCTCATGTAGTAGCTCTGATGCTGTGTAGCAGCAGAGCTCATTGAATACAGGGCATGTTGATGTTAACATGAGTTATAAGCTCGGGGATGTTACTCGTTGAGACGTAGCCCGTAGTGTTGGCCGGTTGCCTGGCAGCTCCGGCCTGCCGAGCTAGCTTGGTGGCTAACGTTAGCAGCTAACTAGCCACCAGCCGGCTTTGGGCAAAAGCTTTGTAATGTTCGTAACGTTCAAAAAACAATGCTTAACGCTAGCTAACAAAAGACAGCTAGCTTTATTGTTAAGCCACATTAGCTGTGGTTGTTACTACTTTTTGTGTAGCTAATTTAATTCAACACAGACTAACGTGACTCCAGACTGCGTAGCTTAGCTATACCTATTTAAATTAAAAGTTAGCTTAATTTGATATAATTTAAATGATCGTTACTGTTAGCACATTCAGTTTGCAGTGCTAACTACATGTAAAGCAACATATGTTGAGCCTGGGCGCACAGCTGGCAGCTGCTGCTGTTGACTGAAAATAACCCTTAACTGTTAACCACAAAAAAAAATATTGGTGTAGGTGATAAGAAACTAGCTTTGAGTCGTAAAACAATAAAGATTAGACACATAAAACAAAGGGAAGCACAGGGAGATAAGTCACTTTGCTCCTCAGGTGTTTTAAACCAACACTTAAAACCATGAGGTTTTGATTTTAATACCAACATTGGTATGTCAGGGAGATAATGCAGATAGTTCATGTCATGTCATGTCCTGTAGTTAAATCAGATTAAGTCTCATTTTGTGTTGCATGCTTTATAAAAAATAAAAAAGAGAAATATTGTAGAGCTGAACCAAATAGTGGATTCTACTGTAATTATACACATAAGATTATTGTTGTCACATACATACTATCATATATTAATGTAGTTATTGCGAAAATGTCATTGTAGCTATTGTCATCACTGTTTGCCCTGCATCTCTCTCCGTCTCCCTCTCTCCTTATGTATCATATTGTCATATGGATTACTGTAAATTTATTTTGTTGATCTGTTCTGTACACACGACATCTGTTGTATGTCTGCGTGGAGGAGAGATGCCTCTTCAGTTGCTCGTCCTGAGGTTTCTACCATTTTTCCCCCTGTTAAAGGGTTAGAGTTTTTCCTTATCGGATGTGAAGTCCAAGGACAGAGGGATGTTGTATGCTGCCCTCTGAGGCAAATTGTGATTTCTGATAGCGGTCCAAAAAGTCCAAATTTAATCAGTTCCAGCTTTTCAAATGTGAATATTTGCTGATTTTGTTAATCTATCACAGTTGTAACTAGCAGCTCTTGGTATTTTCTTACAATACATGGAGCAAATCCTTAACCGATTAATCTAGAATTTAATTCACAATTAAAATAACCTAATCATTCATTGCAGGTATTAGTGTTTTGAAAAATATTGATTTATTGATACATATAGATTCTGAATATTTGAAACGGTGTCAGTACTCAGTTTCTGCAGTATGGATAACAGCGGTACCATCTGCACTTAATCACTCTCGCTTATTGTTAATGTTTACCACAGTCATCCTGCTGTTCTCCGCTACTATCCAAGAAAAGAAGTCATCATGGTCTAACCTTTTTACTTTTATCTTTTGATAAAGGATTTACATTTTACTGTCTCAATTTTCTCAGCGATATTGTTAGAAGTTCAAGTATTGTGACAACACTGTATGGTATGATAAGTTCACCCAAAACAAGGATGTATATTTTCTGTTTGTCTGAATGCATCTTGCAAAGGGTGCTGCCTGATTGGCACTTTGCATTCTTGAAATGATAAGTTTAATGTACCTTTTTTAAATCTATTCTAATGCTTCATATTTTGCTTTCACAGTGCTTTTGTGTCGGGGAAAAGCTATGAAAGATTTCTCAGGACCAGACTGTCGGTTCCTGTCCATCAAGAAATCAGAAACTGTCTATGTATACTACAAACTGTCAGGCAGAAGGAACGACATATGGGCCGGAAGTGTATGTATACTCTGGTTATTATTTAATCAGAACTGGATAACGTCTAGGTTTTGCTGTGTAGTAAAAAAAAACATGTTCTCTTCTTGTATTTGTCCGTAGGTTGGGAGTAACTTTGGCTATTTCCCAAATGAGGTCCTTGCAGTTAACCACCTTTATACTGACAAAGAAATTGAAGTTCCAGCAGAGGTATGAAAATATGTTGTTCACTTACTGAATTCATTAGCCAGGTCAAAATGCCACCTAGAATACAATGGAGCTTTCAAACCAGCATTACACACATACATTCCCTTGCAAATATCCGTGCATGTTTTGTAATTTGATACTTTTTTTTTGTCTTCTTTTCAGTCAACAGATTTCGTCTGTTTTGACACTGGATTTGATAAATTTGATAATTACGACGTAGATTCACTGTTAGGCTCCTCACCTAAGGAGAATGATGGTGAAAATGAGGTAACACCTGACCAAATCCAAGTGGCAGAGAGCGTGCAGAAAGAAACACAGCCGCCAGCAGATGAGGCATCTGAAAATGAAACACAGATTGAGCATCATGATAGCTATGAGGATAGTGATGAAGTCCCAGATGAGGAAAGTGCCTCTTTCCTGGAACCTAACACAGTAACTGAATCACCTCCTACAGAAGTAGAAGAGCCTGATCCAGCAGCTACACCTGATGCTCCCCACAGAGCAGCAGAAGAGACAGAAGCTGAGCAAAAGAGCACAGCAGAGTCTGTTCTTGAAAATCTTGTGCCAGAAACCAAAGATACACCCCTACCATCTGAAGTGGAATCTGTGCCCAAAGATGATTTAGTTCCTGAAAGCGAACCAGTCTTGATATCTGAAGGAGTGCAAATCCCTGAGCTGAAAACTACCTTCGGAACAACTTTTGATGCTATCACCACTGATGATGAAATCACCAAGAGTGTATCGCCATATGAAGAGGAGGAAAGCGAATATGAGGAGAATCCTCCCGAGTATGACATTGAAGTTGAAGTAGAAACTCCACTGCTGTCTTTCACTGAAGAACCCGTAAACACTCCAGCATCTGATCCCCTCATAGAGCATGGAAGTCCTGCAACAGCTCAAGACGACAAACCAGAGGCAGCAGAGGAGAAGGGCGTGTGGACGTCATTTGGAGATGCTGTTTTTTCAGTCGTCACCGGGGGAGAGAGGACAGAACAAGATTTGAGTTCAGAGGAAGACGACGATGACGAAGATGAGGTAGTGGTAGCTGCTTCAGAAAACGCCCCGAGTTTTGAGGAAGCAAAGGAAACTGTAGAAGAAGTACCGCTATCAGTAGAATCACCAAAAGAGCCAGAGAACGTGGAGCCAGAGAACGTGGAGCCAGCATCGTTTGATCATAAAGATGAGAGTGATGGAGAAGTGATCGGACCTGCAGATGCTTTGGAGGAAACTTTAAAACCAACCGATGAGCCGATACACCATCAAAGAGAAGCAAGTACGATATCAGTGGATCCGGTGCCACAACCTGATACTACTGCCGTTCCTGAGGCTCAAAACTTAGATATTAAAACAACAGATGAACCAATTGAGCACAAAAAGGAAGAGGAGGAGGCACCCAAAGATGTAGTGGTCAATAATGATAATGACAGTAGCATTACAATGGAACATAGTGAGGATTTGGTTCATGAATTGGATGAAAACAAAACGTTGCCAGATCAAGAATTAGCCAGCACCAAAACTGAAACACGTCAGGACCTGTTCACTGAGGAGATACTATCAAAGAATTCAGATATGAAAGATGATGAAAAGCCAATAGATGACAGCTTATCTGATCAGAAACATGACCATGTAATGACAATCTCAGAGAGTGTTAACAGTCAACCAGAATTATCTGTGAAGGAACCAGAGAGTCAGGAAGAACATCCTACAGAGGAATCAGAAGATGAAGAAGAGAAAGAGGTAGAGGAACCCAAAGGTGAGGAGAAAGAAGAATTACTTGAAGATGAAAACGCACTTTCTTTCTCACAATCGGATGACACCAACTCTGACAAACCCTCACCTGAAACAGCTCTGCCCACTGTGTCGAAGCCAGAGCCAGAGTACAGCGACAGCGTGTTGAGACTGACTCTGCTTCGAGACCACTTCACAGAGGAGGAAATGATGCGAGTCCAAAAGCTTCTAGGTCTCAAGAATCTCTTCAAAATTGAGTCCATGTTCTTGGACTTGGACACAGAATTGCAGGCTACCCGTCGCACACACACAGGTACCACGCAAGACATTGAAAGTGCACTGGAGAGCATCCTGGAAACCTCTGAGAACACCATCCTGGACGAGATTGAGAAGATGCTGGACAGCCAGGACACAAAAGACAACTATGACCAACTTACTGACACAAGTAGTGTGGATGAGGAGACTGAAATACTGGATGACTTCCAGGAGCTCGCATTCAGCCTACGACAGAAGTATTCAACAGCCAGTGACAGCACGCCTTTGGCTACTGACACAGCATCAGATACTGACCAAGGTAGACTTGATTTTTAAATGTGACTATCTAGTATAGATACCAGCTGTAGGATTCAGTCCCCTGTGATTTGTAGAGTCAGGTTTTACCATTGTATATTCTGTTTTAACCTCTGATACAGGTCTTTCACACACACGTACAGTGTATTGCATCAGCTTATGATCTGCAGATAAAAGGAATGCAGAATGTGATAGCGTGGCACTGCAGATATGCAACCCTGAATCGTCCTTTCAGGCACCTTTAGACAAGTATCTTGTTTCCAGATATATCCAGATTCATTCACTTTAAAAGGATTTCAGTTCACACTTGACCTCAAGTGACCATTTGTGACATAATTTTGCACACAAGAGTGAATTGCAGCCACTGCTAAAAATACAACATACATATTTGTACTTGGCTGTACAGCTAGAGAAGATGATTGACACCTCTCCTTATTTAACTTGAGAAATCTTTTTCCACTTGTTTGGTAAAATCAATTCAGCTGTTCCGATCTTACACATTTTTTCAGGCTATTTGTACTCTGCTATGTTGTATAACTGGTTGTTAAATGGTTTGGCAGCTAGTATGTAGCTACTAAACCAATGAGAAAAATGAGAGAGCGTGACCTGGATGCCCTCTAGAGCCAATACCAAGCACCGCCCACCTGTATGACAATTTCTCTCATTTTACAGCTAAACAGTACACTAAAATATGTTTCTGAAAACATGTGAAGCAATGCAGTAACAGAATCTTGATTCATATTTGATCAGCGCTGCTTGGTTTGCCAGTTTGGACGCATTTCACAAGCCATGATTCACAGCTGTATTAGACTCTCCTCGGCTCTGATTGGTTGTTTTCCAACAGCCACCATAGATTCTAGCAAATGCCATTAGAAGCACTATGAGGACACCCACATAGATATAGTGAGAATTTCAGCAAGTATGACAAAAGTTTACTTCAAGGCATTTTGATCCACAACTACCTTCATCCTCTGTAATTCCCAAGATCTTTCTTTGTTTTACAGATGTCAGGTAATGTAGAGCCCAATAGATTTAAAAAAAAGTTAGACTTCAGTCGATGATTGTACTGGCTTTAACTCTGCAGACCTTACATTTCACTTTTTCTATTCCATAAAAGAGAGCCACAGTGACCTCCTACTAAGCAAATACCTTGCCCTTGACAAAGCCATAGACCACACCTGCTGTCATTAGATCAAATAGATGAGATGGATACCAGAGTTGTGAGCAAGTACACACCCCACAGAAAAAAAAATCCCTACCTAGGAATACAGTCTGATCTAACCAGCATATCTTAAAACAAACCTAGAAAATGACGCCCTGGAATAATCGCTAATGTCCTGTTTGCTTTCAATGTTTTTGTCTTAGGTGAACATGAATTAAATGTTCAAGACGACACGCCCCACATTGCTGAAGAAGTCAAGGTTGACACCGTCCCAGAGGCTGAGAGTGAAGACAACCTCACAGTAACACATCCTGAGGAAAGGCCACCCGAGACTAAAGAGGAGCAGATAGTTGCAGACGTTCACAGTCGACCAGACATCAATGTGGAGGAGGATGGCGGACATTTTAATAAAAACAAAGACAATCAGCCGAGCTTCAGCGCATCGGACGAGATGCAGAAGGTCCCTCAAGCCACCCTGGAAAATCCCTTAGACATGGGCCTTGGTGTGGAGGTCGAGCACTCACCCTCAGGTTGGTAATCTAAAAAACTTAACTTCACCATTTACCTTTTTATTTTATTTATAAATTTGACATTTCTATTAAAAAATCAGCCATATTTGTGGCGTATCATAAAATGTAAACCTGTTTTTAGCACTCCGGACTTTGGTTAGAATAAAACATGGCACAATTAAATTCTATTCATTGGGTCAGCAAAGCAGCCCACTGCACTGGGATTTTAGTCATAGATGAGTCTTGTTTAGTCCTTGATTCACCTGGTTTTGAGAGAATTGTTTGGCAATCACGATACTTCAACTATTTTGAATGTGTGCAATGACAAACTGTAAGGAAGGTTTTTCATTTTTCACATATGACCTGACTAATAGGTACATTTTGTCTGACCAGGATCTTTGGACTCGATGGAATCAGTGTCTGAAATTCACGAGGAAGTGGGATTATTCTCAACAGGGATTGTTTACACTGGCTGCATCCTTTCGATGATGAAGAGTAAAATTTCAGAGTGGACTATTGAGGTAAATCTAAAAATTTTAAGCTACTGCGGCACTGGCTTCGGCATTCAGTTTTTAAACATTGACTCTCTTTTGGCACAGTCACATATGAGCAAAAACATGCAAGTGACCGTTGCCTGCTGAGGCAATATTGTTTGCGACACAAGGCCTCTTGCCTGTTGATGGAAGGTCTGTGCATCGTCATAGATTCGTTGCACATACCAACTTGACAACAGTTTTAAGGCTGGTGTAGACACGCGCCCAAAAAGAGCCCACATTTCTGGTCAGAATAAGAAACACACCTATTTTTAAACACTTTGATATGTGCAAATATCGTAACACCGACTTTTTCATGAAGGTGGCTGAAAGAAGGGAAGAGGGAGGCTGTGTTCACATGGTCCAGCATGTCCACTACCGTTGGGAAAGTTTGCAGAAATGTTTGATGCAAAGAAGCAAAATGACAATTGGTTCCAGTTGTTCTATCTTTATGTATTTTGTTTTAATAAACGACCTGATAGGACATGTTAATCTCAGTATGCAGGGCTGCATGTAAACGGCAATATTAATCAAATAATATTTTTATTAGCCATGTGGACATCTTAGTATGAATATTGTCTTTTTTGGAATAAGGGCAAGAACCAGAATATTTTGTGCATGTGAACGTGGTCAGTGTCTCCTCCACACGTACTTGTTTACTATAGGTTGAGGCTGCAACTTCATCGCTCAAAGCTCACCAACTTTGACCTTTTGAAATTTGCTTTGCCACTGCAAGCGAACGTTTTATTTGCCCCTCTGCTCACATATAATGGAAGTGAATGGGAAGCAAATATTCACTAATGTTCTAATGTTCTTGCTCATGTGTGACTGTACCGTCAATCTGAGACTTCATCTCCTAAACCAGGGACCAGTACCAAGCCACAAAACATTTGCTACAAAGCCATGGAGAAGGATATGATTGGTAAAAATAATCAGTACTCATAAGGTCGTGAGTTACACCCTGTAGACGCCGTGGAGTATCCCAGGAATGAGTCCTAAAACCTGAATATGAATTGGTATTTTTGCACTCCTGGTTCCCTCATCTTGAAGTCAGTGTGTCTTTTTTAATAGGAACTTTGAATGCAACACATATCTGTCCTGTTCCTGTTAAAGTATTATTATCTGCATGATCACATCCCCACACAAGACAGCACGCAGTTCAGTTAAAGCATGAGGTGTCAGTGCTGACAGGATGAACAGTAGAACCCCTGTATCATAAGAATCTCAATTTTCCGATTGCTCCTGAACGCCCCACGGCCCTCCCCTCTGTCTTGTTGACGTCGCGGTGTAGGCTGAAGTTCAACACAGCCGGTGTAGAGCTGGCTGTTAGCACAACCGGAGGGCCTTATTTTGGCAAATAATTGTAACAAAAGACAGCACAAAGATGGACTATATGCTGTCGAAATAATTTAGCTCATTTATCGCTTTTTGTACTTTTATTTTAATCTGTATTTGAACCTCCAGCTCAGCTCCTGCTCGTCGGCTGGTTATTGATAATGAATTGGATACGACGACTCATCTGTTAATACCGTTAGCCAACTGTTGTTGCCAAGTCCGACCTATCACCTGACTTCACCGTCAAACTACCGTCGTCGGTGTTTGTAACGACGTTTTATTATAAGACACCGTATTGTCTAACGCTAACGGCTAACGTTAGCTAAACAGTACGGGTTAATTTAATTACAGCTAACGTGCTAGCAAGCTAACACCTGTCAAACCAGCATAGCGATTACTTGTGCTAGTTCCGTTTTTGTGTCAAAAACTAGCATGGAGGGTGATACGTTACCCAAACCCGTAATGGAGCCGGATCATGTTAACGTGTTCTTTCAAAAGGAGCTGCACCATGTAAGTGAACTATTATAGTTCAGTCTGTTTGTTGTGTCAAGTATTGATCATGCTATCCTGGCCTGCTGACGTGTTAATGAGCATATGGCTGATGCACACTGACTTAAACGTCAACTACTCCTAAATGTACTCACCAAACTTGATGCACCTGATCCTGCCTTGTTGTTGTTGACAGAAGATCTTAAACTTCCACTTGGTTCTTTCACATCTTATTTTCACTGCAGATTAGAGTATAAATGCCCTGAAAGGTATGGATGCAGCTCTGCCTGTGTGCATTACTGCATTTAAAAGGTAGAAATGAAATGCAGTTGGCTGAACAGAGCATATTGATCCTTCCAGGTAATGTGGTGTCTTAATTTTGAATCCCTGCATTTCATTACAGCCATAGAGTGTGTGCTTGTTCCTGTCTAAACTACCTCATGCTCCGTTCAAAGGTTCCTTTGTGATTGGAGCAATATGCCGAGTTCTTCTCAGTATGACTCGACAGTAATGAAAACCAGAGTCATGGTCAATTTTAGTTACTGATACAATTTATAAATACGTCAGCCTTTTGGCAGCAAACAACCTTTGTATGATGATTAATTTAACAGTAAAATAAACCACATCTGGCTTGTACTAGCACAATGTCAGTGACTAAATTCGGAAGTAGTTTGTGAATGCAGAAATTAATTTCCTGCCCTTCCCTTCATAATACTCTCAACATTACCTTCAAGATTGCAACACTAAGCGCCCCTTATTGTGCAAAAAATGCATGTGCCACACAGGATTAAAGCTGTTTGTAGATGGTTTTAGAGGCAGGAAACTTTAAAAAAAAAAGAGTTTAGTTATGCAACCTTATGCCTGTTTTCCTCTGGTGCAGAGTTCAGCAGTCTTTACTGTAGTAGAAGGACCCTGCTAGGTTTTATTATTGTATGGTAAAGCTCTGATATCTTGATAAGCCTCTCAGTGCTGTGAAAGAGCAACAGATCACTCATTCCCTTCGGTGCTCATCAGTTCAGTTAATGAATACACAGTATCTCAGCTGAGGAGTTTGGGTAAATATTGCTTTGAGGCATAACCTACTGTAGACTTGTCGGAGTATCTCGCTGTGCTTTGACAAATATTTACTTGCCATCTGTCTCTATTTTTAGTCTTGACATATTAATCACATTTGAAACACAGTAAGAAGGGTGACAAGATTTTTTCCATCCCTCATTTATTGAGATGTAGGCCTCCTGTCTTCAGCTTAACAGTATGTCATCATTCCTGATGGTCTTCGTGATCATTCCTCAATATTGTTTTTGTGTGCCATCAGGTGATTTCTTTACTGCCAGAGGAGTGGAAGCCAGGGGAAACCTTGTTAGGTTGTCCCTGGCAAGCTGTTGTCATCACTGCTTTGGTTGGAGTAGTGACCTTCATCCTCTTCTTCTGGAGGACAGTGTTGGCGGTAAGTGTTGTAACATTGGTGCTCTCATCTCTGCTAAAATTATGTGTTATGATTTGCCAGTAACAAGAAAAATAACCGCAGGAGCTTCGGTTTAATTAGGTTTTGACCCTGATGATGCACACTGCATACAAATGACTTGTATTGTCATTTTTAAAGGTATACTATGCAGGATTGGTTACTGTTTGCAAACATGCTTGTCAGGGAAAGTAAAAGCCAATGCCTGCTGCTTAAGTTCTGGCATCAGGTCGCTACCTTTGTATAAAGCTCCGACTCCACCAGCGTGTGTCTGAGGTACACACCCATAAACATCCTGAACAGAGAGCAAAAAGAAAATGAGAGTCTCTGCAGAAAAATACACAGCCACACACTTCTAGTGGGTCATACGTGATGGTTTAGGGGGATTATTTCTGTTTAAGTCCGTACATTGTTTTTTTAGGAAAATACTGCATAGTATATCCTACACTACCCATGGTTTGAGATTAACATCATTTAATATTTTTCTTATCTGGAGCACTACTTATACACTATTTCTGACATGATGAGATTTCATTACTACACGTTAATGATGATCGTGCTGTGACAAGACATCAAACTGATCTTTACTTCTTGCTTTCCTGAACATTTTAGGTAAAGAAGAAAGAATACCTTGGTAAGTTTGTTTATTTTTTTAACATCACATCACATTACAATATGCGGAAGTGTCAAACTGATTGTGTACTTTTTGTTTGTGGACACAGTGGATGAAAAAAAGTTGACAGAGCAAATTCTGGCGCTCAAGAAAGAGAGGACTGATGCCCTCACCAAAATGTCTGAACTCCAGAAACAGGTGGGTTACAAATGTGATATGCGAATATCTATGAGCTACATTTGAAGAAGCTTAATCATTATCTGAAATGTTCTCATTTGTTTCTTCTTCTTTTTTGAAGACCGAACGTCTGAAAGAAAACCAAAAACAGTCAAAGGAAACAGTTAGTACTACAATGAAAAAGGTTCAAGACCTGGAGGTAAGCACAAAGAAACCAAGGATACTTTTCATCTTTGTGTATTTCCTCATACTATGTTGAGCTATCAAGAACGGGGAAGTGTACTTGCTGCATCTGTAAATGGCTTATGGGTGTTGCATATGATTTGGACAGCAAGTTCTCATTTTTTAAGAACTGTCAGTAAAGTTTCTGTCATTACCTTTTTGCAGAGTAAAGTTTTGGAAGCAGAAACACGGAATGAACACATGGCCGAGGAAAAGAACAAATATGCAAAACTTCTAGAAGAGGAGAGGTCAAACTCTTTACAAAATGGCACCAGGGTAATTGTTTAATAGTTTTTTCTTCCCCTTATTTCTTTAGCATGTCTCAGTTTCATGATGCCTAGCGGTTTCTTCAACAGATTGAAAAACTGGAGAAGTCAAACGAGAAGCTACAGCTGAGCAGGAAGAAGATTCAGGAGGCTCTCACTAAGGTACAAGTCCTCACGTTATTTTCTGCACATTGCAAGATCATGTGAAGGTCGTGGTGTCAGCTTCTCTTATCAACTATGTGTGCTTGCTACAGACTACTGTCCTCCTGGACGAGGCCAAGATTCGTGAAGATGCCAGAAACGTCCAGCACAAATGTCTGGAGAAAGACTATGCAGCACTAAAAGAAGAAAATAAAACAGTAAGATAATGTAGATTTGTATTCGAGTTAATTGAAATGGGATTATTTTAGATTCTGTTTTCCTGAACCACTCTCCTTACTTCCTGTTCCTCCAGCTCAGAACCACCATTAAGAGCTGGGAGGACAAACACAAGGAGCTGAACGAGCAGATTAAAGTCTATCAGAAGTCTCAGAAAGAGCTGGAGGACTCAGTGGTGCTCAAAGATCACAACGTGGAGGTCAGGATCTTTTTTAACTACCGTCACAATTTCTCTTGGATATTAGCTGTAAATATTAGTCCTTAACTTGCGTCGACTTACCTCACACAAACATGTCTCCCTGACAGGTGCTGTCTGATCTTCTGGGAGACCTAGACGCTTGTGATTTGCAGAAAGGTGACACCAAAGTTTTAGCCAATGGTGAAGTAGCACCTGGTTAGTCCAACTCTACTATTAATTAATAAAAGACTTGCTAATATAGTCATTGGTTCTTCAAGGGACAGTACACCTCAAAATCAGAAATACATATTTTTCCTCTTACCTGTAGTGCTGTTTATCAACCCAGATTGTTTTGGTGTGAGTTGCCCAGTCTTGGAGATTATGGCCATAGAAACGTCTGCTGTCTGCCGTCTCTAATATAGGATACCGTACACATGCCGCATTTTTTGCTCCCTCACATTCATTGTTTTCTGTGTAGATACGCAGCAGGCACGCTTAAATGACAAAGTGACGCCATCATGGTGCACACACCTATTTTTCTGGGCACAATGGCTGTGCCCTGAGATAAACCCAGTTAAACTTTTGGAATGCAGCAGCGCACACCGCATGTCGTCTGACGAGGACCAACCAATCACAGCCTACAGATATTTTTCCCTTATTAGGTAAATATCAGTCTGTGATAAATATGGAGAAGTTGATCATTTTGGTGCAGGGCTTTTCATCTGTAACCCGTACGATATGCCCACATACTAACAAACAGCACCTGGAAAAAGAAAAGCTCTGAGCTCAGGATTTCAGGTAAATAGGCTATGATATGGTGCTGGTTAAGATTGTTTGGCAACCTCAGACACAACCTGCCACCGCGCTCTTTACAGCTGGCTCAAAAAAGGCACAAAAGTAGTGCCCAGCACCCGACCTCGCGTTTTCCAGGTGGTTAAAGAAGCGGCATGTGCACGGCCCCTAATTGAACTAGATGGCATTTGGCTCGTGGTGCACAAGGCGCCAAAAAATACATTTGAAAAAAAAAAAAAAAATCTTTCAGAGATCATAACCCAGTTACTCAAGTCAATCCACAGACCTTGTTGTAAACAGTAAACTTTTTCTTAATGCCATACTACACCCACTAATCGAATCGAAGCAGAAGGAAGTGTGCACCTACTCATGGATGAGAGGCTCGTGCTCGTGACAGCATATGTTAACAAAAATGGCGTTCTCCTCAACTGAGCTGTAACAGTACCTAGCAACACTTCCTTCTACAATATGGTGGGTGTGTAGCTTGGTAGAAAGAAAACACTCCTACATGAAACTGCTGACAAAGAGGTCTATGGATTATTATTTTTATTTTAATTTTATTTTTTAGAGAGAGAGAGAGCACATGCAGAAAGGGTCGCAAGCTGGAGTCGAACCTGAGACCGCTAATTATTTTAAATAACTGGATAATGAAGGCAGACATCTCCATGGCCGATATCTTCAACACTCAGCAACTCACATCAAAACAATCTAGAATGATAAATAGCACTACAAGTAAGAGCAATGATATGTGGTTTTGATTTTGACCCGTCCCTTAAGGTGTCACCTCATATTTGTTGTCAGTCACAATATAAATGTCGTGTTCAGCTTCATACTAAGTGGTTTGTGGCTTTTCAGTGTCTCTTTCAGACAAGAAGGTAGCTATAAAGAACCGAATCAAACAGATGATGGATGTTTCACGGGTAAGATATCACTAACTATGTTATAAACTGAAACTGCTTGGATGAGGAATGTTGATTCAAAGAATTCCAAGTGTTAACCTGCTTCTACAGTAATGTGCATGATGTGTCTCCAGGTGCAGACCACTCTGACTGTGATCGAAGAAGAGCGTGATCGCTTCATGACCAAACTACTGAATGAAGAAAAGACTAGGAAATCACTGGAAGGTATGTTGGTTGTGGTTCCTTTGAGTTGTGTCACCTTTGAATTTAAGGGTTTTTTTCCTGCCTCTCTCTGAACATACCATTGTATATTGCAACAGAACAACACCAGGAGCTGGAGCACGCCATCGGATCTCTAAAAAGCGAGAAGAGCCAAGTTGAAAACCAGCTAAAGATGCTCCAGCAGAAAAACGAAATCATGGTCGAAATGTATCAGCAAAAGGAAAACGCTTTGCAGCAGTAAGTGAAGCTTTAAAAGTCAGTCATCACTTTGTTAACCATGCTGTTACACACTGTAGAAAATCTGCTCCTGATGAATATGAATAAGCGACACTGTTTGAGCTTAATCCGCTCAGACATCTCATGAATAAAAGCATGTGTCTTTGAAATGGAAAAGATGTGGAGGAACCCTGTGTTGCTGTTATTTGAAGTTTCTGTGGCTTCACAGGAGATTAACCAAGGAGGAGTTGGAGCGACGCAGCAAAGAGAGTCAGCTGTCTGAGGTGGGAGGGAAAGCCGTCGAGGCCGAGGAGCAGGTTAAAGTTTTACGGCAACGCATCAATGAAATGGAGGAGCAGATGAAGAAGACTGAGGAAGTCTACAAAGAGCAGGTTGGTATTAATTTTTAAACAAAGAAGTACAGAGAGGAATCTCACTGAAACCTGAATCTTAACTGAATATCTTCTTCCTTGTTTCTTTTTTCAGATAAAAGAACAGGAAAACAAAACTCACTCCAACTGGGTACGTTGCACAGAGCGGCACAATTTATTCTCATATGCAGATGTGCTAAAAATGGCCATTTAAGCCTGTTTGATAATAAGCTGAGGCATAAAGATTTAGTTGCACACTAATTATCTGTTATGTCTCCAGGTAAATGCTCGTAACGCAGAGCGAGCTCTGAATCAAGAGAAACTTGAATCATCAAAGCTACGTGAAAAGTAAGTGTTGGCAGAATTAGTAAAAAAAAACATTGCTTCATTGTTGTTGTTTACAATTTAACTGAACGAGTTTTAAAGTCCTGTTGGTAGAGCAGATAATTTGACTAATTTAGAGCAGGTTATTCACATTATCAACAGAAAGATTTATGATTATTAGTCATTTTGAAGCAAAAATACCCAGCATTCACTGGTTTCAGCTCTTTAGATGTGAGGATTTGCTCTTATTTTTATAATATATCATTGTAAGTTGAATATTATTTGGCTCTTGACAAAAGGAACAACTTGATCCTTGAACACTGGGCTTTTAGCCTGTCTGTGGTACTTATTGCATCTAACTTGCAGTTTGTGTTTGTCCTTTTACCCATTAACAGACTGGCTGTACTCACCTCCCAGCTTAATGAGCGCCGTGCTCCTCTCTTCAGACCCAACTCCGGACAGCCTGCAGGCCCTCGTCAAGGTAAACACACCACACAATGTCTCCTGCTGTTTTCTTCACATTAGGACATTTTCCATCCTACAGAGCTTTGAGAGGAGGATCCTGATTCTAATGAAATCCTGCATGTCTTTTTTTTTTATATATATTTTGTTTGTGCGAAATGAGAAAGACGTTGTGGTTGTACATTTGTCATTTCAAAGTAGCCGGAAAGAGGACCTGTTTTTACATATACTGTAGTATACTGTCAGCTGTTTCTTTTCCTTTGGTAAATGATGGTTTGATCGTAACAGGTGATTCATATGGGCCCTCTCCTGTGAGTGGGGGTGCACCATCCCCTCCACTAATGATTGAGGGTCCCAGGCGCCCTCCTTCTGCCCCTGTAGGGCGAAGAATTGACCCGTATGGTGAGTCCCGGTGGATTATTTCGCCCTCTTTAATCCTTGCCACAGTTGGACCTCATCCCTTCACTCCAACCTTGTTTCCTCAAATCTTTTCTCCTCTGTCACACCTGATTTTCTTATTCTTTTCAGATCTTTTACCTTCCTGAGTTTTAATTTCTTCCTAGTGTGTATAACATCCTGATTCCTCCGTCTTCACCTCTCTTTCTCCTGCTCTTGTTTTTTCCCTTTGAAATTTCCATTGGATTTTTTTTGTGTTGCTGTTGATTTGTGCTTCACCTTTTGTTCTTTAAAGGCCCTAAAAACATGTTTTTCAATCAGCTTCTGAGTATAAGCAACAGCTTCCTAAACCTAAATAGTCCTGATGAAGCAGATTCACTGAATTTTAGTGTTAAACTCGTAATAAACGATACAGGATGGGGTTATTTTGTATCTGTGATTATTGCTGTAGTCATGAATTACAGATAATTCAATTGGAAACCAAGTTTTTAGAGCCTTTAAAGTCATCCAGGATACCTTGTTCCTCTGACTGTGCCCTTGTAATAATTTGTTTCTCCTTGTTAGTGTCTTACAACTGTGTCTTCCCTGGAAACGTGCAACAGGCAGTCTTGAGGGATTTCATTCATCATTGTATCGTCTTTTCTTCTCCCCTCAGGTCCGCGACCTCCATCAGACCCACACGGTCGTTACGCTGAAAACAAACACATCTCTGGGATGGGTATGTTGTCTCCCGTCTCTTTGTTTCAAAGGGTTCACCTTTGCTTTTAACGTCCGTCCAACACCTTGCTGTTTCTCCTCTTTCAGACATGATGGGCCCCCGGAGCTCGTCACCTGCCAACATGGATGGATCTGTAAGTCTTTTTCCTCATCAGATCATTTTTAATTCAATACCTTCCCTCCTTCCATGTGAAGGCCTAGAGCTCCTACCTACATGTCCGTTGTGTCTGTCCCTGCTCTAAAACAGACACAGGCAGTAGATCCACAGATAAAAGCAGAGACACAGGCTGAGGCCTCTACAGACAGTCCAGAGCCAGTGAGTATAGAGGCTGTCCAGGTGTAAAGGCGTATGCAAGCACGCTACCCCCACTGCCTTAAAGATCGATTTGGATTTGGGAAGAGATTCAAGGCGTTTTGCTTCACTGGGGCTGACTTAACTTTTTGGGCTGAGTGTGTGGTTTCACCTGTTCTCACGGCACAGAGAGAAGCAAAGTCTAAACTTCAGTTAAAATGTGTCTTGGAAAATATTTGGGTCTGTGAAAGCTGCAAATGTGTGTCAGAGGTCGAGTATTTGTGACAGTGGTCTGGTTTTTCATCCAATAATCATGGTGTGTGGTTACTGGTCATGTGATTTGAGCCCTGGCTAAATGCACTTTTTGTAAATTGTGTGGTTTGTGGATCTTCTCACTGCATGACTAAGATTGTAATCCATCTATACTCAGTAGTGATGGCCAAACGAAGCCTCATAAAGCATTTTCTTCTTTTTATAAGCCCACTAGATGGCGCCAATTGTTCAACAAAAGGTTGAAAGCAGACTGAAAGGCCATTCTTTTAGCCTCTCTCTTTAAGCCATGAGCCCCATCTAGTGGGCTCAGAAAATAAAGAAAATACTTCAGGAGGCTTCATTTGGCCGTCACTACTTACAGAAGCAAATAAAACTCTACAGACTAAACTCAAACACAACACATTCCTCTTTTTCACTATCATCCGCCTTTCTCAGGGACCTGGATCCTTCCTAGCGTCTCCAATCAGGGACTCACCGGGCCCCATGGTCCAAGGACCTCCCCCCGGCCCTGGACCCCATGACCAGCTCCCCCCTCCAGGACCCCCTGGCCGCCTGCCGCCTCCTGGACCTTACAGACCTCCCCGACCTGGCCTCTACCACCTCCCACCAGGTCCTCATGGTCCCCTTCCTCCAAATGTACCTCCTCATCTTGGACCTCCACTACCAGCCAACGGACACCCAGGCATGCCCCCGCCTGGACCAATGGGAGGAGAGTTTGGGCCTCGACCTGCCAACGGACATGCATTCCTACCCAGGCCGGGCCCTGGACCTGTGCTTGATCCTCGGGGTCCGCCACCGCCACACTTCCGTCCCCCTCCGCCTCACTTTGGACCGATGCCTCTGCCACCTGGTACGTTCCGCCCTTTGATTATGAATAATAAAATTTAAATTGAATCTAATGTTTAAAATAAAGGAGTGTACATACCTGGGGTGTTTTGTTTCTGTGTTTTACTGTGGTATTAAGAGTCATGGAATTTCTCTGGTATTGGTATCGACTGATAATTGTCTGGTATGACCGACTGCAGACCCTGTGAATCATGAACTTGACAGAATACCTGAGCTGTTTCTCAGCCCGTCTCCTCCTTCATCACAACATCACATGCCTTCTCTATTGTTCTGTTTAGGTGTCCGTGGACCTTTGGGACCACGTCCACCAATCCCTCCTGACATGCGCTACATGGGACCCCGTGATCACACCGGCCCACCAATGAACCTGCCTCCCGGCGTCCCTCCCCACCATGCACACGGCGAAGCATACGGTCACGCTCCACCCGATGCCCTCCACAACTCACACATCGGCCCCAGACAGGACCTGCATGTGAAGCAGGAGGCCCCTCAGGACTCAGCGAGGCCAGCGATGGTCAAGCCTTAAAGACTCCACCGAGCTGTGGCAGAGGACTTGAACTTAACCCCCAAACCCATCACATTAACAACCAACAACCCAGATCCTGTCTAAACAAAGGTCATGATTATTTTCATATATCACCTAAAATAAAAAAAAAAGAGCATTGATGTTTATTTAAAAAAAAAAAAAACATGGTCCTTAAATTAAAGCATCAATAATTATGTGTCTGAATCAATATGAGTTAAGAGGGTTGCCACTTTTCTAAACCGCTTATTGTGCAATAATAATTCATCATATGCCAGAGGATTTTCATTTTTGTTGATCTTTTAAAAAATATATATAGCAATGATTTTTAAGGGGCAATTTTTTAAATGTCATTTCCTGTGGAAATTATTTTAAAAAAAGGAGAAGGAGGAGGGAGTTTAGCTTCTAGCATTTCAGGAATACCATAATTTCCCAAAGCTGTTGCTTTAGAGCCGACTGTAAAGCAAATGTGTAATTTGATGGCCAGATGTATAACTTATTTTACTATGTTGGTAGAACTTTTAATAATAAAGAATGTAAAAGCTGTCGGTGTTGCGTCACTTGTCACTCACAGGATTTATAGACTTTTCTACGTGTCAGAGCGTTTGCTTTATTTGTAGAAAATAAGACATACATCTGAGCTGCTGCGGAGACGGAAACATGCTGATGCTCTGGATGAAACCACCAACCAAGCTGCTTCATTTGTAGTTTATTAGAAATTAAAAGCATTGTAAATGTTCGATACAATCCCCGTCAGTCTGTCAGACAAAACTCAAAGCGCTCCACAGGCCTCGCTTCACCCCGTCTCGCCGCGCTTCATCATACACACACACAGTTACTGTATACTCAGCAGTTAGTGTATCTTACAGTTAATTTACAGTCCTGAATATTGTGACGTTACAAAAATAAAATCTGAAATCAAACATGTAGATGTTTTTAGTGAACACAAACATCTGCAGAGTCAGACAGGAAACATAAAAACTTACATGCAACTTTAAAGTAAAAAAAAAAAAAAGCCCTTAATGACAGGGTGGTGTGAGATCTCAGAAGGTAGTAGTGGGCTTAAGGAGAAGACGATTCCTGTCCTTTGCCGGTAAAGATGCATCCTCTATAGATCAAATATATCTGTATACATAACATCTGATCTGCAGATTAACACTTGCTTTAAAAAGAAACGCTCCCGGGCAGGTGACAAACGTCCAACCTGAACGTTTCTGCTCGCTTAGAAAAAAACATCTGGACCTCAACACTGAATACAGAATCATGCAAACCATGCTGCATCCAATTTAATCTGTATGCATTTATAAAACCGTATGAAACTGTATTTAAATATAGTAAATCCAATACATACTGAAGCAGGAACACTGAACTGAGATGGAGACATTTAACTGCTACTCTTATTAATTCTGGGCTGAAACAAATATTTAGTACAGAAATTATATTTGAGACATGTCCTGACTAAGCAGACGCCACATTTAAAAATGGTCAGTGCATCATAAAATGACACCTACTGTATGTTTCACCCATAACTGCACCAGTTAAACATGATAGATGCCACTGCTGGATTCAATACTGTCTGTGACTTTTTAAGTTATAAATGTGCTGTTTTCATCTTATGATAGCTTTAATGTTGAGACAACGACGTGCCAGCTGAAACTTGAACATACTGGACAGCAGGAAGAGCTCTGATTGGACGTGCACACATGACAGCTGTCCAATCAGAGTATCTGCTGCTTTAAATTAAGGCCGCACTAATCAACGCTTTATACTTTTAACAACTCAAATGACTAATTGTTAAAGTGGAAACTGTGACTGTTAAAGCACATACACACTGAGATGATCGTAAATTAATTTATCTAATAGTCTTTTGTGATCCAGATTTTCTCAGACACGTCACTACTGGGAGACAGTCTTTTCATAAAACTAGGCCTTCTGTGGTAAAAAGACGGAAATACTTTTGAGATTGGTGCCAGAGAAAAAACAAAAGAAAAGGGCTGTGACATTTGCTTTTGCTCAAGAGGTAGAAAACCTAAAACTACCAGAATGCACTGCACCAGTCCCGCTAGTGGGTGACATAATGCAGCTGGGCTGTTTGGCAAGGAAACTCTAAAAGAAGGAGAGGACATGACGTCAGTTTGACATCAGAGCCAGACTTTGATGTCAGTTCTATTGGAGTTAAAAGGAGCAGACATGGCAATCACACCATAACCCATCATATCTTTAGTGTTTCAACTCTGACTGAAAAATCCTTCCACCATATTTAAGAACACGCATTATATGATATTTAACTAAATGTGCACATTTGTTTTCCTTGTTATTGGTCTCCAAACAGATCATGGCTCTGTCCGTCAGCTGCATATTCAACTTACGCCCATGTTTGCTCTGAGCTACATCATGAAACACAGCCAACCAGGACAGGTCAATTCAATTCAATAGAACATTTGCTATCACTCTCTGACACCGCAGCTCTGTTTGTTTCTGTTACACCTTCAGCAGAGTTATCGCTTAACATTAATGGTTTTATCCCCAAACTAACATGGGGCGTCCACTGACTATCGTAGCTAAACAAAGTCCAACTGCTAACTTAGTTCACTGACAAACAAAGATTTAGCGCCACCTCCTGATTATATTTGGAAACATTATAGAGCTGCCAAACATTAGCCCTCATGATTATTAAATATCCTTAACTGTTTGAAGGTTGGTCAGTAATGATATAGTAGTAAGAGTAATAGTAAGAATTTTTCGGTCAAAGGTGAAACAACAAAGATATGATGGATTAGAGTGTGATTTGCCCTCCCATTGACTTAAATATCAGTTGCACCACAGTCTAGCACAAATACAAAATTTGAACGCTGTCACTGACGTCACGTTCTGTCCTCCTTTAATAGTTCCCTTGCTGTTTAGTAAATTGACACAGGAAACAAAATGGCGGCAGGTCTGGTAACAAACGATCTCAAATTACATTTAAACAGTAAGCTCATACATGTTTCTGAAAGCATTTTCGGCAAGAAATAGGCAACACAGTAACAGAATCTTGGTTTATATTTCATCAGCCCGGCTTAGTTCACCGTGTTTTCGGCTTGTAGCGCCGAGATGTGGCCGCTGGTAAGATGGAGGCAAGTTTACCACACTTTATTAACACAGTGGTTCCCAACTGGTATTCAGTCATTAGTTCAAGGTCCTCACAGTTTGATATATTCACTGTCATACTTGTGTTTGACCATGTCGTTGAGCTGGTTTGCTGTCTTTGTCATGTAGCTGTCCAATAGTCACTTACTCTACAGTGGGGAACGGCACTTCAAAATAAAAGCTCTGTGCTGGAAATTCATTGAACTTCAAAATAAAGCGTTTTTTGTTTTGTTTTGTTTTACAAACTTGACATGTTCACAAGTCAGTCCTGGTCCCACTTTTGGACCAGGACCACCAGTTGGGAACCACCGCATTAACACAATCGGTAAAGTATCTCTTTTAGCAAGAATAAATAAAACTAGATAATTAATTTGGGGAATTTAATCTTTTTTTATGCATTTAATAAATTCATCTCATCAATTAATAATAATTAAAACATGATGAAAGTCTGTTAGTGTGGCACACACAAACCATTCTGGACTAACTTTTAATATCCGATACTGTTTGCATGTTGTGTTATTTATTCAGGGAATGACTTTGCAAACTCCACATAAAGTTCAAATGAAGCACCTGCAGTAACTCACGTTGTGTCCCATTTACCAAAAATCAGTGAGCTGAGGAAGACTGGAGATGAGGTGGGTTGACTGTTTCAACATAACCCTGCTGTGATATGAACGCTGTGTGTCTCCACCTGGTCATAGGCAAACGTATTTATAGTGTTTTTGGAGGAGGGATACGCACTTGGCAACAGAATCAAAGAATACAAAACTCTTTACTTTCTTCATATACTCATTGGGAGAAAAAACGACCTTGGTTTAGTATTGCTGGATGTGATGAGGTGGAGCACCGCACTCTGCTGGATGTGGGTGCTGGGAGAGATTAAAAAGAGGGTGGGTCAAAGTTCGAGGCGCGCTGCGACTTAGCTGTCCTTGTGTAACGTCTGATGGAGATGGAGATAGAGTTGTTTCTTTGTTAGAAGCTGCAGTTTCTTCCTCTTGAAGTCCGTGGGCTTCTTGTACCTGAAATCAAAGCAGGTCCAGTTTATACTTCATGTTCTTTAAAAACAGAATCCCTCACATGATTTAAATGTCACGTGTCAGCCGACTCACAGTTCGATGACGATGGGGCCGGGTTTGATCTCGTCCATTTCCATGAAGGCAAAACATTTAGTGCTGGTAAACCTCTTTTTGGGTTTGTAGTGCTTGAATTCGAAGAAGATAGCTGCTCCTGGAGGAACGAATAGTGGGTTTCACAACATTAACTAAAGGGTTAACATACTAAATAATTACCTTGTCACTTTCTGCACACTGCATGTCTAGACCCAACTGCAGGACAAGACTGGCCATACTCTATACTAAGTTCGTCAGTCAATACATTTATATGCGCAGTTAAGTCGATCTACAGTTATGGCTCGACTGGGCCAATTAATTGGACTACTGTCCCAGTATACAAGCACAGGAGGGGAGTCCTCGCATTATCTGGGTGTATTAGTCCGACTTTGAGAACTTCAATTTAACACGATTTCAGTCAGGTTAACATGTTTACATGTATTTTAAAAGTCCGGTTTAAGATAAACCGACACAACAAATCGATTTTCTCTAATGTTATGTAAATGTACTAACTCAATACTTTTCGAATGACCTCCCTTGTCTGTGACGTCAGCCTCAAGACCTTGCACTCCTACTGAAGACTAATACTTTTCGTGAGTTGCTGAGTGTTGGATATATCGGCCGTAGAGATTGCTGCCTTCTCTTGAGTATAATGGAACTATAATGGTACTCCTTGTGGTGCTCAAAGCGCCAAAAAAAAACTGACTAGGAACTATTTTATTTCTACCGAACTGCACCCATTAAGCGAATCACAGTGCAGAAGGAAGGCTCTAAACTCTGTGTGGGTGTGAACCCTTACAAAGTCGTTAGAGTCACCTGTGAGCTCTGAGGTTCAGAGTCGTTAAGATCACCTATGAGTCGTTGACCCACCCAGCCGTCATGTGTGTCTAGTTGCCTATGATACAGGACTTCAGATTTCCATGACCTGGATGACTGGGAATCTTCACCGACATCCTGCTCACAGCAAGGTCTGTGGATTATCTTGAGTGACAGGGTCATGATTTTTGGAAGGAGACACTGCTGTTGAGTGCAACCGACTTCCGAAGGCAGACATCTCGACAGCTGATATCTCCAACACTCCGCAACTCACGCCAGAACAACCTAAACTGATGGACAGCACTGCAGGTAAGAGGAAAAGCATGTATTTTTGATTCTGGGGTGAACTGTCTCTTTAACATACAGCACATTAACAAGCAGTTGTGCCTTCAGTGCCCACTGTCACTGTAGTGACAGATCCTGTGCGACAGTGACTCATTCTGTGTCTTTGATAGTGACACAGAGGAATAAGATGTATCAATCTTTAGCTGCTCAGACAGTGATTGTTAGTGGGATCAGTTCATGGTTGATTTCGGTCTTTGAAATGGAAACAGACAACTTTACCTTTTGGTAATCTCTCCACATGTCTCTGGATCTCCACGTCCACGCTAAAGTGAATGTAGGTGTCTTCCTTCCTGGAGGCCACAGGTGTGTCCTGCACTGGGTTCACATCTATGCCGTTCAAATCTGCAGCCAGAGAAACACACACACATGCTCTTGGTTTTGGCAAATCAAATGTTTTATCCTCAGATTTAAAGGTGATGTACGTCAGCAGCATTCTCACAGAGATGTGAACACGTACCTTTGACACTGATGGTCATGTACGGATCGATGCACTGCCCAGCATCCTTCAACCCGATTTTTTCGATCTTTAGTGTGAGTAGTGTCATCCCAGGCTCTGAGGGTAACCGTGGCAACAAGGTACCTGTAGAGGACAAAGGTTGCAGACAGTTGCCTTAACAACAGAAAGAGATGTCATCTGAGATTAGCCAATAGCAGGCAGTATTTTCAGTGGCATGCTCTTCACCATCAGGTTACACGCTTTAGTGTCTGGGACTGACGAGGCAACATTTGTTTTTGTCAGTGGAGTCTGGCTTTGAAGGGAGCACGGATGAGTTTCACCCTCAGTCGTGTGAGAGTTTGTCAACTGATGTTCTGGTTTAGCTTTGCTGTTGTTTACCACGGCCCCTGATCACTTCAATTTATCAAGAATTTTCTCAGATTTCAGATTCTTTTTTCACCGGAGGCACGTGAGAACAACATAGCTTTCTTCACAAATTCAACTCCAGACGTCCCTCTCCCCTCCTCCTGGGGGACCCCAAGGAGTTCCCAGGCCAGATGAGATATATAATCCCTCCAGCGTGTTCTGGGTCTGCCCCGGGGCCTCCTACCAGTGGGATGTGCCCAGAACACCTCTAACGGGAGGCGCCCAGGAAGCATCCTGATCAGATGCCTGAACCACCTCAACTGACCCCTTTAACACAAAGGAGCAGCGGCTCTACTCCGAGCTCCCTCCAGATGTCAAAAGTGTTCCTCATAAAAATTAATCCAACTTATGAATATTGTTTTAACAGGATAAAGTGGTGTTGTGTTGGTGTGCCAGATCAGAAGTGTCAAAACATAACACATTATTTATATGTTATTTGAAGCCTAAAGGCCTGTCCCAAATATAGGCCTGTTGAGTTTAGTGATTTAAGCAAATAATAGCCCGGGCTACTAATTGAAGTTTTACGGTAACTTATACACAAATGATCATTTCGGAGTCCTTTTACATTTTTGTCAGTTCAGCAACAGGCCGCGTGTTCCCACTAACAGGCGGTGATAAAAACACGTCGGTCATGCAGCAGAGAACGAGTTCAGACGTTGGTCGATAAAAGCCGTACCTTGTGAAGCTGCGAATGAGGCAGGCAGGAATGAGCGGTGAAGCCATGCACAGCACCGACAGAAGGAAACAAAAAGACACACAGTCAAACAGCCCTCCCAAACAACAGGACAACATGACACAACAAATCAAACGTCCCTCAAACAGCAGGTGTGTTTGATTAACTGTAACAGACACAGTACCGGGGGCTCTAGGGGGGAAAGCCTCTATGGATCCTGCTCCTGCTGCGGCGTCCTCCTCCTCCTCCAGCTCCAGGTTCTCCTCTTCGCCTGGAGCGAAGATTTTCCTGACGGAGGAACGACAGGTTAGATGATGTCAACGCTCACGCAGGATGTTCTGTAAAATACAGGCTCAAACTCGCAACAGTGTGAGATATAACTAAGGATGTTTACCTTAGGGGCACTGGCTGCACATCAAAGGGGAATTTTTTGTTGTAGGTCAGAATGTTTTGAATTACTGCAGACACAAAAGGAGGAAGATCAGAATACACAGTCATGACAGCAGGATTAACAAGGTGACACTTCGTAACTCCCAGTCGCTACACTTACTGGTTTCCAGTTTCTTCAGCTCTTCTAACTTGAAGTCCTCCTTTGACTGTGTGCACTGCAGAAGAACAGACATATTTCATACTCTCATATGCAGCAACTGTTCCCATTTAAATAATCTGTAAGTGCACAAAGGTGAGAGTAGGTGGAAGCACTTGAATCACAAATACTGTCAGGTGGAAAGTTTGATATGTTCTTTAAAGTCCTCATCTATGCTGATGATTAATGTATCTATATATAGATATATATATATATATATATCCTTTTTATGAAGCCACATTATTGGTGTATTGATTTGTTGTTCATCCTTGTTGTTTGGGCAGTCACACCAGACAGGAAGGGAGGATGGGGTAGGATTTAAATTGCATTTGTACACAAGTTCAGTGGTTCTCAAATACTGTGCACACCTGTGGAATTTTGTGATAACCACACATTATTATAGCAATACTCAACTTGGTCTACACAAAAAGTCATGAATTCATTTTTAATTGACTGTATCATATAAATATATATATATATAAAACCACTGCACCAGACTGATGTTCACTGATTGTTTTGCGTACTTAAAAATAGAAATTGCAAGTCATAAAAAAAGAGAATATGCAATTTCCTTGACGACTCAAAGCAACAAAACATTTCTGAAAGTTTAAACAGTACCATGAATAATAATTCCCCCTCTGGGAATGTGTGTGACTTTGATGACCTCTCAGGGCAGAGCATATGTTCGACACAGAAAGACAGTTTGTAAATTGTCTGTTTCTAGCAAAATATTAATACTGAGTACAAACAGGGATGCACGATATTGATTTTGTTGCCGATATCTGATATGCCGATATATGAAAACTAACTTGGCCAATAACTGATACAGATATCAATATATCCACTTTTTTTCTCCCATTTAATTTCAATGATCATCAAGTCTCTTCTGTAATGGAATTAGCATCATATTATGTATGTTTACTCTTGTTGTGATGCCCCCCAGCAGATGGAGATATTAAATACAATGATTTTCAGAGTATGTTAAATTTATTCATTGTGTAAAGTAAAAAAAAAAAAAAAGCATGTTGGATGATTCTGATGCCGTGCTGATATTATTGTGCATAATGCCTAAATACAGCTTCAATAAAATCAAAGGATCGGAGAGATAGGAGGTAAAAAAAAAAATACAAAAAAATTCAACTTAATTTTAATTAATTAAATATTTATATTGTTTATACTATTTATATATTTTTTAATTTAAAAATGTAATAAATAAAATAAAGTAAAAATAATTTAAAAAATAATATATACAAATACATTTTAAAACATTTAAATATTAATTTAATTTATGAGCAGTGTTTTAAGCAAAGTACAGATTTTAACATATCTTGTCTGTGTCAGGGAGGTTGATGAAGCTGAAAACTTAAATCAAGTCTGGTGTACTGTGTTTATAACATGTTTCAAATTTCCAGAATATTTTTGGTGGCTTGTCAAACATTTCTTCTGAGAAGGTTTGGACTCATGACCTCACTATTTTACCTCCTGATCCTCGCTCATTTTTCACTGTAATTTTCATCTCTCTCTAAAGAACCTTGGTCAATAAAAGACTGTTTCTAACAAACATTATTCCACACACTGTGTTTCATACAGATTAAAGAAAACAATGCCACCCACCTGCAGACTGGCGCTCCTCATCTCCAGGCATGTTGCAATCTTTCCTAAAGTTTTCTAAAAAAATAAAACCACTTGTTAGTTAATGCAGAATATCTAACTCGTCTGTGCAGAGGCTACAGAGACACTTAATGATTACCTTCTGCTCCTCTGTGAAGTCTGATGAGTTTGTAGACTGGACCTCTTTCTGCAGCTGCCTCGCCAAACTAGAGAACACAGAGGTGAGTTAATGCTTTGCAGCAAAACTTCTTGTAGTGTAAGGTGACTTCATCGTGTATACCTGCGCCCCCTTCTGGTCACAAATAGAAGAAGTCAGGGTTTATATTTTATATCATTAATGCAATTTCACACAAAACAATAATGAGCAGACAGAGCAGATCACATCTGTAAAAAATGTGCAGACAAGATCTTGTGTGTGAGCAGGAAACATTACTCAGTGAGCAGATGAAAACCCACCCATAACAATAAGAGGGTGTGGCTGACTATTTCTCAATACTCTGAGGGAATATTGGCCCCATTTCTGCACTGCATGACACACAATGAAACACACTGCACACAGCTCTGGATGCTTTCTCCATGACAGGACTCTCCCTGCACTCAGACTGCTGCCTGAATGAGTCTGGGGTGCAACATCCTCACACACACACACACACGCACACACACACACACACACAAGCGACTGTGCTGCTGCCTCTGCAACAACTGCCACATCACGTCATGGATGGGTAGGGTTTGTTTACTGCTGTGAGGAGCTGACTGACAGCTCACAGGCTCCAACTTCTTGTGAAGCACCGTGCAGCCACTGTCTCCTACATGCCGTTATCTCCCTGCACATTCAAGGATTCAAAAAGAAGCAGAAGCATGGATGAAGCAGCTGTGTGACAGGCAGGATACACATGTTGAATGCCACTTACATTTGGTACTCATCTATAGCCTCCACTAATTGTCCCCACGAGTCAAAGTCTGTGCCTTTCCTAAAACTGGCGTGCCATTTCTGAATAGTCTTGTTGACATCAGACATGTTGGCAGGGCGGGTACTCGCGGCGCTCTCAGGGCAGCATAGCCGGGGAGGAGGCTCATCTACGGGGCTTCAGCGGCACCAAGCAGCGGCGGCGTCGTCAGCCCGGTTCTCTGCTGTCCGGAGCCGCACGGATACACCAGTGACACCCCGACCAAGCCCTTTCTGCCTGCTCACCCTAATATCGCATCCGCAGCAGAGAGGAAGTCCCGCCCGGAGCTCGGGGTGCGCGCGTTTTGGGACGCGGGGTCGCTCGAGTGGACGGCAACAGGATGTGGACGTGTTGGTGGTCGCGAGACACTGCTGCAGGAAATAATTTTTTAAAGGCGCATTTTTATTTATTTTTTTTTTTTTATCACCGTGTAAATCAAAATAAATGAGTAAATTAAATTTGTTTTTGTTGTAAATAAAAAATGAAATTAAAAATATTTTTTGTTGTAAATAAAAAAATATTATATATGTTAATTAATGATACAAACATTTTTTTTAATAAATATTAATTCATATAAAAGCAACATTTTATCCAGAGCTGTTAAATACATGTAGTAAAAATATAAAATAATCTGCTTCTAAAATATAATAAGTAGAAAAATAAAGTATAGGCTAATACTACATACAAGTATCAGTAGTACTCAAAGGTACTTCCACCATTTCCATTAATTCCTCCACTATGTAATTGCTGTGAAACCTTTTATTTTAGAAAATATACATGTATTTATTTATTGATAAAAGTACTAGAAAACAAAACAAAAAATATTTCCGTAATTAAGTACAATTAAATATTTTTTGTCATTTAAAAAAAAAGTTTTATTTGCTTGTAGATTATTATTATTATGATTATTAATAATAATAATATCATTATCAGTAATAATATTAATAATTTTATTGTGAACATTAATAATAATAACCTTTTTGTTTACAGATTATTATTATTATTATTATTATTATTATTATCAATGATAAGAATAATAATAAGAGGAAGAAAGAAAACCTGCTAACAAACAAAAAAATAAATAAAAAATGCCCCAAAAACCCCACACATTTGATAGTACTTAATCACGGAAATATTTTTTGTAATATTGTAATCTAATCCATTTTTTAACAAAGAAAAAGAGTATAAAATTAATAATAAGAAAAACAAGAATAATATATATTTTATTTGGAGAGTGCTTTTTATGGTACTCAGACACTTTACAAAAGTTAAAAAGCCATAAAAATATAATACACCAAAATATATAGCACACAGCATTATTCACACATAAAAAGCAATTTTGCAAATATGAGAAAATTAAAGAAAAAGAAAACTATATTTTAAATATCTGTATACATGTAGAAGTCTTTTTTGTAAGTTTAAAATAATTTATGGTTTATACATGAAATTAGAATACACACTTTGCCAATTTTTTTAATTAGCTAGTTACCACGATGATTTTATGACAAGAAAATTAACACTGAATAAAACTTTATTTTTAATATGTTTTCTTGTCATACAAGATGGCATGATTGCAATGGGGCTGAGGAACAGTGTAATTTTCCTATAAAGTTAAGACTCAGTGGCTTAATGTTGGTAATTTCAATATTTTTTTAAATAATGTTGATATTGATGTCCACAGAGTGAGTGATTGGTTCAACTCAACTCAACGCTTTTATTTTGAAAACAAACCAAACGTCTACCGGTTTCGTCGTGTCACTCTCCATCTTGACACCGTAGTGCAACGTTAGCTATGGAGCAACAACACAGTTAGAGCTGTGTTTTTATGTCACATTAGCCGCTGACAGAATGAGATAAACATGGACACGTTGACGACAGACTCGTCTGCGGCCGAGGAGGAGGATGAATGTTCAGACTCAGAGGTTTTATGTTTGATGAGAGTCGGGAGAAATTCAGACTGGCTCCGCTTGTACGAAAACACTGAGGTGCAGAATGCTAATGCTAACTAGCTTGCTACACTTGCCACATATTAACACCAAAACTTGCTCAAGTTCACGGTGGATTCAGATTTCTCACATTTAATATATTCCTTTTTCTTTGTTACATGTTTAGTGCTCTTTTAGATGTTGTTGCAAATGTTTTAATGAGCTAAAAGCTGCACAGTGTGGAAAGCTAACTGACTGTTGGACATGTTTGTTTTGTTCTGTGCAGATCACTGTAGGACGTGGAGTGGATGTAACCCACCAGCTGTTGTCTCCGACATGTCCTCTGATGATCTCCAGACTGCACTGTATTTTCAAACAAAGGGAAGATGGCCAGTGGACGGTGACAGACAGGAAGGTAATGTAACAGTCTCTATTATAATTTACATGTTTGTGATATTTCTATACAAATAAATAAGCATTCTCTGGTAAGAAACCCATAAAAGACTTAAAACCTGCACACAGAAAACAATATAGAGACTTGTTAAAGCATGAGAAAGGACCTCGCTCTTGTCTTATATGATGTCATAGACAGAAGCTTGAGATTTTGCAAACCAGCAACATCAGCATGTATGGAAAATACTGATTGCTGCACAAGCTTAGATTAAAAGAATACAGCATATACAGGCAAAATTTTCCTCCTAAGAATCTGTACGTGTAAGCCACAACATTAAGACCACTGACAGAGGAAGTGAATTGTATAATCTGGTCGTAACACAATGTTCTGCTGGGAAACCCTGGGTCCTGCCATTCATATGGATGCCACTTGGCACACACCACCCACCCAAACACCATTGCAGGCCAAGTACACCCTCTCATAACAATGGCACTTCTCAATGTTAGCGTTCCCCCCTAGCAGGACAATGCACCATGCCACACTGTAAAAATTGCTCAGGAAAGGCTCAAGAAACATGACAAAGAGCTCAAGGCGTCAACCTGGCCTCCAAATTCCCCACATCCCAATCAGATTTAGCATCTGTGGGATGAGACGCTACCTCAGATTTCACAGGTTCATACCTAAACAGGTCAGAGGCCCCACTGTGGATCAGTTTTGACTCTGACCTGTTGAGGCATGGACATAGGATCTCTGTGGGTGTCCTGTGGTGTTTGGCACCAGGGCGTTGGCAACAGATCCTTTGAGTCCTGTTGGTTGTGGGGTGGGGTACTGTCAGGTCCCACGGATGATTGATCAGATTTGGATCTGGGGAATTTGGAAGCCAAGTCAATGCCTTGTGCTTCCATCATACATTTGTACTCTGATTGAACAGAGATCTGACTGTACCTGTAATCCGAGACCAGAAATCATGGATCTGAGGAATTTAGAGGCCATCCATCCAGATACATCCATCACAGTCTTTTTAATACCCAAAAAGCACAAAGTATTCTAGGGCTGTAAATAACAACATTTACCATCATTGAATAATCTGTAGGTTGTTTTTTTTTTTACTCCTTTAGCTTATAAAATAAGGGTTGTGAGGTGGATCTGGGGAATTTAGATGAGCTCCCCTCATACATTTGTACTTTGATTGAACAGAGATCTGACTGTACCTATAGCCTGAGATCTCAAGAGTTAGTTTTCTTGTGTGTTCCTAGTGCACAGACTGAGCTGGGGGAAAAAAAGTTTTATGTGCTCTTCTCCTCTCACTACCCTTCAAAAAGCGTTAAAAGTACATGAATTGTTCGCTCTGCCTGATTTTAAAGCTCTCATAAGTACAAGGATGAATGAATCGGTTGGTTCTTGTCATTGTGCGTAGGTGTTCCAATATTTAGTCACACAGGATCATTGAAATAAAAATGTGGTCTAGTAGTTCAACACCACTGCAAACTACAACTACAGTAATAAACCATTAGTTAAATTAATAACTGTCTGACAGTATTATTCAAAGCAACTTTATTATTTTTGTAAAGTTAGAATACACGGATGAGCTGTTGTTTGACTGCATTAGATTTTACAGGTGTACCTAATAAAGTGGTTACTGAGTTTATGTTCTTGATAGTTGCAGCTGTAAAAGACAGTGTTGCTTTTTTACCCTCAGAGTCTCAACGGTGTGTGGGTGAATGGAAACCGCATACCTGCTGAAGAGGCCCATCAGCTGAGGCTGGGAGACTCCATACAGCTCGGGGTCCCTGTCATTGGAACCAAAGTGGAGTTTGACTACATCCTCGTCCAGCGGCCCCTCAAAGACATTAAACTCTACCTGACAAAGGGACACAAAGAGGGGGCTAAAGCAGCTCACGTTCCCAAGAAGTCTAAGAGGAAATTGACGGTTGAAGAGGTTGAGCCGTCCACCTCAAAGCCCAAGCTGTACCGCTGCTCCTCTGCAGACAAGTCATTTGCAAAGCCCTGCCCACTGTCACCGGTGAAACGCCAGCAGAGGCTCAGTCACACCCAGCCAGAGGAGACTGGATCCAGCAGACAAGTCCGGGAAGTAGACCGGCCCTCAGATGGCTCTAGTGCTCTGTGTGACCTGGACAACTTGCAGATGTAAGCCCCAGTCTGTGCCCCACATTCACAGAGCCAGTCATCAGGTTTTCAAAAGATACATCCATCGCAGTTTTTTAAATACCCAAAAGGATGTTTGCTGGATCACAAAGTATTTTACGGCTGTTAATAACCTTTTTTTTTCATCACTGAACCCCTACGTTTTATTCACTTGTGTTTTTAGGTACAGCCAGAACATCCTGATGCTGAGGGAGCAGGTGGACGACACCCAGAGGCAGGTCGCCTCGCTGGGCGGAGAGCCCCAGCAGGCAGACCCGCTCAGAGAGGAGCACGTCAGGGAGCTGCAGGGTCAGCTGGAGGCACTCAGAGCCAAAATGCACCGGATGGAGACCTTAGAGAAGTCGTTTAGTGAAACCAAGAGGCAGCTGGAGGTGAGAGGTTTGCATTGTGCATTGTGTTTAGTAAAGGGATAGTTCAGGATTTTCTGAAGTAGAGTTGTTGGAGGTTCATATCCATAGTTAGTGTATTACCTATTGTACATGTCAGTTAGCAGTTTGGAGAAGCAGGCAGAAGTACTAGCACAGAAGCTAAGCAGTGTACTGCTGCGGATAGTGTTTGCAGCAAAACATAGTTAAGCCACCTAAAAAAGTCACTATCAGTTTAAGTGTATGGTATATTGAGACAATTTTCATGGATTTACCTTGCCATCAGACAGCGATTTGTGACTCAAGGCTGAAGTGTCACATCCATCTGTGCTCTCTTCAAAACCATCAAACTCCTTAAACAACAGTAGTAATTTTACCGTGCAGAACACGGGAGTTGCTGGTCTACCGTTGCCTCAATTGGTTAGTGTCTTTGTGTTATTGTGTGACTTTGCTGAATCCAAACTAACCCTTTAAAACACTGAAGTCCTACAATAGCATGAACAAGCTAACCTATGGAGGCAAAGGTAGACCAGCAGCTCCTGTGGTCTCTGAGGTAAAATGATTGTTTTTGTCAAAGGAGTCTGGTCGCTTTGAAGAGAGCATAGATATGATATCAGGTTCAGTTCCTCGTCAGAAAGTGCTGTCTGATAGCCAGGTAAAGCTATAAAAATATTTCGTTAGAAGCAGTTTATTTATTTCGAGCACGTAAATAGCCAATGAATAAAATAGTCATACAGTGGTAAACAGACATTAAGGAAAAAAACAGGAGACTAAAGGAAGCATGAAAACTGAAAACAACTTATAATGATTTGACTTACATGTCCAAAAAGGAGTGGGAGGAAGTACAAACTTATTTATTCCCACTCCTTCTTCATATATTAATAACAGTCAATTATGTAGCTCCCCATCACTATAAAAGTGTACAATAATTAATTCTCCTAGACCTATTCTAATATATTAAATGAATTACCAATAATATTTGTCTTACAACAGTATATAAATAATTACAAAAATACTATCTTGTCCAAAAAAATAATCTTATCTTTATATCCTTATCCAATCATGACAGATATGTTTTGCTTGGATAAGGATATAAATATGCGATTATTTTTTTGAATAAGGTATAGATATATGATATATGATTGATATATATTCTAAACATAGCGTACACTTAAACTTATGTTGATGGTTTACCTTTTGGTAAGTGGCTAAAATATGTTTAGCTGCTGCCCCCATCCACAGCAGTTCATTGCATAGCTTCTGTGCCAGTACTTCAGTCTGCTTCTCCAAACTGGGGGCATGGCGACCACCTTCTGCTGTATGTAATACACGGAGTATGAATATCTATCTCATATAAACCCATATCAAAAATTCTATCCCTTTTAATGACATATAAGCTCACTATTACACACTAGTAAAGGTGGCACTGGTGTCTTTTTTTGTAATGTTTGCATGATGAGACAAAATACTCTCTTTAATAAAAGTGTCACGTTTTTGTGTATGTAGGCCGAGAAAACGCAGCAACAAGAGGAGCTTTTAAAGAAACAGTTGGATGAGGCCTTGCACGAGGTACGTAGCATAAAACTGGAGCTTGAATTTATTGTGACACCACTAATACAAGCACCCATTGTTTCTTAATTTGTCAAACTATTTTTTTTTTGTTTTGTTTTTAGCAAAAGAAAGTAATAGATGAACTTGCCCTTTCACGGAAAGGCTTTGAAGAGGTACTCTTGGCCAAAAACAAAGAGCTCGAAGTGACAAAGGTATGACTGTATTTAAGCATGCTTTTTGCATAGTTTGGCATGGCTGTTAACAAAGCTTAATATTTTTATTATTGGTTTGTTTTTGCAGGAGGAGAAAGAAAAGGCTCGGGCCCAAAAAGAGGAAGTAGTTACACAAGTGACTGAAGTTCTAGAGAACGAGCTTCAGTGCATCATCTGCTCTGAGCTCTTCATTGAGGTAGGGTTAGGAGTCAATTTAGACTGTAATTTACAACTTGTGTTTTCTCTTTGAGGTGCTTTAGAAGATTTCACACTTGTACAATAAAATCAGCCTTTTAAATCTGTATTGTTGTTGTCTACAGGCTGTCATCCTGAACTGCGCTCACAGCTTCTGCAGTTACTGCATCAAGCAGTGGCGCAAAAAGAAAGATGAGTGTCCCATCTGCCGACAGAGCATCATCTCCCAGACCCGCTGCCTGGCCCTGGACAACTGCATTGACAGCATGGTGGAAAACCTGAGCCTGGACATGAAGTCGAGGCGGCAGACCCTCATCACTGAGAGGAAAGGTGAGAGGTGCGTCACCATCAACAATATCATTAGTATCCATACAGTTAGAGAAGTGTCATTTTTGCTGTTTGTAAAGAGAAACATGAGCGGGACATTTAACTGAAGGACAAAAAAACTAAGTCAACTGGGGCAAGACGTTAAGTAATCGATAATAAGACCCAGTTTTTAAATAATGATTAATGCATAACACACTGAGCTCAAAGTAAGCTTTCTTTGTTTCAGAAAAGCAACCTTGTGATCGTGATGTCATCCGCTCAGGTCAGTGGACAGCCTTGAACTATGTTGGGGGTGTGTTAAAGTGAGAACAGGAATCTGTTATGATGGTGTATTTTAAAGCACAGGTCATGAGACTCATCCATGCAGTGCAGACTGGAGATAATCTTACTGCAGTGTCGCCTCTTACATGTGTTTCTGAGGTTCTTTGAGGTCACATGTTGGGTTAATTGGTATTGCCTCTTCATATCATTATGTTGCACAGAGTTCTCCTTTAAAAAACTACCTTGGTTTACATTTCATCATCTGCAGAGGTCTCTTCCTCTCCAGAACAAACTGACCTGATGATTTAAACTGGTTAAAACACTGAATAAAGCAGTTTCACATTAAAAATCAGTGTTTCTTCAATGCTGTTTGGCACGGCCAAGGGCTGGGGCCAAGCTGCGGCTAACGTTTGCTCAGCTTGTTTCTCTGATAACTTAAGATCCAGATATCTGATAACTTAAAATCCTTCATCCGTCAAACATGTAGTTGAAAAGGATCAAAATCTAAAAGGTGTGTCGTAACAATGTGCCTGAAAACTGAATTAAAAGGTCAGCTGATGACAGTTCCTGGCAGACACCAATAAGCCTGACAGATGCACAAGGAGTATGATGCCACTGACAGGCGATGGCAATCAAATGACACAGACTCCTTGACACAGTGTCCTTGAATAAATTAACAGATTATTATTCTGGGTTAGAAAATTGTTGGAAATGTTTGGGATAATGTAGGCACACAACTCAGCAATATATAAAATTGGTGTTGTCGTTTTTAGGCTTTTTAATGCGGAAAAGTTACACGCTGTATACTATACTGTATACTGTATATTCAGAGCCTCATTTAAGGTTTTGTTTCATTAAAACACAGGAAATGTGGCTAAATCAGTTTCAATTTCTTTTGGTTTTCTAGTTATTGAAATACTCGTATCATCCCACCTCACCTCTATACCTGCATCAGTTACATGGACATTAAGTTTCTAAGGGTTTGTGATGAATTACATGTTTATCTCCCTCAAATATCAGTTACAGAACCACAAATCAATCTATAGTACGTGACAGTGACATAGTGCTCACACTCATGCACAAGCTGCCACATGGATGACCCATACAACATTAATATCTGCCTGGCAGCGCACTTACTAGCAACGGTGTGCAGTGCCACATTCATCAGATGAAGTGACTGGAGAGCCTTGGCATGTCTGGGAGAGCTCAGTGACTAATGTACCTCTCGCTCTCAGCAGTAACGGCGGAGGTGTCCTTGAGCAAAGTGCTCGACCCTCAGCTGCTGCGTGAAAGAAATGTGGTTCTTCAAGGTGTTTAGAGAGTATTTACACTCACTGCTTTGGCCTGTCTCGGCTTAATAGATGATTTGAAAACGTGCTTGTTGGTGGAGCGTGGGAAGAGAGGGTAGGAGCTGGTGGTGCAGAGTGTGGAGCACAGGGAAGATTTCAAACACAAGGTGGCAGCACCGTGAGGCTCATTCATGTCTAGTCTTTCATTTGTGTGATTTTATTGTAGAAATTGTGAAATGACAGGTAAAATAAAACATAATTCAACTTACAAAGCTAAAAGTCAGTATGCAGCATTGGAAAATCAATAAACAAAGATGGAGAAATAACATGCATGTGCAAATATGATAAAGTTACTCATCAGACACACTGAATGCTTTAATGGTAAGTAATTAGATAAGTAAACTTTATTTCCACTATTCCTTTCGCAACCATGATTACAATAGGTTTGACAAATATGCATAAAAGAACAATAGCATAAAATGATTACAGGGTCAAACATATAGAATTAAAAGACACTACATCAAGTGGCCCACTTCAAAAAATTACTGAACCCAAATGAAAGGAGGCTGTTTGCACCTTATTAAAAGCTCTGGAATTTTATCGAGTGCTCCAGCCTCCTTTCATTTTGGTTCAGTCATTTTTTGAAGTGGCCCACTTGATGTAGTGTCTGCTATTTTGTCCTGTGCTGTGAGCACCGATCCAGTTTTTTTTTTTGGCTGAAGCGCAAGAGTGCCTTTCTTTGATATAGAATTAAAACTTAATACAAACAATATAAAACAACCAAGGTTTGTAAAGAGATTCAGATGGTATGAAAAGCATGTTTGTCTTGAGCCTTGACCCCGCAGCTTTTAACTGAATCTGGTTGCCAGACTTGACATGTCTGGAAACCAAATGTTTGTCGCCTACTCTGAATTTCTTTAGAAAGGGAAAACACATTTTGTTTTCTCAACGCTGCAATATGATTTCTAATCAAAAACAGCAAGCAACGTGGTGTGACTGATCTCGGCCTTGATGCACATGCTGGGCGTCCTGACTCTCAAAACCTAGCGGGTAATTTTGATTTTAAAGGTCGAGTGTGTTGAATTTAGTGCCATCTAGTGGTGAGGTTGCAGATTGCAATTAGGATTAATTAGGATTATTATATACCATTTCTGCCAATAGATGCCCCTAAATTTTCTACACTGCACCTTTACACTGCACTACACTGTCTACCTGTGTCTTTTAGTATTGATTTTAAGGTTCTCTTACTTGTTTATAAGCTTTAACTGACCTCGCCCATCATTTAATGTTCTAGCCAGATCACTCAGGTTCTCTATTGCTTTACTTTTAAATGTTCCTCCTCTGTCCCATAAAAGTACTGGTGAGAGCGCTTTCTGTTTTTACGCCCCTAAATTGTGAAATTCGCTACCTCTGGATCTTCTTAATCTGGCTTTTTATGTGGCGTAACATTACAGCTTTGATTAGTTAAAAAATTTAATTAATAATTTATAATTTTTATTCTATTTTATTTATTTATTTATTTATGTACTCTCTTTTATTCTATGGTGTTTTAATCATCTGTTTTATTAGTTTGTTCTCTTTTGGTTGGTTAACTTTTTTAATATTTGGTTGTCTGTGTCATTCCAATTTTCCATGTAAAAAGGTGCTATATAAATAAAGTTAAGTTGAGTTTAATGTTTGTCACAGTACACAAATTGCAATGACTTTGAGGGTCAGAGATATCACGTGATTTCCCCCATAGATTAAAAAAGTCTAACTGTGATAATGGTGATATTCTGTGTTTTTTCCTGTTGTCATCAAATCCCATAATACAACCAAAACCAACTAACTGATTAGCCAACAAAGCTAACAAAGCCTAGTTTATTTTGTGTCGATTCCATTGATTCAAAGCTGCTGTAAATCACTAGAGCACCAAATGTGTATTCATCCACAGCTGGAAATAGTCCCCAACAAACACACAGGTTACTCCTGTGTGAGTAAGTTATGCTGAAAAGTACAGCATGCAGCCTCTTTAAAAATTGAAACTCCATTTTTGTGACCCAGTTTTTAAAAATGTATGTCTTCAGTGGGATCAAATGGGTTTTGGGCTGAGATCCACAGTGTTGGGAAGTCAAAAAAAAAATATTAACAAACAGACTGATGTATTGTTGGTTTTAATCTCTTTGGATTTTGCTGACGATAACAAAAATGCAGAATAATGTTTTGTTTTTTAAGTCATGTAAAGCAGTGGCTCTCAACCAGGGCCTTGTGGACCCACGGACATCCTTGAGGGAGTTACAGGAGGTCCCCTGAAACATGGGGAATAGTTTATTTTCACTTTTTAATTGTCACTACAGAAGTGAGCCAGTGTGAGTAAGAGCTATAAGAGTGACTGTTCTGACCATAGGTTTTACTTCCTCCATGGAAAACTGAAGAATTTAGGTCTGAATCATATCTCACAACCAAAATATTTTTAGATGAAAGTCCCTGGAGTCAGATCACATTAAATGGGTGCCTGTGACCTAATCTGTATCCATGTCAGGGCCCTTGACATAAGAAAGGTTGAGAATCACTGATGTAAAAGAGTTTAAAGTGGCTCAGAGGGAAGATGGTGCTCTTTCAAACATCTGTTAACAGAAACTCTCACCTTTTTTCTTCTTCTGTGTTTTCCAGCTGCTGACTCCGCTCAGGTGATGGTGATCCACGACGACGACAGCAGCAGGAGCAGCAGAAGCAGCAGCGACAGCGACGGCAGCATGGTGTCCATATACAGCACCTTGAGCTCTGTGGTCTCCGTGGACACGGACAGCAGCATCCACTTAGACTCCAGTCCGCCCTACAGTGGCTACTCTGATGAAAGTCCTGATGAGTTAGAGGATTATTAGCGCTTCTCTCCCGCAGGCTGTGATGTACATTGGACTTTTTTTTGGTGTTGATGTTTGCATTTTCTTCGGATTGTTCAAGGATGGTATGCAAAGTTTGGTCTCATCGTGAGTCCGGTAACCAGATTCAGCGAGGGTTTATGTTTTACTTTTTTGTAAAATGATTAGTTGACTTTCTTTATTTTCAACAAAAGGAATAAAGTTTCTTCCTATGCACTCTCACAGTCACATGTTGACTTTGTCCAAGCAAGTTCTCAGAGTAAGAATAGTTGATAATTAGTGTGAATGCTAAGCTAAGGGTGTTAGCATTTAGCTCCTGGCATCGCTGTGCCTGAGTACGGCCTCACAGAGCTGCTAGTAAATGGTAAATGGACGGCACTTGTATAGCGGTTTTCTAGTCCTCTGACCACTCAGAAGACTATTTCTGCACTATTTTACTCCACGTCACATTCAACAACTCGCACGTGATCACACCCTGGTGACCGAGGCTACCATACATGGTGCCACCTGCTACTCAGCAACCATCCCCCCCCACACACACACACACACACAGTGATGGGACAGCCACTGGGAGCAATTTAGGGTTCAGTATCTTGCCCAACAAGTGAACTGGAGGAGCTGAGGATCGAATTGCTGATCTTCTGATTAGCAGATGACCGGCTCTACCTCTGAGCCACAGCTGCCCATTATAGCTGTAGGCCAGGGATACTCATTATGCTTTGCCCGGGGGCCACTGTTGCAGAATTACAGGAAGCCAAGAGCAATATTATTCAGTAAATTAATTTCCTGTTTTCAATCTGTCAACGTTTGCCGTCCTTGCTCATCTTTGCCAAGAGGCAAATCCAGTCGCACAGGTCAGGTGTAGGCAGGTGTGTGGATTTGGGAACATTTGGGGGTTCGGCCTGAACTTGGAGGTCTTGGGGATCCTTCCTTGACACACAAGCTCTATTTTCATGCTGTTTTATGCATTCAAGACTCTTAGATGCTCATACATTACAGAGCATTTTCTTTGCTTTCCGTCAGCCATTTGTTTAATTTCATTTTCAATAGAAATAAACTTAAAACTTGCTCAAGACAGGTCATCCATCACTGCATACACCAGGTTAATAGTTTTATTATATTAAATAGCTATTATTAGTGTTGTTCATTGTGTGCCTCCCTAACTAAAATATGCCAAAATATTGGCGTGGTGCTCTTATCCATTATTTGCTTGGACTTCTGTTAACCTACAGTAAGAACAACCTGCCAAGTCTCATGTTTATACATCCCCCTCCTAATGGGGGCGGTGGCGTGTCTTCCTCAAGCTCAGGTCCCTCTACCAGAGGCCTGGGAGTTTGAGGGTTCTGTGCAGTATCTGTTCCTAGGACTCTCCTAGTTTGGGGGTCACAGCCCAAAGTGCTTCAGTTGCCACTGGCACCACTGTTGCCTTTACTCCCCAACATCTAGAGGGCTAGATGCTGGGTTTCTAAAGATCTACATATCCCACATCCTCTGCACCTAGCCCCTCTCACTGTTGTGATAATTTCTCTTTTTAAATAGACATCTGTGTGAGACAAAAGAACCATAATGTGAAGATACTATAATTCCTGAAACATGGCCAAACACTTTTTATTGTTGTCAGTTTATGTTTTATTAAGTGATGCGCTGTTTTCTGTTCATCCACTTGCCCATCTGGGAGTTGCCTCTCCTGGAGCAGGAGCTCTGCTGAAAGACTCCTGGGCCGAGCATTAATCACTCCCATTGGCATCACTCCAGAGTTTACCTCATCTCTCACTGGTCCTGACTCACATAAACACATAACCGAATGTTTTCACCTCACAACATAATGGGAGAAACTTAACCTGAAGTCCACTAGTAAGCTTGTTTAGCTTTTATTTTTTATGTAAGTGTCATTGAACATTTAGTAAATGGTATCACTTTTAAAAAAGGGTGTCATTTATGCAATGCTGTATAAGTTATAGAATAAAATCTATGAGATCATTAGCAACTTCAACACAATCACACATTTAGATCTGTATGTTCACAGTTCTACCAGAGTGGGCGTCACTTTTAAAAATAGATGTTTCATCTTGGAAGGAAACTTTGTTTTGCAAAGTCCTCCCATCTTTTGGTAACTACACGCATGCTGCGTTGCCTAGCAACTAATGCAACAGCTCCTTGGGCGCTGAAAGCAAATGGAAGTGCGATGGCACCGGCCTCAACGGTGAGGTGAAGCACTCAGTCTGCATACTGTAGAGGGAGGAGAGCGTCGGTGCTGCCTTTGTCTGTGAATGTTGTGTTTGTGCTCCTGCAGCAGAGGACAGCCGGGTCTGATTGTGCCGTAAATAATCAGCGGATGTGTTCAATACTCCAATATCCATATGAGACACCCTGCACTCACTGAGACGTATGAGCCAATATCCTTCTGTCAGGTTATTTAATGGCTCTCTGTTGAAGAGTGCTCTGAATTCACAGTGTCATGTTTAAACATTCAAACCTTTTTTTATTTTGTAATCAAGTCATATGAGAATTATGAAACAGTAAAAGTCTGAAACAGAGTGTTTAAAGGTTATTTATATTTATAAGCAGCTGTTTCTTTTTAATCAAAGATGTTATGATGTCACAGTAGGAGAAGCCCAGCTGTAGAAACTACAAAGAATGGTGGATGAATGCTATTTATCTGCTTCAGTTTTCAGAGTCCTGGGGCCCCCTGCACAAAACACCTTAACTTAAGATTTTCCTTAAGTCCTAGTTAAGGTTTCCTCAGAATAAAATCAGTTGCACAAAACACCCTAAAGTCTTCTCCGTAAAATGTTCACTTAGGTATTTAAGGTTTCTCCTAGTCTTGGGTTTATGCTTAAGGAGTCCCTAGAACGTTGCAAAAAAAGACCTTAACTTGTAGTGAAGATGACTATTTTTTCTTTATTTTGACACTTTTTTTCCTCACTTACCTCACTTCCTTTCCTTTAACCCTTTGTTAACTCATTAACCTGACTGAGTTCACCTGTACCCTGAACACACCATTTCCCTCACTCTTTCTTCATCGTCAATTGGGGCGGCAGTGGTAAGCAGTTTTTCTCTTTAGTTTATCCTGTTTATGATTAGTGTAACTCAGCATAATTTACCCTTATTAAGATGGAGATTTGTTTAATTTGACTAAAGTTGTAATTTTGGATTTGTTTCTTTCAGATTCAAGTTGTGTGCTAAAGGAAGGTTTCAGTGGCTGTGCATTCTGACCAGTGCCCATGATGGTAGACCTCCACCCCTCGTTCCTCCTCCTTCTTAACACAACCAATGCAAGGTAAAAAAAAAAAAAAAAGAAGAAGAAAAAAACTTAAAGTACCTCTGACTCTATCTTAACTGCAACATGACCGAGTTTATGGTGATAAAATAAAAAAACTACCACACCTTGAGAAGAGTGGCCTGCTCAAAGCTCAAGGTGTCGACCTGGCCTCCAAATCTCTCACACACCAATCTGATTGAACATCTTGGGACGTGGTGGTGCCCCACCTCACACCTGACAGGTGTCAAATGATGCCAGACACCACGGGACACCTTCCAGAGGTCATGTGCCTTGACATGTCAGAGATGAGTCCAATCCAGGGAGGCCCCACTGTGGACGCCACCAAGGCACCAGCACATGTAGCTACTGAAGTCACAGTGTTCATGTCCTTGTTGTTTTTATGTTGTTGTTTTTTGTTGCTGTTTTTGTGAGAATGCAGAGATTATATCTTGTAATTATAAAACAGGCACATGAATGGTGTTTTTTTTAGGCTGATTCCACAATTTTTGACATGTAACCAAGATAAATAACTGACACACTAAGCAAAATGAATAAAGAAAGCCCAAATAAAGGAAAAACAAAACAAAAATACTCATTCACAGACCTTCAACAAGGACGCAAATATATCAGAAATGATAAAAAGTGACTAAATATAAACATTTATAAACTATCCAAACCCCTGCACCCTGAAGTCCAGACAATTCAATCCATGTCTACTTCTAAATTTGTATTATTCACAGGCACTGCCCCCAAAACTGAGGGCAGAAGTTTATTTAACAATCACACTTAAATTCTGACTGAGATAAATGAAATGTTCACCAAATGCAATTAAGACAAATTTTACAGAAAATAATGCTTAAAGATAAAAACATATTAAGGCTTTTTTGTGGTCCAAATTTCTGGAGAGGGGACCATTACAGGCCCTCGGACTCATGACCTCAGTATTTATATAATTCTGGATGTGGCCCTGTGTATAATTAGTACAAAATTACATTCATCTTCTCCAGGTACATTTCTATTCTTTTATCTTTTTACATACAAATATCAGCTACTTTTTTCAAGGAAATCTTTGGACATATTTCTTTTTTTTCCACTCAGTGTTAAATAATGTTTGACAGCTGAATCATGCCTAGCTTATCAGTGAACTTGCACACTTTTTGTTTGGTGCAGATTCAGGGACACCCTAACACCGTGATTCATCCCCACACTGACTCTACCCAGAGAGCGCTGCCTGGAACAGCAGCTCACAGAGGGAGTGTGCCTCCTGTGCTGTGGATGGCTGATGTCACGCCAGTCCATTAAAGCCGGAGTACGAGGGAAGCGTGTGTCTGTCAGGCCCTATTACATGACGGCGACAGTGATGGACTGCCTCGGGGCTACAGTTGGAGCCTCTCCGTCCAACCCTCCATCTGACTCTTGGAGCAACCTTATGAAGTCAGTAACAGAACATCTCTCTCACACATACACGCACGGGAAACACAGTCAGTTTCTGCTGCATCATGTAGTTACAGCCCTAACACAAAATATTATATTATTAAAGTCTTAACATGAACATCTAAGTGCATTCTCCCATGTTCATACAGATATATTGTGGGGCATCTTGCAGCAAAGCAAGGTACAAATGTACGCTACAGCCATGACTCACAGTGCAACACATCTTTTAATAAACATACACATTTCCCTCATCAGAACCTTATGTATGTCTGATTTTCTGCATTATTTACAACAGTCAGGACTCTCTTGAGATGGTACTGATTGATTTCTACCTACCCATTATAGCTGTGTACCTGCTTTGTGTTGTTGTTTGTAAGAAAGATGGACTCACTCCAGTATGCAACGGCCCAGGGTCCATATCCGTGGTCCATCTGCCAGCTTTGTTGAATCCAAATGTTCCTCCCAGCGTGATCGGGCTGAACACTGCAGCAGCTCCAGCACACAGCCTCCTGCAGCACTGATGTCACACAGACCTGAAAACACACTCTCTCAGCACTTGTATCAATGTTCTCATTTTGGTCCAACTGTTAAGATATGACTGTAATTGAATACTAATTAGGCAGTTTAATCTTAATTGTGTGGTCTTCCCCAGGAGCCTCTCTTTTATTCCTGTGTCAAAAAATTGATAGATAACAGTGCATTTAAGGTGATTGTTTTATCTTGTGTTAATAGTGCCTGTGGGGAAGTTGAGCATTAAGGTTATGGCTATGCAAGACATGCATCTTTTCTTATGTGTTTTCTACAACAATGCACAATTACTGTTTAATGATATGGTTATTTATTTCATGTAGATAGCACATTATATCATACATACATTGTTAGGTGTGGTATATAACATAGACACACAAAATAAAGTACAGTAAATGCATTAAATACAAACCGTAACCAGCATTTGTAAGAAAAGAGAAAATTAAACAAGCTCAGAAACGGCATTGTCCGTTTAAATTATTCATTATTCATTAACTTCATTGTCTAAATCCTTCACAGATGTTATAAAGGAACTCCATTTATTCTCAAATGTGTTGATGAACCTTTAATATGTACAGTGTCCTTTCTAATGGAAGGCTTGATAACATCATACGCTGATTTTTTTATGCACCAACTTGTGCCCTTTCTGCATCAAATTATGCATATATGTATATTCATATATGTTTACGTTTAATATTTTAAAAATTAAAGTCATCTGCTGCTTTAATGTTTTTATCTGTGAAGCCAATGTGCAGATAGTGTCTTTGGATGCTTGTGTTGCATTCACAGAAGCTTGGAAATTCTGCTTTTCTAACAGTAAATTATATACAGAGATACTGTTGACTCACAATTCCGACTAAGGAAACTAACGATTTCTCAACCCTCGTGCTCCGTTATCTGGCGTCTTTCAAACACAGCGGAAAACTCTGCAAATTCTGAAAAACATTAGCTAGTTGCATGTTTATCGAAGTAAACTGCTTTTGCCGTAAGGAAGCGTTCAGGGCTGAGTGGTCAAATTTCCTTGTGTCATGAAGTAAGCGTGGAGCGTTCTGTTACCAAGGAGACAGTTGAAGCTCAGAGCAGCGCACTGCAGGTAAGAAGTGAACTTTTGAAGCGTTTACAGCATTATATTGAGTTTTGTGTATAATTAAATGATATGAAACAAGTTTACAACTTTTCACCTGTATTTTATAACCATTCAACTTTTAGCCGCAGTAGTAAGCTAGTCACAGTTTAGCTAACATTAGCGTGGGAGGTCTGCTAACGCTTTAGCTTACTTTATACATAGTTTTAGCTAGCAGCAGAATGTGTATGTATATATATAGACTGTAGTTGCGATGTTTTAGGCCTTAAATGGCATTAAACAAACTATTATCACATACAAAATATCGGGAAATAAGCAGGAATATATCTGCAGTTGTTTGGATGTGTAACTTTAATGTTTAACTTTATGTTTCTTATTTTTAAGCTGAGGATAGTCAAGACAAAACCCTGCAGCAATGTCCAGGTCTCTTTATCCTCCAAGAGCCACACGCAGCTCAACTGAAGACTTCAGGAGGATGAGGAGGGTCATTGCTGAAGACCCAGACTGGTATCTGAACATAGTGCCTTGTTTATCAGATCTGTGTCTGCAGAGCATTGTGACAAACTTTGAAGGTATGCTCCTGTTTTAGTGCCATAATTACACACATTTGTATGCACCTGTGATATAAATTGAGCTGTATGCAAACCTGTTACAGAAAAGCCCACGTTTGAAGTCCTCGCACCCACCCACAGAGACTTTGTGCTGGAGAGACTGTCTACCTCCCTGCCCCTGCATGTGACAGCCAACTTGATCAATGATGGTGTCTATTGGAAGCGATGCTGTGAGGAGCGCTGGGACCTTTGTGATGTCTTTCATTACGGCCACAGCTGGAAACGAATGTTCTTTGAGAGGCACATGGAGAACATCATTGAGCTTTTTATCCCTGATGTAACAGAACCAAAGGTAGTTCTAGACATGGTGCCTCTTTGTAAGAACTATGTCAAGAGGTTGGACATCTCCCAACTCCTGCCGCCCATCAAGGAGCCGCAGAAGGAGGAGGAGGAATATGGCTCTGAGTTAGCAAGTGAGAATGAGTATGACGGGCCGTCTATGGACCACTTTGACTTTAACATCCTGCTTGACAAGCTGACGAACCTGGAAGAGCTCCATTTGGTGTACAGGGTCAAACAGTGTGGTATGAACTTTGAATGGAAGATGTTTGAGATGACTGAAAGAGATTGTGAGTCCCTCGCCAAGGCCCTTAAGTCCTGTAAGACTTTGAAGGTATTGACTCCTACTCACTGGTTTATGGCTTTGTACCTTTAGTAGCTCCTTGCAAAGTATGTGGCCTGATTGTGTTTTTGATGTAATTCAGTTCACTTCTGACTTTCTTGCCAGTTACAAAGCATCATTTACAGACATTATACAGTCCCCGATGCCGTGACCACCAAAGCATTAAACTCATGATCAATTTACATCAAAGGAAAGACAGCAGAGCTATATATATACTATTTGACAAAAAAGTTTTATCATATTAACTTATTACAGCATGAGGACATGTTGTATATCTGCTACTGATCTCTGTGCACGATAAGGGAACTGTACAAGAGATTGTTGGAGTTGACATCAGGGTTGCAACTAATGATTGCTAAATCTGTTGATTATTTGTGCATTAAATAATTTATAATATACCAGAAGATTAAAAAATGCAATTTCCCAGGTGACTATTCCAACAGTTTCTTTTTGTCCAAAACCCAAAGATATTTATACAACAATAGAAGAAGCTAGAAACAGTGTAGGTATGGCATTTTTGTGTGAAATTACTTTTGCGACTGCTTAAAAGTCTGGTTTGTAGGATTTAGTGGCATCTAGTGGTGAGGTTGCAGATTGTAATCAACTGAAACTTCTCCAGTGTGCCAAGCATGAAGACGTGAGAGCGAGAATGTGAATGGGAGTCTCTTTTTGGTTTCTCCGTCCCGGGTTACTGTAGAAACAAAATGGTGGACTCAGTGGAAGAGGCATAAACAGCTCATTCTAAGGTAACAAAAACACAATGATTCTTAGGAAAACATAGTTATAAAAATTATATTCAGTTTCTGCCAATACATCTCCCTAAATCGTGGGACAGCAATCTTTGCTATCAAAAGAGCCATTTTTGGCATGAATTCCTTTTTCAATTTGCCTGGAGCTGCAATACATATTTGTGCTTTATAATAAAATAACACAGGTGTAAATTAACAGTATTAATAATGGTTCTAAATGAGCATTTATTGATATGTTTTAGCACAAGGTGGCTACTCTGCAGTGGGCTAGTTATGATTTTTCTGTACACATTGCAGCATTGGCAGTGAAAGCAAAGAAATCTGTCCACTCACTTTAAAGTTTCCTGTTTTCCTCTGATACTTTTTCATTTTTGGATTTGGAATCAATAGCTACCTTGAGTAGTTTTGGTGCCGCTTCTGCAGTGATGCGGGCACTGCGCTGGACCGTAGTGGTGAAGAGGGAGATGAGCCAAAGGGCGAAGCTTTCAATTTACTGGTCCATCTACGTCCCAACTCTCACCTGTGGTCATGAGCTCTGGGTAGTGACAGAAAGAATGAGATCACTAGTGGCTGAAATTAGTTTCCTCTGTGGGGTGGCTGGGCTGAACCTCAGAGATAGGGTAAGGAGCTCAGACATCCGGAGGGAGCTCGGAGTAGAGCTGCTGCTCCTTTGGGTTGAAAGGGGTCAGTTGAGGTGACTGAGGATTACATATCTTATCCAGCAGGTTGCCTACGCCTGCCCTAAACCCTACAGACTGGACCTTTAATTTAAAAAAAAAAAAAAAACCGTAATTTGACTAATTGATCAATGAACAAGTTGTTTCACTGCCAGTTGATATTTGTTTGATTGTCTTACTTAATTTTACAGTCTATAAAGCAGAGTCTCTCACCCATTTGTGTTGCTGCTGCTGTAAATAGTATTTAAACATGTGTCAAGTTCATACTGTTATTTTAAAGGCCTGTGCCCGATGAAGTCTGTGCACATACTGATTAAATTTTTGTGCTACTCAGATAATCTTACCAATCTTAATAATAATATCTTGTTTCTGCAGCTTCTAAGGCTCCATCTAAGCCACATTGAGGATAAAAAGTGCCGGCTGCTGGTGAAATACCTCCTGGACCACCCGTCCCTGAGGGAGCTCGACTTCTCACACAACGTGATCGGAGACAAAGGAGCCAGAGCCATTGGCAAACTGCTCACCAGGAGTAAACTGGAGGTCCTGAACATGTGTGACAACAATATCACAGGCCCGGGCGCCAAAGCCATAGCTCACGCCTTGTCCAACAACTCCACCCTTTTGTCTCTCAACCTGCGTCTCAACCGTTTAAAAGACGAGGGGGGGCAGGCTTTTGGCAAGGCCTTGCTGAACAACAACACCCTGCTTCACCTGCACCTGGGAGCCAATGAGGTAACAGAGCTCACTGCCATGGCACTGTCTGAAGTTCTTGTTCAGAGTAACACCCTGAAGAGCATCAATCTGTCCTGCAACAACCTGGGTGCGGTGAGTAAATCGCTATTCTTAGATTCATGCTAACAGGGGAGCAGTAAATTTGAGTTTTATATGAGCTTGGTGCCAAAGAAGCCCATGTTGTCTCTGATACAAAAAGGGTTCAGATTTTTACAGTGCCATTTTTAGGACGCATAAATTTGATAAGTCACACATGTGTTTTGTCAGACTTAATTCTGCATGGAGATCATGTAGGTGTGTGTCTAATTAATGGTAATGAAATAATCATAATTGCACTTTTAGCACTTTGTATGTGGAAGCTACTAAAAAAATACAGGCTTCATTAGCTAATATTACCAGCAGATTTAATTCATGGTTGGTTTTGGTCTTTTATGGGATTTATTGACAATAAGAAAAATATAGAATATCACCTTTATCACGGTGGGACCTTTTTAATTTTTAAGGGGAGAATGTGTGATGTTCCTAACCCTCAAAGCCTTTGATTTTTGTGTTTAACAAACATTAAAGGTCCAGCGTGTAGAAGTTAGCGGGATATAGTGGCATAAATGAAATATAATATAATAAGTATGTTTTCTTTAGTGTATCACCACATGAAAATATGAATCGATTTGTTTTCGTTACCTTTGAATGAACCGTTTATATCTACATAGGGAGCTCGCTCTCCAAACACTTGCTCAGGACAGGGCCATTTGCGTTTTCGTGTTTTCACCTTGGCCACGTAAATAAAAGCTCCTCTGTAACAGGAGCATCAGAAAAACACTGATTTGTAACATGACAGTTTTTTCAGTGTTTTTTGCAGTTTACATCACCAGATCCATTCGTTTTGGAGAGGAATAGATCTCTGCAGATAATTTGGCTCCTGTTAAAGTCCTCCTGAAGATCGGGGTCATAAGTAGAGTGAGCACAGATTAGCAGGGGGCAGAGCAGGTGGGCCATCTCCGAAGTGCTGAACAGCATCAAAGAAACACTGATTTGTAACGTGAAACTTTTTTATTCAGTATTTTTAGCAGTTTTAATCACCTGGTCTGTTTGTTTTGGAGAGGAGGAGACCTCTGCAGGCTTCCGCCAAAAACAAAACTGAACAATGAACACTGAAGGAATTCTAACCAGGAGCAGTTTCAGCTGGTTGCAATCTGCAGCCTCACCACTAGATGCCACTAAATCCCCCTAAATCTTACACACTGGACCTTTAAGGTTTCATCGTTCAATGGAAAATGAATTGGCAACAATTTTGACAATCATTTAAGAAATACCAAACTTCACTGATGAATGTTTTGGGAGGTTTCAGACTGTTGTTCTGAACAAAACAAGCAATTTAATCATGTCAACTTGGGAAACTTTGCAAACAACAGACCGGATTAACTGTGAAAATAACCAGCCAGTTACTCAAATAAAGAGTCCTACATCCAATAGTTGTGTCAAGATGTATAATAAAGAAATGCCTATTTTTCTTAAAAGAAGGGACAAAAGGAAACTTTTAATAGGAAATAGCAAATTATGCTTGAAAGGTGTTTCGTGCAGTAATTGTCCGGTACTGTTTTCAAACAGTATCTGTGGTGAAAGTGAACCTGAAAAGCAAACCTAATTTTCTCCATTTGGTGTTTTGGTGTTTTGCCTCGCTATATTTGTGTTTTATTCGGTGCGGTGTCTAAGATTTTTGTAGCTCACTCTCGGATGCGGGCTGCTTAGGGTCTGGCACCTGGTTGCTCACCTGCACATTGTGCCCAGGAACGTCCTGAACAAAGTAAAATAAGATGAAAATAAGAAAGTACAGGCAGATGGCAGAGTCACTGCAGATACATACACTGCCACTCACTTCTAGTGCGTCAGAGGTGGGGACTGAGAGGGATTACTTTTGTGTGAGTCTATACATTATTTGTTAGGAAAATCCTGTTCAGTATACCTTTAAAATGTGTGTCTTTTGCCATAAGAACACAGCAAGTGGTTCCTCTGAGTCAGGGGAAGCACTTTAAAACCCTGGGTTATTTTGAAACACTGGATTTCCCACCCAAAGCATGCTCTTGCTTGTATAGACATAGTACGCTGACGGCAACAGACAGAATATCTTGAAAGTACAAGGCTTTTAAATTATTCATAGATACGTGTGGGAAAACATGCAATGATGGAAAGCTAAGTAACTGTTGCTTCCCTGTGAGAAGTAGATCAAATTTTGCCCCTCTCTTCCTCAACATTTCACCGTAGTGTATATGTCTGACTGGAATAAACTGCGGAGGATCAAAAATCACCCACACAGCAGAAATCCAACGTGCAGAACCATCAATATCTGTGACCTTGGTCGACTGTTCACAAAAATAGAAATGCTTCAGACGTAGCAATAAAACACAGATGACACTCACAATAAGCAGTTTTGAGAGTGTGGGCTTTTTTGGACAGCAAGTTGCCGGGGGGTGATTTTTCAAGGTTATCTGGACTGTCTCCAGACCTTTACCGGACGGCATCCTGTGATGTGTTCAACATGGACATGCATCAGTGCCAAGTGTGTTTGTTTGTGCTCTCTCCCTACCTCTGTGTGTGTGTGTGTGTGTGTGTGTGTGTGTGTGTGTAGGATGGAGGTAAAGCTCTGGAGAAGGCGATGTCTCGCAACACCAGCGTAACAGAATGTGACATACGTCTGACAGAGGTTGACGAGCAGAGCGCGTCCTTCATCAACCAGGTGGTGTGGAGGAACAAGAGTTTAGAACAAAAGACACATGCTGGAGAGGATACAACCAAGTAAACATCAACATCTCCCATTTGAATACAAACCCATCTTCACTGGTGATTAATTCCTGCCCAACACAGCCACATCAGAGCATGACCACTGTGGCTATGTTCACATTACAGGGCTTATTGCTCAGTTCGGATTATTTCTCCAGATCAAATCTCTCCACCTAGACTGCTCGCATTCATGTTTATCTGACATAAGTGTAAACAAATCCAATAACGTCACACACGTGTGCTGGAATAACAACAAAAAGCCTCACATTTGCAAGACAGACACTTGGGGAAAAAGTGAGGCCACGATGTTGAGGGTTTCACTGAGGAACACGTCCAGGGCTACATTCTAATGTCTCCGTTGGCCCCTCACGACAACACTGTCACAACATATAGGCAAGCTGTCTGCGTCTGGCACTGAGGCGCTATTGGCTGACGACTGGGGCAGCTTGGCACAGCAGCAGTGCAGAGTTGGCAGCCTTTGGTAGTTTAAACAGACTGCTGTGACACTGTATGGTGAATGATCTGCACCCGCCCAGTGAAGTATGATGTGAGAAAACCATGGCTGTATGGAAAACGCACATGAATTCTTATATGACTGCTCTCACAGCAGTCACATGGCCAGTGATCAGATGCATTGGATTTAGGAGCACATATGAAAGTGGCAGAGATCTAATAGGAAAAAATGGATTTCTTTTTCTTTGTCACATTAGAGCAAAGAAATCAGATTTGGGCCACATTTGTTTGTAATGTAAACGTAGCCTATATGCCAACTCTGCATCTCAAACTAAACTAAATATATAGCTATATCTTCAATAGTAAATGTTGCCATAAGAGGAAAAATCTATCTACTATTGGATACTTACCGTGTTTACATTGTTGTGTCCATTTTGATATTTGATGGCTCATATTTCTGATGTGCACAGATAATTGGCAAAACGTAACTGATCAGGATGTGTCTACTATCTTGTCTCTTGTTGCTGCTGAAAACATTAATGTGTTGCTCATAAGCCCACAATAGAACCATAACTTTAAACAAAATGTGTACAAACTACATGCACATAGACAGTGACATCACATTTTGGGTTTTTCTGCACCTTATACTTCATTCTGCTTAACTTAGACCTGATAGTCTCGTTCGTGGACACTTTTTTGTGTCATCTAGTGGTAGGAAGAGCACAATACACTAATCCATGTAAAAACAAGATGGCAGCCATCTCTGCCAAGTCAGTCTGCAGCCAATCCCAACACAAAAGCAGACAAGGTCCAAAACCTTATCACATTTTATGGTTGAAACTTGTTTATATGTGATTAATAATGTGTGTAGTTTGATATGGCAACAAATCTGACCAATTTCAGCAACAGTAACAAGCTAAGACACTGGTAATTAGGAAGTACTCATCTTAGGACATCAAGACTTTATTGTCGTCTCGTTTGAGGACATTGGGACTTTATTATCATCTTGTTCATCCAGTTAAAAAATGTTCAAATCACAAGAGATTTAGCTTGTTGTATCATTTGTAATTTAGTTTTTGCACAATGTTCAGTCATTGAAATACATTTTTTTATACTTAATTACACACTGTAACTTTTAAAAATAAACCTAACGTTGCCCTATGGGGACATCATTTTTTTTCTAAAACTACTTCCTGTTCAAAGACAGGGTTTTGTTTACTTACCGGGTTTAGCTGATCCCAAGCAGCTCAGAAGCTGAGGTCTCAGGAGGCTGTGTCTCATCAGCAAATATTAAAACATATTTTTACACTAAGCATGGCATACTGACATTTTCTGGGATGTGGCAACAGTTGTGAAGGAATCTTGTGTTACGGCCTTGAGCCTCAGTCAGTGAAGGAAATGGATGAGTTATGCTTAAGGTAACAGACGGTCAGCAGAAGGCCTTAAAAGAGGCCTCAAGATCAGGCTATTTGATCTTTGTTATGAACACACTCCGTCTTTGGTCTCCCAGTTGTGGCAGAGGGAGTACAGCTGCCTAGATAAGGGCAGATAAATCAGCTCTGTTGCCATAACTCCCAAGGTTAAGGGGAAGGGAGATTGCCCTGTGCTTGAGAGTCTCTTTTAGATATGTGCATTTTAGGGCTGTCAAGCAATTAAAAAATTTATCTAATTATTAATCTAAATTAATCACATATACTGTATATCAATTTTTGCTGTAAAACTATTTTTAAAATTTCAGTTCCCTAGTTCAAATTTTGGCAGATGCGTTGTAGTAAAGCAGCTGGATTTTGGACACAATTGTCCCCATCCTCTGACACCGAAAATGGCCTGCAGTCCATTTTGCAAAAGAGTTATTTAGCCGGTCACAGGTAGTCTTAATCAGTTTGCGTCTGAAGGCGTGGTCAAGCGTGGCTTGATGAGGCTGACTGCTAGCGCTAGCAATCAGACGCTGTGCTAGCTCAGACCTCCATGTTCGCTGCTAAATGCTTTGCGTTGAGGTGATATTTCAGGCTTTAAGTTCTCCAATGGTACGAAAATTCCTTACTGCAGAAATATAAATCTTCCATTCACAGGGCCAAGAAGCATCGTCTCGTCTGCCTCCATCATGTGACAAAGCCACTGTGGCCTTCACTGACACTGGGTCAAAGGGCACCATGGAACACAATGGAACACCATTAATCAGCATCACTTTTTTGTAATGTGTTATTTTTTCTGTTACTAATTAATCAAAATCAACGCGTTATTTTGACAGCCCTAGTGCATTCTGTAATAGACAGTTGAGGTGATTTCGAGCGAGCTATGTGAGCATGCTTGTTTTTTAAAGTCAGTAACCAACAGAAACCTCACATAGCCATAGATCGTGACAGAATAACCTTATCTGGGAACATGGAGTAACTTGTAAGGGAATACTGTTTGGGTTAAATACAAGAACTGGGCAACCCTCAGAATCTCTGGATGGTAGACAGTGTTACACTCTATGTTGAGCTGCAATTCTTCCCAATCGAGACTTCATTCATACTGCATGCGATCCATTGAAGTGTCCTGAGGTCTTCAGCTATTAAATCATCAGCTCTGAAAATTTCAGTCTTAAAGTAATTTATGACACATATTTTAGTGAGCATTTCAGTTTATTTAGAAGCCTTTTTTTCCATGTTGATACACTAATTTGGTATTCAATCCTTATGTAACATCAAGGCAACGTTGTGGTGGTGTTGGAATACATACAGACTTGTGTTTTTTTTAACCTACATCTACTGACTAATAATATAGTAGTAACACCTTTGCTAGGCAGCAACAAAACATGTTTGTAATAAATCTTGCAAAATTACTTTTTTTTATTTTCTAGAATCACATGAAGAGGGGCAAAGCTGCTCTGTATGTTGATGGCGGACCAGCACATCTACAGATGATACTATACTGATATTCTTTAGATCAGTAATCGGTATCAATAATCACCCAGTCATTTTCCCTAGAAATGTGTCTTTGTGTTGATGAGTGTGTGCGCCTGATCCTAAATCAGTCAAATCGTTCATAACGTTACGTAAAGGTGTATCAAGTGTAATCTAAAAAATGGGTTTAAAGGGAAATAAACATCATTCAAAACAGTAAATGAGAAGCAGCACAAAGATGCTGTTGGCTGTGTTGCCTGACACATTTTACAACTGATTGTATTGCCGTTTTCAAATCAACAAACTCACCATTTAACATCTTCACATAAAAAACGTCCCTGCTTCAGTCACATTTACGTTTGTGCGACACATTCAGCTAAGAACAAGATCCACGTCGACAGTCACTCTAACCTCTCGCCTCTATTTTATTTACAGTACAAATCCTTTCTGCCCTACAGTCTTGAAAAACCACAAAAATCATTTAAATATAAAAAGACAAACCCCCCGAGCATTTTTGAGTGAAAGAGTACACATCATAACAACCTAATCTACTTAATACACACGATAAAGGGTTCAGTGCTTTGCATGACAACAGCTTTTATGCTAACAGTCGTCTGTGGAGGAAAAATGTCTAGTTATGAACCTTCCAGTCAGATTTAGAACCTTTTTTTTTGTTGCTGTTGTTATGTAAACATTGCACCGGTAAACACATTTTTCTATTCTTACACAAGACTATTTATGGATCACAGTGAAGCCATCTGAGAGGCTTGTTGGCTAATAAGGAATGAGAGAATGTGATGACTTCAGTATAAAACAGTGACTAAAATCCAAAATTGTATCCCTCGTGGAGTTTGCATGCTTGTCCTTGTGGTTTACTTACAGTTCTACACTTCACCCCACAGTACACGGACAGTGATTCCCAATGCATGCTGGGATTTGATCCAGCCCTTCATGAGAAACTGAATGAATGAATGCGTTTCAATCCCTGCATCTCATTAGGTTTCCCGTTAAAATGCTATTCGTTTTGCTTAAAAAGGTTGTATGGTACATCATCCATTCACCATTAAAGGATACTTTGACTTTTTTTGGGAAACACGCTTATTTGTTTTCTTGCTGAGAGTTAGAGGAGAAGATCAATACCACTCTTGTCTTTGTCTGATAAATATAAAGCTAACTAATGCAACCAAACGCCTGTTAGCTTTGCTTAGCTTAGACCGGAAGCCTAGCTTAGATTCTACCCTCATAAAATAACAACTTGTTTTTTTAATAGAATAAACCATAGAGATAAAAGCCAGCAGCAGCATGCCTGTGACGAAAACTGCAGTTCCTCTAATGACCACTTGAGGGTGGCTTCAAGAGTAAATCAATCCCCATATACCCTCATGTTAATTTATGTCCTCATGTAACTCTCTGCATGAAGGCAAATAAGTGTATTCCCAAAATGTCAATGTTTAAACTATTTCTTAAACATCGTAAAAGTGATCTAAATAAAGTGTCATGAACACCAGGACTTGAAGTCGGTCGCTCAGCTGTTCTAACTTCAAACTTGGCCGTTTTGTAACGCAAGTGTTTTCTAAGTGGAGATTAACACATCACACAGTTCAGAAGTAACAGAGGTAATATGAAATGTGGTCAGAATATGTGACCTGACACTTGATTGAAATGCTGTTCAATAATGATCATACTTCAAAAAAAAAAAAATTCAGTTTACAAAATATCCAGTGACTGAAATGACAAAATAACTGTTAGGTTGTAAAGCATTTGGAAGATATGTTACCAATGTTAACTAACACATTTCAAAGGTCTTTGCTTGCTTAGACTTTTTCTTAAGTTGCAATGGTGCAAATCAGTAAATTTAAACTAGCAGGCAGTCACTGGTAACTTAGGAACGACTTAGAAATGGTTTTGCAAATAGCTGGTGCAACCAAAATCCTGGAGAGGAGCAGATCTAAAATGATACTGTCGTATCCGACCTGCTTCTGTACCTTTTTGTTATTTGGAATAGGAACATTAGTAACGTACGAACCCCTCACTTTAAAAATGATCCAGTTATTACGCAGCTGAAGCCTTTGAAAAGCAAAATAAAATGTCTGCATAAACCCAAATTTTCGACAAAGGAATGATGACCAGGTTTTGGGATGTTTTTGCAAAGCAGAATCGTTGCCCTGAATACTATCCTGAGTTCTAGGGGCTTGCATAGATGACCTGTTTACACAATGTTTTCATGCTAAACTGTCTGTTGTTGAATCAGATGTGAGGTTTGATGGATTCTGTGTTTTTGTCATGCCTCACTCCCTTTGAGTATTTTCGGTGTATTCTCTAGTATTGCTATACAGATGGTCCGCAACTCCAAACTTAATATGGAATGTAATGAGTATGGCTAATTGGTCACAATTTACAGTACAGGCTCGTATTGTGAAGACAAGTCGTAACAGGAAGCAACATAACAGTTTGATTTTTGAGATTATTATGGTTTTTATGGTCTTAAAGGAACAGTGTGTAAGATTTAGGGGGATTTAGTGCCATCTAGTGGTGAGAATGCAGAGTGCGACCAGTTAAAGCCTGATTTATGGACATGTGTTGAATCGACGACGTCGCTACGTGGTTGCTGTGACGCCATCGTGAACCATTCGAACTTCTCCGTCACTCCGTTTCGTCGCGGTGCAATTCACCGCCAGAGCAGTAGGAGGCTTCGTTCCTTTCCTGAGTGGTTATCGTCGTCTCTAGTTGATTCTTTGTTTAGCTTCCGGCTTTTCTGGTCACACAGAAATGAACGCGGAGCACGGACAGACGGCTCCGGCCGTATCCGTATTGAACGTTGAGCATAATGACATATATATAATGAGCCTTAACAACATCTACATCGCAACAGAAGATGTTTAAAGATGGCGGGGATGGCGGAATCTGGAAATACGGAACCGGAAATGCGTTGCTACCAAGCAAACCAATCACAGCCGTGCCGGTCTGCGCTGGGTCTGCGTCGCCCCGACGCATAGTTACATTTTTGGGGAGGTGCACGTCAGGCTACGCCGGGGGCTACGGCGAGCCTTCTGCGTAGCCCCGTACCCTACGACGTAGCGATGTCGTCGATTCAACGCACGACCATAAATCAGGCTTAACACTTGTCCTGGTGTTCATTGCTCAGGAGGGGTTTTTTTTACTGGGAGCTGAATTATCCACAGAGGTCTTCTCCTCTCCAAAACAAACAGACCCAGTGATTAAAATCATAAAAACACTGAATAAAGCAGTTTCACACACAAATTGGTGTTTCTCCAATGCTGTTTGGCTCGTCTGAGATGTTCTGGTGGTCCAGCACTTGCTAATATATGCTCACCTCTGATAACTTAAGTTCTAGACGGTCAGGAGGTTTTTACCAGGGAGTGGAATTATCCGCAGATAAAAACAGTCAAAAGCAGTTTACTGTTACAAATCAGTATTTTAATGACGCTCCTGTTGCGGAGGGGCTACTATTACTAGGGCTGTACCCAAATATTTGTATATTCGTTTCTATGGGTAGGTATTCGTTATGAAAATTTGGTATTCGATATTCATTTGTTTTTGGTTTTTTACATATTTTTTGGTGCTAAATCTAGTCTTTTGTTGTTGGTAAATGTATGTCAACCCAAATCAAAACTTTTAAATAGCAAATGTGAAAATATAGTATAGCGTACCAACGGAGCTTGTGCACACGGCGCGCTTGAGCGCATCCATCTGAGGCTGTGGATCAATGCCAAGTTTTACCACTTTATCACTATTCCCTCTAACTTGTAGCTGTTTTTTGTTATCTTTTGAATTTAATATGAATTATGGAACCGTTTTTTTCAACGTTTGTTTCCCCCGTTTTGTACAATAAATTATTGTTTAAAGTTTCAGCAAGTTTCTTTTGGAGTGTGTTTTGAAAACGGCTGTGGACTGTCACCTGCTCAACGCATCAGTACCTTCGGATGCCATGACAGCAATAGAATATAGATTAATAGATTATAATAATAATGTCAAAATATCATTTACAGAGCAAGTAACAGGCGATCACTGCTGCCCGACCCGCAGGTCCATTTGCGGGTCCCGTGGGTTACGGGTCGACCCGCGCATCACTACTCAGCTCAGTCTATAAAGGCTGTATACACAACAGTAAGGCTATAGACATTATATTCTATACAGGCCGGCAGAACCAGCAGCGCATCGCCTCTACAGTGCACGGCACTGCTGATTAACCATTTCATTGCAGCAACCAATTACTTGCAGAGGCTTCCTACAACTTGTTTCAACAGTTCCGATTTAATCAGAAGACAAATTAAACAGGATGACTAACCAATGTGAAAATCAACTCCGCAATACAATTAGGTCCGAAAACCCCCGGAGTCCGCCCCGCTGTGAATGAATATTCGAATATTTGTTATAAATTCTGCCGAAGGTCTGAATGTTAAAAAATGGTATTCGGGACAGCCCCAGCTATTACAGTGTCCAAGGTGAAAACACTAACACGCAAATGGCTATCTAGAGACAGTGTTTGGTTTGTCTGTTCTGAGCTACTGTAGAAATATGGTCGAGCAACATGGCGATCTCTGTGGTCAAGGACCCGCTCCCTATGTAGATATAAACAGCTCATTAAGATTACAAAAATGCAACAATTCTAATTTCCAGGTGTTTATTCACTAAAGAAAACGCACCTATTACATTCCATTGCTGCCAATATATCCCCCGAAATCTTACACACTGTTCCTTTAATGTTGGAAAATGTTATGCCCATGCCAGTTTTCACTGCGAGTCTAATGAGATGGAGGCTGGTTTGTACACAAATAACTGTAATAATTGTACAGTTAAAACTAGCTAAACTATTTCTAACCCCTACGTAATATTTGTTTCAAAAGTTCTGGCATGCCTGATTTTCGTCACTGTTTCTATTAGACATGTATTGTTGTGCATGGTTTGGCTGTTAAATAAATTCGCCATGACTAAGATATTGCATGCACTCATTTGAGAAGAAGGGTTTTTTTTTTAGTTCTTTAAAGTAATCCTGTCGTATTATTAAATCTGACACTATCAGTAGTGAATCCAGGCCTCTGCCTATTTCTAGTGTCTTTGATGGCCAGCTCTCTCTGGCTGTCTCTCTGATACGCATCAGCAGCAGCATCAGTTCACGAGAGCTGTGTTATATTATGAGGAAAATCATCTGAAACATTTAGGGCCTGATTTTTTTTTTTTAAGAACAATGAGATCATGTTTCTTCTGTGTATTACACACTAAGTGCTATCATGAGTATAAATTCAATGTGTTTTAATGGGAAGATGATGAGATGAGATGACTTTAGTTATAATAGCTTATGCTCGTCTGTAACAGTTGATCGCTAGGCACTTAAATAAGGAGGTAGGCTGAATAAAAATATTGCCAAATATGAAATTAAATGCATCTTTGAGGTTTTAAACCAACTGAGTTGACACTAATTTATTAATAGTATGATGAGGTTTATTACTATGTAGTCGCCCAATATAGAAAATGTACAGTTTATAGTAATTAACAGTTTGAAGACGTGTTGTTGATTCAGTTTGAAGTTCTCGTGTCCTTTAGCCCTCCTGTGCTAAATTATTCATCCACTGCGCTGCTATATTTAGCAAGCCAGGAAGTATAATGTCATCCCAGCCAAGCCGATTTCAGCTAACTTGACATTTCAGCATCTGCATCAGATGTTTATTTTTATACTATGGAAATGTATTCTTTGAATGTACAGAATTAAATCAGCCAGTATCAAAAGGTTTCACATGCAGATGTTTAGATTTTAGATTTGGGCCTTACTTAATTTATAAGAGCCATAGGATGTTTTTGTGTCAGCAAAAGTATTTAGTCATGTTAATTATGCTTTGTTTTGACAAGGAGGCTGATATCTTTGCATTTTCCCTCATCATTCCCCCATTTCATGTGACTCACATGAACTCATTACTCATGTGATGTGTGAGTCAATTTCATTTTTCATTCAGACATCCATTAATTGTCATGTCCCTTTCATTTCTTGGCAATTTCTTAGGCTACTGCTGAGTCAAAACCCCTGTTAGGCTTCAAATACTAGACAGTGTTACTCATGTCCTTGTAAATTGTCTGTGACTAACATCTACAAATATGGCATTTACAGTAGGAAGTGACTCCCCTTGGTGTTCCTTGGTTATTTGACTCTTGTCCGTACGGACGCTGTAGGACGGTATGTGACACTTTGGCAATTTGGTCCTTTAGAGCCACATTGTATTTTTAGCAACAGTCTCATCATTAGCATCAAGTCTGTTTTTCCCTGACTGCACTGTAAGGACTTTCCTACATGTACTGTTTCCTGTTTGTTTAAGGCTACAGTACCTTTAGAAACTTGAACAGATCCTTGTTTGTGGGAACTTGTAGTTTATTCTGTTGTGAAAAGGAGAAATAGAGGTCATAGTCAGCCCAACCCTGGTGTAAAGAGGGTTCTCACTCTGTGCCTGTGTCATTATATTCCTTGCTCAGATAAGTCTGGCAGCTGTGGGTCATAGAGAGGTCTCCACACAGGAGCCGTTTCTGTGCAGGGAGCGGTGGTCGTGATTGAGGCAGCCTTCGTTGCGATGCACAATGAGCACTGGAAAGTACAGAGCGTCCTGATAGGCTGGAGGGTTCTCCTCACTGCTCTGTTGGCCTGACAGACAGCGCGTGCTCTCTGTGGGGCAGGACCGCTCATTCAGGCTCCCGCTGCTCCTCCACAGGCAGCTCCGCCTGGAGCCGTACAGCCGGCCCAGTGAGAAGCGGCTGGCGCTGAAGGGGATGCGGGGGCTCCCTGTGTTGCAGATGCTGAGGGCGCTGCGAGAGAAGATGGAGGAGCTGCTGATGGCGCGGTGGCAACGTTCGCAGTTCTGCCTGTAGCTACCGTAGCCTCCACATACGGAGTAGTTGTTACAGCTCCCTGAGAGCTGGGCCAGGTCCATGAGAACTGCCTCTGAGTAGCTGGGCACCAGCTGCTGGTTGGAGCGGATGTGCCACTCCAGCTCCGTGCTGTCGATTGTGTTGACTCGTGGGATGTGTCTGCAATGTGGCCGCTCCTCAGATGGTGTTACTGGCACATAGTCAAAGCCAAACAGCTTCTCTACATGGTAGTGTACACAGGCAGTGCGGTACTCAGTCAGCACCCGCAGAGGCCAGGAGAGGGTGAAAGCAGCTGCCACCCAGAAAGTGGAGTTGGCTGCGTACCAGGGAAGGTGATTAGGGTCAGAAAAGGCAATCATATACTCCTTAAAGTCTACATTCTTCAGGTGCATCCCCTCCCTGGCTTCCATGTAGTCATCCAGGCCCTCGTTCTCTGTGAAGAACCTGGCCCGCTGGGTCAGGTACGAGTTCTCTGACTCCACGTTGGCAAAGCTAAAGCACTTAGTGAACCTCAGCCTGGTGATGGGAAAGTCCTCCAGGCCCAGCAGGTGCTTCGAGATGTCCTTAACCCCACAGTTTCCATAATCAAACTCCGCCTCAGCCACGTGGGTGTTGACTCGCTCGTGGTAGACCTGCGTGGTGGTGTAGGCATCTCCGTTACGGTAGCGCGTCACCTGCCGCGTCCTTCTGATATAATGGTAGCTAATGGCCTTCCACCAGATGCAGGGTGTAGCCTGCTGCATCCTCTGGATGCGCTCCCCCACGCTGTCCACGTCCACCTTGTACTGCAGCTCGTTCCTGGTGTAGCAGTGCCAACACTCCACCAGGTAGACCACGTAGAGCATGACCAGGAAGGCCAGAGGGATGTAGATGTAGCCGTTGGAGCAGGGGCTGTCGTGGTACATCATAGACTTTCCCTTGTAGGCGCTGTCGAAGGAGAGGCGTGTGACCTTGGTCACCTGACACCAGCCCATCACGCCGACGCAGCCGTACATCAGAAGGGACAGCAGCAGGCATTTCCAGTGAGTTTCCTGACACAAGGATTTAGTGAGGGACTGTTTCTGGGGCCGCTGCTACGAAGAAGATGAGAAAACAGCAATAAGTCAATGGAACAGTACTGTAGATATATTTTTATTCAACATAGTATTTCTGCATAATCAATACTGTTTAGCTAGGCAGTAATTATTATATATATATCTTGGGGGGGGTTGTATGGTATCGATACAGGAAAGCCAAGTATCGATTCTTTTATTATATAGATTATTAAAATTGTGACCAAAAATTAAACTGTGGTGGAATATAACACATTCTCACTCTGACTTCTTCTCATATATTTACGTTTGGTCATGGACTTTCCATGTCCACATATGACTTGAAAGGTACCCTGGGTGTGTTGGTTGTTGAACTTCTGTGACACCGTGTCAAGTTCTGACTGTTACATGCATTGTATTTTTTCAAAGTACACTTATGTTTTCACAGGAAATTTAACGTTTACATACAGTCTCTAAATAAAAGCACTACAGCGGTACAACATCATGAATTGGCGTTTTTTTTCCCTCCAACAACTAAAACATGGTTAGGTTTAGGCAACAAAAGCAAGTGGCTTTAGAATCTTATGGGACGCAAACGCCGCACTCTAAAAGGAAAGTCAGTATTTGATGGACCCCTCCCCCCTGCTCCAGTCGGACTTTCGTCGTCTTATCTTTCGTCCTTGTCCCGCCACGGTTCCCTCTGATGCCGCTGGGCGCCATTAAACTATAACGGCAACTGTCCGCATATTATGCAGGCGTTAAAGGACGCCTTTTTTTGTTGGTATCTGATGCTGCAAGTCACTGCCCAAGTGCTGGATTTCAACAACCTCGGAGTGAGACCGGGCTCAACGAACAGACTGAAACCTTATTTGATAAAACAAATGTTGACAAACTTTGTTTCTTTTTGGGACACAATTATCACTTAAAAAAAGGTATTAAATCGCAATGTACTGCAATATATGTTGCTGTAATACTCATTGCACAGTCGCAATGATATTGTATCGTGACTTAAGTCTCGTGATAATATCGTATCATGGGGCCTCTGGTGTTTACCACCTCTTGTAGGTACAATCACTGTCAAACACTGTACTGCCTTTATTTCATTACTTTTATATGTATTTAAAAAGGTGAAAACTACAATGTCATTTGAGTGTTATAAGCCTAAATCACTGTCGATTGTTATAGGTATTGTAAAGTTTTAGTATGTCATAAAAAGTCATGGTATAGTATGTCAGAAAAAATTATAGTGTGTTCACTTTTCCTGAATGGCCTCCAGTGATATGCTGGCTCCGTAAAATGGCACTCAGTCATCAAACTTTGAGAACCCCTCATCTAATCTTGTTGTTTCAAAATGCTCTAAAATGGTCTGTTCAGCTGTTTAGTGTCCACAAACTTCTCCAGGCTTCCCTCAAGGGTTTGGTTGTAATGCTCAGTGGGTGGTTACGGCCCTGCTGTTTAGATTCTTGACTCAAAGTTCATCTGTGTGTATTCACATAATTCCTCAGAATATAACTTCAAAACAATAGGGAAGATAAAGGGTTGCATTATCTGTAATTACACACTGCAGTACAAGTGTGATTTAACTGATGAACATGACCTAAATTTGTTTTTGGTAGAAAGTTAGAAGCAGTTAAAAAGTGGTGGCTCATGCATATAAAATATTCAAGGAAATATTCTGCGTTGTAAGTGCTTTTGCATAGTTTATGCATGAGCTGCGAGCTGACTGCTCATGCCTCGGCCTGCGCTTGTTATAATCAAACGACTCACCCACTCTCATAATCAAATTCAAGATAAATGTCTGCTTAATGCAAAAGAACAATGTTAAGTATATACGTTGATGCCAGTCAGGAGCAGTGTGAATCTGTTTGCTGTGTGGGTGTGCACGTGGCCATGGTGCGTGCCTTTTATATAAATGTAATATCTGAGAATATAAAAGAAGTAAAAAGAGCAGAAATATTCCGAGGGGTAGATTACACATTTAATGTCAACCCAGCCAGAAAAAAGCAGCCGTTTGACTCTGGCAGCATAAAGCTGGTGCCATCCTTTATCACCGCGGGGCACAGCAAGCCCCAGTGCATGCATCAAGAGCTAGTCACGCCTTTTGGGAACGCTGCCACACAAACCTGGCAGAGATTCAAAAGCCCCGGGAAGGAAGAATTATAACAAAATCCATTCAAAAAAATTAGCATAACAGATATTGCACCTTAGCAGAGCTTACTGTGTGTAGACATCAAACATTTGTACTGTAGCAGCAGTGATTCAGTTTGAAAACAAATGTTATCCCCTCCATCTCTTACATAGGTCAGCGCCTGCATATGTGTGACCACAACAACCAGCACCACTGCATTGATGTATTGAATTCAATATGTCAGCTCTGTGCTCTTCGAGTGACAGACAAGCATAAATAATAGATGTTTTTCCTCCATAATTATCCTCCCCACCTTGGCCACATGGTCCCCAGGTCCCTTACCAACCCGAGGCTACACCCCACGGGCTAGAAGGGATTAGCATTGACATTCCCTGTTGAGAATCTGCAGAAGGAGTATTTACTCACTAGCATCCTGCACACGCTCGGCAACTATAATCAATATAACATGACATACTTTGTGGCTCATGTTACACTTTACAGCCTCGGCTCAAGCAGCAGGAACGATGACGAACAGTCGAAACACTTTTATGGTGAGCAAATGTACCTGTACGTGGCTGTGGCTTAAATGAAAAACAAATAATCTTAAAGCAGCTGTCATAGATAGATATTTGCAGATATGTAAATGAAGGTGTGGCTCACAAAATTTAATCGCACACCAGTTTCAGCCCTGACTTTAAGAATTATACCAGAGATGAGTAGACGCTTCAGGAACAGTGAGTTGAAGGCTTAGTGTCTTACTTTTAGAATGACATTTTAATTAAAAAACTCCCTGCTTAAGATCATCACAGAGCTGTTCATCAGGCCTATGGATCGCAGAAAAGGAAGGAAGTGACTCACCACATGAACACAGTGGTGTTGACATTTTTGATAGGTTAGACAAAGGCATTCCTGTGGCCTGGTTGAGTAGCATGAAAGACCTCATATTAAGCATACTGGGGGGAAAATACCTCAAACGTTTGTCATGCAGAGACAAAAAACACCAGTATTTGTGGTTTTTGGGATGTAAAATGGTGTAAAGAGCCTCTGAGGTTTACTCAGATGGAGGCTCTGTTATTATATTTGACATTTGTTTGCAGCTGTGTTGCGTGTTTTGTACTGTCCCACACACAAGGAAGTAAAGAAATGTAAAACTAAACATGGAGAACAGAGCAAAACTATTATTTTTTTTAGGACATTCAGCATACCAGCCTGCATGCTGATATCAGTTTTACCTTTGTGGTTTACACTAAAGTCCATGAACTTTTAGGTTACTGTGACTAATACATTTAACATTCTATTAGTGCTTTCATTTTGAAGGTATTAAAGGTTTAATATGCAGTAAAAGTGAAACCAAGGGTGCTTTCAGACCTAGAGTTGTCTTGTCAGTGACTAATTTTATTTCAAAGTTGCATAATTGCCTAGAGTTGGTTCGTGTTCTCACTGCAGCATTTACAAGAGGACCAGATCAAATGCCTTGCGCGAGAACGCTGCTCTTGATTTGTCAGAATTTTCATATGAGAAAAATCCAGGAAGTAAACCAAACGTTGAAGAAGAGTACACTTGCAAGATAAATGTGACACTTTCTAATGTCACAATGGAGGGACAACTACGCAGGTTGATTTTAGCGCTGCTCATCGTGGACTATATTGCTGTCATTGTTCATTTTAGTCAAACCATACAGTTTGAAAACGAGGCGCGGCTCCAACTAGAAAACAATGTTTTGATGCATTGGATGTGCTGAATGTGCATATTAAGGCAGTACAGGAGGAGGTGCACATTAATAATCCTCCAGGACTGTAACATGCTCATGTTTAACCCAAACAATGTGTCATGTGACTGCAGTTGGTTCAGATCGAGGTCGGAACACGTTCTCACCTGCCAATACAAACCGCACTTAGGGGGCAAACAAACTTGAGTTCGACTGAACTGAACCAAAGAGGGCAGGTGTGAAAGCACCCTAAAAGCCAACCCCAGATTCACTCTCATGTGGCGTTTCACCTCACTATATTTGTGGTTTTTTGGTGCTGCGTCTCTTGGGTGCCTGCCGCTAACAGTCTGGCAGCTGTTTGCTACCTTTTTATAAAGCCCCGAGGGCAGAGTCTCACACCTATAGGAAAACCATGCATAGTATATCTTTAAATATCCAAACTAAAAGAGCCTCCAACTGGAATTAAAGTTGTCATCTCTGCAGGGAGTATAAAATCCTTAAACCAGCCTGTTATGAAATGTAATCAATATTTTAGAAAACAAATGTCACAGTCAGAACTTTCAGGACTGGAGAAGCTTCACAAGTCATGAGACCACGGCGGTGCCTTTAACTAAGTGCCTCTCATACTCATGGACACTTTTCTCTTGACATAATAAGACCAGCGGGGGTTATATAAAAACCCTCTTGTGTAATGGATATGTAACTTGTCCAACATGTGTGTTTGAAGGGGAAGTCTAGGCAGTGACAGTGAGGAAATGGAAAAACAAATTGCGTTTCTTACTCAGGCAAAACATCCCTAATGAGTTTAATTTTTATTTCTCATGCAAAGCGTGCATCTGTCTTTTTAATGGTGTCAGTATAATTTAGGGATGTTGGCAGTAAGAGAATATGGTTGGTTATTATAGTATTTTGAGTCTGTCCTCACAGAGAGTTTGGGAGCAAGACTTCCTTGTTATTAAAGTAACAAACCCACATATATTTTGTTCCAGGGAGGAGGTTTCTTAGTGTGAAGAAAACATACATATTCTCTAATTGTACACGTGATATTTTTCATTTTCCTGTGGACCAATTTGGACCCTTTCCAGGACCCACAATAGGTCCCAGAGCCACATTTTGGAAGCTTGTCTGGAGGGGAGACAAACAGGACTACATACATGCGCGTTCACGCTCTCGGGTGCGCGCTTGGACGCACAGGTTCATATATTAGCCTACTGCATATATATATATATATATGTAAGGCCATTAATAACAGCTGTATTAACGCAACTAATTCCCACGTGTTCCGTGTGCACTGGCCCCAGTTAGACCTTAATCTCCTAAATCTGATTATTATAGTGAGATTATTTGGATTTCACTGTGATATCAATGCAATATGTCTCACTAATTAAAGGCTGATCCCTCCGTGCGTTTGGGTAAGAAAATTGGCCTCCACATTGCAAACAATGATGCGTCCTCACCTCCTCTCTCGGGCTGTCCGGCTCCTCTTCGGGGACGGTGGTGGTGCTGCTCTCACTGGCCGTTGCAGCCGATGCTGGGGACATGATGACAGCGGTACAGAAACCGGGTCATGGATCTCCTGATGGGATGGGGGTTTTCCAAATCAGGGTGAAACATAAAGACATCGAGAACACCTCTGCGCATCATCCAAACAGAAACCCGTCTGGCCGGAGCACAGATGGAGACAAAACACGCATCATCCCGGCAGCAGCAGCATCTTCCAGGTGGGCAGACGTCGCCGGGTATCGCCTACGGGGATCCGGTCATTGTGCCTCGAAAAATAGACCGAGATTCCTCCCGCGATGCACGGACTGAGATACTGATGGAGACTGCTGCAAGGGATGGATGCAGTGTGAGGAAATGGCACAGGCAGCAGTCAGCTCCTCTCCCTGTAGGCAGTGCCCATGGCAGCCAGAGGAGCTGTGAAGCAGGACAAAGACGACGGGCACGTGTGAGCAGCCACCCCGACACCACAATGTAAATAACACACACACACACGCACACACGCATCCCTGATCAAGTCATTCACAACACAGAGGCGGTGCTGCAGAGAGGAGCCCACCCCCCTGCATCCCATTAGCTGCATTACCTTCTCTGGATGGACCAATTATTTATTATAATATTAACGATATCCCATTTAAAACATAAGGCTACTGTATGAAATAATTTTTCAAAAAAGAGTTGGTTACTGCAGAAATACACAGCTAAACAGACCCATGCTTGGATTTTTACATCATATTTTATCGATATTCAGCCCATGGAGTAAACTCATTACTGAGCACCACAGACACACTATGCAAGACAAACAGCATGATGCATTTAATACAACAGCCCATGTGATGTTCATTACGATAAATTATTAACATTTCAGTGCCGGACCTAGCACATTTGGCGGCCAAGGCCCCCCCAGCTCCCCCATCCCAATATATATTCTCTTATTATTAGTAGCAGTATTACAATTATTTCTTCTTTTCAAGAACTAGTGATGGGCAAGGCAGTTCTTTAGATGTTACTGAATCACTAGAATCAGTTCATTAAAAAGATTCGTTCAAAAGATTCATTCAAAAGATTTGTTCACCAAATCGTTCAGTGCTTGGCGGGAGAGGTCCTGACTGTGTACTGCGTAGTCCTACTCACTGAACTGATACACGGCTAAACTGCTGCTGCGTCCGCCCTGTACTGGTGAGTCTCATTACTGGCCACCCTAATGTTATAAGTTTGTTTATCTGGAAACTAAGTCTGTTAAAACAATGGGGAGGTGTGTGATTGTGTTCATGCGGCTTGACTCCTGGCTACGTTAGCCATTAGCTTGGCGAAAACGGTCCCTATGAAAGTGTATCGCTGAGAAGTAATGATTTCAATCACTCAAGGAGCGGGGTTACGTCGTTCACCGAATGATTCGTTCACTGAGTGATTCATCACGCGGTGGGCAGTCCTCCCTGCACCCTGGCTGCTTGCGCCTCGTGAGCGATTCATCATTGGCACGGACCTAATCTGCAGTTCCACTCCCGGCCTGCACGCTTGCTGCTCAGCTCAGCTGAACTGAGAAATGAACAAATCAGTTCCAGAAGTGATTCAGTTCAGTACGTTCACTCAACAGATTCGTTCTTTTGAACGATTCATTTGTTCGCTAATGACACAACACTAACAAGAACAAGAGCTTAAGAGAAATAGAACAAATAAACAATTTACTAACTAATTGTCAATTTCTTGTTTTTGTACTGTGCCCCGAATGCGTTTGCCTTATCTTTTTTCCCTTATGCTTTGCTCTTTCTATGAGCAACAAAGCAACAGGCTACAAGTCATTTTCAATGGAAGTTGATGACATGAAGCTACAAACTGATACCTGACACTTGTTCCTGGAGCCTGGTCTCACGCTTAAGTCGTCGAAATCTGGGGCTTGGGCAGTGACTTTCAGCGTCAGAAACCAACAAAAAAGAGGCATCCTTTAATGTCGGCATGATGCGCGGCAGGTTGGTGTTATAGTCTAACAGCGCCCAGTGGCGTCAGGGGAAACGCGGCGAGACAAGGACAAAAGTTAAGGCAGTAAAAGTGCAACTGGGGCAAATGGGTGGGGTAGTGGACGGGTCCAACAAACACAGACTTTCGCCTGAGAGAGCATCCCGTAAGATTCCAAACTCAAACCCTGTTGTTTTTTCCTAAACCTAACCACATGCATTTGTTGTTGGAGGAAAAAAAACATCGATTTGCAGTGTTGTTCCAACGTAGTGCTTTTATTTTGAAAGAGACTGTATATATCAACTTTAAATAATCTGTGAAAACAGAAGTGTATTTTGAAAGAAGACAGTGCATGTAACAGGTATAACTTGACACGGTGTCCCAGAATGGCAACAACCAACACACCCAGGGTACCTTGCACCTCGTATCTGGATGTGGAAAGTCTATGACCGAACGTTAATATGTGTCGAGGTCGGAGTGAGAATGTGTTGGTTGCTGCGAACAACATGACATTGTACAAATAAAAATTGAGCTAGCCTCGACTTTTTTTCAGCGCTCCAATGATGCGGTGAAGCACCAACCAATCATATGCTGTTTGTTTCTAGCTGTAGTGCTGAATTATTTAGCTTAGTTAGCAAATGCTATGCCAGCTTTTTGTGCGTTGTAGTGTACACAGAGATGCAATGGGTGTGAAATGTGATGCTAAAATGGGGCTCAGACATTGATAAAAAGCATAGATAGTTTTTGGACCAGTACAACCTTTAGATGGCGTTCAGTCGAGGTGCTTTGTGGCAAATAGCAAACACATGCAAGCCATCACAATGTAACTACGTTAACAAGTGATTGAGCAACACTTCAGCTGCGACTCTTCGATAATGTAGCTGGTCACACTGTTGCTGTGTCGCTTGTGTGAACACAGCTTTACTCCACACAGACATTCCCCTTATGTTCAATTTTAGTGCCCTACCCCCCCTTAGATGGCACCCTATGGCTTCCTATGCCACCTACAGGAACATCTACCACTGTTTATAATCATGTCTTGAAATTTAAATGTAGAGAAAATGTCAGAGTCCAACGTCCCTTTCAAACTGTATAGTCAAGACCAAACTTGGTTTGAGTGGTTCATGAAGTGGTTTGTGTTTTTCCTGTGGTGAGATCTTGTGATCAGCAGGTGACTGAAGTTCACCCTCAGACAGAATTCTATATACCACTACCCTTTAGACTTAATCCATATTTATGATTACAGACAGAAAGAAAAAGATGAAGAGCGTTGTATTAAAGAATTCCCCGCATTCCTGCCAGCTCTGTCTCCTCTGTACACATAACTATTTACACAGGAGCCCTTTATCTCACAACCCTGGCACACACGTCCCTGTTTATCATAGCCCACAGTATGGACATTGGACTGGACTGCTGGCATAAAATGGATTAAGTAAACATAACAGTAGATGACATGAAAACAGATGGCGGCTCTTGGCAGCAGTAAAGGCTTCTCTCTGACAGTCAGTATTGTTTTATGGACTATATTTATGATGAATCTGGCCCTCAGCAGCAGCTATGTAAGTGAGCCCTCTAACGGCCACACCACAACAAGCATTTTCATGACAGAAAAGGAAACAAGAAACGATAGCTGGGTTATTCCTGAACTTTTGGGAGGTCAGTAATGGCAGCTTTAAAACTCTGCCTATGTGCATTATCTTTTCCTGTATACAAGCTCAACCCAGTGCGGAAAATACAGGAAAATTTGAGCTTTTTTTCTCCTCTAGATTCAGATAAAATAAGTTATTGTGTGATTGTATCAATGGAAAGATACTGGAGTATGTAGAGCAAGCATGCATACTGTGAAGTTATATAATACTGTATGTCAAAGTGCAGATTAACATTACAGTTGCTCCTCCATGAGCTTATTTTCGACATGCAGCACTAACAGTCATTCTGTGTCAATGCCAAATTAAATTGGACGAGGTTATGAAAACCTGTTTGTTCAGGTTTTGTAACTTCTCAGGAAAAGGTCTAAAATCCTTTGAATAATAAAGTGTGGTTTCATGCTGCAACCAGTGACAAGCCAGCTACCGTACAGAGTAGGACTTCCGGTTATGGCTTTAGAAAGTAAAACTTACGTGTGTGGTTGAGGAACACAGCTTACTCAAGGGAAGTTCAAGGAAGAAAGTATTCGTTGTGTTATTTCGGTACTTAAATCAGAGCCAGTTATTAAAATGAGGACTTGTACGAACATGGCTTTTGTGACAGACTTGACTTACTTGAGACGTGACAGCAGCAACAGTCTTAAGTTTTGACAGACGCTAACTTTGCCTTGCACAGCTGCACAGGTTCAGCATTTGATTTTAAGTTAATGTATTTATGGAACTTTATGACCCTAAAGGCTTAAAGGATCCAGTAAGCGTGTTTGCAAGTTTTAGCTCTTTAACTAAACTGTGAACATGTAAACTTAATATTTTTGCTGATAATTTTGACCACATGTTTTGTCAGTGCTACATTATTGTTGCATGAGAATGTATTTTAAGCACACACTGATTTGAGAGGTCTGAATTGTGTGACCTCAGGGGTGGATTATGAGACAGTGACCCCTGGGCATAGATATGCAAAAGGCCACACCACCTCCCTCTGCTGCATAGGAGCAAGACACAGACTTTGCGGTGGTTTCACCTCTTTTGTGGCTGTTGTTCCTGCACGTTTCTTAGTCAGAAGGCATCTTTATGTCATTTTGTGTCTCTTTGTGGTCTTTCTGTGTCTCTTCCTGGTCCACACGTGTTAATTTGTCATTTTGAAAGTGAAGGCCAGAGGCCACTGACACTTTCGGCCTCTGGTTCTGTGCCAGTCATCCATCCAACCTCATAACAGTAATGCAACTTTGACAAACATTAAAACAGACTTGATGTTCACTGTGATGGATTATCTTAAAAATGCTGATTATTCATGGTTTCTAATTGTTTGATTTTTTTATATGTTATTCTATTGAAATATATGTTGTACAACTTTTATATCCCAGCATGAAGATCTGTGTGTTGTTTCAAAGCTTTTTACACACTGTCTGGAAAAGTACATAATCCATTTATTAATCTGATCTGATCTCCTGTCTATTCCAATGGACACAGCTTTTCTAGGATGTTTAGATCTATGATTTCTGTCACCTGACTCCACCCAAATGCACAGACTTATTTGTTGGAATGTCTATAAGCCAATTACAGTGTTCCACCTCATCTAAAGTGGACTGCAGTAGAGCCCCCTTTTTTTAACAAGCATGACCAATTGTGAGGCACTTAGGAAGTGCAAGGCATGTTTCAGTCTTTAAATCATATTGTGAAAATACATAACTTGTGTTTAAGCTGTGTTTAAAGTAAACATGAAGTAAACAGGTGAAAGATTTCCAGCTTTCACTCAGGAATTTTTCAAAAATATCTCCATTGGAGTGGACGGTGGGTCTGAATGTGCTAAATAGGGAAGTACTGTTTAAATGGGGAAATACTGCTCTAAATTTATATCAGTAATAATATAAATAGCTTATATTGTATTCTATTGATTATGTACAAAAGTATTAATCTCAGGAGGTTTTCAATATACTGTTTTCTGGGAATATTACATAAATCAAGTGTATTTTGAGTTGTGATGACACAGATACAGTTCAAAATATAGAGGCAACGTGTTTTAAAGCATCACTTTGTTGAAAAACAGTTATCTTAAGACCATTTATTACCATTTTACTACTGGGGGATTTCTGCATTAAGTTTCGACATCCACAGAGTGCCCCTGGACTGAGTCCCAAAACCCAGAAATGAGTTAGCATTTTATCCCTCAGGGGTCCCTCGTCTCAAAGTCACTGCTTTGTTTTTTAACAGGTTTTTGGTTAGATGCCTGAAATAATGAGAGACGTCTGTCAGTATATACCCCACTTGCAAACTTTGACGCTTCTGTTTAGCTTGAAAAAGGGGGTTGCTAATAAGAAGCTAAATCAGACCAGAGAATGTAACGCTGAGCCACGCCGAACATGCTTATAAGTCTTGTTATGGTGGTGACTTAGGTCAAACGACTATAGTGTAGTTTGTTTATAGCCTAGCGTTAGAGTTGTACTTCTAGCAATTGCATTTAGACATCAATAATCATGAAAGTGAAGATTATCTTACTGAACAAAACATGTAAGTTCGACTCCAGCCTGTGGCCCTTTGCTGCATGTCTCTCCCTCTCTCTCTCTCCCCCTTTCACACTTCACTGTCCTATCAATTAAAGGCAAAAAAAAAAATGCCCATAACAATATCTTTAAATAAAAAAAATCATTAATGTTTGCCACAGAGTTTATTTTCAGAAATTATCTAAAGTCCAATGGAAAAATCCCATAGGCTTTTTGAGAGTGGATCCAGTGCGATGCTAACTTTGCATCAGCCTATAAAAAAAAAGTCTTCCCTGGGGCACTTTATTGGATAACACAGAATAAATGATCCTATTTTTATATAATTTTATTCTATTTTTATTTGATTTAATTTAATATAATTGTATTTAATGTTATTTTGTTAATGGGTTAAGGTACTTTCAAATACACTTTTATTTTGAAAATCACCCCGCTTCCGCCGTTACCGTGACTGTCGGTTGGACCTTGACGCTCCACCAATTGAACTTTGTGTGTGTGTGTGTGTGTGTGTGTGTGTGTGTGTGTGTGTGTGCGTGCGCGTGCGTGGTGTATGCATATGGGTGTGTGTGTGTGTGTTTGCTCACGCGCACTGGGGATTCCCCCGCGTGACAAAAACAGCTTCGCCTTTCACATGTCAGCTTATCGCCTTTCATTGCTCATATGCTCTCCGCCTGGAGCTCATGCTGTTACCGGATATCTAGACGACGGGCGGCCGCTTCGCCTCTTCTCGCTCGTTTCCAACCCGTTTTCACGAAGTTTGTAATGACCGTACCGAAGTTTGAAACTTTTCTAAAATCCATAATCGATAAAAAGGGACGGAGGGTAATGTATTATCAGTTAGTGGCATGAAACGAAGCGGCTCATTCCTCTGGTTTCACAAAGGAGCGGTGGTTTCCTCAGGTGTCAGGCGGCTATCCTCGGAGTCCGGTCACATCACCGAGCACCGGGCGGCGACAACACCCGCTAAGTAGCCTTTACTCGGGGAAGGAGGGAAGGGGGAAACCCAGCGAGGCCACCAGCACCAGCAGCAGCAGCACCACCTTCACCATGGCGAGCGACGACTGTAGGAAAGAAGACTTGCTGGAGGATAACCGCACAGACTCGGGCATTGACTCGTACCGCTCCATGCTGAAGTCGGAGGAGCCCCGGGAGCCGAGCGCCGACTTCAGCGGGCCGAGGGACAAGCTCTCCACCGGGGAGGAGCGCCTGGACTCGGCGTATGGCTCCTCGTCCATCACGGTGGAGAGTCTGTCAGAGATAGTGGGGGGCTGCACGCTCTCCAGCGCCCAGGAGGAGCAAGCACAGAGCTCTGAACTCTCTGAACAGGAGGAGAACTTGCTCACGACTATCACTGAAGATGGAGACACGTATGTTTTTATTCATTTTATCAGTTTTTTACTTTGAAATGAATATTTTATTAGCTTTGCTGAAAGGCCCTGTGCTGCTGGGTGAACGCTAAAACATGGTGCCTTGCATTTTATCCTCCAGTTAGCAGAGTTTTGACCAACTTTTTCACCAGTATAAGATGTCTGACATGAAATACTTTTGCAGTATGAGACAAAACTGCGTTTTTTTACTAGCTTTCACGAATTTATTTTCAAATGTTCCATTGCTATATTGCATTAAATCCCCATTTTCTGCTGCTTTCTTCTAACATCAGTAGCTCTAATGGTTAGGACTGCAACTATTAATTATTTTAATCATCATTTAATCTGTTTTATCTATAAAATGACATTAAATAATGAAAAATGCCCCCTCACAAGCTCCACCCAAATAAAAATAAAGAAAAGCAGCATAAGACTTTAATTTGGACAGAGTTAAAGACTCTGATGCAGAAAACTGATGCAGAAAAGAGCCAAAATGGTGCATGAATAATCACCAGAATGCAGGAAATCAAGTGTTTGACCCTAGCAGAGTGCTTCCAACCCCCCCCCCCCCCCCCCCCCCCCAAAAAAATAAAAACCTACACACTTGACAGTATAAAACTGAGAAAAAAGCAGTGGATCCTCACATTTGAGAAGTTTGAGGAGAATATTTGCGTGAAAAATGACCTTAAATGACGGAGATCCACTGGAGATGATGAACTTAAAACACCTTTAAGTGGAAGTTAATGTAAATTACATTGAATGTGAGGCCCAGTTCTTCCCGTGATACTGGTTTTGAAGGGGATTTCATAGCGGTGCGATACTGCAGCCTTCTTTTTTTTTTTTTTAATGAACTTTGTCCTTGTCATGAATGTGGACGGTCTCCTATGAGGCGTCTCTCAGTGAGAAAACAGAAGTGAAACAGATAGGCCTGGACTTCCCCATGCAGCTCAGACAAAGCACATGCTGTGAGGCGGTAGCAGCAGCAGCAGCAGCCCTGTGGACAACTTTTGATCCAAGAAACTTGTTGATCAGGATGGGACAGTGTGTGCATGTTTTTATTGGTGGATCCCAAACTTCACTAGCTGCTGTCTTACTTTCTTTCTTTCTCTTTTTCCCCGTGACACCAGACGTCTATAAATGTCAGTTGCTGTCGCAGTGGCTGTTTGCTGCAGCTCATTTCTCAGTTTGAGTCAATGAAACTGCAGCTTTTTTGCACACAGTCCACACACACTTATCAGCCCATGTTTCTTCTGTGACCCACTCATCTTTTGTTGCCGTGTCATCAGTCTGTTTTGATGTGAAAGCAGGCCCGCTAATGACTCCTGCAGCCTCTGGTGTGTAATCCAGCGATTGATGTAGTCCCAGCATTGTAGAAGTGTTATTGTGTCTCTGACCTCTTTTCATTTCCGCTTGCTGGTCGTTGGGGCCACATGGTTTCATTCTCACACCCTAACTATAGATACCTGGGAGGGGGAAAAAAACACCTGAAACACACCACACACTGTGTGCTGCTTAGGCTGAGAGAAAATCATGCAAACATTGTTTTTTTCCCCCCCCCCGTGGGATTTTTTAGTTCTTATTCATTCAAGTCTTACTCAAACCAGGAAGTCTCTTTCACACTAAGAGGGTTGCTCATACAGGGCTGACGAGTTGGCAGGGCAGATCCATCAGTCTGCAGACATTTAAATCAGTTGACCGCGACATTGAACTGATTCAACGACATTTTGTGATACTTTCTCGTGAGAAACATCATCAGTGAACTCAATCATCAATTGATGGATTACAGATATTTTAACTCAGCTTTCCTTCCATTCAGCTTTTTCCAGGTGTACAGGTGTTTAAAATTTCAGTGAAAGCACAAAGTTTTTGTTATGTGTGAGTGTAGAAGTTTCTCCGTGCTTGGTGCACCCTGGTTCAGTTATATTAAGGGCTGCCACTAGGGTTGTGCACTATGAGTAGACTAGTCATTTTAACATTGATACCCTCACTAGCCAGCAGGGGTGGGAATCACCAGAAGATCCACAATACGATATTATCACGATACTTAAGTCACGATACAATATTACTGCGATTTTAAACATGTTGCAATGTGCTTAGTATTGCAATAAAACATATTGTGATATACTGCGATTCATTACCTTTTTTCAATGTCCATGAAAAAAAGACTTTGTCAACATCCGTTTTACCTAATAAAATAGAGTTTTCAGTCTGTTCATCTCACTTAAGTCATTTCTTTGCAGCAGCAAAATGTATCTAGTGGACTGCAAAATCAATTGATTATTATATTCCAGTAGGCTACCTGAAGTTTAATTTGTATCTATCATATTAATGATTTATGTCATTAAAAAATGATACTTGGCACTTTTTGACGATACGATATTGCCCCACAAAAATATCGTGATAGTATGCTGTATCGATATTTTTTTTCCCCCACCACCCCTACTAGTTTGCACTAGAAATTGCAATATTATCACAATTCTTTAATCATGATACAAAATTATTGCAATTTTAAATGTTTTACAATATTCTGAGTGTTTTGATAACTTAAACTTTGATTTTTTGCAATTAATTGCCTTTATTATTTCCCCAAAGAAAACTTTGTCAAAATCTGTTTTATCTAATAAGATAGAGTTGTAAAGAAAAACATTCTCACTTTAATATTTGTTTTGCAGAAAATTGTATTGAGTGGACTGAAAAACGATTGATTTTATTATTCTAGAAGGCTACCAAAAGTTTAATTTGTATTTGCAGTTTGCAAAAATCGATACTTGGCGTCCATTTCAATACAACATTGCTACACAAAGTACGGTAATGCTATTCTATATAAATTTTTTCCCCCACCCCAACCAGAAATACTAGTCAGTTAAACTTATTATCGAAATTATACTTACTTTATGCCATTGCGTTCACTCAATGAAAATGCCTTTGCCATTTTCAGGCACGGTTCCAAAAGTAGTTTCCTTAAGAATATTGTTTTCAATAAATTGTGTTTAATAACTCTTATTTAGTGAGTTGTTGTCATGTTTTGTAGGATAATGTGCAAAGTGGCACACATTTCAACGGCATTTAACAAATGCTTTGGGTTTTTAAAAATTTGATTAACGATTTTAAACGTCTTTTGTAATATATGTAATTTTTTCAGATGTTTAATAACCTTATAGATTAAATTACGCTAAATTTTGACCATTGTCTGCGTGTTTTTTTAGACTAGTCTGAGTTTAAAACGCAAGTTGTTAATGTGGTGGCGAAAAGGCTTAAAATGTTAGACAGTTAAGGTCAAGAAGTTGTAAGCTGTGTCTTCAATAAAATATCCTGCAAGGCTGCGATTGACCCCAAGTCATATGAGTCTTCATTCAGCATTAGTTACATCCCTAGATGCAATTAAGGATTAAACCTTTTGCTGATGAATTGATTGATTGTTTGGTCATCTGAAAAATGCTCAGCACATATTCCCAAAGTGAAATTCAGATTGTTTGTTCTCCCCAAGAAACAGTACGGAACCTAAAGATAATCATTTTATTATAATTCAAAATGAGTAAAAGCAGTAAATCTTCACATTAGAGAAGCTAGAACCACTTAATTTAAAAATGACTTCAACCATTTCAACCATCATTAACAAAATAGCTGCTGATAAATTTTCCTATCGACTCATTAAAAAGCAATTGAACAATTATTCAGCTGTAGTTATATTTAGAGACTCACTGCATACATAACCTCTGCACACTTGACCAGTTCCTGCTTATTAGAAAATATTCAGTTGTGTCAGAGCGGTGTTTCATAACCACTTAAAACAGAATTGGTGATGTTGGTGTCGTCGTGGTTTACTCGCAATAATTGCAAAAAAAGAAAGAAAAAGAAAGTAGAATGATGTTTATCTCGACAGAATTTTAAGCTTTGTCACCATATCCTGGTTGTGTCACATCGTGAGTAACTGCTGATGTACTTTTTGTGTCTAAGTGACACATTTTGAATGATTAACAATAGCTGATTTTATTCAGCTTAAAATAAGTTATTCTTGTAAATGCAAACATGGTTATTTTCAGATTAAATTGCTCGTTTTTTATTTTAATTTCTTCAAAAAACATCCAGAGAATTGGGTTCTTGGTGTGAAAAATTCAAAGCAAATGTGATGCAAGATAAGTCAAGTAAGTTTTACTGAGCATGCAGTGAACAGTCACAAGTATTATGCCCTCAATTTCACTGTGATTGCAACAATACACAGACAACACACTGTTATCTGTAATCTTTCAGTGATGATGGGTGAATTGAATAGTTGCCTTCACTGGCTTCTCTATACTGCAGACTTAAATGCTTACAAAATACCATCATCACAACAAACCACTCATGTCACTTAAGTTCTTTTTAATGCACAGATAAAACGAATGTGTATTATTTAACATGAGAATTCTAGTTCTGTCATTGACTGGATGAAATGTCTGCGCAGCGAGACGTTGTGGCAGCGTTTGATCCCACACTGTCTGTCTCTGAATAGTTCGATGACATTTAAACTCATTGCTGATCTTTAACAGAGCACAGTAGCTGCAGTAACATGCGTTTCACAGCACACTAATAAAGGAACATCCTTCTGCTGGTTATGTGATGAGAAATCAGTTTCAGCTTTGATATAAAGCCTCTGACATTTGAACAGTTTGACGCAACATGAAGCTCAACTTTCACTTTAATTTGTTAAAGCCTCCTTTCACAGTCGAGGCCCTGTTTGTGTTGTTGTACTTACGTCTAAATTAAGCACTAATGCTCTGAGCCATTTCCTGCTCTTTGCACACATTTGTTTGCTACAACTTCCCACTCAAGTTTTGAGGTTAGTGTGTTTTTGTTATGTCAACTAAAGCCTCCAAGGATGCACCTACTGATGCGTGGTTTCAACGTGCCACTGTACTTTAACAGCTCACTATACAATGTAATTTAAAAAAAGTCTTGAATTGCTCAATCCCCCTCAATCACTAAATCTTGCCATTCAGCCCACTAGGTGTTAAATTTCGACGTAGCCGCTTGAGATAAATACTAAGGAAAATTCTGAGGCAACATTTACTGTCTCTTGTTGAAATGCAGCCTTTTTCATCACTACTCTACTACTGCTTTTGTGGGTGGATTGCTCAATGTGAGATAAAGTAAGCTTGCCAATATTTGCAAGCATGATGGATTAAAATGTTTATTTTTCTGTGCCACTCCTGCAGAATCCTGCATTTAGCAATAATCCATGAAGAGGAATTCATCGCCCAACAGTTGATACAGCTATTCCCAAAAGAAGTCCTGGACATCCAGAACAATCTATACCAGGTGAGCGCAATGTGACACTTTCCTCAAACACACACCACAGCTTGTACTGGAATTTTTTAATGTAAAGTGACTTCCTCATAGTTGGTATCTTGATTGTGGAAACAGTGGCATTATTTATATCTCAGCACTTCCAGGGAGCTGTTGTTCCTCTTTATTGGCAGTCCGTCCTCTCTCAGGGACGTCACTGTGGGTGGTTCCTGTGTTAGCTCATGAGGGACTTTGAATGGAAACTCCCCTCCTCTTACCTCCTGTAGAAATGGAACCACAGGGAGCTGTGGAGTGTATCCTTGTGTGGATGTGGGTGGAGGAATTGTTCCAGTCCTTTCGAGATGTCAGTTGCTGGTGTAGAAACCCAAGTGAAGACAGAGCAAACGGACTGAACTGTCAAAAGGAAACATCTGAAGCTACGACTCAGCACTTCATGCAGTGACTCAGTTAGCCTGAGCCATTTTGGTTGCCTAATTTCCTCTCAGTAGTCATTCTAGGACCTCGCAGAGGAATTCTTCTGTGCCCCTTCAGGGTTTTAAAAGAAAATCCCCCCGTCAGACATTTACATAGTGATTAAGAAAACAGGCAGTGATGATGCATTTTGTGCAGTTTGCTGTGTGGTGCACAGATGTTTTTCAGTCTTACTGATGATAAGTGATATTCAAATATTAATGCCATCATATATTTCTACACCCACAGTAACCTCGAGATCAGACGACAGTGCGACCACAACCACTTGTTTGTTTTGGACAAAAAGTGCAACTCTCAATGTCTCAGGGGAAACATTTCTCTGGTGGTCTCATTCATATGTAACCAACAGCTGAATGCAACAGGCTTGTGCTCTCTGGGTTGTTTAGAGGCATTCTGGGAAATGCATATTTTGCCTGGTCCAGAATTTGCTTTGAGTTCGCTGAAAAAGTGAAGCCTTTGCAGTGGATTTCGGACAGACTGTATGCACTGTGCCACAGAAAGTTAACATAAAATGTAGTGTAATACAGCTCTATTCATACATTTCTTTCTAAATGGAAAGTTTGATGCCGTGTGTAGCTAGCTGTAGCATGCTAGCGGTGTAACATATAGAGTGCACGCATAGTGGACACACCTGACAGACCAACCTCCTCACGAATTTGTTGCCCTGACTTATTGGTCCTGTTTTGGTCTCTGTACTGCTGCATGTGCATATTCAACAACACAGGACGCTGTCTGGGCCATGTCTGCCCAGAAGAGAGATTGTTGATCTCAATGGGACTTACCTGGTTAAATATAAGTTGAATAAATAAATAAAAATAAATAACTGTCATTGTCATTATAGAACAATAAATTAAACATTGTTTGATTATCTCTTTGTGGATAAAATGTCACTGAATAGTGAAAAATGTCTTTTTCACTACAAAAAATTGTTTTTGTCCAAGTGAGCAGTCCAAAAATCCAGATATTAAATTTGCAGAGTCACAAATCAGAAGAAAACAGCAAGTCCTCACATATAAGCAGCTAGAATCAGAAAACTGTTTATTGACAAGTAGGTTTTCACATAGAACAAATTTGCCTTGGAGTATAAATGCTGCATAACACAAACATATTTAGAGAAAATGAAAGTAACAATGAAAACAAGTATTGCAAAAATCAAGAGACATTAATATAGAAAAATACTATAGTAACAAAAATACTTTAATAAATATGCACAAACAACATTCACATCCCTTTATCTCAGACCTGTCCCTGACAGAATAAGTAAAGATGATACCTATCTACTAAAGATCTCGCTGGCAGCACGTAAAAAGGCTTTTTACAAAAGACTTGCTCCATAAAAAATTAACCCACTGCTCACCTTTTTGTTCATACTATTTAATGATTACGTCTGCTGGAACAAATTACCTACATACGACTTAAGAAAGAATTGGGAGAAAAAAGGTGGAGAAAATTGTGTGTTTATTGAGCCAATGAGAGTACTTTTAATTAGGAAATTTTGCTTTAACTTCTTAAACATCCCACAACCTCATATTTGTCTCTTTTTTCCTGTATGTACTGCTTTTCATGTTTGTTGTTTGTTTTTTTGTTTGGTTTTTTTCACTTTTTTAAGTTTGTTTCTGCACTTATTGAATGTAAATAAGGGTTCATAAATAAAAAGTATTTAATATATATTTTTAGAAGTGGTAGTTTTGGGCAGAAATGTGCAAAAGTTCACAGTATAAAGTATAAAAAGAATGTGTGCGATAATAACTGTTATATATTTGGTATTTTTGCTTGATAACTGACCTAAAAGATTCTCTGGTGATCCTCAGAGCCCTTTGCACCTGGCCACCTACCTGAACCTCACAAACGTGGTGAAGGACCTGGTGGACAAAGGAGCCAGTCTGGAGCTGCAGGACCAGGAGGGCAACACAGCGCTTCATGTGGCCTGCCAACACGGGCAGACGGAGTGCGCCACCGAAATGACCAGAGAGGTCTCGCCCAGCAAGCTGGCGCCGGTCCTCGAGACCCAGAACTGGAGAGGTGAGAAAAAAGACCAACTAACTGCAGCAGGGCCTTGTCTGCCAACAATTTACTGCTGTTATTTAAGGGTATATTTTTGATGTGTTTGCATCATCTGTGTGACTGTTTGTCCGTGGGTAGCTGAAGCTGAACTTCCCAGATTGTGCAACTCAGATTTTTTAGTGTGTCCAAATGTGACATGGCCTTCTGGTGTGTTTAAGACTTGTCTTTAATGCTGTCCAGTCTTTAAAGGAAATAATTAACTTGGTTGTTATTGCTTAACCAATATAGCACTAAAGGAAACATTGAAGGTGAAATGAATCTGTTGTGTTGAGTATTGTAGCTCTTTTCTGGTCTCACAGTGCTGTTTAGAAGCAGCAGCAGTTTGAGTGGTTGAATTTCTTTATGGTCTTAGATTGATGCTATAATTTGAAAAAAAAAAACTTTTTAAAATTAATTTTTCAGTCTCTTTTGACCTGAAATGAACCCTGTGTTCTGCATTTCAAACAAGGTGTGTACTTGCAGGTCTCGCCTGTCTTCACTTGGCTGCACTGAACAGGCAACATCACATTATCAAGCTCCTGGTGAACAAGGGAGCAGACCTGAATATCCAGGTTAGTCTGTGACATGACTCCTTACTTCACTGCATCAAATGGGTTATTATAGTAATTAATATATTATTAGTATTAGAGTTTTCGTTCGTACTCGAACTCGTCGTCCTCCGCTTATCCGGGTCGCGGGGGCAGCAGCCTCAGCAAAGAAGCCCAGACAGTCCTCTCCCCAGCCACTTTCGTCAGCTCTTCCGAGGGAACCCTGAGGCATTCCCAGGCCAGCCGGGCGATGTATCCCTCCAGCATGTCCTGAGGTCCCGAGGTCTCCTCCCGGTTGGACACGCCCGAAACACCTCCCAAGGGAGGGGAGGCGGGAGGCATCCTTACCAGATGCCCGAACCACCTCAACTGGCTCCTCTCAATGTGGAGAAGCAGCGGCTCTACTCCGAGTCCCTTCCGAATGTCTGAGCTCCTCACCCTATCTCTAAGGCTGAGCCCAGCCACCCTGCGGAGGAAACTCATTTTGGCTGCTTGTACTCGCGATTTCGTTCTTTCGGTCACTACCCAGAGCTCATGACCATAGGTGAGGGTTGGAATGTAGATTGACCGGTAAATCGAGAGCTTCGCTTTCTGGCTAAGCTCCCTTTTCACCACAACGGACTGGTTAAGCACCCGCATCACTGCTGACGCCGCCCAATCCACCTGTCAATCTCCTGCTCCCTCCTACCCTCACTCGTGAACAAGATCCCAAGATACTTAAACTCCTCCACCTGAGGCAGGACCCCCCTTCTGCTCCTTTGGTACAGGGACTGGATGGCCCTTAGCAAAGGGCCACCAACCCCATACTCCCGGAGCACCCCCCACAGGATGCCCCTGGGGACACGGTCGTAAGCCTTCTCCAAATCCACAAAACACATGTGGACTGGTTGGGAAAACTCCCATGCTCCCTCCAGCACCCTGGCGAGGGTAAAGAGCTGGTCCAAGGTTCCACGTCTGGGACGAAAACCACATTGCTCTTCCTCAATCCGAGGTTCAACTATCGACCGGACCCTCTTCTCCAGCACCCTGGCATAGACCTTACCGGGTAGGCTGAGGAGTGTGATCCCCCTGTAGTTGGAACACACCCTCTGGTCCCCCTTCTTGAAGATGGGGACCACCACCCCGGTCTGCCACTCCAGAGGCACTGCCCCCGATGTCCACGCAATGTTGCAGAGGCTGGTCAGCCAGGACAGCCCTACAACATCCAGAGCCTTGAGATATCCAGGGCAAATTTCATCCACCCCGGGGCTCCGCCGCCGCGTAGTTGCTCTACTGCCTCGGCGACCAGAAATTGGACGACCCACCCCCGAGAACCCCGGCTCTGTTTCCTCACTGGAATATGTGTTGGTGGGATTGAGGAGCTCCTCAAAGTATTCCTTCCACCGCCCGACAATGTCCCCAGTTGACGTCAGCAGCTCCCTGCTCCCACTGTAAACAATGTGAGCAAGTTGCCGCCTCCCCCCTTGAGGCACCAACGGTTTGCCAGAACCCGAGTTTTTGCCTTCCGCGACTGCCGCCGCCACGCTCCGCTTGGCCCGCTGGTACCCATCAGCTGCTTCTGGAGACCCACAGACCATAAGCGCAGACAACAGTCAGGATCCGTTCCCCGACCCGAAGGCGCAGGGACGCAACCCTTTCGTCTACTGGGGTGAACCCCAACGTACAGGCAGAGAGTCTAGGGGCTATCAGAAAGCCCACCCAGCCCTCCGCCTCTCACCCGGAGCAACTCCAGCAAAGGAGAGAGTCCAACCCCTCTCAAGGACTTGGGTTCCAGAGCCGGAACTATGTGTCGAGGTGAGGCTGACTATATCTACTTGGTAGCGCTTAACCTCTTCCACAAGCTTCGGCTCCTTCCCTGCCAGAGAGGTGACATTCCATGTCCCAAGAGCCAACTTCCATAGCCGAGGATCGGACCGCCAAGGCCCCCACCTTGGTCTGCTGCCCGATCCACACTGCACCGAACTCTTCTGGATCCCTCGGTGGGTGGTGGGCCTGCAGGGGGACGAGCCCATGTAGCTGGTTCGGGCTGGGCCCAGCCGGACCCCATGGGCGAAGGCCCGGCCACCAGGCGCTCGCCCACAGGCCCCAGCCCCAGGCCTGGCTCCAGGACGGGGCCCCGGTAACCCTCCGGGCCCGGTACGCCAGCTCTTGTTATTTTCCATCATGAAGGGTCTTTTGTATTAGAGTTTTGTTTCTGTGTAATTTAGTGCTTCAAATTGCCCCTGATGACAAACCTCCACCTGCAGCTCATCACATTTAAGCAACACATCATAAACCGTTTCTCTGAACATATGTTTTGAAGAGGAAGAGTGGAGGAGAGGATGAAAACATTACAGTTTGTTTAATTAGCATCTGGGTCGGGTTTCCCTGCAGTATCCTTCATACGATCCAGCAATGTGCCAGTATTTATAATCACACTTATCCCTTTCAAACTGTGTTTACTGCGCCTGGCCTTATGTTGTGTTCTTGTCTATAAATCTGCTGCACCTGTGCTATGCTGATAGTGATATGAGCTGAGCTCAGAGCGTCCTGCAGGATTCATGGAGACATAATTAGATTTGAGATATGATTAGGCCGGGGCTGGCCAGCCTCTCTTAACTTTCTATTGATGGAAGGGGACATGGCAGTCGGTCCCGAAACTACCCCAGACATTCCTCTCGGTTTAAATCACCAGCCTAACATATCACCGTGTCTCACATCCTCTTTATTATTATCATTATTATTATTACTAGTTTTATTATGTGGCTTACTGTCATTTTCTGTCAAGCTTGCAGATGCAAATTTAAAAGAAATTTGTGCAGCTCCTCTTATGTCTGTTTTCCATCTCCACCCTTCACAGGAAGGAACCAGTGGCAAAACAGCTCTTCATCTTGCCGCTGAGCTGCATGACATCACATCGGTGAAGCTGCTGCTCAGCAGAGGCGCCAACGTGGATGCCGCCATGTTCAACGGCTGCACACCCCTGCATCTCGCGGTGGGCAGACAGGATGCTGACATTGCCAACCTCCTCTGCCAGTCTGGCGCGGATACAATGCTGCGAAACATGGAGGATGAAACAGCGCTGGATCTGGCCGACGGCAACGATGATGTAAGTTTTTGTGATGGACAGCTAAAGGTACATCAGTGGAAATGGCAGAGATGGACCACCACATACATATTTATTCCTCTGTGCCACAGAGACGCATCAGTGAGGCTGGCATGTTCCTTTATAACGATATACACACGGCCACTGCAGTTTATTTAAGTCAGTCCTACACCCACACAACCCACCCACAAAAAATGCATGTAAAGTGTGAAGGATGGACTAACACTCAACAGATTTGTTGTCCACACAAAGTGGGTTTTCGTGGATGCTTAAAAAGTCTTAAAAGGCACTGAATTAATCTAAAAATAAGGCCCTTATCAGTAAAACAATGTCTTAAATCAATCTTTTACAAGTCTTACAAATGTTTTGACATGGGAGGTACAATTGTATGAATCAGGATCATTTTTTTTTTTCTGATGCTGCAGTGTAAAATCTTTAAAATCACATAAGGGCAGCAGAAGCAACAGCACTCATAATTTGTTTACGGCTGTCACTGTACCCTGGATGACACAGGGATGGTCAAATTCGATGAGAATTGGCTATTTAACCAAGATTTTTCTGCGTGACTGAATCTGGTACAAGATTTTGCACACAAGTCTCAGGGTATTTTATGCTACAAGTTTTTCCAAATTCACCTCGATGTGAATCAAGGCAGTGGAATCCCACATGCAGAGTGATAAAGACAAAATCGCCCATAAACCTACCAACAAAATCATGTTTTATGTTACAATCGGCATTTGTGCAAAACTGTCCCTAACCCTAAGTAACTGATGTCAGTTCATGTTTTGTTTTTTGTTTTGGTTTTGTGAAATTTGTCTTAAAATTTACTTCAAGTGGCAATAAAAAAAGTCTTAAAAGTCTTAAATCTACCCTGCCTTAAATCAAAGTCAAAATCAAGTTATATAGCAGATTTAAAAACAAGCGCAGTTGACCAAAGTGTGATAACAAAGATACGTAAAAAAGATCATAAAATACTAAAATATTAAAACCACTACAAACAACCAACAGCCATTGAAACTCATGTACATTCTAAGATTTGTCTTAAAAGTATCAGTTTAAGGCTGTTCCAAAGCTTTGGAGCAACTACTGCAAAGGCACGATCTTACGTAAACGGGATTTATACTCATGCAGCAGACATTACGCCGTAGCCTACGCACGTTGCCTACACCTTTTGTAAGCTTTGTGCGGTGGTGTGTCTGTGTCACTCTGCAGTTACACCTCCAGAACACCAGTTAGCGGCAGGGTTTCTGTGAAGTGCTGTAAAGCTCAGTTGATTAAAAACACACATTAAACACACATTAAACATGGCTTAATAAAGACAGTTTCAAACACAAGTGCACAAATCAGCTTTACTGTAACTCGCAGCATTCACAGACAAAAACTTATCTTTATCCGGAGGCATTTTCCCCACAAATACAACATGCTAATGTTATTAGCACAAGCCTATGGCATTTTACATTGTATAAATTAGCCTATCAGCTAGCAGCTTCTCCTTCTCATATAAAACCAGGGACAGGAGCAACATTTAACAAAGGTAATGGCACATCATTCAGCTCCATTACAGCTCACAGCACTCACTGACAAAACTGTCAAGGTGACCAGATTTCTGAGATGAAAATCAGGGACATTTTCAGTGCGGCAGTGAAAAAACATTAAATATTATCATTATGAATAAAAAATGGTGACAAGTACTTTTTCATGTATTTTGACCAGCTTTTATTACTCAAAAGGTTGCAATCAAACAAATTAGTGACATCACCAACCATCCATCCACTGAGGAAGACAAAAATATCTCGATCTTATTAGCTTGAGTTAAGATGGATTTTTTTGGTCAAAGGTTTCAACTCATAAGTGAATACTGAACTGATATTTATGACACAATAAGTGGCAATCAAAAAATGGGTGAGATCACCGTGATCTCCTCATTCATCCACCTCCGTAGCCTCCGCCTCAGGAGCCTGGGCAGAATAAGAGCAGAGGAGAACATGAGAAAAACTGCAAGAACAGAGCCAGTGATTAGTTTCTTAAAGAAATAGCAGTTTTGGTAATATAATTTAATATAATTTGGTAATGTAATTTAGTCATTACAGATTACTACAGTCATTGGTTACCCACACAGCACTGTCTGGTGCCAGCCCGACACAAAATACAGCAGTTAACACACACAACTATTAACCATTTACTTATTATTTATTTATTATTTTAACACAGTCTCAGGTCCCTATGCCTCCAGGAAAATCCTATGCTACCGAAGCAGTCTTCCACCTTCTCCTTTTCTAAAACAGAGCCACATACAATGTCATCAGCTGGTAATCTCATGCTAACGTTAGAGCTTCACCAATGATAGATATAAAAACAGTGACATAATGTTAACATTCACTGACTTTTTTATAACCTTACGTTAGGTCTTCAGTTCAGATTAAACAGACGCACCGAATGTTACCTTACTTCACACACACACACAGTCATTTCTACTGCCAGCTCACACAAAATAAATAAGTTCATACACAACATGCCATTTAACGTAGCCGCTGGTCTCCTTTTCTCTCCTTTTGCCGCTTCTGATGCTGCTGCGTCTGGTCGTGCTTCCTGATAACATCTGTACGTCTTACGATATCTTCTCTGGCGATGCATTTACTGACTACCGTAATAACTGGTGTTTGAGTCTGTGCGCATTTTCCCCCATTCAGTGTCAAAATCGTGGACAGCTTTTACCAGGGACAGGTCACCCAAATCAGGGGCTGTCCCCGAAAATCGGGGATGTCTGGTCAACGTATGTCATACTAAACACGTTTTCCAAACAAAAACAACATGCTAACTTTATTAGCACAAGCCTATGGCATTTTACATTGTATAAATTAGCCTAGCAATGAATGGAGATTTCCTCTGCTCATATGAAGCCAGGATAAATCCCGAAGTATAAATCCCTGAAGGATAAATCACACAAAAGTGCTATTTTTGTGGAGGCTTATTTGTAAGTTTCCACTCTTCATAATGTCTGAGTGCTGTGAGCTGTAGGGATGAGAGTTAAACTGCATTCATTGTCAAGTTACCTTTACTTCCTTGACTTTAACTGTAGCACTTAAACTTAATACTGTGTGTCAAATATTTTGCTTTTCCCATCATCTGGTGGGGAAAGCCATGAGCAGTTAGGGAAGGTATCAGCAGAATCTGACTTCCTGTTTCCTTGTCTTTCAGATCCTGGCTCTATTTCCCTTTGATGACATCCAGATCTTGGGGAGGTCGGTGGTCAGTGTGAAGTTCTGAGCTGAATCGTAGGCTTAACAACAGTGTTGTAATTGTCTGAAGCCTCACTGCGGCTGGAACATTTTGATTTAAAGCAAAAAAAAGCTGTATTTGAGCTGAAGTTCTTGTTGAATAGTGCCTTAATTTGTAGTATATTCTGATTCGTCCTGTATTTATCCATTATCTAGACAAATATAGAGTTTACTTTCCCGATTCTTGATTCTGTGCCTGATATATATAAAAAAAAAATCTGTCTCTGAGTCATTGGTTCAATAATTCTGCTTCTTTCCGCATGCCTCTGGAGCCTCAATGACAGTGCCAGAATTTTCTCTCAACATGTTCAATATCCATAAATAATTCTACCTCTCTGTCACATGAACCTGGTTTTGTAGGTGATGAATTGAACATTCAAATTGCTTTGTTTCACAGTTTCTCAAACTTTATCAGTGCGATGATTGTATTTGTATTGTAATATGTTTTTGTTATTTTTTTTAATGCATGTGGCCTTTAATTATAGCCACAGAAAAACATTTTGATGCAATCAGGCAGATTAAAATTAATATTCAATTTACTAAATGTAAACTGTGTCCCAAAGAGACCTGCAATTGTACAGAGACAAACTAATCACATCCCTTGTATTTGTTAGAAAACTGAAAGGCCATATAAAAATGTAATATATAACACAAAATGCAGCTTTATCTTTTTGATTCCTGAGGTTTGCTTCTTCATGTTGTGAAGCAGTTTTCTCTATTTATCTCCTCTTATCCTTCATCTGCTGTAAACTGTTCCTCTACTCCTGAACTGTAATTACAGAGCCCTGTCTAGTTAATATGAGCAGTTTGTTTATTTTGTAATAAAATGGGAGAAAACTAACTGCACAGTGCACTCTTTTCATTTTAATCTGTGTTCAAGAGCATCAGTGATCTGTGACACCTGAACGCACCACAAAAGATGATGGACATTATCCACCGTTTGCTCTGCACTGTTAGCTCACGTTTTCCAAAAAAGATTTTCAGATGTGCAAATAGACAGAAGAAGCAATATTAATTTTATCAGGGTGTCTACAGGTCCTTAAAAAGTCTTAAAATAATTTAAGTTTTCTTAATATAAGGCCTTAAAAAGTCTTAAAATGTGTTAATATAAAGCATTAAAGGGTCTTAAATTAAGTTTTCTTAGTATAAGGCCTTAAAAAGTCTTAAAATGTCCTCAATACAGTTTTCTTAGTATAAGGCCTTAAAATGTCTTAAATTAAGTTTTTTCAGTATAAGGCCTTAAAAAGTCTTAGAATGTCTTACACATTTATGATGTCACAAATCTTTAAACCTGCCACTGAACCTGATACTGTCTTTCTACTTTCTACTTGTACTTACCTGTTGGCAAAATGCAGATTGACCTAACTCCCTCTAATGACCATATTCCTATATAAAAGCTACCTCTGCATGGAGCCACATATATACTTCAATTCCTTGAATAAGAAATATGATTTTTAATAAAGTCAGTCTCGAATTTGGTTAAAAATGACCTTGAAAAGATCTTTAAAAGCATTAAAGTGTCTGATACATGTTGAAGTAGAGCTTAAGTGATTTAATGAGCCATTTCCAGCTCACCTGTAAAAATATGTTGCTTTACATATAAATAACTAATGATTTGTTTGCAGCTCACACATCCTATCATAAATCTATGCGGTAAACAAATGTGTGCACCTCATGACAGAGCTCTTACATGAAAACACCTGAGTTCTTGTCGTCGTTTCCTGACAGCTTCTTTTGTTAGGTGTATCTTTTGTTTTCCTGTAAGTGGGTTCTTCCTCATGGCTCCTTTAAACACAATGGCCGTGGAGCGGCTGGAAATTCCACTCAGCTGCATCTCTTTTATAAGGACATACCGGCGGCGGAGCAGGTTGAATAATAAGCTGGCAAAATGTCATGTGGGACTATTGGCCATGATAATCCTCAGTATTAATTACACTTAACTTAATCTGAGCCAGTCATTGATCTGTGCTCGGCTCAGGTGAGCGGTGCTGTGGGGGTTTGAGAGCGGCAGATTCATGTGCACAAACAGTGCTTATAATGGTGACAGCTTGTGCACAGACGACCAGCCCTGTGTGGTAAACATCTAGAACAGAGAGTTGTGAAACTATACCTACTTCCCCATTGAGCCTATGCCCCAAAGCTATTTGTGTTATATACTGTGCAGTGTACTGCAGGTCATGCTGGTGTTGCCCTGGGCTGCGCTAAAACAGAAAGATGTTGTGGAAAGAGTTAGATAAGCCAGTTTCACTTATCATCAAGCACCACATATTTTCCCTTTCTAAATGAGTCAGGTACTGTTTTAATAAGGCATCATTAAACCTGTAATCTCTGGTGTCTGTGAGTCTTAGTTAGTGTCCAACACAGGTGGCAGGTTGTCTTTTTGTTGCATTTTAGTGCATCACTTGTAATAAAATCTGCAAAGTAGAAAACCCCCAAAACATTTAATCACTTTCTTATTTTACATCTGCCATGCAGATTAAATGCTGCTTTTAGTAAGGCTGGAAATTTCCATGGTTGCAAAGATGCAACTGGGTGATAGAGAGTCAACAAATAATGGCAAAGCACCTTACAGTTTCAAATATATATAAAGTGCTATGTTATTCTTTGGCATCCTGTAGTGTTGCTTCAACATGTGGGCCCAGCTGACACATGTTTCCAACAATTTTTCTCAAGTAATTCTGATTAAAAGCACTGTAGGGCAAGACTAATTATAGACTATTTCTAATATGAAAGCACTTGTGGAAGCAGATCCTAAATAAAGCAGAAATACTACAGTGTTCAAATTGAAAGTCCTGCAGACTTCTGTCGAAGTGTCGTAGCAGGAAAAAAGGGCACAGGTGTAACTAATAACAACAATGCATTCCTTTTAGATGTGTCAGATAGTGTTCCTGCTCACTCGTTGGGTATGCTGACTTTAATGCTAAGCAAACAGAGCCGTCATTAACGGAATTAGCTCCACCTGGGTTTTCCCTGCTCTGTCTGCTGCTGTGAAAAAAAAGCGTAGGGCTGTTCAAAAAGTACTTATGTCAGGGAGAACAGGTTTGGTGTCACATTCCTTAGATTTTGTTCCCTAGAGGGCGCTGTTAAAAAACATTGCACTATAGGGCTGCTATGAAGTCTCTTCTTTACACCGCTTTTGCATTTTTACATAGAAGCAAACAACGGCAGCATCATGATGCTCCAGTGTGCCCCGTTTCCTCCAAACACTTTCAGTATGGTACCTTTGGAAACAAAAGTAACCCTTCAGACATGGTACCTAGACCCTAGAGTTTCCACTGCAAACAGTACCTTTAAATGTGGGCGAGGTTGTTGTCACTCACTGCTCTGTGTAGCACTCACTGTATTTCCTCATTACCGGTGAGAGATGGAAGTTTGCACCTCGTTTATCGTCCACAGAACGAGGCTGCACGCTGACATTTTCAGAACAAAATAAAACAGGCTGCAGTGAGAGTGTCTCTCCATGGGATATTTACAAATAGCAGGTTTGTGCATTTAGTCCTTCTCAGGCAAGCTCAGGGGTTTAGTGTTGCTGGAGCCCACAGGAACATTGCTCCACGACGCTTTCTTTTTCTGAGTGAGGATTAGAATATATGCCGTTCAAGTGTTCACATAATCCAGCTGAAATTTATAGACATAAAACCTTGAAGATCCACTCATTTCTAAAAGAGCAGGTCATATAAAAACTAAAGTGATGGTCAAAGTTGTCACAGTGAAATTTAAGGTGTGTTGATGGATTCACGTTGTCAACTCATGCATTGAGTAACATTACAAGTTAACGTCCCACCTTGAAAGTCACAGGCAGTCGGCCCAGTGAATTAAATCATTTTTCTCTCAGACTCCAGCTGCTGCAAGAGGCAGTAAAACATCTTTTCATTTTATAGTAACAGTCTCCTAAAAAAACTCTCCACAATATGAACAGTGGTTACATGAGCCTCAAAACCAGCCACAGCTCAGCCCTGAGCACAGTGACCATCCTCTTGTGACCAATCAACAGACTGCAGACAACAGGTTCCTTAACAAAGCCCCACCACCGCCACATAGGAGCAAGAAACAGACTTTGTGTTGAAGTAATTTTGTGGGTGTTTTTGTGTCTCTGTAGTTGTTTTGTATCTTTTTTGGTCCTTTATCCTTTTTTGGTCATTTCCATCTCTTTGTTGTTGTTTTGCTGCCTTTTGTGGTTGTTTTGTGTCTCTTTGTGGTCAGATTGTGTCCCTTTGAGGTCATGTTATACCTTATTTGATCATTTTTATGTCTCTTTGTGGTTGTTTTGGCCCTTTTAGTAGTACTTCTGTGTCTCTTCAAAGTCATTTTGTGGGTGTTTTTGTGTTTCTCTGTGGTTGTTTTGTCTTTTTTTGGTCCCTTTGTCTAATTTTATGTTAATTTTGTGTCTTTTAAAAAAAATCATTTTGTGTCTCTTTGTGGTTGTTGTCTTCTTGTTTGTAGCAATTTTGTGTATTTTTAAAGTAATTTTGTGGAGTTCTTTTTTTTTGGTTGTGTGTCTCTTTGTGGTTGTTTTGTCTCTTTGGTCCCTTTGACTCTTTTTGGCTGTTTAGTGTCTCTTTGTGGTTGTTTTGCTGCCTTTTGTGCTCATTTTGTGTCTTAAAGTAATTTTGTGGATATTTTTTGGTTGTTGGTGTGTGTCTTTGTGGTTGTTTTGTCTTTTTTTGGTCCTTCTGACTCTTTTTTGGTGTTTAGTGTCTCTTTGTGGTTGTTTTGCTGCCTTTGGTGGTAATTTTGTGTCTTTTTTGATGGTTTTGTGTCTCTTTGCGGTTGTTTCCCCCTTGTTTGTAGCAATTTTGTGTCTTTAAAGTAATTTTGTGGATATTTTTTGGTTGTTGGTGTGTGTCTTTGTGGTCGTTTTGTCTCTTTTTGGTCCTTCTGACTCTTTTTTGGTGTTTAGTGTCTCTTTGTGGTTGTTTTGCTGCCTTTGGTGGTAATTTGGTGTCTTTTTTTTGATGGTTTTGTGTCTCTTTGCGGTTGTTTCCCCCTTGTTTGTAGCAATTTTGTGTCTTTAAAGTAATTTTGTGGATATTTTTTGGTTGTTGGTGTGTGTCTTTGTGGTCGTTTTGTCTCTTTTTGGTCCTTCTGACTCTTTTTGGTGTTTAGTGTCTCTTTGTGGTTGTTTTGCTGCCTTTTGTGGTAATTTGGTGTCTTTTTGGTAATTTTGTGTCTCTGAGGCAACTGTGTGTCTTTTTGTAGCCAATTTGTGTCTCTTTGTAGTAATTTTGTGTCTTTTTTGGACCATTTCATGTATCTTTAAGGTTGTTTTGTTGCGTTTTGTGGTAATTCTGTGTCTTTTTTTCTCATTTTGTGTCTGGTTGTTTTCCCCCTTTTGTAGTTATTTTGTGTCTCTTTAAAGTAGTGTTGTGTTTTGCAGTTCCTTCCCTTTGCTGTCTTTTGTGTCTCTTCATATCATTTTGAGTCTCCTTCTATGTTACTTTGAGTGACAAATATCCACCTTGTATCTTACCTATCTAATTTACTTAAATGTCTTTACATGCTTTATGCTGTATTTCATTTTTAATGTATTAGTACATCACGTGCAACAGTTTGAGTTGCTGTTTTGTATGAAATCCGCTCTACAAATAAACCTGCGGTGCCTTGCAGTTCCTCCTCCACGCCGACAGGTGGCAGTGTCGCAATGAGGGCGCTGTTCTCCGTCTCCGGCATCCTCCGGTGTTGAGCAAAGAGGAGGGGGCTTTTCCTGCTCAAGTGAACACATCGGCCATTGAGGATAAGTTGAAGACACCACAGCTAAAGGCGGCTAGTCCGAAAGAAGACAATCCCTAAGTATTAAAATAACACTACCTGCCGGACTCGTGCGGCTTCATGCTCTGCTACAGCGGAGACGTTTGAGTGTGTCGGCGTGTGTGCTGCGCCAGGAGTCGGGCCACAGAGTGTGGGAAAATGCCATCTTTTTCATGGAGGTAACGTTGGAGACCAAGAGTAACGTTAGCTAACTGGAAAATATGTCATGCTAGGGACGAGTTTTCGGTGTGGACAGGCTCGGCTGACTGTTGACTCGTGTTTTTGTCAGCGTGGCAGTGGAGTCAGTTAATCGTTAATTTCCGTTATTCACAATTCCGGTGACTGTGGATGTGTTTTTGAAGTGTGGAGACAACCTGCTGGCTGAAGTGATGAACCGGTGTTAGAGGAAAGTCTGTGACGCGAACAGGAATTTCACCAAGGCTAAACTAGCTTTATATTTCCACTACATTTTTGTATATACTGTACTTTGACAGGTGTCAACAAAAACGGTGTCCATGTAATCTCACCAAAAGCTGCTCACTAAAACTTGTTACCCTGTAATATTCAGATATCAGATACAGAGACAGTCATGCACTTTGATAGCTGTAAACCGGAGGTGTGCAGCACTAACACCTCTATATAACAGTTACTATGGAGGAGCCATATTTGGTTCCTTTTATCAAAATGCAGTGTGTGATAAGACATTAATAAAAACACTGCAGCAGCAACATGGCTGAAAGTCCTGCACAGGTCATATAATCTGATGGAGTTTTTCCCTCCACACTGATGTGTTTACTGTTAATATATTTATTTATCCAGACCACACCCTCCAGCAACTAGGAAGTGATATTTGCATAGTTGTTTTGATGGACTGGGTCACCTTCTTTCACTCCTTATTATCTGCTGTCATGTATTCACACAAGACACACACTCATGTCCTCCCTAGGTACATATTGGCAGCTCTCTGTCTCTGCCTGCAGTCTGTGTTGGCGGCCCAGCCAGTGCAGTGCATTCCTCCATGTAATAAGTTGCTTGTTCAGAGCCCAGGTCTCTCTGCAGTGGGCTTCTGGCTGGCCAGGCCACAGCCGAGTCCCACACAAAGAGGCTCTGTGTGAGTCAGGCTCACAGGCCCCCCTGGGAGGAGGCCCAGCCTCACTTTGAATGGGATACACACTCGCAGTGCCACGACAGCAAGGAGCACACCTTTTTTCGTGGGAAGCTAGGGTTTCATCACAGGTGTGTGTGTGAGTTATAAGTGTTAGGGAAGATGCTTGTGGGGGTAGGTTATGATGCTCATCTGGCTGCTTTATAGCTAGCTTAACAGGTTATGGTTGTTTTACGTGCCTCCATACCATCCATACCGTCCCTCTGGACAGCCTATGTTGTGCATAAAGACCAGTTAATGTGCACTGCTTAGCTTGTGGAAACCAAGCCTGAGGGCACAGAGCTGTGATGTGAAGAGATTTCGGTTAAGTGGTGGAACAGGATATACCCAGAAAGCATTTTCCCATACAAAATCCTTGGTCCATGGAGGCATATTTTGGCTTACGCTTACAGTAAACATCTTTCATAGAACTGAATGGGGCGCCATCTTTCAGTGCAGCATCAAATATATCAACTTTCATACCAACAGTTGTGTAATATGCTTTGTGGCTCTGGAGGAAGTTTTCTGAGAATCAGTTTTCATAAGTGTTAGTCGGCTACAGCTTAGAGACTTGAATAATTTTGAACAGGAAGTTTGCATTACAGACTGGGGGAAGTAAGAATGACAGGCATTTGCTAGGCAGGAAGAAAAGTCTCATGAAAGATGATAACAAGTTGCATTATGGGAAGTGTAGGATCCAGTGGTTGTGAAGCTCGACTCAACCAAGGGACAAACTGTTTTGGCGACTGCAGCACCACTTTTCTTTTTTGAATCTGTCTCCTGAGCAAGATACTCAGCTTGCTTTGCCTGGGGGCCACTTTTGCAGAATGACAGGAGTCCCGGGGCCAGTTTTTAGGAATTGAGGAAATTCTGGGCTCTGTTGAAGCGTTGGGGGATCCTGCCTAGGCACTTTATTTTGAAAAAGAAGCTTTATTTTGATGCTTTTTATGCACTCAGACCTTTATTTATTAGATAGGACGGTCTAAGCATGAAGGTGACGACATGCAGCAAAGGGCCACAGGCTGGAATCGAACCCACGGCCGTATATTGGACACCTGCCTTTTCTACTAAGCCACCGGATGCCCCGTTGTTTCCCTTATTGATTGCGAATTAAATAATGTTGTCATTGTCACAATAAATTGATTCCAAAGGATTCAGTGCAATTCTTTCGATTTGACAAGGGAAGAAATATCATGAGATGGGCTTTAAAGCTTTTATATTGGCCACTGGCCTGTTTATGCTTTTATTATAAGTTTAGGTGAGCTTAAGAAAGTAGTAAACAGACATAAAAATTGTGTTTTAAAGTCGTTATCCAGTAATACTTATCACCAGTGTTGTTATGACAGGTAGTAATGTCTTGATGTCCCGATATGATTCGCTGTGTATTAGAGAAAGAAATGAGTCTGAGTTTGCTATGCTTGCTTTGTCTGTTATGTTCTGTACAGTATCCCCTGATAAACCGTGTTGTGTTCTCTTTAGGGTTTGGCCTGCACTTGTGTTGCTTCTCTTCCCTTCCACCGTGGCTGCAGAGGAGTCGTCACTACTGGAAGGCTGGCACGATGTCTGGCTCTTCCGCTTCCTCGTCAACATGTTGGGATACTCCTCCATCATCATCCCGGGCTACTTCCTCATTAGCTACTTCAAGCGCACCAATTACTTAGAAACAGGTTCGGGCTTGTGAGATACTGACATGTAATTTGGAAATGCATGCCACTTAAAAGCACTCAGAGTTGCTGTTCTAGTTCCTTCCTGATTCACCTTGATATCAAGTTTATTCATCATGTTTTATGTATGTTTCTTCTTGCCTTTCAGGTAGTGGGATTTGCTTCCCTGTCATAAAGACCTGCGTGTTTGGCAGCGAGGCCAAAACAGGTCTGTTAGATGACGTGTCAGTAGCACCCAGGAATGAGGGTGATTCGGGGTCATCAGTCAAACAGGTCATCAAATTAATCTTTTGTGCAGCCGGACTTCAGGTGAGGATCCTCCTACAGTCATTATAGTCTAATCTTTAAAAGTACATATAATGTTTTCTTCTGTTTGTGCAGCTGTAGAGGGTGTTGTTTTCTGTTTGTTTTACAGTTTGAGGCTCTCTCATCTCATTGCTGTTTAAAAAGATGCTTAAGTGAAGTTTGTATAGCGGGAGGTGCTGGTTAACAGACACTGGTGCAAGCCAGTTACTTTACAATCTATGAACTCAAGCTCTACGGTAAAGCATAGGCCCATCCTAAAGCTACACTAATCAATGTTTTCATATTAACAGTGAACCCAATGACTACATCCAGTGATAAAGTGGTCACTCATAGCAACAAACCCACACAGAGTTATTGCCCAGGTCTGCAGACAACCTCAGCTATATGTGGTGTTTTAGCGTATGCTACCTAATCCACTGAATGCCACCTGCTCAGCACCAAACAGCAGACACACAAAAGCCCCTTTTACACTACCTGTTCAAGGGGGGAAGTTGCGCGGTTATTCTTCCTCACTGTTTTGTATAAACGGTACATTCATAGGATGGAGGACAGAGATCTCTCGCTTTTAAGCCATCAATGGAGGCAATAACAGTGCCAAATTGAAGTTTGTGTAAAGGGATAGCTGGCAGTTTGGACTGCGTGTTATGTTTGAAAGCTCACCACTGGGAGATTTAAAAAGGTAGTAGCAGTTAGCAGCTAACTCAAAGAAGAAAAATGGCGACCGAAAATGTCAAAATCGGAAATTCAGCGACCAATTTACGCCACGATAGCTAATTAGCATTGAGATCCTCCAGTGACGTATGACGCCAAGGAGATACTGGCAGAAGTTCAGTCATTGATTCAGCGATTTTATGCACATGATGTGATTTATTCGCATGTATGAAGCGAGTCAACATAAAATATTCTCGTGTTCAAACTCACGTGAGTAACGCGACACGAAAATTTGCCTCACATTTGGTGTGAACACAACATAAGAAGGGCTTAAGATAAGCATTAACATTTAGTATCTAAGGAGCCAGACAGGAGGTGGTGGAGACCCAAACAGAGCTTCAGGCCACAAGCACAAATACAAATGTGTTTTTAAATTTGGCTGTTTAATTTAAAGTCAGCAGGTATCCTCAAAAGCCTTTTTAGCACAACACTCCATCTTTGTGTTTCCCTGGAGAGTGTTGACTTGCAGAGCTGTGGCAGAAGGATACATCCTGGTAGTTACATATAGGTTTGTTGTCAGAGCACCACACCCTTAACAGACATGTAACATGCAACTAGCAGGATGAAGACACCGTCTTGATTACAGTGTAGTTGTGTTTACTTCACAGCCAGTACGGAGGGGAGAAAGGATGACTGTGATCATTGTGTTAGAGCAGACGTCACTAAATCCAAATCTTCTGTATGCCTCAAGTTCATAGTGACATAGAGATACCCAGAAGAAAGCTGAATCATCCAGTGCCATGTTGTGTGAAGTCTACTTTTAAAAAAGCTGAAGCATTTTTTGTTATTCTTAGGCATCGTACCTGACATGGGGAGTCCTGCAGGAGAGGGTGATGACACGTTCATACGGCGCCACGACCCCAGAAGAGGAGGGTGAGAAGTTCAAGGACTCTCAGTTCTTGGTCTTCATGAACCGTATCCTGGCTCTGACCGTGTCGGGCCTGTGGTGCATCCTGTTCAAGCAGCCTCGCCACGGAGCACCCATGTACAAGTACTCCTTCGCCTCGCTCTCCAACATCATGAGCAGCTGGTGCCAGTACGAAGCCCTCAAGTACATCAGCTTCCCCACTCAAGTCCTGGCCAAGGCCTCGAAGGTCATTCCCGTCATGCTCATGGGTAAGATCGTCTCCCACAAGAGCTATGAATATTGGGAGTACTTTACCGCCGTGCTGATCTCAGTGGGTGTGAGCATGTTCCTGCTGTCCAGCGCGCCCAGCAAGCACCCGTCCACCGTCACCACCTTCAGCGGGATCGTCATCCTGATCGGCTACATCGTCTTCGACAGCTTCACCTCCAACTGGCAGGACAACCTGTTCAAGTACAAGATGTCGTCAGTGCAGATGATGTTCGGGGTAAACCTGTTCTCCTGCCTCTTCACCGTCGGCTCGCTGCTGGAGCAGGGTGCCTTCTTCGACTCGTTGGCCTTCATGACTCGCCACTCCGAGTTTGCCTTCCATGCCGTCTTGCTGTCCGTGTGCTCGGCGTGCGGCCAGCTCTTCATCTTCTACACCATCAGCCAGTTTGGTGCCGCAGTCTTCACCATCATTATGACCCTGCGACAGGCCATCGCCATCCTCCTCTCTTGTTTCCTCTACGGTCACGCCGTCACCTTAGTAGGAGGATTCGGTGTCGCAGTAGTTTTCTTGGCACTTTTCTTAAGGGTGTACGCACGTAGTCGCATGAAGGCAGGCCGGCGGTCAGCGCAGCCGCTAGCACAGAAGGTGTAGCACTCCGAAGTTGCGCCAAACTGGGAACTGAAACCACGTTTTCTGTGGTGCTTTTTTGTCTATTCGTGTGTTATCTTTTGTTTTGTTTTTTACTGTTCTTTTCCATTGGTTTTATTTTTTCTTAGCAACGGTACACAAAGGGATTCTGCAGTTTTGACTCTTACACCAAGATGCCCCCACGGGGTCCATGTGATTTGTCAGGTCAGCAGTCACAGAAGTTTTTGAGTGCCTGTAAGATTGTCTAAGACACAAGTCCCAAACTATAAACTTTACAGACTGCCTCTTCACCTCTTTGACAGTTAACACTAGTATATTTTTGTCCTGAACGTGGCTTTTGCAGCTGATACAGATGACTGTGACCCTGGAAAACGTATGTGTATGGTGAAGCATTAATTTTCAAGCGTTAATGACATTGGCCCTTACTTACCTTTATGCCAGATATTTGAACAAGAAGGTCACCTTCTGTAACGGCAACACTTTGTTATCTTTCAGTCACAATAGCCAGACACTTATCACACAGTCCTCCATGTTGGAGAGCAGGGGCCTTTACGTGTCTTAATGTGGGAGTTTATCTCGTAACGCTGTAAACATAGCCTGAAAACATGGTGCACACATATTTGTTTAAGTTAAGGTAAAAAACAGTTTGCATAGAGAAGAGCGCACTCCTTACAAGTTGTATCATTTTACCCAGACATCAGAGAACTAGATGCTGCTGTGGGTACTTTTTGCACGGCATTATTTTAAGATTTTTTGTTGTGTTTCAACACAGATTTTACTTAATGTTTTAACTTCGGGCTAAAAAGTCTTGTAAATATATCTCTTAGTCATTGTTTATTTCCAACTTGTCTGTTGTGTACTTTTGTAAAAGGACTGCTTCATGTGTTTTCACCGTTACATGTGAATGTTTGGAAGAATACTGAGCGGATGATGATGAAGATGATGATGTTCATTGCCGTCATAAGGATGTAAAGATACTGTAAGCCCAGTGGGGAGTTTGCAGGTCAGAATACATACAAGGGAAATGCAATGTTACTGGTTCCTTGTTTCTATCATTCTACTATTTCCTCTGGTAACTGGATTAATAATAAAACATATTAAATTAACTTAACACTTTAAAGTGAAGAGGTTTGATTTCACCGGTCCACATTGCTTGTGCTACAGGGTTTGCCTCATGGTCCGTGCCGTTTGCTTTGCAGATAATACAGTAACAATGATAATAAACCTTATTTATGTAGCAAATTTGATACACAAAATCCAACTTAAATTGCTTTTCATTGGGTTTAGGAGCTAAAATAACAGTTCTTGTTTATATTTGAAGAATATTAATTGTTATTTGGTTACAATGCACAGATATTAATTGACAGCTTGGCCACTGATTGTCAAATAGGCTGCACCTGTAGTAGTTGGGGGTGTAGAATAACTAACAAAGGCAAGTTGCAGGAAAACATTCAGAAAAAAAAGTCCTAGTTTTTTTTTTTTTTTTTTAATCTAATCGTACAAGAATCTATAAGTAACATCTTTCTCACACAGACACATAACCTTCATTTGAATTTGGCATTGTTAATTGCATAGGACTGCAATGTTTTGGGAGGATACCTGAGGTTACCTACTTTCAAGCGATGAGTCCCATGGTGTCTGGATCTTCAACAAAGGTGCGTTAAGACATATTCTGTTGCTGCATTGTGAAATGGAATAGCCACTATGTTAGGAATAACGACTGAAAACAAAATTAAAAAATTTAGCAGCAGTTGAATTTAAATACATCCATAAAGAATAAAGTAATGCAGATGTATGCATCATTTAAAAACAAGGCTTAAGATTCTTTAGCCTTGTTAGCAGCTCTGGCTGGTGGACCCATTGTCAACAAATCTGTTAGATAAACTAGGGATGTTCCTAATGACTATTTTCTCTGACATTTAAATTAAAGTTTAAACTTAGACTAGTCTTAAAGTAAGAAAACACCCAGAAAACAATCGAAAATGAGCACAATTCAGTCTAGAAGGCTAATAAACTGAATAAGATAATGTGTGTATCATAAAAGCCTTTTAAAACGGTTATTTACGTTTACAGAAACCAGTTTGAGATGATGTGAGCTTTGTGACATGGTGCGTTATCCTGCTGGAAGTAGCCATCAGAAGATGGGTACACTGTGGTCATAAAGGGATGGACACGGTCAGCAACAATACTCAGGTAGGCTGTGGTGTTTAAACCATGCTCAGTTGGTACTAAGGGGCCCAAAGTGTGCCAAGACAATATCCCCCACACCATTACACCACCACCAGCAGCCTGAACCGTTGATACAAGGCAGGATGGATCCATACTTTCATGTTGTTTACACCAAATTCTGACCCTACCATGTGAACGTCGCAGCAGAAATCCAGACTCATAGACTGTAGCCCATCTGCTTCAAGGTTCGACGTGTTGTTGGTTCAGAGATGATGGGGCTGAGCTGTGTGGAGATAGAGAGGAGAGATGCACACTGGCATGGCCTTTTGGAAGAACAGCCTTATGTAAAGCAACTTATAAGCCCTATATCAATATTAACAGTACTGTCTAAATCTTGCTTAAAAATTAATTGATATATCACACATAGTCGTTATATTGCCCAGCCCTAGCTTAAAGACCTGTAAACAGTGCACTGATGAGCCTACTAATAGTAACGAGCATGCAGAAGCTTGCAGGTCTGATCTTGGCAGTGATGTTTCAATAACAGGTTTTTGTTGTAGTTATGTTTTCTTACATGTGGCTGGAAAATTAAATCAGTCAGACTTCTTGCCTGAGGTGTAATGTGCTGAGATGGTGTAGTAAATTATACACACAGTTTCCCTCTTTGCTGACTTGGATCAATATTTAGAATCTCACTTAGAGGAAATGTTCTGTTATACATAAATTGATGCAGTTTTCAAGGTGGTAAAGGTGAACAAGATGAAGTGTTACACAGAGATGGGTGTCATCTGCAAATAGGTCTCAGTGGTTATAGGTTTTTCTCTCTGCCATCTGTCCATATTCCTTCCACCCTCTCCTCTCTTATCAAGAAAAGACAGCGTATGATACAGTATTTTCGAAACAAACATGTCTGTGCTGCTCTTTGCATTTTGCACTGATTATTAAAACCAGACCACCATTATGATTCACTGAACAGCAAGCTAAAGGCTGTGTTTGACTGAGGTGAGAGGAAACATTTCCCCCTGGTTTATCAATCTCACAGCTGCTCAATGGGGGAATTTCCCCTCACCTCTCATTTCAAAACGGCCTACACCCCATCTGGTTTAGAGTAGTGCGTCATGATGTCAGCATCTCCAGTCCTCCTTTCAATAATGCAAATGGCAACCAGGAGGTGGGGGTTTGAGAGAGGCCGCAGACATGCAGACCTCTTGTTTCAGCCCCCAACAACCAGTCACTCTGGGCTCTCGCTCTGACTGCAGGGATGAGTGTTTTTGAGCATGAGGATCTGACTGTTATGGCACTTGCCCGGCACGACTCCAGAGCTTCCCGAAACAATCTCTGTATTCTGGTCCTCAAAGAGCAGCTTAACTGCAGGAGGATTCATAGCTTTGTCAAAGTCTGGAAAAGTTAGTTATTTTAATTAAGAATATTAACATTTTAATATCTGTATGCAAAAATTGAGCTACCTCAGAGTTCAACATCATTATTATTATTATTTTTTTTTCACTTGCCTGGTCAAGCAAGCAGGTCAGAATTCTACCTACCCTCAGTAAATTTCTACCCATACAAATTGTTTTATTATTTATTAGCGGTTATCAAATAACAAAGACTAAGCGAGATCCTGTCGGCTCCTGTCCGTCTTGCTTTCAAACTTGTTGCAAACTGTGCAGTACATACATGGAGTTTCGCCCACATCCTCTAACACCACCCACCAGAACTGCTGTTTCCAGGATAATTAAAAATTACAAGACTTACATTATTAAAGAGACATATGTAAATCAGTGGTTACATTTTTTGAGTGTCACAGCCTCCATAAAATGACATGTTTCACTATCGGGATGTGATTCATTTGCCCCATGTGCTGGGGCGCCTAGGAGCTCACCTGGTAGCACCTTTGCTGCATGAGCTGCGCAGTCTCTAATGCAGTTGCTCTATGGGCCCCACGACTTCACAGCATAGACATCAAGCCTTTTTTTGACTTCATGCATGGATGTATAAGGAACACTGGAAACAGTATTGGAGGCAGGGCCCTGTTTATTTCTTTGAAAGTTGCTCTCGCAGTGCATGAAGCCAAAATTATTCAACTGCCACGTATGATATTACCTGGATGATCTGCACTGCTTCTACACTGTGTGACCCATACGCCAAGCACACCAGAGACTTCCTTGAATACACTGAATACTGCAGATTTGGCACCCTATTAACTTGAATGGGGATAAAATGATTCAATTGCATGGCTCTTCTAGACTTTACAGCTGTTATCGAACCAAATAGATCAAACCCAGACAGTGAAGCTTTCATTTAGCGGGGTTTGTAACGCTAAAAAATGTGTCCACTGATTTACAGAGTATAAGTCTATGGGAAAATATCACGTTTGGCCACTGTGTGAAATTGGTCTCAAAGCTCGGCACTGTGGGCTTGGTTCCCAGTCTTTGTGCTAAGCTAAGGTAGCTAGCGGATTGCCCAATTACCCGGGGCAATCGCCATGTACGTCAATAGGAAAAAAGTATTTGGTGGCGTAATTACACTGTTTGGCTACTACGAAAAGTGTTTATACATCTATGGCCAGGACCTGCAGCTTTCTGGGTCCACTGCTGGTTGCCCGGTAACAAGTCCCAACCAAGAAGTAGTCTAGTACTTAACTCTCTGTGACATGTAGTTTAGTATGGATTGAACCACTGGTTCCCAACTGGTCCAGCCACAGGGTCCAGATTCCTCCTTAGACACCAGTTCAAGGTCCACACAGTTTAATACATTTGGTGTCGTTTTTGCGTTTGGCCATTTGGTCTAGCTAGCAGGAAACTACACTTCCAAATAAAAGCTTGACAAACTTGACATGTTTGTATGTCACTTGCGGTCCATTTAGAACGGACTTGCGACCCACTTTTGGACCGCGACCCACCAACTGGGAACCACTGGATTGAACAAACATAGTATAGAGTGTCAGTTACTGAGCTGTATATGTGCTGGTAGGTGCATTTTGTTACTTTTGGCGTGGACCAGGCTAGCTGTTTCCCTCTGTTTCCAGTCTTTGTGCTAAGATAAGTTAGCCAGCTGCTGGTGGTAGCTTTGTATTTATCGTACAAACATGAGAGAAATATCAATCTTCTCATCTAATCATCAGCAGGAAGAATAAAGAAGCAGATTTCCCCAAATGTTGAACTTCTCCTTTAAATAGTTTTTTGGGGTCTGAACAAGCAGCATTGATGTCACGAGGCAGCCTCTTTAACCTTTAGGCCACTGCCACGCACTCCTTTACTGTACGTGTGGAACACAAACAGTGTGAAAAACCACGTGCAGCTCTTACACCTAGTTATAAAGGTTATTGCTTTTGTGGGTTGTGTAATTCATACTTCGTGGTAGAAGGCTTTTATTTCTCTTCATCTTGCTTCCTTCCTACTCAGTGTGGGCGTTAATCTTGTTCCTGTGTCTAGTATTTACCAAGTGTGTCAGATATGAGAAGTAACACGATGCCTGCAACAAAGTTCTTTCAGATCATGATTAGTGATTACGTTTTTTTTCTCTGACATCTTGCATTGTAAATATCACGGAAACTTAACTATCCCACTGTTGCACACTGGCCTACAGGACAGTGTGGTTGCAGCACTGTAATGCCAAGCTACTCCTTTTTATGTATCTCATGTCATCTGCAGATCTTTGGTGATACAAAAACCGCACGTCTCAATGGTGGTCTGTTATCGTTGCTGAGTATTTAACACACTAAGATATCTATTCAATAAATCCACCATGAAATATGCAGAGACTTGAAGATACGGTGTGACTGAATCACGACTCTTTTGTAAGTAGGACATGTGGTCTTCCAGTAAACGCACTTAAAGCTGATTTCTTGGCATCACTGCGCAGAGACGCACGATACGGAGAGATGAGAGGATACAAAGGTCACAAGAACTGCGACAGCACAAGCAAATGTTACACACCGGCCCACCGAAACACCAGGAACCCCCTCCTCCAATAAATACACTCAGCATTCGTGGGTTGAGAGCAGATTTACACACGAGAGTCAAATGTTTCCACAGGAAGTCTTGTATGTCGAAACAAGGGCAAGTTAGACCAGATTTACCTTTCAACTTTATGAGGGAAACCTACGCTGACTCTTTATGAACTCAACCAGGAAATTTCTACCAGCTGAACCAGACAGAGACCTTACAGCTCGCCCAGGCAGCTCTTAAAAATCACCAACCAGGATATTTCCTGTTTTAGTTGCCTTTTACGTTTTTTTTTTAGCATTCCTGAAAACATCCACCTTCTCCACAATTTGCTGCAAGTAACATTTGTTATATTCTCATGAGTCAAAAGATGAGAAAAAAATGTCTGTTACACTTCAATCCAGTCTCAGAGGGATCGTCAATATTCAGACACTTCTCACTGTGTGACCTTCTACCTCCAGACATCAGCATCCTGCTACTCAGCTATCAAGACTGTATCAGTGCGTCATTCCTAAAAGGCATAGTCTTGTGAATGTTCCAAGTTAATATGTGGAGTTAAGTTTTTTGTTTGTTTCTTTGTTCAGGTGAAAGGAGCATTGCCTAGATTTAGTGACACCTAGTGGTGAGGATTGCAGATTGCAACCAGCTGAAATTTCTCTTGCGTGCCAAAAGTGAACTCCCGGTTAGGATCCCTTCGGGAGGTTTTAAATGGGAGCCAAATTATCCACAGAGGTCTCATTGTCTCTAAGACAAACAGAAACTGGTAAAAAATAATCAGTAAAGCAGTTTCACGTGACTAATTAATGTTTCTTGAACACTTTTTTAAAAATCTTTTTATAAGGAATAAATGGATAATAAGTGCCATTCCCCCTTTTTTTTTTTTTTTTAAATAAACAGACCAGGAATAACAAAAATACAAATTGTCTCTGTATTGGAAAAAAAAGCCATACATAAATTAGGTGAATGCTATTAAGAACTTTTCCAAAAAAATACAGTACAATGAAATGTGTTTATAGTCTGGTTGTAAGTAGAACCCAAAGTAAGCTTTGTTAAAGAGAAAGAAGGAAAAGTAGATAGATAGAATAATAGAATTAAAATAAAAAAATAATTTCAAAACAAATTGATTAATAGAAATAACCAAATAAAACTAAAATAAAATAAATTAAAAAAATAATCGGAATTAAAGTAGTTTATAAAATAATTCCATTTCCGAGTCAACATAGCATTGGAGCCTTTCACTGTTAAACGTACTTTCTCAAATTCAAAAAAAGGACAAAACATCCTTAAGCGACAGCAATATAGATAGGGGTTACAGGAGATTTCTACAGGAATAAAATGCAACATCTCGCAAAAAGGGATTTACAGGCTAAAATGTCTGACTGTGAGTAATTTGGATTTGTTCAGATGATACCCCGAATATACCAATAAAAGGAACCATATTTATCTGAACTCCTAAAACCTTTATCAACACCATTTTTAAAAAGTCAGTTGAGAATTTATGTAGTCTGGGGCAAAAGAAGTACGTATGACTGTTTAGAACTTGGTGATTTAAACCGGTACAACACTGAATAAAGCCGTTTCACTTCAAAATCAGTGTTTTTCTGACGCCATTTGTCACTGAGGGGCCCCATCTAGAGGCAGTGATCAGTTTGTCTGTTCTGGTCTACTGTAGAAACGTGACAGTGTAACATAGCGATCTCTGCGGACAAGGAGCGACCTTTTATAGATATAAATGACTCATTCTAAGGTAACGAAAACCCAACAATACACTTAAATATTATATTGTATATTGTATCTTTGTCATACCGGCCCCCTAAATCCTACACACTGGACCTTTAATGAGGAGACGACATCTGTCTGATTGTTATGGAAATGTAGATGTTAAAAGTTTTGCCTTTTTCTGAGCACGTGTCAAAATGTCTTTTTTTTTTTTCAAAGTACATTCCTGTCATTTGTGGTTTCCGAAGTCAAGAATTAGTGTAAAAGAGTGTAAAATGTCTGTACTAAACAAAGCAACATGTTATCTTTACATTCATATCCATAATGTAGTGAGTAGTCATAAATGGATATAATTTGTTTTGCAAATTATTTGTAGACGCAGCAAAGGGTGGTCAAGTTAAGGAGGCATCAGAGGTGTCACAAAAACATAGTTTTCAGCATGTTTCTGAATGACACAACTGAAGTTTCCTGCTCTCACTTTGACTGGAGAGAGAATGAGTTGTGTGTTCAGGAGGGACAGACACCTACACTTCACTGTTTTTACTGATGATAGCAGAAACGCTGCAGCCGCCCCCTCAAAGCAGTACGAAACACATGACTTCCAGGAAAACTACATACTACACATTTCCCCCAAAGAGTTCAGCTGATGATGCCTCACGCTTTCAAGAAACTCACGTCTTCAGTTTATGGCTGTCCTCGTGCTTCTGTGATGCCACGTTCATTCACAAATTTAAGCTTATAGCTGTTATTTCTGGAAACTTATTTGTTCTGCATTTTGTGGAAGTTAAAATGACTAATAACACATGTTTGAAGGAACTGTGTGACATTGGTGTGACAGTTTGCATGATGTCATTTTGCTGATGCCAAATATTATACAATTTCATGTCATTTCAGGTTAAACTGCCTGTCACGTGGGTGGGGACACACTGTGCAGGTGAGTAACTGCTCTGTTTGGCAAGAGAAGGTTTCTAGGAAAATTGGAAGGTAAGTTAAGTCAGTGTTAGTCATCTGTCAGGCTTATTACAGAATAGCCCAGAGTGATGGGTCAAAACAGTATTTAATATCCGTACTAGAGCTGAAACTTGTGATTATTTTCATTATGTTTATTTTCTTGATGAAACGAAAATAGTGAAACATGCCCTGTGTAATTTCCCAGAGCCCAAGGCGATGTCCTCAAATGGTATGTTTTATCCGACCAGCAGTTGAAAAATCCAAAGCGATTCAGTTAATCATCATGTATGACCATGGATGGTTTACTGAATGAGCCTACTGGGTACAGGCCCAGAGGCCCAAAGTGGCGTGGGCTCCCCTACCTTCAATTGCAAAATATCACCCAAATAAACATGTACTGATCTGGAAGAGACTCAAAATGGCCACTGAGAGTTTCAAAGGAACTGCAATGAGACACAAAATGGTCATGAAAAAGACAGAATGGCCCCAAGGAGACACAAAACGACCACAGAGAAGGACAAAATGACGTTAGGGAGACACAAAATTACCTCAGTGATACCAAACCACCATAAAAACACAAAATAAACTATAGACATAAGGCATGATCAAAAAAAGAAAAAATGACCTCAAGGAGACACAGTGACCTCAAGGAGACACAAAATCAGAGATACTGATAAAAAAAAAAAAAAATACAAATTAATGCCAAAAGAGCCAAAGCCACCATGTCCGACTTGCCCGTGTAGATGTTGTTTTGGGGCCTTTTGCATACCTGTACCCAGGGGCCTATTTGTCTCATGATCCATTGTTGTGTGTATGACAAAGAAGGGCATCAAATTCTCACGTTTAAGAAGCATGAGAAAGAAGCTCATTTGGCTTTTTTTGACAAGAAAAAAAAAAAAAAAACCTATCAAAAGGTAGCTGCCAATTTTCTGACGATCAACTATCAGTGCAGCTGTAATCAGCACCATACTTCCACAGCAGTAATGACCAACCGTTATTTCAAGGAGCTGTTGAGGCAGATTTAGGATTTTGGGCTGTGACAGATTGGCATTGTGAGATTGCATTTACAGTATCTTATGAATTAACAAACTTAACACTTACTATTTAAGCAGGTGCAATGAGGGAGGTGTTAAAATGTCACAAAAGGGACAGGCCGTGTTACATTTTGAGTTCTACACTATTGCTGTATCCAAATTTCATACTAGTTATACAGGGTATGTATTGTAATCTGTAGAAGGGAAATTTCTGTAAAGACCGCCCCTAAAACTGTTACGTGTAATTTATGGAGCATGTCTCCACCTAGTGGTCACCTGGAGTAACAGTCCAAAGTACTTTTACACTCACATGCTGATGCCCCGTTTCAAAATCTATATGAAGATGACTCAGATTACAATGGTATAAATCCATTTTCTCCCTTTTGTTGAGGGCATAAAAAGAACCAAGACAGAACATAAGGTATTACATCTTTAATTTTTTGCAAAACAAGACTTGGAATACAGACAAGCCTGGACTCAGGCAAAGGAATCATACAGTCCTCTCTCCATGCAGCGTGCAGTGTTGCACATGAGCAGAACCTCCCCACACCCTCCACCAGACCTGATCTGATAATGGAATGTACCATTCCCATGTTCACACATTTTTTCCACTCCAACATTTAAAACTCAGTGCAACAGGGTACTCGTTAAAACATATGTGTTGTCACCATGAACTTGAACAGCGAAAACCAAAACTGCTTTTCTTAAAAAGGTCTTGCAGAGTAATGCTCTGGGAGCAAGAGCAACACTGGTCCACCACACAACATGAATGACTATTTGTTTTGCAGTTACTGCAGTTTTAAGGATGAACAATTGAAAAGTGAGGCTAAAGTGTTAGAAATCTGGGGCGGGAGGGTTGGTTTAATCGACCTCTTCCATGCGGGAAGCATCATCTTCACCCTCGCCTTCTAGGGGAGGAATCTCATCTGGGACGGATGTGGATGTGGCCTCCTCTGTGGGGACATCGTCGTCATCGATACCTGCAGGTGCAAAGATAATATTAGAGATCGATACTTGTAACAGACACGTACAAACTACTACCACTGATCTGCTGCATGTCCTTACCCAGTCCGAGTTTGATCATTCTGTAGATGCGGTTGGAGTGGGTCTGTGGGTCGTCCAGGGAGAAGCCTGAGGACAGCAGGGCGGTTTCGAACAGCAGGATTACGAGGTCCTTCACAGCCTTGTCGTTCTTGTCGGCATCTGCCTTCTGCCTGAGAGTCTCCACAATGGGGTGGTCGGGGTTGATCTCCAGGTGCTTCTTGGCCATCATGTAGCCCATGGTGGAGTTGTCCCTGAGCGCCTGGGCCTTCATGATCCTCTCCATGTTGGCCGTCCAGCCGTACGTGCTCGTCACAATACAGCAGGGTGAGGAAACCAGTCTGTTGGACACTGTCACCTGCGAGAGACAGCCCAACAGAGGACATTCAGACCTAAAACTTGACATCCGTATCGTCTCAACAGCAGGCTGATGCATTACAAAAATTTAAAGTTAATAAAAAAGCATGCTAAAAAGTAGTGTTAGAAATAAATGCTCAACACACCATCTCCAAGGCAACTTCTTACCCTTAACACCACACTGGAAAACCAAGTCTACAACGATCAATTTTATACACACGCAGTCTGACCAGTAAAATACTTAGACGACTTTGTTAAACTTTTGTTCATCTTACAATTCTACATTCTGTTAAACCAAATGAAGGCAACTGGAACAGGCATTTGTTAGATCACACTCTGAAGTTACATTTTCAAAGAGCTTCGTGACTTTGGAACCAATCAACGATCAAATCTGTCAATCAAAAACTCATTCAAGGCACAAAGGGTTTGAGGCGCCTCTTTGCAGCTGTATAAACTCACCAGAATACAAGTCAGAACCAGTTAGGGCACCTGTTGCCAAACAAACAACTGTGGTTGTAATCTCAATAAAACAAGAATCCTAAAGTGTGAAAGGAAATGGGAAATTAAGGTCAACATGGCTGATGAGGATCACTGACCTTCTCCACTTTCTTGTCAAGGATCTCTTTCATGAGCTTGCAGAGGCTCTCGAATTTAGCCTTGTCCTCCTCCATCTTTTTCTTCTCCTCCTCGTCCTCTGGCAGCTCCAGGCCCTCCTTGGTGACAGAGACCAGGCTCTTGCCATCAAACTCCTTCAGCTGCTGGACACAGTACTCATCGATGGGCTCTGTCATGTACAGGACCTCGAAGCCACGCTTGCGGACGCGCTCGACGAAGGCGGAGTTGGCCACCTGATCCTTGCTTTCACCTAAAGAGAAGTAAATAACGATCAGCATTACCCTGACAGATTTAATACCACTGGCTTAGCAATACACCACAAAAATTTACGATCGTCTAAAATTCTGTAAAGCTACTTCAGGATAATGTTTTGAGGGCTATAAAGTGAGATAAATCAGCTTTAACTCACCAGTGATGTAGTAGATGGACTTCTGGTTCTCCTTCATGCGGGTCAAGTACTCTGTGAGGGAGGTTGTCTCGTCTCCTGACTGGGAGCTGTGGTAGCGAAGCAGTTCAGACAGCTTCTTGCGGTTTTGAGAGTCCTCGTGGATACCCAGCTACAGATCGACCACAAAATTATGATTACATGCTCATGTAGAATGATCCCATACACCAGTAGCCTTAATCACAATGCAAGTTAGTTAGCCATGTTTTGGAAGCAAATAAATACTCATGTTGCACGTGATTGTCTTGCAAATACAAACTCAGTCTCTTCCAGATGAATTAATGTTATGAATTACTGATCATGTAGCAGTACTACAGCACTAGGTGACTAGTCTACTGCACATAAGCACAGTATGAACAGTTATATACTTTTAACTAAGTGATGCACCATCGAATTAGCTTATCTAAATGCTTGACAAATAGACCAAATAGACAGACACTACAACTATTAGTCAGCTATGTAGGGTCTTTAAAATGTCTGAACATGACTAGGCTGCCTCAGAAAGCTAAAGGGTACAGCTAGATTAAAGAATAAAAGTAAACCTTATGAATCCATGGAGATGCACTGAAGACATAAGGAGTGCGTTATTAAAGGGGAGCTTCCATTTAAAAAACAAACAAATTTAAAATCGATGCACGTTTATTTCAGATACCTTGATGTTCTTGGAGAACCCTTCGTAGAACTTCTTGTAGTTCTCCTTGTCCTCAGCCAGTTCAGCGAAGAGCTCCAGACACTTCTTGACGATGTTCTTGCGAATGACCTTGAGGATCTTGCTCTGCTGCAGCATTTCTCTGGAGATGTTGAGGGGCAGGTCCTCGGAGTCGACCACACCACGGACAAAGTCTGGAGGTTAACAAAATGTTGCTTATTGGAAACTTTCTGAGCATTTCATCCATCTATCAAGACTGCTTTGTGAAGATGGTCAGTGCCATCTAAGATGAAAACAATTTAAGTTGACTTACTCAGGTACTCTGGGATGAGCTCTTCACAGTTGTCCATGATAAAGACTCTCCTGACGTACAGCTTGATGTTATTCTTCTTTTTCTTGTTCTCAAAGAGGTCAAAAGGTGCACGGCGGGGGACAAAGAGCAGGGCCCTGAACTCGAGCTGGCCTTCCACTGAGAAGTGCTGCAAAGAGGTAAATAATTCACCTTAGTTTCTCTTTATTTTAAGCCAGTGTTTGCTGGCACGTATGAACCATGCAAGAGCAAGTTAAGTGTTGCAATTTACCTTGACAGCCAGGTGATCCTCCCAGTCGTTGGTCAGACTCTTGTAGAACTCGCCATACTCCTCATTTGTGATGTCGTCAGGGTTCCTGGTCCAGATGGGCTTGGTCTTGTTCAGCTCCTCTTTGTCGATGTACTTCTCCTTGATCTTCTTTTTCTTCTTCTTGTCCTTGTCTTTTGAGTCCTCCTCACCATCTGAGCCCACGTCCTCGATCTTTGGCTTCTCCTTATCCTCACCCTCCTCTTTCTCCTCCTTCTCTGCCTTTTCCTCCTCTGCCTCGTCGTCACTGATCTCCTTGTCGCGCTCCTTCTCCACCTGTAAATCAAAAAAAAGTTTAATGTCACTGGCGTACAAAAAGTTTTAACTAGGCAAAACTAAGAAAAAAAGAGGGTCAAATTCAATTCTTACAAACAGGGTGATGGGGTAGCCAATGAACTGAGAGTGCTTCTTGACAATTTCCTTGATCCTCTTCTCCTCAATGTACTCTGTCTGGTCCTCCTTCAGGTGCAGGATGATCTTTGTTCCACGGCCAATGGGCTCACCTGTAAACAGAATTGTACAGCCATGAGCACACAGAAAGTTCACAAACACACATTCTACTGGATGTCAAGTCCCAAAAAGGTTTATTCATTATCCATTCACACTATAAATAACCCCTTTCTCTGCCATCATTACTGAATGCCAGAAGTTAACCTAAACCAGGTGATTTTTTTTAGCACTAAAATGTCACAATCCCATGTAAACTGTACAATCCGTAGTTGTCGTCAATAGCTGCCAGTCAAACACTGCCATCCCAACTGCTTTGATTCCATAATTGTGCCAGGACACGTACCGTTGTCGACTCTGACTGTGAAGGAACCTCCGGCGGAGGACTCCCAGGCGTACTGCTCATCATCATTGTGTTTAGTGATGACGACCACCCTCTCAGCAGTAAGGTAGGCAGAGTAGAAACCCACACCAAACTGACCGATCATGGAAATGTCAGCTCCAGCCTAAAAAGCAACAATTGATAACTTCAAGATATAGCAGTCAAATTAGTCTTGTCAATTTTTGAACCAGGACTTACAGTATTTCGATCACACAGCTTGTGGAAAAAAATAAGATGTACCAAATTAAGGCTACAGCTGTTATTTCAATGTGCAAGATATTCATTTAATTGACATTTAAGCAAATCAAGCATCACATCTGACCTATATCACAGCAAAAAGGAACAGCTCTACCATTCTCACTGCGCTTTATGTTTCAGTTTAGGACCAACTAAGTTTACAGTTACAAAGTATTTTTGTCATGTGCCATTTGCCCTCATTTTCCACATGCTGCAATCTAGATAACGTTCGTTAACACTGTAGTACCTGCAGGGCCTCCATGAAGGCCTTGGTGCCAGACTTGGCGATGGTACCCAGGTTGTTGATGAGGTCGGCTTTGGTCATGCCAATTCCAGTGTCGATGATGGTCAAGGTGCGCTCAAACTGGTTGGGGATGATGTCAATTTTCAGATCCTTGCCGCTGTCCAGCTTGGAGGGGTCAGTCAAGCTTTCATAGCGAATTTTGTCCAAAGCCTTTGTACAAACATAAAAATACATCAAGGCTATAGTTAACATTTGAAAGCATGTGTCATCTTATAACTTCATAGCATAATAAGTATGATGAGTATAACTACATGTTTCTTTAAAATGTACAATAATATAGGTATGTGAAAGTAAACAATGAGTGCAGCATCTGAAAACGATGCCAAGCTCAAGCAGACTTACATCAGAGGCGTTGGAGATCAACTCCCTGAGGAAGATCTCTTTGTTGGAATAAAAGGTGTTGATGATCAGGGACATCAGCTGAGCGATCTCTGCCTGGAAGGCAAAGGTCTCAGCCTCCTCCTCTTGGCGCATTTCTTCAGGCATCTGCACAAAGAGGACATCATGTAATGTTTCAGCAAACCGAGTTGAACATGGCATAAATGGCAGATAAAGGGATGATTACCAAGGCATAATGACTCAACAGAACACAAAATGGCCGTTTGTTAATGTGAGCTTAATTCCACTTAACAGCTTTAATTCTTTCAGTTTCATTAGACATAAAACGGGATCATGTCCACAAGCCGGTTTCGTAAAACTGGCCGGCAGCCAAAGTGAGCGGTGGAAGTGGCCGTTAACCAACATGGCGTCGACTGACAGACAATGGATTCCGCAAACACGTGCTGGTGAACGGCTACTGACAAAAATAATGATACCAAACGAAAACACAGCAGATAACGTTTACATATGATTAAAACGTTATTACGGTTAGTATATCAATAAAATCCACTGGATGGCGACAACCAAGCTGACGTTACTGTAACGTTAATGCAGCCGTATCCCCATGTACCCAAAAAAAAGCCGGAACAATGCCGCTTCAGATGGCACACAGTATAAATCAGAAGCTACACGCATGTCAACCGTGTTAGTTTTATTAGTTAGCATTACGCAACAATCATCGACGTTAAAGCTAACTGACTAACACCTGAAATCAAACGTGAGCAACACCTTGAAACCTTTACACTTGGTTGACGTTAAATGTTTGCATGTGAATGGAGGTGGAATTAACTGAGGGTCCTATAAATGTGATGTAGCCCAGTGTGTGTTTGTTCTTATCACGGCTCCGTTGAATAAACCGAGTCAGCGTTGTCATCTTCACCACACCTGCCTCATTGAAACCCAAGCCTGGCCTAACAGTGCGGCACAGTGCCGCATTTACATCTCAAACACACACCGCTCAACAGCACAAATTATCCAACAAGACACAGAAAAATCCCACCGTGCGAGGATTAAACATTATGTAACATGACATGCACACAGACAGGGGTGCAGATTAGTATGCTAGCTGTAACGTTAGCCCACGAGACAGTTATGAAGCTAAGGTTATCGTCGTGACTCATGAGCTCACATCGTGGTTACATCCAAGGATAAGTCGGTGACCGCTTCGCAAACACACACTATCAAGAGTGTAATGACTTCCACCTGTAAGCGAAATACTGGTGTACGTACCTTGTTTATTCCGTTGACTTATCTTGAATAAAATGCTGCCAATATTGTCCCTTGTGCTCTCTGACGCAGGGAAATGGAAAGGGACTTCCTTTTAATAGACCGGAATCTTTATACACAGTCGCCTCAGTGTGCGGCTGTATCCATCCGCGGTGCACCATACAGTACAAGCACTACACTGTGGGTGAGACGGGCAGTAAATATCACATTTGTTGCTATTTATTTAAATAAACTGTCTAATATACTGATTTAATAAAGTGTTGACACGAACGTATAAGAATATGACACAAATACTGAATAACAATGGCCTGTTTTAAATGTCGGGGCCTAGAGCCGCCGCCATGTCCCTGTGGAGGCAGCGCCACCTGCACCGGCTCAGTAAATGTACTCAGTTACATTAACAGGTAACTTACAGCGTTTATTTAGTAGCACAAAGTGTGGGTCTTTTTAATGTCACGGAGGAATATGTGAAACCGGGTGGGTGTGCTTCGTTTCTTCTAGCACTTTCCAGAAAAAAACCCGCCTAACGTGACGTCACGGCCTGATAGCACGCTTGTCAGATGCAGCCCTCGCGACACAGCTGCTGTGAGCTAGTACCTACAACAGGGACGCCATGGTAACCGACCGCCTGAATGTTGAGCTCAGTTCATTTACCAATAATTAAATTATAGCGCCACGTGGACAGATGATGTGATTATTCCCACAATAGGGTCACTGAATAGGATACATTTTTAAATTAATGTATGTCACAATTAAACTTCTCTACTGATTATCTAGAGTAAAACAGTTATTTTGTGGTATTAAAAGTTTTCTGAGATGTTATCTTTACATAGCCTAAGCAAATGAGGCATTATCTAATTAAATGTGCATTTCCAGATCAGAAATCCACCTACAGACAAGGTTCAAACTCATTGTTTCATTTTGTTGATATATTAAGAGTCAGTGCTTCTACAAAGGGGATTTTGGTCATCTCTTTTTATCACTCCATTAATCAGAAAATACTTTCCACAGCAATAAAAAAAAAAAATCATTTTATTTATTTATTTATTTTTACCATGTTTTTATGAATAAAATGCTATATAAATCAGAATACTAGTGCTAGGAGAGAGGTGGATCTCTCTGGTTCAGTATGAACAGAGTATGAGGTTTAGGCTTTTTTTTTTTTTTGCACAAACATGTCTTAGAAAATACAGGAAAAATAAATTAAAAGTTAAAACATTGTGCAGGAGAGGTTAGAAGCCAAAAATGGCTTATGAAGATACCTCCCCTATTAAATAACAACAAACAAACATGAAAGGAAAAAGACAAAAAATGAAGATTGCTTAATTGAATAAGAGCTCCGGATTAAGAGCTTATACAGAATTGTTAAAGATGTACATATTACAACAAAAAAGAAAGAAAAACAAAAAATACAAATGAATAAATGAAATAATATTTATCATAAAATTCTATACGTTTTTAGAACAAAAATAAGACACTTGCCTACAGGTGAATATGGTAAATTTTTCAGATAATAGCAATCACTCATCCTCTGTGAATATCCCCATATTTACCAGCTAATATCTTATATTAAAGGTCCAGTGTGCACTATTAGTGGCACCTAGTGGTGAGGTTTCAGACTGCAATCAACTCAAACTTCTTCTGTGTGCATCGCGTGTAGAACTACAGTGAAAATGCAAATGGCTTTATCTTGCTTTGTCTGTCCTGAGCTACTGTCGAACAACAAGAGATATAAATGTCTCATTCTAAGGTAATAAAAACACAACAATTAGTTAATTTCAGGTCATTATACTGTAACGAAAACATACGTATGAATATTGTATTAATTTTCTGCCAATAAATCCCTTAAATCCTACAAGCTGGACCTTTAAGACAATTATTTTATGTATGACACGTTTTCTGAAATTGTATATTTAAATAGACTATGCCAGTTAGGCATTATCTAATTAAATATGTGCTGTTTTCATACTTACTTACAGAAAACTGAACTAAAAACAACACCTAAACGTGTATCTTGGATGTTTTCTTTCCACTAGTCTGAACAAAGTTTGCTGAACAAAGTTATGGAAGCAAAATAGCCCAATATCTCAAAATTGACCACTGCATGGTTTCACCTTTAGTGTCAACTTTAAAATAAAAAATTCTTACATATAGGCTATATCAGGATTAAATGACTTAAAAAGGTTAGTAAAACTAGTAAACATCTAATTTTAAACATTCACCTCTGGTCTCCAATCAATTGATTATAAATCAAATAGGTCATATGCACCGAAGCACTCAGATGAAACACTTGGCATTAATGAGCTGCTTGGTATTTATTAGGTGTTTCTGATGCCTCTGCTCCTACCCTTATTATTTTTACAATTTGTTTGTACATTCTATATTATAAGTATGAAAAGGTTTAGTTAAACAAAAAAATAAAATAAAAGTATTTTAAGTTTGAAATGGCAACATTATTTGGGGGAATTATTATCATTTTTTATCATTTTAAATAATAATATTCACTATTATTTTTAAATTCTTCTTCTTCTTCTTCTTCTTATTATTATTAATTATGAAGCTATGATGAGAAATAGTACTACACGTATTTTCCAGCTCCGCCCAGCGGCCACGTCCCGATGTGCAAAACAAACGTGCTTGTAATCTGGTACGTAATGCGCCTGCGCAAACGTTTTTGAAGGCCTGTGGTTACTAGCCATCGTGCTAATCCAACATACGGGACGTTACAAAGATTTTCCTCATTAATAACCCTCTGAGAGCTGTTTTCGTCTTTTTGTACGCCACCTAATTCTAGGTATGTATGTTTGGACATTTCCACTTTCATTCCGGACTCATATTGAGCCCGCAAAAGTGAGTTTTGCCTGTTAGGTAACAGCAGCTCGAGCTAATGTTAGCTTAGCCCAATTACTTGTGCCGGGTAACGTGCTTAATGCTAGCTGTAGCTAACTAGCTAAACTGCTGTTTTTTGCTAGCCTACATTGTGGTTGAATTATTTAACTACAACACAATGTGCCACAGTAAAACAAAGTGTTAAGACACCAACTGTGGGGTTGAATGATATGAAGTTAGCGAGCGTTAATGTTACTCACTGACCAAAGCTAACTTCAAGTAGCGTTACAGTTGGCTAGCAAAAGTCCTAAATCGATGTCAGTTGTGTATGCCAAACTAACGTTACTGACGCTATTTGGCAGTGCTTTCCTCGGTGTCCTTATAAATAAAAGAAGCCAACATTTACATGTGTTTGAAGCGTGTTTCCTATGTTGAAATTACATGGGTCTGCAAGTTAACACATGTACAGATAGATTGCTAATATGCTAATGATTTATTCCCTCATCAGGTTGGTCCACTTCACATCCAGAATGTCATTCCCCCCACATTTAAACCGGCCGCTGTTGCCCCCTCCTGGGATGCCCCCTCAGTTTGCTGGCTTCTCCTCAGGTAAGAAACCCATTGTCAAAGAATACATGTATTTGACAGCCTCTTTTACTAAGGCACTTACTGAGTTAGTCACAAGGAGCTTGTTACTGTAAGGTTTCACATTAGCACCCTCAGATCATAGAGCAACCCACAGTGTCGTAAACTACAATAATATGCAGATAAGAAGTCATTACTGTCAAGTAAATGATGTAATCACAGGCTGCTTTGTCCTTAGTTGATGTACATTTCCTTTGGCTGTTGCAGGAGCTCCAATGATCCCAGTCCACGTCGGCATCATGACCCCCACTTCAGTTATGGTGCCATCTGTGCAAGTGATCAGTAAGCCGCCGATCCATAAGAAGGAAATACTGCGAGCCAAAGAAAGCGACGATAACAGTGGCCCCACCACTACAGTGTTTGTGGGGAACATATCAGAGAAAGCGTCAGACATGCTGATCAGACAGCTGCTCGCGGTAAGGAACAGTAAAAGGTTTATGGACATAACATGTACTCATATCACGCAGTTATGTAATATTTATGTCTGGGGATTACGGCCATGATTTCTATGAAATAACATATATTGTTTCTGTCAAGCCTAGCTCGCATTACATGATTTTCACCCCGATTTTGCGTTGCGGAGACTATCGTAATCTTTTGAGTATTCATAAGCGTTTCTGTCATTGGGAGTCTCGACAACTGTGTTATGACCTGTGTGTGCACACCACAAGATTTCTTTGCCGAGCCCTCGTCGACTGAGTCCCAGATTAACGTGGTGACGTCACCAAACTAAGCTTTTTAACTTGGAGATGACACATCGTAAAGGCATGGATATCCTTCCCAGTGTTGAGTCAGATCTGCCTCCAAGTCCTCGGTCCAAACACAACGCGCTCCCCATGATCCTGTAGACGCTGCCATTGTTGTGTTTGCTTGCTGGCTTGTCAGTGTTGCCAGATCTTGGGAGAGAAACAAGCAACCAGGGCTATGGAAACAAGCCCAAAATAAGCGACAGATATGTAAGTTTTCTAGCATGCCAGATATCCAGTCCCAGTCACAGAGAAGGGGGTGAGTTATTCATAGGCTTGTTCACACATGAGGACTTGTCGTGGCAGACTATCTGCCGACTCACCTCCGACCCAAGGTGGCTCTCAAGATCCCCTGTGTCATCAAAATTGCGGTGAAAATCGTGTAATGTCAACTAAGTAAATTTACCACCATCCTGGTTAGTTTTAATAGATGTAGTTACATTACAGATCACAATACAAATACCTCTTTTGCACACACTGATGCCACATATATCAGTACCATGGACTATGTGGACATCCTGTTGACTGAATTCTTTGCTGTGGAGTTATTTTATTTTTTAAAATTTACTATTACTTGAGTCATGAACCCTTCTTCTCTTTGTGTTCACACTATAGAAATGCGGAATTGTTCTGAGCTGGAAGAGAGTCCAAGGAGCCTCTGGCAAGCTTCAAGGTAATTTATAATACACTCAAGCTTCAGTAGGTTAGGAAAAACTTTCATCCATGGCTAACTTGGGTGATCAGCTCTAACTGCACAAGATGATTTCACAAAAAAAACAACCTGAAATTACTCAGATCATTTGTACTTGTTATTCCATCAAACCATACATGACCATTGATGAACCTGTTGTTGTGTCTTCCCAATTCAATATCTGTTGCAGCCTTTGGGTTTTGTGAGTACAAGGAGCCAGAGTCCACGTTGCGAGCACTGCGGCTGCTTCACGACCTGCAGATTGGAGACAAAAATCTATTGGTGAAGGTGGATGCCAAGACTAAAGCTCAGCTAGACGAGTGGAAGGCCAAGAAGAAGACTGCGAATGGGGTATAATTCCGCTTTAGTGAATTACTGGTGATGAGTTTGATCAGTGTGCCTGTGTTCAGTGCCTCAGGAGTAGATTTATCCTTGTTCCAGATCTCTGAGTCTCTGCCCACATCTGAGTTTTGTAAAGCAATTTAATTATTTATTGCAGTGAAACTGAACTAGGATGTTTCATCTGTACTTACAGAATAAGAAGGCTGAAGATGGAGGAGATGACGAGGAAGAGGTGCTAGATGAGGAGACGAAGAAGAGGGATCAGATTATCAAAGGTGCCATCGATGGATTGATGCGGGAATATGCTGCCGACCTCAACGCGCCTTCGCAGGATGAGGAGTCCCAGCGACGAAAAAGAAAAAAGGAGAAAAAAGAAGAGGTTTGTTTTTGCATCTGTGGCTCGTACTGTTCTTTTCTTGGAACTTCAGATGTTAAAAGGTGACATTTGATTTTTTTTTTGTTTCTGTTTCTTCAGGACGACATTAACACTATTGATATGGAGGAGGACAAGAGAGACCTGATTTCCAGAGAAATTAGTAAATTTCGAGACACCCACAAGGTAAAGTGGCTCTTTTGATCTTGTAGTTGACATTACAGGTTTTGGACAGCAGCTGCTCACATAGTTCACTCCTAGAGCTTGCACATTTACTCGACACGTTTACCAAGCTTTTCTTGATCTCAGTAACATGCATACTACGCTACAAATTGGCAGTCCTTTAAATTTAGATTACCAAACACCTTAATTTGCCCCATATGATATTGAAATGTTTCATGTTCAATGTTCAAACACCACAAGTAGGCAGACAGCTAGTATTTTTGTCACCTTTCTCAGGCCTGATTTGACACCTGTGACCAACGTAGTAAACCTATAGGTGTGACTATTCTAGATCCATTCTTCATTCATCACACAAAAATGCATGGAGACGATGTAAAGTTACTTAAAAGCTAATCTATTCATTAAACCCCACCATTATGATAGTGGTCATATGGTGACTAAAGCAAGATGAATCTCAGAGCTTTGGAAAAAGTTACGAGGATAGGATGTAAGTATCAGCCTTTATTTACTATATACATATACTGGGCGTCCCCCTGTCGAGGACTTGCATGGGGGCAACTGCACTGCACTTTTGTGTGTGTCGGTCAGGGCGTATGATGCTCTTTATCCAGCCAAACATTTGCCAACACCAGTCATCCTCCAAACCTGTCGACCTCCATTTTGCGAAATTATTGGCGGTGCCCTGAAAGCTTGAGTCGGTGAACCTGTGCGAGTCCTCTGTAAATGATGGTCTGTCTTAATGGTGTTCATGTTGAAGCACAAGGACTCTTGTCAATAACCACTGCAGTGACTTTGGCTGTAGCTTTTATTATGCTAGTGTGGGGGGGCGCCCTCTCCACAGCAGCACACTGATCTGAAGACTGACAAGGTACGTGCTCTCTGTGTGTGTCATCGTGTGACTTCTGTCCTCCATCTCTTGCTCCCCATCAGCTACTTTCTCTCTCTGCCTCTTCTCTGTTCTACAAGATAGATCAGTGAGAAATGTACGGGACGAAACTCAAGTACACAGTCCATGTTTTTTACTTAATCTAAGAAAAAGCTGAAACTCTGAAGTCCTGCAATCATGTCGGAAGATTAAACCAAAAACAGGAAAGAGCAGAACTGCCCAGTTTAAGGATTTGACAGTGTTGTCGTAGAAATAAAAATATTTTTAAGTCAGACCTGTTTCTTTCCCCTTTTCCAGTTTATTTCTGACTTAAGATTTTTTTTTCTAAAATAAATTCTCCTAAAACAGCTGCTGTAAGAAAAAAATATCAAGATTATAATTTTGCTACTCAGCAAAATAATTTTGGATCAAGTATTTATGTAGCAAGCCCTGGTAGAAACTTTACAGAGGTAAGTAAGAAGGCATAAAACAGATTTTAGATTGAACACTTGACATGAATTGAGCTTGAGTCATAAGCAATAAAACTTAATCTGAGCTAATAAAGTCATGTTATCATGTTAAAATTAAATCCTTCCATCCTCTTTCTTGTCTCATACGTTTCCTTCTCTTGAGCTGCATTACACCCAAGGCTTTTAGACTACTGTGTTTCTTTAAAGACCAGCTGACCACCTGTGGCTGCGTATGACTGCGATATAGTTCAGAGATATATATAAAATTGATTCAACTCCACTGCTGTACTCACTGTACAAACTAAGTGCCCTAAAAGTTATAGAATTACACATTTAGTTTCTTTGTGTTCAGTTCTCTCATTGAGTGTCAGATTCTGTTTTAACTCTAAAAACAATCAAAGCCTCGTGTGTAATGCCCATAAAGGCAGAATTGGGATGTGTGTGTGTGTGTGCGCCTGCTTGTTTGTAATAAGTCGAGAAGAGCTGCTGAAGACTTCTGCAGGGGTAAGACCGCTTCTACAATTTCATTTATCTGTGCAGAAATGTAACTGATGTTCATTATATTCATTTTCTTGATTACCGAATGACATGTTACCCATTGAAGTAAAGGTTGTTGTTTCTGATGATGATGATAATGATGATGATGCTTAAGCAAGACAGAATCCCATAACGTTTTTCCTTGTATACCGTGTGACCTGCTTTCCTCCCAGGCCTAACTTAAAAGGCTTGTAGGGGCAGCGAAGGGCTGAATCCATAGTTCAACACCTGTAAGTCACAAACAACTAGTTCAACAAACGACTGACGCCTGTTTTCTGTTTTTGTTTTTCTTGTGCTGAGAGGAGGAATCTTAAGGAGAGAAAAAGCATTGTCTTTTGCAGCGCCTTTTTCTCGTTATGAATGCCTCAAGTTGGACATGCTCCACAGATCTTTTTGAACATTGAAGTGGTTTCCAGTTACATTCTTGCTAAACTGTAGTTAATAGTGCAAGTTTGACGCAGTACACCGTACTGCTTTAGATGAATGATGAAGCTGTCTCTCTGTGAGGGAGAGCTATTTGGTCCTTCCAGGTTTTCCCAGTTAGGATTCCAGCTTCTTCTTTGCACTGATTAGCATAGGGCATGTTCCTGTATGAAACCTTTCAAAATCTGGAAACCACTTGATCTGTGCACAGTAGCAAATTGACTTCAGAAGACACACCGGACCTCGTGTGGCGTCGGCTGAACCTGTCTGTGTTTTGCTCTGCAGAAACTAGAAGAAGAGAAGGACAAGAGGGAGAAGGAGCGGCTGGAGTTTGAACGGGAACGCAGGGAGCGGGAAAAAGAGCGCGAGCGAGAAAGAGAGCGGCGGGACCGCGAGAGGGAGAAGGAGCGAGAGAGGGAACGGGAGAGGGAAAGAGAGCGTGAACGGGAGCGAGACAGAGACAAAGACCGCGACCGCAGGACCAGAGAAAGAGAGCGGGAGAGAGACTGGGAGAGGGACAGAAGCCGCGACAGGAGCCCCGAGCGCAGCCGATCCAGGTAAAGGAAAAATCAGCCCAGTTTTGATGTGATAGATTATCTATCAGGAGCGAGTTTAAAGTGATATTCATTGATATTGAGTGAAACTAATGGCAGCATGGGAAGTGTTTAGGGCCGTCATTGAAAAGGGCCCCATACATTACAACAGTGTTGTAGTGCCATTGCATGTCACACTATGTGATACGGGTCTAATAATTTCTTGGTTGCAGTCTCATGTCAGACTGTACAATATCAATTATGCAATGAATCTTTGCACTGTGATGTTACTGGAAAGAAAATGTGCATGCTGAGCCATCTGTACTGCTCTTGGGTTTGAAGAGGCAACAAAATACAAGCTCTGACCATTAGCCGACAACGTTGTAAGTGTACAGATGTTTGAAATTGTATACTCACAGCTGCTAACAGCCCCTACACACCCACACAGGTATTCTCCCCCAGCTTAGATTCTTTATGTCGTTTCCAGTTTAGATTAAAGGATAATGTATTCTGTTTTTGCAGGGAGGTGAGTCGAGACCGAGACAGAGAAAAGAAACGAGACCAAGAAGATGAAGAGGAGGCGTATGAACGCAGGAAGCTGGAGAGGAAACTGAGAGACAAGGAAGCAGCCTATCAGGAGGTAGGGAAGGCAGGGAGGTTACATGGGCTGTGTCCATGTAAAACACGTAACAAAAAAAGAGTATGTATACTTTTTTCTGCAAATGATCTGACAGTATAATGGCTCATATATTATAGATGCAAAAATGACTGTTGGGCACCTATACACCACGTCAGTTATGACGCAAAATGATGATGATGATTCAAAAAATAAATGAGGATGTTAAAAAAGTTTCGGGATCCCCTCAAGATTAAAGATGAAAATTGCACCTTATGTCCAAATGAGACAACCAAGCGAACCAGGAATGCGATGCTTATATAAAAATAACAGCATGTTTTATTCTTTTCGCTTGATGTGATGGAACATGATTGTGTTTGATTGTGGCTCACCTGACACTGTTGTGATGACAGCGACTAAAAAACTGGGAGCTCAGGGAGAGGAAGAAGGCACGAGATTACGCCAAGGATGCCGAGAGGGAGGATGAGCGCAGACGAGAAATGGTGAGAGCACACTGAATGACCACTGATGTTCATAAGAGGTGTCCTTCTTAACTTTGAACACTTGGTGCACACACTGTCCTCATGTAATAAACCAGAATATTACCTAGGTTTATCTTAAACATAGCAGTCATTAATCACTCTCAATTCTACTGTAGGACAAATGTAGATGTCCTTCTGAAGGGATGCAGTTTGAGTGATAAGTGTCCTTTTAAATGAAACATGCATTATCAAATGTGCATATGTTAATGTGTTCCCAAGATGCAGACATTCGTGTGATTAATTTTGTGTTCGTATGATTTTATTTAATAAGTGAGACAATAAAATTTGTGCGCAGAAGTAGATTTATCATCCAGAAGAAATAGCATGGTCCTGTGTTTCTGTAGGTGAAAGAGGGCAAACGGTTGAAAGAGTTTCTTGAAGACTATGATGATGACAGAGATGACCCCAAGTACTACAGGTGAGCAACAAAAAATGCCAGAGTGCTGTCTTTAATTAAGCAGATTGTCAATCAAAAATAAAATCACCTGTTCCTCTGTTAACGGGATTTAACATCTCATATGCAGCCTTTTTAAAGCTTCACTATGCAGATGTGTGATGTTCATGATATCTAATCAATTCACTGTCAAAATTGTTGTGAATTTGAGCAAAAAACATAAAGTCTGAACCTTGCAGCATTCATTTCATTGTTCAGTGTGATAAACCAGAGCCATGTGGCACTTAAACATGTACATACATGAGGAGAAGTGGCAGCAGATGCTGTGTGACCCAGATCTGACTTGTAGTAGCAGATGTAATACTGCAGCTACGGCTATTGTTCTGAAGGCTGTTATTTTTGGTGTGACCCCTAGGGGCAGTGCGCTGCAGAAGCGTCTCAGAGACCGAGAGAAGGAGATGGAGGCGGACGAGCGTGACAGGAAGAGAGAGAAGGAGGAGCTGGAGGAGATCAGACAGAGGCTGTTAGACGAGGGACATCCAAACCCAGACGCAGAGCTACGCAGGGTATGCTTGTCCTCAATAATAATGTGTGTGTGTTTGCCTTTGTATCTGTAGTGTGTGTGTGTGTGCTGCCTGTTGTCTTTGTGAAGGTCACTTCATCATCCGAGTCTCTTTGCCTCTCTGCACATCTGTGGTGTCCACCTTTCATCGTCTCTTGTCCTTTTCATGTGTTAAACACTGATTGGGTGTTAATCTTCTGCATATCTGTCTCTTATTGGTCCAGATGGAGGAGGAAGAGGAGGAGCGTCTGAGACAACCTCCCATCATCCAGGAGCCAGAGCCCGAGGAGAAACGGGAACGCCACAGGGGTTCACGAGAGCACCGGGAACGCCGGCAGGAACCAGAAAGAGTAGAACCCCGTGCACGGCCCGCCCACTCAGACGACGAGGTGGAGGAGGGCGAGGAGGATGAATTTGATGACGATGAAGATAACCCTGATGTAAAACCGTGCTTGAAGCCCACGATGCGGCCCATCACAGCAGCGCCCTCAGTGTCGTCGGCCAGTGGCAACGCGTCCCCCAACACGCCCGGGGACGAGTCGCCCTGTGGCATCATCATCCCCCATGAGAACTCGCCCCCTGAGGCCCTGCCGCAGGAGGAAAACAGGCCGAAGATCGGCCTTAGTCTCAAACTGGGTGAGTGAAAGAAATGTGTCCTCACTGTGACGTGGACAGGCATGGAGTGCTTGCGCAGAGAGCTAAAACTAGTAGTTATTTAGACAGTAATTTGATCTGCAGCTGCTTCGATTATCAATGAACTCACTCTCCTTACTCCAGTGTCCTAAAAGATTTCCAAACTGTTTTTCTAGATTCTTAAAGTGAGTATTTGAGAAAAATGAGAAAATAGCTGGCAGATTAATTTATAATTCAACTGTCTGTTGCAGCCCTGCTCACAGGACTCTTATTGAGAATTCATGTCAGTTGTTACTTTGTACACAGCAGTGCTTCACTGATTCAGCTGAGAGCTCTGCTCCATAATAAAGCAGCAGCCCACAATGTAAGAGGAGGCAAAAAAGGGACTAAATTGCACTGATTGATAAAGCAAATTGTGAAGTTAAACTACCATAGTATCGCCAGATGTCCTTCTAAATCACATGTAGTCATTCTGTTTAAATGTATTAAATGTACTGGTGTAAATCAAAGACAAAGTCTTCGCAGATTTACAGTGTTCAACATCCAGAAAAGTGGCACATCTGTGCAGATAATCGCCCTCATGGACCAGAATGCAGAGCTTGCATATCTGTTGTCAGTAGCTTGTGTGATAGAACATCCACATCCATCATTTTAACAACCACCCACCTCACACCACAGTTATGCTCTCTCTCCACATGTACTTCCATTCTAGTAGAGCGCAAAGAGCAACAGCAGAAAAAATGTAACTAATGCAACATTAAATGAATCTGAATAGTTTCTGTGACATTTAATCACTGCAGAACAGACAAGTAATCCCATCTGTGTAACTTCAGGTGAACTTTATCATTAGTAAATGAACTCAGTATTCATGAAGCTCCTTGTCCTCAGCAGGTGCCGCCGGAAGCCCCAGTCAACCCATCACAGGCAAGAGGAAGAAGCTACCCGTGGACAGCGTCTTCGACAAGTTCGATGACGAAGAGGCCGACGAACAGCCTCGCAAGAGGAAGCTGGTGCCCCTGGATTACGATGACGACAAGAGCCTCGGGGTGGATGGGGCCGGGCTCTCCAGCATAAAGGGGGCCAACACGGAGGAGAAACGCAAACACATCAAGAGCCTGATCGAAAAGATTCCTACAGCAAAGCCTGAGCTGTTCTCCTACCCGCTGGACTGGTCTATGGTGGACACGGTGAGGAGACATGAAGGATGTGCTGCAGTACATTGAAGTTGTCTTTTCAGCTGTTTTAAGCAGACAAGCAAATTTAGAACATTATATTTAAAAAGAAATTGCCTGGTGTTGTCTGTTACATACTACACGTTGTTTGGAAATGGACTCAGATGTTAGCACCACTTCTAAAACAAAACCTGTGTCCTCATCTCCTGTCCTTTTTATAGACGTTAATGGAGCGACGTGTCCGGCCCTGGATCAATAAAAAGATTATTGAGTACATTGGAGAGGAAGAGGCAACATTAGTGGACTTTGTCTGCTCCAAGGTATTGATCGTGTGGTGTCTGTATATTTGAATTCACTCAGACTTGAAGGGAAAGTGAAACCTGAAATGATCCCCTTTTTTTTTTTTTGTCTCTCCAGGTGATGGCTCACAGTATGCCACAGAGTATCTTGGATGATGTTGCTATGGTGAGTAATGTAACAGATGAGTAAGTCCTCACATTTTGCTGCCTCCATTTTATGTTCATGTTGACTATGTAAATGTCATGGCAGCAGTCTGATAGTTCCAACATTGAAAGGCTCTCTATTTTTTGTCATAACTAAATGATCTAAAGGTATCACTAAATGATGTAAAGGCATCATATGTGGATATTATCCCTCTTACTTCTCATCAAAATCTAGCATTTCTTATAGTGTAGTATGTGAGAAATAACATGGCTGAATCTAAAAGTCACAGAATAGAGCTGTGCATGATCAGTGATAGATCCTGAGAAAGTTTGCTTCGGCGGTGCTGAGTTTTTCAGCGTGACTGTTTCCAACATGGCAGCCGGGTCACAAACATTTCATATTTAGCACAGGGTTCCTACACCTTAGGGCAACTTAAGTTTAAGACTTTTAAAACAGTTTTAATGTCACTCAGAATTAAATGTAAAATGGCATACAATATGATGCTGTTTTTTAGAGAAAGTATATCATGACATTTTTTATACTAGGACATTTCTTAGGCAACTATACTATGATACGGCATATTTTAGGAATACCATATGATGCCAAATGACCTTTTTTCAGGCATACTATAACATGACATGACGGTACTATATGGCTACACTATACAACTATGACTGCAGTATGATTTTTTTTTTATTTTTTTTTTTTAAGGTATGATGTGATGTGACATTTTTTATACTGTGACACTTTAGGTGTACCATGACATTTTTAAACATACTATACTGTGACATTTTATTGCATACTATATTATGCCATTTTTTGTCACACTATACAATAACATTGTTCAGGCGCTGTCGTTTTTAGACGACATACTACACTATGACCCTTTTTCATGATTTTGGACGACATAGTATACTATGACGTTTTTTCATGATTTTTGCCGACATAGTATACTATGACGTTTTTTCATGATTTTTGCCGACATACTATACTATGACATTTTTTCATGATTTTGGACGACATACTATGACGTTTTTTCATAATTTTGACGACATACTATACTATGATTTTTTTTTATGATTTTGGACGACATACTATACTATGACGTTTTTTTCATCATTTTGACGACATACTATACTATGACATTTTTTTATGATTTTGGACGACATACTATACTATGACATTTTTTCATGATTTTGGACGACATACTATGACATTTTTTCATGATTTTGGACGACATACTATACTATGACATTTTTTCATGATTTTGGACGACATACTATACATTTTTTCATGATTTTGGACGACATACTATACTATGACATTTTTTCATGATTTTGGACGACATACTATACTATGACGTTTTTTCATGATTTCATACGACTGACGTTTTTTCATGATTTCATACGACATACTATACTATGACGTTTTTTTCATAATTTTGACGACATACTATACTATGACATTTTTTCATGATTTTGGACGACATACTATGACGTTTTTTCATAATTTTTACGACATACTATACTATGACGTTTTTTTCATAATTTTGACGCCATACTATACTATGACGTTTTTTTCATAATTTTGACGACATACTATACTATGACATTTTTTCATGATTTTGGACGACATACTATACTATGACATTTTTTCATGATTTTGGACAACATACTATGACGTTTTTTCATAATTTTTACGGCATACTATACTATGACGTTTTTTCATGATTTTGGACGACATACTATACTATGACATTTTTTTCATAATTTTGACGACATACTATACTATGACATTTTTTCATGATTTTGGACGACATACTATACTATGACATTTTTTCATGATTTTGGACAACATACTATGACGTTTTTTCATAATTTTTACGACATACTATACTATGATGTTTTTTCAGGATTTCTGATGACATACTATACTATGACGTTTTTTTATGATTTTGGATGACATACTATACTATGACGTTTTTTCATGATTTCTGACGACATACTATACTATGACGTTTTTTCATGATTTCTGATGACATACTATACTATGACGTTTTTTCATGATTTTGGACGACGTACTATACTATGTTTTTTCAGGATTTCTGATGACATACTATACTATGACGTTTTTTCAGGATTTCGGACGACATACTATACTATGATGTTTTTTCAGGATTTCTGATGACATACTATACTATGACGTTTTTTCATGATTTCTGATGACATACTATACTATGACGTTTTTTTATGATTTTGGATGACATACTATACTATGACGTTTTTTCATGATTTTGGACGACATACTATACTATGACGTTTTTTCATGATTTCGGGAGACATACTATACTATGACTTTTTTTCATTATTTCTGACGACATACTATACTATGACATTTTTTCATGATTTCAGACGACATACTATACTATGATGTTTTTTCATGATTTTGAACGACATACTATACTATGACTTTTTTTCATTATTTCTGACGACATACTATACTTTGACTTTTTTTTCATGATTTCGGACGACATACTATACTATGACTTTTTTTCATTATTTCTGACGACATACTATACTTTGACTTTTTTTTCATGATTTCGGACGACATACTATACTATGACGTTTTTTCATGATTTCGGACGACATACTATACTATGACGTTTTTTCATTATTTCTGACGACATACTATACTATGACATTTTTTCATGATTTCAGACGACATACTATACTATGATGTTTTTTCATGATTTTGAACGACATACTATACTATGACTTTTTTTCATTATTTCTGACGACATACTATACTTTGACTTTTTTTTCATGATTTCGGACGACATACTATACTATGACGTTTTTTCATGATTTCGGACGACATACTATACTATGACGTTTTATCATGATTTTAATCATGAAGGTATGATGTGATGTGAAATTTTTTACACTGTGACACTTTTTAGGTGTACCATGACATTTTTAGACATACTATACTGTGACATTTTTTTCATGATTTCGGACGACATACTATACTATGACGTTTTTTCATGATTTCAGATGACATACTATACTATGACGTTTTTGCATGATTTCTGATGACATACTATACTATGACGTTTTTTCAGGATTTCTGATGACATACTATACTATGATGTTTTTTCAGGATTTCTGATGACATACTATACTATGACGTTTTATCATGATTTTAATCATGAAGGTATGATGTGATGTGAAATTTTTTACACTGTGACACTTTTTAGGTGTACCATGACATTTTTAGACATACTATACTGTGACATTTTTTTCATGATTTCGGACGACATACTATACTATGACGTTTTATCATGATTTTAATCATGAAGGTATGATGTGATGTGAAATTTTTTACACTGTGACACTTTTTAGGTGTACCATGACATTTTTAGACATACTATACTGTGACATTTTTTTCATGATTTCGGACGACATACTATACTATGACTTTTTTTCATTATTTCTGACGACATACTATACTTTGACTTTTTTTTCATGATTTCGGACGACATACTATACTATGACGTTTTTTCATGATTTCGGACGACATACTATACTATGACGTTTTTTCATTATTTCTGACGACATACTATACTATGACATTTTTTCATGATTTCAGACGACATACTATACTATGATGTTTTTTCATGATTTTGAACGACATACTATACTATGACTTTTTTTCATTATTTCTGACGACATACTATACTTTGACGTTTTTTTCATAATTTTGACGACATACTATACTATGACATTTTTTCATAATTTTGACGACATACTATACTATGACGTTTTTTCATAATTTTTACGGCATACTATACTATGACGTTTTTTCATGATTTTGGACGACATACTATACTATGACATTTTTTTCATAATTTTGACGACATACTATACTATGACATTTTTTCATGATTTTGGACGACATACTATACTATGACATTTTTTCATGATTTTGGACAACATACTATGACGTTTTTTCATAATTTTTACGACATACTATACTATGATGTTTTTTCAGGATTTCTGATGACATACTATACTATGACGTTTTTTTATGATTTTGGATGACATACTATACTATGACGTTTTTTCATGATTTCTGACGACATACTATACTATGACGTTTTTTCATGATTTCTGATGACATACTATACTATGACGTTTTTTCATGATTTTGGACGACGTACTATACTATGTTTTTTCAGGATTTCTGATGACATACTATACTATGACGTTTTTTCAGGATTTCGGACGACATACTATACTATGATGTTTTTTCAGGATTTCTGATGACATACTATACTATGACGTTTTTTCATGATTTCTGATGACATACTATACTATGACGTTTTTTTATGATTTTGGATGACATACTATACTATGACGTTTTTTCATGATTTTGGACGACATACTATACTATGACGTTTTTTCATGATTTCGGGAGACATACTATACTATGACTTTTTTTCATTATTTCTGACGACATACTATACTATGACATTTTTTCATGATTTCAGACGACATACTATACTATGATGTTTTTTCATGATTTTGAACGACATACTATACTATGACTTTTTTTCATTATTTCTGACGACATACTATACTTTGACTTTTTTTTCATGATTTCGGACGACATACTATACTATGACTTTTTTTCATTATTTCTGACGACATACTATACTTTGACTTTTTTTTCATGATTTCGGACGACATACTATACTATGACGTTTTTTCATGATTTCGGACGACATACTATACTATGACGTTTTTTCATTATTTCTGACGACATACTATACTATGACATTTTTTCATGATTTCAGACGACATACTATACTATGATGTTTTTTCATGATTTTGAACGACATACTATACTATGACTTTTTTTCATTATTTCTGACGACATACTATACTTTGACTTTTTTTTCATGATTTCGGACGACATACTATACTATGACGTTTTTTCATGATTTCGGACGACATACTATACTATGACGTTTTATCATGATTTTAATCATGAAGGTATGATGTGATGTGAAATTTTTTACACTGTGACACTTTTTAGGTGTACCATGACATTTTTAGACATACTATACTGTGACATTTTTTTCATGATTTCGGACGACATACTATACTATGACGTTTTTTCATGATTTCAGATGACATACTATACTATGACGTTTTTGCATGATTTCTGATGACATACTATACTATGACGTTTTTTCAGGATTTCTGATGACATACTATACTATGATGTTTTTTCAGGATTTCTGATGACATACTATACTATGACGTTTTATCATGATTTTAATCATGAAGGTATGATGTGATGTGAAATTTTTTACACTGTGACACTTTTTAGGTGTACCATGACATTTTTAGACATACTATACTGTGACATTTTTTTCATGATTTCGGACGACATACTATACTATGACGTTTTATCATGATTTTAATCATGAAGGTATGATGTGATGTGAAATTTTTTACACTGTGACACTTTTTAGGTGTACCATGACATTTTTAGACATACTATACTGTGACATTTTTTTCATGATTTCGGACGACATACTATACCACGACGTTTTTTCATTATTTCTGACGACATACTATACTATGACGTTTTATCATGATTTTAATCATGAAGGTATGATGTGATGTGAAATTTTTTACACTGTGACACTTTTTAGGTGTACCATGACATTTTTAGACATACTATACTGTGACATTTTTTTCATGATTTTGGACGACATACTTATACTATGACGTTTTTTCATGATTTTGGATGATATATCATGACGTTTCTTCATGATTTTGACGACATACTATACATATATGAAATTTTATTCCTGAAAACGTATGGGAACCCCGTGTATGGAACAGAGAGAAGAGATGCAACAAATGTTCCATTCTTCGTGATGTGTAACCGTACATTTTCTGTTTGTCTCTTGTTTTAGGTTCTTGATGAAGAGGCTGAAGTGTTCATCGTGAAGATGTGGAGGTTACTCATCTATGAAACTGAAGCAAAGAAGATTGGACTGGTGAAATAAGCAAGAACAACCAGTGAATGAAGATCAACTGTTTTCTTTTCATACATTGTGTATAATAGTGTTGTGCAATTATGTCACCCAAACAAAGCGATTTGTCCATTACAGACTGCAACTGCAGATTCTGCTCATTCTTACATCTGCACCAGTTGTTCAGGTCATGTCTTTTTTTTTTTTTTTTTTTGTCCGACTCCCCTCTTTTTGCAGGTGCTGACACTGTCGGTGTGCTTTCGTGTAAATACAGTCTGTCATGATTTGACCATGATGAAATAAGTGAGAGAGGAAACTGCTGACAGGACCATTGTTCGTTACCAGATAAGGTCATTTGGTCCTGCTCTTACTTTATAAACATGCCACCTCACACTTTGTGGGAAGAGTAGTCTTTCCTTGAAGTCTCTGATGTGTGAAATCTGGCTTGCAGTTGATTGTGGGTTAAGTGGACTTTAGAGTGTGCATAACTACAAGGATGTGATCTTTTTTACAGGGTTATTTATTCAGGATTTTTGACACAACTTCAATTTGTTTCTGTGGATTTTTCAGACTTTGTCTTTACTTTTCCTTATCACATTCCTGACAAATGTGTTGGCATGTTCTCGTCCTCAGACCATCTCAAAAAGCACCTAGTTATTGTTTTGAAATGTCTACTGACTAAACCCACAGAACATATTTTGGATGGTGACATCCCTGCAGCTGTAAAAGCACACACGTCATAACCACTATAAGAAAATGAGCTCAGAACAGGGGAAAAAATGATGTGAAGTTGTGAGGATGCTCTCCATTTGTTTTTGTATTGGTGAACATTTGAATAAAATTGATTTTTTTATAACAGATTGTGAACCAGCGATCAATATTCTCAATCGGTTGCAAGTGTAAAACAAAACCCCTGATAACTCCACTTTTACCAGTGATTACAAAAGGTTTTAATGCTTACACTTGCTTTTAAAATGCGAGTCTCACATAAGAATCGTGATAGGAATTTGAACAAGCCAGACAATAAGTGTTCCTAATTTAAAAATAAAATTACTGCATTTAAAAACCACAGCAAGTCAAGCACAACCACAAAGCTTTAGAATTAACAAGATTTAGAGACTTGACTTTATATATATCCCACTGTTTGTCTTTTAATTCATCCAAAATTCAGTTTAAGATTGATAGATTGTTTTGTAGTGAGCACCAAATGTTGAGTGCTGCAAAACATGCTAATTACAAAGGACAAACAATTACGGCTAGACCTGTTTCATTTAGTCTATCTAAAGCAACTGACAAGACACATTGAGATCAAAATTTCCAGAACTTTATTGATGCCATGTGAGCTAAACAACAGCAGGTCTTGCCAGTAAAAACCCTCTAGCTGGAAGAGAAACAGCATAGTAAGTCATTGCTGACTGGTGTTGAGACAGACAAGCCAATGCGTTTCCCCTCGAAATCAATCATGTCCAGTAACCAGCCAGAGATGAAGCGCCATATATACTGAAGACACTGGGCCCTGAAGCAAGAGGTAAGTGAAGGCCACTGCTTGTAATCAGCTTTAGAGTTATTTATTCAAATTGTTGTACTTAAAAATAGAAACTATATTGATGTTTAACTTGTAATTTAGCTTCCCTTCCATGTCTGTTAACGTCTTCTGAAACAAACCTTGCTAAAGAACAAACTGGGACATGTGCCAATGAAGGATTAACACCAGTTAATGTTTGCAATGTGAAAGTTAAGAACTGTTGGACTGGGTGACGGTGGACAGGTCTGTCCACACTTCTCCTTGGATGTTTTCTCCTCACCAGCCTTCCTGTGAGGACCGACTCTAATCCTCTGCTTTAGCCTCCATCTCCTCGGCGTCATCGTCTCCGTCCACCTCGGCGTTCTCCCGCTCTAACCTCTCCAGCTGCCGGGCGAGCTCTGTCTCATCCGTGTCTGTCACCACCTTGGGCTGGAAAATAATAAGTGGGAACATGTCAAAACTAAGAAATTATGGACAAGTATTTTAGCTTCTCCTGGTGGGGAAAAATACAATCTGTGATTTGCAAGTTCATTAATAAATATTTTGGCAGTGTTGTATAAGGTGATGAAGTTGTAATTTGTGAGAAAATGACTCCTATAACCACATTGCAAGTTAACAGTTATAACATGAGAATATAGTTGGAATATTTCAGAGAATTTCAGTTTGCAATTACTACACAATTATAATATACTATATACATTTTTTTTAATGTACTATATTTTGTCATGATTTCAGACGACATACGATGACATTTTTGAACCATGAATCATGGAAAAACCTCATAGTATAGTATGTCGTCAGAAATCCTGAAAAACGTCATAGTATAGTATGTCGTCGAAAATCCTGGAAAAATGTCATAGTATAGTATGTCTTCCGAAATCCTGAAAAACGTCATAGTATAGTATGTCGTCGAAAATCCTGGAAAAAATGTCATAGTATAGTATGTCTTCCGAAATCATGAAAAAACGTCATAGTATAGTATGTCGTCTGAAATCATTTAAAACGTCACAGTATATTATGTCTTCCGAAATCATGAAAAAACGTGGAGGTTTTTTTCGGAATTCGGATGACATGATTGTATGGCATTGTTAAGCATTATAAAAATATACTATTTTATGACTTCTCATGACGTGTTTGTGATATACTCAGACGTATTGATGATTTTTTAGATATACTATGACGTTTCATTATTTTTATGACGCACTATACAATGACATTCATGATATACTTTCCTGTGAAATTTTAAGACATTTTTATGACATACCTCACTATGACTTTCTTGTGACCCTTTTATTTTTTTCATGGCATTACATTTATTTAGCTGATTCTTTTCTCAAAGCAGCTTACAATAAGTACATCCAGCCATGTGGGTACAACCCCAAGTAAGTGCAAGAATCAAACAAAGCATGATTACACAATCTTATCTGGATCCCTCTGCTCTAGCCTCATTAGAACTTAATACACATTTTTTTTTACAACATTAAACCTCAAGAACCATGCAAAAGGACAGGATGAGGTTTTAACACAAGGCCACTAAGGTCACTCACCTCCATCTGGATGTTAAAGACGCCTCTCTTCTCCTCAATCTTCTCCTTGATAGCAGCCATGGCTTGGTTGAGGACAGACAGGCCCTCTGTGCGCTCCAGAGTGGTGGTGGTCATCACGTACCGAGGGGGAGCTATCAGGTTGATCTGCCAAGAACAAGACAATGTTAATATCCAAGAGTGCAAGGTCTAAGTTTCACCATTCAGCATCAGTATACGATCATGTGGCTGAATTACCTTGATGGGCATGGCTTCTGTGGAGCAGCCAAGCCCGGCCCTCAGAGCTTCCTTTACGGCATCAATGCCCTCATACCCGTAGCAAGCCACTTCGATGTCTGCAGATTGGGAGAGGAAAATAAAATGAACAGGAATTGTGATTATAGGTCACATCTTCATCTTATTACTTCATTTTTAAAGTCCAACTGGGAAGCTATCATGATACAGTTAGAATAAACAAAAGTACATTGTTACCTGCTCTGATTTTGACAGCCTGTGGAGTGAGTCGCCTGTTGATGTTATCAATCAGCACATTCCTCTCTTCCTCTGATAACTCCAGCCCATCCAGGATGGCAGGATCTCTGCAGGAGGGAAGATATTCCCCATTTGATTTAACCACATCAAATAAAACATTGTTTGAATACATTCTGTGTCAATAGAATTTTTTGTGATTTATCTCACACGAACACACACACACCACTTGAAACAAACACTTACGATACGGCCTGTTTGAAGACATCATAAGCTCCGTATCCTGGCCTCTTGTATTTCTCATCGAAAACCCAGGCAGTGCGCTGGTACAAACTCTCTAGCTGCTCGTCCTTACTGTAATCCAGCACCTCTGCCACGTGTCGCAGGATGCTGTACACCTGCAAACACAAACCCGCATCAGTTCAGAGAGAATACTGACTCAAAGGTCAGACTCAAAGACATCAAAAAAAGGAAAACCAAAGGGTTGTGGAGTTTGTAATAATCCAGAAATGTATGATATATTTGTCAGGCATGCACTATCAAGGCCAGCAAATGACTGAGGTCATGTCCATATATCGTACGATAGGTCAATACCTTAATTATCATGACAGGCCTACAGTCATTTCAATAGTGAGTTATTTTTATGAGAATACAAAATTAAAAACCTTTGGGCACGATTTCACTTACAGTTTTAGATTTGGTGAATTTATCCTCACACTTGATGGCCTCCTCTGGTGAAACTCTTCTTTTCGATAAATCAATGTATCCTGAAGACAAAGCAGAGGAGAGATGCTGTAACATTTTTTTTTTTTCATGGTATATGGCAGGAGTTTACATATCACCTTGGGTTGGTCCTTCACCTTCTCAAAATGATCCCACACTTTGGATTTCCTGCCTGACATATTATTAACTAGCCTGTGGAATAACCGCAGGTACCAGTTCTGTGAATTGGTCGACTATTAGGGGACAGTAGGGACCAAGGTATAGAAGAGTTTTGCAGAAAACGGGTAAAAGATGGCATCTCTCTTTCAGGTTTATCAAATATTATATGGATTAACCCTATGGGCCCTAGGCGTTTTTGGGGTATTTCTACCGCCTTTACTTCTAAGCTAGGGCTGGGTGGTATGGCCTAAAATCATAATCACGGTATTATTTTGGGGGGATGTGGTGAAGGTATGATATCGCAGTATCGTCTTCTCTCTTTTTCTTTTACACCTTAAATAAAACAATTTAAAAAGCCATACAAGTCTAGGATGGAAACTAATTATTGTCAGAAGTAAAATAGTTGCTAATCCATCTATTATTGTGTATAAAACGCTATATAGTATGTATAAACGTTAGAGGGAAGAGGGAGGGCCGACAGCTCCCGGGCCCCCTTCTCCCGCGGGCCTGGGTTTGGTGCGGTCGGCCAGGCCACCTCCATCACATAGTGAGGGAGGTGCGTGAGGCCGGCCGGTCGCCGGGCCCAGTTCTGCCGCCGAGTACTGCGATATGAAGGTAACGTTTATCACAAAAGCAGCGGCTCATGTTTATTGCAGTTTATTGGGCCAAATTTATATCATTTCTACCGTCTACCGCATATACCGTGCAGCCCTATTCTAAGCTCATACCACAGTCATTATAAAGGCTACATACACATGCTATATCTTGTTTGTTTTTTTCAGGACAATGTGGGCTATCCAGATATGCCATCATTTCATGTCCTTCTATCTGCCTGTATTTTACATTAGTTTTTATATCAATAAAAAAAAACAAATCCGTGTTACTAAATTCTTACATTTTTACATGTATCTCACCATAGCAAGTTGGAAAATGACATATTCTGCCATATATGAAGAGGGGAGACTCTCTGGAATCTGGCAATATAAGAACTATGATGGTGGGACATTCTGTCACTTCACAGTTGTCCAAAACATGTGGTTTGTGCCAGGCGGACATGATTGCCAGTATTTTTTCATTATTGCAAGAAATTCCACTGAAAATGTGTTTTATCTGAAAGAAACATGCAATATTTACATTTAAGATAACAGAAAAACAGTCAACCAAGTGCAATGATGTCCTCCAAGATAATATTTGCCACTCTGTTTGCAGTAAACAAAGTTTGTTATTGTTTTTCAGTTTCAGTTATATATTGGGGGGACATTTTGGGCATGGGGGGGGGGGGGGGGGGGGGGGGGGGGGGGGGACTACAAATGTGGATAGACAGGGAGAAACACACGCAAGCCTAAGACGTGGTAAGATACGATATTCCTCACTTTATAAAGTGACCGATAACAAGATCTGTATAATGGGTTGTAAAGAAATTCGTCAGGTTTTTATTTTGTAGACACTTGATCTGTATTTATAGCATGATGGGATGACAGCACAATGATGTGTGTGGTATCACTGGAAAGCTCTGCTCCTGTGCTTTCATGTGACATGCGTGGCATTTCTGTGCAAGTAATCCATCCAAGAGTATTGTGTGTGCAAAGCTGTATGAAAGCTTTGTTATACATAATTTTAGTGTAACTTTATCATTGTTTTCCACTGTGAAAACATTGGACTACCAACAAGTGCTTGGTGCTATGATGCACGGTCGCTGAGAAAATCAATAGAGAAGAACAGGTGTGAATTTGGACGCACTATGCATCGTTCGGGCGCAAAGGGTTAAAATTCACGCTGTTCTTGGGAAACTACATCCATTTCACCTGCCAGTTTGGCACCAGCAGCCAAACGTTTCCTGTCCCTTGTCCAACTTGACATACAGGCCTAAATCCATCACCAAACACACACCGCTGACCTTCACCTCTGGTGGTTAACACCCCCCTGCTTTCACTCACCCTTCTCTTTGTCTACTCGGATGACGACCACGCACTCGTTGCGGCCTATGCGGATGAGCTTGTTGATGGAGCGGATACGTCGACGCGACAGCTCGCTGAGGAGGATCATGCCCTCGATGTTGTTGTACTCCAAGAGGCTGACGTAGGCGCCCATCTCGGCGATGGACCTCACGTTCACCATCACGACATCCTCCACCTCTGGGAACCGGTGCTGGTAAAATCGACAGCTGAGCCCCGGCATCGCTGAGGGAACAGAGACAAAGATGGGGCTAAATAGTTGAAGCAGACAGTGATGTCACATATCCTCCAAAATTGGACAAGCTGGCAATTTTGGACAGCATGAGTCAGTTCATGATGAGTGTTACTCCACCTGAAAAAACAGTTTAATGTCAGAATAATGGTTCTGTGTTTCTTGAGGTCTCTAAAGTCAGAGAAAATAGCCCTGATGATGTCATAGTGATGCGATAAAGATTACAGTGTTTAGTCTTGAATACTACAATGCTTTAACAGAGAGCCTGTGTTACAAACTGGGTGTGTGGAGTTCTAAGGTGTGGGCATTTACCAGGCAGAGAGGGTTTACCAAAAAATGTGATCGTGTTGCATTATGGGAATTGTAGGCCTAAACTATAAACTAAAAATCCAGATCTCTCAGTCTCTGCTGCTCTAGTTTTGACAAGATATTTCACGCAACTCTAGAGAAAAGAAATACTAAATTGCCTTGCAACGTTTTAAAAGGTCCAGTGTGTAGGATTTCATGGCACGTAACGATGAGGTTGCAGAACCGAAACTTCTCCCATGTGCCAAGCATGTAGGAGAACCACAGTGGCCGACATGAAACCGCAAATAGCCCTATTTAGAGTCAGTGTTTGATTTGTCTGTTCTGGGCTACTGTAGAACAACATGGTGGACTCTATGGATGAGCACCCGCTCCCTATATAGATTGTAAGAGCTCATTCTAAGGTAACAAAACCTGTGTTTCTTAATTTCAGCTGATAATAAACCAGTGAAACCAAAGTTTAAAATATTCTGCCAATAAATGCCCCTACATCCTACACACTGAAGATTTAAATAGATTTCATCACATTTTTTCTGTTTCTTTAATATTGTGTAGCTCAGTTTTAATTGGTGAAGATGATGATAACGAGGATAATATAACAACTTGAGCGGTGGTTCCCAACCAGGCATTAAGGATGCTTGAAAGGGTTCCTGAAGATATATATCTGTGGAGTTAAAAGATGATTCAAGAAATGTTTACTTTTTCCGTTCTCCAATTATTTGTTTGTGTCTTGTGATGCCTCATAATTTCACCTCTTCAAGCTTTAAAATCCTTTTTTTTGTTTAATGGTCAGTGGTTTATGGGGCCATAACCTGTGATGGAGCAGATAATGCTCTATTTTTTCAATGAGTCACAATAGGTAATAAAGGCTAGGAACCACTTATTGACAGACCACAGAAGACAGACAACACATCCGCTCCTAGGATACAATGACATCAACTGTTGTGATTTCACTGAGAGATACAGGCATGATTTCTGATTCTGTTGGTGAACTTCTCACTAAAATAAAACTGACTTGGATGCAAAAGAATGAAGAAGAACTCCAGGAGCCTGCAGAGACAGTCATTAATTAATTAATTAATTAAGTTGTCAACAGACTTCAATCTACTGCTACATCGTCATTTAGATCAAGGTTAAATGGAGTGATTTCTAGCAACATAAAATGCCATTGAAAAAATGGCTCTGCAGTAAACCCTACCTCCACAAAGATTATTACTGTAAAACTTAATTAAAAGCCTATTCCCAATTTAACGCCCAGTCCCCTTTTACTAGCCTGGTGTGGCGATACATTTTGACAAATAAAGGCCTGTCTCAATTAGTGGCCTGGTCTGTTTGCCAAGCAGTTCATCTTTTTAACAGCGGTTCTTCAGATGTATAAAACCAGGTTGTTGGCTACCTCAGATCATGTGTCCATTCCTTGATTACCCTGTAAGTTATTGATATTCCTTCAGTCCGTAAGCATCATCAGATTAAAAGAATCGAATGAGTTTTTCATAAAAAAAAATTGTCAAAATTATGAGTTTTGTTTTAACAGGATAAAGTGGCCATAACTCTCTCTTTCTCTGATGTGCTGTCTGTCGGAGCTAGATTAAATGAAAGATTCACTATTGATGTATTACTTAAAGGCTAATCTTTATATAAGTAATATTCATACTGGTTTAAATTAACAATTTGATTGTATGTCCCGATCTTTGCTGGGAAACAGTTTAGTGTGAAAGAAATTAAAGGCCTGTCCCATATCCTCCTGAGACCTGAACTTTTGTTTGGTATGCATTTTTAATTTCTCCTAGCTATGTGGGATTACTAGGAACTGTTAGGTACAAAAATCAAAACATTGTCAACAATAATAATGTCCCTATATCCTCAAACAAGACAATACTAAAGTCTCAATGTCCTTCAACTAGCTGATGATAAAGTCCCAATGTCCTCAAACAAGTACTTTCTAATTGACAGCGTCTTAGCTTGTTACTGTTGCTAAAATTGGCGAAATTTGTTGGCATATCAAACTACAAACATTATTTATCATAAGCAAACAAGTTTCAACCATCAAATGTGATCAGGTTTTAGACATCGTCCACATCTGTGTCAGGATCGGCTGTAGACTGACTTGGCAGAAATGGCAGCCATCTTGTTTTTACATTAATTGGTGTATTGTGGACTTAATTGCCACTAAATGGCAAAAAAGTGTCCATGAACGAGGACAAGAGGTCTAATTTCAGCAGAATGAAGAATAAGGTCCAGTAAACACAAAATGTAATGTCCTTGTATGAGGACACAGGGACTCAGGAGGATGGAGACGCCTGTCCCAAATATAGGCCTGTTGATTTCAGTGATTAAAGCCAATAATAGCCTGGGATATTAATTGAAGTTGTATGGTAGATTCAGTTCATTCATAGTTATGGATTCGTATTTGAAGGCACTGACTTGTGGTGCTAATAAACTGAGTAGGGCTATACTCAGAGCTGTTTCTTATTAAATCTCGTCTCAATGACATAAATGTTAGGCACAAAATATTTACTCTAATATCTACAGTCCAGAGCCAATTGAATGACACACTGTCTCTGGGTGTTTTTGCTCCACTTAGCACCACTCAGCAGAACAAACAACAGCGCTCAGCCTGGAAAGTTTTCCCAAAATAACTGCGGAGAGATGAAGCGGCATTAAGTGAGCTGGCAGCGCAGGCACGGTCAGTTTTATTTCACATTTGTGTGTGTGAATGGGCTGATGCAATGCACACTGACGAGAAGCCCCCCTTCAGTTTGAGTTGGCTAACATTAACAAAATGAGGCAGAACCCGCTTAAAATGGGTGTAGCATGCTAACAACGACTGTAACTAGTGACACATATTAAGTTAAATACCCTAAGGTGAGAATTTAATTTTATAAGAAAACTGTTGCTTCAGTAACCGTTAGCTTCGGAGCTAATAACCCGGTTCACTCAACTCACATGCGGCACATGTACCGCTGGTGATGCTAGCAGTTAGCCAGCCAGCTAGCATCTCCGTCTGTTCCCCACTACCCGGTAAAAAAACACCGTTACCGGTAAAAACTCACCTGTGTCATGTGGTTACAAGTCGATACACAGGAATGTTCTCTACTGGGAGTGTTTCAACGTCCGATAATGTGTCCCGTTGTTTTTTTTTTTTAAACGAACAATTCAGGCCCGCTAGCTCACATTCATGGGTGTGCTAATTTCTCGACCCGGAAAAGATCGTCACAGCTTTCCGTCGTGCGCATGTGCAGAGCGCGGTCACATGACCAGAGGCCAGCTGATCATCGCGGAGAGAGTCGGACAAGATCACGACCATCAGCTCGATCCAGGCTGCTAATCCTGCACGAAAACAGCGGCTTTTCATGAATATATGCACAGTTTAACAGCACAGAATCAAAGCTAAGGGTTTAGTGTTCATTTCAGGAACCGGAAGTTAACAGAAGACCTCGATCGTCGACCAAAGCACGAGAAGATGTCTGGAAAAGACAGGATCGACATATTCCCCTCCAGAATGTAAGCAGCTTTTTCAGCTAGCTAGTTGCTAACCCACTGTAGCCTCTCATTCAGTTATTATAACGCAGTGTTGTTGACCTATTGCTTTATAGTCTGGCATATTAATGATTCCCTGCTCCTGTCTGATGGAAAGTTCAGCTAATCTCACACGCTACGGTGTGATTCAACCCCAAATATAGTTTATATCAGTGCCAGGTTACTGTGTGAAAGAGGAAGAGTCCTGCTTTTGTCATGTGATGTTTCTGACATGATCACAGTGTGAGCTGTCAGTCTGAAAAACACTGACCTCCAGACAGAGTAAAGGTCTTCAGTATGGAGTGATCAGAGGAGGTACATGTAGTGTCTGTAATGTCTAATTATTTACTACATTGGTTCAATACTTTACAGCTCTTTGAAGCTTCCTTGTGTGAGGGAGGAGTTTTAATCCCAGAAACTGGCTGTGTTTATGACCTGTGCATGGATAAAATGATCATTAAATATCACTGAGCTGGGATATGAATATGTCAGTGACTCTCATTTTGGAAATTGGAGAGTTGCTGGTTAAAGTCCCCATCTGAACCAAATATGGAGTGTGGACTGGTAACTTAAGAGGTGCCAGTTTGCCTCTTGGGCACCACCACGGCACCCCAAGCTATGCAATTAAGACTCTGTGAAATTTAGTAAGAAAACACACACCCAAAAATGAAACATAAAAGTAATAGATAAATGACTGAAACAGTTTCTGCCACAGATACAAAACAAGGCGAGACCAAGGGGAACACCACCTAAATTAGGAATTCCAATATATTTCCATGGTTTCCATTTATGTTTCTTTATGGTGTATGATTTTCATTTCTTCTGGACTATTAATGTAGGGCAGCAATACTTGTGCAGCGCCTGAGTCCAAGACAAATTTCCCTATTGGGACAATAAAGTATATCTTATCTTATGCTGAGCTAATGTAGGTTCAATAACAGGCAGTGAATCTTAAAATCAGCTCTTAAATCTTCAGCTGGAAGTAAAATGAAGGACGTTAACAAGAGTTAAAGGGGAACATCACCTAAATTAAGAATTCCAATATACTATTTCCATGGTCTAGGAAGGTTCAATCAGCATTTGAGAAGTAAGTCTCAAACCTGTGATGTCACAGGGTGTAATGTCTGGGGTTGCTCCATAGACAGTGAATGTGAGTCTGTTTTTTGGGCACAGAATGTTTGTTTTCTGTTTTAAACCCAAATTATTTTTATTCTGTTTTACTGTTCTCAGTTCTGAAACTGAAAATGTACCTGTGTACTCAGAACGTTCCCCTCAGTGCTCTCTGTGTCATCTGGAGCATCCTTCACACTCTTTGTCTATGGAGCAGCTCCAGACTTTATACCCTATGACATCACAAGTTTGAGTTTTAGCACTGTAGTTTTTGGATTTTGGGGAGAGTTTATGTTTACGCCTATTTTTGGATTCTCTTGACCAGGGGAAGCCAACCTGCAGCTCTGGAGCCCCATGCGGCTCTTAAGCCCCTCTCCAATGGCTCCCTGAAGCTTTGACCAAAAATTAGGCTACATGGAAATGAGTCATGGTTATTTTTGAACTTTTTAATTTCTATTTATCATTGTTGTAAGCCTAAAGTGATTCTTACATTATCCAACTGTCAACATGTGTAACCTATAGGCCTACAACAAGTTAAAAAAATGTTTAAACATTGCGGCAACTAAAATGGCCTGGCGCCTTTTCTCTAAGTTTTGCCGAACATCAAGAGTGATGGCTTGTCTTGAGTTTCCTGAGCAAAGCTAGCCGTGGATTTCAAATCTAGAAAGATAAAGTCTTAAATAGTGCATAGACAGATTTGATTACTTTCACTGCAAGATACCAAACATTCATAAATACTTAACTGTGGAGTAACCACCTAATTTTAAAACATGTTTAACAGAGGGGTGCTAATTTAGACTTAATAAGGCTCTGTTGCCTTTATTATGAGGCTCAAATATATTTTGCGGCTCCTCTGGTAGTTAAGGTTGCTGACCCCTGTCTTAGATCATAGCAGTAACATGTATGAATTTTGAAATCGGATGTAGTTCCTCTACCAGGATGACTCTGACTTGTGCGACAGTATTCAAAATGTGTGTGTTTTTGTGATTGCAGGGCTCAGACCATCATGAAGGCTCGGCTGAAAGGGGCTCAAACCGGCCGCAACCTGCTCAAGAAGAAATCTGACGCCCTCTCCATGCGCTTCCGTCAGATCCTCCGCAAAATTATCGAAGTCAGTTGTTAGTTGTTGTTCCCCATGCCTTTACTTCTTTAATAACTGTGAACTAATGGTTTTCTAAAGGTGGACTCTTGTCTTGTTTCCTCAGACTAAGACTAAGATGGGAGAGGTGATGAGAGAAGCGGCCTTCTCTTTGGCTGAGGCCAAATTTACAGCTGGAGACTTCAGGTGAGAATGAGAGAAAGAGGACGTGATGTGGCGTTATGATCAGCTCAGGCGCATCTATAACACACATCTGTAATTCTGTCTGCAGCACAACTGTAATTCAGAATGTCAACAAAGCCCAGGTGAAGGTCCGAGCCAAGAAAGACAACGTGGCAGGTCAGCCTAAAAATATTATCCTCATACTTTTTACAATCACTGTCACAGAGACAAGTTCTTATATACATGACTTCCTTTTGTTTCAGGTGTCACCCTTCCAGTTTTTGAGCACTACCAAGAAGGCGGAGACAGTAAGTCACGTTTAATAAGATAGTTTTTAGGATTATTGAGTGAAGGAGAGTCCTCACACTCACTTTGTCCTCCAGGTTACGAGCTGACTGGTCTGGCCAGAGGAGGAGAGCAGCTCTCCAGGTTGAAGAGGAACTATGCCAGAGCTGTGGAGCTGCTGGTGGAGCTGGCCTCCTTACAGGTAGGGGGCGCTGTTAGGAATATGCTGAGGTTCATTGAGCTTAATTTTCTTAGCTCTCCAGTGGATATACAGTGGTGGAATAAAGATTAAACTACACCAAAGTGTGAAATTGTTCAAATTAGCTTCACTTTTAACAAATTAAACATTGAAATGCTGCTTACGTGTTCATTCATCAACACTAATAATAATAATAATCCAATAATATATATTTATATCATGCTGTAACACTCTGAAAGCGGCTGCTCTGCAATTAAAGTACTTTTTTTAAATATGTAAGATCTGTTTGAATGTTATTTTAGTGAAATATGAGTCAAAATTACAATAGTTTTTCCTGTATTTTCAGTATAAAAAAAAAAAAAGAAGATCATAACTAAGAAATTGTGACTCATATTTTCCCACTTCCTGTCTGTAGACATCTTTTGTCACGCTGGATGAAGCCATAAAGATCACCAACCGCCGTGTTAACGCTATTGAGCATGGTAATTTCACACTAAACATACAGTGTTGTCTGTTACAGAATTACAAAGACTGTTATTAAAGCTGTTATTTATATTTCGTTGCAGTGATTATTCCTCGCATCGATCGCACCCTCACCTACATCATCACAGAGCTGGACGAGAGAGAACGAGAGGAGTTCTACAGGTGAGAACATAAATCCCATTTTATTTATCTTTTAATTTCTACCTTATTTTTGTTTTAACTCTGATTTATATTTCTCGTCTGCCAGGCTGAAGAAGATCCAAGAGAAGAAGAAGCAGCTCAGGGAAAGGACAGAACTGGAGATAGCCGCTCGCTTGGCTAAACTGGGTCCCATCGCGGAGCCCACCAACATGCTGACGGAGGAGACGGATGAAGACCTGCTGTTCGAGTGAAGCGCTCCAAAAGGCCTCACCTCAACCTCCTATTTATTCTGTGCCTCTCAGGCCATGTCCATGTCTCCTCATGCAAGTGATGGATTTTTTTGTGTACGTGTCTGTGATGATTTGTTCTATTGTTTCAGTGCGTGTTTCCAGATATGTCACTGTACAGAACCAAAGTGTCGTCACACTTGGCTGCTTACCCACAAGGGCATCAGTTCACTATTATGAAATAATCTAATAAGAGTATAAATATGTTTACACATGGTTTGTGAGTGAAATAAAGAAGCATTCCGTGTGACTGATCAGCTTGTAGATATTCCTCCCAACATTCAGAGCCATTGCATGCTGTAAAGCTTAGAGGGTAGCGTTGGTATTTTTCAACCTGGATCCTATTTTACCTTTTTTTGTGACTGAGTGATTCATGGAGACAGCTGTTTTTGAAAACTGGAAGTACTGAGTGTGATGCGAAACAAGCTGCAATGTAACTCTATCTGGACAATAGCACACTGTCGATTTACTTCCACTGAAAGTGCTTGTTTTTGCCACTGACAGGCTTGTCTGTTTTGTGTGGAAAGGATCCCTACAGAGATAGACACATTTTTAAAGAGGAAGTTACTATTTGTTTAACCAGAAACAGCCCCGAAAGTGTGATCTCCAGACCCACCAGACTCCATTTAAACAAACAGCAATCACAAACTCACAAAAGCTGTCTTGACTCGTCTTTCCACTCTTCCTACAATCACCGGCTTGCTTGAAATAAACCCTTAATTCACCCAGTTACATGTGAAGACATGCTGACTCTACACACGCTAAAATGTCTGTTTATTTAAATGGGGTCTGGTCGGTTTAGCGATAGCAATTTCAGGACTGTTTCTGGTTGAACAAAAAAGGGTCTTACTCATAAACAGTAAGATCCATCTCTGTCGGGATCCTTTTCATAATGTTATCAGACATTTAGAGTACTAATCCGAGCCTGTCAGAGGCAAAAACAAACACATTCATTGCTCGCACCTTCCAAGTGTTTACATTGCGGCCTGTTTCACTGCTGCAGGCTGCAACGCTCTTTTTCAATGCTGGACCAGTTTCAAAAATTGTTCCCATTAGTCATTTAGACACAAAACATGGAAAAAAGGGTCCAGATTGAAAAATACCGAAGTTGCGATTTAAGTTGGTTGTAGATTCAAAATTCAAAGAGTGTGAGTGTGTTGTGGAGGTTGTTGTTGTTACCTCATCTGAAGATGTTTACCATTGCAACACAAAACCCTTAAGTGACCCCACTGTAAAACTTGGTGTGCATATCAACATAGCCCCACACGTCATCCAAATAAAGATGTTATCGATATCTAACCACTGTCTGGATCTCTTGCTATTTAAATATTAGATAATATATATGTTGTGACAGTTTTACACACAGGCACTCATTTGCACTGATGTTGACGCTTTTCAGTATCGACTGACTAGTATCTAAAATGCTGGATCGGGTATCATTGAGTATGCTAGTCTAAGCACAGATCCAATACCAGATAGTTAATTAATAAACTTAAATTAAGTATAAGACAAATTTCCCCACAAATCAATTCTTCTTCACCGCTTTAAACAGTAGCCTACGCAGTTTTTTACACTGGAAAGTCACTAATAAAAAAGGCAACATGCTCAGTGGTAACTATCTGTACTCAGTATTGGCCAATGTGTGAGTTCAGGTATTGTAATTGGTACTGGGAAGACAAAAATGGTATCAAAATATCTATACTTACAGTCCCATGTGTGAAGATAAAGAGGACTGGGAGACTGCTGGGATCAAATGTCTTTCAGTCACCAGCTCAGGGAGGAATGGCAGCCATCTTACATCACAATGCTACATTTAACACATTATTTTTAGCTTCACAGGGGTTGAGTTAGTACACATTTGTTTTGCAACATCAGTATTAAGAACTCATTAAAAATGATGCAATGTATTCACCACTTCATATCATGTATCTGATTTTATTAACACTGTTGCAGAATTGTGCTTATGATTTAACAAGTACCCTGCAAAGAAGCAAAACTGTAACTGTTGGAGTTACACTAACTGACGAGATGTTTTTTTTTTCTTACAATACTGGTAAAAAAAAATCCAACAGTCTCGGCAGCACTTTGCAGCCTGACACACTGACAGTAACGATAACCAGCTAGAGACAATACTGATTTGAGGTCTGTTATCACAGCGTAAATGAGACATGAGACGACACAAAATACTGACACTGGTGTGGAGGACGTACCTCGAAACTGTGCAGGTTACAGCAGATTCTTCTTCTGTGGTTTCTGATTGGAAGACGTTACACCGCAGTGCTCCTTTCCTGTTTGGTTTCTACAAAGCTTTTGGTTTGCTGCTTTTTAATTGTGACGACAACACTCTGCCAGGTGAGTGTTTGTTTCGTATATCACAAACAAACAAAATGTAACAATAAAATATTTTATCCTTTTGTCTAGAAAATATATATTTACAATTATAAATAACTATTAAGAATCGGATAGAAACATTTCTATGTGTTTGATACTTTGCATAAAGCTGAGATCAACAACAAACAGAGAAAAAGAACTCACAGAGACACACACAGTCAACAAGAAGAAACGTAAGAAACTTGAGTCCATCCCTGCGTCACGTGGTAAAGATCACCTCTTCGGTAAGCGAGGAGAATGTGCAAGTGAAAATCCAGTGACAACCAGCACTGTCCATCCTTCATCTTTCAATCTCCAGGAACATTCATTTCTGTTTGACTCCTCCTACCCTGAGGCTCCCTGCGGTGACACCCCGTGACCTCTAGCACAGCCAGGAGGTGGGCACCCACTGTGGCTCAGTGTCCAGCTTGTCTATCAGCCTGCGCAGCTCGCTGAAAGCCTGGTCTGGATCCATGTTCACGATGGTTGCATCGAAGAAGTGGCCATAATTGTGCTCCATCTCGCGGGCCTTTTCGATGACCTCCTTTAGCTCCTCGGGCTGTGAATAGAAAACGAGACATTGTTTTTAAGACTGTGGAGACTCTTCTGTAGTTACTGTGCTGTAGTGACATAATTCTAAGATCATTTTTTAATTCTATTTTTATCATGAATATTTTGGATGTGTTCAGAAATGCATACAACCTACTGCCTATTAAATGAATGATTAGGTATGCCTTTACCAACAGACTGGTAGAAGACTGAAGTAGTCAAGCAACACATGACTGAATCATATGACTGCGGCCGGTCTGACCCTGCCAGTGTCTCTCACATCTCCAAAAAAAAGTCACAGCAAATTTCCAAACAGGTGTTGTTTGGGTAAACTGACCACATATTGGGAATCTAAATAGCTACTGATCACCTGAAAATATGTGACATCAACAGCTGTTTGTCTGGCTCTAAACCTCTGCTACTTCGCAGTCTGATGAGACGCAATGCATTGTGGGTCAGTTGAGTATGTCCAGTAGCAGAGGTGTTCCGATACCAATTCTGATTCCTGAACTTGCGTATTGGCTGACACTGAGTACTGATCTGATACCACTGCTTTACAAAAAAAACAGCTGTATACTACTCACTGAGTATGGATGTGAAATGATTGCTATCATAGTTGTATGGCATGGGTCAGCTTTGTAAAACATGAACAAATACATACAGGGAATGAACGCCATAGAACCTTCTTTTATTATCCAGTTTGACAATTTTCTAGGGGCTAACATTACACTCTTTTACTAGAATTAAATTCTTTTTGCTGCTATAAAACAGTATTTTCCAGTGTCTGCACTGTGCACCTCGCTGTGTGGGCTTCTGTTTCAGAGCGGCAAAGAATTTATTTCTGGGAAAAACAGTTTGGGTGTGAAACTACTTCAAAGTTAGTTAGATAGACTTGCATACTTGCTGATACCTGATCCAGCATTTCAGGCAGTATTGGAGGCACTTCTGACACTGATAATCAGTATCAGAACAACTCTATCCAGTGAGCTCAGGTGTCATACTCGGAAATTCTTGTAAATAAAATCCACATGCTATGCAGTGTGAACACATCACATACTTTATTCATTAATTTAATTTCAATTTTCCGTAACTGCTTATCCTGTTTGGGGTTGCGGGGGGGCTGGAGCCTATCCCAGCTGACATTGGGCAAGCAGGGTACAACTTGGACAGGTTGTCAGACTACCACAGGACTGACACATAGAGACAGACAACCATTCACATATATTTCATATTATATATTTCATAAATTTCATAATATACATATATTTCCTTGTTTTGCCCCAGAGTGCCTAAAGAACATTTCTTTTCTGTGATAAATCCTAAATGCTTCCTTTTTGCTTTAATATGTTGCCTTTACTCTGCAATGCACTTACACTGCATGCACAATGTACAAACTTCTATAGGTAAAACACTGTACACAGTGAGTACCTTTGGTGTTTTCCCCTCTGTGGCCAGCAGGGTGCGTAGTCGTTCCTGAGAAGGAGGAGCGATGAAGATGACATATGGCTTGAGATTGGAGGACCTCAACACCCGCAGTGACTGACAAGAGGTAGAACAGAGACACACAAATATATGTCATGTGAGACCAATACAAATAAAAGATCGGACTCAAAATATACAATTATATAAAACACAATCTGAGATTTATGTTCACAATATGACAAGGTGTAATTATGTTCTGTCCAAGCCACAGTGGTTGAAATCAAGACAGAGGGATAAATGTGCTTTGTAATCAACATGTTAGACAGTGCTGTGGCTCCTACCCTGGTGTGCAGACAGAGCAAACAGATGCGTCCAGAGTTGATGACGTGTCGCACTGAGTCAGTGCTGGTGCCGTACAAGTTCTTCTCATATTCCCCCGACTCAATGAACTTCCCTGTCGCCAAGTCGGCTTCAAAGGCAGACCGGCTCACAAAATGGTACTCGCGCCCATTCCTCTCGTGTATCCTTGAGTTTCTGGTTGTGTCTGAGCCATGACAGAGGATAAATTAATTTGACTTAGTTTTTTATATTTGAGGATTTGTGCAGTCACAGTTGAAGAGGGGTCATGTCATAAGTCAAAACCCAAACCACATGTACTTGGACTTACGAGGAATAGCAACGGCAAACTTTTCCGGCTCGAGGGCCAGAAGCCTCCGACGCAGCTCATCGTGACCGCTGTTTGTCGGACCAATCAGAGAGATGGGGCGTTTACGATTGGCGGGCTGGTGATAAAGCGACATCTCCTCATAGGTCAGGATGTCGTCGTAGTCTGAAGAGACAGTTGGGCAGGGATTAAACAAACAACCTTGACTAACATACTAAATCCTTTCTAGCTGTCAGGCTGCTGTTGTTAAACTAATGCTGACCTTTGGCCTCTCTGTGGAGGCAGGTGAGAGGTTAAAAATACCACACTGTTATATTATCATCCCTGTGTTTGTGTGAACGTCTTGTCGTGTGTCTTATAACAATGTCCTGCTTCATATCCGACCCTCTCATCCACACATTAAATCACAGTCTGCTTCTGTCGGCCCCTGAGCAGCTCCACTAAAGCCGTGTGTGTGTGTGTGTGTGTGTGTGTGTGTGTGTGTGTGTGTGTGTGTGTGTGTGTCTGTCTGTCTGAGTACATGTATGTTTCTTTGTGTTAACCAACAACATCACATATCCCTTCAAGCCAATTTAGGCACCTGCTGGGCACCTGTTGGTGCCTCCTCTGATCCTGTCTGTGAAGACAGGACTAATCTGACCTGTGACACACCGAGTCTGGACAAGCTGCTGCGAGAGCAGAGGAACATGTCAACTCCGACCAACTTGTGGACACTTGGAAGCTGCTCAGGACAGAGGCAGTCTTTGACTTGGGTTAAACGAGACGTGACAAATGGAGTTTTGGAGTAGCTTCTCAGCAGTGGTTGGAGGAAGAGAGAGCACATTTCTAAACCAGCAAACCCACTTCCCAAAATGTTAAGCCTCTGAAGAGACACACAAAAAAAGTGGAGTCTTACCAGAATTCTTGCTCAAGGTAGACGTGCTCTTCTTCCTCTGTTTCTTGCTTTTCTTTGCATACCAAAGCTTCCCTGGAGACATGACAAGTCAAAAGTGTTTGCTTTAAAATGGGGTTTTATCATTTCGCTTTGTTACAACCATCTAGACACTACAAACTCTGTTTGTATGTGAGTCAGGGAGAAGGCAAAACATTTGTGAATTATATTATTTTCTCACCACATCGTGTGTGTTTCCACATCTCACATTATCTCACCTTGGTGCTCTCGGCTCCTGTCTGTTATAGTTTTCTTCAAGGTCTCTCTCTGTTGCTGGAACATCTTCCCTGAGGAACAGAAAAGCAAAGATAAGCAGCTATCCAACACTGCAAATTTAGATACACAAATGGTGTATTTTTTTTATTTCAAATGTTCTTATTGAAATAAAGATGTGCATTGTAATGGACCTGAACATGCACAGTTGTACGCACTGGACAGCTGCACTCAGGATCTGAACATTGCACACACTGCCAGCGAGTTCAAAGCTTTTCAAGACCCAGAACTGTTTTTCATAATCTTCCTCGTCTTTTCACAAGTGTCAAGGAAAAGGCAAAAAAAAGAGCTGCTTTCCATTTCCAGTGCTTAACCACATTTTCTTCCAGCCACAACAGACGTGGGTCAGAGAGTAATCGCAAATAATTCTCAGGTGTTTGTTTTAATCTGCTTGACGTGCCAGATGGGTGGCGTTTGCTGCCAGGGTAGTAGTGCCAGGTTTGTTATTAGTCACAGACAACTTTCAAGTCCTTTACTGTGGCTGTATCAGTGAGTGCTGCTGGGGATGGAATTAATAATCAGTTTGGCAACACATCATGAGATATCCTGTGTAGTTCATAGTAGTAGTGGTTAAAGGGTAGTTTGATACACTGGTATCAATTTATATTTCTTTTGTGTGTGTTAAGTAGATTAATTAAATGTACTACTTTCTGGCAGTTCAGTCTTTTGCCAGCTTCACTACACAATGCTGTTTGTCTGTTACAAGGCTGTTAATGATGACTGCAGGGAATTAATTAACTCGAGAAGGCTTTAATACAGCCTATAAAATATGTGGATGATATAGTTTGGTGAGATTACACTTAGGTTTTATATGTTTCTATGTTGGTATGGGAAATAATTTAAATATTCAAATTATTCTGCTCATTTTTGATCCATGTGAAAATAGCAAATGCTAACGACATGCTTACGAATGATATTCAACTGAGGGGCGGCTGTGACTGAGGAGGTGGAGCGGGTTGTTCACTAATCGTAAGATTGGCAGTTTGATCCCCAGCTCCTCTGGTCTGCATGTGTCACTGTGAGAGTGCGTGTGAATATTTAACTGAGTAGCAGATGGTGCTGACCACCAGTGTAGCCAGTGCGTGTGTGAATGAGTGAATGTGACATGTAGTGTAAAAGTGCTCTGAGTGGTCAGAGGACGAGGAAGGTCCAACTGTGTGATCTGAATATACTATAAAACTGTTGGTATAGTGTTGTAGTTTAGTGAGAACATGATGCAACAACATAAACCCATAATTATACATTTCACCATACCTGTATAAGTTTCCTCTAGATTCTTTGTACTGTTGTTCTAATGTGTCCTTGCAGTTTATATCTGCCTTTGTGAATCCAAAAACTACATATTGATATTCAGCCCTGGTCTGATCCCTACCTGGAACGAGTCCAGCCAGAGGCTGGTTGTCCTCATCTCCGTCCCTGTAGGCCTGCCACCAGTTGGGGTCGTCCTGGCTGATGACATGGAGGATGTCTCCCTTCTGGAAGGACAGGCCCAGCTCCCGACACGGCACGAAGGGGTCGTCGGAGGGGTCGTAGTCGAAGTAAGCTCGTACGTGCATCTGAGGACAGGGTTTACAATGTCAAGGTTAGTGTCGCATGCATGCAGACGGGCATCCTCACGCACGCACACAGCCACATTATCAGAGACTTACCACAGTCTGTCTGTGCGGGGCAGGTTTAATCTGAGAGCTCGGGATGAGGAGGAAGGTCAGAGTGCCGTGCATTTGTTGCTGATAGAAAAGATGAGGAGCAATGAATAAAACATGACAGGAACCAAATTTCTATGACTGTATTTACCAAGGACCCCAAACTTTTACCAGTGTTTAATGCTATGCTACATTGACTGTATATTACAGGAACAGACAGTCCAAGTATGATCACCATTTATGATTGAATTATAATTCCTTTTATAGCATTTAATGTACTTAATTTTAGTTTTCAAAATATCTGTAGCACCTGTATTTACACTATAACAAAGTTAAATTCCCATGAGTTACTGTAAATATTAATAAGACCATTGTATAGCTCTCAGTCCTCACCAGTAAATCGTGTACTTCATTGACATGTTTCCCACGAATGGAAACCCCGTTGATCTCCAGGATCTCATCTCCCTCACTGAGAAGGCCGCTCCGCTCTGCTGCTCCACCTTTCACTACACGACTCACCACCACACTGTCCATGTCGTTACGTACTGTTGCACCCTGTTGACCACACACACACAGACACACACACACACACACACACACAGATCCACAAAGAGTTCACACACTTTAGATGGCAGAGATCTCACTAAACAAGCAACACACTGGATAATTAATATGTACATGAATTGAACCACCTCAAACCCTGATACTCTCTAAAATAACAGAGAGATACAAACAGATGGACACAGTTTGAGGTCAAAGAAATATGTCATCGTACATTGAGCACCATTGTGTCACTGCCTGGCAATGTTTTCAAATCTCCCTCTGGAGCTGACAGGCATTTTGCTGCCCTGTTGGTTTGTGGGTGCACTGACACCGGCACACCCACATGATAAATGTGAGTGGTGGAGCATGGTTAAGTCTGAGAGTACAGGCAATTTTTACTGGACTGACATATAGTACACACACTTAACAATAAATAACACAATAACATGAATACTTAAAGGAACACTTCACCTCCAAAATGATCATGTGTATATCCATCAATGTTACGTTGAATTTATGAAGAAAACTGTTGTTGTTCTCACATTTCTCTGCGCTGAACAAAGAATCCAAAAACGGCGAAAAGTCTTGACAAATTTAAGTCATGAGGGGGCCACTTTTAATAACAGCAAAATGATATCAAAACATCTGTTTACAAACTCTCACACAATTTGTGCTGTATAATCTAAATCTTAATCATCCAATCGTATGCTCAGGACCTTTCAAACAGACAGAACTTTCTGACAGGGAACTGAACTGAAAGTAAAACTTATCTGTGCTCTCTTCAAAGCAGACTTTACTGACAAAAACACTGATTTTACCTTGCTGAACACGGGGGCTGCTGGTCTACTTCTGCCTTGATCAGTTATTTAGTTTCTGTTGTGACTTTGGTAAATCCGAACTTATCCTTTGTGACCAAAGTACCACAATGACATAAACTAATGTTTAGTGTTGTTGCTGTTAAACACAGGACTGTATGACTTTAATTCATCAAGACTTTTCTCAATTTTTGGATTCTTCGTTCACTGTGGAGGCACGCGAGAAAAGTAAAGTTTTCTCCAATAATTCAACGAAACACAGGTGTGTAATCAATATTTGAATCATCATTTGGGGGCTGAAGTATTCCTTTGAGATCCATCTTTGTTCATCAGTCTTTTACTTTGCTGTTTCTTCTGATAATTTAAATTTGAATGCTGCATGGATATTTGTTAATTGTCATTCTACTATATTTGTTTCTGCTGTGAAGCTGTGAAAAAATGTACAAAACAACAGCAGAAGATAGTAGAAGTGCCTAAAAAAGACTTTATAGAATGAGTCTCACCAGTGGAGTGTCCCGAGCCTTCTCCAGCCGCACCAGTTTAACCGTCTCTCCAAGGTACTGGGCCACATCTACCTCTGCCATTTCCTGCCCTGCCACACTGTCATGGGCCTGCATCAGTGCCTGCCACATTAAACAAACACAGAGACACACACAGAGACAAACAGTACAGACATAGAAGTTTTACAAACAAGTGACAGACAGGGACATGGACAGAAACATAAAGGAGGAGGCAGCGTGAGGTAAAGAGAATATAGATGATGTACAAATGTTGTCCTATCAAGTAGCATTTGTCTGGATGAAAAGGATGATAACAATTTTGAAAACCCTTTCCTTAAACATGCACCTGCTACCAGAAGCCTTCCTAACCCCCATCTTTTTTAACAAGACCAGTCAGCAAACCCACTGCTCAGCCAGAAATAATACACAGATTGCTCCTTCACTTCATTTAATGTGACAAGCCCTCCGTACCCCACAATTAATAACCGTCTGTCCAAATCAGTTTCTCTATCCTGCAGCAGAATGGACCTAAGAGAGCGGAGGCCAGGCTAAGCTTTGGCGTACACACAATCCGTCTTAATCTCCACCTGCATTTAGTAGTCAGGATCCACCGCCATCAATCATCAAACACCTTTGGCGTCTCTGCTCACGAGGAAACTGTGTCCTAGAAAACGGTGAAAGGGAGACAGGAGCACTTGTGGGGGGGTCCCATTGCTCTCACACATGTACCTGTCCATTAGTTTAGGATCTGAGGTTGTTTGTCTTTAGGGTGCCTCGTGTGATCATCTGCTCCCCGCAGAGAAACCTACATAATCTGTTCCACTTTCTATGCCACAGGGCAGGCTCTCCACATCACACTGCCCCCGCAGGCTACATGGATCCAGCTCAGTGGAGGGGTTAAAAGGCCAACGAGAGAATTGGTAGTTCACACAGTCACGTAGGTCAAACATCAGGCCGCTGGCGCTCCCCCCTGTCAGAACCCTCAACCATAAAATCACAGCGGCATCATCCACCTGAGGTCTTTTCTCACCTTACTGCCTGTCTAATGGACGGTGACGTCGGATAATATGGCAACATTTTTACTACAGAAGGATCACTGAAGCTTAAACTGACAAATGCAGAGCATCAGCAGTTCATGTACGCTGTGCAATTTAAATATCTGTTTGATTCTTTTCATGTTGACATAATGCGATATACAGAGATTTGATTGAATTGTTCTGTGTTCAAGTTGTCTGTTTTTTAATATTTCCAAATAAGAAAGACCTTGATCAAAAAAATAAAAAAGGTAGCAAACCACCAAATGACATGACAGAAAACAGCAAGATCTTCAACATTTCTAATTGGCTTTTTTTCTTAATTAATTTCAAAGAAACTGACGTGCACTCTGCTGCAACAAACACACCAATCATGCTGATCCGCACTACATTATAACCTAATTTACATAATGGCCTTTCTTGAGACCTAACACATTAATCTTCGGAGCAAAGCACGAACTAGTTGACCTTGAAGCAAATGAATTTTGCACAACATATGATAACAACTAATAATTAAATTTGTCACGAAAGATTTAATCTGTAAAGCAAACATGTGCAATGCCCAAAAGTCCTTGAACTAAACAATAAATTCCTGCCAGCTCACAGTTCACCAACACATGACCTCATGACAGTATAATGCATCATGATGGAACAATCTGCCTCTATTTTAATTCAGTAGTTATGATGGCACAAAGTTGCAAAGTGAAACTGTCTTTCAAATACCCTTAAGATGGTAAGTCCCATTTTTTCCTTTCATAGTCCATGGACTATTATATACTTAACTTCTGACCTCCCAGAGGAAGGTGCAAGGGACACAATTACCCTACTGGAATAAGTACAGTATGATAATCATATTTCCAGTATTCCAATTATCATCATATTAACTAAATAAATGAGGAGGTCAAGGCTAACTGGTGTTGTCTTATGATAATATCATTGGTTATTATTGTGAGTCACAGCTGGGAAGCTGACATCTGACCTGGAGATGAGGATTGGTGAGCAGAGCCTTGAGCTCCAGACCCTCCTTCTGTTGGCTGGACTGGAGAATCTTCTGGACCTGAACAGAAACACAGACACACAGAACTACAGTGAGGTAAACTGTTCGACAGCCAATAAAAGCTACAGACAGGGGTACCAAGTAAAGTCAGGAAGAAATTAAGAGTTTCCAATTCATCCCCACTTTTTTAAGTTTAAAGTTGAAAGTAACTGGAATCCATGTCAAAGTCATGTGACGTCAATAATGAAGTCATTTCAGTCAGGAACACTTTAGTCAAAGAAAACTTTATTTCCATTTGCAGTATTGTATTTGGTATGGCTCTGTTCTGGGGTCTCTCCGCCCTTCCTTGGGCCTGTGCAGAAAGCCTCTTCCACACACCTGCGTGGAAAGCCTTAAGGCACAGAGAGCACACCTCTCTGCCATTCCACGTGCAAATGAGGAAAGCCTAAGGTGGCAAGAGCAAAACTCCCTGCCCTTCCATGCACCTACATGGAAAGCCTAAGGCAGGGCAAGCCGCAGCAAAAAAACCCAGGAACAGAACAGAGCAGCATCAATGGCAAACAGAAATGACATTGATAAGTCAGACAGAGCATGAGAAGGAGGAGCTGGGGTGGAGGCTGTTTGCAAAGCGGCTTGCAGAGGAAGCAGCAACAGTAGGCAGGCCAGAGCAGTTTAAATAGGGCACCCTGAATGAGATTCACAAATTGGTTGCATAGAACAGAATCGTGTGATCTCTCAGCTGACTCTCTTCCATCAGTCAGCTGCTCCGTCAGTTGATTGAGCTGTTTGAGATCAGCTGATGTAGCTGGGATGTGAGCTGAGCTTGACATCGTGTCCTGCCTGAACTAACACTATGCGCAATTTTGTTCTTAAAACATCTAGACTTCAGTCAGATTGAAGTCTAAAGCTGCCAATACACGCTGTCATAACTGCTTGTCAAACAGTTAAATAGCTTTGAAAACCCTGTGTCTGACAATTCACTTTTTGAAGCCAACAATCCAACATTCACACACACACACTTCACACTCACACACAGAGACTGTCTGGAAGTGTGCGCATCTATGCCCATATATAACAATTATTGTGACAGCACCCCGTCTTTTTGATGGCCAATTTTCAGCCATCTGTGAGCGAAGCCATTTGAAACAGGTATAAATACATTTAATTTCTGACGCCGTCAGACAACACGTCATGCAAACCAGTTACTTTCAAGCACAACCTGGCCGTAAGCCATGTGACTCAAGTCATCACATCAGACATCTGCATACATAAATGCCCCCCTGGAGGATTCATTCTTTGGATGTTGGTGACTCAATGGCCCATTCACTAGCACAGACCTCAGGGCAGACTGTCAACTTTTACTCATCATATATCACTTCCATTTGTACTGAGATATGCCAAACACATCCAAAAGCCTCTGGAGTGGTTGACATTTCCTTCTGCACCACCCTGACCCTGAAATTATTTTATGATTGTGATCATTGCTTTCTAATGTACAACAGGTTCTACAATGGGTGCAAACCAATGTTTTCACCCTACTTTACTTGCTCTGGGTACATGACACTGAGTTACTAAAGGTAAACTTCTGTATTTTTCAACCTGGACCCTATTTTATCATGTTTTTGTGTCTAACTGACTAGTGGAGACAATCATATTTGAAATTCGTCCAGTATTAAGAGACACCACTGAAACAGGATGCAATTTAATCCCTACCTGAAATTCTGCACTGTCAGTAGAAGTGCTTGTTTTTCCCACTGACAGGCTCACACTGTCTTTGTGAGTGTCTGACAGCATTACAGAAAGGACCTAAAGAGAAATTAAGCGTTCGTCCTTACCTTTTGCTTGATTTGGTTTGTTTGTTAGTGTGTGTAACAAAGTCTCGCGACTTGTTGCAGGATAACAACGGTGGAAATGTTAGTGAGAGTTGGAGAGAGGAGTGCCAGGAGGAGTTTTATCGTCATGGCTGAGTATTTAGTTAAATTTGATAGTGTAGGAAAGTCTGTGAGATTTCAGAAAGAGACTTCCTCTTGAGGAAGACTTAGTTACACACACTAAAGCCAGTTAAGACCAATGATTCACTGAGACAAAACCGTTTTAGAATGTTACAGAGAAAAGTTGCAGCGGTGTGAAGTGGTCTTCTGAACTCAACTCAATCCGGCTGATGGTGTCACCTGCTGGTTTTAGAACGTAAGGCATGTCGCCTCTTTTTTCCGGCCAGTCAACTTGCAGTGAAGTCTGCTGGTCAAGTCAAAAGCAAGCACATTGCAAGTAGATGCATGTTTCAACTTGTCTCGTCACAAATCTCTGGTCTGAACTGGGCTTAACAAACAGACCAGATGAGTGAAATGTAGGAAAAACGTTTCATTTCTTTGTGGGGTCCTATCCATAATGGTATCAGACACTTGTAATAACAATCTGAGCCTGTCAGTGGCAAAAACAACCACTTTAAATGAACGTAAATTGATGATGCACAAGTGCACATAGGGATTACACTGCAGCCTGTTTCGCCACTGCAGCTCTCAGTCTCTCCGAATACTGGATCAGGGTCCAGTTTCCCTTTGCCACCTTTAACCCAAGATGACCTGCACAAATATCTATATGAAGCCTGGACACTAAACTGATTTTAAACCAAACCTATACATTAAAACAATCATGTAGTCTTGTTATATAATTACACTTACACAAGAACTACCTGTTAAGCTTGTTAAAAAACAAAACACAATCCACGACAGCATTCATTTGCATTGTGTGTGTTGTATTTAACCAGATTTAACAGGCATAAACTCCTTACACTGCTCTTCCATGGCTCTTCAGGCTTTCCACTCTGCTCCATTTTTACTCCCTCCTTTGTTTTCTCCTCTCTGCTTCTATTTTAATCATCTGGTTCTTGTGTTGTCATTTAGTGGGAAGATAAAGATACTATTGTTTGTGGCTTGGACTGTGTACTAAATCATCACACATTTTGGTGTTATGTTACTCCTGTCTTTCTGTCTCTTCCTCTTCATCGCCTGTTTGGAGCTTAGTTCATCCATTACACTAATCGAAGCTCTCACTAACAAGGTGACGCACTTTCCCCCCTCCCCCCCTAGCAGCACTGTACCTCGGCCCTCGCTGCCGTAAGCTGCTGGAGATTCTTTTTCTAGCCGCCCAGATCCTGGCCTCCTTCCTGCGGTGTTCTGCGTTGCTCAGCCTGCACCAGGGGCTGCTGGGAGATTAGTTTACCCAACTGCCTATGAGTGTCACACAGCACAGCCACTTAGTTTAGACACACCGCAGCTCAAACTATTACGCGTTGTTAAGCGCTTCGGGAGCTGTGCCCGATGGGAAGACGTAGGTTTACTGTACGCATAAAGACAACGTGCCGTGTGTGTGTGTGTGTGTGTGTGTGTGAAGCAAACAGATCATCTCACCCAACCCCTCTATCCTCAAAACACTCCTGTCAAGACTGGAATACCAATTCAGTGGCAGCGCTGCTCGGTGTCCTCTGAATGAACTCTACACAGCTCATAGCAGCCTGTTTCGTCAAAACAAGGCTGACTCTTACACATCTCGCCATCAGCTAAAAATCACACTGCACCAAAAAAGCCTGTATTACATTCTTTCATGTTACACCTATCAAGAGTTGACACTAATCCTAATGAAGTGCCTATTGTGGGTGTAGCCTGTCATTGTTGTATCAAGCTTCTACCTAATTCATAGCAAACCATATCACAATTTCTGTCTTTTTACGGGGAGCTGGCTCTGTGTGACAGGCTGCGTTTAATGTGCAGAGGCTCGGCTCTGCAGGGACACAAGTCAATTACTGTCGCTTTGCTTCAGTAGAGACCGACCGGCTTGTGTTTTGTCAACGAGGAAGTCAGTAGCGGCACATTCCCACTGACTCAAACCCAAGTACTGAGATGGTTTCTTGCTTTCTGTCACTCTGAGTACCAGGACTCAGGAGTCAGCACTGTTATTTAAAGATGAAACAGCAATCGGTGGACCGGGGAAAGAAACAGAAAACATAGTATATTTTGCAAGCCACATATTTACACTTTGGTTCATGCCTTCCTCCTCTGTCTTTTTTGTCCATCTCAAATGTCTCCCTGTCATCCTATCCTCTTTCCCCCCTAACTCTCCAATTTAAATTTTCCGTCCTTTTGCCGCTTTCAAACTTTTCCACAGCTCAGTTAATTTCCACACATGGCCTGGATTCGACAAATCCCTCTTTTTTTTTGTTTTCACTCACCTTGTTAACCACAAGACAATTTACATTCCATAATTATTCAGACTGGGCACGGCTGTCTTTTGGGCAGCTTTGTTGAATTAATCATCACCTCAAGCAAAGATTGTTCATGCTTCATTGAGTTTGTTCAAATACTTCACCCACAGTGAAACTAGCCTCTAAATATAAGCTTAATGTGGTCCAAAATACAAATTGGCAAATACAATCCGAGCGCCTTTATGCTTGTGTGCACAAACTGCCGCCTCTGTGGAGACCATGGCTCGTCTCATGATAGACTTTGTGGCATGGTTAAAAATGTCTAAATATTAAAGTGAGTTATTCATTATTCAGGGCACAGAAATTAGTTTCTCCTGAAGCTGCTGACACTAAAACCACCTATATTTACAAAACTATAAGAATCCAGCAGATAACCTCTGTTAATGAGTACTAATGCAAACTAACAACAATGTCACCACTGAGCAAAGTATCAAAGTGCTTCCACACAATGTTTATTTTGAGCTTAATCAAGTTAAGAATGACCATGATGAGTACCTCCTGGCAGAGATCCCCTGCTTGTGCTGTGAGGGGTGAGGTGGGACTGACTTTGGTCATCTGCTGGGATACAGCACTGTAAATGGTGTAGGCATTCCTGAAATCCTCCTTGGCAAGAAGCTGCATTATCAGCTCCACATCCTGCTGGCTCTGCGCATCAGTCAGACAGTGCTTCGCCCACTTCAGGGCCTGCAGCACCTCCGCCAGGTCTGAGAGAGAGGCAGAGACAGTGAGGGGAGCAGTTCAGAGACAAAAGAGGATGCAGGGATGAGGTTAACTTGGTGGCCAACCTGGAAGTTAGCAGCGCCCTGGTTCCCTCGACAAAAAGCCAATGGGATCTTACCCTTGGATCTGGGATTATTGCAGAAAATTAGCTCTGTGGCAAATAACATTTTGTTCAGCAAGAAATGAACCCCACTTTTATGATTTTTGTGGCATAAACTGCCAGAAGTAGAAAGCTAACATGAAGCTATAGACAAACTACACCACAGTTGCATGACTTCATCATCACCACCACAACAAGGCTGCAAAGCTGTGTTCAGTATGCTGATGTTTTGTAGTCCAATTTTGCGACTTGTTAGAAACCGCCTTCAAAATTCTCTTGTGCTTGTGTTAACCACAGACCTTGATTCAGGCATTTAACCAAAAACCCATTGACTTTGAGCTGAGGGAACCAGAAGTGCAAAATAATAACTCATTTCTGGGTTTTAGGATCCATTTCTGCAGCAATCTAAACAGATCAACATAGAGACAACATGACAGAGGAAAAGAATTTTTCTCCTTTAAGATATTGATGTTTGCTTATTGTTTATCTTACGGGTTGACTTTTTTCACCACATATATGACCTGTTAATGAAAGTCTTAAAGCTGTATGTCCAAGGTTACCACCAATACGTTCTACTGGGGCTGGGCAATGTGGAGAAAATCCAACATTACCATTTTTTTTAATCAAATACCTAGGCATCGATATTGTAGAGACACTGTAGGGTTGACTTTTGGTGCTTGGACAAAGTATTTACACAATAATATTTTTTATTAATACTCATGAATAATGTGGATATAATATAATGGCTAAGTGGGTAAATAAGTTGAGAAAATGACATCACTTTATTGTAATGCAGTCTTTAAATCAAGGAGGAGGCAACACTTATGATATCACCATATCCAAAATCTAAGACGATATCTAGCCTCATATCATGACATAGACATAATATTGATATATTGCCCAGCTCTACGTTTAACCTGCATCTGACCCACTGATATCAGACTGTCTAAGGCTGATCTGGTGTTACACTTGACCTCGACAGCTATAGTTGCATACATAACAATGCTTAATGTAAGTACGAACACATAAGTTTTGGATGATTTTTAAAGGCCCAAATATGTTAATTCTAGGGAGAGTGGACTAAGGCCTTTGAGTTACCCAAATTCTACCCTGCTGCTTTCTGAGGTGTGGTGCTTGTCTGCCTGTTCACAACTGTCTGACAGGTGTGTCATAGGTCAAAACTGAGTATTCTGCTGCAGCAGCAGATTTCCAGTATGGGAAGAGATAATTCTCCTCCAGTCCAAAATCAAACTGTGGGCCTACAGTGGAGGACTAGAATTTTGCTCCTGAGCCACCGGATAGTCTTTGGTTTCAGTTGGAGATTTCTACAACAGCTTACAATCGACAATAATGTTCATTATGTTTTAGACTGAGAAGAGCAGAGTTCATAGCTGAGAGGCCCAGGTTGGTCCAACACCAATAACTACCTACAATTAGTCAATTAATCAATTGAAAGAAAATTAATTGCCTATTACTATTTTGAGAATCGATAAATCATTTCAGTCATTTTTTAAGCAAAAATGTCAAATAATTTCTGGTTCCAGCTCCTTAAATGTGCGAAATTGCTTATTTTCTTTGTAATTCATGACAGTGAATGAAGAGTCTCTGGGTTGTGGACTTTTGGTTGGACAAAAAAAGCAATGTGAAGGTGTTGTTTTGGGCTTTGGGAAATTGTGATGAGCATTTTTCTAATTTTGTTTTGACATTTGTTGGACTAAATCATTAATCAATCAATTGTGAAAATAATCAGCAGATTAATCGCTAATGAAAATAATCATTAGTTGCTGCCCAAAATATTACACTGTATAATAATCCTACAGAAACACATGTTCAGCTCCTTTCTTTCATACCTAAGCACTGTCAGGCCTAATGAGTCTAATGTTGTCAAAGATGTCAGAACTTTCTGTATTACAATAAACTCTCACTCCTGTTCTCACTAGATGTTCTTTGCATAAAAGTAATTCACCTAATTATGCCAGGTGACTGAAATCAATTTGAAACTAAAGAGATTTTATAATGAGCTGAACCTCTCAATTCTTTTAAGTGCACTTTTTTTTTAATCAATTTGCATTAATATGTAATTCATTATGTAATTATCAATTTATTTACACAAATTATGATACACTCAGGTTGTGAACACAAAGTAGTACAAGCAATATTTCATGCACTCAAACTAACCAATATAGACCACACACATGGTGCATAATTAATCAGAAATTATTTTGTTGTCCTGTAGCAATTGATGGCCTGTGCTCTTCAGTCCAGAGTTGGGACTGTGATATTCACCAGTGTTAACGATGCACAGCCCCTAAACACATCACCCTCCTCCACTACCACCCTCTGCTCTGTCCCCTCACTCATTGTTTTGACTCCTTTTGTTTCACTGATTTTTTGTAAACCTCACAGCTTCCTATTCTTTTCTGAAGTTTGAATTCCTCCTCTCCTTTATGACCTTCCTTCCTCCTTCCTTTGACCCCAGTTTAGACCCTCTGACCCGCACTGCCCTCCTCCTCTCAACTCACCGGCTGCAGGATCCTGGGAGCACGTGTCTTTGGTAGCCTTTTCCTTCCCCTCAAAGGTGGGATTGTCAATGCCAACTTTGGGGTTCTGCGACAGCTTCTTGAGTCTCAGCGAAGCGTTGGGGTCGAATTCATGTTTCCCCCTACTGTCCTCCTCTCTCCTCTTCCTCAGCTCCTCTTGGTAGTGCTGAATCCTCTCCAGGTGGGCGCTGCTCTGTGGAGATTTGACAAGGCTGCTCTCATCCATTGGACAGTCCACCGCCCTCTCCCTGTGGCTCCTGGCCTGACCAGAGGCCTCTTGCACATAACCGTTCATATGGGACATGATCATCCCGGCAGCTCAAACCACCCCAGAGTTTACTGAGATCTGCTTGAGTGATTCGAGGCACAGCTCAAATCAGAGGCCATAGCACATCAGCGGAGGATGTCGTCCTTTGTGTTCTTTCTGTTATCTGTTACCCTGAAAAACAAGTTCAGATGGATTTACCTTGTTGTTTTAAGCAATTTTATTTACTTTTGAGCAAAACTATCAATGAAGACACAGAAAAAATGATGGTAAACAACATTTAGAAAGACTAAATAAAAGGATTTCCCTTGTTAAGTGTCTCCTTTATCGCACTTTTAGAAAGCAGAAGGTAAAGAGTTTCATTGATACATAAGATAGATAGCTTTAAGTCCTGTGTGTTGCGAGGCAGGGCCTCCATGGATTGGACTTGCTCCAGCACAAACCCACGTATGCTTGATCGAATTGAGATTTTGGGGAATTTGGAGACCAGGACAATGCCTTGAGCTCCTTGTCACGTTATATGGGCCATTCCTGAGCAGTTTTTGAGGTGTGGCAGGGCATACTTTCCCACTAGAGGGGGTTCTGCCATTGGAGCATGAATGCCGGGAGTTTCTGAGCAGAGGCTTGCACTGTAACAAGATGATCAATGTTTTTTACTTCACCTGTCACCTGTTTGAATGTTGTGGCTGATCAGTGTATATAATTGGAGAATTGATTTACATGGTTTAAAGCAGTGGTTGCCAAGTGGTGGATCGTGGGTCCATTTTGAATGGACCACAAGTGACTCGCGAACGTGTCAAGTTTGTAAAAAAAAAAAAACACTTTATTTTGAAGTACAGTGAATTTCTGATACAGAGCAATTATTTTGAAGTGCCCTTTCCTGTTGTAGAGTGAGTGACTAACAGACAGCTACTTAACAGAGACAGCAAATTAATTGACGACATGGCCAAACACGAGAATGACAATGAATGTATTTAAGTGTCTGGACCTTGAACTAATGACTAAGGAGAAATCTGGACCCCGTGGCTGGACCAGTTGGGAACCAATGGTCTAAAGTATGATACATTATATAGCTTTTGTTTAAATGTTTTTCTTTACTTTTTAAAGCCTGTCTCTTGTGCTGCTATGACTTGTAAATTTCCTCGTATACATAGACATATATATATATATATATATATATATATATGTATAAACACTAATAAATGTTATTCTTCCTTCCAGTTGGCTGCCCGTTGATCAGGGCCAACACTTACTCCTACCTCCTTTCCTCTCCCATGCCACTAATCTAACTCCTAACATGGAAAGCTCTCTGGCCTCTGTCACCTGAAATCCTTTCAGTTCAGCATCACCCTGCCATTTGCTTGGGTACACCTGTCCCCAACTGTCCCGCCCTCAGGAACAGCTTAATGAAAATATCCATCTGTAGCCTATGTACGGATGCCCAAATAAAGAAATTGCATGTGACACCTGATGCACAACTACCTGATCTAGAGATGGATTATAATCTATTTTAAGGATTCTATGAGTATTAATATGAGTTAGCAAATTGGGTAGTATGACTGAGAGATGTTCACTATGTTTTTAAAAAGGTCAGTCTATAGTCTATAACAGAAAATCCTTTTCCAAAAACATCCATTAGGTAAGGAGTGAAAGTGTTTTGAGCAGGTCACAAAGGTGGACATATACCTAGAAAGCACGTCTTCATCTTTCACAGATTAGCGTCTGTTTAAATACCATGTAGGAGCTTAAGTTGGACTATCTTTCTCTCAACTTGCTATGGCTTGAATACACTGCAGTCTTAAAATTAACTTACATGTTTGCACTTATTATTACCTGACACTGAAGACACCTTTCTATTTACACAGAGAACCTTAAGTACCTCAAGGATAAACATAGCTGTGTCACTGAACGCCACATCATGTCATATAGTCAGTCATATACACATGTCACCTGCCAACTCATTGCATCCCTCCCTCCCCCTCTTCTACCTACTTCCCACAGCTAATTACGTTTGGCAGCTCTATCCCCCAGCTCTTGGACCAAGCTCCCAAACCCCTCCCCTGCAGAAGCATTTAGCTGCGTTTAGAGTGGCGGAGTACGACTGACAAACAGCAGAGACTGCCAGTGGGCCATCTGTTCCTGTGGGCTTAATTAAGCCTGGGATCTCATGCCCTACTCTAGCTCAGTGGACACAACAGCACTGGGAGGGATGCTGGGAAGGAACAGAGGGGACGTGGGTAGAAGAATGGGAATGAATGGAGGTGCACACGCCCACCTAGACGTAAACAAGCGAGGCGATACGATGAGTTTGGTGTCAGTTAGATATATGGAACAACTAGAAGATTACTGACATGGCGACATATTTCTGCAACATTAAATAAGAGCTTAACATGTCAAATTAAACGGTGATAATCAAGCTCATATCAACAAGCAGTGTGAGGTGACACTAGAAGTCCAAAAACTTATAAGGGTTTAGCATGAAATAGGCCTACAGAAGGAACTAGGGCTGCATGACACTAAAAAACAAAACAAAAACAAGTTGTGATTATTTTGACAGTTATTGTGATTGCAATGCGGGTTGCGATTTTAGTGGGAATGGTAATTTTTTGATTTCATTTTCACTGAAAAGAAAAATATATAAATATTATGACGCTATAATGTCAGCAGCAGTGCTGTTACTTGATTTATATGCAAAACAGTGTATGGTAAAAACAACTCCAGTGGTGCTTTTCCACTGAAAAAGTCCATGACATATGGTGGAAAATGCCATAAACCTTGAGTTATATTAATATTTCCATAAAGATACTCCAGTGGTAGGATTTCATCTTCAGCTATAACTTTCAAACATCAGAAGGTAAGTTTCAAAAATCTAAACTAAGTGTCAGACAGAAAACGGAACGTTACAAGCAATGTGGGAATATTAACTGGTTAAATCATTTTGGGAAAAAGTTGTGGATCACATAGGGAAGTGATCGGGCATGACGGTACCTAAATCACCAAAGTTATGCCTTATGGCGGACCAAACAGTTACCAAATGTATTAATACATGACCTTGTAGGGGTCGTCACAACTGCGCGAGTGATCCTCAAATTCTGGAAGAATACATCTCCAGATTTTGAAATATGGGAGGAATCTATGTTAGGAAGTGTGTCATAGGAACACATGATGGCTAGGGTCAGCAGTGAAGAGGCCATAGGCAGGCTTATATGTTTGTTACATGTCTGTTGAACTGTAACAATGTCACGTTCAGTTGAACTGCTGCAGTCGCTAAATTACTATTATGGGTAAAAAAAAATGTGTAGATAGATGGGAATTGAAACTGTATGTATATGTTGCATTTATTTTGGTTCTGTCCTCATGTGGCAACTTTTTGGACGACTACCAAAAGATGGCTTGCATCAAGTTCTATATTTTTCACCATGTGCCCCAAAAAAATAATGCTTGGTGAATTAAAAATACTATTAAATTACTGGGGAAAAGATGTATTTTTGAAACAAAAGGAAAAGAGTGCCTGACATTCAAAAACTGTCAAAAAGATGGAAAAGATTAAGGCCACGTTTAGAAGGGGGATGACAATGGCATAGTTATTAAGTTGTTTTCGGTTGTTTCTTTTGTTGTTCGTTGCCCTCGTTGTCCGTATGTCTATGTCAGTAGTTTATGATATGTTATAGTGTTGTTGTGTAATTTGTATATGTTTTGTTTGCCCTTTTTAATCCTGCACTTGACGCACTGATGACACTTTACCTTTTTACTGTTATTATGTTACTGTGTCTGACCTATTTGTCTGTTTTGTGTGAATGAAGCCAAATCACTTAAACTGTGAACCAAATCTACCTTCAGGTACAAATAAAGTTACCCTACCTTACCTTAAATAAATTTAAAAAATAAATAAGAAAAATAATGTGTTACTACTAGGTGCCTGTGGATATATTTGACTTAATAGGTAAATAAAAAATATAAATTAAAAAAAATCTAAACTAATTCATGATGGGAGGAGGACCATTTATTTATCACTCAGGTAGGCTCAAGGAAAAATATTTGTAGCTTCAGGGAGGGTAATAAATAAATCAAAACAAACATAATTATAGTCACCCCTCAGTCCCCCTGCTCCTCTCAAAAGTAAAGAACAGTCCCTCATCATAAGTTATTAGATCAAAAATCCACTCAGTAAGTTATTTGACTTATAATTAGCTCATAAAAGTACTTTAACAACCCTTAAAGTAGTTGTAATTTGTTAAACCATTTGTTAGCCACCTAAATGAACTGTAATCTGAGTTTATGTGGGTTAGCTCACCTCCTCCACTCTGATCCCTGCCTATAATTAGCCACATTCACACATCTAAAGGACTAAAATAGAAAATATTCTCACACATTTGTCAGAGTTATGTAGTTTAATAACCAGGAGCTGCTAGCTTGGTTAAATTAATGTGACGTTAAACGTATTTCAATGAGTCACCGGAGGAATTAGTCTTTCCTGTTGTGAGGAAATAAATATGTTTCGTGTTTCTTCACAAAGGAGGAATGAAGCAGCACATTTAAACACAGCGGTAGGAACAGATATACATTTAGAAACACGGTGTTTAACTGTGTTTAACTGAACCTGTGTTAGCAACAACAGCGGACCTAGCTTAAGTTAGCCTCGTACCGCTAACTGCGTAGCTTAACGGTAATTAGCCGTCCCGTAGCAGACTGCGTGTACTCACCACTTCAAAGATAGTCAGCGGAACGGCTTCAGGTTATAATCGGTTATTCCTTTACAGTCCAACGCTCTGGAGACAAGTTGTATTCACATACAGAGTCTCAGGGGCAGCTCTGTGTCTCTCCCGGGTCCTCACAGGACCGTCTCCAGCCGCAGCAGGGAGTTTCGTCCAGGCACAGTCGGGACACTTGTGGCCATTGCTGTGAGACGGCTGGTGTTTTGAGCCGTCTCCCTGGCAACACTGCGGCTCCACAGCGCCCCCACCCCGTCACACACGTCATGACCACTACCCCAAATAATACTAATTACAAATCAAAATACCACAATATAAAAATACCCTGTAAAAGTCCTGCATTTAAACTCTAAATTAAGTAGAATTACAAAATATACTTAAAGAACTAAAAGTTTAACACATTGGGTGGCACTTGGACTCTAGATAAACTGTGTTTAGTACTTATTTATTTAATTGGGTGGTAAATAGACTGGGGATAGTTGTTTATTAGTTGTAAAGAAATTTGGGAATCTTTTAAAAATAATATAGGAGTTAAAAGGCGAAATGTAAGACAGGGGCTTAACTTCTACCAACTCGTTTTCAGACACTGTTATCTTTGTGTTGTTTTTGTTTTGTTTTTTAAATAATTTTTGGCTGGAATAAAGTCATTCATGCATTCAAAGTGGCCTATACATTATATAATAGCCCGTTTCAGAATAATATTTATTATTGGACTATGGTTGCTGGTGTATTAATGTGTGAGAGTTGTGATTACTTTCTTTAATAATACAGCATATTTATTTATTTATTTGGATTATTATTATTATTATTTTGATAATAATACATTTTTATTTATAGCCGTCTTTCAGGACACTCAAGGTCACCTTACAGGCAGAAATAGAGAAAATAACAACATATTTAATAAAGTCAACAAGATGACGGATAAAGTACCATGAAATAAATAACTACATACTAATAATAATAATGATAATAATAAAATACTGATAACATAACAACAATAACTGAATTAAACAAACAGACACAGTGGACATAAAGCACCCGCTACTATTCAAAGAAAATAACAGAGGGAAAGACAGGGGGTTCATGACCAGAACTGCAGACCAAAGCTGTCAGTTGGTAGCAATAATGATAAAACAGGAGGTTGTCCCTTTAGCCAGCATAGTCAATGATGTGAACAAAAGATAAACAAAACAAATAAACAAAAAACAACATAGGGAAACACACATGGATGGGAACGTATCAGAATATCAGTGTACAGTATAAGGCAGAGTTTGCACAAACTGGAGCATAGTAGCAACACTCATGAGTTATACAGTTGTGTTTCATCAAGCAGTGTCAACAACAGCTTCCACACCTTCAGAAAATCATTTTGTGAATCCCTTTTACTTAAGCAACTCTGTTCCATTTTAACGATGGACAGCACTTCATTGAGCCACCTCCTAAAACATGAGGATGATGTAGACTTCCAGTTTAGTAATATATATCTTTTGATAGAAGGGAAGGGCCCTTGTCCTTACAGAGCAACCAAATATTACCAAAGTACCATTGTGACTGAATGTTAGTTTTCAGCATGTTCATTTTTTATTTGATTATATTCTATATGAATAATCTGAACCTGCAAAGTAACTAGTAACTTAGACTGTCACTAAGTGGAGTATCAAATACAGTATTTGCCAAATGGTTATAACTAGTTGTGGATTGTTCTGGTTGCTCTCAGTTTTCATCTAGAACATCTGTCACCATTCACTGTCTATGCAGAGGCTCCAGACTTTTTTTTGTAACTCTTTTTTTTATCTAAGAAACAAAGAACATGAGGTCATCATGGGTGTTACAAAGTCAAGTCACAGTACATGTTTCACTTACATCCTGGCACACACTGTCACAGTTTTCTCAATGGTATTTATTCACAATCCATTTCTCCCAATATTTTCTTCATTTTTCTGCCTCAAGCCTTAAAATAAAAGTAAGTCTTTAAATACAGTATATTTAATCTATAATCCCCAGCCATTGGGCCAATGTTGGAGGATCAACTTGGAACCATTTGGGAGTCATGGCTTTCCTGCTACTTGCCAAAACTATCTTTAATAAACATTTATCTTTGTGTGAGACAGTGTGAGGTATTTTTCTTTGAAAGTAACATGTAGGAAATGACTCTAGCACTCTAGTTTTGGGATTTAGGAGAGAGCTATTCATGTTAACTTCTAATTTAGGGCTGTCATACACCATAGAAATAACATGCATGAATTTTGAAAATGGGTGAAGTTTCTTTTTAAGTAAGAAAAGTACATCTTACTTAAGTCAAAGTACTGACTGAAGTAACCGCAGGCTACGGAAGTATTATCAAGAAAATGTACGTAAACTCTCAAAAGTAAATCTACTCATTATGCAGAATGTTAATTGTCGTTCTTTTATCAAATTAAACCCACAAAGCTTCCAGAAGATCACAAAGATACCTTCCAAATATGTCAAACTGAATTTTGGGCAAATAATAATAATACAAAATAATTTTAAAAAGTGACAGAATGGTCGGCTACAGCCACCACAACCACAGACTTTTCGGTTTAAATATTAATTTTGTGAAACATCATACAGCTTCAAAGACGACCTGGAACAGAACAGGCTCACACAGAACATAAAGTATATGTATATACGCAATAACTGACTTTTTTGGGGCCACTTTGGGGCAGCAGAACGAGTTGTTAACATGGCATTGACAAAGTATACATCAAAGTTCAAGGTGATACGACAAATTTTCTAGAAAACCTGGTGAATGTAAGTCCAATATTGACGCTCTTTTAGCTCTGTTTTTGGTCTCCACCAACTCCTGAATGGTTCCCATAAACCAAGCAGAATTCAAAATAAAGTACAGTATTTCCTTCTGAAATGCAGTGGAGTAAAAAGCTTCAGCCTATTCCTTTTTCGGTTATCAAGTGTGATAAAAGTTGTGTTAAATAATTTTTATTCTTACAGATGTATGTAACTGAAATAAAAATCATTCATTCAAAATTTCTAACATAGGTTAACACTGAGCACTGCTAGGAGTAAGTGCTTTTCTGTGCAAATGATTACACACATAATGCAGATTAAAGTCAAACTCTTCAATTAATGAATATTCAGTACCTGTATAATGTGTGTATATTGTATACTGAAAAAATACCATCTGCCTTTTTCTTCCCACTGGCCTCAGAAGATGAAGTGTCTTTTCAAGTTGCTGAAAATTAGAAGCTCATGGAGCAGCTCAGAGATAAAATACTTAATAAATCTCGTTACGTTGTCAGTATATCCTCTAATAAATAAACACTTACTGCACCTGAGGGTCTGATGAATTCTGCCGTTATATTCTACAATCATCTTCACGCTGATCGCCTTACACTCCACCCATTCTCGCAGATGAATTTAACTAAGTTCTTGTCACAGGCCTATTAATCATCACCAACTAATGGGATCTGCCGTCATTTCACCTCGCAGAGCAGAACAGAAACTGTCTAATCTCACGCAGCCTCAGAAATATCTACACCAAAGCCTGAAGCTGCCTTTTTCCTGCTGTATTTTCTATTAGGTTAATCCTTACTGACACCTCTGTACTTAACCTCTTTACTTCATTTGGCTCTCCGCTGCCAGTCCCCGATTCTTAAATACTTACCTCCCTGGAAAGACAGACAGTTAAAACCCATTTTGCTTTGCAGTGCTTCGCTCCTGTGCAGCTGTTTCTATCTGAGAAACAGTGGTTATTAAAAGCATTACTGCATCTGCTTAATATACCAAAAACATCATATTAAAGCACTTGTTCTACAGGAAAAATGGTCCCTGTGACTGATATTTTATTACATTGTTGATACTGAATGAATGTGTAAGTGGTATTTTATGGTCTAGTGGTTCTCAATCTAGGGGTCGGGTCCCCTTCAAAGGGTCACAAAATAAATCTGAGGGGTCACGAGAAGAGTAATAGGAGAACATAGAAAAATAATTAGTTCTGCAACAAATTTATCTTCATTTTTGGACTTTTTGCTTTTTTTAAAACAAAGAATTGGATCATTTTGACCTCTTTCAGGCTCAAACATTTATTTAAGTGAAACCATGTGAGGAGTTTAGAGGGGAAGGTGGAGCTGCCAGCCACTCGTAGACAGAATAATCTGAAACATGACAAGGGTCCAAACCAGACACTGCTTTATTGTGAGAAGTCACGGGACGAAAATGTTTGGGAAACACTGGTTTCAACTGGTTTCTCGCCAGTGTGATGCAAAATGCGGTGCAAGAATATTGAAACTCTGCAAGGTAATTTGCTAGATGACATTAATGCAACAGATTTGGTGAGAATTGTCCATGTTGCCTTGTTCCATTTTTGTAAACGTGTGCTGGTGTCCACTCCACACAGCAAAAACCTACCCCTACAGAGAGCGTCTGAGGGGGCTGGCATTGATAACACAATACATATTTGATGCTAATGCTAGCTATTGGCTAGCCCTGTTCTATGACTAGCATGTTACGTTAGCAGCTGCTGAGCAATCTCAAGCCATATATTGTTCATTATTAAGTTGTTAGTGCTGTTGAGAAACCAAATTGATGAAGACATTCCTCATTTTCGGCAGCAAGCTAGCTGGAGGTGTGGCATGAGTTGGAACAAAGGATTTCATTGGTCAAACATGTATTTCTGCAGGCGGAAATCCGCTGCAATCGGGACCATCCGTCCATTATCTGTAACCACTTATCCTGTGAGGGGTCGCGAAGGGGTCTGGAGCCTATCCCAGCTGGCAAGTCACCAGACTGTCACAGGGCTGACATATAGAGACAGACAACCATTCACACTCACATTCACACCTAAGGACAATTTAGAGTCACCAATTGACCTGCCTGTCTTTGGACTGTGGGAGGAAGCCGGAGTACCCTGAGAAAACCAAAACTGACATGGGGAGAACATGCAAACTCCGCACAGAAGAACTTACTTACTTACTTTCCACCACTGCACAGTAAGGAGTGTGGCTCAGTATATCTCGGAGAACATTAATATTAAAGGTCAACACATTCTCACTCCGACCTGGTCACATATTGATTTTTGGTCATGAAAGGTACCCTGGGTGAGTTGGCTGTTGACATTCTGGGACGCCATGTCAAGTTCTGCCTGTTACATGCATTGTCTTCTTTCAATTTCACCGGAAATTTAACATTTACATACAGTCTCTTTCAAAATAAACGCACTACGTCGGTACAACAACACGAATTGATGTGTTTTTTTCCTTCAACAACTAACGCACATGGTTAGGTTTAGGAAAAAAGAACAGGGTTTACGGCTTACGATCACATTGTTATTGCAGCCTCTTTGGTTTGGCACTCAAGATAAGTTTTAGTTCTGCAAACTCACCACTAGATGCCACTAAATCCTACACACTGGACCTTTAACGTAGGTAAACACATTCACATTTAGAAACTGTAACCACTGGGGTGCTTTGCTCAGGGACCTTGACGGTTGCTCAGTAAGGTTAAGACCATCACTCATTCATTCATAAATTCATGCACCTCTCTGACCTTCAGGCGACCACCTGCCAAAGTTTCAAAGAAGAAAATCACTGTTTTTTCTTTAGATATATTTTATTAAAAAAGGAAACCCAACAAGAACTTTTTTTTTACATAATGATCAAGGATTTTTATTATCTTAGTCTCTTTCATCAGTTTCATATCATTACAGAAAATGTTATAGTACAGCGTTGTTCAATGTCTCCTCATTGCTTAATAATTTCCTTAGGAGTGCTGGTCACATATATCTGTACAATATGGTTCTTATTTTTTTCTGTACATTTTTTGTGAAGTTGGTTAAAAAGGCTGTCAGCACTTAAAGAAGCTGTTTCTTTTCTTTCTCTTTTTTTTTTTTTATTCTTAAATAGTTGATCAAATAAAAGATTATTTTTCCCGGGTTAAGCTCGCCCCTGGGGGGGTTTGGGACGGAGTTTACACCCGGTCACCGTGAATATAAGGAAGCTTCAGGGTCTGGGCAGACTGGGGTGCGCCCCCCCACCTCCCCATCCCCACATCACCTCTTCCCTGCCCAGGCATTTGGCACTGCGCACATAAACAAGACTCACAAGATAAACAACAAGCAAAGCTCTTTGTGAAGCCATTATGATGCATACTAATGAGAGAAAAACAGAAGTGTCACCTTGATGGGCGCTCAAAAGAGGAAGTGGTCTTGATGTGCCCCCTCTTCCTTTTAGCTGAGCACCGTGGGAAATCTGGAGTCTTCCTCAATGTTTTCTTCATTTTCAAAAAACAGATTATTTTTTTTCCACTAAAGATGAGAAAATAATAATTTTCTTTTTTTGTCCTGGCAGGCACCTACAGCTGTCTATTAAAATGCTACTGCTATAGATAAGGTCTAGCATTGAACACACAAAGCAATTGCAATGAAAGGAACGAAGTTGCCTTAATATAATAATGATAATAAGAAGAATAATGATAATAATAATAAGAATAATCATAATAATATATTACAGAATAAATCTCTTTTTATAATTAGATTTTTTCATTAAAAGTTATATTTTTCTTTGTTTGAAATACTATAATCTTTTTAAATTAATTTTTTCATATGTATCTAGGTTGTGATCAAGATGTTGACTATACCTCAACGTTATCCAAATCAATAAAAACTAGCTGTGCCGTTGCATATTACAGAATAGTCAATGATATGTGGACATGCACCGTGAACCACCCATTCCAACCCTCGCTATATGACGCCGACGCTCCGTCCCTCTGTGGTGACATCATAGCCGGCCGATGACCATGACGTCGACCACCTCGCCCTTGTGCAGCTCCACGTATTGCTCTGTTTTCGGAGGTAGCATCAGGAGCCCGTTGGCACTGCGCATGCTCATCAGCCTGCTGCTCACCTGGTTCCCTGCGGCACAGAGACGACAAAATACTTTCAATCAGAATCCAGCCCGTAAAGAAAACTGGGAATTTAGCCATACTTTCAAACATTTTGATGACACCTCGGCATGTTGAACTGCCAACTCTGTCAAATACACCACGCTCCACTTCACCATACCACAAACTGTACAGGTTGTAGAACACCTGCAGTGATTGGCAAACCATACAAATGGTCATTTTTATCTACATTTGGGTACAAAAAGCATCAAATTCACGTATTGTTTGACTGAAGAAGTTCCAATAAAGTTTGGTGCTGGGTTATTTTAGCCTTAAAGGTATCAAGTGCCAATACTCAGCCCTTGTTTCATCCCATCATAATGATTAAAAAGGTTACAAATTCCATTAAGTGTTGCCTTATTTTTCATTGTCTGGATAATATTAAAATATGACAGATTCCAAGTGCTTGAGTCGGTGTTAAAAATCTTTAAAAAACTTAAATTACATTAGATTAAACCGCTGCAATAACTCCATACAGGATTAGCAGAAAAAAAATAAGACCAGCAGCACAGCGAGGATGAATACTGAGGCAGAGTTGGGAGTCAGTACATATCAATTATTTTGATAGGAGACAGACATTATTTGGGGTTTTGGTTAAAATTGCCATGATTTAAAAATTGCATTGAAGGGGCATCCTGTAGCTTACCTGATAAAGTGTGAACACCATGTACAACAGGCAAGAAAGCCGAAAAATAATCTCAAGTTTAATCGGCTGTTGCAGCTGAGTGAAATGAAGATGACTATGCTATGGTCTTGAGCATGACATCCACAACACTAACCTGACTAACTGATCTTTTATTTAAGGTTATAAATATTGTGTAAAAGCACAAGATCAAAAAATGAAAACAAAAATACTGTTAATTAATAATGCCCTGCAGCATAATGCACATGGTCTGCCCCCACATGAAGCATGGACCAGCCCGATGGATCCATTTCTATTTGAGCAGCTCAGTGTTTTGGTAAAAGCACCCCTAATAACTAAAAATAATTCAACAATAATAAAACACATCTGGAGACTTAAGGCTTTTAACCAAACTTTTCTCTGTGTCAACAGAAAGCTCTCTTTTCTGGCTGATATTAGCTTTAAAACATGCACCGGCTTTGCTTGTGGTACCTGTGCTCTGTGCCCACGGCAGAGGCTCCTGGTGATGCCATGTCAGAATGCAGCGGTGGTATTCAGGGCGAGGGTCCAACTTCACATCACAAGACAACTAGAGAAAGAGCATACAGTGGAAATTATAATGATATACAGCATGTCAATAAATCCTCTTGATCACCGCCCATATTTGTCTGTAACTTATAAAGATAGTCTCACACTTGCAAAACAAGACTGGTGTAATTACTGCATAGAGAAATTTTTTATAGTGTAGAAACATCTAGAACCCTGCATCCTGGTCCACTATGCTGGCAGCTACTAATATGTCTCTTGGTGGAGTGCAGACCATACGTCAACTGAAAGGTTACATTTGCCAACATACACTCACCGGCCACTTTATTATGTACACTTGCTCATTAACGTAAATAGCTCATCAGCCAATCATGTGGCAGCAACTCAATGCATTTAGGCATGTAGACATGGTCGAGACGACCTGCTGAAGTTTAAAACAAGCATCAGAATGAGGATGAAAGGTGATTTAAGTGACTTTGAACGTGGCATGGTTGTTGTTGCCAGAAACTGCTGATCTACTGGGATTTTCACACACAACCATGTCTAGGGTTTACAGAGGATGGTCCCAAAAAGAGAAAATATCCAGATATATTCAGATGGTAGGGTCAGAATTTGGTGTAAACAACATGAGAGCATGGATTCATCCTGCCTTGTATTAACAGCTCAAATCATCTCAAACTGGTCTCCTGAACATGACAATGAGTTCACTGTACTCCAGTGGCCTCCACAGTCACCAGATCTCAATCCAGTAGAGCACCTTTGGGATGTGGTGGAATGGACGTGCAGCTGATAAATCTGCAGCAACCGTGTGATGCTATCATGTCAATATGGACCAACATCTCTGAGCAATGTTTCCAGCACCTTGTTGAATCTATGCCACCAAAAGTTAAGGCAGTTTTGAAGGCAAAAGGGGTCCCACCTGGTACTAGCAAGGTGCACCTGATAAAGTGGCCAGTGAGTGTATTTCCTAGCATTGCGAAAAATCAACAAGATCTGATCCATCTGCGGTTACTCATGCTCAGCCACCCTCATCAAAACAGAAACTAAAGAGCTAACCTTGGTAGAATGTTAACACAATACACATGTTTACATCCGTCACATTCCACTATCCCATTGGTTCAGCTGTGAAGAACATACAGCCTGGTTTTACATTCACAATTGTTGACTCTTCCACATCGAAACATAATTGTTTAAGAATTGATTTTTCCCTCACCCCTAGTGCAGACTGTCACAAACTTTGACTGCAAACTGGTAAAGCTTTAGACCCATGACCCTGATGAAGGTCACACAAGCTGAAACATGTTTGTTGTTCCATACACTACTAGTTTTACTGGGAATTTGGCCCCTTTAGAGTTGATTTTGCTCCTCTGTGCACCCTGAGAGAAGTCAAACTTGTGCCAGAAATCCCGACAAAGCTGTGGACTCAGTAGCATTTCATGTTTTTTGAACGTGTCCTCAAGGATTGACTTTCTGCCAGAGTTAGGAAAGTCCTTGATATTAAACTTTCCTTACATGAATGCAGCACAGTAGTTGCGACCAAAAACAACAACAACATGGAAATCTTCAGATCTGGAACAATCACCAAAATATAATTACCTTGGCTAAAAGGCGATCTGCCCACCCAAATTCTGCCAGACACTTTTGTACATATTCAAACATTATATGCTTTCTAATGGGCAACGAGTAAAACAGAAGGCAGCGGAAACTCCTCCAACTTTACTGGCAAAGGTAGAGGTTTTTGCAGATTACTATTTGACCTGGGTCTGATGCCATCTGCTGAGGGAAATTATCTGGCTACATCTGTGCTTCCAGGCCATCAGTCCCACCACTAAGTGGCAGTAATGCATTCAAGTTGATTTCTAACAGCTTTATAACAGCAAATGATGTAGCACAGCTCTCTGGATAGCACACATGATGGCAGGGGACCAGACCTCTCGCCTGATGATGCTAGTTGGGGCACACGAGCTGCGGCTGTTCAGGGCGTGTGATATTATTATGATTCGACTTGCTCTATAATTATGAATATTCATGACCAGGGAGCAGGCCTTCAGGTCAGTGTGGGCCGTGATTGGTTTCTCTGCCAAGTCAAAGCGAAACACGGTGGTCATAAATATGTATCAAGCGGATGATGAAAATAGTATTAAATCAGGAGTTAAGATGCAATGGCCTGCAATGACTCGCCCTGTAACTTTAGTGGAATCATAATTGTAATGCTCCCATGTTTCATGTTTCCTGCTTCTTGCAGTTTGTTGCATCTGCGCTCAAATGTTCACATATGGGAAGAGAAAGGATCTTTTTTGGTGGACTGGCCTTTCTACCCTTTTTTAATCTCAGTGGAGACCTTGTATCTGGTTATCACACAGAAAAAAACACATCTTGTAGCCACCAGTGTCTCAACAGATGATGAACTTTGTGTGTCTCTGCCAGAGAGTCAGGCTTCCCCTGGCCGCCCTGGGCATCCTACCCTCGCTTTGATGATGGTGGGCCTAGGGTCCAAAATGCCCTGCATCTTCCTCAAGGCAGGGATGACAAAAAGATTACAGGTGACAACAGCGGACACGGGGTTTCCTAGGACAGACGGACGGACGGACAGAGAGAGGACAGCCAGAGGAGACAAGAGGGGGAGAAATACATGAGTAACACCTCTTCAGAAACAGCGGAGTGAATCACTCTTTCTCTCAACTTCACACACTACCTGGGAGGGCAAAGATTAGTTTGCGAGCACCGTCCATGTCCAAGGTGGCAAATGTTGTTGGGAGACTGAAAAAGAAAAACAATATTTAAGTATTTTCACCTGTTTTATGCAACACTGCTGTAAATGTACATCTGTGGCCGGTTGTACCAAACACCTTAAGTTAAGATCATCCATAAAGTCTGAGTTAAGGTTTCCTTAAAATAAAATCGGCTGCACAAAACACCCTTAATTCTTCTCCCTCTCCATTTCCTTAAGCATTTAGATTTTCTCCTTCTCTTAGTCTTGGTCTTATACTTAAGGAATCCCTTACAGTTAGTTAAACCTTTGCACAAAAGACCTCAGCAGCCAAGGTAAGGAAAAAACTTAAGGTACCTCTGACTGTCTAAACATAGCTGAGCTATGCTGATAAATTTAGTATTTTTTGGTATTTTTTTCTGTTAAACACATGATAACTGTGCTGTAAACAGTTGTATAAGTATAAAGTTGTTTAATTTTCTTACCCTGGTTTCATGAAAACACGACCAAAATGGATCTGAGCATGAAGATCAATATCCAGCACCTGCTTAAGGTAGTCCTAAAAAAGACAGAAACATGTTTGGTGTTTTCAACACTTCTTCCATTTGTGTGAACACTGGAGACGAACAGAATCACCTAGACTACAAAACAAAATTCAGTACTTTGTGATGATACATTTTGGTGCTGTATTATTGTTGACATATCAATCTCATAAATAAGTTCACCCAGATCACCCACTGAAAGTGCAATTTACTATAAAATACAGGCTGTCATCCCCCCATCCCCCACAAGGTGTCAGTGAAAGACAACACTATGATTGAATGTGTGCCCTGCTTGTTCTGCCATCATACCTTCTCTCCCATGGACACTCCTCCTGAGGTGATGATGACATCAGCACGGCTGATGCCTTCATTCAGAGCGTTGAGAAGGTCATCGGGGCTGTGGGGCACAGAGACACACACCCAAACACACATTTTAACACACCAACTCACAGGAGAGGAAATTATAGAGAGCTAGTTTCGGAGTACAGCAAGATGATGAACATCATATTGGAAAGGTAACGTGTATAGCATTAAAGTGAAGGCGTACTTGTCTCCCACGATGCCCAGATTGATGGTTGGGTAACCGTGTTCCTGGATAGTGGCCAGCAGGGTGGAGCGATTACTGTCCCTGATCTTCCCAGGATGGAGGTCATCTTCTGGGTTCAGCAGCTACCACGACACATGGGGAGAAATGAGACATTAGAAACACTCCTCCCTGTTCAATAGCCATCTATTTTTGGGTCAGTTTAAGTACAATCTGGACCTGGCTTAAATATTACTCAGAAAATACTCTGAGCACCACTTTGGGTGGCAGCAAGTCTGGTGGGTATAAAAATAATTAATCAGTTAAACAGGGAGGTTGAGACCCTTGTTGGCAAACATCCTTTGCTTACCATTATAGTTACTATACTTATCCTGCTCTTGGTACCAAATGTGTTGGTTCTGAAAATAGGACGATACATTTATTGCCAGGAATTTGACGGGTGACTGAGTGAGGTAAAGAAGACACTGTCTGAAGTTTGAGGTGATCATTTGGTGTTGCTTGTGCATTTTGATAGTGCTGAAATTATTAATCGATTAGTCGATTAAGAGAAAATTAATTGCCATGAATGTGACAATTGTTCAAAAAATGCCACTCATTCTCTGGTTGTGACTTTTCAAATGGATTTTTAAGTGTTGGTAAAAAAAAAACCAAGCAATTTGAAGACGACAACTTGGGCTCAAGCAACTTCTAATGCACATTTTTCACTATTTTGAAACACTGTATAGACTAAATGACTAATCGATTAACTGAAATAATAATAATAGGTTGTAAATATGAAATGAATAATGAAAATAATAATTAGTTGCAGCCCCACTTTCAGACAACTTGTCTTGTCAATACATGAGTAACTGCAGTATGATGTAATGTGCAGCAGCATAATGTATGCCTTCTATTTTAATTCATACATTTTGACCTCTTTACTTTTCGTGATAGAACTACAAATCTGAACTTTCTGTTCTGTTAATGAGGTGACCTCAGGATGCAACCCAGTCGCCAGAACAAATGTTGGCATTGTACGTTTGTGCAAACCACGGATATCATACATTTACATGTTTCATTTGCAACGGATACGTTGAAATTTTGTGGTTCTTTAAGTTTCAATTTTCATTTTATGTTGTGACAGCGTTGTGGATAAAGTGCGGTTAGGTTTAGGTATAAAAACCACGTAGTGAGGGTTAGGAAAAGATGATGTTTTGGCCTAAAATGCCTGGTTTGGTTGCAACAAACACAGCTGGAAATGTCTTTTCATCTAGTTAAAAAATACCCACTTTGTTGCAACAGACATGGCTGGAAAAATCCCAACCTCTTGTAAAAACTATCTGGTTTTGACACTACAAACACAGCTGCAAATGTCCTGAAAAATCATTTTTTTTAAAAACCCTGTTTTGTCAGTACAAACACGGCTGGAAATATCCCAACCTCTCGTTAAAAAATACCTGGTTTTGTTGCAACAGACGCAGCCCGAATGTCCCAAACTCTTTTTAAAAAACACCTGATTTTGACACTACAAATAATAATAATAATTTGAAAATATCTGGTTTTGTTGGTACAAACATGATTGGAAATGTCCAAACCTCTCATTGAAAAATACCTATTTGTGACGCTACAAACACTGCTACAAATGTCTTGACCTCTCTTTAAAAAATGAAAGGAAAAAAGGAGGAAATGTCCTGAAGTCACGTTAAAAAGATACCTAACCCCTACTCCTATGAGAAACTCAACTTAATTAAATGTAATCTGAACTTCAGCACGTTATTCAGAAATGTTGACATATGATGCTTTTGAAAGGTACATATCTAACATATCCTTGGTTTGCATTAATGTATAATGCCAACATTTTATTCCTGCGACTGAGCTGCAGGATGAGGAAACATCAACAAGCACTGCTAATTGCTACAATTATTAAAGGAAAGCAATGCCACAAGTTAACATGCATCTAATTCAGCAGGTTCATAGTAGGTTTGTGGGAAAACATACTGCATACTTTCAGTTGTAAACGCTAGCTCTGCACAGATGTTTCAGTTTCCCATCATCTGGGTCTTATAAAATACAGCGTTAGTACTAAAAATGTACCAAAAATCTCAATGGTCAAATTAACACTGCTGCAGGATGAGTGTGTAAAAATGAGGGGACAAATCCTCTATTTCATCAGACTTGCTCAAACGAGGGGAGATGAGGACAATATACCACTTCATTGGTTTGGAACGTGGCCATGGAAGAGGTGACTCATGGCTGATTTACACAATTCAGACATATCTGCACAGCGCCCACAACAAGGTGTTATGGGTATCTCGGGTCTGCTGAGGATCTCCATAAAGGTTACACACCCCATGAAATTTAAACTGCACATCGGTCACACAGAAAATGCACAAATATGATCCCAGCGTTTAAAAGAAACCACCTGGTCACAGATAAACACATTCTTCACAACTGAAAGCACACATGAAACGGCTGAGTGCGCATTCAGCTCTGAATGTTGTTCTGGTGTCCGCAGTCAAAGCAAACAATGTTGATTGTGCATAAATATGAACGAGGTATGCTGTCAGAGAAGATGCCACGTTGTTGTTACCTTTAGCAGCTGAGGCTGAAGCTTTTTGGCAAATACAGATACAGTGTGGGTTCAGTGCACTTTCCCAAATGAAAACTTTCTGATAAAATATGCAAGTTTTCCTAAACCCTTACCTCATTTCCTGTGGACATGACGGCCACCACAGGGAATTTCTGGACCTCCACCTCTGTGACTCCCACAGTGGCCAGGAGACCTATCTCAGACGGGCCCATGTGGGTGCCCTTTGCAAGCACACACTCCCCACGCTTAATGTCATGACCGATGGGCCTGTGTTAGGACAGCAGAGACGACGGTTCAGAGGGAAAAAGGGCACTCTTTACCAGATCTACAATATTTCATATAAAAATGTGATTCTGGCTTTGGCTCTTTAAAGAAACACCTCACCCACAAAACGACCAATTGTGTATCAATTACCCACCCTGTGTTACGTTGAATTCATGAAAGAAACTTTGTTTTTCCCACATGCCCCTATGGTCAACGAAGAATCCAAAAACTAAGAAAATTCTCGATGAATCAAAGTCATAGGGGTCCATGTTTAACAACAGCAAAACTATATAAAAAACATCTGTTAACAAACTCTCATATGACTCGTGCAACACATGCATGCACATGTTTTCACTTGGAAAGTAATTATTGTACAAATGATCATTTTGTGGGTGAAGTATTCCTTTGATAGACGCCAACACAGTAACACACTAACCTGATGTCCTGCCCTGGACGAGCCTGTACTAGGATTCGTACCTCCAGCTCCTCTGTGCCCTGAAAGACAACCAGCTGTCAGATCCATCGACATGATCAAATACAGTTTACCTTGTAATGCATTGTTTATTCTGTGTATCTCTGGGCAAAACTTAGTCTTAGCGACGTTTCAATCAACCAGAATCCATGTTCAGTTGCTATGGTCTTGGATTAAACTCTATGTTATATCTGTATAAATATAGGTAAATGTACGTCCAAATAAAATCCCTTCCACAGGGTAAATTCTGGTTGGCCACGACCTTGACATCTTTTTGCCTGTTCATTGGGTAAAAGACCAGCAGTCAGACTACTTACGTCTTCAGACTCGCGGAGCAGCTCGGTGTCTTCCACCTGGACTACAGCGTCGGCCCCACATGGGATAGGGGCACCCGTCGTCACCCTCATCACCTGGCCAGGCATCACTGTGTGGGTGGGCTGCACAGAGACACGAAATCCTTTTAATGTTTTATCCTTTAAGTTTAGCCATTTATTTTGTCCTATCAAATAAAAAAAAAAATGCAATGCCCCTTTAGGGGGTGGCTTCACAGAAATAGAACAGAACAGAACAGAGTGACGGCCATTTTTATTTTATGTGTTCCGTTACCAGGGGGGACCCCCTTGAAAATGAGATGCTACATCTCAAGGGGCTATCCTTTAATAAATTCAAATTCAAATTCAATGCAAAGAGCTGACCATTTTAGTAGGCTAATTCGGATATAAACCGACTCGCGGCATGTTGCAAACTCACAGAGGTGAGGTTTACCAGTAAGCATTTAATTGCTTCAGATCCCTATCAGTAAGTAAAAGAATCACAATGTTTGGTCATGTTTGGCTATGGGTGACTGTGGCTCAAAGGTAGAGCGGGTCATTCACTAATCGGAAGATCAGCAGTTCGATCCAGGCTCCTCTAGTCAGCATGTCGAAGGATCCTTGGGCAAGACACTGAACCCCAAATTACTCCCGATGGCTGTTCCATCAGTGCGTGAGAGCCTTCCAAAGGTTACTGAGTAGCACCTTGCCACCACTGTGTGAATGTCACATGTAGTGCAGAAGTGCTTTGAGTGGTCAGGAGACTAGAAAGGTGCCATACAAGTGCAGTCCATTTACCACCACCAAATGTTGGTGAAATTTCAGTTGAGTTTTGAAAATTGGCTCGGCAACATACCAGGAAAAGCACATGGATAATTATGAATGTGACAGTAGGCCCAGGCTACATGATGAGCATCAGTAAGAGACGGACAAAAGGAAAACAACAGCTTAGTGTGTGCGGTAGGCCAAAACTGAGTTTTTAACTAGTAAGTGTGACACACTCTACTGCCCTGCTCACGTGTGTTGTCACCCTAAAATTACATACAATCACCATTTTCTTCTAAGCATGTCCAAGGACCACAGTAAACAATTCAATGTCAGTTCAATGTTGTCCTCTCATTCTCTTTCAATGGGTGGCTCATTTCGTTCAAGGGCCTAAACTAAAATAGAATGAAGTAAAATGATAGATTGCATACTTCTGAAGTAACACAGACTCTTTCCCAAAGTTTTCCGTGAAGCATCTTACAAACTGACGGCAGCTTTGAGCCAAACAGTGATCAAATTAAAGTAAAATACCAATAAAACTGAATGTAAAAAGTGTGGGGGCATGTATAGAGAGAACGTGTTTGCATGTGTGCTGATTTTGTTCAAGATGAGAGGTCGTGGTAGTCAGTAAATCTCTGTAGCCTACTCCTGTCTCCGAGGTCTAATCTGTTTTATAGTTTGGCAGCACTTTGACTTTCTAGCCCTGCTTTGGGGCGAAGGGCTTTTCATCACCTGCTAAGGGAACACACTGGTGTGCAATTACAGCTGGTCAAGGCGTGAGGTGAAGGACAAAAGTGAAGTACTTTATTTTCATATACAGGTTGTGTGGGCATTTGTGTGACAGTCACTGTGTTTGTGTGTGTATGTGTGTGTGTGTGTGTGTCTTTGTGAGCTAGAGAAAGCATGTGTGCCTAAAGTGTCGACGTGGGCGCGGACCTGCTCTCCAGCTTGGGACTCTCCAATGATGAAGCGGTCGCCTGGGCCGTCAGCCGCTGAAATAAAAGAAAGATTTAATAGCATTACACATGTGTACAGCTAAGAATGTGTGTGTGTGTGTGTGTAGGAGTGTGTCGTTTAGTTGAGTCATTTCATTTCAGTGGGCTACAGAATGATCAAACAGGAAGAGAAGGAGAGAGAGAAACACTGACATTTGATGTTCTTTAATTAAACATCTCAAAAAACAGACGGTATTTTTGATGCCAGCAGACCTCACAGAGCACAGAACTGTCTTCTTCTGCACTTTTTCAAATCATACCCTCCACCCTGAGGTGTACAGAGACCATCACTTTGATTACTATTACTTTGCTACAGCCAAAACAATCTCTATGCTCAGATATCTGCATATGTATGGAGAATCTGTGAGCAATAGTAGACAACATTTTGGTACTGGAATGACCCCAAGGTGTTCCCAGGCCAGATGACACACAGTATATAATCCCTCCAGCGTGTTCTGGTTCTAACCCGGGGTACGGGAGGCGCCCAGGAGGCATTCTGATCAGATGCCCGAACCACCTCAACTGACCCTTTTCGATTCAAAGGAGCAGCGGCTCTACTCCGAGCTCCCTACCCTATCTCTAAGGCTGAACCCAGCCACTCCACGGAGGAAACTGATTTTGCCGGCTTGTATCTGCAATCTCATTCTTTCGGTCACTACCCAGAGCTCAAGACCATAGGTGAGGGTTGTGACGTAGATGGACCAGGTAATTGGAGGCTTCGCCTTCTGTCTCGGCTCTGTCTTTACCATGACAGTCCGGCACAGCGCCCACATCACTGCAGACACCGCACCAAACTGCAGATCAATCTCACACTCCATTCTACCCTCACCCGGAACAAGACCCCAAGATACTTGAACTCCCTCGCTTGAGGCAGTAACTCTCTCCCAACTCAGACGGGGCAATCCACTGTTCCAGAAGAGAAGCATGGCCTCAGATTTGGAGATGGTGACTCTCATCCCAACTGCTTTACAATCGGCTGCAAACCGCCCAAGTGCATGATGGAGGTAACGGTGAGATGAAGCCAAAAGCAGAGATGCAGTTCTGAGGTCACCAAACTGGACCCCTTCCTCCCCTTGGCTGTGCCTTGAGATCCTGTCCATGATTATCACAAACAGGATCAGACACAAGGGGCAACCCTGACAGAAGCTAAAACCCACTGAAAATGTGTTTGACTTTATTATCAGCGTCAGACCAATAACCAATGGGTTCTAAGATTGATTGCCAAATAGTCGACGAGACGATCGAAAAACTGAAAATTCAGGAAAACTTTTATTGTTCTGCTCTGTTACAGACCAAACACACTGGAACAGGAACAAGATTCACATGACACGCCAGGCCCAGCGCCATGAAGGGCTTAGCCCCCTCAGTTGTATTATTTGCCCCCTCTGTTTAAGCTTTATGTATCTATAGAAAAACAGCAGAAACAACAAATTTATTTGTTGAGATACATGCGACTACCTCTCAGCTGTTATTTCAGAACCATGGTCAATGCTGTTTGTTGTGTGTAGGGGCTGAGGGTGTGTGTGTAGGCGCAGAGCTGTCTTTAGTACTGACACTGACTGTTTGATAAACAGACAGATAGAACAAGTGACTTTGTTCGGTGCTCGCTTTTGTGGTTGTAGCAATTTATAGACAGAAGGGAAACAACAGGGAAGTGAGGAGACAGTCAACTACACCGAGGTGCAAGGTGCCAGCAGCTGTTTCTATGCACCTCTGCTGCTGATCAGACAGAGTATCATTCATAAATTCAAAAGAATTTGGTGCTCTGCTAGTGCTGACTAATAAATGTACTATTTGATTCCGAAAAAGTGGCCTTATGTTGTTTTTATTTAGCCTCTTGTTAGCCTATTGCATGCTTTACTCAATGGATTTTATTTTATGACAAGAAAAGTAGTTTCGCAGTTTCGTAGTTTCATTTCATCCTGGCGCCTGGCCCGAGACACTCAAAACACAATTCAAACTTTTAAACACTCTTTGACATTGCAAAATGTCCTTGGTGAGTGGAAAACTCTATGACTTTAATTTCATGGTTTAACATTTAATCTCAACTAAAGGATTAAATGCTTCCCCACTGGTTGTTGAAGAAAAATTCTGCCACTCTTTTCCTTGTGAAACACTTTAAAAATCCCCACTGGATGACAACAAACATCTGTTGTTGAGTTAAAAACAGGACAGTTTTTTCTAGTTTTTCCAAAATTGACCCAATGCAAATGTCTGGTTTTCCAATCCCAACATCCAGTCACCTACCAAGACTGATTCATTCAGTTTTTGGGGGGTTGCAGGTTGGTTAAAGAGCAAAAACACACACTGTGCTCTGGAGAAAGCAATAGGTTACTGGCTCCTTCCACACCCACAGTCTAGGCACTAAAATCTCTCCAATCTGCACATGTATGCCTCGGCAGACGCCAGGCCCTCAGGACAGATGCATAAAATCCAGAGAGACCTGTGGTGTTCTGCTCCTCCTACTCCATCAGCGACAGCCAACAGCAGATGTTACATGCAAGGGTTTTTGAGCAGCCTGGAGCCAGCAAGCTGCCACCCTGCTCTCCAGGTTAACAGGGCCCTCAGTGCTTTCTAGGACGCCCAGCCACTCATTGCTTGACCAAAACAAGTCAGCCAACTTTACCAGTGTGGAAACCACTTTAAGGAGTTAGTGCATCTCTTGCCATCACTCGTCTCCACCTGGCAGCTATAGAGGACAGCCCCCACTATGTCTCACAGTGCAGAGCCTTCAGTTCACCCCGGCAGAAGGAGCCTTTACACGGCTCCTGAGGCAGATATCCACTGCCCCAGTGTCCTCTTCATCTCTAACTAGGACAATCAGGTCATTTGTACAAGAGGAAAGACACACTGGCCTGGTTACTTCTTCAGTTTTATCTGCAACCTTCTCTTAACAGTGACTTTGTAAACAGACAGTCACATTGTAGGTGTCAGGAAGTCAAATCCAAAGAAATGAACTGCACTGGGTTGTACCAGAGCTTTGTACATCCATCGCTAAGTTCATATGTTCCTACGTTCTCTGTACCTAGTTACTAACTGGTAATTTGTGTTGAACCGTCAAATCTAATCTTTTCCGTGCAGCCGTTCCCTGTGCATCTAGTTGAAAATCTCTGGCAAGATTTCATTGGTCGCATAGTCGCAGGAAGAAAAAACAAAAAACAAAAACAAAACAAAAACACAAAGTGAAACTCTATCAGGAGCTGCGCTTTGTCAAAATAAATCAAAACCTATATGACTGGACCATGTGGGAATTTAATTTGAAAGGACAGACACAGGAAGAGGCCACGCTCAGCAGTCAGGCAGGAGTCAGGTTAATTTCCAGGGCTGGTACCTGCGGTTATTCCACAGGCTAGTTAATAACATGTCGGGCAGGAAATCCAAAGTGTGGGATCATTTTGAGAAGGTAAAGGACGAACCCAAGATGATATGTAAACTCATCTTCATTGGTCGACTACAAACATGACGTATGAAACATGTCAGTAGCTACATGCCCATTAGCCACTTAGCACAATCATTACAGCTTTGCTGACAGCGTCATTAACAGGCGGCTCGCTCAGTGTGTGACGTGCACTTGTAGATAAAATATAGGCCTATATTAATGAAGGTTCATTAGTACGGTTTGTGTTTCTCTGTAATGTAGCACAGTGTTAACAATGTTACTGATACTATTCTTTCTCACACCTTCAACTCAAACCATTGTGTTGCCCCGCCCAAAATGTATCATTTAATAATTAAATTAACATCGTAAACTTGCAGGCGTCTAGTCGACTAATGGCTCTCAATGACAACTATTGCTCGACTAGGATAATTCTTCGCCGGGGGCAGCCCTATATACCTGCCTGTTTTAGACTCGTTAACCAACAGTTTTTTTTGTGTGCACATGAAGCCTCGAGAATGCTGTTTTTTAGCTCCTATTTCAGAGTAGTACTCTGCCAGCACAAGAGGAGCCATGAGCCAGTGCAGCACTGGCAACCGCCATTTTTAAAAACCTGTGAGCCATGTTAACAACAAACAACACAAAACAAAACAACAGCTTGTTATGATAAAAAAGGGAAGAAAACATGGACACTGAGCAAGTATGCAACTGGGGAAAATAACACATGATTCTGACTCATCAAAGCAAAATATAAGAATTTTTAATAGCTGGCTTCAGCGTCCTTACTGGCATTGAAAATGTACACAACCTGGCTAACTTTGACCGGCCTGCTCGCGCCCCATTTGTTTTATAGTGACATGTTTTGCAGGCCCGAACATTAGTTTGGATATTTAAACTGCTGTTTTACAGTTTTTAACAACACTCATCTTATCCACCTTGTTTCAGCAAAACTGACTCTAATGCCAAAAAATAATTCACCTGATCTGAGACGGACGGGACAGGAACATATTTCACATCACCTGCCATAAGGCACAGTACTTACCTCTCACAGCATAACCATCCTTGACAGAGGCAGGGAAGGGTGGCAGGTTGTCTTTGGCATAAACGTCCTGAGCGAGGACTCGACCCATCCCATCTGTGGGAGAAGAGGAAGAACATGGGTATGAGGAGAGGAGGAGAAGCTGGGCGAAGGGTGGCTGAGGGAGAGAGAAAGAGAGACAGAGAGGGTGAGGCAGACAGTGAATCTGATTCAGATGAAGACACAGAGAGGCATATGCGCCGGAGGTGTGTGTGTGTGTATATATATATATATATATATATATATATACATATGTGTGTGTGTGTGTGTGTGTTTTAAAGAGAGACAGAGTGTGACACCGCGCATCAGTATCTCTCTGCATGACTCACCACCTGACCAGCACAAACACACACACACACACACACACACACACACACACACACACACACACACACACACACACACACTTTCCTTTTCTATTCCAGCTTCACTGATTCACATACAACAAGTAGAGGCCTCCAAACGTCCCTTTTCTTAACCAGCCAGACAACTTTAAAACACTCAGGAAACATTCATGTAGGCAGAACAGAGACTCGGCACGCAGACAAAAGCTCGGAGAGAGTGAGGGAAGGAAAGAAAGACAGAAAAAGACAGAAGGCGAGTGGGAGGAGGAGAAAAATCCTGCCACTAAAAATACCTTAAGCTGCTGTGTGGCTATATATAGCATTTCTCAGAGCCTTTATGCTATGATTATGTGGGTGTTAATATGAAGATCTAAGCTTTGATATCAATGAGTTGAAGGGGGTGGAAAAGAATATGCATGTACACACACCCACACACATGCATAAAGCACATCAGCTTACGAGATGACAGTCGTAACGAGCTGCTGTAAATAATGTATCTTAGTCGTAGGAGACGACACACGTGCATACGCTATTAGATGCGTCCGATCCTTACATCTTTTTTTCAAGTCGACAGCACTTCAGCCGAGATATTCTGATGTGTTTTCACACCCGCAACTCCTTCTTTCCAAGCTGCTGTTCAAATATTCAAACAGCTTGTTAAAACCATGTGCTGAAGACGAGTTGCGAATAAAAATAGAACAGAGGCGAAGCTGAAATCTGCGTTTGATCAGATGCTTTGCGAAAAAATCACATACAGTAGGTCCAGGTTTTTATAAGGGTTATGTAATGGTCAATAAATCGAGGGGCATTGTGACGTCACTCGTCCAAACAATCTGAAAGGACAGAGAAAGTGTGGTATAAACATACAGCACATAATCTTGAACATAGATTGATGAGAATTAAAGAATTTGACCATTTTGGGGAACATGCTTATTCACCGTTTCCAGTCTTTGTGCTAAGCTAAGCTAACCATCTGCTAGTGGTAGCTTTAGGCTACATTAAGTGTACAGACATGAGAGCAATGTTAATCTTCTCATCTAACTCTCAACAAGAAAACAAGATGTTTGAGATACTGAAATATTTAGCACGACATTGTCAGGAACTTCTTTCAACATCTTACCTCAAACTCTTCCTCTGGATTACAACACTAAGGAAAAAGTGACACACTGCACCATTACCGTGATAAAATTAAAGATAGATCTTTTTAAGTCCACAATCATATACAAAAAAAACCCAGTATATACACCCATGAGCACACTATGCAACAGTGCACCCCCCCCCCCCCCCCCCCCACCAGCTGCTCCAGCTGTTGTCTCTCTAAATATTTCATCCCTCATGTCCCATGTTCATCTCCTCCTCACCCCACTGTCCTCCTCCCAGCTGTGCTCCTGCATATCCCGCAATTCCCTCCCCTCCCCAAGAACACGAAACATCACCTTACACCTGGGAAAAAAAGAGCGTTCCATCTACCATCGTCGATCGGGACGTCATGTGCACCGCCGAGTGTTATTACCCCCAATCCTTGCTACCCTGCCTTCAGAGATGAATTCAAGAGTGTGTTTTCCCCTCTGGCCCTCAGTCTGGCTCTGTGTCACCCTCCGCTGGCACTGAGGCCACTCTGCCAGGAGGCTGACGAGACCCACGGGTGCTAAATGAACTTAACTTGTATGTTTGTATATGTGCAGGTCCGTTTAGACATGCAGATGAACAAATCAAAAAACAACTATAAATATGCAATGAAAACATGCATTAAATCTTATTATAGCAAGGTGAATTTTTATAAAGACAAACAATGAAAAGATGTAACCTGCAATGTTACCATGTGACTACAAAGATAAAAAATTAATGTGGACCAGAATTCTTTCTATATCACTTTATAAACCTGATCAGACCCCCGTCCATTCCTAGGGATATTCAAAAAAAAAAAAAAAACTTGAATAAAAGCTTAAAATGTTCCATAGAATTTTTTGTCATATTAAAGTTATACAACATGGGGAGTCGGTAGCTTAGTGGATAGTGCCAGCGCCCTATGTATAGAGGTGATGCGTCAATAGGTGGCGCACTATGATAGAACATAGGGGATGACTGATAGATTTCACTGAGGCGTCCGCAGTTGGCCTCGGGTCCGAATCTTTTTATACAAAAAAATAAAGTTATAGATGGGAATTACAATTGTGTGACTGTTGAAAAAGTCTTTAATAAAAGACCATAAACAAATGCTTTCTATTTACAAACATTCTATTGCATATCAGCCGCCACCATCCAACTGAGTGTACCCAAAAGTTCTGTCAGACGACCCTAATCTATTTTGTCTTTACAACCCGCCTGGACTATATGACATTATGATGGGGTTTGTGCATTTGGGACAGTAATCACAGATGTAGATATCCTTGAAAGTTATGTCCATTTGAATGGATGGGGGATCTGAACAGGTTAAGAGACCTGCCAAGTCTTGGATTGAAAATAATCTTTCCCATCTTAAAGAGCTGTAAATGTAATGACACATGGATCATCAGGAAAGGTCTGTTATATATGTGCCCTTGTCAATGGCTCAGCCAAGGTGTGGCCAAGGGAGGCACAGCCACCCTAATCCAATCCCCGACCACCCACTGTCCCTCCATCATGAATATGTTCAAATAAATTGGCAGTGTGGTGTTTTTAAACTTGAGAGGGCTGGTTCCCAGTATGTACTCCTTCAAAATAAAACTGTACATCACCTAACATGTACACGTACGGTACATAACACATTAAAACAGGATTACTGTGAAACTCAAAATGTAAATTGTACTGGTATCAGTCTGTGCACAGTGGATAATTACCTGTAAAATAATACATATCAGTATGAGATTCCTTAACTCTCATATTGACGTAGTTTCAACCAGCCTAAATACTTAACACCATAATCAAAGTCCTGAGATTCAGTTATGGTTTTTGGTTTTTCATAGCCCCATCTGGTCACCCCTATGAAAAATCTCACTGGCCCTTGTCGCCAAGCAAATCTGTGTGTGTGTGTGCATCATTTGAATGTCTGTCTGAGTGACACTGTGGCATGCAGACACAGACTGCTGATTCAGTGAGGTGTCCAGTCATGGACAGAGAGTGTTTAAATGCTGTCATGTGAACTTAGCGAGAGCCCGTCGCTACATCGATCTGAAAGACGTGACACCTCCACATCACAGCGTGCTGAGTGGCTGATGTCGGCAGACATAAAGCGAAGGTAAACTGGAGATGTCAAGGGACGAGATGAACACATTCAGGACATTTAAAATGGGTGTGAGGAAGATTTGCTGGATCTGCAGGGTTTCTGTCCTCCTCACCTCTGTAGTTGATGATCTCAGTGCCCAGGACAGCGGTCATCTCAAGCACAGTGATGAAGGCCTTGTCCATGGAGGTGAGGGGGAAGGGGGACATGCGGTGCCTCCGGGCCACCTTGGTGATGTCCACTGCACTGTGACCTGGGAGGACATGTGACATTACATATACTGTCATGAATTAGTTGTCACAAATCAAACCAAATCACAAAACAGGAACAGTGTCCCTTTGGTTGCTCTGTCTGAAATAACTCGCATTCACTCATTTACTGTTTTGATATGATACTTAGTTCCCTTATTTTAACCCCAATCCCTTGTTTTTGTGTGCCACCTTGCCTCTCGGAAAAGAGTTACAGGGGGCAGTGGTTGAACTCTTCCCAATCCTTCTTGACCCTCATATGTCATCATTAGTTGTTGTTGTTAGCACTGACATAAACAGACGCAATCAGTGTTACTGTTATCTGCTGTGGTAATTTTTTATTGTGTTGACTACAGGCAGCTGTTTGCGTTTGTCGGGACACTTGCGATTTGCTCACAAAAGTCACTTTTACACCCCCCCCTGTTTAAGGCAGGATATCGCACTGTTATGCCACTCCGCCGTTCTGTATATAAGGTACGATTGTGGAAAGGTGGGGACAGAGTTGTCTGGCCTCAGAGCCAGGAACAGAGGTAGTAACAGCCTGACAAGGTCTGTATAAAACGTAAAAACCAGAAAGACGTGATCATGGGTGGATAAGGGGCGATGTTTTGATTGCAATTACGTGTGCGACCCATCACAGGAGATTTTAAAAGCAGCTGTTAACAGTTAGCGGCTAACTCAAAGGAGAAGAACAGCCATAACTGTCCGCAAATAGGTATAGGTATATTCGTGCATCATGTGCCATCAAACTGTGGGGATGTGACATAACAATATGGTAGGTCAAAATACGGGACCCGTTAAAGGGTTTTTTTGGGGAGTTTTTCCTTATCCGCTGTGAGGGTCTAAAGGTAAGAGGGAGGTCTTATGCTGTAAAGCCATGTGAGGCAAATTATGATTTGTGATATTGGGCTTTATAAATAAAATTGATTGATTAATTGACTGTCGCGCAAATATCAGAAATAACACTGTAAAGTTAATTGTCTAGCTAGTTAACGCCTGAGACATCAGCATGCTAGCGCTTTGTTTTAGTTATGCTGGTTACAAAGAAAAGGAACATAATATATTAAAACAATATTAAATCTTTATTAATGAAGAAAATACATTTGAGGGTTGCTTTTGATGCTTGTTTTGATGCTTGCCCATGACTCTCATAATACTAGTGCCTTTGAAAAATCACTGTTTGGAGGACGGTGTAGCTCTACAGCTGCTTTCAAACTGCTGCGCAATAATTCCCTGCCTCCGGTCATTTCAGTGAGAGGCAGGCGGATTACATAAAATTGGCTTTTAAACAGTTTTGACCAACATTGCCTGCAAATTACCTCAAAAATATCTTTGTCTTTTCTGTACTACTTGTGTAATTTGTTGTTAGGCTGCTTATTGGCCAACATGCATAATAAGATAGAAAATTAACTGCAGCAAGTTATTATCAGACAATATTTTAGTTTACTAATAGGCAATAAACTAAGATGTTGGACACTTATGAATTGTTTTTGGCAAACACCAGCAGGTGTGGTGTCCTGCTTCTGTCATTTTCCTCAAAGAAATCGCAGTGTGGGAGTTCTAGCAAGAGCAAATGCACACACTATAAACACTTAGCTTTTAGGACTAAAGAATGCATATGCTTATGTGCAGAAATCCGATACTGAAACCAAATGGTGTAAAGTAAATAAAGTACATTCGAGAACAGGGAGTGATTTCAGACACAGCTCTAGACTCAAACTTTGAAATTTAAGCTGAACCCAGCCTGATTAGAAAAAACACGTGAGTCCACTTCACCCGTTTTTAGCATTTTAATTCTTTATTTAGACAGTTTGAAAGTTGAGAGGAAGATAGAGGGGAGGGAGAGAACTCTGCTGGGACTCAATCCCGAGACAGTGGAAACATCTCTGTGGCTCCAAAGGCAGGGAACTGAACCATCCAACTATCTCTGGAGACATAAAACTGTATTTTAAGAACTTTCCTTTTGGCCAAAAAGCCATAGAAAATCCTAAAAAAAAAAAAAAAAGGGAGAGAAAAATCTACTGAGGAATTCAAACTGATCTAAGCGCGCTGGGTTTGTAGCTGCAGCGGTAAAGGTCGAATTCCAAACCTAAGGATGTGACACATGCAAAACATACAATTATATAAATAAATACATGTAATCTAATGTGTTTCCACACCACTGTCACCAAGATAACTGGATTAATTTCAGTGGGTTTCAGTGCATGTGCGTACATGTGTACAATTTAAACAGCGTGAGCCGGGATTGGCAGGAAAAAAGTCCTGTTTGTTTGCAGGAGCTGTGGAACCCAGCTGGATGATAGAAGTGCTCGATAGCAGCCATGTTGGTCTAATAATACCTCTCTAATAATTCCAAAGGTAAAAGGAACAAAGCAAGGTGTAACTAATATGTAATCTGCTCTCTCTCTCCGTCTCTCTTTATCTCCCTCTGCCTTGCTCTTCCTCTGCCTCTCTGCCTCACAGCGAAGAATAGGCGCTGTGCTTTGATTTCCCTTGACCCAATTTCTCTCCTTTAAACATACACTTACGCTTCCACAGCATATTCTGATGCTTAACATGAGGCTTAACAACCTCTGGCAAAACACCACGCACACACAGAGGCGTGCAACACAGCAGCCACACACAGCCAAACACACAAACTGCGCTCGCATTGTCACATCACATGCTCATTTAAAATCTATTTATGCGTGTTCGAGAGCACATAGATGTATGACACACAGAGAAGAGAGAGCGCCTTTGAATTGGAAACTTGGTACTCACTTGATCTTAGGATATTTTCTTTGCTGCTGCATCGTGACTGCACCTAAAGATGGAGAGGGCGATTGGGAGAGAAAGACGAAGGGCAAGAGGAAAGAGAGAGCAGAGGTAGTGGTAATTTGAGATAAACCGGGCTGCTCTTTTGACATGCTTGAGATGAAGAAGCTGTTTATACAACAGTCAGAAGCATTGGCAAGAGCCGTGTCACACTACACTGTGCACTTTGTCCTGCTGTCGGGAGATGGCTGCATCTCCTGCATTTCCATTATCGTCACTTACTGTACACTACATCGTCATATTACAGGTGATATTCACACTGATAAATGCACTGACATGTCACATCACTATTAGACTGAAGCACTAAGAAAGGAATATATGGACAAAGGCAACAACATACAGAGTGACAATATTGTATCACAAGGTCATAACAGATGTTTTAACTGTGCTACGGTGTGACATCAAATGTAGTGGAAATGTAGTGTCGAGTATAGATAGTGGCTGTTCAGATGTGGTGCAGGACGGTTTCTCTGGAGATTGCTGATGCTGCGTGATAGCTGCACTAGCGCTCTGCTACCTGTTATCTATATTGCAAGGTGGGGAGGAGAGCAGGGTGGGTTAAAAGTGGGCTGAGCTTCCCAAAAAACTATCTTAAGACTACAACTAACTGTTGTCAATGGAGAGTGAATGGAAAACTAACTAATTTTAAAGTGGTGCCAGTGTTTATACCTTGTATATCTTTCCTTATTGATTGAAACAGCACTTTATTTGGTATTAGAGCTTCTCAAAGTAACGGCTACATTTCCCATTAACCCTGTTTCCTCCAGTTAAAAAGAGGACATCGACACTCACCAAAGCTAAGCATGATGGATGAAAACTTTGGTGTTCTTCAACCTGGACCCTATTTTCCTATGTTTTTGTGTCTAAATGGAAACGGCAATTTTTGAAATTGGTTTAGTATTGAGAAAGAACGCTGCAGCTGACAGCTGTGAAACTGGCTGCAATGTTACCATTGGAGCACGTGCGCAACGTCAATTTACGTCCACTTTTAAGAGCTTGTTTTTGCCACTGACAGGCTCAGATTGTTCTTCTTGGTGTTAACAACATTATGGAAAGGATCCCTACTGAGATAGATGTTTTTTAAAGAGTAAGATCCTTTTTGTTTAACCAGAAACAGCCCTGAAATTGCTACCACCAAACCCACTAGACCCCATTAAATAAACAACAATTTTATCATCGTGGAACACACGTCATTTACGTCATGGAAATAATAAAACTCACAAAAGCCATGTTGTTTCGTCTTTCCAGTGTTCCAACAATCACCAACTCTGGTTTGAAATCAACCCTTAACTCACCCAGTTAGATGTGGAAATATGCCGCTCTATACATGCTAAATTTACTACTTATGAAAAATCCATCCCTCCACTCTGGGCCTATCAGTGGCAAAAACAAGCACTTCTAGCTTACTAACGGTGCCAAATGCCCCGATTGGGTGCAGCATGTTGACAGAAAAACATGGGAAAATTAGGTTCAGGGAGGACAGAGAAAGGAGAAGTTATGCTTTAGGCCATAGTCAAGCATCTGCCATAAATATGTCCCAGTTGACCCTTTACTAAGCCTTGCCCCTTTGCAATGGTCCGTCAAGCTGTCAGATTTAGCAAGGTGCCAACACTAACTACACTCCCTGAAGACATATTATCAAGTATTTGGAAGAACAAAAAAGTCATTTAAGAGAGAAGCAGACAGAGGGGTCTACAGTCTGTGTTTGAAGGATATATCCAGGATGTCAAACTGACTCAGCAGCAACAACAGGTTAAAAAGTCAAAGATAGTTAGAAGCTAAAGCCGAACTATAGGCTACAGATCACAGTGTAAAAGTGAACCACCACATCACTGCTGATCGCCACACAAGACAATGAATATAAAGGGAAACTTTGCTCATATTGAACCAGCTGTGTGGCATCGCAGTGTGTGCAGATGAACCGTGTTTGGCTTTGGGTCCATGTACCAGTGATGTCACAGCCAAACACACTGTGATGACACACAGCTGGTTGAATATCAGCAAAGTTTCCCTGCTTCCCTTCATTGGTTCCTGTACAGCAAGGTCGGCCTTTTTTCCCCTGTTATAATCATTAAAAAGCAAAAGCAGCATGTGTATACATTCAGAAGGCTATATCTTCAGTAGCTAGCTAACCCTACACTTTCCAGGCTTTGATTTTGGTTTTGGAACAGGGAAGAAACGTATATCTTTTTCCAACCTCTCCAGGTAACGAGTATCATTAATACACGACGTGCCCCAGGCACAACATTTAGCTCCAAATCCACAAAACCAGCCTGAAAATGAAGGAAATTTGAAACGACTACATTAGAGTCAATGGAGCTACACTATGATTGGCCAGTGTTCATTCAAGGGGTGGGACTTAGCAAAGGGTCAATTCCATACAACATACTAATAGTGTAATATACAGAAATCATTGTAGATTACTGTTTTGTACAAACAGGAAGTGATGCAATAAGTGCAGTAAGGAAATCAAACTGCAATGTTAGAACGTCACCTCCGATTAAACCTAAGAAAGAGAAAGCTAATTGTTTTCCTAAGTATTTTTTTTACTTGACAAAGCCATCTCAACTCAAGGTCCACCAACTAGCTTTTTCCTGAGCTTTCAGGCCTCATCATACAGTCCTCATCAGAGGACGGAGATTGCCCCGTTGTCGTGCAGTGGGGTGAATTAACATGTAAGCTCAGTAGCTGTTATCAGTTCAACCACAGCTCTTTCTTCAAGCTAGTAAGTGGACCGTAGCTGGTAGCTGGTGTTCCTGGGGGCTTGGCACCACCATCCATAACTCCTATTTTTTTTACTTCTTCCTTTGTGTAATGCATCATGGGACAATATCATTAATCAACGTACAGCTATAATCAAGCAGATTAAGGAATACTGACTTGAGTCCACCTAATGTTTTCAGTGTGAACATCCAGCAGCTCCTACTCAAACCTGCTTTGAATGAGTCTGTAGTGTGGAACTGGGACACGGCCAAGATCATCATCCTGTTCAATACTGTCAAACAGATCTGATCAGATTTCCTGGAAACAAGTTTCTTGAAGAAATCTAATCCCTTTGCACGTAATTTAAAGTGCAATGCAGATGATGAAGGTTACACTACAGGTGGAAAATGCCAAGTAGACGTTACACATGGACCATTTGTCCTTTATTTGATCTCACCGCTGCTGTTAGAAGTTGCCAACCTCCTGGTGATCAGGCTGTTTCTTAATGGTATTTATAGCAAAGTAACATAGCTCTGATACATCGATGTTACAGTTGCTACACAGCACTTTTAGGAGGAGATGCTGTGCTACTGTATGAGCGTGCTTTTGGGAAGCTCAGCCTCAGGGAACGACTAAATAAGGGAAGGAGAATCACAAGTTGCAAGTTATCAGGCAACAAGATTGGCACTGAATCAAAGTATTGCTTTAGACAACTACACAAGTATAGCTCTGGGTGCAGTGGACGTATAAATCTAGCCAAAATAAATTCTGGTGCCAAATGTTACAGTCTGTGGAAAGTCAGGGCAGATTGTATTTTGGCAATTCTTAGCTCTCCATTTGTCCTCCTGTCTATCTGCCTTTATTTAGATGTGTTGACTGGCATAACTTAAGGTTCTGTCTGCTCTAACATCTTTCACACACTCCTGTCAATAACCTCTGTGACCTGGCCTTATCACATAAGTAGGGTGTGGGCAGTGTGTGGTGTATGGAGAACCAAAACACCCATGGTGAAGGTGAAGGTCTCTCTCTACCCCACCCACCCAGCAACCCACCCCTTTCTCCCTCTTCCCCTCCCTCACCGCCATCATAAACTGAGGCTAATACTGTGACACCACTGGGCACCAAACAGCCGAGGTGAGAGGGTGAGAGATGGGAGGTGGGGCAAAGGTGGGTGGGATGGTGGAGAAGGAGGAGGAGGAGGAGGAGGGATGGAAAGACTGAGAGATAGAAAAAAATACAGGTAGGTAGACAGAGAGAGACAGAAGGGTGGAAGGGATGACGATCAGCATGACGTGGTCCCACAGCCCGGAAAAAGAAAAGAAAAACAAAGAAAAACAGGAAGCACGGACTAGACAGACTTCACTAAACTACAGAGCCGAGACACAGCAGAAAGGAGGGAAAACAGGAAGAACAGAACAAAAACAATAAAGACCACTTGAGCGGCCTGATGGCATCTACTTAACAGACATCCAGCACACCAGACAGAGCTACTGAAAGCAGAGCATGTTAACCGGAAAAAGACAGAAACAGAGACGGACAGACAGATGGAGAGAAGAGGAAGAGAGACCGACAGAGAGAGTGAACGACGAGAGACAGAGAAAGTGAGCGTGGGAGACGGAGGGAGGAAGACTCCTAACAGACCGGACAGAGAAATAGTGAGACAGAGTGACGAGAGTGAACGACAGAGAAAAGAAAGAGACCAGTGGGGACAGACAGATAGAGAGACATACAGAGAAAGAGAGTGAGCGAGAGCTGGAGAGATAGCTAGGCAAGCCAGGAGGGAGGGGCGGAGAGGAGGGGACACAGAGCGGGGCGTTTGTTTAGCGCGCTCCTTGGGAGGAGGGTGAGGGAAAGGTAAGGAGGGGGGGAGGGAGGGGTAAAAGGGGGGAGGGGTGGGGGCGGGATAGTTACTCGAGAGCTGAAGGTCCTCCTGCGATCATCTTTAAGCCCCTCCAACCTACACTGGAGCTAGTGGAGATAAAGCATCGAATCACAGGCATCAGTGCATCTGTCCCGGCAACCACAACACTACAGACAGGCAGACAAGACAGTCAGACAGACAGTCAGACAGACAGACAGACGGACGGACAGACGGACGAAGGGACAAACAGACAGACAGGCATCCACTACGACAAGCAACCCTAGCAGGAGAAGGGAGCAGCAAGGAGAGAACTGAGAGAGAGAGAAAGAGGAAAAGATAGACAGCGGGCTATCAGGTGGCATAACGCAACCTGTGGCAGCCATATTGGAGGCCCTGCGAGCTCCTCTTAGGAAACACTGAAGACGAACAGCTGACAACATTTTAAACTATACAACTTGACTTTCTTAAATAATCACTCTGAAACAAACAGTAACTTGCTGGGGACTTCTTACTATTGGTTGATGTAGATGTTTCTAAAAAACTACAGTGCCCACATATTGTCCTCCATATTTATCACAGGGAATGTGTGCTTGCCGCCCGTCTACATTGAAGACAATAAATTTGAGGGCACAAAATGCAGCAAATGTACGGCCACTTAATGCTTGCGTCTCTCACTGTCACCAGCAGAAGCCTCTCATCCATGAGTAGATCCACACCTCTTTCTACATGGAGATTAGAGCTTTGATTCTTTGCTCATGCCCAACATGCAGAGCCGACGACAGGCTATGGAAATAACAGGAGGAAGGGAAAAAGGAATAGTGAGAAAATAGGTTAGCCCTTAGCTTGTAAGTAATGTTTAATATTAATCATTACTTACAAGATGTAAGAGTAGAAATTCAGGTATTAATTGGGGTCTGGCCCAAAACTGCTGTCGTGATTCAGGCTTGGACAGAAACTGTGCAGGTAAATGTAAGGTTGGGCCTGATGAGAGCTCTAGCGGTATTACAGCTGGCGGGTGTAGTTTGGTAGAAAGAAAATAATTCTTTTAAGAAACTGCTCACAACAAGGTCTGTAGATTTTTCTTGAGTAGCCACGTCATGATTCCTGGAAAGAGACACTGCTGTTGAGTTTTTAGAAATGGCAGACATCTCTACAGCCTGTCTATTTCCAGAAATCATGACCCTGTTACCCAAGATAATCAACAGACCTTGCTGTGAGCAGTTCATGTAGGAACTATTCTCTATCTACCAACGTAAACCCTCCCAAACTGTATCGATAAATCTTGCATCTCAATGCTAGCTCACCTAGTGCCAAGGAGCTGGCTAATATTACAGCTCAGCTGAGGAGGACGCCAAGAATGTTTACATCTCGCATTGTCACAATTGTGAGCCTCTTGTCCATGAGCAGATGCACACTTCCTTCCAGGGTGTAGTTTATTAGAAAGAAAATGTTCCTACATCAAACTGCTCATCGTGCCATCTAGTTCCATTATATTGGAGATATCTCCAACACTCGGCAACTTGCAAAGAAACAAACTAGACTGATACACAGAACCACAGTTAAGAGGAAAAATATGTATTTTTTGATTTTGGGGTGAACTGTCCCTTTAAACTGGTAGCGCATGGGTTGTCAGGTGGATGGACTCACCAGCATGTTATTCTTTTTGATTTAAGCACTTACTAACAACTTCAGAGGAAGCAATGTAGCATACAGTAGTTAGAGAATAACAGTAACACTGACTGCTTTCAGAAAAAAACAGGTTTGTTGAAGTTTACTGAGCTGTCTCTTCTTAAGCTACAACTCTGGATGAGAACTACAGACATGACAGTTTACTGTTGCCAAATCTACCATTTCAGACACCTCACAACGTTGGTAAAACCAACCTACATGAACCGCACTTGCAGCAGGTATATGTGTGCTATGAAATCTGCTATTTCTGACATTGTATTGTACACAGCCTGTTTTCCAGTGGACCTCCATGATGGCACCAGCTGCGGTTGCTAGGAGATTTGTGCCACAACTGCACAGCCCTCGTATATAGAGAGAGGGAGAGGAGGTATGATGGAGAAAAAAAAGAGACAGAAAAAAAAGACAAAGGTGGGGATTAAGGGAGCTAAATACAGCTACAGCAAGACACAGATCAAACTTGCAGACATTGAAAAGCAGATATGAAAACTAACGATCGACAGCTAGGACATTTTCGTACAAGGTGTGCCTTGCTAAAAAAGAACTGCAAAAGACATCTATAATAGTAATTTAAAAAATAAACACGATTAACGCAGAACAGTTACATCAGAGCCTCACTACCTAGCTCGTCTTTAAACACACAGACAAACCACAAGAATCACAAGTTTTCTACTTCCTGATCCAGTTGACATATGCCTCTACAGTCATGTATCGTTAATCTGTCCTGCAGCTGAGGTTAATGCAGTAAATACACAGTCACCGATACCTAGGAAACAGCTAGAAACCTTGATGCAGTGTGGAGTGATGACACTAAGACTGACACTGGTGGAAAACAAGACCTCAGTATGGCGAAAATCAAAAGCTAAGTAGAAGAGATCATACCATCAGAGAGCCATGGGGGGAGACAGTTTGCATATGGATGGAGATGAACACAGTGGAGAAGCTACAGGAGGGTGTGTGTGTGTGTTCGGAGGTGAGGAGAGGATGTGGAGAATGAGTGCAGAAGCAGAATGGGGTGTCGTAGGAGGAGGAGGGGGGGAGGCAAAGAAGCAGACTGTCAAACACTCTCACACTCTTTTCTAATCTACCCCTCCACTGCAATCCCCCCGTTACTGGTGAGAGACTGACCGAGTGAGAGAAGAGAATGAGCTCGAATGAGGGATGCAGATGTTAACACACACACACATCATCCACACCAGCACAAAGACAACAGGAAACTCCGCCAGGAAGCAAAATTATGTGAAATAAAGTCGTTGTTGGCGTATCTGTGTGAGCGCGTGTGAGGATTCGGGCTTGACACCCTCACTTGTCTTAATTGCAGTATTCTGGGAAAGCACACACAAATCAAAAAACCATGGCCTCTATGCCAGAAACACTAATCACTCTACACGCCAACCCCGTCGTCGCCACGGAAACAGCTTGACGATGGGTTGTCATGGAGATGTGCCAGGAAGATCAATGGGCAAGGGAGCTGGGTGGTGGCGGCGGTGATGTCTACGGACACAGAATAGGGAGTGCAGCCAGGTCAGCGAGACACGTGGCTCCGGGGGGCTGCGAGTGGCTCGAGGGGGGAGGAAATCGATGGGGCCAATAACCAGCTGGCTGGAGAGACGCTCCAGGAAATGATGGGATGCAACCGCTGCGGTGCTGAGCTCAGCACAAAACAAAGGAGCTGTCAGACGAATTATGCAAAAAGGGGGAGATTTATCCGTCCGCCGTGAGGAGGAGAGGGTTGTGACAGGGCAAGGGAGGCTCGTTTCAACCGGCTCCAACCGCCTCGCCCCACGGGACGGGGCAGGAGAGGGAGAGGGATGGAGCAGAGGACAAAACGCCGGAGTGATAGCGACAGAGTGGTAGAGGGAAGGACAAAATGCTACTGTGGCAATCCAGAGCCAAGTCCTCCTCCCTGGGGAGCAGAGGCAAGAGCCTGAGGGGGGAAATGACAGCGGGGGAGAGAAGGAGTGACACAGCGGTGAGGAAGTGTATCTCAGCGAAGGCCTCCTCGCTCTCCACTGACTGCAGAGCACTCTTCTCCTGTGCTTCCCAATTGCTGCTCCCCACTGATCATCTGTTAATCCAGACACACACACTCGCGCTCACATTCAGACACACACACACACACAGACACACTCACGCACTCTGCAAGAACAAAACACTACAACATCACCAGCCACTGATAACACAAACCACATCAAATGACCAGATGGGTGATGACTGAGAGAGAATGAGTGCTGGTGGAGATCCTGAGAGAGAGAGGCAATGGGGAGGAATGTTGCTGACCACAAACTGTGGTGATACACAGGGCAACTCCTCCGCAGGAAAAATGTTGCTGTATTTCTTTGACTTTTAATCACGTATAACATCTATATTACCATGTGTATCATCACACTAACTCCAAAACCTATCTCTGAATGTCCTACGCTCTACACACCTCCCCTCATATAAATCTGTTACATGGGGAAGTGTAAAATGTGTGTGTTTGTTTGCTAAATCAAAGACTAAGACCCCATTAACACCTGGTATTAGCATGCGATCTGTGTCTGGATTCATTATCTAGATAAAGATATCGGCTCACCGGCCTTTGCATTTAGACCTGGTATCAATAAGCATTCTCATTATCTCAATTTGGCCCTCATTATCGCCGGATCTCAATATGGGAATTAGGAAGGACTTTTTAACAACCACAGCATGTTTCAGGTCAGTGAGAGGGATGCTGCTGCTGATGTATTTTTCCCTTGTAGTGGTTGTCTATAGTTTCATACAGCAGGAAGAGGACAGGTTATTTTAAAGGTTTTAAAAGCTTTTCATTAGCTATTTATCTGATATGTTGGTCTAATACATTCCATCCAGATCCCTACGAAAGGGCCCCCAGGGTAAAACTAACCAGTACGGTGATGCTGCGTTCTGTGTCGTTGGCCCTTTAACCTTTTAAGACTTGCATTTTTGTAGCTTTTATATCATTAATTGGTATTAAACTTTATTTCATTATTACATTAAACACGACTAAATACGAAACAATTAAGTTAAAGTGAGTGGAAGAAAAGGTATTATTTATTAGGAGTTCAACACTTAAAAATGTATCCAGACTATATTGCCAGGTGTAGCTGTGTAGGCTAGCCCTCTTTTTTCCTATGAAGGGTAATGCACCGAAATTCGTACATATCCCACGTGTTTCAAAAGGCTACGATCACATGACCAATGCGCTGACGAGTGTAAACAAAGAAGCAGTCCCGAGCAGTCTTGTAAGGTGGCAGGTCTGTTTGGTAGATGGTTCACAAAAACCTGGACTTTATCGCAGGACTTCCCCCTGGAGTCGAAAGTTCGGAACTGTGTGAACTTTAAGTCATTTTAAGGTACGTCTTCGCCATGTTTCTTTTCACCTAACCTCAGTAACTTAACGTTAATTAGGTTACTATAGGCTACATTAGGGACGTAACATCATTCATGGGGCACTAATTCGTAGGATATCATACGAACCGTTCTATTAGAATGCGTTGGCGTGTCTTTTGACACAACAGTACTAGCAAAGCAACAAACATAAGCCTGCATGTGAGACAGTTGATTGTACTGATACCTTTCTTAAAACTAACTTTTGATATTTCTCTAAACCAATCACAATGGTCTTGGTTAAGCTGAAGAAGCAGTAACGATGCCCTCATAAAATAGTGTCATGAGGGAACTTGTTTTGGTAGAGAGGCAAGCGCTGTATTTAAATGGCTAAATCCCCACAAAAGAAAACACCACGTGAAACATATAAAGACATTTTAGCATGTAGGTTGCAAGTCTGGAGGTTGTTGTTGAAGCAATGTGGATTTTGAAAACTAACACACAGAAAGCGTGTTAATGTCTGAGATAAGCAGCCAATGACAGGCTTTATACCCACAGTCTACTGTACATCCTGTGAGCCAGGCTAACATAAGGCAAACAACCCTTTTCCCTTTTTACAAGCTGAGCCCTGCCCACCTTAAAGCAGTAAGAGGAGCATTGATAATACAGTAAAGACAAAAATCTCTAGTGTTAAATATTCAAAGCGTCTTGTTTGTGTGTTCATGTATGACTTTAAGATATCCAGACACAGATCACAAGGTAATACCACATGTAAATGGACTCTATTCTATCAATATCACCCTGCTTTGAGCTTTCAAACTGTGATATCTTTCCTTTCCTGGATTTTTGTTTCTTGTATATCTCCCACTACAGCTAAACAGAAGCCGCCACATACTGTGTATTTGTTGTCCTTCAAGTATCAACATAACCTTCCATAACGTGTTCCAGGGCTACATGCTATAGCAAAGGGGGTCGCCCAGTGCAGTCTGGTCTACAGTGTTCAGTATGCCTCTCCCTGCCTGTGTACATGTGTGTTGTTGTGTGTCACTAGTGTGGTGAGGTGCTATGTGGGATGCCAGTGGCCTGCATGCCGGTAGATAAGAGTTTGGTAGAAGGTTAGCGGGTTTACCTGGTCCAAGGTAGAGTACCTTGACTTGAGCGTGATGACCTCATCCAGGTGAGCCCTGAATTCTCTCCGTGAGGCCTGGGGGAAGCCACAGGATAGTCACTCACCTTCGTGCCACACACACTCTCACACAGGTGCAGGCAACAGGCATGCACACCCACTCTGATCAACACAACATGTCAGTTAGTTGTGCTTTTAAACATAGCTGCTCACATTGTCTCCATATTTTACACACATACCACACACCCACACACACACACACATATTCCAGGACTACGCCCGTACTAACCTTACACACTCTGCAATCGCATCAAAGGAAATTAAAAAATAAAAGGATGTGGCAAAAGACTAGAAGACACTAACAATCAACAACTAAACAAAACCAAAGATGGATGAGGAACACAACCAGTTCAGTGGATTTTACAACAGTTTCAGTTGAGCGCTGCTGCTGTGAACACATTTCTCTGTCAGTGTGTGTGCAAGTGAAGAAGTGAACCCAGGTGAGTGCTTGACCCCTGGCCATACCCAAGGCCTCTGTCTGACAATAGCTGGGAGGAGACGCAGAGTACAGTAATGGCACTACAGTAATCCAGTTACAGTGGCCTGTTTGCTGTTTAACTTTAAATCGTGAACAGATTAATTAGATTAGAATGACTTCCGAGAAAAAGGGGCAATATTTAGACTATTTCTGCTGTTATGATTTAGATTTGCAATAATAAAGCTGATTTCAAAAACATATGTGATGGCACATATACCAGACCGATCACAGGGAGTACCACCAGCTGGTCCAGGAGCTTCGCCTCCATGATGGCCTTTTCCAGGCATATTTTAGGACGACTAGGGGGAAGTTTGACAACCTGCTGTCTATCGTTGAGCTGTAAACCTCCGGGTGTCCAACGATCGCTACCAACAGTTTCTTCTCTGTTCGTGACCACCACAGAAGGCCCGCCTCTCAAATCATCTGATTAGACAATGGGAAAAAAGATGCTAAAAAAGGGATGACTTGGAGCGTTTTTCGGCTCTGAGCTGATTCTTTTTTAAGTTGAGGAGTTCAGAATGCTCCAGCAAACACACCAGGCGCCTGGAGCGCAGAAATGTGTGGCTTCATTCTAATTAAAATCAATTACAAAAAGCCGCTCCCAGCTGCTAAAACGCTCTCTGTGTGATCAGGAACTTAAGCACTCTCGGGGGCCCTCTGCTGGCCATTAGCGCCCTTAGCAGTCGCTGAGTTTGCTTACACATGGGGCCAGCTCTAGGTATACTATGCAGGATTAGGGAAAGGTAGCGACCTGGTGCCAGACTAAAAGGCAGGCATCCATGAGAGACAGCGCTGAATAAATTCAAACTAAAGTGAATCTGGTGTTGGCTAAAAAATGTCCTGCATAACTTAAACTCCTTCATGGTATACCTTTAAACATATTAAGTTTATTTGGTACTTCTGTGATTTAATTATGAGCTACACATACAGCAATATCAATACATGTGTCAAAAGATAAAATTGGCTAAAAATATTGGCTCTAAAACAGATTATAAGTAATGTGACTGCAGTCATCTGATTACAGTGTGTCTGTGAATACAGGGCAGTAATTGCATTACAGTTCTTTCTGAAAAAAAACAGATGATGTTTAGAAAATTTTCTCTTCAGGAAAAGGTAAGTCAATTATCTCAAAACAAATTTGATACAAATAAGATTAAACTCCCACCACCTTTGAGATGGACGCTGTTTCTTAAGCCTGCTTCCAAACTGTGCTCCAGATTTCATTACTGTGCAATTACAGGTAATCAATGGAGTCCGATATCACATTGGACAAGTGTCAGCGCTGCTCCACGCCCTTGCACTGAGGCCACGTCTTTATCACTTACAGATCAGAGTCATTGGGGCCTGACCAGAGTAACAAGCACAGGAGAGCTGCAAAGGCTTACAGCACATTTACAGGGCCTCTTCTCTTTAACAAGATGCTGTTCCTGTGTGGTGTGTGTGTGTGTGTGAGACCCTTTTAGTGGAACTGAGGTGTATACACACACTTTGTGCAGGCAATATCACTTTCATTCAAATACATAATTCAAGCATCTTTCAACTTCAATTCTGAGGTTGAAACGCAGTTGAGGAAAATGCCAAGTGATGGAGGTTCGTTTATTTTGTAGGGTGTGTGAGTGTGGAAACAAGGCGAGGGTTAGATACAGTACGTGTACCAGAGTCAGGGCAACAGGACATTTTTACTACAAGACAAAAATTAGAAGAAAACATAACAAGACCACATCCACACAAAAACAGTGAGGAGGAACAGAAAGGATTGTGGGGGGAAAAAATCACAGAGAGACAGCAGGAGTGCAGCAGGCAGGACAGCACACATACACACACTCACTCACGCAAACACACACACCGCACACACAGGGGAAAGGATATGAAGTTTAAGGGGTGAAGCAATCATTCCAGGCAGGAAGTAAGAAGTGTGGTTGGAGAGGGAGGAAGTCGAAACCGATGCCATAATGACGGCCGTAACGATGCATTAGAACACATGCAGGAGTACCTCAGCAATGCTTAGGGTGGATGAACAGGAGGGGAGCCGCGCCTGGTGCCGCGAGAGAGAGGAGGGGAGAAGAGAAGAGGGTTAACAGAGCCAAAGCCGGGTCGAGCAGGGGGACAGAGGCACACAGAGACTGACGGGTGAAGCAGACAGCGCCCTCTGTCTTTCAGGACATCTGCGTGACAGGTCTCTGTGTGACTGTCTCGGATGGGCCAAGGCAGCCAAGGGCATGACGGACAGGACAGGACAGGACAGGACAGAGGACAGGTCAGGACAGCAGGTAGGAGTTGCATAGGGATTCACGCCCCCATCAGAACAATAGGAGAACAGGTTTCACAGGAAACAAAACACATTTTCAACACTGTGTCAATTGTTCATCTCTTCAAACGCAGCTTAAATTTACATGTCTCTTTATATTCACGAGACCTGATAGCTACACAGATTCCACATGTCCTCTGTTTATACCTGAACATCAAAGCTTTCACTGCGCTGAGAAGACAGTTATAGAAAAAAAGCCTGATGGGAGGAGTATCTTCCTGCTGAGTCCTTTCACAGAGAGCTGCAACGCCACCATGCTATCCCATTCATCTCTTGTCATCTTAATCCAGGATGTAAGTTCTCCTTGTAAGCTCAAACACCTGAGTCTGGAAGATGCGCCATGTGGGGGACTGCTCATTGTTCAGACAGCCCATAATTCCAAAACCCCTACAGTCCAAAAAATGTTACACTGGACCGAATGCCCATTTGTACGACAGCCTGTTACTCAGAAAACAAACACCCATTGTTCCGAACATCTGTTTCTCAGAGGGCGCAATCCCAAACAGAAGCACATTAGGTTATGTAAGGGTATCAAGGTTAGCCAGTAAAAGCAACATATCCTCATACAACAGTTAGTATGATAGTGAAAGAATAAGCGCCCTACGAATGACATTACGTACTATGTAAGGTAAAGTTACATAGGTAACTACATAATGGGCAGAGGCAGGCCTGAAGTCAACAGGTCAGAGGGTTTCAGACGTCATTTCACCCCGTTGACACCATGGATAAGGAGATATTAATCATGGCAGTGAACCGAGATGTCTTTCGGTGGAGCTGCACCGCTCCGCACAGCAAATGCAGCCGGTGGGTATTGACGGACAGTGGAACACGCAGCGGATAACCAGCGCTGCCGTTCCGCAACGGACACGCATCCAGTGGAAATCCAGCGTTAGGAAGGGTGACATGGTGACGAGATACCTTGACGTAACTCAAACATCACTTGGTTTTAATGGGTTCCAAACACTAGTCTCCTGGAGGAAAGTCCCGTGTTTTCTTGACCCAACACCCCTAACCTGCAGGCTACAACATAGTTGAGTATCACTGTACATAGATGTATGTACGGACAGTGCATGAGAACAGCCTGGTCAGAGGCACAATAGTGTGGGACATGCCTTCGCCATAGTAGGAAGGTTCGATGATGTCACTCTGCATCATGATTTGCTTATGTTTGGGGGAGTGGGTACATTATTTTTGGAGAAACGGGCCTTTGGAGCAATGGGTGTTTGTTTTTTGGATTACACACTGTCTTTAAAAATGGACTTTTATTCCTATTGGCATCACTGTATGTACCATATAACACGCTCTCTTGGTTTGCATACAGTATGACAGCAAATGTTTGCTTCAAGTCTACATTCGATGTATTAACTATGTATTTATTTCTGTTTTCTTCTGATGTGGCAACACATGACATGCCTTAAAAGTGCACTACTCAAATCAACTGCAATATCACAGAAAACAGATACTTTACATTAAGTATAGTGACCACAAATCCAGATCAATTATAACCAATAAAGAATGCAATCCTCACCACAACACAGTGCTGTAGGTAAGCCCTGCAATCAATGTAGGTTTCAATCACTGATACAAAATGTCTCCAACACAATATTTGTCCTCCCCCATCATGTCGCACACAGTGAGCTATCTGACACGACATGTAAACCAGAACTCACACGGGAAATAAAACGAACCCGGAAAATGCAATGCAATTTATTTCTAGCACCCAAAAGCATCACCTATTACTGCTCCACTGGGGTCAGCCATGATTGGAGCATTTCATTCATGCTGCCGTAAGGCCTTTCTAATGGCAATGCCTCCACCAAAAGGCACATGAGGACTTTTATTACCTACACTAATGAGGTTGGAAAGAGGTTATGTTTCTGCCCATTTCTCAGAAACTTGCCCGTACATTTCCCGTTATGCTGCTCCTGTCCCTTTACTGGCGGAAGAGTCATTCACTACGTCCAAAACAGCGGCTGTACAGAATTTCATTCATATGGTATTTTGTCAAAATATCAAAAACAAAAACAAAACACAAACATGGCCATCTGCGTTGGCAGAGGTTTTTGCTGGTCCGAGAGCCTTCCAGCGCGGAAACAACATATCACTGGGAAATCCATTTAACAATATCACATCTATTCCCAGCAAACTAATGACCAGCATTAAAGCCAAACTCACTATGAATTATTACTACAGTCGTCAGATGATTCTCGACCTTTCCTCGTAAAAAAAAGTCACATTTTCGGCTATATAATAAATTGCCTTTATAAAGTGGTGTTGTCAAGGAGATGATCACCTCATCCCTCCTAATTGAAATGCTGTAGATTCACAGTAGCTGCCCTCGTCAAACCTACAGCTCAGATAATGGAAACTGGCAGGAAACCACAGGAGGTTACAAATTGAAACTGGGGAGTGAACTACACAAGGATCTCCTAAATACTGAAGCAGCAAGGTAGCAGTCTTTTAAGGGAAGCTCAGTTCACCAATATCGGATGAACGTACCTGTCCTCTTCAGTACCACCACACATTTACAAGATATTTATGTTTATAGTTGTCATACATTACATGATTTTCAGATACTGACAATCTCCAAAATCTAAACTGAAATTTTCTAAAACTTCCCACTACCATTTTTGAAATTTTACTGGTGTCTACTACGCTGTCTTTTTGATATTACCACAAGGCTGGAGTGCCAAAGTAGGAACGGCATTTAAACCTGTACTATGTTTCGCAATAAAAACTTTTAAAGGTCCAGTATGTAGGCTTTACTGGGATATATTGGCAGACATGGAATATATCATCCATAACTATGTTTTCACTAGTTTATAATCACCTGAAAATAACAATCGTTGTGTTTTTGTCACCTTAGAATGAGTTCTTTATATTTACATATGGAGCGGGTCCTCTTCCACGGAGTTCGCCATGTTTTTTCTACAGTCGCCCAGAATGGACAAACCAAACACTGACTCTATATAGGACCACTTGCATTTTCGCGTCAGCCACCGTGGTTCTCCTTCACTCTTGGCACAAAGGGAAAGTTTCAGTTGATTGCAATCTGCAACCTCACCACTAGATGGCACTAGATCCTACATGTTAGGCCGTTAATGCAAAATCTGGAAGTAAAACAAGACAGTTATTCTACCGCAATCTAACTAGTCTTAGAATCTATCTGCTGCTGTCCGATAGCAATAAAGCCTCCAGGGGTGAGGGCCATTGTTCTGGGCTGATCTGATGTAGCAAGCAGACATCTGAGCTAAGACTTTCTCTCTGTGTGACAGTCATTACAGCTAACCTGTATAAACAGATATCTGTATATGATTGCAGATAAATCAAAAAGATGAATGTAAAGCTAAAATGTCATAAGATGATAGCTGATGGGTTCTGAAATTGCATTTTGGCCAATGAGTTCCGCCTCTCCACACGGACTGTTTACTTGCCGTTCAAACGTGATTGGTCAACACTATTGGACTACAACGGACCACAAATGGGAACTACAACACTTTCAATACCAAGATCTTGTGCCAGTGCCTACAGTCCATACATATGTAAATTCCATTAATAGAGATTACTATCTGACCAAATGAAAAACCAACTTCCACCCATAAAATGGAGCACCAAGTTTGTTCCAGGCCATCGTTAACCACTGAGCCTGGTCAGTAGGAACGATCCAAGACACTGAAACAACAACTAAACGATTGTGAAACGAATCACGTTACACACGAGACTGTTGGAAAAAGAATGTGATCAGTTCTAGATTACACCTGACCCCACTCTGTACCTCTACACTAAAGCTATTAAAGGTGCCCTGTGGATTTTTCTTGTAAACAAACTTTCTGTTTACATTCAGTGTTTCTCACTAAAATGCATCGTGTGTACTTCAGGTGCTTTGCTGCCTAAATGTGGAACGAATTGCTGGAAGAGCTGAGGCTTGAGCCAATGCTGACCACTTTCACATCCAAGCTAAGGATCTATTTGTTCATCATTGCTTTAAATCAGTTATCTTTCAATTAATTTTGTTTGTTTCTTCTTGTTTTTGTTTGTTTATTCTATTGTTTTTCTGTGTGCTTTTGCCTGTTGGCATTTATTATTTTCATTCTATGCACTTCTGATTGCTTGCTTTTACTGTTTTTATCATGTGCTTTTACCTGTGTAATCTGTAAAGCACTTTGGGCTGCCTTTGGGTATGAAATGTGCTATATAAATAAATTTGCCTTGCCTTGAGGTCTAACAAGTTTGTCTTTCCTCATAAAACACCTGCAAAGGTCTGTCACTGTCTTTTTCTGGTGCATTGCTACATTTCATGTTGCACTACCACCACGTATAGATCAGTGGAATTGTGTCAAACCGTTGGTGTGGATGTGCTTTACATTACTAGTGGTCAAAAACTCCATGGCGTACCATTAAGATGGATCCTAAATGCACCCCTGCCGGCTGCAGACAAGTAGATCCATATGCAGACTAGGGTTGTACCCCACTCAAAACGGTGTCAGCTGAATCAGATTTGGCTGTTCAATGCCAATATTCAAGTATTTATTCTTTTTTTTTCCCATATAGAGTTTAAACAGGGTTTAGCAGGACTATCAGTGTGACAGTTATGTAATATAGTAAACAAGCTATCTACACTCATGATGGCTTGGAAATGTGTTACAACACTTTTGCCAATAACAGTTCAGTTCAGTATGCATTTTTTCTGTTTCCACTGTGAAAAGTTGTGGATGGTACCAATTGGAAATGGTATGGAATGGTTCCCATTTTTGGTCCCCCCTCTGTTGGGGTGCCTAGCACACAGATCTGGTACTAAAAGGTGGAGCGGTGAACACTGCAGTCCGTTGACTGGTCAACAGCGCTGCTGAGTTGTGGCTGGTTTTGTAACCACTGTACATACCGTGGCAAGTCTTTCATACACTGGTAAACTGTAACTGTAAAATGAATGGATGTTTTGCTGCCTCTTGCAGCAAATGGAGTCTGAGAAAAAAAATAATTCACTTGGCCAAGTGCCAGCAACTTTTAAGGTTAAGCACTAACTTGTAATTCTACTCAACGCATGAGTTGATGACGTGAATCCATCAGCACGCCTTAAATTTCACTGGGACAACTTTGACCATTACTTTAGATGGGGTTTTTTTTGTCTCACTTGGATGACACAGACTTTTAGTAATGAGTGGATCTTCGAACATTTAATAAAATATATATTAGTTTTAACCAGGTTATGTGAAGTACATAATTTCTACCACTTACTTGAAGAAAAAAAGCATCGCCAAGCATAGTTCCTGTGGGCTCCAGCAACACTAAACCCCTGAGCTTGCCTGAGAAGGACTAAATGCACAAACAGGCTATTTTTAAATATCCCATGGAGAGAGCCTCTCACTGCAGCCTGTTTTATTTTGTTCTGAAAATGTCGGTGTGCAGCCTCGTTCTGTGGACGATAAATGAGGTGCTGACTTCCATCTGTGTCACCGGTAATGAGGAAAAAACAGTGAGTGCTGGATGGATCAATGAGTGACAACAACCCCGCCCACATTTAAGAGTACTGTTTGCAGTGGAAACACTAGGGTCTAGGTACCATGTCTGAAGGGTTACTTTTAGTTTCAAAGGTACCATACTGAAAGTGTTTGGTGGAAACGGGGCTGTACAAAGGCCTGAGACTGTATCAAATGAGGTTGCTGTGAACTGTAAATTCAACACTTCTACATAGAAGGCAGATGGGGCACAGCCTTTCCTCCCACGAGCAGCTGCCTCCATGTACGCAGCTGCCTGTACTGAAGAGCGGCACGAAAGCGAGGAGCGCTCACTATGCAGCTATATCTGGGTAACGAAACATCGTCAGAAGTACACTGCACATCGACTGACAAAAAACAAAACGACTGATCGACTCAAAGGATCTCAGACTCATGATTCGGATCTTTGACATTCAGGAAGCAGCCCTGATGGAAAACTATAGGAGGCTTAAGCGGCTTGCACAGATACTATATATATTATTTTGCTAGAGTTCCCAAATCTCTACAGCGGAGGTGGTAAGTGCAAAGTCAGCATGACTCATAGTCAGAATGGCCACAACAATGAAAATAAGACCAACCATTATGAGAAGCAGACCAGAATCGTCCTTAAACTGGCACTGGAACAACACTGTATTCTGTCTAGCTATGGTACCCAGTTATCTTACAATCTCGGACATACAAAAGAACAATGTAACACACTCACAGTCACGAATATCTCTTATTAGATTACACATTCCTCATATCTTAAGTGAATTACAGATTCAGTTTGATCAGCGTAAACATCTTCTGAATGATATCCCACACTCTCTGACTGTGCAGGATTCTGATGACTTGCTGTCTTTTGCTGTCAAATTAAACTTGTGTGCTGTCAGTGCTTTAAGCTGATTTGAAGTTTTGTGCTTACGTTTTCAAAACAGCAAGTTATTGAAAAAGAAAAAAAAAACGTAGCAGCTCTCCGATGGCTCCCGTCTGAATAAATAAAGGTGAGAGAGAATCCACGCCGGGAAAGCAAAACATCCGGTAACCAAAGCGGACCAGGAGCATGTGCTGCGTGCTCTGTCGTCCGGCCGCGATCATTCATCACTGCCCTCCTATGGCCGTCTCCATGTCTACATGAATTAGAAATTAATGAGCTGTTGAGTGAGTTGCCAGCATCGCGGAGAGTGAGAGCTAACACAGCTGATTTGACAGGCCCGTGTTATGCTGTTCATCCCCCCCCCCCCCCCCCCCTCCTCCCGCTTCTCACCAGCCCACATGGTGGATGAGCACGCTCGGTACAGCTGGTCAGACAGTCTCATCCATTCCTCTTACTGCCTTTCATTTCCTGTCTGTCTTCTCCCCCTCCGCGCTGTCTGTCTGACTGTTTCGCTCTCTCTTTCTGTCTCGCTGTTCAAAGCTCTCTTGTACTCTTTCCATTCTCTCTCCATCGCCCTCGAGGCAAACTCTCTGAGTCAGTGGGCGTGAGTAACTCAAGACAAATATAATATCGCATACAATGCATGCAAACTTCACACATCCTGCTGCATGTTCATAAGGCATGCATGTTGAAATATGTCTCAACACTTTATGACACATACTGTACTTAATCTACAGTGTTTTATCTTAAGACCAACATAAAATCCCAAACAGTACACACACTTTATACACACATGAACAAGCACACTGGACTCAGCTGAAGTGTTTTTGACTCGATGCCTCGAGCAACTTGACCCAAATGGTCTATGGGTGCTACGAGCCAAATAAAGCAAGGGAGGGGGGCTGAGCGTGTGTACATTAATCAGAGACAAAAGAGCACTTTCCTTCAGGCCGTAGCTACTTTCATCTGGTCTCCGCAACAATATATCACACATATTATAATACATCCTGCGTCCTATACGACCCAGCCACCTCAGCCATCCCTCTGCACCTGACATTTAACGGGGCAGGATCATTCCTCGCAGCTTAATGATTATCAAACTGCCTTTTTCCATCCAGCCATTGAAAGCTGTTGTCTCTCTAACAGAGAGGACGGTTCACACTTCAGCTTGACATGCATGTTTATATTTCCCTGCAGGCCACGTAAAGATCGGGCTAAGCAGATTTTGAAAAAGGGGAAAAGAGTAGTGCGCTGCAAAAATCTCTGTGTGAAGTCTTATTTTCTTAAATCAAGAGATAAAAATCTTGTCAGTGCAGTGAGATTATAAAATGCCAGTCAACCTGTTTCATGTATTTTCTAAAAATGTTTTTGAAGGAATACTTTTGGAAATCTGCTTGTTTGATTTCTTGCTGAGTGTAAGTTTAGACTCTCTGACTGATGCCACTTTTGTGTCTTTATTCTAAATGTGGTGCTACTGCCAGCAGCCAGTTAGCTTAGCTTAGCACAAAGACTGGAAAACAGAGGACACAGCTAGCCTGGCTCTGTCAAACGAAACAAAATCTATTGCTCACTAAATAACACATTTAGAGCTGCAACGATTATTTTCCTTATCGGTTTACCTGGTGATTATTATTGTTTGGTCTATAAAATATCAAAAAATAGTAAAATAAAATGTTCACCCTAGTTTCTCAAAGTCTAAGGTGACGTCTTTAAAAATCTTGTTTTGTCAGTCCAAAACCCAAAAATACTCATTTTAATATGATATAAAACGGAGAACTGCAGGAAACCTCCATGTTTGAGGTAATTTGCTGATAGCAGCATCGGCCGTTTTTACTTGAAAAATTATTTTAATGATTGATCAGTTATTAAATTGGTTGGCGATTATTTTTCTGTCGATCAACTAATACAGGGGGTTTCGGCCATTTTCAACTAGTTTGCCGTTATGCGTAAGTGCTGCACAGTGATTTAACGTAAGCTAGCTAACATTATCGCACAAGAATTCATGGCCAACAGTTAGCTTGTTATTACTGTTGTGCACTGTAAATTAACGTAGATCAGTTCATCTTTGCTAATACATTGGATTCATGTTACTGTTTATTTTCAGACATATTTTAATATTTAAAAACAAAACAAAAATCGTGGACAACCTGTTGAAGACCCAGGGACTAATGGACTAGTCAACCATGCTTGCAGCTCTAGACACATCTTTTTTTTTTTTTTTTCAATTGTTACCACAAAAAAACAAAACAAAAAAACCCCAACCTAAAATAAATAAATAAAAACGACACCTTGTGCTTTAACTGGAGGTTTATGTGTCAGATCTTGTTTCCCGAGTCTTGTTGTCCCTGTGAGCTTGCCATAAAACCAGTTGAGTCTCCAGAAAGTCGATGCTCCCAGCCAATACTTGCACGGACATTACAAAATGAGTTATATCACATTAATTGGTGAGTTTCAGAGGTGCTTGTAGGTGTATTTTGTTACCTCTGGGCAGAGCGAAGCTGGCTGTTTCCCCTTGTTTTTTAGTCTTCATGCTAAGCTAAGCTAATCAGCTGCTGGAAACAACACAATATTTACCTTACAGACATGAGAGTGGTGTGAAATTTAAATATTCTCTTGGGAAGAAAGCAAAATAAGTGTAGATATTTTGCAAAGTGTTACATTTCTCGTTTGAGAAAATGGCACAGGAATGACATGGAAAAGGATTTTTTTTAACAGAAAATTAGTACATGCTTGTTCTCTTTTGGATTTCTGGCAAACGCAATCCAAACATGTCACTTTGATTCTCAAATTTCCCCAAGGAAAATTTTAAAACACTTAATTTCTGCATTTTAGTGAATTCTTATGCATCATTTTTTTGCCTTTTCTTCATCAATTCATGGTGGAAATGTCTTAAGTTTGATCAAAATAAAAGCCTTCTGCTACTTTTATGTTTTTATTATTATAAATACTGAGAGAGACATGTCCCCTGTGTCCCTCCTCAAATCTACACCAATGACTTTAAATTTTGCTGGCCTGTCCTAACATCATCTATATCAATATTTTAGTGGTGTCTGTGTAAACCAGCGAGAATCAACAATTCAGTGGAGCAAACAGGAATAAAAACCATTAACTAGCCCTGCATGGATCTATTCTCCACACACTGTGGGAACCTTTGTGTAACTTAGCATCGATAAAGCTGCAAATTTACCGCTGCACCTGACATTTAGGTATCGGTAGTCTCCACGGCCGCATCAATATCCTGCTGCTTCTCCTTGTCAGCTGTTTAAAGCCGTCATGGATGCAGCATGAAGGTGCTGCTTCCACACTTCTTCATCCATTTTGCCCTCATTTCCATTTACAGTAGCGCTCCAGCTAAGCTGCTGTGTTGGTGACTGGAGGGAAGCACATGGCAACTCCAGGGAAAAGGGAAAACAGCATAGGCACTGGGATCAAGGGGTTTCTGATTCCCCTCCTGCATGAATTTCACTGTGAGGTGCTGTGGGTAAAAGCAGCAGCTAAATGAGGAAAGGAGATGTGGATGGAGTTGCTTCTGTAAGCTGATTGCTTGACTTAAACACTGATGGAGTCCTGCGAGATTTCTACATTGTCTCGCTTGCTCTTCCTCCTGTCTTTGCCTTCACATGAGTGTGTAATGTTCTCCACCTTCTACCGCTGCAGGAACACCACGACCACAACATCAGGCACACAAGCCCCTTCATCCCTCCTCCTCATCCTCACCCTGCAGCCCTACAGCTAGTTCAAACTAGTCAACAGTCCCGTCGCCACATTACTCACCCTTCTAAACCCCTCAACTCATTCACGGCCTGACGGTGTACCTCATTCAGGCATCATCATCATCATCATCCTCAACAGCAGCACACATGCACTTGTATTCACAAACACACACTGTACACGCAAATGCATCCATCTCCCATTTCCACTCAGCTAATAATACAAAATCCTTCACTTATTAAACAGGCGCACAAATTACTTCTGCACACACACACACACACACACACTCACACAAACACACACTCAAAACCTGTAAACATTCTCTCAGATATGCAGGAGGAAAGACATTACTTACCATCTTCTGCCTGGAGTCGGAACAGAATGAGCTCCCCGGCACATGCACACAAGAACACACGCACGCACACACACGCACACTTTTACACACTCACTAACTGGGAGAGGGTGAGCGAGGCAGGGTGAGCGAGAGAGTAAGAGAGAGAGAGAGAGAGATAAGAAGGGAAGGCTGGAGTGAGAAGGACGCACAAGAGAGAGAGCGAAAGAGCGGCAAGGAAATGCAACAGCCAAAGAGACAATAAGGAGGAGGAGGAAGAGGAGAAGGAGGAGGAGGAGGAGGAGGGTATATAGCTGCACATACGGTGCTGCGCTAAATCATACACGCATGACTGAGGTCTGTGTGCGCGCATGTGTGTGTATGTGCATTTCCCATGAGCGTTTCTGTTGAGGGAAATGACGGATGTGACTCTTTCCCTCACTTTCTCTTCTCACTTTCTCACTCTGTCGTTTCCATACTGATTTGAGATGATTGAGTCAGGGTGGTTTGGTGGTTTTGGGGGTGGGACACCCAGGCTGAGCTGATATGAGGTGAGCTACCAGACCTGTCCTCAGGGATGGACAGATGGCTACAGATAGACAAACAGACAGAGAGACAGACTGTGCAGCACAGGCCCAGCTCGCCAAAACCGTCTTCCGCTTCCTGTGTGTTTCGTTTCGTTCATTTTCAATTACATCCATCCTTCCTGCCCCCCTCCACCTCCCACTCTCCCTCAGTCCCTTGTCCTCTCTAACTCATTAGCTCTCCGTCCCTTTCTCACTCGTTCACTCCCTCCCACTCTCTGTTCTTTTCTCTCCTTCCCTCTCCCTTCGCCTTTTCTTTCTCACTCGCTCCATCATAAATCCTCCACACCTCCAGCAGGCCAGGAGACGAGGAGTCACTTTTATGAGCCTTACTGCACTGGAGGAGGACAATAACACATATCTAGAAGTGCTGCTGCTTTGCTGGACACACACACACGCCACACACACTCACGGCAACAGACACACAAGCGGTCAATAATGCCAGGTAAAGCCAAACATGAATAATTTCAGTGGAACACAAAGGCATATAACAAGTCCTATCTATCGTTTCCACAGGGGAATAAACCTGTGAGGAATGACGACACAGGCTGTAAAACAGCGCCGGAGCGTCACACTGCGCCAGGCCTCAATGTCCTCATCCGAACAGACCAACAAAACCAACCAGTCACTCACTCACATAATACATGCACATGTACACACACTGCGGTGTCATGGACATAGAGAAACACATAGGTAGAGCACAAAAACAACCATGTGAGCCTTTACCAATTTAACAGGCGACAAATTAAAGGAAAAAACACACTGGACTTGCTTGCGTTGCTTGAAGACATTTCGCCTCTCATCCAAGAAGCTTCTTCAGTTCTTAATGACTGGTACAAAGTTACGGGCTAAAAACCCTGTGTGACCCCTTGCAGAGTCGTAGGGGTCACTTGAGCTATTAGTTTCAGAGTCGTTAAGGTCACAATGTGAGTCGTAGACCCACCTGGCCACCATGTGAGTTCTTAGGGTCTGAAGGGACCAGGGGTGAACGGGTGTGAAGTCGTCTGGGGAGGGATCCCAAGACTGCATTGTAGGTGGTGGACAAGTAGTGTCGTAAGCTTTTCAATACACTAATGTCAATTAAAATTGCATGTTTTCATTGATAGAGGGTTCATATTTTATGATAAATACACATCTTTACCACAAAAAGCACAAGAAAACCTTTGAATGATGTTGTCCTCAGCATCTTTGTAGCTTCATTTTTTAAAAAAAGTTATAAAAAAAGTGCAGAAGAGTCTAAAGTTTTTTTTCAGTCATCAGTCTAACCTGCAGTCTTACTCTCAGGCCACCACATGAGGCCTTATAAGGTGTCAAGGCGGTGGGAAAAAATCAGGAGTCCTTTCACAGCAAATATGGAGGCATATCAGAGTGGTATTGGGAGCATCATCCATTGCCAAAGGAAGGCATTGCAACCACACAAGAAGGAAAAAAATCACAAAAGGCGTGCAGGCTTAGCTATGTTTTGGCTTGCCATGCCATGACTAATAAGACTCAAACAGGAAGCAAACGTCGGTGTCTGCGTCGTTGTTTCTTAAAGTCTCTGTTTCCACCCATCAAGACCAGACGCAACCAAGAGTTTTCAAACTAACAAAGGGTCAGCAGTGCTTTCAGACGTCTCCGTTTCAGGGTTTCTAAAATACCCGAGTAGTGTGGACGCTAGGTGTAAGCAATAGTTATGTCTTAAAACAAAAATGTATTAGTGTGGCTGTTGCCTTAGAGGTGAAACAAGGGTAAAAAAAAGTCCAAAATAATAATGAAACATTTCGTGATCCCTCCTGCCCTATACAGAGGCAGCAAAAACCAAGAACAAATATTGTTAGTATGCGTCCACACACATCACACATTATAGATGTGCCACATTAGTGAGTAATGTAAGTTCTTGTATATGCCGACCAAAACAAAAAAGACACACACATACACAGGAAAACATGCAGACAAAACCTCCCAATCCCCTTCCAAGGTCCCTGACAGTGAGAGCTAGCAGAGCCATGCACCCAGCGGACATTAGTAGAGCCACTCCAGCAGAACGCACCCTGCTCCATCCTCACAGCTCAAAACAGGGTCAAGGGGACAGAGGGGTTTACAACACACAAACACACACTTCCTACTGTATATTTATGATAGTTGTGGACAATACAGCATCACGTCTCCTGTACTGTTCTAGGCTGCAGCAAGAGAAACTGCCGTACAGGCTGCAGATCATTGATCCGTCACACTACAGCCGGATGATTTGACATTGGAACGGTGCTAAAGTATACAGCCGAGGCATAAATCATTCATCTCCCTCTGTCTGATCACTTCGCTCTGTCAACGACTCCTCTGTCACCACTCATTTGCAAGTGATGATTCTGTGATCTGCGCACAGAGCAGGCTCAAGCTTAACAGCATGTGCAGTTCACACACCATGACTACCGCGTTTGTTATGACAAGTGTGAGAATCCTGTGAGGGACAGAAAACTGTTCAGTAGCCAAGGCTGCTCTTGTGACTGTGAGCAAAGTGACTCTTGTTGAGGCAAACAGTGTGACTGTACCTATACTCTACACTACACAAAGGTTACAAAATAAAGGAAACATTTAGATTAGTGCTGAAAAGATTTGTCAAGTAATCACTGAGTTGATAATTAAGTCATCTACAATTTAAATTATTCATTGATCGTTTCAGTCATTTATTAAGCTCAATGCCAAACACCTGCCAGTTTCAGCCTCTCATCCTCTCATGAGGATTTTGTGCTTTTCTCTGAGCATGTGTCAAATATTTCTAAACAATTTTCTGACATTTATAGACCAGGATATCGACTAGTTGAAAAAATACCCTGCACATTAATCGGTGATGTAGATAATCTTTTTTAGGCCCTATAGGTCAGAAAAATGTGCTAACTTTACCAAAATAGTAGATTATCGTTGGTGTGTAATAATCCATAGATCTTGATTGATGTACTGGTTCAGTGATCGACAATCCAATATCACTGATGCATTGAAACTGGCAGGCTGATAAAAAAAAAGATGAGGATAATGTTATTTAACCGTGAATAAAACAGCAGTGTGAATATATTTTGGATTTCTTAGAAAATACAGGCCAACAGACAGAGCACATGCTGTATGAAAACAATACTGAGGGTATCATGGCACGATGTTACCTGCCTGGCTGGGAAGCTCACTCCACTAACTTCTTGCCACGGCAACATTGGCTGCTCTGTTTCAACTGTTTGACTGAAAGAACAAGTTTACAGGCTAAAATTCAACTGTGCTGTTCTGTTGGAAGATGGAGTGACTTAAACAAACTTCTACCTTCTACCTATGCCAGTCCTCAATGCCTATGTGCAGTTTCACATAGATTGACCACGTCAGTGAGTAGAAAAACGTGGGACAGACAGAATGACTCACTGACAGTTTGCGTGATTATGTACAGCATACCATACCATGACTTAGTCATACCAAAAATTAGAAAAACAAACAAAACATTGGGCCACAGGGGGAGCCACAGCGATCGGTCGCATTTTAGCCATTTTTAAGCATTTTTCTGTTGTTATAGCGCCACCCAGTTGCCAATTAGAGTTAAATTTCTCCCGTCACCTTGAGGCGTCCTGTTCTACCTATCTATAAAGTTTAGTAAAAATCAATAAGGCGGTTAGTCCTAGATAAGAAATGAGCTGTCTAGCGCCCCCATTTTGTTTGATAGGGTCAATAATGGAGGGGTCCCCTCAGATTATGTGTGGTCATATGCCTACAAAGTTGCGTGGTGATTGGTGAAACCCTTGAGATGTTATACACCTTTATGTGATGAGCCACGCCCTCCGCAATATTCATTGCCTTATAGAAGCTCAGTTTTAGTAAGTTTTCCAACTTTTGCCAAGAGGGAACTTTAGATATTGGTCCCTAGATTATGTTCACTGAGTTTCATGCAGATCGGTCAAACTCCACCAGCCGCTATAGGCTAATTCAGTGGTTTTCAAATGGTGTGCCGTGATGTCAATCCAGGTGTACCATGGAATTTTGTGATAACGATACATTATTATGGCAATAATAAACTTGACCTATACAAAAAGTTGTGAATTAATTTTTCATTGACTGTATCAGTATGTTGTGTGCTGTCATTTCCCCATAAAGAGGCAAACTCTCGCTGAAAAATGTAATTCAATTGAACATTTAAAAGGAGAAACCTGTGAGTGGGACAATGGATCATTTTACTGTACGGAGCAAATTACAACAAAGCACCAGGAAAGACGACCTACCATCGTAAAAACCCCCAGAAAAAAACCCCACTGTCAGTACCTGTATCATGAAAAGTCTCATGTTTTCTATTTATTGTCTTCTGTTGTGATAAGGGTGATAACACAGGTTATAGAAGCTAATGTGCACAGATGTAAACAAAGGTGTACCTTGGGCACAAAAAGTTTGAAAAGCACTGGGTTAATTTATACATCTTAGAAGTGCCTAAGTTAATAATGGTAACAAGCAAAAAACAATAGCCTTGTCTATGAACCTTTACAGTTATTACTGAGCCTAATTTTATACTTTTGTTAAATGATCTTGTTTATCTGTGTTTTATGGCTGTGAAGAGAAGTTTGCCTTCAGGGCTTTAAGCCAGATAGTCCTGAAGTTTTAGGAAACAGATCAGCGTTTGGATGAAAAAGGAAAAAGGATTTTTCCAGGAAGGTTTACACTTAACTGGTTACAATTACTTTCATTAGTTATGTGCTGTCTTTATTGTTTCTGGCCAAAAGCAAAAACGAAAGAGGCAGCAGCTTCTTCTGTAACAGATTGTGTGAAATGGGCAATATTGTCTCATATCGATCACAGGCCCCTAAATTGAAATGAATTGAATCTAAAAAGTTTCATGGCAGACTTTTGGCCCAATCCCAATACCCCCAATACTGGCTAATATTGTATCATATATCTATATAATATATATCATATCATATCAAGATTAAACTAGTGATGCACACCCGTAGTAGCAAATATAGTAACATAGAAGTAAACAACACTGCTTTATCTAGTAAAGCATGTGTTATGGGTCTGGGATGGATGTATGAATGAATGTCTGAGCCTGCCTGTTTGCACATGTGTATTTACAGTCTTAACATGCTAATTTTTAGCTCATGGCAGTGACCAGAATGGCAATACGTCCACAGTGAAGGTCATGGACGTGGCGTGCGCTGAATTACACTGCTGCACTGTGACTCATTTCCCACATTCCAGTGAAGGAGGAGGAGTTGATTTCCATAAGCCTTGGCCTTGGCTCCACAGCCATACATCAAGCCATTAATCAAAAAAAAAAATCTTACAGGACCAATGCAGAGTGAGGCAGTGTCCTCTAGGTGCACAGCCAGCACCTGAAAGAGTTTGTGCGGAGGCATCATGGGAGAGTGAGAGCACTGAATGCTTTAATCAAAATAAATGCCAATATCAGTCAAGTTGATGGGATGTTTGGAACAGTATACAACACACAGAGCATAAATACTGGTAGCACCTGCAGATGCATCAAGGTGAAAGCTCCGATCAAAGGGGCAGCTGCCGGGCTTTAGAGGCATCATCGTTTCAGGCCTTAAATTCATATAGAAAATGAATTTGTGTGATGTTATATTAACTTATGCAAGCAGATTAAAAAAATCTGGGTTTTTTTCTCATTCCTCATATCTTGTAGTTAGTGTTCATGCAGACTTGATTTGATTTTGGTGGACAAAGGTCAAGGTCACTGTAACATGGTTCGTCTTATTCTCGCGAACTGCTCATGCTGTTCATGTACTGCTTACAGACTGACAATTGACTACAAAGGTGACACTATTTCCACTGGAGTTGATTAGGCAAAGGTGCTTTACAGCCAATTTCAAGCCAAAACTCAGGACATAGCCTGGTTGGGTCCAGGTTAGCCATGCAGCATAAGTTGCCATGGCAATCTAGCCAGGTTAACAGAGAGCTACAGTGGCACAGAAAACTCTAGCTGTAGCTTTGTCTCAGTTTAGAAGGCTGCGTTTGAAGACAGACTGTGTCCGAAGCCGCGCAACCAAGGCTTTCCATTTCGAAGGCTCCTTCCTATGCGGCCGAAAAATGCAGCCTTCTTTCCCAGAATTTGGAGGTTGTAACAGACGAATCCTCTGTAGCCCAGCCTATTCAAAGATGCATGGTGTGCCGGTTACTACTGCATATCAAGTTAAGTTAACTACCAGCTAGCTAAAAGCCCACAGCTTAAGCTATCTTAATTTAATAAGTTATCCCTGGGTCCGTGATTTAGGGCTTTAGGGCTATAACAAGATATCTAGATTTGACATTCAAACAAACAACGGTTTTCAGTGTCTCAGTGTTTGCTGGGATTCCCTGTTTGGCCAGTGGTGTCTGTGGCCTGATGATGTCGATCCAACAGTTCAAAATGAAATGATGTGATTCTTTGGCATAGGCACTATTTGTGATTTTTTTTTCTTAAATTTGTTGCTTCAATCTCAAGGAACGTCCTACTTTTTCTTGCAAATTAATGTCTTTTACATCCTCAGAGAATATCTGAGCATTTTTCTCTTAAAGTTGTGATTTGTTCCCCATAAAATTTCCACTTAAATCTCTGAAAATATCACAGGTTTTGTCTTGTAAATTTATGACTTTAATTTAGAAAATTCAGAGTATTTCTTGGACTGTTACCCCCCTTTCCCCAGCTCTGTATTATTCTCATTTTAGTGCTACCACTTTTCCAGCTGAGACCTATGACAGAGTAGGAGGGCCATGTAAGTTTTAAAAATAATATTTCCCTTAATTGTTGATGGATCTATTTCTTCTGTAAGTAGTACCTAAATGATTGGCACTATCAGTTGCTGCCAAAATCTCATGATTCATAACTTCTTCTTATCTTATTGTCTTATCTTCATCATCATCTCTGCTGTAGAGATTGGCGAACATGAACTTCTCCAAGAAGAACATTGATCAGATCAAAGAGCAGAAACTTTCTACAGCTTTAAAAAAAACTTTCATTAAGGAGAAATTATCTCAAACACTTGACTTTGAAACCAACCCATCGTAAAAACAGAAAGGGGTCATCTGCACCCTTTGACCCCCAGACAGCAGGCCTGGTATCAACGTTGGATTATTCATTTTAAGTGCAACCAGACGTCATATTTTGAGCTTGTAAAATAATGCTGCATCTTTTAACATACACCCGACTCAGGCAGTAGTATTTTTTGTGGCTGCGTCTCAGCAAATGAGTGCTCATAAAAATTCAAACCATCTCTAGTGAAAACAGGAACAGGAGACAAAACCCCAAAGCGCGCGCACGCACGCATGCACGCACGCACGCACGCACGCACGCACGCACGCACGCACGCACGCACGCACGCACGCACGCACACACACACACACACACACACACTGTCAACCATCCTCTGAGTCAAAGCCCATCTCCCATATGCTTCATTAATCCAAACTCACCATTACATAACTGTACTAAATGCTCACAGGAGTGGAAGGGTACAACTACCCTCCCTGTATCTTGTGTGTGTGTCTGTGTGTGTGTGTGTGTGTCTGTCTGTGTCCGTGTGCATCTGCATGTGCGTGCTGTCTTGTGTGTGTGAGCACAAGTAAGAGACAGTGTGACAGAGAAAGAAGATCTGGTTACATGAATGGTTGTAGAGCTGCTCAGTTTGTAATCCTTTTGTATCTGCTTGCATTTGTAGGCTGCATGTGTGAGTGTGTGTGTGTGTGTGTGTGTGTATATGAGACAGTCACTTTCTCCTTTAAGGATCATTTTGTGTGTCCATATTTACTGTATGTTGTGTATGTATATGTGTTGTGTGTAAGTCCCAGTTGTTGCTGTGCAGACAGACAGGTTTGGACATCAGTTGTGAGTCTGCTCCTCTGTGGTGAAGAAACACTCGCTGGCTTTGTGCTTGAAATCTTTGAGAAACTGCAGCACTCCTTTTGACACATAAAAACACACACACGTTCATACACAACATTTTTGCTTATGCATATATTCAGAATCCATTAACAAAGACTCTCTGCGCATTTAAATGTGTCACATGTCATCCACTTGAGAACACACACACACAGACACAGCTCGTAACCTGACAAACGCTACATGAGCCGAAGTGCTGATACACGACCTGTGTTTGTATTTACGCATGTTTCTATCTACTCGTGCTTTGCTCTGCGAGCCGTGGTGTCCGCACTGCTTATATGGAGAACCACTGCAGCAGCTCTGGCAGTGACAAGATTAAGACCTACTCCATACCTTCTACTCTCAAAGCCACCACGCAGCGCTGCCAACAAGACCCAGCTAACAAACTAACACAGCCCACAGTGGCACATGAAATGCATCAGTGAACAGAGCCATTCTGGCTCCGGCTCCGGGGACATTGTGTACATACTGTCGGCAGCCGCTTGCAACGTGGGAATTTCAAAGAACATATGGCAGCTTGTCGCTGGGAAACAGCCTGTGACAGAATCTAAACAAGCTAAGAGCTATACCTAGAAAAGCCATTAACTGTTTGTTATCTGCCGCCCACAGAGACGCACACATGTCCAGACACGCGCGTCACACTCAAACGCTGACTAATGTGGTTGGCATGTGATCGTGACAGGCTAGCGATGCTCAAAGTGGGTCAGTGACAAAGAAAGGCTTCAGTGGAGAGACAGGTGTGACTGTGTGTTTGGATGTTGGGTCAAGGGAAGAGAAGCGGGGGGGGGGGCTGATGGGAGATGACTACCTCACTGCATCAGTGGAGCCAGTAGCTGCACTGGGATAACAGCAGCAGCAATAAAGCTCCCAACTGTCCAATTATTTACAGCTCTACACTCTGTAGCTCAGCTGAGGTCAGAAACACCTTGGCTAAGTCTGATGCTCTCTGATCATGATCAGTCATACAAATTGTGATCACCACAAAGCAGTGGTACAGTGATAGTTGAATAGGTGGGGGTACTCCTGGGCAGATGGGTAGATTTCAAGCAGGAAGTGGGTATTCTTCACTATATATTCCAATGGCTTTTTGGCTGATAGGTGAGTACACTGTAAACGACCAGAAAAAGAGTTGGCTATACCCTCCACTACACCACTGGAGCACAGTGTAGAGGAAAAGAGTGGCACAGGATTGGGTCAACAACATGGAGACCCAAAAGAGAGAAAGTCCGCATAAGGAGGGCAGGAGGAGCGGTGGATGGGTTAAACAAACTCTGGACTTTCACCTGGGAGACTGCTGCTCATTTCCCGTTTGAAACCAAAAGTCAATCAAGTTATTTTAATAACAACGTAGTGCGCTAGTATGTGTGCTGTATTAGGCTAGTGACATATTATGTTAGTAACAAACATACCTACTTTATGAACAACCATGATGTTATTTTTCTAAACCTAACCACCTGCTAATCTAAACAAGATTTTTACCAAAGTTCTAAGTTTATTTTGAAGAGAAGAGAGACTGCGTTCATTTCATGAGTAGAAACTGTGTATTTTCTGTGAAGCAGAAGTTTATTTGGAAAAGTATATTCACGCGTCTTCCCTGATTGTCCAAAACTGATGCTGGAGGGGTACCTACAGTAGAGCGTCACAGTCTGACGTGTAGGGCCACTGACCAAGACCACAGATGTAACTGAAAGAACTTTGATCGTACTTTTAAAGAGTGAAATTCTAGTGGTATGCTACACCCAAAGTGCTGTTGCTGCAATGCTTAGCATCATTGCTCGCTCATGCAAAAAGTCAGAACTGCAAAAAACAATATTAGCTGTTGTATAGTGTTGAATTTCAAGCTGTTGCTAATGTATTCATTTGGCAATACAAACGTAACCAGCAGCAGCAAAGACAAAGGACGAAATCACAAACACCTGCAGACTGAGGAGTCCAGGAATCAAAACTTAAACACAAGATTGTCAATAAGATATAGTGGTGCAATGCATAATGACACAGTGTAGTCTAAGGACTTTCAGTGACACCTCAGCAGGTTGAAGCCTCACATAAGCTGCGGCTTGAATCCAGGAATTCAACACTTTCCTATAACTCTCTGTGCTGTCTCACAACGTGCTGCTCAGCTCTCCACATCTCGACTGATTGTTTTTGCATACAGCACAACTGCATATTCAAATATCTACATTTACAAAGGACTTTTAAAAAACACTGTGGCCGGGGTTCAGTCGGCTCTCTGGCGCTGACCCCTCATCGCTCCACGAACACCGAGCGGAGAGAGAGATCTCCTCTGGCTGCTTCCTCAGTCTCATGACCCGCCTGTGCACCCACCCTCCCTCCTCCACTAACATCCCATCCCTCTGTTCCCATGGCAACCCCCTCATCTTTTCCCACAGCACCTGCCTGCTGTCCGGGAGACACATGGAGACGTGACACTGACAGATGAGGTGAAAGAGAGAGAAACAGGAGACAGTGACAGAGAGAGAAAGAGAGCTGACGCCATTCGGCATTTTAAAAACCTGCAGGAGAAATCGGTGAAAACATAAAAGGATACTTGGACATTTCATATGACAATTTTTTGCTTTTTTTTCCATCAAGAATTGTGTCACTTGAACAGAAGACAAGTTAGCACTCCTCGTTGTAACCAACTGGCACCATCAGCCCCAAACGAACCTGAGAGCCGTCAACATGTGGTGCATTAACGGCTACAGACCGAGTGCTAACAGTGACAGCAACAACATTTTGGGGAGAAAGAGAAACACACAAGTGGACAAAATGTTAAAGTATCCCATTAAAGCGGGGACAGACAAAGCAGACTGAGGGTATTTAGTTTTAAAAAATAATTGCAATGTGTTGAATTAAACCTGGGGAATAATTCTTTAAGCATCCGAGCGTGAGAACCACAACCTGCTGTCTCCAGAAACACACAAGTACACACACACACACTCACACACTCGAACAACAGGGTTGTTACATATAAAACACATTGAAACAGACACGAAACGAACAGGTTGCAAAGTTGAGACACTGAAAGAGAACACTGGTCAAGACTGCTGCATGTGTGTGTGTGTGTGTGTGTGTGTGTGTGTGTGTGAGATGTGTACAAGTGCTGCAAAAATGAACTGTTACTTTTATTTTAGATAACCTGAACTGAAATTAAGATGTAAAAACAAATAAATAAATTAAATAAAACACTTTAGCGACACAAAATGCGATAAAAAAAAAGTCAAGCTGGGGGAAACAAACAGAAAAGCAGTACAATCTTTCTTCCGCTGAAATGACCAGCCCCTCCAGGATGTTGTCATCGCAACAGCTGATAAAAATTCAACCAATCCCTGTTAATTCCGTGCAACCTTGCATTTTTGTTCAATCGCCACAACTTTTCCGCAAATTTGACCAATCATCTTGGGTTCCTGTATGTCTCACCAATCATAGCAGTGCCCCACATGACATCACAAAACTTACTTCCTTTTTTTCTGGTTGATGTGCAACACCAACGTCTCGCATTAACCAACAAGGCCTGAGAGGCAGTTCCCTAATGTCCTGCACAAAAGCGGTATTACGACAACAAATGACAAACACGTGGAGAACACACCTGGAGAATGGCTAAAACGCATGACCAGACAAGCAATTCACCATGACAGAGGCTGCACCATCCAGATCTAAAAGACGTGCTGAAAGAATCAAGGTGTGTTTGATTTAACGTGCATGGTTAGTAGTAACATTTGTGCGGTTTAACTAAAAAACTCAGACCTGTGTGGTTTTATTCTCAATGGAGCAAGTTCTATTTGATTTATAAAAGTCTCTGTCAGCACTACAGAAAGGCTAGAATCACTAAATCAATTGACGATTTTTCTGCTCTAGGTGAAAAAGATGCTCTGGCTCGTTTTTGTTTCTTTAACCCAATCAGAGTCGTCTTGGGCAGCACTACGCCCAGGATGCAGCAACGGTGCTCTGGCAAAATAGCATCTGGGATGTTTTGGTTGAACATTTAAGGTGCTGACACACCTAACCGACATCAAAAAACTAGTGGCGATGACAGCCAACTGTTGCGTCGTCTACGTTGCCTCACGTCGCCCTGTATCAGTTGCATTTGAACACACTACAAAGACTACATCCGACGGCCAACTAGCATGTACGTTCTGCACCTGCGTGAGAGAGAGCGGAGTGACAGAGTGGTACATCCTGTCAGCTGAGGGGTTTCCTATCTGTGCAGTTGAGCCCCGCAGCACCTCCACAGACTATTACATCCAGACGGTCCCAGTGTTTCCTCCGCAGGCTCCATTTCACTCAGCTGCCTGACAAACCCGCTGCTTCTTCCCACTTAAACCTGAATAACAAACTAGGGCTCGGTGCTGCGGTTGGATCTAAACGGCGAGCCAGGGCTAGCTGGGAGGCTAGCGGTGGCTAACTGGCTGTGCTTCCCTCCAGTCATGCTGGGGCTAACACTCCCAGCTAGCTCCGGTTTGTTATTCAGGTTAAAGTGGGAAGAAGCAGCGGGTCTGTCAGGCAGCTGAGTGAAGTGGAGCCTGCGGAGGAAACACCGGGTAGCCCCGGTTTCACTACAGGCAGATTCACTCGCTACAGGGGTGAGAAAATAAAACCTGAACAGCCAATCAGAGTGATCTCTCTCACCGACAAGCTCCGCCGCCGATTCAACATACTCAATCGACCGTAAAACCGCAGACACAGTGCTGACAGTGTGGGGCACACCGCAAAAACTAGGGCGACAGACGCTCACCGACGGCCCGACTTTCGGCTTGGTGTGTCAGAGCCTTTACACTGAGTTAGACAGAGTCTGAGCTTGTTGTTTTTGCATTGTAGATCTTTACAAAAATTGACAAAGCAGATATTCAAAACATGCCATTTTCAGTGTGTAAGTTCTGAGCTCAGAGGTTGTTGTTTCCTGTAGCGAAGGGAATTTGAAAACGATAACACACAGCAAAAAGAAGGGAGGATGCAGGCCGACATCAGCGGCTCAATGACATGCTAACAGCCACAGTGTCCATCTGATGAGTCAGGCTACATTTTTAATAATTTACACACAAAATTATTTCTGCTATTTTCACTTGCTCCCACAATTTCATTACAAAAAAAGGTCTACAAACACTGCAACATGCATTGCAACTTCTTCGAAAAGCTGCCTTGAAATCAGGTATTTTAGGTCGTAACATTCCCAAAAAAAAAAAGCCTGCGAAAATCCTGGAGGGACTGAATAACTGAAATGAAAGAGTGAAACACAATGAGAAGTGCTTGTGTTTTTGAATATGACAGTGATAGACGAGAAACCATGTATGTGAATAGCAAAGAGTATAACGACAATAACCATGGCCTGTGGAGGTAAACGCAGTGTGAGTTCTTGGAGGTGTGTGTTCTTGCACTCCTGTCCTGGTGAAAACCTGTTTTAGTTTTATAGGTGAGGACTTTCCAAAGGGCAGCTTTTGATTTCTGTTTAAGGGTACATTAAAAATTAGGATCAGATTTAGGGTTAGTTTGAGGATTAAATCTGTACATTGCAATAGGGTTCGGTCTGTGTGAACATTTTTAACCAGTTTGATGTTAAGCCAGTTACATGAACGGACCAGTATACTGAATTTTACCAGTATGCGTTGCACTTGATTCAGCAGCTGCTCTTGAGAGGAACATAACACCATGTCCTGACAGCAAGCAAGTGGTCGACTACAGCGACGCAGAGCTTTGCATCTCAGGTATGTGCAGGAATGAATAGAAACGGACCATACGACAAAAGTTCAGCTCAAAACGGCTCAGTGCATCATTTGTGGCCATTTAGGACTCTTTCATCGGCTTCAAATCCAAAATCTTGCTATACTGGTGCTGCTTTAGTTTTCTTCAGAACCTAAGGGTGCTTTCACATCTGCCCTGTTTGGTTCGGTTTAATCGAACTCAAGTTGGTTTGCCCACTAAGTCGGTTTATTTTTCCCACATGTTAATTCTGAAGTAACTAAGTCAAGAGCAGCTTTCCTGCACAAGGCATTTTATCTGGTCCTCTTGTAAACGCTGTCATGAGAACATGAACCAGCTCTAGGCAATTATACAACTTTGTACCAAAAAGCAAGACAACTCTAGGCCAGTTTGCGTAAAATAAAAGACAATAAATAAAATGCGTACTAGTAGCTTTAAATGGCAGCAAGATCTAACTGAATATTAAGCATCAAAGTTCATTCTTCTCACAGGCCATCAGATTTGCAACCAGGTTGGCTATCACTGAATCAGGGTCATAAAATGTGACTTCATCAGGAATTAGGAAATGAATACTGTCAACGTGAAGTCCTCACATGATAAATCTGTGTTTGTAAGTGTGTGAAGTGTGCGTGTGAGTGTGTTCACCATACATGTACTCACTTTGGGTGTGGGACAGGAAGCGGTCGAAAGGCGGGACGTGGCCTGGGCGCGGGGCGACTCCGAGGGCGTGGTGCTGAGAGAGGCTGTATCCCTGGGCAACACCTGCACACCCCGCGAGATAATGGAGTCTGGGATCTGAGATCACATACACACACACACGCACACAAACGTACGCAGACACACGTGCATGTAAACACCACGCACCATAAACACAGGCAGCACGCATACACACATTAATATTCCAGATCACATATATACTAAACACAATGTCCACACGCTACAGACCTGAACACAGAAACTAGACGAGAGGACAGATATTCCAACACCTCCGATGTCAGACTGAAACATCCACACCCACTGACAGGGTTGATGCAGATGAATGAACTCAGAAATGAAACATGGAAGTGATGACAATAATGAGATATCGGGGGGCGGAGTCTTACCAACTTCCTTCTGTGACTGGACAATGAAGTGGGATGTTACCCTGACAACAGAGCCATAAAGCAGGGTCCAGGCTGCAGACAGGGCAGGATAGGATGATGGGTATGGAGAGATACTCGATGTTACATGTGACTGCACACAATACACACACACACACACACACACACACTCTGATATATGAAGAGACACACAGTCATGATATATGATACACAGAGATATATGACAAACTCATGTTGAGGAAGAGACTCACTCTTTTTCAACTCAAGACTTTATAATCATAACGCAGCTCACTTTTTAATAACAGGAAGTTCAGTTCACGTTCAGTACATCCATGATTTGTACCAGCCTTTGGCCTACATATATATAATTTTAATATTGTTACGATATTCATATAAAAGCTTACAACTGACCCCGACTGAGTAGCGTGTGGCTGCGCGTATCAGGTCTGCTTCTATTGTGGAGATGACAGGTGGTGGAGGAGACACAGACGGTAAAAATTTAACCACCTAGGCTACTAGTATTTAAATAATTACACTGGTGCGGGTTTATTTATTCTTTTTTAATGACGTTTGAATAATAAATGATATAAACAAGCTTTGGTTTGTCAGTGTTTAAAAAAAGAAACTTTTCAAATAGAGCCAGGGATGACTGCTGTGTTCATCCTTCGGTCAGCCTGGAGCCAGCCCCACAGACAGAGGCAACTGCCAGCTGTGATAGAGAGCGCACATACATATGGCTACTATACATTTTTAAGATGACTGACATGTGGCTGAAAATACTTATATGTCAGTCAGAATACAGTCTAATAACAATTCTTCTCAGCCAGATTTACTGCTGCTAGATTTGATCGTAACCTCTGCTCATGACCACATTGGTAAATGCCAAGCTATGCATTGAAATGCCCAGTTTTCTGTTGTACGTTCAGCTCATAAGTGAGGGCCACTGGGTGTATCCTTGCCCTAGGTAGAAAGTGGGGCAATACTGTATCACATGACCACGTATTTACCACATATTTACACTTGGCTGGTTTTTGATTTCTGGGAACTGCCCCTACTGGAAGAAGATGAATAAAATTGTAGGTGCTGCATTCACAGTTGCCCCTTTTTTTGCCAATTGGCACGAGCAGTTTATTTATTGTCCACTGACTCATGACCAGTCTTTCCACAAAATCTTGGGCAAGTCCACAAATCCATTTGGAAGTTATGCTCCTTTTTACAACAGGCCACTCCCACTGCCAGCCCTCCCTTTCAGCCAATTGGCATGAACACACATCTTTACGCACACTTGACCTTCATGCTAAATTTTAGCCTCCTAAGGCAAAAACCGTGGCCACCAAAGGGTGTGGACGTGTTTGTGGACCAAACCGACAAAAAGCGACCGAGCTGTGACCTACAGAGCTGCTGGTCACACCTAAAAGCCACCTCAAAGTCCAAATAAGAGAAGCAAGGCATAAACCTCATTATTTGTTCTTGTGGCAGGCTGCTGTTAATGACAGGGCTTTATAGATAAATGAAAGTTACCAATAATTTCACTGTACCCTTAAGCTGGTACACTGTGACTTGGATCAGGCTTGGATTGGACAGAAACCGTGCAGGTTCATGTAAGGTCGAGCCTGTTTTTCTTAGGCCCGCTAAGAGCCCTAGCTACATGTAGCAGTGTAGGCTACATTATGTAAACACTTGCAGTTGCGTGCCTGGAGCAGATGACCATATAAAGACATCCATCATGAGCTGACGTTGGCTCGTATTGAAAGTAGAAACAAATATTGAAACGAAGCATTCAGAACGTTTACATCATTATTTGAAACTTTGTCCATGTTTAATGTGAATCTCTGACTGTGTAACATTATATATGACAGAAAATAAGGAAAAGCATAATAGGTCCCATGTAAAAGATTGATGAGAAGCACTGCTGGATTCGATCTCTGTGAACTCATTTGTTAAAGAGTTGCAGGACGATGGCTACTGAGCAGATCCAGCACCAAAGAAATAAAAATGTGTTGACCTCGTACTTCCTGTTTTTGAAAAAGTGATCCATCATAGTTTTGAAGGTGTAAATGATTGTCCAGTTGGGCCACAATTCAGCCCAGCAGAGACATTATATTGAGGTATGGGGTGAAAAACAGTAAATCCATCACTTCAAGGTGCTACCTGTAGCATTTTTAAACATCAGCGTGTCATGTTCAGAGTAATTGTGTACCTTTGGTATGACACAGCATCATGACAGCCTTTTTAGCAGCCTGGATCAGCAGGAATTACGCTTGAATGCTATAACTTTGAACTTCTTCAAAGACTGATGGCGTATCTGAGAACAGTACACTCTGTAAATCACGCATCTATATTTGATCAAATTTCAGTGTTATCAAACACCCAATCTACCACTGATCAAAACGATTTCTCTGAGCATCTCGTATGTTAACCTACTTGTTTACTTGTGAAAATTAAAGACAATGAATTAGGCTCTGATCACACAGAAAGAGTTTTGCAGGTTTCAAAACCCGAGGCGCACTGCACTGCCTTGTTTTTTTCTGTATCATCAATCTACTGTGAATTTATGACTCAGGGGTCTATTGTCGGGTCGTATAGCTCTGGGTATCCAGCAGCTGCTACCACCAGCTTCTCCTCCTTTGTTTACCACCTGTAAATGTGTTGTCATGACAACCACGGATGGCCCGCCTCTCAAATCATCCAATTGGACAATGCCTTTACTAAATAAACTAACTTCCTGTTTGTATATTCCAGTGTAGATGCTGTAAATTGTCTTTGTTCCTAGTAATTACACTCTTGTCTTCAGATTCAATGGTTAATGACTCACTGATGTTCAAATGCTACAGCACCTTTTACACATGCTTGCATGAATGACGTGTGAACATGTATAGATGACCGTTTGAAATGGATGGCGTCAGATAAAAACTGCAACAACAACAACAGCAAACCCTCCCCTCTCCTCTCCTCCATCCCAATACCTTGGCTGCGATGGATGCGGCGGTGATGTGGGAGGAGGAGCTGTCCTCGGTGGACGCCACACCGCTGTCCTTCTTCTCCTCGTCCTCCTCCTCGCACTGCACACCTTTGTCCTCTGTCTGGCGGTGGGGCGAACTGTTGGGGGGCGGCGAGAGGGGCGGCGGAGGCGACGGCAGGTCCTCCAGCTCGTCCGCCGCCTCCTTTACCTTCACCACTGCATCCCGCAGGAGGTCGATGGCGTGCGGCAGCGCCGGCAGGATGAACTGGAAGCATTCCTAGAGGGAGAGTGTAAGGACAGGAAGATGATCAGTGACAGGGATTTGGATGACCTGGGGCCGTTTTCACAAAACTTCTTAGCACTAAAAGTTGCTCCTAGTGACAAAATTCTAAGACAATGTCAAAAAAACACAAACTCATTTACCACATGAATGCAACACAAGGTGGGGAGGTAACTGGGACCTCTGCTACCTGCCCCCTCGAAGAACAACAGACTGTTGGTCAGTGACATGCCTGTGGAAACAAGTAATGGCTGTACACTTACTCCACGCCTCACAAGTTTAATAAAAATGTCCAATCCTACCTGGATCTTCATCAAGGCAAAACGACCTTTTGACCTTTCATCATTTACACTGTATTTGATAGCTTTGAAACTACATGACATGCGTAAAATTAACAGTGATGTTTCTGTAACATCATACTGAGCTTCCATAGCCTACCTACATACAACGCTGAACCAATGTATCAAAATGAACTTAAGCGTGATGACTGGTGATGCATTTAAGATAAGTTTAGCTGTCGAATGTGCATGTACTATAAGGGAGTGTCACGCAGAAACTGAGCCCATGTTTGCAGACAGTGTCCCAGGTTCAAACTGTCCAATACATTTACATGTACCAACTCGAAGGAACTGATACTGTGAAATAAATCGGTCTGCCCATCACTATACAACATCTGTGCAATAATTAGTGAGTAAAAACATATTTTGGTTCAAGAGAAAAAGACTAAGAGGAACATATTGCTGAGTGTAACATTACTACTGATAAAATTAGTGCTGTGGGAATGTAGATTACCCTGCATTTAGCCAGGCTACAAGTTAACGCGTAGGAGGTGTTGAGTTTACATTAACAGGAAACAGCATCCACAGCAAAATAAAATGGAAGGAGATGTGGAAATATGATAAATTACACCTCAGTGCAGAGGAAAATAAGATATAAAGGTGTTTCTCTGACACACAGCAAGTGTTGCTGGCTCCCTCTGCAGTTCAGGTACACCACTATACCCAGGAATACTGTTATCTGCTCAGCTCTGTGTAACAAATAGAGTGTGTGACCCTGTTTGAGGCAGCAGAATCTAAGGAGAGATCCTCCTCAACCTCAGCAGATCACAGCGCCTCCTTCTGGCTACATTTATACTACCTTCTGCTCATCCCTCCCTCCCTCCATCTCTGTTTCTCTCTCCGGTGTCTCTCTGTGTGTCAGTGTGCCTGTGGGCTCCTCGGCTATGCTAAATGCTCCATTCTCCTCACTCCCAAGACAAGACCTAATCTGTGAAATTATTTATCTTCCCGTGTATTTTAAGCATTGAGAAGATACATTATTAATCGCCCCCACGCTTTACAGTATCTACGCCGGCTTTCGTTGTAACCTCTCCACTTCACATCCAGTTCTGTGTGTGCATATCAGCGGCTGGATCAAATATGACAGCGTTAACCTTGATTTGACTGAATATGAAATCTTGCAGATCCACATGAGGATGCATGCATGAATGGAGTAGCCTCCTCCACCACTGTGCATGGAGAAATATAAGAAGTAGAGCAGAGGACTCCTCAGACGGGGAGATGAAAGAGACTGAACGGGTTAATCTCAGCAGTTGACCACAAGCCTGCCAGCCCTGATGCATAGCCGCAAGCTAACCTTTCCACCCTGTACCCCGCCTTCACTCACACATACACATCCCAAACCCCTCAGCACACAGTAGGCTGTTTATGCCTCTTGCTGGTGCGTTTGAAGCCCACATCTGAGCGTTTTTGGAAGATGTGGAAAGGAAAGCCGGGCGTGTTGGGCTGAAGTGAGGAAGGATTGGGCAAAAGAAGGAGCGAGGATGGTGTCAAGAGCCTGGAGACATTCCTCCTTTCCCGTTCTTCGCTTTCATTGCGTGCCGGGAATTTTTTTTTAGGTACGTCAGGAGTGGGTTTTTTTTCCCTCCTCTGTTCTTATTCTCTGTTTTGTCCTGGAGGAGAGTAACTGTCAAGAACACTAAAGAGCAGAATCCCTGGATATACTGCCAGCGGATGAGACACACAAGCGAGAGAGTGGAGGATGGAGGAAGAGGGGAAGGCACTGCTGTTCTGGGATGAGGGGGGGTTGCAGGAGATGACGAGAGACGATGACAGACAGAGAGAAAGAGAGGAAGATGGTGAGAGAGACAGGGAGGATGAGATCTCGAGAGATTAAGAGAGACAGTGTTGGAGAGAGATGAAGATTCGGTGAGAGAGCAAAAAGGAACTGCAACAAAAAGACAGTGAGACAGACATAGAAAGTGAAGAAAGAAAGAGAAACAAGAGGAAAACAGAAACAGGGACAGTAGAGAATAAGAGATGGAGGGTGAGAGAAAGAAAAGAAATGTCCAGTATCTTGACAGGCTGCTCGCATTCACTGTTCGTACCTATAAAAAGTCATTAAGCACTGTAATTCGAACATGACCCATGTAATCATGAGCCAGGAGGTTGTGACCATATGACCTACAGTATGTGCTACAGGCTGTCCTTCCTCATGGAGGGAGCAAAGGAAGAAGTCAGGTGACATAGTTTAAAGAGTGTAGGCAGTTCAGGTGGTAGAGTGGTCAAACACACACAGGATTTTGACCCAGGAGGTGTTTGTGTCCCATGTGAAACCAAAAGTCAGCGCTTAGTTATCTTAAGTTAAGTACATCAGACTCAGAATCAGAGTGCCTTTTATTGTTATTATATCGTTATAAAAACAACGAAATTAAAAGCGCTACTCGTGTAAGGTGCTGACAGTTAAAACCACATCCTCCAAACATTCAACCATTACATTCTCACACTAATAAATATGACAATAAATAAGTGTAGCAGACCTTTACCTAAACCTAACCCAAATGTAAACCGCCAGTTTGTAAGATATCATTTGTACCATTGCATCAGGATACATTGATATTTAAAGGGACACTCCACCCCCAAATTAAAAATACATATTTTTCCTCTCACCTGTAGTACTATTTATCAGTCTACATTGTTTTGGTGTGAGTTGCCGAGTGTTGGAGATATGAGCCGTAGAGATGTCTGCCTTCTCTCCAATATAATGGAACTAGATGGCACTCAGCTTGTGGTGCTCAAAGCGCTATACAAATACATTTGAAAAACTCAACAGCAATGTCGCTTTCCAGAAATCATCATATGGTTACTCAAGATAATCCACAGACCTTGGTGTGAGCAGTTTAATGTAGGAACTATTTTCTTTCTAAAAAAACTACACCCACCAGATGGAAGCGTGCATCTACTGCTAGCATACCTAGCACCACTGAGCTAGCTAACTTTACAGCTCAGCTGAGGAGGGAAGATCAATGTGTACATCTCAAGCTGCCAGGAGCACGAGCGTCTTGACCATGAGTAAATGCATTGATAAATGACACTACAGGTAAGAGAACATTTTTTTATTAATATTTTGGTGGTGAGCTGCCCCTTTAACACATCTCCAGTACACAAAATGTTTCCATGACATGTTTGCGGTGATGCAAATGTGACACGTGCTCATATCTCACAGGGTGAATTTACAAAATGTTACAAGTGACAAAGGCATCAGTGCAGGTGTCATTAACACACTCCTCCAATCTCCTCACCATGGATGCATAAAGAGAAGTATGTTGCTTTTGCTGTGTCTTGTGTGTGACGAAGAATGAATGAGAAGAGACTTAATGTTTAGGTCTAGAAATATCCCAAACTAAGCGATTCACAGTCCTGACATTATAAAGACCATGTCCAAAAACATACTGTCAGACGAGTCATAGCTCTGGAGACTGGAGCTTAAAACCAACTTTTATTAAGGATGTCCACACACGATTTTAAGCTAAGAGAGGTACAGATCTTTCAGTTAAAGTAGTAATAACTTTGTGTGGTTGTCTGTTAACGGGCTGCAGTGCAATGCTTGCTGTGTGTGGAAGCGTCACATGACGCACCACACTGTGGCAGCGCCGGTGTGTTTTCAACTTATCTGTTATTAAAGGTTAAAGTGAGTATGGTTCATGGCTTGTAACACTTATGTTTTGTTTTATCTAGCCTACATTGTTACGTAATATGCAACACAAATGTGGGTTTCTATGGCTGGCTTTAATGTTTTGCAAGAAAGCCAAATTAAAAATGGTTTAACGGTTTACTCTACTGATTTCGAACACCACTTAAATTAATAATCCCAATATGTTATATCCATGGCCGAGGAAAGTTCAGTCAATATTTGTGAACATGAGCTACTCTCTACTTTCTGTCATCAAGGCAGAAGGCAGTCGCCACCAAACTTCTAGTGGGTCATAAGCGATGACTGAGAGGGATAACTTCAGTATGAGTGTATACTTTGTCAGAAAATTCTGTATAGTATATCTTTAACAGGAAGACTGTGTTATAAAGCTGGAGACCAAACATTAAATGAAGCATGGATGTAGGATCCACTGTTCACAGACTTCCAATATTGTAGAAAGGACCCTACAGAGAAATAGATCATTTTTTTTACCTTTCGCTTCATCTGGATCTGTTTGTTATTGTCTTCCTGCAACAATTCAATTCGCGAGACTTTACAACAAGACTCCTCCTTGAGCGAGACTTGGTTACACACAATAACAAACGGACCGGATCAAGCAAAAGATAAAGAAATTATTTCTCTGTGGGGAAACAATCTGAGCCTGCACTTTCAGTGGACGTTCATTGACAGCGTGCTATTGCCCCAAACGATTACATTGTAGCCCGTTTCCTGGCTGCAGCCCTCTCGTTCAATACCAGATCACTTTCAAAAGTTGTTCTTCCCATTAGTCACTTAAAGACAAATCATGGGAAAATAGGGTCCAGGCTGAAAAATACCTAAGTTTCCCTTTAAGCCACGACGCAAAGAATCAGAATATTTCTTTCTCTGCTGCTTCAATTTGATCATTCATATTTAAACTGTCTCTTGTAGGTCACAAAACTCAATAGAAGTGTTTTATTTTTTATTTTTCTAATTATACAAAGATTCTTGTTTTCATTAGAGCATTCACACAGACATAGGACGCTACAAATTTCCACTCAAAGTCATGATGTTCTCAGATCAGTTAAGCAGGTTTGTTTGGAGATTTCCAGACTACCATCTCATGTCCTCAACCATCAACCAGAGCATATATCTTATACCAAAAGTACACAGAGCTGTGACTGAGCTGTTCCCTATCTGAGCAGCGTATGATATATAGAGTGTGTTTTATCTGTAGGGTAACTGAGGCCAAAGAGACAAAACGAGCAGCCAAAAGAAGCACGGCTGACACTGACATAAGGCCCTTCGTCTGGCTGGCTCAGCCGGACTTCCCCGTTATCTTTATGACAGGAGATCATCGTAATAAAAGCCCGCGACGGCGGCTTGTGCCGTTAACTTTAACTGGGGGTTGATGAGGGAGACACTAATATGGCAGCAGATGGGGGAGAGGTGGCGTAATTGATTAAAAGAAATACTAAAATCGATCAGGAGAAGCAGGCGCGTAACGAGACAGAGACAGATGCACGGGTCAGCACAGCAGAGAGGGAGACAGATGGAGGGGGACATGGAGATAGCAGTGGGCGGACACACACACACACGCCTAAAGGTTTACATTACCCTACACAAACATGCTCCCATGTACGAGAACAAATACAAGCGTACACATGCACTCTGCATCTGTACCTTTGTACACAGAGAAATACATCAAAACACAGAAACGTATAAATGTAGAATGAAACAACAAACGCAAAGAAGAGATCTATCCTGTGTGCACAGATATCAATAAATCATTCAAATGAATGCACACTATGTCACACACCTTTAAATCCATACACACTGTAAACATGCTGCCTACACACACACAATAATGACGGCATGTAAATTCGTTCACGCATCACAAGCTATGTGAAGGTAAGAGTCTAAAGTGAAGTTGACCTTCACATAAGGACAGGGTCACCAGACGTCCCGAAATCTAAGCAGTTGTCCCGAATCCCGAATCCTGCCCTAATTGTCCTGAAAATTACACTAGAGCAGAGTCTGCAGTGGTTATCGCCTGATAAAACATTAAAAACTGATCATGGTGGTTGAGTCGTCCTGCGGCTCCCACCGGCTGCACATTGGCCGCAGCAGTTCCTACTTGAATTATGGGTGTTGTAGTTTTTAAATTGTGTACAGCAGTGGCGATGAAGCAGATGAAGAGAGCGCAAGTTGCAGCTGCGAGGACAGGGAAAGCGCAGGCAGCCGCGAGAAGGAGAGATTTGCACGTTGCAGTACAGCCTCTTGTTGTAACTCTGCGAATCTGTTCTACAAACTTGTTCCACAAACTGATACGCCTGTAACGAATGTACCAGGCATCTTTTATTATGCTAGCTTTTATTTTGGATTGAGTTTAAAGGACAAGTACACTTACATTGATCACTTCCACAAAATAAAATGAGAAATTGGAAAAGAGGAAAAGATTGAAAAAATTTGCAGCTATGATTTAATGAAGCTGACATGTTATGACAGGCAAGCATGTCTCTAGTGCTTTTCTTCCAATTCATTATGAATCATATGGAGCAGGTTATCTGTTCCAGAGGATGTAGCTATAATTTGTCTTATAAATGTTATTTTGTAAAAAAAAAAAAAAAAAAAAAAAGGTCAGACTGAATTTCAGCAGTTTAACAGATTACATTCTTATAGATTATCTGAAACTGACTCAGCACCACGAGGAAAGTGCACCTGATCCGTGAGCAGGTGAATCTGTTTGCCTAACTTCACCTAACCCTGACATCCACAGAAGAGAGGTGATGCTGTTACATCTCCTCGCTGTGTTTTTCCTACCTGGGAGCCTTTCTTGCTTCCTGGTAAGTTAATGATGAGCGTCTTCCCTCGGATCCCACACACAGGTCTGTAACACGCAAACACAGGGGAAAGTTTATTTAAACACAGAGGAGGAAAGTGTGACACGTATGCTTGATTATGGTGATATATGCCTCTCCCTCCACCTTCAAGCCTCCACTCAGTGTATCACAGTGTGCTGCACTTTGTCACAGCTGATAAATTAATTCACTCACTGCTTTTTTTCTAACATTAAAGGTGGGATGGGCCTCTTTAACCAACAGGAGGGAGTCACGCTGTGCATGATTTATCTGTAAGGCTCTACTGGAATAACTGTGTGACTATCTTTGCTCTCTGATCACAACTAAATACTGTGATTATAACATCAGGTCACAGGACATTTTAACCTTAGCATGTACCGCATGTGTAGGTTGTTTTTGTATAAATACAGTTTATTTCTGGAGCTAACTGTTTAAATAAAGGATTGGGTAAATGAACTATGTAAATCAAAGTATGTGTGCTTTGGTTACATCATGGTGAAGGTGCGTGTCTGACCTGGAAAGCATGCCTAGTGGTGTGACGTTGAGAGATCCCATCAGCATCGCCAGAGACATCCCTGGAGCCTCGCGCTCTATCACCTCCTTAGTGGCCTGGAGAGAGGAGAGATAAAGAGGAGGGTCGTTAGTGTGATCATACTTTAACTAAGCATGTGTCCATCCTCAGTTAGGGCTAGTTTCAGGCAGCCATTTGAACAAAAAATACTGTGGAATATAATCAAATTTAAAGTACAGGACAGGTTTGTATAAAGAGACGGATGTTGATATTTGTTGGGCAGCATTTCCTCATACTTATAAAAGCTATTGTGATAAAATAAACATAGACACATCCATCCTTCCCACAGTTACAGGGACTTTAAAGGGGACCAATTATGCTTTTCCTTATTTTTTGGTCACATATATAATATCACAATGTCGTATGTTTGTATTAAACATGGCCAAAGTTTCAAATCATGAAGCAAAAACGTCAGGGTTCAGACTGTTCTTGATACTCTGTTTTCAAAGTTTTATTTTTATTTTGACGGATATCTTTATTTGGTCATCTGCTCCACGCGCGCTACTCCAAATGTTAACATTACATACAGTGCTACATTTAGCTTCATGCTAACATCAAGGAATTGATGATGATTTCCGATCAAAGTCCTGCTGGAACAAGCCGGGTTGTAAAGAAATTTTGGTTTAGAAGCTTTTGTTGGTGGGTTTTTTTTTCATGGTAGCAAGTGTCGCTATGCTCTGTTACAGTCATACCCAAGATGCAATGATGGTGCAGAGACACTGAGATATGACAGACCCGCAAAACCTGAACAATCAGAGCAGACTATGCTTTTTCGGTATGAGTCTTGAAAAGACAAGCGCTGAAATGGAGCGTCTCAGACAGAGAGACAGTGTGAGGAAACATGAAAGCATGTAAACATGTTCTAGTAGAAACCTTAAATAACAGTATGAAGTACCTGAAAATGAGCATAATAGGTTCCCTTTTATCAGCTGTGGCGTAAAAATTCATTTCTACCATTACTTTGGATAGTCTGTGGGTTCAATGGAAGTCTATCCATTTTGCTGTTAGAATTAAAAGAGAACAATTTAGAGATGAAATGAAAATAAAAGGTGTTCAAATTTGACAATTTCTGATATATAGGATTTAGTTGTGGCACTAAAAATGTCAGTACAAAAACACTAGAACAGGACATTCCTTTTCTAGTTTCTAGTTCCAGTTCAGCAGCATGTCATCGAGCAAATGTGATTATAAGAGCGATGTGCTTTAAATATTGTATCTCTCTGTTTTGTATAATGTTGTATGGTGAAAAGATGCATATTTAAAATTTAAGTGTTTTTTTTAATTTTGACACAGAGTAATTTATTTATTTTTCTGTTTTTTGGTGTATTTTTTTTCTGAGTAATTTTTTTCTGTTTTTCGTTTTTTCCCACACTGGAGGATACTCTTGTCTCAAACCCAAAACAAAGTAAAACTGGATTAAACTAAACAAGCGGGTCATGTTTGCTTCCATTATATCGAGCTCTCAAGAAAGGAATGAAAGCGTCTGTTGTTCTATTGCTCTCTTAACTCAGAAAAAAATACCCAGAAAAACAGAAAAAATTACTCATTAAAACAGATTTTTGTTTTATTTGTCAAATGAATGCAATACGCCTCCGTACCTAGCTACCTCCTACTTCACTTTCAACTTAACTTGCATTTTCACTGATCACCCTTTTTGTACCACGTCAAAAGGATGTCATTTGAGGCTTTACCCAAAGCTGTAATCCAGAGTGATTTAATGGCTGCAACAGTAGAGAAAAACAATGGAAAGTCAAAGAAATACATGCAGGATTGTCGGTTACTGTTTGTTAACAGGCTTGCCACTGCAAGTGAAAGTAAAAGTCAACCCTAGATTCACTCTCGTTTGGTGTTTTGCCTCGCTATACTTCTGGTTCTTCAACACTGTGTCTCTTGAATGCCTGCTGCTTACGCCATGGCACCTGGTCACTACCTTTTTACACCCATAAATGTCCCTCAGAGAAAATCAAGACAATACAGGCAGAGATACCACAATAGACTACCATACACCTCTAGTGGGTTATACATGATATACTGAGAGGGATTATATATACCTTAAACTGCCCAACGTTATCACAGGAAATCAAAACTTTAGAATAAGGCCTCATGGTAGGTAAAAAGGTAAAGCTGTAACAGTCAGACAGATGACCAGGAAACACTGATAATCGTCCCAAACTTTTACAACAACCTCCTGAATGCATGTCTTGCCTCGAAACATCTGGACTGCCCTTTAAATATTGATTTACAATCCCTCTTGTACGATCCATCTCTCAGCTGTCTGAGGGCTGAAAAATCCTTATCTGACCTGCCTCCCCTCCATCTACATCCCCCATTAGCAATCAGGATTGATTCAATCTTTGAAATCAATATGCGAATATGTCCTTTTCTTGGTCAGGCTGTGCAGTTTTATTTTAATGCGGTTTCCAGGGGCGGTGGTCGTGCCAAATTTCACCGTCGTCGTAGGGACATGTGCAACAAATGCATCTGTTTGTGTGTGAGTGTGTACACATTTGCGGGACTGCAGTTGATGCGGCACGTTCTCAACAGATAAGATAGCGGAGAAGATAGGGCCTTCTCCTCCAGCTGTGTGTGTTGGGTGCCCTTGAGTTGAGTGACACTTCAAACGCACCATTAGCGAGGGAGAGGGGAGAGAAAAGACTTCAAAGAGATGAGGAGCCACTGATGAGCATCGTGGGCTTGGACTCAGGAGAGGAGAGAGACAGAGGGAGGGGAGAGAGATGAGGAGAAGGGAAAGAGTGTGGGAGGGACCGAGAGGGGGGTGAGATAGGAATAAGAGGAAGGAGGGAGACAGAGGCTGGATTTATACCTCATCATACACTGAGTGGAAGAAGAGGAAGATGGGTTTGTTGGATTCAACAGGCATGCATTCAGATTACATGTAAACTGTATGTTTTGGGCAACATGTTTGTCTAATGGCAGAAAAAAGGGTCATAATTATATTTATGAGGGGGGTAAGAGAAGCAGGAGGACGAGGAAATGTATAGCAAAATATGATCATAAAAAGGTTCCTCTGGTCAAGTGCAGTCCTGAAGCTCAGACTGAGAATGCTATTTTGTTCTTTGCAAGCATGTAATGTATGTCTTTTAAAGGTAAATTATGTACTGTTAAATATGACAGCAGAGACTTCCCATACATCCTGCATGCTTCTTGTGCCATGGTCTAATCACCAGCAATCAATGTACATGCATGAGAAAAGCAATTAATCAAGAACACATCTGTTAGATAGCCACTAACAGCAAAAGATCAACTTCCAATACGTCGTTGTGGGTTTACATAAGGTGTTGCTTTTACGCCAGATGCTGCTGCTGAGCCCTCTGGAGGTGTCTTGGGCCTCATCAACGAAACACCAAAGACCTTGTAACACCTAGTCCTGAACTTGGGATGTGGTCAGGCGCAAGCTCGGCTCAGGGAGAGGGACGCCCCTGCCATGCAGAGTCCCCAGCACTCTGGATCTTAACATCACATCCTATGTATTTAAAACTAATGTCTCAAGAGAAATCCCACTCATGGCAGAGTAAAATTTGTACTAAACTTTGCTACTTTACACCAAAACATCATCTGCAAATGTACAAAAAATAATAGGGCCAGTAGATGAGTCTTAAGATGAAGCAAACCAGCATCTTTTTATACAATTTAGAGAGGATGTAAGATACATGGTTGGAATGCATCAACGCATATGACAAACAGGCTGCTGCAAAACATTACAGTCCCTGTGAAACAGGAGGTAGAGCATCTTTAGCTTCTGTGCTGTGACATACTTCTCAGTAAAGCTGAATATTTAGCTGTTTCCCCCGAGCAGTTCAGTTCAGTTCGGTACGCTGTTTTTTCTGTTTCCACTGTGAAAAGTTGTGGATGGTACCAATGAAACCGCTCTGTACCGTCCCCATTTTTGGTCCCCCCTCTGTTGGGGTACCTAGCACACAGATCTGGTACTAAAAGGTGGAGCTGTGAACACTGCAGCCCATTGATTGGCCAACAGCAGATGGTCACTCTGCTCAGGGCTGAGGCTCATGTAACCTCTGTTCATACTGTGGAGAGTTTTATTAGGAGACTGTAACTATAAAATGAAAGGATGTTTTAGAATACTGTTTGCGGTGGAAACTCTAGGGTGTAGGTACCATGTCGTAAGGGTTACCTTTGTTTCCAAGGGTACCATAATGAAAGTGTTTGTCTTGGTGTTGTGTTGGTCTTTCTGGGACCTCCAACGTGTAGCATCACTCAATATTACATTGTTTAATTACAGAAACTGACCAAGAAAAAGACATATTCCAAAATCAACTTCGAAGATAAAACCATCTCGATTTGCTGATGTAGACGTAGAGAACGCAGGTCAGATAAGGACTTTACAGTCATGTTCTTTTAATGGATGCAATGTTGAATAAAGCAACATGTTGTAATACGACTAGTAAAAATGAGAGGTAATATTAAAGTAACATTAATATTTAAAGAGTACACAAAGAGCTCTTTTATTAGAATAAAGACATGACATGTAATCTGTTCCTTCTGTCCTGCTTCCAGCTCTAACAGAACACAGTCATGTGTGTCTTGTACAGCCGCCACACACACAGAGACAGACGGAGAGATATCGTTGTCTCCAGCACACGGGGTTGAATCAGATAGCAGGTATTATCAGGGACTACAGTGTGTACGTGTCTCCCCCCCTTCCAGGAAGGCTGCTGTCTACCATGATTGATGAGGACCAATGATACTGCTGAGAACCACAGCTCATCCCCTGCCAAATTGCTTGTGTGTGTGTGTGTGTGTGTGTGTGTGTGTGTGTGTGTGTGTGTGTGTGTGTGTGTGTGGCTGAGTGCATGTAACAAAAGTATAGTGATGTAAATACAAAAAAAGCGGTTTTATTTAAAGTTATGGTTTTTGACTCTTGATGTATGTACAGTGTGATTCTGCCTTCACAGTACAGCAGGCTGCATATATGCATGCAGGTATGTGTGTATTAGGTCTGGGTCTCATTTAAAAAAGTACGATACCAGTACCAGCACCAGTACCTTTAAAGTGATACCAGTAGTATATCTCATTTAATACCTTTGTGTTTTCAACTTCATCTAATACCCATCATGTGAATGGGAGCATTCAGTTGCGTTAAATATCACAGACGCAGGGCAAACTAATTGTCCGTAGCCTGTCTGTGTGTGGTGTGTGTGTGTTTGTAAGAAAACGCTGAACTGCTAACTCCATCAAATACACCCAGCTGACTTTACCACACCACAGATTGATGTGCAAATAGTCTTTTTTCCTAGATTTGGGTAAAATAAGGGTAAAACGCAGCACTATGTAGCACTATTTGGTTGTAGGTTATCTCAGTGTCGAGTGCCGATATGGACATTCACAGAATATTTACGATTCAGAGTCTGAACCACATTTTTCTGTACAATGCTTTCAACATGAAGGTAGCTTTGCTGGGGCCGAGCAGCTAACAGTGGTGACAGCACGAACAGTGCTAACAACGACAAAAGTGCTGACAGAGGTAATAACACACAGAGGGGGAGAGTGACTTCCTTCTCTGCTCAGGACACCATTACCCCACTACATCTTGACATAGCAGATAGTTCTTTGCTGCTATTTTAAGTCCTTTGCACACTGAGTCCGGTTTTTGGGATGTTTTTTGTCTTTCATTTGGCACTGCAGCTGCATGAAGGGGCGGAGCTGTCCTCCACATTCTGTGTGGTCCACATCCTCCTCCTTTTCATCATCATCATCCACCTGAATATCACTATCTGACCTGTTGACAGCGAGCTGTCTGAGTTATGAAATGATTCTGTGCACCCTGTTCCTCTGTCTTGCTGTGGTTGTGTCCCGCCGACATATTTCCTTCACTGATTCTTGGTCAAACGTTTCTAAAGGCTCTGACAGATGCTAGAAATGCCAAAAATCTAACCTCCTTAGAGAATTTTAATGATGGACTAAAGTTTTTGCAAACATGATTGACACAATGTGAAGTGGTGTTTATTTTTAGACAATTTCAGACAAAAAACAAAAACAAAAACGGACTCATTGTGCAAAGGCCTGTAGCGTTCTGAATGTCACATACAGAACCTTTAAAGATATCGATTAACATATCGTACAAAATCCTGAGTAACAGCAGTTTTACTATTAAGAAATCCCCATAATCAATATAGTGAAGACAGAACAGTCTACACAACCTTTATAATACGGGGTCGAAATCAGAAATATTTACTTCACCTGAGTGAAGTGAGATAATTTGTGATAATTTAGCGTCAATAGAGAAACCTGATGTTGTGTGTAGACCTCCTCTCCTGTATTTATCTATTATGATCGGCGAGAACACACACACTGACACCTGACACCCATTATCTCTGAATTGCCTGCTACATGATCCCATATCTTCTTCTAAAAAAGTGAATCAATAAGGATCTAACTCCTGCCTCTTTATTTCCCATGTGGCCGCGGGGCTAATTACACTGTGTGTTAATCAGTGCTGCAACACATGTGCGTAATCAGCAAAAGCAGGCTGAGGTTCTCTGAATGAAGCACAGGCAGCAACTGGTAGAGACATCTACCTTTCAACAGCCTCTTTCTCTCAGTCACACACAAAAAATCAGCATACTTGTATTGCAGTTGTGTAACACTACTACCCTTACATGACCCCAGACCAAAACAGTGACCATATTTCACCCCACGCTGTCCTCGTTGATTCTTATGTAACATGTTGCTAGCTATTACAGCTCTCAAGCTTCATTATACAGTTTGCATCCTTATGAATATAAATCAATATAAAACACAACTTAGGACATTGTTCTCTGTCGCTCCTTTGAGCCAGCTATGCCGTATCTTACTATATATTGACAAAACAATTTGTGTGTGTCTGTGGCCGAATGTTTGTTTGTTTTTTCTAATTTTTGGTATGACTAAGTCATGGTATGGTATGGTGCACATAATCACGGAAACTGTCAGTGAGTCATTCTGTCAGTCAGTCATTCTACCAGTGCGCCCCACTTTTAAGTCAATACAACATATAAACACTTTAACTATCTGCCTTTCAACGTGCTACCTCAACTACTAATGTACAGTTTTAGCCCACTAACTATCCCACTATTGGCAATGGTACTACTGTACTTTCAATAAAACAATCATACTATCAAATTCACGAAAACTCTGTCTGAATACACTGCTCTTCTTAATGGGTTCAGCTGACTATTTAATCTGCAATTTCCTCACACACCATGTGAAACTGTACATGGGCAACTGTGCACTCAATGGGTATGGACTAGTCATGATGTATTCAACAAGCAATTCCAGTCAGAGTTGAGCCTGAAATGCTTTCAGAAACACATTTTAGCTTCCTGTTTAACTGTAATACGAGATTGTTTCTTGCTAGCTAGTCGCTATGGTTTCAAATGGACATGTTCACATTACTCCCACCATCGGGAGTGTTTATTGGTCTGGTGCGGCGCACTGCATTCTGGTAGATGTAGGTTTTCTCCCTCTTGACCACTGATTTTCAAAAGTATTTGCGTCTTTCCACCAGTGAAATACTTCTTTAAACCTACCTCTGGTGTGACGTCTCTCGGGGCAAAGCCAGTGCCTCCGGTGGTTAGGATGAGGTTAAGTTCCTTCTCATCGCACCAGTCCACCAGCGTCTCCTGTTCACACACACATACACAAACACACCAATAATTGTTATTACAAACACTATCATCATTTATAAAAAAGACAGACAGACAGACACAGCAGATAACATATTAATAGATCACATACCTTGATTTCGTCGATCTCATCCGGCACTATCTTGTAGGCCGTGATCATACCCCCCAACCTGAGGAAGAAGACAGTCATAAGATCAGAGATACAGTTATTAATGTATAACGTTCCAGAGAAGATACTTTATTGATCCCTGTAAGAAAATCCTCTCCTGTCTACCTCCTTTTCTACAGCGAGGTTAAAAGGGTCAGCTAAGGAACTGTAGATATTCACTCAGTGAGCGGAGAGCTTAAAGTCAGGATGACCAGTTGAAGGGAAGTCTTTCCTCTGTCTATGTGCCGTGGTTGTCGTACTCCAGACCACTTTTTGAAGGTCTCAGACTCAACCAAATGACGACGAGGACTTGTCTTGGACGACGAGGACTTTTAGGAATCTAATCAAGATCACCACTGGGTGGATATCACTGTTTTAGTTTGCTCATAGAAAAAAAAAAAAACAAAGGAAAATTCACACACATAAAATTCACCCCTGCAATGCCTTCTGATTATTTTATCAAGACGTTTCTAATGAGCCACTTATAAATAGATTTGAAACTACGTGAATTGTTCCCTCTGCCTGATTTTAATGCTCTCATGAGTACAAGGATGAATGAATCGGTTGGGTCTTGTCATCGTGTGTAGGTGTTCTAATATTTCTACATTTTACGGTGTATTTTTTATGTTTTTTATTGTGTGGTTCAGATTGTTGATCTCAACGGGACTTACCTGGTTAAATATGGGTTAAATAAAATAAATAAAAATTAAAATACACACATATTCATTACTGTATATCATAAGAGGTAAATGAAGAGGAATCTTGATTTGTTTTCTGTGGGTTTTTATGTGAATGTGGATCTTTCAGGGCAGTTTGAGAAGCGGCTATGGTTTGCATGATCCACATTTTATCATGAGTGTGTCATGCACTGGTCTGGTCTCGGTCCTGACTCAGTCTCCTCTCGATACACTCAGGTCTTGGTCATGACTAGGTCTGGGCGAGCTTGACTACGACACTGCTATATGCACCACCCTGCTGCCACAAGTGTTTCAGCAGGGTAAGTGACAGACCTGGGACATTGTGGGCTCACCTCTTTCTGAATGATAAGGCAGAAAATATCCCCCCCACAAAACCTCAAACATGCACCCCAAAGTCCAAACTGTGGGCTTTGTCTTACTAAAAATGTCTGTTCTTCAGTTCCTGGTCTGGCAGCAAACAAGACCTTAACAGTAACCCTACATCTGTCATTTAAGACAATGCAGGCCTGCGAAAACACTGACGAAGAGAAAAGAGAGCAGGCAACAGAGACCTGGAAGATGCAGGAAAAATACGAGGGAGATAAAGGCAGTTGAGGGAGGCAGGAAAAAAGAGAGAGACATAGGAGTATAAGAGCAAGTAAGGAGGAGAGAGAGGATGCCCTTGAACATCCCCTCCTGTAAGGATTTTCCACAGGACGGCCCACTGAAGAGGGAGCTCTGACAAGGACAGAGCTACTGCTGCTGCTGCTGCTGCTGCTAAACAGCGATCCATGACGACCTCCTGTGGCCAGACCGGGTATGACACCCCAAAAAGAACAACCCCAGGCTCAAGGTGAAGGCTCTGCACAGACACCCCTTATGTAACCCTTTTCTTTTTTTAAGAAGCGCTATTTTTGGGAGACTACTGCATCATGTTTCCCCTCCGCGTCAGCCACTTAAACGCCATGATACCCTCCCTCTGACAAATACCCATGAACTCTGTGAACATTAAAGCATCCGCTGTGTTTTTTTTTCTTTCTTTCCTCCCCCCTCCTCTGCCTTTCTGATGCTTTTAACCACACAGAAAACTCTCACTCTTCACACACTTGGTTACAAAGAAGAAATGCTGCACCCCTGAAAATATCATTCACCAAATCCATCAGCTCTGCTCGGGTTTAAACTGTGCAGCGGAGCAGAGCGGAGAGACACGTTTAAAGCAAGACAACACCAAAATACTGCAGCGAGCATGCACGGAAGTCAGAGGGAAGCTGTCTGCCGCTGACAAAAGAGGCAGAGGAGTCAGGGAGAATCATTTAAGAAGTTCTTTTTCATGAAACGCTGCACATGCAGGGCTACTCAGAGCATCCGCTAACTTGTGCACCACACACACATCTACACACACACTGCGCTGACATTCCTGTGATGGCACGAGTGATTTACTTCTCTTGATGTGCTTGGGAGGGAGGTTTTTTTTTTTTGGCATCTCTGCATGTGTCTATGTGTGTGTGTGTGTGTGATTGTGTTCATGCATGTGCATTGGTCCGTTTATGTGTTTGTGTGTGTCTGTGTTACACCTCGGGAGAGTAAAGGAGCTGTCAGGACAAATCACCTCTCTCCCTCTCCTGGGGTTTTTATGCCTCTCTGTTTCAGCCCAAATGAAAATATGCTCAACACAAATAACTAGGGTTCCTTCCCACCGTTTCCTAGGCAACCCCTCCTGCCTGAAGCCTCTAGTTGCTGTGTTGTTCATCGTGAGCGTGTGAGAGTTTGTGTGTGCGCGCGCCGGTGAATGTTTGTGTTTGTGTTTTGTCACTATCGGGGATGCCATTTCTGCGCGAAGGCAGCAATATGTTGTTGACTGGACATTTTTGAGGAGGTTACGTGCAGTTGTATGTTCATCTGTGAGGCGTGATGTGATTTGTGTATTCATCAGTGCGTGTATGTCCACGTCAAGAAACACAAAACGTATTTATCACATCTGTCACATCTGCAGCATTTATATACACTATATGAATGTGTACAGTATGCCTGTGGATGTATTTGAATATATTTACATACTGTATATGTCTCTGTGTGTATTTTTGTATTGTATCGCTGTGTGAACACTTTACACAACACATGTAGTGTGCACACACAGTGATACCCAGCCCACATGCTGTGTGCGTCACCACAGATATTATTATATATGTGGCTCCTATGTGAGTAAAGAATCTGGAGTTTCTCAAGTTCTCTTACAGCTATGAATGTGTGTATGTTAAAATATAGATGCATATGTATATATCTTTATAGTTGTATATATGTGTGTATGTACAGTATGTATGTACTATATGTATCACTGTAGGTATACTGTACATGAATAGACGTTTGTGCATACTGAGCAGAGACGTGTTTCTGTTACAAAGCCTGCATGATAGCCTGTATGATAGCCTTGGCCACGGGTGTCTGAATGTGTGTGAATGGACAATTTAGGGTCACCAATTAACCGACATGTTTTTGGAGAACCCTGATAAAACCAACACTGATATGGTGAGATCATACAAACTCCATACGGAAGGGCCGCAGCCGACTGATGGGTTTGAACCTGAAACCCTCTTGCTGTGAGTCAACAGTGCTAACCACTGTACTACAACAATATATAAATATGTATATACATTTCCATTTTTTTTCACACATGCATACACACATTTATGTTCAGCATATACTAGTATATATTGTATTTGAATATAATATGTAAGCGTGTACACCAACCCAGTCTCTTAGAGATCATGTTTGTATATCACTGAATTGCATTCATAATTACACTGTGGTGACAACGTATTGGCTGCCTGGATAATGTTCAGACACAATGTTTCTTTTGATTAAACACTACATTTATGCATCACGCTGTATTCACAGGGTAGATGGCAGACACACACAAAGTGTGAGACAGTGACACCAGACTGCTGTCTGTGGTTAGGTTTACGGCAACAAAAGCACTTTGGTTGAGGGAAGGGAAAGATTGTGCCTTTGGTTGAATTTAATTAAAAAGGTAAGAAAGAAAAAATCCTGTAGTCACTATGAGTACAGAGTGTACTGCAAGGTTGCCTATTTTGGCAGAAAGCAAAAGAAATACATTGTCAGTGAACATTTTGCTGATGCGTTCAGAATCAACATGTTTGTGATTTGCCTGATGCGTTGATTACAGCAAGAACAATTCCTCATCGTCTACATTGCTAACTCCCTTGGTAAATATCTGCCTCTTAAAACACTGTGATCATCTGCTGCAGCCTTTATCAGTTACACCTATGGAGCACACTACCTACAGATATCAGGGCAGCCAGCTCGCAAAGTATTTTAAAAGAAAGCTAAAAACGTATCTGTTCACTTCGGCCATTAACTAGCTCTGACTTACATGATACAGGTCTGAAACTCTTTCTTTTTATGCTTTTACTTTCTACTTACACTTCATGCTGCTGCAACTCTTTAAAAATCTAACTTGATTTTATGATTTATAGTTTTACAGTTCTATGAGTTTATGAATCAGACTATTTTCATATGAAGCACTCAATGCTTATTATGCCCTTACGGTAAAGCACTTTGTGCTGCATTTCTTGTATGAAAAGGTCTTATATAAATAAAGTTTACTATTATTATTTTTATTATTATTATTATGATAATAGAAAACGTAATTCGCTGTGCATTACTTGTGCCCAAAAGCTTATTCCTTTGCAGTGGCCATTGCTTAATTCCAACCCGAGGCCCTTTCCTTCATGTCATCTCACCTCCTTTCCTGTCACTCTTCAGCTGCGCTCAGTAATCTTAAAAAAATTCCCCTTAATTATTATTAATATTTTTAAATTCTTTTCTCTTTTTATTCAAGTAAGTTGTATAGAAACAGTGGAATAAGAATGGTAATGTCATCGAACTGCGTAGCTAACTAGCTACATACGTCCAAAATAGCGACAGACAAATGGCACAAATGAGACTGACACAAATTGTTAATTCACAGAAATAACTCCAACCAAGTGTTTCAGACGCATACAGAATAATCAAAATGTCTCTGGCTCAACTGCAGCTGAGGATTTGTCGCATGCCATCATCTGAATTTACATGCATATGCACATATGTGTGTGTATGTGTGCACATGCATGCACGTACAGTGTGTTTCTGTGTGCTTGTATAGATGTGACTGAGTGTTTTTATATGAGTGTGTGCATAAATGTGTGTTTCAGCATGACTGGCTGCTCTGCAGATAGAGTGCTTGGCTGTATTTGGGTGGGTGTGCTCTGAATTGAGGGAAGCCTATTAGAGGGGAAAGGGCCTGCAACATTTTAATCTCTAACACCCATCTATGTCTCTTTCTACTGCAGGGGGTTACGACACATAAAGCTCTTCCTCAAACTGCAGGCCAGAGGTAGTCAGCCTGGAATAAAGGCTTTCTGCTCGAGGTGTGGACAAATCCTGATGCGGGCGGAGGAAGGAATGGAAGGGGGGAAGGGTGGGCGGGAGGCGGAGGGAGATGGAGGGGGGACATGGCAGTAGTTTTGGCCTGAAAGCCTGGACGCCGGGGCCAAAATCTTTCTATGAATAAAAGACGAGCACAGAGAGGAGGATACGCAGAGAAAGACGGGACGAGAGGGAGCAGCACAGAGTGAAAAGAGTGAGAAAAAGAAAGGATAGACTGTCAGGGGCACACTTAACAAGAGAGAGGAAGAGTACGTGTGTATGTGTGTGTGAGCCAGCTGCAAATCTCTGTGGTTGTGGGACACTTCCAAGATAAGACCCATCTGCCAGGGTGATTTCATTAATAATACACGCTCTTTGTACAGGGCACTCAATCTCACTCTCTCTTTCTTTCTTTCTCCTGCTTTCTTACACACACACACACACTCCATCCAGGGAGGAGACAAGAGTCTTGGCCATCTCCACGCTCCCAGTAGTAGCATGGAGTCGAGCCCATTACAGCTGAGTTGTTGGTTCGTCCATATGTAGGAAAGCTCTCAAGGGGTCACCTCTCAACATGTTAGCTGACAGAGGGAAGGATGGAGGGATGGAGGAGGAGGAGGCGGAGTGGACTAGCCCACCTCTTCAAAACCCCTACCGTGATGAGAGCTCTGAGTGCTCAGCGAGGGGTTCCACTCTCATGATTCCACTCACAGCCACTAAACAACACGCACAGCCGCCTCAGAGACACACATACACGCTTTAAAATATTCTGCAGACCACTCCACCCCACAAGCGCTGTATTTATTTACAGAATAAATGTCATCCTGGTTCAGATCTGCCATTGCTGACAGTCGCCTCTCCCGTTTCTTTTCCTCTTTCTGAGCCGTACCGGCCGCACCGCAGATCACACTGACTTATATTTAAACAGCAAAGGTAACGTCTGCGGCAAAATAAGCACTGCCCATATGTGTTTCAATTACTTGATGTGTAAACTACACCTACACCCATACATTTACAGTCTGTAAATAGATGGCAATCAATTTACAATCAATCATTTATCTGTCATTTAGTCCTTCTTTTTGGCGTCTTCTTACATTGATAGCTGCTGCTTTATAATTGTCCATGTTTCCGGATGGTTCTGATAATCCATGGTTTCTGGTTGTGGAATGATCTGACTGTCTACACACCCCAATTCCAACAAGACAGCTGCCGTCACACCACTTCTTACTCACTGTAGAACACACACACCTCCTCTCATTCTCGAACCACAGTCCTGTCCTCCGTCAGATTCACATGAGCTTCCTGGTTAAATGGTGCTGTCCAGAATTTAGCCAAGTTACTGTGAATCAAAGTATATCACAGTTCCTGATAGCCCGTTGGAAACTGATGCGGCACAAAGGTCGTCCGGTTTATTTTCCAGTGCCTGTACAATGGCCTCCAGGGTGCTATTTCAGCTGATGCTTAATTTTCTCCATCTTTCCTTGAAGTTTTCTGATCTTAACATTTAAAAACCTTGACCTGTAGAGTTGAGTTTACAGACTGGCGAGATATTTTCCTCATCCTGATGAGTGACCTGCAGCCACACGCCACCACAGTCCAATGCCAACCACAAAAATTACCACCAAGACTAGCACATTAGACATTAGAGCGATAGAGAAACGCCCGCACCTACGTCACAACTAATGGGCTATCTGAACAGCAAATGATAGTGTCAACACAAACTGAATGTATTTGTCCTTTCTGACATTTTGACATTGATGTCATCACGTCAGGTTAAAGTGGGCCCACAAGGGTCAGAGTCAGCCAATGGGTCAGCTAAACCAAACAAACAAAAGATAACATATTATGAGCTGCGCCAACTGTATGAAATGGCAGGCCTATACACCACCTACAGAAATGGGCGGGAATAGATCAGGTGGTTATGGTCAGACATTTAGCGTGAGCAGGAGGGAACGGGACTAGGAAAACACTCCCTAGCAGGGCTGTAGTAGCAGGAGCTAATCATGGATGTATGAAGAGAACGGAGCTAATCAATAGTGTAGACATATTGAACGGGCTGAGGAAGATCAGGAACTTGCCAAGACAGTTGTTTTGGAGCTGCTTTTTAGAATCATAAAATATCTTGGACGCAAAGGACTTCCACTGCGAGGGCACGGCCATCAAGATGGAGTTTATGGCAGTTAATGATGGAGCAGATGCAACGTTATGATTTGACTAGAGGACGTGGGTAGGTTCAGCAAAGAGGGCACGTTCTTTGGACTAACGGCTGATGGAACTACATCTGAGGAGTTTTCCTATAGTTCGCTAGTCATGCGTGTACGTTGATACTGTGCAGCACCCCTTGGCAGACGTATGTTTCCACACACATGCACAATAATCACAAATATGTGAGTGATAAGCAAGTCGATCCAAATTATAGTTATTATAATGCTCATTGGTGCTGGACCTCTGGCAGTACAGGCTTATATGTGTGTGAACGTGTGTGTGTGTGTGTGTGTGTTTGTCCCCTGACTGTCTCCTGACTGTGAAATTGAGCCCACTGTCACCCATCTGATTGACTCCTAGCTATTCTTAGCCGTGACAATTTGTAAAATTGACAAAGGTTGTTACAACACAAGTAGCTGGAGGGCAGAGTCGCAGAGCTGGCTCAACAGCCCGGGGAGGGAGGCTCACTCAGCCTTCAACACATTAACACCCACAGACACACGCACACACAAACACACACACACACACACACACACACACACACACACACACACACACACACACACACACACACACACACACACACAACATGCCAAAATATATGAATCTATACCAAAGTACTCACTCATACTGGAAAGGTAAAGACGCACAAGGACACCCACATGTCCACACCCCTGCCTCATCTGTTTGTCCTTGAGTCTGGGCATCATTTGTTTGACCCCCCTCTGCTACTCTATCTCCAAATATCATTTGTCACTCCACCTGACGCACCTCTGGATGCTCCTGAATGCCAAACCGGGCAGACTGATTGATTGCATGTGCTAATGCGTGCTCTATTTGCAAGTGTGTGCGCCTGTGATTACAGTTTATGTTACGTGTCCTGCTGTGGCCCCTTCCTTCCCTCCCTCGCTCCCTCCTCCTTCCTTCCCCTGCTCTCTCTCCCGTTCTGTCTCTGTCTATGTATCTCTGTCACAGCAGCGGTGGCACATTGAGGGCACAGCGTTCCGGCTGGTCAACCTGATGGAGCCGCTGACTCGTGGTGTGGCGTGGATTAACATGGCATGGAAGATCTCGGGGCCAGAGGAGGTCAGCCAGAGCCCGTCTGCATCAGCTACCATCACCGCGGCACAGCAGAGCAGACAGGGGAGGCCAACGCTGACTGCCTGTCCCAATGTCTGATTTAAATGTTTAACAGCACCCTGTTTAATCCAAGATCAACCCTCTTGGTTAACCAAGAGCCCTGAACTGTGGGTCCACACTGAGCGACACCACTAGCCATCACTGGAAATCATTTCCCATAGAGGAGACCTGGCCAACGAGTCTAACATCAACAAACCTGCCAAACAAAATCAACTGAACTGGACCTTTTATTAACTGTCAACACACATTTCCTCATCACCCACTGGACGTGATCTTATTCTGTCAACTAAGAGCAAAATTTATAAGTTGATTTCAGCCATTGCAAACATCAAGAGTTCTTTAAAACTATAATAGTGGTGACATTAATGTGTAATGCAAAGCCCCTTAGGATGCCATGAATGCAGGCCTTGCCTTGCCTTAACTATAAAAATCCACCTCTTATATTTCTTGTGCTGATCTGTAACTCATAAACCCTAACGAGGGTGGAGATTAGTACACGTCATCACAATACACTAACATGGGGAACATCCAGGTGTTTGTTTTTCACCTTCACATGCAGATTATCTGTTTGTAGAGATTAGCCGAAACAACTGACACATGATAGAGGAAGTCATGGCCCAGATTTCCACTGGCTACAGTGGATATCCCAAAATATTGGCCGTTGCCCCCAAATGTTTATTGTCTTATTGTCAGACCGATAGCCCATAGATTCAAAGATTGCACTCTTGCTAGCAAAAGCATATTTCTTTCTCAAAACACTTTTACTACAAGAGATTCTAAAGGTTGGTGCTCCAAAATATACCAAAAACAAAAAAAAAAAAAAGTAAATGCATCCTGTTTTGTGCTTCAAGTCAGCATTGACTCTTTAAATACTTAACCAAAACCAAGTACTTTGAGTTGCTGAAACATAAACGCTGTTAATCATGTGGTATATACCAAAAATTACAAAAAAAATCGTGAATGAATATTGCCTGAAATGTTCAATACAAATATTTAGCAACAGCAGATTCTTGCATTAAAAACGTTCCCCGTGATGTTGATCTGGGTAGCGTTGTGTTTGTCTTACAGTGTATTTAAGATGGCACATAAACAGTATTTACATACAGAGTGGCAACATGTACACAGTTTCGAAAAACATCTGTGTAAAGCATACTATACACAAGCACAGCTACATGTGCTAATAACAAAAAGCCATTATTATGTTATTCACAAGTTGGAAAATTACTTCAAATAGAATCTGTTTTGGTTCTCACAGCCATAAAACAAAACACACATACATGGATTAAAGCCTGTTCATGTGTGTACAGACGGATTCACAAACCCTCCCAGAACAATACAACACCAAATGTCCCCTAGTGTTCGTACTGTACAAATAAGCATACGATGGATCACTAATCACTCTCTGGCACTCTGTCTAGCGTGACGCACATGACATGGCACAAGCCTCCTCTCACTCCCTCTCTCTGTCGCACAGACTTGACACACACATTACACGTCGGCCTCAAAATAAACATACCATAAAGGACGTGACAAGCATGGATCAGTCCAGGGTCCCGTAGCGGGGCAGAACTGGTGACACTCCGGTGATATTGACTGGTGTGATACTGTGACAGAGGAGCAGGGGAGCTCCAGCGAATCAATGGCTGTGTGGAGAATGATTTGGACGGCTAGAGAAGCGTGTCTGAGGCTGCATGTTGGGGGTCACACATCGTGGTGTTCGAGACACAGACTGACGGGAAAGGCAGCATGTGATATGTGCAGTTTGTTATTGAACGTTGGAATCGAACGCCACCAAAAAATCTGACACAAATGTGAACTTTTCTGCTGTGGACTGCTATTCAGTTTAGGGAAAAAGTATATGGACACAAGCATACCTCTGCAGGTGGTCTGGGCTAGACCTCTTTGTTCTATTTGAGGTAATCACGCTACAACCATAGAAACTGAATTAGAGTTAAATGGACGCCAGACTGTCATTTGACAGGCTCAAAAGGAAATGCCGACTGTTGTAACAGTGACAGCACGTCAGAAGGGCCGTAAAGTGCGTCTACTTTCGTCTACCGTACACACTTAAACCTTTTTCCCTATGCACAAAAACCCACTCCCACCTGCCATGATCTTGCTTTTGAATCTAATGTGACAGGTTACAATTGGCATTCACTCTCGGGACAAATGACTCTACAGTAGTCCCAGGTATTTATTGGCATAATTTTGCCCCTTTTGCAGGCTTGATGAGAGGACATAGCCTCACAAAATACCGTCCATCTCTGTCCAAGCTTGATCATCATTCAAAATAAATCTGAATTAAGTATGTAAGAAACAGAGAAAAGAACTAACCGCCTTAACCTTTTTTTACTGGCCTCCATGCTGCATTTTACTGTTTAGTAAACTATTTTCCGGCTTGTCCGTGACATTAAATGTGACGCACCAGTAAAAAAAAAAACAGAAAAAAAACCCCAGACATGCATACTCATCTACTGTCTGCAGAGTCATGTACACGACTTAAGTCTACTGGCGATGGAAAAAGAGTCTATCGCCTATTTTTAATAGATTTTCTCGTGTTTAAATAACCTGCATACAAGTGCTAATTTTGTTGGAAAAAGGGTACAAGCTAGCCTTTTCATTTTGTCTCTTTTTCATTTCACGTCACTTATTTGACTCACGACCACATCACATGGTATAGAGTCCAAACATTACCTACAATGACAACACAATAGCACACAGCGTGGCTAAAGTACAACAAATGTTACTTAAATAAAGAAAGGACATACTTCAAAAAAGGATGTAGTTTACGAATAACTTTTGGCTTGTCTGACTGTAATAACAAAATGAATTTAAACATAAACGGATGGTTTAAATAATACCAACTTTTCATTAAGCTTTCATTCTGATACTCGTGATGTAGCCTGGGCCTATAATTAGAGACTCTGTACTACTCCATTGCTTGTTTGGCCGTTACTGCAACACCTTACCTCAGTGACTTTGCTACTTGCCGTAAGCTGGTTTATGCAAAAGTTTGCTCACTACAACAGTCACAACTCTTAGTAATGGCAATGATACACATAAAAATGGCTGCAGGTCTGACCAACCTTCTTTTGATTTGAACTGGAACGTCCGCTCTACTCTCATTCTAGTTCAATGGCTACAACATCAGATTAATTAAATGTAAGTATACTTCCAGCTTTGTGACAACGGATGAGAAAGAAACCTTTTACTCTCCTGATTTAACATGACAATGCCCTGGTCCGCAAGACGAAGTTATCAGTTTGGCTGTAGAAGAACCTGCATGGCCTGCACAAAGCCCTGACCTCATCCATATCAAATGCCACCTTTGGGATGAGCTGTAACTGTGAGCCAGTTCCTTATCGCCCAAGATCAGTACCCAACCTCACTAATGCTCTTGTGGCTGTATGGGAGCAAATCCCTGCAGTCAGATCCCAATATCTTGAGGAGAGCCCTCCTAAAGGAGTGGAGGCTGTTAAGGCAGCCGGTAATGCACATAGTTTTGGAATGCAGTAATCACATACAGATGTAATGTCCACATACTTTTGGCTATGTGTTGTTTCTTATTACATAGGAGAATGTTTGCTTCAACAAATATCACGTCCTTTTTATCACCTTCACACTCTTTGTGATATTGCGGACTGTTTGTTTTAAAGTTAAAGAATCTATAAAAGAGACGTTCATTGTCACGAGCTAGAAGAAAACCCTTAAACCACTACTACAGTTATCTACACCAGTGATAAGTCAAATGAGATGCTTCTTTTAAACCACCTGAAAGATGCTAAAACAATATTTTAATGCATTTGGCCCAGGATTCAGGATTTGACTCTCTTTGGACGTACACTTAAAGATCAGTAGTGATGGAAATTACTGTTTTCCTTGGCTTTCTTTGTGCTCTATTGTCACTGATCACATCCCTGTTAATGGAAACAAGTGTTGATTTCACCTCCTTTAGCTTCTTTGAGCAAATAATGACTTCTCCCCGCTACTGAGAGTCATCCTTAAACAGAAGAGTGCCGCAGCTCTTTTGTTGTTGCCATGCATGCTGGGAATTTCTCTCCATAGGGCGACACCGAGCCCCGACATGTTGTGTTGAAGAGATATTTTTAGTATCTTGGTTGCACAAAAAAGAAAACGTCTCACACACACATACAGAGAGCCTGTGCATATTTTTTTGTGTCGTGTATTTAAGGTTACTTAAAGGACTTAAGTCTGGAATTAACGATTGTGTGCGTGAAGGTTTTCTGCCGTCATTTCTGTGGGTTGAATTTCCATGAAGAGGCCAGTACTCACAGGGAGGGATCATGGACGAGATCTTTGAGGTTGACGCCACTGCGGTCCTCAGCAAGGTTCCGAAAACAGCTGTCGCTCACTGGATGGACAAAGAGAGACAGAGGAAAGTTAGGATTGGCACACTAATTTATAAGCAAGGACTTTGGCACAAACGGCCATTGCTGCATCATAGGAACTGTCAAAGCAGTAAATGATGCTTGTAAATACGGCTATTAAAAGGGAAAAGTTATCAAGCCATCCAAAAACTGAAATCCATTTCCCCAAAAATCCTTTACTCTCATGCCAGCTCACACTTTGCAAGCTCAAGAATTACTATTTTCTAATTTTCAAAACTGTGTCATGGTTGGCCACGTGTGATTACTCAAGGTGAGAGACTGAACTGATCATCAGATGAAGAAGATGAAGAAACACACCAAAATGATCTTTCTCTGATCTGATGATGAAAACTAGGCGAACCACATCTGAGACGCTCCGATCCAAGCACACCTCTGCGTAGTTCTGTGCTGCTCCTGAATTCATTCTTACATTTTGATCCAATATTCACACCCGTATTTGGACATTCATGGCTCATCCATTGTGTCTGAATTAAGGAGGACAGGATGCTATGTATCATAAAGCTGGTTTACCTGTACCTGTATGTAAAAATCATGTCTGGTGTAACTGCTACATTGTCACCTGTATCACTGTTCCTCCAAATGTATGTTGCAAACCAAATACGGTCACTACAAGACTAAAGCGAACACTGACACTGACATCACCTTCACCCTCCACACTTTTTGATCATACTGAGCTGACGTGAAGCCACACCTTCCTCGTCTTCAACCTCTCCTCATGCAACCACGGCAGCTCCTCGACTGCAGAGCAGGTGCGAGCCACATGAGTCATCACGGTGATCACAGACGGATAGAGTGACGGATAGAGTGAGACAGGGAGGAAGGCATGGGGAGAGGAAAATGGAAAGAAAAAAAAAGAAAGTGAGAGGAGACAGAAAGAGACAGACGAGGAGGATGAAGAGTGGGACAAGGTGTTTTGTGATCTGACGGGGCCAAACGTGAACGGACACGCTCGTGTCTTAAAATAGATGCAAAACCAAGCACCACCGGAGGGCGGGATGATGATGATGGTGGTGGCGGCGGCGGTTGTGGTGCAGTGGATTTAATCCAAAAAAAACTTGACGCGCTAGTTGTAGACAAGACTGGAAATGTCATGATGTTACTCCAATGAAGTGCCATGATCCATGAACGAGGGGAGGGGCGGAGGGATGGGGTGAGAGGATGGGTGAAGCAAGAATGGTGTAAAAAATGGAAGTGGGATGGCAAAGGGGGGAAGGAAAGGAATGCAACAGAGCTGGAGGATGGAGGGATGAGAGTGAGGGATGGTGGTGATGAAAATGAGAGATGGGGGCGGAGAAGAGAAAGTAGGATGGAAGGGATTTTTTAAAGGGGGGGGTGATGAGGAGAGAAGCAGCGGCGATGGGGCAGCGCTGTGGAGACAGAGGTAAACAGAGGGTGCAGGACGTTGCTCTGGGCTCTGGCAAATAAATGGGAGAGTGCTGACATTTGCACACAGAGCCAGCTCAGAAAGAGAGGGAGAAACAAGAGAGACAGAAAGACTGCGGGAGGGAGGGAGGGAGGGGGGTGAGGGAGGGGGTGAGATACAGTGAGAAAAAAAAGGTTGAGGGAGGAGAGAAAAAGGGGAGCAAGCACATGGAATACACACCACCCTGGCTTTAGAGGGGCACTGCTGCATAAGTGCATGTGTGTGTTTGTGTGTATGTGCGTGAAGAGGGAACTTCCTTCAAGACTGCAGTATGCCTTACACACACACACACACACACACACACACACAGATACACGCACGCACATACACACACAGAGCCCTCCTCAGTCTTTCTCTCCCAGCTACCCCTTGATCTAAAAATAGCCGTTCCACTCTCCTACAAGAGGCAGCAACCATTCTGAACCAATCAACACGCTCTGTCAAAGGCATCGGTACCCACCACCCCTCTATGTGTGTGTACCCGCACATGTGTGTGTGCATGTGTGCAACAAGGGGAACTCCTGAGTGAAGGTAATAAAACTGCCCCTCCCTGCTGCACCGGGTTAGTGGAAATGGTGGGAAAGCGATCCCCCTCTGCAAAACAATGGCACGGAGAAGAATCCGAAAGCGAGAGGGAGAAAAGGGGGGGAAACCAAAAAGAGGGAGAGAAGGAGTGAGAGTGGAAGAGAGGGGGATCTGGCCGCAGTTGAAACAGGCTTCAAAGGAATATTAATGTGATCCTGTGCAAGAGCTGAAGACAGGGAAAGAGAAGGGGGAAGAGGGAGGCAGGAGGGAGGATGAGAGAGGGGGTGCGGGGGTGGGGGTGGGGTTGCAAGAATTCATGACGCCTGCTCCCCTCCCGCCTCCCGAGCTCCACCCATGCACCTTTCTTCAGGTAAATCTGCAGCATAGCTTTCAGCGCCTGTCCCTGTGCACTACATCATCTCTGGAGTCCGTCCTAAAATCCGCAATGTGGGTGAAACCAGGGATTTAATCATTACAACAGATGTCCACTTAGCTTTCCCTCCAACCCTCCGAACAGTTCAGAGTCAAAGCTGATCCCTGAGCAGCCGCTCTACTCCGAGGTCACGGTGAAAGTGAAGATGCAATGCAGTGACCCCATCCCACCCCAGAGGGCGCTATTCCCCACGGTGCATACAGTACACAGCGAGCTAAAGGTCAATGCTTCTACATGGCTGGACAGCGACCAAAGGACAGACAGCTAAGGCCAGACGGACAGATGTCAGAGCTGAGACTGGTTCATACTACCAGTATATTATCCGGCTATTCTAAGGTCAAACACTTAAAGGGGACCACATGTTCATTTTTAGGTGCATAGTTGTATTTTGGGTACATACCAGAGTGAATTTGCCTGCTGTGATCAAAGAACACTTTATTTTCCTCAGGCTGTCTGTGCTGGAACACCTGTATCCATTTAACGCCTGTCGCTTTAAGCATCTGTAGTCTGCTCTGATTGGTCAACGTTTCCACGCCTGCTGTATCAAACCACCGCGAACACCATTTGGCTTTGAACCACTTTTTTTAAAAAGTCGCCAAAGGTGAAATTATGCTGTCTGGGTCTGTCATGTGACACCATGGGGCCCAAAAGGACTTTTTCCCATAGACTTGCATCGTGAAAGAGACGCCTGTAAATCAGTGGTCACAACCCCTACGATAAGGATTTGATCCATTCGGTGAGATAACATTTTAAAAGACTAGAAGAGCTGCACGATTACATCCTTGTATCCCATGGATGTACTGCAATACCTGGATACAGCATTTGAGGTGGGATGCTGTTGATTCCTATGGAAGTTGCTCAGTGGCGTGTGAAGCCAAAAAAGCTCTATTTCCATGGTATAAAATAACCCGTATGATCGGTACTACTTCCACATTATTGGGTTCATAGAGCAGGGGTCTCATTTATAAAACAGTGTGTAGGATCCATACTAAAAATGTACGTACAGACAAAAGCTAAAAATGGCATGCACCAAAAGTTATTGGACAATTTCTACAATCAGGCTTCCACCTCACCATCTGCATCGCCAATTTCCCATCTCCACATTGTTCGTAAGCATAGGTCAAAGTTTGTCCAATCAAGTCTGTTTTTATAGTAAAAGCATAATAGATCCCAGCTGAAGGCAAGAGGAATCTCAATACTTGGCAAGCGATTTCTTTTTAAGCCAGAGCATTTGCTTTTCACATCTGACTTTGCCTGTGTTTCTGGGAGTTTATTTCTATTTTTGGTTGGGTTTCATTTGTGCATTTTTATAGCTTTAATTTGTGTGTGATAATTGGAATAATAACATGGCCGAAAGCTCCGGTAAGTAGTAGTAGTAAGTAAGTGGATTATTTTGTCAAACTACTGCTGTCAAGGTCAAATAAAGACACACTCAGAATAATAATGACAATGCTGCACTTGCACAAAAACAGTGCCTTGGTATAAATTTCAAAAAGGAAAATGATCATTACAATTGTGAAAATCCAAAAAGGTGTCATAATTTATAACAGCAAGAAAGATAATTGAGAATTAAAAAACAATAATTTACGACTAACTTTTCGTGCTTGAGATTGAGTATCTCGATGTCTTAAACCACACTGTATTTATCCATATAGGCATCTCTGTAATTGTAATAATTTTCCAATTTGATATCTATCTTCTGGTGCCTATGCCTGTATCGACTCCTATCATCTCATATTTGCCTCCACCTGTGAGTGTGTGTGAGTGTGTGTGAGCGCAGAAGCCTGGATGTCCCCAGGCTACAGCAGTGGGAGGAGAGCAGGAGGCCTGTGCTTCAGAAGCCTTATGCAGGGCAACACCGCTCACACATGGGATCTAGATGTGCACACCCAAACACAAACACTTGTGCGCACTCTTTAAGGGTTAATCGCTAAGCCACAGCAGAGCAGCAGAGATCAAGACACAGGGGAAGACATCAAGAGACCAAAGAGAAGTGATCAGGGAGGAAAAACGTCAATATGGTGCGAAAATAAATGGAATAACACAGAATGAATTATTGCTTAAAAGGGAAAGCAAGGAGGAATGGGAAAAGTATTCTGAAGCTCTGTTTCTTGGATCCTCTGGAGGTAATATGGTGTATTTGTTTATGTGTGCACAATACAACTGAAACTGATGCTTTGTAAGTCTGTCTGTCTTTTTACAAAGACGATAAGATCAGAAATAAGGAAAAATGCAGTAGTTGTTGCACATAAGCAAGTACATTTACCCAAGTACTATACTCAAGTTAAGTACAAGTACCTCAAATTTGTATTTAGAAACTTCTTATTTCTACAGGCAAATCTTGTACTCTCAACTCCACTACATTTGTCTGACAGCTTTAGTTACTTTTTCAGATTACAGGTTTTTTTTTTTACATTTTCTATCCAGTAAAAATCTCCAAATTTGGTAAAAATTTTAAATTTTTCTGATAAACCGAGGGATAAAGTGTTCCTTCATAAATTGAGAAAATTCTCCTACTTCTTAAGCTAAATAAACTCTTTAAAAACCCTCTTGGATCAGCTGGAAAATGCACCGTCACAAGGCTGAAAATAGCTGTTTTTCTGACACCATGAAAAGTTGTCGTATTTGTGATGCGTGGTTCTCACAGGACAACAACACTGCAAACAAATGACTTTCTTGTCAAGATGTATTACTGCAGATTAAACTACCCAATTAGCGCAACCTTCAATGCAACATAATACACATTTTTTGCACCAGTACCAATCGTCCAAAAACATAACAGTAAAACAGTAACAGAGACGTTTTCTGCACAATGATTACTTTCACTTTTTAAACTGAAGTATTAATTATTTTGCTGATATTACTTGCATACTTAACTTAAAGGGATAGTTCTGACCTTTTAAAGTGGGTTTGTATGGGACACTTATCCATAGTTAGTGTTTTCTGTACAGTAGATGTCTGTCAGCATGCCTCCAGTTTGGAGAAGCAGGCTGCGAAAACCGTTAACAGCTTCAGTTTCCCATCTGTACTCTTGTCAAAGCCACCAGACCCCATTGATAAAAACAGTTATTTTAGCATGAAAAACATGGGAGCTGCTGGTCTACCACTGCTTCACTCAGTGAGTTAGTCAGTGTTATTGTGTGACTTTGGTGAATCCAAACTAATCCTTTTCGACGCCAAAGTCGCACAATAACACAAACAAACTAACTGATTGAAGCAGCAGTAGACCAGCAGCTCCGGTGTTCAGCAATGTTAAATCATTGTTTTTCTCAGTGGAGTCTGGCTTTGAAGAGAGCGAGAACGGCTTCATTTCCCTGTTGGAAATCATAAAGGTCAATAGGCCATTAAGGTGTAGCAGTGAAATACTCTCCATTTAGCTTACACTTAAACTGATCTAGATATTTTTAGGTGGCTACAATATGTTTGGTTGTTGACCCCACCACAGCAGTAGATTGTTTAGCTTCCATGTCAGACTCCAGTCTGCTTCTCCAAACTGAAGGTGTGACCACTGACAAATACTGAATGCAATACCCTGACTTCAAAAAAACTGAACTATCCCTTAAAGTAAGGTAATGCAGAACTTGTAGCCTACATGTAATGGAGTATTTTCAAAGTGTGCTGTTGTTGAAATTTTTTGTGGCCTTCATGGATTTTCTGAGCAAAACTTATGTTGTTGTCAGGAGGTGGGACTTCTGCAGCACAATTAAATTCATAAACTGAAAGCTGTAGTAGGCATTCTCATTTTGGCATTACTAGGCAAAAATCCAATAATAACTTTTGAACTTAGAAAAAAAAAAGACTTCCACACCTCTGCTTGGCTCTGTTTTCAAGCTTTAGAAAATCTAGGCTTTGAAGAGAGACTTTGGCCAATCACAGGTCATTCCAGAGAGAAGCGTTTCTTTTGGCTGTTCTACAAATGCAGATGAGCGTTCGCGTCCCTTTGGTGAAAGCCTGAGTCAATGGTGGAGAATCCTGCAGAGAAAGTTGCTATTCCAGCATTGGCAACAACTGCCTACACTGTTGTGATGCACGGATCGACCCACCACCAGGTTGACCCTCTGAGTATTTGCTGTCTTCTACATTTGTACGTTTTAAACAGAAAACAAAAGTTTTTTACTGTGATAATTATGCAAAAAGACATAAAATATAGCCAACAGGAAGTAGGTTGTAATAAGCAATGGTCAGTACCAGAAACTTTAAACTGTGTTTTGTGGGTCAGGTTTAGGTGAGTGATTAAAACATTTGTTTGCAGGTTGGGCAGGGTGGACTGGCTCTCATAATGAGCCAGGTTGGTGCAAGTTTTAAAAATCCCTGATCCACGCATCACTACTACGCTGCCAAGTCAGCCATAAAGGAAGACGCGCATATCAAAAAGAGAGTCTGACAATACACAAAATAAAACATGTCTGCATCAGCAAAATGTTTCAAAGATTGAGAGCAAATGTTGTTTGTAGTTTAGCCTTCTGCTAACCAGAGCTAAAAGCTCACAGCTGCGGCTTCATTTTCACATTTATGTCGCTAACTTTAGCTAAAACCTCGAACCATAGTGTGTTGTCTACCTTACTTCCTGCCGCTTCAGGCCACCTTGCCAGGAGGAGAGCAGGCAACAGCTCTTCGAGTCAGAGGCTGCAGCTACATGATTCCAGCCTGTGCAAACCCCAGCTCCAGGGGGCTAAAAAGCTATGAATACCCTCCGGATCGGCAAACTTTCTGTTGCTGCCTTTGCAAAGGTTAGACGTGGTGCTGCTGCTGGCCACCAGCCCACTCTGGGGGGTTGCTGTCCGCTCTCCTCCCTGTGAAACAGTCTACAACAGCAGGGAGCAAGGCATGGTGGGGTGGCTAATGCTAGCTTGCTAATTCTTGTCTCATTTGTGCTTTGATAAACAGAGAGTAGGGCAAAGAGGAGCTGAGTGAATGAGCTGTGTGCAACTGCACAATGTAATAAGAGTAAATAAATCAATGTATGGGAAACATGAGTCACTGTGAGAGGCACGTGCATATGCCTGAGGTATCACATACACTCAGGGTCAGGCAAGGTCACAAAGTAATTAATAGACATGTCATTAAAACAAATATTTGCTTAAAAAAGACATAAATGTATACAAATGTGTCCAAATTACGATGCAATCTTCAGTTTGTTATCTCCCCCAAAAGAGCGTGGCATTGACACGTATGTGTGCTGGTCTGCTCTGTTGGACAGTCTGAAGAGTCGCAATTCATTTGGGCCGGTTACGTCTGGCCATTAAGTCTCCCACTCAGAAATTCTTGCTAATCTAGGATACATCAGTCACTCACTCGTCCACACACATTATGTGGAATTAGGACAACTACAGTCTGTCAAACAAGCAAGATGGAAGCAGTCTGTCCCACGGACAGGAAGTCTGGCCAACAGTCGAAGTGCAGTTAGCGTACAGGCTAGGTGTCTCCTTCTGATTCAGCTACTCAAGGTTAGCTAGCAGGCTAGGTGCTGTCAGTCTGTTAGCCTGTAGCAGATTCATAAACTGCGACTGTGTTACACTCAATCATTTCCAGGACATAAAGCAGTCAGTGCTCATTATCTCCCTGGGATCCCACACTAATGGGGTTTTCCCTTATAGCAGGTCCTCTCACACTCTCTAACACACACACAGCTCACACGCACTGTGTGTGTGCATGCACTCACACATATATATAAAGAAATGTCACACAACAAATATAGACTGATATACTTCTTTCCAGGTACATAAACACACCTATACACACACACACACGCAACCTTGGACACCTTGCCATGGATCAGCAATTTTACACACCACGCACTACAAATCACGGCGCAAGACAAAGTTGCTTGTGCCAAAGTCTGCTCCCAGTCCAATTATGACAGCACTTATCCATCATTACAGCGCTGTAGCGTGCTGCTCTTAAAAGACATGCACAGGTGAGTCTGGATGTTTGGGATACAAGTGTTCATCAACATGTTTTTGCCAGTTAGAATATCGATTAAGATTTCATTTTGTCCAAATATTGATGGACACGTCTATGTCCTGTGTGTGTAGGAAAATGTGTGAATCCACCAGTGGAGGAATAGCAGCTGATCACCTTCTTCGCCTGAACAGCCCACTTGACATCTCTATTATTTCCTGTTTTTTACCCGCTGACAGCGGTGCCAATGGCCCTCCAGCCTTGGAGAAGCTACTATTGAGGTCAAACACTGGATTGGGCTGACATCTGCTGGTGGGAGGGACAACACCTCTGCACACCAATGAGCCTCGACCAAAGTGATATCACTGCCTCCTGTCTCCTATTTTACTGGCTTGTTCTGTGTCAAATGGAAACACTGGGCCCCAGGCCTCGGATTAAATGGGCTTAATGATGAATAGAGGTATGGACCCGCCTCCAGATTGTAACGGGGTGGGGTAGACATCTGACTAGGGGGCTTTTGGTACTACAACCCCCTCCCAGCCAGAAGAGGAGAGGAGAGGAGCTGTGGTGCACAAATACCAGCATCTTCATTCCATGGCAGGGTAAATTTCCAAATTAATAAAGGCTTCACGGTGCTGGGTAAAATATAGTAACAGCAATAACAGCAGATAACCTAATCTAATATAAGCCCACTGTATCTTAGCAACCTTGTTAATTCTGAGAGGAGCAGTGGGGTAAGCAGCAGAAGCACAGCATCCATCATCAAAGACACACCCAGCAGCAACACACACACACACACACACACACACACACCAATTACTCACAAACTCTTAAACCCACGACACCACGCACATGCACATGCTATCTTACCATTAGCCGCTATCTCAATCACACTGTGATGCAGATGAATGCATACACATGTGCACGGCTACACACTCAGGCACATACACACAGATCCTCAGGCTTACTGTAAGCAGCCGGGAGAATGGAGGGGGTGTGGAGCGGAACAATGGGATCCTAATCGTCGGGCTGCATTTCAAAGCCTCTCCCCTCTACAACACTGTTTCTAGATAAGATTTGAAAATGCTATTTATATCCGCGGGGAAAGGAGCCAACCAGCAGCTTGATTTTCATTTATTTGAAGTCAGATCTAAATTGGGGTGGAGTTACATAATGCAAGGAGTGCGACACTCCACCTGCTACTGCCGAGCCAGCCATTGAAGAACACTACGGAGGGAAACGGCCCAAAAAAATGCACCGGGCCCACGCTAATACTGCAGCTAATAATTACTCTATCCGGCTTAATAACCATCGCTTACTACACCAAAGGAGCCCGGCTCATCCGTGTGGGTACAGCAGTGGGCCGATCCGCATCTCAAATCCAAACCTACTCCAGCGTAGCCAGGCCAAAATCCGGCAACCATGCTGAGCCAAGGACAAAACAACACAGCAAAACATGGCCCAGTCCCCCCACGCACCAGATGTGTGGAGAAAGAAAGACAGAGAGGGAGAGACAGCTCTGTTCTTCACAGCTGTGTCCCAGGCAGGCAGGGAGGCAGGGAGGCAGGGCCCATCCCTGGCCCTGGCTCCCACAACTCTCTTCCCCTCCCTGTCTCCCCGGAGAGGAGAGGCAGCTCCATCCCAGGCTGTGTGGAAGGAGGAGGAGAGGTGGTAGGATGGACATGTGGAGTTGTGGGAGGGTGAGCAGGAGCCTAACCCTGACAGGATTAAGAGAGCAATTCATACTGGATGAGAGGAGGGGGAACAGAGGAGAGAAGAGAGAGGGGAGCAGCGGTGGGAATACTCCGAAAGCAAAGAGGGGAGGGCAGAGAAAAAGAGCAGGATGGGAGAGAGAGTAGTGAAATGGGAAGATGGGGAAATGACTGGTAGGGGGAGGCTAAGAGAAGAGAGGTGCAGGGGAACAATAAGAAACATGGAGGGGGGAAAGATGGTAAAAAAGAGGGAGAATACGTGAAGAGAAGGTGGGAAGACAAAGGAGATGAAGGAGAACCTAAGCAGGCCAGAGAAAGTTCATCCGAGTGCTGAGCCCCCTCTGATCACTGCCATACAGATATATCTCCAACATATAGGCGCTTTGGTGTCCACAGTGCAGATACCGACATGGACACACGCTGGAGTGGAATTAATCATTTGAAAGTAAAGAGTAAAGGTCACAGATAGAAATATAGACCCCCTCTACACCTCGCACTAAAATGCATTTTGGGTCATTGGACTGCAATCAGATAGCGCACATTGAACGTACAAGTTTATATGCAACCACTGAAGACGGATTATGATCCGATTAGCCAAACCACCTCCACAGGTGGTCAGGGACAAATCGTGACCACATTGAACACAAGTACACAATTCCCAAATACCATTTCTGGGGCTTTGAAGCTTCGGTGATAATAGCCTGTGAATATTTGAAGCTTGAGTGATACGCAATGAGACCTGGGTGTGTTGAGAGGATATAGCAATCGATCATATTCATATACACCAACCAACCAATGGCACGGTGGTACAGTGGTTGGCACTGTAGCCTCAGAGCAAGAAGGTTCAGGGTTCGAATCCACCAGCTGGCTGTGTGGAGTCTGCACGTTCTCCCCGTGTCAGGGTGGGTTTTTCTCTGAGTGCTAAGGTTTTCTTTCACAATCCAAATACATGCAGGGTACGGTATTTAATGATGTAGTCTCTATGTGTTAGCCCTAAGTGGTTATGGAAAATGATTGAATAAATAATCAACCATCTGCACTTGAGCCAACTTCAGTAGGACTTAGCGTTTAACGCATATACGTAACAACAAGTGGGAAGAGGAGGTGTAAGGTGGACTATTGCAAGCAATGTTGTTCTAAGTTATAAATAACTGCCGCAGGTTAGGACGCCTCACTAGATGCAAAGTAAGAGCTTCACTACAGTTGGCAGCCGTGGATGACCATCCACAATTTCTCTCACCTGTTTCATTTCCTTATCGGACTGCCAATTCAATGCTTGAAGCGGAGGTTGATGACTGCGGTGTTAACACTGGCCTCATTTGTGTGTGACACTTGCCACCTCTTCCAATTTCCTCCACCATTTAAGTGTTGAAAAAACAAAACAAAAACTGAAGCATCTGAACACTTATTCGGACCCTGATCACCATGGCAACGACAGAAACTTGAAAGCTTTGAAGCATTCGGGTCAGCCCTGAACACAAGTGTAAATGCAATGACATGATCAATCCAAATAGAAGTGTTGGAAAAACGTAATCACGCTCAACTGTTCCACACCAGCAAGGTAACAGCAATTAGATAAGCTTATGGATATATATACCGTATATATATATACGGTATATATATATATAAATAAATATAGGTTTGACAACATAAAGGACGCCTTCACTATTCTCTCCCACTGCCTTTACTCCGCCCCTGCATACTGATTGTCCTCTACACAACGGTGGAATCTAGATCTGACTATCTAGATACACTGGATATTTCAAAGCAGGGTGTACAGGGGTCATAGATATCAATATTACAAGACAAAAACATTAGGACCCCATTTGCACCTGATATTAACGTGATCTGTATCTCAATGTTATCTAGATAATAGTATCTGATCGTGGGCTTTTGCGTTTATTGTATTAATAACTGTTATCATCATCTCACTTCTACCCACACTGCAATTGATTAGATAGATGGAGTTGGCAGACTTGCATGTTGATACCAGCTGTAAATGGGCTCTAGGATACACAAACACAGACAGGCACAGGGCTTTAATGGGCCTTTGGATCCATACTGGGACACGTGCATGTAACAAGTGCTGAAATAATAGTCAACTGACAGGAAATTCATGGACAGCAATGTACAATAATTGACTAAACACTTAAGTCAATTAACCAGAAAATATGCCAAACATTTACATTTAGTGGTCACTGCTTCACTGACACACACTCACACACACCTGGCCACTGCCCTGTGCAACCACCATCCACCCAGATTTACTGTTTCTGTCAGTTTTATATTAATATCAGGTGAATATCTTGGGGTTTTGGCTTGTTTGTGCTCAAGACGAGTAATTCAAGACATCACTTTTGGCTCTAGGAACTAATTTTGACATTTAATAGACTAATAATTAGCTGAATGATCAAAAGACTAGTTGAATTCATCATGAATTTCAACATTAAAGAATACTTAACCAAAGAAATGATCATTTGTATCTCAATTATGTACCCTGTGTAACCTTGAATTACTGAAGGAAACTTTGCTCTTGTTGTGTGTGATCAATGAATCCAAAAACTCATGAATGTTGCTGATAAATAGGAGTAAAAATGGGTCCACATTTAACAACACTGAAACTATGTTAAAACAACCAATTACAGGCCAAACTCTAGCTCACCTGCTAGAAGGTGTGCCCTATATCCTCCTGAGACCCGAACTTTTGTCTTGTATGCATTTTTAATTTCTCCTAGCTTTCTCAGATCAATTGGACCTGATAAGTATAAAAAACTAAGCACTGGCAGCAATATCTAAGTCCCAGTGTCCTCAAACGAGACGATTAAGTCCCAATATCCTCGAATGAGATGATAATAAAGTCCCAATGTCTTCAAACAAGTACTTCCCAAATTAACAGTGTCTTAGCTTGTTACTGTTGCTAAAATTGGTCAATTGCATTGACATATCAAGCTATTTACATTATTCATCTTAAATAAACAAGTTTCAACCATATAATGTGATCAGGTTTTGGACCTTCTCCACTCTTGTGTCTAGATCAGCTGCAGACTGATTCGGCAGAAATAACTGCCATCTTGTTTTTACATGGATTAGTGTGTTGTGGTCTTACTATCATTGCACGGCACAAAAAGTGTCCACAAACAAGGTCAACAGGTCTAAGTTAAGTAGCATGAAGTATAAGGTCAAGTAAACCCGAAATGTGATGTCCCATTATGAAGACACAGGGTCTCGGAAGGATATAGGAGAGTAGAGTAATAGAGTCCTTTGCAGCAGACCAGGTTTGATTCCATCCTGCGTGTCATCCCCCATCTCTTTCCCATCCTTCCTGTCAATCTACGACTGCTCTATCATTCAAAAGGCCAAATGCCTTTTTAATGATAGGACACACAACTCTTACGCATACAAGTACCGTGCCTTGGCAAGCATGTGCACTTGAACTCTGCTCATGCATTCCAATTAGTTGCTGATGCGCTACTTGTCTGTGCGTGAGACTGCCTCTGCAGAAGTGTTTTAAACAGTAAGGTTTTAGTTAGAGTGCATGTGTTTGAGAAGTGATGATCATACAACTGGATAAATGAGACTCAGATTATACTGCCTGAGTTGAGTGTTTGTTGTTTTTGGATTCTACGTTGACCGTTGAGACTTGCAAGAAAAACAAAGTTGTCCTTACAAATTCAACGTAACACGGGGAGAATAACTGATATACAACTGATCGTTCTGTGGGTGAAGTAATCCCTCAATTGCAGCCGTCACAAAAGGGGTGGAAAGATTGCACTGACCCTGAGCGCTCACCCCAGCTCCAGAGGCCTGCTTCTACTGTCATTTTTCAGGACAATAAATAAAACATGAGAGGCCGAACCCCAACACCACGATACTTTATCAGCATCTGCCACCACTGCCATCAAAAAAACACACCCATCCACAATCAGCACAGCAATCACCACCAATCAAAGCAGAAAATACTGTTTTCACCTTCTTTAGACATGAGCTAAACTTCTTTTCCATGATGCAGCGCGTGTCTACAAACTATCCACCATCTGTTTTTCGTGATCTACCCGAGTCAGCCCACTCTTAGTCACTTCTTGCACTCTGCATAGCACTCACCTGAACCTCTCTTTATCATCCAAATATCAGTGAAAAGCCCGAGACTGCAGCACCCAACAGCCTGCAGCTCTCCACAAAGGCCTCTCGTATTGATGTTTTATTAACACGGCCATAAATATTGAAAAGACACTTACTAATGAAGCCACAGAAAAAAGTTCCAGAGACAATTTACAGCGCCGTGGAATATAGGGACCTTGAATATGGCACCCTACATCCCCCTTTCTACTTTCCTTTTCCTTCATCTCATTTCCCACGCCATGACTGGGATGCCCCTGCCGCCTTAATATCATACCCCACCCATACACACATATTTCCCCCTCAACAGCTCTATCCTCTTCGCCTTTTTTGTTTTCCTTGCTCAATGAAATCAATGGATTGGAGGGGCCTGACGATGCGCCACACCCCTTGTGAATATTAATCATAAATCACAGGCTCGGTATAATGAGGCTTGTTTCTAATGACAACAGGCGTGATGAATGTGTCTGTGGCTCGGTGTGGCATTATCATATAGCCAGGCAGGAGTGTGCATGTAGTATGTGACGGCTGGGCGGGTGTGTGTGTGTGTGTGTGGCTGTGGGTGGATGAGGTATCGCCGCTTTTTTCCCCATGTAGCATGACATTTCGATGGCAGAGGGCCCACGGCAAGCCAGCTCTCCGTGGCATTTCCAACAGCTGTTTACACACACATACACACATACTTAATGTGCACTGTGTGTTTTCTGAACACATGAGTGCATGCGCTGTATACGCTGTGCTCGAGTGCAGCCATTCATATGATGCAGTTTACTATAAAAGCCATAGTAGATGCCATTTGAAGTATCTGTCGGTGCAAGATAGAAAAAAAACACAGAGGTAGTATTTGACTAATAATACACATTATAGTTAAACAAGCACTCGGTGGTGAGAAAAAGAACTGTTTATAAGGGCAGCACATATCACACTTCACAAATTTCCCTCAAGGGGCTTTACAATCTGTGCGCATACCACACCCTCTGCTTTTAGAGGTGTGCATGCAGTTAGTTTTGGTTTTATTTGTCCAAATCTGACATACGTGTCTGCAATTTCTGCGACCACCCTAAAATTTTACCTGGGGTTGTCAAAGTATTAAAAATGTGCATTTAAACATTCAACAACAATCTCTTTCCGGAATAACTGGGGATGGTGTTTGATGTTTTATCAAATCAGAATCGTTTTCAACATTTTCAAGTAACTGAAGTAAAGTAAAACTCAAATTCCTTCATTCAACTTTTATGAGCTGAGAAGCCAGAAAAACTCAGGCTCATACTGAGACTTCTACATGCTTTACATTCTTTCACCTTTACATAATTTAATGTTCAGAGAACACTTTATATTCCTTATACAATTGTATTCACCCACTGCCTGAAAAGATTTGTTTTAGCGCCTGTCTCTTTAAAGCCCCCCTCCCGAGAAAGACCAATCTGCTCTGACTGGTCAGTGTTCACGGGTCTTTCATATCTTTGCTTCTCTGCACTGTCACTGCAACCCAGGAACGACTGTAACGGAGAAGAGTGGCACTTTCCACCGGAAAAAATCCACAATTAACCAGACATGTACCAGCAGGAATATAATCTGAAATCGTAGAGAATTTAACATCAGAAACCTAGATAACACATTCCCTTTACATTAGCTTGTAGCTACATGTAGCAGTTGACTTGCAGCCAGAAAATGACTGTGTATAGCGGCACTTTATCCCACCTAACATCCCCCATAAAAGCTTCTTAACACAACCAGACTTATTTTCAGCAGGAATATGATTCGAAATCATGGAGAAATGAACAACACCAGCAACCAAGATTACACATTTCCCTGATGTTAGCATGTAGCTACATTTAGCAGTGTATGAAATGTTAACACTTGTAGCTGCGTGTCTGGAGCAGATGACCGTTTAAAGAAATCTGCGACAAGCTGAGGTCGTCTTATTGCCAAAGTAGGAAAAAAATGGTTGGCGACGGAGTATCCAGAATATTCAAATACAGTATTTTTTACATACATTTACGTCAATATTTGAAACTTCTCCAGCAGTTAATGTAAACTACTACCATTGTAACGTTATTTATGTATGACAAAAAATAAGGAAAAGCCTTAACAGGTCCCTTTTACAGTTCACAACTGTAGCTACAACCTGATGAGCAGCAGATGATAAGAAATGTTGATTAAATGTTTTAAAAAGCTTGCTCCAAATCATGGAGATCCCGTAAGTATTAAGTCAAGTGTAAAATATGAAAAATATGATTTAAATTTCTTTGTCCCAGATGGATACTTGTTTTCACAGTGCACATACAGATACACATATAACAACACATACACCAACAGACAGACAGTAACATTAAGATATACACATGGCAACATACAGGTGTAGAGAGTGCCAAAAATCGCCATGTATACATTCACGTTATCCCAACTCCCAACAGAGTCAGCAAGGCAGACTGTTCAGAGCTGCTGCTGCATAAACAGTACAAGAAGAAAAGTAACCAATCTAGGCTCTTGGTTCTTGGTTCTATTAAAATACAATAACACAATATACTGATGGTTACAGAGCGGTGTTGCAGAGTGATGTGTCTTACACTCACATACAATCTTTGACTGACACAGGCACCAGCTTCCAGAGAGCACACTAACCACAAAAGAGAAAAAAGTCAATTTCAGCCTTTATAAAATTAAATTCAATCAGCTATAGCTAATATAATGTACCTAAATGTTCTGACTAAAGGTCCAGACATGTCAACCAGATATCAAAGAACTAGTGGTGACAAAGGCCGCCTGTTGCTTTGTCTAAAACTTCCATGTCTAGGCCAAAAAGTTGCACTTGAACACACCTCAATGACTAGGAAATAACTCCCCATACCAGCATACAGCAGTAGTCTGTAATTGTCATTCAAAAAGGGAAACCAGAAGACAGACAGGACAGATTTAAGATGCTAGTTAGCCGATTAGCACAATGACAACACAACCTGATTTACCTTGAGACAGACATTTACGAACTATTTCTGATAAAGAGCTCAATTTCTGAGAAAAAATAATAGTCTCGCCTCATATAACAAGTTTGTTTCAGTCTCACTCCCTCTTGAATTAGCTATTTGTTTGCTATCCTCACACCTGTTTGTCTTCTTGTACACTGAGCCTAACTGTCAATTAAATTTATTTTATTCAATGACAGACTCTGCCGTCTCCGACGCTGAGTCAACATGCTGAATCGGCCAAAAAACAGCAGACAAGGAACAAGTAGCGCCAACGGTGTGGGACACACTGCGAAAACTAGGGCGACAGACGCTCACTGACCGCACAACACTGACCGACAGCTGATCGGCAGCTTGGTGTGTCAGGGTCCTAACAGAAAGGAAAAAGAAAGGATACCAGGTTTGGTGTATATTGAGTCCAGGTTCTTTTTTATATGGGGACCCATCCCTAAAAAAGAAGTTCATGTGTGGAGGCAAAGATCTCAAAGACACACATCAGACAAAGACACATATCTGGGCAAATAAAACCATCTGCATGGCCAGATACTTCCAGAGGTAAGTGAGAAAATAATGTTTGTGTGTAATATGTGTGAAGTGACCCTTTAATTTGGCTGGTTTGTAGAATCCTGCAGCTGAGAAAACAACATATGCTCAAGACAACAAGGATGATATCATTACAGGCCGACAGCAATACAAATAAATAAATGAATTCACACCTAACTGGCATATTCTTCCCTTTTTTCCCAACTCAGCTCCTTCTGTGAGTGTTATCTATGGCTGCTCCATTAGTGAGCCAGGTACCATTCTCTTGTTAGAAGCCAAAATGAGCTCGAGAGCAGCTCTATTGATTTCAATAGAAATGTGCTTACACTGGCATCAATATAGCTGCACATTTCTGATACCTCCTGTTAGAAGCTTCCCTCCTTTCCCCTTCTGCCTCCACATCCCTTCGTATCTCCCCCTCCTCCTCCACCTCCTTCATCCTTCCAAGCTGCTGATGCAGGGAAACCCAGGGCTGCACCAGTACAACCCCGGCTTAGCCGCACATTCCAGTTTGCATCCGTGGACGAGCTGGCTGAATCTGCGTGGAAAACACTCAGCTCATTCATTTCACTTTACTCAATATGACTAAAGATAGAAGGGTCGGGAAGTGGACAGGCTCTGAAATGGATGGCTATTGGCTAACATTAGCAATGGTGTTCTTTATCTGTTGGCTTTTAGGGTTTGTAGTGAAACGTATGGGCTTAGGCCTAATCAGATCAGGTATTGATTGGGCTTCATAGAGGAAGCTTAATGTTCTCTCTGTGATCTCTCACTAAAGGGAAGGAAGAGAGGGAAGAACAGAGGCAGAAGGAGGGAAAGATAGAGGTCAAGGGTTATGGTGTGACTGCAGTCAGTCTTACAGGTCAAGGTTAGGCTGGCAGATGGCCGCTCTGAATCAATGGCGAGCTTCTGATCAGAGTTAAGGGTCACTTTCATGCTGACCAGGGGAATCGTTTGATGGGCAAGGCAAATGCACATCCCAACCCTGATTGGGACCAACGTCTCTCAAGAGGTGCAGCTGTCAAGCCGATTTCCGGAGCGGGAGACACGACCATATTGTAAGTGACACATTGTTCACTAAGTGGAAAGTTAATCTAAACTGCATCTCCACAGGGTTCCCATGTGGCGGAGATGGCAGCCTCATCATCGTCTGGTCCACCGGCTGCCCTCCTCATGACCAGCCCCAGCTCCCTGCCCACAAATCCCATTTCATGCCAGCCACGCTTCCGAAAAGGCAAGACAAAAGCCCGATCAGCACAGCTGCGGCTTTAGCACATTGTGCCGACAATCATCGTGAAATCAGTGGAACAAAGCAAAGCGGAACTCTACAGCACCCAAAACTATGCAGAGGCTCACCAGGCTGCATTAAGCTAAGGGTGCACCCAGCTGTGGCTTCTTAGAGGAGAAGGAACTTCCTACTCCTGTTCGCTTAAAGGAATACGTCACCCCCAAAATGACCGTTTGAATATCATTTACTCACTTCATGTTACACTGAATTAGAGAGGAAAACTTTCATCGAATCCTAATCCGGTATTAAAACTAGCTCCCAAATCTGAATCCTTTCAGTTAGATTTAGTTTTCAACATTTTGAAGTAACAATTGGAATGGAAGTTATAAACTAATGAAACTCGAAATATCTTTATTGACACATCTCGTCGTCTCTGCACAATCAGAATTCAAGAAGAATTGGGGCAATCACTAGCTCACCTGGTAGAGCAGGTGCACTTTGTATGTGCTGCATGTTAGAGTGCAGTTATAACAGAGCCCGATCCGGACCTGACTGCCTTTCTGATCTTTAAGTCCAAACCCGACCCGAGCCCGATGCAGTTTGTTACCTGACATAGTTATTGTTATCACTGTAACACAGCTTGTGAGTGAGAAGACGGAGTGAATAACATGCAGCGAAGAGCCACAGGTCGAACCGTGGCTGCTACAGACAGGACACAGTCTTAGTGCACGGGGCACACGCTCAAGCAGGTAAGCAACTGGAACACCCTGGGGTGAAGTATTCCTTTAAGGCCAAGAGTGACAAAGCCAACAGCATCTCCATCAGGTTCAAAAAGCAGTTTCATGTTGAAAATGAATGTATGTATCAAGTTAAAAAAGTAGATTGCCTATGTGCGGTCACATCAGTTGCAATCCTAGATCTTATATTCCATTACACCTTAGTACATTACACTATATTTTCTGAAGTGCAGCCTGCATCGAGGACGACATACCTAAAGTAGCGAACTCCGATGGATTAAAGTTAGAATCAACACGTTCCATGTGCCGCCGAAGCTTGTTGATGTGTTTGTTAATGTGCGAGTGTGTGGGAGGTGATACATGTGTGTAAGTGTGTGTGCGCAAACCATTCGACTCTCCTTATTTCCCAGGATGCAGAGTTTTACATGCCCCCACACACATACACACACACACACACACACACAGGGAGTGCCCCGGGCCCGGCTGTACTAATGAAGCAGCCTGTAAGCAGCTACCTTCATTACATTCAATCCTCTGGACAGTGTCAGCAATTACATTGCAGCTTCCCACTGTCAGAGCTCACACATGTACACACACACACACACACACAAACACACACACACACTTCTTCTCAAGGCTAAAGCAAGCTGAGGTTGATGCAGGGAGGAGTTCCTGCTCTTCCTCTTCTTTGGTGGTGGGTGTTTGGCTCAGAGTCGCCTCTTTAAAGCCCAAACCCCTCAGTATCTCTAACTCAGGCCCACCACCACATCAACACAGCCTCTGTGACGTCTCTCCCCCTGCCTCTCTGTATGTTGGAGCAGAAGGAAGCCTGGGGGCGACGGGGGTGGGGTGGGGTGGGGTGGGGGGAGTTGCCTAATAGAGTGCTCCACTTGCCATATTTCACACATCTCATCACTTATCCCACTGAGACACATGCAGCACATGTACATGTCAGTGCAGGGGAAACCAAGAGGGATGCCCCTGAAGGAGTCGGAGCATTCAGGGAGTTTTCCAGGGATTTGACTCTGATGCCGTGTGTGTGTGTGTGTGTGTGTGTGTGTGTGTGTAGGAGCTGAAACCTGTGATCTCTAATTATCAGGTACATAATGTGCACAGAGAAAAATGAGTGTCACTATTATTGGCGAAGAATTACAAATGTATGTGGTGATATTTAAATGAATTATGGTGATCATAAATGCATCTTTCTTTCCCCCAGGCCTGCAACTGATGATTAGTTTCATTACTGCTTAATCTGCTGATTATTTTCTTGGTTATTATTTTTATTAATCCTTTTGGGGCACCCTGGTTGCCTATAGGGGTTTTGGCACCAACTATGAACCGCAATGTCCCCAGTTTGTGGTTGGGGGCCTCTGTTTCATGTCACTGTCACTCCTCATTGCTGTCTGCGTTCTTTTCCATGCCATCTCGCTATGCTCAGGTACTTAAGGCATAAATTGCCCCAGTAACCACTTATTCAAAACATTTATTAGTCATTTTGTGAAAATCAATTTGATTTCCCGGAGACAATGCTGACTTCTTCTAAATGTTTTCTGGCCAGCTGTCCATAATGTCATTTAAGACACAGAGCAGTAGCAAACCCTCACATTGAAGGAGCTGAAATCAGTGCACTATTGCACAAAAAATGACTGAAATAATTAATCAATTATCAAAATAGTTGTAGATCAATTTTCTGTCAGTTGATAAGTCAATTGATCGACTGGCTGTCTTGGCTTTCTCATCCACTATTAAATGCAACCCTTGAATAAATGCCGTTCATTTAGGATTCATAATTATAACAAAGGGTACATTCATGAAACAATTTTATTTGTAATTCTACTTTTCTTTTGTATTTATTTACAGTGTCTCAATTCTGCAATCACCAGTCACCTGATGCCTGAATTTATTGACATTTGGATGCTGAATTTTAAAGAGATACTTTGCCGAATTGCATCCAGCTTTGTATCATAACAATGAGGGTAGAAAGTGTAACTGTCGTAACCAGCGCCTAGATCTCCCTGCTCATCTCACAGCTCAATTTTTTCACTGGCTCTAGGCCTGTTGTTAAAACTACAGATTGTACTTTCACATCTTCGTATGCCTGCCACCACGTACCATGGATTGAGAGAGAGTGCTGCCCCTCTTTTTCTCTCTCAAACTCAGACCAAACTCTGAGCAAAAGGTAAGACTAGGCAGTGCTGAGCGTTGCCTAAAATGTTTTCAGAAACATACCGGAAAACTTGAATTACTAGCCTGGGCTATTATTTGCTTACATTGCTGAAATCAACAGGCCTTTATTTGGAACAGGCCTTTAATTCCTTTCACACCAAACTGTAGCGCACCAATTTCAGCCCAATGTTATGAAAAGACCATCTTTCCACAAGTGAAATACCTCAACTATGGCTGCGACTATCAGCAAGTTTCAATGTCCATTCATTTGTTGATTATTTTCTCAATTACTCAGTTAATAATTTTGTCAATAAAACAGCCATCACAATTTTCCGTAACCCATGGTGCCATGTTCAGAAGCCTGGTTTTGTCAATCCACCAGTCCAAACCCAAAGACGATCAATCAAAAATGATAGAGGAAAGCAGAATTTCCCGAAAAATGAGTCAACTGTACATTTATCAAAATAGCTGCTGATTAATTTTCGATTCATCATTTCAGCTCTCGTTCTGATTCTTCAAACACCCTGCGATCACCACATGTTTAAGTGCTGGTGCCAAACCCTGACGTCTGGGTTTTCAGCGCATTCATGTGGAATTTCCAAGTGGGTCACTAGTACTGAGACTTATTCCTCTCCATAAATCTGCTGCCACAATAAGAGAAGACAGAATACAAAAGAACAGGTGGGGCAATGAAGCAGAACAGAGGAAATTGAGTGAGAACGCCCCCCCCATCCCCCGCCGACTCGCTCACTTTCAAATGTACGCAGTCATGTGCCGAGATTGAAAACCCACCAGTCATGCCTGTTGTAAGAGCTTAAATGATGCAAAAGGGCAACAAAGCTGTCGAGCCACGTCAAGTCAGTCAAACTGGTTCTTGTGTGTGTGTGTTGAGGAGCATTTGTGGCTGTGATGCGAGTGTGAGTGTGTGGGCGGGGTGTCTATTAACATTTGATTCCCAGGTGCCATGATCTGAAAGGGTTTTGTGGTAGAAATGGAAAAGGCATGACGCTGAATAATAGAGGAGGAGAATGGGAGAACACCTTGGCCACACACACACACACACACACACACACACACACACACACACACACACACACACACACACACACACACACACACACAAAGCGGGCTGAGGTCGGCCATCAAACACACCTCGTTAGGGAGAAGCTGCCCTCGTCCATTATTCACATGTACATGCTCCCCTGTACTGCCCGCTCCCTCGCTTTTCCGGGGAGATGGAGTGAGCTGAGCGCAGACAGACAGCAAAGGTAAAAAAAAAAAAAAAAAGTGAGAAAGGTGGACCGAGAAAGAGCGAAGGAGAGGTGAGGAGACGGGGACAAAAATAGCGAGCGAGAAAAAGGGAGATGGTTTGAGATAAGATGTGATGTATGAGTGGGAAAGAGAGCGTGTTATATTTATCTCGGAAGTCCCAAGACTTGTACCACTCGTCAAACTCGATTTCAATTATCATTGATATGGAATTGATTAGTGAAAGTGATGTAAATATAAATGTGTGAGCAAGCCAATGACTGATATAATTACTGTCAATTATGAATGCAATCGTAGCACTTGCTCCATAGCAACTGTAAACACTGCAGGGAGAAGCGTTTTTAATTGAGAACCATCAAACGACACGTCGATTTTAGACACTTCTTCCCTCATCAGTGTGTCACCTTTGGATTCGTCGTAGAAATACAAACATTTCTCCCCAATTCAGATGATGGTGGTTCCACATACATCAATCAACGCACCTCACCTCGACATGGCCGGTCTTGTGGCCCTCAGGAAGAAAAAATGGAGGGGAAAGAGAGAGCAAGGGAGGGGGTATGAACAAGTGACAAGCCAACGGACACCCTGGCAGCGTGTCAAGAAGGAGCGGAAGGGCCGTTGCCAAGGGTGACAGCCAGAAGTCACACAGCGCTACACCTCTTCCCAGCGGTGCTTTTCCACCTTCTTGGTACAGATGCTCGTCTTTGTTCTCACAAATGCCCGATCATATTATGTGGCAGTGATGGCTCCTATAACCTAAATCTTTTCTATTGAAGGTTTGAATTGAAATTAAAGGGGCTATATTTTGCAGTTGTACACAAAAGCTACACACATTTTGCATTTTATTTACTAATCACAGCTTCACTTTGACTGGCTCCGTTTCTTCTGTCTCTTGTGTTCCACCCCGACCCTCTTCAAACTGCACCTGACTCTCTCCCTCTGTTTGGCAAACAGCAACAAAATGTCGAAATACTGAAAACCTGAGTGATGTTGACATAAATGAAGTTCCCCGTCTCTTCTTGCAGCGAGCCAGATTTAATAGCTGCTGCGCTACATGGAAGATCTGAGACGTAGTTCCCGTCACAGTCCCCCACTCTACTCCTGATTCCTGTCACTGCTGAGGGTCCAGGAGAAGAAGGAAGCTGTTACTGTGTTGCCCAGGGGGCTTCGAAACCTTTCATTTTTTAAAATTATTAAGTCTTTTATTACACTAACTACTACACTTTTTATACAGGGGGTGTAGCTCAATGTGCTTTGAAATAAAGCAAGAAACAACTGAATGAGTTAAAACAAGTGCAAATTCATTAAGAAAAACCAAGCAACCGAATAAATAACAAATTAAAGAGTGTGCTCAGAACAAGAGAATATGTGACAGACAGAAATGAAACTAAGAAGAGTAACAGTTCGTCAAAGGTGTTGATGAATAAGTAAGCTTTCAAGTATGTCTGAAATATCTTTTATGGCACGCTATATGCATCAAAACTGAATTATCCATGACATCTCATGGTCAGGTAGAGCGCAGGTTTGCAATAGTGGAACATAACTTGTTGACTTGTTTGACTGTCACTTATGTGTTGCAGGATTTTAAATGAAGAGACAAAATCCTCATTTAGAGAAAAGACGATGTGTTGGAAGAGAACGTAGGTAAGACAAGAGGTAAAACTTGAAGCAGCACAGGACGAGATATCGCACCGTTCAGCCCCTACTATGAGTCAAGCTCCAGAAAAATGAAATATTCTCATAATGCAACTCAATAACGTCTTTTGATAGACCCTCCATGTCTGGTATGACTAAGGCTGCCACCTAATAGTCGACCAAATGATAGTTTACCAGAAAGGTCATTAGTCGGCAAGATTGGTCGTTTAGTCGCAGAAAAAACAATCAATCAAACAAACAAAAAAATGAAACTCTATTAGGAGCTGCGCCATGTCAAAATAAATCAAAACCTATATGACTGGACCATGTGGGAATTTAATTTGAAAGGACAGACACAGGAAGTGGCCACGCTCAGCAGTCAGACAGGAGTCAGGTTAATTTCCAGGGCTGGTTATTCCACAGGCTAGTTAATAACATGTCGGGCAGGAAATCCAAAGTGTGGGATCATTTTGAGAAGGTGAAGGACGAACCCAAGGTGATATGTAAACTCATCTTCATTGGTCGACTACAAACATGACGTATGAAACATGTCAGTAGCTACATGCCCATTAGCCACTTAGCACAATCATTACTGCTTTGCTGACAGCGTCATTAACAGGCGGCTCGCTCAGTGTGTGACGTGCACTTGTAGATAAAATATAGGCCTATATTAATGAAGGTTCATTAGTACGGTTTTGTATTTCTCTGTAATGTAGCACAGTGTTAACAATGTTACTGATACTATTCTGTCTCACACCTTCAGCTCAAACCATTGTGTTGCCCTGCCCAAAATGTATCATTTAATAATTAAATTAACATCATAAACATGCAGGAGTCTAGTTGACTAATTGCCTTCAATGATGACTATTGGTTGACTAGGAAAATTCTGAGTCAGCCCAAGTTATGACTATGTCCTCCCAACTGCAAGTCCCTTGTTCAGAACACCGTCTTGCTGTTTAAAATTTGCAATACCCACGTCCAAACTGAGATTATTCAAGTCATTTGGGAGACCTCAGACTTTGTTGCTAGCTGAGTAGCGATTCCATGTCTCCTGAACTAACTTTGACATGTAAAATCCTAGAGTGCCCCTTTTAAGTTATAATATGCAGGATTTGTCATACATTTTTTTTCTTCTTTTTGTTGCTGTATTTAAGATGTTTATGGGTTTGAGATTGTCAACCTGCCTTTACACCTGGTGTTAACACTTTAAGATCCAGACACACCAAACCAAAATCAAAGATCTAGTGGCAACAAAGGACGACTTTTGCATCTTCTCATGTCACCTTGGTCCCAGCCTAAAAGTTGCGCCTGAACACACCACAATGCCTACAGCCGACAGCCAACTGGCACGTTATTCAACACCTGCGTGAGAGGAAATAACTCTCCATAGCAGCAGGCAGCAGTAGTCTGTATTCGTTAGTCAAAAAGGGAAACAGGAAGACAAGACTCTAGTTAGCCAATTAGCACATTGACAACACAACCCCCCACTGTTAAAAGAGCAAAGCCTGTCTACCATGTGCTGGTAAACATTTTACACAAACAGTGACAAAGTGGTTCTGCTGAAGAGCTCAATGGCTAAAAGAAAAATCTATCCAATATAACAAATTTGTTTTGATCACGCACCCTTTCGACATTTGCTATCCTCTCTTCTGTTTCTCTTCTAGTGCGCCGAGCTTCAACATGCTAAACTGGCTGAAAAACAGTCAAGAAGGACCAGTACCAGGACTAGTGCCAATGGTGGTGACACACCGCAAAAACAAGGGCAACAGACGCTCACTGACAGTCTGACACTGATCGACAGCCAACTGTCGGCTTAGTGTGTCAGGGCCCTAAGTAACCCCACAACCAGATAAACCAAATCATACACACATATAGGGACAATTTCACTGGAACTGCATTGGTAGGCAGCTTGGGTTTATGTTCACATCCTGTCAGCTGATAATTTGAAACACTTTGTATTCTGAATTCTCACTGCTTTAAAGTGTGCGTGTTTATTTCCAAATAGTTTCATATGGTTAAAAAATGGTTACACTGTATTGCAGAGACTATTAGCATCGTTAGCGTAGCCCCTTCTCTACACAAGGAGCTCCCTGTGACATCAGCACCTCGTCAGCCTGTGATAGATGCTAGATACAGGCGAGCCGACCTCGTCCCCTAAGTGAAACATGAGAGAGGTATGCGTTTCAGACACCTATTAGATGAGGACTGATAAAGACGTGAGGCGGCGTGGCAGCACGCGGGGCAACGCTGATGAATCAGTGACTTTTTTCCCTTTCTCTTTTTCCCCCTCGTCCCTCCTGCATCCTTCGCCCCCTCCATCCCTCCCAGCCCTAATTAACACCTCAAGCCAGGACACAGGATCCAGCGGCAGCGGACCACGAGAGTGACTCATCAGTTAAAACGCACCACTGTATCTTTTATCTCGATCTGTATCGCCATCACTCAGCGGCTTCTCTCCTTGCACAGGTTATCGCGAGGGACCGACCCGAGCAAAGGAGGCGGGGGGGCCCAACAGCTGTCTCTCCAGAGTGTAAAAAACAAACCAGGGAAGAAAAAGAACCAGGATGTGTCTTTTGTCTTCCAAGCAAAAGGTTGTTTGAAACATCACAGTTGCAGCAGCTGCAGTGTTACAGTTACAGGGTTCAACTGCCCAGTATATATGTGTCAGTGAAGTGGACTAATGGGAATTAATTAGATTTCAATCAGTTTGGAAGATGACCTAGCATTTAGATGGTAAGGTTCAGAAGAAAGATAGCTGAAATACCAACAAACTTGGGTATGTAGTTCAACCAAACCACCAAACCAAAGCGTCTGTATTTGACAACCTGGGAATGAAACTCAAACATCAACTCTTTGAAAGAGCACTAAAAGAAATCTCATCTCTCCCCAAAGACCAAAATACACCATTTTGTCCAAATTCATTTTGTAATAGAATGGGAAAGGAGAAAGTTCGCACTGGTGATGGCTTTGCTAGATCACAAATTGCAAATCTGGCATTACTAAAAAATTCAGATGAATTAGCGTTTCTTTAAACTCCATGTTTGTTTACTGTCAGCAAGCCAGAAAGTCATATTTTTGAGGAGGTGCATTTAAAAGAATATGCAGAATTTAAAGAAGTCTGACCTTGGTCTGTTCCTCACGGTAGAATCTGTGACCCAAAGCATGTTTATAAGCTTAAGTCTTCTTTCTTTTTTGTTCACTTCCAATTACAGTGACTGAATATTGGGCTTTGAGTGATACCAAAACACAGGTAACACTCACAGCAAGTGTAGACACTGACTAAGGACTTGCTGCTGCTGCTCAGCTAACGTGCTGCTTTGCTACAAAGGCTGTGTGTAGACATTGTGTGAGGCAGGGGCATACTGTCGTTTCAATCAGCATAACGTTCTGGGAGGAGATCCTGCAACTGAGCATTAAAGACCGACACTGGGATGGAGATATTGCATAATTTCTGCTAGCCAACCACACAGTGTAAGGCTCAATCTCAATATGCCCCTTGCCCCTACCACTAAGTCCTTACCCATCCATTCGTTCGTTCGTGTCTAGGAGTAGGTGTCCTGATTCTTGCTGGGATAGGGCGAGGTGTAAAGGCTAAACAGCCCTCCAAACTGAGTGTTATGAGAAGTCATTGGCACAATAGAGCGCCCCAGGAACGAGTCCTAAAACCTGGAAGTAACTTAGCATGTTTGCACTCCCAGTTACCTTGTCTTTAAGTCAGTGGGTTTTTTGGATGGCTTTTTGGTGAGATGCCTGAAAGAAGATCTGTGGTTAACACAAGCTTAGGAGACTATCACGTTTTGTTTCATATAAAATGCATCGGTAAACACCCCACTCGTGAACTTTGAAGCTTCTATGAGTCTTAAAAAAGGCGGTTGCTAACAAGTGGTTAAACGAGACTACAGAACGTCATCACGCTGAGCTGCGCCGAACACAGCTTTACAGTCTTGTTATGGTGGTGATGTTAGGTCATGTGACCGTGGTGTAGTCTGTTTATAGCCTAGCGTTAGCTTTTTACTTCTGATGATTACATTAGGTTTTGATGATTATAAAAATAGTGTTTTTTTTGTGAAGATTATCTTGCTGAACAAAACAACTAAGCAGAATTAACACTGTTTGCCACAGAGCTTATTTTCAGCAGTAATCCAAAAACAATTTAACAACAAAACAATTTAACTTCAACACAGCACACCTCAGTGACAAAATTCAAGCTCCCACCTGACAGCTGTGCTCACAATCATGTCCACCATGACCTACACTAAGCATGATTGGCTTTAAAGTGGTCATGTCAGAAGAGATGTGCAAATACAGTAAGATCTATTCTGATCATGTTGGGAAATGAGTTAAAATGAGACAGCACAAACTAAAACCAGTTACTTACTGTAATTGTCACAATTGTAAATGATGGCCCATTTTGGCATTATCTGTCCGAAACTGTACAGCGGGCCAAATGGCTGTACAAATATGATATATATCGTGCATCTGTCAATGCTGCTTGTAACTCTGTTCCAAGGGCAAAGGGGTACGCAAAACAAGGGGTAGGGGTAAACATAAGAAATGGGACTGGTTCTGGGGCCCTTTCTGTGGCACAGAAAACACGGACTTAATTGCAGAATCATAAGAGCTGATTTGCATCATACAGTCGAGAACTCACTCTGTTCCGACTACGTCTACCTCGAACTTTAGCGTCGGCAGGTTTGATCACGCAGATGCGAGTTACAGCTAGCTTAACCGCAGCCTTTCTCTTGCACAGCCAGGCTGGATCAAATGCTGACCTCTTGTGCTTCTCGGGTCACACTTACATGTCCTTAGTTAAACTGGCCGCTGCCGCTAATGTTGGGGTGTACCATGCACCTGTAAGCCTATTCCCACCTGTAGCCTAAATGCATTGAAATGGGCCAGGATACACCTATGACTATGTCTGTTTTTCAAAATAAGATGTTACTAGAGTGTTAATACTATAAGTTGGTGGGTTAATACACATATGGAAATAAGATTAATTGAATTATATTACAAGGAAGCATAAAACATGTTGTCTGTGTCTCTTGTAAAGTAGGACATCTCACTTAGTTGCAAGGAAAGTTACTAAATTATTGAAAATAGTGACTTAAAATAGTGTAATGTTGTTTTACATCAAATTCATTGATATTCATTACATTTTGAATGTTTTCTTATTGAACTGTTGAAACTTAAATCACCAACCACATTAGATTAGACACTTTTTATGATGACAAAATATGCCTGAATGATAAAACAGAATAAAAAAAATTTAAACCTAAAACACGGAACCAACAGAATGTGGAAAAAATTAAAACGAATTTCACAGGGCCCTATCAGAGCACCAGCAGTCTGATAATCACCACCACACATGTAAATGTTCTTAAACTGCATTACAAGCTTCATGTGACATTTAGGTAATAGTATTATTTGCATGTGAGAAATTATAGTAGACCTCTCGCCTTAAGCCTCACTGGCAAAAACATCTGAATTATTAATAGCTTTTGGGACGCACCGAGAATTTCACCTGTCATGACCCAGGACGCTGCACATCATCATCACCATCAATCTGAAGGTCTGGACACAGCCACCTCACCACTCATCAAACACTCGCTGGAACGTGTTACAACTCATTTCAGAACAGTCTTCCCTGTTTAAACAAAAATAGAAAACAACAGCTTCGAGCTCTGCATGTACGATGCCAGTTTTTTAGTCAAAACAAGATAAGTGCTGACACTAAAAGGCTCCAGCATCTCTTTTGCTCTTTTGCTTACTCGGAGAAAAAAAAAAATATCGAGCTCAATCTTCCCTCTTTTGTCTTTTGGCTACGCCAGCCTCCTGTGATTATCACCTCAAATGAATGACAGACTGTAACACTGCTTCAGGGCCAGGAGGGAGTGAGGAGCGGACCGACTCTCCTACACCTACGCACCCAGTCTGGGAATAGCTTTCCAGGCAGCCCCCGATGGAGCTCTTCTCTGGAGAGCTGACAAGAGCCTACGAGAGCGGAGGAGACTCTGCTCCTTGTCCGCCAAATACCGTCTGCCTCTTGTTCTAACTCGCATCCCAATTAAAGACTATTTACAGTACGGGAGGATTATTTCCGTGGGCTGTGGAAGCAGAGAGAAAAAGGGGGTGTGTTCCTGCTCTGACACACACACTCCCCACTACTCGAAAATAATTCCTTTGCAGTGAAGACTTAATTCTCATTCTGTGTTCGTGTCCCTGATCCTGTGTTGTCTATTCTGGTCATGTGGTCCGCCTGCCTTACCGCTGTCCACTGTCACAGCTGTGTGTGTGTGTGTGTGTTCGATGCAGAAAGAGGGGTCAGTGTGTGTTTTAACCACTGCTACAGTGCGAGCCCCGCCCAACGGAAAGATAAACCCTTGTCTGACCACATGCATACAAAGGGCTCAAAGATATTTCTAGTACACAAGCCACCCAGGTGCTTAATATTCTCCAACAACGCTGCCATTTTGTCTTTGTGGCCCTCGGGATTATAACGATATGAATATTTCTGTTTCCACAGCCAGACATATCAAGGCCGATACAGGAAAGTATGAACAAAACAGTCCCTCAAACGTGTCTCAAAGACGATCAGAGAATTGGATGAGAACTACGAAGCAGTAACAAGTGTATGCCCAATTTGCGTGTGTGTTTTTTCCTCCTCTGTTCCAAGTGTATCCCTCTCAAACTAGCATATTGTTGAACAGATGCCCACATATTGTTGCAAGGGAACACCCCAGTAGCAGCTTAGAGATGATTCAACCATAGACAGACACAGAGAGTTGGGTCAAAGCGAGAAAAAAAAAAAGAAAAAAAAAAAGAGAGGAATAAAATCATGCTAGTGGTAGACACACGCCTGGGGCTCACTGATTCCCATCCAAACCACGTATCTTTATATCACCAGTGAACCGAATGTTAACATCTATTTTGTGTTTTTTTTTTTGTGTTATCCAGTCATGATGTCAGCTATGTCGGCGTGTTACGTTCGGCTGTCTCAGCGTCAACAGGGTGGAAAATGGGGGAGGGATAATAACGTTGTGATGCTAATGGGAACACAGGCAGACTAGTGGCAGTGAGGGAGTTAGCGAAGACTTCTCAGATATGCATGTGGGCTGAGCAGTCAGACGGCACACGATTTCGGATCCTGTAAGAAATATCTTTAAACAACAGTCTATATCTTATCTTATCCGGCTTCTAATTGAGTAAAACACTTGTGTCAAAATAACATCCATTTGATGTCCGTGTCTTTATAGTCTGATGGTGTATTTTTGTCGCTCCCTACGGATAACAGAACAAATGTAGACAATGTGATGTTACCAATGCTACGATTGAGTTTGAGAGCAGGTGTTTCAGATCCCAATTGAGGTACTATGGTGCTGTATTATGTCAAAGTTAAGTTGAGATGTCTTGAGGAGCCTATGGACAAAGTATTGATAAATAAATTATTCCAATATATATCTATTGCTGGATTTTGGTCCTCTACCACCCAAACTGATCTACAGTCCATTGCAATTCACTTTGTAAGGGAGTTCGTCAGTCAGTCACAGGTAGACATACTCAGTTTGCATTTCAATGCCTGGTCGAGAGTGGCTTAACGAGGCTAGCTGCTAGCACTAGCATCAGAGGCTGTGTTTGCTCGGATCTCTAGGGGTTTATCCCAGTATCCCTCCACGACTCCTCTATCCTCGATCACTTGACCCGCAAATCAATTGACATCCAGCGTCTTGAAGGACGTCTTAATTCAATAAATGTGCATGGAGGAGAGGGAAGCAAGGATACACAAGTGCGGCCTTCGCGGAAGTCTTTTATCAGCATTAGCTTGATTTAACGCAGTTACCACTGTTACGGACTACAGACTAGGGCTGGCACGATATCAGATTTTCACCACACAATTATTGTGACCAAAAGAGTTCACGATAACGATATTATTGCAATACATGTAGATCTTTTTTTTTTTTAAAAGAGGCTATAAATGAAATTCATCTTTAACTTTGCTTATTGTGAGTTTTATCCCTCCTTTTGGTGAATGAATTACACTCAAAGTACAAGTGTAGAGAGTCGGGAGAAAGTCTGTAACCATGACTTTACAAAAGCATACAAATGATCACACTTCATGGATAGTGAAGGAAAACCAGGTGGTGCTGGGAGAGGTAGACAGAGTGAGAACGGAAGGAAATAGAAATTATTCAAATTAATTATTTACATGATGTTATCATACATGCATTTAAAACACAACATTAATATTTCAATTTAAAATAGTAAATATAAATATATGTAAATATACGTAAATGTAAAAAACTAAAAATAATTTCCGTCAGCTTCAGTTTGTGGAGTTTTGAGTCATGGAGTGGATAACTGATCACTGCTGATCACTAAACTACTGTATGTTTTTGCAAACAATGGACATAATATTTGTACAATTTCTACATATATTAACATTTCTAAAGTGAGGTAGATCAAATGCATATGAGCTGAGTTCCTCAAGGTGGAGGAGGAGGAGACGTTGGATGACAAAATCTGACAAGCAGCAGACAGCCACAGACACTGCTCAACACCAACAAACACGGGAATTTTTTAACATGATATTTTGACATTTATTTCAAGCTATGTTTGCAGTGACCAAACTGGGAATTTTAAGCAAATATATTTTGTTTCCCAAACACCAACTCAGTGATTTCTGTGCTAAACTTAACCACACAAAAACTGATACAGGAAATGTAAAAAGAAAATGCAACGTATCTGCTACATATGAAACGTACAAACTAACATATCCACTGCATATGAAATGTACAAACGTAACATATCTGCTGCATATGACACGTACAAACGTAACGTATCCGCTACATACGAAACGTACAAACGTATCATATCCACTACATATGAAACGTACAAACGTTATCTGCTGCATATGAAACGTAACATATCCGCTACATATGAAACTTACAAACATAACATATTCGCTACATATGAAAAGTACAAATGTACCATATCCGCTACATATGAAACGTAACATATCCGCTACATATGAAACGTACAAACGTAACATATCTGCTACATATGAAACTTACAAACATAACATATCCGCTACATATGAAAAGTACAAACGTAACATATCCGCTACATATGAAACGTACAAACATAACATATCCACTACAAATGAAACGTACAAACGTAACACATCCGTAACATATCCACTACATATGCAACGTACAAACGTGACATATCCGCTACATATGAAACGTAACAACCGCTACATATGTAACGTACAAACTTAACATATCCGCTACATATGAAACGTACAAACGGAACATATCTATGGTTTGCAGCAATGTACACTGCCAACATTTATACACAACAGATAGAATCCATGATACATCATTTCTCTACCAATAAAAGCCTGAATAGATCAGAGTGCAATGCAGCCATAGGATTTATAGTATTTTGCATCTGCAGCTTGACATCCTCTTTTTATCGTATAGAAAAGCTCTGCCATCAGTACTGCTCACATCATGAAACCAAAGCCAAAATGCTCACACACACACTGAGAGACACTTCCTGAGTTCTACTAAGGTAAAAGCATTCTGGTAAATGCAGTCAAATCTGAACTGAGAATAAAAATAGCCATAGCAGGTTGGGGAGAAAATCTTCTTATGTCCCTGTCTGATGATGTCGATAACTGAGATTGTAGCTTCCCTTTAATTGTAAAACCCTCAGCTTGCATTGTAGTAGATTGAGTCATTCAGACAGAGACAGTGAGAGGAGATTGCTCCATAACCTGGCAGCCGCCCACACCGCTTGGTGACAGATGATGGCCTCTCCTAGTTTTGGTCAAGGTGCTCTGGCACGCTAGGTCGCCTCTTGCTGACTTGACTCCTGTTTCTCTAGTGAGCCTCTTTAGCGCCTGAGCTGTTAAGGTGAGCTTGGGACAAACTCCAGAGATTAAATTATGTGGAAAAGCAGATTAAATAGTTATTATCCCATCTGCAGCCAGACAACTACACACACGAGCAGGCACGCATACATGTTCTCAAGCCCACGTGCACGCAGACAAGCAAAGGGGGAATACACACACACACACACACACACACACACACACACACACACACACACACACACACATACGTGATCTATACCAAAGGATGAATCATTTTCAGAAAACTCATATGTGTATGGATGATTATCAGTGTGTGGTGTGTCTCAAATTAGACATATTGATTTTCTACAAACCTCTTCAACAAACCAACAATATGCAGACTACATTTGATAAAGAAATGGACCACCACTCCGCCAAAATAAAAGCTTCCAGGGAGTCACAGAATTAGTTAACAGAAGGGTTGAGAGAGCGATCTAAATGTGGTTGTTTTGGGAAGCCTGCCTGCCATCGATTCATGTCTTTCTGATAGACATGTAAGTTTAGAGAGCCGCCCACACATCCCTGTGCCTCTCTCAGTTGCTACAACCGAGGCTAAAAAAAAAAAAAAAATAGAAACGAAACAGAGAGAGAGAGATAGGAAGAGATTGAGAAGAGGGAAAAATGTGTGCTGTCTGTCGCAGAGTGGAGCTTTCCTGCCCTGGCTCCTCATTGGAAGCCCGGTGCTGAGTGTGTGTTCGCGTCTCTTTGAGGAAGGGCTGGAGTTAACCCACACACTCTCAGCAGCCAGCATCAATGGGGCTGTCTATGTACTGTAAATCAAGCCACACATCCAAGAGCATCGGCAGCCCATGCATGGAGAGTTGCAGTATAATAACACCGTATGGTCCCACACATACACACTGGCTTTATACAGATTAAAAGCTACTGAATGCCTTTTGCCAGCCTCTCTCTCTCTCTCTCTCTCTCTCTCAGTGTGTGATCATGGTAGGTATGCATACAGTAGCTATATTTGGGGCCGTGGGGATTTGCTAAGCTGTGTTTTCCAGCCAGAGCTCAGTATTAGCGCAGAGAGACAAAGAGCAGAGCAGAGTCACATGCGTATACGCACACTGCACATGTAAAGGGCACAAACGCACACACAGCACACACATGTGCACACTCATATGTGCTTACAAATGCAGAAAGCTCAGCTGGTGACGTGTGTCTAATGTGTGGTGTAACCCAGCCTGGCTCTCATGTGGGTAGAGGGTTTCCTAGAAAAATCCTGATATGCTCATATGAAACACATCTTTTTAAAGGAGCAGTGTGGAAGATGTAGGGGGATTTAGTGGCGTAAAGTGGCGAGGACTGCAACCAGCTGAAACTTCTCCTGGTTAGAATTCCTCTGGTGTTTTTACCAGGAGCCGAGTTATCCACAGAGGTCTCTCGCTCTCCAAAACAGACAGACCAGGTGATTAAAACTGGCAATTAAAAATCAGCATTTTGTCACTGCAGTTTGGCATGTCAGAGACAGGCTCACCTATTTTCCCTGATAACTTAGGATCCACACCGGTTTTTATCGGGAGCTGAATTATTAGCAGAGGTCTATTCTTTTCCAAAACAAAACAACTGTGATTTAATATAGTAAAAAAAAACACTGAATAAAGCAGCTTCACATAAAAAAACAGTGTTTTCTGATGCTCTCGTTATTGAGGGGCTTCTTACTATGGTGGCTGATGCAAAAATAAACAAATGGCCCAATCTAAAGCCAGTGTTAGATTTGTCCACTCTGGGTTATTGTTGAAACACGGCGGTGCAACATGGCGATATCTGTGGACAAGGACTCTGTACTGTTAGATTTAGGGGGATTTAGTGGTATCTAGCAGTGAGGATTGCAGATTGCAACTAGCTGAAACTTCTCCCGGTTCAAGTTCAAGAGGGTTTTACCAGAAGCTGAATTGTCCACAGAGGTGTCTCTCTCTACAACACTAATAGACTAGGTGAATAAAACCAGTAAAAACACTGAATAAAGCAGTTTCATGTTACAAGTCAGAGTTTCTCCTATGATGTTTGGCATGTTGCAGACGGGCCGCTAGCCCAGCACCTGCTTTAGTGTGCTCAGCTATTTTTTCTGATAACCTAAGATCCAGACGTTCCGCAGGGTTTAACCAGGAGCCGAAATATCCACAGAGGTCTCTTCCTCTCCAAAACGAACCGACCCGTTGACTTAATTCAATAAAACAGTGAATAAAACAGTTTCACATGAAAAAAAAAAAGTGTTTTTCTGACACTCTTGTCGCTGAGGGGCTTCTAACTACAGTGGGTGATGTGAAAACAGCCAGTGTGTGGTTTGTCTATTCTGGGCTATTGTAGAAACATGGCAGTGAAACATGATGATCTCCGTGGACGAGGACCGCTCCCTATGTAGATTTAAACAGCTCCTTCTAAGGTAACAAAAACACAAAGATTCTTCATTTCAGGTGATTATACACTAAAGAAAACAAACTTATAATTTACATTCCATTCCTGCCAATTCCCCCCCTAAATCCTACACACTGGACCTTTAAGTCAAGACAGATGTTGGTGTTTTATATTCACACTATACATCTTACTATGTCAGAGTAGAAAGCTAGCATCTCCACAATAAAGTAAATGAAAATGTCTGAAAACACAATTTATCTTTGGAGTGTTTGTACGGCCCTCTGCCTGTCACAACTTTGGGGCAACAACTCTTCATTTACGACCGCATCTCTGCATACAAATACACATGCATCAAGCAATTAAGTCGCACACATTCAGCCGAAGTGAGTGAGTGTGTCGCTGTGCGCCCAGACCCTGAGGCAGGCCCAGGGAGAGAGACACAGGACAATTAAAACTCGTGCTCGACAGGAAGAAACACCGACAGCTAGAGACTGGGCACCGAGCACTCATGCATCAAAATACACAAACACGTCGACAGAAACAGGTGAACGGAAAAAAAACAAAAACAAAAAACACACACATCACAATAGGCTGAGCACAGCGTGAGGAGCTTTCACCTACTTCTAACAAAGGTCACGTTTTTTGTGTGACATCTTTGACAAGTGACAGCGTGTTCACCCCAATTATCCTGTTTCAAGTTTCCTACCTCCCTTTCCTTGCAAATAAACTCCACCTCTTATTCAAACAATCCACAAAACACACACACACACACACACACTTGGACACGTCACCCTCCCCTGCACTGTGTGTCCAGGGTCTAAACAGAGATGTCCCCAGGGCTCTGTCACCTGTCTAGAGGGATGTGGGGCTAAGTGATGGAGGAGGGTGAGCCAAGGTCTCATCTCCTCCCTGGTGACTGGATGCAGGAGTGGACGACTGACCTTTGACCCTTTGCAGGAAAGGAGATTGAGCACTGCTCCAAACTCTATTAGCATTCCGCTCACACAGGACCTATAACACAGCAGACTAATGGCATGAGCACTGTGGATGTATAAGACTGAGGTGTGGCGGTAGAAGAGAGAGCCAACCTGAACATTTGGAGCTTTGCTTCCTCGTGGCAGCAAAGCGGGGGACTTTTTGCTGTCAAAACTCATCATGTCACACACACACACACATACATACTCACAAAAAAAAAAAAAAAATCACACAGCGTTATGTAGCCATGAGTAATCCTGCCACGATTAGATTCTTAAAAGGCTAAGGGTCAGGTAAAACATGGCAACTTAATGCCACCGTGTACCGTCCCCCCCCACACACACACACACTCCTTTGATGCTTTGTTTCCCTGACAGTGCAAGCCCTCCTACTCCACATATACACACACAAATATATCAAAAAGACAAATAAGCTTGTCGGTCGTGTCTCCGCGTTTCTCAACATCGACATATGTACGCTGGAATTGTCAACACTGCACAGCGAGATCAAACTGGCAATCTGTCACTACAGTGGGGATACAGTTGGGGATTCAAGTGACTGGTGACACATACAGAAATTAGCCCCCTCTGATGTGGCGTGGGCATCGAGGTACTGCTTTAAAAAAAAGTAATTGTATGCTCTGACCTCTTGTTGGTGAGCAACATAAGGCAAACAACCACCTACATAAGCAAAAAAATGATGTGGAAGTCTATTTGTGCAGACTGCAACCAGCTGAAACTTCTCCCGGTTAGAATTCCTTCAGTGTTTAATGTTCAGGAGGTTTTTACCAGGAGCTGAATTATCTGCAGAGGTTGTTTCCTCTCCAAAACAAATGAACCAGGAGAATAAAACCAGTGAAAGACTGAATAAAGCAGTTTCATGAAACAAATGAGTGTTTCTCCTATGATGTTTGGCATGTCGCAGACGTGCCTGCTAAAGTGTGCTCACCTGTTTTCTCTGATACCTTAAGATCAAGAGGTTCAGGAGGGTTTTACCAGGATCCGAATTAAACCAACCCGTTGATTTAAACCAGTATAAACACTGAATAAAGCAGTTTCACATTGAAAAAAATCTGTGTTTTTCTGACACTCTTGTCACTGAGGGGCTTCTAACTACAGTGGGTGATGTGAAAACACGAATGGCCCTATCTGGAGCCGGTGCGTGGTTTGTCTGTTCTGGGCTACTGTAGAAACATGGCAGTGCAATGTGGTGATCTCCATAGATGAGGACCCGCTCCCTGTGCAGCTCATTCTTAGGCAGGGTGTCAAACTTATTTTCGTTCACGGGCCACATACAGTCGGATTCGATTGCAGGTGGGATCGGAGCAGTAAAACCATTGCATAATAGTCTATAAATAGCAGACGCCTCCAAAATTTTCCCTTTTTTTGTTGAAAGAAGTACATTTTAAAAACACTAATCCATTTACAAAACAGGCGACAAACAGCCTGTGATGTCTTCAGAAGAATAAATGTAAGTTCCACCTTATCTTTTAGTTTTTCCACATTCAGTCGCTCAGTGTCATTACATGTGTATTTTTCGATACATTTCCACTCCTGTGTAGTAATCCTGATGACACCAAACTAAAGTGAAAGAAAAGCACTGTATTATGGTCAAAGCGTTTAACTTACTTCTGAAACCTTACAGCTCTTACCCTTCACAAGTGCACCACTACGAGGTGTGCAAGGTCATCCAGTGGGCCGGATTGGACCCTTTGTCGTTTCAGCTGTGGCCCTCAGGCCGTATGTTTGACTCCCCTGATCTAGACATCCAGGAGGGTTTTATAGAGGTCTCTTCCTCGCCAAAACAAACTGACCTGTTGATTTAAACCAGTAGAAACACTGCGTAAATAAGGGTGCTTTCACACCTGCCCTGTTTGGTTCGCTTCAATCCAACTCAAGTTCGTTTGCCCCCTGAGTGCGGTTCATTTGGGCAGGTGTGAACTCAGCAATCACACTCAGGTGTGCACCAAAACAACCAGACGGAGACCTTCTTGAAGAGGTGGTCTCAGTCCAGTTACAAATGAACTCTGGTGCGGATCGTTTGTGGTGAGAACGTGTTCTGACCTGGATCTGAACCAACTGCAGTCACATGACACGTTGTTTGGGTTAAACATGAGCATGTTACAGTGCTGGAGGATTATTAATGTGCACCTCCTCCTGTACTGCCTTAATATGCACATTTAGCACATCCAATGCATCAAAACATTGTTTTCTAGTTGGAGCCGCGCCTCGTTTTCAAACTGTATGGTTTGACTAAAATGAACAATGACAGCAATATAGTCCACGATGAGCAGCGCTAAAATCAACCTGCGTAGTTGTCCCTCCATTGTGACATTAGAAAGTGTCACATTTATCTTGCAAGTGTACTCTTCTTCAACGCTTTGTTTACTTCCTGGATTTTTCCCACATGGAAATTCTGACCAATCAACAGCAGCTTTCTCACACAAGGCATTCGATCTGGTCCACTTGTAAATGCTGCCGTGAGAACGCGAACCAACTCTAAGCAATTATGCAACTTTGCGATGAAATTAGTCCCTGATTCAGACCAAAGATGACTCTAGGTCTTACAGCACGCTGAGGAGCTTCTACCTACAGTGTGTGGTGTGTCTGTTCTGGGCTACTGTAGAAACATGGCGGTGCAACGTGGCGATCTCCATAGATGATGACCCACTCCCTATGATATAAACAGCTCATTCTAAGGTAACGAAAACACAACTGTTCTTACGGTCAGGTGATTATACACCAAAGAAAATACACATCCATGTTTCCCAATATATCCCCTAAATCCTACACACTGGACCTTTAAAACACCAAATCCTGATCATCATTTCCGTCACATGTTCTCCACATTCCTCACCACACAGTTAAAAGTGGTGACTTTAGCTGTGTGTCTCCTCCTCTGTATCCCTGGGTGTATCTATCTGATGCAGTATTTACCGTGGTAGGGTCAGTACCGCACTGATTTGTGAGTGACGCTGGATTTCAGCACCACGGACAGCGCTCTCTGCCTCCTTCTCCAGCACTAGGAGAGGAGAGGAGAAGAGGAGGAGGAGGGATGAAGAAGGAGACGACGGGTGGCTGTTGTGTTGTTGGTGGTGGGGGTTTCCCTGGCAGATTTCAAGAGAGAGAGTGGGGTCTTTACACAGTCATTCCTCCATCGCTACACATCGCCTACCACCCTCCTCCGTGCTGGATTTCCATACGGAGGAATGCCGTATGTGTGAGATCGCGGCTTTCATGAAATATTGATCGACCCAGCCTCACACAGGATGGACAGAGAGAGAGAGAGAGAGGGAGAGAGAGGGAGAGGGGAGGGAGGGGAGGGTATTCCTCTGGACAGATCATGCATCCACCACCACCACCACCCTCCTTCCCTACATCCTCCAACAAGAATTCACTTTCCGATCATGACAACAAGCTCGATTCGCCGTTTGACGGGCAGAAACATGACAAAGCAATAGGCTACACACACACACACACACACACACACACACACACACACACACACACACACACACACACACACACAGAGGAGGAAAAATGAAGGCCGGCGGCGACCAGCTCCAACACCATCCGCCGCCTCACAGCCGCACATCGCATCCAAGCGCATAACGTTCCCAATAATGCCAAGTGAGAGACGCGCCGTCATCGCGTTGCATTCACAGGAATGTCAGGAGGATTTACCCGTGTGCGTGTGTGTGTGTGTGTGTTCAGCTTCACCACCACCACCACTACCACCAAAACCGCTATCATGTGTCATGTTAAACTCTGCCGGCACTGTCATTCACAAAACAAGAAGCCACATCCGACGCGCATTTTCACAGATTTCTTTTTCTCTCTCCTCCTCCTAGGCCAAGGATGCGCTCATCACCACATCCACCTTCAGCAACTGTCGTGAGCAACACTTCAAAAAAAAAAAAAAAAAAAAAAAATCGCTGTGGTCAGCTGGGTGTCAATAATGCAATCTATAGCCCGGGCATCTTTAGCGGCGACACAACACACACGGTCAGCTGTAATTTTCAGCTCTGACAAGCAGATCGGGACATGAATTATTCAATACACATAAACTGAGCTCTTGTTCCTCAGCAGTGGGGGGGAAACGGCTCGACGAGAAATCTACATGAGCGGACACAAACCGATGCAGAGCGCATATTCCCCGCTTCCACCGCATACGGATGTAATGTGGCATGTACATGGATGCATACCGGTAGAAGAGATAAAAACACACACACACATACACACACACACAAACACACACACACTGATTTTAAAATCGTCGCCTTCAAGAGGCTGCAAACGCCAGCGAGAGACCGAGAGCAGCCGCCACGGAAAAAAAAGCCAGCCGACATGTATGAAGATGCGCCGGCGGAAATGGCAACATGGAGACATGAGCGAAATATGCACGAGCCGATGGGAATATTTACCTGTCAGGACTCCGACCCGGATTTGGTGGTCGTGGTTCGTTAAAATCATCCCGTCTGACGCCATGTTCAGCAGCGCTGTCGCCCGCACCGAGAACTCACGGCAGGGCCCAGAGCCGATCGCATCGAACTTAGTGGGGAGAGGGAGGGGAGGAGGAGGAAGAGGAGGAGGAGGAGGAGGAGGAAGAGGAGGAAGAGATGGAGGAGGGCTGGGATACAGCAGAAAAAAAAAAGAAGAGGAGGAGAAAAAAAAAAGCAGGCAGACGAGATGAGTAGAGAGCCGAGCGATCACCGGGACACCTCCAGATAAGCGGGCAGGATGCGGGGGCCGTTTAAACCGCACACATCACTCAGCTGGCCGCCTGCCACGGTAGTAGTGTGGATCCCAGATTAAGTCTTATGGAGACCACTATTGATTTCCTGTGAAGGCTTTTAAAGGGGAGACTGACGAGCAGTGCGTCTGCACACGCCACTCACTTCCCTCATATGATGCTTCAAATTCAAATCCCTGCACCTCAAATCTGACCTTTCACCTCACGAGTATCCTCCAATCATAAAAATCCACAAAAGCCCCCTCCCCCTTCCTTTCCCTCCAGGAGATGCACCCCTGCTTTTAGAGATTAAAGGGGCCCCTATTGGAGTCACAACAGCACCCCAGAGATGTGTCGGCTCCATCTCAATGCAGAGGCTTAAGAGGAGATCACAGTCTGACCTGTAAAAATGCAACTACATCCCCGGGCAGAAAAAAAAAAAAAAAAAAAAGCACCGCTTCTATTTATAGACCGGCTGCACGCTTCCATGGTGTATAATTTCTCTTGTTTATTCTCACGGAAAGAAAATGCCCATCCTCCAGCTTCTGTTGGGAATCTATCAATATACATAATTCATTAACACACGTACGTGAGCGCAGTAACCGTGGCGGAAAGAAAAAAAAAATGGGGCAACTCTTCCAGCATGACTGGCTCGCTTCAATAGCGTCGCCATGTCTGTGTCCGATGACCTAACCAAAAGAAGTGACACAATTTCCACACACTTTATATAGTAGCCAATTCCCTCTTCCATTGTGTTACAATTAGCAGCAGGAAGTGTGAGTCGGCCAAGGACATGAAGCAGACCTTCAAAGTTACACTGATGTCTTAACCTGAGCTGGATTTTGACTCAGTGGGTCTTGTGTTCCTCCACTACAACCTATCATAACCTGCCTACAGCGTGCCCTACTGCTCTACTGCACATCATATTAACATCAGTAGCTGGAAAATCATTCATCTATCCATAAGTTTCTTCATCCACAAGAATGCAGATTCTCATTTTAAGGTATGGGCCATTAGCTGCCATGCAAAAACTCATCTGGTTACCTGATTGAAGCATTTGTAGTTTTGTTCTCGTGTAGCTATGCTTAAATAACACTATTTTCATGGACAATAGGCCATGTGCCATTTGTCCTTCAGTGTTTAATTTGTCTTGTCTTATCTTTTCTCCTGCATAAAAACATACAGGAACTTGTTTTAAACATAATTCTATTAGGCCAAGCAAAGCACCCCAGACGTCCCTCTCCCCAGAAACACTTTCCAGCTCCTCCGGCGGCCTCCTACCAGTGGGGTGTGCCTGGAACACCTCCAGCCGGAGGCACCCAGGAGGCATCCTGATCAGATGTCGGAGCAGCGGCTCTACTCCGAGCTCCCTACGGATGTCCGAGCCCCTCACCCTATCTCTAAGGCTGAGCCCAGCCACCCCATACACATCAGCGAACAATCAATTTATTTGTCACATGTATTCAAAGAAGGTACAACTCTAGTGAAATCCCATCATTTCCTTCAACTTGTGTATTGTAATTTAGCCTTACTTTGCCTCTTCTGACAGGCTGCTGCCTTATAATCGTCCATGTTTCCAGACAGGCTGCAGTGTGTTCATGGCATCGCTGATGATTCTGGTAATCCATGGTCTCTGGTTTAGGAATGATGTAAGTTTGGCTTTGGGTACAGCTGCTTCTGTTGTTTCACAAATGAAATTCACCACAGACTTGGTGACTTCAACAGTGGTGTCCTTGAACGTACTCCAGACTGCATCCTTTAGTGCAGACTTCAAGGCCTCTGATTGGCCTGACCATTTCTAACATCACTGTCGGTGTTGTAGGCTGTTTGCATAGTTTGACCTCAGCAAAATGGCAGCATGGTTGTTTGTCTCAAAAGCAGATAGCGATTTGTAGTCATCCATCCATCCATTTTCATCCGCTTATCTAGGGCCAGGTCACGGGGGCAGAAGGTTGAGCAAAGCACCCCAGACATCCCTCTCCCCAGTGACGCTTTCCAGCTCCTCCTGGGGGACCACAAGGTGTTCCCAGGCCAGATGAGACATGTAATCCCTCCAGTGTGTTCTGGGTCTGCCTACTGCCAGTTGGGCGTGCCCGAACCACCTCAACTGACCTCTTTCTACGTGACGTAGCAGCGGGTCTACTCCACGCTCCCTCAAGATGTCCGAGCTCCTTACCCTACCCTTATCTCTAAGGCTGACCCCAGACAACCCATGGAGGAAACTCATTTCAGCTGCCTGTATCTGTGACCGCACTGGTTAAATTAATTTAAGAGCGAATTGAAGGAAACGTTCGACATCTTGGGAAATATGCTTGTATGCTTTCTTGCTGAGAGTTAGGGTAGAAGATAGATATCACTTTTATGTTACATGAAGCTGAAGTCAGGAGACACTTAGCTTAGCTTAGCATCCAGCACGTTTAAAGCTCACCATGTGACATGTTATAGCTTGTTTGTTAAATCTAAAAAAAACAGTGTCCGGCGGCTTCAGGGAGAAAGGCAGCAGAACAAGGACGAAAGTCGAGGTGTTAAATGTTCGTCTTGGGCGGGCGGGAGCTGTGGTGGATGGGTCCAACATACACCAACTTTCACCCGAGAGAGCGGTGTTCACGTCCCGTAAAAAAGCCAAACCCTGTTCTTTTTTCCAAAACCTAACAACGTGTTTTTGTTGTTGAATGATTAAAAAAACGTCAATTCATGGTGTTGTACAGACGCAGTGCATTTATTTTGAAAGAGACTGTATGTAAATGTTAAATTTCCTGTGATAACAGAAGTGTATTCTGAAAGACGACAATCCATGTAACAGGCAGACCTTGACACGGCGTCCCAGAACATCAACAACCAACTCACCCAGGGTACCCTTCATCTCATATCTGGATGTGGAAAGTCCATGACCAAATGTTGATATGTGACGGAGTGAGAATGTGCTGAACAAACAGATTATACGGAGAGGTAGTGTTGATCTTTTTGTCTAACTCTTGGCGATAAAGCCAAGATGTATGTCTTATTCCTTTAACACCAGGCTGCAAAGCAGCGTCAGTGTTGTCTTTGGTTGAAAGCTTTAAGTCTGTTGCACACAGGCATGACTTGGTGTGCTCAGACCTGTAACCACACCCAGCAGTGATGTCACGTGTCCTAACATACCCTACGGTACACTTTTACATCACTGTGGCAAGGTGAGAAGTTAAACCAAAATCCTGCTGCTGTTTAGTTACTTTTTAAAAACCACTCATGATGTTTATTTTAGTAAAAAAATAATGCGTATGGTCATAAAATACTGTTCTCAAAGTTGAACTAGGCTCAACATGTCTGTGGTTAGAAACTCATTTGCTGGTCTAGAACATGAGAGGAGATCTTGCTCCCTGTAGCGCGACATCACGACAGCATCCACATCTGTCAGCCTGTCAATGACGGAGAGGGCCCAGTGCTAAACAGGCCTTGTTAATGGTGAGCATGCACAGAGGTGCTCTATATGCATGTGAGCACGTGACCATATACACACACACAATGCAAACAGATGCTCACACACACACACATATACACACTCCACGGTCCAGAGCTGGCAAGCATTCCTGGAAGGCTGGAATTCCCTTGCTGGTGCAGAGAGGGAGAGCTGAGGAGAGAAGATAGTAGAGCAGAGATGTATGGTGGGGGGGGTGGGGGGCAGGCTGAAGACACTGGGGACCCCATCTGGTGTGTAGAGGACTGTGTTTAAGTAGTGTGAGAGTGTGTATACTTGTGCACAAGTGCACATTATAATGACGGTGTAATTACCTCACCGCCGGTCGAGCTGCTCGCTGTTCATGGATAGGTGATGAGGAGCAGGGGCCATCGCTCTCCCCTTTTCCCTCACCATCCATCACAATAATAAGGGGAGCCCCAGCAGACGGAGGGAGTTGTAAACGTATGCTTCCCCCGTTTTTGCGGCGAGCCCAGGGAAGCCCTCATTCTCCCCCAAGGCCCTAGATGCAGGAGAGGTGGGGCAGTTAGAGGACGCCAGCTAGCTCTGGATGTTAGAGGTGCTTAAGCTCCAACTTCAGGCTGCTGGGACACGTGACAGAGGGTGGAGTCTCCCCCAAAACTATATGGCGGTCGTCACACTTAATGCAAGCACGGTGCACGGAGCATACCTTACGCAACAACAGATTACAGGAGATGCTGTTTTATTACTTCTGTCTCATGACTTTCCCCTAATGTCTCTGAACTTGTGACGAGGCTGGAAAAAAGGCGCACATCCATCATCCATTGTCATAAAGCATGCAGGACACGGTCGCCAAAAAGCCATAAAGCTGTCCTTCCACGCGAATGAGCCCAAGCCTGCCCCCGTTCCTAAAAAGAAAACACCAGGCTAATGTTGTTAAATGCATGATAAAGCATGCAGCTGCAAGTTTTACAGAGTTCCACTAAGTTAAACATCTCTTTACGGCTCCAACTTTGTACCTCATCATTTTATATGGGTCAAATATTTCATTGAATATCAAATTGCACTTGACGTGTGTTTGATTAGCCAACGGTACTTCAGGTTGTTTTTTTTTCCGAGGGAGTGCATGGGTTCCTGTCATCCACAGTGTGACTGGAGCAAACAATTAGACTTGTCATTGCTTTAACCAATCATATGTTGTCTTGGAGAGGTGCCCCGCTCACGACGGCAGGCTGCTCTTTAATTAAACTGAGAAAAAAAAAACAAGCAAAAACAAGAAAGGGAAACTTACCCTGGGGCTTATTCGACATTATCCAGTGATGCCTTCTCCAGAATACCTGACTAAATCTGGCCTCAGCTGAAGAGGAGAAGTCAGTGAGGAAGGAAAAAAAACAAAAAAAACAATTATCCATCTGCGAATGAGCAGCAGACACTTAATTCAGGACTGCTGGGGACAAAGCCCCTTGTTTAGAGACAGTAATTAGGCAACAACATGGCGAGGAGGTTGGGAAGAGTCGGAGGCGGGGTGGAGTACACCTCTGGTCATCCGAGGAGAGAGAAAAATGGAGGGATGGAGATGAAAAGAGAGTAGACAAGAAGGGGAAGAATGAGAGAGCAGACATGAGAAGGAAGGCAGTGTGTGTGTGTGTGTGTGTGTGTGTGTGTGTGTGTGTGTGTGTGTTAGGCAGCATTCTGATGAGTGCAGGATCTCTGCCGACTCTCACCACCATTACAGCAGCGCAGAACATCGCCCCAGGGCTTTGGAATCAAACCCATTACATCTGATACTGGATTTCTCTCTGCTCAGAATTAATGCAATGTGGACTCGCCTTCTCTAAAGCTGGCCAGTGTCGCATAGCATCGCTGCGCAAAGAGCTGCACCACAAGGAAAAAGAGGACAGGGGAGGAGGAGAGCGAGGGCCTGAGAGTCGGAGAGGGATACTGGAGAGGCAGGCTCGCTGCAGCCGGAGGGGTCATTTCATATTTCAGGTTTTTTTTTTTTTTTCATTATATTGAAACTCGCCGTCCCTAATAACTCACAGGATATATGGGACTATGTACACATAAAGGGGGCCTACGTATATGTTTATACAGGGGCCTCGTAGTCCATTTGCATAATTAACAGACTGGCATTTGAAAAGCAGAATGTCAGCACAAACAACCTTGGACACCAAACTACCCCGGGTCATTTTTTTCAGCCGTGTAATTGGCTCCTAATGCAGAGGAGTTAAACATAGAGATTTTCTGCCCTTAAAGCAAAAAAAAATCTCCTCTTGTTAATGGGCTCAGCACTCCCGGATTCCTGCCGGTGATTATCAGTCAGCTTGGACTTTTGGAAGTTTAAGGAAAGGACCACTGCTAAATTAAAAATCCCAAAAACATCTATTTCCCCTTTTAAATCCATCATATCCTGCTCTCTTGCATGTATATCTGCAACGTGACACTCGTTATTTAAATGAGGATTGTCTCATATTGTGCAGTGTTTCCGGCGAGCGTAGCCTTCATTTCGTCTGAGCCGCACTGTAGTGGGGTGAAGGTAACACGTCCATCCATCTCTGCCTCTCTGCCTATCCGTAGTGACACGTCTGATGTAATGTTTGTGTAAGCGACCATACTCTCTGTGGCTACATGGCTGGCTTTGCACATCATGTCGGCGCTACGTTCCAAACACTTGACAGCTACATGCAATCTCAAGCAAATGTAGAATGAAACTGTATGTACGCCGGCACCACAGCTGACACACAGCCAGCGAGGGTTTCGTTCGGTTTGTGACACAGCAGAACCTTTTCCTTTTTTTTTGGCACCAGAAGAGTGTCTTTATTGAGCCGTGCAGGGAAACGGTTATAAATAAAAGTCTTCAATGTCTTTCATTAAACTTTTTCAACCAATTATTAAAATGAGGTCCTTATTTAAGACGATACAGAGGAATTTTGCTGACTTGCCTGATTTAGTTTTATATACACACTGTGCAAGTCCAAGCAGAGTTCAAACTTTATTCATCAGCTGGCTAATGGGGTTCAACTGGCATATTGCTTTGCCAATTTATCAGACCTACACTGATATTTTTTTTATCACACACTGGATGCCAGCCAGTAATGTTGCCAATATAAGGATGGAGATTCCACCACAACCAAAACTACACCTATTTGCAAATAAATTGAATTTCATCAGCACATATTTGTGCACAGATGCCACAATAAAAGCTTCACTAAAAATAACTGGAGATGTGCCCTATGTTAAGGAGCTAGACCTATCTAAAATGGTATTTGTTAGTGTTTCAGTTATCTCTTCATGGATTTTTAAGAGGTTTCCCACCATGACAAGAAACACTGAACAAATTGTGCTGGATTTAGAAATAGCCACTAGCTGTGTAAAAAATCAGCATCTTTATATTAAAAAACCTTTATCTGTTTAAAGTTTTGTGTATAACTTTGAGGAAAACCTTATTAGTTATTAGTGACACCCCTCTTTGAGGCCATTAGGGTGAACTGCAGTCAGCATCCTCCAAAGATAAGTAAGTCATGGTCAGTCCTAAGAGACTGACCCTGATTGACTGGTATCCTGTTGACAGAATACTGAAAAATAAGTTACTATCATACCTAGAATAATTTCAGGCTACTGCCTGCAGTGTTCCTTTTTTAATATGGACCACTGGCTCCATGATGCTAACTAAGCTTGCCGCTTGCAAATTAATTTATCAGCTGATGTTACAAAGCAACCAACGGCAGATCCATACAGGGTAGCTTTATGCTGCGTACACACTACACACTATCAGCCCGATTATAGCATGTTTGCGTTGTACACCATGTGCTCCGATCGTGAATGTACACAATAATCCATCGTTTTATCTTGTGTCGTGTGTCACAGTAGACGATAACCGTCGCCACGTCTAGGACGCTTCATGACGTCCCGACTGAAAGTCTAGCATGTTTCATTTTCTTTTTCTTGCTCACGACTGCTCCCGTCACAGCCGTCATTTTGACCAATAGAAACACAGAGCGATTGTATGTCAACAGCCTTTTTCATATTTCTTCTAGGGATGTTAACATGACAGATTAAAAAGGGAAAAATGATGTTATGAAACAGCAGAGGCACCCTATCATACTGATGAGTACTGCCATTAGCATCAAGCTAGCAAACAATGCTCTTTCTTCATAATCGAGGATATTAAGGAATAAAATTAAAAAAAGTGGCTTTTACTTACCACAACAGCAGAGGCTACCAGCTTCATTTGAAACAGACTACAATAGAAACGGACCTTTTTTTTGTTATTCCCTCTGTATTTATATTTTTAATCCACTCTCATTTGCCCTGTTAAAGTTAATGCATCGTGCTGTCATTTCAAACTCAACACTTCCTCTATCTGTTTCAAATTAAAAGCCTCTTATAATTTCAGTTGAGAGAATCCCTTCATTTTCTAAAAAGGCTTTTATTGTGAAACATTTGCAGGAATTTGTTGTGGAGGATTCAGTGACTTGCATAGTTTGCATGCGGTGCTCCAAATGTAGTTCCTGCCATCTGGTGATGCTTTTCATGTTACTACAATAACAGTTCAGCTGGGACATGAACAACCGGGGATGATTGGTTGTGCACTAACGTGTAGTTATGGTACGATTTTATGACGCCACAATCACGTAATCTGACATAATGACTGTTGGGAAAGACAAAAATTTTGTGTAGTGTGAACTCAGGATTACAATTACCTGGCTAACCTTGGTTTACCTTACGGGTAGCTTGTTGGCAACCCAGCTAGCTGTAGCTTAGCTACGCTGCATGGATCTGCCATTGGTTGCTTCATAGCAAGTAACGTGCAAAACAGCTCTGTGAGTCTGGACGAATTAGCTGACGTTATCCATTCAATACAGTATTTTGCTGTGTAGGCTAGCTAGCAACTTGTCCGGGTTAGAAAGCAAGCCAATGTTAGCTAACATAAGCCGGCTAAAACCACAATTAAAAATATATTTCACATGTCAGTGTTTCCTCTGGCATGGTATTTACGATATGGGGCACTGAATTTCATTAATTTATTGTTCATCAGATGACAAATGAGACAAGATTTAGCTAGCACATCTGGTTGTCCTTCCACTTCAGACCCGCCGCTCAGAGTTTACTTCGCCTGGAGGAACAAGGAGGGCGGCACTGGAGATGGACCTTCAGTCAGCAGCTGTAACAGCTCGAATTCATCCAGCGGAAACCTCAACCGTTTGTGAGGGTCTGTCGGGCTACAGCTGCAAAATGTATATAACATAAACTCGGCATGTGTGGACTCTGTGTTGTGGTGAATGTCGGCCATTTGCGGACGTTAGCAGACTCCATTTCTTAGCTAATATTAGTTTCTGTTGCACACGAAAGCGCTCTAGCTTAGCTGAAGACGGATGCAGCACCCTATAGGCTTTGCGCTTGAAAGAGATTTCTTGGTGAAGGTTTATCACATCCTTTAACCTAGACAATCTGTCCCGAGTCCTTAACATAAAAGTCAGTCCATAGGCAACTGAGAAAGACGGGCAAAGTCTCAGTTTTTAAGTTACATTACAGTCCGTTCACCCACTGACAATGAAAACAATTAATATAGAAAAAAGGGTCTTTAAACCTTTTTCTTGACTTGCTCCATGGATACAGGTGTTGAATTCCTGCTATAGAAAGCAGCATTATTTTGTTGAAATTATAAAAGTCTGGTTCTATATGGACCCAATAATTTTCAAATACAGGTGAAGAGCTGTTCGGGGTCATTTAAGGTCTTGTTCATAAAGAACCATCCCCTCCAGGAGTGGAGGTACACTGTCGATGCGTTTATGCCTTCAGATGCACAGAAATGTTCCAGACACTTGTGGCTGTCTCTTGTCATCAAATCTGACATGCAAGTCAGGAAGCGTGAACTGAATTTACAAAAAAGAAAAGAGCGGGGGGGAAAAAACACCCTCTGGCACCTGTCCGTCCAAGCTGTTCCCAGGAAAGAATTGAATTTGGGGATTTGCCGGATGCTACGTAGCCTTTGGGATGTAATCTCACACCCACGCACACCTATTAACCTCTACCAGCGGAGAAGTTGGAATGACTTTCAAGCTCCAGTGGGTCCAGTGCAGGATAATGACTGTGGTGAGTTCAGGTAATGTGGTTAGCGCGCTGTTGGGGCCAAGCTGTCAACTCCGTGGCAGAGTTAAAGGTTGGGGGTTGGTAAGAAAATCGGAGGAGGGAGAGAGAGAGAGAGAGAGAGAGAGATGCTGGACCTGACAAGGCCTGGGAGCAGAGTCAGGGGCCTGGGATCAGTGGCACAGCCTGACTGGATCGGACATCTTCCTGCAGAGAGCTCTCTCCTGATGCTTCGGCATCACACACATTAACACAACACACACACTCCTGCAAGTGTCCATGTATAGAAGCGTGTGCCCAAACAGACACAAGCCCATTTCTGCAGCTTAGACGCTCCTCCTTCCCTCCTTTGCCTCATAGTTCACTCTTAATCTATCTTCTCTCTCCTGTCATCACCCTCGCCTTCCTCTTCCACATCCTCTCCCATTCCTGTAAGAGAAGGTGCTGCGGGGAGGGTGGGGGGTGAGCACTACATGACTTATTACTCATCCAGGCCTTTGGTGGACCTCAGAGCTGCATCGATGCCTGCTGGCAGTGACGTGTAGCTGTGAACCCACACTCTCCTTGCTCTGCCTGATAGCTTGTCAATCAGCCGGCCGGCCGGCCAGTCCGTCACTCACTGAATCAGCCATGCAGTTGTCCCGCTCTCTCCCTGGCCCAGGTTCTCCCACCTTTCATCCTCTGCTCCCAGAACTACATCACCTGAGGGGCCTCAGGGTTCGCTCTTCACCCAGGTCCTCACTTCCTGTCCGGCTCGCATGCAGACCCTCGGCCATCACCCCTGGTGCCCCCCTGCGTGGTCTCCCATTTCACCGCAGGGTCCCTGACTCACACCCGGGCCAGTTGGAAAAATGAGCCAGCCATGCAGAAGAGATAAGATGCAGAGAGGGAAGGCACGCAACCAATAAAAACACATCATTCAAAGCGAGGCGATAAAGAGGGAAAGTTAGAGGTAGAAGATGATGGAATATATTTCGTGTTCAGCATATGCCTAACCCTTTGGGTAAGTGAGTAAAGGTGCATTCGGCCCATTTGGTTCACAGACTGTGCCTTCATCCTCTGTTGGAGACTTTATCTGTGACATTTAAGAAATCAAAAACAGATATTCTTGAGATCAATTATCTCTTATGCGCTTGGATACTAAAATGCTTTTAATCTGCGGAGATACTGAGCATCAAAGATTTGACACAACAACTGGCAAACGTCATCTTTTTAAAATACTTAATCCCCAAAAGGGTCATCTCTCGCAAGCAACAACACACAAGAATAAATGCTATCCAGAATGTAAATAAACACATGGATGCGGATACCAATGCCGGATACCAATTTTGATTTGTCCCATCTGTCCAGATCGTATCATTTCAAGCTTGTGATTTAAAAGATATAGCTGTTTTTGATGTGACAAGAAAAAGAAGAGGCGAGAATAATTAACAGCGTCTCTCATCCCTCGCTTTCTAAACCCTGAACCCTTCTCTGTCTGGCCCATTTGCGTTGGTGTGTCGTCACAGGGCCGGGGGATTTAAGCTAAGCCATATCAGCAGCTGAAAAGGACTCCTCTGAGAAAATACACTGGCCTGGATGTGGCAAATACATTGCTGTAATGCGTTTGCGTTTGCAGGGGCCAGAGATCAACAATGGAGCCAGCTGAGGCAGAAGCAGAGAGCTTTGCCTCTGGTAGAGTGCTCCTCAAGGACCCCGGGATGCACATGTTGTAGTTTAGCACAGACATGTTATATTCTCAACAAGTACATGCTCCATTCAACCTTGAGCTGCATCCAAGGCAAGAGCAATGTCGGTTGCTAAGATCTAAAGTGTGTCTATTATAAGCTGCGGTTTTGAACCTGAATCTGCAAAGTGCAAGTCCACTCAGTCATGAAGAGAGACCCCAGGGACGGGTCACAGCATTCCTCCTGATCCGGTCTCCTCACGCACATACATCAAACAACCGTAACACACACACAGTGACGCACTGACAGGAAAACACACACAGGCAAACAAACACGAATGGACGAACATGCATGAGTGCTCACAGAGATGCGTTTTGACAGAAAGGAATGAGGTGAAATGATAATATGTATGTTTCAATCTTCAGTATTTGTTGGAACTGGAGAGCAAAGTTATTCTGTACTGTTTGCATTATGATTGATATTCATCATAGGGGTTGGGACCTCCCATGGTGTCACTAGCTAGGTCTGAGGGGTAGAAAGATTATTCACAAGTTATCACATCAACGTCTAGTTATCAGAATTGTGGACTCAAGTCACACGTCACAAATTTGAGAACGTCTGAGTCCAGCAATCATACTCTGGTATGCACCAAAACAAACCACAAAACATGCAGACCACCTCTTCAAGAAGGTCTTGGTCCGGTTACAAACAAACTCTGGTGCAGTTCGTTTGTGGTGAGCACCCTGAGACTTGACTTGACAAATTAAAATAAAAAAAAACAAAACCCTTGCAACTCAGCTTGGACGTAAACACCAATGACTTGTGACTTCACTCGGACTTGAGCCTTCTGATGTAAAAATTATTTCTGAAAATGTGCCAGGAATCATTTAATTTACCAAACTCTTGTATAAAAAGTATGACACTAAGAGACAGAGATGCAACAACTTCCAACTCTGAAGTTGCACAAAGAACAGCAAGTCAAACTAATATTAACATAGCTAGCAAGCTAATGCTTAGCTAATGTTAGCTTAATGGCTAAGAAACTTTTTAACAAACTTGTTTTAACAAATAAATACACTTTATAGAAAGTACTCATGATATTCGTAAGCAATACAGTTTTACTCTGTAATTAAAGTGGCATTAGATTTGGAGAAGAGCGCATTATGACTTGTGTAGGACTCAAAACTTTTAGGACTTGACTTGGGACTTTAGTGCAAAAACTTGGTCTCACCTTGCTGTTTACAGATTTTGAGGAGTGTTCCTGAATACGTGAAAAAAAGTTGTGGCTCCAGAGGCTGCGTAAACTCTGATAAATTGCCTTAAGTGATGTCACTTGAGTCCTCAGCTGGGACCAAAGATTGATAATGAAAGATATCTGGAGGAGTGGGGTTAGAAAGAAGTGAGTTTTCCAGACCTGTGTAGCCTGCTCCTCATCTCCGCTTGAGGCTAGCAGCTCGAGGCAACATTAGTCGCTACTAGCATAACACACCCGAATCTCTGACTTAACTGTCAGCAATCCAGCTGCATTGTGGGTGATGTGGGCATCAGGTTTTGACAAGGAAGACGAATGTGTGGAATATAAAAGATGATATCTGAAAGGTCTCTGGAGTCTTGCTTATTGATCTCACAAACTGCAAATATGAAGGCTTTATTTCGTGCATACTTCCCCCCAACACTGTTCTCCTGTGCACTAAAACACACCTCACTAAGGTCAAAACAGAAACAGAGCTAATTGTGCATTCAGCACAAGCCACACAATCTCCCCTGTACAATTACGTGATCCTCCGTTCACACACAACTCGCAGCCTAAACTCTGACCTCTGCACGACACTGCGTTATTGGATAATGACGACAGCGACGTGCATGACAATGGTGTTGCTGCCACACTGTGACAAATGGAGGGGATCGTGACAGAGATGTTAAGGAGGGGAGGCTCATTTAGTGCACGGTACATGTTGGAGATGTATGGGCCCAGCATGCAACGCAGCCTTCAGCAGAGCCTGACCTCCCAAGGACACACATAGGCCAGAATCCCTAACTTCCACCAGGCAGGCAGGGACGGCAGATATTAAAAGGGGGGCCGGCGGCGACACAGAGAGTCACCCCCCTGGCTAGAACGCCTAATACCCTGCAGTGCAAGCTTTTATCTGGCAGACCTTAGTGGCCCACCTGAGAGCAGAGCCAGCTGGGGAGCAGAGTGTTAAGCTGTTGGCTGTCGCTGTGTCATGTCTGTGTGTTAACAGGAGGCCCAGGCTCTACTGCTGCTGCCGCTGCTGCTGATGCTGCTGCTGTATCTGAGGGCTTCTGCGAGATGCGTGTTGCAGTTTGATGAGTGTTTCTTGCTGCAGTGCGAGAAAGAGAGAGAGGGGGGGGGGGGGGGGGGTGGGTCCCTCCCCATCAGAGCTTCACATTTCCTGCTGTTTCCAGCAGGGTTGCATACACATATGCACATATTCACATGCACACACACACACACACACAATCTAAAATGCACACATGCATGCGAGAGCACACTTGCACGGGAATACAGTGCACACACACACACACAGGCACGCACAAAGTGAGAAAGGAAGTGCTTCAGTGACCCAGCACTGTGAGATAAGGCTGCTCTGCAATTCAGAAATATGCAACCTGCATGTTAACAACCCCTGGAGCGCAGCCTCCCCAGGGTGCTCTGCCTCCTCTCTCAGCCTCCCCACCTCCCTGCTCTCCGTGTACCCATCCTCTCCACCCATCCCTCCATCCCGCAACTCCACCTTGCTTCACCTGACTGCAAACACAGAGGGAGGACAGAAAGGAGAGGAAAATGGAGGATGGGTGTGTGTGTGTGTGTGTGTGTGTGTGACTGCAGAGAGGAGCGAATTTCCACTGTGTTTCTCTGTTGGTCTGCAAGCATGTGCAGAGTCCCAGTGAGCTGCTTAGTGCAGAGCAGGGGCAAGAGGGCTCGGGGAGGCGAAACACAACATATGGAGGACTAATGAGGTTCTATTTGGAGGGCTTCTCGAAGAAAGGTTAGACGAGGCCAAATATGAGGGGATGCGGGAGGGCAAAGTTAAGAGAAAACAGAGGGATCAAAGTAGCCAGGAAGGGAACTTGTCATATAGAGAGAGAGTGTGCTAGAGAATGAAAGAGAGGAAGAGGAGGGAAAAATGAAGCATAAACAGAGAATGAGGGAAAGAGAGAGAAAGAGAGCTGAGATCCATTCTCAGTCGTGGAGGGAGATTGGCAGGTTTCCGCACTGGAGATGCTATTGAGAGTGACACGTCCACACGACACAGCCGTAACACATTGGCTTTGATACTAATATCAGTCTTTTTAGAGCGAGGTTGATGAAATTTGCATTTAGATTGAAATGACTTGGGGACGGCCAGGAGACCACAGAGGGCCGCAGAAAAGGAGAGGGAGGCAAGGGGGAGCGGGGCGGCAGTGTGTCTTTGCTTCACTCACAGCTGTGGGATGCTCCAGCTTTGCCTGCCCTCCTTAAAACAAAAGACACACACATACATACACAGACACACCCTGCCCACTTGACAACACATCTCCTCCTCACACCGTCTACATGCCAGCACACCCTCGCTGAGCAATAAACACCTAACGCAGCTATCCTCTGCAGGTTTGATGCCGTGCTACTGTAGCCTGTTCCCACTTGACTGGGTCAAGGATGCAGGGGAGCTCTGCACAGCATCTTACCTCCCTCTGTTCTCCAACTACACAAGCCTGACATTTGCGTCGTCCAGAGACAGAGGAGCTATGAGGAGGAGGTGGGCTGCGTGCTCAATTTGTGTCTTAATCACATTAAAACGGCCCTGTGCAATTTTCTAAACAATTTAACGAGGGCTGTGCCGACTGAGACGGATAACGCACTGTGTCCTAATACTGAGCCCTGGCTGCCTAATGGAAGAGAAAGCAAACACTTTATTTCTCCTCACGCAATATTGGCACTGTATTGTTTGGCTAATGTTATCATAGCATTCAATAATTGTCTTCTCGGGGCTTTGAAGATATATTGTTCATCTGCTATAATCATTGAGATTGTAGTCAGTTTCTTTATTGAAATGACTTTATCAAACACAACATTGTCAGGTCAGGATGGACGCTTCACATTTTCACAGTCACCAAACAGAAATCATGACGAGAATACAGCCGCAGGTCTTTAGGAAGGTGTACGCGTCCACAAGCATTTTCCCACTCCTTTCTCCTCTTCCTATCCACGGTCAGACTATAAGACAACAGGGCCCTGGGCACAGAAATACAAAGGGGCCCAACACCACTCCTACACTGTTGTTGTTTTGTGTCTCTTTGTAGCCGTTCCACATGTTTTTGTGGTTTTGCATCTTTTTGTGGTAATTTTGTGTGATCTTCTTGTTGTTTTGTGTCTCGCAATTTTAGGTCTCTTTAAGGTATTTTTGTCTGTTTTTGGGGTTATTTTATGTCTCCTTGAGCTTGTTTTGTCTTTTTCTAGTCATTTTATGTCTCTTTGAGATAACTGTGTGTATTATTTGGTCATTTTTTTTGTGTCTTTGTAGATCCTTTGCATCACTTTGTGGGTTTTTTGCGTCCCTTTGTGGTCATTTTCCTGGTTGGTGTGTTATTTGAATGACATTTTGTAGGTGAAAGCCTGACACTTTGGGTCTACCTTAGCCTGTGAGGTCCATCAAAGAAACCATCCATGTTCTTATTGCTAGGAAAGCTGTAGAGACTTACATCACTAGAGACTCCAGTAAGCAGCAAAGTGTGGCAATGTGATGATAATTTTTCTTCTGTCAGCCAGTAACGGCTGGTCACGGGTAGCGCTGTTGGCTCACCTTTCAATTGCAACTGATTTACGTCATCAACCCAGAGTGCATTGTGCACAAAAACTAATGAGGTGCTCCATGGGTCAAAATGTGTATTAAACATTGCGGATTTTTAAAGTAATGAAAATATTTCATCTATCTTTACGACGTATTTCAGGAGAAGAGAGCAATTATAGCCTATTACGGGCTTCGACTCTTAATAGTTGGGCTATTCCATTTGGAATAAAGTGACGTCAACCACTTCCACTTGCACCAATAACTTTTAAGCAACATTTGAATCAGACAGCACGGTGGTGCAGTGGTTAGCATTGTCATCTCACAGCAAGAGGTGTTCTGTGCAGAGTTTGCATGTTCTCCCTGTGTCAGCGTGGGTTTTCTCCAGGTACTCCAGCTTCCTCCCACAGTCCAAAGACATGCAGGTTAACTGGTGACTCTAAATTGTCCGTAGGTGTGAATGTGAGTGTGAATTAAAGCCTCTCTCATTATCATGGTATCATGTACCAACATCAGCTCTACCAGTAATATCAAAATAATTTTAAAACTATATTACGCCCAGCAAAGTGAAATTTGACACTTCTTACATAGATAAATTGAAGCACTATTGACACTACAGAGCTGCCTTATTTGCTGTCAGATATGAACTTTGGGACCATTGATACTCCAAATTATTCTCATTAAAGCCTTAATTGCTTCATATTCTGATGGCTTCTCTGACCATCTTAACACAGAAGCATGTTCATGTTTTTGTAGGTGATTAGATGGAAATTTCCTGTTTGACATAAATGATACACTTATGTTTTTGTTTTTGTGTCCCACTCCCATCATGCTCTTTTTAATCTCATGTCTGTCACAATTAAACATTCTGACCAACAGCTGAAAATCCACAGACATCAAAACACCAGCTGATGTTCACCAGCCTTATTAGCCATGCACTCAGCACCAGCATCAGGTTGACGAGGGGCTCTTCCAGAGGACAAGAGCACCACCTTGTGTTAATATTTCATAAAGGCACCACACTCAGCCTCTGCTTACATTCTGGTCACACGCAGCCGGTGCACCTAATACAGGTGTCTGAAGACAACTGACTGGACAACTTCTTTACAGTAACAATTACCTGGCAATGAACAGTCTGTCAGCGTCTCGTTGTGTCTCTGTAAACGTCACATCACAAAAGCTGCAGCTGCAGAAAAGGACGCGAAGCTCTGTGGGATGAAACGGAGAGAGACTCACTGTGGTGATGAATCTATTTAAATGTGAAAATGTGGCTGTGGAATTGGATCATTTCAGCAGAGTAGATTCACTAAAAATAGATTTTGCTTTTTTCGAATATCATATTAGTTAAAATGAATATTCTGCAGTAATTGGCGGGGGCTGATATGAAGCCAAGAACACAAAGACTATTCTGCACTTCTAAATAAATCAATAGGATGTAGTCAATAGGACTGTAAGGTGAGTACACGCTATTAATAAACAAACTATACCACATCAATCTATACACGTGCCATTAGTGTCTCAACCTTTGCTCATATGACCAAAACCACAAGTGTGGCTCACTGTGGCCCAGTGGAAGGATCAATATAGCATGTTTATTAAGTGGTATCCCTTTGAAATAGCTGTGATAGTGGATTCTTTCTCCAACCGCTGGACCATTACAGTATATTAACGTCTGCTGAGGAGACAGTGATATGCATTAAGTGGGAGATGGGATTGCATTAAGTGTTAATAGCAACTCACAATGCCACATCCCCTCTGAGGATTTATAATCTTCCGTGTAAAACAATTTAATCCTCTCTGTCAATATAATCCTGCTGATATTATTAAAAACACCCGTGATGACATGTTGATTCTACTATTTTGCCTCAGAGCCAATAACTTTAATTTACCTGGTGGGAGGGAGATAGTGTGTGTGTGTGTGTGTGTGTGTGTGTGTGTGAGGGAGAGATAAAATGAGTGCTCCGAGAGATGATGGGGGAGTGCAAAAGACATTTTAGTGATGAAGAGGCCCCAGGGGGGAAATAGCTCTGAACTACCTGGGTACTTACATTACAAGTTACGGAATCAAACAGATATCGCGCCCACACACACACACACACACACATACACACACGCGGTATGCATTAATCTCAGCTTCTCCACCATCAATTTTAATATACCCACTGATGTTGGTGATGAGTGGGGAGGAGGCTTAAGAGCAGGGAAAGTATGAGAAAGCAGCTCAGTGGTGATACAATTCTCCATATTTAAACAGTGAGTGATTACCCAGCTCTGAGTGAGCAAGACGTATTATAACCAGAGTAGGACACCACTCGGAGGACTGCCTCCATCTTGTAATTCATGAAAGGCAACGCTGTTTTTCCAAAAAAAAAAAAGGAATGAGAGAAAGTAGGACGTGATTTAATGTCTTAGGGGAGATTTTAAGCCACTCTTAAAGGCTTAGCCCTCCCCCATCGCACCTTAATAATGGGCTGCCATTTGTCCAAAGTCATAGGCTAATGGTCAAATCACCATATGAATGCAGCCCATGTGGCGTGTGTGCCTTTAGCTGTGCAACATTTTCATCATCACTCCAGTGTGAGGATCACTGCATGGGTTAATGGAGACAGAGGCTTGTTTTGGATTTAAAGTACCACTGGAGGCCAGCAGGTGTCAGTGTAGGCCTCAACCCCAGCTGCAGCCGCCTGGAATGGGGATTGAACCTTGAGTGGAGTACAGAGGGGAGCGGCCTGCAGTGGACTGGCCAGCCAGAGCCGCACTGCATCAAACACAAGGTGGGTAAATTGCTATTAATAAGCAAGAGCAGGCTCGGCTGGGCAGTGTGACACGGCCTAGTCTGGGATTTATGGACCGTCTGGCCCGCGAGCATCTTATAACTCATTCAGTATAACTCATTTTTAACCATCAGCAAGTGTCGGATACTCAGGACATAAATTTGTCCCACCCGCTGTGGCGAGTGAGTGAGACCATCACTGTGTGTGTGTGCATGTGTGTGTGTGTGTGTGTGTGTGTGTGTGTGTGTGTGTGTGAGAGAGACACAAAAAAAAGCCCTATTTGGACTTTAATGTCATAAAACACTTCCTCCCTCCCACCTCCACTCACATGGAACTAGAGCAGATATACAGTATACACACACACACACACACACAGCCAAGCAGCAAGGAAAGTACAGTGATACAGTAGGTATCTGCTCTGAGTTTTATTATTGTTTTACTCCTGTCTCTTCCTGCAGGTTATAGCGCACATGCCAACCTTAATTGCTCCTGTTTGAACTTTGTCCTTTGTAACCAGTTTACACACAGAGAGAAGGTCCTTGTTAGCCTGACTAGATGCAGTAATCTGGTTAATGATGAAGCTTGTTGCTTGTAAAAGTCATACCTTGGTTAGAGTATACAGCTTGTATAAGAACTATTAAAAACTCTGAAAAGATTAGGCTACCGTCTTTCTCAACCACTACACTCACTGTACAAACTCAGGGATCAGACTGTGTACTAGGACTGTGAGTACTGATTAATATGCCAAAGATCAATTAACTATCACATGTGACAAAGAACAGCTAAAAGTCCTGATGTTTACAGCAAGACTTTGATATTTTTGGAAACAAAGGGTGCTTTCAGCCCTAGAGTTGTCTTGCTTTGGTCTGAATCAGAGACTCATTTTGTTGCCTAGAGTTCGTTCATGTTCTCACCGCAGCATTTACAAGCGGACCAGATAAAATGCCTAGTGCGAAAAAGCTGCGCTTGATTGGTCAGAATTTCCATGTGGGAAAAATCCAGGTAGTAAACAAACCATTGAAGAAGAGTACACTTGCAAGATAAATGTGACACTTTCTAATGTCACAATGGAGGGACAACTACGCAGGTTGATTTTAGCGCTGCTCATCGTGGACTATATTGCTGTCATTGTTCATTTTAGTCAAACCATACAGTTTGAAAACGAGGCGCGGCTCCAACTAGAAAACAATGTTTTGATGCATTGGATGTGCTGAATGTGCATATTAAGGCAGTACAGGAGGAGGTGCACGTTAGCTACTACTGAGACCACCTCTTCAAGAAGGTCTTGATCTAGTTGTTTTGGTGCACACCTGAGTGTGATTGCTGTGTTCATACCTGCCCAAACAAACCGCACTTAGGAGGCAGTCATTTTTCCTTTTTCAGTTTTTTGTATGTGTTAATCAAAGGGGATATAACATGTAGCCTAAATAAGTGGATGCTGGAAGAATGATTTTTTCTCACCCTTTGACAGAACCAGGTAAGCTGTTTCTAGTCTTTATTGTAATACCCTTTTTCCAAAATTGGCATACATGTGGGTTTTTTAAAAGTGGGAAAACTCGCTAAAAATAGGCAATAGGCTCTTTTCCCATTGCCAATAGACAAGTATGCCTACCACACCAGAAACAGGGTTGGTAAAGAGAAGAAAGCAACATAGAGGCCAGTCAGTTCTTTTTATGTTACTTAATCAGTCACTCTTTCAAACTCAGTGCCAACTAATATGAAATGATATTGGAGCACTGCTTGGACAGAAACGGATGGAATTTGTGGCTGAGATGACAAAGTCGCATTTGTATCCAGAATGAGTGTCGATTATAACCTTTCCCACTAAAGACAAAAGCCAGATGCTAGTCGGTGTTAGCGTGTTTTTGTCCAGTGGAAAGAGGCTTAAGCTAAACTGAGCAGCTGCTGGCTGCAACTTCATATTTCAGCATACAGATGTGACCGTAATATAGATTCTCCTGTCTTATGCTTAATTTATGCTTGATGCTTCCATGAGGGTTGTGAGTGTTTGCATGGCCAAAGTGACGTCACACGATATAGGCTGTTCTAATGCACTGTTCGTATGTATACCTACAAGAAGTAATGCATGAGAATTCGTATATGACTCGTGTAATCAAGAAGGTTGTGATCGCATGACCAACACACTGATGGGAGTAAGGAAGGAAGTAGTTTTAAGTCCAAAGGTCTGCATAAGGAGGCAGATTTGGGTGGTGGATTGGTCACACAACACAGGACTTTACCCCAGGAGACCAGAGTTCAGAGGTGTTTGAAGCCAAGTGAACTCTGAGTTGTTTTTAACGTTGTCACCATGTTTCTTTTCCTAAACCTTCCCCTTCATAACTTAACTTACCTAAACCCAACCGTCGTAACTTTACATTAAGTATGTAACGTCATTCATGGGGTGCATATTAACTTTTGTACGAGGATACATGAAACCACCAGACCTGGCCTCTTGCAGGGGTCAAGTGTGATGAGTTTTCAGCTGCCCATGCACATCCAGTATTTTCTAACTAAGCAGGTGTGAATGGGCAGAGAGCTGCAGTTGTGAGTTTTCGCAGTGACGCCTACAGTTTTGGAGAACATCATTTTTGCCCTGAGGAGAATCTGCACAGCGAATAAAAAAGATCCAAATGTTTCCTTGTCACAATCCTGTGTCAGCTCATTACTGCACAGATGCATAACCAAGCCTTTACTCTTGACAAGCAAATTTCCCAATATGTCAAAGTATAACTTTAAGAACCAGGAACCAGCAACTCTATGGCATTTTCCTTTGTTGCAAACTGTTGCAGATCTGTTTTTGATTTTGTTAATCCACTCTTGATTCCAGCTTCAAAGGGTAATTTCCATTGTTATGAAAACGCATGCACTCACTTCTCACAAGCACAGTAAGCAGCAAAACATCTGCTGGTATAAATATGTTCACTTAATTATTATATTAAGTGTTCATGTAAAGAGCTTATAAATACAGCATAACTGCAATATGGCCAACAGCTGTTTCTCTGTGCTTGTAAACCAGTAACAAGAAAATGCCACTGTCAAACAGTGATTCACACATCCATGCATTCACCATGGCAACAAGTTTCTTCCCATCCTTTGGATCACCATATGGGTGTGTATTGTTTTGGCTCATGCATGAGTCTATCTTGTGTGTGTGTGTGTGCGTGTGTACTGTACAATATGTGCAGGTATGTCAGGTTGTGCTTTCTGTCTTGGTGTGCATGCCCACATGTCATTCTGGTCCCTGTTAACACACCTAGTGAGCATGAAGTTGGAAGAGCAGAAGGGGAGCAGCACTCTGCACAGGAACTGAGATAAGCACCTTTTTGGGGGGTGAAGAGCAGAGTTTCCACCACAAAATGAGCAGTCATTCAGGAGCAAACAATGGCCAGACCAAATTAAAAAAAAAAAAAAAAAATGATAGAGGGAAGACAAAGAGATAGGAGATCGTTTAGGTAAAAGGTTGACAGAGGGAGTTGAAGAAAGAGGAGCAGAGACACAGAGCACAAATATTGTCTGGAGGTAGAGAGACAGAGGGAGGCAGGGAAGGAGAGAGCAATTAGCGAGAGATAAAAAGCATGGCAGCGAGGGTAAGACAACCTCCTATTACTCCAATTAATCCAATTTGAAAAAAAAAAAAAGAACTTAGCGCACCAGAAAGGCTGATCCATTTCCCTGACAACAGCAAGTGTTTGAGGGTCATGAGTGGGCAGCCAGAGCAGGCCTCCTGCCAGGCTGAGCAGAAAACAGCATGCTGGCATTTCAGCCGGGCGGAGGGGAGCGCACGCCCTGTCAGCGGGCACATTAACACTAATTCAACATGACTTGTTGATATATTTCCATGGCGGTAATGATGTTAATGGCAGTATTTTAATGCCCGTGTGCATGGAAATCAGAGGGAATATTAATGCCGCCGGCCCGCTGATCGTACTGAGGGTGGAGCACATTAATATGTATCGAGTAGTGCATATGTGTATGGGGGTGTGTGAAGTGACTAATACCACTCCATTTTAATATTTACTTGTCTGGCACTAAATTAAACAAGCCTTTTCAATGAAACAGTCATCATTTATCTTCCTGTTGGTTTGTGAAAGAGAGCAGTGTGTAAGATTTAGAGGGGTTTAATGGCAGTGAGTGGCTTCTAGCGGTGAGGACTGTAGATTGCAACCAGCTGGAACGTCTCCTGGTTAGAATTCCCTCAGTGTTCATTGTTCAAGAGGTTTTTTTTACCAGTAGCCGAATTATCCGCAGGTCTCTTCCATTCTAAAACAAACCGACCAGGAGTCTTATTTATAAAACAATATGTAGGATCCATACTAAAAATGTATGTATGGACAAAAGCCCAAAAATATTCGACAATTACCACAATCAGAATTCCATCTCACCATCTGCTTTGCCGATTCCCCACTCCAAGTGTTTGTAAGTATGGGTCAAAGGTTCGCCCATCAATTATGTTTTTATAGATCCCAACTCTTGCATGGGAAGTGGTGTACGCCTTTTACAGGCTCATTTAAGCAAATAATAACCTGGGCTACTAATTGAAGTTTTTGAGATTAGCTTCATGTTAAAATAAATGCATTTTGTCCGTTCTGGGCTACTGTAGAAACATGGTGGTGCAACATGGCATATGTAAGGTTCGTAGGTGTGAATGTGAGTGTGAATGGTTGTCTGTCTCTACTACCCCCTTTACACCTTGCATTAACATGTTTGTTTTTGTGATCGGATTGCTCTTGACCACATGAAAGTACAGGAGTAAATACACTTGAAAGGCATTGAGGACGGATTGTTATGCGATCTGCCAAACCACTTCTGAAGGTGGTCAGGGACGCATTGTGACCACATCGAACACAAGAGTAAATGCAAATGTATGTCCAATCCACATGCAACAACTCTGTGGGCGAAAATACGTAAGCGACGTGCGCCAGCTGGACACAGGAAGAAGGAAGAAGACAACAACAAAAAAAACCCTCACCAAGTAGCGACTGCAGAGAAAAAGAAAACACGGATGATGAAGTGTCTGCTCTCCATTTGATCCGACAGAAGTGTCCATACAATAACGCGACTTAACGGGCAGCTAACATCTTGATGTTGTTGTTGTTGTTGTTATTGCAGTGCACAGGATATGACGTTGTAGTCTGCTGCTGGAAATGTTTGCAGAGGAAGAAGAGGAGGATGTGATGTCAGCGGAACGGTGTGTGATCTGATAGCAAACGGAACTGGATGTGGACACCAGAGACGCATATTAATACCAGGTATAAATGCATGTGGTCAAGCGCTATCCGATTGCAATCTGTTTGCAAAAAACGCATGTTGATGCCAGGTGTGAAGGGGGCCTATGTGTCAGCCCTGCGATAATCTGGCGACCTGTCCAGGGTGTACCCTACCTCCTGCCCAATGTCAGCTGGGATAGGCTCCAGCCCCCCGCTGACCCCCAACAGGGTACAGGAAAAAAAATGAATCAATGAAATGAGTCATTCTAAGGTAAGAAATTTCTACCTACATATCTCCATTAACCTCCATTAACTGTACACACTAAGTGGACATGTATGGAAGTGACCGCTGATAAAGTGTAGGTTACAACCTGTAGACAGTGACCTCAGTCCGGGCTCTGTCGAGGTGAATGTGTGGACTTTATTTTGAGAGTTTGATCTTTGATGAACATGAAAGCATTTGCTGTGGCACCCTGCCACCACGAAGTCCTTAACTGACCCAATTAATGTGTCGCCTTAGCCACAAGTAGGTGGAGTGATGTCCACCACCGACGTCAGAGCCGAGCCACTAATTAACTCAAAAGCTCCGAAGTGTCTGTGATCTGCCTTGTGGTTGTGCTCTTTGATTGCTTGTGTCGTCACGGGATGCGACTAAGAATCATGACTAATATCACCTGCTGAAAACTGTTGGAAAACTGTGGTCATTTGAACTCATGTTTTTGGTTTCTTTGCCTCAGACACAAACAGAAAAGCAATTTATTTCAGTGCTCAAACTGCAGCTTCATTAGTCTTATCTGCAGCAATTGTTTCAAGATGTGGACGATTGTGTTTGCATCCAAACACTCGCAATCAAAATACCATTTTCTCCACCAAACATGTTGTAGTAATCCCACAAATAATCAGCTCCATTTGTGATCAGATTACTCTGGTATATCTTCCAGTGGCAGTAATGGATTTGATTTGATGCATTCGATAGCAAAATGGAACAGTCTGCTACCCTCCGTGTGATCTACAGAGTCGTCATCCAGCCCATTTGACAGCTGTATTGTTTGAAAAATAGCCAGGACGGGAGGCAGCTGTGAAATCCCACCCTGTAGGGGCTCTTTAAACTGTTCACTGCCTTCATAGCTGCACCAGTCTCAGTGATGGGAGTGTGGCTCTCACTCTTCTCCCAAACGTCAACAGTGAACTATTTAGTGTTGTTGACATTTGGGGCCACGTTGTTGTTTTGGCACCCTATTATCAAGTCTCTCCCTTCAGTAAGCACTCTCACTGCTGTCAGGTATCAACATGGGACTGGTTTTGACAAAAAGCGTGCCTCACGCCACAAAATATTGATATCACACATGAATTTGAAACTGTTTGAACACAGACGCAGTATATTAGCATTTAAAAATCTGTTTTACATCACACTGTTTTCTATTGCAGGTTATTATTAATGGTTTCCAACCTTTTTGGCTTATTACCTTTTATAGCCAAGCAATGTTTAATCACAACTCCATGTTAGAGTGAGCACACAGTATGAGTGGTAAGCAATTCAACCAAAGAGTGATGGCCTCTTCTCAGATTCATATGAATGGCTTTTGGAGTACAAATTCCCAGTATGTCACAGGAGAAAAATAACAGATTTGAAACGGTAGCAGAAATAAAATATGTTTAATTTCCTGTTTTTTCCCCTTCTTGCTCATCTTTAAATAAAGAAAGAAAATACAAAACATTATACTATATGATGATGATGATGATGATGAAGATAGTGTTATGTGATAGAACAATTAAATTAATGAACACTTTTGGGCATAATAAAATTGAGAATAGTGTTAGTTCAGGCAGGACACGATGTCAAGCTCAGCTCACATCCCAGCTACATCAGCTGATCTCAAAAAGCCAATCAACTGATAAAGCAGCTGATCGATGGGAAAGAGTCAGCTGATAGATCACATGATTCCATTCCTTCAGGCTTTTCATGTAGGCACATGGAAGGGCAGGGAGGGTTGCTCTCTTTGCCTCAAGCTTTCCTTGTCTGCACATGAAAGGGCAAACAGGTGTGCTCTCTCTGCCTTAAGCTTTCCACACAGGCATGTGGAAGGGCAGAGAGGTTTGCTCTCTCCACCTCTCTCCTGTTCTGAGACACCAGAGATGCCTCAGAACAGAGCCATACCGCCAAATATAATACTACAAATGGAAATAAATTTTTCTTTGACTAAAGTGTTCCTGACTGAAGTGCATTAAAATTTCAAGGCCATATGTCCAAACCAACAATAAATACTTTTCTACAGACAGGCACTTTGTAGCCTGCGCTTACAGCTGATGATCAGTTACAAATACATAACTGCCTTAGTCAGTTTAGTCAAACTAAATTTGACCAAAAATGTAGACAAAACTCAGACCATGACACAGAAACTACCAAAAATTAATAAAAGGTGTCAAGACCAAAGCGAGTGCAACATGCAATAAGCTACATTAGGTTAACAGAAGAGTTAAGCATCACTAAAACTGACAACATGGATAAGCAACAAAGCCTCCTCATTGGCTGCAGCAAACAAATGTTATGTGCATAAATTTGTGCACAAATTATGATGTTGTGCACATAAACTGAATTAATGTATAATGTAACACCTTGAAATGGGCCATTCTGCATAACTTGTGGTTTTACTTTTTAAACTTTAATACATTTTGAGGATACTACTTGTATTCCTTTATCAAGCAGAATTTTCTTCAAGACTTTTACTTGTAACAGTATTTTTACATTATGACATTGCTACTTTTGCTAAAGTACAGGATCTGAGTACTGACTGCCCACTTTGGAGAAGTTGTATATTGCCTAGTCCCTATATCTTAGCAATTCCTTTGGTGAGCATAATTTAATCATACCCCAAAGAAATGTCAAAACCGTGCAGAGTAAGTCTTGAATTGTTAAAAAAAAAAGATTTTTCTTTTAAACTCTACAACATAGAAAAGTAACTCACACTTAGGGTTGTAACATGGTGCTGATGACTGGCAGTAGACTTGAAAGTAGGTAAGTGTCACACACTTGCCTTTTATTCAGATAATGTTTCGGCCCTCAGGCCTTCTTCAAGATCAACAATCATAGTCAGACGCAGACACTGATATATTATATAGGCTACACCCTTGTCGCACACCTCATGGTGGTTAGAAATCATACTCATAAGGGTGACACAAAAGAAAAATCAAGAGGCCTTCAAAAATTCAGAAACCTTTAAATTAAACAGTGACAGGAACTACAGCCAAAATACTTAGAAGCTGACTGACAAGTCACTGTATCTCACACCATGGACAGAGATTTGAGTTTTACATGCTTTTTTTTTTTTGGTTCAGTATTTTAAAAAAATGTTGAAATACATAAATATTGATTAAATTTCTGAAATGAAAATGTCAGCTCCAGGTGAACACCATCAACAACTTCATCTAAATAACCAACAAGCAGAGGTACATTAGAGCCCATGGTTTTACTTTTGCTTTAAATCTATTAGAAATCAACTCATGTATTTTAACTTTTTTAAATATACTGAACATAAAAATTGCACCTCAAACTGAAATCTCTAGCTATGGTATGATGAGGTATAGTAGTAGTCAGTTTGTTTTGAAGTCATTTTATTGGCTCTAGCTCCTGTCACTGTCTTGTTCAAAGGTTTTGATCAACTAAAGGCTTCTTGATTGTTTTTGTGCAGTCTAACGATGGACAATGTTTGGGCTCGTCCAAGATGAGCCAGGCCTGTGTGGAATCAGTCACTGGTGATAGATGCACAATGCATGTCGGTTAGATTTGTGTCTGGCTTGCTCTGACGTCATGCACATGTGGGCAACAATAACTCCACAAGACTGAGGTGGGCACAGTTTTTGCCACCAGGCACTGCAGTTGCTCTGCACTGACTGCAAAGCCCAGGGCATGATGGGAAATCAAAGAGCTGATCTGTTCTTAGTTACAACGACAAACATAAGGTTTTGTAAGAAATGTGAATTTGTTGTATTTTTTTAGACATCTAACACCAGATCAATGGTTCCCAACTAGTGGGTCCAAAAGTGGGTCGTGGGTCCATTCTGAATGGACCGCAAGTGACTGGCGAAGGTGTCAAGTTTGTAAAAAGGACACTTTATATTTGGAGGTGCAGTGAATTCCCGGCACAGAGATTTTATTTTGAAGTGGTGTTTGCTGTTGTAGAGTAAGTGACGAATGGGCAGCTGCTTGACAGAGACAGCAAACTAGCTTGATGACATGGCAAAACGCAAGTATGACACTGAATGTACTTCAATGTGCTAACCTTTGACTAATAACTAAGGAGAAATCTGAGCCCCGTGGCTGCACCAGTTGGGAACCACTGCGCTAGATCGTAGGCTATTAGTCTCATGTTCTGCAAGCAAGTAGCTTGTAATAATAATATGTGGTCTGAAAACTACAGACGGCCTACTGATGGATTTAATAGGATGTAAGTATTTCTGTGACTTCCTGTACATTCTTTAAAGGCTGGTGGACAAGACTGGACTGCAGCTTTTGTCATTGTCCCCTGCTGCCACCTGATCTCTTCCACTCAAGGTGCAGTCATCTCAAACAAGCCTATTATCTAATCACCATAAGGTGTGTGAATAAGGCGTGGCCTACATAACAGAACAGTGCCTGTGCCTGACTATGATTGTTGAATTTGAAGAAGGCCTGAGGGCCGAAACTTCATCAGAATAAAAGAGAAATGCATATGGAGCCAGTGTGCGACACTTGTTTCCTACTTTCAAAACTCTGAAATTCTGTCACATAAGATTTCGCTGCCTTGGTCCCCATCCAGTGGTACTTAATTATGTAACACTATACCCTCTTCAAGCAGTAAAATACAATCTTTTTAAGCACCTAATCAGAAATCATTGTGACAATCCAGTGTGTACAGCCAGAGGGAGATTACAGGACCTGGAAGCCAGGCTTCTAAAACAGCGCTGAGGACTCGGCAGAGAGCCAGAGCATGTTAAGGTTTGAGCTTTAGCTGAGGAAGAAGAGGGGATGCTCAGGCCTTGAGAGGGCTTAGAGACAAGCGTGTGGATAAAAGCCAGGCAAAAGAGACACGCTCGCAGGTGGGACATGTAAAAGAGGCTGGACTCCACAGCCAAGGACGCATCCTAATAACATCAGAAGCGTCTTTACCCACAAGCCCTTTTCATTCCAGGTGTGTGTCAGCTTCCACGACACAGAGCCGCAGCCTGACGCACACAATTGCTTTTTGCCAAGTGAAGCAGCAAAATCCCCGGGCCCTACTGACATGTAATGACAAATGTGTGAACACTGGCTGGGAAACCGGCAGTGATTTCTAAAACATTGTCTGAAATAATGGTGGCTGAGGGAGGGGAGAACGCTAGAGAGTGCAAATTACAGCAAAGGCAATGGGCTGGAAAAAAGAACAGTCTTGTTGATGACAACACTCTGTGCATTTGTGACAGAGGCCCACACTTACGTATCCGTCTCTCAACTTATTCCATAAAACACATCGTCAGCTCTGAGGGGAAATGGGCCGCTGAATGACAGCGCACCATAACAACTCCTGACCGAAATCTTTGGAGATATGTCTTGTAAGTGTGTCTTGCAAATGTGTAAAAAGGAGAAGGGTGGGGCTCCATTGCTCACTCCCAACAATCTGATGAGGCACTGGACTGGAATTGATGTAAATATTATCTCAAGGTTAACTGCAAGCTGTTTGCCTTAAGTGTGCCGTGTAACTGTTCTGCCCAGCGAAGCTTCTCTAAACGTCCTCAATGAGAGCTGCTCTTGTGCCATATGTTTCGGCACACAATAAATAAGAAATGAATTCCTGACGAGTTTAAGTTGCTCCCCGGCATTTCTCTCAAAACTAATGGGCCAAGAGTGAATTATTGATGAGTGTTGATCAAGGAGAGAGCAGAAAATAGGTTACCTATAAGCTCACGCTCAAGCACAGTGACATGCCTGAATATTTAATCAAAAGGGGTAAATAGGCATGTGATATGATGATAATATTCCAATGCTTGCCTTCTAATCGCTAATTTGAGAGATGAAATGAACCCCGGCCTTGCTATTGACTTGTGTTCACTTCAGTTCATGAGACCTCATTCAGCTGCTGAGCAGCAATCTTATCACCGTTGCCTTTAACTCCTGCATCCCTCGCTCTCTGCTTCCCCCTGTTTGCTGTGGGCAGCGGCAACGCAAGAGTGATGTGAGTGACCTTGGCCTGGTTCTGCGGGCTCCAGAGGACGGCCGTGTCTCACAGCGATCCGTTCCTCCCCACCAATCCCGATTAGCAGCCGGGCAGCAGGCAACGGACGGGAACGAAGTGTCGCAGTGCAGAGAGGGCTGTCGAGGAGCTGGAGCCGGATCTGTGGCCCAGAAGAGGTGTGAGGAGGGGAGGTGGAGCGCAGCTGGGACGGAGGGGAAACAGCAGCCTGTGGGGTGGAGTGCGTGCATGCGTAGGGAGGGCTTTGTAGGACGAGGATAATGGAGGGGTAGTTCAACAGCGGGTCAAGGAGGACAAAGAGTCAGAAGTGATCTCAGTGGGGAAGGAGATGAGGAGGCAAAAAGGCCTGGAAGGAGGCCGCAATCTGGGCTGCGCTGCTGAATGTTTTGCTGCTCTTCAGAGCCATCACTGCACACTGGGATGACACACAAACAGACGCAGATGTGCACATACGCACGCACGGTTAGTAAGCACCAAATCCCTAACTAAGCACACTGTATACTGAATATTTTTGGGTTCATTCGCTCCACATGGTAAAGGCCAGGGTGGACTAGAAACAAACTACGGGTATTTCATACATAATGTTGTCTGACCTCATCTAAAGTCATCTGAGTGTTTTTAACTGTTCCAAATGCCCACTTGAAGTACAAAAAATAATCACAGAGAGAGACGTGATGTGTTTAAATATGGCTCACACTTTAGGACAGTGTCTCCTCAAAGGCATCTATGGTGTCGTCCAATAGTTAAGTGTTGAAAGTGGCGGTGAGGAATGAAAAGAGAAGTTTAGATAAGAAAGAACCATTAACACATAATCACCTCTAAGTAGTTGTTGACTATTTACACATCCAGCAGATACAGAGCTGCATTAACATCCATTTGCAGTCCAATATTTGCTCTCCTTTTAGCTCTACTTTACTCTCCACCAAATCCTGAGGAGGATATCTGGCTCAATAGCTGTTAAACGCTTCACTGTGTTCACCAGCTGGTCTTCAGCTTTATGTGTCAGCTGTTTGGTGCTGGGCAGGTAGCATGTGGTCAGTTTTTAGAGAGCTGAAAACAGCTGAAAGTGGCAGTCGAAAATGTGACTATGAGAGCGGTGACAGCGAACCATAACTGTAAAATTATCTGCCAGAAAGCCAAAACAATGAGCTAAAAGACACTAAAACCATAGACTCCTGTTTTGAAGCCTCATGTTTGGCATATTGGCCATCGCCATATGAGCCTTTGGACCCAGAATTGACCATATTTGGATGGGAGGGTGGTGCTATGGAGGAGCGAGGGGTGGATCTGACAGAGAAGCAAAGAACACTATCCACACACAAACTGTTTTTGTACCAGGCTGTATAGCTGTAAAGTTGGGCATTTTAACATGGGGTTCAATGGGGATTTACTCTGTTTTGGAGCCCGCCTCAAGCGGCCATTCGAGGAACTGCAGTTTTTGCCCTCGAGCCCTGGAGGTAGCTTAGCTAAAACATTCAATAGAGCTGACAGGAACTGCTGCCTGATGACAACTCTTTGTGGGTTCATCACTATAAGCAACTCTGTTCACATTCCAACAATCATGTGATTGACAGTTATTATAAAAATATTAATTATGCTGCACAAGGAACAATGCTCTGCCTATTAAGTGTGTTGCCAAAGGGAGGTTTTCTTTAAAGCTTAACAGATCTCCTATTGTAGAATAGCACTTCTTATTGGATATAGGATAGTGCTGCAAAACTATAAAACCCTACAGGAGATAAGTTGGCGAAGAAATGGATGGACAAAATAGCCCTAATTTCCTTCTATGAAAGATTATGCTATAAGCTGAATGGATAGGCAAGATACACACATAAAAACACTGGGCCCTAATGTTACGATAAGATGATGTGCTAAAGACTTGCACCTTTAAGATGAACCTGGTTCCTCATGTAAGCTTACATATGCAAGACCTCTAGAGAGTCAGAGAGGGGTCATGGTTTCTGTTGCTGCAGCCCGTTGATCTGTGCACTTGCTGTCACTGGCATGTTGATGTTGCTATCTGGTTGCTGCTGTTAGTTTATGTATGCATGTATGTATGTATTTATTTATTTATTTATTGTATTTACATTGATGGAATTGGCTCTAGAAATTAATTGCCCTTTTGGGACTAATAAAGTATTCAGAATCTGAATCATGATGTATCATGGAATGGAAGTTATAGCTATATTAACATGTATGTTTCCGGTGCCAGTGGGAACCATGCTGTCTTTACTTATTATTTTTTACAGAGAGCGCAGAGGACTGATAGACAGCTATGTCACACGGTGCAATGACTGAAGCGCAATATCAAGAAAACCAATGAGCTTATTGTGGACTACAAGAACACAATAGAACATCAAGTTGTAGCCATGACAGTTGTCAGTGCTTCTAATATGGATGCTGCTGCAAAGAAGCTACAAATACAAAAAACACCTAAGATTAGTGTCACCGCTTAAGTATCTGATGTCACAGTGAAGCTGACCTTTGACCTTTTGGATACAAAATGTCATCACCTCATCATTTTATCATATTAAACATTTGTGTGAAATTAAGTCGGAATTAGAGTTTTAATTCTTGACTTATGGCCAAAAACATGCTTTCTGAGGTCACAGTGACTGTTGACTACCACAATCTAGTCAGTTCATCAGTCTAAGTGGATGTTTGTGGCAAATTTGAAGAACTTCCCTCCTGGAACTCCTAAGATATCACGTTCATGAGAATGGGACAAAAACCTGAAAACACAATGTTGTCGTCAGCATAAAGGCATAAAAAGAGAAATCTGATTACGGCAGCTTTAAGTGAAATACTGAAACATTCAAAAGTATTTTTTTAAACATGTTTATGCTAAACAATGAACAAAATAATTGTTTTTATGAGCAGTTTAAGACATTCAGTGTATGCAATTTTTGTGACTTGCTCAGGTCTTCCTGCCAGAAGCCCCACCTGATAGGCTCCCATACCAAATATATGGGAACAAATGGGTGGTGTGAAGGTATGTGAACAATCAGACTGGTTTCAACAACAGCAGTAGTTTGAGTTCTTTCTTTTTTTTTTTTTTTTTTTTAAGTAAAAAAAAAAAAAAAATCACACTGAAACTTTGTTTTAACCTCCAAGTTTTTCTTTGGAGATTGCATCTAAATGACTGCATGTTTTCCTAAAGCCTTGAGGCCAACATTATGTTTTGCCCCCCTCAACCTTCTCCATGCAACATTTCCTTGCAACACACACACACGTAATGTATACACACCCATACACACACACTCACACAGCAGATGGGCTCAAGCTATGACAGCCACCTTTCCAGTGTCCTTGGCTCCCTCCTCATATTCCACCCTCCCCCTCCTGTAATTCTGCCCTCTGCTGTAACTCTTTCCTCTTGATTCAAATCAATTTCAGGGCGCTCCACTTGTGAGACACGCGACAAGGTTTACCATGCCGAGGCACTGAAAGTTTTCCCATCTCTCCCCCTGCCTTCCTCCCGTCCCATCCATTTCGTTCTCCCTCCTTCCGGCTCTCCCTCCCATTATACGCTTCTCTTACATGAGGCCCGGGCAATCGACCCCAGTGATAATCCAGTCTTTCATATTGGCAGATTAATATTGACTCAGAGCCCTGGAGCTGATGCTCAGCCCATCCTCCAGGTGCTGGAGCATGCAGAGTATGAGAAATGGGGCTTAATATACATTCTGCTACTGCCTCTCACCCCAGAAGAGCTGCATGAGAAACACTGTTACGAGCAAGGAAGTAATTGTGGTTTGCCAGCTTTTCAGCTGCAGTGTGTGCTCACAGCCACATGCCTTAAATTAAGAAAGACTCCCTCCCATACATGTACGCTGATATGCACGCATGTGCACACAACTGGACATACTTATGTTTTAAGCCCCTAGGCGGTGCTAAGGCCAGAGAAAAAAGCACACCGTGAATGACTAATAAAGGATATGCCGCAAGGTTTACTCAAATATTCTTTATCCATTTGCTCAGTCGACCAAAATGTGAGGAGGCTTTCCAGTGGAGTAACCATGATGAACACACAAGGAGACAGTCAGTTTCATGGTGATTAATGAAGAGTTGATGAGGGCAAATCAATGACGTTCATTAAATAGAAATCACTGAGAGACATGAAATCGAACGCTCCCCAACATGAGATAAAAATAACCAGCGAATATTAAAATAAATGAAGAGTAAATTGAGTCCATGGCAGGGTGACATTTAAATCCATAGCCATAGATTTATAGACTAACTTGCTAATGTAAATGTGCTGATAAGAAAGAGAAACAATGGTGTGTCAAGATTAGCTGTTGGTGAATCTCTGGAAGGGGTGCGCCCACGACAAAAGCTTTTAATTCTCCAACATTAAACACAAGTAGACAATGACCTGCTCCTTTTTCCAACAGACCGGAACAAAATGAAACCCACTGGATGTTATATAATCTGTTCAAATAATTCACCACCCTCCTTAGCCATGGAAGTAACACTTGACTTATACTGTAGGTGGTTAACTGCTTAGTCGGGTATGCTAACATTAGCAGCGAACGTTAAAGTTGAAAAATACACTGATTAATCCATTTCTTGAACTGAACACCAAAAGTATGGCATACTGTTGACTGTTTTCTAGGCTATGACTGGGTAATCGCCATAAAGAGGAGTGGTTAGTGAGCCAGTTCAGTCCACAGCAGGCCTCCAGGGATGAAGTTCAGCCTTGCTTCCGGTATTGCAGCAAAAAATCCAGTTACAAAGACACCTGGAAAACAGGACAACCTAACAGCAAACAGGAGAAACACTACTGTCCATATTTAGTGGACTGCATATCGTCTAAGTAAACCTCAATGCTTTTAACTTTGTTTGACGTATACCAGGCAAAGAGTTGCACTGGACTAAATAGGCGCCACCTTAGGGTCTGGTATCAACATCTATGAGCCACCGCCACCTCTGATGTCTCAACTGTGAACCAAACCAAATATCGTCCTTTAGTTTTAAGAGGAATCTAGCAGCGGCATGTTGTGTTTCATGCAACACAGCTATTAAATGACTTGTATTTTGTCCTGAAAACAAAGGAGCTAAATTCAAAATGTCACAGCACCCATTTAACATCTAATTATTCAGCAATGCCTGGCGCTTGCACCCCTTGCCCTCTACCTGACCCTTCAGCAACAACCCGATAAGCACTTGTAAGTGAAAGAACAATGCTGAGTGTTTTACAACCTGGCAATCACATTTCGACCCTTGTCCTTGGGATTTATCACATACAACCTGAAGTGCATAACGATATAAATCTGACTGAACTGTGACCATAAAACACAACCAGATTTCCATGTTAACAACATCCTGGTCATTACACCTCTGCCACTCAGGAATAATAACAACAATAACATGACGAAGCAAACGAGCAAGCTCTGGCGGTGATGTGTGACTAATGTTTGCACTCCATTATTTTACCACTGAACAAGCAGTTAAAGTTCAAGTTCGAGGTGTTAGCAGCACATCCAGTGTGTGGGGACTGCTTGGGAATTCTACAGTAAATAATGCACTATGGGCGCAGTCATGTTGACGTTATGATTGTACACGGCTGCATGGGGACATTTTCTGTCCAAGACTTCAATTTATTATTTGAAAGTGTGACACAGATCTGCGGGGATGATTCATAGCTGAAAGAAAAATAGCTTTCTGTTTTGACAGGAGAGATGCGATCAGAAAGGGGAGACAACGAAAACAAAATGTTCAGCCGTGTTTGAGAAATGGCTGACAATGGAGGACCAGTCAAGTTGACAGTCAGAGTGCTGTCAGCCTCGCTGACTTTTTGCCGCCGTGCAGATGCACAGTTTGACTTTGAGCACAAGTTTGAGTACTGCAGAGTGTCATGAAATTATAAGCCTGGGCCTATACAGTTCCATCTGTGTTTGGAGTAGTTTTTAAGTATCAAGCATTTCGGTTTATGCCATTTATCATTTTAACCGAGTAATGAGCCATGAGAGTCTGTTTTACTGCAGCGAAAGAACAGCTGAGGTGGAATTAGGTATCACATAAAGTTAAAAAAAACCCTCTGAGCAGCAACTAAATAACACCGTTGCTACAAAACACTTCAACCATCTATAAGCCCATGTTTTTATTTGTCAAAATGAACAGTTGTAGCCATCCAAAGTGTTCATTTATAAGGGACTGTTGGTTATTTATGAGGGGAGAAGGAGTGGTGGGAGGCATGTAAAATAGTTTTTCAAGCATTTGGGAGGGACTTATGTTTTTTTTTATTTAGTCTGAAGGGACGGGCATACAACTTGAAATAGTTGTATTTTGTATTTATTTTAAATAGCATCTAAACCCCTAAAAAACACAGCAGGTTTGAAAGGCATCATTTTCTTTAAAAATGGCCAAAATCACACCATTTATCACAGCCAGAAACTGTAAGAACAGAAATTATCAGCAGATTTTCACATTTCTGACACTTCTTGAACACATCATGCACAATGAAGGCTTCAATCAGGAAACAGAAGCTTTTCTTAAGCTTAAAATGGTGATATTTCATCACTTGATTCTGTCTCATTTTAAAATTTAGTCAAAAATAAATATGCGCTTACCAGATCCTGTATAAAACATGAAATTCATCGCTCCTGCATGCATGACAATGGTTAAAAAAAAAACAAGGAATTTTCAACTTCAAAGTTTTGTTTTCATCCTTTAACTTTTAAACATCAACAGGTAAGTTTTAAAAGTCTAATAATGTCCACTGCGCCTGCTGCTGCCACTGTTGTGCACAATTTGTTTTGGAAAATGGCCATTATGAACATTTTGCTAATGCCAGCTATGTGCACACTGTGATGCGTTTGTTTCTGTGTGTGCTTGCGTGTGTGATGTGTAGGCTAGTTCAATTTTGTTGGTTTTGTGTCGTTGGACAGCTTGCTGTCAAGTATCCATATTCTGCATAAGTGCACACACAGGCTGTGTGATAACTGTGAGACTTGACAGAAGGATCTGCATTTTGCTTAAGAAATAAGCTCTCTGTTTTGGTGATAACTCTTAATCCCATGCTGTTTTTTTGTTGTCTGGGCTCCAGTACCGACATTTAGTTTGAATATAAAAACAAGAATAGATCAACACCTAGTATGTGGTTGGACCATGTATGAAACATTAGAGGGCTTTTAATTTGAAATGAGGACTTTTATTTGAAGCAGCAGCATATACTCAATCGCAGACTGACTTTCGCTTCTAATGTCCAGTCCAGCCCAAATTTAGTATTCAGCAGCAGAGGGAACCTGCTCTCTCTGGAGCTTTACCAACCAATCAGCTCATTTTTGCTCGATTTACAACAACTCTCCTCTTCCCTCTCCAGCTCCAGTCGTGGACGTACATCCCAGTGTGACTGGTGGAGGTGTCACAGCCAGTGGCCACTATCAAAGCCAAGTCCATTTCTTATTGATAGTTTGTAAAACATCCTATAGGCACCAAATAGTGTATAAGAATGTTTGGTGAACTGTGCTTCGGGGCTGTCTCATTGTTGCAGTATGTGAAGTTGTAAGTTGTGTCTTCAATAACACCTGCTAAGATGTAAGACCGACCTCGAGTCCTATGCTGTGACAAGAATGCGTGAATGAAGCATTATATTGTTATATTTTACTGATATTTAGCTAGCTAGCTTGCTGATTCCACCACGCCATCATGCCACACAGGTTGCGAATATACGAATCCTTGGATAATGAAGGAATGGCCTGACTGGTTTACCCTGACATTCTTACCCTAATCTTAACTAATTCCACTCATCTTGGCGAAACCTAACCAATCCAACCAATGATTACTAGCCAACCATATACAGAGAAGGGCAGGTCATTCCTTCACCATCTTAGGATTCGCAAATTTGCACACTGGTTACAGAAAATGAGGAATACAGTCAGCGCCTATTCATTTTGAAAGAGCAACAGCCTGTGGGAAAAACTCAACGCCTGCGTCTTCACTCATTCCAACCAAAGGTGCAACTCACTCACTCACTCACTCACTCACTCACTCACTCACTCACTCACTCACTCACTCACTCAGTCATGCACAGACTTTCTCGTTGATATAGCTGGCCTCACATGGTGCATTCCTGCAACTATGGTTAGGGCCTATTTATGGCAGAGGGAGGGTCATTAAAAATATTTGTAGCTTCAGGGAGAGTCAAGATAAAAAAAGAAGAAGAGAAATGAAAAAGAACTCACACCCCAGCCACTCCCCTCCTCTGAGAAATAAAGAACAGACCCTAAGCTATTTTACATCCTAGAATTCGACTCAGTTCAATAAAAACCAAATTATCCGATTAATGGAGGCTTTTAAACCAAATTCACAAAAACAAAACAAACATAAGCCAAATTAAAATGCCTTTTTTACTATCTGCAGTTAAATCCTAATTGTCAGGTGCATCTTTACACTCTAAAAGTTAAAATGCATCTGTCTGCATCATCTGGACTGCAGCTCCGGCTTTCATTCCTGGCCGCACACCTAACCCCGAGGCCATCTTTTCGGAGTGGCAATCTGAACTTTGCATGGCACTGCACCACTCAGGGATCGTTTTAGCTCGAGGTTCAGGCCTGACAGAGAACATACTTAGCGTAATGATCCATCGGCTGAGTGTGTCTAATGAAGAAATAGATTATATGTGGATGCTTGCCCACTTCATTGGCTTGCTAATGAGCATATTTGTTTGCATGTATGTGGGAATCTGCGTGGTGGCGGTGTGTGTTGAATATATAGCAGGGGAGCATGCGGTATAGCCAGCCTGAAGAGGAGGGGTTAATGAGCCAATCACAGTCCATCAGGGAAGCTATCAAGTGCCAGACGAGTCCACCGGTCATTCACTCTGTCTGGCTCTTCCTTTTTACTCTTTCCCCAAACTCCCTTTCACTCTCCACTCATACCTCCCTTCTCTATCACTCTCTCCCTTGAAAAGCCTCCCTCCTTTTCTCCGTCTTTCACACTCCCCACAGATCAGTGTTAACGAGGATATTAGCCATGGCAGTAAACACAGACCCTTTCTCTGATCCATTTGGCAGCAAGGAGGTGAAGGGAGGATGAGTCTCACTTTTTGCTCCCTTCTCAAGACCCCTGGGTGCTGAGGGGAGCGCGGCTAGGGAGTAATACCTAGTGTGTTTGTGTGTTTGGGTGTGGACAGAGGGGTGGCGAGCTGGAAAAGACAAAGGAAGACGAGACAGGAGGGGTCAGATCACACTGGCACCAGTTCACATTAGAGGTCATGTAATTTCAGTCATCTGACTCGGGGAAAGTAAAAACCTTTTATCAAAGCCAGCACTCACCGGGGCCAAAAATACTCAGGATGCTTGCCTGTGATGAAACCCACTCCCAAGCCATTTGGCATTCTTTCAGTGCGCCCTAACTGCCGCTGTAATATTATGTGCCCAGAAACGTGAACCTAATCTCAATTTTGTTTATTTAGAAGGTTTGCTTTCTCCGGGGGAGGAATCGACCATTTCCATCTGCAGAAAACTATACATTTCCCCTGTGAGTGCTGGAGTGGTTTAACGAGTACCTCAGGTTCACCTTTGTACTCCCCTCCAAAAAAAAATAATAAAAGCACACACGTACGCTTACACACACAAATAGGATGCAGCGTGTTAGTGCAGTGCAAACCCTGAGGGGAGGTCGCTTTGATAGAGGGGTTTATGTCCCTCCCAAAGGGCCTGGAGCTGTGCTCACAAAACAGCCACAAATCAATACCGCGCACATCTGTCAGGGTGTGATTAAATTCTCCCATTCCCCTGACATCACCCACCCCGTACACACCAACATACACAAATGTATACATATTCACACGCACAGGAATGTACTCAAACACTCTTTGTGCTTGGCAGGGGGCAGATGAGAAAAAAGAAATGTGAGAGCGAGGCCTGACAAAAAGGTTAGCATGAAGTGTTAGTTTACCCCGAGGTGTAAAGTCTGCATGTGTGACCTCAAAAAAAGCACAACTTCACGTCGAAACAGAAACTTATGGGCTGTTTTCTCTTGTGAAAACCCCGGTGTGAGGCGTCAAGTGACACGTTGACATTCGCCCTCGGGGTATGTGCAATTTGACTACAATTTTTAAGGCTGCGGCGGCGCAAAGAGACAAAGACTGACCTAAATAGATTGATGTGTGCATTGCTCTTTTAGGACACAAAGGGCTGCCGCAGCTGAGCCACCTAAGGACATGGAGGAAAGAAATTCATCAAAAAGCAATCATCAGTGCTAGGTGGTGACTGATCTAGCGTGGCATCCATTCATTATGTAAATCTCACAACCTAGCTTTCTTTATCATCAAAGACCCTCATTCTGAAAAATTAGCCACTCTCCGTCTGTGGAAAAACAACAGAACACTAAAACTGGACTGTTGCTATGGAAACTATGTGGGAGAAACCATTTTAGGGAGAGCGGGCGGCAGGGGTATGTGTGTGTGTGCATGTGTGTGTGTGTACTGTCAGGCAGGTGCATGAGGAGAGCAGTTTTAGCAATCAACAGGTGTACTGGCAACAGCAATATCTGGGTCCCAAATGGAATGGTAAATTAGATTTAGGATGCCGTGACATCGGACAGTGGATTAGTCTGGCAATATGATGCCGTCTGTGTCAACCAAGATTGAGTATTAAAGTGAAGGTGCTGTACTTATTGTCACTGCCGCAGATGGACCTCATTATTAGGAGATTAGTCCTAGGCTGCACAAAAATAATCCGATTCATTGATGTCTATCAACATTGCAGAGCTGCGAGGAAGGCACCGGCTCACACTGCCATTTAAAGTAAATGTGGAGTTCCCATTGAGGTGGGGAAAAAACCCTTGAAAAAATACAGTGGGGTATGAATATTGCAGGATGTGAAGAATATCCCCCAACCGCCGGTGTCACGCTTACTTTTAACCAACTGCAGCTAACATGGACTTGATAAAAGATTCAAAGGCGAGAGACAGCGACTACCTTCAAGGGCACATCAAACCCTGAACGATCATTTACATTCATGAATCAATAATCCTTGTCGGATGAAAGGGGGAGATAAAGGGTTGTCTCATCTTTGGGGTCATTCCTGTGTTGAGGGACCTAATTTTCATTACTCGGGATAAAACGCACCAAAGCGCAGGAAACCTCCATTCGCCCAAGCATCGGTCATCTCTGATGGCGCCCTACCTTTTCATTTAGGAATTTATGAGGGCTTTTTATTCTCCCGCCTTAGCCATAACTTAGCGCGGCTTGACAGCAAACAATGTTCTTAATGCTGACATCCGGGATGTCTGTGTCTGGAATATAAAATGTGATCTGTGGCTCGGGCCCCTGTGTTCTTAATCTGATAGGAAAGCGTTTGACACATCAGCACTGTATGGGAGGATCAAAGTCTGGCCGAGCGGTTTGTCTTTTCTCTGTACCTTCGGTTAATGTAGGCTGGGGTTAGAGCCAGCTTCATCCAGGATTTGTTCTCAGGCCATGAAGGATTATCAGCACAGGGAGTTCCTCTGAAGCTGCTTTTGTTGACTGACAAGAACACAAACACAAGCTTGCATGGATGCGCACAGACACCAGATGTCAGAAATACATAAGAATAACGGATTCTTCCTGGTCGAATTACATCTTCATCAAATGTGGAACAGGCAAAAAAAGTATGCTGAAATTAAACAGAGCCATGTGAGGTAAAAGGTAAAGGTACCATTCATTTCCTGAACAACACAGTCTCTCAGAGTTGGCAGGAAGTTAACAGCCTGGTTCCAGACCTCTGAATCACCACCCACATTTATGATTTCTTCAGTGATTCACATAGGTGTGATGTGGTGTCTACTGACTGCGGCTGATTGGAGAAACAGTAAATCAGAACTTAGCACGCAGTATCAAGAATGAGGGCTTGCTTTTTCACCATGGTGACATCCATTAAGTTGCATTAGGGGAATGGTGACAAGCTTAGATGTGACTGATGCAGCTGTGCAGGATGATTCTTAAATCAACATATTACTTTGAACTTCTATGTCAACCTAAAATGATGGTGGCGGGATGGATATGTAAGAATAACCCCAACTGAAACATGCTTGAGTATAACTGTCTTTTATATTTCAACTTTGTACATGGATACGCTGCTGTCAGGCAAATGCTACTAACATGAGCTAACATTAGCTATTATTTCCTCCATTTTTTCCTATGTCTGGTGAAACACTGTTAAAATCTGGGTCGTGGCTGATAAAAAAGAGAAGCTGTCACAGCACATTGTAATTGAAAGTAATAATTGAGTAATTGAGACATGTTTAACACAGTTAAACGTTGTTAAACGCAGTTTTAGCAGAGCTGATTTCTGGAAAACTTGCGGCCTCCACCTGCTAGTTAAGAGCGGTGAGGAGTCAGCAGTCAATGACGGTATTATACACATAATAAAACAGGTTTTTTAACTCCTGTGAATCACCACATCCATGAGAGATTCTTGAGGATACAGTCATTCATGTTCACATAAGATATTAGGTTGATCGGTCCAGTAGTCGGACCACACACTTACTCACACACAATCAAATGCTTATGCCTGGTGGAAATGATGATAATAATAATAATAATAATAATAATAATAATAATAATAATAATAATAATAATAATAATGTTAAAGTAATTGTATTAACATTTTATACAATGCAACCCCCCATACTTGGTTTACTTCAGGAAGAAGTTGGTTGTCTCCCTCTTTTATCTCCACAGAAAGCTAATGTCTAACTTAAGAAAACAATAGCTGCACTTAAACAATACTCGTCTCACACAAATCTTTCTGGTTAAATCAAAGCTCAGGTTCATCTGGCCTGCTGTTAGTAGCTTCCTTGATTTGTTTTTGCTTGATCGTGTTTATCTGAAGGCTGTTTTGAAGACTCTGGTTTTGGTCTGTACTCAGAATGTGTCCTCGGCAGCTCAGTGATCAGTGTGATCTCATGGAGAATATTACGGCTTTGAAACTCAACGTTCAGAGCTCCTGGTTGGATATCTAGGTGAGCCAGATTACAAGACAAACGTTTCTCATGGATCTGCTGTGGAAAGACTCCAGCTTTTTCATATCAGCCTTGACAAATCTCAAATTTTCAGATCCATACTGAGAAAAAAAAAAATCTGCCAGCAGGAGAGAACCTCAAAACAACTGTTAGAAGTTGATCGATGTTAAAATTTTAATATAACCTGGAGCAAATCAGACTGGACTGATGCTCATATCATGCTCCTTAAATTTAGTACAGTGTGTAGGTCTGTGTGCATTTGGGTTATATATTTTGTACTATTTTGTACTGCATTACATTTTATGGCATTTCTAATTTCTGTGCTTTTCAAAATCTAGATGCTGATGCTGTCAAACATAGCTCGGAGTTAACTGCTGTCTCAGCTACAAAGATGCCCTAAATATAAAAATATGAATGTGACAAGGCAACATGTTTTGAGGGATTATTTCCTAGTGGAGACTTCATCTCTTCCTGCGAGTTTCAGGTGAGTGACAGTATAAGGAGCACGAGCTGATGTGTGTACTGATATAAACACACTCCGCATGGACACAGAGACACCGGCAAAGCTGAATCGAGGCTTTCTGTTTAATTTAATGAATCATTCCAGTCTGTGAAACTTGATTTTTCGTACGATTGGAGGGAAGCCCATTGCTTCTTTTGAGAAGAAGCACTGTCACATTCAATGCCGCCTGCCTGTGTGCAAACACAAGCACAGATAATATCAATTATTTGTGAAGCCTTAAATCATAGATGCAGTCTCAAGGGATGTCATAAAATCAACAAAGAATCGTAATGCAGCTTAATAAAATAATGAAAAACTCAAATGTAAGCAAATACTGCAAACTTTAGTTTTTTACTGTAACTGATATGAAGGCAATAAAAACATGCACGCCCATCATGCTCAGCTGGAAACAGCACTATAGGTGGTATAAAGCGTCTTCATATTTTAGTACAATAACACATTTGTTTGCTGCTCCAGCACAAGTTTGCACACACTTTCCTCTAAGCTCACCACCCCTGTGGCAGAGATCCACAACAGTTAAATGGATATAAACTCATATTGAATAGACAAACATGCTGAATTCACATAAATCTAAATCCTAATACAGGAGGAGGAGGAGGTGGGGGGGCTTAAACTACAGGGAAGCAGGCAGTGGCTGAGGCAGAGAGGATGCAGCGCTGAGCCGTGGAATATGCAGAGAAAAAGAAGAAGAGTCAAATCTATTTATACAGTCATAGTTACACATGATTGGAAGGAGCATGGAGCATGTGACTCTAAGGCAAATTCTCTGCCGGACCTCGGAGGCTCTATGGTTGACTGCACTTAAATACATATCTGGTGCGCTCCAGGCGAGCCAATATAATTTTAGCGTTAACTATAACCTGACCTTTAACCCTCATATTATTATTGTGTTTATTACTATGGCTTGCACTCCAGAGAATATTGCAGTGTCTTTAAAAATAAACCATTTGCCCCAGAGCCTTATTTCACGGCTTTCCTTACATCGCTGCTTCCTCTTAAAGCGACACAATCTGCTTGTGATTCCTCATCTCAGGTTGCTTATACCTGTGAGCAGACCACCAAAGAGTGACGTTTCCTTATGGAATATTACATTTGAATAGTTTTTAAAGGCTTGAACGTTTAAAACTAAGGCTGCATGATATTGGAAATAAACTGACAAAACTGCTATATATATATATTGCGCCATAAAAAAAACATTTTTCACCAAATGAGTTGACCAGCACTGCTTGAAAACAGATTATTATTCTAGAAATATCGGTGTGTGGTTTAAAATCCAAACAATAAAAGCTGAAAAATGTCTTTTCTGAGGGGGACATTAGTTTAATACACTGGTAGACTCACCATGACACCATTGTATTAATAATACTCTCCTATCAATCCAGTCTGAAGTCAGTAATCTAACATGTCATATTAATAATGCCTGTTGCTTACCCTGTAATAAAGGGGCTCTCTTATGTTGCTCTCTGTCTGTTCCTCACTCATTTTCGGCTTGTGGTCGACTATTTGCGGGATGGGCTTTTTGTTGTTTATCAGACTTCTCTTGCAGATTAACATTTGTGCTAAAATTCTCTTTCCAGCCTCACAGCTCCAAACTATAACTGGGAGACCTCTGGTTTCTTTGGGCTAACTCAATTAGCTTTAGCTTAAGCTTTTAAGGTCCTGACATACCAAGTTGATGGTTGGCTGTTGGTCAGATTTGGGCCATTGGTGAGGGCCTGTCACCCTTGTTTTTGTGATGTATCATGCACTGTTATAGGGATGTGCCGATCTGATATCTGGATTGAATATCGGCTACGATATCATCAAAATAGATGGATCGGGTATCGGAAAATGCAACCTATACCTGAGGCAATCCTTTCCCTTTAAATATATTGCGACATGAGCTACGTCATACGTCACGGAGCAAAGGAGAGAATCTGCTGTGTGGAGGTATTTCACACTATTTCAACTGCTGTTGCACAATTGTTTGTTTTTGTTAAAAATAAATAGTTCATTATTGCATTAATCTGTTTCATTTTGTCTTGGGAAAGAACTGTGTAGCTATCAATGCCTGATGCCTCTAGTCTTTTCTGTTCTACATGTAAAGGTATATAGCTTTTTAGGTCAACCACGGTATCAGATCGGTATCGGGTATCGGCTGATAGTTTTAGTTTTAGTTTATTTACTTTATTAATCCCCCTGAGGGGAAATTCAATGTTTTCACTCTTGCTTGTCAATTACACACAGGTCCGAAAGACATACTTAGAGCTACAGCATGACTGAGTCAGAGACGGTGGAGCCTGTCTGTAAATGAAATCAGTCTGATTGGCAGTTCAGCTCAACGCACGAGAAGAGAAACAGAAGTAGCAGAAAGCTAAAAAACGACTAAAGTTAAGAGGGTGTGAGATTGAAAATAACTTGTCGTACGGGGTAAGATTATTTTTGCTAGCCATTGAGCTCTTAAGCAGAAATGGTTCACAATTGTTTGTGTTGTTGTTGTTTGCTATCGCACGGTGCTCCTTCGGCTTATGTTATCAATGCCCTAATTGGCTGACTAGCATCTTGAATCCGCCCGTATAGTCGTCTAGTTTTCCTTTGGAAATGAAAATTATAATAATAAAAAAAATAATACATTTTGTTTAAAAAGGTCAACTGTACAAAGCGTAAAATAACACACAGAGCAAGATAAATGAACTGGCAAACACATACACAGACTAACGCCGCTTGCTGCTATAGAGTTGTTTCCTCTCCTGCAGGTGCAGATATATGCTAGTTTGCAGTCAGGTATAGTCTTTGTGGTGTGTTCAGGTGCCACTTTTGATAAGGACACAGGCAATGTGAGGTACCGTAACAGGTGGCCCTTGCCACCACTAGTTCTTTGATGCTGTTTAGAGTGTCTGGGCTGTTACAGTCTGATAACTCTGTGGTGAAGAATGGCTGTAGGTGTAATAACATTGCATTAAACAGATGCTTTATTTCTTGGAGTGAACACAAAACAAGGTCATTTTGACAGCCATTATTCTGGAATCTGTGCACATCTACTCTAGACACTTTCTGCTGACTGCTGTAACGATAGCTTTGGAAAAGCACGTGCTTCCTTGCGTCTGCTGCAATTGCCAGCCAGGTTACGGTTTGCGAATTTGCGTTTGTTAGGATAGCCAAGGCATGACCCGCCCTACTCTGTCTTACTCTGCCACTGATTGGCTTACCTTGACATTCTCACTCTAACCGTAACCAGTCCCACTCCTTTTGCTTATACCTGAGTAATCCAACCAACGAAGGCAATAAGTACTAACCTTTGCCAGCATCCTTAATGCTGCCAGACTTCGTAACATGCACATTTAACCTAAAGGGGAATGCTTAGCAGGTAAGGTTAGTCAGGAAAAGTGAGAACTGTGCGAGTTTTCCTTTTGTATAAAGCAGCTACAATGTTGTAGCATTGCATGTTTGAGTTAATTTGCCTTATGGCACGGTCACACAAGCAACTGCAGACGAGTGACCATCACTTGCCGAGGCAATTGCCAGATTTGACATACAAGGAAAGATTACTTGCCAGCTAATATTAGCTAGCTTACTAATAAATATTGTGAAATATGATGGAAATGGTAACGTTACATTTGCCTGTCTCAGACTCACTGCCAGGAAAGCAGCATGTCTCTTGTGGGGCAAATGGTATTTGTCATGGTCATGGTCATGATATGGAGGCTGCAGCAGGTAAAGATATCTAATGCAGTATTTGACAACAAATATAAACCTATATACAGTATGTATAATCTCAAAGGCTGGGTCCATGGGCCCTGCTCAGGTTACCTACTGCAGGACAAACTGAACACACCTGGCATTACACCTGAATACTCTTGTTTCTCTCAGGAAACTTTTATACAATTATCCAACTCAGTGAAATGATCAAGAATCTCTTCCACCTTATTCAGTCCCACTGGTGCTCCGGCTCTGTTACAGCAGCCCTTCATTTATCATCATCACTATAAACTCGAGGGACCTCCACCCCCACAAGCAAAGCTGTGTCCTGCACATCTTTCTCTGACCGCCCTCCACCTGTTACTCGCCATCTACCTCACACACTCAAACAATACTGCCGTCTCTGCAGTCCTCTGTGACAAAAACAGCCTACCAGCATCCCATTTCTTACTTCACCTTTCAGTGTGACACCAACTTCCCAGGAGCTTAATTGCTCTGAGACAAGTGAACTTTTCATCAGGCCACTCCACCATGTCTGACAGATCCCACTCATCAACTGTCATCAGCCATCATTAACAGAGAGACAGAGGAGCCGCCGGAGGCTCTAAAAAAGCTTGTATCAGTCTGGCGAATGACCTCGGCTTTTACCAACGTTATGCCAGCATCCATACACAACATCCATACGCGCTGTCAGGACAGAGACCAATTGAATCCACATCCACTGATGGAGGAAGCCTTTACACATGATGTTCCGTCTCAATGTATTTACTGTGTGTTAAACAAGGCAGATGGTAGTTTGCTCTCTCTGACGGCTTTGTCTCGTGTCATTCCCTCTCTATCTCTGTCTCTCCCCCCTGTCGACTCTTAACTGTCCACTATCAAATAAAGGCGCAACAATGCCCCCAAAATACTCTCCACAGGCAAACACAGGAGAAATTACTTGTGGAGAATAAAAGAAATACAGGAAAACTATCCCGATAGTACCAACCATAATGTTTATTTTAACACTCCCAGTGAGGTTAATTAAAACCTTAATAATTAAAAGATAGAAAGGCAAATAAATAAGAAAAAAGGATAAATTAATTCAATTTGTAAAAGCATGTTTTTAGATGTGCTTTAAAGGGTGTGTCATAAAGTATTTTCAAAAATAAGTAAATCAGTGTGAGCTGTGAAACATAATCATAAACAAAAGTAGCCTGTTGCATCAGTGACTGCGTTCACATGCACGCTAATATTCCACTATTATGCCGAACATGACAATACTCTGAATCTGATACGGGACACGAAAGTATCATTTTCTGTTTGGATATTACGAATTCGGCCTTATTCTGAATTTAGCATTTTCTGATTAAGACGTGGATTATGCCAGTATTATTCGTGATTTATGAGCATTCTTTGGACATGTATACACTGCATTTGGAATATGCATCTCAACTGGGGTTTTTTTGCAACATACGGCCTCTTGCGGGTTTACGGTCAGCTCTGTGCGCTGTCATGAGCACGTTACACAAACCAACTCACCCACAGTTTGCAAGACTGGGGTAGAAATGTTTTCTAAAAAGCCCAAATTTCTGCTGGGAAGGAGAAACCCACCAAATTTTAAACATTATGAAAGACTTGGTTATGTGCAAATGTCGCAACCTTTTTAAGAGTATGGTTGAAGGAATGACAGAAACAGGCGTTCACAGGTGTTCGCACAGACAACGGCTGCCACCTTTCGAGAGCACTGAAAGACTCTTCTTTGATGTGATAAACAACATGTTAGGACACGTTAATCGGAGTATACACTGCTGCATGTAAACAGGAATTTTAATGGATTTATTCTACTTTTATTGGCCATCTAAAAAGCTTTGTAGGAATAAGGGCCTGACCAATATAGATTTTTTGGGGCCGATGCCGATTCCAATATTATGGAATAAAAAAATCTGATAACCGATATATCGGCCGATTCAATTTTTACGTTTTTCAATTTAAAAAACCCCAAAATACCTGCTTTTGATGGCTTAAATATAGTTCAAACACTCATTACAAAGATATAAATTGAAGGAAGAACATTTTACTATTTTCAAATACTTTCATTATCAGAAATTGTGTGGAACAAGCAGCATATGAACAATTTGAACACGAAATAAATCAAAAACATGATGTGCAAAAAGGCAGTAAACCTCTGGGAAATAAAATAATCATGCAAAGTCTATATGAATTAAGACATTCACATGTACGTTCACAGTACCAGAGTTCTTCTTATTATTGCCAATTTAATAGACGTAGGTTATAGTGCAAAAAGTAACACAAGCACATCATTTCAAAGTAAAACATCATATTCCCTGCATTTTATTAGTGATGAGAATATATAAGTGTTAACATCGGCGTCAATTGGCCAACTGTTGCTGATTATTCTCTAATGGCTATAATCGGCCGATTAAATAGGCCAGTCGATAAATCGGTCGGGCCCTAGCAGGAATATTGTTTGTTTTTTTCAAATAAGGGCAAAAATCTGAATATTTTGTGCATGTAAACTTAGTCAGTGCTAGTGTTCTTCAAAATGTAACTACCTCTGAAAACAAGATGGTGTAACAAACAATGAAATGCAATTGAACCAAATATAACCAAACCAGTATTACTTTACTATGGGCTACACAAATTACAGTGCCATTGCTCTTACTGTGTGCTGTAAATTATGTTAAGTAAAACACTAACCTACAGAACTAACAAGTATCTATTAAGCCTTTACAAGAAATTAATTTGTTTGTAAATGACAAACGGGAGAAAAAATAATTCTAAAACAACATATTTATTTTAATTTAATCGTCTTGTAAAGAGTGACTGTACCAAACTAAACAAACCCCAAATGTAAAAGCTTTCAAGAAGAGTCGAGTAGTAAAGCCTGTCCAGCGCTGTCACACACATACACCCTTCTAGGTTCAAAAGGGTGTTGATACTGTCTCATCATCCACTTTTATATTGTTTGTATTCCCTGTGTTGAAATTGATTTTTCCATTACTAACTGACCTCCATCTCTGCCACTACCACACTTCATTGTGCTCCTCTTATTTTGGGCCATACAGAACCCCAACTGAAGTCCAGTTGGTGAGACACAAAGTCAAATGCAGTGTGACATCCAATATTCTGGTGTAATAACAACAGTAACACCCGCACAGGTGTTTTCACTTATTCTCGCTGATTCCTGCTCTGCTTGGGTTGAAGTTGGGTCGAGCAATGCTGGGATTTATGTGAAGTCATCAGTCCACAGAAGTTGTATCAGATTTTGCCGGGTGAAATTTACTGGCATGTAGGAAAAAGCAGGCGGGGACAAGAAGTGGCAAGGACAGGGTATTAACACAAATTATGGTGGCTAGGGTAGCAGGCTAACAACAGCCAATTGAAGTTGTAAATTACAGTGTTTTATCAAACAATTTATTGTCATTAACCTCTGCCACTGTGTTTGCACTCTCTGCAGCCAAGAAGCAGCACTTCCTCTCTGCTGCTTTTACTTTACCATACAGACTGAAAACAAGAGTATAAACAAACAATATCTCATGAATGTGTCACAGCCTGTTCCAGGTAGAAATGAACAGCGAGCAAAATACATCTGACCTCATCGTGATAAAAGTTTAAGGTGACTCACCTTAACAGGTGCAAAAAAGGTAAGGGCCCTGACACACCAAGCCAGCGGTCAGCAGTAGGTCAATGTCGGGCCGTTGGTGAGCGTCTGTCACCCTAATTTTGGCGGTGTGTCCCGCACTGTTGGCACTAGTTGGCCCTTGTCAGCATTTTTGTTTTATGCTCAATCACTGTCTCTAGGTGTCATTGTCTGGGTAGGTCAACTGAGTCATCAGCTGATTCACAATCAACCAATAGCACAGCGACACACCTTCTCTATCAGCCTATCATCTTACTGCTCCTTTTCTTAAATGTAATTCTTTCTCTGCCGTAGTTCTTTCTTGCTCCCGTCGTGCGCGCCCTCCACCTCCCCATCACCACCCAGACTTTACAGATTCATCAGCCTCATCTGCCTCAGCAGCCAGCAGCCTCAGATTCATCAGCCACCTCCACCAATGTCTGGACTCCATGGGGGGATTTATCCTGCTGCCGCTCAGATGTCCCTCGATCACAAAATATCTCCCTCTGGTGTCCAAGCGCCAAAGACTTCTGTTACATCTTAATCAGCACAAATCATCTGTTAATCTGTGCACTCATATTCTGTATTAAATATTATCTTTACCTCATTGTTCTGTCTCTCCTGATTGAAATGGAAGTGAGGAAAGTAAACAAATAGCCAAAGTCAAGAGGGCGTGAGCTTGAGACAAAGTTGTTATGTTAGGTAAGATAATTTTTTAGCCATTGATTATTATTATCATTATTATTATTAGCTATTATTGTTAGCTGACAACGGTAAATATGTTTTGTTCATTCACCATGGAGTTGTGTTAATGTGCTAACTAGCATCTTGAATCCGTCCTGTCATTCTTCCAATTTCCTTTTTAAATTGATGAAGAGAGACTACCGCCACCTGCTGGAGTTCTTTCCTCTCACGCAGAGGCAGAACATGTGTGCTAGTTGGCCACTGGCTGTAGTCTTTGTCCTGTGTCCAGGTGCAACTTTTTGGCCTTTGGAGACGCAACAATCTGCCTTTGTCGCCACTTGTTCCTTGATGTTGCTTGGTGTGTCCGGGCCTTAACCGAATATCAAAAAAACGTCCATCATGCACAGTCTTGACACGCCTGCACAGTCAGCAAAAAAAAGGTCTAATCTGGAACAAAAAGTTAAAACACCCCTGTTGGTGTACTACAGTATGTCAAAAGATGACAGCCTACTTTCCTCAGCAGGTTTTAAAGTTAAGGGACCTGATTGAGAAAAACCCCCCAGACTTAATCGTCTTCAGTTTCATAGACGTCAGAATTGCCAGGAAAGTCCTGCGTGTGAATTTAAAGTTGTTCTCTGGCTTTTGCTTGGCTTATCTTTCCATGAGATACAGTCAGACAGAGTCAAATACTTTCACTACACAAAGGAGAAATGGCAGATATCAGAGAAAAAAGAATTTAAGAGTCTGAGCAGGGAAACGCTGATGATTTAGGCTGAGTTAAAAACACAAGAACGGGAGAGACAGATGGATGAAAGTAGCCCAATGAGGAGATGGTGTGTTTCATGTTTGCCTCTGCAGATTACTTTTGATAATACATATTCTGGAAAATAACTTTTCATTAAATCTTTCATAACCACAAGCATTTTACTTCAGCCGAATGCTCCACTTGTGTGGGAAGCTATTAACAGGCAGATAGCTGGTAAAACCATATCCTATACAACAACCTTCAAGATGATCTATGATTCATACAACACTGTAGCGTGTTATCACACCTGTTCACATACGGGTGCTGTAATTTCTCTGAAAGATATGATTTGAATCCATTTTCCATCTTCTGTACTGACTTTTATAGGTTGGATTTAATGCAGTGTACCAGTCCCACATCGTGAGTGCCGTCTGTGACCCCCTAAACAGATGCAGACCTTTACACAGAAATGAGCGTACATGTGAGGATGCTCCCTGAATCTTCGGATTTTAAACCAGTCTAGCAAATAAATGGGCCCTTGAACAAGTGAGTAATGGTGCTTATTTGGCAAAATGTCCGCACTCTAAAGCGTACAAATGTGCTTTCTCACACTAACTAACCATCTATTTGAATACACTAATTACATTTAAGTATATGGTTTAAATATTTACAGAGGTTACGTACATACATGCAGACACCTCTGTAAGAACAATGTATTGGCCTGTAATCGTTGCAGGGATGGCCATAATAACCTTTACCATAACTTCTACATCCTCAGCACTAATCCCAATCTAACCAGAAAAACAAAAAAAAAAATTCTACGTCATCAGTAATTCAATTATTACTTCTAAAGTTATCTACAGTATTCATATGATCATCAAGTCAACTCAAGTCTGCACAACTAACTCCTTGGTTCAACCCAAGCAGCAACCTCCAAGATGAAGCCAAAGCACAAGTGCCAAAAACTCCAGTTCCTCTAAAGGCCACTTGAGGCTGGCTTCAGACGTCAGCATGAATACACATGTTCACAGCCTGGTGCAAAAACAGTTTGGTCTTTATAGTTAATTTTCCCGTTCAAGTCACCTGTAATGGGGATGACTTTTTATATAAGTCATCCATTTACATTTTATGAAGGCTTAAATTTACGTATAATTAAGAAGGTGGCTGCAGATAGTGTCCTTGCCCTCTCAGTCAGATCCACCCCTCACTCGTCCACAGCTCCACCCTCTCATCTAAATATGGTCACTTCTGGTCCCATAAAACCAAGAAAGCGATGTCAACATGCTTAACTCGAGGCTTCAAAACAGTTGTCCAAAAATGAATGGCTGAGGTCACTGTAGCTACGTCTATTATTTTATAGAGTCTATATTTAAAGCATCTCAGCATCTTTTCAGTTCATGGTTTTCCCTTCCCCTCTAGGAGTTGGTGGAGACCAAAACAGAGCTGCAGTAGGAAAAGAATGAACGAAAATTCATCAGCTGGTGAGAAATATTTGAACGCTATTGTTGTTCTTAATGTCTGCTGGATGTGTACATAGGCAATAGGTGACTGTTTGCTAACATCTTTATCATATAAATTTAAAGATGGTAGTATGTCAGAAAATTCTTGATGAATTAAAAATCCGACGTGACAAAGAGGGAGTAACTGATACACTAATGGTCATTTGGGGGGTGAAGTATTCCTTTAAAGATAGAGTAAGACCACGGCCATTGGTAAAATAACACTGACTGTTGGTAGGGGACAGGAAAAAGACATTATTTTATGGTGTCATTTTGCACATCTAAACATCCACCTTGACCTCAGCTCTATAGGAGGTACTGTGGCAGATACACAACAACACTTTGCTTCCACCTTTGTATCTGAAAGAGGATGGCAACTACTCAAGGACACTTGTAGTGAAAATGTAAGCATAGGTTGGTCTATGCATCTGAACAAGACAAATGCTGTCATTTCAAAACGAGCGCCTCTAAAATGTATTAGTTAACCTTAAGGCTTTTTGATCCCACACTGGAGTTGAGTCTCTTTAATGTGGGCACAGATAACTGGTCCCTGTGTAATTTACAGGTGTAGTCACTCAATTACACACACACATACACACACACCTCGGGGCCATGCCCCCAGCAGATGGACTCCTGCGTGTCCCCAGGCCCGGGGATCCAGCAGACGGCTAGCCTCTCTGTGTCTCTGTGAAGTCAGCACTTTGGTGTCAGATCAAATAATTGGATTCCCATTTGTCAGCAGAAAACACATGTACCCACACTCAGCAGATCCTGCGGAGAGCAAGGAGGGGGTGAGGATACGGCGGGGGCGTCATTAAGATTTCCATGCGAAGGAGGATTTAGACTAATTCTTTTACCTATTGTATGATTTGCAAAACAGGGAGATATTATCACAAGAGGATTTTTTTCATTCACAGCTAAAGAACACACTTCTGAAGTCTCAGAATTGGTACTAAAACATACTTTTAAAGTAAACTGTCAGAGACTTTCGGGGCCTCACTGAGTCACTGACACTGATAGGGCAGGGTATTATTTTAAAAATTACGCTACCAGACCCAACACCAGTACACTTTAATTGATACTGATACCAACAGAGTACTTCATTCGATACCTGAACTGCCAGTTCAGTCAAATACACAGCACCCGACTGTATGTGCTGACGTTAGCTGCCTGCACACACACAGTGACAGGGCTAACTGTTAGCATCACACAGGGACGTCAGGACAGTGTGTACTCAGACCACCAGCGCAAAATGGGATTGAATGCAGGCATTGTATGATTGAAGACATTTTGATACTACTTGGTACTGGGTTATTTTAGCTGACAGCTTAAAGGTATCAAGTACAAGACACCCAGCCATAGACACTGGTCTAGTTTCTGTGGATGCTGCAGAGGCAGCAGTTAAAACCTTCAATGCAATAAATCATTATTTTGCTTTTCCCTTAGGGAAAAAAATTCAATATTGAAAATGTGAAAATTTAAATGACTCAATGACCCCTGAAGGCTAAAGGGGAGAATTTAATCTAATGTGATACAAATACTACAAAGAGGACAAAGCCGGCACATGACACTTGGGAAAACTGCACCTGATTATTGTGCATAACCATACCAAAGGTAATAGCTCTATTAAAGCATTCACATTGCTCACAGTAACCTAATATCCCTAATAACCCAGGTTTACATGTTTTGTCTGATAATCAGGTTTGTCTGAGAGCCTACGGGGAACATTTCCACACCACAAAATAAGAGCAGCAGAGAAGGAGGACTTCACTGGTGTCTATTCGCTTTCATGTTGTTGGATTTCTTTTCATTTCCCATCACCTCCAGCCATGCAACATTTCGTTTTTTTCTCGTGAAGAAAGACAGCTTGCATCTAATTTGCTCTGTGACCTCTCTGGAGAATGTGCCAAATCAAAAATATTAAAACAAATCAAATGTGTAAATTGCGGGGTAAATTGGAAGATTGACGACTACTTAGCAATGCAAATTGCATTAATGTATATTTTCTGGCTTTAACTGTAACATAGTGAATTCCTTGAAAGGATGTGGTTAGTGGAATGAACATTGCCACTGGCTGTCTATCGCTCCGTTTCCTTTCACTCTCTTGAAGCCAGCTGATCGTGGCCATTAAAAGGCGCAGTTTAAGGCATCTCTCCATCAATTCAGCAATCAGCAGTGCAATCAATCTAAGCTCTGACCCAGCATGTCAAAGTGTCACCTCACAGATAGGCAGTTGGGAGATGAAGACACATTGGCTAACATATGGTGGAAACTGGCAGCAAAAGTGGCACTAACAACATTATGTGAGGTTTGTGGATTCATCTGAGACGAAATCATTCGGAAATTTTACCACCCCATTAACAAGAGCAACGCTCTTTCTATATTCTACTATTTTATCTCCTCATTAGTTATTGGAATTCTGTCTGGACTAGCACTCATCTATATTGTGACTTATCTTCAGGCAGCAGAAACATGCAGTAAAATATAATAAATCTGCAAAACCAAGATACGGACATTACCTCTGTTCCATAAAAATGGTTTATTAAATGTTTACCGAGTCAGTCACATGCAAAAGTAGCTGAATCTATCCATGGCTCACTCAATAAAAACTTTCTTCTCTCACCCCCCCTGATAATTTTACTCATAAATATACCATCAGATATGGTTTTCAATCCAGATTTCCTCAAACATAGAACCACCGGCGAGCTCAGCACGTAGGCCCTGAGATATGGACACTTTTGATTTTGTTGAAGCAATTTTTAATCAGCTGCATAGTACAGAGTGAAATATCTGGACAGCAGCTGTGTTGGATGAAATGCTTTAAAATACCATGAAACCATAAAATGTGAACATACCTTCTGTGCATTCAGCTGAGCCTGAAAGATGAGCCGTACTTTGTAGAGTTGTGTGTGATGACCAAACAAACCGTTTAATTTAAGGGACATGGCCTTTCCTCTAGTAGCACCCCGGAGACAAAATCATTTTTTGCCCCACTAGTGGTAAAGATCAAAATCCAATTTTTCATCCACCCAACTATTTTGTTTCTGTGGCGTGTAATGAGCATTGCAGCCTCATGGGATCACTAACAAGGCAAGAGACTATTGGGTTTGTTGTTGTTTCCACCACTACTTTTTCTTTGATTGCTACATTTTACGGCCTGCTTACTTTGTTTACCTGCATGTGCATGTGTGTGCCATGTGTGTCAAATATGTATTAGAGTCGGGTGGTGGGTAACAGTATTGATGTGATAACTTTTGGCACAATTAGAGATGTGGTATTTGAACCTCTTGTTAACTTTTCTCATCATTTCCCCTGCTGCGTATCTTCCACTGACTTTGCTTTGTCTGTTTTAGATGTGCAAATAAACCAAACCAAACATGTTCTCTACATACTTGAATCCCAGTAAGATTTTGAAGCACAGAGAAGCTGCCACAGAGTTCAAACACTACGCTGTGTGATTAGCGTTGTTCTGTGAATGATCTTTTTTTCTTTCATGTGCATGAACACTGAAATATGGTGATGGGGATTGAAGGGGTCACTTTATTTGTAACTTCATTGTTGCCTTATGGCAACACTGCATAGTTATTAACTATGTACCCATACACTGTTTCACTATTTTGCTTTTGCTCATAAATACTGTATTTGATACATTTCTGAGCATAGTTGAGAGTTTAAGAATTTATCATTTATTAGAAAAAAGTAACTCTAAAATGCGCTGCCTTACTATAGAATTCTCATCCATATTTTGTATCTTGACATGGAATAAATAATGCTGTGAAGAAACTGGAATACACATTGAAATAAGAAGTGACAGAACAACTTGAACTTTCTCAAAGCTTTGAAAATGTTAAATAAATGATAGACCATTACAGTGAATAAAGACCTGACTCTGTATTTGAGAGGAAATGGTTTCCAACATAATGTTGACATATGCCAACAGTTAACATGTTATAAGTCACATACAAGTAGCATGATCTCCACATGTATTGACAACCCGGTCTAACTCTAAACCTGTCAAACAGACCCTTTCAGCATTGACGTCACAATAACGTCAGTTTGTTAGCTGGAGGCAAAACATGACTCGCCACCACAGAGCTGTAGGCTACATAGGGGTCTTAAATGTCATATTGTTGTGTTCTTGGGAGCCAGAGTAGAAGGAGTCATGGCTCAAAACTTAAATTTGATCACATACCAGCCACCACTCCCCTTCACAAATGAGGACAGCTATGGTTAAATGCAATAAGATGAAAGGACTGGGCAAAGGTGATCGTCAAAAATGCAGCATACCCTATATCAGGTTAGGAAAAAAGTATTTCCTGTTGTAGGGATGAATAACGTTATGTGTATCAAGGGTTATCATGTTCACCTCATCAGAAATTGGGGAGGTATTAGGAGGAATATTGAACTTCTCCACAACTTTTTATTGCATTAGCAAACATAAGCTTCAATAGCAAAACACACTGGAGGAAACCTTTCAAGTGTCATCCTCCTTTATAAGATTGGCATTGTAATCAACCACAAAGCCAGCCATCCCACCTTCAGCAATTCTGTCAAATCATCCATCCACTCAGTGAGAGCATGCGGGTCAGCCAGTCTGGTCCCGTTGGTCAGTGTTTACTTACATGGTGCGTTCGTAAATTTAGTCTGACTTGCTACACTAAAATGAGAGCCCTGCTGATCGAAGAAACGGAGCGTTATATTTCTATGTGAATTAACGAACAGATAAGTTAATAACACATTCATTCCGCTTCACAGACAGAGTGCTGAGAGTGCACTCTGCCACTCTGAGAGTGCTGTGCTCTGGACAACCAAACGATATGTTCACAGTGCTCAAAAACTTACAAACGGTCCAGTTGGCACCAGAGTGTGCTCCAGCACTCGGAATGAGTATTTCTGAACGCACCACTCGCATCATCTTCCTCCATTGTCTAAAAGCAGCCAAAAGAACTTGCTTGCTAGCGCTAACTTATGTCTGTGACGACTTGTTTTGCCCCCAGCTAAGCCCCACCCACCAAAAAACGTCACACAGTAAAGGGGTCTATACCGACCTGTGGTCAGCTGCCGTCAGTAACAGATACCAACGTCGGGGGGAACACTTTAGAGGCAGTGTGAGACCTATTGGGCGGCGGCATTTTTTGATGACCCAACCAACTGGCGTGGTATAAAGACCAAGAAACTCCCCATAATGCAGGTGAGAATGGAGGTGGATGGGTCAAAAAACTCCAAACTTTACTGAATTATTTTTCTATTAACCTTGCGTGATAGTATGTGAAGCAAGTTAGTGGCTCCTGTTTTGGAGCCTCGAGCCACCTGTTTTGTTTTTTTTCAAGTGAGAGGCTGGTGCTGCAAAGGGTGAATCTGACTGAAATCTCAAGGACACTATCGGCCTGTCACTCAAGCAGCCTGACCTTCATTATGCACACCTTTAAGCCTTCATAGAATATAAACTATGGAGACCACAACCGTTTTTTCGTTGGGCATTTTAACATGAGTGTCTATGGGGATTGACTGGCTTTTGGAGACAGCCTCAAGTGGCCATTAGAGGAACTGCAGTTTTTGGCACTTTTGTGTTGGCTTCATTTTTCAATCCTGGAGGTTGCTGCTTGGTCAGTAACAAACGTAGTTATTTTCACTCAAAATATATCTTTTTTTTTTCGAAGGCTAATCATGTGCTTTTGTTCCCCAAACCTAGTAAACTTAAAAGTGTTTTACCAACGTTTAAAATGTATTTTGAGGAGAAACCGTTGACAACTGTAATCTGTATATTTCCTGTGAGTTTATTTTGAAAAGACACAATGCATAAAACAAACATAATCTGAGCATTTTTAGTATATTTGAATATTGGTATGGATGTGTCCCCAGTATATATTAGAGTTACTGCCTGGTTCAGGTGTCTGTCTGGTCAATATGTTTAATGGTGGTTCTTGTAAAAGTGGGGATGCAGGTGACAGAGGAAATAAATGTGACTGTGTCCTTTTTTCCAACATTAATCTCATAAACCCCTGAAGAAATATGGTTTTGTTGCCCACTAATGTCAGAGAGGCACAGAGAAGCAGAGGGGGGCCCATTCACTTTAGATTATGTGTAGAAATGAGGATGGACACCACTGGATGTCCGACTCTGCAGGTAAAACTTAGAAATGAAAGACGATCCATCAGACTGTCAGGAAAATTCCACTGTGTGTAAGTGAGAGTGTTGGTACGAGAGATATCCTTAGCAGAGAAAGCTTTAACAAGCTGACTGTAGTGCTGGCTGTGTCACTGAGCAGTTGTTCTGTGAAGGCCTTTTGTGACCTGAGAATTTGGACAGAGCGACTAAAAGGCACAATGAGAAATCCTGAGGCTGGATGGCAGGACTTCTGTGTTGTCAGGGGACAATCCTTGGATTTGGTGCTTCCTCAGCTGAGGAGCTTTGTAAGTTTCTAAAAAAGAAGGGGAAGTCTGGCATGTATTCAGCCAGCGACAAGGCTTTCTCCTTTCTTTCTCTTGCCTTTTTCACTGGTTTTCAGTCCAGTGTTTGCCTACTTAGTGGAAGAAAACTGGGTTTCTTTGGCTTCACTCATTGGGATTATTTCTGTCTTCAGTGCCACTACCCGTACAAGAAATGTCAAGGCCCAGACACACCAAACCAACATCAAAGAACAAGTGGTGACGAAGGCTGAATGTTGCCTCACATTTCCTATGTCTTGGCCAACAAGTTGCACTTGAACACACTGCAAAGATTACAGACAACAGCCAGCTAGCACGTACAGTCTGCGCCTGCATGAGAGGAAATAACTCTCAAATAATGACGAAGGATTTCTGCTACACAGCTCAATGTCTAAAAAACTAATCTTACCTAACATGACATTGTTTTGATCTCAAACCCTCTTGACTTAAGCCTTTGTTTGCTTTCCTCACTTCCATTTCTCTTTTCATGCACTGACCAGGACTGCCAATAAGTGTGATTTCATTCATCAGCAGGCACAATTGAGCTCACCGTGGATTCAACATAATGAATCCACCAAAAAACAGCTGACAAGGGCAGACAACAGCCGACTAGTGCCAACAGTGCAGGATACACCGCAAAAGCTAGGGTGTAGGGATGGGCACTGAAACCCGGTGCTAAATGAGCCCTGGGGCTAAATTATCAAAGACTGTAGTATTGATAAGCTCAAACATTATTGGTTCTTTTATCTGTACTTTAAAATTTTTGGTTTAATCCATTATCATCCTGCAGCCTCTCACCTGCGCTCTGTGCCGAGGCTGACCTCCTCCACACATAAACACACACCCCTACACGACATACATAATTGGTGAACAGCTGAGCGGCCGCGGCAGAAACAAAGTGAAAATAACTTGAAAATGACTCAATTTGATGGCAGCAACACTTGTTACTGTAAGTGCAATTAAACCTTAGAGAGTAAAAAGCCAATGCTTCATTGATACACATGTTCACAGAGATATTCAATATGAACTGTCGGCAGTCTCTCATCCATCGTCACTAACATTATGTCTTACACAAGAACAGCACGTTGTTACAATTAACCTAAAATGACAGCTGTCTGTATGTAGACTAACTATTTAGCTTAGTTTGCCACTTATCTTAAAATTGGGCAAAGTCTTTTAAACTAAATTGCTGGCTGAGACAAACAGCCCCTCCCCTCTCTACCAGTGGAAAGGTTACCTGCACGCAGTGAATCACATCAACAGAGAGGAAGCAGGACAGCGGACAGGAGGACAGGAGGACAGGAGGAATGACTTATAGTGACCTATAAATACTGAGCTCCACTCAGTATTGTCATGTCAGGAATATTATTGATATAGTGACTTTGCTGTTGTAAAAATTATTGTTGCTGCTTTGGAAACAACATTTAGTAGTCACGTTCAAAATACAGAAAAATCCTCATCCTCAATTCATTCTTTATTAATTAATATATATATATAATAATATATTTTCTAAAAAGTGATTATTTAAAAATGAAAAACAACTGATAAGATTATCGTTAAAGTACCGAATCAATAAGGAGCATTGTTAAGAGTAGTAGTACCAATAAAATCTTAACGATCCCTATCCCTACTAGGGTGACAGATGCTCACCAACGTAAAATGCCATAGGCTGGCGCTAATAACAATAGCATGTTGTATTTGTTTGGAAAACGTGTTTAGTATAAGACAGTTGTTTTATCGGTGAATGTTGTGAGTTGTAAGGCAAATTATGTACTGTTACCTTTGTTATATGTTGCTGTTGTCCCTGGTTTTATATGAGAAGAGGAAAAAAAAAAATAATCGCTGGATGCTAGGCTAATTTATACAATGTAAAATGCCATAGACTTGTGCTAATAATGTTAGCATGTTGTATTGGTGGGGGAAATGTGTCCAGATAAAGACAAGTGTTGGTCAGTTCTGCGATTTATGGTGAAGCCAGTTTGCGTACTGAAACTGTCTCTAGTATTAAGCCATATTTAATGTGTGTTTTGAATCAACTAATAAAGTTTGATTTGAACTAAACGTTACAGCACTTAACACAGTCCTCTACTGCCGACTAGTGTTTTGGAGGTGTAACTGCAGAGCGTCGGACACCACCGCAGAAGTAAAAATAACGTGCAGATTTTTTTCTTCCCACGACTAATCGATTAGTTGAAGGTTATGTGCGACTTTAGTCGACCAAGATTTTTTTGGGTTGACTACAGCCCTAGGAAACAGCTACTGTGGTTCTGTCCAAAGAAAACAAAGTCTGCCGATAAAGCTAAGTGACTGTAGGTCAAATCCATGCACAAATGGTAAAACACCAATTAACGGATTTACAAAGAGTTTCATGCTGTAACTACTTCTTGCGGTGACTTCCTGAAATTCAGAGGTGCTGGTAGGCAGATTTTTTAACTCTGGACAGAACCAGGGAAGCCGTTTCCCCCTGCTTCAAGTCTTGACGCTAAGCTGAACTAACCACCTGCTGGCTCTGGTTTCACAGACAATGAGAGTCTACAGTTACTGTAAAAATGGATGGAAATGAAACATGACATATAATCTAAATTGTGTCAATAATTGATGTAGCTATATAATTAATTCAACATCACTCAATTTCTTGTGTGTGCTCATGATGAAGTATAACATATTATGAGGGTGTTGAACAGACTGTTGCACGTTTGGAAGCAAAACAGCTCAGTTTGCTGCCAACACTTTAACGCCTCTACAAGGTCAGATATCTCACTGGACAATCACAGCACTCTGATCCATTTCCTGTCAGGATGCCTGAAAGTTCAGAAGCTGTGGTTAGAAATTCATGAGATGATCAAACTTGTTGTAAGTCAAGACATCCCATTTACATCTCGCCGATACGTGTCAGTGACCTGCGGGTGCTTGTGTTTTGAGTGCACTGGTTATCTAAGGTATGTTACGTGGTTTGATTTGTTCTCCCCAAAGACAGGAAGTCGATGAGGAGCTGATGCAAAGTATGAAAAGATATAGTAATCTACTTTGCAAATACACACGCAACATGAATCTTTAATCATTTTAAAATGTTATGTAGTGTTGCCCAATACGGCATGAAGCTTTAATTTTGTTTTATTGGATTTAACTTTGTCTGGTTAATATATCATGTGGATATTCTCATAGCATTTCTGTGCTTTGCACTTTTAAAAAGCGCAATGAAACTCTGATAACAGATTTCAAATAAGGGCACCCTTTGTCACTGTGTACTGTGTGTGTTACATTTTTTCTGCATTTGTACTAAATAATGTAGACATAAATTGTTGTCAAAGGGCGCAGAGGAATGTGTTTGTATCACAGATATCACAAATTATTTACAAAGCATTGTTTTTGACATTTAAACCCGCTATCCACCTTGTTGCACGTCACTAGTACATCTTCATTTCAGCGCTGACAGATTAGAAACCCAGCTTGGTGTCATTCTGCACATCCAGTCGATGCAGGTGATGCAGGGCTTTTCTTTTGGCTCATTGTAAATTACGCTCATGCACGGTCGCCTTTGTATTATTTAATTCCAAATCCATACCAGTTAGGCCAAATGAACCGCAATAAATTCCATGATGAAATATAAATGTTAATTAACCAGCTATGAATCATGCACTGAGGGCGACTGGATAAAACATAAGACCTGCATGCTGCTGCGTCCCGGCTCAGTCTCCCACCCTCGCTACTTTGTCTGCAGGTCTCCCGGGATCCCGGAGAACTCATCTATCTGTAAGGAGCGAGAACAAGGTTTTTGATTTTATTTTTGGCGTGTATAAATTATTCAGAGTGCATCCCCCTACATTTATCTCCGATGGAGCCTGGCTGTTCAGACGGTGTCGAACTCTCTCCATCTAACTCTTACTCCATCTGTCTTTTTCTCGCTAACCCGCTCCGTCGCACAACCCCCACTCCTTTTTTTCAACACACACACACACTCACACAATAGATAAGATCTGTCTTTACCTCATCTCAGAGGGGCCTTGGCAAGCACTCTCAGGAATATTGATCATGACACCCTTGTGTGGCAGGCCGTCTCTGCAGCTGCAGCACACAGCAGATAGAGCAGGAACTCTTTTGGGAAGGCTACACTGGGATTTTAGCTCCATGTTATGAGCTCCGAGCATGCCCGGTGGCCCACTAGGAGAGGCGAGGAAAAACCTTTACATGGAGGTACCAACATAATGTGTGGCTCTCAGGGGCTTGGATTAGTCGTGGAGACTCTGAATAGTGTCACTGCATTATTAATCTAGAAGGAGGCTGAGGTTTACTTTCTGTCTTGTCCTGCCCCACAGGCTAGACAAACCATTCTTGGCTCCCTCCGACCAGCTGGGAAAAACTTGTCAGAGAACGAATAAGACTCCACCTCGCTGCACTAACTGCTTCAGAGGTGCTTTTGAGCAACAAATTCGACACTGAATTGCTCGAGTGAAGCTGCACAGCACCCGACAGTGGAACACTGTGGCTGCACTGGGCAGCTCCCAGGTGGGGATCTACTGTATATAGGAGTCGGACGGTGAAGTAGAGCAGAGCTAAAAAAGAACAAGTATGCAAAAGAACATGCCTGCTAAGCAAAAAAACATTCCCTGGATATATAAAGGCTCAACTAAGTTCATCCTGTGACAATCTCAAGACACAATTCTGCACATTACTGCTTTGCATCTCATTATTCTGGCTCTTTCACATGCGGTATTTACCCGTCACAATCTGCAGCGGGGTTACAGTATATTTATGTTGATCTGCAGAAGCCAAAGTTAAGCCATGCGGGAAATTGTGCACACTCATGGTAATATTAACCCCTTAAACCTCTACTGCAGCTGGTGCTCTCAATACAGACATTTGCAAACATTTATCAAGCCCACAGAAACAGATGACATCGCAGAGTTAACACAAAGATGACAATATCAGCCTAAACCGACATGTTTGTAACAGTGACATTTGCATTTTGGAACATGAAATGTGGCCCTCGCTACAGTAATAATATGAGAAAAACTCCCACTAGCCACTAGGCTAATTTATACAATGTAAAATGCCATAGTCTTGTGCTAATAACATTAGCTTGTTGTACTGGTGTGGAAAATATGTCCAGCATAAGACAAGTGTTTTGTTGTACGCCTTATCATCATAGGGAACAATAGCTTTACACATACAAGACCTGTTTGAATCAGAGAAAACAACTAAACTGATCTCCTGAAATGTGCAGATGCTGTCACGTTAATTAGGGATCACTAGACTTCAGTGACTACTAAAAATTGTATCAGAATAACTGCACTCTCTCAAGGTGGACCAGTGTAACCCTTTGAAAAAAATCAACAACAGCAACAAGAAAATAAAAAACACTGTATTCGACAGAATAAGCCTTTTGAAGTTGTCTCCTACTTCTAAGTTATGGTTTCAAGACCACAAAGTGCAGCACTGATTTGAAATAAATAAATCTATAAGTCAAGATCATAAAGTAAACTTCTTTGCATTTATTCAATTGCCAATCAACACTAGAATAGAATATAACAGAAAGAACTTTATTCATCCCCAAAGGGAAATTCATTCAGAATTGCTTGACCTTGAAAATATGGACTTCAAAACTGTTTTGAAATGCAAAATAGTGGAATTTGAAACATGTGATTAAAAATCTGATTAATTGCGATAAACTATTGAAATTCAGTGATTAATAAAGATTTAGGGAATGAATCATTTGACAGCCCTGGTATAAAATGATGTACAAAAGATCTACAATGTTTGAGTCTTGGGTTTGAATATTTCAAAGGGCATGGTTTTCTTTTCAACATGGGGACGGACTTAAGAAACGGGGAGCTGGGGGTCCGCCACCAGAACATTTTGAGCATCAACCACTTTATTTCCTGCATTCTGCACCAATTTGTGCCATTTTGCATCAATTTCTGGAGTAAATGTCTTTAATCAAAATAAATTTGATCAAAATTAAAGTCATCTGCTACTTTCATGTTTTTTTTGGGGAAGGGGGGAACAAATGCACATGTTCTAAATATTAAGGGGGACATGCCCCACCGGAATCTACCCTATGAATAATTCACTGAATATACATTTCATACAGTAGTTTAGATTACGAGCTGGAACAAGTGGATACACATTATATATGGTATTGTGTGGAATTTTTTTTTCAACCTTAAAGGAATTCAGTGTCACTTCACTTAAACAGCAAAAACATTATTCTCACTCACCACTGATGGCATCAAACCAGCATGATGCTCATTGTCAACTGTTTCCTTAGAGACTGTATGATCAGTAGTTGTTTCCATGAAAACTGTTCATGATGAAGTATGGTATTTATAGATTATCTGGAGTAAAAGGCACACTGGGCCTCATGCAAGAACATCTGTCTGTTCTTATCCTAAACTTCTCTCATTTTTTTTTCCTTCGAGGTTTACACACGTGAAACTTGTAAATTGCATGTTTCAACTTGATGAACGCCACCTGTTCATGAGAAAGTGCCCTTGATGAAGTTTGGTTATGAACATAATCAACAAGCCCCCATATCGCATAAGGCAAAATGCCTTCCAAGAGTGAAATGAAGAACTTTATACACTGGAGCTTGAAGTGCTGTTATTTGACAAATTACTGCTATCTAAAATTTAGCACCGTCAGTCGTGATATTTGGGGGCCAAAATAGAAGAAAACATTACAGAACTTGTCAGCACTGTGTCAATGCAGAGCTGTACGGTGACAGAAATAAAGAAGGAATAGTTTGCCATCAAGTCAGATGCCAAGAACGTCTTGCTCAAGCAGAGTGGTCCGTAACTTAGAGGGAAGGTGGTCAAGGGGACGTGACGGTCCTCTCAGTTCCACTAGACTGTTACTTGTATGAAGACCCTGATAAAGCTACTGGACTGTGAGAGTTCACCCAGCTGGTACTGAATTGATATAGCTGTCATGCTAAAATAATCAGGAAAATAGTATTTTTTTTCCTTGTTAAAGGGTTTTTGGGGGGGTGTTTCTCCTTATCTTCTGTGAGGGTCTGAGGACAGAGGGATGTCGTTTGCTTTAAAGCCCTCTGAGGCTAATTGTGATCTGTGATATTAGACATTAGAGATCAAATTGAAATTGAAATGGAATTAAAATGGCTATTTGCACAGCCCTTTGAGGCGTGCTTTGTGATTGGGCTACAGTGAACTTTGACTTGACTAATCTTAGCATTGTCGCCTCACAGCAAGAGGGCTCTTCATTCAAACCACGTGGTGTGGGAGCCCCTCTGTGTGGTGTTTGAATGTTCTCCCTGTGTCAGCGTGGGTTTTCTCTGGGTGCTCCAGCTTCCTCCCACAATCCAAAAACATGCAGGTTAGTTGGTGACTCTAAATTGGCCACTGGCGTGAATGGTTGTGTGTCTCTACAGTATGTGTCAACCCTGTGATAGTCTGGTGACCTGTCCAGGATGTACCCCACCTCTCGCCCAATGTCAGCTAGGATAGGCTCCAGCCCCCCTACGAACCCTAACAGCATACGCGCCCATGGAAAATGAATGCTGAAAATTAAAATGTGCGATATAAATAAATTTGCCTTGCCTTAAAACGCACAAAACTCTGCTATCGCACTCCAACAGCCTTCTTTTCCACCAAAATTAGCAAGTGTATACAGGTTTTTTTAAACATGGGAAAACCCAGTAAAAATAGTCAGTAGACTGCTTTCCTATTGCAAGTAGACAAGTTTGCCTTTCTGATAAATACCTGTGACTACTGCAGAGTCGTTTGTCCCAGGAGTGAATGCCAATTGTTAACTTTCCCAATACATACAAAAGCCAAATATTAGTGGGTATTAGTGGGTTTTTTGTCCAGCGTGGACTGGTGGCTGGAGAGGTGCCAGTTCACCTCCTGGGCACTGCCGAGGTGCCCAAGGCACCTAACCCCCCAACCGCGGTCCTGTTTGTGCATGTGTGTGTCCTGTGACCTGTGTGTTAATGACAACAGAGTGAAAAAAATTGAATTTCCCCTCAGGGGGATTAATAAAGTATATAAAAATAAAAATAAACCCAGCCCTTTGCTGCATGACCCCTTGCCTTTCCTGTCTTTCTCCAAGTATAAAACAGATCACTTGTACGTGCTACTTATTGCAAGAACAAATCTATCCATATGTGTGGTTACTGCATGAGGCCCATTGTTTCTGGAAAGACTTGTTGTTATTGAATTTTTCACTGCTGTGAGCACCAAAATCAAAATGTCAATGACCCCCATTGTGTTAGGGTGGATGCAAACATTGCAGTAACAGATATCTTTGGAAAACCAAAACGATCCATATGGTCAGATACCACTGGAGGTGAGCAAAGATGTGCCTTTTTTAAATGAACCAACCATTTAAAGACCTTTGAGTTAAAAGGTGTTTGCAGCATGCAGTTTGTCACACCAACTCATTACCGAACCTCCGCTGCGTGCCCCCTTTGGCTGGGTGACATTAGAATTATGTCATATTGCATGGAAACTGACAGAATCAGCCTCTCAGTGAGTAACCTGTGATTAGCCAGGGAGGTTGTTTGCTTTGGGGTATTGCATATGTTATGGATGTTAAGTAAATTGGCAAACATCTGGGATGATATGAATAACCTGAATTTTCCACTAAACTTGGGAAATGAAATAACCCCCACTGTGCGGCTGATGAACAGCGTGCTCAGGCATCCTAATAAATACTTGCTCATAATTCCGAGTTGCTCTCATGCTGTGAGAGGGCGACAGGGGCGGCTGGTGAGGTCTCACTGCTTTGAATGGGGGCATGAGAATAAAAACACCATGAACGCCGTGTGCGAGCGTTGGCTTAATTCACTGTCTCTACTCTCCATTCAAAGCGTAGACTGAATCTGCAGTTAGCAAAGTAATATCGCTTAATGTTTAATTAAATGATAGAACGTTTTTTTTTCTTACATTTAGATTTACGAGGAAATGTGGAAAAATGTGATTTGATCCCGACTGTAATGTGTGTCAAGAGTGAAATTACACCACCGTGAGAATAAAACAGGGAGTTATATGCCGTATGTCCTTTCAACAGCATCCACAAAGGGAGCAAAAGTGCTCATCGATCTTGAAAATACTGTCACCAAGGCCACAGTGAAATACGAGCCAGTGCACTATCCGCAGGGCTAACAATAGACAACTTGGAGGGATCAGGCTGGTGGGATGAAAGACAGATAATGTGACATTTTTCCACGTCAACAGAAAAGAAAACAAAAAAAACATACGATTGTTCGAGAGCTCATTCATGTGTCAGCATGTGCAGACGCTTTCTGCCCAGCAGACGTGTCCATCTTTTCACATCAGTGCCTGAACAGGACCAAAAAAGGTGCCAGTACCCTAATTCATCTTATTAATCTTATTAATATATCCCACTTCAAATGTATTTATCTATGCATTTCATGACATACACTACATAAATTCATCACACAATTTTGTACTTGTCTTACCTTTTTAATATTGATACAAATCAAATTGTAAACTGACGCCGCAACGTTATGCTCTCCTCAAAGCAACCAGTTCCCACTGATAGCAACAGTCATTTTACCCCACAGAACACAGTGAGTCTCTGGTCTTCCGCTGCCCCTGGATCGGTTAGTTAGTTTGTGTTATTGTATGACATTTGTAACCGACCTAACCGTGCCCGTTCTCTTGTCTGCCTGTCAAAAGTGGGAGCGTAATATCGATGACGAACAGTTCATTCGTCATTTGTCACTACACTGTCCCGCGGTACAAATCCAATGCTCATCGTTGTTTCACCACTCATTGGCTGAACGAGAGTGCTTTGGTTGGCAGTGGGGCCCGACTGATACAAAACAGAATGTTGAGCTCATGTCATCAGGATGGTCTTACCAGGCAAGAACGCTGTCGTGAACATAGTAGTCTCTAACCAACTTTCATCACGTCATACCATTTTTGGAGGATACAGCTGTCAGATGCAATGCACACATGGTGCAAAGTGTCACTGCCACAGCACAGTAGCTGGCAGCTGACAGGGGAGAAGCACTAGACAGGGAGCTTGGTGTCGGTACAATCATCCTTCTATCCACAATAGAAAAACGTTCCATTAGTTCGCAATAAGAAGCGCATCATCAATTAAAGACACACCCTTAAGCAGGTGTTGTATGGAGGTGCAAACCCGTGATGCGCTGGGCTGACGCGTCGAGTCAAAGCCAAGCCAGCGCATGCATATGGAAAAGCCCTGTGAGTTATTTGTACAGCAGCTGCATTAATGTGTCCACACAGAGATGCAGTTACATGTAAGGCGGGTGTGTTCACCAGGAGATGGTGGTACCAGGCAGTGTGTGATAAGAAATAAGGGTCATCAAGGACAAAAATCAGAAGCGCCATTACTCAGTACAGCTGAGTTACACATGTACACACAAACACACTCATAGTCTGCAGCCAGCAGCCTTCACTGTACCCGAGATGACAGTGGCTAGGATCACAGGAAAGCAGGTAAGTGTCAGGTCAAGGGCGAGGCTATCATCACAGGGAGGCTGGAGCTGGAGGCAGTAATCTAACAGCGTGTCTAATCGAAGCTTCAGACTCCATGACTTCACCCATCTGCATGGGGGGGCGAGAGAAAAAAAAAAGAAGCTCCACTTGGAATTATAAAACCTTCGCCGGGCCAAGCTTCAAAAGCCAGACCTACATGCTCATGTCTTAGAGGAGAACACGCCTCACAAACCGACTTTAGAGCGATGGAGAGGCTGGAGACACACACACAAAAAAGACAACAAAACATGCTCAGATATCAGCTTTTTAGTTATCTTCCAAAATCAAAGAGTTACACACTGTAAACAGCTAAAAGCACTCTCCTTTAATCCCCCCAAAAAAGAGAAACAAAGCTAAATGATGGAGAAAATATCCTCAGTAGAATTACTCTGATGACTAACGTGGATGGGAACATTAGGGCTTACGCATAATAAGGCTTATAGGTAATACCTTTCATCCAAGGCTCCTTTAAACACCTGCTTCCTCTAATATTAACTGGATAATTGCGGGGCGATGTCAGATGCATATGCTTGAATTAACATATGATTAAACTACGCATAATCAAACTGACACTGAAACCTTTTATTGTGGAACTCAGGCCAGTTAAGTTTTTTTTTTTTTTTTGGTTCTATTAAAAAAGCCGGGCAGTGAATTTATCATAGCGGGAGAAATTTATGAATAAGTCTTCAGCTGGTTGGGTGCCAACTGGCAAAAGTGCCTACTTTTCCATTGAAATGCCACAAGCACAGTCCATCATTTTCCCCGGTGTTAATGGAAGACATTTTTTTTTGGAGCACTTCAATTATCATACTCCATGCTGTGCAATTAGAATTTTGCTTTTCTGCATTATTCGTCTGAGACAGAGACAAATGTACAGTAGCAGTGGTGAGAGGGGGCCAAAATAAACACAGGCAGGGATGAAAAGGCCAGTCTGGCTGCTGCATAGACTGGGGCTGTGCTCTTTCTAGTCATGTTAGGTGCTTGGCTTTGAAGATGGCAATGATTCGTCAGTTGGTCGGTCGGTCAGTTGGCCAACCACTTTGGCCCATACTGAAATACTACCACAGGAATTTTGCTCAGACATTTAGGGGATGACACTGACTCTGGTGATCCCAGAGTTTCCCTATAATGCCCCTATGAAAATCAGTATTGTTGTGTTTTCATTACCTTAGAATGAGCCGTTTCTATCTGAATAGGGAGCAGGTCCTCATCCACAGAATCCGACATGTTGCACTGCCATGTTTCTACTGTAGCCCAGAACAGACAAACCAAACACTGGCTCCGGATAGGGCCATTCGCATTTTCATGTCAGCCAACATAGCTCTCCGACATGCTTGGCACATGAGGGAAGTTTCAGCTGGTTGCCATCTGCAACCCCAGCAGATAGATGCCACTAACTCCCACACAATACACCTTTAAAGTCTAATTAACAAATGTTAACTTGCTATCATTCTAAACTAAGACAGTGAACTTACATCATATAAGCATCTGCATGTCAGCACTGTCATTGTTAGCACGCTGACGTTAGCATTAAGCTGCCTAAGTGCAGCCTCACAGAGCTGCTAGCATGACTGTAGACCCTCATTATTACTCAATGGGTTTTCTAACTACTAAGCCACCCTGGCACCGATCCAACCTGATCATCCGAGTGCAGGGGTCAAACAGACTTGAGCGAGGCACTTCAAACTCTTCTGATTTACTTCTCAAATAGATAAGAGCATATTCCTCACCCCGGCTCTGCCAGTGACAACATGCACTCAAGACATAATCTGCCATCAGGAGGGACGTATTAACCTGTGCTATACAGTTAATTGCTTAGGCGTTTTTAGCTTGCGCTTGGTCATCAGGTTTTAGAGGGGACAAAGGGTAAAGGCAGTGATGGGAGATGGCGGACTGAGAGCTCGAAGATAGAGACAGGAAAGAGACGGACGTGGCAAAGAAAGCCAGATGGACAGAGAGAGCGAGAGCCCGGTCTTCTCTCAGCGTATGTCCAGACACATGAGAACTTTTTGTCCTTTAGCCGCTGCCGAGGCTATTCTGCTGTCACACAATGACAGCATAATTACAGAGCGGGGACCAGAAGAAGACAGCCACTGCCCACTTAGCTTCCACAGTGGGAAAATCAGCAAGCAGGGGCAATTATACAACTCCTGCTCCACGTCTGCATTTAACAGCCTCCGTCTTTACATCCAATCTCCTCTGCATCTTTAGCGTGTTTTCCTTAAGATAACAGCCTTTTTCTTTCTCCTCTCGTGCCCTAACGCTAGCAGACATTTCCACACATATGCATATCCAAGATGAAGTAATCCCTTTCCCTCCTGGAGGCTGCCAAATATGTTATAGCATTAAGATTTAATCACCAGTCTACAGACATGCCAAAGACTTGTGGGCAATCAGCGGTGTAGGAATGATATTTCTGTCATTGTCGTTGCCCTGCTCAGAGGTAGAAAGCCCTCAACGATGTATAATTCTTTTTTCTGTTGAGAAATGATAACATCTCCGGAGCTTTTATTGGTGCACCTGCTGTGATTAGTGTTTGGCACTGTGCATGAATGGCTGATGTACTGCAGCCCTGGGCGATTATTATCCCCACCACATTCATCTCACCAAGACCATTGATTTGCAATTAGTCCAGGGGTGATGTTACATACTCAGGTCTTTCTTTTACAACCAGGTACAGTATCTTTTGTGCGCTGTGCTCAGCTATTGTTGTCGAGTCCCACTGTGTCGCCCCGGGCTCTAAGTCAGTGTGGATAAAGTATTCAGCAAGTGTGGTGTTGTCGACTTCCACCGTGATCCTCTGAATTGCTGTGTGTATAAGTATGCAGGCGGAGTGGCGGTGTGTGTCTCCTCAGTCTCCCGCTCCTCCCCCTTCCCGAGGTACGCAGGCGGTTTTATCAAACCCTGACTGGGAAGACAGATGGCTTTGAATAGGGGAGCCTAATGTAAAAGTGTGTGGAGTATGGCGCAGGGGGAGATAAGCAGCAGCCGGCCATTTCTCTCTGGCTGTGTTGGGGTACAGGGCCTTAAATCACCTGTTATCTCCTGCAGCCTCAGCCAGACGCTAATGGTCATCACAGCGGGCTGAACCCCGCAGGCAGCAGCAGCGGGGGGGAGGCGGGGCAGGGGCTGAAGCTGTGGGCTCTCCTCTCTACAGCTGCTGCAGCAAGGCTTCCCACGGACACACAGAGGGATAGTGGATGTTTCAACAGCAACATTAGTCTTTGTGCCATACAGTAGGGCCGACGTCCCATCGACACAAAGCCCATTAGGTTACTGTAACGTGTGACATCACTATCCAGGCAGGTTTATAGTATCACAGTCTGCATTTTAAACTTATCTTGGGTCTCGTTTTCTGAGTTGGGGCCATCATTATGATTGGCTCCGATAACACTGAACTCTTAAATTACTGAGATATAAGAAGACAGCAACCTCCTGATGGCAAAGTCCAATGAGGCAAGAAACATGAGACATTTTGATCAATTGTGAATGAGCCCAGAGTTCAGCCAGATTATCTACACCAGCAGTGGTGGCTAATTACAGTGAGTAATCGTTAACACAAGAAGATAAAGGCAGGCAGAGGGTCTCTCATTGGTTTGTTAGTGGGTAAATGGATACAGATTCAACAACCATGTCGTAGTTCAAGTGTGACCCCTTTTTGTTTCTAATCCCAACTAGGCACAACTGTTAACTGGTTAACCACAAAAATATACTTTGAGCTGCGAAACCCCTTTAACATTGTTAACCATGTTATCACTGTTAGCTCTATTGGCAGTGTCTGACATGGCTGGTAGTGCTAAAATAACCAGCAATGCTAAAGGGGATACGTGGCTCAAAACTGAACCGCTTACCAATCATGACGACCTGAGGAGAGACTAGAAGCTGGAAGGTGGCCACCATGTTTCCGCAGCAAATAGCAAATGTGCGAATCCTCGGATAGTGAAGGAATGACCCGCCATAAGGTGGGCCATTCCTTCGCCGTCCTAGGATTCGCAAATTGGCATCCCGTGACCAGCTGTACTTGCCGAATAAGCGGGTCCACCAGCTAATTCCCACCTGACCAAGCTTATCAGTGAAGACGTGAGGGTAGGCTAAACTATGTCTAAACTCTGTTTCTGCATCTTAACGAGGCTATCAGGCAGTATGTCAGCAAGGCAAACTTAATTTTTTAAAAAGGCAGGACAAATTTCACCGCCTCTAAATGGATAGCACTTTAAAGAGTGGCACGAAAGCTCACCTAGTCAATTTGGTGCAGGACTAAAAGGAGAGGCATCTGGTTTTTCCACTTTTGCTTTTTTTTTTCCTCTGTAAAAAATAAACCAGTAATCGGTGTGAGGGCACTGAAAGCAAAATTAACCAAAGCTGACATCCCTGATCCCAACACGCAATCCTTAACATCAACAAAGAAATTACAGACAGAGACACAGAGAAAAGAGAGTGCATTAGAGAGAGAAAGACTGGATGAGCATAAAAAAATTAAACAAAAAATGAAACCCTTTTAAGCAGAGTGTGAATTATACAATGAAAATTCAACTTTTTCTCCGGGAACCCAGTAACTATACAGCGCAAGCATATGCTTCACTAAACTTAAGTCTTACAATCCTTACCATATGTCACCTTTTCTGTTAAAATTGATCATTTTTCTATTTTCAAAGTAATAAAACAGCTGATGAAGTTGGATTTTTAGGTGGTCTGTGCCTTTAAGTAGTAGCTAGGCTGATGTTTCAGCCTTCAGGGTAAATGCAAAGTAAAACTCTGAAGGAAAGAAAGTAAATGTGCTTAAGTGTATTAAACTAGCAAAACTTTTAGCTACTCAGCTTAACCTACAGGCTGTAGGGGACTTTTTCCATTTGTAGGGGAAAGTTGTTGGTTTCCTTCTTCAGCCCAATTAAGAATAAAAGTGGAGTTATGACAACACTTCAAATAAAGTCTAGAGCTTCACAATATTAACGCGCTAACATCGTTAGCTCGGTTGGCTTCTCCAGAGTTCAGTTACCGGAAACCACGAGCACCATTATCCATTCATGTAGAACAGTTACAGACACTGTAGCCAAGAAAGATGAAAAATCGTGACTCCTTACCTCTGAGGCGGTGCTGAGGTACGAAAATATCTCCATTCTTTAATTATTTATATTCCTTTAGTCCATAAGAGTCCACCGATCAAAACATTTAAAAGGGTTTTTCATAAAAGACAAAAATATCCACAAATATTGTCATGTGAGGTTCATTGCTAACCGTGTATGCCAACTTCCATCATCAATGTGTTTTAGGCTTAATGTGATAAAATTATAGAGTAAGTCATTTATTAGTTATAGGTACTGGTAGGACTGTACAGTATGAAAAATAAATGAATAAATAAAATAAAAATATGTATATCATTTTAAATATTTTGATTGCAATATGTGTCATGATCGTAGTGGGAATGGTAATCTCTGTATTTAATTTTCACTGAAAAAATATAAAATGATTACAATGTGATTTTTGCTCAGGTCCCTACCCAACAAGCATTTTCCCTTCTGTCTGGAATTTGATTTGTAAGCCAGGGCATCTCTGTAGCACCTCAAAGCTTCATTTATATTGGTAAGTTGTGACACACTTTACCTTTATCAAAAACGTACAGCTCCTGCAATTGAGATTTTGCACTTGGCCATACTGCAATTTCGATAATATTTCGATTAATAATGCAGCCCCAGGTCTGAGTCTGGAGAGGATGGTAGCTGGATCTGGATATGAAGGGATGGAGAGGGATGGCAGGTTGACAAAGTGGATGCATTTTGGTCATTTTGCAAACAATGGGGATGGCGTCCCCCCTCGTCTCCCTTCAAATCGCCTGTAGCGTCTCCATAGAGGGCTCCAGGGATAACATTTTTCTGTAGGCCAATGTGAAAGTTGGCGCCGCCCCGGTTCCCTCGTCAGACAACTTCTGGAATTTTTCCATTGGATTTTGGATTATTGCAGAAAATAAGCTCTGTGGCAAACTAAATTTTATGACAGTCTTTATTTCACCGTGCTTGATTACCAGATAAAAACACAACTGTAGACCTCCCAGCAACATGCAGTTAGTGTCCTCACGCAGATTTCATCTGCTAAATGCTGATGACAGACTGACTGCCCTGCATGCTGATGACCCACTGTAGTTAAAACTCTGTGTGTTGTTGTTGGAGGCGTAACAGGGAGCGACGAGGAAAAGTGCAGCACAGACAGACTGCACCAAGTTAATCACCACACAAAAATTAATTGCCCTTAATAGTGTATAAAGTTATATAATTAGTATTCAGCTTTTATTCCCCCAATCATATCGTTTCCCTGCAGCTCGATAGCACATGATCCATGGTGTGGTACTGGTCCGTGGCCTGGGGATTGATAACCTCTTATCTAAACCACTTTATTTAATGGCAAAAACCAAACATGAACGGTACTAATTATCCCTCGTGGCACAGGCAAATGGCGCGTGTGCAACAGTGGTAAGTGCAGCTGGTCTGGGAAGATGGTTGGATGTTTACTGCGTACAGTCTGGGGAATAATTTCATAGTTTACCTTAATTTTCTGCTGCAAATAAGTATCTATCTCCAGGTCTGAAGGGTGAAGCAAATGCCAAATTCTTTCTAACGGCCAGCAGGGGGCGACTCCACCAGTTGCAAAGGGATGTTTGATAGTATAGAAGTCTATTGGAAAATGGCCGTACTTCTCACTTGATTTTTATCCCAGTAAACATTTTCCTGATGAGTTCACGGTCTCAATAACTAGTTTCAAGCCTTCTTTGATACAGCATGATGTTCATTTTGTAAATTATGGTCCCATTTAAAGTGAAATAGATGCTTTTGGACATGGCTACCATGTGATTGACAAGTTGCTATCATGGCAGTATTCTCAGGTTCTCATTGAGCTCCACCCTCTTGTCCAATACAGTCATTTCTTAATGTCAAATAACTAAGGATGTTTTCTTTATCTAACTTTGATTTCTGTTTAGGTATGAATATTCAATATCATAGAAAAATAATTAAGATTTGAGAGGGACCTTTAAAACCTGAATAACAGTCTGACTTCTCAATGACGCACTTTCATATATCTCAACAACTACTGAAGGCCCGAACTATGAAAATAAGACCTTACAATAAACCACAATTACCCTTTTTAAACACCATCACAACATTACATTCACCGCCATCATTACCATGTATTAATATGCATTATTATGACATCATAGTCTCCGCGCTAATAACACACTTGCTCTTCATCAGGCTGGTAATACAAAGCGCTTTGTCTGCTTTGCAACAAAGGAAGCCACAGAGAGTCAAGTGACTGCAGCTCCATTATCTGTGTGACATCACAAAGCTCTCAGAGCAGCTGTGTTCCTCATGAAACTGTCAACAACGCCACTGCTGGGACAGGCAACTCATGACACTTAAACTAAAACCTTTTATCACTGCAGGAGGATAGCAATATGGAGAACTTTTATGGACTGCTAGTACTATGATACATGAATACGAACACGCAACCTTGTCAGTCTTTTAGTAAAAATCATCTAGGGCCCAATGCACAGCAGAGTGTGCCACTGAAAGCTTAGAGATATAGTGTGAGATCACAGCAGCCTGGCAGCCTGACAGTTTAATAAATTACTGAAATATTTACGTCCAAATACACTGCTGCCAACTCAATGGCCAGAAAAAATGTTGGCACTGAAAGTCACATTACATTTGTATATTGTTTTGTAGTGCAGTGGTTCTCAACTGGTGGGTTGTGGTCCAAAAGTGGGTCATGGATCCATTCTGAATGGACTGCAAGTGACTCTCAAATGTGTTTGTAAAAAAAACACCACTTAATTTTTAAGTGCAGCTAATTTGAGGCACAGAGCTTTTATTTTGAAGTGCTGTTTCCTGCTGTAGAGTGAGTGACTAACTGACAGCTACTCAACAGAGACAGCAAACTAGCTCGATGACACGGTCGAGCGCAAGTATAATGCTGAATATATTAAAGTGTGTGGACCTTGAACTAATAACTATGGAGAAATCTGGACTCCATAGCTGGACCAGTTAGGAACCACTGTTGTGGTGGATAAGCATTTGGTTATGGTTAGGAAAAGATTGGAAAAGATCATGATTAAAAACATCAAGCACATGGATTCAGTGGCTCAAACGTTGCTGGGAAATGCTCGGATGTGTTGGTGAAAAAGACCCAGGCTCCGTGGCTCTTCCAGGTTTGGTGGTTATGTTGCTGCTTGGAAATGCTGCTATATGTTGGTTAAAAACATGCAGGATCAGATGCTCAAATGCCTCTGGGAAACAATGCAGTGTGTCTGTAAAAAAACGAAAACGTTGCTGGGAAATGCTGCGATGTGTCAGTGACAAACACCTGGGTTCAGAGGTGAAAATGCTGTGAGTTGTTGGTAAAAAAAACCCCACTCAGGATTCATTGCTCAAACGCCGTTGGGAAACGCCGCAACGTGTTGGTGAAAAACACCCAGGTTCCATGGCTCAAATGCCACTGGGAAACATGATGTGTAGGTGAAAATCTCACTGGTTTGGTGGTTATAACACCGCTAGGAAATGCTGTGATGTGTTGATTAAAAACACACAAATTCAGATGCTCAAATGCCTCTGGGAAACACGACAATGTGTCAATGAAAAACACTCAGAGACGGTGCCATTTCCAAAAAATTGCACTCTGGAACCCGTTTTCGAAATGTTGCGTTTTCGGGCACCCAAAACGCTGCTGTCGTGTAAACGGTTGGCCAAAACGCAGCTAAAGTTTACCTTTTTCAGTTGAAATCGTTGTCGTATAAAGGGGACCTGAGAAATGATGGTCAAACGCCTCTGGGAAACGACGCAACGTGTCTACACAATACCAAAACAATGCCATGATTTGTCAGTGAAACACTGCAATGCCAGGTTTCATTGCTCAAACGCCACCAGGAAATGCTGCGATATGGTAGTGAAAAACACCCAGGTTTGGAGGCTCATACACTCCTTGGAAACACTGCAATGTGTCGGTGAAAAACGCCCAGGTTTCATGGCTCAGATAGTGCTGGGAAAGGCTGCAATGTGCCACTAAAAAATGGTGGAAGTGCAGCGACAACTGGTGTCATTTCTCTGTTTTGAACAGTGGTCTGCAGCTTACCAGGCCTCTCACCTGGGCGACATGCCATCCAACATCCCCTCCACCGTCCGCAGAAATATACGATGTGAACACTTTTTTCTAGCGACTGGGCTGCTGCTACAATAAAGTTTCATCTCATCTTACTGCAACAGTCTAACAATAATCACGCTGGTATTAATTCAGTCAGACCTCCGCCACACTTTAACCACTCCAACCTGGGGTGGCAACCTGCTGAATGAAGCAAATAACAAACATTCTTTATTCTGTTCATAAAGCCAGGTGATGTGGCAGCAAATGGTTTTTGTAGAGTCTGAAGAGGTATCTGCCTTCCAAATAACAATACAGTCCTCCGGTGTGTCAGCACTCCATTAGAAACACTGATTTATTGGATTCACAGCAGGGATCACAGTTAAGTACAGTGCGTGTGCCAAACAAAACGCCTTTGTTCCTCTGAGTGATGATGTACTTCTCTGCGGCTTAAGTTGGCCCTGCTCTGTGCCAAGAATCAGGTTTATAGAATCAGGTTTATAGTGAGTCGAGATAACAGGTGGGATTTAAAATACTGAGCTAATAAAAGCCAAACTGCGGCCGATTGTGGAGTTGATTTAAGGCGAAGAGGAGAAAGATTCACACCCCACAATCTTCTTTGCCTTGTGAAAAGCCGACAGTTTCTTGTTCGAGTTCCTCCCATCAGCTTTGATGTGGGCCAGGTACCGTAGGGCAGACTTCACTTGTTACTGCTGCGCCAACAGAGTACTGATTGGAGCCGGCCAGGACTACAATAATCATTTCCATTTCCTCTCCCTTTTTCATGAGTCAGTCAGAATTAATTCAGCTGCCCTTTACAAGATTAGAATTCCACAAGGCAATGGCGTACCCACTTATCTCTATATAATATGAATTCCATCAGAGTTACACGGCCACATTGAAATCTCGGTCCGTGTTCTCGGAGCATTAAAGGACAGGTTCACACTTTTTCAAGTTCGTCTTAAAGCAGCACCCACATGCCCACGTGTACAGTGGAGTAATCGGTCACTGTAACTGTGCGTACTGGCTGTGAATTGATTCCAGTGTAAGAGACGAGGGACAAAATCCAAGGTCTTCAATGTATGCAAAATTTTCAAATTCAGCCGAAGCCAATTTGAGTATCAGGCTACAGCAGTTTGAGTTATTCAAATCAAGCGTGTGTCCTCTGCAGTTAGTCTTTTCAGCTACACGAGCTGCATGGCTTAGTCGGTCGCATTAGTCGGTCCAACACTTTGGTCCAGACTCAAATATGTCATCAACTGTTGGATGGATCGTCAGAACATTTTGTACAGCTATTCATGGTGTCCAGAGGATGAATCCCAGTGACTCTGCTGATCCTCCAGTGCCAACATCAGGCAAACATTTGTGGTTCAGAGTGAAATATCTCATCAGCTGTTGGATGGATTGCTATGAAATGTGCTGAAGGTATTCAAGGTACTGAGTGAATAACTTCTGATGCCCTAAATACCTGGGGCCACTTTCACAAAACACCTTAAGAGTTTCCTTAAAGTCTGAGTTACAGTTTCTTTAACCAAAATGAGTTTCATGAAACTCCCCTTAAATCTTAGAGGGTTCCTTAAAATGTTCACATAAGTGTTTAAGCTTTTCCTCTCATCTGCAATCTGAGGTTCTACACTGACATGAGAACGGTGTTCTGCATTAATTAACGAACAGTTCAGTTTATCACACAGTCGATTGCTCTGGATAACCACACAGTACATTCCAACAGCGCTCCATTTTAAAAGTCAAGCTGAGGGCCAACATATTTCAGTAAATCCCTAAGCTGAAGAGAAGTTAAGCCTTAAGTATCATACTTAAGGAGAGATCTTAAGGTGTTTTTTGCAAATGGTCCCTAATTAAATCAAACACAAAATGAATGATATTCCCAGCAGACTCAGCTTTACTTTATGTTCAGTGCCATATATATATGTTAGCATCCTAGCCATCAGACTTTTTAATGCACAGTAACTAACGCACTATTAACCTGCTCCCTTCTACTTGTCTTTTATACTGTATTACTATTTATCCATTATTGTCTTGTGTGTGTTGCCTGAGGGATACACTGCTGCTGTGAAAAAGTAATTTCTGCAAGGATTAATAAAGTATTCTTCTACCTCTTCTTCTTCTTCAACACTCTATAGCATTGGTTCTCAACTAGTCCAGCCATGGGGTCCACATTTCTCCTTAGCCATTAGTTAAAGGTCCACACAGTTTACATACTCGCGTTTGGCCATGACAGCTAGTTTGCTGTCTCTGTCACATAGCTCTCCGTTAGTCACTCACTCTACAGCAGGAAACAGCACCTCAAAATAAAAGCTCCCTGCAGGAAATTCACTCAACTTGAAAATAAGGTGTTTTTTACAAACTGCTTGCAAACCACTGCTCTAGATGGCAAACCTAGTAATTAATACCTGCTGAACATCAGCATGTTAGAAGTTTCACTGTGTTAGCATGCTGATGTTAGCACTCAACTCAAAGCACCACTGTGCCTACAAGCCTGTGGAACTGGACACAGCATTGAAGGCACACAGCAAGAGGGTTCCTGGTTCAAACCACGGGATGGGGGAGCCCTTCTGTGTGGAGTTTGCATGTTCTCCCTGTGTCAGCGTGGGTTTCTCCAGGTACTCCGGCTTCCTCCCACAGTCCAAAGACATGCAGGTTAACTGGTGACTCTAAATTGTCCGTAGGTGTGAATGTGAGTGTGAATGGTTGTCTGTCTCTATGTGTCAGCCCTGTGATAGTCTGGTGACCTGTCCAGGGTGTACCCTGCCTCTCGCCCAGTGTCAGCTGGGATAGGCTCCAGCCCTCCCGCGACCCCTAAAAGAATAAGCTATTACTGAAAATGAATGAATGAATGAGTGAATGGGTCCTATGGCATGTGGCGGACCTGGAAGTTATAATTCCATGTTTGGCCACAATGTAAAATTGGCTTCAAAGCCTGGTGCTGATCCTGAGGCTTGGTAGAGCTTCATAGAGCAGCTAGCATGGCTGTAAAGTCTTTGTCTTGTTGGTAACAAATCCCTTCTTTGCTTCTTTGCACCTGTACTGCAGCTTAGCAAGGACACACAGCCTGGGGAGACATCTTTTCATGACCACTATGAAGAGGAACGGTGGGTGTTATGCTTTCATGATCGCTAGCAGTTGTAACCATTGTATGAGCATTGGCAATTAGCCAACGGGATACACACACAGAGATTCAAAATATAAAAGTAATACACACCAAGGATTATAATGAGGAGCTGATCACTGACAGTAGACTTGATTGTAGAAATCAAGTGTCGCACACTCTGGCTCCATATGCATTTCTTTTTTGGTGACGATTCGGCCTTTGGGCCTTCTTCTTTTGTTGATTTTGAAGAAGGTTCAAAGGCCAAAACATCACCAAAATAAAAGAAATGCATATGGAGCCAGAGTGTGCCACACGTTTTCTACAATCACACACACACAGGGACTCAGATGCAGTCAGACCGTCTACCACAGCACAGAACACACACAAAGGTACCGTGACTTCATTCTCTGCTCCGAACGCCATTAATCCACTTTATCTTTACATAGCAAATAGTTGTTTGCTGCTATATTAACGCTCCGAGTGTCGTATACAGAACCTTTAAGACAGATGAAGAGAATTTAACCTGTTGACACATGCGTTTGGAAATGGATGAGCCGCTCAGACGGGCAGGCTGCATTTCAGCGCACAACACACACAAATTTATGTGGGAGGCCTGCAAATGGCCTCGCTCTGCTCTCAACCAGCTCGGCAACAATTAGACCACAAATGCAGAGAAAGAAAGCCGCCCGCTGAAAAACCTGAATGCTCTCTATCAGGAGCGGAGTCCAATTAACAGAATAATTAACTGAACTAACGTCTCTCTTAAACGACTGTTACAGGCCACTGTGACAGCAACGAGTGCATTTTAATTAAAGTGCCCTCCAGTTAGCGTGTGCGTTTATAAAGCCCACGAGGGACTCTTTCCCAGTGAAGAGAGACGTTCAATGAACTGCTGCACGCCGCATGTGCATTGTGAACGCTTTGTCAACGTGGGCTAAATTGGTTGCGGGTTGTTGTCAGGCAGGGGGAAAAAAAAAACAACCCAATAAAACTATTATTCTCCCTCGCACACACCAAAAAGCTCATCTCCGCTACCAGAGCTGCAGCGTTCCTTATGGGTGTCCAATGAAGCATGCAGATCAGCGTCGAAATTAAAGAGGGATCTGTAATGAAACTCCCAGAGCCCCCTCAGTAAGAAAGTAACAAGACAGCCCATAAATAAGACACACACAACGAGATCATAAACGATTCAGACATGCAGGAAGTAGGAAGTAGGACACTAGACGAGAGCAGGAAGTCTACCGGTGTGTTTTGGCTCCGCGGGGAGAAATGTTTGGTATTTGGGGCAGAAATGTCATGTAGCTGTCACAAGGAATATTTAAATGAAGGACGGCGATGTCTCTGTTGAAGGTACTGATCTCGGTCTTCAGTTTGAAATGTAAATCAAAGATGGAGTTAAGAGTTTTTTTGCTCTGTAATGACTGGAAAGTGGATTCACACTCTCGCTGAATGATTTATAAAACAAACTACTTTTTGAAGAGTGTCGCTCTAATCCCGGGATGCGAAAAAAAAAAAAAAAAAGATTTCAATTTCAGGAGCAGGGTCCTCCGTTTTATGGAGATATCAAAAGATGAACTTCAGGTAATGACTTTTTGCTCTTCAAAAATAGATGGATACCCTTCAGGAAATGAACTCTTCAACTGTATAAAAAAAAAAAGAAAAAAAAAAGCCCTCGGTGTAGAGAGTGTGTAATGCCGCTGAAGCATGTGCAGCCTGATTGAACGAGCAGGTGTCACCCGTTTAAGAGATGAAGGAGCAGATGGCGAACAGAATCAGACCGAAAGGGAGGAGAAAAAAAAATGCCGTGTTGGTTTCTCAAGTTTATTCGATCTGTGGTTATCAAAGACAATGCCCAAGAACATAAGTTATGAAAAAAAAGCCTTCATGGTGGGGACTCTGAGTTTGATATGACATAGCATTATCATTTTTAAACATAGGCATATTTTTCATTTATTTTAAAACAGCAATGTTAAAAAGTAAAAAAACAAACAGATGGACAGAAGAGACAGCAGAGATGCCGAAAAAGGACATTATCTCAGTGGAGTGCTTCTTTTTGGTGAGCCTCGGGACGGCTCCTGTGTCTGTATGTGTGTGTGTGTGTGCGTGCACCATGAGTTCACCATACTCCACATAATCTTACCATTGTTCACTAGAGGTCACCAGCGGAGTGACCGGAGTTCACCATTGTTCCAAGTGCTGTGGGAAGAGGAGGAGGAGGAGTAGGAGGGGTGGAGGAGGGGCTGCGGACAGTCCCCACTGTCACTGCCAGTCTCCTGCTGGCCACACGAACACGATTCAGTCGGGAGGAAAGCCGGAAATAAAAACACACACTGCTCACCATTAATCAGGCACCAGGTCGTGACATGGCCCCGTTAGACTTAAACAGCACACACAGGCACACTTTGATCGCGCACGCATCCGTCCACACACACACACTGTACAGTATACAATGCACAAGCCCCACACGCACGAAATTAAGACCGTTAAAAACACTCGATAAAAGCACAATATGGTAAAATTAATTGCACATGAAGAGACGAGATGGAGGAAGCACAGTGAGTGGAGCAGGAGGAGGAAGAGGAGGAAGGGGGAGCAGCGGTGAGCATGGCAAGAAGAAGATACAGTACATTCAGTAAACAAAAACAAATCAGGAGAAAAAGAAACAAAAAAAAGGCAAGATTAGAATCAAAACCACTGAAAAGAATTAAATAAAAATCAAAACACTTTTTTCCAGTTTGTCATCTCTCTCTCTCTTTTTTTTTTTTTTTTTTTTTTTCAGTCATTGATTCGAAGCTCACTCTGGGGCGTGTGTGTGCCAGTCTTACAGTAGTCCCAGTCCTGTCCCCGGAGACGAGCTCGGTCAGTTGTGTAGATTTTAATTGTTTTTCTTGCTTTATTTAAAATCAATGTTCACGTCTACATCTCTACAGAGCACGACGTCAGAGCGCCGGGCGCGGGGGGAGGGAGGGGCGGGGGAGGGGGGGGAGTAGTGGTAGGGTGCAAGTCTTCCATGACCTGACATATGCACAGGCATTTTACACAAGTGCACACACACATTCGCGCACGCATACGTAAACACACGCGCTCTCACATAAACACACAAGAGTGCATTCTCGTTCCTATCACCCCTGGGTACAGGCTTTTTCTTTTCTTCCCAGCTTAGCGCACTGAGTACGCCTCTCTTTTCTGTACAAAAAGCAGCCTCCTTCCCTGGAATCGGAGTCTGCGTGTTTCTCCTCGCTCCTCTTCTTTTATTTTTTTCATTTATTTACTTATTTATTTATTTACTTCTTTTGAGAGTTGAGCAGTTTGTCTGCCTCGGGGTACGTCGGGTACTTCACCGTCTCGATTTTCTCTTTCACCTTGTAGGAAGGGTAGAGGCCGGTGCGGCCCAGTTTGCGGTTGATGCCTTTGGAGTATCCGTCCCAGTGGTTGCCCGCCACGCCGATCACGTCTCCAGGCTCCAGGGGAATGTCTTCGCTGTTGCGCGGCTGGTGGGGGTAGATGGCGATCTGGTTGTGGGCGTTCTGACCTCCAAAGTAGTAGATGTCATCCAGGGAGTAGAAGAAGGAGGAGGCGTCTGGATGCAGCGTCTGCATGATCTCGTACGCCACACGGCAGACCTGAAACAGGAACACAACCGGGGGTTATTTTCTCGGATCTATAAATGCACATACATGTATCCGTCTTGATACAACAAAGCCGAAGAGGCGAGACAACACGCTGGCGGAGCCCTCCAGCCCTGGTGGAAGAGGGATAAATTCTGCTAAGCGATTCAGTCCGGTCAGATCCTTGAGGTGGACTATTAAACCCAGAGTGTGAACAGGAATTATGCGGCTCACACATTATTTTTAGGGTTGGCAAGACGCCCGTCCACTCCATGTTATAATAACTCTCTATAAAAAAGCACTTCAGGAGCTGAGATGATCAGAATAATGGATGACAAATGGCATTGTAACGTCAAAGCCGTGATAAATGGGTTTTGAAACATGTGAGTGAAACTGGGACAATGGGCTTGTTGACAATCACATGACGCCATGTGACAAACTGGAAACATCAAGTGATGATTGCTTTTCCTGCAGCTCCACTTCAACACAAAGCCATTTTGTTTTCGAAGGCTCTGCTCATAACTCATAATGTAATCAAGGTGTTTTTGTTTCCAAGTTTGCCATTAATTACGGGTTATCTCTGTTACTTGGTTATTCTTCTTCTTCTTCATCAGTCGTAATTGTCAAATAATCAACATACAAAAAGCATTTTGACTTTAAAAACCTATGATTTATCTCCAAACAACAGTTGGACTAATACTTTTTTTTCCCAAACTGAAACAGTTTTTGAAGAGGAATCAGTCATCTCATCATGAATTAATAATCTGCTGCTTTTTGTTTTATTGTATTATATTGTCTTGTACTGTTCCGTCTGTATTTTCTTGTTGAGTTTTGTGTTCTTAATGTATGTATGTAGCTGAGTTTGTGTTTTGAATCGTCTCTTGTGTATTTTTTATTGAGTTTTATGTATTTTTTAAACCTGTCTAGGGACGGGCGTTGCAAAGTAGCTGAGACTAATATTTTGTGGCATGTGGCATCAGTGTACATAACTGTACTTGTCCCTACACAAATATCCTTCTAACCTTCATCTGTGGATATAGTTAGCTCTGCTTTCTTAGGGATGGTTGTATTGCTACCATGTGACCTAGGCGTAGAAGTTTGGTCATGTGACAACAGGCGGTTGCACATAGGTAATGTAATAACATAACTTTGGGAACTCCATTCGCTGATAAAGACCACCACATGATTTTTTTGTCAAATCAGTATTCTATTTTTAACTATAATTTATGAGTATTCAGTAACATGTCAAGGAAGTTTTGTTTTAAGGGGATGTGCACGTACAAAGTAAACAACCTCCAGGGCTGAAAAATGAAGCCAACATGCAAGTGCCAAAAACTGTAGTTCCTCTAATGACCACTTGAGGCTGGCTAGAGTAAATCCCCATTGACTCATAGATTGCCCACAGCAGAAATAAGCATGTTTACAGCCTGGTACAAAATGGTTTTGGTCTCTATAGCCAATTTTCTCCTTCATAACAACTGTACAGGGCTGAATTTGTTATATAACTCACATGGTAACATTTTGCTAGGAGTTACAGTTTTGAGTTTCGATTATCAAAAGTCTTTCCCAGATTCATAAATTCTTAGACATGATGTTATGTGTATGCAGAGCAACTGCCCTCTACTGGTTGAAACCTGGATTTTGCAATGAAATGTTGCTACTGGCTGATCTGGTGGCAGGTGACATAAATGGTAGCTAACAAGCCCCTTTACCCCGACCGCTACTCTGCGGCATGAAGGAGTGACTAGGAGTATCTAAGGCCTGACCACAGTCTATGAGTCAGGTCCACCCCTAACTCTGTCACAGCTCCACCCTCTCGTCCAAATATGGTCACTCACGACTCCAAAGATTGTGACGGCAAAAATGCCAAACTTGAGGCTTCAAAATGGGAGTCCACAAATCCATGGGTGACGTCACCATGATACCTTCTATTATTTTTATACAGTCTTTGATACTAATACAAAACCAACATGCACCCACTGGCAGCACACATCAAAATTCCAGTCAGCTCTCCATGTTCGTTTGGACTGCTTTCATCCTAACATCAAATCCATCCCAACCTTCACTTTCAACAAAATATCAGAAACACAAAAACACACAGCTTGAAAGTACCACGTCATGCTGCCTCTAAATGTGGACTGAGGAGAGCGGACCGACCTGTGAGGAGAAGGTGCAGACCAGGAAGTCGGTCTGAGACAGGAAGTGGATGTCCAGGATGACTCCTCTCAGTGAGTTCTCAGTGTAGCGGTTGTGAAGGCCCGCCGACCACGAGATGGAGTTATCACTGATGAACTCATAGTCTGGATACCTGGATGGGAAACAAAGTCAGGAGTCAGGGTGAGATAAAGTCACAAGACAAGAGGTACTCAAAGAAACTGGAAAACATTCTCTCACGTACCCAAAATGACCATCAACACACACACAACACACACACATCTGGTCACTGACTTGGTCTTGGCTTCCTGCAGCAGGGAGGGATCGTCAGTGGCCAGGTAAACTCGTTTCTTGTCGACATGAACACGTCTGGCCAGATGTTGGAACTGTTCCTCCACATGCAGCATGTACTCCTCTATGGGGTGGAAGGCCGCCTCCGTCCCCACTTTATCCGTCCTCCTCACATGGACTCTGCACACAGACAGGCGCACACACACAGCCTTACAAACCAATGCTGTACCTTACAACTGCTGTAAATGAGAAACTTCTCATCATAGTTTCACTGCTTTATAGGTTGCTTTAATATATTTTTCATAAAGTTGTATTTGAGTTTTGGACTTTACACTCTAAGCTAGTACTGAGTATTACTCACCCCTCACATTATATATGTGGTGTAATGCACAAGGGCACTTTGTCTTACAAACTTAAACACATTTTAAAGTAATCAAAATCGAAGAAGTGCAAGACTTTGCTTTTTATTTATTTGGCATTGAACCTTTTCAATCTCTTGCTACTAAATATGTTAATTATTTCTAGTACACATTTTTCATTTGCAATTTCTGTCAATGTGTTTTTTTGTCTAATAGGGCGACACCAATATATCATTTGACCTGTGTCACATGAGCTCTTAAATTGCACACCTGTTTCCAATGCATTTCACACCCTGATAAAGACTCTAGTGGAAACACGTTGGTTTATCCATGTATTAATAAAGGAATTTTAACTACAGTCAGAGAGCTTTGGATGCATTTTTGGACTGTCTGCCTGTGCCATGGACTTAAACACTGAGTGAGCTGGCCAGTCATTGGTTTTATCGATACGCCATACCTTTAAGGGAGTGGTTCCCAACTGGTGGCCCAAAAGTGGGTCATGGGTCCATTCTGAATGGACCACAACTGACTCACAAACATGTCAGGTTCGTAAAAACCACACTTTATTTTGAAGTACAGTGAATTTCCAGCACAGACCTTTCATTTTAAAGTGCTGTATTCTGTTGTTGAGTGAATGAATAACTGACAGCTACCTAACAGAGACAGCAAACTAGTTAGAAGACACGGCCAAATGCAAGTATAACGCTGGATATATCAAATTGTGTGGACCTTGAGCTAATGACTGAGAAGAGATCTGGACCCCTTGGCTTCACCAGTTGGGAACCACTGCTTTAAGGTATCGACCAAAATAACCCAATACGAATGAGTATCGAAACTTCTCCAGTCAAATGATAACCTGCATTCAATCCTTTTGTTGTACCCAGAAAGGTATCAAATGACATACTCTATCTGCATTTGTATCATTTAAGGGGTACTGGTATTAGTTCTGGCCTTTTTTTCATCTTTTTTTTCCTGAAACAAACCTATTCTAAGCCTGAATAACTAAGTGAGAAATCAAGTAAAAATGGCATCTTGTCTGCTTCATCTAAATTAATTTTCAGGAAAAGAGTGCTTGAACAAGACAGACAAACTTTTCTCAGACACACAGGATTTACAAATGCTTGCATTGTTCTATTGTTTCATGCGCAACAAGAAGACGAGTTCTTCAGACTGTCCCGCAGCTTTGTTTTAAAGAGTGGATGATTCAAAAATAAATCATAATTAAGAACAACAAGGTGACTGACTGCTGATAAATCAACAGCAACTCCAAGGACCTCACTTCTAAAATCCGACAGTGGTGAAGCTAAGATGGGATGACACTGATGTACTTTTATGTACTTTTTATTTAGTGTGTTTTTTATTCTCATCGGGAGAACCTAACAGTCTGTGTTTTGATGTTGACGTGTATTCATGTGTTGTAAAATAAAAATGGCTCTTCAGCTTGAATGGCGTATCTTAGAAATCTTTCCATTGTTGGTATAAATGCAAACAAAGGAACAATGGGCCAAAAGACAAAGAAATAAAAGGAAAATAAAAGGCAAGCGGTGACAGAGAGGGAGGAAGTTTAAGAAACAGAGTGAGAAAGAAAGAATGGACAGACAGAGGAATATCCAACACAACTGTTATTTTTTCGGTGTCCTTGTCATCGCTTGCAGCAAGCAAGGACAAAGAGAGACTGCTGTCACCGGCTGTACGTATAAGGAAAAAAGAGCACAGCTTGTAAACAGAAGAAAAGATGGGCAAGAACGGAGACATTCCCTCCCCTGACAAAGCGGCATCCCTCAAACTGATAGACGCTGAAACGCAATTTTATTCTACCCTGAACTATTCAATTACAAAACTACCCAGCCACATCTGCATTGTGACTTCTGGCCTTGAGGAGCAAATGAAATTTTAAAAATCTAAGATGGAAAAAAAAAGACACATTCTGCAACCTTGAATTCAGGGAAATATGGAGTGTAGACTTTCCCCCCACTTTCACACAGCTCCTCCTGGGAGCTTCCCAGTACAACCAGCTGTCTGCAGCTGACCACGGGACAGCTCCACTGGAGCATCTGGGTTCAAGAGCCCTTTTTTAAAAGACACTTTGGTGAAGAATATTAGCCCTTCACTTCCCCCCATTCAGGATTTCCCAGTTGCTTTAAGGATTCAAACAGCTTCTCTAACCTCAAGGCTGCCTCCAGCTCTTTGGTGAAAATGAGGCAGAGGAAGAGAAGTAAAAGAGGAAGAGTCGGGGGTTCAGAGAAAGAAAATAAACAGGCTGTACCGAATTTCTACCACTGGCCAGTGATCAATCAGTGACCTGGGGATGGGCACCGTAGAAATAGACCCTTTATTTACGTGACAAATAAAACCCAAAGAATAGAGTGTGTGAGTGGGCGGCAGGGGTGTCGGAGTCTTTCATTTGGTGTCTCTCTGCTTGGACAGAGGTCTTGACTCCAGGCTTTTCCATCCTTTTGTCAGGGTCTCCTCTCTCCTGCTCCCTCACGTCTTTCATGTCTACTGTTTTTTTGTTCCTGTGAACTCTCTTTTTGTCTTGCCCTTTTCTCTCTCCGTCAGAGCAGCACAGGCCGCACCGAGGCATTTCTTAGCTCTTAGCCATCTCCTCCCTCCCCTCCCCTCGCCCCTGCGCTCCCCTCCCCAGAACTCTCCCACACTACTGCCACAATAATTGAATTCATTTCTCTCTATTCACACTGTACTGGCGAGGCAGGGCGATCCTTGCAGTGGGCGTAAAAGCATACATTAGAGACATCAAACACACCCACGCTGCACGCAGCAACTGCTGATTCTGGCAGATTGTGACAATAACAAAAACACCAAATAAATGGTTTGTTTGACAATGACCTCTGGATGCCCATCAACTGCCCATGAAGAAGAAAATTACCATATTACGACTATACTTGCTGCAGAATCACTGCTTATGCAACAGCGCTTTGACATCAAAACATGTCAAAGTTGTTCTTAAGAACTCTAAGTCCCGCCCCTTTCCGTTGTGTGCTCAAATAACAGCTGAGCAAGCCTGGTATCCTGCAGAACCTCCGTCAATTCTTCCCTTTCCTGTTATACAAGATATTCAAAGTGCAAGGCTTGTCTACGGTGAAAATAAAACCAAATTTTGAAGTTGGTTAAAAGATCTGGCAGAGGAACCGGTAAAAGCATGTATTTCCACTGTGAAAAATTGTGGATGGTACCAATGGAACCGCTCTGTACCGTCCACATTTTCAGTCCCTCTCTGTCGGGGTACCTAGCACACAGATCTGGTACTAAAAGGTGGAGCTGTGAACACTGCAGTCCGTTGATTGGTCAATAGAGGACGGTCACTCTGCTCAGGGCTGAGTTGTGTGCAGACTTCCATCTGTGTCACTGGATATGAGAAGATACAGTGAGTGCTGGACGGAGCAGAGAGTGACAACAACCCCACCCATATTTAAGGGTACTGTTTGTAGTGGAAACACTAGGCGGACCTTGGGTCTAGGTACCATGTCTGAAGGGTAACTTTTGGTTCCACAGGTACCATACTGAAAGTGTTTGGTGGAAACTGGGCTATAGTCAGCCAGGTTTGCTTCCTCCTCATTTCTGTGGTAGCGTTTAAGAGATTTGGAAAAGGACAGAAAGGTTAGTTGGTTGCTGACATACTTTAAAGATGACACGAATTATCGTTCGCTAGAAAAGATCATGGCTAACGTTCCTTTGTATATTTTTACCTCTGTATGGCTACGTTTAGCCCAGAAGTAACTTTTGGTGTTGCTAATTTGCACTGTCGAGCAGGATCGGTCAATTACAGATGGGTGACATACTAAAGCAAAGGGCAACATTAAGTGTATGTTAAGACGTTTGGCCACCACGAGCAAAGACTATGAGTCTGTTAAACTCTACTGGACTTTTTCCTTTAATTTATCACTGGACTTTATATACTTTATGAAAAATAATAGATGACAAACTCAAACTTGTCCTCCAGTCGTGTGCTTCAGTATCGTGTGAATCAAATTTAGTGGAAGTAAAGATATGTGGCAATTTTGTGAAAATTTCAAGTAAAATGAATATTTTACACTTTCAAATTTCAAATTACTACTTGGCTAATGGCTCAGTTCCATCAAGTGTCCCAGTGACCTATTCCAGTTTATTAAATAAACCTGTGCTTTTCCTACGACATGTAAAATTTATGCCATGAAAAAGGTCTATGTTAAGTTTACAGCCTATTTAAGCACTTAATAAGTTTTCATTACAATACAACTGCAGCATACCTTAATACCTTAAACGAAGATACCACTTCATTAATAACACTCATAACTTACAGCTTTTGTCAAGAACTGTTCTATTGAAGTTGTTTTTTTAATTCTTCTCATACCTGGTACTTGGTAAGAAAATGTCTAAGCTGCAAATATCTGAGAAATTCAGAGCGTGGGATCATGAACTCCTGTCTTATTTGTTCGAATGACTTGAGCTCCATTATGAAGGACCTGATGTTAATAATTAAGTCTGTGTTCAGACCACTTTTTAAGTAAGTGCTGATATAAAACTCTTAAGATAGACTATACTGGCCACTGATGAGATTTGCTTTGGCAGACCAAATGCAGTTTAAATTCCTCTCCAGATTTTTAGGGTTACTCTAGTCCACCCTCCTATTTGAGGTTTTTTTTTTGAGACACATTTATAATTTACAGGCTTTGATCTGAAATAAAAAAAGGTGTCAAGTTTTTTTTTGTCTTGTAAAGTAGCCAATCGTTACCGTAGTTTATTGTAAATTGGGCTGTCTTGCCATGAACAGTTCAGAAAGTCTTATAATATCAATAGAGAGTGGGTAAATTCAACTGTGAATGAATATCTGGAGAGTGATACAGAGAGGGAAACACAATGTCTCACATCACCAGGATAGTCTTACCAGGCTACATTAAAGGAGCTGTATGCAACATTTTGAGCATTTATATAGCAGCAAACTATTTGCTATGTAAAGATTTAATGGAGTAATGGCGTCATGAGCAGAGAATGAAGTGTAATCTGAGCTTCTCTGTTTGTTACATGTTAGTGTGTCCAACTTGCTAGCTAATAAGCACTGCTCTGCACTGCATTCATATGGCAGTTACCTCTGATATCAGGACATCACCATCATCATCATCATGCAGCGCCCACCCTCCAGTTCACTCGAGATCAGTGTTTCTCAAATGGTATGCCACGGTAGTGTGCCTTGATGCAAATCCAGGTTTGCCATGGGATTTTGTGATAACCACACATTATTACAGCAACATTCAACTACGTCTATACAAAAAATGAATTTTTAATTGACTGTATCAGTATGTTGTGTGCCCCTATTTCCCAATAAAGAGGCAAACTCAAGCTAAATTTTTTTTTTTAAATTTAATTTAATTTGAAAAACCTTCACAGGGAACCTATTTGTTGCTTTTTGTGCATGGTATTAGAAGTGTATGACACATCAAAAGCCCTGATTGGGCTTGGTATACTATATTTTCACATTTTTAACAATGCAATTTAAAAGTTTTGATTTTTATTGATAACCTACATTTAGCACCAAAAAAATATGTAACGAATACCTACCCATAGAAACGAATATTCCAATATCCGAATATTTGGGTACAGCCCTAGTGGACTGCTTTGCGAGCACTACGCAAACGCATTGCTTGCGGTGTAAATGAGGCCTACCTGTTTTATTCTTTATCATTTTTATTGTCTTGTGTCTTGATAACAGTGATAACACACATTAGAGTAGCTATTGTGCACAGATGTAAATACAGGTGTGCCTTGAGATTCTGGTTTGCCCTTTGGTGTGACTTGGGCCACTGCTCTAGATTAACACCGTTAGCTGTGTCAGCTCTGTATAAGGGCTGTTTATTAAGTTAGCATTGTTAGCTGCTAGCCTCTGCCAAGCACCTCCATGTTGAGAACTGTGTACAGACAATTCTGCCCCAGACTCTGAATCATAGATACGCTTTGAGTGTTGCATACAGCTTCTTTAAGTTAAGGATCTAAGTTTACGCTGCAAATTGTATTTTTGAAATCAGATTACCACATTTTTGTATTGCTGATTCTTTAAAATCTTCTTTTTAAGCTCATGTTTTACTCTGCGACATGTGATTTAAAAAAAACATACAGGTATATACAAGCTGTATTCATATAAAATAGACCTTAAAGAAGATACTATAAAAGATATATACAGTAAATCCATCTCTTGGTAACCACATTGCCATGGCGATAAGGCCAATCTGGTCTCTGCAATAAAAGCAGTCATCGTCCTTTCTATCTCTCTCTCTCTCTCTGACTATCTTTACTACCATTAGGAAGCATTAAATGGTGGCAGGATGGAGCTGTGCTGATAGCTGCTTTTAGTCGGTGGCTCCCAGCCTTCCTGTAGCTCGCGTCCTAAGGGAGCGGCGGGCTGAGTGGTGGTGGTGACTGAGGCGTGCGCTGGGGTCGACTGCCGGTTGTTGGGTGCTCTGGGGACAAGCTGCCTTTCTATCCCTCTTGGTACTCTCTCCATCAACCTCTGCATCTCCCACTGCTGACGCGCTTTTTACTCGCACTGACACTATGGATCTCTTTCAGCCCTACTTTTACATCTCACATTCAACCCCCCCCCCCTCCTCCTCACTTTTCCACACACACACACACACATATCGCCTTCCCCCACAGTGCCGATAGAAGCGCACAGACACTTTGTTGCAGCATCAGTGCCGAGTGGAGTGGATGTATCAAGAGCCGAGAAGGGATGGAAAAAAAAAAGGGATGAAAACTTTGTTCTACCCAGCACATCATTTCAATAAGCCTTTCCCCAGTGATATGGAGGGAGAAAAGGGTTGGATATATGAGTGTGTGGAGGAGGGGGTGGGGATGGTGGTGGAGTGGGAAACACAAAGAACAGGGATAGAGATGTGTGTAAAACTATGAGAGCAAGAGGATTGTGGGTAGGGATGTGCGCCCGGGGAACGTGAGGGAGAGGTGAGTGTGAAATATGAAAAATTTGAAAAATCTTGAAGCGGGATGAACAAATGAAGACGGAGCAACGATCACAAATGAGAGGATGTAAGAGGACGGGGGAGATTGAAAAAGTTGGAATGAGTCACGGAAAATAAAAAAAATTAGGAATAAAAGAGGCGGGGGGAGTCAAAGAGAGCTGGGAGAGAGAGACGGCAGCTGCCGCGGTGATGAAAGGCAGAGAGGTAAAAACCAAAGAGAGGAGCATCTGAGAATAGAGAGAGAGAGAGAGAGAGGGAAAAAAATTAGAGTGTAACAAGAGGGAATGAGAACTAAGCAGAGAAGGACAGAAAGAGTGAGGAAGAATGGTGACGATCGCTCGCAGCAAAACGTAAAGACGAAGGTGAGAAGAAGAGTAGTTATGAAGGGCGAAGTGCTGGCACAGAGACTGTGAACATGTGGATGTGAGAGTTATGAAGGGGACGACAGAACTAAACCAGGCCGACTTCACAAACTATTAGAATATAACTCTTAGCGTTTGTTTTAAACCACTTCCCTTTAGCAGGCGGGTGGAATCAGCCTCGTGGGACGGCGCGGAAACTTTAGACAATCTCAGCAAAGTATCTCAAAGTCATTCCACATACTTTCCCCGTGACTGACAGCTTAACAGTCATTATGTGCATTGTCCAAATGTGCCGAATCTCTTCAATCTGCTCGGCCAAGTGGGTTAAAACCACTGCGGAGAATTATTTGCAAAGTCCTATTTGATCCAGGTGTGAAGTGCCGCTCAAAGACATTCAGAGCTATTTATGAGTTAAGACAGGCTGGCAGACGGCACATGAGTGTTCGTCAACTGAGTGCCTGACAGGAAAAATAAACAAGTGCATAAACAGCTAAACATGTCCAACCCATTTCTTAGAAGCTGCTGTCAGAAGCGGTTTACAATATTGTGACTGCATACGTTCCCACAAGGGTTGGCTCTCATGGGAACTGAGCACCTCACACCGATTAATACTTCGCAGTTATGTCGTACTGGCCCATAAGAAGTCGGTTTCAAGCTGTGAGAGCAGAATCTCTGGAGACACAATACTAAGTAGTCACAATCAAAGACGATACGATACAAAGGCTGAAATCAGACCTGCTAATGGCATATTTGGAACGCCTGGTATCGTCTCATCTGCGCCGTTTATGCCAAGTCTCATGAAAAGTAATATCCAGGTGGTATGCTCAGATATCAGGGCACTGCGGAGCATTGTGTCGGAATGTGGAGAGACTGTCCTGTCTGCAAAGTGGAAGTGCTCCTGTGCTCTCATGTGGACTGTTAGAAGATAAGGATGGCTCTAGTAATGGCAATGTTGAATGGCCAGCCAGTCCATCTCTTTGGTCCTTACTGACATCAGCAACTATTAGATGGACTGAAATTAAAGTTTGTACATTTGTGTTCCCCGGGGCATGAAGTCTACAGACTTTGGCGATCCCTTAACCTTCAGCTTAGCTTCAATACTTTAGTTCAGTGCTTCCTAACTGTTCCAGCCCATGGTCTACATCTACAGACAGTGAACATGGTAAACATCAGACCTGCCAAATAGTAGCACATTAGCACTGTACCTGTGAGCATGTTAGTATGTTGATAGCTCAAAGCACCTCTGTGTCCAAGTACAGCCTCACTGAGGAGAGCTGTATACTTCTTGTTGTCAACACAGACTGAAACTAACAATGCATTAGTCTTTCTATAAAACTTTTCCAAACGTAAATATTTAAAAGCAGGTCTTAAATATATCATTAATTTTTGTAAAAAAAAAGGCCAAGTGATTTCCCAAAACAGCTGGACACTGTAACAAACATTATCATATTATAAGGGAGCAAATTGTACATTTGTTGGGACTATTTTCAGCAGAGCATTAATGCTAATGACTTTTTTTTTTTTTTACAGGCATCAGACACTTTAATTTAATGTTTTTTAAAACCTTTTCAAGATATTATTTGGCCAAATTTAACACAGATTTTTGGAGACATCATTTTATTCAAGCGAAAGTACGTAAGTATAAAGGCAAGTAGTATATATGTGGTCCTGTGCAGAGGTGGGTTTTATGTATGAAAATGTTTTTTAGAGTGAGTCAGATTATTCTACATATTGCTAACAGTTATGTATAAGAGCATAAAGTAAAGTAAAAGACATTTTTAGGTTCAGTGGTAGGCTTAATGACCATGAGTGATGTGGACTTTCATGTGGAGGAGCTTGACTCATTTTGACAAAACAAAACTGAAAGATGGATAAACGAAATGTGATGTTTGTGGCAATTAAAACATAACAAACTCAAATTTAGGACTATTTAATGACTTTCAAGGTCAATTTTCAGACTTTTGAAGGACCTGCAGACACCCTGACAGAGGTGTATGTGGGGTTAACTCAATATAACTCGTAGTGCCTGGCCATCTTCCCTGTAATAAAGGAACATGCTGTCAGTGCAACACTGTGGCTCATTGATGTGTTTTTAATAGTTTTTTTGGCAACAATGGAGCTCTGTGGCCCAGAGGAATAAGAAACATCAGGCTTTGGCCACACAGACAATAATTGTTAGTGGGATATGTTCATTGTTGCTTTTGGTCTTTTCATGGGATTTGTTGACAGTAAGAAAAATATAGAATATTGCCAGCCTTATCCTTTAATCAACAAAGACTACTGAAGATAAAAGAAGAGCTGGCAGGCAATTCATTTTTTAATGCGGTCATTAACGGCATTATAAGCTCTGCTTTCCTTGTCTTGTTCACTTTTACTGATTTTGAAATCTGTCAGAGATGCTTTCACTTCTCAGCCATTTAATTGCTTTAGCAACAATATCAGATCAGGAGGTCTTCGGTATTAAATGACTTGGATTGGACTGGAGACTAAAAAGCCTCATGGGTACATTAATACATGAAACAAGGCCGAATCAGCCATATCATGCCCCGCTGTTAGAAAAAAAAAACTGAGTGATGAGTACAGAGTGATGAAATTTCTTTAATCGAGTTGATTTGCATGAATATGAGCTGTATTAGTGTAAAGCAGGGAAGTAATGAAAAAAGCAAAAGCCTCCCAAAGATAAATAAAGGTAGGAAATTAGCCAAACAAAACACTATCATCGAATTAAGTTACTTTTAATACTATTGTATTAACCTCATATTAACCTCACCCAGAGCGCTGTTTGTTTTCCACCACAGCCCTTACGGCTATGTCTTTGTTTTCTTCCTCCTATGCCTTCTGTTTGCTTTGATTGTGAAGCGCTTTGTAAACTTTATGCAGAGATATGCTATAGTAACAAAGTCATTATTATAGAAGTGTTATATAACCGCAGAGAAAAAAAGGAGCAGACAAAGCCGCACAGACTGAGACGCTTCCTTACCCGATGATGGGGTGTTTGAAGCCCAGCTTGGCGGTGGTCTGTTGGATCTCCTTCTCCAGCCACGTCTGTGGGCGCACCAGGTACTTTACGAACTGAGACACCCACCAGACGGAGGGGTCGCCGTGCAGACGGTGCAGGCGTGGGGCCAGGTCCTCTGGGATCGCTAGGGGCAGGTAGGGGGGCCGTGGGTGGAGACTGTCCACTATAGGCAACTCCACCACCTGGACGTCCTTATCGTGGGCCTCTCCTGGATGGAAAGAGGAGCATGATGAGCATAAGACACTGGGTATTCAATACTTATTCAACATTTTTGACTGCACAGCTCAAGTTTAGGGCCGTGCAGATTATGCCGGTTAACATTAAAGGTATACTACGCAGGCTTTTCCTAAAAAACTATGTATAGATTTATATAAAAGTAATTCTGTCATCGCTTATGACCCTCTACTTCTTATGTTGCTGGGTTCGGGACGTTCCTGGGCAAAGCAGGGGAGGTCAGGACTTTAAATAAAGGTAGTGACCAGGTGGCAGACCATAAGCAGCAGGCATCTAAAAAAATCGTGCACACAGTGCTGAAGAAATGCAAACATGAAAATAGCTTTCACTTTCACTTCACAATTTCCAAACAAAAATTACCTGACAATTCCTGCATAAAATCTTCCTGAGAACTGAACTTTTTCTCCTAGCTATTAGCATATTTGTAGTCCACAGTAATATCCTCAGATTGCTTGTTTTGTGCAGCCAACAGCCCAAAACCCAAAGACGTCCCATTTGCCATGAAACACTCCAGAGCAAAAAAACAGCAAATGCTCACATTTGGGAAGCTAAACTAGCAAATGTCTGGCATTTTGGGTTGCTAAACGACTTAAGTGATAAATGTAATATCAAAATTGGCGATTTATTTTATGCAGATACACGACACATTTTAGCACGACTTAAGTTAAAACCAAATTTAATGCTGTTTTCAGTATAAAACTGAGGTTCTAAGGATAGAGGGTGCGGCATGATGTGCAGATTGTAAAGTCCTTTGAGATAAAAGATTTTTTGCTATTTAATAAAACTGACTTAACCGTCTATCAGTAACAGGCTGTCAGTAGACTTATTTGACTCATTTTCGGCTCTGATGGAGCTTTAATTTACTTGTTCAGGTCAGACAACTTGCACCTTTTATCTTTTATTTTTAATATATATAGAGTTCAGAGTGTCAGTGTAGCTTTCTGTCAAAGAACTGACAAAACTGACCAACATCTGACGTTCACTGAGCCTTTCAGTGCCTTTTTCACTAGAATAACAACTATACATTATGTTACTCTGCCAAGATTAAATATTATGTTGTGATGCAGTGAGGGATTTCCGCATTAATCTTCAGCCTTATTATATCCATTCCTGTTCTGTTTCCAGCATCAATCCAAATCCTCCAGCCCCTGTGAGTCCAGCTCATGTGACTGACAGCTGCTCTTTGCCTGCCCTTGCTTAAAGGCCAAGGTAAGCTCCTTTCTATCAAGGCTGTGTAGGGCCAGGGGCTGATGCAAGGACCTGGATTGGAGGCGTTGGAGGGCGGGGGGCGCTGGTGGTCTGGCATTGGCCCCTTCAGGCTGAGTCCTGCTTGGCAGAAGCCCTGGGCACAGAGTTGAGCAGGGCTGATTACGAAGGTCACCTCTCTGGGCAGAAGAAAGCCCCCGGTGCACTGCCAGACCTCCAAAGCACATCAAGGCCAACTGTCCATGCACAAAGACACATATGTGTGCAAGGTGCACAGCTGCATGGGCGAACAAAGGTGGAAAACATTCACTTACAATGCACCTATCCGCCCAATATACACACTCGTGAACATGTACGGGGGTCTTGTGAACAGAAGGAAAAAAGGTGATCCAACACTGACAACTAACGGGGATCCAAATAAAACAACAATAAAAAGAAAAGCATTCACACACACAAACACACACACACACGCACACAAAGAGCCCCAGCTAATCTCATCGCACCAGAAGGGATATGCCTGGCAGACAAAACCTTCACTCTCTTTCAGTCTTAAAACCCAAGGAGTGTTTTTTTTTTTTTTGGTCTGTGTGTGTGTGCGCGCGTGTGTGTTCGTAAACCCCTGATTTACGCAAAACAAGTTTGAGGCCCGTGTTCTGTCAGACTAAAGTGGCTTCTCTAACTGCCACTGACAGGCCCTAATACAGCTGCAAACACATCCACAACACACTCCCAAATAAATGGCATAATGAGTCATTAAAAATGGCCTTTCACAGAAAGGGTACATAAAAAACATGTGAAAAACAAGGACAGAAACAGAGGCTTCAATTTATGTGTGTGTATGCTTGAGCATGAACTGAATATAAATTGGTAGAAGCATTAAATATTGAACAGAAAAAATATTCCCAGGCCTGTCTTTGCTTATATAACAGCATTGGCATGATTCACATAAGGGGGAATGGGCATATTCTGAGGCCTGCACTTCTTGGCACAAATGTATAGGGATGCAGTATGTCTGCCTCCCACAGCTACTTAATTAGATCACAAAGCTCTTTTAAATTTCATCTCAACTCCAAAGCCTCTGCATATATTTCCTGTATGCGTCATGACTTAAAGCATATAGGTCTGCACTGACACAGAATTCCCGCACTGTATTTTAAGCCTGTGATCTATACCGAGCCTAATAAATATCGCATAAGATTAACATAGCTGTGAAACTGGAGAACCGGGAGTGACACCATCCAGACACAAAATACGGAGCTCCGCCATTCATAATACATTTGTGATGGAGTTTATGAACTTGGGGAACTCTTGTTCCAGTCTTTACATGGCAGGGAACATTATGTTTCTCCTGCTGCTCTCAGACTCACTCATAAGGCAGTAATATCTCTACAGAGAACCTCAAAGGAATACACTCTCTTTGGCAAATTAGCTCTTTGATCAACGAACCATTGTTCCACAAGAAGACTGGTTTCCCCTTTGTGGGTTCAGAATTTAGTCTGCTATACGAGGCCTGCGCTCTCTCATGCTGTCCACTGAACGTACAAGTTGTAGTAGAACAGCAGCATGCACCATTGGGTTAACAGACACAAGGGCTGGGTATGAATCTCATTACTTTCTTCTGATACAGACAGATATGTGTCTGTAGCCTCTGGAATCTAAAATACTAAAAGTACTAAAACTGGTGTTGAACGTCTGCTCAGATTTGTAGACAAAGTTCCAAACTAAAACGACGTCTTTGGCAGTTTTACACATGGTTTTATCCAACTGCCTGCAGCTAGCATCCACTCCCAACGGAGAGAGAAGGGGTCAACCTTTATCAATATTCCCATTACATTATCACAATCTAATGAAATTGATTCAGATTTTTAACTTCAACGGGGCTGGACAGGCAAATTTTAAGAAATTAGCAACTGCTGATCTTTGCCTTTGGTTGTCATCAGTGGCAAACACATTTTAACATCCACAAACTAGGGATAATTGGTGATAAAAGGGTGGAGGCTGCCAGAGCAGGCATACCCACTGACGGGCCAATGAACACCACCATTTACAAGATTAATGCCTCCAACAGAGAGAGCCTTATAAAACTTTTCAACACTTTGTTTTGTGGTCTGACAAATGAGGAGCCCTTTACATCTTTACCTCGACTGGTGGATCTTCAGATAAAGAACGGATATGATTTGGTGCAACTGACAAGCTAATGTCACAGGATGAATAAGGCAAGCAGGTGATAAATGATGCTAGCTAGCCCAGAGTCTGTGTTTGAGAAACAAACATGATGTTTGTTTGTGAATGGTGGTTGTTTGTTGTTGATGATGTTTTGTTGTTTTTGCCATGTTTGCTGTCAGAATTCAGAATTCAGCCTGCTGAGCTATTGTTAACCTGACGGTGTCATCAGCACCCACAGAGACAGCATCATACTACCTTCTGAAAAACGTCATTTGAACTCTGTTTCTAGCCTCATTGTAGCCCATGTCTCACGGTCTCGCGCAAGTGCACACACGTGAACGCAGTGTACAGAGAGGCAGTCAGAGCTACAGGCTACAGTGAGGCTAAAAAAAGAGTTCAAATGACGTTTTTCCAAACAACTTTTTATGTCAGGGCTTCAGGACACTTGGATCAATATGGACGAGCAGTATGGAGATATTTTGTGGTTTCAATTATGTGTTTTTGGACGTTTGAATCTGGGGCGCCGTAAGCCTCCATTAGGTGGAGTTGTGTTGCTACCCCCTCTCCCCTTGGATCTCCGCAAGTGATGTGAGGACTCTATAACTTTTTGTTATAGAGTCTATTTTGTTATAGAGTATAAAGCTTTTTCTCAAGCTAAAGATAGATAAATACACCTAGGCCTACAGTTTATTCCACACTACTAAAGCTGCTCCTCTTCTGGGAACAACCGCATAGTCGGTAATAATTTTGCTTTCAGCCATGCTTGCTGTGCGTAACAATATGACGTCAATATGTCAAGAAGTTAAAATGTTGCCAATATCATGATATGAATTTTTCATAACATATCAAAAATGATGCCAGTATTATTGTGAATGATATGATATGGCACACCCCTAATGCCTGGTAGCCAGCCTGGCAACCGCTATAAAAGTTAGTGCTGAACGGTAGAGCCAAAATTTTTCCAACAGTATTTTATTTTGGCAAAGTTCTGATAAGGCTAAGAACTAAATGAGAAAAACATATTTTAGAAAAGCATTTTTCTAAAAGTTGGTATAGAAAAAAATAATCTTGGTGTCTGAGCCACAATTTGGGTACTGTATAAACAGTAGTATCCAATATTTCAAACATTATCCAGTCCTAAAGGAGGGACAGACCTCTGGGTGAGACCAGCTTTTCTCAGTATTCCAACTGCATAAATAATATCCCAATAAAATATATTTTTTCCCTTAGTGTAAACATTCAACTTGTTTTCTCCTCTAAATTATTCTGTTTCCTTCTTTTCTGACACAAAGCAAATGACAGAGGGGCACCCTGTATGTTCTGATTATTTCAATGTGGATTTTCTTGTTATGTTTTGTTTTTCCAACTTCCCATTTGAGGGAAGAAAATCAGCAGGTCCCATAATGACTTTATCGCTATCTTTGATTTTCCCCCCCGAGCTATATGTTTTCCAGACAGAAATACCCTGTCACAGATGCATATAGCATGCCTCCTTTCTCTGTCTATAAATGACTCATATCCTGGGGGAAACACTTAAAAGAAAGTGGGATAACCGTGTAGAGATAAATGAGGAAAGGTGGGAACTGGTAGGGCTGCAACATAAAATACCAACAATGTCAATTTCCCACATGGGCACAAGATTAGGGGAACAATACAAAGAAGTGCTAAGTATAGAAGCCACAAAGAAACATGCTCGTCACATTTCTAAGTGAAGGTGACCACAATTGATTGGTGGCATTTACCACAAAATGATACAGCAGAGAGAGGATGATAACGGTTCAGGAGTAACACAATTAGAAAATTACAGTGTCCTGAAGGTGTGAAGCTTCCTGCCATCCATGCACAACACAAAACCCTTTATCATCTCAAGCCATTCGCAGAGTACGAAACAAAAACTGGTTAACCATAGAATAAAAGCCCGGCATAACATAACACTTGCAAATCCAGGGGCTATTGCAAGTTTAAATGAGATCAGTATGCAGTGCAGTCAAACGCTGTAATTGTACCAGCATGGGCAAACATTCCACTTAATTAGAGAGATATTGAATGTATATCTACTTATTAATCCAAGGTTTTAGTGTCCCTTTGTGGTTCAGTGCCCCAAGGAATGTTCCTGCCTGCACTGTTAACAAAACAGGCATGACCACAGGCATAGTCAAGTACCCACCAGGCTTAGCTGTGCCTAGCTAGTTAGCTGGCTTGGTCAACAGAAAATTCTGCCTCTGCAAATTACAAGACTTTATAAGGATGAGAATTAAGGATGCTAAAAGGCCTGGGGAGTGGCGTTTGTAGTGAGCTGGCTGTTGGCAGCGAGCAGCCAGATGGCGTATATGCATCTATAGGAGGCTGTTTGTTAGACAGACACCAGGAAAAAGACATTAGATAGTGGAAAAGGACACATGAAAGGCAGGAGAATAAGAAAAGCGCTAGGAGAGCAGGAGATAAGAAGGGAGAGCCCAGGAGAGCACAAGTCAAATGAAGCGATAGGAGAAAAATGGAGAGCTGAAAGGATGCAGCGATGAGAAGCAATGAAAGCAATGAGAAAGAAAGTGATAGAGAGGGAGAGAGAAAGGCGGGCATTGTAAAACTTCCAAATTGTCACTGATCTTGGTTTACAAATGCTTTGGTTTCGACAGCTTAGCAGAGGCAAACACACTCACGGTGTAGGATTATCCATTAATCATATCAAAATCACGATTTCGACTCATAGCCATGTGCAGTCTCATTCATAAATGATCTGCTGTCTTTGCATTGGTGGGGAGACACATCCCCTCCGAACAAGAACATCGATCTTTGCTCTTTGGTACCTGGTATACATATATACTACCTGAACATGGTGTTCATTAGGGACAGTCCATGACCAGCACAGAATTCTGATAACGCACATACAGTTAATAAGAAGAATAAGAGTATATAGCCATGCTAGTGGCACTGTGAGGCATGCTAACATGCTAAAAATGAAAACACTTAAGGCCCAGACACACCGAACTGACATCAAACAACTAGCCACAAAGACTTTAGCCAACAGCCAACTAGCACGTGCGTTCTGCACCTGCATGAGAAGAAATAACTCTCCACACCAGCAGGCGGCGGTAGTCTGTATACATCATTTTAAAAGGGAAACTGCAAAACTGACAAGGCAGATTCAAGCCGCTAGCTAGCAAGCTAGCACATTAACAACGCAAACATATGCTAAAAGAACAAGGGATGTTTACCATATGCTTGTGAACAACAACACAAACAATTATATTGCCTCATGTTGCCTGGGTCTCAGCCAAAAAGTTGCACCTGAACACACCGCAAAGACTACAGCCAAAGGCCAACTAGCGTGTGCGTTCTGCGCCTGCATAAGAGGAACTAATCCCCCCTACCAGCAGGTGGCGGTAGTGTGTATTCGTCATTCAAAAAAGGGAAACCAGAAGATAGACAGGACAGATTCAAGATGCTCATTAGCAAGCTAGCACACTAACAACACAAAGAACAAAGGATATTTATCATAAGGTAGCCAACAATATCACAAACAATTACAAACTGTTTCTGTGGAAAAAATTTGTTTTGATCTCATGCCCTCTTGATTTTAGTCATTTGTTTACTTTCCTCACTTCTGTTTCTCTTCTTGTGCACTGAGCTGAACTCCCAATCATGAGTGATTTCATTCATCGCAAGGCTCCACTGCGTCCTACGCTGATTTAACAAGCTGAATCCGTCAAAAGACAGCCAACAAGGGCTGACAATGTGGAACATACCGCAAAAACTTGAGCAACAGACACTCACCGACAGCCCGATGTTGACCAGCCAACCATCAGCTTGGTGTGTCAGGACCCTATCATGCTGATATTTTGCAGGTATAACGTTTATATGTTCCCCATCTTAGTTTGTTGTGCTAGCATGATGACATTGGCTAATAAGTACGGAACATACAACACAGCTGAGGCTGTGCAGGTGTGCGCTTTGCAGGTATTTGGTCATAAACTTTAAGAGTCTAGATTAAAATTAACCTCTGTTAATCCTGGGGTAGACATGACTGTCTGTATCAACAAACCCCAAATGTGAACCTCATGGTGGTGCTATTGGTGAAGTCAGGAAACCACCAAAGCCATAAGAATACATTGTCTGGGAACAATGAATGTCTGTGCCAATCTATCTGGTAGATCTTGAGATATTTCATTGGACTGATGAACCCTTTGACCCGCTGGTATCACTGGATAAAAAGTCAGTGATTCAACAAAATAAGCCAGATTCAAAATCCCCTCTTTCAAGCTTCACCTTAATGAATCATTAAGGCTGCATTTAGACCAAAAATAGCCCTCCGGCAAACACCACAGGACTGTGTTGGCGTGGGGTTGTTTCTCCAGGTGTCGGTGTAAACATGAAATATGAACCAGGACTTCAGTCTGAGGGCTAATTACGTGCCAGGACTCTGAATAAATGTAAAATTCTAACTAAAAATAAAATAATAAATAAAATATATACTAGATTACACATATTAAATTGTGGTGGACCTTTAGCATGCTCATGGGGTTGTCAGCTCAAGCACATTTTCACTTGCATTAAGACAAGCACAATTTTTACATCCAACAGTAGATTAAATATTGATGTCAAAGTGGATTTCCAGGAGGCAAATGTTTACGTAGCACAAGATGAGCTTTTAATATGAAACTATAAGACCCTTAGGTCAGTCTATGCAACAACCTGCAACAGAGAGACACACGCAGTCTCCTTTAGTTAAAGTTACCATGTTTAGCTCCTTTTCAGGCACATACCTGTATTTGGGGTTTCTATTAGATGATTTAATGATCAAAAAACACTCCACTCCACATTTTCGCTCTTGCACCATCATCACAGCTAAGGGAATACCTGTAATGGCACTGTAACGGCACTTTCTATCTTTATAGTTGGTTTCATTGGACTTGTATTGCATGGCAAATACTTGGGTCCATGTTTACTTCCTGTCAGCTGATGTCATTCACGAACACTGCAAAGCATTTCAATAGGATATACAAAGGGTTCCATTTTGTTTATGTTTCAAGTTTGAAATGTAGTAAAGTTGTGACATCACAACTTCACTTAAGTCCTAGTGGCTTGTTTAAAGGCACAGATTGTGAATATGGACTGTGGCATTGAGTGGTTGGATTTTGATACTTTAACAGTATTTCTATAGCATCTACAAGGGGTGGGCCATATGGCCCTAAAATAACATCACGATATTTCAGGGTATTTCTGCGATAACAATATTCTTGAAGATATGACAAATTAGTGAAACAAAAATCAAAAATGCTGTGCTGCTGCCAGAGGAGGCGCTGAATGAGTTCCCTCTGAGTGGTGAGAAGTCTGGGGCTGTTCATAAAACATTCAGGACGCCACAGTTTATTCCACACTACTAAAGCTGCTCCTCTTTTTGGAACACCTATACCTGCTTTATTATATTTCTCGCTTCATCATTTCCGTTGTCCCTGATGGTCCATGATGAAAGATATTCCCAATGGAAAATGATGAATCAAAACTGTGTGGGGAGCTGGAGTTAAAATAATGGACTACACCTCTGCAGAACTTCCTCCCTACAACCTCTGTCTCTATAAAACACTGTAAGTAGTAACTTACTGTAGGTCAGAGGAGCAGGTTGTTTACTGAAATCAAGTCACAGGATTTCTTGGCAATGAAACCTTTGAACAGTAACCTGCTGCTGCTACACTGGCTGCCAAAGTGCTTTAACAGGAATTGCACAGTCCTGCTTAGCCAGGGAGTTCACACTTTGTTTTCGCTGCAGCAGCACAAAGGTGGTTCCGGCAGACCCCATCTCTTAGCAATGATAGATCGAGAAACAGCACGGGGTATTTGATTATTAAGCAACCAATCGCTATCGCCTGCAGGCAGCACTGAGGTTATGGCTGTGTGTGTGTCACATAGGTGCTGGTATGTGTGTGTACCTACCTGACCAGTGTCCAGTGGTGGCCCCAGAGCGGTCGGTGCAGGTGTTGCTGACAGGCAGGAAGACGGTCTCCCAGCCGCCGGGGGCATAGCGCCAGTTGTGGGACTCCAGGATGAGCGTGCGCTGGGTGCCATAAGCGATCATGAAGCAGTAGACGACATGGTGGAGCTGGCAGCCATAACCACAGCCCTTATTGATGTTACACACCAGCTTTCTCGCCTTACTGCAGTCTGGGGGGTTCTGCGAGGAGGAGAGGAAGGAATGTTTCAACTTTTTTTATTGCTTGACCTTCTTCTTGTATCTCTCAAAGCCCTGCTCGCTGACTTGTAATAACACATGGCTGATATTGTTTTCTTTGTTCCCTTTTGCCTGTCTGTCTCATGCTCCACTTCGCTCTAATTTTATACCTTAGTTTGCCCCTTTCTCTTTTACCTGCCACTTTCTTTTTCTCTTCTCGCACTTCGTGACAGCCTTGAAAATTCCTCTTGTACTATCTTTTTTCATCTCTTTTTTTCTGCCCCTTTCCTTCTCTTTGCTAAACCATAAAACCTGACGTTCTATAGTTTTATATTTTATGGTAACAAGTATTCTCTGGGTGGTCAAAACCTGATATTTTATTAATAAGATGCACATTAATGAGCCACACCTTTCAGGGATAGACGCTGTATTTTTTTATGTACTGACCCCATGGACCACCAAGCCCCTAAATCTGGTGACCAAAGTACTTTTTTGACGGCCCAAATGTAACCTTATGTAAAACAATTAAACAAAACTTAAAACAGCCTTTGTAATTGTGACACTTCAATAAATGAAAAGACATTAACAGAATGAAAATATCTTAGTAAACAGATGTATATCAGCTCACAGTGTCTTAGTTCACAGTCTATCCTTTCTTTACTTTGTTACTATCATATATAGTTGTTAGTGGTGAAATAAAAACACCATAAAAATGTTGAGGTAATAAATACTTAGATGGAGAAAGAGTAACACTAAAAGATACAGAATTGATTTTAAAATAATCCAGATTATATATGAGTTAATTGCTGTTTGTTATTGTTTTGTGTTTAGTTTCTTTAAATCAGTGGTTCCCAACTGGTCCAGCCACAGGGTCCAACTTTCTCCATAGTCACTAGTTCAAGGTCCACACAGTTTAATACATTCAGTGTCATACTAGTGTTTGGCTGTGTTGTCAAGCTAGTTTGCTGTCTCTGTTAAGTAGCTGTCCATTAGTCATTCACTCAACAGCAGGAAATGGCACTACAAAATTAAAGTGCTGTGCTGAAAGTGTGTCTTTTTTCCCCCTCAAATTTGACACGTTTGCAAGTCACTTGTGGTCCATTCAGAATGAAGCCGCGACCCACTTTTGGACCACGATCCACCAGTTGGGAACCACTGCTCTAAAGCACTTTGTGATCAATAGCTACAGCTGAATACAGTCTTTTTTTAATCAAAGCACAAATACTTCAATACAGAATGTAGTAAATGTGTCTTACTTATTTTCATCTGGCAGATGTTTGGTAAAATATAAACACTGATGGACAGAATCTGTAACTCCAAACTCATAGTACTTTGAACGTTACCTCCAAACTGTACTCATCTGAAGTACTTCAGTGATGTTACGTTTATTTACTGTGAACTTGTTGTGTTGTCACATTATACTGCACTTCAGTGTTTAACGCTTCATGTTCTTCTAAGCAGAAACTCCTGAAAGTCCTGCTGTGTTTAGCTCCACCAGCTGCTCCACCTGCTAGCTCTATTATGGTGCGTTCCATTTGTACTGGAAAGTAAAAAGTTCCCAGTTGGAAATTTCAACTTGAACAGCGACTGAAGTCATAGCTCCAATTCCGAAAGTCCGAGGAACCTCACCAACCAAGACCTTAAAATCCAATATGGCTGCTTCAAACATCAATAGAAGTGAAAGTTGTAATAATGCAGTTTGATAGCACTTCTCCGTTACTTGTGTCTTAATAAAACAGTCATACACACAGTCTTGTCCAACTTCTATCTGTGGACATATTGCTACAGCGTTCGGCAGAATACAGCATTATGTGTTGCTATTAATGGGTATTGCTAACAATGGCTAACCTGGCTTGAACTGGTATTGCTAACAACAACTTATGTGTGACGTCATTCCCAGGTGTGACCTCCAACACCCACAGTAAATGGAATGAAGCATTAGCTTTATTAGCTCGGTTAGCTGTTCCCTGTGCTCTTCCCTGTGACAAGAACATGACGACATGTGACGACCATTGTTTTTGCTCGATTCAGTTTGTCATTTGCTATGTGATCATTCTACATAAATAAAAAAAAACCTTTTGTCCTGTAGGAGTCCAAAGGAAGATCTTTGTTTGTCCCAAACACATTTTTTTAGGGCTGCCCCCTAATAGTCGACCAAACGTTAGTCAACCAGAAAAGTCATTAGTCAGCAAGATTTCATTGGTCGCTTTGAGACAAAACGTGAAACTCTATTAGGAGCTGCGCCTTGTCAAAATAAATCAAAACCTATATGACTGGACCATGTGAGAATTTAATTTGAAAGGACAGACACAGGAAGTGTCCACGCTCAGCAGTCAGACAGGAGTAACGTTAATATCCAGGGCTGGTACCTGCGGTTATTCCACAGGCTAGTTAATAACATGTCGGGCAGGAAATCCAAAGTGTGGGATCATTTTGAGAAGGTGAAGGACGAACTCAAGGTGATATGTAAACTCATCTTCATTGGTCGACTACAAACATGACGTATCATCTGAAACATGGAAGTAGCTACATGCCCATTAGCCACTTAGCACAATCATTACTGCTTGTGTGACGTGCACTTGTAGATAAAATATAGGCCTATATTAATGAAGGTTCATTAGTACGGTTTGTGTTTCTCTGTAATGTAGCACAGTGTTAACAATGTTACTGATACTATTCTTTCTCACACCTTCAACTCAAACCATTGTGTTGCCCCGCCCAAAATATATCATTTGATAATTATGTTAATATCGTAAACACATGGACGACTAGTCGACTAATGGCCGTAAATGCAGACTATTGGTCAACTAGGAAAAATAATAATTTTCTGACGGGACCTCGTTAGTCTTGACCCTTTAATAGCCAGTGACAAGTACTGTTCGCCGTTTTCAAAGACTAAAAGGAGCAAATGAATCAGGATGTTTGTGGAACTGTAACGTTGCTTTGGCGGATTGTATATGTGGATTTTTATTTACATAACCTTCATTTAGACTGGTAATGTCATTATCAAATGCGTTCTCATTCTCAAAAGAGACTCCATAAACCTTTGTGACCACAGAGTTAATTTGTGTGGCCCCATGGTTTATGTCGCACCCTGCCATTGCACTGGGTGACATGGTAATGGGCACTGTAGTTCATTTTGAGTTGTACCCACATACAGCATGCTGCTGCTGTAAATATTCTCTGGCACATACTGACATGTGGCTGAATATAGTCCCCAGCAAATGCACTATTTACTCCTGTTTGAGTAACATTTGCCAGAACAGAAAACAGTAGAAAAAAGTAACACATTTATGACCAGCTTTTAAAGATTTAAGTTGTCAGTAGGAAGCAATGGACCTGAGTGCCGATGACAGGGGGAAGTCGAAAATTATTAAGAGATGGACTAACTCATTGGGTTTGGTATTTCCCTGAGATTTGTTGAATGAGAAAAATAAAGAAAACCACCAGCCTTATCCTATATCTCTTTCTTCTTAATCTCCTTTTTGTTGCTCTTGCATTCTCTCTTTTACATCCTGTTCTTTTCCCTATTGCATTTTTCTTACTCTCATTAGTCCCCCCCGTCTCCTCCTGTGTTTAACTACTCTTCTTTTCTCACATCCCCTTTCTCTCTAATACTCTCCCTCCTTCTCCTTTTCCTCCTCTCCCTCCAATTCCCCGTCTCACTCCCATTCCTCATCTCATAAATTAGCTTCAATATCATACTAAGTCTGACGGGAAGAATACCAAATGAGAGGCGCTGGGGAGAGAAACAAGGATTTCTCTTTTTTGTGTAAAGAAAAAAATGAAAGGAGAGAAAAAAGTGGAAACCAACAGAGTGACACATGCTGTGTTGTCGATGGGTCGCCGGGCGGTTTGTGATTCGCTCGGCAGCCGGTCTGAGCGACTCCGCAACGCTCGTGCCAACCGGCTTCCTAAACAGCAATTACTGGCTGATGGGAGTGTTTTCCTCATTAGGCTGCTGCAGCTGTGGATGGTTCACAGTAATCAGGCCGCGCGGCACCCACCGGCTAACGCTGCCTATCACACACTAGCAGGAGAGGAAGAGGAAGAGAGGGAGGAGGAAAGGAGAGGGATGCAAAGAGGAAAAGAGATGAGGGGATACAGAAAAAAAGCAGTGGAGATGTAATGAGAAAGAGGATGTAGGCAATAGAAAACAAGGGCAAGGAGAAAAAATAAATAAAGGAGAGAGGGTAGGAAACAAGTGGCTCCTTTAGGTGCTGAAAACTGATTACCACCACTACTGCTCAATAACATGAACAGCAGCCATTGAGCTGACAGGACAAGCCAGACACGGATTTCCCCGGAGTTCAGACTGCCAGTTCACTACTAGCCCCACAGGTGTACGCTAACTCACCGTGCTAATAATCTACAGTGGCGTCCCGACAAAAAAGAACTCGCGTGGAGCTTTTTCGCTTTGACAGAACTCCACATCTGAGCCGCAACGTCTGCATGGGATCAATGTGTGGCATGAGCCGTGTGGCGTGGAGGCCTACATCGGATCCCCGGTTGATAATGATGAGGCTGGAATGACTCCGAAGCGCTGAGAGACTCTCGGTTCAAGGATAATGACGGCAGATGCGTGCACAAAGGCAGCCTCTGAGTACCGCTCTGTACTGTAGGTTAAGTGCCTGTTTAAATGGTGTGCTTTTTTGAGTGTGAAACATAGACGCAGTTGCGGAGTGATTCAGTTCAGAGAGACAGCAGTGATATTGTTTATGTGGGGACATTGTCTAAGGACAACAGGATAAGAGAAATAGTATGTCAAGCTCAGGTAATTATCCACTGTGATGCCCATATTCAAAAACACAGTGAAGGATGAAAGGACGCTGCGCACACTTGAAGATGACTCAAGTAAAACTACACTACATATTGTATAGGTAAATGTTTTGGCTCTCTCTGCTGCCGGCTGATTTGCTCTATATCCACCTCATTAAAGTCTTTGCATTTTCCCCACGGACGCCTGAAGAGGAAAACCACCTGTGGAGCACACACACACAGGTTGTGATTCATTTTTTTGCTTGAGGAAGCAACAGTGCGTCATTCAGAGGGACTGGGTAGTTAGCACGATTTTAACAGCCACTACGGATATTAAAAGAGATCTATTGAGAGACAAATATTATTAGAGAATCTAAACAAGCCGGCATTAAATGTTTTATTATTTCATCAAGATTTTTATTATATCAACCCACTTTTTGGACTATTTACCACTGAAAATATTCCTAAGCAATAGCAATTTAATGTTTTGCATTCTGTAATTGCCTCTTTGTGGAGCAGATTTCATTGTTCTCGTCGTTCTTGCTGAGTTTGCCTTTCCCACGACTGGATTCAAATTGTTTACCTACACACTGGGGATTTACAGAAGAGGATGCATGTGCGCCAGACAAGACGTGGGAAACAAAAAGCAGTGCATTGCTCGCGTTTCACTTAAAGCAGAAGGCGACACCTGATCACAGGTCCACTGTTACTGTGGCACAATGGCGCCTGTCTTCTTTAGTTTGCAGTATTAAAACAATGTGATGTCTCTACATTTCTCTGGCTCTGCTGTAAAACTGACACACCAGTTGCTCTTCTGTTGCACTTCTCACACACTATCACAAAATCAACCAGGGCTACAATCCTGACTGATTCTTTCAACAAGCTGTAAACACAACACTGACATATCACCGCCTAACTTGATAAGACAAGCTTGTTACACATCCAGCAGGTACAGACCAACATTATTACTACTCTTATTATTATTTGGAGTCATGTTTGTGTCCATCCGACATTCTTTCACTCTCTTTTTAGCTCTGTTTTGGTCTTTGTTAAAGTCCTGAGGGAAATATCTGGCTCATTAGCTGCTAAATGCTCCACTAAAGCTGCTAACTTTGTCTGTCTGCTGCTTGGTGCTTTGCAGGTAGTGTATATACCTGATTTGTAAGAGTGTTATTGAAAACAGCTGCCTGCTGCAACCAGAAACAGTATTGATGAGAGCAGTGGGACTGAACCAAAGCAGGAAAGTTGTGGCCAAAACAAAACTAATGATAATTCTGTGTCCTTGGGATTGTGTTGGAGTTGCATAAATTGGGTGTGACTCGAAAGCTGAGACTCTCGTGGATTTGATGAGCCAAGTTTTGTTCATGTGTGATGATGTAAGTCCCCATAGTGTCCATTTTTTTTAAACAGACGTCACTGTTTTAAGCACAGTTCAGAACAAAGATTTGCAACGAGATGAGTTGAAACATGCATCTACTTGCAACGCACCATTCTGCTCTCTGTACTCAGCTCAACTCAAATTCATTTATAAAGCACATTTAAAAACAACTCACGTCGACCAAAGTGCTGTGCAAAAGGAATAAAATGCTAAAAACGCATACATAAGAGGCAACATAACAGTCAGGTACACAGCTCACACATCAAGGAAAACCACATCAGGGGGACTCAAACACCAATGAATAAAAGTAGGTTTTGAGCCGGGACTTAGACGAGTCAATGGTGGGGGCAGATGTGATTGGGAGGGGGATGCTGTTCCAAATTTTGGGGGCAGACACAGCAAAGGCACGATCACCCCTGAGCTTAAGTCTGGAGCGTGGGACAGCCAGGAGCCCCAGGTCGGCTGACCTAAGGGACCTGGGCGTAGACTAGGGGGTTAGAAGGTCTGCGAGGTAGGATGGGGCCAGACACACGCTCTGATTTCCAGATTTTCAGGCTTATTTTGAGGCTGAATATAATTTGTAGCTTCTTAGATATGAATAAGGATAGTGATAGTGAGATACTGGCTACAGCTGCATCTGTAGTAGTGACGAAACAGCAAAGAACATATAATATACCGTCATAAATACACCACAATAATAGTAAGCAGCGCCAAATAGTTAGTCAGCAACCACCGTCCGACATCGGCACACGTGAGGACGGAAACAGACGTCTCGGCACCTGCTGCAGACAAACAGTCAGTTTGTCTCAACCAGTGGACTTCCCTACAAGCCAATTGGCCAATGAAACAGCTGACGTGCTTTACACTCTTAAAACATCAGCCAGCGATTTGACCAGCTGAGTTGCAGGCGACACCATCAGCCAGCTTGAGTCGAACTCAGACCTACCAGTTCACACCGCTCGTATCACTGGTCTGCACTGGGCTTAAACGACCTATTGTGACCTCTAGGGTAATCACAGCCTCGTGAATCTTTACAACCACAAACTAGAGACCACAGACATTTAAAGGACGCATGGCTTTCAGAGGTATATTGACAAGAAGGGGGATCCTCAGCAGTTTCCAGAACAGAAGTGCTCGCTGTCCAAGAGCCAACAAAATGCAATCCTTACAGAAATCTCCAAATGTCAAAAGTTTTTGATACCAAATCACAGCATGGATTCTTCAGCGGTGCTCCTCAAGGTCTCGGCATTTTCATGTGGTATTTTAAAGGGTTTTTGATCGATTCTCAAGTGATCACAAATTGTTAAATTTAGCGCCAAATCTGTGTTACAATTGGTATTAACCCAAAATTGCTGCACCAACTTATGAGATATAACAGAGCCTGTAAGTTTAAAGATGCATCTAACCAAAACACCATGTTTACTACATATCTATGACTAGAAAAGCTTGACACACTGTGATGAGCTGCATCTTCTTTCAGATAATGTACACCGCTTCTATGTAGCATATACTGTTGACCTGCTATCTCCCTCGAGAGATCCCCTGCCCCCCTAAAAAGGACAAAATGGGTCGAAAGTGAGCAGGGTTGGAGTCGAAGAGGTGAAGCTACTAGACGTGTTCGTTGAGTGATCAGTGATCTCTGGGAAATGCAGTGCAAAACCACCAAAGATCAAAAGCACGATCTTACTCACTACCAATTAATAGCTCTTTATAAAAGGCTCACAGTGCAAAAATAGATGAAGAGCGTGTCCAACAGAAATCCATCTGAAGAAGCCAGCCATGCTTACTGAATGTTGTGAGTGGACAGATGGAGCAGACGCAGAGATGGAGTTAGTTAAACCAGGAATGAAGGGAGAGGATGGTGCGGGTGGCAGAGACAGCAGGATAGGAGGGTGGAGTCTGTCAGTGTGTGTACATATAAATGTGTTTGTGTGAGAGAGGGAGAGATAGCAAGACACACACACACACACACACACACACGCAGGGCATCTCTTTGCGTATGAGCATGTGCATCAATCTTGTGGCTGCACGTCTATGTGTGAGTGTGTGCGCGCCAAGTGCCTGGATAGGTGTGGGTGAATCCATCTGTGCACGACTCGGTGTGTGTGTGATGAATTAGTGACGGCAGCTGGTGGAGCGGTGTGATCCCTCAGCGGTGGTGACAGCAGCTGTTAGTGGTGCTGTCTCCGCCCAGCCAGACTGACTGGGTCCTCTTCATCAAACACACCGGCTCATTAATGCTGCAGGGCCCGGTGCCGCGGCGCACCACCCCACCCGGGAACCCGGCAGCACCAGAGCTGGGGGAGGGGAGCGGGGCGGCCGGGGGTGAGTGGATGTGTCACGGGTCTCAGGTTGTGTGTGGTGCTGGAAGCATATGTGCACCTATCTCAGCCTGAGTAAATACGTGTGTGTCTGTCTTTGTACTGCGCAGACGGTTTTTGCATTTCTGCATATGCGTGTCTGCCGATCTGTCACTTTGCAAGTCTGCATGTGTGTCTGGGTTTCTGCGCATGTGTGTGTGTGTCACTAAACCGCTGACAAGCAACAAGAATCCTGCTTGTCAGATCCGACTGCTGAGACAGTCTGCTATCACACCCCTCACCTGCTCCTCGTGGAAACTGATGCTGACAGTTATGGATGGTGCAAATGAGACAAGCAAGTGTGAAAGATGTCCTCAGAAACGCATATGCGCTGCTGTACCTGTGAGGGAAACATTCGCATAACTGCTTACCATGTACTCGTGTCTGCGTGAGGTTGTGTATAAGACTACTTCTGTATGTGTGTCTGTGAGTGAGACAGTACGAGGCCAGTTGGCGGAGCAGCGGGTGTGTCTGTAGATACCTGTAGGTAGGTGATTCTGTTCTGGACCAGATCCGACAGGTCTTTAGCCTCCTTCACTCTCCACTCGCCCACTCCGTCCGCCTGGCTGAGGTAGTACAAGTCTGTCATGATGGACCTGCAGTCACAGACAAATTTCAAAACTTGAATTATTTATGCATTAAAACGAGCTGAACAGAGACACTGATTGCTACAAACTGTCTTTATGTTCATAATAACAAGTACGAACAGCAGCATCTTCTCAAGACGTGGCCATAGCCAGTAGGCGCAGACAAAGCGCAGCACCTGATCAGTATTCTTTCTTTGGCACCTGTGCTATCTGCAAACTACTCCTCATCAAATCTTGGAAAATTGGGCCTCATTACCGACCGTACTTAGAGAGAAATTTCTTTTTTGGACCCACTGATGCACTTCTCATGAAGATTCTGACATTCACCAATGTTTTCTTATTTGGGATCACTGCAGTTTCATGTCCTTTTATGGGCATTGGTGGGGCTTTTACAAGTCGGATTCATCATTATCAGAACAGTGTTTCAACAGTTCTGCAGTTTACAAACACGTCATGAATCTGACAGACATTTCACCAGTGGCACGGTGATGCAGTGGTTAGCATCGCAGCAAGAGGGAGGTTCGGTTCAGGTGTGGGAGCCCTTCTGTGCAGAGTTTGCATGTTCTCCCTGTGTCAGTGTGGGTTTTCTCCATGTACTCCAGCTTCCTCCCACAGTCCAAAGACATGCAGGTTAATTGGTGACTCTAAATTGTCCGTAGGTGTGAATGTGAGTGTGAATGGTTGTCTGTCTCTATGTGTCAGCCCTGTGATAGTCTGGCGACCTGTCCAGGGTGCACCCTGCCTCTCGCCCAGTGTCAGGGACAGGCTGGGATAGGCTCCAGCCCCCCTGCGACCCCTAACAGGATAAGCGGTTACAGAAATGAATGAATAAATGCAGTTTCATGTCCTTTTATGGGCATTGGTGGGGCTTTTACAAATGGGATTCATCACAGGTTCAAGAACTCTGCAGTTTAAGAATATGCCATAAATCTGAAATAGACACCTCTAGGACCTTTCTTAGGGACAAATATAAGAAAACCTTGGAAGCTACTGAATGAGGCCCACTGACCAGACTGCCAGGTAGAAGTACACACAGCCTAGGGTTACATTCAAACAGCCAAACTACGTATCTGAGAGGCTGCTCCTTAATAACATTTGCAAAGAACCTTTCTTACACACTAGTGTGAACATGACACCACATTCTCTTTTTACCAATGACAATATCTGGCCCAGTTTTTAAGACAAATTAAATCACATCACAATTGTACTACACAGTAGGGACTTCTTGGTAACGTCTACATTCATAAAGACGAGGAAACATGCAATATGTACTTCACTAACTCATGACCACTCTATCAGCTTATGAAAGTGCTCCATTCCCATAGCAGCCACTTAGAGTGTGTGGCAAGGATTCAGTAACAAGTTCACGGTCATGATGCAGTTCAAAGGGAAACTTGTTGGGAAACCAGAGAGAGAGAGAGAGAGAGAGAGAGAGAGAGAGAGAGAGGGAGGGAGGGAGGGAGAGAGAGAGAGAGAGAGAGAGAGAGAGAGAGAGAGAGAGAGAGAGAGAGAGAGAAACACTGTTTGTATTCACTGCAACGGACGACCCTGGCAACGTGTGTGTTTGCAGGATCAAAAAATAAATAAAAATCGATCGACGGGTTTTCAGCCACACAGACAGTTCACACACACACACACACACACACACACACACACACACACACACACACACACACACAGAAAGGTATAGATACACATTTGAAATGCTGCGTTTGAACTCAATGAAGTCAATAAAAACTCATGGTGTGGAGAATAAACATGTGTCCTTGAACACAGGGTTGGGAGATATGAATATATACTCTATATATCAACAGAAATGTGTCAGCTCTCTGAGATATTTAACACTGACTGAGTATGTGTCTCCAAATCCAGTCCCTGGTAACCAAGACCTGACCAGGGGCCTGAGTCCAGCTGGGTCCTAACTATATTCACTTAAATAAATAGGGTACTATTTATTTAAGTGAATTGCCGCAGGTCCTGCGTCCGTGTGTCAATACATTGAGTGGATCAGAGTGGACTTGCAGTGCCATTTGTACATGTAGGGTTATCCAGAGGTCTATTTCAGACTGGCTAAAAAATCCTGTCTAATCTCTGGTTGTACTCAAGCATTGAAACAAGTCAACGAGCAGGACTGTTTTATGGTATTACTGAATGTACAGGATTTTTGCATCAACATGATGAAGTATGTCACAGCACAGTGTTCCCCCTCAGTTGACTGCTTGGGCCTTACAGATTGGCTGGAGGGTGTGTGTGTGTGTGTGTGTGTGTGTGTGTGTGTGTGTGCGTGTCACTTGCTGCCACCAAATTCTGTCCTCAAATTTGACACTTTTAAGTTCCTTTAAATATTTAACAGTTAGCCTACTTTTCCAAAAATTTATGTTATTTTTCGAAATCCAGTTGAGCCACTTTTCACATTGACATGGATTTGATCCGCTGCAGAGCCCATATTTAACCTAGAATTACCCCCCCGAGCTGTTTGCCTCGGCGCACCAGTCAAGTTTCTCTTACAGTTTACATCCATGTCTGTGAAAAAATGCATGCTTTCCCCAGGCAGCACAGAAGATCTATACAATCAGCACAGTTTCAAGGTGGACACCCAAAATAAGTGTCATCAGTATAGTATCTGACCAAATGTCTCCTCTTCTGTTCCTGAGATATGAGGTTGAAGAATGGCTAGAAAAGTGTTTTATACAGAACATTATCATCTCACAAAGTTGAACCTTGACCTTTGTTTTTAAAGATTTTTTTTTTGCTTTTGCCATAAATCAATAGGACAGCATTGAGTGTAAAAGGGGGAGAAAGAGAGGGGATGACATGCAGCAAGGGGCCGCAGGCTGGAATCGAATCCACAGCTGCTGCAGCAAGGACATTGCTTTTGGACATGGGATGCCCATTCTACCCATTGAGCTACTGGATGCCCCATGACCTTTGACCTTTTGAATACAAAATGTCATTATTTCAGCATTATATCCTATTAGACATTTGTGTGAAGTTTTCTAATAATCAACATAGGAATTCTTGAGTTTCACAGTGACCTTGACCTTTGACTACCAAAATCCAATCAGTTCATTGTTGAGAACAAATTTGAAAAAACTCCACCAAAGTGAGAAAGACACAGCGTTACCGATCTGTTTGAACCAGTACGTTAGCCTGTTGTTCACTACTGAGCCTCTTTGTAAATGATAATGTTACCTTCACTTCAACTGTTCAACTGACAAGCAGTTTAGATAACAGACACTGACTGACCGACTGACCTGCTGTTATTACAGACTTGAATTAACCACAGACACTAGCCTCTTTCATGGACTCACAGCAATGCACCACTGTGATTCTGTGACAGAGTTATCATAGTTGTGTATTTATAGTATTAACAATCACAGACACAGAACAAAAGACAGACCAGTCAAAGGAAATCAAATCAAGACTTAACTTGTGTGACATAAGTTCGGGAGTATAGCACGTTTCATTACAATTAATTCAGCCTCCATAATTGCTACAAAAGTTAAAAATGGTTGGCAAAGTAGCGTGCAGTCAACCCTTTGATGAAATGGCGGATCTTCCTCTATCGTATATTATTTTTTATTAGTTATAATTTTGTTTTTAATTTTTGTTTTTTAGTTCAGTTTAGTTTCAGTAAGTTTCCAGAGAGGGTTTGCTCGTTTCAGTTTAGCTTTAATTGTTTAAACATTTTTAAGTTTGGCTTTTGCTAATTTCATTCTTAGGTTTAGTTTTTTTAAATTATAATATGGGGCAGAGGCAAAACTTAAACATCCCAGTCCCAGCAAACATGAACTGATGCCTCCTCATGCTTGTTGCATTGACAAATTTGACCAAACTGACCAAGAGTAAAATTAAAGATATTCCTGCATAATTTTATTTTAGCTAGTTTTGTCAATAAACATCATCTTTAAGAATTTGCCTGCTGCAGAATTAATGTAAGGCAAATACTAGAATGGATATTTTGAGTTATTTTTAGCATTAAAAATATAGCCAGGCAGGGGTTCCCATAGACCTGGCAGCCTGTCAGATCTGTACAATAACAGGAGAGACACTGCAGCACCTTCGTTTTCCAGTTATCTAATTAACTGGATCAGCCAAGAACAGACACCGTTTCTGAACTGTTTGTGGTAAGAAAATGTACAATGTCACAGAATAATGATATCAACATATAAAAGGGCATTTACCATCCACATAAATATTGCCTACCCCTACTTGCATATGCAGACGACATGATCCTGACTCAGTGAACTTGCAAATTCATTCATCTCACCATTCATACTCGCATATCTTGTCTGTGACCTTATTTTTTGTCCTGATAAGACACCCATCTCTCTTATCTTTGTTTCAAATCAGCGTAGACGTGCAGACATTCATATAAGATAAATGAACTTCAACTGCCTCTGTGATTTCCTGCACAAAAATCCTCCTCAACAAAACCTTTAACCACATGACAGCAACCCTCTGAATCACATGGTGTTTGTGCTCCAGCAGGTAAACAGCAGAGTCAACCCCCCTCGCCCGACAAAAGTTCCCACAACATTACGTCAGGCTTTAGATAAGAACATGCCACACACAGACAGACGGCATATGTTAACAGTATACTGGGTGTTTAACATTACAGAGGCTCAAGCGCAGCTTTTGGGATGTTTATAGAAAAAGTGTTGTTTTTGTCAAGCTGACTGACGACAACAGCGTCTTCCTCGTTGTTTAGCTATGTTTTGGATTAAGTCTGCCATCTGCAAGCCTCTGACAGCGAATTTGTGTCATGTCACACGCTGCCAAATATCGTGACCATCCACTTACAAACATGCCCGAAAGCTCTCATACTTGAAGCTAAGGGCAGATGCAAACACATCACACATACGCACATACACACTTATGCAAGCTTAATTTATTACTCACTTCTTTGACCCAAATCAGTCACATCCTGTGTGACTGAGAGGTCTTATGCATATATTCAGCAGTGCATGCAAAGACACATACACACACAGAGCAGATAAATGTAACACGTCCTGTTTCAACAGTGCGGCGGGGTGAACAGTGCCTTTCTGCACCAATAAGACAGTATCATTACTCATTGTCCCATTTTGAAGCCGGAGCCACAACGTGTGCACGGATGTCAAACTCTCTTCCAGAAGCGCATAGGGGAGCAATCAGCGACCCTCTGTGGGAAGCAGAAGCTAACCTGGCTGGCCACAAAACTTAACAAGAAGGAATCAACAGACAAGCCCTGAGGAATTTGGCAGCAAGACAGGGGAACACCACACAGCCCTGATGCTCCTATGTATCGGTGTGTGTGTATGCGGGAGTGTGTATTTAAATGTGTGCAGTCTTGGGCATATGCGAAGCTTGTGGGCTTCCCCAGTGCTTCTGATTGGCTCAGACCGCAAACGTTGAGGCTGCAGCCGCTGGGCTTGGCAGCAGAGCACAGATTTTCTGAGTACTGATGCTGCACCAACGGGAGAACAATTACAAGGTCTCCGGCTTACATTACAGCTTGAGTATCAGCGGGCCAGGTAAGGCAGAGAACGGGCAAAACGGAGGAAAGAGAAAAGGAACTCTGTCACTGGCCTATGGGCCTACAGCGTGCTGTTTAGTGACACGATGAACAGTAACAATGAGTTTACCTGATGCGACCCTGAATTCTTAAATATGGCTAACCATGCTGTCCTGCCCATCCATTTGCATGACTGAGTGTTTAACAGTGTTCTGAACTTTTGGGATTCACAGTTAATTGTATTATGACACAGTTTATAATGTCTATCACAATTTTGGGGATCAAGATTATGTACTTTTTTCTGTATATGCATGTTTTCTAAATGCGGGAAAACCTGCTAACTCCTTTAAGCACAGTGCCAGTAGACAAGTACGCCTTCCTGTTTTTTTTTTCCTCTGGTGTGTCACCTTTGACGTCACAAACATGCTGGAAAACAGGGTTAGTAAACAGAAGAAAGCAGCATGGAGGCCGATGGCAAATTGGGTTACTTCTTTTTAATATATATATGTTACTTATTCAGTCTCTCTTTCAAATTTGGTGCTGGCTAATTTGGAATTTGGGATTATGTTTGACTGCTGCTTGGACAGAGAAGGACAGAATTTGTGGCTGAGATGACAAAGAGTTGCTGAAGTTAAATATGGTCATGCTAGAAAAGGGGTGAAAATTAGCTAGTCCACCCAGGTGTCATATTTCCATCACTGCCTGTCAAAGCTGAAGTCTATTAATCCTCATGTCTATGGCAGAATCATTTGTCCCCAGAATGAAGGCCGACTGTAACCTTCAGGCAAGGTAAAACTGTTGTTTATGTCAATGCAGTCTGGTTTTTAGGAGAAAAATTTAAGTTTAGGAAGGAAGTTTGGGAAGTGCTGAGATAAATGAGACTTAGATTATACTGCATGAGTTACGTGAGAGTTTGTAAACAGATGTTTTAAGGGTGCTTTCAGACCTAGAGTTGTCTTGCTTTGGTCTGAATCAGGAACTAGTTTTGTCACAAAGATGCATAATTGCTTAGAGTTGGTTCGTGTTCTCACGGCACCTTTTACAAGCAGACCAGATCAAATGCCTTGTGTGAGAAAGCTGTTCTTGATTGGTCATAATTCCCATGTGGAAACAAACTGCACTTACTGTTGGGGGCAAACGAACTTGAATTCTACTGAAGCAAACCAAACAGGGCAGGCGTGAAAGCAGCCTTTAGTGTTGTTAACTGTGGTCCCCATTTACTTCAATTCACCAATAATTTTCTTCATGGAGGCAAGACAAACGTTTTCTTCTTTAATTCAAGCTAACACGTGGTGAGTAATTGATAAACAAATGGCTATTTTGTGGGTGAAGTATTCTTTTAACACAAAGAAGTCAAACATGAAGGTAACTAAAGCCTCTTTTACCACTGGACAAAACCCCACTAACACCCACTAACATTTGGCTTTTGTTTAATGTGGGAAAGGTTACAACTGGCATTCATTCCCGGGACAAATGACTGTGCAGCAGTCACGGGTATTTATCGACTCCAGCTCCAATTGGCAGTGACAGAAACGCGACACCTGGGTGGATTACTGGATAAATTTTGCCCCTTTTCCTATGCAACCATCTGTAACTTCTGCGACTCTTTGTCATCTCAGCCACAAATTCTGTCTTTTATAGCTGCAGCTCGTACTGTGTTATACAACTTACAAATCCCTATATATTTCAAACATTTAGTAATTGTATACACAGTTGTATATTTAGATTAGAGCTGCAATGATTGTCAATTACTTGATAAAGAGAAAATAAATCTGTAACAATTCGTTGTCTAAAAGATTTATTTCAATTTTCCATCATCAGCTGGAATTTGCCGAGTTGTCATGGAAATACAGATATTTAAAACTCACATCTTTACTGTGCACTTTAAGTTCCTTCTAACTTTGAAACTTTATTAGATTTTTCCATTGAGTCTTGATATCCTGGTACACAGTGATGAGGTGTTTTACTACAGTATATGTTACTAATACACTGACACCAGCACATTCTTTCTGTGATTTCCTGTTGCACACATTTGAACTTTGAACTACTGGCCTCTTTGGCAGATCTCTGAACTTTCACACCTTCTCATTTCAGCTGTGTATAAAACTTTGTAAAACAAAAGCTCTTCATAACGCAGTGATCGTTTTTATTGGGAGAAGCGAGTAAGTAATTGCACACCAATCTCTCATTGTGCCACATTTTTATTTTACTTGGGAAATGTTGGAGACAAGGACCTTACCCCCGTCCTGAGCAGAATTTAAATGAGGGAGCGGTGCATTTATTCGAGTCAAACATTTCATTGCTCTTTCCACCTCTGCCCCTATCTGTGCTGGCTCTCCCAGCCTCTGCCTGCAGCACATACAAAGAAAGCTGGGGGGCTTAGAGGGAGAGTGAATGCATGTGAGAGTCTGTGACTGTATGTGTAGGTGTGTGCGCCTGTGTGTACGGGGTGAGGAATCAGTCTTTGGAAAGCTGCTTAGGCAGCAATGACTAAGACAATGGGTCCTGTAAGCCACTTCAGCAGGATTACAATGAACCACTTGGCGAAGGGACATCGGGCCTTTCTTCATTCAGCGGCGTGAACGCCGGCCAGGTGACACAGAGACTGCATCTGTGACCTTTGCACTTTGTTTCTCAGCAACCGCCACCAGTGCTGCTTTCAAGTTCCCCTGTCAGAAGTGTCAACTTTAGACATCATCAGTAGGCAGAGCTGGTAAACAATACCCTGTGAGTCATCAACACTAAATTTATTCACAAAGAAGAAACAGGGAGAGATAAAAAAAAAAAAAAGACACTGATCAGGATTCTGAGCTGGGGCCAGTCTATATATCGAATATATTTAGTGCTTAGCGCTGTCGCCTTCCTCCCACAGTCCAAAGACATGCAGGTTAGGTTAACTGAGGACTCTACAATGCCCGTAGGTGTGAATGTCTGTCTCAATGTGTCAGCCCTGTGATAGTCCAGCAAACTGTCCAGGGTGTACCCTGCCTCTTAGCCAATGTCACCTTGGAGAGAGACTGACCCTGTACAGGATAATGAATTACGGATAATGAATGAATATTTAAATATCAATTAATGTGCAATATGGCAGATGACCATATTGGTTGTGGGCCGCAACGACAAAAAAGAAAATGAGAGATTACATCATGCTTCCAGCTCCTGCATTAATGAGTATGTTAAACTTTTCTGCTGTGGTTGTTACAGGTTGTGATCATTTTACCTACCACTGCTACTATGAACACCTAACATACAAACACTGCTGGGTACTCTTTTACATGTTTTTTTTTAGATACTATTGCTGATACAATATCTTAATGTCAATACTAATAAGTTACTCTGAGAAATATAAATGCTTTTGTCATGTAACAAAAGAGGCCAGTGTTCTTAATGCTACACTTGTATAAACACAAACAAAAAGTAAATGCAACTTACACATCTAACCAAAAGTTTCATGCTGACTTTTAGGACACGACAGTTCAATAACCTGCGCTGTGATTACTTTTAGGTCGAGTGTTGAAGTTCACAAGTTTCATAATGATACAATATTAAATCGATTCTTTGGACGACAATACGATGTTTGCTGATAGCATAAAGTCTGCCACGATTATAGCTGCAACTAACAAGTATTTTTACTGTCGTTTAATTTGTTTTTTATTTTTGTGTTTTTCAGGCTTGTTGTTATCGATCTGCTGTGTGGCCTTGAGTAACCTCAGCGTATGGTTAGACTACTCTTCTCTATGATGTTTGTTCCATGTTGGTGGAAGTTTAAACACTTTATTTGATCAAAGTTTAACCTTCTATGGGGCGTCGGCCCCATGTATAGAGGTGACGCCTCGCTGCAGCGGTCGCGATTTCGACTCTGGCTTATCTATTAAGTGTCAGAAAATGGTGAAAAAAAATTCAATCATTGTTCCCCAAAGCTCAAGATGACGTCGTAAAATGTTGTGTTTTGTCAACAACTCAAAGATACTCAGTTTACTGTCACAGAGGAAAGAAACCAGAAAACATTTTTATTTGACAGTTGAAATCTAATGAATGAATCGATGTAGCTCCAGCGACGATATGATTCTCATTTAATTCCATTCAGGATATGGCGACTGACATGAGACAATATCAGTAAATATCCTCATTGTCTTTTTCTTGGCTGTGTACCGTTATCTGTGTTAGCACTGTTTGAATGTTCAGGAAGGACGAGAGAAATGGTGACACGGATGTGCCGTCATTAAGTGTGTGTGTGTGTATCATAAAGATTACTATATGCATTCAGGTTTTTACTTTGCATTGATGATATGAGGTCACTGATCACTGAATCAATATATCAGTCCAGATTGTAGCGTTGCTACACCCTTATATACAGTGTACCAGTGCCTGTTGATTGCTGAGTGATATCAGTTAGGCTAATGGAGTCACAGATATTAATGATGTGAGACTGAACATCACTATCAACACTTTCCACTCACAGCATTACAGACATAAAAGGAGTTGTTAAGAAGCTTTCAGACCACACTGCAAGGGTTTATATTTACTCAAAGGAAAGACATCCTTAAGGAATGCATGTCTAAATACTCGCTGGGAGTGTGTTAGGTTGAAGAAACGACAGAGAGAGAGAGAGAGAGAGACAGAGAGACACACACAATCACACTCACTCACTCACTCAATTTGGGGGTTCAAATTCACCGTATGTGCATGACTGTGGACTGGAAAAAAGACTAAAGAAGAACATGCAAACTCCACTGTGTGCTTCGACCTTCAGTATTATCCACTGATATTAGTGTGAGCTTTCTCATGGACGTGATGGTTCTCTTCAAATCCCTGTGGAACATCTTGACATTTTCACTTCCAAGCAGCGACATGCTCACCTCTCCTGGTGTCCCAGGTCCTGCACGAGCGTGTCGGCGTACTTCTGCCTCTCGCTGGGCTCGGCGCTGGCCAATTTCTTCACCTCGCTGCGGACAAAGTACCAGAACTCCTTAACGCCGTTCTCCACCCTCCTCCGCAGCTCCTCCTGAGTAGGCCCGGGGCCTGGAGGGGGGGGGACGGGGGGGACGGTAAGAGGAAACGTTTCACATGAAAAACAAAAACGTAACAAAGACGCTCAGCTGGCACGACATTTGAAGCACAGTTATGATCTAAGACAAAGAATCGATGACATTAACTTCAAAGCAGCTCCCTGGGAATACAGCTGGAAGGGAAGAGGGTAGGAGAAGATGCCAAGAGGTCTTTAGGAATGTTTGAGCATTCGATTATACGAGCCTAAATAGGCTAAACGCACAAAGCTAGGTTTCGGAATATAACCATTAAGATGCTCCTCTTTTATTCTCTGTCCCTGGGTGTTGCTTTGACCTCAATAAGGAGCACTTGATCACTGTTTCTGTGCCTCGTGGCTCTCTCTCATGTCTTTTCTCACACACTTCTAACAACAGGAAGGAACTCTATACCCCACCCGAACCCAAACAATGTGGAGTAACCCACATGGATAACACAGCTGACTGCTCTGGTTTCTGCGGAGAGAGACAAAAAAAAAATCGTGGAAAGGGAAGGACAGCCTGGAGCACGAGAAAGAGGTGGTGGTGAGGAGGGAAAAGCTTTTTTTTTTTTTTTACGTTCCTATCTTGCACACTCTCTTCGCTCCTCACTCCCTCCCTGGGTGGAAAAAAGCTGGAGGGTATTTTTAGCTTTTTCTTCCCCTGCGGCAAGATAGAAAGGCTGACCCCGTGCTGCCCTCCACACTCACATGTCCTTCTTTATTTTCTCTCTGTCTGTCTCTTTTCTCTCCTCTCTCCTCCATTATGCCATTGGGGCATTCACACTGCTTCCACTTCATTCACACATTTCCCCGCTCACCTGACAGCTTTCCTGCCCCTCTGACCACTGCTTAGAGTGGCAAACACACACATAACCCTACCAAGACAGCGCGGCTCTGCCATCATCGCTGCTGAGCTACAGCGGGTTTAACAGCGGACTAGACCGAGATTCTCGCTGCGGGCGAAAGCTCACAAGAGCCGTTGACTGATTCATACCATATATAGTCAACCCCCGCACCTTCAAAATCAATCCTTTCATATTTCCGAGCTCTGTGCCAAATCCTTCCCTGCAACCTTTTTACATGGTCTGGCCTTGCTTACCATCTCCAGTGAGTTTCTGGAAGCTGTGGATCTTCTGTTTGGCTCTGGTTAGCTGGTCCTCCAGGGAGCGCAGTCTCCCTGCAGCGAGGGACCCGACTTCCGCCTGACCCTCTGGTATCCTGGGGGAGACAGACACAATGAGAGGATGTGATGGGTGAGCATGGGACCAAATGTGCGTCTATAGAAGAATGTCTTACTCTGCAGAAATACTGTGCTGATACTGTAAAACTGGATCCCAGTAAAGCAACACATGAAATAATTCAGCAGAATTGTATTCAGTGAAGTGCTGCAAATAACTATTACTTTCATTATCAAAGTACAGGGTTTCCCACACGTTCATTTATTTGTGCGGCCCGCTATGATTAAAACATCTGCCAACACGTTTTGATTTTCTGTTTTTGGAGGTGGACTGTTCATTAGGTGCGCTGCTCTAATATATATACCGCTCGGTTATTCATAGCTCCAAAGCATTCTCTGATAACAGATGGAGCAGCAAAGAGGCAGGCGCAGTGAAACTTGCTGCAGCTCTCATCCATCGATCTCATCTGATCAGCTCTGATTGGACCAACTGATCAGTTATTCACCCCACGACTCAAAACAGACAAAAGGACACTCCTAGCCCCGTCAGCTACCGCCAAACTGAAGTCAATTTTTTTTGAAGACTCCATTAAGTACAAAAATGATAAATAAGGCCCTTCATAACTCTCCTTAGCCCAAGTTCACATCTTCACACACACACACACACACACACACACACACACACACACACACACACACACACACACACACACACACACAGTAAAAAAGGACATCCTAAAACTTGCATTTCCACTGCTTTACTTTCACTTCACTTCCTTTAACTTTGCTAAATTCCTTTAGTTTCTGCAAACCACATTCAGCACATTAACATAGCAGCAAACCACGAGTTGTTATGTAAGGATATGGTGGAGCAATGGCAATCTGAGCAGGGAATTAAGTCACACTCCCTTTGTGTGTGTGTTGTAATCCGAGCATCTCTGTAGACAATCTGGCCGTGTGTGCGTGTTAGTCGAGTCGAGTCGATTTTATTTATATAGTGCCAAATCATAACAAAAGTTATCTCAGGACACTTCATAAGCAGAGCAGGGGTGTCAAACACGCGGCCCGGGGGCTAGAACTGGCCCGCCAAAAGGTCCAATCTGGCCCACTGGATGAATTTGCACACCTGATAGTGATGCACTTGTGAAGACTAAGAGGTGCCAGGTTTCGGGAGCAAGTTAAACATTGAGTAAAATGTTGCTTCAGAGGCTTTTCCACCCTGACCAGAATACAGGTCTTTTCTTTCACTTTAGTTTGGTGTGGTGATGTCAGGATAACTACTCAGGAGTGGAAATGCTTAGAAAAATGCACATGTAATGACAGTGAGTAATGGACTGTGGGAAAACTGAGAAATATTGTTGAATATCCATTCATTTTTCTGAAGACATCACAAGCTATTCATCTGTTTTGTAAATGATTGGAGTTTTTAAAATGTACTTCTTTAAACAAGAGGTGTTTGTTATTTTCAAGACATTATGCAATGGTTTTACTGGTGCAGCCCACCTCGGATCAAATAGGCCTGTTTCCACCGAGCAGCACAGTACAGTTCAGTTCAGTAGGCTTTTTTCTGTTTCCACTGTGAAAAGTTGTGGATGGTACCAATGGAACCGCTCTGTACCGTCCCCATTTTTGGTCCCCCCTCTGTTGGGGTACCTAGCACACAGATCTGGTTCTAAAAGGTGGAGCTGTGAGCACTGCAGTCTGTTGATTGGTCAATAGAGGACGGTCACTCTGCTCAGGGCTGAGATGTGTATGGTTTTGAGGTGGAACATCAATTTGTAATGTTACACTATACCTGAGGTGACTGTGTGACATCTTAAATATTCTATAAGACAACTTTGACCATTAGTTTAGTTTTTATATGACATACAATTTTAGTAATGAGTGGATCTTCAAGCATTTATACATATTCATTTCGGCCAGATTACATGAATGGCATATATTCCAATCCTCACTCAGAAAAAGAAAGCGTCGTGGAGCAATGTTCCTGTGGGCTCCAGCAACACTAAACCCCTGAGCTTGCCTGAGAAGGACTAAATGCACAAACCCTCTATTTTTAAATATCCCATGGAGAGAGACTCTCACTGCAGCCTGTTTTATTTTGTTCTGAAAATGTCGGTGTGCAGCCTCGTTCTGTGGACGATAAACGAGGTGCAGACTTCCATCTGTGTCACCGGTAATGAGGAAATACAGTGAGTGCTACACGGAGCAGAGAGTGACAACAACCTCGCCCATGTGAAAGAGTATTGTTTGTGGTGGTAAAGCTAGGGTCTAGGTACCATGTCTGAAGGGTTATTTTTGGTTCCAAAGGTACCATACCGAAAGTGTTTGGTGGAAACGGGGCTTGTGTGGCCCGTGAACAAAAATGAGTTCGACACCCCTGATATAGAGGATGACTAGATGACACTCTTTCAATTCACAGAGATCCAACCAATCAAACAAATTCTCACTACGAGAAATCGATCATTATTTTTCTCACAGACTCTATGATTGGCGGCCATCTGCCCCTCGAGTGCATGTGAATCCCTGTGTGTGTGTGTGTATATATCACTGGCTAGCTAATAGCAAACACTTCAGTTGCCTCCCACCAATTTTCAACACCAACAGCACTGCTGCCGTTGTAAGCACTGCTAACACCATTAGCTGCTAGCTACTGGCTCAGCCACCTCCATGTTGAGAGCCGTGTGCAGACAATCCCAGCTCAGACTCTGAATCAGAGATATGCTCTGAATGTCACACACAGCTCTTTTAAAACAATTAAATAACCATTATCATTACTGTTGATATAAAACTATTGGATCAGTAGTAAAACATGTCATTACCCATGTATGATCTTTCCAGTGCAATGCCCACTAGATAAGAGAGCAATCCTTTAATTCCAGCCTCACTCATTTTAATCCAGCAACAGCATGGATAAATTAGTTTGACAGTGTTTTCCTCACTGAGACTTCAACATCTACCTTTTCCACACCTGACTGGATGTACACAGAGCTTGCTTGGCTGTGATTAGTCTTTGCTCGTGATACTCAATCTGGAAAAACATGATGGCTGTTGTGCAAATATTTTGAAATTCCTCTTCCACAATCACCCGAAATCAGTCTCTGAATAAAAATAATAAAAATCTGACAAGAAACACTGCAGGCCACACATTTGCAGTACTCCGCTTCATTTTATATCTACAACACCGAGTTTTAAAAGTCATTAATGAGGCGCAGGAGTTTTGAAGGAGCCCTGAGAATGTTTAACATTCACTGCTCAGCCTGACATGTACTGTATATTCTCATTTGGACGTTTCTGGGCTTAAAAGTTGCAGTGAAAACTGAGCTGTGAGGGCTGGCATCTTTTAATGTGCACCACAGAAAATTCTACTTCATTTGCTAAGACACCACAGTGGAGCTTCCTGGAGGCCTGTCCCAGTTTATTTATTTTAAGATCAAGATTATGTACCAAGTACTGAATCATTCCATGTTTGTTAGGTCCAGCTCGCGTACTTCTGAACAATACATCTAAACATTATATCCTGTTTCAATGACTATGTACTTATTGTAAAGTCAGGGGGACAGTGGCAGTTGTATGCCATTTGTTTGTGACTTTGAATTTAACACTATAGGCAAGGGGAGTCAAACATACGAACCGGGGGCCAGAACCGGCCTGCAAAAGGGTCCAATCTGTCCCACTAGATGACTTTGGACACATTGAGCATAGCGTTAGTTCAGGCAGGACACAATGTCAAGCTAAGCTCACATCCCAGTTACATCAGCTGATCTCAAACAACCCAATCAACTGATGAAGCAGCTGATTGATCACATGATGCCTTTCTATGCATCTCAAACAGGGTGCCCTATTTAAACTGCACTGTCCTGCCTGCTGTTGCTGCTTCCTCTGCAAGCTGCTTTGCAACCCGCTTCCACCCCAGCTCTTCCTTTTCATGCTGTGTCTGACTCATCAGTGTCATTTCTGTTTGTCACTGATGCTGCTGTGCTCTGTTTCCAGGGGGTCTTGCTGCTGCTCTCCCTGCCTTAGGCTTTCCATGTAGGCACATGGAAGGGCAGGGAGGTAAGAGCCTTGTGAAACATATTGTCAACCAGCAGCTTCAGTACAAAACAATTTGTATCAGACTTCTGTCTTAAAACAATATTAGTGGAACCCTGCTGCTGAGGCACTGACAAAACCTCAAACTGTAAGGCAGGCGATGACGTAACCTGCTTCTTCAATAGCTTTCACTTTAGAGGAAAATTATGAAAAAATAAGTCACATGTAGTGAAAGTGAGTAGTAGACTGACTAAATGTGGAAAATCTAAGACATACTGTTGAATTTGGACATAATTTTTCTTTCTTCTTTGTTTGGTAAATGGAGAATGTTTTCAAAATGAAAGGAAACTTTGTAGGCGTTGATATTTATAGGTTATTATGCAGTGGTTTCAGTGGCCTGGCCCACTTGAGATCAACTGAACGAAAATGACTCTGGAACCCCTGCTATAGACCAATCAAGCAGAAGGTAACAAGTTGCCATTACTGCGCTGAGGTCTCTCTACAACATGCATCTTTTGGATGCAAGCTACCCTAAGAGGTGTTGAATTTTTTCCTTTTACCTTTACGTTCTACAGTATGTTGTTACTTTTGACAGCATTATGAAAAAGCTGCTCCAATAGTTGTGGCACACTTCAACATTGGGAAAAAAATTGATTCTGAAACAAATAACATCACTCAAGTTAACACTGCTTAGCTAAGGTAGCTAATGTTAGTGGGCTAACGTAACACTGTCGAGGGGCTGAGGTGGTCCCACAGAATAAATGACCTCAATCAACTAACTGTGCCGTTATTGTGAAATATAACATTAGTTAATAGGACAATGACCACAAAGTAAACATCATCTGGACAGCATCACAAACAGAACACGTTTAATGTTGTCTGGTGTTCCAGTTCTTCTGAATCTTTATATTGTACCATAGTAGCCAGAACTATAACAACAATATTATTACTTTCATGAATGTTGTTGTAAGCTACTGTCATTACCGAGGATGTCCTGCATCTCTCTCTCTCTCTCTCTCTCTCTCTCTCTCTCTCTCTCTCTCTCTCTCTCTCTCTCTCTCTCTCTCTCTCTCTCTCTCTCTCATTGTGTCTTACAGATTACTGTTAATTTATTATGCTGATCTGTTCTGTACGACATCTATTGCACGTCTGTCCGTCCTGGAAGAGGGATCCCTCCTCAGTTGCTCTTCCTGAGGTTTCTACCATTTTTTCCCCCCCAGTAAATAGGTTTTTTTGGGGAGTTTTTCCTTATCCGCTGTGAGGGTCTAAAGGACAGAGGGATGCCGTATGCTGTAAAGCCCTGTGAGGCAAATTGTATTTGTGATATTGGGCTTTATAAATAAAATTGATTGATTGATTGATTGATTGATTATGTGTGAGCGTTAACCAACTACAGACTCAGCTGAAAGCATCGTGGTTGCTCTTGTGGTGACAGCAGCTGTTGAAAACAGGACCAGAACATGTAGGTGACCTCACAAAAGCTTTCAATCTTATTTTTTAACAATTTTTTATATATATACTCGTCTGTTTATTATACTCGGCAACCATTTACAGAGGTGACAACATGAAACCACAGATGCGTTTCCACTTTCGTATGTGACTGGTGTCCGTAGATCCATAAATATGCAGATGATGCAAGTGCATTTCTTTACGGATGGATAGACACTTGATAGAAACTACCCGTAGCCATGGTGGGGAGGCAAATTTTGTTTATTTTACACAGTCTATTAAATCAAAAAGACGTATGAACTGCTGAACGAGTCATAATGACAATCTGGCTGTATATATTGTATCACCATATTTTATCAGAATAACATTACTCAGATTCACAGTGTGTTACAACTAGAAAATCAAGTTCTTTTTAATCAAACAAACTCACTTGACAATCAACAGTTAGCAGCCTGTTAGCTAAGCTAGCACACTGTTATACAGTCTCTCCGAAATCCACAGCAAAGGTTCAATGTTTATGACGAACTCAAGGCAAATTCCCGACCGAAATCTTAAGAGGATTTTCACAGGCACATCGGACATCACAGAGATTCCTACAGGAATAAATGGACTTGTCTCTGCACACATTTGTAAGTGGAAGTGTAAGTTACACCCGCAGCTTTGTTTAAGATGTGTGATCTTTTTTTTTAACCATGGAAAACTTAAAAGGTACACAGTGCAGGATTTCCCTAAAGACAATGAAATATCTATGACGATGTATAGATTCAAGCTGAAGTAATCCCTCTCAATCATCACTCCTGACCCACCAGAAGTGTGTGGCGGTGTATTTTTCTGTCTTTATTTTCATGTTTTCTATGCTCAGGATGTTCACGGGCGTGTACCTCCACAGCCTGCAGGAGAAGTCCGGGCTTTACAAAAAGGTAGTGACCTGGTGTCACACTATAAGCAGCAGGCATCCAAGAGACACAGCGCCAAACAACACAATTACACCGAGGCAAAACGCCAGATGAGGGTTAATCTGGGGTTGGCTTTTACTTTTGCTAAGGAGAGCGTTCACAAACAGTAACCGACAATCCTACATAGTATACCTTTAACTGTTATTTGGCAGACAAAAATTTACGTCTACATTTAATGCCAAAGTTTGTCATCAAGTAGCTGAGATGATCTTAAACCTTTGCTGCTGACTCTGCTATGACCTGCCAACCATGCCGCAAGATGGCGGAACACACAAAGCGGTCATCTGAGTCTTGTACACACACACACACACACACACACACACACACACACACACACACACACACACACACACACAAAAAAAAATCACTACTGTACTGTTCTCCCTTGACATGCCTCCAAGGATGCCTGTCTGCTGTACTGTAATGGGCCAACATTTTGACTCTATAGTGGATGCAAATTGAATTTAGTCAGTCAAAACAGACTGAGATAAATATAACTTAATAAAAAAAAACATCAAAGCTTTTTAAGAGCAGTAAATAGATTAAATATCATTTGTTGCTGCCCTTTGACCTTTTATGAGCAGTTGTAGTGGAAATCCCCTTTCATGACTGTACATACTGTATGCTGATTGGTGCTCCATTGGGCACGGTGGCCTGGTCTTTCTAAGATCACGTCATATACAAAGGTCGCAAACAGCTAATCCTTCCCTCACACTGTTGCCATTGAGTCACAGCTACAAGGTCTCTGTAGTTCTTTGTGTTTTTCCTTGATAAAATGTGAGCAAGCATGACTAAGATACAGTAAGAGCACAAAAGCATCATATCTAAAGGAGCTTGGCAAATTAACAGCTGATAATCTCGCAAATTGCTCATTATAGTTGCCTTTCAGTCCATTTAACATATTCCACATTAATGTAATAAGCTATTTTCAAAGCCATATCTGTGTTACAACTGTACGGTTTCAGTGTAAATTATCACTTGCTTGTAAATACAAAAATACGTATAAAAATGTTCACAGCTCCGTGCCGATGAACTGTGAATAACTCCTGCATGCATGTAATGAAAATACAAACGAGCACTCTGACACGCTCAGAACACAGAGTTCAAATCAGCCAAGGAGAGAGAGGAAAAAAGAGAACCGCTACTGACATTATACCAAATCAATTCCTCTACATAAAACTATTAAAAATGGAATATGTTCGAATGCACAGGGGCATTGGCGAAGTGCTGCAAAGGCCATGTTAATGAGTCATCAAGGCATGCAAACTCAATTTGCTCCCTGAGTGAGGAACATCAGTCGCTGGCAGGCATAAAGATGAGACTTTTAAAGTTGCAACAGCCCTTCTCGCTGCACAGCTCCCCCCTCGCTGTTCAAGCCTCGGTCCCTGAGAAGCCCCGGCCTCCCACTTCACTGAGCACTAACTGAGCATTGTGCTTCAAAGCCATGGAAATAACTGAGGAGGAAAAGGGAGGATATGTTAACTCCGACATTATGTAACCGTGTGATGGACAAGGATAAACCTATTCATACCTCTGTGGCATCATGTATGTCTTAAATTCACGCTGCCTTTCTCTGTGAAGTCTGTGAATGCCCAGTGCTGCTGCCTGACACAGATCTTCTGTAATAAGACCCAGGTGCATTTCCTTTCCAAGCATCATCTCGACTATGTATTCTCACAGCTAACTCCATTCACACAGGATCTCCCTCAGGCCACACCCTAACCTGCTTGTTACACCATTGTACAGGAAGTAGGACTATTTCCTAAGTGACATCATTTCCCAGGGGTCTTAAGTGCTGCTAAAACTGTAACATAAAGCAACACGATATCTCCTTGAACAAGGCAGACGAAATAGGGCAGACCAGCACAGGCTAATGAGCAGAGGCGTGATACAGAGGTTAGCTAACATGCTCCAAAGAGACAGAAACTGCTGAGACACAATGCTGGTGCAGACAAACCACAAGCATCCCTCACCAAGATATGTAGATATAAAATATATCCAAACACTCTGTGGTATCAAAACCCACACTCACACGCGGGGAGGAGGCAAATACACACACAAATACAAAAATGATCCCTGACGGTATCTCTAGAGGACCCGAAGCGGAGACTAGACAAGGCAGCTGGATTCAACAGCATCTTAATCAAACGATACAGGAGAGGTAACAGATGAGACAAACTCTGACTCGGGGGAGGCGGGGCGGAAAGGTGTGTGTGTGTGTGTGGGGGGGGGGAGAATACTGCGGAGTGAAAGACAAGCTATGAAAGCAGGGGGTGATGAGCCCCACCGGCACTAAGCACTGAGCCGGAAAGCAGGTGAGGTTCAGCGTGCAACCCAGTTTCCTCTGAAATGCTGCCCCAGCTGTCGCTCCATTGCCTCCTGCCCCCGCACCCGGTAACCATGGAGTTCACAGGGTGATCAGAGTCAGGCGGAGCAGCTTGAACGGTGCAGGCCTGGGTGGCACTGCGGCGCATACATATTTCTGTGGTACGATTTAATACAATCTGCCTCACTTCAAAAGAAAACCTATGTGCTGACCTGCGCAGCCATACATATGGATGGGGATGTAAAGTATTCTGGGGGGTGTAGATGAAAGCAGGCTACATGGATGCAATTTGCCCTTACATTAAGAAGAAACCTAAAGGGACAGTTCAACCCATAATCAGAAATACATATTTTCCTCTTATCTGTAGAGCTATTCATCAATCTAGATTGTTTTGGTGTTAGCTGCTGAGTGTTGGAGATATCGACTGTAGCAATGGAACTACATGGCACTCGGCTTTTGGTGCTAAAGCGCCTAAAAATACATATGAAAAAACTCAACAGCAATGTCTCTTTCCAGAAATCATGACATCATAATCAACAGACCTTGTTGTGAGCAATTTCATGTAGGAACTACTTTCTTTCTACTGAAACACACCCACCAACCATGAAGAAAGTGTGCATCTACTCATGGAGGTAGGTTTCAAGTTGGTTTTTACTTACAATAAATTAGCTTTGATTTTTGGTGCATACATTAAAGATACAAGAACATATTATGAGGAAATAAAAATAAGACAAAATATAATAATATAACAAATATGTATAATATAGCCGTTTTAGGCCTGGTTAACAGGTCAGAGCAGCCACACTGCCCATGGAGCAGCGCTGCTCAGGTGCGGCACGGCTGCTGCCTAGCTGTGGAGCATCTTGAGATTCAGAGAGATTGTTGACAATGCAGTGGCTTGCACTGCCCCATATGTAAGTGGAGTATCGGCTTTTAATGGTGGAAATGCAGTAGATTCAGCAGCAGGCAGCAGCACTGCAGCAGCAACGCTGTATGTATGAACACCATAAACTTGTGAGCCACAGCAGTTCAGCGAGGTAGCCATCACACGCTGCTCACACATGCAGTGTGACCCAGGCCTTAGAATAAGAAAGGTTTGTAAAGATGTGCCAAAACATAAGGCAGGGATACGCAAAAGTAGAAATTATAGTCCAAGATGTGCGTTAATGTAACGCATGTAGTCACTGTCTATGGGTTGGAGCACAGGGATAAAAGTTCATGTCAGTGGAGGTCCTGGGCCTTATTGATAAGGCCCACTGCAGTTGGAAAGAAACTGTTTTGTGGCGCGAGGGTTTGGTCAAAGAGTTTGCGTCCAGGGTTTGAGGGGTCAGACTGCTCACAACTGTGTATTATTTTGAGTGTTGAGTTTGTCAAATGTATTGTTTAGTGCTATGAGCACCACAAGCCGAGTGCCATCGAGTACCATTGTATTTGAGAGAAAACAGACATCTCTATGGCCGATATCGCCAACACTCAGCAACTCACACCAAAACAATCTAGAATGATAAACAACACTACAGGTAAGAGATATACAAATACATATTTTTGATTTGGGGGTGAACTGTCTCTTTAATGCTCTCATGCTCTGCACTTGTGTGCGTCTGTGTGAATCACCAGGCTGTGATGCATCAAAGACCTGACTGACATATTCCAGCCTTTCCTGGAAACTTACTGCGTTAAACCAAACCTCTTGACTCCAATAAGTCAAGCTAATAAACCACAGGAATGTGTGTGTGGGAAAAGGCATGTAAACACTATAAATGTGTGGAAAAGTGTGGTATTACCATAAAGACCCTGCTACCACTGCTGAGAATCACTTTGAAAGACCTGTTTGAAGACATTATGAGAGGAATAGCACTATCCCCATAAAACTGTCTGACTGTATTACACTGTGCTGTAGCTGTACTACAGTAATTCTGAGTATCTGTTGTGTTTGTGTGAATATTTCTGCATTGTGTAAAATCAGTAAATCTTGTCTCTACATCTCCGTCCTTTGCCGTCTCCATGTTATGTCCACTTACTCAAACAGTGTAATTCCAAGTAAACAGATTCTGAATGGTGCATTCTTGCCTCTCATGCTTCAACGCCTCAGTAAACCCAGAGCGAGCCAGCTCTGCTTCAAGCCCTACTTGACAGAGATGTCCTGACCACAGACAGCTCCCACAATGGGGCTAGTGTGTAGTGGTAGTAGACCTCCCCTTGCTGGGCCTGAGCGACGGCCGGGTCGATGGGAGTTCAGGTCTGGAAGCGGCGGCAGCATCTGTTGGTGGGGCCGAACTGGGTTATAACCATTACGAGATAAATGAGTTCTCTCATTGTCTCCTTGTACATGGGTGGACTCATCACGCCAAACTACACACATCTGTTTTTACCGTTTAAATTTGCATTTTTATTTCACTTGAAAGATAGCGACCCAAATGAGGCAGACATATGCAAAAAGAACCACATGCAGACAAGATTTTAGTGCGACGACTGCAGTCTCCACAACTCTTTCAACTCCCTCACTCCACATTTTCCATTTCCTCCTTGCTGCTCTTTACTTAGTGCAGTCCTCACGCCATCCATCATGCTTCCCTCCTCCTCGCCTCCTCTGCATCGCCCCCCTCCCTCCCTCTCTTGGCATGCCTCGGGGATCGATCAGGTCCTCATCGCTCAGCCCAGCTGTCACTCTCACCCCTCGCTCCCTCCGATGTCACACCATCGGGCCGGCGCGTGTCATTGTCTCTGCAGGAGCCGTGGCTTCGTGCCCGAGGTGACTGACAGCTGCAGAGAGGGCGGAGCCAGACAGACTGAGCAACTCGACCTCGTGCTCACCTCTCATTAATGCTGCTGGGTGATTGGTAGGTTGGCACGCTGCCTGTCGCTCAACTCACTCAGGAATGGCCTGAATAACCGAATCACTGGATTGAATCTGTAGGCCGGCAAGGTGATGCTAATTTGAATCTGAGCGGTGATTGATGGATTTATTAATTTCGCATGACAATTCTTCTCGAGAAAATGTGGATAGTTCAGCAAAAAATAGGTAAACCATTACACGTAGTGCATCTAGCAGGTGGTATAACTCAGTGCAGGGTTCCTACACATTCCGCATTAAAAAATTCCTTACTGATTCAGACAAGATTTTTCCGACCGTATTTGACATTTGAGCACAAACAGCTAAATGTTATTATGTAAATACATGTCGCTGTGACGAGATGAGACTGCTTTTTTGCTTGCACATGGCTTTCATTTGCTGCATCTTCCATGTTGAAGATGTTGAATGACTTCACACAAAGTTTGCTTCCAGCTTTCTTTTCCCATTTGGCATCCAAAGCCAACCAGACTTTATGTTTGGAAGTGTCAAGTCAGCTTACCAGAGAGTTGTACAACAGTCTTCTGTCCAACATATTTGTCTACAGAGGAAGTATACAAATCGGTCCTTCCTATACTCGCATTACTTTCCATCAACGTATTGAATGATTGATGTTCTATTCTTGTTTCTTGCATATTTTTCTCTGTTTATAAATAAGAATCATAAATAAGTTGAAAAATGCTACATATTTTAATTTTCACAGTGTCTGTGCAGCTTTTTTCATTCACTATGTCTATAAGCAGAAAATATAGTCAGTTTACTTTTCTGAAAACTACATCACTGCATAATAGGGCCGAGCAATTAATTGAAAATTAATTGAAACCAACATTTAGAACTTCTTACCCAGTGGTTCCCAACCGGGGGGCCACAGGGGGTCACAAAGCCCCCTTGATTTTAAGGGGTTTAATGTGTTAACTTAATTAATTTATGTGTCAAAAACAAATATATTTAAGCTTATTAATTTATTTTAAAATAAGTTAATAGATTAGTATAGAAAATTTCTAAAATATGTGTCGCAAGGAAGTGTGTGGGGGGCACCATAGTCTACAGTGGTAAAAACATGAGTGCTCCGTCCAGTCCACAACCTGGAAGCAACACCAACTGAGCAACCTTAGCAGCTTGTACAAAGAAAAATGTCCGTTTTTTGTTCACATTTAAGCTTTCATGAAGACGACACCGAACAGAAAGAAATCAAATGTAAACACTGTGGAAAAACTGTTTCAGCGACCAAAGGTAATACCGCTAATCTGTTTCAGCACATGGAACACAATCACGTTACCGAATATGAACAATGCACGGTTCAAAAAAAGGAAGAGACTGACAAGCACCCAGCAACAGGTGCCTCCACAAAGCAGCTCTGCATAACACAATTATTTACAAAGGCCACACAATATTCCAAAATATCTAAATATTCAATACATAAGCAGTTCATCTGTGTGTTTTTCCCTCAATTATCTTAAAATCAGAACAAAAGATCTGCACATTTTCATTAGAAAAAATATCCCAGCTTCAACAGTTGAGCATATTTACAGTGCAAACACTCTAAAAGAAGGCAACTCTGACAAGAGGTGTGGTCTCAGACATCTGTAACATAATGTCCCTGATGCATATTTTTCTGTCCAGCTGGCTCGGGAGCATGATCTTAATACATCTTTGACTGCCTCCAAATGGAGCATAATTTGGAGGTCAGCTTTGAGTTCCTCTAAATGTGTGAGATTCAGGATCATGCAATATAAGATTCTGTGCAGGGCATACATCAGCTCCTGTCAGATTATCCAAGATGGATGACAAACATCAAGATCTATGGTGGCATAACTGTGGCGACCGAGGTTCTCTGTTTCACTGTCCATCTGTTAAAACACTATGGTCAGAAGTGGTATCTCTTGTGTCAGAGATTTTTAATGTCAGTTTCCCTGTGTGAACTAAAGTATACTTGCTGGGCCTTAAGGTGGACAATAACGTTGGAGTAACAGTTGAATGCCAGTGGTAACTGGACACTAAGAGACTAATACTTTTAAACTGGACCTACTAAACATGGAACGGGCAGCCTGCCTGTTGAAGGACTTTGATAAGGGACTGGAAGACCCCTGGGACACTGTCCTTTAAATTTTAAAACGGTAGCCCCCAAATATTATTATATACATAATAGTGTTGCACGGTATACTGGTACCAACAGTAGACCGCGGTACTTAAACACCACAGTAATCATGATGTTGATTTGAGGTGATATCGCCCAGCCCTACTGCATAACTCATGAATGTTCAGACAAGCTTATATGTGGTTATTTGCGATGATATATACAGCAATTTAAAGATATTGCAGCAATTTTTTTCAAACAAATGTGGTAGCAGATATCCAGTTTTGGTACATTTCAGGTACTTAGGGCATAGCTGTGAGGCTGTGACCTACAGGTAATCAGTCGCAGGCCACACTTCTTGCCTCGAACATGCTTTTTGTGTTTAGAAATTCTGAACCTTGTATTTTAGAGAACAAAAAAGGGGTAATAGTCTGGAAACAGAACTAATTTCCCATACGCTCCAGAACTGTAAATTACTAAATTTAAAGTCCACATTTTTCCATACTGCACAGAAACAATGTAAGTATCTTCATCCTCCCAGTGATGCTACATTGAATTTGCAATTCACGATTAAAAAAATCAATATCCCATGCAAACTGCTTCACTATCACTCTCTATCATAGAGTCAATGAGACAATGTACACAAGATCCCTTCAGGTATAAGATGAATGCACAACACTGCTCAATACTGCATTACACATCCGTCTCATACTGCTGTGCTGTGATGACACTAACCAAGTTAAATCCTACTCTGAACTATAAATCAATCTCAGTGCAGTGGGTTTCTACTGCGCAACAACTCAGCACAAAGGTGTAATAATGTCAGTTTTATGGGTTTAAATCTCTCTGAGGCCGCTCATAAAAAATGAATGCAGTAATGTGAAGGTTAGGTGCTTTGGATGAAACCTTCTTTATTGTCCGACGTCAGCGGGATGCTCGCAAAAGAACTGCTTCTGCTTCTTGTGCAACATTCGGAGATTCATGTTCTCGGTCCAAAAAATCTCCAGGACGTGCGGGCCGGCGAATTGGGTTAGGCATGCGCTGAGGTAGTCGATCAGCGAGCTAGTGAGTTGTTACATAGTCAGTCAGTCTGTGACAACCTGCAGGCTGGAGGCTGGCTCCGTGCCATGCCTCTGTCAGCAGTTTGGTAGTGGAATGAGGAGGAGGGAGGTGAAGGAGGAGTGAAAGGAAGAACAGGAGGAGGCAATGAGAAGGGAGGGGCTGTGGCAGGAATGATGGGCAGCTCACTAACAGCCTCTTTGCGTCTATTAGGGCTCTAATATAAGGATACGAGACACTACAGGGTGGCGCAGTTCTCTCCTGGGCTTGTATCTGACCACTACACACACACACACACACACACACATGCAGAGAGACATTAAATTGAACAGAGGACAAACCAACCGCTGTCTCTGTCGATAGCTCATAAAGCTTAACCTCAGTAAGCCAGTTGCCTGCTTTTGGCTTGCTGTGCCGGATACTTAGCCGAAGCCGAAGCTTAGAGGGACTTGAGAAGGCACTGTAGCGCTGCCCCAGTAAACAACTGCGGAGGCCTCGGTCCCAGATCAACAACCGAACTCAATAACAAGCAACAAGCGCGCAGTGTGTCGGGGACCCATCTGGACACTGGTCGCCTGAAAGCTGCACTTGTTTTTTATGCCATGAATTCCACCTTTGTTTTTGAGCCAATTTTGAATAATTACAAAAGCAAGGGATTTAATCAGGGACCAGCTGTCTGAAGCAACGTGCGCGCGTGTGTTTTTATGTTTGCCGACGAGGGCTCCGCATCAAAGTGAATCGGAATATCACAGCGGAGCGGCAATGGCAACATCTGAAGCTCGAGTTCCCTGTTAATACGGCGAACACACCAGGACACGCTGCTGCATTCCCTGCACACGCATGCACTCGCGGTCGTACACACCCATGTGCAAGGCCCGGTGTTTATGCCGGGATGAGAAAACGCTGTCAGCGTGCGGAGATAAGAGCAGAACCATCTGTCTCTCCATTACACATAGCTTGAATGTGTGAATGATGCTGTGTGGTTAATGGGCTCGTACAATGTGCTATTGTCTGCCAGAATAACACAATGAAATCTGGTGAGGTGTGTGACAGTCCATCCATCTGTCTGTCACACGCAGCATCTCCGGCGCCACTGATCGGCTTTTGATGAAACTTTGCAGAAACATTTGTTCGACTGTACACGGCACAAGATGCTGATTTAATCATATGCTGATTATGTTTTCTTTTTTTTTTAAAGAAAACTAAAGTAAAAATCATCTCATCGAGCTTTACAGCATTACTCTGATTGGACTGTTGGGGAGGGAGCGACTGTACTTAACTGCTGGACTTTGCAAAAGCTTAAAGGAATGATGCATTGCACCATCGCTTTTACTTCTTATATGTCTCAAAAACAAAAGTAAACTGACCACACAAGCAAAAACGGGTGCATTACATTTGTTTTCTCAACTGTGCTTTTGTGCAAACCTCATTCCCAAAGATCCAGTAATGACAAAATTCTGCACTCACACTGCGAGGCCACATGGACTGGCCCAAGAAGAACCTGCACATACACTTCCAAACTATTCTACTTTGCTACTCAAGCAGATGTTCGGAAAAGGTCCAGCTTTCTTGGCAGAGCCCAAAAAGAAGTAAAGGCTGAGCTGATTATAATGGAAGAGGGAGATGGTGATGGCTATGATTAAGCTTTGCTTCTGAAAAACGATCCTCACCTTTCATTAAGTATTTTTTCTTTTAACACTAATGTCTTAATTTGGATCATATTTGCGATGTGGTGTTTATTTGTGAAGAAGAAACCTGATGTACTTTTGATTTTAACAGCATCCAGGATCCTCAGCTCTGTCTCCGTTCAGGTACAGTATGTCTTTTCACTCCTCGACATCTAGGCCACCCTATTATTTCTGTACCGACTGAGTCACCTCGGCGGTTGATGATGAGCCCACTTTGATTTCTGGCTGCCTGGCTGCATTCACCACTGCTGCATTTGGCTTCTCTGTCTAACAGTTTATCCACTGCATTATCAGTGTTGTGTCAGACTTTAATTATTCATTATGATATTGTTAATTAGCATTTTTTGTGTGTATCTGACTCATTACTAAATAACTCATGTTGGGGACGCACATGGCAGGCAATGATCAGGGACCTGGATGAGGTGTCCACATGTCGTATACTGGTTTCAATGAAACGGCTACTTGTTGAGTTTAGGATCCATTACTAAATTCTGATTCTTAATTACAGAGCATTACACAGTCAGGCTCCCTCATATGTACCTGGACTACTTCACTTAAATTCTTCAGCTCGCACTCGTCGATCAAATATGCTACATTTGTTGTCTATCCCTTGCACTCGCCAAGACACGTGGTGATCGAGCTTTTTTGGAATGCTCTGCCTGCTCCGTTACGATCTGCTGACTCTGTGGTTACTTTTAAAAGCCAGCTAAAGGCCCAATCCCATTTCTACTCCCTAAATCTTCCACTTTGTATTGAGTGCCCTCATTTGCGAGATAACCCTTGATGAAGGAAGTGAGAAATATTAGGGTAGAGAGCTTTCCCTCAGAACTGAGACATCACTTCATGCAAATCGGCGTGGCCGACCCGCAGGCATACACCACACATAGCAACTACGCAAGATACTGGTAGTCATTCAGGTTTGAAAATGTTGGCTTCAGCGCTTGTGTTGTGGCGTGTGCTATGTTCATTCTTCTCCATCTGATGAATCAATGGAGAAGAAATGCTGAAAACGGGTGGCGCCTACGACGTCTTCTAGTTCTGATGAATTTTGTCTGGGTAAGTCGATTTGTTTAAATATTTTAATGCTGTGTTCAACTGAGTTGCTTTTGAGTTCACGCTAGTCCAACCATCTGTTGTTTGTATAGCCTACACTCCAATCGTACAGTAACAAATTGTTGTCCAAAACTTGACGAAGTTGCTGACTTCGCAAGGCATTCTGGGAAATTTCATCTTCCACGTCATTGAAAGCGTGGGTCAGGGCTCCCTTGGAATCTAAGGCGGGTTATAAGTGTTGGAAACTACTTCCACTACCTCAGTTCTGTTTTGGGACACCACTAGCCTAAACATGAACGCGCACAACCAAGTGCAAGTGGGTATTTCTATCTGCAAGTGGGAAGTGTGCGTATTGGAACAGGCCCAAAGACACTGAGCTTTACTTTTTCAAACTCTGTGTATTGTTGTTGTGTAGTGTGAACTCTTTTCTATTATTTTTCTCTTTGTTGTGCACTTTTGTTGTGCACTTTTTACGAGGTGGTTCACATCTTTACTTGCTCTCTATGATTTCTTTCTCATTGTATATTGCCCTTATGAAGCACTTTGTGACCTATGTCATCCTAAGCGCTATATAAATAGATCTTACTCACTCTACTTACTCCAGCTCCCTCCCAGGCTGCTACCTTGATGTGGTGGGGGGGCTTGCATGCATCTCGAAGAGCCAACAACCTCACTTCGGAAAACAGCAAGTGTTGCAGAAACTGCAAGATACAAACCACTGACCCTGGGGTCCAAACGAAGCTCCAGCCAAACCACAGGCAGTATGATGGTAGCAGAACAAAACCCACCCCGGGAATTCTGTTGCTTTAAGAAGAGTCTCCTAAGACCCCAAAATACTATCCGTCTTGGAGCATGGAATATTTGCACCATGTTCAAATGAAAAACTAACACCTGGCGAAAGGCAGTGATGATGGAGCTGAAGGAGATGGGTCTCTCATGGAAGCACAGGCCAAAGCACGAGACAGGGTTCAGTGGCAGTGTATGATTGCGGCCTTAATGCCCCAGCCAGGACGAAGAGGATAAGTAAGTAAGTAACTTACTCCAGCTAGCATGTTCAGGTTTCGTTAGTTAGGTATGGGCTGAGCCAGGTGTCTGAAACTAGGATAGGATCTGTGTGACCACTTAAACAGCATATTAGTGTGCATGTAAACACACTTAAAGCTGGAACATATAAATATCTATGACTACTGCACTGACTACCGATTGTCACCTTCCCCACTGCAGGCAAAAGCCAGATGTTAGTGTTTTCTTGTCATGTGGGAAAGGAGCTTTGTTTTAGGAGGAAAAAATGTTTGGTGTTGTGACAGTCAAGCAACTGAGTTCTAAAAACATTCAGCGATTACCTGAGCGATTCGGCCATGCGCCGCAGGTCTTCATTCTGCTGCTTGAGCCGCTCTAGCTTGGCCAGGATCTTGGAGAGCTCCCGGCTGGACCGCTCCGGGTGCTCGCTGTCCCTCACCAAGTGGCCGCCGATGTAGAAGAGGAGTGTGCCCCAGGCCAGCAGCACCAGGGTAATCCAACGCCATGAACCCGCCCAGGGCCGCATGGTGCAACCTCGCCCACCCAAAAATGCCTCTTGGTGTGCCTGTACACCCACCGACCCGCCGGCCTGCCTGCCGGATGTGCGCACACACTCTGTGCCCCGTCACCACAAGTGCCACAGCGCCAACCTTGGCATCTTTGCAGGGGATGGTGTACAGTAAATGACAGATGAGAGGGGGGGGGGGTGCGTTTGTGGCTCAGCAGTGTGTAAGAAAAGGCGGCGTGTCTCTCCAGCGATCAACCAGCCCTTCCTACATGTGCTAGAGCATGGTTAGCATGCTCCGATGTCTGTGTTGTGACAGCCCGTTTGGTGTCTCCTCCCCTCCGCCCAGCTACGTGTTGTCCAGCTCCTCCCACACCGCCTTGCTGTTTCCTTCCAGTCCCACAGGATTCTTTTATTTGAGATGCTCCCTGTAAGAACAAAGAAAGACATGGGAGTTAGTTGAGCTTATTGCGCAATGTTTTGTCTGCATGTGCTTCTTGGTCAAACAGAGGCAAATTAAAATAATTGAAGAGCTACGCCCGCAAACCAGCTTGACAGACAAATACTCCTGTAGAGGAGAGCAAAGCATGAGACATGTCTCAGTAGCATACAGGAAACAGAGAGGACAGAACGGGGCAGACAGTTAAAGCCAAGACGCTGCAGACTGGTCCCGACATAACCCTGTCTCAGCAGCCTACAGGATTGATCAGCATGACACTGCAATTTGCATTTACATAGTGATGTGCAGTCCCTGAGCTATGCTGCATTGCTGTCGAGGCAGGACAGGGATGTTCCACTTTCCACGTCCTGCACACACACACAAATACACACACTTGTACTAATGCAGTCTCTCAACAGTCTCACTCACACACATACACATACAGAAGCCATCACACAACCAAGAATACATCTTTTATTTCCTCAACACCCAACGCTGCATCCTGAACCACAGCCTACCACAACCCACTTCCATCACTTCCTCCCTCACTGTAAGTTAAAGCACGACTAAGCCCGACAGTTAATGGATTTGTTTGGAGACGGCTAAATCCCACAAAGTTCTCCCCGAGCATTTCCCTCCTCCCCAAAGTGCCGGCTGCCATCCCCGTAGCCTCCGTGACAGAATGCAACATTGTCAAGGTGATACGGTGAGCTCAATGGAGCAGAGGGAACGAAAAATCCCTGGATCATCACTTCCCTTCATCCCAAAGCAGCGGGGGAGACGAGATGGACGCGTGCCGGGTTTATGAAGCAACCTTCGCTGTCAACTCCCCAACAAAGCCCTGCCACGCAACTGAGACTAGTCGTGTGATGGGATGAAGACTGGCAGGTGTGTCTGTGCGCACGACATCTAAGTGTGTGCGTGTGTGTGCGCTATCATCTCTGAGTGCACGCTGGAATAATGCCAGGCATCTTAGACTTCGTGTGATTGGTGGTGGTGGGGTGCGGTTGATTGACATGTCGCAGTATCTCTGGTGCCTCTGCCTGCGAGCGTTCAAGACAGAGGAAAGTGTTCCTGCTGGGGTTCGCCTGGCAGCACAGAAGTAGGTTAACAGTAGCTCATCATGTTTACCATGGCAGCATAGTTGATATGTAGGACATGAATGGTGCCATGCTGTAATACCACAGAGACTATTCATGCTTCAGTGGCGCAAACTGCCCAGAATGCAGCAGCTGAGATCACTGAAACAATGAGGCGCAAACTATTCTCCTTCATTTCTTATTGACTGATGTGGGATTATTGAAATCTGTGCAGACGCTCCTTCATCGCCCGTGCTCCTGTTGTGACTAACCTAGACTGACACAAGGGTGGCTCCTCTTTATTTATGCAGCACAAGGATGTGCTGAGCTGTGTTTTATTATGGAAAATAAGAGCTGCGAGAGGGTAGCACTCCACCAGCTAATGCACGACTGGGACTTTACTAAAAGGCAGGCTGCAAAAACCCTTGTCACTGTGTTTGAGGAGCCGTAATGAGGTTTGTGCTCAGTAGACTAAAACTGATAAATATAAAACTGTTGGATGAGGCAGGCAACTGCTGCCAAATAGGATATGGGAAATTTTTGGAGATAACACTTTTGGCTAGTTGTTGGGCTTATACTTGAAAGTCAAACTAAGCTAGTGATATTTTTCTGGCATGTTAACAGAACTTTGGAGAAATTAACAGGAGCTCTTCACAGTTGATGGCCTCAGTGATATCAATTCAGAACACAGTGACGTAAAGGCCAATATTTGCTTTACACGCCTTACTAAAACAAACGCAATGAATCAAGTCATTTTTATTTACAGACGCTACCGGTGAGGTCATCGCTGTTGTTTCCAGTGAAGCTTGTGGCTTGACGGAACACCTGGGTTACAAACTGGAGGCCAAAAATAACAAAAACATGAGGGTATTTAACAAAAACATTGATACATATAATTTCTAGGACACACCTTTGTTTAAAAAAAAAAAAAAAAAAAAAAAATCCCATGTTAGTGTCACAAAGCTCCAGCAGATATTGGCACGGTGCCATGAAAATACAATAAGGATAACATTGTTTACTCTGAATCAGCATTATGGAAATATTTTGGACTTCAAAGAAAATCCGCTCCGTCCTTCAGAACCTCCACTGGCTCCCTGTCCCACAACGCATCCAATTCAAAGTCTTTCCTCCATAACCAGGCCCCCTCCTACCTCACTGACGTGCTCCACCACCACACCCCTTCCCGCAGCCTGCACTCCTCTAATGCCAACGTCCTGACTCCACCACTCAAGGCTAAGCACCGTACCTGGAGCCACAGAGCCTTCTCCATAGCTGCCCCCTCCCTCTGGAACTCTCTCCCCAAACACATTTGAGACTGCACTGACCTGTCCCAGTTTAAATCACTACTCAAAACTCAACTTTTCTTTTAATGTGTCAATGATGTTGTGTGTAATGTACTGTACTCTTTTTTATGATTGTTTTTAACTCATGTAAAGTGTCTTTGAGTACCATGAAAAGTGCCTCCCTGGTTGGCGCTAACTTCTCGCTACAGTAACATTAGCTGCTCTGTTTCAACAATTTTCGGCTATAAAAACACGCTAATATTGATGACTAGCAAAAACCAACTGTTTTGTCTACGAACACTGACAGTTGCTTGTAATATTTTTTGTTAAATGATCTTGTTGTTTTATGGCTGTTTGGTGATGTTAAGGATCCTGGTTAAGGTTGGGTCTTTCTGGCAGAAAACTCTGAAGGTTAACTTATCCCATGTGCTGTTTTATGTGTGTAAAGCCTCATTCACATTACACGATTTTCACCGCGATACTGACGTCGCAGAGGATCTTGAGAGCCCCCTTGGGTCGGAGGTGAGTCAGCAGATAGTCTGCCACGACAAGTCCTAATGTGTGAACAACTCTACGAGCAAGTCACCCCCTCGTCTGTGACTGGATATTCTGCATGCTAAAAAACTGGAGAAGGCTGACACGACTGACAAAGAGCATCAGCCAGGGAGAGGCGGGATACGTCCCACGTCAGCACGCAGGAGGACGGAAGAAATGTGAGGAGAACAAGCCGCAGGGTGCCACTTGCCAGCTTTGCTTATTAGCCACGACTTTGGGCTTGTTTCTAAAGTGGAGTTGCTTATTTGGGCTTGCTCTGTAAATGTCACTTTTCTCTCTCTATATATATATACCTGTCTAATAAGTTAAAGTATGTCGGACTGCAGTCGCTTTTTTTGGGCTTGTTTCTGTAGCCCTGGTTGCTTGTTTCTCTCCCAAGATCTGACAAGCTGGCCGACAAGCAACAACAACGGCGACGTCCACAGGATCACAGGGGGCGCGTAGTGTTTGGACCCAGGATAATAAAGAATATTCATGCCTTTATGATGTGTTGTCTCCAAGTTTGGTGACGTCACCGCGTTATCTGGGGCTCTGTTGGCGAGGGCTCGGTGGAGAAATCTTGTGGTGTGCACACACAGGTCGTAAGGCAGTTGGCGAGACTCCCAGTGACAGAAAGACACGTCGCCAGGTATGAACATTCAAAAGACAGTCTCCGCGATGCAGAATCAGGGTGAAAATTGTGTAATGTGAACGAGGCTTAAGTGCAGTCAGCTAAAGTTAACTTTGCCGCATTAACCGGTTCCAGTTATTTACAATTTACGTGTTGTTTTTATGGCCTTAAGCCAAGAAAAAAAAAAAGCAGTGGCAGCTTCTTCTGTTACCGATTGTGTTAAATAGACAGATTATATCATCTGATATCGATTAAAGGCCCCTGAACTGAATTGAGTCAAAATCGTATTGTAGCAGACTTTATGAAATAGAAGCATGTAAATATAAAGCAATACAATAAAATAAAATAATATAAAATTAAAAATTAAAATACACATAAAAAGTGCATTATGCTACACCGTTTAACACTAGTACTTAAGTTATAAAAATGTTAAAAATAACATATATATCGTCCCTGTGCTGAGGCGTGTGTGAAATTTAACTACAATATATACATCAGTAGAATAAACAAAAAGTTAAACTGTATCATTGTCCAAGGAACCAATATAATATCGTATCATGATGAAACTAGTGATTTAACAGTCAGGGATGTTTGGATGAAAAACATGGAGTGGCATTATGGGACTTGTAGGTTCTAGCTTTTCTGCAGCTTCATACTGGGGACTACAATTTAGGATCTCACCCTCCACTGCTTTGATTTTGACTATGCCGTTTTTTGTCAAATGCAGGTCCTTTAACTTTATGGAAGTGCATTACTAAATTGCTTGAGGCCCCTTTAATAGCCTTAAAATACAAAGCTAACATTATTTTACAAGGTCAAAAGACAACGGAGCAGCATAATCAGACGTAAAAGACCATGAACATTGAAAAACACATTCATCACACTAAAGGTCATAAATGTTGGTTTTTGATTGTTGGAAATGGCAGCAGACTGCGCTGACCTCACACTGTGGGTAGAACGGTTACACAGCCCGGCACCATTAATTTGCCAAAGCAAATTCATCTTAATGTTTTGAGTCTAGGTTATAGAAGTGTGTGTGTGTGTGTGTGTGTGTGTGTGTGTGTGTGTGTGTGTGTGTGTGTGTGTGTGTGCTGCGGGTAATGTGAGATTAGTTCAGGGTGTAAAATTTAGGGAACAGAACCTGAGATCAACCGCATTAAAATACTGGAAGCACCCAATCATCCTTATTGAAGAGTCAGCTTCAGAGGGTACAAAAGCTGCAGGATTATTGGTTAATTATGCTTAAAAGTTACAGCCATCTTTACTAACTGCACATTATGGCTATTATCAAATCCAGTGAATGGCCTCGGAAAATGACTGAAGAAGGTTTTACGGTTTCTTTTCAATGTGCCTTTCACTTCAGCCTTGGCTGCAATGAAGTGGCAATGGAGAGCAGAAACACATTCATGGTCCCTCTTTCGATAAATCGCTGTGTTTTATAACTAGAAGAATGAGAAGACATCTATTGAGCCCTGTGTCAGCAGAATGTGGCCTGATTAAAGAGAAAATGATACTCTACTACAATTTATTCCACTGATGAAGATCTGGCGGTGTCATATGCCACCAGAGATATTACCCGGCGCGTGCGGAGCGCTGAAGACTTTTTGCGTTTTCTCAAACCTCTCGCATTTGCCCTCGAGTCGCGTCCAATGGGGGGCATAAATAATGGAAATTATAATAATGTCAGTTAAATAAATAAATAAAAGATCCCTACTGTGGCACAATCATTTCTAACTTGGACTGTGTGACAGATATGCTGACAGAGGGATTTTAGAGAAATTGGCCACATAGCGCTTCATTTTTTTTATTCCGCTTCCTTCCACCAAGCCCCTCGCTCATCTTCCAAGAAAAATGGAGGCATGATTGCGAGGTCTTAGCTACAGTGGACAAAATGAAGCATGTCACTGCTTCCCTTTGAACGTGCACTCCTCCTACTTACTGAATGGGTGGAATAAGTGACCCTACACTGTTCGCAAACGCTCGCTCGGCGGATCTTCTTCTCGACCTTGCGTCTCAAACATCATCGCTCTCCTCACAATGCCCTTCACCTTGCTGTCAAAGGCAACTGAGCGGAGCTGCTTGGGCCCGGTAAAGGCTGGCGCGGTACATGTGGCACTGCGGGGCGCGCTGTCACCGCTGTCACACAGTGCCCCTGTGCTGCAGCAACATGCAGGAGCCTGAGGGGTCGGCAGAGCTGACCTGTTTTCAGTCCTGCTGGTTAATCTTCAACGTGACTCAGGCTGCAGCAGAGGTCATCCATCAGCGCGCTCTGGTCTCCAGGCAATAAGCACCGCGATGAGGTCCACCGCTGAATTATGCATGGAGCTCGACTGAGGACGGCTTCTATTACACCAACACGACAACTGGAAGGGAGCGTCGTCTATACGCCTGGCTGACCACTACTGGATCTTTAAAGGGCTGATATAATAACGATATAGATAGATGGATTGATGGATAGATAATAAGCCGATTAAACAGCTTGTCATCCATGTTGCAGAGTGCACTGGTGTGTGTTGCTAGGCGCAACCCTATGGGGGATATGCAGCAAGATGTATTACATGTTATGTCATGTAGCATAGTGACAGAGATATGACGTGTGTGTGTGTGGAAACCAGACAGGAGATGATGCATAGTAGCACTGAAAAGATGCCAATGGATAAAAATGAAGGTGAAAAAAGCGGCTCACATGTCTACAGCTCCGATGCGGAAATATCTATCTGACAGATGAAGCTGAATGTGACCTACAATTGGACGGGAGCTGTGTGTTTTTGCTGATACTGTCAAAAGTGTTTGAAATAAATTTCCCATCCCCGGCATATGACCAGTTTGATTTGAGATGTCTGATCCTTGGTATCAGTTTATGAGCACAATGGAAGGAGGGGGGCAGTTTGCAGGTGTTTGGACTACAGAGATGCAGCAAGAGAAACATCAACTCCGACTCTGGCTGCAATTTTTAACCATTATTTATCCAGGGATGTTTTGCTGAGCAAGCTGTTCTTGAGAAAAAGCCTTCTTTAGAGCCATAAAGCTACACTCATTTCCACCTGATAGCCGCCTGATGCAGCCACAGTTCCCTACAAATGGCCACTGAGTAGCTTTTCAGGCTATTTTCTCAGCTGGTCTGGAGGTTCAATCTGGCGACCTTTCAGCCTCTACCCCAGTTCCAAAGTAATGGATCGTCCTAACGTCAGCAGCGCAGGGGTTGTCACATTCAAATATACAAACCACAAGCAAAGACGAGTGAATCTAAAACGCAGAATCAGGACGGCACTTGGAAACAGATCATAATGTATTTATTCCAAGAAGCTGCAGCAACGCGGAAAAACAACACAAATGTTTTTAGGGAGGGTTGTAACCTGAAATGTTTGCTCCCTTGTTTCCTGCCATTTGCAACAAAAACATTACGATTACACTCCGAGTGTGACTCCGTGATATTTTTTTTTTCCCATCAATATGAATATCAGCAAACGTCTGACTCATTCAGCAGCAGAGTGCTCCCACTCCCTGTGCTCCTTTTCTCCTCTCAGCTGGCTCGCAGCCGAGATACGGAGACACCCTTAGCTTTTTGGGGCGGCCCGGCATTGTATATGAGTGCGTGTGCCTGTGAGTGGGTGTGCGAGAGTCACCTGCCTCTGTCGTGTTTGCCTGACTGCAGACACATACATATACATACACACACATACACCCTCACGCACATACAGGAGAGTGGTGAATATTTCATGAGCTGCTGTTTACTTCACAACATTTCTAAGCTGAATGTGGAGGAGTCCATTAACTTAGGCCAAAAGGCAGAGAGAAAGCCTGGCGTGGTGAAAGAGACGAACATAGATAGACTGCGAGCTAGGAGAGTAAAGACGGCACGATTAACTGCACTGGGTTTAATACATACACATGGAGAGGCACTAACAGCGAGTACACCGAGGTCATGTCCTCGGAATTGTTTACGTGAGCTTGGAGGCGTTAACGCCTAGAGAAGGATGGTTTTATAATTACACAAATTATATACTGTGAGGTTTAAGTGGCTGATTTGGACGATCATTTGGAGTCAATGTCTTTAAATATGAGTGTTTTTAGGCAAAATAATGAAGTTAAACTGAAACAAAATGGAGGGATTTAGTGTTTCTCTACCAGATTTTTACTTCTAGCAGAGTGAAGAAGAGTGAAGAAAAATGAAATGATACAGGAAAAAAAAACACATTTTGGTGAGACTTTGGTATCCGATCAAATATTTAGGGTGGTGGGGTCACACTGTGGGAATTTGGTCTTCTAACCTCAGTGTTTTATCATGAATTCTTTATTTCTAAAATCCAGGCCACAGCCCTGCACACACCAACGTTGAAAAAGAAAAAATATCTGTATTTGTGCAGTGACAGTCCATGTGTATCTATAACTTATCAGACAGACAGACAGACAGACAGACAGACAGACAGACAGACAGACAGACAGACAGACAGATAGATAGATAGATAGATAGATAGATAGATAGATAGATAGATAGATAGATAGATAGATAGATAGATAGATAGATAGATAGATAGATAGACAGACAGACAGACAGACAGACAGACAGACAGACAGATAGATAGATAGATAGACAGACAGACATTTCGCAGTTGAACAATTCGTAAACTGTAAGAGTAACGACTACCTGTCAGTTGGTTTGGTTAAGCTAAGGTGGGTCTTGCATTATTAACCTATCTTGATGAAGTCTTCAACAGATACCCAGTGTCGAAATCTAGATGAAAGAGCACTATTACTTCACTTTATATTACCCTTACATGATACACATTCCTCAGTTCTGCTAAATCCAGCCTCAAAATCGGCTATTGGTCAGACGATGATAAGCCTTCTGGGGCAGAGGCCAGTACTTCAGGTGTAGCCAGCAGATATCTAGGCCAAGACTTCCTCTTTCAAGCTCTGCTCATTTCGGCTAATCTGCATTAACAAATGTCTGCATATGAATGCAGATATTTTTGAAAATACTAATATAAAAACCTTCTGGGATAGTGTTAAGCCATCCCTGGGAAAAGTCATTGACTACACTGTTCACTGTGACCCAGCATTGTGTCTTTTGAATTATACTGTTAAAGGAAACAGGCCAAAACACAACAAACAAATTGTAGAAACTGGATGCATGACAGCTAAAAGACTTATAGCAATAGTTCAGAAGGACGCAGCCTGGCTGATAGAGGGACATTTCTAGAGATGATCTCCACAAAGGAGCAGCTTCTAACCTTTCGGAAGTTTATAACAAAGAACAATGACTGTGGAGGGTCGTACTGGATACTGTTCGTAAAATACCTACTTTTCCAGGAATCTTGAGACGGACTCCAGAAGCAACATGAATGGACCAATATTTCTTTCTGTTTTGTCTAGTTTGACCTGTTGATCCACAACTAACTATGACACATATAAACCCTCTGTAATTACTACCCCTTTGTTTTGTTTACTTGTTTCTTACTCATTTAGGTACCTTTGCAGATATGTGAGTTAAGTATGCTATCTTGTTGTTCCGTTTGTTGGCAAAACTCAATAAAAGTTCAAGTCGGCGGGTTCCAAGATTGCATTTCTGCCAATGCGTCCTGTTTCTCCGCCCAAACTGATTACCTGCTGCTAGAGATGAGATTGGTCGATACTTCTCGACCTACAAACAGAAACCAGAGCACTTCTGATACCAAAATCTTGTCCCACAAATTCTACACATGGTAAATGGACCAGCATTTGTATAACGGCTTCCTAGTCATCTGACCACTCAAAGCACTTTTTACACTACGACTCACATTCATGCTACTCAGTTTTTAACACACACACACCCACCGATGGAACAGCAATCGAGAGCATTTTGGGGTTCAGTATCTTGCTCAAGGATATTTCGACAAGCAGACTAGAAGAGCCCGGGATCGAACCACTGATCTTTTGATTGGTGGACGACCTGCTCTACCTCTGAGCCACGGCCGCCCACATACACATGCATGCAGATATCTGTTTATAGAGGTAATGTTAAATCAAATTAACTATTATCCCATTATGGGTGTACTTGAGTTAATGGGAACTTGTAGGCCACAGTGTACATACAGCTGGGTTTCCCGCACATTCAATTGTTTGTGTGGTCCACCCAATATCAGCAAATGCCGCCACATATTATTTAGATTTTCTATTTTTGATGAGCAGATGGAACAGCAGAAAGCCAGGCACTGTGAAAGTGAAACTGAACTGGTTATTAATTCATATAGAAATAGAACAATCTATTTCTTAGAAGAACAGCGCTCTCACTATGGTGTTGTCCATCAGTTTTACAACCTACTTTAAATGAAATCAGCTGAGTTTCAATAAAAACTAATATTGCAATCCCCATATAAACAAGCATATTCCCATGCATCTGGAATATGATTTGTAGGCTGAGGTATCTCTGTAGCACCACTATGCTTCATTTCTAATTGTATGTTGTGACACATTTTACCTTTAAAACAATTGCAGCTCCTACGTTTTTGATATTGCACTTGGTCATGTTACGATTTTGATAATATTTCAATTGTCTAGCCCTAACCACCACACTTAATTCTGTGGGAAACACTGCGCAGTTCGAATTAAAGTTGAAAGGCAGGGCGTCAGGAGAGGCCCAACAGCTCTGGAGCCTCTTAATGTTGGCCTGCCAATGTAACGGTCAGACTCTAATGGAGACACGGCATAATTTGGACAGGGTTACCAGAGAGTATGAAAATGTAATATTTGTCAGCTCTTTTCAAAGAGGGTTGTGTATTCACAGAGCGACACACTTTCATCCTCGAGCGCCGACTATCTGAGCGGGGCCTCCACTTGAAGGCACTGAAGGCAGCCCACCTCATCGCAACTTTGGGATTAAGTCTCGCAGAAGTGGCTAAAGGTCTCTGAGAAGTTCTAGCCACGCAGCCGCTGAGCCCGCTGCAGCTTGGCATTCAGTATCAGAGCTAAGCACACAGCCTCTCCTTCAAGGTTATCTCTGTGGAGAATTCGCTGACAGCAGGATACACGCGCACACGCATTCACACACGCACGTGCACTCACATGGTGACACAAAGATAGGTACCCACACACACACACACACACGCAAACACAGTGACACACACCTGATTGGCCCGGCAGGGGGGGAGGGGTGCGGCATGTTTGTGCTGGCTGTTTATGCAAACAAGTTTTTAATTGGGATGGAAGGACATATGATTAGCAGTAAAAAGGCACCAATCATTCCTCTGTTTTATTACTTTTTATATCCAAATAAAAACGTGGTCCTGGGCGGGGGCCCCACCTGCCAAGCCAATCTGTCTCCTGACGAGTGAAGGTGGATCTCGGGGCTCAGACGTGGTCAAGGACAGCACTGTAAATTCACCGTGTCAGTGAGGGTGATGAACTGGCTCTGCAACGATGTGTGTGTGTGTGTGTGAGAGAGAAGGGAAAAGAGCAAGAGTCAATGCCACTCAAGCAGCTGCATGTATCATGCCTGGAGCAGGGAGGGCATTAAATAGTGCATTTGTGAGTGTTTATTTAGAGGGGTTGCAAGATAAATTGCGGAACCAAGCATCATTACATATTGATCACTGACTTCATGCACAGCAGTGTTGAGAAATCCAATCCTCTGTAAAAGCCAGAGAGTGCGCTACAAAATACCCTGACCATCATTATTTGCGAGAATCAGAAAGGAGGAAGCTCAAGGTCTGCGTTATCCATCTACCTTGAGCTATATTGCCGCTTGGATCCGCACACACGGACACACACATGGACACACACACACACACACACTTCCTGTCTGTTCCAGTTTCTGTTCCTCATAATGAGTCCCAATGACGGCTGACCTTTCACGGCCTGGGGTGCCAGGGACGAGCTGGAGAGGTGGGGGCAGAGAGGGAGGTTGGATGGGCCTGTGATGACCCCATACAGAGGGTGCCAACCTTCATTCAGTTACTTCAAAGTGGCCTAATGAGTGACGAAATACACAAGAGAGAAGAGAGGGTGAAAAGAAGGGATAATAGATGAGAATCAGTGGCCAGAGAAGGAGGGAGAGGAGGAGGAGCGGGCAGAGGGAACGGCTACTGTTACACTGTGCTAAATTGTGTGATTTTATCATCTGAATATGCGGTGGCGCATAATGTGATACGCCTGGATCCACTGAATATGGATTTTGCTCAGATTACAATCAGACCTTTGAAACAAGACTTGGAAGTGGTCAGGCTCACACTGTGATTACAATTCGTTGTAATTTTGCTGCAATCCACGACGAGAGCTACAAAGAAGATGGAGATAAAGGTGTTCTAAACGTGTCGTGTCTCAGTTCGCGTTATTCCATACTTTTAAGTGCACAGTGTGTTCGCACTGACAAGTATGGCAAAATGCAGCTCACTATGAGTACACTACGCTCACTCGTAACTAGGCCCGGGCAGGATCACAATATTAGGGTATACCAAGGTATTTAGAAATCCCGACAATATGATTTTCAACACAAAAATATCGATGCTCATCTTTCTATTAAACTCATAAAAAGAGGCCGTATTGAGAATATATTGTTTGTAGTGGACATCACACGCCACCAGAGGTAGGTCTCTTCCGACAGGCAGCTGGGCTAGCAAACACGGCAACTGCGAGTGGTGGGGATAATGTTACAGGACCGTAAACAGCTGGCTAGCAATACAAAAAAACAGCGTATTTTCAAATGTAACGCAAAAAAAAATATGTGTAATGAGTTCGTCACACCACTGCCACGCCACTTAGCAAAATAAAAAGTTGCCAAGTATATAAAATTACATTTAAGCCCTAGTCTAGCCCGAGTCTAACGTTCAAATACATTTAATTTTGAAACCAAACTGTGTAGAGGTGTAAGGAGTCATTTACTTCTGAGATCACCAGAGAATAACATCAAATGCTCGCTTAGACAAGATATGTGGTCAAAATCTGCACCAGGTTCATGTTTTTATAACAAGTGCTGCAGTGACAAGAAGGAGCCATTTAATCAGGTCATTGCAGTGTGAGGCAACAAGGTTAATAGTGGCCCTGTGTCGTCACCCTGAGGACATTTGTGTCTTGTTAACTGCTCCGATTGGCATTGCTGCACACAATTTACATGCTTCAGCTATTTATTATACATTTAGCACTGGCACAGACATTAAATTACCTTACACACCTTAGGGTGGGGAAAACATCGGCAGTTTACATGCCAAATACAGTTATGCAGTTAATGTCATACAGAGGGTTAATCATAAACTGATGGCATATAGTCATTGCAAATGTTGGCAGATAAAACAAAGGGGTGACTTTTCTCCATTTGTTAATGTAAGTGTGGTTGCTGTTGGAGATTTTTTTCCCAGTCGCCTCCCCTAAAGGGAGAGCCATTGTATGTTGACGATGTAGGCGTTCAACCTGTGGTGCAGCCCATTTAAAGCTGTCGAGTTAAAGACTACTGTTTGGTGGAAACATGCTGTGTTTGCAGAGTTATTAAATAGATTGGAGACACATTCAAAAGGAACACCAATGTAAGCAAATGACTTACATTTGTTGAAGGGGCGTGAAACTGGAGCAGAAGGTTCATATACTTTTTCCACGTTGGTAGTCATAATGTGGAGCAATTATTGAAAACATGCCCAGAATATGTAGAAATAGATTCTCTGCTTTTCTGACATTAGAAAAGAGGGAAACTTAAATAAATGCACTGGCATTATACTGAAGTGTATAATTCATGTTTTGCTGAAAAGCTAACAAGTTCATAAACAGCACACGTAAAGAGGTGGGACTTGTGGCACAGTGACACATGCAGTTATTTTAGCTGGTGATACTTTTCCTAAAATAATTTATGTTCGATATGATGATAGTCCAGTTGGTGGACAAAGGAGGAAGCAATGTGTATATGCCTCTAGCCATTTCGTGACCTATACACCTGTTGTACCACAAGAGGATTGAGTTACGAGTAAAGGTGTTGACAATTTTCCTTTGTCCGGTTTGGCCTTGCACAGTACATAAAGCACAATAAATTACTTTTGATAGAGTTGTGTTATTACTTAAAATATTTGCTGCAGGACAGGCATATGTAGCACTCAGCCATGTTAAAAGTTTCTCAGGTTGAATTATTTTAGACTTTGAAGACAAGGCCATCTATTGTAAAGATGACGTTCAACAAGCGATTCAGAGCATGCTGTGATTTCTCTGTAAAAATAGAGCAGGACACAAATTGCACACACACAGTTTTACTGTGTTTTTGAAAGGGCTGACCTGAATTCTTCGCAGCTTCTCTCGTTGCCATGGTAATTGATGTCCAAATCAGTATTCGAATGCTCAGTTTTTCCATACCATTAGTCCCAAAATCCCAAATAGCCCATAAATTAAGAAACAGTATTGCCACATAATTCATCATGTATCACCATTAACAACTATTATTAGTTATTCTCAGACAAGGACAATGAAACTCAGCCTAGTTTAGTGCCTACAACAGTTTGACCATCTGTGACAGACTTACAGATAAACTAGCAAGATGTCGAAAAACTAAAGTATCTGAAGAATTTTAAACATTTCCAAAGGTGACCCCCAAAAACTTAAGTGCCTGACAGGCCAACGGAAACTAGCATATCACAAATCCACAACCAGCTTGGTGAATCACCTGAAAACTGACAGTGACAGTTTAGCCATCTTGCAAAGTGTTCTTCTTTTCTAGCTCTTATGGCTAATTTTACAGCAATCTGCATACTAGCAAAGTGGCTAACGGTCACATTATTTTAGGCGCGATGACTGAACAATAATGCCTCAAAAAGTCCCGCCCCCGACACGGTCCTCAGAGGTCGATTTTGACTTCCTTCCACAAAAAAAAAACCTTATGGTATGTACTAGCTGTGCTAGAAACTTCATGCTTTTTATCGTTATAAAATTAAACTTATCCACTGCCGCACCAGATCAAAAAACGGAAACAATATGGCGGCCAGCTGGGAACACAATCTCGAGTTATAGTTAAAAATGTTTCTGAAAACTTAGTTGTTACATATGCCACGCAGTAACAGACTCTTGGTTCATATTTAATCAGCACTGCTTAGTTTTACCTTTGGATCTCAGCATTTTCAGCCTCAGTTTTTTCAATACAGGACACAGTATGGTGACTTATCCTCTTAAATTCTCATGTTACAGCCAAACAGTGCACCAAAACATGTTTCTAAAAACTATCTTGGTGAGAATAGGCAATATGGTAACAGAATCTTGGATTAATTTAAATTTAGGCTAAATACAAGCAACAGCCCTAGAGCCAGTAAATTAGAGGTGGGTGACGAGCAAGTTGATCTGGATGCTAGTTAGACGGAGGGACTTTTACCATAATTCATTAACACATACTATTAACATTGCAATGATACAAAGGCGGTTAAAAATACAAGTATCCCTTTCATAAGCGTTTCAAGGTGAAATGTGGATGTGCAGCTTTGTGAACCAACACAACAGTCTTTGAGGTCAGGTATCACAGCTTACACTAAATTGACCTTAAGTGTTATCACAGTATGAGTGACAGGGCTGGCAGGAAAGGCACAAAATGCACCGCAGTGAGAACAGACAGAGAAGGGATGTGTCTGCGGTTGGAGCTAGCGATTTGTGGACAAAACTGCAGAGCAAGACAGTGAGAAAAATTGTCCTGATCTCCTGTCGCAATCTCCCAATAAAAGCCAAGATTGACTAGAACGAGGGGCTTGGCGGTCTCTTGTGCAATAAGTTACGTTGCCAACACAATAAGCAGTGCACCCCACCTCCTTATTCTCCTCACCTCACTCATCTTCTGCAACACAATTTACAGTCAGCAGTTAACTCCAATTATACTCTGTCTCAGGGCACAAGCCCCACCACCACAAGTCAAAGTGCCCTTTCCGAGGACAAATTTTGAATGACTGGGGGGAAAAAATGGAGACAAGAGCTGTGGCAGGAGAGATCCACACAGCAGCAGCAGCAGAGGAGGAGGAAGAGTAAGAACAAGGAAGAGCAAAAAGTAAACAGCACAGGAATGCCCAGACAGCAAGAACACCAAGAAATAAAAACAGTCACAGAGAAAGGCAGAGGGGAAAAATAAAAAAAGAAGAAGTATGGTAGGAAAAGTGGGAGCCAGGGAGGTGGTAATCGGAAGAAATATGGCGGCTGTAGACACAGAGACAGAGGGGGAGATGAAGAGTGTTCCCCGAGGGTCCCGAGTCCTGACTAATACAGAGATGGAGTTCTATAAACAGCAGTAACACACAGCTCCCAACGATTCATCGCTCTCTGCTACATTACCTCCTTTCTCTTGTCCTCAACCCCCTTTGCTCCGTGACCTCAAATCCCTAGACTGCGAAAACACATCAGCGTCGACAAGTGACATATCTATTTATCCACCATTCTGCTTTAAAATCTTACTTTTTCCAAGACAAGGAAGTTAAAATATCAAGAAACTGCAGGAGACCGTTGATTACGAGATTAAAACATTTGTTCAATCAAATGCCGTCCTCTTGAAATAACACGCTATTCCATATATTTTGAAATGTCACCACTTTTTAAAAAAATCTTGCATAAGACACTTTAAAATGTTTAATATGACTCCTTGTCCTTGCATTAATGTTTTTTAAGACAGCCTCGCAGATATTGAAAATAGCCTGGTGGTTGAGTGATAGCCAGGATGTCACCTCCAAGCAAGAAGTCCCCGACTCTCAGCTCCTGTCTTTTATGCGTCGACTTCAACCTCCGTGTTTGCTCTTCCCTTTGAGTTTCCTCCAGGTGCTCCAGTTTCTTCCCACACTCCAAAGACGTGCATGTGAGATGAAATGAAAACTCGAAATTGCCCCCAGCTGCATGCATTGGTCCGTCTGTATTGGCCCTGTGATGGACTGCTGACTGGCATGAATAAATGTTAAAGCGGACTACGAAATTAATAATTGACAAGTTGAGATGGGTGTTTTGTGCCGCGCTCCTGCCTGACTGCTGTCCTCCTCTCAACTCTCTGCACCACTCCCTGTTCCTCCATTCTGGTCACCGGCTATCTCTTAACTCCATTTCCTCTTCCTCATCTTTGCAGATTTTTGTTAAGAGCTTGACATTAAAATCCGAAAACCCACTGGGATCTGCCCGGAACAGACCTGGACAAGCTCACGCTGAATTTTCGATTTAATTGCTTTGCTTTGGGTCAGAATTGTTTGAAAATGTTAAAATAGTCTTACTTAATGATGAGAAATTACTTAGCAATGCTGAGATTCAAGGGCCTTGGATGTAACCGAGTTTAGTTGTAGATCAGACACAAACTAGGAGAGTTTGAGTAAGCTCAGGGCACAGGTCCAATTTTTGCACCTCCTAACCTTCGCTCACCACTCCTGTCCTTCTTCCTCCATCTTTCTTTAAAGAGCCTCCTTCCTGTTCCTCCACCACGGCAGCCAGCATGCGTCACAACGCAAGCCATATTGACAGAACTCATCGTCCCCGTCAGGTTGTGTTTTCTGCTTGGGGTCCGCACTTGTTCGTTTGCCTGACTTCTCTTCCGTCTCTTCAACTCGGGCTCCACGTCTGGCGCTGTGTGTGTCTGCTCAGCCCATCAGCTTCCGCTTGGATGCTCCTTCCACTCGATGTGACCTGTTTGTAAGTCTTTTGTAGTTAATGTATAGATTGTATAACAGCTCCATGTGTAAACCTTCGTGTGGAAGGAGGCTTGTTTTTTTAATGTGACATGCAGGGTTGCAGCGATGGTTGGCGTGATTTCGTTTGACCCGATCAACCAGAGTTTATTCTTGTGTTGTAGGAAAACAATCCTGTCATCAGGCTGAAGGGTTTCTGCTTTGCTGGAGACACTAATCACATTCTCTACATTCAGCCTTGACTTGCTTGACTCGAATATACCATCGGTTGTTAGTGTAATGAAACTGACAATTACAGGCTACAGTGCAAACATTCCCTCTGTGGCTTTTATAACCAGAGGCTTTTTTAGTATAGTCATTCGGGCTTGGCCCTAAATGGCTCAACTCTGCATTCCTCCGGAGGACAATAAAAAAGACACAAGACTCATTTGAAGGAAAAAAAAAAACCCCTTTGCCTCACCTCTAGGGGATGAAGTCTCCTAAATGCGATTAAAGAAAAATACTGGCACACTGTCTTCCCTGACCCCTATTAACGGAGCCTTTGAAAACAGCCACCACATCTCTCCTCTCCACACACCCTGCCACTAAGCAGGAGCTGTTGCTCAAATCACATTAACTAACAGCAGATGAAAAAACTCAATACACAGCGTGCCAGGCTGTGCTAACGCCGAGCTGATGCAATCACACCTACAAACACGATCCCTTCTTTTACTACTCCTGTCTGTCACAAGAGGAAAATGGAGAAATAAAATCACACGTGGCCCAAAAAGGGGAGTGTTTCCTTCTAGTCCTCTCTCCTATCTGAGGCCTTATTAAGACTTGGTAAAGCCAGAGCAAAAGTTTACACAACATGACTTTGTAAAAGCTGACAGTGAAGGGAGAGACTAAACACTTCAACTGCTGGCGGAACATTGTGATCCAACTGGGAGCAGCTGCATCTTTGTTTCAATAACGCAACGCAACAACACGCTGTCCCCCTTCCGGTTGCGAGGATCAGTGGAGAGACATCCCATGGTGAGGAAACTCTCTTGCTCTCCTTCTCCGTGCTCTAGGGCACTCGGCCATGTTGCAGATCAGACCTGATATCAGTGTTACATATATGTAATGTTACACTCATCAGTTGGTCCTGATGCAAGTCTAGACATCACGGGGTCAGTCTTGCGCTGGGGAGGGTACCAGTTTGTTGCTTATTCAGTTTCCCTGTGTAACAGTTGGGCTCTCACCCCCACACTTTGCTTGCAGCTCCTATTCTCCGAGTGTGTAACCAGTCACTGCACACAGCTGTCATGTGTCTGGTGAAAGCGTGTGACTGACATTCATTGTTCAAGATTGAATATGCATTTCTCCCTCCAGGACTGACGCATGCCAAATGAAGGACATTCCCCTGATTGATGGCATCTATTTATAATAGAGCTCTCGCTTTTCGCTCTTGTACAGACTTTCTCTCCATTTCTCTCTGTCTGCCGTGCTGACCTTTGACAGGCCCAGAACTGGAATCCAACACTGGGTAAACAGAGGGAGCTGTGCTTGAATGCCGAATCCAGAGTTATTGGAAATCTCTTACAGTTCATCCAACTTTCCATTAAGTGCTGAAAAAAATTCACCCTTTCCCCGCAGAAATTATGCATGGGCACAGGGAAGGGGGTGAAGAGGAAGAGGAGGAGGGAGGGTAGTCCTCAGCACCAAGGTGAGATCACAAACACAATCAATAATGCACTGCCTATTGTGTTTCGGCACTGCAGTCAGCTCAGCGGAGTTCCATTCAAGTGAATCCACAAGCCTGTGCTAAATCACCAGTCCAGATGAAGGATGGGTCTTCTTGAATTCAACGGCAGTAGAAACGGCAAGTAAAGCGAAGAAGGGATGATGGCCTGAGCAGATGAGAGGGAACGTGGGCGGACTTGGCAGGAGAATGAGGCACAGAGGGAGTGCCTGGTTGCAACTGCTGCAGATGTTGTTTGTGAATCTTCACACAACGTTGCACTCTATCCGCAATCCACCCAAAGGGACAGAGATTACGGCCTTGGGCTAAGGCACAAGATAGTGAAATAATGACAGTAATAAAGATGAAAATACGACCATGTTCTCTAGTGCACTCACAGTGCAATGAATACTTCATTTGATGCATTTGATTTGATGCAAACTGCCAAGTCTTGCTTGTGCCCGTCTTTGCACGTCTTTCCCAGCTCTTCTACCCTGGTTCACTACTACCTCCCTGCTGCAACCTATCGATACTCTCCAAGCAGAGCAACGAAACGCTTCCTTAGTGGCTAATCCACCCCTCAGGCAGCATCGATGGTTTCATCTTCAACTCTGCAAAGCAAAAAAATAAAAAATACTGGCAGGTAAAAATGCAGTCAACTCTATTTGTGTCTTCTGGATTCTGTTCCTCATACTGATCATTGTTTATGGGTCCTCAGAGTGCATTAAAATGTATATTACTATCCATACAGCATCCATAGCTACACATTTATTACCACATGACATATAGAAGAATTATTCCCATCGCTTTTTCCTGATGACCGTTCAATGGGCATGATGACAAACAGGCCGTTCTGTGTTATTGCTGCTATATTGCCTTGTAATGCAGATGGCTGGCGTGTCTCCCTCTGAATTATTGATCTGCCCATGTGTAACGTAAACACAATAAACTGACATGATAATACCTCTCTGTCACAGCACACAGGATATGAGTGTGTGTGTGTAGATCGGTAATCATAGATAAACATAGACCATCTGGAAACAACTAAACACATGAGATCATAGAGACAACTCATCCGTGAAACGCATTCGCAAATTTCTTTTATGTTCTAAAACACCACAGGCAGGGTTTGTTTTTATTTCATTTTGTATCTCGAGATAAAAGTGAGTCTTATTTGGTTGTGTTGGAAGACCCTCAGCTAAGACGTTGCTTATTACAAAGTTCTCCAATTCAAACAGGAGCTTGGCTCAGAAATTCTAATCACATCCCAGCGAATACACGATCCCGGAGAACCTACGAGGCACTTTTTGTACAAAGTGCGCATTGATCTTAGTGCTGCTCAGCTAGCATTGATCTGATGCCAGGTCTGTGAACAGGCGGGGAGCTAGCTGGATCCCGTGTGCTTGTGTGCGAGTTGGTAATGGTCTAGTTTGGTCTTGGTCTGTCTTGAGGTAGAAATCTCCTTCTCCCCCCCTATGCTGCCTTCCTGCCTCCACAGTCTGTCGGATCTGATCTTCCCAGTGTGTCCTCTGTGGTGTCTGCTTCTGTTCCCCTTCCTGTCGGTGAGCGGAGGGCCAGCAGAGGGGAACGGGCTTCCAGCGTCTTGGCTTGGTAGCCTGGCTCCCCACAGCCTAGTCATTACTGCTGGCTAACAAGCAGAGAGCGAGGGACGTCTGCGGCTGCTCTTCCCCTTAACTAACAAAGAGAAAGACCTCATGGGTAACTGTGGTAGCAGCAGCACAGAGGCACAGGCTCCTGCTGGACCCATAATGGTGCTTTCTCATTATATCCTGTCTCCTGGGAAAAAAAAAAAGATGTACATGCTGGGCCACAGGTCCTTTCAACTAGGCATTGTGGGACTACAGGGGCAGAGAGGGAGAAACATTATGTGCACGTCCTGTCACATGCCACTGCTTTGAATTATCTTTACGTAGCGATGCATGTGTGCGCGCATGCATGTGCGCTCAGCAGGATGTTTACACGCTTCCTTAATGTCATGTTATATTTTTGTTGGTGCCGGGGACGTCAGAGGAATTCCTCAGAGAGGAGGGGGGACATGAAATGACTTGATTTGATTTGATTCCAGCGGCTCCATTAGAGCCGAGGGCGACACAAGGGGGGAGGGAGAACTCACAGAGCCCATGCGTACTAGAGTTTGCATGGCTCAAAGCAAAGCACAGGCACACATGCTCACAAATATATATATCAACCCAAACCCAAACCCAAACACACACAGAGGCACATTCTGCTTTCTTTAAGGCCCACGAGCGCGAGGCAGCAATAGCTGGCAGTCAATTCCAGCGATGGGGGAAGGAGGGAGGCGTGGGATATGCTTATTAATGACTTGTAAAATACTCTTAAATCCCTGGCCCACCACTTGTTTGACAGTTGTTTTCATCAATTTTCAGTCGTGTGTCCATATTGAAGTGGGCTGTATTTTGGCAGCATCTTTGTTGACATTTCATTTAGTCAGCTTAATATCTCATCTTTGCTCAGGCTCGAAAGTCTCTCACTCTATTATGAGCTAATGACAATAGCGATACCCAACTTGCTCATGCAAATTCACTGGACTATAATACTCCCAGCTGATCAGGGCCAGTTTTGCGAAACAAACAATTATCCGCATAGCATCTTGTACAGGCTATGGTTCAAACACAGCCTGGTGACAGCTGTCTCCATACATAAGATCTGTAAATTCTAATGCAACCCAACGCAATAGTCCTGCAATATATACTACCATTGTGAAGGTTATGATCCATATTTTGTTGACACCGTGTCACAGAGGTGTTGACTCAACTCTATAGTAATTTTGTTGGCTGTAGTTTGTGGCGCTGCTCAACTGGATTACATTATGCTGTCAGTGTTTTCATTATTTTTCGATATAACAGAAACATCTTACTGTGCTGCAATATGCTGTTAGGTGTTCTTTTTTTTCCCATTGGACAACATAACCGAGGCACCATCCATTATAACCAACTGCGACCTCCAAACTGACTGCAGAGTTGGATCAACATCTCTCTGACACAGACTCAAAAATAATCAAACACTATAAACCTCACAGAGGTACAGAAGTATTTATTGCAAGGCTATTGCATTGGATTGCGTGGCAGTTTACACGCGGTGGTGTAATTGTGACCACGTGCTGCATCTTGCATCATAAGTGCAGTGTATTATGATTGCTGTAGTTCATTAAGTTATTTTGACTGTTTCTCTGCTTTGCATCTGCACAGATTTCATGTAAAAATAAAAACCTAATATCACAAAAACTGCATGGATAAAAGTAGATCCGAATCCCCATAGTTGAGATACATTAAAGGTTCAGTGTGTAGGATTCAGGGGAATATACAGGCAGAAATGGAATATACCGTAAAACTTCAATTAGTAGCCCAGGCTATTATTTGCTTCATTACTGGCACCTGCCCTTCATCAGACATGATGTTGTCTGATGAAGGGCAGGTGCCTGAAACATGACATGTGGTGATATACCATTATACCAAGTGATTTGAAGGAGCAGTTCCTGGTGTGTGGACTTCATGTTCATTTTAGCATCTCCATATAGACCAAAGTTTAAACCTTGTATGTGCGATATAAACAGCTAACTAATGTCAGCTCAGGTAGGTACACAACAATCTGGTTTTTTACATCCAAAGAACTTCTATGAAAATGAACTGCTTGGCAACCAGACCAGGCCTCTATTTATTAAAACGTGTAGTCACACCAAGCTAGTAAAAGGGACTTGACTTTTCATTGAAGTTTTACAGTAATGTAATAGGTGTGTTTCCTTAGTGTGTAATCACCTAAAAATGAGAATCGTTGTGTTTTTGTTACCTAAGAATGACCCGTTTATAGCTGCAAAGGGAGAGGGTCCTCCTCTGTGGAGATCATGTTGCACTGCCATGTTTCTACAGTAGCCCATAATAGGCAAACTAAGCACTGGCTCTAAATGGAGCCATCTGCATTTTTGGGTATTTGCATTGGGCACCGTAGTTAGCAGCCCCTCCACGACAAGCGCATCGGAAAGGAACTGTTTTATTGATGTGAAACTGCTTTATACACTGTTTTTACTGGTTTAAATTACATTGTGTTCGTTCATTGTTCGTTTTAAGAGGAGGAGAGGGATAATTCAGCTCACGGTGAAAACGTCCTGAACAAAGAACATTGATAGAATTCTAGCCAGGAAATATTTTCCGCTCACTGCAATCTGCAGTTCTCACCACTTTAAGCAACTAAATCCTCCTAAAGCTTACACACTGATCCTTTAAAATTTGCCTGTCTGCTCATATAAAAATTTGTTGAAATGTGGTTGTTGGTGCTGAAAGAGAAGTGATGACTGAAAACTTCCACACATACAAATACAAGACTACAAAGTAGGAAGTTAACACTCTGTTGAAATACCACATGAATTAAAAACACGACTGAAGCTCTTTAACACTTGTATCTACACTCAACACCAAGACAAAGGCAGCTGCTTGGAAGCATTTTATTTCACATTGTGTTCATTGCAACCACGTGAAATTCAGCCACAGGAGCCGTCAATGTGCAAAGTTGCCAACGAAGCTTGAAATCTTTGCTAGGAAAATACCAGGGATAAATACCAGTTTACAGCATCACAGCAGCCAAATTAAATAAAAAAACAAAATTTACTTGAGGGGCCATTAATTTACCTCGACCAGCTGCACAGTTCAAATCAATATGTGGAGAAACGCAGAATGTGCAAACAGCTGTTGTTACCCTTCGTAGCTCATACACAGCAGACACCAGTTACCTCCTCACAGTCCAAGTATGCCCCCCCTCCCGTATGTACTCAGGTCACGCAGCTGATCTTTGGCAGGTTGCACAGAGAGGCCTGTGCAGAGCCGCCATGAGACCAGAGCTCTGACCCCTGGTAATGGGTCTCTCGGGGGAGTGGTGGGGTTTCGGGGGGACGCTAAGCTTATTCTGCTCTGTACAGTTGTAAACCGGCTGGACCCTCCCCTGGGACTGACTCCCCCTATGCTGCAAGCTCCCATCACCTTGCCTCCCTCCTCAACCCTCCACAGCAATGAAGCAAAGTGACGCTGTTGCCAAGGTTACTTGGGGATGGGAGGAGGGAGGTAAGGATAGGTGGTACAGATGAGGTGGTTTGTTATCTGCCTACATGGTTGATGTGAGATGAAATATGATTGTGTCCTGGTGGTATAGGTAGCGGTGGGCTGATAGAGTTATAGGAATTTTGCACTGGTGGGCCACACAGGAAGGGTAAATATGCATGTTTCTGAGAAATTGGAAATATATCAGCATATATATTTGTGTGTGTATGTGTGTGTGTGTGTGCATGTCTAAGTAGAGCAGAGGTTGGTGAAGCTTAACCGACTCTGTGGAATGTAAACTAGCCACTGCAGCACTCCTACCTGGCCTCAGTCAGACACTGCCTCGCCGGGGATCCAGTGTGTTGTTCCATGCCCCCTCCCCTCCCCTCCACAAACACACACACACACGCAGACATGCATTGAGCACACAGGACCGCCGTCCCTGTTTAAACCGCCTGCCTAGCACCCACCTTGCGTTCCAGTTGCCACGGTGATTCGCTCGCCTTGTCTCTATTTTCAAGCATGTGCAGATAAGTAGAGTTTGAACAAAAGCGAGCAGTCACTTACCATGCATTATCATTTCACAGCTATTTGATACCTGCGCCTCGCACAGCCGCAGCTATCTCCCGAGATGATTGCCCAAGGGAAGGTTCAATGCTTTAATCTAATCTGATGACAAATGATTCGATTAGCTTGGCCACTGATTAACCTCTTCCTCTGTGTGTTGTGCACCTATAGCTGGAGCCAGTCTCGTCTCATCTTCCCCTCCGCCCTCCCCTCGCTGGATGCGGCTCCACAAATGTCAGCGTCGGCTGCATGTGTCACTGGCTTGATGCATTGTGTTGTGCTGTGTGTATAGCGGTGGCTCCGCTGCACCCATGGCTCACCAGCCATCTGCAGCCCACTGAGGGACACATGATGATGACGGCTGAGTCACCCATTAGCCCAAATTAGAGCCATCCTTCCACCATTCACGACAGGGCCGCTGGCAATGCCACGCAGTCAAAGCCATTACGGAAAACACGCGCTAAACTGATTTTGCTCTGCAAATACCATTAGCTGGTGCCCCAAGATTATAAATATCCGAACTCCCGATCTGACGAAGAAAATGGGCTCGGATGGGAAGCTGTGTTAAGAAAATCCTGCATCAATGTCATGGACTTTTTCACTGGTTGCCAGGGGGCAGAGAGAGGCGGGTAATGGCTACAACAAGCCAAAGATGGAGGAACAAAGAAAAACAGTGGTGGTGGGAGAGGGTTTACACGGACAGCTACAGTCGCTGCTGGGGGAGTTTTGTGAGGAAGCTGTATTGAAGACACATTGAGAGGGGATAAAAAATGTCTGTGTTTAGCAAAGACCCCCCCCTACATTTAAGCAATCACAGCAGTTACATGCGTAGCAGCTTTACATCGCTTTAAAGAACTCATTGTTACAAATCTGACAAAAAAATGACTTCAAAGTTCAGAGCTTCGAATAAGTGGTCTCTAAAATGGCTGCAATAATAGTGGGCCACGCTGTTCAAATGGCCTTGGTTTGGTAAACAACTGTCCTGCATGTGGGCCAATTTGTCAAAACAACATAGCCACTTCAGTCCTGGGGAAATTGCCATTTTGTCCATACAACCTATTTTGATCCACTCATGTTTCCGTTTGGCCACATCACGCACCCTAACCCACCCGCCTCTTTCACCATTTCCTTTACTTGAGGGTTCCTGTCGAATGCCAACAACTGTTGCCTAGCAACTAAATATTCACCCTGCAGAAATCCGCTAGATTATTATTTCTTTCCAAGTTTCACATTTCTGAGAGGGAAAAAAATATATCTTTGTGATTTGAAGTTTACAAATCCCAGTTGTGCACAAGCAGTGGTATGCTCTTCAAATGAAATGCACAAGTCAACGTCACATCTACAGAGGGAAAACAGTCCCAGAGACACCGCAGGTATTTTAGGGCAGATGTAGCAATTAGAAGAGTGTTAATAACCACTGAAACAACCAAACTTATTAGCTGTAAACACCACGTTACAGATGACCTGCTTTGCATGTGGTGATGTGAAGTGAATGCAAATTAGACAGAGGATTTGACCTGCGAGACGCACAAGCCAGACTGTGTCTTGGCATGCTTTTCTCAACATTGCAAACACTGCTTGGATTCTTAAATGACTTCTAAACGTGTTCACTTCCAAGCAATAGTTACACTCACTTGATTTGACTTCTGGTTGTCCTTTTGTCAGCCCTCTCTCTTCATTTCTACTGTGTTTATCATGCTGTCATATTTGACTTGTGTTGTTCCCGTCCAAATGCTCGAGCAGTGAGCATATTTTTCCCTTGAAGACTGAGCGTGTGCCTGTGGCTCGCCGGCAGTGTGGGCTGAACTCTGGACTCCCAGTAATATGTCTATTTATTCAAGACAACAAAGGCCCTCTGTGATAAATACCGTTGGGTGGGGACTCACAATGCACACAGTCAACACTGTGGTAATGTATCATTTCCAGTCAGAATGTGTATCTGACCGCTGCAGGATGCGTCTCATGCCACGGACAGCAATGTGACCAATTTATTTGTGAAAGTACATTTTTATGCTTATTGTTAACTCGGAGCTTTTCAAAGAAAAACAGTGGTGCTTTGATGCATGTTTCTGTGCCGCTATATTGTGTATCTGTTAATAACAGCTGCGGGGGCATTATTTACTTTAATCGTGGGTACAGCAGCAGCGTGGCTTCTTCTCTACAAGGTAGAGACAAACTATTGTACACATAATGCACTGTTCGAGATAATGAAGTATAATCACGGTTCTATTTCCGCTCCATACAATCGGAAAAATGCGTGTGAAATGAAAGGTTTTCTTTCAAGTAATGAACATATGTAGGGTAACAAAACTAAGAGAAGGAAATAGGGTTGGGCTGTTGTCAAAGTTTTCAAACCAGTTCGAAACTTAGTCGAACACCACACCAAACCAGTACAACAAAAATTGACCACTAGGTGTCACACTTATCGTGTGACATCACAATATCTCTGTCCACACTGAATCCCTTAAATACGCACCTCTGTTTCATCATGTCTACAAACCACGTAGCTACCAGACCGAAAATATAATCACTTACCCATCTTAAAAGCTGACTTTGTAGCCTACTTGCTATCTTTGCTAACAGCAAATAGGCTGCCTACTCATTTTGGTTTGGTGGTGAAATAAGGAAGTCTTCTAAATAATTCTTCATTTTAACTTCATGATTCAGCTGATCCTTGCCAATTGCGACACTTTCAAAGCAAGTGTCAAGAATAAATAGAAACTGGAAGTCCAACAAAAGTTCATCTCACAACAGCAGCGCCGACTTGCTTGTGGTCAGTTGGGACACCTATTATCAGCATCAAATCACAAATGTTACCATATTGGTTCAGTTCTAGTTTTCTTGAGAGACTGAAGGTGCTGTCAGACCCAGAGTTGTCTTGCTTTGGTGTGAATCAGGGACTCATTTTGTTTCAAAGCTGCATTATTGGCTAGAATTGGTTCGGGTTCTCACGGCAGCATTTACAAGCGGACCAGATAAAATGCCTTGTGCGAGAAAGCTGCTCTTGATTGGTCAGAATTTCCATGCGGGAAAAATCCCGGAAGTAAACCAAACGTTGAAGAAGAGTACACTTGCAAGATAAATGTGACACTTTCTAATGTCACAATGGAGGGACAACTACGCAGGTTGATTTTAGCGCTGCTCATCGTGGACTATATTGCTGTCATTGTTCATTTTAGTCAAACCATACAGTTTGAAAACGAGGTGCGGCTCCAACTAGAAAACAATGTTTTGATGCATTGGATGTGCTGAATGTGCATATTAAGGCAGTACAGGAGGAGGTGCACATTAATAATCCTCCAGGACTGCAACATGCTCATGTTTAACCCAAACCATGTGTCATGTGACTGCAGCTGGTTCAGAGCCAGGTCAGAACACGTTCTCACCACAAACGAACCGCACCAGAGTTTGTTTGTAACCGGACCGAGACCACCTCTTCAAGAAGGTCTCGGTCCAGGTGTTTTGGGGCGCATCTGAGTGTGATTGCTGTGTTCACACCTGCCCAAACAAACCACACTTAGGAGGCAAACAAACTTGAGTTTAAATAAACCGAAACCAAACAAGAAAGCCTTGGCCACCTGTGTGTGAATGGGTGAAGGTGATGTAGTGTAATCCCTGGTAGTGTAGTGTTTCCGGTCAAAAGACCTGAAAAGTGCTACTCAAGTCAACTTTATTTCTATAGCACTTTAAACACAAACAAAGTTGATCCAAAGTGCTCTTACGGCACAAACAGAAAAAAAAGAACAAGTGCTGTACAAGTGCAGTCCATTTACCATTTTTACCATTTTCATATATCAAAGTGAATAATTTGAGGTGATGTTTTGCAAATTTCAGTGCACAAATCAACGAATCAACTATTTTAGCAAAACCCTCCGAGGTCTGTAAAATGGAGATGGTTTGATGGTGAATTTGCAAGTTGTTTGGAAATCATGATGAGGCCAAAAAAAACAGTTTCAGCTTAAAACTTGCTGTCAAAAGCCTCCAATTTTGCCAAATGTGGTAAATCACTGACATTTGAGAGGATCGATCTCTCGACACGCCAGATGGGATGTACTTGAATCCATCTTTTCAGTAAAATTGATTGGGCAGCTTCTGTAAAAGGATTTAATGATGCATGGGAGAGTTCTGGCGCCTTCAGTGGATACATCTGCGCATTGTGGCTACGCACTCAGGGAATAAGTGTACCAACACAGACGACGAGAGGGGCCTGTTCTCTTTCATAATTAATGATGTTCTTCTGAGACCTAAATGAGTCTGCTTATCTGATGTAGGCTCTATGCATGGCTGCTTATTAGGATCACGCTGTATCAATCTCATGCAAAAATATGAAAAAGATCTTATGACAGAGCAGATATGTAGCTAGAGAGCAGACTAGTGTGAAAAGTGTCACAAGTTCATGTCAGGCCTCTCAGAGATGCTCCAGTGCTCAGATGGTGAACCCGGAGGCTACCAGCCCATCAGAGACATCGCTTACCGCTCCTGGATATGCATACGGATATCTGCAAACTACCGCTGAGGGTGTGAAAGAAATCAAAAATGGCCACACCAATCTCCAGCTGTCACAGAGGCCCACCTTGAGCATTTGCGCTTATGCAAATATTTATCTGAATTCACACTTGGCTTAATTTGACAAGAGCAACCCAGTCTTGAATGGCTTTGGATGCAAAATGGTAATTACTCCTAAACCGCGCTGGAATAATGAACTCGTTAGCATGCTCAGCCTCCTGGAATTCATTACCCCGCTCGGTGCCGCACTCCTGGTGGAGCAAAACCTGATCTGTTTTCATTCCTGACTGCTCAAAGCGACACACTCTGTGGGGAGCTGTGAATCAAACAGCCACGTTGGTTGCGACATGTCCAGCGGACGCTCCTCACATATGCCCGGACACACATGTATCGACTCATCTAATGAGACTAATCGGTCTTGTCCCGGCTTCCTACTGTCTCATGTGATCGCCCTTCACAGAGGAAAGCGTGATCCGTGCAAATCAGAGGAAGGCAGAGCACGAGAATCTTAACTGGTACATTTCACTTAGCCCTTTGAAAGAATGTGAGAGCATGACAGTTTCAAACCAACAAACAATACACGATGAAGGCTGTTAATACCAGTGTCACCAATTAGTCAACTGAAAATATGTTCTTTTATTTATCAAATGGAGGGAAGGCAGCAATCTGGCTGGTATGGAAACTATTTTTGAGACTGTTAAGTGCTCTCTGGGGAATATCACACTTGCCTAAAAGGATAATTTCAGCATAATTTGAGGGTTTGCCCATATTTTACACTTTCTGTCAATGTGAAAATTAAGTTTCAAATCTCCTCCGTGCATGCACCCTTTAAGATATTTTCAGATCAGTTTCTCTAAATCTCCTCATTGCCATTTCATTCCAAATGTCAAAGAAAACAACACTAGAGACTTTGAATTTCAGTAATCCATTTTGTAAAACTGCATTAGGCTATAAACTCACACATTTTGAGAAAGCCACTGCTCCGGCTCCTGTTTCATATTAACACTCACATTTGAGGACAGTAGCTGCACTGAGACAAGAAGAAGTTTCTTTCTTCCTCTTTTTTTTTTTATCTGCTTCTTTTTTTAAACAAAACTTTTTTGTGTGGTTATCTATGGATCCACCTTCTGTTAAGGCCAACAAACGAACCAAAGAGACGTGCTTTCACAGACTAGTTTTTAAAAGTAACGCTTGAATTTACATAATTACGGCTTAAAAATAGCCACCCGCCATGGCACTACACTGTGATATTTATACACAATTCGATGCTACTTATTGACAGTGAGAAACCAACCAACACAAGTAAGTAGCAAACATCTCATTATATAATGCAAAAGGAAGACAATGATTTAAAACAGCACAGAAATGCACAAATTAATCAAAAACTAAACTGCTCTTAAAATGCCCCGTGCACTCATTTTCTGCTTTGCACACAGTCTCGTCCTCTCACTGTCTTCTCAACCGGCTGGGTCAAGGACAGATCAGGGGCGACACGCCTCCAGTCAGCATTTGTCCCTTTTATCTAAGGAAAAATGCTTGCAGGCACTTTGCCTGTTTGTCCTGCGTTTGAGTCAATCACACCACCAAACAGGCTTACAATCCATGCACACATTCCTGATTACATTTCAGATGGGTATTTGGGAGGTAAACATTTGAATGACAGTACAAACAGACACAGTACTGTGACAGACACCGCTCTGCGCCTTGCCAAGTCTGTCACACAGCAGCAACTGTAGACTGACGAGCGCATTCTGCGACCATGCGCCTATGCCAGTTTCTTGTAGAGACTGATATTTATGCAATATTGGTTCCGTCTAATGTTGGCAATTTACGACTATAAACTAATTTCATCGTTGCCCTCCCCGTGACACACTCCGGATACAAGCATTGGCTAACCGCCTAGTATCTGTAAAATATACCACAGCTTTTTACCAGTATAATTCAGCACCTGAGAGTGAGGGAGCTTTATTAGGGTTTTAGTGTATCTGGTGACGGCTAAAGAGATTTTCAGGGCAGCGTTTAATGGAAACAGCTGGGCAGCATGTGGGTTAATGTAATGGCTTTGCATGTTGAGCAGAAGTGGCGCTAAGCTCGGGCTATCAGAGAGTCATCGACAGAGCAGACCCGCCGCTCCATCTCTCTCACGCTCAGTCTCGCTGGCCCCGTATCTCCAGCTCTCCTTTTTCACTCCCCTCTAAGCACCCATCAATTGAGGCAGTGAAGCCATCAGTGCCCACGCTTAGCCCGCCTGTCTCATTGCTTGGATAACCGTGTGTCTGTGTGTGTGTGTGTGTGTGTGTGTGTGTGTGTGTGTGTGTGAGAGAGAGAGAGCTTTAGTGTTTGAGGGTGCTTGTGTGTGGAGCCCCTTGATTGGACTCTACAGCGGAGGCTGGAACATTAATGAACACTGCCTGTCACAGTCACAGTCCTCTTTGCAGATCTCTCACCCATCACTCTGGGCGATGGATCAGCGTAGCCTGATCTAAATGGGCTCTCTTTTACTTTCCTCTCCCCGCTGCCTGCTCTGCTCTGCCGGCTGGGGATCACCGAGATCAGTGGAGGCATCTAATCCCGGCCCCTGACTGGCCTCTCTGCCCACCTTCCTCAAGTGTTTGTTACAGCTACCTTGGTAGTGTTCGAGTTTGAATCAGGACCCAAAGTGAACTGAGTCATACTTGGATCATTCTGGGAGGTTTCAGCAAAACTTTGCGGAAAGATACAACTCGTACAGTACGGATTTCAAGTTTTGAAAAGGGCACTAGCACACCAAATATGCCTACATAAACTTTATAATATATCACAATCTGCATCCTTTGCCCATTTGCTAGCACAGGGAGGGGGAGGGGGCATTTCATCATTAGCCTTTCCTGTCTTGTGAAATAAAAATGTTCTTTCAGCAAACTTAATCAAATGAGGAATGCACTGTCACACTAAACCAGATCGGTGTCAGCACTGATACTGACCTTTTTTAACAGCTCTGATGTGACTGATCCACATTAAGTACAGTTTCTTTGTCAAGGTCAATTTTTTTTCTCATTAAAAAAATATCTGAAGTATGCACAAGCCTTTAAATATTGATGGTGTATAAATATTTCCACTTTCTGCAAGTAATATGACAGTACTTCCTTGTGTTACTTGCACCATTATACATCAACATTTTTACAGATGTCACATTGCGGAAAAACTACTTTATTTTTGGGGAAATATTATTAAAAAAAAAACAAAAACATTTTCCCAGAGAGAATTAACTTATTTTGTCCAGAAGTACCAGGGAAAACCCAGTCAATCTCAACTACAACTAGAAAAGTGCACTCACAGTGAGTGCAGACCTCTGGCAGGTGGCAGCAGGTGGATGAAACCACAAATCTTTCCATTTCATTCATAATTAACTTTGTCCGTAGGCCACGGCACAACAAAGTAGGAAAAAACAACAATAAACACAATTAAAACAGACGAAAAAACAATTTAACTACGTAGCCTCCCTACTTCCTTGCAATAGAAGCACAAATGTCAAGGAAAAATAACCAACAAAACTGCAAGTCTACACATTTGTGCAGGCAAAACACAGCTTGAACAAGGCGCAGTTGTGACCAGGGAAACTGTCCCTCCCAACTCCCATAAAGTAAAGACGACTGACAGGATAATGAAAATGGGGATTTATTCATCTTGCATTGTGCCTAACTGTAGTGGATCATAAAATATCAGGTACAGAATTTATCTGCAGATGCTTTGTTTCAAAATGAGACCAAACTTTTTAATGGATGTATTGTCTCATTTCTAAGCCACAAAGTAAGTCAAAATTTGGCCTCATCTAGTCTGTCCGCACATGATTACGTAAAGCTTGTTGTTTTTAGCTGGACTGATTTCCAGAAAGCTTGCTTAAGGTGTGAGGAATCAGCAGTCAGTCAATAAAGAGAGATCCTTGATCATACATACAGTCATTAATGTGCACACAAAATATGAGGCTGATTGGTCCAGTAGTTTGTAAAACTGGCTGCCAATAGACAGATCCACACACTCACGCACATTCATGACCAAACACATGATCCCCTCCAGGCTTACGCCTCCTGGAGATAATTAAGCTGTCAGTTTTTGTTTCTTAAATAACACCAAAGCACAGAGTGCAGCCTTGAGTGCCCTCACTGACCTCTACTGTAACTGCATTAAAAAAAAAAAAGCAGTTGAACTACATTGCATCTCATTTCTTCATTATAGTCATGTGCGTTTGTTGTGTCTGAGCAGCAGTCACTGTAAACACATTAAGTATTTTTAGGTGCTATCAGGTTTTATGCTGGAAAGAGAACAGAAAAAGCTACCGAAAAAGTCAATAATGCACCATTCTGGATTGTAAAGATCCTTGTTGTTTTGTTTCTTGGATCAAAAGATCAACACTCAGCAGAACCTCCGCTCAGAGCCACACAAGGTCAGAATTAGTGTGACAAAAGTCTTCCATCTTTGTCTCAGAAAAGTGAAAACAGAGCTACCTCACACTGCAGCCCTGCTCAGAGCCTGCACCGCGCCGAGCCAAGAAGCGCCCAGCCAGCCACATAATGTCAACCTGCGTAACATCCTTCCACTCCACATTAGGAAAGAGCGCTCATTATGAATATGCAAGGTTGCAGTAGAAGCAGGCTTTTGTCCTTACGCCCATGTTTTATTTAATGAGCCTGGGGTTGGTTTGACTTGATTTGCATGTGCTTGTTATAGAATCACACAGTGCCACTGCTCATGCCCACACACTCCCCAATATAGGGACATTTTGATTCCATTTTTCGCTTGGCTTGTCTGTCAGTTTACGCGAGCAGAAGGACCATGACTCAATTTTCCACCAAGGAGGATGCTGGGGCTTTCATTTGTGTGCACTTTTGCATCAAGGATGGAAGCTCTGCTGTTTGGGAGTGTATGTGCGCATGTGAGCATATGTGCGAGTGTGATCTGAGGTGTGCCGTTTGAAGCGGAGTGCGTGGGGGGAGGAAGAAGTGGCTCCCCTGTGAGGGAAAGCTGTGAAGAGAATAGTGCTGATGTGGTCCCTCTCTCCCGACAACAGCCAGATAGTACCGAGTGAGGAGACAGCGGGATGCGAACTACATGAAAAGGCCTAAAAACCTGCAGCCAGCTAGAATACGTCTTTGATAGCAGACAAAAGAAAAGAAATAGACAAAGATGTAAAACTCCCTCATCTCCTTCCTCTTCTAATCTGGATAAAAATGTGGCTCATACCATACTTGGCAATTAATAGCCCCCGGGGCAGAAATGTGTCCCACTTTGATGATGTCAGTGCTTTGAGGAGTGAGGGACAGGTCAGTGCTAGCGTCATGGACATCAGAGGCCCTTAGCGCTGTGGCGAGATGTCAGCCCGGCTCGCGCCATTGCCGTGTGATGAGGCCTGGACAGACGCGCAGGGGGGCCAAACGTGACAAGGCAAGCAGAAACGGGGATGATTCAACCCTGCAGTAAGGATGGAGGCAGGCAGGGAGAGACAGCAATGCAAGCAGAGGGCGGGGGGGGGGATACAGAGAGCACATGGCGGAGAGAAGAAAGACTGAAAGGGAGAGGAATAGGAAGCAAAGGAGGAGAGGGCAGCGGGAGAGATGATCATGATAGGGACAACAAATGGGGAGTAGAGAGGAATTCACTGGGGGGGGGGGGTGATGGGAGGAATGTATTAGAGAACAGCACAGAGTGAATGAAGCACATTAATGAAAAGGGGTGCTGCTGAGCGAATGGGAATACAGCATTTGAATAGCTGAACCTCGCAGCAGTAATGACTGGAAGGCGTGATGACGGGAGCAGAATTAAAAGATGAACAAGTGGACTGAATCAAAGTTGAAAAATAGAAACCAAGCAACAAGTCAAAGAGATGATAGCATGACCACAAATGGCCCAGCTGAGGATAAATAACCCCCCTCCACCCATCCACCCACCCACCTCTCTCAACACCCACATCTACCCACAACCAAAGCACACACTGTCCAATCTGCTCCACTGTAGCTGCTCCGTAGCGCACAAGAAGAAAACAAACGTGTGGTTCTCCTGCAGAACTCCCCGAGCGAATGTGAGCTGCTGCATGAATGCGAAGCAGGGCATTGCAGAACAAGAGCGCACATCCTCTGCAAACTTTCACTGAATAATTTAATGATCTGTGTTTTAAGAAATAAAAGTCTGTTTTTTCTATTTTGCTGCCGCTGACTGATCCAACGCCACAGCAATTCAATCTATGAGCAGTTTTTGAGAGCTTTTTCATTTTCTCTTGTAAAACAAATGAGTGTCTTGTAGGTCCTTCACAGCAAAAAGATCCCCCTGCACATAGAAACTGCTGGTGATACTTCATTCTTTTTTTATGGTTAACTTTGGTCTGTAAATGTAGCTATGGAATAACAACAGCTTTACGCTTTGTTCAAATTCATGCTTGCTTGCCGTGCTTTTAAGTTCTTTGAAAAACTCACAATCAAATAAAATGCATTTTGAAAAGATAAATCGGCCAGCCAGATGTCTCCATTCTCACAATGTGTATAATTCATTTTATTCTTATTTCCTGTTCAGAAGCAAATACAGGAATATCCATTAAGATGTCAAAAGCTTAAAGGGATAGTTCAGAAGTTTTGAAGTGGGGTTAAATGAAGTACTTATCCATAGTCAGTGTGTTACATAAAGTAGATGTCAGTCAGCACACCCCAACTTTGGAGAAGCAGGCTGGAGTACTGACATGGAAGCTAAGCAATGAACTGCTGTGGATGGGGTCAACAACAAAACCATTTTAGAGCCCTAAAAAAGCCCCACCTACACGCCATTTAGAATATTTTCACCGCTTTACCTTACTGTCAGACAGTGATTTCCAACTGGGAACTGAAGCCGTTACATCGCTCTCCTCAAAGCCAGACTCCACTGAGAAAAACAGCAATTTAACATCACTGAACACAGGAGCTGCTCATCTACCACTGCCTCGATCAGTTAGTTTGTGGTATTGTGTGACTTTGGTGTTCTGAAGAGTTAGTTTGGATTCAAACAGTAACACAAAAAAACTTTTGAACGGAAGCAGCGGTAGACCGGCAGCTCCTGTATTCACTGAGCAAAAATGACTGTTTTTGACAATGGAGTCTGGTGGCTTTAACAAGAACATAGATGGGGAACTGAAGGTGCTAATGGCTTCCCCATCAGAAAATATGTTTTGCTGTTGCCCCGTTTAAAAGCAGTACATTGCTTAGCTTCTGTGTTGGCACTCCTGTTGCCTCTCCAAACTCAGGGCGTGCCAACAGACATCTGGTGTAGGTAAAACACTGACTATGATAAGTAAACAATCTCACATAAAAAAAAATCCAGACTATCCAGGTAACCAAGGACACCACATTTTTAAGTCTGTTATCATCTGTAGTGTAATTGTTGTTGGAGTTTTGACCTCTTCAGACCCTTCTCCACGCACCTTGGACACAGATTAGTTTGCGCCAGGAGCCCCTAAACTGTAATCACTGCCAGATTAATGCTAATGAGAAATTCTGTACAAGACATCTTTCACTTAATTTGAAATTGCGTACTCTGTAACAGGGAGCAGGGGGTGTGGGCGGGAGTTGGAAGGATATAGGGAGTGTCATGTGGGCAAAAGGTGTGGTGCTGACACCATGGCCATCTGGAAGGCTGGTGGGAGCTGAGGACCTAACAGTGAGAGCAGACTGCCACCTAATACACACACCTGATCTCAAGCCAATGTCTATCTGTGTATGTGTGTGTGTGCGTGTGTGTGTGTGTCGAGAGAGAGACAGAGAGGGATTGAGTACAAGGAATATTACAGAAATCAAGAGGGGGGTGTTTGCGCGGCCATTTAATATGACTCTACATATCTGTCAGCCGCCTGGAAAATGAGTTGAGAAATAAAAGAAGCCTGAGGAACAGTGACAGATGGAGAGAAAATGAGATATCATAAGTGTGTCAGATCATATTGACGGGGGTGTCTCTAAACAGAATTACTGTTCCTTTGATATTAATCACATGACCTGAGCCATTTGTGTTCACTTGCCACGGAAACCCTAGAATGACAATGACAATTATGATTAGTGAGGATGATATAATAGTGTAGCGGGGAAGGGAAATTTTCCAGGATGAGAAAAAAAAGAAAGGAAAATGCCCAAAAAAGGAAGGCGCTAGCTCGAATGCCTCACCACCTTTATTTCAGAGCAGGGTCCTTCTCTGACAGAGTTCACTCCTGCCAAAGCCAATGGTAAACTTACTGTAAAAATTAATTTCAGCTGGTTTCTTGCAGACAGAAGGAGGCGTTTGGGTTAGGGTTAGTGAAGGAAAACAAAGCCCTGTATTGGCGTTCGACCCCCACAGTGTGGACATGCAGGCAGCCTGGCTAGACCAGTCAAATCCTTCACAAACAGGTCCCCCAGTGCAAGCCAGAGTGCAACTGGACTAAAACATCAGAGGTGCATCGACAGTATCTGTAACATCAGTGCTGCAGCTGATAAGGGACCTTCATACTCATAGTCCGCATCAGAAAGTTAATTATTCTGCTTCAGACACCAGAGCTGATGCTTTTTATGATATGTCCTTTGATGTGTCCTTTTCCCCCCTCAGTTTTTCCATTACATTATTATTATAGTGTGAAAAATCCTTTATAGTCTGTATAGAGAATGATAAAAATCAAAATATATGGTATATGAGGTTTACAATATATATATAGAGTAACCTTCTGTGAATTAATTTCTCCGATGCACACTTTCATTCAACTGGCTGATCCATTTAATGGAACACTCAGATTGTTTAGTTTATATGCACCTCTATTAAATATAAAATGTTGCTTTGCTTTGCAAAGACACTTTCCATTTCCTTTTCCAGGTCCAGTGCTTTTTTCCAATTCTCTTTGCCAAGATCCTGGAGTCAGCTTTTTTTTCTAAATTAATCATTTTGAGGTATTATTTGCTCAGCTTATTAAAAGGATATCTTCACCTTTATGGCCGGTATTCCCTCAACTGCCCATGTTGCTGTTTCACCAGCGCCGCTCTTTCTCTGAAGGCTTTTGTATAGCCTGCGCAGCTGTAAAAGAGCCTTCTTTTCACTACTGCTGCAACAAACACTTAGGATAATCATTTATTTTCTCCATCAATCAGTTGATAGCTTGGACTATGAAATGTCACAAAATAGTGATGAATGTCCATATTTCAGAGCCCAAGGTGACACTGTCAAATGGCTTCTTTTATCTAAAACTCAAACATATTAAAGGGCTGCGTTCAGGTGATTGTTGTCTCCCTAAATCATTTTGTGATGAAGTTAAAAATGCCCATCAGAAATAGTCAATTTTAACATTCACATACGACAAAGAGAAGCAGATCATCACAGAATACTTGAACATTTTGTTTAAAAAATGTTCACAGTTACAGCTGTTGCTTAATTTTCTGTTGATTTATTAATCTATTGACTATTTCAGCTGTACTTCCTGGTTTCCAAGGGCTGTGGTTGTGGCAGTGGAGTATCATTTAAAGAAATCAATACAAGTACCAATATCAGTACCCTTAAAGTGACACCAATATAATACTCATTTGTTACCTTTTTGGTGGCATGCTTACTGGGCGTTCCAATACCCATACTACCATACTATATAGTATGCCAGAAAAGATTTAGTGTGTCCCAGTACATAGTGTATGAAATGCAGTATGCCAAAAATACCAGGATGTTCTACTACATCCAGTCTGATTTCACGGTATGCAAGCCAGCATGTCTTTCTAGCTGTTCTGACCCACAATCCTCTGCACAGTGGACGCAAACAGCTGACTGATAGTTAAACAACATACTAGGGCTGGGCGATAAATCGATTTTATCGATTAATTAGAATTTGTAGTTTAGGCCGATTTGTTTGAGTGAAAATCGAGTTTCTATTTAAAATCCGCCACCGCCGCTCCACGCTGGGCTCCCGTAGTTCAGAGTGAGCTCCCCCCTCCCCCCGCGCGCTTGACAACATGGCAGCAAGCGGGGAAGAACTCGTTTTCAAGAAAGGGAACGAGTTCTTCAGTGCTTTTGTGTGTGCACCTGTGTCTATGTGCGTGTGTGCGCGCATCAGGGCCGAACTCCGCCATGCGCGACACAGAGAGCAGAGGAGGATTTTAGACGCGCACCGTGTGAGGACATAAATGACATGCTGTTGTGTAAATAAGTGTTACCAACGCCAAGCTGGCAGGCCCCGAACCATAGTAAACCATAAACCATAGTAAAGGGACCTCTGAAGACCACTAGCTCCTTTAGCTTGTGTTAGCTCGCTGTGGCAACAACACATAAACAACGGGACTTCGTCTGCGTTAAAGAACGGCACTTTATTTTCAGCACTGCAGGGATGATGCACAGCCTCTCTCATCAGTGTCTGACTTTTACATAGAGGGAAATAACTCAAAAACAGCGTGCAGAACTGCGTAGGCTTCTTCACTGTGGCTGCTCGATGTAAACAACATAGCACATGCCTCACTTTCTTCCTGGGGCGCATCCGTCTGACGTCACACACCACACCCGGCACGCTAACGTCTCATACCTGCTACATCAACTACGCACATATACACACACACAAGCCACACACATCAGGCTCAGCCTGTAACATAAGGCTATTTGGTTTGTTTAATAAAAGGACAAGGTATAGACCTGTTCTATAGGAAAGGTAACCTTAAATGACTTCTGTTGTGATCCAATATGATGGTAGGGGAAACACTGCTGTATGATAAGACGGGTCCGTTCGAAAGCGATCACAGATGCAGTCGCCGTGTATATTGCTAGAGATATGGTGCCCATATATAGGCCGCCGTGGAAAAGCTGGGGTTTATTCACATGCTAAAGTTTTGGATTGTATGCATACTGCATGCAGCCATACGTACTTTTAAAGGGCAGCTGCGGTACATAGTAAAAGTAAAAACAAAAAGTATGCAATTCGGAAGGCACCCTTAATTCCCTTTGGCATTGCCAGTTCCATCGAATACAACCTTCTTAACTTTACCACAGCTTCGACCGCACAGGTCATAGCTGCTGCAGTTGTGGGACAATCACATGCTGCATTAAACCAAAGAACATTGCAGTGACTGGCTGTGTGAAAACTCAATAGAAATAATCTTTTTCCCAGATCTAGGTACAAAAAGGGTTGAATTCAGGTATTGTTTGACTGCTAATGTTTCGCTACTTCTTGGCGTTGGGTAGGGCTGGGCGAAATGGCTAAAAATGTTATCACAATAAAAAGAATTCACAACACGATACTGATAACAATCTATAAAAGTCAAAAGCATTATTTCTTTCAAGTTTAAAGGCTGATTTTTGCTCCAGAGAAAGTTGAAGATACTGGACAGTTAACTATGATTTATTGTCAGAACATGACAAACACTTGCCAAAGAGCAGAACATTTCACAAATCTGAGGTAGATTCAAAACTAATAATAATAATTACACTGAGAAATTTTAATTTTGGTCAGGAGCATGTCAAACTCTTTGTGCAGACATTTTAAAACATTTTCCAGGTGTTTTAGCTGACAATGGAAACAGAATAGACACAAATTAAGTATCAGCTGTGGGCCGTTCTCTCTGCAAGTTTTACACCCACAGGATTTAATTTCTGCCGTTTTTTAATCAAAACAGTAACAAAAGGCTTTGACGATGTTGTGAATGTGGGGTTATTTATTGTCCATGAAAATCTATCTGACGTGACTGAGGCAAGAAATCAAGTTAATTGACGAAGAAATGTATTAAAGGTTTATTAACAATACTTTTAGTCACATTAAGTCACATCGTTCTGATGAAACAGCCAGTTAGTCAGTCACGTTAATCTGCTAACTTATCATCAGCTACTGTAGCTTACGTAATATGGCAAATTGAATTATAGGGTAGTGCTGCGCTGTCATCAGCGGCCAAAACAGTCGTACTAGACATAACTTTACGAGCATGTTGAATGTTGTTCTAAGGTTATAATGTAACATCCATGGCTGGTCTCGTCGTCTTCTTCTATTACGACTACTGCTGCTTCTTTTTCTTCTTCTGGTTTAATTATATGGAGGATTTATTGAACGTTTATCATACCTCCATCGAGGAAAATTATGTCCAGATAATTATTGTTACTGTTTCATCGCCCAGCCCTAGTACTGGGTTATTGGGGTCGGTGCCTTAAAGGTAATGAATACTGCTATCCAGCCCTATAGTTGTGGTCCTCTTTATTCCACTGCCGTAGCGTGCATACAAACAAACAACACAAAGCTGCAGTAAGTGTTCACAAATGTGTACTCTGTGCTGTGTTTGACTGTCTCTTCTTCTGGCGAGTTCGACTTTTGCTGTTATTAAACCACTGCCTTGAGCCTGGTTTGAGCGGGTCCGACACAGTCTGGGTCTATTGCGTCTTGCAGTGTTGCCTACATTGTAGGTCAATGTGCACGCTAACACACTCATACAAAAAACACACACACACACACAGTATGCATACCGACAAATACACAGCGAGGCCCCTTGGCTATATAACCACTCTGCTTGCCTCCAATATAATATATGTTGTTTGTTTGCTGGATGTGAGCTAGCCAGCAGCATTACCCTGATGCAGCCAAGCGTAGCCTGCACTGGACACACACTCTGTCAATGGCAGTAAGCAAGCAAGAGTACTGCACTGCCAGAGATATGGAGCAACAAATCTATACCTCTCACAGAATGGGAGAGCGTGCAGGGGAGGGAGTGGGGGGGTGTATCTAGCTACAATATATGATAGAATTTGATAAACAGCAGGGGTCAGGAGGCAGGTCAGCACACCATTAAGTTATTCTGACAATTTTGATCCATTGCACACAGTACTGGGACGAGGCACTGGGCGTCACCTCAGAGAAAAACGAATGGAGAGGGGAAAATCTGGCAGGAAGCATAAAACAAACAGAGACCGTCTTTACTGCAGGAGATGAGAGGAGATAAGAGACATCAGAGGGAGAGTGTGCTTTATCAGAACGCAACGAGAAACCAGGAGGAGAAACGCGCTTCCTCCAGGGAGAGGGAGGAGAAGGAATGGGCAATATGGAGGGAGAGAGCTGATGTAAAACTGCGTTATAAATCATGTAGAGCTCCATTAAGAGAAAATTAAACAATAATACTTTTTGACTTATTGCAGGGTTGTAATAATCGCAATGACAAAACCCTGAGAAAATCCGGAGAATTGAGTATATTGGACAATCCTGGGGAGTGGAAATGGAGAGGAAATGGGTGGAGTGTTAATATTCTGTACTGTACATTTCTGCTTTCTATGTTGTGTAATGGCCTTGAGCTCAGTGAGAGCAGTTTGAGACTCAGTGGGGGAAACGAAGGCCTTTGTTTTAATTAACAGTTCAATTATCAGGCAGCTAATGGCTTGGTAAATATAATGGGTTAATAACTCAGCTGGCAGATCAATCATCTGATTGTCATTTTGTGAAGCTGGAGAAAGTTCCAGCTTAGGCACACGTCTATGTACAGTATGTGTGTTGGTATGTATGTATGTGTGCTGTTGTATCAGCTAAGAGCACAGCGCAGCAGCCATTCCTTAGATTTCTGTGTGAAATAGAAAAACTGACCCAGTATCAGCTCTTAGCTGTACATATCGGGAGGTCATTTTCTGTAAGCCAATGATGCTGATGTTTGGCATTCTGACATGCTCACAAAGTAGCTGTTAGCAGCTTGTGGAGTGTAGGTCAACTGTCTAAAATGAAAGGAAAACATCTCTCCAGTCACTGTAACAGACAAATAGACTATGTAAGGGGAAACTATTTCTATAGCCTTCATATCCTTAAGATATGTTGAATCACTGCAGCTTCGAGATAACCTTACGTACAGTGGATTCATTAAGATGTAGTACTTAAAATGTGTGTGTGTTGGAGGGCATGCGTGTGGGCATGAGCCCAATGAGGCAGAAAGGGTGCCAGTAGCCTTTGAGGAAGGAGCATGTGTCCGGCATCCACTGCTGTTGTGCTGGGTCACAGATGTCACCTGCTCCAGCAGCCTGCCTCACACCACTCGCCCTCCCCCCACCACTTGCCCACTTGTAAACAGCACTACACTGGAGGCGAATACAAGCAGCCCACAGTGCTGTCGGTTATCTGGATTCTATCATATTGTTTTCGGATTCAAACGTGGGTCACGGAGTGATCACACGAGTCAAAGACACGTCTGGTTAAATAGGAGAAATGTTATCCAGAGCTACTGGCTATGCTATGCTGCCATGGCCTTGCCAAGTAGTGACACTGCAAAGTTAAACTGAATTAAACACTGCTGGCTGGTGGGTTGGTGGCCTTAAACACAGCAAATTAGCCTGGAAAGAAGCCCGGCGAAGGGAAGCGTACTAAGATAATGTCAGCCACGAGAAAAAGTGTGAAACCACAATCCCACAAAATAAACAAACTATGAGACAAAGACGTGTGTGTATATGTTTGTGTGTCTGTCTGTGGCAAGAGCATATAGACTCTGCTAATCTTTCAAAGGAGCTCCCTTGCAGTTGTGTGGTCATCTTTTTGAGAGGGCCTGAAATTCCTTTTGCACGCCTCACCACTTGTTTGCTTGAGAAGCCGAGAACGCTTTACCACAGGAATCCTCCATGGAGATTGTTGATGTGTGCATCTTTCTCTTCCTCGTTCTCTCTCTCTCACACACACATTAAATGTGCCCACCCACACATCACTGACATTTCTTTTCGGAGCCTCTTTAAATTACCACGCATATTAGGAGAGCACTGCCAAGACCCCTTTTTATTATTCCTCTTAATCTCGTGTGTTTACGGGGTCAGCGGCTGCCCCCACTCCACCCTTCCCTCTCCCCTTCACACCTCCGCCTCTCTGGCTCCCCTCTCCCCCCTCAGCCAGCAGAAACAGACAAGTGGTTACACCCAGTCTCCCGTGGAGCCCCTGCTGCACTGCACCGACAGATCAGGGTAGGACAACATGGCACGCTCCTGCTACACGCCTGCCTCCTCTCCCTGCACTTGCCACCAACCAAACCCACTTGCTACCAACTGTGACTCGCTCCTCAGAAAACCAGCCAGGCAGTTCTGCATGCCAGTTCAATGTTGTTCAAATGCCACATGGTCATGATTTTAATTAACATTCTGTTGTTAAGCTTTTTTGGGTTGCAGTTGGGCGTCTGATAGTTTAGGGTTTCTAATAAAGATTAAGGTGTTGGTACACTTTTAAAAAATTGTTCCCCTCCCCCACATCTTTCCAAAGACTGAATTAAAGGGACAGCAACTGACAGTTTCAGTGACTTCCGGAAAATCTGAATAACATGCAAAGTTGTCAAGTGTGCAGAACTGATAAGGTGTCCAGGATTTGAACTTCTCTCTCAAGTTTTCTTTCATCATTCTTCACACCACAACTCATGTCACTTTTTGAGTATACAACCAAATGCAATCCCATGAATGGTTCAAGATGAGACAATCTAAAAGTGTGCACCGATATCTCTATGAGAATGACTCATTGCCTCACTTCCCTCTCTATGTCTATGACAGCAAGCTTTTTGCTCCACCTCTGACTGTCACCATTTGGAACAATCCTGTACAAACACCTTTGACCTAAAGGCTTGTTTAAACCTGGTATTATGTGTCTTAGATGATCAGATCCCAAGTGGACAAGTAAGTACGGGTAAGACCCTATGCATCAGTGTGTCTTGAAGTCCGATTGTTCAGACCACATTCAGAGGTGGTCTGAGCTGCATGTGGCCACATTTTTTCAGCAGTATGAACGCTAGTATGTCCTGGGTCCCGTAGAAGGACTGCCTACTCAGCTGACATCTTCTATATGTTACTTCCCACTTTCTGTTGCTGCCAATGCAACACTTAAGGACCATCTCTGGAGTCACTCTCCTTCCAGCTAAAGGTCAGCCCAACGTCTGCCCGGGTTAGCACAAGCTAACAGACCAGCAGCAGCTGTTAAACGGTCTCAACAAACTCACACCGACACTGGGTTGGCCTAACTCTGTCGTTGCCATTGATAACTGTTAGGTAATGTTAGCCGTGTGATGCTAACAGTTAGCGCTGTCACTGTAAGTGTGCTGGCAGACTCTCACCAACTGTCACCTCATACTCCCACAGCAGTAGCATCCAAGCGACGGGTGCTTAAAGAAGTACTTCACCGCCGGAGAGACGGCCTTTAACACTCCCGCTAATGAGTGATGTAACGCGTCTATTTAAAACAATGGCAGCCGGTTTTCAAGAAACAATGTCAATCTCTTACAGTTAAACAGTGAGGCAAAACACGTTTCTGAAAAATGAAGGATATATAGGCATTGGTTAGATGGAGTGAAGTTCATTGCAGTTCATTTACACATACTACCCACATTGTTTTGATACAAAGCTGCTAGTTAAAAACAAAAATGCATTTGGTCTTTGCAAATGGAAATAACGCACGTTTATTTGTATTTAGGCTAACGGTGAAGTGAGATCAGATCACAAGCAGTCACTCGAGACACATATGGAAACACATTCTAATGCCAGGTGTAAACAGGCTCTTAGACTTGATAGGATGACACTTTGTATGAATGAGTTTGTTTGAAGCACACTGAGCCCTGTGCTTACAAACACTATTTACTTCAGAATGATTTCTGCACACATTCAAGGACAAAGTATCTTCCTGTTAAAGGAAACAATCCAGTATAAAACTTGCAGAACAGTAAAGCTATCTGGTGCAGAACACGCTGCACAAGCTGCTTGAATAGAGTTGGCGGATGTTTCTCTTAAGCTATAGTCACCGTTAACTTCAGTCCTTGGAGAGAAGTCCAGGATGGCACCTAAGGGGGTAACTTTCATTGTGTTGGCTGTCAGTCAACGGACGGACACGAGTAGTTAAACGGTGAACTGCTCTTTTCAAGTTAAGTTTTGGAACAAAGTGCTTTAGTTTATCATTCAAGTACGGGTTCATAATATAATGCTGAGGTGACATTCGTGATTTTCTGGCTTTGCTTGCACGAACTATCCAAGGGCACGAAGAGGGTTCACTCAAGTACGGAGGCAGGGGCACTAGGAGCGCAATGTGGGGGCCTGGTGGGCGCTCGCAGCCAATGCTTCTAATCCCAGTTAAGACAAGCCCGGCAGGCGAGCCGACACAAAGGAGCTTGGTCCAGTGTTAGTGGAATTAAAGCAAAGCCTCTCCTCTGTTGTTATGCTAATCCACAAGACAATGATTATCTGCAGGGCAACGTTGCCACGGTGATAAACATGGCTCAAGAGTGCCTCAATTAGGGCGCCAATTGCCAGAGAAGAGCATAGACCGAGTGAGGCCGACGACGATGCTATGAACGACAAAGAGAAAAAGAGTGCGAGAGGGGGTTTGTTATTTCAATAGAGTGGATGGGACAGTTTTTAATAGATGGGTAGGCTCACAGATAAAGCATGACCCTCGTAGCTTAACCTTGGCGGGGCCTGACTCACTCCATGCCGTAAAGACTTCCCCACTCACTGGGATGAGCACAAGTACATGTAATAAGCTCTCAAATGCAGACAGTGTACATTATTCTGCAGCCACTATAGGGTGCCATAATGACTCACAATAACATGTTCTTTATGTTGTGAATGTAGAACAGTGATGAGTAAGTACGCCAAACGAGGTTGCCACTTGCCTCATTCTTCCTCTAATGTGACAGCACAGCAGTTCAGGTGGTTGCACTCTTTTAGTTTTTGTTAAAACATCAAGAGTTGGAGGACAACCATAACACTGGATTCATCTATAATAATCCTTCATTTACTCCACAAATCAAAGTGAGGAGGCAAAGCCCTCGCCGGGTGTTTAAAGCTCCTCACTGAGTTGATGTGCCAACTTGAATTCTTCGCTGTTGTCACAAGATCAAAGAAAAGTAAAAACCAGGCGAGGGGAGGCTGTTTTTCCGTTTCTGGAGCGGCTTGTCACACAGCTATTTTACAGATGCATATTTGAAAACCTGGTAGTGTGGCTGGCATCACGCGAGTGTCTCCGCCATCGTCAAGTCTAGCTCTGGGTCACAGACGGATGGTATACATCCCATTGGCTCAGACTACTTACATCCTGTCTTCTGTCGCACTTTCCCGCTGTTTCCATGAGGAAGGTTTCATCATGTTTTGGCATGTGGTCAGTCACTTGCTCTTGCTCTCTCCCTGCTCTCCTCTCCCCGTCTGTCCCACAGCTCCAACAGCATAATAGGCCTTGGACTGCTGTGTCATCTCATTGAGTCCTATTAGGGGCTCTTATATCTGACTGGCATGTTGTTATTGCTCTCCCAGACCACAGCTAAAACTGAGAAATGGGTCTGCCAAGCGGGCCCTTTAAAGTCCCCTCTGTATTGATGGCACTGGCAACGAGGAGCAGTGGAGTTGTGGTGAAGGGTCGCACCATAACAACATAAAAAGAAAGGAAAGAGGGGGTGGTGATGCCGTGTGTTGCAGCACCCCTGGGGCTGCATGACAGGCATGTCAGATGCAAATGGTCTCACGCTGGTTTGCCAAGGGCTTTGCCATAGGTGAATGCCAGCGCTGCCACTCTCACAAATGCTGAAGCTTGCAGAGGCAGCAGGTTGCACAGTAGAAAAGTGCTGATTGGGGTTGGGGTCCAATTGCCGGTTCCATCTGGATCCAGTTCCCAGTCTGCAAAATATTTGTTACCCTTTCATCTATCCTCTATTTTTTTTTTACTATCTTAAGTTGCTTGCAAACGATGACAGCTTTGGAAGGATTTAGAATTTATAAGTGGGTTTAATACTGGATTCGGTAATGCTACTGAACCTCTACCCTTGTGCTGACATGGTAAAGCAAAAGTTGCCTATGAATCTTAGCCACAGCAAGCCGAAGGTCGGCTGTTGGTCAATGTCGGGCCTTCAGTGAGCGTCTGTTGCTCTAGTTTTTCTTGTGTGTCCTGCTCTGTTAGCACTAGTTGGCCCTTGTCTGTGCTTTTTGGCCGGTACAGCATGTTGAATCAGTGCTGGAGACGCACGAGCCCATCTGTGAATGAAATCACACAGACGGGAAGTTCAAACGGAAGTAAGGAGAGCAAATAAAAGTCAAGAGGGTGTGCGATCAAAACAAACTTGTTTTATTAGGTAAGCTTTGCTCTAGCTAGCATCGTGACGGTCTTCCTGTTTTCCTTTTCAATGACGAATACAGACTACCACCGCCTAACATACATGCTAGTTAGGTGTTGGCTGCAGTCTTTGCGGTGAGTTCAGGTGCAGGGTTATGGCCAAGAAACAAGTGACTTCAGGTGACACAACAGTCAGCTTTCATCGCCACTAGTTCTGTGACGTCAGTTTGGTGTGTCTGAGCCTTTACTGCGAGCTAAGTGCAGGTTTTGGGTCTGTACAAGAGGTCCTGCGGGGTTCATAGTCTTGCTCTGGAGCAAGTGTAAGAGTTGCACTATTTTTTTTAAGCCAATGACCTCCACAACAACCCAAGCTGAAAATAAATTAAGAAACAGCAAGGAGGGTGCAGAATAGGGACAAAGACAAAGAGGAAGAGGAAGAAAGTGGGTAAAGGAAAAAAAAACAAGAGTGTTTTTTTTTTCCCCTTTCTGTGGAACATGGTGTCTCGAGAAGCATCAAAGACAAGCAGCATCTGTACGTCCCAAAGCCCCAACTGATAAAAACCAAGCTATCCTCCTGCCCTTCAGACAGATTCTTCAAAATCTTGAGGCTCAGGCTCATGCTGGTAAAATCACACTCCTCCCCACATGCAACCAGCTAAACTGTAGATACACTATGTCTGACTGATGCTTCACAGACACTAGAGAGCACTTAACCCTCCCCTGTATCAGTCACTAGCTCAATGCTGAGAGAGATTACATCCTGTAGACAGAAGGTTTAAGTTGTACTGCAGCCTTCCACAATGCACTTGAAAGCTGATGTAACACAGGAAGATGTCGGCATCTGAGACATTTGTGAAGCGATTGTTCTGCAAGGTGTGACACTGCAGGAAGTTACAAGATGGCCACAAGACTGCATTTAGCAAAGAGAATGAATCAAAATTACAAACAGCTGTCTAGCAAATGTACACCTCAATTTACCCTCAACTTTACTGTTAATGTTTTCACAACAATCCCCAAACCCTTTTCACTTCAGCAATTATTTATTTTAGAAGCGATGTGGAACTGAAAAATCAATGTGCCCCTTTTTGATGGAAAACCCCTGGCAGCCAATGAAGTCCGTGTTGTCTTGAGAGTAATACAAGTTACTTTTCACAAGACATGCACATTATTTATGTAAACTGCCCCTGCGACATACAAACACCAGCCGTCGGCATTGTACAAGAGCTGAAACTATGTATTGATGTTGCAGTATAAAAGAAAGCAATATCTATAATGCAAAGCCCACAACATGAGAATTATGAATTCATTTTATAACTCAATCAATAACAGAAACATTGGGAATGAGACTTCTCTGGCACACAGGACTACTAAATACCCCGAAATATCATTAAGCAACTAGAGATTGGACATCACTGAGTGGTCCAATGGGAGATATACCCAAAATCTTCTGAAGGGGAGTCACATCTATTTACTTAATACATCCTTAAATCTATTCCTCAAATGCACCGCAACTGCACTATACGTCAAAATAATGCTGATGTGATGTTTTGTCCTCATTTTGCAGATCCAGCTCTCTGTGGTACTCTCTTCTGTCTTTGGGTGAGCAAATTGCAGAGGTATGAATTAATGTCAAATCATTGTGTGAGGATCATGGTGTAATCCGCTCCTTAACACTGCCGTGATCCCTCCGTTTGTACAATGAACATGCAGATATTTCATTCATTCCTCATTATTTGAGGGAACAGAAGAAGAAACAGCAGAATCCGCCACCAAGGTACTGCTGAATACACTGAATAGTATATATCCAACTGAGTCAGTGGTTAGCTGATAATTGGTTAGCTGCACAGAAAAGTTTGGACCGATTACATATGTCAGTCTATAGGGTACTTGTGCTAATTTGCAGTTAGTGGTGCTAACATAGTTAACAATGCTTAAAAATTTTTGCAGCTGAAAACGAAGCTGCTTACTCACTGCTTGAGGCCGGAGGGTGGCTACAATGACTCCTCAATTGCTAAATGAGCAGCACCACTAGCTAGCCCCCACCTGAACTGGGTGGTTAGCAATGCAGAGGAGCTAGGGCTAATGTTAGCTAACCAATAGTGATAAGAGGTCAGGCAGTGGGCACTATGTTTCAGCTTTTGGCGTGGCTAGCCGGTTGTCTGCTAGCAAAGCCAACAGAAAATACAATAAAAGTAAAGACCTTTAGCTCATAAAACATTAAAATTTCTCAGCCTCTTAATGGATAGCGCTTTGAAATGGGGTGCTAAAGCTCACTGAGTTAATGGAGTGCTGGACTAAAAGCCTCTTGTATTGATGCTGGGCTATCGAAAAGAAATATTTACCTAAATTGACACCCCTAATCCGACTCAATGCCAATACCAGTATACAAAAACATACCTGCTACATCCTGATGAAACTGATTTGAGTCTGCAACACAATGAAAATGTTTGGTTTAGGGATTGAATTCAGTTATGTATGTTGATTATTAAAGACGAACACAGCATTCACAGTTATCTGGTTAAAATTCTGGTGCAGTCCTTTGCAAAACACCGCCCTGATCCTTTGCTGGTGTCCTCAATTAAATCCACCTCAGCCCTAAAGCAGAGTTGTGAGAAAAGAACTCAAAAGAATAATACACCCTCAGATACTCTTACACTGTTGAAAACCATCGATATGTGATGAACAATGCATTCCAGGTGCTATTCTGTGATTGTTATAATTACTATTTTGTTGTACCCACTTTCATTCAGCCTTCCTCGTCTAATTTGACTTCAGTTAGTGATTTCCTATATTTCCCAGAGTGCTTTTCAACAGCCCCCAGAGAAAGGACCTGACAAGCTCAATGGAACAAGCTGTTTTATTCAGCTCTGGGTTATAGACCTATATGTAAGAGAAAAAGATAGGGAGCATATCAGAGCTTTTTTTTCTTCAAGTCGAGAGCATAGTGTACTTTTGTTCAAACACAAAATGTCTAGTTGCTACACTGCATTCTGGTCTTTTAAGGTTACTTATTGGAGAAATTAGCATCAGAGCCTGGTTAACAATGGATTCCCGCTGGTGTAATCATCGATCACTTAAAATGAACGGGCATGCTCCCTTATACCTGTCTGATCTCCTAAAACCTTATATTCCATCCTGTGCTCTCTGAACACAGGGCCCCTGTCTGTCCCCAGAGTTAAAAGAAGTCAGCAGCCTTCTTCCTCTGGAATGAACCCCCCCTGCTCACACGCCTTAACTGCACCTTAGTTGCTGATTCTTTGATTACTTCGAGCTTTTTATCTTGTACCATCATCCTTCCGGCTGTCTGTCTCAGTCTCAATAAATCTATTAAGCCCAGTACATATAGTCCATGTTTGTCTAGCCCGTGAGGATCCTGTTTCTCTCCCTTGTATGCATATTGACCTTGTCTCTGTGTCTCCCTCTGTGTGTTTGTTTCCTTTCTCCTGTGAATGGTGTGCTGGAGCCTTGCCTCTTGTGTGTTTGTGTAGTCTGTTCTCTTTCTAGGTTTCCATAGTGGAGAGGAGGTCATGTGATTCAGGTTCTATCACTTGGCGGCTCCTGGATTTGCTCAATGTCCTTCTACGTGTTGTTCATATATGTATCTGGAATTGTGTCCATACTGTAATTTTACTAGGTTGGTCTATTCTGTAAACACTATATCTGTCCATCCTGAGACAGGAATCCTTCCTCTGTTGCTCTTTCTGAGGTATTCTCCATTTTTCTCCAGTTAACTTTCTTTTTCTTTGTCCGAATCAAGGGAAAAGGATGGATAAGATCCAAAGACAAAGGCTGTCGTATGCTGTACAGGATGTAAACCCCCTAAGGCAAATTTCTGATTTAAGAAATACAGTGCTGCAGGGATGACATTTTTGTAGGCCAGCCTGGAAGTTAGATTTGCCCTTGTTCCCTCGACAAAAATCCAATGGGATGAGTTTACGATACTTACACGTTTTGTCCAGCAAGATAATCTTCACAAATTAACACCACTTTTATGGTTTTTGAAGTGTAAAAAGCTAACATTAGGTTATAAACAAGCAAGACTACAGATGCATGACCACAACATCACCATCACACTGAGGCTGTGTTTGTCATGACGACATCCTATAGTCTCATTTAGCCACTTGTTAGCAGCTGCCCTTTTTTAACCCTCTGGAGTCGATAGACGTGCCAGTGCATCCAAATCACAAGACCAATTTAAGATGACGTAGCAACAAGACGCAGCCTTCAACTTGTGTCTAAATTGCAAACTTCAAACTATGTACCACTTTGAAATTGTGTTGGTAGGCCAAGTAAAACCAGACCTATGATAAATAAATTACGCCATGCTTTTTTCTGAATATTGTCGTCACATCTGATGCGTGTTTGGTGCAGGAACAAAAAAGCAACAAAAAAACAAACGGCTTTGTCTAAGGAAAATGCTCGCAAGCAAAAAAAGAACATGACACTCCCTTTCCTACTGGTGGTGTTTTTTGTGTGATTTTAGGTCCAATGTGTTCATACAGTATGTCAAAATGAAAAAAATACTGTAAAGTCACACAAGTGAGGTTGTGCTGAAAAAAAAAATCACACCAAACAAGGCAAGGTAAACAGTTTTTAAGGTGAAATTTAAAGGTAAAATCAAAAGTAGTCAAAAACCCTTGACCCCAAAGGGTTAAGACAAGTAAAAGCTTCAGACTTTACGACTGGGGTATTTACTGACGTATTTTATGTTGTAAAACAAAGCATGACAACCTCTTAAGCTTGTGTTAACCACAGACTTTATTTAAGGCATCAAACCAAGAACCCATTAAAAATAAACCAACCATGGATCTCCAGATGAGGGAACCAAAGGTGAAAAACAGTAACTCGTTTCTTCGTTTGGGCTATATGACTAACACTGACTTGACTTTTGGGAAGTTTATCTTTATATTCTGTAAGGTGAGTGTTTGTATCTGCAGTGCCTGAATGCAGATTTCGCTGCATATTACAGTGTGTCTGCTGTCTGATTGCTCCCCTGCTGTCCCCCAGTGCGCCATGCTGAGCCAGGTGACAGGACTCCTGCAACGGAAATCCAATCAGGCCAATCCTCTACGATCCCTCACAATCCTCTCAGCCGCCGCCATACACCACCAACCAACACACACACGCTGCACATGCCACACACACTTACAATGAACTCTTTGATAGCTACTGAGATGGACACATGCACATTCACCACCTCACCTCCTGTGAACTTGGCGCAGACGTTGTGGCGGGTGGGGGCTTACAGTGCTAAGCGAAACGCTGAATCCCTTCCAGCTATGAGCAGTGTAGCTGACCCTACATTCTGACCTCGCAATGGAGGTCGCAGAGATGAATTTATCCCTGGGGGATCAATAGTGTAACAGCAAAAATCCACAAACACACACACACACACACACCCCACCATTGCAAACAAACCCTCCAGGAAGCAGGACTGGCACCAGTGACATAAATAGCCCCCCCTGTGAGAAAGATAATGCAGGCCTTTCATCATGTTCCAGGTCCCACTTTCCAGGGGCCTGGGGTTGAACCCTCTCTGGACCTGTTTGGAGGTCACACACAGGCCACCCAATGCTGGTCAGTGCTGGATCAGATACCACTGGCTAAATGCAGGCCATTCAATAGTCCTCATGTGTGTGGGTAGAGGTGGAGTGGCTGCTGGGGATTTGGGCTTCCTGTTGAAAACAGAATAATATCCACAAACCCCCATGCAGAGGCAAGCCTGTCACACAACCTTTCTACCCAAGTGTGGGAAATGCACCCATTCTGTCAGATGAGCTCATAGTCTTGTTCTGTTCTATTCCCATGTGTGTGTGTCTTTGTGGGCTTGTGCATTCTGTGTTCTGGCTGCAGAATGAATTTGGGCTATTGTCACTGTGATCCTAATGGCCAGCATCTGGCTCTCTGGCACTCTTTTTTATTTTTGGGGGTGGGGAGGGTTAGGGGGAGGGAGGGTGGAGGGGTGGGAGTGAGGTGGGTGATCTGACTGCTTACGCCTCAAGCTGCGCAGCTGTCCCAATTACTACCTGTCTCTTCTATCCTAATTTCCCCTCCGTACCCATCTGCCTCTTCCACACTCCAACTCTCTGTCCCTTCCATCCGTAGACGCCACTAGTGTGGGTTTGTGCTTCCAGAGGCTCCCATGCTAGAAAGAGCCCTTTAGAGGCCGAAGTAGGTTTAGATCCTGTTTTAAGTTTGACGCTGCGGGGTGCATAAGACCCAGACAGTGCAGTATCTTGTCATGCGGCTGAGAATTTTTAGCGGTATCGCTGAATCCCTCCAGCCCTCCATGCCTGCTCTGATCCTGGCCTGAGCTGGGGACTCAGAGGGGCTGACAAGGCTGTTTGATGGGCCATAGGCACTGAGCATCAGGGGATTTTGTGGGTAGGTGGGTGGGTGGTTGGCAGGAAGAGGGGGGCTGTTTGTGTCCCATAGTGAGTCCCTCAGCAACTTCTGATGAGCTAAAAATTCTCAGCCTGTGTCATACCCATGTGAGTATAGTTCCTCATGCAGGGAAGGCTCCACAAATTTCACTGCATTCTTCTTGTTCTGATGCTGAGCTTTTACAGAGATATGGTAAAAACTAAAATAAATGCGCAGGTCTATAGATGCATAGATACACTTGCATATAGGAACAAATGAATGCAAAGGTGCATAGGAGGTTGTGCAATAAGGGGCAGTTAAGTGCTTCCTACTGAGAAGCAGAAAAAAGGGAAGGAGAGAATTTAAGCGCTGCATGTGGATGGGAACATGCCTATTTCTGGACGGCTCCAATGAGCCGAGAAGAAATGTCGTAAGACCCACTTCCCAGCTCAGGCTGCAGCAGCAAAAACTCCCCGAGATACAGTGAAAGCAAGCACACATAAGTGCGCATACACACACAAATACACATCCTTTCTGATGCGAGTGCACTGCAGGCCGGGCGGCCTCCCTGCAGGGCCAAACAGAGCTGGGGCAGCACACTCTTTGAGGGGGGAGTCCAGGTCAGGATCTCTGACTGGTCTAGCCCTCAACCCAAAACCAACACACACTCACACATCCTCCAAACCTACCCAAGACAGCTGTGGCTAAGGCATTATGTGATCTAGATCCAGTCCCTACACAAATCCAATCTGATGCCACATGGCTATCGGGCCCAGCTCCTCTTGTGCCTGTCTGACTGAATTCCTATTCAGAACTCCCCTTCCTCCACCCTGTCTTGAGACATTCAGCTGAGTAAGACAGGTAGACAAGCAGCGAGACATTTAGACAGGCAGACAGCAGGGCAGGCCTGCTGGGGCCTTTTCTTTTGCTGCTGCCGGAGAATGCTATCAGCCTGGATCAGGCTAGGCTGCTCAAGCTGAGCTTCAGCAGCCTCACGGCCCGGCTCACTTTTCTCCATGGAAACCTGCCCCACACTCGCCCTGTGATTGGCTCGTACGATCACTAGACAGACACTATGTCTTACAATACAGATAATAATGGCCCTCTGGTAGGATGAGAGCAGGAGATGAGTGATGGCAGAAAGGCCTTTTTCCAACAGATTTTGCCCTTTAGAGAGGCTGCATTCTGCAAGCTCACAAAACTAGAGACTACAGGTATGCTCCTGCGCACGGCGTGCAGTCGGTTAGCTCTAATGACATCACTAAGATTTTCCACAAAGTCATTTGCATCTTAAGAGGTTAATGATTATTTTCTCATCTCTTTACTGGTGTCTCCAAAAGCCTAGAGGGTTAGAGGAGGCAGAAACCAGACACTCTCACATGAAAAAATGCCACCCAAATGCCAACAGTGGACATTGTTCACTGAACCATATGCACGAACCAGTTACTCTTTATCCGTCTCGTCTTGGCAGACCAAGGGTTTCATAATAAGACTCAGAGATGGGTGTGTGTCCGTGTATCCATACATAATAATTTCAGTCTTTCCCTTCCTCAAAGCAGATACAACAAAGGCAAAAGCTTCTTTTCAATGGCTTCTGCTCTATTTACAGTACATTGTCTGGAATTGGGGAGCAGAAATACCCTGCACAGAGATTAACAATACCAACAAAACAATGCTCCTAGATGAGCCTTCCTCTTTGGGTAACATTGTTACTGCAGCTCGCTACAAGCATTGCCATGTCTTGCATTGCCTCTTCACTTCAATGTTCTTTGTGTTGGTAGCATGGGGCCCCCAAACTGGGAACATGTCTTCAAAATGTGCTGTTTGTTTCCTCCATAGCTCTATTCAGCCCTCTCTTCTCATCTGTCTGACGTTTTCAGGAAGAAAAAAAGGATATATCTGGGACAACAGGGTGCAAAAAGGGGATGTATGAACAGCACACTGAAGCCAATATCAAGCATTATACACACACTGTACAGTGAGCCAAAACACTGTGATGCTTGAAATTAGAATGGCTTTTCATGCAAACAGAGGCACTTGCTGTGCAGGTGACAGGCTGGTATTGCAGACAGAATTGAAATGAAAAACAAATCCAACTGCTATTTTAAATAAAACTCCACTTGGCAGCGGCTTGCTGCGCTAAACCAAACAAGAGAAATGGAGCTTGCCACGTGACAAATGTGCACAGTGTTAAATACAGATAAAACTATGAAATGAGTCACCGCCCATTTTTGCTCACTGCACCGCGTCTAACCTCTTTGGCAGAGCAACACTAATATGTTTAATGAACTCATTAGTCAAAAATGAAGACAGACAGTGGCATGAGGCATGGAAGGTGGGAGCACAAAGGGCAGAGACGAAGGGAGGGAGGCAGACGCAGGAAGGGGGAAGAGAAAACAGTTGAAGTGAGGCACCTCTCTAGGAAGCACGTTCTCCTGTATTATAGATGCAGTATCATGTGTTACAGTAGCTACATGGTGGCAAATGCAACATTTGTCCAATGCAATCAACTCAACAAGCAGAAACAACACAATCTGCGCGGCATCCTGCGAGAAAAACTTCAAACCTGCCAAGTAAATTCCAAGGGTTACTGCGAGTGTTATCACTACTATTTAATTTAAGTGCTTCATCAAAATTACACAGCCTGGAATGAACTGCTCTAATGTAATTATTTGCACTTGGCTGATATGAATGGGTCCACCCATGGCTATGCCTATTCATTCCCCAAAAAACGTCTATGCCCAGATCAAAGCAAATTGTTGCCAGAGCATGAGTCACTTTGCTTTATGTAGACTAATTGGTCCCTGACAGTTTAAAAGAGTTCATATTTAAACAGGAGTCTATCTGAAGCAGCACAATCCTCTGGAATCCAAGACAGAGTTCCCCGTGCCGCCATACAGACTGCTGTCACCGCGAAATATATGGCTGTTTACTTATTCATGAATGGGTTAGGGCTACTAACTCAATCAATCTGCTTCCAGTTACCCGGGCTGACTTTATTAGATAACATTAATGATGCATTAGTTGTCCATAGGTGTTGAGTTTCTCCCTTGTCAGCAACTACAATTCAAATGAGAACACAATGGATATTGGCTGCGAGTGGATCGAAACTTGGGGATAATTGTGGCACTATACAACACCGGGAGCTCATAATTCATCGTCAGACAATACGCTGTCAAAGAAATGAAAATCGCAGTATGCTTCTTGTAATATCACCTGCCAACAATAAGTGGTATGCACAGTAAAGAGGGAGGAAAGAGCCATACGTCATCCATATCGCAAATCGATTTCATGCGAAAGCAATAAAGCATTGCGCTTATTTTCCATCGAACCTGTCATATTAAATAAGATTAAAGGCCGCCATATTGTTCCTTGACATGCCTCTCTTCTGAGACCATGACAATATTACAGCCATCCATATACTGGGAGTTGTGTGTGAGCTGTGCATATATCACAAGCCATTTGGTGGCACTTTACATCGCTGTGAAGTCATACATCCTCTCATGGGTGCCCCAGCTGGGTGCTGACCCTCTACCCTCACCAGCACCAGACTCCACATACAGTCTGGGAAGCAGCTATGAAGCTTGCACTGTTTCCATATCATAATCACATACCAGGAGGCCTTATGACACATTAACCACACCTCCAGATACTGAAAACAAACGCCTGCCTGCCTGCCTGGCTGTGGTGATTATTACAAAGCAATTCCCTGATACTAGCAGCAGTGCACCGAGGCTGAAACACAGGCAGCTGCTTTGTCTGCTCGCCTCACATAAAACACATTAACGGTAAAGACACTGAAGGATAACACACACACACACACACATACTCACACACACACTTGTCAAGACACCTCCCATGTGTCATGTGTCTTTATTTTGTGCGCGAGGGTGGAGGTCAAACGCATTTCACTCTCATTTAACGGCTCACATACGTGCCCACGACACACAGAAAACAAACGCAGACAGACAGCTAGCTTATATGCTACACGCGTTTAGCTCTGTCGGTGCCGTTACCGTTAGAAATGAAAGCACTTTACACCCATTCACGCTGCACTGTCCACGGTCCAGGTAATGCTGCGGTGCTGGAGATGTGTCAGGCCAACTGCCGTGCTCGGCGCGCGGACACACTGGAAATTGTTTTGCCCACTTGCTTCTCCCAGTGGGCAACAAATGGGACAGCGGGGCAGTTTATTTAGGATATAACGGACACCGGAACATCCCTCTGAAGCACAGCGAAAACAACCGAGCAGAGCGCAGATATAACGGGACCAGAAATCCCTGCCTACCGTGACCGCTATTTGGTCACCGTGATCTCAGCAGCGACGCAGTCAACAGGCCGGGATGTAGCGGGGGAATCTATGAGCTCGAGCCTCCGTAGCTTCCTACGTTTCCGCCATGCAGGCAGGGTTATATTATCACCTACCGTGACATGGTACTCCGGCTTCCAGCGGCATCCGACCGGGGCTGCGGAGACCGGGACTGACGCAGCGGCAGCCGGGATTTGTTGCTCCACAAAATTGAGTAGAAAGGCTGCGGCGGAAACAGGAACTGGGAGAGCTGGGATCTGTGAATACGGCAGTCGAGGCTGCTCTGTGGGGATCTGCTGGATGGCCGGTGTCAACGCAGACCTGAGAGGGGGGGAACTTCATATCCGGTCATGACGTTTCAAAATAACAGGCGGTGTGGTCTCAGAGTACAGTACTCCTGAAGCAACAGCTGGAGGTTAGTTAGTTAGACAGTGGCAGCTGGAAGTGATTTTTAAATTATTTTTATATTATATATTATTAACTTATTTTAGATATATTCTTGAATATATGTGCCCTGCTGTCTGCCTGTCTATCTTATATTATTTATTTTATATTATACTATATATTATATATTTTCATATTCTATATTATTAACACTACACTGAAATTTGAACTTCATTTTAAATGTTTTTTTTTTATGTTTTAATGTTTTTTATTCATTTATTTATTATTTTTCTTTGCTTTATCTGTTTTGAGGGATATTTGACTACTTCAGCCTGATGGCTATATAATGTAAGCAGTAGCCTACCTTTAATGCTAAATAATATGTTACCTACATTATACAGGAGTCCTTTCTACTCATGCTTAAATAGGTGTTTTATTTCCTTTGTCAAATTTTGGTGCTATTTTTACTGCACTGAAATTGTATCAAACCTTTTATTTTATTTTTTTGTCAGTGTTTTTCTACTTTATTTTATTTTTCTCTTAAATATCTATATTCATGCCTCATGTAAAAGCCAGTAAATTGCCTTGGTGTTTTAAAGCAGCAACACAAATAAACTCCCTGATTTTGACATTTTAATGTGGACTCGTTTTAAACACAGCGATTGTATTCTGAACACAATTATCTACTGTTCATTTGTTTTAATCAATGGGTTATTTATTTTGAAGGCTCAGTGGACTAACTTCCTGTTTGTGTCTGGCTCTCTCTGGCTGACTTCACACCTGATGGGAGTTGGATGGAGTGAAAGCTGCAGTGCGCACACCAGTGTCAGGTTGTTGTACTGCAGTCGGGCTCACAGACAGACAGAGCTGGTGCCACCGGGGCGATGGAGGGTACAACCCCCCACCCCCACCTAAAGGATGGCACTCAGTTTGACCTTCAGTCCAGCACAGCACCGGTGCAGGCCAGATCCTCTCGGACTCAAGTCTTACAGCCTTCAGTCCTCACTCATATCGTGTTGCATCTTTTGTTCCCCAAGAGCCGCACTGCTCCATCACTCATCTGTTACAGCCTCTAAGATTACTGGGTGCAGCTTCTCTTTCCTCAACATAATCAGCATGGATCGATTATTTCTCATCGGAGTGATAAGAGAAACCAAATAGCTTTGATATCCAGTGCTTTTATCTTTCTTGATAAACTCAGGCCAGCTGGGAATATGTCTAGACAGATGGAGCAAACTTTTCTGCTGTTTTTTCACCAGGTAGAGGAGACTCAGGATTCACAATAGGCTGTGCTATAAGATGCTCGGCTGAGATACATTTTCCATATGAAGATGTCAACATTTTACATTAGGTTAGTGCTTTAACCATGTACATGGCATACAGAAAAGGACTTGCTATGTCTTGTAGAGCGGTGGTTCTCAACCAGGGGTCCAGGGAGTCCCAAGAAAATTGGGCATAGTGAATTTTCTCTTTTCAGTTCACTACAGAAGTGAACCCAGACAGAGTGTGAGTCATAAGAGTGACTATTCTTATCATAGGCTTCACTTCCTCCATAGTATTCTCCTCAGCTGTTGCTCACAGCTCTAGAATTCGTCTTAATCATATCTAACAACCAAAAGCTATACAGATGGAGGTCCCTGAAGCAAGCGCTTATCAAATGCAACCCAATATGTATTAATTTAGTCGGCCTTGACACAAAGAAAGGTGGAGAACCACTGTCTACTGCAACAGCACATTACACCCTACTGCATACTTTGGGTAAGATGTAATGACAGTTTGAGTAAACTAGAGTACGTAATTTATCCATTGTGTGTGTGTGTGTTTGTGTGTGTGTGTGTGTGTATTTGCTACATAGTGAGGACTGCAACAGGAGTCCTCATTTCTGCAAAGTCCTGTTTGAGGGTAAAGACTTGGTTTTAAGGTACAGTTTTGAATTTGATTAGTTTGGGGTTAAAAGGCTCTCAGGGAGTGGTAATATGGGATCTACTTAAAAATGTTGGAAGAGCCCCATGAACATAACAACCATTTTAAATTTTGGATAAAATCTGAGGGTACTGGGCCACTGTGCATGTGGGGCAATGGAAACTTTGTTATTTATTAACAGCGCTCCCATCCCCCAGGGCCTCTGGAGAAATAACCTGGTGACTGCCGATGGGATTCATAAAATGAATAAATTGATAAGTAGATCAATAAAAAAATAAAGTGATACATAAAATAATTTAAATAATAAATAAAAAAGTGAATAAATTGATTATTAAGTTGTTAAAATTCAGCTAAACTAAGGTAACATATCTCATAAATGTTTAATTGAATTGAAGACTGATATAATGATGCATGTGTGGGGTTAAAATAGGTTGAAAAACAATTATAAACACAAGTGCTTAGTAAAAAGGGTAAGTGCTTAAAATGTGTAAAAACTTACAACAATCAATGTACACACAAGATTTTTTTTTAGTTATAGAAGCATCAGTGTATTTATATCAGTTAAAGTATTGTAATCCAAGTCAAAATTAGGTTGGGTTGGGGTTATGCATTTTGTTGTGATGGTTGAGGGTAGAGTAAGGGCACAAGTATACTGGCTGCGTGGCCAAACGTACATGTACATAGTGTGCTGCGCCTGTGTGTATACTTGCTGCAGCACGGTCGTTCGTCGACGCAGCCAAAACTCCTGATACTGGTGGTCTCCACTAGGGGCAGACCACAGCACTCAGACACAGAGGTCGCGAAATGCGAAGGCGGCGGTGACATTGGATTTCCGGATGTAGTAGGCTATACACAAACATGCATGGGCGAGGAAGTATCATACAGATGCCTGTAATTGCGGACAAGGTCCGACAGCCTTTCTTCAAAACTATTGTCTGCCATTGTAATGACCTCCGGCCTCATGTTCACAGTCTCTAGAGGTCTACTTCGCACGAGCGCCTCTAGTGTTCATGTTAATATTGCATCTGGCACGCGCGTCACGTTACCTCACGTTACCTGCCTACGCACACGCGTTGTCTGCAGCAAGTATACTTCTCCTCTAAGGGGGTGAGGAATGCACTATGTCAATAAGGGTCCTCACAAATGTAGAAGTACAAGAATCTGTGTGTGAACTTGTAGTTATCACTTTGTGGGGATAAAAATGTACTCATGCAGGTACATTATGTGGACCAGGAGACCAAAAATAAATAAATAATTGGCGCTGTCACGGTAAACCATCAGAGCTAAGACTTAGTTTTTGTTTAGTGTAAGTCTGTAGTGACTGTGGTTAAGGTTTGGGTAAATCCCCAGGGAGTGCACATCACTGCAGTGTCTACATACACTGAAAAAAAGTGTGGGAGGTAGAAGAGACTGAAAGTGAAAGTTCTTTCATAATGACAATTGTTAAATGTCATTTCTTGTACATTGGCTACCACAGACAGTATTCCTCTTCACTGTGTTGAGGTAACGTCAAAAATTTCAGAGCCAGATCACTCAGTACCAAGTAAAACCCAAACACTGTGAGATTAGATACTTGTAAGAGAAACTGCACAATTATGACTTAAAATGTGGAAAACATAACACAGGAAAAATAGCAACTATATTTAGTTTCACTGACAATTTGCAGTAGGAAATTAAAAAGTAATCTAAGAGCAGTAAATTGTTGTTCCCAGCGTGAGTAAAGTATAATTTATAGGATGAGAACTCAACGCCAGTCTTCTTTTTTTTTTTTCTTTCCATAATGCAATTTACAGCTTTGCATATTCCAGCTTTTTGAAAGGCTGATTATTTATATACTGTAACAACAGAAAAAAAAGTGGTGCAAAGCTTAATTTAGGTTTGTAAATAGCATACCTGAGCGGACAGAGCTTCTGGACAAGTCATCAGTTACGCAGCTATAAACCACAGCCGTAAAGGCCGGACATAATCGAGCTCAGCAGTCCTCCCGTGGAGACCTGCTTATTCAGTAATTCACAGTCATGGTTCAGATTACATGGCATTCATTTTAATTTGCTCAACTTCGTACAGCAGAAATGTCCATTAACTTGAAACTGACTCAACAAAGATGCATTTCTTATTGCTCTTTCATGTCTTTTGCCACAACATCAGGAGAATATTAACGCAGATGCTCCCATTTAGTATCAATAAACACCCACTTAATCCTCATAAATTGAACCCAGTTGGGGTCAAGTATGTTTCCAAGCAAAAGGGAAGAGAAGCTGAGGACTGTGTGTGTGTGTGTCTGTGTGGATGTGTGTGTGTGTCTGGATGGCTGCTGTGAAACGGTAAACAGGCTTTCAGGTAGTAATTTGTTGCCCTTGAACATGTAATTTACTGTACCACTCTCTGTGAACCACTGCATATGGATGTTTTTCTAGCCCCCCCCCCCTTTTTTCAGCCTCACTTGAGAATTAAGCCACTAAATCAAATTCATAATACCCAAAGGCTTTTCATTTGTTGTTGTTTCCCCATCCATCTTTGAAAAATATCCAGTGTGCCTCAGAGAGGTCTCACTCCGGTGGCGAGGAGCTGAATCACAATAACAACCATCACCTACATTTGGTGCACACATATTTTCCATTTCACTTAAGCCGTCTCGACTCCTTCAGCTGATGCAGCAGCGCCTTCATGTGGTCCAAAGGCTGCAGTGCACCGTCTCTGAGCGGGGAGAGAATGAACCAGTCTGATGTCATGTCTTGGTAGTGTAGGTGTTAGTTAAAAGAAGAGAGATGACTCAGAAGACCTTTCAGTTGTGTTTCATCAAGACGACTTAATGTCATAGCAAGAAAAATGACTCACGGTTCCAGCGGTCACCTATAATTGTCGCCCGCGCACATGCCTGTACTGCACATGCAAGTCCCCCAGCCTCCCATGCACATGCACAACAGGATTTTCATCACTCTGCTGTGATAACATCATCAGTGTTGATCCCAGCGTGGGCGTAGGCAGGTCGATCTCTCCTGACCTTTTCGTCTTCGCCGACCTTTTCAGATTGAGACACAGAGGGAGAGTTTCTAAAGGAGAACATGTGAACTCTATTCACCTGCAGGAAAAGCTGGAGTGGGATTTCGCAGAGCCCATGTGTAGGCTACGGAGCACCACGTTTCTGAGGCGGCATTACGGAGTAACAAAATGGAACAGAATAATCAAAATCTCATTAGAGTATCATTAGAATATCATTAGCATATTAATCTGTAACACTCGGGGAAGAGCGCATCATCGCGAGGCACTTGTCAAAATGTATTCTGTGCTACAAAACATTTCATGAAATGTGTGACACTTCAAACATTTTAACGAAGAAATGCACTAAATGCAGCCTAAGATCTTTGATTCATAACAACGTCCCTACTTAAATTCTGGGCTTTGTGGTTGAAGAGCATTTTGGGGATAGTTATATCCTCTGCATTCAAGAGACATATTAGTTCTTGTAAGCTTGAACTCTTTATACAAAACAGTTGCTGGAGTTGGGGAATTTGTCCAAGGTTGAATACCAAAAGGAGTGGAGGCAACAGATTGGAATATTAAGTATGATCCAGCTGTTAATATTGTGGGATTGATTTTAGAGTGGGGCACTGACTTTGAGACGAGCTTTAATAAAGTACTTATATGGCATTTGTAGCTAATAATGATGAAGAAAAACTGGCTATTGACGATATGACACAAACCCTGTATTTACATCTTCAGACTATAATAAGTTGTCTATTCAGTATTGTTACAGTAAACAGCTCTACACAGTGAAGAGACACACTATCATTAGCTGTACTTGCTGCCATATTAAAAAGAGATTTACATTATTACAGGATGGCGACCACTACCGACCGTATGACCGCTGCAATAATGGATAATAATAATGAACACAATGGAAATGGAAATAAGCTCTCGCGCTTTTATTGTGTTTTATCCTTTCGACAAATTAGTAAAAAAAGACGTGGTGAGGCCTCCTGGTGAGACTGTGCATATATCATTTATTTATATCCACTGCTGGAGAGTAATGAACTACATTTATTTGCTTTTTCAAACATTTTCATAAAACTCGTTTTACAAAACAGGACAAAAATGTGCAGACATAACAGACCAATACCAACTACAGACAGCCCTGCAAAATCAAAGGAGGCAGAACACACCGAAATTTGAATATAAAATACATAAAAGAAGTCCAGGGAACCCGTGTCAGGAAAACCTGATACACTTTATACTTCATCATCATACCAGGCTGTAATTCTACATTCATTTTCCAGGCCAATTCTATCAGGCCTCATCCTTTAAGATTTAGTGGTGCCCAGGTATTCAAAAAAGGGGGCCCAGATCCAGGAGAATAAAAAAAGATTTATCCTTAAAGGTTATGGAGAAAGCTTCAAAGAGAATGACACCTGTTCCAGTATGCAGCGCCTGATAAATTCCCCTTTCCAACCAAACTTAGTGCATGAACACAGGTCTTTAAAACAAGGGAAAACCCACAAACAAGAGCTGTGTTCATGGCTCTGCAGCAAACCAGCATGCCTATCTCTGTGTGAGAGGTTTTTTTTTTGTGTGTTTGTTTTTTGGTGCATCACGTTCGACATCATGCCGGAAAATAGGTTAGTAAACAGTAGAAAGCAGCATGGAGGCCTGTGAAAACTTTTTGGTGGTTACTTGTTTTCATATATCGCCTACTTATCCAGTCTCTTTCAAAATTGGAACAGACTAATTTGGATCCATGTCTGAGCACTGCCTGGCCGGAGATGGACATATTTAGTGGTGGTGTGTCACTGAATGTCGCTGGTTGAGGGGCTAAAATTAGCACGTTCTCCTAGGTGTTGTGTTTCCATCAATGATGATTAGAGCCAGAACTGGAGCTAGAGCTGAAGCTGTAACCAATGCAGATACCGATTATTATGAAACAGAGATACCGATAGCCGATATCTACAACGTATATACTATGTCTGCTGTAAAAGTCATAGATGACACAGAATTAACAGTAATTAAGTAGCTAACAGTAATGAAGTTGAAGAATATGCCAGCTAAATAAAAACAGATTAATAAAAATAAGTTAATAAATAAATAATAAATAATAATCATGAAAACAAAATTAAAAATAAAATAAAATGAAAAACAATTAAAAAAAAGAAATGAGAAATAATAAATTAGATTAAAATAAAATAAAATAAAACAAAGGAGAGCTCAATTAAAAGCCAGGCTAAAAAGGTAGGTCTTGAGTTTGCTTTTACGCGCCTAAAGTGGTACGAGCAGGACGCCAGGGGCAAAACAACGCAGCTAAGGAAAACAAAACTGTATATTGGCATAACGGTGGAAAAAAATCACAGATACCTTTAACCCTAAAAATTCATAATATCGGCCCTGATAATCAGCCAGGCAGATTATCTGTCGACACCTAGAAATTACAATCAGTTTCAATCAGCTGCCCCCTTTTTCTTTCATCCTGACCCTGTGAAGGAATTCCCCGACATTGCATGTAAGACTACAGCATTATGTGTCAACTAGTCATGCATATTGTATGTAAACAAATGTTCGGAGAAGTTGTTGCATGTTGATGGACATTGACTTATGGACATTGAATACAAAACCAAGGCTGACATTCCTTGATTCCTTACACTTTCCCTGCACTTAATGGAGTGGCATTTTATGCTTGTATTATATTTTGTGATGAATTTGCAACACTGGACTGTAGTTTGAACTACTTTTTCTAAGTAGCTTAAGTTAACCGAACCAGATTTCTCTCTAGGGTAGTTCACTGCTAAGGCGTAACCTGCATTATTTAGCAACGGAGGCTTCATAAGTCTGGCCACAGTAAGAAAAAACTACTCTTGAATAGCATGCTTGTAAGTGAACTGTGATAAAAGTAAAAATAAAGAAATGAGACTATAACAAGGATTTCTTTGCAGGAAAACTGCTAACTAAAAGTTAAGAGGAATTTTGGAATGAGCTCAGAAGCATTAAAACCCATTTAACCTCTGATACTGATGGGATGAGTGGCACAGATGATGTTCTTAATCAATGGCAGAGGCATTATTATGACCTGCTTAATTGTCTGCGCAGCAAAAAGTCAAGCCTGCTGTTAATGACTTCACTCAGGGTATGATAGTGAGGTTTGATGAGGTTATCTAAAGCACGGGCGTCAAGGGTGGCTGAACCTCTGTACATTCTAATGTAACTGGCAGTCATTACGGGGAGAATGATTTTTCCACATCTGCGTGCACTTCCTCTCGCTGTCACAGGGTTGCACTGCTGCACACACACACATACTAAGCACAGAGCTTGTTCTGTTCAAGGCAAATATCAGATGGCAGACTAACTAAGCAATGGAATTATAGAATGAACCAAAAGTGAAGCAGGTGGAAAATAAACTGAACTGACAGGTTTGCAGAGAAAACTGAGGAGGATGGTGAAAATGCAGATTTAGAGCAAGAATCAGGAAGTGAAAACATGGAGGGTTCGTGAGGTATGGCACATTTGGCCCTGAAGAGTGAACTAATAGCGAAGCAAATTCACTCAGTGCCTCTGAATTTTGTCTGCTCCCACACAGAACAAACACCTGCTTCGAGGTAAGACAGCTCGCTCCGTTATCGCATCTTTAATGTTTATTGCCGGTTTAATGAGCAGCACAACAGTTTGTGATTTTGTATCATCAATGCTTTGCTAATCAGTTTGCAAGCAGCCGTCTCTACTTAGTTTCAGTGCGTGGATTGCAGCTGCCAGTTAGTATAATTCAGGTTTTATGTAGGTGTGAAACTAATGGATTTGGATGGAAAATCGAGCATTTGTTTGGATTTATCAGAAACAGATGTATGGTGATTGATTCACTGGTGTGCACTGAGCGAGGCTGCTTCTACTTTGATGTTTCCCTGCAGCTGATTAAATCCTGTATTAACATTCAGGTGCTTGAGCGAAGCTTTGCCTGTATAGAAATCAGAGAAATAACTCAGTGCTACTGTATATGAACTTTGTGTTATGATGATATGATAATATTGTATATTTAAAAAAAAAAAGTCGTCAGTTTGATGATTCCAAGTAAATTGTGATACAAGCATATGAAAATAGCTTCACCCATAAAGAGCAGAAGTGTTTTAAATAGTGAGAATTTAACGAAAACGCAGGTGTTTGGGAAGTACTGAGCATTTGACTGGATGAGTGAGACTTGGATTACACTGCATGAGTTGTGTGAGAGTTTGTAAATGGATGTTTTGATATACCTTTGCAGTTGTTAAACGTGGCCCCTGGGTTCTCCAGTTAAGTATTTTCTCTGTGTTTGGATTCTTCATTCACTGCGGAGGCGTGCAAGAAAAACAAAGTTGTCTTCATGAATTCATGGTAACACGGGATGAGACAGTGAAGTGAAAGTGAAGTGTAAAGAGTTCTGTCTGATGTGATGCTTACCGTAGCAGCAGAGCGCAGTTCAAAGCATATTTTTACAGGTAATATTGCTATATCATGCATGCACCTATGTGTGTGTGTGTGTGTGTGTGTGTGATTTTTTTCATGACACTTTAACGAGCATTTAACACCACAGGACAGCACTTTATGTTTAGGTTTATATTTCAATCAATAGAGTGATATCAGGATATAAAATGACATACGCTGTTTGCATTTTTTACGCAGTTGATTCCCCACTATCTAAAAAAACCATCTTTACAGACATCATAAAGTTACTCTGGTATTGATACACCAATTATTGTTTCATGGCATTTCAGACCCTGAGGTACATTTTGTGCATGTTAAGCATTATACGCCACATTTCATGGTTTAAATGCATTTAAACGCAGCATGTGATCCTTGAGGGGACTACAGTTTAGTAGGACAACTTGTTTGTTTGCTAAAGAGCAACACTAGTTGAATCTCTCAAAAGCACATTTCAACAAAAATAACATTTAAAAAATAGCAATAATAATTGAAACAGAGGTGCTTATCTGTAAAATGTCGTATCAGAAATTCTAGCTCTGGTGAAACACACTATAAATAAAAGATTAATTGTTTTCCTAGCACTTTTTAAGTGTTGTTTCATCTGTCAGTTTGCTTAAATAACATCATCATGCCAGCTGTTTGAATGAAGACATCCTGCCAGGAGCAAATATTGTCTAATGTTCAGTTTTACAAGCCAATAAAACCAAAAGTATGGTTAATTAGAAAAGAAGGAGCAACTGTAAGTGATATATTGTAACTGTGTAAAAGTGCTAAAGTGCTGTAAATTAAGGTTAATACAAGTTTGGCCTTGTCCTTGCCGCAGTGGCCGTGGGCTTGATTCTAACCCACAGCTCCCTGCTGCGTGTCATCCTCCTTCGCCTTCCTCCCCCCGAGCTAACAACTGTCCTATCAATTAAAGGAAAAAAAGCCCTAAATATCTTTGAAATAAATAAAAGAAGCACAGGAAAAGTATTATCCAACAATCGATCAAGTAAAAAAAGGATAAATACTTGCCTGGGTCCAAACCTTTGAGTTCAAGTTGACTTATTTGTCTGGCAATGTGGCATGGTTTCTTGGTTGAAATAAAAAACAATCGCTGTTGTCAGGCTGTGGTCAAGCAGTGTGACAAAACCATTCATTCATTTTCTGTGACTGATTATCCTGTTGGGGGTCGCAGGGGGGCTGGAGCCTATCCCAGCTGACACTGGGCGAGAGGCAGGGTACACCCCGGACAGGTCACCAGACTATCACAGGGCTGACACACAGAGACAAACAACCATTCACACTCACATTCACACCTACGGACAATTTAGAGTCACCAATTAACCTGCATGTCTTTGGACTGTGGGAGGAAGCTGGAGTACCTGGAGAAAACCCACGCTGACAGGAGAACGTGCAAACTCCGCACAGAAAGGCTCCCACACCCATGATCGAACCTTGAACCCTCTTGCTGTGGGGCAACAATGTTAACCACTGTACCACCACGCCACCATGACAAAACCACTGAGGAGTAATAACAACCATCAAGTGCTATATACAAGATAGACGCTGCTATCAAGGCTGTTTTAAATATACATGTCTTCTCAATTTCACCCAACAACCAAGTTTGTTTTACGTTGCTCCGCTCCCAACACCCCAGCAAAACAGGTAAATTGGCATGGCTATGCATGAGTGTGGACTTAAAATGGCATTAGATCCAGTGGGATACGTTGGTCTCTAGTAGTTGGGTAGGGAAAATTGAACCCCCCTCCCCCATGGAAATCAGTTAGAGAGGACACAACATCAGACTGAAGTTAGAAACAGACTGTAATGAGTTGACAATTCCATCTGGTATCAAGCAAGATAAATACAGGATAAAGCAGAGGGTAGGGATGGATTAAAGTACATGTCCTGTATTCACACTGTATTTCACAGTGGGTGTCCCAGGCATTTCATCCTCTGGCAGTGGTCCACATCACAGTGTCACACGAGAGTCATTACGTGGCGGTCATTTGGGAGTCACTGGACTCACATGAATTAAGGAGTGAAATGTCCGTGAAGAACATGTCAGGATGGCTCTGTTAAGACCTATTGATTGGTGTCACAGTTTGTCACTCTGTTCAGGGATGCTTGTAAATTGACAGATAGCCCAGTTCTCTTCTCTCTCAAACTATTCATCTTCTGGTTCTGAGAGGTAATGTTGCTGATCGCACGGTCGCATGTCCTCCTCTTGATATTGGTCGACTGCTGAATCTTCACCTGAGGAGGTCATAAACAGTTGTTGTGTATTCCGTTGTGTCCTCTGGGTGTCTGGGTCTGAGCATTCACTGTTGGATATGAATCTATAATGACCATTGTGCGCCATCTTGATGCAAGTAGATCTTCTCATATTGGTCTGGAATGATAAAACAAACACTTGAACTTATGGTATAATAAATATCTACAGCCCCTGTTATACTGCATGGCCCTTGTCCAGTCCTGCACCCTCTGGATCATTCCAGGTTTCCCCCACGAAATGGTGCTGTAGTCACCTTGTATACCCAAGCAAAATACATTTGGCCTTGGACCACCAACAGGGGGAGTCAGGGAGCCTTTTTTATAAAGAGATTGCGCTATAAGGTCGCTACGGAGTCCCTTCTTTATGCCTCCTTTGCATTTTTACACAGAACCAAAAGAGGCGTGACAGGCATGACATGTAACACATTAGTGTCCGCCTCAAGTGGGACATATAACATATGCTTCGGCAATGCATTCTAAACAACAATGGCATTAACGTGTCAATAACAATCATTTACCGTCTCTATTATATGGCAACTGACATGGTCCTCTGCTCGGAGGGTAAGGAGCTCCCGGACCTCATTGTTTTCCCAATTTGTGAACATTTACGGTCGTTATTCCCCTTCTTCAAGTTAGCCACTAATTGCTAACAGCTACTTTTTCAAACCTCCCGCAGTGGGTTAAACGCACAACACGTCATCATAATGTCACACCCGTGCCGTCCATGACTTACATTGTTCAAGTACAACAATTTACTTACAGACTTATATCGCTGACAATATGAGTTATATATATTTACATGATAAATAAATCAATTCTCAAAACACATTTCAGCTTTTCATCTGGTACTCCAGCCCCTGCAGTTATTCTGAAAATGGTCTTGCACAGCACCTTTTTAATCCTCCCACTACTCAAAGCACTTCTACACTACAGAGTCATTCACATACTGGTTGCCGAGGTTACCACACAAGGTGCTACTGCTATTCAGAAAGCATTCACACACACACACACACACCAATGGAACAGCCCTAGGGAGCAGTTTGGGCTACATGCCACTACATGCTCAACATGCTGATGGGAGATGCTGGCGATTGAGCCGCTGATCTTCTGATTAGGAGACCACCCGTTCTACCTCCTGAGCCACAGCTGCTCAAGTACAGTCTGGTTTCAGTGGTCGAGTTTCAACCCAGCTGAGCGTGGTAAAGGTGAGGAGCTTGGCAGATGAGCAAATAAAACCCGTTGGGGGAGTGGGGGCCCAGCTTTGAAGCAAGAGTGAAGATACTGGTATAATATGAAACAAGGCATTCATTGGTATCAACAAGGTCATACTATCTTGTTGGGAGGAGGCTAAATACTGCTTGAAAATTAAGCTTAATTTTGGCAGGAGAAAAGGCTGCATTGCCTTTTTGTGATATTTCTTCATAGTGGGTCAACAGTCTAGGTAATGCACACGTTTGGGTGTAGGTAGACTCTTGTGGATGCAATGAGCCCAACTGTATTCATGTGTGATGATGTTATTCCCCATAGTAGTCATTTTATTGTCGTGAGGCCATTTTCAATTGCCTATGTTGGTATTAGAGCTTGAGTGGTGGTGCTAGAGTGGGTTTGGATGAGGAGCCCAGTTTGAACAATTTTGTTTCCCTGTCCATAATTCCTAATGGCTGACCAGGGTCACAGTCCCCATTTATTCCTATTACAGCTGTAAAACCACATAAAGTATCAGGATCAGCACCAAGTGCACTTTATGTATGACAAACTGCTTCTGGATGTGGAAGCAAGCTCTAGTAAATATTCAGTGACATCTACCTTTCATTTGTTGTTGGGTTTTCAACAGTAGATGGCAGTGTTACATCATGTCTACGCAGTATCCTCACGATCCAGTACAACACTGTAACACCAACAGACCACAGCAGCATCTATACATGTCGGTCTTTATAATTAAAGTGTGTGTTGTGGTGGAATGTATTTATGGATTACACTCTGTGAAATCCTTTGTTGTATTATGCGCACTCTATAATCCCTCTTTACCTTGCTGTTTCATGTACCTCACACGGGCTGCTGCTGGGATGAGGGCGTGTACCTTATGGTTAAATTAACTGGGGAAAGAAAGTAACACCTTACTGCTGGTCAAAATTATATCAACGTAGCGGTTACACAAGTCTCTCTCTTGTAGCTGTCGAGCTTCCAGCAGGTGTCACTGAAACCTCAGCACAGCTCTCACTGCAGTCTCCACCATACCTCCGTGTCCGTGCCTTCATCATTGTCCATTATCACTGCTCCACATCGCTTCTGTCATCATCATTATCATCATGCTTCTACAAATCATGTAGGAATGTGTCAGGAAGGCGTACTTACACCATTTACATATGGTGTGAAAATAGCAGCATTACTGTGGTGACAGAGTGCTGGTAGGAAGTACTTGTCATTATAAATTTCACAATTTAAAATGATCAGAGGGGACCACATACAGTGCTGAGGCTGTGTTGCAGCTGTCTTAAGTTGTTTTGTTTAAGGCTATGACTAAACATTATTTTCATAACCAATTCATCCGACAGTGTCTGTCAATAATATGAAGCAAAATATTGAAAAATTATGCTTTTTTTCCAGAAGCACAAGACAACTTGATGAGATGAGTTCAATCCCTTTAATTCGCCCTGTCCATTGAGTTTGAGTTGACTGATTCGTCTGGCATCCTGATATGAAACGGCTGTTATTCAGTCAAAAGAAAAAATGACCAACAAGCACTGCAGGTGGACTCAATTATCCAATCAGTGGGACTGGTGCCGTTGTCAAGTTGTTGTCAAGCTGTGCGCCAGACCCAATAAGGAGTAAAAACAACAATGGCGAGTGTGATAGGCAAGACAGATGCTGTCATGTAGACCGCTCTAAATCAACATGTCCTCTCAATATGAGATCCATGGATCCATCCTGCCTTGTATCAACGGTTCAGGCTGGTGGTGGTGGTGTAATGGTGTGGGGGATATTTTCTTGGCACACTTTGGGCCCCTTAGTACCAACTGAGCATGGTTTAAACACCACAGCCTACCTGAGTATTGTTGCTGACCGTGTCCATCCCTTTATGACCACAGTGTACCCATCTTCTGATGGCTACTTCCAGCAGGATAACGCACCATGTCACAAAGCTCAAATCATCTCAAACTGGTCTCTTGAACATGACAATGAGTTCACTGTACTCCAGTGGCCTCCACAGTCACCAGATCTCAGTCCAGTAGAGCACCTTTGGGATGTGGTGGAACGGGAGATTCACATCATGGATGTGCAGCTGATAAATCTGCAGCAACTGTGTGATGCTATCATGTCAATATGGACCAGCATCTCTGAGGAATGTTTCCGAAATTTGCTGCTTAGTTTTATTTCATTTCATTATTGGCTTTCGGTTGAAGATACCAAGCAATTAGAGGACACACCTTTGGCTCAGGGAGATTGTGATGGCTATTTTTAAAGATTTTCTGACAATTTGGTGACTAGGTGATAAAAAAAAGATCAATATAGCAGTTGATGTTATCTGCAGCCTTAATTGGAAACTAATGAAACTCTCTTACCTCTCCTGTATGTAGTAAGTGAAAAGCTGTACACACTTGCTGTGTAGACTGTCAGACATTTCACCACTCATTCATGAGGGCTCATTAATTTTACTGACTCGTGGCGAGTTCCCAGCATTTGTTCATTTTCAATCCACACTTCCCAGCATTTTCCAGTTTCACCTCCTCTGTGTCATTCACACCTTTATTTCTCAGAAAAGCTGCTGAGTCACATGGCTGTTTTTGCACTGCAGAGTAAATATACTGAATCACACTGCTCCACAGCACCCCAAGGTCAACAACTCTCAGTAATATGAACCAAGGTAAGAGATTTTAAGGGTTATGATATGCGATTTCAAGAGCTCCATGACATCTGCTCCCAAATCATTCTACCTGTACCTCTTCATGCTTGATAGCGGTACCCGTGTTTACTGTCAGAAGCTAGGTTAAAAGAGTAGCTCTTCCATCTGTAGCACTGCCTGACATTTAGACTTAATGAGGAAGTAAAGCGGTGCTACTATGAAACCCATCATAGCTACACTCTGTTCAAAAATGCCACCAATTTGACTGCATTGTAAAACAAGCACACAAGGTCAAGCTCTGTACGTAAGGGCACTTCCAAATCAGGTCCTGTACTCAGCACCGGGACTTGTCTTGGCGGAAAAGCCTTGTCACCTCCGCAAGAAGGATTGTACTAAAGCACCATCTCATACTCAGCATGTCAAGTGGAGATTTAAATTGAATCCTGGTGGTTGCGACTGTCACAAATCTGCAGCCGTTAAAGAATGTGCTGAAGTGGAGCTGGCTGAGTGACTATTCTAATTTGTGAGATAGTGGGTTATCTGGGAGATCTCTTGCTGTAAATGGGAGGTGCAGCGGCAGTGAATGGTTGGAGAGATATGGTTTATATTGTGTGCACTGTGTGTGTGGCAGGTATCAGCTTCTACTGCATGCCTGTGCAGGTTGTAGACTGTATGAGCAAACTCCAAAGCACACAGGGAGCAGTGAGTGAGTATGTGTTTATTTTCAAGAACCTTAAAATGCTCTGTGTTTAGTAAAGAAGGTGTGGAAGAATTAAGGCGAGCGACTTTGACTTTTAATCTTCTTTATAGTATTAGAAACATTCTGTAGGAACACAGCGATAAGCAAACATCCAAATTAAAGCCGCTAGTATGGCAACACAGAGTTTAATAAACTGCAACACACATAAACACAAAAACAGACACAACACTAGCAAATGAGAAAAACATCTTCACTACTTTGACAACACAGATTTTGCCTTTGATAAAGCTCAGAATATGTTCAATCAGGAAGACTTTCTTTATGCTATATCTAGTCACAATTCTCTCCCACCACTTCCATCACTTCCAGTTAGCTGACTGTGGGTGTTACCTCTCCTGGTTAGCCCATCAAACTTTGCCATGATCTCCTTCAGCCATTTCTAATGCTGCTGCTGCCAAACTTTAAATCTGTTCTCCTGTCTGCTCCTGTAAGCTGTCATTCTAGGAGGAATTGATGCTCCCTCCTCCACCCCATTCACCTCCAGTCACCTTATCCAGAGCCCAGCATCAGCTCATCAAAAGCCCATTCCTTTTCACATCCAGATCCTCAGCTCCCTCTTCATCTCATCACTACCACCAGCGTCTAGACTCCACAGGAGAGGATCCCTAATCTACTCCATCTTTACCACCCTCCTGGAATAGATGACATCACGATGGGGTCTAATTGCTGAAGACTTTTCACATTTCTTATACTTCTGTGCACATTCAAATAAATATTCTTTTCTCTCAGAACAAGTCTTTCCTGATTAAAAGAAAATAGGTGCCAATAGTGCTTTTTGACCGCGTAGTTCAGAAGCTGTGGAGCCACAGGAACCAAAATAAGAAACTAAACTGACTTGTTTCGTTCGGTTTAGACAAATACTGGTGCGTTTACCTGTTAGGTATGGTCGGCCTGGGTCGCTGTCAAAGCTGTCGATTGAAGTCTGGTGCGGATCAAACAAATGGCCAGGTGGATGTCTGCTGAAGGAAGGCAGAGAGCAGGTGCAAACATGAGGCAGCTTTTGGAGCCTGGAGGGTCCAGGTGAGCTCCATCAAGGTAACAATCATCCCACGTCAGCCAACTGCCTGATGAGGTTGGCCAGAACATTTTCAACAGTGGTAGGGGCGGCACACACACCCCTCTTAAGATCAAGGTTCCATCTTGACATCTGGAACAACAAAGCATGCCAAAATGACAAAATAGAAGAAATAACACTTCACCACTTTTAACTTGCAGTTTACCAAATGTCCCCCTTTAAACTGGACATCATACAAAATTCGAAGGCTACGATTGAGAACAGTACCCACCTAAGAATGCAGATTTGTGTTTTGCAGGAATTCAGGAAAGTGAGTATAGAGCAGTGAGGTAGAGTCAGGTGCTGCTTAAACCCCCGACCCAAAGTAGACATCAAAATGTTGCTCACTGAATGAGCACCAAAGCTCATCACATGAGTTCTAACAAGGTGGCCTGCAGGCGGACAAAGCAAATTCCAGCTACCAAATGCACAAAACTGGAATTAACATAAGTGCTTGACCAAAGTAACACACCCAAAGGTTCCTCTAAACAAAGGCTCACTAGCCAACCAAGTCGTCCCAAGATGCAAAACACAGAGAAAACCAGGCTACAGCAAAGCTCACATGCAAAACCAAACAAAGCATAAGCTGTGCCAACTTGCAGACACTAACAACAAATTTAATTAACCACTTCCTCACTGCCATGGGTTTAGATCCTCACTTACAAAACCAAATTCAAAATACCATCAAGACCAGACAAAAGGACTTAAAAAGGAGGGTCTCTGTCTATTTCCAAGTGGACTCAGGTGGGGTTCTACTTAGTAACCATTTACAGGCTCTCACACACCAATTTAACAGCCATTGGGAGCAATTTGGGGTTCAGTATCTTGACCAAGGACACTTCAAAATGCAGACTGGAGGAGTTGGGGATCAAACTGCCAATCTTCCGATAAGTGGACAACCCACTCTATCACCGAGGCCACAGCTCTATTCATGTAAATCATTTGGTCACCATGGCATGCGTATCATTATGCAAGAACATGGATTTTCTCTGATCAATCAGAGAGTCAAACGCAGTTAAAACTGAGGTCTGTTGTGATTGTATCCAACTGTGTGTTCATTAAGTCCATAAAGAAGTGTGAAATCTCCCAGCAAATTGCTGTACATAACATCATCTTACCTGCTGTCAGTCACCGGAATTTGATTTCCCCACATGGGTCCTTGTAATGTGCTGATGGAGCAGGATGATATCACCACAACTGTCAATCAATGAGTTCGCTTTAGTTTGTATAACTGAATGTTCATTTGAAAAAGTCATAGTGAAAATGAGCCGAACCAGAACTAATGCAGCAATGTATTGTACATTATACAGTTATTTCTTCCCCTGGTCTGGGCCAACTGCACCAAACTACAGGTGTGTAAGAATCCTGAAAAATTGCAAAAATCTGAATAAATAGACATATTCATTATTAATCATATAATTTCTGATGTGAGCTAAAAGATGATGCTGTATGTATTTGCAAAGTGTGTGTGCACTCAGGTGATGTCATGATGTTTGGAGGATAAAAAAAATGGTGGCAGGAGTAAGAAGAGTAAGAAATAGAGATCAGAGGGCACAACAGTAGGAGGGCACTGCCAACAAGGCCCACAACAGGAGGGGAATGTGAACAGCATAAAAGTGAATGTAATATTGAGACAGTTCAGTCTGCTCCCGGGACCAGCTTGGTTTTGTTTGTAATCTTTGAAGACTCACAGTAAACCTACCGGTATTTCACACTGAACTCTGAAGGACTGCGTTGTCTTTATTGGAAAAATAACCACCATGGGTAAAGACTGAAAGCAACTAGCCTGAGGAGGATTTTTATCCCACAGAATGCTAAAACTAAAATCAACACAGGCGTCCCATGATCACCTCCCATGGTTTCACACAGTTCCACTGATCAGTAGTGGGTGAAGTGCCAAGAAAGATAGCAGTGCACCACCAAAATGAAGAAACAAAGACTTCTAGCCTGAAGTAAACATGGATAAACACAGTGCAAGTTGCATAATATTCAAAGAAATCTGTTTTGCAAACGTCCATTCATCCATCCATTTTCATCTGCTTATCCAGGGTCGGGTCGTGGGGGCAGCAGACCAAGCAAAAAACCCCAGAGGTCACTTTACCTAACAAGGCTTTCCAGCTCCTCCTGGGACCTCCAAGAGCAGATGAGATATGTAATCCCTCCAGCATGTCCTGGGTCTGCCCCGCAACCTCCTACCAGTGGGACGTTCCTGGGACACCACTAATGGGTGGCGCCCAGGAGGCATCCCGATCAGACGCCCCAACCACCTCAAATGACCCCTTTCAATGCAAAGGAGCAGCGGCTCTACTCCAAACTCTTTCTGGATGTCCGAGCTCCTCACCCTATCTCTAAGGTTGAACCCAGCTACCCTTCTGAGGAAACTCATTTCGCCCGCTTGTATCCGCAACCTCATTCTTTCGGTCACTACCCAGAGCTCATGACCATAGGTGAGGGTTGGGATGTAGATGGACCAGTAAATCAAAAGCTTTGCCTTCTGGCTTAGCTCCCTCTTCACCACGACGATCCAGCTCAGCGCCCCCATCACTGCAGAAGCTGTGCCGAACCCTCACTCCTGAACAAGACCCCGAGATATTTGAACTCTTTCACTTGAGGCAGTTACTCTCTGCCAACCCAGGAGGGGTAGTCCATCAGTTTTCGTCAGAGAACCATGGCCTCACATTTGGAGGTGCTGACCACAAGGATCCATTTAATGAGACACATTGCACACATACAACTAGAAACTTCCACATTTCCACATTTAAAGGTACCATCTGCTCCTACAGTATGAAAAACTATTAAAACCCCATGTTTTTTACTTAGATCTTTCTTACATCTTACATCTATTATATAGTCGAGACCACACAAGCAGAAACCTTTTTTTTTTTTTTTAAACCTGCAGCGTTCATTCTACCAAACACCTTATTTCAGTGAGTTATCCCAATGGCCAGCTGAGCCAGAGCGAACAGAAAATTAACTAAACTGCATTTGATTTTCTTCTAGCAGAGTACACAGACCCAAGAATAAACCCACTCATGAATAAATCCTTCCCCAAGCTTATCACACAGACCATTCAGCAACCTTAAAATACACTGAACTCCACGATACTAAAGACAAACACGCCTAACAGTTTCAGAGAGAGCGAGAAAGACAGAGAGACAGCTGCCAAATCGACGGCCGAGTGGCTCCGTGTTTGGTTCCTCCCTGCTATCTGCCTTCCGTTAATGATAACACACCCAGAGTGACAAGCATGGATGCAACAGTGGCCATGCTGGCTTCAGTCTGCTAACCAGCGGGATTGAAGACAGTGCGTCTCTCCCACTGATAGCTATGTTAAAGAGGACGCAAAGCCAAATAATGACAAGTCACCCACAGAAACACAGAGATACAGAGGGGTAAGATAATGCGTCTGGACTTTGATTTTGGTGCATCTGCAGGGAAGACAAACAGCAGGACGATATTAAATTTATCAAAGAATGTTGACAGACTTTTATTTCACTGATTTCATTCAGTGCCAAAAACAAAGGAGCCATAACTTCTCGTGATAAATGGACAAACACATACATTTGGACATCCGTTCCTCCCCCCGCCCCCAAAACAAAACAAATCCCTGGGGCCAAATCACCGTGACTCAGCACAATGTGAGAGTATGTAGTGTAAGCGTATGCAAAGTCAGTGGAGGATGAAGCTGTAAAGATGTCGATGGCGGCCGTCATCGCGCCAGCCTTGTTTTGGCAAGGGCGTCTCCCTCCGACTGAGGAGAGAGAGACCAGTCAATAAAGCTGGATGGCAATCTAGAGCCGAAATTGAGCCACGTCCCGGCCTCTGACAAGATAAATTCACTTAATAATGAGAACATTTGGGATTTATGGGTAATGGCGTGTTGAGCCCCATTTCTCAACGGGCACAGGCTCTTAATTCTGGCCAAATCCACTGACCCCCCCCCACCCCCACCCCCTGTACCGTGGATGTTCACAGTCATACATACAGCCTGTTCTCACTCTGCCTGCACTGCTCGGCAACAGTAATGGCAGTTCCTGCAATGAAGCCTGCCCTGCTCTATATTTGCAGATCACAGTGAGGAGGCCCAGTTGCCAAGAAGACAGGACCGGGGAAGATTTATTTGGATGGCTCTGGCAGAGAAATACCTTGCTTCTGTTTTCACTTGCTAACTTTTCAACCCTTCTCAGGTATCAGAAAAGTGGGATAGGTAGAATACACATTTGCTAAATATAATCAAACATTGATTATACCCTCAGGAGTTGCTTTCGGCCCGGATAATGTTGTGTTCATGCCCCAAAAATAAACAGTTTTCCTCCTGAGGAAATGGTTTCTCATTAAAACAATTTAAGATACCTGACACGTTTATGGCGCAAAGCAGTGCTTCCAAGCCAGGTGGTCGGGACCCCCCAAGGAATCGCAAGATAAAACTAAGAGGAAGCGAGATGATTAATAGGATAGGGAAGCAGAAAAATGTTGAAGCCAGACAAACTTAGATTTACCTTTTTATTTTCTGCTTGTTTTCATCTAGTACTGGATAACTTTACCTTTTCAACAGACACGTGAACTTAAGTCACATGACTTCGACTTGAACCAGATTCGGGTGACAAATTTGATGACTTTAGACTTGTCAAACTCTACTTGGACTTTAACACTGATGACTTGTGACTTCACTTTTTTTTTTATTTGACACTTGAGTGCTAGGTCTTGAGACTTACTTGTGACTTGCAAAACAATGACTTGGTCCCACTTCTGCCTCTCAAGCCTGTAAAAATTAAACAGAAAAGGAAAACGTCTGTGGTTGACACGGTTATAACACAGACATTTGTGGCGTTGGCTCACAAGTACAGTTCAGGAGTTCAACAATTCTGCTGTCTTTCCCCGAGTTTATAGTGTTCCTAGAGTGATGGTTTCTCGTTAAGTGGTTACAGCCGTAGGCTACAGTGTAGCTGATGTCCACTTTACTGAGATACCATGTGGAGACTGCAAGAGCTGGGATTAGCTGCTTGTGTTGTCTCCTACATGTTTCTGATGCCCGTAGAGATTGTTCAGAGTAAAGACAGCATTAGGGAAGGTGAAGTAAGGCTCAGAAGTCTTAGTCTTTTCAGTAAAGCATATTTAGTAATGCCATTTCCACTGCAAACCTCCTGCTCACTGCGATAACCGCCTGCTATCACAGTGAATGAAAGAATGTAAACCTCTGCACGACTGCACAGTCGCCTCTTATTCAGAACGTATTTGATTTTAACTCCAGTTCTATAAGTACGTGGCAGTCCACCGTCGCTCTGTATTACAAAGTAAATGAAAGTGGACATATACTGTGGGGAATGTAATCAAACCATGATGATACGGCGTGATCACGTTAGATACATCCATCTAGTGCTGCGTTAGCAAAATCCAAAAACTTCTGTCTTGGGTATTTTTCTGTTTACCATAAATCCAGCTTTAAAAATCTGCTTTTTCCTGACAAACAACAGTTCATCGATCTGCCCAGTACTTCTGTGCAGCATCTCAGGCTATATTGTGAGCCGCCAGATTTTATTTTATTTTGATCCTCGTACAAGCACAGTGGTACCGAACCTGGGAATGTCACTGTGATGACTGAATGACTTTGGGATGCTGTGCACAGTCATTGCACCTTGATGTTGTTTACCAGAAAGTATTCCCAGCATGTAACGTCCCTGAAACCACAAACATTATAGAGCATGTTAATTGACCTTTGGCTAAGCCCCTTCGTAGAACGGCCACTGTAGCAACAGTAACTAGGCACGGGAGGCATGCCAAGCATTCAAAACAGGGGAAATGCTGAAACGGTGTGCATATGGCACCTGCAAGTACGAAGGCACAGTTTAAAGGGGGGGGTTGCATTTTTCCCTTTTCAGAACCCCAAAACACGAGGAAAGAAATGTTAGATGTGGATTCAAACAGTATGACCTCACTCACAGCTGAACCCATCGAATATCAACAAACACTCCTTTATTTGCTCGAAGGTAAAATGCTAACTAATGTTAGCTTGCTTAGCAAATTAGCAACCAAAAAGGGTTGAAAATAAATCATAAGATACTTGTGTTTAAATTTCAAGTTAGTTCTTTGAACACCATTTGAGGCTGAAAAGCAGGATAATGGAGGGGGATCACACTGCACCTTGTGTAATTCCATGTGACAAATAAATGATCGACTTTTTGATAGATATAAATCAATGTTACATTTAACATTACTCTGCTGTGCAGGAACAATGTTGCTCCTGTATTTGTTTCCTGTACATTGAGACTGGTCACAGTGGGACAGCACAGGTGTAAGTAATTAAATTAACGATGGCTGAGTTCCATTAAGCTGCTTTGATTTCAGGATCCAGGTATTGTGCATGCTGGCTCGCTGTTACTCTCACTGGAGCACTTGAATAGAGCAGAGCCGTCGTTAGTGTTATTAGTAACACCTGTGCTTTTCCTGCTATGACGAGTCAAAACGTCTGCTGTGAAAAGGCCCACTGGCAGGACTTGGCGTGTCTGAACTTGCTTTGGTGTCCTCTTCCTTCACAATAGTCTGCAGACAAACTATATTGTGAATATGGCTCTCAAATGCAGACTGCTATCCTTTCCGTGTACTTCTGTCTGGTTTAGTGAAGGGTCAGTTTGTGTCTCCACAGCAGCAGGTGGCGGTAGTCTGTATTCATCTTTAAAGAAGGGGAAACCAGAAGACCGACAGGACGAATTCAAGATGCCAGTTAGCCAGTTAGCACATTAACAACACAACGTGATGTTGAGAGAACAAAGGAGATTTACTGTGCGCTACCGTCCAGTGACACAATAATAATTATTATTCCAGGAAGTAAACCAAACGTTGAAGAAGAGTACACTTGCAAAATAAATGTGACACTTTCTAATGTCACAATGGAAGGACAACTACGCAGGTGGATTTTAGCGCTGCTCATCGTGGACTATATTGCTGTCATTGTTCATTTTAGTCAAACCATAGTTTGAAAACGAGGCGCCCTCAGACAGCCCCAAACTAGCTATGTCCCCCCAATCTCCAATCTTTATGCTAAGCTAAGCTAATGTCACACCCAGAAAAGAAGCCAATAAGTGCAGTTCCCTCCGAAAATGCTATAGTATTTCTTTAAGGGGTCACACGCCAAAAGGGTTCGAAAGCAGTGGCTTAGAAGAAACTCTTCATCTTGCATTTCCTGCCTCTGACAAAAGATGTTAATATTGAAGGTGGAGAGGAGCGAGCAGAGAGGCCACAGCAGGATTCTTCAGTCATTACTGCAGCCCGGCCAGATAGGATTGGTGTTTACTGCGAGCGGAGCATCTTCTTACTCATATCATTGCCCAGCAGGCTCATTTCCTCTACAACTTCACCCCATGCTGCTATAAGGCAAAGCTTTGTGCTGTACATAAGTCATGCAAAGAGCTGGGGAAAGGGAAAGGCAGACCAGAAATCGTGGCTGGATTCGTAAAGTACGAATATGATAAATAATTGTGTATTGTTAATACAAAGTGTTTCATTACAAGCACATGATGGATCGGAGTCCTGATGAAGACTGCAGATGAAAGCTGCAGTTCTGTGTTGGCCGGGCTAAGTGCGGCTCACCCTGCCTTAACCATTGTAAATGAGTTCTCGCTCACAAAGGAAGGCTGCCCCGCTGCTCGGCCTCACCGGGCCCCGCCTCGCTCCACTGGCCCCCGGACTCGCCACTCAAAGCCTTCTTTTTCCATTTTCCAATGCGGCCAGGAGCCAGCTGGCTTTATTGGAGTTTTTAAAAGCTATAGCCTCAAACATTCATCCTCTGTCTCAACACGTTCGAGACAGTTTCCCTTTTTCTCTCTGCCTCACTTCATCTTCATTTCTCGCTCACCTCCCCTCTCTGTGCGGCACAGACGCCTGCTCTCTCTCTCTCTCCTTCGAAACTTCTTTCCCATTCCCCTGTTCTCCTTTTTTTCCCTTAATCCTTCATCTTATCCCCAAAGCTCACTCCAGTGGTTCAGTTTGGCCTAGCTTCTTCTAAACCCCTCTCATACAGACAATCAACACAGCCAACACAAATGCAGGTTTCAGCCATATTAAATTCTCCTCCTTCCTTCGCTCTCGCACTGAAACAAAGTCCTTAGAGTACCAGGGGCTTGCTCTCATCTACTTACATTTAATTTAGGCTTCGCAAAGTGATACAAACACATTCTGCTGTCTGACTCATGTCGAATGAAAGACCTGAGACTGGAGAGGCTGGCCTCAATTTTCTTCCCGTGCTTTATTATTATTCTGCTGGCAGCGTGTCCCAGGGCAAGGTTGTGGTCAGTGGCTCTCTGCGGTACTCCAACAAAATAATTACAACGGACAAACAGAGAAACCTCAATCAATGAGGTGCATTAGACACAGTTATCCTTTCAATTTGACTCACTTCTAGTCTTTTTCATGAGAGTGTGCGCTTACATTTTGCACATTCATTAACGCCCTTGAGACATTATACTATGGATCGCACAACATCGGGGTGTTTTTCCTCTGATTTCAACCTAATTACCACTGGAACTTGAAAGTGACACGCGGACACAGTTTGAGTCATGCAGCCATATACACATATAAACAAAGTTCTCGCCAAATTAGACAGGATCTGTCCCCAACAGAATTGCTTAGTGGTGTATTTCTATATCATTAGAGGGGGATATGTCCAAATTCTGCACAGAGGCATGTCATTTCCCCTTGCCTAGAGAAATGAGCACATCTGTGGGGGGTTTGAGGCTCTCGGCGAAGCAAACAACGCAGCATCTGTGTTCTTGGAGATGCATATCCGCAACGAATAGGGCCTGCTTCAAAACCCCAAATGAATCCCCTAAAAAGGGAGACAAATTGGAATGCCATTTGTAGGATAAATTGGGACGATAATTCACTGGGAAATTAACTAAATGCAAGAATGAATTGAATCTTTGTCTCTAATTTGGACTCTTATGCCATCAGTAATATTATACTGAGATAAATGGTTGCTATGGTTGCTTTTCAGCTTTCCATATTGTTTGTTTCATGGCGAGGGAGCAGTCTTTAAATGCTGTTGCTGTGACATGGAAATGAGCTGCTGCTGTCTTGCAGGGATTATTGAGACACAAAATGGCCTCCATTAGTTTTACCCTGCCACCATCATGTATCCCCTCTGATTCAGACATCATTAGAGTTGGTATTTTTACTCTACATTGTTTCAGTCATTATGTCATTTTCGTAATCATCATCATATTCCTCATTACATCATCCACTTACAAAGATCCCCCGTTCATCAGCAACAATTTGTTATCATTGTCATACAGAAAAAGTATGGACGGGTAATGATGACACAGTCGAGTGTCACAATATTTACCCAAATTAATTATGTAATGCTATTTTGGGGTCCTTTCAGAGGATATTTGTGCAAGAAACTGCTCAGAGAAAATCCCAAGTAATGTGGTTTTACTGACTAATCCGGGTTATAGGCCTGGAATAACAAGCCACCATTAATGCAGTGCCATGTCACTCGTAAACCTGGATAGTTACTCCACTGCATTTTAAAGATCTCACTTCTTAAAGGTCTAGTGCATAAGATTTAGGGGCATGTATTGGCAGAAATGGTGTATAATATTCATGACAATGTAGTCATTAGTTTATAATCACCTGAGAGAAAAAAGGCTTGTGTTTTTGTTACCTTAGAATGAGGCATTTATATCTAGATACGGAGCAGGTCCTTTCTACAGAATCTGCCATGTTGTTCTACAGCAGCCCAGAATGGAAAAACCAAACACAGGCTTTAGACAGGGCCATTTGGTTTTTGCATTTCAGCCCACCATAGCACATATTAGAAGTCTCAGTTCTGCATCCTCATCCTGAGATGCCATTAAATCTCACACACTGGACCTTTCAGTAGCCTGGGGAACAAGCTGAATCTGAGGGCTCATATTTTATTTGCTCTGGCAGATGCGTCTGGTCCTCCTCTGCTTTGGACCTCCAGATGGCCTCAGATGGGACGCACCCATCACAACCATTTATCTGATGTGGAGAGTGTTGACTGACAACTTGCAAATCATTTGGGCTTTATGCAAAACAAACCCAGCTTAAAAAAGAGGAGAGTCATTTAAGCAGTTATGAAAACAACCAAGATGGCTGCAGCTGATACAGAACATAAAGTACTACTTTCAAATTCTGATGGCAAAAGCGGCAACAGTCATTCACGGACATATGGATGCTACACTACCACAGCTCATCTCTGCATACTGCAGTCAGTTCTCATTCATCTGTTGCTCAGCGAAACATAACATTTTGTTGCTCTGATTGGTTGTAGGTCCATCCCATTGTGTCCGGGGGCATTTCAATCAGACTGTTCTCATGTACTGTTCCTACAAAAAGTACTGCACCAGATTCATACACCACGAACCAGTAATCGGTACAACCCATGTATTTGGAAAGGCTGCAATCAGGTGACCAATGTGCTAATAGTGTAGTAATGATGGAGGCATGTGGGGTGGTGGAAGGGTCACAAGGAACAGGACTTCCCCCAGGAATTTGTACAGCACTTTGGTCAACTGCAGTTGGTTTTAAATGTGCTATATAAATAAACTTGATTTGATTTGAACCAGCATGCGTGAAAATGTAGTCGTCGAAACCCAGGATAATGCAATAGTGCTCTTGCAAAATAGTGTATGGAGATAAAGAAAGGGGTGACGAATTCTATCTGAACTAGACGGCTGATATGGATGATCTGCTGCTCAACAATAAACTTTGGAGATAATGAAATTCTTATGCAGCATCCATATGCATGTACTCATGTCTCCTAGGCCACAATTACAGTTTCATGTGTTGTGTTTTATCAAATTATGTACCTACAATTGTGTTTAATCTGATTGCATCGCAAGACGTCATTAATCGCAAGTTTTTTGATTTATAACCATAAGCTGGCAGGTTCTCTGTAATGCTGACTGGGTCTTAATTACTTCACACAACTTTGACAACCCTCCTACAGCAGTCAGACAAAAGTGATATTTTTCTCCTGAAGCCAAAACGACCTCAGACTAGTGGGGTTTTTTTATGACTGGACATCCAAATGCACATAGGTTTCCTTGATCTGACAGAGGGGGTGACTGCCAACCGTGATCACTCCCCAAGAGAAAGCTCAGCACAAAAATCAGACAGGAGATCAGTCTATAGCCAAACAGGCAGAGATATTTACTGTTTCATTCACTGAGATGTAACAGTCTAATGGGGTTAAATAACTGTGTCATGCTGAGCTATGTGTCATGCGGTCGAAAAAAGGGCCAACATTTAGGCCATGCCAGGATATCATAACAGCCCCAGACATTACCTAGTCTCATACAGCAATCTGATATTATAACTCAGACGAAAAGCATTAGAAATAGCACAGAAGAAAAAACAACCCCCCCTCCTCTGACTTTGCTGCAGTCATGCTCGAGTCAAATCCCCGAAATACCAAACCGGCGCAGGTAAGAAATAAACCCGTACTGTGTGAGCCAGGCAAACATTTGACTCCTCAGAATAACTCTGGTTTTATTAAAAACCTTATTACCTCCTTTGTCTGTCTCCTCTAACGTATTTATCATTATTACTGACAGTGTATCACCATCTTCATTAATCTCATAATGATCTCCACCGTCATTATTATTGTCATCATCATAAATATGAGGTGTGGGTGGTGTTGGAGCGACCTCAGGCATGCTGGCATATCTGCAGAGTCGTAATAAGAAGTGTACAGGAAAAGGAAATTGCGCTTTAACAACGGGATTCTTCTTTTTGCTGGACCCAAAACTCAACGGGCAGGCTCCCAACAACTGAAAAGGTAGCACATAACAAATTTCCGAGTCAGGGGGGACAAAGTACTTACATTGTACTTGTTTTTTGGCTCACATTAAAATAGAAAAAGGCTTTGGTGTTTCGGCACAGAGCCTCTATCAGAGCGTTTGAAGTATACAGGTTCAGCCTGACAATATACACAGGGGCAGAGTTAAAACACAGCTGGGAGTTGGACCGTATCACTGAAGAAAAGTGAGAGGTGACCGGGTAAAGTCACGGCGCTGCACACCTGCATGAATATGACTGGATGTGTACGAACAGCTGGTCGCCAAACAGCTGATGAATGAAGCAGTGATGGTGATGCATGAATAAATCAGCTGATACAAGCAGCAACTTCAGGGCTCTGCTTTAATTAAAGCCATGCTGCAATTATTGCTACAATCAAAACAAAGGAAATCAAAATTAACCTCTTAAACAGTAGTATTCAATCTTTTTGTGCCCATGGTACACTAAAGGGTTAGCCAAAGTTTCATGTGTGCACAATAGCAATGTAAAATGCCATACGATTGACACGCAGCTGTTTTTCAATGCAGTAAGTGGGGGAGAGTCGCCTTAACTGTAACGCATCAAAAACTATCTTGTCTGTCTATGTAAATGTCATCATGATGTCATCATGATGTCATCATGTCAGCATGTGGCCAGTGCAGAAGTCAACATCCCTGAGAAATATCAAAAGGTTTTCTGACAGGGAACGGCAACTGAAAAAACATTTTTACACAAACTGAGTGAAAATTAAGACCCAGGGGTATTCTGGAAAATAAGGTTGTAAATGGTAAATGGACTGCACTTGTATAGCGCCATACAAGTCTTTCAACCACAAAGTGCTTTCACACTACCAGTCACATTTATCCATTCACACACACACACACACTCTCACACTATTGGCCGACCATACATGGTGCCACCTGCTACTCAGTAATCATCCACATGTGTTCACACACCAATGGAACAACCACCAGGAGCAATTTGGAGTTCAGTTTCTTGCCCAAGGACACAGAATTTCTGATTGGTAGATGATCGCTCTAGTCTGAGCCAAAGCGGCCCCCAAAAGTTGTGTGTGTTTGTTGAGGAGCTAAAATCCACATGGTTGTCTGCATGTATCTGTTCTTCATCAGCCAAAGCATGGTTGCGACCAGTGGCTTGTTCGCGACATGGGTTACAATTGTAACTGCCTAAATTTGGGAGCACAGCTTGATTACGTAACTTTTACCTATGTAATGTCATAAGCATATAACTTTTATGCCTGTTTTTGTCAATTTAATGTAAACTGTAAAGCTTCAACTGTTGCTACAGTTTCTGTGTTGTGTAACTATATGTAGATGTAAGGACACAAGTGTGCCAACTGCTACATCTGGTAATAATGATATCCTTATGTTAACTGATGAACGATATGAAATCAATGTAAAACAGTTGCTTGACTGAAATATTGTTTATTTGCCATGAAAACTATTTATATCATTTAATGCTGGTTTTCAGCCTTATCACAACAGTAATTCACACTGAGTCAACACTGAGGAGGTCCAAATCTGCCTGGGGATCTACATGTGCTAGTGATCATTTTGGACGGCAGTGCATGGTTGCCTATATTTTTTATCAATATACTGGGGAGGACATTTTGAGCGAGCCCAGTCTCACTCCAAAGTTGTTGAAATCCAGCACTCGAGCAGTGACTTGCGGCGTCAGAAACCAACGAAAAAGGGCGTCCTTTAAAGTCGACATGATACGCGACTGGTTGCCCTTATAGTTTACCAGAGCCCCCGTAATATAACTACTCCCTTGCACTGTTACAGCTAAGACTCACATGCGCTCTACTTGTAACACTTTCAGTTTAATCCCTCACAGCTTGTTTTCTCTATCAAAAAACTTAAAGTGGTTTGTAATAGCAGACACATGTAAATAACTTACCTGAAAATATTATATATATATATATATAAATATATATAAGTGAAAAAAATCTCTGAATAAAGGATTGAAAATTATAAATGTTACAACTAAGGCAACTCTCCCTTTTATTGCAATCAAAATGCTAATTACATAAGCTGAAGAAAACACAATTAACCTTTGAAAATAAGGTATACATAAAACTATTAAACCTATTTGCACAGTTGTGTTTTGTTTGTCCAGGTTTTTCAAGATGTCTGTCTCTCAGAGCGCTGCTGAGTGACACAGTGACACTGTTTCCTGAACACGACATGTTGCTGTTTTTCAGTGCAGCGAGTTCTCACAACAAAATTCTATTCACGTCTGTTGTGTCGAGGCGGAGGCAGAAATCTCAGACACGGATATGTCAGAATAGGGGCAAATAAAGAGGTAAGTGAGAAATTATGTTTGCTTTTTATTTGGGTGAATTGACCCTTTAACATGTAAAAGAACAGGGTATTAAAACCCCCTCCATTAACACCGTCGGCATCATTGTTCCCGTCTCTATTAACTTCATCATGATCATCGCTCTGTGCTCATCAGAGGCTTTTCATCCTCTGTTTTTCATTGTGTCCTCGGGCTCTCCATCATCATCACCATCATTGGTATTGCCTCTGATAGTCTGCAGAGGTGCAGAAAAATGAAATGATTTTCCTGCACCATGTAACAAGGATAGTGGTGGAAATGTCAGAGTAAATAGCCCGCAGGAGAAAGAGAACAAAACAAACAGGGGCGATAGCGAGTTTGATCTGCTATTTATGAGAAAGCGGAAAAACAAAGCAGGACTATGAAATCGATAGCTTCCTAAATCACCTAAGAGAGGGTTAGCAGAGGCTCCCGGGCAGCCCTCCAGCTCGGGGCCCGGCAGTTTATGGATCCTCCGTTGCGTGCACACACACATGTCAGCACACACACAACGAACAAATCCTGAAAACACATATCATCACGTCTCTTAAGTAAACACACACCCACGTGAAATAAAAAAAACTAGAATGCATACCATCTTTTCCCTCCTCTGTCACAATCTCACACAGACAGAAAACGTACACCCACACACACATACAGTAATCCCCCTTTGTGTCACACATGCACACACACACTCTGACATCCAGGGTGACATATCCCTAAACAAAATCTTGAAATCTCTCTCTCACACACACACATGCAAACACACACACATACACTCAGCCCCACTTTCACACAGAAAAACCATAAATAAACAACCTCTCTGTCTTTCCTCTGTCACACACACGCACACACAATCACACACGCTGCTCATACTCACCCACACAAAATCATGAATGCACACCTTTTCTCCTCTCACACACACACAATCACAAACTCGCACAGAAGCACAAAACCCTGCTGAGATTGAGTCAATGCAGTGAAAAAAAAATCCAGTTCCGCCTGGAAACTATATTACGTTCGTATTTTTAGGTAAAAGCCGTGTGTTGAAATATGACATGGGGGGAGGGGTTGTAAATACACAGTACTCTGCAGCATGGAGATATACTGAGCAAATAAAAATGATGTATTCAAGTTTTGATTGTAACTTGCGCTTGTGTACTGTTTACTCACATCCCGGCTATAAATAGCTAAGCTGCAATTTTTACGCCCGTAAATTACCTTTACTGCCACGCTCTGACACCACTTTAGTGTTTGAGGAAGTGAGTTTCTGGGCAGAATGAGCACAAAGTCAATGAGTTTTTTTCATTAGGGAGAAATGCACTAATCATGTCGAGCTCATCCTTTGTTGTCTCTGTTTGAAGTCGCTGCTGTTTGGTTTGTTTGTGCGTGTTACACCTACTCTTGGACTCCACTGAGGGTTGCCTGGTTTGCTTTTTTTAACACCAGCGCTGCTCACTCAGCACAAGCGGTGTCACAGAGCGGTTGAGGTGAACTCCTGGTCAGCTAAGTTTAGGCCCTCCAACGAGGGGAAACTCTTGATTTGTGTTTGCAGGCTCATCTGCATGCATACATTATCATGATCAGGGCTGACACGCAACCAGAGGATGCTTCCACACTCCCTCGGCGGGTGGTAATTACAGCCACAGCACTTGTTACATCCCAGAGAGACCGGACGAGAGTGACAGGTTAGAGAAAGATAGAGGGATGAAATGAGGCAGGGTGACAAAGAGAAAATGACAGACGAGAGGAAGCGAAAGAGACATGGTGTCAGAGGGAGAGGGGAGGAGAGTCACACTGCCAGATAAACAAAGGCGGAGGCGAGATATTTGTTGAGCTGAAGGGATGCTGGGGGGAAAAAAGCAAGAAGCTGCGCCTGTATCCTGCATAATATACTGTATGCTGTCATATGTGTGTGAGGGCCCACTAGTATAAGAACAGCCTTCGAGGGGGATGATGAGGGGGGAGAGAGCGTGCAGGCCAGAGCTGTTTTCTCCTGGGCAGGAGGCAGGATGTGAATACCTAATCAATAGCTATCAGGACACGGGAGGATTTACCGCCTTGTGCTGCAGGACCCCGACACCCCAAGGCAAGCCGAGCATTCAGACCAGAGCAATGGAGCATGAACGCTCGGGCACAGAGAGGCTGCTGTGATACAAACAGAGAGGAGGGTTTACAGGGGACGGAAAAGGACAATCGACCTCGTTTTTTAAAAATGCAGTCCCCAGACAGCAGAAGATGTGACGTGCTGCATACAGCTGTAAGGGTCTGAGTTTCAACCAGTGTCCTTCAATTTTCTGAATATGGCCCCTCCTGAATACAAACTATCTTGACACCCAGCCAGCCAACAAACAACCTCACCTAGCACTTTTGAGAGAAGTGCATCTCTGTGACATCATATGAGCAACTGTATACCCACGCTAAAACGACACCCTAGGGGTACTCAAAGGTGCATTTTGACCACTGTGAAGGAATTTTTGATCATAAAGACATGTTTGATTCTGTGTCTCGTAACACCTCTTCCTCACATTTACTGATCAAGTGAGGTCTGGTGCATGCAGCACAAAAAATTGTCCAGATGTACTACAAACAAGGGCTACATTAAGCCCTGAGCAAGCCTAAGGTACAGCTTGCTGTCGCTCCTACAAAAAAAAAAAAGGTCGGAGCTGGTGATTCATGAGCAGGTTTTGACATCTTCATTGGGAAAAACTGAAACAATCTGGTGTTGGCTTGTTTGCATCATGTTCTACTAGGAAGAGATGGCAGGCCCCAAGTGTTTTAGCAGCTTGGGAAGGCCTTTTGTAATAGTTTTCAATGAGAGCGAAGCATTTTGCTCTTTGCTTTTTTGTTGCAGAGCGCCTTACATTTTTTAGCTCTATGCCCCTTGCGTTTTTGCAGGGGTGCCCTGAACGAATCGAGATGAAAAACTTCGACTTAGAGCAGAAAAGCGTCCAACATTATTGATGTTTCTTCCAATGAACTGGTAGCATACGCGGTTTGTGTTAAGCCCAGTTCAGACCAAAGATTCGTGCCAAGACAGCTACAAATTATATTCAGCCACAAAATAAACCATAAAAGCTGGAAATCAGAAGAAGTACAGAGAGCTGTTGCATAGAGAGGATACACCATGTCATCTAGTTGCATTGGTGTGAATCAATGAATCTTTGGTCTAAACTGAGCTTTAAGCTAAAGTTAGTCACTTTCAACGTCGCCCTAGTAGGCAAGCTGCAAGACGTATCTGAACATCTGATCATTTTACCAAAGTCAATTAGGCCACATATGAAAGCAGATTATTAAACTGTCTCCAACTCATCCTAAAATAAGCCTTGAGCCGACCATCATCCAGGTGAAGCTCCTGGACCAGCTCTCCTCTTTGTGAAGGACCCCTGTACCCACACAGATCTCTGTTTCCCTGTACCAGTTCCAAAGTGACCTCAGCCTGTCTATTTCTATGCAGATCTTTAGGTACATATCTGTGAATTCAATTCACAGCAAAATAGCAGTTAAGCCAAGGACAGGTGATTCAGTGGCTGCCAAGCAACAAATGAAAAAAGGAAAAAGAAATCGCTCTGTCTGACTCAGGCAGGCTTCAGCATAAAAGGCAGTGTGGTGTGCTTTGCAAAGCTCCATCTGATCAAGGCTTCAGAATGTTTAACTTGTGCACTGACATGAGTTTGACCCGAGAAGCATCAGCACCCTTCACACTTAGCATGTTTTATGTTTATGACAAGAGGTTGACTTTGCTGATGCACACACACTGTGTCTGAACCTTGTCTGGTGACATGATGAAAGAGGATCTGAATGACATGCGACAGGCACTGCGACGATGATTCTTCTATACTTTAAGTTTGTGGTACGCCCCTGTCCACGCAGACGTGCTGTGCCAAAGGCTTCTCTGATATCAGCTGTGTTGCAATTAACCTTATATATTCATGTCAGAACTGAGACTCATCGACTTTATTATCCATCAGAATGGAAACTGACAGCACACATCAACGTCTCGCAGCGCCATTGAGCAATGTTTTAAAGAGTGTGTCCCTGTTTTGTTCGTTTTCACAAGACTTTTATTGGCTAATTTCAGCTCTGTCATATCAGCTGCTGTTTATATTGACTGATGAGTAACAAGAAATAACTGCACAGACATGCCAAAGATATGTTTTAGGTAATGTCATATACTGTTTAACTGTTAAGTCCCACTCAGTATCAGTGACATATATTACACATTTTTTTCCCATGTATAAAAAACGGGCTGTCATTTTTCTTAGTCGCCTGACACCCAATATGCCTGAGTGAATTGTAGTTCGAATTTATAAGACTGTAGCAGGGTCGGGGAGCTGTGTGTGATCAGATCAGTAATCTGACTGGAAGCATTTATCGGTTGGCACGTAGGTTGTCAGACGGTGTGCCTGAAGGCAAAGACCTGAGTAGCTTAACTAGGAGAAAAACAGCACGCTGAGAGAGGTTGATCAGGGTTAAAAATCTTTGCAGAAACATCTCATTTAAAGCTCTGACAAATGAGATGATCTGGTGCCTGTTTTAACTCTCGAACAACCAACTTTGCAATCGTATAACTGTCTCGAGTTGTCCAGTAATGTGACTACTATCAAGTCTGGGATTTGATCTCAAAAGTCAAACTCTCTAAAGTGTTCCCAGATGTTGATTCCACTTGATTCTCCTGCATCCTTAGCACACTCATTCTGGCTGTGGACTAATTTGTCCACTTATTGGAGTTCGATCTTCAAAACACTGTCAGATACATTTAAAATGAAAATCCCCCCCAGATCCTTTGACGGCCATCTTTGGCACAGCAGGAGAGGAAAATAACAATCTTTCAGGACTAACTCAAAGTAATTAAATTTGCCACTGTATTAGCACAGAGGTTAATCCTTTTCCACTGGAAGGACCCTTGAACACTGAACTGGACTCAGTTGTTGCAACATATCAAACTTGAGGATCTAAGATTCACATTAAATGGCTCTTCTGATAAATTTATAAGAATCTAGAATCCATTTTTAATGTCGTTGTAGCTGATCACAGTATGACAGGCCCTAACTGCCTGTTCCTTTAAAGGTTCTCTATGTATGTAGCTATCTGTGTATGTGTGTACTTGTGCATATGTATGCTTTTTTTCTTCTTCTTTTGCAACGCTGTACAGCAGTTTATAAACAGTTTAACATCCCGAGCAGGCAAGAGTGATTTACAGATCTGCAGATCATTTTGGGACAGAGGGTTTTACATTGTGACTCCAGATTTCATCATCAAGCATTTCTTCACTCTTGATGTCAGTGTTTTGTGTGTTAAGAGAAGCTGCTGTTAGTGATGAAGACCAGGGTAGCAGGGAAACTGTAATCAATATGTTTTTTCATGCATGCAGATGTTTTTAACCCCGAACAATAATTGCTTTAAAGAATTACTTCACCCACAAAATGATCATTTGTGTATTAATTACGCACCTCGAGTCATGTTTTCAAAAAAAAAAAATTCAAAACTGAAATTCCTGATGAATTAAAGTAAAGAGGGGCAGAGTTTAAGAGCAGCAAAACTGTTTCAAAACATCCATTTGCAAACTCTGACACAGCTCGTGCAGATCTCATTTATCCAGTCGTATGCTCAGTTCTTCCCAAACACCTGCATTTTTACCAAAACTTAGGTATTTAAAACACTTCTGCATAAACAGTCTCACTCACAGATGGGGAGTGCGCCTGAGCAAGCGTGTGTTTCTGCTCTATATACGGCGAAAGCAGAGTTCAAATGCATCTGTTCACCCAGGCACGTATGCAGAAGTGTTTTGAATAGTAATGTTTTAGCAAAAAATCCCTGTTTTTGGGACGTGCTGAGCGTACAAGTGGATAAACAAGACTTGGATTATACTGCTCAAGTGTGAGAGTTTGTAAATGGATCTTTTGATATAGTTCAGGAACACTTTAGTCAAAGAAAACTTTATTTCCATTGCAGTATTATATTTGGCAGTATGGCTCTGTTCTGGGGTCTCTCTGCCTTTCCTAATGCAGACGTGGAAGGCCTAAGGCGGAGAGAGCAAACCTGTCTGCCCTTCCATGCGCTTTACATGGAAAAATGTCTGAACTAACGCTATGATCAATGTTTGCTGTTGTTAACCCCTTTTAAGTAAGTTTTAAAGTTTTACTTTGATTCATCAAGAAGTGGGGGTGAGTAACTGATGACCATTTTTTGGATAAGGTATTCCTTTAATGATTATGCAATCTGCATACATATTGATACAAACAGGCAGTTTCATTTTTTACAAATCCTGCAGTAATTATTGGAAGTGGATGAGATATTGGCTGGACACTGGCATAAATTTGCAGTTGTAAAGCCTTTTAGTTTTATTTTGGAAGCAAAAATGAGAAAAACCAAGAAAAACACGTCGTTCTGATCTTGAACCAGGTAACTAGTAATCTGTTTCAATTGAAATCCACTCACCACTGAGCAGCGATGACAAGCCGGGGGATAAAACTATAAAAGAGAACTTGAGGAATGATACTGTCTGTCTGGCACCAGCACTTGGATGAAATCCATTGTGAAACTGCAGACACACTTTATAAAAAATGTGTGATTGGTGGGTGGCACAGCATGGCAACCACATGGATGGTAAGTAGGAATAATTACAAGTGATACTGTTTGTTTTGGGCTCATTCTGCATGGTTCTGAGAACAAAAACAGGATGTTAATTACTTACTTCAGTGTCACTATCTTAATGTTTATTGGACTACTCTCAGTCATGTGGGTGTGTATTCTGTGTATGTGCACCCTGAAAACAAATCAAACCATAAGTAAATGGGTTTAGGTAATTAAGATTTCAAGCTCAATTTATGTTAACAGTTTGTACACACACTCATTGATAAATATGTATCACACTGCAAACACACACACAGACATATTGACACCCTAAGCACACACACAGACACCCAGCCAACAGGCACACACATGTAGCTCTCCCCAGAAGACCCCTCAGGCCACGGCAGAGCGGCCTTGACGTTTATGCTGATCTAGCATGGCAACAGCAGATATTGCTCTGCACTCCCTCTTCATATTGTCTGTGCTCGGCCCGGCACGGTTCACTTACTCACCGCTCCGCAGCCTGCCGGCAAATAGACTGTGAACATCCAGACTGTCCATCATGGCTGGGAGTTTGACAGTCCTCTGACAGGCACGCTGAATTGATTCTTCAGACCCGCTGTTTATTTTCGCCTGCCTTGCCAGCCCGATGCTCGGCTGGGTCCGGTGTCTTGCTTGCTCGAATTCAAGGTCCAACCACCCACCCGCCTCCTCCCCCTCAACCCACCCAACCTATCCTTGTCACCGCACTGAACAACTGACAGTGACAAAATAACAGGGGTACGTGTTTCCCTCCTCTGTTTTCTAAAGCTATTTTCAAAAGGCATGCTGCATGACAATGAGTTATGAGTGGCAGTAGCTGGTAAAGTGAATGTAGCACAAACTGGGGTCCCTTGTTCAAACACACACATATTACTCAATACACATGCACACACACACACACACACATTTACACAAGAACGATGCTCCAGGACAAACCCTCTACCCGTCAAAGATATACACGACCAATGACTATACACACAATCCCTCCAAACCATCTGAAAATTGTACTGATATGAAATTTCAATGGCATATTTTTTTATAGGACTCACAATGCTGCCTATATTACACTTTTTTTACACAGTGTATATATGAAGAGGACGTGCTTATAGTGCATCTGCAAACTGCTCACATACCCATTTGTCCTGCTTACACCAACACTCACACTGCTCCTCAGTGTTACTGCACAGGGTTGGGTACCGATACTTTTGAGGGTACCGACCATATTAATTCAGTACTATCAAGCACCAATTCACATGAACTCATTAACTGACAGCGCATCTGGGTGAGAGGGTAACTGGAGTATAGAGAGAAAGACAGAGAGAGACTACATCACCACTGCAGCTGTTCAAGTCATAGTGAGTCAGAGGAATAGAGAGCCAAGTGTGGAAGCACCTTTCAAAAAATAATGTAGACAACACTTGCTGTAATATTTGTAATGAAAAATACAACAAGAAAAACTGACCCTTCGCTATGCGCCGCCCCCCCAGCTGTCAAAGTAAGCATGGAGTCCACACTGTAACTGACTGCACTCCCGGAAGAAATATTAGCAACTTTTTGGGAAAATGACAAAGCGATTTCAGAAAGAAGGAGACAGAGGGGTCTAGGATAAATCCAAGATGAATAACACGGTCCATCGCATTGTGTGCAGATGAACGGTGTTTGGCTTCCCCCTGTGCCACCAGCTGCCGAACAGGGATTTTCCAAGTGACACCAAACATCGTTCTTCTGCGCACACTGCGATGACACAGAGCTGGTTGAATATCAGCAAAGTTTCCCTGCTTCCCTTCACTGGTTCCTGTACAGCAGGGTTGGTCTTTGTTTCACTGTTATAATCATTACAAAGCAAAAGCAGCATGTGTATACATTCAGTAGGCCTGTTAAGCCCTCCTGACTTGTCGATGGTCCATAACATCTTATCGTATCATGGCTGCAAAACCTAACAAAAAGCATACACAACAACACAGTGCAGGAAGAAGAGAAAATATTGTCAACATCCAAACTATCCCAAACCCATCGTCTATCAGTCTGAAGATGATATAGCCTCTGGGGACAATGGGCAATATTTCAGAGGTTCTGGGGTGGACAGCAAATATCCAGGCCAAGACTTCCTCTTCCATACACTGGGCACAGTTCAATTAACGACTTGAAACATGTCCTGACAACATTGTGTCTAATAAATAAACGGATGTATGCACATGAATACAGAAAATCTAGAAGAAAGCCAATAAAAAGCTAAACATAGTCAGAGATAGCTGATAGATTCAGAGACTGCCTCCTTTGCTCTCCACACAGATTGTTTATCTGCATGCAACCAAAGCCTGCTTAAACATGACTGGTCAATACTACTCGGACTACAAATACTTCGATACTACTAAGCCTTTTAGAACTAACTTAAGCACATCAATTTGAGAGTAAATCTAGCGCACCCAGCAGTCGATCTCTCTCAATCTCCTGGCAATCCTCAGCCAGATCAGCCAAACAAGATAATACGTCAAATTAAAATATCAGTGATCTAAATGAAAGGATGTACTGGTCTAATGTTACACAATCCACAGAAAAAAAATAAACTTGTAATCTGTCATTTCTGTTTTATTGAGACAACCAATTACAATATTAAGAGTATTTGTCTGACTAATTAAAAGGCCAATCCCATATTACTTTGGCCCATCCAAAATTGAAATCCTAGCGCAATACCTGAGGCAAAAACTGTGGTCTTGGTCAGATACTGGAAAAAGTCTATGCTGACCTGAAGCGCAATATATATAATGCAAGATGTGGACCCATGTTCCTGGTGTCAGGAGGCCAACATTCTCCCTACCACTTACAGAATATCACATTTTCTGGAGTGACACAAAGATTACCAGTGAATTTAGTCTATGCAGCAAAAATACATCCATCCATAGAGAAATAAAGTGCCCGTACATACTGAATCGTCCTTACTTATACACACAGATTAGTCACATTTAGTCTCACTGGAATATATTCGCATAAGTCTCGACGACTCACTGAGCAATCTCAATCTGTCTCTGGCCTTTCTCACAGCATCAGGAATGCATGAGTGAAGGGCGGCCATAAATATCCAAGATAGCCCATTCACATTCTCACTCAATACACTCTCCAGTCATTCAGGCTGATGGTAATCAAACTAAGAAGTCGGTGCTATGACAATATCGTCCTGACCTCAGACCCGTCTCTCACAGCCACGGGCATAAAATCATACTTCTTCGTTAGCTGCGCCGCCGTGTACAGCCTTGATATCTTGGCTGTCTATCCACAAGAAGGAAAAGAAATGTATGAGACAGGCTCTTTTATGTTTTACATCACTGACATCAGGCTACAAGAACAAAAAGGAATTTCCAGTGGGAGTCTTTAAGCGGGTTGGTTTTTATTCAACCACTGTAACCCTTATTTATTCAGGTGGGTCCTTTGGAGGTCAAGTATTTCTATTCCAGCTAAGGTCTATCTGGAGACCTTTTACCTGTCGCATGTTAAATAACAGACAGAGAATTCATTAAAAAGGTTTTTATTATTAACTGTAACAAGCTACTATTATAATATTGCATTACTTATTAAAATGTATATGTAAAAATAATGTTTTTACATGTGAAACATTAAACCTAACATACAAATTATTACATGTTAGAAATACACATGTAGCCTAATGTCTTGTGTTTCACATGTGCCCATATTCCTTGAATCCTTGTTGGGTTTGAAAACGAGCTGGAATCGCTAATTTGTGTAGAGCTTTCATTAGTTTTGAAGGTGTTTGGTTATAAAACAAAGTATTGGACAAGTACTTATAACTAAATGAATCTTGACCTAATGATTGTACAAAAAAAGCAAGGCGATCACCAAAGCTCAGAGGGGCTGTGGATGTCTGCACTGAAATGCATGCTCTGAACCACAAATAACATGCAGGTGGCGCTAGACAAAAAGTCAGGGAATCACCAAAAATTCATCCTCTGGGGAACATGCACGTGTGCACCAAATTTTCATCATGTAGATTCAAATATTTCCTTATATATAGATATATCAAAATGTCTGTTAATGATGCTTGAGCAAATGTCAGAGGCTCATTAAAGTCTTAAGGATTAATCCTCCGCACAGCATGAACCCCTGTATGAAATTTCACGGCAATCCTCCTCATCTCATGCCCGCTGAACTCCAGCAGCAAATTAAGGAAAACTCAAACGCAGACAAGAAAACACCAGATTGGCATCAGGTTGGCAGCCCAAACAAAGAAATCACAGAGTGTCACTACAGGTGAGCAGTTCAGGAACAGGCATCAAAGAAGTAGCAGAAACAGATCAGGTGCAGGTGCAGGTTAGAGCTCAGGTTCAAACACAGACATTTATACGCAGATGCTGCATTAACTGTGTCAGCCCGTTGAAGTGATACATCAATGTCACCTGTCACCCTCATGTTGGAGAGGGCAAGACTGCACACATAAATAAATGCAAGTAAACAAGGGAGCTGTGTTTTTCCTGCATAAAAAGCACTATAACTTATATTTTCAACTGATTTTAATGAGTTGTATTTATGCTCAAAGGCAGAGGAAAGTCACACATGTGCAAGTCACAAGCAAGTCTCAAGTCTTTACCTTCAAGTCTCAAGCAAGTCCCAAGTTAGTTGTGGTGAGAATTAAGCAAGTCAAGTCAAGTCCCTGCTATAAGTTAAGCAAATCGAGTCGAGTCATTGCTCAGGTCAAACAAGTCACAAGTCAAGTCATAGCTAAAAATCATTTGTCTGTGACGTAGTAGGTCAACCGGAAAAAGGTAGAACGCTAACAAGCTTAAAGGGGGCAAATCACTACCTATCGTAGCTGAGTCGGACATACTTCGGTCAGTAAATCAATTCCCCTCCCGTGCTTGTATACTGGGACAAGGACAGTAGTCCAATTAAATGGCCTAGTTGAGCTTTAACCATAGCTCGACTTGACTTTACATGTAAACATACTGACTGTGACAGTTGATATATTTCTGTAGAAACCCCCCAGCCAAAAATCACATCCTCATGATCGGCCTCATTCACTAATACAGTATGTGCGGTGAATCAGAATCATTCTAAACTGCTATCTGCAATCAGCATACTGCCACGGCCCCATTTCTCTAGACATTGAAATACATTTGCCCAGACATGTACCATGGAAAAAGTGGTGACCTTGTTTCTACACATATATTAACACCCAGAACACCAATGTGGGACAGTCGTGAGTATCAGTGAAGGTCTCGACAGTTGGAAACAGCCGATAGGCCGTCGGTCACTCTCTTCTAACATGTTCAAACATGTCTGTCTCTGATGTGCTCTCTACTGACGGCATGGACTGTAACATCTTCCAGCAAGGTCAGATATGTCATCTTACCACCTGCTTAGAGGCAGATCAGAATCGTGTATATACTCTGCATGCCTGTTAATGGGATACCAATTAATTAGTTGGCTACAAATGAATATATGTGCAATTTCTTTTGATGATGAGGTTGACCGGGTGTCAATGTCTTAGTTAGGAGTGTATATGTATACGTACTGTTTGTGAATGAGGCCAATTGCTACCAGAGGAAAAGTCAGAGAATGACCAAAGTCAGGCTTCATGAATGTTTGTTTGTAATTGCATGGAAATCCATCCAACAGTTACAGATAGAGATGTTTGAGTTTGGACTAAATTGGTGGATCAATAGATGAATAGCTAGAGAGACTGTACAGCGGCACATCTCTCAACAACACATTTAATTAAAGCACTGACTAAAGAAATCGAAGAACCTTTCCAAGTTGATTGCGAAGCTAAGGTGCCGTTGACTCACGGGACGCGAGGCAGTGTTGGCAGCTACGCCAGTTTGGTTTTCTGTTTCCCTCTGCAGGACTACAAGCTGATATTGGCAGCGTGGATCGGTCTCTGTTTCGGTGCCATTACTATTTTTACCCTCCATCGGGTAAAGCTCCTTCTCTCTCCAGTGGTTCCTGAGGATAAGGGCTTCTATCCCCATTCTGCAGCTGGTAGCATCTGCATACAAAACCTCTGTAGTAACATCACACCTGCTCCCCTGCCAAAACACACTCTAACTATTAGCAATAAAGTTTACTTTTACAATGGCCTCGCGGTGCTGTGATTTAATTTATGTGCTGCTGAATAAATCATTCAAACTTGTTTCCCCAGTGTTGAGATTCTGGAGGTCTTCCTAAGTCTCTGTCTTTGTCCCACTGGTCTGATTCTTTGTGTTGCCGAGAACAGTGCTCTTTGATCCACCATAATCTTTACTGTCTTGTGCTGTTTAAACTCCTCCATTGATCCATCACCCATGCTTTTCTCCTCCCCACCCACCTTCCTGTCTCTCCATCCCTCCAGCTGACTTCATTCATACTCTGCCTGCTCCCTCCTACTCCCTTCCTCCCAGGGTTGAAGAACTTAAAAGCAAAGTTGGGTTAACACTGAACTAAACTTAGTGTGATTTTTAAGACAATCACAAAAAATGTTCCACACAGTCAGTCATAAATCTTTAAAGTAGCATGCATTAAAATTTTCACTCTCCAACTTTTCAGACTCAAGTTTAGTGATTGTAAATCATGCATCCACAGATTTCTTCTTGTGTAGCAGATGTGCCACAGTAGCACTCACTTCATAAAGACACTTTTTGTCACCTAGAATTTACATTTCTGAAGTCTTTCCAAATAAACACAGCACATGTATCGGGACTGAGTATCCGACAACCCTGGACCAGTTTACCCCCTGGTTGTGTGTGTCCGTATGTGTGTGTGCATGAGCATGCGCATGTATTTGTGGAAAGGCAAGGGCCTGAGAAAAAATACCTGCACTGGGGTCCCTCACAATCATGTTATGCTTATGTTTACAAAGAAAAGAATAGTTGAGGGTGCTGAGACATACACCATCACACTGCCTATGTGTGTTGCTTTTAAGATACAAACCATTTAGTCTCTATTCATGTTTATCACGGAGCCATTAGTCTATGTCTTTATGCCTTTGCTGCATTTCTTGTCCCTCACTACTGTTAAATGTCAAACAGCGGCTGAATGCCGTGAAAATAATCTCGCCTTGTGCAACTTTAAACATCTGCTACATATATCTTTTACACCAGTGTGACATTGATGCCTTTTTCCTTACCAGCTGTTTTTTTTTCCTGGACAAGAATTAATGTAAGCATGAGGAGTGTTACAAGCCACAGTGTGTCCAGTACCCAAGAACACACAAACACACACATACACACACACACTGTCACATGCACACGCACACACACACACACACACACACACACACACACACACACACACATGTACATGCAAACACACTTTAAGCCACCAGCCAACATTTGCACACATCACTCTATCACAACTGGAGTGCTACCACAAGTAAAAGCTCACTGTCACTGATGAATAGACACATTATGTGAGTTGATTTTTTTTTAGTTTTATTTTATGTTATTTAATTTAATTTCATCCAATTTGATTTGATTTTATTCTAATTTGTTTGATTTAATTTATCCATACATCCATTTTCTAACCGCTTATCCTCTTGAGGGTCGCGGGGGGGGCTGGAGCCTATCCCAGCTGACAATGGGCGAGAGGCGGGGTACACCCTGGACAGGTCGCCAGACTATCACAGGGCTGACACATAGAGACAGACAACCATTCACACTCACATTCACACCTACGGACAATTTAGAGTCACCAATTAACCTGCATGTCTTTGGACTATGGGAAGAAACCGGAGTACCCGGAGAAAACCCATGCTGACACAGGGAGAACATGCAAACTCCACACAGAAGGGCTCCCGCACCCGGGATCGAACCAGGAACCCTATGCTGTGAGGTGATGGTGCTAACCACCACACCACCGTGCCACCACCACTGCCATCAGTATCTATGAAGGCTTTTACAACTCAACGCCTGACAGCTGACATTGTTTTCCCACAGGTGTATCAGCACAGAGTGTGCATGTGATTACACCCTCACGGTGACATCACATGCACACTCTGTACATTTTTCTGTGTGAAATCCATCCAGCACGGTGTTGTAATAAAAACCTTCATAGAGTAATTTAAGCCTCTTCGTCGTTGACACTGATGCAGCCGCAGAACGTCCTCTTGGTCCAGGCCCAGAAGCGCTTGAAGCAGTTCTTCTTCTTCTTCATCTTCTTTGCCTTCCTCTCAGGCTCCGTGCTTTCAGATGGGGTGGCAGCGACTTCTGTGTCCTCCTGTTCCTCGTCACAGCCCTCAGTTAACAGGGGAGGGGGCTCCACTGGATCATTTTCAGATCTGTCCTCCAGTGAATCCAATGGGCAAGCTTCACTGTGCTCGCTGTCGTCATCGAACCCGAAGCGGCACTCAGGTGGTGCAGGCTTCACCAAGATAACACCTGGAGGTAGCGTTGATGACGTGGATTCATGAAATCCACTGCTGCCACTGGTGCAGGTTTCACTCTCTGACGACTGGCTGCAGGAGGACATTTGTGGAGGTTGAGTTGGGATAACAATCGGTGCTCGAGAGGCTTCAGGTATGCTGCACGTTTCGTTTTCCCTCTCCTTTTCCCCTCCCCACACCAGGTCCCGGGAAGTTTGTGCGGGCTGGACGAGGATAACGCCCGGATAGGCTGACGATGGAGATGGTGTTCCAAGGCTTGTGTCTGCGTCAGAGAGATGGTGGAGGGTGCCCCTTGTGATGAATGGATGGGCGAGGACTTGACGCGGGGTAATCCTTTCATCAGGGTCCATTTCAAGCATTGCCTTCAGCAAGGCAATGCACTCCTTCCTTTCATCCACCTCCACCACACTCAGGTTATCCTGGGGCCACGTTTCCAGATCATCCAGGTTGCTGAATGTATAGGCCCTGTAGTCACCAGGTGGAGTGGTAAACCGCCAGTACTCCTGAGGTGTCCTTAGTCTCCAGTGGTCAGAAGGTCCTTCAACAAAGAATATGTCGGAGAACATCCCATCACTGAGGAGATGGTGTGGAGGAACACCCAGGAGCTCCACTATGCATCGCAGTGTGTCATATTCACTGTTTCCAGGGAAGAGACGAACTGCGAGCAGAATATAGGCCATCACAACACCTACAGACCACATATCGATGGCCTCTGAAAACGGAAGTCCCAGAAAAATTTCAGGAGCCCTGTAGTGTGTTGTTTGAAGAAGCGCTCCCTCCTCTGCCTGACTGGTTGGAAAAGCCAATCCAAAGTCAATGAGCTTCACACTAAGGGCTTGGGCTTCACGATCCACCACCATGATGTTGTTCAACTTTATGTCAGCGTGGATCACGTCCAAGTCCTTCAGGGCTTTTAATGCTGTGGCCAGCTGCTGGACTACACTCCTGACATCATGTAAATCCAGGGGGGCGTAGCTCCTCTGGAAGATGTAGTGACATAGTGTCACATCCAGTGACTCGAAGGCCAGAGCAGTCCTGTTGTTCCTGAGTGGGAACGATTCAATGAACCTGACAATGTTCTGCCTGTCCAGCTTCTCCAGCTGAAAGTACGTGAGCAGAGCCAGTTCATCGTCGATGTTGTCGCTGCACTGAGGGATCTTTACAGCAACAATCTCTCTGGTGTCCTTTTTGAGGCATCTAACCACCTCACCAAAGGCTCCCCGTCCCAGAAAAGTCAGCAGTTCATAGTTGCTGGGGAGCAGGTCGGCAGCTGTGAGCCTTTGGTGGGTGCTGACCAATGGACTGGATGATGAATTCCTACTCTGATCCATCATAAACTAGTTGTAAGTAGAGCCTAAGATTTCTCCACTTAATCCACTGACCGTCCGATTCCTTGAGTCCGATTTCCGTCGAGGGTCAAATCTCCTCTCTCGGCTTGTACTTACTAACTCTGAAATTCCATAAAAGAATGCTTTGTGACATCACGTTGCAAAAATTCAATGAAAGTGGATGGTGAGGTGTAAAATGGGCGTGTCAAGGGGGCGGTGACAAAATATCGTCATGGTGCAGTGTTCTAGAATTCAGTGCCTTGTGTTACATTTTTTTTGTATCCCTTTATTCACCAATGAATTCATACAATTAGTGCAATGTGGATATACTAACAAATACAAAAACAAAGAAAGGGGACAATAGGTTTACACACGTCACAGATTAACAAAATATAAAAGGGCTTGGATTAGCAGCAGAAGACAGCAGGCAGGCCAGAGCAATTTAAATAGGGCGCCCTGACTGAGATTCACCTGTTGGTTGCACAGAAAAGAATCATGTGATCTATCAGCTGACTCCCTTCCATCAATCAGCGGCTTCATCAGTTGATTGGGCTGTTTGAGATCAGCTAATGTAGCTGGGATGTGAGCTGAGCGTGACACCGAGTCCTGCCTGAACTAACACTATGCTCAGTTTTTGAGTATTTTGGCAGGTGTTTACATGCCTGTCTGTCTGTGGACAGATTTTGTCAACATGATAATGTCACAACTACACACTTGTGATGTATGTCAGATGACATTATATAACATTAGTAATTACCGTAGTTATTTTCAGCCAAATCATGTTTGTTTCCTAAACCTAACCTTGTACTTTTGTTGACTAACCCATATGGAAAAGAAATAGAAAAAACTTATAAGAAGTCCCATCACCTTCAGTGTATGTTTTATGTATTGTGCATCATATAAGGCTTATATGATTTACCCTTGAAAGTGGCCACTTTTGCATTTTTTTCATACAAGAAAATAAAAAGAGTCACATAAGAATCATGTGAAATCTATGTGTGCGGTATATAAGGAAAGTACATGTCAAAGCATGTTTTCCATACATGTTACATATAATTTTTGCAGTTTTTCCTATATGTCTGTTTTAAAGACATATGCTTTAGATATATGAACAAATACCATTATATATATGTGTTTTCTGTATGTAAAGTCAATATATTTTGCGGGGGAATATGCTTTATTTATGCTCATTAAAAGGTAAAGTTCCACTGATTGTCACACACCTGAGTGTGTGAAATTTGTTCTCCGCATTTGACCCACCCCTTGGGAGCGGTGAGCAGCAGCGGTGCCGTGTTTGGGAATCATGTGGTATCATACATTGTGATGTAGTGTCAGGGCGGACAGTGTACCACTAGGCCACTGAGCTGGTTATATGTCATGTAATAAAAACCAGTAGGCTATAAAAACATATATGAATATGTACCATTACATACAGTATAGTTTTTTTTGTTAAGGGATATAATGTCATGATAAACTATGTTTTCTTTATGTTTTTTCTATAAGAATTCTTAAATGTCAGCCTATGAAATTTGAAATAAGATCATAAGAAATAAATACTTTATATATATATATGACTCTATACAGTCAGTTTCATATAAGTTTCTTTCATAAGAAACACATGACTCACATATGAAAGTGACAAGACTTAATTTGTCCCTTTACTACTGCAATTGGATCAAACTGTGTAACAAACTAGCAATGCACTAACTGCTTGGTCAGCTCCCAGAACAACTACTTTCTATCATTCAAATTACATAAATGCAGTCTATAAATGTTGTCTTTCCATACCTGTAATACTGAAAAAATGGCTGTTGGGCAAATTTTTAATTCAACGAACTTTATTCGCAAAACAAATTAGGCATAGTCACTTATATTGACTAATATTTACCACTGCTGAACAATAATCATTTCACATGGAACAGTGTGTTTGTTTTCAACAATCTGAGTACTGAAATTACACAACAAACAACAAACAGCAACAAAGCTCAATTTAAGGGGATGCTTTACTTTTGGCAGCTCTGTGATCTTGGCATTGATTGTGATGCCAATGCTGGAGGGTTGGGTCCCTGCCACCTCTTAAGAGTTGCATCTACAGTATATATATATAACTATTTCTACAAGAATGGGATGAATAGTCTTTTTCAATCTCTGCGTTACATTGAATGCATTCGACAGGGATTTTGAGTATTTGCTGTGTTGATCTAATCATTTTTCCTAACTTATTAGATATAATTGCTCCTAAAATGTTCAACAATATTACCCATGTAATAATTTTAGGAAAATTTATTCGTTTAGAGAGAAGAATATGATCCCTGTTTTGCAAAAATGCTAAACTTAGCAACATTTTAACAGTCCTTTGTCATTACATGTTGAAAACCTGCTTTCAGTCAACTCATATGCTTTTCCCTTAATTTTATTATCAGGTTACGTTGTTTATGACACCACAAGTAAATCTTGTAAGTGTTTCCTATAATACTTACAAAAGTTTAGTTTCACTGATTATTGTCCAACTCATATAAGTTTGATAATACATTTTTCTACTAAGGATATTGTATGTGGAATTACTGTCATATAATATAAGTACCCAAGTCATACAAGTTTCATTTTGTATAAAATTTAATAAGGATCTTATATCTGGTTTCACTGTCATATGCATTACATACAAGTTTCAGAAAAAAGATATACAAACTTTATAAGATTTATCTATATCTTTTCCATATGGGAAACCTACGGAACTGAACCTAAAAACATGGTTTTTACCTTTGTATTAAGTTTATTTTTGAAAACAACTGTATACATTTAACAATAAATAACTGTACATTGTCTGTGAAAACTAAAGTTTATTTTGTAAAGACACAATACATGTAACAAGTATAAATTGGTATGCCATTCCTGAGTGTTGAAAACTGACACAGTAGGGGACACAGTGCATCATATTTTGACATTTAGGGCCACTGAACAAGTGTCAGTATTTGACGAGTTGGAAGTGAAAATGTTGTGACATGAAAGTAACCCAGGATTATGAAAAGGGCTGTTTAAACTAAACTGAAATCAGGTAACAAGTACAAGTACATAAACAAATAGAGCAGCAGCAACATTTTATTGTTTTGGACGGTTAAAATAGCGATGTTTGGTCAGCTCTGAGGACATGGATGGTGCATGACATACCAGTTGTTAATTAATTTATAAGCATTTTACCACCATTGTTCTTTGCTCAAGTAAATCCTGAGGCCTTTCTCTTTACTTTCCATCTGTCCCTGCCAGTGGGTAAAGCACTGATAATTTTCATATCCACAGTTTTGCTTTTTCTTTACAAAATTAAAAGTTTACGCAGTCATTGATGTGTCATTGCCTGTGGGGTTTGGGAGCCCATTTTCTCATTTTTAAAATATTTGAGTATAAATGAGAAATTAACTTTTCCCCCCTCCACTCCAATGTGGCATACTCTCTGTAGATATGACTTTGTCCAACATTATTACTGTGCAGTGTGAGGGCCAGCTGGTTATTGATATGAGCTGAGGAGCAGGTACAGTGGCTGGGTTAATGAGGGTCAGAGCCACTGCCGGCTGTCAGAAAGCTGAAAGCAGGGAGGATCCAGTACATATTAACACAGTTAATTGTGGCTCTAATGCAACATAGCCTTGGGCTGCCCTCTCCTTGTAAAAGACCTGAACCATACCAACAGCCGTGTCTTTTGGACCATCTCATGAGGTCTGGACCAGCATTATTATTAACACAACACTTTACTCCTGATTGTGACTTTAGTATTAGGCGCTGAAAATACAGTGTATAGTAATTAAACATTATAGGACAAGTATAAAAATATTGAAATCAAAACATTAACAAAAAACCATCAGAGAAAATGCAGAGAGATGTGTATTGAAGCTGGTAAAAACATCTAAATTTGCAGCCTTATGTGCTTGCAAGTCGTCCAGATAAAATATATAAATGTCACCTTTCCGAGCCTTTCTAAAGGACGCACAGTTCTTGATCTGATGCCCCTGTCAGCAGGAAAACATCGTTTGTCTGTGCTCTCCAAACTGTTCACTGTTGTAAAACAAGTCAGATTTAGGATGGGACAACACTGTGGTTGAGGGGTTTTTAGGTTTAGGGACAAAACAATTGAACCTTTGCTAAGCTCCACCCCTTTTTGATGGTCTGTCAAGCTGTAGGAGTTAGCATGGAGTCCACACTGTAACGGACTACACTGTCTGAAGAAATATCATCATATTTTTAGAAGAACAAAACAGTGATTGCAGAGAGAAGCAGACAGAGGGGTCTGCAGTCTGTGTTTGAAGGATACATTCAGGATGTCAAACTGACTCAGCAGCAACAACAGGTTAAAAAGACAAAGATAGTTAGAAGCTAAAGCCAAACTATAGGCTACAGATCACAGTGTAAAAGTGAACCACCACATCACTGCTGATCACCACACAAGACAATGAATATAAAAGGAAACTTTGCTGATATTGAACCAGCTGTGTGTCATCGCAGTGTGTGCAGATCAAAAGTGTTTGATTTTCTCCTGTTTCGACAGCAGACAGGCGGGGAGCTCCAGGGTAAGCTTGTACCGCCAGACACCGGACCTCTGGCAGAGAACAGGCAAGGTCGGTCTGTCTTTGTTTCACTGTTATAATCATTAAAAAGCAAAAGCAGCATGTGTATACATTCAGTAGGCTATATCTTCAGTAGCTAGCTAGCTAACCCTACACTTTCCAGGGTTTGATTTTGGTTTTGGAACAGGGAAGAAACGTATATCTTTTTCCAACCTCTCCAGGTAACGAGTATCATTAATACACGACGTGCCCCAGGCACAACATTTAGCTCCAAATCCACAAAACCAGCCTGAGAATGAAGGAAATCTGAAACGATTGCATTAGAGTCAATGGAGCACAGCTGTGTTGTTGTCAGACCCTGGTCTGAGCCGTCCAAAGGCTACGCTATGATATGTCAGTCTGCGTCCAGGGGCGGGACTTAGCAAAGGGTCAGTTGGGTTAGGTTCAAGCAAAGATCGGGGTTCGGGTTAAAATAATTACTTAGGTTAGGGGGTCTTTGATGCCATTGTTACAATAATAAGCATGTGGTTAAGGTTAGGAAACGATTGTGGTCATGCTAAAAGTGTCACCTTACTCCCTCTTTTGCTCCCGTCATATTTACTACAGCCACTAGAGGGCTTTGTTACTTGAACATAAACATGCTGTTTCGGGGCATTTGTTCGTATCTCACTATTTCCTAGTTTTGATGCAGCTATCAAATATATTGTTTTTCATGCATTGCAATATGGTGTGTAGAGAAATAAGACAAATGTGCAATGGAAGGGTAAATAGACTGCATTTTTTAAGTGCTTTCCATCGAAAATTTTCTTCTCCTTTCCTCATTCACACACCCACACACTCCTCAATGCCAGTGAACTTCCACACAAGGCGTTGGTCCAGCCATCAGGAAATACTGGGGTTTCGTGTCTTGCTCAAGGACAATGTAGACAGAGGAAAGGAATCAAACACTCTGTATCTACTGAGCCACAGCTGCCCTTAAACCAGAAATCTTGGTTGGTTTTTAAAAATTACCACTTCACAATTGCAGCCATCTTGATGTATCCTAAAGGTGGAAGACCAGAGGGCCACCACTACTGAGTTCTTTAAGTGAGTACATTTTCCAAATTGTGCTGGCTCCATTGACATTAAGCACTCAAGGCTCATTCAAGATGAACTGTGCCTCAGCTGAACACTGGTCAAGATCAGACAGCAGGAGCAGGAGGCAGTAACACAAAGCTGCAGTCAAGTCGGACAGTTTCCAGCAGCCTTCAGTCTATGCAGGAAGTCACAGAGACACTCACATCCTATTAGATCTGATTCCAGTTTATCAAAATGTTATCAGGCCCATACATCAGTTTGTTTGCAGTCTCCAGTTGTTTTAATTAGGACAGAGCAGCCTATTAAAATGCATTACAGGCGATCTGTAATTTCTGTTCATGATTAAACCTCGATTTTACATGAATTCTCGTGTAAATAAGATAAGATAAGGCTTTACAAATCCCATACCGGGGTAATTCACAATCAGCTTCATATCAGTTTGCTGCTGTGTTTAAATCAGCTGTCGCCCTCAAACTAGATAAATAAACTGAAAAAACATAAGTCAAACGCAGAGGAAGGAAACAGACTATGTAACGTTTATGATCTGTCATATCAAAGTATTTGGTCTCTGTTACTTGTAAACGTCACCTTTAGCCAAACAGTGTCATCTGTTCACAGAGTAACCTTTTAAATCAGACAAATAAAATCAAAATCTCAACAACAAAAAAGAAAAGAAACTGTCATACTGTTGAGTCAAAAGCAATATTCTGTTGGATCGTATAAGAGCCAAGTGTTTCCCATCATGCCCTGGGTCTTGCGTTGGTGGAGAGCAACCGCAGTGCCTTGCTCCAAAACAGTCCACTGGAGGAACTGCAAGTCAGGCCTACGTGTGTCTTCAGTCTGGACTTTATATGGTTAATAAAACAATACTATTTTTTAACTTATTAAGAGTATACTCTCACAGACAGAGACCGCCATGTTAAAATGCCCAACATTACAGCACAAAAAAAACTTTATAAAACTCGCCCGTTTACATTTGACCAAGGCTTATATTTAGGTAATATTTAAGGGCGGGGCTGCTTCATTGACAGACTGTCTGTAAGGCGTCACAACAGTTTGTAAACCCAGACACACCAAAGCAAGACAAAAGCTGACTGGAACATCCTCCATCCTCTGATTTCATTCACCAAGTCAACGTGCAGGACGCACCGAAAAGACTAGGGTGACAAATGCTTACCGACAGCAGCCTTATGAGTCATATCCTCCCCTCACTCCTCCCCAGCTGCACCCTCTCATCCAAATATGGTCACTTCTGGCTCCTAAAGACAAAGATGGCAATGGATGATGTCATGGTAGCCATGTCCATTATGTTAGGCCGTCTATGACCAGCATGCATTGTGTGGCGATTGGCAGTGATCGATTCTGCAGCGGCCCAGTGAGCCTATAAGCTCGACCAAACTCAGGGCAGCAGCCCCACAACTGTAAAGCAGGTCTTTATATCATGCTCATGGCTGTTGTTTTTGCAAACTACTGCCTCCAAGTCAATGATGTTGGTGCCTCTGGCAAAAAGACTAACGCTGCACACTCTGTGAATCAGCCTTTAGACACAGACTGGGACAGCTCCCTTGTAATTCTACCACATACACCTCGCCGAGGATGTGGAAAAAGACCTCCCTCTTGAGATTAACCTGATGAGTTATGCCAGCTTCTAATCACATTTTTATTACAGTCTGTAGCTACGGAGCACAATTGATGGTCTTGTACAACTTCTGGATTTTGGCATCTCAGCGGAAGATTTATGACACAGGACATGTGCCCGCCAGAGCTACTACTGGAGGACAAGTAGTAACCTGTCCATCGTGTCACTAGAGCAGACACTTGAAGCGAGAGAAAAATTGACCCCATTTGTTCCCTAGCATCACAAAATTGAGCGACACATCCACTGCTGTTCGAGGTTCAAACAACGACTGAAAAATAGCCGGTTCCAAGTGACATATTATCATATTTCACTGGCACTCAGGCTTGGAGAAACATGTATTAGGCTACATTAACCTCTTATCTCTCTCTCTGAGGCCAGTGCTTCTCTGAGCTTAGTGCTCTCCAGATCTGAAAGTATGAGAGTTCACAAAGCCAAGAACCAATGAAGATGTTATTAGATAACAGACCACAACCGTTTCCCACCCATTATATCTCAAGGGTAACACACACTCATTCTTATCTACCATCCTCCATCATATGTCTACAATTTACACACCTTATCAAATCCCAACACACACAGATCGACCTGCTTCTGAAATGGAGTGGCCTGGCATGCTGTCAATAGACGGTTGAAGTCAGAGTCTGCTTAACAAGTGTTGCTTTGCTGAATTAGTTTCTTTAATTTTAAAACCGCTTGCTCATTTCTTCATTGAAAATTGAATTCTGTATATGTTAGCAATGATATAGCAGTACTTTATGTGTCTGTTAAAGGCTAAATCAAATCATGAAGACACTGACTTTTGAAATATATATTCCACCGGTTAAACAGCAGACACTAATGAATTCCATAAAACCACGGTCTCTCCTCAGTACTGAAATGAAACATTCATCCAAATCTTTGTGTTGACGCTCACAGGCCTGCTGACAGATGAATACTGCATCAAGAGAGGAAAAACAAAAGGTAAAGCTCAGCCAAAGACGATTCGTGTTTCATGCACGATTCTCTGATTTACATTTTCCTGTTAACTGTCAAAACTCTGTTATTCCCCACGGTAGTGTGGTTTCATAGATAATGGATGAATATTATTTCAGCGGTATAAAAATGCCCTTGCAAAATTTAGCAATCATTTTCTGCTGAAGTTACTTTGGCAAGAACTCCAGAACTAAATTTATTTCACATATAAAACCACACAGACTTTGTGACCACAATTGACTCATACTACTTTAATATTCCTCAGATAATAAAATGACTGAATTGGCAATTCTTGTCTTTCTAGGAGGGTTTTTGTCGAGAGCAGCACGCAGAAAAAACTGTTGTTATATAAAGCACAGAGACACAAACTGAACCTCTGGACAGCCAGTGATCACATGTCGTCTAACACAAGGAAGATGAATAAATAGCTTATTGTCAATTGTGGATTCATTTCAAGGAGGTCATTCAATTTGACCTAAAACACTCAAGATAAAACCAACAGTGTTGTCAAGACTTGAACTTACCACCATAACCAAGCAGGTCAATTTTCAGCTCCAGCCTCCTTCTTTTGTAGTGGCAGCCATTTAAGAATTGGCACCAGGCTCCTGGCAGCGTGTCTTCATAATTTGCCTCATCTCGTGCCTGTTTGGCATCTCTCTCCAAGGGAATTAAGAGGTGCAGGCTGGTGGGAGCCATCGCGCCTGATACCTGCTTTCACCTGGCTCAGGGATGTCAGTTTTGATTAACTTTGCTTCCAATAGCCTGACACAAATTAACTGGTAACTAACTGGTTAATTCAAAGGAAAGAAAAATACATGAAATACAAAGGGCCTCTTCTTTTAGCCCTCCACTCCATTGCCTCAGTGAGCTTTAGTGCTGCGTTTCAGAGTACTGTCCATTTAGAGAGGGTGAGATTTTAAAGTTTTGTGATGTCTCGCTCGTTCTATTTGCTTTGCTGACAGACAGCTGGCTAGGCGCATTAACATGTGGAAAAATAGGTCCCACTGCCCATCCTCCAGTCTCCACAGTTAGTTAACATTAGGGCAAAAACATGATGGCCTCCCTCTGGTCTCCGCTAGGTAGCCAAGGTAGGTAAGTGGCTTCTTTTGCCTTTAGCAATGATAATCATGTTGGCACTGGTATCCATGCTGACACTGCTAAAAGCACTAACTGAGCTAACAGGAGTTAACAATGCATAAGGGGATTTGCGGCTCAAAATTTTGCCCCTTACTCACCAGGGGGACCTGGTAGGAGGCTGGGAGAGTGGGCCCAATGTTTCTACAGCAAATCCGTTGGGTCCGCTGAATTCACTGGCTTCTCGTTCATTTTAGAATTCATTTTAAAATTCATTTTAAAATGTTGCTTTTAGCTTTAAGATATCTTTACGGACTGGCTCCTGACTATTTATCTGATACAGTGGTCAAATACATTCCCTCTAGCCCTTTCATGCATGAATTATTACCTCAGTCAAGATTTTTTTCTTTGAGGGTTTTTTTCCTCTTAAGGCATGAAAAAATAAATTATGCATTTTTCAAGTAGTTTTTCACATGCCCACTTGGTTGGACAGCATGCATTTAAGTTTTAAACTAAGGAAATAAAACCAATTTGAAAAATGATATATATCATGCGTGACTATACAAAAATATTTTTAATGCTGTTAAACTAGTGTGTTCACATATTTTAACATGTTCAGATACTGTTCAATGCCATGCAAAGGCGTTGAACTTTGCTCCTGACTCCTCAGCTTCTCCCCTCTCTCTCTACTTCACAAATAAAATAACATAAATCAGCCAGAAAAGTCAAAGTTGCAGTAATACTATCAATTGCAGCTGAAATATAGCCAGTGATGCATGACGTCCACTTTAGTGGACAGATGATAAAGTGTAATTTCCTCACAACATATAATCAATGTTTGGAAAGTCTAGCAACAGTATTACTCTTTGGATGTTACTTAATATAATCCGATTTTATTTACCTTGGCAAGATATTCTTGAGCTGCACACATCTCTTGTTTCGTCAGCCATTTTGGTTTTGAGAGATTTGTGTTGCACTGACAACACCTGTCCAGTGGGTGGCAGTGTATGGTATGACGCACCAAGGTCCACTGTAGAGATTTAAATCAACTATAGCAACAAAACCCATGAATGTACAAGAAAATGGCTTTTAGATAGCTGTCCACTGTAGTGACCACTGTTTATAAAAGGGCTAGATCCCTATAAGATCCTCCACCTCTGGTCTACTAAATGTCCCCGAGAGTAGAACTTAAAAGTACGGTGATGCTGCGTTCTGCATTGTTGGCCCCTCATCTTTGGAACAGCCCTCCAGAGGACGTCAGACTCCCTGTTTCAGTAGACAGCTTCAAAACGAAATATTAAAGCCAATCTTTTTAGACTTGCATTTTTGTAGCGCTTTAAAATTAATCGCTGTCAAACCTTTTTATGTGTGTGTGAGCATCTTATATGTTTATTTTCTAATTTTATTATGTAAAGCACTTTGAGTTGCACTTGCTGTGTGACCTGTGCTGTGCAAATAGAGTTTTTATTATTATTACTATCAATAATGATTGCTGCGTGTAGCTAACATTAGCTCCCACCAGACCCAGGTGATGTGTAGTGCAGTATACCGAAGAGTAGCAAAATTAATCTGTAGACCGACATGCATAACTGGTCAAAAATATTCTAGGCGGTTAACTGATTAATGGTTAAGTGTTGACATGCTTAACCTGGCTCCAGGAACATTGAGCTGAAGCAGAAGCAGTGGGCACAGGGAGGTGCAGAGAGGTATGGATGGTGTCACAGAAGCCGTGACATGAGAGAGGGAGTGCATGTCTGTAATGATGGAGGGAGCAAGAATGGCTGCAGTGTGCAGCAAGGCTACACAGAGACACTGGGCCTCATGCATTGTCGACAGGCAAAGGGCATATGGCGCTGGATCAGTAAGAATAGGCATGGAGCTAAAAATGTTTACAGCAGGCATGAACTCATTGATGGTGGCAGCAGGAGACAAGGCCACGACGGCACCGTCAGGCAGGGGTGCATCAGCAGCTACAGATAAATTACAGCTGGTGTCTCTCAGGTTGAAAAAAAAAAAACAGGTCCTTGAAAGACAGAATCTGCAGGAACTTTCAGAGCTCTTGTCGCAGCTGTCTCGATCTCCTGAGGAGACGAAGTCATTTTCTTCTTCTCTCTTCCTTTAATACCATACCCTCAGCCCACGCCAGTTTGATAGCAGTCAGTAGATTTTTACCACTTTCCTTGTGACTCACGAGGAGGGATTGTCATCTGCAGGGTGCTTCACATCCACAGTGCTGTGTCCCTGATCACTCTCAGGCTGCCTGACGTAGCTCTCGACGAGCTTTTGAGTGTGCCAGGTGCCAAGTCTGAGAATACAGATGCGTAGCCTTCCCAAGGTAACAGCCCCTGATCGAAACTCCTGCGCCCCTTTGTAATTTTCCCTACAAATTGGGAAAAACAGCATGACTGCATGTAGAAAATGTCAGTTTTAGTGTGCTAGCAAACCACTTTATATCTTAGGAGATGTTACCCAGCTGGATTGTTAACTCTGTTCAGTAAGATGCAGTTTATTACAGAGGACAGGATGTCTGCAGGTCCTAAAAATCCTTAAATTTAGCCTGCACACTTGTTCATGCACACCGCCTTAATCAATCAAACACGACAAAACAGTTTTTTCTTAGCATCAGAGCTCAAATACTGATTTTTTAATCTTCAGTGGTAACGTTCACTGGTGAATAGAGACAGAAAAAGTCTCTGTTATTTGTATCTTGTTAATTTTCAAGAGTCTTTTGGGTTCCTTTGTTATTTAGGAGCCTTTTTGTTTCGGATTGTTTGGTCTTTTATCATTTCTGTTGTCATGTTCCTTGTTCCTCAGTTGCTGTTTGCATGAAACCACACTTCTTTTGTCACCTGCCTAAATTGCAATTAGTTTTGTTTGCCATTCTTCTGTCACTGCGTTCATCTTGTGCATGTGGATTTGATTATGTTTCTGTTGCTTCTGTATTCAGTGCTGGCGATCATGGACCGGGGACCTGTCCAGAACGTACAGCGTCCCGCTTCTTGCCCCCAGTGGATGAACGTCCAGTCCATGGTCCAAGCTGAGTAAGTGTGTTACATAAATTCTTTATTCTAAGTTGTGATATTTTTATGCCGGAGTGTTATTTTTTTATTGGCAGTGCAAATTTTGCCAGCACATGCTTCTTAAAGCCAGAGCTTTCAAGGTTTGATTCCAGTTCCAGTGTCCTGTCGTGTAATGCCAAATTTTCAGGGCCAGAATACTAACGTTACTGTTTTGGCTCAATAAATTGCATAATTTACAACATTACCGTAAAACAGCAACACAATAAACATGTCTGAATAACTAATGCAGTGCAATAAATGCATGGATGATAAACTTTAACTGAATTTCTTAAACTCAATGATTAAACCCATAAAACTCAACTCTGTTCATTAAAATGACATCGTTTTTCCCATGACAAAAAACCTACATGTTGAAACTGGTCAAGTTCTGTATCAGACCTGGATTGTGCAATAAGGCCTGCCTGCTTTGTTGCACCTGTGAATTGTTGTGAAGATCTAAAATGAAAGCAAGAACTTGTGAACGCACCTCTGTGTCCCGGGATTCATGCCTGATGTTGATTCGTTTTCTGACACAGCCAGTCGGAGTTGATTTGTCACATCCTTTTACCCTGGCAGGTAAAGTGACATTGACTTCCACAATTTATCATTCCACTTCACAGGAGCCTCTGTGATATTGTTGTAATGATGTTCTGCAAGAGCCACATACAGCACTAAATCTTCAAGTTCCTCCAGAGCTTACGTACAGTCAGGCTTCACCTCTAGGACACCGATTATCAAATTATGCGTTTCATTTGATCGGTAAAAGTTGAATTGCACAGTTGACATTGCTGTTCTTGTGGTGTTTTCTTTTTGATGACAGTGCTCTCCCTCCCACATGCAAATGTTCCACCAAAACAAGCTCTGCAAGGGCACCATTGTTGTATCCTGGCCTAACCGCCACCCAAGAAGATTTTAATTGGTTTAAAGAAATACAAACAACCTAGAGCATTTTTTTCTCCTGCAGCAATCCCAATTATAATGTGTGCTTCCAGACCTTCTTAGCCTTGCCACAGCACTGCAGAAATAGGTCTAGTTAAATGAGACTTTCTCAGATGTAACTCTACATCTTTGCCTCATTCAGTATGTGCTGACCAGGGGCGTAAGTAAAGAAGCAAGGGGATGCAAGGGGGTCCAAACCCATCTTCATCAGTGTTTCTTTTTTTTTCTTTTGTGAAATAGTCAGTAGAAATCGCTCCCCCCCCTACCTGTCCGAGCTCCTCCACCGGCACACTCCCTCCCGCACTCTTAGGTCTGCTGATGCCAACCTCCTGCCCCTCCCAACCAGGACTAACCACCACACCTGGGGGGACAGGGCCCCTTCCACTGTTGCTCCCACCCTCTGGAACTCATTCCCTGAAGACATCAGAGACTCCTCCTCACTTTTCACCTTCAAGAAAACCCTCAAAACACACCTTTTCAAAACTGCCCATCACCCTCTCTGGACTTTTTCCCTCCCTACCTCCCTATGCATTTATTTATTTATATATTTATTTTTGATTAATGTTGCCCTCTCTAAAGCGTCAAACCTCTAAACAATAACAGATAACACAAGCCTTCTGGTGACTATGTTATCAGAAAGCTAATAATGTGTACTGTACGTATCAATCGCCAGCTTTGACAAGTTGAAGTGAAAGTGAAACTTGCAAAATACTGACCTAGCTTCTCCTGATATCCTGCAGCTTCATTTGTTACATAACAATATTTATCAAAGGAGTCGGCGAAGGTATAAACTTATTCAATCCCACCCCTTCTCCATAAGTCATTGAGTGTAATGAAACAGCTTCCTTATATTGATAAACCTGCACCTTAAACTTAAATGTACCATTGTAATTGCTGTTTAACTTAAAGTCTAAATCCCCATTCTTGAGACTGTCTCTGCCACGCTGCAGTTCCACAGTAGAAATCCTCAGCTATGTGTTAATTGCTTATTACGCTCATGATGTGTCTTGACCGATTCAAAAAACATCACATTTGCAAGGTTAAACACTTGAATTTCACCGCAGGCTTTGAGGCTCTTACGTGCTTTATTGCTTATATGCACACTAGATGCACAACTGTTACACAAGGCTGGCACCAGGAGACAGCAGTTTAGTGATTGAACTCTTGCTCACGTACGTTGTCATGACAGTACAAGACAATTACACCTGACATTTTGACACCAGTCATCCTCAAAGGCGCACCTTCAATCAATCTGAATTACTGCCACTTTGCATGTGCTGTCCCTTGGTACATGTGTGATCTTTAATTAGTTGAGGCAATTTCCTTGTCTGGATAACATTAACATCCCTGCATCAATATTAAATGACTTGACAATCCATCCAGCCCCCTTCACGAATGCCATTTCCATAAACGTATTTATCAAAAGCGATTTTCTGCCATGAAAAGTGTTGAGATTCTGATCAAGTCGGCGGCGTGAACAGCTTGTGTTTAAGGCATCTGATGCTATAATTAGCAGATGGTCCTCATGGGAGCCCTATAAACCACATACCTCTACATCTATGTGAGAATAAGCAGCTTGCAACAGAGGCGCACCGTCGCTTAAAAATGAATCAAATGCAGCACGTCTCACTTATCATATCAAATTACTTGTTTGTGTTCCTTCCCAAAAACTCGGGGTAAATGGAAACAAACAGCTGTTCATGTGCTGAGCAAATGAATTCACCCACGCTCTCTGAAGTTCTTTCTTCCAGTGTCATCATTTGTGATTTCAACGCTTAAATTATTTGAACCCCCCATGCGATCGCTGAGATGATGGAGATGCGTCCCCTGTCTGCTTCCCCACACATGTAGACAAACACACACAGATACACAGTCACCCTTGACTCCACTCCAAAGTAATTTACAACTGGGATGCCCGCCATCTCCGAAATAGCCTCTCGGCTTGTTTGGAAGAGAAACGGCATACATAACTGCAGCCAGGGGCTACTTGTCTGTCAACAGCGAGCTAAACTAAACAACTAATCTCTATTAATCATTTACAGCTTCTTCTCATCAATTATTTCTATCGTCTGTCAAATGACATGCACGCACATGAAGATGTTGTGTCGAGAGTGGACTCTTGCATGTTCATGGGAGCTTTGACAGGCCGTCCCCCCGGCTGTGAGTATCAATGTAAGCTAATCCACCCAGGGGGTGCATTTATGTCCTTTTTTGAAAGATATTTTCTTTGGCTTCAATCCTGCTGAACAATTTCTTACATGTTCTCCATCCTGCCAGCCTTCAATCTTGCTTTCTTCCAAAGGAATCACAAATGCCAAGTCTGTTCTATCCACAGGGGGGGATTAAAGAGGTTTGTGCAGAGGAGGAATGTCTAATGCACTAATGTACCTTGCTCTGGCATTGTGCAAGTGTGCATCTGTGTGTTTGTGCGACATCTCCGAAATCTTTTTGTCGCTCCAAATAGCCCGGCAGAGCTGTACTGTACATTAACTGACAATTTGTCAGTTAATGTACCTCGTCTTTGTTGCAGGGATGCTTTCAGATGCCGTCTGTGTGGACTCTCGGCTGTTTTACATCCTCTCATCTCACCGCCGGGGTTCTCCGGAGCCCTTGTAGTCCCCATCACAATGACTGTACCCCACCTTTGGAGCTTCTTTGGTGACAGAATCAGGACAGCTCTGCCGTCAGCAGCATCAAAGCCGCAGCGAGACGGAGATGGATTAATAAGTAAAGAAAAGTGTGACAGAACAAAAAAAGGCTCCCAGATCACACAAAGGCGGTAAAGTCACCTGGGGCCTCTAAAGGGGAAGAAGTTTTCAAACCTGTTTGTTTTGTCGCACTCGCTCAAAGAGTTTCTATGCATGAGCGTCTCCCATTCCAGGAACAGCGGGAGCAGAGGAGGGGGGAGGATGGACTGCCACTGCTGTAGCTGGCATACAGAAGTTTGAAGAGCAAAAAGAGGCATGTGCTAACACGCGCGTTCCCCCAGCATGCCGCTGTTCATTATTCCACCAATCTGTCAACTCCCACTGCTGAATCATCGCGGCGACACAGAAGGAGGGCGCCTGAGCGTCCCGATGCTGTAACAGTAATTTTTTGATGTTTGAGGACATGAATGGCTCATTGATTGTAAGAGGGAATCTGAACAACATGCATTGATATGCATGAGGCTTGAAGTGAGTGAGGATGAAGCTCCGCGCCTCGGAACGAACGTCCAACACATGACACTCTGCATTTAAATTTTTTTAATGTTCTACCCTCTTGTCTTCTCCCATCTCCACTTCTCTTCCTCTCTGTCCCTCGCTCTTTCGATAATTCCTCCTGTCCATATGTGTCCCGGCGCCTCAGAACAGCCTGTTCAGTTTAACGCTGTCTACAGCACCATATCTGTCATAACTGCAATAGAAATTCTTATCACAGAATTCGAGGTAACATTTTGCGACTGAGGCCCTGCTCCTAGTATCAGAGTAGAATACAGCCGCAAGCTCCAACACTCTATTTCCACTGCAGTCAATCACGCTGAAGTTCAACTCTATTAAAAAACAGCACAGCCTCATGATAAGGGATACGTTTTTTCCCCCCTTTTTTTGGTATCAAATATGTCCTGCCCGCAGCGAGGAGTTTTATCAGATGCTTAGAAGTTTATGAGGCATCACTGTTTATCAGCTGCTATCTGGTGTTTAAGTATAATCTTTATGACACCCGAAAAACAGCTGTGAAATTTACAGAGCGGCGGTAAGGTCACCCTGCTCATGGGCTGCAGCTAACTGCTGCCGGAGTCGATCGCCTTTCCATCGTCTTGCCGGGGCGCGACCAATCGAAGCCTTTACCCGCCCAGCCGCTCGTGTCACAACGACCCGACACCTATCACGGTTTATTACCAAAAGACACAGAGATAAGCACATAAAGACACAAGCTCATCCGTTCAAGTGCAGCCGTGGGATGGAATCGTAGGGCTTTTATGAAGTCTTTACAGAAACACACAAACACCAGCACCACCCTCGCGCTTAACTTTCCGTGATCTTGCCTGACCCAGGAGTGAAGGAGAGGCAGTAATGAAGCTAGCTCTGCTCCCGTCCTAATCTGGTTTGACAGGTCCCGACTCCGAGAGTATGATTAATGTGAGCTGCAGCTGCAGCCGGACGCATTTAATGTCATCTGCAATATCACCCCCCGCTCCAACAAATGAGGGCCCAAATGTCATAAATTCCTGTGGCACGTTGTCCATATCCATTAGCAAACAATTTATTGCAGAGGTGAGAATTTTGTTGTTATTTTCTCATGCGGTGCCACCGTATCCATCAGTCAGTCAGTCAGCCCCTGAGCCCTCAAGTGCCACATAGAGTCAGAGAGTGATGGCCTGTGTACGGCTGTCATGAATCATTCCTCTTGTATTTGCTCATTAACCAGGTGTTGGTTTGAATTAGACTTTTCATGGGACTCGTGAGGTTTTCCCCTGAGGAAGCAGCAGGGAAGCAACCTGAGCATATGGCCTGTGTCAGTGGTTTGGAGGGCTGGAGTCGGTTAACTTGTGTGCCCAGGAGTATTTCAAGTGTTTATGACCGTGATTGGTCAGGAGAAACTTATAATAAGAAGGGAGATGCCATTGGTAAAAGCAGTGATTAATTCAAGGATGCAGCGCTCAGAACAGCTGTACTTGTCCCAGGATTCATCTGGCTTCATTAAAAATTCAACATGAGTATCAAGGAGCAATTCACAAAGTTGGATCTAAGCTGTGAGTAAGCAGAGGAATTTAAATTTGAGGAGCAAAACTTTCCTCTCTTGCTCTTAATCTTCAAGTGTCTTGTTTACTTGCTCTTTTGTGAAATCCCACCCTGTGTTCCCATCCTGATAATGTTAGACTCACCACCAAATAGCCCACCTTGATGTGTTTTGAAGAGCGTGAAACGCCGCTTTTCAATTCTAGTTCTTGACATTTTGCGGTTGACTCAACAGCGCTCTGAAAGTCAGAGTAAACAAAGGGTTTCAGGCTTTCAAATGGATAAAATAGCACAAATTACAGCCGAATCACTGTTGATGTTTCACAGCGTTGCCCTCAATCCACCTCACATAGACACCACTTGCCCCCCCTCGTCCTCCTGCCGCCAACTCAGCCTTAAAATATTTTCTCATTCACTGCACGTTCCGCGGAAGCACGCATCTTAATCTGAAGACACGGTTCCATTTCAGCTCGCTCCCGATAACCTTCCCATTCATCGCTCCCCGCGTACACCTTCAGTGCAAAGAGGGAAGCGCCTGGAAATAGAAATGAAAGGAGATGATTTCAGTGGCTGAATCATAGATTTAGTGGGAACAACTTGAGAGAAGTGGAAAAAGGGGAGAGAGGGGAATAAAGAGAAGGGAGCAAGTTGAGATGAGAAGAAAGGAAATGAGGGGATGCTCGGTGAGAGAAATAGCTACCGTGTTTGCCTCTGTGGTGTATTAACTTCCCTAGGTTGGGAGTCTTAGAGCTGAATCTCATTGTTGTCGCCGTCTGGCTGGTTAAAAATACGAGGAAACGGTCTCTCAGTATTTGGGGGTAGGTGAAGAGAATGTTGCGTCATGACAAATGGACTGGTTAAATACCCCACTCCCTCTACATCATCTTGTTTAAAAAGCAATCAGTCTGCTTCCCTGTTTTAACAGACAAACCCCAAGGGAGCATCCGGAATTTGAGAGACAAATGAGGTTCAAATCGGAAATGAAATAGTCGAGAGGAAAGTAATGAGTGGACCCCGCTTTCCTGATGAGCTTTATGCTGCTGACAAATTACTGGTAGACTTAATATAGAGCGCTGATAGACTGTGCATTGGTAAGAAACCCTGTGGAGACTGAAGGCCTGCAGACGCTTTTCAATTTCTCTATTGTCTCCTGGAATTAAAACATAAGGGAGGCTAATAAAGAGTGGCCTTGATTTAAATGTCATTGCACCATGTTTTCGTTGCCATGGAAACATTTCCATCAGACTTTGTTGATATCATAGCTGGCTGATTGTTTCAAGCAGACCTAAATAGGCCACAGAGGCATTTTCTGATTGAGCATTTCTGTTTTTCTTCCACTCCTAAAAGTTAGCCTCAGCAGGGTTGTTGGTCAAACGAAGGGACGCTGTGTTTGTGCAAGACCGAAAAAGGGAAAAGAAAAAACAATAACAACAACAGCTACTCACCTTTTCCCTACCAGTGGGGTGACAGAGCAGCGAGACGTGTGGTTTTTGTCCTCAGGCTGCCAGAAATGTCAGCAACACACACCGGTGGTCACCAGTGGAGGTGGCAGGAGGGAGGAGGACAGAATGCTGATGAGGAAGTCGGAAAGCAGCAAAAGACTGCACATACATGCCCCCAGAGGCGCATGTGTAAACAGGGACAGACGGCTGCACATGCCCAGACACAAGTGGCCGGAGTGCAGGAGATAAAATACACACATATGCCGGTGCACAAATGCGTTCAGTCTGCCCTCCGAGGCTCCAGTAGCTGCGAATAGGCTGTCACTGAGCTGTTGTAGAGAGCAGCGTGAGCAGACAGAGCTTCTGGGGGAGATGACCTTTGTTGCTGCACCTCCGACCTTTTGCGGATCACCTGTTCGGCTCAGCTACATCTCCAGGGAATGTTTGCTCTCTCAAATCGCTGAAAATCCCTCTGTAGCCCACAGAAAGAACACACTGTAATACTGATGCAGTGTGCAGACTGTACGGTATCACAAGAATACTAAAAAATGTAATAAAGAAGCTACGTGATACAAACACCAGCAGCAGCATCTAGTTAAAATATTCGAGTGAGGAACGCAAAGTTTCAAAAGATACTAAAAATGTAGGGTGCAAAGAATAACTGATAAACAGATACAGCCAAAATCGTGCAGGAAATATGGAAAGAAAATTGATGCAGCTGTCTAAAACAAAAATTCAAGCAACTCTCTGTGTCTCTGTCACCCACTGGTTTGCAGACTTTTACAGCCATCATTGAGGTGAAGCTCCTGGACCAACTGGTGGTACTCCCCGTGATCCACCCTCTTTTTTAGGGTCTCATGTACCCACACAGATCTCTGTTTCCCTGTGCCCAACAAACTATTTACTGACAGCCTCTCACCCTGCAGCTGCAGCAAGTACCCTCTGTCTCAACATTTCAGGAACTAGATACTAATTACTGTGAAATAACTAAACGGTAGATTGATTACACGGGAAGGTTAGTGTAAGGATGTGATGCGGTGGTTGCCTGGCAAACAATTTTTTTTTATTAATGGCATTCAATTTTTAAACAAAGGCAGTGCAATCGGGACCTTAGGCAACCATCACTAACTTTCATGACTGAAAACACACTGTAAAAGGTTCATAGTTCTGAGACGAAAACAGGGACATCACCCAAAAACAAGTTCAAGCCAATTCATATGCACATCGTGCTGTATCTACACATTGCTATGTCTCTATCCTGACTGACAGGTTGCTGTGGCAGTGATTTGTTAATCACAAGGTCACAACAGCCTTAAGCATGCCCTGTTTTATCGTCTGTTTTACTCTCAGTGGGACCATAATTTACTAAATGAACATCATGCTGTATTAAATAAGACTTCAAACTAGAGACTGAGACCATAAACTCATCAGGAAAATGTTAACTGAGGTAATAAATCAAGTGAGACGTTAAGGTTATTTTCGAATAGACTTGCAGTGCGTGCAGCCACTGGAGTCACCACCTGCTGGCCATTAGCGACAATGCAGTTTTAAGACACTTCCACTTGACTCCGATTTACAGACCCTGACGCTATGTCCACTTCTTTTACACATTGGATTTTCAAAATTTGCAACTGTTCCACAAAATGTTGGACAAAAGTAAAGTTCGAAATAAGATGAGTAATGTAAGTGTTAGTAGCTAGCACTAGCAGCTAGCTAGAACTGATGCTACAGTAGCATTAAGAGTCAGGACCAATTGGAGGTAGCTTACTTCTTACTCCTCCAGTTTATTGAAGCTGTGCTGTAGTATTTACAGGGAAAGCCATATTCAAACATTCAGAAAAATGACACTGACCCAGGAAATCAGAAGTCACACTGCTTTAATTTTTTGGACAGAAGCGGCACCTTGTGAGGACTGGGCTGTGTTACCTGTGCCTGCCACTCGACAAAATCAGCATAGATCCATTATGACTTGGCAGCCCAAGGCTTTGATGACAGAGCACGACTCTCACAAGATGGCTCCCCTGTCTCACATAGCGTATCATACCCTTACGTTCTGCAGTCGGCAGTGAAACTTTCATGCTCCATGGGGACTGGCAATGAAGCTAACCAGTTTATATGACTGGCACTGTTTACTGTTGTTGATGACAGAATTTTCTGGGGCATTTTTGATTCAGCATTAGAAATAAAAATTGAGGAAATTGTGAAATAACAAGTGTTGAGTTTGGATATTTCACTCAGTGTAAACATTGTGGAGCTTCAGTGAAGAGTTGGAACAAGCGGATACAGAAAATACATGCTCCTCTCGCAGCGTGGAATAAGATGATTTTTCCAACTTTTACCAGAGGGGAAAATAAAAATAGAAAAGTGAATGTCAGTGTTAAAAAGTGCTCATGATTTCACATCCCAAATGTGGTATTTTGTATGCCAGACGAGACAGGTGGTAAGTCAAGTACATTAATGTTGTCTAATTAGTGAGAGAGGGTTGTAATTTGGGGCTAAAACTCACTTTATCTCCACTTTTACAACCCTCATTAGTGGACTCGCATTGGTAGAAAGACGAGAGAGAGTTTTCTAGTGGAAAAACCCCATAACAATTATAGTTTAGTGCTTCTTTCACCTTTTCTTCTTCTTTAAGCCCCATTTTCAGCCTTGCTACGTCTCCGGGGAAATCACAAGCAGGCCACAAATTCAAACTAACCAAATCTGTTCATTTAAAATGCTAAACATCTGTTTCAAAAGTCCTCACATTCACTCTCAGTGCGTTAAATTGATTCCAATCACAGTCTGAGCATAGAGTTGTTACTACTGTACTTTGTGAAGATGTAAGAGTTTGTAAAATCAATAATATCCCCCGACGAGCTTCACCTCTGCTCAAGGTCTCGCAGCTAAAACTATGCTTTGGACTCGCATGGCGAATAGATGGAAGCCCATTTGCTACTGGCTCCAATACATTCCCTGCACATCACGCAGTACATGTGTTCATTATGTGCCCCACCTCCCCGCTTCCTTCCTGCATTCTCACCAGCCTCATTGCCCGGGCCGTCGCGCCCTTGTTGAGCTGTCTGTGTCACTCTCACCTGTCTGTCTCCCGCCTCACTCCATCTCCCTTTTCTGTAATAGATGCTGAGACCTATTGATTTTCATCCTGGCTACTTCTCACTGAGCATCTGGCTGTCTCTTTCACTTATGCTGTGAGCAGCGTGAAAAGGTTTTTTCAGGTCAGTGAAAGGGGATCGATTACACCGCCTATTTGATTTTAATTTCAGAATTTTCAATCCAAGAGGTGTCATTGAAGCTCTTCGGAAGCATCCAGAGGAGGGGGAGTTTCAAGGTTTTGTTGCGAGGTCTCGTATTAGCGCCCCTGCTGAGGCGCTTCAAGGACTAGCTCCCCACTAAATGATAGGACAGTTTGGAAATAACACACCATTTGTCCCTTAAGCACCTCATAAAATGCCTCTAATGTTGTTTTCTCCCCATTAATCCAAAAGCAGTTTTAAATCACCACAAATTGACACCCTTGAGCAGAAAGGTCCTAGTTGCTCTTTAGAAGACGATGCCTTGCCGCCTTTCCTCGCTGCATGTGGTAATGGGGGGAAATTGAGCAAAATGTGTTTTTAATTAAAAACAATAAAGCAGCCATATTTCATGCCTGAAACACACTCTGAGATTAGCCCAAGATGCAATTGAGAGTGGGCAAGTTAACAAAGTCACAGATAAGACAGGAAACAAAGGGAGTGGTGTGCCCACACATTAATCAGGCTGTCAAGGGGTGTCCAGATAATAATCAGAGACGACGCGCATCATGCCAGTGTGTAGTATCTAATTACTTGACAATCTCTGAGTCTTGGACCCTGAGAGGCAAAGTGGATGAGAGCAGCACGAGCGCAGCCGCCCCGCTGTCTGACGCCTCTGGGCTCTATGTTTGAACGCTGTGATTTTTCTGGTGCGCTGCAGCTCAGTGATCATTACTCAGAATGAGAACAGATACTGCAGCCTGGTCAGGGACTATTGACAAGGGTTATTTTTACTGTGCAGTTTGGCTGGAGGGAGAGCATAATGATTAAAACACATGTATAATTCTAAAAGGCTTTTCTTGTTGCCCTCTGCCCTGCACACACCCAGTGGCTCGAAGGTTGTTGTATAAGCTGTCCAATTTACCCAAAGAAACATTTGCACTGCAATAGCCAATTAGCTCAGCTGTAGACTTTAATGTAAGTACAACTTAAATATTGGATTTTAATGTACACTGAAGATAAAGAGTACAACACTTAATTAAATACAATCTTTACTGTTACGATTGCCCCTGCACAAATCATTTATAACAATGCCAACTGTACACCAAACAGCTTTTCAAGTGAATGTCGAAGTCATTAGAGTTTTACCTCAGTTGATCTAGGCTCCCATGATCTTGATTGTTTGGTGTAAGGTTGTCATACAACTAAGAATTTTCCTTGTTGACCGATAGTCATCATTTAGAGCCATATGTCGACCCTTACACTATTTATTTAATATTAAATTATATATTTTGGGCAGGGCAACACAATGGTTTTAGTTTAAGGTGTGAGAAAGAATAGTATCAGTAACATTGTTAACACTGTGCTACATTACAGAGAAACACAAACCGTACTAATGAACCTTCATTAATATAGGCCTATATTTTATCTACAAGTGCACGTCACACACTGAGCGAGCCGCCTGTTAATGACGCTGTGGGCAAAGCAGTAATGATTGTGCTAAGTGGCTAATGGGCATGTAGCTACTGACATGTTTCATACGTCATGTTTGTAGTCGACCAATGAAGATGAGTTTACATATCAACTTGGGTTCGTCCTTCACCTTCTCAAAATGATCCCACACTTTGGATTTCCTGCCCGACATGTTATTAACTAGCCTGTGTAATAACCGCAGGTACCAGCCCTGGAAATTAACCTGACTCCTGTCTGACTGCTGAGCGTGGCCACTTCCTGTGTCTGCCCTTTCAAATTAAATTTCCACATGGCCCAGTCATATAGGTTTTGATTTATTTTGTCAAGGCGCAGCTCCTAATAGAGTTTCACTTTTCTTTTTTTTTTCTGCAACTAAGCGACCAATGAAGTCTTGCCGACTAATGACCTTTCTGGTCGACTAAAGTTTGGTCGACTAAAGTTTGGTCAACTATTAGGGGGCAGCCCTACATAAAACGTCTTGACATTCTGATAAAATCAAACATGTTTTATATCATAGTAAGTTTATAGTCTTGGATCATGCAAATGCCGAATTTCGATGATGTGAACATTGTCAACAACCAATGGCTGCGCTCACTCCAGCACCAAACAAGAAACAGCAAAGTGGGTAAACAGTAAATACGGAGGGGAGGCTCAAGAACTTGAGCAAGCCTTGGTTCTCTTGGACTGTGAAAGACAAGGAGAAAGTGGTGGAGTTGTGAACATGAGTCTGTGTTTAATTCAACGTCTATCTGCCCCATCAACCAGCACTTTTGTTTTTGTTTTTTTAAAGATATTCTGGGGGGCATTTTTTGCCTTTAATCGACAGCAAAGCGAAGTGTGAAGTGGGGAGAGAGAGAGGGAGTGACATGCAGCAAAGGGCCACAGGCTGGAGTCGAACCCGGGCCGCTGCAGCAACAGCCTTATACATGGGGTCATATTTTTTTCATAGTCATATTTCTTAAAGGGAGTTTGGTGTTATATTTTTTCCACTAGGAGCAGGATGGAGAATAATCTTAAAGGAATCTAGCTGTAGTCTTGCAAATAGTGACCCTGCAAATTCTCCAGTCTTTGCAAAATCTTATTGTGTATGTGATTAAAAACTCTCAATGTTTTCTTACATGAGAGGGTGTCAGACTTTTTTTTTTAAAGTCTGGTTCTAGTGTATGTAAGGCATTACTAAGTGGAATTTTGTCATTATACACTTACTATAAAAGCTACATGTTAGAGAGCAGAGAGTCCAGTATGTAATGTCACTGTCATGTAAAATTAGATCCACACTAAGAAAATGGTGCATCTTGAAAACATGAAGACGTGACACTGTACAGCAAAGCATACCACCCACTTGGTGTAAAATGTTTGCTCCCGGTCGTTGTTTTCTCTCGAAATCAAGAGGGGAATCCCCATAACCTGGATGAAAGTGGGCTGCCAAACAAAGTGAAATTCAATTTCAGGTTATATGAAGCAAGAGTGGTAATATACTCCCCCGCTCCCTCATTCCTCCTCCCTTCCAGCAACAATATAAAATGGTTGATTACAGCATGGAATGTTTCCCACAATTCACTGCACTCCAAGGCTGTACAAATTGGGAGCTGTGGGTGTTCGCTGGCACAAAAAAAACAGAAAAATCCCCAACCCACAGGTGATGATCTTCCAGTGTCTAATTCAGAAATATGATTGAATGTCAGTGAATTGCAGGGGGAGAGCCAGTTGTAAAATCTGAATTTCTCTGGCATTTAAACTGAGAATAGTATCCAAGAAATATATGTGATAGAATAGTTCTACCCTGTGGAGTTTTATTGTAAATAAACCCATATATGTTTACCTTCAGTGTTTCTCACCAAAATACACTCTGTTAATCCTACAGAGCAAACAGATGTGTTGAATGGATACTCTCACTTTTAAAGTAGTAGTAAAGAGAAACCTGCATTGCCTACATCTATCCATCAAAACACAGCCCAGTTGCCAAGCAACATTGGCATTACACATTTTTGTAAACCACTTATACATTATATTGCACATTTCATACGTATCATATCAACATTTTTAAAGTGACAATATATGAGCTGACTTTGTCATCAGAGGTGGAAGAGATGTTTGATGGCTGACCTAGACGAGACAGACTACTGCAGACTTCTGTTCAATCACCGAGAAACAACAGATCTATGTTACCACTGACTTTTTAGGCTCTAATCTTGGGTGTTCTGTGGCAACCTATAGGTGTGTTTTCCAACGTCTTCTGGCTCCAAATGTGGGTGTTTTGAATCGACCCATCAGTGTGTTTCCAGCTGCTATTTAGGCCCCAAAAGTGAGTGTTTTGTGGTGACCCATCAGTGTTTTTCCAGCTGATTTCAGTCTTGGGTGTTTTGTAACGACCTGTTAGTGTTTTTCCAACTGCTTTTTAGGCTCCAAACATGGCTGTTTTGTAGCAACCCATCGGTGTTTTTCTAGCTGCCTTTTAGGCTCAAAACATGAGTGTTTCGAGCGACCCATCAGTGTTCCTCCCAGTTGCTTTTTAGGCCCCAAATGTGGGTGTTTAGTAGCGACCCATCAATGTGTTTCCAGCAGCTTATTAGATTCCAAACGTGGGTGTTTTGTAACAACCTGTCAGTGTGTTTCCAGCAGCTTTTTAAATTTCAGTCTTGGATGTTCTGTAGCGATTTGTCGGTGTGATTCCAGCAGATTTTTAGGCTCCAGTGGTAAGTGTTTTATAGCAACCTGTCATGGAAGGTGCCACAAAAAGTGATTGTTTTTTAGCAAGACACAGCTGTTTTTCTTGACAGAATTGTGCCTCCCAAATTGGGTATTTAAACTCCTCCAACTACGTTTAAACCGTAAACAGGTACAAGCAAGGGAAACCCATATGCTTTGAATGATAGTCGAGTGTGAGTCAAAAACTGACAGTCTCTCCTGGTGGGCATTCACAGTGCTGTGCTCATTTGTGTATTTGAACAGCAACAGAAATAATTGTGTAAAGAATGAAAAATAGAGCCTGAGAGAGAAGTTCAAACCTTCAAACTCTCTTTTCTCACCACCACACAACTGGTCAATCCCTCTTCTTCAACATCGGGAAAAACGTAGTAGGAGGGGGTTTCCCACAGTGTTTGACCAGTATCCTGCCACCATAAATCTTTAAGAAGGGTCACAGATACACTTTAATTTTTAAAAAGGGCTAAATAATTTCCCAAAACAGCTGTGTACTGTAGGCTTTATAGTGCTTTAGCAAATGTAACATAACTCAGACACAGTAAATATACTGTTGATGGGTTCACAGTTATCACAGCAGCGGAAAGTTCAATAGCCCCTATTTTTAACTTCCAATATCATCAATAATTTCTGGTTGTACATTTTACACCAGTGGACACGCACAATACCAAAGTCATAAAACATATCTGTTCCCCTTTGTTTATATTTCATGAGGACACACAAGGACAGAGACACACACACACACGTTTGCTTCTTGTTATCAAGATATACTACAGCTGCTGTGAGACTGAGTGATCTGTGTGTGTTAGTGTGTGTGTGTGCTTTTTAGCTCGATGTCTCTTGCTCAGTCAGTTGGCCGTACCGATTTTGCAGGAGTGAACAGTGACCTTTGACTCCATTACAGCTGATTGGATTGGTTCTCCCCCCGCGGCTGGCCGACTGCCCAGCACTACACCCTGCAGTGACGCAGCCGTGGCCACACACATCCTTCAGTCCCCTCCGCTTAACCCCTCCATCCCTCCCCCTCTGCATCACTGTATCCATCTACCTCACCTGTCCTATAGTAACTCCTTGCTGCTCCCAGTCATCCATCTTTGCCTCTCTCCCTCCCAGATACTCTTTCTTTCCTGCTTACAAATCATCCTGGGTACTTCTAACATTTCCTCTTTTTCTCTTTGACACATCTGTCCTCTTCATTCATCCATCTCCATCTCTGATCCTTTATTATGCCATCCCTTTGTTCCTGCCTTCCACTCCTATACCTTTTAAAAGGACCCTGGCCAAAGGTGTAAACATTAAACCCATATGTGATTGTTTAACATCTTATTCCAAAACCATGGCCATTAATGTGCTCCTCTAACAGCCCTCTGTGAAGGTTTTCCACAATATATTTGGCACCTATGAGCTGAGATCTGCTCCCATTCAGCCACAGGAGCATTAGAGAGGTTGAACACTGATGTTGGGCGATAACACCAGGCTCACAGTCCCTGTTCAGATTCATCCCAAAGGTGTTGGATAAGGCTGAGATCCAGGCTCTGTTCAGGCCAGTGAAAGGAAGGCTGTAGCTCATTTGGTGGGACAGGACTGCCTTTAATTGAAGGGTCTGTGTTTTGATCTCTGGCTCAATATGCTGGATGTCCCTGAGCAAGGCGGTAAACCTTACATTTCTCCCATTGTAAATATCAAAGTAGCTTCAATAAGAGCAAATAAATGCAGTATTTGTACTTATATATACTTGTGCTTTGTGGCGAAACACAACATGTCTGTTGCCACCAAGGCGTTATCTCTGGGTGTGAAAAATGAAGCCAATGTGGAAGTGTTCTTGCTAATGACCAGCAGGGGGCGACTCCACTGGTTGCAAAAAGAAGTCAGATTGTATTGAAGTCTATGAGAAAATTACCAAACTACTTACTTTATTACATCAGTAAACATTTTTCTCATGACTTCATGGTCTCATTACTTGTTTCAAGACTTCTTCCATACAGTATGATGTTTATTATGTAAATTATGCTACCATTTAGAGTAAAACAGACAACAAAACAGGGTTTGCTTTAGGCTGTGGCGACCTTGTAATTGACAAGTCGCAGCAGTGTCCTGGAGTTCTCAGTCAGATCCATCCCTAACTCCTCCACAGCTCCACCCTATGGTGTTACCTCTCTCAGTGACAGCTTAGCGGCTCTGAACTGTGGCTGAGAACACGCTGGCTTGTTAACATTAATTTAGCTTGGCTCATTATTAGCTGGTAACTAGCTTCTAGCGGTTGGACCACTCTGCAGAAGGAGGGATTCGGGTGCTGTTCACTAATAATGGCTTTATTGCAGTCTTCACCACAACTCAATAAACATGGCCATCTCGTGAGGAGGTTAGGATGTAGCCCTGGCCTCATCTAGACGCTTAATTCTGCTGACTATCATCACTTGTTGCCACCTGCCATTTTCATCATGACACCCCAAGAGAGCTGTTTCCCTCCATATATACCATGAAGCACAGGTTACCTGCAAGGCCACCGCCCTTAAAGGGAAAAAAGGGTTAGCTGGCAACAACGGCCACTTCTGGCTCCAAAAAAACAAGATGGCAACAGGCAAAATGCCATACTCATTCAAAACAGTCAAACCAGTGGATGCGTCTACTTTTATGCAGTCTATCAGTAAATTTGACCTCAACCATGTTCTGGAAATATAAACACTGACATCCAAACACGTCTCCTACAATTCTGCCAGCTACTGCAGTGCTTCACATGAGCTAATGGTCAGGTACTATTTCATATGATGGGCAAGGTTAACCAGTTCTGTCATATTTCGTTGGATACATCAGTGCATACGCCACTAAGATCAAGAGGAGTCATCAAAAATAGTGTTATGATTTACAGATAGAGAGAAAAGAGGGATTTTTAAAATACACTACCTTGTTTTACCATTTGATTGGAGTTTTCTTTAGCCCCTGTTTTAATAATACAGGAAACAATAGGGCATCCGCTTCTTGTTCACAAATTCTGGTATTACAGCCAAACAGTGCACTGAAATATTTGTTGTTTCACTCTATCCCTTCCATTACCTCTCTCTTCCCACTCTCTCTCTCTGTATCTCTTTTGCTTCCTGTATCCCCACCCCTCTCTCGTTGTGTCCATTATCACCTGCCGTCTCTTTCCCTCTCTCTTCCTGTTCCAGCTCTTAGCCCAGAGCTTTGCTTGGTGGTTAAGGTCACTGTCGGCTTACATTAACCGTGGTTCAGTAAATCCATCACCCGAGCTGTGCACACATATTCCAGTGCAGCATACATAGAAACAAACACAGACATGTTGCTCCCATCAGGTGTGTTGTGTAACAGTCTGTGTCCAAAATGCCAACATGTCAGGTTAGCGCTCGCATACAAATAATCCTGGATGCCTCTCACATTCCCTCTGTCTTTGGTGCATCTCTTCTCTTTACCCTTTCCCTTCTCTACCTACCTCTAATCGTATCTAACAGAAATAGCCTGACATGAACACCACATCAGGATGAATGAGGAAGTGAAACTAAATGGCAAATTAGTCTGATTATCAGGCAACAAATTGGGGTATGTAAACAGCGCAAAGACGGCCACCAAAATTGATTTGGCCAAGAACCACAACATGATATTGCTGTTGCGTAACACTCTTCAGGCTATTCCCATACACTGTTTGTATGTACACCTATGAAACTAATGCACCAGAATTTGTATATAACCCTGTCTCACTTATGCATTTTGGTCTCATGCTCTCTTATGTCTGCCCAGTCCCCCAGCTCCCATTCAGTAATATTCCACTCACTTTGGTTTCCTGCACGTCAGCATCAGTCTAGCCCACCTCGTTAAGGCAACTCTGTTCACCTGTGCCTAATTACACACACCCAGTATATATACCCTTGCCTCACAGACACTCAGATTGTTCTTCACCATCCCCATGCAAGACTTTCCAGCGTTCACTCTCAGACTGATTTCCATTGCCGATGCTGCGTGTCTCCGACTCTCCTGCTTCGCCTGCCTCCTGGTAAACTCCTCAGCCCTGACCACAAGCTCTGCTTCCATTTTTCCGGCCCAACCTCCCTTCTGCTTGCTCCCTGCTGGTGTGCTCACTGGCCCTGTGTGCTTACCTGGTTTTGGATCCTCTGCTTGCCTAACAAAGTCTCCTACCTGTTCCTTCACGGTACCATAGCACACAATCGGGCCATCTGGTGTGAGTGCACTTCTTGCCTGCCACCTGTTTCAGCGTGGCCTGCCGAAGCTTCTAGATCAGTATTTTGCCTTGGGAGACCGCAAGCTGGGGCATTAGGCCTTCCTGTTCTTTCACTTACCTGCTCATTCTGTGTTCCCCTAAGAGGTGCATTAAGGGCTATTACCAACTGTGAACTGTCCTTTTTGTCAGTGCTGCTGCATCTGGGTTCAAACCACACCTGTTAGAAACCCATGTGACTAATGTGGTGATGGGAGTAAGGAAGGGAGTAGTATAAAGACTGAATGTTGGTGGAAAGAGGCAGGTTGGGGTGGTGGAAAGACTTTTCCCCAGCAGACTGGTGTTTGTGTTTCAAAGTATGTCACATCATGTTTCTCTCTCTAAACCTAACCTAACCTACATAACTTTACTTGCCTAAAGCTAACCTATGTAATTAACTTGTTGAAACTCAATCTACCTACCCTTTCTTGCCTTATCTTACATAATCTACATAACTTAACTAGCCAAAACTAATCTACCTAATTTTACCTGCATAAACCAAACCTACATAGCCTACATATTGTATTTTCCTCAACCTAAACTACCTAACTTTACTTGCCTAAACTAACCTATGTAACTTCACTTGCTGAACCCTAACCTATATAACTACTTTCCTAAACCTAACCTACTCTACTTTTCTTGCCTAAACTAACCTATGTAACTTCATTTCCCTAACCCTAACCTACATAAGTTTTCTTGCCTAAACCTAACCTATGCAACTAAACTTAACCTAAAAAACCTACAAAGATTTCCATGCCTAAACCTAAACTACACAATCTACATAATTTATCTTGCCTAAACTAACCTATGTAACCTATGTGTACCTTCACTTGCCGAACCCTGACCTATATAATTTTACTTTCCTAAACCTAACCTTCATAACAAGAACCAAAGAAAAAACAGAGAAAGAAGGGCTGTGGCGTTCAAAAAGGTAAAAAATGTTAAAAATTGCAGGTGCTCTTTGGTCCTCGGCGAGGAAGCATCATAGGAAAAAGAAGAAAAGGCGGTCCAAGGCACTCTGGCAATTAAAAAGCTTTATTAAAGAGGCTAATTCATGAAGAACAGATAAAAAGTTGCCAACATGTTTTGGCCTCAGTTGGTCTTCGTCAGGGCAAAAATTTTTGCCCTGACGAAGACCAACTGATAACTATTACTTTCCTAAACCTAACCTACATAACTTTTCTTGCCTGAACCTAACCTACTCTACTTTTCTTGCCTAAACTAACCCATCTAACTTCATTTCCCTAAACCTAACCTATAAGTGCCTAAATTAACCTATGTACCTTTACTTGCCTAAACCTAATCTACATAACCTACCTAACAATTCTTACCCAAACCCAACCTACGTGACTTTTCTTGCTTAAACCTAACCTAGTGGTAAATAACTTTACATTATGTAACTTTACATTAGGTATGTAACATTATTTCTGGGGCGCTAATTCATTAGAAATACATATGGTCGTATGAGGATATGTTGTACTGTTAGTGCTGCAGTAATAGGCACCTTCCAAAGGGAGGAGAGTAAAACAAGTTTTTAGTTCTGAGGAAATGTGGAGTTCTGCTTTGTGTCAAAGCACTCTCCTACTTCCATAAATACCACACCACTAATGCCTTCCTTTAATTACCGAAGCCTATAGAACTATTCATTCCTTTAGACTGTGTAGACATGTGTGCATAAATGTAAGGGGAGAGTTCAGCTCTCTTTCAATAATGTCAGTATGCAGATATCCTCCAAAGTAAGCATGAAAGGAAAAATGTAAATCTTCTACCTTAGAAATGGTGTTTGTATACAGCCTCTAAATAAATTACAGAAGAAGCTCAGTCATTATGTTGTGGAATGCATTTTAAATTTTATTGACCCAGACACCGCTGCATATTAGATATAAAATATTAGAACATAGGACACACACTCACATAAAATCTGCCGGATTAATTCAGCCCAGTTGGTGGCTTTCAGTGGCATGATTGTGGGGGTTTAAAGCCTGTGTGAGAATGTGATTGAAAGCCCACATTACCGCACACTCTGTCCTGTGCTCTGTGGTTTGTTTTGTTTCCAGTGTGTGAAGCATACAGAACATTAAGGCTGTATAGAACCTAATTAATGTTAAGGCTACATTAATCGATGACCAGGCATTGAGGTTGTGAAATTGCTTCATGCTTCTTTATGTCCTTAAACTGTGTTTTTGATGCATTATTCGACGGCGAATTCATGTAAATCCGTGTGGGTGCATAAGGAGCGTTCTGTATGTGCGTGTCGGGATCTATTATTCACCTCAGCATTGAAAACAAAGCTTTTAAAAATATGTCTGCGCGCGCATGCATGTGTGTCCCTGCATGAATATGTGTGTGTATGAGTGTTGTCTTATAATACACTGTCCAAGAGTCAGACTTGAGTTCATCAATCGTGGACCGTGGCCACAAGGGCACCGTTAATGAACCAGGAACTTTGCTGCTATTACTGAAATTAAAAACGCGGCGTGATTTACATGGTAATGAAAGTGTTAGCTGGTCTTTGACACGGCTCCAAATGGACAGAAAACAAATATCAATTTGCCCGTTAAATCCTTTGATGTGTTTCATATTTTGAAGCAGTTGGGATGGCAGGGAAGGGGCTTTTTCCACTTCAGCCCAACAAACCTTTTGTTGACAGTAAATTGTAATCATAATGAAGCACTAATGGACAAATGAGTGCGTTTGCTGGTCGTTTTTTTTTTTTAAATTAATTTTGTTTTTCATTGATGATACTTCAAAGAGCAGCTTTTTTATACCAATTATCAGACTCAATGAACAGTTTGTTTTCTCAACAAGGATCAAATCAGTGCACCACACCTTTTTTATTCCATGCATTATTTCCTTGTCAAAACCTGCCACTTCCTTCCAACTTCACACCCCCAGATGTTTTTCATTTTTAAACTTGTAGACTTCAGCCCCATCAGACGTTGGCTTATCAGACTTCGCTCTTCTCCCTCTGGAGCCTCAAAAGGCTTTATACAACCTTTTTCACATAGGCAGTAGCACTCCCCATGACCTGTAAACAGACTTTCATTTGTGAAGTTCACCTTTTATTAACCAGGTTACTCAGAGAAACCAGCTCACGTAGGTAACTGGAGAATGGGAATTATTGTGGTACAATTTCTTATCTGATAGAAATCACTCAGTCCAGATGTCCTGACATGTGCATGTGTGTCTTAGTTTCAGACTTTAGATGGAATAGTTTTACAGGGTACCTATTATTATTCCATATTTTCTGTACACACACATACACGTGTGTGTGTGTGTGTGTGTGTGAGTGTGTGTATATATATATATATATATATATATATATATATATATATATACATATATATGTACATACATATATAAGTACATACATATATGTAATTTTACAGTGTTTGTGTTCATATTGAACGTGGCCAAATTTTCAGAAAATGAAGTAAATGTATGTAAAAAACAATCCCTGTGAGCAAAAAAACCCCTCAGGCTTCAGACCGTTCAGACTCTGGTTCCAGTGTTGTTTTTTTTACTTTGACTGCATTGTGACATCACCCCATGAATGATTTCTTTGTCTGTTTATCTGCTCCAGGCACATAACCGCAAGAGCTTGCATTACGTAGCCTACACTGCTACATGTAGCTACATGCTAATGTTAGGGAATCATGTAATCTTGGTTGTTGATGTTCATTTCTCCCAATTTTAGATCATATTTCTGCTGGAACATGTCTGGTTGTACAGATTTTGCTTTAGAAGCTTTCACTGGTGATTTTTCCCAATAAAAAATGACTTCAGAAGTCATCCATCAATCTATGACACAACAATCATTGAAGACCAGGCCGCTGACTGAATTGAAACCTACAGGTATCTCAGGACAGTCATAGACTCTACACTTACCTTTGGGGAAAAAAACTGAGAGGCCGTGTTTAAAAAATCACATCAGCTTTTGTTTTGTCTCAGAAACCAATCTCGTTTTCATATTGATAAAACCATGATGACCCTCTTCTATCGAGCTTTAATTGAATCAATTTTTTTCTCCTTGTGTCACGGCGTCCTGTCTCTGAAAAACAAATCTCTTTAACCCAAACTGTCAAATATCTACTGAGCTTATCGCAGAATCACAACACAACCTTTCAGCTGCAGCATAAGGCCTGCTCTATTCTTCAGGAATGTTCCCATCCCTTACATAGTGAATTTCCACTTCTTTGCTCTGGCCTTCGATTTGAGGCCCCGACGTGCAGAACAAATGACATAGAAATACAATTTTACCTGCAGCTGTTGCACAACTGAAAACTAGCACAAGATGATGCTCTTGGCACTTTTAGCTTTGAGGTGAGTGGGTGAGTGTATGCGTGTATGTAGAAGCATTTTCATGACAGTCATGGTGTTCTCTAGCTTTGATACTGTTTTGATATGAGATGATACTTGTTTTAATGTATTTCAAATCTGTATGGCTGTGCTGTCTTGTTTTGAAATGCTGAATTGCCCATCAGCAAAACAACTTTACCCTTGGGTACTAGTAAAGAAACCTTGAATCTTGAACCTTTTTGATGTGTGAACCCTATGATGTGTGAAAGTGTGAATGAGTCCGTAAGTCCATCAGTCTGACAAATTTTCTAATAACCTACTATTACAAAATTAAACTACGAGACAGCACGACTGGAAGTCTGTTTATATTCTGCATGAAAACAGTTTAGCCATGAGATAAGTTAATTAATAGTTAATAAAGTTAAGTTAATTAAATAATACAATTAAATGGGTGCATTGAGAACAACTTGACTTGAACACAGCTCACCCTAATGAGAAAGTTTAAGCTGCAGAACGAAAGGCGTGCTCACGTGTCCCACACCAAGCATGATTGGCTGGTAAACACAAACATAAGATCTATCTTGCTGATGTTGGGAAAGGAATTAAAAGGAGACGGCACAGACTGAAAACAACTACGAAATGTAAGCATCCCAAAATGAATGAAATTTTGGTTTTATTGCTTGTACAACGTACAAAGGGCACAATCATTGTACAAACTGAGCATAGTGTTAGTTCAGGTGGGACACAATGTCAAGTTCAGGGTGCCCTATTTAAACTGCCTACTGTTGCTGCTTCCTTTGCAAGCCGCTTTACAACCTGCTCCACCCCAGCTCCTCCTTTTCATGTTGTGTCTGACTTATCAATGTCATCTCTGTTTGTCATTGGTGCTGCTCTGTTCTGTTCCTGGGGCGTCTTTGCTGCTGCTCTCTCTGCCATAGGCTTTCCATGTTGGCGCGTGGAAGGGCAGAGAGGTGTACTCTCTCTGCCTTAAGGCTTTCCATGTAGGCATGCGAAAGGGTGGAAAAGGTGTGCTCTCCCTGCCTAACTGTGCATTCACACCAAAAGCATCATGAGCGCCAGCGGTCGCTCAGGTCGCTGGCATCGCGCTGCCTGGCAGCAGCTCCAGCAGGCGTTTGCAGTGGCCAAAGAGGCGGGGCCGGCTGCTGCAGACCTGTCCATCAAGGCTGACACGGCTGTTCACTTTACAAGGATGAACACATATATCATTTATGTCTTCACTTTGTATTATCCATGACTTTCATTGCACAATTAAAAAACTAAATAAACACAGTCAATATAGCCTTTATGAGTCTTTTATAATTATGATTTAACTCTCCTGTTGGCATGTAGGACCACTGAGAAATGTAACTGGTGGTAAATAAGCGGGAGCTCATTAAGCGCACTTTCGGAAGCCTCCTTCGTATTGCATTGGCGTATTTGCTGAGGAAACACAGGGCCCGGAGCCGTCGGGCCGTCTGGGTCCACAGAGTCCCGCAAACAGGGCAACTCCACGGTGAATTTCACCAGCTCGTATAGCTCCGGGAGATTCCAGACCTCCGTACCCGAATCCCGGTCTGCAATTGGCTGCTGCTTCGGCAGCGGCGCTGCTCATTTGCATAAAGTTCAGCTTCTCTCAACTTCTACTTGACGCTCCGGTCGCTGGCATCGCGCTGCTTGCTGCTGCCGATGCCCCAGACGCCCTTAGTAGCAAGCGTATATTGAAAATGAATGGCTGCCGGCCGCTTATGACGCTCATGACGTTTTTGGTGTGGATGCAGTTAGGCTTTCCACATAGGCACTTGGAAAGGTGTGCTTTCTCTACCTTAGGCTTTCTGCATAGGCCTAGGTAAGGTAAAGAGGCCCCAGAACAGAGCCGTACCACCAAATATTATACTTCAAATGGCAATAAAGTTTTCTTTGACTAAAATGGCCTTGACTGACTTACGATAATTATCGCACATCTGGCAATGTTGACAGCAAGATACAGAGGAACTGTAAAGGTTGACCAATCAGAGCAGTATAGGCATTTTTGGGAGGGGGGCTTAAAAAGGTGCTCCAGCACAGAAAATATGAGGAAAATAAATAATTTTTTGAACTTTAAGGGGCTGTGTCCACTAAAGCGTTTTTTGCAGAGACCAGGACGCAATGGGAGCACCATGTATTTATTGGGCTGGAAACGCCAGCAGCACAATGAGGCACTGGGCATGAGTTCTGCACTGAGTGCTGCCAGAGCAGAAGTTGAAAAATGCTCAACTCCTGTGGGTAAAAAGGCCATGCTTATCACTGTCTCTTAGGCTGTTCAGTCACAGTGGAGGAGGGACAAATACTATGAAGACAAACTGTCACGTTTGACACGTACAAGTGCTGAACAACAACAACAATGGAAGAGAAATCTGTTACGTTTCCTCTCATACACCCACACAGGCCGACGAGTCAAGCCTCTCTCCCTGCACGCTTCATCCTTCCCTTCATCCAAAGCACCTTGTGCTGACATGTTTACTTACATGGGTATTACAAGAATAGGCATCTCAGCTAAAAAAAACGCAGCACCTCCACAGCACGCTCGCAGCTGGACATTTACTGAGGAGTGCCTGGTGTTTTCAGCTGGGAAAAAAGCACTTTGGTGAACATGGGCCTAAAGCATGTAAACATGTTTTAGAAAGTACAAGTATGAAACTGAACATGAGCATAATAGGCCCTCTTAAAATACCAGAATGCATTGTGTGTAATTATCTCTCCTTTCATGCACCCAATCTGCTGCTCACTCAGTCGTTCCCCGTGTACATGGCCAAAAAATCTGCGTCCTCCAGGAGAAATTTAGCTGTGGAAATCAGGTTTCTTTATTCCCCACCCCTGATCACAGAAACCAGGACTCTTCATTCATTCACTGACATCATGCATGAGAAATCAGCTTACTGGAGAAAGCCAGTCCGGTTACTTCAGTGAATGTAAATACACTCACTGAGATAGATGTGGGGTTTTGAAGAAGGTAGCAGCTGGATCTGAATGAGATCATCACAGGGGCTCTTAAAAAGCCGAAAATCAAAGGTAAACTTCCATTAGCCTTGAAGATGCCTGTGCAATGTGTGGGGGAGTCCACATGTTTGTAGTTTGCTTAAATATTTCCAAACCCCCTGAACCCCCATGTGTGTGCCCACACTTTTCTATAAGTGCCTTTGTTTGTGTTTTTTACACAAGTGTGTGCTCTCTGCCGAGTGCAGAGTGTTTGTGGAGGTTATCTCCAGCTTTTTCTGAGTTTGCCCTACAGTCTTTGACAATACCCTGACTGGGCTTTGATCACTTCCTTCTCTCTCCTCTCCTCACCCTGCTCTCTGCCATCCTCTCTGTCCTTTGTTTCTTTTTTGCTCTCTGTCTCCATCTACATCCTGCCTGCTTTCTCTTTTTCCCTCCTCCTGCTTCATCTCTACCAGCCCCTCCTGAATCTTTTCACTTCCTCGCTTTTCTTTGACTCCCCTTTTTGAACTTATTCTCCCCGGTGGATGAGAGAGCGAGAGAAAGAGGAGAGAGTTAGAGAGAGACATCCGTCTAGAAATCAAAAGTGCAGGGCGTTGCGTCTCCACATGAATTCCTACACACCTTGTAATTGCTGTCAGCGAGCCCTCGACAACTCACTTAATTGCCTGCCATCCAATTTATGGTGAGATTGGGGAGGCGATGGGAGCCTGAGCAAAAGAGGGAAAAAAAAGGCAAAGAGAGATGACAAAAAGAGTAAAGAGGGCAGGAGAGGTGGAGAACCAAGTCCAAAAAAATGTGGTTGCTAAGCACTGATTGGAGGGATCGTGGGTCCATTGTGTTCTGGTGCAGACGAGCAAAAAAGATTGAAGAATTTGTTCAAAAAGTTAGTATTTTCATGGCATGATGCACAATTACTGGACTTACACAACACCCAGAAAGCAGAATCTCAGAGTGTATCTGCAATTAGACCCATTAGTGACTTGAGGTAATGATTTTAGGTGGGAGGACTGCACAGAAACTGCCATTGTTCGCAGAGACGTGTAATTGGTATAAGTGCTGCCATTAATGCTCCATTGAGCTATATACTGTATACTATTGCTTTTTACAAAAGTGTGTTCAGGGCCTTTTTTTGCTGCTTAAACACCTACAGATGTGATGTATCTGTAGTCGGCGCTGGCATTTGACTGCCAGGTCTTGTAACACTTCTGCAGGTAATTCTAACAGCGAAGCTTAAAATAGCACAGGGCCAGAGAGAGGGATGCAGAGAGAAAGAGAGGGAGACCTTTGTACTGGTGCTGTTGTGTCAGAGATAAATAAAGACCAACAGTGATCACCAGCCAGTGCCGAACTCATAGATCAATCCACCCAGAGGATGTAGCCCCACAGATACACAAGCAGAGCCAGGGCAAAGTGGGAGAAACAGCAAGAAGAAAAAGTTATTCGGTTATTTCCAGCTTTTACTGTACGCTTCCACTGAATCCAAATCATTTCCAGAAAACTGGTGAAACAAATCAAAACACATCCTTTATTGTTCGGTCCTCTTGCTCTCTGCTTGTCAAAGTTAACTTTTACATTTTTTTTTGGCTTCCACTGATGTCAACAGTGTTGAGACGTGATAACTTTGCAATGCTAACAAGCATAAAAACATGCTGCTAGCAGCCGCAGCAACAAAAACCTGAGTCACACAGATGCACCTGTGGGATTATTCGATCTGTGAGAGAACCTGTAGTTGGTAATTATTCTTTTTCGGAAGCTCCTTTTTGCCTCATCACCTACATATTGTGCCTACACATTCACATACTGCAAGTTGAATATTTTACGCCCACAGAAACTGAAAAAAATAACAACCATACAGTAAGTCCTCTTTTTAACCTCAACAGAGAGAACAATTTCTTTATTCAAAATGTATTTATATTAGAGACAAGCCTTTATTAGTATTCTTACATTTTTTATGATCATAAATCCATTATTTATATAATATTAAGCCTGTTTTCTTATTTTCACCCATTTCAATTTGCCTTCAATGCAAACTCAACACTCGTGCAATGTCAAATATTGAACATCCTATCACTCATTTAGACAAAAGTAGTTTGGAAAATAGTGCCCAGGTTGAAAAAAACATCAGTTTCCCTTTAAGAGGACCAACTTTACAGCAGAAATTATGTGTTACAAAAGTCACATGTTACAGTAGTATATTACTTATTAGCAGTTATGAAGTATTTTGGGTAGTATAATTGCATTTCTAATGTTCCATAATGCCTTACTAACCAGTTTATTGTTTTCATTTTTTATTCATTCACACTGCTCCACTTCTGTGCTTGCGTCACCAGAAAAAAAACATCTCCCCAAGGTTGTTGTGTCTTGTCATGTCTTTCATTATACATTGCCTTATAGAAGGCTGCCAGTAATAGTGTGCTTTATTATGTCCAGTGTGTTTCCATTCACATACCTACACCATATCCCGTTCTGCTTTTGCGTCTGCAGGCTGCCTGAAAGCAGCGGGGATAAAGAGCTGGCCTTCAGTTTGTTTGTTCCTCGTCCCAGTGATCAACGTATGATGTAAGTACATGTTGGATGTTTCCATTCACATCCTCCACACAGTCCCGTTCTTATGCATAACTCTGTCTCTGGTGCTGCTGTAGCTGATCGGCACACTGGGAACCAGCAGGTGGGTCCTTCAGCTCTGGTGTATTCATTTGTGCTCATCATAGTGACTTCATCGCACAACATTTTGATGTTATGTTTCATATCATAGGCCCACAAATATTGGTCCATATTTCATAATTATCAGACTTCGATCCTCTGCCTGACCCTCCCTGTGTCCAAGGCTATTTAATTGTTCTATATCATCACGCCATTATTAATATAAGCAGGGAATTTTAATACAAAGTGGTAACCACTGTATGTGAATGCATAAATGGGTCAGACCTGTACAGCACTAGATTTAAAATGAAATGCAATACACAGGAGCTTCTGCGCTTTGATTACCTGCTGTGAAACAACATGACCCTCATCCATTTAAAACGCCTATTCTTTCCTCTGTGAGGCTTCACCACAGTCTATGAGTCAGATCTACCCTTGAAGACGTTTCATCTCTCATCCAAGAGGCTTCTTCAGCTCATTCTCTTGGATGAGAGGTGAAATGTCTTCAAGAAAATCAAGCAAGTCCAGTTGCCTGCGATATAGCACTTAAGATTACCATGATCTGGATGACTGAGAATATTCACCAACGTTTTGCGTGGTACACTGTGAGGAAAGGGTCATATTATAGAAATGCACTCAGAGTATATTAAACATCTACTACTATAGCACTGTGCCCATCCAGAGGTGCTATGCATGCTGGTTCAGGCTGTTCTCATGCACTGTTCATATCTATATTCAAGAAAAGTAATGCACCTAATTTATATTTAACCCATGTGATCAGAAGGAGTTTGATCACGTGCCCAATGCGCTAATGGGAGTAAAGAAGTTAGTAGTACAAAGACTGAAAGTTTGCACAAGGAGGCAGTTTAAGGTTGGTGGGTGGATCAAACAAACACAGGACTTTATCCCAGCAGACCAGTGTTTGAGTTTAGTGTGAAACCAAGTGAACTTTGAGTTATTTTAATAGACGTCATCATGTTTCTTTACTTAAACCAAACCAACTTTACGTTAAGTATGTGACATGACAACACCATTCGTGGGACGCTAATTTGCTAGATATCATACAAACTGCTGTATGAGCATACATTAGCTAGTTACACCTCAGGTTTTTCATATTTTGAGAGGCTGATGTCAGATTTTTTTAATCAAATGAGCGTCTGTATCAGACTCTGTCTCCACTGCTTTTGCAGCATCCTCTCCTTTCATGTACTTGCACAGTTAGTGGGCTGTATACAGTACTACACAGCTGCATCTCTCTGACAGAGTGACAGCTGAGTCATGGTCACTTGGTCCGTGGGATTGCCTCACGAGATGACTCTGTTGTACTGAGGGAATTAGTGCGCTGAACCGTTGTAGTAATTTCACTCCCTTTTTTTAACGCTGACATTGTGGATGCTAGCTTTTATTCTGTTCTTTACAGTAAACACATATGTAACCACAGTCAACCTGCAGGCGCACACATGAGAACAGACACTGCACTGCACAAATACATACATGTATACTTTGGTCCTCTGCACACATGTGAGTCTTATAAGCAAATACACTCTAATTGACAACAAACATTCACATCCACACACCGCAGTGAACCTTTCATATAAAGCAAGTTCATCACCACAGGGAGAAAGAAACATCCACAGTGAAACCTAAACAAACCGAGTGTTCCAGAAGATGAAGTGGCCAATCCCTGCAGTCCACAAAATGAGTCTCCCCTCTGGGCGCTGGCTGCAGCTTTGATTAATATTCATGAGTACATCGCCGGTATAAGTGTGTGTGTGTGTGTGGGTGCTACTGTATCAGATGGTGGTGGGATGTGGAGGTGGTTTGTAGAAGTGTTTGTTTGTGTTTCTTACTCCGGGTAGCGTGACAGGAGAGAGCAAAGACAGATGAAGAGGTTATTGCCGTGGGGACAGGTGACAGAGATTGAGAACCAACAGGTCAAGGGTCACAAATATGAGGTGTAAGCATGTGGGAGAGTGCTTGTGTGCGTGTGTGTGTGGTCTGCCCCCCTTGCTTGGTGGTGGTGGTGGTGCCAATGGTGCTGTTATGCCCCGGCCTAGGGAAACCTTTGGCACAACATGTAAAGGTGCTCCCCCAGTCTTCCCACTCCAAGAAAGGCCAGCAACTTCATAATGAGCAGTTTTTTTATTGTCTTCGGGGGGAGAATAAGCCAACATAACAAACAAACATTTTCTAAATTAGCCCTACCTTCCCTAAACAAAAGTAAAAGTAAATAAATGACAAATATTCAACCTACCTCCTACCAAATTAATAAACAGGAGAAAAGAAGGTTAAAACAAAAGGCTTCCCCCTCCTACTAGTATTTACAGGTATTTACAAGAATTATATTTTAGGTACTCTCTACAATTTCAAGAGGCGTCACAAGAGAACTACACAGAGCATCAGACTATCTGATCACTACTTATCAGCTTACTACAAAACCACAAAAAAGTACAGCGTGCCGACGTTTCCTGGGGTGGAAAGGCTGGAGGGGAGGGAGACTGCAGTCGGCGGGCCGTTCAAATAGGTTAGGGGATCCGCCCCCTGACCAGTCACATGGCCGCAATCAGACGAGGCAGCCAATCAGCGAACACCACCTGCTCCTAATTCACTCATTCATGAAAAACACACACACCAAGGAGAGAGAAAACACTGCACCAAGACACAGAGAACCACAAATGAACCACAGGGTCATAACACCCCCCTACCTAATAATCGGACATTTACCCCCTACAGTAAATGTGCGATTCAATGTGATCGAGACAAGGTATCAGCAATTACGTTCTCTAGGCCTTTTTTATAACGGATCTCAACATTAAAGTCTTGAAGCAATAATGACCAGCGCATCAGGCGTTGGTTACTGTTCTGCATCCGAGTCAAGAACACTAATGGGTTGTGGTCAGAAAACACGACGGTTGGCACCGAGCTGGATCCAAGGTACACTTCAAAGTGCTGTAAAGCCAATAATAAGGCCAGTGCCTCTTTTTCTATGGTACTGTAGTGCAACTGGTGCTTTTTGAACTTTTTGGAAAAGTAGCAAACCGGATGATCAACACCATTCTCATCCTCCTGCAGGAGCACCGCGCCTGCGCCGAGCGCGCTAGCGTCTACCTCCAGCTTGAAGGGGCGCGCGAAGGTCGGAGCTGCGAGCACAGGAGCGCTGCAGAGGAGAGCTTTGGCAGCTTCAAATGCCGCTTGACAAGTTTCTGACCACTGGAACGGCGACTTAGGGCTTGCTAAGCCTGTAAGCGGAGCAACGACGTCAGCGAAATTTTTACAAAACGCCCGATAATATCCAGCCATCCCCAAAAAACGGCGGAGCTCACGACGGGTTTGGGGAGCAGGAAAATCAACAATGGCCTGGACTTTGGCCATAACAGGGCAAACTTGGCCCTGACCGACTTGTTTACCCAAGTAGGTAACCACTGCCTTACCGAATTCGCATTTGGCCAGGTTAAGCGTCAGAGAGGCGGCGCGCAAACGGTCAAAGATCTCACGAAGGGTTTTCAAGTGTTCAGTCCATGTCAATGAATAGGCCACTATATCATCAAGATAGACCTCACAATTACTGACATCACACAAAACAGTATTCATTAACCGCTGGAAAGTGGCTGGTGCGTTACGCAGCCCGAATGGCATGACTGTGTACTGTAAAAAGTGATCGGGGGTGACGAAGGCGCTGATCTCGGATGCGCGTTCAGTCAGTGGGACCTGCCAGTAGCCTTTAAGGAGGTCTAATTTGGTGACATGCTTGGCAGAGCCCACACGATCAACACAGTCATCCATTCGGGGCAGCGGGAAGGAGTCAGGTTTTGTAATCGCATTAACCTTGCGGTAATCATTGCAGAAGCGCGGGGTCTGATCAGATTTTGGCACAAGCAGCGAAGGAGAGCTCCAAGCGCTACAACTCGGGACGGCGAAACCATGATCAGCCAAATACGTTACCTCTTTGTGCATCACGGCACGTTTTGCCGGGTTAACACGATAAGCATGCTGCTTAATAGGCGTGTGATTTCCCACATCAATGTCATGTTTCAATACGTTTGTTTGAGAGGGAACATCACCAAACAAACTTGGAAATTCTCGAATGAGGGCGCAAACGTCAGAGCGAGCAGAGTCGGAAAGGTGCGCTAAATACACATCTAATGTCGACAAAATCTCAGAGTTTCGAAGGCGCGCACAGGACACAGAACTGTGCCTGTCATCCAGCCCATCATCACCGGGATGGTATGGGGGCTGTGTGACAGACACAGAAGCAACAGGGGTAACAACTAGCGGCGGTTCTGCACAGTCTTCACGATCAACATACTTCTTAAGCATGTTGATGTGGCACACACGTGTCTTTTTCTTACGATCGGGGGTCTGGATTAAATAATCCGTTTCACTGAGTTTACAGTCAACCACATACGGGCCGGAAAATTTCGCCTGCAGTGCAGAACCAATAACGGGCAGCAGAACTAAGACGTGGTCGCCGGACTGAAATGTCCGCGCAACAGTCTTTTTGTCATACTTTGTTTTCATTTTCTTTTGGGCGACAGCCAGCGAACTACGAGCCAAATCACAAGCATGATGCAGACGCTCACGAAAAGAGCTGACATAATCCAAAATGTTTACTTTGGGGCCGGTTTTCTCTGCGAGCCATTTTTCACGCAGCAGACGCAGAGGACCGCGCACAGTATGTCCAAAGATTAAATCAGCTGGACTGAATCCAAGCGACTCTTGCGGAGTTTCCCTTACGGCGAACAACAACAGCGGCAAACCGTCATCCCATTCACGGTTTGACTCAGTGCAGAACTTACGAAGCATACTTTTTAGGGTTTGATGAAACCTCTCTAATGCGCCCTGGCTCTCTGGATGATACGCACTTGAAATGTGATGTTTTACGTTCAGCTCAGACATGACTTGTGCAAAGATTTTAGACATGAAATTTGACCCTTGGTCACTTTGAATGCTTTTCGGGAGTCCAAATGTGGAGAAAAACTTCACGAGCGCTTTCACAATGGCACGGGACTTCAAAGAGCGCAAGGGGACAGCCTCAGGGTAACGTGTCGCAGCACACATCACAGTGAGGATGTACTGGTTACCGGACTTTGTTTTTGGAAGGGGACCAACACAGTCTACGATAACATGCTCAAATGGTTCACCGAGGACAGGGATTGGCTTCAAAGGAGCAGCGGGAATCACCTGGTTCGGTTTACCAGAGATTTGGCAGGTTTGACATGAACGACAGAATTTCACAACGTCGGACTTAAGCCCTGGCCAGAAGAAAAAACGGAGGACACGATTGTACGTTTTTTTAATTCCTAGATGCCCGGACATGCAATGATCATGAGCTAAACTCAGAACTTCTGAACGGAACGGCTGTGGGACTACAATTTGGCACACGGACTCGTGCGTAAAACCAGAGCCAGGAGACCAGTGGCGCATGAGGACACCCTCATCGAGGCGGTAAGACACGGACTTTGCACACTTTGAATTTTTCATCATAGAAAAACAAGAGGACAAGGTAGCGTCAGAGTCCTGGGCTGCCATCAGTTGTTCTTTGTTTACTGGCAGCGCAATGTTTTCAACATCAGGCTGAAGCTCAACAGAAACAAGTGTGTCTACTTTACACTCTGGAAACGTGCTTGTTGGATCAGGGGAACTCAGGAAAGAGTCACTCAGATCCACCAAGTCACCAAATTTTCGTGCCTGAGCACGAGTGACGGCACACACGGGAAACAGGGGCAACGCGTCTGGCCCAACCGGGTCAGATACACACACATCCGCGCACGGATTTTCAATGACCTCGGGCGAAGGGAAAACTTTTCCACCGGCCAAATCATTCCCGAGGATCAAATCAACCCCAGCTATCGGTAGCTGTGGTCTGACGGCAATTTTGAATTTGCCTGAAATGAAGCGAGAAGTCAAATTCACAAAATGCAGAGGGGCGCGCACCTCACTCAGTTTAACTCCCCACGCTAAAACATCTGAGCCACAGTAAGACTCAGCTGAAAAAGGGAGAACGTCACCGCGAATAAATGATCGTTTTGCTCCAGTATCGCGCAGGATAGTGATAGACACCGGCTCTTTATTTCCCACCAATGTAACAGAACCATCTGAAACAAATGGTCTGAAATCAGCATCAATTTGGTTTTTTTTTGTTTCTGCCAAATTCATGATCTGCGTGGAGGAGGGTTTAGTCTGAATTAGACCGATTGGAGACGGTGTTTTGACATTTTTGACTTGTTCTTTTCTTTTAAGAGTGGGACAGGAGCCGATCAGGTGTCCCTGCTCGTGGCAGTAATAACACTCGCGGGTTTCCGTAGTTGTAGAAGCAGCAACAGGGTTGCGGCGGTTACTTTTAGGGGATCTAATTCTTCGGTCAGCGGGGACCGGATCACGACGAACAAGTGGAGAGAAAACATTTTTGTGCGTCAAAGCGAATTCATCCGCCAACACAGCGGCGTCAGCAAGGCACGTCGTTTTTTGCTCATTCAGATAAATCACAATTTTCTCAGGAAGCCGACTCTTAAATTCTTCCAGCAACATGAGCTCGCGCAGATTATCAAAGGTTTGAATTTTACTGGCCTGGCACCATTTGTCAAACAAAGCACTTTTCTCCCTCGCAAACTCTACATATGTTTGGGTGGCAGTTTTTTCACACTTTCTAAATTTTTGCCGATATGTTCCTGGCACTAATTCATAAGCACGGAGGACGGTGGCTTTCACAATGTCATAATTTAGACTGTCCTCAATCGACAGAGAAGTGCACACTTCTTGAGCTTTACCCACCAGTTTACATTGAAGCAACAGAGGCCAAACACTTTTAGGCCAATTCAATGTAGCAGCAATGCGTTCGAAAACACTAAAATATGAATCCACTTCGGATTCTCTAAAAGGTGGGACTAATGCGATGTGCCGACTAACATCAAAGCCGTCATGGGGCATACTAGTCGGCGGTGACTGTGAGGTAGAGGGACTGGCTGCCGCAGCAGCTCCCCGCTCTAGCTCCAGAGCTTTCAACCGTAAACACATGGCCTCCACCTCCAACTCCTTTTGTCTCATTTCAACCTCCTTTATGCGCAGAGTTATTCTGAGTTCTTCTGCCGTCATGACAGTTTGAACTGGGGAGGTACGGAGTGGGGCAGGAGTACCAGACACAGCACCGAGCTCAGCTCCCTCTGCAGGGGCTGGCTCACCGAACAAACCCCTTCCACTTAGCTGTGTATGCAGAAGCTCTTTCAACTCCTGCTTTTTAATGTTAGGTGGCACAATCACATCAAAAGCATTGGCTATTAAAATGAGATCACTTTTGTTGCACTTCTCAAGTTTATCAACTGTTGGATCAGTAGTAAAATCATCCAATTTAAACTCCATTCTCGCCACCCCCACAAAAGGAAAGACTGCCAACCAACAATCAGAGACAACGAGGAAGAAAAACAAATCACACTTACCAGGCACAACGAAGGACAACGAGAAAAAGAGCGGACGAGCCCCCAAATCATGTTATGCCCGGCCTAGGGAAACCTTTGGCACAACATGTAAAGGTGCTCCCCCAGTCTTCCCACTCCAAGAAAGGCCAGCAACTTCATAATGAGCAGTTTTTTATTGTCTTCGGGGGGAGAATAAGCCAACATAACAAACAAACATTTTCTAAATTAGCCCTACCTTCCCTAAACAAAAGTAAAAGTAAATAAATGACAAATATTTAACCTACCTCCTACCAAATTAATAAACAGGAGAAAAGAAGGTTAAAACAAAAGGCTTCCCCCTCCTACTACAGCTGCTCTTTTAGTATTTACAGGTATTTACAAGAATTATATTTTAGGTACTCTCTACAATTTCAAGAGGCGTCACAAGAGAACTACACAGAGCATCAGACTATCTGATCACTACTTATCAGCTTACTACAAAACCACAAAAAAGTACAGCGTGCCGACGTTTCCTGGGGTGGAAAGGCTGGAGGGGAGGGAGACTGCAGTCGGCGGGCCGTTCAAATAGGTTAGGGGATCCGCCCCCTGACCAGTCACATGGCCGCAATCAGACGAGGCAGCCAATCAGCGAACACCACCTGCTCCTAATTCACTCATTCATGAAAAACACACACACCAAGGAGAGAGAAAACACTGCACCAAAACACAGAGAACCACAAATGAACCACAGGGTCATAACAGGTGCCTTCCGAACATCTGAAAAGGTCTTGAATTTATAAAGACTTAACAGTTCAATGGTTCATTTGTAATGCATTTTAGCTTGTAAATTCATATTACTCCTTAGTCTGGAACCCTTGTTCAGTTATGCAAACTTTGATTTGATCTTTTTATTTTTATGTATGATTGTTGTTATTTAATAGGGGAGGTATCTTCATGAGCCATTTTTTGGCTTCTAACCTCTCCTGCACAATGTTTTACCTTAAAATTGATAGTCTGTCTAGTCTTTGCCCTTATATGTTTGTTTGTCAACAACAAGGACCATGTTGGAAATAAATGCTTCCACTCTAACATGTCACCCTTTGGATTACTGTCTCTTTCTGTCCTTAAGCCAAAATAAATCAAATAAAAAAAACATTAAAAAAAATTGAAAAAAATCCTTTTTCCTGTCTTTTCCATACATGTATGTGCAAATAACTAAGCTAAACTAACTTCCTACTCCTTACTTCAGGACCCCTTGCTTGGACCACACCTAACTTCAAACTCAACCTTACCCCAGTCACCCCCAAACCCATATTTCACACTGCTTCATTTTGGACAACGGTACAGGACACTCCCCTGGAAAAAAATCTGATTCAACAATAGCTTCGTCCCCAAGGCCATCACAGAACTAAACAAAACTCAAAAACGGCAGTGACGTGTAAATGTGTAAATGTGTCTGTGTTATACTGTATGTTATGTATTTGAGAATCCATGTGTGTGTGGCAAATGTATGTTGTATCTGTGGGGTATGTGTATATGTCAGGTTGGCACTCAAGATGTGTGGAACAAAATCTGTCCACAGACAGACAGGCATGTAAACACCTGCCAAAATACTCAAAAATTGAGCATAGTGTTAGTTCAGGCAGGACTCGGTGCCTTTTGGCTTCTAACCTCTCCTGCACAATGTTTTACCTTAAAATTGATAGTCTGTCTAGTCTTTGCCCTTATATGTTTGTTTGTCAACAACAAGGACCATGTTGGAAATAAATGCTTCCACTCTAACATGTCATCCTTTGGATTACTGTCTCTTTCTGTCTTTAAGCCAAAATAAATCAAACAAACAAACAAAAAAATCCTGTCTTTTCCATACATGTATGTGCAAATAACTAAGCTAAACTAACTTCCTACTCCCTACTTCAGGCCCCCTTGCTTGGACCACACCTAACTTCAAACTCAGCCTTAATTTTGTTCTCAACTACACACCTGTAAAGTTAAGTGACTACGTCTTCTACAGTTGTGACATTATCATGTTGACAAAATCTGTCCACAGACAGACAGGCATGTAAACACCTGCCAAAATACTCAAAAACTGAGCATAGTGTTAGTTCAGGCAGGACTCGGTGTCACGCTCAGCTCACATCCCAGCTACATTAGCTGATCTCAAACAGCCCAATCAACTGATGAAGCCACTGATTGATGGAAGGGAGTCAGCTGATAGATCACATGATTCTTTTCTGTGCAACCAACAGGTGAATCTCAGTCAGGGCGCCCTATTTAAATTGCTCTGGCCTGCCTGCTGTCTTCTGCTGCTAATCCAAGCCCTTTTATATTTTGTTAATCAGTGACGTGTGTAAACCTATTGTCCCCTTTCTTTGTTTTTGTATTTGTTAGTATATCCACATTGCACTAATTGTACGAATTCATTGGTGAATAAAGGGATTCAAAAAAAATGTAACACAAGGCACTGAATTCTAGAACACTGCACCATGACGATATTTTGTCACCGCCCCCTTGACACGCCCATTTTAGAACTCACCATCCACTTTCATTGAATTTTTGCAACGTGATGTCACAAAGCATTCTTTTATGGAATTTCAGAGTTAGTAAGTACAAGCCGAGAGAGGAGATTTGACCCTCGACGGAAATCGGACTCAAGGAATCGGACGGTCAGTGGATTAAGTGGAGAAATCTTAGGCTCTACTTACAACTAGTTTATGATGGATCAGAGTAGGAATTCATCATCCAGTCCATTGGTCAGCACCCACCAAAGGCTCACAGCTGCCGACCTGCTCCCCAGCAACTATGAACTGCTGACATTTCTGGGACGGGGAGCCTTTGGTGAGGTGGTTAGATGCCTCAAAAAGGACACCAGAGAGATTGTTGCTGTAAAGATCCCTCACGGCAGCGACAACATCGACGATGAACTGGCTCTGCTCACGTACTTTCAGCTGGAGAAGCTGGACAGGCAGAACATTGTCAGGTTCATTGAATCGTTCCCACTCAGGAACAACAGGACTGCTCTGGCCTTCGAGTCACTGGATGTGACTCTATGTCACTACATCTTCCAGAGGAGCTACGCCCCCCTGGATTTACATGATGTCAGGAGTGTAGTCCAGCAGCTGGCCACAGCATTAAAAGCCCTGAAGGACTTGGACGTGATCCACGCTGACATAAAGTTGGACAACATCATGGTGGTGGATCGTGAAGCCCAAGCCCTTAGTGTGAAGCTCATTGACTTTGGATTGGCTTTTCCAACCAGTCAGGCAGAGGAGGGAGCGCTTCATCAAACAACACACTACAGGGCTCCTGAAATTTTTCTGGGACTTCCGTTTTCAGAGGCCATCGATATGTGGTCTGTAGGTGTTGTGATGGCCTATATTCTGCTCGCAGTTCGTCTCTTCCCTGGAAACAGTGAATATGACACGCTGCGATGCATAGTGGAGCTCCTGGGTGTTCCTCCACACCATCTCCTCAGTGATGGGATGTTCTCCGACATATTCTTTGTTGAAGGACCTTCTGACCACTGGAGACTGAGGACACCTCAAGAGTTCTGGCGGTTTATCACTCCACCTGGTGACGACAGGGCCTATACATTCCGCAACCTGGATGATCTGGAAACGTGGCCCCAGGATAACCTGAGTGTGGTGGAGGTGGATGAAAGGAAGGAGTGCATTGCCTTGCTGAAGGCAATGCTTGAAATGGACCCTGATGAAAGGATTACCCCGCGTCAAGTCCTCGCCCATCCATTCATCACAAGGGGCACCCTCCACCATCTCTCTGACGCAGACACAAGCCTTGGAACACCATCTCCATCGTCAGCCTATCCGGGCGTTATCCTCGTCCAGCCCGCACAAACTTCCCGGGACCTGGTGTGGGGAGGGGAAAAGGAGAGGGAAAACGAAACGTGCAGCATACCTGAAGCCTCTCGAGCACCGATTGTTATCCCAACTCAACCTCCACAAATGTCCTCCTGCAGCCAGTCGTCAGAGAGTGAAACCTGCACCAGTGGCAGCAGTGGATTTCATGAATCCACGTCATCAACGCTACCTCCAGGTGTTATCTTGGTGAAGCCTGCACCACCTGAGTGCCGCTTCGGGTTCGATGACGACAGCGAGCACAGTGAAGCTTGCCCATTGGATTCACTGGAGGACAGATCTGAAAATGATCCAGTGGAGCCCCCTCCCCTGTTAACTGAGGGCTGTGACGAGGAACAGGAGGACACAGAAGTCGCTGCCACCCCATCTGAAAGCACGGAGCCTGAGAGGAAGGCAAAGAAGATGAAGAAGAAGAAGAACTGCTTAAAGCGCTTCTGGGCCTGGACCAAGAGGACGTTCTGCGGCTGCATCAGTGTCAACGACGAAGAGGCTTAAATTACTCTATGAAGGTTTTTATTACAACACCGTGCTGGATGGATTTCACACAGAAAAATGTACAGAGTGTGCATGTGATGTCACCGTGAGGGTGTAATCACATGCACACTCTGTGCTGATACACCTGTGGGAAAACAATGTCAGCTGTCAGGTGTTGAGTTGTAAAAGCCTTTGTAGATAATGATGTTGGGTGGCACGGTGGTGTGGTGGTTAGCACCATCACCTCACAGCAAGAGGGTTCCCGGGAGCCCTTCTGTGCGGAGTTTGCATGTTCTCCCCGTGTCACCGTGGGTTTTCTCTGGGTACTCCAGTTTCCTCCCACAGTCCAAAGACATGCAGGTTAATTGATAACTCTAAATTGTCCCTAGGTGTAAACAGGGAAATCAAACAAAATAGAATAAAACTAAATCAAATTGGATAAAATTAAATGATAGTGTATTTGCATGTAAATGTGTGTGTGTCTGTGCCTGTGTGTGTGTGTGTGCTTGCGTGCACGTGCATGTGCACGTGCGTGTGTGTGTGTAGTCTGCCCCCCTTGCTTGGTGGTGGTGGTGTCAATGGTGCCTTCCTAACATCTGAAAAGGTCTTGAATTTACAAAGACTCTTAACTATGCAACATGGTGACGCAGACCTCCTGTCTGTTTCTGTAAGTTGAAACCATAGGCCTTTTTCACAGATCGCAATTTGAAGAAAAAAAACAATGGTATTTGTCATTTCACGGCTTTCCAACAGACGAGGACAACAACTTTGTGGCTGGGAGAAAATGCGCCGTCCAGCCTCCATAGCAGCAATTCAAACAGCAAAAGGTCGTTGTGGTGCACACGCAAGTAGTGACCGGTACTGGGGATTCCCTACTTCTGGTCACGGTCACCATTTTGTGAAATAGGCCAATTCCCCTCAGTGGAAACAAAGCTTTTATTTACTTGTATTTCACAGATGAAAAACAATAAATTGCAAAGACAATAAGGCCTCCACTAAAATAGCATTTTAAGTCTTGCGTGTGATTTATGCTTTAGGGATTTATACTTGGGGATTTACCCTGGCTTCATATGAGCAGAGGAAATCTCTGCTCGTCGCTAGGCTAATTTATACAATGTAAAATGCCATAGGCTGACGCTAATAACATTGACAGTTATGACAGTTGTTTTGTCAGTGAACATTGTGAGTTGAAATGGAGCCAAACTGTGTGCCGTTACCTTTGTTAAATGTTGCTGCTGTACCTGGCTTTGTGTGAGCAGAGGGAAAGATCCAACCTGGTCTCACAGCAATACCTGAAATGACCACGACTTCTTAACACTGCATTCCGTGGTGGCAGCACATAATGGGTTGAAATTATGCGCCGGCACCACAGAAACAATGCCAATTTAAAGCCTCAGTGTGTAAAAATGGTGAGTAACACTGACATCAGCGGTCAAATTCTAGATTGCAGGGCTCACTCGCGCTCACTCGCTCACCCCTCCCGTCAGGTAAGTGACGATGGCCTCGTAGGACAGAAAGCCTTGCGCAGACAGAGATAGCATCATCCACCAGTTTTTCAGGAACAGGCCTATCTAGCGATGAGATGAATATTTATTTAGGAATCTAAACCATGTTACAATATTGTAGCGACCCTGCAGTAAATGTTGTGTTATAATGTCAATGTTCTGTGAGTTAATGGCATGTTTGGGATTGAATGAGTACAGGTAGGGGGGCGGGGTGCAAGTGTGACGGGGATGAGAGCTGTGTAAGTGCGCGTGCTGGTGTGTGTATGAGCGAGCTGGAGGAGAGAGCAGGAGTGCACAGTTGGAGCTACAGCTAAGTTCTTGTTTGTTGGTTGTTACTGCACCCTGCCTGTGTATATATAGAGAAATCATTCTTAGCCTATGAGAAAGCTTCCATTTGTATGTGAACTGCATTACACTTTAGTAAATATATATTAATAAAAGCAATAGTTGGTATTTGCTAATAAACAACCACGTAAATGGCACATTGTAACTTTAAAGCCAATTAGGATCCTTTCCCGTGGTGGACACACGAATTCCCTGATTCAGTAACGTCACGTCAACCTGGTTTTCCTCAATGATATCTTTAACATTCCTGTATACACACAAAAACACAGAAGTGTCCTTGATAACTCAACAATATGACAGGATAATGTCAAGGCCATAAAATAAAATAAATGTATTTTGCCAGCTTTTGATAGCGTAGGGCTTCAAGAGCATTGTGCTGTGGGCGGATGGGGTGCGTTCCACTACTGTTTTGTAGCTACTGTCTGCTGTGTGTGGGCTTCATTCCATTTCAAATTGCCAAACGCCACTAATAAATAAATAAATTGGAAGAAAAAAATAAGGCTGAGCATGGAAGAACCAGAGAGAACACACCATCACATGGAGCCGTCCGCCCCCGGCAACACAGCCACCCGGCCACCCTCCACTCCACCAGGGGAGAGCGGACCCCAAGCCAGCGCCACAGAACCAGCGGCCTCAGGATTTGCTTGAGCAGAGAACAATGGTGGTAAAATGTTTATAAATTAATTAACAACTGGTATGTCATGCACCATCCATGTCCTCAGAGCTGACCAAACATCGCTATTTTAACCGTTCAAAACGATGAAATGTTGCTGCTGCTCTATTTGTTTATGTACTTGTACTTGTTACCTGATTTCAGTTTAGTTTAAACAGCCCTTTTCATAATCCTGGGTTACTTTCATGTCACAACATTTTCGCTTCCAACTCGTCAAATACTGACACTTGTTCAGTGGCCCTAAATGTCAAAATATGATGCACTTACCCCAGAGCATGTGAGCGCAGCGGAGCGGGGAGCAGGAGGATTTTGTGTTGAGCGAGGAGCGGCTATTTTTTTAAAAAGGTGAAGCGGAGCCTGATCTCTCGCTCCAATTTCGGTGCTGAACTGCGGGGAGAGACGAGAGGGCTTCCCCGGAGGTCGGCCGCTTAACCTGGTCCGTCTCCACTACACTTTGACTTATTTCCACCCTGCCAGTGGTACCGTGTAGAACAGTCCCTAACTGCGTGGAGAGGGCTTCCCCAGAGAATCTACCAAGCTCATGTTTTATTGGTGCCGTAGTATTGTTCCGACCTCTCATTGTTTCGACCTCTCATTAGTCCGACGTCCCGTTGTTCCGATATGTGATTATTACTGTATTTGTGTACCATAGAGGATCAGCAATGCAACAAAAGTAGTCTACTGGTCGAGATACAAGTGTCATAGAGAGGAGAGAGTGAAACACCATAACCTCCTGTTATTAGCCTTGTTGTGTGGGGAGCTCTCCGCGGTGCTGAGCGGCTCCTGGCGGGCTTATTTCTACTTTGATGGTGCGCCGCGCCAGCTGGGAAAGGCTTGAGGTGAAGCATGCTCACGGCTTATGTGTTTGCCACTTTCTTTTTCATTTTGACCCACACCGTGATCTTTTCCTAACCCTAACCAAGTGGTTTTTGTGCCTAAACCTAACCAGACCAGCAGTTTCTGAAATATTCAGACCCGCCTGTCTGCTAACAACAACCATGCTGCATTCAGCTATCTCTAGGGTTGAAAGAGGACGGTGCGAAAAAGAGAAAATATCCAGTGAGCAGCAGTTCTTTGGCTGAAAATGCCTTGTTGATGGCCAGAATGGTTCAAGATGATAGAAAGACAACAGTAACTCAAATAACCACTGGTTACAACCAAGGTCTGCAGAAGACCATCTCTGAACCAACAAGACGTCCAACCTTGAAGCAGATGGGCTACAGCAGCAGAAGACCACACTGGGTGCCACTCCTGTCAGCTAACAACAGGAAACTTAAAGCCCCTACAAGGAACTTCCATTTTTTTTTCAAAGATATTCTTTGGTGCATTTTTTAAGCCTTTAATCAATAGGACAGAAAAGCATGAAAGGGGAAGAGAGAGAGAGAGAGAGAGAGAGAGAGAGACATACAGCAAAGGGCCACAGGCTGGAGTCGAACCCGGGCCACTGCGGCAACAGCCTTGTACATGGGGCGCCTGCTCTACCACTAAGCCACAGATGCCGCAGGAACTTTCATTTTGAGTTGATTTTGGCGACCCTGTGGACAAAAGCGGTAGTGTTTTGCCGGAATGAAGCCTACATTTCCCATGAGCTCTAGCGCGTATTGTCATAAAGACGCTTACCTGGCTCGTGCATCTGTTTGTTTTGGGAATGAATGAAACAACAAGACAGGAAAACTTTGCCCCCGCTCCTATCGGGGATCCCAGCTCCACCTCTCTGGCGCAAGCGCCACCGCCCCTGGGGAAAATGCAGTGGTCGGCTGGTAAGGCTGAAGGCCTGTTTGGCGAGCACTTCCACGGCTGCTTGGACTGAGCATGGAGTGATGCCTCGCCTCTTTATTTCTCGGCACTCGCTGGACCCTGTCGACGCCTGGCTGGTACCTGTCGTCGGCCCGGATGAGGTGTTCCAGCCCCGCGGCCCCTGCTCTCCTCGTCCCCGCTGGCACGGGGTGAATCTACGCAACCTGTGGCCTCTGTGTGTGGCTCCCCGGACAGCTGACGCCGTGGACCCGCCGGCTCCTGCCAGGATTGGGCTGGTAAATGCTAGATCGCTAGCGAACAAATCGTTTACCCTGAAGGATTTCCTGACTTCCCGAGGATTGGATTTTCTCTGTGTGACTGAAACATGGCTGACTGTTGGTGAGTCCAGTGCTTTCACAGAGCTTTTACCCGATGATTGCGGCTATTTAGACTCCCCGCCAACGTCGGGTGGAGGATGAGGAATAGCGACTATTTATATGAGTCACTATTAATGTAAGCAGCTAGGTAAGATGGCGCGTGCCGTCTGAATGCCGTAAATCGTTTCGTCCTGGAAGCGACCTGGGGCGGACCCAGAGACAGTTTGCTAAAGCTATGGATACACACTATATAGAAATAGCTTATCTTCACACTGATGGTGTCATTTGCTGTTGTAGGTCACGCACAGACATCAGCAGAAACGAGAGACTTTTGCATATCCAGTTAAAAGTTCCTTGTAGCAGCTTTAAGAAATGGTTCATTTGTAATGCATTTTAGCTTGTAAATTCATATTACTCCTTAGTCTGGAACCCTTGTTCACTTATGCAAACTTTGATTTGATCTTTTTATTTTTATGTATGATTGTTGTTATTTAATAGGGGAGGTATCTTCATGAGCCATTTTTTGGCTTCTAACCTCTCCTGCACAATGGTTTACCTTAAAATTGATAGTCTGTCTAGTCTCTGCCCTTATATGTTTGTTTGTCAACAACAAGGACCATGTTGGAAATAAATGCTTCCACTCTAACATGTCATCCTTTGGATTACTGTCTCTTTCTGTCTTTAAGCCAAAATAAATCAAACAAACAAACAAAAAAATCCTGTCTTTTCCATACATGTATGTGCAAATAACTAAGCTAAACTAACTTCCTACTCCCTACTTCAGGCCCCCTTGCTTGGACCACACCTAACTTCAAACTCAGCCTTAATTTTGTTCTCAACTACACACCTGTGAAGTTAAGTGACTACGTCTTCTACAGTTGTGACATTATCATGTTGACAAAATCTGTCCACAGACAGACAGGCATGTAAACACCTGCCAAAATACTCAAAAACTGAGCATAGTGTTAGTTCAGGCAGGACTCGGTGTCACGCTCAGCTCACATCCCAGCTACATTAGCTGATCTCAAACAGCCCAATCAACTGATGAAGCCGCTGATTGATGGAAGGGAGTCAGCTGATAGATCACATGATTCTTTTCTGTGCAACCAACAGGTGAATCTCAGTCAGGGCGCCCTATTTAAATTGCTCTGGCCTGCCTGCTGTCTTCTGCTGCTAATCCAAGCCCTTTTATATTTTGTTAATCAGTGACGTGTGTAAACCTATTGTCCCCTTTCTTTGTTTTTGTATTTGTTAGTATATCCACATTGCACTAATTGTATGAATTCATTGGTGAATAAAGGGATACAAAAAAAAATGTAACACAAGGCACTGAATTCTAGAACACTGCACCATGACGATATTTTGTCACCGCCCCCTTGACACGCCCATTTTACACCTCACCATCCACTTTCATTGAATTTTTGCAACGTGATGTCACAAAGCATTCTTTTATGGAATTTCAGAGTTAGTAAGTACAAGCCGAGAGAGGAGATTTGACCCTCGACGGAAATCGGACTCAAGGAATCGGACGGTCAGTGGATTAAGTGGAGAAATCTTAGGCTCTACTTACAACTAGTTTATGATGGATCAGAGTAGGAATTCATCATCCAGTCCATTGGTCAGCACCCACCAAAGGCTCACAGCTGCCGACCTGCTCCCCAGCAACTATGAACTGCTGACATTTCTGGGACGGGGAGCCTTTGGTGAGGTGGTTAGATGCCTCAAAAAGGACACCAGAGAGATTGTTGCTGTCAAGATCCCTCACGGCAGCGACAACATCGACGATGAACTGGCTCTGCTCACGTACTTTCAGCTGGAGAAGCTGGACAGGCAGAACATTGTCAGGTTCATTGAATCGTTCCCACTCAGGAACAACAGGACTGCTCTGGCCTTCGAGTCACTGGATGTGACTCTATGTCACTACATCTTCCAGAGGAGCTACGCCCCCCTGGATTTACATGATGTCAGGAGTGTAGTCCAGCAGCTGGCCACAGCATTAAAAGCCCTGAAGGACTTGGACGTGATCCACGCTGACATAAAGTTGAACAACATCATGGTGGTGGATCGTGAAGCCCAACCCCTTAGTGTGAAGCTCATTGACTTTGGATTGGCTTTTCCAACCAGTCAGGCAGAGGAGGGAGCGCTTCTTCAAACAACACACTACAGGGCTCCTGAAATTTTTCTGGGACTTCCGTTTTCAGAGGCCATTGATATGTGGTCTATAGGTGTTGTGATGGCCTATATTCTGCTCGCAGTTCGTCTCTTCCCTGGAAACAGTGAATATGACACGCTGCGATGCATAGTGGAGCTCCTGGGTGTTCCTCCACACCATCTCCTCAGTGATGGGATGTTCTCCGACATATTCTTTGTTGAAGGACCTTCTGACCACTGGAGACTGAGGACACCTCAGGAGTACTGGCGGTTCACCACTCCACCTGGTGACTACAGGGCCTATACATTCCGCAACCTGGATGATCTGGAAACGTGGCCCCAGGAGAACCTGAGTGTGGTGGAGGTGGATGAAAGGAAGGAGTGCATTGCCTTGCTGAAGGCAATGCTTGAAATGGACCCTGATGAAAGGATTACCCCGCGTCAAGTCCTCGCCCATCCATTCATCACAAGGGGCACCCTCCACCATCTCTCTGACGCAGACACAAGCCTTGGAACACCATCTCCATCGTCAGCCTATCCGGGCGTTATCCTCGTCCAGCCCGCACAAACTTCCCGGGACCCGGTGTGGGGAGGGGAAAAGGAGAGGGAAAACGAAACGTGCAGCATACCTGAAGCCTCTCGAACACCGATTGTTATCCCAACTCAACCTCCACAAATATCCTCCTGCAGCCAGTCGTCAGAGAGTGAAACCTGCACCAGTGGCAGCAGTGGATTTCATGAATCCACGTCATCAACGCTACCTCCAGGTGTTATCTTGGTGAAGCCTGCACCACCTGAGTGCCGCTTCGGGTTCGATGACGACAGCGAGCACAGTGAAGCTTGCCCATTGGATTCACTGGAGGACAGATCTGAAAATGATCCAGTGGAGCCCCCTCCCCTGTTAACTGAGGGCTGTGACGAGGAACAGGAGGACACAGAAGTCGCTGCCACCCCATCTGAAAGCACGGAGCCTGAGAGGAAGGCAAAGAAGATGAAGAAGAAGAAGAACTGCTTCAAGCGCTTCTGGGCCTGGACCAAGAGGACGTTCTGCGGCTGCATCAGTGTCAACGACGAAGAGGCTTAAATTACTCTATGAAGGTTTTTATTACAACACCGTGCTGGATGGATTTCACACAGAAAAATGTACAGAGTGTGCATTTGATGTCACCGTGAGGGTGTAATCACATGCACACTCTGTGCTGATACACCTGTGGGAAAACAATGTCAGCTGTCAGGTGTTGAGTTGTAAAGGCCTTTGTAGATAATGATGTTGGGTGGCACGGTGGTGTGGTGGTTAGCACCATCACCTCACAGCAAGAGGGTTCCCGGGAGCCCTTTTGTGCGGAGTTTGCATGTTCTCCCCGTGTCACCGTGGGTTTTCTCTGGGTACTCCAGTTTCCTCCCACAGTCCAAAGACATGCAGGTTAATTGATAACTCTAAATTGTCCCTAGGTGTAAATGTGAGGATGAAGCGGTTGGAAAATTGGAAATCAAATTGGATAAAGTTAAACAGAGAAATCAAACAAAATAGAATAAAACTAAATCAAATTGGATAAAATTAAATGATAGTGTATTTGCATGTAAATGTGTGTGTGTGTGTGTGTGTGTGTGTGTGTGTGTGTGTGTGTGTGTGTGTGCTTGCGTGCACGTGCGTGTGTGTGTGTAGTCTGCCCCCCTTGCTTGGTGGTGGTGGTGGTGTCAATGGTGCCTTCCTAACATCTGAAAAGGTCTTGAATTTACAAAGACTCTTAACTATGCAACATGGTGACGCAGACCTCCTGTCTGTTTCTGTAAGTTGAAACCATAGGCCTTTTTCACAGATCGCAATTTGAAGAAAAAAAAACAATGGTATTTGTCATTTCACGGCTTTCCAGCAGACGAGGACATTTTACCAACAACATCTGCAATTGTAACTTTGTGGCTGGGAGAAAATGCGCCGTCCAGCCTCCATAGCAGCAATTCAAACAGCAAAAGGTCGTTGTGGTGCACACGCAAGTAGTGACCGGTACTGGGGATTCCCTACTTCTGGTCACGGTCACCATTTTGTGAAATAGGCCAATTCCCCTCAGTGGAAACAAAGCTTTTATTTACTTGTATTTCACAGATGAAAAACAATAAATTGCAAAGACAATAAGGCCTCCACTAAAATAGCATTTTAAGTCTTGCGTGTGATTTATGCTTTAGGGATTTATACTTGGGGATTTACCCTGGCTTCATATGAGCAGAGGAAATCTCTGCTCGTCGCTAGGCTAATTTATACAATGTAAAATGCCATAGGCTGACGCTAATAACATTGACAGTTATGACAGTTGTTTTGTCAGTGAACATTGTGAGTTGTAATGGAGCCAAACTGTGTGCCGTTACCTTTGTTAAATGTTGCTGCTGTACCTGGCTTTGTGTGAGCAGAGGGAAAGATCCAACCTGATCTCACAGCAATACCTGAAATGGCCACGACTTCTTAACACTGCATTCCGTGGTGGCAGCACATAATGGGTTGAAATTAGGCGCCGGCACCACAGAAACAATGCCAATTTAAAGCCTCAGTGTGTAAAAATGGTGTGTAACACTGACATCAGCGGTCAAATTCTAGATTGCAGGGCTCACTCGCGCTCACTCGCTCACCCCTCCCGTCAGGTAAGTGACGATGGCCTCGTAGGACAGAAAGCCTTGCGCAGACAGAGATAGCATCATCCACCAGTTTTTCAGGAACAGGCCTATCTAGCGATGAAATGAATATTTATTTAGGAATCTAAACCATGTTACAACATTGTAGCGACCCTGCAGTAAATGTTTAATGTCAATGTTCTGTGAGTTAATGGCATGTTTGGGATTGAATGAGTACAGGTAGGGGGGCGGGGTGCAAGTGTGACGGGGACGAGAGCTGTGTGAGTGCGCGTGCTGGTGTGTGTATGAGCGAGCTGGAGGAGAGAGCAGGAGTGCACAGTTGGAGCTACAGCTAAGTTCTTGTTTGTTGGTTGTTACTGCACCCTGCCTGTGTATATATAGAGAAATCATTCTTAGCCTATGAGAAAGCTTCCATTTGTATGTGAACTGCATTACACTTTAGTAAATGTATATTTATAAAAGCAATAGTTGGTATTTGCTAATAAACAACCACGTAAATGACACATTGTAACTTTAAAGCCAATTAGGATCCTTTCCCGTGGTGGACACACGAATTCCCTGATTCAGTAACGTCACGTCAACCTGGTTTTCCTCAATGATATCTTTAACATTCCTGTATACACACAAAAACACAGAAGTGTCCTTGATAACTCAACAATATGACAGGATAATGTCAAGGCCATAAAATAAAATAAATGTATTTTGCCAGCTTTTGATAGCGTAGGGCTTCAAGAGCATTGTGCTGTGGGCGGATGGGGTGCGTTCCACTACTGTTTTGTAGCTACTGTCTGCTGTATGTGGGCTTCATTCAATTTCAAATTGCCGTCCGTCTGCAGTAACCGAATCCAAACGCCACTAATAAATAAATAAATTGGAAGAAAAAATAAGGCTGAGCACGGAAGAACCAGAGAGAACACACCATCACATGGAGCCGTCCGCCCCCGGCAACACAGCCACCCGGCCACCCTCCACTCCACCAGGGGAGAGCGGACCCCAAGCCAGCGCCACAGAACCAGCGGCCTCAGGATTTACTTGAGCAGAGAACAATGGTGGTGAAATGTTTATAAATTAATTAACAACTGGTATGTCATGCACCATCCATGTCCTCAGAGCTGACCAAACATCGCTATTTTAACCGTTCAAAACGATGAAATGTTGCTGCTGCTCTATTTGTTTATGTACTTGTACTTGTTACCTGATTTCAGTTTAGTTTAAACAGCCCTTTTCATAATCCTGGGTTACTTTCATGTCACAACATTTTCGCTTCCAACTCGTCAAATACTGACACTTGTTCAGTGGCCCTAAATGTCAAAATATGATGCACTTACCCCAGAGCATGTGAGCGCAGCGGAGCGGGGAGCAGGAGGATTTTGTGTTGAGCGAGGAGCGGCTATTTTTTTAAAAAGGTGAAGCGGAGCCTGATCTCTCGCTCCAATTTCGGTGCTGAACTGCGGGGAGAGGCGAGAGGGCTTCCCCGGAGGTCAGCCGCTTAACCTGGTCCGTCTCCACTACACTTTGACTTATTTCCACCCTGCCAGTGGTACCGTGTAGAACAGTCCCTAACTGCGGGGAGAGGGCTTCCCCAGAGAATCTACCAAGCTCATGTTTTATTGGTGCCGTAGTATTGTTCCGACCTCTCATTGTTTCGACCTCTCATTAGTCCGATGTCCCGTTGTTCCGATATGTGATTATTACTGTATTTGTGTACCATAGAGGATCAGCAATGCAACAAAAGTAGTCTACTGGTCGAGATACAAGTGTCATAGAGAGGAGAGAGTGAAACACCATAACCTCCTGTTATTAACTCTGGGGTCGGGGTTGTGTGGGGAGCTCTCCGCGGTGCTGAGCGGCTCCTGGCGGGCGTATTTCTACTTTGATGGTGCGCCGCGCCAGCTGGGAAAGGCTTGAGGTGAAGCATGCTCACGGCTTATGTGTTTGCCACTTTCTTTTTCATTTTAACCCACACCGTGATCTTTTCCTAACCCTAACCAAGTGGTTTTTGTGCCTAAACCTAACCACACCAGCAGTTTCTGAAATACTCAGACCAGCCTGTCTGCTAACAACAACCATGCTGCATTCAGCTATCTCTAGGGTTGAAAGAGGACGGTGCGAAAAAGAGAAAATATCCAGTGAGCAGCAGTTCTTTGGGTGAAAATGCCTTGTTGATGGCCAGAATGGTTCAAGATGATAGAAAGACAACAGTAACTCAAATAACCACTGGTTACAACCAAGGTCTGCAGAAGACCATCTCTGAACCAACAAGACGTCCAACCTTGAAGCAGATGGGCTACAGCAGCAGAAGACCACACTGGGTGCCACTCCTGTCAGCTAACAACAGGAAACTTAAAGCCCCTACAAGGAACTTCCATTTTTTTTTTCAAAGATATTCTTTGGTGCATTTTTTAAGCCTTTAATCGATAGGACAGAAAAGCATGAAAGGGGGAGAGAGAGAGAGAGAGAGAGTGACATACAGCAAAGGGCCACAGGCTGGAGTCGAACCCGGGCCACTGCGGCAACAGCCTTGTACATGGGGCGCCTGCTCTACCACTAAGCCACAGATGCCGCAGGAACTTTCATTTTGAGTTGATTTTGGCGACCCTGTGGACAAAAGCGGTAGTGTTTTGCCGGAATGAAGCCTACATTTCCCATGAGCTCTAGCGCGTATTGTCGTAAAGACGCTTACCTGGCTCGTGCATCTGTTTGTTTTGGGAATGAATGAAACAACAAGACAGGAAAACTTTGCCCCCGCTCCTATCGGGGATCCCAGCTCCACCTCTCTGGCGCAAGCGCCACCGCCCCTGGGGAAAATGCAGTGGTCGGCTGGTAAGGCTGAAGGCCTGTTTGGCTTGCACTTCCACGGCTGCTTGGACTGAGCATGGAGTGATGCCTCGCCTCTTTATTTCTCGGCACTCGCTGGACCCTGTCGACGCCTGGCTGGTACCTGTCGTCGGCCCGGATGAGGTGTTCCAGCCCCGCGGCCCCTGCTCTCCTCGTCCCCGCTGGCACGGGGTGAATCTACGCAACCTGTGGCCTCTGTGTGTGGCTCCCCGGACAGCTGACGCCGTGGACCCGCCGGCTCCTGCCAGGATTGGGCTGGTAAATGCTAGATCGCTAGCGAACAAATCGTTTACCCTGAAGGATTTCCTGACTTCCCGAGGATTGGATTTTCTCTGTGTGACTGAAACATGGCTGACTGTTGGTGAGTCCAGTGCTTTCACAGAGCTTTTACCCGATGATTGCCGCTATTTAGACTCCCCGCCAACGTCGGGTGGAGGATGAGGAATAGCGACTATTTATATGAGTCACTATTAATGTAAGCAGCTAGGTAAGATGGCGTGTGCCGTCTGAATGCCGTAAATCGTTTCGTCCTGGAAGCGACCTGGGGCGGACCCGGAGACAGTTTGCTAAAGCTATGGATACACACTATATAGAAATAGCTTATCTTCACACTGATGGTGTCATTTGCTGTTGTAGGTCACGCACAGACATCAGCAGAAACGAGAGACTTTTGCATATCCAGTTAAAAGTTCCTTGTAGCAGCTTTAAGAAATGGTTCATTTGTAATGCATTTTAGCTTGTAAATTCATATTACTCCTTAGTCTGGAACCCTTGTTCACTTATGCAAACTTTGATTTGATCTTTTTATTTTTATGTATGATTGTTGTTATTTAATAGGGGAGGTATCTTCATGAGCCATTTTTTGGCAACTAACCTCTCCTGCACAGTGTTTTACCTTAAAATTGATAGTCTGTCTAGTCTCTGCCCTTATATGTTTGTTTGTCAACAACAAGGACCATGTTGGAAATAAATGCATCTACTCTAACATGTCACCCTTTGGATTACTGTCTCTTTCTGTCTTTAAGCCAAAATAAATCAAACAAACAAACAAACAAACAAAAAAATCCTGTCTTTTCCATACATGTATGTGCAAATAACTAAGCTAAACTAACTTCCTACTCCCTACTTCAGGCCCCCTTGCTTGGACCACACCTAACTTCAAACTCAGCCTTAATTTTGTTCTCAACTACACACCTGTAAAGTTAAGTGACTACGTCTTCTACAGTTGTGACATTATCATGTTGACAAAATCTGTCCACAGACAGACAGGCATGTAAACACCTGCCAAAATACTCAAAAACTGAGCATAGTGTTAGTTCAGGCAGGACTCGGTGTCACGCTCAGCTCACATCCCAGCTACATTAGCTGATCTCAAACAGCCCAATCAACTGATGAAGCCGCTGATTGATGGAAGGGAGTCAGCTGATAGATCACATGATTCTTTTCTGTGCAACCAACAGGTGAATCTCAGTCAGGGCGCCCTATTTAAATTGCTCTGGCCTGCCTGCTGTCTTCTGCTGCTAATCCAAGCCCTTTTATATTTTGTTAATCAGTGACGTGTGTAAACCTATTGTCCCCTTTCTTTGTTTTTGTATTTGTTAGTATATCCACATTGCACTAATTGTATGAATTCATTGGTGAATAAAGGGATACAAAAAAAATGTAACACAAGGCACTGAATTCTAGAACACTGCACCATGACGATATTTTGTCACCGCCCCCTTGACACGCCCATTTTAGAACTCACCATCCACTTTCATTGAATTTTTGCAACGTGATGTCACAAAGCATTCTTTTATGGAATTTCAGAGTTAGTAAATACAAGCCGAGAGAGGAGATTTGACCCTCGACGGAAATCGGACTCAAGGAATCGGACGGTCAGTGGATTAAGTGGAGAAATCTTAGGCTCTACTTACAACTAGTTTATGATGGATCAGAGTAGGAATTCATCATCCAGTCCATTGGTCAGCACCCACCAAAGGCTCACAGCTGCCGACCTGCTCCCCAGCAACTATGAACTGCTGACATTTCTGGGACGGGGAGCCTTTGGTGAGGTGGTTAGATGCCTCAAAAAGGACACCAGAGAGATTGTTGCTGTAAAGATCCCTCACGGCAGCGACAACATCGACAATGAACTGGCTCTGCTCACGTACTTTCAGCTGGAGAAGCTGGACAGGCAGAACATTGTCAGGTTCATTGAATCGTTCCCACTCAGGAACAACAGGACTGCTCTGGCCTTCGAGTCACTGGATGTGACTCTATGTCACTACATCTTCCAGAGGAGCTACGCCCCCCTGGATTTACATGATGTCAGGAGTGTAGTCCAGCAGCTGGCCACAGCATTAAAAGCCCTGAAGGACTTGGACGTGATCCACGCTGACATAAAGTTGAACAACATCATGGTGGTGGATCGTGAAGCCCAAGCCCTTAGTGTGAAGCTCATTGACTTTGGATTGGCTTTTCCAACCAGTCAGGCAGAGGAGGGAGCGCTTCTTCAAACAACACACTACAGGGCTCCTGAAATTTTTCTGGGACTTCCGTTTTCAGAGGCCATCGATATGTGGTCTGTAGGTGTTGTGATGGCCTATATTCTGCTCGCAGTTCGTCTCTTCCCTGGAAACAGTGAATATGACACGCTGCGATGCATAGTGGAGCTCCTGGGTGTTCCTCCACACCATCTCCTCAGTGATGGGATGTTCTCCGACATATTCTTTGTTGAAGGACCTTCTGACCACTGGAGACTGAGGACACCTCAGGAGTACTGGCGGTTCACCACTCCACCTGGTGACTACAGGGCCTATACATTCCGCAACCTGGATGATCTGGAAACGTGGCCCCAGGAGAACCTGAGTGTGGTGGAGGTGGATGAAAGGAAGGAGTGCATTGCCTTGCTGAAGGCAATGCTTGAAATGGACCCTGATGAAAGGATTACCCCGCGTCAAGTCCTCGCCCATCCATTCATCACAAGGGGCACCCTCCACCATCTCTCTAGCGCAGACACAAGCCTTGGAACACCATCTCCATCGTCAGCCTATCCGGGCGTTATCCTCGTCCAGCCCGCACAAACTTCCCGGGACCTGGTGTGGGGAGGGGAAAAGGAGAGGGAAAACGAAACGTGCAGCATACCTGAAGCCTCTCGAGCACCGATTGTTATCCCAACTCAACCTCCACAAATGTCCTCCTGCAGCCAGTCGTCAGAGAGTGAAACCTGCACCAGTGGCAGCAGTGGATTTCATGAATCCACGTCATCAACGCTACCTCCAGGTGTTATCTTGGTGAAGCCTGCACCACCTGAGTGCCGCTTCGGGTTCGATGACGACAGCGAGCACAGTGAAGCTTGCCCATTGGATTCACTGGAGGACAGATCTGAAAATGATCCAGTGGAGCCCCCTCCCCTGTTAACTGAGGGCTGTGACGAGGAACAGGAGGACACAGAAGTCGCTGCCACCCCATCTGAAAGCACGGAGCCTGAGAGGAAGGCAAAGAAGATGAAGAAGAAGAAGAACTGCTTCAAGCGCTTCTGGGCCTGGACCAAGAGGACGTTCTGCGGCTGCATCAGTGTCAACGACGAAGAGGCTTAAATTACTCTATGAAGGTTTTTATTACAACACCGTGCTGGATGGATTTCACACAGAAAAATGTACAGAGTGTGCATGTGATGTCACCGTGAGGGTGTAATCACATGCACACTCTGTGCTGATACACCTGTGGGAAAACAATGTCAGCTGTCAGGTGTTGAGTTGTAAAGGCCTTTGTAGATAATGATGTTGGGTGGCACGGTGGTGTGGTGGTTAGCACCATCACCTCACAGCAAGAGGGTTCCCGGGAGCCCTTCTGTGCGGAGTTTGCATGTTCTCCCCGTGTCACCGTGGGTTTTCTCTGGGTACTCCAGTTTCCTCCCACAGTCCAAAGACATGCAGGTTAATTGATAACTCTAAATTGTCCCTAGGTGTAAACAGGGAAATCAAACAAAATAGAATAAAACTAAATCAAATTGGATAAAATTAAATGATAGTGTATTTGCATGTAAATGTGTGTGTGTGTGTGCCTGTGTGTGTGTGTGTGTGCTTGCGTGCACGTGCACGTGCGTGTGCGTGTGTGTGTGTAGTCTGCCCCCCTTGCTTGGTGGTGGTGGTGGTGTCAATGGTGCCTTCCTAACATCTGAAAAGGTCTTGAATTTACAAAGACTCTTAACTATGCAACATGGTGACGCAGACCTCCTGTCTGTTTCTGTAAGTTGAAACCATAGGCCTTTTTCACAGATCGCAATTTGAAGAAAAAAAACAATGGTATTTGTCATTTCACGGCTTTCCAACAGACGAGGACATTTTTCCAACAACATCTGCAATTGTAACTTTGTGGCTGGGAGAAAATGCGCCGTCCAGCCTCCATAGCAGCAATTTAAACAGCAAAAGGTCGTTGTGGTGCACACGCAAGTAGTGACCGGTACTGGGGATTCCCTACTTCTGGTCACGGTCACCATTTTGTGAAATAGGCCAATTCCCCTCAGTGGAAACAAAGCTTTTATTTACTTGTATTTCACAGATGAAAAACAATAAATTGCAAAGACAATAAGGCCTCCACTAAAATAGCATTTTAAGTCTTGCGTGTGATTTATGCTTTAGGGATTTATACTTGGGGATTTACCCTGGCTTCATATGAGCAGAGGAAATCTCTGCTCGTCGCTAGGCTAATTTATACAATGTAAAATGCCATAGGCTGACGCTAATAACATTGACAGTTATGACAGTTGTTTTGTCAGTGAACATTGTGAGTTGTAATGGAGCCAAACTGTGTGCCGTTACCTTTGTTAAATGTTGCTGCTGTACCTGGCTTTGTGTGAGCAGAGGGAAAGATCACTAATTGCCAGGCTAATTTATACAATGTAAAATGCTATAGGCTTGTAACAATAAAGTTAGAATGTTGTATTTGTGGGGGAAATGTGTCCAGATAAACACAAATGTTTGTCTGTGAATTCTGTGATTGATAGTGAAGCCATTTGTTTACTTGTGTTTGAAAATGTCTTTATGAAGCCATATGTAATGCGTGTTTAATGTGTGTTTTGAATCAACTAAACTTCGCAGCACTTCACATAAACCTTCGCCGCCAACTAGTGTTGTAGAGGTGTCACTGCAGAGTGACACAGACACCAGCACAAGTATAAATGCTCACAATGGAGAAAGCAACATGCGGAGGGTCTCAATTCACACAGGTCTGATAAGTCTCAATTTCTGCTGCGACATTCAGATGGTAGGGTCAGAATTTGGTGTAAACAACATGAGAGCATGGATCCATCCCGCCTTGTATCAACGGTTCAGGCTGGTGGTGGTGGTGTAATGGTGTCGAGGAGATTTTCATGGCACACTTTGGGCCCCTTAGTACCAACTGAGCATGGTTTAAACACCACAGCCTACCTGAGTATTGTTGCTGACCGTGTCCATCCCTTTATGACCACAGTGTACCCATCTTCTGATGGCTACTTCCAGCAGGATAACGTACCATGTCACAAAGCTCAAATCATCTCAAACTGGTTTCTTGAACATGACAGTGAGTTCACTGTACTCCAGTGGCCTCCACAGTCACCAGATCTCAATCCAGTAGAGCACCTTTGGGATGTGGTGTCATTTGCTGTTGTAGGTCACTCACAGACATCAGCAGAAAAGAGAGACTTTTGCATATCCAGTTAAAAGTTCCTTGTAGCAGCTTTAAGAAATGGTTCATTTGTAATGCATTTTAGCTTGTAAATTCATATTACTCCTTAGTCTGGAACCCTTGTTCACTTATGCAACCTTTGATTTCATCTTTTTATTTTTATGTATGATTGTTGTTATTTAATAGGGGAGGTATCTTCATGAGCCATTTTTTGGCTTCTAACCTCTCCTGCACAATGTTTTACCTTAAAATTGATAGTCTGTCTAGTCTCTGCCCTTATATGTTTGTTTGTCAACAACAAGGACCATGTTGGAAATAAATGCTTCCACTCTAACATGTCATCCTTTGGATTACTGTCTCTTTCTGTCTTTAAGCCAAAATAAATCAAACAAACAAACAAACAAAAAAAAAAATCCTGTCTTTTCCATACATGTATGTGCAAATAACTAAGCTAAACTAACTTCCTACTCCCTACTTCAGGCCCCCTTGCTTGGACCACACCTAACTTCAAACTCAGCCTTAATTTTGTTCTCAACTACACACCTGTGAAGTTAAGTGACTACGTCTTCTACAGTTGTGACATTATCATGTTGACAAAATCTGTCCACAGACAGACAGGCATGTAAACACCTGCCAAAATACTCAAAAACTGAGCATAGTGTTAGTTCAGGCAGGACTCGGTGTCACGCTCAGCTCACATCCCAGCTACATTAGCTGATCTCAAACAGCCCAATCAACTGATGAAGCCGCTGATTGATGGAAGGGAGTCAGCTGATAGATCACATGATTCTTTTCTGTGCAACCAACAGGTGAATCTCAGTCAGGGCGCCCTATTTAAATTGCTCTGGCCTGCCTGCTGTCTTCTGCTGCTAATCCAAGCCCTTTTATATTTTGTTAATCAGTGACGTGTGTAAACCTATTGTCCCCTTTCTTTGTTTTTGTATTTGTTAGTATATCCACATTGCACTAATTGTATGAATTCATTGGTGAATAAAGGGATACAAAAAAAAATGTAACACAAGGCACTGAATTCTAGAACACTGCACCATGACGATATTTTGTCACCGCCCCCTTGACACGCCCATTTTACACCTCACCATCCACTTTCATTGAATTTTTGCAACGTGATGTCACAAAGCATTCTTTTATGGAATTTCAGAGTTAGTAAGTACAAGCCGAGAGAGGAGATTTGACCCTCGACGGAAATCGGACTCGAGGAATCGGACGGTCAGTGGATTAAGTGGAGAAATCTTAGGCTCTACTTACAACTAGTTTATGATGGATCAGAGTAGAAATTCATCATCCAGTCCATTGGTCAGCACCCACCAAAGGCTCACAGCTGCCGACCTGCTCCCCAGCAACTATGAACTGCTGACATTTCTGGGACGGGGAGCCTTTGGTGAGGTGGTTAGATGCCTCAAAAAGGACACCAGAGAGATTGTTGCTGTCAAGATCCCTCACGGCAGCGACAACATCGACAATGAACTGGCTCTGCTCACGTACTTTCAGCTGGAGAAGCTGGACAGGCAGAACATTGTCAGGTTCATTGAATCGTTCCCACTCAGGAACAACAGGACTGCTCTGGCCTTCGAGTCACTGGATGTGACTCTATGTCACTACATCTTGCAGAGGAGCTACGCCCCCCTGGATTTACATGATGTCAGGAGTGTAGTCCAGCAGCTGGCCACAGCATTAAAAGCCCTGAAGGACTTGGACGTGATCCACGCTGACATAAAGTTGAACAACATCATGTTGGTGGATCGTGAAGCCCAACCCCTTAGTGTGAAGCTCATTGACTTTGGATTGGCTTTTCCAACCAGTCAGGCAGAGGAGGGAGCGCTTCTTCAAACAACACACTACAGGGCTCCTGAAATTTTTCTGGGACTTCCGTTTTCAGAGGCCATTGATATGTGGTCTGTAGGTGTTGTGATGGCCTATATTCTGCTCGCAGTTCGTCTCTTCCCTGGAAACAGTGAATATGACACGCTGCGATGCATAGTGGAGCTCCTGGGTGTTCCTCCACACCATCTCCTCAGTGATGGGATGTTCTCCGACATATTCTTTGTTGAAGGACCTTCTGACCACTGGAGACTGAGGACACCTCAGGAGTACTGGCGGTTCACCACTCCACCTGGTGACTACAGGGCCTATACATTCCGCAACCTGGATGATCTGGAAACGTGGCCCCAGGAGAACCTGAGTGTGGTGGAGGTGGATGAAAGGAAGGAGTGCATTGCCTTGCTGAAGGCAATGCTTGAAATGGACCCTGATGAAAGGATTACCCCGCGTCAAGTCCTCGCCCATCCATTCATCACAAGGGGCACCCTCCACCATCTCTCTGACGCAGACACAAGCCTTGGAACACCATCTCCATCGTCAGCCTATCCAGGTGTTATCCTTGTCCAGCCCGCACAAACTTCCCGGGACCTGGTGTCAGGAGGGGAAAAGGAGAGGGAAAACGAAACGTGCAGCATACCTGAAGCCTCTCGAGCACCGATTGTTATCCCAACTCAACCTCCACAAATGTCCTCCTGCAGCCAGTCGTCAGAGAGTGAAACCTGCACCAGTGGCAGCAGTGGATTTCATGAATCCACGTCATCAACGCTACCTCCAGGTGTTATCTTGGTGAAGCCTGCACCACCTGAGTGCCGCTTCGGGTTCGATGACGACAGCGAGCACAGTGAAGCTTGCCCATTGGATTCGCTGGAGGACAGATCTGAAAATGATCCAGTGGAGCCCCCTCCCCTGTTAACTGAGGGCTGTGACGAGGAACAGGAGGACACAGAAGTCGCTGCCACCCCATCTGAAAGCACGGAGCCTGAGAGGAAGGCAAAGAAGATGAAGAAGAAGAAGAACTGCTTCAAGCGCTTCTGGGCCTGGACCAAGAGGACGTTCTGCGGCTGCATCAGTGTCAACGACGAAGAGGCTTAAATTACTCTATGAAGGTTTTTATTACAACACCGTGCTGGATGGATTTCACACAGAAAAATGTACAGAGTGTGCATGTGATGTCACCGTGAGGGTGTAATCACATGCACACTCTGTGCTGATACACCTGTGGGAAAACAATGTCAGCTGTCAGGTGTTGAGTTGTAAAGGCCTTTGTAGATAATGATGTTGGGTGGCACGGTGGTGTGGTGGTTAGCACCATCACCTCACAGCAAGAGGGTTCCCGGGAGCCCTTCTGTGCGGAGTTTGCATGTTCTCCCCGTGTCACCGTGGGTTTTCTCTGGGTACTCCAGTTTCCTCCCACAGTCCAAAGACATGCAGGTTAATTGATAACTCTAAATTGTCCCTAGGTGTAAACAGGGAAATCAAACAAAATAGAATAAAACTAAATCAAATTGGATAAAATTAAATGATAGTGTATTTGCATGTAAATGTGTGTGTGTGTGTGTGTGTGTGTGCCTGTGTGTGTGTTTGTGCTTGCGTGCACGTGCACGTGCGTGTGTAGTCTGCCCCCCTTGCTTGGTGGTGGTGGTGGTGTCAATGGTGCCTTCCTAACATCTGAAAAGGTCTTGAATTTACAAAGACTCTTAACTTTGCAACATGGTGACGCAGACCTCCTGTCTGTTTCTGTAAGTTGAAACCATAGGCCTTTTTCACAGATCGCAATTTGAAGAAAAAAAACAATGGTATTTGTCATTTCACGGCCTTCCAACAGACGAGGACATTTTTCCAACAACATCTGCAATTGTAACTTTGTGGCTGGGAGTAAATGCGCCGTCCAGCCTCCATAGCAGCAATTCAAACAGCAAAAGGTCGTTGTGGTGCATACGCAAGTAGTGACCGGTACTGGGGATTCCCTACTTCTGGTCACGGTCACCATTTTGTGAAATAGGCCAATTCCCCTCAGTGGAAACAAAGCTTTTATTTACTTGTATTTCACAGATGAAAAACAATAAATTGCAAAGACAATAAGGCCTCCACTAAAATAGCATTTTAAGTCTTGCTTGTGATTTATGCTTCAGGGATTTATACTTGGGGATTTACCCTGGCTTCATATGAGCAGAGGAAATCTCTGCTCGTCGCTAGGCTAATTTATACAATGTAAAATGCCATAGGCTGACGCTAATAACATTGACAGTTATGACAGTTGTTTTGTCAGTGAACATTGTGAGTTGAAATGGAGCCAAACTGTGTGCCGTTACCTTTGTTAAATGTTGCTGCTGTACCTGGCTTTGTGTGAGCAGAGGGAAAGATCCAACCTGATCTCACAGCAATACCTGAAATGACCACGACTTCTTAACACTGCATTCCGTGGTGGCAGCACATAATGGGTTGAAATTATGCGCCGGCACCACAGAAACAATGCCAATTTAAAGCCTCAGTGTGTAAAAATGGTGAGTAACACTGACATCAGCGGTCAAATTCTAGATTGCAGGGCTCACTCGCGCTCACTCGCTCACCCCTCCCGTCAGGTAAGTGACGATGGCCTCGTAGGACAGAAAGCCTTGCGCAGACAGAGATAGCATCATCCACCAGTTTTTCAGGAACAGGCCTATCTAGCGATGAGATGAATATTTATTTAGGAATCTAAACCATGTTACAATATTGTAGCGACCCTGCAGTAAATGTTGTGTTATAATGTCAATGTTCTGTGAGTTAATGGCATGTTTGGGATTGAATGAGTACAGGTAGGGGGGCGGGGTGCAAGTGTGACGGGGACGAGAGCTGTGTGAGTGCGCGTGCTGGTGTGTGTATGAGCGAGCTGGAGGAGAGAGCAGGAGTGCACAGTTGGAGCTACAGCTAAGTTCTTGTTTGTTGGTTGTTACTGCACCCTGCCTGTGTATATATAGAGAAATCATTCTTAGCCTATGAGAAAGCTTCCATTTGTATGTGAACTGCATTACACTTTAGTAAATGTATATTTATAAAAGCAATAGTTGGTATTTGCTAATAAACAACCACGTAAATGACACATTGTAACTTTAAAGCCAGTTAGGATCCTTTCCCGTGGTGGACACACGAATTCCCTGATTCAGTAACGTCACGTCAACCTGGTTTTCCTCAATGATATCTTTAACATTCCTGTATACACACAAAAACACAGAAGTGTCCTTGATAACTCAACAATATGACAGGATAATGTCAAGGCTATAAAATAAAATAAATGTATTTTGCCAGCTTTTGATAGCGTAGGGCTTCAAGAGCATTGTGCTGTGGGCGGATGGGGTGCGTTCCACTACTGTTTTGTAGCTACTGTCTGCTGTGTGTGGGCTTCATTCCATTTCAAATTGCCATCTGTCTGCAGTAACCGAATCCAAACGCCACTAATAAATAAATAAATTGGAAGAAAAAATAAGGCTGAGCACGGAAGAACCAGAGAGAACACACCATCACATGGAGCCGTCCGCCCCCGGCAACACAGCCACCCGGCCACCCTCCACTCCACCAGGGGAGAGCGGACCCCAAGCCAGCGCCACAGAACCAGCGGCCTCAGGATTTACTTGAGCAGAGAACAATGGTGGTAAAATGTTTATAAGTTAATTAACAACTGGTATGTCATGCACCATCCATGTCCTCAGAGCTGACCAAACATCGCTATTTTAACCGTTCAAAACGATGAAATGTTGCTGCTGCTCTATTTGTTTATGTACTTGTACTTGTTACCTGATTTCAGTTTAGTTTAAACAGCCCTTTTCATAATCCTGGGTTACTTTCATGTCACAACATTTTCGCTTCCAACTCGTCAAATACTGACACTTGTTCAGTGGCCCTAAATGTCAAAATATGATGCACTTACCCCAGAGCATGTGAGCGCAGCGGAGCGGGGAGCAGGAGGATTTTGTGTTGAGCGAGGAGCGGCTATTTTTTTAAAAAGGTGAAGCGGAGCCTGATCTCTCGCTCCAATTTCGGTGCTGAACTGCGGGGAGAGGCGAGAGGGCTTCCCCGGAGGTCGGCCGCTTAACCTGGTCCGTCTCCACTACACTTTGACTTATTTCCACCCTGCCAGTGGTACCGTGTAGAACAGTCCCTAACTGCGGGGAGAGGGCTTCCCCAGAGAATCTACCAAGCTCATGTTTTATTGGTGCCGTAGTATTGTTCCGACCTCTCATTGTTTCGACCTCTCATTAGTCTGACGTCCCGTTGTTCCGATATGTGATTATTACTGTATTTGTGTACCATAGAGGATCAGCAATGCAACAAAAGTAGTCTACTGGTCGAGATACAAGTGTCATAGAGAGGAGAGAGTGAAACACCATAACCTCCTGTTATTAACTCTGGGGTCGGGGTTGTGTGGGGAGCTCTCCGCGGTGCTGAGCGGCTCCTGGCGGGCGTATTTCTACTTTGATGGTGCGCTGCGCCAGCTGGGAAAGGCTTGAGGTGAAGCATGCTCACGGCTTATGTGTTTGCCACTTTCTTTTTCATTTTAACCCACACCGTGATCTTTTCCTAACCCTAACCAAGTGGTTTTTGTGCCTAAACCTAACCACACCAGCAGTTTCTGAAATATTCAGACCAGCCTGTCTGCTAACAACAACCATGCTGAATTCAGCTATCTCTAGGGTTGAAAGAGGATGGTGCGAAAAAGAGAAAATATCCAGTGAGCAGCAGTTCTTTGGCTGAAAATGCCTTGTTGATGGCCAGAATGGTTCAAGATGATAGAAAGACAACAGTAACTCAAATAACCACTGGTTACAACCAAGGTCTGCAGAAGACCATCTCTGAACCAACAAGACGTCCAACCTTGAAGCAGATGGGCTACAGCAGCAGAAGACCACACTGGGTGCCACTCCTGTCAGCTTACAACAGGAAACTTAAAGCCCCTACAAGGAACTTCCTTTTTTTTTTTTCAAAGATATTCTTTGGTGCATTTTTTAAGTCTTTAATCGATAGGACAGAAAAGCGTGAAAGGGGGAGAGAGAGAGAGAGAGAGTGACATACAGCAAAGGGCCACAGGCTGGAGTCGAACCCGGGCCGCTGCGGCAACAGCCTTGTACATGGGGCGCCTGCTCTACCACTAAGCCACAGATGCCCCAGGAACTTTCATTTTGAGTTGATTTTGGCGACCCTGTGGGCAAAAGCGGTAGCGTTTTGCCAGAATGAAGCCTACATTTCCCATGAGCTCTAGCGCGTATTGTCGTAAAGACGCTTACCTGGCTCGTGCATCTGTGTGTTTTGGGAATGAATGAAACAACAAGACAGGAAAACTTTGCCCCCGCTCCTATCGGGGATCCCAGCTTCACCTCTCTGGCGCAAGCGCCACCGCCCCTGGGGAAAATGCAGTGGTCGGCTGGTAAGGCTGAAGGCCTGTTTGGCGAGCACTTCCACGGCTGCTTGGACTGAGCATGGAGTGATGCCTCGCCTCTTTATTTCTCGGCACTCGCTGGACCCTGTCGACGCCTGGCTGGTATCTGTCGTCGGCCCGGATGAGGTGTTCCAGCCCCGCGGCCCCTGCTCTCCTCGTCCCCGCTGGCACGGGGTGAATCTACGCAACCTGTGGCCTCTGTGTGTGGCTCCCTGGACAGCTGACGCCGTGGACCCGCCGGCTCCTGCCAGGATTGGGCTGGTAAATGCTAGATCGCTAGCGAACAAATCGTTTACCCTGAAGGATTTCCTGACTTCCCGAGGATTGGATTTTCTCTGTGTGACTGAAACATGGCTGACTGTTGGTGAGTCCAGTGCTTTCACAGAGCTTTTACCCGATGATTGCGGCTATTTAGACTCCCCGCCAACGTCGGGTGGAGGATGAGGAATAGCGACTATTTATATGAGTCACTATTAATGTAAGCAGCTAGGTAAGATGGCGTGTGCCGTCTGAATGCCGTAAATCGTTTCGTCCTGGAAGCGACCTGGGGCGGACCCGGAGACAGTTTGCTAAAGCTATGGATACACACTATATAGAAATAGCTTATCTTCACACTGATGGTGTCATTTGCTGTTGTAGGTCACGCACAGACATCAGCAGAAACGAGAGACTTTTGCATATCCAGTTAAAAGTTCCTTGTAGCAGCTTTAAGAAATGGTTCATTTGTAATGCATTTTAGCTTGTAAATTCATATTACTCCTTAGTCTGGAACCCTTGTTCACTTATGCAAACTTTGATTTGATCTTTTTATTTTTATGTATGATTGTTGTTATTTAATAGGGGAGGTATCTTCATGAGCCATTTTTTGGCTTCTAACCTCTCCTGCACAATGTTTTACCTTAAAATTGATAGTCTGTCTAGTCTCTGCCCTTATATGTTTGTTTGTCAACAACAAGGACCATGTTGGAAATAAATGCATCTACTCTAACATGTCACCCTTTGGATTACTGTCTCTTTCTGTCTTTGAGCCAAAATAAATCAAACAAACAAACAAACAAAAAAATCCTGTCTTTTCCATACATGTATGTGCAAATAACTAAGCTAAACTAACTTCCTACTCCCTACTTCAGGCCCCCTTGCTTGGACCACACCTAACTTCAAACTCAGCCTTAATTTTGTTCTCAACTACACACCTGTGAAGTTAAGTGACTACGTCTTCTACAGTTGTGACATTATCATGTTGACAAAATCTGTCCACAGACAGACAGGCATGTAAACACCTGCCAAAATACTCAAAAACTGAGCATAGTGTTAGTTCAGGCAGGACTCGGTGTCACGCTCAGCTCACATCCCAGCTACATTAGCTGATCTCAAACAGCCCAATCAACTGATGAAGCCGCTGATTGATGGAAGGGAGTCAGCTGATAGATCACATGATTCTTTTCTGTGCAACCAACAGGTGAATCTCAGTCAGGGCGCCCTATTTAAATTGCTCTGGCCTGCCTGCTGTCTTCTGCTGCTAATCCAAGCCCTTTTATATTTTGTTAATCAGTGACGTGTGTAAACCTATTGTCCCCTTTCTTTGTTTTTGTATTTGTTAGTATATCCACATTGCACTAATTGTATGAATTCATTGGTGAATAAAGGGATACAAAAAAAAATGTAACACAAGGCACTGAATTCTAGAACACTGCACCATGACGATATTTTGTCACCGCCCCCTTGACACGCCCATTTTACACCTCACCATCCACTTTCATTGAATTTTTGCAACGTGATGTCACAAAGCATTCTTTTATGGAATTTCAGAGTTAGTAAGTACAAGCCGAGAGAGGAGATTTGACCCTCGACGGAAATCGGACTCAAGGAATCGGACGGTCAGTGGATTAAGTGGAGAAATCTTAGGCTCTACTTACAACTAGTTTATGATGGATCAGAGTAGGAATTCATCATCCAGTCCATTGGTCAGCACCCACCAAAGGCTCACAGCTGCCGACCTGCTCCCCAGCAACTATGAACTGCTGACATTTCTGGGACGGGGAGCCTTTGGTGAGGTGGTTAGATGCCTCAAAAAGGACACCAGAGAGATTGTTGCTGTAAAGATCCCTCAGTGCAGCGACAACATCGACGATGAACTGGCTCTGCTCACGTACTTTCAGCTGGAGAAGCTGGACAGGCAGAACATTGTCAGGTTCATTGAATCGTTCCCACTCAGGAACAACAGGACTGCTCTGGCCTTCGAGTCACTGGATGTGACTCTATGTCACTACATCTTCCAGAGGAGCTACGCCCCCCTGGATTTACATGATGTCAGGAGTGTAGTCCAGCAGCTGGCCACAGCATTAAAAGCCCTGAAGGACTTGGACGTGATCCACGCTGACATAAAGTTGGACAACATCATGGTGGTGGATCGTGAAGCCCAACCCCTTAGTGTGAAGCTCATTGACTTTGGATTGGCTTTTCCAACCAGTCAGGCAGAGGAGGGAGCGCTTCATCAAACAACACACTACAGGGCTCCTGAAATTTTTCTGGGACTTCCGTTTTCAGAGGCCATCGATATGTGGTCTGTAGGTGTTGTGATGGCCTATATTCTGCTCGCAGTTCGTCTCTTCCCTGGAAACAGTGAATATGACACGCTGCGATGCATAGTGGAGCTCCTGGGTGTTCCTCCACACCATCTCCTCAGTGATGGGATGTTCTCCGACATATTCTTTGTTGAAGGACCTTCTGACCACTGGAGACTGAGGACACCTCAAGAGTTCTGGCGGTTTATCACTCCACCTGGTGACGACAGGGCCTATACATTCAGCAACCTGGATGATCTGGAAACGTGGCCCCAGGATAACCTGAGTGTGGTGGAGGTGGATGAAAGGAAGGAGTGCATTGCCTTGCTGAAGGCAATGCTTGAAATGGACCCTGATGAAAGGATTACCCCGCGTCAAGTCCTCGCCCATCCATTCATCACAAGGGGCACCCTCCACCATCTCTCTGACGCAGACACAAGCCTTGGAACACCATCTCCATCGTCAGCCTATCCGGGCGTTATCCTCGTCCAGCCCGCACAAACTTCCCGGGACCTGGTGTGGGGAGGGGAAAAGGAGAGGGAAAACGAAACGTGCAGCATACCTGAAGCCTCTCGAGCACCGATTGTTATCCCAACTCAACCTCCACAAATGTCCTCCTGCAGCCAGTCGTCAGAGAGTGAAACCTGCACCAGTGGCAGCAGTGGATTTCATGAATCCACGTCATCAACGCTACCTCCAGGTGTTATCTTGGTGAAGCCTGCACCACCTGAGTGCCGCTTCGGGTTCGATGACGACAGCGAGCACAGTGAAGCTTGCCCATTGGATTCGCTGGAGGACAGATCTGAAAATGATCCAGTGGAGCCCCCTCCCCTGTTAACTGAGGGCTGTGACGAGGAACAGGAGGACACAGAAGTCGCTGCCACCCCATCTGAAAGCACGGAGCCTGAGAGGAAGGCAAAGAAGATGAAGAAGAAGAAGAACTGCTTCAAGCGCTTCTGGGCCTGGACCAAGAGGACGTTCTGCGGCTGCATCAGTGTCAACGACGAAGAGGCTTAAATTACTCTATGAAGGTTTTTATTACAACACCGTGCTGGATGGATTTCACACAGAAAAATGTACAGAGTGTGCATGTGATGTCACCGTGAGGGTGTAATCACATGCACACTCTGTGCTGATACACCTGTGGGAAAACAATGTCAGCTGTCAGGTGTTGAGTTGTAAAGGCCTTTGTAGATAATGATGTTGGGTGGCACGGTGGTGTGGTGGTTAGCACCATCACCTCACAGCAAGAGGGTTCCCGGGAGCCCTTCTGTGCGGAGTTTGCATGTTCTCCCCGTGTCACCGTGGGTTTTCTCTGGGTACTCCAGTTTCCTCCCACAGTCCAAAGACATGCAGGTTAATTGATAACTCTAAATTGTCCCTAGGTGTAAACAGGGAAATCAAACAAAATAGAATAAAACTAAATCAAATTGGATAAAATTAAATGATAGTGTATTTGCATGTAAATGTGTGTGTGTGTGTGCCTGTGTGTGTGTGTGTGCTTGCGTGCATGTGCGTGTGTGTGTGTAGTCTGCCCCCCTTGCTTGGTGGTGGTGGTGGTGGTGTCAATGGTGCCTTCCTAATATCTGAAAAGGTCTTGAATTTACAAAGACTCTTAACTATGCAACATGGTGACGCAGACCTCCTGTCTGTTTCTGTAAGTTGAAACCATAGGCCTTTTTCACAGATCGCAATTTGAAGAAAAAAAACAATGGTATTTGTCATTTCACGGCTTTCCAACAGACGAGGACATTTTTCCAACAACATCTGCAATTGTAACTTTGTGGCTGGGAGAAAATGCGCCGTCCAGCCTCCATAGCAACAATTCAAACAGCAAAAGGTCGTTGTGGTGCATACGCAAGTAGTGACCGGTACTGGGGATTCCCTACTTCTGGTCACGGTCACCATTTTGTGAAATAGGCCAATTCCCCTCAGTGGAAACAAAGCTTTTATTTACTTGTATTTCACAGATGAAAAACAATAAATTGCAAAGACAATAAGGCCTCCACTAAAATAGCATTTTAAGTCTTGCGTGTGATTTATGCTTTAGGGATTTATACTTGGGGATTTACCCTGGCTTCATATGAGCAGAGGAAATCTCTGCTCGTTGCTAGGCTAATTTATACAATGTAAAATGCCATAGGCTGACGCTAATAACATTGACAGTTATGACAGTTGTTTTGTCAGTGAACATTGTGAGTTGAAATGGAGCCAAACTGTGTGCCGTTACCTTTGTTAAATGTTGCTGCTGTACCTGGCTTTGTGTGAGCAGAGGGAAAGATCCAACCTGATCTCAGAGCAATACCTGAAATGACCACGACTTCTTAACACTGCATTCCGTGGTGGCAGCACATAATGGGTTGAAATTATGCGCCGGCACCACAGAAACAATGCCAATTTAAAGCCTCAGTGTGTAAAAATGGTGAGTAACACTGACATCAGCGGTCAAATTCTAGATTGCAGGGCTCACTCGCGCTCACTCGCTCACCCCTCCCGTCAGGTAAGTGACGATGGCCTCGTAGGACAGAAAGCCTTGCGCAGACAGAGATAGCATCATCCACCAGTTTTTCAGGAACAGGCCTATCTAGCGATGAGATGAATATTTATTTAGAAATCTAAACCATGTTACAATATTGTAGCGACCCTGCAGTAAATGTTTAATGTCAATGTTCTGTGAGTTAATGGCATGTTTGGGATTGAATGAGTACAGGTAGGGGGGCGGGGTGCAAGTGTGACGGGGACGAGAGCTGTGTGAGTGCGCGTGCTGGTGTGTGTATGAGCGAGCTGGAGGAGAGAGCAGGAGTGCACAGTTGGAGCTACAGCTAAGTTCTTGTTTGTTGGTTGTTACTGCACCCTGCCTGTGTATATATAGAGAAATCATTCTTAGCCTATGAGAAAGCTTCCATTTGTATGTGAACTGCATTACACTTTAGTAAATATATATTTATAAAAGCAATAGTTGGTATTTGCTAATAAACAACCACGTAAATGACACATTGTAACTTTAAAGCCAATTAGGATCCTTTCCCGTGGTGGACACACGAATTCCCTGATTCAGTAACGTCACGTCAACCTGGTTTTCCTCAATGATATCTTTAACATTCCTGTATACACACAAAAACACAGAAGTGTCCTTGATAACTCAACAATATGACAGGATAATGTCAAGGCCATAAAATAAAATAAATGTATTTTGCCAGCTTTTGATAGCGTAGGGCTTCAAGAGCATTGTGCTGTGGGCGGATGGGGTGCGTTCCACTACTGTTTTGTAGCTACTGTCTGCTGTGTGTGGGCTTCATTCCATTTCAAATTGCCATCTGTCTGCAGTAACCGAATCCAAACGCCACTAATAAATAAATAAATTGGAAGAAAAAATAAGGCTGAGCACGGAAGAACCAGAGAGAACACACCATCACATGGAGCCGTCCGCCCCCGGCAACACAGCCACCCGGCCACCCTCCACTCCACCAGGGGAGAGCGGACCCCAAGCCAGCGCCACAGAACCAGCGGCCTCAGGATTTACTTGAGCAGAGAACAATGGTGGTAAAATGTTTATAAGTTAATTAACAACTGGTATGTCATGCACCATCCATGTCCTCAGAGCTGACCAAACATCGCTATTTTAACCGTTCAAAACGATGAAATGTTGCTGCTGCTCTATTTGTTTATGTACTTGTACTTGTTACCTGATTTCAGTTTAGTTTAAACAGCCCTTTTCATAATCCTGGGTTACTTTCATGTCACAACATTTTCGCTTCCAACTCGTCAAATACTGACACTTGTTCAGTGGCCCTAAATGTCAAAATATGATGCACTTACCCCAGAGCATGTGAGCGCAGCGGAGCGGGGAGCAGGAGGATTTTGTGTTGAGCGAGGAGCGGCTATTTTTTTAAAAAGGTGAAGCGGAGCCTGATCTCTCGCTCCAATTTCGGTGCTGAACTGCGGGGAGAGGCGAGAAGGCTTCCCCGGAGGTCGGCCGCTTAACCTGGTCCGTCTCCACTACACTTTGACTTATTTCCACCCTGCCAGTGGTACCGTGTAGAACAGTCCCTAACTGCGGGGAGAGGGCTTGGTAAATGCTAGATCACTAGCGAACAAATCGTTTACCCTGAAGGATTTCCTGACTTCCCGAGGATTGGATTTTCTCTGTGTGACTGAAACATGGCTGACTGTTGGTGAGTGCAGTGCTTTCACAGAGCTTTTACCCGATGATTGCGGCTATTTAGACTCCCCGCCAACGTCGGGTGGAGGATGAGGAATAGCGACTATTTATATGAGTCACTATTAATGTAAGCAGCTAGGTAAGATGGCGTGTGCCGTCTGAATGCCGTAAATCGTTTCGTCCTGGAAGCGACCTGGGGCGGACCCGGAGACAGTTTGCTAAAGCTATGGATACACACTATATAGAAATAGCTTATCTTCACACTGATGGTGTCATTTGCTGTTGTAGGTCACGCACAGACATCAGCAGAAACGAGAGACTTTTGCATATCCAGTTAAAAGTTCCTTGTAGCAGCTTTAAGAAATGGTTCATTTGTAATGCATTTTAGCTTGTAAATTCATATTACTCCTTAGTCTGGAACCCTTGTTCACTTATGCAAACTTTGATTTGATCTTTTTATTTTTATGTATGATTGTTGTTATTTAATAGGGGAGGTATCTTCATGAGCCATTTTTTGGCTTCTAACCTCTCCTGCACAATGTTTTACCTTAAAATTGATAGTCTGTCTAGTCTCTGCCCTTATATGTTTGTTTGTCAACAACAAGGACCATGTTGGAAATAAATGCATCTACTCTAACATGTCACCCTTTGGATTACTGTCTCTTTCTGTCTTTGAGCCAAAATAAATCAAACAAACAAACAAACAAAAAAATCCTGTCTTTTCCATACATGTATGTGCAAATAACTGAGCTAAACTAACTTCCTACTCCGTACTTCAGGCCCCCTTGCTTGGACCACACCTAACTTCAAACTCAGCCTTAATTTTGTTCTCAACTACACACCTGTGAAGTTAAGTGACTACGTCTTCTACAGTTGTGACATTATCATGTTGACAAAATCTGTCCACAGACAGACAGGCATGTAAACACCTGCCAAAATACTCAAAAACTGAGCATAGTGTTAGTTCAGGCAGGACTCGGTGTCACGCTCAGCTCACATCCCAGCTACATTAGCTGATCTCAAACAGCCCAATCAACTAATGAAGCCGCTGATTGATGGAAGGGAGTCAGCTGATAGATCACATGATTCTTTTCTGTGCAACCAACAGGTGAATCTCAGTCAGGGCGCCCTATTTAAATTGCTCTGGCCTGCCTGCTGTCTTCTGCTGCTAATCCAAGCCCTTTTATATTTTGTTAATCAGTGACGTGTGTAAACCTATTGTCCCCTTTCTTTGTTTTTGTATTTGTTAGTATATCCACATTGCACTAATTGTATGAATTCATTGGTGAATAAAGGGATACAAAAAAAAATGTAACACAAGGCACTGAATTCTAGAACACTGCACCATGACGATATTTTGTCACCGCCCCCTTGACACGCCCATTTTACACCTCACCATCCACTTTCATTGAATTTTTGCAACGTGATGTCACAAAGCATTCTTTTATGGAATTTCAGAGTTAGTAAATACAAGCCGAGAGAGGAGATTTGACCCTCGACGGAAATCGGACTCAAGGAATCGGACGGTCAGTGGATTAAGTGGAGAAATCTTAGGCTCTACTTACAACTAGTTTATGATGGATCAGAGTAGGAATTCATCATCCAGTCCATTGGTCAGCACCCACCAAAGGCTCACAGCTGCCGACCTGCTCTCCAGCAACTATGAACTGCTGACATTTCTGGGACGGGGAGCCTTTGGTGAGGTGGTTAGATGCCTCAAAAAGGACACCAGAGAGATTGTTGCTGTAAAGATCCCTCAGTGCAGCGACAACATCGACGATGAACTGGCTCTGCTCACGTACTTTCAGCTGGAGAAGCTGGACAGGCAGAACATTGTCAGGTTCATTGAATCGTTCCCACTCAGGAACAACAGGACTGCTCTGGCCTTCGAGTCACTGGATGTGACTCTATATCACTACATCTTCCAGAGGAGCTACGCCCCCCTGGATTTACATGATGTCAGGAGTGTAGTCCAGCAGCTGGCCACAGCATTAAAAGCCCTGAAGGACTTGGACGTGATCCACGCTGACATAAAGTTGGACAACATCATGGTGGTGGATCGTGAAGCCCAAGCCCTTAGTGTGAAGCTCATTGACTTTGGATTGGCTTTTCCAACCAGTCAGGCAGAGGAGGGAGCGCTTCTTCAAACAACACACTACAGGGCTCCTGAAATTTTTCTGGGACTTCCGTTTTCAGAGGCCATCGATATGTGGTCTGTAGGTGTTGTGATGGCCTATATTCTGCTCGCAGTTCGTCTCTTCCCTGGAAACAGTGAATATGACACGCTGCGATGCATAGTGGAGCTCCTGGGTGTTCCTCCACACCATCTCCTCAGTGATGGGATGTTCTCCGACATATTCTTTGTTGAAGGACCTTCTGACCACTGGAGACTGAGGACACCTCAAGAGTTCTGGCGGTTTATCACTCCACCTGGTGACGACAGGGCCTATACATTCAGCAACCTGGATGATCTGGAAACGTGGCCCCAGGATAACCTGAGTGTGGTGGAGGTGGATGAAAGGAAGGAGTGCATTGCCTTGCTGAAGGCAATGCTTGAAATGGACCCTGATGAAAGGATTACCCCGCGTCAAGTCCTCGCCCATCCATTCATCACAAGGGGCACCCTCCACCATCTCTCTGACGCAGACACAAGCCTTGGAACACCATCTCCATCGTCAGCCTATCCGGGCGTTATCCTCGTCCAGCCCGCACAAACTTCCCGGGACCTGGTGTGGGGAGGGGAAAAGGAGAGGGAAAACGAAACGTGCAGCATACCTGAAGCCTCTCGAGCACCGATTGTTATCCCAACTCAACCTCCACAAATGTCCTCCTGCAGCCAGTCGTCAGAGAGTGAAACCTGCACCAGTGGCAGCAGTGGATTTCATGAATCCACGTCATCAACGCTACCTCCAGGTGTTATCTTGGTGAAGCCTGCACCACCTGAGTGCCGCTTCGGGTTCGATGACGACAGCGAGCACAGTGAAGCTTGCCCATTGGATTCACTGGAGGACAGATCTGAAAATGATCCAGTGGAGCCCCCTCCCCTGTTAACTGAGGGCTGTGACGAGGAACAGGAGGACACAGAAGTCGCTGCCACCCCATCTGAAAGCACGGAGCCTGAGAGGAAGGCAAAGAAGATGAAGAAGAAGAAGAACTGCTTCAAGCGCTTCTGGGCCTGGACCAAGAGGACGTTCTGCGGCTGCATCAGTGTCAACGACGAAGAGGCTTAAATTACTCTATGAAGGTTTTTATTACAACACCGTGCTGGATGGATTTCACACAGAAAAATGTACAGAGTGTGCATGTGATGTCACCGTGAGGGTGTAATCACATGCACACTCTGTGCTGATACACCTGTGGGAAAACAATGTCAGCTGTCAGGTGTTGAGTTGTAAAGGCCTTTGTAGATAATGATGTTGGGTGGCACGGTGGTGTGGTGGTTAGCACCATCACCTCACAGCAAGAGGGTTCCCGGGAGCCCTTCTGTGCGGAGTTTGCATGTTCTCCCCGTGTCACCGTGGGTTTTCTCTGGGTACTCCAGTTTCCTCCCACAGTCCAAAGACATGCAGGTTAATTGATAACTCTAAATTGTCCCTAGGTGTAAACAGGGAAATCAAACAAAATAGAATAAAACTAAATCAAATTGGATAAAATTAAATGATAGTGTATTTGCATGTAAATGTGTGTGTGTGTGTGCCTGTGTGTGTGTGTGTGCTTGCGTGCACGTGCGTGTGTGTGTGTAGTCTGCCCCCCTTGCTTGGTGGTGGTGGTGGTGGTGTCAATGGTGCCTTCCTAACATCTGAAAAGGTCTTGAATTTACAAAGACTCTTAACTATGCAACATGGTGACGCAGACCTCCTGTCTGTTTCTGTAAGTTGAAACCATAGGCCTTTTTCACAGATCGCAATTTGAAGAAAAAAAACAATGGTATTTGTCATTTCACGGCTTTCCAACAGACGAGGACATTTTTCCAACAACATCTGCAATTGTAACTTTGTGGCTGGGAGAAAATGCGCCGTCCAGCCTCCATAGCAGCAATTCAAACAGCAAAAGGTCGTTGTGGTGCATACGCAAGTAGTGACCGGTACTGGGGATTCCCTACTTCTGGTCACGGTCACCATCTTGTGAAATAGGCCAATTCCCCTCAGTGGAAACAAAGCTTTTATTTACTTGTATTTCACAGATGAAAAACAATAAATTGCAAAGACAATAAGGCACCCACTAAAATAGCATTTTAAGTCTTGCGTGTGATTTCTGCTTTAGGGATTTATACTTGGGGATTTACCCTGGCTTCATATGAGCAGAGGAAATCTCTGCTCGTCGCTAGGCTAATTTATACAATGTAAAATGCCATAGGCTGACGCTAATAACATTGACAGTTATGACAGTTGTTTTGTCAGTGAACATTGTGAGTTGAAATGGAGCCAAACTGTGTGCCGTTACCTTTGTTAAATGTTGCTGCTGTACCTGGCTTTGTGTGAGCAGAGGGAAAGATCCAACCTGATCTCACAGCAATACCTGAAATGACCACGACTTCTTAACACTGCATTCCGTGGTGGCAGCACATAATGGGTTGAAATTATGCGCCGGCACCACAGAAACAAGGCCAATTTAAAGCCTCAGTGTGTAAAAATGGTGAGTAACACTGACATCAGCGGTCAAATTCTAGATTGCAGGGCTCACTCGCGCTCACTCGCTCACCCCTCCCGTCAGGTAAGTGACGATGGCCTCGTAGGACAGAAAGCCTTGCGCAGACAGAGATAGCATCATCCACCAGTTTTTCAGGAACAGGCCTATCTAGCGATGAGATGAATATTTATTTAGAAATCTAAACCATGTTACAATATCGTAGCGACCCTGCAGTAAATGTTTAATGTCAATGTTCTGTGAGTTAATGGCATGTTTGGGATTAAATGAATACAGGTAGGGCGGCGGGGTGCAAGTGTGACGGGGACGAGAGCTGTGTGAGTGCGCGTGCTGGTGTGTGTATGAGCGAGCTGGAGGAGAGAGCAGGAGTGCACAGTTGAGGCTACAGCTAAGTTCTTGTTTGTTGGTTGTTACTGCACCCTGCCTGTGTATATATAGAGAAATCATTCTTAGCCTATGAGAAAGCTTCCATTTGTATGTGAACTGCATTACACTTTAGTAAATATATATTTATAAAAGCAATAGTTGGTATTTGCTAATAAACAACCACGTAAATGACACATTGTAACTTTAAAGCCAATTAGGATCCTTTCCCGTGGTGGACACACAAATTCCCTGATTCAGTAACGTCACGTCAACCTGGTTTTCCTCAATGATATCTTTAACATTCCTGTATACACACAAAAACACAGAAGTGTCCTTGATAACTCAACAATATGACAGGATAATGTCAAGGCCATAAAATAAAATAAATGTATTTTGCCAGCTTTTGATAGCGTAGGGCTTCAAGAGCATTGTGCTGTGGGCGGATGGGGTGCGTTCCACTACTGTTTTGTAGCTACTGTCTGCTGTGTGTGGGCTTCATTCCATTTCAAATTGCCGTCCGTCTGCAGTAACCGAATCCAAACGCCACTAATAAATAAATAAAGTGGAAGAAAAAAATAAGGCTGAGCACGGAAGAACCAGAGAGAACACACCATCACATGGAGCCGTCCGCCCCCGGCAACACAGCCACCCGGCCACCCTCCACTCCACCAGGGGAGAGCGGACCCCAAGCCAGCGCCACAGAACCAGCGGCCTCAGGATTTACTTGAGCAGAGAACAATGGTGGTAAAATGTTTATAAATTAATTAACAACTGGTATGTCATGCACCATCCATGTCCTCAGAGCTGACCAAACATCGCTATTTTAACCGTTCAAAACGATGAAATGTTGCTGCTGCTCTATTTGTTTATGTACTTGTACTTGTTACCTGATTTCAGTTTAGTTTAAACAGCCCTTTTCATAATCCTGGGTTACTTATATGTCACAACATTTTCGCTTCCAACTCGTCAAATACTGACACTTGTTCAGTGGCCCTAAATGTCAAAACATGATGCACTTACCCCAGAGCATGTGAGCGCAGCGGAGCGGGGAGCAGGAGGATTTTGTGTTGAGCGAGGAGCGGCTATTTTTTTAAAAAGGTGAAGCGGAGCCTGATCTCTCGCTCCAATTTCGGTGCTGAACTGCGGGGAGAGGCGAGAGGGCTTCCCCGGAGGTCGGCCGCTTAACCTGGTCCGTCTCCACTACACTTTGACTTATTTCCACCCTGCCAGTGGTACCGTGTAGAACAGTCCCTAACTGCGGGGAGAGGGCTTCCCCAGAGAATCTACCAAGCTCATGTTTTATTGGTGCCGTAGTATTGTTCCGACCTCTCATTGTTTCGACCTCTCATTAGTCCGACGTCCCGTTGTTCCGATATGTGATTATTACTGTATTTGTGTACCATAGAGGATCAGCAATGCAACAAAAGTAGTCTACTGGTCGAGATACAAGTGTCATAGAGAGGAGAGAGTGAAACACCATAACCTCCTGTTATTAACTCTGGGGTCGGGGTTGTGTGGGGAGCTCTCCGCGGTGCTGAGCGGCTCCTGGCGGGCGTATTTCTACTTTGATGGTGCGCCGCGCCAGCTGGGAAAGGCTTGAGGTGAAGCATGCTCACGGCTTATGTGTTTGCCACTTTCTTTTTCATTTTAACCCACACCGTGATCTTTTCCTAACCCTAACCAAGTGGTTTTTGTGCCTAAACCTAACCACACCAGCAGTTTCTGAAATACTCAGACCAGCCTGTCTGCTAACAACAACCATGCTGCATTCAGCTATCTCTAGGGTTGAAAGAGGATGGTGCGAAAAAGAGAAAATATCCAGTGAACAGCAGTTCTTTGGCTGAAAATGCCTTGTTGATGGCCAGAATGGTTCAAGATGATAGAAAGACAACAGTAACTCAAATAACCACTGGTTACAACCAAGGTCTGCAGAAGACCATCTCTGAACCAACAAGACGTCCAACCTTGAAGCAGATGGGCTACAGCAGCAGAAGACCACACTGGGTGCCACTCCTGTCAGCTAACAACAGGAAACTTAAAGCCCCTACAAGGAACTTCCTTTTTTTTTTTTCAAAGATATTCTTTGGTGCATTTTTTAAGCCTTTAATCAATAGGACAGAAAAGCGTGAAAGGGGGAGAGAGAGAGAGAGACATACAGCAAAGGGCCACAGGCTGGAGTCGAACCCGGGCCGCTGCGGCAACAGCCTTGTACATGGGGCGCCTGCTCTACCACTAAGCCACCGATGCCCCAGGAACTGTGTGACTGAAACATGGCTGACTGTTGGTGAGTCCAGTGCTTTCACAGAGCTTTTACCCGATGATTGCGGCTATTTAGACTCCCCGCCAACGTCGGGTGGAGGATGAGGAATAGCGACTATTTATATGAGTCACTATAAATGTAAGCAGCTAGGTAAGATGGCGTGTGCCGTCTGAATGCCATAAATCGTTTCGTCCTGGAAGCGACCTGGGGCGGACCCGGAGACAGTTTGCTAAAGCTATGGATACACACTATATAGAAATAGCTTATCTTCACACTGATGGTGTCATTTGCTGTTGTAGGTCACGCACAGACATCAGCAGAAACGAGAGACTTTTGCAAATATACAGTTAAAAGTTCCTTGTAGCAGCTTTAAGAAATGGTTCATTTGTAATGCATTTTAGCTTGTAAATTCATATTACTCCTTAGTCTGGAACCCTTGTTCACTTATGCAAACTTTGATTTGATCTTTTTATTTTTATGTATGATTGTTGTTATTTAATAGGGGAGGTATCTTCATGAGCCATTTTTTGGCTTCTAACCTCTCCTGCACAATGTTTTACCTTAAAATTGATAGTCTGTCTAGTCTTTGCCCTTATATGTTTGTTTGTCAACAACAAGGACCATGTTGGAAATAAATGCTTTCACTCTAACATGTCACCCTTTGGATTACTGTCTCTTTCTGTCTTTGAGCCAAAATAAATCAAACAAACAAAAAAAAAAAATCCTGTCTTTTCCATACATGTATGTGCAAATAACTAAGCTAAACTAACTTCCTACTCCCTACTTCAGGCCCCCTTGCTTGGACCACACCTAACTTCAAACTCAGCCTTAATTTTGTTCTCAACTACACACCTGTGAAGTTAAGTGACTACGTCTTCTACAGTTGTGACATTATCATGTTGACAAAATCTGTCCACAGACAGACAGGCATGTAAACACCTGCCAAAATACTCAAAAACTGAGCATAGTGTTAGTTCAGGCAGGACTCGGTGTCACGCTCAGCTCACATCCCAGCTACATTAGCTGATCTCAAACAGCCCAATCAACTGATGAAGCCGCTGATTGATGGAAGGGAGTCAGCTGATAGATCACATGATTCTTTTCTGTGCAACCAACAGGTGAATCTCAGTCAGGGCGCCCTATTTAAATTGCTCTGGCCTGCCTGCTGTCTTCTGCTGCTAATCCAAGCCCTTTTATATTTTGTTAATCAGTGACGTGTGTAAACCTATTGTCCCCTTTCTTTGTTTTTGTATTTGTTAGTATATCCACATTGCACTAATTGTATGAATTCATTGGTGAATAAAGGGATACAAAAAAAAATGTAACACAAGGCACTGAATTCTAGAACACTGCACCATGACGATATTTTGTCACCGCCCCCTTGACACGCCCATTTTACACCTCACCATCCACTTTCATTGAATTTTTGCAACGTGATGTCACAAAGCATTCTTTTATGGAATTTCAGAGTTAGTAAGTACAAGCCGAGAGAGGAGATTTGACCCTCGACGGAAATCGGACTCAAGGAATCGGACGGTCAGTGGATTAAGTGGAGAAATCTTAGGCTCTACTTACAACTAGTTTATGATGGATCAGAGTAGGAATTCATCATCCAGTCCATTGGTCAGCACCCACCAAAGGCTCACAGCTGCCGACCTGCTCCCCAGCAACTATGAACTGCTGACATTTCTGGGACGGGGAGCCTTTGGTGAGGTGGTTAGATGCCTCAAAAAGGACACCAGAGAGATTGTTGCTGTAAAGATCCCTCAGTGCAGCGACAACATCGACGATGAACTGGCTCTGCTCACGTACTTTCAGCTGGAGAAGCTGGACAGGCAGAACATTGTCAGGTTCATTGAATCGTTCCCACTCAGGAACAACAGGACTGCTCTGGCCTTCGAGTCACTGGATGTGACTCTATATCACTACATCTTCCAGAGGAGCTACGCCCCCCTGGATTTACATGATGTCAGGAGTGTAGTCCAGCAGCTGGCCACAGCATTAAAAGCCCTGAAGGACTTGGACGTGATCCACGCTGACATAAAGTTGGACAACATCATGGTGGTGGATCGTGAAGCCCAACCCCTTAGTGTGAAGCTCATTGACTTTGGATTGGCTTTTCCAACCAGTCAGGCAGAGGAGGGAGCGCTTCATCAAACAACACACTACAGGGCTCCTGAAATTTTTCTGGGACTTCCGTTTTCAGAGGCCATCGATATGTGGTCTGTAGGTGTTGTGATGGCCTATATTCTGCTCGCAGTTCGTCTCTTCCCTGGAAACAGTGAATATGACACGCTGCGATGCATAGTGGAGCTCCTGGGTGTTCCTCCACACCATCTCCTCAGTGATGGGATGTTCTCCGACATATTCTTTGTTGAAGGACCTTCTGACCACTGGAGACTGAGGACACCTCAAGAGTTCTGGCGGTTTATCACTCCACCTGGTGACGACAGGGCCTATACATTCAGCAACCTGGATGATCTGGAAACGTGGCCCCAGGATAACCTGAGTGTGGTGGAGGTGGATGAAAGGAAGGAGTGCATTGCCTTGCTGAAGGCAATGCTTGAAATGGACCCTGATGAAAGGATTACCCCGCGTCAAGTCCTCGCCCATCCATTCATCACAAGGGGCACCCTCCACCATCTCTCTGACGCAGACACAAGCCTTGGAACACCATCTCCATCGTCAGCCTATCCGGGCGTTATCCTCGTCCAGCCCGCACAAACTTCCCGGGACCTGGTGTGGGGAGGGGAAAAGGAGAGGGAAAACGAAACGTGCAGCATACCTGAAGCCTCTCGAGCACCGATTGTTATCCCAACTCAACCTCCACAAATGTCCTCCTGCAGCCAGTCGTCAGAGAGTGAAACCTGCACCAGTGGCAGCAGTGGATTTCATGAATCCACGTCATCAACGCTACCTCCAGGTGTTATCTTGGTGAAGCCTGCACCACCTGAGTGCCGCTTCGGGTTCGATGACGACAGCGAGCACAGTGAAGCTTGCCCATTGGATTCACTGGAGGACAGATCTGAAAATGATCCAGTGGAGCCCCCTCCCCTGTTAACTGAGGGCTGTGACGAGGAACAGGAGGACACAGAAGTCGCTGCCACCCCATCTGAAAGCACGGAGCCTGAGAGGAAGGCAAAGAAGATGAAGAAGAAGAAGAACTGCTTCAAGCGCTTCTGGGCCTGGACCAAGAGGACGTTCTGCGGCTGCATCAGTGTCAACGACGAAGAGGCTTAAATTACTCTATGAAGGTTTTTATTACAACACCGTGCTGGATGGATTTCACACAGAAAAATGTACAGAGTGTGCATGTGATGTCACCGTGAGGGTGTAATCACATGCACACTCTGTGCTGATACACCTGTGGGAAAACAATGTCAGCTGTCAGGTGTTGAGTTGTAAAGGCCTTTGTAGATAATGATGTTGGGTGGCACGGTGGTGTGGTGGTTAGCACCATCACCTCACAGCAAGAGGGTTCCCGGGAGCCCTTCTGTGCGGAGTTTGCATGTTCTCCCCGTGTCACCGTGGGTTTTCTCTGGGTACTCCAGTTTCCTCCCACAGTCCAAAGACATGCAGGTTAATTGATAACTCTAAATTGTCCCTAGGTGTAAACAGGGAAATCAAACAAAATAGAATAAAACTAAATCAAATTGGATAAAATTAAATGATAGTGTATTTGCATGTAAATGTGTGTGTGTGTGTGCCTGTGTGTGTGTGTGTGCTTGCGTGCACGTGCGTGTGTGTGTGTAGTCTGCCCCCCTTGCTTGGTGGTGGTGGTGTCAATGGTGCCTTCCTAACATCTGAAAAGGTCTTGAATTTACAAAGACTCTTAACTATGCAACATGGTGACGCAGACCTCCTGTCTGTTTCTGTAAGTTGAAACCATAGGCCTTTTTCACAGATCGCAATTTGAAGAAAAAAAACAATGGTATTTGTCATTTCACGGCTTTCCAACAGACGAGGACATTTTTCCAACAACATCTGCAATTGTAACTTTGTGGCTGGGAGAAAATGCGCCGTCCAGCCTCCATAGCAGCAATTCAAACAGCAAAAGGTCGTTGTGGTGCATACGCAAGTAGTGACCGGTACTGGGGATTCCCTACTTCTGGTCACGGTCACCATCTTGTGAAATAGGCCAATTCCCCTCAGTGGAAACAAAGCTTTTATTTACTTGTATTTCACAGATGAAAAACAATAAATTGCAAAGACAATAAGGCACCCACTAAAATAGCATTTTAAGTCTTGCGTGTGATTTCTGCTTTAGGGATTTATACTTGGGGATTTACCCTGGCTTCATATGAGCAGAGGAAATCTCTGCTCGTCGCTAGGCTAATTTATACAATGTAAAATGCCATAGGCTGACGCTAATAACATTGACAGTTATGACAGTTGTTTTGTCAGTGAACATTGTGAGTTGAAATGGAGCCAAACTGTGTGCCGTTACCTTTGTTAAATGTTGCTGCTGTACCTGGCTTTGTGTGAGCAGAGGGAAAGATCCAACCTGATCTCAGAGCAATACCTGAAATGACCACGACTTCTTAACACTGCATTCCGTGGTGGCAGCACATAATGGGTTGAAATTATGCGCCGGCACCACAGAAACAATGCCAATTTAAAGCCTCAGTGTGTAAAAATGGTGAGTAACACTGACATCAGCGGTCAAATTCTAGATTGCAGGGCTCACTCGCGCTCACTCGCTCACCCCTCCCGTCAGGTAAGTGACGATGGCCTCGTAGGACAGAAAGCCTTGCGCAGACAGAGATAGCATCATCCACCAGTTTTTCAGGAACAGGCCTATCTAGCGATGAGATGAATATTTATTTAGAAATCTAAACCATGTTACAATATTGTAGCGACCCTGCAGTAAATGTTTAATGTCAATGTTCTGTGAGTTAATGGCATGTTTGGGATTGAATGAGTACAGGTAGGGGGGCGGGGTGCAAGTGTGACGGGGACGAGAGCTGTGTGAGTGCGCGTGCTGGTGTGTGTATGAGCGAGCTGGAGGAGAGAGCAGGAGTGCACAGTTGGAGCTACAGCTAAGTTCTTGTTTGTTGGTTGTTACTGCACCCTGCCTGTGTATATATAGAGAAATCATTCTTAGCCTATGAGAAAGCTTCCATTTGTATGTGAACTGCATTACACTTTAGTAAATATATATTTATAAAAGCAATAGTTGGTATTTGCTAATAAACAACCACGTAAATGACACATTGTAACTTTAAAGCCAATTAGGATCCTTTCCCGTGGTGGACACACGAATTCCCTGATTCAGTAATGTCACGTCAACCTGGTTTTCCTCAATGATATCTTTAACATTCCTGTATACACACAAAAACACAGAAGTGTCCTTGATAACTCAACAATATGACAGGATAATGTCAAGGCCATAAAATAAAATAAATGTATTTTGCCAGCTTTTGATAGCGTAGGGCTTCAAGAGCATTGTGCTGTCGGCGGATGGGGTGCGTTCCACTACTGTTTTGTAGCTACTGTCTGCTGTGTGTGGGCTTCATTCCATTTCAAATTGCCATCCGTCTGCAGTAACCGAATCCAAACGCCACTAATAAATAAATAAATTGGAAGAAAAAATAAGGCTGAGCACGGAAGAACCAGAGAGAACACACCATCACATGGAGCCGTCCGCCCCCGGCAACACAGCCACCCGGCCACCCTCCACTCCACCAGGGGAGAGCGGACCCCAAGCCAGCGCCACAGAACCAGCGGCCTCAGGATTTACTTGAGCAGAGAACAATGGTGGTAAAATGTTTATAAGTTAATTAACAACTGGTATGTCATGCACCATCCATGTCCTCAGAGCTGACCAAACATCGCTATTTTAACCGTTCAAAACGATGAAATGTTGCTGCTGCTCTATTTGTTTATGTACTTGTACTTGTTACCTGATTTCAGTTTAGTTTAAACAGCCCTTTTCATAATCCTGGGTTACTTTCATGTCACAACATTTTCGCTTCCAGCTCGTCAAATACTGACACTTGTTCAGTGGCCCTAAATGTCAAAATATGATGCACTTACCCCAGAGCATGTGAGCGCAGCGGAGCGGGGAGCAGGAGGATTTTGTGTTGAGCGAGGAGCGGCTATTTTTTTAAAAAGGTGAAGCGGAGCCTGATCTCTCGCTCCAATTTCGGTGCTGAACTGCGGGGAGAGGCGAGAAGGCTTCCCCGGAGGTCGGCCGCTTAACCTGGTCCGTCTCCACTACACTTTGACTTATTTCCACCCTGCCAGTGGTACCGTGTAGAACAGTCCCTAACTGCGGGGAGAGGGCTTGGTAAATGCTAGATCACTAGCGAACAAATCGTTTACCCTGAAGGATTTCCTGACTTCCCGAGGATTGGATTTTCTCTGTGTGACTGAAACATGGCTGACTGTTGGTGAGTGCAGTGCTTTCACAGAGCTTTTACCCGATGATTGCGGCTATTTAGACTCCCCGCCAACGTCGGGTGGAGGATGAGGAATAGCGACTATTTATATGAGTCACTATTAATGTAAGCAGCTAGGTAAGATGGCGTGTGCCGTCTGAATGCCGTAAATCGTTTCGTCCTGGAAGCGACCTGGGGCGGACCCGGAGACAGTTTGCTAAAGCTATGGATACACACTATATAGAAATAGCTTATCTTCACACTGATGGTGTCATTTGCTGTTGTAGGTCACGCACAGACATCAGCAGAAACGAGAGACTTTTGCATATCCAGTTAAAAGTTCCTTGTAGCAGCTTTAAGAAATGGTTCATTTGTAATGCATTTTAGCTTGTAAATTCATATTACTCCTTAGTCTGGAACCCTTGTTCACTTATGCAAACTTTGATTTGATCTTTTTATTTTTATGTATGATTGTTGTTATTTAATAGGGGAGGTATCTTCATGAGCCATTTTTTGGCTTCTAACCTCTCCTGCACAATGTTTTACCTTAAAATTGATAGTCTGTCTAGTCTCTGCCCTTATATGTTTGTTTGTCAACAACAAGGACCATGTTGGAAATAAATGCATCTACTCTAACATGTCACCCTTTGGATTACTGTCTCTTTCTGTCTTTGAGCCAAAATAAATCAAACAAACAAACAAACAAAAAAATCCTGTCTTTTCCATACATGTATGTGCAAATAACTAAGCTAAACTAACTTCCTACTCCCTACTTCAGGCCCCCTTGCTTGGACCACACCTAACTTCAAACTCAGCCTTAATTTTGTTCTCAACTACACACCTGTGAAGTTAAGTGACTACGTCTTCTACAGTTGTGACATTATCATGTTGACAAAATCTGTCCACAGACAGACAGGCATGTAAACACCTGCCAAAATACTCAAAAACTGAGCATAGTGTTAGTTCAGGCAGGACTCGGTGTCACGCTCAGCTCACATCCCAGCTACATTAGCTGATCTCAAACAGCCCAATCAACTGATGAAGCCGCTGATTGATGGAAGGGAGTCAGCTGATAGATCACATGATTCTTTTCTGTGCAACCAACAGGTGAATCTCAGTCAGGGCGCCCTATTTAAATTGCTCTGGCCTGCCTGCTGTCTTCTGCTGCTAATCCAAGCCCTTTTATATTTTGTTAATCAGTGACGTGTGTAAACCTATTGTCCCCTTTCTTTGTTTTTGTATTTGTTAGTATATCCACATTGCACTAATTGTATGAATTCATTGGTGAATAAAGGGATACAAAAAAAATGTAACACAAGGCACTGAATTCTAGAACACTGCACCATGACGATATTTTGTCACCGCCCCCTTGACACGCCCATTTTACACCTCACCATCCACTTTCATTGAATTTTTGCAACGTGATGTCACAAAGCATTCTTTTATGGAATTTCAGAGTTAGTAAGTACAAGCCGAGAGAGGAGATTTGACCCTCGACGGAAATCAGACTCAAGGAATCGGACGGTCAGTGGATTAAGTGGAGAAATCTTAGGCTCTACTTACAACTAGTTTATGATGGATCAGAGTAGGAATTCATCATCCAGTCCATTGGTCAGCACCCACCAAAGGCTCACAGCGGCCGACCTGCTCCCCAGCAACTATGAACTGCTGACATTTCTGGGACGGGGAGCCTTTGGTGAGGTGGTTAGATGCCTCAAAAAGGACACCAGAGAGATTGTTGCTGTAAAGATCCCTCAGTGCAGCGACAACATCGACGATGAACTGGCTCTGCTCACGTACTTTCAGCTGGAGAAGCTGGACAGGCAGAACATTGTCAGGTTCATTGAATCGTTCCCACTCAGGAACAACAGGACTGCTCTGGCCTTCGAGTCACTGGATGTGACTCTATATCACTACATCTTCCAGAGGAGCTACGCCCCCCTGGATTTACATGATGTCAGGAGTGTAGTCCAGCAGCTGGCCACAGCATTAAAAGCCCTGAAGGACTTGGACGTGATCCACGCTGACATAAAGTTGGACAACATCATGGTGGTGGATCGTGAAGCCCAACCCCTTAGTGTGAAGCTCATTGACTTTGGATTGGCTTTTCCAACCAGTCAGGCAGAGGAGGGAGCGCTTCATCAAACAACACACTACAGGGCTCCTGAAATTTTTCTGGGACTTCCGTTTTCAGAGGCCATCGATATGTGGTCTGTAGGTGTTGTGATGGCCTATATTCTGCTCGCAGTTCGTCTCTTCCCTGGAAACAGTGAATATGACACGCTGCGATGCATAGTGGAGCTCCTGGGTGTTCCTCCACACCATCTCCTCAGTGATGGGATGTTCTCCGACATATTCTTTGTTGAAGGACCTTCTGACCACTGGAGACTGAGGACACCTCAAGAGTTCTGGCGGTTTATCACTCCACCTGGTGACGACAGGGCCTATACATTCCGCAACCTGGATGATCTGGAAACGTGGCCCCAGGATAACCTGAGTGTGGTGGAGGTGGATGAAAGGAAGGAGTGCATTGCCTTGCTGAAGGCAATGCTTGAAATGGACCCTGATGAAAGGATTACCCCGCGTCAAGTCCTCGCCCATCCATTCATCACAAGGGGCACCCTCCACCATCTCTCTAGCGCAGACACAAGCCTTGGAACACCATCTCCATCGTCAGCCTATCCGGGCGTTATCCTCGTCCAGCCCGCACAAACTTCCCGGGACCTGGTGTGGGGAGGGGAAAAGGAGAGGGAAAACGAAACGTGCAGCATACCTGAAGCCTCTCGAGCACCGATTGTTATCCCAACTCAACCTCCACAAATGTCCTCCTGCAGCCAGTCGTCAGAGAGTGAAACCTGCACCAGTGGCAGCAGTGGATTTCATGAATCCACGTCATCAACGCTACCTCCAGGTGTTATCTTGGTGAAGCCTGCACCACCTGAGTGCCGCTTCGGGTTCGATGACGACAGCGAGCACAGTGAAGCTTGCCCATTGGATTCACTGGAGGACAGATCTGAAAATGATCCAGTGGAGCCCCCTCCCCTGTTAACTGAGGGCTGTGACGAGGAACAGGAGGACACAGAAGTCGCTGCCACCCCATCTGAAAGCACGGAGCCTGAGAGGAAGGCAAAGAAGATGAAGAAGAAGAAGAACTGCTTCAAGCGCTTCTGGGCCTGGACCAAGAGGACGTTCTGCGGCTGCATCAGTGTCAACGACGAAGAGGCTTAAATTACTCTATGAAGGTTTTTATTACAACACCTTGCTGGATGGATTTCACACAGAAAAATGTACAGAGTGTGCATGTGATGTCACCGTGAGGGTGTAATCACATGCACACTCTGTGCTGATACACCTGTGGGAAAACAATGTCAGCTGTCAGGTGTTGAGTTGTAAAGGCCTTTGTAGATAATGATGTTGGGTGGCACGGTGGTGTGGTGGTTAGCACCATCACCTCACAGCAAGAGGGTTCCCGGGAGCCCTTCTGTGCGGAGTTTGCATGTTCTCCCCGTGTCACCGTGGGTTTTCTCTGGGTACTCCAGTTTCCTCCCACAGTCCAAAGACATGCAGGTTAATTGATAACTCTAAATTGTCCCTAGGTGTAAACAGGGAAATCAAACAAAATAGAATAAAACTAAATCAAATTGGATAAAATTAAATGATAGTGTATTTGCATGTAAATGTGTGTGTGTGTGTGTGCCTGTGTGTGTGTGTGTGCTTGCGTGCACGTGCGTGTGTGTGTGTAGTCTGCCCCCCTTGCTTGGTGGTGGTGGTGGTGGTGTCAATGGTGCCTTCCTAACATCTGAAAAGGTCTTGAATTTACAAAGACTCTTAACTATGCAACATGGTGACGCAGACCTCCTGTCTGTTTCTGTAAGTTGAAACCATAGGCCTTTTTCACAGATTGCAATTTGAAGAAAAAAAACAATGGTATTTGTCATTTCACGGCTTTCCAACAGACGAGGACATTTTTCCAACAACATCTGCAATTGTAACTTTGTGGCTGGGAGAAAATGCGCCGTCCAGCCTCCATAGCAGCAATTCAAACAGCAAAAGGTCGTTGTGGTGCACACGCAAGTAGTGACCGGTACTGGGGATTCCCTACTTCTGGTCACGGTCACCATTTTGTGAAATAGGCCAATTCCCCTCAGTGGAAACAAAGCTTTTATTTACTTGTATTTCACAGATGAAAAACAATAAATTGCAAAGACAATAAGGCACCCACTAAAATAGCATTTTAAGTCTTGCGTGTGATTTATGCTTTAGGGATTTATACTTGGGGATTTACCCTGGCTTCATATGAGCAGAGGAAATCTCTGCTCGTCGCTAGGCTAATTTATACAATGTAAAATGCCATAGGCTGACGCTAATAACATTGACAGTTATGACAGTTGTTTTGTCAGTGAACATTGTGAGTTGAAATGGAGCCAAACTGTGTGCCGTTACCTTTGTTAAATGTTGCTGCTGTACCTGGCTTTGTGTGAGCAGAGGGAAAGATCCAACCTGATCTCACAGCAATACCTGAAATGACCACGACTTCTTAACACTGCATTCCGTGGTGGCAGCACATAATGGGTTGAAATTATGCGCCGGCACCACAGAAACAATGCCAATTTAAAGCCTCAGTGTGTAAAAATGGTGAGTAACACTGACATCAGCGGTCAAATTCTAGATTGCAGGGCTCACTCGCGCTCACTCGCTCACCCCTCCCGTCAGGTAAGTGACGATGGCCTCGTAGGACAGAAAGCCTTGCGCAGACAGAGATAGCATCATCCACCAGTTTTTCAGGAACAGGCCTATCTAGCGATGAGATGAATATTTATTTAGGAATCTAAACCATGTTACAATATTGTAGCGACCCTGCAGTAAATGTTTAATGTCAATGTTCTGTGAGTTAATGGCATGTTTAAGATTGAATGAGTACAGGTAGGGGGGCGGGGTGCAAGTGTGACGGGGACGAGAGCTGTGTGAGTGCGCGTGCTGGTGTGTGTATGAGCGAGCTGGAGGAGAGAGCAGGAGTGCACAGTTGGAGCTACAGCTAAGTTCTTGTTTGTTGGTTGTTACTGCACCCTGCCTGTGTATATATAGAGAAATCATTCTTAGCCTATGAGAAAGCTTCCATTTGTATGTGAACTGCATTACACTTTAGTAAATATATATTTATAAAAGCAATAGTTGGTATTTGCTAATAAACAACCACGTAAATGACACATTGTAACTTTAAAGCCAATTAGGATCCTTTCCCGTGGTGGACACACGAATTCCCTGATTCAGTAACGTCAAGTCAACCTGGTTTTCCTCAATGATATCTTTAACATTCCTGTATACACACAAAAACACAGAAGTGTCCTTGATAACTCAACAATATGACAGGATAATGTCAAGGCCATAAAATAAAATAAATGTATTTTGCCAGCTTTTGATAGCGTAGGGCTTCAAGAGCATTGTGCTGTGGGCGGATGGGGTGCGTTCCACTACTGTTTTGTAGCTACTGTCTGCTGTGTGTGGGCTTCATTCCATTTCAAATTGCCATCCGTCTGCAGTAACCGAATCCAAACGCCACTAATAAATAAATAAATTGGAAGAAAAAATAAGGCTGAGCACGGAAGAACCAGAGAGAACACACCATCACATGGAGCCGTCCGCCCCCGGCAACACAGCCACCCGGCCACCCTCCACTCCACCAGGGGAGAGCGGACCCCAAGCCAGCGCCACAGAACCAGCGGCCTCAGGATTTACTTGAGCAGAGAACAATGGTGGTAAAATGTTTATAAGTTAATTAACAACTGGTATGTCATGCACCATCCATGTCCTCAGAGCTGACCAAACATCGCTATTTTAACCGTTCAAAACGATGAAATGTTGCTGCTGCTCTATTTGTTTATGTACTTGTACTTGTTACCTGATTTCACTTTAGTTTAAACAGCCCTTTTCATAATCCTGGGTTACTTTCATGTCACAACATTTTCGCTTCCAACTCGTCAAATACTGACACTTGTTCAGTGGCCCTAAATGTCAAAATATGATGCACTTACCCCAGAGCATGTGAGCGCAGCGGAGCGGGGAGCAGGAGGATTTTGTGTTGAGCGAGGAGCGGCTATTTTTTTAAAAAGGTGAAGCGGAGCCTGATCTCTCGCTCCAATTTCGGTGCTGAACTGCGGGGAGAGGGGAGAAGGCTTCCCCGGAGGTCGGCCGCTTAACCTGGTCCGTCTCCACTACACTTTGACTTATTTCCACCCTGCCAGTGGTACCGTGTAGAACAGTCCCTAACTGCGGGGAGAGGGCTTGGTAAATGCTAGATCACTAGCGAACAAATCGTTTACCCTGAAGGATTTCCTGACTTCCCGAGGATTGGATTTTCTCTGTGTGACTGAAACATGGCTGACTGTTGGTGAGTGCAGTGCTTTCACAGAGCTTTTACCCGATGATTGCGGCTATTTAGACTCCCCGCCAACGTCGGGTGGAGGATGAGGAATAGCGACTATTTATATGAGTCACTATTAATGTAAGCAGCTAGGTAAGATGGCGTGTGCCGTCTGAATGCCGTAAATCGTTTCGTCCTGGAAGCGACCTGGGGCGGACCCGGAGACAGTTTGCTAAAGCTATGGATACACACTATATAGAAATAGCTTATCTTCACACTGATGGTGTCATTTGCTGTTGTAGGTCACGCACAGACATCAGCAGAAACGAGAGACTTTTGCATATCCAGTTAAAAGTTCCTTGTAGCAGCTTTAAGAAATGGTTCATTTGTAATGCATTTTAGCTTGTAAATTCATATTACTCCTTAGTCTGGAACCCTTGTTCACTTATGCAAACTTTGATTTGATCTTTTTATTTTTATGTATGATTGTTGTTATTTAATAGGGGAGGTATCTTCATGAGCCATTTTTTGGCTTCTAACCTCTCCTGCACAATGTTTTACCTTAAAATTGATAGTCTGTCTAGTCTCTGCCCTTATATGTTTGTTTGTCAACAACAAGGACCATGTTGGAAATAAATGCATCTACTCTAACATGTCACCCTTTGGATTACTGTCTCTTTCTGTCTTTGAGCCAAAATAAATCAAACAAACAAACAAACAAAAAAATCCTGTCTTTTCCATACATGTATGTGCAAATAACTAAGCTAAACTAACTTCCTACTCCCTACTTCAGGCCCCCTTGCTTGGACCACACCTAACTTCAAACTCAGCCTTAATTTTGTTCTCAACTACACACCTGTGAAGTTAAGTGACTACGTCTTCTACAGTTGTGACATTATCATGTTGACAAAATCTGTCCACAGACAGACAGGCATGTAAACACCTGCCAAAATACTCAAAAACTGAGCATAGTGTTAGTTCAGGCAGGACTCGGTGTCACGCTCAGCTCACATCCCAGCTACATTAGCTGATCTCAAACAGCCCAATCAACTGATGAAGCCGCTGATTGATGGAAGGGAGTCAGCTGATAGATCACATGATTCTTTTCTGTGCAACCAACAGGTGAATCTCAGTCAGGGCGCCCTATTTAAATTGCTCTGGCCTGCCTGCTGTCTTCTGCTGCTAATCCAAGCCCTTTTATATTTTGTTAATCAGTGACGTGTGTAAACCTATTGTCCCCTTTCTTTGTTTTTGTATTTGTTAGTATATCCACATTGCACTAATTGTATGAATTCATTGGTGAATAAAGGGATACAAAAAAAATGTAACACAAGGCACTGAATTCTAGAACACTGCACCATGACGATATTTTGTCACCGCCCCCTTGACACGCCCATTTTAGAACTCACCATCCACTTTCATTGAATTTTTGCAACGTGATGTCACAAAGCATTCTTTTATGGAATTTCAGAGTTAGTAAGTACAAGCCGAGAGAGGAGATTTGACCCTCGACGGAAATCGGACTCAAGGAATCGGACGGTCAGTGGATTAAGTGGAGAAATCTTAGGCTCTACTTACAACTGGTTTATGATGGATCAGAGTAGGAATTCATCATCCAGTCCATTGGTCAGCACCCACCAAAGGCTCACAGCTGCCGACCTGCTCCCCAGCAACTATGAACTGCTGACATTTCTGGGACGGGGAGCCTTTGGTGAGGTGGTTAGATGCCTCAAAAAGGACACCAGAGAGATTGTTGCTGTAAAGATCCCTCACGGCAGCGACAACATCGACAATGAACTGGCTCTGCTCACGTACTTTCAGCTGGAGAAGCTGGACAGGCAGAACATTGTCAGGTTCATTGAATCGTTCCCACTCAGGAACAACAGGACTGCTCTGGCCTTCGAGTCACTGGATGTGACTCTATGTCACTACATCTTCCAGAGGAGCTACGCCCCCCTGGATTTACATGATGTCAGGAGTGTAGTCCAGCAGCTGGCCACAGCATTAAAAGCCCTGAAGGACTTGGACGTGATCCACGCTGACATAAAGTTGAACAACATCATGGTGGTGGATCGTGAAGCCCAAGCCCTTAGTGTGAAGCTCATTGACTTTGGATTGGCTTTTCCAACCAGTCAGGCAGAGGAGGGAGCGCTTCTTCAAACAACACACTACAGGGCTCCTGAAATTTTTCTGGGACTTCCGTTTTCAGAGGCCATCGATATGTGGTCTGTAGGTGTTGTGATGGCCTATATTCTGCTCGCAGTTCGTCTCTTCCCTGGAAACAGTGAATATGACACGCTGCGATGCATAGTGGAGCTCCTGGGTGTTCCTCCACACCATCTCCTCAGTGATGGGATGTTCTCCGACATATTCTTTGTTGAAGGACCTTCTGACCACTGGAGACTGAGGACACCTCAGGAGTACTGGCGGTTCACCACTCCACCTGGTGACGACAGGGCCTATACATTCCGCAACCTGGATGATCTGGAAACGTGGCCCCAGGAGAACCTGAGTGTGGTGGAGGTGGATGAAAGGAAGGAGTGCATTGCCTTGCTGAAGGCAATGCTTGAAATGGACCCTGATGAAAGGATTACCCCGCGTCAAGTCCTCGCCCATCCATTCATCACAAGGGGCACCCTCCACCATCTCTCTAGCGCAGACACAAGCCTTGGAACACCATCTCCATCGTCAGCCTATCCAGGTGTTATCCTTGTCCAGCCCGCACAAACTTCCCGGGACCTGGTGTCAGGAGGGGAAAAGGAGAGGGAAAACGAAACGTGCAGCATACCTGAAGCCTCTCGAGCACCGATTGTTATCCCAACTCAACCTCCACAAATGTCCTCCTGCAGCCAGTCGTCAGAGAGTGAAACCTGCACCAGTGGCAGCAGTGGATTTCATGAATCCACGTCATCAACGCTACCTCCAGGTGTTATCTTGGTGAAGCCTGCACCACCTGAGTGCCGCTTCGGGTTCGATGACGACAGCGAGCACAGTGAAGCTTGCCCATTGGATTCACTGGAGGACAGATCTGAAAATGATCCAGTGGAGCCCCCTCCCCTGTTAACTGAGGGCTGTGACGAGGAACAGGAGGACACAGAAGTCGCTGCCACCCCATCTGAAAGCACGGAGCCTGAGAGGAAGGCAAAGAAGATGAAGAAGAAGAAGAACTGCTTCAAGCGCTTCTGGGCCTGGACCAAGAGGACGTTCTGCGGCTGCATCAGTGTCAATGACGAAGAGGCTTAAATTACTCTATGAAGGTTTTTATTACAACACCGTGCTGGATGGATTTCACACAGAAAAATGTACAGAGTGTGCATGTGATGTCACCGTGAGGGTGTAATCACATGCACACTCTGTGCTGATACACCTGTGGGAAAACAATGTCAGCTGTCAGGTGTTGAGTTGTAAAAGCCTTTGTAGATAATGATGTTGGGTGGCACGGTGGTGTGGTGGTTAGCACCATCACCTCACAGCAAGAGGGTTCCCGGGAGCCCTTCTGTGCGGAGTTCGTATGTTCTCCCCGTGTCACCGTGGGTTTTCTCTGGGTACTCCAGTTTCCTCCCACAGTCCAAAGACATGCAGGTTAATTGATAACTCTAAATTGTCCCTAGGTGTAAACAGGGAAATCAAACAAAATAGAATAAAACTAAATGAAATTGGATAAAATTAAATGATAGTGTATTTGCATGTAAATGTGTGTGTGTGTGTGTGCCTGTGTGTGTGTGTGTATGTGTGTGCTTGCGTGCACGTGCGTGTGCGTGTGCGTGTGTGTGTGTAGTCTGCCCCCCTTGCTTGGTGGTGGTGGTGGTGTCAATGGTGCCTTCCTAACATCTGAAAAGGTCTTGAATTTACAAAGACTCTTAACTATGCAACATGGTGACGCAGACCTCCTGTCTGTTTCTGTAAGTTGAAACCATAGGCCTTTTTCACAGATCGCAATTTGAAGAAAAAAAACAATGGTATTTGTCATTTCACGGCTTTCCAACAGACGAGGACATTTTTCCAACAACATCTGCAATTGTAACTTTGTGGCTGGGAGAAAATGCGCCGTCCAGCCTCCATAGCAGCAATTCAAACAGCAAAAGGTCGTTGTGGTGCATACGCAAGTAGTGACCGGTACTGGGGATTCCCTACTTCTGGTCACGGTCACCATTTTGTGAAATAGGCCAATTCCCCTCAGTGGAAACAAAGCTTTTATTTACTTGTATTTCACAGATGAAAAACAATAAATTGCAAAGACAATAAGGCCTCCACTAAAATAGCATTTTAAGTCTTGCGTGTGATTTACGCTTTAGGGATTTATACTTGGGGATTTACCCTGGCTTCATATGAGCAGAGGAAATCTCTGCTCGTCGCTAGGCTAATTTATACAATGTAAAATGCCATAGGCTGACGCTAATAACATTGACAGTTATGACAGTTGTTTTGTCAGTGAACATTGTGAGTTGAAATGGAGCCAAACTGTGTGCCGTTACCTTTGTTAAATGTTGCTGCTGTACCTGGCTTTGTGTGAGCAGAGGGAAAGATCCAACCTGATCTCACAGCAATACCTGAAATGACCACGACTTCTTAACACTGCATTCCGTGGTGGCAGCACATAATGGGTTGAAATTATGCGCCGGCACCACAGAAACAATGCCAATTTAAAGCCTCAGTGTGTAAAAATGGTGTGTAACACTGACATCAGCGGTCAAATTCTAGATTGCAGGGCTCACTCGCGCTCACTCGCTCACCCCTCCCGTCAGGTAAGTGACGATGGCCTCGTAGGACAGAAAGCCTTGCGCAGACAGAGATAGCATCATCCACCAGTTTTTCAGGAACAGGCCTATCTAGCGATGAGATGAATATTTATTTAGAAATCTAAACCATGTTACAATATCGTAGCGACCCTGCAGTAAATGTTTAATGTCAATGTTCTGTGAGTTAATGGCATGTTTGGGATTGAATGAGTACAGGTAGGGGGGCGGGGTGCAAGTGTGACGGGGACGAGAGCTGTGTGAGTGCGCGTGCTGGTGTGTGTATGAGCGAGCTGGAGGAGAGAGCAGGAGTGCACAGTTGGAGCTACAGCTAAGTTCTTGTTTGTTGGTTGTTACTGCACCCTGCCTGTGTATATATAGAGAAATCATTTTTAGACTATGAGAAAGCTTCCATTTGTATGTGAACTGCATTACACTTTAGTAAATATATATTTATAAAAACAATAGTTGGTATTTGCTAATAAACAACCACGTAAATGACACATTGTAACTTTAAAGCCAATTAGGATCCTTTCCCGTGGTGGACACACGAATTCCCTGATTCAGTAACGTCACGTCAACCTGGTTTTCCTCAATGATATCTTTAACATTCCTGTATACACACAAAAACACAGAAGTGTCCTTGATAACTCAACAATATGACAGGATAATGTCAAGGCCATAAAATAAAATAAATGTATTTTGCCAGCTTTTGATAGCGTAGGGCTTCAAGAGCATTGTGCTGTGGGCGGATGGGGTGCGTTCCACTACTGTTTTGTAGCTACTGTCTGCTGTGTGTGGGCTTCATTCCATTTCAAATTGCCGTCCGTCTGCAGTAACCGAATCCAAACGCCACTAATAAATAAATAAAGTGGAAGAAAAAATAAGGCTGAGCACGGAAGAACCAGAGAGAACACACCATCACATGGAGCCGTCCGCCCCCGGCAACACAGCCACCCGGCCACCCTCCACTCCACCAGGGGAGAGCGGACCCCAAGCCAGCGCCACAGAACCAGCGGCCTCAGGATTTACTTGAGCAGAGAACAATGGTGGTAAAATGTTTATAAATTAATTAACAACTGGTATGTCATGCACCATCCATGTCCTCAGAGCTGACCAAACATCGCTATTTTAACCGTTCAAAACGATGAAATGTTGCTGCTGCTCTATTTGTTTATGTACTTGTACTTGTTACCTGATTTCAGTTTAGTTTAAACAGCCCTTTTCATAATCCTGGGTTACTTTCATGTCACAACATTTTCGCTTCCAACTCGTCAAATACTGACACTTGTTCAGTGGCCCTAAATGTCAAAATATGATGCACTTACCCCAGAGCATGTGAGCGCAGCGGAGCGGGGAGCAGGAGGATTTTGTGTTGAGCGAGGAGCGGCTATTTTTTTAAAAAGGTGAAGCGGAGCCTGATCTCTCGCTCCAATTTCGGTGCTGAACTGCGGGGAGAGACGAGAGGGCTTCCCCGGAGGTCGGCCGCTTAACCTGGTCCGTCTCCACTACACTTTGACTTATTTCCACCCTGCCAGTGGTACCGTGTAGAACAGTCCCTAACTGCGTGGAGAGGGCTTCCCCAGAGAATCTACCAAGCTCATGTTTTATTGGTGCCGTAGTATTGTTCCGACCTCTCATTGTTTCGACCTCTCATTAGTCCGACGTCCCGTTGTTCCGATATGTGATTATTACTGTATTTGTGTACCATAGAGGATCAGCAATGCAACAAAAGTAGTCTACTGGTCGAGATACAAGTGTCATAGAGAGGAGAGAGTGAAACACCATAACCTCCTGTTATTAGCCTTGTTGTGTGGGGAGCTCTCCGCGGTGCTGAGCGGCTCCTGGCGGGCTTATTTCTACTTTGATGGTGCGCCGCGCCAGCTGGGAAAGGCTTGAGGTGAAGCATGCTCACGGCTTATGTGTTTGCCACTTTCTTTTTCATTTTGACCCACACCGTGATCTTTTCCTAACCCTAACCAAGTGGTTTTTGTGCCTAAACCTAACCAGACCAGCAGTTTCTGAAATATTCAGACCCGCCTGTCTGCTAACAACAACCATGCTGCATTCAGCTATCTCTAGGGTTGAAAGAGGACGGTGCGAAAAAGAGAAAATATCCAGTGAGCAGCAGTTCTTTGGCTGAAAATGCCTTGTTGATGGCCAGAATGGTTCAAGATGATAGAAAGACAACAGTAACTCAAATAACCACTGGTTACAACCAAGGTCTGCAGAAGACCATCTCTGAACCAACAAGACGTCCAACCTTGAAGCAGATGGGCTACAGCAGCAGAAGACCACACTGGGTGCCACTCCTGTCAGCTAACAACAGGAAACTTAAAGCCCCTACAAGGAACTTCCATTTTTTTTTTCAAAGATATTCTTTGGTGCATTTTTTAAGCCTTTAATCGATAGGACAGAAAAGCATGAAAGGGGGAGAGAGAGAGAGAGAGAGAGTGACATACAGCAAAGGGCCACAGGCTGGAGTCGAACCCGGGCCACTGCGGCAACAGCCTTGTACATGGGGCGCCTGCTCTACCACTAAGCCACAGATGCCGCAGGAACTTTCATTTTGAGTTGATTTTGGCGACCCTGTGGACAAAAGCGGTAGTGTTTTGCCGGAATGAAGCCTACATTTCCCATGAGCTCTAGCGCGTATTGTCGTAAAGACGCTTACCTGGCTCGTGCATCTGTTTGTTTTGGGAATGAATGAAACAACAAGACAGGAAAACTTTGCCCCCGCTCCTATCGGGGATCCCAGCTCCACCTCTCTGGCGCAAGCGCCACCGCCCCTGGGGAAAATGCAGTGGTCGGCTGGTAAGGCTGAAGGCCTGTTTGGCTTGCACTTCCACGGCTGCTTGGACTGAGCATGGAGTGATGCCTCGCCTCTTTATTTCTCGGCACTCGCTGGACCCTGTCGACGCCTGGCTGGTACCTGTCGTCGGCCCGGATGAGGTGTTCCAGCCCCGCGGCCCCTGCTCTCCTCGTCCCCGCTGGCACGGGGTGAATCTACGCAACCTGTGGCCTCTGTGTGTGGCTCCCCGGACAGCTGACGCCATGGACCCGCCGGCTCCTGCCAGGATTGGGCTGGTAAATGCTAGATCGCTAGCGAACAAATCGTTTACCCTGAAGGATTTCCTGACTTCCCGAGGATTGGATTTTCTCTGTGTGACTGAAACATGGCTGACTGTTGGTGAGTGCAGTGCTTTCACAGAGCTTTTACCCGATGATTGCGGCTATTTAGACTCCCCGCCAACGTCGGGTGGAGGATGAGGAATAGCGACTATTTATATGAGTCACTATTAATGTAAGCAGCTAGGTAAGATGGCGTGTGCCGTCTGAATGCCGTAAATCGTTTCGTCCTGGAAGCGACCTGGGGCGGACCCGGAGACAGTTTGCTAAAGCTATGGATACACACTATATAGAAATAGCTTATCTTCACACTGATGGTGTCATTTGCTGTTGTAGGTCACGCACAGACATCAGCAGAAACGAGAGACTTTTGCATATCCAGTTAAAAGTTCCTTGTAGCAGCTTTAAGAAATGGTTCATTTGTAATGCATTTTAGCTTGTAAATTCATATTACTCCTTAGTCTGGAACCCTTGTTCACTTATGCAAACTTTGATTTGATCTTTTTATTTTTATGTATGATTGTTGTTATTTAATAGGGGAGGTATCTTCATGAGCCATTTTTTGGCAACTAACCTCTCCTGCACAGTGTTTTACCTTAAAATTGATAGTCTGTCTAGTCTCTGCCCTTATATGTTTGTTTGTCAACAACAAGGACCATGTTGGAAATAAATGCATCTACTCTAACATGTCACCCTTTGGATTACTGTCTCTTTCTGTCTTTAAGCCAAAATAAATCAAACAAACAAACAAACAAACAAAAAAATCCTGTCTTTTCCATACATGTATGTGCAAATAACTAAGCTAAACTAACTTCCTACTCCCTACTTCAGGCCCCCTTGCTTGGACCACACCTAACTTCAAACTCAGCCTTAATTTTGTTCTCAACTACACACCTGTAAAGTTAAGTGACTACGTCTTCTACAGTTGTGACATTATCATGTTGACAAAATCTGTCCACAGACAGACAGGCATGTAAACACCTGCCAAAATACTCAAAAACTGAGCATAGTGTTAGTTCAGGCAGGACTCGGTGTCACGCTCAGCTCACATCCCAGCTACATTAGCTGATCTCAAACAGCCCAATCAACTGATGAAGCCGCTGATTGATGGAAGGGAGTCAGCTGATAGATCACATGATTCTTTTCTGTGCAACCAACAGGTGAATCTCAGTCAGGGCGCCCTATTTAAATTGCTCTGGCCTGCCTGCTGTCTTCTGCTGCTAATCCAAGCCCTTTTATATTTTGTTAATCAGTGACGTGTGTAAACCTATTGTCCCCTTTCTTTGTTTTTGTATTTGTTAGTATATCCACATTGCACTAATTGTATGAATTCATTGGTGAATAAAGGGATACAAAAAAAAAAGTAACACAAGGCACTGAATTCTAGAACACTGCACCATGACGATATTTTGTCACCGCCCCCTTGACACGCCCATTTTAGAACTCACCATCCACTTTCATTGAATTTTTGCAACGTGATGTCACAAAGCATTCTTTTATGGAATTTCAGAGTTAGTAAGTACAAGCCGAGAGAGGAGATTTGACCCTCGACGGAAATCGGACTCAAGGAATCGGACGGTCAGTGGATTAAGTGGAGAAATCTTAGGCTCTACTTACAACTAGTTTATGATGGATCAGAGTAGGAATTCATCATCCAGTCCATTGGTCAGCACCCACCAAAGGCTCACAGCTGCCGACCTGCTCCCCAGCAACTATGAACTGCTGACATTTCTGGGACGGGGAGCCTTTGGTGAGGTGGTTAGATGCCTCAAAAAGGACACCAGAGAGATTGTTGCTGTAAAGATCCCTCACGGCAGCGACAACATCGACAATGAACTGGCTCTGCTCACGTACTTTCAGCTGGAGAAGCTGGACAGGCAGAACATTGTCAGGTTCATTGAATCGTTCCCACTCAGGAACAACAGGACTGCTCTGGCCTTCGAGTCACTGGATGTGACTCTATGTCACTACATCTTCCAGAGGAGCTACGCCCCCCTGGATTTACATGATGTCAGGAGTGTAGTCCAGCAGCTGGCCACAGCATTAAAAGCCCTGAAGGACTTGGACGTGATCCACGCTGACATAAAGTTGAACAACATCATGGTGGTGGATCGTGAAGCCCAACCCCTTAGTGTGAAGCTCATTGACTTTGGATTGGCTTTTCCAACCAGTCAGGCAGAGGAGGGAGCGCTTCTTCAAACAACACACTACAGGGCTCCTGAAATTTTTCTGGGACTTCCGTTTTCAGAGGCCATCGATATGTGGTCTGTAGGTGTTGTGATGGCCTATATTCTGCTCGCAGTTCGTCTCTTCCCTGGAAACAGTGAATATGACACGCTGCGATGCATAGTGGAGCTCCTGGGTGTTCCTCCACACCATCTCCTCAGTGATGGGATGTTCTCCGACATATTCTTTGTTGAAGGACCTTCTGACCACTGGAGACTGAGGACACCTCAGGAGTACTGGCGGTTCACCACTCCACCTGGTGACTACAGGGCCTATACATTCCGCAACCTGGATGATCTGGAAACGTGGCCCCAGGAGAACCTGAGTGTGGTGGAGGTGGATGAAAGGAAGGAGTGCATTGCCTTGCTGAAGGCAATGCTTGAAATGGACCCTGATGAAAGGATTACCCCGCGTCAAGTCCTCGCCCATCCATTCATCACAAGGGGCACCCTCCACCATCTCTCTAGCGCAGACACAAGCCTTGGAACACCATCTCCATCGTCAGCCTATCCAGGTGTTATCCTTGTCCAGCCCGCACAAACTTCCCGGGACCTGGTGTCAGGAGGGGAAAAGGAGAGGGAAAACGAAACGTGCAGCATACCTGAAGCCTCTCGAGCACCGATTGTTATCCCAACTCAACCTCCACAAATGTCCTCCTGCAGCCAGTCGTCAGAGAGTGAAACCTGCACCAGTGGCAGCAGTGGATTTCATGAATCCACGTCATCAACGCTACCTCCAGGTGTTATCTTGGTGAAGCCTGCACCACCTGAGTGCCGCTTCGGGTTCGATGACGACAGCGAGCACAGTGAAGCTTGCCCATTGGATTCACTGGAGGACAGATCTGAAAATGATCCAGTGGAGCCCCCTCCCCTGTTAACTGAGGGCTGTGACGAGGAACAGGAGGACACAGAAGTCGCTGCCACCCCATCTGAAAGCACGGAGCCTGAGAGGAAGGCAAAGAAGATGAAGAAGAAGAAGAACTGCTTCAAGCGCTTCTGGGCCTGGACCAAGAGGACGTTCTGCGGCTGCATCAGTGTCAATGACGAAGAGGCTTAAATTACTCTATGAAGGTTTTTATTACAACACCGTGCTGGATGGATTTCACACAGAAAAATGTACAGAGTGTGCATGTGATGTCACCGTGAGGGTGTAATCACATGCACACTCTGTGCTGATACACCTGTGGGAAAACAATGTCAGCTGTCAGGTGTTGAGTTGTAAAAGCCTTTGTAGATAATGATGTTGGGTGGCACGGTGGTGTGGTGGTTAGCACCATCACCTCACAGCAAGAGGGTTCCCGGGAGCCCTTCTGTGCGGAGTTCGTATGTTCTCCCCGTGTCACCGTGGGTTTTCTCTGGGTACTCCAGTTTCCTCCCACAGTCCAAAGACATGCAGGTTAATTGATAACTCTAAATTGTCCCTAGGTGTAAACAGGGAAATCAAACAAAATAGAATAAAACTAAATGAAATTGGATAAAATTAAATGATAGTGTATTTGCATGTAAATGTGTGTGTGTGTGTGTGCCTGTGTGTGTGTGTGTATGTGTGTGCTTGCGTGCACGTGCGTGTGCGTGTGCGTGTGTGTGTGTAGTCTGCCCCCCTTGCTTGGTGGTGGTGGTGGTGTCAATGGTGCCTTCCTAACATCTGAAAAGGTCTTGAATTTACAAAGACTCTTAACTATGCAACATGGTGACGCAGACCTCCTGTCTGTTTCTGTAAGTTGAAACCATAGGCCTTTTTCACAGATCGCAATTTGAAGAAAAAAAACAATGGTATTTGTCATTTCACGGCTTTCCAACAGACGAGGACATTTTTCCAACAACATCTGCAATTGTAACTTTGTGGCTGGGAGAAAATGCGCCGTCCAGCCTCCATAGCAGCAATTCAAACAGCAAAAGGTCGTTGTGGTGCACACGCAAGTAGTGACCGGTACTGGGGATTCCCTACTTCTGGTCACGGTCACCATTTTGTGAAATAGGCCAATTCCCCTCAGTGGAAACAAAGCTTTTATTTACTTGTATTTCACAGATGAAAAACAATAAATTGCAAAGACAATAAGGCCTCCACTAAAATAGCATTTTAAGTCTTGCGTGTGATTTACGCTTTAGGGATTTATACTTGGGGATTTACCCTGGCTTCATATGAGCAGAGGAAATCTCTGCTCGTCGCTAGGCTAATTTATACAATGTAAAATGCCATAGGCTGACGCTAATAACATTGACAGTTATGACAGTTGTTTTGTCAGTGAACATTGTGAGTTGAAATGGAGCCAAACTGTGTGCCGTTACCTTTGTTAAATGTTGCTGCTGTACCTGGCTTTGTGTGAGCAGAGGGAAAGATCCAACCTGATCTCACAGCAATACCTGAAATGACCACGACTTCTTAACACTGCATTCCGTGGTGGAAGCACATAATGGGTTGAAATTATGCGCCGGCACCACAGAAACAAGGCCAATTTAAAGCCTCAGTGTGTAAAAATGGTGAGTAACACTGACATCAGCGGTCAAATTCTAGATTGCAGGGCTCACTCGCGCTCACTCGCTCACCCCTCCCGTCAGGTAAGTGACGATGGCCTCGTAGGACAGAAAGCCTTGCGCAGACAGAGATAGCATCATCCACCAGTTTTTCAGGAACAGGCCTATCTAGCGATGAGATGAATATTTATTTAGAAATCTAAACCATGTTACAATATCGTAGCGACCCTGCAGTAAATGTTTAATGTCAATGTTCTGTGAGTTAATGGCATGTTTGGGATTGAATGAGTACAGGTAGGGGGGCGGGGTGCAAGTGTGACGGGGACGAGAGCTGTGTGAGTGCGCGTGCTGGTGTGTGTATGAGCGAGCTGGAGGAGAGAGCAGGAGTGCACAGTTGGAGCTACAGCTAAGTTCTTGTTTGTTGGTTGTTACTGCACCCTGCCTGTGTATATATAGAGAAATCATTCTTAGCCTATGAGAAAGCTTCCATTTGTATGTGAACTGCATTACACTTTAGTAAATATATATTTATAAAAACAATAGTTGGTATTTGCTAATAAACAACCACGTAAATGACACATTGTAACTTTAAAGCCAATTAGGATCCTTTCCCGTGGTGGACACACGAATTCCCTGATTCAGTAACGTCACGTCAACCTGGTTTTCCTCAATGATATCTTTAACATTCCTGTATACACACAAAAACACAGAAGTGTCCTTGATAACTCAACAATATGACAGGATAATGTCAAGGCCATAAAATAAAATAAATGTATTTTGCCAGCTTTTGATAGCGTAGGGCTTCAAGAGCATTGTGCTGTGGGCGGATGGGGTGCGTTCCACTACTGTTTTGTAGCTACTGTCTGCTGTGTGTGGGCTTCATTCCATTTCAAATTGCCGTCCGTCTGCAGTAACCGAATCCAAACGCCACTAATAAATAAATAAAGTGGAAGAAAAAATAAGGCTGAGCACGGAAGAACCAGAGAGAACACACCATCACATGGAGCCGTCCGCCCCCTGCAACACAGCCACCCGGCCACCCTCCACTCCACCAGGGGAGAGCGGACCCCAAGCCAGCGCCACAGAACCAGCGGCCTCAGGATTTACTTGAGCAGAGAACAATGGTGGTGAAATGTTTATAAATTAATTAACAACTGGTATGTCATGCACCATCCATGTCCTCAGAGCTGACCAAACATCGCTATTTTAACCGTTCAAAACGATGAAATGTTGCTGCTGCTCTATTTGTTTATGTACTTGTACTTGTTACCTGATTTCAGTTTAGTTTAAACAGCCCTTTTCATAATCCTGGGTTACTTTCATGTCACAACATTTTCGCTTCCAACTCGTCAAATACTGACACTTGTTCAGTGGCCCTAAATGTCAAAATATGATGCACTTACCCCAGAGCATGTGAGCGCAGCGGAGCGGGGAGCAGGAGGATTTTGTGTTGAGCGAGGAGCGGCTATTTTTTTAAAAAGGTGAAGCGGAGCCTGATCTCTCGCTCCAATTTCGTTGCTGAACTGCGGGGAGAGACGAGAGGGCTTCCCCGGAGGTCGGCCGCTTAACCTGGTCCGTCTCCACTACACTTTGACTTATTTCCACCCTGCCAGTGGTACCGTGTAGAACAGTCCCTAACTGCGTGGAGAGGGCTTCCCCAGAGAATCTACCAAGCTCATGTTTTATTGGTGCCGTAGTATTGTTCCGACCTCTCATTGTTTCGACCTCTCATTAGTCCGACGTCCCGTTGTTCCGATATGTGATTATTACTGTATTTGTGTACCATAGAGGATCAGCAATGCAACAAAAGTAGTCTACTGGTCGAGATACAAGTGTCATAGAGAGGAGAGAGTGAAACACCATAACCTCCTGTTATTAGCCTTGTTGTGTGGGGAGCTCTCCGCGGTGCTGAGCGGCTCCTGGCGGGCTTATTTCTACTTTGATGGTGCGCCGCGCCAGCTGGGAAAGGCTTGAGGTGAAGCATGCTCACGGCTTATGTGTTTGCCACTTTCTTTTTCATTTTGACCCACACCGTGATCTTTTCCTAACCCTAACCAAGTGGTTTTTGTGCCTAAACCTAACCAGACCAGCAGTTTCTGAAATATTCAGACCCGCCTGTCTGCTAACAACAACCATGCTGCATTCAGCTATCTCTAGGGTTGAAAGAGGACGGTGCGAAAAAGAGAAAATATCCAGTGAGCAGCAGTTCTTTGGCTGAAAATGCCTTGTTGATGGCCAGAATGGTTCAAGATGATAGAAAGACAACAGTAACTCAAATAACCACTGGTTACAACCAAGGTCTGCAGAAGACCATCTCTGAACCAACAAGACGTCCAACCTTGAAGCAGATGGGCTACAGCAGCAGAAGACCACACTGGGTGCCACTCCTGTCAGCTAACAACAGGAAACTTAAAGCCCCTACAAGGAACTTCCTTTTTTTTTTCTCAAAGATATTCTTTGGTGCATTTTTTAAGCCTTTAATCGATAGGACAGAAAAGCATGAAAGGGGAAGAGAGAGAGAGAGAGAGAGAGAGAGAGACATACAGCAAAGGGCCACAGGCTGGAGTCGAACCCAGGCCACTGCGGCAACAGCCTTGTACATGGGGCGCCTGCTCTACCACTAAGCCACAGATGCCGCAGGAACTTTCATTTTGAGTTGATTTTGGCGACCCTGTGGACAAAAGCGGTAGTGTTTTGCCGGAATGAAGCCTACATTTCCCATGAGCTCTAGCGCGTATTGTCATAAAGACGCTTACCTGGCTCGTGCATCTGTTTGTTTTGGGAATGAATGAAACAACAAGACAGGAAAACTTTGCCCCCGCTCCTATCGGGGATCCCAGCTCCACCTCTCTGGCGCAAGCGCCACCGCCCCTGGGGAAAATGCAGTGGTCGGCTGGTAAGGCTGAAGGCCTGTTTGGCGAGCACTTCCACGGCTGCTTGGACTGAGCATGGAGTGATGCCTCGCCTCTTTATTTCTCGGCACTCGCTGGACCCTGTCGACGCCTGGCTGGTACCTGTCGTCGGCCCGGATGAGGTGTTCCAGCCCCGCGGCCCCTGCTCTCCTCGTCCCCGCTGGCACGGGGTGAATCTACGCAACCTGTGGCCTCTGTGTGTGGCTCCCCGGACAGCTGACGCCGTGGACCCGCCGGCTCCTGCCAGGATTGGGCTGGTAAATGCTAGATCGCTAGCGAACAAATCGTTTACCCTGAAGGATTTCCTGACTTCCCGAGGATTGGATTTTCTCTGTGTGACTGAAACATGGCTGACTGTTGGTGAGTCCAGTGCTTTCACAGAGCTTTTACCCGATGATTGCGGCTATTTAGACTCCCCGCCAACGTCGGGTGGAGGATGAGGAATAGCGACTATTTATATGAGTCACTATTAATGTAAGCAGCTAGGTAAGATGGCGCGTGCCGTCTGAATGCCGTAAATCGTTTCGTCCTGGAAGCGACCTGGGGCGGACCCAGAGACAGTTTGCTAAAGCTATGGATACACACTATATAGAAATAGCTTATCTTCACACTGATGGTGTCATTTGCTGTTGTAGGTCACGCACAGACATCAGCAGAAACGAGAGACTTTTGCATATCCAGTTAAAAGTTCCTTGTAGCAGCTTTAAGAAATGGTTCATTTGTAATGCATTTTAGCTTGTAAATTCATATTACTCCTTAGTCTGGAACCCTTGTTCACTTATGCAAACTTTGATTTGATCTTTTTATTTTTATGTATGATTGTTGTTATTTAATAGGGGAGGTATCTTCATGAGCCATTTTTTGGCTTCTAACCTCTCCTGCACAATGGTTTACCTTAAAATTGATAGTCTGTCTAGTCTCTGCCCTTATATGTTTGTTTGTCAACAACAAGGACCATGTTGGAAATAAATGCTTCCACTCTAACATGTCATCCTTTGGATTACTGTCTCTTTCTGTCTTTAAGCCAAAATAAATCAAACAAACAAACAAAAAAATCCTGTCTTTTCCATACATGTATGTGCAAATAACTAAGCTAAACTAACTTCCTACTCCCTACTTCAGGCCCCCTTGCTTGGACCACACCTAACTTCAAACTCAGCCTTAATTTTGTTCTCAACTACACACCTGTGAAGTTAAGTGACTACGTCTTCTACAGTTGTGACATTATCATGTTGACAAAATCTGTCCACAGACAGACAGGCATGTAAACACCTGCCAAAATACTCAAAAACTGAGCATAGTGTTAGTTCAGGCAGGACTCGGTGTCACGCTCAGCTCACATCCCAGCTACATTAGCTGATCTCAAACAGCCCAATCAACTGATGAAGCCGCTGATTGATGGAAGGGAGTCAGCTGATAGATCACATGATTCTTTTCTGTGCAACCAACAGGTGAATCTCAGTCAGGGCGCCCTATTTAAATTGCTCTGGCCTGCCTGCTGTCTTCTGCTGCTAATCCAAGCCCTTTTATATTTTGTTAATCAGTGACGTGTGTAAACCTATTGTCCCCTTTCTTTGTTTTTGTATTTGTTAGTATATCCACATTGCACTAATTGTATGAATTAATTGGTGAATAAAGGGATACAAAAAAAAATGTAACACAAGGCACTGAATTCTAGAACACTGCACCATGACGATATTTTGTCACCGCCCCCTTGACACGCCCATTTTACACCTCACCATCCACTTTCATTGAATTTTTGCAACGTGATGTCACAAAGCATTCTTTTATGGAATTTCAGAGTTAGTAAGTACAAGCCGAGAGAGGAGATTTGACCCTCGACGGAAATCGGACTCAAGGAATCGGACGGTCAGTGGATTAAGTGGAGAAATCTTAGGCTCTACTTACAACTAGTTTATGATGGATCAGAGTAGGAATTCATCATCCAGTCCATTGGTCAGCACCCACCAAAGGCTCACAGCTGCCGACCTGCTCCCCAGCAACTATGAACTGCTGACATTTCTGGGACGGGGAGCCTTTGGTGAGGTGGTTAGATGCCTCAAAAAGGACACCAGAGAGATTGTTGCTGTCAAGATCCCTCACGGCAGCGACAACATCGACGATGAACTGGCTCTGCTCACGTACTTTCAGCTGGAGAAGCTGGACAGGCAGAACATTGTCAGGTTCATTGAATCGTTCCCACTCAGGAACAACAGGACTGCTCTGGCCTTCGAGTCACTGGATGTGACTCTATGTCACTACATCTTCCAGAGGAGCTACGCCCCCCTGGATTTACATGATGTCAGGAGTGTAGTCCAGCAGCTGGCCACAGCATTAAAAGCCCTGAAGGACTTGGACGTGATCCACGCTGACATAAAGTTGAACAACATCATGGTGGTGGATCGTGAAGCCCAAGCCCTTAGTGTGAAGCTCATTGACTTTGGATTGGCTTTTCAAACCAGTCAGGCAGAGGAGGGAGCGCTTCTTCAAACAACACACTACAGGGCTCCTGAAATTTTTCTGGGACTTCCGTTTTCAGAGGCCATTGATATGTGGTCTATAGGTGTTGTGATGGCCTATATTCTGCTCGCAGTTCGTCTCTTCCCTGGAAACAGTGAATATGACACGCTGCGATGCATAGTGGAGCTCCTGGGTGTTCCTCCACACCATCTCCTCAGTGATGGGATGTTCTCCGACATATTCTTTGTTGAAGGACCTTCTGACCACTGGAGACTGAGGACACCTCAGGAGTACTGGCGGTTCACCACTCCACCTGGTGACTACAGGGCCTATACATTCCGCAACCTGGATGATCTGGAAACGTGGCCCCAGGAGAACCTGAGTGTGGTGGAGGTGGATGAAAGGAAGGAGTGCATTGCCTTGCTGAAGGCAATGCTTGAAATGGACCCTGATGAAAGGATTACCCCGCGTCAAGTCCTCGCCCATCCATTCATCACAAGGGGCACCCTCCACCATCTCTCTGACGCAGACACAAGCCTTGGAACACCATCTCCATCGTCAGCCTATCCGGGCGTTATCCTCGTCCAGCCCGCACAAACTTCCCGGGACCCGGTGTGGGGAGGGGAAAAGGAGAGGGAAAACGAAACGTGCAGCATACCTGAAGCCTCTCGAACACCGATTGTTATCCCAACTCAACCTCCACAAATATCCTCCTGCAGCCAGTCGTCAGAGAGTGAAACCTGCACCAGTGGCAGCAGTGGATTTCATGAATCCACGTCATCAACGCTACCTCCAGGTGTTATCTTGGTGAAGCCTGCACCACCTGAGTGCCGCTTCGGGTTCGATGACGACAGCGAGCACAGTGAAGCTTGCCCATTGGATTCACTGGAGGACAGATCTGAAAATGATCCAGTGGAGCCCCCTCCCCTGTTAACTGAGGGCTGTGACGAGGAACAGGAGGACACAGAAGTCGCTGCCACCCCATCTGAAAGCACGGAGCCTGAGAGGAAGGCAAAGAAGATGAAGAAGAAGAAGAACTGCTTCAAGCGCTTCTGGGCCTGGACCAAGAGGACGTTCTGCGGCTGCATCAGTGTCAACGACGAAGAGGCTTAAATTACTCTATGAAGGTTTTTATTACAACACCGTGCTGGATGGATTTCACACAGAAAAATGTACAGAGTGTGCATTTGATGTCACCGTGAGGGTGTAATCACATGCACACTCTGTGCTGATACACCTGTGGGAAAACAATGTCAGCTGTCAGGTGTTGAGTTGTAAAGGCCTTTGTAGATAATGATGTTGGGTGGCACGGTGGTGTGGTGGTTAGCACCATCACCTCACAGCAAGAGGGTTCCCGGGAGCCCTTTTGTGCGGAGTTTGCATGTTCTCCCCGTGTCACCGTGGGTTTTCTCTGGGTACTCCAGTTTCCTCCCACAGTCCAAAGACATGCAGGTTAATTGATAACTCTAAATTGTCCCTAGGTGTAAATGTGAGGATGAAGCGGTTGGAAAATTGGAAATCAAATTGGATAAAGTTAAACAGAGAAATCCAACAAAATAGAATAAAACTAAATCAAATTGGATAAAATTAAATGATAGTGTATTTGCATGTAAATGTGTGTGTGTGTGTGTGTGTGTGTGTGTGTGTGTGTGTGTGTGTGTGTGTGTGTGTGTGTGTGCTTGCGTGCACGTGCGTGTGTGTGTGTAGTCTGCCCCCCTTGCTTGGTGGTGGTGGTGGTGTCAATGGTGCCTTCCTAACATCTGAAAAGGTCTTGAATTTACAAAGACTCTTAACTATGCAACATGGTGACGCAGACCTCCTGTCTGTTTCTGTAAGTTGAAACCATAGGCCTTTTTCACAGATCGCAATTTGAAGAAAAAAAAACAATGGTATTTGTCATTTCACGGCTTTCCAGCAGACGAGGACATTTTACCAACAACATCTGCAATTGTAACTTTGTGGCTGGGAGAAAATGCGCCGTCCAGCCTCCATAGCAGCAATTCAAACAGCAAAAGGTCGTTGTGGTGCACACGCAAGTAGTGACCGGTACTGGGGATTCCCTACTTCTGGTCACGGTCACCATTTTGTGAAATAGGCCAATTCCCCTCAGTGGAAACAAAGCTTTTATTTACTTGTATTTCACAGATGAAAAACAATAAATTGCAAAGACAATAAGGCCTCCACTAAAATAGCATTTTAAGTCTTGCGTGTGATTTATGCTTTAGGGATTTATACTTGGGGATTTACCCTGGCTTCATATGAGCAGAGGAAATCTCTGCTCGTCGCTAGGCTAATTTATACAATGTAAAATGCCATAGGCTGACGCTAATAACATTGACAGTTATGACAGTTGTTTTGTCAGTGAACATTGTGAGTTGTAATGGAGCCAAACTGTGTGCCGTTACCTTTGTTAAATGTTGCTGCTGTACCTGGCTTTGTGTGAGCAGAGGGAAAGATCCAACCTGATCTCACAGCAATACCTGAAAAGGCCACGACTTCTTAACACTGCATTCCGTGGTGGCAGCACATAATGGGTTGAAATTAGGCGCCGGCACCACAGAAACAATGCCAATTTAAAGCCTCAGTGTGTAAAAATGGTGTGTAACACTGACATCAGCGGTCAAATTCTAGATTGCAGGGCTCACTCGCGCTCACTCGCTCACCCCTCCCGTCAGGTAAGTGACGATGGCCTCGTAGGACAGAAAGCCTTGCGCAGACAGAGATAGCATCATCCACCAGTTTTTCAGGAACAGGCCTATCTAGCGATGAAATGAATATTTATTTAGGAATCTAAACCATGTTACAACATTGTAGCGACCCTGCAGTAAATGTTTAATGTCAATGTTCTGTGAGTTAATGGCATGTTTGGGATTGAATGAGTACAGGTAGGGGGGCGGGGTGCAAGTGTGACGGGGACGAGAGCTGTGTGAGTGCGCGTGCTGGTGTGTGTATGAGCGAGCTGGAGGAGAGAGCAGGAGTGCACAGTTGGAGCTACAGCTAAGTTCTTGTTTGTTGCACCCTGCCTGTGTATATATAGAGAAATCATTCTTAGCCTATGAGAAAGCTTCCATTTGTATGTGAACTGCATTACACTTTAGTAAATGTATATTTATAAAAGCAATAGTTGGTATTTGCTAATAAACAACCACGTAAATGACACATTGTAACTTTAAAGCCAATTAGGATCCTTTCCCGTGGTGGACACACGAATTCCCTGATTCAGTAACGTCACGTCAACCTGGTTTTCCTCAATGATATCTTTAACATTCCTGTATACACACAAAAACACAGAAGTGTCCTTGATAACTCAACAATATGACAGGATAATGTCAAGGCCATAAAATAAAATAAATGTATTTTGCCAGCTTTTGATAGCGTAGGGCTTCAAGAGCATTGTGCTGTGGGCGGATGGGGTGCGTTCCACTACTGTTTTGTAGCTACTGTCTGCTGTATGTGGGCTTCATTCAATTTCAAATTGCCGTCCGTCTGCAGTAACCGAATCCAAACGCCACTAATAAATAAATAAATTGGAAGAAAAAATAAGGCTGAGCACGGAAGAACCAGAGAGAACACACCATCACATGGAGCCGTCCGCCCCCGGCAACACAGCCACCCTCCACTCCACCAGGGGAGAGCGGACCCCAAGCCAGCGCCACAGAACCAGCGGCCTCAGGATTTACTTGAGCAGAGAACAATGGTGGTGAAATGTTTATAAATTAATTAACAACTGGTATGTCATGCACCATCCATGTCCTCAGAGCTGACCCAACATCGCTATTTTAACCGTTCAAAACGATGAAATGTTGCTGCTGCTCTATTTGTTTATGTACTTGTACTTGTTACCTGATTTCAGTTTAGTTTAAACAGCCCTTTTCATAATCCTGGGTTACTTTCATGTCACAACATTTTCGCTTCCAACTCGTCAAATACTGACACTTGTTCAGTGGCCCTAAATGTCAAAATATGATGCACTTACCCCAGAGCATGTGAGCGCAGCGGAGCGGGGAGCAGGAGGATTTTGTGTTGAGCGAGGAGCGGCTATTTTTTTAAAAAGGTGAAGCGGAGCCTTATCTCTCGCTCCAATTTCGGTGCTGAACTGCGGGGAGAGGCGAGAGGGCTTCCCCGGAGGTCAGCCGCTTAACCTGGTCCGTCTCCACTACACTTTGACTTATTTCCACCCTGCCAGTGGTACCGTGTAGAACAGTCCCTAACTGCGGGGAGAGGGCTTCCCCAGAGAATCTACCAAGCTCATGTTTTATTGGTGCCGTAGTATTGTTCCGACCTCTCATTGTTTCGACCTCTCATTAGTCCGATGTCCCGTTGTTCCGATATGTGATTATTACTGTATTTGTGTACCATAGAGGATCAGCAATGCAACAAAAGTAGTCTACTGGTCGAGATACAAGTGTCATAGAGAGGAGAGAGTGAAACACCATAACCTCCTGTTATTAACTCTGGGGTCGGGGTTGTGTGGGGAGCTCTCCGCGGTGCTGAGCGGCTCCTGGCGGGCGTATTTCTACTTTGATGGTGCGCCGCGCCAGCTGGGAAAGGCTTGAGGTGAAGCATGCTCACGGCTTATGTGTTTGCCACTTTCTTTTTCATTTTAACCCACACCGTGATCTTTTCCTAACCCTAACCAAGTGGTTTTTGTGCCTAAACCTAACCACACCAGCAGTTTCTGAAATACTCAGACCAGCCTGTCTGCTAACAACAACCATGCTGCATTCAGCTATCTCTAGGGTTGAAAGAGGACGGTGCGAAAAAGAGAAAATATCCAGTGAGCAGCAGTTCTTTGGGTGAAAATGCCTTGTTGATGGCCAGAATGGTTCAAGATGATAGAAAGACAACAGTAACTCAAATAACCACTGGTTACAACCAAGGTCTGCAGAAGACCATCTCTGAACCAACAAGACGTCCAACCTTGAAGCAGATGGGCTACAGCAGCAGAAGACCACACTGGGTGCCACTCCTGTCAGCTAACAACAGGAAACTTAAAGCCCCTACAAGGAACTTCCATTTTTTTTTTCAAAGATATTCTTTGGTGCATTTTTTAAGCCTTTAATCGATAGGACAGAAAAGCATGAAAGGGGGAGAGAGAGAGAGAGAGAGAGTGACATACAGCAAAGGGCCACAGGCTGGAGTCGAACCCGGGCCACTGCGGCAACAGCCTTGTACATGGGGCGCCTGCTCTACCACTAAGCCACAGATGCCGCAGGAACTTTCATTTTGAGTTGATTTTGGCGACCCTGTGGACAAAAGCGGTAGTGTTTTGCCGGAATGAAGCCTACATTTCCCATGAGCTCTAGCGCGTATTGTCGTAAAGACGCTTACCTGGCTCGTGCATCTGTTTGTTTTGGGAATGAATGAAACAACAAGACAGGAAAACTTTGCCCCCGCTCCTATCGGGGATCCCAGCTCCACCTCTCTGGCGCAAGCGCCACCGCCCCTGGGGAAAATGCAGTGGTCGGCTGGTAAGGCTGAAGGCCTGTTTGGCTTGCACTTCCACGGCTGCTTGGACTGAGCATGGAGTGATGCCTCGCCTCTTTATTTCTCGGCACTCGCTGGACCCTGTCGACGCCTGGCTGGTACCTGTCGTCGGCCCGGATGAGGTGTTCCAGCCCCGCGGCCCCTGCTCTCCTCGTCCCCGCTGGCACGGGGTGAATCTACGCAACCTGTGGCCTCTGTGTGTGGCTCCCCGGACAGCTGACACCGTGGACCCGCCGGCTCCTGCCAGGATTGGGCTGGTAAATGCTAGATCGCTAGCGAACAAATCGTTTACCCTGAAGGATTTCCTGACTTCCCGAGGATTGGATTTTCTCTGTGTGACTGAAACATGGCTGACTGTTGGTGAGTCCAGTGCTTTCACAGAGCTTTTACCCGATGATTGCGGCTATTTAGACTCCCCGCCAACGTCGGGTGGAGGATGAGGAATAGCGACTATTTATATGAGTCACTATTAATGTAAGCAGCTAGGTAAGATGGCGTGTGCCGTCTGAATGCCGTAAATCGTTTCGTCCTGGAAGCGACCTGGGGCGGACCCGGAGACAGTTTGCTAAAGCTATGGATACACACTATATAGAAATAGCTTATCTTCACACTGATGGTGTCATTTGCTGTTGTAGGTCACGCACAGACATCAGCAGAAACGAGAGACTTTTGCATATCCAGTTAAAAGTTCCTTGTAGCAGCTTTAAGAAATGGTTCATTTGTAATGCATTTTAGCTTGTAAATTCATATTACTCCTTAGTCTGGAATCCTTGTTCACTTATGCAAACTTTGATTTGATCTTTTTATTTTTATGTATGATTGTTGTTATTTAATAGGGGAGGTATCTTCATGAGCCATTTTTTGGCAACTAACCTCTCCTGCACAGTGTTTTACCTTAAAATTGATAGTCTGTCTAGTCTCTGCCCTTATATGTTTGTTTGTCAACAACAAGGACCATGTTGGAAATAAATGCATCTACTCTAACATGTCACCCTTTGGATTACTGTCTCTTTCTGTCTTTAAGCCAAAATAAATCAAACAAACAAACAAACAAACAAAAAAATCCTGTCTTTTCCATACATGTATGTGCAAATAACTAAGCTAAACTAACTTCCTACTCCCTACTTCAGGCCCCCTTGCTTGGACCACACCTAACTTCAAACTCAGCCTTAATTTTGTTCTCAACTACACACCTGTAAAGTTAAGTGACTACGTCTTCTACAGTTGTGACATTATCATGTTGACAAAATCTGTCCACAGACAGACAGGCATGTAAACACCTGCCAAAATACTCAAAAACTGAGCATAGTGTTAGTTCAGGCAGGACTCGGTGTCACGCTCAGCTCACATCCCAGCTACATTAGCTGATCTCAAACAGCCCAATCAACTGATGAAGCCGCTGATTGATGGAAGGGAGTCAGCTGATAGATCACATGATTCTTTTCTGTGCAACCAACAGGTGAATCTCAGTCAGGGCGCCCTATTTAAATTGCTCTGGCCTGCCTGCTGTCTTCTGCTGCTAATCCAAGCCCTTTTATATTTTGTTAATCAGTGACGTGTGTAAACCTATTGTCCCCTTTCTTTGTTTTTGTATTTGTTAGTATATCCACATTGCACTAATTGTATGAATTCATTGGTGAATAAAGGGATACAAAAAAAATGTAACACAAGGCACTGAATTCTAGAACACTGCACCATGACGATATTTTGTCACCGCCCCCTTGACACGCCCATTTTAGAACTCACCATCCACTTTCATTGAATTTTTGCAACGTGATGTCACAAAGCATTCTTTTATGGAATTTCAGAGTTAGTAAGTACAAGCCGAGAGAGGAGATTTGACCCTCGACGGAAATCGGACTCAAGGAATCGGACGGTCAGTGGATTAAGTGGAGAAATCTTAGGCTCTACTTACAACTAGTTTATGATGGATCAGAGTAGGAATTCATCATCCAGTCCATTGGTCAGCACCCACCAAAGGCTCACAGCTGCCGACCTGCTCCCCAGCAACTATGAACTGCTGACATTTCTGGGACGGGGAGCCTTTGGTGAGGTGGTTAGATGCCTCAAAAAGGACACCAGAGAGATTGTTGCTGTAAAGATCCCTCACGGCAGCGACAACATCGACAATGAACTGGCTCTGCTCACGTACTTTCAGCTGGAGAAGCTGGACAGGCAGAACATTGTCAGGTTCATTGAATCGTTCCCACTCAGGAACAACAGGACTGCTCTGGCCTTCGAGTCACTGGATGTGACTCTATGTCACTACATCTTCCAGAGGAGCTACGCCCCCCTGGATTTACATGATGTCAGGAGTGTAGTCCAGCAGCTGGCCACAGCATTAAAAGCCCTGAAGGACTTGGACGTGATCCACGCTGACATAAAGTTGAACAACATCATGGTGGTGGATCGTGAAGCCCAACCCCTTAGTGTGAAGCTCATTGACTTTGGATTGGCTTTTCCAACCAGTCAGGCAGAGGAGGGAGCGCTTCTTCAAACAACACACTACAGGGCTCCTGAAATTTTTCTGGGACTTCCGTTTTCAGAGGCCATCGATATGTGGTCTGTAGGTGTTGTGATGGCCTATATTCTGCTCGCAGTTCGTCTCTTCCCTGGAAACAGTGAATATGACACGCTGCGATGCATAGTGGAGCTCCTGGGTGTTCCTCCACACCATCTCCTCAGTGATGGGATGTTCTCCGACATATTCTTTGTTGAAGGACCTTCTGACCACTGGAGACTGAGGACACCTCAGGAGTACTGGCGGTTCACCACTCCACCTGGTGACTACAGGGCCTATACATTCCGCAACCTGGATGATCTGGAAACGTGGCCCCAGGAGAACCTGAGTGTGGTGGAGGTGGATGAAAGGAAGGAGTGCATTGCCTTGCTGAAGGCAATGCTTGAAATGGACCCTGATGAAAGGATTACCCCGCGTCAAGTCCTCGCCCATCCATTCATCACAAGGGGCACCCTCCACCATCTCTCTAGCGCAGACACAAGCCTTGGAACACCATCTCCATCGTCAGCCTATCCGGGCGTTATCCTCGTCCAGCCCGCACAAACTTCCCGGGACCTGGTGTGGGGAGGGGAAAAGGAGAGGGAAAACGAAACGTGCAGCATACCTGAAGCCTCTCGAGCACCGATTGTTATCCCAACTCAACCTCCACAAATGTCCTCCTGCAGCCAGTCGTCAGAGAGTGAAACCTGCACCAGTGGCAGCAGTGGATTTCATGAATCCACGTCATCAACGCTACCTCCAGGTGTTATCTTGGTGAAGCCTGCACCACCTGAGTGCCGCTTCGGGTTCGATGACGACAGCGAGCACAGTGAAGCTTGCCCATTGGATTCACTGGAGGACAGATCTGAAAATGATCCAGTGGAGCCCCCTCCCCTGTTAACTGAGGGCTGTGACGAGGAACAGGAGGACACAGAAGTCGCTGCCACCCCATCTGAAAGCACGGAGCCTGAGAGGAAGGCAAAGAAGATGAAGAAGAAGAAGAACTGCTTCAAGCGCTTCTGGGCCTGGACCAAGAGGACGTTCTGCGGCTGCATCAGTGTCAACGACGAAGAGGCTTAAATTACTCTATGAAGGTTTTTATTACAACACCGTGCTGGATGGATTTCACACAGAAAAATGTACAGAGTGTGCATGTGATGTCACCGTGAGGGTGTAATCACATGCACACTCTGTGCTGATACACCTGTGGGAAAACAATGTCAGCTGTCAGGTGTTGAGTTGTAAAGGCCTTTGTAGATAATGATGTTGGGTGGCACGGTGGTGTGGTGGTTAGCACCATCACCTCACAGCAAGAGGGTTCCCGGGAGCCCTTCTGTGCGGAGTTCGTATGTTCTCCCCGTGTCACCGTGGGTTTTCTCTGGGTACTCCAGTTTCCTCCCACAGTCCAAAGACATGCAGGTTAATTGATAACTCTAAATTGTCCCTAGGTGTAAACAGGGAAATCAAACAAAATAGAATAAAACTAAATCAAATTGGATAAAATTAAATGATAGTGTATTTGCATGTAAATGTGTGTGTGTGTGTGCCTGTGTGTGTGTGTGTGCTTGCGTGCATGTGCACGTGCGTGTGCGTGTGTAGTCTGCCCCCCTTGCTTGGTGGTGGTGGTGGTGTCAATGGTGCCTTCCTAACATCTGAAAAGGTCTTGAATTTACAAAGACTCTTAACTATGCAACATGGTGACGCAGACCTCCTGTCTGTTTCTGTAAGTTGAAACCATAGGCCTTTTTCACAGATCGCAATTTGAAGAAAAAAAACAATGGTATTTGTCATTTCACGGCTTTCCAACAGACGAGGACATTTTTCCAACAACATCTGCAATTGTAACTTTGTGGCTGGGAGAAAATGCGCCGTCCAGCCTCCATAGCAGCAATTCAAACAGCAAAAGGTCGTTGTGGTGCATACGCAAGTAGTGACCGGTACTGGGGATTCCCTACTTCTGGTCACGGTCACCATTTTGTGAAATAGGCCAATTCCCCTCAGTGGAAACAAAGCTTTTATTTACTTGTATTTCACAGATGAAAAACAATAAATTGCAAAGACAATAAGGCCTCCACTAAAATAGCATTTTAAGTCTTGCGTGTGATTTATGCTTTAGGGATTTATACTTGGGGATTTACCCTGGCTTCATATGAGCAGAGGAAATCTCTGCTCGTCGCTAGGCTAATTTATACAATGTAAAATGCCATAGGCTGACGCTAATAACATTGACAGTTATGACAGTTGTTTTGTCAGTGAACATTGTGAGTTGTAATGGAGCCAAACTGTGTGCCGTTACCTTTGTTAAATGTTGCTGCTGTACCTGGCTTTGTGTGAGCAGAGGGAAAGATCACTAATTGCCAGGCTAATTTATACAATGTAAAATGCTATAGGCTTGTAACAATAAAGTTAGAATGTTGTATTTGTGGGGGAAATGTGTCCAGATAAACACAAATGTTTGTCTGTGAATTCTGTGATTGATAGTGAAGCCATTTGTTTACTTGTGTTTGAAAATGTCTTTATGAAGCCATATGTAATGCGTGTTTAATGTGTGTTTTGAATCAACTAAACTTTACAGCACTTCACATAAACCTTCGCCGCCAACTAGTGTTGTAGAGGTGTCACTGCAGAGTGACACAGACACCAGCACAGGTATAAATGCTCACAATGGAGAAAGCAACATGCGGAGGGTCTCAATTCACACAGGTCTGATAAGTCTCAATTTCTGCTGCGACATTCAGATGGTAGGGTCAGAATTTGGTGTAAACAACATGAGAGCATGGATCCATCCCGCCTTGTATCAACGGTTCAGGCTGGTGGTGGTGGTGTAATGGTGTCGAGGAGATTTTCATGGCACACTTTGGGCCCCTTAGTACCAACTGAGCATGGTTTAAACACCACAGCCTACCTGAGTATTGTTGCTGACCGTGTCCATCCCTTTATGACCACAGTGTACCCATCTTCTGATGGCTACTTCCAGCACGATAACGCACCATGTCACAAAGCTCAAATCATCTCAAACTAGTTTCTTGAACATGACAATGAGTTCACTGTACTCCAGTGGCCTCCACAGTCACCAGATCTCAATCCAGTAGAGCACCTTTGGGATGTGGTGTCATTTGCTGTTGTAGGTCACTCACAGACATCAGCAGACACGAGAGACTTTTGCATATCCAGTTAAAAGTTCCTTGTAGCAGCTTTAAGAAATGGTTCATTTGTAATGCATTTTAGCTTGTAAATTCATATTACTCCTTAGTCTGGAACCCTTGTTCAGTTATGCAACCTTTGATTTCATCTTTTTATTTTTATGTATGATTGTTGTTATTTAATAGGGGAGGTATCTTCATGAGCTATTTTTTGGCTTCTAACCTCTCCTGCACAATGTTTTACCTTAAAATTGATAGTCTGTCTAGTCTTTGCCCTTATATGTTTGTTTGTCAACAACAAGGACCATGTTGGAAATAAATGCTTCCACTCTAACATGTCATCCTTTGGATTACTGTCTCCTTCTGTCTTTAAGCCAAAATAAATCAAATTTAAAAAAAATCCTTTTTTCCTGTCATTTCCATACATGTATGTGCAAATAACTAAGCTAAACTAACTTCCTACTCCCTACTTCAGGCCCCCTTGCTTGGACCACACCTAACTTCAATCTCAACCTTAATTTTGTTCTCAACTACACACCTGTAAAGTTAAGTGACTACGTCTTCTACAGTTGTGACATTATCATGTTGACAAAATCTGTCCACAGACAGACAGGCATGTAAACACCTGCCAAAATACTCAAAAACTGAGCATAGTGTTAGTTCAGGCAGGACTCGGTGTCACGCTCAGCTCACATCCCAGCTACATTAGCTGATCTCAAACAGCCCAATCAACTGATGAAGCCGCTGATTGATGGAAGGGAGTCAGCTGATAGATCACATGATTCTTTTCTGTGCAACCAACAGGTGAATCTCAGTCAGGGCGCCCTATTTAAATTGCTCTGGCCTGCCTGCTGTCTTCTGCTGCTAATCCAAGCCCTTTTATATTTTGTTAATCAGTGACGTGTGTAAACCTATTGTCCCCTTTCTTTGTTTTTGTATTTGTTAGTATATCCACATTGCACTAATTGTATGAATTCATTGGTGAATAAAGGGATACAAAAAAAATGTAACACAAGGCACTGAATTCTAGAACACTGCACCATGACGATATTTTGTCACCGCCCCCTTGACACGCCCATTTTACACCTCACCATCCACTTTCATTGAATTTTTGCAACGTGATGTCACAAAGCATTCTTTTATGGAATTTCAGAGTTAGTAAGTACAAGCCGAGAGAGGAGATTTGACCCTCGACGGAAATCGGACTCAAGGAATCGGACGGTCAGTGGATTAAGTGGAGAAATCTTAGGCTCTACTTACAACTAGTTTATGATGGATCAGAGTAGTAATTCATCATCCAGTCCATTGGTCAGCACCCACCAAAGGCTCACAGCTGCCGACCTGCTCCCCAGCAACTATGAACTGCTGACATTTCTGGGACGGGGAGCCTTTGGTGAGGTGGTTAGATGCCTCAAAAAGGACACCAGAGAGATTGTTGCTGTAAAGATCCCTCACGGCAGCGACAACATCGACAATGAACTGGCTCTGCTCACGTACTTTCAGCTGGAGAAGCTGGACAGGCAGAACATTGTCAGGTTCATTGAATCGTTCCCACTCAGGAACAACAGGACTGCTCTGGCCTTCGAGTCACTGGATGTGACTCTATGTCACTACATCTTCCAGAGGAGCTACGCCCCCCTGGATTTACATGATGTCAGGAGTGTAGTCCAGCAGCTGGCCACAGCATTAAAAGCCCTGAAGGACTTGGACGTGATCCACGCTGACATAAAGTTGAACAACATCATGGTGGTGGATCGTGAAGCCCAAGCCCTTAGTGTGAAGCTCATTGACTTTGGATTGGCTTTTCCAACCAGTCAGGCAGAGGAGGGAGCGCTTCTTCAAACAACACACTACAGGGCTCCTGAAATTTTTCTGGGACTTCCGTTTTCAGAGGCCATCGATATGTGGTCTGTAGGTGTTGTGATGGCCTATATTCTGCTCGCAGTTCGTCTCTTCCCTGGAAACAGTGAATATGACACGCTGCGATGCATAGTGGAGCTCCTGGGTGTTCCTCCACACCATCTCCTCAGTGATGGGATGTTCTCCGACATATTCTTTGTTGAAGGACCTTCTGACCACTGGAGACTGAGGACACCTCAGGAGTACTGGCGGTTCACCACTCCACCTGGTGACTACAGGGCCTATACATTCCGCAACCTGGATGATCTGGAAACGTGGCCCCAGGAGAACCTGAGTGTGGTGGAGGTGGATGAAAGGAAGGAGTGCATTGCCTTGCTGAAGGCAATGCTTGAAATGGACCCTGATGAAAGGATTACCCCGCGTCAAGTCCTCGCCCATCCATTCATCACAAGGGGCACCCTCCACCATCTCTCTAGCGCAGACACAAGCCTTGGAACACCATCTCCATCGTCAGCCTATCCGGGCGTTATCCTCGTCCAGCCCGCACAAAATTCCCGGGACCTGGTGTGGGGAGGGGAAAAGGAGAGGGAAAACGAAACGTGCAGCATACCTGAAGCCTCTCGAGCACCGATTGTTATCCCAACTCAACCTCCACAAATGTCCTCCTGCAGCCAGTCGTCAGAGAGTGAAACCTGCACCAGTGGCAGCAGTGGATTTCATGAATCCACGTCATCAACGCTACCTCCAGGTGTTATCTTGGTGAAGCCTGCACCACCTGAGTGCCGCTTCGGGTTCGATGATGACAGCGAGCACAGTGAAGCTTGCCCATTGGATTCACTGGAGGACAGATCTGAAAATGATCCAGTGGAGCCCCCTCCCCTGTTAACTGAGGGCTGTGACGAGGAACAGGAGGACACAGAAGTCGCTGCCACCCCATCTGAAAGCACGGAGCCTGAGAGGAAGGCAAAGAAGATGAAGAAGAAGAAGAACTGCTTCAAGCGCTTCTGGGCCTGGACCAAGAGGACGTTCTGCGGCTGCATCAGTGTCAACGACGAAGAGGCTTAAATTACTCTATGAAGGTTTTTATTACAACACCGTGCTGGATGGATTTCACACAGAAAAATGTACAGAGTGTGCATGTGATGTCACCGTGAGGGTGTAATCACATGCACACTCTGTGCTGATACACCTGTGGGAAAACAATGTCAGCTGTCAGGTGTTGAGTTGTAAAAGCCTTTGTAGATAATGATGTTGGGTGGCACGGTGGTGTGGTGGTTAGCACCATCACCTCACAGCAAGAGGGTTCCCGGGAGCCCTTCTGTGCGGAGTTTGCATGTTCTCCCCGTGTCACCGTGGGTTTTCTCTGGGTACTCCAGTTTCCTCCCACAGTCCAAAGACATGCAGGTTAATTGATAACTCTAAATTGTCCCTAGGTGTAAACAGGGAAATCAAACAAAATAGAATAAAACTAAATCAAATTGGATAAAATTAAATGATAGTGTATTTGCATGTAAATGTGTGTGTGTGTGTGTGCCTGTGTGTGTGTGTGTGTGTGCTTGCGTGCACGTGGACGTGCGTGTGTGTGTGTGTGTGTAGACTGCCCCCCTTGCTTGGTGGTGGTGGTGGTGTCAGTGGTGCCTTCCTAACATCTGAAAAGGTCTTGAATTTACAAAGACTCTTAACTATGCAACATGGTGACGCAGACCTCCTGTCTGTTTCTGTAAGTTGAAACCATAGGCCTTTTTCACAGATCGCAATTTGAAGAAAAAAAACAATGGTATTTGTCATTTCACGGCTTTCCAACAGACGAGGACATTTTTCCAACAACATCTGCAATTGTAACTTTGTGGCTGGGAGAAAATGCGCCGTCCAGCCTCCATAGCAGCAATTCAAACAGCAAAAGGTCGTTGTGGTGCATACGCAAGTAGTGACCGGTACTGGGGATTCCCTACTTCTGGTCACGGTCACCATTTTGTGAAATAGGCCAATTCCCCTCAGTGGAAACAAAGCTTTTATTTACTTGTATTTCACAGATGAAAAACAATAAATTGCAAAGACAATAAGGCCTCCACTAAAATAGCATTTTAAGTCTTGCGTGTGATTTATGCTTTAGGGATTTATACTTGGGGATTTACCCTGGCTTCATATGAGCAGAGGAAATCTCTGCTCGTCGCTAGGCTAATTTATACAATGTAAAATGCCATAGGCTGACGCTAATAACATTGACAGTTATGACAGTTGTTTTGTCAGTGAACATTGTGAGTTGAAATGGAGCCAAACTGTGTGCCGTTACCTTTGTTAAATGTTGCTGCTGTACCTGGCTTTGTGTGAGCAGAGGGAAAGATCCAACCTGATCTCACAGCAATACCTGAAATGACCACGACTTCTTAACACTGCATTCCGTGGTGGCAGCACATAATGGGTTGAAATTATGCGCCGGCACCACAGAAACAAGGCCAATTTAAAGCCTCAGTGTGTAAAAATGGTGAGTAACACTGACATCAGCGGTCAAATTCTAGATTGCAGGGCTCACTCGCGCTCACTCGCTCACCCCTCCCGTCAGGTAAGTGACGATGGCCTCGTAGGACAGAAAGCCTTGCGCAGACAGAGATAGCATCATCCACCAGTTTTTCAGGAACAGGCCTATCTAGCGATGAGATGAATATTTATTTAGAAATCTAAACCATGTTACAATATTGTAGCGACCCTGCAGTAAATGTTTAATGTCAATGTTCTGTGAGTTAATGGCATGTTTGGGATTGAATGAGTACAGGTAGGGGGGCGGGGTGCAAGTGTGACGGGGACGAGAGCTGTGTGAGTGCGCGTGCTGGTGTGTGTATGAGCGAGCTGGAGGAGAGAGCAGGAGTGCACAGTTGAGGCTACAGCTAAGTTCTTGTTTGTTGGTTGTTACTGCACCCTGCCTGTGTATATATAGAGAAATCATTCTTAGCCTATGAGAAAGCTTCCATTTGTATGTGAACTGCATTACACTTTAGTAAATATATATTTATAAAAGCAATAGTTGGTATTTGCTAATAAACAACCACGTAAATGACACATTGTAACTTTAAAGCCAATTAGGATCCTTTCCCGTGGTGGACACACGAATTCCCTGATTCAGTAACGTCACGTCAACCTGGTTTTCCTCAATGATATCTTTAACATTCCTGTATACACACAAAAACACAGAAGTGTCCTTGATAACTCAACAATATGACAGGATAATGTCAAGGCCATAAAATAAAATAAATGTATTTTGCCAGCTTTTGATAGCGTAGGGCTTCAAGAGCATTGTGCTGTGGGCGGATGGGGTGCGTTCCACTACTGTTTTGTGGCTACTGTCTGCTGTGTGTGGGCTTCATTCCATTTCAAATTGCCATCCGTCTGCAGTAACCGAATCCAAACGCCACTAATAAATAAATAAATTGGAAGAAAAAATAAGGCTGAGCACGGAAGAACCAGAGAGAACACACCATCACATGGAGCCGTCCGCCCCCGCCAACACAGCCACCCGGCCACCCTCCACTCCACCAGGGGAGAGCGGACCCCAAGCCAGCGCCACAGAACCAGCGGCCTCAGGATTTACTTGAGCAGAGAACAATGGTGGTAAAATGTTTATAAGTTAATTAACAACTGGTATGTCATGCACCATCCATGTCCTCAGAGCTGACCAAACATCGCTATTTTAACCGTTCAAAACGATGAAATGTTGCTGCTGCTCTATTTGTTTATGTACTTGTACTTGTTACCTGATTTCAGTTTAGTTTAAACAGCCCTTTTCATAATCCTGGGTTACTTTCATGTCACAACATTTTCGCTTCCAACTCGTCAAATACTGACACTTGTTCAGTGGCCCTAAATGTCAAAATATGATGCACTTACCCCAGAGCATGTGAGCGCAGCGGAGCGGGGAGCAGGAGGATTTTGTGTTGAGCGAGGAGCGGCTATTTTTTTAAAAAGGTGAAGCGGAGCCTGATCTCTCGCTCCAATTTCGGTGCTGAACTGCGGGGAGAGGCGAGAAGGCTTCCCCGGAGGTCGGCCGCTTAACCTGGTCCGTCTCCACTACACTTTGACTTATTTCCACCCTGCCAGTGGTACCGTGTAGAACAGTCCCTAACTGCGGGGAGAGGGCTTGGTAAATGCTAGATCACTAGCGAACAAATCGTTTACCCTGAAGGATTTCCTGACTTCCCGAGGATTGGATTTTCTCTGTGTGACTGAAACATGGCTGACTGTTGGTGAGTGCAGTGCTTTCACAGAGCTTTTACCCGATGATTGCGGCTATTTAGACTCCCCGCCAACGTCGGGTGGAGGATGAGGAATAGCGACTATTTATATGAGTCACTATTAATGTAAGCAGCTAGGTAAGATGGCGTGTGCCGTCTGAATGCTGTAAATCGTTTCGTCCTGGAAGCGACCTGGGGCGGACCCGGAGACAGTTTGCTAAAGCTATGGATACACACTATATAGAAATAGCTTATCTTCACACTGATGGTGTCATTTGCTGTTGTAGGTCACGCACAGACATCAGCAGAAACGAGAGACTTTTGCATATCCAGTTAAAAGTTCCTTGTAGCAGCTTTAAGAAATGGTTCATTTGTAATGCATTTTAGCTTGTAAATTCATATTACTCCTTAGTCTGGAACCCTTGTTCACTTATGCAAACTTTGATTTGATCTTTTTATTTTTATGTATGATTGTTGTTATTTAATAGGGGAGGTATCTTCATGAGCCATTTTTTGGCTTCTAACCTCTCCTGCACAATGTTTTACCTTAAAATTGATAGTCTGTCTAGTCTCTGCCCTTATATGTTTGTTTGTCAACAACAAGGACCATGTTGGAAATAAATGCATCTACTCTAACATGTCACCCTTTGGATTACTGTCTCTTTCTGTCTTTGAGCCAAAATAAATCAAACAAACAAACAAACAAAAAAATCCTGTCTTTTCCATACATGTATGTGCAAATAACTAAGCTAAACTAACTTCCTACTCCCTACTTCAGGCCCCCTTGCTTGGACCACACCTAACTTCAAACTCAGCCTTAATTTTGTTCTCAACTACACACCTGTGAAGTTAAGTGACTACGTCTTCTACAGTTGTGACATTATCATGTTGACAAAATCTGTCCACAGACAGACAGGCATGTAAACACCTGCCAAAATACTCAAAAACTGAGCATAGTGTTAGTTCAGGCAGGACTCGGTGTCACGCTCAGCTCACATCCCAGCTACATTAGCTGATCTCAAACAGCCCAATCAACTGATGAAGCCGCTGATTGATGGAAGGGAGTCAGCTGATAGATCACATGATTCTTTTCTGTGCAACCAACAGGTGAATCTCAGTCAGGGCGCCCTATTTAAATTGCTCTGGCCTGCCTGCTGTCTTCTGCTGCTAATCCAAGCCCTTTTATATTTTGTTAATCAGTGACGTGTGTAAACCTATTGTCCCCTTTCTTTGTTTTTGTATTTGTTAGTATATCCACATTGCACTAATTGTATGAATTCATTGGTGAATAAAGGGATACAAAAAAAAATGTAACACAAGGCACTGAATTCTAGAACACTGCACCATGACGATATTTTGTCACCGCCCCCTTGACACGCCCATTTTACACCTCACCATCCACTTTCATTGAATTTTTGCAACGTGATGTCACAAAGCATTCTTTTATGGAATTTCAGAGTTAGTAAGTACAAGCCGAGAGAGGAGATTTGACCCTCGACGGAAATCGGACTCAAGGAATCGGACGGTCAGTGGATTAAGTGGAGAAATCTTAGGCTCTACTTACAACTAGTTTATGATGGATCAGAGTAGGAATTCATCATCCAGTCCATTGGTCAGCACCCACCAAAGGCTCACAGCTGCCGACCTGCTCCCCAGCAACTATGAACTGCTGACATTTCTGGGACGGGGAGCCTTTGGTGAGGTGGTTAGATGCCTCAAAAAGGACACCAGAGAGATTGTTGCTGTAAAGATCCCTCAGTGCAGCGACAACATCGACGATGAACTGGCTCTGCTCACGTACTTTCAGCTGGAGAAGCTGGACAGGCAGAACATTGTCAGGTTCATTGAATCGTTCCCACTCAGGAACAACAGGACTGCTCTGGCCTTCGAGTCACTGGATGTGACTCTATATCACTACATCTTCCAGAGGAGCTACGCCCCCCTGGATTTACATGATGTCAGGAGTGTAGTCCAGCAGCTGGCCACAGCATTAAAAGCCCTGAAGGACTTGGACGTGATCCACGCTGACATAAAGTTGGACAACATCATGTTGGTGGATCGTGAAGCCCAAGCCCTTAGTGTGAAGCTCATTGACTTTGGATTGGCTTTTCCAACCAGTCAGGCAGAGGAGGGAGCGCTTCATCAAACAACACACTACAGGGCTCCTGAAATTTTTCTGGGACTTCCGTTTTCAGAGGCCATCGATATGTGGTCTGTAGGTGTTGTGATGGCCTATATTCTGCTCGCAGTTCGTCTCTTCCCTGGAAACAGTGAATATGACACGCTGCGATGCATAGTGGAGCTCCTGGGTGTTCCTCCACACCATCTCCTCAGTGATGGGATGTTCTCCGACATATTCTTTGTTGAAGGACCTTCTGACCACTGGAGACTGAGGACACCTCAAGAGTTCTGGCGGTTTATCACTCCACCTGGTGACGACAGGGCCTATACATTCCGCAACCTGGATGATCTGGAAACGTGGCCCCAGGATAACCTGAGTGTGGTGGAGGTGGATGAAAGGAAGGAGTGCATTGCCTTGCTGAAGGCAATGCTTGAAATGGACCCTGATGAAAGGATTACCCCGCGTCAAGTCCTCGCCCATCCATTCATCACAAGGGGCACCCTCCACCATCTCTCTGACGCAGACACAAGCCTTGGAACACCATCTCCATCGTCAGCCTATCCGGGCGTTATCCTCGTCCAGCCCGCACAAACTTCCCGGGACCTGGTGTGGGGAGGGGAAAAGGAGAGGGAAAACGAAACGTGCAGCATACCTGAAGCCTCTCGAGCACCGATTGTTATCCCAACTCAACCTCCACAAATGTCCTCCTGCAGCCAGTCGTCAGAGAGTGAAACCTGCACCAGTGGCAGCAGTGGATTTCATGAATCCACGTCATCAACGCTACCTCCAGGTGTTATCTTGGTGAAGCCTGCACCACCTGAGTGCCGCTTCGGGTTCGATGACGACAGCGAGCACAGTGAAGCTTGCCCATTGGATTCACTGGAGGACAGATCTGAAAATGATCCAGTGGAGCCCCCTCCCCTGTTAACTGAGGGCTGTGACGAGGAACAGGAGGACACAGAAGTCGCTGCCACCCCATCTGAAAGCACGGAGCCTGAGAGGAAGGCAAAGAAGATGAAGAAGAAGAAGAACTGCTTCAAGCGCTTCTGGGCCTGGACCAAGAGGACGTTCTGCGGCTGCATCAGTGTCAACGACGAAGAGGCTTAAATTACTCTATGAAGGTTTTTATTACAACACCGTGCTGGATGGATTTCACACAGAAAAATGTACAGAGTGTGCATGTGATGTCACCGTGAGGGTGTAATCACATGCACACTCTGTGCTGATACACCTGTGGGAAAACAATGTCAGCTGTCAGGTGTTGAGTTGTAAAGGCCTTTGTAGATAATGATGTTGGGTGGCACGGTGGTGTGGTGGTTAGCACCATCACCTCACAGCAAGAGGGTTCCCGGGAGCCCTTCTGTGCGGAGTTCGTATGTTCTCCCCGTGTCACCGTGGGTTTTCTCTGGGTACTCCAGTTTCCTCCCACAGTCCAAAGACATGCAGGTTAATTGATAACTCTAAATTGTCCCTAGGTGTAAACAGGGAAATCAAACAAAATAGAATAAAACTAAATCAAATTGGATAAAATTAAATGATAGTGTATTTGCATGTAAATGTGTGTGTGTGTGTGTGCCTGTGTGTGTGTGTGTGCTTGCGTGCACGTGCGTGTGTGTGTGTAGTCTGCCCCCCCTTGCTTGGTGGTGGTGGTGGTGGTGTCAATGGTGCCTTCCTAACATCTGAAAAGGTCTTGAATTTACAAAGACTCTTAACTATGCAACATGGTGACGCAGACCTCCTGTCTGTTTCTGTAAGTTGAAACCATAGGCCTTTTTCACAGATCGCAATTTGAAGAAAAAAAACAATGGTATTTGTCATTTCACGGCTTTCCAACAGACGAGGACATTTTTCCAACAACATCTGCAATTGTAACTTTGTGGCTGGGAGAAAATGCGCCGTCCAGCCTCCATAGCAGCAATTCAAACAGCAAAAGGTCGTTGTGGTGCACACGCAAGTAGTGACCGGTACTGGGGATTCCCTACTTCTGGTCACGGTCACCATTTTGTGAAATAGGCCAATTCCCCTCAGTGGAAACAAAGCTTTTATTTACTTGTATTTCACAGATGAAAAACAATAAATTGCAAAGACAATAAGGCCTCCACTAAAATAGCATTTTAAGTCTTGCGTGTGATTTATGCTTTAGGGATTTATACTTGGGGATTTACCCTGGCTTCATATGAGCAGAGGAAATCTCTGCTCGTCGCTAGGCTAATTTATACAATGTAAAATGCCATAGGCTGACGCTAATAACATTGACAGTTATGACAGTTGTTTTGTCAGTGAACATTGTGAGTTGAAATGGAGCCAAACTGTGTGCCGTTACCTTTGTTAAATGTTGCTGCTGTACCTGGCTTTGTGTGAGCAGAGGGAAAGATCCAACCTGATCTCAGAGCAATACCTGAAATGACCACGACTTCTTAACACTGCATTCCGTGGTGGCAGCACATAATGGGTTGAAATTATGCGCCGGCACCACAGAAACAATGCCAATTTAAAGCCTCAGTGTGTAAAAATGGTGAGTAACACTGACATCAGCGGTCAAATTCTAGATTGCAGGGCTCACTCGCGCTCACTCGCTCACCCCTCCCGTCAGGTAAGTGACGATGGCCTCGTAGGACAGAAAGCCTTGCGCAGACAGAGATAGCATCATCCACCAGTTTTTCAGGAACAGGCCTATCTAGCGATGAGATGAATATTTATTTAGAAATCTAAACCATGTTACAATATTGTAGCGACCCTGCAGTAAATGTTTAATGTCAATGTTCTGTGAGTTAATGGCATGTTTGGGATTGAATGAGTACAGGTAGGGGGGCGGGGTGCAAGTGTGACGGGGACGAGAGCTGTGTGAGTGCGCGTGCTGGTGTGTGTATGAGCGAGCTGGAGGAGAGAGCAGGAGTGCACAGTTGGAGCTACAGCTAAGTTCTTGTTTGTTGGTTGTTACTGCACCCTGCCTGTGTATATATAGAGAAATCATTCTTAGCCTATGAGAAAGCTTCCATTTGTATGTGAACTGCATTACACTTTAGTAAATATATATTTATAAAAGCAATAGTTGGTATTTGCTAATAAACAACCACGTAAATGACACATTGTAACTTTAAAGCCAATTAGGATCCTTTCCCGTGGTGGACACACGAATTCCCTGATTCAGTAACGTCACGTCAACCTGGTTTTCCTCAATGATATCTTTAACATTCCTGTATACACACAAAAACACAGAAGTGTCCTTGATAACTCAACAATATGACAGGATAATGTCAAGGCCATAAAATAAAATAAATGTATTTTGCCAGCTTTTGATAGCGTAGGGCTTCAAGAGCATTGTGCTGTGGGCGGATGGGGTGCGTTCCACTACTGTTTTGTAGCTACTGTCTGCTGTGTGTGGGCTTCATTCCATTTCAAATTGCCATCCGTCTGCAGTAACCGAATCCAAACGCCACTAATAAATAAATAAATTGGAAGAAAAAATAAGGCTGAGCACGGAAGAACCAGAGAGAACACACCATCACATGGAGCCGTCCGCCCCCGGCAACACAGCCACCCGGCCACCCTCCACTCCACCAGGGGAGAGCGGACCCCAAGCCAGCGCCACAGAACCAGCGGCCTCAGGATTTACTTGAGCAGAGAACAATGGTGGTAAAATGTTTATAAGTTAATTAACAACTGGTATGTCATGCACCATCCATGTCCTCAGAGCTGACCAAACATCGCTATTTTAACCGTTCAAAACGATGAAATGTTGCTGCTGCTCTATTTGTTTATGTACTTGTACTTGTTACCTGATTTCAGTTTAGTTTAAACAGCCCTTTTCATAATCCTGGGTTACTTTCATGTCACAACATTTTCGCTTCCAGCTCGTCAAATACTGACACTTGTTCAGTGGCCCTAAATGTCAAAATATGATGCACTTACCCCAGAGCATGTGAGCGCAGCGGAGCGGGGAGCAGGAGGATTTTGTGTTGAGCGAGGAGCGGCTATTTTTTTAAAAAGGTGAAGCGGAGCCTGATCTCTCGCTCCAATTTCGGTGCTGAACTGCGGGGAGAGGCGAGAAGGCTTCCCCGGAGGTCGGCCGCTTAACCTGGTCCGTCTCCACTACACTTTGACTTATTTCCACCCTGCCAGTGGTACCGTGTAGAACAGTCCCTAACTGCGGGGAGAGGGCTTGGTAAATGCTAGATCACTAGCGAACAAATCGTTTACCCTGAAGGATTTCCTGACTTCCCGAGGATTGGATTTTCTCTGTGTGACTGAAACATGGCTGACTGTTGGTGAGTGCAGTGCTTTCACAGAGCTTTTACCCGATGATTGCGGCTATTTAGACTCCCCGCCAACGTCGGGTGGAGGATGAGGAATAGCGACTATTTATATGAGTCACTATTAATGTAAGCAGCTAGGTAAGATGGCGTGTGCCGTCTGAATGCCGTAAATCGTTTCGTCCTGGAAGCGACCTGGGGCGGACCCGGAGACAGTTTGCTAAAGCTATGGATACACACTATATAGAAATAGCTTATCTTCACACTGATGGTGTCATTTGCTGTTGTAGGTCACGCACAGACATCAGCAGAAACGAGAGACTTTTGCATATCCAGTTAAAAGTTCCTTGTAGCAGCTTTAAGAAATGGTTCATTTGTAATGCATTTTAGCTTGTAAATTCATATTACTCCTTAGTCTGGAACCCTTGTTCACTTATGCAAACTTTGATTTGATCTTTTTATTTTTATGTATGATTGTTGTTATTTAATAGGGGAGGTATCTTCATGAGCCATTTTTTGGCTTCTAACCTCTCCTGCACAATGTTTTACCTTAAAATTGATAGTCTGTCTAGTCTCTGCCCTTATATGTTTGTTTGTCAACAACAAGGACCATGTTGGAAATAAATGCATCTACTCTAACATGTCACCCTTTGGATTACTGTCTCTTTCTGTCTTTGAGCCAAAATAAATCAAACAAACAAACAAACAAAAAAATCCTGTCTTTTCCATACATGTATGTGCAAATAACTAAGCTAAACTAACTTCCTACTCCCTACTTCAGGCCCCCTTGCTTGGACCACACCTAACTTCAAACTCAGCCTTAATTTTGTTCTCAACTACACACCTGTGAAGTTAAGTGACTACGTCTTCTACAGTTGTGACATTATCATGTTGACAAAATCTGTCCACAGACAGACAGGCATGTAAACACCTGCCAAAATACTCAAAAACTGAGCATAGTGTTAGTTCAGGCAGGACTCGGTGTCACGCTCAGCTCACATCCCAGCTACATTAGCTGATCTCAAACAGCCCAATCAACTGATGAAGCCGCTGATTGATGGAAGGGAGTCAGCTGATAGATCACATGATTCTTTTCTGTGCAACCAACAGGTGAATCTCAGTCAGGGCGCCCTATTTAAATTGCTCTGGCCTGCCTGCTGTCTTCTGCTGCTAATCCAAGCCCTTTTATATTTTGTTAATCAGTGACGTGTGTAAACCTATTGTCCCCTTTCTTTGTTTTTGTATTTGTTAGTATATCCACATTGCACTAATTGTATGAATTCATTGGTGAATAAAGGGATACAAAAAAAAATGTAACACAAGGCACTGAATTCTAGAACACTGCACCATGACGATATTTTGTCACCGCCCCCTTGACACGCCCATTTTACACCTCACCATCCACTTTCATTGAATTTTTGCAACGTGATGTCACAAAGCATTCTTTTATGGAATTTCAGAGTTAGTAAGTACAAGCCGAGAGAGGAGATTTGACCCTCGACGGAAATCGGACTCAAGGAATCGGACGGTCAGTGGATTAAGTGGAGAAATCTTAGGCTCTACTTACAACTAGTTTATGATGGATCAGAGTAGGAATTCATCATCCAGTCCATTGGTCAGCACCCACCAAAGGCTCACAGCTGCCGACCTGCTCCCCAGCAACTATGAACTGCTGACATTTCTGGGACGGGGAGCCTTTGGTGAGGTGGTTAGATGCCTCAAAAAGGACACCAGAGAGATTGTTGCTGTAAAGATCCCTCAGTGCAGCGACAACATCGACGATGAACTGGCTCTGCTCACGTACTTTCAGCTGGAGAAGCTGGACAGGCAGAACATTGTCAGGTTCATTGAATCGTTCCCACTCAGGAACAACAGGACTGCTCTGGCCTTCGAGTCACTGGATGTGACTCTATATCACTACATCTTCCAGAGGAGCTACGCCCCCCTGGATTTACATGATGTCAGGAGTGTAGTCCAGCAGCTGGCCACAGCATTAAAAGCCCTGAAGGACTTGGACGTGATCCACGCTGACATAAAGTTGGACAACATCATGTTGGTGGATCGTGAAGCCCAAGCCCTTAGTGTGAAGCTCATTGACTTTGGATTGGCTTTTCCAACCAGTCAGGCAGAGGAGGGAGCGCTTCATCAAACAACACACTACAGGGCTCCTGAAATTTTTCTGGGACTTCCGTTTTCAGAGGCCATCGATATGTGGTCTGTAGGTGTTGTGATGGCCTATATTCTGCTCGCAGTTCGTCTCTTCCCTGGAAACAGTGAATATGACACGCTGCGATGCATAGTGGAGCTCCTGGGTGTTCCTCCACACCATCTCCTCAGTGATGGGATGTTCTCCGACATATTCTTTGTTGAAGGACCTTCTGACCACTGGAGACTGAGGACACCTCAAGAGTTCTGGCGGTTCACCACTCCACCTGGTGACTACAGGGCCTATACATTCCGCAACCTGGATGATCTGGAAACGTGGCCCCAGGATAACCTGAGTGTGGTGGAGGTGGATGAAAGGAAGGAGTGCATTGCCTTGCTGAAGGCAATGCTTGAAATGGACCCTGATGAAAGGATTACCCCGCGTCAAGTCCTCGCCCATCCATTCATCACAAGGGGCACCCTCCACCATCTCTCTGACGCAGACACAAGCCTTGGAACACCATCTCCATCGTCAGCCTATCCGGGCGTTATCCTCGTCCAGCCCGCACAAACTTCCCGGGACCTGGTGTGGGGAGGGGAAAAGGAGAGGGAAAACGAAACGTGCAGCATACCTGAAGCCTCTCGAGCACCGATTGTTATCCCAACTCAACCTCCACAAATGTCCTCCTGCAGCCAGTCGTCAGAGAGTGAAACCTGCACCAGTGGCAGCAGTGGATTTCATGAATCCACGTCATCAACGCTACCTCCAGGTGTTATCTTGGTGAAGCCTGCACCACCTGAGTGCCGCTTCGGGTTCGATGACGACAGCGAGCACAGTGAAGCTTGCCCATTGGATTCACTGGAGGACAGATCTGAAAATGATCCAGTGGAGCCCCCTCCCCTGTTAACTGAGGGCTGTGACGAGGAACAGGAGGACACAGAAGTCGCTGCCACCCCATCTGAAAGCACGGAGCCTGAGAGGAAGGCAAAGAAGATGAAGAAGAAGAAGAACTGCTTCAAGCGCTTCTGGGCCTGGACCAAGAGGACGTTCTGCGGCTGCATCAGTGTCAACGACGAAGAGGCTTAAATTACTCTATGAAGGTTTTTATTACAACACCGTGCTGGATGGATTTCACACAGAAAAATGTACAGAGTGTGCATGTGATGTCACCGTGAGGGTGTAATCACATGCACACTCTGTGCTGATACACCTGTGGGAAAACAATGTCAGCTGTCAGGTGTTGAGTTGTAAAGGCCTTTGTAGATAATGATGTTGGGTGGCACGGTGGTGTGGTGGTTAGCACCATCACCTCACAGCAAGAGGGTTCCCGGGAGCCCTTCTGTGCGGAGTTTGCATGTTCTCCCCGTGTCACCGTGGGTTTTCTCTGGGTACTCCAGTTTCCTCCCACAGTCCAAAGACATGCAGGTTAATTGATAACTCTAAATTGTCCCTAGGTGTAAACAGGGAAATCAAACAAAATAGAATAAAACTAAATCAAATTGGATAAAATTAAATGATAGTGTATTTGCATGTAAATGTGTGTGTGTGTGTGTGCCTGTGTGTGTGTGTGTGCTTGCGTGCACGTGCGTGTGTGTGTGTAGTCTGCCCCCCCTTGCTTGGTGGTGGTGGTGGTGGTGTCAATGGTGCCTTCCTAACATCTGAAAAGGTCTTGAATTTACAAAGACTCTTAACTATGCAACATGGTGACGCAGACCTCCTGTCTGTTTCTGTAAGTTGAAACCATAGGCCTTTTTCACAGATCGCAATTTGAAGAAAAAAAACAATGGTATTTGTCATTTCACGGCTTTCCAACAGACGAGGACATTTTTCCAACAACATCTGCAATTGTAACTTTGTGGCTGGGAGAAAATGCGCCGTCCAGCCTCCATAGCAGCAATTCAAACAGCAAAAGGTCGTTGTGGTGCACACGCAAGTAGTGACCGGTACTGGGGATTCCCTACTTCTGGTCACGGTCACCATTTTGTGAAATAGGCCAATTCCCCTCAGTGGAAACAAAGCTTTTATTTACTTGTATTTCACAGATGAAAAACAATAAATTGCAAAGACAATAAGGCCTCCACTAAAATAGCATTTTAAGTCTTGCGTGTGATTTATGCTTTAGGGATTTATACTTGGGGATTTACCCTGGCTTCATATGAGCAGAGGAAATCTCTGCTCGTCGCTAGGCTAATTTATACAATGTAAAATGCCATAGGCTGACGCTAATAACATTGACAGTTATGACAGTTGTTTTGTCAGTGAACATTGTGAGTTGAAATGGAGCCAAACTGTGTGCCGTTACCTTTGTTAAATGTTGCTGCTGTACCTGGCTTTGTGTGAGCAGAGGGAAAGATCCAACCTGATCTCAGAGCAATACCTGAAATGACCACGACTTCTTAACACTGCATTCCGTGGTGGCAGCACATAATGGGTTGAAATTATGCGCCGGCACCACAGAAACAATGCCAATTTAAAGCCTCAGTGTGTAAAAATGGTGAGTAACACTGACATCAGCGGTCAAATTCTAGATTGCAGGGCTCACTCGCGCTCACTCGCTCACCCCTCCCGTCAGGTAAGTGACGATGGCCTCGTAGGACAGAAAGCCTTGCGCAGACAGAGATAGCATCATCCACCAGTTTTTCAGGAACAGGCCTATCTAGCGATGAGATGAATATTTATTTAGAAATCTAAACCATGTTACAATATTGTAGCGACCCTGCAGTAAATGTTTAATGTCAATGTTCTGTGAGTTAATGGCATGTTTGGGATTGAATGAGTACAGGTAGGGGGGCGGGGTGCAAGTGTGACGGGGACGAGAGCTGTGTGAGTGCGCGTGCTGGTGTGTGTATGAGCGAGCTGGAGGAGAGAGCAGGAGTGCACAGTTGGAGCTACAGCTAAGTTCTTGTTTGTTGGTTGTTACTGCACCCTGCCTGTGTATATATAGAGAAATCATTCTTAGCCTATGAGAAAGCTTCCATTTGTATGTGAACTGCATTACACTTTAGTAAATATATATTTATAAAAGCAATAGTTGGTATTTGCTAATAAACAACCACGTAAATGACACATTGTAACTTTAAAGCCAATTAGGATCCTTTCCCGTGGTGGACACACGAATTCCCTGATTCAGTAACGTCACGTCAACCTGGTTTTCCTCAATGATATCTTTAACATTCCTGTATACACACAAAAACACAGAAGTGTCCTTGATAACTCAACAATATGACAGGATAATGTCAAGGCCATAAAATAAAATAAATGTATTTTGCCAGCTTTTGATAGCGTAGGGCTTCAAGAGCATTGTGCTGTGGGCGGATGGGGTGCGTTCCACTACTGTTTTGTAGCTACTGTCTGCTGTGTGTGGGCTTCATTCCATTTCAAATTGCCATCCGTCTGCAGTAACCGAATCCAAACGCCACTAATAAATAAATAAATTGGAAGAAAAAATAAGGCTGAGCACGGAAGAACCAGAGAGAACACACCATCACATGGAGCCGTCCGCCCCCGGCAACACAGCCACCCGGCCACCCTCCACTCCACCAGGGGAGAGCGGACCCCAAGCCAGCGCCACAGAACCAGCGGCCTCAGGATTTACTTGAGCAGAGAACAATGGTGGTAAAATGTTTATAAGTTAATTAACAACTGGTATGTCATGCACCATCCATGTCCTCAGAGCTGACCAAACATCGCTATTTTAACCGTTCAAAACGATGAAATGTTGCTGCTGCTCTATTTGTTTATGTACTTGTACTTGTTACCTGATTTCAGTTTAGTTTAAACAGCCCTTTTCATAATCCTGGGTTACTTTCATGTCACAACATTTTCGCTTCCAGCTCGTCAAATACTGACACTTGTTCAGTGGCCCTAAATGTCAAAATATGATGCACTTACCCCAGAGCATGTGAGCGCAGCGGAGCGGGGAGCAGGAGGATTTTGTGTTGAGCGAGGAGCGGCTATTTTTTTAAAAAGGTGAAGCGGAGCCTGATCTCTCGCTCCAATTTCGGTGCTGAACTGCGGGGAGAGGCGAGAAGGCTTCCCCGGAGGTCGGCCGCTTAACCTGGTCCGTCTCCACTACACTTTGACTTATTTCCACCCTGCCAGTGGTACCGTGTAGAACAGTCCCTAACTGCGGGGAGAGGGCTTGGTAAATGCTAGATCACTAGCGAACAAATCGTTTACCCTGAAGGATTTCCTGACTTCCCAAGGATTGGATTTTCTCTGTGTGACTGAAACATGGCTGACTGTTGGTGAGTGCAGTGCTTTCACAGAGCTTTTACCCGATGATTGCGGCTATTTAGACTCCCCGCCAACGTCGGGTGGAGGATGAGGAATAGCGACTATTTATATGAGTCACTATTAATGTAAGCAGCTAGGTAAGATGGCGTGTGCCGTCTGAATGCCGTAAATCGTTTCGTCCTGGAAGCGACCTGGGGCGGACCCGGAGACAGTTTGCTAAAGCTATGGATACACACTATATAGAAATAGCTTATCTTCACACTGATGGTGTCATTTGCTGTTGTAGGTCACGCACAGACATCAGCAGAAACGAGAGACTTTTGCATATCCAGTTAAAAGTTCCTTGTAGCAGCTTTAAGAAATGGTTCATTTGTAATGCATTTTAGCTTGTAAATTCATATTACTCCTTAGTCTGGAACCCTTGTTCACTTATGCAAACTTTGATTTGATCTTTTTATTTTTATGTATGATTGTTGTTATTTAATAGGGGAGGTATCTTCATGAGCCATTTTTTGGCTTCTAACCTCTCCTGCACAATGTTTTACCTTAAAATTGATAGTCTGTCTAGTCTCTGCCCTTATATGTTTGTTTGTCAACAACAAGGACCATGTTGGAAATAAATGCATCTACTCTAACATGTCACCCTTTGGATTACTGTCTCTTTCTGTCTTTGAGCCAAAATAAATCAAACAAACAAACAAACAAAAAAATCCTGTCTTTTCCATACATGTATGTGCAAATAACTAAGCTAAACTAACTTCCTACTCCCTACTTCAGGCCCCCTTGCTTGGACCACACCTAACTTCAAACTCAGCCTTAATTTTGTTCTCAACTACACACCTGTGAAGTTAAGTGACTACGTCTTCTACAGTTGTGACATTATCATGTTGACAAAATCTGTCCACAGACAGACAGGCATGTAAACACCTGCCAAAATACTCAAAAACTGAGCATAGTGTTAGTTCAGGCAGGACTCGGTGTCACGCTCAGCTCACATCCCAGCTACATTAGCTGATCTCAAACAGCCCAATCAACTGATGAAGCCGCTGATTGATGGAAGGGAGTCAGCTGATAGATCACATGATTCTTTTCTGTGCAACCAACAGGTGAATCTCAGTCAGGGCGCCCTATTTAAATTGCTCTGGCCTGCCTGCTGTCTTCTGCTGCTAATCCAAGCCCTTTTATATTTTGTTAATCAGTGACGTGTGTAAACCTATTGTCCCCTTTCTTTGTTTTTGTATTTGTTAGTATATCCACATTGCACTAATTGTATGAATTCATTGGTGAATAAAGGGATACAAAAAAAAATGTAACACAAGGCACTGAATTCTAGAACACTGCACCATGACGATATTTTGTCACCGCCCCCTTGACACGCCCATTTTACACCTCACCATCCACTTTCATTGAATTTTTGCAACGTGATGTCACAAAGCATTCTTTTATGGAATTTCAGAGTTAGTAAGTACAAGCCGAGAGAGGAGATTTGACCCTCGACGGAAATCGGACTCAAGGAATCGGACGGTCAGTGGATTAAGTGGAGAAATCTTAGGCTCTACTTACAACTAGTTTATGATGGATCAGAGTAGGAATTCATCATCCAGTCCATTGGTCAGCACCCACCAAAGGCTCACAGCTGCCGACCTGCTCCCCAGCAACTATGAACTGCTGACATTTCTGGGACGGGGAGCCTTTGGTGAGGTGGTTAGATGCCTCAAAAAGGACACCAGAGAGATTGTTGCTGTAAAGATCCCTCAGTGCAGCGACAACATCGACGATGAACTGGCTCTGCTCACGTACTTTCAGCTGGAGAAGCTGGACAGGCAGAACATTGTCAGGTTCATTGAATCGTTCCCACTCAGGAACAACAGGACTGCTCTGGCCTTCGAGTCACTGGATGTGACTCTATATCACTACATCTTCCAGAGGAGCTACGCCCCCCTGGATTTACATGATGTCAGGAGTGTAGTCCAGCAGCTGGCCACAGCATTAAAAGCCCTGAAGGACTTGGACGTGATCCACGCTGACATAAAGTTGGACAACATCATGGTGGTGGATCGTGAAGCCCAAGCCCTTAGTGTGAAGCTCATTGACTTTGGATTGGCTTTTCCAACCAGTCAGGCAGAGGAGGGAGCGCTTCATCAAACAACACACTACAGGGCTCCTGAAATTTTTCTGGGACTTCCGTTTTCAGAGGCCATCGATATGTGGTCTGTAGGTGTTGTGATGGCCTATATTCTGCTCGCAGTTCGTCTCTTCCCTGGAAACAGTGAATATGACACGCTGCGATGCATAGTGGAGCTCCTGGGTGTTCCTCCACACCATCTCCTCAGTGATGGGATGTTCTCCGACATATTCTTTGTTGAAGGACCTTCTGACCACTGGAGACTGAGGACACCTCAAGAGTTCTGGCGGTTTATCACTCCACCTGGTGACGACAGGGCCTATACATTCAGCAACCTGGATGATCTGGAAACGTGGCCCCAGGATAACCTGAGTGTGGTGGAGGTGGATGAAAGGAAGGAGTGCATTGCCTTGCTGAAGGCAATGCTTGAAATGGACCCTGATGAAAGGATTACCCCGCGTCAAGTCCTCGCCCATCCATTCATCACAAGGGGCACCCTCCACCATCTCTCTGACGCAGACACAAGCCTTGGAACACCATCTCCATCGTCAGCCTATCCGGGCGTTATCCTCGTCCAGCCCGCACAAACTTCCCGGGACCTGGTGTGGGGAGGGGAAAAGGAGAGGGAAAACGAAACGTGCAGCATACCTGAAGCCTCTCGAGCACCGATTGTTATCCCAACTCAACCTCCACAAATGTCCTCCTGCAGCCAGTCGTCAGAGAGTGAAACCTGCACCAGTGGCAGCAGTGGATTTCATGAATCCACGTCATCAACGCTACCTCCAGGTGTTATCTTGGTGAAGCCTGCACCACCTGAGTGCCGCTTCGGGTTCGATGACGACAGCGAGCACAGTGAAGCTTGCCCATTGGATTCACTGGAGGACAGATCTGAAAATGATCCAGTGGAGCCCCCTCCCCTGTTAACTGAGGGCTGTGACGAGGAACAGGAGGACACAGAAGTCGCTGCCACCCCATCTGAAAGCACGGAGCCTGAGAGGAAGGCAAAGAAGATGAAGAAGAAGAAGAACTGCTTCAAGCGCTTCTGGGCCTGGACCAAGAGGACGTTCTGCGGCTGCATCAGTGTCAACGACGAAGAGGCTTAAATTACTCTATGAAGGTTTTTATTACAACACCGTGCTGGATGGATTTCACACAGAAAAATGTACAGAGTGTGCATGTGATGTCACCGTGAGGGTGTAATCACATGCACACTCTGTGCTGATACACCTGTGGGAAAACAATGTCAGCTGTCAGGTGTTGAGTTGTAAAGGCCTTTGTAGATAATGATGTTGGGTGGCACGGTGGTGTGGTGGTTAGCACCATCACCTCACAGCAAGAGGGTTCCCGGGAGCCCTTCTGTGCGGAGTTTGCATGTTCTCCCCGTGTCACCGTGGGTTTTCTCTGGGTACTCCAGTTTCCTCCCACAGTCCAAAGACATGCAGGTTAATTGATAACTCTAAATTGTCCCTAGGTGTAAACAGGGAAATCAAACAAAATAGAATAAAACTAAATCAAATTGGATAAAATTAAATGATAGTGTATTTGCATGTAAATGTGTGTGTGTGTGTGCCTGTGTGTGTGTGTGTGCTTGCGTGCACGTGCGTGTGTGTGTGTGTGTGTAGTCTGCCCCCCTTGCTTGGTGGTGGTGGTGGTGGTGTCAATGGTGCCTTCCTAACATCTGAAAAGGTCTTGAATTTACAAAGACTCTTAACTATGCAACATGGTGACGCAGACCTCCTGTCTGTTTCTGTAAGTTGAAACCATAGGCCTTTTTCACAGATCGCAATTTGAAGAAAAAAAACAATGGTATTTGTCATTTCACGGCTTTCCAACAGACGAGGACATTTTTCCAACAACATCTGCAATTGTAACTTTGTGGCTGGGAGAAAATGCGCCGTCCAGCCTCCATAGCAGCAATTCAAACAGCAAAAGGTCGTTGTGGTGCATACGCAAGTAGTGACCGGTACTGGGGATTCCCTACTTCTGGTCACGGTCACCATTTTGTGAAATAGGCCAATTCCCCTCAGTGGAAACAAAGCTTTTATTTACTTGTATTTCACAGATGAAAAACAATAAATTGCAAAGACAATAAGGCACCCACTAAAATAGCATTTTAAGTCTTGCGTGTGATTTATGCTTTAGGGATTTATACTTGGGGATTTACCCTGGCTTCATATGAGCAGAGGAAATCTCTGCTCGTCGCTAGGCTAATTTATACAATGTAAAATGCCATAGGCTGACGCTAATAACATTGACAGTTATGACAGTTGTTTTGTCAGTGAACATTGTGAGTTGAAATGGAGCCAAACTGTGTGCCGTTACCTTTGTTAAATGTTGCTGCTGTACCTGGCTTTGTGTGAGCAGAGGGAAAGATCCAACCTGATCTCAGAGCAATACCTGAAATGACCACGACTTCTTAACACTGCATTCCGTGGTGGCAGCACATAATGGGTTGAAATTATGCGCCGGCACCACAGAAACAATGCCAATTTAAAGCCTCAGTGTGTAAAAATGGTGAGTAACACTGACATCAGCGGTCAAATTCTAGATTGCAGGGCTCACTCGCGCTCACTCGCTCACCCCTCCCGTCAGGTAAGTGACGATGGCCTCGTAGGACAGAAAGCCTTGCGCAGACAGAGATAGCATCATCCACCAGTTTTTCAGGAACAGGCCTATCTAGCGATGAGATGAATATTTATTTAGAAATCTAAACCATGTTACAATATTGTAGCGACCCTGCAGTAAATGTTTAATGTCAATGTTCTGTGAGTTAATGGCATGTTTGGGATTGAATGAGTACAGGTAGGGGGGCGGGGTGCAAGTGTGACGGGGACGAGAGCTGTGTGAGTGCGCGTGCTGGTGTGTGTATGAGCGAGCTGGAGGAGAGAGCAGGAGTGCACAGTTGGAGCTACAGCTAAGTTCTTGTTTGTTGGTTGTTACTGCACCCTGCCTGTGTATATATAGAGAAATCATTCTTAGCCTATGAGAAAGCTTCCATTTGTATGTGAACTGCATTACACTTTAGTAAATATATATTTATAAAAGCAATAGTTGGTATTTGCTAATAAACAACCACGTAAATGACACATTGTAACTTTAAAGCCAATTAGGATCCTTTCCCGTGGTGGACACACGAATTCCCTGATTCAGTAACGTCACGTCAACCTGGTTTTCCTCAATGATATCTTTAACATTCCTGTATACACACAAAAACACAGAAGTGTCCTTGATAACTCAACAATATGACAGGATAATGTCAAGGCCATAAAATAAAATAAATGTATTTTGCCAGCTTTTGATAGCGTAGGGCTTCAAGAGCATTGTGCTGTGGGCGGATGGGGTGCGTTCCACTACTGTTTTGTAGCTACTGTCTGCTGTGTGTGGGCTTCATTCCATTTCAAATTGCCATCCGTCTGCAGTAACCGAATCCAAACGCCACTAATAAATAAATAAATTGGAAGAAAAAATAAGGCTGAGCACGGAAGAACCAGAGAGAACACACCATCACATGGAGCCGTCCGCCCCCGGCAACACAGCCACCCGGCCACCCTCCACTCCACCAGGGGAGAGCGGACCCCAAGCCAGCGCCACAGAACCAGCGGCCTCAGGATTTACTTGAGCAGAGAACAATGGTGGTAAAATGTTTATAAGTTAATTAACAACTGGTATGTCATGCACCATCCATGTCCTCAGAGCTGACCAAACATCGCTATTTTAACCGTTCAAAACGATGAAATGTTGCTGCTGCTCTATTTGTTTATGTACTTGTACTTGTTACCTGATTTCAGTTTAGTTTAAACAGCCCTTTTCATAATCCTGGGTTACTTTCATGTCACAACATTTTCGCTTCCAGCTCGTCAAATACTGACACTTGTTCAGTGGCCCTAAATGTCAAAATATGATGCACTTACCCCAGAGCATGTGAGCGCAGCGGAGCGGGGAGCAGGAGGATTTTGTGTTGAGCGAGGAGCGGCTATTTTTTTAAAAAGGTGAAGCGGAGCCTGATCTCTCGCTCCAATTTCGGTGCTGAACTGCGGGGAGAGGCGAGAAGGCTTCCCCGGAGGTCGGCCGCTTAACCTGGTCCGTCTCCACTACACTTTGACTTATTTCCACCCTGCCAGTGGTACCGTGTAGAACAGTCCCTAACTGCGGGGAGAGGGCTTGGTAAATGCTAGATCACTAGCGAACAAATCGTTTACCCTGAAGGATTTCCTGACTTCCCGAGGATTGGATTTTCTCTGTGTGACTGAAACATGGCTGACTGTTGGTGAGTGCAGTGCTTTCACAGAGCTTTTACCCGATGATTGCGGCTATTTAGACTCCCCGCCAACGTCGGGTGGAGGATGAGGAATAGCGACTATTTATATGAGTCACTATTAATGTAAGCAGCTAGGTAAGATGGCGTGTGCCGTCTGAATGCCGTAAATCGTTTCGTCCTGGAAGCGACCTGGGGCGGACCCGGAGACAGTTTGCTAAAGCTATGGATACACACTATATAGAAATAGCTTATCTTCACACTGATGGTGTCATTTGCTGTTGTAGGTCACGCACAGACATCAGCAGAAACGAGAGACTTTTGCATATCCAGTTAAAAGTTCCTTGTAGCAGCTTTAAGAAATGGTTCATTTGTAATGCATTTTAGCTTGTAAATTCATATTACTCCTTAGTCTGGAACCCTTGTTCACTTATGCAAACTTTGATTTGATCTTTTTATTTTTATGTATGATTGTTGTTATTTAATAGGGGAGGTATCTTCATGAGCCATTTTTTGGCTTCTAACCTCTCCTGCACAATGTTTTACCTTAAAATTGATAGTCTGTCTAGTCTCTGCCCTTATATGTTTGTTTGTCAACAACAAGGACCATGTTGGAAATAAATGCATCTACTCTAACATGTCACCCTTTGGATTACTGTCTCTTTCTGTCTTTGAGCCAAAATAAATCAAACAAACAAACAAACAAAAAAATCCTGTCTTTTCCATACATGTATGTGCAAATAACTAAGCTAAACTAACTTCCTACTCCCTACTTCAGGCCCCCTTGCTTGGACCACACCTAACTTCAAACTCAGCCTTAATTTTGTTCTCAACTACACACCTGTGAAGTTAAGTGACTACGTCTTCTACAGTTGTGACATTATCATGTTGACAAAATCTGTCCACAGACAGACAGGCATGTAAACACCTGCCAAAATACTCAAAAACTGAGCATAGTGTTAGTTCAGGCAGGACTCGGTGTCACGCTCAGCTCACATCCCAGCTACATTAGCTGATCTCAAACAGCCCAATCAACTGATGAAGCCGCTGATTGATGGAAGGGAGTCAGCTGATAGATCACATGATTCTTTTCTGTGCAACCAACAGGTGAATCTCAGTCAGGGCGCCCTATTTAAATTGCTCTGGCCTGCCTGCTGTCTTCTGCTGCTAATCCAAGCCCTTTTATATTTTGTTAATCAGTGACGTGTGTAAACCTATTGTCCCCTTTCTTTGTTTTTGTATTTGTTAGTATATCCACATTGCACTAATTGTATGAATTCATTGGTGAATAAAGGGATACAAAAAAAATGTAACACAAGGCACTGAATTCTAGAACACTGCACCATGACGATATTTTGTCACCGCCCCCTTGACACGCCCATTTTAGAACTCACCATCCACTTTCATTGAATTTTTGCAACGTGATGTCACAAAGCATTCTTTTATGGAATTTCAGAGTTAGTAAATACAAGCCGAGAGAGGAGATTTGACCCTCGACGGAAATCGGACTCAAGGAATCGGACGGTCAGTGGATTAAGTGGAGAAATCTTAGGCTCTACTTACAACTAGTTTATGATGGATCAGAGTAGGAATTCATCATCCAGTCCATTGGTCAGCACCCACCAAAGGCTCACAGCTGCCGACCTGCTCCCCAGCAACTATGAACTGCTGACATTTCTGGGACGGGGAGCCTTTGGTGAGGTGGTTAGATGCCTCAAAAAGGACACCAGAGAGATTGTTGCTGTAAAGATCCCTCAGTGCAGCGACAACATCGACGATGAACTGGCTCTGCTCACGTACTTTCAGCTGGAGAAGCTGGACAGGCAGAACATTGTCAGGTTCATTGAATCGTTCCCACTCAGGAACAACAGGACTGCTCTGGCCTTCGAGTCACTGGATGTGACTCTATATCACTACATCTTCCAGAGGAGCTACGCCCCCCTGGATTTACATGATGTCAGGAGTGTAGTCCAGCAGCTGGCCACAGCATTAAAAGCCCTGAAGGACTTGGACGTGATCCACGCTGACATAAAGTTGGACAACATCATGGTGGTGGATCGTGAAGCCCAAGCCCTTAGTGTGAAGCTCATTGACTTTGGATTGGCTTTTCCAACCAGTCAGGCAGAGGAGGGAGCGCTTCATCAAACAACACACTACAGGGCTCCTGAAATTTTTCTGGGACTTCCGTTTTCAGAGGCCATCGATATGTGGTCTGTAGGTGTTGTGATGGCCTATATTCTGCTCGCAGTTCGTCTCTTCCCTGGAAACAGTGAATATGACACGCTGCGATGCATAGTGGAGCTCCTGGGTGTTCCTCCACACCATCTCCTCAGTGATGGGATGTTCTCCGACATATTCTTTGTTGAAGGACCTTCTGACCACTGGAGACTGAGGACACCTCAAGAGTTCTGGCGGTTTATCACTCCACCTGGTGACGACAGGGCCTATACATTCAGCAACCTGGATGATCTGGAAACGTGGCCCCAGGATAACCTGAGTGTGGTGGAGGTGGATGAAAGGAAGGAGTGCATTGCCTTGCTGAAGGCAATGCTTGAAATGGACCCTGATGAAAGGATTACCCCGCGTCAAGTCCTCGCCCATCCATTCATCACAAGGGGCACCCTCCACCATCTCTCTGACGCAGACACAAGCCTTGGAACACCATCTCCATCGTCAGCCTATCCGGGCGTTATCCTCGTCCAGCCCGCACAAACTTCCCGGGACCTGGTGTGGGGAGGGGAAAAGGAGAGGGAAAACGAAACGTGCAGCATACCTGAAGCCTCTCGAGCACCGATTGTTATCCCAACTCAACCTCCACAAATGTCCTCCTGCAGCCAGTCGTCAGAGAGTGAAACCTGCACCAGTGGCAGCAGTGGATTTCATGAATCCACGTCATCAACGCTACCTCCAGGTGTTATCTTGGTGAAGCCTGCACCACCTGAGTGCCGCTTCGGGTTCGATGACGACAGCGAGCACAGTGAAGCTTGCCCATTGGATTCACTGGAGGACAGATCTGAAAATGATCCAGTGGAGCCCCCTCCCCTGTTAACTGAGGGCTGTGACGAGGAACAGGAGGACACAGAAGTCGCTGCCACCCCATCTGAAAGCACGGAGCCTGAGAGGAAGGCAAAGAAGATGAAGAAGAAGAAGAACTGCTTCAAGCGCTTCTGGGCCTGGACCAAGAGGACGTTCTGCGGCTGCATCAGTGTCAACGACGAAGAGGCTTAAATTACTCTATGAAGGTTTTTATTACAACACCGTGCTGGATGGATTTCACACAGAAAAATGTACAGAGTGTGCATGTGATGTCACCGTGAGGGTGTAATCACATGCACACTCTGTGCTGATACACCTGTGGGAAAACAATGTCAGCTGTCAGGTGTTGAGTTGTAAAGGCCTTTGTAGATAATGATGTTGGGTGGCACGGTGGTGTGGTGGTTAGCACCATCACCTCACAGCAAGAGGGTTCCCGGGAGCCCTTCTGTGCGGAGTTTGCATGTTCTCCCCGTGTCACCGTGGGTTTTCTCTGGGTACTCCAGTTTCCTCCCACAGTCCAAAGACATGCAGGTTAATTGATAACTCTAAATTGTCCCTAGGTGTAAACAGGGAAATCAAACAAAATAGAATAAAACTAAATCAAATTGGATAAAATTAAATGATAGTGTATTTGCATGTAAATGTGTGTGTGTGTGTGCCTGTGTGTGTGTGTGTGCTTGCGTGCACGTGCGTGTGTGTGTGTGTGTAGTCTGCCCCCCTTGCTTGGTGGTGGTGGTGGTGGTGTCAATGGTGCCTTCCTAACATCTGAAAAGGTCTTGAATTTACAAAGACTCTTAACTATGCAACATGGTGACGCAGACCTCCTGTCTGTTTCTGTAAGTTGAAACCATAGGCCTTTTTCACAGATCGCAATTTGAAGAAAAAAAACAATGGTATTTGTCATTTCACGGCTTTCCAACAGACGAGGACATTTTTCCAACAACATCTGCAATTGTAACTTTGTGGCTGGGAGAAAATGCGCCGTCCAGCCTCCATAGCAGCAATTCAAACAGCAAAAGGTCGTTGTGGTGCATACGCAAGTAGTGACCGGTACTGGGGATTCCCTACTTCTGGTCACGGTCACCATTTTGTGAAATAGGCCAATTCCCCTCAGTGGAAACAAAGCTTTTATTTACTTGTATTTCACAGATGAAAAACAATAAATTGCAAAGACAATAAGGCACCCACTAAAATAGCATTTTAAGTCTTGCGTGTGATTTATGCTTTAGGGATTTATACTTGGGGATTTACCCTGGCTTCATATGAGCAGAGGAAATCTCTGCTCGTCGCTAGGCTAATTTATACAATGTAAAATGCCATAGGCTGACGCTAATAACATTGACAGTTATGACAGTTGTTTTGTCAGTGAACATTGTGAGTTGAAATGGAGCCAAACTGTGTGCCGTTACCTTTGTTAAATGTTGCTGCTGTACCTGGCTTTGTGTGAGCAGAGGGAAAGATCCAACCTGATCTCAGAGCAATACCTGAAATGACCACGACTTCTTAACACTGCATTCCGTGGTGGCAGCACATAATGGGTTGAAATTATGCGCCGGCACCACAGAAACAATGCCAATTTAAAGCCTCAGTGTGTAAAAATGGTGAGTAACACTGACATCAGCGGTCAAATTCTAGATTGCAGGGCTCACTCGCGCTCACTCGCTCACCCCTCCCGTCAGGTAAGTGACGATGGCCTCGTAGGACAGAAAGCCTTGCGCAGACAGAGATAGCATCATCCACCAGTTTTTCAGGAACAGGCCTATCTAGCGATGAGATGAATATTTATTTAGAAATCTAAACCATGTTACAATATTGTAGCGACCCTGCAGTAAATGTTTAATGTCAATGTTCTGTGAGTTAATGGCATGTTTGGGATTGAATGAGTACAGGTAGGGGGGCGGGGTGCAAGTGTGACGGGGACGAGAGCTGTGTGAGTGCGCGTGCTGGTGTGTGTATGAGCGAGCTGGAGGAGAGAGCAGGAGTGCACAGTTGAGGCTACAGCTAAGTTCTTGTTTGTTGGTTGTTACTGCACCCTGCCTGTGTATATATAGAGAAATCATTCTTAGCCTATGAGAAAGCTTCCATTTGTATGTGAACTGCATTACACTTTAGTAAATATATATTTATAAAAGCAATAGTTGGTATTTGCTAATAAACAACCACGTAAATGACACATTGTAACTTTAAAGCCAATTAGGATCCTTTCCCGTGGTGGACACACGAATTCCCTGATTCAGTAACGTCACGTCAACCTGGTTTTCCTCAATGATATCTTTAACATTCCTGTATACACACAAAAACACAGAAGTGTCCTTGATAACTCAACAATATGACAGGATAATGTCAAGGCCATAAAATAAAATAAATGTATTTTGCCAGCTTTTGATAGCGTAGGGCTTCAAGAGCATTGTGCTGTGGGCGGATGGGGTGCGTTCCACTACTGTTTTGTAGCTACTGTCTGCTGTGTGTGGGCTTCATTCCATTTCAAATTGCCATCCGTCTGCAGTAACCGAATCCAAACGCCACTAATAAATAAATAAATTGGAAGAAAAAATAAGGCTGAGCACGGAAGAACCAGAGAGAACACACCATCACATGGAGCCGTCCGCCCCCGGCAACACAGCCACCCGGCCACCCTCCACTCCACCAGGGGAGAGCGGACCCCAAGCCAGCGCCACAGAACCAGCGGCCTCAGGATTTACTTGAGCAGAGAACAATGGTGGTAAAATGTTTATAAGTTAATTAACAACTGGTATGTCATGCACCATCCATGTCCTCAGAGCTGACCAAACATCGCTATTTTAACCGTTCAAAACGATGAAATGTTGCTGCTGCTCTATTTGTTTATGTACTTGTACTTGTTACCTGATTTCAGTTTAGTTTAAACAGCCCTTTTCATAATCCTGGGTTACTTTCATGTCACAACATTTTCGCTTCCAGCTCGTCAAATACTGACACTTGTTCAGTGGCCCTAAATGTCAAAATATGATGCACTTACCCCAGAGCATGTGAGCGCAGCGGAGCGGGGAGCAGGAGGATTTTGTGTTGAGCGAGGAGCGGCTATTTTTTTAAAAAGGTGAAGCGGAGCCTGATCTCTCGCTCCAATTTCGGTGCTGAACTGCGGGGAGAGGCGAGAAGGCTTCCCCGGAGGTCGGCCGCTTAACCTGGTCCGTCTCCACTACACTTTGACTTATTTCCACCCTGCCAGTGGTACCGTGTAGAACAGTCCCTAACTGCGGGGAGAGGGCTTGGTAAATGCTAGATCACTAGCGAACAAATCGTTTACCCTGAAGGATTTCCTGACTTCCCGAGGATTGGATTTTCTCTGTGTGACTGAAACATGGCTGACTGTTGGTGAGTGCAGTGCTTTCACAGAGCTTTTACCCGATGATTGCGGCTATTTAGACTCCCCGCCAACGTCGGGTGGAGGATGAGGAATAGCGACTATTTATATGAGTCACTATTAATGTAAGCAGCTAGGTAAGATGGCGTGTGCCGTCTGAATGCCGTAAATCGTTTCGTCCTGGAAGCGACCTGGGGCGGACCCGGAGACAGTTTGCTAAAGCTATGGATACACACTATATAGAAATAGCTTATCTTCACACTGATGGTGTCATTTGCTGTTGTAGGTCACGCACAGACATCAGCAGAAACGAGAGACTTTTGCATATCCAGTTAAAAGTTCCTTGTAGCAGCTTTAAGAAATGGTTCATTTGTAATGCATTTTAGCTTGTAAATTCATATTACTCCTTAGTCTGGAACCCTTGTTCACTTATGCAAACTTTGATTTGATCTTTTTATTTTTATGTATGATTGTTGTTATTTAATAGGGGAGGTATCTTCATGAGCCATTTTTTGGCTTCTAACCTCTCCTGCACAATGTTTTACCTTAAAATTGATAGTCTGTCTAGTCTCTGCCCTTATATGTTTGTTTGTCAACAACAAGGACCATGTTGGAAATAAATGCATCTACTCTAACATGTCACCCTTTGGATTACTGTCTCTTTCTGTCTTTGAGCCAAAATAAATCAAACAAACAAACAAACAAAAAAATCCTGTCTTTTCCATACATGTATGTGCAAATAACTAAGCTAAACTAACTTCCTACTCCCTACTTCAGGCCCCCTTGCTTGGACCACACCTAACTTCAAACTCAGCCTTAATTTTGTTCTCAACTACACACCTGTGAAGTTAAGTGACTACGTCTTCTACAGTTGTGACATTATCATGTTGACAAAATCTGTCCACAGACAGACAGGCATGTAAACACCTGCCAAAATACTCAAAAACTGAGCATAGTGTTAGTTCAGGCAGGACTCGGTGTCACGCTCAGCTCACATCCCAGCTACATTAGCTGATCTCAAACAGCCCAATCAACTGATGAAGCCGCTGATTGATGGAAGGGAGTCAGCTGATAGATCACATGATTCTTTTCTGTGCAACCAACAGGTGAATCTCAGTCAGGGCGCCCTATTTAAATTGCTCTGGCCTGCCTGCTGTCTTCTGCTGCTAATCCAAGCCCTTTTATATTTTGTTAATCAGTGACGTGTGTAAACCTATTGTCCCCTTTCTTTGTTTTTGTATTTGTTAGTATATCCACATTGCACTAATTGTATGAATTCATTGGTGAATAAAGGGATACAAAAAAAATGTAACACAAGGCACTGAATTCTAGAACACTGCACCATGACGATATTTTGTCACCGCCCCCTTGACACGCCCATTTTAGAACTCACCATCCACTTTCATTGAATTTTTGCAACGTGATGTCACAAAGCATTCTTTTATGGAATTTCAGAGTTAGTAAATACAAGCCGAGAGAGGAGATTTGACCCTCGACGGAAATCGGACTCAAGGAATCGGACGGTCAGTGGATTAAGTGGAGAAATCTTAGGCTCTACTTACAACTAGTTTATGATGGATCAGAGTAGGAATTCATCATCCAGTCCATTGGTCAGCACCCACCAAAGGCTCACAGCTGCCGACCTGCTCCCCAGCAACTATGAACTGCTGACATTTCTGGGACGGGGAGCCTTTGGTGAGGTGGTTAGATGCCTCAAAAAGGACACCAGAGAGATTGTTGCTGTAAAGATCCCTCAGTGCAGCGACAACATCGACGATGAACTGGCTCTGCTCACGTACTTTCAGCTGGAGAAGCTGGACAGGCAGAACATTGTCAGGTTCATTGAATCGTTCCCACTCAGGAACAACAGGACTGCTCTGGCCTTCGAGTCACTGGATGTGACTCTATATCACTACATCTTCCAGAGGAGCTACGCCCCCCTGGATTTACATGATGTCAGGAGTGTAGTCCAGCAGCTGGCCACAGCATTAAAAGCCCTGAAGGACTTGGACGTGATCCACGCTGACATAAAGTTGGACAACATCATGGTGGTGGATCGTGAAGCCCAAGCCCTTAGTGTGAAGCTCATTGACTTTGGATTGGCTTTTCCAACCAGTCAGGCAGAGGAGGGAGCGCTTCATCAAACAACACACTACAGGGCTCCTGAAATTTTTCTGGGACTTCCGTTTTCAGAGGCCATCGATATGTGGTCTGTAGGTGTTGTGATGGCCTATATTCTGCTCGCAGTTCGTCTCTTCCCTGGAAACAGTGAATATGACACGCTGCGATGCATAGTGGAGCTCCTGGGTGTTCCTCCACACCATCTCCTCAGTGATGGGATGTTCTCCGACATATTCTTTGTTGAAGGACCTTCTGACCACTGGAGACTGAGGACACCTCAAGAGTTCTGGCGGTTTATCACTCCACCTGGTGACGACAGGGCCTATACATTCAGCAACCTGGATGATCTGGAAACGTGGCCCCAGGAGAACCTGAGTGTGGTGGAGGTGGATGAAAGGAAGGAGTGCATTGCCTTGCTGAAGGCAATGCTTGAAATGGACCCTGATGAAAGGATTACCCCGCGTCAAGTCCTCGCCCATCCATTCATCACAAGGGGCACCCTCCACCATCTCTCTGACGCAGACACAAGCCTTGGAACACCATCTCCATCGTCAGCCTATCCGGGCGTTATCCTCGTCCAGCCCGCACAAACTTCCCGGGACCTGGTGTGGGGAGGGGAAAAGGAGAGGGAAAACGAAACGTGCAGCATACCTGAAGCCTCTCGAGCACCGATTGTTATCCCAACTCAACCTCCACAAATGTCCTCCTGCAGCCAGTCGTCAGAGAGTGAAACCTGCACCAGTGGCAGCAGTGGATTTCATGAATCCACGTCATCAACGCTACCTCCAGGTGTTATCTTGGTGAAGCCTGCACCACCTGAGTGCCGCTTCGGGTTCGATGACGACAGCGAGCACAGTGAAGCTTGCCCATTGGATTCACTGGAGGACAGATCTGAAAATGATCCAGTGGAGCCCCCTCCCCTGTTAACTGAGGGCTGTGACGAGGAACAGGAGGACACAGAAGTCGCTGCCACCCCATCTGAAAGCACGGAGCCTGAGAGGAAGGCAAAGAAGATGAAGAAGAAGAAGAACTGCTTCAAGCGCTTCTGGGCCTGGACCAAGAGGACGTTCTGCGGCTGCATCAGTGTCAACGACGAAGAGGCTTAAATTACTCTATGAAGGTTTTTATTACAACACCGTGCTGGATGGATTTCACACAGAAAAATGTACAGAGTGTGCATGTGATGTCACCGTGAGGGTGTAATCACATGCACACTCTGTGCTGATACACCTGTGGGAAAACAATGTCAGCTGTCAGGTGTTGAGTTGTAAAGGCCTTTGTAGATAATGATGTTGGGTGGCACGGTGGTGTGGTGGTTAGCACCATCACCTCACAGCAAGAGGGTTCCCGGGAGCCCTTCTGTGCGGAGTTTGCATGTTCTCCCCGTGTCACCGTGGGTTTTCTCTGGGTACTCCAGTTTCCTCCCACAGTCCAAAGACATGCAGGTTAATTGATAACTCTAAATTGTCCCTAGGTGTAAACAGGGAAATCAAACAAAATAGAATAAAACTAAATCAAATTGGATAAAATTAAATGATAGTGTATTTGCATGTAAATGTGTGTGTGTGTGTGCCTGTGTGTGTGTGTGTGCTTGCGTGCACGTGCGTGTGTGTGTGTGTGTAGTCTGCCCCCCTTGCTTGGTGGTGGTGGTGGTGGTGTCAATGGTGCCTTCCTAACATCTGAAAAGGTCTTGAATTTACAAAGACTCTTAACTATGCAACATGGTGACGCAGACCTCCTGTCTGTTTCTGTAAGTTGAAACCATAGGCCTTTTTCACAGATCGCAATTTGAAGAAAAAAAACAATGGTATTTGTCATTTCACGGCTTTCCAACAGACGAGGACATTTTTCCAACAACATCTGCAATTGTAACTTTGTGGCTGGGAGAAAATGCGCCGTCCAGCCTCCATAGCAGCAATTCAAACAGCAAAAGGTCGTTGTGGTGCATACGCAAGTAGTGACCGGTACTGGGGATTCCCTACTTCTGGTCACGGTCACCATTTTGTGAAATAGGCCAATTCCCCTCAGTGGAAACAAAGCTTTTATTTACTTGTATTTCACAGATGAAAAACAATAAATTGCAAAGACAATAAGGCACCCACTAAAATAGCATTTTAAGTCTTGCGTGTGATTTATGCTTTAGGGATTTATACTTGGGGATTTACCCTGGCTTCATATGAGCAGAGGAAATCTCTGCTCGTCGCTAGGCTAATTTATACAATGTAAAATGCCATAGGCTGACGCTAATAACATTGACAGTTATGACAGTTGTTTTGTCAGTGAACATTGTGAGTTGAAATGGAGCCAAACTGTGTGCCGTTACCTTTGTTAAATGTTGCTGCTGTACCTGGCTTTGTGTGAGCAGAGGGAAAGATCCAACCTGATCTCAGAGCAATACCTGAAATGACCACGACTTCTTAACACTGCATTCCGTGGTGGCAGCACATAATGGGTTGAAATTATGCGCCGGCACCACAGAAACAATGCCAATTTAAAGCCTCAGTGTGTAAAAATGGTGAGTAACACTGACATCAGCGGTCAAATTCTAGATTGCAGGGCTCACTCGCGCTCACTCGCTCACCCCTCCCGTCAGGTAAGTGACGATGGCCTCGTAGGACAGAAAGCCTTGCGCAGACAGAGATAGCATCATCCACCAGTTTTTCAGGAACAGGCCTATCTAGCGATGAGATGAATATTTATTTAGAAATCTAAACCATGTTACAATATTGTAGCGACCCTGCAGTAAATGTTTAATGTCAATGTTCTGTGAGTTAATGGCATGTTTGGGATTGAATGAGTACAGGTAGGGGGGCGGGGTGCAAGTGTGACGGGGACGAGAGCTGTGTGAGTGCGCGTGCTGGTGTGTGTATGAGCGAGCTGGAGGAGAGAGCAGGAGTGCACAGTTGAGGCTACAGCTAAGTTCTTGTTTGTTGGTTGTTACTGCACCCTGCCTGTGTATATATAGAGAAATCATTCTTAGCCTATGAGAAAGCTTCCATTTGTATGTGAACTGCATTACACTTTAGTAAATATATATTTATAAAAGCAATAGTTGGTATTTGCTAATAAACAACCACGTAAATGACACATTGTAACTTTAAAGCCAATTAGGATCCTTTCCCGTGGTGGACACACGAATTCCCTGATTCAGTAACGTCACGTCAACCTGGTTTTCCTCAATGATATCTTTAACATTCCTGTATACACACAAAAACACAGAAGTGTCCTTGATAACTCAACAATATGACAGGATAATGTCAAGGCCATAAAATAAAATAAATGTATTTTGCCAGCTTTTGATAGCGTAGGGCTTCAAGAGCATTGTGCTGTGGGCGGATGGGGTGCGTTCCACTACTGTTTTGTAGCTACTGTCTGCTGTGTGTGGGCTTCATTCCATTTCAAATTGCCATCCGTCTGCAGTAACCGAATCCAAACGCCACTAATAAATAAATAAATTGGAAGAAAAAATAAGGCTGAGCACGGAAGAACCAGAGAGAACACACCATCACATGGAGCCGTCCGCCCCCGGCAACACAGCCACCCGGCCACCCTCCACTCCACCAGGGGAGAGCGGACCCCAAGCCAGCGCCACAGAACCAGCGGCCTCAGGATTTACTTGAGCAGAGAACAATGGTGGTAAAATGTTTATAAGTTAATTAACAACTGGTATGTCATGCACCATCCATGTCCTCAGAGCTGACCAAACATCGCTATTTTAACCGTTCAAAACGATGAAATGTTGCTGCTGCTCTATTTGTTTATGTACTTGTACTTGTTACCTGATTTCAGTTTAGTTTAAACAGCCCTTTTCATAATCCTGGGTTACTTTCATGTCACAACATTTTCGCTTCCAACTCGTCAAATACTGACACTTGTTCAGTGGCCCTAAATGTCAAAATATGATGCACTTACCCCAGAGCATGTGAGCGCAGCGGAGCGGGGAGCAGGAGGATTTTGTGTTGAGCGAGGAGCGGCTATTTTTTTAAAAAGGTGAAGCGGAGCCTGATCTCTCGCTCCAATTTCGGTGCTGAACTGCGGGGAGAGGCGAGAAGGCTTCCCCGGAGGTCGGCCGCTTAACCTGGTCCGTCTCCACTACACTTTGACTTATTTCCACCCTGCCAGTGGTACCGTGTAGAACAGTCCCTAACTGCGGGGAGAGGGCTTGGTAAATGCTAGATCACTAGCGAACAAATCGTTTACCCTGAAGGATTTCCTGACTTCCCGAGGATTGGATTTTCTCTGTGTGACTGAAACATGGCTGACTGTTGGTGAGTGCAGTGCTTTCACAGAGCTTTTACCCGATGATTGCGGCTATTTAGACTCCCCGCCAACGTCGGGTGGAGGATGAGGAATAGCGACTATTTATATGAGTCACTATTAATGTAAGCAGCTAGGTAAGATGGCGTGTGCCGTCTGAATGCCGTAAATCGTTTCGTCCTGGAAGCGACCTGGGGCGGCTCCGGAGACAGTTTGCTAAAGCTATGGATACACACTATATAGAAATAGCTTATCTTCACACTGATGGTGTCATTTGCTGTTGTAGGTCACGCACAGACATCAGCAGAAACGAGAGACTTTTGCATATCCAGTTAAAAGTTCCTTGTAGCAGCTTTAAGAAATGGTTCATTTGTAATGCATTTTAGCTTGTAAATTCATATTACTCCTTAGTCTGGAACCCTTGTTCACTTATGCAAACTTTGATTTGATCTTTTTATTTTTATGTATGATTGTTGTTATTTAATAGGGGAGGTATCTTCATGAGCCATTTTTTGGCTTCTAACCTCTCCTGCACAATGTTTTACCTTAAAATTGATAGTCTGTCTAGTCTTTGCCCTTATATGTTTGTTTGTCAACAACAAGGACCATGTTGGAAATAAATGCTTCCACTCTAACATGTCACCCTTTGGATTACTGTCTCTTTCTGTCTTTGAGCCAAAATAAATCAAACAAACAAAAAAAAAAAATCCTGTCTTTTCCATACATGTATGTGCAAATAACTAAGCTAAACTAACTTCCTACTCCCTACTTCAGGCCCCCTTGCTTGGACCACACCTAACTTCAAACTCAGCCTTAATTTTGTTCTCAACTACACACCTGTGAAGTTAAGTGACTACGTCTTCTACAGTTGTGACATTATCATGTTGACAAAATCTGTCCACAGACAGACAGGCATGTAAACACCTGCCAAAATACTCAAAAACTGAGCATAGTGTTAGTTCAGGCAGGACTCGGTGTCACGCTCAGCTCACATCCCAGCTACATTAGCTGATCTCAAACAGCCCAATCAACTGATGAAGCCGCTGATTGATGGAAGGGAGTCAGCTGATAGATCACATGATTCTTTTCTGTGCAACCAACAGGTGAATCTCAGTCAGGGCGCCCTATTTAAATTGCTCTGGCCTGCCTGCTGTCTTCTGCTGCTAATCCAAGCCCTTTTATATTTTGTTAATCAGTGACGTGTGTAAACCTATTGTCCCCTTTCTTTGTTTTTGTATTTGTTAGTATATCCACATTGCACTAATTGTATGAATTCATTGGTGAATAAAGGGATACAAAAAAAATGTAACACAAGGCACTGAATTCTAGAACACTGCACCATGACGATATTTTGTCACCGCCCCCTTGACACGCCCATTTTACACCTCACCATCCACTTTCATTGAATTTTTGCAACGTGATGTCACAAAGCATTCTTTTATGGAATTTCAGAGTTAGTAAATACAAGCCGAGAGAGGAGATTTGACCCTCGACGGAAATCGGACTCAAGGAATCGGACGGTCAGTGGATTAAGTGGAGAAATCTTAGGCTCTACTTACAACTAGTTTATGATGGATCAGAGTAGGAATTCATCATCCAGTCCATTGGTCAGCACCCACCAAAGGCTCACAGCTGCCGACCTGCTCCCCAGCAACTATGAACTGCTGACATTTCTGGGACGGGGAGCCTTTGGTGAGGTGGTTAGATGCCTCAAAAAGGACACCAGAGAGATTGTTGCTGTAAAGATCCCTCAGTGCAGCGACAACATCGACGATGAACTGGCTCTGCTCACGTACTTTCAGCTGGAGAAGCTGGACAGGCAGAACATTGTCAGGTTCATTGAATCGTTCCCACTCAGGAACAACAGGACTGCTCTGGCCTTCGAGTCACTGGATGTGACTCTATGTCACTACATCTTCCAGAGGAGCTACGCCCCCCTGGATTTACATGATGTCAGGAGTGTAGTCCAGCAGCTGGCCACAGCATTAAAAGCCCTGAAGGACTTGGACGTGATCCACGCTGACATAAAGTTGGACAACATCATGGTGGTGGATCGTGAAGCCCAAGCCCTTAGTGTGAAGCTCATTGACTTTGGATTGGCTTTTCCAACCAGTCAGGCAGAGGAGGGAGCGCTTCATCAAACAACACACTACAGGGCTCCTGAAATTTTTCTGGGACTTCCGTTTTCAGAGGCCATCGATATGTGGTCTGTAGGTGTTGTGATGGCCTATATTCTGCTCGCAGTTCGTCTCTTCCCTGGAAACAGTGAATATGACACGCTGCGATGCATAGTGGAGCTCCTGGGTGTTCCTCCACACCATCTCCTCAGTGATGGGATGTTCTCCGACATATTCTTTGTTGAAGGACCTTCTGACCACTGGAGACTGAGGACACCTCAAGAGTTCTGGCGGTTTATCACTCCACCTGGTGACGACAGGGCCTATACATTCAGCAACCTGGATGATCTGGAAACGTGGCCCCAGGATAACCTGAGTGTGGTGGAGGTGGATGAAAGGAAGGAGTGCATTGCCTTGCTGAAGGCAATGCTTGAAATGGACCCTGATGAAAGGATTACCCCGCGTCAAGTCCTCGCCCATCCATTCATCACAAGGGGCACCCTCCACCATCTCTCTGACGCAGACACAAGCCTTGGAACACCATCTCCATCGTCAGCCTATCCGGGCGTTATCCTCGTCCAGCCCGCACAAACTTCCCGGGACCTGGTGTGGGGAGGGGAAAAGGAGAGGGAAAACGAAACGTGCAGCATACCTGAAGCCTCTCGAGCACCGATTGTTATCCCAACTCAACCTCCACAAATGTCCTCCTGCAGCCAGTCGTCAGAGAGTGAAACCTGCACCAGTGGCAGCAGTGGATTTCATGAATCCACGTCATCAACGCTACCTCCAGGTGTTATCTTGGTGAAGCCTGCACCACCTGAGTGCCGCTTCGGGTTCGATGACGACAGCGAGCACAGTGAAGCTTGCCCATTGGATTCACTGGAGGACAGATCTGAAAATGATCCAGTGGAGCCCCCTCCCCTGTTAACTGAGGGCTGTGACGAGGAACAGGAGGACACAGAAGTCGCTGCCACCCCATCTGAAAGCACGGAGCCTGAGAGGAAGGCAAAGAAGATGAAGAAGAAGAAGAACTGCTTCAAGCGCTTCTGGGCCTGGACCAAGAGGACGTTCTGCGGCTGCATCAGTGTCAACGACGAAGAGGCTTAAATTACTCTATGAAGGTTTTTATAACAACACCGTGCTGGATGGATTTCACACAGAAAAATGTACAGAGTGTGCATGTGATGTCACCGTGAGGGTGTAATCACATGCACACTCTGTGCTGATACACCTGTGGGAAAACAATGTCAGCTGTCAGGTGTTGAGTTGTAAAGGCCTTTGTAGATAATGATGTTGGGTGGCACGGTGGTGTGGTGGTTAGCACCATCACCTCACAGCAAGAGGGTTCCCGGGAGCCCTTCTGTGCGGAGTTTGCATGTTCTCCCCGTGTCACCGTGGGTTTTCTCTGGGTACTCCAGTTTCCTCCCACAGTCCAAAGACATGCAGGTTAATTGATAACTCTAAATTGTCCCTAGGTGTAAACAGGGAAATCAAACAAAATAGAATAAAACTAAATCAAATTGGATAAAATTAAATGATAGTGTATTTGCATGTAAATGTGTGTGTGTGTGTGCCTGTGTGTGTGTGTGTGTGCTTGCGTGCACGTGCACGTGCGTGTGTGTGTGTAGTCTGCCCCCCTTGCTTGGTGGTGGTGGTGGTGTCAATGGTGCCTTCCTAACATCTGAAAAGGTCTTGAATTTACAAAGACTCTTAACTATGCAACATGGTGACGCAGACCTCCTGTCTGTTTCTGTAAGTTGAAACCATAGGCCTTTTTCACAGATCGCAATTTGAAGAAAAAAAACAATGGTATTTGTCATTTCACGGCTTTCCAACAGACGAGGACATTTTTCCAACAACATCTGCAATTGTAACTTTGTGGCTGGGAGAAAATGCGCCGTCCAGCCTCCATAGCAGCAATTCAAACAGCAAAAGGTCGTTGTGGTGCATACGCAAGTAGTGACCGGTACTGGGGATTCCCTACTTCTGGTCACGGTCACCATTTTGTGAAATAGGCCAATTCCCCTCAGTGGAAACAAAGCTTTTATTTACTTGTATTTCACAGATGAAAAACAATAAATTGCAAAGACAATAAGGCACCCACTAAAATAGCATTTTAAGTCTTGCGTGTGATTTATGCTTTAGGGATTTATACTTGGGGATTTACCCTGGCTTCATATGAGCAGAGGAAATCTCTGCTCGTCGCTAGGCTAATTTATACAATGTAAAATGCCATAGGCTGACGCTAATAACATTGACAGTTATGACAGTTGTTTTGTCAGTGAACATTGTGAGTTGAAATGGAGCCAAACTGTGTGCCGTTACCTTTGTTAAATGTTGCTGCTGTACCTGGCTTTGTGTGAGCAGAGGGAAAGATCCAACCTGATCTCACAGCAATACCTGAAATGACCACGACTTCTTAACACTGCATTCCGTGGTGGCAGCACATAATGGGTTGAAATTATGCGCCGGCACCACAGAAACAATGCCAATTTAAAGCCTCAGTGTGTAAAAATGGTGAGTAACACTGACATCAGCGGTCAAATTCTAGATTGCAGGGCTCACTCGCGCTCACTCGCTCACCCCTCCCGTCAGGTAAGTGACGATGGCCTCGTAGGACAGAAAGCCTTGCGCAGACAGAGATAGCATCATCCACCAGTTTTTCAGGAACAGGCCTATCTAGCGATGAGATGAATATTTATTTAGAAATCTAAACCATGTTACAATATTGTAGCGACCCTGCAGTAAATGTTTAATGTCAATGTTCTGTGAGTTAATGGCATGTTTGGGATTGAATGAGTACAGGTAGGGGGGCGGGGTGCAAGTGTGACGGGGACGAGAGCTGTGTGAGTGCGCGTGCTGGTGTGTGTATGAGCGAGCTGGAGGAGAGAGCAGGAGTGCACAGTTGGAGCTACAGCTAAGTTCTTGTTTGTTGGTTGTTACTGCACCCTGCCTGTGTATATATAGAGAAATCATTCTTAGCCTATGAGAAAGCTTCCATTTGTATGTGAACTGCATTACACTTTAGTAAATATATATTTATAAAAGCAATAGTTGGTATTTGCTAATAAACAACCACGTAAATGACACATTGTAACTTTAAAGCCAATTAGGATCCTTTCCCGTGGTGGACACACGAATTCCCTGATTCAGTAACGTCACGTCAACCTGGTTTTCCTCAATGATATCTTTAACATTCCTGTATACACACAAAAACACAGAAGTGTCCTTGATAACTCAACAATATGACAGGATAATGTCAAGGCCATAAAATAAAATAAATGTATTTTGCCAGCTTTTGATAGCGTAGGGCTTCAAGAGCATTGTGCTGTGGGCGGATGGGGTGCGTTCCACTACTGTTTTGTAGCTACTGTCTGCTGTGTGTGGGCTTCATTCCATTTCAAATTGCCATCCGTCTGCAGTAACCGAATCCAAACGCCACTAATAAATAAATAAATTGGAAGAAAAAATAAGGCTGAGCACGGAAGAACCAGAGAGAACACACCATCACATGGAGCCGTCCGCCCCCGGCAACACAGCCACCCGGCCACCCTCCACTCCACCAGGGGAGAGCGGACCCCAAGCCAGCGCCACAGAACCAGCGGCCTCAGGATTTACTTGAGCAGAGAACAATGGTGGTAAAATGTTTATAAGTTAATTAACAACTGGTATGTCATGCACCATCCATGTCCTCAGAGCTGACCAAACATCGCTATTTTAACCGTTCAAAACGATGAAATGTTGCTGCTGCTCTATTTGTTTATGTACTTGTACTTGTTACCTGATTTCAGTTTAGTTTAAACAGCCCTTTTCATAATCCTGGGTTACTTTCATGTCACAACATTTTCGCTTCCAGCTCGTCAAATACTGACACTTGTTCAGTGGCCCTAAATGTCAAAATATGATGCACTTACCCCAGAGCATGTGAGCGCAGCGGAGCGGGGAGCAGGAGGATTTTGTGTTGAGCGAGGAGCGGCTATTTTTTTAAAAAGGTGAAGCGGAGCCTGATCTCTCGCTCCAATTTCGGTGCTGAACTGCGGGGAGAGGCGAGAAGGCTTCCCCGGAGGTCGGCCGCTTAACCTGGTCCGTCTCCACTACACTTTGACTTATTTCCACCCTGCCAGTGGTACCGTGTAGAACAGTCCCTAACTGCGGGGAGAGGGCTTGGTAAATGCTAGATCACTAGCGAACAAATCGTTTACCCTGAAGGATTTCCTGACTTCCCGAGGATTGGATTTTCTCTGTGTGACTGAAACATGGCTGACTGTTGGTGAGTGCAGTGCTTTCACAGAGCTTTTACCCGATGATTGCGGCTATTTAGACTCCCCGCCAACGTCGGGTGGAGGATGAGGAATAGCGACTATTTATATGAGTCACTATTAATGTAAGCAGCTAGGTAAGATGGCGTGTGCCGTCTGAATGCCGTAAATCGTTTCGTCCTGGAAGCGACCTGGGGCGGACCCGGAGACAGTTTGCTAAAGCTATGGATACACACTATATAGAAATAGCTTATCTTCACACTGATGGTGTCATTTGCTGTTGTAGGTCACGCACAGACATCAGCAGAAACGAGAGACTTTTGCATATCCAGTTAAAAGTTCCTTGTAGCAGCTTTAAGAAATGGTTCATTTGTAATGCATTTTAGCTTGTAAATTCATATTACTCCTTAGTCTGGAACCCTTGTTCACTTATGCAAACTTTGATTTGATCTTTTTATTTTTATGTATGATTGTTGTTATTTAATAGGGGAGGTATCTTCATGAGCCATTTTTTGGCTTCTAACCTCTCCTGCACAATGTTTTACCTTAAAATTGATAGTCTGTCTAGTCTCTGCCCTTATATGTTTGTTTGTCAACAACAAGGACCATGTTGGAAATAAATGCATCTACTCTAACATGTCACCCTTTGGATTACTGTCTCTTTCTGTCTTTGAGCCAAAATAAATCAAACAAACAAACAAACAAAAAAATCCTGTCTTTTCCATACATGTATGTGCAAATAACTAAGCTAAACTAACTTCCTACTCCCTACTTCAGGCCCCCTTGCTTGGACCACACCTAACTTCAAACTCAGCCTTAATTTTGTTCTCAACTACACACCTGTGAAGTTAAGTGACTACGTCTTCTACAGTTGTGACATTATCATGTTGACAAAATCTGTCCACAGACAGACAGGCATGTAAACACCTGCCAAAATACTCAAAAACTGAGCATAGTGTTAGTTCAGGCAGGACTCGGTGTCACGCTCAGCTCACATCCCAGCTACATTAGCTGATCTCAAACAGCCCAATCAACTGATGAAGCCGCTGATTGATGGAAGGGAGTCAGCTGATAGATCACATGATTCTTTTCTGTGCAACCAACAGGTGAATCTCAGTCAGGGCGCCCTATTTAAATTGCTCTGGCCTGCCTGCTGTCTTCTGCTGCTAATCCAAGCCCTTTTATATTTTGTTAAGCAGTGACGTGTGTAAACCTATTGTCCCCTTTCTTTGTTTTTGTATTTGTTAGTATATCCACATTGCACTAATTGTATGAATTCATTGGTGAATAAAGGGATACAAAAAAAAATGTAACACAAGGCACTGAATTCTAGAACACTGCACCATGACGATATTTTGTCACCGCCCCCTTGACACGCCCATTTTACACCTCACCATCCACTTTCATTGAATTTTTGCAACGTGATGTCACAAAGCATTCTTTTATGGAATTTCAGAGTTAGTAAATACAAGCCGAGAGAGGAGATTTGACCCTCGACGGAAATCGGACTCAAGGAATCGGACGGTCAGTGGATTAAGTGGAGAAATCTTAGGCTCTACTTACAACTAGTTTATGATGGATCAGAGTAGGAATTCATCATCCAGTCCATTGGTCAGCACCCACCAAAGGCTCACAGCTGCCGACCTGCTCCCCAGCAACTATGAACTGCTGACATTTCTGGGACGGGGAGCCTTTGGTGAGGTGGTTAGATGCCTCAAAAAGGACACCAGAGAGATTGTTGCTGTAAAGATCCCTCAGTGCAGCGACAACATCGACGATGAACTGGCTCTGCTCACGTACTTTCAGCTGGAGAAGCTGGACAGGCAGAACATTGTCAGGTTCATTGAATCGTTCCCACTCAGGAACAACAGGACTGCTCTGGCCTTCGAGTCACTGGATGTGACTCTATGTCACTACATCTTCCAGAGGAGCTACGCCCCCCTGGATTTACATGATGTCAGGAGTGTAGTCCAGCAGCTGGCCACAGCATTAAAAGCCCTGAAGGACTTGGACGTGATCCACGCTGACATAAAGTTGGACAACATCATGGTGGTGGATCGTGAAGCCCAAGCCCTTAGTGTGAAGCTCATTGACTTTGGATTGGCTTTTCCAACCAGTCAGGCAGAGGAGGGAGCGCTTCATCAAACAACACACTACAGGGCTCCTGAAATTTTTCTGGGACTTCCGTTTTCAGAGGCCATCGATATGTGGTCTGTAGGTGTTGTGATGGCCTATATTCTGCTCGCAGTTCGTCTCTTCCCTGGAAACAGTGAATATGACACGCTGCGATGCATAGTGGAGCTCCTGGGTGTTCCTCCACACCATCTCCTCAGTGATGGGATGTTCTCCGACATATTCTTTGTTGAAGGACCTTCTGACCACTGGAGACTGAGGACACCTCAAGAGTTCTGGCGGTTTATCACTCCACCTGGTGACGACAGGGCCTATACATTCAGCAACCTGGATGATCTGGAAACGTGGCCCCAGGATAACCTGAGTGTGGTGGAGGTGGATGAAAGGAAGGAGTGCATTGCCTTGCTGAAGGCAATGCTTGAAATGGACCCTGATGAAAGGATTACCCCGCGTCAAGTCCTCGCCCATCCATTCATCACAAGGGGCACCCTCCACCATCTCTCTGACGCAGACACAAGCCTTGGAACACCATCTCCATCGTCAGCCTATCCGGGCGTTATCCTCGTCCAGCCCGCACAAACTTCCCGGGACCTGGTGTGGGGAGGGGAAAAGGAGAGGGAAAACGAAACGTGCAGCATACCTGAAGCCTCTCGAGCACCGATTGTTATCCCAACTCAACCTCCACAAATGTCCTCCTGCAGCCAGTCGTCAGAGAGTGAAACCTGCACCAGTGGCAGCAGTGGATTTCATGAATCCACGTCATCAACGCTACCTCCAGGTGTTATCTTGGTGAAGCCTGCACCACCTGAGTGCCGCTTCGGGTTCGATGACGACAGCGAGCACAGTGAAGCTTGCCCATTGGATTCACTGGAGGACAGATCTGAAAATGATCCAGTGGAGCCCCCTCCCCTGTTAACTGAGGGCTGTGACGAGGAACAGGAGGACACAGAAGTCGCTGCCACCCCATCTGAAAGCACGGAGCCTGAGAGGAAGGCAAAGAAGATGAAGAAGAAGAAGAACTGCTTCAAGCGCTTCTGGGCCTGGACCAAGAGGACGTTCTGCGGCTGCATCAGTGTCAACGACGAAGAGGCTTAAATTACTCTATGAAGGTTTTTATTACAACACCGTGCTGGATGGATTTCACACAGAAAAATGTACAGAGTGTGCATGTGATGTCACCGTGAGGGTGTAATCACATGCACACTCTGTGCTGATACACCTGTGGGAAAACAATGTCAGCTGTCAGGTGTTGAGTTGTAAAGGCCTTTGTAGATAATGATGTTGGGTGGCACGGTGGTGTGGTGGTTAGCACCATCACCTCACAGCAAGAGGGTTCCCGGGAGCCCTTCTGTGCGGAGTTTGCATGTTCTCCCCGTGTCACCGTGGGTTTTCTCTGGGTACTCCAGTTTCCTCCCACAGTCCAAAGACATGCAGGTTAATTGATAACTCTAAATTGTCCCTAGGTGTAAACAGGGAAATCAAACAAAATAGAATAAAACTAAATCAAATTGGATAAAATTAAATGATAGTGTATTTGCATGTAAATGTGTGTGTGTGTGTGCCTGTGTGTGTGTGTGTGTGCTTGCGTGCACGTGCACGTGCGTGTGTGTGTGTAGTCTGCCCCCCTTGCTTGGTGGTGGTGGTGGTGTCAATGGTGCCTTCCTAACATCTGAAAAGGTCTTGAATTTACAAAGACTCTTAACTATGCAACATGGTGACGCAGACCTCCTGTCTGTTTCTGTAAGTTGAAACCATAGGCCTTTTTCACAGATCGCAATTTGAAGAAAAAAAACAATGGTATTTGTCATTTCACGGCTTTCCAACAGACGAGGACATTTTTCCAACAACATCTGCAATTGTAACTTTGTGGCTGGGAGAAAATGCGCCGTCCAGCCTCCATAGCAGCAATTCAAACAGCAAAAGGTCGTTGTGGTGCATACGCAAGTAGTGACCGGTACTGGGGATTCCCTACTTCTGGTCACGGTCACCATTTTGTGAAATAGGCCAATTCCCCTCAGTGGAAACAAAGCTTTTATTTACTTGTATTTCACAGATGAAAAACAATAAATTGCAAAGACAATAAGGCACCCACTAAAATAGCATTTTAAGTCTTGCGTGTGATTTATGCTTTAGGGATTTATACTTGGGGATTTACCCTGGCTTCATATGAGCAGAGGAAATCTCTGCTCGTCGCTAGGCTAATTTATACAATGTAAAATGCCATAGGCTGACGCTAATAACATTGACAGTTATGACAGTTGTTTTGTCAGTGAACATTGTGAGTTGAAATGGAGCCAAACTGTGTGCCGTTACCTTTGTTAAATGTTGCTGCTGTACCTGGCTTTGTGTGAGCAGAGGGAAAGATCCAACCTGATCTCAGAGCAATACCTGAAATGACCACGACTTCTTAACACTGCGTTCCGTGGTGGCAGCACATAATGGGTTGAAATTATGCGCCGGCACCACAGAAACAATGCCAATTTAAAGCCTCAGTGTGTAAAAATGGTGAGTAACACTGACATCAGCGGTCAAATTCTAGATTGCAGGGCTCACTCGCGCTCACTCGCTCACCCCTCCCGTCAGGTAAGTGACGATGGCCTCGTAGGACAGAAAGCCTTGCGCAGACAGAGATAGCATCATCCACCAGTTTTTCAGGAACAGGCCTATCTAGCGATGAGATGAATATTTATTTAGAAATCTAAACCATGTTACAATATTGTAGCGACCCTGCAGTAAATGTTTAATGTCAATGTTCTGTGAGTTAATGGCATGTTTGGGATTGAATGAGTACAGGTAGGGGGGCGGGGTGCAAGTGTGACGGGGACGAGAGCTGTGTGAGTGCGCGTGCTGGTGTGTGTATGAGCGAGCTGGAGGAGAGAGCAGGAGTGCACAGTTGGAGCTACAGCTAAGTTCTTGTGTGTTGGTTGTTACTGCACCCTGCCTGTGTATATATAGAGAAATCATTCTTAGCCTATGAGAAAGCTTCCATTTGTATGTGAACTGCATTACACTTTAGTAAATATATATTTATAAAAGCAATAGTTGGTATTTGCTAATAAACAACCACGTAAATGACACATTGTAACTTTAAAGCCAATTAGGATCCTTTCCCGTGGTGGACACACGAATTCCCTGATTCAGTAACGTCACGTCAACCTGGTTTTCCTCAATGATATCTTTAACATTCCTGTATACACACAAAAACACAGAAGTGTCCTTGATAACTCAACAATATGACAGGATAATGTCAAGGCCATAAAATAAAATAAATGTATTTTGCCAGCTTTTGATAGCGTAGGGCTTCAAGAGCATTGTGCTGTGGGCGGATGGGGTGCGTTCCACTACTGTTTTGTAGCTACTGTCTGCTGTGTGTGGGCTTCATTCCATTTCAAATTGCCATCCGTCTGCAGTAACCGAATCCAAACGCCACTAATAAATAAATAAATTGGAAGAAAAAATAAGGCTGAGCACGGAAGAACCAGAGAGAACACACCATCACATGGAGCCGTCCGCCCCCGGCAACACAGCCACCCGGCCACCCTCCACTCCACCAGGGGAGAGCGGACCCCAAGCCAGCGCCACAGAACCAGCGGCCTCAGGATTTACTTGAGCAGAGAACAATGGTGGTAAAATGTTTATAAGTTAATTAACAACTGGTATGTCATGCACCATCCATGTCCTCAGAGCTGACCAAACATCGCTATTTTAACCGTTCAAAACGATGAAATGTTGCTGCTGCTCTATTTGTTTATGTACTTGTACTTGTTACCTGATTTCAGTTTAGTTTAAACAGCCCTTTTCATAATCCTGGGTTACTTTCATGTCACAACATTTTCGCTTCCAACTCGTCAAATACTGACACTTGTTCAGTGGCCCTAAATGTCAAAATATGATGCACTTACCCCAGAGCATGTGAGCGCAGCGGAGCGGGGAGCAGGAGGATTTTGTGTTGAGCGAGGAGCGGCTATTTTTTTAAAAAGGTGAAGCGGAGCCTGATCTCTCGCTCCAATTTCGGTGCTGAACTGCGGGGAGAGGCGAGAAGGCTTCCCCGGAGGTCGGCCGCTTAACCTGGTCCGTCTCCACTACACTTTGACTCATTTCCACCCTGCCAGTGGTACCGTGTAGAACAGTCCCTAACTGCGGGGAGAGGGCTTGGTAAATGCTAGATCACTAGCGAACAAATCGTTTACCCTGAAGGATTTCCTGACTTCCCGAGGATTGGATTTTCTCTGTGTGACTGAAACATGGCTGACTGTTGGTGAGTGCAGTGCTTTCACAGAGCTTTTACCCGATGATTGCGGCTATTTAGACTCCCCGCCAACGTCGGGTGGAGGATGAGGAATAGCGACTATTTATATGAGTCACTATTAATGTAAGCAGCTAGGTAAGATGGCGTGTGCCGTCTGAATGCCGTAAATCGTTTCGTCCTGGAAGCGACCTGGGGCGGACCCGGAGACAGTTTGCTAAAGCTATGGATACACACTATATAGAAATAGCTTATCTTCACACTGATGGTGTCATTTGCTGTTGTAGGTCACGCACAGACATCAGCAGAAACGAGAGACTTTTGCATATCCAGTTAAAAGTTCCTTGTAGCAGCTTTAAGAAATGGTTCATTTGTAATGCATTTTAGCTTGTAAATTCATATTACTCCTTAGTCTGGAACCCTTGTTCACTTATGCAAACTTTGATTTGATCTTTTTATTTTTATGTATGATTGTTGTTATTTAATAGGGGAGGTATCTTCATGAGCCATTTTTTGGCTTCTAACCTCTCCTGCACAATGTTTTACCTTAAAATTGATAGTCTGTCTAGTCTCTGCCCTTATATGTTTGTTTGTCAACAACAAGGACCATGTTGGAAATAAATGCATCTACTCTAACATGTCACCCTTTGGATTACTGTCTCTTTCTGTCTTTGAGCCAAAATAAATCAAACAAACAAACAAACAAAAAAATCCTGTCTTTTCCATACATGTATGTGCAAATAACTAAGCTAAACTAACTTCCTACTCCCTACTTCAGGCCCCCTTGCTTGGACCACACCTAACTTCAAACTCAGCCTTAATTTTGTTCTCAACTACACACCTGTGAAGTTAAGTGACTACGTCTTCTACAGTTGTGACATTATCATGTTGACAAAATCTGTCCACAGACAGACAGGCATGTAAACACCTGCCAAAATGCTCAAAAACTGAGCATAGTGTTAGTTCAGGCAGGACTCGGTGTCACGCTCAGCTCACATCCCAGCTACATTAGCTGATCTCAAACAGCCCAATCAACTGATGAAGCCGCTGATTGATGGAAGGGAGTCAGCTGATAGATCACATGATTCTTTTCTGTGCAACCAACAGGTGAATCTCAGTCAGGGCGCCCTATTTAAATTGCTCTGGCCTGCCTGCTGTCTTCTGCTGCTAATCCAAGCCCTTTTATATTTTGTTAAGCAGTGACGTGTGTAAACCTATTGTCCCCTTTCTTTGTTTTTGTATTTGTTAGTATATCCACATTGCACTAATTGTATGAATTCATTGGTGAATAAAGGGATACAAAAAAAAATGTAACACAAGGCACTGAATTCTAGAACACTGCACCATGACGATATTTTGTCACCGCCCCCTTGACACGCCCATTTTACACCTCACCATCCACTTTCATTGAATTTTTGCAACGTGATGTCACAAAGCATTCTTTTATGGAATTTCAGAGTTAGTAAGTACAAGCCGAGAGAGGAGATTTGACCCTCGACGGAAATCGGACTCAAGGAATCGGACGGTCAGTGGATTAAGTGGAGAAATCTTAGGCTCTACTTACAACTAGTTTATGATGGATCAGAGTAGGAATTCATCATCCAGTCCATTGGTCAGCACCCACCAAAGGCTCACAGCTGCCGACCTGCTCCCCAGCAACTATGAACTGCTGACATTTCTGGGACGGGGAGCCTTTGGTGAGGTGGTTAGATGCCTCAAAAAGGACACCAGAGAGATTGTTGCTGTAAAGATCCCTCAGTGCAGCGACAACATCGACGATGAACTGGCTCTGCTCACGTACTTTCAGCTGGAGAAGCTGGACAGGCAGAACATTGTCAGGTTCATTGAATCGTTCCCACTCAGGAACAACAGGACTGCTCTGGCCTTCGAGTCACTGGATGTGACTCTATATCACTACATCTTCCAGAGGAGCTACGCCCCCCTGGATTTACATGATGTCAGGAGTGTAGTCCAGCAGCTGGCCACAGCATTAAAAGCCCTGAAGGACTTGGACGTGATCCACGCTGACATAAAGTTGGACAACATCATGGTGGTGGATCGTGAAGCCCAAGCCCTTAGTGTGAAGCTCATTGACTTTGGATTGGCTTTTCCAACCAGTCAGGCAGAGGAGGGAGCGCTTCATCAAACAACACACTACAGGGCTCCTGAAATTTTTCTGGGACTTCCGTTTTCAGAGGCCATCGATATGTGGTCTGTAGGTGTTGTGATGGCCTATATTCTGCTCGCAGTTCGTCTCTTCCCTGGAAACAGTGAATATGACACGCTGCGATGCATAGTGGAGCTCCTGGGTGTTCCTCCACACCATCTCCTCAGTGATGGGATGTTCTCCGACATATTCTTTGTTGAAGGACCTTCTGACCACTGGAGACTGAGGACACCTCAAGAGTTCTGGCGGTTTATCACTCCACCTGGTGACTACAGGGCCTATACATTCCGCAACCTGGATGATCTGGAAACGTGGCCCCAGGATAACCTGAGTGTGGTGGAGGTGGATGAAAGGAAGGAGTGCATTGCCTTGCTGAAGGCAATGCTTGAAATGGACCCTGATGAAAGGATTACCCCGCGTCAAGTCCTCGCCCATCCATTCATCACAAGGGGCACCCTCCACCATCTCTCTGACGCAGACACAAGCCTTGGAACACCATCTCCATCGTCAGCCTATCCGGGCGTTATCCTCGTCCAGCCCGCACAAACTTCCCGGGACCTGGTGTGGGGAGGGGAAAAGGAGAGGGAAAACGAAACGTGCAGCATACCTGAAGCCTCTCGAGCACCGATTGTTATCCCAACTCAACCTCCACAAATGTCCTCCTGCAGCCAGTCGTCAGAGAGTGAAACCTGCACCAGTGGCAGCAGTGGATTTCATGAATCCACGTCATCAACGCTACCTCCAGGTGTTATCTTGGTGAAGCCTGCACCACCTGAGTGCCGCTTCGGGTTCGATGACGACAGCGAGCACAGTGAAGCTTGCCCATTGGATTCACTGGAGGACAGATCTGAAAATGATCCAGTGGAGCCCCCTCCCCTGTTAACTGAGGGCTGTGACGAGGAACAGGAGGACACAGAAGTCGCTGCCACCCCATCTGAAAGCACGGAGCCTGAGAGGAAGGCAAAGAAGATGAAGAAGAAGAAGAACTGCTTCAAGCGCTTCTGGGCCTGGACCAAGAGGACGTTCTGCGGCTGCATCAGTGTCAACGACGAAGAGGCTTAAATTACTCTATGAAGGTTTTTATTACAACACCGTGCTGGATGGATTTCACACAGAAAAATGTACAGAGTGTGCATGTGATGTCACCGTGAGGGTGTAATCACATGCACACTCTGTGCTGATACACCTGTGGGAAAACAATGTCAGCTGTCAGGTGTTGAGTTGTAAAGGCCTTTGTAGATAATGATGTTGGGTGGCACGGTGGTGTGGTGGTTAGCACCATCACCTCACAGCAAGAGGGTTCCCGGGAGCCCTTCTGTGCGGAGTTTGCATGTTCTCCCCGTGTCACCGTGGGTTTTCTCTGGGTACTCCAGTTTCCTCCCACAGTCCAAAGACATGCAGGTTAATTGATAACTCTAAATTGTCCCTAGGTGTAAACAGGGAAATCAAACAAAATAGAATAAAACTAAATCAAATTGGATAAAATTAAATGATAGTGTATTTGCATGTAAATGTGTGTGTGTGTGTGCCTGTGTGTGTGTGTGTGCTTGCGTGCACGTGCGTGTGTGTGTGTAGTCTGCCCCCCTTGCTTGGTGGTGGTGGTGGTGGTGTCAATGGTGCCTTCCTAACATCTGAAAAGGTCTTGAATTTACAAAGACTCTTAACTATGCAACATGGTGACGCAGACCTCCTGTCTGTTTCTGTAAGTTGAAACCATAGGCCTTTTTCACAGATCGCAATTTGAAGAAAAAAAACAATGGTATTTGTCATTTCACGGCTTTCCAACAGACGAGGACATTTTTCCAACAACATCTGCAATTGTAACTTTGTGGCTGGGAGAAAATGCGCCATGCAGCCTCCATAGCAGCAATTCAAACAGCAAAAGGTCGTTGTGTTGCATACGCAAGTAGTGACCGGTACTGGGGATTCCCTACTTCTGGTCACGGTCACCATTTTGTGAAATAGGCCAATTCCCCTCAGTGGAAACAAAGCTTTTATTTACTTGTATTTCACAGATGAAAAACAATAAATTGCAAAGACAATAAGGCCTCCACTAAAATAGCATTTTAAGTCTTGCGTGTGATTTATGCTTTAGGGATTTATACTTGGGGATTTACCCTGGCTTCATATGAGCAGAGAAAATCTCTGCTCGTCGCTAGGCTAATTTATACAATGTAAAATGCCATAGGCTGACGCTAATAACATTGACAGTTATGACAGTTGTTTTGTCAGTGAACATTGTGAGTTGAAATGGAGCCAAACTGTGTGCCGTTACCTTTGTTAAATGTTGCTGCTGTACCTGGCTTTGTGTGAGCAGAGGGAAAGATCCAACCTGATCTCACAGCAATACCTGAAATGACCACGACTTCTTAACACTGCATTCCGTGGTGGCAGCACATAATGGGTTGAAATTATGCGCCGGCACCACAGAAACAATGCCAATTTAAAGCCTCAGTGTGTAAAAATGGTGAGTAACACTGACATCAGCGGTCAAATTCTAGATTGCAGGGCTCACTCGCGCTCACTCGCGCTCACTCGCGCTCACTCGCTCACCCCTCCCGTCAGGTAAGTGACGATGGCCTCGTAGGACAGAAAGCCTTGCGCAGACAGAGATAGCATCATCCACCAGTTTTTCAGGAACAGGCCTATCTAGCGATGAGATGAATATTTATTTAGAAATCTAAACCATGTTACAATATTGTAGCGACCCTGCAGTAAATGTTTAATGTCAATGTTCTGTGAGTTAATGGCATGTTTGGGATTGAATGAGTACAGGTAGGGGGGCGGGGTGCAAGTGTGACGGGGATGAGAGCTGTGTGAGTGCGCGTGCTGGTGTGTGTATGAGCGAGCTGGAGGAGAGAGCAGGAGTGCACAGTTGGAGCTACAGCTAAGTTCTTGTTTGTTGGTTGTTACTGCACCCTGCCTGTGTATATATAGAGAAATCATTCTTAGCCTATGAGAAAGCTTCCATTTGTATGTGAACTGCATTACACTTTAGTAAATATATATTAATAAAAGCAATAGTTGGTATTTGCTAATAAACAACCACGTAAAAGGCACATTGTAACTTTAAAGCCAATTAGGGATCCTTTCCCGTGGTGGACACACGAATTCCCTGATTCAGTAACGTCACGTCAACCTGGTTTTCCTCAATGATATCTTTAACATTCCTGTATACACACAAAAACACAGAAGTGTCCTTGATAACTCAACAATATGACAGGATAATGTCAAGGCCATAAAATAAAATAAATGTATTTTGCCAGCTTTTGATAGCGTAGGGCTTCAAGAGCATTGTGCTGTGGGCGGATGGGGTGCGTTCCACTACTGTTTTGTAGCTACTGTCTGCTGTGTGTGGGCTTCATTCCATTTCACATTGCCATCCGTCTGCAGTAACCGAATCAAAACGCCACTAATAAAAAAATAAATTGGAAGAAAAAAATAAGGCTGAGCACGGAAGAACCAGAGAGAACACACCATCACATGGAGCCGTCCGCCCCCGGCAACACAGCCACCCGGCCACCCTCCACTCCACCAGGGGAGAGCGGACCCCAAGCCAGCGCCACAGAACCAGCGGCCTCAGGATTTACTTGAGCAGAGAACAATGGTGGTGAAATGTTTATAAATTAATTAACAACTGGTATGTCATGCACCATCCATGTCCTCAGAGCTGACCAAACATCGCTATTTTAACCGTTCAAAACGATGAAATGTTGCTGCTGCTCTATTTGTTTATGTACTTGTACTTGTTACCTGATTTCAGTTTAGTTTAAACAGCCCTTTTCATAATCCTGGGTTACTTTCATGTCACAACATTTTCGCTTCCAACTCGTCAAATACTGACACTTGTTCAGTGGCCCTAAATGTCAAAATATGATGCACTTACCCCAGAGCATGTGAGCGCAGCGGAGCGGGGAGCAGGAGGATTTTGTGTTGAGCGAGGAGCGGCTATTTTTTTAAAAAGGTGAAGCGGAGCCTGATCTCTCGCTCCAATTTCGGTGCTGAACTGCGGGGAGAGGCGAGAGGGCTTCCCCGGAGGTCGGCTGCTCAACCTGGTCCGTCTCCACTACACTTTGACTTATTTCCACCCTGCCAGTGGTACCGTGTAGAACAGTCCCTAACTGCGGGGAGAGGGCTTCCCCAGAGAATCTACCAAGCTCATGTTTTATTGGTGCCGTAGTATTGTTCCGACCTCTCATTGTTTCGACCTCTCATTAGTCCGACGTCCCGTTGTTCCGATATGTGATTATTACTGTATTTGTGTACCATAGAGGATCAGCAATGCAACAAAAGTAGTCTACTGGTCGAGATACAAGTGTCATAGAGAGGAGAGAGTGAAACACCATAACCTCCTGTTATGAACTCTGGGGTCGGGGTTGTGTGGGGAGCTCTCCGCGGTGCTGAGCGGCTCCTGGCGGGCGTATTTCTACTTTGATGGTGCGCCGCGCCAGCTGGGAAAGGCTTGAGGTGAAGCATGCTCACGGCTTATGTGTTTGCCACTTTCTTTTTCATTTTAACCCACACCGTGATCTTTTCCTAACCCTAACCAAGTGGTTTTTGTGCCTAAACCTAACCACACCAGCAGTTTCTGAAATACTCAGACCAGCCTGTCTGCTAACAACAACCATGCTGCATTCAGCTATCTCTAGGGTTGAAAGAGGACGGTGCGAAAAAGAGAAAATATCCAGTGAGCAGCAGTTCTTTGGCTGAAAATGCCTTGTTGATGGCCAGAATGGTTCAAGATGATAGAAAGACAACAGTAACTCAAATAACCACTGGTTACAACCAAGGTCTGCAGAAGACCATCTCTGAACCAACAAGACGTCCAACCTTGAAGCAGATGGGCTACAGCAGCAGAAGACCACACTGGGTGCCACTCCTGTCAGCTAACAACAGGAAACTTAAAGCCCCTACAAGGAACTTCCATTTTTTTTTCAAAGATATTCTTTGGTGCATTTTTTAAGCCTTTAATCGATAGGACAGAAAAGCGTGAAAGGGGGAGAGAGAGAGAGAGTGACATACAGCAAAGGGCCACAGGCTGGAGTCGAACCCGGGCCGCTGTGGCAACAGCCTTGTACATGGGGCGCCTGCTCTACCACTAAGCCACCGATGCCCCAGGAACTTTCATTTTGAGCTGATTTTGGCGACCCTGTGGACAAAAGCGGTAGTGTTTTGCTGGAATGAAGCCTACATTTCCCATGAGCTCTAGCGCGTATTGTCGTAAAGACGCTTACCTGGCTCGTGCATCTGTTTGTTTTGGGAATGAATGAAACAACAAGACAGGAAAACTTTGCCCCCGCTCCTATCGGGGATCCCAGCTCCACCTCTCTGGCGCAAGCGCCACCGCCCCTGGGGAAAATGCAGTGGTCGGCTGGTAAGGCTGAAGGCCTGTTTGGCGAGCACTTCCACGGCTGCTTGGACTGAGCATGGAGTGATGCCTCGCCTCTTTATTTCTCGGCACTCGCTGGACCCTGTCGACGCCTGGCTGGTACCTGTCGTCGGCCCGGATGAGGTGTTCCAGCCCCGCGGCCCCTGCTCTCCTCGTCCCCGCTGGCACGGGGTGAATCTACGCAACCTGTGGCCTCTGTGTGTGGCTCCCCGGACAGCTGACGCCGTGGACCCGCCGGCTCCTGCCAGGATTGGGCTGGTAAATGCTAGATCGCTAGCGAACAAATCGTTTACCCTGAAGGATTTCCTGACTTCCCGAGGATTGGATTTTCTCTGTGTGACTGAAACATGGCTGACTGTTGGTGAGTCCAGTGCTTTCACAGAGCTTTTACCCGATGATTGCGGCTATTTAGACTCCCCGCCAACGTCGGGTGGAGGATGAGGAATAGCGACTATTTATATGAGTCACTATTAATGTAAGCAGCTAGGTAAGATGGCGTGTGCCGTCTGAATGCCGTAAATCGTTTCGTCCTGGAAGCGACCTGGGGCGGACCCGGAGACAGTTTGCTAAAGCTATGGATACACACTATATAGAAATAGCTTATCTTCACACTGATGGTGTCATTTGCTGTTGTAGGTCACGCACAGACATCAGCAGAAACGAGAGACTTTTGCATATCCAGTTAAAAGTTCCTTGTAGCAGCTTTAAGAAATGGTTCATTTGTAATGCATTTTAGCTTGTAAATTCATATTACTCCTTAGTCTGGAACCCTTGTTCACTTATGCAAACTTTGATTTGATCTTTTTATTTTTATGTATGATTGTTGTTATTTAATAGGGGAGGTATCTTCATGAGCCATTTTTTGGCTTCTAACCTCTCCTGCACAATGTTTTACCTTAAAATTGATAGTCTGTCTAGTCTCTGCCCTTATATGTTTGTTTGTCAACAACAAGGACCATGTTGGAAATAAATGCATCTACTCTAACATGTCACCCTTTGGATTACTGTCTCTTTCTGTCTTTAAGCCAAAATAAATCAAACAAACAAAAAAATCTTGTCTTTTCCATACATGTATGTGCAAATAACTAAGCTAAACTAACTTCCTACTCCCTACTTCAGGCCCCCTTGCTTGGACCACACCTAACTTCAAACTCAGCCTTAATTTTGTTCTCAACTACACACCTGTAAAGTTAAGTGACTACGTCTTCTACAGTTGTGACATTATCATGTTGACAAAATCTGTCCACAGACAGACAGGCATGTAAACACCTGCCAAAATACTCAAAAACTGAGCATAGTGTTAGTTCAGGCAGGACTCGGTGTCACGCTCAGCTCACATCCCAGCTACATTAGCTGATCTCAAACAGCCCAATCAACTGATGAAGCCGCTGATTGATGGAAGGGAGTCAGCTGATAGATCACATGATTCTTTTCTGTGCAACCAACAGGTGAATCTCAGTCAGGGCGCCCTATTTAAATTGCTCTGGCCTGCCTGCTGTCTTCTGCTGCTAATCCAAGCCCTTTTATATTTTGTTAATCAGTGACGTGTGTAAACCTATTGTCCCCTTTCTTTGTTTTTGTATTTGTTAGTATATCCACATTGCACTAATTGTATGAACTCATTGGTGAATAAAGGGATACAAAAAAAATGTAACACAAGGCACTGAATTCTAGAACACTGCACCATGACGATATTTTGTCACCGCCCCCTTGACACGCCCATTTTACACCTCACCATCCACTTTCATTGAATTTTTGCAACGTGATGTCACAAAGCATTCTTTTATGGAATTTCAGAGTTAGTAAGTACAAGCCGAGAGAGGAGATTTGACCCTCGACGGAAATCGGACTCAAGGAATCGGACGGTCAGTGGATTAAGTGGAGAAATCTTAGGCTCTACTTACAACTGGTTTATGATGGATCAGAGTAGGAATTCATCATCCAGTCCATTGGTCAGCACCCACCAAAGGCTCACAGCTGCCGACCTGCTCCCCAGCAACTATGAACTGCTGACATTTCTGGGACGGGGAGCCTTTGGTGAGGTGGTTAGATGCCTCAAAAAGGACACCAGAGAGATTGTTGCTGTAAAGATCCCTCACGGCAGCGACAACATCGACAATGAACTGGCTCTGCTCACGTACTTTCAGCTGGAGAAGCTGGACAGGCAGAACATTGTCAGGTTCATTGAATCGTTCCCACTCAGGAACAACAGGACTGCTCTGGCCTTCGAGTCACTGGATGTGACTCTATGTCACTACATCTTCCAGAGGAGCTACGCCCCCCTGGATTTACATGATGTCAGGAGTGTAGTCCAGCAGCTGGCCACAGCATTAAAAGCCCTGAAGGACTTGGACGTGATCCACGCTGACATAAAGTTGAACAACATCATGGTGGTGGATCGTGAAGCCCAAGCCCTTAGTGTGAAGCTCATTGACTTTGGATTGGCTTTTCCAACCAGTCAGGCAGAGGAGGGAGCGCTTCTTCAAACAACACACTACAGGGCTCCTGAAATTTTTCTGGGACTTCCGTTTTCAGAGGCCATCGATATGTGGTCTGTAGGTGTTGTGATGGCCTATATTCTGCTCGCAGTTCGTCTCTTCCCTGGAAACAGTGAATATGACACGCTGCGATGCATAGTGGAGCTCCTGGGTGTTCCTCCACACCATCTCCTCAGTGATGGGATGTTCTCCGACATATTCTTTGTTGAAGGACCTTCTGACCACTGGAGACTGAGGACACCTCAGGAGTACTGGCGGTTCACCACTCCACCTGGTGACTACAGGGCCTATACATTCCGCAACCTGGATGATCTGGAAACGTGGCCCCAGGAGAACCTGAGTGTGGTGGAGGTGGATGAAAGGAAGGAGTGCATTGCCTTGCTGAAGGCAATGCTTGAAATGGACCCTGATGAAAGGATTACCCCGCGTCAAGTCCTCGCCCATCCATTCATCACAAGGGGCACCCTCCACCATCTCTCTAGCGCAGACACAAGCCTTGGAACACCATCTCCATCGTCAGCCTATCCGGGCGTTATCCTCGTCCAGCCCGCACAAACTTCCCGGGACCTGGTGTGGGGAGGGGAAAAGGAGAGGGAAAACGAAACGTGCAGCATACCTGAAGCCTCTCGAGCACCGATTGTTATCCCAACTCAACCTCCACAAATGTCCTCCTGCAGCCAGTCGTCAGAGAGTGAAACCTGCACCAGTGGCAGCAGTGGATTTCATGAATCCACGTCATCAACGCTACCTCCAGGTGTTATCTTGGTGAAGCCTGCACCACCTGAGTGCCGCTTCGGGTTCGATGATGACAGCGAGCACAGTGAAGCTTGCCCATTGGATTCACTGGAGGACAGATCTGAAAATGATCCAGTGGAGCCCCCTCCCCTGTTAACTGAGGGCTGTGACGAGGAACAGGAGGACACAGAAGTCGCTGCCACCCCATCTGAAAGCACGGAGCCTGAGAGGAAGGCAAAGAAGATGAAGAAGAAGAAGAACTGCTTCAAGCGCTTCTGGGCCTGGACCAAGAGGACGTTCTGCGGCTGCATCAGTGTCAACGACGAAGAGGCTTAAATTACTCTATGAAGGTTTTTATTACAACACCGTGCTGGATGGATTTCACACAGAAAAATGTACAGAGTGTGCATGTGATGTCACCGTGAGGGTGTAATCACATGCACACTCTGTGCTGATACACCTGTGGGAAAACAATGTCAGCTGTCAGGTGTTGAGTTGTAAAGGCCTTTGTAGATAATGATGTTGGGTGGCACGGTGGTGTGGTGGTTAGCACCATCACCTCACAGCAAGAGGGTTCCCGGGAGCCCTTCTGTGCGGAGTTTGCATGTTCTCCCCGTGTCACCGTGGGTTTTCTCTGGGTACTCCAGTTTCCTCCCACAGTCCAAAGACATGCAGGTTAATTGATAACTCTAAATTGTCCCTAGGTGTAAACAGGGAAATCAAACAAAATAGAATAAAACTAAATCAAATTGGATAAAATTAAATGATAGTGTATTTGCATGTAAATGTTTGTGTGTGTGTGTGCCTGTGTGTGTGTGTGTGTGCTTGCGTGCACGTGCACGTGCGTGTGCGTGTGTAGTCTGCCCCCCTTGCTTGGTGGTGGTGGTGGTGTCAATGGTGCCTTCCTAACATCTGAAAAGGTCTTGAATTTACAAAGACTCTTAACTATGCAACATGGTGACGCAGACCTCCTGTCTGTTTCTGTAAGTTGAAACCATAGGCCTTTTTCACATATCGCAATTTGAAGAAAAAAAACAATGGTATTTGTCATTTCACGGCTTTCCAACAGACGAGGACATTTTTCCAACAACATCTGCAATTGTAACTTTGTGGCTGGGAGAAAATGCGCCGTCCAGCCTCCATAGCAGCAATTCAAACAGCAAAAGGTCGTTGTGGTGCATACGCAAGTAGTGACCGGTACTGGGGATTCCCTACTTCTGGTCACGGTCACCATTTTGTGAAATAGGCCAATTCCCCTCAGTGGAAACAAAGCTTTTATTTACTTGTATTTCACAGATGAAAAACAATAAATTGCAAAGACAATAAGGCCTCCACTAAAATAGCATTTTAAGTCTTGCGTGTGATTTATGCTTTAGGGATTTATACTTGGGGATTTACCCTGGCTTCATATGAGCAGAGGAAATCTCTGCTCATCGCTAGGCTAATTTATACAATGTAAAATGCCATAGGCTGACGCTAATAACATTGACAGTTATGACAGTTGTTTTGTCAGTGAACATTGTGAGTTAAAATGGAGCCAAACTGTGTGCCGTTACCTTTGTTAAATGTTGCTGCTGTACCTGGCTTTGTGTGAGCAGAGGGAAAGATCCAACCTGATCTCACAGCAATACCTGAAATGACCACGACTTCTTAACACTGCATTCCGTGGTGGCAGCACATAATGGGTTGAAATTATGCGCCGGCACCACAGAAACAATGCCAATTTAAAGCCTCAGTGTGTAAAAATGGTGAGTAACACTGACATCAGCGGTCAAATTCTAGATTGCAGGGCTCACTCGAGCTCACTCGCTCACCCCTCCCGTCAGGTAAGTGACGATGGCCTCGTAGGACAGAAAGCCTTGCGCAGACAGAGATAGCATCATCCACCAGTTTTTCAGGAACAGGCCTATCTAGCGATGAGATGAATATTTATTTAGGAATCTAAACCATGTTACAATATTGTAGTGACCCTGCAGTAAATGTTTAATGTCAATGTTCTGTGAGTTAATGGCATGTTTGGGATTGAATGAGTACAGGTAGGGGGGCGGGGTGCAAGTGTGACGGGGACGAGAGCTGTGTGAGTGCGCTTGCTGGTGTGTGTATGAGCGAGCTGGAGGAGAGAGCAGGAGTGCACAGTTGGAGCTACAGCTAAGTTCTTGTTTGTTGGTTGTTACTGCACCCTGCCTGTGTATATATAGAGAAATCATTCTTAGCCTATGAGAAAGCTTCCATTTGTATGTGAACTGCATTACACTTTAGTAAATATATATTTATAAAAGCAATAGTTGGTATTTGCTAATAAACAACCACGTAAATGACACATTGTAACTTTAAAGCCAATTAGGATCCTTTCCCGTGGTGGACACACGAATTCCCTGATTCAGTAACGTCACGTCAACCTGGTTTTCCTCAATGATATCTTTAACATTCCTGTATACACACAAAAACACAGAAGTGTCCTTGATAACTCAACAATATGACAGGATAATGTCAAGGCCATAAAATAAAATCAATGTATTTTGCCAGCTTTTGATAGCGTAGGGCTTCAAGAGCATTGTGCTGTGGGCGGATGGGGTGCGTTCCACTACTGTTTTGTGGCTACTGTCTGCTGTGTGTGGGCTTCATTCCATTTCAAATTGCCATCCGTCTGCAGTAACCGAATCCAAACGCCACTAATAAATAAATAAATTGGAAGAAAAAATAAGGCTGAGCACGGAAGAACCAGAGAGAACACACCATCACATGGAGCCGTCCGCCCCCGGCAACACAGCCACCCGGCCACCCTCCACTCCACCAGGGGAGAGCGGACCCCAAGCCAGCGCCACAGAACCAGCGGCCTCAGGATTTGCTTGAGCAGAGAACAATGGTGGTAAAATGTTTATAAATTAATTAACAACTGGTATGTCATGCACCATCCATGTCCTCAGAGCTGACCAAACATCGCTATTTTAACCGTTCAAAACGATGAAATGTTGCTGCTGCTCTATTTGTTTATGTACTTGTACTTGTTACCTGATTTCAGTTTAGTTTAAACAGCCCTTTTCATAATCCTGGGTTACTTTCATGTCACAACATTTTCGCTTCCAACTCGTCAAATACTGACACTTGTTCAGTGGCCCTAAATGTCAAAATATGATGCACTTACCCCAGAGCATGTGAGCGCAGCGGAGCGGGGAGCAGGAGGATTTTGTGTTGAGCGAGGAGCGGCTATTTTTTTAAAAAGGTGAAGCGGAGCCTGATCTCTCGCTCTAATTTCGGTGCTGAACTGCGGGGAGAGGGGAGAGGGCTTCCCCGGAGGTCGGCCGCTCAACCTGGTCCGTCTCCACTACACTTTGACTTATTTCCACCCTGCCAGTGGTACCGTGTAGAACAGTCCCTAACTGCGGGGAGAGGGCTTCCCCAGAGAATCTACCAAGCTCATGTTTTATTGGTGCCGTAGTATTGTTCCGACCTCTCATTGTTTCGACCTCTCATTAGTCCGACGTCCCGTTGTTCCGATATGTGATTATTACTGTATTTGTGTACCATAGAGGATCAGCAATGCAACAAAAGTAGTCTACTGGTCGAGATACAAGTGTCATAGAGAGGAGAGAGTGAAACACCATAACCTCCTGTTATGAACTCTGGGGTCGGGGTTGTGTGGGGAGCTCTCCGCGGTGCTGAGCGGCTCCTGGCGGGCGTATTTCTACTTTGAAGGTGCGCCGCGCCAGCTGGGAAAGGCTTGAGGTGAAGCATGCTCACGGCTTATGTGTTTGCCACTTTCTTTTTCATTTTAACCCACACCGTGATCTTTTCCTAACCCTAACCAAGTGGTTTTTGTGCCTAAACCTAACCACACCAGCAGTTTCTGAAATACTCAGACCAGCCTGTCTGCTAACAACAACCATGCTGCATTCAGCTATCTCTAGGGTTGAAAGAGGACGGTGCGAAAAAGAGAAAATATCCAGTGAGCAGCAGTTCTTTGGGTGAAAATGCCTTGTTGATGGCCAGAATGGTTCAAGATGATAGAAAGACAACAGTAACTCAAATAACCACTGGTTACAACCAAGGTCTGCAGAAGACCATCTCTGAACCAACAAGACGTCCAACCTTGAAGCAGATGGGCTACAGCAGCAGAAGACCACACTGGGTGCCACTCCTGTCAGCTAACAACAGGAAACTTAAAGCCCCTACAAGAAACTTCCATTTTTTTTTTCAAAGATATTCTTTGGTGCATTTTTTAAGCCTTTAATCGATAGGACAGAAAAGCGTGAAAGGGGGAGAGAGAGAGAGAGAGAGTGACATACAGCAAAGGGCCACAGGCTGGAGTCGAACCCGGGCCGCTGTGGCAACAGCCTTGTACATGGGGCGCCTGCTCTACCACTAAGCCACCGATGCCCCAGGAACTTTCATTTTGAGCTGATTTTGGCGACCCTGTGGACAAAAGCGGTAGTGTTTTGCCGGAATGAAGCCTACATTTCCCATGAGCTCTAGCGCGTATTGTCGTAAAGACGCTTACCTGGCTCGTGCATCTGTTTGTTTTGGGAATTAATGAAACAACAAGACAGGAAAACTTTGCCCCCGCTCCTATCGGGGATCCGAGCTCCACCTCTCTGGCGCAAGCGCCACCGCCCCTGGGGAAAATGCAGTGGTCGGCTGGTAAGGCTGAAGGCCTGTTTGGCGAGCACTTCCACGGCTGCTTGGACTGAGCATGGAGTGATGCCTCGCCTCTTTATTTCTCGGCACTCGCTGGACCCTGTCGACGCCTGGCTGGTACCTGTCGTCGGCCCGGATGAGGTGTTCCAGCCCCGCGGCCCCTGCTCTCCTCGTCCCCGCTGGCACGGGGTGAATCTACGCAACCTGTGGCCTCTGTGTGTGGCTCCCCGGACAGCTGACGCCGTGGACCCGCCGGCTCCTGCCAGGATTGGGCTGGTAAATGCTAGATCGCTAACGAACAAATCGTTTACCCTGAAGGATTTCCTGACTTCCCGAGGATTGGATTTTCTCTGTGTGACTGAAACATGGCTGACTGTTGGTGAGTCCAGTGCTTTCACAGAGCTTTTACCCGATGATTGCGGCTATTTAGACTCCCCGCCAACGTCGGGTGGAGGATGAGGAATAGCGACTATTTATATGAGTCACTATTAATGTAAGCAGCTAGGTAAGATGGCGTGTGCCGTCTGAATGCCGTAAATCGTTTCGTCCTGGAAGCGACCTGGGGCGGACCCGGAGACAGTTTGCTAAAGCTATGGATACACACTATATAGAAATAGCTTATCTTCACACTGATGGTGTCATTTGCTGTTGTAGGTCACGCACAGACATCAGCAGAAACGAGAGACTTTTGCATATCCAGTTAAAAGTTCCTTGTAGCAGCTTTAAGAAATGGTTCATTTGTAATGCATTTTAGCTTGTAAATTCATATTACTCCTTAGTCTGGAACCCTTGTTCACTTATGCAAACTTTGATTTGATCTTTTTATTTTTATGTATGATTGTTGTTATTTAATAGGGGAGGTATCTTCATGAGCCATTTTTTGGCTTCTAACCTCTCCTGCACAATGTTTTACCTTAAAATTGATAGTCTGTCTAGTCTCTGCCCTTATATGTTTGTTTGTCAACAACAAGGACCATGTTGGAAATAAATGCTTCCACTCTAACATGTCATCCTTTGGATTACTGTCTCTTTCTGTCTTTAAGCCAAAATAAATCAAACAAACAAACAAAAAAATCCTGTCTTTTCCATACATGTATGTGCAAATAACTAAGCTAAACTAACTTCCTACTCCCTACTTCAGGCCCCCTTGCTTGGACCACACCTAACTTCAAACTCAACCTTAATTTTGTTCTCAACTACACACCTGTAAAGTTAAGTGACTACGTCTTCTACAGTTGTGACATTATCATGTTGACAAAATCTGTCCACAGACAGACAGGCATGTAAACACCTGCCAAAATACTCAAAAACTGAGCATAGTGTTAGTTCAGGCAGGACTCGGTGTCACGCTCAGCTCACATCCCAGCTACATTAGCTGATCTCAAACAGCCCAATCAACTGATGAAGCCGCTGATTGATGGAAGGGAGTCAGCTGATAGATCACATGATTCTTTTCTGTGCAACCAACAGGTGAATCTCAGTCAGGGCGCCCTATTTAAATTGCTCTGGCCTGCCTGCTGTCTTCTGCTGCTAATCCAAGCCCTTTTATATTTTGTTAATCAGTGACGTGTGTAAACCTATTGCCCCCTTTCTTTGTTTTTGTATTTGTTAGTATATCCACATTGCACTAATTGTACGAATTCATTGGTGAATAAAGGGATACAAAAAAAATGTAACACAAGGCACTGAATTCTAGAACACTGCACCATGACGATATTTTGTCACTGCCCCCTTGACACGCCCATTTTAGAACTCACCATCCACTTTCATTGAATTTTTGCAACGTGATGTCACAAAGCATTCTTTTATGGAATTTCAGAGTTAGTAAGTACAAGCCGAGAGAGGAGATTTGACCCTCGACGGAAATCGGACTCGAGGAATCGGACGGTCATTGGATTGAGTGGAGAAATCTTAGGCTCTACTTACAACTAGTTTATGATGGATCAGAGTAGGAATTCATCATCCAGTCCATTGGTCAGCACCCACCAAAGGCTCACAGCTGCCGACCTGCTCCCCAGCAACTATGAACTGCTGACATTTCTGGGACGGGGAGCCTTTGGTGAGGTGGTTAGATGCCTCAAATGGGACACCAGAGAGATTGTTGCTGTAAAGATCCCTCACGGCAGCGACAACATCGACAATGAACTGGCTCTGCTCACGTACTTTCAGCTGGAGAAGCTGGACAGGCAGAACATTGTCAGGTTCATTGAATCGTTCCCACTCAGGAACAACAGGACTGCTCTGGCCTTCGAGTCACTGGATGTGACTCTATGTCACTACATCTTCCAGAGGAGCTACGCCCCCCTGGATTTACATGATGTCAGGAGTGTAGTCCAGCAGCTGGCCACAGCATTAAAAGCCCTGAAGGACTTGGACGTGATCCACGCTGACATAAAGTTGGACAACATCATGGTGGTGGATCGTGAAGCCCAAGCCCTTAGTGTGAAGCTCATTGACTTTGGATTGGCTTTTCCAACCAGTCAGGCAGAGGAGGGAGCGCTTCTTCAAACAACACACTACAGGGCTCCTGAAATTTTTCTGGGACTTCCGTTTTCAGAGGCCATCGATATGTGGTCTGTAGGTGTTGTGATGGCCTATATTCTGCTCGCAGTTCGTCTCTTCCCTGGAAACAGTGAATATGACACGCTGCGATGCATAGTGGAGCTCCTGGGTGTTCCTCCACACCATCTCCTCAGTGATGGGATGTTCTCCGACATATTCTTTGTTGAAGGACCTTCTGACCACTGGAGACTGAGGACACCTCACCTGAGTGTGGTGGAGGTGGATGAAAGGAAGGAGTGCATTGCCTTGCTGAAGGCAATGCTTGAAATGGACCCTGACGAAAGGATTACCCCGCGTCAAGTCCTCGCCCATCCATTCATCACAAGGGGCACCCTCCACCATCTCTCTACCGCAGACACAAGCCTTGGAACACCATCTCCATCGTCAGCCTATCCAGGTGTTATCCTTGTCCAGCCCGCACAAACTTCCCGGGACCTGGTATCAGGAGGGGAAAAGGAGAGGGAAAACGAAACGTGCAGCATACCTGAAGCCTCTCGAGCACCGATTGTTATCCCAACTCAACCTCCACAAATGTCCTCCTGCAGCCAGTCGTCAGAGAGTGAAACCTGCACCAGTGGCAGCAGTGGATTTCATGAATCCACGTCATCAACGCTACCTCCAGGTGTTATCTTGGTGAAGCCTGCACCACCTGAGTGCCGCTTCGGGTTCGATGACGACAGCGAGCACAGTGAAGCTTGCCCATTGGATTCGCTGGAGGACAGATCTGAAAATGATCCAGTGGAGCCCCCTCCCCTGTTAACTGAGGGCTGTGACGAGGAACAGGAGGACACAGAAGTCGCTGCCACCCCATCTGAAAGCACGGAGCCTGAGAGGAAGGCAAAGAAGATGAAGAAGAAGAAGAACTGCTTCAAGCGCTTCTGGGCCTGGACCAAGAGGACGTTTTGTGGCTGCATCAGTGTCAACGACGAAGAGGCTTAAATTACTCTATGAAGGTTTTTATTACAACACCGTGCTGGATGGATTTCACACAGAAAAATGTACAGAGTGTGCATGTGATGTCACCGTGAGGGTGTAATCACATGCACACTCTGTGCTGATACACCTGTGGGAAAACAATGTCAGCTGTCAGGTGTTGAGTTGTAAAAGCCTTTGTAGATAATGATGTTGGGTGGCACGGTGGTGTGGTGGTTAGCACCATCACCTCACAGCAAGAGGGTTCCCGGGAGCCCTTCTGTGCGGAGTTCATATGCTCTCCCAGTGTCACCGTGGGTTTTCTCTGGGTACTCCAGTTTCCTCCCACAGTCCAAAGACATGCAGGTTAATTGATAACTCTAAATTGTCCCTAGGTGTAAACAGGGAAATCAAACAAAATAGAATAAAACTAAATCAAATTGGATAAAATTAAATGATAGTGTATTTGCATGTAAATGTGTGTGTGTGTGTGCCTGTGTGTGTGTGTGTGCTTGCGTGCACGTGCACGTGCGTGTGCGTGTGGGTGTGTAGTCTGCCCCCCTTGCTTGGTGGTGGTGGTGGTGTCAATGGTGCCTTCCTAACATCTGAAAAGGTCTTGAATTTACAAAGACTCTTAACTATGCAACATGGTGACGCAGACCTCCTGTCTGTTTCTGTAAGTTGAAACCGTAGGCCTTTTTCACAGATCGCAATTTGAAGAAAAAAAACAATGGTATTTGTCATTTCACGGCTTTCCAACAGACGAGGACATTTTTCCAACAACATCTGCAATTGTAACTTTGTGGCTGGGAGAAAATGCGCCGTCCAGCCTCCATAGCAGCAATTCAAACAGCAAAAGGTCGTTGTGGTGCATACGCAAGTAGTGACCGGTACTGGGGATTCCCTACTTCTGGTCACGGTCACCATTTTGTGAAATAGGCCAATTCCCCTCAGTGGAAACAAAGCTTTTATTTACTTGTATTTCACAGATGAAAAACAATAAATTGCAAAGACAATAAGGCCTCCACTAAAATAGCATTTTAAGTCTTGAGTGTGATTTATGCTTTAGGGATTTATACTTGGGGATTTACCCTGGCTTCATATGAGCAGAGGAAATCTCTGCTCGTCGCTAGGCTAATTTATACAATGTAAAATGCCATAGGCTGACGCTAATAACATTGACAGTTATGACAGTTGTTTTGTCAGTGAACACTGTGAGTTGAAATGGAGCCAAACTGTGTGCCGTTACCTTTGTTAAATGTTGCTGCTGTACCTGGCTTTGTGTGAGCAGAGGGAAAGATCCAACCTGATCTCACAGCAATACCTGAAATGACCACGACTTCTTAACACTGCATTCCGTGGTGGCAGCACATAATGGGTTGAAATTATGCGCCGGCACCACAGAAACAAGGCCAATTTAAAGCCTCAGTGTGTAAAAATGGTGAGTAACACTGACATCAGCGGTCAAATTCTGGATTGCAGGGCTCACTCGCGCTCACTCGCTCACCCCTCCCGTCAGGTAAGTGACGATGGCCTCGTAGGACAGAAAGCCTTGCGCAGACAGAGATAGCATCATCCACCAGTTTTTCAGGAACAGGCCTATCTAGCGATGAGATGAATATTTATTTAGGAATCTAAACCATGTTACAATATTGTAGCGACCCTGCAGTAAATGTTTAATGTCAATGTTCTGTGAGTTAATGGCATGTTTGGGATTGAATGAGTACAGGTAGGGCGGCGGGGTGCAAGTGTGACGGGGACGAGAGCTGTGTGAGTGCGCGTGCTGGTGTGTGTATGAGCGAGCTGGAGGAGAGAGCAGGAGTGCACAGTTGGAGCTACAGCTAAGTTCTTGTTTGTTGGTTGTTACTGCACCCTGCCTGTGTATATATAGAGAAATCATTCTTAGCCTATGAGAAAGCTTCCATTTGTATGTGAACTGCATTACACTTTAGTAAATATATATTTATAAAAGCAATAGTTGGTATTTGCTAATAAACAACCACGTAAATGACACATTGTAACTTTAAAGCCAATTAGGATCCTTTCCCGTGGTGGACACACGAATTCCCTGATTCAGTAACGTCACGTCAACCTGGTTTTCCTCAATGATATCTTTAACATTCCTGTATACACACAAAAACACAGAAGTGTCCTTGATAACTCAACAATATGACAGGATAATGTCAAGGCCATAAAATAAAATAAATGTATTTTGCCAGCTTTTGATAGCGTAGGGCTTCAAGAGCATTGTGCTGTGGGCGGATGGGGTGCGTTCCACTACTGTTTTGTAGCTACTGTCTGCTGTGTGTGGGCTTCATTCCATTTCAAATTGCCGTCCGTCTGCAGTAACCGAATCCAAACGCCACTAATAAATAAATAAATTGGAAGAAAAAAATGAAAGCTGCGAAGCAGCGTTGGGCGGGACCTCGGCCCCTCGCCGTCGTCCCCCAGCTCAGGTGGTCATTTTTCACAATACAGTGACATGATAAATAAAGTATGTTCTCAGCAAAATGGTGTCTGTCATACTGTTACAATTTAACTGTTCCGCATGTACTGTACAAAACTAGAATCTGTGAAGACAGTACTCCTGGTCTGCTATGTAATCATTATACTGCAAATATATCAATGTATAACTACAAACAAAATTTTAACCATCAACAGAACATTACCATGGAAAAATCATGAATTGTAGAGGACAGTGACAGTATGATCTGCAGCACAGATGTAGCTACAGATTTGATTCCTATTCTTAATGACGCAAAAAGTAACACCAGGGAATCTTGTATTTACAAGTTTTTGCTATCAGGCATTTATTTAGAGTCATTAGGAATGACACAGACACACACACACACACACACACACACACACACACACATGTATCTGTCAGAGTGAAGCCATTTTTATGCTAATTAATGACCATGTAGTTCGGTGACAGCCCAGGCACTTCAAGATGATTTGACTAATAACTAATGATTACATAATCAGCAGGTGGCATTTGACACCACAGCAGCAGCACAACCTCACATGTCACACTATCCAAGCAGTGCTGTGTGGAAGTTAACCTGTGAGGTAGTGGAGCACAAAGACTCTGGAGAAGAGTTTCTGACATGCAGTAACAGAACGAGAGAGAGAGAGAGAGAGAGAGAGAGAGAGAGAGAGAGAATATTAAACGTACAATTTGTAATTTTCTGCCGCTAGGGGTCTCAAACCAAAACAATAACAGAAGACGGAGTTGGATGACGTCACGAAGTAGCGTGGGATCATGGGAGTTGTAGTTATATAACGGATACAGACGTTCCTCACTCTGTGTAACTGAAACCGACCATGGCAGTTTTTATGGCAGAGCGAGCTTCAGCAGCAGAGAAATGCTCATGGACGAGATATATTACTGGAGTTATATTCACTTTATGTTTCACTTTATGCAAACGGGGTCCGTCGGCCGGTGTAGCAGCCCGAGCCGATCTGGTACCTAACGTTACACCGGTGTGTCGGATCTACTCGTGACCCTGTTAACTGGCGACCTTCAGCCGAATGCGTCTGTGGTTGTCGTAGTGACAACAGCTGTTTTCAACCAGGAAGAGAACACGTAGCTGTCCTCACGAATGCCTCTGTCTTCAGTGTTTCATGACAGTGTCAAAACAGAACATACTTGATCATACTTGACTAACCCAGTCACGGACCGACACTCAGTCGCGGTTTGAATCACACTTGTTATGACGGAATGTTGAAAACAGGAAGAGGCCAAGTTGCATTTCCTGTAGGAATCTAACTCCTATCACGAATAAATTTTCATAATAGGCCTACACAGTTTCGTCTCTGGTGTCTGCCTAAAGAGACATGTGCCATATTAAAGAGCCGTTCAGCCCTGTGAAACGTAAAAAAAATAATATTTTCACAGGATTCGAACCCGCTTCATTATGAGAAAACAAATCACAGGCGCACAACAAACGAGGTGCGCTACTATTACAACATCATCACATAGACAGATACAAGTAAAATCCGACAACATACAGCCAGCTGTGTCTTCAAATTGGGAGGCAGCCAGATCAACTTGTGACCACGCTGTCCATGCACTGAGGATTATTTTACAAACTCACTGCTTTCCGATACAAAAACCAGCGGTTTAAACCCACTTAATTCACAAACCTAAGGTTAATTGTTGTGCTACAGGTCGATAAAGCCAATATTCATATACTCACGTGGAAATACTGTATTTTAAATTAAGCAATAAAGCAGCAGCTGTATAATAGATATGTCTCTGAGATAAATTATTTATTTATGTTGTAGCATTAAGGCGGTCAAAAGCGTACGAATAGCCTATGGCAAACACTAGGCTGTAGGCTATGTGGTACCAAAGTCCATTATCTCCTGCAAAGCGTTATAGAGTGACGTACGATTAACGTTACCCACTCGCGTGTTGTAAGGATGTGATTTGGAGTGTGACTGAATCTACATGCGTTACATTCTGCCTTTTTTTTAAGCTCAAAATATTAAAACACATCTTGGCGGAGATTCGAACTCATTCCGCGAAAGGAAAAAGAACAAAATAAAAATTGACTTGACTAACTTGAACTGTGTTCTTGACTGACATGTGAGCAGTGGAGGGACCTTAATGTTATGCAGTTTTAGTGTGCAATACTTAAACAACTTTTGAGGTATTTGCAAACAATGTATTTATAGGGGGTGCACTTTTGGTTACATTACATTGAAACATTGAAGCAACACAGTACCAATGGTGGAAAAATGAGGTGGAATAAAAGCTACTTGGCTACATTATTTATACTTATTGAATATATTCCAAAACATGCAGGTTTAAAATCCTAATTGAGGATATATTGTGTGAGTGTAAACAGGGCAAAAAATGTTATGTTACTTATAGGCAACACAAAACCGCAGAGGGTTAAGTGCACAGACGTTGTGGTCACAAGTTGATCTGGCTGCCTCCCAATTTGAAGACACAGCTGGCTGTATGTTGTCGGATTTTAATTGTATCTGTCTATGTGATGATGTTGTAATAGTAGCGCACCTCCTTTGTTGCGCGCCTGTGATTTGTTTTCTCACAATGAAGCAGGTTCGAATCCCGTGAAAATATTATTTTTTTTACGTTTCACAGGGCTGAACGGCTCTTTAATATGGCACATGTCTCTTTAGGCAGACACCAGAGACGAAACTGTGTAGGCCTATTATGAAAATTTATTCGTGATAGGAGTTAGATTCCTACAGGAAATGCAACTTGGCCTCTTCCTGTTTTCAACATTCCGTCATAACAAGTGTGATTCAAACCGCGACTGAGTGTCGGTCCGTGACTGGGTTAGTCAAGTATGATCAAGTATGTTCTGTTTTGACACTGTCATGAAACACTGAAGACAGAGGCATTCGTGAGGACAGCTACGTGTTCTCTTCCTGGTTGAAAACAGCTGTTGTCACTACGACAACCACAGACGCATTCGGCTGAAGGTCGCCAGTTAACAGGGTCGCGAGTAGATCCGACACACCGGATCATCAAACTCTGATCTAACTATCAGTAGTAACGTCACTTAAGCTGACCAAACGTCCTCTGTTCCCCGGACATGTCCACTTTTCACGTCCCGCCCGGGTGTTTTAATAAACTGATTATAATGTCCGGTTTTCCGTGTGTTAAAGTCATGGCTCTCTTTTTTAGCGACTGTCTCGCTAACCTCAGTTATTTACACTCTATTCAGAAATGCTACTTGCTTTAGCTGAGCGGTTAGCAATCTGCTAGTTATGTGAGCAAACTGCTAGTTACTTAGTTTTACAGTAAGCGATGGCTTCTCCCTCTCTGCTGCTCTCTTGCTCAGTGTGTCTTATGTTTAGCTATTCCTCTGCCTCTTTTATAAATGCAGTTCATTTACCGGCATCAGCTCAGCATGATAGAAACCTATCGTTAACGTTAGATGTTGTGGTTAGTCAGCCTCCGCTCCGCAGCGCTCCGCAGCGCTTGTTGCTCGGCAGGCAGCGGTGCTTCAATACACTGGTGGAAATTATTAATATTTTGATAACATCAGCCAGATGTTTGCTTACCTGTATAGTACACACGCGAGGTCGGCATCGAATTGTAGTCCTAGATGTTCACGAAGCTCTCTCCATCTCGGAAAGGCCACACCAATATTTATCCTGGATTTAGCTCTCCTCTTCTTATCCCACATTCTTCTGGGATCGCTTGGTTGACCCGTACGTTTCCGTTTTACCGGCTTGTTTACCGGGACAGCTTCGGTGTCAGAAGGTGCAGCAACCGTCAATGCATAACCATGATCCATGACGAGTTAGCTTAGCCTAGCAACAGCAACGTTCATTCTCTGACGTCTCAGCCGGTCTGCTTCTTCTTCTTCTCCTCATTTAATGTCTATGGTAACTGGAGTTACGCCGCCATTGCGACCTACTGACACGGTCCGTTACTGTTATTAATATTTCATATTTATCTGGTTTGAAAAATTGTTGGTAACATTTCTGATAATCAAAGTACTCAACTAAACAAAATATATAATATTGGTTTAGTCAAAACAGACACACACACACACACACACACACACACACACACACACACACACACACACACAAAAACACACACACACACATACACACACACACACACACACACACACACACACACATCTGTCAGAGTGAAGCCATTGTTATGCTAATTAATGACCATGTACTTAGGTGACAGCCCAGGCACTTCAAGATGATTTGACTAATGACTAATGATAACAAAATCAGCAGGTGGCATTTGACACCACAGCAGCAATAGTTTACAGTGGATTTACATTTTAGGGAATAATTAATTAATTTTGAGATATTCAAGTATACACAACAAAGTTGTAAACATTTGTGATCAAGGCTTAATATGAATTAGCTGTGAAACCTGTGTGTTGAGATATAGCATTGTCAGTAATGGAACTGTATTTTCACTCATAATGTTGATTTCATAAGGAAACATAACAAAGTGTGATGATCAAACAACACATCCATATTCATTTGAAATATGTACTAGTTAATGTCAGTGGAGAAATTGAGCAGGACTACATGTATTCCAATTCTTCATGAGGTAAAACAGTTTCACCAGGACATCTTGTATTTACAGGTTTTTGGTATCAGGCATTTCTTTCAAAGTTTTTGGAATCAGCACCATGTGCTGGACAATTTAGTAAATGGTTTGAGACCACACACATACACACACACACACAGACTGACACAGACTGCTTTTGTTATGCTAATTAGGAACTGCATGTGTCTGACAGGCAGACAGCAGAATGGGTTGAAAATCTCCTGAACTAGTCCTTTTACATGCCAAACCGTGAGTCACAGTTGCAATCTGAAAGCATCACCAGATAGATAATTTTGTTCTGAACGCAGTGATATCCAGTTTGTATGTCTCCGGATTAACAAAAGGTGCCTTAGTCACAAGTTTACGACATGTTGTCACTTATCTTGTCTGACAGAGATATTCATGAGGAGTTGTGCTCTGCACCTTCTAACGCTCCTGAAATCCAAACCGTTCAAGTTAGGACAAAATCCTTTGCAAGTAATGTTCACCAGGGGTAGATCTGTAATTTTTGCAAGTTTAAAGCAGTTATGATAAACGGTGTAGGAGCAAATAATTTTTGAGCAACAGATTTGTGAAAAACGCCATCTTACATTCAAACAACAACACTGCGCTTCCTGTTGGAGTTAGGTCAGGGGTTGCTGGGCGACATTTGTAGGTCTTTATGAGACGAACGACACAGTTTTGGTTTGGTCTTTCTAAGTGGTTCCTACCCGTCACACCGGGCATTTTTGTGTGCCTAGGTGGCACAATAAATCGTCAGGAGGTTCTGGAGCACATCACCTGTCTGAGGCCAGCAAATCCAAACCATTCAAATGGTTGCTGAGTGACGCACAATAATTGATAAGGACAGGTTGATGGGTAATGTGTGCGAGTTTGATGCCGATACGATAAACGGTTTAGGACTAGTTGATTTTTTAAGGAATTTCTTGTTTTTGAGGAAAACTCTTACTTCAAAGTGAAATACCTCACTTCCTGTTGGATTTAGGTCATGGGTGCGAGTGCGTGATTTGTAGGTCTTGATGAAAGGAACACGGCTGTTTTGGTTTGATCTTCCTACGACGTTCCTACTGGCTACAGCGGCCATTTTAGTGTGACAAACGCCTAGGTGGCGCTCTAGAGCCCATTTTGGCACTTTTTGAATTAATTTTTTCATTGCATAAAATTCTTCGCCAGTCCTGACATGCGTGCCAATTTTGGTGAGTTTTGAAGCATGTTTAGGGGGTCAAATTCCAGTTTAAACTGGCGGCGGAAGAAAGAAATAATAATAATAATAATAATAATAATAATAATAAACGCTACAAGAACAAGAGGGCCCTCGCCAGTTGCCGAGGTCCCTAATAAGGCTGAGCACGGAAGAACCAGAGAGAACACACCATCACATGGAGCCGTCCGCCCCCGGCAACACAGCCACCCGGCCACCCTCCACTCCACCAGGGGAGAGCGGACCCCAAGCCAGCGCCACAGAACCAGCGGCCTCAGGATTTACTTGAGCAGAGAACAATGGTGGTAAAATGTTTATAAATTAATTAACAACTGGTATGTCATGCACCATCCATGTCCTCAGAGCTGACCAAACATCGCTATTTTAACCGTTCAAAACGATGAAATGTTGCTGCTGCTCTATTTGTTTATGTACTTGTACTTGTTACCTGATTTCAGTTTAGTTTAAACAGCCCTTTTCATAATCCTGGGTTACTTATATGTCACAACATTTTCGCTTCCAACTCGTCAAATACTGACACTTGTTCAGTGGCCCTAAATGTCAAAATATGATGCACTTACCCCAGAGCATGTGAGCGCAGCGGAGCGGGGAGCAGGAGGATTTTGTGTTGAGCGAGGAGCGGCTATTTTTTTAAAAAGGTGAAGCGGAGCCTGATCTCTCGCTCCAATTTCGGTGCTGAACTGCGGGGAGAGGCGAGAGGGCTTCCCCGGAGGTCGGCCGCTTAACCTGGTCCGTCTCCACTACACTTTGACTTATTTCCACCCTGCCAGTGGTACCGTGTAGAACAGTCCCTAACTGCGGGGAGAGGGCTTCCCCAGAGAATCTACCAAGCTCATGTTTTATTGGTGCCGTAGTATTGTTCCGACCTCTCATTGTTTCGACCTCTCATTAGTCCGACGTCCCGTTGTTCCGATATGTGATTATTACTGTATTTGTGTACCATAGAGGATCAGCAATGCAACAAAAGTAGTCTACTGGTCGAGATACAAGTGTCATAGAGAGGAGAGAGTGAAACACCATAACCTCCTGTTATGAACTCTGGGGTCGGGGTTGTGTGGGGAGCTCTCCGCGGTGCTGAGCGGCTCCTGGCGGGCGTATTTCTACTTTGATGGTGCGCCGCGCCAGCTGGGAAAGGCTTGAGGTGAAGCATGCTCACGGCTTATGTGTTTGCCACTTTCTTTTTCATTTTAACCCACACCGTGATCTTTTCCTAACCCTAACCAAGTGGTTTTTGTGCCTAAACCTAACCACACCAGCAGTTTCTGAAATACTCAGACCAGCCTGTCTGCTAACAACAACCATGCTGCATTCAGCTATCTCTAGGGTTGAAAGAGGATGGTGCGAAAAAGAGAAAATATCCAGTGAGCAGCAGTTCTTTGGCTGAAAATGCCTTGTTGATGGCCAGAATGGTTCAAGATGATAGAAAGACAACAGTAACTCAAATAACCACTGGTTACAACCAAGGTCTGCAGAAGACCATCTCTGAACCAACAAGACGTCCAACCTTGAAGCAGATGGGCTACAGCAGCAGAAGACCACACTGGGTGCCACTCCTGTCAGCTAACAACAGGAAACTTAAAGCCCCTACAAGGAACTTCCTTTTTTTTTTTTCAAAGATATTCTTTGGTGCATTTTTTAAGCCTTTAATCAATAGGACAGAAAAGCGTGAAAGAGAGAGAGTGACATACAGCAAAGGGCCACAGGCTGGAGTCGAACCCGGGCCGCTGCGGCAACAGCCTTGTACATGGGGCGCCTGCTCTACCACTAAGCCACCGATGCCCCAGGAACTTTCATTTTGAGTTGATTTTGGCGACCCTGTGGACAAAAGCGGTAGTGTTTTGCCGGAATGAAGCCTACATTTCCCATGAGCTCTAGCGCGTATTGTCGTAAAGACGCTTACCTGGCTCGTGCATCTGTTTGTTTTGGGAATGAATGAAACAACAAGACAGGAAAACTTTGCCCCCGCTCCTATCGGGGATCCCAGCTCCACCTCTCTGGCGTAAGCGCCACCGCCCCTGGGGAAAATGCAGTGGTCGGCTGGTAAGGCTGAAGGCCTGTTTTGCGAGCACTTCCACGGCTGCTTGGACTGAGCATGGAGTGATGCCTCGCCTCTTTATTTCTCGGCACTCGCTGGACCCTGTCGACGCCTGGCTGGTACCTGTCGTCGGCCCGGATGAGGTGTTCCAGCCCCGCGGACCCTGCTCTCCTCGTCCCCGCTGGCACGGGGTGAATCTACGCAACCTGTGGCCTCTGTGTGTGGCTCCCCGGACAGCTGACGCCGTGGACCCGCCGGCTCCTGCCAGGATTGGGCTGGTAAATGCTAGATCGCTAGCGAACAAATCGTTTACCCTGAAGGATTTCCTGACTTCCCGAGGATTGGATTTTCTCTGTGTGACTGAAACATGGCTGACTGTTGGTGAGTCCAGTGCTTTCACAGAGCTTTTACCCGATGATTGCGGCTATTTAGACTCCCCGCCAACGTCGGGTGGAGGATGAGGAATAGCGACTATTTATATGAGTCACTATAAATGTAAGCAGCTAGGTAAGATGGCGTGTGCCGTCTGAATGCCATAAATCGTTTCGTCCTGGAAGCGACCTGGGGCGGACCCGGAGACAGTTTGCTAAAGCTATGGATACACACTCTATAGAAATAGCTTATCTTCACACTGATGGTGTCATTTGCTGTTGTAGGTCACGCACAGACATCAGCAGAAACGAGAGACTTTTGCAAATATACAGTTAAAAGTTCCTTGTAGCAGCTTTAAGAAATGGTTCATTTGTAATGCATTTTAGCTTGTTAATTCATATTACTCCTTAGTCTGGAACCCTTGTTCAGTTATGCAAACTTTGATTTGATCTTTTTATTTTTATGTATGATTGTTGTTATTTAATAGGGGAGGTATCTTCATGAGCCATTTTTTGGCTTCTAACCTCTCCTGCACAATGTTTTACCTTAAAATTGATAGTCTGTCTAGTCTCTGCCCTTATATGTTTGTTTGTCAACAACAAGGACCATGTTGGAAATAAATGCATCTACTCTAACATGTCACCCTTTGGATTACTGTCTCTTTCTGTCTTTAAGCCAAAATAAATCAAACAAACAAAAAAATCCTGTCTTTTCCATACATGTATGTGCAAATAACTAAGCTAAACTAACTTCCTACTCCCTACTTCAGGCCCCCTTGCTTGGACCACACCTAACTTCAAACTCAGCCTTAATTTTGTTCTCAACTACACACCTGTGAAGTTAAGTGACTACGTCTTCTACAGTTGTGACATTATCATGTTGACAAAATCTGTCCACAGACAGACAGGCATGTAAACACCTGCCAAAATACTCAAAAACTGAGCATAGTGTTAGTTCAGGCAGGACTCGGTGTCACGCTCAGCTCACATCCCAGCTACATTAGCTGATCTCAAACAGCCCAATCAACTGATGAAGCCGCTGATTGATGGAAGGGAGTCAGCTGATAGATCACATGATTCTTTTCTGTGCAACCAACAGGTGAATCTCAGTCAGGGCGCCCTATTTAAATTGCTCTGGCCTGCCTGCTGTCTTCTGCTGCTAATCCAAGCCCTTTTATATTTTGTTAATCAGTGACGTGTGTAAACCTATTGTCCCCTTTCTTTGTTTTTGTATTTGTTAGTATATCCACATTGCACTAATTGTATGAATTCATTGGTGAATAAAGGGATACAAAAAAAATGTAACACAAGGCACTGAATTCTAGAACACTGCACCATGACGATATTTTGTCACCGCCCCCTTGACACGCCCATTTTAGAACTCACCATCCACTTTCATTGAATTTTTGCAACGTGATGTCACAAAGCATTCTTTTATGGAATTTCAGAGTTAGTAAATACAAGCCGAGAGAGGAGATTTGACCCTCGACGGAAATCGGACTCGAGGAATCGCACGGTCAGTGGATTAAGTGGAGAAATCTTAGGCTCTACTTACAACTAGTTTATGATGGATCAGAGTAGGAATTCATCATCCAGTCCATTGGTCAGCACCCACCAAAGGCTCACAGCTGCCGACCTGCTCCCCAGCAACTATGAACTGCTGACATTTCTGGGACGGGGAGCCTTTGGTGAGGTGGTTAGATGCCTCAAAAAGGACACCAGAGAGATTGTTGCTGTCAAGATCCCTCACGGCAGCGACAACATCGACAATGAACTGGCTCTGCTCACGTACTTTCAGCTGGAGAAGCTGGACAGGCAGAACATTGTCAGGTTCATTGAATCGTTCCCACTCAGGAACAACAGGACTGCTCTGGCCTTCGAGTCACTGGATGTGACTCTATGTCACTACATCTTCCAGAGGAGCTACGCCCCCCTGGATTTACATGATGTCAGGAGTGTAGTCCAGCAGCTGGCCACAGCATTAAAAGCCCTGAAGGACTTGGACGTGATCCACGCTGACATAAAGTTGAACAACATCATGGTGGTGGATCGTGAAGCCCAAGCCCTTAGTGTGAAGCTCATTGACTTTGGATTGGCTTTTCCAACCAGTCAGGCAGAGGAGGGAGCGCTTCTTCAAACAACACACTACAGGGCTCCTGAAATTTTTCTGGGACTTCCGTTTTCAGAGGCCATCGATATGTGGTCTGTAGGTGTTGTGATGGCCTATATTCTGCTCGCAGTTCGTCTCTTCCCTGGAAACAGTGAATATGACACGCTGCGATGCATAGTGGAGCTCCTGGGTGTTCCTCCACACCATCTCCTCAGTGATGGGATGTTCTCCGACATATTCTTTGTTGAAGGACCTTCTGACCACTGGAGACTGAGGACACCTCAGGAGTACTGGCGGTTCACCACTCCACCTGGTGACTACAGGGCCTATACATTCCGCAACCTGGATGATCTGGAAACGTGGCCCCAGGAGAACCTGAGTGTGGTGGAGGTGGATGAAAGGAAGGAGTGCATTGCCTTGCTGAAGGCAATGCTTGAAATGGACCCTGATGAAAGGATTACCCCGCGTCAAGTCCTCGCCCATCCATTCATCACAAGGGGCACCCTCCACCATCTCTCTAGCGCAGACACAAGCCTTGGAACACCATCTCCATCGTCAGCCTATCCGGGCGTTATCCTCGTCCAGCCCGCACAAACTTCCCGGGACCTGGTGTGGGGAGGGGAAAAGGAGAGGGAAAACGAAACGTGCAGCATACCTGAAGCCTCTCGAGCACCGATTGTTATCCCAACTCAACCTCCACAAATGTCCTCCTGCAGCCAGTCGTCAGAGAGTGAAACCTGCACCAGTGGCAGCAGTGGATTTCATGAATCCACGTCATCAACGCTACCTCCAGGTGTTATCTTGGTGAAGCCTGCACCACCTGAGTGCCGCTTCGGGTTCGATGACGACAGCGAGCACAGTGAAGCTTGCCCATTGGATTCACTGGAGGACAGATCTGGAAATGATCCAGTGGAGCCCCCTCCCCTGTTAACTGAGGGCTGTGACGAGGAACAGGAGGACACAGAAGACGCTGCCACCCCATCTGAAAGCACGGAGCCTGAGAGGAAGGCAAAGAAGATGAAGAAGAAGAAGAACTGCTTCAATCGCTTCTGGGCCTGGACCAAGAGGACGTTCTGCGGCTGCATCAGTGTCAACGACGAAGAGGCTTAAATTACTCTATGAAGGTTTTTATTACAACACCGTGCTGGATGGATTTCACACAGAAAAATGTACAGAGTGTGCATGTGATGTCACCGTGAGGGTGTAATCACATGCACACTCTGTGCTGATACACCTGTGGGAAAACAATGTCAGCTGTCAGGTGTTGAGTTGTAAAGGCCTTTGTAGATAATGATGTTGGGTGGCACGGTGGTGTGGTGGTTAGCACCATCACCTCACAGCAAGAGGGTTCCCGGGAGCCCTTCTGTGCGGAGTTTGCATGTTCTCCCCGTGTCACCGTGGGTTTTCTCTGGGTACTCCAGTTTCCTCCCACAGTCCAAAGACATGCAGGTTAATTGATAACTCTAAATTGTCCCTAGGTGTAAACAGGGAAATCAAACAAAATAGAATAAAACTAAATCAAATTGGATAAAATTAAATGATAGTGTATTTGCATGTAAATGTGTGTGTGTGTGTGTGTGTGTGTGTGTGTGTGTGTGCCTGTGTGTGTGTTTGTCCTTGCGTGCACGTGCACGTGCGTGTGCGTGTGTAGTCTGCCCCCCTTGCTTGGTGGTGGTGGTGGTGTCAATGGTGCCTTCCTAACATCTGAAAAGGTCTTGAATTTACAAAGACTCTTAACTATGCAACATGGTGACGCAGACCTCCTGTCTGTTTCTGTAAGTTGAAACCATAGGCCTTTTTCACAGATCGCAATTTGAAGAAAAAAAACAATGGTATTTGTCATTTCACGGCTTTCCAACAGACGAGGACATTTTTCCAACAACATCTGCAATTGTAACTTTGTGGCTGGGAGAAAATGCGCCGTCCAGCCTCCATAGCAGCAATTCAAACAGCAAAAGGTCGTTGTGGTGCATACGCAAGTAGTGACCGGTACTGGGGATTCCCTACTTCTGGTCACGGTCACCATTTTGTGAAATAGGCCAATTCCCCTCAGTGGAAACAAAGCTTTTATTTACTTGTATTTCACAGATGAAAAACAATAAATTGCAAAGACAATAAGGCCTCCACTAAAATAGCATTTTAAGTCTTGCGTGTGATTTATGCTTCAGGGATTTATACTTGGGGATTTACCCTGGCTTCATATGAGCAGAGGAAATCTCTGCTCGTCGCTAGGCTAATTTATACAATGTAAAATGCCATAGGCTGACGCTAATAACATTGACAGTTATGACAGTTGTTTTGTCAGTGAACATTGTGAGTTGAAATGGAGCCAAACTGTGTGCCGTTACCTTTGTTAAATGTTGCTGCTGTACCTGGCTTTGTGTGAGCAGAGGGAAAGATCCAACCTGATCTCAGAGCAATACCTGAAATGACCACGACTTCTTAACACTGCATTCCGTGGTGGCAGCACATAATGGGTTGAAATTATGCGCCGGCACCACAGAAACAATGCCAATTTAAAGCCTCAGTGTGTAAAAATGGTGAGTAACACTGACATCAGCGGTCAAATTCTAGATTGCAGGGCTCACTCGCGCTCACTCGCTCACCCCTCCCGTCAGGTAAGTGACGATGGCCTCGTAGGACAGAAAGCCTTGCGCAGACAGAGATAGCATCATCCACCAGTTTTTCAGGAACAGGCCTATCTAGCGATGAGATGAATATTTATTTAGAAATCTAAACCATGTTACAATATTGTAGCGACCCTGAAGTAAATGTTTAATGTCAATGTTCTGTGAGTTAATGGCATGTTTGGGATTGAATGAGTACAGGTAGGGGGGCGGGGTGCAAGTGTGACGGGGACGAGAGCTGTGTGAGTGCGCGTGCTGGTGTGTGTATGAGCGAGCTGGAGGAGAGAGCAGGAGTGCACAGTTGGAGCTACAGCTAAGTTCTTGTTTGTTGGTTGTTACTGCACCCTGCCTGTGTATATATAGAGAAATCATTCTTAGCCTATGAGAAAGCTTCCATTTGTATGTGAACTGCATTACACTTTAGTAAATATATATTTATAAAAGCAATAGTTGGTATTTGCTAATAAACAACCACGTAAATGACACATTGTAACGTTAAAGCTAATTAGGATCCTTTCCCGTGGTGGACACACGAATTCCCTGATTCAGTAACGTCACGTCAACCTGGTTTTCCTCAATGATATCTTTAACATTCCTGTATACACACAAAAACACAGAAGTGTCCTTGATAACTCAACAATATGACAGGATAATGTCAAGGCCATAAAATAAAATAAATGTATTTTGCCAGCTTTTGATAGCGTAGGGCTTCAAGAGCATTGTGCTGTGGGCGGATGGGGTGCGTTCCACTACTGTTTTGTAGCTACTGTCTGCTGTGTGTGGGCTTCATTCCATTTCAAATTGCCATCCGTCTGCAGTAACCGAATCCAAACGCCACTAATAAATAAATAAATTGGAAGAAAAAATAAGGCTGAGCACGGAAGAACCAGAGAGAACACACCATCACATGGAGCCGTCCGCCCCCGGCAACACAGCCACCCGGCCACCCTCCACTCCACCAGGGGAGAGCGGACCCCAAGCCAGCGCCACAGAACCAGCGGCCTCAGGATTTACTTGAGCAGAGAACAATGGTGGTAAAATGTTTATAAGTTAATTAACAACTGGTATGTCATGCACCATCCATGTCCTCAGAGCTGACCAAACATCGCTATTTTAACCGTTCAAAACGATGAAATGTTGCTGCTGCTCTATTTGTTTATGTACTTGTACTTGTTACCTGATTTCAGTTTAGTTTAAACAGCCCTTTTCATAATCCTGGGTTACTTTCATGTCACAACATTTTCGCTTCCAGCTCGTCAAATACTGACACTTGTTCAGTGGCCCTAAATGTCAAAATATGATGCACTTACCCCAGAGCATGTGAGCGCAGCGGAGCGGGGAGCAGGAGGATTTTGTGTTGAGCGAGGAGCGGCTATTTTTTTAAAAAGGTGAAGCGGAGCCTGATCTCTCGCTCCAATTTCGGTGCTGAACTGCGGGGAGAGGCGAGAAGGCTTCCCCGGAGGTCGGCCGCTTAACCTGGTCCGTCTCCACTACACTTTGACTTATTTCCACCCTGCCAGTGGTACCGTGTAGAACAGTCCCTAACTGCGGGGAGAGGGCTTGGTAAATGCTAGATCACTAGCGAACAAATCGTTTACCCTGAAGGATTTCCTGACTTCCCGAGGATTGGATTTTCTCTGTGTGACTGAAACATGGCTGACTGTTGGTGAGTCCAGTGCTTTCACAGAGCTTTTACCCGATGATTGCGGCTATTTAGACTCCCCGCCAACGTCGGGTGGAGGATGAGGAATAGCGACTATTTATATGAGTCACTATTAATGTAAGCAGCTAGGTAAGATGGCGTGTGCCGTCTGAATGCCGTAAATCGTTTCGTCCTGGAAGCGACCTGGGGCGGACCCGGAGACAGTTTGCTAAAGCTATGGATACACACTATATAGAAATAGCTTATCTTCACACTGATGGTGTCATTTGCTGTTGTAGGTCACGCACAGACATCAGCAGAAACGAGAGACTTTTGCATATCCAGTTAAAAGTTCCTTGTAGCAGCTTTAAGAAATGGTTCATTTGTAATGCATTTTAGCTTGTAAATTCATATTACTCCTTAGTCTGGAACCCTTGTTCACTTATGCAAACTTTGATTTGATCTTTTTATTTTTATGTATGATTGTTGTTATTTAATAGGGGAGGTATCTTCATGAGCCATTTTTTGGCTTCTAACCTCTCCTGCACAATGTTTTACCTTAAAATTGATAGTCTGTCTAGTCTCTGCCCTTATATGTTTGTTTGTCAACAACAAGGACCATGTTGGAAATAAATGCATCTACTCTAACATGTCACCCTTTGGATTACTGTCTCTTTCTGTCTTTGAGCCAAAATAAATCAAACAAACAAACAAACAAAAAAATCCTGTCTTTTCCATACATGTATGTGCAAATAACTAAGCTAAACTAACTTCCTACTCCCTACTTCAGGCCCCCTTGCTTGGACCACACCTAACTTCAAACTCAGCCTTAATTTTGTTCTCAACTACACACCTGTGAAGTTAAGTGACTACGTCTTCTACAGTTGTGACATTATCATGTTGACAAAATCTGTCCACAGACAGACAGGCATGTAAACACCTGCCAAAATACTCAAAAACTGAGCATAGTGTTAGTTCAGGCAGGACTCGGTGTCACGCTCAGCTCACATCCCAGCTACATTAGCTGATCTCAAACAGCCCAATCAACTGATGAAGCCGCTGATTGATGGAAGGGAGTCAGCTGATAGATCACATGATTCTTTTCTGTGCAACCAACAGGTGAATCTCAGTCAGGGCGCCCTATTTAAATTGCTCTGGCCTGCCTGCTGTCTTCTGCTGCTAATCCAAGCCCTTTTATATTTTGTTAATCAGTGACGTGTGTAAACCTATTGTCCCCTTTCTTTGTTTTTGTATTTGTTAGTATATCCACATTGCACTAATTGTATGAATTCATTGGTGAATAAAGGGATACAAAAAAAAATGTAACACAAGGCACTGAATTCTAGAACACTGCACCATGACGATATTTTGTCACCGCCCCCTTGACACGCCCATTTTACACCTCACCATCCACTTTCATTGAATTTTTGCAACGTGATGTCACAAAGCATTCTTTTATGGAATTTCAGAGTTAGTAAGTACAAGCCGAGAGAGGAGATTTGACCCTCGACGGAAATCGGACTCAAGGAATCGGACGGTCAGTGGATTAAGTGGAGAAATCTTAGGCTCTACTTACAACTAGTTTATGATGGATCAGAGTAGGAATTCATCATCCAGTCCATTGGTCAGCACCCACCAAAGGCTCACAGCTGCCGACCTGCTCCCCAGCAACTATGAACTGCTGACATTTCTGGGACGGGGAGCCTTTGGTGAGGTGGTTAGATGCCTCAAAAAGGACACCAGAGAGATTGTTGCTGTCAAGATCCCTCACGGCAGCGACAACATCGACAATGAACTGGCTCTGCTCACGTACTTTCAGCTGGAGAAGCTGGACAGGCAGAACATTGTCAGGTTCATTGAATCGTTCCCACTCAGGAACAACAGGACTGCTCTGGCCTTCGAGTCACTGGATGTGACTCTATATCACTACATCTTCCAGAGGAGCTACGCCCCCCTGGATTTACATGATGTCAGGAGTGTAGTCCAGCAGCTGGCCACAGCATTAAAAGCCCTGAAGGACTTGGACGTGATCCACGCTGACATAAAGTTGGACAACATCATGGTGGTGGATCGTGAAGCCCAAGCCCTTAGTGTGAAGCTCATTGACTTTGGATTGGCTTTTCCAACCAGTCAGGCAGAGGAGGGAGCGCTTCATCAAACAACACACTACAGGGCTCCTGAAATTTTTCTGGGACTTCCGTTTTCAGAGGCCATCGATATGTGGTCTGTAGGTGTTGTGATGGCCTATATTCTGCTCGCAGTTCGTCTCTTCCCTGGAAACAGTGAATATGACACGCTGCGATGCATAGTGGAGCTCCTGGGTGTTCCTCCACACCATCTCCTCAGTGATGGGATGTTCTCCGACATATTCTTTGTTGAAGGACCTTCTGACCACTGGAGACTGAGGACACCTCAAGAGTTCTGGCGGTTTATCACTCCACCTGGTGACGACAGGGCCTATACATTCCGCAACCTGGATGATCTGGAAACGTGGCCCCAGGATAACCTGAGTGTGGTGGAGGTGGATGAAAGGAAGGAGTGCATTGCCTTGCTGAAGGCAATGCTTGAAATGGACCCTGATGAAAGGATTACCCCGCGTCAAGTCCTCGCCCATCCATTCATCACAAGGGGCACCCTCCACCATCTCTCTGACGCAGACACAAGCCTTGGAACACCATCTCCATCGTCAGCCTATCCGGGCGTTATCCTCGTCCAGCCCGCACAAACTTCCCGGGACCTGGTGTGGGGAGGGGAAAAGGAGAGGGAAAACGAAACGTGCAGCATACCTGAAGCCTCTCGAGCACCGATTGTTATCCCAACTCAACCTCCACAAATGTCCTCCTGCAGCCAGTCGTCAGAGAGTGAAACCTGCACCAGTGGCAGCAGTGGATTTCATGAATCCACGTCATCAACGCTACCTCCAGGTGTTATCTTGGTGAAGCCTGCACCACCTGAGTGCCGCTTCGGGTTCGATGACGACAGCGAGCACAGTGAAGCTTGCCCATTGGATTCGCTGGAGGACAGATCTGAAAATGATCCAGTGGAGCCCCCTCCCCTGTTAACTGAGGGCTGTGACGAGGAACAGGAGGACACAGAAGTCGCTGCCACCCCATCTGAAAGCACGGAGCCTGAGAGGAAGGCAAAGAAGATGAAGAAGAAGAAGAACTGCTTCAAGCGCTTCTGGGCCTGGACCAAGAGGACGTTCTGCGGCTGCATCAGTGTCAACGACGAAGAGGCTTAAATTACTCTATGAAGGTTTTTATTACAACACCGTGCTGGATGGATTTCACACAGAAAAATGTACAGAGTGTGCATGTGATGTCACCGTGAGGGTGTAATCACATGCACACTCTGTGCTGATACACCTGTGGGAAAACAATGTCAGCTGTCAGGTGTTGAGTTGTAAAGGCCTTTGTAGATAATGATGTTGGGTGGCACGGTGGTGTGGTGGTTAGCACCATCACCTCACAGCAAGAGGGTTCCCGGGAGCCCTTCTGTGCGGAGTTTGCATGTTCTCCCCGTGTCACCGTGGGTTTTCTCTGGGTACTCCAGTTTCCTCCCACAGTCCAAAGACATGCAGGTTAATTGATAACTCTAAATTGTCCCTAGCTGTAAATGTGAGGATGAAGCGGTTAGAAAATTGGAAATCAAATTGGATAAAGTTAAACAGAGAAATCAAACAAAATAGAATAAAACTAAATCAAATTGGATAAAATTAAATGATAGTGTATTTGCATGTAAGTGTGTGTGAGTGTGTGCGTGTGTGATTGCGTGCACGTGCGTGTGCGTGTGTGTGTGTAGTCTGCCCCCCCTGCTTGGTGGTGGTGGTGGTGTCAATGGTGCCTTCCTAACATCTGAAAAGGTCTTGAATTTACAAAGACTCTTAACTATGCAACATGGTGACGCAGACCTCCTGTCTGTTTCTGTAAGTTGAAACCATAGGCCTTTTTCACAGATCGCAATTTGAAGAAAAAAAACAATGGTATTTGTCATTTCACGGCTTTCCAACAGACGAGGACATTTTTCCAACAAGACCAACAACATCTGCAATTGTAACTTTGTGGCTGGGAGAAAATGCGCCGTCCAGCCTCCATAGCAGCAATTCAAACAGCAAAAGGTCGTTGTGGTGCATACGCAAGTAGTGACCGGTACTGGGGATTCCCTACTTCTGGTCACGGTCACCATTTTGTGAAATAGGCCAATTCCCCTCAGTGGAAACAAAGCTTTTATTTACTTGTATTTCACAGATGAAAAACAATAAATTGCAAAGACAATAAGGCCTCCACTAAAATAGCATTTTAAGTCTTGCGTGTGATTTATGCTTTAGGGATTTATACTTGGGGATTTACCCTGGCTTCATATGAGCAGAGGAAATCTCTGCTCGTCGCTAGGCTAATTTATACAATGTAAAATGCCATAGGCTGACGCTAATAACATTGACAGTTATGACAGTTGTTTTGTCAGTGAACATTGTGAGTTGTAATGGAGCCAAACTGTGTGCCGTTACCTTTGTTAAATGTTGCTGCTGTACCTGGCTTTGTGTGAGCAGAGGGAAAGATCACTAATTGCCAGGCTAATTTATACAATGTAAAATGCTATAGGCTTGTAACAATAAAGTTAGAATGTTGTATTTGTGGGGGAAATGTGTCCAGATAAACACAAATGTTTGTCTGTGAATTCTGTGATTGATAGTGAAGCCATTTGTTTACCTGTGTTTGAAAATGTCTTTATGAAGCCATATGTAATGCGTGTTTAATGTGTGTTTTGAATCAACTAAACTTTGCAGCACTTCACATAAACCTTCGCCGCCAACTAGTGTTGTAGAGGTGTCACTGCAGAGTGACACAGACACCAGCACAAGTATAAATGCTCACAATGGAGAAAGCAACATGCGGAGGGTCTCAATTCACACAGGTCTGATAAGTCTCAATTTCTGCTGCGACATTCAGATGGTAGGGTCAGAATTTGGTGTAAACAACATGAGAGCATGGATCCATCCCGCCTTGTATCAACGGTTCAGGCTGGTGGTGGTGGTGTAATGGTGTCGAGGAGATTTTCATGGCACACTTTGGGCCCCTTAGTACCAACTGAGCATGGTTTAAACACCACAGCCTACCTGAGTATTGTTGCTGACCGTGTCCATCCCTTTATGACCACAGTGTACCCATCTTCTGATGGCTACTTCCAGCAGGATAACGTACCATGTCACAAAGCTCAAATCATCTCAAACTGGTTTCTTGAACATGACAATGAGTTCACTGTACTCCAGTGGCCTCCACAGTCACCAGATCTCAATCCAGTAGAGCACCTTTGGGATGTGGTGTCATTTGCTGTTGTAGGTCACTCACAGACATCAGCAGAAACGAGAGACTTTTGCATATCCAGTTAAAAGTTCCTTGTAGCAGCTTTAAGAAATGGTTCATTTGTAATGCATTTTAGCTTGTAAATTCATATTACTCCTTAGTCTGGAACCCTTGTTCACTTATGCAAACTTTGATTTGATCTTTTTATTTTTATGTATGATTGTTGTTATTTAATAGGGGAGGTATCTTCATGAGCCATTTTTTGGCTTCTAACCTCTCCTGCACAATGTTTTACCTTAAAATTGATAGTCTGTCTAGTCTCTGCCCTTATATGTTTGTTTGTCAACAACAAGGACCATGTTGGAAATAAATGCATCTACTCTAACATGTCACCCTTTGGATTACTGTCTCTTTCTGTCTTTAAGCCAAAATAAATCAAACAAACAAACAAAAAAATCCTGTCTTTTCCATACATGTATGTGCAAATAACTAAGCTAAACTAACTTCCTACTCCCTACTTCAGGCCCCCTTGCTTGGACCACACCTAACTTCAAGCTCAGCCTTAATTTTGTTCTCAACTACACACCTGTGAAGTTAAGTGACTACGTCTTCTACAGTTGTGACATTATCATGTTGACAAAATCTGTCCACAGACAGACAGGCATGTAAACACCTGCCAAAATACTCAAAAACTGAGCATAGTGTTAGTTCAGGCAGGACTCGGTGTCACGCTCAGCTCACATCCCAGCTACATTAGCTGATCTCAAACAGCCCAATCAACTGATGAAGCCGCTGATTGATGGAAGGGAGTCAGCTGATAGATCACATGATTCTTTTCTGTGCAACCAACAGGTGAATCTCAGTCAGGGCGCCCTATTTAAATTGCTCTGGCCTGCCTGCTGTCTTCTGCTGCTAATCCAAGCCCTTTTATATTTTGTTAATCAGTGACGTGTGTAAACCTATTGTCCCCTTTCTTTGTTTTTGTATTTGTTAGTATATCCACATTGCACTAATTGTATGAATTCATTGGTGAATAAAGGGATACAAAAAAAAATGTAACACAAGGCACTGAATTCTAGAACACTGCACCATGACGATATTTTGTCACCGCCCCCTTGACACGCCCATTTTACACCTCACCATCCACTTTCATTGAATTTTTGCAACGTGATGTCACAAAGCATTCTTTTATGGAATTTCAGAGTTAGTAAATACAAGCCGAGAGAGGAGATTTGACCCTCGACGGAAATCGGACTCAAGGAATCGGACGGTCAGTGGATTAAGTGGAGAAATCTTAGGCTCTACTTACAACTAGTTTATGATGGATCAGAGTAGGAATTCATCATCCAGTCCATTGGTCAGCACCCACCAAAGGCTCACAGCTGCCGACCTGCTCCCCAGCAACTATGAACTGCTGACATTTCTGGGACGGGGAGCCTTTGGTGAGGTGGTTAGATGCCTCAAAAAGGACACCAGAGAGATTGTTGCTGTAAAGATCCCTCAGTGCAGCGACAACATCGACGATGAACTGGCTCTGCTCACGTACTTTCAGCTGGAGAAGCTGGACAGGCAGAACATTGTCAGGTTCATTGAATCGTTCCCACTCAGGAACAACAGGACTGCTCTGGCCTTCGAGTCACTGGATGTGACTCTATGTCACTACATCTTCCAGAGGAGCTACGCCCCCCTGGATTTACATGATGTCAGGAGTGTAGTCCAGCAGCTGGCCACAGCATTAAAAGCCCTGAAGGACTTGGACGTGATCCACGCTGACATAAAGTTGGACAACATCATGGTGGTGGATCGTGAAGCCCAAGCCCTTAGTGTGAAGCTCATTGACTTTGGATTGGCTTTTCCAACCAGTCAGGCAGAGGAGGGAGCGCTTCATCAAACAACACACTACAGGGCTCCTGAAATTTTTCTGGGACTTCCGTTTTCAGAGGCCATCGATATGTGGTCTGTAGGTGTTGTGATGGCCTATATTCTGCTCGCAGTTCGTCTCTTCCCTGGAAACAGTGAATATGACACGCTGCGATGCATAGTGGAGCTCCTGGGTGTTCCTCCACACCATCTCCTCAGTGATGGGATGTTCTCCGACATATTCTTTGTTGAAGGACCTTCTGACCACTGGAGACTGAGGACACCTCAAGAGTTCTGGCGGTTTATCACTCCACCTGGTGACGACAGGGCCTATACATTCAGCAACCTGGATGATCTGGAAACGTGGCCCCAGGATAACCTGAGTGTGGTGGAGGTGGATGAAAGGAAGGAGTGCATTGCCTTGCTGAAGGCAATGCTTGAAATGGACCCTGATGAAAGGATTACCCCGCGTCAAGTCCTCGCCCATCCATTCATCACAAGGGGCACCCTCCACCATCTCTCTGACGCAGACACAAGCCTTGGAACACCATCTCCATCGTCAGCCTATCCGGGCGTTATCCTCGTCCAGCCCGCACAAACTTCCCGGGACCTGGTGTGGGGAGGGGAAAAGGAGAGGGAAAACGAAACGTGCAGCATACCTGAAGCCTCTCGAGCACCGATTGTTATCCCAACTCAACCTCCACAAATGTCCTCCTGCAGCCAGTCGTCAGAGAGTGAAACCTGCACCAGTGGCAGCAGTGGATTTCATGAATCCACGTCATCAACGCTACCTCCAGGTGTTATCTTGGTGAAGCCTGCACCACCTGAGTGCCGCTTCGGGTTCGATGACGACAGCGAGCACAGTGAAGCTTGCCCATTGGATTCACTGGAGGACAGATCTGAAAATGATCCAGTGGAGCCCCCTCCCCTGTTAACTGAGGGCTGTGACGAGGAACAGGAGGACACAGAAGTCGCTGCCACCCCATCTGAAAGCACGGAGCCTGAGAGGAAGGCAAAGAAGATGAAGAAGAAGAAGAACTGCTTCAAGCGCTTCTGGGCCTGGACCAAGAGGACGTTCTGCGGCTGCATCAGTGTCAACGACGAAGAGGCTTAAATTACTCTATGAAGGTTTTTATTACAACACCGTGCTGGATGGATTTCACACAGAAAAATGTACAGAGTGTGCATGTGATGTCACCGTGAGGGTGTAATCACATGCACACTCTGTGCTGATACACCTGTGGGAAAACAATGTCAGCTGTCAGGTGTTGAGTTGTAAAGGCCTTTGTAGATAATGATGTTGGGTGGCACGGTGGTGTGGTGGTTAGCACCATCACCTCACAGCAAGAGGGTTCCCGGGAGCCCTTCTGTGCGGAGTTTGCATGTTCTCCCCGTGTCACCGTGGGTTTTCTCTGGGTACTCCAGTTTCCTCCCACAGTCCAAAGACATGCAGGTTAATTGATAACTCTAAATTGTCCCTAGGTGTAAACAGGGAAATCAAACAAAATAGAATAAAACTAAATCAAATTGGATAAAATTAAATGATAGTGTATTTGCATGTAAATGTGTGTGTGTGTGTGCCTGTGTGTGTGTGTGTGTGTGCTTGCGTGCACGTGCACGTGCGTGTGTGTGTGTAGTCTGCCCCCCTTGCTTGGTGGTGGTGGTGGTGTCAATGGTGCCTTCCTAACATCTGAAAAGGTCTTCAATTTACAAAGACTCTTAACTATGCAACATGGTGACGCAGACCTCCTGTCTGTTTCTGTAAGTTGAAACCATAGGCCTTTTTCACAGATCGCAATTTGAAGAAAAAAAACAATGGTATTTGTCATTTCACGGCTTTCCAACAGACGAGGACATTTTTCCAACAACATCTGCAATTGTAACTTTGTGGCTGGGAGAAAATGCGCCGTCCAGCCTCCATAGCAGCAATTCAAACAGCAAAAGGTCGTTGTGGTGCATACGCAAGTAGTGACCGGTACTGGGGATTCCCTACTTCTGGTCACGGTCACCATTTTGTGAAAAAGGCCAATTCCCCTCAGTGGAAACAAAGCTTTTATTTACTTGTATTTCACAGATGAAAAACAATAAATTGCAAAGACAATAAGGCACCCACTAAAATAGCATTTTAAGTCTTGCGTGTGATTTATGCTTTAGGGATTTATACTTGGGGATTTACCCTGGCTTCATATGAGCAGAGGAAATCTCTGCTCGTCGCTAGGCTAATTTATACAATGTAAAATGCCATAGGCTGACGCTAATAACATTGACAGTTATGACAGTTGTTTTGTCAGTGAACATTGTGAGTTGAAATGGAGCCAAACTGTGTGCCGTTACCTTTGTTAAATGTTGCTGCTGTACCTGGCTTTGTGTGAGCAGAGGGAAAGATCCAACCTGATCTCACAGCAATACCTGAAATGACCACGACTTCTTAACACTGCGTTCCGTGGTGGCAGCACATAATGGGTTGAAATTATGCGCCGGCACCACAGAAACAATGCCAATTTAAAGCCTCAGTGTGTAAAAATGGTGAGTAACACTGACATCAGTGGTCAAATTCTAGATTGCAGGGCTCACTCGCGCTCACTCGCTCACCCCTCCCGTCAGGTAAGTGACGATGGCCTCGTAGGACAGAAAGCCTTGCGCAGACAGAGATAGCATCATCCACCAGTTTTTCAGGAACAGGCCTATCTAGCGATGAGATGAATATTTATTTAGAAATCTAAACCATGTTACAATATTGTAGCGACCCTGAAGTAAATGTTTAATGTCAATGTTCTGTGAGTTAATGGCATGTTTGGGATTGAATGAGTACAGGTAGGGGGGCGGGGTGCAAGTGTGACGGGGACGAGAGCTGTGTGAGTGCGCGTGCTGGTGTGTGTATGAGCGAGCTGGAGGAGAGAGCAGGAGTGCACAGTTGGAGCTACAGCTAAGTTCTTGTTTGTTGGTTGTTACTGCACCCTGCCTGTGTATATATAGAGAAATCATTCTTAGCCTATGAGAAAGCTTCCATTTGTATGTGAACTGCATTACACTTTAGTAAATATATATTTATAAAAGCAATAGTTGGTATTTGCTAATAAACAACCACGTAAATGACACATTGTAACTTTAAAGCCAATTAGGATCCTTTCCCGTGGTGGACACACGAATTCCCTGATTCAGTAACGTCACGTCAACCTGGTTTTCCTCAATGATATCTTTAACATTCCTGTATACACACAAAAACACAGAAGTGTCCTTGATAACTCAACAATATGACAGGATAATGTCAAGGCCATAAAATAAAATAAATGTATTTTGCCAGCTTTTGATAGCGTAGGGCTTCAAGAGCATTGTGCTGTGGGCGGATGGGGTGCGTTCCACTACTGTTTTGTAGCTACTGTCTGCTGTGTGTGGGCTTCATTCCATTTCAAATTGCCATCCGTCTGCAGTAACCGAATCCAAACGCCACTAATAAATAAATAAATTGGAAGAAAAAATAAGGCTGAGCACGGAAGAACCAGAGAGAACACACCATCACATGGAGCCGTCCGCCCCCGGCAACACAGCCACCCGGCCACCCTCCACTCCACCAGGGGAGAGCGGACCCCAAGCCAGCGCCACAGAACCAGCGGCCTCAGGATTTACTTGAGCAGAGAACAATGGTGGTAAAATGTTTATAAGTTAATTAACAACTGGTATGTCATGCACCATCCATGTCCTCAGAGCTGACCAAACATCGCTATTTTAACCGTTCAAAACGATGAAATGTTGCTGCTGCTCTATTTGTCTATGTACTTGTACTTGTTACCTGATTTCAGTTTAGTTTAAACAGCCCTTTTCATAATCCTGGGTTACTTTCATGTCACAACATTTTCGCTTCCAGCTCGTCAAATACTGACACTTGTTCAGTGGCCCTAAATGTCAAAATATGATGCACTTACCCCAGAGCATGTGAGCGCAGCGGAGCGGGGAGCAGGAGGATTTTGTGTTGAGCGAGGAGCGGCTATTTTTTTAAAAAGGTGAAGCGGAGCCTGATCTCTCGCTCCAATTTCGGTGCTGAACTGCGGGGAGAGGCGAGAAGGCTTCCCCGGAGGTCGGCCGCTTAACCTGGTCCGTCTCCACTACACTTTGACTTATTTCCACCCTCCCAGTGGTACCGTGTAGAACAGTCCCTAACTGCGGGGAGAGGGCTTGGTAAATGCTAGATCACTAGCGAACAAATCGTTTACCCTGAAGGATTTCCTGACTTCCCGAGGATTGGATTTTCTCTGTGTGACTGAAACATGGCTGACTGTTGGTGAGTGCAGTGCTTTCACAGAGCTTTTACCCGATGATTGCGGCTATTTAGACTCCCCGCCAACGTCGGGTGGAGGATGAGGAATAGCGACTATTTATATGAGTCACTATTAATGTAAGCAGCTAGGTAAGATGGCGTGTGCCGTCTGAATGCCGTAAATCGTTTCGTCCTGGAAGCGACCTGGGGCGGACCCGGAGACAGTTTGCTAAAGCTATGGATACACACTATATAGAAATAGCTTATCTTCACACTGATGGTGTCATTTGCTGTTGTAGGTCACGCACAGACATCAGCAGAAACGAGAGACTTTTGCATATCCAGTTAAAAGTTCCTTGTAGCAGCTTTAAGAAATGGTTCATTTGTAATGCATTTTAGCTTGTAAATTCATATTACTCCTTAGTCTGGAACCCTTGTTCACTTATGCAAACTTTGATTTGATCTTTTTATCTTTATGTATGATTGTTGTTATTTAATAGGGGAGGTATCTTCATGAGCCATTTTTTGGCTTCTAACCTCTCCTGCACAATGTTTTACCTTAAAATTGATAGTCTGTCTAGTCTCTGCCCTTATATGTTTGTTTGTCAACAACAAGGACCATGTTGGAAATAAATGCATCTACTCTAACATGTCACCCTTTGGATTACTGTCTCTTTCTGTCTTTGAGCCAAAATAAATCAAACAAACAAACAAACAAAAAAATCCTGTCTTTTCCATACATGTATGTGCAAATAACTAAGCTAAACTAACTTCCTACTCCCTACTTCAGGCCCCCTTGCTTGGACCACACCTAACTTCAAACTCAGCCTTAATTTTGTTCTCAACTACACACCTGTGAAGTTAAGTGACTACGTCTTCTACAGTTGTGACATTATCATGTTGACAAAATCTGTCCACAGACAGACAGGCATGTAAACACCTGCCAAAATACTCAAAAACTGAGCATAGTGTTAGTTCAGGCAGGACTCGGTGTCACGCTCAGCTCACATCCCAGCTACATTAGCTGATCTCAAACAGCCCAATCAACTGATGAAGCCGCTGATTGATGGAAGGGAGTCAGCTGATAGATCACATGATTCTTTTCTGTGCAACCAACAGGTGAATCTCAGTCAGGGCGCCCTATTTAAATTGCTCTGGCCTGCCTGCTGTCTTCTGCTGCTAATCCAAGCCCTTTTATATTTTGTTAATCAGTGACGTGTGTAAACCTATTGTCCCCTTTCTTTGTTTTTGTATTTGTTAGTATATCCACATTGCACTAATTGTATGAATTCATTGGTGAATAAAGGGATACAAAAAAAAATGTAACACAAGGCACTGAATTCTAGAACACTGCACCATGACGATATTTTGTCACCGCCCCCTTGACACGCCCATTTTAGAACTCACCATCCACTTTCATTGAATTTTTGCAACGTGATGTCACAAAGCATTCTTTTATGGAATTTCAGAGTTAGTAAGTACAAGCCGAGAGAGGAGATTTGACCCTCGACGGAAATCGGACTCAAGGAATCGGACGGTCAGTGGATTAAGTGGAGAAATCTTAGGCTCTACTTACAACTAGTTTATGATGGATCAGAGTAGGAATTCATCATCCAGTCCATTGGTCAGCACCCACCAAAGGCTCACAGCTGCCGACCTGCTCCCCAGCAACTATGAACTGCTGACATTTCTGGGACGGGGAGCCTTTGGTGAGGTGGTTAGATGCCTCAAAAAGGACACCAGAGAGATTGTTGCTGTAAAGATCCCTCAGTGCAGCGACAACATCGACGATGAACTGGCTCTGCTCACGTACTTTCAGCTGGAGAAGCTGGACAGGCAGAACATTGTCAGGTTCATTGAATCGTTCCCACTCAGGAACAACAGGACTGCTCTGGCCTTCGAGTCACTGGATGTGACTCTATATCACTACATCTTCCAGAGGAGCTACGCCCCCCTGGATTTACATGATGTCAGGAGTGTAGTCCAGCAGCTGGCCACAGCATTAAAAGCCCTGAAGGACTTGGACGTGATCCACGCTGACATAAAGTTGGACAACATCATGGTGGTGGATCGTGAAGCCCAACCCCTTAGTGTGAAGCTCATTGACTTTGGATTGGCTTTTCCAACCAGTCAGGCAGAGCAGGGAGCGCTTCATCAAACAACACACTACAGGGCTCCTGAAATTTTTCTGGGACTTCCGTTTTCAGAGGCCATCGATATGTGGTCTGTAGGTGTTGTGATGGCCTATATTCTGCTCGCAGTTCGTCTCTTCCCTGGAAACAGTGAATATGACACGCTGCGATGCATAGTGGAGCTCCTGGGTGTTCCTCCACACCATCTCCTCAGTGATGGGATGTTCTCCGACATATTCTTTGTTGAAGGACCTTCTGACCACTGGAGACTGAGGACACCTCAAGAGTTCTGGCGGTTTATCACTCCACCTGGTGACGACAGGGCCTATACATTCCGCAACCTGGATGATCTGGAAACGTGGCCCCAGGATAACCTGAGTGTGGTGGAGGTGGATGAAAGGAAGGAGTGCATTGCCTTGCTGAAGGCAATGCTTGAAATGGACCCTGATGAAAGGATTACCCCGCGTCAAGTCCTCGCCCATCCATTCATCACAAGGGGCACCCTCCACCATCTCTCTGACGCAGACACAAGCCTTGGAACACCATCTCCATCGTCAGCCTATCCGGGCGTTATCCTCGTCCAGCCCGCACAAACTTCCCGGGACCTGGTGTGGGGAGGGGAAAAGGAGAGGGAAAACGAAACGTGCAGCATACCTGAAGCCTCTCGAGCACCGATTGTTATCCCAACTCAACCTCCACAAATGTCCTCCTGCAGCCAGTCGTCAGAGAGTGAAACCTGCACCAGTGGCAGCAGTGGATTTCATGAATCCACGTCATCAACGCTACCTCCAGGTGTTATCTTGGTGAAGCCTGCACCACCTGAGTGCCGCTTCGGGTTCGATGACGACAGCGAGCACAGTGAAGCTTGCCCATTGGATTCACTGGAGGACAGATCTGAAAATGATCCAGTGGAGCCCCCTCCCCTGTTAACTGAGGGCTGTGACGAGGAACAGGAGGACACAGAAGTCGCTGCCACCCCATCTGAAAGCACGGAGCCTGAGAGGAAGGCAAAGAAGATGAAGAAGAAGAAGAACTGCTTCAAGCGCTTCTGGGCCTGGACCAAGAGGACGTTCTGCGGCTGCATCAGTGTCAACGACGAAGAGGCTTAAATAACTCTATGAAGGTTTTTATTACAACACCGTGCTGGATGGATTTCACACAGAAAAATGTACAGAGTGTGCATGTGATGTCACCGTGAGGGTGTAATCACATGCACACTCTGTGCTGATACACCTGTGGGAAAACAATGTCAGCTGTCAGGTGTTGAGTTGTAAAGGCCTTTGTAGATAATGATGTTGGGTGGCACGGTGGTGTGGTGGTTAGCACCATCACCTCACAGCAAGAGGGTTCCCGGGAGCCCTTCTGTGCGGAGTTTGCATGTTCTCCCCGTGTCACCGTGGGTTTTCTCTGGGTACTCCAGTTTCCTCCCACAGTCCAAAGACATGCAGGTTAATTGATAACTCTAAATTGTCCCTAGGTGTAAACAGGGAAATCAAACAAAATAGAATAAAACTAAATCAAATTGGATAAAATTAAATGATAGTGTATTTGCATGTAAATGTGTGTGTGTGTGTGCCTGTGTGTGTGTGTGTGTGTGCTTGCGTGCACGTGCACGTGCGTGTGTGTGTGTAGTCTGCCCCCCTTGCTTGGTGGTGGTGGTGGTGTCAATGGTGCCTTCCTAACATCTGAAAAGGTCTTCAATTTACAAAGACTCTTAACTATGCAACATGGTGACGCAGACCTCCTGTCTGTTTCTGTAAGTTGAAACCATAGGCCTTTTTCACAGATCGCAATTTGAAGAAAAAAAACAATGGTATTTGTCATTTCACGGCTTTCCAACAGACGAGGACATTTTTCCAACAACATCTGCAATTGTAACTTTGTGGCTGGGAGAAAATGCGCCGTCCAGCCTCCATAGCAGCAATTCAAACAGCAAAAGGTCGTTGTGGTGCATACGCAAGTAGTGACCGGTACTGGGGATTCCCTACTTCTGGTCACGGTCACCATTTTGTGAAAAAGGCCAATTCCCCTCAGTGGAAACAAAGCTTTTATTTACTTGTATTTCACAGATGAAAAACAATAAATTGCAAAGACAATAAGGCACCCACTAAAATAGCATTTTAAGTCTTGCGTGTGATTTATGCTTTAGGGATTTATACTTGGGGATTTACCCTGGCTTCATATGAGCAGAGGAAATCTCTGCTCGTCGCTAGGCTAATTTATACAATGTAAAATGCCATAGGCTGACGCTAATAACATTGACAGTTATGACAGTTTTTTTGTCAGTGAACATTGTGAGTTGAAATGGAGCCAAACTGTGTGCCGTTACCTTTGTTAAATGTTGCTGCTGTACCTGGCTTTGTGTGAGCAGAGGGAAAGATCCAACCTGATCTCACAGCAATACCTGAAATGACCACGACTTCTTAACACTGCGTTCCGTGGTGGCAGCACATAATGGGTTGAAATTATGCGCCGGCACCACAGAAACAATGCCAATTTAAAGCCTCAGTGTGTAAAAATGGTGAGTAACACTGACATCAGTGGTCAAATTCTAGATTGCAGGGCTCACTCGCGCTCACTCGCTCACCCCTCCCGTCAGGTAAGTGACGATGGCCTCGTAGGACAGAAAGCCTTGCGCAGACAGAGATAGCATCATCCACCAGTTTTTCAGGAACAGGCCTATCTAGCGATGAGATGAATATTTATTTAGAAATCTAAACCATGTTACAATATTGTAGCGACCCTGAAGTAAATGTTTAATGTCAATGTTCTGTGAGTTAATGGCATGTTTGGGATTGAATGAGTACAGGTAGGGGGGCGGGGTGCAAGTGTGACGGGGACGAGAGCTGTGTGAGTGCGCGTGCTGGTGTGTGTATGAGCGAGCTGGAGGAGAGAGCAGGAGTGCACAGTTGGAGCTACAGCTAAGTTCTTGTTTGTTGGTTGTTACTGCACCCTGCCTGTGTATATATAGAGAAATCATTCTTAGCCTATGAGAAAGCTTCCATTTGTATGTGAACTGCATTACACTTTAGTAAATATATATTTATAAAAGCAATAGTTGGTATTTGCTAATAAACAACCACGTAAATGACACATTGTAACTTTAAAGCCAATTAGGATCCTTTCCCGTGGTGGACACACGAATTCCCTGATTCAGTAACGTCACGTCAACCTGGTTTTCCTCAATGATATCTTTAACATTCCTGTATACACACAAAAACACAGAAGTGTCCTTGATAACTCAACAATATGACAGGATAATGTCAAGGCCATAAAATAAAATAAATGTATTTTGCCAGCTTTTGATAGCGTAGGGCTTCAAGAGCATTGTGCTGTGGGCGGATGGGGTGCGTTCCACTACTGTTTTGTAGCTACTGTCTGCTGTGTGTGGGCTTCATTCCATTTCAAATTGCCATCCGTCTGCAGTAACCGAATCCAAACGCCACTAATAAATAAATAAATTGGAAGAAAAAATAAGGCTGAGCACGGAAGAACCAGAGAGAACACACCATCACATGGAGCCGTCCGCCCCCGGCAACACAGCCACCCGGCCACCCTCCACTCCACCAGGGGAGAGCGGACCCCAAGCCAGCGCCACAGAACCAGCGGCCTCAGGATTTACTTGAGCAGAGAACAATGGTGGTAAAATGTTTATAAGTTAATTAACAACTGGTATGTCATGCACCATCCATGTCCTCAGAGCTGACCAAACATCGCTATTTTAACCGTTCAAAACGATGAAATGTTGCTGCTGCTCTATTTGTCTATGTACTTGTACTTGTTACCTGATTTCAGTTTAGTTTAAACAGCCCTTTTCATAATCCTGGGTTACTTTCATGTCACAACATTTTCGCTTCCAGCTCGTCAAATACTGACACTTGTTCAGTGGCCCTAAATGTCAAAATATGATGCACTTACCCCAGAGCATGTGAGCGCAGCGGAGCGGGGAGCAGGAGGATTTTGTGTTGAGCGAGGAGCGGCTATTTTTTTAAAAAGGTGAAGCGGAGCCTGATCTCTCGCTCCAATTTCGGTGCTGAACTGCGGGGAGAGGCGAGAAGGCTTCCCCGGAGGTCGGCCGCTTAACCTGGTCCGTCTCCACTACACTTTGACTTATTTCCACCCTCCCAGTGGTACCGTGTAGAACAGTCCCTAACTGCGGGGAGAGGGCTTGGTAAATGCTAGATCACTAGCGAACAAATCGTTTACCCTGAAGGATTTCCTGACTTCCCGAGGATTGGATTTTCTCTGTGTGACTGAAACATGGCTGACTGTTGGTGAGTGCAGTGCTTTCACAGAGCTTTTACCCGATGATTGCGGCTATTTAGACTCCCCGCCAACGTCGGGTGGAGGATGAGGAATAGCGACTATTTATATGAGTCACTATTAATGTAAGCAGCTAGGTAAGATGGCGTGTGCCGTCTGAATGCCGTAAATCGTTTCGTCCTGGAAGCGACCTGGGGCGGACCCAGAGACAGTTTGCTAAAGCTATGGATACACACTATATAGAAATAGCTTATCTTCACACTGATGGTGTCATTTGCTGTTGTAGGTCACGCACAGACATCAGCAGAAACGAGAGACTTTTGCATATCCAGTTAAAAGTTCCTTGTAGCAGCTTTAAGAAATGGTTCATTTGTAATGCATTTTAGCTTGTAAATTCATATTACTCCTTAGTCTGGAACCCTTGTTCACTTATGCAAACTTTGATTTGATCTTTTTATTTTTATGTATGATTGTTGTTATTTAATAGGGGAGGTATCTTCATGAGCCATTTTTTGGCTTCTAACCTCTCCTGCACAATGTTTTACCTTAAAATTGATAGTCTGTCTAGTCTCTGCCCTTATATGTTTGTTTGTCAACAACAAGGACCATGTTGGAAATAAATGCATCTACTCTAACATGTCACCCTTTGGATTACTGTCTCTTTCTGTCTTTGAGCCAAAATAAATCAAACAAACAAACAAACAAAAAAATCCTGTCTTTTCCATACATGTATGTGCAAATAACTAAGCTAAACTAACTTCCTACTCCCTACTTCAGGCCCCCTTGCTTGGACCACACCTAACTTCAAACTCAGCCTTAATTTTGTTCTCAACTACACACCTGTGAAGTTAAGTGACTACGTCTTCTACAGTTGTGACATTATCATGTTGACAAAATCTGTCCACAGACAGACAGGCATGTAAACACCTGCCAAAATACTCAAAAACTGAGCATAGTGTTAGTTCAGGCAGGACTCGGTGTCACGCTCAGCTCACATCCCAGCTACATTAGCTGATCTCAAACAGCCCAATCAACTGATGAAGCCGCTGATTGATGGAAGGGAGTCAGCTGATAGATCACATGATTCTTTTCTGTGCAACCAACAGGTGAATCTCAGTCAGGGCGCCCTATTTAAATTGCTCTGGCCTGCCTGCTGTCTTCTGCTGCTAATCCAAGCCCTTTTATATTTTGTTAATCAGTGACGTGTGTAAACCTATTGTCCCCTTTCTTTGTTTTTGTATTTGTTAGTATATCCACATTGCACTAATTGTATGAATTCATTGGTGAATAAAGGGATACAAAAAAAAATGTAACACAAGGCACTGAATTCTAGAACACTGCACCATGACGATATTTTGTCACCGCCCCCTTGACACGCCCATTTTACACCTCACCATCCACTTTCATTGAATTTTTGCAACGTGATGTCACAAAGCATTCTTTTATGGAATTTCAGAGTTAGTAAATACAAGCCGAGAGAGGAGATTTGACCCTCGACGGAAATCGGACTCAAGGAATCGGACGGTCAGTGGATTAAGTGGAGAAATCTTAGGCTCTACTTACAACTAGTTTATGATGGATCAGAGTAGGAATTCATCATCCAGTCCATTGGTCAGCACCCACCAAAGGCTCACAGCTGCCGACCTGCTCCCCAGCAACTATGAACTGCTGACATTTCTGGGACGGGGAGCCTTTGGTGAGGTGGTTAGATGCCTCAAAAAGGACACCAGAGAGATTGTTGCTGTAAAGATCCCTCAGTGCAGCGACAACATCGACGATGAACTGGCTCTGCTCACGTACTTTCAGCTGGAGAAGCTGGACAGGCAGAACATTGTCAGGTTCATTGAATCGTTCCCACTCAGGAACAACAGGACTGCTCTGGCCTTCGAGTCACTGGATGTGACTCTATATCACTACATCTTCCAGAGGAGCTACGCCCCCCTGGATTTACATGATGTCAGGAGTGTAGTCCAGCAGCTGGCCACAGCATTAAAAGCCCTGAAGGACTTGGACGTGATCCACGCTGACATAAAGTTGGACAACATCATGGTGGTGGATCGTGAAGCCCAAGCCCTTAGTGTGAAGCTCATTGACTTTGGATTGGCTTTTCCAACCAGTCAGGCAGAGCAGGGAGCGCTTCATCAAACAACACACTACAGGGCTCCTGAAATTTTTCTGGGACTTCCGTTTTCAGAGGCCATCGATATGTGGTCTGTAGGTGTTGTGATGGCCTATATTCTGCTCGCAGTTCGTCTCTTCCCTGGAAACAGTGAATATGACACGCTGCGATGCATAGTGGAGCTCCTGGGTGTTCCTCCACACCATCTCCTCAGTGATGGGATGTTCTCCGACATATTCTTTGTTGAAGGACCTTCTGACCACTGGAGACTGAGGACACCTCAAGAGTTCTGGCGGTTTATCACTCCACCTGGTGACGACAGGGCCTATACATTCCGCAACCTGGATGATCTGGAAACGTGGCCCCAGGATAACCTGAGTGTGGTGGAGGTGGATGAAAGGAAGGAGTGCATTGCCTTGCTGAAGGCAATGCTTGAAATGGACCCTGATGAAAGGATTACCCCGCGTCAAGTCCTCGCCCATCCATTCATCACAAGGGGCACCCTCCACCATCTCTCTGACGCAGACACAAGCCTTGGAACACCATCTCCATCGTCAGCCTATCCGGGCGTTATCCTCGTCCAGCCCGCACAAACTTCCCGGGACCTGGTGTGGGGAGGGGAAAAGGAGAGGGAAAACGAAACGTGCAGCATACCTGAAGCCTCTCGAGCACCGATTGTTATCCCAACTCAACCTCCACAAATGTCCTCCTGCAGCCAGTCGTCAGAGAGTGAAACCTGCACCAGTGGCAGCAGTGGATTTCATGAATCCACGTCATCAACGCTACCTCCAGGTGTTATCTTGGTGAAGCCTGCACCACCTGAGTGCCGCTTCGGGTTCGATGACGACAGCGAGCACAGTGAAGCTTGCCCATTGGATTCACTGGAGGACAGATCTGAAAATGATCCAGTGGAGCCCCCTCCCCTGTTAACTGAGGGCTGTGACGAGGAACAGGAGGACACAGAAGTCGCTGCCACCCCATCTGAAAGCACGGAGCCTGAGAGGAAGGCAAAGAAGATGAAGAAGAAGAAGAACTGCTTCAAGCGCTTCTGGGCCTGGACCAAGAGGACGTTCTGCGGCTGCATCAGTGTCAACGACGAAGAGGCTTAAATTACTCTATGAAGGTTTTTATTACAACACCGTGCTGGATGGATTTCACACAGAAAAATGTACAGAGTGTGCATGTGATGTCACCGTGAGGGTGTAATCACATGCACACTCTGTGCTGATACACCTGTGGGAAAACAATGTCAGCTGTCAGGTGTTGAGTTGTAAAGGCCTTTGTAGATAATGATGTTGGGTGGCACGGTGGTGTGGTGGTTAGCACCATCACCTCACAGCAAGAGGGTTCCCGGGAGCCCTTCTGTGCGGAGTTTGCATGTTCTCCCCGTGTCACCGTGGGTTTTCTCTGGGTACTCCAGTTTCCTCCCACAGTCCAAAGACATGCAGGTTAATTGATAACTCTAAATTGTCCCTAGGTGTAAACAGGGAAATCAAACAAAATAGAATAAAACTAAATCAAATTGGATAAAATTAAATGATAGTGTATTTGCATGTAAATGTGTGTGTGTGTGTGTGCCTGTGTGTGTGTGTGTGCTTGCGTGCACGTGCGTGTGTGTGTGTAGTCTGCCCCCCTTGCTTGGTGGTGGTGGTGGTGTCAATGGTGCCTTCCTAACATCTGAAAAGGTCTTGAATTTACAAAGACTCTTAACTATGCAACATGGTGACGCAGACCTCCTGTCTGTTTCTGTAAGTTGAAACCATAGGCCTTTTTCACAGATCGCAATTTGAAGAAAAAAAACAATGGTATTTGTCATTTCACGGCTTTCCAACAGACGAGGACATTTTTCCAACAACATCTGCAATTGTAACTTTGTGGCTGGGAGAAAATGCGCCATCCAGCCTCCATAGCAGCAATTCAAACAGCAAAAGGTCGTTGTGGTGCATACGCAAGTAGTGACCGGTACTGGGGATTCCCTACTTCTGGTCACGGTCACCATTTTGTGAAATAGGCCAATTCCCCTCAGTGGAAACAAAGCTTTTATTTACTTGTATTTCACAGATGAAAAACAATAAATTGCAAAGACAATAAGGCACCCACTAAAATAGCATTTTAAGTCTTGCGTGTGATTTATGCTTTAGGGATTTATACTTGGGGATTTACCCTGGCTTCATATGAGCAGAGGAAATCTCTGCTCGTCGCTAGGCTAATTTATACAATGTAAAATGCCATAGGCTGACGCTAATAACATTGACAGTTATGACAGTTGTTTTGTCAGTGAACATTGTGAGTTGAAATGGAGCCAAACTGTGTGCCGTTACCTTTGTTAAATGTTGCTGCTGTACCTGGCTTTGTGTGAGCAGAGGGAAAGATCCAACCTGATCTCAGAGCAATACCTGAAATGACCACGACTTCTTAACACTGCATTCCGTGGTGGCAGCACATAATGGGTTGAAATTATGCGCCGGCACCACAGAAACAATGCCAATTTAAAGCCTCAGTGTGTAAAAATGGTGAGTAACACTGACATCAGCGGTCAAATTCTAGATTGCAGGGCTCACTCGCGCTCACTCGCTCACCCCTCCCGTCAGGTAAGTGACGATGGCCTCGTAGGACAGAAAGCCTTGCGCAGACAGAGATAGCATCATCCACCAGTTTTTCAGGAACAGGCCTATCTAGCGATGAGATGAATATTTATTTAGAAATCTAAACCATGTTACAATATTGTAGCGACCCTGCAGTAAATGTTTAATGTCAATGTTCTGTGAGTTAATGGCATGTTTGGGATTGAATGAGTACAGGTAGGGGGGCGGGGTGCAAGTGTGACGGGGACGAGAGCTGTGTGAGTGCGCGTGCTGGTGTGTGTATGAGCGAGCTGGAGGAGAGAGCAGGAGTGCACAGTTGGAGCTACAGCTAAGTTCTTGTTTGTTGGTTGTTACTGCACCCTGCCTGTGTATATATAGAGAAATCATTCTTAGCCTATGAGAAAGCTTCCATTTGTATGTGAACTGCATTACACTTTAGTAAATATATATTTATAAAAGCAATAGTTGGTATTTGCTAATAAACAACCACGTAAATGACACATTGTAACTTTAAAGCCAATTAGGATCCTTTCCCGTGGTGGACACACGAATTCCCTGATTCAGTAACGTCACGTCAACCTGGTTTTCCTCAATGATATCTTTAACATTCCTGTATACACACAAAAACACAGAAGTGTCCTTGATAACTCAACAATATGACAGGATAATGTCAAGGCCATAAAATAAAATAAATGTATTTTGCCAGCTTTTGATAGCGTAGGGCTTCAAGAGCATTGTGCTGTGGGCGGATGGGGTGCGTTCCACTACTGTTTTGTAGCTACTGTCTGCTGTGTGTGGGCTTCATTCCATTTCAAATTGCCATCCGTCTGCAGTAACCGAATCCAAACGCCACTAATAAATAAATAAATTGGAAGAAAAAATAAGGCTGAGCACGGAAGAACCAGAGAGAACACACCATCACATGGAGCCGTCCGCCCCCGGCAACACAGCCACCCGGCCACCCTCCACTCCACCAGGGGAGAGCGGACCCCAAGCCAGCGCCACAGAACCAGCGGCCTCAGGATTTACTTGAGCAGAGAACAATGGTGGTAAAATGTTTATAAGTTAATTAACAACTGGTATGTCATGCACCATCCATGTCCTCAGAGCTGACCAAACATCGCTATTTTAACCGTTCAAAACGATGAAATGTTGCTGCTGCTCTATTTGTTTATGTACTTGTACTTGTTACCTGATTTCAGTTTAGTTTAAACAGCCCTTTTCATAATCCTGGGTTACTTTCATGTCACAACATTTTCGCTTCCAGCTCGTCAAATACTGACACTTGTTCAGTGGCCCTAAATGTCAAAATATGATGCACTTACCCCAGAGCATGTGAGCGCAGCGGAGCGGGGAGCAGGAGGATTTTGTGTTGAGCGAGGAGCGGCTATTTTTTTAAAAAGGTGAAGCGGAGCCTGATCTCTCGCTCCAATTTCGGTGCTGAACTGCGGGGAGAGGCGAGAAGGCTTCCCCGGAGGTCGGCCGCTTAACCTGGTCCGTCTCCACTACACTTTGACTTATTTCCACCCTGCCAGTGGTACCGTGTAGAACAGTCCCTAACTGCGGGGAGAGGGCTTGGTAAATGCTAGATCACTAGCGAACAAATCGTTTACCCTGAAGGATTTCCTGACTTCCCGAGGATTGGATTTTCTCTGTGTGACTGAAACATGGCTGACTGTTGGTGAGTGCAGTGCTTTCACAGAGCTTTTACCCGATGATTGCGGCTATTTAGACTCCCCGCCAACGTCGGGTGGAGGATGAGGAATAGCGACTATTTATATGAGTCACTATTAATGTAAGCAGCTAGGTAAGATGGCGTGTGCCGTCTGAATGCCGTAAATCGTTTCGTCCTGGAAGCGACCTGGGGCGGACCCGGAGACAGTTTGCTAAAGCTATGGATACACACTATATAGAAATAGCTTATCTTCACACTGATGGTGTCATTTGCTGTTGTAGGTCACGCACAGACATCAGCAGAAACGAGAGACTTTTGCATATCCAGTTAAAAGTTCCTTGTAGCAGCTTTAAGAAATGGTTCATTTGTAATGCATTTTAGCTTGTAAATTCATATTACTCCTTAGTCTGGAACCCTTGTTCACTTATGCAAACTTTGATTTGATCTTTTTATTTTTATGTATGATTGTTGTTATTTAATAGGGGAGGTATCTTTATGAGCCATTTTTTGGCTTCTAACCTCTCCTGCACAATGTTTTACCTTAAAATTGATAGTCTGTCTAGTCTCTGCCCTTATATGTTTGTTTGTCAACAACAAGGACCATGTTGGAAATAAATGCATCTACTCTAACATGTCACCCTTTGGATTACTGTCTCTTTCTGTCTTTGAGCCAAAATAAATCAAACAAACAAACAAACAAAAAAATCCTGTCTTTTCCATACATGTATGTGCAAATAACTAAGCTAAACTAACTTCCTACTCCCTACTTCAGGCCCCCTTGCTTGGACCACACCTAACTTCAAACTCAGCCTTAATTTTGTTCTCAACTACACACCTGTGAAGTTAAGTGACTACGTCTTCTACAGTTGTGACATTATCATGTTGACAAAATCTGTCCACAGACAGACAGGCATGTAAACACCTGCCAAAATACTCAAAAACTGAGCATAGTGTTAGTTCAGGCAGGACTCGGTGTCACGCTCAGCTCACATCCCAGCTACATTAGCTGATCTCAAACAGCCCAATCAACTGATGAAGCCGCTGATTGATGGAAGGGAGTCAGCTGATAGATCACATGATTCTTTTCTGTGCAACCAACAGGTGAATCTCAGTCAGGGCGCCCTATTTAAATTGCTCTGGCCTGCCTGCTGTCTTCTGCTGCTAATCCAAGCCCTTTTATATTTTGTTAATCAGTGACGTGTGTAAACCTATTGTCCCCTTTCTTTGTTTTTGTATTTGTTAGTATATCCACATTGCACTAATTGTATGAATTCATTGGTGAATAAAGGGATACAAAAAAAAATGTAACACAAGGCACTGAATTCTAGAACACTGCACCATGACGATATTTTGTCACCGCCCCCTTGACACGCCCATTTTACACCTCACCATCCACTTTCATTGAATTTTTGCAACGTGATGTCACAAAGCATTCTTTTATGGAATTTCAGAGTTAGTAAGTACAAGCCGAGAGAGGAGATTTGACCCTCGACGGAAATCGGACTCAAGGAATCGGACGGTCAGTGGATTAAGTGGAGAAATCTTAGGCTCTACTTACAACTAGTTTATGATGGATCAGAGTAGGAATTCATCATCCAGTCCATTGGTCAGCACCCACCAAAGGCTCACAGCTGCCGACCTGCTCCCCAGCAACTATGAACTGCTGACATTTCTGGGACGGGGAGCCTTTGGTGAGGTGGTTAGATGCCTCAAAAAGGACACCAGAGAGATTGTTGCTGTAAAGATCCCTCAGTGCAGCGACAACATCGACGATGAACTGGCTCTGCTCACGTACTTTCAGCTGGAGAAGCTGGACAGGCAGAACATTGTCAGGTTCATTGAATCGTTCCCACTCAGGAACAACAGGACTGCTCTGGCCTTCGAGTCACTGGATGTGACTCTATATCACTACATCTTCCAGAGGAGCTACGCCCCCCTGGATTTACATGATGTCAGGAGTGTAGTCCAGCAGCTGGCCACAGCATTAAAAGCCCTGAAGGACTTGGACGTGATCCACGCTGACATAAAGTTGGACAACATCATGGTGGTGGATCGTGAAGCCCAAGCCCTTAGTGTGAAGCTCATTGACTTTGGATTGGCTTTTCCAACCAGTCAGGCAGAGGAGGGAGCGCTTCATCAAACAACACACTACAGGGCTCCTGAAATTTTTCTGGGACTTCCGTTTTCAGAGGCCATCGATATGTGGTCTGTAGGTGTTGTGATGGCCTATATTCTGCTCGCAGTTCGTCTCTTCCCTGGAAACAGTGAATATGACACGCTGCGATGCATAGTGGAGCTCCTGGGTGTTCCTCCACACCATCTCCTCAGTGATGGGATGTTCTCCGACATATTCTTTGTTGAAGGACCTTCTGACCACTGGAGACTGAGGACACCTCAAGAGTTCTGGCGGTTTATCACTCCACCTGGTGACGACAGGGCCTATACATTCCGCAACCTGGATGATCTGGAAACGTGGCCCCAGGATAACCTGAGTGTGGTGGAGGTGGATGAAAGGAAGGAGTGCATTGCCTTGCTGAAGGCAATGCTTGAAATGGACCCTGATGAAAGGATTACCCCGCGTCAAGTCCTCGCCCATCCATTCATCACAAGGGGCACCCTCCACCATCTCTCTGACGCAGACACAAGCCTTGGAACACCATCTCCATCGTCAGCCTATCCGGGCGTTATCCTCGTCCAGCCCGCACAAACTTCCCGGGACCTGGTGTGGGGAGGGGAAAAGGAGAGGGAAAACGAAACGTGCAGCATACCTGAAGCCTCTCGAGCACCGATTGTTATCCCAACTCAACCTCCACAAATGTCCTCCTGCAGCCAGTCGTCAGAGAGTGAAACCTGCACCAGTGGCAGCAGTGGATTTCATGAATCCACGTCATCAACGCTACCTCCAGGTGTTATCTTGGTGAAGCCTGCACCACCTGAGTGCCGCTTCGGGTTCGATGACGACAGCGAGCACAGTGAAGCTTGCCCATTGGATTCACTGGAGGACAGATCTGAAAATGATCCAGTGGAGCCCCCTCCCCTGTTAACTGAGGGCTGTGACGAGGAACAGGAGGACACAGAAGTCGCTGCCACCCCATCTGAAAGCACGGAGCCTGAGAGGAAGGCAAAGAAGATGAAGAAGAAGAAGAACTGCTTCAAGCGCTTCTGGGCCTGGACCAAGAGGACGTTCTGCGGCTGCATCAGTGTCAACGACGAAGAGGCTTAAATTACTCTATGAAGGTTTTTATTACAACACCGTGCTGGATGGATTTCACACAGAAAAATGTACAGAGTGTGCATGTGATGTCACCGTGAGGGTGTAATCACATGCACACTCTGTGCTGATACACCTGTGGGAAAACAATGTCAGCTGTCAGGTGTTGAGTTGTAAAGGCCTTTGTAGATAATGATGTTGGGTGGCACGGTGGTGTGGTGGTTAGCACCATCACCTCACAGCAAGAGGGTTCCCGGGAGCCCTTCTGTGCGGAGTTTGCATGTTCTCCCCGTGTCACCGTGGGTTTTCTCTGGGTACTCCAGTTTCCTCCCACAGTCCAAAGACATGCAGGTTAATTGATAACTCTAAATTGTCCCTAGGTGTAAACAGGGAAATCAAACAAAATAGAATAAAACTAAATCAAATTGGATAAAATTAAATGATAGTGTATTTGCATGTAAATGTGTGTGTGTGTGTGTGTGCTTGCGTGCACGTGCGTGTGTGTGTGTAGTCTGCCCCCCTTGCTTGGTGGTGGTGGTGGTGGTGGTGTCAATGGTGCCTTCCTAACATCTGAAAAGGTCTTGAATTTACAAAGACTCTTAACTATGCAACATGGTGACGCAGACCTCCTGTCTGTTTCTGTAAGTTGAAACCATAGGCCTTTTTCACAGATCGCAATTTGAAGAAAAAAAACAATGGTATTTGTCATTTCACGGCTTTCCAACAGACGAGGACATTTTTCCAACAACATCTGCAATTGTAACTTTGTGGCTGGGAGAAAATGCGCCGTCCAGCCTCCATAGCAGCAATTCAAACAGCAAAAGGTCGTTGTGGTGCATACGCAAGTAGTGACCGGTACTGGGGATTCCCTACTTCTGGTCACGGTCACCATTTTGTGAAATAGGCCAATTCCCCTCAGTGGAAACAAAGCTTTTATTTACTTGTATTTCACAGATGAAAAACAATAAATTGCAAAGACAATAAGGCCTCCACTAAAATAGCATTTTAAGTCTTGCGTGTGATTTATGCTTTAGGGATTTATACTTGGGGATTTACCCTGGCTTCATATGAGCAGAGGAAATCTCTGCTCGTCGCTAGGCTAATTTATACAATGTAAAATGCCATAGGCTGACGCTAATAACATTGACAGTTATGACAGTTGTTTTGTCAGTGAACATTGTGAGTTGAAATGGAGCCAAACTGTGTGCCGTTACCTTTGTTAAATGTTGCTGCTGTACCTGGCTTTGTGTGAGCAGAGGGAAAGATCCAACCTGATCTCAGAGCAATACCTGAAATGACCACGACTTCTTAACACTGCATTCCGTGGTGGCAGCACATAATGGGTTGAAATTATGCGCCGGCACCACAGAAACAATGCCAATTTAAAGCCTCAGTGTGTAAAAATGGTGAGTAACACTGACATCAGCGGTCAAATTCTAGATTGCAGGGCTCACTCGCGCTCACTCGCTCACCCCTCCCGTCAGGTAAGTGACGATGGCCTCGTAGGACAGAAAGCCTTGCGCAGACAGAGATAGCATCATCCACCAGTTTTTCAGGAACAGGCCTATCTAGCGATGAGATGAATATTTATTTAGAAATCTAAACCATGTTACAATATTGTAGCGACCCTGCAGTAAATGTTTAATGTCAATGTTCTGTGAGTTAATGGCATGTTTGGGATTGAATGAGTACAGGTAGGGGGGCGGGGTGCAAGTGTGACGGGGACGAGAGCTGTGTGAGTGCGCGTGCTGGTGTGTGTATGAGCGAGCTGGAGGAGAGAGCAGGAGTGCACAGTTGGAGCTACAGCTAAGTTCTTGTTTGTTGGTTGTTACTGCACCCTGCCTGTGTATATATAGAGAAATCATTCTTAGCCTATGAGAAAGCTTCCATTTGTATGTGAACTGCATTACACTTTAGTAAATATATATTTATAAAAGCAATAGTTGGTATTTGCTAATAAACAACCACGTAAATGACACATTGTAACTTTAAAGCCAATTAGGATCCTTTCCCGTGGTGGACACACGAATTCCCTGATTCAGTAACGTCACGTCAACCTGGTTTTCCTCAATGATATCTTTAACATTCCTGTATACACACAAAAACACAGAAGTGTCCTTGATAACTCAACAATATGACAGGATAATGTCAAGGCCATAAAATAAAATAAATGTATTTTGCCAGCTTTTGATAGCGTAGGGCTTCAAGAGCATTGTGCTGTGGGCGGATGGGGTGCGTTCCACTACTGTTTTGTAGCTACTGTCTGCTGTGTGTGGGCTTCATTCCATTTCAAATTGCCATCCGTCTGCAGTAACCGAATCCAAACGCCACTAATAAATAAATAAATTGGAAGAAAAAATAAGGCTGAGCACGGAAGAACCAGAGAGAACACACCATCACATGGAGCCGTCCGCCCCCGGCAACACAGCCACCCGGCCACCCTCCACTCCACCAGGGGAGAGCGGACCCCAAGCCAGCGCCACAGAACCAGCGGCCTCAGGATTTACTTGAGCAGAGAACAATGGTGGTAAAATGTTTATAAGTTAATTAACAACTGGTATGTCATGCACCATCCATGTCCTCAGAGCTGACCAAACATCGCTATTTTAACCGTTCAAAACGATGAAATGTTGCTGCTGCTCTATTTGTTTATGTACTTGTACTTGTTACCTGATTTCAGTTTAGTTTAAACAGCCCTTTTCATAATCCTGGGTTACTTTCATGTCACAACATTTTCGCTTCCAACTCGTCAAATACTGACACTTGTTCAGTGGCCCTAAATGTCAAAATATGATGCACTTACCCCAGAGCATGTGAGCGCAGCGGAGCGGGGAGCAGGAGGATTTTGTGTTGAGCGAGGAGCGGCTATTTTTTTAAAAAGGTGAAGCGGAGCCTGATCTCTCGCTCCAATTTCGGTGCTGAACTGCGGGGAGAGGCGAGAAGGCTTCCCCGGAGGTCGGCCGCTTAACCTGGTCCGTCTCCACTACACTTTGACTTATTTCCACCCTGCCAGTGGTACCGTGTAGAACAGTCCCTAACTGCGGGGAGAGGGCTTGGTAAATGCTAGATCACTAGCGAACAAATCGTTTACCCTGAAGGATTTCCTGACTTCCCGAGGATTGGATTTTCTCTGTGTGACTGAAACATGGCTGACTGTTGGTGAGTGCAGTGCTTTCACAGAGCTTTTACCCGATGATTGCGGCTATTTAGACTCCCCGCCAACGTCGGGTGGAGGATGAGGAATAGCGACTATTTATATGAGTCACTATTAATGTAAGCAGCTAGGTAAGATGGCGTGTGCCGTCTGAATGCCGTAAATCGTTTCGTCCTGGAAGCGACCTGGGGCGGACCCGGAGACAGTTTGCTAAAGCTATGGATACACACTATATAGAAATAGCTTATCTTCACACTGATGGTGTCATTTGCTGTTGTAGGTCACGCACAGACATCAGCAGAAACGAGAGACTTTTGCATATCCAGTTAAAAGTTCCTTGTAGCAGCTTTAAGAAATGGTTCATTTGTAATGCATTTTAGCTTGTAAATTCATATTACTCCTTAGTCTGGAACCCTTGTTCACTTATGCAAACTTTGATTTGATCTTTTTATTTTTATGTATGATTGTTGTTATTTAATAGGGGAGGTATCTTCATGAGCCATTTTTTGGCTTCTAACCTCTCCTGCACAATGTTTTACCTTAAAATTGATAGTCTGTCTAGTCTCTGCCCTTATATGTTTGTTTGTCAACAACAAGGACCATGTTGGAAATAAATGCATCTACTCTAACATGTCACCCTTTGGATTACTGTCTCTTTCTGTCTTTGAGCCAAAATAAATCAAACAAACAAACAAACAAAAAAATCCTGTCTTTTCCATACATGTATGTGCAAATAACTAAGCTAAACTAACTTCCTACTCCCTACTTCAGGCCCCCTTGCTTGGACCACACCTAACTTCAAACTCAGCCTTAATTTTGTTCTCAACTACACACCTGTGAAGTTAAGTGACTACGTCTTCTACAGTTGTGACATTATCATGTTGACAAAATCTGTCCACAGACAGACAGGCATGTAAACACCTGCCAAAATACTCAAAAACTGAGCATAGTGTTAGTTCAGGCAGGACTCGGTGTCACGCTCAGCTCACATCCCAGCTACATTAGCTGATCTCAAACAGCCCAATCAACTGATGAAGCCGCTGATTGATGGAAGGGAGTCAGCTGATAGATCACATGATTCTTTTCTGTGCAACCAACAGGTGAATCTCAGTCAGGGCGCCCTATTTAAATTGCTCTGGCCTGCCTGCTGTCTTCTGCTGCTAATCCAAGCCCTTTTATATTTTGTTAATCAGTGACGTGTGTAAACCTATTGTCCCCTTTCTTTGTTTTTGTATTTGTTAGTATATCCACATTGCACTAATTGTATGAATTCATTGGTGAATAAAGGGATACAAAAAAAAATGTAACACAAGGCACTGAATTCTAGAACACTGCACCATGACGATATTTTGTCACCGCCCCCTTGACACGCCCATTTTACACCTCACCATCCACTTTCATTGAATTTTTGCAACGTGATGTCACAAAGCATTCTTTTATGGAATTTCAGAGTTAGTAAGTACAAGCCGAGAGAGGAGATTTGACCCTCGACGGAAATCGGACTCAAGGAATCGGACGGTCAGTGGATTAAGTGGAGAAATCTTAGGCTCTACTTACAACTAGTTTATGATGGATCAGAGTAGGAATTCATCATCCAGTCCATTGGTCAGCACCCACCAAAGGCTCACAGCTGCCGACCTGCTCCCCAGCAACTATGAACTGCTGACATTTCTGGGACGGGGAGCCTTTGGTGAGGTGGTTAGATGCCTCAAAAAGGACACCAGAGAGATTGTTGCTGTAAAGATCCCTCAGTGCAGCGACAACATCGACGATGAACTGGCTCTGCTCACGTACTTTCAGCTGGAGAAGCTGGACAGGCAGAACATTGTCAGGTTCATTGAATCGTTCCCACTCAGGAACAACAGGACTGCTCTGGCCTTCGAGTCACTGGATGTGACTCTATGTCACTACATCTTCCAGAGGAGCTACGCCCCCCTGGATTTACATGATGTCAGGAGTGTAGTCCAGCAGCTGGCCACAGCATTAAAAGCCCTGAAGGACTTGGACGTGATCCACGCTGACATAAAGTTGGACAACATCATGGTGGTGGATCGTGAAGCCCAACCCCTTAGTGTGAAGCTCATTGACTTTGGATTGGCTTTTCCAACCAGTCAGGCAGAGGAGGGAGCGCTTCTTCAAACAACACACTACAGGGCTCCTGAAATTTTTCTGGGACTTCCGTTTTCAGAGGCCATCGATATGTGGTCTGTAGGTGTTGTGATGGCCTATATTCTGCTCGCAGTTCGTCTCTTCCCTGGAAACAGTGAATATGACACACTGCGATGCATAGTGGAGCTCCTGGGTGTTCCTCCACACCATCTCCTCAGTGATGGGATGTTCTCCGACATATTCTTTGTTGAAGGACCTTCTGACCACTGGAGACTGAGGACACCTCAAGAGTTCTGGCGGTTTATCACTCCACCTGGTGACTACAGGGCCTATACATTCAGCAACCTGGATGATCTGGAAACGTGGCCCCAGGATAACCTGAGTGTGGTGGAGGTGGATGAAAGGAAGGAGTGCATTGCCTTGCTGAAGGCAATGCTTGAAATGGACCCTGATGAAAGGATTACCCCGCGTCAAGTCCTCGCCCATCCATTCATCACAAGGGGCACCCTCCACCATCTCTCTGACGCAGACACAAGCCTTGGAACACCATCTCCATCGTCAGCCTATCCAGGTGTTATCCTTGTCCAGCCCGCACAAACTTCCCGGGACCTGGTGTGGGGAGGGGAAAAGGAGAGGGAAAACGAAACGTGCAGCATACCTGAAGCCTCTCGAGCACCGATTGTTATCCCAACTCAACCTCCACAAATGTCCTCCTGCGGCCAGTCGTCAGAGAGTGAAACCTGCACCAGTGGCAGCAGTGGATTTCATGAATCCACGTCATCAACGCTACCTCCAGGTGTTATCTTGGTGAAGCCTGCACCACCTGAGTGCCGCTTCGGGTTCGATGACGACAGCGAGCACAGTGAAGCTTGCCCATTGGATTCGCTGGAGGACAGATCTGAAAATGATCCAGTGGAGCCCCCTCCCCTGTTAACTGAGGGCTGTGACGAGGAACAGGAGGACACAGAAGTCGCTGCCACCCCATCTGAAAGCACGGAGCCTGAGAGGAAGGCAAAGAAGATGAAGAAGAAGAAGAACTGCTTCAAGCGCTTCTGGGCCTGGACCAAGAGGACGTTCTGCGGCTGCATCAGTGTCAATGACGAAGAGGCTTAAATTACTCTATGAAGGTTTTTATTACAACACCGTGCTGGATGGATTTCACACAGAAAAATGTACAGAGTGTGCATGTGATGTCACCGTGAGGGTGTAATCACATGCACACTCTGTGCTGATACACCTGTGGGAAAACAATGTCAGCTGTCAGGTGTTGAGTTGTAAAAGCCTTTGTAGATAATGATGTTGGGTGGCACGGTGGTGTGGTGGTTAGCACCATCACCTCACAGCAAGAGGGTTCCCGGGAGCCCTTCTGTGCGGAGTTCGTATGTTCTCCCCGTGTCACCGTGGGTTTTCTCTGGGTACTCCAGTTTCCTCCCACAGTCCAAAGACATGCAGGTTAATTGATAACTCTAAATTGTCCCTAGCTGTAAATGTGAGGATGAAGCGGTTAGAAAATTGGAAATCAAATTGGATAAAGTTAAACAGAGAAATCAAACAAAATAGAATAAAACTAAATCAAATTGGATAAAATTAAATGATAGTGTATTTGCATGTAAGTGTGTGTGAGTGTGTGCGTGTGTGATTGCGTGCACGTGCGTGTGCGTGTGTGTGTGTAGTCTGCCCCCCCTGCTTGGTGGTGGTGGTGGTGTCAATGGTGCCTTCCTAACATCTGAAAAGGTCTTGAATTTACAAAGACTCTTAACTATGCAACATGGTGACGCAGACCTCCTGTCTGTTTCTGTAAGTTGAAACCATAGGCCTTTTTCACAGATCGCAATTTGAAGAAAAAAAACAATGGTATTTGTCATTTCACGGCTTTCCAACAGACGAGGACATTTTTCCAACAAGACCAACAACATCTGCAATTGTAACTTTGTGGCTGGGAGAAAATGCGCCGTCCAGCCTCCATAGCAGCAATTCAAACAGCAAAAGGTCGTTGTGGTGCACACGCAAGTAGTGACCGGTACTGGGGATTCCCTACTTCTGGTCACGGTCACCATTTTGTGAAATAGGCCAATTCCCCTCAGTGGAAACAAAGCTTTTATTTACTTGTATTTCACAGATGAAAAACAATAAATTGCAAAGACAATAAGGCCTCCACTAAATAGCATTTTAAGTCTTGCGTGTGATTTATGCTTTAGGGATTTATACTTGGGGATTTACCCTGGCTTCATATGAGCAGAGGAAATCTCTGCTCGTCGCTAGGCTAATTTATACAATGTAAAATGCCATAGGCTGACGCTAATAACATTGACAGTTATGACAGTTGTTTTGTCAGTGAACATTGTGAGTTGTAATGGAGCCAAACTGTGTGCCGTTACCTTTGTTAAATGTTGCTGCTGTACCTGGCTTTGTGTGAGCAGAGGGAAAGATCACTAATTGCCAGGCTAATTTATACAATGTAAAATGCTATAGGCTTGTAACAATAAAGTTAGAATGTTGTATTTGTGGGGGAAATGTGTCCAGATAAACACAAATGTTTGTCTGTGAATTCTGTGATTGATAGTGAAGCCATTTGTTTACTTGTGTTTGAAAATGTCTTTATGAAGCCATATGTAATGCGTGTTTAATGTGTGTTTTGAATCAACTAAACTTTGCAGCACTTCACATAAACCTTCGCCGCCAACTAGTGTTGTAGAGGTGTCACTGCAGAGTGACACAGACACCAGCACAAGTATAAATGCTCACAATGGAGAAAGCAACATGCGGAGGGTCTCAATTCACACAGGTCTGATAAGTCTCAATTTCTGCTGCGACATTCAGATGGTAGGGTCAGAATTTGGTGTAAACAACATGAGAGCATGGATCCATCCCGCCTTGTATCAACGGTTCAGGCTGGTGGTGGTGGTGTAATGGTGTCGAGGAGATTTTCATGGCACACTTTGGGCCCCTTAGTACCAACTGAGCATGGTTTAAACACCACAGCCTACCTGAGTATTGTTGCTGACCGTGTCCATCCCTTTATGACCACAGTGTACCCATCTTCTGATGGCTACTTCCAGCACGATAACGTACCATGTCACAAAGCTCAAATCATCTCAAACTGGTTTCTTGAACATGACAATGAGTTCACTGTACTCCAGTGGCCTCCACAGTCACCAGATCTCAATCCAGTAGAGCACCTTTGGGATGTGGTGTCATTTGCTGTTGTAGGTCACGCACAGACATCAGCAGAAACGAGAGACTTTTGCATATCCAGTTAAAAGTTCCTTGTAGCAGCTTTAAGAAATGGTTCATTTGTAATGCATTTTAGCTTGTAAATTCATATTACTCCTTAGTCTGGAACCCTTGTTCACTTATGCAAACTTTGATTTGATCTTTTTATTTTTATGTATGATTGTTGTTATTTAATAGGGGAGGTATCTTCATGAGCCATTTTTTGGCTTCTAATCTCTCCTGCACAATGTTTTACCTTAAAATTGATAGTCTGTCTAGTCTTTGCCCTTATATGTTTGTTTGTCAACAACAAGGACCATGTTGGAAATAAATGCATCTACTCTAACATGTCACCCTTTGGATTACTGTCTCTTTCTGTCTTTAAGCCAAAATAAATCAAACAAACAAACAAAAAAATCCTGTCTTTTCCATACATGTATGTGCAAATAACTAAGCTAAACTAACTTCCTACTCCCTACTTCAGGCCCCCTTGCTTGGACCACACCTAACTTCAAGCTCAGCCTTAATTTTGTTCTCAACTACACACCTGTGAAGTTAAGTGACTACGTCTTCTACAGTTGTGACATTATCATGTTGACAAAATCTGTCCACAGACAGACAGGCATGTAAACACCTGCCAAAATACTCAAAAACTGAGCATAGTGTTAGTTCAGGCAGGACTCGGTGTCACGCTCAGCTCACATCCCAGCTACATTAGCTGATCTCAAACAGCCCAATCAACTGATGAAGCCGCTGATTGATGGAAGGGAGTCAGCTGATAGATCACATGATTCTTTTCTGTGCAACCAACAGGTGAATCTCAGTCAGGGCGCCCTATTTAAATTGCTCTGGCCTGCCTGCTGTCTTCTGCTGCTAATCCAAGCCCTTTTATATTTTGTTAATCAGTGACGTGTGTAAACCTATTGTCCCCTTTCTTTGTTTTTGTATTTGTTAGTATATCCACATTGCACTAATTGTATGAATTCATTGGTGAATAAAGGGATACAAAAAAAATGTAACACAAGGCACTGAATTCTAGGACACTGCACCATGACGATATTTTGTCACCGCCCCCTTGACACGCCCATTTTAGACCTCACCATCCACTTTCATTGAATTTTTGCAACGTGATGTCACAAAGCATTCTTTTATGGAATTTCAGAGTTAGTAAGTACAAGCCGAGAGAGGAGATTTGACCCTCGACGGAAATCGGACTCGAGGAATCGGACGGTCAGTGGATTAAGTGGAGAAATCTTAGGCTCTACTTACAACTAGTTTATGATGGATCAGAGTAGGAATTCATCATCCACTCCATTGGTCAGCACCCACCAAAGACTCACAGCTGCCGACCTGCTCCCCAGCAACTATGAACTGCTGACATTTCTGGGACGGGGAGCCTTTGGTGAGGTGGTTAGATGCCTCAAAAAGGACACCAGAGAGATTGTTGCTGTAAAGATCCCTCAGTGCAGCAACAACATCGACGATGAACTGGCTCTGCTCACGTACTTTCAGCTGGAGAAGCTGGACAGGCAGAACATTGTCAGGTTCATTGAATCGTTCCCACTCAGGAACAGCAGGACTGCTCTGGCCTTCGAGTCACTGGATGTGACTCTATATCACTACATCTTCCAGAGGAGCTACGCCCCCCTGGATTTACATGATGTCAGGAGTGTAGTCCAGCAGCTGGCCACAGCATTAAAAGCCCTGAAGGACTTGGACGTGATCCACGCTGACATAAAGTTGGACAACATCATGGTGGTGGATCGTGAAGCCCAACCCCTTAGTGTGAAGCTCATTGACTTTGGATTGGCTTTTCCAACCAGTCAGGCAGAGCAGGGAGCGCTTCAGCAAACAACACACTACAGTGCTCCTGAAATTTTTCTGGGACTTCCGTTTTCAGAGGCCATCGATATGTGGTCTGTAGGTGTTGTGATGGCCTATATTCTGCTCGCAGTTCGTCTCTTCCCTGGAAACAGTGAATATGACACGCTGCGATGCATAGTGGAGCTCCTGGGTGTTCCTCCACACCATCTCCTCAGTGATGGGATGTTCTCCGACATATTCTTTGTTGAAGGACCTTCTGACCACTGGAGACTGAGGACACCTCAGGAGTTCTGGCGGTTTATCACTCCACCTGGTGACTACAGGGCCTATACATTCCGCAATCTGGATGATCTGGAAACGTGGCCCCAGGAGAACCTGAGTGTGGTGGAGGTGGATGAAAGGAAGGAGTGCATTGCCTTGCTGAAGGCAATGCTTGAAATGGACCCTGATGAAAGGATTACCCCGCGTCAAGTCCTCGCCCATCCATTCATCACAAGGGGCACCCTCCACCATCTCTCTGACGCAGACACAAGCCTTGGAACACCATCACCATCGTCAGCCTATCCGGGCGTTATCCTCGTCCAGCCCGCACAAACTTCCCGGGACCTGGTGTGGGGAGGGGAAAAGGAGAGGGAAAACGAAACGTGCAGCATACCTGAAGCCTCTCGAGCACCGATTGTTATCCCAACTCAACCTCCACAAATGTCCTCCTGCAGCCAGTCGTCAGAGAGTGAAACCTGCACCAGTGGCAGCAGTGGATTTCATGAATCCACGTCATCAACGCTACCTCCAGGTGTTATCTTGGTGAAGCCTGCACCACCTGAGTGCCGCTTCGGGTTCGATGACGACAGCGAGCACAGTGAAGCTTGCCCATTGGATTCGCTGGAGGACAGATCTGAAAATGATCCAGTGGAGCCCCCTCCCCTGTTAACTGAGGGCTGTGACGAGGAACAGGAGGACACAGAAGTCGCTGCCACCCCATCTGAAAGCACGGAGCCTGAGAGGAAGGCAAAGAAGATGAAGAAGAAGAAGAACTGCTTCAAGCGCTTCTGGGCCTGGACCAAGAGGACGTTCTGCGGCTGCATCAGTGTCAACGACGAAGAGGCTTAAATTACTCTATGAAGGTTTTTATTACAACACCGTGCTGGATGGATTTCACACAGAAAAATGTACAGAGTGTGCATGTGATGTCACCGTGAGGGTGTAATCACATGCACACTCTGTGCTGATACACCTGTGGGAAAACAATGTCAGCTGTCAGGTGTTGAGTTGTAAAAGCCTTTGTAGATAATGATGTTGGGTGGCACGGTGGTGTGGTGGTTAGCACCATCACCTCACAGCAAGAGGGTTCCCGGGAGCCCTTCTGTGCGGAGTTCGTATGTTCTCCCCGTGTCACCGTGGGTTTTCTCTGGGTACTCCAGTTTCCTCCCACAGTCCAAAGACATGCAGGTTAATTGATAACTCTAAATTGTCCCTAGCTGTAAATGTGAGGATGAAGCGGTTAGAAAATTGGAAATCAAATTGGATAAAGTTAAACAGAGAAATCAAATAAAATAGAATAAAACTAAATCAAATTGGATAAAATTAAATGATAGTGTATTTGCATGTAAGTGTGTGTGCGTGTGTGTGCGTGTGTGTGCTTGCGTGCATGTGCGTGTGCATGTGTGTGTGTAGTCTGCCCCCCTTGCTTGGTGGTGGTGGTGGTGTCAATGGTGCCTTCCTAACATCTGAAAAGGTCTTGAATTTACAAAGACTCTTAACTATGCAACATGGTGACGCAGACCTCCTGTCTGTTTCTGTAAGTTGAAACCATAGGCCTTTTTCACAGATCGCAATTTGAAGAAAAAAAACAATGGTATTTGTCATTTCACGGCTTTCCAACAGACGAGGACATTTTTCCAACAAGACCAACAACATCTGCAATTGTAACTTTGTGGCTGGGAGAAAATGCGCCGTCCAGCCTCCATAGCAGCAATTCAAACAGCAAAAGGTCGTTGTGGTGCACACGCAAGTAGTGACCGGTACTGGGGATTCCCTACTTCTGGTCACGGTCACCATTTTGTGAAATAGGCCAATTCCCCTCAGTGGAAACAAAGCTTTTATTTACTTGTATTTCACAGATGAAAAACAATAAATTGCAAAGACAATAAGGCCTCCACTAAAATAGCATTTTAAGTCTTGCGTGTGATTTATGCTTTAGGGATTTATACTTGGGGATTTACCCTGGCTTCATATGAGCAGAGGAAATCTCTGCTCGTCGCTAGGCTAATTTATACAATGTAAAATGCCATAGGCTGACGCTAATAACATTGACAGTTATGACAGTTGTTTTGTCAGTGAACATTGTGAGTTGTAATGGAGCCAAACTGTGTGCCGTTACCTTTGTTAAATGTTGCTGCTGTACCTGGCTTTGTGTGAGCAGAGGGAAAGATCACTAATTGCCAGGCTAATTTATACAATGTAAAATGCTATAGGCTTGTCACAATAAAGTTAGAATGTTGTATTTGTGGGGGAAATGTGTCCAGATAAACACAAATGTTTGTCTGTGAATTCTGTGATTGATAGTGAAGCCATTTGTTTACCTGTGTTTGAAAATGTCTTTATGAAGCCATATGTAATGCGTGTTTAATGTGTGTTTTGAATCAACTAAACTTTGCAGCACTTCACATAAACCTTCGCCGCCAACTAGTGTTGTAGAGGTGTCACTGCAGAGTGACACAGACACCAGCACAAGTATAAATGCTCACAATGGAGAAAGCAACATGCGGAGGGTCTCAATTCACACAGGTCTGATAAGTCTCAATTTCTGCTGCGACATTCAGATGGTAGGGTCAGAATTTGGTGTAAACAACATGAGAGCATGGATCCATCCCGCCTTGTATCAACGGTTCAGGCTGGTGGTGGTGGTGTAATGGTGTCGAGGAGATTTTCATGGCACACTTTGGGCCCCTTAGTACCAACTGAGCATGGTTTAAACACCACAGCCTACCTGAGTATTGTTGCTGACCGTGTCCATCCCTTTATGACCACAGTGTACCCATCTTCTGATGGCTACTTCCAGCAGGATAACGTACCATGTCACAAAGCTCAAATCATCTCAAACTGGTTTCTTGAACATGACAATGAGTTCACTGTACTCCAGTGGCCTCCACAGTCACCAGATCTCAATCCAGTAGAGCACCTTTGGGATGTGGTGTCATTTGCTGTTGTAGGTCACGCACAGACATCAGCAGAAACGAGAGACTTTTGCATATCCAGTTAAAAGTTCCTTGTAGCAGCTTTAAGAAATGGTTCATTTGTAATGCATTTTAGCTTGTAAATTCATATTACTCCTTAGTCTGGAACCCTTGTTCAGTTATGCAACCTTTGATTTCATCTTTTTATTTTTATGTATGATTGTTGTTATTTAATAGGGGAGGTATCTTCATGAGCCATTTTTTGGCTTCTAACCTCTCCTGCACAATGTTTTACCTTAAAATTGATAGTCTGTCTAGTCTCTGCCCTTATATGTTTGTTTGTCAACAACAAGGACCATGTTGGAAATAAATGCTTCCACTCTAACATGTCATCCTTTGGATTACTGTCTCTTTCTGTCTTTAAGCCAAAATAAATCAAACAAACAAACAAACAAAAAAAAAAAATCCTGTCTTTTCCATACATGTATGTGCAAATAACTAAGCTAAACTAACTTCCTACTCCCTACTTCAGGCCCCCTTGCTTGGACCACACCTAACTTCAAACTCAACCTTAATTTTGTTCTCAACTACACACCTGTAAAGTTAAGTGACTACGTCTTCTACAGTTGTGACATTATCATGTTGACAAAATCTGTCCACAGACAGACAGGCATGTAAACACCTGCCAAAATACTCAAAAACTGAGCATAGTGTTAGTTCAGGCAGGACTCGGTGTCACGCTCAGCTCACATCCCAGCTACATTAGCTGATCTCAAACAGCCCAATCAACTGATGAAGCCGCTGATTGATGGAAGGGAGTCAGCTGATAGATCACATGATTCTTTTCTGTGCAACCAACAGGTGAATCTCAGTCAGGGCGCCCTATTTAAATTGCTCTGGCCTGCCTGCTGTCTTCTGCTGCTAATCCAAGCCCTTTTATATTTTGTTAATCAGTGACGTGTGTAAACCTATTGTCCCCTTTCTTTGTTTTTGTATTTGTTAGTATATCCACATTGCACTAATTGTATGAATTCATTGGTGAATAAAGGGATACAAAAAAAATGTAACACAAGGCACTGAATTCTAGGACACTGCACCATGACGATATTTTGTCACCGCCCCCTTGACACGCCCATTTTAGAACTCACCATCCACTTTCATTGAATTTTTGCAACGTGATGTCACAAAGCATTCTTTTATGGAATTTCAGAGTTAGTAAGTACAAGCCGAGAGAGGAGATTTGACCCTCGACGGAAATCGGACTCAAGGAATCGGACGGTCAGTGGATTAAGTGGAGAAATCTTAGGCTCTACTTACAACTAGTTTATGATGGATCAGAGTAGGAATTCATCATCCACTCCATTGGTCAGCACCCACCAAAGACTCACAGCTGCCGACCTGCTCCCCAGCAACTATGAACTGCTGACATTTCTGGGACGGGGAGCCTTTGGTGAGGTGGTTAGATGCCTCAAAAAGGACACCAGAGAGATTGTTGCTGTAAAGATCCCTCAGTGCAGCAACAACATCGACGATGAACTGGCTCTGCTCACGTACTTTCAGCTGGAGAAGCTGGACAGGCAGAACATTGTCAGGTTCATTGAATCGTTCCCACTCAGGAACAGCAGGACTGCTCTGGCCTTCGAGTCACTGGATGTGACTCTATATCACTACATCTTCCAGAGGAGCTACGCCCCCCTGGATTTACATGATGTCAGGAGTGTAGTCCAGCAGCTGGCCACAGCATTAAAAGCCCTGAAGGACTTGGACGTGATCCACGCTGACATAAAGTTGGACAACATCATGGTGGTGGATCGTGAAGCCCAACCCCTTAGTGTGAAGCTCATTGACTTTGGATTGGCTTTTCCAACCAGTCAGGCAGAGCAGGGAGCGCTTCAGCAAACAACACACTACAGTGCTCCTGAAATTTTTCTGGGACTTCCGTTTTCAGAGGCCATCGATATGTGGTCTGTAGGTGTTGTGATGGCCTATATTCTGCTCGCAGTTCGTCTCTTCCCTGGAAACAGTGAATATGACACGCTGCGATGCATAGTGGAGCTCCTGGGTGTTCCTCCACACCATCTCCTCAGTGATGGGATGTTCTCCGACATATTCTTTGTTGAAGGACCTTCTGACCACTGGAGACTGAGGACACCTCAGGAGTTCTGGCGGTTTATCACTCCACCTGGTGACTACAGGGCCTATACATTCAGCAACCTGGATGATCTGGAAACGTGGCCCCAGGAGAACCTGAGTGTGGTGGAGGTGGATGAAAGGAAGGAGTGCATTGCCTTGCTGAAGGCAATGCTTGAAATGGACCCTGATGAAAGGATTACCCCGCGTCAAGTCCTCGCCCATCCATTCATCACAAGGGGCACCCTCCACCATCTCTCTGACGCAGACACAAGCCTTGGAACACCATCACCATCGTCAGCCTATCCGGGCGTTATCCTCGTCCAGCCCGCACAAACTTCCCGGGACCTGGTGTGGGGAGGGGAAAAGGAGAGGGAAAACGAAACGTGCAGCATACCTGAAGCCTCTCGAGCACCGATTGTTATCCCAACTCAACCTCCACAAATGTCCTCCTGCAGCCAGTCGTCAGAGAGTGAAACCTGCACCAGTGGCAGCAGTGGATTTCATGAATCCACGTCATCAACGCTACCTCCAGGTGTTATCTTGGTGAAGCCTGCACCACCTGAGTGCCGCTTCGGGTTCGATGACGACAGCGAGCACAGTGAAGCTTGCCCATTGGATTCGCTGGAGGACAGATCTGAAAATGATCCAGTGGAGCCCCCTCCCCTGTTAACTGAGGGCTGTGACGAGGAACAGGAGGACACAGAAGTCGCTGCCACCCCATCTGAAAGCACGGAGCCTGAGAGGAAGGCAAAGAAGATGAAGAAGAAGAAGAACTGCTTCAAGCGCTTCTGGGCCTGGACCAAGAGGACGTTCTGCGGCTGCATCAGTGTCAACGACGAAGAGGCTTAAATTACTCTATGAAGGTTTTTATTACAACACCGTGCTGGATGGATTTCACACAGAAAAATGTACAGAGTGTGCATGTGATGTCACCGTGAGGGTGTAATCACATGCACACTCTGTGCTGATACACCTGTGGGAAAACAATGTCAGCTGTCAGGTGTTGAGTTGTAAAAGCCTTTGTAGATAATGATGTTGGGTGGCACGGTGGTGTGGTGGTTAGCACCATCACCTCACAGCAAGAGGGTTCCCGGGAGCCCTTCTGTGCGGAGTTCGTATGTTCTCCCCGTGTCACCGTGGGTTTTCTCTGGGTACTCCAGTTTCCTCCCACAGTCCAAAGACATGCAGGTTAATTGATAACTCTAAATTGTCCCTAGCTGTAAATGTGAGGATGAAGCGGTTAGAAAATTGGAAATCAAATTGGATAAAGTTAAACAGAGAAATCAAATAAAATAGAATAAAACTAAATCAAATTGGATAAAATTAAATGATAGTGTATTTGCATGTAAGTGTGTGTGCGTGTGTGTGCGTGTGTGTGTTTGCGTGCATGTGCGTGTGCATGTGTGTGTGTAGTCTGCCCCCCTTGCTTGGTGGTGGTGGTGGTGTCAATGGTGCCTTCCTAACATCTGAAAAGGTCTTGAATTTACAAAGACTCTTAACTATGCAACATGGTGACGCAGACCTCCTGTCTGTTTCTGTAAGTTGAAACCATAGGCCTTTTTCACAGATCGCAATTTGAAGAAAAAAAACAATGGTATTTGTCATTTCACGGCTTTCCAACAGACGAGGACATTTTTCCAACAAGACCAACAACATCTGCAATTGTAACTTTGTGGCTGGGAGAAAATGCGCCGTCCAGCCTCCATAGCAGCAATTCAAACAGCAAAAGGTCGTTGTGGTGCACACGCAAGTAGTGACCGGTACTGGGGATTCCCTACTTCTGGTCACGGTCACCATTTTGTGAAATAGGCCAATTCCCCTCAGTGGAAACAAAGCTTTTATTTACTTGTATTTCACAGATGAAAAACAATAAATTGCAAAGACAATAAGGCCTCCACTAAAATAGCATTTTAAGTCTTGCGTGTGATTTATGCTTTAGGGATTTATACTTGGGGATTTACCCTGGCTTCATATGAGCAGAGGAAATCTCTGCTCGTCGCTAGGCTAATTTATACAATGTAAAATGCCATAGGCTGACGCTAATAACATTGACAGTTATGACAGTTGTTTTGTCAGTGAACATTGTGAGTTGTAATGGAGCCAAACTGTGTGCCGTTACCTTTGTTAAATGTTGCTGCTGTACCTGGCTTTGTGTGAGCAGAGGGAAAGATCACTAATTGCCAGGCTAATTTATACAATGTAAAATGCTATAGGCTTGTCACAATAAAGTTAGAATGTTGTATTTGTGGGGGAAATGTGTCCAGATAAACACAAATGTTTGTCTGTGAATTCTGTGATTGATAGTGAAGCCATTTGTTTACTTGTGTTTGAAAATGTCTTTATGAAGCCATATGTAATGCGTGTTTAATGTGTGTTTTGAATCAACTAAACTTTACAGCACTTCACATAAACCTTCGCCGCCAACTAGTGTTGTAGAGGTGTCACTGCAGAGTGACACAGACACCAGCACAAGTATAAATGCTCACAATGGAGAAAGCAACATGCGGAGGGTCTCAATTCACACAGGTCTGATAAGTCTCAATTTCTGCTGCGACATTCAGATGGTAGGGTCAGAATTTGGTGTAAACAACATGAGAGCATGGATCCATCCCGCCTTGTATCAACGGTTCAGGCTGGTGGTGGTGGTGTAATGGTGTCGAGGAGATTTTCATGGCACACTTTGGGCCCCTTAGTACCAACTGAGCATGGTTTAAACACCACAGCCTACCTGAGTATTGTTGCTGACCGTGTCCATCCCTTTATGACCACAGTGTACCCATCTTCTGATGGCTACTTCCAGCACGATAACGCACCATGTCACAAAGCTCAAATCATCTCAAACTGGTTTCTTGAACATGACAATGAGTTCACTGTACTCCAGTGGCCTCCACAGTCACCAGATCTCAATCCAGTAGAGCACCTTTGGGATGTGGTGTCATTTGCTGTTGTAGGTCACGCACAGACATCAGCAGATACGAGAGACTTTTGCATATCCAGTTAAAAGTTCCTTGGAGCAGCTTTAAGAAATGGTTCATTTGTAATGCATTTTAGCTTGTAAATTCATATTACTCCTTAGTCTGGAACCCTTGTTCACTTATGCAACCTTTGATTTCATCTTTTTATTTTTATGTATGATTGTTGTTATTTAATAGGGGAGGTATCTTCATGAGCCATTTTTTGGCTTCTAACCTCTCCTGCACAATGTTTTACCTTAAAATTGATAGTCTGTCTAGTCTCTGCCCTTATATGTTTGTTTGTCAACAACAAGGACCATGTTGGAAATAAATGCTTCCACTCTAACATGTCATCCTTTGGATTACTGTCTCTTTCTGTCTTTAAGCCAAAATAAATCAAACAAACAAACAAACAAAAAAAAAAAATCCTGTCTTTTCCATACATGTATGTGCAAATAACTAAGCTAAACTAAGTTCCTACTCCCTACTTCAGGCCCCCTTGCTTGGACCACACCTAACTTCAAACTCAACCTTAATTTTGTTCTCAACTACACACCTGTAAAGTTAAGTGACTACGTCTTCTACAGTTGTGACATTATCATGTTGACAAAATCTGTCCACAGACAGACAGGCATGTAAACACCTGCCAAAATACTCAAAAACTGAGCGTAGCGTTAGTTCAGGCAGGACTCTGTGTCACGCTCAGCTCACATCCCAGCTACATTAGCTGATCTCAAACAGCCCAATCAACTGATGAAGCCGCTGATTGATGGAAGGGAGTCAGCTGATAGATCACATGATTCTTTTCTGTGCAACCAACAGGTGAATCTCAGTCAGGGCGCCCTATTTAAATTGCTCTGGCCTGCCTGCTGTCTTCTGCTGCTAATCCAAGCCCTTTTATATTTTGTTAATCAGTGACGTGTGTAAACCTATTGTCCCCTTTCTTTGTTTTTGTATTTGTTAGTATATCCACATTGCACTAATTGTATGAATTCATTGGTGAATAAAGGGATACAAAAAAAATGTAACACAAGGCACTGAATTCTAGGACACTGCACCATGACGATATTTTGTCACCGCCCCCTTGACACGCCCATTTTACACCTCACCATCCACTTTCATTGAATTTTTGCAACGTGATGTCACAAAGCATTCTTTTATGGAATTTCAGAGTTAGTAAATACAAGCCGAGAGAGGAGATTTGACCCTCGACGGAAATCGGACTCGAGGAATCGGACGGTCAGTGGATTAAGTGGAGAAATCTTAGGCTCTACTTACAACTAGTTTATGATGGATCAGAGTAGGAATTCATCATCCAGTCCATTGGTCAGCACCCACCAAAGACTCACAGCTGCCGACCTGCTCCCCAGCAACTATGAACTGCTGACATTTCTGGGACGGGGAGCCTTTTGTGAGGTGGTTAGATGCCTCAAAAAGGACACCAGAGAGATTGTTGCTGTAAAGATCCCTCAGTGCAGCAACAACATCGACGATGAACTGACTCTGCTCACGTACTTTCAGCTGGAGAAGCTGGACAGGCAGAACATTGTCAGGTTCATTGAATCGTTCCCACTCAGGAACAACAGGACTGCTCTGGCCTTCGAGTCACTGGATGTGACACTATGTCACTACATCTTCCAGAGGAGCTACGCCCCCCTGGATTTACATGATGTCAGGAGTGTAGTCCAGCAGCTGGCCACAGCATTAAAAGCCCTGAAGGACTTGGACGTGATCCACGCTGACATAAAGTTGGACAACATCATGGTGGTGGATCGTGAAGCCCAACCCCTTAGTGTGAAGCTCATTGACTTTGGATTGGCTTTTCCAACCAGTCAGGCAGAGCAGGGAGCGCTTCAGCAAACAACACACTACAGGGCTCCTGAAATTTTTCTGGGACTTCCGTTTTCAGAGGCCATCGATATGTGGTCTGTAGGTGTTGTGATGGCCTATATTCTGCTCGCAGTTCGTCTCTTCCCTGGAAACAGTGAATATGACACGCTGCGATGCATAGTGGAGCTCCTGGGTGTTCCTCCACACCATCTCCTCAGTGATGGGATGTTCTCCGACATATTCTTTGTTGAAGGACCTTCTGACCACTGGAGACTGAGGACACCTCAAGAGTACTGGCGGTTTATCACTCCACCTGGTGACGACAGGGCCTATACATTCCGCAACCTGGATGACCTGGAAACGTGGCCCCAGGATAACCTGAGTGTGGTGGAGGTGGATGAAAGGAAGGAGTGTATTGCCTTGCTGAAGGCAATGCTTGAAATGGACCCTGATGAAAGGATTACCCCGCGTCAAGTCCTCGCCCATCCATTCATCACAAGAGGCACCCTCCACCATCTCTCTGACGCAGAAACAAGCCTTGGAACACCATCACCATCCTCAACCTATCCAGGCGTTATCCTCGTCCAGCCCGCACAAACTTCCCAGGACCTGGTGTGGGGAGGGGAAAAGGAGAGGGAAAACGAAACGTGCAGCATACCTGAAGCCTCTCGAGCACCGATTGTTATCCCAACTCAACCTCCACAAATGTCCTCCTGCAGCCAGTCGTCAGAGAGTGAAACCTGCACCAGTGGCAGCAGTGGATTTCATGAATCCACGTCATCAACGCTACCTCCAGGTGTTATCTTGGTGAAGCCTGCACCACCTGAGTGCCGCTTCGGGTTCGATGACGACAGCGAGCACAGTGAAGCTTGCCCATTGGATTCGCTGGAGGACAGATCTGAAAATGATCCAGTGGAGCCCCCTCCCCTGTTAACTGAGGGCTGTGACGAGGAACAGGAGGACACAGAAGTCGCTGCCACCCCATCTGAAAGCACGGAGCCTGAGAGGAAGGCAAAGAAGATGAAGAAGAAGAAGAACTGCTTCAAGCGCTTCTGGGCCTGGACCAAGAGGACGTTCTGCGGCTGCATCAGTGTCAACGACGAAGAGGCTTAAATTACTCTATGAAGGTTTTTATTACAACACCGTGCTGGATGGATTTCACACAGAAAAATGTACAGAGTGTGCATGTGATGTCACCGTGAGGGTGTAATCACATGCACACTCTGTGCTGATACACCTGTGGGAAAACAATGTCAGCTGTCAGGTGTTGAGTTGTAAAAGCCTTTGTAGATAATGATGTTGGGTGGCACGGTGGTGTGGTGGTTAGCACCATCACCTCACAGCAAGAGGGTTCCCGGGAGCCCTTCTGTGCGGAGTTCGTATGTTCTCCCCGTGTCACCGTGGGTTTTCTCTGGGTACTCCAGTTTCCTCCCACAGTCCAAAGACATGCAGGTTAATTGATAACTCTAAATTGTCCCTAGCTGTAAATGTGAGGATGAAGCGGTTAGAAAATTGGAAATCAAATTGGATAAAGTTAAACAGAGAAATCAAATAAAATAGAATAAAACTAAATCAAATTGGATAAAATTAAATGATAGTGTATTTGCATGTAAGTGTGTGTGCGTGTGTGTGCGTGTGTGTGCTTGCGTGCATGTGCGTGTGCGTGTGTGTGTGTAGTCTGCCCCCCTTGCTTGGTGGTGGTGGTGGTGTCAATGGTGCCTTCCTAACATCTGAAAAGGTCTTGAATTTACAAAGACTCTTAACTATGCAACATGGTGACGCAGACCTCCTGTCTGTTTCTGTAAGTTGAAACCATAGGCCTTTTTCACAGATCGCAATTTGAAGAAAAAAAACAATGGTATTTGTCATTTCACGGCTTTCCAACAGACGAGGACATTTTTCCAACAAGACCAACAACATCTGCAATTGTAACTTTGTGGCTGGGAGAAAATGCGCCGTCCAGCCTCCATAGCAGCAATTCAAACAGCAAAAGGTCGTTGTGGTGCACACGCAAGTAGTGACCGGTACTGGGGATTCCCTACTTCTGGTCACGGTCACCATTTTGTGAAATAGGCCAATTCCCCTCAGTGGAAACAAAGCTTTTATTTACTTGTATTTCACAGATGAAAAACAATAAATTGCAAAGACAATAAGGCCTCCACTAAAATAGCATTTTAAGTCTTGCGTGTGATTTATGCTTTAGGGATTTATACTTGGGGATTTACCCTGGCTTCATATGAGCAGAGGAAATCTCTGCTCGTCGCTAGGCTAATTTATACAATGTAAAATGCCATAGGCTGACGCTAATAACATTGACAGTTATGACAGTTGTTTTGTCAGTGAACATTGTGAGTTGTAATGGAGCCAAACTGTGTGCCGTTACCTTTGTTAAATGTTGCTGCTGTACCTGGCTTTGTGTGAGCAGAGGGAAAGATCACTAATTGCCAGGCTAATTTATACAATGTAAAATGCTATAGGCTTGTCACAATAAAGTTAGAATGTTGTATTTGTGGGGGAAATGTGTCCAGATAAACACAAATGTTTGTCTGTGAATTCTGTGATTGATAGTGAAGCCATTTGTTTACTTGTGTTTGAAAATGTCTTTATGAAGCCATATGTAATGCGTGTTTAATGTGTGTTTTGAATCAACTAAACTTTACAGCACTTCACATAAACCTTCGCCGCCAACTAGTGTTGTAGAGGTGTCACTGCAGAGTGACACAGACACCAGCACAAGTATAAATGCTCACAATGGAGAAAGCAACATGCGGAGGGTCTCAATTCACACAGGTCTGATAAGTCTCAATTTCTGCTGCGACATTCAGATGGTAGGGTCAGAATTTGGTGTAAACAACATGAGAGCATGGATCCATCCCGCCTTGTATCAACGGTTCAGGCTGGTGGTGGTGGTGTAATGGTGTCGAGGAGATTTTCATGGCACACTTTGGGCCCCTTAGTACCAACTGAGCATGGTTTAAACACCACAGCCTACCTGAGTATTGTTGCTGACCGTGTCCATCCCTTTATGACCACAGTGTACCCATCTTCTGATGGCTACTTCCAGCAGGATAACGCACAGACATCAGCAGATACGAGAGACTTTTGCATATCCAGTTAAAAGTTCCTTGGAGCAGCTTTAAGAAATGGTTCATTTGTAATGCATTTTAGCTTGTAAATTCATATTACTCCTTAGTCTGGAACCCTTGTTCACTTATGCAACCTTTGATTTCATCTTTTTATTTTTATGTATGATTGTTGTTATTTAATAGGGGAGGTATCTTCATGAGCCATTTTTTGGCTTCTAACCTCTCCTGCACAATGTTTTACCTTAAAATTGATAGTCTGTCTAGTCTCTGCCCTTATATGTTTGTTTGTCAACAACAAGGACCATGTTGGAAATAAATGCTTCCACTCTAACATGTCATCCTTTGGATTACTGTCTCTTTCTGTCTTTAAGCCAAAATAAATCAAACAAACAAACAAACAAACAAAAAAAAAAAAATCCTGTCTTTTCCATACATGTATGTGCAAATAACTAAGCTAAACTAACTTCCTACTCCCTACTTCAGGCCCCCTTGCTTGGACCACACCTAACTTCAAACTCAGCCTTAATTTTGTTCTCAACTACACACCTGTGAAGTTAAGTGACTACGTCTTCTACAGTTGTGACATTATCATGTTGACAAAATCTGTCCACAGACAGACAGGCATGTAAACACCTGCCAAAATACTCAAAAACTGAGCGTAGCGTTAGTTCAGGCAGGACTCTGTGTCACGCTCAGCTCACATCCCAGCTACATTAGCTGATCTCAAACAGCCCAATCAACTGATGAAGCCGCTGATTGATGGAAGGGAGTCAGCTGATAGATCACATGATTCTTTTCTGTGCAACCAACAGGTGAATCTCAGTCAGGGCGCCCTATTTAAATTGCTCTGGCCTGCCTGCTGTCTTCTGCTGCTAATCCAAGCCCTTTTATATTTTGTTAATCAGTGACGTGTGTAAACCTATTGTCCCCTTTCTTTGTTTTTGTATTTGTTAGTATATCCACATTGCACTAATTGTATGAATTCATTGGTGAATAAAGGGATACAAAAAAAATGTAACACAAGGCACTGAATTCTAGGACACTGCACCATGACGATATTTTGTCACCGCCCCCTTGACACGCCCATTTTAGACCTCACCATCCACTTTCGTTGAATTTTTGCAACGTGATGTCACAAAGCATTCTTTTATGGAATTTCAGAGTTAGTAAATACAAGCCGAGAGAGGAGATTTGACCCTCGACGGAAATCAGACTCAAGGAATCGGACGGTCAGTGGATTAAGTGGAGAAATCTTAGGCTCTACTTACAACTAGTTTATGATGGATCAGAGTAGGAATTCATCATCCAGTCCATTGGTCAGCACCCACCAAAGACTCACAGCTGCTGACCTGCTCCCCAGCAACTATGAACTGCTGACATTTCTGCACCTTTGGGATGTGGTGGAACGGGAGATTCACATCATGGATGTGCAGCTGATAAATCTGCAGCAGCTGTGTGATGCTATCATGTCAATATGGACCAGCATCTCTGAGGAATGTTTCCAGCACCTTGTTGAATCTGTGGCACCAAGAATTAAGGCAGTTCTCAAGGCAAAAATGGGTCCCACCTGGTACTAGCAAGGTGCACCATATGCACATTTAAGTTTAAACATGCTAAAAATCTGACCATGGGGTGTCGGTGGCTTAGTGGTAAAGCAGGTGACGCATGTACAGGCTGTTGCCGCAGCGGCCCGGGTTCAACTCCAGCCTGTGGCCCTTTGCTGCATGTCCTTCCCTCTCTCTCTCTCTCCCCCTTCATGCTTAAGCTCTCCTATCAATTAAAGGCCAAAAAGCCCAAAAAATATCTTTAAAAAAAAAACCTGACCATAAGTATTTTCTATTAGACACAAAAACAATAGGAAATGCAAGTTTATTTGTGTTAATACTGACCCATGAATATACACTCAGACTACTTATGAAGCTGAATAATACATCTTAGAGTATATCTGCACGCAGACAGCTGAACTCTTGTGCAGAATGAATCCATTAGCTGCAGGCATGACTGAGTGTGAAAGGGGCAAATGCAGAACAAAAAGAAGGTTGGCCGGCTGGACTCACATTCTGGGAATGGATGCCCCGAACATGAGCCAGTGGATGGCAGATCAGAGGAGAGGAGATGCCAATGAAGTGGGCAGTGGACAGCCCCCCTCCACCCCCCAACTCCATTTTCACTCCTCGTCGTGCTCCGTTTTTTCCCTGCTCTGTCACTTTCTCTTTGGGGATTAGCTGCAGCTGCCTGTCTGTGTATCTATCTGGTACCTTTACACACAGTCTCTTGTGTCTTTCCCTCTGTGTCTCTTTCTCTCCTTTATTCTCTGCACATCCCTTTCTCTGACCCTATATTTACAAAATCGACAGTCAGAAAACAACATCTGGCTTTTTAAAAGGAGCCACTTACGCTTCTAAAAGCCCAACAAAGTCGTCCTAAATAATGACTGAAGCATTTCCCTTCGTATAAAGATGACTGCCACATCATTTGCCCCCTCATTCACTGCCGCCAGCTGACCACAAAAAAATGTCTGGAAATGTCAAAAACAGAGGATTTGCCCTTTCTCTGAACCAGGTGACTGCCATCAGATAAACACGGATGACTAGCGGGCAGAACCGATTGTTTATGCATAGCAGCCTCTTTCAAACTGGCACAATGGAGTGGAGATGTGGTCCTTGACCCAGTTAATTAAAATACTGGTGGAGATGTAACACAGTAATGTCTTTGAAGTTAAACACAGCAGTCCTATTCATGTTCCCAGATTAGCATTCCTTTCTCACCAGTTTGATTTAGTTTACCAAGGACTATGGAATTACACCGCATTAAGTAGACCAGCAAATAAACAGAACAGCTATAATTAAAGTTGAGAAATCACTACATCCTTGCTGTTTTGGTCAATCATAGTTGCAATCGGTGTATTCACAGAGGACATTTTGACATGTCACTGTGTTAAAAGCACAGGTGTAAATAATTAAAGTACTGATGACATGATTTTGCATGCTGGCTCAATTCACACTGTCTAGGCTTATTGAGACATTTGAATAGAACTGAGCCATCTTTACGTTGTTAGCAACACCTGTGCTTTTCTTGTGATAACAAAAAGTCTTATTACCAAAAAACAAAAGGAAAAAAAAAATAGCAGCCTCCCTCTTCTTTCACCCTCCCCACACAAGCGCGTCTTTACAAGTCCAGCTGTTGATAAGAGTTTTTTCCAGGCCCCAAAGAAGTGCAGCAGGCTTTGATGACAATTTTCGTTGTCGCCAAACCATGGAATAACACCTTCTGGGTCCATCTTGTGATGCCATTAGCCCCCCACAAATAGTTTTTCCCATAAATGTAAAGACGTCTTTAAATCAGTGGATATTTTTTTTTGTCATAACCCCTGCAAAATCAGGATTTGATCTAATAAGACTGAAAACTTTTGAAAAGTCCAGAAGAGATGCATGAATAAATCATTTTATCCCCTTTCAAGTTAGCTGAGGGCCAAACAGGAAGTTTGCCTCCTGGCCAGCAGAGGTTTGCAGCTTGGCTGTTGAAAGTCTGTAGTGTACTTGCTCGGTGGGCCCAAAGATGTGAAAGATGCAGATACAGTTTTTTTTTACCCTTAAAGCAGAGCCAGACTAGAAAAATCATTCAAGCCACAAAATATAGCCCCAGTCAGGCCACTTTTTTCCCCAGGGGGTCCTCCACAAGGAAAACTTTTGTCTAAAAACTTATTTTCCTGCATTGTGATTTTAGTGCATGTGAATCACAAAGCTAATTAGCTAACAACTGCTTAGTACAATGTACTGTTATGAACCTCAATTAAAACCAAAGCACAACATATGCTTCAGTGTATGATGTCATACGTAATAAATATCAGTCAGAGGGGCCAAACTACTACATACCTGCAATACTTTAACTACATCAAGTTGATAATACTGATGTCCTTAGTGTTATTAGTGTGGATGCTTCTGTAGCCACACTGTTGATATTCAACTCTTTATTCTTACTATTTCACCCTTTTTTCTGTTCGCTAGTCCGTCCGCATTTTTTGTGCTACAGACACCGTTCCACTACCAAAACGTTCAGCTCAATGAGGACATTCCTGCTTTTGCTTTTCATTCATTCATTCATCTTCTAACCGCTTCATCCTCTTGGGGGTCACGGGGGGGCTGGAGCCTATCCCAGCTGACATCAGACGAGAGGCAGGGTACACCCTGGACAGGTCGCCAGACTATCACAGGGCTGACACATAGAGACAGACAACCATTCACACTCACATTCACACCTACGGACAATTTAGAGTCACTAATTAACCTGCTTGTCTTTGGACTGTGGGAGGAAGCCGGAGTGCCCGGAGAAAACCCACGCTGACACAGGGAGAACATGCAAACTCTGCACAGAAGGGCTCCCACACCCGGGATCGAACCGAAGCATACTTTCAGCTAGGCCCCAACAACTTCAGCTGTTCCACTGTGATTCAGCTATTTGATATCTTCTACTGTTTTTGAGTTTTCACACTTTTAGTTTTATGCTTTTTTTGGACATTTTCTGCATTTGAATGGGTCCCTATGGAGCCGGCTAGAGCATGTGACAAGTTAGAGTGTAAGGCAGCCTTGAATTATTCAAAAAACTTCCAAACAAGTGGCTCTCCTGTCCACAGTTTTCACTGTACATACACAATCAAAAAACCAAAACGTAGGAAAATTTCTGCTGGTCACAAAAATGTTGACATGGAATCTCTCACATGTACACGTTTTTGCTGAGTGGCTCATTCACTTCCATGTAAACTGAGAGGAGAAATTTCTGGAAAACAGCTGAGGTGCAACACATTTGTAACTTGCGTGTCATCACATTTTTGACTCCACATATATATAAAAAAATGACATATACGTTCACCAGAAGTGTATCTCCCATCACGTTAGTTTGATGATGGGACCAACAGTTTGGGAATGGGAAGAACTTGTTCGAGGAGTTAAATCTCCACTAAGGCCTAGTCCACACGAGCACGGGTATTTTTAAAACCGAACTGTTTTGGCAGTTCTTAAAAAATCTGTGTCCATACAGAATCTCCATTTTAACCCTTTAGGTGCCAGAGTTTATTGAGGAAAATAGTCCATATTCATTTCAACATTTCAAAAGGCTGTCGCTTGAAAGTGGTGAGAGATAAAGGGAAACTGTAAATGAGAAAACTAGTGGTGCATCGGATCACAAAACTCACGGATCGGATCGTTCCTCGGATCAAGAGTCACGGATCGGATCATTTTTCGGATCATCAAAAAGCAAAAAAAAAAAAAAAAAGCACTAGAGCTACTACGACTACTGGAGTAACTTAATTCTACCAACTCTTCTAGTCACTGAGCCTCGCCTCCATCTCAGCAAATATATTGTATTTATTACAGGTACCATCATCATTGAAGTAGATGGGGGATAGCTAAACACAGCCGCCAGGCTGCCCGTCGGCCTATATTTTTTACAATGCTAATTGCAAATGTTAGCTGGGCTGCTGGGCTACTCACCTAACACAACCGTAATGCCTGACCCATTGCTGGGACAGAGCCGCTAATAACTCAAGCTCCGGACATTAACCCATGCCACAAATGTAACATTAAATTTAATTGAATCGACATAGCGACATGTGCCTAACGTTATTGTAACACTAATTAAAACAAACTCTGACTCTGCCATTTCACTTCAAAAATACGCGCTGCCATTGCTCACTGGCTGTAGCCTTTTATAGGGAGGGAGAGGGGTTGGGGGATTCACATGAACATACATGGACGCGCAGCCGGACTGGCTTGTAAACAATGGGCTTGAGATCAACACAGAGAGAGGTTGTGTGAGGTTATGCTATACTCCAGATGAAATTACACCTCTAGTTCTTCACATAGCAATTTTTTTAATTCCTTCAATCTAGAAATGATGAATTTCACTTATTGCTCCTTTAAGAAGTTCTAACAAATGCAAATTTTATTACATTTTTTCCATAAGGAGGCCAACGGTAGAATTCGCCACATGACAAAAAGCAGACAAAAACTTCCATATGAGCGCTGTCCTTGGTGCTGAAGTTGTCCCACAGCCTGTTACAGGAAGCGGTTGTAACAAAACCACTTTAAGCGCTGACCTTGGTGCTGAAGTTGTCCCACAGCCTGTTACAGGAAGCGGTTATAACAAAATCACTTTAAGCGCTGACCTTGGTGCTGAAGATGTCCCACAGCCTGTTACAGGCAGCGGTTATAACCCGGATGACGGACTTGGAGAGGTGCCATTGCCATGGATCGCCAGGCCAGGCCCGTGGGGCTGGTGCTGCTGCGTCAGGATGGCAGGAGTGGGAAGCGCCGGGCGGAGCCTGCTCAGCAGTCACTGGGGGTGATGGCGTGCCCCCAACTCCTCTCCCCAGCATGGAGTACCATTCTGAAGTGTAGCCTAATTGTGTAGGATATCTGAGTCACCAAACAGCTTAATCTCAGCGCTTGCAAATCCTGCCATGAGCATGGTTAGGTTCACCTCAAGGCTTTGGAACCATTGGCGTTTTAGTTTATATGCAGATATTTGCCATTTTTCTGTCTGTCTGTCCTTTTACTGTGTCTTGTATTTTTATCGTAGGCCTACTGTTCTATGCACACACACACACATATATATGTATATATATATATATATGTATATATGTATATATATATATATATATATATATATATATATATATATATATATATATATACATATATGTAGGCTACTGTGCATTGTTTTTGGTGCCTAACTGTTTCCCAAGTATATTAATGTGTGTGTGAATGAATAAACGAGAGGCATTAACGTAAATTTCTTTGTAGAAAGGCGCTTTCATTCACTTGTATTAGTTTACAGCACAGCTTTGCCACATCCAATATGGCGGCGACGTTGACATGATGGCGGACATGGGCGCCGCCATAGATACACATAGAAAGGCTAGATAGCTTACCTACGCTGTGAGCCAAAGGGGACTGACGTCGTCACACGGCGGCCATCTTGCCTCGGGGCTGCTGGCCCACTGATAACACTAATGTCTATGGTGCATGTACTGTTTCAATGACCATATCCTGCTCAAATTTCAACTGATTTTCAAACGGATTGGTTTGTTATAAACGCCAGAGATGTAGTTATGTTTTTGCATATTTACGGATAATTATAACCATGGACTTTCATATTAAATTGAAAAAGTAGAGAGTAGAGCAATACCTGCCATAGCTGCACGCACACACACACAGTTAAAATTAAATTGTCAGTGTTTTTTTTTAATTTTTTATTTGCTTTAACATAAAAATAATTATCCCACAAATGTAAAAAATTCCACGGCCTGTTGGAAATTATGTTTGTGTTATTTTAGGGTCACATAACAACTCATGTGTATAGTTTTAAAGATCAAGGGGATAGTTTGTTCATCTTACCCGTTCTGCTACATATATTTTAATATAAAAATTAAAATAAACACATTCAGTAACATGACATAAAGGTTCTTTTATTAACCAGATGTGCACAAAACGATTCAACATTCACTCCAAATAGTAAATAAACAGTAAACAGTTACAATTAACCATACTAATGTAAGAGTAAGTATGACATTTGTTGTCCATGGTTTTCAGCTGTTTTCAATGACCTGATAGTAATCTGCATGTTGCAACTGAAGCCCGATAAATGAAAGTGTTCACCTTCTTTAATCTTTGTTAAAAATTATTCCAACTAAAATTCATGTATTTGCTGATTTTCAATTTTTGGAGGTTTAACTTGTTGAGGTCAATGTTATTCCAAACAAAACATAATTGCATTTGAAATAATTGTATTATTATTATTAATAATAATAATATTATTATTTATTTTATAATATATAAATATATAAATTTTATATATATATATATATATATATATATATATATATATATATATATGAACCTCTCAGGTAATCTGTGATCCAGGAGATAAAGGAAGGATCATATGATAAATGCATAATGTCTGGGCAGTACAACCCTTACACTGTACCACCAATGATTTACAGTGCCTTCTTTTTTTACTGTTAACATAAATTAATATTAACCATATGCTAATGTGAAAGTAAGTATGACATTTGTTGTGACCATGTGAGCATGTTGCAACTGCAGCCTGAAAGTGCTGTTTATTTGGTTGTGTAAATTCTCATTTTTTATTAATTCTCAGTTTATTTAATCTGAGAATTCAGTTTATTTAACTTTAGCTATTCTTCAGTCCTATTGTGAATGTGTGTGTGTGTGTGTGGCCACCACCACACAAACATAATATTTACATTTGTATTCATAACGTTGATATTAAAGTTAAATCCATGAAACGTTAGCATTATAACTTAGTGATATTATTGTAGGCTTTTAACTAACTTCTGGGTTTTACAGTAGCCTATAAAGTCGTGGCGAGACAATTAACTAGTCACTTATACCGTTACGATAAACATGTAACTGCACAAATGTATAAAATTATGTTATGTGTGAATGTACGTGCTTTTTAAGCTTTTATTTTTGTTTTAGCTCGGTCATATTTCCGGGATCGAGAGGCGATAAACCAACTTCCGGTTGTGACTTCCGGCATGGATTGGATGTATGGTGGCGCCTTGTCGGCCATCTTGACTGCAGCAAGGTACTCTTGCAGCGGCGGGCAAACCCGCTTAATGCAGCGTCTACCTATGGTGAAGACAGTAAAGTGTTTCTGAACCGGGTTGAGCGCCGCACTTTTTGAAAATGGAACAAGTTGAATTGAGAAGGCCTTTTGAGTCCGTGCATACGCATACGAGCCAGTAAGGCGTGAGCACCGAACAGCGGTACGGGTGGAAAAAGTCGTGGAGCCGGTGATTTGGGGTCAAGGGCGTGTCGGCAACATCAAAGTTAGCTACTTGGTGTCAGTGTGTTTTTTGTACGCCGATGCCCACTGTGCCAGAGTCCGCCTGCAGCATCCTGTGCCGGGAGGTGGACGTGTTGGCGATGCTTTCACTGAGGGCCGTAGGAGCTGAGACACTGGAGCGTCCCATCAACAGCAAGTAAGTCAAGCTAACTGTAACCGCAGGCAAATGACTCAGTAATCCTACGCAGTAAAGAAAACAAATGCATGCTACATGGTGTTGGCCAGGAATATGATAACATACCATGCGAACAATGTTTCCACGTGCAATTTGTTTACACACAGTTGTTGTCTGACAGAAACATCTTTATTTATGTCGTTTCTCTGGTACTAATTGCTAGCTAACCCTTACGTTATCTAGTTGACGCTAACAGCTATTAGCTATCAATGCTGGTATCTAACGTTAGTTCGCTGGTTCACATAGCTGACTATGTTACATACTGCTACTGGTGAATGAGCCAGTTAGATGCGGGACATGTCTGAGAGGCCTGACATAACAATATAATGCCACATGAATGCTTTCTATATGCAGTTTGTTTACATCGTGTTGTGCAGCAGTTATGAAAACAATGTTTGGAAAACCGCTGTCAAAACACCGTGACCAGACAGTTTGATGTCAGACATTCAGTCGGGTTAAAAAATTTGAGACGGCATGAGTAGCAGACAGGTCTGGAGAGGATGTATGGATACAGGTGGTTGTACTAACACTGTGAAAAAAGGTAACTTCTGCACACTTACTCCAACCACAAAAGTGTAATAATGACAACGTTTTATCCTACTTGGATCTTGTTCAACCTGTTCAACTTCGCTCATAAACACATTATAATGGGACTCACTGTCTGTGAATGTAGCTTATCGTTACAATTCTGGTGCAATAGGTGGTGGTATACATCGTAAAGACGCACTTAACGCACTTGGTCCACCAGAAGAAGAAGAAGAAGATGTAGCAGAACTGATCTAAAGACGTCTCGGTATAAATATGTGGGCAAACAAGTCCAAAAGTGGTCCAAACAACTTTAACTCATTATGTTATATTAGCCTGTGTCTATATTAACATAGCTGGAAGCTCAACATGTGCAGAGACATTAACTCACGCTGTTAGTAGTGTTAACTGCAGCATGAGTCCTGTAGCAGCTCGCCCCCGTTCATCAATTACATTACAGTGGCTACACCGGCAACGGGAGCAGCGCGACAACCACTATCTGTCGTGCGACAACTCTCTATTTACTCGGCTCTTCTATTTTTGTCACGCTACACTCCCCTATGTGACCCTCCAGCAGATAAAAACTACATGAAATAGTGTGCTAAATGAACACAATGTGTTTTTAAATGAATAAACTATTATCAGGTGATATGTGATGATTTTTTCCCCGTGCATTTACCCATGTTTATTCGTGACATTGTGCAAATGTCCGTGGCGGACATTTGAAAGCGAGTAGATGACAAACAAACAGTACAGTGAACTTGTAGATAACTCAAATATATGTAATAACTTAGGTGGGAAATGCTTTATGCAGCCTACATGCAGCCTGTCGGCTCGGCAAACAGTAATCAACCCTGCTGGCCCAGCCGTAAGGTACTGTTCGTTAGTAATGAAGTCTGACATTGGATGTTCACTCCTTCACACAGATGAGTATCGAAAAATACTCTTCATGACGATGGCACCAGGCTGCCAGGTTGTCACTCAGCAGCATCACATTACAGAAGACTGCAGGTAGCGGGGGGAGGGGGCGCGGTTAGGGACCGTGGCGAAATTGGTGCTGCCTGCCAGAGAGGCAGAAGGATGCCAGGCAGGCAGAAATTTAGAAATTTAAAGCTAGACTAGAATGAAATGCTGAATAACTGCCAAATGCATCAATATATTAGTTATTATTAGTATTAATTAGCGACTGTTGGTTCTTGTTGACTTGTTAGTGTTATGGTAATATTGGTCATGGCTAAACATTTGCAGTAGCGAGCGGATAGCTCTAACATCAGCCAATCAAAAATGCAAATTTTGCTGTGAGCCAATTCCGGTCAAGTGAGGCCTCAAGCGGGTTGCTGGCCAGACGGTCAACACTTTCGGTTTAAAAAGTAAATCATTGTGCCTCACGTTGTGTCGTGATGGTTCTGACATATATTTATGTATATGTATATTTATTTTCTAATTTGCCACTAGACAAGTGTGACGGCAGCCAAGCCATGTGAAGGAAAAGCTAGCTAAAAAAACTTTATTGCATGCATCGCAAGAGGAATAAACAGGATGACGGTGAGGAAGGGATTGGAGTTAACGCATGGGGGTTTTATTACATTTGGATTCCTGACTGAGTGCTTTGGAAAACATGGAGTCATGGTAAGAAGTATTTCTTTGGCGATTTGCATCAGTTGTGATGACCACTGACTGTATGGTGTGGGATAACATGAGTTTTAATGGGAATACTTTCAGGCCCGGATGTTTATATGGGTTGTGGTTCATTTTTAATTTCAGACAGCAATTTTGGCTGCTGGGTCATAATATGAAAACGTGCCTTTTCCCCTTTCTTAATGTTTGATTTTCAAAGTACTTTTTAAAAACTATTTATGACCCTTTTTGGATTAAATAGATCCTTACCTATCAGAAATAGGTGCTGTGCTATCTCAGGCTATCTTATTTTTTTCCACAGTTAATAAACATGCATATGTGTGTTTTGTCAACCCTGTTACGATATACCAATTAATGTTTGAAAATGTTTTAAATGCATATTTACAACAAATCTGATATACTATGAAGGAAAAAATCTCCCCTTGTTACACTGAGTGTGTTTGTACCGTGAGAATATTGAGGTGTTTTTGTTTTATCCATGGATGAATATGCTCATTTGCAAATGACACTTTTCACAGCATCTTTCTTTTTAAGAACAGAATATGGAAACAAAACAATACCCACATTTCCTTCTGTAGATTACTGGTTTCTTTTACTAAACATATAAAATAGGTTGACAGGTCTGACAGTAACAGGGCTGACACCTCAGTAACAGAGTTGACAACAGTTACCATACTGATAGTTTAAGTTGCAGATTTGGGTCTAATGAACATAATGGGACATTGATAAACCTTTAATGGTTTGACCTCTCATGACCTTCACCACATGGCTAGTACTGGCTGCCAAGAACATTTTTCGTCAACCCTGTCACCATTCTAGCGTAACAGGGTTGACGGAACAGTGTTAATAAAAGTATGGTTTTGCGAGTACATGAAAATATACTTTCCTTACCAATAGTAGATATTATATCCATGGTTTTACAAGTTTCATTGCTAGCTGAGAGGGAAATTGAAAAAATTGTGCACTTGGTGACAAGTTTTTGAAATTTGGCATAGTGTTAAGTATGGGTATAAGGTTTTCAAAAACCAAGTTGGGATAGCCACAAATTTCAATATGGCCCTTACCGGAGATTTGGATCTGCTCCAAATTGTAATGGGTTCCATGTTGGACCATGTTATACCTCTCCACCAAGTTTAACACCATGCCAAATTTCAAAAAATTGTCACCAAGTGCACAATTTTTTTCAATTTCCCTCTCAGCTAACGATGAAACTTGTAAAACCATGTATATTATGTCTACTATTGGTAAGTATATTTTCATGTACTCGCAAAACCATACTTTTGTTAACCCTATTACGTCAACCCTGTTACGCTAGAATGGTAACAGGGTATTAATAAGCGACTATTGGTTCTTGTTGACTTGTTAGTGTTATGGTAATGTTGGTCATGGCTAAAAATTGAAGGAATGTCATAGAGACATCAAACCAAAACTGACACGTTCGTCTCATCAAGCCCTACAATTCTAGTGCTCACACTCCTGACCTAAATTCAACAGGAAGTGAGCTATTTGCCCCTTCAAAGTAAGATTTTGCCTTAAAACTGCCTTTCCTTAAAAAATCTTCTTCTCATACACCGTTTATCGTATCGGCTTCAAACTTGCACGGATGACAGATCAACTCCTTCTTATCAGATCTTATTTATAACTTTTTCATTATTCGATTAGTGTGGATTTTATGGGCTCCTAAAGGTGAGATGTCAGAAAAACGTCCTGACGATCTTCGAAAGCTGTCCCACAGGAAATGAATGGCAGCAGGGGGGAGAAATCTTTGGGCTTTTTCTAGCCTTTACAGCGTCTCCATACTTTGAGCTACAGACTCCATTCCAACTCTCAAATGTTGCCACAGGTCTCATCTATTCAGACCTGTTTTCATCTTTTTCATATCTTTTACCGTTTTTACTCTGTGCCCCTCAAAGTGCCATGAGCAAAAGTGGAGAAATTGTCAGTTTATAATGGGTGTCTATTGCACGAAATGCTGCGCGCTAGAGTGGAGAGAGCTCTAAAAATCGTCTACAACTTTTGTCTTTAACTCGCTGCCATGGCCACAATTTTCACTGTACAGACACAATTTATATCACAAAACGTAGGAAAATTTGTCCTGGTCACAGACATGTTGACATGGAATCTCTGACACATACACATCTTTGCTGAGTGACTCCAAAGCGAAAGGAGTGCCGACTTTTTTCTCATTCACTCCCATGTAAACTGAGAGGAGAAATTTCTGGAAAACAGATCAGGTGCAACACATTTGTAAATCGCTCGTGTGACTACATGGCACGTGTGTTCATGGCAAGTGGATGTCTCTCAAAATCACATTTTGTGTGGAGCAACTGTTGGGAAAGGAGAAGAAGTTGTTCGAGACACTTCAAAGCCATGTTAAACAGCCTATGCTGATCATGAGCTGTCTGTGTGCCCCTCAGGTGCAGGCAGGTCGTTAATCGCCATGACAACGGCTGTAGGCACCGACACGCACACACATCTGTCAGTCTGTGTGTCTCACAATCTTTACAGGACAGATTACAGCAGCAGAATCTTCATTTGAAACAGCAAATACACATTATTAACCCCTAAAGTGCCAAAATGGGCTCTCTAGCGCCACCTAGGCGCACTAAAATGGCCACTGTGGCCTGTAGGCATGTCGTAGACAGATCAAACCAAAACTGGCATGTCCTAAATCTTATGAACGTGTCATTTCCCATTCTTAACGTTTGATTTTCAAAGTACTTTTAAAAAACTATTTATGACCCTTTTTGGGGTTAAATAGATCCTTACCTATTAGAAATAGGTGCTGTGCCATCTCAGGCTCTCTCATTTTTTTCCACAGTTAATAAACATGCTTATGTGTGTTCTGTCAACCCTGTTACGATACACCAATTAATGTTTGAAAATGTTTTAAATGCATATTTACAACAAATCTGATATACTATGAAGGATAAATCTCCCCTTGTTACACTGAGTGTGTTTCTACAGTGAGAATATTGAGGTGTTTATGTTTTACCATGGATGAATATGCTCATTTGCAAATGACACTTTTCACAGCATCTTTCTTTCTAAGAACAGAATAAGGCAACAAAAAAATAATACCCACATTTCTTTCTGTAGATTACTGGTTTCTTTTACTTAACATATAAAATGAGTTGATTTGACATTTGTCTTTTCATTTTTTGAATTATACTAGAATATTATACAAGTAACAAGGCTGACACCTCAGTAACAGAGTTGACAACAGTTACCATACTGATAGTTTAAGTTGCAGCTTTGGGTCTCCAAGTTGGGATAGCCAAAAATTTCAGTATGGCCCTCACCGGAGATTTGGATCTGCTCCAAATTGTAATGGGTTCCATGTTGGACCATGTTGTGCCTCTCCACCAAGTTTAACCCTATTCCAAGACTGTCAGGCCCAACCATAACATCATGCCTGCCTCACAGACCACCACCATCTACAACACAGTCTAAATGGTACATTATTTTATCCTTCACTAAAATCTCCATGTTTGTCGTTGTCATCTATTAGACATACCTTTGCCATTTCAAAAGAAGCATAAAAGTATGTGGGCAATCAAGGTCACAAGGTTTGAAATGAGCATATCTATTTTCATACATAAAGGGAATAGAACTGAGCCTTAAACGGGTACATAACCAGCAACTCATTCAACTGCTGCCATGCTGTTTCCACCAATATGTCAAGAAACTGTTTTATGCTGTTTTAAAAAAAAATGAATAGGCCACTATATGATAGCTGAAGAATAGTTATAGGTTACATTTTCTTATATATAAAAATGGATGTTTCTGCATGGTCATCATTGTATGTAAAAGCCATACTGTACAAGGACACCCAAGTAGCAGTGCAACATCTGTCATGTCAAGCCTTTTCTATCTTAAATACTGGGTGTGGGAAAGTTGTGTGTGTCAGTGGAGAGCCACAGTGTCCAAAGTGTGAGGAAATGAGAGAGGGAGTGGAAGTTGTAGCCAGGTGACAGGACTGGGGCTCCGTGCAGATGGATTGTCTTGTGACAGACAGAGGCCGGCCCTCCACCTCTCATCTTCACAGATAAATAATAGAAGGAAGAAATGAGCAAAGACAGCCAGGAGGGATTGAGTCTCTGTGAGCAGCTACTCAAAGTGCAACGCCAATTATCAGTGTCACAGCAGACAATCCATGTTAGCCAAACACACTGTAAACACACATAGCGTACACACATTATGGCTGCAGGCAAAAGGCAAGGACACACAGCCTATGTAAGAGATGTCGATTCTGGCTTTAAGCAGTTTTCACCAAGAAACAGACAAGGACCAGACGAGCTTGAACTGATTTTCACCCGGATTTTATGTCCCTATGCACCGCAGATGTTTCGAAATTTCATGCTGCAGTAAAAACTTTGACTATCAAAGTAAAAACTGATGTCCTCTTGCAACAAGCACAGCTCAGAGAACTGGTGGTTTTATAAAGTGAAAAGAAAAATGGGGAGAACACGCAATTGAGCTGCCAATTATACACTCCCTGGGGGTGAAAATAAAGTTTTACTACTGAGTGTTATTTTTAAAGTTTGATTTTAAGACATATATATATTTGAATCACTGATTTATGATTAATTAATGTACGTGCAGCACAGTGTAACTCCCTTTTACTGTCAGATATTCACAGATACATAGTCAGGAATTTAAATAACCATATTTATAAAACAAAATCCTAATACCACACAACGTTAAACAAAGAACATACAGCAGGTCGGGCTGTGCAGCCTCCCACACAACGATGTCAAAGTCTCTCATGCTAATGTGATAAAAACACCATTAAACTTATCTCCTGTATAAATACATGAAATGAAATGTTAAGCATTTTCAGCAGTCAGATTTCAATGTAAAAACGAGTCCCGCTGTGTGTGACCTTTTGTGTAGTATACACAGCCTGATGACGGAAGTCTTTTCTCAATATGTGTGACAGCTCAATCCTGCGTGACACACTCCTGTCTCGTTGTTTTTATACGTCTACCTCCCCAGGCGACCGACTGACAGCTCTGGAGCAGCTACAAAAAAAAAAAAAAAAAAAAAAAAGCACAGCAAACCCACTCTGTTATGCCGCTACAGCAGCCACTCCCTCCTCTCTGTCTGACATCCAACACAGACAGGAAGATTGAGAGACGGCGAGTGGAGATGGGAGGGGAAGAATAAACAGACATATTGTAGAGAGAGCGGAAAAAATATAATAGAATTTTAAGTAGGGTCACCATTTGTGTTCGGAACAGCTGCTTTGGATTCCTGTCCCACGCTTCCTTAACTGTGTGTTGTGGGTATTGGACATTTCTCCAATCAATTATTCAATCAATCAATCAGTTTTATTTATAAAGCCCAATATCACAAATACAATTTGCCTCACAGGGCTTTACAGCATACAACATCCCTCTGTCCTTTAGACCCTCACAGCGGATAAGGAAAAACTCCCCCCAAAAAAACCCCTTTACTGGGGGGAAAAAAAGCCTGCAGTTCCAAGATAGATTGAGAATGTATAAATCTCATTTCTAATCAAGGGCTCAGAGGTAATTACATTGGACGATTTGGGAGGCTGTTGACATTATACTTGTGCTGGCAAACAGCATCACGGAATATGGAAAAATCATGAGGCAGTAGAGTTTGCACTAAGGGGTTTATGGATTTACTCGTGACAAAAACGTGCCATTTCCCATTCTCAACGTTTGATTTTCAAAGTACTTTTTAAAAACTATTTATGACCCTTTTTGGATTAAATAGATCCTTACCTATCAGAAATAGGTGCTGTGCCATCTCAGGCTATCTTATTTTTATTTTTTTTCCACATTTAATCAACTGTGTGTTTTGTCAACCCTGTTACGATACACCAATCAATGTTTGAAAATGTTTTAAATGCATATTTACAACAAATCTGATATACTATGAAGGATAAATCTCCCCTTGTTACACTGAGTGTGTTTGTACAGTGAGAATATTGAGGTGTTTATGTTTTACCATGGATGAATATGCTCGTTTGCAAATGACACTTTAACAGCATCTTTCTTTTTAGGAACAGAATATGGAAACAAAACAATAATACTCACATTTCTTTCTGTAGATTACTGGTTTCTTTTACTTAACATATAAAATAAGTTGATTTGACATTTGTCTTCTCATTTTTTGAATTATACTAGAATATTATAAAAGTAACAGGGCTGACATCTCAGTAACAGTTGACAACAGTTACCATACTAATAGTAATAATACTAATGCAGCTTTGGGTCTAATGAAGATAATGGGACATTGATAAACCTTTAATTCAACACGACTAATCAAAGAATATTTTGGAGACATATTTATTGAGAGGTTTAACTTTTTTGAAAACATCAAGGATATTGAAAGGACAGTCAGAACGAATTTGATCCATTGAACATGTCTGGCCTGCTCCGAAAGTTGCATCATTTCCTGAGAGTGAAATCAGCTTCCTTTTGTGTAATGCCAAAAAATGTTCTTGGCAGCCATTACTAGCCATGTGGTGAAGGTCATGAGACCACATGGTGTGCATTCATTAGAGGCTTATATCATGTTATTTATGTACATTAAAAATTTCTAACAAATATCTTTTTAACGTGTCCTTTTGTGGAAACAGGGCTGACACAATATGCTCGTCCCCCTCTGTCAAACATTATATAACTATAACAAAAATCCTGAAAATTACAATGACACTTGTCTTTTCACCAGCATGTTCACAAAAGGAAGCTGATTTCACACCCAGGAAATGATGCAACTTTTGTCCATTATCTCAGAAGGGGTGTTTTCATTAAAAGTAACAGGGTTGACGACTACCTGGCAACCCGACTAAATTGATGTTTTGTTTTTTACAACATTTTACATATATTTAGAATAAAACCCATTCATGAATAATGAAAGGGCACTTGAGGCTATATATAGAAGTTTATGTTTTTATGATAGTTTGACTTTTTTGGGCCTTAATAGCTAGTAAAAGTAGAACAATCATATTGAGCGACAGGCCATTTTTACAGTTTTTGAATGATGCTTCATACAAAAAGGTGTTTAAAACTATTTGAAAACAAAATAAATTAGATTTTTACATTGTTTTAGTGTTACAAGAGATATGGAAAATAATTCTAAAATTATTACAGTGTATTTATTGTTTATTGACATTTATAGCACAGTTTTGTTTGAGACACAAAATGGCACATTTTCGTATAATGATCCATATATTTATCAGTAGACACTCCCTTAGAGATGTGTTGAGAGGTGAGGGGTAAGGAGCTCAGAGCAGAGCCACTGCTTCTTTACATTGAAAGGAGCCAGGTGAGGTGGTTCGGGTATCTAATCGGGATGCTTCCTAGGTGCCTTCCTTTGGAGGATTTCCAGGCACATAACCACCGTGACCTGGCCCTTGGATAAGCGACAGAAAATGGATGGAAGGATAGATACTACTTGCCTTCCAGGACACACCCACAGATAGAAGAAACATCTGTAGCACAACCATGTGTCCACTGTTAATTATAAATGTAATACTATATTAAGACAGAATGTATAAGGCATTTCTTTCTTTTGTTCAAGCTCTTTTATGCAGGTAGAATATCTTGTTTTCCTCTCCAGCTTTCACAACAGAGGTTGTTATTTGTAATTGTTTTGAAGTGTTCTGTTATTCATAATAGTTTGTTGATCATGAAGTCAAAGAGCACAAATATCAGTGATCCATTTACTTCTAATATGGAAAAAGAAGACAATTATTAATACCCATACAGGCCAAAAGTTTGGACACACCTTCTCATTTAATGCGTTTTCTTTATTTTCATGACTATTTACATTGTAGATTCTCACTGAAGGCATCAAAACTATGAATGAACACAAGTGGATTTATGTACTTAACAAAAAAAGGTGAAATAACTGAAAACATGTTTTATATTCTAGTTTCTTCAAAGTAGCCACTCAGTGCTCTGATTACTGCTTTGCACACTCTTGGCATTCTCTCGATGAGCTTCAAGAGGTAGTCACCTGAAATGGTTTCCACTTCACAGGTGTGCCTTATCAGGGTTAATTAGTGGAATTTCTTGCTTTATCAATGGGGTTGGGACCATTAGTTGTGCAGAAGTCAGGTTAATACACAGCCGACAGCCCTATTGGACAACTGTTAAAATTCATATTATGCTAAGAACCAATCAGCTAACTAAAGAAAAACGAGTGGCCATCATTACTTTAAGAAATAAAGGCCAGTCAGTCCGGAAAATTGCAAAAACTTTAAATGTATCCCCAAGTGGAGTCGCAAAAACCATCAAGCGCTACAACGAAACTGGCACACATGAGGACCGACCCAAGAAAGGAAGACCAAGAGTCACCTCTGCTTCTGAGGATAAGTTCATCCGAGTCACCAGCCTCAGAAATCGCAAGTTAACAGCAGCTCAGATCAGAGACCAGATGAATGCCACACAGAGTTCTAGCAGCAGACCCATCTCTAGGACAACTGTTAAGAGGAGACTGCGCGAATCAGGCCTTCATGGTCAAATAGCTGCTAGGAAACCACTACTAAGGAGAGGCAACAAGCAGAAGAGATTTGTTTGGGCCAAGAAACACAAGGAATGGACATTAGACCAGTGGAAATCTGTGCTTTGGTCTGATGAGTCCAAATTTGAGATCTTTGGTTCCAACCGCCGTGTCTTTGTGAGACGCAGAAAAGGTGAACGGATGGATTCCACAAGCCTGGTTCCCACTGTGAAGCATGGTGGAGGAGGTGTGATGGTGTGGGGGTGTTTTGCTGGTGACACTGTTGGGGATTTATTCAAAATTGAAGGCACACTGAACCAGCATGGCTACCACAGCATCCTGCAGCGACATGCCATCCCATCCGGTTTGCGTTTAGTTGGACGATCATTTATTTTTCAACAGGACAATGACCCCAAACACACCTCCAGGCTGTGTAAGGGCTATTTGACCAAGAAGGAGAGTGATGGAGTGCTGCGGCAGATGACCTGGCCTCCACAGTCACCGGACCTGAACCCAGTCGAGATGGTTTGGGGTGAGCTGGACCGCAGAGTGAAGGCAAAGGGGCCAACAAGTGCTAAACACCTCTGGGAACTCCTTCAAGACTGTTGGGAAACCATTTCAGGTGACTACCTCTTGTAGCTCATCGAGAGATGAGATGTTTTCAGTTATTTCACCTTTTTTTGTTAAGTACATAACTCCACATGTGTTCATTCATAGTTTTGATGCCTTCAGTGAGAATCTGCAATGTAAATAGTCATGAAAATAAAGAAAACGCATTGAATGAGAAGGTGTGTCCAAACTTTTGGCCTGTATGGGTATTAATAATTGTCTTCTTTTTCCATATTAGAAGTAAATGGATCACTGATATTTGTGCCCTTTGACTTCATGATCAACAAACTATTATGAATAACAGAACACTTCAAAATAATTACAAATAACAACCTCTGTTGTGAAAGCTGGAGAGGAAAACAAGATATTCCACCTGCATAAAAGAGCTTGAACAAAAGAAAGAAATGCCTTATAAATTCTGTCTTAATATAGTATTACATTTATAATTAACAGTGGACACATGGTTGTGCTACAGATGTTTATATATACTGTATAAATATATATATATATATATATATACAGTATAGGTTTTAACTTAACCTACAGCACAGCAGGATCCATTTTCTCTGGGTGCAAATAGACGATTCAGTATTTGCTGATATCACAAAGTGTGCCATGATTCCAATTAGATTCAATTCAGGGGCCTGCAATGGATGTTAGATGATGTCATATGCCCATTTAACTTAGGCCACAGCAGCAACAACATTTCCCCGTCAGAACTGCTGTTTCATTTTGTCACATTAAATACTCTACTCCTGATGTGACGATGTTGCCAGTGATTGGCATGTTATTAAGAGCTTTGTCTATTTCATGTGAACAAGCTCACAGCTGGATTTAAAACACAGAGCCAGTTGACATGCAGCTTCATTAGATCAGTTTTCGTCTAATATTGGGCATAGTGAAGCCAACTAACCCCAGGAGAGCCGGGCTAGGTTGAACTTGCTTTGTGGTACAGACTCCATGTGCCACATGCATAAAAATGTGAATACGCTTTCTTTTTTGTCAACTGTGTGTACCCTGGATTTTGTTTTATACAGCTCAATCTTTGTAAAACTGGGCACACATGCACAAGCCTCATTTTAACACCAATAGGTAGCCATTAATGGATAATTGTGTCCCATCGCCATTGTTTGAGGACATACTAGAACAGGTTTTTATTCACTGCTCTCTGATTCAAGCATGAGTACCAGCCATATTGAGACAATGATGCTTACTCAGTTCTGAGGCATTTACCTTGAGAGATACAAGCAGTTTAAGTTGGTTGGATTTACTCACACAGCAGATAACAATGGAACAACAATCAGCTCGGCAAAAAACCGCAACTTGAACAGTTCAATAAAATATACTCACCCATTCTCAAATTTATCTTTTTGCTGGTGAGCTAGTGGCACAACCCCGGGTACCAACGTTTCAGGGCGTCCTTTTGAAACTGGTCTGGCCTGCCTACTGTTGCTGCTTCCTCTGCAAACTGCTTTGCAAGCTTCCGCCCCAGCTCCTCCTTTTTAAGCTGTGTCTGACTTATCAATATAATTTCTATTTCTCATTGATGCTGCTCTGTTCTGTTTGCAGGGAGTCTTTGCTGCTGCACTCCCTGCCTTAGGATTTCCATGCAGGCGCACAGAAGGGCAGGTAGGTGTGCTCTTACTGCCATAGGCTTTCCATGTAGGCGCATGGAAGGGCGTTCTCTGGCTCAGGATTTCCTTGTTGTTTCCTCACACACTGTCTTCTGTTGCTAATCCAAGTCCTTTCATATTTTGTTAATCAATAATGTTTGTAAACCTATTGTCACCTTTCTCTGTTTTTTCTATTTGTTAATACTAACCACATTGCACAAGTTCAAGATTCAAGAAATTTATTGTCATATGCACATGAGAAAACTAAGCGGTTTGCACCGTACAATCAAATTTTTAATTGCAAGTCTTGCTTCACACAATACAATAATAAAAATTTACACATTTTTAAAAAAAAAAGAAGAAAAAAAAGCAGAAACAAAGAAATACGTTTAAAACCTTGAGTTGAAATATAAAGTGCACCATGCCTCATGCAAATACTGCAACAAGTCAGTTCAAGTTTAAGCAGTCGGTGAGTGCGATGGAAAGCTGGCGAGTACACATGCGACTGTACATCTGCATAAGTAACAGAGGATATTAATGCTGGTTTTGGTCTAGGGCCCCACAATAATACGTGAAGAGCGTGTACAGCAGGGGAGGGAGGGATATCTAAAATGTTGGTCAGTGTGTGTGTGTGTGTGTGTGTGTCCCGGCCCCCTTGCTTGGACCACACCCATCTTCAAACTCAACCTTGATTTTGATCTCAATCTGCATTGTCACACATCGAAACGTTGGTCCACTTTAATTTTATAGTTAGTAAAAGTGGACAGAGGAGAACTGACCCTCTATGGAAATTCAACTCTTGAAGACGGTCAACGGATTAATTTGAGAAATCTTATGCAATACAGAAAACTAGATCATGATGGATCAGAGTACGAAGTCATCATCTAGTTCATCGGTCAGCACCCACCAAAAAACAGACTCACAGCTGCCGAATTGCTCCCCAGCAACTACGAACTGCTGACATTTCTGGGACGGGGAGCCTTTGGTGAGATGGTTAGGTCAATTGGCTCTAAATTGTCCGTAGGTGTGAATGTGAGTGTGAATGGTTGTCTGTCTCTCTGTCAGCCCTGCGATAGTCTGGCGACCTGTCCAGGGTGTACCCCGCCAGCCCCACTACATCATGATGATATTCTGTAACGTGATGTCACACATTGCTTTGTGACATATGAAACCTTGCCCCCTTGCTTGGACCACACCCATCTGCAAACGCAACATCCAAAAACCTCATGCCCCTGTTTGATAGAGCTACAATTGAGTCCATCATTCGCTATGGGATCACTACATTGTTCTGCAACTTAATTTAACACTAACTTTTAGCGCTTAGTATTTATTAAAGTATTTATTAAATAATTCATGGTTTATTTATTTATTTATTTATTGAATTGCACTGTTCTCTTTTAAAGTGTTTTTAACTTGCGAAATAGTATTTTGTTTTTATGTATCTGCATAAGTATGACAAATAAAGTGAACCTAAGATAGTCCAGCAGCTGGCCACAGCATTGAAAGCCCTGAAGGACTTGGACGTGATCCACGCTGACATAAAATTAAACAACATCATGGTAGTGGATCGTGAAGCCCAACTCCTTAGTGTGAAGCTCATTGATTTTGGATTGGCTTTTCCAACCAGTCAGGCAGAGGAGGGAGCGCTTCATCAAACAACACACTACAGGGCTCCTGAAATTTTTCTGGGACTTCCGTTTTCAGAGGCCATCGATATGTGGTCTGTAGGTGTTGTGATGGCCTATATTCTGCTCGCAGTTCGTCTCTTCCCTGGAAACAGTGAATATGACACGCTGCGATGCATAGTGGAGCTGCTGGGTGTTCCTCCACACCATCTCCTCAGTGATGGGATGTTCTCTAACATGTTCTTTGTTGAAGGACCTTCTGACCACTGGAGACTGAGGACACCTCAGGAGTTCTGGCGGTTTACCACTCCATCTGGTGACGACAGGGCCTATACATTCCGCAACCTGGATGATCTGGAAACGTGGCCCCAGGATAACCTGAGTGTGGTGGAGGTGGATGAAAGGAAGGAAGGAGTGCATTCACTTGCTAAAGGCAATGCTTGAAATGGATCCTGATGAAAGTGTTTATAGGCGTTATATTTATTTATTTATTCGTTCGTTCTTTCGGTCTTTCTTTCGTTCATTCTTTCATTCGTTCGTTCTTTCGTTCATTTATTGCATTGCCCTGTTCTGTTTTAAAGTATTAATAGGCGTTATATTTATTTATTTCTTTATTCATGCATTCGTTCGTTCTTTCGTTCATTCTGTCTTTAATTTTTTCTTTCTTTCTTTCATTCTTTTGTTTGTTTGTTTTTTCGTTCATTTATTGATTTATTGATTTATTTATTTCTGGCATCCTCATCTATCCATTTATCACAAGGGGCACCCTATTTATTTATTTATTTATTGCATTACCCTGTCGGGTTTAAAGTGTTTATAGGCGTTATATTTATTTATTTATTTATTTATGCATTCGTTCTTTCGTTCGTTTATTTATTTATTTATTGCCCTGTTCTCTTTTTAAGTGTTTATAGGCGTTATATTTATTTATTTATTCATGCATTCGTTCTTTCTTTTGTTGGTTCTTTCTTTCGTTCGTTCTTTCATTCTTTCTTTCATTTTTTTCTTTCATTTTTCTTTCGTTCATTCTTACGTTCTTTCATTCATTTATTCATTTATTTTTTGCATTGTTCTGTTTTAAACTGTTTATAGGTGTTATATTTATTTATTTATTTATTCGTTCTTTCGTGCGTTCTTTCATTCGTTCAACGAGAAACGTGGAGAAATCTTAGGCTCTACTTACAGCTAGTTTATGATGGATCAGAGTAGGAATTCATCATCCAGTCCATAGGTCACCCACCAAAGACTCACAGCTGCCGACCTGCTCCCCAGCATTCATTCATCCATTCGTTCTTTCTTTCTTTTGTTGGTTCTTACTTTCGTTCGTTCTTTGATTCTTCCTTTCATTTTTTTCTTTTGTTCGTTCTTTCATTTGTTCATTTATTTCCCTGTTCTCTTTTAAAGTGTTTATAGGCGTTATATTTATTTATTTATTCATGCATTCGTTCTTTCTTTTGTTGGTTCTTTCTTTCGTTCGTTCTTTCATTCTTTCTTTCATTTTTTTTCTTTCATTTTTCTTTCTTTCGTTCATTCTTACGTTCTTTCATTCATTTATTTTTTGCATTGTTCTGTTTTAAACTGTTTATAGGTGTTATATTTATTTATTTATTTATTTATTCGTTCTTTCGTGCGTTCTTTCATTCGTTCAACGAGAAACGTGGAGAAATCTTAGGCTCTACTTACAGCTAGTTTATGATGGATCAGAGTAGGAATTCATCATCCAGTCCATGGGTCACCCACCAAAGACTCACAGCTGCCGACCTGCTCCCCAGCATTCATTCATCCATTCGTTCTTTCTTTCTTTTGTTGGTTCTTACTTTCGTTTGTTCTTTGATTCTTCCTTTCATTTTTTTCTTTTGTTCATTCTTTCATTTGTTCATTTATTTCCCTGTTCTCTTTTAAAGTGTTTATAGGCGTTATATTTATTTATTTATTTATTTATTCATGCATTCGTTCTTTCTTTTGTTGGTTCTTTCTTTCGTTCGTTCTTTCATTCATTTTTTTTCTTTCATTTTTCTTTCTTTCGTTCATTCTTACGTTCTTTCATTCATTTATTTTTTGCATTGTTCTGTTTTAAACTGTTTATAGGTGTTATATTTATTTATTTATTCGTTCTTTCGTGCGTTCTTTCATTCGTTCAACGAGAAACGTGGAGAAATCTTAGGCTCTACTTACAGCTAGTTTATGATGGATCAGAGTAGGAATTCATCATCCAGTCCATGGGTCACCCACCAAAGACTCACAGCTGCCGACCTGCTCCCCAGCATTCATTCATCCATTCGTTCTTTCTTTCTTTTGTTGGTTCTTACTTTCGTTCGTTCTTTGATTCTTCCTTTCATTTTTTTCTTTTGTTCGTTCTTTCGTTCATCCGTTCTTTCTTTCGTTCGTTAGTTCATTTATTCATTGTATGCCCTGTTTTAAAGTGTTTATCAATGTTATATTTATTATTTATTCATTTATTTATTCGTTCTTTCATGCATTCATTCGTTAGTTCATTTTTCTTTCTTTCGTTCTTTCATTAATTTATTTTTTTGCATTGCCCTGTTCTGTTTTAAAGTGTTTATAGGTGTTTATTTATTTGTTCTTTCGTTCATTCATTTATTTATTTATTTATTTATTTATTTATTGCATCCTCACCCATCCATTCATCACAAGGGGCACCCTATTTATTTATTTATTTATTGCATTGCCCTGTTCTCTTTTAAAGTGTTTATAGGCGTTATATTTATTTATTTATTTATTCATGCATTCGTTCTTTCTTTTGTTGGTTCTTTCATGCTTTCTTTCTTTTTTTTCTTTCATTTTTCTTTCTTTCGTTCATTCTTACGTTCTTTCATTCATTTATTTTTTGCATTGTTCTGTTTTAAAGTGGTTATAGGCGTTATATTTATTTATTTTTTTATTTATTCGTTCTTTCGTGCGTTCTTTCATTCGTTCAATGAGAAACGTGGAGAAATCTTAGGCTCTACTTACAGCTAGTTTATGATGGATCAGAGTAGGAATTCATCATCCAGTCCATAGGTCACCCACCAAAGACTCACAGCTGCCGACCTGCTCCCCAGCATTCATTCATCCATTCGTTCTTTCTTTCTTTTGTTGGTTCTTACTTTCGTTCGTTCTTTGATTCTTCCTTTCATTTTTTTCTTTTGTTCGTTCTTTCATTTGTTCATTTATTTCCCTGTTCTCTTTTAAAGTGTTTATAGGCGTTATATTTATTTATTTATTCATGCATTCGTTCTTTCTTTTGTTGGTTCTTTCTTTCGTTCGTTCTTTCATTCTTTCTTTCATTTTTTTCTTTCATTTTTCTTTCTTTCGTTCATTCTTACGTTCTTTCATTCATTTATTTTTTGCATTGTTCTGTTTTAAACTGTTTATAGGTGTTATATTTATTTATTTATTTATTCGTTCTTTCGTTAGTTCTTTTGTGCGTTCTTTCATTCGTTCAACGAGAAACGTGGAGAAATCTTAGGCTCTACTTACAACTGGTTTATGATGGATCAGAGTAGGAATTCATCATCCAGTCCATTGGTCAGCACCCACCAAAGACTCACAGCTGCCGACCTGCTCCCCAGCATTCATTCATCCATTCGTTCTTTCTTTCTTTTGTTGGTTCTTACTTTCGTTCGTTCTTTGATTCTTCCTTTCATTTTTTTCTTTTGTTAGTTCTTTCGTTCATCCGTTCTTTCTTTCTTTCGTTTGTTCATTTATTTTTTGCATTGCCCTGTTCTGTTTTAAAGTGTTTATAGGTGTTTATTTATTTATTTGTTCTTTCGTTTGTTTATTTATTTATTTATTTATTGCATCCTCACCCATCCATTCATCACAAGGGGCACCCTATTTATTTATTTATTTATTTATTTATTTATTGCAATGCCCTGTTGTGTTTTATAAGTGTTTATAGGCGTTATATTTATTTATTTATTTATTTATTCATGCATTCGTTCTTTTAGTTCTTACATTGGCAGTGAATTGGCTCCATGACCTACTTTCAGCTGGAGAACCTGGACAAGCAGAACATTGTCAGGTTATTGAATCGTTCATAGGCGTTATATTTATTTATTTATTTATTCATGCATTTGTTTTTTCTTTCTTTTGTTGGTTCTTTCTTTCATTCTTTCTTTCATTTTTCTTTCGTCCGTCCGTTCTTTCTTTTGTTCGTTAGTTCATTTATTCTTTGCATTGCCCTGTTCTGTTTTAAAGTGTTTATAGGTGTTATATTTATTTATTTATTTATTCATTCTTTCATGCGTTCTTTCGTTCATTTATTTATTTATTGCATCCTCACCCATCCATTCATCACAAGAGGCACCCTCCACCATCCCTCTGACGCAGAAACAAGCCTTGGAACACCATCACCATCATCAAGCTATCCAGGCGTTATCCTCGTCCAGCCCGCACAAATTGCCCGGGACATTGTCAGGTTCATTGAATCGTTCACAGGCGTTACATTTATTTATTTATTTATTCATGCATTCGTTCTTTCTTGCTTTTGTTCTTTCTTTCTTTTGTTGGTTCTTACTTTCGTTCGTTCTTTCATTCTTTCGTTCATTTTTCTTTCTTTCGTTCGTTCTTTCATTCTTTCGTTCATTTTTCTTTCTTTCGTTCGTTCTTTCATCCTTTCGTTCATTTTTCTTACTTTCGTTTGTTCTTTCGTTCATTTTTCTTTCTTTCGTTCGTTCTTTCGTTCATTTTTCTTTCTTTCGTTCGTTCTTTCATTCTTTCGTTCATTTTTCTTTCTTTCGTTCGTTCTTTCATTCTTTCATTTTTTTTTCTTTCTTTCATTCGTTTGTTCTTTCGTTCTTTCATTCACTTATGTTTTGCATTGCCCTGTTGTGTTTTAAAGTGGTTATAGGCATTATATTTATTTATTTTTTTATGCATTCGTTCTTTCTTTCTTTCTTTTGTTCGTTCTTTCTTTCTTTCGTTTGTTCATTCGTTTTTTCTTTGGTTTTTCTTTCTTTCGTTCGTCCGTTCTTTCTTTCGTTCGTTAGTTCATTTATTCATTGCATTGCCCTGTTCTGTTTTAAAGTGTTTATGCAGGCAGAACATTGTCAGGTTCATTGAATCGTTCCCACTCAGGAACAACAGGACTGCTCTGGCCTTCGAGTCATTAGATGTGACTCCATGTCACTACATCTTCCAGGAGCTACGCCCCTCTGGATTTAGATGAGGAAGCGTCCCTTCAGACTCCCTCTTCCCTCCATCTTACTGGCAAATGTACGCTCCCTCCTCCCTTTGCCTGCTGCGCACCTGAGTGCAATCTGCACTCAGGTAGAGAGAAGAGGAGGGGATAAGAGGGACAGGGAGAGTAGAGACAGGGCTGGGCACATCGCACAGACACCAGCACAGGTGGCGAGGCATTTTTTTTCCTTTGTTCTTTTTCCCCAAGCAGGTTTTTCCCCCATGCTCATTTAGGAGCTGGGGTTTTGTTGTGTTAGTTTGTTGTTTTAGTTTGGGCTGGAGATTACTGGTAGTTACTTTATTCGTCTTTTTGTTTATTCTAGGTTTAGTTCCTTTTTCAGGTAGTTTAGGGGGAGACGCTGGGAGCGACGGCCCATTGCGTGGTTGGCTCGGCGTCTTCCCTCCTTTTGTTCTTTTTGGCCGGGGTCTCCAGTCCCTTTTGTTTCTCCCTTAGTCGTTGGTGTTTTGGTTAATATTTTGAGTTAGGTTAGATCGTCAGGTTCATTGAATCGTTCCCACTCAGGAACAACAGGACTCTGGCCATAGAGTCAACGCCTGCACTTTTTATGAAGATGTAGGAACCATGGCGTGGATAAAAACCTCATGCCCCTGTTTGATAGAGCTACAATTGAGTCCATCATTCACTATGGGATCACTACATTGTTCTGCAACTTAATTTAAAACTAACTTTTAGCGCTCAGTATTTATTAAAGTATTTATTAAATTATTCATGGTGTATTTATTTATTTATTGAATTGCACTGTTCTCTTTTAAAGTGTTTTTAACTTGCGAAATAGTATTTTGTTTTTATGTATCTGCATAAGTATGACAAATAAAGTGAACCTGAGATAGTCCAGCAGCTGGCCACAGCACTGAAAGCCCTGAAGGACTTGGACGTGATCCACGCTGACATAAAGTTGGACAACATCATGGTGGTGGATCGTGAAGCCCAAGCCCTTAGTGTGAAGCTCATTGACTTTGGATTGGCTTTTCCAACCAGTCAGGCAGAGCAGGGAGCGCTTCAGCAAACAACACACTACAGGGCTCCTGAAATTTTTCTGGGACTTCCGTTTTCAGAGGCCATCGATATGTGGTCTGTAGGTGTTGTGATGGCCTATATTCTGCTCGCAGTTCGTCTCTTCCCTGGAAACAGTGAATATGACACACTGCGATGCATAGTGGAGCTCCTGGGTGTTCCTCCACACCATCTACTCAGTGATGGGATGTTCTCCGACATATTCTTTGTTGAAGGACCTTCTGACCACTGGAGACTGAGGACACCTCAGGAGTACTGGCGGTATGTCACTCCACCTGGTGACTACAGGGCCTATACATTCCGCAACCTGGATGATCTGGAAACGTGGCCCCAGAAGAACCTGAGTATGGTGGAGGTGGATGAAAGGAAGGAGGGAGTTTAGTTGTTTAGTTTTGAAAGTGTTTATAGGCATTATATGTATTTATTTATTCGTTCAGTCTTTCTTTCGTTCATTCGTTCGTTCTGTCTTTCGTTTGTTCATTTATTTATTGCATTGCCCTGTTCTGTTTTAAAGTGTTTATAAGCGTTATATTTATTTGTTCATGCATTCATTCTTTCTTTCGTTTTTCTTTCTTTCGTTCTTTTGTTTGTTCTTTCGTTCGTTAGTTCATTTATTCATTGTATGCCCTGTTTTAAAGTGTTTATCAGTGTTATATTTATTATTTAGGTGTTTATTTATTTATTTATTCGTTCTTTCGTTCATTTATTTATTTATTTATTTATTGCATCCTCACCCATCCATTCATCACAAGGGGCACCCTATTTATTTATTTATTTATTTATTGCAATGCCCTGTTGTGTTTTAAAGTGGTTATAGGCGTTATATTTATTTATTTTTTTATGCATTCATTCTTTCGTTAGTTCTTTCGTGCGTTCTTTCTTTCGTTCATTTATTCATTTATTTATTGCCCTGTTCTCTTTTAAAGTGTTTATTGGCGTTCTATTTAGAGAGAGGAGATTTGACCCTCGACGGAAATCGGACTCGAGGAATCGGACGGTCAGTGGATTAAGTGGAGAAATCTTAGGCTCTACTTACAACTAGTTTATGATGGATCAGAGTTGGAATTCATCATCCAGTCCATTGGTCAGCACCCACCAAAGACTCACAGCTGCCGACCTGCTCCCCAGCATTCATTCATCCATTCGTTCTTTCTTTCTTTTGTTGGTTCTTACTTTCGTTCGTTCTTTGATTCTTCCTTTCATTTTTTTCTTTTGTTCGTTCATCCGTTCTTTCTTTCATTCGTTAGTTCATTTATTCATTGTATGCCCTGTTTTAAAGTGTTTATCAGTGTTATATTTATTATTTAGGTGTTTATTTATTTATTTATTCGTTCTTTCGTTCATTTATTTATTTATTTATTTATTTATTGCATCCTCACCCATCCATTCATCACAAGGGGCACCCTATTTATTTATTTATTTATTGCAATGCCCTGTTGTGTTTTAAAGTGGTTATAGGCGTTATATTTATTTATTTTTTTATGCATTCATTCTTTCGTTAGTTCTTTCGTGCGTTCTTTCTTTCGTTCATTTATTCATTTATTTATTGCCCTGTTCTCTTTTAAAGTGTTTATTGGCGTTCTATTTAGAGAGAGGAGATTTGACCCTCGACGGAAATCGGACTCGAGGAATCGGACGGTCAGTGGATTAAGTGGAGAAATCTTAGGCTCTACTTACAACTAGTTTATGATGGATCAGAGTTGGAATTCATCATCCAGTCCATTGGTCAGCACCCACCAAAGGCTCACAGCTGCCGACCTGCTCCCCAGCATTCATTCATCCATTCGTTCTTTCTTTCTTTTGTTGGTTCTTACTTTCGTTCGTTCTTTGATTCTTCCTTTCATTTTTTTCTTTTGTTCGTTCTTTCGTTCATCCGTTCTTTCTTTCGTTCGTTAGTTCATTTATTCATTGTATGCCCTGTTTTAAAGTGTTTATCAGTGTTATATTTATTATTTATTCATTTATTTATTTGTTCTTTCATGCATTCGTTCGTTAGTTCATTTTTCTTTCTTTCGTTCTTTCATTCATTTATTTTTTGCATTGCCCTGTTCTGTTTTAAAGTGTTTATAGGTGTTTATTTATTTATTTATTTGTTCTTTCGTTCATTTATTTATTTATTTATTGCATCCTCACCCATCCATTCATCACAAGGGGCACCCTATTTATTTATTTATTGCAATGCCCTGTTGTGTTTTAAAGTGGTAATAGGCGTTATATTTCTTTATTTTTTATGCATTCGTTCTTTCTTTTGTTCGTTCTTTCATTTGTTCATTTATTTCCCTGTTCTCTTTTAAAGTGTTTATAGGCGTTATATTTATTTATTTATTTATTCATGCATTCGTTCTTTCTTTTGTTGGTTCTTTCTTTCGTTCGTTCTTTCATTCTTTCTTTCATTTTTTTTCTTTCATTTTTCTTTCTTTCGTTCATTCTTACGTTCTTTCATTCATTTATTTTTTGCATTGTTCTGTTTTAAACTGTTTATAGGTGTTATATTTATTTATTTATTTATTTATTCGTTCTTTTGTGCGTTCTTTCATTCGTTCAACGAGAAACGTGGAGAAATCTTAGGCTCTACTTACAGCTAGTTTATGATGGATCAGAGTAGGAATTCATCATCCAGTCCATGGGTCACCCACCAAAGACTCACAGCTGCCGACCTGCTCCCCAGCATTCATTCATTCATCCATTCGTTCTTTCTTTCTTTTGGTGGTTCTTACTTTCATTCGTTCTTTGATTCTTCCTTTCATTTTTTTCTTTTGTTCGTTCTTTCGTTCATCCGTTCTTTCTTTCGTTCGTTAGTTCATTTTTTTAAAGTGTTTATCAGTGTTATATTTATTATTTATTCATTTATTTATTCGTTCTTTCATGCATTCGTTCGTTAGTTCATTTTTCTTTCTTTCGTTCTTTCATTCATTTATTTTTTTGCATTGCCCTGTTCTGTTTTAAAGTGTTTATATGTGTTTATTTATTTATTTATTTGTTCTTTCGTTCATTTATTTATTTATTTATTTATTGCATCCTCACCCATCCATTCATCACAAGGGGCACCCTATTTATTTATTTATTTGTTCTTTCGTTCATTTATTTATTTATTTATTTATTTATTGCATCCTCACCCATCCATTCATCACAAGGGGCACCCTATTTATTTATTTATTTATTGCATTGCCCTGTTGTGATTTGTCAGGTTCATTGAATCGTTCCCACTCAGGAACAACAGGACTGCTCTGGCCTTCGAGTCACTGGATGTGACTCTATGTCACTACATCTTCCAGAGGAGCTACGCCCCCCTGGATTTAGATGATGTCAGGAGTGTAGTCCAGCAGCTGGCCACAGCATTAAAAGCCCTGAAGGACTTGGACGTGATCCACGCTGACATAAAGTTGGACAACATCATGGTGGTGGATCGTGAAGCCCAACCCCTTAGTGTGAGGGCTCCTGAATTTTTTCTGGGACTTCCATTTTCAGAGGCCATTGATATCTACTTTGTATTTATTAAAGTATTTATTTATTTATGGCCAATTTATTGATTAATTAATTTATTTATGTATTTATTTATTAATTCATTTATTTATTCATTGCATTGCACTGTTCTGTTTTAAAGTGTTTTTAACTTGCAAAACAGTATTTTGTTTTTATGTATCTGCATAAGTATGACAACTAAAGTGAACCTGAGATAGTCCAGCAGCTGGCCACAGCATTAAAAGCCCTGAAGGACGTGGACGTGATCCACGCCAACATAAAATTAAACAACATCATGGTGGTGGATCGTGAAGCCCAACCCCTTAGTGTGAAGCTCATTGATTTTGGATTGGCTTTTCCAACCAGTCAGGCAGAGGAGGGAGCGCTTCAGCAAACAACACACTACAGGGCTCCTGAAATTTTTCTGGGACTTCCGTTTTCAGAGGCCATTGATATGTGGTCTGTAGGTGTTGTGATGGCCTATATTCTGCTCGCAGTTCGTCTCTTCCCTGGAAACAGTGAATATGACACACTGCGATGCATAGTGGAGCTCCTGGGTGTTCCTCCACACCATCTCCTCAGTGATGGGATGTTCTTTGTTGAAGGACCTTCGGACCACTGGAGACTGAGGACACCTCAGGAGTTCTGGCGGTTTACCACTCCACCTGGTGACTACAGGGCCTATACGTTCCGCAACCTGGATGATCTGGAAGCATGGCCCCAGGAGAACCTGAGTATGGTGGAGGTGGATGGAAGGAAGGAGTGCATTGACTTGCTGAAGGCAATGCTTGAAATGGACCCTGATGAAAGGATTACCCCGCGTCAAGTCCTCGCCCATCCATTCATCACAAGGGGCACCCTCCACCATCCCTCTGACGCAGAAGCAAGCCTTGGAACACCATCACCATCTTCAGCATATCCAGGCGTTATCCTCGTCCAGCCCGCACAAACTGCCGGGACCTGGTGTGGGGAGGGGAAAAGGAGAGGGAAAACAAAACTTACAGCATACCTGAAATCTCTCGAGCACCGATTGTTATCCCAACTTAACCTCAAATGTCCTCCTGCAGCCAGTCGTCACAGTGAAACCTGCACCAGTGGCAACGCTACCTCCAGGTGTTATCTTGGTGAAGCCTGCACCACCTGAGTGCCGCTTCGGGTTCGATGACGACAGCAAACACAGTGAAGCTTGCTCATTGGATTCGCTGGAGGACAGCTCTGAAAATGATCCAATGGAGCCCCCTCCCCTGTTAACTGAGGGCTTTGACGAGGAACAGGAGGACACAGAAGTCGCTGCCACCCCATCTGACAGCACGGAGCCTGAGAGGAAGGCAAAGAAGAAGAAGATGGTTGTTATTACAACACCGTGCTGGATGGATTTCACACGGAAAAATGTACAGAGTGTGCATGTGATGTCACCGTGAGGGTGTAATCACATGCACACTCTGTGCTGATACACCTGTGGGAAAACAATGTTAGCTGTCAGGCGTTGAGTTGTAAAAGCCTTCATAGATACTGATGCTATTAGTCACATGCTATTCCTACTACACACCTTGGATTATCACTGTCATAATCATAAATCATGATATATTAATATATATAATAATTCATAATATGTAAATTAAATTAAACAAAATAAAGAAAACAATAAAATACAATAAAACAGAATTAAATAAAATTAAATAAATTATAAGTGCTGTGTTAAGTGTCTTTTCCAGTTTCAGTCAACTTCTATTTGTGGGAGCACTCGATTGTGATCCACAGAGGTGTGCTCTCTCTGCCTTAACGCTTTCCATGCATGTGTGTGGAAGGGCAGAGAGCATACCTCTGTGCCCGGCTCAGCCTGCTTTTGATGAATACATTGCACGAAAAAACACAAATGCAAATGGGGAAAAAAGAACCCAAGACATTTCTGAATTCAACCCTGGAAAACTGCTTCTGAATGAATCATTTTACATCGTCACCATGGTGTCGGCAGAAAATCAACGCCAGCATTCAGTCCTGTTCTCCAACAAACTGACCTTCCTTTTAAGATTCTGCAACAAGAGCAGATTGCAGTGTTCATGCTGCCTGCCTGGGTTCGGCATCTTTTCATGTTGCCTCTTCATGCCACAAAAAACAGAGGAGTGGGAAAAAGCTTGAGGGAAGTGTGTTGACATGGGAGGTGACCTGGCTGTTGTCTTGAATGCTCACAACCAGGCATTATTGATCAGCATGGCTTTTTAGTCTGTACAGCAGCTCCCTCAGATACTCTTCCATTCACCGTGGATCAGGCTGTACGATATGGTAAAGGACTGCATCCACAAATGGGTCAGTGGCAACAAGATCCATAAAGATTTCAGTTACTGGAAGCCCCTGGAGCCAAGCAATGCTGGGGTCTCCTGAGACAAAGAATGGGCAAGACAACATTATGTTGCCATTGTCCTTCTGAGACACACTGGACAGGAGGATTGGTTAAACTCCTGGGATGACATTGTTTGTGGTGGCAAGCTGTGCTATCTCTGTAAGACTGTGGCACTTTGTCTGAGTAACAGACCTGTGATGTAGCTGCATGTTGTGGATCATCAACTCACTTGGGGCCCCAAAGACGCCTCCTTTGTAACAGTGCAGTTTATAATCTGTGTAACTATATTGATAATAATAAACTCTTTGTGTTGTCCCTGCTTGACACAAAACATTTTAGGACTGCAATGGCATAAAATCAGACTAGAAACCATAGTGTTGGGATCACTCTAGCTGTGATACAGACATATGCCCATTTTCAAAATGTATACATGTTATTCTTGCGGTTTAAAACTGCCCAAAAATATTAGTAAGCATGAATAACTTTCCACCAAATCCAAAAACTAGAGTGCTGAAAGTCAAAATTGCAATGTCATCAAGTATTAGGCTGGATCTGCTCCACTGACAATGAGGTGGGAGATGCTACAGATGACACTGAGAGCACCCAGAATGTTCTAATTAATGGGTAGACTTTCTGTTTTAGAACTGAGAACACTACAATGTCGTACAGTTCATTTGGCCTGACAAAAATCTGTCCACAGCTAAAAAACACAACTGCTCCGTGGTGTGTCATGTGACTTGCATCAAGTGTCACCTGTAGCACACACTGGACGCATAATACTTGTTAAAAGATCTGTACTTCCGCCACCTATGCATTAGCTTAAAATTGTGTGTGGACAGCCCCTGATTAAACTTGATTTCTCACCATAAGAGTCTGCAGAGATTGCCAGGCAAAATCTTTTTGGCCATTGCCTTTATAATGACAGGACTGTGGGTTGTTCAGCTCAGGATATTTCTCAACCTCAACAATGAGTCTCTCCTCATCCATCCTTTGTCACACATGAGACACAGCAACAGCAACAATGTTCACTTTGCATCAGTGGTGAAGACAGGAGTCCAGCTGCCAGGGGAGCAGAGACAAGGAGCTGCTATGGGAGCTGACTGGTACAAGCAGAGAGCGAGTGAGGGAAAAATGTACTTTGGAAATAGGACAAAGGTATAAAGTGCTGCGGGGTAGTAAGTCCAGGGGCGTCCATGCGTGTCATGCCACTGCAAATAATTTTGAATGTGTTTTGGCCTTTAGTGTTAGACCTCTTTTAAAGCTGATACACAACTATTTTCTAAGCTGGATATCAAAAATCTTTATTTCACTGCAGGGGTGTCACTAGATGTTTTTCATAGGGGTGGCCAGATGGGGCCAATTAAGATTTTGGGGTGGCACACCAAAACTGAAAGCCATAATTTCAGGATTTTATTATACTGTTGTAGTATATAGGCTAGTAAAGAGAAGACTTAAGGAAATGCCTACTGATATACTTTGGTTTATTGTGTTGCATTTAATGTTACTAATGATCTAATGTGCATAGACTAATAACAGTACAGTTAACATTTGAGTTCTACAGTAATCTTGTTTTATTGTTGTGTTAATTGTTGTGCTATGTATATGTGTTAGGTGATTCATTGTGTTTAAAATAGGGTAGTTATCCTTTTCCTTAAAAAGACACATATACAGCTTAATTTAAAGGTGTATATTTATTGTAATCAAAACAGTTACTGGGAAAAAGCAGGTGCTGGCAGATACAAACAGAAGCAAGTACAGAAATAATCATATCTTTGCTTTATGTAACAAAAATTTCCCACCAGGGATCAAGTTACATTTCAGGGGGGACCAGGCAACTGAATGAGTTGAATGAGTCCTGTTGTGGCCTATAGCACATCGTACATCGCCACTGACTAGGTTGCTGAATGGCTGCCATAAGCTACACACAAATAAAACACGAAGAAGTTCTAACAAATGCAAATTTTATTATATTACAGGCAGCGGTTATAACAAAATCACTTTAAGCGCTGACCTTGGTGCTGAAGATGTCCCACAGCCTGTTACAGGCAGCGGTTATAACAAAATCACTTTAAGCGCTGACCTTGGTGCTGAAGGTGTCCCACAGCCTGTTACAGGCAGCGGTTATAACAAAATCACTTTAAGCGCTGTCCTTGGTGCTGAAGGTGTCCCACAGCCTGTTACAGGCAGCGGTTATAACAAAATCACTTTAAACGCTGTCCTTGGTGCTGAAGATGTCTCACAGCCTGTTACAGGCAGCGGTTATAACAAAATCACTTTAAACGCTGTCCTTGGTGCTGAAGATGTCCCACAGCCTGTTACAGGCAGCGGTCATAACAAAATCACTTTAAGCGCTGACCTTGGTGCTGAAGGTGTCCCACAGCCTGTTACAGGCAGCGGTCATAACAAAATCACTTTAAGCGCTGTCCTTGGTGCTGAAGATGCAAAAACAAACAAATGTCTATACTCCAAAACTCACTACCTCTGACATAACAAACCAAGACAGTGTATAAAAAAAATAGCATCAGCAGAAAAACAGAAGTCCTGTAAACCAACAGCAAGCACTCAGGGTACCTTTCCCGTCGTATCTGGACGTGGAGGTTGGAGTGAGAATGTGTTGGATTTTACCAACCAGTTTTGAAGTCCTTTGAACTGTCTTGTATCTCCTCTGTTTTTATACCCCAAAGTGTTTTTATCGGTTTTCTTTTGAAACCTGGAGTTTTAATGACTTCTCTGTTTTATTTTGTTGCCTTGCAAAGCAATTTCTAACTCTGTTTTGAAAAGTGCTTTATAGATAAAGACTGTTGTTGTTGAATCATTGTACTATTCTTTTTTTTACTACTACTACTACATCTAGCTTAATGACTTGCCTTCTAATGTTCATGATTTGGTGTCACTGACAGGCAATGTGAAGGAAAAGTAATGTGTAGTAGGTATTTGCGCCAATACTAGCAAACTAGGCTAACTAGCCTCCTCTTTAGGGGAAGTCGGTCAGTGTACCTTGCCAGTTTTCACTTTTCCTGTGGAAGGCAAATTTAAGAATGTGATGAGTTAGGTGTTGAATGTTGTGAGGGGACAGACTTAAATCATGTTAAAAGGTACATAATGGTTGCTATGTTGGCAACGTTTGACTCCGTAGAGCACCACACAGAGTGTTTCTTAGCAACAATGGCCCTCAGATGTCAGTCAACCACTGGCATTGTAACTACCCATTGAGAGGCCATACTCTTAGCCACTGTTTCTGCTGTAAGTGTACAAAATTGACTTCAGCCTCTTTCAAAAAACAAACAAACAGAAAAATATGTACAATAGCTGTAGTATCATTAAAGTTAGTATTTTGTGGTTACACATTGATTTCCTTTTGCTGAATGTTGACTAGATGTTAAATCTTGCTTTATACTAAATATAAGGCAGAAATACCACTATAATTGAGTGTTTGGCAAATGGTTTCACTCAGAGTTCACAAGAGTAACCTTTACTGGAAATTAAGAACATAATTTGTTCAATAACTATCATTTCCACAAAACTTTTTGGATGGAAAACGAATCAGAGGTGAACTAGTGGCAGCTGAAGTAGCATGGAACAACTTTGATTGACCGTCAAGGGAGAACAGAGGTTCTCTGACACTTCAGCAAGAGACTAATAAGGACCTGGGGTCTAGTGAGGCAACATGGAAAGCGCCGCCTCTTCAAACGCTAAATAGGTTTATTGGCAGGTTGCTGTCATTCAGCAGGAGGCGGAGGGGTTTAAACACACTGTTGGAGGGACACTGCAGTGTCACAGTCATTCACAATCTGATTTCTGGGTCCCTGTTCAGGAAAGCATCCAATTGGGAATCACTTATGAAGTGTCTGGTGATAACAAGTGAGGCTGAGGCTTCTATCAGGAGCGGACAGATTCACGCTTGAAGCCGGAGTCCAAATGCAAACCCTTTTCTTCTCAGAGGGGACACTCAATCCCCGCCACTGGCAGTGTAGATTGTTGGCTTGAGGGTTTCAATACACTTGTGGATGGCATGAAGCAGAGAGAGAAAGAAAGAGGACATCAATCAAAAGAGGACAGAAAATGCAAAAGATTGACAAAGAGAGATAGGAGGGAGGAGAAAAATCTGTGCAGGCCCATGGTGTGTACTGGCACAAGTAGAGGATAATTAGGTTATAGGTTTTTACTCCATAAATAAATTTTCTTAACTGCAATTGTTTTTTTCACAACAGTTTTTTTTTTGTCCTCAAACAGTAACAAGCGTTCGCCATGTCTGTTCAGATAAACTCTGACATATAGACATTCTCAAAGGTTTTAGTTGTTTCTCAGCTAAATATAAAATTTGACCAGGGGCGCACAATGAGGAGAGGCAAGCCAGGCAAATGTTTAGCCATCAATGGCCGCTCATATCACTATGCTTTGCAATGACAATTATAAACCCCCTTAGACCTCCCATTAAGGCAGTAAACAGTGGACCGCCGCTGCCCCAAAACCCCCCTAAGTGGGGCCCCTTCTAGCTACCATATGACAGCTGCATACTGTTAGTTAAGACAGTTTGCTAGCAATCTGTAACTGTCATTCATACAGCGTTAGGCCTCAGTGGATTTCTTTGCCTGGGGCCCCCCAGATTGCCACTGTATTTGACAAAACTGTCCCAAGTCAACCATATCAACATTATCAGCAGATCAAGTCTGATGAATCATCATGGGGTTGGATCTGATCCGTCTGACATGTGAGCTCAGTAGCAGTTGTTAATACATTCATAGCTCTTTGATGCTCAGCTTTTTAGCAAGCACAGATGAAAAGTCCCCAAACGGGTGCAGATAAATCATAACAGCTACTGAGTGACAACGAGAAAGCACAGCTGGTATCGATTCAGCAGAAAATGAGTAACTGTTTCAAATATTCAAAGTCAATATGTATCAATGAATCCATAGTTTTGACAACACCAATAGCCACTGATGTAAACCATGTGAGAGAGTTGAATGCTTCAGGAACAGCTAGTGAGTGGGAACTAAAAAACTGGGATTCATTTTAACACAGAGCCCCTTAAGTGACATACAATACTGTTTCCCTTCCCTGCTCTACAATCTACAGCAGCTGCTCTTGTTCAACATTTAAAGCTTTGCATAGGCAAATCACTTGGAGGCTTTTTCTGTGGAGCAAACATAGGAAATGTATTTTGTTTGCTGAAACGCCTGATGTAGTCGCTCTCCTTAGGAGGACAGAAAATGTCTAGAAACCACAAAATTGATCTGATTCTGGTTACTCACAGCATGGCATCTATTATTGTCTTGTTGCCTGAGGTTCAATACTTTTTTTATATGTTTTTCTTTCACATTCAAGGTGTGTCTTTGAGGTTTATATTCGGAACAATAGATCTTGGCTCATATGTGGACATGAAATGATTTTCTTTGCTTGTAAGAGGCTGGGGACCACTGATTTACAGCATTTTCTGTGCATATATAAAACTTTATTTTATTGTATTTAATTCATTTTTGTTTCATTTCTTTTCAAGGAGGTTGTAGTTTAAGCTAAATTCTGCTACTTGTGTGATTGACTGTGATGCTAAAAACTGATGCACCCCTTAACCCTCTCAAATTTACTGTTGGGCAGTAATGTGTTACTTGTAACTTGTTACAGTAATAACATTACTTTTCCCAGTAACAACTAAAACATTTCTGTAATAATATCCATATCCTCCTTAAACACCTGCTACGACCAACAGCATGACAACATGAAGCTCGTGGAAATACAGCCCAACAAAGTGAGCCGTCCATAGCCCAAAAAATGTCCGTAGCCCTGTAATGGCTAAACAACCAAAACTGGATTTTAATGGTGGACAGCTGTAGGCTACAAGCCATGAAGAACTAATGAAGCTTGTGGCTGGATATGTGGTGGATGAAATGTTGCTTCACGAAAACAGTGGTCACAGGCAACACAAGACCAGGTTAAAAGTCATTTGCAAACTATTTAGCCATAGCTGTGCTTATCAGAGATTACTCAGATATTCACACACAGGCACACGTGATGCCTGAATTTTGAGGAGAAAGAACACAATTGCACCCCGCCCCTTTGTGATGGTCCAATAAGCTGTCAGAGTAAGAATGGAGTCCACACTGTAACTAACTGCACTCAATGAAAAAATATTGTCATATTCTTGAAAAATTAAACAGTGATTGCAGAGAGAAGCAGACAGAGGGGTCTACAGTCTGTGTTTGAAGCATATATCCAGGATGTCAAACTGACTCAGCAGCAACAACAGGTTTAAAAGACAAAGATAGTCAGAAGCTAAAGCTGAACTATAGGCTACAGAGTATCATTAATACACGACGTGCCCCAGGCACAACATTTAGCTCCAAATCCACAAAACCAGCCTGAAAAATGAAGGAAATCTGAAACAACTGCATTAGAGTCAATGGAGGACAGCTGTGTTCTATGGCAAGTAACGGAAAACTAATATGACGAGTAGTAGGAGTAATAAGTAAAGTAATGATATTACTGTAATGAGTAATAGGTGCTAAATTATCCTTTTTGAGTAACAAGGTCAACACTGCTCGAATCTACCTTATGTCTATATTATCTTTTGTATAATGTAGAAATAATATAAAAATATTCTAGTTTGTCTGCCTTTGTAATGAGAAAGCATTTATGTCCTGACTCCTGAAAATGTCCAATAACGAGCAGCAGAGTCGTACCAGTCGATGTAATGAATACCTGCAGATCTATCAAAGAAATGTCATTTCACATACGTGCTGCTTTCATTCACAGTTGCCATGAAAGATATATTTGATGTCTGTGTGACCTGAATTTGCCATGAGGTGCCCCCGACTGAGGAGAAACAAGACAAAGCATCCCAAATAAACTGATGGACGGCAGACAGAGAGCAGAGGATAGATGTGACTGAATTGTTGATTCGAGCACATCACAAGGACGGGTTTGGATGGATAGAGAGATGTAAAGGCGGGAGAGAGAGGGCCGACACGAAGAGACATGCCAGTCTTGGAAACTCTTGCATCACAGCTGGAAGTCCATCAGAGCAAAAGAGATGAGGCGTTTTTGAAATGAACCCAAGGGAGACAGAAGGGGGGAGCGAGTCAAAGGAGCAGGATGAATTGTAAGACGAGGCGAGGTCAAGGGGATGAGCTTGACTGGAATATGAAACTAAGAAAAGTTGTGTTTGGCATCTCCACAACTTGTTTAGTCAGCTTTTATTGTGGCGTTCATTTGAAAGGTGTCATTCCAGAGAAGAAGAACGCTCAGAGAAAACTCCAAAGTGAATATGTAGCATAGAGCCTTAGTCCTTCACCTCTTTACTTGAGGACTTTGTTTTGAATGTGAGTTCAGGTTGAACAGAAATAGCAGTGACCCTTTTTTTTTTTTTTAGGAAAATAAGCAGCAGCATGGTCTTGTCACAACTGAACACCACTTATCCTGACTTAACACCGCGTTGAGCCTTGTCGAGCACCTCTCGTCCTCATTGGAGTGTCTCTGGGGCCGTGATTGGAGTGCGAGGCCGAAGCACACCACTGCCTAAGTGGCTATCTGGTGCTCCATTTGGGAACACTTAAGACTCTCCCTCCTCTAATTACGTAGCCCTAATTAGCTAGCGAGTAGAAACTAGTAAATGCCTAATTGTCTATTGACATTATGCAATGAGCTGCAACAAAACCCTCTATCTCAGTTACCGTAATGCCTCAACAGCAAAAAAATATAGGCTGCTGAAAGTGTCAGGGCTGTGGGGTTTGAGGCGCAAACACATGCACTCAATGGGAGGAGAATGCGAATATTCATATTCAGTATTCCAATCATGACTTTTTCAAAGTCTGCGGAGATGTGAAAGACTCAAGTCTGTCAGAGTTGGGCAGAAATATTGTCTGCGTCTCCTTCTTTTCTTGCTCTGTCTGTCTCTGTCTCTCCCTTTGTTCCCTTATCAAATCCAAATTAAACGAGCTTTACTGAAGTAAAATACTGGCGTTTGAGCAACAAAAATAACGATACGAAGTTAATGGGCAATACTGAAATGCCACAAAACAAAGACACAACAAGACATAAAATGATTAAGAATAACAGACACTCGCTCTGCCATTCTGCTGCAGAGGCCTGGCAGATCCCACGAGCATATGCAGCATCCTAACATTTTCTGTACAGACAGAATGTGTATATTATATAGATGTAAGCAACTGCAGATTCTGCTTTTTCTGGCTTTGGGACTTAGCACACATTCAGTACCTGCGTGTGTGTGTGTGTGTGTGTGTGTGTGTATGCTTACATTTATCCTCAAGGCTTTGGGTATAATAAGAATTAACACACCACCAGCAGTAATTGATGCATGTTATTTATGCTTTTAATCCAGTCCCTCTGCTTTGCAGGTGGAACATTTGAAGCATCAGCAGCAGCTCAGTGAATGGTCAGCTCTTCAAGCTAGAAAAAGCACAACTATTTTAATTCTGCTCCTCTTTTGATGTTGCAAACAAACGGAGAACATAGCAGATGCATCAAGGTGGTTTGATGTGGCACTTGAAGCTTTTAGTGTGCTTACGAAAACAACAACTGCCACGTTTGAGAGCTTTTCCCTGTTGTCTTATTTCGGCGCTGTATAGGACGGAAAATAGCTTCTAAGTTTATTCAGACTCATTCAGGGAATACATCCTGTTCAGGCAGACTCCCTCGAGGTTACAATATCAGAGCAGAAACAGAGAGCATCAAGTGCCGTACCTAATCTCGTAGAACTCGAGGAGGAAATCAAGACCTTTGTTTCAGTTAAGTCTTATACACTGGCTGCACTAAATGACAGATGCATGAATATTTCAAGTGTTTATTTCTGCTTGAACTACTGATAGCAAATACATGTTCTGTAATGAGAATTCTTCCTGTCGGCTTCTGATGATGATAAATGCCACTGAAATATTTAAACACTGATGACATGCTAACTAGCTGGTGATTGTTGCTGACACAGGACGCCATGGGAATAAACAGTTAATATTTCTGCTGTTGTTGTTTGGGTCAGATCAGTTGTATCCTCCCGGCTCTCCAATTGTTTTTTATCACAATAACACAACCTCTGAATCAAATTCAGCAACAGCCGCAGAGGGGCAGATTCAGGCGATAAATGTGCTGAGTCGGCTGTTAGCTGACAGCCGCCAACATTAGCTCATAAACCTGTATTTTTCAAACACTACCTTCTGTCAGACAAGCTGCAGCTTGGTACCAGCACTCATGACATGCACGCCCCTCTGTCTTGTGGGACACATCTGTCAAAATCTGAGAGAACTAGATGAAACTAACAGACTTTTATACACCTATACGGCCAAAAAATCCCGAAAAACTGCAAATCCCAGGTGTTTTCCTGTGAGTGTTTCATCTTTTATTGTTGTTTGAAACCAAAAAATGTTGAAGGGCGAGCCCATCACTGGAGGAAATATGTTCAAAAGCTACAACACATTAGGGCTGGGAGACATGAGGAAAAATCCAGATATCACCATAGTATATGACCAAATATCTTGACATCAATATTGGAGGGTTCAGTAATGTGGATATACTGATCAAGTGGGTAGAGGCAAATAACAGAACAGCTAAAACAGTCTGGTAAGTCCATCACTTTAACCAGGAAAAGACAACACTTATGATTACAATATCCAAAATCTAAGACAATATCTTGTCTAATATCATGATATTGTTATAATATTAATATGTTGCTCAGCTCTACCTGATTTCATTTGCAAGTACTATGATGTGAAAGTTGTCAGTAGGCACATTGAGACAATATTGATTAAATGTTAGTATTCCAATGTTGAAAACATGGCCCTCATACTACTTTTTAACATGTGAAACTCTAGCTAAAGATAATTTTGCTTGCCTACTGTTGCTTAATGCTCATACCATTTGCCATTCACTCCTCATACACTTACTCACTGACAATATCTTGCTCTCATTGTCTGGGGCTGTCAATTGACATTTGTTAACCGCTCATCTTGCTGCTGTTTTTTAAATATGATTCTCTTTCTGCCTTTGGTGCATTCATGCTGCAGTTGTGGGCACCATCCACCTCTCCATCACTGCCTAGTCTTTGCAGATTCATCAGCTTCATCAACCTCATCAGTCAATCAGTCTTAGTAGATTCACCAGACACCACCACCAGTGTCTGGACTCCATGGGGGTTTTATCTTGCTGCTGCTCAGGGCAGATGCCCCTTGACTACAAAATCTCCCTGTAGAGTCTGAACGCCAAAGTCTTTCTGTCAAACTTTAATCATTTATTCATCTGTACAACTGTAATCTGTATTAAATAATTATTGTTATTTCTTTTACCCGTCTGTCCTGAGGAAATTACATCACATTACTGTAACTCAACCAGGAAAAGACAATACTAGATATATTGTTGTAAGTTGGATCCATGGTGATTAAATGTTAGTATCTCAACTTTTTTTTAACGTATACATTCTGACTGCTGTAAAAATATTGATTTCAAGTGGAAAAAAAAAAACTCAACCACGCGGCAACCTGCAGGATTGGAAAACTATGGACTGGAAAACTATGCCAGCGTTAAAGTGCCAAAACCTGCAGTTCCTCAAATGACCACTTGAGGCTGGCTCCATGAGCGAGTTCAATTCCCACAGACCCCCATATTAAAATGTCCAACTTTACAGCAGCAATAGTCTGGTACATAAAATGATTTTGGTCTCTAGATCTCTATAGACTTTATATAACTCACCTGTTTAAATTTGATAAAGGTTTGAAGTAATGCGTATTTAGGAGGGGTCCATTTTGAGTGACAGGCTGTTTGCAAGGAGTTGCTGCAGTCTATGCGTAGGATCCCACCCTCGTACCTCCACAGCTCCGCCTTCTCTTCCAAATAGAGTCACTGACAAGATGGTGATAGCCAAAATGCAAAACTAGAGGCTTCAGAACTTAAGTCTGCAAATCAATGGGTGATGTCACAGTTGCCACTTCCATTATGTATTTTACAGTGTATGATCTAAACCATCTTGCGACCTTTCTGACCATAAGTAAATGTTTGAAATAACAGGCTTTGCTATCTGGGGACTGTCTTGTGTTCATTACTATGTGAAGGCTGATATCTGGTGATAAAGCATCTCTTTCCCACTTGCATGCTCCAGCAAAGATTATTTAAATAAAAAGATGTAAACCTGGGAGTTCAGGGGCACTAATTAACACGTTTGCACTTACATAAGTCAATATTATAAAGGCTCATATCTTAGTAAACACACAGCTACTCTCTAGTACCACTTAACATTTCAATCTTGTTCCTCTTACTTTATCGGCTAGCCTCTGAGGAGAATCGAGCGTTTTCATGCTGTACACATTTTGTAAAGCTCAAAAAAAAAAAGTTTTTCATTTCACCTCAAACCCAGTTCTAATTCATTTTGTGCTGTCAATGGCTTCACAGGACTCAGATTATTCACTATGGCAACCCACTAACTTTGACTATTGTCTAAAGGATGACATTGACAGGAATTATTGAAGTCATCTGTTTTTTCCTCAGGGTATTGAAAGATAAAATAAACTGCAACTTTACTTGTTGCTTTGCACGACTGTCTCTGTCTCGATCCCCATGTGAAGAGACTGAGTGACAAGGAGATGTCATGTGAGAGTAGTTTTGCCCGGATACAGTGGTGTGAGTGGAGAGTTGCTTTTTGACAGCACCATTATTAATTCATTGGTGTGTTTATGAATCTTATTGCAGTTTGGGTTTTTTTCAAAGCTCGAAGGTATCATTCTTGGTTGGCATGTGTGTGCACACGTTTGTGTGGATATACTTATGAACCTCCATGTGTGTGTGCATGTTTGTATTGGCTTGCTGGTATCTCTTGGGGCCAAAACAACACTTCTACTAAAATACAAACACAGCGGCGCCTCACAACTCAGAGGAGAATTACATAGCTGCAGGTGTTTTTCAAGGGTTTAAGGCCCGCTGAGAGCTTCTCTCTGTCCATGGATGGATGTGTATGCTAATACAGATGTGTGCTGTCAAGTGTGTACATATGTGCATAATGAATCAATATAAGATATACTTCATTGTCCCCGTAAGTAATATCTTATTTAAGCTAGCAAGAATCAGCTCTGTGCATGCAGTGTGTGTGTGTGTGCAGAGGTTGTGAAGCCGCAGGTGTTTTGTCACATTTTGTCAGGCTGTATAGAAGTCACCCACCCTCAGGCACTACCTACTGGTCATTCAGCACAGCTCAGAACTGACAGCCCTTCTTTGATACCAAATACCAACTCCTCAGCACACAGTAAAACCACACAGGGGGAATATCTGGTAAGATGAGATGTGTATTTAGCTCAGAAATCTGCCCTGAAGCCTTGTCTCTCCAATGAAGAGCGCACACCTCGACACACTCATATAAGCACATATATGGACTCCTTAGTTTAAACTACAGGGATGATTCAAAGTAATCACCAGTGAGACGTGTCTGAAAACTTCCTTTAAAGCAGCTTTTTTTCCTGCCCAACACCAGCTCTCAGACATAATTATTGCAAGCACTCGAGGTAGATTAACACTCACAGGCTGAAAAAAGGTTCACACACATGCATACTGTGTGTATTCATTCAATAAACTCAATATCCTGTCCTTACGTATGATTGTGTGTGTGTTTTATACAAAGACACAAAGTAGATGGTTGAGTAAAGCTCTGATATTGGCAGCAGGTATGGCAGCTGCATGTCAAAGGGGTTGCCATGGTGACTGGGCACAGTCAGCTCAGCCATCCCCTCCCCTTCCTCTCTGAATCTCTCCCTCTCTCTCTGTTTCGCTCACTTTTTTCGCTCCGGGTTATTTCGTCTCATTCCAGTGGACAGCTTTATATTACTGTGGTGGACTTAACAGGCAAAAGCAGAACATTCTTAGATCTTTAAAAAGAATCATGACACGCGTCATTAATGTATAGCAACATGTCCGTCCCATTCCTTGCGAGAGGACACGTCCACAGGGTAGCGTCGCCGGCTCTGGCATCATGCCTTCGTGTCTTGTGGCTTTTTCCCTCAGAGCACCATAATTGGGGGGAAAAAACGTCCAGAGCGAGCCCAGAACAGATAATCACATCCTGACAAGGGAAATTATCATGTTGAGTAGCAGAGCAGGGCAGTTGCGTGTCTCAGACACAAATGTCACACTGCTTTCTGCTCCCCTGCCTTGTGCACTGAGGTCACCAAGTGCTTCTGTGTTAATTGCTTTGCCATGGACTTTGTGACTCTTGGATGATGCAGTACCCCTTTAAAATCTCCTGAGATCATGACCAGCACAGCTCTACATCCGCAGAGACTTTACAAAGCCCCTGGTTTCCTGGCTAAACCCCGCTCCCTGATTCTGGCCTCAACCTGCTGCATTCATGCAAAGGCCTTCTTTCCTTCACTGTATTCACAGGCCTGTCATTAATGCCATCTAGCATGATCTTTAACCGGCTCGTTAACACAGTCGATTAGTAGAGTAGAGCTAGGACAGGCTGGGACAGTGGCAGAGCATAATGGCTAAATGTCAGCCATATTCAGTCTGCAGTGTGAGCCCGTAATGAGAGCGAGGGAGCTCTGAAAATAGGAGCTATTGCTTGTAATGGGAGTCTCACGCAATGACTCAATGGGTTCTTTGTCTTGCTGAGCTCCCATACAGGAGAACGGTGACACACATGCGCACACGCTCACTTGCTGGCACACTGACGTTTAGATAGATAGACACACACATGGGAACATGCAAAGCTTTCATTCCCACTCCTGCAATCAGTGCTGAAGTGCACACGCAGTGATTCAGAAAGTCACACGCACAAAAAGAAAATGACATTAATTTAGCGAGCACACCCACGGAAACATACCACACAATACACACATACTTTGGGTGTATGAGCCATATTATGCACAGCTTCCTCACAACATCAAATTAACCCGGCTCATATAATCTTTGCCATTCGTACAGAAGGGCACAGCATGTGAAGAAAGGTCTTTCTTTTTTTACAAATGAGCCTGTGGCTTACAGAGGACAGGGTGGTAGAACAGAAAGGTAAAAAGAACTGCCACAAAGTCTTTTGGAACCGAATTTGTGGCGCAGCCAGCCAGTTAGTCGCCGTCACTCCCATGTTGCTAGTGTCTACAGACAGCACAGTGTGTACCAAAACAGTCCTCTGTGCTTAGGAGACATAATTTGCGCCTCGAGGACCCACTATACAAAATGTTTGGAAATGTGATATGATGTTACAGAGCACCCCAAGAAAAAAAAGAAGCAGTCCTTTGAAAAGCTGCCCAGAGGATTAACGTCAAATCTACCGTCAGACTGCGGCCTCATGGTGGGTGACTTTATCGAAAACACCCCACAGTATTTTTAGCATTGGTGGCCCCAGTGAGACTCAGACTCCCCTATCCCGACTGGATTACTGATATATAATATTTGGCACAAGTTTTTTCACACCACTGCTTTCTACTGTTTTTTATATTCTTGGGCTAAGAACATTTTCTCACCTTCAGACTGACTGACAGAGCCGCTGATGCCGCGCTAAACAGCCTGCTATTGAATATAATCATAAGCGATTAATCTGTTTAGTTGTCTACGAATATAAAAGAGGGCAAAATCTTGAACCCACTATTGTGAAAAAAATCTTTTTCATTGGAAAGTGTGTTTACACCTGTGGTTGATGTTAAAGTCCAAGAATGACTTAATTGTCCTGTTCGAGATCTCCGGCAACAACATCAACACTTCAGAGACAAAGCCTGGAGACTGTTTTAGTGACGACAGTGATGATTAATATACGTGATTATCTGGAAAACCTCAGTACCAACTCAACAAATGTTTTGCTGAGCCTGGCGCTAGCTTGTTTTGCCTGCTAAAGTCTGTGGCTGAGAGGAAGTGGGACTTATGGCCAACAGACACAATCAGGATTTGTTTGGGTTTTTGGTGGGACAAGAGCATTTGGAGATGCTAATCTGTTTCTGTGTTCAATGTGCTGCGTTCCAAACATTTCTCTATTTCTTCCAATGAAAGTTGTTCACTGGGTGCCGACTGTATGCCAAGAAAGTCTTAAGGCTTTAGTGTTTGGGCCCATCGCAAATGCACATTAGTATCCTTCTCTGGCTTAATGACAGGAAAAATATTTCTAACAGGGTTTTAGTTTTTTGTTCCTGGCCCTAACTGAGACAAGGGTAATTCCTGAGTGTGTGTGATAGTAAATAGATTTTATGCATTGTTTTGGAGCTGTTATAGGCATCACAGTTTTGTATGTGTCACTTGATGTAACTTGGCGCAGCTAGACGCCACAGACACAGGTTTTTTAAGCAATCGAGTGAATCAACATGGTGTTGTGTTATGTGGAGGAATGATGGTTTAGCAAGCTGCATCTGTTCCTGTGCTGCCAGTTATTGCCTGCACAGAAAAATAATATATGTACTTGTCCATCATACAGGTGGCTTGCCACAGTCGCCTCAAATCACAGACTGTATCAAATAATAGATGTAGCTACTATGACGTCACCCACTGGTTTGTGGACTCCTGTTTCAGAAACCTCAACTTTAGCTTTTCAGCCATTATCATCTTGGGTTATTCTGGAGCCAGAAGTGACCATATTTAGGCAAACTGTGGAGAAGCGACAGGTGGATCTGACTCATAGCGTCACCTTGCAGACAGCCTGTCACTCAAGCGGCCCACCCGTCATTATGCATAACTCAAAAATGTAAACAGATGAGTTATATAAGAATGAAACACCCCACAATTGTCGTGAATGTTGAAATTAAATACAGAGACAAAAACTATTTTTTTATACCAGGCTGTAAACATGTTTATTTCTGCTGTAAAGTCGGCCATTTTAACACAGGTGTCTATGGGAGTTGACCTCTGAAGCCAACCTCAAGTGGCCATTCAAGAAACAGCAGTTTGTAGCACTGACATATTGGCATAATTTTTCAGCCTCTGAGGTTGTTGCTTGCCTCAAACCAAACATACGATAAAAGATCAACATGTTATTTTAGCACAACAGCTGGCTAGCTTCTTCTGTTTCACATTATACAACCAATTTAGCACTATAAAAATAATTACATCCAGACTTTGACCTTCATTATAGCATTTAAATAAGTCACAACACTAGCACGTTCATATGTCCAGTAGGCAATTTAAAGCAGGATGATGGAGGATGGCAGCCTACTTGTTAGTAAATTGATCAAAATGCTTATCCCTTGTTAGCCTTTCATCCCCCTCCAGGTCACTAACACGTGGACTTTGGTCCGGGGCTGGACCCAGACAGTGCCCTATCTGGAACCAGACCTAACTAAACTATTGAGAATTATTTCATTTTGACAGAGTGTTTATATCTTAACTGGTAAGGCATTTCTGGTGATTCGGGCACTTATTTTGTGGCCCAGGAAACACACATACAATTGCATGCCTTGTAAATCATGGTAGATGCATAGATGGACTTATGGCTTGGCGATGTCATCATGATAAAAATGTTCAAATTAGTTGATACTGATAATCAGGATAAATGTCAGATCATTATTATGATTTTCTTTAAAGTTTAAAGACTGACTTTTGCTCCTGAGGGAATGTTGAAGAAACCATACGGTTAGTTGTGGTTTAAACATAGCCTGGTTCCAGACCATAGACCCGCCCACTCAACTGAGTAGGCTTGCATCTCTGGTCTGGCATACTGCAATGAATTTGCGATTTATCTCGTCCAAAGGATGGACGGACCAATGAACGGCGGAGGTGGCGGTGGGTCTAGCGATTAGCCAATCAGCGCCACGCTAATGGCGACCGCTGCAGATCCTACAGACCACATAAACAATGCTATCAAGGTATTTCGCCACTACTCGCGTTAATGGAGGATCAAATTAAGGAAGCTGCTAAACTGGATTTAATGGCGATGCAGCTGGACGTGCACGACGACGGAGACATTTTAAACGGGCAATGCTCGCTTGTTTTCGGCACCCCCGAGCCATGGATACTAATGACGTCAGATACTGGGTGAGTCGTTGATCTCTACTGATTGGTTAGGGAAAAATCAAATTCCCTCCCCCTTGTAAATCGCCTTCAATTGGAGGCGATGTCAGACTGAAGGTTCTGCGAGCTTCAGTCTGACACTCAGGCTAGTTTAAACAACTTATTATCATCAGAGCATGACAAACTCTTGCCAAACAGTAGAGCATTTCACAAGTCAGAGATAGACCTATAACAACTATAATCATGATAATGGCAATAAATAGACAAAGAACTCTTAATTCTGGTCAGCGGCATTTCACACACATATCTTCCGTCAATCAAAACACTGACAAAATACGGACTCTGATGACGTCATGAAGTAACGTGGGATCTCTCATTGCCAATGTCTATCTGATGTTACTCAGGCAGAAATAATGTTCACAGCATGCATCATGTATGAAAGGTTTATTCACATCACGTTTAGTGGTGTGATGTCATAGCATTCTAACGAAACAGCCACAAATCAGTAACATTAACTTGCTAATTTGCCATTGTCATTAGATGAATTGACTATGCAGCTATTGTAGCTAACGTTATGTGGTGAATTCAGTTGTGGGGTAGCTCAGTGCTGTTATCAATAGTCAAAACAATTATACTAAAAATAACTTTACGAGTATGTTGACCGTTGATGTAATGTTATAGTGTTAGTTTATGCATTAGTTGGTAGTCTGTTACTTCTGCTGGCTGATGGTAGGTGGCGACTAGCATTTATGGTGCACTACTGCCCCCCTCTACGGGCGTATGGATGGTTCAATAATATTGAAGATTTATCAAACACTTTTGTAGGGAAAAGTATATTGAGATAATAACTTTTATCGTTTCACTGCCCAGCCTTAAATGGACTTGCAGTTATGTAGCACCTTTCTAGTCTTCTGACCACTCACAGCGCTTTACTCTTCATGCCACATTCACCCATTTACACACACATTCATACACTGATGGCAGATGCTGCAATGCAAGGTGCCAATCTGCTCATCAGGATCTAATCCAATCTAATCATTCACACGCACATTCGCACACTGATGACACAGCCCTCAGGAGCAATTGGGTTTCAGACTCTTGCCCGAGGACACTTAGACATGTGGACTGGAGGAACTGGGGGTTGAACCGCTCCGATCTTCCAATCAATGGATGACCCGCTCTGCCTCCTGAGCCACAGCTCACGTCTCACATGATGGTACCCAGCGAATAAAATCAGCACATGCCAATAAGCAATTTGACTCAACTCAGAGAGAGACATACAGGGGGAGAGACGAGATGAGAGACCACAGGCGGAGAAATAAGTGAGTCATGAAAAAAGTAATTTCACATGGCGTGCTCTGAAAAGAGAAAAGTAGACAGCAAAAGTAGAGCTTTTAATCAATATGGACAGACTCTGACATGTCCATTCTCAGCAGTGGGTGGTCTGAGGGTGGGGTGCGGGGGTCGTCGACCATGTTAAAAAATTACCAAGTCCACTACTGCACTCAGCGGGCATTCAACTGCCTTCCTTGGGCATATCTCTCATGAGCTGGCAAACTACCAGTGACTTAGTGGTGCATGGGTCAGGGTTCTTTAAAACCTGTACCAACTATGAGAACCAATCTACACCACCCAACCCAAACCCGCAAACCTGAGCTGGTACTGGTCACTGCTAATAACAACCTACTTGCTTTTAACTATACTGTATGTAATTTCCAGGAAATATCACAGTATAAAATGTATGTTTTCTGTACTCGCCCATCTTTCAAGTGGTTACATTGTAAGTATGATCGTCTTCATGACGTTACAGAAGTGCATATTTAAGAGATTCAGTGTGGACAGAGAGCTATTTGCTGACTGTTAGGATACGGTGTTAAGCATATTTGCTTATACTTTTCCTGGACTTTACGACTGAAAAGATTTAATACGTCGGACTTCAACAGATTTTCCTGGTCAAAAGCCTGAGATCCTCAACTTGTGGGTCATCCTGCGGGACCTGCAGGCTGTGGGTGGACCCGGGCATTGCTAGTGCTCCTGAACTAACAAGCCTCCACTACTGGATTTATGAAGTGGAATCACACACTAAACAAACCTTATTACATATGAGAGAATGTCTTCAAGGCCCAAGCACATCACATGCAGTTTCAACCACTAGTGTTGTACCTCCAGGCTTGGCAGAGACGGCTGCTGCCTACTTTTCTACTACCATCTGGAACATCTCCAGCCCAGCATGCTCGTCCAGGGAAAGCATCTACACAGCAGGAGGAATTTGCCAAATTCATTGTTGAGACATGGGCAGCCATGACAGGTAAGGGGGACAATGTGGAAGACAAAAATAGAAAGAAAGAGTAGGAGGTGCACCAGGTCCCACATCAAAGGACCAATTTTGCAAGGAATTTAGAGGTGATTTCTAGGAAGATAACCAGATTTCTTGGCCACAGCCCCCTGCTCTGCCCCCTTCATGCTCAGCGGGACAAATTTTCAAGCCTCAGCCAACACACCTGCTTGGACAGGTGCCATGCTGGGAGAACATGAAGCAGCAAGTTAGTCTCTCCTGGGGGCCTCCACATCAGTCAAGGTCCCATACTGAGACCTCTGTGGGTTGTCCTCTATCATCTCAGAGCCACACACAACACAGGATCTATCAAGTGGCTTACATGTTATTTGCAGTGTGTGCAGGCAGGGAAAGTTTGTTATTTTTCAGCCTTGTTGGGTAAAACGGGTTAAAAACCATCCATTAAACTTCAGTACCTCTTTCCTCCCAACTTCTGGGCCTATTTCCTGCTGTGTGCTGCTACTCTAAGCAGGCTTTGATTGTCAGATGGGCTGATAACCCTTCTGCCTCCCTTCTCAGCATCTGTCAATCACCACGAAGCCTCGGAGCCACAAGGGAGAGTAAGAAGCTACACAGCCAGAAGGGAAGAGTGACACACACAGAAAGAATTAGAGACAGACGCAAACGCACACACACATGCACGCCCACGCACACACACACTCAGAACAGAAGTTGAAACCTACTTTGGACCCATTAGAGGTCCAGCAGGCACTGCATTGGCTGAACTCAATCGAAGCCTGTTTCAGCATTTCTGATCATTAAACTAATGCCCAGAGTTAGGGATGGGGCTCCATCCCCGGTTGTCTCCATTAATCTATTAGTGTTTATTGACTGGTCTAGTTTCTTGCTTAGAGATAATCATGTTTCACCATCGCGCCCTATTTACTCTTCCCTCCTTGGCTGATTTGACAGAGTTGCTAGTTGCTGAGAAAGGCAAACATCCTCAAACTGTCACTGTGTGTTCATACTCTGCTGGGCCCGGGTCTGTGTCCTCTACACATCGCAGTCCTAATACTGCTGATGAGGGTGTGTACTGGGGCCTGTCTAAGCTGCTTAGCAAGTATGATTTAACCAGTACAATGGTTTAGAATGGAGAGGGATCAATAGAATATCAAGATATAATTAAACAAAGCAAAGAAGTTTATTTTTCTTTTTGTATTTCTTTTGGGAAATCATACTAGTTTTTATTATCAGTGACTTACATTCATGTTAAATGCTTAGTGTTGAATATATGTTTCATTTATATGCGTAACAGTTCGAGTGTGTAGGATTTAGAGGCATCTGTTGGCAGAAATTGTATATAATATTCACAACTATTTTTCATTCATTTTTCGTAACCACTTACCCTGGTAGGGTTCGCAGGGGGGCTGGAGCCTATCCTAGCTCCCTAGGGCTCCCCTACCCCGAGGTTCGAACAAGGAACCCTCTTGCTATGAGGTGACAATGCTAACCACTGCAACACCATGCTGTTTATTATCACCTGAAACTAGGACTCATTGTGTGTTCATTACCTTGGAGTGAGCTGTTTGAGTTTACATACGCAGAGGATTCTCTTCATTGGAGTCCGCCATATTGTTGCACAGTAGCCCAGAACAGACAAACCAAACACTGGCTCTGGATAGGACTATTTGCATTGTTGCATTTTTTTTTATTTTAACATTGGCCATGTAGTTCTCCTACATGCTTGGAGAAGTTTCAGTTCTGCAACCTCACTGCTAGATGCCACTAAATTCTACACACTAGATCTTTAAACCACAGGCCTAATTAATAATGTGGATTTGGCAACAATTATGAAGTCATGTGCTTTATTTCGTTCATGGTGCTATAATGCAACAGTGTATTTTCCTTTATAGGGACAGTTCAGCCCAAAATCCAAAACATATTTTTCCTCGTACCTGTAGTGCTACATTGTTGATTGTTTTGGTGGGAGCTGCAAAGTGTTGGAAATATTAGATGTCTGCCTTCTCTCCTATATAATGGAGCTAGATGGCACTCAGCTTGTGTTGCTCAAAGTGCCAAAAAAAATGCATTTGGGGGAACTCAACAGCAATGTCTCTTTCCAAAAATCACGACCTGGTTACTCAAGATAATCCACAGACATTGTTGTGAGCTAGCTAATGTTACACCTCAGCAGAGGAGGACAGCATTAATGTTCACACCTCGCGCTGTCATGAGCACGAGTCTCTCATCCATGAGTCGATGCACGCTTTCCTAAGGAAACTGCTCTCACTAAAGTCTGTGCATTATCTTGAGTAACCTGGTCATGATTATTAAAAGAGACATTGCTGCTGAGTTTTTAAAAATATTTTTTTGTGTGTTTTGAGCACCACAAGCCGAGTGCCATCGAGATCGATTATATTGGAGAGAAGGCAGACATCTCTTTGGTCGATATCTCCAACACAAAAACAAGTCAGATTGATAAATAGCATCGCAGGTAAGAGGAAAAATATGTTTTTTTGATTTGGGGGTGAACAGTCCCTTTAAATCTGAAACAGTTATGTAGTAACTTATATTAATATTAACAAAGGCAGAGGGCTAAAGTCTGTTTTACAGTAACTATAACAGATCCTAGTCACCAACTTTCTTGTGAACAGATTAATGAAAGCCTTTTACATGCAACCCCACCCGCCAACACCTATTTCGAACAGGATTTATCCCCAGCAGCAACAAAGGGTGAATTCAGCAAATTAATGGTTGCAAGCTGCCGCCATGACGCCTGCCACCTTCATCAAACTCTGATGACAGGATTGTGGAAAAACCCAAACAGGATTATACAAACAAAGAGTGGAGGTGTGATGAGGTGTCAGACCAAAAGGAAATAATTGTCAACATGTGTCAAGACGCCCACCCGTAATTATGCAACAGTATGTGAGTGTGCATATATAAACTCAGGCAAATGATATTCATGCATACGACTACTTATACATACACATGAATAAAACACAAATGCACGTTTTTGAGAGCATCTGAGGGCATCTGTGTTTGTGTATGCCTCTGAGCCCGTGCGTGTGTGTGTGTGTGTGACAGTAATAAATGTGGCGAGAGGGAGGTGGCAGAGGAGAGTGATGGATCGTCTGTGTGCTGCAGGCTGAGTCTCCAGGGAGGGACACAGCTACATCCGACCAGGGAGGGACAACTTAGAGTAATTGGGTCACTGGTACTGGGAGGAGAGTTTCCACCCAGCCATGCTTTTTAAGTGAGCGAGTGGCACAGAAGGTAAGGAGAAAGGAGAAGAGAGCGAGGATAAGCAGCGAGGTAGGAAGAGTGATAAATAATGAGAATGTGGTCTATGTGAAAGAGACAAGCAGAGGCAGAGGAAAGCAGAAAAATAGAAGCAGGGAAAAATGGGAGCAATAAAAAAAAAAAAAACAGGGAGCAGAAGCACAGTTGGCGAAAAATAAGCTGCGATTTTGTTTTTCGATGCAACCTGGAAAATCTGTGATTACAGGCAGCCATGAATTCACTGTTTTGTTTGGGGTTTTTTTTTGTTGTTTTGTTTTTTCCTGTGCAGGCTGGAGCGTGAATGGTTTCCCGCTTGCATGGCCACCTACAGTATCAGGTAGTATACCATATGCAAAAAAGTGGCTGAGCTAACTCTTGCATGCATCCTCATCTTCCAGAGGAGCTCAGCGGTTAAATCAGATCAAACTCTCCTTTAATGAACACAAAGAGGTGCAAAAGAGCGGTCGGGGAAAGAAAGGAGAGTCTTCAGGCCGCTTATAGGTTCTGAAAGGAGACTCAAGAGGCTGAGAAGAGAGAGATAGAGATGGAGGGTGGGAGACAGAGAGAGAAATGTGGGCGTCCTCTGCTGCTTTGGCAAGACTGAAAGGTCAGAGATTGAGTATTGTGTAAATCTATCACTACAACGCCGGAAGGCTAATACACTAGAGCTGGCTGCCACCCTGCTGTTTCTGGCCTTGTCTCCTGCTCTAGCCTGACCAGGTCAACTGTCTCTTTTTTAAGTTTATGAAGATATAGTGGAGGCCTAAATCTCCCATTTTGTCGAATCTGCATCTTTTCTCCAGATTTGCCTGTTTTATCTTCAGCTGCATCAGCCTCTTCTCACAGTCTGTGTGTCAGGTGAATCTGAATCTCCAAATTGCCAGTAGGTGTGAATCTGAAGCCCCAGTGCAGGCTGGGATAGACTGCAGTCCAGTGTGACCCAGAATAAAAATTATACAACCAAATGATTAGATTTGATAGTACGTAATAAATGCAGCCTGAGAGACTGGATTTTTTGGGCCAAGAGTTTAAAAAAAATCCAATACTGATATATCAGCATGTCATATTTTTTCATAAACACGTAACACAAGTAGACATTTCCAAAGGAATCCCTAAATTGTTTTGTACAGAGCTGTCCCCACAGTGCTGCTATGCTGGAACATAGAAACAGAAACATTTAGTCTGATGTCCATTTTTCCACTTGTACGACAATGACGTTAACTAGGTGGTGTAATTTAATTATTTGAAGTGCTCATATTTCTTATACTGTTAACATTAAATAATCATTTAGAGTTGGGTCAATATCCGGTTTTGCCCTAATGGTCCGGTATACAAGGTCAGACCAGTTTGATTTTATGCAAACAGGCAAAACCGGCATTTTGTCATAATGAAATGTTCTGGCAAATTAAAAAAGAGCCTACAATAGTGACTTTTGTTGACAGTGTCAAGGCGCTAAACCCTACTTGTATTGTGTTAGTGAAAAGCAAAATGACAATGTTATTAATGTAATATTATTGCAGTCAGGACCACTTTAGTCAAAGAAAACTTTATTTCCATTTGCAGTATTATCTGCCTTTCCTCTGACCTACGCAGAAGGCCTCTTGCAAGCCTATGTGGAAAGCCTTTAGGCAGACAGAGTACACTTCTCTGCCCTTCCATGTACAAACGAGGAAAGCCTAAGGCAGAGAGGGGAAACCTTCCTGCCCTTCCATGCGCCTACATGGAAAGCCTATAGCCCTTTTCCCACAGAGTGCACAAAGCGCAGACCTCAGCCGACAAACCCATTCATTGTGTATGTGCTACTATTTTACTAAATCGAGCGCTCAAGGTGCTTTTGCGTGTCCTCACCTTACTAATGCATGGCTTGAGATTCTTAAATGCATTCCCTTGTTTTGGTTAATTTGTGCACTCAGGATATAATTTGTTCTCTTGTTTTGTTTAATTTTGTTCTCACATACACATGAAAGATGTATTCTTTGGCCAAATTCAACTAAAAACTTTATTAATATCAAATGTGCTGTGTGCTAAAGCTATCTGCTTTCATTGAAAAAAATCTTTTTTTAAAGTAACTCTGAAGTCATGAAAATTGGCTGTTTTCTTTTCCTTAGCACTGAGAGAGGAAAAGTCAAATTATCTCTATTGAGTAGCTGAAATTGTTGAAAAACAACTTTAACAAGTAAGTGCTAATTGAAATATTTGCTAATTATTATCATTAACAAACATGGTTAAATTTTTAGCCTGTTTATGAAAGCCAGTTATGTCTTGAGTGTCTGGAAGGTCCTTCTCTGCCACACAAATAGTGATGTAATTCATGTTTCCAGCTGACACATCTTTTCACAGTAATACCCACCTTGGATAAACAGACCAACAAAACAGCACCGCCTACAGAAATTTCGACTTCATCAACAAAACAAAAAAGACACCACCGCAGTGGACACACTGAGAAATGATTTCTGACAGAGGCAGTGGAAAAATACCACTGCAGCAAAGATGGGACCACATGATAAAGATAATGTCTGCATCACCACTTTAGCACGTCAAAAATGGTGAATCTGTAATTTTGGAAGACAAAGCCTCCCTTTAACTTTTGACTGTTAGGTATTACTGGTCTGATACTCACTACGGAACACAGAAAAAACAATGGCAACAAGAAGGGAGACAGAATATAAAGGTCAAAACCTTGATTCAAACCAGTGATGAAGAAAATACGACACAAGAGAGAACTTACTTCTTCATGAATGTTCTGTATCTCTCATTTGCCCATTTTTGTATCTTATCTTGCTCCTCTGTCCGTTATCTACCCCCCACATCTTTGCTCCCATTCTTATTGTCTTCTAATTATTTCACTTGCACGTCTCGTCCTTCGGCAACATCATCTGTTCCACCAGCCCTCGGACCTTTCGCACTTTTTAACTGTATCAAGGCTTTTACAGGTAGAACTAATTAAGCAGCAACTTGTCTGAGCTTCTGTTCAGTTATTGAATTTGCATAATGAGTAAAGAGTATTGAGAAGCAAAAACATATTGCTCTGACTAGCTGTTGTGGTTTACACATGCAATTAAATGAATTTTAAGCCACAAATTAGATTGAGCACAGCAATTCATAAAGCGTGCAAGTTTCATACTTTAATTGGGCTGAGAACCACAATTTCTAAACATTTCATTATTCCAAATAGCCCTTATTACCGAGATAACTCCGCTGCAGGAACAGGCGTTTATTGTTCTGGGTGTTAACATTACTTTAAGGTTTATAGGCAACTAGCGTAGGAGAGACATTTAGGTTCTTTTGCTGCAATCAAACTGTATGAGTTATGATGGGCCAAGCAAATGTGAGCTGCATAGTCAATAAAATTCATTAACTCATGACTTCTGGACATGAATTGACTTTGTGTCTAAAATCAAAAGTGGCTGTCAAACTTAAGAGGCCCTGAGTTTTGAAAATTCACAAATGAATGGAGGAATCAAATGAAATATACATTTTATTAGGTGGTAATTCTTCCAGAATATGCAATTACTCTCTACTGATTTGCCTTCCTAATTTACGGTTCTGCAAGACTGTAAAATTAACTTTTAATACCATAGAGTGTCGTAACTGGATGCCATCTTATATTCAACTCCCCACAGAAAGCATTTATTATTAAAGAATATACTGTAATGTGTGTCTTAGTAATACATGTTTAAGTTTTAAACAAGAATAATAAATAATAAATTCCCACTTCACTTTACTTCAAAAGAACTCCGGGAAGCAATGCCTTGACACAAATGAGAGCTGACCTGTCACCTGAGAATTCATCGCTTTCAAGAGACAGTTCATCCCCAAATCATTTTCTGCCATTATCTGTCCACCTCCATTCTGTGTTCATACCCCTGAGTGTAATTTGAGTGTTTTGCAGCAAAGTGAGTACACTGTGGATCCAAAAGTCCTCTATTAACCTCATTCTCCCTTATACTTTACTCAGTGATAACAGTCAGTCTGACTCAACAGCAGCAAGCAGAGCTTTTCTTCAAAATGCTCAGCTTATGCTGCTCAAGCTGTTTGGGGATATTCGATGACTCTTTCATGCTCCTTTTGAAAATGACGCTAATGTTTATTTTAACCAGTGAGGAGAAGACTGAGATAGAACTAAGACACTGTGTGTGGTTTTCAGCCATGCTAGCATCATCTCTCTGAGAACAGCAATGTTAGTCTACCACTTCAGTCCTGATCTCATCAACTGCTGACTGGAGTGTCATGAAAATTGCTTCAGACATCCATGTTTCCAAGAGCAGTGGTTCTCAGCCTGTTTTGTTTCAAAGACCCTCTAAATTGATACACATTAGGACACAACCCCCCATTTGATAACATTTCGGTTCAGGGACCTTCATCTGAAAAGACTGTTAGATATGATTGAGACCAGAATTCTGTCGTTGTCAACTACAGTTGGGGAGACAGCCGTGGAGGAAGTGAAATACAGATGATCAGAACAGTCACTCTTGAAGTGACATTGGGCTCACCTCTATGGTGAATTAAATAGTGAGTATTAACTACTCCAAAATTTTCTGGGGACCCACTGTAACTTCCTTAAGGACCCTTGGTTAAGAACCACTGTCGTAGAAGATGAAGCCTACTGACTTTGGTGATCTCCTGACTTTTCCTGTATCATCACCATGAGGTTGACATTTGTGAATTTCATTGAAATATCTCCAAAACTATTGGACAGACTTAAGTGAAATTTGACACACACGTTCATATCCTCAGAATGACTTAAAATAATTGTAATTTGGTGATCCCTTACCTTTCCATTTTTTGCTCAACCAATCAGTTGATTGACGTGAGAAAAGAATGTGCATGTTGTCTTAACATGAACTAAATCAACCACAGTGCATTGTACAGTCCACCTGGTAGCGTTGTGTGTCCACAAAGGTGCTATTATCCTGACGCAGGCATTTTTTTGTGATTCTCTGCAACAGGAACACTGCGTCCACACCACTGCTAAAAACCAGCAGCTTGACGAGTTGCTGAATGTCTATTCTGTGCTGAACACTGCACATTTGGCATTTTTTTCTGGTTTCCAGATTTGAAAAATGTTCAACTTTGAGTAGAACACTGCAGCTGCTTGTCACTGCCACATTTTACCCAGCCGTCCAATCACAGTGAATCACATCTTACATATACAAGTGTTGAACAACAACAGCGATCGAAGAGAAATTAATACTGCTGACCACACAGGGCGGCAGGTCCTTCCTCTTTCACTATGTGTTTCAGCCTTCCCTTCATCCAGAGCAAGTACTCTACCTTGTGCCGACATTTTAATTTCCATGGATATTCCATATCAAAGCAACAAGAAGAAACCAAAGCCTCTCAGCTGAAAAAACACTGCATCTCAACAGCGCTTTCAATCGCTCCCAGCTGGGTGTTTTCAGTTGCGTGCAGCTGCAAAAATAAAGGTTTGGTGGATACACTGCCTTATGAAAGGAACACCAGTGAATATCCGAACAATGAGAATTCGGTCAGACAATAGCATATTGACCCGACTTACCAGAACGTTTCGGCCCTAATGCTAACACACTAAATTAAGATGGTGAACATAACTTAACATTATGCCTGCTACACATCTGCATGCTAAGATAATCATTGTGAGCATGTTAGTATGCTGGTGTTAAGATTTGTTGTGCCTCAGCACAGCCTCACAGTGCTGCTGCAGCATCTTAGTCTTGTTACAAACATCACTGGAATTCACACTAACAACAAAGTCAAGGCTTAATGGCTCGACTTCAATATCCATTTGAAAAGGCAGCTAGAATGTTTCTTTCCACACATCATTCCCAGTTACATACTCAAAGCCGTCTCAGCACAAATTGGTGGAGTCTGGAGAGCCACCTTTTGTACACCTTAACCAACCTGGAGTTCGGCGCTGTGCTCAAGAGCCCCTCAGCAGTCAGAACAGAGACCACACTAATTACATCCAGACCCACGTTATTAATCAGTCTCTCTACCTCCAGGCATACCTGCAATCTAAGAGTGTCAATCTAAAGAAACAGCATCAATCCAAGTGAGATGAAAGTCTGTTGGAAAAGCTAATTAGTCTTAGTAATGATGAGGGAACTGTGTGTTTGAGCCATCTTACACAAGATTTCATCACTGCGCCGATATCATGGTCTGTTCATAAAGGGACAATCATATCAGGCCTCTGCCTGCCTTTTGCTCAGGTCTGGATTTAGCTGGCTGCACCTTCACGCCACTGGAGACAGATCAAACAGGTGTTCTGGGACTGCGTGTGAGGCTCCAGAGAATATGAAGTAAAGGAATCCTATTAAACAGAGACAGACTCAAACCTCTCGACAGCTCTGTCAGAATGTAGCGTGCATTAGTATGTTTTTTATGCTTTAACATCACTACATGTCAAACCAAAGAGAACATTAAAGCACACTGATGTGTACTGGCTTTAACAATGTATAAAATGTTATGTTCTGATCAGATGTGCTTGCCTGTATTTGAGGCTGCATACAGAATGAAGGCAGCACTCATAGCGGCCAAGGCCAAACCGTAAAAGCATAGTGAGGAGACCTCACTGCAAACATTGACATTTTATTAATTCGTGGCTTATATAAAAACATAAAGAAAAACTAAATGATGCAAAACTATATCTGGAAGGTGGGTCATATTACCTTGAGCCCCAGTCCTACACATTAGCAATGTAATGACTTTTAAAAGCCATTAGACTGCGTGGCAGCAAAGAGATCAAGAGTGATATCAAAGCAAATAATCTCAGCTACCATGACAACAAAGACAAAAATGATCTGCACTTACAGTACAAGATTAAACTAACCAACAGGTATAAGACAAAAAATTAACAGTGCATAGAGTCTGGGGGTTGACACTCCTAATTGTCATTCAGCATAACGTTACCCACCTTTGGAGCTGTGTTTGCAATAGCGATTAACTTCCTTCAAAGCTTAAACAGTGAGTGTGGCAACGTTTCTAAATTCTTGTCACTGTTAACAGATTCAATAAAGAGATCAAAACCAACAATGATTTTCACTGACAAGTATTGTCTTTGCAGCCAAACCCTGATATCATTTATCTTCTGTGCCATGGAGCTCCATTGTTGTTCAAAAACAACGTAAGCCACAGCGTCTCACTGGTCTACACAATCCTTTATCCCCGTGAAAATGGGAACTGTCGTTTATTCTACGTCAAACCCACATACACCGTCCCGAAGCCAAACATACTCAGAAGCGTTTAAGTCTGAGGCTCAAAATAGTCCCAAACAAAACACTGTTTACTCCTGTTTGAGTAAAGTCTGCCAAAAAACTGCAGTGCCCAGCCTTTTGAGAGATAAAAATATATATATCCAAAACCCTTTTCAAGTCTCCTCCACTCAGAAATGTATTTTGCCTTTTGTTGCTTTACTAGGATGTTTGAGCTTCACTGTGCAGAATGAGGTATATGGACGTTTCCACAATCATCTGCTGAAAGAGGGACATTTCTGTCTGTACTCATTTTGGTTTATTTCAACGTAAACCCTATTTTCCTCCATTTGTGAACAATGGAGACAACAATTTTTGAAAGTGGTCCAGTATTGAAAGAGACCGTGCAGCCACAATGGCGAAACAGGCTGCAGTGAAATCCCTGCGAGCATTTGTTCACCATCAATTTACTTCCACTAAAAGTTCTTGTTTTTACCACTGATAGATTCAGATTGTTATTTTGAGTGTCTGACAACATTAAAGAAAAGACCCTACAGAGAAATTAAACGTTTTTCCTTACCTTTTACTGGTCTGTAAAGTCCCATTCAAGGAGAAGTCTCGTTCTGAAATCTCACGAGAGGTGACCTGTTGCAAAAATAACAACAGTGGAAACGTTAGTGAGAGTTGGAAATAGGTGTCCAAGAAAGAGGTTGTTGTGTTGGAGTAGAGAAGGTGTAGTGTATTGTCATTGAAAAGATTTTTAACGCCATGGTTCATTCGAGATTTCATAACTTCTCCTTGAGCGAGACTTGGTTAGAAACACTTACAGACCAACAAAAGGTAAGAAAAACGTTTCATTTCGGTAATGTTGTCAGATACTTCTAATAACAACGGCATGTCAGTGGCAAAAATAAGCACTTTTAATTGACATAAATTGACTGTCGACAGTTGCCCAAAGGGATTGCATTGCAGCCTGTTTTGCTGCTGCAGCTGCAAAAGTCTCTCTCATCACTGGACCAATTTAAAAAATGATTGTCTTTATTAGTTACACAAAAACATGGTAAAATAGGGTCCAGGTTAAAAAGATCAAAGTTTCCCTTTACATTTGGATTTTGAGGCATTTCCATAACTAGTTTGAAGGTCGACTGTGGTCCTGCATGCAATTTGCACATCTGAAACTCCAGTGAGAATTGACTTTTCATTAAAGTAGCTAACATTCTGTGGGCAGAAGTTAAACTTTCAAATTGAGCAGTATTTGTACATTTAAATGTTGTGGATTCTTCAGTGTGGGAGAAGTACATTTCATTTAAATAATTTTAAAAGAGGTAGCTGAACTTTTATTTGTAAAAGCCATACCAGACACAAGTGACTATTCCAAGTGGGTATTTTTATTTGTCTCAAAACATGTCTGGAGGGGAACTTTGAAGATTTACTGTATTAATTCAGCAGGAAGGACTGGGCTTTGGGCTGAGTGCCACAGACAGGGCAGGGAAGTCACAAAGTATAGAGAGATGGAAGTTGTTGGTTTATAATAGGAAGTACAGAGATTGTCCTTTAAAGGAGCTGTAGACAACATTCAGAGCTTATCTATGATTCAGAGTCAGTGGCTAAGTAAATAAAAAGTATTCATATTGTGCATTTCACAGACTTGGATAATTTGCCTCCTGATAAAAAACTCCTGAACAATGAACACTGAAGGAATTTTAACCTGGAGATGTTTCAGCTGGTTTCAATCTGCAATCCTCACTGCTAGATGCCACTTAATCCCCCTAAATCTTACACACTGTGCCTTTAAGTCCTTTTTTGTCCACTATCATTGTTGTACAAAAGGTTAAATTTACTTGATTACATTATTAAATCCACTGAGACCTGCACTATGCGGACTGAAAAGAAATAAGGGGCTTTGTGAGACCATTCTGTTTTAAACACAGAATTGGGCAATACTCCTTTCAGCTTGAAAAGCTCTCCTCACCTCACACACTCTGACCAGAACCACTCCAGTCCTCCATCTTTTGTGCTCGTACAACTTCACAAGATTAGAGCCCAACCCCTCTCTTTTCATCCACCCTCCTCCCGACCACACACCCCCAGTCCTGTTCCACACCATTCCATCAACATCCATCAACATCCCTGCAATCAGCCGCTCCCCTCCCTCCTCAGCAACTTGTTTCACAACATGCTGATCCAAGGTCAGGTAATGAGGCACAAACTGACAATGGGCCACTATGGTGATCGAGCTGCGGGAGGTGAAAAGCCTCACGGTTTCTAACAACGTGTCCCCCTGATTGACCTGTGACCAGCCTGTTATAATCTCTGAAAGCTTTGGCTCACCTCACGGCTCACCTGGCAGAGCAATACTCTTTCTCTTTCTCTTTCACTCTGGCCTCCGCTAATCCCTCTCTCCCCCCCCTACATTCACTCCCTCTAATCTCGCTCCCTCCCTCCTTTTCTCACCCTCTCTCTCATCCGACACGTCCATTCAATTGCATCCCTGCAATTCAATTTCATTTGCTATATTAGCACAGGACAAGAAATGCTTATCTTGCCAAAGCATGTATATAAGAAATAAATGGAAAAAAACATAAAACAACAGGCCATAAATATGAATAAGGATTAATGTTGGTAAGCCGTCAAATTTACTCACAGCCAAGGGAAGTTCTGCAACAAAGGATTCACATTCAGGAAGCCATATGTGCCACAAGAGTTGGATATTAGTCCCTTGGCAGTAATAAACAATGGCACTTCCTACATTAAGTTTTATCAGATACACAATCAATATGCAAATTATATTTTAGGAAGCAAATTCTGCCAAAAAAACTCAACATGCTGATCTAAGTCTAGTTTTATCTTGGAACAGGCCCCCTGTCTCTCCACAGAGAGTGCCAGGCAGGCTTTTAATGCACTTCACCACCTACACACACATATCAGTGTGCTCACAAACACACACAGAGGGATGCACAATATGCTTCAAAAGCCCCCCTAGCTGGCTTCCAAATGCCAAATGCCTGCCTAATAAATGCAAACACAAATGCATTAACACACACATAATGACATGCTGCCACTTCCTCACATATTTCACTAAAGCACTCCCACATTTACACATTCGTTGACTATAAAACAAGCCAAGGATACACGTGTCAGACTGCGCACTTGCTCAAATCCACCTCATTGTTTACCTGCCGTGCTGTATGGAGTATAATCCTTCATACCCCACATATAAATCTCTTTTACTTTGGATGTCTCTGTGCTTTCACTCTGGCTCTTTTATCATCCCTCATACACTCTTTACCCCTGGCCAAATCCCACCACCTGTGTGCTCAGGTCCAGTCCCGCTGTACCAGCGCTGCCTGGCCCAATGCCGCCGCAGATGGGAGGCGAGAGAGAGGAAACATAACAGGTATGAGCTTTGAAATGGTAAGAAGCTCTGTTTATAGTGCAGCGCAGATGAAAGTGAGCCGTGAGGAGATGCACAAGGCCGAGGGGGTGGCAAGAGGAGGTGTTTTTGGAAGGGGAAGGGAGGATAAGAGGGGAGCGGGCTTGTTTCGGGAGCCAACACCTCACCTACACTTCTGCCACTGTTACCTGGAAGGATTTAATCTGTTTGCTTCGTTCTTCTTATCTTTAGTTCTCTATCGCTTCTTTAACAAGGGATGAACATTTTTTTTGAAACAGGTTCATGTGGAGGTGAAAATGAGAGGACACCCAAACAGGAATCTGTAAATGGCTACGTTCAGCACGAATCTATATTCTCTACATTTTATACCTCTGACATTATGCATGAGAGTGTGTACTTTAGTGCATTATGAGGAGTAGGGTGCCGTAGCCTCCTTCCCTTTACTTACACTGCATTGCTACATTTTGTTACACTGCACTGCCCAATTTCCACATGGGGATCATTAAAGTTTCATTTTACTGTACCTTATTAGGTATCCTCAATTACAGGAGTGCTGTGGAAATATCTCTCCATAGTGATGTTTGATGTATGTGTACTGATTTTAATGAGCCAAAAGGTAAAGTATGAGGATACTTTGACGGGGGAATTCAAGGTTACCTTTCATAGCTTTTTTTAATTTGATGTATCCTGATGTGGTGAAATTGTTCCTATGTGCAGCAGAGAGAATTAAAGTACATATGTATATGGAGCGCTGGCCATAAAAAGTATTTAAGTTGAACTGAGTGTAAGTGCTTGAAACAGTTATTGAGAATAAATCCCAACTCACCTGGTCCAGACAGCTGGGCTGGGCCAAGACTGCCATGACATCAAAGCACCGCTCAGAGCAAACACAGAGGGGAAGCTGCGGGAAAATAAACGCTTAACATGAGAAAAAGCCTAAAAGCGAAAGCAAGTTGTGTGTGGAGAAAACATGAATAATGGATAGCAAGTAGAAATCATGCAGATGAGAACAAATAGCAGACTCCCACTAAGAGCTGCATGAAAACAGACAATATGACACACATAAGCGGGGAAGATGTGTCTGGATGTGGTGGCACGTACACATACACGCGCGTTAATGTGCACCAAGCGAAGGAACCGTCCTCCTGATGTGTTTGACAGTAATGAGGCAAAGGCAGAGTGCTGGATTTGAGGAGCAGAGCCTGCGAGCAACAGACAGGCTAGCAGAGCATGTCAAATCACCCTTATGTGGGACAAAATCATTATGTCACCACAGACTAATCTGGCAGCCACAAACCGCAATTGGTCTTTTGGCAAAACAAGGGTCAGTGGCAGATGGGTAGAGGCTGGAACTGTGGAACTAGCTGCTGGCCACACAAACACAGTGACTGAGACGCTAACCTCATTTACACCAGTTTCTGTTTGGCTCCCCAGGGCTCAACCTAAGTTCTAAACCCAAGTAAATTTAGGCCAGGCCAGGGGAGACCGTGGCTTCAACGCCTCTGGTCACTAGGGGGGGTCGCTTGCAGCTGTCACAGCGTGCGCATCGAGCGTTAAAAATGCACAAATGCTGCAGAGCTCAAGAATATTGAAAGAATGTAAGTGTGAAAAAAGGGGAAGCCTACAGCTTCTGTACAGTCCTTTGGTGCAGAGACAGAAATGGAGGCAAAGAAAACAACCTGGGGGGAAAAGCCTTAGCTGGAAAGAGACTCTCATTTCGTCCCTCCACTGAAGTTATAATATTTTCAGTATTTCGCCAATGAACTTGGCAGTTCTTCAATACTTTACTTTCTTCATTTCTTTCTGAATAAGTGATGATTACTGTGAGAGAAAAAAAATTGCAGGCAAGCTGGAAAAAGTCACAATGAATGTGACATTTGCAGAAAAAGACAACTGCTCTGGAAAAAAACAGACATTTCAGAAGAAACTAGTCCTTTCAAGTTTGGTAAACTGTGAAGAAGTTTGACTGAGCCGACTTTGGTTCAATGAAAAATGCACATTTGCTGCCGAAAAACTCAAGAACACTTTGGTGATTATTTCAGAGAGGCGCAGAGTAAACATACCAATTCATTTCAATTCTGTTTCATTTAGTTAAATACCTCTGTGTGCGAGTTACAATTAATGAAGGCCCAATTTATTTGATAACTGAAATCTATGGATGTGTTAAAATGTGGGTCTGCATGACTGCGCTCAATTTCCAGTCTTAAAGAGCAGAAGAAAGAAATCTAGAATTATGGTAAAGACAAAATTGATTTGAGGTGTACAATAATTTTGTTACACTACGAGCTTTTTCACAAAATGCTGGGCTGTTTTCTAGTTACCTGATTTTCCAAACTAAGATATAAAGGAGCGAACACCAAAATAAACTACTCAATCCATGACACTTTTACTTTGAGACACAGTACATGTTGTTTTCTATTGTTTAGCAGCAGAAACCAGAGGCGGAAAGGGAGAGGGGCTGGGGGCAATCTATGCTAATCCCCAAAAGCCCTGAATCTATGCTATTCCCCAAAGAAATCTAAAAATCTAATACAATTGCACAAATGTTCTTCTGTTGGCCTAATATTCAATTCAGAGTATTGAAGACAATATTTTCATGGCATTGTTGGGATCCTCTGTTTGCAGTTAGAGCAGCTCAGATTATTATGGCATGGATTCAAATGTAGCTCAACGTTAATTCTGTGAACTTTCCATACAGCATAATCTAACAGAACTATACTTTCAGGGGTAATGCCATTTGCTCCCCTACCTACGTTATGAAAGTTAAAAATAGTAACATCACACAATTTTGCCTTTGTTCAGGTGGCAGAAGTGAGAAATTAGTCATCCTGTGACTTTCGTGTGGCAAGAAAAATGTGGTTTTTACAAGTATGAGTATCATCTATGTAAAATGTGTCAATATCTGTACTGATTAAGAAGGAAAATCTGCATTTGAGTAGCTGTGTTTAATCTCTTACCCTTGTGATTCAGACAGCTTAATTGACATGGGAAACATATGTTTACATTGCCAAAGCAAGTGTGAGAAATAAGCAAAAAGATGTACATACAATAAATAAAGATCATAAGATGTTAACTTGTATACATGTCAATTTAAACTCTGCCCATACCAAGTGTGAATATGCATATAGATCATTTCGCTGGTTGAACAGATACAGATAATGGTATACTCGCTCATCCCAAGTGTTACGGTTTAAGAATGATGAAGAAAGTCAATCATACAAACTATTGTATGAGGATATGTTGAGCTGGTAACGTAGTGCCTTTGACAATGTGCAATAAAGAGTTTGCCTGTTTGGATCAGACTATGGAGCCTCTGCGTTAATAATTAATTACCCTCACAAGTATGGGTGCAACTCATAGTCCCCAGCTATACAATATGGTAGCTAGCAGCTAACTGGTGGCAAGTGATATGTTTAGTAGATTAGCTGATGTTCTGTATGGTAAACTATGCTGCAGAATCAGGAGCCATTAAGTTTCACAGCATGACGCATGTAATAACACATCTGTAGTGTGTGTGTGTGTGTCTATGCGTGCATCAAGCTCCAACACTGACAGCAGAGGAGCAGCAGAGCAGTGTGCCCATAAATGACACCAAAACTCTGTATAGTTTTTTTTGTTTTTTTTTTAAATTTTGTATGAATATTTAACTGCCAGTGTGGCAGACAGCCTTCCGAGATTTGCTCACCAGGCAGGTATTAATTTTTTACCTTGGTTTTAACGTATGTCATGAATGTTATGTAACAAATGTATTTAGCATAAGTCAAACCATGATGTTGTTTTCTAAACCTAACCACATACTTTTATTGCCTAAAACTAAGGACTTAAATCTAAAAATGAAGGGTAAATTGATGTGGAGGGCCACTGACAAAGCATCAGTATTTGATGAGATGGGAGTGAGAATGTGTTGACCAAAATTAGCTGCTCTGCAACTACACAGCATGAGGCAAGATGTGCTAAATTTAGCCACGGCACTGAGCTTCATCTTTGCACCTGCTGATCTACTGGTGTATCTGTTACACAAAGTCTGGACCTAGATTAGGCATTAACATGGTGGCACAGATGTTTTATTCTTAATCCTGTTGCAGTAACTGTGAAACAGTGAACAGCTAATGTCATGTTATCTGTTGCTTTAATGGTTACTTGCATACTTTTTGTAAAACATTCCAGATGTTTTAAATGCTAGAAAGATGCAATAGGTTGCACTGTATACAGTTATAGTAACTATAGTATCAGTGCGTGCTGCCTAATTGAGACGGATGAGGGACCCAGAGATAAGTTTCCTAATAGGATCTTCTACCATGTGATATTGTGAATTGATTTGCACACAAGAAGGCGTTGGAGCTGTGTGAGCGTACAGATGGATTTTTGAAAGTAACATTTGTACTGTGATACAACTGCTACTGCGACTGAATGCTCAGTAAAGAACCATCGGTACTGAGTGTTTTTCTCAAGCACTTTAAATTCAGCTGGAGTCGCACAGGTAGCTACGGTGGACTGAAGTGCCTCACCCCTATATGATGAAAGCGTGCATCACACAGTCAACTTCCCCTCCTTGGCAGCCCGAGGACAATCTTTCTCACACCCTAAAAACATGAGAAAAATCGTTACATAACGCCGAGGCTGGGGCCGGAGATCTAACAGGGGAGGAGGGGGGAAGCCTCAATATTTAACACCTCTCATCCTACATTCACTTTGACTCAGGCCGAGGAATAACCTTCTGATCTCCCCCCATCAAAGCTCACTCAGACAGTCACCTCACATCTCCCTCTATCTCCGAGTCTAATCGGCACTGATTGGCTTATGAAAACCCTAATCACTGAAAATTACTTTTAATGTGATGCCGGTATGTGTGGGTCCTGAATTACTTTAAAACGACGAGCAAGTGCAGGAGGGTTTTTCTGTGCCTACTTGATTTGAAGTAGCTGTGCGCAGTCACTCTATATAGATGTGGTTTTGAAAGCTAATGAGAGAGAGCAGACTCCTCTCCTCTACGGGGGGAGAGGGCTGCCAAATCCCTGACGCAAAAACACCACAATATTCCCATTATAACCCTATAGGGACTTAGCTAGCTGATACACTGTATACGGTACTTCAGTCCTGATGTTACAGCGTGCTTGAGTGTATTTCTTTCATGCTCAAGCATAATGCAATATGTAATACTCATATACAAACAGAGTGCCTGTGTTCGCTGAAAGTGAGTTAGTGACCTTATCCTTCTTCATTTTCACTTCCTATTCCTGTAATATTGCTGTAAGATAGACTTATAATGAGTCCATGCACTCAACTGTAAACTCATGACCTTATCTTATGTGATGGCATTTTAATGGTAGTATGGAATATAGATAATATTTTCCTGTCTGATGCTTTGCTTCTGCTAAAAGTGCCAATATTGTGTTTGGGAAATTCATCATGCTTTATATTATCAGCCACACTAGCAGCATGGCTTCAGGGATGGCAGTAATCGTCTGTCTGGCCACCATTTTGGTCCAAACTGAAATATCTCAGCAATTTTGAGATGGATTGCAATAAAATTTTGTCACGACACTCATGATCGCCAGAAGATGAATGCTGATGAGTTTGATAATCCCCTGACTTTTCCTCTAGCGCCACCATGAGGTTGATCTTTGTGGTTTTGAGTAGAATTCCTCAACAACTACTGGACAAGTTGTCATGAAATTTGCAAGAATTATTCATGTCTTCAACTTTGGTGATCCTGACTTCACATCTAGCGCCATCAACAGGCCAGAATTTCAATTTGTCCAATACTTTGGTTTATGAAAAAAATACCTCAATGTCATTCCTGTCAGCCTTAGCTTAGCTTGTGCGTACAAGGGCTGCAACTAACGAATATATTTTCATTGTCGACTCAACTGTCGATTATTTCTGTGATTAGTCAACTAATCATTTTATTTTTATTTATTATTACTGTCTCTCCCAAACCCCAATATTATGTCATCTAATGTCTTTTTTTGTACTCACGCTAAAGGGTTTTAGTTCACCGTCATGGGAGAGTGTGTATAGCTGCCAGCATTTGAACTGGAGAAGCTGCAATAAGAGTATTTTGGCTTTTTTTTAGTACTTTTCTATGAAAAATGACTCAAACCGATTAGTCGACTACTAAAATAGTCACCGATTATTTTAACAGTGGATTAGTCATCGATTAGTCGACACTAGTCGCCCTTGTGTGTATGATGAGTCACCTAGGCAAGACACCAGCCAATGTGTAGAGCACTTTGTAAGACCAACAAACAACAAGAACGGTTGTGTTTCAGCTACCTGTTGCAGTTTTTCCAGCTGGGATAGTGTCATGAAAAGTGCGTATTTAGAGCCAAAACATGGTCATTACCTAACCATAACCATATGTTTCATATGTCTCAACATTATGTTAACCACTGCTATGATAAAACATATAGAAATGTCATTTTTAACATATCCACAACACAATGTAACATATTTGTGGTTTGCAGTAAAGTACAATTCTGATGATTGGGTTGCATAGTCCTAAGCAGATATGAGGGCATATTAAAGTGTTTATTAATGTGCAGTAGTCCTATGAGGACATCATCTACTTTATTCAAACTGTTTTTACTCTGTAGTCATTCATTATGTGTTTATACACCAGCCTCCACTCATGGGTGCCCACAGGAGCTATAGCTCTTAAGAAATACATAAATAATCCATTGTATCTGCTAATGTTAACATGCTTATGTGCCAAACACAGAGAGCATGAAAAACATTATCTCTGCTTAACATAGCTTGTTAGTTTCATTGTGAGCATGTGAGTATCCTGTTGATATAATTTAGCTCAAACACAGCTGTGCCTGAGTACAGCCTCACAGAGCAGCTACTATGGCTGTATACTCATTGTCTTGTCTAAAGTTTCATCGCAGTTCTGCACTTACAGTTTGCTCATAGTATGTACGGTCTTCTCTTACACAGAATCATTTTTATATCTATTATTATATGTAATATGGATAATATTCTTAACGCATTATGCTTTGACTAATTCCCAACAGTGGGTTTTCTGACTATCATGCTTTATATTGATTTTAATGACATACAGTGACTTACTGAGTGTGTGTGAGTTAACAGCAGTGTTGGGGAGGCTGCCTTAAAGCACAGCTGTCGAAACTGCCAATTACTTCACAGAGGCAGAAGCTGCACTACAGCAAAGCTACTCTGGGGAGAAATATAGTTTGTGTAACTAAAGCTACTTAGAAGAAGTAGTTCGAACAATTGTTCAAAGAAAAGATCAAATTGACAGTGTACATGTGATGTGAAACTATGACAAAAATATGATATAAAAAACTTACAAGCCAGTAAAAAATGCCATTCACTTGAGTTTATTATTCAAAAAAGTGCCCTAATGTTTTGAGGTAACATCATTCATTAATTTTCCATAAGCGCTTATCCCGTTAGGAGTCTCAGGGAGCTGGAGCCTGTACCAGCTATTGTGCGAGAGGCAGGGTACACCCTGGACAGGTCACCAGACTATCACAGGGCTGACACATAGAGACAGACAACCATTCACACTCACATTCACACCTACGGACAATTTAGAGTCACCAATTAACCTGCATGTCTTTGGGCTGTGGGAGGAAACTGGAGTACCCGGAGAAAACCCATGCTGACATGGGGAGAACATGTAAACTCAGCACAGAAGGGCTCCCTCACCCCGGCCTGCTGTGAGGCAACAATGTTAACCACTGCATCACCACGCTGTCTTCCAAGGTAATACATAAACAAAAAAAAAAAAATAAAAACACTATTCATGGGAAAGTGCAAGGAATGTCAACTTTGGTTTTGTATACCATGTCCATCAGTGTCCATCAGATAGACACCTGCCTAAAAGAAACTAGAGTCCAGATGAGAGTATTGCACCAAGAATGATTACTGAGTTTAGCAGGGTTCTTCTCAAATATCATGCAACAACTTCTTTGAACATGTGTCAATAAATAGCAATAATGAATTCTTATGACTAACTGTGGTCAAAGGGGGTTTAATTACAGTAAAGAAGCACATATAAAATAAAAATTTAAAAAATCATTCGTTTCCTTTTATAGCCCAAATTTCTTTGTAGTTTCAGTAGGTAACTATACAAAATCTTGAATCAGTATGCAAACATGAATGTAGTGTAACCGCCAGCAAGCTACTGCAAAATGAAGTTAATATAATTTAATTATATGTTGCCATTAGTACCCAACACTGGTTGACCTCCTATAAAATCAGCTGTGGCTGCAGGTCGTGCACTAATTGGAATCCAACCTGCATGCCGAAGCATCCTTGAGGAAGATACTGAACCCCAAATTGCTCCCCTAGCAGGTGGCACCTTGTATGCTAGCCTCAGCCACCAGTGTATGAATGAATGTGTGAATGTGACTCATAGTGTAAACCTTGAGTGGTCAGAAGACTAGAAAGGTGCTATAGAAGTGCAGGTCCATTACCAAACCACTTCAGTATTGCTGCTGCCGTACACACTGTGAGTTTATAGCAACCTAACCCTGCAGTACATTTTGGTATTTTGATCTCCTGTGACATCCCTGTTTCTTATAATATTACTGTCTGGGTACTGCTGGGATGAATTCCCACATTAATTATCACATTTTTTCTTTGTGACTAATCCTTGCACCTGTGTTGTTGACTGAATATTATGTGGAAAACTGTTGCTCTGTTAAAAACAAAATTACGGGGCAGGAGGTGCTTGAAACAGATGGCTGTTCCCTCTACATAAGTAAATTGACCATAAATTCAATTCAGTTCCCCAGTGTGTGTGCGAGACAGAGAGTGTGTGTGTGTGTGTGTGTGTGTGTGTGTGTGTGTGTGTGTGTGTGTGTGTGTGTGAGAGAGAGAGAGACAGAGAGAGAGAGAGAGAGAGAAAAAATGTACCTCTGGGTTCATCTTATAGCTTCTATGCAGCAGGGACATAATTTTTTGGCGGAGTCGAATTGAATTAAGTTAAATTGAATGTTTCTTTATCGCATCACTGCCAATAAAGCTAATGCCAAATGATTTCTGCTTAACTATTGGCAGTCATTTGCCCGCTGTCTATTGTAGCTCACAGGATACTGGAGACTATTGGTTTCCCTCTTGTCACTCCAACATATTTGAGCTGAATAGTGATTGATAGAGCGAGGAGAATAGGGGAGAGAGAGGGGGAGAGAGGGAGAGAGAGGGGGAGGGAGGGAGAGCCTATCTGGAGGAAGGAGCAACTGGCGAAGAAGCCTCAGCAGTTCCACTTGCCAAAGCGGCTCATCACAGCCAGTCAGCTCCACTTTTAAGACCCAGCGTTTATATGTGTATATTCACAGTGCTGAGAACATTTCGAGCCACGGTCTCTGTGTGCTGTGTGCGTGGTGCCGGACACGCGGCTGGGAATGGGATTTTCTTTAACGTAACTTGACGGCGGCGGCAGCAGTTGTTGGACCGGCGTTTTCGGCGCCGTCCTCGCAGCGGATTTACAAAGCCTCTCCGGAGCCTGCGATGACACCCAGCACCCTGGACAGAGACTGAGCGTTTCAGCACCCTGGACAGATACTGACCGTCTACTAGAGGTAAAGCAGCAGAGTTTTTTGCCTGCATGTTAGTCGGGGAAATCACTCTTGCACTATTTGTTGAGCGTAATAGGACTTGTGTCGACGCTGCTTCGGAGGGAGAGCGACACGGTGGAGCTACAAGCCAGACATTGCAAAGGGGATAAGTCTAAATTTGGGTGAATTTGTTTTTAAAAAAAATGCAGTTAAATGTTGTTTCTTAGCCTTTAAGTTAAAAGGAAAAAATCTCATCAATGCCGCCACTTTCTACCGGTCCAGTTTGTGACTCTTCCCGCCGCTCTTCTCCATATTAAACCAGCGTTTAGGCGCTTTGCAGCCCTCTAATGTTGAATTCGTGTGGTGTAATGTGTCACAAGAGGCTAAACATTATATATATTGCTATTATACCATTATCTGTAGTGGTATAACGCCAGCTTGCGTTCGCTCTTGTCAGTTTTATTCAAGGCAGCTGTTTATTTTGAAGAGTCAGCGCGTGCCCAGGCAGCTGCGGCTCGTGCCTCCGGTCTGCGCGGAAAAAATCAGCCCATCCATGTTCTGCTCCGAGGCCCCCACCACACACACACACACACACACACACACACACACACACACACACACACACACACACGCCACCCCCACAGGCACGCGGCCAGCAGCTTGGAGTCGCAAAGAAAATATATAACCCTCGCGACCCCCGTGCTTCCCTCTCAACACCGATATTTCAGACTGGCTATGTAGTAATGAGGATAATGAGCACGAGACAGGCGCTCATGCCTTTTTAACCTTTACATTTAAATTATGTAACATTATTTTCTTTAATAATTCAGCGTGATTTTAAATGATCAGGCAGTTTGTGGGGTTTTTTGTGGGATTTTTGTTTTGCTCAATGGCACTTCAGCAGGAAACATGGCTGCCCCTGCATGGATCCTCTGTATGGATATTTGTGGCATGGTTTGTCCATTGTAATGCTTACAATGTACTGAAGTAAGGGTTTGACATATTTATAGGTGTATGACGATGCTGGGTCGTCCATCTTGGCAATCATCAGTCATAACCATAGTGCTGAGATGATTAGTCCGTTAATGGTTAGCCCTTTGAGAGTGAATGAACCCCTACTTTGCTGATCGATAATTGTTTAAATCATTTTTCAAGCACAAATGGTTCAGTTCCACCTTGTCAAGTGTGAATTCTTGCGGCTTTTCTTGATCTAAGGTGATAGTAGTTGGGTTAAAAATTGTAATGAGCAAATATTTTGTAATAATTCATAAACCAAACTTAATTGATCAAGAAAATAATCAGCATTTGATACAGTGTAGTATTGCTGTATTTTGCATGGCAATATTGTGTCGATACACAGATGGCAAGTATCTTTTTTTAATATTATAAATTATTAATATTTCAAACACAAATACACTTTTGGTCGATAGAATAGTAAAAATTGGTCAGATATTCCATCCATAAGTTACATTTTATTGCAATAAAAACAACCAAAGTGAGATGACTTAAACTTTATTACGTCAACAAATTTTGCTTTTGGGGGTCAGAATTCGCAGTTGAAAAAGTGTAATAAATTGAAATATATGTTAATTACAATACTTAAATTGTCACAAAACATTTAAAATCGCGATAATATTGTATTGTGACTTAAGTATTGTGATATTATTGTATTGTATTGGCTTTATCGCTAATGAAAATAATCATTAGCTGGGGCCATGGTGATGACTGTAATGTGTAAGTGTTGGCAAATACTGTCACATAAAAGCATTTATTTAGTCTACACAAATCTAATCCCAGCTGCACATGAGCTGTTGCTGGGATTAAACATGTGACCTTTTGGTTACCAGGCGCTGGGCACTTGAAATTGATGTGGCCCACCCGGCTTCCGTTTTCCTGGCTCGCTCCATGCATCATTTGAACTGTCTGCTGCAGCTCTTTTGCACCCAGAAATTAATTCTCAGAATGTAAGGGAAGAAAAATGCCCATGTCAGGCCCGCTTTGAATAAGAGGTGACCCCCATGCTTTTTTGCCTGCGGCGCATTAACAGGCTCTGATAGCCCTTAACACACTCGCACATAAGCATACACACGCACCCTGACTGTGTAAACCCACATGAGATGTAAGCCTCAGTTTTTAAAGCCTTGATTTTAATGATGTTCATTAGGATTTTGATTACACTGAATGTGTGATAACTCTCGGCTCGGCGTTAACTGTGTCTGATATGTCGGCTCAGGCTGTGAGTGACAAGAATTTAGTGGAGGGAAGCAAGAAGTGTGAATCAGTGGGAGATGTTACCACGGGGCTTCACTCCAGTGTCCCCAAAAGAAAGAAAACACATTTTAATATGCCAGTTTCGCCTCTGGGTTATTAAGCTCTGGACGCTACTGTATAGAAATTGCTTCTCTATATCATGGGGATGATGAACTAAATGCAAATTAATCTTTCATGCTCAATTTATTATCCAATAAACAGACTATGAATATGAATTTGAAAAGTGGCCCTACAGAGGGCAGGCCACATAATTGCCTGTTACCTCTCTCTAAACTGCCTTTGTTTAGTTAGAAATTGAACTCCCAGGGTTGGAGGGCACGGAAGACACTGAATTCAGGGGATTTATCTGGAGGGGTTTCTCATAGCATGATAGCAAGGCCACTCTGACAGTCATTTTCCTCACAGAGGGTTACCTCTTAACTGCTGCACTGTCTGAAACTGTGCCTCATTGAAAAGCATGGCACAGCACACAACCTCAGGGTCAGCAGTTACAAGCCCTCATCGGCATCCAGGACGCAGCAGGTTGTGAGGGGCTCTGCTTTAGATTTTTGAAGATTGCGGAGTAGCTTTTCATGAGTGTGCATTTTACATGCCCATTGCACTGTGGCTCATGTTCTTGCATGCTTGGAATTCCATTTATGGGTCTCTTAAAAGTCAAGCCCCCTGCTAGAAAACGCAATTAAATTCAATATTGCTATAAATACATGATGGGCTGGCCTGAAAGCCAGAGAGCAGGGCGAGGCAGTGAACACCCACTCACACTCCACAACCCCCTTTCCAATCATCCCAGCCCAATGAAAACCCCTCCCCCCCGCCGCATAGTGAATTGTGGTCAATTTGAATGATCAACCGAAGACAATCTGTGAGGCAATGGCTGTCACAGCGAATATTAGGCCGCAATGAGCCGCACCAATAAAAAATCGGTGTGTTTGGAATAGTCAATGTGATTTTTCACTCCCGTGTGTGTTTCTATAGCTCCCTTTGGCACAGACAGAAATGAGAGAAATGAGAGTGCTCTGTCTTTGCTGTGCTAGGCTCTACTCTGGGCAAGGTTGTGCCATGCTACGCTAAACTGTATGGCTCTGTGCTTCGCTCTATGTCATTAGCTGAAACACAGCTGCTGTTGCATCTGATGCAGTAAGCACTCTGCTCATCTCATCGGTTCTCAGCCACTGGTTTTCCACTTCAGAATCACTGCGCTTCGGAGGGCTATAATCTCACTGACATAATGGTGTCCACTCCAATCGATAGCCAAATGGCATGGGGAATCAATAGCTACCATACTGTACAATAACGTGGCCTGGGAAGGGCAGAGGGGAATGCAGCCTGCAGCCGTCACATGTTTAACTCTGGAAACTCTTTGAAAATATACTCCTTAATTATGGATCAAAAATACCAACCTTGTTAACGAGCCATGTATTATGGATTGCTGCATGATCTATGCTAATGTAAGCACAGCAGTTGGAAAAAAAAAAAGCTGGCACCACTTTGCTTGCTTGCCTCTCTCTCTAATCACTACACATGCAAATACACAGAGTGTATGCACCCAGAAGCTCAAAAGTAAAGCCAAAACTGAAATATAAAACTTTGCATACTTATCAGTGTAAATACAGTAAATATCCAAAGTTGGTCAACGAACAGTTTCACTCTTTGGAGATGAAAATGGCATCACATTTTTAAATATTTAAAAAGAAACACCCCTCCCACACTTCTCCTTGACACACTTCTGCACAAACCAGAGGTTTTCTAGATCAGGCAAGAAAGTAATGATCACACGTCTAACCTTTTCAATTAACGGTTTGTTGGCTTCCCCCTGAGGAGCCAGAAAATTCATTGGCTTTTTAAGTGTTAATCAAGCTTTTATCCAAGCCTATCTAAAGAGCTGTGAGAAGAAAACAGTCATTTTATATAAAACAAGGCAGCGGCGAAAACATCTCTGCAGTTTATCTGAGAGATAACAGCTTGAGTGTTTCACATCTAGAATAAAGGTCCTTAAATTATCCAGCTGTTTGAAATGTTTTGTCTGCAGCATCCTGTGAGATAATATTATGCACAGGAAAAAAAGCATAATGCTTTTGGCAAGAATACAAATTGGAAAGGTAACTAGGTAAGGGTCACAGCTAGAGCTCAGTCACTGCTGTTTTTCCAACAGAGAAGCAAATTGCCCTGAATGGAAGATAAGACGTTTATCTTTCTGTCAGTACCACACTTTAACACGGTAAGAACCGATGTATGATTAGATCCAGCTTTTAAAAAAAAAAATCACTACCACCTTAAATGGCAGTTTCTCTGTCGGAGGGCAATTTGGCAATCTGCTCCGTATCTCATAAAGCAGAGTTACAATAGCTACACTGGACGTTTTAGAAATGAAAGACTTCAAATCTGAGAGTGCTGCTGGAGGAGAAAACTCATTTGCCCATGTGGATTTTGACCAATCGCTGCCAGTGTTGACTTGGATGAGTAGGTGTTACGGTATCGTAAAATTCTGCACCATCTGCGAGGTGATTAAAGATTTTTCCTTATCACTGTTTTGACTGTGGGTATTTTCTCCCCACTAGCTCAGCTAATTTGCTTCAGTGCAGGATTGTTGACAAGTAAAAAAAAGAGACTCGTAGCAGGAGCAGAATGCAAAGCTTCTTCCTGTCTTGTATGCATGCAGAGATGTTTGGTGTGTCATTATCGCAATGTCATCATATTGCTAGTTGCTACAGTAGTGTTTTTCCACACACACACATGCACAGATCTATCACCACGTACACCTACATAGTTACAGCCACCCGTACACCCACACACACATACACATACACACACACACACTGAAAACCATGCTTTAAAGAGAGCGTGGCTGTGCGGGTATATAGCGGTGAAATATTGGAGCCATTGCAGCCCTCCAGGCATGCAGTTATCAGGGATACAGAACTGATGGGAAATCAATCAGCTCAAGTGGAGTGGCCTGGCCTGTGGTGAGGAGAGGAGTCCTGTCTTCTCCAGATGCATGCTTTAATGTCTTCAGATCACTGTTCAAACCAATGAACCGAAACAGACATGCATTTACTGTATGCATGTATGTATGTATGCACGTGTACATATGTACTAGGGATGGGCATGAGCACTCTGGACATCAGTATTTTTTCAATGTATTGATTTATCATCATCCAATCTCCCACATGTGAACTTGAGATACATATATATATATATATATATATATATATATATATATACACACTATATATAAATGGGTAATATCTCATTGCTTTGTAGTGCTGTGTGCATTGTATCGCTTTGCTCTACTACTGCTCAACTACTGCTGTGGGAGTGTCAGCTCTTAGCCAGGGACAGTCTGTGAGACTCCATCCAGGCACACACGTGACTTTAATGGTTTGGTGTTGGATGTTAGCTGCTGAGGCTGAGTTAACTCATGCTAACCAGACAGACGTTGAGCGGCTCAGCCTAACCTATGTCACAGCAGCAACAGAAAGTTTGCCGATGTTTCTTATGTTAACTTTGAATTTATGGTTTAATAGTTTAATTGAAGCCTGGCTGTTGCACTTGTCTTCCCTTGTTAGCCAATTTACATTCCTAATCTAACTTTAGTTTTTTAACTACCTAAAAAACATGGTGGATTTTAGAGAAATTGATTGTGGTAAGGTTTAATATAAATGTAAAAGTTCATAGAATGTCACATACCTATACACCACCCTAACCAGCCAACACTTGCTTTCCGCTTAGCTCCACAAAGGACACACTATTTACTGCATTAGCTCAAAGTTGCCATTGGTGTGAAGTTTGGAAATGGGGGACTGTCTGAGACTGTTGTTCATGTGCTTAAAATGATGTGTATGTTTTCCTTATGGTCATGCTAAGAATAGTCTGTCTCATAGGATGCAGATAACGTCTGTCACTGGCTCCATTGCTGCAGAGAACCCACACAACCAACTCTTGTCTCCATACTGTTTTTGTTTTAGTGCTGTGCATGAAGCAGGAATAACTTCTGAGCTAGCGATCCACAAGCTAACTTTTCAAAGCTTTTCAAAAAATGTTTTACGTGGCGTTTTCTTTTGCAGAGATTTTGCCGATTTAATGCCAGAACTCACCTCTCCACCGAAACAAGTTCCCTCCCAACACTATTTCTTAAGGGCACTGTCTGAGCATAGCACAATCCAAGATAATTGTGATTTGAAGAAATTCAAACAACCCAGAGCATTTCTCCACGTACTGCAGAATTAGTATGGGTTCAGCCATACCTTTCTCGAGCGCTGGCACAGCACGAGATAGGTGTGGCTTTGTGAGACTATGCTAAAACACTGTTCTTAAACAACTAAACTAGTCAGGGGTAGCAAAGATCTCTGAATTCTCAGGAAAAATACCAAGAACGTGACCCAGTGTCCATTTTGGTAGCTACTGCCCTGATAACTAAGATATTTCAAAAGCAGTTTTAGCTGCCAAGTCTTAACCACACTTAACCACAGGAGTCGCAGATCAGAAAACACTCGCACTGTTCTTTTTAAATGGTTAAATTCTAAGGCTATGTATCCACCTATCTATCTGCTTTTGTGTTTGCTCAGCTCAGTGTGAAGTGGGCGATGCAGTGTGAAGGCAAACAGCAAACAGATCTGTTACATCTCTGTGTAGACCTCATATCTAATTCATGCATTTTATTGTTGCTCTGCAGCTGTGTATATGTGCTATGAGGTGCAGGCCAAGCTTGGGCTGACACCAAAATCACATACATAAATGAACAGGGCAAGGTTATGTACTGTCGCTGGAGGCTCTGGAGGATTTCAGTGTCATTGCCATATTATCCCACGGAGACGGTTTCTTTTTATAATGATTTAAAGTAAGAACGTAAACCCATTTTCATGCAGAGTTCTCAATGGCTTCATCCTGACGGGAGGCAGGGGCAGGAAGTGAATGCCCCATTTACATTTTCACATTTTACACAAGTTCTTACAGGAAACAGCTTATAGCAAGCATAACCTTAGCAGCTTAAACGCCTGGACTGTCAGCATGACAAGCATCCACATTAATCTATCAGCATGTGTGTTAGGCTGCGAGTACATGCTTCCATGCACGAGGAGGGTGTCACAGCAGTGCTCCTGTTCCTGCTCATTTCGCATCCTATTTGCTCCTGTTTGCATGTGTTCTCCTGTTCACTTCTTATTTCCATCCTCTCGTGCATCCTCCCTTGTATCATTACTGCAAGTATGTGCACCTGTACCAGATGGTAAGTGTGTGTATGTGAGTGTATTTATTCCGGTTTGTGAGAATACCACTTGTCAGGATTTGTATGTGTCTAGGTTTTGTGCTTGTGTTTGACAGTGGGTGTTTTTGCATTTCCAAGTGGGTAGGAAGCCCCCTACCAGTGACAATGAGGTGTCAACTAGGCATTTAATAGTTTCCGATTCTGAGAACCTGGAATCACTTAGTGTGGTAAATATCTTTTAATTTCACACCACTAATGGCCAGGGATATCAACTGAGCATTTCAGAGTGAAAACCTTTATTATTTTATTATATATTTTCCACTCATTCGGCTCTGGAGTTCTGTAAGTCCACTAGTCAAAGCTACAGAAGGGTGACTAATTAAAAGGAAATAAGTGAGTGGAAACATGACGAATGCAGATGCAGTCATGCAGGCTGCTGAATAGATTTAAGAGTGTGAAAATTATTTGAATCCTGCCTTGTTTTCAGCTTTGTGACGATAGATTTTCAGATAAAGGAACACTTAATCCTTCATTTATCTAAAAAATTTCATAATCACCAAAATTGGAGATACATGAAGCACGTCTGCGAGCTTGTCAAGGCAGCCAACTTGAGCCTGCCTCCTCTCTCACACTGCATACTCTCACTGCTACATATATCCAATGCAACCTTTCAACCATGGCGATGTACTTAAGCTGACAGAGCTCTGCTCACTCTTTGCTGCCATGCCTGCTGCCACACTGCTCACCTGAAAGCTGTGCTGTCACTTGCTGCTTCTGTCGCCGCCACTACTTCTGTTCATATTGCATTTCAAAAGCCCAATCCTCACCAAGCACCCACCTGTAGGGTCTACCTTCCCTTAGGGGGAGGAGATAATGTTATTCTCCCCGCTCGCTGTTGTGCTGAGCTTGGTAAGGAGCGAAAAGTTTAGAGCCCTGGCATCAAACATTCACGGCATACATATTCCACATTAACTGATCATCTATTCCACATGACTTGACTAACTGAAATGGTTTTCATTGGACAGTAATGATGGCGTTTGCAGTCACAAGATGTCAACCCAACTGAACATTTATGGGAGATTTTGGAATAAAATGTTTGACAGTTCTCTCCACTACCGTCAGTAAAACACTAAATGAGGGAATATATTTTGAAAAATGATGTTCCTACCCTCCAGTAGAGTTCCTGTGAATTGTAGAAACTATGACAAAGAGCATTAAAAAGGTTCTGGAGGCACATGGTACACCAACGTCAGAATAAAACCCCTCTCCCACCACACAAAAAGACTACAACCATTAACTGGCTTTTGTCTTAAGCGGGAATGGTTATCGGGAATTTATTCCTGGAACAAACGAGTCTGCATTAGTCACAGGTATTTATCAATGACTGTCGATAAAGATGGACAAAGCATTTTCACTTCCTCTCAATGCACCAAAAAGAAGCCACAATATCTTGGAAACAGCATCTGCCATCTTGCGCAGGTGATGTAATTTGGAGCCAAAGTCTAAAGCAAAGCCACCTGTCAATCATGATGCCAATTATTGCATCAAATAACCAAACCTATCAAAGAGAGAAACACTTGAGAATACATCCGCGTGAGAAGAACATCTAAAATGACAGAAACCACATATACCAAAAATTTATTTGACACATGCTTTGATTTTTTAGTTTGGTTCATATCCCATCCACTAACATAGAGGGGGCGGGGTTTATGACCTAAACTGCAGCCAGCCACCAGAGGACGATCAAAACATTTTGGCTTCACTTTTTGGGAGCTGTCATGACATCCATCTTTAATAGACAGTCTATAGTGTTTATCAGCTCTGGTCCAATTGGCAGTGATGGAAAAGTGACACCTGCGTGGACAAGATAATTTTGGGCCCTTTTCCAGCACCATGTTATGACTGTGTTGAAGTTAGCAAGTGGCTCTTTGTCATTTTGGGAACAAATTCTGACCGTCTTCATCTAAGCAGCATTCAAACGTCGTTCCAAATTAGTTGGCATCTAGTTTGTGAGAGAATAAGTCAGAGATATTTAAAAAATAAAATAAGTAACCACCGCAACTGTTTACTTATCCTGTTTTCCAGCACGTTTATGATGTTTAATGTGATATTCTAGAAAACAAAATTATAATAGAAAGGCAGACTCATCTGCATCAATAGGAATGGAGTATATGGTCCTATTTTAGTTTTACCCAAATTTAAAAAACTGCATATACATGTTAGTTTTGGTTTAAAAGAGGGTGTAAGATACTTTGTGTGGGTTTTTGCTTTAATTTTTCACCCATCTGTGGGTTTAAACCTTTTAGGAATCAGGTCACAGTTGCAGGGATACATTCTTTTCAAAAGATGGGGGACATCAAAATTTCACAGTGCATTTCACAGTGAGTTATGACATTTTCCTCTCTCTCTTTTGTCCTGGTTTTCTGTTCGCATGTAAGTGACAGCTAGGGTCAGATCAGGGTCTCTGGGTGGTGAGAAGGCTCGGCCCTCTGGTGGCCCCATCTGCACACTGCCATGCTGGTTAAGGAGCAAGATGAATGGAGAGCATCTGGAAAGACAAGCTGATCTGAAAACCAGCCAGACATGGCTTAATGCAAAATGTGCATCAGGGGTCTGGACATGTTTGTCTGTTTGTGTACTGTGTAAAGCATGAGTGTGTACATGTTCTCAAAGGGGGGATCTCTGCAGCTGTGTGTGTGTGTGTGTGTGCTGTGTGTGCATGCAATGATGTGTCACCCTGTAGGTCCAGTGAGTTTAGCAGCCTATATATGCACATATGTGGCAGATTTCAGCCAGCTGGAGGACATAAAAAATATTTTAATAATGGCCATAACAGAGTGTGCTGACAGTATCCTGCTGTACTGTTTATCTATTTACTAATGGACAAAAACAGCAAGAGCGAAGGTTATATCAGCTAAAGCACTGTCCGAGCTGAATGCGTGCTGCAGATAATAAGGGAACGTCATTGGGTCGTCCTCTAAGCATGCTTATTAGAGCAAGTTGAAACTGTTCCTGTAGAAAATATTGTTTAGCCAACCTTCCGTCGGAGCTGGCTGTGCTGTGCAGGTGTGGTTGCGTGTAATTACAGTATGTGTGTTTGCTTGTAATTAAGTCAGGCCCACAGAGTCAGCACCCAAGCCAGTCTAGTCTCCATGTGCAGTGCTCCAAAACAGAGGCTCTCATGATTTAATTACCGCACAAACATACACACACACATGCACACACAAAGAGTAGTGAGCCAACAGACCATGTCTCTTAGTCTCTTGTACAGCTCCCCATAGTCCTCTCTAGTTTGTCACTTGCCAACCTTTGCCAGCCCTTCACAAATTCTCCTCTTCCATGGTCGCTTGGTTTAGAAATCTAAATCTGTCCAGTAAGAATATACTTGGAAATCCTGCTGAAATGGTCAGAGAGATTTCAGGAAGGAGTCAAGCCAAGCTCTTGGATATTTATAATAGGAGGCCCTTAGAACAGCTAATGCTATATTGGACTGCCAGGACCATCCACTCCTGGATGAGTTTAAGCTGTTGCCTTCAGGACGTCCGTTCAGGGCACCCGTTTTCATGTCTCCTTCATCCCAAGTGCTACTGATACTCTTAATAGCAAATAGCACTCTGGCTGCACTCCTTGCACTTCTCTTCCACACTTGCACATTTGCATTTTGTTACATGTACAAATACCACAAAGACCAACCATCGCGTCAGTGAACAACAACAACAGTGGAGGATAAATTAATACTGAACCTTCACAGAACACTGGGTCCTTCCTCCATCCCTACATGCCAGAGCAAGTCCTCTACCAAATTTTCATATCCACGCATATTCTGTATCATAGCAACGATGAAAAACGCTGCACCCCTCATTGCACATCATTACCCCTCTGTGTTCTGCACTTACCAATGAACAAGTATTTAATTTGTTTTAAAACTGTGCCATCATTGTCATTTAAAAAGCAACAATATGCCTAACAACAGCCTAACAATAAAGCTGATTTATAATATCAAAATCCAGACAAATGAAGACATTTGCAAAAAACACACATAAAAAAGGGCAGTAATATGCATACCACGCTGTTAGGACACCATTAATCACTGCAGGGGAAATTCCTTAACCACGACAGCCCTAGATGTGTTGTTGATGTTGTCTTTTGTACTCTGTTTTTATGCTTTTTCTGAGACTCCTGGCTGCAAAACCAATTTCCCCAAAGGGGCCAATAAAGATAACCTTGCACCTTGAATTCACCAACTGTTTGAAGTGCAGGAGGGTGGCTGCCATGGCAGGGAATTAACCCTCCTATATGGGGCCACCTGACCCCTCTGTTGGACATTATTGCCCGTGTGTTACATGTTTCAGCCCAGCGACCACAGTTACTGTTGTGTATATCAGCATCGATACAGATCAAGCCTGACGAGAGGAAATGTCAGACTCCCTCGGCCGGGCTGAAGCCAAGACTGGTGGACTTAATAGTCCATTGCGGCTGCTGGTAGTTGTTGCTGGAGGGATAAACGTTGCTTCATATGAGCGTGGCTCTGAAAGGCAGAAGCAGCTGCTGCTGTGTCACTGCCCCTGGGCTGTGGGTGCGGTGGGGGGACTCTAGAGATACATGGCGCCTCTTTCCTCCAGCCTCCTTTCTCCCCCCTCTTCCATTACTCCTTCCTCTATCTCTCCTTACCTCACCTCCCTGTCTACCCTCCCTCTCTGCCTCCTTTCTTTTTTCTCAGCAGCACTTAAACACCAGCACCAACAGGCAGAAGATAATGCAAGGACACACACACACCCGGCAGTGATGTACTCTCACGTGTACTGCTTCATTTTCTGTGTGTGGGCTCGAATACAAAAGGCTAGTCCTTCTTATCTTTGCCTGTTGTCTCTATGCCTGTGTGTGTGTGTGTGTGTGTGTGTGTATACACACCATCATGTGTATGCCTGTGCACGCTGTGAAGAAAGTACAAGAGAATTCTACGTACAAATTTGTGAAAATGCTTGTGGGTTTTTCTTGTTTTCAGTGATGAGCAGGGGTTTTTTTTCTCGCTGGCCTGTCTCTCAACTCAGCACGGCACTAATAGGCATTCTGCAAGCCACTCTGCTCTGCAATTAGCCGAAAACCATGGGAAAAACATTGATAAACAAAGATGAAACAATTCACGCCTTGCCCATCGCAAAGCCCTCAATCGAAGTCAAATGCTATTATCATCCCGGCAATGCATTTCGGCAGGTGGAAGCCTGCTCTGCCAAACAGACACTACTATGCCCTTGAAACGCATCAAACAAAAGCAGATGCAAGTGCCTGTTTGTTCAAACACTTATTAAATGCCCATATAGGCCATTTATGTGGGTGTTGTTACTGGAACTGGAGCTAAAGCGGTGGCGGGTGCTTTATCCTTGTCCACACAGGGCTCTGGCAGTGTGGGCCCGGGGCTGCTGCCCATAGTTTCATGTCAGAGCCAGAGCCAGAGACTACAGCCACCACCAGGGCTGAAAAGCTCCATCATCCAGCAAACACGCTCATTTATCCTGAGCTGGCTGCTAAGTAAAAGAGATGGCTCCAGGAATTTAAAAAAAAAAAAAAAAAAAAGCACATGAATTGTTCTCTCTATCTTTTCTCATTGGCTTTCTATCTCTCCCTCATCTCCCATTCCCCAGATTTCTCTCATTTCAGGCTATTTCTTTCTTGAAAATGTTTACACTTAATGAAACCCGACCAGCCTACTCCCTGAAGCCTGACGCCTTTGAACATTACTCTTAGCCTCAGCAGATCAATATCAACCACGTTCCCTGTCCGTCTGCTTGCAACTGCGAAAACTTTGTAGTAATGAATGATATTTTTTTTAACCTCAAAAACTCTCTGGAGTTGTCTGATGAAACCAGCAGCATCTGGGTCCTCCAGTTGATTTTTCTTCTCAATGCTGTCAGGCCAAATAATATCTCTTGTATCTCATATAGCTCTTAATCTCCCACCGATAAATGAAGTGTAACAAAAACGAAATGCTCTCATTCCCATCACGGCAGTCACTTACAGTGATGCAAGTTGACGGAAATCCAAAGCGCAGTCTGGAAATTGGATGAGGGGGCCGAGTTGCATCACAGCACCAGACAGGCAGCATATTGTATTGGTCAAACAAGTGCTCAGCTCTGGCACTCTGTTTACATCAGAGCCGGTCAACAGGAGTCAAGGAGGTGAATCGGGGGTTGGTGCCTTGCTTCACTGGACTCAGTGAGTTTTACAAGGTCTCTGTCAATAGCCGTGACAAGCTACAAGCGACATTTCTGCACTCTTGACTGCACTGGGGAACCTGTGGGTCTGTATACTGAAGCTCAATGGGTAGAACATAACACTAATAATTCCTGGAGGGCCTACAGGGGAGTTTACAGTATTTGCACCGTGAGAAAATACAAAGGAGAAAACTGGTAGAGGGGAAAATGCAACAATTAGGATGGACGATAGTAAGAAATACCCTCACATGAGAAAATTAGAAACTTTTAGGCATGCCAAAATGAAAAAAAAATGCCTCAAATAGGATCTCACTGAAGCCTAGACAACATGATTTATTACTGCAACATACTGGAAGAAAAAGCAGCAGTGTTTTCTGAAACTACTCCTGAAATTATTTGTGCTTTGTGCATCAAGATTGATTGAAGAAAATTTAATTAAAAAAAAAAAAAAAAATCAATATGCACTTTAGAGACAAAAGGGTTAGTCGATACATCAATTAGTCAGCCAACACAATAAAAATTGGCAAATATTTTGATTACCAATAAATCGTTAAGCCATTTTAGAGACAAAAAGGTCAAATATTCCCTGATTGCAGCTTCTCTGTTGTGTAGCTTTTGGACTGTTAGTTGGACAAATCCAGCGATGTGAAGATGTCAGCTGTGAAGGACTGGGTAGCATTCACATTCAACTTTACCCCCTTCAGTGCTTTACTTCATCTGTAATAACAGAAATTTAACTTTTGAGCAGCTGCAGGGTGACGTAGTAGATTAAAAAGCAATTTTGCTCCTCTGCTCTTTTCTAATCACACACGGAGCTAATCTTCAGTCTCTGTCTGTTTGCTTGTGTATGTGTGTTTCTGTCTGCTTGTCTAACGGTGATACTAAGCCAGTGGTTTAGCTGATGAGGTGGGCGTACCATAAGGTAGATGGGTAGGTTACAGAGGAGGAAAAGGGTATACTCTCCTATATATTTCAATGGCTGATTGGTGAGTATACTGTAAACGAGTTGGGTTTACCCTGTATACCTGTGTGTACCCTCCACTACACCACTCTACTAAGCTATTGCTGCTATTTATGCTCTGACTTACATAAAGTGAATAGCGTTACTAAACCTGACTCCTTTCCACTTCCCAGGATGGATGACTGTATAGATCAGGTTGGCTCAGCGAAGTTTGTCAGTAAATTTTATCTTTTAAAAGGATATTGGCAGGTTCCCTTGTCCCACCGAGCACGTGAGCCATAGCCACTTTTGTGACACCAACTGGTCTTTATTCGTACACTGTGATGCCTTTTGGGTATCCTTTTTAGGATGACGTAGTTGTTTACTTGGACACCTGGGAAACTCACCTGGAACGTATCGTGGAGCTGTTAATCCGTTTGGTGGAGGCGAGGTTAATCTCACAAAGGGGGAGTTTGCGAGGGCGAGTGTGACCTACTTGAGCTGAGTGGTTGGGCAGGGCCAGGTGCGGCCCGTCATTGCCAATCCCAGGAGTTGGTGCTCGGGTGTGGGCAGGTGTACCCCCACCGGTGGTGGTGGCACTGGTGCCACTGGTGAGATTGGAGCCCGACGAAAATGAACGTGATTTCCCTGAGGCTTTTCCAGCCTGCGCAGTAACGCGCGCGATGGCGGCTGCAAAGTCTAAGACAGATAAGGGAAGTATGTGAAAATTTTTGAGTAAAACATTAAAAATGTATCTCAATGTAAAGCAGTCCAGTTCAACACCAACGCCAACTACAACCTCAATAAAAATGTATCGTTAAATTAATACCTCTCTGACAGTGTTGATTAGAACTGAAAATTATCTTTGTAAAGGCAGAATTAATGGCTGAGCTGCTGTACTGGATTTAATTAGATTTTACAGGTGTACATGAGTGTATATTTTGTGTGCAAGTTTGTGTTTGGAGGTTTATACATTACTTCAACAAGAATGAATTGAACCACTTGAAATTCTGTTATGTAGAAGCTGCGTTTCTCATCTTGTGGCCTTGGAGTCTTCTGCGTCCATATTAAAAACTAGTTTGCACAGACAGCCACCCCATTCTTCATTCCAGAGCAGACTAACGTGATTCATGGTTATTGTCGGACAACAGCCCTGCATTATGCTCCCCTCCCTCCCTCTAACCCTGTCTCCACTGCTGTGGTTTCTGCCTGATCAATGTGTGTTCTTAGCAACTCCATCTCTTTCTAATTAAGATATTTCACTGTGTTCTCTTCGAGGATTTCACAGAAAAGGTCAAGCTGACAATTCTCCAATTTAAGTCTCAGAGCGTTCACAAAGGTCTTGTTTGTCACGACAACAACGATCCAGCCTGAGTATTTGCGCATGGCAAAAAAATGTCAGCGACTGATGACATTAGGGGTTTTGGGGAGTGTGAGATGTTGGTGCACGCCTCGCTCAACCCGCTCCAACTCCATCTGACTCACTTACTGGCGTAATCACCTCATGTTTCATCAGAGCTTTCCGATGGGACAAATGATCGCTATAAAACACAAGGAAACAAATTAGCCACCGGTGTCAAGATTTTAATGGTTCCAATTAGTCAACACTTTGGGGAATGTGCATTATTAAGAACGATAGCGTGCCACTTCCAATCTGTAAATTCCACCTAGTTTGCAGCAGTCAAAACGAACGTGTCCGACACTTTTTACACTTGTCCTACAGACCTAACATTACTGTAGCTCGTGTTGATTAAGCACATTGCACATGATACGAGAGCAGGGCATTCAGTCAGACTGACATCGCCACCCTAAACCCACACACACATCTCCGCATGCCAACAACTCTGAGGCTTATGCTGTTTTCATGCCAAAAAGGATGGCAGCTAAATATCCAGACAAATATATATTTTAGGCAAACATATTTTCTCTGCTCTGTCTGCAACTTCTCTCCTCTCAAGTGCTGCCCAACAGTAAACCAACGCACAGAAATCATGCCAACTGGATAGCAAATACTCTGCACTTTAACTTTTTATTACTTTTGGTTTCCCCCAACTTGCTATCTGAACTGAGAGCTGTGATTTGAATGCACATCTGCCAGCAGCCCCTGACTGATTTGTTCCCAGATTACATCCTTTGGAGTGTTTTTCTTTTGGCACTCGCTCCGTTCTCTGCAATGTTCTGACTACAGACAGAGACAGTAACTAATCAGTTGCCCTTAGTAGGCTTTCCAGAGGTTGTGGAGCTGGCCAGAACTGCTTCTGTTTGTTTATCATTGTATAGATAAAAATGTTGTCTTGTTTCCTTTAAAAAACCTAAGTACTAATAACTGCAAGTGTAACAGCACTTTGCATTTTAAAGTCCACCCTCTCTAGATATGTTTTAAGTTTCACTCTGCTATGATTAATATTTTGTTGAACATGGTTTTCCATACAAAAAGAAATCATGTCATCATTATAAAATCGTGTTAACAGATCTACTCTTTCTGGATCTGGCCTCATGCCCCACCCACAACCGCTGCTTCCGTTAGGTTTCGCTTTCTGCTTTCTGCTTTCTCCAGCTCTGGCACACCGCTAAATCAACGTGAGGAAATAGGTCTGGACTAGCACTAGGGTGACCGCAGTAAGCATCAAAAGCATTACAGGAAACATCAAAGAGATTCAGGCATACATGTTTGAGCCTCAGTCAGACTCAGACTCAGATGACGAGTCTGCTGTGCACCATAATCAGTGACAAATAGATCTTTCAGAATAGTAAGTGTAGCTGGCACCTTTTATTTGTTGATGTTGTCTGTTAGCTGTTCGCTTATAACTGGCAGTGGCTGGCATGGCTTTGTAGTTGTGATACATACAATAACATCTGCTACGATGTGTTCACGTTGGTCTAGTTTACATCCACGTGTGTTGTCAAAACTTTCACTCTGCTAATGCTAACTGCATAGACTGTATATGAAGATGGACAAGACATCTTCACTAACTCCCACTGTACAAAAATGAAGTCAAAATATCCCAGATAGAGCAGCTACCATCTTGCACTGGTGACCTCATTGGTGCCAGAGTCTGCGCAGTGGCAATCTGCGCTGTCGAGTTCCTACCCATACACCTGTCCAACCAATCGTAAGCAGTTCCAGTGGTAGTGAGCACACCGACAGCCACACACAGCTGTCAATCATGACGTCAACCCTCCTTTTTGTAGAATCAAATTAAAACCAAACAAAATGAGGAACACTTGAACATACACCAGAGTGAAAAGAACTACCTAAAATGACAGAAACCATCTTTGGGAAACATTTTTTTGACATGTACTTTGAGTTTTTAGTATGGCCCATGTCCCATCCACTAATACTAAGGGGGCAGGGTTTCTGACCTATTCTGCAGCCAGCAACCAGGGGATGATCAAGATGTTATGGCTTCACTTTTGGGGAGCTGAATCTGTTCCACCACCGATATGTGTTGCCCAAATTATACATCGATTGGCTTTTGTAATGACCTACCTATTCTCGCTTGCTCTGCGTATGTTTGGATCTTTAAGGGGAAATGCACAAACATTGCCCCCTTCAGTAGAGGAATGTAAAAACACTTGTCCAGTGACAAACTTTGCAAAGAGACAAGCCAGTATAGTCAGGTTCAGACATTTTAGTGGACATAAACAAAAGGAAAACACATATTTGCATAAAGGGGGACCTAAACAAGGGTACACAAGAATCTACAACTCCGTAAGGCTGTGATGCCCATTGTAATGACTGTTAGGTACAAAAACATGAAGTACTGGACAAATTGACTTTTGTGGATGAAGATGAAAATTTGGAGGCTCTCTAAACTTCACAGAAAACCTTAAATGTTTGAACCAAACTGCATGCTAATCAATCCAACAGTTGTCAACACATTTGTCTCTGGACCACAGTTGTTGACCTCATGATGGCATTGGAAAAGAAGTAAGGGGATCACCAAAGTCATTGGGATCTGTCCTCAGGGGACCATGAATGTGTACCAGGGTTAATTGAAGATTCAGGGGCTCACCAAAGTCTGATTTATAGGCATGCATCCTCCACAACACTTAAACTCCTGGATCCAGTCTGCCACTCTGCCATGAGATTTATTACTAGTGATGTCTACGGTACTCATCCTTATATTCTATATGACAGGGGTGGGTGGTATTCTCCCCGAGAAAGATGTTATACTCGTTTTATCTATAAAGCCCTTACTGGTAAATTACCATATTACCTTTCAGAACTGCTTTGTCACTCAGATGGGCTTCATCAGACATACTCTACTCTTAGTTAGGTCTGGAGTTGGAAATCGGCTTTTAATTTTAATCTCCCACCCTCTACTCCAACTTTTTACAGAATCTTATTTACATCTTAATTATCCCAATTTAACCATCAAATAACTAATCGGGACGTTTTAAATGGCTTTTATTACTTTTATAATAGCAATGCTTTTTCTCTGTACATCTCTTGTTGTTTTCCTGACTCAGTGTCATTGTAAAGAAAGATCACCCCTCAGTGATCCCTCGAGTATAAATAAAGGTTGAATGAAAGTCAGCAGGATTCGTCCTCTGGAGACTATGAATGCTGATGCAAAATGTAAAATGCAATTCATCCAATACTTCCTGGAGATATTTATATATGCAATTTATTTATTTATTTATACAAATTTCAACCAGTGGCAAAAGTCAGTGGCATTTGAGGAACATGAAGTTCCGTAAAAACTTTATAGCAATCCATCAAATAATTGTTCAGTCTGGACCACAGTTGTGACCAAACAACCATTATTGCCATCCCTAGAGCCGCTAGCTGCCAGTGTGGCCAAGAATGTCAAAGTAGTCCACTATAAAAAGGAAGGGGACGAAAGTTTGTACCAGTGAGTTTTAAAAAACCTCAAATATCATGTCTTTACAAGAGCCAACTGTAAGACAAGAAGGAAGAAAGAGAGAAACAAATTAAAATGATAACCTAAAGACATTAAGAAAATGAGCAGCTGGAGTTAAATAACAACAAGCTTGCAACAAGCAGAAAAACAATAATATGCAGACAGTAAATGGGAGTAAGGCAAATCAAATAAATGTATTCACTTTGCAGAACTAAATCTATTAAAACCATCTCTCAGCCCCCAACTACGTGCCATTGCATGCGTCTGCCAATTTAGATGTACTGTATTCTTTGGCAAAACATTAGCACACATTGCTGAGACCTGCTGGAGCTGTGTTAGCAGAATAAAAGGAATAATAGCGGCTGTTTGCTGCAGAATATTACACACCACACTGCCATTAACCAAATGGCACTGGAACAAATGTGTTTGCTGCACAAAGAGTCAGTTGGTCTCACAGGTCCGGAAATGGCCAGACTGCAGAGGATCCGATTGAGCCCTCCTATTGATTGTGGAGAAATTTGTTCACCTACATCCGGTCTTAAGGCTAAGCCCCAGCTAAGACCCACACCCTGTGTACCTCTATCTAGTACCCACCTCCAGCAGCTCCCCCATCCCATCCTAGCTTATTGAGCTCTCCACTGCAGGCAAGGGAGGTCAGATGAGGCCTCTGCCTCCCCCCGCCTCCCAGCATGTCTACCTCAACTTGTATTGATGGAATGGCTTGCCAAATTGCTGTGTCACACAGGGATTTTAGAGGTTGGGTTGCTGCTCTTACACCCTCACCCTACCCTCATCCCCATCCCAAAAACCTCTTGCCCCATCTACCGCTGCTTCCTCAGCTAAAATGCCTTTAGGGAATTGAGGAAGGGCAAAGGAGACAGGCGGCAAGCAAGTATGTGTGCAGACGATAAGGTGGCTGTGAGTGCATGTGTGAGACATATTCGCCGTGTGTGAAAACTTGTGTTTGTGTCTCGGAGTGCTGCCATGTTAGCGTGCTAGCGAGAGACATGGTATGTCAGATTTAAGTAAAAACCGTGGAGAGATAGTGGCACAGGAAGAGACTTAAAAGCACGCTGCTGCCGGCACTGCCGCCGCTGAAGGTGTGCGGCTGTGTGTGAATGATAGAACGCTTGTGTCGCTCATCGTCTTTCTGCTCACGGCCATGGTTAATTATTCACCGGGGTTGTGCTGCAGAGATGAACTGAGGGGCTCTGGGATAAAGGCACTGGAGGAGGAAGATGAAATTATAAAATCCTAATGACGGAACTCTGGCTGAATGGTAATTTCTTAAATTGATTTTGAAGAGGTGCCCAGACAGAACCGGCATGGAGAGACATTGAGATGGGGAGAGGGAGAGGATTCCTCCTTGTCTCTCCTCTCTCTTTCACTCTCTCTCTGGACATGTTCCAGCCCTTTTCACCTCTGGCCTAATCTTCCTTTTTATCCCACACTTAAGCTTCATCGCCACACGTCTGTCCTTTTGTTTCAATCTCTTCTACTTAACCTCAACTTCTCACCTCCCTCTGCCCGCGTTTTCTGTTCACAAACCTCTGCGATGTGATTGTCTTATTAACGATGATCTCATTTCACTCTTCAGTCATAAGTATACTAGACCCGAAACTTCGAGCCTTGATCCTCGTTGAGGTGAACTGCAATGTGATTTGTTTGGACTGAGAGTGTAATCTGATCCAACTGCAGAAAATGAGCATGAATGCAGTTCAGTTATCAGGAAATGAAAGTTGACATCTGATGGCCACTAGTTTAAAAACCAAGGACCAATCTGCACTGATACTTATATTCAGATATTTCTTTAAAAGTTGGCAGAGTGCAGAGAAGTCCATTCTGTATTGTATTTTATTTATCATACAAGGGTTGTATTTTTTTTTTATTAATGAATACATATTTCAACACCTTTCCTATTAGGTGGGGAAGAACATGACATTACACACTATTGATATATAGCTGCTTTAATGTCATTTAAAAGGTTATTACACAAACAACCAATACACACAAATGACCACAACTGTCAATTAAATTAATTAAAGTAACAGTTCGTCTTTTCAACAGTGAGGTGAGAAGATAAATATCACGTCTAGATAGACAGACTGTATGTCAAAAATAGCTCCAACTCGCAACTCCCCCTGAAGCCTCACATCGTCATTATTATATACATTTCAGTTTGTTCACAGACTAAACAAATGCATTGCATGTTTATTAATGAGCTTTAAATGTATTAGTAGGGCTTATTTTTCAACTCTGCACAGAGCTAGGCTAGCTGTTTCCCCCTGCCTCCAGTCTTAACGCTAAACTAAATTAACCACGTCTGAGCTCCAGCTCTGTGTTTAATGTCCAGACATGAGTTTGGTATCAGTCTTCTCATCTCACTCTTGAACAGCAAGCTATTCCTATTTTTGTTATTCCAAAATACATGACAATATAAAACCCACTATAAGATTTGTTTTCAAAGATAATTAGTTTTTATATGGAGGAATTCTTTATAATGTCCGTTATAAACCAAAGTCTGCAATAGGAATGTTAATTATTTATAACTGTGGATGGGCAATAAAACAATAATGTTAATTATCTTGATATAATTTTCCTCGATAGAGGTAACAAATGTTCAATAAATCCTCCGTATAATTAAACCAACCATTTGCCTGTGTGAGAAAGGTACTGCACCTTAAACGTCAGTTTCCACCTGCCATTAACCGGAAGCAGAAGTAGTTGTGTTAGTAGAAAAAGAAGAAGACGAAACCAGCCACTGATGAGTACATTAATGTTAAACCTTATCTAATGCTAAAAGTAAATTTGCAAGTTAATGTGACTGACTAACTGACTATTTCATTAGAATGATATAACATAGCATGACAAAATGCAATGCGAATAAAACTTCTATACGTTTCCTCATCCTTAAACATGATTTCTTGCCTCAGTTACATCAGATTGATTTTCATCAGCAATACATTACAACACATTACTTCATGACATCATCAAGGTCCATCTTTTGTTACTGTTTTGACTGAGAAATTACACATTGTGGGTGGAAAACTTGTAAAACAAAGTACTGACCACAGTTGAGAGCTTTGTTTTGTCTCTTTATTAGGTTTACATTGTGAGCTTAAACACTTACAAAATGTTTTAATCTGTTTGCACAGAGTTTGACCTGCTTCTGACCAGAATTAAGATTTCTTTGTCAATTTGTTTTATTTATTGACACTGAACTCAGATTTGTGAAATGTTTGTCATGTTTTAACAAAAAAAAATAATAGTTTAACGTACAATTAATATATGTTTCCTTGACCTTTAACTCAGGAGCAAAAATCAGCCCTTAAACCTAAACAAACATTATGATTTGACCTTTTTAACATGATAATTATCGATGCCGACTTATATGAACATTTTTATTGTGATAACATTTTTAGCCATGTCGCTCAGCCCTACATTGACAGACAATAAGAATTTTGACTTATTAACACTATCAGTTAAACCTTTGAAAATATATATTCAATATAATATACTGGCACTACCAGGGAAGACAGCTGGAGTTGTACAACTTTACCAGGGACATGACTACAGCACCCCTCACCAACCACATATCCTTGAGACAGAGGGGGTACACCTATATCAGAGTGGTCAGTTCAACGTCTGCCCGGTAAAGGGCAGACAAGCTAACACAGCAGCAGCAGCAGCTAACATCCAACATAGCCATTAAAGGTCCCAACAAATTCACACAGACCCTGACACCACTGTTGTTAAACCTGTTAGGTAACGTTTTTGCGGTGTCATGGTAACAGTCAGCCCAGTCACTGTATGTGTGCAGCGCGGGCAAACACTAAACACCCCCAGCATGGGGCTCACACTCCCACAGCAGTAGTGTCATGATAAACAGAGAGAGCAAGAGTGCGATAGTCTGCAATGTTTTTATTGTCTTGTAAATAATATTTTTTCATCAGGTCTGTATGGTGGTCTATAATTGCACACCAAAACTGACAAATATACTGTGGTTGGTTGCACTCTCCGCACTCCAATACACTGTGGACCTGTATGGTGGATTCAACGTGGCTTGGTTCAGAATTAAAATTAATCCATGCTCGAGTGATTTGGACAGTTAATGATGATTGACTCTGCTCAATAGCTGGATGCAATAATGAAATAAACTGACTGAACAGGTGATGCACTTGATGCTCCGCCACTTTTGCTACAGTTGCAGGGTCAACATGTGGACATTTTGATAAAATGAAACAATCTTTTCCACAACTGTCACCAAGAGACACATATGAAGAATTGAAGTTTGCTCTTGAGACCCGAGTAGTCTTATACTGAGTTCATATTTTAACAATGTGGAGCAGCTTTCCTCTCAGATTCAATATAGTTGGAATCTAACAGCTATTTACTGAACTTGGAATCACTTCTGATTGGGCTTCAACCATCAGCTACATAAAAATAAAAGACAGAGCCACCATGTCCTCTCTAATTGGTTGGTGGCCTACCATTTTGACGCCCAAGTTTGACATTTTGTCCTTTGCCATCTTGGATTTTTGGAGCAAGAAGTAACCATATTTGGACAAAAGGGTAGAGCTGTGGAGGAGCAGGGGAGGGGATAACACAGACTTTGGTGATGCCTCATAGACAGCCGCTCACTCAAGTGGCCACGCCCTTCATTATGCATAACTGAGCCTTAATAAAATTTAAACAGGTGAATTATAGAAAAGGTCAACACCTATAAAGTTGCTATTAATGGAGAAATTAGCTTTAGAGACCAAATATTTTTAGTAGCAGGCTGTGAACATGTATATTTCTGCTGTAAAGTTGGGCATTTTAACATGGTTGTGGGGAGTGGAGCCAGCCCCAAGTGGTTATTTGAGGAACTGCAGTTTTGGTACTTCCGCGTTGACTTCATTTTTCAGCCCCAGAGGTTGCCGCTTGGCTTGAACACTTATATGTGGGTTGAGAGAGATGTGATAGCCGTGGAGAGTAACATTATAAGCATGTTAGCTGAACCAAGTGCATGTCTAAAATGCTTGTGTGCATCCATGCATACAGATTTCCCCCAGTTTATAGCCATGCAGGTGTATTTTATCATTTTAATTTTGAGCATGGCAGTCACCTCAAGGGTAAATAAATGTTCTTATGACTGAAACCATTGATAGAAGCAGCTAGAAAAACGTGGGAGGACAAAGTAAATGCATACTTTTTCTCTCTCGCTCAATACCTACTGTTGAGTTGCCATTGAGCAGGAGCATAAGCACTTAACCTCCAACTGCTGCAGTCGAGTAACTCAGTGAATCTGTATGGATGGATCACAGGAATACATTTTCACACCCTTCCTCTTCAACTCCACTTTTACACCACCTGTATGAGCATGGCGCATTCACACCTCAGCACACAAGCAGAGGCATATAAACACACACGTCTTTGATCCTCCCTCTCCAAATCTGCCTCTGTCAGCTCCCTTTAGCGTTTCTCTCTCTCCTCCCTGTCTATCTTCGTTCTCATCCTCTGTGACCACCACGCCATCCTGGCCAGGCCTGTTACCCTGTTATCCGTGCGGCGGGCCGCAGAGGAGAGCGAAAGGCACAGTGATTGACAGAGATAAGGCCTCTAATTAGAAGCAGTGATTGGGGGCTCTGGAGGGGGCTTAGCTTCCTGGCAGGCAGAGACAGAGGAGACAGAGACGTATCCAGGGCGCCCAACCCCTCCGCAATTAGACACACATCTGCTATCAGCGATCAGCTCAGTGTCCCTGGAACGGGGAGACGTTCGGCAGCACGTTGCCTGTCAATGTCATTCATTGTCCCTTTTCCTTCCCTTGTACAACCCGCTGCCACCCCACCCAATGGATTGGGGAGATACTGCCAGTGCCACGCAGACACAAACACACAGTACCAGAGAGCATGATGAATATTCATACAAAGTTTTTTGCACGCATGTAGGACAGGGAGACAAATACGCAGTGATGCATGTACTGTCTATAGTGCACACACATGTTCAGTTATGGCAGCCCTGCAGGGTTAAGAATGCATCTCGTGTTAGCTCTTGTAAATGATGCATATATAAATTAATACACACAGATGCAGACATCACCAAGGGATGTGTTTAAGTAAATGGGATGAATGCTCATAAAAACAAGAATAGGCACATGCTCTCCTACAGTATATGCATACATTGAACACACCATTAGCATGCACATGCCTGACTCGGTACTCTTACTGCAGGCTCTGAATTTACAGTGTGAAAGTATAATCAGCCTGCTGAGATTTTACAGCGCGGGCAAAATGTCACATCATCTCAGCGCCAAGTTTTATGACTCTAATCTGGGTGGCTGACACAGGCACAGCACCCACTAGCATGTTCAAAATGGAATAATAGTACATTATGACACACAAGAGCATACATCACAGGAGCTCTTTGCAGCTGGAGTGTGTTGTCGGATCGAGCCAATTTATGAGCCGATATGTCTACAGACTAATTCCAAATATGGGGGAGCCGTCATTTGAATAATCTACACCGAGGGAGCGGAGGGCTAAGGGATATTTAACATGATGAATAAGCCGGAGCTGTACAACTTGTGCTATCTGCTGAGGTCTTAAATCTAGAGTCCTAGCCAGGGTAGAGGGTTGAGGCTGGATGGAACAAGCCCATGTTGGTCCAAGGCTTTTAAAAGGAGAGAAGAGCCAGACAGTTGAACTAAAGAAAGTTCAGGAGAGAGACACAGGGGGCCGGTTACGCATAGTGTCCAACTAAAGAGATTTCTCAACAGAGACATCCGCTGAAAAGGCAAATTAGTCTAGGACCAGGCGTAATCCATGTCTGTGAAACTGGCCACGAGTGTTTGCTCTCCAGGGAGCCAGGTCTTCATTATAGCCTTGTTCTTCAATATCACACTCAAGTCTCCGCCTGGAGGCCGCCTCAGCAGCAAAGGAATCTGGCTTTAACATGCTCTGTCAAACAAACCATACTGGTTGGCTCCTTGGTGTCATCTTTCCATTACTGTTGTATGTCATTATATTAAAAAAACAGAACATTGCATGTTGTGGAGGTTCAATTTTGATTCCAGGCACTTGTTCTTCCTCTCTTGCTTTGTAAACATGAACAATGTGAGCTTAGCCTTGAATAAGCGACCTAGAGCGAGGTGTGCACCGCGAGTGCTCAGCATAATGGGGAGCAGGAGAAGATTGTTAGCTCGGTGCAGGGTGAGGAGGGCAGAGTCGTATCCCCTAAGCGCGGGTCAAACAGACCTCTTTGAAAGGAGGAAGAAATCAGGACAGCAAAGATGCGGAGGCAGAGAGGGAGACAGGCACAGAGTGGTAAGGGGGGGAGAAATCTGTGAGCTCACTCAAGGAGAGAAATGGGAGAATTGGAGCATTTCCCCCTCGTGGATACTCAACATTTATGACCAGACAGAGAGACAGAAAGGAGTGAGGAGGAAAAAAAAGACAAGAGTACGTGAATTCTTTATGCCTGTGTTTGCATACTACAATAAAGATAGGCACCTCTGTTTAGCATCTTCAGCAAAATTCTTTCTCAACTGCAAGCTTTCCAACTCTGTCCTGACACATGAGTCATCTTTGTCCAGGCGAGGGATAACTAAACAGATCCACACCAACCATCTGGGACCATACAACTAGTTTGCAGTTAACACCACCAAACTTTTTTATGCCTGACTGAATTATCATAGAGAGCCAAAATCACATGCAATGCAAAGTTATTTATGTCTCTTTTTTGAAAAAGCAAACATGGTTCTGGGGGTTTTTGTCCACAAGCTAAATGCTGTCCTTGCCAGACAAGGACGTCAATATTGAACGATTTTGCAAAACCTTGGATTTAATTCAATGCCAATATTTTTCCATGCCCGATGCCAACATTTTGAATTTCTTGCTCTACAACATCTGTGCATGACAACTACAGCAAGTTTAATACGAGGCTGTGGTTATGACAAATAAATGTAGTTGAGGTATTGTTTGGGTTTAGCAGTGATAACATTGGGTGAAGGTTGTGGTGAATAAAAACAGCAAATGTTCAGTTTCCTGTGACAGGTCAACAACTCTGGTCTCCTGAATAGTTTGACACAACTATTCAACACCTACATTCAGGACACTGCGTTCCTGCACTGACACTGAACACTGGCATTGGACATGGAGGTGCACAAATGTCAAATATGGATGTCTTGGGACACAGGGCTTGTGTATCTGCTATTGTACCCAGCCCTAAACTCTGGACAGCTTGTCATATTTTTACAAATATATGGCAATTTTTACTTTGTTAGCAACCAGCGAATTTGTTGCTTCATGCCTCAGACGTTATGTCAAATCCTAATATAACTAAGGTGTTCAAAACGGGTTTTTTTTTTCCTATTCAACAAATCTTAAATTACAGCACATGCAGCTGAATCAGGAGTGTGTACAGAATGTTTCAAGTTTTCATTTTCTAACAGCAGAGATAACATAACAGAGCATGATTAAGTGTACACATGGAGGTGAAAAGGCTTTTATCTACAGGGGACCCATGGGTGATATCGGTGTTTGTGTTTAACAAGTAATAAATAAAGTAATAAGTAGTAATTTAACCAGAAAAGTGCATTCAGTAGACTGCAGATATCCGGCAGGCAGCTGGCTGAGCTGATTGTGGCAATTCCAGACATTTTCAACAGACGCACCACAGTGCATTTCAAGAGAGTTCCACAAAAAATACCTGTAGTGTGTATTTGTGACGGAGCTTCAACGTGTAACACAAAGCAGATCAAGTCCTACTGCTAATAAGCACTGTGTGTGGAAAATAGATATGATGTAATTATGAGGATGAATGTATTTTAATAACTAAAACACAGCCACAAAAATCTGATCCATGTTTTCATAAATAGACTTTTAACAGTATTAATTGCCTCATTGTCTGTAAGCTACAGAACAACAAAGTAGGATATAACAACAATAAACACAATTAATATAGACCAAAAGGACATTTAATGCTTACTTATTTACTAAGGGTAGAAGCACAAATGTAAAAGGAAGAATGACCACATCCCTAAAATCGGGCAGGCAGAACGCTGCTTCTGGAACATTCCCGGTGTGGTTTAGTGCATAGACCATAATCAAGTCACAGTCATGGTGGCCAGCAGGTGACACAGTTGCGCCTGTTGGAATTGTCCATCGCAGCTTCCTTACACTCACTGGCCACTTTATCAGGTACACCTTGCTAGTACCAGGTTGGACCCCTTTTTGCCTTCAGAACAGATGTGTCACAGATTCAACAAGGTGTTGGAAACATTACTCAGAGATGCTGGTCCATATTGACATGATAGCATCACACAGCTCCTGCAGATTTATCAGCTGCACATCCATGATGTGAATCTCCCGTTCCACCACATCCCAAAGGTGCTCTACTGGATTGAGATATGGTGACTGTGGAGGCCACTGGAGTACAGTGAACTCATTGTCATGTTCAAGAGACCAGTTTGAGATGATTTGAGCTTTGTGACATGGTGCGTTATCCTGCTGGAAGTAGCCATCAGAAGATGGGTACACTGTGGTCATAAAGGGATGGACACGGTCAGCAACAATACTCAGGTAGGCTGTGGTGTTTAAACCATGCTCAGTTGGTACTTTTCCAATCTTCTATTGTCCAGTTTTGGTGAGCCCGTGTGAACTGTAGCTTCAGTTTCCTGTTCACTGACAGGAGTGGCACCCGGTGTGGTCTTCTACTTCTGTAGCCCATCAACGTGTTGTTGGTTCAGAGATAGTCTTCTGCATTACTTGGTTGTAACGAGTGGTTATTTGAGTTACTGTTGCCTTTCTATCATCTTGAACCAGTCTGGCCATTCTCCTCTGACCTCTGGCATCAACAAGGCATTTTCACCCAGCGAACTGCTGCTCACTGGATGTTTTCTCTTTTTTGGACCATCCTCTGTAAACCCTAGAGATGGTTGTGCGTGGAAATCGTTTCTGAAATACTCAGACCAGTCCGTCTGGCACCAACAACCATGCCACGTTCAAAGTCACTTAAATCACCTTTCTTCCTCATTCTGATGCTCGGTTTGGTTGTCTTGACCATGCCTACATGCCTAAATGCATTGAGTTGCTGCCACATGATTGGCCAATTAGCTATTTGCAACTCATTCATCTCGTATTGTGCCTGACTTTAGTGGATCATAACATACTGGTACAGTATGCAGGGGTTAAAGCAAGAAAAAATTTTGTCCCTGAAATGTGGAGCACGAAGATCTGTGCGCCTTAAATCTGAAATCTTTTCCGGAGCGGGGGGCTTGGTGTTGCAGTCACAAAATGAAGAAATAGAAATGTATGCGTTGCAAAGGATGTGTTTATTATCAAAACGGACAAAAAAATATAGCATGGCATTGAATATATTTTGTGTGTTTTTTGTATGTACCAATGGCCCTTTACACATATAGTGTGCTGGCTGTCTTGTGATAGTTTTGTATGTACACTCTACTTGACGACCCTTTTATGATGTTTTAAAGTTTGTTGTTGTGCTACTCCTGCTTGTCTCCTCTTTTGGTCGTATTCTAAACGGCTGGTAACAGGACCCTTTGATGTTGTTATTTATACATTTCTGCATAAATGTCTTGCTATTCACTGTTGTTGAAATCTGACAGTCACACGTGTATAAATTTTGTATTTGTATTCATTATTCTGACGATTGCTGTGTTTCACACACAGTCATGCAATTGTCACATGAGCTTTTCACACATTCCTAATGTGATTTAAACACCTGTTTGGAATTTGACTAGCTCATATCGTGATGAAGACTCGTTGAGTCGAAACATGTGATATCCCTGTGCTTAATATAGGATTTTTAACATTACCCTAGAGTGTCTGGGACTTTTCAGCTTGGACTGCATTTGTGAACACTTTTTGAAACTTTTAGTTTACAATCAGAACAGTCCTTCTGTTTTTATTAAATAAATAAATAAATTACCGCTGGCTCTCCTGCTCCGTCTGTGCTTTGTGTCTCCATATAACATGATGTGAGCATGCACAGGCGTCAGTGTTCATTGGCTATCATTTGTGCCATGTAACCAATCAGAGGGGGCTGTAGGCAGGACATTGTTACAAGCCCAGTGCAGTGGGGACTGCAGGCAGGGAGGGAGACGGCTGTATCAGAGCCAAGGGAGCGAGTTTTAAAATACATTTATTTGATCGGTTATGATGAATAAACGTCCGATGCCGATTACTGTAAACAGTAGGTTGTGTTTACTCGCACACTGTGTGCTTAAATCATTTTCGCACATATATACATATTTTTAGGGGCAAATACGAGTGAAATGCTCACACTGCAGAGCACTTTTGTGCGTGCCGGACAGAAACTTCACCACGCCGGAAATCCAGCGCTGTGCCAGAGAACTTCAACCCCTGAGTATGGCATAAATCCGCAGATGCTCCAGGAATAATAAGAACTTTTTATTTAATAGATTGACTACAAGGGGAACATGAAATCTGCAAGAAACTACACTTCTTGTTGATAAAACCACGATCTTAGCATTTAGCCTCTCTGTGTGTTTGCCCTTCTGTGTTGACGGTCTTTACTCCATGACATATTGACACATATATAGTGTCACAAATGTACAGCAGAAAGCCAATTTAAGAAGAAGTTTCAGCACTTGTATCACAATTAGAATTCTGAGTTAGCTTCTTGCTGCATGCAGGCTGAATATAGCAGCTCAGTGAATGTCTCATTAATTATAATTGGGGGACTAGCATGTTTCAGCTGTTAGCAGGCTACTTTTGTGCTGCATTTTTCTTATTTGTACTTTTCTCCTCTTGTCAAGATGCATTTTATGTTTCCTTCTTTTGGTGTTGTGATAATTTAAAGCGTTGCTTGTGATATGTCGAGGCGCTGCAGTCGCATGGAATCTGTGACTGTGAGCCAGAGTGAAGGCTGAGTATTTATGAATGGCTTTTAACAGCAGGGGAGAGATGAACTGCTGGATTTTCCCTGCTCTCGTTTCTTTGCCTGCTTTCTCTTTCTCTCGGCTCTCCAGCCCCCACCCCGAGTCAGTGTGCGGCATCCCATTGTGCGTGACATTCAGCCTCAGTGTGAAAATCAGCAGATGGGTAATTTTGTTTGTATGGTTAGTGTGGATGTGTGGGAGTGTGTGTTTCTGTCTGTGTATGAAGAAAGAAAGTGGGTGAGGGAGAGCTAAGGAGCAGGGAATAATTTATGACCGCTGTACCCTATAATTAGCAAAAACTAAATTGCGTGTCAATGTAGGAGGCAGTTAAATAGGGCTCTGCTTCTGTCAAAGGACATTACAAACCTCAAAAAGAACTACAGTAGCAGGCACCAGTGTATTTCCACTGACTCCCTCTCTGAGTTGGAAAAATAGGATTGCTAAAATAGGACCCCATGGCCTGAATGATTTTAGACCCAGTTTGGCAAGACCAAAGCACCAATAACTTTTTGATGAATTGCTAATTCTCAATTACTTCTTGGCTTTTAATCTGTTAATAAAGGCGACAGCGCAGCCAAAAGGCAGAAGCACATTTGGAAACACAGAAAACATTCTAAAGAAAAGACAGCAAATTGCCGTTTTTTAATTCTTCTTTTATACACTCTGTTGCTTATGAAGGTGCAGGCTAGCCTGAGGTACGTGTGTGTGCGTGTGGCATTCATCAGCATAGCACTTCCACAGATGGAGGCTGTTGTCATTTGAAAAAGTGGTTGGCTGACTGATCAAATTGACTTTTTAGCTCACAACAACCCCTCCAGCTTCATCCGAGACCTTGAGTAAGGACGAGACGATATTTTTTCTCACTCGCTCAAATCAATTCATGACACATCGTTTGTGATATGACTCAAGCGCCATCAGATAAAACAGGAATAAAACTTTGATGAAGACAGAGAATGACAGACTGTTATTACCGATATTTGATTCTCTGCTTTTGTGGTTATATAAATTACACAGTGAAGAACAATCTAATTATGTTGTTCTTTTTACAGTTTAATAAACACTTTCTATGAAAGGTTGGCTATGTTACACAGGATCAGGATGTAAAATAAATATGACAACACTGACTGAACCTATCACAGAAATGTATCAGTTGATTCAAAAATATTCAAACTCTATAAATGTATTCTTAATATACATTTAGAAATCATAAAATATAACTCATTCATTATAACCTTACAGGACGTACTTTGTGCACCCTTGGAGTCTGACTTTCAAAGTAAGAATTACCCATTTTATGTCACATTACTGCTATGTCTCAACATAGGTATCCGCCTAGAAGGGATGTACCAAATCATACCATTCACAACAATTCCAGTGTAATTTTTCATATGATAAAAGCATTTCATCATGTGACAATGGCAACATACTGACACAAAACAAGCATGGCTGAAAGCAATTTACTACTGGCCGACTCCACGCTAGTTTGGACTTCAGCAGTGTGGAATCAGTAGCATCATTAGGCCTGGGCGTCCAATACTACAGCCCTGAATGTTACCCAAAATAAACTAAGTCAGTACTTTGTCATATCATTGAGAATACCATTATACCTTGAAATATCATGATATTATTTTAGGGTGATACTGCACACCCCTTCCGTCGAGCTAGCAAGTCATGGTAGTTGAACCCTTATATTAATGCTGATTAAGTCTTGTAGGGGATTTGAATTGAAATCGGTAGCATTTCAGGTACCTTTTCTCTGTACTTTTCTTTCGCTATATTAACGGGGTGACATAGTGGACTAAAATGCAATTCTGCTGCACATCCCTTTTCTAATCACAAATAAAGCTAATCTTCTGTCTCTGTACATCTGTTTATCTGTTAATCTGTGTGTGTGTGTTTTTTTCTTTTTGGTCAAGAAATGCTTTATTGTAATTGCTAACTGAACTCTAAAACCCATTTTTTAAGGAAGTATGTGTAAAAAGCCTCCCTTTTGAAAGGGTAAGATTTACGGTATGCTAGCCGTCAATGTTCATACTATGGCAGTGGGTCACAACTGGTGGGTCAGGATCTAAAAATGGACCACAAGTCCATTCTGAGTGGACCGCAAGTAACTCACGAATGTTTCAAGTTTGTAAAAAACACTTTTTTGAAAAAGAAGAACCTTGAACATCCAGACCAGAACTTTTATTTTGTAGTGCCATTTCCTGCTGTAGAATGAGTGACTAATGGACAGGTACTTGACAGAGACAGCAAAATAGCATGATGACGCTTAATATATCAAACTGTGTGGACCTTTAACTAATGACTGCCCCTTCCTCTCTGACCAGTTGGGAACCAGTGTACTATGGTATACCTTGAAACCAGTATACTGCTGCAGCCCCAGTAATGATCTAATTCGGTTGGTACCCTTAAAAGTACTGAGTTCATTACCCAAATCTAGATGCCAGGGTCCATAAGTGTCATATTTTATTTTGAAAATTAATACACTTTACAGTTTTCATACCAAAATAAATTAGACGCCTTTATGCAGGAAAAAATTTTGTCTTTTTATACTTAAATAACCAGAATGTTAATAAGTCAAAGAAATGGGTGTATTGATCTTCAAAATGACGAGACCGCATAGACTTTAACCTCTGAAGATGCCACACACACACACACAAACAAACTCGCACAACTTCCTGCATATCAGTGAGCAACAGTGGCAGGCCAATTAAAAGTTTTTTTATTTTGGTGCAGCTGAGGAGTTTGTCAGCTGGCTCACAGTAAAATAAAAGGCAACCTTGAAACAAGAGCTGTGTGCTTTATCCATCTGACAGTAATGTAAACTGGGAGGCGGATGCGTCATGATTTAGGCAGTTGGATAAAATTGGGTAGCCTGTCAATTGCTCCCTTTGCTGCAGACTGTGTCAAGGGTGGTGGGAGTGTAGGTAAGCCACTGGTTGTTTATGATCATTTTATCTTACACTTCAAGGTGCAATAAGCTACACACAAAGTACTGCAGTGTGATTGTAAGCCTCTGGAAGCTCATAATCAAATCTTTAGCACATTCCTATAAATTGACTGAACTGACATGTAACAAACATTTTAAAAGCAGGCTTCCCTTCAAAGCTGTATTTCACTGCTTAATTGTACGCAGTCACATAATTAATACCTCAGATTTTAATTGCTTCTCTTAATGGCTCCTCTGCATTGTTGATTGTTTGTAAATTACTGCGTTGCATTGTTTGAAGAGCATGACATAACAGAAGTTTATTAGTGTGGCCCATCTGCTTAGGGGCCTCTTTAGGGCTGTTTACATCAAACAACCTGATGTTCATGTCATTCTTTGATGCGTGGCTTCAGATCTTCCTAACTGATGAGATGGTGCCTGTATTAAGAACAGAATATGTCATTATTTCTAAGTGGATGCCAATGGTGCTTGATGTACTTGACAAAACCCATTGTGTAGAAAGGCCTGTGTGGCTCACTACAGTACTTCCTTCACACAATACTACAGATTGTTAATTTAATTATTTGCACCATGGTCATAAATTTATAGTGCAAGTAAGCCATTTTATTAATTCTATAAAAGTGACACCTTCCATTATAATCCATTTTAAATGTGCCATGATTATTTTCTTTTATGTGCACATAATGAGATACCTAAACCCTAACTGTCACTGAACATCTATTATGGATTTGACACATTGGCCCTAAAGCCAACAGTCACACATAACTATCTTTTACTAGTGGCCTCGTAGCTCACACTGTGGACTACCATCAACGGGGGGAATTTTACTTGAGTACTTCCATTCTGCAATGTTAGTTACTTGCAGATTCAGATTATTGATCCCAAATCCTATCAACTGCAAAAGTGTACTCAGTAGAGTGCAGATCTCCACCAGGCGACCACCAGAGCTGATCACGTCCACTCTAGACAGTACTCATAATTCCAAAAGATGCAGTCCAGCACATTTTAGAAGCGTCCCAGAAGCTGATACAAATAGATGCCTCGTCTATTTTTAAATGGAGCCACGGTGCGTTACACAGAGCAGATCGATTTCTCCTGCTAATAGAGACTGTATGTGAAATATAGATACAATGTTACTATGAGGATCAATGTTTTTCTTAATAACTATAACACAGCCACAAGTTGTTGACCCATGTCGTTCATAACTGGACTGAAAACAGTATTCATTTTGTCTGTAGGCTACTGCACCCCAAAGTAAGACATGACAACGAAGAACATGACTAAAATAGGCCAAACAAATAAACCATTTACCTACAATACCTACTTACTTGCTTTGGTAAAAGCACACATAAAGGAAAATGACCAAATCACCAAAATCTCCAGGTCTACAAATTCAGGCAGGCAAAATGCTCTGTGCTCCCAGAGTGGTATGACAGTGTGCGGAGGATGGAACAAAGGTCAGCTGGACTGATGATGCCTGCGGTCAGTGGAGTTGTCCTTCCTTACTCCCCTAAAGTCAAGATGGCAGCGAAGATAACAAAAGTGACAAAATGAAAATGGGGACTGATTCACTTTGTAACATACCTAACTTCAGTGGATCAAAACTTATCAGGTATGGAATAAATCTGCAGATGATCTGGTTAAAAATGAGAATTAACTTTTGTATGAGTATCAGTTTTTTAACCACAACGTAGGCCAACGTAACATGCAACAGACAGTGAGGCTTATTGTTTTTAGCTTGCAGCCCCTACTGTCCAATTGCGAGGAGAGAGGAGTCAGCAGTCGATTACGGTATAAAAATAATGAAACAGGTTTTTCAAGAAATGTGAATCTTTGCAACCGTGAGAGATCCTTGAGCAAACATTCATTAATGTGTAAAAAAAAATATCAAGCTGATTCAGGGTTTCCCACACATTCATTTACTTGTGGCAGCCCGCCATGATCAAATCTTCTGCCGCCACATATAGATTTTTGATTTTCTTAAACTGGACTGTTCATCAGCAGCGCTATTGAAATACATATACTGTTCGGTAATTTATAGCATCACACTGTCGGAGTGCAGAGCGCAATCTTGGCACAGATGGAGCACGCATTACTAGACTAACTGTTTATTCTACTTATGATCCACCCCACGACTTACAACGCACTGCGGAGGAAAAAATAACTCATGAAGAGCTTCACCTGCACTGTGTTCACAGACCTGCAAAAACATCCGCATTTAGAGAGGGAACACAGGATGATACAAAGGGACACACATACATTTCACAAAAAAGAAATAAATGTATCGTATATAAAAATACCATACACACTACTGTGGGAACACTGTGATTGGTCCAGTTGTCTGCAAGACTAGCTGTGAACAGACAGCTAAACACACTCACACACGCATAACCAAAGGCATGATCCCCTCCAGGCTTACACCTGCCGGAGATATCAAATAAATAATGTACTATTATAGATTAAAATAAGACTTTATTGATCCTCAGCCGGAAATTCAAGCTCCCCAGCAGATAATGTATATAAAGCAATTAAAAACAGCCCCACCTATACTAGCTGCAACATTAAAGTTATGTACACATTAATGCACCAATAATCATAACTCAGAAATATACATCATTCTGAAATGGGCCATTCTGCATAAGTAGCACTTTCACTTTTATTGTATAGTATATTTTAATGCTAATTCTTTTGTACTTTTAATTTCAAATCAAAATGCAGGATTTTTCCTACAACAGAGTAATTCTACTTTTGCTTAAGTGATCTGAGTGTTTCTTCCACCTCTGATCATTATCCTGCAGCACTGGTGCCAGGAAACCCAGTATAACAGATTACAGGTTTGCCAAATTCTGCAGTCACCTAATTGCTTTTTGGCTTTTGGATCAATATGTTGCAAAAAGTTCTGCTGGTGTTCAGAGAGGAAGGGTAACACTGAATTATTATGGATGGCATGAGCTGACTAATAGAAGAAGCTTAGAAGCTAGCTTACACTATTTTCCAATTTCCATTTGACAATTTCTTGGCTGGTTTGGCTCTTAATAGTAACTTCTGTAATGCTCTTAAAGGCCACACACAGGTGTTTTCAGTTACACTAATTACTAATTTACTCAGGAGGATATTACTTGATGTCACATGACTTGTTCACCGCTCCTTCTATGACGGAAACACAGTGGTTGAAGCCAGTGAGCAGTGAGCTGAGGTTTTAGAGAGTTAAAGAGTTATCCTCATTATAAGTGAAGACCTTGAACATTATTTTCCCATTGTGGAAGGTTTTGAATGCACTATATATTGCATAAAGATGCAGATGGAGATGTCAATCACACACAGTTTATAGGTTCCCACACAGTTCTGAGAAGAGGTCTAATCAGGCAACATAAGTGAGAACACCGGTGTGGGTGTATAATAGCCGTGTAGGTGCTTCAGGCCTCACTCCAACAATATATGATATGTTTGCACGTGTTATACATCGGCAGTAACGCTGTAACAGGTTACAGTACTGTGATTACTTTTTTTCGGCATCAAGCTGTGTAAGGGATTCAAGTGTGAAATTCACCTACTATATTACAGGCATTAATCTCAGTAGTGTTTCTTTGCTTTGATACTTTAGGGAGGTCGGTTTGTTTGCCGTCTTATCAGGAATTTCATGGGAGGGTTGTTATCAGTTCCATCTTTGAGGCTTTAGTGGAGACACAGGTCTGGGGAATGTAAACTTGGTGTGGGAGCTGGAGATGGCATCTAGCGTCCACCAAGAGGAGGAAAATGCCTTCTAGTAATTCAGAGATGGTATTATTTACATGCTGTGTCTTCTGGGATTCAGTGAGTAAGTGGACCCTTCACCATCACTGTCGTCCTTGAGTCCGGTGTCGAGAAGTGTTAAAGTTGTCCCTGGCTGTTAACTGGAGATCAGTTATACTGAATGTTACCTGGTGTACTAACATGATGAGAAAAAAAAAAAAAAAAAAAAAAAACCTCCCTGCCTCTTCCTCTCTCGCATTGCACCAGTTTTACAATGCTGCTAAAGAATCTGCTCCAAGACTGTGGGTCAAACACTTGAGTCAAGTTTTCAAACTACATACACTAAAAGAATGTTGTCTCTGGTTGGTAATATTACATCCGTCCCCTTTCACATTTTATTTGACGAATACCAGTTTTTGCCATCACACAAAAGATTTAGAGTCCCACAGGCAAGATTGAATGGGTAAAGAACTTTTTTGGTCCTCAATCTGTCAAACTACTAAATCAGTGTTAGTGTCTCTAAGTGGCCTCAGTGCACCTGGGTTGAACACGGAATGTAAAAGGGAGCAATTTAATTATTTGCACTACTTCCCCTTTTTGTAATGTCTTAAATAATACGAGGTGTTTGTAATGTGGTTTTGTGCTTTGTAATGTTTCGTTTTTGTAATTATAGATAAACGTTATTGTTTGGCACTGTTTATTTGAAAATGTGTGAGTCCTGGGGCCACCTGCTGGCTTAGTGAGTAGAGCAGGCATCCCATTTGCAATGGCAATGTCCTTGCCGAAGTAGCTGCATCTTCAATTCCAGCCTGCGGCCCTTTGCTGCATGTCATCCTCCTGTCACACTTAACTGTCCTAGCTAATAAAGGCAAAAGCCAAAATAAAAAAATAAATCTTAAAAAAAAAGTGTCAGTCCAGGGGACATAAGGCAAATTTCATAAAGGATTCTGGTAATAAAGTGAAATCAAATCAAAATCAATGCTGGCTCAGAGATCAGCACTTTTCCACAGTTCACAAACAGTAACATTACCTGCAGCAAGTCACAAGTGAGCGACCTCAGTTAACGTTGGATGGCATAATGTTCACAAACTCTCCCATGATTAAATTTGGTATCAGTTAATGCACCTGTAAAAACCTGTGATAATCCTCAAATTCTATGAATTGATTAGTCTGACAGGGCTCTAGACTGCGACCAAAATGGTTGCATATGCAACCATTTTTGTGAGTGTCTGAGTTAAAATTTCATGTGGTGGCATTCACGCAAAAGAATTATGTACACTGAAGTTTCTACAAAGACAGAGTGACAGCTGACACAAATAAATAGGTATAGTGCCAGTTTAATGCACATCAGCAGGATTACGTTCGGTAAATCTGGTGTATGAAATGTCTGTATCGTCACTGCACTGCATTTTATAACTATGATCATCTGGTCACATATCTTCCAGTGTCAAGGCTTCGTTTCACACCTGGTTCATTAGCGCATTTAACAGAAGTTACATGCATTGAACCACTACTACCGACGGCAGCACGTTACCAGCTATAACACTGGGAGTTTTTGTAACTTCAGTGGAGAATATGTGATTGTGAGGTTTATAAAACATCAGTATTCTCAACTGCCCCATGTTCAACACATCTTTGCTTCAGACTTCAGTGTTGATATCATTTTATTATTCATGATGTGTAGCCAATCAGATAGTTCTGTGGGTGGAACTTTGAGGCGAGGCTAAAGAGTGGTGACCATGAACGGAGACAAGTGGCTGCATCACAGCTGCATTTTTCAATGTATTTATTTGTTTGGCTATTTATATTTTTAGTCATCAATAACAACAATAAAAAAGTTTGCAAACAAATTGTGCTGGCCTTCGAGCCCTGTTTGATGTCAGAAGATAGGTTAATCCTATTTATTTATTTATTCTATATCACTCTATTAGCATTAGAAAGACACAATACCTATTGTGGTCTTAAGCAGAACTCAATTCGCTTTGTCTTTGTCTCTGACTTGTTTAAGTTGGTCTTGCCTACAGCCCTGCCCTTCACCTTCACTGTGTGATGAGTGCCGTCACTAGGGGATAATAGGTAATCAGTAGTTTTTCAAGAAACTTGCCCAACTCTGCTATAATTGCATGTGTACGTGTGAGAGCATAACAGCCACTGCCTAACAAAAGCATCATACAGCCAAATTATGCTATCAACATCAATTACCCATCAAAAACTGCACACTGCTGAGCAGATTCCCCACACCATGCCAAAAGCTACCAGTCTGTTCACAATGACACAGGCCATAACTGCTTGTAAAACCTTAGTAGACAACACCCGTAATAAGGCCTGAGAGAAAATGACTGGTCTTAAACAGCGTATGAGCCACATCCTGTTGACAACAGTAGTAGAATTATCACAGTTGTACAATTACTTTGGCTTTGGTTCCACTGAGTAAATATAAATTGCATGAGTCCTTCTTTCGAAGATCCACAGCACTACTCAACTTTAGAGTCATGCCCAAACGCACCTCAGCAGAAGCAGTTGCCAAGAAATTCGACACTCCTCAGCGAGACGCACGGCAAACAATTGTCTAATCCTGAGTGAAATATTGTTTTCCATTTCATTATCATACAAAGCAGGTGTCGCCTTCAGCAAACACGCTGCCCGTGAGACACATTCAAAGTTTTGCAGCGTTTTGTCAAATACCTGGTTTTACTTCACAGATGTAATAGAAAGCACATGAACAGAATCTCATGAAAATCCCTGTTCACTGCCAAACATCTCCACTTAAGGTAAATGATCTCATATTCAGTTTTTAAAACCTATCATCCCTAAAATGGGTAATATTTCTCACACCATCAATAGCCGTGTTTCATGGAAAATAAGTTTTTAAGACTGGATGTGAGATTAAATGACTTGTTGAAAGGGACATTTTTTGCTTCTTTCTGTCTGGCTTTCACTCTCATCATGAATCCCTGACTGGTAATATTTAAATCTGTTTCCTCTGCAAAGCTATCCGTTTTAACTCCCAGCTCATTAGCAGCACTTCAAAGCCTCCCTGTATCGCATCTCTTTTGCCTTTTATTCAATCACGTGGAACAGCAACCCTTGCTCTCTTGCATCAATCCCTCTCTCCCTCCATCTCGTCTCCTTCCTCTTTTTCCTCTGGTTACTTTTCCCTCTGTGGATGGTGCATGAAGGTGAACGGTCTTGCCCTTTTACCTGCGGTGCACATCTGTTTTATGCAAACTAGTGGGAGCAGCAGCTTGAGTGGGTGTTTAATTGAGATGGAAAACAAAGTGAGCTTTAGTGGTTAAATACCACCTGATAGAGCTCTTCTCTGCAGCTCTGCATCTTCAGCCGCTATTTTGCTGCATTACCCCAATACAAAAATGATAAATATTGAATAGGACCTGTGTGGTTTTGATGTCTTTGGGAAGTCATTTTACCCTCAAGTGGGATGGAAAGCAAACAGAAAGGAAGCGTGACTGGAATGAGGTATAGATGCCTCCTCCCTTAGGGTGGCCAGATTAGAAATGGCGACAGTGAACAGAGGAGGAGAATTGCAAGGCATGGCAAAAGAGCAAGCTTAGGGAGAGGAGAAGGAGGCGGGGTTATTGACATAAAGATTAAATGGATTTCCCTGTAAAACCGCTGGATAAAAATCACTTCTGTCCCTTGGTGATCACACACCCAAATTATCATTAGAGAAATGAATATGAGAGCTGGTATCGCCTGAGCAAATCAATATGCTTATTAAACTCTTGCATGGTTGCATGGGAAAATTAAAAGCTAGAAGAGTGCGTAATAGTGTGTTACCATGCTACAGCTTCAATGCCATGCCTCAGATTTTAGTGGGTGTTTGTATGTGTGTGTGTGTGTGTGTGTGTGTGTGTGTGTGTGTGTCTGTGTGTGTAGATGAGCGGTAATGGTAATCACTGCGACACTCGCTGCTCTTTTGTTGCTCTCAATTTAAAAAATTAAAGGGGTGTCCAACAATCACTTGAAGGGACAATCCAATTATCAGTCCGAGGGGTAGTTACAGTATGTGCTTGAAGGTGTGTTTTTTAAACAGAGGGGATTAAAAAGAAGCTTAATTATTCAGCCAATTCTTAATTGTTAGTACTCGAGTTTAAGTCGCGAACAACAAAAAACAGAGACAAAGCAGCTGGGATTTTTATGTGGACCTGCTTTACTGACTTCAACTTGGGAATTCTGATAAAAAACGGGCGAAAATGAGGAGTTATTTCCACGGGGTGAGGTTATGTTTCGTTGATCAGAGCTGACAGCAGCATTAGAGGCTGAAGCACATTTGGGTATTAAAGTGTGTTTTGTAGGTCAGCTGAAATGTTCAAGACCACAGGTGTAGCCTGCAATAATTTTTAAATTGAGTGGGGTTTCCCTTTATGGGATCAGCTTTACACAGATGGCAGTAGTGGTAGTGTTTCTCCATTTATCACTGGATTTATTTCATTTTGTCTTTTTAAACAATGGCAAACAGGGTCTTCATAGGCTTTTACTAAAGCATAACTCAACTCAAACGACACATAGTATTGGCAGACTGTCATGTTTTTTACCTTTTAAAGCTCCACCAATCGATAGTTTTATATGAACAATGGCTCAAATGACTGCACACAATGTGAAAGGAGTGGCTTATATGAATCCACAGAGAATATGATAAAACTCTGCCACCCCTCAGCTCTAGTGTTTTAGCATGTTCTGGCTCATTGTTTTATGTTTTATGGCACGCAACTTTACTGTTTTTATTTTTCAGCACTCACCGTACACCTCAACCTCATTATCAGCCTCAACAAGCAGCTGTTTTCAGACAAAAAAACCCTCCAATAAATCCAATGTACATTGTCTATCCAGTGGCAGAAATCTATTGGGTTTTTAAAATACCTTCAACTTTGTTTATCTTACTATGTCATTTACTAAAGAAATCTAATATTATTAAATAAACCTCCTTCTCTTGGCCTTATATTTAATTCAGAGTACTGAAGACCATATTTACTCAGCATTATAAGGGATCCTTGATTTGCAATTAGAACAACTCAAATTAACATTGCATGGATTCAAATATAGCAGATTTGTCAGCTAAACATTCAGCTAAACAAGTTCCAATATTAGTAATGCTGTTTACAACAAAGAGTTGAAGACCAAAAAATTGCTTAAGTGTGAAAAACATTTTTCAAGAAAATACCAAGTCTTTGCTAACACTTCTGTCACATCAACTCTATAATGTCAGAAGTGTGTTTACAGCTAAAGTAAAGGAATATTTTGGAAAAGCAGTATTATTATTGTTGTTCCAAGAAGACTTCAATTAACATTTCCCAAAAGCCCAAAAGAACATCACGGGTTAAATGTCACCAGTTAAACAGACTGAGGCCAGTGAGGCCTATGAGGGTATGATGCCAGCAAAGGGTCAAACATGGTTAACATATTTTAGACAGGTTAAAGCTAAAAAGTTAGGAAGGAGAGAGTGTAGGTTGCACTCAAGGTCATTATGGAGACTATAGTTAATAATAAATCATGGGTCAACTTTGATAAAATCATAAATGGTTCAAAATCGAATATAAAGTGCTGCCGTAGATACTTAATGGGTCTCATGCAGCAACATTATCTTATATTTCTCTGATGTTTTGTCATAATTTCTTGTTAAGAAAAAATAACACAAATCAACTCTAGATGCGCCAAACATTTGTAACCATCCAAATATTTGCTGTGTCATGTTCAAATGATTTTGCACGTGCCAAGAATTGAGAGATGGCACCACAAAGAGACAGAAAGAAAAAGAATTTTAAGGATAACTTCGGTATTTTTCAACCTGGGCCCTATTTCCTCATGTGTTTGTGTGCGTATGATTCATAGGTACAACTCGTTTTAAAATTGGTTCAGTATTGAGGGAGGCGGATGCAGCTGGCAGCCGCAAGGTAGATATGGGGGCAAATGCGTCCCGTCTAAGTTTGCGCATTAAAAGTGCTTTTTTTCACCACTGACTGGTTCAGACCGCCAGTGCTACGTTTGACGTCATCTCGCAAGAGCTTTGCTTTTTTTTTTTTTTTTTGCTTTTTTTCCCTACTTGTTTGCATTGGTCTTCATAGCTTAGCGCCACAAAAGGGTGCAAGCTTCTTGTGAAGATTGATGCACTGTTAATCTTGAATAAAAGTATTTTATACCCATAATGCGTGGTTGTGACCGTCACCCACCCTCCCTGGAGACTAGCCTATCAGGGGAAAGTAAGGAACAAGCAAGGGGGAGGGGGCAGGTGCTTAAGTCCTGAGTTATACAGTGACAGTGCATGCGGAGAAGAAGGAGGAAAAACAAACAAACGAATAAACATACAAACAAAAAAACAGGGGATAAACAGGCAGTGTAGCTGATGTATTGTGGCCTTGAGGTGGTTGTGCTCCATGCAGATTATCAAAAATAAACATATACATGTCTACTATACTGTACTGAAAAACAAAAACAAAAGAGAAGTCTATACTGAACAGCAGAAATGTGAGAATCTTGGTGGAGGGTGAAGGCCGACTGTAGAGAAGAGTTGCCAGCGCAGTGTGGTAGGTTTGAGAAGCAAGTGGGCCCCTTCGAAGTGATCCCATCGGTTCTTTGAGATGCGTCACGGGGCTGAAGTATCGAACATGCATGCGTGTATTTGAACCCTCCCAATCTGATTGATCTCCTGAGGGGATTGTGTGTAATTTCTGGACGGCCCCTGGATTGTTGGTATCAGAGATTTTTCTTTATTGCGTTGGAGCTGATAAGTCAAAAATTTTCCTGATTTGTTATCATGTTAAAAGTTATTATATCTTAGTTGCTGTATGATAAATTCAGTTTTCTTTGATAGAATATTGTCCAATTGCGATTTTGTACACTGTAATTGGGTCCATACTTGATCACTTGGATTGTTTGCATATTCCTGTGTTAGTTGTTTAATTTTTTCCTCAATGTTTTTTTCTGCTTGCAATTCCTGTTTCTTCTTGTAGGAGGAGTATGATATAATTTTTCTGATTGCTGCCAGCCTCCCATATTAAAGATGGAGATAAATTTGGAGAGTCATAATCTTCAAGAAAGTTTGCCCACTCCCGTCTCACCATTTTGTCAAAGTCTGGGTCTTTAAGTAAAGAGATATTAAAGTGCCATGTTGGGGACCGTTTATGGGTGGTTTCTATTTGCAGATTGAGTGATATTGGTGCATGGTCACTGATAATGATCGGGTGTATTTTTGTGGTAATTTGTTGTGAGATGGAGTTATTTAAGAGAAAAAAAGTCAATTCTTGAAAATGAGTGATGCACAGGAGAGAAGAAAGTATATTCCCTCTTCGATGGGTATTTGAGTCTCCAGCCATCGCCAAGCACAAAATCATCCATATATTCCTGTATTACCTTAGCTGATTGCGATTGCTTTGTGTGTACTGAGTTACTAGATCGGTCTAATGAAGCATTTAGGACTGTGTTAAAGTCTCCTCCAATTATAGTTATCGAGCTGTCTGATAGGTTAGATAGTCGAGAGAAGACTGTGTGAAAGAAGGCTGGATCATCATTATTAGGGGCATACAGATTAACGATTGTATATAATTTGTTAAAGATTGTTGCCTGAATAATGATGTAGCGGCCTTCTGGGTCTGTTACCGTGCTGTTTAAAGTGAATGGTAGTCTCTTATGGACCATGATAGAGACACCTCTTTGTCTGTTGTTATAGCAGGATGAAAAAATTTGATTAAAATTTGGATCTTTAAGAGATTTTTCTTCTGACTTTAGCAAGTGGGTTTCTTCTAGGAGAAAAATATCTGTTTTCAATTTTGTGACAAAGTCCATCACTTTAATTTTTTTCGTCTGTGAGCGGATGCCATGTACATTCCAGGAAACCAAGTTTAGGTGTGACATGAAGGGGGACATGAAGGAGGGAAAAAATAGAGAAGGAAAGGGAGAATACTGGGTGGGGTGTGTGAAATGTACATTCACACCCTGTGAGATTTTTTTTTTCTTTTTTCCCTTTTCACTAAGTCAGTGTTGTGTTCATTCTATACAGTACAGGCCAAAAGTTTGGACACACCTTCTCATTCAATGCGTTTTCTTTATTTTCATGACTATTTACATTGTAGATTCTCACTGAAGGCATCAAAACTATGAATGAACACATGTGGAGTTATGTACTTAACAAAAAAAGGTGAAATAATTGAAACATGTTTTATATTCTAGTTTCTTCAAAAACTGATGGTCCCAACCCCATTGATAAAGCAAGAAATTCCACTAATTAACCCTGATAAGGCACACCTGTGAAGTGGAAACCATTTCAGGTGACTACCTCTTGAAGCTCATCGAGAGAATGCCAAGAGTGTGCAAAGCAGTAATCAGAGCAAAGGGTGGCTATTTTGTGGTGTTTCTAAGTGGTGTGTATGACAACACCTGTATCAACATTCGCAGTTGGCGCACGTGAAAAAAGACAAGAGAAAGTCTGCCTCACAAAGGGAGACAACACGAGACAACACCAACTTGGTGAAACATTTGAGCAACCAAACCGTGACGTCCGTACCGAGGAACTTTTGAACCATGATTTTTTTTGGTACCGTTACACCCCTACTGTTTATTGTTCTAAAGGTTTGTAGCCAAAAGGACTTTTCCTTAGGAAAAGTACCGAAAAGTATCAAAAAGTATCGAAATTCATATTGGTATGGGTACCGAAACAAAGATTTTGGTATCGTGACAACACTACTAAGCAATGACAAAACATACATGATGCTGTACATGCTGCATCAGCAGAGGGACGCACAGTAATTAATATTTTGAAGCATAATGCTCTTGGCAATCTGAAACAGCTCAACAGCCGTTCATCCACCTTGTCAAACAGATTCCTGCAGTTTCTAAAAACACATTCCTGCACAAGGTCTTAAAAGTCAAAGAGCAGTATGAAAGCAATTCAGAAGTTGAATGCACCCCAATTCATCCAGGGCTTTTAAAGTCTTAGTTGTGATCAATGGACCAATAGTAGGTATGTCAGCCTGACACCAATTAACTGCTAACTAATTAGTTAATAAAAATAATAATAATAATAATAATAATAAGGCAACATGATGTGAAAAACAAGAGGCCTTTCCTTTCAGTCAAAAAGCTAAAAGCTATGTTTTATTGTGACGGACAAACAATTTTTGGACTGTGCAATTGAGATGATTTTCTTTTATCTTGTTAAGAGTGCTCTTGACCACTCCTACATACTATCTTACATAAGAAAAGAGCAACAAAATAAAAAAAACATGGGTAAATCTCAGAAATCAATGGGTACTGAGAAAATAAGACCAAATCATCGATATGAGCAAATATAAGAGGAAATTTGTCCATATATCGCCCTTTGTATGAGGCCCTTTGTTTTTAGCATAGGGATGATGAGCCCCAGGATTCACTTTTTCAGAGACGGATCAAAGAAGCTCATTGAGAGATTGCATTGAGTTACAGAGGCTAAAAGCTAGGGCAGAGTAACTCAGTGTATTGACTTGATGCTTTTGATATCAGCCCTTTTAAAACCGTCATGAGGAAACAGAAATGAAACGCTTATTAAACAAAAACCTTAAACTTTTCACAGCCCTAGCCACTTAAACAGCATCATTTTTGGACAATACTATAAGAGTGTCTTGTCTCATGCGTATACGTTGGGCAACTTGTCATCTTTGCCCCCTGTGTCAGTGACTAACTGCCGGGTGGGATGTCAGAGGGCTGCTCTTCACTTTGATGATGACTCACTGTGGCATGGTGCCTTTGATCCTCTCCCCAGCTTTGTGAATAAAGAATACACTTTGATTGACGCTGCGCACATTATGGCCGTTTGAGACTTGGCAGGGGAGAAAAAGACGAGTCTGTCATGTTGAAAAGCCCTCAGTCCCTGCTGCTGAGGGCCAAGTTGGAGGAGAGCACTTTTGGGCTGCTTTCTACATCTAACCCTATACAATGCCTATTATGGGAGCATACCCTGCGCAGCAGCTATCCATCCTTTGTCGTGTGCAGTGTGTTTGATTTCAGCAGCGTTTGATCAACACCCACGGCTATTTAAAAGCAGACAGCCTGAATACAGATTGAGTTAGTTACAGTTATGTGCTGAAATGAACCTTCACTGCTTATCACACACACAATGTGACATGGCAAAGTAGAGTGAGGATCAGCCTTAATCAACCATAATGGGTGATAAAATGAGCTAAGCCACTGATACAAAACGCGGGCCTCTCCTTAGTTTCAGATCCTCCTCAGTATTCTAACCCAGTGCAACCTCATAAGCAATTACAAGCATATTATGCAGGAATAACAAGAAAACAAGAGAATAGGAATCTAAGAGCAGCAAGTAACACACAAACCCTGTGTATTGTGTTTTGACTAATTGAGGTGTGCGCTTTTGAATTGCACAAAATGGGTGGAAAGGACTAAACCTGCCAAGAATATTGACAACAAAATGCCAAACAGATGTGTTTAGAATTTCAACACAGCACCTCACTGATCCTTTAGATGCAGTAGATATACACTGTGAATAATGCATCACACACAGGGCTAAGGCCTACAAGGGCAGCTGAGTTTGGCGGTTTTAATACATTAAGGAAATGTGCTGAGCGCTGTCACACACATTCGTCAGTGCAACTGGGGGAATCGAGCTGACATCTTCGAACATGGTTATCTGAGACACGTCTTAACATGTATAGAGGGATTTGGGGATAGAATACCTTGCTCTGTTATAATCAGTGCAGGATGTATGCGATCAGTGTGTGGTTACAGAACGTTATCAGACTGTGAGAGATGGGATAAAGACGTGACCTGCAGATGCCCGCCTGTCAGCAACCCTTCTCACATGGAAAGTGTGTGTAAGAGCTTTCATGCATGCACACGTTGAGTGCATGTGTGTGCCGAGTTTCTGTGTGTGCACAGGCATTTGTTGAGCTGATCTGTGCTGTGCTGTGCTGAGCTGTACTCTGTGTACTGGGCAAATTCAAAGCAATCTGCCACCTCTCCCAAAACTAGCCGAGCACTGACTGTAACACAAAGGACGGCGCAGAACACCTGCTGAGATGATGGAGATGGCTGGCAGCCAAGACGACATATGGGTCTCATTCTGGCCCTAATGAAGACAACCTGACATAAATATCGAACAAAACGGACCACTCTGGAGACCTGCGCCGTCCCACCGCAGTGTTGCTGACATTGACTCAAACATTTGATCATCCTTGGGGTGTTGAGGCATTAGAAAAGAGAGCAGAAGTGTGGAGCGAAAGCAGAGTTGGGGATGTAATACGATACATTTAATGCATAACAATGCGGCTTCCCAAAAGCATAAACATCTCAGTTTTCTTTGAAGCCTTCAAGTAATAGAGCATGCCATCCACAGCTGCAGGATGAAATTATTTTGCTGCTGTAAACAAGAGCTCGCTCACAACCCTCACAAGGTGTATGAAGTGTCAGAACACCTCAGCAGTAAAAGAAAAGCTTCTTGAAGCTTGAAGACTTTACTATCCTTAAGCTCTGAGCCCGTGTCAAAAAAAGACAAACATCAAGAGCAAGCACACAGGTAATTAAGATAAGTCAGTGCTTAAAAGGAAGCTGTTTTCGTGCATATTCAAAAGCAGCAGCTGGAAACAGCACCGTTTAAACAACCTACAGTATGCGCTTTTGATTTTTTTTTTTTCCATAAGGTAGAGCAGAAGAATACTGAGCCAAAATACTGTTCTTACAGTTGTACTGACTGCCTTGTTTTTTGACCCACACAGACCTTCTCCACGGGTTTTTATAACAACTGGAAAACAAACAAAAAAGTAGCAGCAATGCCACTTGCTGCCCCAACCTTTGTCCTAGTTGTGATCCACGTGGAGGCCTGCGGCCAGCTACTGAAGCTACCTGTTAATATTACCGTCTGACAAGGAAACTGCGACTGCTTTGAGAGATAATGGCTCCAGTGACCATAGACACAATAATAGCCTTCTCTCTAGGAAGAAATGTTGCATTGCCAGTTCACAGCCCTTCATGTTGCCTATTTATAGTACAACATAATTAATACGTTGTAATTGAAGCATATAAGCAAAGCTGAAATGTACAGCACACAGTACAGAGGCCCTGTGCTCTCAAGGGGGAAAAAAGTCGAGCAAAGATGTGAAATAATAATCGTCACAGCTGTCAAATCACATATCAATGGACATTCCTTTCTGCCTTTTTTTCTATTTTTGCAGCAAAACCCCAGGCTAATCTTCAGCCTGGAGTTATATATTATAAATGCTGAACAGAATATGCAAAACAGAGCAGAGCACTTCTGTCATCATTGCACACAGACAAAGGAACTTTTCTATAGTTGGTGACAGTGAGGATTAATAATCATCTATTACTGCCAAAGTTCATCAGCTTCCTGTTTCGTAGGGTGCCCGTGTAGTGCCAAATCACACCCAATGCCATCTTAGGATCCATGTTTCACAGCTGGAGCCATAATTCCTCAGAGGTTCAGACCATCCAATTTAGCACTCTCATATTATCACGCCGGCTGTAATCCGTTCATTAGGGAAACAATCTCAAAGTCTTTTTTGATAATTAATGGCATTTAAATGATGATGTGATGTACTGTATATGTGGGAGCAGCCTTCCTTATAGCATGTTAATGATCCACAGCATTCTGCTAATCAGTCAATTAATCACCATCTTATGAATTTAATCTCTTACTTAGGCACTGTTCTACATAATGGGTTTTAAACATTCAAATTCATGCTCGGATTACAAATGAGTCTCGTTCTGATGTCAGGCTCTTCTTCAGACGGGCTCCTGTTGACAGCATCTGATTTGAGATTTTATTAGATGTAACATGTTATTTTTCTTCTTCAGCACATGATGTTTTGTCACAGTGACACAGCACAATGCAACCATTGAAATTTCCACAAGGGGCTATTAAAGCTCCATGGTTGTTCTTTTTTTATACTTATCCTGTATGGGTGTACATACGGTTCATGTTCTTCAAGGGTGGTATTTTCTGATGAAAAATAACCTCTCCACAATCTTTGGATCTCATTCAAAAACCTCAAAAGCCCATTTTGCTTTGGTGATTTCACACAGCACAACTGAAAACAAACTCATGTTTATTTATCACATACTTAAATCTCTCATATCAAGAGCTCAGTTAGTCGAAAATGGGAGTGAAATAGAAGCCTTTGATTTGGAAAAGTAAACATAGTGGTGGAACAATTTGTAATGCATTTCTGAATTGGCTTTTTAAAATGAATCCAATCAATATCACTAAAAGGTTAGCAATTTGTTTTTCTAAACTGATCCGTAAATGGCACAAGCTTTGGCTTTCAGTTTCTGTTGGAAAAACTGTTGATGCCAAATTTAAGGTCATGACACCTTTTATTTTATTGATGGTCTTTACAACATCGGTACAACTTTCCAAAAAGACTAAAAAGGTGCTTTGGAAGTTGTGACAAATGATGTTATTGATGATTAATAGTTAAAAGCTATTAAAAGAAAAGCAGATTTGGGGTTACGAGATTGTGAACACAACCTTTGAATGGTTAGAAGGTGTTTCTATAAGAGTGCTTCAGACAATTTACTTTAAACAAAAAATAATGTATTGAAGGAATGGTTTGACATTTTGGGAAATATGGTTATTCTAAAGCTAGCCTAGCTCTGTCTATAGGTAACATAATTATCAACCAGCAGTTCACTAATTATTTACTAGTTAACATGCTAATGTACATCTCATTGGCTGAATTTGTACAAATCGGACAGAGTAGAAACAGTTCGGGCTATTAAAGGGGATTATAGGCTGGACTGTTTCTTGGCTAGGGCCAGTAACTTCCTGGAGCCTCAGCTGTTTGCCTCGCAACTGCTCACAGAAAATAGTCATCTTCACACTTTGACTGCAGGGTAGTTTTGTTAACTTTGGACAGAGCCGAGCTAGCTGTTCCCCTTGTTTCCAGTGTTTATGCAAAACTACCAGCTGTTGGCACCAGCTACATAGAGGTCGACTGATGTTAGATTTTTAAAGGCTGATATAATAATGAGAATTTGGAACAGGAAGACGACGACAGCCAATTGATCAGCTGATACCCAACCCCACCCCCTACAAAAATATTTAATAGTGTTGGGAATGAACAGAACTTCTAAGCCAAGCTAATAAATAAATTAATAAATATGAAAGTTGACATCATACATATTAACTGTAAATAATCTGGGTGGGAGTCAAATTTATTTTATGAGCTATTATCTTCCCTTAAAGTCAACCTTGACTTTGTGTATGGAGCCTCCATGCAAAACAATGATCAGAGATGGGCAGTAATTCTTAGTGACATTTACAACTGCAGACTTGTTGGCTTATTTAAAAGTGTGAAGCCCATGAGCATTAATGAATTACTAACCCGATTAACTGCCTTAACTGCCTTCTTACCAAATAGAAAGGATATATATCACCTTATAAGATTTTCACAACACGGCAACCCGAAGTGTCTGTTAGTAATGGTTTATGACTGATCTAAAGAGTATTAATAATTCTTAACCACTGATAAAACCATTAGATCCAGTAAAGTATGCATTATTAGAAAATGGTACACTAACCTAACCTTAGTTAAAGAGGCACTTCATCAAAATATGTCAGTAATCAAATTCAGATTTGTCTGAAAAGATTACCATGATGACATCATCATTCTATGCCTTCATTAGATAGCAACAGTGAAGAGATGACAGAGAAAAGAGAAAGGGAACAACATGGATCTAAGGTCTACAGTCGAATACAAACCAGGAATGGTGCTGTTCAGGGCCCTGGGGCACTCCCTGTTGCTTTGATTTTGACCTTCTTTAAAAATCTGTCTCTTGTAGGTCACCCATCTTTATGTAAAAGCAACTCAGTGGAGAACTCATTTCAAGATCCCCTCGACTCAAAAATATGTTTTCCTGCTGTTTATGTCCCTTAAAATGTCTGATCTTGACTGTACTGACTTGGATCTGTGCAAAGTTTGTCACTAGAGAGGTGTATACACATTCCTCTACTGAAGGGGGCGATGTCTGCACAGTTCCCTAGAATCTGAGATTCAAACATCCAACAGGCAGTCACTGTCTAATGCAGAAAATGCATGTCAACGAGGGAACAGACTTCGACACAGGACACACAAAGAAACCTGAACATCCAGCATAGAGTGGGCTTATTACAGGTTACATAAAACTCTAAGCGAGACAGAATTTATCTTTGTGCAAACTTTGATTAGATTCTGACTGAGGCTCAAACATGTGAGGCTGAATCTCTTTGATGTTTGCTTGAACACTAACTCTAGCCACCTGGATGCACACTGCTCTTTCACTGGTCAACCCAGCACTACTGTCCAATCGCAAGACCTATCTCCACACTCCAATTTAGTGCTGTGACACCGCTGGGAAAAATGAAACCTCGTGCTGGCAGAAGTTGTGGGCGGGATGTAAGGCCAGATCCAGAATTTCTCAATGAGGGAGAAAGAGTCGATCAGACACTGAGACAGACCTACAATAGTGAGTTTGTCAATGTAACATGTCCTCTCTGGTATGACGCTTTGCACTCTCTCTACAACACAGTCTGGGTTTATATTCAACTCTGTTTGGCTGCAGAGTGTCCATTAAACCAGATATCGGAGACCTAACAAGTAGTTCAAGTGACACTGTCTGTTAACTGTTCTAAATTAAGGCTTCATCCTTTGAACATCGCAGGATGGAAACTGTAACACACAAGCGGCAAGAAGTACACTGGCCATCTCAACTTACTGTATCACATCAACGACCATTTCACATCCCATTCACTATTCACCTAGCTACTTCAGGCTGCGGCCGACAGAAACCTATTGTTTGCAAATGAAAACCTTGATACCACTCAATGGTGTAGCTGGATAGCCAGTTAGGGCCCTATTTAGATGGTCTAAAGCGGAGGGCGCATAGTTCATGTTGCAAGTGTCATTGCTATATAGATGCAGGCGCAGTTGTCATTTTTGCGCCCTGCACCCTCGTCGTCTAACTAGCAAATGAACTTGCGCTCCTCTGGGTGTGTTGGTCTAAAAATGAGGAGTGGTCAGGCGCAGTCATGGCGCGTTGCTAGTTAGATGGCGTAAAAAGCAAATGCGCCAGTGACCAACAAATCCTGGTCTAAAGTCAACGGCGCAGTTTTTCGCTGTTAAACAAGTTAGTAATATGCGTCTCTAGGCGGGTGCACAACGTGCGTGCACTCTGCTCAGACACACACGGAGCAGCCACACATATGCAAAAGATAACAAATAAAAATATGATTACAATGTGAAAGGTTATTATTGTGCACATTAAAATATTTATCAGAAACACGTCTTAATGGTCAGTCATTAATCAGAATGATCTAATCACAGTAATAATGATCATCATAATCCGGGAGGTCTGCTCGCAGTGTCCGAATATATGGAACTGCTCAGGATGCTGGAGAGGGAGCTGGGCTCTCTAACCTCCCGGGTTAAAATAAAATAAACTGAATAATTTACATTCATTTGTTGACAGCATTTCTCTCGTGCGCGTGTGCTCTCTCTTTCTCTCTCGCAGTCTCACTCTGTTTCTTTTCTTTTAACTTTTCTAAGATGACAGATGCTGAATATATACTCCCTATCTGATGCTGTGGCTGTTTGTGGCTGGCTGAGAGGGATGTGAACTCAGCTGTGTTAATCAAATCAGGTTTGGTTTCCATTACATGTGCCAAACGGTGCCAATCCCCTTTGATCTGACATCAGATGTGACAGGACAGTCGATATAGAGATACATTTATCATCTCCTCAGCTGTAAAACGGTCACTCTCTCCAGTTGGTAGGTCCGCCATCTAACTAGCTCTCCGCCGTGCGCTCCAATCGCGCCTCATTTAAAGGGAATGAGAGGTGACACTCTGATTGGCTTATTGAATCATTTGCCCAAAACACACCCATGACTAATTCACAGAGTAAGTCCAACCCTTTTAGACTCTCCACCATGGTGCACAGTCTGAAAACGCGCTGTCTAACTAGCAAGTGACTGGGACACGCCCATGCGCTGCATGCCTTGCACTTTGCGTTTTAGACCATCTAAATAGGGCCCTAAGTCTTGCTGTTAAACATGCTGTTAAATTATATTTACTGTTTGTCAACTGTACACAATGTTACTGACTTTGAATCTTGCTAGCATTATGTTAACTTTCTGGCTCATAGCTGAACCGAAGGGTTCTTAGAGCTGACAGGACTAGAAATATCTCCTGTTGTTACTGTAAGTCGTATTTAAGGTTTGCCATATTAACTGGAGTAGTGACTAATATCTTCACAGCATGAGAACCTGATGGGGTGGTAATGAGGGTTCCAAGTATTAGGTAAACCCTCAGGTCTTAACAGAGAAACCAAGTTATGGCTTGTGGAGAACTTTAGATTTTGACTGCATAAAGCATGGAAATATAAATGTCTGTTCTTTATTTTTTCTTTGGAAAGTAATCATGGTATCAGCGGCACAATACCACTTGTGGTGTCCATTATCAGGAATTAATGGCCTTCACGGAGGCAACAATTCCTGATGATTCAGTTTCAGAAAGCAGGTTTAACAAACTCTGGGTGTAACCCTGAAATAATGAACGCTGAAATGGAAAACCCTGAGTTTTCCATTTCAGAACAGCTGATCAGTGTCAGTTCGAAAAACTATGTTGTATGTATGTTCACTCTGAGATAATCTGGTGCACTGTGAATGAAAAAACCCATCAACAATGGGGCTCCAATACTGTGATTCACCATAGCAACAGGTTAATGAAAAGCAGAGCCGCCATTTTAATCCTGTAGATGCAGACATATTAATGTATGTATATGTGGACTGTGCACATTTACCTGAGTGTCAATAAAAGTGTCAGTGTGTGGAGTAGGGTAAAAGTGTCAATAAAGTAACACAATAAAAAAGCCATAGCCTTCATTAGGCGTACAATTTAAATGTTTGTTCAGCTTTAATATGACGGGGATAAAACACAGGAGCTAGCAACTGAAAATGAAAAATATCTCTGGTTTAACAGCAATCAGTGCTATATGTCAGCTACCTCAACAAATGGTGTAAATTTAAACACAGTCACTGAAATTCTGTTTAAACATGTTCAGACTAGACAGTCTATTTAAAAAACTTATTTTGATTAGTAACCTATAGGCTCATCTCCAATTTTATCTGAATTATGTTCCATTAATGCAACCAATCATGTCATGAGTGAGAGGTAATTATTCATGCGTAAGCCTACCAATTTTACAATTTAAACCATAGAAATAAACTTTTATGTTTTAAATAATTTGATTTTGATGATTTAAACTGTGTGCAATCAACATTGTAGTGGCAGTGCTCTTACAAACTGACAGCTGTCTTGTGTAAAGGCGCACAGTGTTACATACATCTCAAAATAAGTACATTCTGAGCGGGGGGTAACTCAATTTCAGAACCCATCAGCTATTGTCTGACGACGGTAAAGCCTCCTGATAGAGATTAGGTGTGACTTGATGTTGTGTAATATTGTAATGTAAGGGCGAAAAATGCAGAAATGATTGACAGTACTATCTACTGTTACCGCTTTTATGCTGATAGCTAATATCTAGACAGGATTTTGATTCTGACATACTGTAAACCTTCACTAGTGAATGTGTTTCGATGCATGCTTTGATATGAACTGAATCAATGAGGAAATAAAACTCAGTGTCTAGCTCTGTCAGAGGGATGAGACAAAGAGAAACTCAGGGTTTGCTAAATAAAACCTGCCTAACCAGGGATTATCTCTTACCTACTGTAGTGTCCTCAGTTCTGAATCAAACAACCATATACACCAAACATTCCCCTGAGTGTCATCTTTCCTAGTTCATGTCTATTGTGAAGATCAAGACTTCAAACTCTATGACGCCATAAGTTTGACTTTTAGCAAGATTAGTTGCCAGCTTTACAACTAGGTCTGTATGTCAACAAAAAAAAACATCATTTGCACTTCTAGATGAACTTCAGGAACATTTTGGGATGGCTACATACTGCATAAGCTGTAAAGAAAGTTTCATGATGACTTGCTTTAGATAACAAGTTTGGTTATAGGAGCTCTCTGATACAGTCATACCTTGATTTTAAATGTGCCTCAGCTGACAGAAACACTAATGTGATTTAGTTGTGTTCTGCCCGAAGGATCCAGTGACAGGAGGAGCAGACAGGAATGAACAGAGCGGAACAGAGCAACAGATAAATTTCAGTTTCTGCTAAAGCTCACCAAACTCAAACCGAAGGGAGACGTTGCTCAATTAACACATTTCACTTTCTTTTACTCAGCCTTGTTTTGCTCTCTATGCTAATGTTTAGACACGCTGTGTTATTTATGGAAGAGGCCAGTGCACACGGTGGGCTCCTGCTGGCGAGTTAAGCGCTCGGCATCTGTGCACTTTCTTTTTGGAAAGTGCTGTAAACGTCCGGCTGTTGATGAGAGGCCCCGCCTGACCTGACCCGTCACACGCTTCGACACACACATCAGCCGGAATACTAAACAGGTCAAAACTGAAACACCTTGAAACATCATTCCCAAAAAAAGACTAAATGGAGTTTTGACTTTAGGTAAAAAAAAAAAAACATGAGGAATGTTGTCATGATTTAAACACTGAGTCTGCATGAAGCGGACGCATTATAGTTGAAATGTGGTTTTGTTCTCTGTGCAGTGAATTTCCTTTACTACTACACTAAAACAGTGCCAAATAATCCAGTAAAAAATTTTACTGTATACAAACTGCAATCATAATTTCCTTGTTTCACTTTAGAAACTACACCACACTGACTCAAAAAATATGCAGGAAATGAGCCCTTTGCCATCGTCTCTCCCATTTAGCCGAAGAAGAAAATGCAGTGCCAAGTAAAGCAGAAAAAAAGAAAAAATGGTGCAGAGCCGTTATCTACTCTATGAGGCTTTAAAATTGGTTTCTACAATTTCTTGTAATAAATCCTCCATTAATTCAACTCCCAAAATCAAACTACTGTGTATTATGGCCCCAAATATGCTGGATATAATAACATTACCATCAGAGCATATTGAGCCATGCATCCAGATGTCTTGTGACACATCGCAGACAATAGAGAGGTAATGACATCCTGAAGCAGTCTGACTGTAACATGTGCAATATGTTCTGCCCTATCAATAGTGAAACAGGCTCTATCTGAGCCAAGCTGACACATTGCTTGGCTCCTCATATGTGGAGGGCCGTTGGCAATGAAAACTGTGTTATATGGCCCAATAGTGCTGACAGGTTTCTTTCTCCTTCTCATCTGCCCTACCCCTCTTCTCCTCTTTATTTCTCCCTCTTCTAGGCTGTGGAGAGGCTGGCACGTGGCAAGAGGAGGGGGGAAGGATGGATCTTCAGTCCGGTGTAAGAGCCTCCCCCCAGGGAAGCCAGCGTCGGACGCAAGGCCTCATGGGCCGTTGACCTGCTGTCTCTGTGATTTATGGCGGCTGGGGGCCTCTGGCCACTGCAGACTCCTCTCCTCTCTCTCCTCCGTTTCCCTTCGCACACGCTGCAGGATTGCAAGGAGCCACACACACTGCACCACCATCTACACGAGTATCCAAAGAGGAATTCCTCGCACATGCTGGGCTGCAGAACGGGCGCGCGTACAACTTCTGCTGCCTACACTGTCTCATACAAAAATAAACACCTCCATAAACATTTCTGCACTGCAGCACCGTGTCCCGCAATCCCATCACATGTCCATTAGAACGAGTGTGCTCTAAGAGTGTTCTCCATCTGACTGCGTGTGGATTACTATCAGTCATGGTGTGTCAGCTGTAGAGCCCTTGGTGTAGTTGCTGCTCAGGGGCAGAGGGGGATCAATGGAAGTGCGTTGAGTAACGAGGTGATGCTCCTGTTTTCACATGGTCTGAGAGCAATCAGCAGCCAGCATCTCTCCGCTGACTCCACACACTGCTCCGCTTCTACACTGCAATAACCAACCTCCTCTACGGACTATTAGTGCAGTGACTTATAGTATTATTCTAATATTAGACACACTAGCTGGACATTTGCTCCTGTGTGCACCAGAGCTGTCAGAGCACCTTAAATACATTTTTTTCTCCAGCCATAAAAGGTTTGGAGTGGACACAGTGCCGTATTTACCTTCTGGACTATTTTTGCTTTTGAAAGCTGGGGACTGAGAGTGAGAGCCAGCAGGTGCCCTCGCCATGGTGTTGCCGCCCCCAGACAAACGCCACGTGTGCCTGACCACCATCGTCATCATGACCAGCATGGCCTTCATGGACGCCTACCTGGTGGAGCAGAACCAGGGTCCCAGAAAGATTGGTGTGTGTATAATAGTGCTGGTAGGGGATGTGTGTTTCCTCATAGTGCTGCGGTATGTGGCAGTGTGGGTCGGTGCCGAGGTGCGCACTGCCCGAAGAGGATACGCCATGATCCTCTGGTTTCTGTACATCTTTGTCCTGGAGATCAAGCTCTACTTTGTCTTTCAAAATTGTAAAGCTGACAGAAAGAGTTTGGAGACAGTGGCCCGGAAGGCTTTGACGTTGTTACTATCTGTATGTGTACCAGGCCTATACTTGGTTCTAGTGGCTCTGGATAGTATGGAATATGTGAGAACTTTCCGGAAGAAGGAGGATATGAGGAGTCGTCTATTCTGGGTGGCTCTGGACCTGCTGGACCTGCTGGATATCCAAGCAAACCTGTGGGAGCCCCAGCGGACAGGCCTGCCCATCTGGGCTGAGGGCCTGATGTTCTTCTACTGCTACATCCTGCTGCTCATCCTGCCTTGCGTGTCGCTCAGTGAAATCAGCATGCAGGGGGAGCACATGTCACCCCAGAAGATGATGCTGTACCCAGTTCTGAGCCTGGTCACCATAAATGTGGTCACCATCCTCATACGAGGTGTAAACATGGTGCTGTTTCAGGACAGCCGTGTTTCCACCATCTTTGTCGGAAAGAACGTGGTGGCCATAGCCACCAAGGCATCCACCTTCCTGGAGTACCGCAGACAGGTGAAGGAGTTCCCCCACCCGCAGAACGCCATGGCGCTAGAGCTGCAGCAGAACAGCCACACACAGCCGCTGCCCAATGCCACCAGTTTGCCACATGAACCTACGCCGGCGCAGGACGTCATCGACACATGACCACCAGCGCTGGACTGAGCACCATTACTGACTGCTTTTTATGAAAGCCCCAGGAGTGGAGGTAAATAGAGAAATCAGCTGCATGACAGGATGATATTCTGCTCTTGTCAAGCCCACACGAACTGCTGTGAAACCATAAAAGAGATTTTCAGCATCACCTGCCTGTCAGAACACACTGTAAACCTACACTTGACTCTGAGTGCAGCGTGCAGACTTTAAAAATCAAGTCAAAGGTTTTTATCGTGCTATTGTGTTTTTAATTGTTTCAAATGTTTTAAAAGTTCAAACTTTTATTAGAGACAATCTTCACAGCGCACGGCCTAGTGACATTATGTTGTGTAAAATGGACAGTTGGTCCCCTCTCGGTGAGTATCTTTTATTTTTAAAGGTCACTTTTTTCGACAGCGCATCTGTGGCATTTCCTTTGAATTACAGCACCAAAGGACGTACCACTCAGCGTGCAGCACTGATGGAGTAGAGGAGCAAAGAATGACAAGGGTCAGCCATGGGGAGCTATCTGTGCTGTGCTAGAGCAAGGCTGATGGCAGACGAATGCTTTCCTGTCTGTGCTTGGTTCTACTGAGAAATGAGCTCTGTGGAAGCTGCTGCCTCGGTCAGTGTGACGCTTTACGACCAAAGGTCTGATTAAAGCACCGGAGCTCAGCACTATACCATCCACTGCAGGCATCCAAGCGTGTGTTTTACTGTGTGTGTGCGTGTGTCTACGTGCACGCACACTAGTCAATAGAGTATGTGTGCCTGCAAGCATACGTGTTTGCCACAGGAGGTTTAGGTTCATTTCAAATTGTTTTGGAGCGGATGTGAGTGGTTGATGTGTGTGATGAATTGCAAATGAGACAAAATATGTAGTGATGTCAGAAAAAAACTAATATGATTGGGGTAAGATACTTTTTGTTTCCTGTACTGTACATTCCTCTAAAACTAGCTGAAGCCTTGAAGTCAGAGAATGCAGAGTGTCCAGAGAACGCCTCACTGAAGAATCGACAAAAGATAAAACATAAATACTATAACTTACAAACAGAAAACACTTTTTTCTGATGTTCTACAGTTTATTATTATTAATATTAATTATTATTATTATTATTATTATTATTATTATGTACATTCTTTACTTGTTGGAGGCCAATGATGTTTTAATAAAAGTATAAATAAAAGAATAATTATGACAGCATGGTTTCTTTTTCAAAATTGGTCATTTTGATTAAACAAATATTACTTTTTAGATAAATTAAGGAATATCCGGTGCTATTGATGTACTTAAAAGCAACAGCTACATAACATAACAGCAGAGCCACTTCTGTTATATTTTGTATGAAAGCATCCACACAGCACATAAATATTTAGGCTGAGCAGCCTCCTCCTGGAATCCAGCATTAATTTTCTACCCCTCAGGCTACAATGTTTGGGGAAAAGAAGCAATGAATTTATCTTTAAAATGTGATAAAAATGTATGAACCTTTTCTCAAACTGTTTCTCTCTTTTCCTCCCAGTTCTCTTTATCGCGTCCCACTTGCTTTTTTGTTCTGTTAACACTAATCTTCTCTGCTCTGACTCAGTATCAGTTATAAAACAGAATTTTTTCAAAAACAGTAGATGAATGGCCTCCGTCTTTCCACAGAGAGTTTTATTGACCGATCCAAAAGTTGTGGTGGGAGATGAAGAGGTGAGCAATGAGGACAGTGGCTTACTGTTGTCAGGTTAACTTAGGTTAAATGCTGATCTCAGCTCACAGAGTCGCACTCCATTAGTGATAACTATGTCAGCTGCAGAGAGACAAAGAGACTGGATGAATACCAAAAGAGGAGGGTTCTTTTTACTTTACATAATGTAGGGCATTTTTTAAAAGATCAGTCTGATTTTATTCACAGTTCTCAAAATAGTTCGAAGCTGTTTATTTGAACCACTCAAGGTAAATCAGACTGACTGGACTGCAGAGACCTGAGCAAACTGCAGTTCTAATTTACAAAGGTACATTGGGACTGCATTTATTCTTAAGCATTAAATGGGATGCACCCATACAAATACCAGAATCACATTTGGTCCAATACTGGTCTTATGTACTTGTAATCAAACTCATAAAATGATGCCAGTACAAAGGCACTTGATACTATTTTACGGCAGTATGGCATTAACCTCTCGACAGTTAAGCGATTATGACAAAAGTAGACTAGTCTGCAAACTATGCTCTGCTAAACTGTCAAGAGGAGGAGCAAAAAATACCTCATATAACACATGCAATCCCACACAGCATCTTAAGACCCAACATGGTGTAGAGTTCAAGGAGTTTACTAATGCTAGCAGGAAACAACAACCAACTCTGGCGCAAATGCTAGAGAAACAAGCAAAAATGTTCAGAGAAAACCCACGCGCAGTAAATAAAAGACGCTCTTGATGACCAGCTGGCTGTCAGCTGTGGATAATATGGGCTTTCACTGTCTTTCCAGTGTAATGTTGCCAAAGTATGAGATTCCCAGCCATCACAACACAGAAAATAGTAACTTGCTACCTGGATGTAACACCAGTTCTATGGGTATGTGTGTAGCCCTTGTCATGTAAAATTAAATTTTACCTCCATTATTAAAGAGGCAACAGACAGCATTTTTTCCTACAAATATCATTATGAAAATAATGTGGATTGCACAGGGTAGTGGCCACAGTAAAATCAGACTATCAGCATTTACATAGGTTACTTGGTGGCTTTGCAATCTTTGTAATAAGCTTCTGCCATCGGAGGCGAAATTTTGCGGAAAGAATCTGCTTTACCGCAGGAAACGTGTCATGTATTACCAAATTGGTCCATCAGCCAATCAGGGACAGGAGCTGGTCCTTATGAGGAGTTGGGCATGAGATAGTTGAGTCGCGAGCACAATGGCGGATGGACAAAGTTTGGAAACAAGTGAAAAACGGCCTAGCAAAAGAAAACGAGCTCCTCTGTCTGAGGGGGCAAAGGAGAGTGATAAAAGAAGAGGAAAAACAAGAGTAAACCTCAGTCAGGCGTTCAAGAGATGGAGGGAGCTACGTGACCAAAGAGGCTTCAAAACCGATGTCCAGCTAGCTTTCTTTCTAATGGATCAGTAAGTAACACAGCTAAAGGTTAGCTAGACGAAAGAGGACTGTACTGTACTGTACTGGCTGCTAGTTAACTCCTAGCTGGCCAGCATCGCAAATCGCTGCAACCAGGGACTGGGTATCGAGTGTTGGTCGGCTGACATCCTCGTTGCCATTCTACGGCAACCCTCGGACAGTGATACCCCCCTCCCTACCTTCTGTTCTCTTCTCACGGAGGCAGCTATCAATGGACATCACCCAGCTAAGTTACGCCCAGCTGTGAACACTGGACTTTTCACTACAACGGCCTTAGACTGAGGAGCATCAAAATCAGTTAACATTAGTCCACACAGCTCTCCCAAGCTGTCCTGGAGAGCAGGGAGATCATGTCGGTCTCTGGCCATAAATGTGAGTGCAGCCTTCGCAGCTACTGGGCACCCAGCATCTCCGACCGGGAGAAGTGGAGTAAAATCCTCTCCTCCGCTCCCGTTTGTCTTGTGAACGCCTCTACTCTGTCAATACCCTCTGCCAGCAACTTAATAATATTGATGCCAGCTGTAACATTCGATTGTTTTAGTAGTAAGCCATGTTCTAAGTGGGATAATGTATTGTGAGCCAGTGACTGTTGAAAAATAACTCTGCTGCACATCGGGTTCCCATTCCCCTGTCGGGAACTATTTTTCAACAGTAACCGGTTCACTATACATTATCCCTTACGTGTCTACTGTTGTTTGTACTGTACATATTGTTATAATTTACTGTGGGTTGTTTGTACTGGTACTGTGCATTCTTGTGTAATTATTTGCATTATTATTTGTTTTTTCTTTAGATAAATCTGATAATTGTTGCTCAGTCTCTTTACTCATTTATTTAGTATAGACAAATTTGCGGTGACATGTGTCAGTCATCAATTCATTATGCTGTTATTGTGAACTGACTACAATGACAGCATCATGAATAGCTGGATTGATGATGTTAGACAGTGGGCTCCGGTAAATGAGTAACGATATTAATATACAAATTAAACATTTGTTTGAGCGATAAGCAGGAAAGATTAGAGTAATAGGGAGATAATAGACTGTATCATTAAACACTGTGTAATATAGCATAATTTAGCATATGTTACAGGTGCTGATGTTAGCAAGCTAGCAGCGTCACATTTAATCATTATGGACAGGCTATGTGACCATCACATCATATTGAAGTTCAATATGATGTCATGGTCGTCTAAAAGGCGGTGTAAAGTTTGCCCAACCCATCTGGAGCTCAGGTAATTTTGACCCTCAATCAGAGACCTGTAATTGCCATTTTTCTGGTCATCGGAGGCCAGGCAATCAATAAAATATTCTTGAATACCTAAAACAAAACACAAACACGTGTTGTTGTTGTTTTTAGTCACGTAGCCTGTCCATAATGATTAAATGTCACACTGCTAGCTTGCTAACGTCAACACACGTAACGTATGCTAACTTTAGATTACACAGTGTTTAATGATAAACCCTATCACTCTAATCTTTCCTGCTTATCGCTCAAACAAATGATTAATTTCTATTTTAATATCAGTACTCATTTAAGATACCTTCATCAGTTACCGGAGGCCACTGTCTAACATCATCAATCCAGCTATTCATGATGCTGTCATTGTAGAGAGTCAGTTCACAATGACAGCATAATGAATTGATGACTGACACATGTCATCGCAGCAATGGCGCAGCCGCAAGATGGCGGCATACACAAATCGCTCGCTGAATTCGTCTATTGTGTCCATACACGTTCTCATTCTACATATACATAGGAGGTATACTAGTGGCTTTACAGCCTACATTTTTACATTTTATTGATTATCTCTGATCCCTAAAGTCAAGCTGGTCGTTGCGACAGTGCGAGCAACACTGCTGACGCTAGGTGGTGCCAAGGTAAAAAAAAAAAAAACAAACGAATCCTATCTGTTGCCTCTTTAGTACCTCTACTCGGAATATCAGTAGTTAACCGTTAATCTGTTAATCGCCGGTCATATGTTAATTTTGCTTAGCCTTGATCACTCTGCACCACACACCAGCCTGGTCCGGTTAGAGCTAGCCAGTGACACAGGCTCAATTTTGAGACAGCCTTACCAGCGGTAATTGCAGAATGAACAGTGTTGCTAGCTTGCACCCACATGACCCGGTTGGTAACTAGAAAGGCACTATACAAATGCAGGTTCATTTACCATTTACATTCCTACATACATCATTGACAGCCCTCTGAGCGGCTTTGTGAATGGTTTAACCCTCTGACGGGTGAAAATAAAATATGTCATTATTATATAAGTCATTATTAAAACTGCAGTGATATTACAAAGTCATCATATCAGCACTCAGTATTGGCAAGTACTCAAACGTAAGTACTTTTATTTAGACTGAAAAAAGTGGTATATGTGCATCCCTAGCATTAAAGCTATTATTCGCTTTAAAGTTGTCCTCAATTGCACAAGGAGGAAAGACACAAGTAGGTTTGCTCACTCTACTGCCAAATCTTCTCAGCGAAGCAAAGACAGCTATTGCAACAGCTTAATTATATTTTTAGTTATATTCAGGTAAAATTGTGCTGAGTTGGCGAACTGCTATCTCACCGAAGTTACAGTATTTTTGCTGGCTCACAAACTAGGCAGTTTTTTTGTTAAATATGCAAAATGCACAGAGAGGAAAACTCACAAAACCGTGTTCATGAAGATACAGCACCACAGGAGACCACGTATGCACAATGAAGTAGTGCTTTCACTCCCCACGCCCACCATACTGTTGCTTCAAGTTCATCAAACAACCAATCGTTTAACTGGGTGAGAAGGATCAGTTTGGGGCTTGCAGTATCTGAACAAACTGCCAATCGTCTTTCTTGGAATCTCTAGTGTAGAAAGATATTGATTGTTCTTGCTGGTGGAGTATTAAGTATTTCTGAGGCATATCTCTAAGGGCACATCCAGTTCATTCTGTATGTCTGTTTTCGGTTCAGCTTCTGTCTTACAGTAACTCTGCACCATGAGGCCTAATAACTGACATATGGAATAAAAGTATTAAATAACTCTAACACAGTGAAGTTTTGCTTCTATGTGCAGAGGATTTCCTACTGTTGAATTTTTTATTGCTTGCGTGTTATGATACATGTTTCCTACACTTTATTTTACTGTATTTATCTATTTGTTTTTTGTATTGCCGTTATTAGGTGTGGCTGCAATAATTCCAAGTACTTCCAGATAATTCCAGCAATTGGAGATCATTCAAGTTCATAGTTTTAGCCTTGATTCGCAACAGTAACAACAACATTGTACTCACCAGGTGAGTTGCTGAGATCTTGGAACAGGGCGACATTGCTAAAAAGAGATCAGAGCAAAAAACACATGGTCAGATGATCATCCAGGATTCAAATACACCCACAAGCAAGAGCCACAGTCAAACTTACTTGGAAGAGAAAACAAGAGCAGACTGTAAATTTATTATGCGCCTTTTTATAGGTATACTACACAGGAATTGCCGGTTACTCTTTGTAAACAATAGCACCAGCGAAAGTGAAAGCTTATTTGCTATATTTGAGTGGTAAGTAGGGTTGGGCGATATGTTACAAATTTCCAACCGGCCACTGTCAGCCCATCAACCGGCGGTTGCCGATATATTCAGCAGTTGTGTGTGTGGCGGAGAAAAAAAAAAGAGGGGGGATGTTGCATTCATGTGATGTAGGAAAGAATCGAAAAATGACTTTCAGAATGGGATAATTCACATGAACGCCACCAACAAGCACGCCGTCAGAGAGGGTGTTTAGCACGGCTGGTAACATTGTTAACCATATGCGCATATGAGTTCACGTTACGGCCGGGTTCCACCGGCTGCACGTCAAGCGTGTTGTTTACCGTTTGCTGAGCCATGATAGTTAAAGCATTTTCCACCTAAGTTATTACATATATTTGAGTAATCTACAAGTGTACTGTACTGTTTGTCTTCTACTCGCTTTCAAATGTCCACCACGGACATTTACACAATGTCACGGATAAACATGGGTAAATGCATAAAATAAAAGTGTTTCTCTGCTGGAGGTTCGCGTAGGGGAGCATAGCGCGACAAAAATAGAAGAGCATCCTAAAATAGAGAGTTGTCGCGCTGCTCCCGTTGCCGGTGGACCCCGGCCGTAACTTTCAGCTCCGTCATCGCTGACGTGTTTTGTAAAAGACTCGTTGGAAATCAGTGTGAAGCTGCAGGTTCCAATACGCACACACTTTGAATTGTGCTCTACATAGTAATTATGGACTATATGTACCGAGTTGAATTCTGTGGGGACAGACCATTAATTTAGCAAAATAAAATGACAAAAATCACCCAAAAAATTGCCAAAAATGAAACCAACCGTGATGGACTTGGCCGATGGACGATATATTCGCTACCTTTTTATGAAGTCCAGACCTCACCTGAGCGCTGTGCCCAGGAATGTCCCAAACACATCAAAATAAGAGGAACACAAAGGCAGAGGGCAGAGTCTCTGTAGATAAATACACATCCACACACTTCTAGTGATGATTAAGAGGGATTACATCTGTAATTCTGAGTCAATACATTATTTTATAGGAAAGTCCTGCATAGTACAGTATATCTTAAACAGCAGAAGGACGACACTGAGCAGAGCATTGCCATTATTCCCAGGCTTGTACTTCCCTGATTTTCTGCCAGGTTTTGTGGCAAAAGTTCAACTTAATTAAACTTTAACCCCAAACACCTGCGTGGCCAGTGGAATTATAGCATGGAAGTTACGACGGCCATAATTTTACTGCAGAGAACATTAATGTTGTGCACTTCCTGGAGTTATGTAACTCTGCTCTCAAATACTACCAGGACATACAAGGAAAAATCTATAGCAAGGAAAGAAAATATGGGAGAGGATGGGGATACCAGGATAGAATTTAATGCTGTGATTGCTTACATTCTGATGTAGTGTGTGGCATTTTATATATCTACTCTGTAGGATTAAGTGCATCTCAGGCAACCTATGCCATGTTTGGTGTAATATTGGCATTACACAAACTGTCCATTGTACTTAACGTCCATCATAGTTCACACACAAGCTTTCTGGTTCAACTTTGACAGACCATACCAACTGTTGTACAGGTGTGTGATTTTCTTGTGCCAGGAGAGACTGTTACAGCACTCACTTCTAGTTTTACCTCCAAATAAAGTGATTCAGATAATCAACATTTTTGGCTTGATCATCTGAAGGCCTGTGTTTCTTTGTTGTAGAAATATTACTTAAAGTATGGGTAGGCAGTTATCTGGAAGAGGTGAAAAGAAAGGCAGATTTTGAATTTTGATTTTGACCTTCCTCCTGCAGGTAGCCCCTCAGTCTTCAGCCCCTCTGACCAGATGAGTCACCCAGTGTTTCCTCATACATTTATTAATTTAATCCTATTTCTAACCTGTTTGACGGCAGCAACAGCAGAGAGTTTGTTGTTCTGGTGGCATGTCGCAGCTGTCAGGTCCTCTAGAGCTGAGGTTAGGGTTTGGGGATTTTGGTTGTGATGGCTGCTGACTGGAAGTCTGTCTATGGAGGTATTGCCTGCTCTCCTCCTGGTGAGGTGGTCTGTAGCGCTGGAGAGTGAGACGGAGGACACACTGTGATTTTCAGACTCTAGCTAACATAAGCTATATAAATGTGAACTTAAGCCAAAGCCCTGACCCTTTGGCTCCAGTTAGCAGAAGGCTAAACTATTGGCAACATTTTCATTTCATTTCCATTTCTGTAATACTTTGCCGATACTGACATGTATATCATTTTACTTACTGTCAGAACCTCTTTTAGACTGTCCTTTTGATGAGTCCACCTTCCACTTTTGGGTTGCTTTGCAGTTGGCGGCAGTGCTGCAATAGCAACTTTCTCTGCAGAATCTTGGCCATTGAATCAGGCTTTCATCGAAAGGGCGTGCCCTCCCTCTGGAATGACTTGTGATTGGGCAAAGTCTCCCCTCATGGAATAGGTTTTCCAAGGCCTGAAAACAGAGCCAAGACGACGTGAAAACTCCCTCACTTTCAATATGCTCAAAGTTTTTTATGTGATTTCTGTCCAATGACACCAAAATTACACTGTCTACCCAGCTTTAAAGATAGACTATGCAGGATTTCCTTTGTCCTTTTCCTGTTTTCTTGGCGGCGGCGGGGGGGGGCTTATGAAAAGATAGCAATCAGGGGCCAGACCATAAGTAGCAGCCATCCAAGAGACACCACACAGAAAAAACGCAATATAGTGAGGGAAGACGTCACATTTGAGTCAATCTGGGGTTGGCTTTTATTTTCGCTTCCAGTAGCGAGCATGTTTACAAACAGTAACCGACAATCCTGCATAGTATACCTTTAAGCGAATATTTCTCACAACCCACAGAAACAATGGACGAAACTACAGAACAAAAAAGTTAAAGTTAAAACAAACTGGAGTTATCTGGGAAATGTGCCAAAAGTGCCTGGGCAGACTCAAACCCAGGACACACTTTTGCATTATTACACAGTATGCTGTTGGGCAAAAGGGCATAATCAGTTCCTCTCACTGTTTTCTTATTGTGCCTGGCTTCACTGTTTTCTCATTAATGAACTTTAATATTGCATTACACTGTTTACTGTCAATCACCAGTCACCCACAGGAAGAGATATTACTCTACCCTAATAAATAATCCCTCAAAACCTTGCCACCTTGCTCACTTTATTGTCACATCCAGGGCTCTATATTTAGAGCTTCCTTGTTAGCGAGGACAGCAGTTAATCTAGTTTTGACACCATGGAACATAAACAAGTAGATTAAAAAAAAAAATCTAATTACACACCTCATGCACCACAAAGTGATTAGTTAAATGTAAGCAGACCATAAGTCTAAATGTTGAAACGACACCAGTATTATCTTTTAACTCTAACAGAGCTAAATATGCAGCATTGTGAGGTGACAAAATGTCAGAGATTGTGGAGCCTACGTAGGCAGATGATAGGCTGGTTGGCGCTCTGCTGCAACTCACATTATTAAATCTCTCTCTTACGCTGTCTAAACAGTAGACTCAGCAATTTTTTTTCCAAAGAATGGAAATGGAGCAACAGGTCCAGCATTTAATTAAAAATGTCCAGCTGCATGAATAAGAGCCATTGAACCAGTCTTTGGTACCATTCTGAACCTTTCTGTCTGTGGCTGGGACCAAGTCTTCGCCATGCCCTGGATCATAGCTCATTGTTAGGCTTACAGCATAAATGCCGGTATTGTTTGAATAAATCTTGTCAGCGCAAGTGGTTGAAGGGGAGAAAGTAAATGGCAAACTTGGGAATAGAATAAATTACCTGTAGCTGCCTCTGCAACAGATCACCTTTTCCGAGACCCTGTGAGCAAGAGCCTCATCCATAAATCACCAGGCACGCGCATCAGGAATGTGTGCTCTCTCCATATGTAATAACTTGGTAAAAGTGCCTTTTCTCCCTCTGCTTCTGATTTACTGTGCGTCCGTGACTTCCTGTAGCACTTAGTCTCAGCTAAATCACATCAGGAACAATTGGGTGAAGGTGGCGTATTACAGATTCTCTATTGACCACCTTCAGATTTGCTGACTTGTAGGAGTTTGTCCACTCACTTGCTTCACTGGTTACTCTCTCTGCTTCACACTTGTTAGTAAATGTCTCTGTTCTCACGCCGTAATCACTTTGTTGGCTACACATGCCTTTAACTATACTACCCATTGCGCAAAGTAATCTATATGGAAATCACTGTGTGAGTGCACTTCTATCATACAGCTGCAACACATTTATTGTCCACTGGAGGCTCGGTCAACAAAAAAAATAACCTACTTGCCAAAAGTTAGTGAGACAAAGTGTGTTTTGCATAATGACATTTCTGCAGCCATATATATTTGCATACTAACAGCTATCTGTGACAAACAGTGGATTTTTACTCTAGACCGAGGTTTTCAAAATCTGACACTGTAGGTGAAGAGGATCCCACATTTAGCAGGAAGTACACTGGGAAAAAAATGTAAATGTGACACTTTGGTTTTTGCTCCCATTTTTCACAGGTTTAAGTTAAAGATCTAAGACATTTTATGCACTCAATAGATAAATTTCTCTTAAAATCTGTGTCAGTGAGCACTTCTCTTTTACTGAGATAATCCATCCACCTGACAGGTGTAGCATATCAACATTCTGATTATACAGCATCATTACTACACAGGTGTGCCTTGGGATGGTCACTATTAAAGGCCACTTAAAAATGTGCAGTTTCATCACACAACACAATGTCACAGATGGTTTGGGGGAGCGTGCTATTGGCATGCTGACTGCCTGAATGTGCCATCTCCAATGTGGTTTCCATGAATTTGGCAGTACATCTACCCGGCCACATGTAACCACACCAGCCCACCACCTTCACATTCAGAGTCTCACCAGTAAGATCGTCTGAGACACGCCACCTAAACAGCTGTTACAAAACTGCTTTGCACAAACTAAGAATTTCTGCATAAACTGTCAGAAATCATCTCAGGAAAATTCATCTGCTTGTTCGTCATCCCTGACGAGGGTCATCCTAACCAACTGGAGTGGGCAACTGCTTACCATCACTGGCACTTTGGAGAAGTTCTCTTCACAGATGAATCCCAGTCTGTTAATGCCAGTGAGTGCCCCATGGTGGCGGTGGGGTTATGGTATGGGCTGGCATAAGCTCTGGACAACACATGCACAACACATGCATTTTATTAATCGCAGTTTGAATGCATTGAGATGCTGTGATAAGATCCTGAGGCCCATTACTATGCCATTCATCTGCCGCCATGACCTTATCTTGAAGCATAATAACAAACAGCCCCATGTTGTAAGGATTTATACACAATTCCTTGAAGCCAAGAACATTCCAATTCTTGCACAGCCTGCATACTCACCAGACATGTCACCCAGAGCATGTTTGAGATGCTCTGGATCGGCGTGTCCGACAGTCCAATGTTTCAATCCAGCAACTTCACACAGTCACTGAGGAGGAGAGGGGCCAACATTAAACAAGTCACAATTAACAACCTGATCCAGATACTGACTGATTCTTTGGGGTATCTGTGACCAAAAAAATGCATTTCTGTAGTGCTAGTCGTGTGAAATCCTAATAAATGTCTTTATAAGATAAAACTGCATATTTTAGAGTTCATCAGTGTGACCAGCCCGAGGCACACCTGTGTAGTAATGATGTTGTTTAATCTGCATCTTGATATGCTATACCTGTCAGGCAGATGGATTATCTTGGAAAGCGGATGCTCACTAACATGAGTTTCAAGAAAGGTGCAACCATAATTTGAGAAATATATCTGAATGTATAAAAAGCCTTTGATTCTAACATAAACCTATACAAAATGGGAGCAAAAACAAATTCAAATTCAGGTTCAAATTTAAGTTCAGTGTATAATGATGCCATGGAGTGAGCAGGCTACTGCTTTCGTTATTTTTAGCTCACACTAGTTCACATTTTGTCAAATAGGCATCATTAAAAGTATGCCGAATTGGCCATTAACAGTTTCTGATTGCAGTGTGCCCATGGATGTACAGACAATTATCTCTGGAGTACTTTGATACTGGAGAAAACTTTAAAATGTGATGATTCTCATGCAAGTTCAAGGGTTACAAGAAGCGCCTTTTTTTTTCTCTGACGTCTAAGCCTATTTATAAACTTTAACATTCACACTTTCTGTGTAACAAAATAAATCACACTTGTCTCATTATCTAAAGCTAAAATACACGCAAAGTAGCTCACACACACACATCAAGTTTGGAGATATTTTGTAACTGCCTGTGCAGTGTAGCTTCATTTCAACCTGAGCAGGTGTGTACCGTTAATCAGCAAGACTAATTGAAAACACCTGTGTGCTTTGCTCTTTAAGAAATGGCTATAGTAGGTTATTTCCAATCAAACCCAACTGTTGTTTGTACATTTCTGTATTGATTAACAATATACACCGTGTAAAGCTTTATAAATGCTGGAAGATGGAGTTTTATACTTTGGCGCAAGCTAGGCTAACTGTCAGTTTGTATGCTATGCTAGCGTGCTAGCTAAGCTAACCGCCGGCTAGCTTCTTCTCACAGACATGTAAGTAGTTACAACATTTTCATTTAACTCTCGACAAGAAAACGCAGATATCTTCCTCATAAGTTAGAGGAAACGTGAACAGAGCTAAAAAATAAGAGTGACGTCGGACTTACATTTGTCAGTTGGCCGGAAACAAGACACCAAATTACTGCTACTGTCGCTCTAAATGTAACCGTTAGACACCACAGTAACTTTACACGGTAAACGGGCTATTGATGCGTCATGCTGCATTCAGGTGCTCCTCGGATGGTCCAGTGTCCCGTTTTCTGATGTGGTTTTTCCGACTTCACTGTAATGCGACACAACATGGACGCTACAAATTAGAATTTTATTTTGCTCTGAGCCTTTAAAAAAACATGTTGACAACATCATTACAAAGATATTTTGTCGCACACTAAAACCTTTTTTTAATATTCTTTATTTCACATTTTCTTGCGAACATAGAGACAGGAGAAAAAGTGCCAGGGGTTACAAACAAATTGTGATACAGATAAATAGAAGATATGCAATAAAATTATACCAAAAATAAATTAACACTATAATAGATTCCTACACTTGGGGCACAAATTAAGGGCTTTCACAGCTTTTCTATTGCTTGGGGTATATAAAGTCCTGGTGTAGGATTCTGCTTCCTTGTTAAAAGTACAGAGAGAGGGTTTGATTTTTATTACCTTTCATTTATGGATTTAAAACTTGGCCAGCATTATGATGAGATTACACAGAAAAAAAAACTCATTTTCTAGCTCTTTGTTATAACATGTAAACCCAGACAGTACATCCTTAAAGCAAAGTACAAAAGCATCATAGATATAATCCAATATAAAGCGACAGATACCTTGCCACAGACTATGAATGTGTTCACAAGTCCAGAACAAATGGGAGACAGTCTCTGAGTGTATGTTACAAAAAGTGCACGTGCTTCTTGAACCAGACTAAAAATGGCTTGACAGGGTAACAGCAGTGAATGAGATTAAAGGAAATCTCTTTAACTGTGTTAACCAGTGGATATCTATTAGGAAGAGACCATATTTTTTCCCAACATGAACCCTGAGCAAGCTTATTCCAGGTTGCAACGGGGTCAAGCAAAGGTGTCATAGCAGAAGGTGGTGTCTTCTCAGAGACAAAAGATTTTTGCAACCAGGTGTCACGAGTGACCAGGGCTCAGTTTGGTTTATTAGTTAATGTATTCCTTAAGGGTTTTTTAAGGTACTGGGGAAAAAAACAAAACCCCAAGAATTAACTGAATGGATAAGACGTATGACAGAAACTGTCTCCTTTGAATATTTACTGCCTCAAATGAATAACACAGCAGGGGAATAACCTGGGATAACCTTTTTCTTTTTATTAAGGGCTCATGACAGTGAAGTACATGTGGGTGCATCTGTGAGATATTTTCATTGCTGTAATAAACTGTCTTTCTGTTTTTGGTTTTGACTGTTGTTTTGGCAGGGTCACCTCACAGCAAGAGGGTTCCTGGTTCGAACCCAGTGCGGAGTTTGCATGTTCTCCCCGTTTCAGCGTGGGTTTTCTCCAGGTACTCCGGCTTCCTCCCACAGTCCAGGCACATGACATGCAGGTTAATTGGTGACTCTAAATTGCCCGTAGGTGTGAATGTGAGTGTGAATGGTTGTTTGTTTCTATGTGTCAGCCCTGTGATAGTCTGGTGACCTGTCCAGGGTGTACCCTGCCTCTCGCCCAATATCAGCTGGGATAGGCTCCAGATGCCCTGTGACCCCAAACGAGATAAGCAGTTATGGAAAATGAATGAATGATTAAATTACACTAATTATATCCACCACACAGAAATACTCCAGTGGTCGCCACAAACAATCCAAACACTATCAAAATACACACACACACACACAAATACTGCAAATCGTAATGATTTAATGTTAATTCATTAATCAACTTTAACTAATGCGATCTCATTTTCATTATGAACAACAATACACTGACATATGACCATGCTTTCTACTGACAGTCAGATTTGAGTGTAAATCTATATTTCAGGTTACAATAAATGTAAACCCTGGACTCTCTCCAACACTAATGTGTTCTTGTAATGATGGATGTCTGTGGAATAGCCTCACAAAAGTCCACAGTGCTCAGTGATCTACGGCACGCTACACATCCCAACCATAACCTTGATTAAAGGGTTGAGTGCATGACTCACCATTAGTTGTTTTTGCAGATGGCCTTATCGAAACTATCCGTCTCCATTGACACTGTTACCTTCAGCGGAGCGGACTACTTAATATTCATACATACGTAGATAAGAAGGTATTGTGTTACCTTCATGAACTGTACAGTGTGTGCAGAATGGATTAATCACTGAGCCTCAATGCACAAGGGAACAGACTGTGGGGGCTGCCATAAACAGATAAGCATAAATGAAAGCTGAGCGTGCATCGCGGTAGAAAGTCCTGCTGTTACTTGTGAAAAGAGCTGACTGTCCTCTGAGTTTATGACTTCATTTCTATACTATTTTAAAGGCGACTTCATTAATAGCCGCTAAAAAAAGAAGACCCAAAACAGCCAGTGACCACGGGTTACAGCTCTGATAATGTCACTGTCCTCATCATTATTCAGTTTATTTTAATTTCATCTAGTTATAAAGTTTGCGGACGGTTTAAATACCAGGGAAAGGTCACATGGTGGTAATGGAGTACGATAGTAACATAGCACTTAAGGATTGTGGACGGGTTGCTAAAAGACTTTAAATAGACTCAGCCGGTGGAGTTTTTAATGCTGAACTAAATGAAAGGTGAGATAAAGATTTATAAAGAGCATCTAGGTGTCAGTGCTAAGTAAAGCAAAAAAAAAGGAGCAACACGGGAAGACCAGTGTCGAGTACAGTTCGTGGAATTGCCTTTTAAAATGTTCTTCATATGTTGTGTTGAAATGTTTCGCTTTGAATGTTGTACAGTACTGAAAGCACCACGAATGAAAGGGTGAGTTCACAGCAAGCGACCTCTCGTTGTAGGTTGTCTCCCAGTGGATCTATCTAATTCAAAACCCCACTGACATTTGGAATGATACAAATGATTGAAAATCCAACCTTACAACATGTCATAATGCTTAAAATTTGTCATAATATGAATCACTCATTTTCTTTTTGTAATCACTGTTTTTGTTTATGAATTATTAATGTATCTTACATCTTTCAGGAAAACTTCATCCCCCAAATGAGTACAACCATCAGGAGAGGCACAAGAATGAAGTAAAGATAATATTTAATACAAAATATGAGTGTACAGAAGAACAGATTATTTGTGCTGGTTAAGATTTATCAGAAGTCTTTAGTGCTTGAACACCAGAGGGAGCTATATTGTGATCAAGGGACATCCGGTGGTGGTGGTGGCTGATGACTCAGACTGGTGGCTGCTGAGGCGTATGAGGCTGATGAATCCATAAAGACTGGGTGGTGATGGGGTGGTGGAGCAAAAAAGGGAACTACGGCAGAGAAGGGACCATATTTAAAATAAGAAGCAGTATGATGTAGGGCTGTCAACGAATATTCTAAATTCAAATTTGAAAAAAAAAATGGACCTTCGAATGTGAAAATTGATATTCGATTGTGGAGAAAAAAATAACACCACCGTAGCTATCCTCTTTGCGAGTGGGCGTTGGCCTGGGCCACTGCATAAGGGCCACACCGCCCACGGAAGTGCTGTGAAGCGCAGCGCACCAAAATTCTCGCGCGAGCCGGAGCACTTCCGTTCACATCACACGTGCATTTCTTCACGCTGGTCGACAAGCGGTTCTGCGTCCAGCTGTTTTCTCCGTCACCCGGCTTGACACAAATAGACCAGACGCCGAAACAATTGCTGTAGGGCGCGAACCGGCCACGGAGCTGCACAGCGCGGCGCAGCCGGTGTGGATGACATAATCGGTTAACATGGGCGCCGAAAGGAAAGTGGCTTCTCGGCGCTTTGAGGCTATTCGCAGCGCTTCCGCGGGCGGTGTGGCCACGGGTCAGGGAGGGGTGGCGAGCGAGAGGTCCGCGGCCGTTTATAACGTAATGTTATAGATAATTGTTTTATGTGTTTTAATGTGTAGGTATGTAAATGTTTTCAAAGACGTTTATGTTAAAATAAACATACCTACAAGTAGTTATGTTTCTTGTATTAATCCATATACAAGTATGTTTCCTTGTATTAGTTTGCCCTCTTGTGGACATAATGCGGAAAAAAAAAAGGAATGGTTCGAACCTATGAGTTATTTTTAGAAGGAATATTCCAACGTCATTTTTGAGCAACTTTGGCAGCCCCAGTAAGATGATAGGCTGACAGAGAAGATGTGTCGCTGTGCTATTGGTTGATTGCGAATCAGCTGATGACTCAATTGACCTACCCAGAAAATGACACCTAGATAGTGAGTGAGCATGCATGCAAGGAGTGGCAGGGTGAGAAAGAAACTTACAGTCTGAGCTTGAAAAGTATTGTCCTCCTGACAATTATGCCAGAGCTTCATTTGTATATATCAATTAATCATAACTGTTATGTTGAAGAGAGAGCATAGCTTTCCACCTGTAGTTCATATCTTCGTTGGAAACGGCTGTCTGTTTGTGAAATACTGAGCATAGGACTGGATAAATGAGGCTTGGATTATACAGCACAAGTTTAGTTTAGTTATAGTTTTGCTGTTGTTAAACACAGTCCCCCATGACTTCAATTCATCAATCTGAGGGGAGCGAAGTCACTCTTAAGTTGAACTGCCCACCACCCACTAACACTTGCAATCTATGATAAAAGGTGACAAGAAGACTTGGCTTAATTTTTAAGGAGGTGCAAGCCAAAAAGGATTACAATCGCTTCAACAAATATTATTTCCAACAAACCTAAGACCTTCAAGGGTTATATGTCACTAGCTTGACAGACTGAAGCCAACAAGGGAGATAACAGCTACTCTGGAAAACCCGAAATTACTTTTGTTAACATGACTATTTTTTTTTAGTAAGAAGTTCAGCAAAAACTATTCACAGCAAGACCTGTGAATCATCTCAAGTAACCAGGACATTGTTTGTGTATATATTTTTAATGGTTTTTTTCATTGCTGTGAGTTCCACAACAAAATTCAATTTACTTCCATCGAATTAGGTCGGAAGCAGAGATATATGAGACTATTTCTCAAAACCAACAACAGGTAAGTGAGAAAATCTTTGTTTTGTAATTTGGATGAATGAAAACACCCAGTCAGAGTTCACCAGCTTATGTCAGCACACCACAGTGAAAGCCAAACAAACCAGTAGTTAAGAAAACAGGGGCGACCCACAGCACCTTGTGTTCAGCAGCACAGGACGCCCTTATGGGGGACTGCAGCAAGCAGCAGCAGCAGCAGCAACCCAGTTTGTTCACCATCCATCACTGCAGCACAGCAATTTACCCAAACAGCAGAGTGGAGTCAAAAATACTGGCAAGGCACAAACAAGGAAAGAAAATGTCCCCAAACTGTAACTGCGGGGGCGGTGGGTGAACAGATAAACAACTTTCCAAAGCAGGATTACGGTGCTGTGTATGTGGAGGCCAGGATGCGTGGGCCTTGTCTCTAAATGTGGCACAACAAACGGTGGAGGGGAGCTAAGCCGGCGTTCACGGGAGACACGCAGTAGCTGCCCAAACGGGCTTGTTAGGGGGCAGAGAGGGAACTCATCAGTGCACAAGATCACGGCTGACAGAGAAGCTTGTTAACTGCAGCACGGTAGCCAAGAGGGTGGCTCATTAGGGAGAAGCACCAGTAGTCTGCACGGGCCGTGCTGGTGTCACCAGATGGCTGCCTGTCTGTTGGCTGATGAAGAATATGGACATCCATCATTAACAAATGATGTGCAGCGTGTCGCCTGCACAGGAAATCATATAGACAGCTTTCATTCCAGTCATGGTTTGACTTTGTCACAGTTACGATATTTGAAACTTTATATCATAGGCTGCCAGAGTCTTATTCACTTGGGTAAAGAAGGAGCTCCATTTTCATTTTCATCCTGAGCCATAACAAAGTTTGACTGTGACACTGGGACATGAATCCTGCTGCAACATTGCCCCCTACTGGTGCTGAGAGCTAAAGGAAACCCAGATTGATGGAGGCGAGATGCAATCAAAACATGAATTTTCCCATCATTCGCCTCTCAATGGACTCTTCACATGTCGCCAGCCGTCACTATAAATAACAAATTGTTTGCAATCACCCTGTCTAGCTAAGTACAGCGCTCTTCAGCTTGATTATCGCACAAGACAAGATTCCAGTAAGGACCAATAAATCATTATTCATCATTCATTCAGGGAGAAATACAAGCTGCTGCATCGTCTACACCAGAAGTGGGACTCATTTATTTAGACATTCTTTTCAGGGATGCTTCAACCAAATAGCAGATGATTTATTTGCTATCTAATCTCACACAATATCCCAGAAATTAAAAGTATTGTTGCATGGTATTACTTTGACTGAGCCTTCATTTATCCACAGCCGATGCCATTGGAAGATGTGGGGGGAACTTTAATTAAAAATCAGTGATTTTTTTTTTTTTTGTACTGGAGAAAAGCACGGCCAGCAGAATAAAAAAAGAAAAAGAAACGGATGCAATCAAGCCAGGGTGATATGGCCGGAATATATTAAAGAGTTTGTGAGGGGACGTAAACTACTTTTCTTGAAAAATGCTTTAATCACTGCTGGTGCAACAGAGTAGCTGTGAGAAGTGCATAGAACTCATTAACTTTACCTTAAGGGTCATTTCACCAAGAAATATTATCACATATCTTAAACTGCTCATATCAAACTGTGAAAGCTGCACGGCGTCGTTTAGCTTCTGCTGTGAGGAAATAAACTCTGAGTCAGCAGGACTGAAGTTGTCCTCCAGTGTTGTCACTTTGCGTTAATTAAATCCTACAGTAATGAATTCAAATTAAATACAAGAAAGATTTTTAGTACAAGGTATTGTTGGGAAATGATTGTTCTGTATACCTTTAGAAAATAGTGAGAGCAAGGATCATTACCCGTACAATAATGTAAAACATCCTGCAATTAAAATCCAACTTAACGGAACACTACATCATCTCACACATTAAGTTCATTCATCATGTGCACCACTATACACCCAACCAGTTGTATGTTGTCCTCTGTAGCTGTGGAAGAAGCGTTCTCAGTCTGAGGTTGCATTATGGGAAGTGTAGGACTCTGGATTATGGCTGCAGTCACACCAAATCAGGCGCTGTGGCGATTAGCTGCAGGGTTGTGTCACTTGAATGGTCAGTTTGTGGCTGAGTTAAGGGTAGAGACCGACTACAGAAGCCTTTGTCCGTCATGAGTCTGAGTTAGCTTTAAAGTTCAATACTGTAGACATACGTGCACACACATGCAAAGCTTGAGTTCTGTAGGATAAAACACAAGAGCTGTTTATAGAGACTTTGCTCTTTTTACTCACTAGCATATTCAATGATAGGAAGAGACTGTATTACTTGTCCCAGTGGACTGTGGGCATCTTCTGGGCTGATCACTGGTTACTGATGTCTGGTTGTGTTCCTCCAAATGTAGATTCTGGTTCACATTTTTGCCACAGGCTGCTGTTTGTTTGTTTTTTCTTCTGGCCTTCCCTGCGGCCCTACATTGCAGCCTATATGCACTTCCCATATTCAGATAAATAGGACTACTGGCGTTCTCGCCAAAACCCCTGATTTGGCATAAATGCAGCCCAACAGTTGTGGTATTATGGCATCTATTGCTTCATTTTGACCCTTCAACTTTGCCTTAGGTCCCCCAACTCTATGTTAGTGCTGGAGAACACCTTTAAAGAAAGTGTATGCGACATTCGGAACACATCTATGAATCAGAGTCTGAGCCGAGATTGCCTGCACATGGCTCTCAACATGGAGGAGGCGGCTAGCAGCTAATGGTGCTTACAGTGCATGCAGTGCTAACAAGGGCGACAGTGCTGATAGAGCTGATGATTTTAAAGGAAAATTTCACCTGCAAATAACCATTTGTACTGTTTATCAATTACTACCTTAAACTTGTGAGGAAAACTTTTTCTCGCGTGCTTCAACGGTGAACACAGAATCCAAAAATGGCGAAGAATCTTCATGAAGTAAATGAGGGCCACGTTTAACATCAACAAAACTATCAAAACATCGGTTTAATAACTCACGCAAGACATGCAGCACAATCCAGACCTCATTTATCCAGCTGTATGCTCAGTGCTCGTCACATACATTTTCGCTAAAGCATTACGATTTAAAACACATCAGCTCAAACAGTCTTATAAGCAGAATGTGCTTTAAATGTCAAATTGAAAGTCATTCTGCAAAAATCTTAATTTGAAAAGTATTAACTTCAGCTATGAAATACTACAGTAGTACTAAAACTACTCATACTATTTAGAGGGGTAAAAAGTGCATTATATTCCTCTGAAATGTAGTGTACAGGTAAAAAATAGCATCACAAAAATACTCAGGTAAACACGTAACATGGTACTTTTGGTGCATTATTGATGGACTAAAAAGAGTCAAAGTTCCCTTTAATGGTTTTAAAACATCAGTACATGCTGTAGAAAACAAAACAGCACAAGCAGCAGATACATGTACAAATGGCTTCATTTAATTTGTGTTTCACAAACAATCCAAGAACTTATGAGACAAATGTACAGGAATTATTTTTGCCATTTTATTTTTTTTTTCTTCACATTATTGCTTTACAGTAAAATGCATTGGTTGGATATGTCCAGTATAGCAAGACAATACATTCATATAAGTTATACAGATGTCCTCAGTAATGTTTTATAGGAACTAACTTTACATTAAATATATTTTTTAATCATTTATTATTCTTGACAAACAACTCCCACGTCACATTGAGCTCACAGTGCATCAGGTCGCATTCAATCCAGAAATACATACCGGTCCTCTCTTGTATTCAACTGCCGTTTCTAACATGTGTGTGTGTTCTAAAGTGTGTGCGCTTATTTTGTACACAGGCTCTCCATACAGTCTGGATTTATGCAGAGCTACGACAAGTATGGCATCTGTCATTTTTTTGTCTCTCTTCCAAAAAAGTGACTTGGTAACAAAGATGCGAGTCAGACGACCGGTGAGAACGTACGCTGTTTGTAAAGATGAGGACAAAAAGAGGAGCAGTGTCTTATTCCCCTGCTGTGGGTGTTACCACTCAAACCTGGCAACCCGGGACATGACCACACAGAGCAACAACAAAAATATACACACGCACACACACACAACAAAACCCTTAACACTGCACATTCTGAATCAACTCAAGTACGTTACAGACGTGCGCCCCCACAAAAAGCATCAAAAAATTAGGTCCTGTATGTACAGAAGACCCACTGAAGGACTGACGGGGAGAAAGGGTGGTGTACAAGGATGTCAGTGGGTGTGGAGGAGTCTGTGGGCCCTGTGTGGTCACCTCCATCTAGTAAACACAGCCGTTTGAACCCTGATTGAGTAGCAGCTTAAGGGGGGTCCGACTTTTTTAAAAATTCCTTAAAGTCTGCTCTCATCCATGTCCCTTTGAAAAGTGACGTCCCCCGGGTGCTGGAGGAAAGACATCCGTCCATGCGTTCCCTGCTGCCCCTCTGCTCCGTCAGCTAGGGTTGGTGGAGTTAATGCCCTTGTGCAAGAGGGGACAAGAGTGGAGGAAGAGGATAAAGGAGAGAGAGTGTGTAGGACTTCCCTCGAAGCCACTGTTCCAGAAAAAGTCCTTTTGGCTCAGTTCCTCGGCTGTCTCGCACACTCGCACACACGCGCACACACACACACACACACACACACCTGTGAGCTCACACATCAAGTACTACAAGACAAACCGACGTCACATCTCCATGGGATCCCCCGTCTTTATATGGCAAGCTTGCAGGGGCCTTCTGTCACATCGAATTCTTTAAATTGAGATTGCATATACAAGTGCCTGCTGCCAACAGTGTGGCAGAGGGATATTTTCAACACTTAAAACACTCCCCGCACGCTTTTCAGTTTTTAGTCTCTGCACCCCACTTGTGGACTCCTCCCGGGCATTTTTGCATGATGTCAAAATGTCTGGATTGCAGTGTGGCTCGTAGCTGCCGATTTCTGTAAAGTGGGTCGGGCGGTTTCCATGGAGACGCCCAGAAGCCCTCAGCCTTTTGCTGTGCTGTGGAGGAGCTGCGTTTTTAATGTCCCAGCATGCACTGCAGACAGAGGCGGGGTGTGCTCATGGTGTTAACGAGGTTCCAGTCAGTTCCGAGAGTTGAAAGCCCAGTGTGGGAAAAAAACGTAGCGTGGGCCCATACCGAGCACGCGCACACACACGATTGTTCTCTCTCACACACACGCAGTCACAGATACACTGAAAATACACACGCACAGAAGGAAGCACTAGTTGATTCAGAATGAGAGGACGGCTGTTAAAGTGCAATATCTACATGTAACTCAAAATCAAGAGACCACCACCATCGCCATCTCCTGGAGTTGTCCATCTCTGAGTTTCCCTGATAACCGTCGGCTGTGGTTGGCACCCCCGCCCTGCGTAGAGGGGCTGCGGTACCCCCTACTGGCCAGAGGGTGTTATAGCAGACAGTGTTGAGAACCGTCTGGTTTCTTTGCATTTTTTTAAACAACTACCTCCATTCTGCTGCTGTCTCAAGATGACAACAAGTCACCTGATGATGAGAGGAATCCGATGCATCCCACAGATCTGGAGCCAGTGTTTTTTTTATCTGAAGTTGTGCAGAGGGCAAAGAGGACTGACCCGTCGCTGAATGAAAAGAACGCTGGGGTGGAGTCGCCGCCACCGCCAGCCAGGTGCCCCTCTGAGTGGTCAAATCTCCTTACAGCACAAAGCAAGAAAAGCATTTCCATGTGCAATTTGTTTCAGTGAAAAACAGGCAATGTCCTATATTTGCAACAAGCTCTCCTCTGCATTTCATACTAGACAAAACCTTGGTTTGAAAAAATAAATACAAAAAAAAGTGTTTACAAGTTTACATTGTGCAGTGCTGCATATGCATAACACCCTCACAGTCATCTGATCTGGACTGTGATACATCTTGACACAAAGTGTCCTGACAAAACGTCTTTTTTGTTGTTGAAGAAAATAAAGCAGATTTGATCAAGCAGATGAGGGTCGAGAAGGGTTGCGGAGGGTGAGTGAAGCGCTAACAGTATCTGCTCCCTGATGCCAAAGGCCATGCCAGGGGAGTCGGGTCCAGGCTGGAGGAGGGGAGCTGCCAAGGACAAAGCCCTCCTCCATGGAGGGGGAAAAGGAGTGTATTTTTTCTTTGGGTGCTGGGGTAACTGTATTTTTTTTTGTAGGAATGACTTTAAGGGGAGTTCTCGCTATGTGGGAGTTTTGGTTGGAATCGTAGATTTTTTTTTTTCCTCTTACAGACTCTGGTTTGGTTTGTGGAAAGGCTTTGGGAATGGTGTGTGGAAATCTACAATGTGAAAACAGTGAAAACACACACCGACAATCAACAGGGGCACTTATGATTCTGGAGGTCCCCAACATCTAAAGGCATGCTAGATGGGTAGAAAGTTAACAGGCGCACAGAGGAACTAAAGACTTTACTGCAATAACAGGCAATGCCCCGAAATAATGGGCATTAAAGGACCGGCACTGTGTGGAGGACAAGGGGACAAATTAGAGACACAGAATGGACTCCACTCCTACATCGTGTACTGCCTCTTGGGAGGAAATGAGATTCATATTCAGGACTTAAAGGATTACAGGAAAGAGCGCAAGAGGGGAGAAAAAGAGTCTGCAGATAGGTCCGGTGTTATTGAAAAAAATAAATAAATAAGATTTTTGGGGGTTGCTATGGGAGTGTTGAGGTTTTGGTATCCGAGGCATGCTGCTGTGCTCTAATCCTCCATGCACATGGGCAGGTTGACGAAGGTGAAGACGTTGTACTCGATCATGACGGAGAAGCAGAGGAAGATGGCGTACAACACCAGGACGTAAATGCCCAGCTTCACGTCCAGCCGCCATTTGTTCAGGTGGATCCCCAGAATCTGCACATACACAAATACATTAGAGGGGCTCGTGCCAGCTCAGGTATGCTCCACATAAAACCTTACTGTGCACCTTTAGTGAACGCACCCTGAACTGACGGAATATCTTACAACTTACCTGTGCAGCTAAATCATGATGTGCAAATCTCATTCTAAAACTGTAATCCACAAGTGGTATTTTATGACCTTTGAAGAGTAATTACACTACAGCAGTGCGTCCATCTTTCTTCACTGCTGGAAAGACGGTCTTTGCATAAAACTGGGCTGTCTATGCAGCAGAAAGATGCAAATACTTTTGAAATTGGTGCAACATGACCAGAGAAAAGTGAGAAAAAGAGCTGTTGCATTTGCTGTCAGTCAAGGAATAGAAAACCTACAACTACCGCTGCCTCATTTTACAGTTTGACCAGAGTTTGCTCTGAGTTTGTGTCCATGGCGGCCACAGGCATACAAAAATAAGTATGTACAATCTGTAGTTTGAGCAACGGCCCCTAGAGCCCGAGCCCATCTGGACGCTGGCAAGATGAAGTAAAGTTTACCACAGTTCATTCACACATACTACCCACATTATGATACAAAGCTGATTCAAAATTGGCAAAGTATCCCTTTAGGAGTCTCTGTAGCTGGCACATTACTGATCTGTGTGTGTTTAAGGTGCCAAGGTCAGAAAAACATTGACAAACTGAATCACTGCAGTTTTTTTTCCAGGGTTATAATTTTATTCAAGGACCCACTGTGAAATAGAAACTTATGCAATTCAGAGTTCTGGTCAGGAGTTTCTAATTTATTATTGAACACTGTGTAACTACATGAATTTTTTTCTGCTCATTCCAGAAAAGAAAAATGCTTTACCTCCTTTGCACCAGAGTATTTTTCACAGGAAACACCCCGAGTGTTTGCAACGCTGAATTTTTACATTTTGATGAACCAATTACATAACTTGGCTCAGTCACTGTTGCATAACAGTGGATCAGTCCTTGATGAGAGAGGCTGCACAGGGGTGTTATTATCTATAATAAAGCACTGTGGATTTTTTACTTTAAACACACACAGTAACCTGGTTATGTTCCTGGATGGGGTCAACATGACCGGTGCAGCGTAAACATCATTTACTCACCGTGAGGGCCACGGAGCCCAGCAGAAGCACCACCGAGTATAACAGGCCCCGGCTGTTAATCATCACCTGCGACACACAGAGACATAAACAATCTATCTTTATCAGCTCCTCAACATTAGACATAAAGACTAACTGGATTTTGGTTGGGTTTTTTTTTTTTTACAGTCAGAGTAAACAAGCTCTTCACCTCTGATCCATAGCTGACACACATGGTCTGTAGCGCCCAGGGGACCCCCAGTCCCACCAGAATATCAAACACGTTACTGCCGATAGTGTTGGACACTGCCATGTCTCCCAAACCTGCAACAAAACCAAAAAAAACTTTAAAAAGCAGCTAAAACTTAGAGCACAGATATGGAAGATTTTCATCTGCACTTACAGGTCAAATGAACATTTTTATTTCCAACTGAAGATTAACGTTTTGCTGTTCTGTACTTTGCGATATTCACAAGGGCCCTAACCTTCTTTCAACTGCAGGTAGTGACACAGCCGGGCTACACTGCAATGTCTATAAACAGCTTTGCACTATTCCCTCCTGTGCTTACTTCCTACTTTTTCGACTCTTCCATATGTTACATTTGATTTGTAAATGCTAACAAAGCCTGTAAGCTTTGGAGCGCGAAACACTTTTCTATCCATCCGTCTATCCACTTAAGAATAGGGACATCCCAGTGAGCACTTTCACCACAAAAGGCCCTGGTGCCTAGTGATACAATAATGTGCAACACGCAGCAGTCTAAAAATGTTTCAGACAGAAAGGCGTACCTTGCCGAGCCACAATAAGACTGGCTATGCAGTCTGGGACGCTGGTGCCTGCTGCCAGGAAAGTGATGCCCATGATGACATCAGGGATTCCCAGAGTGTAGCCGATTATAGTCACCTGAGAGAAAATTACAGAGTGTTAGAGGTCAAAAATAGCATCCGCTGAATGAAAGAATAGCATGTCAACCTTTACACCAGATGCCCATATTTACAGGGGACCCATTACTGCTTTCCTTATTTTCTATCCTATAAATAATGTCAGTGTCAGATGCTCATATTAAACATGGCCAAAGTTTCATTGCCAAAAACCTCAGTCTTTAGGTGTCTGAATACTCCGTTTCCTATGTTCGTATTCTAGTTTTTCTAGTTTTCGCAATGACCTCCCGGCACCCTACTGCAAGTGCTTAGTAATCTTGGTTGCCAATGCTGTTGATTTCTCCAATTTTGAATCACATTCCTGCTGGACCATTTCAGGTTGTGAAGCTTTATTTGTGATTTTTTATGGTAGAAAGTGCTGCTATGCTCTCATCATTCCCCGGCGGCAACAATGGTGCAGAGGTGCCGAGATAAGTGGAGCTGAAAACACTGATCAGTCGAAGCAGACTGGGCTTTTCGGAGTGTCTCAGACAGAGGGTGAATACAGGTGTTCCAGCACAGACAATATGAGGAAAATAGAGTGTTTTGACGGTTAACACACGTAAACATGTTTTGTAGAAATCCACAATATAAACAGGAACCAGAAATAAGCACAATGGAGCTCCTTTAATGTTCCCTTACTGAGCTGCAAATGTTTAAACCTCACAGAGTCATAACAGTTCAGATAACATTGTTAAATCCACCATTTTGACAGCAATAAGAAAAAAAATCTCTCTTGATACTATGCCAATTCATTTTTGCAATTTCCTTTTCTGAATTGTAATCACATAAGATAGGTTCATAAACTGTTATCAAGTTTCTATTAAATGCTTATAATGCCACTATATACAATAATAATGGTGTTAATTATGCTATAGTTAACACATATAGTCTTATTAAGGGTAATAAACATCTTATTCTGTCTTATAAGTGCTTATTAAGCATTAATTAACACTTATTACAGTACCTTAATTTAAAGTGTTACAGAAAAGGGTACTGTAAATAATAATGTCCATTGATTTTATCTAGAGGCCTTGATGTAGTTTTTAAACTTCTTTTCTTCAACCAAAACACCAAAGATTTTCAATTCACAATGATGAAAAACAGAGAAGAACAGCTGGAAACAAATTACATCTGCTCAATAATTTAACTACTCTATCAAGCAAAAATGCCATTTGAGCACTGGTACACTACACTGAGAGTAAATCCTAAAGCTGTCCTGGTGATGCCTCACAGTCTCACTCACCATCCAGACCATAAAGTAGGAGAAGATGGCAATCCAGACGGTGGACAGGAGGAAGGAGAGCATGAAGAATTTCTCCCAGCGAGGCTTGGCACAGTTCGGGACGGTGAAGAACAGCAACAGCAGCAGAGGCCACGAGATCAACCACTTCAACTTGCTGCCAATGCCCCCTGCAGCAGGGATACAAACATTAGACAAGAGATTAGCTTCCTGCTCTCGAGCAATATGGTGGAAAAAATGATTGCCTAGATGAAGTACTAAATGCTACTTTCTTAAAGATGCCAAAAGACGTAGTTTAAAAGAAGAAATACATTACAGTTTAATTACTGTCAACAAATACCATGACCATGATGACCTGTAGCCTCTCTCCCAAGTCGGCAGCACTGTTCATACATTATCCACATCTCAAATTGCAGCTGGATTGCTGACGTCATTTTAAGCAGACATATTGTCCTCTGTCTGCTATAAGCGCCAACAGAACATGCATTTTTTATTTGAAGCCACTGACTCATTCAAGCCAGGACATCAATAACTACTTAAGTAGAAAGCTGCGTATCATGCTTATTTCAACTTCTTAAAATAAGCAAGACAGTAAGACACAAAATAGATTCATAAATATGTCAAAGATGATGTAAAAAATGACATTATTCCTACATTATTTATACACCCTGAAGAATCCATCCATGTCTGGCAAATTACACACGCATTCATCGGCTGAATACATGAATCACGTACTTGGAATGTGAAATGGCGAGATTGTTATATTCTCCTGCGTCTCGGTGGGTTTGTCCTCTGGCACGTTTCCATTCTCGATCTCGACCTTCCCGTCAATCACTTGTGTCTCCACACCATTGGCGGCTTGGACCAACTTCTGACGCTTTCAGAAAAATGAAACTAAGTCAAAGAGCACATGAGCAGGCACTCTGCTGCTCTGACTGCAGCGCTACTGCCATGTTTTTTATGCATTCTTGTTTCTGCAGTTATAAATGAAAAACATAAATACATGGACACTGTGTGAGGGAGATAAGGAGACTCTTTGAGGCGAATAAAAGCTTCTTGAAAGTAAACTCAGAGCAGCAGCGGATATAAGATCGTACTGGGGCAACAACGCCCTGCTGTACCTCTGTTATGATGAGGCGGCTGGCCATGCGCAGACGGGTCTTGGGTCCAAAATGGCTGGTGACCATGACACGGAGGCCAGCTTCTGGGAACCTGAACTTTGTAGGGCTGGCGTTCATGATCTCGTCCACCATCACTACTGATCCCCGGCTGTAAGCCTTGGTGGGCTTGACTGAGGGGTGCAGGGATGTGATTCAAATATAAAAAATGATTTAACAAACAAATTACCTGTGTTTCAATCATACAAGCAAGGAACTGTTTATCTGTTTCCATCTATTTCATGTGTTTTATTCAAATGCATGTAATTAAAGCCTTCCTGACAGTGGACTGTGACACGCTGTTGGAGCATCCTAGACTGCAAGTTAAAACTTGAGAGTAATTAAAACTTAAAAAGGCATCAAGAGATATGCGCTGCACTAAAAAAGTTTGTAGTGTCATTTTGTAGGCTGGAGCACTCCAGCATCACAGGCCAAATTAATGAGGACTATCAATGGGCGCTAAATCAGTGCTATTTAATCACCATGTCAAAGCTGCACCAGGCAAGATTTTTATGTCAACACACACCGTACTATTACCCTAAATCACAGCTTGGGGTCAGGAATCTGTAAAACGTAGTATTTCACCCGGATGGGCGTGGCTTTGCATGACGCAGCAGTGCATGCTTCGTCTCTGCACTCCAGGCTTTGACTGCATGCACATGCTTTATGATAACTTGCGTGCACCTTTGTAAGAATGCAGAACGAGAATGCTGAATTATTTTGGTTTGATGATATCACAGAATATACTCTTCATGTTACCCACAAGAGTCTTTGGATATAATTAAGTATAAATGTCAGTACTTGTTAGCACTATTAAGTTGCACATATTTTCCAGTGTAATGTTATGATGGTCAGTTTGAGAATTTATCAGCAGTAAAGAAAAAGTCAAAATTCTGCAGGCAAGTCTAGTTGTGATGCAGCCGTGCCTGCAGTACATGAAGAAAAAATCTATATGTATCTTCATAAATTGATCATCACAGATAATAAAAAAATCATCACTCCTAGAAGTTACAGTTCACTGTGAGGTCTCTTGCACGTTTAATTTTGTGGTTAAGGAAAAAGTAAGTTTAAAAAAAACAAAAAACTTTTTGGGTTTAAGCTTTGCCATCTTATCCACAAAGTGACAAGGTGACCCAATCCAAGCTGACGTGAATGCACATCAGGCACACAACAATTTGTGTGACGCAGTGCATAAGGCACTGGCCCTGAGTGAAATAAGTTTTATAGGGAATCCCATGCGGCCTCTGTGTGTACAGTTGAATGCCTATGCAACCTATAATCAGAACAGCCACTCTTACTCACTCTGGGTTCATTTTTACAGAGAACTAAAAAGTGAAAATAAACTATTCTCCATTTTCTGGGGACCTCCTGGAATTCCCTCAAGGACCCCTGGTTGAGAACCACCGCTCTGCACAACAGTGTGAATGTCTAAGATCATGCAACATGTCTCCATATGGTAAAAATCATGTATCTCTCGAACTGGATATCATTTTATTGGACAAGAGCAAGTCAGTAAAATTAGGTGAGGATAGCAGAGAATACTGCCAAGGGTGATCTTAGACGGCACTGATGTTCAGTTACATTTTAAATTTCTGCCATCCTCTGCAACAGAATTTACAACCCGATGTTGTATATCTCCTTTAAACAAGACGAAAACACAGGAAATCTGGACAGTTAGTAGACATGACTAGAAAAATTACTAAAAATAATCAACATTAAATCATATTAATATATTTTACTCCATTCTTTGTAAACAATACGACATAATTATTGTAAAAAATTGTCAGACTGCTGTCCCTTCTGCCATCTACTGTCTGCCTGATTCCATGTGAACTCAGCATTAGTTACTACTAAAACGTAGAAAAAGTTTCTTAACCCATAATGAACAGTGGTGATGTGGTTGAGGACTCACCTGTGAACACATGTTGAGATATATTATCAGGATGTAGCTAAGGCACGTATTTAAATATGAAGACTCACACAGATTTACAGGAAAAGCTTGCCTTGCTAAAAGTCTCCTTTTGGGCTTGAGCACATTAAGTCATAGTGGTTTTGATGGTGCAGCAGATTAACGGTCCCAAATGATTTCCTCCGTTTTTCACTTCACTCGATCCTCATATCATGGAGGAAAAGAGGAGTTTAAAATCTTTGGGATGTCCCCCCTGGACTCACCAACTTTAAACCACCCCACTTTTATCCCTTTGGTATAAAACATCACACACCAGCTGAGTTAACACGACTGCGTTGTGTGCGCTTACCGACATCACATGATTTCTGGGCACCGAACTTCAAATAGCTTTCCCAAATTGCCTGGTGCAGCTTTGAAGTTTGCCTACCAGTTGTGAATATTTATGGATCGACCGAGATTGATTTCAAAATGACATGAAAGATGTAACCTCTGGCATCTTTGAGCTGATGATCTCAAACTGTTAGGCAGGTGTCTGACACATTACAACACATGCTCAGTCCACTCCAGTCAATTTGGGCTCTGACAGTAACACACTTAAATGTTTTATTGGCATCCTATAACTCCTCATTTGCAATGTGCTCACAGTTAGCTATAAGAGGCAGCGTATAGGGAATAAAAAAGTTCTACAGTACACTTATTAGTTTAACTCAGCCTTAATTGGACTTATTATGCATGCAAGAATGCACATAAATTAACTGTGTAAACAGAGCCGGCATAAACATTTCCTCTTGTGAAATTCATTACCACTTCAGGAGTGAGTGGGTCTACGCCCCAGAGACCGGCAGAGGAAAAGTAGTATGCAAGCAGAAAGAATTGGCACACAGCAGCACAACACTGTTGACAGTAAGCAAGAATAAGTTTAGTAAGGCTAAACAGACAGGCATGTTAACACTAATGCAGCCAAAGTGGGAAGGGTTAAATCTCTTCGAGGGGTTAAATGTCACTGATTAGATGCTTCTGAGAGGTAAAAAGCAGCAGAGGAAGAAGTGGAGAACTGTGGCTATGAGGAAATATCACCCAAACATTACATTAAGAGATGTTATTTAGAAAAGGCTCATTTTTCCAGGAGTTTTTAATAAGTTTAAAACCCAAGACAACAAAGTCCCCTGACATTTCACCGCATTACCGCAGGAAGATTAAAGAATATCTTCATTATGGTGTTCCTGTTTTAAACAAGAGTATTCCACTTTGTGCCCCTTTATGCTCAGATAAGCTCCAGTTGCTTATCAGCCACAAGAAGACTTAGCGGGCAGAGAAAATTAATGGAGGAACATAAAGAACTTTCCGCAGGAAAAAGAAAAACGGGGGACAAACCATCTTTCTTCGGGAGTGCAGTTCACTGAGGTCAAAGGACTTCCTTATCTTGGGAAAATTTAGCACACTGTGGTCCTGCAGAATCATATTTAAAGGAACAGTTCGGCATTTTAAGAAACACATTTGCTTTCTTGCTGAGGGTTAAGAAGATGAATATGTACACTAAATATAAAGCTACAGCCAGCAGCCTGTTAGCCTAGCATACTGTAGTATAAGGAGAAACAGGGGAAGACCTTCAGACTGGCCAGGCGGTCTGAGGGTCTTCCCCTGTTTCTACCCCTGTGACAAAACCTCTAAAGCTCAATAACATGTCAACTCTTGAGTGGGAAACTTTCAAAAACTGATATCACTCTCTTTCCTGTACACTAAATGTGAAACTACAGCCAGCAGCTGGTTAGCTTAGCATAGCATAGGATGCAACACCTACCAGTCCAAGTGTGCTGTATGTTTGTGTGTTTGGAAGAATGAGATGAATGAGACATCACAGGGATCTTGACTTTTGACCATCAAATTCTAAATCAGTTCACCGTTGAGTCCAAGTGGAATTTTGTGCCAAATTTGAAGAAATTCCTTCAAGGTGTGCTTGAGATAACGTTTTCATGGGAATGAGATGGACACAACGTCACTTTGACCACCAATATCTAACCAGTTCATCCTTAGTTCCAGAGGATGTTCGTGCCAAGTTTGAAGAAATTTCCTCAATGTGTTTTTGAGATATCACGTTCATGAGAAATTAGATAGACGAGGTCACAGCGACTTTGAACTTAGACTATAAAAATCTAATTAGTTCATTCTTGAGTCTAAGTGGATGTTTCCCTTGAGGTGTTAACAAGGTATTGCATTCATGAGGATGAGATGGACACAAGGTCAAAGTGACCTTGAAATTAACCAACAATATCTTATCAGTTAACTGTTGAGTCCAAGTGAAAGTTTTGCCAAATTTGAAGAGATGCTTTAACGATGTGCCTGAGATATTGTCTTCATCAGAATGAGATAGACACAAGGTCAAAGTGAACTTAACCTTGACGATCAATGTCGAATCAGTTCATCCCTAAATCCAAATGGCTGTTTGTGCCAAATTTGAAGAAATTTCCTTCAGGCATTTGAGATATTATGTCCATAAGAATTAGACAGACAAAGTCACAGTGACTTTGACCGTTGTCAATATTAAACTTTAATCAGTTCATCTGTAATTCCAAGTGGACGTTTCTGCCAAATTTGAATAAAGTCCCTCGAGGTGTTGAATTAAATATTGCATTCACCAGAATGAGATGGACAAACAACCCCGCTTATACCACTCTCTTGTCTGGACACTAGATATACCATCTTTATGCCAAACTAAGCTAATTGGCTACTGACTGGAGCTTAATTAATTACTGTATTACTGGGCAGATGTGAGAGAGCTATTGATCTTCTCATTTAACTTTCAGCGAGTTAACAATTTATCATATTTCCCAAAACGCCAAACTATTGCTTAAATAAAATTTCAGCATAATACAGTAGCCTGAAGCTGAAGCAGTTCCAAGTTAGTTCAGCAGACAGGAGCTTAAGCCACAAACCGTCTAGCAGAAGGAAAAAACCACAGTCTTCCAAAGAATCAAAGTCAGATCTCCTAATATGTTTTCATTTTAACATCTAATTCACTTCCTGGCATTGAATTGTCTTGGGGACCCAGCCTGTCTGATTAACCTTACCTTCTGAGAGTAAAGGCGATGACGGGTCGTCATCCCAAACATAGTAATAACTAGTATTACCGTCCTCCATCTCACTGCTGGCCGCAGCGTTACCATTGGCCACGTTCTTGTCCGACTTTGACCCCATGAAAAACCTCTGCATGCTGGAGTTGAATCTAGTAAACAGATGGAACATAATCCCTAAATTAGAGATACTGAAATAAGTCAGCCCAGAGTACGAAATGGAAAGACATAAACAAGACTCACATTTGCAAATAGGGTTTATGAGCTCCAGATGAAAGGCTCAGACTTGTTTGAAATATAGATATAGCATGTATTCATTAGCCAAAATAAACTGTTTACTCTCCATACATACCATAGAGTGAATTTAGGGTGGCCTACTTCCTAAAAACCAACATCAGCATTACACTATATAACAAATGGCTGAAATGTGCTGCTCTGTGTTAGAAGAGAAAAGGAAGGAAAAGTGTTCCCAGAGGCCAATCACGAGGCTTTCATAAGCCACACAGGCACTTCAATGAGACCATTTGAGTGCCATTACAGAAAAATGGATCACAAATACTGAACAGGCTGCTGCTGCCGCCTGCCTTTGAACAAACTGTGTGCAGAGTAACACTGGCAACATCACAAGAGCTGCTCTGCTTTCTGAGAATTTCAAAAGCTATGAGTAAAACTAAAAATGTCTTGTATTTTATGATTTGCAATAAATAATTTAATGTCATCATCCTAAGTCCACATTTTATTTATGTTCAAGTTTTCCCTTGTCTGAATTAATGATAGTGGTTAGTTAGTGGTGTTAGATGTTGTACAGATTGTAATTATGGAGCCCGAAACTGACAACAAGCTGCACAAAACAAACACTACCATTAGCTAAACTGAGTGTAAAACAAATACAGAGCTTCTTTCAACATTGAATCAAGTGATAAAGAGAAAAAGCTTGCTGGACTGAAACACTGTCAGCTACATGCACTGAACACCAGCCTTGTTGGCTAGCTACCTACAGTGTTGCTAGAACGGTTTGATGTTTTCCAGCCCCAATAATTGCTCAAAATTCGCCCCAATTTATTTAATTGGCACTAGCAGCATCATCACAATTTGTCAATATGACATATAATAATAAAAAACACTTGAAGTGTATGCATGTGTACTGGAACATGGATGGAAAGGTACACTTACATCATACGATGCAATTAAACTATTTTCTAATTCTCTCCTCTTTCATGAAGCAACAGCTAAAATAGCAAATATAATAGGTTTTATCCAACTTGGCAAACTGCGACAAATGTTGAGTGTGTCATCTTATAGTGTGCCTCCAAAACACACAGGCAGTACCAGGGAGATCGCCGTGAGAGAGGGAGAATTGCCAAATTGCTGACATTTTGCTCGACACTAATGTTAAACTGTTTACTGGAAATCAATTCTTCTTTGCTGCTCTAAAACAGCAGGCTAGTTAGTTTGTTTGACGTTATCCCGTTCAAATCATCACGTCATCTGACTCCACCCAAGTGCACAAACTTAATTGATGGGATGTCCATAAGCCAAATCACAATGTTCAACATCATCTAAAGTGGACTGCAGTAAAGCCACGCACCCTTTTTTAACAAGCATGGCTGACCAATGAGGCAAGGAGGAACCGCATGGCACATTTCAGTCCATAAATCATATTGTTATAATACGTCATTTATAATACACCATTTGTGTTTAAACTGTGTTTAAAGTAAACATGAGATGTTATGTTACTTATTTAGGCCTTTACTCTCTACTGGAATGGAAGGTGGCTCCCAGTGTTGCCTAAAAATGAACAGAGAAATCCTGTTTAAACAGGGAAACACTGTTCTGATGTGATTTTCTGATGATACAATCAGCTTCTAATGCATATTATTGATTGTGTACACAGAGGATTCATCTCAGGAGGTTTTCAACATACTGTTTACTGAAGACACCACAGGAATTAAGGATATTTTGAGTCATGAGGACAAATACAATGCAAAATATAGAGGCAATGTGTTTTAAAGCATCACTTTATTCATTGATATGAGTTTACCATTTATTCAAAATAATTAATCTCATGTTTTTTGTTGAAAAAAAAGTTTGTTAAGACCCTTTATTGTAAGTAGCATGTCAGTTTCATATTACATTTTGTACTGTCAGCTACATTTTGTCAGTATCTGGCTCAGGTAAACTTGACTCATGACATTAAAAAGTAAAAGCTCGTGAGTTAAAGCATCAATAGGAATTTTTGTTTGCACATTTGTGTCGAAACATTCTGCCCTGTGCTGTTATTTGTTTTCACAACTGGCAGCGCGTGTGCTATTTGAGGAGACAGAAAAGAAAGACGTAACAGGAAGGTCACCTCATTGCTCTGATCAGGGCTATATAAAACCCACTCTACTCCATTTTGACTGGAACAGCCCAAAATGGTCAGCGGATATTTTTGGGAGAAGGGAGACATATGACAGCACATCCTACAGTAAGCACTTCTTTCCTCCAAATGAGAAAGGAGAGGAGTGATCCGGTTAAGCCTGTGCTCTTAGCCACTGCAGAGGGAGAAAGATTAAACTCTTATGGCAGGGAGAGAGCAGGCTGCTGCTGAGTGTAACACAGATTACCAGCTGGACAGAGACAGCGGCACAGGACGACGTGGGTTGGCATTATGCAGTTTGGACTATAAAGACACAAATATGGTGTAATAGTGTTTGTATTTTAGGCAAACAATTTGCTCATACAAGCTGAAAGGCGACAGATTAAGAGAGACAGGAGATGAAAAGTTCTCTGGGCAGATTGTGACCTAAAAATATGTTATGTACACCCCCCATCCTTTCATAATAATCTTAAATTCAAAAGATGATAGAGTCAAGTATGTTCCAAGGAACAACTGTTTTATGAAATAAAATGCATCTGAAATACGGATTCACGTTTAATTATCTGCTGAAATCAAACCTTAAAACACCTAAAATGCCAAATTGAAAATATCTGCAGCACTGAAAAGCCAATTCATATCTAGAATTAAATTAATAATTTTTATATCTAGTAGAATTTTCAAAGACCCACAAATCAGTAACTGTAAAATTGTCTCCCAATTATCATAATTGAACATTACTCATTACAGGAGCAATGTTTCCACCAGAAGGCTCCTGAGTTAAATCTCCAGCACACACAGGGACCTGGATGAGACCCTCCCCTGCAGCTGCAAACCCACTCTTCTCTCAATGAAACTACTGAGTGCACTCATCATGGTCAGCCCACAGGCAGTTTAAGCATCTCTACCCATGCACAAATTCAGGAATGTGTCATTAGTCAGCTCAACTAATTGATTAATTTAGTAAGGAACAATTGAGTGAATAAAAATGTGCAGAACTCACTTCATGACAAGGATGTATCCAGCGTACATGACCACCAGCACCAAACTCTCCCACCTGATGAGAGGAAAGATACAGGATGAGGATTAAAGTGACACACTGAATTAATTAAGATAGAAAACCTTGAATTTTTAAACTCTGAAGTGAGACTGTAACTTTTGCTGAACAATGACCACTGGTGGCAAAAGTAACAATTACAGGATCATGGTAAACTGCAGAGGTGTGGACTCCAGTCACAAATTTGACAACTTTAAACCCGACAAAATCAAAAAAGACTTGCAGCTCGACTTAGACTTCAACAGTGACTCGACCAGTGACTCATGGCTTCACTTGAACTTGAGTGTTTTGACTTGAAAATACTTGATACCTTCCCCCAAGCCCATAGATAGGTTTTTAAGAGAATATGCCACAATGAATTAATTTCTCATCATCATCATCACCTTAATTAACATTAACTGTATTCCCAGCAAGTCGACACTTAGGTCCCCAGATCGATTTTGTCTGAAACAATCCGACAGCATCCAATCAAGTTGCAAGAGAGAATTATGAAGCGGTAACTTTACATTACCGAGCATCGGGTTAAAAAAATGATACCAAAGATAATTCTGTTGGCATACAAAAATAAGAAACGCAACAACTTCAAAATTTCGAGGATAAGCCAAGGCTAATATTAGCATAGTTAGCAAGCTAATGCTTACCTAACTTTATTAGTCTTTATTGTTGAAATGGCATTATATTTGGTTTATGACTTGTTTTGCACTCCAAACTCAAAGGTTTAGGACTTGGGACTTGTCAGTCTTGATTCAGGACGTGACTTCGGATCTGCCTGTCTTGATGTTGGACTTGACTTGGGACATGGGTGCAAAGACTTGAGACTCATTTGGGACTATGCTGTAAAGCCCTGTGAGGCAAATTGTATTTGTGATATTGGGCTTTATAAATAATATTGATTGATTGATTGACTTGCAAAACATCGACTTGGTCCCACCACTGCTAACTTGTAATGTTACATAGTTACAACATTATCATAGAAGTCTAAATCAGTAACGACAGTTTTAACACTACCTGTCAAGGGTTTGCTAACATTAGCAACCAGAAGCTAACGGTCATACCAGATCAGGTAAGGCTTTGGCAGCCAAATCACTAAGTGTGATTTTTATTTCTAATAAATGTAGCTTTTTCGTAAGATTGGGAAAAATATATTTCTTCTATGCACATATTTAGACATGGACTGGATGAATAACTTACCAAACTATCTTCTCATCGTAGATGAACTGAAAAATGAAGAGAAACATCTCTTAGATTAAAAAAAAAAAACACATTTAAAGATGAAAGTCATGGCTGGTGTTCATTAATAAATTCAATGTGCTTAAACTTACTGCAATTAAAGCCAAAACAGACAGGATGTAGTAGAAGGAATCCCTGAAAACTGCCCACCAGGTCAACATCACCACCTGAGTTCACCAGGAAAAATATTATTTAGATGTTTTCAAGATTACTTCATTTGTCCCTGTGGATATTTATCTTGAACATTAAAGCTGCCATATAAAAAACAGTGCAGAAACAGATGTGAAGGGCACAACACAGACAAGTGCAAACATAAAGTGTATTCAAATAAGTGCAACGCAGGCCCTCATTTTACAACATTCACTGACAGAGGAATGAAAGATCTTTTATGCGTATTCAGGTATCTTGTCCTGAATTTAATTGCATTCAGGTGACGGGAACAGTTTGTATTCTGGACACATGACATGGGGGGGTCTGTTCTCATGCACTTTTTGTACGTTTTCCTACGTAAGTAATCTACCGAAATTTGTACATACCCTACATAACTCCCGTTTTACGTAACCTACACTGGCTCCCAGTATCTTTTAGAATTGATTTTAAAATCTTTCTATTGGTTTTTGTGGCTCTTAATGGCATAGCCCCTGCTATTTCACCTATCACCTTATGTCCCTCTATGAACCCTGAGATCCTCCATAGCTGCTCTTTTTACTGTTCCTAATGTCACTACAAAAATCTTTGGGGATGCTTCTTTTAGCTGCTACGCCCCAAAATATGGAACACCATGCCTTTAAATAATAGACTTGCTGGCTCAGTGGACCGTTTTAAATGACGACTCAAAACATATATCTTTAGGGGCGTCGGTGGCTTCGTGGTAGAGTAGGTGCCCCATGTACAAGGCTGTTGCCACAGTGGCCCAGGTTCGACTCCAGCCTGTGGCCCTTTGCCCTTTTTCTTCTCATTTCTCCTTAAATGAGTGGTGTATAATTGTATGGTTTTATTTCTGCTGTTTGTCTCTGCTGCTCAATTGTGAAACACTTTCTCATTCTGTGCATGAAAGGCGCTATATAAATAAAGTAAATTCATTCACGAGCCAGTAACCTGTGTACAAGCCAGGTATTAGGGAAGGCTGCATTCATGTGACCAATGCACTGACAGGTCCAAAGAGCAAAGCACATGACGCTCCCCCAGGACTTTCCCCGGGAGACTGGTTTTCAAAGTTTGAGTGAATTGAACTTTAAGTTAATTTAAAAAAAAAGGTATGTCGTCACTATGTTTCTTTCTCTATACCTAGCCTACATAAGTGTACGTGAAGTACATAACTTTATGGTAATGACGTAAAGTCATTCGTGGGGCACTAATTCCTAGGATATCATACCAACTGTCATTTGTACATTTTCCTAAGCTGTCATGTAAACTGTTGAATGAGGATACGTTGCCCGTTTCACAATAGTCGTTTCAAAGAGCACTTAGAGGGAGGATGTTTACTCATCCCCATCAGTTTCACTGCTGTGTTGACTAGTACTTTTTTTTCATTTTAACTTATCGGATATATTAACAAACCAAGCTGAAATACAGAAACATAATTTGCACTCTATCACAGCACGGTAAAAGAATATAAAGATATTTAATAAAAAAAGAAAAAGATATTTAATTTGGAAAACTCCCACTGTCACCCCCGGGCTAATGTGTTTAATCATTACTTTATTTGAACAACTTGTCTTTTTTTTCCCCAGATCAGGTTATTTTGTCATATTCAGGATATTAAAAGTGAAACGTTCCGCACTTTTAGAGAAAAATGATTCGTTGACATATGGTGTAAGCCGAAAATACGAACTTATTGTCTCATAAAGAAAAGTTACAGTGTGGAACCTTATGTGAAATATAATCTAAACAAAAGACAAAGATCCCTGTGTGCACAGCTGCCCTCAAGACTGCAAGGTTTAACACCACTCCAGAGCAGGACAGAATTTGTTTGTTGTATTATTTAGGTGAAGTTGAGACTGAGGTTTACTTCTTGTTTTACTGTCTTGTTTATTAAGACATAAGGAATGCACTTTTCAGTAAGATGACCTCTATGTTGATTTCTTTTGGTTGGATGGTCACGAAAAATTTGAGTTTTGTTTCAGTAACTAAACAGTGAAATAACATGTACTATGGGTTGTTACTGGAATGTCATTGTAAAGCCATGAGGGTTGAGCACATGTAGGTGTGCATGACGCAAAAAGAAAAATCAATCACATAATTCCCCTCTGTCCAACCTGAAACACTTTTCTTTAACTGCACCTATGTGTGTTAGAGTTCTGTGAGGCAATTTGGTAAACACATGTGGTATCATAAAATGCACTTAATATGTAAATTTTACTTGACAGAGAACACTTCGAGAAGAAACGCAGATTTATGATCCATTTACGCCTCCAGAGTTTAGTTCTTCATTTCCACTAAAACCAGTTCTGAGACAGCTAACTGAAGCAGATGGCTTTGTTTCCCCTCAGCGAAAAACTTCTGCCACACATGTGCTCTCCTGCAGTCTATAAATGAACAGAATGATGCAGCCAGAGCAGTAAGTCACTCTCTACACACACACAAACACACCTGTCCAGCGAAGATCCCGCAGACACCGATGATGCACAGGATGTTGAAGACCGCCGAGCCCACGATGGTCCCCACCCCCACATCGCCGTGGGTGATGAAGACACCTGCACAGGGGGAGAGACAGCCAATCAGAATCGGTGACACCAACCATCTGGGAATGTCTGAGTGTATGCACATACTGTACGTCCGTATATGAGTGTGTGTGTGTGTGTGTGTCTCTACCAATGACAGATGCAAAGAGCTCTGGTGCAGAGCTGCCAGCTGCCATGAAGGTGGCACCGGCAACATCTTCACTCAGATCTAGTTTCTGCAGGAACAAAACAAAGACGTCTTTGTTTATACTGAGGAAAACCCGGCACTGTGTGACTGTTAACACTGAAAGTTTGATCACTACAACCCCCCCTCCCCAAGTACCTCGCAGATCTTCTCCAGTGATGTCACAAAGTATTCGTCACATGTTATGGCGAGGGCCAGAAACATGTAGAGTGCCTGGAGACAGAAGCAGCAGAGTGAACTTTCAAGTGTGTGTATGTGTGAGGAGAATCAGTGAGTGTGTCCCTGTGTAGATACATCCTTAATCAGCAGAAATTAGCTGAGTTAATAGAGCCTTGGCAGAGCGAGATACTCCCTTGCTAAAGGACGGGTGAAGGGGAATCTCAAAGCAGAGCGCCCAATTAAAATAAAGCCTGCATTAAAATCAAATGTCAGTTCAGCTACGAGCCGTTTGCTCGTACATTTTAAAGAAATCTACAGGATCCGTCAGGATAGATGTGAGAGAGGAGCCTATTTCAGTAGCAGAGGCGTTCTCTATAAATTATAGATCAGCTGTGACATCATCACAGCCTGGCAGCCTCAGTAGCAGTGCTCTGCTCTATGCTATCCACAGGGGGCAGTGCAGGACTGCAGTATGATCAGAGGCCCCACACACTTTATTTCACTCCTCTCAGCAGTGAAGCCAGGACAACAAGTCGTATTTCAGTGTGAGACGCAAAGACTTAACGAAGTGTAAGCGCAGTAAACTGGACTGGTTCTCTCTGAGTGTCCCAGGTGAGGATCTCTGTGCTAATATAACTCTCTATGGGGAGAAGTGCCTAAACAAAGAGGACAGTTCCTGCACCCCTGCTCGACTCATTATGTCACTGAACTTGTCGTGTGAATACAAAAGGTCAAAAGACACAGGGTGCGTTCAGGGCCAGAGCTACTATTTTTGTTTGTTTGTTTTTTGAGATTTTTATATCATTGTGGCATTTCCAGTAGCACTCCTGATGTATTCAAATCTGAAAATTCAAACTTGGTCTGTATGTTTTAGCCTCAAAGTGCTATTTTCCCACGCCCCTCTAAAAACCTTTCCCACATGACCTGACATAAGTTTCTGTGCGATGTTGCTGCCATATATAAACGTACAGCTGTGGACGCCACATTAGTTTGGTTCCGAAAGTCACGCAATAACAACTAAACTAAATGATCAAGGCAGCTGTAGACCAGCTGTAATCTGTGCTGTAACCTACGTCACTGCTTTCTAACAGTGGTTTGAGTGGGAGGTTCCATTTAAAGAAGAACACAGATGGACCCGCCCTTTAAATTTGAGTACTCTAAGGACAGGTTCACATTTTCTTAGGTGCCCATATCAACATTGAAACAGGTTTGCTTGCTGTAGTCATTCCTCCTCTTCTTTTAGGAGATCCCTTCCTCATGTGCTTCCAGTGTAAAAGACAGAATCCACAGCCCTTAAATATTCTGCTCGTTTGGACCAAGCATGTTGCTCCAACAATCTTATAATGCAGTGTGTTCCCAACGAATATATCTATTGTGTGCTTCACTCCTCCACAGAGACTCTTTCTAAAGTCTGGAACCCTTGCTTAAAGTACATTGGACCTACGTTGTCATCTTCCATATTACAGGGGTTTCCTAAATTGGCTTAGTCTCTGTATATTGCCTGTAACCCTGACTTCTTGTAACCTTGCCATTTGCCTATATAGCCTGTTTGTTTGTTTGTTGCTGCCTTTGTGTGGTTGTCGGAGGTAATGAAGGTTGGAGATGGATGTACTGCCCACTATTTTCTTATTTTTAACTACTCATTTGATTTGCCATGAGAGCTACTTTGCTCTGTGATGTATGTAAAAAATGTAATAAATACATTCTTTAACAAAGTTTAATCTCAAACTAATATGAGGAGTCAGCAGTTTAAGTGTAAGACAAATCAAGTGTGTATCTGCCAGTGTAAAAGTCTTTTTCTGGATTAGATCCCTCTGTGTTCTCCTGCTGAGCTGCAGAGGAAAAGTCTACAACTTTAAGACAGATGTGAAAAATTGGGAACCTTTCCTGGAATCCAACAATATATTACATTATTAAGTTACAGCAGTTCGGGAAGGCTTTGAAACAGCGTAAATAAAAAATCCATTAACGTCCATTTCATTTCTGGTTTCTGGTCAAATTTTTCAGAGCAGGATGAGGAGTGTATCGGGAGGGGGGTCCTCATGACTTCAGCATTTCTCAAATCCTGACTAAAACCCTGGATTGCATTTGACAAAAGGAAACTTTTTAAAGCCAGTTAAATCCAGCATGAAGAGCGAAACCTCCCGCTGAACAATACCTCAGAACTCCACAGGTGGCTTTATGTCGAGTCAGTGGAGCTTAGCGTGACTGAACGCAGACGATGATGGTTTTTCATGTGGGGAAGCAGCTCATACAATATAAATAATGGACATGTGTCTGTCCTTATTTCCTGTCCTGGGCCTGTATTTATCAGCTGCCTCAGCATTGTTCTAATGAATCACTCTTAAATGTAAACTCTGACTAAAAACACTCAGAGCAGCACTGACATATTTATGAAGCTTTCCACACACTCCTGAGTTAAAGCTCTCCTTTGAGAGACATCATCGCTTTACGACACTCTCAACTGTAAAATTAAATTAATGACGTCTTGTTTCTCAGATGTTACGACGTGCATTCAATACATTCAAACAACTGTGAGGCTGATGCTAGTAGGGCATATTTGGTCTACTGTATTACAAGCCCTATTAAATGTGGTTGTGCGTTTGCTACAATAACTAAGGAGACATTTATGATATAATATACTAAACGCACAGAGTTGGCTATTCAGAGAGCTTTCAGTCGTATCCCACCGCCTTCCTCAGCATTGATGAGCATCTCTCTATCAAGGATGTGAACCTCCACGCTCAAAAGTAGGGGAGACCGGGGTTGGTTGGCACACTTTTCACCCTCTGCAGTACTTCTCTGGCATATTTTGTTAGAATATTCTAACCAGCTGGAAATAAAGGTTAAGGTCTCAGCTATAAATTATTATGCGTCAATATACAAATGTTTTCTAAATGTAGAGGATTTATTGGAATATTTAATTCAAACAAGAACCGGAAAACATGAACATTTCATTGAATCGGCTCATTTTTTTTTAATGAACTTCATCATTAGGAATGTCTAATTACCTTTGTTATTGACCATTCAAAATAATGCAAAATTAACAATATAAATGCTGTTTTTAAATCATTAAAAATACAGTTACAGTCACAACTATTACATGTCCAGGGCCTGTGTCCACATAGCGTTTTGTTCTCACCACCTGCGTCTCGTCAACTGTCCCAATGGGGAGAGAGCGTAGAGAAAGTGCTACGCCCAGCACAAGATTTTCAAATCTTATTGCAAAATATAGCTGATTCCTCTGTCTAGTGACCGTAAGGAACGCCTTCCCAATATCTCTAGCGAACAGTTTATTATACTTTTAGTCCACAGACCACCTTTTTTACTTTCCACACTATAAAACTGAAATGTCACCCTCACCGAAAGAGTTAGTGACATTCAGATGTTTTAACACAGTAGATGAGTCCAGGTGAAGCAAGCAAACTTTTTATATTACATTTTTGTTTCTGTGACCTTTAAAAAGGACGAGAAAATAGCTGTGTGCCAGCTGACCCCTGTCTCCCCTCCTACTGGACTGTTTCACCCATTTATTCTTTTTTATTCTTTATATCTTCCTCACATCTGAGTGTGAGTTTACATCTATATAATGTCCTTCTAGCACCAAAATGGGTGGCGGATCATTTTAATATGATGAGTATATAATCACTTGAGCATTAAAAAGCTCCTCTGGGGCATCTTTACAATCTGGCTGAGCAAAAATGGCTCCCATAACCCGAACCTTCCTGTCCAGGCTTTAAAAGATAAAAACAAGCAGTTAGGCTTCAACATCCACCTGCAAACAGCTGAGCTCTGCTGGGAGTGTCGACTGGGGACTGATGTGATGGGTGATGCAGGTGCAGCAGCTTTGAAAAGAAAAGAAAAAAGTCCTCTTACCGCCGCGATGTGGAGCAGAACGGCCCCGCTCTTACGTTCACTGGAGGTGAAAAGGTCATCGGGGAACTCGTGTATTGCTGAGGAGAGAGGAAATGTCACCGTCACCACACATCAGCAGCATGACAGCAAGCTACATGTCCCCGACCCAACCCGAGAGCGCCGCGGGATTTCACGATGGGTGTCGGTCTCAGAGGAGCCGACCTGCCTGGGGTGCCCTGTTGGTTCAGCAGGCTTACGCTGAATCGGATTGGTCGTGGTACCTATGGGAGTGTCATTCCTTCTCTTCTTGTTCCATCTCTTCCCACTGGATTATCTAATACAGCAAAAAAAAATGTCTTGTGTACCTAAAAACAGGGCGCCGCAGCCAGAGAGGGTCAAATGCAAATTAAACAGCAGCCTGTGATCCTTATCCAAAAAAAGCTGGAAACTCAGACGACATCAAGGGTTCTGAATTTTCAAAAGGACCAAAATCGCTCTCAACATTTTAAAATCATCTTCAGCCTGCGGTATGTCACAGCACTCGGCAACTGATGACTTCATACCTATTCATGAAGAAAATAAATAAATAAAAAGTCAAACATCACATCTCCTCCTCAAATACTGACGTAAAAGCTTGAGCTATATTAAGAGCCTGAAGTCATACAGAATTAAAGCAAGCAGGCAGAAACACCTCCCATGCTGAGGACTCATCATCCATCATCCAGAGCTCCAGCTGGAACACAGTGTGATCATGGTACCACCATACGGCTCACATCTCTGGGAGCAAGACCGCTCCACAGTGCACCTGGCTAGAGACAGAAGCTGGCCGTCTCCCTAACGGGACCCGGCATCTGTGGTGAGCGGCCTCTGCCCGACCTGTTCCTTTTGGGCCCGAGCGGCAGGCTCACATCTTGTCTCTCCTTGTAAGAGGCCTGCAGCATCACTAGCGTATTACTAACACAAGCCACAGCTATCTCTAAGATACAGTTCTCCTTACTGCAGGCAGAATAAATTATCCAACTGGAGAAAAACAAACATATCTGAGAGTCTACAGTCATGCACAATGAATGAAGACTTTGTAAGGGTTACACACAGGATTAGGGAGTCACAGTCACTTTGGAGGCAGGCCATCTATGTCTAGTTCTCATTGGATAACTGATTAAAATTCAGCTTTTCTTGTAGAGTATATATGTTTTTTATTTGTTGGTTTGTTTTTTACATACCCTGATGCCTGATGAGGGCTCTGCGCCAAACCTCATCAGCTAGTGTTGCCTTGATGCTGTTTTTTTTTTTTTTTTTTTACACAATGACAATGCTACAAGATGCTAACAGTGATAAATTTTTAGCAAGTACAATGTTCACCATCACAGTTAAGTGTGTTAGCATGCTAACACTAGTGTGTTAGCATGCTAACACTTGCCTATTAGCAACAAACGCTAAGTACAGCCGAAGCTAAGAGTCATTAGTTTGGTCATGAATCAAAGTATTTTCCTAAAATGGTGCTTGATTAAAAGTCAGGGAAAACCAAAGTTAACAATTCATCCTGAGGGGAACAGGACTGAAGCCGATCTAGCAAGGAATCTGTCTGTCTGTCTGTGCGTCCATCGCCGATCTCAAGAACACTTGATCCCGTCTACTTGGGACCTAGGGGCATGAAGTGTTGAATTCGGACATGCAGCATGCTAAATATAATGCATTTTTAATAAACAAGCCAACAGCGTTCTGTGCAGCAGCAGGGCTCTGCAGACTGAGTTTACTTTTGCTGCTGGATGATGGATAATACTGTTACAATAAAACTTCTCTTTACTTCCCTGAAGTCAACAGGCACAAGCAGATAGCATACAGGAACAGCACCACTCGTTGCCATTGCAACTTAAATTGTGTCAGTTTAGTTTTAAGCTTAGTTTAAGCTTATAACACTAACTATGTTATGTATGTTAACACCTGCAAAAATGCCTCCGCTAATAAAATCCATGCATCCATTTATAACAACAGTTGTTATGTCAAATGTAAAGGCAAGCAACTGATACACCTATTTAGAAAATGAATACCATCACGGGCTATATTTACATGTGCCATGCAAGTCATGTTGAAACAGTGGCGCCGGGTGACTCTTCTGTCACAGAAACCACTGAGAGGGACATTTGTTTTGGATGTTATTATTGTACTGTCAGTGATGTGTCGGTGTTTTTGTTCTGGTGCTCTGCACACATCTGACATCTGTCCACCCGCCCACCTGATCTCACCCCCGGCTCTCTCAAGCTTGGAGCATCCCTGCTCTGTGGTAAAGACAGAAGGGCGCCACAGAGGTCCACGAGGACCACCGGAAGACAATACAATTGTTTTTTTTAAAAAAGGTTCATAAAAATACACTCAAATTCAAAAAGAAAATTCAAGAAGAAGAAAGTACTCATGTTGATGAGGACCCAATGATGTTTCACCGTCCAGAGGACATGCCGTGCTGAAAAAACATGCTCATCAGCAGCCACCATTTTCTTACCGCACATGAGATATATCTCGCGCAAGACCAGTTTTGCTGTTGTTGCTTTCTGTTTTTGTCATGGGCTCAATAAGTAAAAGAAAACATAAAAACCCTTCTCACAATGAAAGACAATAAGCGTGTTGTTTCTCTCTAAACACAATTAAAGATGTGACATTTGTGTAATGTAACAGTCTGTGGTTTTGATTTTAAACATGAATATAACCACAATTGCAACCACATAACATCAAACACAAGTTTAACACTACAGTTTGTCAGAAAACACATTTTATTGGGGACCCATTCAAATGGCCACCTGTGGGTCCAAGGGACTTACTACATTGAAAACCTACCAACATCGCTGCATGTCACTGTTTTAATTCATTGCGTATATGCTACTTGTTGGCTGGGGTTTATGTTAGTGGTGCAATCCTGACGCAGAAAGTCATTAAAACTGTGTACTTCAATATTCACTCACTCAATACCACAAATATCAAACATCAAAGCCCGTATGATTCAACCTCTGGGCACCAAGAACGTTTGAATGTCAAGGCAATCCATACAAGACTAGTTGATATATTTTGGTGTGGACCAAAGTGGTGATCAACCTTACCATTCCTCGAGCCATGTCGCCAACATGACTAAAAAGCACACACATAGCCAAATATATGGGACTGCTTTGCTGTGTTTCTACTTCTGCATAGTACTGTTTGAAAAATATGCATATATGTGAGAAACTGCTGTAGTGTGAGCCAGCAGAATAATGCTGTTTACAACTGCAAGATTTGGGCCCCTGTCACATATGGACTCGTGAAGCGGAACAGTGCTCACCTGAGACTTCTCACTGCATCTGTCCCAGCCTCACCATCGCCTGTTTTTTATGATACTCGACGGTGTGCACACATGACTGAATCAGCGCAGCGCTTGGAACACTGCACAGGCAAATCAAACACTCCACAGTATGTAGGTCCAAGCCCACTTAATCAACTGCAAGGTCCTGGATTTCACTCAATTACATCACATATATGGAAATGTGGTACATTTTCTCCATATGTCATCTGACACGTTAGCTTTGCCAGAAATAGCATTGTAGTTTCTTTGTGCTGTGGCTCATTGCTCTGTTGCTGTGGGACGCAAAAATAATCCGGCCTTGATTCGCGGGAGTTTTGGTGTCTCGCTGCGGCACTAAGACCACAATAAATGCAACTGATTAGAGGACAACATGATAATAAAAAGGCTGTGTGAGTAATGTGTGAATGACCTTAAAATATAATGACAAACTGAAAAACACCTGGATGACATTGAGATCTTACATAGCAACACCGACTGTGGCAGGCAGCTTTAGCTCATTTCATCTCTGACAGGTTTATGTGCTGAATGAAACGTGTCGGAAAGCCGACGGCGTCAAGCAAAGGGGCAATCAATTACAGGATTTGTCAGCTGTGCCCTCAGAGGTGGCTGAAAACAAACCGAGGCCAATACAGTAGGCTAAACTCCTACTGATACCTCATGGACAAACAGCCCCACAACCATATATTATTCTACCTGCTGAAGGTTGCCCGTTCTGAAAAAACATAAAACCATGGGGGAAAGTATCAGGTTTGAATTTCCTGCTGTCCGGGCCTTTTCACCTCCTGCTTCCACGTTCGGCCACCAAACCTACAGGTCCGCCGTTAATCAATAATTAAATGCCATTGCCATCCATGTTCTTTGGTTACATGTTGAGCTCCTTGCCTGTATACACAATCAAGTCTGACTGAGAGCTAATAAAAAATAGGTGACCACAAAAGGTGTTTAAAGGGCGCCAGCACAGGGATGGCAGAGAGATGACAGGCAGGCGGGGGTCACCTCCCAGTGACTGTAAACATTTAACCAGACGGCGTCTACAGGGTTCGTCTGCCTCTCCCCGCTGCAGAGGTCAAACCAGACGCGAACATGCTTCTACAGCCGATTTCCCACGCAAGGACAGGACAGGACGTACCCACAAGAGCAGGACAACACAGATTGCTTCAGTGATGCATCTCAAATGCGGTCCATTAGTAGAAACATAAATAATATGTAGCTTTGTTGAATAAGGCGTCATTTTTTACAGAAATTATAATGTCTCTGGTCATTTTTGCTTGATGAATTACTGTAACAGATTTGAAACATCAAACGTTTACAGGTTACAGCTTCAAGAATACAGAGGTTTTAGTGATTTCTTTATTAACTTAATCTGTTGATATTGTTGATTAATTCATTTATTTGTTTATTAATTATTATTTTTGTTACTTGTATAAGAATATACAAAAATACAGTGAACTGCCTTTCATAATTCCCTAAAGCACAAAGTGCCATCCTTATATTGCTTGTTTTGCCTGTACCAACAGTCAAAAGCCATAGACTGTAAAAATAGATGTAGCTATCAGGATGTCACTCATTGGTTTGTTGACTCCCATTTTGAAGCCCCGAGTTTGGCATTTCAGCTGTTGCCATCTTGGTTTTTTTGAGCCAGAAGTGACCATATTTAGGTGAGAAGATGGCGCTGTGGAGGAACGAGTGGTGGATCTAACAGAGAAGCAAAGAAAACTATCTGTGGACAGCCTGTCGCTCAAAGCAGTCACGCCCTGAATTATGCGGAACTTCAAGCCTTAATAAAATATAAATGGGTGAGTTGTATAAAAATGTAACCCCCGTACAGTTGTCATGAAGGGAAAAATAATTATAAAGACCACAACAGTTTTTGGACCAGACTGTGAACATGTTTATATCTGCTGTAAAGTTAGGCATTTTAACATGGGGTGTGTAGGGATTGACTCGCTTTTGGAGCCAGCTCCAAGTGGCAATTTAGAGGAACTGCAGTTTTTGGCACTTCTGTGTTGGCTTCATTTTTTAGCCCAAGAGGTTAACGTTTGTCCAATACGAAACAATATTTAATTTACTGCCAAGAAAAAGACAAAAAAGCAGCCAAACTTTACAAGTGAGAAGCTGGAACTAGGGAGAGTATGCCGTTTGTGTTACCAAAAAAAAAATAAAAATAAAAAATTGTACCGGCTTCATTTGCTCTCGGTCAACGAATCAATCAATCAATCAATCAATCAATCAATCAATCAATCAATCAATCAATCAATCAATCAATCAATCAATCAATCGTTTCAGCTCTAAAAAGAGTTTGCTCGCGTTTCACAGTTTTTGTTTCTTGGTCAGACTTTGCTTTGACTTTGGATATGCCCGCAATTTCTGACACTTAAGAGTACATCACTTTTTATATTAAAAAAAGTCAAAAGTTCTCATGAAATATGGTTCCAAGATACAGGCTTGTAGAAATATACAAATATTTGGCATCTTGAACCAAATGACACATGCTAATTTGTTATAAAGGCGTAGTATGTTTTCTGGAGATAGTTGATTGTCATCAAATACTAATGCTTTGGATTGGTGGCTCAGTCTGACTACCAAGCCAAGGTCATTAGGATTTGACAACCTGGGAATGAGAATCAACTATCTTCCTCCAGAGTTATTTACAGCACCTTTAATTTATATTCAAAATCTCCACATATATTGTTTAAGATGGTGCCGAACAAGCTGCTCTTGGAATAAAATCTGCTCTGTTGAACATGGTTTTGAAATTGAACAAATCTTAAAAAACCAACAGAAACTTGCATCTGTGCTGCTGTTCTTGTGTTTGCGTGGGACTGCTGTCTTCTTTGGAGGCAACGAGGGAGCGAGAGCATGAACGAGGGATGTCTGTACCGGCACGGCAGGCAGGAGGCAAAAAAAAACAAACAAAAAAAACAAGTCCTCTTTAGAAGCTGAGCTAAAAATCTATAAATACACCCTGGATTCTCTGTTTGGACACCTGACTGTGGCGCTTATACAAGAAATTACTGGCAACACATTTGTTCATCTGTCTCCCCAGCCCCCTCCTCCTCATCTTATCAACCCCAGACGTAATTACAAGTCCACACAGAGTTCTCACAAGAAGTGTTGGGAGGATTTTATGAGATGCAGTGCCACCATCGCTGCCTAAATTGTGGGCAGTAAGGGACAGTACGAAAATTATTTGTTACAAAAGAGGGGTCTGACTTTTTGGGGAAACCAGGGGTGTAATTTCCATGTTTTCTCACCCAAGATGTAAATTATATTTCAGTCTTCTCTTGCAAGACTAACAAAACAAATTTATGCCTATGCACAGGACAGCATTTTTTTACAAAAAGGGAGGAAAGTTAAACATGTCAACATGGTGGACTATGTAGACGAGGACCTGCTCCATGTGTAGATATAAACAGCTCATTTTCAGGGAAGGAAAACACAAAAATCTTATTTTCAAGTGATTACACACTAAAGAAAACATATATTATTATTGCCAAAATATCCCCCCTAAATCCTACACACTGAACCTTTAAAATAAAGTGACCATTAAGAATTCCCTTTGTCTCCTCTGACCGTAACTGTCTCACGACACGCTCCTGTTTATTGTGCTCTCTATATAAACTGCCCAGATGCACAGGGTGCACTGAATACAGCCATGTATGTGGAGGAAGTGTCGGAGGACTGCGATTCATGTTATTCTCTCTCATCCAATCCTCCATACTTGACTGACCAGATGAGTGATTGTCCATAAGCCATATGTCAGACAAATCAATAATCATTACCTGTTACACCTGTTACTTGTGGATGTCGACATCACTCATTTGCCTGTGCTGTAAGTTGTAATGTACGATTAGCAGCTATGTGAAAATGATATCAAAACATTGCAGTTTATTGTTTGCGCTTTGCTTCTTTTAGTTATTATTGATAATGTGTTGCAAGTTGAACCAATCCAAAACATGTTTTACTATATTTCAGATATTTGGGAAAGGTGTAGTAGTTATGTTTTCTATTTCAATAGGAGGGTTGAAAGAATATAACTCCAGGGACAGCCTTCCTTTTTTCAGCCTCTCTCACCACCCCAATAATTTTGGCACAATCCCTAAGACCCAATTTCATCAGATTCCTGCCTTTATTCCAGGCACCATAAACAAGCGTATACTTCTTTTGATTTGTTTTGGCTCTGCTGCACAATAAATGAATTCAAATTAATTCTAAGTTCAGTTATTTAAAGCACTGAATAAATTAAAAAATGTCAAGTCTTACATATATTGTCTCTGCACAGGCCACTTTTAAGTCTCTCTTAATATACAAAAAAAAATCTCGTCGGATAACCTTAACTTATTGACGTATTACAGCCAGAGCATGCCAGCCATTCTTTACATTTGTGCAATTATTTTTCCATAATCTGGTAATATTCCAGATATTCTGGTGCTGTTACATAATGGAGCTCAGTATCGTCGTGCCGTCTGTTGTCCCACAGATAGGAGGACAGAGAGGACGGAGCTGGTCAGTCTCCACCCATCACTCCTACTGTGGTGGTCTGGTCGTAAGAGACTGACATGGAGCCACAAACAATGTTTTTACCATCCTGTATCTGCTACATCTTAAGAATAGATCATTCCGATAGAAAGAAAAAATAAAGTGCCATCACATATCAAACAGCTGAATAAAAATCATATGATGAGAGCAGGAGGCTCTGGCAGAGTGCCTGGTGCCACCTTCTGTCACCGACCCACAGACGAGGCAGGTCATTAACAGAATACAGTTGACACTCGGGTACAGTAGTCAAGAGACTCTTCATAAGGAGAACGATTCCTCTGGGTCATTATTACTTCATTAGATAATTAGCACGCTCCAGCAAACATCAGTGAGCAGCAGCATGACTCGACTGCCACTGACATCAGCCATTCTTGTAAACATGACAACATCACGAGCGGCCTTACTGGAAAGCCCATGTGTCACACAGAAACGATAAGTTCTGTAAAGCGCAGACCCCCAAACACACATGATTATCCTCTTGTTAGGTCAATACTTTCACATGCTCAAACATCACATGTACAACTGCTCTCACATGTGAGCACCTAAACACATGCGATTACACTTGCATGGGCACACTCGCATACCTATTACACTTCTACTTTTAGCGTGAATTCCCCTCAGCCTTTATGTGTATGACAGTGAGCAGTCAGGCTGTTGAAAGAGGCCCAGCTGGTGGACCAGAGGACTCCTGGTTCAACAACCTAAAGGGGACACCGCTGTGAGACGTATGCATTCAGCTGTGGACAGGAGAAATAGGTAAACAGCTCCCTCAGGGCGAGGTATGGATCAGCAACAACAAAGAGCAGAGCTACCTTGCTGTTGTGACTATATAGTGTGTAGGATTTAGTGGGATATATTGGCAGATATAGAAAAATATAATATAATAAGTATGCTTTCTTTAGGGTATAACCACCTGAAAATAAAAATTGTCATGCTTTTGTTGCTTTAAAATGAGCCATTAATGGATATATACACACACACACACACACACAGGGAGTGGATCCTTGTCAATGGAGAGACCACTATGTTTCTACAGAAGCCCACAACAGACAAACCAAACACTGGCTCCATATAGGGCCATTCATGTTTTTGCATTGTAATCAGCAGCGCCTCTAGGACCTGGTCTATTTGTTTTATAGAGGAAGAGACCTCTATGATTACTTTGGCTTTCGCTAAAATGTCTGGATCTTAAGTTAATGGAGAAAGAAGGTGAGCACATGAGAACATGCTGGGCTAGCAGCCTCTTTGACGAGCCAAACAGCATCAGAAATACCGATTTGTAACGTGCGACTGCTTTATTCAGTGTCTTTACGGCTTTAAATCACATGTTCTCATTTATAAAACAGTGGGTAGGATCCATATCAATTATGTACTTCCTGAAAAAGACAAAAATGGCGTGTGCTATAAAAACATTCAACAATTTCTCCAATCAGGCTTCCATCTCACCAACTCCATCGCCAATTTCCTGTCTCCAAAATATTCGTAAGCATGGGTAAAAGTTTCTCCCATCATGTCTGTTTTTATAGATCACAGCTCGTGTGTGGGAAGTGGCGTACGCCTCATTCAGGCCTTGTTTTGTGTGTATGCAATGTTTATAAATTAGACCCCTGATCTGACTTCTGAATGTCTTGATCAGAAAAATGGTGAGCACAGAATAGCAAGTGCTAGGCTAGCGTCCTGTGTGCGACGACCCAAACAGTGTCGGAGAAATACTGATTTGTTATGCGAGACTGCTTCATTCAGTGTCTTTACCAGTTTCAATCACCTGATCGGTTTGATTTGGAGAGTAAGAGACCTCTGTGGATAATTCAACTCCCAATTAAAACCTTCTTAACAATGAACACTGAAGGAATTCTAACAGATGTTTTAGCTGGTTGCAACTTGCTGTCCTCACCACTAGATGCCACTAAATCCCCCTAATCTTACACACTGTTCCTTTAAACCTGGTGAACTGTCCTTTCTAGCCTCTGTTTTAATAATAAAAAAAAAAGTACTGGCCAAAAGCAGAACAGATTGAAAATGTATGAGTAATAAATCTGCTAATCTGAAGCAGAACAGAATGTGAATGAGCGAGTACATAAAGAGGTCAGGGGTGTTTCAGCGAGGAAAGTGCTCTGTGCAGGTGCTCGTGCCTGCGCTCCCGCTCTCCGCTGCATTGTTCCACTGTTGGCATGCGAGCGAGAAGGAAAGCGAGGTCAGTTTCCATTATGCACAGCAGCATAATCCCCGCTTGTGTAATTCCCTTTTAAAAAGCCTCCTTCTGGTGTTTCCCTGGAGTTGACAAACCTGCATTCCAACGTGGACTGGCTGCCACCCGCTGGCTGATTTCCCCCCCTCGTGTTGCTGCCAAATTTCCCACTCAGAACACTCCATCTCCTCGCTTGCCTCAAATCCTGCCTTTTGTTTTTGCCAACAGAAGATCTCACACTCTTCTCACCAACAGACCTTTACACTAAATCAGCGTCATCACAGGGTGACGATGCTTCGTATTTGGGCCACAGTTCCTCTTCACCGACGCCACTCTTCAAACCTAACGTGCAACATGTGCACCCTCTGCCCGTGTGCAGATTAGTGCCCTATCTAAAACCACTACAATCAAATCCCGCCGGATTAATTCATAGTACTAACCGAGCCAGTCTAAAACCATTGCTTTGTTGTTCACTTCTGCTTTTTGCGCTGCCGATGTCGACTTCTACCGGGCCAATTATGCCACTCAAGTGGGAGTTTTCAATATATGGTATTAGCAGCATCTTTATTAAAAGCAAATTATTCCTCCCACAGAACATTAGCCACGGTGTTCTGCCCCCTCTCCAATTTTCTTTGCTCCACAGTTGGCATCAGTCGGTCCCACATGGGGGAAATATAATCTAATATTCTGTGTCCCCAAGTAAACCTCCAGTCAAACAGCAAACACACATTTCTGATCATACTCCTCGCACAGCCTGGAAGAGCTCACATCTGAATTGAGACATAAAACCAGCCATAACTTTTGTTCCAGACAGTTTATGCAACTTGTTAAATTTAGGTGAAGAACAAAGTGCCATTTGTCATGGGACCGCTACAGGGTGAATGCATCTCCAGGGGTGGTATGACTCAGATCTGCATGTGACGGTTAAATAAGAGTACCCAAGGGTTGAGTCAGCCCCTTGCACTGTGATTTAGCCCAATGTAGATTACAAGCATGGGCACAAAAACACTTCGGACAGCACCTTGTGTTAAACAGGAGTTATTACTGCAAGGCCAATAAAAGGAGGCACTTATGATGAATGTCAGCACAAGTCTCAGGACAAGCAAAACAACATTAGCACCCCGTGAACCCAGAAAAGGGCTCCCTTGCTGATCACTGAAGTAATGATGAAGAAAAGGCAGGGAGACCAGAGCTGGCTGAGTGTAATCTATGCAGCCCACAAACTGTGGTTTAATTAAACTGAGCTTCAGATGTTGCACACACTCAGCATAAAACCAAAAGCCTCCAATAATAATTCTCATCCACTCCAGCCAGGGTCCATCTACTTTCCCCTGAAGGAGTGCACACCAGTGCCGTCGCTGGTCCACTGCTGGATCATCAGCTCTGGACAAACAACTGCACAGGGAATCAGGACAAACACACGCACACTGTGATACTGACATTTTCCTCGCTACTTGTGAGAACCAAGACGTCTATTCAGTTCTTGGGAAATGGCGATGGTAAACAAGTTTGTCATCCGAGAAAGATTTTTCACAGACCATGAACATCCATTCTGATTCATACTTTCTTTGTGTCCCTGATGGGATTTTGTTTCATTAGCAATAATGCGCCCTGACAAGTGCAACATGAATGAGTTAATTGTAGTCAGTCAGACTGTCGGTCAGACTCAGAGACAAGCGTTTCAAATGATTTATGTAACACTGAATTTTTTTTTTTTTAGAAAACTGGTACTGCTATTCTCCAATTTGCTGGAGTCGTGTTTCTTAAATCTCTAATAATAATAGCACTATAGCACCTTTCAAAACAGTTACAAAGTGCTTTACGAAAAAATTAAACATTTTAAAAACACAAAAGGAATGAAACAAACTAAAATTTAAAAAACTTTCACCTAGATAAGACAATAACATAGCGATAAAATAAACAGACAGCTCCAATAAAATCAGAATATAATTTTTAAAGAAGTTTTTTTTTTTTTTTTTTTTTGGAGAGATTTAAAGAGACGCTGACTCAGACAGCCTTATTTACATCTTCACTGTGTAGTTGGTGGGCACAGAGCTGGCGTGACCCACAGTCAAAACAGCCAAAAATTATAACAATAAGACTCTGAAATTATGTCCATGAATCATGTCATGAAGAAAGTTTATTGTGTGATTTTATCTTACCAAAAACAAATTAACTTGTTTTGAGACTTCTGGAATGAAGTGCCATTTACTTGATATATTTGCAGTGATTTGACTCATCTTGTTTCAAGAAACTGACCCTGATCCGTCAATATTTCAAACTCCACTGACAGATTTTGTTTCCCCATTTTCAGGGAACAGTGTGTGGGATTTAGTGGCATCTAGCAGCAAGGACTGCAGATTGCAACCAGCTGAAACTTCTTCCAAGTGCCAAGCATGAACTCACACAGCTAGAATTCCTTCAGTGTTCACCGTTCCCGAGGTTTTTACCATAAACAGAATCATTCACAAAGGTTTCCTCCTTTCCAAAACATACGACGCAGGCGATTTAAACTACTATAAACACTAAATAAAGCAGTTTCATGTCACAAATCGGGGTTATTCCAATGCTCTGCTGGCTGACATGAAAATGCAAGTGGTTCTGTTTTGGGCTACTGTAGAAACACAGTGGTGCAACATGGCGGACCTACTCCCTATGTAGATACGCATGGCTCATTCTTAGTTAAAGAAAACACATTTTATTTTTAGGCGATTATACACTAAAGAAAACACACTTCTTATATTCCATTTCTGCCAATATAGCCCCTTAAATCCTACACACTGGACCTTTAAGCTAAAAAAAGGTCCAGATTATTTCTTAAAGTGTTGTTTTTGCAGTGTAGTATATGGTAAAAGCAACAACAAACATGTTGCATCCACATCATAGTCATGCACAGCTACAATCACAGCCACTTATACTCCGCACAACTGAAAAGGTCAGCTGGTCAGCTGAGGTGCCTCAGATCTGCATCTATGACAGGATTATTCACGAGACCAAGGCCCAAGAACAAAGAAGTCATATGATCGGCTCACAGTGACGACGCAAAGCAGTGGTGTGATCAGAGGAAGGAGGACTGGAGCCGAGGAGAAATTCGTGGAATGTGAAGTACAGTCTGGTGCCTCCGGTGCGGAAGACATTTGAATGGGGAAAAAAAAGGTAATCCTGGAGGATTAGGAGGAAAATTTAGCACATAATCTTGTCATTTGGCGCTCGTTTCAATGGGACCCCACTGTGACTCAGAACTATTCCAGTATTGTGACCATTTATGTGTGAACACTTTAAAAGTCAGTAGTGTGAAAATGTTTGTTTTGCTTGTTTATATGTAAAATAGCAGGTTATAGCACCAATGATTCACTAATCCCTGAGGGGTGTCTGCCTGCTGTGACCAGTAATGAAGTAAAAGCCAGTTAGTACTTACTGGGTCACATGTGATGACGCAGGAAAAAAAAAAAACCCCACAGTAAATTCTGAAATTACTTCCTAAATTGTCTGCCCCCTGGTGTCATCCTCCATGAGCTAAACAAACACAAATAGTAATACAACCCCAATATTGAGATGCATCTAATTTAGCAAAAAATAATTATTCTCATGGCTTACAGGGACAGTTCTCCTCAAAATCAAAAATACAGATTTTTTTTCTTACCTATTATATCTAGACTGTTTTGGTGTGAGTTGCAGAGTGTTGGATATATATTTGCTGTAGAGACATCTGCCTGCTCGTGAATATAATGGAACTCGATGGCACTTGGCTTGTGGTGCTAAACGCCCCCCAAAAATGCGCTTAAAAAACTCAACAGCAACGTCTCTTTCCAGATATCAAGACTAGGTTACTTAAGATAATTCACGTAGGAAGTCCACTGAGCTAGCAAACATTAGAGCCAAGCAGCAACCTCCCGTACTGGAAAATTAAGCCAACATGGACATGCCAAATACTGCTCAACTTCAGAGCAGAAATAAAAACATTTACGGCCTGGAACAAAAAAAAAAAGTTAGGCTTTAGTTAGGTAACATAACCATGACTTAACTCCAGATTCAGAGTATAGGTGTAGCCTTAGCTGTAGCTATTTCAGTGTGTTGTCAGTTCATAAAAGTCAGGCCTAACTGTAATGTTTTGGTTGCCAAAAACGTCTCGATGGTCAGAATGCTTCAATGCTTGAAAAATGAGTCTACAAACCAATGGACGACATGACGGTGGCTATATCCATTATTTCACACAGTTTATGGTTACAGTTCAGGTAAAGAGGACACCATTAATGTTTACATTTCACGCTATCATGAGCACGAGCCTCTCATTCATGAGCATGCTAAGCACCCTTCCTTTTACGCTATGACATGGTCTCCTTTATACATTTACACTTCAACTTAGATTTAGAGGAGCTGTACGAGCAGGTAGCCCCTACATCCTGTATAGTCAGTTAATCACAGTACAAGGAGAACATACTGTATCTGCAGCATGAAATTGCTTAATGATGCTAAACCTCTAACCTCTAACAGCTTTAATGTCATGTTTTCCACTCTGAGTCATGCAGGATCACATGAAGCTCAGATGAACCATGTTTGTTAAAGGCTGAGGCAATTCAAATGATACGGAACTGACAAACTGAGACAAACAAATCTCTTGCCAATGCTTCCGGTACATTTCAATCAATAATATCATGAAAAACATATCTTTTATTTTGTAGCCTGATGCAGATGTCAGCAGTGTCAAAGGAACCGTCAGCATAGAGCCCAGTATAACTAATTATAGAGAATGCTGCTTCCTTTAAGAGTACCAAAGATGCTGTAACAATCAATATCTGACCCTTTTAATAGCCCTTTCAGTGCTTATTGCAGCACAAGTGATCTAAACTGAGTCAGAACAATAGAGGCCCGACAAGGTGAATTAAAGCAGCATGTCAACTTAAAAACTCCATAACTATTGAGTGTCACTTTTGAGTTTTTCATACATTTTTAATGATGTATCATTCTTCTTAGAACAATGTGTTCCCTTAAACAGAGTTCATCCATAGTTTTCTGCACATTCAATGATCTTCTGACTGAATTAGTCGCGCTCTGTGCATTAATTTGTGGATCAAATCATACAAGAGTATAAATTATGATTGCACATAAGGGAATTTCCTAGCTCCAAGTGTCTTGATGAAGACTTCAATTGTTCTGGTGTTGTTTGTCTCATATTTTGACACAATAAGGAGAACTTCATTATATCATTGGAGGAAAATTACTCATGTAAAACAGTATTAATTGATTTTTTTGCTTGGGGCAACAAAACAAGCTGTTGATAGAACTGACACCTAGGGATGCCACAACGACCAAAGTCGATGCCAAAATTCTGAAAACATGATGGTACATTTTTCTCCAGCAGCTACCGAAGGTACCAGGCATGTAATTCTTCCAGACCCGACGGAGTAGCAAGTGTTATGATCTGCCATTAAATTCCAAGGGAAGAAGTGGACAATGGCAACACGTGCAGCGACAGCTCCGTTTCTACCCGTCAAGAAAAGCATATTTTCCTGAGGCCAGTGTATTTTGTTAATTCTTTACAATGGGAGCACCCCATATTTATACTATGCTACAAATGCTAGCAACGTGACAAGACACTAAGCATCTGTACTGTGCTAGGAACTGTACTTTCGGTGTTTTTTCTGGACGCCGAAAGCTGAAAAATGTTCAACTATAAGTAAAACACAGCACTCATAAATGCCATCCAGCCATCTAGTCATACTAGAGTAGGGGCGGGACAAATAACCTACCACAAAGACCAACCATCATATCTTACACACACAAGTTCTGAACAACAACAACAGAGTAGAAATACACATGCTGATATACTAAAGACTATATATTAATGTTTCCTCGCCCACAAAATCTCAAGGACCCACATCGACTGGCAGATCTATAATTTAATTTAAATGTTTATAATAAAGGACTGTATCTTTAAGTACATGTGATTCATTTTTTCTTTTTTACTGTGGTATTGAACTGGGTATCAAGACTCATCGTACCTCCCTGGCATTGGTATCGATAACTCAATTTCTGGTATTGTGGCACACCTATTGACACCCTTATAATGTTGTTATGGCAACATTAACATGCATTTGCAGTCATGTTTTTATCCACCTGATGATTGTAAGTCAAATATTCACTCTTCTTTTGGCTTTTTTATTTGTTTCCTGAGGGAACTATCTGGTTCTTTAGCTTTGACATGCTCCACCACATTCAGCAGATAGGCCCTTATTTTGTTTGTCTGCTGTTTGGTGCTTGGCAGGTAGTATATAGTGGTCTTTCAGGGGGGGAAAAACATAGCAAGGAGGAGACCAAAACAACAAACTGAAAGAGGATAAAATGGTCTGTGAAGATGAGGAAAACTGCACAGTCGATTGACATTTCTCTGTTGGTCCATCCTTATTAGCACCTTCTTTCACATTACAAACAGTCCATTGAAAAAAGATAACTAGTGCAGCTTTAATCTCACAGCATACCTGGCTCTGAACAGTTCTTCGGCTCCGTTTCGTTGTCGGGTACTGCAGCCATTAGCCGTCTTCCCCAGTGTTCATGGCCCGGATGTCCCTCCACGATCATGCCATGGCCTGCACCAGAAAACAAAACACCTCTGCTTATCATACATTCAATATACAGTAAATAAGCATGTCACTGAGTAGGCCAGTTTGCAGCACATGTTGGAGCTTAACGCTAAAGGTCTTTTGGAAACAGTTCTGAAAGCCTTTTCCTTTTGCCACAGTGAAACCTTGAAACTCCATTTTGCACATTGTAAAAAAACAACAACAAAAAAAAACAGCAATCAAAACTAACATGGCCGCTCAAGCACAGAGTATGTCTCATGACCCAAAACATCCATGATCATGATCACGGTCATTAATCCAAACAAGGTTGCTTTCCTTTAATCCCTTAAAAGTTTTCGTTTCTGTAGATATGACATTTTCATCTGGCAGCGGCAATAACACATCAACATGCAGCTGCCGTGCCATTATGTTTTAGGGTGGGAGAGTGGGAGGAGGAGCGTACAAGTTTCATTTTTCATTAAACTGCTCTTAAGCCTCCGTAATGAGGATATAAAAAACTGCTGTCCCAAATCTATTATGTAAAATCACACGGACGAGCCGAGTGGCGTTTGAACTCAATGTCTCAACACAACTGCAACGTTGAATTGACAAAAGCGGCAACTTGCTGCAGGATGATTAAACAGTATTGCTCTATACGCAATTATGAGCACATCACTGGGGAAAACCCTGAGGACAGATGGTCTGTGTTTGATTCATGTACAAGTTGTTCAGACTACCTCTGTCTGGCTTTTCCCTGCAGGTTGCACAATGATTGTTAAAGACTTTTTAGCAGTGGACTCACATGATCTTTTGAGCTTTTGTAAGTGTCTCACTGACCATGTGAATGTGCCCGTATGATCACTCAGTCCCAAGAGGCTAATTCCCCTTCAGGCAATGATTTTGCAGAAGTTATGGTTAAAACAAAGGAGACTTCTACTACTTAGGGTGACAAATTGAGGAACTCTGAAAGTAGGACAACATTGACAATGTGAGGACATCTAGGAACATTTTCCTGCTTTTAGCACTCAAACATTAGATAGAACATAGTAGAGCTAGACCAATAAATCCAATAACATTAGCTGACTGCAGATAAATCAGTATTGGTGTATCCTATGTGATCATGTGCCTGTAATTTGGCTGCAGTCACATGACCAATGCACTGGTGTGAGCGAAGAAAGAAGTGGATGGGTCACTAAAGACAGGACTCTCATCAGGACTACAGTGTTTGGAGCCACGTAAAGTTTGAGTGAACTTTTGAGTAATTTTACAGGTACATCTGTTTCTAAACCTAACCTATGGAATTTTACATTAAGTACGCAACATCATTCATAAACAATGCCCTCTTACGGATAAAGATAATTTTGTTGGTTGAACACATACAGATAAGAACTCAGCACGCCTCAAGTCGGCTGATAAATAATTAGTGGCTGCATCCAACTTGTTTAATCTGCTGAATATTTTCATTGATTAATCGTATGGTCTATAAAATTTTAGAAAATGGTTTTGAAACGCCCAAGAGAATTTTCAAAGCCCCAAGGTGGCATCGTCAAATTGCTTTGTTTTGTTTGACCAACAGTTCAGACCCCAAAGATACTCTCTTCAATATTATATAAGACAAAAGAAAAGGAAAATCCTCAGGCTACTTTCTTCCTACCGAACCACACCCACCATCCATATCAGTGCGCAGCAGGAAGCATGCATCTACTCATGAACAAGAAGCTTGTGCTCATGACAGCGTGAGATGTAAAACATTAATGACGTCTTCTTCAGCTAAGCTGTAGCTGTAGTTCAGTGTCGCTCAGTAAATGAGCGCTTCCTTCTACACAGTGTTATGGTTGGCGGGTGTAGTTTGGTAGAAAGAAAAGAGACCCTATATGAAACTTCTCACAACAAGGTCTGTGGATTTTTTTGAGTATCTAGGTCATGACTTCTGTAAAGAGCTATTGCTGTTGAGTTTTTCAAATGTATTTTTGGTGCTTTGAGCGCCACAAGCAGAGTGCCATTTAGTTCCATTATATTGGAGAGAAGGCAATCCAGATTGTTAAATAACATGGCAGGTAAAAGGAAAAATATAGATATTTGTTTTGGGGGTGAACTGTCCCTTTAATGTTACTTTATAGACAAGCACATCTTATGTTTGTTACACTGCTTGGTACACTGAACACAAGAGGAACGCAATGAGGCCAACCTGAGATTCTGACAGCTGCAGTTACATTAAAGAGACGCGACATCTACTTGCTACTTCGGAACAGAAGCAAAGAAATGAGCTCAAACTGGATAAAAAGGCTGTGAATTCACTTCTATCAGACTATACTGTGTAGCAGAGGGAGACAAGAGTGTGCAAGGAACAATAGCACAGCTGTAATGTCATCCTCCAGCTCTGTCCAATCAGCTCAGCAGGGAGATGGACCAAGGACAACCATCCATCAATCTCTCTTTCTCTGTGTGGTGAAGACGCTCTCCTCATACTAGCATTCACCTTCCTGACTGCCCCTGACCCCCAGCCTCCGACCATCAGCGTCAGCCTGCTGCAGCTACCTGTCAGAGCTGAGCCGGGCCCTGCTTTTAAAAAAACACCTGTTCTAGTCCCCCCATGCGCAGCTCCGTCACACACACACGCAGCCCCATCAGCATGCACGACAGCATGTCGTGCCCCACCCCTCTTTATGGAGATGTAACCCAGGAGTAGTACATCAAATCCCATCCATCTGGACCGCTCAGCACATCAACACTCCCCCACACTACTATCAATCAAATGGGTGGCGAGCACGAGGCGCAGGTTTTTACTGTGACGTGACAAATTCGTGTCCCTGTTGTGATGGATGAAAGATGAGAGGGCCACAGCTATTCAATTAGACAGATCTGATTATGGTGAGCTTTGGGTCTCGTGGGTTCAGAGGGGATTTCTGGTTCTCTATTAGGCACTTCTCATGCATGTCACCTTGACATCCCACCACCATCACCACTGGTGCTGCTGCTGCTGGTCAGACAGGCTCACGAGGAACGCCTTCTGTCAGATACCACCACATGACGATCACCGTGTGGGTCAGGCTAACTTGATTAAATGAAAAAAGGCAAGCCATTAGCGACAGCGGGGGGCTTACTTTGGCTCCCAGTGCCTGCCTTTGGAGATAAGAGATTTGCACTCGTCGTATGATATCATTCCAGAATAATCTTTTAAGCCTCTTGTTGTTTTTAATGTAATTAATAAAACTCCCGATACATCAGTTAGAGATCTACAGTTGGGCAGTAGTTGTGGTGAATTTACAGCTGCTTTCAGCCCTGGGGCCTAAGTGGTTGCAGATGGACAGATCCCACGACAGGGTCTGGGGCGAAGGCTTAGGGCTAGGAGCACTTTGAGGGGAGGGGAAAAAAAAAAAAAATACACCAAGCCCTCTTCTTTCATGTCCACATGCAATGAGTCCTGATGTAAACGCAGCCTCCCCTGCACTGAAAATGCTCCATGTTGGCACTGCACAGGTTTATTGTCGCCTTGATATGAACAGCACTATCCTGTGGGGTGTTTTGTCTAGTTAACCTCTGATCCCAGTGGTGTGTGTCAGATATCATTCTTCACCAGCAAAATGTCAAGGTTGCTCGTTAGATTACATAACTGTGTGTGAGGCTGTGTGGGATGCTCTGCGTGTCAGTGTTTGCACGAGCCTGAGGTAAGAGTTTTGACATGTGTGCATTTGGAGGGCATGTTGTTTGGAGTGTGTGCGCGCGCCTGCACGGGGGGGATTCACGCATCACGCATGATCAGCCATCTGAGTCGTTTGCACCGCGCACACCTCGAGCACATCAAGCTATGAATATTGTAACATTTACCCCAGTGTTTATCCTGCCCTCTTTAAACGATCGTCACTGGCCTCTGCGTAAAAAAAAAAAGAAAAAAAAAAAAGAAAAGATAAATCAGCATCCCTCGATGGCCATGCGGAACCTGGAAGCGTGATGATGCTCGAGTGTGGTTGAGGTGATCCAGTGTGTGCGGTGGTGTGTGAAGCCCCGGGCCAGACGCGATGATGCCAGCATTAACCACCATCCCTGAGCTCCAGTGTAGTGTGACCGACGACGCGCCTGGCGCCACACAAAACCGCAAACAAAACCAGGACCAAAATTGTGCTCGTTGTGGGATCGGTTACTTGATCGCCGTGTGCATGTGGAGCATGAGGTGTGCGTGTGCCGTGATCATGAGCCTGCCTCTCAAATTAAAAAACGTGCCGCTGCCACGGCGCGCACACTGCGGCATACACGGACAAACAGACGCATGTATCCAACACTGGGATAAAAGAGAAATGCTGTAGCCTGATAATTAACACGTGCAGCTGACTTTTTCTACTGAGTGTGGTGGGCTTAAAACACCGAGCACATCCTGGGTTATTTGCTGCATTTTAATACAAACTGCACACTTCATGTAAATGGGTAGAAGCACAATCAGAGCATACGCATTTTGGACCTGCTCCATTTGGAAATGCAAACATTATAATGCTTTGATCCCATGCCCTTGACATTAAAGCGTGTTCAATTGTTCCTGTGATCGATGCTCTGTCATTACAATTAACTGATGTGCGTGTAGGTGCGTGTTTTCACTGCAGATTTCCGAGCCGTTCCGCTCCGTCCTCAGCTCCCCGTGCCCCGGAGCATCTCTCCCCCACTCACCTGTCTTGGTCAGCAGCACCGACATGCTCCACGCCGCGAAGAGGACACTGCAGATGAAGCACACCTGCACGAAAAGCATCTCCCTCCTCTTGCGAACTTTAAATATCTTGGAAATTATTGTCTTTTTGGAGGCGCTCGCGGTGTCGGTGTCGTCCCGCTCCATGCTTCGCAGCTCGGCCGGCGGCCACTTTTTTTGCGTCCTTGAGAGACCGAAGAAAACTGCCGCCCCGCTTGCCTCTTCACACGGAACACAGCCGGGATGAAGTCCTCATTTCAAGCCGTCCAGGGCGCAGATGGAGAGTAGTGAAGCGGACAGTTTTTCCACCCTCCGTTAGGAAGATGCCGTTCAGCTGCTGGGACTGGCAAATTGGGCAATGACACGGCGGTCAAATTCCGATACAGGTCTCCAAATCAAATCAGCTACGCTCCTGGGTTCGGGTTCTGCAAGAGGACGGGTATCGGACCGGCTCCCATTGCAACGTGCATCCTGTCCCGTGAAGAAAAAAACACATCAGCTGCAATATCCTCTCTCAGTGTAGTTTCTCTGTTTGGCATAAAATGCGTCGGCGTACAGTCACAAACGTGGAATCGCTCAGCTGCGCCGTATCACAAACTCCACGCACCTGCGCCTGTTAAGTGAAACCAATCTGTGTTCATCAAGGTTAATTGTTAAATGCGGCCAGCAGTCATGCCGCTCGCCTCTCGCGGGCGCCTCCCCCTTCACATGAATTCCTCCTCAGTGCAGAAAAGCCTGTGCTGATGACAGAGGACCATCAGCTCCCAGCTGCCCTCCTACCATGCGCCCTTCAATGAGACCGGGCCCCTTTAACTTTCCCGAGCACTGCATATGCAAACAGCCAGTAGAAAAAAACGTGCATTCCTTCCTCTGTATCTCCACTGCCCACCCTGTACCCTCCGGACAGCTGCTCGTCGATCACAGTGGAGTTTTTGCGCGTCCCTGTGAGATCAAACGCACAGGTTGGATATGTGCGAAGAGGCGAGCCCTATCATGCTGCTCAAAACAACAGGAAACACGCGCATCCCACCAATGCTGTGTTATGAAACCAGATCCAACGTAGGTTTCCTCTCAACACTGGGGGAGACACACGTGAAAGAGGGGTGGTTTGGGGGTCCTCTGCCAGAAAGATTTGAATGCCAAACACTTAAAGGTCCAGTGTGTCAGATTTAGGGGGCTATAGTGTTAACTAGATGCAGATTGCAACCAGCTGAAACTTCTCCAGGTTACAATTCCATCAGTGTTCATTGATTAGGAGGTTAAATTATCCGCAGAGGTCTCATCCTCTCATAAACGAACAGACCAGGTGAATAAAACCAGTAAAAACACTGAATAAAGTATTTCCACATTAAAAATCAGTGTTTCTCCAATGCTGTTTAGCATGTCACAGATGGGCCGCTATCCCAGTGCCTGCTAATGTCTGCTCCCTTTTTTTTCTCTGACAACTTCAGATTTAGACATTTAGGAGGGTTTTAATGGGAGAATAATTATCCACAGAAGTATCTTCCTGTCTAAACAAACAGACCTGGTGATTTAAACCGTTAAAAGCAATGAGTAAAGCAGTTCCCCATAAAAAAAACTGGTGTTTTCCTAAACTGTTGTTGTGGAGGGGCTGCGAACTATGGTGGCTGAAGCAAAAACGCAAATTGGCCTATCTAGAGCAGGTGTCTGGTTTGTCCATTCTGGGCTACTGTAGAAACATGGGGGTGCAACACGGGGATCTCTGTGGACAAGGACCCGCTACCTATGTGGATATAAATGACTCATTTAAAGGTAGCAAAAACACAAGGGTTCTTATTTTCAAATGATATATTCAAAAACATACTTATTATATTATATTCCATTTCAGCCAAAATATCCCCTTAAATCCTACATATTCATTCATCCATTAATTTTCTCTAAGCGCTTATCCTTTTAGGGGTCACAGGGGTGTGCTGGAGCCTATCCCAGCTGACACTGGGCAAGAGGCGGGGTACACCCTGGACGGGTCGCCACACTATCTTAGGGCTGACTCTCAGTAACAGGCAACCGTTCACGCTCACAATCACACCTGCGCTCAGTTTTTAGAGTCACCAATTAACCTAAACTGCATCTGGACTGTGGGAGGAAGCCGGAGTACCCATAGAAAACCCACGCTTACACAGGAAGAACATGCAAACTCTGCACAGAAGGGCTCCCTTACCACGTGGTTTGAACCCTCCATCCTGGGTTCAAACCAGGAACACACTTGCTGCAATGCAACAATGCAAACCACTGCACCACCGTGCTGCACACTGGACCTTTAATTTCCTTCAAGTGAATTTTTATGTACCAATAAGAGCCTTTTCTGCATGAATTTAATTTTGTCAAAACAAAAGTCCTCTGCTACTGTTATGTTTTTATTGGGAGGGGACATACATTATGGTGTTCTATATACTGAGGAGGTGGTGTGCCCTGGGTCCCACCCCCTCGAAATCTACGCCTATGGTCCATAGCACAGCCCCTTTAATAACTGGCCTGCAACTCACCTGCTATCCTCATTTTGATATCATGCTGAATAATTGAGGTTATAGATCTTCAGCCCCCCTCCCTTCCAAATCTGCAACCATGAAATAATTCCTCATTGCCTAAAGGTTCCTTTTGCCAAGATTGTAATGCTTCAGAAAATTGCCTCACACAAACAGAGCTTGGACCTGCACATACTAGGAATGAATAATGTAATGGGGACCTTACTGTCAGTGTGGCAACAGTAAATTAAATGTGGGTAAAATATGTCCTGCAGTCAGTGATCACTATAAAGCAAACAATTACCATTATAAGGGGAAAAATCAATTCTGCCGTGCCTTCGGAAAAGCAGTAATATGAAAGAGCCCCACTTCACTTTTATGTGTCATGAATTATCCACAAATGTATATGTCAGCTTAAAATGCTGAGTGGAGCTGGATTTAGCCTGCGCTACAGTCCTAATTAGTGTTTGATCGTTGGCAGCTCGGCAAATGTGTCACCCAACAGGCCAACTGAGGACTCGGTTGAGTCCTGAGGGCTACCGTGTGACCGCTGAAGCTCAGGTGTCGCTGCTCACCTATTATTTGGTGTTAGCTGTTGTCACCTGGAGCTGTCACTTTGTGTTACAGTGAATAATTGGACTGGTTTATTTTCTGGACTTCAAAATGTACATTCTATGGAAAGATCAATATATGAGTAGACATTATACTTTGGTGTGATTTATTATGAGAGCGCAAGTGGAGGGAAAATTCACTAAAAACAGGCTAGATATTCCCAAGATGTGACCTCTTTTATCCATTTTTTTTATTGTACTGTTTCCTCCCTCAACACACAGAAGACAGAAATTCTAAGTTGTTTGTTTTAAAATTAAATTTTGCAGCAGTGTTGTTAAGAAAAGCCCTGTTGCCATGCTGTTTACTCTAATGCACATCTCCTCTGTTTTTACCCAGCTGTATTTATAGTCTGCTCCCAGAATAATTAAGTCACTAACCATTACTGAACTTTTAATAGTTTTGGCCCATTCAATTAAAAGCAGATGATGTTTCCACTTAAATGAACTTTAGGAAAATTGTTGCACATTTTGGAAGGTATGCTTATTCACTTTACTGTAGAGTTACAGGGGGTCAGATGTGATTCTCATGTCTGTCACTTTGAATAAGCATATCATAAACACTGGAAAACAAGGGGAAAGAGCTGGCTGGGCTCTGTGTGAAGATAACAAAACCAACCTACCAGTACTTATAAAGCTTCTTTGTTTAATTCATACAAAGCCTAAGTGTTAATAAAACAATATGTAAGTACTTTCATGGGCTAAAAACATTTAAATATAGCTGCGGCTATACTCTGTGAATCAGTGGTTACGCCATATGAACGTTGTCTAACCAACGTTGTCACCATGGTGGCGACTTGTCAACGGTTGGCACCCATAGACATAATAAATATATGTCTCATAAAAAATAACCATATGTCTATGGCTGGCACCCACCTGTCACTCAAAATGGCCACTGTCTTAAAGGGGAACACCACCTATTAAGAACTCCTATTAAGAATTAAAATGAATATTTGTGGGTGAGGCCTTCTGTGCGGAGTTTGCATGTTCTCCTGTGTCAGAGTGGGTTTTCTCTGGGTAAACAAATCAAAACATGTCTGAAAATACGAATTAAGATGAATCCAACATGTTATTAGCAAAGGTAATTTAGATCATTGATGTCAATAATGAAGAAATTAGCAAAATACACAAAAGACCAGGCTGTAAACATGTTAATTCGTACTGTAAATTTGGGCATTTTAACATAGGGGTCTATGAGGATTGACTCATTCTTGGAGCCAGCCTCAAGTGGTCGTTTGAGGAACTGCAGTTTCGGCACTTCTAAATTGGCTTCATTTTTCAGACAGAATAGTTGGGGTGTCAGTGTTTTACTTGATATTTTGGATACATGGCTCGTACTGTACTTTGTTCTATATTTTTTATATTGTAGTATTTACTGTTCCTCTTTTTTATGTGGTTTTAAAATCAGTTTTTATGTTGTGCTGTTGCCTATCTTGGTCGCAGGAGAGATTTTAAACGAAAATGGGACCTATTCTGGTTAAATGAAGATTAAATAAATACATAAAATAATGTTTGTTTTTAATTTAAAGAACTTTAGAGGTGCTGGTAGGCAGATTTTAACAGAGTAGTATCCATATTTTCATTTCATTCTCATCATGAACTCGAATAAGCATATTTCCTAGAATGTCAAACCATCCTTTAACACTTGAGTGCAATGTTGTCTTGAAATTACAAACAACACGCACGCACAAACACGCACGCACGCACACACACACACACACACACACGTACTGCAGAGCAGAAGCTGCTCCTGCTGCCTCCAGGCCTCCTGTGGGTCACCTTAGCTGCCAAGATAACAGACAGGAAAGCTGCCGCACCCTCATGGCCATCTACACACAGGTTGACAAGGCTGAAACAGCATGTCAACTTTCAAAGCACCCACCACTGCCCACTTAAGCAAAAACCAAGCAGCATGTAAGGGTCAAAGGCCTTGCACTCCGGTGCAATCTCCCACAGACTGAGGTTATGTAAGATCAGGGCTGTCCCTGTCAGTACAGTACGAGGCAGACCTCCAAAAACGCTACCCGTCATCTCCGAGGAGTATCCGAGACTTTGTGCGAGGGCCGATAGTTAAGCATGGAAGGCGTTGGAGGTTATTAGTCAGGGCTTTCTGAATCTGTCGCCAGGTCTTGTCTTCATCCTGCAGCTTGGGTCTTCTGCTTGCAAACACTGACATACACATCAACATGTGTGACCCGTGCCCATGCCAAGGGATTAGTCCCCTCCAGGCCAATGCCCACACAGCAGGCAGGCAGGCAATTGGGGAGCAGTGCCAGGGCCTGCTTACAGAGATTTAGCCACTGCTTTACACTCCCTGGCTCGGTCAAACATACATCCATGGCCTCCTTTGCCTCCTGCAGGACCCAGTGAATGGCCGCTGATCAGCTGCAGAGATAATAACGTGCGTGAACTGTGGTTTTCGCTGCTGGGAGACGGTGAGAGATCGGCTTTGTAGGTGTGTTTTAATGTGGGCAGATGTCAAAAGGAGCAGTCGGTGTAATGTAAATGTGTTGTTTGATATAAATGCCAAGCATGTGTCATGTCCTCACACTGCAGATCACTAATGACTTGATGTCAAGGGTGTTAACAATGAACTGTGTGAGTGTTGCACAACAATTGACTCAGCGCTGCTCATGTCAGCTTCCAACTCCATTATTGCTACGATGATTCATGTGGTTTATTCACTGGTTTAATGCAGTGATTAAGATCCAGCAGAGCCATGGCACAGTTTACATAATGTTTTTGTTATTGTGGAGGTAATTTTTTCTATGTAAAATTTACTATGTAGGCTTTTGAATCAAGCACTGACAGCATGTCCCGGCTAAACAATGCACTGTAGATGGATTGTCTGAATGCTGTCATTGTATGCAATGGTTGGCATTTAAGAATGAAAGACTATGGAACCTTTTGATAGACAAAAATAACACAGACTTCCTTTATTCTTCTATCCTGTGATTCCCTGTTTGTTAGTTGTGTGTTATTTTCTATTTTCTTGTGTGAATTTTTTGTATGATGATTGCAATACTGCTGGCTGTGCAACAACTTGCCCCTCAGGGATGTAAACATTACTTTGACCTTGACCTACTACAAATGAAAAGTCAATATTTTGCACAGTTCAATACACTGCAAGGGTTTTCTGCAACAGGCTTACTTGGTCCAGTATGATCGGTAGCCTTTGATCGCTAATGTTAGCTAATTTTAGATAGGTTGCTGCCATGCAACTCACATGATAGTCAAAATTGGTGTGTTTATGTATCTCCTCTATTTGTGTAACTGTTACACAACAGCTCAGTGTGTCACAGGTTAGCATTTCAATGGTTTTATTACAAAATAAAAACAGGAAGTTCTCATGTAGGTCGCCTGATGATGACATCTTAAAAGTAATTGACTCATGACTGTCTTTTCTGTTTCCAACTGACCGTCAGTATTTGGTCTTGTTTAACCGAGGCTGTTTCCTAACTTTAATCTCGTGGTTACAATCATGATGACAAAGGCTCCCTAATCATACTTACTCTAACCCCAACCATGATCTTCTGGTTCATACTTGTGTTTTGGGTTTTTACTAGAACATGTTTACATGCTTTAATGGTCAAATACCACTTTATTTTCCTATATGCATGCTCTCCCCATGTCAGTGTGGGTTTTCACTGGGTACTCCAGCTTCCTCCCACAGTCCAAACACATGCAGGTGGGTTAATGGTTGCCGTAGGTGTGAGTGTGAGTGTGAATGGTTGTCTGTCTCTGTGTCAGCCCTGCGATAGTCTGGTGACCTGTCGAGGGTTCCCCGCCTCTCGCCCAATGTCAGCTGGTATAGGCTCCAGGCTCCACGCGACCCCCAAGAGGATAAGCGGCTATGGAAAATGAATGAATGAATAATAGATCCCTATTAGCGATAGCATTTTCACATCATCATGTCACAGATTTATTTATTTTATATATGTATATTTAATAGTTTTGGAAGGCACAGACAAATTAGGTCATCCTCTGGCGTCAGATCAGAAAAAAATCTCTATGTGTTGTTCTATAGGGCAGTTACAAAAGTCATGTTTTGTTTAATATGGAGGACTTGTTGTACGAAACAGATCCTCAAGTCCTCCTTTGTCTCTTCTATATTCAGATTAGATATTGTATTTTATCTCCAAGTCTTAAGCTCCATGAACTTTGTGTTAAAAATCCTATGAGTATCACTTTAAATGATCTGTGTTTCTGTTCATATGATACAAAGGGAGAAAAGGGCAACTGGAATACAGTATGTCCTTCTGCAGCATTTGCACAGTGGCTACACAGTGCTGGGATATCCCATGTATAAGTGGGGCTGATAGTGCTGAGGGTGTGTTTGTGGTGGATAGAGGTGACACTGAGCCAAAGAAGGAAGCGTGACACCTTCCATTAGTGCACTGCTGGCATTGTAACTAATATTTTACTAATTATCTAAAGCAAGTAAACAGATGGAGGGATAAATATCCCCAGCTCTGAACCCTTTTTTTTCCTCAACCTGCCAACCATTGCACAGCCCACTTTAGCCACCGGCTGGTACTAATAGTACAGTACAAGCTCGGCGTACATGCACACACGCACACACATGCATACACAGGAAATGTCTCTGGAGACCTGCTGATTTTTACTCCTTGCATAAGCTCTTCAGTCAGCTGCAGGAAAAATAAAATATTAATCGTGACTGAGTGTTGAGCATTCTGTGGCAGCACTGCAGGTTTATTTGTATGCCTGCTCAGGTGTGAAGAGTAAACAGGGCAGAGAGGAGCAACAGAGAGTCTAATCTGTGTATTCTGGAGGCAGCAGCCATCTCCTGTACTGCTCTCTTCATCTTTCAGGACATGAAAACTCACCCATACAGCTGTCGACAACATAAGGCAACTCAGTCAACCTGAGACAGCCAGCACCTGTACCAAACATTATGATTCATACAGTGCTTAATACAGCAACTACATGAAGTACGGGTTTATGCAACCCAGAAAACAGCAAATTGATCATTTATGTGTGTTTCATTCCTGTTGACTCTGATTCATTTATTTGTCTCTGGGAGAAAAAAAAACAAAAAAAACAACTCAGTTTCATAACAGATAACAAGTGCCAGAGGGGTGTGCAGTAGGTGGCTTCTGACTGCTTTTACTGGAGAAAAAAAACATGCCCTGAAATGTTCAGTGTACTGATTCAGCTACAAGGGGCGGACAGAATGTAATGGACACTTGTACTATATATATATGTATGTTATGCAATGGAATATGGTAGCCATGCAGTAGATGCTACTTTTGTCAAGCATAACCTGCTTGGTTTTGTTGGGATAGTGTCAGAAATTGGTCATACGCATCTGTGGCTGCTTTATCTGCAGAGGAAGACCATGGGATGATGTTGAAAGCTCCAGAGATAGTAACCCTAATTCAAAGGGATAGTTAAGATTTTTTAAAGTGGTGCTGTATGAGGTACTTATTCATAGGCAGTGTATTACATAGGCTACAGTAGGAGAAGCAGGCAGGAGTACTGCCACAGAAGCTAAGCAATTTAATGCTGCGGACAGGGACAGCAACAAAATGTATTTTAGCCACCTAAAAAATCTATAATGGTTTAAGTGAAAACAATATTCAAGATATTTTCAGTGCTTTACTTTTTTTGTCAGACAGCCCTTTCCAACGGGGAACTAACCTGAAAGCGAAACCTATCTGTGCTCTTTTCAAAGTCAGACTCCATTGACAAAAACAGTAACTTTATCTTGCAGAACATAGGAGCTGCTGGTCTACTGCTGCCTCGATCAGTTTGTTTGTTTCTGTCATTGTGTCTTTGGTGTCTGAAACAGTTAATTCCAATTCTCCAAAGTCACACAATAACACAAACTAACTAACTGATCGAGGCAGTGGTGGACCAGCAGCTCCTGTGTTCTGCAATGTCAAAATTACTGTTTTTTTCAATGGAGTCTGGCTTTGAGGAGAGCAGTATAACAACTTCAGTGCCCTGTCAAAGACAGCTGATTTTTTTAGGTGGGACTTTTGGCGGTGGCTAAAATACGTTTTGCTAATGCACCATCCACAGCAGTACAGGGTTTAGCTTCTGTGTCAGTACTCCTGTCTGCTTCTCCAAACTGGGGGCATGCCAACTGCCATCTACTGTAGGTAAAACAGGGAGTATAGATTGGTACCTCGTTCAACCCCACTTCAAAAAATCAAACTATCCTTTCACATTTTATCGTCAAACTATTGTTTTAAGGACAAGAATGTACTCAATTTAACATTGTGGTCAACCTGGTCTCACTGACGAAAAAAGCCGTCCTTTAATGGCGGCATGAAACGTGGCAGGGCAAGAAAGAAAATAATGCCGTACGCGTGGGGTGGATGGGTCCAACAAACTCTGACTTTTACCCAGGAGAGCAATGTTCACATCCCGTAAGATTATAAAGCAAAACCCTGTTATTTTTTTCCTAAACCTAACCACGTGTGTTGCATGTAACAGGCAGAACTTGACACGGTCTCCCAGAACGCCAACAACCAACCCAACCAGGGTACCTAACCTTGGACGTGGAAGGTCCATGACCAAACGTCAATACGTGACAAGGTTGGAGTGAGAATGTGTTGTTGTAGTTTGTGGTGTTGCATTGGCTTGTTTTACATATACTGCAGGGTGTTCATATTATTTTGTCCACCCTTTACATTACAAATGTGGACCTAATAACAGTAAATATACTTTTTTGTACTGTAGAAGAAATGTCTCCTCTGATGAAATATCTCAGCATTCATTTTTTACTTTTATGTGAGGCTGTTATTTCTTTTTCATCACTGGTGGCAAACTCTATTACCAGTTCTGCCAAACCTGCTTTACACTTTTTTTTTTACTTCCCTCCTACAAACCGCAGAGCACCTATCAAAACACCACCCTCATCCCCTGAGCCCAAGACATGTATTTGACTTTTTACTACGGTTTTATTCATGATGCATGAGCATCACGACTGTGTGAAATTGGATGAAGGTTTTACTGTTCAGGGCGCTCTGCTGCCTAACGACGGACAGTGGCCAGAGGAAAGAGATTGGCTGTATCTGAGAGAGACTTAGCCATTTGTAATGAGCTGCACATAAATAACTTCATTATTCTTTTGTCTGCAGAGCAGAAAAGAAAGGGTAGGCAGGCAAAGAGCAACCTTTTCCCCTTGCAAAGAACAGTGGAGAGTCCCATTCAGACTGACCACAGAGGTTATGGCAGCAGAAACATGCAGCCCATTCATTCTGGGAAGATAGCATCAGAGTAGGAGACACAGGCTACAAAGTCTATATTAATGCAGCCAGCAGTACGCTGAAACAGAGGGCAAGTGAGGGTGAGTTCTTTCACTTCATTCACTCGGAGCTGGGGGTGGAGGGGTGTGCAATAAAGTCAATGAGCCAGTAGATTTCCCTGCTGTGTGATTTCATCACCCTGCACACCTCCATACTGGACACAAAAGTTATAGGCACTGTGTCGTAGGAGGATGAGTGGGAGTTGTTAATGTCATAGTATTATTCATAAGCAGGCACGAGGACTGGAGCGTGCTTTTTGATGGAAAAGTTATCAGAAATGTTTTTAAAGTAGCACTCCACCAGTTTCATATGAGGATGAGTGAGTGAGTGCTTGAAGAGTACAGCTCAGGCTGTGAGAACAGCGGCATCATGTCCTCTGTGGCTCTGAGACATCACATTTTTAACAGTAGAGTTACAGACTTGGGGGTAGAATCTGAAAGATGTGGGCATTTACCAGGCAGGGAGGTCGAACCAGAGATGCAATTGAATTCTAGGGATCCAGTGTTTTTGAAATTTGACACATAATGTAGTTTTATAAACTATGTTTGGGAGCAAAGACCACGCCTCCAACACATTCCTTTTCCGCCCAATTGTATTTAAGCACACCTGATGCATTCTCTTTCTTTTCGACACATTTCTCACATCCCACCCACCCAATCCCGTCTTGCCTATTACATCTTTTTCTCTGCCCCTTTCTGCATACAGGAACCAGTGGGGGCTCTATCCGAAGCCGAGCTCGCGAAGAGACAACTTCCCAACTCAGTCTCACTCCCAGGATCCCTCCTCCCGGGTTCCTGCCTTCGACCCAACACATTCCTCATCGCGCTTGCCTGCTACCTGGGAACCCAGCCTTCATCCATCAACCCTCAGCCTTCCATTCCTTCATCCCTCATCCATTCGACCCTAAACCATCAACCCTTCATCCGTCAACCCTTTGACCCTCATCCCTTCATCCCTCATTCATTCGACCCTCGACCCTCAACCCTTCATCCCTCAACCAGTCGACCCTCGACCATCAACCCTTCATCCGTCAACCCTTCGATCCTAATCCCCTCATCCCTTCATCCCTCAACCCTTCGACCCTCATCCCTCATCCATTCGACCCTTAATCCCTCATCCATTCGACTCTCAACCCTCATCCCTTCACGACGAGCCCACATCATGTGTTAAATAACAAGTCTTAAGTCAAGTCACAAGTCTAAGTTTAACCTCATCTCATGGCCTTAATCAGTAAACAGAGCCCATTCAAGCGACTTAAGGGTAGAGCAAAGGTCACCAACCAGCCCTGTTGTTCTTGCATAGTGCATATTCATGACATATTGGGACCTATAATGCTTTTCTTTATTTTCTGTCATACGTATTTATAATGTTACAGTGTGGGATTTTCATATTAAACATGGCCTAAATTTCAAATAAAGAGGTAAACGTACATACAAAATAATCCCTGAGGCTTTTAACCGTTGAGAAAAGTCTGTTTCCAGTGTTTTTTTTCTACGTTCGAGACAAGCTGTCATCAGCTCAGTGACGGATTCCTTTATTTAGTCATCTGCTCCAGGGACACTACTGTGAGTGTTCTTGGTTGCAGATGTTAATTTTTTTCTGATTTTGGATCAAATCTTGCCGAAACATGTCCTAGTTGAGAAGCTATATATTTTTCACAGTAGAGCTACAGTCATTCCCCAGTTGCAATGATGGTGCAGAGACACAAAGATACAAAAGATCGAGAAACACTGGCCAATCAGAGCGGGCTGAGCTTTAAAGAGACAAGTGCTAAAACACAGCATCTCAGACAGAGGGTGAATACAGATGTTCCAGGACCTTAAAATGAGCATAGTAGATCCCTTTTAATCAAATTACCGCAAACTGGTGCTAAACTACAGGGTGTCAGTAGGGCCCACAGCTCATTTTTGGCCTGAGGCCCTGTTTAGAGTCGATACAGCCCTGGGTGAAGCCTTGGCCACTACATAAGAGGTGGTCATACATTACTATACAGATCACACAAAACTTACTTGTTTCTGCTCTCAAGTCTGTAGAATATCCACTAAAAACTAGAACATCCTGAAGAACTTTGAAAAGACTCAAGTCTTGACACCCTCTCACATCTACAGATGATTTCAGTCACACACTGTATGATTAAGACTAGGGATCTTGCAGGGTCACTATTTACAAGACTACAACTAGATTCCATTTCAGATTATTTTCTTTCCTGCTCCTGGTGGAAAATATTACGCCAAGCTCCCTTTAAGAAATATGACATATTAACATTTCCTTCCATGACTGCAAAAACACATAACTGTAGAAACATAAGATCAAAAGGTGCCATACTATTGCAAACTCGGCATCAATACAATCTATAAAGACAAACAGTATTTGTGTACAGACTTAATATTGTGGATTTTGACACGTCAACTTGCTACCATCCTTTGTTAGTTACCATGGAAATGAGAGACAAACTGATTCAAAATGAAGATTTCTCACTAAAGCAGGTGCTGGTTGGTAAACCAGATCACCACAGCTCTACCAGTTTCTCCTTCTTCACCAAAGTACAAGAAAACCCAACTTGTTCACTTTCGTTCCTAATGGTTTCGTCCAGTTCCCGCTGAATTGCCTCTTCTCTGATAATAGAGAGGAACATCTGCACCTCGTTGACTGACCAAGACACATTGTTACGCGCTGACATTTAAGAAAAGACAGGCTGCAGTATTTACAACATTCATCGCAATCGATGTGCTTTTTGTCAGGTTTCCGCTTTGTGCATTGAGTCCTTGGTCGAGCAAAAGTGACGATTCTCTGTCGACCAATCAACAGACTGCAGTGTTTTTAGCTCCACCTTTTAGCATCAGATGTGTGTGCTAAGTACCCGCACAGATGGGTGACCAAAAATGGGGACCACAGGAACGGTTCTATTGGTACCATTCACAACTTTTCACAGTGGAAACAGAAAAAAAAACGTACCGAACTGAAGTGTGCCAGACCGTACTGCTCGGTGGAAACAGGGCTTTTCTTGCCCCTTCCCCCCATGTTTACCCAGTTTTCGGCTTCCTGTTTGGTGCTGTAGAAAGCGCACCCAGTGGTTGTTGGCAAAGTTCACCTCATTGAACTTCTGCATGACTGAGATCATGGGAGAGTGCATTAACTCAGGGAAATCTCTAGTGATTTCAAAAGAGCTTTACATTGACAGAAAGCATTTAAAGAACACTCCCCTGTTATCCGTATTAGATGCAGCTCACTTATGTTGCGCTCCAAGTTAAAGCAAGCAGAATAATTTGGACATTCAGTTTGACCGAGGTCTGCAGGCCACCACTCACAGTGCTGGCATGTAAACTAAACTGCACAAACAAACAGTTGTAGTGCTGAGTCACTTCTCTGGATTCACACTCCTCAGTCTGGCCTCCGCTCGTTTTCACATCGCCATCATTCACTGCAGATGATTCAGCCTTATTACACAGCCCCGTGTCATGCCACAGAGTCATCCTGAGTTTAGGAGAGACGTCTGCGGGGGTAAACACACAGCGAGCAGATCCTCACCGTGTTTTCTGAGCTTGAAATAATCAGCGGCAGGGTCTCCTCACAGCTCTCAAGGTGGTGTCAGCCATGTCACATCAGATAAGGCCGGCTCCCTCCGATGTGCTGAGCGGAAAGAGCAGGCCAGCCAGGTTGCATTCTGCTGACTGGCTGGAACCACATGTCAGCCTGAATGCAGTTTGCTAAGAGGCTGATACTGCCCTCATCCAAGAACGTGTTTCCCGATCCTACTGCCCGCATCGCCTCAAGTTACGGACAACCAACTGGTCAGGTTTGTTTTGCTCCAGGAGGAGAAGAATGCGTTGTTTGTACACAAGCCAAGCTAAACAATCTCATGTGATCTGTCCTAAATATCCAGTCACATACACATGATCATGAAGTCATCCAAATGTCTCTGCCAGAGAGCCAGCCAGGATGAGTCCCAGCCGTGAATGCACCCAACAAAACGCATTGTTTCATCAAAAAGGAAACATGGCAGCTGCAGTATTGTAGACTGTGGATAATCTGGCAGCAAGTGCCTTCATGGATTTGTGCTCGTGAGCATTCCCGCTTTGTGGACGGGTGTGAAGAGCAGGTTGCATAAGAGGATCACTTCAGTAATGGTGTAATTCAGGATTCCTGCTCAACATGGCCTTTCTATGTGTGTCTTAAAGAGAGGGTGGGCAAGAGTGGTTCCTTCACTGAAGGACCATTACCACGGGAAGATGCTGGCACATGGGGATTACCCAGAGGCAGGAATTAGGGATGAGATGGAGGAAAAGGCAAGCGAGGGGCTGAGAGGGGAATTAAGATGAGCAGAGTGGGAAAGAAAATGAAAAGACTGAAAACAGGAGGGGGAACGGCTAGAGTGTCCAAAACAGATTTTTAGAGAAATAGTTGACAATGACATTCTATTTAGATTAGATGCCAAGCACAATGGTGGCTTTGCAACCATTTACAATTTGTTGACAGTTCTGTCGTTCTCTTCACCAAGTGGGAGATATCTCAGCTGTCAGAAATTCCAATTATCTCAGACTCAAAATTTCAACTAAGCTGGCATGAAAGTCCAAGTTCTGATACATGTTTTCCGAAATGTCAAACAAATTCTTTGAGGTTTCTGCAACATTGTTTTCCTGAATCACTATTGTTTTCTGTTAATTTGAGTTTTAAAGGAGCTGCATATCATATTAAGAGCAAATCTATGATCTATATGATGATATGATTTTACATTCATTAATCTGATTCATTCATTCCTCCACCTCTCCTTCATCCTCCTCCTGATCTAACGCCGAGGGCTGTGCGTGCAGAGCCAGAATCTGCCGTAGCTCCACGAACAGTGTTCTAGGAATGAGTCCTAAAAATCTGGAAATGAGTTAACATTTTACCACTCACGGTTCCTGTCTGAAAGTCAGTGGGTTTTTTAATTGGTTTTTGGTTAGATGCCTGAGATAAAGTCTGAAGAGGCATTCAGTTTTGTTCTGCAACATAAAATGTGTCAGTAAATACCCCATTTGTGAACTTTGAAGCTTCTATGTGTCTTAAAAAAGGCAGTTGCTGACAAGTGGTTTAATGAGACTTCAGAGTGTCATCATGCTAAACGACGCCAAACATGGCTTTACAGTCTTGTTATGGTGGTGACATTAGGTCATGTGAACGTAGTGTAGCTCGTTTATGGCATAACGCTAGCTTTTTACTTCTGGCAATTCCATTCAAGCTTCAATAATAATAACAGTGGTGTTCATTTGTGAAGATAATCTTGCTGAACAAAATGTGTAAGTATCATAAACATTTGTTTGCCACAGAGATTTAAAAAAAAAAAAATAAATCCCATAGGCCTTTTGACAATTGAAACAGGGCGATGCTAACTAAAATTAATGAGTGGGGTATTTACTGGCGTGAGCATTTCTAAAGCTTGTGTGAACCACAGAACTTATTTCAGGCATCTAACCAAAAAAACATTCAAAAAACCCATTGACTTTGAGACGAGGAAACCAGGAGTGGTACAATGCTAACTAATTTCTGAGTTTAGATGGAGCACACAACGTGCTTCCTCTCTTTCTCCCAGACAGGTCCCGTCAGGTGATACTGTCAGCCCTTAACACACACACACTTTTCAACAATCAAACCTATGTTTTCAGTTCCAGGACAATGTGTCTGAGGTCGATTTTGTTCATTCATCTCTCCCTCATCCCTCTCCTGATCTAACCCTGAGGGAGGTGTGTGTGGGCCCAGCAGTCTATCATAGCTCTGTGTTGCGCTAAACTCTAAGCCTGCCCACTTTTAGCGGTCTGATCATGCAAAGGATTAGATATGAATTTCTCTTGTTACTGTACACTGATCAAATATTTTGTATATAAGCTAAGAATGCTCTAACTTCCGCTTCACTGGTTATGCTTTTATTATGATGTCGTTGCTGGGTATCAGGGGTAACCTCTGTATGAACGCAGTCGCATTACAACACACACTAGCTGTGGTCTTCTAGCCTTCTATCACAGAATTTGGAGGATGCAAGGGACGAATCCTTCGTGGCCCAGCCTATCCCAAGATGCATTGAGCTCCAGTGACGATTAGGTGGTTTTCAGTATGGTGTCGGACACACCATCAGCAGCAGAGGTGGCAGATTAGATTTTTAACTGTAAGAACTGAGTTTCAACTTACTCGAATAGCTAACAATACAAATGTTATAAAACACAACAGGCCTTCAAATTATATATCAAAGAGCAGTGTCTCCAGCGATGAATCATCTCCTCAAGTATTAAATAGAATTTTAAAAATTAAAATAACAATCTCTGGGTCCGTGATTTAGGGCTAACTAACTTACTAGCTTACTCCTTCTCTTGTCAGACGCAGCTGGTTTCTAGGTAACAGGAAAACCAATGGGTCAGGGCAAGAACAACATCAACAACCGATGAGGAAGTGGGCATACTCTCCCATATGTTACAATGGCTGTTTTGCTGATAGGTGGGTATACTGTCACTGGATAGAAAAAGAAGTGGGTATACCCCGTATACCTGAGTATACCCTCCACGACACCACTGCTAACAGCACGTACGTTAGTCTGTTATTTGAACAAAACTTTTAGATTTGAAGGCCTCTTGTGTTTAATAACATTTGTATTTTTAGTAATCTGTCACCACTGCTGCCAGTGGTGTGTCAGACACCATACTGAAAACAACCTAATCATCACCGGTGCACAATGCATCTTGGGATAGGTTAGGCCACGAAGGATTCATCCATTGCATCTTCCAAATTCTGGGAAAGAAGGCTGCATTTCACGGCCACGTTTGAAGGAGCCTTTGAAATGGGACGGCATTGGTCACGCTGACGTGACGCAATCGGTCTTCAAATGCAGCCTTCGAAGGCTGCAGCCCCTGAATTGAGACACAGCTCATATCTTTACTTTGCAAATAATTGTTCGCTGCTTAAAACTACTTGTTTTAATTTCAATAACTTAGTATCTGGGCTGCATTAAAATTTTAAGTTGACTGAATCTGAGAGAACAAGTTGAGGTAATTTTGTAATAATTCAACATGTCTTCTCAAATTCAGTCAACTGAAAAATTCAAGGCAGCCGGGACACTAACTTTTATAAGTTAAAACAAACGGTTTCTTTTTACAGTGTACATTCAGGCTCTGACTGTCTGCAGAACAGTCTTACAATTTCAGTATCTCACATTTTCTCGTGGGGTGAGATGAAAAATAGCATTGGTAATGTTCAACAGAAGTATGGAGGCACGACTTCTAAATATCTAACAACTGTCAATCTGTCAAAGGACCGCTTTGTATTCATTCACAACCTGTGCTTAAGCTTGTAAAACAGCAGTAATAAATCCACTGAAATTTCAACGTGATGTCCATTTGGGCAGAGTGACAAGTTCCATTTTTAGAGCTGGATATCATGGGATTTTCGTGCCTTATGCTATGTTTGAATATTGTGAGGTTTCATAGAAACCCGTCCCCTCTTCATATTATTACATTGATGTCATTGGCATTAAGTGGTCTGCTTAGTGAGTAGACCGGGAATTCAAAAGGGATTAAATTCATTCATCCTCCAATCCACACAGATGAATGGATACACACGACCAAGATGCTCCCTTTTTTGAGTACAGCTTTGTGCCAATGAGTACAGTGTGAAAGGCAGCAGTGGCGGTCACCCTGGAGCCAGGTTATGGATTTATGGATTTGTGACGTGGTCCAACAGATTGGTGGGGCACTTGTTGAGTCAGAGAGTAGATCTCTCGCCGGCCTCCAGGGGGCAGAGTGGCCTCGGTGCCCCAGGGAGACTCTGCCCTGTGCTCTGGGCTTAGCTGCTCGTTACATTAAAACAGGGGCTTCTGTGACAGAGTCAGCATTATGAAAGCTAAGAGGATTAGCTGATGGACATTTCTGGCGTTGCCGGTCAATTATCAAAATGAAAAGCAGTGACTGGGCAGGGCTGGCATGCTCTGTGGCACAGAAGAGCTCCTCTCCCTCCTCCTCATCTCCACTCTAGCTCTCTATCTCTCACTCAGCTTCTGTCTGTCACAGGTTACTGAGGTTCAGAGGGGGTGGGGGGAATAAATAAAAAGCACCATTGATGCGTCTCTGAACATGAAAGTTTTTGTGTGCGTGTGTCTGTCTGTGTGTGTCTGTGTGTGTGAGCCACGGATTAAAAAAGAGCATTTAAATTTTAATGTTTCTAAAGTGCAAAACTGTATGTTATGCAACTGTGTAAAAACAGCCCTGCACGTCAGCCAGCCATCCGTGCTCAAGTCTAACTCCTCCAACCATGTGCATGATCACCCCATCACCACCACCACCACCAAGCACACACTTGATAACACTGCTTGCTTTCACGACTTGTGTGTGAGCGTGCCCCCCTGTGATTGCTTAACAGGCTATTAGTGTAGGAGGAGTCTCCACCACTATGCATGTGATGATGGAGAGATGGGAATGATGAAGAGGAGTATTGGGAAGGCAGGAAGCAGGGAAGAAGAGGGGGAGGGGGTTGTGGTATATCCATAAAAGTGGCATTCCACAGCTGCCTGTGTTAAGGATCTACCCCGGGGATTCACACAACGCTGCAAACGTAATCAACCGAGTCAATGTGCCACCACGGCTGCAGCGGACACATCTCTCCGGCAATGACACCCTGCCTTCACCTCCGTCCGCAGCGCCAGCAACATCCCCTCTTATCACCCAAGTTTCTAATACACCGGTTAGACCTCAGTGGAGCACAGCGGAGGTGAGGCTGTATATCCACGTGTGCCTGAAAAAGATAAGAAAACAAACTGCTGAACCGTTTCATTATATTTTTTTCCCCTGTCACAAACAGCCAGGGAGGTAAACAGTTTTTTTGGGGGGGCTGTGGGAGACATGTTGCCTAAAAATTATAAAGAGCAGTAATCCTGGCTCACTGCATAGCAGGATGAATTATATTCAATCCCAGTTATCACTTCAGGGACAATGTCATATTACAGATGGTCCTGCTGCATGGGCAGATTTGATATGGGTATTCAGAGGCTGGTTAGATGGAGCTGAAAAATGTCTCCATCTGGTGTTACTGCTGTAACTAGTTGACCTAGTAGGCAGTAAATGTCGTGTGATGATAGTGCAAACAGCACATCTAATATGAATAAGGCTGAGGATCATTTTGGTGCTTTCAGAGTCTTAGTTTGAGGAATATTTACTGTTTCATTTAAAAAAATACACCTTTTTTTTTTTTTTTACACAAGATCATTTCACTGTTAGCACCTTAAGGACACAGTTGTCTCCCGTGGCTCGGGGGATTTGTCAATTTTAAGAAAATTAGCTCTGTTTTGTCTTGAGTTATCAAATTCAAAGGGCATCTGTCAGTCAGGGACAGTTGCAAGTGGTAAAAAAGAATTAAACACGTTTTTTTCTGGAGCTGATGATGGAAATAGGAAGTAAGCCATCTTGATTCGTTCACTGTAGAGAGAAGTATATACGCAGCACCATTGGGCACCGTCAAGAAAATGGCCGCAGGTGAAGACAAAGTTTACGAGCTGAAACGCAACGAGCATTTTAATTAACCTGGAAACAGGAGTTTAGTTGGGTGGTGTTAGAGGGATGTGGGTGACACTCAAACTATGTGTTGTGCAGTTTGCTGCAAGTTTGAGAGCAAGGGGGATAAAACAGGCTTGTTTTCCGAAGGCACGTCAAACCGTCATTCTAAAACCATCCAACTTTTTTGGAATCTGACCTAAACTAGGAGCTAAAACTCAGGACCTCAGGCCTCTGCTGTTTCGAATTTGACCTTTTCTTTCTCGTCTCTCTCACAGGACCCCAAAATGTTATGAAAGTGCAATACTAACACACCCAAGTATCAACTCATGTTATCACAAGCCACCATACAAGAATTCTGCGTAATAAAATGCGGTCTAAAATGACCAAATATTCACTTTCACCTGGATATATATAGTCAAAGAAAGGCAGGGTCCATGGCATTTACACTGCTTTATGAAAGGATGGGACAACTACTCACTGCACAGTGCTCCCTGATGGCAGTGGCCCCCCAGCAGAAAAATGCAGCATGCCACACCACAAAAACTGCTCAGGAATGGCCTGAGGAATGTGACAAAAAGCTCAAGGTGTCGAACTGGCCTCCAAATCTCCCACACCTCAATCTGACTGAGCATCTTGGGACGACAGGTCTCAAATGATCTGAAGCCAAGACAGGTAGATCCAAGGAAACCACATTGTGGATTTGTGGATTAGGGGTACCTCTGAGGTACCAGCACAGCCCAGGGATACTCTGTCAGATTTGGAAACCAGGTCGATGCCTTTAGCTTGTCGTCACATTCCTTGGGCCATTCCTGAGCAGTTTCTGCAGTGTGGCGTGGTGCATTCTGCTGCCATCAGGGAGTTCTGCAGCCATGAGGAGAGCTTCTTGATCTGTAGAGCTGTTCAGGTGGGTCGAGCGCGTCAAGTGGCATCCTCTTGAATTTCTGGATCAAAAGTTCCCCAGCATAACACTGCATTTTTGGTTGATCGGTGTATAGGGCAATGATACTGAACTTACTTCCTGTGGGTCCGATAGGGTGCTGGGTGGCCCATTGCCTATTTTTTAATTCAAAATGAAAATAAAAATTGATTTACACTTTCTTTTCTTGCACAATAAAATGCCTAAGTGCTTTACAAAAATAATCAAAACAGAGCTTGTTGGGGAGGTTGGGACTAATTATTTATATATTCATTATTAATGCTTATTTAATAACAGGTCCCTGGCCTCCTGTCATTTTGCAAGTGGCCCGCAGGCAAAGCAAGTTGAGTATCCGTGATTTAGAGAGTCGCAAATGAGTGAAGGAGGCAGTGATTTTAGACTGAGCTTCAGAATCTGATGCCATCTTTTGATACCTGATGCTTTGGTTGCGTTTAACTCAAAAAGGTATGAAGGTTAAATACTCAGTCCAAACTGTGGGACATGTGAGACAAACCCTAAACAGTGAAGCATATTTGAAAAAAGATTTGTGTTTAATGACAAAAAAGGAGGGGGAACACATCCTTTAGTCCATCCAGTGCGTCAGGATGTTACTGTACAGAGGGAGGAGTTGTAGAATCCGTTCACACACACAGAGAGGTCAGTCCGGGGAGAGCATCTGCCTCTTACTTTGGAGGGGTAAACTAACAATTAAAAAAAAAGATATCCGCCAAAAACTATAAAAGGGAAAATGTACAACAGGGTTTGCAGTGAAACAGCTGGAGCCACACATGAGGCAGAGGTAGCCTGATTGTGGTGCACTCCTCTCCTCTGGGTAAAGTCCTCATAAAAAGGATTGTCTCTGTATTGCCGTGGTGTGCTCTTCTGCAGCGTGTCCTCCTCCTCCTCCTCCTCCTGCTGCTGCTGCTGCTGCTGCTATACCACGGCATACTGCTGATACAGCAGCTCCCGGATCTTATAGTAGTCGTCACACAGGCAGCCTTCCAAGCCAATGCGTCCGGCCTCCGTCTGGACAAAGAGTACGAAGATGCGCAGGTCATACGGGTCCATTCATTAACACGTTGTACAACATGGTTTCACTTTTAAACATAGGTGAACACGCCCTGTACGGCTCAGCACTGACCTCTAAAGTAAATACGCTTCCAATTCTTTCCCACAGATGCTCAGGCTTGGGATTTAAATGTCTAATGAAGCGGTTGACTTCAAGTTTTCCCATTTAAATAGCACACGCACACACACACACACACGCAGAACCACACACGCACACACTCCTTTAAAAGTCTCAGTTCTCTTTGATTTCATTTTCTGGGTTGCGGCTATTTTAAGTTCTAGTCAATTATGCATTTTGTTGTTGGTATCCTGGCTCACTCCTACTTTTCCTTTTACTTTGGTTGTTAAGTTCTGCCTGTGATTTTTTTTTCTTGAGCGTTTCTTTTGAGGTGATGTTTCCATATGCCACCGGGGGTTTTTATCCTACTTATGCAGGCTGTATTTGTTTGTCTTTGTGTTTAATGTTCCATTTTGTGTTACGTACTGGTTTCTTATCTTATAGTGTGTAAGTAAATCAACCTTAACCTCGAAACCATCAAGAACCACACTTCTTTATTTGATAATTCACCTAAAATTGGAGATAAGACTCTGTTAATTAGATTTGTACTGTGGAATTCGGGTTCTGATTTTTACATAACCTGACTTTGTTGGTAAATCCTTATTACTCTTAATCCTATCAGAAAACAGTAATTTTGCTCATTGAATATGGGAGCTGCTGGTCTACCACTGCCTTGATCAGTTCGATTGCTTGTTATTGTGTGAACTTGGTGTTTTAAATGGTTGGTTCAGATTCACCAAAGTCACACAATAACTACCGATCGAGGCAGCGGTAGACCAGCAGCACCTGTGTTCAGCGAGGTAAAATTACAGTTTGTTTCATTGGAGTCTGACTTTGAAGACAGCACAGAAAAGTTTTACTTTCTGTTCATTAACATGTTTTAAAGGCGGTCTTTTAGGGAAATAAATGAGCACACAATTGGATAAATGAGACTTGGATTATACTGCAGGAGTTGCGTGAGAGTTGGTAAATGAATGATATCATATAGATTTACTCTTGTTAAACACAGCCCCCTATGCCTTCAATTGATTACGATTTTTTTCTCAGTTTTCGGATTCTGTATTGACTAGAAGTTTTCTTCCCGAATTCAACCTGACACAAGCCAAGTAACTCACATACAAATGGTCATTTGGAAGGTGACATATTCCTTTAACTGCATTGCTAACAATGTGGTTTTCCCTGCCAATACCAGTTGTCACGCAGAGAAATACACTCACATACAATAGCTACCTCTGCCTATGTTTCTCCAGACTCCAGACTAAGCTGCTGTGTTTCTTGCTCCGTCTAAAATAACCTGCACTGATCGGTGCTGCTTGCTCGGGATGCACAATCCATCATCAAACAAAGGGAGAAGCTCAATGTGTCACACTGCTTTACAACAATATTAGTATGTCTCATGGGAACAATTTTTAGATGTGCATCACTACCTCTGATGGCCCTCAGCAGAGAATCTAAGGCAAAAAATACTCTCATCATTGGAGATGTATTCATTCTGTGCCTATTTGTTGCAGCGGTGAATTATTGTTAGGTTGTTTCTGGAGCTTTAACGGGTACAATAGAAGTTTCTGAAGGCGACAGACAGGGATGTGAAAGCATGTATTTTAGTGATGATTCAAAGGCATCTTTAAATTTGTTGGACACTTAATTCTTTTAAGTGTTTTGAACAGGCCCTTTTAAATTTATATGATTTTAATTTAATTAAAACACTGGCAATTTATCAACGACCCAACTCATTTGCACATAAACCTAAAATATGAATCAATTTGGGATAAAACTAGAAGCTCCACATTTTGTTTTGTTTTTTGGCGAGAAACCAGCCCATGCCATATGTCATCTGCACTGGCTACGCTCCCTGTCGAGGGCTAGTGTTGCAGGGAGCTCAGGGATAGCACGCTCGCTGAACCAGTGGGAAATCAACTCACCCTGCGGACGGCCACCATGTTGTTGCATACCAGCACTCCTCCCACAAACTCGGCCTGGATGCCCTCTCTCAGCAGGACCTGCTTGAAGTCAGACAGGCGAGGCTCGTTGATGAACACCGACTGATGCCCTGGAATCTGGAGGGAGAGCAGCAGAGAGCGCCAATCAGACTGAGCGCTGTCTGAATTGCTTTTATGCCCTTGTGGACACATACTGGTGGAATCATGTTACAATCCCATCTTAATCAGAGTCCCATGTTGAGTGATTAACTCCTCTCTGTGAGTCATGTTGAGCAACCTGTCTCCCAGCCTCCTCCTGGAGTTTTCGTGCACCGGCTGCAGCAGCTGACGGGATGTAAAGGTCATCTGTTGCCTGTACTATTTCATTAACTATTAGTAGTCTGCATGACTGCAAGGACTCTTAAAATGAGGTTACCTGTTTTGTTCATAGTTTCTTCAATTACATGTTTGACCTTTACTGTACAGAATGATGTATGTGCAGAGTTTGTCCCAGAAGGCTGTTTTCACATTAATCTGCTAAATGGGGGAAAGTTTCTTCCCGCTCATCTTACTGTAAATCTGAGTTTACATGGAGGCCAATCATGGTCCCATAGGTGTAGATTTTCAGAGGTGACACAGTGCACTTCATTATTTTACACACGTGCATTTGTCCCTTCCAATAAAAACATGAAAGTAGCTGAAGTCTTTTATTTTGAAGGACCACTAGAAAGTGACTAATGGCTTTAGTTTTGAAGGACTGCTAGAACACTACTCATAGATGCTACAGTATGCCTCTGGTAAAGTAGGTGCTACTGCAGGATGAGTCCTGCATAGTCCAGAGTCCAACATAGCCGTAATTAGCAAGAGAATAAAATAATGCTTCAAACTGTCCTGTCATTAAAGGCAAAAAGCCCCCAAAAAATAATCTTTAGACATGAAAGAGGAGGGAAAAGTATGCTTACATGTGTTGACTCAGCAGGGATAACATTAAATGAGAGAAGTTGAGCTACAGGAGAATAAATACTCAAAAGCAATACAGTGTCTGAGAGTCTTTCTTCATTGTATTACATTATATTTCTAATTGTCACCTAATTTTTGTGTTTTTCGTTGCATAAACAAAGCAATTTCTATCATAAATTGATGCATAAAAATACACCAGAAGCTGAAAAGGAAGTGTTTGGTGCTCAAGATTCCTCGGGAACAACCCCCCCCCAATGTTGAAACAAAATCTACACCTTTGCATGGTCCAATAACTTGAATTAAGGTGTCATCCATCTGCCTCTAATTAAAGTGGGAGACATCTTGTGACCAGCACTAAACCTTCTGAAATGAAAATCTTTGCATATTCATAGATTGAGGATTTGCATCAGGGAGAAGGAGTAGATGTAATTTTTATTGCGGTAATTAAAATCTTTTAGTGGAGAAAGAGACAAATTATTATTCCAAGCAGCTGTGGAGAGAATCTTTAAGCTTACTAGCAAAAAATATGACATTTAATTTTCACACTTTTCCCCAAACCCCTCAACTAATATTCAGAAATAATGATATGTTATTGCTGCAAATTTGCTGTGTTCCCCGCCTCACCTCGTGTGGAGGCAGTGGCTCCAGCGTGGGAATGACATCGCTCTCCTCAGACACCTCTTTCTCGTCTTCTCCAAAGAGGTTCTTCATGGCGCGCTGTGCTGCCACCGCCGTGGCATTCTGGTCGATGGCGAGATCGGTGGCGACCTCCATGGCCATCTCAGTGCCCTCCTCGGGCTCGTCTTTCACGCCCTCCTCCAGCATCACGCCTGTGTCCACCTTCACCACGCGCATGTCCAGCACGCCGTCGATCCAGGCGAGCTCCGTGTCCTTGGCCTTGCAGAACTGCAGGGAGCTCACCAAGGAGTCTTTCAACCGCACCTTTGCAATGAAAAGATGGGACAAGATGAGGACATGGAAGGCTGTTTTTATGCTTCGCTCAATAAATCGACCTTACAGCTGTTTACTTATTGGCTCAGTTGCTATGGAGATAACAAAGACAGATCTATCAGGTTTTACTATTTGACAGAAGAATATTTCAGACTTTTGAATCTACATAACACATTAAAGCTCCACTACAGCAGAGTTACTTCCAGTTTTTTGGTTAACATTCTTTCTCAAACAGAGAATGGGATTGTGGTCAATAGTCAGACATAATCCATTGCCATGTCAACCAGATTATTGTTTTAGAGTATGTGTCAATAGCATAGATATTAGCATGGACAGTGAAAGCAGTCTCTCGAACACTGGTCATGAGATGGAGGATTTTTGACAACCTCTTTCACTTGGAGGAAATACAAATGAATAAGAATCTATCGCTTCAAAATGACGACTGCTTGACGAAAACACCACCTAAATCAAGAGTTTCGATAGCCAGAAACCAGAGAAGTATGTCTCAAACTTGCGCTGTCATGAAGTATAAAGTGTGGAGCTGCTCCACAGACAATAAATGGGAGCCTGATTTCTTTATTTTCTTTTTTATACCCAAATTAGCTTTATCTTATTGTAGTGTTCTCAGTCATAAAACAGAAAATGTACCCATATACTCAGATCATTCCCCTGGGTGCTCTCAGTGTCATTTATAACAGCTTTCCCAATTTACTTTCTATGAAGCAGCTCCAGAGATTTAGCATTCTTGTTTTGGGGTTTGGGAGAGAGTTGTCCATGTTTACTTATATTTTTGGACTGTCTTAGACCACAGGAATAACATGTATGATATTTAAAAATGGGCATAGCTCCCCTTTAACTTTTTAACTGACAGTTAATGCAGGCAACTACTTTGTTTGCTAGTTTCTGTAACACCAACAAGTTAATAAAATATAATAAAATCAATTATTTCCTGTCAGTTTTTAATAAGCTTTGCTAAGTAACTTAGTCATACTGTATATTGGCTACTTTGTATCAAACAGAGCTTCAGCTGTGGGGTTTCATCTCCCTGTTGGCATTTATTTTGCCAGTACCATCTGGTCTGTAGATGTTAAGTTGCCCATATTAAAGAAACTTAATAAAAAAGTTTTTCAGCGCTATGCTGGGTCCAAAAACTGAAGAAACAATCCCACACTGTCTTGTTTTGTCTGTGACTCGCCACACAACCCAAACTACGCTGTATATGCGCTGCAGGTGTTGCCAGTAAAAAGATACATTCAATGGCATATCTGCTCTGCAAACGGTCCACATCAGTCTTCAACATTATAATATATTATACTATATTATATTATACAATATTATAAAAATGCCAAAATACACTAAAGTGGGGCTTAAAAGTGATAACATGCTGACTTGCGTACAATGACGCTGTAGCAGGCAGAAGAGGAAAACAAATTAGCTTTGATTAAAAAAAAAAAAAAAGTCTTTTCTGAGCTGACCTGGTAGATGTGTGTTTCACTGGTGGCATCCACAGTCTCCTGTAGCTTGGGCGTGTAGACTTTGATGTCCTTGCTGAAAGCCTTGCAGGACTCAGCCAGGTCAAGACTGGCTTCCGGTGGCCCATGAACGATCACCAGCTGTCTGGGCTTCATCTGATTAATAATCTTCTTGATGGAGTCGCCATCAGAGCGACCTTCGTAGTCGATGTAGGTTACCCTCGCTCTGTGGAGGAATGAAGGCGGGGTAAAGCTTTTTAACACTGTTAAACACCAGCACAGATGAGATTTCTTGATAGACTTGTAATTTATACAAAGAGGTTTGCTGAGTGGACATAAGGTGCTTTCCAACAACACTTAGCCTCAGTTAGGCTCTTTCACACCTGGAGACCATCCAGAACACCACAGCACTGAACTGTTGATCAGCTCCAGTAGCAGTGTAAAAGGGAGGCGAGAAATATTGGGAGCTTAAACCTGCAGAGTTCTTGTCACAGAGGCAAACACATTTAAAGAATCACTGACCTAATTTCAAGATTCTCAATACTGGAGATGCATTTGGTGGGAACAACAGAGAGATCCTGGTCCATGGGCTCGTCTCCGTTGGTTAACCCAGATTCCAGTTTGTTTTTCTCCTCCTCTGTAGCTTGTAGTTCAGGAACCAGAAATTCCTCTAGCCTGTGAAAGAAAAATAATGGCCTTACACCAAAGCAGTTTTCAAGCAATTTGACTGTCTGAGACAAGTTTACATCATTAGAATAAAATCTTGATAGTTCTGCTATGATTGTGCAGCACTCCTGTGAACACAATCATCTGTTGTAAAGCCCAGTTTAATTTGCAATGAGACGAAACTGTTTTAGAATGCTGCAGAAAAACAGTTGCAGCGGTGTGAACTGTCTGTTTGAGCTCGACTCAAGCCGGCTGATGGTGTCACCTGCAACAGCTGGTCATGTCGCCGGCGGCTGGTTTAAGAACATAAGGCACATCATCTGATTCAACAGCCAGTTGGTGTGTAGTGAAGTCTGTCTCCATCCTCACGTGTGCCGGTGTCATATGGTGGGTCTGCTGCTGCTCACTGTATGTGCTTATTTCTCCTCACACACACACATTCTCATTGACTTGCTAACTGGCGTTACTTACTTATTATGTTTTATTTTTTTCGCAGTTTCACCACTACTACAAATGCAACTGTAGCCAGTATCTCATTTTCACTATCCTCATTCATATTTTAAGAAGCTACAAATTATATTCAGCCACAAAATCAGCCTGAAAAGCTGGAAATCAGAATGGAAGTACAGAGAGTTGTTGCATAGAGATGATACACTGTCTCATCTAGTTGCATTGGTGTGAACCGTCAGGTTTTTAGAACGTTGGCGCATTGCAAGTAGCTGCATGTTTCAACTTGTCTTGTCTTGAATCTTTGGTCTGAACTGGGCTTAAGGTGGTTATAAAACTCAGTCAGTCTTTTTCTTTCCTTAAAGCTTTTAGACTTGGCTCATGCAAATAGTGAAGTTCAATGACTTGAAAATTGTCAGCAACTAACAGGTGCGCTCTCTTCAGCACCAAATAGGAAGCAGGAAACCGGGCACAGACGAGACTCAGAAAAAGGCTCTTTTGTTCGTGGAAAAGGAGGAGAAACTGTGAACAAGAGTAAGAGTTTAACTCTAACTTAAGGGTGTATCTGATCCATCAACCTGCGCTTATTTTAATGAGAAATATTAATTTTTGAAATGGTTTGCCACTAATTTCCAGGTCCTCCTCTCGCTAAAATAGTGGAGCTAACCACTGGAGGCTGGTGGCAAGTTGAAGCGGCAAAATCCAAAAAGCTTGTACGTAAACACAGTTTATCTTTAAAGATTATGTTGATGCTGAATTGACAAGAATACAGTTGACATATGATGCATTTAATCAAGGTCCACAGTGTTAAATATATTCATCATCATTATTGTGTTGGGCCATGTTGTTGAGCTAGTTTGCCGTCTCAGTGAAGAAGCTGTCTGCAAGTACTCACAATACGGCAGGAAACAGCACTTCAAAATAAAAGCTTTGTGGCTGAAATTCACTATATTTGAAAATAAAACCTGATTTTTTTAAATTTTTTTTTTTACAAATTTGACACATTAACAGGTCACTTACAGTCCACTCAGAATGGACCCGCGACCCACTTTTGGACCGCGACCCACCAGTTGGGAACCACTGTTCTAATGTGTGGTGGCAGCAAATACAGGTCAGTGTACCCTGTATCCTCTGATGTGTAATCTTATGTTCACGTTTCTGTGTTGTATTACCTGATGATTTCTCCATACTCGTCCCATTTGATTCTCTCTTCATGTGTGGGGAACATTGGATAAGACTTTTTGGCTTGTTTGAAGAAGCTGCCTTTACGGCTCCCCTCGCTCTTCATCATCAGGTCGTGGTGTTTAGTTTTCACTGCAGCTGGCTGATCCAGATCGTCGTCCATATCGCTCTCGTCACTCGAGTCTACATCCACCCTGCAGGTGTATGAAATAAACATCAACTGCGTATATACGAGTCAACAACTGTTTTTTGTTGATTTGAGTATAAATGTTCTCAAAGTATCATGACTCATCTCCCACTTGCAGATTTCCATTTAAATAGCCTGTTTTAAATATGCAATCTAGAGCACCATTTGCATTTCTGTTGGCTTTTTACATAATTTCCTGTTTTAGCTTTTAACAGACTGTTAAATTGTATGAATCAAATGCTTTGTTCCACCAACAGGCATGAAAGAGACATCCAATCGTCGAGCACCCAGAAGACCCGTCTCTATTTCTACTTACTCTTTTGCTTGTTCAAGTTTTTTAGCTGCTTCTTTCTTTACTTTCTCCTTTTCAAGGTATTCTTCCAGCTCCTTGCCTTCCAGCTTCACTCTCTTCCTCACCTGTCATCAGGAGAAAAATGAAAGATGGATATGGTGCAAATGATAGAATGACACATTTTGTTGTTCCCTCAGCTGGGTCTGAATGTGAGAGACAGGAGCTTCCCGTGGGGCAAATGCTGCAGGAAGAGATAAACCCAAACCCTCTGTCATGGTGAATCAGCATCGTGACTGCCGGTCTCACCTCCAGATCCAGCATCGTCTCTCCAGGGTTGTCGATGAGGTAGCGAGCCAGGGTTCCAGGAGTAGTGCGGTAGGTCAGGATGACAGAGTTTTTGGAGTCTTGGCACCACTGGATGAAGAGTTCTCTGGAAAATCCAGACTCCAGGTCTGGCTGGCTGCAAAGCACCACCTTGGGGCTGGGAACCCGGGCCAGGTCTGCCAGACTGTGGCACAGGGTCAAGTGACGGAACTGGAAGGGGTTGTTTCTCTTGTCCTCAAAACACCTCATGAGCTTGTCACTCATCCACTCCACCTACAGAAAGACAGTTGATTAACAATCATAACTGGTGGAAAGCAATTTTATGCACAGGTTTCCCACACATTCTACCAATTTATTTCAAAAATATTTCCATACTATTTTTACCTGATGACTCCATTTAAATAGTTTAAGATAGGTTGTCCAATATAGCGACACAGCCATAGTTTATTATACACACACTTCCCTGGCATTTGGGGATAAGCAAACTGAAAGCACTTTCTACTTGCTAGTTAGACATTCCTGCTATATGCCCACCGCCAAAAGACAAGACGGCACATACCAGTAGTTTGCAAAACATCAAGGGACGCCTCTAAATCAATGGTACTAAAAATATTATTGTGAACATTTATTGTACCTGCCAAATAAAATGCTGCCAAGATCAAAATCGGAACAAATATCGTAACAAAAAACAGTGATTGATACCTGGGACTTTGAGAACTCCACCACATTATAGCTGACATTGTTCAGCAGAGCGAGTGGGTAGACTCCGAGCCCAGCATCCTTTGTCCTCCAGATCTGGTCCAGGAGCTGAGCCAGCTCCAACACACGCCCAGCTGTATCCACGGCAATGAGGACATTACCGTCACCACGAAGGGTCTCCATTACATTTGCTGCGAGTAAAGAAAAATATAAGAATATCAATGGAATATCTCTGTACAATATACACTGCATATTTTTTGGTACTTTGTACTGTGAACCTCTGTTGTCTTGAACAATTTTGCACATTTCTGCACAAACTACCACCTCTAAAAACTGCACTGCTCTTTCATTTTATTCAGATATACTGTATTTATTTGTCTAGTGTCTTTTTTAGTTTTACAGAAATAGAGGAGAGGCTAAGAAGAACAAATATGTAAGGATCAGCTAGGGAAACAAGGGATTATGTCATGCAGTTTAACCCTTGTTAAACATAAATGCTAATAGTTTGAGATGCAAGAATCTAAAACACAACAAATTATCCTGTTGTTTTTCACACAGTATTAAACAAAAATAACAAAAAGAGAGGACTTTAGAAGACAAGTTGCTCCTTTGAATTTCAGTTTTGATGTTGAAACAGTACATAATTACATGCTTCACTTGTTAGACCAGTGGGACAAATGATTGCAATATGTTCTAAATGATTACTAACTCCATTGAATAAATATAATGTAAAAACATAAATTACAACTACTATCAATTCTTGTGAAGATTACTTACTGAGAAGCAGCTCATCTCTCTGTTTGCGACGTGGCTGTACATATGTTGCATTAAAGGAGTCTGTGATAAGTAAATTAGGACGACTAATGCTCTCCAAGGTGCAGCCGTTAAGGTGTCTGGAATAAAAAGACAAAATCAAACAGGGAATGAATTAACAGCCAAATAAAAAAAAACCTAATTTCACTTCATATGAATGCTCTGTCTGTGCTCACATCTCTCTCTTGTGGTTGAAGTCCACAGCGTAAACAATCTCCTCCTCTCCGTCCTTCACAATTTTCCAAATAGTGCCTCCAATCATGTGACCAGCTGGGAGAGGAGTGATGGAAAGACCGTGTCCTTTCCCTGTCAGGTAAAAGTAAAGATATGAAACACTTTAGTAGCTGTGATACAATTAATGGCGGTGACCCCTCCTATACATGTCTGCAACTCACCTTTCAGATTGACAATCTGAGAGTATTTTAACTGCTGGATTTTGTCAAAAGCGCTGTCCACATCGTCGAGGGTGAACAGTGTGAAATCTTCACTGTTGTTTCGTGACTGAGTGGAAAGAAGGAAAGGATTAAGAAATCAATGCTAATCATGCTATCAAGCTCTATTAATGAATGACTTTACATGCATGACATTTCCCATTCCCTCTTCTTACTTGGTATAGATCATACATGAACATCTGCCCCATCTTGTAGACAGGGATCGTGGCATAGATAGTGCAGTTCAGACCCAGTTTCCCCACAGCATATGGCAGAGCTCCCAGGTGTATGGGGTCAGGGTGGGAGAGGAGCACGGCATCGACCTGATGAACATACCTTGAGGGGAAAATAGGCGTCACACTTGTGTTAAGTCACAGAAAAGGTGGAAAGTGAGGTTATTAGACAATGGATACCAATAGTTACCGTTTCATTGCGTCAATGATGTCCATTGAGAAGTTCTCATCCCAGCCACAGTCCAGGAGGAAGCGGAATTCATCCACCTGCAGCAGGTAACAGAGGGCCGACTCCTCCTGGACCCCTGACACGGCTGTCAGCTTGATAATGGACGTCATGTTTCTTCAGTTGTCTCTCTGAAAGTACAATTAGGTTGGCATGAGGTTATGCTAGCCGCTCTAATACAATGGCTTTCAATGACTTGGATCATTGAATCACTGTCATTAACAACAAAACAAACAAAAACATGGATCGATATTGAATTGAAATGGTACCAGACAACAGTTGCGTAAGTGAAAGATGAGGGTGGCTCGTCCAAAAGTAAGTAAATTACAAGTAATTAAAAGAAATGACAGTTTGGTTGCTAGCCACAGCTAAGTCGCTCTAGCATGGCAACAACGCTAACAAAGTACCCGGCAAAGTCCGTTTAGTTAGCATGCTAGCTACATTTAGCTTGTGGATGCGAGTGGCTTGTATCGACAGAGGAAAGTGCAACGTACCAATAAATATGAGATAATATAAATTTCCTCTCGTTGAAACAGAAACACATAAAATTGGTTTGCTATAATTCCAACGTTAAGACATTTTGGCTAGCGTTTTTAGTACACACTTGACTGGCGGACATGTTTGCCGCTGCATCATATGTGAAAGGTCACAGGAGCGTACCAAGTTTGACGGTGTTAATACAAAATCATTATATGACAAAACACAGAATGTTCGTTTTATTACACTATATTTGAATAAATATCTTTTAATAGTTCAGATTAATTTGATACAACTAATATTTTAGCTCACTATACCCATAACGGTAATAATAGATGTTTTTATTGTTCAAGTAACACCGTCGTGTTTTCCATAGTTGGTAGAGTCCAATGTCCTCTGCTTGGTGAGTGAAGAGCTGAAGGCCACGGCTTGGTGTAAACAGAAGGTAATGTTTTACATATTACAAAAGCTTGTCTCTTCATAATTGCATTTGTTGTACTGTAACGTGTTACCTGTCCTAAACACAAAGTAATTATTGTAACCGAAAAACCATTCTCAACGAAAACCGGACAGCTTAGACTGTTGCTAATGCTAGCTAGCTAGCTAACCGATTAGCCAGTCAGTGGTTGTGGTGCTGGAAGTTGGTGTCGAAGTTGATAAGACAGCTGTATCTCCAGCTTTCTAGCTCCATTTTATGGGTATCTACAGTTGAATGGTGAAATGATACACACATAGTTTGAGGTAATTGTTGTGCTATACTCGCTGCCGTTATGTGTAAGGCAGAGCTGCGTTAGATAAGTCAATTTATCAGGATTGAAGAATACCTTGACCTAACAGCAATTAGCTCGGAGCTCTGTCAGACAAACATCAGCAACAATAATTATTCTAAACAACCCCTCACTTTCCATTATGTCCATGTCAGCACAAAGTCTAAAAGGTGTCCACACAAGTACGGTCGCACAGGACTGAAAACAAGTGTTTAAATGCTGTCATTAGTTATGGTCTCTTATATATAGATTTAGTTTTGCAACACTTGGGAGTTTCATATGATTACATTCAGACAGATTCCACTTTTTCATATTATTATTATAGTCACATTTAGGGCTGCACAATTATTCGTGTAGTATTATTAAATTGCAATATCCAAGCCGCAGGAGCTGCAATTATTTTGATGAGGGTGAAATGTGCCACAACGTACCATGATAAGTGAAGCACAGAGATGCTACAGAGATGACCGGCCTACAGATCATATTCCAGACATAAGGCAACATGCTTGTTTGGTACAGACCCAGTGGTGTGGTTGAGGGTGGATACATACAACCCTCTTTTTCTGGCTGTTCACAGTATACCCACCAAACAATCAAAAGCCCTTGAAATACATGTAGGAGTATACCCACTTTCTCCTTGGTAACCTGCCCATCTACCTAGTGGCACACCCACCTCATCAGCTAATATTAGACCACTCTGCAGACCCCAGCAAAAATCACATCATCAGTTATATTTCTTTTACTGAAAATAAAACGCAAAATGTGCCATTCTCACTAAAATCGCGATTCCTGTTGCCACAGCTGTCAAAACAAAATCACAATATGATTCTTATGCCTGTTGTGCAGCTGCAGTCACATTCCACTGATTTCAGTGTCCCTGGACCAAGTCCTTTTCAAATCCACAGATGTTTATTTAGGTGCCTCACAGAGCAACCTATTGGATATGGTTTAGGTAATCTGAATCAGATTAATTGCCAAGTAGGTTTTCATTTACAAAGACTTTGCTCTGGTGTATTGGTGTAGAACATAAACATAGTAAGAGCAAATTAAACTAAAAATTACAAAACAAATATTGCAAAAACCAAAGAGACATAAATATAGGACAGAATTAAGTTATAATCAAAACATAGAACAATAAATAAATACAAATTGTGCAGAAACGTGAAAAATGTACCAAGGAGTGTCAAGTGTTTATTCAGCACATGTAGTAGCAAGATAATGTAATCCTGGCCATGTGTCATGTGGGTACATTTATGTATTGAGCATGCTTTGCTATGTCAGTGTTGCACTGGTTTGTTACAATAGGCTGTCATTGCCAGATCTGCTCTGCAGAGAACCTACAAAAAATGTCCCGAGTTTGACTAGTGATGTCATACTTATTAAACTTATTATAATGATTCCAGTCTAAACCATGCAGGGAATGATGCAGGACCACCACTGGTCCACCCAGCTTAGTCTTGGCAAGTGCTGGAAACATCATAAAGTCTAAACTGGTAGAAAAGATTTCCGCACATGCTCTGATGGAGGTCCAACAGACTGAAAGCTCAACAGTAAAGTGAAACACTGCATAGATGTAAGCTTGCGTAGATCTTTTCTGCAAGCATGTGGGGAATAAAATGTGGCAGCATCAGTCCCCTCTATCCTACTGTAAGCATAACTGTTTTAGATCAGAGTATAAAATCAGTGCCACAGAATGTATATGACAGCAAGTCTTCTGCTTATTCCTGTAGGAACCATGGTCAACTTTGTAGCACTTGCCCGGGAGCATTGGGTGAACATCTTGGTGCCGATGGGCTTTGTGTTTGGATGGTACCTCGACAGACAGCAGGACCAGAAGCTGACGGCTTTCAGGAACAAAAGTGCTTTGTTCAGCAGGTGAGAATAAAAAGCAATCTCTCACTTGTGTTTAACAGTAAAGCGGGACCCCCCCTAGGTTGTCAGTGAATTAAGGATCTGGTGGTATTTGTTCCAAAGATGTTTGATGATGATTCTTCCAACTTCATACCCACAGTTTAAACTAATTACTATGCATACAAGTCAGCAGAATGTAGGTGCAACACTCGGCTAATAGCTTCCCAATATACAGTTACTCCACTTTGGAAAACCCAACCAAACATTTATTAGATGGCACCCTAAACATAAAATGTAATTTGCAGTTTTTATGTTTGACTGTGATAGCAAGCATTTCAGAAAAAGGTCATTTAATGGCAGTGTTGCTCTGAATGTAAGCTTATTCAAATTTGTGACATCTGTTCTCTTTTAGGGAGCTGAAGCCTGGTGAGGAGGTGACCTGGAAGTAGATTCCCCCTACCTGTAATGTGTCCTGCTGTCATCTGTGGTGTGAATGACCCTCAAATCAGAATATTTAAGAAGATTCCTGTATCTCTGCTTTTGAGTTGGATCTCCCACTAATCTTTAATTTTTTGAGTTGCATCAACTGATAATAAACATGCCCTTTCTTGACAAAATCATTTAGTTTTTGTTGGTGATTTTAAATGCATGACACATGACATCACTTCATTTTCAAATATGGTTTATTTAGTGCTGAACAAATAGCAAAATGAGTTGGTTAGCATAACAATACTTGGGACAAAAGTCTTTCTGCTATGAAGACCTTTTATTTTATACAAAGGTAATTTGAATCTACTCATGCAGTCAGCATGACAGAAGAATCTGTGGCCACTACAGAGGTTCTGCAGTGTGGATAATCCCTTTCTCAAAAAGCAGCTCAGCTAAAGCGATCTGTGGGGAGGAAAAAAAAAACATGAGGAACAACTCAAAGTGCTAATTTCACATCAACACAACCTCAAATATGAATCATAGAAATGGAAGATGGCCTCCCCTCTCCCAAAACACGACTGCACAGAGCAGAAACAATGCCTGACTGTACAGTGGTGTCACATCTCAGCACAGATCACATAACAACGCACCCTGTCCTCTGCAGAATCACATGGGAAACTTCCTACTGTCACAAATTTGGGATATGAATGGATCAGAAACTCCATGGCATCTGTGTGCTGAAGGAAAACAATCATTAGACGGTGACAACATCTTTGAGACACCAAGTGATTTTCACTGATCCTCCAAATTTACCTCTGCTTTTATTTCAAAACTCTTGGGCTCCTCTTTGTGGTAAACTCTGGAGTTGTCTGTCGTGTAGTAAAGATGAACAGCTTCTCCATCACTGCATAACCTGGGACGACAGAAGGCTCATTGATTTTGCTTGACAACATATAGTCAAAGACAAAATACTCCACATCATTAAGTCAATTCCAAAACTGCTGTTTGTGCAATACAAAAGTTACCTTGCACATCCGGCACGCAGGAGTCTAACTCGGGTCTGAGTGGTGATTTGTGCACCTCCGTCTATAAGCTGCCCGCCCTCCCACCTGGTAGAAACTCCTTGCACACTGCTGGCCAATTCCTCTGAGGGAGATGGCACGAAATAGTTAGGATCAGAAGCATCACGTATCCCGAGGCTGTCCTGTTCAATTAATTTTTTTCTAAATTAATTGAACTGAAATTGAGTTAATTCCCAGGCATCCCTCATGTACCTGGTGTGAGCATGGGAGGAAGGCAGTCATGGAAGAAGTCTCTGGCTTTCTGATCCACGGCAGCATCGACCGGGGCGTAAGTTGTTAGCTTCTTCATCAGAGTCTCGATACGTGTGAAGAATTTTGTCCTGCGTGGGTCGTCCTACACACACACACACACACACGAGAAGGACTTGAGTTATTACAGGGTAATCACTGATAAGCCAAGGATGGTGATGGTGATGGAAAGTGGCATGGAAATACAAAGCAACAGCTGAGTTACCTTGTCAGAGTTCTGCACTCCCATGTATGTCAGGTAATCCAGAGGTAAGCCCTGTCTGAACTCCACATCCTCCTCCATTGCTATTTCCAACGCTGCTGGAACCACCTGAGAAAAAAGGCAGACAGTGCTTCAAATATGGATGTTGCTGCAAAGACGGTAGTAATTCTAAAATCATGGATGCTTTACACATCTTCAACCTGGCAGCACAGATCTATACACCCAAGATTAGTGTCACCAATTCAGTATCCAACCAAATGTCTCCCCACTCTGTCCCTGATATATTATGTTGAATAATGTCCAGACGTCATAGTGAAGTTGACCTTTGACCTCCAAATTCTAATCAGTTCATTTGCACATGTAAAAGCTTTCAGGTAGAGAGCTTTGATCAGGGAGTATCACCTTGTGCAGCAGATCCCCCCAGCTGTTCTTCTGGTAAGAGGAGACGGTGATGTGGAGCGAGTGAGCATCTGGAAGGCAGTCGCCCTGGTGGATGAATCCTCGGGGGAAGTAGAGGAGATCCCCGGCCTCCAGCACCACTTCCAGGATCGGCTTTCCGATGACTGCCTGATCAAAGTTTTCTGGAGAGGAAATGCAAAGCAGTCACGGCTGAGAAACAACAGCTGTCTGCGAACATGGTTTATAAATATTTTTTACTCACCACTTGAAAATACAGCCAAGACCTCATCTTCCGTCCTGCAGAAAGTCAGAAAAACTACTTTACAGTGTGTCTCTCTGCATCAATCTCTCACTTATTTCCTAATTTTACATCAAGCTATCGAGGAAACACTGTGAGGTGCACATTGAGCAACATATGGTCGATGTAGAGCATAAAACCCCCCGTGAATTTCACTTGTGCTACTCTTAATGGCTTCCTCACTGTGTCTTACCTCGGGTTGTACACCCTCCAGTGCTTCTTCCCCTCCAGCTGAACCACAAACGCCTCAATGTCGTCATAATGTGGAGCAAAGCCTTGTGTTCCAGGTGGCGTCAGGTATCTGGTTAAAGGAAAAGCACACATTTAACAGCAACCGATAGCATCTGGAAAGGTTTCCGTGGCGGATACTTACACATTGGCTCCTGCCATGCTGCCAAACTGCTCTTGGAGGATGGACAGCACGCTCCACACTGAGGAGGAGAAAGCTTGGGGATTCAGCATGCGCAGGGAGCAGCCACTCTAGGAAAAGAGATACGACGATGATTACTAATGTGCCATGAGAGCACTGTGCAGATGGTACACTCATACTTTTAATGCACTTAAAGTAAAATGACTTCTAGCTTGCAGCACAGAATATATTAAAATGAATAAACCGCTTCATATATAAAAATACATCTAACTGCTTTTTAATGGAGGTGGTCCTTGAAGGTTTCAGAGTGAGGAGAAACTTTAATGATCTCCACTGAGGAAACTGGTGCAGCTACAGATGCAGAATCACAGTGATGGTGCGTCGTAAATAATAAATCACACACTGTATACAAATCTCAGCGTGGCCTTACCCCATAGAAGTCCCACACAGTGTACGGCAGAGCTCGCCCTGGAGGATTGTGCGTCTCCCTCTTGCCATCAGTGTAGCTGGTGACGTCCAGGTTGACTCCAAACTGAACATTCTCCTTAAATTAAACAACACAGACGTGTAAGTTCAGCACGACAGATCAGCTATCAAATAGCATAATGCAACACATGATAAAACCTTACATGTGCTCATTGGAGAACAAATCTGGGCACATAGCTACTAGAAATAAAATAAGAGTAACATCTATTATAAATCAATTCAAAACTATACAAAATGGATATTTTTGGCAGATATATAGATGAGGAAAGGTTGTGTTAGAGGAGTGCTTTTTATTTTACTTTTTATTTTATTGTACTTGGACTGTAATTAACCTGGGTCCATTACTTTATTTATTTAATTGGGTGGTAAATAGAATGGGGATAGTTGTAAATACATTTGGGAATAATTCCCCAATCAGTTTAAATTAATACTTTTCTTTAAAAGTGTACAATTGTGCTTATTCTCCTGTCTGGCGCCCAACTTATACTTTGTTCAACTGGGGATAAATCTACACTACAATATGTAACAATAAACCGAACAGCTTTGGATTTTTGGACTGTTGGTCGGATAAAACATGGATGGTCGTTTTCCAATTGAATGTGTTGGTGGTTCGATCCCTGACATGTACACGTGGAAGAGTCCTTGTGCAAGATGCTGAACACCAAACCCCAAATTGCTCCTGATGGCTGCGCCATCGATGTGTGACTGTGTGTGGATGTTCATCTGATGAGCAGGTGGCACCTTCTATGGCAGCCTCGGCCATGAATGTATTAATGTGTGTGTGAATGGTGCCTGTAGTGTAAAGCTCAAAAAAGTATATTTTGTTGCAGCCATAATAATAACAACAACAACAATAATGATGATAGCATATCTGGCAAAATCCAACACAGGTGGGAAACTGCAGATAAAGTCGTGATGGATGAGGTGATGTTTCAGGTCCTTACCTGTCTTAATATGCGATCAAACTCTTCCGTGGAGAACAGTCCCTTGTAGTAATCTGGATTTTTACGTTGAACCAAAATGGGCTTCTTCTCCCACACGTCCCTTTGGACGGAGAAAAGATATTAGCTGCTGAATATTCCAAGAAGAAGAGGAAACCTTTTGGTTTTCCTGTCTTGTTGTCATTTTGGATTTAACATATACAGTGGTGTGAAAAAGTGTTTGCCCCCTTCCTGATTTCTTACTTTTTTGCATGTTTGTCACACCTAAATATTTCAGATCATCAAACAAATTTAAACATTAGTCAAAGATAACACAAGTAAACACAAATGCAGTTTTTAAATGAAGGGTTTTATTAATGAGGAAGAAAAAAATCCTAAGCTACATGGCCCTGTGTGAAAAAGTGTTTGCCCCCCAGCTCCTGTTAAAACATAACTGTGGTTGATCACACCTGAGTTCAATTTCTGTAGCCACACCCAGGCCTGATTACTGCACACCTGTTCCCAATCTAGACATCACTTAAATAGGCCCTACCTGACAAAGTGAAGTAGACCAAAAGATCCTCAAATGCTACAGACATCATGCTGAGAGCCGAAGAAATTCAGGAACAAATGAGAAAAAAAAGTAATTGAAATCTATCAGTCTGGAAAAGGTTATAAAGCCATTTCTAAAGCTTTGGGACTCCAGCGAACCACAGTGAGAGCCATTATCCACAAATGGTGAAAACACGGAACAGTGGTGAACTTTCCCAGGAGTGGCCGGCCGCCCAAAATTACCCCAAGAGCGCAGCAACGACTCATCCAAGAGGTGACAAAAGACCCCACAACAACATCCAAAGAACTGCAGGCCTCACTTGCCTCAGTTAAGGTCAGTGTTCATGACTCCACCATAAGAAAGAGACTGGGCAAAAATGGCCTGCATGGCAGAGTTCCAAGACGAAAACCACTGCTAAGCAAAAAGAACATTAAGGCTCGTCTCATTTTTGCCAGAAAACATCTTGATGATCTTCAAGACTTTTGGGAAAATATTCTGTGGACTGACGAGACAAAAGTTGAACTTTTTGGAAGGTGTGTGTCCCATTACATCTGGCGTAAAGTAACACCGCATTTCAGAAAAAGAACATCATACCAACAGTAAAATATGGTGGTGGCAGTGTGATGGTCTGGGGCTGTTTTGCTGCTTCAGGACCTGGAAGACTTGCTGTGATACATGGAAGCATGAATTCTACTGTCTACCAAAAAATCCTTAAGGAGAATGTCCGGCCATCTGTTCGTGACCTCAAACTGAAGCGAACTTGGGTTCTGCAGCAGGACAAAGATCCAAAACACACCAGCAAGTCCACCTCTGAATGGCTGAAGAAAAACAAAATGAAGACTTTGGAGAGGCCTAGTCAAAGTCCTGACCTGAATCCTATTGAGATGCTGTGGCATGACCTTAAAAAGGCGGTTCATGCTCGACAACCCTCCAATGTGGCTGAATTACAACAATTCTGCAAAGATGAGTGGACCAAAATTCCCCCACAGCGCTGTAAAAGACTCATTGCAAGTTATCGCAAACGCTTGATTGCAGTTGTTGCTGCTAAGGGTGGCCCAACCAGTTATTAGGTTTAGGGGGCAAACACTTTTTCACACAGGGCCATGTAGCTTTGGATTTTTTTTCTTATTAATAAAACCCTTCATTCAAAAACTGCATTTTGTGTTTACTTGTGTTATCTTTGTCTTCTATTTAAAGTTGTTTGATGATCTGAAACATTTAAGTGTGGAAAACATGCAAAAATAAGAAATCAGGAAGGGGGCAAACACTTTTTCACACCACTGTATATTAACTCTGAATGCACAGACAGACTGCCGACACACTCATCCATACTTGAAGAAGGTCTTGGCAGGGACGGGGTTGATGAGCCACTGGAACAGCTTGCTGGCTCTCTCCCTGCTGTTGTTGACTTTAGTGAGGTCAGACAGCAGAGCATCCAGAGCCTCCCCATCTCCATTCACACACTCCTCTTCCTGCAAGAGAAATAATTCATACTTTAGGGGATTTTAAAAAAAAAAAAAACAATGACAAAAAACATGTTCATGGATGTGAAATCAGCACCCTATGGCACCTATCTTAGTATCTTTGCAGCAGGTGCACACACTCACCTCTGTTAATCCCTTCGGGCTCTCCTCTCTTTGTGCAGCCTTCCTGAGCTTCTTTCGCATCTTCTTCCTGTCAGGCTTTAACTGAGCTTTACCTGTGGCTGTGTTCACCTTGTTGGCGCCATTCTCCTTTTTCCTCTTCTTCTTATCTGCCACCTGGAACACCACACGAGTTAAACACAGGGGTAAACACAGTGCAGATACAGTTACCCCGAAGAAGTGAAAGAAGAGATGGCATGGTTTAATACTTGCAGCAGTGCTGTGCTGGACTCGGTAACTTACAATCTGTCACAGAGCAGAGCACGAGCCATTAAACCAGATTACGTCACATGATTTTAATATGATCTACCTGCAGAGGAGACTTGGTGACAGGAGCAGGCACGTCTGTTGTTAAGGTTTGATACAAAGCAAAAGCTGACATGTGTTTTCGCTCCATGATTTTAGATTGACGTCATCACCCGGCGACTGCTGGAGTCTCATCTTCTACGGCTGCATTATGTACAATTGCGCTCTAACGGGCTCACTACTGCCACCTGTAGAGTGGTATTACAAGCTGCAGCCCACTCAAGACTTTATTATATTATAACTGTCAAGTTGTTTAACAAATACAAGCAAACAAATAAGAACACAAGAACACAGTGGGGAGTACGTGATAAAGTTTGTGATAAAAAAATTAATTGATTAATTAATTAATCAATAATAAACAACCAAACAAGTAGCCTACAAAAAACTACTAAAGATATTAGTACATATAGTAGATTATTTAATCATAAATATATATTTTTCAAGAGCAAGATGGTCCATCACATCAAAGTTGTGACCTAATTAATTTCCATTCAGTTAATGACTGAAGTGTAATGATTCATCTGCAAAAAATAACTACGATAGGTATGTTTTGCTTGATATTAACAAACAGAAGATTCATTTGTTTCTGTTCACTTTTAAAGTTGAACCTCACTCACTTGGTCAGTTAACTTTATGTATACATCAAAAATGTATTTCATGTCTTTTAGATTATCTCAGCAAATGATCAGTTTTGTAGTTCCGTACATTTACATAATGCTTGTTTGTGTTCTTTGATGAGCTGTTTGATAAAAGTTGCTATATAAGCAAAAGAAATATTATGTAACACAGTACTGAACACATATGGAAATAAGAATAAATAAACAATCAAAAGCTTCCTGAAGATGTCGGTGTCCTTGCCATCTGTAAGACTCTCGTATTTTATGTGATTCAAATCAACAACACTTACACAATATAAAACAAATAAAAACAATAACAGTAATGAATAAATAATACAAAATCACCAGTTCTCACAAAAGATGAAATTTTGAGATCTTGACCTTGAAAGTTTATATTTTTGATCAAATACAGGGTTTAAAAAATGTTATTTTCCAGAAATACGTGATTATATATACTATTATAAATCAAAAATATATATTACTGCATAAAAAGCAATTTCTCCTCTCACAGGGAATCTAAAACGATCCCTGTAAAATAACTTTGTATTACCAGGCATCCACTACACCAGTACATTGGATAACAATATCAAAAAGACACTGTAAAAAGTTGTATTTGTCATAATCCAAGCATGCTGTATGTATACACTGGATATATAGTGACATATCTGCCCATGTCATATGCCTATATCATGTATAGCCTATGTTTTTCCCCTCTCTTCATAGGACTGAATTCTTTATCTTCAGGGACTGTTCATGATTTATTTATGTATGTATCTATTTATTTTTGGCCTGGGGAAGGGGCATACAACTTCAAATGTATTTATTTTAAATACCCTGTGAATCCCAAAACCAACAGCACATTGAAAGGCATTTTTCCTCCTTCATAAATTACCCAAATTACACTTTTTTTTAATCACAGCCAGAAAAACAGAAATTATTGTTGGATTTTCAAATTCTGATGGGTCTTGAACACATCATGTGCAACGTGAAAAAAACATAACGAAATCTAATCTTAAGATAGAGATATTTAATTATGATATCTTCATTATATATGTCTTGTTTTAAATTTCACTAAAAATAAAATATTTGCACTAATTAACCAGCAGGAATAACAAGGCTATTTATTCCAACTCCAGGATTTTCCTCTTCAACTTTTAACTCCCAAACATCAAAGGGTATATGTTTTTAATCCCTAATGACTAATTTATGGTGGAGGGAGGGCCATGCATTTACCCAGTCACCCAGTTTCAGTGAGGGTAAAAATAATAATAATAAGAAAACAAAAATGAAGTCACACCCCAGCCACCTCCTTCTCTGATAAATAAATTCTTATTAATAAAAATATTATTTAACTATTTGTCTTATCTGTGTATGTACATTGACAACACACTTTATGAAGCTAATTCTGATAGTCGCCATTTTGACCACTAGGTGGAGCATTCCCCCAATATTTCCTGTGCTCGAGCTCCACGGTTAATCAACACCGTTTCCCATAATGCTTTGCGGCGTGCTGTCGGTGCTGTTTGTCCAGCCGTCGCTCCAACAATGCAGCTTTTAATGGTGCTGTGAGCGGTGCGAGCTGAAGACGCAGCAACACCGCAGGCTTGTCCGGTGACTGTAGTCGTCCACATTTTAACACAGCGACATTTGGACGGTTTGACAAACCTGCCGCGCGGCCGTGACTCAGTTTTTAGGACATCCTGGACTCTTGTGCTGTGGTGAGTAGCTGCTGAAGCTAACGTTGGTCTGTCTGCCACTGTAGTTGAGAGTAATGCATTTTGTTGTGACCGTTGCTGGCTAGCAGGCTAGCTAATTGGCCAGATGAGACATATGGCCCCTTGTGTCTTCCCCCCCCTGCAAACCCCCCTGTCCATATTTAGTTAACACTATAGCCGTGTGTCCACTTGTGCTCACTGTGGTTTATATTTGGCATTTCTAAGTAGTGTAAATGTAAAAGGTTGGTAGTTTTTATTAGGACTTTGTTGAGTCGTACAGTGTAGCCGCTGTAAGTCGTGAGTATGTTTTGCTTTGATCTCGGCTGAGGCACACGTCAACCAAGCCGGTGTACTCGATGCTTTGCCTAATCTAAGTAACGTTAGTCTGTACACGACTGCCAAAACACATCACACCTTTAACGACATAGTATTTTACCACCATTTGATTGTCAAACCCACAACCCCCAAAAATGTGCCGCTCTTTTATAAGGAGTGAAATGTCACGCCGAACTCCATTAACAAATCTGGCAATTTAATGTCGACGTGCTCATTGGCGAGCACGAATACTTGCATGATTACGCGCTGATTATGAAAGCCATAATGAGCTTCTCGTTAAGTCAGCATGCTTTAATACACCGCCGATCTGTTCTGCGACACACTAGTTATTATACCTTACACTATTGCCTGTAAACTATAATAGCTGCTATTAATATTGACGACGTAATTATTAAATTACACATTTTGGAATGGAGGTTCTGATTGCTGTGTTCAGATAAGGTCTCTTAAAATAGGATAACACGTTTGAATGTTGCTCTGTCAATCATGCTGCACCTTTGCCATTGAGGAAGGTAGCATTAACTGCAATAATATATTTGCTATGATAGTCATAGTGGGTATTGATTGTGTCTCACACTTGATTCAGTGTTTGTCCTGTTATACTGTATTGATTTCCTATGGCATTGGTTAAAATGCAATAAGAAGTTGCTGCAAAATGTTTTATGTTCTTTTTTTGACTAAATCATTGATGACACTACCTGGTTATATAAAGAGTAGACTAAAATAGCACCCACAATCTGACCATCACAACAACATGAAGGCAGGGTTAATTGCAGGGCCTTATTAGACTGCTTTAGCTAGTCTTCCTAATAAACTGGAGACTGAGTGCAGATGTTGTGTAATTTGCAATGTGGCACTCAACCAATGACTAATGACACAGGGGAGTTTAGCACAACCCAGAGAGTATGAGCTGAAGGACGAGGGTGTCAGCCTCCTATAGTTTGGAAAATAGACCCCAGCAGCCTCTATTACGGCCGGGTTTAGCATGTTTGTTGCTGCGCTGAGGTTACGGCCCAGGGCACTACTTTTACAGCATGTTTCAGTAATCAGTAAATCAGTTTGGGACTTTATTACTTCATAGCGACCTTACTAGAGCTGCTGGCCCAGAGCTGTGTGGTCAGTTTATTTGTGGCTGCATCATCAGAGCATTCCTTAGTGCATTTCTGCTTGACAGAAGGATGCTCTTGTCAAATCACTTAAAACATCGTAGTCAAATATCTTTGTTTCTTTACACGTTGTTATTTATGCATCTCAGTGTCTGAAACTTGGTGGGAAAGCAAAGTTGCTGAGCACGAACATATGCAGCGTCCTGAATCTGATGATGTAGAGAAAACTAAAAAGGGATTGCAAAATACTCACCTGATGTATAGAGACAGCAAAAGTTGTAGAGTTCAGATTTCACATCGCTGTCTGTTTTGTGTGTTTCAAACCACTGCTCATCACTTTTAAGTTATGATATGAGGTATATTTGTCATGTATTATCTGGACGTCTGTGTGACATGTTGAGGACTAGGTGGCAGTTTCCAGACAGAGGTGTAGTTTTTCTAGGTCAGTCGCCTGTGAATGTATCACTGCAGATGCAAGTGTTGATTATAGATTAGTGTTTTAATAGAGGCATTCTTCTCTCTTGTATTTATTTTCCTGCTGAGATTTAAACAACATTATTGTTTGAAATAGTGAACTAAATAAAGAGGTTTGTTTTATTTATTAAGAGCGGTCTTTACAACACTGAAATAAAAAGCCTTCATAATAGATTTAATCTTTGAGCATCTACTTAATAAATTAAAAAAGATAATCATGAGCCAGTTGTATGATTTGAACTTCGCCCTGCAATGCTTAGACTGGACCACAGCATGCATTAATATGGACTGTAAGGGGCATTGTGTATCCCACTGTGGACAAGGATATTGATCATTCTCTCATACAGGCGTGATTACCACGCTGTCTGTGAGTGATTTTTTTTTTTCCTCTCCCAGTGGTCACGTAGGAATCAACAAATCCCACAATGCAGAATAATGACGAAATCAGCGTTTCATTATGTGACAAGGTGCCTGTAGAAGTGCTGCCCTCATTAAATACTTGGACGCCTGCCCAATGCTCCAATTTTCCAAATTTTTCATATGTGCAGGGGTCATTCTAGTGCCGTGATTTAGTAGTATTTGATTAATGTAGAATATTTTGGCCTGCGACAGATGTTGATAATTGGAAAAAGAAAAAATCCTATTGCGCTGCTAGATAACATTTGAAAGGCATTTTCTTGCAAATGAAAAATGAAATCTCCAGTTGGGTGCTGCTAATGAAATATAAACAAGTGGCGATTTCAAATTGATTCTTTACCACATTATTTGAAAGACTCCTAATTGGTATTTTTACAATAACAATGTGGTAAATGACAATGTGAAAGCAGCTGCTCACAGTCATGAACTTACTGAGCGTGAACTCCCAAATCTGCAGCTCCCCTTTACAAAGCTTTAAAATGAGTTTCATGTCATTGTTGAGCCGTCTGGCCTGGACTTCATCGTTCTGATTCACCCCCATGGGCTTGTTTTCGGCCACAGCAGGCAGATGTTTTCAGCAAAAAGCTCTTAAAAACCCCTTGCACACTACCAGTTCAGCACCAAACAGACGGCAGACACCGTTTGCGACTAGCTGGTGAACATAGCAGAGTATTTAGCAGGTATAGAGCCAGATGTTTTCCCTCAGGAGTTAGTAGGGACCAAAAATAGAGCTGCCCTCAAGTGGCCGAAAGATCAGTTAGTGCAGGTTTAATGGAGTCTAGTATGTGTACGAGATGTAGGCCTATAAGGTATCATCTGCCAACATTCCACAAAGCATTCATAGAGGACACTTTGAAAGGTCATAGCAGGAAAAGCATAGGTGTAGCCAATAACATTATTGATGCTCTGTTCTATTGAGTTGTCCCAGTAACCCTTGTCAGTGAAGCACCATGCACAATACCAGTGCTCTGAAACATGTTAACGGTTTATTATGCGAGTAGAACTTGAGCTAAAAGTGACAAAAATTCCCTCCATCTGTTGACAGAGGTCACTGATAGAAGGTGCCAGTACACCTGGATAATATAGGCTACGTCGTCCACACTAATTCATTTTCATTTTAAAACACATAACTACTGCTAAGTGAACGCCAAGCGGCAACTTCTGGGGCTAAAAAATGAAGCCAACTACCTTAAGTCACTCCTCGTAGACCCCCATGTTAAAATGCCCAACTCTACAGCAGAAATAAACATGTTTACAGCCTTTTAAGAAAAAACAGTTCCCACCTCATGACAACTGTGTCAGGGCTGAATTTTCATACATTTCACCTGTTTGCATTTTCCAAAGGCTTAAGGTTACATATATTTAAAGGCAGGCCGCTATGAGGGACAGGCTGTCCGGCGATAGTGTCCTCGGCTTCTGACTCAGATCCCTCGCTCCCTCTCAGCGCCAGCCTCTTGCCCAAATAGGGTCACCTCTGGCTGCAAATAACCAAGATGGCGACATCCTTAATGCCAAACTTGAGCCTTCAAATCAGGAGTCCACAAACCAGCGGGTGACATCATTGTAGCTACGTCCAAAATTTATACTGTCTGTGGTTTACATCTAGTGTCCACAGTGCACTGGTGTATTTGAAACCCAAAAATGGAGATTTTTGTAAATGCTGCTGAACCGTTTCCGTTTGTTTTAGTCTGGACATGCGGAAACAGAGTCTTTTGAAAATGATGACGCAGGCACCCACGTTTGCTTCACGACTGAGTCTTATTCGTCACAAAGTTTCTAGCCAAAACATTATAGATACACCTTCATATCTTGTGTGATTTAATTCTTCTTGTGTGCGCACTTCTTTCCCATTGAAATGGTGTCCTCTTGAGATGGATAATGCTCTCAGTGCTGCTCAAATTTGTCACCGTATTTTCTTTGCAATAACTCCCAATCATTGTATTCTGCCACCATGACCGCCATATACTCGTGTTACTTTCAGTAACAGTTCCAACTCGTCATTGGTCCCATCAAGGAAACCTCTGTTCTTTCCTCCACGGTATTTTCTTGGACAATCTACTTCCCATTTACACTGGTGCCACATGCTCAGTATATGTGAATGGTCATGTGATACGCGTTTTGAGGCATGTTAGTATGGATGGGTTTTTATCTGAGACAGTGCTAAAACGCTTCATTTTAAAATGCCGTTTTGAAACAAAAGCATGTTTATGTGGATGTAGCTACAGTGCTGAATATGATCAATTGACCCAACTCTCATTGTTGCATTGTGATGTAGAAGAAGTGCCAGTTATGTTTTTGTTTTTCAAGTGCAAAAATCTGTCTGAAAAACAGCTGTAACACTTGGCTGTTTTTAACAGTTACCCTAAAATGTGTACTTTAATGGTGTGATTTGGCAGCCAGGACAAAGACAAGCTGGTCAGGGACAGTCAATAGACCTTAGTTCTCCAATCAAAGATTACTACGATAGAATTAAACGCAGTTCAAAGGCCTTTATCTTAAATCATTTGGCTGACATGTGGTGTTGTAGGAATGTGGTTTGGTGTTGCAGTGCACTACTACATTAGTATCAGGGATGGAGTGCACCTCCTTACTGCAGCCCTGAATTGTGGTTTTAGTCTGATAAAATTTCACCGTCGAGAGTGAGAAAATTTGGCTGTGGTGTTGAGCATTGAGGCTAGGGCATTAAGTGCCACGTCCTTGTAATGAGGGTATGGATGAATCACCAAATGGAGCCGCTGACTCTTGACTTTCATTCTGTCAAACTGTCCTGCTCTCGTCTGAGAAAGCGCAGAGGTTCAACTCCACTTGAATAGCCGAGTGTTCCCGAGCTCTTCTACTCTAATGAACATCTGCTTGAAGAGGCCACATTAACCAAGGACAGCTTGTTCTGTATGTTTATTGAATAACAGCAGGATGTTTTTTTTAAATATTACTGCACAAGGGGAGAGAGACAGAAATGAATGGCGTGAATAAAAGTTCTGAGTGGAACAGATGTGGCAGCTCGTAGCAGCGAGAGCAGAAAAACGCTGGGAAAGGAGCGAGAGATGGCAGGACTAGTTTTTACTTTTGGCACAGTAAGCAAACAGCAGCGCTCCGTGCCATGCCTGTGAGTCGAGCAGTAGGATTTCTCGGCTAATTCATTTCCCCATGCAGCAATATTTCCTCAAATAGAAGCACCATTAGCTTACCTTCAGTGGACCTCAGTTAGTGTATGTCACTGTCAAACTCAAGGTAAGTGCCTTATGTTAAAAATAAACTTTGCAGCGAGGCGCAAGTGAATATTTGATTGTCAGTGCTTTCTTATAAACAAATCACACAGCAGAACATATCCTGTGAAAAGGGGTGCAATCACTGTCACAATGAGGCCATCACATTTTTATCTCCCTGATTTATTTTTTATTCCAGACAGTGACGAGTTTCATCAGTGCCCCCTACACAATCCTGCCACTTGTTGTTGACATGCCCGGTGCGTTTGTTAAGGCCGAGTGGACATTAACTACATGACTTAAAGTAGTGTGAATGCCCTACTCTGACACTCAGGTGCAATCTCTTTTGGGGTGGTACATTGCAATCATTCTCCCATGTCAGGGGCTAATCACCCTGGCTCCCCTCCCACAATCCATCAGTGTCTGGAGGACGAGGCTTGCGGGGTTCTGGCAGCTGTTGTCGGGCTGAGTCAATCTGTTATGGTCGACGCCAGCATGCACAGGAGGGGGAGAGGAAGAGCTCTCAGGAGGACACAGCAAGCGAGGCTGCTGCCACTGCTATGGAAAGATAACAAGAGGATTTATTTGTTAGGAGGGCAGGATTTCAGGGCTTGTGTGTTAATTTTGCTGTGTTACCCACTAACTGTTTTCCCTGTAAAATATGTGCAGGGGGAAGGCCAGGTTGTAGGATATTACAGACAATATTATGGCAAGACAATTAGGCGATGGACAGAAAATTAATCGGCAACAATTTTGATTATTGTTGATAATCTTTTGGTCATAAGCAGGTTGAAACGCCAAATATTTTATGTTTGCAGCCTCCTCAAAGTGAGATTAGCTGCTTTTCTTTTTCATGTCTTCATAAATTGAATGTCTTTATGTTTTTGAATGTTGATCAGACAAATAAGACATTTGAAGCCGTCACCTTGCACTCTGATGGACACGTTTTGTATCCTTTCATAGACTATTTTGTGGCATTTCATAGACTAAACATTGAAACAATTAATTGGGAAAGTAGTCATTAATAATACAATAAAAACAATTGCTTGTTGCAGCCATGAATTATACAAATATGTAGTGCAATACGCTTAAAAACTGGAACCAAAATTGATTTAAGTGCATGAACTTCTCCTGCACCTAGCTCGTAGAGTCCATGTAAGCTCTTCAGTTGACATGTGTCAGCTGCATGTTTTATATTGTGCTAATGATTTCAAGTTTTTGACTGGAATCCAGTCTTTTTAAAATAACTTCATATCTACAAAGGAAGTGCCAGTGACTTATAGGATATTTAAGCTAACAGCATCAAAGTGATATAAGTTTAAATTGGCCTTATTACTGAATGAGGACAGTTCTCTGTGGATTTAAATCACTTTCTGAATTGTAGCCAGACGTAGCCTATTTTTTTGTGTGATTATCATGGCTTACAAACTAGTTGTGTTTATGGATTTAGCCAAATTGCTGATAGTGCGGGGCTGGCACACAGTGGTTGTTGATGCTGGGAGAGGAAATTGGCAGAGACCTACAGAATTAGATTCAGTCGTCAAGGCAAATATTTGGAGCCATACTTCCATTTGCAGACTGTTGAGAGTTCACGGCTGTTCACAACTTTTCGAGGGCAGACGGAGGAGAGAGGCACAATAAGTTATTTTTTGACATTTGTAGACGTAATACCATACTGACAAAATGTCAGGCTTAAGAATGCTCAGAACTAAGTGAGGCAGTCGCTGTCTACAAACCAGCAGGTGCACTGGAGTAAACACTGGGGTTTTCTGTTCTAAACAGGCCTTTTTCTCAGGAGACGTTTGGACTAATTATAGCAGGAAACACAGGTGTACATAATAATATTAATGATGGCTCTGCTTCATTTAGGTGTGTGAGTAAGCTGTGTCAATGCACAATGGCAGGGCCCTGACACATTGTTATTTTTTACACCTGTGTTTGACAAGTCAGGGAGTCTACCGTGGACAAAGACCTATCAGTGTTTGTCTTACATGGCACTCTTTATTTATGAGAAATTCAAGATAGTGAGTGTAGATAATGTGATAACAGCTGTTAGTCAGTTGACCACCATCACACAGAGATGTCCAAATTAGTTACTTATTAAGTTCGTTGTATTTGTCCCCACCAGATACCCAATATGTTCACAGCTGGGAGAATTTGAAAACACTTTGTGCACTACTGGTGTGTACATCATTTTAGTATTTTGTCGGTCAAGAGATACATACATATATACTAGGAATGTTCCTGGCGACTAATTTCCCTGTCGGCCAAATGAAATGCCACTTAGCGCCTTGGCTGAATGTCATCCAAAGCTTGTATTTGGTCTTTAAAGTATCTTCATCTTTGTTTCTTCATTGTGACATCACATTTCACCGCCCCATTAAATCTTTGTGTGCACCGCAATGCACATAAAGCCAGCGAAGTGTCATCTAACTAAGCTAAATGAAAGAGCGCCACAGCGAGAAACAAAAACATGATTTGCAGCTCAGCTTGTATTTGTAGCGCGTCACATCTGTACGCAGTGACAAGTGTGATGTGTCTCTTTGTAGCTTTGTAGCTTCGACTTGTAGCCTGTTGCTGTGTCACTTGTAGTGTGAACGCAGCATTAGTCATCATGACTTACTTTCATCCATGCAGTAAAAATGTCTAAATAAAAAGCACCCAGGTAATGACTAAATGCTTTCCTATAAATCTCAAATCAACAAAATTAAATCCAGATTTGTACAAGATCTTTCCCATAGTGCTAATATTTATTGGTTTGGCCTCAGGAAATAAAGAATCACGACACGAGGAGATTCAGTAGTTACAGCTATGATTTTTTTAATCCCCCCATGTACTTCTCTTAACAGGTACCCTACTTAAATATAGACAGACAGGATGTGGTGGGCACTGCCTTTGTTCAACTTTACCTCAGATGCTGCCTCACTGAGAGAAAGAGAGAGGTTTCTTTTGACACACGAGAGAGCCTCTCTGCTGCAGTGAACTCGACATGTATTCAATCACCGAAGCAGCTCCCACTCTTGAATACAAAAAGACTCTTGGTGTTTCTTCCTGCCCTCATTCTTCTTCCTGTCTTGGACAAACTGTTGAGACACTGAGCTGTGAAAGTTCATGTAGTTGGGACCTGCCGGATTCACTTTGCTCCAGATAAAGAGTGATTGTAACCCAGGTGACTAATTAACGTCACCTGCCCTTCAAAACGGTGACATTTCGGCTTGCCAAATGTCCAAAGAATCTTGATTAATGGAAGGAATTTACTTTAATGTAACTCTGCATGGCTGTAGCACGACCTTTTTGATATGCGCCTGGCTGGAAAATTTCAGACAACCTGTCTTATTTTGTCTGAAACTGGACTATAACTATTAAGCAGTAGATGCTAGCATGAAATCCACAATGCATATCCTGCTGAAGGAGGGAAAGACTATTGATCAGTGAGAAATTGGGATGTGATTGCCTAAATCTTAAACACTGAAACAAAAAAGAAAATTTAGAAAAACAAAACAGACTATATAATTATTTTAGAGTGTGTCTAATGTGATAATATAAGCACTTTATTTAGAGGTCAGTAACAAGGGATTACAAGGGATGTAAGAGGTGAGATAAAGCAGCGTGAGTAGACATAGATTGGTATAAATACTAAAATTAATTCAGGTAATAACATACAATTATAGCAACAGAGTAGCCACGACAATGCTGGTAAATACAGCCATATTTATCATGAAAGTGGTTTTAGTTTCTGTTTTAGGTGATGCTCTAGACAGTGTATGACATGACATGCCCGTTTGGAGCCTCAGACTCTTACGTCCCTTTTCATCTAAAGTAATTATGTAGAAACGAATGGTTAAATGAGTACCATGTGGCAGCCTGTAATTAGATTTTTGGTAATGAATGGGTCAAATACCAGTCGCAGGCATCTGAGCACTGAAATTCCCTCTGAAGACAGGGCTTGACAATGTAGTTGCTGCATTACAGGGGACATAGGCATTCCCTGTTACAGGACATGGAGGAGACGCTTGTTTGAACTACATCTCTTGTTAGTATTCCACATTCAGAGACTCATATATATATATATATATATGAGGTTATTGGTGCTGTTGAGTCAATGTTGGAGAATGGGTGCTGCTCAGAAATGAAGATCTTATTTTACACCACTGTCAGTCTAAAAAACCTGCAAATTAGGCTTCACTCTGTGTGAAGGAACTGTTAAACCATTTCAAAAGTTTTTACATTCTGCAGAGGAACAAGATTAGACAAGTCAGACAACGGGACTTTTGGTGAACAAGCTAAAACATTTAGGAGTGATATTGCTGGGTACACGTCCTGCGTTCCTGACGCTTTAAAATCTGAAAGGATGCCGTGAATGCATGCACCATCAATGCATCCACTAGATGCACACTAATTTTTTTAAAGAATGCCACATCGTGAACAACAAATCCGTGTCGCGTCGCGCGAGTAAACTTATTTTGAAAGTGTTTCTCTGTCACAGAAACTGAGAGTGAAGTTTGTCATTTGGATGTTATTATCATACTGTTAGTGATGCGTTGGTGTTTTTGTTTTGGTGCTTTGCACATATCTGCCATGGCTGTGTATTAGGGGGGTGGTTTTGTGTTTTGTGTAGAACAGATTGAAAAGCAAGCTGAATTGCTATAAGATACTTATAGAATAAAGATATATATACCAGAATTAGAAAAATATAAAGTACTACTAAAGTACTCAATTTAGACACAGCTATACACTATACTATTTACACTATATACACCTTTTACTAATGCACATATGGAAACAAGAACATGTATATATGATTATATGTATGGGTATATATTGACAGCTGTAAAGCATAAATAGATAAATTATTAATATAACAAATACAAATCAGCAAATCGCACTTATATTGTATCGTGACTTAAATGTCCTTATGATATCGTATCGTGGATCTCCTGGTGCTTCCCAACCCTACCGTGTATTGGCAAGAGTCTTGCAATACGATATATGTTATGCAACCGCATTTATAATTGAATATATTGCAATCCTGTAAGCAATTCTGATTTTAGGATAGTGGCACACCCGTAATGACTCTGAGTCTGTTCCATCATAGGCCTGTGTTCTTTGTGTTTACGCTAGTGATATGTTGTTACACTGGAGTGGAAGAGTCAAATGGCTGAAGATGAAAATGAAGATTACAACACTGAGGGATCTATTTGAGAATCAATACAGTATTGTGATACTTGAAGTGTATGGATACCTTCTGACACCCCTAGACCTGACACCTGCCTGGCCGCCCCCTCACCTGCCGTCATCCCTGGCTCTCTGAAGCTCTGTGCGCCAAAGCGTAGGTAGTGGTGACCTAGCATGAAGGTCCCTGCAGACACAACATGAAGGTCCCTGCAGACCACCGGTTGACAGTGACCTTTATTTATTGGTAAATATGTAGGATATTACAGACATTCCCGTTATGTTGCGTCACAACATCTGCTATGAGAGCAGATGTTGTGCTCACTCATGTCGATGATTTACCATCCAGGGGATGTGCCATGGTTAAATATTTTTACCAGCAGCTGCCATTTTCCATATCTCTCTATATATATCTCACCAAAGACTACATTCAGTTTTGTAGTCTCAGTGAGTGAAAGGAACACATAAAAACTCTTCTCAGAAAGAAAGAGAATACGCATATTTCTGAAAACGTTTGACTTGGTTAATTTGCACAGTAGCTTATGTATATTTTTTGAGTATCATATATCACGATCATATATCTGATTTGATTTGCTTGACAGTGCGTTGATGATGTTGGTGCTTTTTATGCCCAACTCAGGATGTGACATTAGTGTCATGTTTTACATATAGATTGTATTTGAAGATACGGTTAGATATGGTTGCAGAAGATAAAGTTATCAGATTTGAGATGTTACTATATTGAAAGCCCATAAACATCACTGATTTGACCTTGCAAGTTTCAAAAGACAGCCTAATCCCTGCCTACTGAAAATTAAATGCTAATAGTAGTAGCAATGCTGTAGTTTCTTCCTAATGATCAGTCAATATAATCTCCAACATCACTGATTAATTCAAGAATCTCATCAGCCACAAACTGTGTACGATGAATCAAGAAAGCTGGGTCAGCTGATTTTTTTGTGGGATCAGGAAGCTGCACATAAATGTGTGTACTCACACATATAACAGAATCTTTCATCTCTGCAGATGTTATTTCCTCCTCTCTCGTCTCACTGTCACCCTGTCTGACATTTTCTGCATGGCAAGATAAAGTGAAACTGAAGAAACCAAGTCAGCAGTGGCAGCAGCGAGTCAAAGGTGTCCTCAATTAGTCCGAGCTTTAGTGTCACTGCAGTTCTCTTTACAGTGGTGGAAAGCATTGAAGAAGATGTAGGAAATATTCTCCACATAGACACTTTAGAAAGACATGTAGCTCTTCAGGCATGCAGTTGATAACTTTGTTAGCAGTCCAGCTCATATGCAAATATAATTAACCAGCTAAATGTATGACGAGACCATGCAGGAAGTGGAAAAGCCAGCGGAAAAAGCCAAGAAAATAGTCAAATGCTGCTTTTCACACCACATCAGGAACAATTAGTTGTGCATTTCGCCTCGGGTCTGCTCACTGAGCTCATACATCTGTATTTGACAATGCAGATTCAGCGGACTGCAATGTGACTGTGGACTTTTAGTTGTTGTGGGGCATTTTAAACATATAAAATAGACCAATTTTGACTGCACTTTGGTTTAAAAAGATTCACATCAATTATATTTGACTTCAAAACATGTTACCAGTGAAACCATAATTAAAGGAAAGAGGGAAAACCAGCTGCGAGTTGCTAACTCTGTCCTTTGTTTTCCGGGAGGAGTAAAGTAACAGTGCTAACGAACCATTTGGGGGAAAACGAAGGACACGTAGTTAAATTTTTGCCTGCTGTGTGAGTTTCCCGCAAAGAAAAGGCAAAGAAAATTTAAAATGTATCCCTTTTTTAGAAGTCGTAGCTCATTAGAAAAATGTGCGAGCTGTTGTGTGCTGAAAAGCGGGGGAGTCCTGTGTGTCTGTGCGTCTGCCCTGACTCTAATTGGCTGTCACATTCTCGATTCTCACCAACACAGTCAGTCTCTCCTCGCCTCACCCCTGTGGGGGCAGCTCGTGCCACAGCAGTTTTACAGCAGAGGCTTCAGTGACAGATTAGCACTCCCTGCACAGCCAGTGTGATGCATTTTGTTTGTCACTCTCCCAGCTCCTACAAAGACAGAGCCTCATCTCCGAGATGCTCACAGATTGGTCAGCGGGTGCGGTCAAGTTGCCAGATGAATATTTTTGGATACATTTTAGATTTGTTTTACCTTGGATTGTCTTTTCAAAGTCGAGAGCGTGTGCCATCCCGCAAGGACATGGACACCTTTTTTTGAATTGCTCTCCTGTGTAATCTTTGTCATATTGCAGGAGCTTTGGAGGTTGGAAGGCGCCCAGGCCCATCTGTCATTATGAACTCATTCCTTCTCGCCCTCTCTTTCTCTGGTTATCGCTCCTTCTCTCTGTCTCTTTCTGTTTATCTACATCTCTCTCTGTCTCCGCCGTGCTAAATGGTATCCAGCAAAGTTATAAATAAGCATCACTGGGCGAGTCGTATGATGTTTGTTTCTAAACAACAGGGCAGTGAAGGGTGGGTTTCCTGTCTGCCTCCGTTTGCCTTTGTCTTCTCCCACTGTTTAATGCACACACTGAGAGATAAAGGTCAACACGCTCATATATTTTCCACTGAGTAGGAGGTGGTCCTCACGGAGGGTGAACTTAATTGCTCCTGTGCCGGGTCATCACCGCACCAATACTCCTGATGATCATAACGGCCTTGCTGTCGTCTCCTCAGCGTTATTAGGTAATAAGAAGAGCAGCAGGAAGCAGCATGCAGTGTTTTCAATAAAGCACATTAGGCTTGAACTATAGGACAATAAAAAGTGAGAAACTATGTACATTTGTCAACCGTCAAATTTTTCGAACCTGTTGATAGCTTGTAGGTTTGTTCACGATAATACAAGTATAATTTTTAAATATCATTTTAATCATCATATCGTTTTACTCGCAGTATTTCTTTTTGTTGACATATTGATGTCATATTGTTACCCACGGCAACAACAAGCATGGATGAAAGTGAAATTATTACTGACTCTGCGTTAGTTTAAGAAAGAGGAGCAGCTCCAGTAGTGTGGAATAAACTGTGGCGTCCTGAATGTTTTATGAACAGCCCCGGACTTCTCAGAATCTTAGTGAGTTACCGCTCAAAGAGAATTCATTCAGCGGCTCCTCTGGCAGCAGCACAGAGTCTCTCCCTCTCCACTCTCACCGTGCACACTCAGGAGTCAGTGTGATTTTGTCATAAACCTTTGGTAATGTAAACCTACGGTGCGATGATTTATATTATTATTTAAGTTTTTCCAAATACAGTTTCTCAATTGGATTTCCAAAAAAGTTAGAAATGATATGTATTAATATTCAATATGAACTTGTATGTACTGTGATAGAAGATTTAATTAATGTTGCCCACATCTTAAGCACATCATTAGAATTGGATGAGGGCTGAGAATTCTTTTCATCTGTCTAGGATTTATTTTAATAACACTGAGTATGTCAACATACACACTGATATCCTGGTATTGATCTTATTTGGGATGCAATGTTTACATGGAGTATGTGAAACCTAGTTAATATCTTTGTATGGAAGATTCTGATAGATCTCCACATTATCTGCATCATTTGCAAATATGCCGTTGACTCGTCCAAATCCAAGCCTGTCTCTGCCATATCTGTACCAACTTAGTACCCTCAGCAGTTTAGAATGAACCTAGTTTGGTTTGGACTTAAAGGGATACTTCGGATCTTTTGAAGTGGGGTTGTATGAGGTGCTTATCCACAGTCAGGATGTTACCTTCAGTGCATCGCAGTTGGCTGCCACCAGTTTGGAGAAACAGATAGTACTGTCACAGAAGTTAAGCAATGATCCGTAGAACTTCCTTATTTCTACGTATTATGGCAACAGTACTACACATTATGTTACGCCATAGATCAAATGTTTTGGTCAGACTTTGAGCTTATGGAAGGTGTGAAGATGGCGGGTCTTGGCAGGTTTTATTATATCAACTACAAGAGCACTTTAGGAACACTAAAGGACACTGAGGTAGATTAACTTAAAAAAAATAACTTCACATAAATTAACTTAATGAGGGCCAGTCACAAGGACAAGGACAGAGACAAGGAGTGCTGTGGGTCAAGTGTGTGTGTGTGTTTGAGAGAGAGAGATGAGAAGAGAAGGTGGAAAGTGGACTATTGCAAGCAATCATTCTACAAGTTATAAATAAGTGACTCAAAACACTCCTTTGTCACTTTTTGACCTGTCTGAAGCTGTGATATTTTCTAGTAAGCTTACCCAAACCAGCTCAACCTGTGGGTCAGCAAATGCATCGCCAATGTGCCTGGTGGATCTGCAATCTCAAGTTTATTAGCAGCCATCCTGAGAGTTCAGCCTTGTAATGTAATGAGAGCTCACTGCGCTGCAGCAGTTGTGGTGGCAGCGGAAGACCAAAACACATGACACAGGAACCATGGCAGTTTGTGTCGCGGTTTCAGTTGTGGTTTCAGAGCCGTTAAACGGCTGCTGTGGAGACAGTAGGGTACATTTATGAATCAGAGTATACAGACCAGGCGGGGTTTCAGAGGAAAACTGAATGGGCCAAAGGGCAAACTTATGTGGAAACTGACGTGATGGTGCAGATGTGGACACTGTAAGTCCACGGAGCTACTGCTGCCATAAGAGAGTCTTGGTCATGTTTAGGAATATGAAAGTACAGAAGTACAGAAGTTGTGAAAATGTCAATCACAATCTCCCAAAACCCAACTTAAAAAATTAGCTGTTTTGTACAACTCAATTGATGTTAATTCTATGAAATGAATGAAATAAAAATGGAGGAAAGAAGCTAACGTCTCTTATCTAATGTAAGTGAATGAATTCCTCAAAGAAGTCGAGGCGTACTGCTTCATTAAGGTACGAGTACAATTAACAAAGAGCCTTTATTATCATGACATATTGACAAAACTCTGATCTTTTTCAGGGTCAAACATTTGCACACAGACGAGTCAATTAAGTATAAGCTTCAGTCACACAAGAGATTTCCACAGCCACATTTAGCTCCCTCATTACACCTGTGCTCAATATGTACATATGGATTTGGTTGAAACCGGATACAGCTAATACCAGTAAATGAGTGACGGAAGAAAAAGAACAAAGTAATAACATTTGAAATTATTGAAATAGTTGTCATTAATTTTCACTCTGTTAGTCAACTGATTGTTTAAGCACTAAAACAGTTTTTTCTCTTATTAAAGTATTCTTGGATCTCAAAAAGTCCTGAATTTTCTGACTTTTTATTACCTCTTCGAGAACCGCTCCGCAGCCCTACAGCCATTTCTGTAATTTACCAGTGGAAAAAAAAGGTCCTTGAGATGGCTCAGTCAGCCGTCTGCAGATGAGCTGTGATCCATGCCTGCAACAGCTGCTCCCCTCACACAGCCCTGTGACTGTGCTTTCCCCTGCAGCTGCCTCCATCTTCCCCCCCCATCACCTCCACAGGGAGTGCCCTACCCCGATCCTCTCCATGAAATCACAATTAATTATTTGAAGGGTTGTCTGCAAGCACAATGAGCCAGAGCCCCTCAAGGGGAGAAATGCATCAGGATAACCTAGAGTCCCAGAAGCTGCGATGAGTTTCTGAAGTGCAGCGGCATCTCCTCCAGAGGCCTGTGCTCACTGCTGCAGTAAACTAGAATTGTTTATGTTTGGATTTAAAACACTCGCATGCTTCAGTTTTTACGAGTATCTCTTTTTTTCTTCAAAGTACAGCTTAGGGCTGCGACTAATGAACGTGTAGAATGTATAAAAATACTGAAACATGCCTGTCACAACTGCCTGAAGCCTGCGGTGAAGTCTACGAATGTCTCGTTTCGTCCAACCATTAGTTGAAGACCCAAAGACAGTCAGTTTGAAATGTTATAAATACAGCAAAGCAGCAAATCCACCCATTAGAGAAGTCGCAGACAGGAAGTGTTTGGCATTTTGCTGGAAGAAAATGAGAACCAATTTTCTGTCAGTCATCTAATCGACAGCTCTAGTGCAGCTCCATGTTAGGAACAGAATGGAGTGATTAAAGAGACAATTTATGAGTGCATGAATGCTGATTCACACTCTCTGACAAGCTACGAAAATCCATTAGAAAAGGTAGGAAAAAAGGAACTATTGATAAACACTCTCAGTGCCCTCAGCACCTATTATAATGTGATATGTGTGCAGAACACTTATTTATGGAGAATGAAAAAACAGTATTTTTTTTAAGTATGATAGTGAGTATTGATATCACTGCGTTTACCATAAGTGGTCCCAACCGTACGGTACATATAACCTTCCTACTGCTGCCGTGGAGGTGCTAAGTGGCTGACTTGAGGGAAATATTTAGGTATTAATGTGTGTAACATTGTAACACCACAGAAAGAGCCCTTCCTTTGTCCTTGGACTGTTTTCTTTCAGACCATTGTAGTTTGGATGTACTGTAAGCTGTGGCAAATATGGACAAAGCTATTTTGTGTCACAGAAACAAGAATGAAAGGTGAGAATGCTTTTCCTGATGCATCACCGTGAGGTACTTTTTCTTTTTTTTGAAATATCTCAGCAATCACTGTGCAAAAAACCCTACAAAAAATCTTTCTTGGCAAGTTGCTGTCCAATCATATTGTGGGGATTTCTGCTTCCCAAAGACTTTATATCTACTATGTACCCAAGGGTTTATCCCTGCGTCTAAATAGTGAAACCAATGTGGAAGTGACTGAAACTAGCATTCTATCTAATGTCAGGCAGGGGGAGACTCCACTGGTTGCTAAAAGACGTCAGATTGTATAAAAGTCTATAGCCCCTTTTGCACTGCCTATTCAAGGTAGTTGCCTTGCCTTTCTGAATATAAGGTACGATTGTGGAATGGAAGGATATAGCAGTCTTGCCTTTAAGCCATGGAGGTAGTATTAGTGCCTAAACAGTGTCTGTATAAACAGGACAGCCTGCAGGACAGGACCATGGGCAGGACGGATATCAACATTTCAGCAACGTGTTATGTGTGTGACCTACTATGGAAGATTTAAAAAGCAGTAAGTAGCAGTTAGCAGCTAACTCAAAGAAGAAGTACAGTGGCCGTAAATGTCTGCAAATTTGGAAAACACTGATGTCTGGGAGGTCCTTACCCTCTGAGCATAGGACAAGATCAGGTGCCATATAACAGAGATGGTAAATGATTGTGACGGACATGTTAAGCCATTGTTATTGTTTAGAAATCACTGGTGATGCATATGTTTAATGTCACGAGAGGCAGAAGTTGTGTCAAGTGTCACACCCATTACACCTCTTTTGATTTTGCGATGGCAGCATACAGTCTGTAATCACACACTGTGTGTAGAAATGCAAAAGAGGCATAAAGAAGGGTCTTCACAGCGGCCCTATATAATGATATATGTAAAAAGGGCTTATCACTTCTGGCCCCTCAGAAGCTCAACCCTTTTTTTCTAATATGGTCATGTCTGGCTCCAAAAACAGTAGTCCACAAACAAATGGTTGATGTCAAAGTGGCTATATCCACTTCTTTTATACAGTCTTTGCATGTGCCTTTTCAAGAGCCACTATGGGTGTGAAATATTGTTCTGTTTCTAAATGTAGCAAAGTAAAAACAACATATATAGATGGAGCATTCTTGTGTTTGGGAAGCAGAAATTCTTAAAATATCTCAACAGCTTTTAGATGGATTGCCAGGGAAAATTGTTCCGCACATTCACGCTCTCCTCAGGATGAATTGTAATAACTTTGATCTCCTGGCTTTTCATCTAGTGCCGTCTTCAGGCAAATTTTCAGTTTGTCCAGTACTTTTGTTTATGACAAAACACCTGCAAAACTAATGACATCCTCATCCTCCTTAGCTGGAGTTTGTGTTGAGCCCTAATAAGTAAATGTCAACATGCTAACACACTGAAACTAATGAACATAAATAAACATGTTAGCATTGTCACTGTGAGCATGTTAGCATTCAGCTAACAGCACCATTGTGCTCACAGTCTCTTGGAGCCACAAGCATGGCTGTAGACTCTTGGTCTTGTTTCCATTTAAATAGAATAATGATTCAGTGTTTGCACTTTGGACCAGAAGCACAGCCAGACTAATTGATTATGAAGGAGGCTGTCTGACAAATTCCGAATAGCTTTATGACAGTTTTTCTTGTTTTATTATTTATTTTCAGATTGATTTAGCAGTGAGTCACGCATAAAGCAGTGGAAGAGAGTATTTGAAGTGCTGTGGAAAATCACTGTCATTCTTATCATTAGAAGTAAGCCATTTCTTCTTGAGACATTAAAAGAAAAATCAAAGATTCATCTCCTTAACATTTCAGTCCTCGCAGTCGCTACCTCTTGGAGCCTTGCTACCAGGGGCCTTATTAAAAATACAAGCTGTGTGATCTTTCTGTCAGCCCTGAAGTCTCTCAGTTCGTCTTACTATCTGTCAAAAGCTCTGTCAGATGCCTCATAGACAGGCGGAAAAAACAAACACCCTCACTTTATGTGTCACTCCTCAGAAACTTCAGCTTTCACTCATTCACAAGCTGCTCCAGCTGCCTCTCCCGTTCCTCCCCACATGAGATGCGACCCTTGAGTTGAGTTGATTGCGGTCAAGTAAAAACCTGTTATAGTTGGATGTCAGTTCTGTCTGTGCTTCCTGTTTCTTCATAGAGGAATTTCAGGACTGTCTCAGAAAGCCAGTGTGCAGAGAGACTGTTCAAACATTTATACAAGCGCTTGCCCGCAAATGTCTGGGAACTTGGAAGCAGCGTCCCACTTCTTCATTCAGGCTCTGAGCTCAGCACCTGCTGCTGTTATTCTTTTGACTTCAGATGAAGATATTCTTCCAGACCTACTTGGTATTAATCACAACACGATGCATCTCCGAGCGCCGGCAAACATTACATGCTTTCACGCTCCCTGACTCGGCATGAGCCAGCAACTTGATCTTGATTGATATTAAAGCGCGTGTTGAATGCATCTCGTCAGTTTGCATACCTCTAAATCAAATTAACAGACTGCTAGACTAATGCGGTCTGCGTTATTCATAGGCCTGACCAGTAATTTGCTGACTAAGTCATTGCTCGCTCGGTGCTCACCATGTGAAGCAAAAGGTTTTTTTATCTGGGTCATCGGTGAGGCGGCTGTGCTTTAGCTTCTCCTTTCCCCTGAGAAGACTACAGAACACTTGAATTGACCGTGCTGCAGGATTCAGCTCTCTGAAAAGCTGCTGGATTGTATATCATATTTGTATTGATTTGCAGTATGAGTAATGGGGTATTTACACTACAATATACAGAGATTAGTGATCATCTGCGAGATGTAATTCAACACGGTGAAATCTATTGAAAGAATAATATAAACTGTTACTTGGTCCCTGCAGCCATACAGCTAATGCCCAGAGGCTTTGACACACCAAGCCGATGGACAGTTGTTGGTGGCATCTGTTGTCCAAGATTGTGAGGTGTGTCCTGCATTGTTGGCACCAGTCAGCCCTTGTCATCCGGTTTTGGGCCTATTCAGCATGCTGAATCAGTGTAGGAGCAAAGGCTGTGCCCAATTAGTTGACTAGAGCAGTGGTTCCCAACTGGTGGGTCTTGGTCAAGAAGTGAATGGACCGCTAGTTACTGGAGAACGTGTCGAGTTTGTAAAAAACACATTTTATTTTGAAGTACAATGAATTTCAGGTACAGAGCTTTTACTTTGAAATGCCATTCCCTGCTGTAGAGTGAGTGACAAACAGAAAGCTACATAACATAGACAGCAAACTAGCTAAACAACATGGCCAAACGCAAGTATGATGCTGAATATATTAAACTGTGTGGACCTTGAACTAATGACTAAGGAGAAATCTGGACCCTCTCACTGGACCAGTTGGGAACCACTGGACTAGGGGATGAAACATTACTACCTTTGCTAATCACCACGAGAAACTCTAGTCGGTTGACCTTAGATACCCAGAGGGAAATGAGATGAGTTTGGATTAGCAAGAGAAACTAGAGAAACTCTCTCTGTTTTACATATATACAAACACACGTGTGCTCACAATGGTTGGAACCGCATGTGCACGACTGGTACAAGCCCGCAGCTGTCTTTGGATGTTTAACATGGAAAGTATGTCCGAGTCTAATACACACCCACTTGTGCAAGCTGGACATCTTCTTACTTGGCTGAATGAGAGAGGCTGAATTTGGTCCCAACAACCCTGGCTGTATGTATGTGTGTGTATGTACAAGAGAGCTACTGCAAGTGTGTGTTTTTGAGTGGAGATGACGCTGGGCGTTAAATACACAGTAAATACATGTTGTTTAACTTTTACTTAGTGAGCTGTTGTCATGTTTTGTAGGATAACGTGTCATGATCATATTGCACAGGGCAAAATGCTGCTCATTTCACCGGCATTTAAAATATAAATATTTAAAGCGATAGCCTACCTCTGCACCCTTCTGTGTGTCAGCTCTGGTAGTTACCAGCTACACTCCTCCAAGTGGTTGTTTTTTAATGTACCCTGGGTTTTATAAGATCTGAAGATCTAAAATTAGAAATACTTGTATCCATCAATGGATTTAAGGGCATCATAAAGAATGTGGCGCCAGACACATGTGCTTGTTGGACTTGAGAGGCCGCTATGTTTGAATAGTTGTTGTTTTGTTGTGGATTTTTGTATTATATGTTGTATTTGTTGCATTTTAAATGTGTTTGATTGGCTGCTACCTCGCCCAGGTCTCTCTTGTAAGAGAGATAGTCAATCTCAGTGGGACTTCCTGGTTAAATAAAGGTTACATAAATAAAAAATACATATGATTTGATTTATGAAAAATGTGATTCATAATTTCATCACAGTCAGGCTTTGTTGCCACAAGTTCTTTGATGTTGGCGTGTCTTGGCTTTAAGGTGAAGGCGAGGACGGGCGTGTCAGTACCTCTCTATGACTGCAAATGTATTTTATAGCTCACTCTCACTCTTGTGCCGCCCTGTATGCCTAAAGCCTATAAGTGAAAATGGCTACAACGGCAGTCCTTTAGGTGCTTAACACCAAACCGCCTCGCAGCTCAGCGGTAGGTAATGATGGCATTATCATTGATCCCCGCAAAGTAAATCCAGAGCGATCAATGCTTCCCTGTGTGTTTTCCCATGCAGACAGCAGTCAGATTAAGCCGACTGCAGCAGAGAGAAGACATTCTGCAGATTAGAAAGCTACATCTGAAGAGATTGAGATTTAGTTTCTATCTGTGTGTGTGTGTGTGTGTGTTGCTCTGTTTCCCAGAGGCAGCCACGGGCAGAGCTTTAAACCAGCATGCTTTTTGGCTCCAGATTAGGCCTAGCAACAGCGTTTGCCAACATCTGTCTGCCATTACCCCTGTGACACTGGCAGTCATGCAGCAATTAATCAGACTGTTGTGATAGTCGCCACTCGGTCACTCTGCACCTCGGGCACATCACCGAGCAGCAGGATGAGGGTCAGCGTTCAAAGGGTCGTCTGTCCCGGGAGTTTTTACTGTACATGTCCCCTCCTAACTACAAAAACCACTGGCCTGTAGTTACTTTGGAGGACCAGAGCATCTTATCTAACCTTAACCTCGATTGCTCTGTTTCCCTATTTGACTGTGGCTGCACCTTTTGTAGCCGAAGATACACTGTGTTGTCACTTCTGTATCTAATGCGTACTGATGCTCTGTTGTTTCTGCTTAAGATGGCATTAGGAAAAGTCAAGTCGGCCTCTCGTCAGTAACTTGGCAATGCTGTGGCAGTAAATGCAGAAGTATCCAGGTGGCTGCCAGAAAATGCAACTGTATTTGACAAGCTGTATTATGATTGAAGATGGGAATCAGAGGGCAGCATGTTTCAATTGTTTTAGAAGGTATATTTGTGTGGCACTGAATTTGCAGCCTTTAAATCAAACTTAGACACTAGGACTGAAACAGTAAGTCAGTAGCAAGGAAATGAATCATCAGTAATTTTGATTAAATTTTAAGGTCATTTATCAAAAGAAAAGAACTAAACGTGCAATTTCAAGCTTCTCAAATATGAGGATTTGCTGCTTTTCCTGTTTTATATCATGGTAAATTGATTATCTTTGAATTTTGGACATTTTAACTTGTCAAATTGGGTTCTTGGACATTATGAAGAGCATCTCTCTGTGTTTGGTGACATTTAAAGACTACATCATCAGTGAAGTAAACAAATATAATTGACAGACTATTCAGTCATAGAAATTGTCAGTTACAGAGCATGTTTTTAAGCTTTATGCATCTTTTTTCTTTCTCTTGCTTGATAACGACTGAATTATCTGTCCTTAGTTTTACCACTATTAAGCAGGGAAGCAAACTCACAGATCTGTACCTTTAAAATCTGCATTAAAAAACTTGGGAGCACCACCAGCTGGTCCAGGAGCTTCACCTAAATGATGGTCAGTTTCAGGCTTGTTTTAGGATCAGTTGGGGAAAGTTTGATAATCTGCTGTCAATCCTCAGGCCTAACTATGGTTGCTAATCTTTACAGGTAGTTGAGGCAACAATTTGCTCAGATATGTCTTACAGCTTGTAGGGTGATGATGAAAGCAAGCAAACATCAGCTTGACACTGTATGCTACCACTTGTTGTCAGCAGCAACACAGAAGGGCTCTCAATTTATGTGATGGAACGATGGAAAAAAGCAATGACGTCAAGTGTTTTTTCCGCTCATAGTTGAAGTTTAAAAAAAACAAAACTTCAACTTCGAGTTTTATACATATATATATATATATATTTTTTTAAACAATGCTTCACTCATGCTTGAGAACCATTACAAAAAGCCGCCCCACGCTGCTAAAACACGCTCTGCCTGATCGTGGCCTAAGTAGGCAGAGGCTTACTTAAGTTTAATCTAATTACTTTAATCACTTTACTGCAATGCAGCCTTTAAAACCAGGAAAAGACGATACTTACTATGACACCCAAAATTTAAGACGATATCTAGTCTCATATCACAATAATAATACTTATATAATGCCCAGCACTAAGATATACTGTACTGGTCCTTTCAGTCATTTCAGTTTCTCAGATGTGATTATTTTTTTCTGTGTTACATCACTGTGAGATGATAATGTTCGCATTTTTGGTTTTTGTCAGACAATAAAATGCATGTTAAGAAGTCTGGGGTCTGGTGAATCATAATGACAGTCTTCATTATTTTCTGACAATTCTAAATCCATTAATCCAGAAAATAATTAGGGAAATTAATTGCTAATGAGAATCGTTAGTTGCAGTCCTGTTGATGAAATGAAAAATACGTGGGCAGAGGTGTGTTCCAAGTGTTTTACAACTCATAAAGGCATTTATGTTAGCAGGAAAATATTTTTAATGCAGCCTGATGGTATGTCAGGTTTAAGGTGCAGCTACAAGGAGACAAGTAGCAGCAGGATGTCGGTCATTTTAGGCAATATGAAGTCACGTGCCTGTCATGTGATTGGCCAGTACCTTTCCTCATTCCTCTCCTTGACAGGCGCACACACAGACACACACACACACACACACACACACGCCAGCTGTGTTGCAAGATGCTGTTTTTCAGGAGACGAGGGGAGAAGTAATCTCTAAACATCAGAAATGCCCGTCACATGGAGGCAGCACGGAGAAATGATTACTTGACTCAGACAGAATGAAAAATGACTTTTTTCCCCTGTGTTTGTTTTTTAAGATGGTATCTGTCTACGTTGTGATCTAACCAGCCAGTAATGAAAGCGTTAGAAGCACAGAGGTTGGAATTCACCGGTACTGGGAATAATATCCTTATCGAGAGGAACTGTTATGTCGGCAAAAGGTAAACAGCACCTGCGTTCTTTTTTGGCTTCTGGTCCCTGTGACTCTGTCACTCTGAACTGTGCTGCTTTATCAAGGCTCGCGCTCAGTGTTGTGGGCTTAGTACTGTATGTGATAAGGACTGCTTGGCACTTGGCCTATCGTCGGACGTCCTCGGGGCTTGGGCTGTGTTGTGATGTAGCTGTAGAGCTCAGAAAGCAGATTGCCTGCTGCTTGTGGAGAGAAACAATCTGTGCTGAAATTTAGATTATGCACTTGATGTAAGGATCTTTCAGAGACGTTCACGCCTGTTCAAAGGTACCTAATATAACTTCTAGTTTTCTGTGGATTGTAGCCCGGAGCTATATTTTCAAAAACATCTGCACGCTGCAGCTCCTGAGGTCTTGATTTATTTTGTGTATTCTTTGCGTTTTCTAACAGGATGAAAATGAGCCGAAGAGGGAGATGTATTTGAGTTTGTTGTTGCATTGATCTTTATGATAAAACACCAGCCATTATATTCTGAAAGCTCACCACTAGCGGCCTCCAGAACATCTTGGAGACTTTGAAATAAAACTGGCAGGAGCACAGTAGTCTGCATCAGAAGGTGCAGCTGGTTGTGAAAGAGTCTTTTTCTCTTCCGAGCCTCGCAAGATAATTCCACATCACTCTCAAAGATGGACCGTTATCAGGGATGCTCAGTAATTTGAGTCCGTGATGAGGTCGGGATGCAGGAGGAGGCCTTAAATGAGATTTGCCGGAGGTGCTGGTGGTGTTGGCACGCCCACTGTGTGTAGTTTACTCGTGATGGCTCTCCCCTGCTTTGTGCTCTTTTCTGTGCGACTTGGAAAGAAAGCAATTGAAAGAAAAAGATACCCCCTGGTACTCTGCAGTGCACTGATGATTTTTTTTTCTCCCTGGACTGGGCAGTCATGCACATAATGCAGCGAGAAAAAGGATGAGCTGTGAGTCTTGCTTCATAAAGAAACATTTTACAGTGTCTGAGGATGGAAAGCCTGACTATAAATAAATGTTACTGTGGACCTTTCCTTAGGGGCCTGCAGCCTTTCACCCTTCGTGTCTTTGTAATGTCAAACAAGATGTAACCGACTGATATAAAAGAACAAAGTGACCAACATCTCGGCTGTATCTAATGAGTTTGCTTTGCCAAATGTAGCTTGCAGTTCTAAGTCATAAGTTTTACAGGGGGCATTTTGCACACAGGTATTTCTGTAAATGTCTTTTTTAGTGCATTTTTGGCCTTGTGTTCACACTAGAGATGTGTGCAATTAGTCAACTAGTCGATTTAAACATTGCTACCCTTGCTTGCTGGCACTAGAGATACTAGTCTGTTAAACTGTTGTTATTATCATTATTATGTGATTGCAGTCACCCAATAAAATACAGTTGTAAAAATCAGGCATATTTCCTAAAGGTTTATTCCCTAAAGAATATTGCTTTCAATAAAGATGTTGACTTTTACTCAGTGAGTGGTTGTCATGTTTTGTAGGATAATGTAGTAAAGATCAGGACATTGCAATGTTCATAACGCATGGTGCAAAGTGCTACACATTTCAGTGGCATTTAAAATCTGATTTGGTCATTTAAAAATGTGATTAACAATCTTTAATGGCTCTTATAATATACACAATGTTTTTTTCTGACAATTTTTACCTTTATAGATTAAATTGTGCTCAATTTTAACTGTTTTGTGAGTGTTTTCTTACTTCTTGTCAACTAGTATGAGTTTAAACCTTATTTAAATGTCAGGGAAATAAGACATTAAGAACATCTCTACTGGAGAAGAACCTTTTGTGAAACTCTGTCCAGGGTGGAAGTTTATAAAAACTCCACCTTTGTGAGGCGTCACAAATGAGCTACATTTAGTGCAATGGCAGACATGTTGAAAACTCCTGCTGACTCTAACCTCACTAAGATAACTTTTTACATGTTTACACATAAATGTACAGTTAATCTTACAATAAATCAAGGAACAGAGGTGTCAGAATATGAGATGGAGGTCGCTGCTCGGTAATAGCTTTTTTCACGCTGCTGATCGACCAACATCAGGGTTGGAAATGAACTTTTTTTGTCCACCTGCCACTTTGGCTTATGGCTCCCAAAATCTACCAGCCACTCAGTAGATTACCAATGGTTTTTTTTTGGCAAGTGAGTGAAGCAAATCTAGCAACCACGTGCATATTTTACCAAATTGGGCTAGTGGCTGGTGCTGCGCTATCTTCTTAATTGCATGGCTTTATGGTTACAGTTATATTGAATGAGAATGGCAGGACAGTAAAATCCTGTTTACAAAAATACCTGTGTCTATGTGGACTGGGCCTAACGCTGCATTCACATGGAATCAGAGAGACAGTGGATGGTGAATTGGATATCATTATAGTGGACGAGAGCAGGCAGTAAAATTAGGTGAGGCTGGCAGATAATACCAGGAACATTAACAGTAGATTACAGTGCAGTTCAAAGTTGAAATAAATTTAATTTAAACCGATGTTAACGTAGCTCCTTCACACAAGGCATAAACACGGGCGTTCTGGACAATTGGATATCACTAGAAGAGTTACATGAAATAAGAAACATAATATAATTCTATTTGATATATTTTATTCTATTCTTTATAAAGGATACGGCATCTCCATCGCAACTTATCGTCCTCAATGTTTTGTTTTACGTCCTGCCGTTCCATTAGACTGTTTGTTTTTCCTGTGCTGTTTAGAAAGTGTTTCTGTCTCCCTTTTCTTATCTGCCTGATTCCATGTAAACACAGCATGAGACTGTTTGTGGGCACCATCTGAAATACCAGCTAAATCTGTCTTTTAGTTAAACTGAAGTCACACTGATCTTGCCACAGATATTGTTTAATCGTTGTCACTCATTGTGTTTTTCTGTCATTCTCTCCCCAGGCTGTTTTGACAAGGACAAGAAGATTTCATAAGTCCCATCTCCAGAGGAATTCCTGACAAGGGGCCAGAAAATGAGCACAACACAGACAGAAGCAACGGGTCAACCCAGCTATCTCGCTGACCTGTGAGCAGCCATGCTCTCCCTGCAGCACCCATCGAGGGGAACCCCTCTCCACACACGGGACTGTTTTCTGACATAGATTTAGAAGAATAGCTGAACCTCACAATAGAAATGGCATTAGTTTGTGTGCACTGTAACACATCAGAGTACATATTAGAATACAGGTGAGGCTGAACCTCTAGCCAATATCCACAGGACGCTTAAGAGGAGGGAGACAGCCTCAGATGACCTTTACACAAGGACGGAGCCACAGCCCAGCTTTGATGATTTAGTATCCATCCCGCTGCCTTGCTGACAAGGTCGTATCATGGCTGCTGCTGATCCCCATAGCAACAGTTCCTTGGTGGGGCGGGGAGCAGACTGAGAGAGTCAACAATGCAGCGTAACGGTGGTGGGGTGGGTGCCGGTGGGCAGCCATGGGTGTTGCGGCGTGTGCGTCTCACCTGGCTCAGTTTCATGCTCTTCTTCATCCTGGTCTTCTTCCCACTCATTGCCCACTACTACCTCACTACCATCGATGAAGCCGGTGGTCCTGATAAGCGCATGTTTGGGCCGCGGCCCGGCGGCGAACTATGTGAGGCCAAGCATGTGCAGGATCTGTGTCGTATCCGTGAGTCGGTCAGCGAGGAGCTGCTGCAGCTGGAGGCCAAGAGGCAGGAGCTCAACGGGGAGATTGCCCGACTCAACCTGCGCATTGAGGCCTGCAAGCGCAGCATTGACAGCGCCAAGCAGGATCTGCTGCAGCTCAAGAATGTTATCAGCCAGACAGAGCATTCCTATAAAGAACTAATGGCCCAGAATCAGCCCAAACTATCACTGCCGGTCAGGCTGCTGCCAGACAAGGAGGACCCAGGACTGCCACCACCAAAGTCTGCGCGCTCCTGCCGCCTACGCTCCTGCTTCGACTATGCGCGTTGCCCTCTTACGTCTGGGTTTCCTGTATATGTGTATGACACAAGCTCCTATTCATGGGCGGACTATATTGACCCACTGGTGAAGCAGGCTTTTGCAGCGTCAGTTAAGAGCAACATTTATATAACTGATAACCCCAGCATTGCCTGTCTGTATTTGGTGCTGGTAGGGGAGCTACAGGAGACCTCCTCCCCCCCTCCATCCCCTGCAGAGCTGGAGAAGCAACTAAAAGCTCTCCCATACTGGAGATCTGATGGGCACAATCATGTACTGGTGCATCTTTCTAGAAAATCCATGACACAGAACTTCCTGTATAATGTGAGCACAGGACGGGCGGCAGTCGCTCAGTCCACCTTCCTGGAGCAGCAGTACCGTGAGGGCTTTGACTTAGTTGTGTCCCCATTGGTTCATGCCCTCTCAGAACCAAACTTTTTGGAGGTGCCCCCTCAAGTTCCTGTAAAGAGGAAATACCTCTTCACCTTCCAGGGGGAGAGGGTGGAGTCACTGAGGAGCAGCTTACAGGAGGCACCCCCTCAGTCTTTTGAGGAGGAAATGGAAGGAGACCCACCAGCAGACTACGATGATCGCATTATCGGTACCTTAAAGGCGGTACAGGACAGCCACTTGGATCAGGTGCTGGTGGAGTTCACCTGCAAGAACCCACGGCCAAGTCTGCCGACTGAGTGGGCTCTTTGTGGAGAAAGGGAGGACAGGCTGGAGGTGCTCAAGGCTTCAACCTTTGGCTTGGTGATTGCTCCAGGGGATGGACAGCTGGTGGCCTCGGCAGGCTGTGGGATGAGGCTCTTTGAGGCCCTGGAGGTAGGGACCATCCCAGTCGTGCTGGGGGACCACTCCAGACTACCATATCACCAGTTTATTCGTTGGAGTGAAGCTGCCATTATAGTCCCCAAGCCTCGTGTCACAGAACTACACTTCCTGCTGCGCAGCCTATCAGACAATGATATGCTGGCAATGAGGCGGCAGGGCCGCTTCCTGTGGGAGACCTACTTTTCCACCTCAGAGAATGTTCTTAACACCCTTCTGGCCAGCATCAGAACCAGCATCCAGGTCCCTGCTGCACCTATCAAAGAAGAGCCCGCCCACGAGATTCCCCACAAAGCAGGGAAACTGGCAGGAACTGATGCCAACCTGGCTGACAATGGCGATCTGGATTTAGGTCCTGTCGAGACAGAGCCCCCCTACGCCTCTCCGCGCTTTCTGCGCAACTTCACTTACACAGCTGCAGACACCTACAGAGCATGGAACCGGGCCCCGGGGCCTTTCCATCTCTTCCCTCACACTCCTCTGGACCCCGTGCTCCCCTCTGAAGCTAAATTCCTCGGCTCAGGTACTGGTTTCAGGCCTATCGGTGGAGGTACGGGAGGCTCGGGGAAGGAGTTTCAGGCAGCTCTAGGAGGGAACGTGCCCCGAGAACAGTTCACCGTGGTCATGCTGACTTATGAGAGGGAGGAGGTGCTGATGAACTCTCTGGAGAGGCTAAATGGACTGCCGTACCTCAACAAAGTAGTGGTGGTGTGGAACTCACCCAAGCCTCCTTCAGATGACCTGCTGTGGCCAGACATTGGCCTGCCGATTGTGGTGAGTATTCCTTTAGAAATTCAGCAAATGTTCACATATTCATCTAAATGGTGTGGGTTTCTTTTATAAGGAATACATCTCTGTCTCTTTCTATCTCTCTGAAGTGCAAAACAGTAACCTGTTATATTTCCGATGTGTTAGAGGTGGTGCAAAGTTTGCTGAAGTACATTACACTGAGCTGTTTGGATCAGTGCTTCTTTGGAACTCTCCAGGAGTCCATACAAATTACCAGAAGCTTTAGATGTGAAGAAGTGTGACATCCATGAATAATAAAATTTGTGCTTTTGAATTAAGCCTGGAAAATAAAATATTCATGTGTTTCATATTCACACCATTAGTTTGTGACAGGAACAAGTGGTAAGCTGTGAAAGAGGAACTAAAGAATTAGACTCTGTATTCCTCAGTGCTAGAAGAGTCTTGGTGCTGCCAAAGATTAAATAAGCTTCTATATTTACTTTTTCTATATGGCACATGTAGATTGTATGACAGCGTAAAAAGCACAGCAAACCCACGCATGGAATAATTCTGTGATCAGATGAATCTTGAAGACTGAGTTCAATCATGAGTCATACGCAGTCACAATCAATTTTAGGACTAGAGATGCATCACGATGTAGCCAGAAAGTCAGTTATTGCTGGTTTATATAGGTCAGGTAGAAGTACGAAATGTTCTGTGTGTCAGTACTCAAAATGTTCTCAACTATAAGTTTAAGTTGTGAATAGTTACATTTCTAAAGAGTATCATTACTCACAAAAATGGCAACTAAGCAGAATCTTGTCTTGTGTCTGCAGGTTGTCCGCACAGAAAAGAACAGCCTCAACAACCGCTTCCTTCCCTGGGACGCCGTGGAAACCGAGGCAATCCTGTCGATTGATGATGACGCTCATCTCCGGCACGATGAGATCATGTTCGGGTTCAGGTCAGTGATGGCGACAGAATGCGTGACACTCTAGGGATTCATATATAAAGGCAAATCTTAAAGACAACACTGTCATTTTTTCACTTTGCATTGATAATATTGGATTGTTGATCGTTAAATCAATATATAGATCCAGATCGATGTATAGTTACATCCCGAGGAGCCACTGTCCCTGGGTGCTCCATAAAGACTGCTGTATTAGGTTGAAGCAACAACATGTGTTGACTACTCCAGAGGATCACTGGTACCCATGAAAGTGAAATGTGATATGGAGTCGCATATTTTTACAATTAGCTGTGTTTTGTCACGACTAAAATTTACTGCCAACCCCACTGATATTTTAAAGGTTTCCTATGCGTCAATATCCTCCTGAGACCCTGTGTCCTCATATGAGGATGTCATATTTTGGGTTTACTTGAGCCTATACTTCATTCTCCTTAACTTAGACCTGTGGTCCTCTTTCGTGGACACTTTTTGTGCCAACTAGTGCTGGTAAGAGCACAACACACTAATCCATGTAAAAACAAGATGGCAGCCATCTCTGCCAAGTCAATTTGCAGCTGTGCAGCCAATCCCGACACAAAAGTGGACAAGGTACAAAACCTGGTCACTTTTAGTGGTCGAAACTTTTTTAATACTGATTAATAAAGTTTATAGTTTGATATGGCAATTTTAGCAACAGTAACAAGCTAAGACATTGTTAATTAGGAAGTATTCATTTGAGGACATCGGGACTTGATTATTTTTGACCCACTGGCCAGGTCATTGCTGCCATTCTGCACTGTGCTCATACATGATGGTGTCTTGGAAGGCTCGCCCTCCAGTTCCCTCCTGGTTAACACTCTTAGCTCTATTAGCACTGTTGCTGTTAAAACACTGTTTGTGGAGTCACCATTAGCTGCGAGCCGCCGGCTCAGCCACCCTCCATGTAGAGAACTGTGTCTAGACAACTCGTAAGCTTTGAATTTTGCATTGAGCTCATGCATGGCACTTAATCTGCCAAGGCCAAATGCACTATCTCATGAAAGTAAAAAACAATTTGTGTATCCATCTGCCCTGTCATTCACATCCTCTCCAAATTTTAATGGTTTCTTCCTTTGCCCATGCAACACCCTTCCACCAATCAAATAAAAATTGGACCAGTGGTTTTTCCATAATCCTGCTGACAGACAGACAGACAGACAAACCAACCAAACCGAACACAAAACCTCCTCAGTGGAGCCGATAAAACACAAGATGGTTGTTTACATAAGTAGTAAAGCAAAGGCACTGCATTGGCTAGGAAATCCATTAAAAGTTTTGTAGTGTCTTTTCTAAGGAGAAGTGCTTTGAAGAAAGCTGAAAAAATGCAGTAAAAAGGAAGACAAAGCGTCGTCTCGAGTGAGAGGTGAAAATGTCTTTTTTTTTTTTTTAAACAGCAGAAGCAATGTGTTCCTGAAAATACGGAATTAGAGAGACTGAACAACTTGTAACTGAACCAGAGAAAAATAAAAGGGAAACATGCTGCCAGTGCCTTGTGTTTATGATTCATTTGCTAATACTGTACTTAGATAAGCTGAATGTGAAGGCCATGTTTAAACCCATTAAAGGAGCTGGTTCAGTTATTTCTCTGCACCATCCCTCTCTCTTCCAGACTCGTCTACAACTCGGGGCTGTTGCAGCTTGTCCAGGCAGGCAGGAAGTGTGTGTGTGTGTGTGTGTGTGTGTGTGTGTGTGTGTGTGTGTGTGTGTGTGTGTGTGTAAGGGGGTCGTTTGTCATAAATTATCTCAATCTCCCCCCCAGAATTACACAGGAATGTTTGCCCACTTTCATTCTTACTATTATACAGCAGCTGACTGTGTTTGATGTCTAAGTGGTCTCACATGAGCCTATCTGAAACATTGAGTTTGCTTTTTGAGATTTCTTGTGTCTTCTGTGTCTGCGGAAGGAATTCCAAGTATCTAATCTGATAAACGGAAACACATTTTTATTGGGTCCAAGACTTTCTCACAGTTACTGAGCTGCAGCACGTGTAAAAATGAGCTAAGAGTGACACTTTGGTTTTAAATATCTAAACTGTCTCAACTGTCTAATACTAATAGAAGACAACAGAATGGTTACTTAATTGCTCCCAAGAGGCGAATAGCTGTCACATTGCATATAGAGACGACACTTTGGAACAGATGGATTTAAAAGGGTGGCATATGCACAGACACTTGGAGACTAATGACCATAAAAAGTGACAAATAACAACAGTAGAAAGTCATCCATAAATCATTTAGTAATCTTGCCCAGTCAAGTCGTAATTGATGGATTGAAAATGAGGAATTCTGCTGACTTTGTGTCCGGCGGTGTCTCTCAGAGTGTGGCGCGAGGCCAGAGATCGCATCGTGGGTTTCCCCGGGAGGTATCACGCGTGGGACGTCAACCATCAGTCCTGGCTCTACAACTCCAACTACTCCTGTGAGCTCTCCATGGTCCTGACAGGAGCGGCTTTCTTCCACAAGGTCAGATCTTTTACTCCTCATCCTCAAAAAAATACACATTTAGCCAAAATGATGGTCTTGCTCATAGTCGTCTCATTCATTTCCCCTCTGTGTTTGTATTTCTGTAGTACTACGCCTACCTGTACTCCTACGTGATGCCCCAAGCCATCAGGGACATGGTGGACGAGTACATCAACTGCGAGGACATCGCCATGAACTTCCTGGTCTCACACATCACTCGCAAACCACCCATCAAGGTCAGTGACAGAGCACCCAGTCCGCTCGTGCTCAGCTCAGCATCCGCAAGCTTTGTGTCTCCCTCAGGCCCCCGTGTATTTATATTTTTGCCCACTTAGCCTTGCCATTACTCAAACTGACATATCCAATATTCCTTACAAATGATAAATCAAAAACACAAGATCGAATTGGTGGGATATGCCTGATTTTTTTTTTTCCACTGGATTTTTATCGGAAGGACATTTATTACCGGAGTGCATATTTATGGCTAGACAAATAATTATAGCAATCAAGGCATGGAAGCTGTTGGAGCAGAAATGTTATTGCAGCCCTCAGTTTAAGTTCTTTTTGATTTAGTGCGGTGTTAATATTCAGGGGTGTTTCAGAGGGGAATTAAGGACGGCTTTGATGGAGTGTGTTGCATGACAGCAATTCGCTGCGAGGAATAAGCCTGGTGAATAATGAATTTGGGGCAAGTTTGAATGTGGAGTCATAAATGGTGAGGGGCTTTCTTTTAGTCCAAATAAGACAAAAACAGAAAAGAAATTGATTTTTATGCATCACTGATGACGAATTAACAAATTTAGTTTTAGGCATATCTGTCCTTTTCTTCAGCAGTTCTGTAGTCTTAAGTTTTTGTTCTTAATTGACCATTCACTAAGCCCCGTCTCCTTTTGTGCAGCACATACGCAGTTTACAATTACATGATAATGGTGTCGGATTTGCCACTTGAATAACTGTAACTTTTTAAAGCAGTGGGTCCTTTAGACAGTGGTAGACAAAAGCAGTCTTCTCATTTCTAGTCAATGACTGTCGGCTGAAATGACAGGAAATTAAGTCTCGCTACCAGATTTTAACCAGCTGTTCCTGGCGAGCTAATTAAGCTAATGTTAGCTCCCTGAGTTGTTTTAAAGAGCAAACTCCAGCTGACTTTTTAATGTGTCAAGCTGACACTGACACTTGATGACTATAAATGTGATAACCTACTAAAAGACTGAAGCTAAAGCTGTGTGTCCCAGGATAAATGTTAGCATCCTCACCAGTTGATGATCCATGTAGAGGATGTGGAAATAAAGAAACGGCATTGTTTTTGTATCACAGTGTAGAGCCAATTAGACCTAGTATTATGTGTTAAATTAATATGTTGGATCAGACTGTTATTTTATTATCATATCAGGGCTCCCCCCAGAAAAGTTGTTTGGCTATGTGGCCTTAACAACAATATTTTGCCTAAAACGTCCTGACTAGCTGGTGCTAGTCAAGATGTACCGGTCAAGGAGAGAAATGCAGCATATTGCCAGGGACAAATTGTGATGGATAGTTACCATTGCAGCCTTGTGTCCCAGAGGGGGTGATGAGTAAGTTAGTAAGTGGTTAAGATTAGGGTTAGTAACATCATTTGAGCTGTTAATAAAGCCCTGGAGGGTTGGAGTGGATGAACCCGGTTAAAGAGTACCCGCCCGGACAGGACGCTCTAAAACTAAAGCGAATGCGCCCACAAAGAAGCAGGGATCATTTCATTGGTCAACAGTAAATCTGGCATTCTATTGGGTGGGGGATTTTGACAGGGTTGTTACACAAAAAATCCAAGTGCAGAAATCTGAGAATCTGAGAGCAGAAATTCACATGAACAGTTTGAGCGTAAGGAGAAAAGCCGAAGCTCGAGCAGGAAATCTGTGCGAGCAACATGGTATCTGAGTGCGAGCACACAGTTTGAGCAGAAACAGAGCAGATCCAAGCACAAGCAGAGGCTATTTGAGTGCGAGGGCAGGGTTTTTGAACGTGAAATCAATAAATAATGCTTTCAAACTTATAGACCACTCTCTTGAATAAAGGTAGGGATAAAGCTCCATAGCTGGACATGCTAACGATGGCTGCAGACAAACACTGTTTACTTTTTGCCCACACGTTTGCCCTTGTGCTTTTGATATTTAAGAAGCTAAACTAAAGACACCATCCTCCAATCTCATCAAATGCAGAGTCCAAAGCCTGATGGGACATTAGTGCCTAGTTACAGTTGCCATGATATGATTGGCCAGTTTAGAGCTTGGTCAGTTCCTGAAGCTCACCTTTTCCATCCTACAGCAGCATTGTGCTGAAAAGTACCTCATGCACAAATGACTATCTCTCTGTCTGTCTTAGGTAACGTCACGTTGGACTTTCCGCTGTCCCGGCTGCCCTCAGGCCCTTTCACACGACGACTCGCATTTCCACGAACGCCATAAGTGCATCAACTTCTTCGTCAAGGTGTACGGCTACATGCCACTGCTGTACACGCAGTTCCGAGTGGACTCTGTGCTGTTTAAGACTCGATTGCCCCATGACAAGACCAAGTGTTTCAAGTTTATCTAGCATCGGTCTGAGTGGCCCAGCAAAGAGCCAAAAGTGGCGAGGATTGAAGGACTGGAAGTGTTTAAAGAACAGCAGCTCCCTCTGTGAGCAGTGATGGAGATGGATGGATGAACTGCCAGATAAATGCACAGAAGGAAAGTTTGGAGTAAGGATTTTGCCCGAGGGGGGAGAGACGAGTTGACCTTAAAAGCTGTTGGCTTGGTGGTCTAATCCACAACTCTACTGAAAATTTGAAGAGTGGAAGCTGAAAGGCACCACTGCCAACAAATTAAGCCTTTTCAGTGGATGTCACTCCTCCTTTTTCATGTTCTTCAATCATGCTCAATCATCAACCACTACAGATGTCATTTGCACCTCTTAATGGCCTGCTGAGGAAAGAGGACGGTTGTACACAGTGTACAGAAACTCCCCCACGATAAACTCTACCTGACAATGGAGCTATCAGTTACTGAATCACTGACAGACTGATGTCAGGCTTGTTCGCCCAGCAGCTTGTTGACAGTTACAGCTGGGAGAGCAGACGTGGCAACGGCACATTGCTGCCAATGCGCTTCTTTTTTCTTTTTTTTCTCTCTCTTTTTTTTTCATTTTGCAGTTACAAACTGTACTTCTTGTACATGTATGTGAGAGAAGCACTGATGGAGAAGTATTTTATTGAACGTTTTTTCCTTTTTTTAAAAAAATAATGTCGTTTAAATGTGTAAATCTCTATGTCGGACGAACATTTTCCAGAACCTCTGCCTGTGGGAGATCAGACACAGACTCGTTAGTCTGAGAACGAGACAGGACCTCGACTGAAGAGTTAAACAGGTTGGCCCAATCATGTTTAGTAATGCTACGTGTTCAAGAAGGAATTCACTTCAGCGGTCACCATAATGCCTCAAAATTTGTCATGAAAACCAGCCACCATTTTGTCATTTTGTTATGCTTACAGGACTGGCCTGGCCTGTTTTTTATGCTATAGGGTGTTTACTAATGTTTGTAAAATTGGTCCGAGGTTGAAGTAGTCATGTTTAAATGTAATAATATTAACCAATCGACGGTTACAATGTCCCTTACAGAAGTGCAACAAAGTCAAGAATCACTGCTGCCAAAATCAACAAAAAAATAGGTTTGGATGTCTAATTAAGGTTGTGATTATAAAGACAGTTAAATGTACTGTTAGGATTATGGTAAAAAAAAAAAATGTTAAAGGGAATAGCTTGACATTTTAGGAAACAAACTTATTTGCTGTCATTAAGAGAGTAAGATGAGAAGATCTATAGTGGAGATGCACCAACGATTGGTTGGTGACTGCAGTTGGGTGATTTCCAGCTTGATCGGCCATGACCGGTGACCGAACAGCCGTCAGTGTTGGGTATAGCCGACCCTGTGCTGATCAGATTACATGCATGTGCAGCACGATTGTTCACACCACAAAAATAAGCACAGACCATAACTGATTGTCAGAGCTGCTGCAACCCGTTCTCAAAAGTTGTAATTTATTCCATGGTTTGAAAGCTGCTGTGTTAAGCTAACTAGCAAACTGGTGTGTGTCACCCAAATCTGTAACTGTAGCAAAGTGTAGCACCGCAAAGCTAATGCTAACTGTTTAAAGTAGGTGAATGGCAGATGCTAAAACACTTAGCTTCTTAGTCTGGGAGGAATCAAGCAATAAAAACACAAATTTGGGAGGTTCATCTTAGTCTGCTAATTAGCATGTTAGTTAAGATAAGTAGCAGGCTACTGGGGTAGTTGATAATAATCTCAAAGGTTTCACACAGAATAGCTAATGCTAACTGTTTAATGTAAGCGAATGGAAAATGCTAAAACTAATTAGGGCCATATTCTCGGAGGTATAGTTAAATAAAAACACAGAGTTGGGTGGTCTAACGTAGTTTGCTAGTTAGTCTAGTTAGCGTTCTTCCTGAGTGGGGTCCATTTCATAGATTTGGTAGTATTTCATGGCCGCAAAAAGTTAAAATGCTAGTGATTAAAATGAAAACAAAATGGTGACGTTACTTGAGCAAAAATGGAGCTGTCAGTTAAGCGTGATCTGATCACGCCCACACAAACCTGACAAATGCTGTTCTTGAACTAGGTCCTTTAATAGTTATGAACATGTATTTTCACTGATGCTTAACGAGACACTCCTCCTTGATATCATATTTGTATTTTAACTACTTCAAGACAAGTTTCCAGTTGCTTTAAAAAAAAAAAAGATCAAACATGTTGTGTATGTCGTCAGTTGTAGTTCTCAGAAAGAAAGAAAATCAGGATCAGCCAAAATCGGAATCGACTAAGAAAGTTGCAGTCTGTGCATCTCTAATCTATACCTTAATCACATCTGTCCAGTTAGCATAGCATAGCATAAAGACTGGAAATGGGCAGAAACAGCTAGCCTGCCCATCAGCACCTCTGAAGCTCACTAACATCTGAAATGTGGTGCACAAACAACAAACTGTTTGCCCTTCTCAAGTCTTTATGCTAAGATGAGCTGCAGGCTACAACAGTTAGCCTTGTATTTGACAAACAGCTCGTCTCATGTTACTCTCCACCAGACAGCAAATAAACATGTTGAGCTATTCTCTTTAACATGTCGCCAGTTGGCTTTGAAACAGAAGTATTAGATATGTCCCACCATTCATGTCACCCTCCTGGATAGAACCTTCTCAGCTCAGACAGAAACGTCACTTTACAGTGTCACCATATTGGTTCCACTTTGTTTTGTTTTTGTTTTCTTACCATTGCTTGATGAATGTTTTCTTTGCCAAATAGGTACGATGTCTGCTGCTTTACAGCATAATTTGCAGGGTGCACAGTGTGAATGGTTGCTAAAGGGATGCAGTCTGGTACACCCATATCCACTCTGCATGGTACTTTAGTTTTTTAAGAGTCGATCCATTCAAAGCCCTTCCCATCGTATATTATAAATACAGATCCTTTATTTGACCAGATTTAATTCCTGTAATCTGAACAAAAGGTCAACCTAAAAAGATCCCTTTAAAAAATATCAAGATAAGCTAAGGTATTTTTCCCCCAAATAAGGTTCTCTGAGTGTGAGGATGCTTTTATGAAACTCTCACAAGTCCACAGTTCCTGTATATTTATTGAATATATTATTAAAAAAAGATTTTTTTAAAAACTGATAATGACACATTCAATAAAATGACAAGACAGTGTAGTTTATTATTCCTTATCTTAAAGAGGTCCCGTCAGCTTATTTCATTGCCTGGGAAAACTAGCTTGTGCCACTGAATGCTTAAGGGGTTTTTAACTGACCTGAGAGCAGCACTCAGGCAGGCAAATGTGTTTTATAGACGTCAAGACGACCTGGGTCTTAAAAAGGTCGACCTGCAACAGATGGTCATAAACGGAGCTTCTGCAACAGTCAGTGGACAGGCAGTAAAGCGTCTTTGATGCCAAATCTACCTGCTCCAGCTGGCTGCTGCTGCTCCTCTGGCCCCTCCAGTTAAAATATAAAAATATTTGATTGGGCATGTTTAGCTAAAATGGATTAAACAAAGAGCCAGACTCTGCATTACACTGGCGCAAAACGGCAGTACAGCTAAAACAAATCCAAATTTACACTGCTGCACCAGACTTGAAAAACCAGCCTGTCTTCTCACCTCGTCACACCTGAACACTTTTATTGGAGCTCCGGGGGCTTCATAATTACCTGGCTGACTAAACCTGTCCTGGGGCGTAAATAGGGTCAGCTGGTATTCTTTCTGTAAGTCAAAGCCTCCCTCCTCAAGGATCTGTGGCACAGCTGGTTTTCCGTGGCCCAGAGCAGGATAAACGTCCCTGGGAGGCCGCAGTCACTTTGCTAGGAGTTTTGAAACTATGTGCTCCTGGGTCTGATCCACGACTGTGGGCGAGGCTCCAGCCACCTGCAACGCTGCTTGCGCTGTGCCAGACTGATGACTGATGACAGCGTCAAACATACCATTGAAGGCCAGATTAATGGAAATAAAAACTCTCAACATTGTTAAAACATTATCTGTCTTATGGCCTCATTCTTTACTTCATCTTTACAAAACACATTACTGCACTTTCACTGTTTGATAAGGTCGTAAATGAAGAGGGTGAATCAGAGATTTGTTCAGAAATACTGTTCGACCTTTTGTGTTTATTTTCAAGTTAGCCTGCTCGATGAAAATATTGATACCGCTGTCATGTTCGTGTGGTGAGAATCAAGTTACAGCTAGGTAGCTTAGCATAGTGCTGGGTGATTGATCACATTTTATTTTCAATTATGATTTTGGCTTCCAACAATTATGAAAACAAGATGAGTGAGATAAAACAATCATTCACTCTGTTTCTCAAAGATGCTCTTGTTTTGTCTGGTGTTGTAAATCCAGCACACTCCTTTCTTTACAGCGGTGCTCTGTGTTGACAACTTGTCTACATTCTCACTAGATTTAGCGACTTCTCAGACCCTATTTATGATTTTTTTTTTTATCATGACACTTTCCCAAGGTCCCATGTTACCCAGTACTACATTTGTGCTTTGACGGGGTGCTATGTTCTCAAGGTTCTGTTTCCAAGTCCTATATTCCCCAGGTCTGATGTTCCCAGGTTCCTATATTCCCAAGAAGTCAGTAGTAGTTGACTGTTGTCATTTCCAAACAGGTTAAGATTAGGGAAGCGGTCTGGAGTCAGGTTGAGATATTCATTAAATATTTAGACATGAAAGGGGTCAAATTTGACCTGAAGACAAAAGAAGGGTTTATGTGTGTAAACAGAATTATTGACCTTGGGAGCATAGATATGCTCCTGTTTTCTGTCATCATGCTAAACTAACCAGCTGCTGTCTGCAAACCAGCTTAACTGTAAACTCCATTCTCTCTATTATAGACACAAGCGTGGCATCAGCCTTTTATTTAACACTCAGCCAGAAAAGTGTTTTTCCCAAAATGCTAAACTAATTCTTCAGTGCTTGTAAATGCTGCTAATGCACAAATAGTGCTCAGAACAAAATGCCAGACTTCTGATAAACAGACTCCAGTGGCTCTTATTCCCTTTCCTGCAATCAAAAGCCAATTGTTTATCTGGCAGGAATGTGAGACATCTGGTTCGTATTCATCTTAAACTGAATAAAACCCAACTTTGTAGAAATTTGGCCCTGCAGGAGAACTGACGGGGTGAGGTGTGGCCGCAGCACCCCAGACCCAGAGGAGGGGCTCAGATCTGACATCACTGGGACGAGAAGAAAGAAAAATACATCCCACACCCCTCAGCTTCAGCCAGCAGAGAAGAGAGGGCTTCATACTTGTGACTGAAGCTCGAGGCGTGGTTGTGAAGTCTTCAGTAGTCTTCTCGGGGAGATTTTCTGACTCACAGCTTTTCTTTTCTGATGAGGCTTGAAGACTGGCTTTGTTCCAGATGAGGACAGTGCAGGTACAATCATATTTCAAACACTTCTGAACAATGCTTCAATTTATTTTAGCCTTTATTTCATAACCCATCCTCCATTCTCTCGCAATCAGAAAAAATGATTTCCCTTCTTTTCTTTTCTTTTTTTTACACTGTAATTTCATTTCACCACTCCAACTCACTTCACAGCCAACGCTGCTGTCGTCGGCGCTGCCTCAGACAAACAGCCAGGTTTATTGGACTGTGCAGGCTTTTGCATATTCCTCCTCAGCGGGAAGCACCGTGTTTCTACATGAATGAACATGGCTGAGTTGTCAGAAGGCTGAATGGTGAAACAGGCTCAATCTGTATTACACAGGGAAGGAAGCTGCTCTTTGATACCAGTGGCATGCGGAGCTGTGTCCAATTCTGTAAGCGACTCAGCGAGCACAAGACAGAATTTCATTCCTCTCGTTTAAAGTGGCGTCAGATGCATAGTGTACAGAGTTATGCAAGACCACAATACAGAAAAAAAGAGCTGTCTTTGTGTCGCACAAACCCTCAGAGAGACACCCATAAATCTGGTAAACGCTTTGACTGATAATCCAAAATCATAAAAGGGGGAAACCGGTGAATGGATCTTGCATAATGTCACGTGCATGTAAACAAACTGTACAAAGCATAGCTTGTAAGCATAGTTGCAGCATGTAGTAGGCCCTTTGTAACAGTCTTCTGGTTGCCTTCTCTTTTGTCAATGGCTATGACTGATAGAGAAATGTCTGGTATGCTGGTGGCAGCTGAAAGTCCAGAGAAGCCGAGTCTGGCTGGGAGGAGTCTGCCAGTGCTGGACCGAGCTCTTTGGTCCAAGATTCAGAGACAAAAAAAAACAAAAATGTTTGGAAGTGTCTTCACATTGTCCTGTAAACAGTTAGTGTACATGCAGATTTTTGCTGTATGCAGCATTACTGGAGAAACCGTCTGCTCTGGGTTAGTTCAGTAATTATAATGTCATTAATTTTCAGTCTGCCTTCGCCTTCTCCTGTCAATAAAAAGGCTGGAGCTGCAGTTTACATCTCCACCTCCTCCAATAAAGTCAGTCTGTCAGAGGAAAGTGGCAGATTAAAGGGCACTCATGCAGTCTCTGGCAGTGAAGACTGGGAACCCATGCCCGCCCTCACACCTGTACGCAGCACATACACACACACACACACCACACATCTCACAAGGTGCTTCCTGCTCCCCCTTCCCCCAAGAAAACTCTGACTCTCCAGGGAATGTTGTTAATGTCAGTCTACATAAATCTGCCTCTTATGTGTCGGTGAGCGTGTGCCAGTGGCAGACCTGCTGTCCCTCTGCCTCTTTCATCTCTGTCCAGTGGGCCTGCTGCTCCTCGCCGGTGCTGTTGAGGCCCAGGGAGACCCAGCCCAGCCTCTCCCTGGGCCTCATGCTGCTCCGGCGGCAGAACACTGTCAGCACCAGAGACACCTCGGACAGCTGGAAGAGGGCCACCTGGAACAGGAACGTCTCCTTGTAGGTGGGGTTGGGCTGGCCGCGGCACACGGCCGTCTTGCACTTGGACATCTCTTTCCCCTTGGAGTCCAGCATGGTCAGCTTCACGTAGGTGTCTGGAAGGAGGTGTGGGAGAGTGGTGAGAGAGCGCCATCAAGTGGTGAGAGAGCAGTACTGCAACAAGCACAGGTTTTAACTAAGCTCTTGTGCCTTAATCAAAGTTTTTAAATCTTGGAAGCAGAGTCAGTGTGTGGAAGTGAACCAGGAGTGAAGATCAGTCTGGCTTGTGAACTCTAAACCAATCCAGATTTGTTATTCAAAAATCAAAAGACTTCACACTGAACTATTTGGGGCCCAAAAGGGCAAAAGTGCACTTAAAAATATTTTCTTCAATAAATTTTAAAACATTGTTCATTATGTAAGTCCATCACTTTCATCTGCTGGGGCCAGGTCATGGGGCAGCAGGCCAAGCATAGCTATCTATGGGTTACCCAGAGGCGTTCTCAGGCCAGATGGGATATGTAGTCCCTCCAGCGTGTTCTGGGTCTGCCCTGGGGCCTCCTACCAGTTGTATGTAAGACATTAAGTATTAAGACATTGCCCAGTTTTATATTAAAGGTTATAATCAATGAATAAAGTTGGAAAGTAAGGTCATTTTTGTTTTGGCTGTCCTGTAAATTCGGTCAAATGCCACTTATGCTCCTGTGGTCCTCACCCCTTGAGTCCACTCTTATCTGTCTCTTAAATATGAAGCTACAGCCTGGAGACGGTGTGCAAAGTTTAGCAGACAGACAGCAAACAACTAGCCTAGCTCCGTCCAAAGGTGAAAAAAAATCAGTCTGTTAGCCCTCCGAAGCTCACAAATAAACATGATATCTACTTCATATGCTTATATTTCCTGTATTTATTTATTAACGGTACAAAAACGTACATATAAAAATGTCAATTTAAAGTTTGAAGAGTAGAAGTGCTGAGCATTTATTGACCTACGTGTGTACATGCACATTTACATTACACCCACAGAAATAAACTTTAGAGGTGGTGGTAAGGATGTTTTTTGGACAGAGTCAGGCCAGCTGTTAGCTGTTTGCTGTTTCCAGTCTTAATGCAAAACTAAACCTCAGGCTGTAGCTTCAGATTTACCCAACAGACATTAGAGCACATCAAGTCTTTTCTCCTAGAAATTCCTTTAAAGATTTCAGCGCAGTTATATGTGCAAACACCAGAAATAAAACAATTATTTTACGCATTGATCAAAGTTCATCAAGTGAACCAAATATGTGCCGTTTTTGGCTAAGACCTTAAAATATAACTTTCATTAATCTACACACGATTGAAATATTCCTAACACTTATTACCTGAAGTAATTAAGTGCTGACTCACCTCTCATGATATAAAGCTGCCCCCCGACAAAGTGTTTTATACAACAGAACAGACCGTCTGTGACACACACCACGGCACACAGAGTTGGAAAGAAGAAAGAGAGGAAATAGTTTTCAGATTGTGACACACACCAAAAGTTCAGCTTTCATGGAACTCTGATATACTGCAATTGTTTCAGCATTATGGCTTTAATCACTGAGGTTATTAAAAAGCTGATGCTGTTGCCAGGAAACATTTAAATGTAATGGTGCACAATTTGTTTTCGTTACACGCTGCTGGGAGTCTTGCCCATCTGTTTTGCCAAAACAATTGCTCAGTGTATCAGCACACTTTGGGGAAGCAATATTGCAGGAGAGAAATTTTACTGAAAGGGAAATTTACATCGTCACTCAGCTCCTCTATCAAAGCTGGCACAAAAGCCAAGAATTAAGTGATTTTACATGGAAGCTTTTGTACGTACTGACGGGTTTATCCGACGCTGTGGTTTTAAAGTGGCTTCCCTGGATGACCTCAGCTGATAGCTGTCCCGTGGCAGAGTTGTAGATGAGACCCAGGAGGATCTCTGGTAAGGAGGAGTCCTCAGTGGAGCGGTAGGACAGAGCTCCTGCACTGCGAGACACGCTCACCACAGAGCCACAACCCTGGGAATATCAACCACAGAGGGAGTTATCAGTCAAAGCATCAGTCGGATTTTGAACAGTATCTACATGGAGTCATAACCAATAAAAAGAAGGCATTCCAAGGCAGGCAGGACCTGGATCCTCAACAGGCGGTCTGTGACCTCTAAGAGGCCCTCAGAGTTTCTGCAAGGGGCCGCCAGATTATTGTTTGATGATTTAATTATTTAATTCTGAATGAAAATATGTATGAAAATAAACAATAACATAAATCCAACATTTTATTAGCTACTGCAAGATAAATCAGGCCATTCATTAAAAATATGTAGATATATATTTAATTTAATTTACATTACACATTGTTGGTGATAAGCTAACTGTTAAGGCCCTGACACACCAAGCTGACAGTCAGCCATTGGTCAAATTTGAGCCGTTGGTGAGCGTCTGCCACCCTCGTCAGTGTGGTGTGTCCTGCACTGTCGGCACAGCCAATCACTCTGATTGGCAGTTCAGCTCAGCGCACGAGAAGAGAAACTGAAGTGAGGAAAGTAAACAAAAAGCTAAAGCTGAGAGGGAGTGAGACCAAAACAAACTTGTTACATAGGGTAAGACTATTTGTCTTTGGCAGATGTTAATGTGCTAACTAGCGTGAAGGCATTTTTCCGGTTCCGTCTGCTGGTGTGGAGTTCTTTCCTCTCACGCAGGCGCTGAACATACAGTATATACAGGCTGACCTTTGGCTGTCGTCTTTGTTGTGTGTTCATGTGCAACTTTTTTGGCTGAGACACGGCAACATCAGGTGACACAGCAGGGGGCCCTTGTTGCTGCTAGTTCTCTGAAGTCAGTTTGGTGTGTCTGGGCCTTTACCCATGAATCCTTGTACAATCATGTGAGCGAACTAACAATAAATCAATGTGCCACAGCCATCCACAAGGTTAGGCTAACTAGTTAGCTAGCCGTTATGTAGACTACTATTGAAACATATTGGCCATTTAGCTGTGTTACTATTCCAAGTGTATGCACATTCCTGTGAGCCACAATGGATAGTTTGGTAACTTTTCAAGCAAGAGACTCTGACACATCGTCCACCTCAGAAACTACCAGCGAAAGTGCAAAGGTGAAGCTAACACACCTAGCCGTGCTCCAACTGCTGCTTGCTTAGCAACTACGTGCAAGCACAAACCACATGTGGTTTTAAACCTGAACCCCTCTCACCAGGGTCGGACATCTCATGAGGGTAACGTCACGACGTCTGTAAGGACGTTAGGATGATTTTTTTTTTTAATATAGTTTATAGATTAAGAATGCATTTAGTAATTGAGAAAATAAGAAGATGAATTGATATTGAAAACAGTCCTTAGTTGAACCCTTATTTTTCAGTTGAATGACAGAAGTCTACAGCTGATATATTCACTGTCAAACTACAGTCCCAGACCGTCAGATAAAACTATGCACAGTGTAAGATATAAATTCACAAAGTGTTCTCACTGTAAGTTCAGAGCCCGGCTCCAGGGTGACAGGCAGAGCGATCTTGCCCTGCAGGTTGAGCTTAGTCAGGTAGAACACCTTCTCTCCCAGGACCTTCTCCTTTTTCATCCGCCTGATGCTGTACAGGCGGAAGCGCACAGCATAGTCCCCCAGGGCCTCCTGTTCCACCCTGGAAAACTTGAATGTTTCCGTGAAGACAGGACACGGGCCCTTCTGCACGCCCGTCTTGGCCCGTTGCTTCTTGGTGGGCAGCAGGACCAGGTGGACCTGCCACGCAATGTTGCCCGTCTGTTTGAGAGCAGGGATGTCTGTTGCCGCGGTGACCGTGACAGCCAACCATTGCTCACCAGAGTCATATTCAAAAGCGACGTCAAGGGTGCCATATTTGGCGAGTGGCTCTGGCTCGTAGGCTGTGGGGAGGTGAGGACCAGAGCCATCCTGAGAGGAGAAAAGAATAAGAGGAAGGCTGAGTGTAAGAGAGGAGAGAATCTGAAGCAACTTCCTCAATCAACTTCCTCCTGTTCCTGGACAGTATTGGGTCAGTTAAGTTACTCATCACAGGGTAGAAACAGATTACATGTACTTGGGATTACGTAATCAAAACAGATTACATTTGAAAACATATAATTAGATCATACAATGAGATTAAAAATTATTTGATTACATTTTGCCTTTAAAATGTGGCAAATTTAAAACTTAAAATTAAATTAATATAAATTGAAATAAAATAAAATGAAATTTAAAAAATATCTGTTTAAAATAATAACCTACATTTTATGTCACAACACTGAAAAAGTTGCTGTGTTTCCTGCTGCAAACATATTTTGTTCACACAGAAAATATTTCTGGCAGTAGGAAGAGATGTAAAAAAAAAATGGAGAAAAATGTAAATGAGTTTCTGAATAAGTTAAGACAATAAATTAATAATCTACAGAGTAGCTTGTGCAGCAAAAGGTATTTTTAGGGCCCAATTAGTGTAAGTTTTTCACCTGTTTTTGTCATGTTTAAAATAATCACTGATTTATTTTTATATAATGATCCTCAGGAGTTATAATAATGAGATCTGGGTCAGACTGAGTATCAGGATATTCTGTAGGGCCAATGTAACAACAGCACAACAATATCTGGAACAGTGCTGGTATTTTTGTCCCCTTTCAAACCAGTACAATGACCCGCCCCCCTGTCTCGTTATAATGAGATGAGCTGAACTGTAACTGACACTGTAACCAAAGTAACATTGACAGTAAACAACTTACTGTATGTAATTACAGTAGTGGTCTCACATGAATCTTTAATTAATTGGCAGTAAGGGGGCTTTGTATATATGGTGTTTATACTATAACCTTGGTGAACAACAAGGCAGGTTTGATATAAAATATATTCATACTATAAAAAGAACTGTTAGTGCTGCTTAAAGTCACAGAGGAGGGAACACAGAGTAGCTCTGCTCTGACCTCTGGTCCCAGCACAGCGGTGCTGTCACTGGGAATGTCCTCCTCGCAGCCTTTGTTGAGGTAGCTCTCAGTGTCCTGCTCCACGCTGGCCTCACTGGAGCAGCGGGGGCTATCGCAGCGCTGTGGGGACGACCCCCTCCTGACCCCTCGCTCCGAGCGGGACCGAGAGGACACACGCACCGCCGAGCCCTCGTCCTGGTACGGTGGAGGCTGAGTCTCACTGAGGGACGACTCCTTCTTTATCCTCTGGATGCTGTTGGCTGCTCTCAGCACAGTGACACAGAGAGATGCAGAGGGAGTAATGTGATATGAGAGGAGTGTTACTGGAGACGCACTGTGCTCTGCAGAGATACGCATTATGTATGCAATGTACAGTCAGTCGACCACAGAGTCAGGTTAACCGCTTGAACTGTGTCAGAGCCACAGAGGCCATCTTTTTAAACTAAAACAGCTTCATAGACTTTTATTTTAAACTCTTGTCGACATGTAAAATGCAGTCACACAAAGATTGGCATCTTGAGTTTAAATATTTCACTGTGTAATTATCATGTGAAAAAAAAGATCCTACATAAATAAGTGCACACCAAAGGCAGACATTAAATGCAGTTCAAAGTTTTGAGTAACTTATCGAATATCTCTATCTATTGTTCAACCCATGTATTCTAAATTTGGGAAGAAAACTCCAGTGTGCATGAAGAATCTGTAAAAAGCTACTTTCCCTTCTCCCTCCCTTGTAGATCTGCCCAGGTGAGCTGCGTTACCTAATGAGGTGCAGTTCACCTGACATGGAGGAGGCCTCTGCTGCCTCTCAGCCTGGGATTTTGGTTGTCTTGTTTGCTTGTTTTATTTGTTAATAAATCCCATTAAAGTGAGTGTTTTAAAGGTGTTTATGTGGTCAGTTTGGGTCAGTGTTGGAGTTTTGTTTGCCCCATAGGGCCACCTAAGGGTGGGGCGTCACGAAAGCAAACATTCTTCATGAACTTAAGTTGTAGGGGAACACATTCTCAAAAACAGTGCAGATGCACTAGTCATCTGTGTGAGACTATTTATGTGCACGTTTTTTAGAAAGTTAGGTTACAGAAAAATTAGTGTGTTTGAGGAGTACTGAGCATACGACTGGATAAATAAGACTTGGATTATAATGCATGAGAGTTTGCGATCAGATGGTTTATTATAGTTTTGCTATACACAAACCCCTATGACTTCAGTACATCAAGAATTTCCTCCTTTTTTGGATTCTCCGTTGGAGGCATGCAAGAACAATTACGTTTTCGTCACAAATTCAAGGTAACATTGGGTAAGTAACTGATATACAAATACATTGGGGGCTGGGTTATAAACCATTTGGGGGGAGTCTTCCTTTAACCCTTTGAAACCTGGAGTGACATTACTTTTGTTTAAACCTTTAAACCCTGAGCAAATTGGTGCGATTTCTTTCAGAAACATGGGGAAAAGGTGATGAGCAGCATGGTAAAAAATGTCCCACAAATTGCAAAAAATAAATAAAATAAAATAGAAAATAGAAGAAAAAAGCTAGGAAAAAATATATAATAATAATAATAATAATTATTATTATTATTATATTTTAAAATTATTTTACAGAATTATTATAATTTTAAATACTCTTTCCAGGTCATTTCCTTGTTTATTTGTTTTAACTTTATTTTTTTCCCCACTAATTTAATTTTTTTCTTTTTACTTTATCCTTTAGTTTTGAAAAAAAATCTAGCCAATTTTCTCAGGTTTCAAAGTGTCAAAGTAACATGACGGCTCAGCAGAGGCTAGAAAGGGACATACAGTGACGGGAAGTGTAAAATGTGAAAATATCAAACTGATATAAATGTTATAATTTTGACCTTTTAGGCAACATCAGTAGAAGTGAAATTAACAAACAATGGTACTTTGTACACAGAATAGGTTATTAATGTTTTTATTGCATTTATTACATTTTATTTTTTAGAAATTTCAATTAACCGAATCTTTGTTTTTATAGTCATGTTGTTTATATTTTCATCATATTTCATCTTGCGTGTGTCTTGTGTGTTTTGTAACCTTTATGTTTTATGATGCACAGTGTTTGTGTTGTATAACTGAGCGTGCTCTCACCTCGCCCACTGGAGGCCTCACTGCTGTAGCCTCCCTGCTCAGCGGACTGTTTGCGTTTGTTGCTCCACGCAGAAGTCGTGTTCTGCTGGGCCACAGCCTCGGGGCCTTTGTCCTCCTCGCTGTCTGATAAAACTCCCTCTGGACAGAGCACACGGAGACTCCAGTTCAAACATTACATTTGTCTTACAAAATACAGCATGTGCAGCGTTTGAATAAAAGCAGGACACAGGAGCAGAGATGCAGAAGCTGAAACTGGCACACAGCAAGCTGGGAAAGGTCCTTCAAGGTAAGAGCTTCAGAGAGGAAGAAGAAGAGGAAGAGACCCAGGTCGTGAAACAAGCAGCACATAATCTGACCTTGTTTTCCTTTCTTTTTCTTCTTGCTTTTCTTCCCTTTCTCCTTCTTCTTCTCCACGTCCGAGGCTTCATCAGATTTCTTTGAACCCTCTTTTGCTTCTTTCTTCTTCTTCTTCTTGTCTGACTTTTTCTTTTTCACCGTTGAGGAAGATCTAGAGAGCTCAGCCTCGTCCTCATCATCTCCCTCTCTCTCCAGGCTTTTCTCTTCCTCCGCCTCTCCTTCTTCTGTTTGCTTATTCTGTTTTGCTGACCTGCTTTCAGTGTCAGGACCAGGTGATGGAGGGGTTTTGTCGCAGTCATCACCTTTTGGCTGAGCGATGGCGTGCTCTCCGCTGTCACTCGCCTTCCTGTCTCGTCCATCACTGGCGTCTGTTTTCTCTGAAGCATCACCTCCCTCCTCTTTCTCTCTGTCTTGGGATTCCTCTTTGTTTTTCTTTGCCTCTTTCTCCAGCTGCTTTTCTCTCCTCTCTCTCCTCCTCTGCTCTTTCTTCTCCTGCAGCTCCTTCTCCTCCTGCTTCCTCTTCTCTTCCTCTGCCAACTCGGCTTCTGTCTTTTTAACTCGCCAGCATCCGTCCCTCCATTCCCACTCCAGCTGGCTCTGAGTGCACTCTGCCTCTTTGGTTTCACTGGACTGGTTGGTCTTTGAGGACGTGTTGCTGGCTTTGCTTCCTCCTTCCTGTGCCGTGGACGTCTGACCAGACTCCTGGCCGCTGGCGTTCTCACCATCTTCCTCATCCTGCACCTTGTTGATTATAGTGGTGACCTGCTCAGTCAGCTGGTCGCTGACAGCGTAAGTGACGTCGCTGACGGCGTTGGCCAGGTCGTCCACACGACTGGTGACGGCATCCAGGACGGAGGAAATGTTGACAGATGGGAGGTTCTGCTGGAAGCTCTTGAAGAAGGCCATCTCTCAGTCGGGGATCCTGTCACCACGCTGACCACTAGATTAGCTCATCAGAGGCACTGACACGGACATGTGGTTGTTAGCAGGGGGGTGCCATCAGTGTGTGCTGACACCAACACATGTACACACACCAATATGGTGACTGTAAAGATTGTAACACGTTTGTACAAGAGCTCTCTCACAGTGATTTTCTCATGTTCAAACATCAGAGTCACAATAAAATGAACATTAATTTATGAAGTGGGACAGTAGCACTTCAGAAACACATGAAAATCTCAAGCTACGGCCTCAGTTGAGACTAATTTATTTATTTTACACATTTTCTCCAGTACTAACTCTGTTCTCATGTTAGACGCTGAGTGCTTTCAGTGCTTTCAATCAGGTAATTATCCACTATAATTTGTTTGCAATCATGTGACTACTATGAAGCGTGAAATTCAGATGGAGGGCAGGAAGTGATAAATCTATATTCTAAGAACTGCAAATAAAGGAAAATGACTATAAGCGCTGAACCTGCAGGCAGCGGGTATCCTCAGAAAACTGAAACTCGTATCGGATGTGATCCATACGAAACAAAGAAAAGGGATTTTTCCCACAACTTGACCAGTTTGCCCAAAGTGGACACAATACCAACAACATCCGCGCCACCAGGCCGGATCCCTGACGCTATAACTGCTCATGCCTGGCCCTCAGCAGCACCTCCTGTTGGTAGATTGTCATCAGCATATCCTGATTATTTCCTCAGACCAGTGCACCCAGCGAGTCCTGGGCCCCTCGGTCCACATCGTGTTAGCAAGCAGCACAGAAAGACGGGACACATGTGCAGCCGTACCTGCCAGCCAGCTCTAAACCTGCGTGCTTTATAATCGTCATAACAAATTAATGAAATGAAAGCGTACAAGAGTTCTGGAGGACTGCTATCCCAGGTCATAAGCTGCATAAGCACACCCATTTCACCATTTCAGCCCACAAACCCGGCATATCAACAGTAAGCTGCTATTTTTTCTCTTCGATTTGATTTGGTTTTACATTTGACATGTGTCTGAGATGACATCAGCATAAACTTCAAGGTCTGAACATAAAACCAGAACAAAACCCAACAATCATCCTAACGTGTGTATATGCAACCACTGTTGTAGATCTACGTGTGTTGAGTACCTGGCTGGTTGTTCTTATAGCCACCGAGATGTGACAGATCGTCAGGACTCTCCACTGACAGCTTGTTGCTGAGGTAAAGAAAAAACAGAGCCATCAACGCCATGAAGGCTGCAATGGAAGACAGGACACCCAGAAGCTCAGGAGAGACTGAGGAGCAGAAGAACAGGAATACACAGGGAGGGAAAGAGAGAGAGAGAGAGAGAGAGAGAGAGAGAGAGAGATGGGGGAGGAAAAGGAAAGACAGACAGGAAAGGAGAAAACAAAAAATTAGACACAAACATTTACTGATTATGGAGGTGTGAGGTAACAGTTACATTTACACAAAAAGGCGATAAATACAGCACACAACAAACACACAGATGGCTGCAAGCTAAAATATGATGCACGCAATGCTTTTAAAGCTGTAAACAACCGCACTTTGATACCACAAATAACTCCATTAGATGATACGCATCTTATTTTGGAATCAAACTCCTCCACTGTTGCCTTGTCAGGGAAACGTTGTGCTTTTTTAACAGTCAGTGGTTGTTCCACTTCAAAGGCATACCAGATACAATCTACAGCAGTGTATGTAGGCCAACCATACTTCATGTAACCATGCAGCACTGCTGATGTGCTATTTTTATGAGAGCCTCAAAGGGGCTGTATCTGACTGAAACGTAGGCTCAGTAAACCAGCCGAACCGCGCTGGGCCTGCATTTAATAGGCTACAACGCAGACACACCGCAGTGTAATAGCTGAGGAAAAAGGGGAAGTTCGTGGACAATGAGGCATGAATGGTATTTCCAAAGACCAAATGCCTCGGTGGAAAGGGCAGCTTGTGAGATGAAGCTCCCTGCAGACGAGGCTGTGTGATATGCGGTGTCTGGATTTTAAATTTGAGCACCACATCGTACAGTTTTTTGATCCCACAATTATATGGACGTACTCAGAAGTGAATCGCTCAGAATTGTATTAGAAACACCAATCTTGACGGGTTTGCACACCCACACAAGTGCTTTAAAATTGACTGTTCTTTAAACCCCTCCCCTGAGCAGCGATTGTCCAAACGTAGCTTAGCAACTGTAGAGGAGCTGTGGGTTTCTCCGCAGGTTGAGATGGTGAGTGTGGTGCTGTAGGGCAAAACTTTGGAGGTTGGCTGGAGCCTACCCCAGCTGACACTGGGCGAGAGGCAGGGTACACCCTGGACAGGTCGCCAGACTATCACAGGGCTGACACATAGAGACATACAACCATTCACACTCACATTCACACCTACGGGCAATTTAGAGTCACCAATTAACCTGCATGTCTTTGGACTGTGGGAGGAAGCGGAGTGCCCGGAGAAAACCCACGCTGACATGGGGAGAACATGCAAACTCCGCACAGAAGAGCTCCCCACCGCACAGAATATTCTGGCAGTTGAATTATTGCTCCTAATAGATAATTATGACTTATAAATGCAGAAGGTGAATAAAGTCCAGAAAAGGCTTGGTTCTCGACTAGCACTGTGTTGTATTCTCTCACTGTGTCCTGGATGCTATCAGAGTTTCGGTTTGCCCTATATTGTGTTTCGGAAAGTTTATATTACAGCAACTCAAGCCACTTTCCACTTTTAACATATATAGTTTCTTCACTATATGATCCCGTACAATGAACTTTGTTTGGCTACTAACTGAACAAAACAAAACATCCAGATAAAGACAAAACTCCGACTGAAAGAAGCACCAGAATAAATAAACCAGCAGCAGCAGGATAAATACAATAAAATAAAAGCGGTACTAAAATACATAAAAGCAGCATCAGGATTTAACAGTGGTGTAAAAAGTGACATTATTAGTCCTGTTTGTGTGGAGTGTTGTGTTGGTTACAGTCCCTATTATGTGCCAAGAGGGGCATGATTTATAGAGGCCACAGCCCTGCAGTAAAAGGTGTTTCTCTGTCTTATTGTCCTGAACCACTTGCTGGACGGCAGTGGTTCAAACAGGAAGTGGCCAGGGCGTGTGCTGTCTTTGAATATGCTGTTTGCCTTCCTGTCAAGCCTGTTGGCATCGATGGTGTCCTGTGTTTTATAGGGTCATTTCAACCCGGAATCCAAAAATACATATTTTTACTCAAACCTGTAGTGCTATTTATCAACCTGGATTGTTTAGGGCTGAGTTGCTGAGTGTCGGAGATGTCTGTCTTCTCTCAAATATAATTGAACTAAATGGCACTCGCCTTGTGTTGCTCAAAGCGCCAAAAACAAAAACTTGAAAAACTCTTTCCAGAAATCACAACCTGGTTACTCAAGGTAATCCACAGATCTTATTGTGAGCAGTTTCATGGAGGAACTATTTTCTTTCTGCTGAGCTACATTCGCCAAACTCATCAATGTAAATGGCTATTTTATTCGTTATTTATAATTGCATTTTTGTTTGTGTCTGACATATTTGGTGTTACATATTTCATGTTGTCAGTCTGTAACACTCGTGACTTTTAATCTGAACGTGGCGTTCATTGTTAATTGAGTAAACAACTAGTGCTGAATCAATTACCTAATTAATCGATTAGTTGTTCAACAGAATTTATCTTTTTTTTTAAAGATTATTTTTTGTCCTTTTGCCTTTATTAGATAGGAGTCTAAGTGTAAAAGGGGGAGAGAGAGGGGATGACATGCAGCAAAGGACTGCAGGCTGGAATTGAACCATATATGGGACACCTGCTCTACCCACTGGGCACCCTGACTGACAGAAAATGAGCCATTTTGATAATCTATTATTCATTTTTAGTCTTTTTTTTCCAAGCAAAAATACCAAATATTCCCAAGTCACAGCCTCTCAGTTGTGAGGATTTACTGTCTTTCGTTGTCTGACAGAAAACAGGTTTTAGGCTGTTAATTAAAGCTATTCAAAGACGTCAACTTGAGTTAAGGGAACTTGTATGTTCTGACATTTTACAGGTACCCTTGAACAGCTGATCAAATATGCATTAGTTGCAGCACTGTAATAAAAAAGACATGAAACGATGGTGCATTTCAGGTGGATGCGTCTGCTGAAGCAGCCCACATGTTGCAGCATGTGTTTTGCAGCAATCACTGACTAAATTGGTCCGCAGTGTAAAACCCACCCTGAGAGCACTAACATGTGAGATGCAGAGAAAAACACAGGCACAGTCTCTCAACCCTCCTGAATACAGACTGAACTTATGGACGTACTTGTTTCACCATGGCAACAGGCAGAGACCACTGCAGCCTGACAACTGGCGCTGCTGCAGACTGCCAAAGTGATGAATGCTAAACTCCCAAGAATGGCAAGAGAAGTCAGAGGGAGAGATAAGAGAGGCGATGTGGCGGCAGAGGCTTACCTTCTCCAAATGAATATCCTCTTTAACGCCAGCTGTTCCCAAAAAGCACTATCAGTACTCACTGCTGCTATAGATAGCAAGTGATCTAAGACGAGGGGGGAAAAACAAAGTTGTCCTGCTCTGGAGTAATCCGACATGTAATAAATCCCTTACACTTAGTCCGGGCCAGCACTTGACAGGCTTACGTATCAACTCTCACTGCAGACACTTGTGTTGATTGTGCCAGAATGACCTCCGCAGCCATCGGGCACTGTCGAAATGAACAGCTTATGGCTGTGCTCCCGGGGCGTGAGGACACTTCATACATGGCCCTGCTCTGTAAATGTCAACGACAGCTGAATAATTTAGACACCTGAGGTAACCTGATGCCTCCGTCAATGCATACTGGAAAGTGGAGAGGTAGCGAGCCGGCCTTTGAGACAGCTCTTTTATATAATACCCATCACTCTCAGGAAAGCCTGATATTTCTCCCAACAGCAGAGCAGATTAAAGTTCCCTTCTCAGCCACTTCCCTCTCCCCTCGTCTGCCCTTCTATCACCCTATCCCATCCTCCCTGAGTGTGTTCATGTACAAATTGTGTGTCTCGACTGAATAAACAAGAAAACATAAGCAAATAAATCTGTTTTTTACTGCGTGTGAACTCAGGCTGAACTCATGACTCTGAACTGAGCCTCTGGATTCAATCTGCCTCTTTTTTTCCCAGGTAATGACTCCGGCACGCTGACTAACAAACATGAGAACGCAGCCACTGAACCATTCAATGAGCAAACAGCAAATGAATAATCACCTCAGAGAAACGTGAGCCCATTTAGACGAAAGGGGAAACAAATTATTTTGTCATGTTATGTCAAATATCCTCATTGTGAACATTAATTCTTTCATGTAACAACTTATCCCACTTCTAAGCTTAGACACCAGCGCACACACTCAACTTGGTTGTAGTTTGTAGGGCAGGCTTGTTTAAAAAGTAGGTAGGCAATCTGGAAATGTTGCTTACACATGGACTTCTGATACGAAACAAAACCTCCACGCTGCTGAATAAATCATGAACACACAGCTGCCTTCTTTTGCTGAAGTGAACCAAAACTTGATATGCCATGCATAATTCACTCGCAGACATTATGCTTTCTGAAGTCTATATGGAGGCACTTTCCATACACCAAACTTCAGTGAGAAATTCCCACGAATAAAGGCAGGTTGAGAGCTGCATTTGGATGTGGCAATCTTTGTGCTTTCAAAGTGATGTAGTGGAATTCAGCCAAGCACAAATTATGCTCAGGATGAAAACAAACACACACACACACACAAATATACCATTATGCTAATGCAGATACACAAGTGCAGTGCTCGTCTGAACCGTGGCCTTACCTCGTCTGGCACAGATGAGCTCATGAACACCACAGTTCCTCCCCCCTCCTGGGAGAGAGACAGAGAAAGATGAAGTCAAAGGTTAGAAATATTATTCCATGTACTGTAGAAACATATGTTCAGGCCTCAGGTTAGAGAAGCTGGTAGGTGATTATGACAACAAATATAGAACTAATTATCTGAACCACAGCAGAAAAAAAAACTCACAATCAAATTACTAATTATGAACATCAAGCATAAATGTGTCATCAAAAGGAGGTGCGGAAAAAATGACTGTAGAATTTACTAGCCACTTTCTTGCTAAGAGTTAGCTGAGAAGATGGACAACTCTCTCATATCCGTCCGTTATATAGACCTGGAGCCAGTTAGCTTAGCGCAAAAAGTTGACGCAAGGGAAACAATTTAGAAAACGTTTACAAGTTTACAAAAACAAAATACACAAAACACAAGTTTTTGTTTTATTGTGGGGGTATGTGCAAGACTATTTCTTGGCTGTGTTAATTATTGAGCTTTAAATGTGTTTCTAGGTAGATTTGTTTTACCCTTGACAGAGCCATAAATTGGCATAATTGAAATATGATATCCATAACTATGTTTTAATTAGTTTATGATCACCTGAATCTCAAATAAGAATTGTTGTGTTTTTGTTAGAATAAGACGTTTATGTCTACATACTGAGCAGGTGATCGTTGTGAAGGCAGAATATTTGTGAATGCATGAGGGAGTCTGGCTAAAAAGAAAAGCTCAACATTTTTTATTCACTTTCTGGTTGAGAGTTAGCTGAGAAAACTGATAACTCTGTCATGTCTGGAGCCAGTTAGCTTAGCTTAGCTTAGCGCAAAAACTTGAATCAAGGGAAACAGCTAGCCTACAAGCGTACAAAACAAAAATACAAAAACTACAAATTTATGATTTATGGTGGAGGATATATGCAGGACTGTTTCGTTGCTGTGTTCATTATTGAGCTTAGAAGATGCTTCTCTGTAGATTTCTTTAATCTTTTGACAGAGCCAGGCTAGCTGTTACCTCCTAAGTTAAGCTAAGCTAACAGTCTTGTGGTTCCAGGATCAAACTATATTTAAAGGTCCAGTTTGTGGGATTTAGGGCGATAAACTAACAGCAATGGAATATAATATTCATTACTATGTTTAAATTAGTGTACGATCACTTCAAAATAAGACTTGTTGTGTTTTTGTTACCTTAGAATGAGCCATTAATATCTAAATGTGGTGCAGGCCCGGTCCATTGATATATTAAGAGACCTGAATACAGAATTAAAGGAGGGACCCCGTTCTTTCCTATGAAAGTTGTTCAGTGGAACATGAAGCCAAAAAAGCAATATTTCTGCAGTATGAAATTAGCCAGATGATCAGCGCTGTGTCCGCATCATTGGGCCTATAGATCAAACATATTGCATACGTCCAGCGGCCAAGCTGACTACTTCTGGTTTACTTCTGCTACTAAATGGGGATAAAATGATTTGATCTAGCGGCTCTTCGAGACTTTATAAATGTTGTCAGAACAAAGAGATTTCATCCTGATAGAGGAACAAATCATTTCCAGGGGGCTGTAATGATAAAAAAAAAATGTAACCACTGATTTGCTGATGTCTCTTTTACAATGTAAGTCAATGGGAAAAAGTCTTTATGGGCCCAATGGCATCACGTAACAGACCAGTGAGATGTAATTCCACTGTTTGGCCAATATGAATATCGGCCATGAATACAGCCTTGAACGCAGGGCCCTATTCATTCCTATGACAGTTGAACAGCAACACATGAAGCCAAAATGGTTTAACTGACACATATAAAATTACCCAGATGATCTCGAGATGACTGGCACTACTTCAGCACTGTGCAGCCCAGTGAGCAGGTGCACAAGTGACTTATGTTGGCCAAGTGTGACCAAGCTGGACTGAGTGCAGCCAAGTGTCTTACTTTCACAGGCTGAATGACTAACTTCCAGTTTACCGCTTTGCTAATTTGAATGAGTTATAATTCCACTGATTGGCCATTATGAATATTGGCTTCATAGCCCAGCACACTTCCTGTGGGCTTGGTCTTGTCACACAGAGTTCACCATGTTGTTCTCCAGTAGCCCAGAATGGACAAACCAAACGCTGGCTCAAAATTGGGGCATTTACATCTTTGCATCTGCCACTGAAACTCTCCTACGTGCTTGGGAACCTGAGAAGGCTTTAGTTCTGCAACCTCACGCTAGATGCCACTAAATCCTACTAAATCCTGCACACTAGACCTTTAACTGACAGATTTTAGAGGTGTATCAATCCTTTCATCCAAGCTATTCCTTTAAAATACTGTTCACTTTCAGGGATACACAGTTTGTAACCATATCAGAAGCAGCAGTAACTCCAGTTTCAATGGAATAAATTTAAATGTATCTCTCTAAATGGGTCAAAACTGTGCTAAAGCCCATTAATGTGATAAATTATTCAAATTAAATGCAGTGATCATTACTTCAATGCGTCTTTCATACAATCTAAAGTATTAATTCAGTAATAATTGTCTTTCTTAAAATGAAGGTCCAAATGCTTTTTCAGATGAGGACAGTCTGAATCCTTTATTTATGTGTTTATTTGTCTAAAAGTAGTTCATTTTAATTGTAAATGTTAAAATCATCCTGTAAAATACCCACTATATGTCATTTAAACCCTACTGGCTGCTAAAAACATTAAATTCATGGACAAAAACAACAGGGGTCCTGACCTGTGTGAGCTCAATGTTAAAAAAACGGCTTGATTATATCATCAGTCAAAGGTATGTTTCACCTAATTATCACCAATTAACATGATCCCTTTACATTACTTGGAAACATGTTGCTATTTTCTCTCCACAATTTCCCTCACAATCCTCCTGAGTCTTAATTTAACGGACGATACTGACACTATCACCCTCACACACATTCACACACCCACAGGCTCATGCACACGCACACATACATTCACACGTTATCTCTCTTGGCTCAACACCTCAGCATTTAATGATTCCTGTATCTCCAGTGTGGCAGGAGCAGATCTCCGCTCTTTAACGGTCCAAATGAGGGTCTAAATTACAAAACTGTGTCAGCGTCTTGATCTTAAGAAACCATATTTTACTGCTCTTAAATCCACGCATAAAATTTAAACAAATCATCCGTGGAGTGATTGTATTACTCCTCTCACACCAGGGATTGGACGCTGGAAATGGTCTGAGGTGACGACTCGATGCCAGAGCGAAGGGAAAGCTCTGAGGCTGACTTATCTTCTGCCAGACACCCTCCAGACCAATTCACTTAATGTTTGAGAAATTTTCTGCTGGGACAAAGAGCTTGCCAAAATGTAGCAATCAGTAATACACTGGTCACTGATATCTTTAAAATCAAGGGGGGGGCTTTTTACAGTAATAGGAGAAGAAGATTATGTGTGTCTCTCTTTTTATTCAGTCAACTGGACAAAAAATGTAGGACAAAAGTAAATTATGCTGCTCCCACTGCAGTGTATTATCCCGCATGGCAAGTGGCAACACTTCCAAAGACAGATTCACCAATGACTGGAAAAGTTTATACTAACAGTGCGACAAGATGTACATTACGAGGCCTGGATCCTCTGATATTTAAACAAATGAGAGTAGAGGACCAAACAAGGACAAAGGCTGCTTTACCACAATCATCACGATGACGATTTACTGATGGTTTTAAAGTAAAATGGCAGTGCACATTAAACCAGGCTATTTTCTGGGGTAACACTGGTTTCTAGAACAAGCTGCGCATCACACTTGTTTGTGATCAGTAAAAAACTAAGAGATTGAAACTGCAATAACAAAGTTGGTTGTCTGCAGGGGTCGGTTGGCACACAGCTATTTTCTGGCCCTTTGAAGGTCACAAAAACAAAAATGTAACATAAAAAAGTTTGCTTGCTTCACCTGCACTCATACCATGTTGGAACATCATAGCATTTTAAGTCTTGTGAGTGATTTATCCTGGCTTCATATGAGCAGATGAAATCTCCGCTCGTTGCAAGGCTAGTTTATACAATGTAAAATGCCATAGGCTTGTGCTAATAACGTTAGCATGTTATAATTGTTTGGAAAACGTGTTTAGTATGAGACAGTTGTTTTGTCAGTGAACCTTGTGAGCTGTGACAGAGACGAATTTTGTAAAGTTACCTTTGTTAAATGTTGCTGTTGTCCCTGGCTTCATATGAGTAGAGGAAAAGTCTGCTAGCATCTAGGCTAATTTATACAATGTAAAATGCCATAGGCTTGTGCTACAAATATTAGCATGTTGTATTTGTGGGGAAAATGTGTCAAGCGGAAAACAAGTGCTTTGTCTGTGAATGCTGCGAGTTATAGTGAAGCTGATTTGTGTACTTGTGTTTGAAATTGTCTCTATTAAGCCATATTTAATGTGTGTTTTGAATCAATTAAACTTTACAGCACTTCACAGAAACCCCGCTGCTGCTAGTGTTTTGGAGGTGTTAATTTAACGTTTACATATAGTCTCTTTCAAAATAAACACACCAGGTCAGTACAACACCGCAAATTGATGTTTTTTTTCCTTCAGCAACAAACACCCATGGTTAGGTTTAGGCAACAAACACATATGGTTGGGTTTAGGTGACAAAAACACATGGTCAGGTTTAGGAAAACAAAAACACGTGGTCAGGTTTAGGTGACAAAAACACGTGGTCAGGTTTAGGCAAAAAAACAGGGTTTGGCTTTAGAATCTTTTGGGACAAACACTGCTGTCTTGGGTAAAAGCCGGTGTTTGTTGGACCCATCCACCACCCCTCCCGCCAGCCACAGTCAGAATCTTGCTGCCTTAACTTTCATCCTTGTCTCACCGCATTTCCCCCTGACGTGCCAGGCGCCATTAAACTATAATGACAACTGGCTGCACTGACGTTAAAAGACGGCTTTTTTTTTTGTTGGTTTCTGATGCTGCAAGTCACTGCCCAAGCACCAGATGTCGACGACTTCGGAGTGAGACCGGGCTCCACATGTGTAGGCTATGGCGCAGGCTCTGCATGGAGCTGACACACAAGTACAAATCCCACTTTAAAAGTGTGTCAACCAACCCTGGTCTCCCCTACCTCTGTTTTGGTCTTAGAAGAAACCATCAAACAAGTCAATTTGATATATGTGTGTGTGTGTGTGTGTGTGTGTGTGTATAGGTATGATGATTGGCTGCCATAGAAACAATTAGCCAATTATTACGTATGAGTATTTGAGTGTATGAAAAGGGAATTGCAGAAACAGCCTATTCCCTGAACCACTGGTGAGTCACTGCTGATATGAAAACGTACCCTCTCTCCCTCCTCTCCCTCTCAGGTGTCACGGTACGTATCAACAAACACTGCTGCACGCATGGCTGCACGTGACACAATAAGAACAGTGCCCATGACGGGACAGTACAAGGCACGCGCCTACTCTTCGCTGACTGCATCCTTTTCCCCCCTCGTCGCTGCTCGGTGTCATGTGCTCCGGTCACTTTCACTAAAACCTTGAGGAGACACCTCTCATCCTTCGTCGTTGTACACATTACCCATGACGCTCAGGGAGGGAGAACATCAACAGCACGTGACGTGCATCCACAAAAACAACGGTTATTTGACAACAAGCTGGTTCCCAACTCAAACGATGACATGACACCACATCCATCCGCCAGGTGATGTAGTTCTCTAACAGCAGCAGAACAAAGTAGTTGTCATGTGATGAAGCACCACAGCAGCCTGCCGTGATTTCGGTTAAAGCCCAACAAATAAATATTTAATTTTAATCGCTGTCACAGAAACGAATATCTCACAAACGTGACATGGTCAACCAAAGCACGAGGACTGTTAGTGTCTGTGTCCACTTCAGCATCACTTCTTCACGCAGCTGAGAGCACGCGCGCATCCCATGAAGGGATCACAACATTCCTGCATCAGCGCGGGTGTCCGCACTTCAGCATCAGCTGTCCCAGCTCCGGAGCACTGCGGTACTCACGCCATGAATTAAAACACAACAACGGGGTGAAAATAACACACTTCAGAATATGTAAAGAGATTTTTTTTAAATAAGCGCCCTCATTATGTCCCGAGCAAAGTTTCAGGCGAGTCCCGCAGGACACCTGAGACCGAGTACTTACCGTCAATCGCCATGATGCTCTGTCCCGGACTCTACCAACTGTGGGGGGGTGTGATGGAGGAGGGAGGTCATTCATGTGCTAGTGGACGGTGCGTGTGTGTGAGTGTGTGTGTGTGTGTGTGTGATAGGTAGAGAGATTGTGTAACAGGAGTACTATGTAGGATATTAATGTCAAACATGCGATATTTAAAATATAAATGTAACATAGGATGAGTCTATTATTATTATTATTATTATTATTATTATTATTATTATTATTATCATCATTATTATCTTCAGAAGCCAAAGTAAAAAAATAGATGATAAAAATTATATAAATAGTATATGAAACAACAAGATTATGAGTTAAAACAATAGCAATTGAAAACAAATATAGGCAAAGTGACATTGGTGCTATTAATAGCTGCGAACATTAAAGAAGCATGTGATTTTATATGATTAAACAGGCCATAATAGCCTACACAAGTGCGCAATGTGTACATGGTATGAGCTGAGGCACGGTGACCTTAGAATAAGGACGCTCCTATAGTTATCATGAATCATATTAATCTATTTTTGTGCAGTAAAGGTGGTTAGTTATTTTTTTATTTGCCTTGTCATAACAAACATTTGGCACATCCCACATGGGGTTAACCATTAAAAATATGAAGATAGTATAAGAATATTTCTATATATTAAAAAAAAGAGGAAGTAAAATATATATACACAATTAAAAGCAAAAAACATTAAACATAGCATTTGACATGCATCTTAAATAATGTTATGTTTATGTACAATAAATCAATAGCACTGAACAGCAACATAAGGAATGGTTTATTATGAAGGGCTTCTTTATCCACATCTTGCAAGCTTTCTTGAGGTAATTTCTAATTAGTGTTTCCAATGCCAATAGCAATATTTATAAGTTACTGATACAGCAGGAGTGCAGGTCTGTATACAGAGCGATTGTTCAAAAATGCATATGATATTATTCATTATTATTCATTCAGGTAAAAGACTTTCTGGCAATAGGTTGTGGTAGCAGTCCCAAAGTAAACAATGTTGGTTTCACAGACAGACTGAGACGCCATGTTAATTTCATGTCCCAGTTCAAATTTGAGATCTATGGTGGTGTTACCTCTGTATAACCTCATATGACATATCTGTAGCGGTGAGAAAAGTATTCAGCAGCAAAATGTACTTAAAGTATCAAAAGTGAATACTTGTTCTGCAATTAACTGTCTGCTGTGAGAGATATATGACATTATTAGAATGTTAGTAGTGATGCATTAGTATGTAAGAAGCCTTTTAACTGTTTGCTGCTCAGGGTGCTCATATTAGCAATTTTAGTCCAGTGGTTCCCAATTTGGGGACCGGGTCAGAGTCAAAGTATGCCTACAATATTTTTCCTTTGAAATGTAATGGGGTAGAAGTATAAAGTTGCACAAAATGAAAATACTCAAGTAAAGTAAAAGTACCTTGAAATTGTAATTACATAGCCTGCTTCACTTGAGTAACAGTAGCCTGCTTAATTACTTTCCACCACAGGGATGGATTCCCTGAACGATCCTCCCGGGCACAGGCCCAGGAGCCCAAAGTGTCAGGCTGCCTTCTGGCCGTCATTTGAAAAAACGAAGTCACAAAATAACTAAAAAAGACTCAAAATCACCTCAAAAGACAGAAAACAACTACAAAGAGATACAAAACCACCACAACTCCTGGGCGGCAGTAGTTCAGCCCATAGGGACTTTGCTTGGTAACCGAAGCGTCGTTGGTTCAAGTCTCCGTACAGACCAAGTATGGAGTCTGGACTGGTAGCTGGAGAGGTGCCAGTTCACTTCCTGGGTACTGCTGAATAGCCCTTGAGCAAGTGATCAATAAAGTAGCCTATATCTTCTTCTTCTTCTTCAACCACCTGTGTGCCTTGCTATTATGTAGGAGAGGTGGTGGGGCCATTAGCATATCTGTGCCCAGGGGCTTATTGTTTCATAATCTGCCCATGCTCCTTGACTTTATGTTTATCCATCTGTCTCAGTCCAGTCCCAGCCAACCAAGTGCGAGTGATGCCCAGCTCTGCCTACGTCACAGCCCGAAGACACGCCCACCAGCATTGTAGGAAAACACATTTCCGCAAAGTTTACAAACTGCAGCTGCCTCCCATCCTGCCGGGTTTAGTCAAGGTTTCAGTACAGAGGGAACTTTTTACAAAAATGAGTGAAATCAAACCAAACAACTCAGCTCCGGCTGAAGACGGCGGGGAGGAGAAAGACTGGGCTGCGGCCAAAGCTTTCTTTGACAACCTCAAATCAAACAAACCGAGACCTGTGAGTATTCTGCTGACAGCCTTTATCAGCCATAACTTGCGTGTTAGCTTCACATAAGTCATTGCATACAATTTGTGGCTCTACAACTGCAAACAACACTGCTTTATCTTCCCCCATCCCCTCACAGCCCAAACCCCGTAACGCGGTCACCATCGCCGTCTCCTCTCGCACCCTGTTCAACATGGTGGTAGAGAGGAAGATCTATGAGGACGAGGGGGTAGAGAAATACGTGGCTTATCAGGTGGAGCATGAAGACGAGCCTCTGAAGCCAGGAGCTGCTTTCCCCTTCGTTAAGGTAGGCCTGAGTCCCGGTAGTATCAACTCCCGCTACAAGTCTCTGCATATTGTTTGCAGGGCGTGGTGCGTTCAATGTCCTCTGCTTCTCGCATAAGGACGCTGTTGACACATTCCTCACCAGGAAAAACCTGATTTACAAAAAAAACCTACAGAGTTATAAACCCTGCATCCACATCTATAGGTTTGTGCTGAGACCAAAGGCCTGGATACACTAGGCCACACCTCAATACGTCATGCAGCCCAAAGGTAGGAAGGATTGTAGCACAATCAGAAAACTTAATTTAAGTGCATGTGTCAAAGACACAATTTTCTCCTTATTTTCACATTTCTTAATTCTCTGTTCATTCATTCTTTAAATGTCAGATATCAGGAAGTCATCTCATCAACCTCTGATATCAAGGAAACTATACAATTATTATGTATGTACAGTTTCCTTGTTTGATGAGATGGAGGTGGTTCCTCACTGACTTATTAATTCCTCATTTTAAAACAATTCAGACTTTCTCCTGCTGCTTAATATGCACAGTGCCAGGACAAAATAAGGGATAAAGTTAAAGGGATAGTTTGGATTTTTTGAAGTGGGATTGTATGGGGTACTCAATACATAAACAGTGTATTACATGAGCCCTGTTTCCACCAAACACTTTCAGTATGGTACCTTTGGAACCAAAAGTAACCCTTCAGATATGGTACCTAGACCCTAGTGTTTCCACCACAAACACTACTTTTAAGAGTGGGTGGCATTGTTGTCACTAGCCCTTTTTAGACAGGAATTGTGCAAATTTTCAGGAAAGCCCAATCAGTCTTTTTTCAGCATTGGCAGTATAAAAACAAAATCGGGGAGTGCGGCAAAATACCACCTACCTACTTTTGTTTATATAGAATGCGCCTTTTTCGGGGCAATGAGGGGTGTGAGCAAGTAACCAAACGTGTAGCTCGTAAACAGTGATGTAAAATATGGTAGTTTCCTGGCCAAAACGGGAGACTTGACAGGTATGAGTGGGAGCATTATTTGATAGGGTGGTATTGGACTATCAAAATAATGCTACCCCTGAAATATTGATTAAACATGTTAAAATGACATGTCTAAATGTGCTGCCATTAATCCTACAGTGGCAGTGACACCTTTAGCACGTGAATAAGGAAGACAGTGTGGATACATACCTGTCACATTTTGGATTTGAAAATAAGGGAAATTTTTCGGCAATCCTTTTTTGTTGTGGTCACATGTTCAACACACAGTTGCTGGAGACAAAAATTGAGCTTAGACTGGTTGTTAGTCGTTACAGACACGGACAGTGCAACAGGTACCAGAGCTCCGCAAAGACATTTTAGAAAATGCTAAATATTTGTAAAAAAAAAAAAAACAACAAAACCAGTATTTGCTAAACTGTAGGTAAATTATTGTCCAAAAGAACCAGCGTTGGCAGTTAGCCGCCAAGAGCAGTCACTGGGACTAACCACAGACAGTCTATGGGACTAACTAGCTTACTGGTACTTCCACTATCTCACAGGAAATTGTGCCCATAATCATTCCTACAGTAGTACCCTCAGGAACAAGGTGGATACAGTAGATGTCAGTCAGCACCCCCCCAATTTGAAGAAGCAGACTGGAGTCCGACACATAAGCTAACGATTGTACTGGTCTGGCGGGGGTCATCAACAAAACCATTTTAGCCACCTAAAAAAGTCCCACCTACAAAAGTCAGTATCAGTTGAAGTGTATGCTATGTTCACAGTTTTTTCAAGTATTTTTACTTTTCCATCAGACAGCCTGTTCTGGTTAAGGAAACTATGAAGAAGGACGGGTCATGACGACAGTGACAGCGTTTAATGAGCCAGACTTTGACATCAGTTCTATTAGAGTCAAATCAACCTTCCACCAGATTAAGAAACACGCATTATGTGATGCTTACTGACATTATTATCTCTATATGTGCATTTGTTTTTCTTGTTATTGGTCCCCAAACAGATCATGGCTCTGTTCAGCAGAGGCTGAGAAGCAGCTGACAGACAAAGCCAGGATCTGTCTGGGGACCAATAACAAGGAAAGCAAACAAAATGCAACTGACACCAAAATCTGGCTCCTTGAACGCTGCCACCAGACTCCATTGACAAAAACAGCAATTTCAGCTCACTGGACACGGTAGCTGCTGGTCTACTGCTGCTTCTATCAGTTAGTTTGTTTGTGTTATTGTGTGACTTTGGTGAATCCGAACTAATCCTTTTTAACACCAAAGTCACACAGTAATACTGATTGAGGCAGTGATTTACCAGCAGCTCCTGTGTTCAGCAATGTTAAATCACTGTTTTTCTCAATGGAGTCTGGCTTTGAAGAGAGTGATTATAACTGCTTCCTTTTCCCATTAGAAATCACTGTATGACATTAAGGTAAAGTGGTGAAAATATTCGAAAATATAGCATACATTCAAACTGATACTGATTTTTTTTTTAGCTGGCAAAAGGATTTTTGTTGCAGACCCCTCCACAGCAGTAGATAACTTAGCTTCCAGCCTGCTTCTCCAGACTGGGGGCATGCTGTCTGGCAAATACTGTATGTCATACAATGTGTATGGGAAAGTACCCTATACAACCCCAGTTCAGAATACCTGAAATGTCCCTTTAAAGCCCCTCTTTGCTTTCAAAACAGCTTCCCTCATTCTTGGAATGAAGTCATACAGGTCCTGAAGTGTCACCAGTCTCTAGCGAGAAAAATCCAACATTACCATGCAACCTCTCTTAAAGGTTGATTGATGTGCAGAGCGATAATTGCAGACCACTCCTGAATGTGTTCAGCAACGTGGAATAGAGGAACATCTAGAGAAGAGTGATTGCACCTCGTTACTTTAAAGTGATCTTGTATTCCTCGGCTGTAAGGCAACCACTCGGTCACAGAGGACACAGACCTGCTGCCACAGCTGGCAACAGACACTGTGGGTTTGAGGCATCACTTGGCTTTCTCCAAACGTAAACCTGCCTGGATGTTGGATATAAAGTGACCAGTGACTCACTGGAGCGTGCCAGTTATTTCCATTGCACCCTTGCTTCTTGTTTTCTCTACTGTTAGTTTCTAAATGGCAGAAATGCACTAATTTCGGCCCATAATGAGAAGTTTTCTCTGTTGATTTAACTCCTGTGAATGACTAGTTTTTGGCTGCATTTGAAATGTGGTTACTTCAGTATGAGAGGTTGAGAAAATATCAAATTATTAAATAAATGCATACATTTGTAAAATTATGCACAAGTAAAATAAATGGTATTAAAATTAAGGGCTGGGCAATATATTTATATTTAATTAGTATTGTATTATGAGATTAGATATTGTCTTAGATTTTGGATATCGTCATATCGTAAGTGTTGTCTTTCCCTGGTTTTTAAGGCTGCATTATATGTATTAGTTATTCTATTAATTGGCTCGAGTCATCACGATCGTTGCAAAACTGATATTGTGGTATTTGGTTCAAAATATTGTGATTTAAAACAGCATAAAACAACATTAATTCAGAAAGCTACATCACCTTACTGTAATACAGACTCCCAGCAAACATTATGAGTGCAGTCACATGAACCTGACTAACCTGTTAATGAGACTTATCCTGTTTATGATAATATCTGGGATATGGTGTTTACATGAGCACAGAGAAATCTGGTTATTCATATTCCCCGTAAGCATCCTGGTGTCTTTTGGAGTACTTAAGCTAGCACATTCAGGTTTCTCATAAATGTTATACAAGGTCAAACACATGTACAGGATGCTATAAAAACCTGATAATAAATGGCTTATTACGTCATTTAAACACACTCATAGAGATGTTGAATGACTGTTGCTTGATCGCCAAATCAAAACGTCCTATTCAAGTTCAGAAATAGGTCCAAAATGAAAGTGCCAACGTCCGGGATGTTACCTGGCTGTAAGCTGAACATTGTTGCCAAGCATCCTAGCAACATCAAAATATTTTTACATGACGAAATAATAAACTGATATTGTTCACACGAGGCACAGTGGTGCAGTGGTTAGCATTGTCACCTCACAGGAAAAGGTTTCATAATTCGAACTCCGGCTTCCTCCCACAGTCCAAAGATATGCAGGGTGATTGGTGACAGTAAATTGTCCGTACGTGTGAATGTGAGCATGAATGGTTGTCTCTCTCTTTGTGTCAGCCCTGTGATAGTCTGGTGACCTGTCCAGGGTGCACCCTGCCTCTCGCTCAATGTCAGCTGAGATAGGCTCCAGCCCCCCTGCGACCCTCAACAGGATAAGCGGTTATGGAAAATTAATAAATGTTCACACAAGACTCCAGTCTCCTGGGTGAAAGTCCACTCTCGGACAGTTTAATGTTCAGTTCTAGTTCCCATTTCGATTTCACATACAATGAGTTATTTCCATTATGTTTTCGTAGACCTCTATACAACTTAGAGACAATCTTTACAGGTGTACATTTATGTGCATTAATAAATAATTCAATTACTTTGTTTCCTTCTGCAGAAACTCCTCTTTTGATTTCTGTCTCATAGAAATGTCTTAGCTGTAAGTATCTGAACAGGTCACCATTATCTAAATCAAATTCTCTTTTGAGTTTTTCAAAGGATTTGAAAGTTTTTCCCTCTAGGAGTGTACACATCGCTGTAATCCCCTTATCTCTCCACCTTGTGAATGTGATGTCAGTTTGTCCGGGGCTAAACTGAGATGTTTGAGAAGGCCAAATTAGAAATTATTAGTTATGTTTTTCCCCCTTAAACTGGTTTGAGGTTGAAAGTTAGCCATGTTCAATTCAATGTGCTTCCACGTAGCTTGGTACTCCGGGGAGCATCAGTAGACAAGGTATCTAACTGGGCGGCATAATAGTATTCCCTTAGATTTGGAACTGCTAGACCTCGCAGTTGCTTTTTTTTATTGCAATAATATGATCACTACTTCGTGGTTTGTAAGAGATGGTCTGAACTGACGATTATTGGACATGGAAATAGCAATATGATCTGGCTCCTCATAACCACAATGCCATTTTTGGCATCCAACCAAGATCATTTTCCCTGGGGCACTATGTCGCTACCCGACCAATGTTTACTGGGCTTTAAAGCCAGGAAAAGACACCACTTAAAATATCCAAAATCTAAGCTACATCACTCTAGAGCCCAGCCCTATGATGAAGGAGTTTGTGGTTTACAAAGCACATTTCTTTGTTTCATTGTTGTTTTCATAACTGGATATTCTCTTTCTGAAGACTGTAACTGAAAGAAAGCTGTGGGTCAAATGTTGTAACATTTGTGTCGTAACCTGGTGTTGGCCGCTCTGATGCAACACCCCGGCCTATGATGTAAAGCTGTCCATCCTCTCACACAGGCGCTGATGAATGTCAACGCTCGACTGAGGCAGCTCTACCCAGAGAGTGAGGAGCTGTTTGACATCGTCTTAATGACTAACAACCATGCCCAAGTTGGAGTGCGCCTCATAAACAGCATTAATCACTATGGTACGCTGCATCCTAACATTGTTGATTGTTTAGCACGATGGCGGCTCGCTGGCTGCAGCAACAGGAGTAATCAAGAACAGCACTCAGTCAAGTAATTACACACTAAAAACAAAGAAGAGCTGTTAAAGTGTAATTAGAACTCCAACTTGCTTTTATACTTTCAGATCTGACCATAGAGAGATTCTGTATGACCGGAGGGAAAAGTCCTACCGGCTACCTCAAGGCCTACCTGACAAACCTTTACCTCTCCAAGGACGCAGAGAAAGTCACGGAAGCCATAGAGGAAGGTAAGCGATGCTGCTGTTGGATTATAACCCACGTTTCTATCACACACAACCCATGAGTCAGCAGCCTGGAGACATATTTGTACTGATATTTACACACTTGCATGTTGACTTTGTGTGTGACTCATTCACACTGTTGAGGGAAACCTCGACCCCACGCTGTGCAGCAAGAAGGAGCTGGTTGGAGACAGACTGTGATTTATGGCTCCCTGTCGTCCAAATACACACAAACAGATTTGAAACGCTGACGTTCAGATGTAGTGCGGAAATTAAGTGATGAGTTGTGAGGCAGAACATTTTGAGAATGGAATTAAAGTCGATTATGAAGCAGAATTGCTGAACATTTGCAGGTTCTCGCTTCTGAAATGTGAGGATTTGCTGCTTTATCTGTTGTGTATCACATATACATGTTATATATCATATTTTATATCACTGTAAATGAAATATCTTTGGGTCTTTGACTGTTGGTTGCCTTTGATCAAAGGAAGGTCTTTCAAGACGTCACTTTTGGCTCTGAGAAATTGTGATGGGATTTTTTGTGACAACCTGTCATCACAGGAGGCACAGGATGTCAGATTCTATTTGCACATTAAAAAGATCTATTAAGTTTTAATTTCCCACTTGTCCTCGGCTTATGAGCAACCAGATACATCGATAGATAGTGCATCAATAATGTGCAGATTTAAGTGTTTTAACCATAACTTACCCCGGTTGTGCACAACCAGGGGTCCCGGAAACATGGACAATAGTTAAATTTTGTTATTTAATTCACTATAAAATGCGTCGATGTGTAATTTTTGTTTACTATCATGTATGTTTCTATGTATGTTCTATGTATGCCAGTTAGCTGAAATTACAATTAAGGGTAAGTAGGGCAAAAAAAGAAAATTATGGGTCCTTGAAAAGTCATGGAAAAGTTTTGAAATTTTGTCCATGAGAATGTGTTGGAACCCTTTTTATGACATGTTATGGCTGCAACAAAGGGTTATTTCCATTATTGCTTCATCTGCTCTTTATTTTCTTGATTAATTGATTAATCAGTTTGTTAGTAACATGTCAGAAATCGTGAAACATGCCCTGTTTACTTTCCCAGAGCCGAAGGTGACGTCTTCAAATTGTTTATCTGACTAAAAGTACAAAAATCCAAAGTCGTTCAGTTTATTATCATGTAAGACAAAGACAAGAGTCAAATTCTCACGTTTAAGAAGCATGAAATCAGCAGATTTTGGGATGTTATGCTTAAAAAATTGCTGAAATGATTACATGATCATCAGAGTTTTTAATAAATGTTCTGTCAATCGATTAATCAAATACTCATTGCAGCTCTAATTGTCAGCTGTGGAATTCTGGTGTTAATCATATGTAGCAACCACAATCTTTTCAGATGGAGGTCCCTTAGCCAAGATCTTATGGGGTCTGGGGGATCTAATGGGGGTCTGTAACCTAATGTGTATCAATTTAGGGGTCGACACAAAAAGGAAGAGAACCACGGCCTTATTCTCAAACAAAGTGGTGTTTGTCTTTTAGATAGGAAACGAGATTTTCAGAATTTTCCTTTCAAGACATGGCTACTATGAGACCACATAGGCAGAACTCTATAGATGTAACATTTGAATCTCTTCACTGAAAGACAGAAGTATCAACAATCAAAGCTAACATGCAGCGGCAGTTAAAACATTGTTAATAAAACAGGAAGTTGAAGATGCCTGCAGCTGTGAGGTATCAAATGTTAGACTGCTTAGAACCAGCAGTGGATGCATGATTTTCTCCAACCCTCCCCTCCTCCAGGTATTGCTGCAGCCACGATGTTTATGCCGCAAAAAGAGACTGAGTTGAGCGACACTCAGCTGAGAGTGGCGTTCGATGGCGACGCCGTCCTCTTCTCAGACGAGTCGGAGATCATCGTGAAGAAACATGGCCTGGACACTTTCTTTGAGCACGAGAAGCAGTTTGTGAACAAACCTCTCGCTCAGGTAACACTTCATATATGTGCTTTTAAAAAAAAAAAAAGTTGTGCATGTATACAACATCATAAAGCCTGATCATAGAAATTATGTAACAGGAGAGGTCAAGAAGCTACAGGCATACTCAACCGACCTCCCCTTAATAAGGGATAACAATACAAAACTAAGAAATAATATATTTCAATCAGGAGAGACTTGATTTTATTGTAAAACAAATGTATTAAGATGTGCACATTAATATGAAAAATGTGGAAAGTCTTTTGCAATTAGACCCCATGGACATGGTATGATTTAAGGAGGGTGATGAATCCATCGTGGAAAAGGGTAGAAGAGTGAACACCCATAGTCAGCTGTTTAGAAGAAGCAGTGGGAGCGGGATGGAGAGAATTGTGAATGAATGAGCATGAAGAAAGTCTTCCTGATTGGACTTTAGCTGAGCTTCATTCGTAGGCAAAATTCTGTCCGCATGACCTTTGTTTAACAAAATATCTCCGGACACACCATAATGCAAAAACAACTCCAAAAACTTGATGGTGTAAGCTGTCTCCCCTCGTTGCAAAGTTTTGTAAAGTCTACAAGCTAACGTTACCTTTTGCAAAACAGCTACTGGAAATCTCATCATCGTTAATTCCCCTTCGATATAAGGACACTCACTCCTTAAATTCTCCCACCATCTGTTGGTTCAACTTGGCCTCATCCAAAACCATTGTTTCTGGGGGACTTTAAACTGTGGACGCTGAGGTGGAGCAATAACACTGGGTGCAGCAGACGCCTCCATTCATCTTTAAAGTGGTGCAGCAGTTATACGTTTAAGTGTCAAGTAGTTATTAGACCAAGCAGTGCTAACAAAATGTAAACAAACCAGTCGACCTTGTTATTGTTTGTGGTGCATGTTCATGACACAAAGCAAGAGTGGGCATTCAGGAAATGAGGAGACTCCATTTTACTATCCACACAGATACACAGTAACCAGAGTTTTAGAAAATTCTGCATTTTGAAGGCATTTTAAAACTGTTTTGCTCACTTAAAACTGTGGGGCAAAACAAGTTTTAAACTTAATCAAGTTTTAAATCAGGCACTATTTTTTTCATTGTGTGTGTGTGTGTGTGTGTGTGTGTGTGTGCGCGCACATTTAGTTTCTCTTCTCTCTATGTATCTGTAGCTGTATTCCTTATTTTAGAACATTTATACTTAATTCTCTTCTTTGGCTCTTTTTTTCCAGGGTCCCTTAAAGTGTTTCCTGGAGGCTCTGGGGAAGCTCCAGAGAAAATTCTACAGCAAGAACGAGCGCCTGAACTGCCCCATCCGAACCTACCTGGTGACGGCCCGCAGTGCCGCCAGCTCCGGCGCTCGCGTCCTGAAGACTCTCCGCAGCTGGGGCCTGGAGATCGACGAGGCTCTCTTCCTGGCCGGGGCTCCGAAAGGGCCCCTGCTGCAGAAAATCAAACCTCACATCTACTTTGATGACCAGATGTTCCACATCGAGGGGGCCAAGGAGCTGGGCACCATATCCGCACACGTCCCCTACGGGATCGGACAGAAGTACCACAAGGGGAAACTCATCGAGCAGCCCGCACAAAAGGAATAACCCGTAGAATATTCAACGTGCACTACACTGTCGTCTGCATAGGAAATTATTTGCTCTAAAATAAAATGCTGCATTCAGGAAACATTGAAAAAATAACAGCAACTTTTGGAGGAGTTAGGTAATAAATTTGTAATTCAGTCTGAAATATCCTACTTTTTGGGGTTTTATAAAATATTTTCTACCATTTTCTTAAGGACAGGGTGTTACTGATGAGCAAGGGAATGTATAATCAAAGCAAGAGCTACACTAGGTGCCATACAATATTTCACGTTTGTGAAGAGAAACACCAGATTAATTAACTAACGGTGCCTTGTAACCACACTATCTGTGTACCTGTTTAACTTTGAGGGTTTATTTCTCACTTGCATTTGAGTTTATACCATTTTCTTTACACTTTTTTACAATGAACACGTGTTTATTTTATTTATCTTTGGTTGTTGGTGCTTGGTATACTCAGTATAACCAGGACAGGAGAATGTATCTGCTGTAATCGTTGTTTTTTTCTGCATTGGGTCTTTCATAGAACGGTTAAAAATAATATCAAATTTTTGGTTTCTGGTTTCGATTTTGCACATTTAACTGGACATAATATCAGCTTTTGGTTCTAAAGGGACATTTATTAAAGCAGAATGTCGGGCTAACAGGGAACACTGATGCTGTCTGTCTTTGTTACTGTTGACGCGCACAACCTATGCAAAACTTTATATATTTCCTCCAACTTTTATACTCATGTTCTGTTTGTTAATGCTTCTACACTGTATGTGGATATCTGTGCACACTGTAACTACACTTTCCCATGCTGTTTTTTTTTTTTTTTACAAAGGACTGACTACATATACTGTACATGTTTGCAGATTGCATTTGATGTATTGTATAATTAATACTCAACATCACAGAGGAGTTTTACAGTTACACTTGTTTGTAAATGTTCGTATCATGTCTGCTGTCTTTACTCAGTGTCAGATCATGTGATGTTTTGCACTGGTTATACTTAAATAATAACATGATGTTTGCCACCATTTCATTTTTATACTCCACTGTTTTCTGTCTGTCTTGTGCTTTTAACGTTTTCAGCTGTGGTGCTGCGTGTATCAAGTGCAAAGGGAGGAGAATAAATGAATGTGGAGGAACCCCAGTGGCTGTTCTTTGTGAGTGGTGTAAAGTTATTGGAGTACATTTACTCCAGTACTAATGTTCATTTTATGCTACTTTAGGCTTCTGCTCCACCACATTTTATTTTGAAATCTTTTTTATTAAACTTTTCCAATGTATTCATACACTCATAACAACATCTAACACAACAAGGTATACCAAGCTCCATACACAAACAGCAACTCCAAAACGAATCCCAGGAGGGAGCCCTTCTGTGCGGAGTTTGCATGTTCTCCCGTGTCAGCGTGAGTTTTTTCCTGGTGCTCCGGCTTCCTCCCACAGCCCAAAGACATGCAGGTTAATTGGTGACTCTAAATTGTCCGTAGGTGTGAATGTGAGCGTGAATAGTTGTCTGTTTTTATGTGTCAGCCCTGTGATAGTCTGGTGACCTGTCCAGGGTGTCACTGATTTATGATTATGCGGAACAGAAATGAAAGAATATTGTCATCCTTTTCACAAGAATTAAGATCAACAAAATATAAATTCATCACAATTCCCCAAGAATGCACAGATGTGATCTTTGATCCTCAGACAAATAAATAGTAATTCTTCAAAAAAAAAAAAAATTTGTGTTACTGACGTTGATTTACATATGTTTATCCATCCTGTTCTTATTCACATTTAGTTCAGAGAAAATAGGGTATTAAAAAACCCATATCCCATTGTTTTCAAGGGGGATTCCTACTTTCACACTGCTTTACATTTAATTCTTACACCATTTTTATAATATAGACACACAATTCACTCGTAGTTCCTCAAATGTTTGGAGATACTGTCTTAATAAATTTAAAACAAAATTCAAAACAGCATCTCCAAACAGTTTTGGATGACTATGCATTCATTTAATTTTTCTTCCGGGGCTCAGAATGTAAAATAATATTGAATACTTTACAAAAAAAATAAGAAAATAAAAACATACAAAACTACATATATATGAGAGTTAATGCAGTGATAACAGAAAAGTTCCACATGTGGGAATCACTGGACTAGACTGCCGAACTGTAAATAAAATAGTTCAGCTTTGCTACATGTGTATTAATGCATGCAATGCACATAACTGTACATATTTATCATGCTAACTCTCATTCTGTTCTTGTTTATTGTATTTATGTATATATTTTAGTAAAATTTTCACACCTCAGCACAGTGACATTATATATTTCTTTTTTAATATATTTTTATCTTAAGTACTAGTGTTAAACACTGTAGCATGATGCACATTTTATTTTTATTTTAATGTTCATTTTAATTTCTATTTCTATTTCATATGTACATACTTCTATTGCATACTCTTATTCTTACTTTTTATAATTCTATACTCTCTACATGGGAGTGTCTGTAATGAATCATAATTTCCCCTCAGGGATCAATTAAATATTTCTGATTCTAATGTCTCAGGAGAGATTTTTGTATTACAAGCACTTGTACTTGTGATACATGGAATACATACTTTTTAATGATTATGTGTGATTATGTCTTTTAATTAGGGAGAATTTGAATGTTTTACACTGTTGTACTGATCCTTTTAATTAAAGAAATAATCTGAGTGCTGTTCCCACCTCTGGTCTTTGCACATCTCAGCAGTAGATGGAGCTGTTTAGCTGTAACTGTCCACCTGGATGCTTTAAACACCGCCTGTTTGTCCTGCAGGCTCCTGTTTGACAATGACTCACTTCCTTGTGACAGTGAACCAGCTGAGGTCAAACTTCAGCAGCTTATCTCCAGGCAGATCTGTCCTGTCATTACACCTCAGTGTTCCTCAGTGTGTGTGTCCATCTGATGGAGGCTGACTCTCATCTTACATGTATGCGATGGAAGAGGCCACAAGAGGGAGCTCCTGGTTAAATGGAGTGGGGTTTTATTTTGCAGAGAGGAGGAACAAGCACTTTGTGTGTGTACATTTTCTAAATATAGTCTCTACAAGAATGAAACAAAGGAAGCAAACATCACCAAAGAAGATCATTTTAGACTTAAAAGTTAAATTAAAATCAAATATAAAACAATCTAACGAGAGAAAATACCTGAAATACATATGCATTAACACATATAATGTACAAACTGTGCAGTTCTTTGAGGTACATTTGCTCCCTTTTAATAACCGAGCTCCCACTCGGCCCATTTTTCCAGGCCTACCAAAAAACCAGTGCAAAGCACAGCAAGAATAAAATGCAAATCACTCTGCCTTCACTGAACTAACATTAGGCCTAATTGGAAGTTAATGAGCTATCCTGCAGTTCCAGATGTATTAATAATATCTGAGGTTTATCCTTCTCGGACTAAAATAGCTTTAAATTATATAAGGTTACAGCAATATTTCATTACATTTAAGTCAGCATTGAAAATTTTACTTCAGCACTCTGACACTGTTCACACAGTGTTTACAAAGGGACCATGCAGTACACATTCCTTATTAAACCCGGCCGCCTGCATTTCCCACAATGCAACTCGACGATGATTCAGGTGTGATATGCTAGTAGCAGCTAATGTAGCGGCTAGCTTCTACCCTATGTGACGTTACAGTCTGTGGTAGAGATGAGGAGCAGGCTACAGAGGTCAGGTAAGCTCATTTATCTTGACACGTCCATGTTTGTTTCATTTCCAAACTTGTCATCTTCAGTCAACGAATCAGTCTCACGCTGGTTACTCTGTAGCAACAACAGGCTAGTTTTATTTCACATATTTAGTTACACTAGCTCTAGAGTCACCTTTTAGGTAAATATGGAAAGTTTTACAAGCAAAATGTAAAAGTAAAAGCACTCAGTGCATAAAATGACAGTATTAACACCGTATTATTGCATTTTTATTGCTGTTGCTACAGTGTGTTAGCATTTAGTGTTGTATGCTAGCTAGCTGAGGGGAAGCTAATTTTAACATTGTAGGGTTGCAGCAATACACCAGGTTTCAAGTTTCAGGTAACGTTATATTAAAAAAATATTTGTTCAACCAAAGATAACCCGACTGTTTTCATTCTGTTAACGGTTATTATGACTGATGATATTATAAATTTTGTAATATATTGATACCATGAAACCGCGATAATTTCTGAGATAGTTATCATACTGTTGCAACCCTAACTGTTGCGGAGTTTAACAAGATCACCTTATGTTATGTATTAGAAATGTACTTAAAATCTGCAGGGTAACTATATCTTTAATAAACGTAGTGGTGTTAAAAGTAGGCTCCTAAATTTTCCTCTGAAATGTGGTGGAGGTAGGCTCCTTTGAGTAGACTATTCCTGTTATGTGTCTATACAGGCTAAATCTACTCCACAATATTTCAGAGAAAAGAATTTAACTTATTATCTTATTATCTACATTAATGCATCATTTAGCAGACCATAAAAAACACCTGAAAAACATAGGATGTACTTTTAAAATACTGAAATATTTAAAGCAGATGCAGACAATTCTTTCCCTCTTAGCATTTCCCAAGGAAACTGATGTTGCAAAGACAATCAGATCACTTAATGTTTTCCTCAGTGCCTAACAGCTACCACAGTTTCCACAGTTACTTCAGTTTTTCCACCGCCACCATTTCCGCTATCGAGATAGTAACTGCAGAGATGTTAAATAATATGCTTTCTGCTGTAAATCGAGCCTTCATTTTGCGGGAGATCGTACCTGATGTCATCGTGATAGCACGATTTAGAGGGAAGCAATCGAAACGCCGATGGTGTCATTATTCTACAGCAATAACAGTTTGTGATTCACATTACCTTCAAAATGATAAGTTCAAGTACGAATGCGCGATATGAATTTTTTTTACCTATTTTTATATGGCCGATACCAAAGAGATAACTGATAATTTCACATATTTTATATTTTAAAAAGAAGTTAATAACCAATAGGTCATGTGCACCTGAGGGTAAGAAAGGCTAAGATGTAATGAGCATAAGTGGATGACCTCTGACCTAACCAAATCTGACACCCCTATTGTTAACACAACAAAAACAAAAAACAGTTCTGACTCTTTAAATGTGTTTTGCCAAAGATTTCAAATTAAATGCTTTGACATAATCTGTCAAATCAGACATGCCATTGTATTACACACAAGTAATTGAAGTAAGATCATCCCTCAAGACAAACATAAAGGCTTTGTGATTCCCATACATTGATTTTATATGTGAAGGCCTGTCACAATATCAACACCGGCCTGCCAAATTATGATTTTCTCTTTTTTTTTTAGCATTCAAAGTAAACTCTGCTGTTATTGTAGAGCTGCACACAGTGTATTGATTCCCTCAGCTGTTCCTTGATCTGCTCTCTCTGAGACAATAGCACAGTCCACTGCACACACTGACGGGGCTAACTGTTATGAACAGGTTTCACGAGTGAGTTGAGCCGTTTTGGTGGTGTTGTGATTTGTTGGGATTGTTAAACAGCTCTGTGTTGAATGTTAACTGCTGCCGCTGTGTTTTCTTGAGCTAACAGGGCAAACGTTAAACTGACCGTTCCTCTGGAAGGCAGCGTCTCCAGGCATTGTCCATCTGTGCTGCATTTACCCAGTGTAATAGCAGAAACAGAAAAGGATCACACACCCCGCAAAATCGAGCTGTCTTCCTCTAAAGTTGTGAAAAACATTAACACTGGCAACAACATGTTTGGCTCTCTAGCTATTGTGCAATTCTTGCTCTTCTTCTTCTTCTTCTTTGCTGTGTTTACTGGCGTGGATGCTGTGCCAGTTAAGTCAATGACAGCAATTTTGCTTCGTATTATCGCCTCTATCAGCTATAATGTTATTGTTGGAATAACAGATAATAATATAAATTTCTCATTATCAGCCGGTAATCTGTCCACCAGATATATACATCCCTAAATTAAAGCCTACAAAATAAAATAAAATAAAATAAAATAAAAGTTTGAGTTGGTTTCCTAAACTTGACAGCTTGTGACCTCTTACAAAAAAGCAGTGTCTACTTGATAGGTTTAAAGTAACTGCAGTTGTCAGAAATGTACTGATATCAAAAGTGACATCACTATTTCCCCTCTGAAATGTGGCGGCTGTGCTTTACTTGAGTATTTCAATTTTATACTTTTACTCCACTACATATCAGAGGGAAAGATTGCACTTCTTACTTCACTGCATTCATGCTGCATTTAGTAGATTTTCCTTTAAAAAACATATGGTGAGCTTTAAAAATAGATTTAAGTGATGTTAAAAATTGAACAAGTGGTTCCCAAATTCATGGCTGTGACCTCTCACAAAAGTTAGTGTCTGTCTGGGGTCCTTTGATTTTTTTAAAAGTAATTATATTTGAATGTGCTGGTGTCAGAAGTAGCTACAATATTTTCCTCTGAAATGTGGTGGATTAAAAGTCTAATGATATAATGGAAATACCTACTGAAGTGTACCTTAAATTTGTATTCAAGCACAGTATTTGGATAAATGTCTTCCACTGCCTTCTTGGAATACAGTAGGGACAGATTTTTAGTGTTTGTCTTGCTTTCTTTATCTATGTTTGAACATAGCAACAGGCATTTTCACCACTTTAGTCACTATGGTAATGGCAGTGAATATTGTCTCCTGCCTAGTGACTGTGAGGAGGAGAAGCTTGTGAGGCTTTAGCTCAATGCTCAGGGGGGGCAGGATTTATTTTATTTTTATTATATTTTTCCACAGTTGAGTTATTCATCTTGTCAGTGGAGCATCTTTGCAGCGAGGCACGGTTTTCTCAGGCAGCACAGTGTGTGTGTGTGTGTGCATCCCTGAGAGCCGGGACCAACCGGCTGTTGCCATGGATACTCAGTGCTGACACCACAAGAACTGTGTAGGCTTGTTGAAGATATAATTAATAACAAAGGATTAGAGGCAAAGGTAGCATGGGGCTCAGTATGAGAAACCTCATCACACAGTTACTATAATTGGCACCCTTTTTGTGCGTGTGTGTGCGCGTGCGTGTGACAATGCCACAAGAAAAGTTACCGAAAAATAAGCGTGGAAACAGTACTCTCATACTCTGCTGCCGCATTTATCTTCTTGACAAGCAATTTGCTCTAAATATGTTTTCTTGGTTGCTGGCCAGAAACTTGTAGGTAGATGTTTTCTGAAAGTAATTTATTTGGGCCAATGTTACCTTGGTGTTTGCCTTGATGCCTGCATAACAAATATCTTCAGAACATTTATGAAACAAACATAATGAGATAATTGATATTGATTTAATACACTGTAGCTCTACACCAGGAAGTACAGAAGTGTTTTGTAATGTTTACATGGAGTACAGGCTTGATCCAGACTGATATATCTCAGCATGTATTGGATGAACCGTCATTAAATTTTGTACAGACATTTATGGTCCTCGGAGGATGAAGCCTACACTGACTTTTCCTCTAGCACCTCCATGACATTTTGGTTTTAGTGAAGTGTCTCAATAAATAAAAAACAACAATTACACATGATGTCTAGAGGATATGTTGTTCAAGACAAAGTCTGCACACCTTAGTTTAAAAAAGACAGCGTTTTGATCATGTCATGCTTTTTCTTTATATATTTTGATTTGTATTTTTCATATGTTTTTGACCTGACGAAGATCCAAGTAGGATAGATAGCCTCATTGTCATTGTACAAGTGCAACAAAATAAGGTTTGCAGCTCTCATACACAATGAAGTGAAAGGACAGTCTGTAGAGAATGTAGACACTAATCAGAGAAGCAACAATGAGGTTAGGGACCAGTGCAATCATATATGCAAACTGTCTACATACAATTCAGAAAAAGTCTAAAAGGGAAACAATCTAAAACAGTCAAATAATGCAAGAACCATCAATGCTACAATAATAAATAATTAAGAGATAAATATATGTAGCTCCAGTCAAATGACCAGTAGTGAACAGGTCAAAAGAGGATTGAAACATTATCTTCATCAAACATATGCAGCATGGAATATGTGTGGACGTGGTTTTTTAATCATCTGGCCAGCATTTTGATTTGTTCAATACATTCGTGTATGACTAAATAGTGTACCTGAAAAACTAATGACTTTTCCAACAGCCTCAGTGATGCTGGTGTCTAGTGCATAGACTGTGGAGACATAGCTACTGTGACATCACTCACTGGTTTATGGAATCCCATTGTGAAGCCTCAAGCTTGGCATTACGGCCATCGCCATCTTGGTTTTTTGGAGCCAGGAGTGATCATATTTGGGTGATAGGCTGGCACTTTGGAGGAGCGAAGAGTGGATCTGACTGAGAAGTCGTGGAGATTATTAACAGACAGCCTGTCACTCAAAGGGGCCCGCCCTTAATTATGCGTAACCTTAAGCCTTAACAAAATGTAAACGAGCGAGTTATATAGAATTTCACCCCCTATACAGTTGTCGTGAAGAGGGAAATTATCTAAAGAGACCAAAATTGTTTGGGCTGAAGGTTTTAACTAGGGCTGCCCCTTCAAAGTCAGAGATTCGAATCATTGGTCAGAGACCCCTCAGTCGACTGACATTGCTTCAAGTTGAACAGTCGTTTTTTAGTGAGCACTCTTGACCTTCACGCTACTCTTTGGTACAGTGACCTGCAGATGTGCTGCAGGGGAACAGAGGAGTAGAAAAGTTCCACTGTAAGGCTCTGAGATAACATTATTTTCTCTTTTCTGCTTGGAAACCGTGAATTTACAGCTCACAGGTATTTAATACGACACAGTCTATGCTTTTTGTTTGATAGGCTATCAGCAAAAAATGTTGTTGCACATTTCCAATCTGTCGTTAGCGCAGTTAGCTTGTTTACTATATTACATGAATGCTACTGTCGCACTGAACGTCCGGCTGATCCCCGCTCAAACTTAAAACCTGTTTTTGGAAAAAGTCAATTTTGTCAAATGTTTGTATTAAACGGCCATCTTCTGATTCAACTGACAAAATTCTGAGCCAGGAACAGTCCTGATATTAATATTGGTGTCATAATGATTTACCCGCTTTTGGAGCCAGCCTCAAGTGGCCGCTAGAGGAGATACAGTTTTTGGCACTTCGTGTTGGCTTCATTTTTCAACCCTGGAGATTGCTGCTTGATTTAGTGTTACTCAGGGGAACATTAGCATGCAAACACAATAACTTAAACACACCATCAGCATGGTCAGTGGGAGCACATTAGCATGCTTGGGTTAGCCCTGTAGGACTGTTGTGTTCAACTGCATTACTTTTAACTAGGTGTACCTAATAAACTGGTGACTGAGTGCAGATTACTAATCAGAATTTAAAGGACCACTGTGTGGCATTTAGGGAGATCTATTTCTATTCATTACTATTCATAACTATGTTTTCATGAGTGTGTTGTCACTTGAAAAGTTTTAGTTAGCTCTTAATGAATCCTTCATATCTACACAGGGAGCAGATCCTCTTCCAAGGAGCACGCCATGCTGCAGCCATGTTTCTACAATAGCCCAAATGGGACAAACCAAACAGTGGCTTCAGAGGGGGCCCTACATGTTACCTGAAGGCCACTGTGGGCTCTTTACATGAGAGGTGAGTGGACGGGTATCACACTGTTAGATGCCACTAAATCCTACCCACTGATTCTTTGAAGTGATAGTCCATGAGTTTTTGGTTGTATTGTTTGTAGTTTTTGGACTGCACTTCCCAGAAACCACAGAGAAGCGTCTACCATGATGTCTTCATCTGTTGAGCTTCTTTTGTTGAAGTTGGGTGTTTCTGCTGGTGACGCTCCGTTCTTCATCTGTTCCATCATGACGTTGTGATATCAAGTCGGTGAATCTGCTGCACGATGCAACAGTCACCATTTGCTGTGCGACTGAGTTGGTGGAGCACACGCACACACACACACACACACACACACACACACACACACACACACACACACACACAGTGATATGACAGGCTCTGTTGACAGAAAACTGTGGTATGATAATGACATGTATTGAGGTCAGATGGTCCCCCTCCCCAGCACGTACTTATAGAAATATCATGCAAGGTACAGCCACTCTGAACCCGCAAGACGTAAAGCTACAGATTACAGTGCTGGAAATCCACAGTAGACTTTCTCTGAAGTCTTTCATCCAGCACAGAGCTGCTGGTTGATGTTTTGTAAAGATTAAACTGGTTTTGTCTGTGCTAACAGGCTTCCTGTTTGAAACAGATGCTCATCGCCCTTGTGGTATGCATTATGTGCTTCTGTAATTGCTGTCTGACTGATGTTATTGCAGACCTTACTGTGTGTTCTGCAGGGATCCCAGGAAACCTATCTCTACACCTCCAGAATGAGCTGGCCCTTATTCAATTTAGCCCATTCTCATTTGATTGCACAGTGTGGCTCTCTGAAAGCGACCCCACAGGTCCGGAGGCATTGACAAGTGTCTCTGCATGAGATGGATTACTGATGCTGCATCTGATGACACGCTGCTTCCTCATCTTGGCTTTTCACAAGTGCACCTGTTAGCCATTATTGACAAGCTCTGCAAAGGTACAAGACGAAGTCAGTAAGCGAACATCCAATATGCAGACCTAAAAATGGGAACAGGTTAAGTGATTCTCTGAAATCAATCACTGCTTTCCCACGTCGCTCTACTGATAGCACGTTGGTTTAAGTTTTAGGTTGAGCTTTCTCTTCCTCTCAGACAAGCTATTAATTCACTGACACATTTTATCAGTTTGTTGGGTAAAAACATTAAATGGTGCAGTGTGGAAATAGAAAATCATTTTTTCTTCTTAGATCTATCTGCCATGTGTGGAAGGGATCAGCCTGCTCTTTGTCACTGCCATCTTTGATATATGTTTTGTTTTCCCGCTGTTATTCAACCACGAGTTAATGTGGCTTTTGCCATTTTGAGACGCATCAAACTGACCTCCTGTCCCGCCAGTGTTCAGCATGAGGTGATGTGTACAGATGAGAGAGATGAGAAGGGCAGGCCGGGCAGAGATGAAACACACTGCCATAGTAACAGCTGAGTGGCACAAAGCCATACTTCCTTGTGGCCGGAGCTGATCAGCTGTGGCATTTAGTCTGCTCTGCAGGCTTAGTAAGGGACGCAGAAAACTGTGGCCCCTGCAGAGGCTCAGCCCAGCCAGGCAGCGACACAACTACCCAGCGAGGAAAAGCGCAGTGCAACCACTGAGCAAGCAAGCATCACCAATTATCTCCACCTCTGCGCTTGTAGCAGGAATCCATTTCAGCACCATTACCTCTGGGCAGCCATGGGCTGACAGTCTCTCCCGTCAGGGCGATAGTTCTAAATTGGCTCCCACCCCTCTCCTCCTCCTGAGATTGAAAAGAGATTATTAAAGACATTCATCATAGAAGAGGCCTGAGCCTGTCTGGAAAGTCTGAAAATGGTGAGAAATGGCAGCACAATGGAGACGGCCTGAAGAAAGAAGGGAAACGGGATGGAGCGGAGAGAAAATGATATAGAGATACTGTATGTCTGGGTGCTGAAGGCTTGGTGCTCCTCCTTGGTTCCAGACAGGGTGGTCCCTTGGGTGTCCTGCAAGCCGGCTGGGCTGTAGAAGCAGGCAGGGTGTGGGGCCCCAGTCTGGAGGAACGCATGCGCACAACAGGCCACCCAGCCATGGCTCAAACCCTACATATCAGATGCGGCGCTAATGATACCCCTGGGGACCGAAACAGTCTGGCTCCTGCATGACAAGATGCACCGTACAGTATATTATCCCTGTCTGATCCAAGTGGAAGACTTGGGGGAAAGACTGTATAGGTAGGACAAGTTGAAGGTGTCCTCTGTGGTCTTATGCTCAGACATCAGATTGGATCATAGTGGCTTGGAATATTAAAGATTAGTCGGGTTAAGAAATCTTTGCTGCTGTTTTTTGCAGAGGAGTAGACTGTACATTGTTACACACAGCATGAGCTGAAATGCTGGATGCTGCGTTTGTTTGTGTCTCCTGTTGCATATTCTAGAGGACTAATGAGCCTTCAGATTTCATACGGACATTTATTTTTAACTCACGCTTTAGAATAGGAGCTTACATTAAGGAGGCCCCACCCGGCCTGGTTTGGTATGTGGCATTTAATTTCTGTCAAACTGCTGCCACTCACTTGCCAATCCTGATCTCTGTCACTCCTCCCATGCACAGACTAAGTGAGGTGTTATCGATGCAGTTATGTAACCACCTGAATATTGATGAACATCAGAGCTAGAGTATGCCCATATGAATACATGCCTCGGTATGTGAGAGCTGCCTCCATGATACAGATTGCATGCATATCAGGAGATGATTGAATTAAGAATGAGGAGAAGAAACTGAAGCATCCCAAACTGTGAAACTGTGACAGCAGCCACAATCGATTAAGTTAGCAAACTATACCTTTTGTAGTTCCTAGTAATAAGTGTGTGCATGACTGTGTGTGCTGTCCTTATGCACAGTTTGTATGTATACCTGTGAAAGTCAATGCACCAGAATTTTTATATAACCCACATAATTGGGAAAGGCTGCCATCCCGTGACCAATGTGCTGTCGGGAGTAAAGAAGGAAGTCGTATAAGGAGTGAAAGTCTGCATAAGGAGGCAGGTTGGTCAGTGTATCAGATAAACACACAACTTTCCCCAGGAGACCATTGTTTGTGTCTCGTGTGAAACCAAGTGAAATTTGGGTTATTTAAGATACGTCATCACCATGTGTCTTTTTCCGAAACCAAGCCTACCTAACTTTAATTGCCTAAACCTAACCTATGCAACTTTTAATTGAGTATGTTACCTGTCTGTGGTTTTCTTAATCCTACTTTATGTAAGGCATCTTTGAGGATGCTGAAAAGTGCTAAATAAGTTTGATGTATTATTAATTTTTTTTGTAATAATATGATTCCTTGCCTAAACCTAACTTTAGTAACTTTACTTTTAGTATCTAAGTTTAAGTACATAACATGACAATGGCATTGATGAGGTGCTAATTTGTTAGATACCATATGAACCGTATGTGCATTTTCTGAAGATATGTTACAAACCGTTTTATTAGGATATGTTGATATGAATATGGAAAATCTTAAAGCTGCACTGATAGTCAAAAACAAATGAAAATGAGCACATTTAATGTATTTAATTTACAGAAATAGTTGCAGGAAACAGGCTTATTCACTTTCTCATTAAGAGTTAGATCAATGAGATCAATACCAAGTATGGAGCTGTTGCCAGGAAGCAATAATCTCAGGACTCTTGTTGAGTAATGGATTACAGTGATCTTATCAATATGTTTCACTGACAGAAGTTATGCTCATAAAAAACTCTAAGATGTACAGTATTTGTGAAATAGAAAGAGATTTCAGATTGGGGAACTACTGATAAGAACATTTATTTGAAGTTATTCTATGCAGGATTTTTCTAAAAAATAATGTAAGAAGTAAAACCTCTCAGTCATCACTTACGAACCACTAGAAGTGTGTGGCGGTGTATTTATCTGCAGAGACTCTGCCCTCTGCCTGTATTTTGTTATTATGCCTCTGCACCAGTGACAGCTGCGGCTTGAGGAATTATGTTTTTGAGTTGTCTGTCCATTCTTGTGAATGTAATATCTGAGGAATGCATTGAGGTAATGTCTTCAAATTTGCTGCAAACATCCACTCAGGGATGAACTGATTAGATTATGGTGGTTAAAGGTCAGTGTGACCTAAAAAAAAAACATCAACACAAATGTCTAACAGGATAAAATGACGAAGTGATGACATTTTATATCCAAAAGGTCAAAGGTCAGCTTCACTGGGACATCATAATATTTTGTAAAGACACTTTTCTGGCCGTTATTCAGTGTCATAACTCAGGGACAGAAGGGGAGACATTTGGTCAGATACTGAATCAATGACCACCTTGAAACTGTGTTGATTATTTAGATTGTCTCTGCTGGGAGGAAGATGTGTGTGAAGAATCCATGTTTCAGAATTTGCATCCACTTTGCAGCAACATTTGAAGCATTGTCTACTGTCATGGCTCATTATGAGCCTGGACAAACATGGATGTAAACTCTAACTGCAACTTGTTTGTGGAAGCATATAACCATGAAGTGTAACTTCAAGTTTTTTTCTTATTTTGCTGAGTTTGTGATGTTCCTGGGCACAGCTTGCAGGTGAGGCCAGGACTTTCTAAAAAGGTAGCGACCAGGTGCCAGACAATAAGTGGCACGCCACGAAGAGGAAGCTTCAAATGTGTGGACACTGCTGAAAGAAACACAAATATAGCGAGGCAAATCAGCAGGCAGACAAAGCAGGGGTTGGCTTTCAATTTCACTTTTGCTGGTGATACTGTTTACAAAACAGTGGCCTATAATTCTTGCATAGTTTATCTGTAATACCGAATTTCCATAAAGGATTAGTTTGACATTTTGAGTAAAAAAGACAATCTAATATTTCCATTACGAATGCAGCAAGAGCCAGGAAACAGTTTTGCATAAAACTTGAGGCATGGGGAGAGAGCAGGCCGTTATTCCACAATAAAAGGCCCATTTCAAACATATAGTATGTCTTAGAGTTCTTTCATGAGCACCGCTGTTTTGTTAATGAGAGATATTGACAAGATCACCGTAATCCATTACTCGACAAGCCCGTCCATTAGTCTGTGTGTCTGTGTGTCATGCGCTCTGTCGGATCAATGTTTTTCTACGACCACTGACCTGGAAAAAGCTGAAAAAGCTTCGCCCGCTCTGCTATCAATAGACGGTCTAATTAAGAACAGCACCCTCGGAGTAAGCTCTGCTCAACTAGCAGAGGCACTTGCTACAATTGTGTTAAAATTCCCTCTCATTAAACAAGAACCTGGAGCTTCTGCAGATTAACAGCAGAGAAGCTGTGATTTTCACTGTCTTTGACTTTGGCATCTGAATGAAGACGGGGGATATTATGCTGTTTGTGGGCAAATATTAAAAAACCTGTGTTAGTTTTGTTACGTTGACCTGACAGGACGTCTTTGCAATTCTCTGCATTAAATTTTAAGTCAAGGATGTCCTTGCCTGACATAGCAGGGGGTTATTCTGGCACTAAAAGAGGCCATCTGTTCAGCCTAGAGTGAAATGTATTGGATCTCTTCTAGGTCAGGCTTGCACAATAATGAGACAGGATTGGGGTAGAACTCTTTAAATTTGGGGCTGTCCACCGGACCATGGATCATCCGCCAGCTGCAACAATTAGAGAAGGAACACATCCATGCAGACAGGACGCAAGCTGATGGACGGGATGAGCAGCATGGCCTGTGTCCTCTCCCAGAGAGGCAGAGCAAAACAGGAACAGCCGTCGCCAACATCCTGGGCCTCCCCTGAAGCTTTTAAAGATCAGGTCTGGCTGGAGGAACTATTGGGCCCCTCTTACAACCAGTCCTCCCTTAGCCAGCCATCCTGCCCCAGTGCCCCCAACAGCAGCCCAGGAGGCAGCAGTGATGGTACGGGCAGCCTGTACAGCTGGAGCTCAGGGGTGACCTGCCTCCTGCACAGCTCTATCAAGAAGCAAAGCCAGGAAGCGTTTCAAAATCGAATGAGAAAGGAGAGAAGCTGGGGGAAGCTCGCGAGATGTCCCTGTCGTGTATCTCATCCTCAAGTGGAGCAGGGTGGAGGCAGCCACAACAACCAACTCCACGCATGGCCAGAGAGGGATGGGCTGTGTCAGGGGAGGGGCTCGGCACAGAGCGCTGAAAGTGTAAAACTACAGTGTCTGCTGGAGGAGAAGATCGTAGCCAAAGTAAAGTTTTCACAGTTCCTGGATGAAGTGACATCCAACGTGCTCGACCCAAACAGCCTGCAGGCATTTGGGAAACCAGTCCTCCCCTCCAGCTTCACCACCACAACTCCACCCGAGTCTGAAGACGAGATTAAAGAGGCAACACAGTGGAGCCCCAGGCTGCCCTGCTCAATGGCCCAACAGCAATGCTCTTTATATGAGCAGGAGAAGACCCAAGAAGAGCAGGCTCCCTTTGACCCGGCACAGAAAACCTATCTGGAGACGGACATTGATGCTGTGAGGAGGGGCGATGAGCCACAGGACCTGGAGATAAAAGCAGAGACGCCGCCACTGCTGGAGATAGACGAGAAAAACGTGATTCCGCCTCCTCCACAGTTCTGTGAAGGGTTTGAAATGAAGAGTCCCTTCCTGGAGTTTCACGGTGACTTCCCCAGATACCCCCACAGATCTGCCTCTCTGCCCAGGGGCATCAACATGGTGAGTGATGAAAGTCATCCCAGTCTTTAATCAAAGCCAGGCCTCGGAACATATGTTATGATTGGAGCGGAAATTGTTTCTCACAGAGTTTGAAGTGATGCCTGAATAAATCAAGTCTTTGGATGATTTGAGTGAGCTGTTCTTGATTTTTCTAGGGCCTTTCTGTGCTATTTTTCAGAGCTTAAAGAGGTGCAGGAAGAAAAAGGCGAGCTATAAAGTTACTAGTTCTTTGTCAAATGCAGTCTGTGGTTTTGTTTTAAACTCTTTATATGTCTACTCCATCACATTTCAGAGAGACACATTGTACTTTCTACTCTGCTACACATGTTTGACAGTTTTAGTTACTAGTTACTTTAAAGATGTAGATTTTACGCAATGGATAATATAACAAGCTCTTAAAATACAAGGCATTTTTAAGGATTAAACTGGCACTTTTCAGCCTTTTTGGCTTCTTACAAAACGCAGTGTGTAGACATTTCAGATGTCTATGAGATGTTAACAGGCTAAATAGTGTTGTTGTTTTTTCTTCTAAACTTCTCACGTGGTATCATTGCTGTATTGGTACTTTACTTTTACTTTGTTAAAGGATCCGAGTTTCTCCACCACTGCAAGTACATGAAACAAATACGGTAGGAATATTGTCATAGATACATCCACACATATGCATTTTTGCTCATATTCCAGTGTTAGTATACTTACATACGCGTGACACATGCTAGTGCATGTATACACTCTGAAAGAAAAAAAGACTTAAAGCCTCTGTAAGCGTGTATTCATGAGCAGAAGTAGTTTCTCACAGAGTTTGAAGTGCTGTCTGAATAAATTGAGTCTTTGGATGAGATGAGTGAGCTGATTTTTCTTGTGTTTTTCTGTGTCATTATTCAGAGCATTAAAAGGTACAGGAAGAAATGGACATGTTAAATACTTCCTTGTTCCTTCTCTAATGCAGTCTATTGGGTTTGTATTTACAGTTCTGGCTCACTCTTACTGCTTTTGTCAGTGTTGTTTTTGGCCGCAGCAGGCAGCTGTTTTTAGTAGAGAAGCTCTAAAAATTTGCTGCACTGGGTGACCTCTACGTCACCTGGTCAAGTGCGTGCCCCATGTTGGCTGAGTCCTTGGCAGTGGCGTGGGTTTGGTTCCAACCTGCGGGCCGTTTGCTGTGTGTCAGCACCTCTCTTTCATCGCCTTTGTCCTATCACGCTTTAGCTGCCGTATAAGAAAGGCAATAAAAGCTCTAAAGAATAATATTTAAACATTCATTGCACGCTACTTGCTCAGCAGGCAATTATTGACTAGCTGGTGAACAAAGTGAAGAATGTTCACCCAAACAGAGCTATAAGGAGAGCCAATATTAATCAGGATTCATGGCCAAAAAAAGGCCTGGAAATGGTTTTTGAAATTAACAGAATGTTATGGAAAAGGTTTGAATATACATTGTTTGGTGATTGTTTAAAATATGTTCATAAAAATTCCAAAATATGTGTATCCTTAGGTGAAATACATTTCTAGTATTACTAATTTAAAATCATTTAAATCATTTAAAACCCCAAGGCTGATGCTGAATGAATGGTGTTGTCACTTAGATAGAGAAAAAAAATGCAGAAAAGCTGTTGTGTAGCGGGTTAACCAAGGCTTTCACACTGGGAATGAAAATTATAATCCAAACACACATCAAATTTTATTGACATCTATGATCTTCAGTTTTCTATCCCCCATAAATGGGCATGGCATTGACGATTTGAGAAGTACCTGTATGCCCCAGCTTGGCCTATTGGCAGTGACCATATGAAGCCAGTTAGTGGCAGGAATGTCTAATAAGGGAAGGCATGTTTAATAATGTATACCTGTATCACTATATTGGCCTATCCATTTCAAATTGCTTGAATAAAGTAATTGAATGGAATAAATTATGGAAAAGTTTTGAAAATTAATTGGGAGAAAAAAAGAAACCTGGCTAATGCTGCTCCGTTTCTGCTGGATGTGTAAATTAATAACTGTTTGCCAACACATTCATCATATCAACTTAAATGGCAATGATATGTCTGTTTTGTGTTTACAGCTTGTTTGCACTGTTTCCTAATAGCCAAAAAATCAGATATTGCATTTTAATTATCTTGTCTTTATGGAGAGAAAAAAAAACTAATTTAAACTCAGTGTGTAAGTTATTCCGCTGATCCACACAGAGATGCTACCACTCAGCTGATCCACAGGTTGTTATGATGATGATGATGATGTTGTGTCTGTGAGTGTGCACAGGAGCGGTGCTTCACGCTGACCAGTGAGCGGGCTTTTATGGGTGCGTGCTGATTAGAATTCTACCCATCAGCGGCTCCTCCACACTATCCGAACCGAACAGCTTGGGACATAACATTGCCTAAGTGGCTGTGGATCCAGAGAACCTGTTTAAACAACTGTTTTTCTTTAGGAATAGCAACCAGTGGTTTCCCCAGAGTTACAGCAACGTGTCACAGGGAGACAGGCCTGAGGACTCAATTAGCAATTACTGCATCAAAAGTGAGTGTATTGGCACTCTCAGCATGACATTCGTCTCAGTGGTGGATTATAATCCATCTGGCTGTGCTGCTCTTGTTTCAAAGTGTATTATTTCAGTTACTAAAAACTATAAAATCTTATTATTTGGCACAGATTTGACTGTTTTGCATTCCCTGGACTGTCTATAAACAAGTGATTGCACTGTTTACGAAGAGTTTTAATTTGCAGTTTGTCAGTGTTCCTCCGCGAACCCAAAACATACTTGACAGATCTCGGAAAGTGGTACTGCTGCCATTTAATAATAAAGGAGAAGATCACATTGCCTTAATTTATTGTCTGATTAAAATTCAGCCTTTGCCGTCACCTTAGCAACTGCTTGGAAAAAAAGGTGGGTGGTGTGGGGGCTGAGAGAGGCAGGCATGTGAGCCTGTTGGTGTTCATCTCGGTGTAGTGTGTGAGTGTCTGTGTGTGTGTGTGTGTGTGTCGCTGCAAAGTTTCATCTCCTCACACGAGTCCTTGTAATTGTGTGAGAGCAGTAACGAAACATTCTTCACAGGCACACGACCTTCAGCTGTGCACTCGCTGAAGATGCAAACTTGATTCGTTGAGCCTCCCCCCACGGCTTAAATGTGTGTTTTTATTGGTGTCCTCACTTGGTTGTGTTTCTCGCTGACCCTGGAGATCAAGTAATGTGTTTGCAACGGTTGCCTCCTTCGTTAACGACACTTGCGGACGTGCCTGAGTCCCTCCCCTAACTACTGATGGTTAAACCGGCTTTCAAGCGCTCACCGAGCCATCAAACGCGGTAACACAATGGCACGGTTGCCACACTCGATCAGGCCTGCACCCTAAAGCTCAATGAAGACGAGAATACTGGGAGAATGATGCATAATTCATCACCATCAGAAAAAGGGCCAGCAGCAGAACTGTATGAAACGTATTCTCCCTAACAGCCTGGGACTTGAGATGTAAGATTCAACAGATTGGACCACCTGTTCCCCCTCACCTCCCTCTCTTCTCTCCCTCCTTTCTCTATCTCTTTCCACACCCCTCCTCTCCTCTCCTCTCCCTCTCCGTCTTTGCTTCTTCTTTCTCCGATTCAGCACCTAGACAAGGATATTGAGTTGCTGCCAGTATCCCTCGTGGGGGGGCATGCCATGTATCTGCAGTCTGGCTGCAATGGAGGTTTCCGCTCTCCCTCCGCACTCCCTCCCCTCCTTCCTTCCTTTCCTTCCCCCTCTCCTTCTCACTCTCTTCCCTCACACTCTTGGTATGATATGATTGTTCTCCTCTCACCTCAAGTAAGCGCAGATGCAGACAGCCTGATGAGGGCTTTCTCACGAGCAGAGATAGAGTGGAGGGAGAGGAGCAAATGAGAGAGCAGGGACGAGAGGAAGGGAAGGGAGAAGGGGGGGAAGAAACATAAACAAAAACAGAGGGGGAAACAGAGAGCGTGCCTGCTGAATATGTATGTTTTGTTTCTGTTTGCGCTGCAGCGATGCTCTACTTGGCAGCACCCGGGCCAGTTTTATGGGTCCCCTCCACTAACGTGCTGTCATTTCCTTTAGGTGCCTGACGAAGAGATGAACAACATAGACACTATCAGGTAAGCTTCTCCCCTTCTCTCTTTCCCTCTCTCTCTCTCTCTCTCTCTGCACATATCTTTCAGCGCTCCATCATCACGCCCCCGCGTTCTCCCTGTCTTCTTCCTTTAAGCTCCTTCCCTCCCACTCTTCCTCTCTGTCTTTCCACTCTTGCACAGTCTCTCTCCCTCACTCCCTCTCTGTCTTCCCTCCTGGCTCAGCTGCTGCTGCTGCTGCTGCTGTTGGAGTGGCGTGGTGGTGCTGGAGGTGGCGGCGGCGGTGGCAGCGGTGGTGGTGTGGTGTGCATGTGGTGGGGTTTCTCTGAGCTTCAAGGGGGAGCTGGGTAAGCCAATCCAGATAGCATATAGAGGGGGGTTTTCTCCATTTCCCCGGCGAGGCTCAGACGGCAGGATTTTTATCTCTCGGTCTCCAGGATGAAGCTCTGCGCGAGCGGAAGGTACTGCCTCGCCGTTTGCATCTTTGATTTGGATTACAAAGCTGGCTTGGTTGTGTCTGTGTAAACGTGTGTGTGTGTGTATGTACACATCTGTGTGTGATGTGTGTCAGTTCGTGCTCTCCGTCCGCTGATGCAGTGCTGTTAGGAATGATCTGCTTTTCTGATAGTTTGTCAAAGATAAAAGGATGTTTTATTGTTGCAGAACAAGGCTGGTGGTTGTACGCAGGGAATCTCTTGGCTTGAAAATTCACTGCAGTGTATATGTGGCGTTACTGTAAAAGCTTTTTCTCTCCGGGATCAATCAAGAGTGCTTTTTAATTAGTGTTGAATGTGTTATGCTCGTAAAAATGTCCATCCTTGACTCTTATACATCTTCTTCTGCATGATTTCAGACAGTCACCTGTCGGAATGCACCTATAACACTGATTAATTACTCTGCATGGCAGCGCTGCTTTGCCACTGCGAGCAACTAAGGAATAGTGGCTCTGATCATTGATTTTTATGTATTTAAATAAACCTGACAGCTTCAAATGTTCTCAGAAACCCTAGCTGATAACTGAAGTGATGCCTTTATATGCCTGCATAAACAGATTTTGATGAGCTCATTAAAAACATTAGAAGTGCTCACCCACTTTTCTGATTAAAGTTGCGTTGCACGGGAATTAAAGCAGCAAAGCAAACATGACGAGATGCAGGAAAGGCTCTGCTTCTTTTTGCAGTTTCTCCCCTCCTCTCCCTCTTGCTCTCCTTTTTACCTCACTGTCCTACAGTAGACACGTTGTAATTGATACTATTACTAATGAACCATTATTAATCCGGCACAGATGGAAATAGATCCTGAGCTTTCCCTTTTGTGTTCGATTACCGATGGTATTATTACGATTTCAGGCAGATTACAGTTCAAAAGCCGTTTAACCAGCCGATGAGGGGGTAATTAATCTGACGGGGTGTTTCTCCAATATCAGGCATCAATTGTCCTCACCTCTGTGTCACAGCTTTAATTGAATTATAGCAGCTCTGCCGAGGTAAGAGGGGGTAGTCCTTCGCCTTTTCTCCTAGCTCTTTGCTGAATAGGAAACAAGGTCACCTGTGGCCTCTGAAGCCGCCGTGATGAGGTTAAACATGAAGCTGGATCTACCTGACAGCCTGACCCTACATCTACATCCCACCCACCCCCACATCTCATCTTCAAGACGCCTTACAGTCGAAGTGATGAAATGTCCTGAAATCTCTTCCCCTCTCTTGCGCTCTCTCTTTCGCAATTTCTGTCCCTCTCGTGGCCGGGCTCTTGCGTCGGGGGCCCCGTGGCGGAGATAGAGATGTAAATTTTACATGCAGACACACTGGAGCAGGGTGCTCCAGAGCAGAGGAGACCTCGGTCGGATGAACAGATTGAAAGTTTTTTGAGAGTTTTTAAAAAAAGTGTTGCATGAATATTCAAGCAAATGTCAAAAACTAATCTTCTGCTAAAGTGTTCTATTTTAGAAATGAGACTGACACCACTTGAAAAAAGCAAGTGACAGCTGCTCTGCTGGGGTGATTGACAGCCCAAAATTGAACGCTGCTTTCCGAAAGAGTGATGAGGAAATTACGTCCTTGGCTGACAAGAAAACAAAACTTTGACATAGTTTAAGGGTTTTAAGATCTTAAATAATGAGATTCAGGATGCAAATTTCAAATCGTCAGTATTCATCATTTAAACCACCACCATTACACAGACAGGACAGACAAATGGAAGTGTTTAGTAATGCAGTGCGGCATCAAATGTTGCCTTACACTTTGCAGCCTGCCAATAAATATTTACAAAAGTTCAAATTATTGAACATCACCACAGTCACCGAGAAAAGATTTGGATGAAAAGAAAGTGCTGAATGTAATGAAACAACCTCACCTCAAAATCAGTTTAGTAGCTGTTGTCTGAAGCTTTTGATCATTTCACATTTATTTCAGAACAGGTGTTCAGCTGGGTTGAGATCAGGTGGTGAAGGCCGCAGCACATGATTCACATCTTTGTCATACTCATTTAACCATTCACTGACCCCTCTTACCCTGTGCAGAGCCATCTGTGTTTGTTGTCACTCTTCTCACTTATTCAAGTGTTTCCTTTTAAAGACACTGATTGACATTTTTGGAATTAGGCTGATTCACTTTCCTACTGGGAGTTAGATGAGAAGATTGACGCCACTCTCACGGCTGTCAGTTGATTATGAAGCTACAGCCAGGAGACACTTAGCTTAGCTTAGCATAAAGAAAGGGAACGGGGAAACATCTAGCTTTGATCTCTCTGACAGTGATGAAATACGCCTACCAGCATCTCTAAAGCTCACTAATGAACATGTTATATTTGGTAAGCGTAAGTGTAAAAACGTCAAGTTACTGTGACTTCTTTGAGTTTTGTTGTCTAGGCAACCAGTGGAGACTTCAGGAAATTAAAGTACCAACTTGATATTTTCACACTTTAGTTTTTGTAAAGATCAGTTTAAAGAGATATGTGTTGATTTTTCCCACTGTTTCTAGGGTTTATGCTAAGCTAAGCTAACTGGCTGCAGATGGTAGCTTCATATTTAATGTCCAGATATAAGGCTGTGTGTGGAATTGCACACTAATGCACTGCCTATATGTACTCAATCTGTATGTACCGTGTACTAACAACTAAATGAACGATCAAGTATGCCATTACCAACAGACTGTTCACACTCAGGCAACATGACTGTATCACTTGACCATCCTAAAACGTCACAGCAAATTTTTGAACTACAACTAGAAAGCCTTTATTGTCATTGTATAGGAATATAAGGAAATTAGTTTTGACACTTAAGTGATTCAGTCTAACAAAGAACATACAAACACAAGACACAGGACATTCAGTGAGTGATTAAATGCAATAAATAAATAAAAAAATATATATAAAAGTATTGCAGTGCAGCAAAGTGCCTAGTGGATGGCAGACTGGCAGTAATAAACATACAACAGCTTTTTGCCTGGCTCAAAATTCTGTTGCGGGCCGTTGCACAGTCTTAAGAGACACTGTGGAGCAGTTAAGGAATGTAACGTCAGCTGAAGGTCACACAGAAATTCTTTTTTTTTTTAAATTTCCGTCAGTTTACAAAGCAAAACATAAATTACAATAAAAGTAGTTTCACTCACTCACAATTTAATTATTTTGGGAGAGATTAAGTGTCAGGGAGACTTGAGGGATGAAAGAAAAAAAAAATAGAATAGCAGTCAATGAGGTTTGCTTGACTACACATCGTAGGGTCTTTTGTAGGATACCTCTACAAAATCATGTCGTAAGGGTCTTACGCATTTCACCCACTTTGCCCAGAATTTAATGAACACTACATTCGGAAATTCTTACGACATCAGGCATTTCTCATGTACAAAAAAATCCACGTCATGCTTTTTTTTTTTAACGTTATACTTCTAAAAATAGTATGTTTGTGTGTTACTTCGAACACAGCCCTAAAAGTAAGGTCAGTATTCTCACCTAACGCTAGACAAGAAAGGGAATAAGTGTTTTTCCCAAAATGACAAACCAATTACTATTTAATGTAAATACCAGAAATATGAAACAGTTTGGCCACTGTATCATTCAAGATGAATTAGGCATCTACTGATTATTTTATTATAGATGCCGTGGTGATACAGAGGAATTATGTAGGAGAGAGATGGGGTTATCCTTATGTTCCTGAGGTCCCATGTTCCTCACATCTGTATTTCTTTAATATAGCACTTAAGACATTTTACATCTGTCTTCCGAGAAGATTAAAAATATATGTCTCTTGATTTACACATTGTCACAGATTGGTAAGGGCCATCGTCACAGTTCAAACTGCAAAAGCGCCAAGGTAGATGGACGTCTCAGTGCAGTTTGAATGGTTAAAATCTGTTCAGCCACTGTAGAGATTTCAGTGTCTACATCCAAGAAAACTGTCCTAGAGGGCCTGCATTTCAAGGAGTGTAACATCAGTAGGCTATAAGCTCTGGATGGATTATTTCAACATATTGACCCAAGGGAGCGTATTGAAGAAAAAAAAATTGATTAGACCATAAATCCCTTTTTAATGTGCCATATTAAGAGGATATCGAGCTGCGGAACATAGGACCCTGGGAGCATAGATCCGCTCTGTGGGAGAGAGGCTGGTCTGAAGAGGCTAGAGGTTAGTTTTGATCTGCTTAAGTGGACAGTGTTGGTCTAACAGACTAATGCTCTCTTCTATCCTCTGCGGCGTGAACACTCGGCCTCTCTCTCCCACTCTCTGTCTAGGTCCCTCTCGCTCTCTGCACTGACAGCTCCTCTGGGGGTTATTAAGTGTATCTTATCATCGCAACCCCATTATTCCTGCTCCCCTTTGCCCTCTTCAGCACCAGCGGTCAGATCGTACAGGTCAGATTTATTCTTCGTGACGGTGAAGCCGTACACCATGTTAATGGCTGATGGCTTCGCTGCGTATAACAGCTGCCATAACTCAAGGTTCGGACTTTACATAGTAATCTGCAGTGTGTGATAAGTCCAGGTTCTTTCTGAGGTGACAGCACTAATTTATTGAAATTTAAAATGAGCAGAAGCCAATTTGACTTCAAATGACAGTATAATACTTAATAATACGCATTTAGCTAAAATGATAAAAGTGGAATAGAGACATAACAGCAGCAAATTAACTACAGTGCTGTACATATACAATATAAAATAATTACCTAAAGTTAGCTAATATTAGCCACCTCAAGCTAAATGAAGGCTGCAGCAGCAAAAAAAAACCAAAAACAAAACCTGAGTGACTTTGTGGCCTGTGAATTAAAATTTACATTTGTAAGAGGAAGAATGTTACTCCCCTTTAAAACATTTGTTGCATAAGTTTTAAGTGTCAGACAGAAAATAAGGATGCCCTTTAAAATTTGTGTTTGTACCTGACACCAGCAGCAGGGATGTAAGGGACTGTGAGCTGCAGTTTGCCTGCCCTTCTTTTAATGGAATTGAGGATAGTTCAACATTTTGGGAAATACACTGACTTACTTTCTTGTTGAGAATTAGATGGAACGATTGGCAGTCATTCATATCTGTTTTGTCATATAAATGTGCTACCAGTAGGCACTTAGCTTAGAATAAAACTTGAAAACAGGGAGACACAGCTAGACTAAACTATTAGCACATTTGAAGCTCACTATTGACATGTTAACCTGTTCTTGTTTGTTTAATCCGTACATAAAATGCTAAAAACAAAATGTGTTTCCAAATTTACATGAAACAATAAAATATATAAATAAAAGGGCACTCCTCTGGCAAGGCCAATAGTCCAGTCTTCTAGGGTATAGACATCTGCAAGCTCAACTACTGTGTATCTAGATATATTTCCTTATATCTTTGGTGGACTTTATTGCAGACAATTCATATTTGGATGTGAATAAGACTACTTTGAGTTGTATGATATGCATATATTTTAGTTTCTATACCTTAGTCGGCAGTTTTATAATTGTACCGGTTCTGCCATGACACCACTGTTAGCAAGAGCTCAGTACAACTGCTTCCTGTATGAAGTCTGAGCAGCTACATGTGTTTTGACCTTTACTATCACCCACTGGATTTCAAGATGTATGGCATTTATTCTGACAAGGCCAATTGTCTTATCTCGCACTGTATATGAAAGTGAAAAATAATTAGTGTGTCCGCCCTGTGATTTGGATTCGCTACAGAATTTAATGGGTTCTTCTTTGGCCCATGCCACACTCAATCTGGCCAGTAGTTTTTCAGTAATCCTGCTGACAAACAGACAAAAAAACAAACTGCGACAACACATTACCTTCTTTGTGGAAGCTGTTTGATAGAAAAACCTTTACTTTATTAAATAAAATAAAAAGTGTAGCATTTTCAGAAATACACTGTCTTGCTTAGAGTTAGATGAAAAGATAGATACCATTCTGTATGCTGTCTGTATGCTAAATATAAAGCAAACACACCTACACACAGCATACACATAATCCCATTAAAACCAAAAGTTGGCATATTTGCACTTCAGTTTTTGCACAGGTCAAACAAACAAGCTATAATGTGCTAATTAGTGATCTTTACAGGTGCTGATAAAGGGCATGTCATTACCTTTAGACAGAGACAGCATAGCTGCTTTCAGGTTTTGTGCTAAACAAAGCTAAGAAGCTGCTGGCTGTGTCCTTATATGAACAGGACAGATGGTGAGTGGTAACAATGTTCTCATCTAACTCTAAGCAAATAAACGTATCAACCAAAATGTCCAACCATTGCTTTAAATCTGTATTCTAATATCGACTGTGGCCCAGAAGCTGTCAGGGGCCCATGTAGGAAGGTGATTTTTTTTCGTCGCTTGGAGAAATCAGGCTGTGATGGTTTGAATCCAGGACAGGCTGTTAGATTAGCGTTGATAAATTTGGCGCCCCAGCTGCTGTCCGTGGTGCTGATCAGATGCTGCTTTGCAGGATGGGAGGGACACACTTCAGTTCAATAATAAGGGCGGCTGTTTTGACATGCACTGTTCAGCAGCGGCTGATTTTTGCTTTACTTTGCCAGGAAGAGGGCAGATAGCAGTTCACAGACGGCAGCATGTTGCATCCTGAAATCAGCCAGTGCAAAACTGATGGAGGAAACGAGAGGGGGGTGTGATCCTGTACTGCCAGATCAGTATTATGTTCTGTTGCTGCCATCAGGGCCGGGACAATGTGAGGTGGGGAGCTGGGTGTTACTCTTAAGCCTACTCTGTGCCAACTTTGAAGGGCGTGGAGGCAAGTTGTGCCTGACATTGCTAAGTGACCATACCCAGCATTATATCTCTGCCTACTTACCAGAAATCTAGAGTTTGGAGCTGATCTTGCTCCAGGTGTTGTTTTTAGGAGTGTATAATGCCTACATTGTGGGACAGATGTAACGCTCCGGGTGCCGTTGTGTCCTGAAAAATAGGCAGCTAGGAGCACTTGCACGCCACTCTTGCTTCTGAGCTTGCCTTACTCGTGTCTACATTGACAACAATGGATTTGAGGCCACGAATCTGTACAGGCACTTGCAGGTTAGACCAAGCGCTGTCACTGGCCAATATGAATTTGGATTTTACCTACTTGGGCAGCTTCCTAAGTAGAGTCTATGTGCCAGGGCTCTTCAGGGACCCTATTTAACCTGGGGTTGTGAGTGCCTGTGTGTATGTGTGTGCAGGAGTATGAGCTTGTGTTTGGGGCAACGAAACAGCCCAAGAGGAAATATTTGCACCGGGGCCAATCACAATTATGTTATGCTGCTGATTCTCACCAAACATAAACCTTTTAAATGTAAAATTACAGTGACCTTCCGAATGAGGAGTATCAAACTGTGAGGGAGGCTCAGCGGAAATTAAACACATAAATTAATGTTTTCTTTCTGATTTCTGTTGATTGTTTGCCTGCGATGATCCCAAACTGGAGGTCACAGATTACACATCTTTTTTTTTATGCCACTACATTAATGGAAAAGCTTTTCTGGAAAGCTGTTAGTGCTATATTGCTTTCTATATTTTCTCAGTGTAGTCTCCTTTTTTTTTGTAGAAGCTCCATTCATGCATCCCTGAGTTGAGGCTTTTTAGGCTGCCTCTTGAGAGTCATGGATGGACCTATAAGTACATCTTAGCTGCTCGTTATATGTGTATAAGTGGCCAGTGCTTATGGACAGACACACACACGCACGCGCGCACACACAGTCATACATGGAAACAAAGAACACAGAGTGGTACACTGCAGGCTAGCAGATTTGCAGAGGTGGTTCCTTTGTTGTGTCTAATCACTACCTGTCCATTCGAGCTCCACTCGTAAACAATATGTTGTGATGGTGGGCGGTGTGTCGTCTTTGTGTGTGTGTGTGCATATGTGTGTGCAGGCATGTGTGTTTGTGTCTGTTCTATTTTTAATGAGCTGAACCCTTTTGAAAGCTGCTTGCGCTTCTTCGTCCCATCTCCTCTTTGTTGTGGCTGAAAAGATGGCAAACACTGGCCTTGTTGTTGTGTATGCCACAACATTTAGTAACCTATTTTATTAAGAAAATTGTTCAACCAAAAAAGGCGGACACCAAAATTGTGAGGAGGGCTGAATGAAACGGAGTGGACAGAATTGGGATTTTCTTTGCCCTCCACTTTATGGAAAAATTGAAACGCTAAAGCAATTCAGACTCACTGGTTTGGAACGCGCAGTAATCACCAGGAAACTTCAAACTTTTGAGTGTCAAATGGAGTGAGAGGCTTCAGCTGAAGTTTCAGAGCGTGTGGATTCTGGGTCGGAGGAAGATGTCTCGGGAGCTTTGCTAGGACAGCTCTCGGTAGGATTTACTGGAGCCGTAACATGATTTTCTTGTCTGGAGGCAGATGCTGTTTTTTTGTAGAACAGCATGTGCTTGTGTGCATGTGTTAAATTTGCTTCGTGTGTGTGTGTGTGTGTGTGTGTGTGTGTACGTGCTCCTATGGCCTGGGGGTTTTCTTGCCTCTACTCCAAACTTGTATTTATTTCAACTTGAATAATTTATGAAAAACACTTTCGAGAGACAAGGTTTAGTGACAGCATTTTTTATTATTTTGTATATATGTTATTAATGTTGGCATATAGAAAGCCAAACACAAGGTTTTGGTTTTCATTAACTGGAGAGTTTATACTAAGAATTACATTAATTTCATGATCAAGAAAAAAATATTGTGTGAAACAAAGTTGCATCAATATAATTTATGTAGAGAAAATGAAAAAACACAGATATCATGTTCACTTCATTTCACTAGAATTCAAAATGGATCTTTTATCCTTTATCAGCTTTTTCCCCAGTAATTGTTAAGCATTGACATGGGCATGACAAAAAAAAGTTTGAGAACCCAGCTCATTCTCTTTCCCAGAGTGTCAAATTCCAAAACTTTGTCTCGCCCCTCAGCATGTCATATTGACGCTAAAGGCACCCTTTAGCGGCTTTATGAGACGCAATATAAACCCATTCATGGCAGTAGCTGGCGCTGAGAGCAACTGACTAACTTCGCTAACTGTACTATAAAGAGACAGCCCTCATAGGCTGGGTGGGAGCAAAGATGGGTGCATCAACAAAACCAGACTTTCAGTTGATGTTGGTTTAACATAATGGTACATCACTAGCATACCTACGGCCCATATGAAACCAAAAGTCAATGAAGTTCCCACACATTCATTTATTCTTGGCAGGCTCACACAATTAAAACATCTGCTGCCATGTTTAAAATTTCTATTTTCAGTGCTGAACTAAATATACTGTATATCTATATCTATCTATCTATATCTATCTATCTATATATATATATATATGTGTGTGTGTGTGTGTGTGTGTGTGTGTGTGTGTATATATGTATACTTTTAAGTTATGATTTGCTCCACAGATGGAGTGCACAGATGGAGCAGAAAGTGAAACTTAACCTTCAGTGCGATGAATGCAAAGTTTGCTTTCAGTCACCAGCAGCTGCTCTCCTCATCCATTGATCTGATCTGATCAGCTGTGATCACATCAACTGATCAATTATCCGCCTTGTGACTCAAATCTGCAAACTGCTGCTGAAGGAAATAAAAGTAGAGTTTGGACAGTGCTGCGTTCATTGACCTACAAAAACCTCCAGCTTTAGAAAGTGGTCACAGACAGTTGCAAAGACACACAGGCAAGAAAAAACAAAACACAAAACAAAAAAGTCACCCCCCCATCTTCACGAACTACCACCACACATAGATTGTGTTTCTGTGGGAAACACTGACTCACACGACCTATTCACATCACATTATGTAACAAACTTACTTATTTTAACCCAAAATGTTATCTTTATTTTAAACTTTACCAAGTAGTTTTTTTGCCTAAACCTAACTGTTTCACAGCATTAACCAGGTGTTACAGTGTGTTTCAGTTGCGTGTTACGCCAAATGAGATGCCAAGGGACGTGACTAATGCTGCGTTCGTTTTGTACTCGGAGGTCGGAAGTCGGAAGTGGGAATGACATCACCTCTGAGTTGACAGTTTTTGCATTCTAGTTGACAACGGTGGACAAAACATGGACACCCGCAAGAAAGCCTTTGTTGCCCTTGCACTTTCGGAGTATAGACAGCATCAAAACCACCATGCACTCCAACTGATGAAAGCCGCAGAAAAGGCTGACCTAATGTAATACAAGTAAGATAAAATTGCTATAAACAGTATTTTAGCAGTGTTTACTCACTATGTATGTGACCGGCAGCCATCTTGAAGTCGGGGTTGATGTGGTTGCTCCGAGTTTCCGAATTGGAAATCCAATCTCAAAATGCGTTCGAGTTTAAACTCCCGACTGGGAACTGGGAACTTCTGACCTCCGAGTACAAAACGCAAGCACCAAAAGCATTGATATTGACAACCTGTGAATGGGAAAGGGTTGGAGAACCACTACCATTACATCAGTGTGCCAATCACTGAGCTTCAGAGATGCTACCTTTGCTAGACTATCTGTGTCTCCTTGTATTCAACCTTCATGCTAAGCTAAACTAACTCATGTTTACTGTACAGACATGAGAGTTTTATTAGTCTTCTCATTTAACTCCCAGCAAGAAAGCAAACAACGTTGAACCATTCCTTTAAAACCCATTCTTGTATACTCAAAATGTCCATCTTGGATCTTGCTCTCTCTTCTCTGGTACCTGTAGCAAAACCCCCATGGATTTTTGAAGTGTTTTTGGCAGTGCCATTTTCAGTCTGGATTACACCTGCTCTGGTACATGTTTGGACTCTATGTGTTCTCTGTATCGACTTTTTTGGGGTTTCAGGAGGAGAACAGAATTGTGTGTATTTTTGTGCTTGTATTTGCAGCTCGGCTAGCCTCCGTCACCTCTTCCGCTCATCCCAAAATCCTCTCGGGATGGTTGTCGTGATTACACACTCCCCTGTGCCGAGTGCCATCAGCAGCACATGAAATCCGTTGAGCGGGTCATTATCCCCTGCTGCTGCTAATGATGTTGCTAGTTGGTGTGTAACTACTTAGTTGTCTGCTCCCGAGTTAATCAATGCCGGACGGAGAAAGAAGCAGAGACATAAACCCACACACACTCACAGAATAGTACCCTAATTTGAGAGTTGATTTTTTTTTATGAGGCAGTTGAGTCATGCTGTCATTTGGCTGAGTGACTGCTGCAGGTTAGCTACCTTAGTTAATCTGAAGGCACACGGGCCAGAGAGAGCATCTTCTTCACCCTCTTCCTCTGCTGCTGCTGGATGAGTCAGCCGCTCGGGTTCCCTCCGCTCTAATGCTGAGGTCTGGGGCTCTTATAAGGGCTTTTCCTGAGAGTCTATCTATCTGCAAGGTAGATGTGATCAGCGAGGCAGAAAGGGAGAAACAGATAGACAGAGCAGGCGGGAGAGAGGAGAGGAAGGAGAAAGAGAAATTATGATTTTCAGTGGAGACTTTACACCCACTCTGTTTGCTTTTCCTCTCTAATTTAGTGATGCTTCTCCCTCTTTCCTGTCTTTGACTAAATTGCAACTACTCTGGCTGGCATCCCCCCCTCTCCAAAATGCTTCCTGCTTTTCCCTCTTACCCATTCCCCAACTTTAATGTCCTCCTCCTCCTGTACCACCTCCCCTTCCTCTTCTTTTCAATGCTCTGAGTTCCTCTCAAATGTCAGCGTGGCACGAGTGGGTGGCAGGCAGCGCCATCTGAGCGAGCCCCGTCTATGGTTTTGCTGCAGTGTGAGGATCGCGCTCAAGGAAGAAGAAGAAGCGAGTGAATGAGCGAGGGAGTGAGAGTTGTTTGTGTGTTGGCGATTTGACGGCGGACACCTGACGATGTGGCCTGAGATGTGTTGCTAGCAGCTGTCCTTTTCCTTTTTTACTGTTATGATAGAGACTGTTGGTTTTATTTCGCTCCCTGAAATGAGGGATTGAATGGGCCCAGCTGATGCCGCAGCACACAAACACACACATACACAATAGCAGGTACACACTCGTGCTCAAGCGTAAAGACATATAGATGTATGCACACAAGTATGCATCTACCATGTGCACAAAATGACAGCCTCATACATGCACAGCAACATACTCACACCCACCACTTCTAACACACACACATGCACACACACACATATCCAGAGCCGGTGTGCTATGACTCAGAGGGGAGCAGCTGGAGTGAAGGCTCCAGTGGCGGTGGTGAGCTGTCACCATCTGGAGGAGTACATGTCTCCCTGCCTCCTCAGCCAGCAGCATAAATCACCTACATACAACTGGATGTCAGTGGATCAACATGTTGCTGTATGTATCTCATCAGGTTTTCACTGTATGGACAGTATCTGCGGGTACAACACCCGAAACACGACGCTTTCCTCGGCTGCTGCAGTCTCATGCACAGCCTGTCATTGTTTCCTTTCTGAGTGGACAGTCCGGCGCTCGGATCAGAGCAGCTTTGATCAAGCTTTGACGGGCCGTCTCATCTAATAACCTGCACTATTTGTCTGCAGGCTGACAGCTGCACCTGTGCTGCAGACGCCATCCAGACACGTGGGATTGAGGGGACGCTAGAAATATTTGGAAAAGAAGCTTTGGTGCATTGGCCCTGTCAAACTCTTTTCATTCAAGACTGGGCGGATGTGTCAGTTCATGTCATTTGGGTGTGGACATATAGGAGGTGAAGTCTGGAAAAAAGGGTCAGAGGGATGTTTGTTTTACTGATAGGTCTGATATCTGCTACCGCAAAGGCGTTGCATCAGCCACCAGTGATGTGAAACAGGGTTGTGACCAGCAAGAGCATAAACGCAGAACTTAAACCTACAAATACATTTTATTTTAGGGGCCCTTAAAACATTTCCTCAGTGAGCGTTTCACCATGTTTTCTATTTCGATTTAACTTTAAGGCAGAATTTGTCCTGCTAAATTTAGACCAGTTTGAGTTGTTTCACATGAGAGATTTCTGTTGTCACGTTTTTCCCTGTGCTCTTTTCACTGGTTTAATGTGTGCATGGCGCAGATGGAAAAAAGGGACATCACATATTTTTTACAAGTCAGAAATGTTTAAATCAATATGTAATATCTGATGTGGTGTGGGTTTGTTTATTTAAGTTATATGGTCAAGCGACTGTCAAAATTTAATAGATAATACCTACTGATGTTTCTACTTGAACTTTTAACTTTGGTTGTTTCCTATTTAGTCATGAAAATTCTGTTATAGAGAAATACATCTGATTTGAAACCAATTTTTTAAGCATTTTAATTCATACCAGTTTCCTTGAATATGAAATACATGAGGTGGGAAACCCAGATTTAAAGAGGACCTGTTATCCTTTTCCTTATCTTCTGTCATATATAATATTATAGTGTCAGATGTTCACATGGCCAAAGTTTTAAATAATGATGTTGGCCAAATTGTCTGGTGGGAGATATGCCAAATAAATTGATATATTCATTAACTACATATTAAATAGCCTACTATTGCATGATCTATAAGATACGTTGCCAAGACAATTTAAATATAAACTTATGTACGCAGACCAGATTTGGGGATATTTATTACCGCTTACGCAGCCATACAGAGTGCATCCTCAGCTGTCACGGTCTTCCTCTTAGCGTTCTCAGTGTAGTTAGGTAATGGCATCATGGATCACGCTCTCCAGGATTTGCCACTCCACGGTGAGCCACACAGTGGGTAGTGGGCTTGATGATTTAAGGTGACGCTTGGCACATTGAGTCCTTTTCCTCCTTTGCTTCTTTCACTAAACCTGTGATTAGTCATGCTGTTTAATCGGCCATTTCGTCATTTAGCTTTTTTTTTTTTAAGTTATTTAATTTGAAGTGTTGTATTGCTGTTGAAATGGCTGCTATTATGGTTATTTAAAACGTCTGTCTGGTAGTTGTTCTATATGGCTGGTACTCTGGAATATTAATGGCCATCCTGGCAGTCAAAAAAACACTCTAGCGTAAACCCTGTCGTGAGGGTCATGTATGTTGTGAGCACAAACTTCAGGTCTCCTACTGTTCTGAATACTCTGTTTCCAAATGATTTCCTACTTTCAAGACAAGCCGACGTCACCTCATTTCTTTATGGGGTGTAATCTTGGACGCTTATTTTGTTAATTTTCCCCCGATTTTGGATCATCTTACTGCGGAACCTGTCCGGTTGTAAAGGTTTTGATTTGAAGACTTTTATTTGTGATTTTTTTTTTTACAGTAGAAAATGCCACCAAAGTTTGTTACAGCACCCCACCTGCAAAGATGGCGCAGAGATGCCGAGATGGACCCAGAAACACTGATCAGTCAGAGCAGACTGGGCTTTTTTGGGAGAAGGTCTTAAAGAGACAGGCGCTAACCTGGAGCGTTTTAGACAGAGGATGAATACAGGTGTTCCAGCACAGTATGAGGAAAATAAAGTATTCTGTGACCATTAAAGCATGTAAACATGTTGTGGTAGAAACCTTAAAAACAAGCGTGAACCTGATAATGAGCCCAATAGGTCTTCTTTCAGGAAAAACTACAAATGAGTTGTAATATTTCAATGAACCAACTTAAATTCCACAAAGGTGCAGGCTGTGGAATATATTCAACCTCTCCCTCGGCAGATTTGTCCTCACATGATTGTTGAACTTTACTGCAAAACAGAAAGAAGGCGGTGCTCTTTAAGTCTGAAGGGCTGAAACCAAAGCTTGACATTTACCACTGATGTCTTAGAAACTTTCATTTTCACTTCCCCCTGTATCTGTGCAGGAAACAGCACAGTGTGACACATAGAAAATGCTAAAATTAGTCCAAAAGCTACAACACCGAGGGTGGATATTAACCTTTTAAGCGCTTCAAAATGGTCTGTTACTCTGAAATTAGTGCAGAGTTTAATGCTGTTTCAGCTTTTCTTTTCCTGCCAAGGACAGAACTGTGGGGAATTTTGCCATTAAAATGACTATCACTGCACAATATCGACTTTGTCCTTCAGACGGGATTCCTGGTTGAAGCGCCATCACTAATAGTTGCAAATCTGTGTGTTTCCTTTGTTTGGCAGGGTCAACACAGGTAGAGCACTCAGTATCTCTGCAGGCCACACTTAGCTGGTCTCCTTTGGGGAAACTAACACACATGACGGCTCCCTGTGGTCGACACCTATAAACACATGAGAGGGAAGGAACACAGGCAAACCATGAAAAAGATATACATTGGCAAAACCGCCTTAAAAGTCCCCCGAAATGGCGGCAAACATCCGAAAAAGAGGTAAGAGAGTAACTCTCAGACGCCATCTTTCCATCCGTCCTCGTTTATTTTATGTTTGTCCGTTCATACGCCCACACAGTGTCTCCTCTCGCCACCCAGTGGTGCTAAAGCAGCCTCATCCCGCCTCTCTGAGCCCAGAAGTCATGCTGCCTCGTCATCTCATCTCACCGCAATGAAAGCACTCATTATGTCTGACTCAGCTCCTGTTCACAGAAGAGGTCACTAATGGGGGATTTTTCATCCCTGGAGCTACTTCACGTAAACTCATCCTCTATCAAACAACAAACACCTGTATTCCCCTGCTAATGCCTGCCAATCAAAGAGGAGCTGGAGGTGGGGGCTGCTGGGTGATGCTGCACCGAAATGCCCTCCAGTCAGTTGAGGCATTCATTGAATCACTCCGTAGGCAGGTATTCTTTTACTCAATGGTTGTAGATGCAGCAGCTTTGCACTTCAATCATGGCTATCACCTGAAGAATTAACAATATTACAGATTCAGTGTGAAATTGTCATGTCTAATTTGCTCCCTTATTTAGCGTTTAGCCTGTTATAGCTCTGTGTTTAGTGGTGACTGAGTGGAGTTTTATTTGTGCAAACATTTCTTGGTGGAGAGCTGTGCTGGAGGCAGAAACACTTTTTTGGATTTGAGTGTAAGTTAAAGGACATAGAGTACCACATTTTTCAGAAGTACAAATTAGCTAACTAGCAACCCTAATAACTGTGGTCAAAATCAGTGATGTACCTGTAATGTGTGTTTGGATGGTAATGCAGTTGCTCTGTGTTAAAACAAAGGAAACAAATTTTCAAACTGACGAAACAAAACAAATCATCAAAGTGATTCTTAAAGTGGAAGTAGACAAGTATTTTACTTTAACTCATCATTCAGAGGTAAATGTTGTTGCACAATGATAACAGGTACCACAAAGGCTGGTTATCAACCTGCTCTGTTAACCCAGGCTTTCTGCTTCTGTGGGCATTCCCAAAAAACTTGTCAAATGATGCATTCAGCGCATCACCTGCTGCCTACCTCCACCTATGACCAGGATTAAAAGGTATTCCAGTAAAAAGCAACACTGATGCTTCAGTCAAGGCGAGAAAGGAGTGCTTGCGTTAATAGCGTTAATGGTGTGAACTCATAGGTGAATATATTTACTTTATCACTCTGTTAATTTCTAATGTGGCGGCTGCACATTCTACAGCTCTGACACATTAAACGTAATGCAGCAGATTTAAACATTACATTTAAGACCCGCATTTAATGACCCATAATGAAGGAGACGTAGAAATCACTTTAGTTTTTAGGGCAAATCAAAGTGACATGAATTTTACTCATTGAATAGGCTGTTATCTGTGATCAATACCAACAGACTAATCAATTTTCTAATCAGTGTTCCATCAGCTGTAGTATACCAGCAGTGAAAAACGCACTTCTGCAAATCAGGACCAAGCATGAAACCTAATCCAAAGTGTATGGTATAGTAGTTTGAAGGATTTATGTCACATTTCGTATGCATATAAATGTCATCCTGATTAATAAAAAAGTGAAATGTGCGCGACCTGTTGTTTTATAGAAGGCTTCTTTTATGGCCAGCGTGGGCAGGTGGACCAGACAACACAAACATAGTCAGAAGTTCAGCCTTGCAAATAAAATAAAACAATATTCTTAATCAAATTCTCTGCATCACTGATATACTGTAGGTATATACATACCGTACGTGTTACTCTAATTGCACGGCTTTGTTCGAGGGCATGTATGTAACAGGACGGAAAAAGAAATATAATGATTGTCAGTCTATTTTTATGGTTACGGCTCAACAAGTTGGATTAAGTGCTTTAATAACTTAGGCCTCAGCTGACAATCTGTATCGCTCATATATTGACAATTAACTATATCATGGCGCAACTCAAAGGAAAAACAAAAGGCACTCTTTAAGCCAAATTTGGAACATAAACAGCTCATTTGTAAAACAATGCGAAAGATCCATACCAAAAATTGACATATAGTCAAAAGCCTAAGATGGTATGCCAAAAAATATTTAACAATTTCTACAATCAGGCTTCCACCTCACCATCTGCAACGCCAATTTCCCATCTCCAAATTGTTCGTAAGCATGCGTCAAAGTCTGTTTTCATACGTTGCAACTTTTGTGTGAACGCAATGTTTATACATGTAAATGAGACCCCACCTGCAGCATAAATTGCCATGGTGATGTAGCCAGGTTGAAAGAGAGAAATTTTCCCACAGTGTGGAAAATTTGTTTTGGGCTTTCCACCCCCACGCTGCAGCCATAACAACAACATTCCACATCCAAAAAAGACACATACAAAGGTACATACATCCAGAAGTTTGTAATAAGTTAAAGAAAACATAGCAAGCTTCTAAAACCACCTCAGCAAGCAGACAAAGCAAACACATCAACAATACTGATAAAAACAAAGGCAGTCCCTTTTCCCCTTACCTTGTTTCCCCATCTACCACTGTTTATAAATTTCTGTGTCACAGAAAAATGAATTTTTAAATCTATGTAATCTGCTTTGAGGGACTGAAGGAGCAGTAACTGATACTCGTAGTATAGAAAATGTTACAGGTCGTTAACCATCCTATTGGCTTGCCTCAGTGCAGCCTGTTTGTGAGTAGACTACAAGAATGTGTACTGTTTGGATGCTGCTCGCCAAAAACATTTGCTTTCAATATGCTCACTGAAATTTAAATCAACCGGTGAGATTTCTGCCTCGTCAGCAGCTCTGTCTCTTTATTATTTGTCTAAACTTATCATTCAGGTGTCGGACACCTAAAGGTACCTGGCCCACATTGGCTTACATGCCACTACTACTACACCTAGTGAGGCAGGAGAAAACAAAAGCAAGACAATACTGTTTGGAACGTCTGTGAATCAATTTATATCAGTAATACCTTATTTGTATTATTTGTGCGACTGTCTGCAATTAATATACTAGCTAAAGTGGTTTGTAAGACAAAAGGTTTGACTAAAACTTCAACAGAGTTACAGACGGGTGATATTTATTCTCTTAGCGACTGTACTTGTTATCATGCATATTAATGAGCTGGAAACTGGATGACACCTCCACTTAGTGACCTGAAAACACTAAAAAGAACCTGCCCCTGATTTCTTTCAATCTGTCTCAGCCCCCACCTTCTGAATCTATGATCTTGTTAAAAGAGAGACAAAGAGAGGAAGCGAAAAGAGCGACGTGACCACATCTCCATCCACTCTGTGCTATCTGTTATCCGGCTGCAGATAGAGTCATTACCCTCCTTCCTCCATCTGTCCATCAATACAGGGTCCATTAAGCCCAGCCGTGCACACTCAGATCCATCACGGCAACAGACATTTCCTCTTTTCCCACTCACACTTGCCCTTTTATTAGATTGAAGCCCAGGTAATGCACATACTCTGAAAATAGTCATCATTGTGCTGTCTGGCTGAATTACATGTGGAGGGTATCGCTGTTCCGTAAATCTGAGCCTTCACAGTCCATTCATGTGATGTATTAGAGTTCATTGGCTCATATTTCATCACAGATTACACCGTCTCTTTTTTTTTTCCTTCGGCGGGGCCAATCTCACTGGTGATTGGGTTTCTGTGATGTGCTGCAGAGCTTTAATGCTGAAAAAGAGATGTAATGCTCAAATGACTTAAAAAGCTCCGTATCCTTGCCTGCCCCCGCTTGGATTCTTAATTAGAGACCCGTGTTTTGTTCCCATGTTTTCTTCATGCAAAGCACTTTCTCACACAACTTTTCTGCTTTTATCACCCTCTCATGATGTCCTCATCACCGCTGCATGGCCGCTCAGGGGTGCATTAAAAAGATATGTAGACCCTTATAGGTCCATTTAGATGAGCATACACCCAAGTTACAATCTTGTTTCCTGCACCATATGCCCTGAACACAATCATCTGCTGTGTGTGTGTGTGTGTGTGTGTGTGTGTGTGTGCGCGCGCACGTGTGTGTGTGTCTGCAGCTCATTGCTGGAGCAGAAGGAGGACTTACGGAAGAGGCTTTCCTACACAACACACAAGCTGGAGCTGCTGCAGAGCGAGTTCGACTCCACGCGGCAATACCTGGAGACGGAGCTGCGCCGAGCACAGGAGGAGCTGGACAAGTTTACTGATAAACTCCGCAGGTAGGCACACAAATTGTACAACACACAGGTGGAAGAAGAACTTAGATCCGTAAAGTGAAGGTACCAATACCGCAGTACATGCCACAATAGTCCTTTACAAGTAAAAAGTCCTGAATCTAAAATCCCACGTAAATGAGTACTCCACTGATTTCAAGACATTCTCACTCCCAACTCATCAAATGCTGACACTGTTGGGTGCCTCTACACATCAAACTGTGATGCTCTAGGTACCCCTGTAGTATCAGTTTTGGACACTCAGGTAGAGCTCTGATCAGGCCCACAAAATCAGTCCTTACCTTATATGAACTTGCACAGTTTCTGTCCAAGCCCAACCAAAGCCAGACCTAAAGGCTCAAGTCGGATCAATACATATATTACATTTGGCTATATTTTATATGCTATGTTTCTAGAATAATTAAAAATGTATTACAAGCTAAGGGTTGACGTGTTTCCTCGCATCAATGCTCTTTCTCTTCCTTCTGTTATTTCAAGTGTCTATCATCTCGTGCACGACTGGTTCGGCAGAGCGGGATGCGTCCAGTGTGACCATGATAACTAGTCTTCGCTGCATGTTACTCACATCTCTCCCACTGCTGGGGAGGCAGAGGCAAACACCACCAACCATGTCACCTTGCAGCGCCCCTTTGTCTTTCTCTTGTTTTCTTTTCCTATGTCGAGCTCACTCCCTCTATCTCCCCTGGCCCGATTGTCCACTATATTGCTCCGTTGTTCTGTCGTTTTCCCTCTCACAGATGTTCCCCCCGCCATCTTACTCTCTTTTTTACTCTTGATTCAGTCCATTAGACTCCTGCCATTTGCACAGGAGAACTGCCTGTTTCATTTAAAAAAAAACAAAAAAAAACAACAGGTAAATTGGCAAGAACCCAACTGGACTCTATGGGACTTTTGGGTGGGTCGGGCTTGAGCAAAGAATTACAGCTGTATACAGGATGCCGTGTCAGTTTCTGTTCGGTATGTGCACATGTTTCTTTTCAAAATAAACGTGCAGTTTCAGCTAGTAACGTGCGTACTGTGTCTTCTCAAAATAAACATGAATAGACTTCTTTGATGTTTAGGCGACAAAAGTACTTGGGTAGGTTTAGAGAAAACATGATTGTTTGGGTTAAAATACTAACACCTGTTACCAATGTGATCTAACATCACATGCATCACGTGGCTATTATGTAGTTGAACAAACTTAAGGTGCCCCAGTAGCTCACCTGGCGGAGTGCACACCCCATGAACTAATGTTATGGTTGGGGTTTGATTCCAAACTGCGGCCCCTTGCTGCATGTCATCACCTCTCTTTTCTGTCAGTCTTCATCGGTACTGTCAGTAAAGGCCAACTAACAAACAAACATGTAGTTAAATTGACACAAACAGGACACAAACAATTAGAAATAGGTGAAAGTCCTGTATTTGTTTGGACCACCCTACACAAACTTCATCGCTTTTTATATAATGCAGTTGCTCAGAGCATCTAACAATGATGCAGCCCTGTGCATCTCATACAGACACTAAAGGGTTCCTCTGTGTGTCAGTATCTAACGCTAAGGGCCAGTAACCAAGCATTCATATTTGATGAGTTGGGAGTGAGAACGCCCTGCCATTTTAGCATTGCAATCTTATAACGTTATCGGTTTAAGTCGACTCAGGGCCCTTTGCTGCAGCTTTTCCCATCTCTTTCCACTTTCATGTCTCACTCACTGTCACAATATAGCTTAAAAAGGTGAATACGGTTTAGAAAAAGGCTCCACACAAGGTCAGAAGTTTGAGAATTTGGATTGTGAGAATATTTTGGCCCAAATTCCTTCATGTGAAATTGCTTTTGTAAGAGAAACCCGAGTACAGCAGATAAAACACGGACACACAGGTGATGTAATAACACAGATCTCCACATGTCACATGTGAGTCTAAACAAGCAGCATCCAGAACAATCCTTTCCAAAAAGGCCCACAGTTAAAAGTTTAAATTGACCCAGTGGGACGAGACATTCAATCTATAAATCCTGTGCTTTTCACTCCATTTATATGCTATGAAGTGCTGCGCTGAACTTTCAAAAACTCAGTATTTACCCATGGGTATCTAAAGTTAGCCAGTCTTGCGTTCTGGTCCAGTGAACAGCAGCTTTAAAAATTGGGGAGAGATGTAATACACTGTGGGGGTTTTAAGAGGAGACCCTTATAGCTTAAATAGAAAGGACAGTATGCAATTCTTTTCTTGCTGCTAATGAGGAGCAGCTGACTTTTTTCTCATTAGATTTAATGAAATGCAAGGCACAATCAAAGACTGCATCAAGTTGTTTTAGAGTGTCTTGAGTAGTGTGTCAGGATATTTTAATAATCAAGCACACACAGGATGGTTTCCTGTCATCTAAAGAGAAACATGCAAAACAAAGAAACCAAGTGACACATTTTGTCTCTATTTTCCTTTGTACCAAATTAGAAAGTTCCTCACAGGAAACGTCCCTGTAGATTGTGCAGAAATAAAGACCTGTAAAATAGAACATAGCCAAAATGGCTTCTATCCAAGCCAAGCACCATTACTTTAAGTGTCTGAATACCAAGAAGAGGAACTATTGGTTCTTGGAAACGTGGGTTTTTAATGAAACAAATGTTGCGTGATCAGCATTTGGTACAAGTTTCAGAGTGTGTCGTGGTTTCTGAAAAATGTCAAAAGCAGATTGTAATCTTGACAATGCTTGAATGGGAGCGGAGCCAAATGCATTTAAGACCATGTCGTCTGCACAGAAATTGGCACCGCCAAAAAAAAAAAAAAAAAAGGTCCCTAGCATACTGCATGACAATCAAGGCAGTAAAGAATAGACTGTTTTTTAATTACAGTTATAAGTTCAACTCCTCACAGCTGACTTCCCAGCTCTCACTAACAGGGCAGGGGTTTAGTTCCACTCTCACACCAGTGCACAATGCAATCAATACGTCTAGCACAGTGATTCAAAGTTTACACATGTGATTATTTTCACTGCAAACAAACAGCCCCGTCCCACTTTAACCTGCCCTGACTGTCTGACTGACCTGAGTGAATTAGTAATTGGAAGCAGGCAGATGAAACAAACAAACAAACAAACAAAAATAAAGAAATGAAACTAGTTTACCCCAAGGGCAGTACCCAGAACCTTTTGCCCACTCTCTTGCCAGGGTGGACTAGAAAGAAACAAAACGGCAAATAAACAAGAAACAAGGAAACAACAAAAATAGTCCCACAGCAAGAGCAGTCAATGGACCACAGATGATCTGCAGAGAAACAAATATTAATAATCAAAAACACTTTATTGCCAGATATTAAAATACAGATTAAATGTTTAAAAAATACATGACTAAACGTTCAAAGATTCGGTACGTCAATCTACTTCCCTACTGCCAGCTGCCTTTAACCCAGCAGGGAAGCAGGTCTGAAACAAATGAAAACAATAAATGTCACACTCACATTTTACCCCGACAGCATAAAACACTACACACAGAAAACAGCCTTAGGCCTACCAGTTGTTCCTGCACTTCACTGCACTCATCTTCTCAGCATGGAAGGAGGTGTGCACCTGCCTCACTCTTTGACTACCATTTGTTTAGGACTGTGGCTTCCAATCTTTGTTGTCTTGAGATCTCTTAAAATACAGTTTAACATACAGTTCATTGTGTGCGCTGAACCAAAGAGCTGTTCTGTTTCACTTGAGGGATTCTTAGAAACCTGCAGGAGTGAAAATATCCAATATTTCACCAGAAAAAAAGGAAGATTTCTAAAAAAAAGTCAGAAAAATAGTGTTTTGTGTAACATAAAGTATTTCTCTCTTATTCCTTTAATCATCCTGTGACCCCTCAGATTTATCTTAAGGCCCCCAGGCTGAGATCCACTGGGCATTAGGGAGTGAGTGATCGGATTTTTATTTTGTCTTATATAGTACGTCTCTGCTGCCTGGATCACAAATAACAGAATAAAACATTCAGTAAATCATCGTATCAGTCGAGTGAGGTCAGTAAGATGTGAAAATGACTTACAAGTGCTACAAACTGACACCGTGGCATCTAGCGTTAGCTCTGACTTGTGTAGTGCTGAGCCTGCTGATATGCTTATTTCCAGTTTGGAGAGGCTGCTGCTCCTTACTGTATGTGTTCGTACAAACTATTATCTGCTAGTGAGCAATGTCGTTTATTGTGTCGTTTAGAATACAAAGCAGCTACTCGGCACTGCAGAGGATCAACCAAGATCTGGAGGAAAAGATCCACAGAAATGTAAGAGTGCAATCCACCTGTGAGTGTGTGTGTGCATGCGTGTGTGATATGAATTCCCATGCTTACGTTTAAGTACCTGTAGACATAGAAGAAAGAGAAGCGCCTCAGCGAGTCATGGGGTTTAGACGTGGTGCAGAACACTTGGACAGCCAATTTGAATATGAATATGCCCTGCTGTTGGTACCACTGACGTTAATTATGGCCTATTACAATTGGCTGTCCTCCTTCCAATGGCAGAGTGATAGCAAACCCATTGTTCCTCAGTGCGCCGCACCTCACTTCATTTGTCAGACACTGCTTTCGCCGGTGGAAAGATACAATTAACTAGCCTGCCTGAGAACACTGTATGACAATCAGGTGTCTTTGCTGTTGAATAGACAGCTGAGAACGCTCAGCGAATGGGTTTGTTACAGCACAAGATAATAATCACCGAGGCCCTCATCGTGATTACAGCGCCACAGCAGTGAGATACCAGGTCAATAAGGAGCCGGGGGTCAGCCGGGATTTTGTGAGAGGAGAAAAATTTTAAAAAAATAAACTACAGCAGCTTTTATTTTCTTGTAAAAGCGTCCTCATCAGCTCATTGATTCATCTCACGTACTCCCTCCTCAAGGGCGAGAGAGGTGCTGAGTAAGTCTCTCTGTAATCGTAAAGCTTGTTTACTCCAGAGGTGCCACAAACCCATCTGACCCCGTGGCCCTGCACAACTACAGAGAATGTAATTACAAGACAGATAAACACAGTGATATACTTTGAGTGTGCTTCTGCTCGCGCAGCTGCACTGTTCAACGAAAGAAAAAGCCTTAAGAGAGACGACAAAACTTTCTCACACAAGGCCACTTTTTTTTTGTTTTTATTGCAGCTGTCGTATAATACTAACCTCAGACACTGACAGGAAATCAGCATGAAAGGCAGCAAGCGCTGAATTGAAACAGCAGTAAAAAAAAAGTGCTTCACGAAGACAAACCTGAACTCTGTCCCCCATCACCAGAAAATGTACTTCTGTGCTGTGCTCAGTTTACTGATGTCACGGTTTCTTGGTAACCCATAGTAACCAAAAAATTCAGCTACAGTGTCTCTGCTGCAACTTAAACACTCTGTGTGAACTTGCTTGGTGTATCTTTAGTGTATCCACCCTGTGTTTATATTTAGATTGGTGATCTCATACACAATGGACAGAGAATAGATCCTGGTTATATTATACATTCATCAGGGTGCCAACTTAAAAGCTGCTCTTTAAAATCTTCATATACATGAGATTCTGGAGGTTTGTTTGGTTGATTAGTTTCAGGGCTGCACTGAGTATTATGAGGCTTTGAAGCTTCATTCATAACATTAACATTCAAATTCTTAATCAACATTTGAAAGCTGTGCAGCTTTTTTTGTCGTATATTCACTCTATTTTAACATGTTTTTTCTGCATAGTTGCAGTTAAAGTTTGGTGATACTAGCAACACATTCTCAGTCTGACTTCCTCACATATTGACGTTTTGGTCACGTCCACATACAACGTGCAAGGTACCCTGGGTGCGTTGGAAGTTCTGCCTGTTACATGCATTGTCTTCTTTTAAAATAGACTTCTGTTTTCACAGGAAATTTAACATTTACATACAGTCTCTTTCAAAATAAACGCAAGACGTCCGTACAACACTGTGAATTGACGTTTTCTTTCCTTTAGCAACAAACGCACATAGTTGGGTTTAGGAAAAAAGAACAGGGTTTGGCTTTGGAATCTAACAGGACGCAAACACCGCTCTCTCGGGTGAAAGTCGGTGTTTGTTGGACCCATCCACCACACCTCCCGCCCACCCCACTGGGACGTTTACCGCCTTAACTTTCGTCCTTGTCCCGCCACGTTTCCTCCTGACACTCCCGGGCACCGTTAAACTACACTATAACGTCAACCAGCCGCGTATCATGCCGATGTTAAAGGACGCCTTTTTCTGTTGGTTTCTGACACCGGAAGTTACTGCCCTAGCACCAGATTTCGACAACTTCGGAGTGAGACTTTGCTCACACTAGTGGCAGATTACAGTGGTAGCTATGTATTGTTTCCAACTCGTGACCCAAACATTTCTAATAACGTGTTGTAACATCCATGTCAAAATTTATTGAAAAAATATGTTGTTTTTATCAAAGGAAATATTCTGCTTGTTGGCATTTAGTCTTTCAAGGGGGGTGACATCAGAAAATATGACGACATATATGACAATATGAGACATTCGAAGCTTCATTTGAAAACCTCAATAGAAGCATTGAATGTAAAAAAAAAAAAAAAAATTGGTATAGCCTTAATTAGTTGTTTAAGTTTTGGTTTTGTGTTTAATTTCCTGAATCTTTGTCAGTGAATCCTGTTTTATTTTGGGGAGACAGTGCCTTAAAGGAATACTTACTCCCACAAAATGACCATTTGTATATAAATTAGTATATCTGTATGCTGTGTTTCCTTTTGTTTTTCTTGCATTCCTCCACAGAGAATCTCCGGACATCTTGATTCATTGATTGATTCATAGGAGACCACGTTTAACAACAGCAAAACCATATCAAAACATCTCATTACAAACTTTTACACAACTCCTACAGTTCAGACACGTTGCATTTTCACTACAACATTACTATTTATGACTGATTCAGTTCAGTCATAAATAGTAATGTTGTAGTGAAAATGCAATCAAATTTATCTACGCTGTCTTCAAAGCCAGAATTGTTAGCAAAAATGCATATGTTTGAGCATACGACTGGATAAATAAAACTTGAATTATACTGCACAAGTTGTGTGAGAGTTAAACAGATGTTTTCATTTAGTTTTGCTGTTGTTAAAGGTGGTCTCTAATCAATAACGATAATAAATCAATGTCTGCAGTTTGAAGCATGTGAGAAAAAAACCTTTTCATCATGAATTTAGCACTAATGGATATACAAATGGTCATTTTGTGGCTGAGGTATTCCTTTAAGGGACAAAATATCAATAATAAACCTGGACATAGACGATGCATGGCAAACTCACTGTGTTGTAGGTTACTGTGATGGAATTAAATTGATTAAACATCTTTAAAAAGTGGATGGTTGTTGTGTAAACTGAAACTTTGCAAATCAATGTGAAAATCTAATTCTGAAACTGCTCCCTTGTGGTCAGTCTCAGCACCATGACGACGAGAAGCGAGCGCTGAGTAGAGAGATCATCGTCCTCAACAACCACCTGATGGAGGCAAAGCTCACCATTGAGAAGCTACAAGAAGACAATGTAAGAGCCTCCTTTCATCTTAGAGAATGAAATAAAGCAAATTAGCTCCACCTTGTTCACCTGCCTTGAGCAAAAACGATCATTCATAATTTCAATTAGGCATGTTTTCCTTATTTTAACATGATACTTTCTAGATCTTTTTTTTAAAGAGACACTTTAATCAAACCTCCATAATCCTGCACAGAAGCAAAGAAAAAGATGTTTGCAGCTATGAACAATCTGATTTTTTTAATTTCAAGGCAAAGCAGGGAAAGAAACTTAGGGGTAGAATAATCAGTGGCGATGATGAAAGCACTCACCACCAGTAGTGAATATTCATTCCTAAATGTTATTTCTTGTCTTCCAATTGTGTCTCCATAGGACATGTACAGGAAGGACTGTAACCTGGCTGCTCAGCTTCTCCAGTGCAACAAATCTCTGTACAGGGCGCAGCTTTCTGAGGTGAGACCTGCACTGACTTTACATGTCACTCAGTCTTGATATCAGGCTCAAATATTATTTTTATTGTGCTGGATTTTGTGCACATTTTCAGCATGTCATCCCTACACGTCTTGAATTGCTGCATGGGCAGAGGCCCCAGTCATTACTAAAATGACACCAGGGGCAGCTTTTTGCATTGCATCTTGACGCAGAAGGGGTTGGCAGTTATGTTTAGGCAACAGAGCTACTTGATTGTGGTTAGAAGAATACTGTGGTAGAGGTTGGTCATGTTAGGTGACTCATGTAAGGGGTCGGCGATTAGGTTTAGACAACAAAACCACTTCTTTATGGTAAGAAAAGGATGACGGATGATGCTAAAAAACACCCACCACCCACCTGGTGTGTCACACAGAACACAGCTTTAGGAGTGAGACCAGGCTGAAAGACTTTTTTTTTTTTTTTTTCAGTTTGATCAAGATTTCAGTCACATCAAATCCCTAGAAGTTTAAGTGTAACAATAGAATACATTTACATTTTTACTTCTCAAAAGTCACAAGCAACCAAAGGTTATGTTTTTGCCGTGAAGTTTGGACTCTGAGAATTTCCAGATATATAACGGTAGCCAGGTAAAAGGTTTGGTGAAATAGCCGTGATGTGTGAAGGGAGAGATGTGAGTGAGGTGTTTCTTGAACAGCACTGGGGCGAATTTTCAGCTCATGACATAAAGATGGGCAAAGAAATGTGCTGTCTCCACTATAACTGAAGGTCATCTTGTCCTTTGTGAGGCAGGAGCGATAAGAGACAAGACGTGGTGGAGCGATGACTGCTGTAGGTCACTGCAGGAAGGCCAGAGATTAAAGAAGTAGAGCTCTGGGTTTTTTTTTTGGCTAAATAACCTTCGACTGACAGAAGTGAAAGAGGTTTGAAAAAGTTAGTGGCTTATATAACACAGCTTAACATGCTACCTGGAAAAAGATAAGGTCTAGATTGACATATGATCATTTATGAACAGTAGTTATGCTCCGACAGCCATTATTTATATGGTGACGGATGAATGAAAAATCGTATATACTATGTATTATATTTGCTATTCAGGTGTGGTTATCTGACGCTGAAGAGTAGAAAGTAAAAATGTTTTTTTGTTCTTTTATATTTACCTAAACTACAAAAATTATGCTTCATTATACTACATGTAAATAATGTAAATATTATTATTATTATATTACTAATTATTATAATGTTTTTTTCATTCAGTTAGTGTGACATTATTGTTATTTGTTATATTTACAAAATAATAGTAACGGTCTCAAAAATCAGAGGCAAATTCAACAGTCACTTTTACTTTTTAAGGTTTAAAGTTCATTCTAAAAACTTTTACTGAGCTTTTCATGAAATATATCTTTTCCTTTTCCTACATTAGTTAATTTACTATACATCAAAAGAAAAGAGACATATTTAAAATTCACAAATTGTAAACATAAACATAAAAAGTAACTACGTACATTTTCTGTAGTTCTGTGCTTACATACAATTTTTAGGTACTAAAAATTATACTTTTTACTCAACTATATTTATTTGACAGTCGTATTTACTCGTTCCTTCTCATAGAGAATATAATTAACAGATAAATTATGAAGTATTATTATAATAGATTAAGCAACCTGGCAGTTTATAAATTTGTTAAAATAGTCCACCTTTACTTTACTAGCTGCCACATTAAAGCGATGCTTACACATAAAACTTAAAACTGTACTTTTGTAGTACAGTATGATACTACTGCTTTTGTATGTTTGTACTTTTTTGCAACTGAATATTTCCACACTGTTTTATTGCTACATTTACTTAAAGGTCCCATACTACAAAAAGTAAAGCAGGTATAGGTGCTGTATAAACACTGTGAGAGTATCAAAATACTCATTCCACATAGAAATGCACACAGATCGTATTAAGGAACTGTGTCTTTAAACGAGCCGTCAGGACTTGGACTCGTGAAATTGTGATGTCACAGCTATACTATATAGAGCTCGTAAGTCATGCCCTTTCTGGTAGACCCCCATTGGACCTCTAGACTCGGAAAATATGAATGGGAGTCAATGGAGAGAAAATTATTATTTTCTGGTCCCAGTCATTAAATACCTTGGATTACATAACTGTTTTGTGTGTGTCTAAATAATATTTTTTCATGTTAAGAGTTTGACAGTTTATTGTATGATTCTTCAGTTAAAGGCTGTGGAAACAACGTAATGAGAAACACTAAATGTCACCTATGTGACGTCACGTCATCACACTTTCCCTCCACTTCTCAACTCACAGTGCTGCTGCTGCGTCTGCTGCCACGATCTGCAGAGCCATCAGATCTCCCCACTGGCGTAGCTGAAACTTTGCACATGTCCAGACATGTAGTGGTTTTCGCCATGCTTAAGGCTTTTGTCCTCTCCTTGAAAGAAGGCGGTGAAGTGTACCAGAGACACAGCCACGTTCCGAGTGCAAGTGGTGACGTATATCATACGCATCGAGAGCAGTGAAGAGCTGTAGTCCACAAAGCGCTCTCACACAAAACCTAACAGTATCAAACTTCTTCCCGCTAAATTGTAGCCTTCTTTGCACAAAAAAATATATTAAAACCTCACAAACAACATATGTGAAATTCATGGCATAATTGAAACGGGACCAGAAAATAATTTTCATCTAGCCATTGAAATACATTGTGAGAAATCGATTTTTAAGGTCACATGTACTGGAAACAGAAACACGCAACTTACGTGCTCTGTAAAGGTAGAAACTGCTGCTGCAGTGTTATAACGGTCCTGCAATGACGATCCAGAGACACTGCGAGTACAGATGTGAAAGACCTGGTAAATACCGACCAATCAGAGTAGACTGGGCTTTTTATGGACACATCTTTTCTAGGATGTCTAGATCTATGATTACTGTCATCTGACTCACCAATCACAGTGTCCCACCTCATCTAAAATGGACTGCAGTGGAGCCACGGCCCCTTTTTTAAACAAGCATGCCCGACCGTGAGGCAGGGAGGAAGCGCAAGGCACATTTCAGTCTTTAAAAAATATTGTTAATGTAGATTTGTATTTAAGCTGTGTTTAAAGCAAACATGAGATGTTATTATGCACATCAATATATCATAAGATTTATAGCTTTTACACAGGATTTAAAAAAAAATACCCGTCGATTGGAATGGACAGTGTGTCTGTGCGTGGCCACAAAAATGAATAGGCGAAATATTGTTCTGATTTGATATTTTAATGATAAAATCAGTTTATACTGCATCCTATTAAATATGCGCACAGAATGATTATCTCTAGAGGTTTTCAACATGCTGTTTTTTCAAGATACCACAGAAATTAAGGGTATTTTGAGTTAGATGACAACTACAATACAAAATATAAATGCAGTGTGTTTTAAAGCATCACCTTATTCATTGATTTGAGTTTATTATTTAATGAAAAATCAATAATCTCATATTTTAAAAAAAACATCTGTTAAGACCATTTATTGTCATTTTTACTATTGGGTGATTTCTGCGTTAAGATTTCTTGGCTAATTATTTATGAGTACATTTATGGTACAAATCCACCATTAGTAATAATATATATTTTTGGTGAGGGTGTTTTTTAACTTTCTTTTTATTTTTTAAATGCTGTGTTAACATATCCGTTGTCAGTGCAGATCAATATATATATGCAGTAAGAGAAAGAAAATCTACAAAAATAAATAAGTAAATAAAACAAATACATAAATAAAGATAATAAATAAATAAAAAGACCTTCGCCCACACATAAAAAAGGAAGGTTGCAGAAAAGGATTGTGTATCACAAATAAAGTCTCTTACCCTCATATTCATTTCTATCGACTTATATTCTATTTCTGTCCATTTCCAAAGGATGGCTATAAAAGGGGATAAAACAACTATAACAGCCACTAACTGTATACAACCAGAAAGACTAAAAGGGGTGCTTGTTTTTTTAACATGTAAGGATATAAGCATGTTATAGCAGTATCCCTAAATACAAGTGTGAACCTGGCAGCGATAATTTGGATAAGTAAAATACTTCTTGCACCACTGACATAAATCACGTCTTGCTTTCATTCTCATTAAGTTCTTTGGGAACTGAACTGAAATTAAATGCAGGCTTGGATATGTAAAGTAACCCGTCAGTGAGTCTAAAGTAATCCAGGGCTCTCAAGTCTTTCTCCTCCCGTCACTCAACATGCAGTTATGTCAGAGTGTAATTATACTGCACCGGGTTTAGCAATCATGTAATTGTGTGACAATGATTGAGCATGAAACACAACGGAAACTACTTTGAGGCAAATTGTGCACAAATGCGAGGGACAGCTAACTGTTTAAAGAGCTAAAACAGCATGTGGCAAAAATGTAAATTGAAAGCTGTCGCTGCTTGGGAAGAGAGAGAAATGCATGTTGGTATGAGTGTTGTAACACCAGGCCAGCTTGGTGCCACTGTCCACTGCATCAGCCCTGGGCCTTGTGCCTCAGCCATGTGACGAGGGTGGCTTTTAAAGCTGGCGAGTGTCCATGAGGTGAAAGAATGCCTCTGCACATTCCTGCCCATATGGCTGAATGGAAATATCAATGCAAACTGCATTTGGTTGCATAAGACTCATAAAATACCCCCCTACACACAAACACACGCACAACCTGGCTGTACACAGTATAGGGTTTGTTATAGAGTGAAAAACTGTTATGCAGGCTTACAGCCAAACATAATGGGGGTCAGAGGCTATACATGCACTCTCTGTATGTCCACCGGTCTCCTGTGGGTGGGAGCTAATCGAAAGCATATTGATGAATGGTGCTGCAGCATTTTGAAGAGCGCAGTGGCTCTTCAGCGCCTACTGAAGTGCTTCAGTCGTTTGTTTTGCTGCAAAACAACCACGGGGAGGGTATGAAATGATTGGGCTCGCTATTCTGAACGCCACATAAAAGCGATCCTGCTCAAAACAAGTGCGCATGAAATAAAAACGTGTGGACAGTAATTAAGTGGCATTTAGTTTGGTTCAAGCCATAATAAAACTGTTATGATAAAAGTGTCTTTTCATGTTAGTCTTTTCTCTATCTTACAAAGTTATAATTAGCTCGCCTCTCATTGCCAATTAGAACAACTGACTAGATTCGTGTTGATGATGTGCTGCAGTTGGCTTAATGCTTGTTGCTATGGAGAGGCACAGATAGTAGATGGAGGCTTTTTTTTTTATTGAGAAATGCTAGGAATAGAGCAATGTCTTTCTTTTCCTTAGGAAGGCGACTCAGTTCAGCTTCCTTTCCAAATGTATTTTTCTCTTTTGCTACGGCGCTTGTCCCTGAAAAAACACAATTATCTCAGTCAGGTCAGGTGAACGTACGTGTTCATCACCTACTATACTGTGTGACACACATGCTGCAGAGCACAGAGACACAACCTGCAGCATATTTAATTCAGAAAGTACACTGTAGTATGAGCTAGATATCTTTCTACAAATACACACTCATTGAGTATTAATGCAGCACAGAGTTCTCATGTCGTGGCCCATTTACAGTGCGTGACTTGGATCAATCCTAAAAGGAGGTCCTAGATTGCAGTCGACCGAAGAAAACCTGCGGCAAAGTCAGAGATTTAAAACCAGTTTTATACAATGTGACTCTTGTTATGACCCACATCACCAACCAATCAGACAAAAAAAAAATCACAAAACAAAATGATGGAGGCGAAATGAAAAAATGATTTTACTAAGCGATACAAAAAATACAAAAGCAGCTTGACTGAACAAGAAAATTAACAACAAAGAAACCATGCACACGACATGAGCACACTGTTGAAGAAAAAATGAAATGGTAGCAAGGCAAAAGTAAACAGAAATATCAATATACAACTTTTTATTTTTCTGTTTATCTTTGATATAAACTGGAGACTTGTAAAGAAAAGAACATCTATCAACTAGAAATACACAGCAAGAGGGACACCTGATGAACCACTGTGTTATGTAACTGACATTTACCACATTTGGGACCAAGTCACTGTTCGCAAGTCACAAGTAAGTCTCAAGTCTTTGCACTCAAGTCCCAAGTCAAGATAGACAAGTACCAACTCAAGTTCCAAGTCCTTAACTTTGGGTTTCAAGTCCCAACATTAGCCTTGACTTAATGTTCTTTGTGCAACTTCAAATGTTGTGAAGGGAGGATAATTACTCACACACCATGTAGGTGCAAATCTATTAGAAAACAGCATACATAAAGGAAAGAAGTGGCACCTGCAGACTTTTTCCATGCCACAGAAGTTTAACTCTTACATCTAACTTAGAGGTCTGAATCAAGAGTATGAGACACAGAAACATACAGATACAGATCTGTAAAGATTAAAATTGGTTTCCTTTTTCCTTTTTAGAATTTGATCGAACTATTTTTAGATGTATGTTTTAGATGCAGTTTCTGTATGTTTTAAAGATTTCTTCTGTTTTGCCTCTATTTTGATACATTTTGAACACAGATGATGTGGACTGATATATGAGATGATGAATTTTAGTATAATGTTTTATAAATTAAGATATTTGTTTGATATTTTGCAGTATGGCCTTTGTATTACAAATTTTTCCCGTTTATTGTTAATTGTTCTAGCACTCTGTAGTGGTTTAAATTTGTGGTTCCCAACTGGTGGGTCGAGGCCCAAAAGTGGGTCGCGTGTCCATTCTGAATGGACCACAATTGACTCACAAACCTGTCAAGTTTGTTAAAAACAGTTAATTTTAAAGTACAGTGAAGTTTTTGGTGCAAACCTTTTATTTTGAAGTGCCATTACCTGCTGTAGAGTGAGTCACACTTGTCTGTCATATCCATTAAAGGCTGAAAATGCCCCCCCAAAAAATCTTAAAAAAAAAAAAAAAACAGGCTCAAGTCCAAGTGACATCAAGAGTCACTGGTGTAAGAGTCCGAGTCAAGTTGCAGGTCTTTTTTAATTTTGGTAAAAAGTCAAAGTTTGAAGTCATCTTTTCTTTTAATTTTGGTTTTGTAGTACACTTAATTGTTTCAGTTACTTTATTTTTTATTCTAAATTCTAGTTTTTATTTTTGTTTTAGTTAACTAAAAAAAATTCTCCACAATTTTTAGTTTAATTATAGTTAAATAGAATAACCATGGCTCACACCTGTGTTTTTTTTACCCAGTATAATGAGAAAAATGATAAGGTCCAGCAAGTGAGAAGAGAAAAAGATATTTGTGGAACTCTGGCAAAGAAGAATAGCTTCTAGTTTCATTTTCATGACGTGTCTCTGCTTTCATACACTTTTTTTCCATCAACATTGTAGTGCGAAAATTTACCACCTGCTCACTGCACAATCTGACAGTCTGGTAAGTTGATATCTTACAGTGTGACACAGATTGGAACCAATATTTTATTAGATCCATCACTCAGTGTGGGATGTAGTAAACATACATTATTGTCGCACAGTGTGAAGGCACCTTTAATGTCGATAGCCTGGTAGACCTTTGGATTTTAGTGACAGAGATATTCCAAGAGGGTTGTAGTGCAACACAGTGTTCAAGAAACTATTCACATTGAGCAGAGTAATGTTCTTAGGGTATTCTGTGAGAATTTTTAAGCCTGTGAATGTTGTAGTATGCAAAACCCTCCTCAAACAATTGTCAGGAATGAGCTCATGCTACAGCACAGCTCCATCTGTTGGAACAGCAACACTTACATCACATGTATTTCCTTCCCTTCTCTCTTCTCTGACACTTCCAGCTGCCTGCTGATTTTCAGGAGCGACTGACCATGCACATGGAGGAGTCACCTCTCTGTCACACCTACTCCGACTCGGTCCCGGCCTCGCTCATCGGCAAGGTGCTCGAGAAGCCGGACGAAGCATGCAGCAGCAGCCAGGCCTCCCGCTCCCCCAGCCCTCAAGCCCAGGACCATGCTTTTATTTTGGAGAGCTTGGGACCGGGAGAGCGGCTCGGGCTCCGTGCCGCCTACAAATCTGACTTGTACAGTAGCGACACGGCCCTGTACTGCCCTGATGAGCGGCACCGCGAGCGGAGGCCCAGCATGGACCTCCACGGTCAGAGGAAGCTGCTATACGGGCCCCAAAACTCCACCGACAGCACCCCAGAGGAGGGCTCAGTGGGGTTGAGGGCCGGCTTCTCACAGGAGCACTTTGCTAAGTTCCCCGCCACGCTGGGTGCAGGCTCCAGCTCGTACTCCAGCTTCAGTGGAGGGGGGTCTGAAGACAAAGGCAACGGCCCACCCAGCAGTGCAGCTTCCTCCCCGCACCACCATTCCCTCTACATGGAGTGGAGAGACGCAGGGGACTATGAGAGAAAGAGTGACTCATCCTGGGAGAGAGACAGTCCAAGAGGCTTCGCCAACGCTCATCCCTTCCAGCAGACGGAGCTGAGCCACCACCAGAACGGCAGCTCGCCCGTCTACAGCCGCACCATGTCCTCCTGTTTCAGCGAGCCCTATGAGCCGCTCCCTCCCTCTTCATCCCCAAGTGTTGCCTACGGAGACAGCCGTCGGGGCAGCACATTAGCTCCTGAGGAGGAGGAGCTGATTGGCCGATGGAGGCAACTCAGTGTGGAGGACTTAAGTGCCCACACCTACCGCAGCCCAGGCCGGGCCTCACCTTACAGCTTCTCCGAGCAGCACTTCTCCGTCCGGCCTGCCAAGATCCGACTTGGCCCACTCTACAGCAGCTTCCAGGAGGGCGCTGACTATTACCATCATGAAGTGGGTGTCATGGACCCGGTGTGGGTAGCCGCCAGCCCGAGCCCCGAATGCAGCCCAGGGCCGCGGCAGGCTCACAGCCAAGCCCACCTGTACCGAGCTGAGGACAGCCAGGAGTCAGAGCCCAGCCTCTACCACTCAGGGAGCTCCAAAGACAGGGAGGGTAACGTGGCAGCTGGCGGCCAGAGCACGGATTACGTAGACCCCAGCCCCAACAGCTCCACTGAGTCTCTGAACCAGAGGTCCTTGGAGATGGCGGCAGAACTGCAGCACTACCAAGTGGAAATGCACAGCCTGCCTGCACAGGTGAGCCAGTCGCCACCACCAGTCCCGCCCCCTCCTCCTCCGTACAACCAAAAATTCGGCTCCCTGGGACTTTCCAGGAAGGACAGTCTGACCAAGGCGCAGCTTTACGGAACACTTCTGAACTGACGGACTTTACAATCAGGTTTACTCTTTGATAGGTCGCTAGACGCAAGGCGCTGGCGTGTCCGGCTACGCCTTCTGTTAGCTCGATCATTTTTATAGAAAATGGTCTAAATAGCAGCCAGGGGCCGAATAATTCAGAATCACGAACATGTAACTATCGCTGATTATTTAAAAGCTTTGATCGTACGGCAGTCGACGGCAACAGTTTACACTACAATCGTCTTAAGCAAGTTAAGTCATGTAAAAACAGATGTATGTGGGGGGAATCGGAGAAGAGAAGCTCAAGCGGCCCGTAACATTTGTAAGAATGTGTATGTATTAAATTAAAAATGTATAAATATATGCTTATAACTAAAAATGAAGTGATATATTTTGTATGTAGCTGTAAGCAAGAATTGTTCCAAAACAATCAAACAAAATGCAAATCCTATTGATAAACCTGGAACCTGTATATAAATTAAAAACTGCCAATCCTATATTGGAAACTCAGAGAGGTATTTTAACGCCTGTTTAAACTGCACATAGATTCAGTCATTATTTTTAATGGACTGAAGCGGTGTTGGCCTTGTGAGGATTTAAATGTGAATGTTGGACGACAAAAACAAATTAATCACTTAAATGAACAATGAGAAACATGCATTTAGTTCTTTCTTCTGTTGATTGACTTTGACAGTATCGGTGGGTGTGTTATATCGTTATTGATGGAACGTTTTGAGATCTTTCTTAGCAGTCAGTATTATTTTTTATTTTCGCTCTTCTATGTCCCACGGAGAGGTTCTTTTCCTGCCCCCATTCTACCTCAGATTTGGATGCCCACACCCCATCAAGCCACTGTAACCCTGTTTCTTTGACAACAATGCATGTTTATATATTTTGGTTGTTTTGTTCGCCTAATAAAGCACAAATTATACATATAAGCGTACTTATGGCCGCTTGTTGTTTTAAGATAATTACATGTCTGCTGATCTAAGTGGAGTGATTGTTCTGAGAGGGAAACCCTTCATGATTCAAACGCACAATGCAGCAACCACGTGCTGAGTCATTACGATGCCTGGCTTTATCACTATTGTGAATTTAAAAATAGGTTTGTAAAGACAGCCTCTTACTAATATCAAAAACTCAAAGTCATCAAGATTCGATGGATGATCAAAGTCCTAGAAATCAAAGCCAAAGGAATATCGCACAATCAAGACACTACGACTTGTGTGATATTAAACACCTAAAATAACAGCTAATGCTCAACACACGGCAGCAATTGCTCTCCTGACATATGTTACAAGTGTTGTACCGGTATTAAAGGGGAGCTCCACTATATATAGGAATTCCAGTATGTTATTCCCATGGCTGAGGAAAGTTCAGTCTGTAATTGTGAACATGAGCTACTCTCTCTCAAAGCCAGAAACGTGATCTGCCCTCTCGCTACATGACGCACCCATCTTAACCTACACATCAGTCCATGATGAGCCCCCTTTACTAATTGGCCTAGAAGCTTAAGTCACAACAAAATTGCTAAGTTAGCAATTAGCTAGCTATGAAGTATTAAAAGAGAGGTGGTTAAGATAAGGATAAGGGTAATGGGAAGGATTACATCTCATTACCACAGTGTAGCATTGTAGCGGGGTTCAGATAGCAGTCAGGTTGGTGAATTTGTCGTGTACCAGTGGTGGGAGTGGTTTGACCGGGAGTCTCAAACTTGTGATGTCATCAATAAAGTCTGGAGCAGACCCAATGTATGTACTATTGTTCAACATACTTTTATGTACATAAACAGTGGCGTGTATCTTTTCGGACGCACTAAGCTGCAATTACCACGCCACTTTTTAAGAGCCCCCTTGCTGGTTGGAGACGCATATCCATGGTAACCTGTGCTGACTTCAGCTCTACAGCCATCTGCTGGCACCAGAACCCTCTGAAGATTTGGCTTTTACATCACATTTGTAGTAGAGGCGTCACTTTGGCTGCTAAGAAATGCGAATCACAGGCAGATAATGCTTAGAAATGCTAAATGCTAACATCAGCATGCTAACAAGCTGATGTTTAGCTGGTATAATGTTTTTGTACATACCAAATTTCATGGCCCGCCATCCATATAGTTTTTAAGATCCTCAGTCTGGATCAAAGTAATATAGTGACCAACCGACATTTTGTACATGTACAGAATGTACCCACACACAGGGAACACTCCCCTCCAGACTTTATACTTGATGGCACTGCAAATGTAAGTTTAAGGCACTCTAGTTTTGGATTTGGGAGAGTTGTTCATGCTTACTTTTATTTTTAGACTGTCTTAGACCATATGAATAATGTATACGCTTTGATAATGGACGTAGTTCCCTTTGAAATATAAACAGTGTGGACAGAAAAAAAGCTTGCAAAAATGTCCCTGTGATAAATTCCACTTTTGTGAAGTTTCTCAAAAGGGGAGATTTTGGGGCTTTTCTCCATTTTAAACTAAATATCTGTTGTTGGTTAAACTAAGCAAGATGTTTCAAGACGTCACCTCTGCCTCTTGAGAGTATTTTCAATATTATCTGACAAATTGAAGACTAAACGATCAGTCAATTAATCGCAAAAAAGAATAGATATACAACTTGACAAAAAAAATAACCATAAATAGCCCCAGTGAGTGTTGTTTTGTATTTAGTCAGGGCTGAAACATAATTTGATAAATCAATTGACAGAAAATTAATTGACAGCCATTTTTTTGAATTAAAAACAAAACAATATAATAGCAATAATTTGCTGCTTTTCTGTATCTTCTGTAAAAGTAATCTAAATGAATTTGGATTTTCAACCTCTGCTCAGACAAATTAAACAAAAACATGAGGAATTTGAGGAAATTGCAATTAATGCAGATTAATTCATAATAAAAATGCATAGTCCACCCTTTATACTCAGCATTCTTAACAAACCACCGCTCTATTAGCATTTATAGGATATGCAACAACTTCAGAAATGTTCTTGTGTGTATTCTTATGCTTCTGAATTTCACATTGTATTTATTGCTTTACCTCTTTCTCCTTCTTGCCGAGGCGACAGTGGATTTACATGTGAGATTGAATCCATCCACAGGGGGGAGCCGCCGTGCAGCAGCCTCTCACTGATCTGCATTGTCAACCTTATTGTTAAGTCTCCTCCAGACACGGCACAAAGCATTTACACTTCAAACACATCAACAGAGGGAAACTGGATTAACAGCTGCCCTCCCACCTCTTCCTCTCTTTTCTTCACACTGCACAATACATGCTAAAGTATGCACAAATTTAGCATTCAAGTACAATAGCTAAAAATGGATGTGCTTTTCTCAGGATTTGCAAAGCACAAGCAATAATGTGACCTCGTAATGGAGGAAAAGGTGACAACTCAGCTTGGCTTTGATGAATGCAACGAGGAGATGTTTGATCGCGCGCATGTGTGTGTGTCTGTGTGTGTGTGTGTGTGTTTGTTTATCTTGGTCAGCTTACTGGCATAAAGGAAGACAAGGAAGAGAGCAAGGTAGGCCTACTATCTAGGTTTTTATATTAATAAACCCAGACTGAGGCCTGCTGAATACGTCACATTAGTTAGTTTTAATTATCATTTGAACGTCTGTTCGCACTGAAATGTTTCACTATTTGAAGGTCGTAGTTTTGACAGTAAAATCTACTGTTATGTGTGTGTGTCATGTGTGCCCTCTGAACTGAGTGTATTTCACACACAAACTGGTTTAGGGGGAAGATGTGGGGGTCATCCGGGGTTGGCTGCGGTCGGCCAGACGTCACTGCTGCCCGCTTAAGGGTAGGCGGCCCGGCTTTTGGACCTACTCCTGAGAAGGTCCATCTCCGGTGCGGCTTTGTGTCCAAACTAACAATGGAAACACATATTGGCGCGGCCAAGAGAGACAATGTAAAAAGGGTATAGGAAGTCAAACTTCATGTGGATGTTCATTTAGTTTACATACACTTAAAAGTCCAGTGTGTAGGATTTAGGGGGATATATTGACAGAAATGGAATATAATGTTTTCTTTAGTGTACAGTCACCTGAACTAAGGATTGTTGTTTTCGTTACCTTAGAATGAGTCGTCTCTATCTACATAAGGAGAGGGTCGTCGAATATGGAGATTGCCATGTTAAACTGCAATGTTTCTACAGCAGCCCAGAACAGACAAACCAAACACTGGCTTTAGATAAACCTTTTTTACATTTTCGCATAGGCTTCCATAGTTAAAAGCCCTTGTGTGATGAGCAGTGTTAGAAAAACTGTTATTTGTAATGTAAAATTGCTTCATTCAGTGTTTTTACAGATTTAAATCATCTGCTCTGTTTGTTTTGGAGAGGAGGAGACCTCTGCGGATAATTCGCCTCTCAGTAAAAACCTCCAAATTGTCTGGATGAGAAGAAGGTGAGCACACATTAAGTTATCTGACAAAAAGTGTGAGTGCACCATAGCATGTTGTGAGTGAGCCGCCTGTCTCTGACATGCCGAACAGCTTAGGAGCAACACTTATTTGTAACATGAAACTGCTTTATTCAGTGTTTTTACCAGTTTTAATCACCTGGGGTCTCATGTGTAAACTTTGCGCGCGCACAAAACAAGGCCTGAAAGAGGCGTACGCCACTTCCCATGCTAAAGTTGTGATGTATAAAAACAGACTAACTTTGACCCATGCTTACGAACATTTTGGAGATGGGAAATTGGCGATGCAGATGGTGAGGTCGAAGACTGATTGTAGAAATTGTCAAATATTTTTTGGCACACGCCATTTATGGCATTTGTCTGTACGTACATTTTCAGCATGGATCCTACACACTGTTTTAAAAATGATGACACTAATTCAGCAACCGATAAAAACCTCCTGCACAATGAACACTGAAGGAATCCTAACTGGGAGATGTTTCAGCTTGTTGCAACCTGCAATTCCCCCCCCTAAATCTTACAAAATGAACCTTTAAATAACTGGTGCTTTGCTTTCTGTAAGCTGACTTCTTCAAGGTCCAGTGTGTAGGATTTAGGGGCATCTATTGGCAGACATGGAATATAATATTCCAAACTATGTTTTTATTAATTTATAATTGCCTAAAACTAGGAATCTTTGTGTTTTCTTTACCTCAAAATGAAGCATTTATATATACATATATACATATGGAGTGGGTCCTCTTCCACATTGTCCGCCATGTTGTTTCTACAGTAGCCCAGAAGAGACAAACCAAGCACTGGCTCGAGATTGGACCATAGCACCGTACTTCTACATGCTGGGCGCACAGGAGAAGTTTCAGTTGGTTGCAATCTGCAACTTCACCACTAGATGTCACTAAATCCTCCACACTGGACCTTGAAATGTCGTGTAAACAATAAACCCCTTTTTCTGAACACAGATTCTTGGCCATGTGTACAGGTAGCCATTTTGTATTTATTTATTTTACATGTAGCCTGCACATGTTCATAACACACAGACAGGAGAAGGTTTTGTGGAGCAAAAAGAGAGAGATCATATCACACAGCAATGCATCAACCTTTTTTTAATTTAAAGCTATGTACATTCTCAGTTCAAACCATTTCAGTGCACACTTAACACTCTTGCTCAAAAATTCAAACATGTTATTGGCACAACATGTCATTCAATTACTGATTACATCTCCAAGCTGGCAACTGGTCTTTTCACAGGCCCGCAGAACAGCGTCTGTGGGGCTGCTAGAGATTAAGTATTTTGTCCAAGAACACATTAAGTCCCGTCCACAGAGCAGGACTCTGCTCAGTTAGCGAGCCCAACCATCCTCCTGCTTACGTCCCACAGTTTCTTGGCTGCCTGTTCATCTGTAGCTTTGGCCATCAGCTCCTCCTCCTCACAGTTAGCGAAACACTTCCCCGACACTCCCTCCACCTCAGGGGAGCAGGCCAGATAGAGGGGAGTCTGGGCCCCTTCCAGCGGGCTCTTGAAGAAGACCAGCGAGGCGAGGTAGAACAGCGGCTTTGCCAGGAGAGGGATTTGAACATGCCTGCCCAGCCTGGTCCTCACGATGCCCGGGGTGAGAGCGTTGACCGTGACCCCCGTGCCCTCCAGCTGGCGAGCCAGTTCGAGCGTGAACAGCAGGTTGGCCAACTTGCTCTGACTGTAGCAGAAAGCTTTATCATACTTATTTTCACTATTCAGGTCGTCAAAGTTGATTTGGCCATACTTGTAAAGCTTGGAGGAAACCACGACGATGCGGCTGGGAGCGGAGGACTTCAGGCGGTCCAGCAGGAGGTGAGTGAGGAGGAAGTGACCCAGGTGATTCACACCAAGCTGCATCTCAAAACCATCCTCCGTCTTTGTGTAGGGACACTGGTAGAGGCCTGCGTTGTTGACGAGTACGTCGATCTTTGATTCCTCCTAAAGGGTCAGAGAAATTACATGATTTACGACACCACAGTTTCAACTTAATAACTCACATCAAAGACTCAAATATCTACGTATAAATTAAAGGATTTTTTTATGGTTCTTTGTTAAATATAAAGCTACTTTAATAAGCTGTAAAAGAGTATAAGCAGTAATGATGTGCATTATAATTAGCCAACTGTAGCCGACAATAAATTCTACATTTATCTAATAAGTGATGCTCATGCTAACACTGTGTTTTGATCATATCCAGCCTCAGCTGACAGACCTTCACCGTGTAGACTACCTGCCTTTATTAAAGCACTAATTATTTCCTTTTAAACATTAACAAAGAAATGGCTTCATCTGTGAGACAAGTTAAATAGTCTCATTTAAATAAAGAACCACAAAAACTAAACAGTCATTTAAATGATTTCCTGTGTCGCATTATTTTCTAAGCTCCAGGTATTCACATAGTTTATAATGAGTAAGCCAAAAGTACTACAATACAGGGTGTTCAAAACATTTGAGAGTGGCTGTATGTGTCTGCGTATGTGACGTGACACTAAACTTTCAGCCCGTGGGCCAGATGCTGTGTAGCCCACCAACCATCTTCTGATTCAAAATTAAAATACATCAATTCACACTGGGATTTTGCTGTACTCTAAATATAAATAAGGTGCCAGGGTGTACAAAAAAGCATCGACACAGAACTTTTTTTTTAATCAAAGAAAGTGCCAGAAAGGATCCCTTGGAAGGATCTCAAATCCTTAAAATGCCTCTGCGTACACCTGACCTGTGCGGGGTTGCTGCGACTGGATTTAGCTCTTGGCAAAGATGAGTGAGGACAGCAAATGTCGAAAGGTTGAAAACAGTGAGGCAATTATTTTACTGATCAATATGATTAATGTAGTTTATTAACTGGCCCTTGGCTTCCTGTCGTTTTGCAAAAAGGAAGTTGAGTATCCCTATTGTATAGTATGGAAGAATACACTATAATAGTAACATATTTCTTTTTCAAAGAGTTGGATACAAATATTTGATGGTGCCAGGTTTAGTAGTGTAAGAAATTCCTGCTTTTTTGTCTTACAATATAGTGAATTCAATATTTGGAAAGTTTATATTGTTTGGAAAGAAAAAAGCCATTTTAGCCACCTAAAAAAATCCAGGACAGTGTTCAGAGATGTTAAATCACCTTTTTTCTTAATGGAGTCTGGCTTTGAGGAGAGCGATATAACTGCTTCATTTTCCCACTGGAAAACACTGTCTGACATTGAGGTAAAGTAGTGAAAATACTTTCAATATAGTGTACACTTAAACTGATACTGATTTGTTTAGATGGGAGTTTTTTTAGGTGGCCCCTCCACAGCAGTAGACTGCTTAGCTTCCATGTCAGTGTCCAGCCTGCTGACTGACATCTACTGTTTGTAATATACTGTCAATGCATAAAACCCCCACTTCAAAAAATCTGAATGATCCCTTTCAGTGACTGAGAATGCATCTTGACTACATGTAAAATACGGTTTGTGTATCAGACTTTTTAACATGACCTCTGGCAGGAGTTAGCTGATGGACAATGTCAGATTTTTTCATCCTTAATATCTAATAGGTGATCAAACTGATGTCTGAACCTCACTGTGGTTCAGCACCACGGACAGTCCCCTCACAGCTACAGTAACGTTACCAGTGATGCTCTCCTTTGTGTTGAACATGACAAAAGCTGGAATGAACCAGACACCGGACATTTAAAAAGCTCCACTGTTCAGTATTGTAAACAAACTGTGCATTCACCTGAGACTATGTGGCTAACATCCTCATTATCTCACTCACCTCCCGGATCTCCTGACAAAATGTCCGGACTGATCGAAGAGAAGCGAGGTCCAGGTGTTTGATGACCACCTCCCCCTGCTCTGGTCCCGCCTGTCTCTGAATGTCCTTCGCCGCCTCCTCGGCGCTCCGCCGGTCCCGACAGGCCATGATGACCCGGGCATGGAGCTTCAGCAGCTCCCCGGCCAGGGCCTTCCCTATCCCGCAGTTAGCCCCGGTCACGATGACCGTCTTTCCACGCATAGAGTCGGCGGGATACCGGAGCAGCTTCACAGCTTTCTGCCGGGGGAACAAACGCCGCATGAGGAGCAGCACCCCACCGCCGACAACAGCGGCTACTATCACCGCCGCGGACATGAAAGCGGGGACAGGTCAGCAGGTACGAGATGTCCCGGTGGTGCGGTGTGTTATGTATCCGAGTTACAAAACACCCCGGAAGTACTTCTTACATCCTAATTTCTGAATTTAACCAGCAGCGTTCCAGTACAAACTGTGTACATTATACATTTATAAATTAAAATATTTACAAAACAAACATATTATTTTAATTAAACGAGTGGACTGAAAAAGTTTAAAAAGTTCAACGGTCGCAATGTAGCTAATGCTAACAGGCTAATCAAGCTATTAGCTACGGAGACTTATTAACTACTTCCGGGGTATGTTTGAGAATTTATTTTTAAATTATTTTTTATTTATTATTAAGGTATTTATTTTTGATTCAATTATTTAACTTGTTTATTATTTATCTTTTTATTTTCTTTGTGCATTTTCGTAACCGAAATATATTACACGATATACATGTAGTGTTGCACTTGTTTCAAAACTTTATGCTACTGGAGACAGTTGCTTTTATTTTTAATTGTGCAGGCTATTTGGATATTCAAATAGCAGGCTTACTTTTTGTCAGTAGAACTTTCAGTGTAAACTAGAATGATTATTTTTGTCTTCTAAATACTTGGTTTGTTTCACTCCTTTATATTCACCACTAGGTGGAGCTATAGGAACACAAACCCCTTCCAAAGTCCAGGTAATTTTCATGTTGAATTCAATTTTTAAATCAGTGTCAGACTATTTTTCAACTCGACCCACTGGAGGTGAAGGACAGTGGCTGATAGGGAGAATATTTATTTTTTGTGTGTATCCTTTAAACGTGGGTATCACTACCCCCTGAGATATGGCGTATTGGTTGCTGAATGACAGAGGTGGGTGAAGTACCTGAGAGCTAGAAGCAAAAGCCACCTATTAGAATATTACTTGAGTAAAAGTCTTTTTTCTGATATTTGCTGTACTTAAATATCAAAAGTAATTTTATCACTTTGAATGTAATTAAGTGTTTAAAGTAAAGGTACGAGTAAATGCTGGTAATAAAAAAGCAAGCGGTCAGAATAGGATTGTAAAGTTCATTTCTTCTTGACACGTACACCACCTTAAAAAAGAGTGTATACACTTGACGAAAAACAAGGTCTTCTCCAAGACTTCAAGGATTTAAAGACAAAACTTTTGCTGTGGGACTCCAGCAGATCTTAGAAGAGGAAGAGGAAGAAAAAAAGAAGAAGAAAAAGATATCCTTTATTAATCCCAGAGGGGAAATTAATTTTTTTTCACTCTGTTGTCATATACACACAGGCCCGAAAAACAGACCCTGTACATACTTTATATGGAGAGATGTCAGAGTGAGGGGGCTGCCCTTGGACAGGCGCCCAGAGTAGATGGGGGTTCAGTGCCTTGCTTAAGGCCACTTCAGCAGTGCCCAGGAGGCAAACGGGCACCTCTCCAGCTACCAGTCCACGCTCTATATTTGTTCCGTATGGGGACTTGAACCCACGACCCTGCAGTTCCCAAGCCAAGACCCTAAAGGGACTATGGGGGCTGAGCTACTGCAGCCACATGATAGATGACAACTGGTGCATCCAGGCTGAGCAAAACTGTGCTTACAAAAAATATTCACACACGGATAGTGGAGAATACAATGGCTTCTTCTTAACATGTGCACCACCTTAAAAATGGAGCCTACATTGCACTTGAGGAAAAAATGAGATCTTGTTGTATGTAATGGAGATGCTTAGGAGAAATGTATCAGAGTAAAAGTATACATTTTATTTAGGAACTGTAGTAGAGTAAAAGTTAAAGTTGACAGGATTAGAAACACTGAAATAAAGTAAAGATACTCACAAAAATACCTAAGTACAGTCAGCACATCAGTGCAGTAGGTATCATTCATGCCACATTCAACACAATACAATACTGGTGTTATTTTTCAGTTTTATTTGTACAGTAATTCACTCAGTCCATACAGACCATCCTCCTTTAATTCCTACTTAGCTTGAAGACCCTGCTCAGGTGGAGTGGTGACTGTGAACCAGGACTGGGAGTGAACCCCAGGAGGAAGATAAGCTGATAGAGATCCTAATTTCTTTTAAGTGGGTAGAAGGAAGTTTCTCCTCCAACCATAGGGGAGACCGGGGCAGCTGTAACAATTTGAACTGTGTGGATACAATTCTTTATGTCGGTAACTTGTATCATCAAATGTTTTCACAAGCAGACAGTTGATGTGCGGTCACAGTTAGGGGGCATGGTGAGGGCAGAATTGGCAAGTCCAAGCACAGTTTTTAAACTCACATAAGAGACACTATGACATTTATTATTGATATGAATTACTAAAATGACCATAATATTAGTTACCTACATTTATTAAAACTAATACACTAGCATGTTTGAGGGCTGTTTCATAGTCGACGCACACAACACGAGCAAGCGACACAAGCAATGCGAGTAACACACTTCCTTTCATACGCCGGGTGCACAACCTATTTTTCCTGTTTTAACGGAGCGTTTCCCCAACACAATCCCCACCCCCAGAACAACGCCGCAAGGTTCAGTCGTTGATGGATCTGACCAGATGCGGGCAGCTAGCTAGTGTGCTGTCGGCGAGAGGTGTTAGCGAAGTCATCTAGCAGAAGAGCTAGCAATATCTTCCTGCGAAGATCTCTCATGTTGACTGTCACTGTACCAACTGAACTGAGACGAGTTGAGTAATGTGCTATTGAAAGAGCTGATAGGCGCGAAATGGGTTATGGAAATGAGCGCAAAATTCGAAAATACAGATTAATTAGAAATCAACCTATGGTCAACAATCACGTTTGATAGTTGAAAAAAAAGCTTATGCTTATTTTTCTTTTGCATAAATAAAGGAGATATTGTTTATTTACAACTGTGATTGCAATTTATTTACTTCTTCCGGCACCGTAACACTCCGTTTCTCCCATGTTGTCAATGCCCGAGTAGGAAAAATACAACGCCTCCGCGGTCCGATGGTCAACCGAACTGCTGCCGTTACTAGTACGTTACTATTGATGCGTCTCGATGCATCCCAATGCGTTCGCGTCTGCGTGACTTTGCGTCGACTATGAAACGGCCTTAGTGTATTCCGTGCCCATTTCAAGACAGTATAACAGTGATAACGTTACTCAGTGCCATTAGCCTGTGTTTTGATGCCATGTTATGATGTTATCACGTAGGGATTTGCAACCTCAAGAACCGCAGGCCCCTGGAGGCTTCAAGTGGCTTCACACTATAACACTGTTTAGATAAAGTATAAGATCCTTATTGTACGATGAAAAACAGCCCCGAAATCACCATTACCAAACCCAACATATGCATATGCTTTGTTCTCCTTGGCATTAAACGATGTGGCGTTTGGGGGCATTCCCATAAAACCCAACTCCATCTGTGTTAGAGTCACAGTACTGATTGAAATGCCAGAACTCTAATGTTACATTTGCTCCCACATGCAGGGGCAAAGTATTCCTTCATATAAAAACAATAACCACAATAAATTCCGTTGAGTGAAGATAAAATTAAAACAACATTATGTCCATTGAACATTTAATCCCACAGTGAAGCCTAATCAATCATATAATGGTTCCCAGAAACAAAGCAACAAGTATGAGTCATCAGTTTGTCCTGTGGCAGGCAGAGAGGGATCATCATAGACAGGCTTGACGCTAAGGGTGGGTCAGACCAGGGGCCACCCATTTGAGGTTTTTGCCTGCCCAGCAATTACAAATTGGAAAGTGCAAGTTTTCAAGCAGGTGGAAACTTAAATACTTGTCACCACCACTGCTAGCATCAGGGAAATGGGCTATGAAAAGATTTCTCACCACCCTCCAGAAAACCTTAGAGACGATGCCAAGTGTCATGGTGGCGTTTAAACCTACCTTAACTTTCGGGCCTCCACTGCCACATGTGAGAAGTCAATGGCACCTCCTGCTTCATTAGCATCAACAAGGAGCAGAGGAGCACTGACTGTTGGGTGAGTCGACTATTTTCACGTTTATCTCATGTCTGCTGCTCATCGCTGTGTATTACAGTGGTGTTTCTCTAGACTGTGTATATTTATTTGCCTGTGGTCAGCTGGTTGTGCCAGTGTAGGGCCTAAACAAAGCTGTTGCTGTGGGTCCTGTCTGTATTAAAAAAGTTGTTAAATTAAGAAAAGAAAATCATCATTTAAGAGGGCTGTTTATTTATGAAAGCACATCAGTGCTGATTTGTGAAACATGTTGCTCTCTGCTGAAAGGCTTAAAATGTAAAATGATGATGTATTATATTTATTTCTCCAGATGTATGCAACCGAAATAAAAATACTCCTTCATTCACGCGCCCTGGCTGATCACAAACCACATGCACAAGGAGTTTCATGGTTCTGTCTTGCTTCAGATTGCTGCAATTTCAGGTGTTACAACTGCCCCCGGTCTCCCCTGTCACTTCTTGTTATAACCCATGGTGACTCCATGGTGGAGGGGATCTTGACATGTGAGCCTGTGGCATAAATTAGCTCATACTCTCTTCCTCTTTGTATCTGCTCTGCATGCCATGCATTGCATTTCATGCTTCAGTTATGAGTCAGTTCATGTAAACTTTTGAAAGCACAATATGGAGTTATTACCAGAACTGCTGCAGACGAATCTAATTAGTAGCTAAGTGGTGCATCTCTACTGTGTATAAGCTCTTGGGGGGTATCAGATATCACAGCAGCCTGTTGTGTTGGTCATTGTAATTTCCCTTCAGGCCTGTGTCTGTCTCATATTCCTGTTTATTTGTTTACAGGCTGCTTTTCACCTACACCCCCTCCTCTGTGACTCCTCAGGGTGACTCTGGGTATGGTGCAGCCAAATACGCGCGGGCACTTTGGTTTGTTGTCAGTTTGTGTGTAGTATGTGATTCATCCCTGACTCACAGCAGCGTATTTAGAGAGGACCAGGACTGTTGTCTCAACGCGTTTCTCACACGTTGCTCCGGGATAATAACAGACAGAACATATCAAAGTGCGAGAGACCGTGAAAACGTTACTTCACTTCCTCTTAGCGCGCGATGCTTGCAGTTGGGTAATACCTCCAGTTTATTTCAGACTCTGCCTCAGTTCCTGTTACAAGATGACTAAAATACTGGGTTAGAAAGAAAATGCAGTGTAGTCAACAGTCGCTGCTATCACACACAATAAATAAGCCATGACTACTGTCACTTTGTGGATTTTCGCAACGGGAAATCTCGCAGCTCCAAATCTTTTTTAAAAGTCGACTTCTCTTTCTGTGTCACCAGAAGGTAATGGGACGAAAGAAATGTATACCTTTCTGGTCCTCATAATCCTGGCTGTGAGTCTCTCCATCTGTAAAGGTAAGTCAGCCTTACATCTTTCATATTTCTTGTGGTAGTTAAAGCGTGATAGTAACATGCAGATTACCTGACTGACTGGCAGAGACTTTTTATGGGATTTATAGGAAATGATTGTTTTGGTTTGGTTTTAGTTTCACAGCATAATGTTCACTGAGGTCATTAAGAGTTACATGAACCAGTATTTGAAAATGTATTGGATTTAACGAGAAATAATAATAATATATTCCTAATATCCTATCATTATTTATAGTGACAGATCAGGGGCGCAGATGGGATTTTTGAACTGTGGGGGACCAAGCTGTCAGCAAATGATTCCAACTCAATTAGTTATTTTGTGTAAATACAGCTTCAGTATATCTATCTATCTATCTATCTATAGATATAGATATATATATACTGAAGCTGCAATAAACATTAGAATCGTGAGTTGTCTGACTGAATGAACATTGGTAAACAAAGGCCTATCTGATCAACGCTAGCCATACATGATCAAACTATTATTTGTCTGGTATGTCAATCACGCACCAAAACTTCATGCCTTCTGCATATGTTTTATTTAAACATTTGCTGATCTCAGCAGGATGAAGAATCTCAGCACAGAAGCTTTAACTGTATTCTGACAAAAAGAACCTATGTGCAAAAATTAATAAAACAAAATTGAAATGATTCACACTCGTGCCTTCATGTAAATGATTATAAACATAACAACGTGTATTAAAACGGAAGTATAAACACTTAAACAACAGATTCACATAAATAAAAAATAAGTAAGTATAGCCTACATAGCATGAACTGTGGATTGAAATTCACACTTTAAATGAAATATTAGGAATTCCCTCTGTAAGTATGACTGATTATTTTCTTTCTTCTCTGGCTTCATGCGGCAGATTGGGGTCACTATAAATCTGGGGGGGACATGTCCCCCCGTCCCCAGTGCCATCTGCACGCATGTTACAGATGGGGCCTAAAGTCATATTTCAAGACTGAAAACTGTCAATTTAAATCAGCTGCATCAAAATCTATACTATTTTACTTTACAAGTAGAAATTCCTATTTAGAAATATGTTATTTGGAATAACCACAGATATAAGTTCTTAGATTTTTTTGGTCAATTTATAATAGGCTATTATATTATAGTACAAAAGTATGGCTCTATCAGACAATGCTAATTGTTTTAGGTGTCTTAAACCTTCTACCAAATATAAAAATAAAGTAATATAGTCAGTGGTGGAAGTACATTTACTCAGATACTGTACTTAAGTACAATTTTGAGATACTTGTACTTTGCCTGAGTATTTCTATTTTATGTTTTTTTTATATGTATAGTCCACTATAGTTCTGAGGGGAAATATTATACTTTTTATTCCACCATATGTATTTAAACACCTTGTTACTGGTTACTTTGCAGTTTCAGATCAATAATACAAAATATAATTCATAAATAAAAGAGGAATTATATGTTATTAACTGAGTGACTCAGCAGTTAATGCATGTGTTAAAATGAGTCACACCTTTACAGCTGCAACATAAAAGTAATACTTGCACATTAATGCATGCATGCATGCAATAATTATAATGTATACAGTATATATACATATATGTATATATATATATAAATAAAGCTACAGTACACAACTATTGATATACTGTTGGTAATATTTAGTCTAGTTTTATCATGGATGAAGTTCATTCAAGGGCGGCACGGTGGTGTGGTGGTTAGCACTGTCGCCTCACAGCAAGAGAGCTCCTGATTCGATCCCAGGAGGGAGCCCTTCTATGCAGAGTTTGCATGTTCTCCCTGTGTCAGCGTGGGTTTTCTCCAGGTACTCCAGCTTCCTCCCACAGTCCAAAGACATGCAGGTTAATTGGTGACTCTAAACTGTCCGTATGTGTGAATGTGAGTGTGAATGGTTGTCTGTCAGCTCTGTGATAGTCTGGTGACCTGTCCAGGGTGTACCCCGCCTCTCGCTTAATGTCAGCTGGGATAGACTCCAGCCCCCCTCAACCTCGACCCTCAAGAGGATAAGCAGTTACGAAAATGGATGGATGAAGTTCATTCAAAACCACTACCATCCCACTTACAACTGAGGCTCTTTATTCACTCGGCTGTGCAAATGATGCACAGAACCTTTAAGTAATATATTTGATCTGTGTGGTTTCTCTTCAGATGAGAATGACCTTTTGATTTGGATCCAGTGGTTAGTGTGGTTTTGTGCTGCTTTTCAGCACTCAGGAGAGTCATTTGATCCCCCAGTATTTCACAAGACTCTTTTGACTTTGTTTTAAAAATGTGTTTTAAATTAAGTCAGTAGAAAATACCAAAGAGGACTGTACTCAGTGATGGATTAATTGTAAGTAAAGTATTTGTACACTGCTGTATTGCTACATACGCCAAAGATCTGAATATTTCTTCCACCACTGACTACAGTCCTCTTTGATTTTTTCTCTACCGACCATTAACTTTCAAACAGCTACAGCTGTAAGTGGGATGGTAGTAGTTTTGAATGAACTTAATCTTGACAAAACTAGTCTAAATAGTACCAACAGTACACCAGTAGTTGTTTACTGCAGCTGTGGTTTGAATTTCAAGTTCAGCCAAGCAGTTGTTTGCATCTCCTAGATCTGACGGGTTCCTCCAACAATTCTCATACAAATATGTGTAAAAAAGATCATGTAAAATCTAAGTAAAATTGTGCAACAGTTAAAACATAGGAATGAAATATAATACAATGTAGAATAAAACATGATACTGTGGTAGAGAGCTATGAATGTAATTCTATCGCACCTGTTGCTGCCAACTTCAAAATGTTTCCTGGTAGCCACATTTGCACATACATTTGAATAATGAATATTGAATGATAACAGGAGCCTCACTGGCTCGCTCTCAGTTGTTTACCAAATCAAACAGAGGTAGAAAGATGCCGGCCAATGCTGCGTCACTGTGTGATAGATACTAAAAACAAAGTGCAACCTGCAGTGGTCATATAAAGCATTTTTAAATGTGTTCCTGTCACTTGTCTTGACACGTGATGTTCCTGATCTATTTAAGGACAACAATAAGCATGGGAAATTCCCACACAGGACATATGTGTATGCACAGACTGAACCAGTAGTAGCAGGGAAATATGCTGCAAACCAGATGTGGAGCAACACTATGAATGTTTCAGGAGAAATGAGTTGAACGGACTGCTCACACTCCATTGAGACAAATAAAACACAAGATGCTCCGCCACTGAAACAATTAGTGAGCAGACAGTTCGTCAAAGTGTTGCCGTCATCTCGCTGGTGATGACGTCTTGTACGTAGCTGATGCACTGTTGTAGCTGTGTAATCCCAGCAGAGATGTATTGACCCCACAAGGTCCACACTTACTGCTGTTCTCAAATTATTTCCATAGTCTTCAAAGGGTGCCTTCACACTTACCTGCTCAGTTCAGTTAAAACGAACCCTGGTGTGTTTGCCTGGTTAGTGCAGTTGGTTTGGGCTGCTGTGAAAGCTGTCAATCGATTGGCAACTAGCGTGGAGCACACAGCAGGACTGAGACTGTTTGAAATGGAAGGTTGTGGTGTTTTTCCTGGAGGACTGTGGTGGTAGTGTGAAAGCAAACACACCAACTACTGGATTTTTTGACTGTAGATATGTGATTTCAAAAGCTTAACTAATAATCAATCAATCAATCAATCTGCTGTTTGTGATCTGCTCAGGAAGTGATGCATGTGATCAGTCTGTAGATGTGATGTTTCCTCCCCTTCCGCTGTATCTCAAGGGATCTTGTTTCAGAAGAAAAAGTGTGGTGGTAAATTGCAAGAGCTTGTCTGAGTTGTGCCATGAATTACACATATGATGTTTGTCAACTTTAAAGACAGTTTCACAAGTCAAGAAAATCACAGTTTGTCAGAGTAGCATTTAGTTTTGTGTGAAACCGCTCAGTGGACGACATCTAACGTCCCACAGGAGATATGTCACCAACACCAACAGGCCATTACCTTTGCACATTTCATGTTGTTCTTACAGGATGAGGGGAAAAGTATTAAAGGTGAATAGAGAAAATCGATACAAGTCTGGCCATGTTGAGAGCTGCAGCTTTGTTTGTGTGAGCACATCTTGGTATGAAACACAGAGAGACAGTTATTAAAGAAAGAAACAGAGAGAGAAAAGTATGCACCATATCCTCGACAGTCTTATACTTAAACAAGTTTACTAAAAACGGAGATTGTCTTCGTTCATTTATTCACTTTCTGTAACTGCTTATCCTGTCAAGGGTCACGGAGCATGAAGCATGAGCATGAAAGTGGTGCATGACCTGCTGTCAGTCAGAATTTGATTTTCCCTCCTGGGTCCTGACGATGCGCTGATGATCGCCAAAACTGTCCAATCAAAGAATCAGCTGTCAGCAGGGGCGTCATATTGGGGGGACAATTGGGACTGATTACCCAGGGCCCCAGTGGACGGGAGCGCATGAAAGCCTGGGATGAAAAGTTTGATTTTGTCTGCAGTAATTAGTGCCATAACAAAATTAAAATTGGCTGAATAACTTTGTTGAAAGACTGGACTTTGTAAAAAAACAAAACAGTAGAAGCAGTCCGAGGCCCCTCTCACGCCTTAAACGTGCAAAATGGCGCAGTCCACCCTGGCACTAGGATTTGTCTGAGTTGAATGAGTGACTGCTTACACTGTTGAAGTATCAACATACACTGTCATGTCTCGGGTTTCATAAAGAAAAGAAAGAAAGACAAAAACAAACAAACCAAAAGAATCCAAAAGGTGCTTGAGAGACCTGGATCAAGAGAGAAAGGGCCCACGGAGACTGTGCATGTGTCATGATCCAGGGTTTTTGTTAATGTACTGTTATCTTGTGGACTTCGTTTTGGGGTTTTCTGTTAGTGATCCTCCTTGTTTTGTTATCCATTCATGTTTAATCTGTTGCCTCTTTTATTTAGTAGATTCTCTCCTCATTTGTCACATCTGGCTTCACTTCCTGTCTTTGTGCATTTGCCTGTTTTTAGCACACGTCTTCCTTCAGTGGCTGAATCCAAATGTTTGTACACCTGCAGACTCACTGACTTTGCGAGCACGTTCACGGAAAGTCCAGTAGTGCTGATGCCTCAAGTGGACTTCCTGCAGGCTTCCAGAGAGTCTGCTTGGGGTGCAGTCATCAGCAGACTTTGTGGATTTTATAACCCACAATTCATTGATAGTTAGGCCTTTGGAAATGCTACTTGAATCGTGTAGGTCAGAAATAATATTCAACCACATCATGATACAGATTTGTAGACGTCTAGGCTGTAGAGGGACTGAAATTGCTTGTTATTATTGCGTTCTGTCAGGCTGTGCAGTGTAATAGGCTAAACAAAATGGCTGAAAAACAACAAAAGAAGGTCTTTTAGTGTAAGTAAATACCCAATTTATTAGTTATAGTCCTGTCCTTATTCAAAAACATTTCTGTTTTTGGACTTTACGTGATGGCGGTAAAGTCTTCACACAGTGTACAACTGAAGTCCGCGAAGGCTTGGACTTTCTCTTACCTGCTGTGGAGGCAAAAAGTCAAGGTCCCGAGCCGTGCCAGGAAGCCCGCGACCCCGCTCTCTGCCATCTGTTCTGATGAAGGTTTCATAGTTTACTAATGGGCTCTTCTTTGCTGTTGGTGCTATGAGAGCGTCCCTTGCATTGCTAATGTGTTCATGCAAACTAAAGTCTTCTTGTAGCTGCTTCAATTGGAAAGCTTTCCACCTGCAAGCGTTTGTGAAGCAGCAACAGGAAGTGTTGAGTCATGGAGGTTAGTGACTCCGTGTTTTATGAAGAATTGGCACACATGGACATGTTTTGGCTCTTTGTTGTTCGTGGATCAGTTTCAAATATGGCAAGGGAATACTGGAAGTAAAGATGCAGTGAACTGATTGGTCAAGTTTAAACAGTCACATACACGTGTCCACTGGTGGAGGCAAGGATTGCACCACACTGACAAATGCACGGACCAAGATGTCATTGATGGACTGGGACAGTAATGGGCGGAGGTGGAGGAAAGCAGTCTGGGTAATATTTTTTTATGTGTGGTTTAAATGAAAGAGTGTTGTCCAGAATGACACGAAGGCTCTTGATGTGGCTGGAGAAGGCTACAGGGAAGTTATCAATGATGATGTGTGGGTGTTTTGGATTTTGAACAGGATGCTTTTTGAACCAACGAGCAAGGCCTCAGTTTTGCTCCCACTGAGTTTCAAAAAGTCCCCGCTCATCCAACTCCTGATGTCCTTGAGGCAAGAGGTGAGGGAGGTGGGAGGAAGACCAGTGGAGGGTTTAGTCGAGATGTAGACCTGTGTGTCATCTGCACAGCAATGGAAACGAACACCATAGTGACAGAGGATTGTGCCCAGGGAAATTAGGTAGATGATGGATAAAATTTGACCCTATACATTGTCTCTTAGGAAATTTCTGCTTCGTGTAGGCCTACCTTTAACATGGATTGATCAAGTCATCAATTTGCTTAATAAGGTCAGTTATTAATATTCAAACAGGATACATTTCATTCTGTTCAGAGGAAAGACCTCTTACCACCCTCAGCAACTCACTAAATCATGCTCATGGGAGTGAAAACTCTGCAGAGCCAGTCAGGGGCATGCAACCACAACATTTCCTGTCAGATTTCCACATTACCCAGAATGACTTTAAATTACCTACAGGATTGAGAGAGATGTTTTTCCTTGTGCTGAACACTGGTGAAGACCGCAGTGACGAATGTTTATCTCCAGTCTAGAGAATAAATGTGACAGTGGGCAGCGGATGATGATGTGGTATGCTTTGTTATTCAGATTGCATAACAAGTCAACAAAGACCAGTGTTCCATCTGATGCTGATGTTAGATGTTGTGGCTCTATTCTGTGCCAACTTATTTATTTTCCGTAACAATACTGTCAAACATCCCCATTGGTGCTGCATGTGAACACACAGCAGGGTTAGTTCTTTTCTATTCGGACAGTGAATGCAGGCGTGCTTTATGCTACATGATTTAACCTGACACAACAAGACTTGTGCAAGCTGTGTGTGTGTGTGTTAAAGTGGGTAGAGTGCATTTTTCTTGTTAGCAGTAAATCGTCACCATTAATTACTGTTACTGTTTCTAATGTATTCTCTGTGGCTTACGACATTTGAGGAAATGTGCTTGCTGGCTTTTTAGCCAAGCATTAGATGAAAAGACTGATACCACTTATGTCTCTAAATATAAAGCTACAACTAGCTGCATATTATCTTAGCTTAGCATAAAAACTTGAAACAGGGAAACAGCTAGCCTCAAACTGTGGAATTGCAGAAGTGTAAAAATGACAATAAAGATAAAATATCAGTTTCTGTGTGGTAGAGGTGCTGCTATTTTCTTTTGTGGATAGAGCCAGGTTAGCTGTCCCTGGTTCCAGTCTTAATGCTAGGCTAAGCTAACCAACTGCTGGCTCTAATTGCATTTCAGCCCAGTGGCTGAAAAATGCTGGCAATGTACGTTTCTGCAGACCACAAATACATAAACTTTTCATGTTTTATACATAACATGTCGATGTTACAGTTTCCAATGTGTTATATGTAGCTTACAACCTGAGCTTTTGGGCAAAGCATTAGCTTAGCTTAGCATAAAAACTGGAAACGGGGAAATAGCTAGCCTCAAATTGTTGAATTAGTGAAGTGTATAAATGACAAAAATGTACAATATGTTAATTTGTGAGAGACAGAGGTGTTGGTTGGTGAATTTTGTTCTCAGTGGATAGAGCCAGGTTAGCTGTTTCCAGTCTTTATGCTAAGCTAAGCTAACCAGCTGCTTGCTTTATCTGCATATTTCAGCCCAGTCGCCAGAATTTTTTTTTTTTGGCATTGTATGTTTCTGCAGACCTCAAAGACATAAAATTTTCCATGTTTCATGTGTATCATATCAATGATTATAAATTGACATAGTTTTGATTACATGTGCATGAGCAGTCTAAGAAAACACATGCACACTTTTTTGTAGCTTAAAACCTTTTGGTTACGTGTCCCCCTTATATCTTCAGAGCTACTTTTTCTCCGGTAAGCTACGGGCCATTTCTCATGTCCAAAAACCTTAACTATCACTTTAATGTATCGATTGTCTCCAGAAACGTACATTACTGGCATTTTTTTCATGGCAATTTGGTTGCACATGTACAATACAGATATGAAAGTGGTATCAATCATCTCATTTAACTTGTGGCAGGAAAGCAAATTATTGTATTTCCTAGACTTGAATTTCATCTACATTATGAAATGCTGAACATTTTTATTTTCTCAAGGCCAACATGAGAACGCCTGCGACGTTGTCCCTAAAGATCAGTACATTGAAGTGGGATCCGATATCAACATTGTGTGCCAGACTTCATGTATCCAGGGCAAAATTTTCTGGACACTGAACAACAGACGCGTCAAAGAAAGCCAGTCAAACACAACCAACTCTACACACACGGTCCTGTCTCTGAGGAACTTCACCCACCACAGTGCTACACTGGAGTGCCACAGTGCAGCTACTCAACAGGTCCTTGGAGGCACCACCATCAGGACGTACTGTAAGAAGTTTTTCGGCTTTTAAAGATTATTTTTTGGGCTTTTTGCCTTTAATGACAGGACAGTTTCAAGTGTGAAGGGGGGCTGCTATGGCAGGGACATTGCCTTTGTACATGGGGTGCCTGCTCGACCCACTGACCTACTGGGCACCCCTGTAAGAAGTATTTTTGATGCTTATATGGCTGTTTAGATGCCTGCAATAACATGAGATATATAATATTTCTGACTTTCTTTTTCACAGCAAAACCCGGCAAAATATCATGTCTCTTGAAAAACAGAAATCAGAAATTGGGACATGTACCAGACTTGTTCATCTGTAAATGGGAGCATCAGATTAATTCTTCATTGAAAATAGAATACATTGTGCTGAGGTGGGTGTCAAATTTTCTTTCTTTTGTTTAAGAACTAATGGAGGAAAGATTCTTGTTGATTTATGTACTTAATGTAAAACATGTATTTCTTTCAGTGGCTCTTCCCAGAGCGAGATCTGCAGCTCATATACAACAACATGCACAGTCAACACTATTCCAAGCTCAAATACAATCAATATTACTGTGAGAGCTAAGACTACTGCTTGGCAAGCTGACTCTGACACTTATATATCTGACCGAATACACATATGTAAGTAGCAAAAATATGTATTTCTTAATGATCTTTGTGTTTTAACATTTTACATTTCTGCATTTTGATGTGCTGTCATAATCATACTCCCTCAGTGCAAATGATCCGTCCGACGTTATACGAAACTCCCTCCTCTGACGATCTGTTGGTCAAATGGAAGCGGTCAGTTTTTACGAATGAGTGTCACTGTCAAGTCAATTACAGCAAGGTACGTCCCTCATCATAAGCTACCCATATTAAAATATATTGGCCTCATTTTGAACCTTATAGTTTTTCAATACTTTAAACCACAGGTATAATGTGTGTAATGTTATTGGACCCATGTTAGATTTTAATTCCTTGTAGGGCTGCAACTATCGATTTTTTTCATAGTCGACAAATCATTTTATCGAAAAATGTGTTAAAATGTTGAAAAATATCAGTCTGTCTCTCCCAAACCCGGAAATTATGTCATCTAATGTCTTGTTTCGTACTCACTCTCATCATTCACCATCCTGGGAGAGTGTGTAAAGCTGCCATTATTTGAACGTAAGAAGCTGCAATAAGAGTATTTTGGGGTACTTTAGTACTTTTCTTTCTTTTTTCCTTTTTTTTTTTTAATTTTTAGCCTTTAATTGACAGGACAGGCAGGTGTGAGGAGGAGAGAGAGAGAGAGAGAGAGAGAGAGAGAGAGAGAGGGAGGGAGTGACATGCAGGAGATGGCCACAGGCTGGAGTCGAAGCCGGGGCCCTGCGGCAACAGCCCTCTATCCACTAAGCCGCCGACGCCCCACTTTAGTACTTTTCTATGAAAAATGACTCAAACTGATTAGTCGACTACTAAAATAGTCACCGATTATTTTAATTAATTAATTAACTTAAACTCGGAGTACGGACAGATGGCTTCGTCCGTGTCTGTATACATATCTAACATTGAGCATAAATGAGCCTTAAGACTGCTACTATAATGCTGCGTTCATGTGATATTGAGAGAACTGGAAGGACAGGAAAATGTCGGCTTGAAATAGTTTCTTCAAAGGAAAGAAAAACTGGTTTTAATCCTACTCATTTTGGCATTCGCACACAACCCTGTCTTCAGCAGCAAATACAATTTGTCAGAAACATAAGAGTGGCCAGATATTACATTTGCTGTCAATATAATGACAGGATGTTGTAATTAATATATCAAGCACTCGCAAAAATGGTAAAATGAACTTGTCAGTAAAATTCTCAATAACAACTATTGTTTTCAATCAAAAAATGCCCAATACAATATCTGTCTGTGGTGTCTACAGTATTGTTTAAGCACTCACGGCCCCTATCGACCTCGACCACCTTCCTATTACTTCAGATGGTACAAAACTACATTACCTCTGGCAGAACACCACTCTTTGTTTAGCTTTAGGGTTCCCAGTGGAAATTACAAAGTACAGCTGTTTTTGATTCTACCTCTATTTTTCTTTATTTCATTTGTTTTCCCCTTCGTGACTGATGGAAGCCATTTCTGTTTGCCTCTCTGTTCCAGGCTGTCAGTGGAAGAACTCCAGAGGTTAGAAATACATTTTTACTTGACATTTCTCTTCACCTAAAGAAAGCTGTGTCTGTTTAAAATTTCCTTTATTAATATTTAATGGTTTCAACTTTGGATCTTATGGGACTTCCCTAATGTGAAGTTTCTAACCAAAATCTCTCTGTTTGTCCCAGTCGGTGATCATCAATGAGACTGTCAAGGAAAGGATCGTGGATGGGATGGTGAAGATTACAAAAGTGGAATCCTGCAGTAACTACACATTTTCAGTCCGCTGTGCTTTACCTAAGGCTCCCTGGAGTGACTGGAGTGAGGAGAAGACAGTCCTGACCAAACTGAAGAGTAAGAGCAGTCTATGGCAATAATCTGAATTTAATACGGGTTGTGTAATCAGCATATTTTATTTGGATAGTCTGAATTAGATCTCTATCTGAATGTATCATTTTCTGATTAGGACATGTTGGATATGTCGATATTATCTGGGTTTTAGGAGCGTTCTTCGGACATGTATACGGTGCCTTCAGAATGTGCACCTCAACTGGGGTTTTTACCGCAGTTTTCTACACACTGCCTCTATCCTGTTTACGGTTGGCTCTGTGCGTTGTCTGGGATGTATTGTACACAAGACATCTTGCCAACTGTTTGCAAGGCGAAGGTAGAGATGCATGCTCTAAAGAAAAGTGCACATTCCTGGTTGGAAGAAGAAACACTCCTAAAATTAAACATAATGATAGACTTGGATATCAACACGCTTTTGGATATGCACAAAATAGCAGTGCAGACCTTTTCAGGAAAGTGGTTAACGGAATAAAAGAGGGAGGCAGTGCTTGCATGGTTGAACAAGTCTATCACCAGTGGAATACTACTTTGATGCAAAGAAGCAAAATAGCACAAGAGGCTCCAGCTGTTCCACTGTTTGGTATTTTGACTTGATAACCAACATGTTGGGGCATGTACATGCATCGTTTTAGAGCAGTGGATCCCAACTGATCCAGCCACAGGGACCAGATTTGTTCATAGTCATTAGTTTAAGGTCCACTCAGTTTAAAACATTTAGCGTCATACGTTTGGCCATGTTGCCAAGCTTGTTTGTTGTCTCTGTTAATGATCGTCTGTTATTCACTCACTCTACAGCAGGAGATGGAACTTCACAATAAAAGCTCTGTGCCGGATATCCACTGTGCTTCAAAATAAAGTGTGTGTTTTTCACAAAGATTTGCAAGTCACCAGTTGGGAACAGTTGGGAACCACAACTTAAGAGCTTTGAGTTGCTACTCGCTAGACACAGGCCTTGTGAGGAACAGCTCAGATGAGATCCCACTTAGTATTACTGAGGAAAACAAAGCATAATGTTCTGCTGTTTTACTGTGCTGTCTTGTGGAAACATTTCACTTGAATTTTCATATATATATTTTGAAATATTTAACTGAAATTAACGATGGTTGACTTCCAGGTGGATGAGAAATTAATGATATCTCTGTGCATATACTGTGATTCAAAGCTAGCTAATAACAGATTTGGCAGAGAATGATGGTTTGTGCTGTTGATGTAATATGTGCATCTAGTTTACCGGTTTACAAATCAACATTAGTTTTATTTTGAATAAACAAACCAAAAATATTTATCTGCCAACTCGTGTAAAAATGCAAAAAGTTGAAATTCAGAAACATTATTGCGGCTAGAAACACCAGCTACAAAGAAAAATGTTAACACACAGTACAAACAGACAGCTGTGTTAAAATGACTCCAGAGAGGTGATAACAGCCTGGTGACTCATTGGTTATCAGAGCTGATGATTGATAGTTCACAAGAATGGACATGCAACTCTCAGTGTAGCGCTACTTGTATTCTTGGCAGATCCCTGGAAAACGAAACAAATGGCAGATTGTACTACCATTCCCACCATCGCAGCTGTAACCATGAGCTTGAGGTTAAACCAAAGCTGTGTCCATGGCTCTGCAGCAGATGAGCGTGCCTTTCTGTGTGTGTGTGTGTGTGTGTGTGTGTGTGTGTGTGTGTGTGTGTGTGTGTGTTTTTGGTGTCATGTTTGATGCCACAGCCAGCCAGGGAACAGGTCAGTAAACAGGAGCATCATAGAGGCCTGAAAAGACTTTACGGTGGTTACTTCTTTTTATATCTCTCTCTCCGTATTCAGTCTTTCTTTCAAACTTGGTGTACTTGGATCAATATACAATACAAATACACGATAAATTAATTTATTGTTATCACTAAAACACATTTCACGTTGCCATGTGATACTCCACCCCCAGCAGTTAATAAGAAAACAGCGCAATGGAGTTTTGGCTGCACCCGTCAGAAGTGCAGAACACACAAGCTGCTAATGTAAAGATGTAAAGTGAACTGCAGCCTGACTCAAACTACCATGAGGGTCTCAGAAAAGAAAAGCGTGAGAAGCTAGGCAGACGGGCAAATAAAACCTGTAATTTTATAGCTAGTGTGAAGATTCTGATATCATGTGAAACTAGATGACAGAAGGCATCCATTGGTGCCAGTCATCTGATGTTATCTCGTTGGGAGGGGGCTAAATAACGCTTCAAAGTTAGTCTAAATTTGGTGAGGGAAAGTGGCGTTGCTGTTTTGGAAAGATTTGTCCCCATGTCTATAATTTCTAATGACTGGCCTGACTCTAGGTGTGAACAGCAGTCCTGTTCTGTCTTTATTTGGCTTAAGGTCAGTTAACTGTTATCATATTTTTGTTTGTGTATCCCATTGCTATTGTTTTGAATATAGTCTAACCCTTCACAGAGAATGATGTCAAGCTGCACCTGTGGAGGAAAGTAGCTGAACCGCAGGAAAATGGAGTTAGAAGAGTTCATGTCATGTGGAAGGTAAGCCTCTCAGTTGAAAAATGTTGTTTTGAAAAATTCATTTAATTGATTTCCAAACTCTTAAAGGCAAAGTGTGTAAGAGTTAGAGATTTAGTGGCGTCTGGCAGTGAGGATCGCAGATTGCAACCAGCTGAAACTTCTCCCAGCTAGAATTCCGTCAGTGTTTATTATTCAAGAGCATTTTAGCCAAATTATCCGCAATGATCTCCTCCTCTCCCAAACAAACAGACTAAATCAGTCTTATTTTCAGGTGACTATACACTAAACCTAACACTTTGGGTTGTCCGTTCGTCCGTCTGTCCGTCCCATTCTCATGAAAGCAATATCTCAAGAACACCTCGAAGGAATGTCTCCAAATTTGGTACAAACGTCACCTGGACTCAGCGATGAGGTCAATGTGATCTCTGTGTATCTGTCGCGTTCTCGTTGATGCGATATCTTCAAAACACCTTGAGGGAAGTTCTTTGAATTTGACACACACGTTTGGACTGAAGAATAATCTGATTACAATTTGGTGGTTGAAGGTCAAAGTTCAAGGTGTGTGACCTTGCAAAACATGTTTTTGGCCATAACTCAGGAATTCTTATGCAAATTATGAAAAAAAACTTCACACAAATGTCTAATGGGATATAATGATGACATGATGACATTTTATATCCAAAAGGTCAAAGGTCACTTTCATAGTGACATCATAATGTTCAGCATAAAACACTTTTCTGGCCATTTTTCATCATCATAACTCAGGAACAGAAGGGGAGATATTTGGTCAGATACTGAATTGGCGACACTAATTTTTGGTGTCCACCTTGAAACTGTGGTGCTGGGAGGAAGATGTGTGTGAAGCGTTCATGTTTTCACAAACATGGATGTAAACTATAAGAGAAACTTGACTGGTGCACGTAGACATACAGACGTGGTGTGGTAATTCTAGTTATATTCCATTCCTGCCAATATATCCCCCTAAATCCTACACACTGGACCTTTAATTCAACTTTTCAACAGATATTTTCTAAGAGACTTTAACCTTACATTACTTGTTGATCTAAAGTGCTTCAAACTGTCTTCACAGGAGATTCCTTCTACATGCAAAGAGACATTTACCTACGTTATCAAACAGACTCCCTATAAGGAACACAAGATGGGAGTCAACCAATGTGGCAGATCGCCTTGTGATGTTTATGTGAACCAAGATGCACACAGAATAAGTCTCAACCTCTTCAGTAAAGAAGACGCCCTGTTCGTGAAGGAGTCTGTTTATGTTCCAGCTGTTGGAGAGAGTGAGTTTTAATGCTATTGATTTTGCTGTTTTAATGAGTAATCACAAATTATAGATCACATTGCTTCATGTTAATGGAACAGTGCTTTGCTCTGATGCATGATAGTGTTTTGGTATCAGTTTTGCTTCCTTTCACTCGATCTCATTTGGCAGGCCTCCCTCAAGTTACCGACATCCAGACGTCAACATACGGAGACGTTATTCTGGTCAGCTGGGAAGCTCTTACGCACCCTGTCAGTGGTTACATGATCGATTGGACCCATGATGGAAAGCAATATCATTGGGAGGAGAGCAAATATACTAACACAACACTCTCTGGTAGGTTAGAGAATATGTTGATGGACAACAAACAGACTCCTTATGGGTGTTAATCCATGAAATGAGCTCATGGGATGAGTCATCATCAAACTCAGATCAATTTGTTTCTTATCTTCCATCGTCTGGGTGTGGCAAGTAATGGATATGCTCGTGGAAACTTTAAAAGCGGCTCTGTATTGCTTCTTAAAAATTGAGTTTTCAAGAAATGTGATTCATCTCTCACAGAGATGGCATTTGCTACAGCGCTGCTCTGTCAGAACTGCTTTAATCTCTTTAACTGAACAAACCCTCTCTACCTTTTTCAACATCCCACTGGGGGGGTGCTGTGACAATCCAACACTCACACCCATTTTATATTGTGATTGGCCAGCTGTATGGCAGTTGGAGACAAGCCAGGGCTCTATTTCTTTCTCTAGCTCTCTTTTTGATGTCTCCATAGCAGCAACAGCTCTGGCCAGAGGCACTGTTTTTGGGTTGTCCATCCATCTGTCCCATTCTCATGAACTCAATATCCCAAGAACCCAATGAGGGAATTTCCTTAATTGTGGCACAGACCTTCCGTAACACTCATGGATGAACTGATTAGATTTTGGTGGTCAGATGTCAAAGGTCAAGGCTTCTCATTCTCATAAATGCAATATCTGAGATATCTCAGATTTGGCTCAAACATCCACTTGGACTCAAGTACCAACCATAGACTGAGTCAGTAGACATCATCCTCTGAGGAACATGAATGTCGTATTAATTTTTGAGACATTTCGGTATGGAGCAAGTGGTGGAGTGCTTGACCAGCTGACATTGCCATCCCTAAAGCTACACATCTGGCTAAACAGCTTAACAGTTCTATTAGTATTTAGGTCTATGGCTTTAATGTGTTTTAACAATCACTCGCCACTTCTTACTGTCATAGATTTTCAGAGCGGTCTTTTCTTCCTTGCAGACCTTCTGGATAAGACGCCATACAATATAACAGTAACTCCCCTCTTTGATAACAAGACAGGTCATGCTACACAAGCCCTTCAGATCTGCTCCAGAGTAGGAGGTACGTCATTTAGTTGTTTTTTTTAGCATTCTGAAAATGTATGTTCATGTTCAACCAGTCTGATTTTAAAAAATGTGGTCCCCACAGATCCAGGAAATGTTACTATGAATGTTAAGGCCTACGACAACAGTGCCTTTGTGAGCTGGAGTGTGACATCTCGGGAGATCTGCAGCGGTGTCGTTGTCAACTACACTGTTTTCTACAGTACACAGAAAGGACCACAGCTCAGTAAGTCCACCGCAGACTTGTCTGAAGGTTGCATATGAATAAAAAGACACTTATTTCCTCTTCTCTGATGACGTTTCTGTCATGATTTTCTTCTAGATGTTACTGTAGACGGCACAAAGCAGGACATCTTTTTGAAAGATCTGAATCCAGACACCCGATACAGCATCTATGTCACGGCCACAGCTCTTACTGGAACTACTAACAGCAGTGAGACACTCTTTAAAACCCAAAAGTTTGGTGAGTAGACACACATTATAGCTCTAGTTCTTGCAGCACAACTGCAGCCATCTAACAGGAATCTATAGGAAACTGGCATACTCGCCCGGAGTGACTAGCGACAGGGTGACAAGGTTAAAAGACCTGCACTCATAAAACAAGGGGTACAATGTACAACCATTCTGTTACACATAGGTGTCCCCTTACGCTGACTGTATGAAATTAACATCCAGACACACCAAACTGAGATAAAAACAAATAGTTGCAATGAAGGGTGCCTGTTGACTCATGCTGCCCGTGTCTTGCCAAAGACTTGGCGCCATTCAACACTGAAGACTGACTGGAAGGATTCAAGACGCCAGTTAGTCTCGCCACCAGACAATCAGAGATCTCCGCCTTCTGATAGTCTGGGGACACTTCTTTCTAAAGTGTGTTTAACACACCAGAGAAAACGGCCGGCAACAAAGCAACGCCTCTTGCATTTTTTAAAAAGGATACGCCTTCCTGGAAATGCGCGCTCCCCCTTTTCTTGTCCGCAAGGACACAAACACACAGAGAGCTTGAAAATGGATGCTGAGAGATTTAACTCTGTGTTATCAAACATGTGCTCAGTCCACAAGATTGTGGAAATGAAGGACTAACAGCAACTTTGTTTAAAACTTTTAACACAGTTGGACTATGTTTAATAGCACAAGAGTTCAGCGAGCCTGCGGATTTACTATTGGTTCTGCAACGTAGGGAGTTTTCTTAAACTCTGAAATTGTATCCGCCCATCTAAACACACAATCAGGGAGAAAGACATCAGTCTTTAGTTAAGCAAAGTGTCTAAAGACTGACTTGTGAGTCTAGATGCCAGTTAGCCAGTTAGCACATTAACAACACAACCAAATGCTGAAAGAGCAAAGGATTTTTACAGTGCACCATTTCTGCTAAAGAGCTCAATGGCCAAAGAAGTAACCTCACTTTATTTAATGAGATTATTTCTATCTCATGCCCTCTTGACTTCAGCCATTTGTTTACTTTCCTCACTTCTGTTTCTCTTCTTGTGCGCTGAGCTGAACTGCCAATCAGAGTGATTTAATCCACCAGCGGGCTCCACAGGCTCCCACGCTAATTCAACATCCTGAATTGGATATAAAAGGCTGACAAGGACCTATTGTAGACTGTAAAAGTAATGGACGTAGCTACCATGATGTCACCCATTGGTTTGTGGATTTCTGTTTTGAAGCCTCAAATTCGGCCATCATAGGTTTTTTGTTTTTGGGTTTTTTTTTGGAGCCAGAAGTGACCATATTTGGGTGAGAGGCTGGCGCTGTGGAGAAGCGAGGGGTGGATCTGAGTGAGAAGCCAAGGACACTGATGGCCAGACAGCCTGCCATTAATTATGTGTAACTTTAAGCCTTAATAAAATGTAAACGGATTATTTGTATAATAATTCAGCACCGGACAGTTGTCATGAAGGGGAATATTATCTTTTTCTTTTTTTTACTAGGCTGTAAACGTGTTTATTGTTGCTGTGAAGTTGAGTATTTTAATGTGGGGGGGTCTATGGGGACTGACTCACTTTTGGAGCCAGCCTCAAGTGGCTGCAGTTTTTGGTTCCCGTGTTGGCTTCATTTTTCAGCCATGGAGGTTGCAGCCAGCTGACTGGTGCCAACGGTGCAGGACACACTGCAAAAAACTAGAACGACAGATGCTCACCGACGGCCCGGCATTGTTCAACGGCTGACTATCAGCTTTGTGTGACAGGATTCTCGGTACTGAACCTACCTGTTGTGGCACCAACGCAACATAACAAGGAAAGTGTTGCAAGGCTGAACATGCTCATGAACAACAACGCTTCACCTTCAGAAAAAACTGTCCTGTGGAATGAAATAATGGAGAAATCAAAACCTAATTTTATTAATATAGCACATTTCATACAAAGTAATCTCCATGTGCTTTTACATACAACATGTGTGAATAAATCTCAAGGCGATTGAATTGAACACAACTGGACTTGGGTTTGTCTTAGAAGACGTTTCACCTCTTATCCAAGAGGCTTCATCAGTTCATGCTTGTCTGACTAGGCTGGAACTAGTCTGACAAACTGGTGTGGAAAAAACCCATGTATTTAACCTCTGAGGAGGTCTTCACAAGGCCAATGATGTCACTGCTTTGTTAGTGCTCCAATGGTGTGTCAGTGATGGTCGTTGAAACTCCTTCTGCAACGGTGGTCGTTGGAGTCATTAGAGTCACATGGGGCCATTTGTGAACGACTATTGTTTTTAGAGGTTAAGCTGTTAAATCTCCTGGGCAAGGATGAAAGGACAACATTATAGGTGGGGGATAGATGGTGTCGCAGACCTCCTCCTCTATTGGGAGTCCAGTTGCTTTGGATTCAGTTGTCTTGAGAAAACTATGACCTGGATAAATGAGAATATCCACAGAGATGTGTATACAAACAAGTCTTGAGACAAATTAATCCCCAGCCCACCCATCCACACTGTCATACCCAATCACACATCCACAAAAATAAACACTAGAGACATTTAGACATGATGGCGTCTCTTCTGCCCACCATGACGAGATCAAAGATTCTGGCCAGGGAAGTGTTCAAATGCATCCATGTGCAGGAGTGGGTTGTTGTAACAAGTCTGGGAGAGCCTTGGTATTGGTGGTGTTACCTTGGTTAAGAAACAACTCATAACATTTCTTCATACTCTGGAGTCCAAGCCATAAATTTTCCCATGTTGTTGATTTTGGCAGTTGGTGTTAGCAGTGATGGCCAAGAAAGATGCGCTACTGTTATTTTCCACTGACAAAATGAGGGAAGTGTTAAGGAACCAAAAAACAGTGCTGTGAGATGAGAGCAGGATAAAGGGCAGCATCATCATAGAGATGAACCCTGAATGAATGCTTTTATTTCCAAGTATTTGTTCGGGGTTGTGACATTACTCACATTGCTCACTAAAACAATGTCTTGAGTTAACATAGAACATCATTAATAATCAGGCATTTCTTACCAGTAATTGGAAAATGTTTCAAGCAGTAACAGACAACATGTGTCACGTAGAGTTCTGGAGAAGTGAGTCATTGTTTGTGCTTACTACAAATCCATTCTTTTTTTTTGGCAGGTCCTGGGTTCATTGCAGCAGTCAGTGTGTGTGGCAGCATCATTATACTTCTGGTGTTATCTCTTGGATTGTACTGTGCTGTTCAGTAAGTGTTGGTCTTTTTTCAGCACTGATGATGTTATGTGGATTGATTTGAAATGACGACGCTGAACAACTGGAGACATTTCCATGTCAGCAGTAATGTGTAAATGTTTTCATACAGGGAATAATCTTTACATTCATGATCATAACTTGTTAAAAAATTGCCCCAAATGATGCTTATAATCTGCTTTGTAGGTGGGAGAAGTTCAGGGAGAAGCCGGTGCCAGACCCTGGCCGCAGTTCTGTGGCTTTGTTGCTATCGCCAAGTCATCAAGGGGTGAATTCAGTAGGAATCAATTACATCATTTTAAGTGCCTGAGGGGATGATTAAATTCAATTTTCGTTTGTTTGTGGTCAGGGAAGAAAATATGAAGAATGCGTTGCTTTATTTTAGGTGATAGCTTAGGTGATAGATTTTGACCAGACACCAAAAACAGTGACGTCACATCAACATTTTTTGCAATGTATTAAGTCTTATGCTCAGTTATACTGTCTGTAAATTATATCTTAATAATGAGTTGATAAAAAATATAATAATAACAATAATCTGATAAATTATGATGGACTTAAAGTATTTCACTATTTTCTGACATTTTCTGAAAAACAAATTCATTTATTTGAGGAAAATAATCAGCATATTAATCCATAATAGTAGTTACTACTACTAGTTGCTTCTTTAAATTGTGTTTCTCAACATGAGGATGCCAGTGGTTCCCAACCGATGGGTCGCGGTCTAAAAGTGGGTCCATTGGTCCATTCTGAATGGACCACAAGTGACTCGCAAATGTGTCAACTTTGTAAAAAAAAACCACTTTATATTGAAGTACAGTGAATTTCTGGCACAGGCCTTTTATTTTGAAGAGGCGTTTCCTGCTGTAGAGTGAGAGACTAAAGGACAGTTACTTGACAGAGACAGCAAACTAGCTCAACAGCATGGCCGACGCTGAACATATTAAACTGTGTGGACCTTGAACTAATGATTCAGGAGAAATCTGGAGCCTGTGGATGGACCAGTTGGGAACCACTGCTCTATGCAATTCCAGGAGAACAAGTCAGGTTGGCCTTGAAGGAATACTTAACCCGCAAAATGACCATCTGTATATCGAGTATGTTGAATTGTAGAGGAAAACTTTGTTTTTCTTGTATGCCTCCACGTTGAATGAAGAATCCAAAAAAGGTGAACAGTGACTGCGTTTAAGACAAACAATTCTATATTAAAACATCTGTTAATAAACTCTCACACAACTAGTGCAGTATAACCCAAGTCTCATTTACCCGAATAAATGAATAAAATAAAATAGAAAAATAAGAAAAGAAAACACAGAATAGAAAAAAGAATATAGAAAATAAAATAAAACTCATGATAGGTCGCATGCCGTCATATTTCAAACCTATTCATCACAAACAATCTAATCTAAGTGTCATGATTCTGTAACTAAGATTTTACCTCCTGAATAATCAACTGTCTGCCTGTGTGTCTTTGTGGCATGTGTGGATCTGTCTGCAGGGAATATGCCCCTTCCAGCCATTCAGGAATCCACCCGAAAGCGTCTGTGACAGGGTTTACACAGAGGTAACTCAGACAATATCCACCTCTCCACAAGCCACAAGCACTAATGAACACCCAGCCGATGTCCAGACAGAGGAATACGTCGACCCAGCCACGGTTCCAGTGCTGCACATACAGAATAGAGACCCGGTCGAGGTTGTGGAGACACAACACTTATCCTCTCCTGATGATTCCACTGCACTGCTTCCTTCAGAAACCTCCCCGGTCAGCCCGTATCGAAGCCAGACTCCTGTGCACAGTCCTACCAGTAAAGAATTGAAGCAAGTTCCACCGAAACAACCAGAGAAGACGATGCCGATGACGGTTTATGTCACTTTGGACATGTTTGAACAAGGCCAGGCCAGATGAGGAAAATGGAAAGACAAAACAAAACAACGAAAACATTCCAAGATTCAAGACACATGAATCAGCTCTGTGGAAACCAAGTGTCATTAACGTTGCCAAAGACTTGCATAATCGTGTGTGGCATTATCCTGCCTGGCACTGTTTCCACTGCGGGGTGAAAGCAGAAGATTGTAATCTTGTATCAGACTTCCTAACCCAGGTCATAAAATGTAATGTTATATGTAAATAAAAGTACATTGTGCTAATGCTACTGCAAATGTGATATTTATAGCTAAACAATGTGTGTAGTAACTGCTTTGCTGAGTCTGCTTGATGTCTCCTGGAGAGGTAATTACATGGAGATAACTGTATATCCCTCCAGCAACCGTTGTTGGTCTCAGTTGATGCATCTTAACCATAATGTGGACCATTCAGAACAGAAAAGAAACTGAAACGGGGCCTAAAGTATGCAGCAGGTTGACATCATAAAACAAATGCATGCACAGACTGTATTATATTAAACCATAAAGCACAGGTTTGTCCAGTGATAGCAACACTGAGATTTTTTATATTATGTTGTAAATATAATAAGCTTCCCATGTGTTTCCTGTTATCAATCACATCTGCTCCTTGTAAAACAATATTTAACTGCTCACATGACACCAGAGAGCTGACTGCAATTCTTCCTGTATGACTTGGCATCAGATTTAACAGTGACCTATACATATAAGCTGCTTAATAGTGTTGCATTTATTGTTTTACAGCAGATTTTAAATGTCTGAGATAGCTTTGTCCTTTGTCCAAACTGATGTATTATTTATTACATTTGTTAAATGATTCAAACTTTATTAACTATCAAAGTATGCTGCAATGTTTAGTAAATATTCACCAAGTTAAACAGGTTAAAAACTGGCATTTGTTTTCACTGAACATGTAATAATATAATACATGAGCAGGACTTCTAAAGAGGAACATTACAATGGACAAAAATATTAAATAAAGTACATACATTTTGTGTTTCACAAGCTGTCTTGTTATTTGAGTACAGCATGTGCTGAATGTGCTGCTTGCTATCAGTTCAAAAGACAATAAAGTAATCAATTGATGTACGAGGTGTACGTTTCTTCCCTGTTTCAAAACCAAAATCAAAGCCTGGAAAGTGTAGGGTTAGCTAGCTAGCTACTGAAGATATAGCCTACTGAATGTATACACATGCTGCTTTTGCTTTGTAATGATTATAACAGTGAATAAAGACCAACCCTGCTGTACAGGAACCAGTGAAGAGAAGCAGGGAAACTTTGCTGATATTCAACCAACTTCCCAAAATTTGTGCGATTGGGGACGAGTCCAGAATAAATAAATCTTCAGAGTACAGTTCACAAAAACATAAATCAGTGTTTATTAGTTAATTAGTTTATTTGTACAGCAGACTTCAGAGGAATAATACCCATGAATATGAGATGCATTGATTTATTTTCGTGTTATACCCTTCCTTGTCTACACCTGCAGGTGGCGGTGTGGCGCAGGGTGCCGTCAGAATTACAGATATTAACCAGAAGAAGAAGGCTTGCTAGCTTAGCTCTAGCTAGCTAGCTCGGTTGGTGTTTGAATGACGTTATGCTAGCTAATTGCTAACTATCTGGATTTCAGGAGAGCAGACTTTAAAGATAACACCATTTTGGGGATGCTAATCAGCCGTGAGTCACAGTAACCTATGTTTCGTATAATTACCTGCCAGCCCGTCATAAAGTTGACCGGGCTTAAACTTGTTGGATGATTCTCCTGCATTAGTAGCTAAAGGGCCCAGAGTCCGCGGTGCTTTAGTGAACGACAGCCGGGGATCACTGCGGTCTGAGAGGGAGCATCAAGCCACAGGCTAGCTTGGCAAGGCTGTAATTATTATCAACGGTTCAAACTTCTGCTCAACATGTCACACACCGGACCCCCTCCTCGGTGGCGGAATTGTCCCAGAAGAGGACAACCTGTGGCAGGTAAGAAAACATAACGGGAGATTAACCGCCGGTTTAATTTAGGTAGTGCTACTGCTACCAGCTGCTTAACTTAGCACAACTTCATGCTGATTTAACAGAACTGGATGTCTTAACTGAAACATTATGATCCACTTTTTAATCCCCCAAACGTCCTGCTGGCAACAAGCACCACTTTGACATTTTTGTCCATTTCCAGTTACACAAATAGTGCAAGGCTAGTTAGTATCACAACATTGAGACATTGGCTAACAGTGCTGTCAAAATTGACAGCATTTTGTTTAAATTACGCGAAGTTTGATGTTGACTTGGATGCCGATCTTATTGGAAGAACACAATAAACCAAAATATTTTAGACTATCTTTAAAATGCTGGTACGTTTTCCAACTGTAGCGACGCAAACTTAATTTGCCATGTTTTCAAATGGAGTTTGGTGCGACACTGTGTTCAGGCGCGCTTTGTTTAGCTAACTCTGCACCTGTGACTAACGGCTGTCAAAGCCCAGCTGCTCGCAGACATCTGTGCTTTTTTCCCAGTTAATAACTGTAATTTAACTCTAAACAAAAGCTGCGTTTGTGGACTTGTTTCGTTCGTTTATTTTTCCAGTAGTAAAAGTACATCAGAGAAGCGCTGTAGAGCTGGCTAGCTTCACTGTGGAAGCATCACGTGTCAAAACAAACCGTGGCTGTAGCATGGTTGTGCATGAAGTTGTGTAGAGGTCGATATCCATTAAAGCCTTGTGTGACAACATGTTTACTTGAATCTCACATCACATTTAAAATCAGTAGTTGGGTCTAAAGTTTTATTGTATATCAACCACCATAACTATGTCAACAAATGCTATTTATGTGCTATTTCACGCTCAATTTAACACAGCCACAGGACGCACCTCCTCCTTGATTTGTAACAATCCTGTTAGTTTTTTAGACTTTTACTCGGTATGATCCAGTGTGGTAATCATCAACAACATTTTACAGTATATTAAACTTTATTTTGTAAAATTATTAATGAATTAATGATTAAATCATCCTGTAAAAGAAGATAAGCTTTGGGTGAGCCAACCGGAGGTGGGACCAAGTCACTGTGTGGCAAGTCTCTGTACTCAAATCCCAACTAAAGACAGTCAGGTCCCCTATCAAGTCCCAAACCAAGAGTTTCACGTCCCAAGTTAAGTCCCAAGTCAAGTCCCAGGTCCTAAACTTTGAGTTTCAAATCCAAGTCATGATATGCTCCTCAACAATAATGCCATTAAAATGAGAGTTATAATATATAAAAGGTACAAAAATCATGAATACTTTTAGATTTTAGTTGACCACTACATAATTTTTGTACACAAACAAAATGATCTTTGATGTATATATTTTTCAGATCGTCCCCAGTAAAATTACATTAGTTTCTTGTGGTTATTTGTGGCAATTATTATTGGATGCCTTTGGATTCATTCAAACAAGATGGGTTGTCTGGGGCATTTTATGTCAGCTTGCTGGGAATGAATAGTATTAATGTTTTCTGATTCAAAAACAGATGAAGGGAAATGAATTGAATTTTGACACACTTTTTAAATAACATACAACAAAAATAACTTTTTAATCTTGGGTTTGGGGGAAAGTATGAAGTATTTTAAAGTAAAAAGGTTTAAGTCCAGGTAAAGTCATCAGCCATTGGTGTCTTAGTCCAAGTCAAGTTGCAAGTTTTTGTGAAGTCAAGTCTAAAGTCATCAAATTTGTGACTTGAGTCCAAGTCGTGTCATTTAAGTCCACACTTAAGCCAACTAACCAATGCATCAGCCGCCAAGGTCCCTACTCAGAGTACAGAGTGTTACACTGAGGCCCTCTAGTTTATTACTTGTACATTACGACTTTGTTTTCCCTTATAGGTAAATTCCTGCCAATGAAAACGATGTTGGGTCCCAGATATGATGACCAAGTTGCAGAGGAGAACAGATTTCATCCGAGCATGCTGTCCAACTACTTAAAAAGTTTAAAAGTAAGTGACTCAGTGAAAAATGAAGTTCTAAGTAACATTTTGAAATAAAAAAAAAAAAATGACTCACTGTGTCATTTTTGTCTCTCCTCAGGTGAAAATGGGTTTGCTTGTGGATTTGACGAACACTACACGCTTTTATGACCGCAATGACATTGAAAAAGAAGGCATAAAATATGTGAAGCTTCAGTGTAAAGGGTACGAGTAAATTCGCTGTCATGTGTTAAGTAATTGTGGTGCAGTTTATTCGGTGGTGATGTACTAAGACCAGTGTTATTGTCTTTGTTTAGCCACGGAGAATGCCCTTCGAAAGACACGACCACAATGTTCATCAGGCTCTGTGAACACTATGTCGAGAAGAATCCCGCAGAATTGATAGGTAAGCACAGCTTAACATTTGCAGCATATCAATAACATGTTATATGCGTCTTGCAGATGATTTGTATTTTCTGCACAAGTCTAAGATGTTTGTCTGACTGTGAATATGATGTGGTATCGAAAGCTTAAATACTTTTCAGGAATACTATCAAAACTATTGTTGCTAAATGCACTGTGTGTTTTTTAGGTTATTGAATCTGTGTTACATGAGGAAATGATAGCTGTCACTGCACTAGTTTATCTTAGCACTATGTTTACACCTCTTTGATTGATTTGATTGCAGTTTTTTGTGAGTCAGTTTTTTAATATTTGGAAATGATGAGTTTGGGCCCTACGTCTATCACCATTTTTAACTCTTAAAGATATCAATGTGGCTGAAATCCATGAAGTGTGTATCATATCTGCTCATAGAAGAATATGAAGATATACAAAAGTAGAATCTCAATGAGTGTAAAAAAGCCAGTGCTGTAAATGAGTTTGCACTGTATAATTTCCACAGACTGTTGGAACAGCTTTGCCTCAACAATAACTCAGTTAGATTTTGTTTTTATGTTGTTTTTTTAATCACTCCTACAGTTTTCTCTCCTTAGACATTCAAGCTTCCATTTATCCCACTCAGTATGAATCTTAATGCTCGAGGAACATTTAAAAAGCCTTGAATCTTAAGTACGAGCACCTGAAACACTTCTGCCTTATTTCTAAAATAGTTACCTTGGCTCTCTTATTTTGCAGTAATGACCAATATTATACTGCACTCTTTATACATTTCTGAGTAACTTATTATGGAGCTATAATATACCTACATGTAGCCTAAAGTGTGCTGGCTAAGTTCACAGTTGTAGTTTATTATTTTGCACAATTAAAACACAAAAAGGCAAGAAAAATGAATAATGAAATACAGTGCAGGATGAGGCAAATAACCCAGAGGGCTCATTTAAAGCCTCCACCTAATAACATTTACAGAGTGCAAGTCTAAACTGAACCACTAGTTGCAGTACCTCATTTGTCCAGCAGAGTGCAGCCTTACTCTAAAATTGACTGCTGCAAATGGTCAGAGGTTACATTTTATTCAAAAAAATTTTTTTCTCTCTTCCACTTTGCATGATTTATATTCATAGAGTCACACCCCTTAACATCAGGCAGCTTCCCAGTACAACCACTCCTCTGCCGATGGTCACAGAGTAGCTTCATGTAGTAGCTGGAGGTTAATTGGCCCTCCCAGGGTTTGCTCACGTCACGTTGAAGTTGTTCATTTCCATGAGTGCATGGCTCTCACACCAACCTCCTTAAAAAACAAAACAGTGTCGTGCAAGTCACTATGTTGTTGGTTTTATAAGTGTGGGAGTTTCACATGAGAAACAACACTCCTCTCCCAGTGAACACTGTGTAGGTGATTTTGAGGTGAAAGGACACCAGTAGACGATAAACCCTGACTAAATGCACTTTGGTTCAGAAGGGAAAGTTCTGGAGATGTTTGTATGTGGGCAGGTTTTTGCACTGTTGTTTCAACTGTGTTGTATTTTTAACTTCATGTAAATACTGAAGTTTGGGGTGCATTTAACATCACTCACTTTATCGTTGTTTATCAGTACGTTAACATGAGTTGGGATGTAATTTATGCAAATGGTGATTGCTCTTCATGAATGTGTAAATCGTTTCCAACACAGCTGAGAGACATCTCTACAAGGTGTACCTTGCAGTGCATTCAAGTCTCATGTATCAGCCAAGCAAGGTGTAAGGTTATTTAGAAACCGTGTCACCATTACATACAGTAGTTGTTCCACAAGAAAGCACTGACAACATTATTCTCACACATCCTGCTTGAATGTACCTTAAAAATAAATTTAAAAAAAACACCCTACACTCTCTAAATTCAAGTTTTTCTCCCTCACAAAACTAAGACTTGCTTAAGTGCCTTGAGAACTGCAACTATAAAATGAACGGATGTTTTACTGACTTTGGCAGCATCTGTGGACTGAGGGAAAAAAATCCCAATCCTCACTCAGAAAAAAAAAAAGCATTGTGGAGCGTGGTTCCTGTGGGCTCCAGCAACACTAAACCCCTGAGCTTGTCTGAGAAGGACTAAATGCACAAACCTGCTATTTTTGAATATACCATGTAGAGAGACTCTCACTGCAGCCTGTTTTTTTTATTTTGTTCTGAAAATGTTGGCGTGCAGCCTCATTCTGTGGACTATAATACAATGAGGAAATACAGTGAGTGCTGGGTGCAGCAGTAAGTGACAACAACTCTCTCTCTGCTATTGCTAACCCGCTTTTGCTAGTCTTGTAACACTATCCCCACCACTCTCAGTTGCCATCTTTGCCTGTTCCATCAGTAGAGACTGACCTCTGGTGGCATGTGCAATACATTACAACACATCGCCTCAATACAGCATCTCCATACCAGCTTAACAGAAAGAGGAGCGTCTATATTTTTGATGGTATTGATAATCACGCCATTGGGATTTCTTAATACCCTTGATAGAGCCCAAGCCTCATTGTTGTCAGATTCAAACTCTCAAATATCAATAGCGATATTGATCTCAGAAATCCAGCAGTGCTTTAAATGATTGTGCTAGTGTCATATAAAAAAATGAAAATGAGATGTCTGCAGATCTCAATCCCCAAGTAATTATAGTTAATTACTTAATAATTGTATATTTTGCTGTGACACTGTGCCTAAAGGCAGCCTGATGGATTCCTATCATGGAGTCATGGATTGAGAAGATGCACTTTCCCAGTATTAACAGCAGGGTGCTCTCTTATACCTCGCTCCTGCATCTGATAACCCCGTCAAGCTCTGTTCTAACTGCTGCCTGGCTTGTAAATCAAATTGCTCAAACATCAGAGCAGAATGTGTGAATGTCATCTCAGCGATGTCCTGTCTTTAGCCAGCTGGTGATTAGGCTTTGTTGTCTCTGTGGTACACATGTCCAAATTAGACAGTTGGGCTGGTAAATGCGATTCCCCGTCCTCTGACGTTGGTTCGTTTCATCTTCATTAGCGCTGGCGTTGCCGGGCAAACTTCCTTTGCTGGGGAAATATGAGAGTCTGATGGTTTTATTTTGTGTAGTTTTGAACTCGGCTGTGCACCTGCTTGTTTTTGAAAATGTCACATTTGTTGCAATGTTTATTTGAATGTTTTCTTGAAGAGGTGAACAAATATGACTTAAATCTTCAGGGTTTTTTTTTGTGCCTTTAGGGAGGCAGATTGTGCTTCACAGGCAATTTACTTTAAAATAAAGAGCTGATTTTTGCTTTTCCTGTGCCCTTTAAACGCACTCTCTACCTGCCTGGATGTTTCATCAATCTGTGGGTGTCTTCTGTGTGTGTGTGGCTGGTTTTTAATGTCGGTATGGAGGAAGGATATCCCCCCTAAGGAGAGAGGGATCTGCTTGGGAGTCTTTCTTGGCTTATGACTCGATACCCTTGCTCAAAACTTGGTCCCAGTACATCTTAAAGATGACTGAGTTTTCGATATGAGAGGAGAACACATTTGAAAAAACAATTCTAAACCACATGGGATTCTCGGTTCTTCACCTCTGTCCTGCCTCTTTTTTCCTCCTGAAGGTGTTCACTGCACGCATGGCTTCAACCGGACAGGCTTTCTGATATGTGCGTACTTGGTGGAGAAGATGGACTGGAGGTAAGGGCCTCACAGTCTTCACACGCTGTCTCACACGACAACACAAACCATACCACACAGCACCCTCCCTGTGGCTCAGATCATTACTCTGGTTTCAAAGTGTCTCGCCCCTGTTAGTGTCTTTTAGCTGATAATCCCGTCTTCTCCTGATATTTTCTGTACATGTGACGGCACGAGAAGTTGCACTGTCAGTTCAAATCAACACAGGCTTCACAACGAAGCTGGCTGGTTAGCGGTGACCGAGCTCGTCACCCCTCGACAGAGATGTGAAATAATTTACAACAGCTGAGCCGAGGGGAGGGCGAGGATGTGTCTTTAGTCGGAGGTGGAGCAGCAGTCTGGGAAGGCAGAATCCCTGGAAGCTGTCGACATGTAGGCTGGATAAAACCCTCCCACCGCCCACTGCTTCCTGTGTAATGAATATTCTGAGAGCATTTGCAGCCCTCGTACAGTATCAAGTGTTGCAAGATTATTTTACTATCAAATGATCAAAACTGGTGCATTTTTTTGAATTGGCTGTTCATTGAAAATAACTTGCCCTGAACATGAAGTGAGATAAGATAAAAGCTGCGACTGAAGATTATTTTGACTATTGAAAATAAAGACAAATGGCCATAATTATTTCCTAGAGCCCAAGGTAATGTCTTTAAAGGGGAAAGTTCATCCATTTTCAAAATTCTTACATGTTATTCGTATGGTCTTTCAGTCCAAAAATAGTAGTAAACATGAACAGCTGTCTTCCCAAGTCAAAAACTAGAGTGCCCAAATTCAAATTCTTGATGTCATGAAGTATAAAGTCTGGAGCTACTCCACAGACAATGAATTGGGAGACATGTCATAGATGACACCCAGGGGGATGTTCTGAGTATAGGGTGTATCACTGTGACATCAGCCGAAAGACAGCAGTTACCTCCGGGTAGACAACTGGCAACTGATTTGAATTGTGGAGATATGTGAGATTTGCAAACTTGTTTATTTCTGTTGTCTAGATGAATGGGATCGATACACTTTGAAATAACAGAGCCAGAGCCAGCCAGTCCAGAGCCATCCCAGAGCCTGTCTGCTCTTCACAGATAAAAATCTGAAAAACCAGAACCCGTCTCCACTCTTGATTATCACCTCAAGTCCCCATACACAACAAGACAGAACCATTTTCTCTTGATATCTCTGCTGTTCTTCGCCCCCTTTTGCTCAGCGCTACTACACTGTGTGCATGTGACGCAGGGGATATTTTTTGCCCAGAAGTTGTTGTAAGTAACTATTGTGATCTGGTCTATATGGACATCATCTTCTGCCTCAGACCTGAGAACACTACGATAGAATAAAGCTCACTGGGGTATAAAAAAGAAAACAAACATTCTGTTGGTTCACAAAATCAGTCTATGGAGCAGCTTCAGACTTTATACTTGATGGCATCACAAGTGTAAGACTTACTTCTTTGGTTTCTGGCTTTGAGAGAGAGTAGCTCATTTTAACTAACATTGATTGAGCTTACCGGGTCCATGGAAATAACATATTGGGATTCTTAATTTAAGTGGCATTCCCTTTTAAGTTGCTTGTTCTTTCTGACCCAGAGTTTAAAGCCCTGAAAGTTTCCATTTAGAGCCAAAGCAGTTAGTCGATTAAGATAATTGGCAACTATTTGGACAATCAGTTAACTGTTGCCCGATGCCCTCTTTTCTGCTTCTCCAGTGTGAGAAATTATTGCTTTTCTCTGTTTTATGTTATCGGAAATTGAATGTCTTTGAGTTTTGGACTGTTGCTTGGACATAGCAAAACATTTAATGGCTTTACTTTGGGCTGCAGAAAATTGTAATGGGGGCTTTTTCACGAGTTTCACTAATGACTAAAATGAGATTGAGAAAGTAACTGTCAGGTTAATGTGCTGTATAATGGAAGGTGTCCTTAGCTGTAGCCCCAATTCAATTTACTATAATAATGTAGCACATAAAAATGCAGCAGATTCTCACATTTGAGACCCTGAGATCATCAAATGTTTTGAGTTTTTGCTAGGAAAAAGTACTTGAAAAATGAATCAGCACCTATTGGGATAATCAATCATTTCTCCAATTCTAGTTATGATAAACAGATCAAATGAGAAATACAGTAAATAAGGGCTTAAAAATAGTATATAAAGTATACTAACACACAAAAAATCAAGCTTTTTTAAAATATTTCCTATCTGTGTTTGCTGCCTCTTATCAGCATCGAGGCAGCTGTAGCTGCGTTCTCCCAGGCCCGGGCCCCGGGGATCTACAAGGGAGAGTACCTCAAAGAGCTTTTCCGTCGCTATGGTGACGAGGAGGACGCGCCCCCTGCCCCCGCGCTCCCTGAGTGGTGCTTCGACGACGACGATGGGGAGGTGGATGATGATGGTAACGCTGTCAGCCAGGAGTCGGGCCCCAGCTCCTCCGGGTCAGCGCCTGGCAAACGAAAGAAAGAGAAGCTAAAACTGGTGAGACTTTGGGGGGGGGGGGGGCTCCAGGAAATGGACTGTTAAGTAGAAAATCCCTCTCTGCATGACATGGACCTCACGCAGGGTGATGTAGGGTCTGTAGGGAGGCTTCTCTTCTGAGTGATGAGGCTTTTATGTTCAACTATATGTAATAACCCAGTCAATTTGATGTTCCGATTTAGAGGACGTGAGACTTTCCATCTCCTCAGCTGCTGGCAAAGGTATAATTTTGTTTTCGATTAAAGCCGTCTCCCCATCTTTATGTAAAGCTAAAGGTGAAATTAGAGGGGTTGAATCATCTCCAGTTGCATATAATGAGGTTTCCTTCTGTTTACATTGAGCCGATGCTCTCATCCAGACTAATTAGGTAGTTAAAAGAAGCTCAAATTCAAATAGTATCGCCAGTGTAGAGCCAGTGGAAAGGCAAAAGCAACAGTGTGAACAGTAGGAAGTAAATCAGACCTTAGACTTGTTGATGTGAAACATTTGTGTGAATTACAATCACATCAAAACGCAAATAGTTAATACTTATTTATCACTTTTATAGCACAGAGCTTACTGAAAACCTGAATCAAGGCCAGTCTAACAGGAGTAATTACACAGTGGACTGGTCTACAGGGAAGAGACCAGAAGAGAGAACAGCAGCAGTAACTCTTCCAGACTGCATCCCTTCGCTGTCATTAAAAAGCAAGTCTCTGGCTCTTGAGTGGCCTGCCTCAGAGTCAGACTGGTTTGCCGCCAGTTGGCCGTTATGAAAAGAAACATCATAAATTCTGTTCAGAAGTAGAGAAATGGTGGCACACTATCAAATCAGACAATGCCTGCAGAGCTTCAGGCTTGGGTCCTTCTCAGAGCCGTAAAATCTGCTTGGATGAAACACTTGATATGAAAAATAGAAACACTGCTCTGCCATCTTGGATAGTACGTACATGGATTAATACACGTACACATGGCTACAGTTTGTGTTGGGAAAGTTTCTCCATCCTGCCAGGTTAGAGATATTCGAGGTGGAAGAGGAGACAAAAGAATCATTCTGTCTCTGGGGTCTCTGCTGCAGTATGTTTAAACCATTCAAGAAGAAGCACTGATAAGTAGCTAATTGTGGTGATACTGCCTGTTGTAGTGATATGACCATATCTTTCTACAAACTTCTGCTGGCCACCTCAGCCGAGGGCTCCACCTAATAATTGTTTTCATTATTGATTAGTTTACTGATTGTTTTCTTGATAAACCAATTAGGGATTAAATGTCAAAATCTCCGCCAGGTGTGTCTGGGAGCACATGGATTATGTGTTCAGCTTGCATGCATGACAGTAGTGGAATTAATCTGCAGGTGCTCAGGTTCAAAATGAGACCAAACTTTTCTATGGATGTCAGTTTTTGAGCAATGACAAAGGGCAAAAAGTGGCCTCCAACAGACTAGGTAAGGCTTCTTTTTAGCTGAGATTACATCTGGAAATGCATTTTGCTATGTGACCTTGTCCAAAATTTACAATGGTATTCGTCCAGGGTATGCTAAAGAAGTATTTCAATGCTGGAAAGATGGTCTTTACATAAAACTAGGCTGTCTATGCAGTAGACAGAAGCAAGTACTTTCAAAACTGGTACTATATGTCCAGAGAAAACCGAGAAAAATGGGCGTGGCATTTGCTTTTGCTCAAGACGTAGCAAACCTACAACTACCAGAATGCACTGCTCCATACAGGACCAATAACGCTCTCGCAAGTGAATAACGTATTGCAAGCTCGTCCGTTTTGACACAGTCTAACAGTAAGCTTAAAAATGTTTCTGAAAGCATTTAAAGGGGGAAATTGGCGCAGTAACAAAATCCTTATAAAGTCTCGTATTACAGCCAAACAGTGCACCAAAATATGTTTCTGACATTTTAGGGGAGAAGTAACAGAAACATAATTTGTTTATTTTTTATCGTTCTACAGTTTAATCTGAGTTAGGTCTGAGTTTAAAAGACACGGAAAGATGGGTGTGTGTCTCCTGATCAGCTTCTCTACTCTTTGTGTCTGTGGTGGCGGGTATATGAAAATGCAGAAATACAATCGGTAGTTCAAGCAATAGCCCGTGTGCCAGCAAATTTGAGCTGGGAGATGAGCAGGGAGATCTGGGCGCTGATAAGATGGAGAGAAGTTTACCACAGTTTATTTACACATGCTACCCACACTGTTATGACACAAAGCTAGCTGAAAATCCCTTTAATTGCTGTTGGCAAGCACGTTACCTTGTCATGTGTCCCAAAAAGTTGGCCAGTGTATTGTCACCATAAGTGATGTGTTAACCAACAAAGGCGTTTCAGCAGCTGGCTGACATTATTGAATGTTTTCAACAATCACTGCTGTAATGCTTGATTGAATATGTGCAATAGTCTTAGCTTGGCATGCAAATCTGGACAAGAACAACTCATAAACACCAGCGATTTAAAGTGTCAAATTCAATGCGAAAATGCCAGCAAAATAATTTACCAACATTAATATAACTGACCCAATAATTGATCACTTGTTTATCACAGGATTATATAGTCAGCAGGTTTTTTAACAAATGTGAATCACCACAACCGTAAGATGTCCTTGAGCATACAGTCATAAATGTGCAAAAAAATGTTAGGCTGATGGGTCCAGTAGTGTGCGAGATTAGCTGTGGACAGACAGATACACGCACTCATACACATTTGAATGCATGATCCCCTCCAGGCGGGGTTAAAAATGCACATCACAGTTTCTCAGAGCCCAAGTAGCATGTTTAAATGTCTCGTTTTATCTGATCACCAGTCCATAACACAAAGATTTCCAGTTTACTATCATATTCGGCTCAGAAAATAAACAAATCCTCACGTTAGAAGCTGGAACTAGTGAATGTTTGTCAGTTTTGCTCAAAACAAAAAAAGAGTGAAATGATTAACTAATGATGAAAACAGTTTTCTCATTTGGCTAACTAACTAATTGTTAGAGCTCCCAAGGCCTCCTCCTGTGTGGACACGCTGTTACAAATAAAGCCCCTGTGGTTTCATGTAAAGGCTAACAGTAGAACACAGTTCATTACCTTGAATATTAGTTGGATTATTTTATGTGATTTTGGATACATTTGCCATCATAACATGAGTCAACACCAGAAAATATTCTTGATAATATCATGATAATGACTCAGCTGTGTTGCTCAGCCATATCTTCATTACAGTTAACATCTGCTTGAGATTGTTTTGTACAATTTGTACAAAATACACGTTCACACCTTATGAGAACTATGAGAGTAAAACCTCCTTCTAGATCAAATGACAGAGAGTAGGATTTATATGACCATGATGGGGGTTTCTTTTCTCATGGCAGACACTCATATTAAAAGCATATGCACCGATGGCACTTGGGGTGACATATGTTATCATACGACATCTGTTTCTCTTCCCGTTGGTGTATATTATCATATTATACCAGTTAGAAGGACTCAGAGTGAGGGGGGGAAAAGATTAAGTCAAAAGACAAATGGGTGAGATTAAAAAATGAGGTAGGTGAGCATGTATCATTTCAAATAGAAAATGGAGTGCCACAGATGTTGGCAATGTTTGTCTCAAAGCAGATATCTGCATAAACAGGAGTATAGGGGTGAAGATAGTGAGGGGGGTGAGGAGAGAGGCAGCGGTAGAGTCAGGTTTCCTGAGAGATGAGGCAGAGGAACGGGGTTTATGAGGTGGATTCATGAAATAATTTGAGTGAGGATGGTTTTAAAAGTGGAAAGGTCAAAAGAAAAACTGGATTTATAATATCTCTAGCCTCTGCACACAGGGATTCACAAAGCAAAGCAGCAGCTGTTTGTGAAGTATCACAGGGATTTAAAATGTTTTTCTCGTATGTGTAGGAGGCTATGAGTGTGTCTTTAAATTCAAGCCAAGTTCAACCTTCTGGTTTTCTTCTCTTATTTTTTCCTCCCAGGGTGCCGTATTCCTTGAAGGCATCTCGGTAAAAGGCGTCACGCAGGTCACCACACAACCCAAACTAGGAGAGATCCAAAGAATGTGTCAGGGGATGGCCGAGTGGGACAAGTAAGACTCTCCCGTTACTCTCCTCATGCCCCTCGGGAAGCTGTGCGGGTCTGTGTACACATATTTGGGTGTGCTGTGTTGTGAGTGAGTCATTTGTTGTAAATTTTATTTATTTATTTTTAAGATCTTGACACTTTGAGACAGGTGGCAGAGTCAGGAATAGATTTTTCCTCTCTGGAGAAATATGCTGCTGCAGCTTTTTTTTTTAAAAAAAGAAGTTGCAGAGAGTCAGCTCTACTGCTGCGTGTTGTCACAGCAGAAGGAGCAGTCCACGCTGCTGGTTCCACTTCCTGCTGTTTACAGAATTGTTGTTTTTTTTTGTTGTGCCTACTATGGCTGGTATCTGTTAACATAATGAGATCCAAAAATGTTGTTATTAATGTGTTATTTCTGGAGGTCTGTAGTGTGTAGAACCAACATTTCGCATTGCATTAATGCCCTAACCATCCACACCTGTCTAACTCTTTATTTAACACATAACAAACACATTGTTGAAGAGATGTTGTATAATTCTTTGTGAGGTCATGAAGCATAACTTGTCAGTCCAAAAAATCTTTGTAAAAAGAAGAACATCAAATCTTTTTTTATAAAGAAGCACACAGTAACTTTAGCAAAGTGTAAGTGCCATTCCTGAGTGCAGACCAGTGACTCTGAAGCACTGGGAGTGCACTTAAAAAGTAGACTGGCACAGTGCTGTGCTTTTTTCTTTTTTATCCCCATGCCAGCATGCCGGCAACAGCCGTGGCCAGAGGCATTTTATTTTTGGGCTGTCCACCCATTATCCATTCATCTATCTGTCCGTTCATCCATCAGTCCCATTCTCTTGAATGCAATATTTCAAGAACGCCTTGAGGGAATTTCTTCAAATTTGTCACAAACGTCCACTTGGATTTAACAATGAACTGATAAGATTTTGGTGCTCATAGGTCAGGGTCACCTTAAACTTGTCCATGTTATTCTTGTGAATGCGATATCTCAAGAACATCTTCAGGGAATTTCTTCAAATTTGGCACAAACGTCCACTTGGACTGAATAATAAACTGATTACATTTTGGTGGCCATATGTCAAGGTCATTGTAACTTGTCCATCTAATTCTGGTTATTGTGATATTTTAAGAACATCTTAAGGGAATTTCTTTCAATTTGGCACAATGTCCACTTGGACTCAACAGTTAACTGACTAGATTTTGGTAATCAAAGGTCAAAGCTACCGAGACTTCACAAAACATGTTTCTGGCCATCACTCAAGAATTCATACACTAATTCTGACAAAAATCACGCAAATGTCTAATAGGATGAAATTACTTTTCTGGTCATCATTCAGTGTCATATCTCAGGAACAGAAGGGGAGACATTTGGTCTGATACTGAACTGGTGACACTAATCTTGGGTGCCCATCTTGAAACTGCTGATTGTATAGATCCTCTGTGATAGCTTTGCAGCAGCATACATATTTGAAACATTGTCATCTGTCATGGCTACACATGAGTCCGTACAAACATGGATGTAAACTATAACTGTAGCTTGTCCAGTTCGCGGAGACATAAAAGCGTGAGGGGGTAATTCTAATTTTTTTTTCCAGTTGGGTGTGGTTTTCACTCCATCTGAAATTGGCACACAAACCAACCTGAAATGACGAGTCCATGCGCCAAGTTAACAAAAGGGCAGATGTACCAGCAGCACAGTGAATTCAACAGACAATGAAAACGTTTTTGTTTTGGGTAAATCCAAACAGAAAAGGTACTATAGAGTCTCTGCCAACTCTTAAAAGCAGTACACAGATTAAAATCTCTTCCATCTCTACCAGCTGCTGTTTGATTATTAGCTGATAGAGAGCCAGCCTCATACCTGTCACCACTGTGTCACCAGTGTAATATTTGATTCAATTAGTTGTTTTATTGCGATGCTCGGCAACAACTCCTCTTCCTGGGGTATATTGAAACATACAAGAAGAATGCTTATATATGATATGTCCTTCTATTACAAGTGATTTAGGATGTAATTCATAAAAATCTTCACAGAGTTAAAGGATATAGTAACCTAGTGATACTCATTTAGGTCCCATTAATGCTATGAAATGTATATCTCATCGTTCAGCTAATGTAAAATGTTTTAAAGCATTTTATAATTGTTACATGTTAATGTTTTGGAGCAATTACACTTCACAACACAGTCCATTATTTCACAGACTTTTTCACATTGTACAGGAGTATGGGTAGTGTACAAACCGTTAATCATTTTTCAGCTGACCGAGGAGACGTCTGGAGCTCTCTTAGTAATTGCAGGCTACGACCAAGTCTTAACACTTGAGAGCGTTTATGCATGGCTCCTATTGAGTGCCTTTACATGGACATGAATAACCCATTCATGATCTGGTTTTTGGTGTAACCTGTGTATTTGTTTGAGCGTGTAAACACCATGTCCTGCTTTCAGAAACAGGAATAAGCTCTCATCTGGTTTATGAGAAACCCAAATATGCTACCTTGAGTGCCCTGAAAGAACCAGGATACTGATGCACCTATTCATGTTGAGCATCTCCGACTACCTGTGCAGGCTTGGCTTAAGCCAGTTGACATAACAGAAGAATATCTCACTTCTGGAGCGATGAAGACACTCAGTTTTCTTTTGGTACCTAATGGGAGTGACAGTGACAGGCTGGCACTGGTGTGGAGAACAGTGTTTTCAGAGTAGTGTAAGGGAAGTTAAGTTTATTTATATATGTATATATAGTATATATGTGTGTATATATATATATATGTATATATGTGTTATATATTATATATATATATATATATATATATATAATATATATATATATTATATATATATTATAATATATGTGTGTATAGCACATTTTGACAACAAGGCAGTTCAGAGTGCTGTGCATAAAAACATCACAGTCATTGAGACAAAATGCAGGACAAAAACATATCAGAAGGACATTTAAATACAATAAAAACGCATGAAAGAGCCAGAGAATAGAAAGTAAAAACAAGACTAAGACAGGTATAAAATACAAGAATAAAAGTTACAGTACAATGTAAAAAATGAATAAATATTTGATTTAATAAAAGGCAGCGGCGAACAGAAAAGTCTACGTGAGTCTTCTTGATTTAAAAGAAGTTTTAGTTTCTGCAGTTTTCTGGCAGTTTGTTCCAGATATATGGTGCATAAAAATTAAACGCTGCTTCTCCATGATTAGTCTTGACTCTGGAGACACAAAGCAGACTTGTCCCAGATGGCCTGAGAGGTCTAGATGGTTCATACTGTAGCAGAAGGTCGGAAATGTATGTGGACCCTAAACCATTCAGCTTTATAAACCAGCAGTAGTATTTTGAAGGATATTCTCTCAGAGACAGGAAGTCAGCGTTAAGACCTCAGAACTGGCATGATGTGAGCATGATGTTTTCTGGGTCTTAGTGAGAACTCAAGCAGCAGCGTTCTGAATCAGCTGCACCTGTCTGAGCAATTTTTTAGGGAGACCTGTACAAACACTGTTATATACTCTGTTCATTCCTGCCGAGACACAAGACCTTTCATCCTTGATATGTTCTTAAGATGATGGTAGGCTGGCTTTGTAATCGTCTTAATGTGGCTGTTGAAATTTAGGTTTGAATCCATGACTACACCAAGAGATTTTTGTGTACATAGGTGCTTTTAAGGAGCAACGTCAGTTCGTTGTGTGTATGTGTGTGTGGTTGAGAGAAAGTGAGGCACGCGTATGCTCTCAGAGCAGACAGCTGTTGGTGATCAAAGCAGTGAAGAAATTAGCAGTTTGGTGGTCAAGTGGTAACGTTTAAATATGTAAAATGTAGTGCTAAATATTAGCTGTCACTCTCATCTCCCATTGCCGCTTTATATTTTTTGTAAACATCATGCGCCTTTGCAAATAGACTGCAGTAATCAGCGACAGGCTTACTAGTATTTTTCATGTGTATGGGCAGTATGAATTTTCCGTGCTCATGTAAACACCATATCTAGAAGTCAAATAATACATAAGGACAGAGTGGTGAGAGCCTGTGATCAACAAATGAATGTCTGTTAGAAACACAAATATAAAATGTGTGTGTTCATTGTTGTTGCAGGTCTGGTTTCCCTGGTGCTCAGCCCGTGTCCATGGACAGACAAAACCTTCGTTTCCTGGAACAGAATCCATACAAAGTCAGCTGGAAAGCCGATGGCACACGGTGAGTCTATTGTTTGTGGCTTTTCTTCAAAATAAATGACTCCTCGTCTACTTCTGTCAATACAGGTATCGCTCTTTCTGTCTCCGACAAGACTGATCGGCTTCTCATCCTATTCATTAGGCTTCTTTGATAGTCAATACAGTGAGTTTGTGTCCATCATTTTAAGGGTATCAGAGTGTCAATTTACCCTCCGGTCTTGTTAGTGAAGACTGAGAGGAGTGCCGCTAACATGACATCTGTTTCTCATTAGGTTCTAATTACTGTACCTTCGTATGGCTAATCAACTTGACTTCTCATTTAGCGGTGGAGATGTGGACTGTGGAGCTGTAAAATAGCTTCACTGAGAGAGCTGCAGACTGAGCAGGATGACTGTGTCTGATGCCGAGTAAATAATGCAATGAGGCATTTTTTCTTTCCTGTCACATTTCGGGATGAATTTGTTTGTTTTCTCTTGTTTTACGGCTGTGTTGCCAAAAGCTAGCATTGAGGGGTAAAAATGGTTTTAGTATTCCACCAGTCTGCTGTGAAGGACTGTGTCTCTGGCTGGTGTAAATGTGCAGTGTGCTGGTGAATATTTAATGACTGCAGTCAATTTCAGAATTTTACATACCAGCACCTTAATTTCCTGTAAGAGTGAGGCGAGCAGAGTGAAGATTTGGCCCCTGACCAGGATGCTGCAGATGTGTGTAATCGACTGCCATTATCTACAGATGCTCAAGAGTGTTGTTGGAAAGTTTTGCACTTAAATGTGTGCTTTGAGTGATGATGCCGAGCTCTTCCTCTGCTGCCGGGAGCTCTTGTCCTTCACCCCCATTTTCCTCCAGCTTCTTCAAGAGTCTCGCTGAGTATTGACGCCTCATTTCTCAAGTCATGAGAGAGACACAGTATACTAGGTGTGAGTCATCACTCGACTGCAGTGTATGTGCTGTGTTGGGAATAGGATATACTGTTTTCTCTTCAAATTTGAACATTAAAGCAGTAAAATACGCAGCTTAAGTTATTAAAAAAGATAAAACCAAGAGACTTATCTTATCACTGTGTGGTATAAAGTCTTATAATCTCTAAACAAGATCAGTAAGTTAAGGAAAAGGAAGCGTGTGTGTGTGTGTGTGTGTGTGTGTGTGTGTGTGTGTGTGTGTGTGTGTGTGTGTGTGTGTGTGTGTGTGTGATAAAGAACAACTTATTCTTTGCTGTACTAACTTCAAACTCACAAATGCATCAGAAATACCTGAAATACAAGTTCTCTGTTCATCCCAGCATGTTTTCTATCGTCTCTGGGCAGCAGAGAAGCATTAGCCACTGCCATTGGTGAATGTCATCTCATTTGCTGATAGCCTGATTACAGTCAACAAGGTGTATATCGGCTGATAGTGTTTGGTCGGTGCATCCTTTCTAATATTCATTAGTCGTTATGTAGAATAATTGTATGTGGAGAATGTGTTGATACAAAAAAGTTGTCCCTTGAAAGATCAGGCTTGCTGTGTTTTTATATTTTCCTAACAAAAATCTCAAACTACCTGATTTCGTAAATAATTCATCCCACTACCAGGTGTTGAGAGTGTTGTACAGATTGGAAAGCCCCCTGGGGTAAATTTGTAGTCGGAGGCTTCATAAGAAAAAACGTATCTCCTGGAGTTACTGCCAGTGAGGCCAGGAGATTTATGTCTTCAGTTGCAACGAGCAGGCTTGGGGTTGAGTGCCCCATCAGGGAGGGGAAGTCAGAAAGTATTGAGAGACAAACTAACACATAGCTGGTTTTTGTCTTTTTGAAGGACTTTGTTGACGGATATAGAAAAACGCAGCCTTATCTGTGATGTGGTCCTGAATTGCTTAAGAGTTGAGATGAATGACGGTGGCATGTTGTCTCTTTAGAGTTCATCAGAGTTCTTGCTCTGTTGTGGCCCATCTGTTAAATAACCAGCACCACCCACTAGAATAATTTAGAGGTTAGTCTTAACAGAACATATTGTGCTGGAGTCTAATTTAAAGAGACTAATTTATTTATCCTAAGTGTAATTCAATCAGTGACCGCTGTGCGTGTGTGTGTGTGTGTATGTGTTACATTGGAAATGAGAGGGTCTTGGTGCATTCGGTGATTTCATACCTCTTCCTGCTTGGACCCACTCTTTCTAGAAACTGTGAAACTCAACAGGTGCAGTCAGGTTTGAATTAAACATCGCTGCATTTGTCATTATCATACATAACGTCAGTGCTGCCTCACACATGCAGCCCTTCCTGCCAGTCACTGGAACTTCTTTCCAGTCAGCAGGGACACCATTGGGAAGGGGAAACTTAGAGATGTGCTGTCATTAATGCTTCACCTAATCATATTAAACAACGGTAAAGCGTAACAGCATTTGCCTGACATCACCAGAGCAATTTGCAATGGATTACTGTGGAGCCTAATTCATTTTTGATTTCCTTTAAATCTCTATTGCTGTGATGTCTTTGTTTGGCATTCTGAATTTCCCATCTGCATAACAAATTTACCCTTATGTACTAATGAAGAAACCTTGAGACTTGTGGTGATCACCCACAGGTGCTCTTTGGATACTTCTGGTGTACTGTGCTTGGTCCATCATGTCAAAGGCTCAGTGTATGGCTAGAATATGGTCTCAGTAAAAAATATAAAATGCTCCTTAAAACCAATCCAACAAACACAACTTAGAGCCTTCATTAGAAAAAGTCTGGGGGAACAAATGACCCTACCTGTCCTGACAAAGGTTCAAGGCAAGCTAGCAGGATTTGTGTAATAATGATTGAAAAATGCCCAAAACATAATGTACACAGATGAAGAGAGAGGTGGGAATCTTACCTTGGTATTACTTTTGGTAAAGATTTATGGTCTGACTTGTGTCAGAATAGATTGTTCGCCACTGTAAATGCCAGATTTAGATTGGTTAACTACAAATTTCTCCATCACCTGTACCTAACCCCTCAGAAATTACACCCCTATAATCCTACAGTTTTGTTTCAGATGTGGCACTGCACGAAAGTTATAACACTTTGATATGATTTGTGTTACACACTCGCTAATATTATAGACACACCAATTCCATTAGGTCCAGGACTTTTTCTCAGAAGAAATGTTACAAATTTGTAACTGAATCAAAACTCCAGGAAATGTATTGATAATTGATATAGCTCTTACTGTTTCCAGGAAGTGCATTGGATTGACCTGGAAGTCAAATTCCCCTCTCTATATCAAAGTGGACTTCAGAAATGATGCTTTGTATGCCTTTAGTGAAGATCACCTATGTCCTGAAAAACAGATATGTCTTTTTAAAGACTTGGCAGTCAGTTTTTAAATATATGAAAACATTACCTTCATTGTGGACTCGCTGTAATCTTTGAACTGGCTCTATTGTATGCTAATAGTAACATCCGGGTGCAGTGGCTGAGATATCTTAGTGACAAGAGAGTCAGTTTGGAGGGAATAGGTTGTGATGCTGATGCTAAATTGAAAACTTAAACTATTCAAAAGAAAATTTAAGAAGCACCGTAAGGTTTGTGCAAAATTAAAAAGCCTTTATTTTACATGGCAGTACGCATTTAAAATGACCAACGCGTTACGACCAACACAGGTCTTTGTCAGGGTCATCATCAGCAGTAGCTTACACACACCTATATTGTGCTACACTGATGAGCAGAGTGGGAGAATGGTTCCCTGTCAGTGTGCAACATCCATCCATCCATCCATCCATCCATCCATTTTTAACCACTTATCCAAACCCAGGTTGTGGGGGCAGGAAGCTGAGCAAAACACCCCAGACATCCCTCTTCCCAGCAACACTTTTTAGCTCCTCCTCGGGCTGCAAGGTGTTCCCAGCCAGATGAGATATGTAATCCCTCCACCGTGTTCTGGGTCTGCCTCGGGGCCTCCTGCCAGTGGGATGTGCCCGAAACACCTCTAACAAGAGGCGCCCAGGAGGCATCCTGATCAGACCCGAACCACCTCAACTGACCCCTTTCCACATAAAGGAGCAGCAGCTCTACTCCCTGCTCCCTCTAGATGCCGAGCTCCTATTAGTCAAAAACAAGGATACATTCGTCTGCCATGTAAAAATTTCTCTGGAGCTGTTTCCTGTCTTATCATACAGAAATATTTTTCCTAACTTTTCATAGAATGTCTGCAACTTCTTGAAGATTGTTGACACTCCACAACAGAAACTTTGTGTCGCTATTCATGTCCTACCATGTGAAAACACCCTCAGAACCTCAACTTCAGCATATTTACATGGCAAAAGGTTTGATGTGTTAGACGGTGAACTTTGAAGTTAGTCTTTGTGTTTGTTTTGTCAGTATGGTGTTTGTCCTCTGTTGCTTCTTCCCGCTCTGATCAGACAACAGTATTGTTTCTTTTTTGTTGTTTTTTCTCGGAGAACTGACACAGAGTCTGTACAGTATGTCCAACAAAAGGCGCTAGGAATTTGCAGAAAGGACAGATGCAGTGTTGTTAGGTGGATATTCACACAACTCGAGGCTCGCTGTGGTCTGCCTGCAGGTAATAAGGTTGTGCTCTCATATGGGGAGAGCTTATATTTATAGGCACATGTTGGAAGCTGTGAGGGACAGGCTGTTCTGGTGTTGCTTCTTTGATATTACTTTAGTCTACTGAGCTGAGAAAATGAATCACAGCCTCTTCTTAAAACCACACTACCTTATTAGTGCATCGCCTGAACCACTGGTGTTTTTATTCACCCAGCAAAATAGCCACTCATTTCTCAGCTCTGGCTTTTGTGTGAAATTGAATTCACACAAAAGAAATGAGGATGAGAGACAGTTTGTTAAAAAATAAAGTAAAAAAAGTCCAATTAGTTTTATAAAAAAAAGATTAAAATGCCACAGGTCCTCCACAGGTGTGGGTCCTCATTAAAATCCTCCGAATGATGGACACAAACATCAGCGTCGAAGCCGACACAGACGGACGCTGGCTCTTCTGGGGTCAGTGCATACAAGCTATAAAAGATGATTCATTCCACTCGTAATCAGCATTTCTTCGGCTCTATTGTTCCTAAAATCTTCTCTAATGATGGACAAAGTATGAATTCTTAAAATTAGCTGTGATTTGTGAAGGACCTTGAATGCATCCGATAATATTAATGAGTTTTGGGGTTTTCAGTGAGATTTACTGATGGCATTGCTGCAGTGTAATTTGTCATTCTTGCCACGCATCGCATCGAGTGTGCAGAGAATTTCTTATTAAATGTCCTACTTTCTAGCCAGCAGCGTTTTTTTAAGCACTGAAATGGATTTTTAATAGGAAATTTGTCTCTTCAAGGTGGTCCGGAAAGATTCTTCCCTTTGCATATTGCCAGAGGTCCTCACTCATGTATTACATGTTTAAAATCCCTCCAGCTTACCTACTCTTATTTGTGTCAGGAATAGAAAGTTTCCCATTCTGATGCAATTCATTTTTTACATTCAAAACAACAACAATTTTCTTTTTTTATTTCATCCAAAAGCATAGTTTTTGCTGGAAAAGGTTATCTGAGAAAATGTGTTTATTTTCAACAATGCCTCACGCTCTGACAGACTTCCTCTCAGTCCCAAGTGGATGATTCTCAGCCTCTTATGGCCACTGGGCAATGCACCAACAATCCTGACAGTTAAACTGACTTGCTCAGTAGCACAATAACAGACAATATGGTGACAAAGTACTCAACCTACCCCTCTTACCTAACAATATAATACTGCCTTCCATTGACGCACGGACCAGTCATACAGTGAAACAAACTGTCGCTGTCTGCTATCTGCCAAGAAGGGGGCTTCTAACAGGCTTTGGAAGGGACAGAAAAAATCAGTGGATTTGCCAAGAGGGGAAACATAGGCTGAGTTGGGTTTTTAATCAACTTGTTGTAGAGCCTTCTGTCAGGGCTAGATTGGTTTGAGCCCCAGAGAGGAGGAGGAAGAGGAGAAGGAGGGAGAGGGGCCAATTATGTCCTTGGGACTTAAAACAAATAATGCTGCTCAACTTGGACTTTATTAGAGAAATTGGACTTGAGAAAGACTTTGCTAATTTCCCACTCAAAGTCCTCTCTACTACAACTTTCGTCATTTGGGATGAGGAATCAATAATCCAATGTTTTCTTTAATGTGCAAGGTTAGATCCTTTGAGTTAAAGAGAGTTTAGCAAAGCGGCTTTCTGTTTTTTGGCTGGTTATTTTCAAAACATCATTACTTGTGTTTTACAGTCTCTGTTTGTTATTTAGTTAATTTATGAATTCTCTAACAAGGGCTGAGTATTGTTTTTAAAGTTAGGGTACCAGTGCCAATACCAGTACCCTAAGCAGGATTTATACTTGTGCGTCAGCTCTATGCAGAGCCTACACTGTAGCCTACGCACGTGGCCTACGCCGTTGTGACCATTTATACTTGTGTGGTGGTGTGTCTGCGTCACTCTGCAGTTACACCTCCAAAACACTAGTCGGCGCCAGAAGTTTCTGTGAAGAGCCGTAAAGTTTAGTTGATTCAAAACACATTAAACACACATTAAACATGGCTTGATAGCGACAATTTCAAACACAAGCACACAAAATGGCTTCACTGTAACTTGCAGCATTCACAGACAAAGCAAATACGACATGCTAATGTTTTAAGCACAAGCCCATGGCATTTTACATTGTATAAATTTGCAGCTAGTGGACTTTTCCTCTACTCATATGAAGCCAGGGACAACAGCAACATTTAACGAAGGTAATGTTACAAAATTTGGCTTCATTACAACTCACAAGGTTCTCTGACAAAACAACTGTCTTATACTAAACACGTTTTCCAAATAAATGCAACATGCTAATGTTATTAGCACTAGCCTATGGCATTTTACATTGTTTAAATTAGCCTTGCAACGTTTAGAGATTTCCTCTGCTCATATGAAGCCAGGATAAATCCTGAAGATAAATTACACATAAGACTTAAAATGTTATTTTGTGGAGGCTTTATTGTATACACAATTTATTGTTTCTAATCTGTGAAATTAAAGTAAATGGTTTCAGTTTACAGAAATACACAGGAGGTCTGCGTCGCCGTGACGTGTAGGTACATTTTTGTGGAGGTGCATGTCAGGCTACAGTGTAGGCTCTACGTTGACGCAGACCCTACGCCAAAGGTACAGCTTCGATTTGACTCAAAAGTATAAATCCCACTTTAAAGAGATACAGATACCAATAGAATTTCAGATCGCTGATTTGGCTTGTTTGCAATGTTACTTGACCACCCTGGACGTCCCTCCGAACCCTTTTCAAACTATTCATTTTCTGGTCATAAATTTGAATTGGACAGCCAAATCTGACTTGACTGACATAACTTTGAGTCAGATACAGCCCCAATCTCGGCATGCTAAACGGGCAACTCTGTTAATACATCGCACTCGACTGTACCACATCACAGACTGTATGGGGTGTAGCTTCTGTAGTGGTGGAACACATCACATTAAACTGAAGAACACTTGCTGTGATTGGCTGTGAGAAAAGCCATGCACATAGTCTATCTTTCTAGATCTGGGTACAAAAAGGATTGACTGCAGGTTATCTGTTAACTGGAGAAGTTGGGATACTACCTGGTACCGGGATATTTTAGTCTATGGCCCATGCACCAAACTGTACCAAGTATTTTCCACCTTCTCAGGTAAATATTGTCACTTAAACTGTGGACTGCTTATTGCTGCTCAAAATGGCAACAAGTAATGAAACACAGGAGAAATCTTTACTCACAAAAATAGCACAGTGTTTGTAAACTGCATAACTGCTGATTTATGTTTACCAGTACACCTGTTCTGTTTTATATCAAAGAAACCACTGGGAGATGCAAAAGCTATAATGTGGGTTATTTGAGCTTTGTTTAGCACATACTCAGCTGCTGCTTCTACCTCTCTGCATCCCTTTCCTTTTTATTTGTCACTCATTATTGATAAGGAAATGGGCTATGTCTGGTTTAGACCCAACTCAAGTCTCATCTGATGTTATTTTTCTGATGTCTCAGATTCTTTCGCCAATGGTTAGATTGGGGTTTGGTTATGGCTGGGTTAGTATTCTTCTCATTTATCGCTTCTTTTTTTTTGTCTCTGTGCTCTTCCTGATTTCTCAAGAGACTGATTTGACCTGTTTTGTTCCCTTGGTTATAACCTCAGTCGGACTGTTTTGAGATGCTTTCCATTGTAAAACTTTGAAGAGCAGCTGTTCCTTGTTGGAGGTGGGGAAATTGACCATGAGTGCATTTGCCATAACCGAAGTACAGATGTGAGATTTATGCTTTATTGGAAGTGCTTTCAGACAGTATGTTTTGGCTTTACAGTAGAAGAGACTTTAAGGATGAAGACTGAGTGGTTGGTTTGGCAAATGTAAGTCTGGTTAACCTTCTCACCTCTGATTAAGTGCACAGCTGCTTCCTTGAGCTTTTCTATGGGAAGCGCTTGGGGCTGTCTCCCACGCAGTGGATAAGTAGGGTCCCCACACGGTGTTAACACCAGGGGGAAGCTGCTTCTGGGTGAATTGGGTGGGACATTTTTCTCAGCTGCAGTGATTTGCAACTCGATTAATTTGTTGATTTTATTCTTCATGTTACATCAGAGCAGCACCACATCAAACAGCAGAATGACCGTATCAGAGGCTGGATCATTTTATTTTGACTCTTAACTCTGTTGTCTAAATGAGAAATCAGCCTGGCCTCTCTGAGCATTAGAGAGCAGTCCTGTGCCCATTGACGCACCCCTAATGATGTGCAAAGCCGCTGGATCTGATCTAAGGCCTCCCCTGGAGCTCAGCTGCTGTCAATCATGCCGCGGGACTAGACTGGCAAAGCCGACACAATGGCCGTCTGTGCCTCATTAGGGCTAAAGTGCTCGGGGGGTTGGAGGGGGACGTGGCTCAGGGATGAGGAAGAAATCTGAGGCTCACAGCACCCATCAGAGGACAGGAGCAGACAGAGTGGGCGGGCGGCGAATAAAGGAGCCTGTTAGATTGAATATTTTCAGATTGGTCATGACAAGAGAATACAGAGTATTTCAGGGGGAGAGGAGGAAACTGTGATGAAGAAGAGGACCGCTGGGAGTTACACAGCACTAATGGTCTCCTCCGCTTTCTTCTGAACATACTTGACGGCGTACACCATGGCTAACTGGCCAATTAGACAGCAGGGGAACCACTTGTGCTCGGCTCAGACCTGTTGTGTCCTCACTGGTTGACAGATCCTCTCTGTTGTGACACTTGGCTTATCTGTTTGATCTTCTCAGACATCGGTTCTTTTCCGAGATAAAAGATAATCATGTCTTTTCACAAGAGGATCTTCCTGTCTGTGTGAATCATCATTTGCCTTAACTGAGCCATGCCGGCATTTCCTGTTCCCCTTTCTATATTGAGCGCAGCCTTTACTGCCTTAACACCTTTTTAATGCTTTCATTGTGTCCACTCCCACCCCGAAAATGTAAGCTATATCTGGCCCACTCACCATCCTTCTCCTCCCACATTTTTTGTTTTTCCTTGCAGTTTTCACAAGACTCTTGGATGACCCTGATTTATATCTTAAGGCTTGTGTTTTGTTGCTCACTTCTGTCATGACTGGAGGGGGAGGGGGTCAAACTCATCGCTCTGAGCTCTCCGGCGATCTCTTTTAACTGAAGAGTGTGTTCAGGGTTATGATTACCGCTTTTCTTGGCCAGTCTACTTAGGATCATTCGAGTAAAATGGAAATAATTAGGTTACATGTGATTTCGGATTCCCCCTCCCCTCAGAACAAAAGCTCTTATTGAGATGATCACCCATGAGCCTTAAAGGGAGTGGCATCTACCTACGCATTTTTTCCTCGAGGTACAACAAAGCAGAGCATTTAATCAAAGACAGAAGCTACTTGGAAATCTGGTGGTTTTCTTCTCTTCTCACATCCACCCAGCTTTACTTGGTATTCCAACAAAAACTACATATTCACTGCTGTTTTGACAAATTGTGCTGTCAAGTTCAATAGTAATTTTACGTCATACTGTGCCTCCAAAGTAGCTGCTGTCTGAAGAAAGTGCACTCTGTCCTGCGTTTTGAAGGATGTGTAAGTGGACAAAATTTCTGTGTTTTGTACGAAAAACACACAATAATTTTTTATTTATGGGATTTTTTTTGTCATTTATAGGTTGTAATTCTCTGCAGTATTAGAAGCCATTTGAGATATCTTTCCCTGTGAGAAGCCAAATTGCAGCCTGTTATTTTGGCGCTCAGTTCACCCTTATTTATTTAGCATGCTGCTTTTTCTTTTTTAGTGAAATTAAATTGGGCATTGGCGTATTACACTGGAGCTGAAACTAGGCTTGGGCAGTATCTATTTTGTCATACCTTCATATATTTCACTGAGGTATATGGTAGAGGTCTACCGATTCATCAGTTTGGCAAATTAATCGGCATCAATAGGTCTTCATAAAAACTGCCGCTTATGGCGGAACAGGGCTCAGATAATAACCTCCACTTGTCGCGTGGGTACTGCTGTAAGGCTTTTTCAAGAAGTACCTCACATGCAAATACAAAGTAATGTGTGCTGAACATACTTTGTATGGTTTAAATGAAAGTTAGCATTATAAGGTTGCTGGTTATTGAATAGCATCATGTGCTTTCTCTGTTTTGCTAGCAATCATGGTCAGTATAATTTCACTAGAATTAAGTAGTGAGCCGCTAACAGTGTGTGTGAAATTAATTTCTGATAATCCAAACGATTATCTCATAGTTACTTCAAGACCAGGAGGGGCCAGCACTCAGTGAGCTCCAGCCATAAATGCACAACAAACTTTCAGTCTCCTTTTTCACCACCCATCAGATATAATTTTCTCAGAAAGCTATCATCCCTGCATTTTTCAGGTGATATACAATATGACTTTGTCGTGGGGAACAGCAGTAGGGGGTATGTGTTATTGGCCAGTTAATCGGCTATCAGCTTTTTCCTGCTCCAAGCTATCATTAGTATATTGGCCATTAAAAATCAACTATCAGTTCAATATGGGATATTAAGATTTTTCTGTGTGGCACCACCCCCCTCCTACGGGATGGCTGGCTGTTTGCAGTCCTTTAACATTATCCCCAACACTCGTGAGTCATGATTTTCAGCTCAGCTGCCTTTTTCCACCAGTAGATACTGACATCTGGTGGCATGTGATGTACGCTACAATACATCCTCCATACAGCGTCTCTGTTTGAGAAAGAGGAGCGTCAATATTTTTGATAGTATTGACAATCATTCTGTTATGATTAAGTACTCTGGTATACTGTAATACCTTGCCCAAGCCAAGCTGAAATGATAAGTGGATCAACAGAAATGGCAATTAATTGTTGACATAGTTTTTCCAGCAAACACACTAAACATTCTCTGGTCCCAGTTTTTTCACTGAAAGGATTTTTATTGCATAATTGCAAATTGAATAGCTTTAAGGTTGACCATTGGTCGGGCAAAACATCCAATTTGAAGACACCAACTTGGCTTTCTGAGGTATTGTGACGGGCATTTATTTATTTATTTTTTTACTTATTTCTGGCATATTATAGACCAAAGGGTTAATCTTTTAATTAAAGATACTCAGCAGATTAATCACTAATGAAAACAAAAATAGCAGTCCTGTATTGATATATCAAGATTGCGATATGAGACTAGATATTGTAATGTCTTAAGTATTGTCCTTTACTGGTTTTAAAATAATGATCAGATTTTCACAGCACAGTTATCGCAGCCATGAGAGTTTACGATAATGATCTATATGCAAAATCAAAAAATAATAATAATATTGTCAGTTGAATTCCTCTTTAATTTGTTTATTGTGCATTTTGCCTCTCTTTTTTGCAAATGAATTACACTCAAAATACGACTGTAGAGAGGCGGAGAGAGAGTTGGGGGAGGGGGACAAAGTGAGAATATGAAGAAATGAAAATACTTTAATAGGATATCAGTATTTCAGTTTTAGATATCACAGTTATCGTCAACAGCGGTATATCAGGACACCCCATTATAAAGGCTGCATTACAGTAAAGTGATGTAATTTTCATACACAACATACTAGACTGTTCTAGCTTTTCTTTTATTTATTTTAACCCACTAAGTCATTATATCAACATTACTAATGATTATTTATCAAAAATCTCATTTTGTAAATATTTTGTGAAAGCACCAGCACTCAACCAAGCAATATTGTTGCAATATTGATATCGAGGTATTTGCTGAAAAATATTGTGATATTTGATTTTCTCCATATTGCCCAGTCTCACCTTGTACTATGAAATTATCAAAACCTGTATTCATCTTTTAGTAGGACCCAAGTATTTCTGCTTTCGGTGCTGACTTTTGTCCGCCGGTGTATTATTCTGCACACACACTAATTCTTGGCAGCTTGTCAAGTTTCACTCTTTGAACCAGCTGGTATTGATGGCATATTTATTACATCTAATCCCTTTGTGATAATGCTGGAGAGTCACAGCAGGTATGAGAAATGCATAGCTCTGTCAGTGGGGAAGTCATTAATCTCAAGTCTGTCATCGGACTTTGTTTTCCCAAAAGGTGCGCTTCTCTCCGGTCTGCGCTGTCTCTGAGTTTGTGCACCATCAAAGCTTTCCGCTCATTTTCACGGCATAAATTCCCTATTATGTAAAAGTTACAAGATAATTAGCCTCTGTTTCCAGTCGCATTGATTATGATACTTAACCTTTGGAAACATAGAAGGCCTGCAGTTGCTCATTAGAACATTAGTTCATCCGGCTTTATTCACCTCTTGGTATTTTGTGTTAAAGAGCAGCAGGCAGCCTGCAAAGTGTAATTGGGTTCATAAGAGGTGTGTAATGAAGCCATCAGATTGCCTAATACTCAATACTTTTTTTTTAACAGTCAAGTCATGTACAATATGGTCAAGCTCTCAGCAGCCTGCCTGAACAGATAAGCCCACTCCAGTCTAACCAATCAACCAGAGCACAAAACTATACAATAGACGAACTGCTGAAACATTCAGTGGATTAATCAAATCGATTAGCAGTGAATGTATTGGGAGCGGTTAAGTTAATCGGTTAATTGTTCAATTTCTCAACAAAAAATGCCAAACGTGCTCGATTCAGCTTCTCAAATATGAAGATTTGTTAGCCTTCAAAGCATCGCTAGGGGCCTGGTAATAAAGCAGTGATCTTTTTATTTGATGACTTGTTTGATTGATTGATTGATAGCGTGAAACTTTGTGAATGAATCACAAGCGTCCATGTTTTTCTATCTCCATCAGATAAGTGGCAGATGATTTCAACCACTATCCCTAGTAACTCTGGTCCAGTGGGCAAAGGGGCACTTGAAAACAAGGGGTCCAGGGAAAGATTAGAAATGGGATTGGGCCTTAGATATTTTATGAGTTTTAATGGGGAGTGAAATGCCCTGTTTACTCCAGCAGCAACCCCTAGAGCTGAAAATTAAGCTGACATGGATGTGCCAAAAACTGCAGTTCCTCTAAAGGCCACATGAGGGTGACTCCAGAAGCCATTCAGCCCTCATAGACCTCCATATTGAAGTGCCCAACTTTAAAGCAGAAATAAACATGTTTACAGCCTGGTACAAAAAAGGTTTTGGTTTCTATAGCTAATTTGCGTCTTAATGGCGACTTTACAGGTGATATACTTTTATATAACCAAACCGTTTACATTTTATTAAGGCTTACAGTAATGCATAATTAAAGCTGAGCCACTTTGAACAGGCTGTCTTGCTGATAGTGTCCTTTTCAGTCAGATCCACCCCTCACTCCTGCTCAGCACTGGCCTCTCGCTCAAATATGGTCACTTCTGGCTCCAAAAATTCAAGATGGCGCAGACTGAAATACCGAAACAAGAGTCCACAAACCAGTGGCTGACGTCGGGGTAGCAACATTCATTATTTTCACATTCTATGGTTCACACATGCAGACTCAAAGCAGTGCTCTCATGAGCCTGAAGCTTGAGGGCGTGTTAATACCCTCACATCCCAATATGTACATTGAAACTTGATGTAAACCTCCGGTCTGTACTGCCACTGAGGAGATTCCTGTCTAACATGACTCCAGTGTAAGAAAGGGACGCCAAAATCTGCTAACCTATTAGACAAAGAGCTCCATTCACCAAGTGATGTGATTTCACGCATTGTTTATCTTATTCAAGTTGCAGTGGCTAATTAAAGTCCATTATATGGAATGGGGGAAATGGCGCTGATCACATTTTCTTCCATGTTGTTTCAAGTACTTTTACATTGATCTTGAGCTGAAAACAGCTGTGCCTTTATTTCATGAAGGGGGAATTAAAACAAACATGATAGGTCATCTCCAGGTTGTGGCACCCACTTGTTGGAGGACATTTGTATTTAGTTGAACCTCTCTCGACTTGGTTGTGCTGTGGACTGACTTTTGCGTCTTGAGAGAGTTTGAGTCCGTATGTGCGAATGATGGTTAAAACCATAAAATTACACTCAGAGGTGGTGAAGTCCCTGAAAGCCATACTTGAATAAAAGTACAGATATCTTACCAGAAAATGACTTTGGCAGAAGTATACCTTTTCTTTAGGAAGTGTCGTGGAGTAAAGGTGAAAGGTGACAAAAATAAGTACACAAGTAAAGTACCAATACTGCAGGGTATGCTAATATTCCAGAACCACTGACAGTCATTGTACCCAGATACATTTACATGGAAATCAGGACTGTGTTTTGAAAGTGGATACAATTCTCAGAGTAACAGAAATGACAAAACCGAAATCCCAGTAAATGATGGTGTTAACAAAGCAGTTGGATGGAGATCTATCAGCAGCGAATGCTCACTGTTGTTATAGTTGAAGACAATTCTGGAGGATAACACAAAGGCAACAATAGTGCCTGTGTTTTGGGGTGTGGCCCATCATTTTAGCTTGTCTTTAGGAACTAACAGACGGGAGGATCAAGGATTTTGTCTGTGTGCTGTCC